>CM061260.1:13877500-18877500 GCA_030848825.1 Tadarida brasiliensis | reverse complement strand
AGTAACCACAGTGACAGAAGAACACCTGGTTATTGGCATTTCATTCTTATAATAGATGCCCAAACAGGTCCCCAGACACCTGCAGAAATTACTAGGGTGTGTTAGACCATGACAGTTGATAAATTATAACCAGACATAATCTGAAAATGGGTTTCTAAGCTTTACTATCTTCTCTGAAGGAAAATATACTGTTTGACCGTTGGGAGAAAAATTTCGCTAAATATTCCAAAGAAAAAAGTCAAAATATGTACATAAAATAAGCATAATGAAAAGCAAGAGATAAAATTAGACAACAAAATAATGTACAAAAATAGGAATATTCAAAAATAACAGATTTAATAAAGTTAATGTCTATTGAATAATACAAATGATTTCAGATATTTATACTCTTTTTTTAATATAATTTTTTAAAATTTATTTTAAAGAGAGAGGGAGAGAGAGATAGAAACATAGATGAGAGAGAACATCGATTGGCTGCCTCCTGCATGCCCCACACTAGGGATTTGGCCCACAACCTGGGCATGTGCCCTGACCAGGAATCGAACTGGCCATCTCTTGGTGCATGGGTCAATGCTCAACCACTGAGCCACACCGGCCAGGTGATACTTATACTCTTTATGCACAAAGACATATCCTGCTGTAAGTTCCTATACAGAATATAAAATTTTAAACAGAAAATGAGAACAATGGTATAATATTAGCATTGAGATTAATTCTGCATTTTAATTGCAGACAACGCAAAATATTAATTGGAGTTTCATATACCCATGCTAAACTAGTTCTGGGATGATCAATCATGCCATTGGGAGCAGAGCAGAATTTAGTAAAGATGAACCTAATTGAGTGTACACTTATGTTTTTGCTAAAAATCTGGCAATGTAACTGAATATTTCCAAATAAATGCTAATTAATAATATAATATAATTACATGTACTATATAATATAGTATAGAATATAGATACCTGGCCATATCCGGCTATTTCTGTTTTTTTCCTCAAAGAAGTTTACTAATTCCTTACTCAGTGACATTTATCTGGGAGATAATGCCAACCTTGCAGAAAGCAGACTTCCTTGGGGAGAATTCTAAATCCTACTGCCTATAACTCCACTGGATTTTCTCATTTCTTTCTTCTAATGCTTTCATCTTATTTACAGATATTCCTTACTGTATGCTATACAAATTTAATAGTGGACTCAAAGCATAATGATTTCAGAGCATTTCTGTAATGAGTCAACAAATCAATTCAGTCATCCAAATGAGCCCCCATGTGATTCTTATAATTAGCACTCATTCCCACAGATAAGCATAAACTTTATAAAGAGAAAAACACATTTGTGTGTATTCATATAATACATAATTGTCCTATACAAAAATATAAGATGACTCAAATGGCAATAAAAATTGTGAGGTACTCTTATAATATTGTTGGATGACTTTGTTCTTAAGGAGATATGTTTAAATAAATTAACTTATGGCCCCAGACAAAGATGACAATAGAAATCTCTACCTGATATTTTGGTATATGTTAAATCAGCAACTTTTTAGTACCTCCTTTGTAACAGTTTCTATATATGCCATGATAAACACATGGTCACATATTTATGAGGTAGACTCTATTGATTAATATAAATAAATTATAAGCCATATGTAATTTGATTATTATGATTTATTAATATTTATAGAGATTTAGCCGAAATAATAGAAATTACATGCTTATCCTAACAGCATTTTAATGACATTTTAATTGGTATATTCTGAATATATTAATAATTTTAATAATTACATTTATATTTAATGATTAATTAATATTTACCTTTTAATTTCATTAGATTCCAAAACAATGAAATCTGATTTATATCTGAAATGTTTAGCTTCACTTTATTTTAGCTACTTAATTTCTTACATTTTTATCTCAGTAAAATTATTCTCATATTACTATTACTTTGCCTGACTTTTCTGCGTATTCTCATAAGTTTATGTCTTCATGTTAACTTTAAAAACTCTTTGTCATCTTCCCACAAAATAATGAAGGACAAAATGAAATGTGGATCATGGTGAAGTAATAAACTTAACAGAGAATTGTATAGGTTAGTTCGAAAAGCCTGTAAAGTTATATCCATAGTAATAATCATTAAACAGCATAAATTAAAAATTAATGTATTTGTTTTAAAATTAGTGAATGCATAGACACATATGGAAATGCATACAAAGTAGCTTCCCACATCCTTTCTCAGCATGTCAATCAGTAAAAATGTGGACTTGAAAAGATCTGTTTATTAGCAAAAGGCTATCACTAAGAAATATTGTCTGACTCATCCAGGGATAAAATCTTTCCTTTTCATAGGCCTTGTGAAATAGGATCATGAGTTGAATTTTCAAAAAATGCATAGCCCAGAAAAATCTCAGGGTGGGAAATTAATCAGGGAGAAGCAAAGCAAATATGCCTTTGCATTCCATATATGGTGAATTTAAAAATGTAGAAAAAGACATATTCAAAGAGAACCTAAGACTCTCCTGAAACAAGCAGTATACATTAAAAGAATCCCCTTGGAGTGATAATATAGAGTGTAGGACAGCAATGAGAAGAAATTAAAGTTTTCATAAGAGTGAATACATATCCCTGTAAAAAATTTTTCCCCTTTGTTCTCATTGATACAATTCTAAACTGCATTAGAAATGTGGCAACTCTAAATAAAGACTAAAACTCTGCAGACCATTTGAAGTTAAGTATGGTAATACTAATTATAGTCAAATTAGGTGTAAGAGAAGTGTTGTGTGCAATTTTGGGGAAGTGTCATTAGAAGACAGGTGATCTCTTTTCATCTCCTGCTCCATGGGCCAACTGGAATGTTTAGGTAGCCATGTTTAATCCTTAGCTTTAAGGCTCTGGTAGTGGAGAAACATTATGAGCATGAGTCTGATGACTTCTAGAAGCAAAACTGATACACTGGTCCTAGACTACTAGATGGACTTCAATTTTGTACAAGAGAGCAAAAATCTATCTCATTAAGCCACTATTATTTTGGTTTTGATTTTCTCTCATTGTCAAACCTAATTCTAGCTACCATTGTTATTTTCTTTACTAAAATTGGAGTGCTCAACAAAAGAAAATATAAAATAAAATATAAAATTGTGATCCCTATTTAAGTTGGGCAAAACATTTATTAAAACTATCATTCTAGCCTGGCCAGTGTGGCTCCATGGATTGAGCATCATCCCATGGATTGAGAGGTCCTGGTTCAATTCCCAGTCAGGGCACATGCCCAGGGTTGCTGGCTCGATCTCCAGTAGGGAGTGTGCAGCAGGGAGCCGATGGATGTTTCTCTCTCACATTGATGTTTCTGTCTCTCTCTCCTTTCCTCTGTCTCTAAAAAAATCAATAAAAAATATTTTAAAACAAGACACAAAAAAAAACTATCATTCTATATGCAAAGTTCAGAGCATTATCTGATATGGTAGAACATATTTGAATATTGCTTCATGCTGGATACTTCTTCCTACTTGTAGAAGGGGCCAATACAAAGAACATCTCAAGCTATATTTATTCCAGTGGTTCTCAAAGTGTGGTCCAAGGACCCCTGCCAAGAAACCATAAAAACCCAAGAGTTTTATAACTCCAATTTTTAGCATTAAAGAATCATGACTTCAAATTATTAGTAAGATAGAAATATTGTTAGTGAAGTTCTGGTAACATGCTGGACGGATATATTAAGGGTATTGGGTTCACACTCAAAGTCATTGTTGCAGATGCCCTCTAGGGAGCTATGATTACATTGAGAGAAAGGGCCGGGAAGAGCATAAAGCTAGCAGACAAAGTGCACAGTGTTTAGACTTAAGCATTAAGTTAGATATAGAATAACGGCTGTTTCTTGAATATAGAATTTATAGAAACAAAATGATAATTATCTTATTACATTTATGACAGAGTAGGATTACCAAAGAAATTGAAGTCTGCCCTTCAAAAGCCTGTGACCTTTCATCTGCAAACTAAGTCTTGGGCTCTTAAAATGTCAATTTCATGTTATTGTTTATAATGTTTTGCTGATAATTTAGAAAGTTTGATGAAATATTACATTTTCTAAAGAAAGAAATATAGTTTATCAAAATTTACTCAAGTAGTAATACAAAATCTGAACTCATCTAGAATAATTAAATTTAATCAACGTTAAACATTTACTCTTGTCTCCATAGCCTACATATATAAAAAATTATCTGTGTCTACCTAGTTTAGCACATTATTTAAAACAAACATTAGAAACTTTCAAACTAATTCAAGTTCCTCCAATGAAGGAAAAATCAGAAAATATTTCTTTACTTCATTTAAGAGTTCAAATCTTAATACAAAAACGTGTAAGATAAGAGCACTTGCGCAAATACTGTAAATATTGTAAGTAAATTTTAACACACCAAACTCAGTACTGTCTATAAAGAATATAACCAACTTGAATTTAACAGCGGAAAGCAAGAGAGCTTAACATTTAAAATTGCTTAATTGCACATTAACAAGTTTCAGGTTAAGTTTAAGAACTCTAGAAATGTATTTAATAATATTTAGTATTCTTCCATGAAAAAAAATTTTTGTAACTCTAAGACTAGAAAGGAACTTTCTTAGTCTACTAAATGGTATCTATCAGAGAATCTATAGTAGAATTATAAATAAAGGTGAAAAGCTAGCATTTCATTAAAAATCTGGACAGTCTGTTAATTTCCACTCTTAGGTTTATAAACTGCAGTTCCTTTTGCTCACGTGTACAAGGGTATTTTCGAATATGTATAGTACTCCTTTGTGATAGTGAACAATTGAATGAAACCTAAACGTCCATCAATGGAATAGACTTCTATACTCAAAACACAATACTTTCGTTCAATATATTACCATACAAATTCTCACAAACATAACACTGAGAAAAGATACACGTTTCAGAAGGATATATACAGTTTAAATTAATGAAAAACAAGACTCTATAATTACAGATATCAAATATATGTAATACAAATATATGCATAGGAATAATTGAAACTAAATTAAATATGATAGTTACTTCTAGGGAGGGAAAGATAAGGTAAACGTACTCACAGAAGTGGAGGAAAGTATGTAAACTCTCCTGGCAGTTTTTTAATTTTATTTTAAGCTGTATTGTTGGTTTATAATTATTTACTATGCCATTCTGTACTCTTTTTTGTATATCCTAAATAAATGTTACATAATTTTAAAACTAATGTCTTGATAGACTCACTTCTAGAATGTTATTTCAAAGACTCGCATGATAATAGAATCCATAAATTTATATAATAAATCTATTTTATATACATGAAATTGCACAGATAATATACAGAAACCCGAATGGTTTCACAATGCAATAGGAGGAATTATTGAACAGGTGTAGAAGAAATACATTCTATGAGGAAATGAATGTTTGCATGTTTTTGTAATTATATATAGATATAAGGGTGAAGAACATATGCCTTAAATCTGTGAAAAATAGTTTTAATATATAACTTGTAAGCTTAAAATGCATTCAGTTATTTCCAGATCATTTATAAAACTTGGAAGAACAAAATTGTTGCTATGGAAATTTTACTTAATAATCATCAAACTAAAGGCTAAAAGAGCTAAAAATGTGCATTTGTAAGAACATAATTTAAAAGAGGTAAAAATGTGCATTTATAAGAACACAATGAGTTTCTATTTTGGAGATTCGTAGCATGAAACACATACCTTGTTTACTGCCAAGTTTTGGAGCAAAATCTTCCACTCCCACTTAATCTAAAATTATTTTATTACTTTTAGATTAATTTATATTTTATTCATATCCACCTATCATTGTATTGACAAGAGATCCAGCATTAGACAGTGCCATTACGGATAGTAACTGAAGAAGGAACAAAGAAACCTTCCATGAATTATGAGACACTTGTAGGGAAGAACACATTCTGAATCCTGCAATTTGGGTCAGAGCCATTGCACAGGCCCCTGCTTATAATGAGGAGTTTTCAATGCAACAGTTTGAATTTTCCCTTCGTAATGATTTTGGCTAGGGTTTATAGCTCGCTTATAGGAATTCACAGATTTCACAGCATTCACATCTGCAAAATGACATTTCAGACATATTGCCCCCTAAGAAAACCTGGCCCTCTTCAATCTGGCTTTCATCTGTGGTCTGACAGGTGGGATTCTACCCATTAATTAATAAATTCATTTATTTTTATTTTTATTTTCATTTGCAAAGCCTTTTTATTGAATAAAATTGTGTAAGAGCACTGAGAGCACTTTTTTTTATAGCACTGTTTTAATATCTATTTTTATCGGTCACTGAAGACACTTTTAAAATCTTTGTTTTCTAGCTAATGCAGGTGCCACTTATCACTTATCAAAATTCAGCTGGGCAGTCAGATTGCAATAAAATGACGTGCAGACAGACTCCTTACAAATATTCACTTTCCCTTTCTTCTTGGCTATTAAGATACCTGCCCTTGTTGGAAGCAATAATGAGCCCAGCTGCAAACAACAGATAGTGATTGAACTAAATCGATAATTAGAATTCTGTTCTCCCTATTGGTTCTCCTGTACCCAATGGTGGCTGTTATGACATTACTTTGGAGCATCATTTGTTCTAATTATCCTCAACGTACAGGTCAGAAAACAGAGAAAAACAGGGGAAGTGACTTGCTAAAGACCACACAGCTTGTAACTAAGCCAGGATTTGAACCTATTTCAAGCTAACTTCAAAGCCTTTTTTTTTCCTACTTTGTTGCACTTTCCTCATGAAAATAGGAATTCCCATTCATCTTTCAAATACAGTGTTGCAATGTTATTTCCTATACAAAGCCCTCCCTCAGCTTCTCTCTCTACTTGACTCAGTCATCCTCTTAGAATTCTAAATGAAGTTTTATTTCACTATGTGACATTTCACTAGAGGACCCAGGAATGCCAGCATTGTGGTCAGCTAACTATGCCTCTTCCTTAAGCTACACACCCAGAAATTTTCAGAAAAATTGTCACTTATTATGAACTGAGTCAGTGCCTGGTACACCCAGGGCAGGGTTCCTGCCACCCACATCCTAAGTTGTGTGTGTGTGTGTGTGTGTATGTGTGTGTGAGAGAGAGATGCAATGCTTTAGAGTTGCTTCTAACTAAAGGATATCTGGATTTATATTAAACCATATACCTTATAGTGGAATGTACAAAATATTCAAACACATCAATTCAAAATATTCAAAACATATATTCAGGATCTGCTACCAAAAAGATACAGTTGTTAAGTGTTTTGTAAAGCAAATTTCCCTTAAATATAGACCCTTTCCAGAGAAAGTTTATCAAATAGAAGAAGAAAAGCCATTGTGTGCTGAATATTCATATTTTTAAAAATTACTTTGGCCCTGGCCGGTTTGGCTCAGCGGTTAGAGCGTCGGCCTGCGGTCCAGAGAGACCCGGGTTCGGTTCCCGCTAAGGGCACGTATCTCGGTTGCAGTTTGTCCCCAGCCCTGGTTGGGTCGAATGGGAGGCAGCCACTTGATGTGTCCCTTTCACATCGATGTTTCTCTCTCTCTCTCTCTCTCTCTCTCTCTCTCTCTCTCTCTCTCTCTCTCTTCCTCTCTTTCCCTCCCACTCTATCTGAACAAAAAATGGAAAAATGTCCTCGGGTGAGGATTAAAACAAAACAAAACAAAACACAAAAAATAAATTACTTTGATTTTCTATTATATGGCAATTACATATAGAAAAGAACAGAATTTATATTAAATCAAAAATTGATGTCTTTTTTTCTATTATAATATTTTCTTTAAGGCATTTTTATATAACTATTTAAGACATTAAAAGTATAAGTAAATATTTATACAATTAAATTAAATCATACTCTGAGTTTCCTTTCATCTATAAATCTTAAACAACAAAGCAGAGTAGCAATTTTCATATTTGTTTAAAGATTCTTTTTAGTGGCGCAGAAAGTGGGTATGTCTATATTCTTGAGTTCCTGCCTATCTTAGTTTACCTGGCCTGCCATAATAAAATCTACACTGAGTAGCTTAAATATGTAAATATTTTTTTCTCACAGTCATGGAGCTTAGAGGTCAGAGATAAGAGTATCATCATGGTCAATTTCTGATGGGGACTCTCTTCCTGGCTTGAAGGTGGTCGACTTTCTCATTGTGTCCTCACATGATGGAGAGAAAGAACAAACTTGCTGATGTTTCTTTTAATAAGGGCATTGACCCAATCATGAAAACCCTACACCCACCAACTCTTCCAACCCCTATTACAACCCAAAAGCCCCATCTACAAATATCATCTGTCCATAATACTGCCTAATAGTTTAAACAAAAGTAGTTAGGGAAATAGAAAGAATATTGTCACTTTTGAAGTTATATCTTATTTAATTTTAATATTACTATTTAGTCATATATATATATATATGCTTACAAACATTATGGATGGGGTAGATCTGTCTAGTTCACCAGGAAGGTTGTAAATATTCATGCTGTACATTCATCCTGGGAAATACATTTTATCAAGATGCTGTCCTCCCCATGTTTATACATATGACACTGAAAGAACTATCAACTAAAATGAGAGAAGCATTTCAGAACAGAGGTGCCTCTTCTTTTGTTGTTGTTTTTATTAGGGCTATAGCTTTCATTTTTGTTCTTTCATCTTTTTGCTTGATTTTTAGAGATAGAGGAAGAGAGAGGGAGTGGGAGAGAAACATTGATATGTGAGAGAAGCATCAATCAGCTGTCTCCCACACGACCCTCCACCAGGGACTGAGCCTGCAAACTGGGCTTATGCCCTGACCCAGAATCAACCAGCAACCTTTCAGTGCACAGGAGGACACCCAACCAACTGAGCCAAACTGACCAGGGCTTGCTATATTTTACATGGCCTGTTATTAGTTCAAAGAAGGACCATATTGAAAAATAATATTAGCTAAATATTTTAGTGTGCCATAAAACCATTGAATTTTATTGGTTAAGTAAAACTTTGATAAGTATAAATTACTTTTCCCCCTTTCAGCTATGGTGATAATTGTGAAAAGGAAGTAGTTAAGCACTTAATATTATACTGTACCTATCCTCATTTATTCCTGCTGTTAGCAAATCCATTTAATTTTTTTTCCAAAAAGATGTTTCTGATATTATCACAGATTATTAAAGAAAAAACTTAAACTTGAATTAGAAAAGAGAAAAACTTTATCAAGACTATTAAAAGGAAAATAAAAGGAAAGAAGACTGATAAACTCAAGCTCGCCTACTCCCTTAATTATACCAACTTTGCTCATTTAAACTTGTTATTTCTTTTGAAGTCATATTTTGGGAGATAGAAAAAAAGCAATAATGTTTTTCTTTACTGAAGAATCTGTAAGGTCCAAGTATACAAAACAAACCAATTACTGTAGAAAATTCTAGAAGGAATGATTATATATTAGAAATAATATACGTAGAAAAATTAAGAGAATTATAAATATTGAGATTTGAAGTTCTGAATTATGTGTATTACTTAAATTGAATAATTTATGGAATTAAAGATGTTTAATTTTTAAAATGTCTTCTAAGTTATTTTGGCTTGGAGAATCTGGCATCTGGTGCATTATTAGTTTGATACAAGTACTGGTACTGTATTTATAGAACCTTTTATACAATAGCTCCAGATATTTTAAAATAACACAATTTTTTATGTCTTTTGGGGGATATTTTTCTTGCATGAGTCAAATTTCATTAGAGCAGATATACACTTTTTTCCTAAATAATAAAGAATTGTTTCGGTATAATTCTATCGGATTTATTTTGTAAATGAGAAAATTTTGTTGTTGTTTGTTCTTAGACAACAAGAATGTAACCATGTAGCATAAGAGCATGACCAGCCAGGGTGTGCGGAGTTCTTGATTGAAACTCCCTTCAGAGACCACAATGCTCTAGCTGGGTACCAACTTTCCCTGCAAGGCACCATGCCTAGAAATTCACACATAGTTTTTTAACCGGAGTAAGACTATTCCTCAGGGGTTGTGTTGTGTATTCTAATAGTAAAAAGCAAGATCTCGGAGTTTAAGGCATGGCAGCCCTGGCTCCTAGAGGGCAAAGCTGGTCACAGTCCAGGAGTTTGAAGGTCTTGGCCTATGAATTTGTATAATCTATTAATGAAAGTCTGTCTTGATGGATGGATAAACAGAAATTGCTTCTTGTGTGAGTTATCCAGCAATAAATACCTGCCACTGATTAGCTTGGTTCTTATCTTGCAGTTACTAGGAATAATTGCTCTATATGGTCTAATGAAATAGGAGGTTGCCATGATTTTAAAAGTCACGAAGGGAAGGCAGCACCAGTGGGCCAGGAGGAGTTTGAACCTAGCTTACTGACAGCTTTCTGGAAGTTTCCTTTATACTTTGCCATGTGTGTCTCAGGCAACCCTTGGACAACTCAGAATTTCTTGGGTTGGAGTAGCCTGGATCCTGCCTAATACTGACATCTACATTCGGAGACTGAACCAATATTTCTGGTATAGGTAGAAATGCATACAAGCAAATGAAAACTTGGGGAAACAGTGGAAATCATGCACCCCACTCTTGATTCAGAATGGGGGCACATGCCCACTGGTAATGAAATGATAGTTGATTCCAGTGAAATTTTGTTTCCTGAATTTCTCTGAAAATACATGCCCAGGAAAAATATCGGACACATTTATTTAGTTCTGTATTACACTGCAGTAATTTAACCTTGAAAAAATATGTCCAAAAGTCATGCAAGAATCCCTTCGATGAGACAGGCGTGCCCTCAGCCTGTCCCCAGCCAGGCTTTATGGAACAGCTGCCTCCCCCTGTAGGCTAGCCGCTCCTGCCCTTTCCGGAATAGTGCATGCTTTCTTTGCTGTACTTTAACAGATGTGTGGCGATTATTTAGTGCTTATTTACAGTGTGAATATATAGTATACCATGCATTCCAGGCTGTAAACCATAGGTTAAAATGAGACTTGTGGTTTTCAAATTATGTTTTATCTAAAAAGATCCAAATCAAGAACTCTTCAAGTAAAGTGAATTATCGCAGTTTTTGGTTTCTTAGAAATCCAGCCCGGCCGCTATGGCTCAGTGGTTGAGCATAAATTCATGCACCAAGAGGTCACTAGTTCGATTCCCGGTCAGGGCACAGGCCCAGGTTGTGGGCCAAATCCCCAGTGGAGGGCATGCAGGAGGCGGCCAATCGATGTTCTCTCTAATCGATGTCTCTCTCTCTCTCTCTCTCTCTCTCTCTCTCTTTCTCTCTCCCTTCCTCTCTTTCTAAAATCAATAAAGAAAAAAATTTAAAAAAAGAAATCCAGCAGGCAGGCTGTCCAAGATGAAGCAGTGAACTGCAGAGCAACCCACATCCAGAGCACCGATATTCTGCAAAACTTGCAGTTTGTGGGTTTTTCCATGTGAAGAATGCATTAATGGGTTACATGTCATTGCAAAGAAAGCATGAAGGGACTTGACAGAACACCTGACTCGTGGAGCAGATAGGCATCCAAAGACAAAAAGGGCACGAGAAAGCAGTGTTCGCAAGTTAAAATACTGTGTTTAATGTGTCGTGTTTACAAATAGAGATGTCAATGATGCCCTGGCCGGTTTGGCCCAGCAGTTGGAGCCTCAGCCTGCGGACCAGAGAGTCCTGGGTTCGGTTCCCGCGAGGGGCATGTGCCAAACACACACACACACACACACACACACACACACACACACACACAAAACAAAACAAAAAAACAAATAGAGATGTCAATGAAAAAGCAAGATCTTCTCTGGTTCAAAAAGCAGCTTCCCTTTTTAATCTCTTATGATGCTGGGAAAAATTCTATATTTCTGTGCACCTTAATTTCCTCACCTGTAACCTGGGGGAAATACTGGATTAACAATTTAATTTCGTGTAAAGTCTTTAAAATATGATGATTAGTCATGTTATGCTTATTTTCTAGTCTCCTTACATTTCCAAACGCCTAAATTTACCCTTTCAATATTAAATGGGTGTAAACGGATGGATTAAGGATCTTCTCAGGTATTCCTTGTTTTTTAAGTATTTGCTATGTTAACTCAAGGAATAATTTAGTTGACATTATTAAAAAATTTTTTTGGTTTTATTAATTTATTTTTGTTACAGATGTTTCTCCTTTATTCCCCATGGACACCCTCTTCCCCATGCCCCCCACCCCGTCCCCAGCTTTGCTGTCCATGTCCATCAGTTATGCATACATGTGCATAAGTTCTGTGGTTTATCTCTTCCCTCCTCCCCCACCCCCTCTTCTGAGGGTTGTCAGTCTGTACCCTATTTCCACTTCTCTGGGTCTACCCTGTCCCTCAGACTGTTATGCTCACTATATTCCACAAAAAAAATGAGATCATGTGATATTTGTCTCTCTCTGCTGGGCTTGTTTCACTTAGGATAATACTCTCCAGGTCCCTCCATGTCGTCTCAAAGGATAAGAGATCTTTCTTTCTTACAGCTGCATAGTACTCCATTGTGTATATGTACCACAGCTTTTTTATCCACTCATTTACTGATGGACACTTGGGCTGTTTCCAGATCTTAGCTATTGTAAATAGTGCTGCTATGAACACGGAGGTACATATATTCTTTCTGATTGGTGTTTCAGGCTTTTAGGGTATATTCCTAGAAGTGGGATCATTGGGTCAAATGGCAATTCAATTTTTAATTTTTTGATCTAACATCATAGTATTTTCCATAGTGGCTGCACCAGTCTGCATTCCCACCAGCAGTGTACTAGAGTCCCCTTTTCTCCACAACCTCACCAACACTTGTTGTTTGATGACTTGTTGATGGCGGCTATTCTGACAGGTGTGAGGTGATACCTCATTGTTGTTTTAATTTGCATCTCTCTGATGATTAGTGTGTTGAGCATTTTTTCAAATGTCTCTTAGCCATTTGTATGTCCTGTTTGGAGAGGTGTCTATTTAGTTCCTTTGCCCATTTTTTAATTGGGTTCTTTGTCTTCCTTTTGTTGAGTTGTATGAGCACTCTATATATTTTGGAGATTAACCCCTTATCTGATGTATCATTGGCAATTATGCTCTCCCATACAGTGGGTTCCCTTTCCGTTTTGATGGTTGTTTCTTTTGCTGTGCAGAAGCTTTGGAGTTTGATGTAGTCCCATGTGTTCATTTTTCCCTTTGTTTCTGTTGCCTTAGGTGATGTATCAGTGAAGATTCTGCTGCATATGATGTCCGAAATTTTGTTGCCTACGTTTTCTTCTAGGATTTTTATGGATTCACGAGTCACATTTAAGTCTTTTATCCACTTTGAGCTTATTCTTGTGTATGGTGTAATTTGATGGTCTAGTTTCATTTTTTTTTTTTTTTGCATGTAGCTGTTCAATTTTCCCAACACCATTTATTAAAGAGGCTGCCTTTACTCCATTGTATGCTCTTGCCACCTTTGTCAAATATTAATTGAGCATAATGTCTTGGGTCAATTTCCGGATTCTCTGTGCTGTTCCACTGGTCTATATGCCTGTTCTTGTGCCAGTACCATGCTGTTTTGATTACAGTAGCTTTGTAGTACAACATGATATCCGGAATTGTGATCCCACCTACTTTGTCCTTCTTTTTCAAGATTGCTGTGGCTATTCGGGGTCTTTTTTGGTTCCATATGAACTTTTGAAGTATTTGTTCTAGTTCTGTGAAATATGTCATTGGTATTTTTGATGGGGATTGCATTGAATCTATAGATTGCTTTGGGTAATATGGACATTTTAATAATGTTAATTCTCTCAATCCATGATCAAGGTATGTGTTTCCACTTTTTTTATATCTTCCTCTATTTCTTTTTTCAATGTCCTGTAATTTTCTGCAAACAGGTCCTTTACTTCTTTGGTTATGTTTACTCCTAGGTATCTTAATTTTTTTGCTGTGATGGTAAATGGGATTGTTTTTTTAGTTTCTCTTTCTGTGAGTTCATCATTGGTGTATAAGAATGCCATCGATTTCTTGATGTTAACTTTGTATCCTGCTACTTTGCCAAATTCATTTATTAAGTCTAGTAGATTTTTGATGGAGTCTTTAGGGTTTTCTATGTATAATATCATGTCATCTGCAAATAATGACAGTTTCACTTCCTCCTTTCCAATTTGGATCCCTATTATTTTTTCTTCATGTCTGATTGCTGTGGCTAAGACTTCCAGTACTAGGTTAAATATGAGTGGCAAAAGTGGGCATCCCTGTCTTGTTCCTGTTCTTAAGGGAAATGTTTTTAGTTTTTGCCCATTGATTATGATGTTGGCTGTAGGTCTTTCATATATGGCCTTTATTATGTCGAGATATGATCCCTCTATTCCCAAATTGCTGAGCATTTTATCAGAAATGGGTGCTGGATTTTTTTCAAATGCTTTTTCAGCATCTATTGATATGATCATGTGGTTTTTATCTTTCATTATGTTTATGTGGTGTATCACATTTATTGATTTGCGAATATTGAAGCAGCCTTGCATCCCTAGGATGAATCCCACTTGGTCAGGGTGAATAATTTTTTTGATGTATTGCTGGATCCAATTTGCTAGTATTTTGTTCAGGATTTTGGCATCTATGTTCCTCAGGGATATTGACTGTAGTTTTCTTTTTTTGTAGTGTCTTTTTCTGGGTTTGGAATTAGAATTATGCTGGCTTCATAAAATGAGTTTGGAAGTCTTCCTTCTTTTTGAATTTTTTGGAATAGTTTGAGGAGAATGGGTGTTAGTTCTTCTTTGAATGTTTGGTAAAACTCCCCTGTGAAGCTGGCCGGACCTGAGCTTTTGTTTGCTGGGAGAGTCTTGATTACATCTTCAATTTCCTTAGTTGTTATTGGCCTGTTCAAGTTTTCTATCTCTTCCTGGTCCAGTTTTGGGAGACTATGTGTTTCTAGAAATTTGTCCATTTTTCTTGGATTGTCAAATTTGTTGCCATATAAATGTTCATAGTATTTATTAACGATTCTTTGTATTTCTCTGGTGTCAATTGTTACATCTCCTCTTTTATTTCTTATTTTGTATATTTGTGCTCTCTCTCTTTGTTTCTTGGTGAGTCTAGCTAAGGGTTCATCAATCTTGTTTATCTTTTCAAAAAACCAGCTCTTTGTTTCATTGATCCTTTGAATTGATTTTTGGTCTCTATGTCATTTATTTCTGCTCTGATCTTTACTATTTCCTTCCTTCCACTTGCTCTGGGGTTTTCTTTTTGTTTGCTTTCTAGTTCTTTAAGTTGTGCGGTTAGATAATCTATTAGAAATTTTTCTTGTTTCTTGAGGTAGGCCTGTAGTACTATGAACTTCCCTCTTAGAACTGCTTTCTCTGCATCCCATAGATTTTGTATTGTTGTGTGTTCATTTTCATTGGTTTCCAGGAAGTTTTTAATTTCTTCCTTGATCTCCTCGGTAACCCATTCATTGTTTAATAACATGCTATTCAGCCTCCATGTGTTCAAATGTCTTTGCATGTTCTTGTTGCAATTGATTTCTAGTTTCATGCCATTGTGATATGAAAAGATGCTTGATATGATTTCAATCTTCTTGAACTTGTAGAGACTTAGTTTGTGTCCTAACATGTGGTCTATCTTTGAGAATGTCCCATGTGCACTTGAGAAGAATGTGAATTCTCTAGTTTTTGGGTGTAATTCTCTATAGATATCTATTAAATCCATTTGGTCTAATTCTTCATTTAGAGTCTCTGTTTCCTTGTTAATTTTTTGTCTAGAGGATCTATCCAGTGATGTCAGTGGGGTGTTGAAGTCCCCTGCTATGATTGTATTGCTGTTGATTTCTCCTTTGAAGTCCTCCAGAAGATTTTAAATATATTTTGCTGCTCCTATATTGGGTACATATATGTTTACCAAGGTTATATCTTCCTGTTGGATAGATCCTTTCAATATTATGTAGTGACCTTCTTTGTCTCTAGTTATGACCTTCATTTTGAAATCTATTTTATCAGATATGAGTATTGCTACTCCAGCTTTTTTTTTCCATTTGCTTGGAAGATGTTTTTCCATCCCTTCACTTTCAACCTATGTGAGTCTTTTGTTGTGAGGTGGGTCTCTTGGAAACAACATATATATGGGTCATGCTTTCTTATCCAATCCGCTATCCTGGGTTTTTTTATTGGAGCATTCAATCCATTTACATTTAAGATGATTATTGATATGTACTTATTTATTGCCATTTTTGTTTAGTGTGGTTCTATTTTTCTTCCTACTTCTTCTACTAATTACAGCAGTCCTTTTAACATTTCTTGCAGTGCTAGTTTGGTGCTAATGTGTTCCCTTAGCCTTTTTTTTTGTCTGGTAAGCTCATTATTTGTCCTTCTATTTTGAATGATAACCTTGCTAGGTAGAGTAGTCTTGGATTCAGATCCTTGTTTTTCAGGACCTTGATTACTTCATGCCATTCTCTTCTGGCCTGTAATGTTTCTGTTGAGATGTCAGCTGGTAGCCTTATGGGGGTTCCTTTGTAGGTAACCTGTTGCTTATCTCTTGCTTCCTTTAGGATTCTCTCCTTGTCTTTAATTCTTGGCATTTTAATTACTATGTGTCTTGGTTTGGGCCTGTTTGGGTTCTTCTTACTTGGGGCTCTCTGTGCTTCTTGAACTTGAATGCCTTCTTCCTTCACCAAGTTAGGAAAGTTTTCTATCACTATTTCTTCAAATATATTCTCTAACCCTTGTTCATTTTCTTCTTCTTCAGGGACTCCTATGATGTGAATATTATTACGTTTCCAGTTGTCCCACAGTTCTCTTAAGCTATCTTCCTGTTTTTTAATTGTTTTTTCCTTTTGGTTTTCTGACTGGTTGATTTTTTCTTTCTTCTAATTCACTGATCCGGTCCTCAGCTTCCTCTACTCTGCTGTTTAGTCCTTCCAATGTGTTCTTTATTTCTGCTATGTCATTCTTCATTTCTTCTTAGTGCTTCTTCATATCCACTTAATTGGGTTTCAGTGTTTCTATGTCTTTGCTCATAGTGTTGATGTCCTTACTTATGCTGTTGAGCTTCCTCAAGATCATGGCTCTGAATTCTAGCTCTGTTAACTTGCTTAACTCCGTTTCATTTATCTCATCTTTGGTAGAGGTCTCTTGTTCTTTCATTTGGGATTTGTTTCCTTGTTTCACCATTTTGGCTGTCTCAGTGGGTTTTGGAGCCTGCCAAATTTTCCCTGTGGATGTTGGTGTTCTGCTGTTTGTGGCTCCCTTACTGGGTTTGGATGAGCGTGGGAGGACCATTGTCAAGTCTTACTTTCCTGGGTAGATTTGTGAGCCCAGAAAAGTTAAGTTATCCTCTAGCTTTTTGCCTGGAGGCTATTAGTCTTGGTTACTTGAAGAGCCTTGGGTTCTCAGTTGAATGTAAACCTCCCTCAGGTATTCAGGTTAAGAGGATTTCCAGAGGGTGAGGTAGATGCTAGTAGTTAATGAGCCTCAATTTGCATTTCAATGGCCCACCTGGGTGTGGTTGAATCTTCGATGAGAGGCTGCTGCCTCTCCCCAGAGCCCTGGGAAGGAGTAAGATGGCCACCGTCCTGCAACTCAGCAAAAGCTCTGATCGCCCTCCAAATCCCGAGTGTCCCCACACAGTTCCAGCCCAGTCCACCCTCCCTCTGCCGGAGCCCAAGGTGAGTGGCTGTGGCTATTTAATGCTCTGTCCCGGCCCTCTGCGCTGTGGAGCCGGCTTGGGATCTTAACCCCGAGGGTGCTGCTTATGGCTAAGGCAACTGCTGTCTGTGGGCTCCTAGCTCCCTTCTTGTGCCTCTGCAATCCTACCAGGATTGATTCAGTGTCCCTGGTTGTATGGTCCTTGCAAGCTGCTTTTCTGTTGCTTTTTCCTGACAATTTGTCTTTATTTTAGTTGTAATTCCAGTTTGGCCCTGGGAGATGGTCTGTGTAGCTTCCATTCACTTCACCGCCATTTTTCTAGAGTGACATTATTAAAATTAGTTGCAAAATTATTTAGAGTCTACAGCTATATTATTCTTTAATTTAATAAATAATATTGATTTTGAAATTTAGTTGAGGGATAATTTTCATGCCCGTGAGTTGGTAACAAGTTTAGAGAGATGTGGATGAATGAGGTAAGGTAAGTTGGTGAATAGGATACTCTTGTTTAAATGTTAACTATAAGGTTTTGTTAGGGTTTTTTTCCAGGAAGCATGACCAGAAATCTCTTTTAATGATAATACTGTGGGATTAACAGAGCATGAAGAATCAAATAAGATCTTGTACTATTTCCCTATTTGTAGATTCTTTGTCCCTGACTTTATATGGCATTCCCTCACTTCTGAAATAAATAGGGAAACAAACGTAATAATGATGATGAAAGACAGTTGACCAACATATATGGAATGAGTTTGGGTGCTTTCATTTGGCTTATTTACTTATATGTTGTAACATTTAAGTTCTTACATTTTAGTAGACCATAACTTTTAAAAGAATTTGTACATAAAATATCTAATTTGATTTATACATCAATGCTTCCTCATATCCATAGTTCCATAAACTCATCAGGACAAGTAGAATTGTTTGTGCAGTATTGCTGGAAGCAATACTAGTGAAATATTTCTAATACCTTTTAAGTAAGTAGTAGGATAAACTTACCAAAAAACATTCATATGAATTATATCATTTAGTCATGCAAATGTCTTATTAAATTATCTAGATGTGTAAAGACTATGATACAGAATTTTCATGACTAGCCATGATAGTAGCCTAGTTACTAAAAGTGCTATATTAATAACTCTTGTGTTTTGAATACTATTCCAATTATTTTCCTTCTATATGATACCCTGATTAAAAAAACTTGCATTAGTTACTGAAAATAAGAGAGATATGGGGATTTTTTGCATAACATATTTTTCTTGCAAAATCTTTGAACAAAATCTATAGAAAGAAAAAAAACATATAAAGGATATTCTGGATTTTAGAAAATTCTATATTGCTATAAAATGTAATTTCAGTTTTATATTTTGTCCTCCCTGTTGAAGAAAGTTTATTTAGTTTATTAATGTAAAATATGGATTTTTGAAAATAATTTTGCTTGACAAATTTGTCTTTTAAAGCAGGTGTTATTTTTACATGGGCACTTTCAATAAATATTTTAATATACTTACAACCAGATATATAGGCACACAGACACACACACACCAAAACTACAATCTTTAACACGTTATAACAATTTCCATTCTGTCATTGATTAATGTAAATAAATTCTGACTGAACAAATCTCTTATTCATGTAACCTTTACTGACTTTCATTTGAGTTACATACACATGAAATGTGCATAAAAACAATGATAAAAAATATTTAATTTGAATAGCAGTTTTGAGCTTAAAGGATTCCAAATGCTTCCATAAACACAATTTCATTTGTTTTAATGTAGAGATCAAATATTATCACAAAGGCAGAAACTGAAGGAAGATCAGTCAAGCCACTTATCAAAGTCATTTCAAGATTTTTTCCAATCATTTCTGAATATTCTTGCTTAATTTATGTCAATTGCTCTAATGAAAATAGAATTAGAGTATGTTCTCAAATCTAAGTACTGTTGCATAATAAAATGGGATAAAATTTTATAAAATATATTGGACTTAAATTGCTAAACAATGTTGGAGATGAAGTTATTAAAGAATAGTATAAGATATTTAAATATAATATTTTCTGGGAGAAGCATATGACATGCTTCCAAATCAGGATAAAAAGAGAGATACATTTTCCAGATTTAGTTTTATTGTCTAAGGAATTTTAATTATTTGGATAGATTAATACTGACAATTGAAGATATTTCTTTTGAGTTTTTTCTATATAGAACCATAATTTTTTTCCTGTGAAGTATACTGTATGAATCATGTAGAAATACAAAAATGCTAGTTTTTCAAGGTAATTTTGTTGCTATATATTTTACACAATGGGATATTTAAGGTGGCTTAAATGATTTTGTATGCTACTTAATGAAATTACATTTCAATCTGAGTTAAAATGGAAAATAGAGACCTCCCCCCATGTCCTCTGCTGCAAGTCATGTAGAACATCCAAAAATAAATTATATAATTAATTATAAAAAGTTTATTTTGCTTTGCATTAAATATATCACATCTGAAAAAATAAACAAGGACTAAAATTGAACCATAGTAGTTAATGTCATACTATGGTTACCTGGCAAGGTCTAATAATAACATTTATAATGTGAATGTATCCAACATTTCCACTTTTGAAAATGGGAGTAAAAGAAAAATTTCTCATTTTTCTTCTTCTGTCATCCTTTTTTCCTTTCTAGCACAATGATCTAAATTAAATATCAGTATGTATTTCTACATTGCTTACTTCTCACCTATATTAAGCATCAATCAATTAGACTAAGCATGGTAGTAACTCTGAATAATATGTATTACTTAATTACCTATATCTTCTACTTGAAAATGTTGCATATTTATATAGACTTACATAAACAGAAAGGTGTGAAGTTGTGTTTTCCTCTCATATTAAATATGTATATATTCCAAAGTAATTTGTGTTGTGTTAAATATATATATATATATATATATATATATATATATATATATATATATATTTTAGAGAGAGAGAGAGAGGAAGGGAGAGAGAGAAACATAGATGTGAGACAGAAACTCAATCAGCTGCCTCCTGCACGCCCCCTACTGGGAATCGAGCCTGCAACCCAGGCATGTACCCTGACTTCTAAGTCGATGGGATGTCGCTCAACCCACTGAGCTACACTGGCCGGGCTAATTTGTGTTGCTTTTATACATGTGGACATTTTTTAAAACAATGAAGTTCAAAAGAAGAGTTATGGTTTGTTACTGTAGGTGTGCAGTTTTAACTGGACTGCCTTCAGTATTGCTTAACATGTTTTCATTTCAAGTGACTGACTATTGAACCAGATTGGGGATATAAGATAAAGTCATGATCAAAACAGAAAGTCTGTATCATGGGCTTCCAAACAGTCAAGTAGCTCACTAGATGTGCCAGAACCAAGTGTGTAATTTGTGCTGAACATATGGTATCATTATTTTTCTCTTGCTCTTGTATATTTTTTTCTATCCCAAATGATTAGATAATAGTTCGTTATGTTCAGGAATCCTTTTGTTAAAAAATTCTAGTAATTTTGAATTTGATCATTTTACTGGGGTAAGAGGCAAAAAGACAAGTAGATTAATATTTCCTTGGATTCGGGTTGTTTTAAAAATCACTGCATATATAATCTGGTTTTGATGATTAGTTGTTTTGTGTTACGAGAAACTTAATGACATTACACAAATTCACTGAGGCCCCTGTGATTTTTTTTTTCTGATCTCCTATGAGTAGACCTTCCCCAGTACTAAATCATTTTCCAAGGGTCCTAATACGGTGCTCATTTGCTTCTCTGGATAACTATTCACTTTAGATGTGTGTCTTCTACATGAGCTTTGTAGAAACAATTTTCAGAGATAATACTTATTTCTGACTTAATACGCCATGGTTTGAAAAGTTAAAGAAAAAATGATAAAGCTCTTTTGTATTTGTTTATAGAGAAGCATGTACTCCTTCACTACTAACATTTTACTCCTCTAGGCCCTTAGATGAGGGATGTGCTAAAACAGCCTGGTCATGCTTTTGAAAGTAAAGCAAGGAGACAGAGCTGGTGAATGGTGCCAATTGGAGCAAATTGGTGAGGTTGTAGCATCAACTTGGGGTCAGCCTTTGTTTTTCCTTAACACTGATTCTTGTATTCTCATTTTTTAAGGTTTGGTTCACATTAAAAATATTAATGATTTTACCTTTTTCTTTTGTGGAAAATATCAAAGACCAACCAAATGAGAACATGCAAAGGCTAGTTTTGCAGAGATATTTATTGCAAGGGAATCATCACCATCACTTGCAGTTTGGCAGAAACTGAGACAGGCGTAAGAATGGGAACATTTTATAGCTGGGGAATGGGGGGGGGAGCTTCAAGTGTGCCCGGACTGGAGGCTGTTAGCACAGGGAAGGTGTAGGTGAGCTAACTAGAAGCAGGAAAACGTATGTGATTGGTTAGGCTTGTGTATTTGACTTTCTCTAATTGGCCCTATGTTTGCAATAATGACAAAAATTAGGGGAGGTGAGAGTTATTGATCAAGCTCTGGCTATTTTAGGCTGATTGTTACAGGGGTTATTGTTTGGCTTCCTGAAATGTTTGCTGGAGATAATGAGTGGTCCGACTTCCTACAAGTTTGCATTGTGGATAGTAGGATGGGTTCCTGGGCTGGTAACTCTAGATAATATGTTCCTGGCTGGTTGCTGCAGATATGATCTGGTCATTGTCTATATATTCTGCCTCTCACTTTTTGTAGATAAATTTAAAATGTTATTGCTTAAAGGGCTTTATTAGTTTTAGGTTAATGAACAAAAGAGTTGTTATAAATAACTAGGATTGTATAACACAGGTTTAACTAAGAAAAGATCTAAAATATGTTTGATAAGTTTTCTCATTATGTATTATATTTGATTTAGTATATATTATATAAATATTTGGTATCACATGAATATCTTCCTTGAAATTCTCCTATTATCCAGGGCAAGCTTTCTCAAGAATAAAACTATCCTGCTTTGGTTGGATTTGTAAGAAGGGCTGGCCTTCTTAAATAAGAGAATATCTAGTCACATCAGCTGATTTGTTATAAAAGGAAGGTAATATTTATTAATGAATAACCATATATATTTATTTTATTTTAGTCTGTCATTTCTGAGGGTGATTTTAAAACTTCTCCAAATGTTGGGCAGAATACAATGAGCCCATTATAATAAATTCTGCCACTTATTGAATTTTCTTTATACTAGACAATTTGCTATTCTTTACATGTTTTTTTAATGATGTTTTCTAAGGAGTAGTATAGTTATGTTTATTTGTTCAGATTAGGACATTGAGACCAAGGGAGTGTTTAAATGCTAATAGTCTATGTAGAGAGAATTGAAAGTCTAAATCCATTATGTTTCCCAGGCCCTCAAATAATATAGCTTTGTCTTGCCTACAAATAGTTTATCTACAAATTGTGTCTCCTAACATGAAACTGTAAATTAAACACTGCATCCAGTGTGAGAGCAACAGAAATTACACTGATCTCGAATTAAGCCCGATCTTGTCTTACGTCATTGGACTACTAATGCCACAACTACTGGGTAATAGAGAATGATTCAGCAGATTGACGTTGCCTTTAACATAACGTAGAAAAAAATGAAATTGAGGAAACAAAAAGGGAAGCAGAAAATATGAGAACCTAAGTTTTGCAAAACCATTCTAGTATTTTAACAAAATTTAAACATATTTTTAAGTAACGAATATTAGCAACAGCCTAAATATACAACAGGAGAATACTTAGAGAGTCACGCATCTGCACATTGTCATTATGTATTAGTTGAACATAATTCATTGACCTTAGTGATGCTCTCAGTAAGGGTCTTGTTAAATACATCTATCAGAAGTTTTGATGAACAAGAGGAGCGATTTTTAACTTCACCTGCATATTTAAATATTGACTATACATAGGAGGGTTAGCTAAAATGTTGGGACAGTATCTCAACATGATTTTTAGTGGCAAATACCATTTTAATTTTCTCACTAAATATCCTAAATTAAATGAATCCTTTATGTTCAGCATTTTAGTGATTGAGAATTTGTAATTGTTTAGCGTGTACCCCTGACTAAGATCATTGTTTTTCTGGCAAAGCCACTGTCAGCGGTCAAACAAACAGACAGAGTCTGGTGGGCTCTCTGTGGCTTTCATCACTCTTACATGGCAGCTGAGTGCACAACAGAAAGCTCAGCCTGTTAGCCTGACAAATGACGTCCATTTCTCCATAGACACATTTTATTTCATCACCATCATTTTATAGAAAATGCACATATTAACATTGTCATGTAAAATGTCTTCAAGGTTAGCAAAATGAAATATTCACATTGGTTTTGTTGTTGTTGTTTTTCACTTTCACCTCAAAATACATATTATTTTATTTCTTAGATACCATCCTAGAGGACGTTATAAATTAAGTTGACAGTTTTTGCAGAATCCTTGAGGTTTGTGGTAAGGTGTATTTTGATATTCAGCTCCTGCCTCTGGGTCCTTCAAACAAAAGCATTTTTATTCCATATATACTTTCACATCTCTCTGTTATATCCTGCAATTAACATTTAAAGTTTCTCATACAACCTTTTAGGCAACATTATAAACATATAATGGTTTAAGACTTTTTATTTTATATAAACAATCCAGAGCAATGATTTATAGAATTGACCATCCGAATCCCAAAATCCTCCAGACTGGATTTAAGTTGGTCAAAAAACACAACATATCAATAGTTGAGTTAGTATTTATTTGGGTTTTGCTTCCTAAAGTGGGTTTAATACTTTAGACTATAATCTATATTTAAAGAAAAAAAAATGACTGTATTATCATAAGGGAACAACTCTCAAGAATATTTCGTATTTTTCTTTATATTCACAGGAACCAGAAGCCTGGCTGGGCTCTCTTGTAACCTTGTGCTATACATTTTAGATGTTTGGAAGACACTGTTTCACATATTCTCTTCAGAAAATGTCTCAGAAAAGATGATTACTAAAATTGTGATAAGTACCCGTTCTCTTGACATTTACCTATTTATACCCTTACCTCCCATTAGAATGTGTCTCAAAGACAGAGCTATGTCCTTTGCATCTTTCATTCTATCTGTCTTCAGGATTGAAACAGAGACTTGTGTAATTAAATAGGTTTTTCCTGGATTTCTCATCTTTTGATATTTTGATTAATTGTGATGTTAGGTAACAGTCCATGAAATCATTTCCTCCAACTTCAAGGTCTACTTCCTCTTCGCATCCTTTTTGATTTTTACAATTCTGAATTCTGGTGTCGCCCAGGGTTTTCTCCTCAATGCTCTCTGTATGTAATGATGCCCAAAACAATATTCCCACCCCAAGCCTACTCATCGTGCTCTCCTGGGAGTAATATGCATGCACATACACATACTCACACATATATATGTGTTGACATATTGTACATTGATATACATATTGATGTATATACAGTATATACAGTATATATACAGTATATGTTTATACAGTATATACTGTATATACAGTATATACAGTATATATATGCATGCCTACATACATAACTCTCCAGTTGGGTTTTCATAGGCATGTCATTGATTTGTTCAACCATTCCGTTATTCAGATACAGTTATTGAGCACCTATCTCAAGACTTATTGGCAACTGTCACTCAAAGTTACTATGTCCAAAAATTAACAAAGCCTCTGATTTCCTCCACTGATAACAAATGTTTTTGGTTGTTTTTTTTTTAAGTTTTCTCCATTTAGTTAAATAATTAAACTATTCAGGCCTTGAACACATAATTTTTGAGATACACTTAGGACTGGATTCCTCTAATTTTAGTAGTTCTCATTCTCTTTGGGGCTATAATTCTGTTCTAAATTATGATCATTTCTTCTCTAGAAAACTTTAACTCCAACATCCAAACTAATATCTCTGCCTCCATTTGATCTCATCCAGTCCTCTTTCCATAAAGCAATCATATACAAATTCTAAAGTATAAATACCAAATTCTCTATGATGGCCTATAATTTTGGCTTTTGAATCCTATCTGCCCATATGTGTCCATACATTCTATGTGGTATACAGTGCTATACCCAAAATAGCTCTCTTTCTGTCCCTCAGAAACACAGGTCATTCTTTCTTCTGGACCATTTTCAGATGTTTTTTTCGGGGGGGGGTATAATTTGGGAGTTTTGTTTGTTCTTTGGTTTGTTTTCTGATTTAAAAATTCCTCCAATGTTTGCATGCCTGACTCTCTTATGTAATTGCCATTTCAAGTGTCCCTTTACAGGAAGGACTTCTCACGATCCTAGGCAAAGGATTCACCTCGTTACTGCATGTCATGCGTGCCCGTGATACATCTTCTTTGTTGCTGCCATTATAGGGAATTATCCTATTTGTTTGTTTGTTTATATTAAATTAGATATAGCACATTTAGGTCATATAATATCCACCACCGTCTTCGGCCTCCTGTGTCACAAAACCAAGCAGGAAAATAGCAGTTCCCTTACTTCCTACCACCACCCCTGGCTCCGCCCTAAGAGACTAGGGGCTTTATAGTGACTTCAAAATGCGGACAGTGAGGGTAAGGACTTTGTAAGCTTGTTATCTTGGGGTCATGGTGGAACCCACATCATAAAGATTAAAACAGACGCTTGATAGCAGCCAAAGGCCCTCTGGGATTCCACACGAATGTGGAATTCAAGGTGAGTAGATGCCAACAAGCGGAAGCCTGGAAAATGGATTGCTGTCGTGAAAAATGGAAGGAGACAGAAGTGGCATCCTCAATGGGGTTACCAAGGGAGACTCGGGGAAAAGACATATGGACATGACCAAGATGTATTTGAACTGATAACATAAAGGTATTCAATACAGAAACACACTTGAGGTTTCAGAACCAAATGCAAATTCATTGTAGGCAAGTAAATAGTGAAATAATTAAAATACATTCCTGCTACATCCTAAAACACTTGCATCCCTAAAAGCAGGAGAGAGTGTTGGATCTTGCTGTAGGTGATGCTGAAACACGCTGATCACACCATGAGCAATTTCTAATAGAAAAGACTGAATTCAAGTATTTTTAACAAGCATGAAATATGCAGAGAATCAAATTGGATTTTCCATTCTACTAGAATAAGGATTATTCATAGGAGATAGTTGTAAATCAGGTCATATCAGGGCATACTAATAAAAAAAAGACTTCTGTTACATGAAACTCTAAGGAAAAAAAGCTTCCATACAAATGCTATGCTAAGATATTTTGTGTTAAATATTTTCTTTGCTCATTAGAATTTGACTCAGATGGAGGGTTTATTTCCAATATGCAGTTGGTACTAGAAAAATATGCAGGAAGCATCCAAAAGACATAACTTTCAGTGCTAGACATAGTACGAAAGTGCTAGGAAATAATGTATGTAACGATGAATAAAGATAGACTATATATATCAGGAAGGTTTAAATAAAATTAGCAGGTGCACCTGCTGAGGACAACGAAAGCAAAAATTATTTTGAAGGAGAGATAATTTATGTTGGCTATTAGTGTTCTATCTTTCTTTTCCCCTTTCCGGGGACATTTCAGACAAATGGGAGACTGGGAATGAAGATTGAGCTAGTTGTTGTTTGTTTTGGCTGAAGCAGAGTTCAAGGCAGATTAAGAGGAGGAGTTAACCAGGGTGTATCTCAATATGAACCTTTCCATTAACTTAAATGAATAGTCCAGAGCCTTTATCGCACTCATAACTCACATTCTGATGGGATATATTTAGTTGTCTCTCCTACAGAAATGATATCGTACCTTAAAGATTAATATAGCTTCAGCCCCGGTGGCCATTATGTTGCCACAGGTTTACGGTTTTCCTACAGTATTTTGATGTATGACACCCTTCCTTTTAATAGAGGTTCATTATTTGGACATTAAGGTTGTAACTTACTCTATCATAGGGGGACTTCGATGAATCAAGGAGCCTACATCGTTCTGTCTGACATGACTGTCCTTTTGGACAGGATTGCTCAGGCAGAGCGCTTTGTTAAATGTGCCAGCCTTCGGTGGCTCAAGACTCAGTGCAGCAGCTGAAGCAACATTTTCATTTTGAGGCAAAGTGACTCGTTTGTGTCATCGCAATGTCATTTCATCTAAGTGATTGACTCTTAAATTTAACTCAACACGATCTGTTTATTTTTATTTTATAAGGGCTTTGCCTTTGAAAAAAATCCAGAATTCAAAACTCCAGTCTGTCCGAGTCTTACTAGGTCTCCTGATGAAGGAGAAAGGAAGCAAAGGCACAACACTGTCTAGGCCTGGCCTTGGCTTCATCCTGCTGTCTCTTCTCATGGATGGTATTTTTATCAGAGAATGGGGGGGGGGTTAATTTATCTGAAATAAAGAGAGAGGTTTAAGGTTTTATTTGATATTTATGAGCATTTGAATTTCTGAAATTTCTCACTTTTAATCCAGTGCAGGTTTATAAAAACTACATTTCTAGGTAACTTTATATTTTGTTCCAGAATTCCATGTTTCATAAAGAAAAGACCAATTCTGATAAGATCTATTTACTAAGGAATATTAATAGTGAAATTCTGTTGAAAGAATACCACTGAGCAAACTCTACTTAGTGCTTTGAGATTTAGGGAGACTTTATTTGAAGTTTGAATTTGCATAGTCAATTCAGGGAATAAAATGCCTCATGTAAACATCGGAAGAGTAAAATGATAATAAGATGTCTTGGTTTGAGATATGAATACATAAATCCAAGTCCTCATGCTAGACTAGGTTTGTAGAAGTTTCCAGAGAATGGACAGGCAAATACAGATTAAAGCCAGAGCATCGGAGCAACCACAATATAAAGAATTGGAAGGTTGATTTTTCTTGTGCCTTATTAAATTTATAGTTTCCTAATCAAAGTACCAATTACCTAAAAATTAAGCACAAGTATGTCATTCAAAAGTCTTACTTTTTTTCACATTTGAAAAGTAGAATTTGTATTATTTGGATACTTTTTTTTAACAGTAAAGAATGAATCTAGTTGAAGAGTCATTTCATTATCATGCAGCTATTTAAGTATTTATTTATATCCCAATATATTATTTTATAATGATGTATTATGTTATATGAATATAATAGTTCTGCAACCATTTGCATATTGAATAGATTACAGATAACACATAATATGTACCAAGAGGGAAGCAAGGAGACTGGGAGGCAGAGAATGAAAGAAGGCCAGGAATAACAGGGTAAATAAATAGGGTAAATGGGGCTTCCCTGTGGATAAATGGCAAAGACATATACTGCAACATGTATGTTACAACACGTACATATGCTGTAACATGTATGTCACAACATGTACACTATAAGATACTGAGCCTTTAGAACCACCTTGGTGGTATGGTGGAACTCAGATGTCCACATTAAGTCTGGTTCCTTAAGGATTCTAATGGTAGTGGTTATTCTGTGTCACAAGCCACCACAAACATAACGGTCAACAACAAACAAACAAACCCTTCACACATTTATTATCTCACAGTTTTTGTAGATCAAAATTCCAGATATGGTTTCACTAGGCTCTGTGTTTCAAAGTCTCCCAAGTTGGAAATACAACGGTTGCCTGGGACTGCGGTCTCATCAGAGGCTGGACTGGGGAAGGAGTCGCTGCCATGCTCCCTCCCATCGCTGACATTCTTTATTTCCTTGTAGCTGTTGGACTGAAGCTTTATTTTGTGGCCACCCAAGGTTCCTTGCAATGAGGGCTTCTCCAACATGGCTGTGTACTTACTTCATGGGAATTTACTTCTTCATAGCCAGCAGCATGGAGAGAACTCTGACTCCAGGAAGGGCTGAGTTTCTTTAATTAACTTAGGCCCACTGAGGATAATTGTCCTTTTATTTAATGCAGAAGCAATGAATTTGGGATTTTAATTGCATCTGCAATGTCCTTCATTTCACAAAGAGAGATATTTCATAATTATAGAATGATTATTTTATCATGAAGTTATGTTTCCTAATTGTGTATATGCTTAATCACAGACCTGTGAATATCAAATTTAAATCTTATGGAAATTAAAGGAGGAAGAGTAACAGTTTGAGATTTCAAAACACTCACCTAAAACTGAGCATGGTTACAAAGTTACTGGCACCTCTGTGCATTGCTGATGGGAATGCAAAATAATACAACCACTTCGAAAAGCAATATAGTTGCATCTTATAAAAACAAACACATTTTACCAAGCAATCACACTCCTAAGTATCAACCCAAGAGAAATGACAATCTATGTCCACGTAAATATTTGCATATCAAATGTTCACAGCAGCATTATTCACGCCAACCACGAATTGGCAATAAAGAAATGACCTTTAACTGGAAAATAGATAAACAAATCATGAGAGTACTATGCAATGAAATACTACTAAACAATAAGAAAGAGCAAATTACTTATATATACATCAACACAAATTCATTCAAAACCTTTGTACTAATTTAAAGAAGCCAGATACAAAACGTTATATTTCAATGGTGGTGATGGTTGCTTGACTGTGTATGTATATTGGCATTCATTGTAATGTCCCCTTAGTTCATTTTGCTCTTTGTAAATCATCTCTCAATAAACTTGGCAAAAAATAAAAGTAAAATAATTTGGAGAGCTAATTTTTTTTTAACTCACTTTTCTGGGCAATGACTTTTGAAATGTACCTTATTGTCTCTTGCTTTAAGTATACCTAATCAATTAAACTGAGAAATATAAGGAAAAATAGAGGATAATCCTTTGTCTTTACAGATACTAGCACATAATTCACATGAGAGCAGCACCATGCATTCAGTATTTTTAAATGTGATTCTTACTATGGAATTACAGTTCTTTCAGTCTTTTGTTTAATTAGGCATTTCTTTAGTTTAATGTTTTATTAAATTTAGATGAATGAAGAAAAATTAATATTACAATTCTTCTTTATTTTAGCAAAATTTAATATAGTGTTTCTATCGTTTTCTACGAATATGTAAATATTTTCACAGACTAACCAAAACATATTTCTTGCTACTCTGTTATACTATATCAAAGCAATCATGTAGTTCACATTTTGTATTTTATAGATGGGAAAATTCAAAAAGGGATACTGTCCCTCCCAGGCATCAGGACACAGTAACAAATCTTCCATGGCTAGTCCTATAAAAGGTAAATCCCTTGGCTCTTGATTTTGAGAAATGTACACTTAGACCTCAGCACTCATTCGAAAACTGTCAATTTCTCCAATGCCTACTTTAGCTACTCTTCTATTCACTATACCCATAGACACTAGTTATGCCTTCTTCATTCATGATTTTATTACTATCATTCCCTTTTCTCTTTTCCTACCAATTTTTATTTTTCAAACCCAAGCCATGCTTTAAGGAATACTGAAATCCTATCTTCTTTGGGAAACTATGATTTGTGTCTGTGTTCCTATTCAACAGATCGGCGATATAACCCAAGGTAGATTTGCCTTGCAATCAATAATGAAGAAACTCAGTAAGTTCCAGTCGTTTCCACAGCCCCTTCCAAGTCCTTGGGGAAAGGTCTAGCACTGCATTTACATGGCCATATGCTTTGTAAAAGTTGCAAAAATTAAATACTACAAATACAATTTGGTGACACTGCTCTCTTTTTTCAGTTGGACTTTCAGCCTTCACTTTGTAACTCCTGTAGCTTTGCTCTGAAATAATAGCCATGAGTGTTTTGGGATTAGGACAAGAATAAGTTGAACTAGGAGCACATTCAGTTAGGCGTAATGTGTTCACATTCACTTCCATGTTTAGTTAAATTGTGATTAGGTGCCCAGGTGCTATTTCTCCAGCTCATGGTGTGGACTCCTTTGTCACTTGACATAAAAATTCAGAATGTGTCTTGTGTGGGTAGCTGAGATGAAACAAGGAAGTTTTTAAGTGCACAGAGCTAGAGGTCAATCAGTGGAAAATTCTTTCAAATCTTTCATTTTATGGATGAAGAAAACTCGGTAGAAGTTTCCCTCAAATTTGGCAGCAATCCCCAAATTTCATATGTCATTACCAATAATAAATTGAGGAAAGAAATCTGTCAGTTAAAAAAATAATAATCTTACCAATTCTACAACTAAATTCTTAAAATTATATCTGTAGAAAATGCTATAACAAAATTCTTATCAAATAAAAAAGACCAAGGACTATGTGGCCAAAAATATATAAAATATAAGCTAATAGTATGTGTTAGGCAGTCAGTTAACAAAAATAGAAGGATGTACTTCCAGATTTTATGATTTTCACCAGTTTTCTAACATGTGTAGTTCCTTATGAATTCTTTATTCTCGCAAGATGAATATTTGTATTCATATCTAATTTTATATGTTTAATTCTGTATTTTTTAAAGTAGGACTCCACAGTGTATAAGCTTCAGATCTCACAAAACCTGGGTGCTTCCCTGTCCCATCAAGTAGGTGACATGTTTGCATCCTTTCTTTCTAGCCTAGGATTCAATAGAAAACATAATTGTATATTTAGATTCAAGTTATTAACCAAGAATCTATTATGTGCCATGTTAGAGTTTCTAACTTATTTCTCATCCAGTCCTACAAAGAATATGTTATAATCCCACTTTAAAGATGAAGAACCCAAGGCTCAGTGAGTTGAAGTGATTTGTTCAACATCATCGAACAAGAGTGTCTCGGACTCGCCTGGCCAGTGTGGCTCAGTGGTTGAGCGTCGAGCCATGCACTAAGAGGTCACTGGTTCAATTCCCAGTCAGGGCACATGCCCAGGTTGTGGGCCCAATCCCTGGTGGGGGCCATGCTGGAGGCGGCCAATCGATGTTCTCTCTCATCAATGTTTCTATCTCTCTCTCCCTCTCCCTTCCTCTCTCTAAAATCAATAAAGGAAAAAATTAAAAAAAAAAAATTGTGTCTCAGACCAAAGAGTGGCAGAGCATGTAATAACATATACATAGTTGAAAGCTCAGTATGTACTGGATATGGTGCTAGTTCAGATCACATTTTCAAAATATTCTGTATTGGAGGACTTGGAATATTAAACAAATAAACACACTGAAATCACAATGACTGTACTAGAGCTCTCCACTAGGCACAGTGATGGTAGAAAAAGACTGTCTAATTCTACTTAGGGGCTGGGGTTAGGAAATGTGTCACAGCAGTGGATTTGCTTATATCAGTCTTGAACGAGGAATGGGACTTTAATGGGCATAGGACCAAGAATGGGTGGACTCGGTGAAAGAAACAGCAGTTTTATTGGTAATTTTCTGGACTGTTTAGCACTGTGGTTGTGAGAGCAGAGGATACAGCTTTTGAGGGTTAGTAGGGATTTAGAAGCAGAGATGAACAACAACTTTGAGGATAGGGAGCTATGTTTAGTCAAAGACATGGAAGAAAAAAGGATTAAAATTTTGGCTGACAAAGTCAGTGATTGAAATGCTGGGCCACCACATAAAGTGTTCCCACGCTTAAGTGCAGACAGGCATGAAGAAAAATAATTGTCACACAGTTATGGACAGAATTGTGTCTTCCAAATTTCATAAGTTGAAACGTTAACCCCTAATGTGACTGTGTTTGGAGATAGGGCCTTTAAAGAGGTGGAGGTGAAACAAGGTCGTCAGGGTAGGACCCTGATCCGATAGGACTGGTGTCAACGCTAGAAGAGGAAGAGACACCAGGGCGCATACACACAGCAGGAACACAGCTGTTTGCAAGCCAAGGACAGAAGTCTTGCCAGAAACCAGCCTTGCTGACACTTTGAACTTCGACTTCCAGCCTCTAGAGCTGGGAGCAAATACATTTCTGTTGTTTAAGCCACTCCGTGTATGGTATTCTGTTTTGGCAGCCCTAGCTGATGAAGACATACATATTGTGATCAATTTTTTCTTCCTTTATATATCCTATAATTCTGTTTGTATAATTTTAAGATAACCAATCTATCCCAAGCTATAATATGACTTTTACAACTCTGTATATTTCATTGGTACCCTCGGTAGGATTAGGGCAGGGGGGAGGGGATGAAAGAATAGCAAAGGGAAAATTCCAGCTGAATGTTTCTTCGTTTTAACAAAGACAAAATAAATCTCCTGGAACCCCACTTTCATTTCACGAAGCACAATTCCACCTAGACAGCCCAAGCTGAATGAGAACCACCAGCAGAGATCACATAAGTTCCATGGGGGGCCTTTGATATATTTACACCTGTGCCCTGATGCCTGGGACAGTGTCAGGCAGGTAGTGTCAAGCATGCAATAATATATGTAGATAAATGAATAAACAGGGTATCTCACCTCCTGGACAGAAATAAATAACTAGTCTCCTGATCAGCAAGAACCTGGAAGAATGAAATTTGTGTTTGTCATTAGCGGCATGCAACATGTAATTTCCTACCTCCCTTTCCATTTCAACAGTGCTACACACAATATTTCTGATCATCATGTGTGCCTAGGTGTTTGTGGGGGACAGTAATGGGAAGATTGCCTATTGCCAATCTCTCACTCATTTTCTGGAAGATAAGATCAAGGTCGACAGAAATGATTTGTTCACAGAAATACGACTAGCTAATGGCGGTCCTGGGAGAGGACTCACACTAGAGTGTGCAGATTCCATATCGTCCTGTGAAGAAAAGGAAAAATGTGTATATCACTCTAATCCAAATAGCAATGCACCTCTCATTTCTTCTCGTCTACTTAACTGGAAAATTGAATTTCCTTATCTTCAGCTTGCCAACCGTCCTTGATTCCCTCCCTGGCTTCCCACTGCATCGCTGTGGTGTAATCAGGTGGGGAAGATGCTACACATTTGCAATCATTTTGGGCTACATGATATACATCTTTTCCTTTTCCTTTTTTTCTTCTTGGAGGTAGCTTTTGCTTTCTTGGTTTTCAGCTGTCAGCAGAGTTAAGGAAGCCTTGAAGATATCATTGATAATTATTTGCTGATTTTGACCTGGTTTCTTCAGCCCTGATATTGTGATTTCTATATTATCCCACAGGAAATGTCACTAACTAGATTTATGATACTGTTCATTTCCACTGTTATTACTTCTGTCAAGCCCAGTGGAAAGATCTGCTGGGTGACTACTGGCAGGCAATTTCTAATTACAATTTGGATTGTAGCAAAAACATCGGTTATGATTACAAGAAAACATATATTTTGAAAAATATTGTACAGTCGAATGAAACGTACTGTTCTTAGGTGATTCACACTGTGAAATGTGAACTTACACAGTCATTTCATCTCACAATTATAAACTTACGAGGAGTATTGACATCGATTTTTCGATCCTTCAAATAAAGAAGAAAAATGATCTCAATATGAAATTTTTCAGATATTCAATACCCTCCTCAGTGAATTCAGGAAAAATTTAAGTAAACTTTTCAGCCCTTTTTTCTTGTTAGCCTTGCCATTTGTGCGAACAAATTTGGGGAAACAAGATTCATCTCTGTCATCCTCCTCCCTCCATGCTCCACCATGCATAATATCACCAATATTGCCTAATGTGTAGAAGATACCGCCAAGTAAGATACAGTGTCAAAGAGGCATTCAGTGTTATTCCAACAGGATAGTAAGCGGAGAATTTAAGTCCGTGTTATCACACTGCAGGCAGCAAAGGCAGGGCTATCTTTGTAACCAAATCAGGTGGCTACCAAAACCCAGTCTAACATGGTTTTCTGCCCGTAAATAATGTTTAGCAAGGTAAGTGAACACATTTCTGTGTATTTCTCATCGACCTTCATCTATAGGTAACCATCATACAGAAGAAACCCACACATATGCAGCACTCTGCACCAAGTAGCAAGGAAAAGCAAAGCAAAATGAAGGTTCTATAGGTATGTATGTGTGTAAATGTGTGTGTGTGTGTGTGTGTGTGTGTTTCCTCTGCATTTCCTGTAAAGCAATGTCCACTGGTTCAGATTAGAGCCCCTGGCAGAGGTGTAGGAAGTATTCAACTTCAGCTTCAGTACGGTGAAATGCATAAGCAATATGCCAGGAATTAAAACTCAGACTCTGGATTTCACAAGGAAATTTCGCCTTTACAAAAGTAGAAAATATATGTAAAGGAGGAATTGTGCTCCCTTCCTTCGGGAAATATGCAGTCATGTTTTCTTTCATGTTTCTTTCAGATAGTTCAGGGGAAAATATCATTAGAGGGGTCAGTGAGTTTAATATTCTTTATCACAAATGGTGTGTGTGTGTGTGTGTGTGTCCACGTGTGTGCATGTGTGATGTCAATGAGCTCTCAAGGGACTATGGATGGGAAGTCAAACAATGCTGAAACTGAAAGCGGAAAGATCGATTGAAAGCTCCAAAGTAAAGCATACAGCTGAAACCTGGCCGAAGGCATTGAAAAAATATGATCTGGAATCCATGTGAATATACATCACCAAGAAAAACTAAGCTTTCCTTTTGGCTCTAATATCAATAAATCACTACCATTATATTTATTAAAATCTGTGCATTATTTTATGTATGCATTTGCTCAGAAACAATCAAAAAAGGAATATAATAGGATGTGATTTACCAGTCTTTAAGAAAGCAATATCATTCTTGCAGGTTTGTTAGGAAATAATCCTAAATCATGAAACTTTTCAAAGGATATATATTTGAGAATGTACAGATTTAGGGAGCTGCATTACTGTTTTAACAGATGTAAACTTTATTAGGTAATATTTTGAATGATGGTTCCAGAAGAAATATTTTGTTTTGAAGTTACAGCAGAGAAATTTCAACACACGTATATTTTCTTATACGCTAAAAGCACAAAAAATACATTTCTAGCAAATCTTTATTTGACCGTGTTTCAACATGAAAGTAAAAAAAAAAATAATGGAAATAAACTTCACATTTGAGAAGTTAGAGACATATAGACCTGTAGAACCGAGGAGACTAATTAAACAGGTTTCATTATCACTGTCTCGTTGTTACTTCTTCTATCAGTTCTGTTTCCAAGCTCTGATGGAAAAATTAAAACTTGCATCATTTGCTAGATCACTAGGAGAGGCATCCTTCTATAACTTTGAATCATATACTCATGGTATCTAAGAGGCAGGAGAAGCAGCAATATGTACTGGGTGGGCTAGGGTGGCAGATTATTTCTCTAGGGCTGCCCTAACAAAGTAGGTTACTAAAACAACAAAAATTATTTCTTTTATCACAATCCTGGGTGCAAGAAGTCTAAGATCAAGGTGCTGGTAGGGTTGCTTTCTCCTGTGTCCTCGCTCTTCGGCTTGCGGATGGCCATCTTCTCTCTGTGTCTGCGCTTGGTCTTCTCCTCTGTGTGGGTCTGAGTCCTAAGTTCTTCTTACAAAGACACAACTTACCACCAGTCAGATTGGATGATCTCATTTAACCTTAATTCCCTCTTTAGAGATCATATTTCCAAATAAAGTCACAGTCTGAGGTACTAGGAGTCAGGGCTTCAACATAGGAATTTGTGGGTGACAGTTGAGCCCATTTGGGGAAGAGCTCTCAATTGCCATTTGCCAAGAAATGTTACAGAACAGAACGGCTCATGTGGATTCATCAGTGCGTTATGCTTGTGAACAATCCTTTTGCCCTCAAACATCTTTAGTAAAGCCCACGAAAATCACAAAGTGCTTGGTGGGATTGGATTTCTTCTTGGTGATTCATGTCATTTTATATTTCGGTCGAAAGGCCCTGAAAATGAGCCAGCTCCTGAGTTTGCAGAAGAGTTGACATATGAGTTAAAACATGATTCTGGTAAAGTGATTGTGTTTCATGATTTACTGACACCGTGTTAAGAAATCTGCTTTTTAAAAATTATTTATTGTCCCCTTTCCTGCATTTTCATCCTAATAATTTTATCTGTAGACTCTTCTCTATTCATTCTCTCAATATTAAAACAAGAAACATAATAATACTTAATCTTTAAAAATATAGTAGTAAAGTATTAAAAATACTTTCACAGTGTTTAAATTGGGACAATGTACATGCATTTAAGTGTCTTATAGTAGGGCTTATTATGTAGTAGATTATATGCAGAAATAAAGATGTCATATTTCCTACCACATAGATAAGCAAGAACTAAAATAAACTTATATACCACTGATATCTTTATTATTAAATACTAGCTAATATGACTACACCTAAATCATAAGTTGCTAGAATAACTGGGTTAATAACATCATATAAAATGAAATATCAAATTTCTCAAGAAGATCATTTTTAACAGAAATATAATTTAGTCAGGAGTGGTCTGCAAACACTCAAGCTCACTAGTCTTAGCAGAGTAACACTATGATTATTCCATTATATATATTTATATATAATTAAGTATATGTAATTTTTAAGAAGAATAGTAATATTTACTTATTAAGATTTCCAAAAATCTTGGTAATTTCTAAATAATTATATGATAGGAGAATTTGACTTCTATGTAAACAACTGCTCTCCAAATAGTGGGGTGATATGAAATGTTTGAATGGATGAAAATGATAGGAGAATATTTTCTACTTATTAAACTAAATGTTATAAAATTGTTTTCTGTGATCCTCTTAAGTTAACTACTAAAGGATAAAAGAGTATTAAATTTTACCAGATAAATTATAAATTTCACACTTGTTCATTTTAAATGGACACTGGAATATAAGTTATTTTGTCTTATGTAGTCTGAAAATGCTAGCTTTACCTCATCCTTGGCAAAGAAAAGCAGGAGGAAAGTGAATACAGTCAAGGGTGAATTCATCCTAAAAATTACTATTAAATCTGGAATGGTGGAAACTTTATAAAATAGCAATGAGACTTTTGTGGACTGTATGTAAAAGAAAAATTCATGTTATTACCAAGAAAATGCTGGATTCTCATATCTTTGCTTTTTAAAGGAAACTTGGGATAGAACAAATACAGTCATTCAAAAAATCAAATAAACTAAGATGGTAGTAGATTTATGGTTCTATTCACAAAAAATACAAATCTTGTGTTTAATTCATAGATTATCAATTTAATGTCATGATTAGGAACCTGGCTGAGGTGCATTTAAGTTTACTGTCATACTGATTTATACTATTAGATACATATGACGGCAGAATGTATAGATTTTTTAAAAGTACTGTATACCCAAGATAATTAGACGTTTTTAGAAATTGTTCATCCTGTTCCTCCCCCTCCCCAGTAACTACGGAACAATTATTTACAAAAACATTGTTAGAATAGGGTAAATTTCAAGAAACGATATCTGGATTGATTTACCCCTCTGACTTGAACAACTGGAAAAGCAGACAAAGTATGTGAAACTAAATGTTTCCAATACTGGACAAGTGGTGCATGATAATCATCTCTGAATAAGGTGACAAGATCAGATGAGACCTGTGAATGTCCCAGCTTCCTTCCTGGGAAGAGTTCATAAGCCTCTGCAAAGGGAGGGGGACATATATACAGAATTTTTTCTGAGTGAGTGACAGGTATCATAGATCAGATAGACCAAGGTGACCAGAAACTCTGGGGCAAAGCAAAGAGAGGAAGCAGCTGAACCAGGAGGAAGCTAAATTGAGAAAAGCTCCACAGATTTGCAGAAGGGTCTCCTCAATAATGTGTTAACACATAAGTGTGTTAAACCATCTGCAATAAATATGTTCCATATGTTCCTGTAGCTAGAAAAAAAAAAACTGTGACCCTGATGAGAAAAAAAAGGAAGAAGGTAAACAAAATCTAAATCAAATTCCTAGAAAAGAAACATAAAATATCATGAAAGAAAAAATATACTGAGTGGGAATAATAGCAAATCAGATACTGTGCAAAAATGAGAAGAGTGAATTGGAGACATAGCTATAAAAAATGAAGCCCAGAAAATACAGAAGAAGAAAAAACCACAGAACCTCTGTGACTTGATGGGAAACCTTATTCCATTTAAAATATATGTAATTGGAATCTTAGAAAGAAAAGGCAAAGAGGAAGCAAGGGAGAAATATATTTGTGGTCATAATGGCTGAAGATTTTCCAAATGCAATGAAAAACATATGAAAAAACTAAACCCATATACGAGATTAATCAACCCCAAGTAGAATAGCATGAAGAAAACCACACAAATTACATCATCATGAAATGTTGAAAACAATCTTAAATGTAGTCAGAAAAATTTTTTTTAAAGAAACACAGTATTTATGGCAAAACAATAAAACCTACAGCAGACTCCTCATCAGATTCCAGAATTTTACAGGTAATCCAGAAGACAATGGAATGGAATGAAGTGAGAGAGACACCATTAAAGTACTGAAAGAAAAAACTTTCTTTAGACTGCCAAAATATATTTCAAAAATGAAGAGAAAAGGAAATCTGAGAATGTTCACCACTAGTATACTTGAACTGTAACAAATGTTGAAAAGAAATGTTCTTTAGGTAGAAGGCAGATGGTTTGAAGTGAAAATATCTATCAAGAAAGAGGAATGAAATGTACCAGAAATGGTAAATATACGGGTCAATGTGAAATAATTTCATCTTTTAGAATAAATTCTTTAAAAGATATTTTACTGGTTAAAGCAAAATTAAGTGTATTATGGGGATTAAAAAAGACATAGAATTAAATTGTAGGAAAATGATGGAAAGGGGGCAAGGGAAAATGTGGAAGGATATTGGTTAGTTTAAAATATACATGAAATAGTGCAATAATATTTGAAAGTAGGTTGTGAGAACTTAAAAGGTGTGCATCGTAAACTTTAATGAAACCCCTAACACAGACCCTTAAATGGTATTGATAAATTACTCATAACAGTTTATTTGGAATCATAAGTAGTACTAAAATTAATCTTAAAATCAGGAATAGATCCAAGAAGAAAAAAAAACAAAAAACAAAGAATAGGCAACTAGTAATCAAAAGGAAAATTAGTACATTTACTCCTGAATAAAATTACATAAAAGATAATGGTCTAAATGTGTACTGTAAAATTTACAGTCAGTAGCCATGCGTAGCTACTGAGCATTTGCACAGTGCCGAGCCTAGACTGACATGTGCTGTAATGTAAAATAACACAACTCTGAAGATTCAGTACTAAAAACAGTATTGATTACATGTTGAAATGATAGTATCTGAATGTATTGGATTAAATCAAATATATTTTTAAATTAATTTCACTTATTTTTTATCTTTTATATTATTCTCTTTTTATTGTTGAAAGTATTACAGAGGTCCCCATTTTTTCTCCATTGACCCCTTTGTCCCCAATCCCTCCCCCCTCCTGCTTTCCCCAACCTAATGTCTGTTCCATTGGTTGTGCATGTATGCATATAAGTTATTTGGTTTATCTCTTCCCACCCCTTCCACTCCACATCCCTCTGTGGTTTGTTAGTTTGTTCCCTACTTCCATGACTCTGAATCTATTTTGGTTGACAGCTTATTTAATTTTACTTATTATTATTTTTTCAACGTGGTCACTAGAAAATTTTAAAACTACATATAGAGCTCCATTAAGTTTTTATTAGACAATAGTAGTCTAAACACTTAAAACAAAAGGCATACTATGAGCAAGACCTGTGCACTGAAGACTATAAACATTGTGGAAAGAAATGAAGGAGATAAAATTCCCAGAGAGTTAAACCATGCTAATGAGTCAGAGAACTCAATGTAGTTAAAAAATCAGATCTCCCCAAGTGGATCTGTAGTTGCAAGGCAATCCCTATAAATATCCCAGCAGGTCATTTTATAGAATTTGACACACTCATTCTATAGCATGTATAAATATGCAAAGGACCAAGACAGTTTTTTAAAAAATTAAAAAATATTTGGTGTACTAACTTTTACTGATTTCAAGCTCTAATATTACTGTGTACATTACATTTGTGCTTTACATAAATTATTTGTAAAAATCTGAAGAAGAAAATGAAGGTACAAAACAAAGATTCAACATAGTAAATAATTAAGTAAACCAAGAATTAAAAAAATAAAACATTTCTTATTCTAAATTATTTTGGTTAATAGAAGTAAAATACATTGTGAAGGAATCATATTTTAAAAATTGGTTAGCTGATTTGAGTTTGTTTCATAATATGTGTACTAATACTTTATAAAAAAGTAATAAATGTCATGTAAAAGTAATCTAAAATGTTACCATTTTCCAAGTAGATTTCCTTTTATAAAACAGTATGTCATTGACATTGGTAACTTTCCTATTATATGGATATATGTTTTAGGGGGAGGTTATATTCTGTCTAAAGATTTTTTGTTATAGATTTTGTCATTTAAGAAAAACAGAGAAAGGGAGTTATAGACAAATAACACTCAAAAGAGGTCTGTATTCATACAGCAGATATTTGCAAGTGATAGTAAACTAATAACTTGGAAAACTCATTAATTTTACAATGTGAATGTATATTTGTAGAGCTAACCTTATTCTCAGTGCAGTCAGAAATGGTGACCAGGAGGCCATAACTAAAAAGGGTCATTCAATGTGTTGAAAAGCCTGCAGTACACACACAAGCACACCACACTATTAGGACCAAAATAAAAGTGCTTTCTTGCATATTTTCTTCTCTGTAATTTAAGGACACTCAAAATCTGTTGCACTAATTTCAAAAGAATATCTATTAATTATTTCAAAAATCCCCAGAAGTCATACAATTGCATTTAGAATATTCAGAGTGCTTAACATATTTACATCTAGGAGGTTGTTTTTAAACCCTCCTGTGAGGAAACCTTCATACAAACTTGAAAAGTCTACTTCATCATGTGGTTATGAATGGTTCTGTTCTACATTCATTTTCCTCTTATTCTAGAGCACACTTTTACATACACAAGGCTTTGTTTTTAATTTTACGTGGGTGAATCAGAGTTTTAACTGCATCCCACACCTCTTCTTTGAACTCTGTTGTCAACTTAATGGCCACCTCCTTAGGGATACTCTTTTGACATTGACTAGATTAAAATCTCTAATTATATCTTCCAGAATGCTAGACTTTTTCTTCACTGGTCTTATCACATTTCAAATTATATATTCATTTCTGTGGCTATTTGATTTACAGGAGCTATAATTCTCTCAACCAAATGAAGGCAAAGCCTGTGTGTGTGTGTGTGTGTGTGTGTGTGTGTGTGTGAGCAAGTTTATAGGTCACTGCTAGCACATGGCCATGGTGAGCACTTAGAACTTTTTCTAGTGTGAATAAATTAACTAAGGTTTTCTTTCTATCAAATCACAGTTAAAATAGTAAGACATTTATGTCTCCGAAAGTATAGATTAGAGGTGTTTTGTTAAAGGGAAAGTTGATAAAGGCCAAGTTGTTTCAATACTTTATGAATAGACCTCATTTTATCAAACATACCACTAGAAAAAAGTGTCCCATTTTCACCCAGTATAATAATGCCTTTTAAAATGTCACTTTGAAGCTGCTCCCATGAAGAGTTGGAGTCTGCTGCTGCATCCTTTGAGTACGAACTTGCACTGGGTTTTCTGGTGGCCAGTAGACTGACATGAAAGGGATGGCCGGCCAGTTGTAAGCCTCGGCCTCTGAGGCCTTCCTCTTATGCCACTGGAACCCTGAAACCAGCCAGTGAGCAAGCTAGGCTAGCCTGCTGCAGGGTAAGTGACCATGGGGAACAGCGGGGAGTCCCAGGAGCGGCAATCCTAGCTGATCCAACAGCTGACCTCTGACACATAAACCTAGGGAAAACCAGCCCTACCTGCTGATCACAATTGTCCAGTCTCCTAGGCTTAATCAACGGTTTTTGCTTTATGTCACTGTGCTTTGGAGATTTGCAAAACAATGCCAAGAATGATATTATCAAGAGTTGTTATTATAAAGAAACATGTTCTGAGTAAATACGAGTAAACCTAAAGATAATTATTTGCAATTCTATTTTGATTTCAAAGTGATATCTCATTTGATAAATACCAATTTAAATGTCAAAATAATTAAAAGCAACAGCATGTTTTATATATATATATATATATATATGTTTTGAGAAATGTAAAAGGGAGGGTTGTACATTTTAATGTTTAATAGAGTATTTTAAAATGTGTAGGAACATGTAAAACTGTATCTTCTCTTTCAACACTGTTCCCCTACATTTTGCTTCGCATATAACCACAACCTCTTTTCAAAAGCCTGTCAGAACTGCCTAAAAATTTTGCCTGACCAACAAATATATACAGTTGGAATAAGGTATCCTTGAATAAAAAATAGCTTCATTTCTTCAATTTTATGTCCTCAAGAAATTTTCACAAAAATAATACCAGGCATTTTGAAATACATATTTGAAAAATTCCTTCCTTTTATAAAAATACAAGGATACGGAGACACAGGTTATTTTATATTGGTGAATTTCAGTCTTGCTACTGATATCAAAGATTGCTTTAGATAATGAAAGAAAACTTGAAATATCTTGCCAAACAATAAGAGTTATATTATTATCTTTGCCAACAGAATTTCCTAGAACTTTTTTTTAACACAGTATATTTTTTAACAATTCCATTTAAGATATTTTAAATAATAAGTTCCATTTAATATATTTTTTAACAGTTCCATTTAAGATATATTTGTGCAACTGTAACTATGGAAAATGTCAGATTGGCCTTAACTGATACTGTAGAATTGTTACTAACAATTTCATTGGCTAAACAGTTTTACCTAAAATATTCTTTTTTATTTAATTTTTATTTATTGACCTTGAGAGAAAGAGAGAGAGAGAGAGAGAGAGAGAGAGAGAGATTAATTTGTGGTTGCACTTACTGATGCATTCATTAGTTGATTCTTTATGTGCACTGACTGGGGATCGAACCGCAACCGTGGCATATCAGGATGTCACTCTAACCAACTGAACTACTCAGTCAGGGCACATCTTGGCACAGTGATCATCAAAGCACAAACATACACAAAATGTCAGCTTCAATTCAGCTATGTAAAGAATATAAGCCATTTAATTTTACAGTTTGTCTTGGTTCATAAGCACTGAAATGCAATCAGGAATCATTTTCAGGAACTGAAACTGTTCTGCTCAGGAGAATTCCATAAATATTGCAAGAGATATTCTTCTCACATTATATTTGCCTGCTTTAATTTATTCCTTTGGTGAGTTTAGCAACCTGTGGCATTTGGGGATTTAAGAAAAAACTGTGTATCTATGTAACTGTGAGTAAAGGTAGCCATGTAAGTAGCCAAATTATTTTGAGATTAAGTGATCAGCTAAAAATTTCATTTTGTGTGTTTTGGATGTATATCTTAAATTTCTGTCTATGAGTTCTGGCTTTGTTCAAGTCTATAGGACTTTGTATTTTAAATGGAGCCATATTGAAGAAGGCATGCTGATAGTTCAGATGCCCTGTGCCTTTTGGTCCATTCATGCTGATTCACTGCTGCTCATTTTGATATCCTACATCAGGTTGTGACAGTAGAATATTCAGCAAACGTAGAATTCACTTGATTTTAAGTTGTTCTGTCAATAGATGACTTGCTATTCTTAACAGATTTGAAATCTGAAAAACAATCTCCTTATCAAGAAAATGTGTTTGATTTTTATAAATTTTAGTTAAACTCTGTGGTTCAGGAGTATTCTCATAAAACTTTCTGAATAAATATTCTTTGCATAGTCTTTAAATCTCATGACAATAGGTCTATTCATTGATCTATCAGCAGACCATAATTTTTACTTTGTTGTTATTGTAAATGTGACAATTATGATTGATCTATTATATAAGAGCTATTATAGTTGTTACTGGAAGAATGGAATTACATTTTACTTTCTGTCTTCTTAGAGAGAAATGAAAATGTGAATGTCTATAGGCTAAGCATTTTCTCTGTCTACTACTCATTTATTCACTCATGCATCCATTAGTGACTATAACATAGATTTTTTATACTGAGGGGATATAACAGTGAATAAGGGAGACAAGTTTCATCCTCTTTGGGGCTTATATTCTAGCTATGGGGAGAGAATGCAAAACAAGTAAGCAGATATTTAGACAAGATCATTTGGATAACTGACAAGTGCCACAAGTAAATATCGCAAAATTTACATAGAAATATTTAGGTTAGGGGTTCAGAAAAGGACTCATAAGAGGTTTGCATTTGAGATGAATTTTTATGCAAAAGGAGAAGCTATATGTAAAGGCTAAGAGTAGGAATGTTCCAGGCAGAGAAAATAAGAATGCAAATGCCCTAAAGCTGGTATGAATTTGACAGGTTTGATGAGCAAAACAAGGCCAGAATAGCTACAGATTCATGAGTAAGCAGGAGAAAAATTCAAGGTGAGAAATGAGTAGTGGCTAGATAAGATGTCTGACTATTTATTTAATTAAAAATATAATTTATTGAAAAATGTTAGCAAGGGGTTGATATAAACTGATTAATATTTTGGCTATTTTTGATTAGTAAATTTAAATATTATTCCCAGCTTCGAGTGGTGAAGGGAGTGGGTACACAGCTGAGCCAATGGCTAGACTGAGGGCTCAAGGTCTTGGATGAACTGCTAGAGGGAGAAGTTTGTAGCCGAGGTAAAATGATCATTTCTGGATAGGAAGTGGATGTCAAGTGTAGTGATGTTACATGTAGTAAATGCTGTCACAGAGAAGCACAGCTCTGAAAGAGGCAAGTGTAGATAAGGACTGATGATTCCCTCAAGAGAAACCCCCACCTCCCAAGGTTTACCTTTCTGAGTATATTCCTTTGTCATATATATATATATATATATATATATATATATATATATATATATATATATATATATTCCTATTGATAATGTAATAACCTGGTTGTTAATTAACAGGAAAGAAACAAAGAGGAGATGAGATAACACAGGCATGCCATTTGTATAGCTTTGCCAGAAAGCTGCAGTTTAACCTTCTCCAGGTCTGTTCCCTGCAGATCAATGAAGGAAGGGACTGGACAGAGGCATTTTAGACACATGCCTCTGAATGATGTGGGAAGGTGCTTACCTGTCAGTCACACCTGGGAGCAGGTCATTGGCCAGAATAGGCATGGCCACTGCAAAGGCATGAAATCTGAGATACTTAACTTCTGAACAAAGGGAGTTCTCCCCTTCTTGCTTGCTTGCTGCTTGCACCTGACTCCTGGCTTGAGGGGTGCTCACGCTCTGCATTCGCCCACATGGCCCACAGCCCTGTGGACCTCCACACAATGGACTATGATAGACTATGATTAGCCTGCTGCGACGCCAGACTTAACTTCACCATGGAACGGAAATTCTGGACACTGGTTTTGTTTCTAGCTCTGGTGAAACCCCAGCTACATGTCTTCCAGGACTGGTTTCAGGGAACTGGGACTTTAGAAACCAAGGGATATAACTTCATGCAAATAAAGATCACTCATTCCCCCTTTTGAGTCTTAGAAAATCCTTTTCCTCAAGATATCAAAAGAACCGGACCCCCAGTACCCAGTGGGGAAAGGGATCCCCCACTCCAAACAGTGGACAATCCTCTGCTACCAAAAATACCATTTCACATCATTTGTGAAACATTTTCCTTCTTTCAGAGTAATTAATTTTAATTTAATTAGAAATTTAATAAAGCTTGATACATTCTTCTCATAATGTTATTAGTGGAAAACCAAATAAATAAACACTTGCCTTATGTTTATTAACCACCCTTGAGGGAAGAGTAGCATTCTGTTATGTAGTGTATCCAGAAATTAAAGTGAGGGACAGGCAGAGTGGTGAGAAATGGGCACATGAAAGGCCTGGGCTAGAATAGGAAAAAAAAAACTTGAGGCCAAGGCAACTTCTTAGTGGACAACTCAAGAAGGAGATTCAATAAAACCTCCTCTTTCTCTAGATCAGCGATTTTCAAACTTTTTCATCTCATGGCACCCATAAAATAATTACTAAAATACTGTGGCACACCAAGAGATATATGTTTTGTTGATCTCACAAAATATTAGGTATACTTTTTATTGATTTATAAAAAATAACAATGATTACCTACTCTTTTTGCTACAAAGTGACTTATTAAAAATTCAGGTGTCTATACTTGTATATACGGTTTTCTCATACCAAGAATTAACCAATGAAACACAACCTTATTATGTGATGTGACCAATAACACCCAACTCTGTTTTATGACCTATATATTTATGGTTCAAGACAGGGCATTCACACCAGATGGCTATTATTGTGTTGGCTGTTGTCATTTTTTATCTGACAGTCTAAGGCAGCGGTTCTCAACCTGTGGGTCGTGACCTCTTTGGGGGTCGAACGACCCTTTCACAGGGGTCACCTAAGACGTAACAGTAGCAAAATTATAGTTCTGAAGTAGCAACGGAAATAATTTTATGGTTGGGGGTCACCACAACATGAGGAACTGTATTAAAGGGTCGCAGCATTAGGAAGATTGAGAACCACTGACTAAGGGAAAGAGGTCAGTGCCCCTGACTAAATAGTCCGGTATTGCTTATTTTTAAAATTCTTGTGGCACACCAGTTGAAAATTGCCTCCCTAGACTTGTATGAAAGAATGGACCCGTTACATGTACCTGGGACCTTCATTCCAGTGCTCAGGAGTAATGTTACTCAGTGCTCATCATGCCATTCAGCATTCATTTAAAAAATAGGTATTGAGGGTTCCCTTTATATCAGGCAGTGGAGTAGATACCAGGGTAGAAAGATACACAAGCTTAAAGCCCTGATTTGGTGGAGCTCATGTGCTATTGGAAACTAAGCTAAGAATATAGCTTTTATAACCATGTGTGATACATATACTAAAAGAAGAGGATTAGATGAAATTCTCCATTCATTCCAGCCGGTGTGGCTCAGTGGTTGAGCGTCGACCCACGCACCAAGAGGTCACCAGTTCGATTCCCGGCCAGGACACATGCCCAGGTTTTGTGCCCGATCCCCAGTCAGGGGCATGGAGGAGGTGGTCAATCGATGTTCTCTCTCATCAATGTTTCTGTCTCTCTCTCCCTCTCACTTCCTCTCTCTCTAAAATCAAAAAAGGGAAAAAATTTTTAAAAAAAAAAACAAAACACGAAATTCTCCATTCAGAGCCTAGAGAAAAAACACTTATGGTAGTTGAGACATAACAAAGAAAGCTTCATGAGATGTGTTTAGATAAATGAGTAGGGAATTACCAAATGAAAGGTGAAAGGAAGGGCATTACTACCATAGGGAACAGTGTGTGCAAAGGTACTAGCTACCACAGCCCACGTCATGTGTAAAGAAGTTAAATGAAATTGGCATGGCTGAGATATATGGAGAAATGCAAAGAGTGTCAAAATATGATGATGAAAAGGTTACTGAGGAATAATTCATGAATTATCCAGAATTCCAAAGTAGAGTCTCCAGACTTTAGTTCAAATGTTATGGACAAAGTGGAAAGATTTTAGCAGAGAGTCCATACCCATTTTAGAAAGAAGAAAGATCCCCTTTAAAAAAATTATGCTAGATATACCCCAGTGGAATACTACTTGGCCATAAAAAAGAAGGAAACCCTACCCTCTGACACAGCATGGATGAATCTGGGGAATATTATGCTAAGTGAAATAAGCCAATCAGAGAAAGACAATTACCAGATGATTTCACTTATACGTAGAATCTAATGAACAAAATAGAAGGTTTTTAGTGGACACCCAGTAAAATCTCATTTAACTGAATAAGTCAAGAAGGTAATGTTGTCTTGTCCATCATGTTTCTCCTTTAACTTCCATGTGTTTACTGGCCCATTGTGAAGAGAAAATGAAATAATACCAGTACCTTTCACATAAGTGACCAATAAGTATTTGTAAAGGTGCTGCTCTCTAAATTTCCTTCTATAACTTATTTCTGTTGAGCAGTCATTCACGTCTGATATATAGATAGACAGGTATGTATTTTAACCTTCACTGTCCCTTGAATTCCTCCAACCTATGAGACTTAACAACAACAAACAAAACAAAAAACTTACTCCTTAAGCCTGTTGGAAGCATTCTTTCTGGAAACATAGCTCTGTTGCTGAATCCCCACCCCCATTCTGTTTTTCAATTCTCAGCTCTATTAGTCTATTAGTGCCTGGTAAATTTTTGCAGATTACATGATGTAGTTCTCCTGGGTGCACAAGAATCAAATAAAGAAGCTCAGCCTCCCATGTCAATTCCCCTGCTTTTTACAACAGAGAATTTTTCCTAATTAGCAAGATGTCAGGTTGGTTCAATTCCCATGTCACCTCCAAATCCTGTACCTTGGCTACCAAAAACCCGTTCCTAGATGAGTATCTGATTACTTCTTTGACTATTGTTGTATAATAAATAATTAAAAGCTCCCTTAAATCTGATCAATTTTCTTCATTGATGCTTAATTATTATATTTACTTTTTTTACTTGAAAGCTGATGGAAAATCTGTTTTTAGTTTGTGCTTCTAAATATATTCTTTGTAAGAGTAATCAGGTAACAGCTTTGTAAAAAAAAAAAAGGTTTAATTCCCCTGCCTTCCTTGCCTCCCTCTTATAATCATATGTTCATTAGCCCAAGATAGTCATTGCATTGAAGTACATTTTTTGCCAGGAGATGTTGCTCACCACTATAATATTTAGACGTTGTAAAAGATTGCTGCTAGGGTACCTCCACTTTTGTTCATAATGAACTAAGAGAGTATATAAGCAAGGTCAGGCAGTTGGCTCTCTTGGTTTGCACTCTTAGTTCCTTTATGGAGTGTGTATTGAGTTGAAACATTGTTGCTGGGGAGAGGACCATCTAGACCAAGAATGGAAGTGAGGCTGTGCAATTTTGATCATGTGATTTACAATAAGAAATATACATTTGGTTTTCTTCCTTATTTCTGGCATGCTCCAAACCCTTGTAATTTTCTAAGTGATGAGAGCAATAAAGGTGTCTATTATGATACCGAGATGACTTTTGGCAAATAGCAAACACCTAGGCAACGTAAGGGTGGGGGTTGATTGCCAGGGAAGTCAACCATGCAATTAGAGGTTAGAAGGTTCAGTCCCACCCCCCTGACCTCAGGGAAGGGAAAATGGGCTGGAAGTTGAATCAATTGAAAATGGTCAATGATTAATCAATTATGCCTATGTAATGAAGCCTACATAAAAATCCAAAAGAACATGATCTCAGGGCTTCCAGGTTGGTAAACAGGTGAAGATTTGAGGATAAGGTAAGTTTAGAGAGAGCAATGAATCTTCATGCCCTTTCCCCATACTTTGTCCTATGCATCTCTCCCCTCTGGCTGTTGCTGAGTTATATCCTTCTAAAATAAACTTGTGGTCTAGGTAATAAAATATTTCTCTGAGTTCTGTGAGTTGCTGTAGCCAATTAATTAAATACAAGAAGGGTGTCATTGGAACCTTCGATCTATAGCTGCTGGGTCAGAAGCACAGGTGACAACCTGAGCTTTAGATGGGTGTCTGAAGGAAGAAGCAGTCTAGTGGCTCTCAGCTCTTGACCTGTGGAACTTGAAACTGTCTCCTGGTAGAAAGTATCAGAATTGAGTTGAATGGTAGGACACCCAGCAGGTGTCAGTGAATTGCTCAGATCCATGGGGAAATCCTCCCACCCCCACCTTGGGATTGGTACCAGAATCAGTTTAGCATACTTGCAGTGGTGTTTCTGTAGCAGGAGAGGAGATAGGAAACTAAGATATCAGACATCAGCCTTTCTGTCCTGGCTGGGCTGAGACAGTAAAGACTGCAAATTCACCAACGGGGGGTATTTGCAGAGCTTGCCAGCAAAGTTCCACTTGGTAATGATAATGTTAAACATGACCAGAGTCTGTGCTCCCAAAACATGCAACAGTCAAGAAATTTCCTAACCTTTTGGTGTTCCCCAAAATGTCTGTCTGCAAAGAACCACTCTTCTCTGTATGACTTACAGATGACTCATAGGTAACCCATTGTACCTCTGACAAGGCCAGACAAAGACTCTCCAAATTCTTATTCTTTGTCTTCTAAACTATGTATGAGTTGAATTGTTTATCCCTACTGAGCAATCTGAACAAAACACTGGCTAACTTAGCCAGACTTTAGTCAGACTTCTCTCCTTCCCAGACTCCTGAACTTTTCCACACACTTCTGTTACCATACTAAAGGGGTCTATTTGCCTGCATGCATCAAAGCCCAAGAAGACTTGAATAGGAGTTTTCAGCAAAGAAAGTAAAGGTTAATTTTTAGGAAGTGGCCCAGGCCTGGACACAGGAGAGCTAATGCTTAAAGACTTGGCTCCCTATGGCTTCCAGGGGGTGGATTATATACGAGGAAAATCATGTATCATGGTGACTGAGGGAGTTAGGGTCCTGGTCACTACTGATTGGTGGTTACTAGGGTATGGGGTCATTGATCATTGCATCTGGTCCTGATGTCAGCCATGATGTCACTTCTGGTTTCACTGCTTTTCTGGACCTGGAGCTGAAACACAACTGAGGCCTAGATGTTATCTTCAGTTTGATTGAAACGTTGTCTCTGTGGTCAATAGACTGGAGGTTTTGTTCCTAAGACTGTTTAAAGCTGACCAGGCCCTCACTGTGCTGAGAGCTCAATGATTAAGGAAGTGGATGTGCAAGGGGGAAGGAGGCAGGTGAGTCAGGGTGCTGGATAGATCAGTTTGAATCAAAAGGAAAGAATGGAGAAAAGGTCATATTAAAGAAATAAAGTTTCTATGTGGTTACATTTTGAGTTATTGAAATACTGAATAACTCCTTCACAGTCTCTCTTGAGAATGGCTAACCTCCACCGAAAATATTTCCTGATCAACTGTCCTCTTACACCACCACTCATCACATCTCCTCACTCAAGCTTTGTTTACTCTTCCCTGCAAAGGAAAAGCCCTTTTCTGATGCCATTTGATACCTCTGTAGATCTTCTGGCAGATTATCCATCCTGCAATAGTCCCCTTATCCATCACTAAAGTCTTCCTCCCCTTATTGCAATCATCCTTTTGAACAAGTTCCTTCTTACAGAAGTCCAGATTTGTTTTTATTTGACAGTACACATCCAAGGACTAGCCTGGAGAATAAGATGGGAGAATTCCTTTTCTCCTAATGCCTCAAAGTCACGTAAGCCTTTTCCTCTTATCCCTAATGCCAACTGTGAGAAGAGCAACGCAGAAATGGAGAAAACTTAAGATTGAATTGTCTCAAGGACACAGACTTCAACTTCAAGATCCTGTTTAAATTATTGGGTCAGACTAAGTTTTCATTGATTTTTGCTAAAATTATTTTTCTTATTATTTCTTCTATACCAAGAAGATTGGTTGTGAGAAGGGTCCAAATAATAGAGGAATTTTAAAGAATTAAATAAAATATTCTGTACACATCTAAGTGTCATGTGAACTGACTATCATATAAATCATTGACCTTGAATATTAGTCCTCTTTTCTCAGCCTCTGTTTCTTATTACACAGATTTTTTTACCTGGATCTTTCAACCTAACATTTTATGTTTTACTTACTATAGTAATTTGTTTCAAAATGTTTTTGATGGTTTAAATGCCTTCTTCTATTGAGACAGTTGTCCACCACCAAGAAAAATGAGAAACAATGATAGCCTCTGTGAAAATCATTTTATTCATTTAAGGAAAAATAGATAAAAGAGTCTGCTAAACATTGCTTCATTCCCAGCACCTTTCTCTTAAAATCTTGTGCCCTACTCTTAATATGATGTGGTCACGTTACTTTGGTAAATGTAATTTGATTCTGTGTATCCAGTTATTTATGTATTTAGACTACGATCTTTTAACAACAAGTCTGTCACATACTTCCTAATAATAAAATTATTTCTAATTCTAAATAGTTTTACACAAACAGGTATATCCGGGAATTTTTTGTTCTCTGATTAGATGATTTTTAGGACCATATATGACATTTCTTAGAATTCTATTTTACAAATAATAAAAGAGCATAAGCTGATTTTATCATATATTCATAATACTATTTCCTCACCTAAGTTTTTTCTAAACCCTGTAAATTGTCCTTGGTCTATACACATGCTCTTCATAATTATTTATGAATATTATTTATAAAGTAAAATACAATGGCAATACTAAGCAGCCTACTTTGCAGTAGGTTAAACTCTACAGAGAGAATATATATTTTTAAAAGTCCAATCCTGACAGACAAATATTGTACAGGTACAAGTGTCAGAGACTAGATAATTCATGCTGGTGATTCTTTTAGAAGAGCTGAAAATATTGTTGCAGCAATTTGTCAGGAGAAGCTTGATTTTTAATAGATTACATAGAAATATGAAATGACTCAGGAAAGAACACTTAAACTCTTCACAGGCAAAGGGAACCAAGTGTGTGGTCAAAAGGAAGCTGGGTCCGATTGCAGAGTCTGGAAGAAGACGTGTTGAGGAAAGCAAAGGGCGATGGTATGAGAAGTCCTTCAGAGCATTTGAAAATGTGTGTCTGGGGGTATGAAAATGACTTAATGAAGAGCAAAAGGGAATGATGGTGAGAGAGGAAGACACGTTCCTAACAGCAAAATGAAGTCAGCTAGAGAGGGAGTCTTTGCAGAAGGTAGGACACACACAATGTGTATGGCCACTAAATTGCAAATTTCAGTGTCAGACGTGGCTATGTTTGTCAATTAATTTTAGCAATGGAAAGTCTGAAACAAGCAACTACCTTTCCGTGCCTGGCCCCTTCTCTGAGGGGACACATGCAGCCGTGAAGCACAAACAGCACAGTCCCAGCTCTGATCTTTTCTGAAGATGATTTTTTTCTCTACCTATTAATCTTCCTTAGAAATATTCACCTGGAGAGGAAAACTGCTCTTTCTTCTGTCACACAGGAGGCAAGCCTTTGAAAGCCCATCTTTGTTCTTCACAATGTGGACTTGTATGATGTACAAAGAATTCTCTCTGAAGTCCGTAAACAAAAGAAAGCCTTGCTGTATGCAAGTTATCAATTTAATTAAGAGAGCTTTCTTTTCCTCCTCTGTCAAGATTTAAAGTGCTTCAATATGCCACAAAACTGAGATCTAATCATTGCAACAATTGACGGAGAGTTCCCACTGAGATGCCAGGAAAGGACAGAAGGACCACACGATTTTACATTAAGAAAGGTCCCCAAGATGAGATTGAAAATTGTGTAACAGTTATTTGCTTAATTTTTCTCACTAAAAATACCAAAAGGAATTAGATTTTCAGTGAATGATGTGTATGTACCATTGTCAGACATAATCTGTTTATAAGTTGTCTATATAAATATTTTATATTATGTAGAACATGCTTATAATTCAAAATAATTGAATTAAACTATATAAATGAGAAACACTGATGAAAAGTAATTATCTGTATCAAAGATATTCATTTCTTTTTTAATTGTGGAAAGAGACTTTAACTTGTCACAAAGATACACTTCTATTGTTATCCTAAGATAAAATTTGGCATGTCTCCAATTTAAGGCATTTTGTCCTCTGGAACCTTACCCATTTCTGTTTTTCACTTGATCTTGTTACCTTTGGGAGACACCCTTCAATTATGAACACTTACTGCTCCTTCCTTTGCCTGCATTTCTTATTCAGAATCACAAATATCCTAGGATAATATACATATTTCTTCCTCTTACCCTTCCTCCCCCCTCTCTCATTAAAGAAATTTAGTGGACAATAATCTTCCAGAAATCTATGGGATTTTCAGATGTGAGTGAAAACAGTGCCCAACACAGACCTGTCCCATTCTGAAGTGTGACCTTCATTCCAGGATACTACCGTTGGTGCCACAAAGTGAAATAAGAGAAGTGAAGAAAGTGCTACATTGATTCTGATGACTTGAGTTTAGTTCCCATCACTGCTACTTTGGGGAAGAAACTGCATGCAAAGTGGAATGTGCACTGGGGAGGTTTTTGGGACATCCAGGTTTCATATGGGCATGAAAATACACAGGATGTTGTTTTTTCTTTCCAGATCATGGTTTTCTTTAAATAGATATTTGTAAAATGAAGCAGTTGGAACAGATAATATTAATATTACTGTTTTTAATTTTTAATTTTTTTGACTCTGTTTTTCAACAAGAAAATTAGAGGCACATGAGAAGAGGAATGGGGACAGAATCACACACACACACACACAGACACACACACACAAACACACATACACACAGAGACACACACACATTCATACACACACACAGACACACAGACACACACACACACACACACACACACATACAATGGCCCCATGATTGGTCTGGGCCCCAGGTAAATGAATAAAAAATTAATATATGCATGGAATTTTCTACAAATATGTTATATAGTATTTATATAAAATTATCCATTACATACTTGTTTTTCCCCACTCATTTTAATGATTATTACTGGCCTAAAAATTATTTTTAAAAAAATTCTTAATGTGATCTACTATTGTATTCTTGACTTTTCCCAAAGATTTCACGAGAAAATATATCAACATTTTTTGTCAATAATAGCATTGGATAATTATATGCTTCACTAAGGCAATAAAAATGAAAAAAGATATGATATATTAACTAATTTCAAAAGAGCCCTGATAAAAGTATTAAACTTGATAAAAGTGTTCACAGATTTACATATACTTAATTTTTGGTAAGCAGATTCTTAAATGAATTTAATAATATGTCACTATCATTTTTTGGTAGCAATATTTTTTAAGTGCAACATAAAATTTAAAAGAAAAATAAATGTTAATGTGTTTTAAAATTTTTAGCAGTATGGAATCAATGAAATAAATTATGATTAAGGGAGTGGTGTTTGGGGAACGGCAGAGTGAGCAGTGCAGTGAACCCTATTGCCAACAAAATAACCTTTTAAACAGGAGAAAATTAAAAATACAATCATTTAAAATGTCTGGAAATTGTTTTAAGGACATAAAGCAAATGGAAATACTCATTTAAGAAAGTCTACGAAATCCCAACAAGAATACAAGACCATGGCCTCTGAGCCATGACTTACTGTTAGTTCCCTTCCAGCCCATTTTATATAGATGGTAATAACCAAGAAAAAAAGAAAGATGATTCAAATTACTACACCTGGTAACGACAGAAGGCACATAAATACAGACCTTACAGAAATTAAACAATATAGGAAAGTTATGAACAACTGTATGTCAAGAATTTAGATAACTTAGAAGTTGTGAACAAAGCCCTACAATAACAGAAACTATTGAAATTATTCAAGAAAAATTTAAAAATATGAATAGAACTATCATAAGAAAATGTGATTTAATTAGTGATTTTAAACTTTCCTGTGATTTTAAAAGACAAGCTTAGGCCCAGATGGCTTTCCTAGTGGTTTCAACCAAATGCTTATAAAATAAATAATACTAGTCCTTCACAAAATCATCCAAAAAAACCAAAAGGTAAAATACTTCTTAACTTACTCTTTAAGGTCAATTTACCCTGAAGCCAAAACTAGAAAAAGACATCAGAAGACCAATATCTCTTATGAGATAAAAATCCTCACCAAAATATGAATAAGCACAGCAAAATATATAAAAAACAACTATACAGCTTGACCAAGAAAAACCTTATCCTCACAGTACAAGGTTGGTTTAATATCCAAAAATCAATTTATGTCGTATACCATGTTAATAGACTAAAGGACAAAAACAATAATCTCAATAGAAGCAGAAAAAGCAACTTACAAAATCCCATAGATTTTTGTAATAAAAACACTGAACATACAAGGAATAATAAAGAAATTTGATGAGTAAGTTCATCTATAAAATCACATAGCTAAATCTGAATTCTGGTAAAAATTGAATTGTTTCCCATGAGATCAGGAACACGACAAAGGTAATCACCCTTGTCACTTTTACTTAACATTGTACTAGTTTCTAAACAGTGAAATAAGACAATAAAAAGGTACAAGAGGCATCCAGATTGGAAAGGATATAAAAGTATCTTTGGATTATATATGACATGATCTTGTAAATACAAATTTCTAAAGCACTCATCAAAAATATTAAAACAAATAAATGACTTCCACAAGATCCCTGCAGGATACAAGAACAATATTAAAAATGTCAGTTTTATTTCTATACATTAACAATGAACAATCTGGAAATAAAATTTAAGAAACAATTTCACTGTTAAAATAAATTAAAACAGATATAAATTAATGGAAAGACATTCAGTATTCATGGATTAAAAGACTTAATTGTCCTAAAATGGCCATACTTTACAAAATAATCTACATATTCAACACAATCTCAATTAAAATCCAAACTAGATTTTTATTTTGCAGAAACAGACTAGCTGATCCTACAATTCATATGAAAATGCAGAAAAGTTGAAACAATGTTGAAAAAGAAAAAGTGGAGGATTTTTAACTTCATACTACAGAGCTATAGTAATCAAGACAGTATGTACTGGCATGAGAACAAACATATACATCAGTGTGTACTGGTATGAGGATAAACATAAAAATACTCAAGAGAAATAAAAACATGTCCTCATACACATGCAATAAAAACATGGATACAAACATTCATGGCAACATTATTAATTATAACCAAAAAGTCCAATAACAAATATCCATCATCAACTGATGAATGAATAAGAAAATGATGATAGATAGATGAATAATTATTAAATATTTATATTGTTAAATATTATTGTTAAAAAGAAATTAAGTAATGTCACATACTAGAATATGGATAAAACTTGAAAACATGATGCTAAGTGAAGGGGTCTAACCCCATGAAGTAAATGGATGGTAACAACATATTGAAAAATGGGCCATGGACTGGGTGCTGCAGGGTAGCAGGGTTGGAAGAACAGAGTCAATCAAATTAAATCCTGTTGAACATTTGGTACTTAATAGTTGTTGGTCATAGGTGTTAATTTGTTTAACTTCTCCAGAAAAGGTGGAAAAATATTATCTACACCATATTTTTGCAATGAATACTAATTGAAATTATGTATGTGTAGTAGTGCATGGTGCTCAATAGGCTGATGGTTTATGATTTTGTGTGTGTTTGTTTTGTGAAAACAATAAGCCTTGAAATTTAAGAATAGAAGTATAAATAATATAAATAATATAAATATAAATATAAATATAAATAATATAAATATAAATATAAATATAAATATAAATATAAATATAAATATAAATATAAATATAAATATAAATATAAATATAAATATAAATATAAATATAAATATAAATATAAATATAAATATAAATATAAATATAAATATAAATATAAATATAAATATAAATAAATGGCTTGAGGACCAGTCAGAGAATTACAGGGGAGAGTTAAAGCCTAGTTCCTGAGATTAGATAAAGGAAAAAAACAAAAGACACAGTCATCCAGAGAGAAGTTGGGTAAGGTTTAGGGTTATCAACAGCAAGACTAATGGCTCCTTTCATGTGTCATGGAAGGGTGAGCACTTGAATTTTCCTGAAGCCTGAGCTGAGCCCACAGGAGATGGTACTTTTCGTCCCACACCTACCATAAGCTGAGCTGCAAACCACAAAGCTCTTGATCATCACTGATGAGTGGCTGTGGCTTCCTGAATCAAGGATAAGAATGAATCTATTACCTGGAGCTTGTGACTATTATGACACCCGATTTGCTTCTTTCTACTTTATTTACCTAAATGTTGAACACACACAGGGATTTGGAATGAGTTCCTAGAAGAGCAGAAATGATTAATGGCATCAGCTCACTGAGTTAGGAAGAAAGGTTGCAGGAACTGAAAATGTATTGTTTAGTTAAGCATCAGTTACCTAAAGATGTAGTAGTCTCCAAGTACTTGATAGATGAAAATAATAGACTGTCCTTCAAATGCAAATTTAAAACTACTAGCCTATTGGTAGAACTTGTGTTAAGTTCTTTTTTTCAGTGGTGAAAATAACTTTTCACAATTTTAAATACTCTCGTTCATTCAATCCTTCTTATGACTAATTGGACCCATGTAATGGGCCAGGATTAATGATGTTCGTAAATGGGAGGACGGCTACATTATCTAACTTTAATAGGGACAATCTTATACTATTGAATGGTTTTTGGTTTTGTTTTCTCCCGCATCAAACACATCTTCGATTCTCTGACAACGACAGGAAGTTCAATAATTCAATTCCGTTCTGACACTATCTACCTGGAGTTAGTATCACATCCCACAGGTTAAAGGGGTTCATCCCACAAGACTGCTCTACTTCAAATGCCAGTTGCAAGTCCCAAGCCACACATACTTCTAACCAACTGGCTATAAATCAGGAGGTTCCCACAACCCCCTCCTCAAATTTTAAATTTGCTGAAAGAGCTCACCGAACTTAGAAAAATAGATATATTGGCTGGTTTATTATAAAGGATACAACTCAGGAACAGCCCAAATGGAAGAGATGTGTAGGTCTAGGGGGAGGGTGGTTGAAGTTGTGGATCTTCCACACTCTCTGGGCATCTCAACATCTCCATGTCTTCCTCAGTCTAAAAGCTTTCCAAACACTGTCTTTTAGGAATGTTTATGGAGATTTAATTGGTCACTGCTAATTAACTCAATCTGCAGTCCCTCTCCTCTCTTGAAGTTTGGAGGGTAGAGCTGAAATTTTAAAATTTCTAATTAAGGTGTGGTCTTCTGGTGACCAGCCCCCATCCTGGAGCCAGAGCTATCCAGGGGCCCAAGAGTCACCTCTTTAAAACAAGACTCCTATCAACGTTATCACTTAGAAAATCCCAAGGGTTTAGGAGCTCTGTGCCAAGAACTGGGACAGGGACCAGATATCTTTCTATGAAACCAGAGGCCATTCCCTGTTTTCAACCAAGGATCCCTTATAGGAAAAGGATCCTAACAGTTAAAAGATGCTGGCATGTTACTAGAATTCTATTCAGTCATTAACAAGTAGTCCAGTTCATCATCCTAGTATATGAAAATGTCTCCCAGGGCAAGGCACTCAAATCTGACAGCTTCCATTAGATCTTGTCAGGTTCCAAAAGCAGCAGTGGCCTCAACAATATATGGCTTCACCCTTTCAGTAATCTGACATATAGCAAGTTCTCACTTAAGTCATTGATAGGTTCTGTGACTCTAAGCAAAATGAGGTAAAACAAACCACTTTTATCACAGGCTTATTGATGAGATAAGAGTTAACTTCCTAAGGCAGCTCATCAATGTTATAAAACATCATTGAAGAAGGACCTGCATTCATTGAGTTTAGAGACAACATAATCTCTAGCTTTGAATCGGTTTCCAGGTGTTAATGTTGTTAAAAAAACAGTACTCAACTAAGTAAATTGGAAAATTTCATTGGCTTTATTAAGTGGTTCATGAATCTGGCAGCATCTCTTCTAGCAACAAGAAGGGTGCTCTGGAGGGTTGCACAGAATGGAAGGTTTTTATAGGAAGAAAGGTGGGCAGTGAGCTATTATGAAAAGAAAAGATAGGATTATTTTTAGGCCAGGACATCATCTTGGGAAGGGGGATTGCCTCTTCTTCCTATGGGGTATGGAGAGGGCCCAGGTCACAGATTACCTCCTTAGGGTTGACCAGAAAATTGACTCGTTCCTTTATCCTACACTACTATTTCTCCTCTCCATTTATGCCCAAACTTTTCCATTTTTCACAAGGGACATTAGGTTTTACCACTGTGCTGGTCTAGATTATATGTACCAGCACTTGTCTAACAACTACTGTCCCTCATCTACTCCCATTCACACAGTGTGTGCTTACAGAGGTAAGAACTAGTGGGCTGTCCTTACCACTAGGATAGCTACATTCATTGTTAACCCCAATTTTACCACATAGGCTGTAGACACAACCTGTTTTGTCAGGTCTGTAGGAATTCTGATGTCAAGATTTAAAAACATAGTTACACTTTCTTGCTTAGGAATTATCCCTGCTTCTGACACTTATAGTTTCAACCATAAGTTGAATACCACTATTGTGATACCACTGCATCTGGTAGGAAAAAGAAAGTTGAGGTGATATGGGAAAGAAAAAAATCACACCAGCATCTTCCCTGCTTAGGAAGAATTACATAGTCAAACCAGCATCCTCCTCCATCCCCTCTTCCTCAGATCTGCCAGAAAAACAGAGTAATCCACCCAGTGGGGACACTTCTTTAAGCGCCCTCATGCTCGACGTGAGCACACATTCACAAAGGTGGGTAAGCAAGCCCTTCATGCCTATACCTAGCCCCATTTTAGACAACCAGTGTTTCCATTGCCTGTTCCAATTCTCAAAGTATTACTCTGGGAAAGATAAGATAAGGGTGTGCTGATTGATGGACATGGTGTGCTATAAATTTTGTTCCTTGGTTTGAAGAAATGTGACTCAGTGGTTCAAACTGGCACAGTATCTTTTGTTCCCATTCTTTGAGAGGACTCAGCATTTTCATCTACAACCAGGTCAGCAAAGTCCAGTCCAGAGTCAGCATCAAGTTCTACTAGGACCTCTTTGTAACCCCCTCGGGCTACTGACATCAATCTGACATCAATCTCCCTTTCTCCCAGAAAATCTGTCACTTAACATCTGCACTCTATGTCTCTCTTTACTGGCAAACAGAACAGTTCTTACCATCAGTTTGTGCCTCAGAGTGTGCAAAAGGAATATGTGTAGATTAAGCTCATCTCTGCATTGCTGCAACCCAACCATGTCCACTTATTTCATGGACCTAGGTGGCCACCACAAATGAACACACCACTCATCACTTCCAATCACCTTCCCAACCTAGAAGGGGGCTCTTCTGATAGGCATGGGCATGTCCTATTTGAATGTACCCTCCAAATCCCCATAGTCATTTCCATAGGGCTGTGCCCTATATGGGAATCCCTTTAATAGGCTAGTTTTCCACTTTCCTTCTGTCCGACCACATGGCCAGCACCAATGAGTTAGTAAAAACAGAAACATTGTGGTAGGCAGCAAACAATTCAGCCCACTGAGCTGATTTGTTTTTACCTTCTTGGATCAAATCGATGGCCTTGCAGACAGGATGCTGTTCATTCACCCTGGAACTGCAGTCCATAAACCAAGCAGCTCTTTGTTGGTCAGTTGATTGTTGTTTATAGGGCGCCATCCAAGTGATGATAGAATCTAGCAGCTCTTCACATGGTCACAAAGTCTGTCCTGGGGGGAAAAATGCTCCCTACTCATGATGTATCTTTCTTGGATTCTCCTAGTATAAAGATTTGGTAGAAAAAATTTTTATTTTATAATGGAACTTCTCTGGGCACTGCCCTTCACATTAGAACATTTATCTGACATTACCTAACATATTGTGGGTATTTCAGGTTTCAAGATTATTTCATGTCCAATCATAGGGGAAATTATAACATATATGGAAACAAGCTAATAATTGCCCCTCAAATGGACATACCCAAAGTCCTGGTAGTCATCGCTGGGAGGCACACACAGTTTTTTGACATAATCCCTAGTATACACTCCACATATGGGTACCATACAGAGAGCTTGTTCATAGCAGCACTCCAACCATGTACTTTATTCTTTACTGATGGGGCTTAGGCAATCTTATTGGTTCCCCTTAGCAGTATCATTTGAAGGGTAGATTTACATGTCTTATGCTTTATAATACTTGGTAGAGAAAATGTCTCCAGCCAGGCACAGTGTTCATCTTAATAATTCATTCATGAAAAAGAGGTAAAACCACTTCAAATAGAGCCTGTTCAATGATATTAATCATCCTCCAATCCTTAATCACATCAATCCTTCCATTGCTAACTGTAGCCTCGTTGGGACTTTATAAAATGGTTTTGGTTTTATAATACTAGGTAGAGTAGGCATTCCCCAGTCAAGCATAATATCCATGGATATAATAACCATTCTCATAAAATATTCAGGTAAAGGAGACACACTTCTTCACATAAAGTCTGTTTAAACATTCCATGTTTCATCCAAACCACCACTTAATGCTGTCAGCTCTACCATGTCTACATTCTCAGTCTAATTGAAGCCCATGGTAGGGCTTCACCAGTGGCTCCTATGTCAAGAAATCTCAAAACACCCTGACCACATCCACTCAAGCATAGCAGGCTTTGGTTTTCCCAGCAGAGTTTCTAGCTAAGGAGCTCAGGACCTTTTGTTAATCTTTACCTTGATTAATCAGCCTAATTATGTCCCCAAGCATTTTCCTGCCCAATCTCTCATTGAAATATTTGCCTTCCTGCTTTTAAAATTACTCCCAACAAATGACTGGGTGTCCCAGACCCTTAGGGGTCCTGCTGCATTTTAGTCCAAGATCTCACCAAAATGCAGTCTCAAATGGAACACGCCATGGAAATCATGATGCTCATGCTTCACAGATTTGCTGGGGATAAGGGCTACTTAACAAAGGAGGACCTGTGAGTACTCATGGAAAAGGAGTTCCCTGGATTTTTGAAAAATCAAGAAGACCCTCTGCCATGCAAAAAGTGATGAAGGACCTGAACCAGTGTCCAGAGGGTAGGGTGGACTTCCAGAGCTTCTTAACCCTGATCTCTGGGCTCGTTGTCATGTGCAATGACTCTTGTAGTACACATGAAGCAGAGGGGAAAGAAGGAGGCAGCACGGAGCAATTACTTCCATCCTCATAAGAGTTTTCCCAATGGGTCGCTTAAGGGATCTCTGCCCCACAGCTTTCCTTGTATAGGATTTCATGAGCAGATTGGAACCCTTAGAAAATGTACAAATAAAATCCCACCCCCATTCGACAAGAGGAATAAAAAGCCAATTAAAGCTAGATAAGCTTTTGATTTTTATATTGCTTGCATCCTCTTGCCCTCAATAAACAAATTTCTCTCTCAGTTCCCCCACAACCCCCCGACCCTCAATTACTCCAAACAGGGTTAAATAGAGTGAACTTATTTGGGATCTTTGTTAGGAGACCAGCAGGGGCTTGCTTTCCACTCAACCTTCAATAACAGCGTATGAAGACCTTTGTTTCAACAGCATCAATGTCCACTTTATTCATCCCATTTTTAAATAACTATCTAAAGATTTCCACAGGACTAGGACAAATTCCTAGACTCTCCCTTTTGCCTCTCCCTATTCTCTTGTTAATTAAGCAAATGTTTTTTCAGCTTCTGTGAGGCCCAGAGGGGAAGCTAAGACAGCAAATTAAATAAGGCTTCTGAACTGTTGCTTGATTTTATAGCAGTAAGGTTACATGGGATGCCCTTGCCAAAGAGGTCATATTAATCATGAAATTTCCCAAAACTTGGCTAACAGGCATATTCAGTGGAGGAACAACCAGATTATCATAAAGTCAGTCCCACATGGCTTACTAGTGTAGCACATCAACTGCTTCATCTGAGGTCTTCTACTAGGCTTCTATAAGGGGAGATGGATAGCCCCTTTCTCAGGATAAACAGTGCCTACAATAGTTGTCTTTAGTACATCAGGCTGGCTCTTTCCTTGGGCATAATCTGCTGTGTTTGAACCAATGTGCAGTCATCTGTGATTGTTCCATAAGAAGCTGTGTATGGGTCCTGTATCAACACAAACATGTTCTTGCATGCTGCATTTTTTACAAACAAAGATACTGCTCCTAAATTAGTCACTCTCTTAATCCATTTTATTGAGGATTCTTCAAGAAGCTAATGATACAGATCCACAAAATGAGACATCTCCTGTGTACCATTCCCCTCTAGATTCAGTTGTTTCTTGCTTTTGCCTTTCCCCAACATTGACTACCTTCTTGGCGACCAGAGATCTTTTAATTATTTTCTGTTGTCCTGGCATAATTTTTCCTTCTGTGTGTCTTTGAGATTAGCGGCTGAAACTCAGGTGGACTAAAATCTGAGCTTGGTCCAGCATCAAGGTCCAACTCAGCATTTTCTTTCATTTTAGCTGTTGCTGATTATAATAAGAAAGGGACTGTATGTTTGGCATGCTTTTCATTCGTTTGCATATTCTTTGGTAACCAATGAGTCAAGTTCTCTGGACATCAGATCTACCACCATTTCTAAATTCCATTGGTAACTTTGTTATAACCTGACGGCGAGATAACCAGAGACGCACAGCCGAATTGTAAAGGAGCACTTTATTACACCGGCGGGCTGTTACACCGGCGGGCTGGGGGGGTACAGCTTCCCCAAATCCTCAGCCCCGAGCCTTCTTTGTTGCCCGCTTTTAAAGGCACAGACTACAGAAAAAAAACTACATTCTCTTGGCGCCGCTTTTGGCACCGTTAAGGGGGGCTGATACAGAGAAGGGGGGAGAAGAACAGGGTAACTATTAATCTCTTTTTTCTCATGATTTCTCTGAGTTTCCCAAGGCCATCCTCAACCCCTTATCTGTACAGTTTTCTTTGGGTGTCTCAAGGCCCTTATGTTTACAGAAAAGAAACTGCCAGGGTGTGTACATGCAGTAACTGAGGGTCAGAATGGAGTTATTACAACTTTTACCTTTAGTAACTGATCATAATGCAGCTGAAGTCTCATATCATGGGTGTCCAAGTAGCCATGCAGGAATAGAATATTCTTCATCACCTATTTTTTTGTTTCTCTTCACAAACAACACCTTTCTGGCCATTCTAGCAAATTACATCTTTTCTGACACCAAATGAGAGGCTATTTTTTTTTCTCCCTGACACCAAATGTGTGGTGTCTTTTCCAACACCACTTCTCCCATTTTCCAGACACTGACTGGGTGTCCCAAAATTTAACTTCATGCTGACTCTGTCTACCTGGTATGAGCATCAGATCTCACAAGTTCAGGAGCTCAGTCTCACAAGACTACTCCAGTTTCTGACACCAGTCACATGTCTTGGACCACCTTTACTTCTCTGACCAACCAACTATAAATCAGTGGTTCCCAAGACACCCCCCCACCCACTCAAGTTCTAGAATTTGCCAAAATAGCTCACAGAACTCAGGAAAACACTTTACTTACATTTTCTGGTTTATTTTAAATGATACAACTCAGGAATAGGCAAAATGAAAGAGATGCATAGGGCAAAGTATGGGAAGGAGGGATCATGGAGCTTCCATGTGCTCTCCAGGTACACCATCCTCCCAACAACTCTGTGGGTTCATGAACTGGATAGTTCTGGAAGCCCATCACTTAAGGTTTTAAAAACCATCACTTAAGGTTTTTCTGTGGAGATTTCATTGGCCATTGGTGATGAACTTGATCACTAGTTCCTCTCTGCTCATCAAAAGTTGGGGTGGTTATAAAAATTCTAAGCTTCTAATTAAGGTGTGATCTTGCTGGCAAGCAGCCCCCATCCTGAAGTTATCTGGAGACCCATTCACAAAGACATGCCTCAATGGAACAAAAGACTAACACACTTATCACTCAGGAAATTCCAAGGTTTTTAAGCACTCTGTTTTCAGATGCCAGGAAGGAGAACAAAGACCAAATATCTTCCTAAGATACCACAACTACATACTAACCTATTGGATTAGCTTATTGCAAGCAAAGTGAAATACTGGGCCATCAGTTCATGTATATACCACACATGTACCAAGTATACTGAGATAGCTCCTGGCCAAGTATTTGCAATTTCTTACTCTTTGCTTTGTCTTGACCAAACTGTATTTAGGCTTCTTTCTTTCCCACAGGCCCCTGAACTTTGGCTTGTCCCAACCATGGGCAAGGACAAAGATGCAGAATATGCCCCCTCATCAGCTTATCCCCACCCAACAAACACAGGTGGCTCCTGTTATACTATTTATTCATCTCCTCTTGCTGTTCAACTTCCTCTTGTTTCTGTGAAGCAAGCTCTGCTTACCTTTCCCTATAAAGAAAAAGCCTATTTCTGTTTGATTTTGAGACACTTCCAGATTTCTGAGCTCTGAGTGTTCTCCCTATGGTCTTTTTAAATAAAGTCTCGCCTTATATAAGCCTGGATTTACTTTTATTTAAAGCTCAGTGTTAATAATGCTATAATTATATCAGAAGTCAATATCATCATCAAGTCAACCCAGATAAAATGAAACTAAGAATTAAACAGTTCTATCATGGATTTTGTCAATGCAAAGTAGGTAATCTGGATAATTTTGTGAATTATGGAAGTGCTTTTTTTTAAAGATGCTTTTTATAAACTGATTTCTGAAGTGAAAGAAAGGCAAAAACACATGGTTTAAAAATTAACATTTGGCTGCATACCAAGGAAAGTTCTGTTTTAGAATTATAAATGACCTCGTTTTTGTGAGTTTGACTTTAGTAGATTTGCATTCTTTTTGTTTTATTTATATCTCATTTGTTTAAACCTAACTAGGCATCATCCAACTCAATATATATATATATTTAAATTAACTTAGTTACTTTAATTTTTATTAGAGAATAAAAAGATCAATGCTTCACAATTTGGGGTGTTATCTTGGCACAAGGGTCATGCTAGTTTTCTCATTCCTACGTTAGTATATATACTTCCATGCCAACACCTATCTTTTATTAATGAAAGACTGATACTGTTATAATAATCTGATTATTATTTAACAGGAAAAGAATAAAGGGAAGACTGGATAATATAGGCATGACATTTATATAGCTTTGCCAGGAAGCTGCAATTACACTCTCCAGGTCTGTTCCCCATAGATTGATGGAGGAAGGGACTGGAAAAAAGCAGTTTGGACACGTGTCCAGTAAGGTCTAAATGACGTGGGAAAATGCTTACCTGTCAGTCATACCTGGGAGAGAGTCAGTGGCCAGAATAGGCATGGCCACTGCAAGCATGCAAAATCTGAGATATTTAACCCCCGAATAAATGAAGTTCCCTCTCTTGTCTCTTGGTGCTTGGCCCTCTTGCTCTGTTGGGACTCCAGTTGCAGGGGGGTGGGGGTTTTCTCTGCATTCATCTATGTGGCCCACAGCCATGTAGACTTTACACAATGGATTGATGGATTGAATCTTGCCTGATATTTCACTGGACCCAGTTTCATCATGGAATGAAAGCTCTGGACACTGGCCATACTTATAGCTTTGCTGAACTCCCAGCAACCTCTTTTTCAGGACTGAGTTAAGTGGGACTTTGAAATCCAAGATCTATAACTCCATGCAAATAAAAACCATTCATTCTCCCATGCAAATCTTAGAAAATCCTTTTTCTGAAGATATTACAAGAGCCCTATTCCCATTAGCGATAGGAAAATTTGGCCCACTGATTTCTTCTGCAACAAGACTATCAATACACCCCATGGTTGAAGGCCTTTGTGAGAGGTCTGTAGACTAAGGAGGGCCAGTGATTCTCCTCTTTAAAATAATAATTCTAGGCATTACACCATGCAGCCATCAGATTAGAAAAGAAATTACTTATTTCACAATAAATTTACTGTCATTGAAGGTTTGTGTAATAAATAATATGGTAAAAGAGAATATTGGCTTTTAGAAGGATTTAGTTGTGTAAATTGACTTAGCTACTTCATATGAAGTAGTAGACCTCTGCTTACTAAATTAATATTAGTAATTTTAAAAAAGAGAGCGAGAAAGAACTCATGGGCACAGACAACAGTGTGGTGATTGCGGGCAGGAGTGGGGGTGGGTGGAGGTGGAAGAGGGTATAAGGGGGATAAATGGTGATGGAAAAATAATAAAGAAAAAACTTTAATTTAATTTAAAAATAAAATTCAGTATGTCAACTAAACAAATATATTTCCTGATAATAAATATAATGATAACAGGAAATTTTAGAAAAGTCTTAGAACACAAAGGCAATGAAAAAATTTTTTCAGTTACTTTTTCTGTTGTTTTGTTTTTATTAGTCTTTTCTGGAAAACAATTCTGTCTAAACACAAATGTTCCACCAGATGAGAAATCTCTATTGTCACTTTCTGGCTTAGTATAGCCTTTATGTATGTAGGGGAGCAAAATTTTGACACTCTAAAATGTGTCTCTTTGGCATGAGGATGATTTTAGGCTGCTTCTTTTTAAGAAAAAGAAGACTCAGGAATGTTTCACTTTACCTCCCCTTTTAAATGCCAAAAATAATTTAGATAGGGAGCCTGTACCAGGAAGAAAGTGGTTACCAAAAATAACTTCTTTTTACATCACAAAGACTTCTTTACATGGCGTGACAACACATTTATGAAATGTTTACTCTCTTCTCCCTGTTAATGGTCTTCCTCCCTTTCTTAGCTCAGGAAGGCATATCATATAAGCCTCAATGGCCTGACTGCCTGTTGGCCTCATAGTCTTAGGGAGCCCTGTTTGTACAGTTACATTTGTTTTTACTTTTGTTAATCTCTCTTCTGTTAATTTGATTATTAGGCTAGCCAAAGAGCCTAGAAGAGTTAAAAAGGAAACCTTTTTCTCCCTGACATGTATTATTTGTATCACACCAAAAATTTTACAATGATAATAGGAAAAATCAGAGTGCTCATTGCTAATGGACAAATAGCAAAATGATATTATATTCATTAATGAGTCTTTGATTTCATTGCATAGATAAATAGGAAGCATGAACAATAAAAAGAGAAGAATATTATATAAAATTTACAAATAATTAATTAAAATCAATATAATCCAAGCATAAAACAAATATACCACATTGCATGCATATTTCTCATCTGACATGGCTAGTAATTTTCTCACTCTTCCTAAATGTTTCTATGTCATGTGGAACTCTTCCAGCTCATTTACATTTATGACCTCACTACTGGTAATAATTCACATATTATTGCTAAATCAAATATTTATTTTCTTTTGAAATTATGACCAGAGACAATTTTAAAGAATAACATTTGTCTTGTGGTGTCTTCTCTTATGTTTCAAGAGAACACTAGACATAAAATAAGTCAAAGCCATTGAAACATCTTAAATGAAAGTTATATTCAAAGTTAAACTATTCAAAATCATTAGTGATTCTGTGCGTCATTTATAAAAATCATACACTGTGGTTTGATATTCACTTTAAATGTCTATGTTTAACAATAGGAGCAGCTCTTCTGAATATGAAATTATACTATTATAAACCATCTGTATTTTATTAATTGTAAAATGCATCAAGTGAGGGAAATTGCTTGTAGATGTAGTCATATTTTACTGTCATCTTTAAATTTGACTAAACAATGCTGATTTTGGTCACTGGGAGGTATCAAAATTTATGTACATCAATCAGTCATCCCAAATTTATTCAAGGAATTTTACAAAAGGAACTGACACCATCAACCCCTCACTTTGCAAGGAAAACTTGAACTTAAGAGAGCTCTCTGATTAGGAGATCAGTAACAGTGTATAATAAAAGATGAATGCCCTGGCTGGTTTGGTTCAGGGGTTAGAGAGTAGGCCCACGGAACAAAGAGTCAATGGTTTGATTTCAGTCAAGGGCACGTACCTCGGTTGCGGTTCAGTCCCTAACCCTGGTTGGGGTCGTGCAAGAGGCAACCAACTGATGTGTCTCTCTCACATTGATGTTTCTCTCTCTCTCTCCTCCACTCCTCCCTCCCACTCTATATAAATATAAATGGAAAAGTATCCTCTGGGTGAGGATTAAAAAAAAAATGAAGACATGTCTTCATTTAAGCTAAATTCTGGACACAACAATCCTCTCTTATTTGCCATAATGCCAGGATGAATGCAATGAACTTGGTTTAACTAGGAATTGTCTTCAAGTATAAGATAGATCCTTGTAGTCCACAAACAAGAATATCAGCAACTGCTAGAAAATTCTTAACAATGAAAAACATCATATTAAAACTTATTAAAAATGTTCTTCCCCAAAACAATGGAATTGGAATCTGCATTTTAACAAGATCTCTAGTCATTTGTATGCACATTGAAATTTGAGAAGCAGTGGGTTTGTAACCCTCATAAAGGATGTGTTAGAAGGAATCCTGTTTAACTCATTTGTTTTTCTTTATTGGTATTTTGTCTAAGGAAATCAAATTTCAAACTATAAAAGAAAATACTCATTTTCTGTCATTTCCAAAGTGTAGATAAAATCTTGGGGCCAGGCAACAAAACACACTTAAATAACAGACAATCAGTTTAGCCAGATAAAATTTGCCTTTAATGTCCAAAAATCAATCAATCAATTTCTGCAACCTGCAGTGGATTTCAAAAGTCAATGAATTTTTGTTAACATAGGCTCTTTGTAAACTCTCTCAAAGCTTTTCCTGTTTCTTCATTCCCAATACTGTTATCTTGCTTTAAACCATAATCATTTATCATCTGAATTTCCACAATATTTCCTAACTAGTTTTGAATTTTCACATTTGTTTCCTCTGATCCATTTTCTATGCTGCAGTCATAGTAAAATTTCTGAAGTAGGAAATTATCACCTTGCTTAAAACCCTTCCAGTGTTTTCATTTCAGAAAAAAACTCAAATGTCTTAATAGCCAAAAGTGTATATCCCTAGTGATCACATATATGTGTGTGTGTGTGTGTGTGTGTGTGTGTGTGTGCGTGCACGCGTGTGTGCGTATTATTATTTTTTTTTTACTTGGCCTCCTTTCTGCCTCCATCTTCTTGTATTCTGCATTCTGTGCTCAAGACATATGGAATTCCTGTCACTTCCTCAAGTATACCTTCTCAACTTTAGTTTGGGGTATTTAATGCTTTTCTTAACTATACATATTCTCCTTGACCTATGCTAGGGTTACCTCCTGATAAACACACTGAAAGTTGAAAATATTTTAAGTTTAGAATGCATTTAATACACCGAACATAGCCAACATCATAGCTTAGCCTTGCCTACGCTAAACAGTGCTCAGAACTCTTACATTAGTCTACACTTGGGTAACATCTCTAACACAAAGCCTATTTCATCATGAAGTACTGAATATCTTATGTAGTTTATTCAATACTCTACTGAAAGTGAAAAACAGAATGGTTGTATGGCTACTCATCATTAATACATACAACTGAAAGCACCCTGGTCCTAAAGCATGTTTGAATCATTGAACTAAAACAAAAACGTTGATAACACCATGCGCTGTGGAGTATCAGTTGACTACCCGCATGATCACGTGTCTGACTGGAGCTGCCACTGCCCAGCATCATGACAGACTGTCCTACTGCATATCAATAGCCCATGAAAAGACCGACATTCAAAATTCGAAATACAGTACGTATCTACTGAATGTTTATTGCTTTTGCACCATTGCAATGTCGAAAAATCATAAGTCAAACCACTGTAAGTCAGGGACTGTCTATATACACACAGTTTTTACTTCTTCTCATTTTTAGTGTCACTGCAAATAGGAAGTCAGCTCATCCTAATTCCTCCCAAATATTTCTCCTGTGGATTGCTCTAGCCCTCTGCACTTCCCTGCCTTTGCACATTTACGCTGTATTGTATTATACAAAGGAGGCAAAAGTAGGTTTACAGTTGTGAGTGTGTGAAACACAGGGTTTATTCTTGTATTATTATTTATTAATTACTGTGTTATTTCCCACATGAACAACTGTAAACCTACTTTTGCCTCACCCTGTATTATATTACATTATATCACCCAATTACTTATAGAACTTTTTAAAAATTGATTTTAGAGAGAGGAAAGGAGAGGGAGAAAGAGAGAGAAACATTGATCTGTTGCCTCCCACCCAGGCCCCAACCGGAGGTAGAACCCACAACATGGGTATGTGCCCTGACTAGGAATTGAACCCATCATAATTTGGTATACAGGACAATGCTCCAATGAGCTGAGCCACACTGGCCAGGGCACTTACAGAACTTGTAAAAAATGTTATTTTAACTTTTTATAGCAGATTACCTCTTAGAAATAAAACTGGCTTCAAAAAATGGTTTGATTTAGGTGATTATAAGACAATAAAATATAAATCAGCTAAAACTATATTGATAAGAAATGAACAGACATTTCAGGGCTGAGTTAAACACCCAAAGAGGGGAAAATACAAGAATGAAATAGAATTATTGTTTGGAGCTAGACTTTATGTGGAAATGTGATCAAGAAAAATATTTAATTTGCAGAGTTAACAAAATAATGGATATAAAACAATAACTGATAAAGAATAATGTTCTTGCTAAATAATTATAAAAGAGTTTTGATATTCACTTGTAGGTTGTGCAGTGTAAATGATTTTGTTGTTTTCAAACTTTTGATATGTGCGATGTCCACTGATGAGAGCTATATTTTACCACTGAATTGGTAAGAGGCTAAGAGGAAACAATTGTAAAAGTGAGTTTCATGAATCAGCAGAAACAACTTGGAAGCAGAACTGGGAACAAGAATTTAAGGAAGAGATAACTCATACAGTATTTGGCAAAGGTATTGAGTTTTCTATAGGGCATACCTTAGAAAGCTCAAATAAATTTTATAACCTCAGCTGATGTCTCATTTAATCATAGTTGTATTCCCCAATAGATTTGTTTGCAGTTGACATTTAGTGCCTTTCATGGACTCTGGAAGTGTACAATAAATACTGTAAAATAAATAAATGAATAGATTCACATTAAAAAATAATTCGAATTAAAGGGAATGTTTTATCACTCCTAAAATTGGTGATATCATAATTTCCTTCCTAAATAAATAAATAAATCTCAACATTTTGCCCATGGAAAACAAAAGTGTTTATTGTATGTAGAAGAAAAAATATCTAAGCCATTAATGGGCTTGCCTTTTCCTTGTAGTTCTGATATTATATGTGTCAGAGTTACCTAAAAGGTAGAAATGACCACGAGTTTTTAAGCTTCCACCAAAAGAGAATGTTATCATTTCCTCATTGCTGCATCCCCTGCACCTGAAGAAATGCTAGGTTAAGTGTAGTGGATTCAATAACAATTTTTAAATGAATGATTGGAAGAATGAGCCTCCCTACCACAACAAATTGTAGATTCCTCATTCATCACTAGGAGGAGCGTTAAAAACTTTTGAGAAAACACCACAGAAGAGCTGGGAAGGTTTCAGATAGAAGATAAATAATTAAAATACAGGAAAACAATGGAGAATATTGTTTTCCTTTCTTTACATCCAGACTATACAACAGCAACTGACTGAGGTGTTTTAAAGCCCAGAGGAGATCCTGAGAGTGTGAGTCCTGGCACTGCTTGGGATAAACATTTTTTATTTTTCATTTTTTTCTTTATTGATTTTAAAGAGTGGAAGGAAGAGGGAGAGAGAGGTAGAAATATCGATGAGAGAGAACATCGATTGGCCACCTCCTGCATGCCCTCCACTGGGGGTTTGGCCCACAACCTGGGCATGTGCCCTGACCGGGAATCGAACCAGCGACCTCTTGGTGTATGGGTCAATGCTCAACCACTGAACCACACCGGCCGGGCAGGGGTAACATTTTTTTTCAGTCAAAAACCAAATACATCCTGAAGCCTAGATTTTTGGAGAAAACTCCCTGGCTTAGGGCACGGAGTAGTTAAAAATGTATATAATGTTAATGAACATTTAGAAGTTTGTGATATTCTAGGATTCGCAATTTCTAAGTGTAAAAAATAAAGTTAATTGGTTTTCATTTATTTGATGTTAATTAATGCTAAAAGAGTAAGCAGGAAAGTGTCAGCGATCTATATTTTGATAGATGGGAGTGGAACCAGCAACATCATTTGGAATTTTAAGACATCAACAGCAGAGCATTAAGCCAATATGGGATTCTTCCACATGCAAGCCTATGGTACCTGTCCTGTTTGGGAGTGATGCTAAGGGTGATGGGATGTGCTAAAACAATGATCTGTGCTTTTATGAGGAATTGTTTTTGACACAGAAGCTATTTACATAAGAGCATAGCTGATTAATAGTTTAATGCAATATTTTGTCTTTGCATTAAATTTCTTTAATATTGAATTCAACCGTATGTTTCCTATTTGAAAATAAGAAAATTGGAGACACTATTGGGTGCTAGTAGAGGAAAACACTATCCTCTGAGGGTTCCTTGAAGACCAAAACAATGAAGGAAAGTTAATGAACATTTATTAACCAATTAGTATGTGCTAAGTGCTACAGTTATGTTCTCATTAATCCTAAAGAAAAATCTTTGTTATCATCATAGATTCATTTGAATTAACAAAATAATTAATAAAATTGAGTATTTTGTCAAAGGATCATACTATTGGTAGGTTAATTAATAATCAACATCCACATTTGTTTATTATGAGGAAGGAGACATTTTCTGATTTTTCCTCTAAAACATCATTCTAGCCATCTCTTCTTCTACTATCCCCCAAGGAAAGAGAAGTTACTAATATGCTTAATTAGAGCCCCAGACATTAACTATTTATTAAAAACTTCAAATCCATACATTTCTCATTTTTTTCCCTCGTGATGTGCAGCTGTTGTTATTATTTTATATATTTTTTAATAATTATCTCTCTCAATAGTCTGTTAGTTGAGACACTATGATTTAGATATACATTAGGGGACCCCACTTCTGGTTTAAACTTAAATCTTACTTTACTGAACTTTTCATTGGTGTACTGATTTCTTGTAAAGTCATATTTGATGCCTGTTTCTGACATTGTATCTTGTGTCCTCAGCTAAAAGAATGGGATGATTGACAGGGCAGTGTTTAAGACTTTTGAGTCTTTAGTCATAGCATTCTATCTCATCCTTGAATTCCAGTATCTTAGAGGTATAGTAGTCATATACTTCTGAAGTTGGCATGATTTGTATTCAAGGTAGGATCTAAAATTTATGAGTGATATTTGGCAAGTTATTTATTGCCTCTATGTCTATTATCACATCCATAAAGTAGGTGATACCAATTTTTCAGTTTTATTTTTAGAATTAAATATGGTAATAGATGCACAGTCCAGTCTACTTGACACAGCAACAACAATAATACTAATTAGGAAATCATCTGCATTAGTTAGGGTTCTCTAGAGAAACAGAACCAATAATGTAAGATATATAATATCTGTACTTATCTATCTGTAGATGATAGAGATAGAGATAGAGATAGAGATAGAGATAGAGATAGAGATAGTGAGAGAGAGAGAGAGATAGAGATAGATGGAGATTTATTATAGAAATTGACTCGTGGTTACGGACCAAGAAGTCCCACAATCTATAGTCTGCAAGATGGAGAAAGAGAAACGATGGTGATATAATTCAGTCTGAGGCCTAAAGTCTAAGAACTGTGGGCCACTACTCTAAGTCTTAGAGTCTGAAAGCCTGAGAACCAGAGGAGCTGATGTCTGAGGGAGGAAAAGATGGACCTCCCATCTCAAGAGATAGAGAGAGAATTTGCCTTTCCCTCACTTTTTGTTCTATTCTAGCCCTCAGTGGCACGGATGACACTTGCCCACACTGGGAAGGGTGAATCTCTTTAGTCGGTCTATTGAATCAAATGCTGATCACTTTCAGTAACACTCTCACAGATATACCTAGAAATATTTTACCACCTATCTGGGTATTCCTTTCCCCAGCCAAATTGACACAGAAAAGTAACCATCACAAGTTCAAACATATACATATATTTTTGGTTTAAAAAACCCAATTTATTAAATATATATTTGAAAAAACAAATTAGAAAAAAGTACTTATTTGAAAATCGTATAGTATAAGATTATTAAAGTTAGCTTTGCAACTCCTCGTAGAAAATGAGTAAGAGGCATACTGCATTTCAGAGTTTGAACTGTCTGATTAGAGTAGTCAATTACATTAGGAAAGCTAAGCCTTTTCAACTAAAAACGATTTCTGGAAGAATTTTATCAACTTGACATTCATAAAAGCTATTTTTGGTCACATATGACAGAATTTGCCAAATATTTTAGTTTCTTGTGTCTCTTTAAAAGCTAAAAATGTGACATTAACCATCACTCAATGAGTGTGTTTCTATGGAAACTAATATAAAGAATGTATATAAACTACTTTCTAGTAATCCAGCTTAGTCAAGGGCTAGAACTTTGAAGGTTTAAAGAAATAGAGTTTTTTTTAAGATCTTAAATGTGTCAAGAAAGCATTAGAAAACACAAGGTCACAGCTAAATCATAGCTAAATTATTTCAAAGAGCTTGATATGTCAATATTCTATCTCGGTGAGTAAAGGAAAAATCATGTGTTTTATGGAAGATATATCTAGGTAGTATTATTGATATACTGTCCTGAAAATTTAGGACTTTGACCTAAATTCTCCTTCAGATAGGTGGCTAGTTCGTTTTTACAGGACATAGGACACAGGTGTGCATGTGGTTTGACAACATATATTATTTTTTTCCCTCAAAAAAGAATTTGATTTTAGTTAAGTACTCAAACAGGTGCAGTCTGAGATCCAAAATTCAAACCCATAAAACTTAGAACAGACCATCTGGAACTAAAAATATTTAAGAACAGGTGTTCTAAATTGGCCATCATGTCCATACAGGATCAAGATGTTAGCGAAAAATCTGCTTTCAAGTAGAAGTATGTCTTGATGGATATTTTAGAATAAATTATCTGCAAAATGCACGCTTAAGTGTCTAAATAAGTTTGTCGGCTAGGTGAGGTGACTTAAGATAATCTACTGACATTTTGGCAAATGTCAAATTAATTTTTCTTTTTTGCATATTTGTTGCTTGACTGACTTTTACAGGTATTTAACAGATGTTTTTAAGCTCTCTCATTTTTTTTATAAAATAAAAATATTTATCAGAGAATAATTCACCTATCTTCTCACTTATTATGATAGGTTTAGCTATCAGAATCCTTTATAGCGAACATTCATTTTACGTATATATTTTTCATTTATTTTAAAAGGAAGAATATAATTCTTCTTTCCCTGGGAAATGTCTTTTTATCTTATGGTGTGGAGAGATCGCTGATTAGCAGGATTGCTGTATTTTCCCACAGTATCATTGTCTACATTAATGGAAAAAGCCAGCCCACTGTAAATATATTTGCAGCATATTCAGTGACTACAGATGATTTTTTGTTTGTTTTTTGATCCTGGAATACGTTTGCCCTGAAACCCTACTGAATTTCTGTTTTGCACAAAGTTTAATTATTAGAATTCTAAATTTTCTAAGTAAAAATTGAGGTTTTAGTCCTTCAATTCAAAGGCTTCCAGCTAATTTCCCATTAAGAAAATTATTATATACCCATAATATAGTATGGGGGCTCAGAACGAGCCACCCCAAAATATGGCTCTGTGGTTAATGGATTGTTTTGAGCTAAAGGTGACTTTAGCCTCTGGAAGAACTTGAATTAGGGGCCTTGTCTATAATAAGAGATTATCAGAGACAATCTCTTTTGACCTATCTATAGGGCAGGACAAACTTCTATTTACTATCATCTGCTCTTCTTGTCCTGCAATGACCCAATGAAGCCCTCAAGGCACCTAACCTCATCCCAGCTCGGGATCTTGTATACCACATTTCCTTTCTATTGATGAAACTCTTGTACATGTCGGGGCCTCTTGCTCTTCCATGTAGGTGGAATTTGCATGCGTAGGTATCTATTGAACTTGATTTTTGTCTCTTGCTAATCTGTTTCATGTCTATTTGATTATTAGATCAGCCAAAAGAATCCTGAGGGTAGAGGAAAGGTTGTTCCTCCCCCACATCAAAAGAACTGTGCTACATGCTAGGTTTTTGGAGTTTACAAAGAAAAATAAAACATAATCTTTATCCATACAGAATTTGAAGTCAGATATGGAAAGGAGAATGCAAACTCCCAAATTAAAAGTAAAAATGAAAACATTTGCAATTGAGGAATATAGAAATTGCCATTGAAACACAGATTTCTATCAAGATGGGTTATTCTGAGCCAGAAAAATATGTGTCATACTTTTTCCACTCCTTTACTTTCCAAATGCAGTTTATTAACAGGTTTTGTCTATCCTAGCTAGGTCATGAGTCCTTTGGACTTTTCTTTATTTCATTGTCTTACCTTCATTAAAGATGTGTATTACGTAGTATTTAATACCATGGGCTAAGAAGTCAGATAGCTAGAGCTCAAATCATACCTCTATCACTTAATAGATATTTTATTTGGGGAAAATCATTTAAACTCTCTGTGTTTGGGTTTTCTCATTAGTAAAATAAGGCTAAAAAGAATACCTACTCAGAAAGTTAAATCTGAAGGCGCTGCATCATTATTTAAGCATCGACCAAAATAGCTGGCATAACAATTAGTGTTAATTATTTTGTATTACTGCTGAAGCTTTTTATTTGTTTCTTACTCTCAGATTCCACTTCTATTTATCCTTCTCCCATCAACTGGATTTGTTTTGATAAAGTGTAAATGTGATCATTCCATTCATCCACCTACAGCTCTTCAGGAACTCCCATTGCTTTTAAGATGATGTCTTAATGTTGTCTTGAGAGCATGCTAATCCTTTCACCCTGAGGACCTTGTTTATACATATAGTTTCATACCTATCCACTAATGTACCCATGTGACCACCACTGCCCCTCTTTCTACCTTCCAAATCCACTCCGGGTATTCCAGATTTCCAGCAGAACAAACTAATTTACATTCAATTCTTTAAACCAGCAATGCTGTTTCTCTCTCTTCAGAGCCTGGCAGTTGCCAAATTCTCATTGTGCTCTCCATTCTCTCTCCACTCACTTCCCTGTCTTCATGTGGCAGACTTAGTGTCCTCTCCTACCATAAACAAGCTGTCCCAACTGTACCCCTCAACTGTGCGGGTTCCTTCTCTGTGTGTGCCTCCCGTGTGAAGCCTGAACCAACCCAAATCAGAGCATATAACCACAGTGTACTGGTGATTCCAATTCCCTTGCCAATTTAACGTCAGAACCAGACTTGCTTTATTATTGTACGTTAGAATACGTATATATACCCTTAATATTAATTTAGTTTACATTTATTGTGAAGAGGTAGTGTCTTTCTTGACTGCTGAAAAAAAAGTGTTTTTAGTTCAAAACAACAAAAAACAACCACAGGAGAGCAGATCAGTCAGAAATTTAAGCCTACGAATATACATTAATTGTAAAAAAATAAAAATGTGTTAAATACTCAGAAGCCACAGTATACAGTAATACATTACTGTTTTTTCTTTTATGTTCTCATTTTGCAAAATTAAGCCCTGCTGTTGAAATTTGGCAATATATGTATTAAAATTATATAACAGTATGGAGAGGTAACATGGATTATTGGGAAAATTAAGACTACACTGTAAATGTGGCGTACTGGATTGGTGTTCTTGGTATACCATAGACTGCCTGGGAGCCTAGAGCTACTTGGTTTATCTGATTACTGGTCTCCTCAATCACACATTAGAGAAGTAGCCTTTTGAACTCCCTTCTAGTGTGCAAAAATGCTAAAATTACTGTCCATTACTGGCTGAACTATGTCTCCCACAACTTCATACATTGAAGCCCTAATCCCCAATACCTCAGAATATTACTGTATCTGGAGATAGCATCTTTAAAGAGTGATTAAATTAGAATGAGTTCTTTACGGTGGACCCTAACCCAAAGTGATTACTGTCCTAAGAAAATTTGGACACACAAAAGGAGATACCAAACAGGTGCACACACAGTAAAAAGTCCACGTGAAGACACAGCAAGCCAAGGAGAGCCTTCTCAGAAGAAACCAAACCTGATGCCATCTTGATCTTGAACTCATAGCCTCTAGAACTGTGAGAAAAACACATTTCTATTGTTTAAGCCCCCTGGGCTGTGGTATTTTATTTGGGCAGTCCAACAAATTAATATACTAGATAAAATAATTAATATCAAGAGTCATGGTAGGCAGAGTAATGACATCCCTTAGATGCCCATGTTCTGATCCCTGGAACCTGTGAATATGTTGCCTTACATGGAAAAGAAACTTCGTAGGTGTGGTTAAGGGGAGGGAACTTGAGAGCTTGGTTGGCACAAACTAATTATTTGAGCCTTTACAAGTAGAGAACCTTTTCTCATTTAGTCAGATAGATGAGAGTGAAAAATAGATATGATGCATGAGAGGGACTCAACCTACCATTACTGGTTTTGAAGAGGGAGGAAGGGAGCCATGAGCCAAAGAACAAAGGCAGTGTCTTTAAACTGGGAACAGATCTTGCTGTCAAACAGCAAGAAAAAGCTAATTTTCGGCCTATAAGAAACTGAATTTTGAAAACAGTCCTAATAAAATAGTGACTTTACCCCTAGAACCTCCAGAATGAAATGCAACCCTAATCACACCTTGATGTTAGTCCAAGGAGACCTATGCCTGATTTCAGACCTACAGCCCTGTGCAAGAACACATTTGTGTTGTCGTAAACTACTGTTTATGGTAAATTTGTTACAGCAGCAATAGAAAATTGATAAAATGTTCCTTGCATCTCAGATCTTCAGAACAGGACTTCAGCCTGTTGTTTATTTCATGGGCATGTCCTGAAAGCTATGGTCTTCCTTTAGTTTTTCCTTTTTCAAATATAAACCTCAACTGGCGTCTTTTGCAAACTACTCCATGTTCTTGTCACACAACCTTTCAGCTACAAATAGGCTATAATTCACTATTATCTTGTTGACAAGGCTATGATTCATTTCACACATCATTGTTCATTAAAATAATATGTACCTGTGCCTTGGTTCCATCCCACTTCCAAGTTCAACTGCTAACAAATTGATGCTCAATTAATTTTAGTGGATGAAGAAGAGCAGTTGAAAACTATACTTTGTTCACCTTTATAATTCTTTTATGCAACTTAACAACTATGAACGAATGATGAGAACATGTTTTTAAGACTATTTTCTAAAAGGTAGTTATAGCAGTTTAGTCTTATGTGAAAGAAGGAAGGCATTTAATTATTTTTAAAGATTACATTATTTGTCTTTTAGTTTCCTTATTTCAAAATTATAATTACTTCATTCTTTGCACTTCAGTATTCAATTTTAAATACAAAGTGTCTATATTCCATGTTGACCTCATTTCTCCCTACTTTCAGTAATTTTCCAGATATATTGTCTATATTTGAGAGTGATCTGGGCCCCAAGGCTAAGGCAACTAGATTCCATTTTATGTAGGCCCCTTGGTTAAGGCGACTAAAAGACTCCATTTTGTCACCAATAGACATTCCTCAATATTCTTCCAATAATAGGTTAATTACCCCTAGATGGGAAGGAATTTTGCCTAAGATTATAGTTACCCCATGTATTGGGAGGCATTTGCAGTTTCCTGAGTATAGGTATTTGCAAGTACTTGTGAATAATGCTAATTTTGACTTCTGTAATCTCTGTTACTCACACTATTGTACTGGTCCCCTGAGGGGAGAGGGGTAAAAGGAGGAGGGGGCTTCTGTCTTTAAAATGGGATGAGCAAGAAGAATCTGGGCTGTTGATCTGAGGAGAGACTATGCCCTCTGCAGCCTACCGACGAAATAAAGTGCTCCTTTACAATTCGGCTGTGTGTCTCTGGTTATCTCGCTGTCAGGTTATAACAAGAGGAAATTTTTCTGAAAGGCATGTAGAAATATTGGTGTTATGTATAAAATCACAATGTTGTTTACTATTATCAGAAATATTAGTCATAACTTTATTTCATAGAAGAAGAGAGCATATTTAAATGATTTGATCAGTCCTGCTGGTATGGCTCAGTGGTTGAGCATTGACCCATGCACCAAGAGGTCGCCGGTTCAATTCCAGGTCAGGACACATGCCCAGGTTGTGGGCCTGATCACCAGTGGGGGGCATGCAGGGTATGGCCAATAGATGTTCTCTCTCATTGATGTTTCTATCTCTCTCTCTCTCTCACTTCCTCTCTCTCTAAAATCAATAAAGGAAAAAAAAATGATTTGATCATAGTTTGCTAATACTCTTTTATTTAAAGTAGAACATGAGCAACATTCATCTATGTTCAGAGGTGGAGCCACTATGCACGCGGCAGGGGTTTCCAATGCTGTGAGATTCTGCACTTGAAATTCAGCACTCACTAACACTGCTTAACTGCGTTCTCCAGGGAAATTTTTAACTACCTGGACAGCTGGTGGTGACAAATATAGCTAAAAATAAACCCAAACGAGTTCCTGGTTGCCGAGAGGTCAATTACACTGTCTAAACTACAAAATTCAACAAAGAAGAATTATTCTAAATGTATGTTTCATAACCATACAGTAATTGCTTGAAAGTGGGAAAAAAATCAAAGAAATTAGATCATAGGTACAAAGGATTTTAAATGTCATGGGTTTATAAAAAAAAAAAGAAAAGGCATGTATCAAAGTCATGTATTACATTTGAAGAAAATGCCTTTGGGAGAATTAAAAAAAAAATAGGCAAAGTAGACTAAGGAGGAAGCATTCACTATAGTGAATAAAAGGTGAGCTATCACAAGATATGAGCATATCAAAAAAAGTAGGAAGAATTTCATTTAAAAGTAAAAACACTAAGTTTAAAACCATACTTGAAATGAATGGCAGAAATTTGCAACTAAAAGGAAAAGTGTCTCAGAAGGAACTACTAAATCCTAGCAGGTGTTCATGTGTCCTTAGGAAGTTTCAACTTATGAAGTACACCAACGTTTTTGAAGAAGAAAAGAGATTTTTACTTCAAGTTTTTTTCTGCTCCTAATCTTTTTAAATACAAAATCTCTAATAAAAATATCCTTTTAACTTGTAGCCTACTATCTTGATTTTTCTCTTTTGGGAGAGAACCACAATGTTGATATTTAGATTAAAACAGCTTTACATATATATACACACATGTATATATATGTCAAAATTCATTAAATTGTATATGTGTGTGTGTATTTTTATTTCTTTATTGATTTTTTTAGAGAGAGAGGAAGGGAGAGAGAGAGATAGAAACATCGATGAGAGAGAACATCGATTGGCTGCCTCCTGCATGCCCCCCACTAGGGATCGGGCCCACAACCTGGGCATGACCGGGAATCGAACTGGCAACCTTTTGGTGCATGGGTCAATGCTGAACCACTGAGCCACACCAGCTGGGCGTGTGTGTATTTTTTAAAACTACCACACAATTAAATCATAATATAGAATATGTTAGGATATACAGGGCAATATAATTCCCAACAGCCATTTTGCAAGCTTCCCTGCTACAGAACAAAGACCAAACTTCCTGCCACAGGAGAACTGGTCGGACAGGAAATGCCACTGGACACCAAAAACCAAAGAAGCACCCAATTGCACATTCACATTCCTGTAGACTCAACCCCCTGCCCAAACCCACCAACCAAGACCCCCCAAACCCACTGACTGACAAAAGCTTCCCACCAGTGAACGCATATAAGGACAAAACTCCAGCTCCTAGGGGCTACCATCCTCAACACAATACCCCATGGCTCAGTGATGTGTAGCCCTTCCCTTTGGATAGCCCCATCCCCCAACCCCTTTTCTTTAAATAAACCCAATTTTATCTACCCTCTGGGATTGCTATCTAGCCTGCCCTTGAACCACTGACTTTCACCTTTTAGAATGTTTTTATTAACCACAAAATGTTACCTTGTACCTTTTGTGGCTATCCGCTCCCATCACTCTCAGCTCCTGGCCATTATTCATCAGTCACTATTGTTTATTCTTCTCTAGAATTGAATGTTTATTCTATAATTTAATATTTATTCATGTCAGGGATAAAGAAAATTACCACCTTTATTTATCTTATTATGTAAGCCATACTGAAACTTATATGAACAATTTTACGTACATCCTGTAGACATCAGTGTATTTACTAAAAACTTTGATTGAGAAATAAAAATTTATGATAATCACATGTAAGGGAGACATTGTGTTTTCGTATATGAATAATACTGATTTTAAAAAGGTATTACTATTCTATGCTATGATTGTCAAATAATAAAATGATCAATTCTCAAATATATATTTCTCTTTAAAATGAGACATCGAATATTCTCAAATAGCTAGATTCTTTGTTATATTCTGTTTGAGCTATTTAAACATCTTTCACTATGTTGACAGTAGAATATTTGACAAGCTCTTGATTTCATGCAATGGTATTTCAACTCTCAGAAGATTATGAATATAAAGCAAAATGTCTTTCTAGTCTGATTTTGACTCTCGGGGAAATGTCTGTTAACATGGCAGTGACTGAAATATGGAGTGAAAATTTCAAGTAACGAGTGAAAGTGAATTTTCAGTATTTTTTATGGTGAAGCAGGGGAACTTAAACCTAGAAACACAAGAATTGATTAAAACAAACAAACAAAGGCAGAAATATAACTATATTTAAAATACATAAATAGTATTTCCACAATTGAGTACCTTTAAAAAATGAATTCTTATATGAAAAGTTATAATAAAAGGGAAATTTATTTAACAATAATGAATGTGCTCATAAGAATGCTCACAGATCTTAGGGGTACTATATCAAAATTAAACATAGATACTTTACTCTGTTTCAAATACTTTAAAGCACTTTCCAGATGTTAACATATTTGAATTTCACAAACACGGAAACTAAGAGGTGGACATCAGTAAAAGCCCCAACTTGCAGAAGTTCATAATAATATACAAATAGTTTAAGCAAATTGCTTATGATCAGAAAATTAGAAAATTGCTTAGTGTTTAAACACAGAGTCTTCCATCTTAACAAATGAGAAAAATACATAAGGAGTCTCAATTGTCCCTTGTGCTATCAGGATGATAAGAGGTTATACATACCTGAGGTAGAGGACAAGTCCGCTTTTGATTCTTAATTTCTGTAAATTTCTTATTTATATGATAAAGGGAAGAGTTGTTCTTATGTAATAATCCCTTGCTTTTTCTCCCTCCGAATGACAAATATCCTCTCTGAAAACCCATGGACTCATATGAAAAATATTTTGAAATCATTTACTTTACGATAGACATTTGGAAAATATCTCCAGAAATCTCTTTGTGGGCACAGTGAATAAACTTAGATTTATACTTCCAGAAAAAAATGTTAACAAAGGTTACAGATTGTTAAGAATGTTGTAAAAGAACTGAAGGGAGAAGGATATGCAAGTGGATAGATGAGACTTAATAATCTCCAATGTCTGTTTTATGTCTTTATTCAATCAGTTTTATTTTTTCTATTGTACAGACTGTGAGGAATAAATCCCACAAAGTGATAAACCATAGGTTTATAAGAAAACAAGTTATGTACTTATATTGAATTTTCCAAAATGTAGGAATAATTATTATCTTATATATTAAGAAATAATAATTATTATCTTATAAATGAAGAAATAATACAATTGTTTTATAAAATAAATTAATTTTATATCTAAAAATTAGAGAGAAGAAATGGGGAGAATGAAAAAAATGCAACACAGGAGAAAAAATGGGAGGGAGCATCAGAATGGACTGAACAGGAAAACAGTGGTGTTCATGCAGCAGAGGATGGCCCTATATGAAAAAGCAGAGAGATAAAGCTAAAAATTTTCAGAAATAAATATTATAAACTAGTAGGCTGAATATAATCAAGTGAACACAGTATTAGTTTCAGAGGATGAGAAATTTAGAATTGAATCAGTTTTGCCATTTACTAAATGTGTATATATTTCAAATTTCTAGGCTTAAATTGTCAAATTATGCATACCTAATATTTATTTATTTTTTTACCACTATTAAAGCTAAAATGTAAGTATATATTAAGTATATAAAATAAGTATATATGAAATATATATAAAGGGCAATATTATGTAATTTTTTCAATTTTATTAATTTATTTTTTATTACAAATGTTTCTCCTTTTCCCCCCCAGATGCCATCCTCCCCATCCCACCACCCCAACCCCCAGCCTTGTTGTCTATGTACATTGGTTACAAATACATGCATATAAGTTCTTTGGTTTATCTCATCCATCCCCCTGCCCCTCTTCTCTGAGGTCTGTCAGTCTGAATCGTACTCTTTTCTATGTTTCTGGGTCTATTTTGTTCATCAGCTTATTTTGTTCATTATATTTCACAAATAAGTGAGATCATGTGATACTTGTCTTTCTCTGACTGGCTTATTTTGCTTAGCATAATACTCTACAGGTCCCTCCATGTCGTCTCAAAGGATAAGAGATTTTTCTTTCTTACAGCTGCATAGTATTCCATTGTGTAAATGTACCACAGCTTTTTTATCCACTCATCTACTGATGGATACTTGGGCTGTTTCCAGATCTTAGCTATTGTAAATAGTGCTGCTATGAACATGGGGGTACATATATTCTTTCTGATTGGTGTTACAGGCTTCTTAGGATATATTCCTAGAAGTGGGATCACTGGGTCAAATGGCAGATCAATTTTCAATTTTTTGAGGAAACACCATATTGTTTTCTATAATGGCTGCACCAGTATGCATTCCCACCAGCAGTGTGCTAGAGTCCCCTTTTCTCCACACCCTCGCCAACACTTGTTGTTTGATTATTTGTTGATGGCAGCCATTCTAGCAGAGGTGATGTGATACCTCATTGTTGTTTTAATTTGCATCTCTCTGATGATTAATGACATTGAGCATTTTTTCATACATCTCTTGGCCATTTGTATGTCCTTTTTGGAGAGGTGTCTATTTAGTTCCTCTGCCCAATTTTTAATTGGGTTCTTTGTCTTCCTTTTGTTGAGTTGTATGAGCACTCTATATATTTTGGAAATTAACCCCTTATCGGATGCATCGTTGGCAATTATGCTCTCCCATATAGTGGGTTCCCTTTCCATTTCAATGGTTGTTTCTTTTGCTGTGCAGAAGCTTTTGAGTTTGATGTAGTCCCATGTGTTCATTTTTTCCTTTGTTTCTGTTGCCTTAGGTGATGTATCAGTGAAGATTCTGCTGCATATGATGTCTGAAATTTTGTTGCCCACATTTTCTTCTAGGAATTTTATGGATTCACGAGTCACATTTAAATCTATTATTCATTTTGAGTTTATTCTTGTGTATGGTGTAAGTTGATGGTCTAGTTTCATTTTTTTGCATGTAGCTGTCCAATTTTCCCAACACCATTTATTGAAGAGGCTGTCTTTACTCCATTGTGTGCTCTTGCCACCTTTGTCAAATATTAATTGAGCATAATGTCTTGGGTCAATTTCTGGGTTCTCTGTTCTGTTCCATTGATCTATATGTTTGTTCTTGTGCCAGTACCAGGCTGTGTTGATTACAGTGGCATTGTAGTATAATCTTATATCCAGTATTGTGAACCCTCCTACTTTGTCCTTCTTTATCAAGATTGCTGTGGCTATTCGGGGTCTTTTTTGGTTCCATATGAATTTTTGCAGTGTTTGTTCTAGTTCTGTGAAATATGTCACTGGTATTTTGATGGGGATTGCATTGAATCTATAGATTGCTTTGGGTAGTATGGACATTTTAATTATGTTAATTCTTCCAATCCATGAACAAGGTATGTGCTTCCATTTTTTTATATCTTCCTCTCTTTCTTTTTTCAATGTTCTGTAATTTTCTGCAAATAGATCCTTTACCTCTTTGGTTAAATTTATTCCTAGGCGTCTTAATTTTTTTTGCCACAGTGGTAAATGGGATTGTTTTTTTTAGTTTCTGTGAGTTCATTATTGGTGTATAAGAATGCCACCAATTTATTGATGTTAATTATGTATCCTGCTACCTTGCCAAATTAGTTTATTAAATCCTGTAGATTTTTGATGGAGTCTTTAGGGTTTTCTATGTATAAAATCATGTCATCTGCAAATAATGACAGTTTCACTTCCTCCTTTCCCATTTGGATCCCTTTTATTATTTTCTTCATGTCTAGTTGCTGTGGCTAAGACTTCCAGTACTATGTTAAATAAAAGTGGCAAAAATGGGCATCCCTGTCTTGTTCCTGTTCTTAAAGGGAACGTTTTTAGTTTTTGCCCATTGAGTATGATGTTGGCTGTAGGTCTTTCATATATGGCCTTTATTATGTCGAGATCTGATCCCTCTATTCCCACATTGCTGAGTGTTTTTATCAGAAATGAGTACTGGATTTTGTAGAATGCTTTTTCAGCATATATTGATAAGATCATATGGTTTTTATCTTTCATTTGGTTTATGTGGTGTATCACATTTATTGATTTGCAAATATTGTACCATCCTTGCATCTCTGGGATGAATCTGACTTGGTCATGATGAATAATTTTTTTAATGTATTGCTGGATTTGATTTTTTAATATTTTGTTAAGGATTTCAGCATCTGTGTTCATCAGGGATATTGGCCTGTAGTTTTCTTTCTTTGTAGTGTCTCTATCTGGTTTTGGAATTAGGATTGTGCTGACCTCATAAAATGAGTTTGGAAGTCTTCCATCTTCTTGAATTTTTTGGAATAGTTGAGGATAATTGGTGTTAGACCTTCTTTGAGTGTTCAGTAAAATTCCCCTGTGAAGTCTTCCAGGCCTGGGCTTTTGTTTGCTGGGAGTTTCTTGATTACATCTTCAATTTCCTTAGTTGTTATTGGTATGTTCAAGTTTTCTATCTCTTCCCAGTTCAGTTTTGGGAGACTCTGTGTTTCTAGACATTTTTCCATTTCGCTTAAATTGTTCAATTTGTTGGTATATAATTGTTCATAGTATGTTTTGATGATCCTTTGTATTTCTGTGGTGTCAGTTGTTATTGCTCCTCTTTTGTTTCTGATTTTGTTTATTGTGGTCCTCTCTTTTTGTTTCGTAGTGAGTCTGGCTAAAGGTCCATCAATCTTGTTTATCTTTTCAAAGAACCAGCTCTTTGTTTCATTGATCTTTTGAATTGTGTTTTTTTTTTTTTTTAGGCTCCATGTCGTTTATTTCTGCTCTCATCTTTATTATTTCTTTCCTTCTACTTGCTCTGGTTTTTTTTATTTGTTTACTTTCTAGGTCTATAAGTTTCAGGGTTAGAAAGTCAATTAGGATTTTTTCTTGTTTCTTGAGATAGGCCTGAACTTCCTTCTAGGACTGCTTTCACTGAGTCCCATATATTTTATGTTGTTGTGTGTTCATTTTCATTGGTTTCCAGAAAAGTTTTTAATTTTTACCTTGATCTATTTTATCAAATTGAGTATTGCTACCCCAGCTTTTTTTCCTTTCTGTTTGCTTGGAAGATTTTTTTCCATCCCTTAACTTTCAACCTATGTGAGTCTTTTGTTGTTAGGTGGGTCTCTTGTAAACAACATACGTATGAGTCATGCTTTCTTATCCAATTAGCTACTCTGTGTCTTTTGATCGGAGTGTTCAATCCATTTACATTTAAGGTTATTATTGATATATACTTATTTGTTGCTATTTTTGTTTATTGTGGTTATATTTTTCTTCCTATTTCTTCTGCTAATTACAGCAGTCCTTTTAACATTTCTTGCAGTTCTGATTTGGTGCTAATATGTTGGGAGCAGTGTCACTGGAACAGCGACCACCACGGTTTGACATAGTCACAGGTGAGCTCCATGTTTTGACATAGTCCCTGGAGTTATGAAGGCCTCCACGGTTTGACATAGTCCCTGGAGATATGAAGACCTCCATGGTTAGACATAGTCCCTGGAGAAGTGAATTCACTGTGTGGCAGGAATCACGAAGAACATTGACTGAAGATATAAAGTAATGGGAAAATAAAAATGCAGGATGGCAACTGAAGGAGACTAATCTTTGCTTTCTCTGTCTACCTGTTAGCTGTCTGTTAGGAATTATTATAGAAGTAACATGTATGTGATCAATGATGTAGATGGTAGAAAAGATTGCAGGAAGAAAAGCAAGAAAGTAATAAAGATTTAAGATAGGAATGTGGAAGCTTGGAAGGATCTTAGATAGGAGGAAAGATCAGGAGTCTAAGAGGAATTGACACATACTGAAATAGAGGATAAAAATAGTTGGTGATTAACATATAATATACCTAAGAGTTGGGTAAATGACAAAAGAATGTCTGTACTTATTTGCCTAAAGGGTTTAGGGGAAACAATAAGAAGGAAATTGCTATGTAACCTGCAGATATAAAAATAAAGATTCTGCTAGCCTTAAGCAGCAGAGGTGGTTAAGACTTCTGACTGACGCGTCTCTCTCTCTCCCCGACTCCATCCACCCCTTTGGGAAACCCTGGACTGCTGAGGCTGGACCTTGGCACTAATATATTCCATTAGCCTTTTTTTGTCTGGGAAACTCTTTATTTCACCTTCTGTTTTGTTTTTCACTCTCTTCTGGCCTGTGTTCTTTATTTCTGCTATGTCATTCTTCATTTCCAATTGGTTGGTTTTCAATATTTCTATGTCTTTACTCATGCTGTTGAGCTTGTTCATGATTATTACTCTGAACTCTCCCTCTGATAACTTGCTCAATTTCCTTTCATTTATTTCATCTTCTGTCAAATTATTTTGTTCTTTCTTTTGGGATTTGTTTCTTTGTTTCACCATTTCGGCTATCTCAGTGGGTTTTGGATCCTGCCAAATTTTCCCTGTGAGTGTTTGTGTTCCGCTGGTTGTGGCTCCCTCTACTGGGTTTGGATGAGTGTGGGAGGACCCACGTTGAACGCCACTGTCAAGTCTTACTTTCCTGGGTAGATTTGCAAGCCCAGGAAATGTTCAGTTATCCTTTAGCTTTTTGCCTGAGGCTATAAGTCTCAGTTACTTGATGAGCCTTGGATTGTAGCCCTCAGCTGAGTGAAAAAAAAACCTCAGGTGTTCAGGGTAAGAGGATTTCCAGCAGGTGGGGCAGATGCTTGCTGGCTGTTAATGAGCCTCAATTTACATTTCTCTGGCCTGGCTGAGTGGTGTTAAATTCCTGAGGGAGGGGCTGTTGCTTCTCTCTGGGGCCCTGGGAAGGGGCACTTTGTGTAAATGACTTCTGTTCTGTGAGGGAGTGATTCAGCAAAAAATTCCCAGTGCCCTCCAAATCCCAGGTGTCACCACAGAGTTCCAGTCCAATCCACCCTCCCTCTGCTGGAGCCCAAGGTGAGTGGCTGTAGCTAATTTAGTGCTCTGTCCTGGCCCTCTGCGCTGTGGAGCCAGCTTGGGATTTTAACCCTGAGGGAGCTGCTCACAGCTGAAACAGCTCGTGTCTATGGGCTCCCAGCCCATCCTCTCGTGCTTCTGCAGTTCCTACCAGGCTCATTGTTATGAGGGTCCTCTCCAGCTCCTTTTCTGTTGGTTTGTCCTGACAATTTGTCCTTAGTTTAGTTGTAATTCCAGTTTGGTCTTGGGAGATGGTCTGTGTAGCTTCCATTCACTCTGCCAGATTTTGGAATTCTATAGTTTAATATTTTTAAATACACAATGCCACCAAAGCAGAGATCAACTCTTTCCATATGTTACTTAAAGAGAGGAGCTTACTCTAGGATATTAGATACTGATGTTGTTTAATTTGAGCTTTAAAACAGGATTAACTTGGCTAAACACACTCCTTTAAACTCATAATATTTTTAGATTCTCCATAACTCTTATCAGTATGTAGAATCTGTAAATAACAAGCTCAATACCTTGAACATTATTAGTATAATTAAGAGTTCAAACTGGTGTTTTCTATCAGGGTCCCTATTTCTTTATCAGAATGCAAGTTTATGTCTGAATAGATTATATGAGAGATCCTTAGTGAAAGTGGTAAAGTTTATATTACGGGTTAAGGAAAAAAATTCCTGGATTTTTGGAATGGCCCAAATCCATCATATTAACTCATTATTGTCAGCTAATTAACCCAGGATAAGTCATCACTTTGTTTCTTTAATCGTCTTCTTAGGAGCCAAAGATTCTGGATGTATACACAGCCTGTTGTGTAGTTTATTATCTGCTGTTCTGGCTTCTTCAGCAATAATGAGGCCTCTATAAAGGTTTTGAAAGCTGTAACTTATTAATACAAAAATTTAATGAAATTATTATCAAGCACAAACAATAAAGAAATCTTATTGCTAGTTGTCCTGAGGCATATGAAGACAAATCAACTCATGGATCCCTCATAAAATTTATCATCCAAAGGGTAGATACACTGGTAAAATGTGAACCTGTATTTAGCATCCATATCCTCCTTATTAGTTGTTTAGGAAACTACTAAAATGCATGAAAGAATGTGGAAAGGAAAGTGATATAATTCTATATTGATACAGATGTTCAAAAATACTGTGGTAATTTGTTAGTATGTATTGTTGGGAGAGGTTCTAGGCAGAAATCACCCAAGAACACCAGTTATTCCGAGACAATGAAGCTCTCCAAATAACAGCTATGACAGAAATGATATTCCCTGGATAATATGGGCATTGAGCAGAAAAAGTTGATTTTTGTTTCCTTCCTAAGGAAATGTTAAAAATATTATTCAACAGTACCGTAGATGTTTACAGCAAACCAGATGCACTAGAATGGTGGGTTCAGGCAAAGGCATAGACAGCAAAGTGATAGTGAAGAGGTAAATCTGAGAGTTTAAGAGAACATAAGCTAATTAGAGAGGTCGGATTTTGTTCTGTAAGATTCTGTTCTTTTTGTAGCCACACATGTTTTTCGTAAGATGGTTATTTTTGCTTAACACAGCGGAATACTATAGAAACTTTAAAAAAAGGTAGTAAGGACTCAGGGCAGGATTGAGAACAGGGGCTCAAAGGTTGGAAAGTCTTCTTGTGGAGTTGGCATTTTAGGTATACATTTATGAATATGTCCTACTGATTTAGGACTGCTGGCTTATAAACAACAGAAATTTATTTCTCATGGTTCTGGAGGCTGGAATTCCAAGACCAGGATGCCAGAATGGTCAGGCTCTGATGAGGGCCCTTTTCAGGGTTGCAGACAGGCATTTTCTCACTGTATCCTCAAATGGTGAAAAGAGAGCGGATGAGAGCTCTCCAGAGTCCCTTTGATAGGAGCACTAATCCCATTAATAAGGGCTCCATCCTCATGACCAAATCACCTCCCAAAGGCTCCTCCTCCTAACACTATCACCTTGGCAGTTAAAATTCCACCGCATGAATTTTGGGAGGACAAAACATCTGATCCATAGCAGAAGACAGAGGTAAATATTCTGGAATGTGGAGCTTTGAGAAGAGATTTCTAGGAAATGTAGGGAAGTTTCCAGCAGTATGTTCAGAAGTAGGCACAATTTGATGCAAATAAAACATGGACATGAGAAGAAAGTACTTTTCCTATAAATATTTAAAATAGTTTTGCATGGATAGGAAGTAACACAACTCATCAAAGTGTTAAAAAATATTTACTAGATATTTCAAAGAGCAGTTTCCTCATATGTGTTTAGGAAGGCACGATTTTTCCCATCGTCATTCACTTTCAGGCAATAGAAAATTAATCTGGGTCCAATTTATGGGCCTTTATTTTATGTTTTTCTTCAGCAATTACAAAGTTGCCATAGACAAGTTCAGAATATAAGAATAAGTGAATTTTGAGAAAGTATTTGAAGTAGAAAAGAGTAGCTCAGCAGGAAATAAAAATGAAGATGATTACTAAGTACCCTGGATAAACTGAAGAATTACATCGATGACAATGTTGTAGAATGCAACATGCTTAGGGCAAGGCAACAGAAGAATATGAAAATTATACAAAGAACATGAAGAAGGATTTTTCCACTTAAATTAATAGAGAAGTGATTACCTGGTGAAAATGATATTTAAAGTGAAGGGAAGATGACTTTTTCAAATATGTCAAAAGCTCTGGAAAAATTAGTAAATTGACTTTCACGTGAGAAGTCAGTGAATCTTTCAACCAGCAGTTTAAAATCAAGAGACCATTCAGAACTAAGCTGTGACTTAAATGGCAAGTGTCTGTGAGAGAAAGAGGCAGGAAGTGATTACCGTAATTGACCAGCATTGTCCTTAGAGGTGCTCTTGGCAGTCTCCAGAATGACTCTACAGATAAAAGGTAAGTTTTGTAATGTTCCATAGCTTTTGCGTTGAGAATGGTTTTTCAGCATTAGGAAAAAGAAAAACTAGCAAAAATGATAAGTGATAAAAGTGCTCACATTCATAGGAAAATTACCCTGTCTAGCATTTCACCTATACGGTAAGTTAGAGCAATAAAGCTACAGTAAATCAGATGTGTGTGCCGAGGAGCGATTACAGATGAAACAGTCATTGAGATTACCCATGATATTCAAATAGATGATATACACTCTTTAGGTTGCAATGATCATGAAAGTTTTTTTAAATTTGTTTTTTATTCAAAATTTTTAATGTTAACATTATTACAAGTGTTCCCCTTATCACCTCCACCACCCCCTTTTGCCCTCCTCTATCCACCTCTGGTCTTCCTCCCTTGGTATTCACCAAACTACTGTCCATGTCCATGGGGTATATATCTTTGTTCTTTAGCTAATCCCCTCCCCTTCTTTATCCAGTCACTCTCACCGTCCTCCCCTTGATAGAAAATCAGTTTTCCTTAAATAATACATTCATAGAACAATGGGGATAGCACAGTGCTTTGAAGGTAAGCAGTTGCTTCAGATAATCTTGCCAATCACCACTGGTCTTTATTTCCTAACACGTGTCTGTGTTCATTCAGTATTGCCCTGCATTGCCACATTCTACCAGGACCATCATTCACTGGAAATTCTAACTTCAAAGAAATACAGTATTTAAAGATCATAAATGAGAAATTCGGAAGCAATGTAATATTTGGAGAAAATTCTATACATTTAAACATGGTAATCCCTCACTAACATTTCACCCTCAAAAAAAAAGACCAGAGTTTCAGGCCAAGATTTAGAATACCTCAGTACTTTCTAAATGGGGCAGCAGTGATTTCATAACCACCAGATCTCATTTTCTTCCTCCTCACACTGAATGCACTACATAATACTGTTGTCAACTTCTTTCTTATTCAAAGTCTTATTTTTGTAGGCAATACACATTTTTGTTCTTCATCTATCACTCATCATTTTATTCTATTATTCACCAGTTTTTTGTTATTTATTCTCTCTTAGAATATGGTTCCTAAATAGATTTATTTCTCTTATTTCACCTTATTTCTTTTGCTAACATCCTCTGTTGACATACTTTCCAAATCAATTCTATATTGACATCCCTTAAATTGTCCTGTCCCATTTAGATACTCTTCTCTTATTCTAGATACTTATTTTCAGGGGGTAGCTTGTAGCTCTGTCTCAGAACAATGACTACTCTTAACCAGCATATCATACAACAAATTAATCATCTTCCCCTCTTTGATAATATTGCCAACTTCTGAGTCTGTCTCCATCTTCTACTACAAATCTTAACACATTTTTTTTTTGGTTCCCTCTCTTTTATTTTTCATTAAGTATTGTCACACATATATATTTGCTTACTTTAATCATCCTGGCCCATTTCTTGCATATTCACTTATATTATTGCAATAGCTAGCTAAAAGCTCTCGCTGTCTCAAATTTCACATGTCCAATCCATTCTGTAACTCATACTACAATTTGTTAATCCTAATTCAAAGTTCTGGCCATCATACACCATTCAAAAGCCTTTGTGTCTAACTTCAAAACCTACTAAAGGTATGTCTAACTTTTATTTTGTAGTATTTGAAACATTTCACATTGTATCTCCACCTTGCCTTTCCAGACCTAATATCCTTAAACATAATTCAAACCAAACACAATACTTTGATGTTTTCTGACAATATCCTTTTCAAGTTCAAACTGTTGATTGGTACTAAAATATACTCACACATTCAAATTGTTCTTTGGCTTACAGCCTACATTAAGAAGCACTCCCCAGCCCTGGTCTGTGTTGCCCAGTGGTTTGAGTGTCCAGCGCATTGAAAGGTCGCGTGTTCGATGACCAGTCAAGGCATGTGCCTGGATTCCAGGTTCCATCTCTGGCCTCCTTGGGGTGTATGCAGGAGGCAGCCAATAAATGTGTCTCTCTCACATCCATGTTTCTCTCTCTCTCTCCACCCCCCTCCACTTTATCTAAAAATCAATGGAAAGAATGTCCTCAGGTGAGGATTAACAACAACAAAAAAACACTCTGCATAAACTCATAGGTCCTTTTCCCCAAATAATCATTCTTCAGTGTTCCAACTGCTGAATATTTAAACTTGTTTAACAGAATGTATCACATTCTGTTTTGTATGAAGGCAATCTATAGAGCAAAGCTTAAATCTATATGGTCTAAAGACCAAAGGGACAAATTTGTAATGTGACATGTCAGAGCTATTGTTACAATGAGGGTGACATTTCAGAGTGTCCTTTGTAAGGGTTGGCTTCCCATGGAATGATTTTAAGAAAAGTCAAGGGAAAGTAGGGATTGGATTGGGGCAAGATTAGGAAAAGTGGGGGTTAAGTAGGCATTGGGTACTCTCATAAAGTGAGGGTGACTTAGTAATTGGGTATCTCTAGTTATAAATGCAAATAGCAAATAATGCAATTGGTAAGAAAGCAGTAATCACTCAAAAAGGAGATCATCATGGCATTTTACAACTGCTCTAGGATCTTGGGAGTTACACACTGTTAACTCAGTAGCTGTCATTTTCTGTCTGCCCACTCTCTCTCCCCTAGCCTGATCTAGAGGAATCTTTTGTCTTTTTCAGTCCAAGCTGTTGTTTACTTTCATTTGCAGACAGTATTTAACATTGTCTCATATGTATATACTATTTTTTCTATTATTTGAACATAGAGACATTAATTGTTCATCTTTATCAGGGGAAATGATGCAATCTATTGGTCAAGACACAATTCTGAACTTAAGAGGGTTCCGGTCCTGGTTTCTCTACTTTGTAGAATTTTTATAATTTTATCTGCTTGGGCTGTTTACTCAGCAATAAAATAGGAATAATAGTATAATATCTCATAGGCTTGTAATGAGTAATGAAGTAATAATTCTTATAAATTGTATTACATAGTGATTGGCCTTCATAAATTCTCCAAAACCATTATTACATCATATTTCATTATTCTTATGCAGTTCCTAATAGAAAGATCTATACATAACAGACTTTTATGATCACAAAAAATAAAATTAAGAAAAAATACACCCTGTTATCATAATTTAAAGGCAAGTACTTCTTTAGAGCGATATAGTTCCTTCCATATATATAATCAGAAATTGTTTCCAATTTTTTGCTTCATAAAATCTAGTTATAAATATTTATGTTTAGAGTATGTTTACATATATATATTTTTCTACTCAGGGTCATTTCTTTAGGAGATATTTTCTGAAGCAGAATGATTATTTTGAAGTCATGTGTCTATATGTTTAAGTCACACAAAAATGTATTGTTGGGGGCTATGTTTGTTTTTATGAGCACAGTCCAAATTTATGAGGGAAATTAACAATACTAAGAGAAATTGGAAAATTTTGGTCCTTTCCTTTACTGTAATTACAAAAATAACTGCTACCTTTAGGGTAGACCCTAATATGTGTGTGTGTATTTCTTATACTTGAATTCTGCCAGAATTTTAAGTCTATTTTTAATTCTATTTTTCAATTACAGTTCACATTCAATATTATTTTGTATTAGTTCCAGGTATACAGCATAGTGGTCTGACAATCAAATACCTTACAAAATGGTCCCCCAGATATTTCAAATAATCACCTGTGCCAGAAATTCTGATTGGTACATAGCAGGTGATTATTATTATTATTATTATTTTGTTAATCTTCACCTGAGGATATTTTTTCCATTGATTTTTAGAGTGTGGAAGAGAAGGAGGGAGGGAGGGAGAGAGAAACAGAGACAGAGAGAGAAACGTTGATGTGAGAGAGACACATTGAATTGTTTCTTCCTTCATGTACCCTGACTGGGGCCAGGGATGAAACCTGCAGACCAGGTAAGTGCCCTTGATGAGGAATAGAACATATGACCCTTTGGTGAGCGGGTTGATGCTCTAACCACTGACTTACACCTGCCAGGGTGGTGATCAATATTATTGAATTAAGGAATTTTAAAAAGTGTTACCACCCTGTTATTTCAAAATAGAGTGACATTTAACAGACTTTCAAGAGTTAGTAGGTAGTAGGCTCTGTACCAAAAGCTGGAGCACAGAGATAAAAATCATAAACAGTCTTTTCAAGGAGTTCATAATCTAGTAAAAAAAAATCAAAGTATATCACATACTTTTATTATTTCTGGTTATTTCAAAACCTTTCAAATGACAAAAATTGAATCTTCTCCCTCCCCCCTGAAAAGAGAGAGAAAGAGAGATTGGGGGAAGAAAGAGAAAGGAAATGCAGTCAGTTTGGCAGGAACTTAGTGGGAAGCTATGCACACTGAACAGAGATTCTTTTCCAAACACATCTTACGTGTGAACCACATCTTTGTCTGATTGGTTAATTTCATTCATGCTGGACATATCCCAGGAGACAAGAAAATACATTTTTTTAAAAGTTGCAATGACCTTTCCACTTATCACTGTTTGTATATTTCAGAAGAGCAGTTTATTTATGCACAAAGATTAAAAGGCATTTATTTATTAAAATCGAAATTAGAAGAGATGTAGGAAACTGAAAATAAACAGAATCAAATCAACTTGGAAAACACAAAACTACCCTCCCTAAATACTGTTTTGTGTTAGGTTGAAATCATTTTACTTTTTTAACTAAAGAAGTTATTTCAGATCGAGAGTTCTGAAGTGGGCCCGCCTAGGTTTGGAATACCTACAACCATGTGTACTTCTTTTAACAAACCTAAAACATAATTTTTAAAAAACATACATCATTATTTAATATGTCATATCATAGACACACACACACATGCAACCTCTATAAATGACCTGTAGGATACCAATTATTTTAAGATGCATCTTGTGATCAGAGATATTATGATATGGAAAAAAAAAAGTGCATTTCAGAGTTGATGAAATATGGTAGTAGCGGAGTACACAGGTGCAAATTACTTCATCTAAATAAAACTAAGATTCTTTATTCTAAAAAGGGTGACAATAAAAGTACCCATATATTTAAACGGTTTTGGTGTTAAATTATAGAGCTCTTAGAACATTGCATGACACACCTTAAATTTATTAGCTGGAATAAAAGGCTAAGTAACCTGTTACATTTTTAAAAGAAAAGCAATATTTTAACATTAAAAAAAGAAACAAAGAAGCATATTTCTTTCACATATGGGCTTTTCCTGAAGCCGCTGTGGTTCTCTGCATATTGCCCGGTGGTTCTCCAGTCCAGTCCAGCAAGCAGGGAAAAAGAAAATGTATGAAGAGGCCACAGTCGCACAGACCCAGCCCCTGAGTGCCCCGCTGTCATGCTCTTTCTTGGGGAAAATGGAATCACATGTGCGATATCTTCCCGTAGGCCAGGCTGAGAAATGCATTCTTCAGCCAGAAAGCCTCCTGCACAGGATGGCGCTATTCCTAGGTAAGAGCAAGAGAATGGATTTAGTGGAGAGCTGAAGAAATTCTGCCACAGTACAAGCACATATTTAGCAAATATCAGCTATTATCATTTTTAGTGAAAACAAACAAGAAAGGTTCATGAAAAAGGGCAAATGCTCCATTAGCTTAATGCAATTATAAAACAGAAAGAATTGTTCCTTCCTAAAACAGAAAAATCAAAGGTTTATTTGTGACATTTTAAGTACAATGTGTTCTCAGTATTTTCACACCACGTTCTTAATGTAATGAAGGCATTTTATTTTTCTGGATTTTATTTTTCACTACTTGGAGATAAGAACAGGCATCTTTCTCTGACATTCATCGGTCATTTTCATAGTCACCTAGAAATGGGATGGTAGGCCTCTTAAATTTTCCATAAATTATTTGGAAACAAATTAGAAACATTTTAATGATATTTTGTTATGGTCAAAATGTATTTTACTATATATTTTACATACATATTATGGTCACAGTAATTCCGTAATAATGGTATCACATCATGCCATTGTTAAGTCAAATAATTTAATTTTAGAAAAAGAAAAAAATCTCCCTGTTGCAGATAGAAGATCGTTTCTCTGTTTCAGACTTCACAGAAAATACAGAGCAGCTGCTTCAGCATGTTTCTGTGAAATAGCATTTAGAATGCTAAAGAACTCCCTCCTGGGAATGCATGAAATGATCAGCAGAGCCTTTCTGTAATCCTTCCTGTTTCCCTGTGTTCGGTTTCCGTTGTTACTAATCTGCGGTACCCAGCACTTAATTGGACCTCTTCTTTACCATCGTGCTGCTAAGCCTGGGTCTCACTGTCTGTCCTAAGTAATTACTTTTCTCTACATCATTAGTTTTAGTTCTCAAGCAGGCTCTTCTTATAAGGTCCGTCAGCTACAATAAACTGTTTGAATAAATGAAGTTGTGTAAAAACAGATACACGAAAAGTAAAATACTGTGAGCCACACAAAGGTATGTTAAATTCATCAGATTTCTCAAAAGAGAAAAAAACAACAACAATCCTGCCTTTTGTTAATTCTCATTCTTTTTATGACCCTTTGTAGAAGAACAAGCTAGGTTAGTCAAACATATTCTGAATTCCCTAACACAGTGGATAAGAGCACAACTCTCTAATTGCAGAACCAAGCCTAGTACATTTTCTGCACTAAGCAATGTGTTTAAAATGTAGCTCACTTCTAGTTCATTAGCTCACTGAATGCATTTGTCTAAATCAGGAAGGCAAAGTGGGTTTAAATTCTTAGGGTACATCTTTTCTTCATCTACTCATGGAATTTACACCTTTATCACGTGCTCTCAGAGCAAAGCCTTTTCACTAAAGACAGCATTCTGAAGCATTGCTGGAGTAGGACCTAGTGAGGCCACATGGAGAGAGTGAGTGAGAGAAATACAGGAGCAGCAGCAGAAATGACACACTGAGAAAAAGGGTTACACAAACTCTTAACCCAAGCACTCTCTCTGCCATTTGTGGTTTTGTTATTTTATTCATAAAAAAATACTGGGAATAAAGAATCACACCAGGGTTTAAGTTCCTCTTCCAGTGAAAGAACACACTGTTTCTATGGTGTAGAATTACAAAGTTATTTTTATATCGTTTCATCAGACTACTGTGTATAGAATCAATTTATAGCAGGAACTGAAGACCAGGGAGTTTAAAATATGTTTTAATTGATTTTACTTTATTTTTTTTTTTTTTAGAAAGAGAGGAAGGGAGAGAGAGAAATATCTATGTGAGAAAGAAACATCAATCGGCTGCCTCCTGCACATCCCCTACTGGGAATCAAGCTCGAAGCCTAGACATATGCCCTGAGCAGGAATGGAACTGGGACCTCTCAGTCCATGGAAGATGCTCAGTTCACTGAGCCACACCAGCTGGGCATAAGGAATTTAAATGATTCTTTAAGAATGAATTCTATTGCATGTCACTTGAGGAAGTGGTTATTAATGATATAAAGAAATGAAAAGCAATAACAGAAAAAAAAATAAAGATATAGCTTTATCAAAATAGACTTCTTAAAGCTGAAAGTTATATGAAGCCGGCTGTTTCCTGCTCTTGAAATTCACACACATGTAAAAGAATGATTACATAGTAAATCACTCCCATTTGTATACATACGTAAAATGAACTTTGTATAGTCATATATATGCATATAAATTATGAGTGCTTAAAGGATAAAATGTATTATCAATAAAAATATAAAAAATAATTTACTTGAGATTAAATAAAAATAAGATCAACATATTGGTCAGGCTGTAATGTGAATAGTAGAAGTGAAAGGGTTTTAAATAAAATTTTAAATCAAATATTTAATAGATTAAAAAACCAAGGTAGCCCTGGCCCATGTGGCTCAGCTGGTTGAGCGTCATCCTATGCACTGAAAGGTTGTGGGTTCAATTCCTGGTCAAGGCACATACCCGGGTTTCGGGCTTGATCCCCATTGGGGGCCGTGCAGGAGGCAGCCGGCCGATGTCTCACTCTCAGAGCAATGTTTCTCTCTCTATCTCCCTCTCCCTTCCTCTCTCTCTGAAAAAATAAAATGAAATAAAATAATTCAATTAAAAATTTTTAGAAAACAACAACAACAAGGTAATTCACTGAGAGCTCCCAAATATATCAAAATAGTAAAAACTTAAGTTCTAAATAAAGGAGAGCTATTGACCACTGGTTATGTAAAATGATGATTCTTAAGTCTTGAGGGACATGACAAATCTAATTTGGAACATCAATATGTAGGATGATTGTATATATAGTTGAATACCATCTAAAGAATGAACAAATAATAAACCAGAAAATTACTCCAGTGAACCTGTCCGATGTGTGATTTAATTTCTGTTGTACAAAACAGCATTTTTGGTAAAACAAATTTGAAGGAAATGAGACAAATACTGTATTTTTTTCTAAATGGGATTGAAAAACTGCTTTGGCAGAATGACTTCACTTTCAGATATGCATCACAATATTATGTTGATCTATGGGAAAATGTTCGCTCAGCTTAGACTCTGCTAGTGCTTTAATTTAGTTCAAACCAATCAGATTGCTAAACAATATTTTCTCTTAAACATTTGATGCGTGGAACTTTTTTCAATAATCAATCTATCATTAAATATTATATCTGCTTAAATAGATGACTTTATTGAATTAAACTCATCCACATAGATTAAAAAACCTATGTTTTTAAGGGGAAAAAAATACATATTAAATATTAATACTTGTTGGATTTTTATTTGACTGTATTTGACTTATCAATTGCTGGAACACTGTGCTTACTGTGGGAACAATAGTTTTCATAATCTTTCATCAGGAAATGTTTTATTTCTTCTCATTTTAAACCGGGGCTGCATCCATAGCTATGAAATTAATCTAAGATTGACAAGTCAGTTTTCTGAATAAACTAGAGTGATTTTATTATTGAGCTTGCTCTGCAACTGCTATTTAAATTTAGACTCTAAGAAGGGATTAAGGTCAATATAAATCTGCTAGTTTCCTTGCTACTTAATTTCCTATTCATCTTTGTTTTTACATTTCATTTCTTCTGATAAAATTAATAATATTTATGTAGGATTAAATATTTGTACTAAGTTGGACTAATTCATTTCAAACTTTAAACTATGAGAGTTAATGAGCATTTTTATTGTACTGAAACTATATTTTCATTTAAAAAAATCTACTTAATCTTAATAGAAAATTTTAGACCACTCTGTTTTTAATCAATGCAGAAGAGTTAGATTGCCAGTCAAGCTGGAAGTCAACAGTTATAAAATAAGTCTCAAATATATGAAAGTAATTTTGAAAAATTTTAAGTATTTTGCATTTATGTATATACATCTATATCTTATGATGTTCTGTACAAGTTTTTTGGCTTACAAGTACAAAACTTTTTTTGTTGCCAAGATAAGAGTAAATGAATGAATTATGTCTAAAATAGACATAATCTGGTTTTGAATAAAAAATAACTTATGGACTGTAATGGTTCCAAAGAAACTAATCATTGATCATACATACTCTTTACAGTGTTTATCTATAAGAATGATTTACTTCAAGTTTAATTACTAGCATATAGTTACTTCTAATAGTGCTTATTTCCTGTGTTTTATTTTATCAGACAAGTATGGTTTTGATTTTAATGCTTTTAAATTGCTTTTTCATGTCTCAATTCTTATGTGATATTCATTACGATTTACTCTATAAAATCATTTAAACTAAGGGATCATTATCATGACAAGCAATATATACATAATTATAAGGAACAGATGGTCTAAATTTTTTTGAACTTTTTGGGAAATATTTTGGTGAAAATATAATAGTAAAAGTTAAGTGTGAGAGACCAACATTGTAAATTTTATGTCAACATTTTAATACTTAAATACAAAATGTACTAATTTTATCCTCTTATGATCTTTAGAAAACACAGAGTACTATTTTGTAAATTATTTTATATAACTTGAAGTTTTCTTGTTGTTGTTTTTTTCAATTTAAATCTATTTAAAAGAGTTTCTTCCAGAAAAATAGGTCAATCTATACAGGTTTATCTTTTCCTGCTATTCTTTGTTTTTGTATGTGTTGTTTTCTTGTTTTTATTTTTAGTTTTTTATTTGTTTGTGGTTTGTGTTTGTTTCTGCAGACCAGGAAGGTTGCAGTGAAGTTGAAATTGATGAGAATACCAGAAGCGTGTGGACATTAACATGACAGTGGAACATACTTCTAATTGTTTCTGAAAATGTAAGTTCCCATCTTGATGGAAATATAATTTGTTTTTAACTAAATCAAAATACAGGCTGAGTACACAAAACAAAGTTTATTTTTGCATTATTATTTATTAATCATGGTATTATTTTCCATACAAACAACTGTAAACCTACTTTTGCCCAACCCTGTAGAAAGACAACTAAGTCTTCTGTTTGGAATTCAAGTAATACATTCCTTATAGGATGTTCATTTTCACTCTAATGTCTAGACAGGCACATTATATCTACCCCATTGCCAGTGTCTAGGTATCAGGTTATAATGCTGAAAGAATGTACAATATGCATATGGGTGTTTGTGGCAGAGGCAGGAGGGACCTCATTATCACTGAAGTTGACAGAATGTGTTCCCTTCTACATCTCTTTGCCATGTCACAAAAAAACTGATGTAATAGCATCAGGTAAAATGAGCATTCTAAGATTTTCAGATACATCATTTAATCTGTTACAATTAATTGACGATGTAGCAAATTGTAATCCATTCCTGTTCATCCATATATTCTTTCATTCTTTCAACAGATATTAAGCACTTTTTTTTTGGTCTTGCATTGCATGCTAGCAGTACAAATTTGAACAACAACAACAAAATATCACTAACTGCCCGGCCGGTGTGGCTCAGTGTATTGAACATCATCCCATGGACTGAGAGGTCCCAGTTTGATTTCTGGTCAGAGCACATGCCCAGGTTGCAGACTCGATCCCCAGTAGGGGGCATGCAGGAGGCAGCTGATCGATGTTTCTCTCGCATCGATGTTTCTATCTGTCTCTAAAAAAAATCAATAAAAACATATTTAAAAAAAATACCACTGACCTTCATAGAGCTTCCAATATAGGGAAGAGACAAAAATACATTCAAAATTGACAAAAATAAGTATGTCACTGGAAACTGGAAAAGGAAAAATGTTCAATGCTAAGAAATGAGGAGAGATACTTGACACAGTCCGGGGAAGAAAGGAAAGTTCTCTCTAATGAGATCTGAAGAAGGATTAGGAAGAATGGCTAAATTAATGAGGTACAAACCAGAGGAACATTTATATAAAGACAACCCCTTGTAGGAAGGAGAGGGAAGGGCATGGTGTGCGTGTGGAAATGAGGCGAGTGGAGGGAGAGGAGGTGGAAAGGCGGCTGAGTGCACGTCATCCTGGGCTGTTTTAAAGGCACTGAGTTTGCCCTAGATAATCATTTTCAGTTTCCATTGAAGGAATTATATTAACTTTCTTAATGATGCTGTGACTCTTTGTCCAGCTATGTTTCCTAGAGTCATTTCATTCACTCAGCAACCACTTATTGAGTGATTGCTTGGCAATCAGTACTTTGTCAGCAGACCTGAATTTTGTCACCCCAGGAAAGCGGAGGATTTAGACTAGGGGAGCTAGAGTTGCTTTTTCTCCCAGGAGATTGAGTGTCCCAACGTAGAACGCATCCAAAAAGCAATGATTCATAAAATATCAATCCTAATCGGGGAATATAGCAAAGTGAAGATTTATTCTATCTTAATTTCAAGTATTTGAAGGGACGGAGGGTAAGATCATTTATAGTGCTTCTCTTTGGTGACATTATTTTAATGGTGTCATTTAAATCCATTTTCAGTGTGATACAGTAATTCCTAAACGATAAATTACATTATTTAACATTTCAATTGAGACATGGGTTAAATATAGAGGTTCAATTGTTTTAATGAGGAGCTTAAAGATTTCCTTGCATCTTAAGTTATAATCTTGAGTTAAATTATAATTTTTAAACTGACCATTTCTTTAGACTTGTCAGAAATAGCATATATTAAAATAAATGTTATATGTTGGGTTTTGTGTGTGTGTGTGTGTGTGTGTGTGTGTGTGTGTGTGTGTGTTTTAGATCCATTTACCTTTTAATTTTGAACAACCCAACAAGGAATGCACTTCATGAAAAAAAAAAACACATGACAACTGATGAGTTCACGGACATAGCTATATACTCAGTCCCATACTAATAAGTCTTTTGCCCTTTTTCTCATTTATCACATGTTTGTAAGAGAGTCTTGCTTTGGGGGGTAAATGTTAAATAAAGAAGTTAATATCTGAAATACCTTACCTTTTTCTGTTTACAAACATAGCATGATGGTAACTGGAAGTAAATCATTTTGAGCACATAGAATATGAGTATACGCTTACATGTTTTAGGGCTTTTATTTATATTATTTATCTGATTGTTCAAGTGAGTGTATCGCAAGCCAAGTGATAGATGATCAAAGAATGTTCTCGTTCAACTAGAATTTGTTAAAAGACTCCAAATTGTCATTAGGTGGAATTCTGATTAGGGAATCAAGTTGGGGACGCAGTGATTTCTGAGTGTATCCAAATCAATGTCTTTTTGCGCTCATGCAATAAAAAGGGCAAATAGTGAAGCAGAAATATCCGACTTGCTGGAACAGCATTTAATGTTAAAACTTGTGCCCGGCTGGTGTGGTTCAGTGGTTGAGCGTCGACCCATGCACCAGGAGGTCCCCAGTTCGATTCCCAGTCAGGGCACATGCCCAGGTTGTGGGCCAAATCCCTAGTGGGGGCATGCAGGAGGCAGCCAATCGACGTTCTCTCTCATTGATATTTCTATCTCTCTCTCCCTTTCCCTTCCTCTCTCTAAAATCAATAAAGAAAAAAACAAAACAAAAAAACTTGTGGGGATAAAAATCAGTGAGAGGCATGCAGTCCCTTTTGCTCGGTTCCAGGGCAGCTGGTAGAAATCTAAAGTGAACTCACAGGACATGAAGTGAGAATTAGGGACCCAGATGGCAGTCCTTGCGTTGTGAGGCTTTCTGAAAGAACAGAGAGCTTCTGCTCCAGTTGCAGTGGGGCCAACGTGTAAAATCAACAAGGTGTTTCAGAATCTTGAATGTAGGTGGCCCTACTGCCAGCTCATTTAGGGGCTGAAGCTGGGAGGGGGAAACCTCCTTCCCTGGGATGATGTGTTTGGGGGCGGGAGACGTGCAGTTGCAATTATATCGTGTGGCAAACTCCTTGTCACGTTGCTATTGCTGGGCGAACTGAGGTTGAGGTCCAAGCTTTGAGGGAAACCATAACTCCCTTCATTAAACAATGGATTTGGGGGTGACCAGCACTCTCTCTAGGAGTCTCTCCTGCGGGGGTTCAGGTTTGGACTAGTTAACCCTTATTTCTCACTTGCATGCATCAGGAGTAATTTTACCCAATTTGACAACTCAAAAGGACAGGCGTTGAAGACCTATAATTATCACTACAGCCAATAGTCCCCTTTAGATTCCACTTGTGTGTCTCGGGGTCGGCTCATTCACAGTTCCCAGGAAGACGCTCACTTCCCCAGAGTCATTCACATTTTAGAATGTTGCCTTACAGATGTAGTGGGAGTTATAAACTGGGGGGGAAATGGAGTAGTTTTTAAGAAATGGCATTAATACACATCTAGTGAAGGATTTAATGCAATTTTAGAAATTGTTTTTCATAGTTGTACACTTTTTTCTCAAAAGCATGTTGATACTGTTTGGTCAGTTTTAATCATTTTTCCCCCCTATTTTGTGTAAGGAAAAATAATTGTGTGAACAGTACACACATATATACATACCATATATGATTATATAATTTATATGTACACACAAATATTTTTATAAGCAATGTTAAGTAACACTAGATTGCTTTAGTTGTAGGTGAGAATTTTTGTAAAGCTTTCTAGCATTGGGATTTATTTTCCCTTGCATTTGTTGGCTCTGAATGTTTTACAACAGCAAAAATACAAAAGCTGCTCTTTTTGACCCACTTTTTTACCTCAAGATATTTTTGTCTTGTTCATAATTGATTTATTATACTCGCATTGTCAACAGAACTCTGTGCTGTTCAACATTTAGCACCTTTGAAGAACTGTGACTTTACTGCAGGCGATTAACAGAATTAGTTGCAAAAAACTTTAGCTCACTAGCAGGTATGTCGGACTTACAACAAATGCTTTTCAGTTAAAAGAAATCTGAATCAAATGTAGTTTTATATGTTTACTATAAATTCTTGGTAATCTCTGGTTACCTTTGATATGTTTCTTCAGCTGTCTCCAGTATTCCTTATAATTTACTTGCAGGTTTCTTGGCAATTTCGGGGTGTGTGTGAGTGTTTCCTAGGTCAGTAAAGATACTATATGTTGATACAGTCTTCAGTCTTTCCTTCAAAATAGTATCTCTTTTCACCTTGCAGGTATTATACTGTATAAGAAAACAAAACAATAACAAATATTCATGAGTTTTTAGATGCAGTACTCAAATGTAATGCTCCCAACACGAAAATGACCCAGGATTATGAAAACTTTATCAAGGATTCAGAGTAGAGGTCAAGTTTAGGTTGGGGAGAGGGTCAGGACTCCTAGAGGTTAGGACACCTTGGGGAGGGTCACTGTGACCCTCCAGAACAGTGGGAATTGAGTGCTAACACAAAAAGAAGTGAAATTTGTGAGTTAACCTAGGAAAAATCTTGGGATTTATTTTCCTTCCATTTTTTTCTCTTGTCTCTTGAAAAGCATGGCTTTTTTCTGAAAGCCTGCAGAGTGAGTGGAAATGATGAGCAGTGGTGTAACAACACGTATCGTCATGCTGTGTTATAAATCAGTAGCTATGGATTGGCAGGTGACCAACCTATGCTCCAAAATTCTGTAAGATCTTTCATTATTAAAGCAAATATTTTCCCATAGAAAACACATTTTCTATTAAAATTGTGTTTAGTACCAATTTATCTGAAAATAAACTTTTGATTCATAAACAGCTCTTGCCCAAGTGACTATACAAAAGTTAAAGTATTTGAGGCCAGTCATACCCAACCACAGTCTTCATCATTGCCATCATCTTTCACCACATCTCTTTATTTTTCTCTCCTCTCATCTACACATATATGTACCTCCCAGTGTTGTCTTTGCCCTTTGCGGAAGTGGTCCCCGGTCAAGTCTGAAAACTGAGCTTACCAAACAATATGCCCTGAAGAATAAAATTTTGCCTCACCTAAGTCAGAGTAGACAATTAGAAAGATTTGAGATATATATATCAAATATATATGTATATTTTTGCATCAATTACTGGCCCCCAAAAAGCCAGATTTCACTTAGTTTCTGTGTCCGTGTGTGTGTGTGTACAGTGTGTGTGTGTGTGTGTGTGTGGTTGCAATGCTTTAATAATGGTCAAGGCTCTAAAGTTCTATACACCATCACTTCTGCTTTATCCTATTCATTAGCAGTGAGTCACTAAAGCCAGCTCACTCTTGAGGAGGGACTTAGAGTTCACCTCTTGAAGGGTGGAGTATCAAATAATTTGTGGGGATATTTTATTATTTTATATATATTTATATTTTTAAAAAATATCATTATTATTATTATCATTGTTAATCCTCACCTGAAGATATTTTTCCATTGATTTTTAGATAGAGTGTGAGGGAGGGAGGGAGGGAGAGAAAGAAAGAGAAACATTGATGTGAGAGAGACACATTGATTAGTTGCCCCCCACATGACCCTGACTGGGGCTGGGGATTGAACCTGAAACCCAGGTGAGTGCCCTTGACTGTAATTGAACCCGAAACCCTTTGATTTGTGAGCCAACGCTCTAACTGCTGAGTCAAACTGGCCAGGGCAATATAGATAGATGATAGATAGATAGATAGATTATAGATAGATAGATAGATAGATAGATAGATAGATAGATAGATAGATAGATACATAGATACATAAATACATAGATACATAGATATAGATATTTTTAAAATTAATTTATCTTCCAATTACAGTTGACATACACTATGATATTAATTTCAGGTGTACAACGTAGTGATTAGACCTTTGGACATATTTTAAAACCATCACATGGCCTATAGTTCTCACTAATGGAGGATGCTCGTATGTATATACTTCAGGTATCACCAATCCTGTGACAGAAAATGGGGGAGGTGGTGTGAGAGGAGATGAGACTTCTCCTGACTGCCTACTGTATACTCCAGAACAGCTTTGTTTTTAAATTTACTGAAAACTTCCTTTGAGTTTCATAAGATTGTACTTGATCATTTTCTAATCCTTTGCATTCATATTTTCCAGGAATGTCTATTCCCCCTCATGGAATATTTTTTGTCTATGCCTATTACAGATTCATTCCATCTTCTACCATAATCCTGGGAAAGTTTAATGTGTCTAATACTCCTTAAAATGAATAGATGTTAATTTTAGAGGTTTTTGATTTCTGTTTCATTTGATGCACTCAGTACATTTTCTTATAGGAACAATTCCAACTCAGAAATTACACAATGCAATATTTCTCTCTCAGAACAATCTTTCCACTTCAGATCTCTCCTTCCCTTCCTTCCTCTGTACCTTCTCCTTCTCTTCACTGTACCATATTATCTGAGATGCTGCCAAAGAAAGACTTGGAGTGGAAACATTTAGAAAAGGAGTAAAGAAAGTTAATTTTAAATAATGCAAGATCAGTCAGGTCTAGCTCACCAACTGAAAACGCAACAATGTTTAAAGAAAAAAATCTGGAAAAATAGTACTGTTGCTGTTAAATTTGTATGATTATTGTGTAGGGAAAAAAAGGGGCTATAACAAATCTAACCAAAAGTCACCTCACAGGGGGATCTGGTTATAAATTCCTAACTGGGTAGGTCATGGTAGGTACTTGATCATGCCTCAAGCCTATAACTTCCCTTATAAAAGGTTATTTTTGCCTTAAGCAAGCCCTGTCCATTGTTTCTGTGCATCTAGGTTAACACACCTTTGAAATGCCTCTTTTTCAGACCACTATGAGGCGTAACCACCCACAAGGGAGCACATAATCTTAACAACCTTGTACCTTGCTTTCTCCCACCTTTGTGTAATCTTCCTGACATTCCCTCCTCAACTCCAAATGTATGAAAGCAACTGCAAAACTGTCATTCTCTGGAGCATTTGAGATATTGTTTCCCAGCACTGTCATTAGTTTGGTTCAAATAAATTCTTATAAAAATCCTCTACATGTTTGGATATTTCTTACATTGACATTTATGTTCATGGTATAAGACAGCAACATTTTATCCACAAAGATTATGCAATTTCATTACACATTAGCATCTCAAACAGATAAATCAGGGAAACATGTTTTTCTTAAGAAGTCATGTTTGTTGTTTCAGGTGCAAATAAATCCCTTCCATTTGTCCACCTGCCATCTAACTGTGTAACAGGTGTGTTCAGTGATGTGGGAAGTATAAAGCTGTCAGGGTTTGCTTCTACCATGTTAAAACCACTTTATTTTTTGTCCCCTTGACCTACCTCAAAGTTCACGATGAGTCGGTCACCATCACATCCTCCCTCCAGAAACACCTATTGAAGGGGTATCCATGCTACAACTGACCTGTTTTGCTGTATTCTTAAGCAATTCATGGTGCTCAATAAAATCATATGACTATGGAAATGATTTTCTCCACTCTCAGCTGGAGTCAGGTATTTTATCCATGTTCCCTTCCTCTATTCTATCAGTAACATTTTATTAAGTGAGTCATCCTTTGCAATTGCTCTAAGAAACCCTTGTTCTCCTTCACTGTAGCAGACATTCCTTTCTCCAAATGCTAAAGCCACAGGGGAGCTTTGCTGTGCTCTTTTTCTGAGAAACCTTGCATTTGTCTGACCGCCTCCACTGTTAGAGTCAAGGCTGCACTTTTCTCAGGGAAGCCTGCAGTCAGTGACTGAGCATGGTGGGTGTACTAGTTCCTGTTCATTTTTGCCAAAATATGGCTTATTCTTACTTGGCTCTGCAGCTTCCTGTTATATTGACTGAGATACTGTGTAATATGTTGTGAGGCTGTCTGTCCAATCCTGCTTCCTACCCCATTTATCTTTTACAGGCATTATCCCCCAATAAGTCACTTCCATTCCTAACTCTCTTAGTGTCTGCTTTCTGGAGGATGCACTGACACATTGCAGCAACAGGAAAAGGAAGGCCACCAGTTGCATTTTCCCGCTTACTGTCCATAACCATCATGCATGTCTGTCAGTTGTCATCTCCATTTCTCCAATATCAGGTGATGAGTTGGTTCCTTCTGTAGAACAAATAACAGAACAAAACAAAAATTCCTCTGCGTGGACCTTGACCTCATCTCATATCTTCTCAGTATCTCCTCCTTTTCTCATTCCTCTATCAACTCCTTCTTCTCAACTTGCTTCAAAGCATTCCTTGGCTGCCAGTTTGTATTTAATAATGACAATCATTTGTTCTGCTCTGGAAGTGGGGGGTGTGTAGTGGTTGAATTATGGGTCCCAGAAATACAGGCTCACATCCTAACCCCTGGAAACTGTGAACATGAACTCATTTGGAAAAAGGCTCTTTGTATATGTATGCAATTGTCTGGAATCTCCAGATGAGATCATCCTAGATTAGGGTGGGTCCTAAATCCAACAAGTGTCTTGATAAGAGGAAAAAGAGAAGAGAAGACAGACACATGGGGAAGAAAGTCAAGTGAAGAGAGAGTCAGAGATTGGAGCTGTGCTACCACAGCCTGGGAATGCCTGGAGCCCCAGGACCTGGGAGAGGCAGAAAGGATTTCCCCCTACAACCCTCAGGGTTGTGTGGCCTTGATTACAGACTCTGGTCTCCAGAATTTTGAAAAAATAAGTTTATGTTGCTTTCATCCACCAGGTCTGTAGTAACATGGTCCAACAGCCCTAGGAAACGAATATAGGAATGGGAACAGGCATGGGGGCCTCTAGCGGACAGGATTTACTCTAACATTATTGAAAAATGAACGGGCTTTTCAAATGGGTATCTATTTCCTCTGTAGCTGACAAGTCTTTTTTTTTTTTCCAGAAAAGAATTCCCAACCACCATAGTGTTACAGGTTTTATAACAGGAGCATTCTGGAAGTGGAGCCCAGGAATGTTCTGGAAGCCTATCGGGGGCCCTAAGATCCAGAGTAAAATTTTTCACTTATGCTCCTTTTTTCTGCCCATTGCCTCATCTTATCTGCCCCTACACCAGATGTCCTGGAATCTGGTGCACTGTAAGTCAACATTTTCAGAAGATGAACTTCATCTAGGACTCTGGGTGAGGGAGAGATATAGTTATTTATTCCTTCAAATTTCAGCCCTGGTCCTCTACCCACCTCCTACAGTCCCTTCAAACCCTAAATACTTAAAAAATTCAGAAGAATTAGACTAGTTTTATGCCATCATTATCCCTCTTATGATCACTTAGGTCCCATCTGACTCTCCTCTGCTAAAATATCCATCCCCCCCCCCTTACTGTAAAATATTCAGCGACATTGTTTCTTCAATGCATTCTTTATCTCCCCATTCTTTGGTTCTTGTGGACCTCATGACATTTTAGTGTTGTTTTGAACTACAACAAAAATGAACTTATTCAGCCTAAAAGTAGTGGAGTAATTCTCCTCTTCATTTTTATTTTATCTTATTTGTTGATAACACTGTTCATAAACTTACCAGAGCTACAAAGCTGAAAGCAAGTTCAAATTTGATTCCTCCCCCTCATTCCCCTACAGCTAAATCACAAAGGCAGGCATATTTGCCTCATAATTTTTTCATGATCAGTGTAATCACTAGTCTCTATCCCTAGTAGTACTGCTTTAATTAGGTTTCTCATTATCTCTCAATTAAGTACTATGACCTGGTCTCCCTCTCTTTACTAATGCATCCTCAAATCCATCCTCCACAGACCTCTGGCATGACCTGTTTCACATTTATGGCTGGTTGTACCCTTTCTCTTTTTAAATCCTTCAACAACTGTTTTTGTGACTCTGGATCAAAGTACAACTCCTTAACAGGGAATATACGGCCTTCTTGGTATGACCTGTTGACATGATCTCATTCATAAATTTTCACTGCTCCTAGGTTTACCCTCATATGTTGTAGAATCCCCAACATTCTCTGTAGCTTTGTTAATTTCTCCAATTGAAATGACTTTCTCCTTTCATCTTTTCTTTTCCATCTCCTACTGATCTTTTAAAATAAATCTGGCGTTTGTCATCACCATGAAGTCCTCCTTGTCCATGCCCTCCCTCACGCATCCTAGCCTGCTCTACCAGGCTGGTTTCCTTACTGATTATTGTCTTTGCTCCTGGAAGCTACCTCTGTTATTATCTTCACTGCATTTAGTGTAATTATCAGAAATACTGGTGTTTTGAAGTAGGCCATGTTCTTTATAGGTTTAATTTCTTGCTTAAAGCATGGTGATAGTCGCACAATTGAGTTTATTGAAAAACATGAATACATTGACAAAAGTTTGTCATTAATAAGAAAGGCAGACAGAGGGGGGAAAAGTGTACTCTGACTCCCAAGGAGGCAGTTATGTGTCTTCCGAGTGACTTTTGTCTTTGTTTCTAGTCAGAATAGACTTCCATGGCTCAATGTTTTTACTTAGGTTTGTCTTTCTGCTTGAAATACCCCCTTTCTACCTTTCCTTACCGAATACCCTAGCACAGATCAGACACATGATTTTTTTAAGCTCCCCATATAGGAAAGTCTTATTTTAGTACAATCCATCAGAAATAATAGCATTCAGAACATATTGCTCTTCTGTGCTACACGGGTCAATTTCCCTACTTCTATTAGAACATTCATCACTCTAAGAGGCAAAGCAAGATACCTCCCAGAAGTTAAGAATGGAATTATGGCAAAATCAACTTGCAGTAGTTGACCTAACCTTGGGTAAAGTATAATACTTTCAGGCAATAATGCACAAATGAGTGATTGAAGAGTTTTCTCCAATAAAGAGGTCAGAATCTTGCCACAGAAAAATACTACTGTATTGGCAGGTTTCGGTCTATAGCAGAATCAATGTCAAAGATGAAAAATGTTTCAATCAGGGGTAAATGAATGTTTAGTTGAGAAAAACACATGAGATTGAGACTAAGATGAACCAGTAAGTATTCAGCATTGATGGTCTAAAGAAATAAATGGACTGAAGATTATAGTCTTCCTATTATATTTCTGGGGAAAATTTATTCTCTCTCTCTCTCTGACTCTCTCACTCACACATACTCACACACAGATATGTTGAGATCACTAATGGATTTGGGTTCTGTTTGTATAGCTTTTTCTCTCACTAGCCTGAGAAGATAGACTTGATCTTTCTATCTAAATATTCAAATGCACATTAAGGGCTTGAATAAGTGAATGTACAATATTTTAAACACACATGTTGGTAAATTTATTATAAATCTTAGTTATACTGCCTTATACCATAGAATATGAGATCAGTTCAATTTTCAGGTTGTGATTTTTTAAGATTTATGAGGAAATCTGTTGACAGTGAGATTGCTTGACATTTTTTCTTACATTTTTCTTCCTTCTCACTTTGATTGTTATTGTGCCGTCCAAGGTAATCCTTAAGCAGAAGCAGAGTCTGGAATAATGACATTATTAGTCTTCTCCATTTTCAAGTTGAAGTGCACTGAACCAGTCACTAATATTTCAAACACCAAGAAATAAGTCCTCTGGAGCTATGGGGATGCCTTGTTATCCCTGTCCCCTTTGTTTTGCTTGCTTTTTGGTGTGTAATAACCCTTGACATGTTATATTTCACTATTTTAAAACATGATGCATCAAACATGTCATGTCTCAGGAGGTCGTGATTTAACATGGAGAAAGGAATATTCTCAGAAAGTAAAATAAAAATCAGATCTAGTAGTTGCTAGGGAATTGGAGATGTCCACACAATTACTCAACAAAAATAAGCTGTGTGCATAGCTTCCTGCCTTTTTGCTCTTCATGGTGTGGAGAAGAGTTTCAAGTCTCTCTTTCTCTTCTGGGCTCATCATTTTCATGAGCATGTTATGTGCCAAGTGTGAATACATCTAATAGATGCAATAAAAGATGATAGCATTCTGAATATATTTCCTGACCAGCCTAGGAATTCAATCCTGTAGTACCGTATTTCATCATATTTGCACTGTTGTAAGTAAAGAAAAAATACAATGGCCAAGATCAAAAGCATAAATTGTCAAAACTACCTCCCCCCAAATGCTCAAAGATGATAAGAATATTTCCTTGAGTTTCAGTGAGAAATGTTGGACGTATTCCTCATAGTTTATTCTAGTAAAAGAATAAATGAGGTACAGAAATCCTGATATTTAGTTATGTAAAATTGGAAGCTTATAGACCTTCATCACTGTGCAAAGAATGATAAACAATAGTATTTGAAAATCCTGAATCAGCTTTGGAAATGGCTTTGTCACATCGCTGGACAAGTGCAGTTCAAGGGAAAAGAAAGAACAAAGGCGCTAATAGAGGTCATAATTCAAATCAAAGTAGACAAAACAAAATCTTACACTGCCTTTTAAACTTATATTTACAAAAATTTCATTACTTACTAATTTCAGCTTGCCCTGGCCTCCTGTTTTTACATCCTGTTTATTTTTATTCTTCTGATATATCTTCAAATTCATATTTCTCTGTCTTTCTCTACACAATTATTATTTTTTCTATTTAGGGCCCTTTGGATTGCAAGGGTAGAATTAGTCAATTTGTCTTTAAGGAAAGAGCGTATGAAAAGGTATAGATGCCTGATAGCTCAGGAAAGATGAACAAATGGGTTTCAGTGTAGGAAGAAGCAGAGGAAGTGCAGCCGACCAGATGCTCTTTTCTGTCTGTTTCTCTTTCTTGTCCTCCCTGGTCCCAGTCCCTCCCTGCATGAGTGTCTCCATTTTAAGCATCTGCCTTTGACTTTTCTACCTTGCCCATGGTCCAGTATGTATTCCCCTGACCAAGTACATCTTTATAGCTTCAGGACCTATCACCTGATGAATTAATTTTCTTGGATTATCAAGTCCATTGAATACCATATGACTTGTCCAGCTTATCTAGTCAACAAAAGCCAAAAATCAAAGTTAGCGAACCAGGCTATGGAATGCCTACCACCGAGTAGAATTTATACCTGTTTAACAATTATCTGCAGCGGGGGTGTCAGGGCCACAAGGAAAGAAACAAGACATTGTTTTGTAGTAATTATCAGATGATCTAATACACACAGAAGTCTATTGCTGCTTTAGTCTATCACTCTACCAATCAGAACAGGGAATATTGACATGTTTCCCCATCCTCACATTTTTTGGACACTGTTAAACTGCACTTAATCTGGATATCTAATCTTCATGTTCATAATGTTCTTGATAATATTTTCAAAGCAAGTTTAAACCCTTAGGATGTGGTGTTCAAAAAGTGACTTTTAAAATACATTGGCATCCTTTTATTTTAATTCTTCATACAATCTTCATCTTCAGGACAATCCCCAGATTCTCATACTGTAGTCAGTGATTTGGTGTTTATCAAACATACTACTTTTGCTTATGGAGTGCTTCACCCTAAGGTAAGACTCCATCAGGCTGCCTGAGTTCTTTTTCCTGTCCTCCTCACCTCACAACTGGCCAGGCATTTCTGAGTGGTTCTCTGGTGATTCAGCTCCTATAGCCAATAGAAATGAAGCTGTTAAAATTTTTTTTTCTTTATTGATTTTAGAGAGAGAAGAAGGGAGAGGGAGAGAGAGATAGAAACATTGATGAGAGAGAACATCGATTGGCCGCCTCCTGCATGCCCCCACTGGGATCGGGCCCACAACCTGGGCATGTGCCCTGACCAGGAATCTCGGTGCATGGGTCAATGCTAAGCTATGTAGAGATCATTGACAGTTATGTAAGTACTAACACTTTGTCCAGGACGTTAAATCAAATTAGCCCCAAGCTGTATCCCAGAACTTTAAAACTTAAATACAGCCCAAAGTAGTCAAACATTTAATGAAATAAACTCATTAAAATAGCTAAACTTCTTTTCCTCTTGCATATGTTATCAAGAGTTCTTAATATAATGCAAAATTCCTATTTCTTTATGGACAAACTGAAAGATATATATTTTTATTATTGAATGTAATACGCTAGTAAGCAAATATTTTGACTATGCTAATTAAAAGAATTATATCAAAAACTTAATACACAAAAATATTAAATATGTATGTTTATTGAATAGTAAATATGAAAATTTAAAAATTTTACTTTTTATATTAACTTTAATATATTCCCCCCAACTGGTATATTCTCATAGCTTTCAACAATCAGCAAAATGCTAAAGCCATTTCTCCTCATAGACTACTATAAAGCCATAACTTGGACATTAAGTAGATAAAGAAATTATAAAAGAACTAGATATTCTTCAAACTGTCCAGACATATTTTGCCACTTAAGGTCTTTATTTTCAAAGCTGTAAGAATTTCTTGGTGGGGAGGATGTATCCAAACTGCTATAGCACTTTGTTTATATCTTTCATTGGAATACTATTTTAGAATTATTTACATTCATGAATTTATAGTTTATGCATTCACAAAGATTTTCCACTACAAAAAGTAAAATAACATTTAAAAACCTCATTTGGCCCATATCTTACTCCCACCATCTTTCTCTTCTATTTCATGCTGAGACCTTTTGGAATACTTGTCCAAAGTTAACGACTCCCAATCTTCACCACACATGCTGTTTAAACGATTGTGACCTGGCTTCTGTCCCCACCCTCAGGTGTTGTTCTTGCCCAGGACACCAGCATTAAGTTTTTTGTGAAAGTAACTTACACCATAGCTGCCTTGACTTCTCAGTATTGCATGTATTCATTGAAATTCCCTCTTCTTAAATGTCATTTTGCCTTTCTCAGTGTCTACTTTCTAACACTCTGCCCGAACATTGAATTTGTTGTTTTTTCAGGATTCTGTCCTAGGCTTTCTTTTCTTCTCACTTGAACACTTGCTCTTGATGACCTCCTTTATTTCTATGACTACAGTTACCATTTCTAGGTATATCTCTCTCAGATACATCTCCAGCATTGATCACCTTAAGAAACTCCAAGTTCATATATCTACTAGGCTCCTACAGATTTCAAATAACCATAAAAACCAATTAAATTATTTATATGTTTCTTCAAATTTGCTTTTCCTCATGATTCCTATCTTAGGTAAGTCCCTGGAAATAAACTCCAGGATGAAAACTTACCTGCAAGAAATTTCAGGGAAAGTATCTTGGGAACATCTCCTGTAGAAGATGAAGGAAAGTGGGATTGACAGAGAGAGTATTTGAACTGTAACACTGTTGCATCACAGGCTTTAGCCATTTACACAGTGAGCTCTGGAGCTGGAAAAGTCTTGAAAGGTTTTCCAAATTGAGGCAAGGGAATTGAACATTTGTACCATGGTATTCACCTGTCATTACATGTGGGCTGACCCTTGACAGAGAATTAGTTACCTCAGGAGGTGTTTCTCCTTTGGTCAAGAGCAGCAATTCATTAGGAAAACCTCAATTGTAAATCAGCAGCTGACAACATTCCTGGTAACTGGATGAATGAGTGACTCATTCCTGAAGGGTGATTTTGGTGGCTGAACAAAGAATCTACTATAGGCCATGACTTAAAACACATGAATCAACCCAGCTAGGTATATTTTCTACAGGATTCTTATTGGCCTCATTCTGGAGTAATTTAGATTCCCCAAATGAGTGTCAATTAAGTTTGTCCTCACCCCCACTATGTAACACATCCCTACCTGCAAGTATGGAGACAGTGTTTTTAAATTACATTTTTATTTTTAAATTAAATGTATTGGGTTGATATTGGTTAATAAAACTACGTAGGGGTCAGGGGTAAAATTATATGATACATCATCTGTATATTGCATTGTGTGTTTACCAAGCAATGTCAAATCTCCTTCTGTCATCATATATTTGACCCCGTTTACCATTTACTAACCCGCCCCACCCCCCTATAGCTGTGTGGCCATGCAGACGTCCCATGCAATGGACTGATGAACTGGGAACACAAATTAAACAAGCCTGATGCTGTATTGCGCTTTGCAGACACGGAACAGGAACTCTGAGCAAGGCTTTATTTAATTCTAGCCCTATTGAAGTCACAGGTTCACTTCTTCCATGGCAGGACAGAGGCAAATGGGACCTTGGAAACTCAGGGGTGTAATTCCACAGAAATAAAGCTTTCTAAAATATCTCATCCTCCTGTGTGAGTCTAAGAAAATTCTTGTTCTTGGGATATCGCAAGAAGCACACTCCCACCAGCAATGGGTGGGGATTAGGAGATCTCTCCACAGATAACAGAATTAACTGTTTTTTGAGCCTCAGAATTCTATGCTTGCCAAAACTATGTAAGCAGGAGAGATAAACCCTTAGCTGAAATGTATGTTAATCCCATCAAGGGTGTTCATTGTCCTATCAGGTTGAAAGTGACACTACGTGACAACAGGTATTGGGGGTTCAGCATAGGTCTATTCTACTAGATCTTCAGACATCAGGGTTGAAGAGTGTGGGAGCCCATTCCATTGAGGCCGTGCATAACTATGATCCCTGTCACCATGGCTAATGTGTTATGAATAATTGTGTCAATGCTCAACGATAGAAATTTGTTGATGCCATTCTGTCTACTTGGATAGTTAGTGTCTCTTCTATAGAGCATGGTCTCTGGTGGCTTTTTAAATTTTACTTTTTAAAATTTTCACTTGAGGATATGTTTATTATTATTATTAATATTATTGATTTCAGAGAGCAAGGAAGGGAGAGGGAGAAACATCTATGTGAGAGAGAAACATTGATCAAGAAACACTGATCATTTGCCTTCCATTCACACCTCAACTGGGGATCAAACCCACCACCCTTCAGTGTACAGCACAATGTTCCAACCAACTGAGCCACACTGGCCAGGGCTCTGGTGGCTTTTAACTCACATTCCAAAGATCTTCATGCTTTGTGCCTGCTGCTACAGATCCATCCACGTGCTATTTCTTGAGAGTTCTTTATCTTTACTCTCCTTCCACACTTAAAAAAAAAAAAAAAAACCCACAATTTCCTGATCAAAAAACAAGTCATTCACCTTAAGAGCTGATGTTAGGAAATGGGAAAATTAATCAGGGCACAAAGTAAATGTTTCTATCATATACATAATAGTTGATTCTCATCTTTACTCTTGATAGAGATGGCAAAGAATGTATTAACAAAAATATGTTAATCTACTAAGATACTACAGCTTGGTACAGCAGATGTAATTGAGGCAACCACTTTTAAAAGCTCATCTTTGCAAAGATTCGCCTGAATTTATAGGAGCCAGGCTGGTTTAGTAGAGTTATATCGAGACCACTACTTCTGCATATTTTAAATCTTTAATAACCTTTGCCAATCTTCCCCCTCCCCAGATGCAGTATTGTTTTTAACTGAAATTATGGCTTGACATGCAGGTTTAGAAGATTTCATGTGGTTTTTTCCCAATGAGCTGTCTCTCATCCCATATACCACGGAACTACTATGATGGTTCTAATAACTATCAAGTCTGTTTATTCTACCTGTACAGTTACTAAAATGACCCCTGAATTGGTTTTATGGGACCAGTGGACTCATGATGAGCCAGATTTGGCCATAGGGTTCCATATTTTATTATAGAACCCACAATAATGTCTTCTGGTCCATGTATCAATGTCAACTTCAATAGTTTTGATATGTCTGAATTTTCCACTTCCCCCTATGTATGATTACCATCTAACTGGAATTAGTTGCATTTAGGGAAGAATTACTTAATACACTTGCCAAGATATTATAGCATCTTTCTTCAGGGGACCTGGCCTCCACTTTAGTCAGTGATTTTGAGACTGAGATGAATTCTATTACATCCTTTGCCCTTACCCACTAATCATTCATCCTTGATATACAAATTTTAACTTCTGTGGATGGAGAAATACTCTCATTGGCTGCTCTCTTCCCATTGGAACACTATGTTCTGTTCTGTTCACTATTGCCAGAATCCTCTGCAGTTCAGGATTTCTGGCTGCCAGTCTGACATTGTTATTTAGTGTTTAATTGTACTCCTGCTTTCTACTTGTATTTAAACATAGTCCATTGCCCGGCTGGTGTGTCGACCCATGCACCAAGAGGTTGCCAGTTCATTTCCTGGTCAGGGCACATGCCCAGGTTGTGGGTCAAATCCCTGGTGGGAGGCATGCAGGAGGCATCCAATCGATGTTCTCTCTCATCGGTGTTTCTATCTCTATCTCTCTCTCCCTCTCCCTTTCTCTTTCTAAAATCAATAAAGAAAAAAAAATTAAACATAGTCCGTTGACCTCTATTACTTTGAGATCCTGTCTTCCTTGTTGTTCCTATTGCTATTAAAGAGACTGATTCTGTAACAGCATCCCATAGTGTCACTCATGTCCTAGAGAAGACAGTACCATTATGCCTCTCAGCAAGTGTTGTTGGCTTCACTAATAATAGAGTATCTTCCAGGAAATCCTGTAAAACATAGTCAGCTAAAGAGTTCTCTGAACTTATGTCATATGTTTCATTCAACAATGGCCATTTTTTACCATCATACCCCCCTTCCTTTGACACAGCCCCCCCCCCCAAGAATCTAGTGCCTACACACTCGGCTGGCTTCTCCCAGTATATGTCGACTAGGTCACTTTCTTTCACTAGAAGACTTAGCACTAATTCTATTTGATTCTCATTATATTCTGGTGGTTAGATTCTTGGGAAGGGATGACTTCTATTATCAAGGAGGAGGTCCCCACATCATTCTAAAAGCAATACTAGGCAAAAGACATGTTGGAGAAGTAGACTACTACTTCATGCTTAGGGAGTTCTGGAAGACCTTGGTTCTCATAGATCTTCAGCATGTTGGCTCAGAGATCCCATTACAACTCCAACAGAGTCCCTGGTCTTTCCAATCAGTGTTTTGACCTCAGAATAGCAGAACTGTCAAGATGAGAATTCAACTTCTCCTGGCATTACTCTACATTCATAACTAAGTCCTAGGCTTGATGTTTAAGTTTCTGTCCTTTGAATACAAAAGATAAATGTCTTTTCAAAGTGGCCTTCTGACTTTCACAGCCATTTAGGTTAGTGATTAATAATCACAGCCTTGTCTTTCTTTGACATATTGGTAGCACTTAGTTATAGGCAAGTGATCCCCTTTTGATCACCAATTCCCACCACAGCTTGCAAATGTCTAAGCTACTGTACCATTCAGTATTTTCTTTCATTAGTAATCCATCTGAATTCCTCAATAGTAAAATTGTACCACTGCTATATCCAGGGGCAATCACTATTCCACATACCACCAATATGATAATCCTTGGTGCCAATTAACCAACAAGTAAATAATCAAGGTCTAAAAATCCTATTTTAAACTTCTCTAGGACAACTCTTGGTTCAACTGTATTAAGTCAATTGAAATAGAATCTGAGAGAAAAATGTATTGGCAGGAAGTTTACTGGATAGGTGTCTAAGAAACAAAACCTACAAAAAGAAAGGGAAACAGAATTGGTCAATGGAAGAAGTTGAATTTCAAGAACAATGTAGGTAGAATATAGGCCAGCAAACACTCAGGGGTTCTGGAGCATCCACAGGCTCTCAAGGTGGCCTTCCTTGAGGGAAAGAGGAATAGATCTTATATCACTGCATTAACCAGTCATTGGATATTGGCTACTCCCTGGTGAAAAAAAAAATACGTTTGAAAAAGAATACCCCTTTAGCTGAAGACAATTCCCAGAAGCAACTCAGATGAGAGCCATCAGCTACCAATACTCTTAGGATCCAAGGAAATAAGTGCCTCCATCATGAAGGGGAGGTTATTAGTTGCATATGCTAACATTTTGTAGTTATCCACTCAGTGAGCGCATCTTTATCCAACCAGTGTTCCACCTCCTAATCATGAGAGGCATAATTGACTATTTTCACAATATCCACGTACAATCAATCAAATCCTGGCCATTCTATCTCTCAGGTATCTCCTGAGGCAATTCACTTCTCCTATCCTCACTATATCTATTCCAGTTAAGACTACCATCATTTCCCCCCTAGATACCTGCATCATTTTCCTAGCTATCATCCCACCTTCAGTCATGTCTCCTGTCAATTCATTAAGTATTGCAGGTGGAGTGATATATTAAAATCTTTACTCAACTCATTAAAGTAATTCAAAACTTTTGTAAATATATCACGGTGAAGTCCAAATTTTGTAAAATAGCTAAAAACATCTCCCTATGGCATGTCTGATTTATATTTTTAACCTCATTGCATGCTATATTATGCTAGGGTTGCTGCAGCAAAGGACCACAGGCTGGGTGGCTTAAATAACAGAAATTTATTTTCTTACAGTTCTGGAGGCTGACAATCCAAGGTCAAGTTGTTGGCAGAGATTATTTCCTATGAGGCCTCTATTCTAGGCTTGTAGCTGAACAACTTCTCCCATTGTTTTCACATGGTGTTTCCTCTTTGAGTGCCTGTGTCCTAATGTCTTCTTCTTATAAATTCATCCATGATATTGGATTAGGGCCCATCCCTAATACACTCATTTAACCTTAGTCACCTCTATAAAGACCCTGTCTCCAAATTTAATCTTATTCTGAGGAACTGAGAGTTAGGACTTGAATATATGAATTTGGGGTGAGTACAATTCAGTTCATCATCCATGCCACCTTTAAAATGTGGTAAAGTGCATTGCATCTCCACATGTTCCTTGATCATAGTTTGAGCTATTCTACATATTATTTCCTGATTTTAATTATTTTCCATCCCTCTTCTCCCTTCTTTCAGGTTTGGGATTGAATGTCATTCTCACTAGAACACATTCCTTGTATGTGTACAATTGAATTAAGTGGCTTTTCCCTGAGTTCCCATTACACTCTTTTCATTCACACCACAACACTTTCAGATGTTATTTTAATTTCAGACTTACTCATTCATTTCCCCCATTGGACTGTAAACTCCAAAAGGAAAGAAATATTGTCTTATTCATGATTATAGCCCCAGGATCTAGCAAAACACCTAACATGAAATAGAGTCACCTCAAATAATTTTGATTTTATGTTTTATTACATTATTAATTACTTAGAGGCAGAGTGTGTGCTTTATTTAATATTTTTTCTACTATAGCATCTAGGAAATTTTCTGTTTACCTAATAATAAGAGTATAATAATTGTTGGTTCAAATTTATTTAAATAATTTCTTAAAATACTTTGTAAATTTTTGAAACACCATAGAAATTTGATTACTTCAGGAATAATACAAAATATAGTTATAAACTTATCTGCATGTTCACTTTTGATAGATTCTGCTTATGCCTAAAATATCAATAATATTGTTTAAAGAAATGGATCTTAAATGCTAGATCAATGAAACATTTGGATTTTATAAAAAATGTCTTAGAGTCAATACTTTAATATTAAATATTTTCCCAAAAGCAATGAATACCTTAATAAAATATTTGAGAAGCAATCTGTGTATTTTTTCATTGATTTAAAATGAGATTAAAAGACGCATTTAAGAATATTTTGGAAAAAGAGTGGCATAGTACACCTGAAAAGTTATTTATGAGAGACAATGAGATAAGAAAGCTGGAAGAATGGAAGTGAGTAGAAATATAAAAGCAAGTCATCTTTGGGTGTCATTCTGAGAAAGGAACCATAGAAATTAAGAGGTATACAGGAATTTAGAAAAACATCTGAATTAGTGTATTTCAGAGCTGGAGATTTGACATAGAAAGATTTAACTCTCCAGTTCTCTGACCACAAGTTCAGTAAGAGCAGCAAAATCAGGGCCTCATATACAGTACATAACACTAAATTCTCAAACAGAATACATCTTACACTAAACACAGTGCACATCTGTATTGATGAGATGATGCAAATCCATATCATTCTGTAAGAAATGCTTTGTTCACTGCCTTGTATTGGACACTCTTTTTGGTGCACTAGAATTCTATATTCCAATAATACCTCTCCAAAATGTATTTTTCTAGCTCAAACCTTCTTCCTCTATTCTGGAAATATTTGACCATCTACAGGATATATCCATGTAGGAGGCCTGCTGACTTCCTGGTTGCCCTCCCCCAACATTGGTATCCAGAAGTGTTTCCACCTCTCTGCATGGTTAATCTACCCTTTAATCAGGGAGCAGAACCTGTGTGGTGGACACTGAAATCTGACCACTGGCTTTAGTGATGTAGAGGACATTGCTAAATTTGACAAGAGACAGTATACTTATGCAAATGTGTGTGAATTAAAACATCACTGGATTTCTTACATGGATGTATAAATAGTGCTGCTGAACCTCACAACCTCCTCAATATTTCTACTTCCACTTTTGTCCCTCCCCCACCCAAACTACTGGCAACACAGCAGCCTTTGTGATCTTTCAAAATATCAATGACATAATCTCACTTTTCTTGGCAAAGCCCTCCAGTGGCCTGGTCTCACTCCAACTAAAGGGCAAAGTCCTCCGTGTGGTCTAGAAGATGCTCCATGACCCCATGGCCACCTTGTAAGTCTGAGATGTCACCTTGCTTACTCTATGGCAGTCACACCGACCTCTTTGCTGTCCTAGAAACACCCATCTCAGAACATCTGCACTGGCTACTTATCTCTCCTGAAAAATTACCTCTGGCTATCATTATTCAAATATTGCCTTTCTCAATGAGCACAACTCTGAAATTCTTATCTCCATTCCCTTTTTTATTTTTATCCATCTGCTATCATCTTCAAAAAAACTGGACTATTTATTTATTATTTATATGAAGAATATATCCTGACTCCTAAATCCTTAACAAGGATTTAGCCCACCACTATCAAGGCCCATAAGTGTCTAAACAAAGAGCTGTCCCTAATAAAAGTGTGAAGCAGAAGAGGGGATGGGAAGTTGAGTGAACACTATTCACCATATCCAGACATTTTGTGCTCTCCATTTTAAGTGTTTAGTATAAAAAAGTGCATAATATCTCCCAAATATAAAAGTGGGCTAGAAGAACTGAAATGGATTATCTCTAATTCTTGTATATTTTTCAAAACCCATCCTTGAGAATCTCCCCAAACTTGATATTAAATATCCCTGCAGGGGTGGGTTGAATAGTATCTCAAAAACGTAAGTCCCTCAGGAACCCAGAATGTGACTTTATTTGGAAATGGGGTCTTTTCAGATGTAATTTGTTAAGATGAGGTCACACTGAATTAACAGGCTATAAATCCAATGACTGGTTCTTTACAAGAAGAGAACATGTACACACAGGGAAGAAGGTCATATGAAGAAAGAGGTGGAGGTGGAATGATGATGTAGCTACAAACCAAAGAATGCCAAGGAATATCCGGAGCCATCAGAAGCTGAAAGAAGCAAGGAAGAATCCTCCCCGAGAGACTTCAGAGGAAACACAGCCCTGCCAACACCTTGATTTTGGACTTCTGGCCTCCAAAATTGTGAGAGAATGAATTTCCATTGTTTTAAACCACCCAGTTTGTGGTAAATTGTTTTAGCAGCCCTAGAAACTGTTATATACACTATAAGCAAAATGAGTATAGGTAATAAGCCCAATCAACCATCTATAACAATTATCACACCAAAGGAATAATTTGTAAACAGGTAGTTGAATATACTGAGAAACACCCAATTTCTAATCGATGTGATCTGGAGGCCAAACATAATAAATAACTTTATACCTAAGTAATTACATTATCCTCTGAAGAAAGAAAAATATAAAAGAGGATAATAAGTAGAGCTTAGCAAGGCAGAGACCAAAGACAAAATTTTTATCAGGAAATTTTCCATAGCTTCAAAGCTAGAAGATATACTGATGCATTAATTAAACATATATTTAACATATATTTGATAAGTTGTCAAAAACATTATGTCATACTAGAGAATTATATTTTCATTGTAAATAAATTAAAGCCTAGTTAGACACAAATGTATTGGGAATGTGAAAAATGTAAGATAGTAATCATTTCTGCATACATTAACATCTTCAAACTAGAGAACGAGACTGGAACAAGGAATGTGGTGACTGTGTCATTATATACCTCATTAACTTACTTATTCAACCAGGCAGTCAAGTATTTATCAAGCAGCTTCTTTATTAGGCAATGAAACAAGTCTTCTAACAATATTTCCGTGGTTTCCCTAATCACTTTCTCAGAAATTATCTCCATTGTTACTCTGTCGAATTGCAACCAACACAACCCAATATAACCACATCCGGTTTTCCCTTCCCCTCACATGTATTTGATGTTCCCTGTATCAGTCAGTATACAGTCAGGAGATAGAAACCACACATTAATTTAAACAGGAGAAGTTTAATATAAATAATTGTTAACAATAAGAGCAATGAAATGAGAAAAATGTAAAGAGAATTCTAGACTATACAAGGAACGAAGGACAAGATTGGGTGAGTGTGTTCCTTCCCCAAGCTTGCGATACACATCTTCTGGGAGAAGTGTGTCTGCAGCCCATTGGATAGCAGACCCTGCTTCACAATCTCCCGGCAAACGGGCAACACCCTATCAGGTGAGTGAAGACAAAAAGGGGTGCAGAGAAAGTTGGGGTGTCAGGAGTCTGGGGTGCACAGTGTGCTGTTGGTAGGTCTACACAAGCTACCCCTTTACCCTCGAGGGTGCAGGCTGACTGGGGCAGTGTGAGGACATATGCGGAGGATAGAAAAACCTTTCTTTGATAAACAGCACCTTCCAAATTTAGTGATTGCTCTTAAGCTTTTAACAAAAAAGCTAAGGCTGATGTTTGTTGTTTAGCCCTTTGCTCGGTCATGCATGGAGAGAGCCTAACTCCCCAAAGTGAGGGAAAGAGAAGACAGGACAGGAAATGTTGAAGGAGGAACAAGTAGGGAACAGTGGTTGATGTATAAAAATGTTTTCCCACTCAATAAAAAAATTAAGCTAGAAAATGTATCTACATCACTAAAAACTGTGCCCAGAACATTGAAATTGGTAAGTGATAGTTATCAGGATTCTGTGATCTAAGCCTCAGAGAGCAAGGAATGGGCCACAAAATGTAACTGAACATGATAGACATATAGAGCTTTCTTCACGTGGTTATATCTTCCTATTATCGGATCAAATTTCAAAATATCAGAAACTCCTGTATGTCCCAACTTAAATAAAAGTTAGACTTTGCATGATTAACATTAACGGTGGTAGAAATAAGACATCAAATGAATTACTATGAAACAACAAAATAAAATAAAAATATATCTAGTTACAAAAGAGACAAAAAAGAAATGTATATTCTAAAAATTATTCAAAAAATGAGAACTTGCCCTGGCTGGTTTGGTTCAGCTGTTAGAGCACCAGCTGAGGACTGAAGGGTCAAGGGTTCAATTCTCAGTCAAGGGCACATACCTGGGTTACAGGTTCAATCCCTGGCCATAGTTGGGGTCATTTGGGAGGCAACTGATCCATGTGTCTCTTTCACATTGATCTCTCTCTCTCTCTCTCTTTCTCCCCCTGCCCCCTCCTTCCCTCCCTTCCACTATCTCTAAAAATCAATGGAAAAATATCCTCGGGTGAGGATTAACAAAAAAAAGAGAGAGAGAACTTAATATATTGATTGCATTAGATGTAAGAAGCTAAACCAAAAGAATAAAATAAAGCTTACAGTTAAAAAACAGATAAAACTGGAAAACTCTTTTGACCAGAGTTTCCCTATTTAAAAAATTAGAAAAGTAGAGAAATTTCTAATTTATAAGACATTTTATTTGCAGAACATTCCTAATATACTGTTTCAGTATTGTAGTTAGATATGGTTACCTGCTTTTTGTTTTGCTAATATTAGATTTCACACATTATCAAATTTTATTTGTTATTGCTATTGGAGATGGGTGTATTTTTTTTCATTATCAGTAAAATAGGAGAGAAGAGTATTTTTACCTTGAAGTAGTTAACTTTGATGTTTTCCATCAGTTAGGAATCCATTTATTTTCTTCCATTTTTAATTTTTCTTCATGAAATATTTCCCAAATGTGCTGTAGCCAGAACAATGAAAAACTTTTTGTGTGTGCACATGTATATGAATCTGAACATTTGGGGGACTCAGACTCCTTAAGCATGAATGCTGTGAAAAGGATTTAATTATATGATGTATCCTACAGTTCTGCCTGATAGGAGTGAATTTAGCCAGATTAAAAGAGTTGAAATGCATCTTATAGCCTGATCCAAATATCAGATAACATGTAAAATATTAGATAGCAGTAAAATGGATCGGTTTAAAAACTAAAGTGTAATAGATGATTTTAGCAAATGAATTATTTGCAGGCTTTACCCATGGACAGTAATAGACATTTAAAGTATCCAGGTGTTCCTGGAAAGATTTTAGAGATATTCAGGAACTGGCAGGAGATGTCATGGTTAACATGAGTGTCCTTCTTGGCAACAAAGGCAAGGACATTCAATTGGTTTCTTCTGATCTCACAACCCGAAGATGATGAACTGGAGTCAACCTGTGGAAGGAACACTAGGGGTAGGAGAATGTATTCCTCCCATCTCTTACAAAGGCACTGTATTGATCATGGCCTCCACCGTTTTCCCCCCTGATTTCCTTTGCTTTAAAACAAAGAAAGAAAGAAAAAGATTCTGTTATAGAAAACAGTTTTAGCTTAACAACAAAATTGAGTGGAAAGTACAGAGATTTTCCATATACCTCCTGCCCCCAGACATGCATGGAGCCTCTCCCATCCCCCACCCCATTATCAATATTTCCCGTGAGAGTGGTACCTTTGTTAAAATTGGTGAACTTACACAGACCAGTCAGTCATTATCATCTAATGTACAACTGTCCTCCTTTAGTTATATGTATTTCTGTGTTGTTGGGATCATGCTATCGTGTAACATTTTATTGTGTTTTATTTTCTGTTTAACAATACAATACGACACTTTTTTCATATCATTAAGTATACTTTGTCAAATAATAGGCCCCCTATATTGTCTCACTGGCCTTTGCATGTATTATTATGTCTAAGCATCAGAATTTTAATTGTTACAGCTTTAAAATAAGCCTACTATTGGTTGGACAAGACCCCCCAAATTGTTTACCTTCTTAATTTAGATGGTATTTAAATTACTTCAATAAAAATTTAGTTTTCTTTATTGAGTTCTTGAATATCCTTTTTAGATTTATTCCAAGATATATTATATTTTGTTGCTACCTCAAGTAGCATCTATTAACCATAATTTATTAATATTTGTTACTGAGACAGAGGAATTCAGATAATTTTTAACCTTGCATACAGCAACATGGTTGCACATGTTAATTCTAAAGTTTTTCTGTAGAAATGTAGTAATGATATATTTGCTTAACATCTTCTATTCCTTCAATATTTTAAAATTTTAATTTCTATACCTCACTTTTTAACTTTACTTTGAATGTTTAAATAATTCTTTAATAAAGGATTTTTAAATCCTTAGTGATGTTTTTTACAACACAATTAATTTTGTCCAAAATATCTCTATTGAATTTTATTTGCTAGTTCTATCTTTTGTATATTAAACTTTTTGTTCTTTTTTATGTGTGTCTTTTGTATCTTTAGATTTTTAAAATCCAATCTGATAATTTCTGTTTTCTAACCAAAAAAATTAATCCATTTAAATTTAGCATGATTATTCAAATGTTTGCATATAGAATATATACAAATACTTTTTATTAAATATATATACTCAATTCATTTAATGTATTTTTAGATATATAAATATAGTTCCTTTCTCTTATTATGTGCTCGGTTTTTTCTGCCTCCTCTTCATTCTCTTATTTTTTGATTTTTTAATTTTTAGTCTCTTTTTATACTGATTGCTTTTATTAATCATATATTTCTACTCTATCATTGCAAAGATACACACTGACTTTCAATATTTCACTTCTAATATTGAAACCTTTAATATTGATACTTAAATTAACAAATTATTATTTTTACTTGTATATGCTTTTATTTTCCAGCTTAGGTCTGATTCTCATATTTTTGACTACTGCTTACTCTCCCTCCTGGCAGTTATCTTTCCCTCATGACTTGGGGGGGTGGGCAGAGAGAGAGACTTACTTGCTCTCAGGATTTTTACATCTTTATGATTTCTATCAATAATTCTGTTCACATGCCTCAAGTATTGCTACTCTCAATTTTACTACTGTACTCTACATATTCTCCAGTTAATGGCCTTTATTGCAATTTTTTCTCAACCAAAGACAGAATGGTTTCTGTCTCTCAGGAGATTCCTCAATATTTCGGATACATCAAAATACCATTTCTGTTTTCTGATCTTGGCTCTCCAGTCCCTCATGATGTGGTATAGTTTTTTTATGTTTCTTGTCTGGCATTGACTGTTAAATAGAAAGAGAATGCCTGTGTTGCTTTTTCACTCTAAACTGTCTTCTGGACTCCTCCAAAGAATGTGTTTTCTTCAAATATGAACCAGGTTGTCCATGTTATTCAACCCAATGAAAAGTTTTCTAGCTCTAACTCTCTTGGTAATAATGGGCACATCTTACCATTTTCTTCTTTCCTAAGCACATTTCTCCCTTGGTGCCCAGGATACAACTTGATAGTTTACTTTCAGCCCCAGTAATATGGCACCACTTCTGAGGGCCCACATTTCACTTGCTATGGGAGTCCAGAGCCTTTTCCTGTGGCCATTTCCGCAGAGCTGGTCAGCTAGTGAAATCATGGAATTCCTGACTTCTCACCCTCCTGATACACTGGAATGATCAGCACTACAACACAGGTGCTGAGATCTGGGGTCCTTGAAGGGATCCTCAAGGCATGAGGCATTGCATTTTAGAAATGAGTATGAGGTACTTCCCAGTGGGGTAAACTTTAACCAATGAAAAACAGAAGTTGGAAAGGAAATTGGCACATAACTCTTCTATTTTCTCGGATTGACCTCTTTGGGGTGTGGCTTTACCTTGCAGCTTGCCCAGAGATGTTCTCCCTATAGGTTCTCCCTATAGGCCAAGCAGCACACATGCTGAGCCACCTACAGAAGTGAGTCAGGTATAAGCTCGTTGTCAAATAGTAGCCAGCAAAGGACTTCGTCCATACACGTTTGTTTGCATCTTTCTTTACTTTGCTCTTTATTGTTTCTCACCCTGATGTCTGAGATTTTCATCCCCTAAATAAAGCATCGACATTTTCATTTGCTTTAGGCTCTGTTTTCTAAAGATTCAGGGCTAAGTTCTTGTCTTTTTGTAGATTATAGTAAATCAAGTACCTAGATATGGTATCTGGCATAAATACTGTATGAACTTTTGTTCAATGATAGAATGAATATACATTCAGGGGTTGGAGGACTAGGTAAAGAGCAATAAGAGAGCATTTATTATGCCCAGAGAATGTGTATATGTACTGAAAGCTAATAGGCATGTTAAAATATTGTTTTACTTAATCTTCAGAACAACACTATGGATATGATTTTTTAATCTCCATTTTATAGATGAGATGAGAGTTTGGTGGCTTAGAGAAGTTAACGTGACCTACATAAGGTTACACAACCCATGATTGATAGAGTTGGGAATTGTGCACAAGAAATCTCATGTTCTTCTGCTATTCGGTGCTATTTTAGAGGCTTATCTTTATTCCTTATGACTCTGAGTTGGAAAATATGGCTGACAATTTTTCATAGAAAGTGACACAAAATACTCCCATGACTTAGAAAAAGTCATTTTCCCACTCTGCTGTTCTTTACCAGTTAATATGATATATGAAAAGAAGACTCTTTGGAGAAATGGAGATATTGTTTGCCATTTACTTACTGTGTGACCTTGGGCAAGTAACTGAGATGCCCTGGGCCACTGTTTTCTTAAATTGAACAAGAGGAGAAAAGCTACCTCAGGAATTTGTTGCTAAAATTTTAATATATATCGTAAATCTTTAGTAAGTCCACCCTGCTCCTTTATAATGCATGTCTTGCCTCTTCTGAAAAAAAGTAAAATATAAGTTTGCTTAATGTGAAATAGTGTTAGAGCAAGTTAGAGTGTAACTTAAAACTGTGAATATTTCAAAAGCTATCTATAAATGATTTGGAATTCACTGCATGATATTTTAGCCCCAAAATGTATCTTCCTAGTGAGGTTTTAATTATTTAAAATGTCTTAGAGTTCCCTAAATGCATGCATTCATTAAACTCAAATTAGGAAAATTTAAAACTACAGTGCTAGGAATGGATGGTTCTAAGTTGAATAATCCTTACTTTTTGCAAAGCTTAGAGACATGTGCTAAGTAGCTGTGATGTAAAGTGAAGTGTATCAGATCAGATCAAAGTGAGAAGAGCTGTAGGAGCACAAAATGAATTTTAATTCAAAGTGTCGAACCTCAGCTTCTCAGGAATGGCTTCTTACCTTTCTGTACTTGCTTTCATTTGTTTTCCAGTACTGGCTTAAAATCTGCTGAGTATGAAATCTACCTGCTGCCTGACACACAATAGGCGATGATTTTTACTCCCATGGTCTTCTGCAATTATGAATTATTTTTGTCTCTGTTCATTTTTGTTTTGGACATGTTTTGAATGTTTGTTTTCTTTTCCTTCACTGTTAACATGTGGTATCTGTTGTGATATAGTATGCACAAAAACCAAAGATTATAATTTAACTGAGTGTACAGAAAATGTATTTCTTTATATTATCTAGATTATCTAGTCCATATTTATGTTTAAAAATATATGTGATGAAGAAATAAATGAACGCACAAATTTCTAATTGCATTATTTTTTATTCATTTTGTGTTTTTTCCATCATTACATTTAAATCATACAGAAAACACCATTTTATTTGGTGATATGTCAAACATATAGGTGAGGGCTTCTTTTCAACCAAAATTAGGCACTGATTACCTTATATACCTTGTTGATTTTGTGAGCAAAGAGTTGTGGGAGACTTGGCAATGCATTAGGATCTGGCAATAGGGTCTGACCTTTAACCCAGAGCATACACATGGTTCTTATCATGAAACCTGGGAACTGTGCCCCTTATAGCTGATAGGGCTTGCTTTTGCAAAAGTACACACGTTTACTCCCATACTCTTGTCCAGCTGGTCCAATTTCTTTAAGTCTTGTATGAACCAGCGTTTATCTCAGTGACTTTAATGATAGTGTTAATGGGCCAAGTGTGGCCTCTCTTTTCCTTCTCTTCTGCTTCTCTTCAAGTCTTACAGATCATTTAGAAACCTGACCTAGAGATTATTATGCTAACTGAAATAAGTCATTCAGAGAAAGACAAAAACCATATGATCTCACTTCTATGTAGATCTAATGAACAAAATAGATAAAACTTATATATGTATATAATATATATGTTCACTGGCTTATTATATAGTACAATATGATAAAGGATATAAGTGAACAGATGAAGAGATATGTGGGGAGAGATCTGAAATGGTCCCGAGCACAGGAGCTTTTGACCCCATGGAGTTGGGTGCACCACCCTCCTGGCACTTGAACGTGTTCACCAACCTAGGAACTCTCCGAACCCTGTACTTTCGGGATTTTTATGGAGGGTTCATCATGTATGCACAATTGGTCATGAACTCCAGGTTTAGGTCCTTTCTTTGTCTTGTAGGATATGAGGTGGGGCTGAAAGCTCTAGGCCCCCAGGAGCTCACCAAGAATCACCTCAACTGAACAACAGACTTTCTTATCACCCACACAGTTCCAAGGGATTTAAGAGCTCTGTGTGAAAGACCATGAGTGAGGATGAAATATTAGAAAGAGATGTTCCTAGAGAACTTATCACTTAATTACAGTGGTTTTAGGAGCCCTGTGCTGGGAACGCAGGGCAGATATATGTCATTACACACATTCTTTTCAGTCATCTTTTTCATTAATTCAAGTATACAAACATATACAATGCACTGACCATGTTCTATGTACTACACATGGGCCTGGATATATAGCAGTTAATAAACCAGTCAAAAATATTTGCCCAGCCCAGCTGGTGTGGCTCAGTGGATTGAGTGTCATCCCATGCACTAAGAGGTCATCAGTTCAATTCCCAGTCAGGGTACATGCCCAGCTTGAGGGCTGGATCCCCAGTAGGGGGTATGCAGGAAGCAGCTGATCAATGTTTCTCTCTCATCAATATTTCTATTTTTATCTCCCTCTCCCTTCCTCTCTATATAAAAAAAAATCAACACAAATATATTTTAAAAATATTTATTCCAAAGGAAATTACCTTTTGGTGAGGGAAGACAAGTGAAAAGACATAGAGCAGGTACAAATGATAAATTATACTATGGACAAAAGTCCAGTCAGAAAGGGTCAACAGGGAGTTCCAGGTTTGGGAGATGTTATTTTAAATAGGGAAGGCTTCATGAAGTCCACATTGCCTACTCTTTGTATAGTTCTCTATAGCATAATTTTTAAAATAGAATATATTTCTCTAGTTATTACAAGAGTTAACTTAGACAGAGTTCATTGATTCGACAGACATATATTTTAAAAAGTTAACCATAGGCTAATGGTTTGAAAATGTAATCCTTTTTTTGGGAGATGGGAGAGTTGGTGACTTTTATTTCTAATTAATAGACTTCATTTCTTATAATACATTTAGGTGTATAGAAAAGTTAAACAGAAAATACAGTTACCGTGTACTCCCTCTTTCCTAGTCTTCAGTTTTCTTCATTATTAACACCATGTATCAGTGTGGTACATCTGTTACAACTGGTGAAGCAACAGTGATATATCATTATTAACTATATTTTATGGTTTACCTTAGGGCTCAGTCTTTCTGTTTTGCATGCAGTTTTATGCATAATGACATGTGTCAACCATTACAGTGTCATACAGAATAGTTTCACTGTCCTAAAAATCCTCTTTGCTCCATCTATTCATCCCTTCCCCCTCAGCTCTAAACCCTGGCAACCACTGATCTTTTTATTTCTCTATAGTTGGTTCTTTTCCAGAATGTCATATAGTTAGAATCATGGAGATTTTCATACTGGCTTAGCAGTATGCATTTAAATTTCAGCCATATCTTTCCGTGGCTTGATAGCAAACTTCTTTTCATCACTGTTATATCCATGGATGTAACATAATTTGTTTCTCTATTCACCTAATGGAAGAACTCCTTAGTTTCTTCTAATTATTGGCAATTATGATAAAAACTGCTTACAAACATTTGTGTGTATATTTTGGGTGGGCATGCATTTTTAACTTATTTGGGCAAGTCCTAGGAGAGTGGATTGTTGAATCAAATGCTAAAGCTGTTTAGTTTTGTAAGAAACTAATGTCTTTCAAAGTGGCTGTACCATTTTGCATGCCACCAGTAATAAATGAGGGTTCTTGCTGATCTACATCCTCACTAGAATTTGGTGTCCAATGTGTTTGATTTTAGCCATATTAGAATACCCATTCTAATAGCTGTGCAGTAGTATCTCATTTGTTTTAATACTGAACATCTCTTATATGCTTGTTTGCCATTGGCATACCATTTTTGGTTAGGTGTCTGTTCAAGTTGTTACCCACTTTTTCATGGGTTATTTGTTTTCTTATTGTTGAGATTTAAGTTTTTGTTTTTTTAATATACATATTTTGGATACAAAGTCCTTTATTATATTTGCGCTTTTCAAGTACATTCTCCCAATTTGTGGCTTCTCTTTTCATTCTCTTAATAGTGTTCTCACAGAGCAGATTTTTGTTTTAATGAGTCTAAATTATCAATGTGTTGTAATATGGATCGTGTTTTTGATTAAAAGACTTAATTTTCGAGTTAATTTTTGTGAAAGGTATAAGGTCAGTTTCTAGATTCTTCTGGGATTTTTTGTCGTTTTGTTTTAACGTAGATATCCAGTTCCTGTGCCTTTTGCTAAAATTTCTCCAATCAATGGTTTTGCTTTTTTGTTAAATATTTTGTCAGTTGATTGTATTTGTGGAAGTGTATTTCTGGGCTCTCTATTCTGTTCCATTGCTGTCTTTTACTACACTTTCACCAATATCATGCTGTCTTAACTACCGTGGCTTTATAGTAAGACCAGTTGCATTAAAAAGAAAATACATATTTATGTTTCTACTCTGTTAAAAGGAAGTTTGGTTAATTAGATTGTTTTACTAAATGATAAAATGAAAGAGTCTCAGCATAGTTGTTACAATATTCTTTGTGGAGGCTTTTCCAAATCTTAGGCAAAGCAGATTTATGAAGGTGCATTTTTAAGATAAGTCAGTATTTTTTTTTAACTTTATTTTTTAAAATTTTATCCTCACCCGAGGGTTTGCCACCCATATGGTTGGGGACAAACTGCAAGCGAGGTACGTGCCCTTAGCGGGAACCGAACCCGGGACTCTCTGGACCGCGGGCCGATGCTCTAACCGCTGAGCAAAACCGGCCAGGGCAAGATAAGTCAGTATTTTTTAATGAAAACTCTTTAGTTATTAACACAATCTGAGCACACAGTTTTTCTAAGAGGTATTTACTTTTTTATTTTTTTTTCTAAATGACTATAATGCAAGATTTAATATATATATTTCTTTGGTCATAGACATTCTTATTAAAATATAGACAGCTCAAGGAATCATAAAACGTATCGTAGAAAACAGAAAGCCGATTCTTAGATAAGAAGTGTTCCTTATTTAAATATGCTATACAGCTATAGTGAAAAGTCTGTCTTTGTAAGTCATTGTGAAAAATCTACCATAGAAATGAATTTTACTTTTTGCTTTAGGTATGTTTATATAAAATACTCTTTCAATGGGGAAAGAAGTAGCTTTGTAGCTTGACTAATATACTCCCAAAACGTCATAAAATACAAACAAAAAACTAAGACTTAATCACAATTGTAAAACGAAAAATGCTTTAATAATGCAAACTAAATTATTATTTACCAGTGAATTTTGTCAGGTAATTTTATCAACCCCTCCACCCACATTTGATAGAAAGACTGCCTTTATAAAACTGACAAAACTATTTTGAGTAGTCTGACAGCATTTGGGTTATTTCAACAAAGAAAGAGTAAATAGTGTATTACCAGAGCACCCACTGAGAATAATTAGTATTTTCATAGAAAACCAACAGTCACAAAGCAAATGAAATTCCCAGTTATTTTTCTGTCATGTTCCCACAGAGAAATGAAAGTTTATTTCAGCTGGTGATTTTCCTCATACATATATGTATGTCATTGCTTTGTGTCCACCAACTATGAAAACAAAAATTCAATGAAGGATTTTCTAGTGATATTTTAAAGAAAATACCCAGAAGAGTCCTTCATTTCTTGAATTGGAGATCATTTCAACGTCAATCTACAATGAAAAGAATATGACATGAAAGAAGTTATTCTCCTGACCAATTGCTTTCCCCAAATCAGAACACTGGTGACTATTGTTTCCTGTGCTTCTCCTGACAGGAGACTTTGCAGAATCGGATGTTAATAATCTAAAATATTCAAATATTCTCCTTGCAATGCACTAAAGATAGAACAACAATATGTATCTATATAATAACTCATTGATTTTACTAGCATCACAACTACTCTTTCCTAATTTTAGAAATAATTATAGCATTTAGATAATCATTTTTTAAGAATTATAACATTAATGACAGTCTATACACTGTTTCAAGTTGTGCACTGAACACGGCATTCTTGAGCAGCATGTAGGAGCTGAAATTCAGTTTGTGGTCTTCATCAAATCAGGAAAATAAGAATGGGAATAATTGCACCCAGTGGAAGAGAAGTCTTTTTAAATTTACACAAGTTTCTTATGGGCTAATCAGATCCCTGTATAACATCACATATGTTTTTAAAGTTAAGAGGATGCAAGTTATATATTAAATATTTTTTTATTTTTATACTTTATATTTACATTACATTTAAGAATGTCATTATTTGAAATGTTTATGTCGTCATTATAACTTTTGATAAGTTTCAATTTTCTGCTCCTTCATGTGTAGAAAATATTGAAAGTAATTGAACATTCAGCTAGTACTAAACCAGTTTTTAAAGACCAAAATACTTGGCGTGCATTGAGAAGAAGCTACTGCCCAGAGCTTCCCAAGTGCCTGCTGACCTCACCTCTCTCCAAGACCTCAGGGACCGTTATGTGATCTGGCTACAAAGAGTTCATTCATGGTTAAGTTGGAAGACCGTAGGATCCTACTCTAGAGCTAGCGTTCACTCTGATTATGTTATTCTGAATGATATCCTGGTTAAGAGGTAGAAAAAATACAGAGAAATATACTTTATGTTTCCTCAATAATATCAAATTCTCACTGAATACTCTTTTTAGTGTTTTATTGTCACAAGTACCAAAAAATCCATGTAGCTGGTCATGGCATACCAGTCAGATACAATTAAAGATGAAGCAAGTGAGGTAGAATAAATAAATATGCCGAACCATTAAAGGATTTTAGACAGAGGCATAATAGGATTTACAATAGAAAGTTTAGCAAAACTGTGAATGGTAAATCCTAAGGCTGCCACTGTGCTAAGGGAGACCTTTTAGGTAACCAGTTCAGTAATCCAGAGGGAAGAAATCTAGGTCTTACTTCAGGAAGGTATATAAGAGACTTCCATTTGCAGGAAATTTATGAAGTGGAATTGAAAGCAGTAAGATACTGAATTCCTGATTAGACATAGGAAAGAGACCATGTATTAGTATCCTTCTTATTTAAAATGACTGATTTTCCATGTGTGTATTCAAAAGCAATACCAAGAAGCACACTTTTTGAAATACAACATTTCCTTTTTCTTTGATTTTTTTAAATGTTGAAAATAATATATTTTTCAAATTGTAGTGTTTATATTTTAGGATGTGATCGAAATACTATCTGGCATAATGCAAGGTTTTGCTATTCATACTACCTTGTATGTTTGACAATCTCCTTTCCATTAATAGTGAACAAAAATATTACATTATAGAGACCTAAAATCTTGCATTATTTCCACTTAAATGTTAATTTATTTACTTATCAGAGCAATTTTGATATCTAATAATTTTTTCTCAGCAAGATCATTGAATAGTTGGTTTCAGAAGACCCTGGACTCTCACTGAGCCCCTTCTCTTTCAATAACCTGATGAGGGCATGTTGGCTATGAACTTAGAGCACAGAATGCGTATTTTATAAAGAATCTATTTATTATTAATTAGGACGAGAAACTCAGAGGAATAATGTGAACTTATGTTTTTAAGTGTATTGAAGCCATTAAATATATTTCAGATATTATAGGGGCCTTTATAAAGCTGCCACATGATGTCAGAATGAAAACAATGATATGTTTTTTGTTTTTTATCTTCTATCTCATAATAATTTGGTGATCTAGGTCACATTACTATACCTGTGTGAGTCTCTATTTCTCCTTTGTAAGACATAAAAACATTAACTAAATCACAGTTATTGTAAGGACTTAATACAATACTATTTTAAATGTGGTTTTTACATTAAATAGAATTATAAGTATGCATTATATATATATATCTATATATATATAATTTATTACTGAATGAGTGACTGATTTCAGAAACTTACTTATGCAAAATTCAATGAAATGTCAGGATATTGGGGGATGGGAGCAGGGAGGAGGGGGTCAATGGGGGAAAAAAGGGGAGGCATCTTTAATACTTTCAACAATAAAGATTGAAAAAAAGAAATGTCAGAATATTTTGCTTTTGCTCAAAACCATCTGAAAACTTTCAAAACAAAGAAGAGCTACAATGTAGTTTTCAGATTTTGACATATGAGTAATTTTATTTAGTTCTCTAACACAGATGTTGAAAATATTGAAAATGTTTTGAAAATAGAGATTCTTCCCAATTATTTAATCAGAGCCTGAAAAGGTCCTTTGTTTTCTTGACACTCGCTTAAAAGCCACAACTCTCAGTTTTCTAATAAAATTCACAAATATGTACAAATACCTTCATTGAAATCCTTTCCTATTTATTGATGTGATAACAATGATGGAAATATTTAGTGTACCATTTAGGTTTCTGAAAAAATATTCACACAAAAATACTGTCACCAGCTGTTGTGACTCAGTGGATTGAGGGTCGTCCTGTCCTGGCAGGTCCCTGTTTGATTCCCATCAGGACACATGTCCGGGTTGAGGGCTGGCTCCCCCCGTGGGGGGAGTGTGGGAGGCAGCCAATCGATGTTTCTCTCTCACATCAATGTTTTTATCTCTCCCTTTCTCTCTCTAAAAATTAATAAAAAACATGTATTTTTTAAAAAGTATCTTAAATAGCATGGGAATTTATTTTTCTCTCAGATAATACTCCATGCATTGACAGCTAAGATCTGGAATCACAACTCTGTGGTATTAAAGATCCAGGGTTCTTCTTTGCGTATCTTTGGTATCCATCCATAAGTTTTGTCTTTTTATTTTAATTGGCAAAAATGGCTCATCACTATATCTACATTTCTGACAGATGGAATAGATAAAGGAAAAAATAAGACAAGGCTTTTTATTTTTGTATTAAGGATGAGAAAATATAGTTGCCTACATTACATCTACTTCACCCCACTGGCCAGAGACTAGCCCTACAACCAAGTTGTAAAATAATCTTTATTTGAATATTCATGTACCCAGACTCAACTAACATTTTTATTGCCATAAAAAAATGGGCAAAGAAATGTTGCAAAATAATTTGCCATCTTTGCCAAAGGGATGAATGCATTCCAAAATCTAGGGTTGTTCTGAGTATATGACCATCTGTTCATGTTCACAGTTTTACTATATTCTCAATAAAAATGGAGCCTGTGTGTGTATTTAAATGTAAAATTGTTTCATGATTATAAGTTGAAGCAAACATGGATTTTGTAGTAACTGTCCTATACTTAAGAGGTTTCAACCCAATTATGTATATGTGTGGGTATGCATGACATGTAATATGCATTACATATACAGACATACAAACATGAAAGATGCATCCGTAAGGCACATAATTAATGGACAAACCTTACATAGAAATTATGTGTGGTGCCTAGTATCATAAAATGTGATACAAAGTAAGCAGAATTTTTAGGAAAATAAAATTGCTCCTCCAATATCATCTATCACTAAATATTGAGTCATGTTAAGTGATTAATAAAAACAGGCTCTTCTTATAATCATTTTCAGTCATTCCACAATTCTAATAGATTATATATATATGTTTTAAGGTTTACTTTTTTTCCCTTTATTCCTGGTCATCCAATGCTTTTTTTTTTTCCCCAAAAATATGTATTGATCTTATAAACAAATGTGTTACTTTAGGGTGGATGTTCAAAACAAGCCTCAGGGAATAAAAGGAACTTCCACAGGGAGAACAAAATCTATCAGGTAATGTTTCAGTTAACGCCTATGTCTGTTAGATTCTCTACTATTCCAGAGATCTGGATCCAATAGGAAAAAGGAATAAAGCCTGTCAAGTAGAAGGAGAAATCATATAGAATGACTAGTCATGATCTCTAATTGCATTTTCACAGATCCTAATATTTACAAATGAAACTATATGAATAGACATTACTAAAAATTAAAACAGATAAAGTAGTGTGTCATGAGGTCACTAGAATAAGTACAGATGTTTCATTGCATTTCACTCTTCTTAATTTTGCTTCTGATTCCCATTAAATGCTAAATGATTAGCTAAATGTTTAGATAGTTAACAAAAGCTATCCTTTAAAAGGGTTCTTCACAAGATTGTTAATAATTTTAAAGGGATGAAATAGTATAGAATGTAGCACATATACGTATTGAATGGATTTTCTTACATGTTTATAGAGGCTAAAAGTGCGGGAGTGTACACTGAAGAAATAGAGCAGATGTTGGCAGACTTTCCATTTACATTACTCTCTATCTTGACTCTTCTATAAATCATGAAACTTGGTTGTAAAGAAACAAAAGCCTCTCAAGCCATCTTAAGTAAAGGCTTTTTTTTTTTGGAAACGAATGAATCTTGGGAATCTTTTGCAAATTATAGCTGGGCTACTTAGCAAATGAAACAACATCAGACAGATGTTCTCTTTATATTTTTACTCTGGGGCCACATGGTATCTTTCCTTTTTGCTGTCTTCATTCTCATCTCTGCATTCCACTTTACTCTGCAAAATTCTTAATTTCTACACTGGGTAATGTGGTTTGCATGTGGCGTAGGGAAGAGATATCATTGCCTATTGCCTCACTGTTTCTTAATTCCAAATCCCCAAGTTGTTTGGTTAGATACTGTGAATTGGTTCAGTCTCAATTGTTTTCTCAATTTTCCTCCTCTACTATTGAGATTGAAACGTCAAGAACATAATTTCTCACTTCCTTTTATGTAAGGATTGCCAGGTAACACATTTCTGTCTGGTGAAACAAGAAGTGAAATCTAATAGGGATTTATTGAGAAAAACTTTGCTTTTAGAAAAAGGCATTGTTACTTGCTATTTATCTCTCTTCTTGCCTGGACTGCAAACGTAATACTAGATGGAGAACAACTGCAGACATCTCTAAGGGATATTTCCTCCTCATTTTAGTCAAGAATTTATTCATAACTCAGTCATTTATGGCTAGAGAATTGAGTTCACATACTACATGGGATTTCTGAATTCAAGCTCTGGGCAGAGAAGAAATAGTATGAGTAGCAAAGTAATGATGGTTGTCATTGATAAAACTCAAAGTCCATGACTACTTTATTTTGATCCCTGCAGGGATCATCGATTGTTTACCAGTTTGCAAATGACATAACAATGTTCTAACCAACCATGTACAATCCCAAATATTATATTATTTTTTTAAAAGGTGTTGTTTTTAACAAGAAAGTTTGAGGAAATACTAGTAAGAGATTACTAGTGAGGAAATTAGATATTTTGATTTTTTTATATTTCAGTGTAAATATTGAGTGCTGCAAAGCATTACTCCTCCAGGTGCAAAATGAAAATCATCACAGTGCTCAAAACATTAAAATTAGGAAATTGTCTTGGACAAATATAATTTATGAGTTTCTAAGAAAACATAGTCTATTCACATTTATGAGAACTGACAATAACCAATTCACTCGTTCCCTGACCTGAAGGAGTTAGTTTTTTAATGGAAATAATAACATGTCACTAATAATAATATATACTATAAATATTGCACTAATAATATGGTCAATCACTATAAAGCAATTCATTTTATCTGTGTATCAAAAAACTATCAGCTGAAATGATGCATTTGAATTGGTGTCCTAAGGCATTCAACGTCGCGGGTGAAGCGTTGAGGTTGGGAAGGTTGGCAGCAAAGGCATTGCAGGCAGAGCAGTAACATGAATAAGGGTTAGTGACCCAAAGTTACTCTATGTGGTAAAGAACTAGTTTTACTTTATTTACCTCTGTGTTAGACTGAAAGTTAGGAAGTGTCTGCAGATTGGGTTGGTATTAGACTGCTGAAGTACATGAAGGTCTTGCTGATGAGATTTAAATAATTCCTTTGCTGTTGGTAATGGGGTGAATTACAGACTTTAAAATCTGCAAAAGACATAAGTAGATCAAAGCTTGTAGAACAATACTGTGTTATTCACTTGTTTTCTGCCATTTACAGTGTTGCTCCCACTCTTCTCATCATAACCGTGAGGGCTGCACAGTTAACTCAGGCTTCCTTGCCTATGGACTCTGGCTAGGGTCAGTCCATATAGGGCACTAGGAGGAGATTTAGGGATGGAAGGAATTCAAGGAGTAGGTGTATCACACACATTTCTTCCTCTGGCAGCATCTTCTATATCCCCAGCTCCTGCCACACTGAATATGCTTCCATGGTCCCAGCTTATGACAGGTGCATCAGCTATGGTCCCACCATTCCCTAGGAGGGCTTACCCCTTGAAGTTTGTATGACTACCTCTTCCCTCTGTTTCTTCAGTCCCAAGAATGGTAGTAACCTCCTGTAGTTGTTAAAATTAAGATTTTGTTCTTCTCTCCTAATTGCCCCTTTCCTCTTATGAAATTCTGGAATTAATTTCCCATGTTAAATTCCCTCTATTGAATTACCTGACATGAGTTTGTTTACCTAACTACACCTTGATAAATTGAAAATTCAGATAGCTCTGTAAGGAAATAGATATAAAATTATTTGCCATCACTTTTAAATGCTTTTGAGTGAGTAGAACAATATGCAACTTCATTCTTGAAATTGCCACCATAGGGATGACCCAAACTCAATTAGGGTATTTAATCATGCATGTTAAAGAAAAAAGATGTATTTCTCTTTTTGTCAGTCTCTCTATTAAAGCTTTTGTACAGTCTAACTTATTATTTTAAATTTAAAAAAATATTTTTTCTTTATTGATTTTAGAGGAAAGGAGAGGGAAAGAGAGATAGAAACATCCATGGGAGAAAACATAGATTGGTCACCTCCTTCATGCTCCTGACTGGGGATTTGGCCCACAACCTGGGCATGTGCCCTGACCAAGAATTGAACTGGCGACCTCTTGGTGCCTGGGTCAATGCTCAACCACTGAGCCACACCAGCCAGGCTAACTTATTATTATTATTATTATTTTTATAACTCATCTTTATTGTTGAATGTATTAGGGGGACCGGAAAGTAATGTCGTTTCTGCGCGTTTCAATATTCGGTTGTCATTTATCAGCTTATTGTGTATTTCAAAATCATGCCAAAGACATTTTAAGGTTAGAGTGACTTGTTTACCCATAAATAATTAAATCTTAATTTTTTTTTTTTGTAATTTATAGTGAAATGGCCAGCCAAATACCAGAAGAGGTACATATCCGGCATTGTATGTTTTTTTAGTTTCACAAGGGTAGCAACAGTTGCTACCAAAAACATTTGCGATGTTTATCCAAGTGCATTAGACATTCATAAATGCCAAAAGTGGTTTTCTAAGTTCAAATCCAGTAATTTTGATCTTTCTGACTCCTATCGATCAGGAAGACCAACAACTTTAGACAATGACATGTTAAGGGTGGAAGTGGAAGCAAATCCGTGTCAGACCATCGAGGAACTGTCAAACACTCTTAACCAACCTTGGTCGACCATCCAAGAACATTTGCAGCAGATTGGTACAGTAAGCAGAGCAAGTGTTTGGGTCCCGCATAATCTGTCCAAAGAAAACAAAGCTAACTGGTCCACCACATGCAACTTATTGCTTCAGCGGCACAATACAGAAGTGTTTTTTGATCAGTTGATCACTGGAGATGAAAAATGGGTCCTCTATGATAATCCAAAATGCAAAAGGCAGTAGTTCTCTCTGAATGAATCGCTGTGAAGTACAGCTATGCCAGGTTTACACCCCAAAAGGCACTTTTGTGTGGTGGAGTATTCATTCACGGGGTCGTTCATTTTGAAGTGCTGAAACCTGGACAAACTGAATGCAGACCTTTACTGTGAACAATTGGATCGAGTAAATCAATCCTTAATTGAAAAGTGCCCAGCGATTGTCAACAGAAAAGGCATTATTGTGCAACACAATAATGTAAGACTGCACTGCACAAGACGAACCCTGGAAAATTTTAATGAATTGGGGTGGGAAGTATTGCCTCACCCACCATACTTGCCCGATATTGCGCCATTGGATTTCCATTTATTCTGATTGCTACAACATTTTCTAAGTGGCAAAAAATTTGAAAATTTGGATGATGTCCAAAATGCCATCTCCAGATATTTTGTTCAAAAACCAATTGATTTTTATCGATCCGGTATTGAAAATTTACACACTAGATGGCAAAAGGTTGTTGATAACGAGGGTGATTACATCATTCATTAAAAATAAAAACTTATTAAAAATTTATCTGTTTGAATTAATGACATAAAAACACGACATTACTTTCCAGCCCCCATAATATTACAGATGTTCCCCCTTTGTCTTCCCCATTGACCCCCTCCTCCCCAATTCTGCCCCCTTCCTGCCTTCCCAACACTGTTGTTGGTGTCCATTGGTTATGCATATATGCAAAGAAGTTCTTTGGTTTATCTCATCCCACCTCCACCACCCCCCCCTTCCCTTTGAGGTTCATCAGTCTAACAACCAATTTGTACTTCTTAATTCCTTCATCTTTTTCACCCCTTCCCCCAGCCCCCACCCATCTGGCAAGCAACAAAAAGTTCTCTGTATCTATGAGTCTGTTTCTGTTCTGCTTGCTCATTTTGTTTGTAGATTCAATTGTTGATAGATATGTATTAATTGCCATTTTATTGTTCATATTTTTGTTCTTCTTCAAGAAGACCCTTCAACATTTCAAATAATACTGGTTTGGTGGTGATGAACTCCTTTAGCTTTTTCTTGTCTGGGAAACTCTTGATATGTCCATTGATTCTAAATGATAGCTTTGCAGAATAGAGTAATCTTAGTTGTAGGTCATTGCTTTTCATCACCTTGAATATCCCTTCCCACTCCTTTCTGGCCTGCAGAGTTTCTTTTGAGAAATCAACTGACAATCTTATGGGAGCTCCCTTGTAGTTAATGAACTGCTTTTCTCTTACAGCTTTTAAGATTCTCTCTTTGTATTGAAACTTTGGCATTTTGATGATGACGTGTCTTGGTGTGGGCCTCTTGGGGTTCATCTTGTTTGGGACTCTCTCTGCTTCCTGGACTTGTATGTCTGTTTCCTTCACCAAGTTAGGGAAGTTCTCTGTCATTATTGTTTCAGATAGGTTTTCAATTTTTTGTTCTCTCTCTTTTCCTTCTGGCACCTCTATGATGTGAATGTTGGCATGCTTGAGGTTGTCCCAGAGGCACCTTACACTATCCTCCTTTTTTTGGATTCTTTTTTCTTTTTGCTGTTCTGATTGGGTGTTTTTTGCTTCCTTATATTCCAAATCAGTGGTTTGCTTCTTGGCTTTACCTACTCTACTATTGATTCCCTGTAAATTATTCTTTTTTATGACATTGCATGGCCTTTATTTATTTTTTTTAATTAATTTATTTTTGTTACAGATGATTCTCCTTTTCCCTCCAGACCACCTCTTCCCCATCCTGCCTCCCCCCACCCCCCATAGCATTGTTGTCTATGTCCATTGGTTATGCATGCATGCATATAAGTTCTTTGGTTCATCTCATCCATTCCCCCCACCCCCCTACTCTGAGGTTTGTCAGTCTGAACCATACTCCTTTCTATGTCTCTCGGTCTATTTTCTTCATCAGCCCACCTTGTGCGTTATATTTCACCAAAAAAAAGTGAGATCATGTGGTATTTGTCTTTCTCTGATTGGCATATTTTGCTTAGCATAATACTCTCGAGGTCCCTTCATGTTGTCTCAAAGGATAAGAGATCTTTCTTTCATAGAGCTGCATAGTATTCCATTGTATATATGTACCACGCTTTTTTATCCACTCATCTATTGATGGACCCTTGGGCTGTTTCCAGATCTTGGTGATTATAAATAGTGCTGCTATGAACATACATGTACATATATTCTTTCTGATTGGTGTTTCATGCTTCTTAGGATATATTCCTAGAAGTGGGATCACTGGGTCAAGTGGCAATTCAATTTTTAATTTTTTGAGGTAACACCATAGTGTTTTCCATAGTGGCTGCACCAGTCTGCATTCCCACCAGCAGTGCACTAGAGTCCCCTTTTCTCCCCACCCTGGCCAGCACTTGTTGTTTGATGATTTGTTGATGGCAGCCATTCTGGCTGGTGCGAGGTGATACCTCATCATTGTTTTAATTTGCATCTCTCTGATGATTAGTGATGTTGAGCATTTCTTCATATGTCTCTTGGCCATTCTATGTCCTATTTGGAGAGGTGTCTATTTAGCTCCTCTGCCCATTTTTCAATTGGGTTCTATGTCTTCCTTTTGTTGAGTTGTATAAGAACTCTATGTATTTTGGAAATTAACCCTTTATCTGATGTGTCGTTGGCAATTATGGTCTCCTATACAGTGGGTTCCCTTTCCATTTTGATGGTTGTTTCTTTTGCTGTGCGGAAGCTTTTGAGTTTGATGTAGTCCCATGTGTTATTTTTTCCTTTGTTTCTGTTGCCTTAGGTGATGTATCAGTGAAAATTCTGCTGCGTATGATGTCTGAAATTTTGTTGCCTACATTTTCTTCTAGGATTTTTATGTATTCACGAGTCACATTTAAGTCTTTTATCCATTTTGAGTTTATTCTTGTGTATGGTGTAAGTTGATGGTCTAGTTTTATTTTTTTTGCATGTAGTTGTCCAGTTTTCCTAACACCATTTATTAAAGAGGCTGTCTTTACTCCATTGTATGCTTTTGCCACCTTTGTCAAATATTAATTGAGCATAATGTCTTGGGTCAATTTCTGGGTTGTCTGTTCTATTTCATTGATCTATATGCCTGTTCTTGTGCCAGTGCCAGGCAATTTTGATTACAGTAGCTTTGTGGTATAACCTGATATCTGGTATTGTGATCCCACCTACTTTGTCCTTCTTTTTCAAGATTGCTGTGGCTATTCAGGGTCTTTTTTTGGTTCCGTATGAACTTTTGAAGTATTGGTTCTAGTTCTGTGAAGTATGTCATTGGTATTTTGATGGGTATTGCATTGAATCTATAGATTGCTTTGGGTAGTATGGACATTTTAATGATGTTAATTCTTCCAATCCATGAACAAGGTATGTGCTTCCACTTTTTTATATCTTCCTCTATTTCTTTTTTCAATGTCCTATAGTTTTCTGCAAATAGGTTCTTTACTCCTTTGGTTAAGTTTACTCCTAGGTATCTTAATTTTTTTGCCACGATGGTAAATGTTTTTTTGTTTTTTTTTTTTTTTTAGTTTCTCTTTCTATGAGTTCACCATTGGTGTATAAGAATGCCGTTGATTTGTTGATGTTAATTTTGTATCCTGCTACTTTGCCAAATTCATTTATTAAGTCTAGTAGCTTTAGATGGAATTTTTAGGGTTTTTTATGTACAATATCATGTCATCTGCAAATAATGACAGTTCAACTCCCTTCTTTCCAATTTGGATCCCTTTTACTTTTTCTTCATGTCTGATTGCTGTGGCTAAGACTTCCAGTACTATGTTAAATAAGAGTGGTGAAAGTGGGCATCCCTGTCTTGTTCCTGTTCTTAAGGGAAATGCTTTTAGTTTTTGTCCATTGAGTATGATGTTGGCTGTAGGTCTTTCATATATGGCCTTTATAATGTTGAGATATGATCCCTCTATCCCCCAATTGCTGAGTGTTTTTATCAGAAATGGGTGCTGGATTTTGTCAAATGCTTTTTCAGCATCTATTGATATGATCATATGGTTTTTATCTTTCATTTTGTTTATGTAGTGTATCACATTTATTGATTGGCGAATATTGAACCAGCCTTACATCCCTGGGATGAATCCTACTTGGTCATGGTGAATAACTTTTTTATGTATTGCTGGATCTGATTCGCTGATATTTTGTTCAGGATATTGGCATCTGTGTTCATCAGGGATATTGGCCTGTAGTTTTCTTTCTTTGTAGTGTCTTTTTCTGGTTTTGGAATTAGAATTATGCTGGCTTCATAAAACAAGTTTGGAAGTCTTCCTTCTTCCTGAATTTTTTGGAATAGTTTGAGGAGAATGGGTGTTAGTTCTTCTTTGAATGTTCGGTAAAACTCCCCTGTGAAGCCGTCCAGGCATGGGCTTTTGTTTGCTGGGAGAGTCTTGATTGCATCTTCAATTCCTTAGTTGTTATTGGTCTGTTCAAGTTTTCTATCTCTTCCTGGATCAGTTTTGGGAGACTGTGTTTCTAGAAATTTGTCCATTTCGCTTAGATTGTCCAATTTGTTGGCGTATACTTGTTCATAGTATTTGTTAACGCTCCTTTGTATTTCTGTGGTGTCAGTTGTTACCTCTCCTTTTCATTTCTGATTTTGTATATTTGTGCTCTCTCTCTTTGTTTCTTGGTGAGTCTAGCTAAGAGTCCATCAATCTTGTTTATCTTTTTGAAGAAGCAGCTCTTTGTGTCATTGATCCTTTGAATTGTTTTTTTGGTCTATATATCGTTCATTTCTGCTCTGATATCTACTATTTCCTTCCTTCTACTTGCTCTGGGGTTTTCTTTTTGTTTGCTTTCTAATTCTTTAAGTTGTGAGGTTAGATAATCAATTAGGAATTTTTCTTGTTTCTTGAGGTAGGCCTGTAGAGCTATGAACTTCCCCCTCAGAACTGCTTTCGCTGCATCCCATAGATTTTGTGTTGCTGTGTGTTCATTTTCATTGGTTTCCGGGAAGTTTTTAATTTCTTCCTTGATCTCCTCAGTAACCCATTCATTGTTCAGTAACATGCTATTTAGCCTCCATGTGTTCAAAAGTATTTGCATGTTCTTGTTGCACTTAATTTCTAGTTTCATGGCATTGTAATTTGAGAAGACACTTGACGTGATTTCAATCTTCTTGAACTTGTAGAGACTTAGTTTGTGCCCTAATATGTGGTCTATCTTTGAGAATGTCCCATGTGCACTTGAGAAGAATGTGAATTCTGCAGTTTTGGGTTGTAATACTTTGTAGATATCTATTAAATCCATTTGATCTAGTGCTTCATTTAGAGTCTCTGTTTCCTTGTTAATTTTTTGTCTAGAGGATCTATCCAGTGATTTTAGTGGGGTGTTGAAGTCCCCTGCTATGATTGTATTGCTTTCAATTTCTTCTTTGAAGTCCTCCAGAAGATTTTTAATATATTTTGGTGCTCTTATATTGGGTGCATATATGCTTACCAAGGTTATATCTTCCTGTTGGATAGATCCTTTCAATATTATGTAGTGGCCTTCTTTGTCTCTAGTTATGGCCTTCATTTTGAAATCTAATTTACCAGATATGAGTATTGCTACCCCAGCTTTTTTTCCTTTTCATTTGCTTGGAAGATTTTTTTCTATCCCTTCACTTTCAGCCTATGTGAGTCTTTTGTTGTGAGATGGGTCTCTTGTAAACAACATATATATGGGTCATGCTTTCTTATCCAATCCGCTACTCTGTGTCTTTGTATTGGAGCATTCAATCCATTTACATTTAAGGTGATTATTGATAGGTACTTATTTATTGCCATTTTTGTTCAGTGTGGTTTTATTTTTCTTCCTATTTCTTCTACTAATTACAGCAGTCCTTTTAACATTTCTTGCAGTGCTGGTTTGGTGCTAATACATTCCTTTAGCCTTTTTTTTTTTTTGTCTGAGAAGCTCTTTATTTCACCTTCTATTTTGAATGATAGCTTTGCTGGGTAGAGTAGTCTTGGATTCAGATCATTGTTTTTCATGATCTTGATTACTTCATGCCATTCCCTTCTGGCCTGTAGTGTTTCTGTTGAGAAGTCAGCTGATAGCCTTATGGGGGTTCCTTTATAGGTAACCTGTTGCTTATCTCTTGCTGCCTTTAGGATTCTCTCTGTCTTTAATTTTTGGCATTTTACTTACTATGTGTCTTGGTGTGGGCCTGTTTGGGTTCTTTTTACTTGGGGTTCTCTGTGCTTCTTGAACTTGAATGCCTTCTTCCTTCACCAAGTTAGGGAAGTTTTCTGTTACTATTTCTTCAAATATATTCTCTAACCCTTGCTCATTTTCTTCTTCTTCGGGGACTTCTATGATGTGAATATTGTTATGTTTCCAGTTGTCCCACAGTTTTCTTAAGCTGTCTTCCTGTTTTTTAATTGTGTTTTCTGATTGGTTGATTTTTTCTACCCTGTCTTCTAATTCACTGATCCGGTCCTCAGCTTCCTGTACTCTGCTGTTTAGTCCTTCCAATGTGTTCTTTATTTCTGCTATGTCATTCTTCATTTCCACTTGGTTGGTTTTCAATGTTTTTATGTCTTTACTCATGGTGTTGATGTCCTTACTTATGCTGTTAAGCTTCCTCAAGATCATGGCTCTGAACTCTACCTCTGATAATTCCTTACCTGCATTTCATTTATCTCATCTTCAATAGAGTTCTCTTGTTCTATCATTTGGGAGTTGTTTCTTTGTTTCACCATTTTGGCTATCTCAGTGGGTTTTGGAGCCTGCCAAATTTTCCATGTGGGTGTTGGTGTTCTGCTGTTTGTGGCTTCCTCTGCTGGGTTTGGATGAGCATGGGGGGACCCACGTTAATCACTACTGTCAAGTCTTACTTTCCTGGGTAGATTTTCAAGGCTAGGAAATATTTAGTTATCCTCTAGCTTTCTGCCTGGACTCTATTAGTTTCAGTTACTTGATGAGCCTTGGGTTATAGCCCTTCTCTGATTGAAAAACTCCTTCAGGTGTTCAGCGTAAGAAAATTTCTAGAGGGTGGGGCAGATGCTGGTTTTTAATGAGGCTCAGTTTACATTTCTTTAGCCCAGCTGGGTTGGGTTAAATCTCTGAGGGAAGGGCTGCTGCTTCTCCCCAGAGCGCTGGGAAGGAGCAAGATGGCCACTGTCTTGTGTGGCCAAACTCAGCAAAGACTCTGAGTGCCCTCCATATCCTGCATGTCCCCACACAGTTCTAGTCCAGTCTACCCTCCCTCTGCTGGAGCCCAAGGTGAGTGGCTATAGCTAATTTAGTGCTCTATCCCGGCCCTCTGTGCTGTGGAGCTGTTTTGGGATTTTAACCTTGAGGAAGCTGCTCATAGCTAAAACCGGTGCTGTTTGTGGGCTCCCAGCCTGCCCTCTTGTGCCTCTGCAGACCTAAGAGGCTTGATGCAGTGTCCCTGGTTATATGGTCATCTCCAGCTGCTTTTCTGTTGCTTTTTCCTGATGATTTGTCTTTATTTTAGTTGTAATTCCAGTTTGGTCTTGGGAGAATGTCTGTGTAGCTTCCATTCACTCCGTCGCCATTTTGGAATCTTCCTGTAAATTATTCTTTATTTCACTTAGTGCATCCTTCATTTCTGACTGTTCCTTTTTTATATTGTTGATGTTCTCACTAAGTTCCTTGGAGGTCTCCTTAAGTTCCTTAAAGGTTTCACTAAGTTTCTTGAATATCTCACCAAGTTCCTTGAGCAAACTTATAACCAATGTTTTGAACTCTGCATCTGATTCATTGCTTATCTCCATTTTGTTTAATTCTTTTCCTGGAGTTTTGTTCTTTTCTTTCATTTTGGACATGTTTCTTTGCCTCCTCATTTTGGCTACTTCCCTGTGATTGTTTCTATGTATTTGGTAGAGTTGCTATGACTCCTAGGCTTCATAGGGTGGCCTATTGTTGTAGGTGTCTTGAAGGCTCCAGTGGCACAGCCTCCCTGATCACCCCAGCTCGGCCCTTGAGGTGCACCCCTAGTGTGGACTGTACACCCTTCTGTTGTAATTGAGTCTTGATTGCTGTTGGCACATCAATGGGAGGGATTTACTCAGGCTGATCAGCTGCAAGGACTGGCTGTGCCCACTGGCCACTGGCCTCTGACTGCCTTGGAGGATCAGCAGTGTAGGGGTCCACCACACAGAGCATGATTTACTTCATCAGGGCTCTGGTAACCCCACAGTCCGCTCATTGAGTGTGTCACTTGTGGAGGTGGTTGGGTGGTGGTGCGTCGATGTGGTCTGAAGCTGTCCACTGAATGTGCTGGCTCTGGGTCAAGTCAGCCACTGCCTGTGTTCTATCCGGGGCCACACAGCATAAGCTACAAAGTGATCTGCAAATGGCTGCTTCTTGTGCTGGGCTTGGAGGTGCCCAGGAAAAGCCAAGTTGTGAACCAAGGCTGGTTGCTTCTAGTGCCAGGCCTGGGCCACTTAACGAGAGATATGGGGCTCACTGAGACTAGATGCTGCTTGTTTGAGAGATGTTAGGAAACTCAGAGGCAGGATCCAAGACAGACCAATCCTATAGTAAAGCCTTTGGAAACAGCTTGGGTGGGCCCGAAAGTTGGGTAGGGCAGAGCCTCAGGAAATCACCAGGGCGGGGCAAACAGTGTGAGCCAGGTTGCTGGAGTCCCAGATATGGCAGCCATCTGCTGCCCCAGGGAAGGGCTCCCCAAAGGAGCATCAGCCTCCGCCAGCACATCTGTCCAGGAGAAAGCCGCCTCTCCAGCCCTCGTCCTGAAGCGAAACAGCTGAGTTCTTCCCTGTATGTCTCTGGCACCCCTCAAGCTGCCTCCCCTCCGAGCTCAGAGGGACGAGTTTGAGTAAATCCATGTGCGGGCCCTTTAAGAGGAGCCACCTGGTGTTCCGGCAGCCTCAGCCTCCCTCAGCCTCAGTTCCCGCTGGTTTTTCCAGCCAGAAGTGATGGGGATTCTCTTCCTGGCACTGGGAACCTGAGCTGGGCACCTGGTGTGGGATGGGGACCCCTTCCTCCTCAGGGAGGACCTTCCCAGCCAGGTGTCCTCCTGATTTTTATCCACCACACGTGGGTGTGGGACCAGCCTGTCCGCCTCCGCCCTCCTCCCAGTCTCTGTGTGGCTGCTGCTTTAATTCCGTAGTTGTAGGACTTCCATTCAGCTCGATGTCAGGCTGTTCTGAAGGATGGTTGTTCTGTAGTTTAGTTGTAATTTTGATGTGGTTGTGGGAGGAGGTGATACTGCGTTTACCTACGCTGCCATCTTGACCGGAAGTTCCTAACTTATTATTTTAATATCACCTGGTGCAACTTGAGAAATGTCAACATAAACAACCAAAATAAGACTATATTATTTTCCTGTTTTCTTCTTTTTTACATCAATCCACTTTTTTGCAAGGATCCAAAAAAAGCTTGAGAAAGTTGTTTAATTTTAAAACCTTAAAGTTATCAAACATTTAATGGCTCAATGGTTAAAACAGACAACTACTTCAAGTTCACGTGGCTTTGTTTTCAAAACAAAAACATTTGTACTGGTCACAGAGCAGGTGTCAGTAGTGACACCAGATTTCACTGTTATCTTTTCCATCATTGTTCTCACCACTGTATTTATAGTGAATTTAGGCACTTTCCCACAGAGAAGGCAGGTAGACAACAGGAAGAAAGCTGATAGACCACAGGAAGAAAGTAATGTGTACAAAGTTAGATAACACAATTTATTTTAAAATAGAATTTGTACTAATTAGTTTATTTCTATTAACTTTTATCAAAGTAATTAAGTGTAATCTCATTCTTAAAGATTTCAGGTACATAAAAGAATTTCTGTTACTCTTTATCTTTCAAAAACCATATTTGACTTCTCTGATATTTGGTAATTTTTTTGCTTAAAAATACCTGTACGTTCCACTGAAAATAATATGGTTGCCCTTTCAAATAATAACACATCTTCCTTCACATTATGGAAGTTAAGAGTTTTAAATATAAGATTGAATTAAAGTTTGCATAGATAGATGGGGCATAGATTGGTAAATTTATTCTGATTAAACTTTATGTAATTGTTTAATGTGAAATATAATTTTAAAAGTATTCAGAAATTCATTTTTTTCTAAAAATAGTATTAATACCAGAGCACAGAAGAGAATATTGTAAAATTTAATCATACGTTCTTTAGATTTCTGAGCTGTCAATTGACTTTGAAGTTTCCCTTTTAAAAAAAAAATGCTTAAATGTTCCAAACATTTCCTGGATTCATACCAAAAAATCAATGTGATGCTTGGTTGGAAATTTTCTCAAGCGTATGACTTCTTCTTTGTGTATTAAAATTTATATGTGATAATTATAATATTGAATTTCCATTTTAATTTTACTTTTTCAATATTAGTAATGAAATAATAGTGATTTCTCTAATATAATAGTTATGTACTAAGGTTCAGGGCTTAGCAAAATATATGGAAAAAGAAAGAGTTAAAGTTTTGGTTATCAAACTTGACTGCAAAAGTTAGACAGATGTTCATGCCTACAGATTTAAGTAATCCTGGTAAATCGTATACCAAGAAAAAAGGAAAAATGTAAGTAACATATTATAAATCCCTAAAATATGCTCTCTAAACACGATGACTTATTTTAAATTGTTATATACATACACCTGTATTTGTATCTATTACTGTGTGTGTGTGTGTGTGTGTGTACAATTTACAAGCTGTTCAACTTTCCTGATCAATTTACTTTTTTTAAATTCTAAATTCAAATTATAGGCAGTAAGTTCTTTTACCTTCATGCAGATTATCAAGACAAGGTACACTTCTTTTTTGCCCTGTTTAGTAGTCTATCCTGTTTAGAATATTTTGTAGAACTAAAATTATCCATGTTAATTCAGTGACTAATATTTCATTTCAGTGTTGTTAATAGACTATTGCAATGATGGAAAAAATCTCCCTTGGAATCTTTTATCAACTGATTTAAAAATTGTAGCCATGTTTTTTATCTCAAAATATTTCGAGCCAATGGATGGTTCTGTTGTGCAGATAGCTAGATATTGATGAAGGGAGGAGGCAAAGGGAATCAGACATTATTACGTATAATCAAACTGGGAGCATGAGCCTGTTTGCTTCACCAGGAAGGTACAGCTTCACACACACTCTGAGGATCACAGCATTGCCCCACCGAGAATGAACATCCTTCCCTTCCCCCCTCTAGTACCCGACTGATGGAGATCAGGGAGAGGCAAGCTGAAGCACAATAGAAGTCAAAATGGCACAGAGGGAGGTGCTTGACCATAGAGGTCTGTCAGTCGAACATGGGAAAGGGATCATTAGCTAGGGGTGGACCCATCAGGAGCCTGAAATCTTGGGAAGCTGATTGGTTATTTTGAAGAAGCTCTTGGTGCTTCCCAAGCCCACGATAACATAAACCCAGTTTAACAAAGAAACTCTCTCTCACTGACCCATGCTCATCCTGTTTGCTCACACATTCTCCCTACATAGTCATGTGGCCTTAGCAGCCACACCTTGTGGACTCCAAATGCAGGCTCTAGGCAGGAGCCTGGATACCACAGCAGAGCAAGGGATTACAGCTGGGAACACAAACTAAATTAGCCTGATGCTGGACTGGATTAAGTGTTACCTGATTTTTGATGGCAGGACATTGGGAACCTAGGAGGGGCACTCTTTTCATATTGCATTGAGTACCCAAATAAATCTTACCAACAGACCTCATCCTCCCTTAAAGTTCTCCCTAAATGTTTTTTCTCACAATACCACAAGGACCCCACTTGCACCGGCAACATTTCTGTTGAAACATGAGAATTTTTCTAATGGTCGTTATAGGAAACTGAGTAGATGTGTACAGGTAAGTACAAAACCCAGCAGCCATTTGCTCATTGTGACAGATCAGGCACCTTAGGTTATTACTCTCGAAAAGCAGCAGACCATGGTTATTTTGTTCACTGCTACATGCCTGCAATTAACATAGTGCCTGATATAACATAGGTGCTTGATCAATGTTTTCTGAATTGGTGTGCAACATACATTCTCCAATTTCTGTCCCATAGTAGAATTTATGAGTCAACATAGATGAAGTCATGGAGCCATAATTCCACTCATTTGTGCTGACTTATAATGGCCCTCCATGATTTTTTCTTGAATGGTTTGGTGATGGACACAGAAATGTGCCAAGTATCCCTGGCCAGTTTGGCTCAGCAGTTAGAGCGTCGGCCTGGGGACCAGAGAGTCCCGGGTTCGATTCCCACTAAGGGCACGTACCTTGGTTGCAGTTTGTCCCCAGCCCGGTTGGGCTCATGTGGGTGGCAACCACTCAATGTGTCTCTCTCATGTCGATGTTTCTCTCTCTCTCTTCCTCCTTCTCTCCCTCCTGCTCTATCTGAAGATAAATGCAAAAAAAAAAAAAAAAAAAAAGAAAAGAAATGTGGGAAATAGTATTCAACCCAATTCACAGCTAAGGGGGGAACCTCAAAGCCACTTAGTGATCAGAGGTCAAGTAAGTTTAGAAGAAGATTTTTTTTATTATTATTACTCCAGTGTTCTTTACCTAACAGAAAACATTTGTTTTTAAATTATAACATTGGAAACTCAAGCCTCATATAATTGCAATTCTCCGAATAGCTTGAGAATGAAGATGAGAAACTTGACCTCAAAAATATCAGGTTTTTTTTTTATAAAAACAGTAAGTTGTTCTATTGTGGTGCTTTTCTTTCCCAAACATGTCTGTTCTCCAGTGTGAACTGTTGATGTCCATTATTGACAATTTGGTATTTGTGAATTTGCCCTCATGCCAACATGTGTTTGTAATCCTAAATCAATATTTGCAGCCTCTGTGGTCATTTGTGGACATGCACATGCAGAGAATGGTGAAAAATTTGAGTGGCTTGATGCTCACATTCCCAGCAGGGTCAAACAAAGCCATTCTTTGCCTTTTTGTTTCAGCTCTCACGGTGTGAAATTGTCCCTTTTTGCATTACATTACTGCCACTTGTTTTGCATTATTGTCTTTTGTTGGTGGTGGTGGTGGTTCAAGCTGTTGAAGATGGCCCCTAAGTGTAGTGCTGAAGTGCTATGTAGTTTTCCTATGTGCAAAAGGCTATAATGAACCCTTACAGAGAAAATAAGTATGCTTAGGTAAGCTTCATTCAGGCATGCGTTAACATGTTTGCTATGAGCTCAATGTTAATCAGTCCACAATATGTATTAAAAAAGCCATCTTAAAAAAACCAGACATATAAAACAAGGTAGCTATGGAACATAACTACCGTAAATAATGAGAGTCAAACTCTCTATCTCTTTCTTTCATCTTGTGACTCAAATAACTAGAAGATCTTGCCTCACCTGTATAGATTCATGCAAAAACTTAAGTGAATTCACATATACTTATGATAGTGTTACTGGACAATTGCATGGATTGCCTCTCTCCATTACTAGTGGGAGTGGGAGTCTTATGATATCTTGAGAAAAAGAATTTTCAAAGACTCATACTGGAGAATGAGTGGTCTTTATTTGTGTAGAATTATATTCTTTGGTTTCTAAACTCCCAATTCTCTTAGTCCAGTCCTGGAAAAGGAGAGCTGGGGTTTCAGTAAAGCTAGAAGCAGAGCCAGTGTCCAGGGTTTCCGTTCCATGGTGGAGTTGAGTCCAGCGTAGCATCAAGCTAATCACAGTCCATTAGTCCATTGTGTGTGGGGTCCACATGGCTGTGGGCCATGTGGGTGAGTGTAGGAGTTTGAGAGCCCCATAAGCCAGGAGTCAGGTGTGAGCTAAGAGAGCAAGAAGGGCCAAGAGCCAAGAGAGCCAAGAGGGAGGGCTCCCTTTGTTTACGAGTTTAAATATTAAGTCTTCCCACGCTTGCAGTGACCACATCTATTCTGGCCACTGATTCACTCCCACGTGTGATTGACAGGCAAACACCTTCCCACATCACCCAGACCTTACAGGGCAATCATCTCTTGTCCAGTCCCTTCCCCCAGTATCTGTGGAGAACAGACCTGAAGAATGTTAAACTGCAGCTTCCTGGCAAAGCTGTACAAATGGCATGCCTATATCAGCCTTCCCTCCACTCCTTTCCATTAATCAATAACTGGGTTATTACAATGTATCAAGAGAACACAAATTTAATCTGTATTTTTATCAGAGCCAAAAGGAAGATTAATAGCTACATCTGAAATATCATAACTCACTAATTCTAAATTTTTAAAATTAGGGGGGAAGGAGGAATACAGTGAATTATTTCATTCTTACATATTGAACAGAACTATTGAGGCTTACAATAAACTAAGCTACAGAATCTCTTAGGGGAAACCAAGAACAAGAGAAATTAAAGGAAAATTCCCAACCATGAAATGTAGTACCTCAAGCAAAATAACCCCCCAAATTCAGATACTATATTATTCAAGTGAACTACTTTATATATCTACTATATGTGATTGTGCAATTAGTCAACTTCCTGATTTCATATTTGTACAACCACATTCTTTAAAACAAACTGATGAATACAGAGAATTTAGTAACACAATTTTTAAAAATACCATTATTTATATGCATATAATTAATTTAATATTTGATATTAATTAATATATAGAATGATATCCTGTAAACACAGCCTTTGAAAGACTTCTAATGCCACTTTATATTTAATTCATATGTACACACTGACATTCTGAAATTCAATATTCTGTTGCTAATACTACTGAGAAGAAGTTGGTTATTTACGGGAAAGGAAAGAATCAGAAAGAGCCTTCCCTCACCTCCTCCCTCCCCTTTCCCTACCTGCTTAAATGAATTGAGATAGAAAAACCTGTTTAAAGTCAGGGAGCTTAGCATAATATAGACTAAGTGTGATTGGGAGGAACCTAGCAAAGTCTTTGATTTACCAAATGTTTGCTCCTTCTCATCTACCTGTGAATTGCCTACCTTCCCTTTGAAGTCCAAACCACTATTCCCCTCCTACTTCTCCTTACTTCAGAAGAGCCTGTGAGTCTTAACTGCCTAAATGAGCCCTCATATGTACATATGTAATTAAATTTGCTTATTTTTCCCCGTTAATCTTTCTCATGTAAATTTGATTATTAGACCAACGAGAACTTAGAAAGTTAGAGGAAAAATTATTACCTTCCCTTACACTACTTAGCATTGAATGTCTATGAACTTAAGCTCATAAAGCCTTTCTTTTGTTTTGTTTTTATTTTCATTAAATTTTTTTTTCTTTATTGATTTGAGAGAGAGAGGAAGGGAGAGAGAGAGAGAGAGAGAGAGATAGAAACATCGATGAGAGAGAACATCGATTGGCTGCCTCCTGCATATCCCCACTGGGGATTTGGCCCACAACCTGGGCATGTGCCCTGACCGGGAATCCAACTGGCGACCTCTTGGTGTATGGGACAATGCTCAACCACTGAGCCACACCAGCCGGGCTCATAAAGCCTTTTGAATCTCTCCTGAAACTTATTGTTTTAATGTATAGATGTCAGCCATTACCAATTCATCAAAGTGACACTACATTTTAATAGAATACCAAAGTGTTAGTGCATTACATCATGTGGAGATAAAAATCCAGGTAACATTCTGGTTAGAAAAAAAAATAATGCTTGAAGCTTCCTGTGTTAAGTTCCCATGTCTGTCATTCTGTGATTTTCTAAAAGCACTTCATAACAAATGAAGTTCAATAAGGGCAAAAATATGTTCATGCTATGGAATTCCATTGTACTCAGTTAAATATAGCCGACAAAGGTATCCAAGTATTTAATGAATCATTTACCAACTATACCTTGTTTGAGAGTTTTTAAAACATATGTAAATGATCTGGTCACTTAATGAAATTTATTGTTTAATTTTTTATATATAGAAAGATTACCAAATATACCTAACTCTTATATCTATACCAAAACACTTATGAAAATCACTAGTGGTTGTTAAATATATTCTTCCATTTTCTAATAATAGAACTTTTGTCTAAATATTGTAAATGAAACTGCAAATTTCACTGTGAACATGATTTCCATATAAATTATTTGCATGAGTCTGACAACTGTTCTCTACCTACATTGTGGGTCTCTGGTTGCAGCATGTTCATCTGTTTTTTGTTTTTTGTTTTTTTTTTTTTGAAATTGTAGAATCCTCTTGTTATCCAGGGTTCTACTGTAGTTCATCATCAACCAGATGACAGAGACAAGAATGATTTATGTAACATAAAGCAAAGGCACTGTCATTCTTGCTTAACATTCTGATGGTTTCTCATTATCTTTAGATGAAAATCCAAACCAATTTACCAGAAAGTACTGCTTGAGTTGTCTCTTGGTATATCTCAGTCCTCGGTTTGTAGTGCCTCTTCATTCCATGTTTACCTTACTAGGATCTAAAAACAACGACCTTTCTGTTAATTTAATGATCAAACACATCCAAGCCCTAGTGTTTACCCACCCTCATTTTCTTGGCATGCCATTTTCTCCACATTGTTCACAGTTGATCACCTCTTTACATGTACATTCCTGCAAAATTCTCTCTCAGGTATGCAACCCATGCCATCCTCTGTCACTCTGATTATTGATGCTTATCTTTCTGAAAAATAAGGCATGTCCATTTATTTGCTTTATATATTTATTTAGCCTCTTTCCTATTAAAATATAAGCTTCATGAAATTAATTTATATATTTTTGCCTCTCTCCTATTAAAATATAGGCTTCATGAAGTCAAGAGTTCTTTTTTTTTTATTAATTTATTTTTGTTACAGATGTTTCTCCTTTTATCCCCATTGACACCCTCCTCCCCATCCCCCCACCCTGTCCCCAGCTTTATTGTCCATGTCCATCACTTATGCATACATGTGCATAAGTTCTGTGGTTTATCTCTTCCCTTCCCCCCACCCCCTCTTCTGAGGGGTGTCAGTTTATACCCTACTTCCACATCTCTGGGTCTACCCTGTTCCTCAGACTGTTATGTTCATTATATTCCACAAATAAGTGAGATTATGTGATATTTGTCTTTCTCTGCTTGGCTTGTTTCGCTTAGGATAATACTCTCGAGGTCCCTCCATGTCCTCTCAAAGGATAAGAGATCTTTCTTTCTTACAGCTGCATAGTACTCCATTGTGTATATGTACCACAGCTTTTTTATCCATTCATCCACTGATGGGCACTTGGGCTGTTTCCAGATCTTAGCTATAGGGAACCCACTCTATGGGAGAGCATAATTGCCAATGATACATCAGATAAGGGGTTAATTTCCCAAATATATAGAGTGCTCATACAACTCAACAAAAGGAAGACAAAGAACCCAATTAAAAAATGGGCAGAGGAACTAAATAGATACCTCTCCAAAAAGGACATACAAATGGCTAAGAGACATATGAAGAAATGCTCAACATCACTAATCATCAGAGAGATGCAAATTAAAACAACAATGAGGTATCACCTCACACCTGTCAGAATGGCCACCATCAACAAATCATCAAACAACAAGTGTTGGCGAGGGTGTGGAGAAAAGGGGACTCAAGTACACTGCTGGTGGTAATGCAGACTGGTGCAGCCACTGTGGAAAACACTATGGTGTTACCTCAAAAAATTAAAAATTGAATTGTCATTTGACCCAGTGATCCCACTTCTAGGAATATACCCTAAGAAGCCTGAAACACCAATCAGAAAAAATACATGTACCCCCATGTTCATAGCAGCACTATTTATAATAGCTAAGATCTGGAAACAGCCCAAGGGTTCTTTATTATTTTTATCCCTTGAAATATTTCAAGAGGACCACTTGTAAGAAAAGCACATTTTAAGCCAGCGCCATGGTGCAATGGTTAGCATTCTGGACTCTGAAAAACACATTTTAAACATACACACATACTCATTGTATTAGGGCAGACAAAACTGTTTGCACGGAAAAACAGTCCCCTAAATGTCAATGGCTTAAAAGTTTATTCCTTCTGCGACTGGTTTCTTTCACTTAGCATAATGTCCCCAAGGTTATTCGTGCTGTTGCATATCACAGAATGTCCTTCTATTTTAAACACTGAATAATATTCCAATGTATTTATATACATGCTGTTTATTCATTCTGTGTTAAACACTTGAAAATTCATATGGGAGTAGACATCATGTTAAGTGTTCTTACCACCATTATTTTTTAACAAGTTTATTTCTCACTCACCTAACCATCCAGTGCTTGGAATAATATGTGGATTTCTTTCCACCTGTTATTTCTTCTACTGAAAGGACTCATCCTTTCATTTTGTAGCTTAACCAATAGGGGACTATGCTGCCCAATAAAGCAAGAATTTTGCTAATCAACGTATTGTTTTCAGCATAGACTCTCATACCTTATTTAGCTTTTTTAACTTAGACATAACAAGGATTTTATTTTTAAAGCACTAATACTTTACCTTTGTCTAGTAAAAGCTTTTATCTTTTGCCTCTCAGACCATGCTGAAATAATATGATAAGTTTAATGTTTATATAATCTTACAGAGATTAAAGGAATATTTTTTATTCTAATGAATTGTCACATTTTCTGTCTCTTCAGTGCTTCGTCCAACAAATTAAACAATATTTTAGAGATTCATTATGCCCAAAACCAACATACTTCAATAATCAGGAGAGAATAAACAAATATATTTTCATAAAATGTAAAGGTAAATATGTCTCTCTCTCTTTTTTTAAGGTTCTGCTCTTCATAAGGCCTTCTCAATCTCACTGTATATGTGTGAAATTCAGTGCCAGTGTATGTACCAGATACTCTTCCAGACACTAGAACATAGTAGGAGTGTAATACTTTGAGATTCTTTGAAATAACATGAGGTACTCTTGAATACCCACTCCTAACTCTACATTACATAGGTGTGTAAAACAGGCAGTGGGAATTTTTACTGAGACTTGCTCAACATCCAGAATAAAATTAGAAATTAAATTTTAGCCCGGCCGGTGTGGCTCAGTGGTTGAGCATCAACCCATGCACCAAGAGGTCGCTGGTTAATTTCCCGGTCAGAGCCCATGCCCAGGTTGTGGGAATGATCCCCAGTGGGAGGCATGCAAGAGATGGCCAGTCGCTGTTCTCTCTCATCAATGTTTCTATCTCTCTCTCCCTCTCCCTTTCTCTCGCTCTCTAAAAACAAAACAAAACAAAACAAAAAAATCAATAAAGAAGAAAAAATTAAATAAAAGGAATTAAATTTTAAAAGACAAACTTCAGAGGAGGGGGGCAGGTGGGAGGGATGAGATAAAGAACTTATATGCATGTATGTGTAACCAGTGAACATAGACAACAATGCTTGGGGAGGGTGGGATAGGGAGGGGGGTGTCTAGGGGAAAAAGGATAAACATCTGTAACAAAAATAAATTAATAAATAAAATATATATATATAGTAAAATACAATAAAATAAAAAACAATTATAAAGGAAGAGGGTATTCTTCTCCATTATATTCCCACTGTCAAGGCAGATACATTAGACATATTAAACATGCAAGGAACTCCATTGGTTGTTTCTGCACTAACTGAACTTAGGATTTTAGTTGAGTTTTCTCTATGTCTCTGTGAAAACAGGCACTGATTGGTGGCCCTGAATAAACTCCATTCCTCAAAGCTGTTGAAGTTCTCATTATAGAAATATATGTATTTCTTATGTATTAACTAGATATTGCTGTTTTAGGTCTATTTTGTTTTATTTTTTTGCTGTGTGTGTGTACATGCTCAAATGTGAATGCAGAATAGCCCTCCAGAGGTGTACATCTCAGAAGAGTGAAAAGACTGAGGTTCTGAATATACAAACGATGTTCCTTTTTCTTTTTTCTTTATCCAGCCGGCACCTGTGTTCTTCAGGAAACACAAACCCTTGCTCTTTGCTATTCTGCACAGCTTTAGATTAAGAAAATGGTAACATTCTTGTTTTTGCAGGAAGGGAAAAGACTGTTTAATGCCAGGATTTTAAGAGGTCTAATCACACGGTTTGTTTTGTACGATAGATAAAGCAAGAGATCTGCTAAGAGAGGACACTCATATAAAGATTTATGGAGAACAGAGTCAGTTTAAATAACCCATAAAAAGGGTAAAGAATAATTGCCAGGGAATAGAGTAAAATAAAGAAAAACTAGAGAGAATTTGGTAGCAGGTTTTAAAAGATATTAAATTTGGTGACCATAGGAGTGCAAGGCTGGTTCATTCTTTTTTTTTTTTTAACACACTTCTCTCAATGAGAAAAGTTCAGAGATGACTGATGGGTTAAGGCAGTTAGAGTGAGGTTGCCTTACCTAACAGCAATCTAAGGACAATGCAGTATACAGTTGAAAACAGCAGTAGAATGATAGCTTAAGAGAAATGGAAAAAGGTAAAGTATATAATAATTTCTCTTTTTTGTTACATCACCTCACACCATATGTGATATATCTTAGTACCTAATTGATTAAATATTAATTAATTATTAATAATATTATTATTCTATAATAATTATTAATCTATAAAATATCTTTGATCCAATATTTTTATGTTTACAATTTTATACTATAGAAATGCTTATAAAAATATATAACTACAGAAATATACAAGGCATAATTTGTAATAGTAAAATACCAAAGATAAATAAAGATACATTAGATAGAATATTATGTAGCCTTTAGAATGAACATAAATCTCCAAGCTATTGAAAATTATTGTTTTCAGATCCCACTTTAAAAAACATAATATTTTTTATGATATGCATAGAAAACAGAGAAAAAAGATACAATTAATTGTTAATAGTAATTTTCTCAGGATAAATTACAAGGAATTTTTACTCTTTATTTTACATACTTATCCATTTTTCAAATTTCTCTATTAAAACACATACTTTGCTTTTTTTTTTTTTTTTTTAAGGAAACAACAAGGAGTTTTAAAGGAATCTGGGACTCTGGATAATTTAGTCTAATTAACCAACTCTTTTTAACCATGGACATGCATAGATAGATGCACCTAAAGGTGGCCATAGTAAAAGTCATATATATTTCTCAGTGTCCATTATTATTTTAGACTTTTCAGAAATGATTTCATATCAATCTGATTTATACCATATGGACATAAATGTTTGGACAATAATTGGACATGAGAGTCACCTTCATGCACTAGATTAAATTATGCAATAGTAAGATGCTTAGCCTATTGAGAACACTTTAAACTGTATGGTGATTGACTGATTCAAGGAGAACTCTTTTTGGTAATCTAATCATGGAACATTTGGAAAGTTAGTGGAGAGTAGAGTGGTTGGAATTGGAGAGGCCACGAAAACCGAGTGAGTAATCAGGAGCCAAAAAAAGTTACTTGTCATGAGCAAAGTGATGTCAAGAAGTAGAGAATGTTCCTTTGGTATCACAGTGAGGTAGTCAGGGGGAATAAAGAACAGGAGGAATAAAGAATAAAGCAAGGCAATCTAGACACAAATATTGGAATAATTGTTTAGAACCATTGCTGCTGCAGAATGCTGGATGCATAGCATCCTCGTGATGATTATCCTGCTGCAACTTTCTACGAGCTCTAACAATGGACATTATTTCTGGTCCCTCTTACCTCATTATATACATGCTATGATCTTCATCAATAGAAGTAACCTAAGTATGTCCCTGTTTATGGAAGTAAAAAGAATGCCTGACATTGTTGCAAACCTGACCGATTATCAAATTAACACTTTAAAAAAACGAATCTCTTTTGCTTCCCTTCCAACTTTACCATTTTATCCTTCTCTTTCTATTACTTATTTCACACTCCTTTAATCTTAACTTTGTCATGTATTCTGATTATCATTTTCTCAAAGATTTTCAGTCTTCAAAACATTCTCCTCAGATAGGTTTGGTACACACCTTCATGAAAAGATTCTGGAACAAATGCAACTTTTATATGTCATGCTCAGTTTCATTGAGACCACATTTAAAGTTTGGTTTTTCTTCTTTCAGACTATTTAGCCATTTCTAATAAGCATATTTAACCATTAAAATTGTATGCTGCATTTTATTTTCATAAACACTGCTGACATAGTTCAAATCACATATTGGTTGCATCCAGGCTAAAGCAAAAAGTAGAGGAAATAGATACAAAGTATATACTTAAGGTTACATAATATATATTAAGAAAAGCATTGTTTGTTTTTATGATGACAGTGTGAAATTTCTAGGATGCTTAATTGTATGAATAACCTCTCAAATTATATATAATTCCTGCAATCAATTTCATATAAAGGGTTGAACACCATACAAAGACTGTATTTCATTCTTAGGAATGTAGTAGGCACGTACTAAAAGATTTCAATATTACAAAAAGGAAGTGATTTTAAAATTTTCACTTATACAGATAATGTGTTAACAGCTTATGTCTCTCACTTCAAAACATGAAACAAGTTCTAAAAATGTACAATTTAAAATCAGTGGCAGCATTGAAAAATGTATACCCTAAACCTCAAACAGGCAATCCACCTCAATGATACACTGGCACCAGGTTTTACAATAAGATTCCCTACTATTTTCAGTATCAGGCTATTGGTCTTGATATTGTGAAATGGATTTTAGTTTTTAATATTCTTGTAGTAAATTTATACAAATAAAATTTGAGATAAGGACAGGTGTACTAAATCTTTTTACTGTGTTGCTCTATTCCAAAATGTAATCACAGATATAGTCATGGGATATATTCAATAATCTCAACCATTGCAGGGAACAAGCCTAGGGCTTTTCAGAAGGGCAGGGTTAGCAGACAGTAGCCATCATAAACACCGGTAGTCATTGGGGTTGTCCTGAAGGCCAGAATCATTGCCATCATTAGTTAATACTTTAATATATTCAGCAACGAGAAATCAATCCATAAAAGGAGATATGTTGCTATTTTCCCAAAGCCTAATGGCAAGCTTGACATTGCAAATATTTGCTTATAGAGTTATACAAAACAACTAAGAAGAATTGGTCAGATATGGAATTGGTTGTGTTTATGCCAACCCATAAAAGTGGTCAAAACCAATAAATGTAGTTTTTACTTCCCACTCTCCAAAAACTGGTGGAAATTTTTGTAAGAAGGGTGAATGTGTTCATTTTGTCCTTAAAATATATTTCACTGCCAACCTCAATAAGAATATTTGAATATAAAAAGGAAAACAGAACTTAAAATTCAGTGAAAAGGAGTAAAAAGTACATATTCTTTCTTTAATTAATTTTAAACAACTTTATATTAAATTAATTCTTTCAGTAATGTAATATGGAAAAGGTAAAATCTAAATTCTTAAATAAGTTAATTTATATATCTTTTCTAACATTTTTTTAATGGGTCTACTATAAGCATGTTTCATTGATCATGAAAATTATATAATTATATATAGATATCCTTAAATTTAATAAGTAGGCTTTCTAACAAGACAAAAAAATTGCATTTTAATTTGCAACTTTTTCTTGATCTACTAATGAAAGCTTCACTGATTATCTTCTTAGAGGTCAAAATGCTAATTAGGAGTTCCTCATCAGTGATAATTCAGACATGTGGAAAAATGATGACATTAGCTTTTTATCTTTCAGTTAACTTATTTTGTGTTCCCTTGTCTTCTCAAAGTTCTGATAACAATGAAGACAGTTTATAACATTTAGCACTTCCCCTTTCAACTCAATATATACATTCTTGCTTAAAGGGACACGTTATATGGATTTCATCACAATTTTCTCTTTTCCCAAATACAACTCCTTAATTTACACTTTAATAAGCTAAATTTTACAGATTATATTTTAAACTATAAATAAAACATTACATTTTATATCTATAAAAGTTTTTACATCTACAAAATTTTCAATTTTCAGAAAGTGTTACATTAAAAATTTTTTTTGCTTTACAATTTGAAATTTCTAGATCCAGGGAGAATTAATCATTTCACTTGTCTATTCTATTATAAATGCTATATCATTTCAGAATTCATAGCATATAAGATTTCACTTGTGAAAAAGCTCATGGAACATGGAAATCTATTTATTAAACATCCCCCGCTCTATATATAGTCATGCTTTACAAAATGAAAGTACACATTAAAGGATACTGGTTATGTGATTTAATTATTCAGTTTTGACTTATAGCCCCCAAACAGCCAGAGATAATATGCAAATGAATGGGTGTGTCTGTGTTTCAAAACAGGCAACAGGCCAGATTTGGGCCAAGCTATTGTTGAACCTTGTCATAAAGTAACTTGAAATTCCTTTTTCTACCGGAAACAAAATTAAGTTATTCTGTCTCTTTTTATAAATGTAATAAATATTTTATGGAAAAAAATCTACTTGATCAATGTCAATTTTATCAATTTACTAATCACAGTCAAGGCAGATCAATTTGATATTTGACTCGGGGGGGGGAATAAACTGTATACTTCAAAAAGAATCTACTGGCCCTGGCTCAGGAGCAACAAAGATATGAAATATCAGCGAAACCAAGCGCCGAATATTTTTATTAATCTGGCACATAGCCCATGGGCAATATGCCAAAAGCAGCCCACAGTAAAACAATCTCTTCCCAATTACAATATTGAAGTGACCTTACACTACTTGGCTTAATTGAAAGTTCAATACAATGAGGAATATTACTTTTTGATTGTTGTTATTGCAACAAACACATGGTATAATTTCAAAATATTCTAAAATAGCAGAGAAAGAAATTCAAATAGCCTAAAGATGTTAAAAAGAAAGAACTAAGAAAATCAGAGCTATGTTAAACTTGGTATTTAATAATTTGCTACATAGTGTATGAAGTGAAAAACCAAACAGAAATAAGGCTTTTTAAAGAAAATTTTCTACAATTATTTAAAATCCATCTAACGAAAATATATGCTTACAACTGTCAAACTATAAAAGAAGGTAAACTGAAGAATGCTCAAATGACCAGAAACTAGGTTTATGCAACAATAACAGAGGACTTGCAGTTCAGGTAATGCATGCTATAGCAAGTTGCAGACAGGTCCCTTGAGTATTTGAGGCAGGCTACCTTTATGGGCAAGGAGTGCAAAGAAGGTGGAGTCCAGTCAGGGTAAAGGAAGTAAATTCATTGACTTGAGGATAGGAGAGATTCTTGACAGATGTTCATTAGTCAGAAGATAAGTTCCATTCTTCTGTAAAAGATATATTTAATAGAAATCTTATGTTAAGTTCTGTCTCTCAATTCTTTAATTCTGTTCTTCTGAGGGTGCATGAGATTCTCCATTTTATAGCCTGTGGTTCCATTTTAGATGGAAATCCTTTCACACACTATATTCATTTGTTTTATTTTTCATGGCACGCTATATTAACCGAACAAGAAATGCTCTCATACACACACAAAGGACCAGAAAGGTTAAAAACTGTACAGCTGAACATGAAATATATTCAATCTATATTCTATATTATTATTTTTTAATCCTCACCCTGAGGATACTTTTCCATTCATTTTCAGACAGAGTGGGAGGGAGAGAGAGAAACATTGATGTGAGAGAGACACATCAACTGGTTGATTCCTGTCAGACCAGGGCCAGGAACTAAACCCCAACCAAGGTACGTGCCCTTGACTGGAATCGAACCTGTGACTCTTTGATCCCCAGGTTGACGCTCTAACTGCTGAGCCAAACCAACCAAAGCTATATTCTCTCTATGTTTTTTTTCTTTCTTTATTGATTTGAGAGAGAGAGGATGGGAGAGGGAGAGAGAGATAGAAACATCGATGAGAGAGAACATAGATTGGCTGCCTCCTGCATGCCCCCCACTGGGGATCGTGCCCACAACCTGGGCATGTGTCCTGACTAGGAATTGAACCGGTAATCTCCTAGTTCATACCACCGAGTCATACCAGCCAGGCAATATATTCTATATCTTATATACAATAAAATAAAGGACACAATATTGACTCTGAAAACAATGTTACTCTCTGTCACTATGAATCATTGAACCTTTTATTCAAAACCGGAAAATCACAATACTTTTCTAAATAATATTTTTATCTTTCATTTTCATTTTCTGAGTTTTTTTGGCTTATCAAAATGAAATGAGCTTTTAAGGAGTATGGGACTTGTACTTAAATTGTAGCAAATTCTTGGTGTCTCTTGAAATTTTAATAATTCAGTCTTTATTCGCTTTATTTCTATACTTCTGTCTACTGGTGTTTCAGAAAAAGACAAAAAAAAAAAAAAAAAAAAAGATTGGAAGAGATTTGGTCAAAAATGAGTCTTGGGAGATTTATTCTCCAAAACACAAAACTGCAAAAACAGTTTTGTAACTGCCTGTAAACTCAGAAATTGTTCCTCTTTTTCTCTCAAAACTGTGTTATGTCACATTTCTATGATTCTGCTCATTGCTGTTGATTCCATTTTCCTGCTCTGTTGGGTTAAGAGGGATCAATCTTTGTATTCCCAGACCTGAGCACAGTGACTGGTGTGTAATAGGCACACAATACATTTTTTTCTGAGTAAATGAATGTGTGTCATTGTTAATATATTCACTGTTTTTCAACCTCATTAGAAAATTTATAACTAGATCTATTCCGTTTCAACTTGACTGGTCACAGAGCAAGTTTTTACCAGTCATCAAGCCCCATCATCATGATGAGTTCAGCATGAGAGTAGAGTGGAAGAATGGCAATACCCCATATGTGAGGACAGTTTGATCTTGAGTACTGTACACCACCTGCCCAAGTCTGAAGAAAATAATTATGTCTGCTGAACAAACCCATCCTAACCTTTTTTCCTTACCTGTATGGTGTTTCCTTTGATGACTCATTGGTCTTTGGGGGACAGATATCTTGCTTTATTAACATGCATTTGAAGATTCCATCTTTGGGTGTCAATTCTTTATTACAGTCTGGTAGAATTATCCAATAAAACAATATATTCCTATACATTTCTTTGCTGTGATCTATTTAGTTGCAAATTTAATTTCTTTAATAATTATAAACTATTCAGATTATTATTTTTCATGATTGAGTTTTGGTAGTTCATGGCCTTTGAGAACTGGTCCATTTCTTCTAGGTTGTTGAATTTAAGAGAATAGAGTTATTGTATTACTTTAGTATTCTTTTTAAAAGGCTGAAGGATGTGTAGTGATATCCCATAACTTTCCTGATATTGGTGATTTGTGTCTTCTGTCTTTTTATTTTTATCAGTCTTGCTAGTGGACAAGCAATTTCATTTACTGTTCAAAAAATGTCGAGCTTTTTGTTTTGTTTTGTTTTCCTATTGTTCTTCATGATTTCTTGAGTCTCTTCTGCTGGTTTTCAACAATGACAAAGACAGATGAAGTTAGATGTCTACGGACCATTATCATTGCATTGATATCAGTTAAGTACAACTTATAGATATGTAAATTTGCATAAGGAAAATGAAAGGCAGAAGCACTGATGATTGAGTTTATTTCAAACTCTTTAACAAATGTTTCCTGAAGTTTCCTCCAAATGCTCTTGCTTCTGCTTGCTCGTCCTTTCCCTTTTTGCTCAGAACTTGTGATAGAGTTTATCCCCTTTGTTTACTCCGTATTGACCACAGGTAGATGCAATGCACCTTCAGTACTGCCATCCTGCGCGTGTTGGCCTAGACTCTGCTGTGGATCAGGAAGAGTTCAGTGGTCATGCCCAGCATTCTATTAAAAATGCAGAAGAAAGCCAAACAATAGCTTATGATGACCATGCTCTCCCAAAAGAACAGAAAAGATTTAGCCTAAGTAGTCATATCATCTTCAAATCTTTACTGAGGAAAATGACCAGGCACAATTTTATGGGATGTTATTCTGAAAGCTAAAAATCATGTCATCGCTTTCTCTGCTAGACTATTAAAATTCCAGTAGAATCTGAAATCTCACTTCAACCTACATGCCTACCTGTTCCAACTTTTGCCTTAATTACAGAGAAGCAGGTGTATGTGTTAGAACTGGGAGCAGAGGGATCCTTACCTAAGTCATTCTGCCGTCTTCTCAGGTGTTCTGCCTGACAATAGTGATTGTGGCAGAGGTGATCCTGGATATAATAGCTTTGTGCTCCTCATAAATAGTATTTTTAAGTAAAATCTTAATTTGGATGGTAATACAGTTTCAAAAAAACAAATCTAGTAGGTAATTTAGGCAGCAGAAAATCTTAAAAATGATTCTTAGATAAAATTTTAGAATGTAAGTTCCATAAATGGTGTAAAATTTAGTTAACTAGTTCTTGAGGCATGCATGCAGTTTATAATGTGGTAGTTAAAGTAATTTGCATAACACTATTTTCTCTGACTTCTGATAAAATCTAATAGATGAAGCAAGACTGTTTTTATGACAAGTGGGAAAAGCAAACATGCCTCATTAACATTTCATTAACATAATGATTGTCCTCACTTTTTCATTACTTTTCAATCCAAAGTGTAATAAATAGCAAATACTATCCATGTGTATAATGATGGTTGTGTCATCAAGCATGCATAAACAATACTTTTTTATTTATTATATGTTAGAAAAGCATATGATTCATATTTTTAAACATACAGTTCACAATGTTTAAAATTCTATAGTCTTAGAGGATCCAACACTCTCACACAGTTTTGAAAAAATGAAGTACAACCCCATTTAAGAAAAAAAATAAACTAATATTTTGAGGGATGCATTTGAAAAACACAGCACCCTCAGCCTTCCTTTAATATTCTCATTTTAGAGTTGAGCATTTGACAAATGTATCCATCTATCCACTCTATCATTGATTTCCGAGGTGATTTCTGACTCTGCAAGGGTGCTTCTCGAGTTTGACGGCTTTTGATGAAAATATGAGATTAGAAAAGAATAACCTGAGCTGAGACAGATGATCAGCGTTATCTGAGGCACTGAAGAGAAGTACCCCAGTTTTGTTCTCAGATTGATGATTTACTCATCCCAAAGCACTGAGGAAAGTGAAGACTATCACAGGTGACAGAGGAGACAAGCCTACAGAATAAAAAGGGCAATAAATAAATAGTTTAGCGTGAACAATGTAGCCTCAAAATATGCACTAACACCTAAAAGAGATGGAGAAAAATGAAAATGTTAAAACACACACACACACACACACACACATCCACACACACCTACAGCAAATATGAGGCAGGTGATGAGGAAAGAGAATATTCAAATATTTCATGAAATTGAAAAACTGAATTATATTTCACAATTTGTGTGTTTTTCTGTTTTTCTTTAAAAAGGGGTGGAGTTACAGAAAGAATAAGATGTAACAAACACTGATTTAGAATATGTCATGCTTCTTGTTTTACCCTTTAAAGTGAAGTAGTTGGGGAAGCAGTGATTATAAAGGGACTGAACTTAGATAAGAAAAAGACTAAATTTTTTAGGCCTATGTTAAATGTCTTCATTTCACCTTCAATTATTAAAGGGTAGTTTTCTGAATTGGTGGTATGTGCTTTCAGCACTAGATATTATCAACGTAATGGTAACAATATTGGCTGCCTTTAATGTTGTTTCCTATATATTTGGTTTTCAGAAGTGTTGTTCTCATGCATATCACTTGTACTGATCCAACTTAGCGTTTGTAATATTTCAACTTTAGCTTAGATTTCTATTAGCAGTTTTGGAAAATTCTTAGACATTATGTCTTCTTACGCCTTCTCTCCTGTGAGGATTCTATATGTTATATATACCATATGTTATATATTCTCACTGGGTAACTACTGTCACTTTCTTTGTCTTCCATATATTTCTTTAACTTTTGTCTATACGTTTCATTCTGCACAAGTTCATCTAGACATCATTTCCAGGTCAGAAATTTTCTCTTCAGCTATTAACTCATCTGCTGGTCTTTTAATTATAGCTTTAATATTTTTCAGTGTACTCGTTTTTGTTTCTTCTATGAAATTCTTGTTTTTGTCTTTTTCTCCTTGAATGCGATGCACCTTTATTATCAAGCTAATCACATTTAGTAACTGGCATTTTACTTACAGCATGATTTCAAGGGAGCCCCTAGAAAGTAATGCCTCCTTTAATTTTTTTTCTCTCATGCCATTTTATTTTATTACACTTTCTGGAATATTATTACTGTTGAAAATTAATATTCTTAGCCATTTGGTTGTTTCTGTAATCTCTGCTTTTCAACCTCAATTTTACCTTTAGAAAATCTTGGTCTGCTGACCAAGCAGTAACAAAAGTGCATTTTTAAAAACACAAAATAATTGCCTATTTCAGATGATACCAAATGGAGAGAATGTCCTATTTTGAATACTGGAATATTTACCAATCTCACCGATTTCTATACTCAAATCACTTCTCCCCCGATACAGTCTCAGGGATTTATGAAGTGGTTCTGTGACGAGATCTGTTATTATAGTAGGCTTTTGAGTGTAATTTATCGGAATCTGAAGAATTGAATTCATTTACAAGAACTAATCCTCATTTACCACTCTCCATAGTAAATTTAAAAATACTTTTTTGCAGTCATGTCACATAATTAGTTACATATGCTTCTCAGTTGTCAGTGGAATATGATGCCTTGGGGTTTGTTGTTGTCGGCAACTCACATGAAGAGTTATAAAACACCCCAAAGAGTCCTTAAAAATACACATAGTCTTATAGATCACTGTTTAAGTCTGTCTCATTAGTTTCAACTTATTCTTCCTCCTTGTGGATAACTTTTTAAAACTTTATTTTGTCATTCAAAATGTTTCTGTTGATACTGTTTTATAATTTTTCCTCTTAATTATGTTTTTTCTATCATTTTAAATTTAAAATTAATTATATTGGATAGAGACTATAAGAACAAAATACAGCCAAGGAGTGCTCAATATCTGGTCTTTATTAAAAATACAACTTCCATCACAACAATACTCAACAATACTATTTTTTCATGTTGTGAACTGTGCCAAACTAATTGCTTTGCTTTGCCCTTTACTTTCCTCAAAGGTCTCAGTTAATTTGGGGTTCTAACTTTCCTGATTATACATACATTCTCAGCTTCTCCCTTGAATCCCTTGTATGTTCCTCTTAGTCATTCTTCAATTTATAATATTCTGTCCTTCATGGTTAGATCAGTTTAAGCACCCAAGTGAAACATGTAGAGTGTTAAATTAGAATACATAAAACAATAGAGTAGCAGTTAAAATTGCATGTACCATATAAAAAACTATGAGCCTTCAAGTATCACCCCATTAGGAAAGACCAATTAAAAACCATGGCTCTTTTACTCTTCCCTGACGGTCATTAGACCAAAGGGTTGACAGATTGAAAATTTAGTCTGAATTACCTATAGTGTGTGTTCCTAAAGGAATCCTGATTCTTTCCTTAACTCCACAAAATTTCAAATTAATTACTTTACATATTATTTAAATTTTATGAGTATATAGCCAGATGTTAAACAAAAATCAAAATGAGACTATACAGCTCTGAATGCATCTTTGGACCTAGCTTTGGGGCAGCTTCTCAGGTGGCTTACTTCTGTCATTGCTACAAATCCCATCATCAATGTCCCCAAATCTATAGATATCCCCTTCCCAAGAACCTGTCAGACTGCTATGACTGTCATCAGAAACAGGTCTACTTCTAGTCTGGGAAACAGATTTATGTGTATTTGTTAGAGGATGTTTATATTGCCTAGGTTAACTTATAGAGGATGCAGAATTATCACTAATGTTCATAAGAATGGGAGAAAGAGTATCTAACTGAAGACAGGATTGGACTCTGCTAAGTAAAGTTAGCTGCTGCTATTTTGTTTTTGTTTTAATTTTTTTTTCCTTTATTGATTTTAGAGGGGAAGGGAGAAGGAGAGAGAGAGAGAAATCAATGAGAGAGAATATCGATTGGCCGCCTCCTGCGTGCCCCCCACTGGAGATCAGGCCCACAACCTGGGCATGTGCCCTGACTGGGAATCGAACTGGCAACCTCTTGGTGCATGGGTCGATGCTCAACCACTGAGCCACACCAGCTGGGCAACTGCTGCTATTTTGAAGACAAGAAAAGGCAGAAGGAGAAAAAGAAGGAAATAGATAAAGTAGGAATTATATTTTAACTTTTTTTCTCTACATAGAAACCTTAGGGTAGAATGAAAATAAAGATGACTAAAACATCTATTTTCCCAACTCTCTCAGCTTTTGCCTAAATCCCATTGCTTATCTAGACTCTAGATTCCAGAAAATGGAATGGACTATCAGTAAAGGTTTTGAGAACATGAATGCTTAATTGCAATCTTTTTAGACACCCTGTATAATAAATGGATGCGCCTGACGTTTAGCATAAGCATCCCATCACCATCCTCTTGTAATGTCTTTATAAATTGTTTTACCATAACTTCTCGGTTCTGCAGTTTATAAAATCCCAATGCTTGTTGCTTTCCCAAATTGCCAAGAAAACCAAGATTGGTTGGCTTTAAGAACCTAAAGAAAAATATTTCGCTTAGACGTCCCACTTCAACTGAAAATTTAAAACATTTATGCTACCAAGAATTATATTGTTTAAGGTCTATTAAAATTAGAGGGATTGAGCAAAAAGGAAAAAAGAAAACAAAAAACAAACTCATGGACATGGACAACAGTGTGGAGCTTGCCTCGGGGAAAGTAGGGGTGGGGGAGGAGGAGGAGGAGATAGGGGGTATAAATGGTGATGGGAGGAGACTTTACTTGGGGTAGTGAACACACAATACAGTGTACAGATGATGTGTTATGGAATTGTGCATCTGAAACCTACATAATTGTGTTAACCAGTGTCACCCCAATAAATTCAATAAAGAGAAAAAAAAAAGAAAGAAAAATAAACTAACACTTATCGAGTGCCCATTATAAGTCAGACAGATACTGTGTTTATAGGCATATAAATATTACATATATAAAAAAAATTGCAATCATTTTTGCTTATAGCTATTCCTGACTTAGTCCCATCAACTTAGTTGAATAGCCCCCATTCTTTTAATAAGCATTTGATGTTTGAGCAGGTTTGTCTAAAGTCATGTTCCTCAGCAGCAAAGAATGAAATGAAGTACTTATATAGGTGATTTTGAGAGAACCTTCTCAGGGGAAACCTGTAAAAAAAAGTGAGAGAAATGTAAGTAGGGAAGAGGAAGAGGCTAAGCTAAGATGGAGGTTTGGTGAAGGTGACCTGGCCTCATCTGACCCCATGAATAGCTCTGGAGCATAAATCCCATCCAAATATAGAGGACTGGGCTCAGTTATTAACTAGAAGTTGCCTAAGATTGAGAAAGAGAGAGAATCACCATACACCATGGGCAGTTCTTGGTGATGGATGCAAGTATGAGCCATTGGCTTTCAGCGCCTACAGCAGCCATCAGTGGGAGGACTAGCCTGGTTAAAAAAAAAAATCTAGTGTGAGCATCACTAATATCTGCTACAACAAATAACAGAGGAAATGAGCACAAAATGAAGTTGACAGATTTCAGGGTTATTTTCCTTAAAGGTCTTGGTTACTCTAGGGAGCAGCTGGATTACTCTGGTTGCATCTTTGGTTATACATCAGTGATCGGTGCCACCACAAAAATCTGCAGGTAGATGGAGCCAAGCAGTCTTAGGATTTGGTTTCAAATATTATCTGTTAGATTCATTCATGAGTTCTCCTAAATCCCATATCAAATTCTATCATCTACATGTCAAACAAACTGATCATGTACTTTTTCCACAAAACTAGGGGAAAGATAAGCAGACCCAGACCCAGACTTAGATATCTAACTATGCCTTAAGAACAGACAGTAAAAACCTTGCTAGTCAAAAGGCAATGCCAGTGGTCTACTAAGGAAAAAAAGAGAGAGAGAAAAATGTAGTCATGCTGAGTTTGAAATATCTTCTGATATCAGACATTTGCCTCTTAAGTTGAGGACAGTCATGCCATCATTTTATTAAATGTTCTTCCTTAATCTTACACAATAATCTGTATATCTTAAGTATGCAGTAACTCAGCCTTTCAAAGAAACTCATTATATAATAATTGCCTGTGATCAAACTAATAACTTGGAAAAGAAACCATATGTCCACCTTAATACAATGAAAAATACGCAAAATCATTACTCAATTCAGACAATGTATTCAGCTGCACAATTTAGACCAAATACTCAAAAGAGAGGCAAGTAACAATGGAATAATAGTTCTTTGATATCAAATGTAAGTTCTGGGGGCAGAATAGATTATTTTGAGCATGAATCAACTTTAAAGTTCATATTTCATTTGAATATATGTACATATGTGTATTATGTATATATCTATGTGTATATAGAGATATGTACATATATACACACCCACACATATATATTATATATATACATATAGTTTTAAAAGCTCAGTATTGATCATGCCCCTTGTATCAAGGGAGTAGAATAAACAGTTTATGTGCAGAATGTGCTCACTGTATACTCTAGTGCTTTGAGGCTGTTTCCTCTGTGTTACTATGGCTCATTCTTTAACGGGCAATTTAATCAGATGTTTAAAAAAATTGAACATAGTGAAGGTTCCGCATATGGACGCTAAGCAGTTTCACAACACAGAGCTATTTAGCATAGGTGTTTCTCTAACTGTGATGACAGTGCCAGGTTTGATTTTGTTTATAGTGCCTTAGGGATCCCACAGCTTGTGGCTTCAGACAGGGCAGCATCTGGCACGGTAGATGGGAGGGAGGAATTCCACTTGCAGACTAAAGTGTTTGCTAGCACACACCTGCTAGGGTTTCCTCTTTTCCCTCCTCTATAGTTCTTTTGTCTCTCTCCATTTATACAAATTGTAAATGGGTCACAAACTCATTTATTGAAGAACCACAAAGATCAAAGTGAGAGATGTAATTTACATCATTTAGTGAATTCCTCAGCAAAACAAGATGGTTTTCTATAATGTACTTTTCTTTCCTTTTTTTGTTCAATTAAACATTATTAAGCACTAGTGATACCTTACTACACTGAACATTTTAACAATCATATATTTCTATGAATTTTTTTCAGAAATATCATTAATGAAAAGATTATGACTTTTTTCATCAATTTTTTAGAAGGAAATGACTTATCCCTTGAATACTGTTCTTGGTCTTCTCCTTCAAATATCTACAAAAGTTTATTTGATGCAAAATACTAAGATGAAATAAAATGCTGTCTTGCAAATTAAAATTTATTGGATTGAAATAGAAGGTCTGATATCTTTAAGTATAATTCCGTTGAACAATATGGTTAGTACATTTTTTTCCTATACCATTTTGCTCTGGGTGTAATTACAATTTTACTTTCAGCTCTTCCATCTATAAATTATCTAGAGTTACATTTGATATTTTGAATATGTAGAAATAAAAAGCAACCCAGAATCTTCTCTGAAGCAAATGTTATTTTTCAGTCAAATAAAATTTGACTGAAATTGTATAAAAAGCAATCAGAATCGTTTCAGAGCCAGTCCAGCGCCACGTCCTTCTCAGCAGCCGCAAGGGGTGTTTTCTTGTTTCTTGCCATTTTGTGCTTAAGTTTTTGGCCTTGATTCTTAATGAAAGAGCTGCAAGTGCTAGTGTAAGGAGCATATCTATTCTACACATATGTTTACTTTGGTTTTTATAGTGTTTTGAAGAAATTACAGCTAACATTTAAAAGTTGGAAGATTTCACATAAATGTACAAAAATACGACTTCTCCTGGAAAATTGTGAACGCTGGTGGCAATGAATGCTCATTTTCACCTGACAACACTTGGCGCAGTTAAGTGGCACCGCTTCCTGAATTGGCAGTGCCCACCAGGGTCTGGTCACAGAGCCAGTGCATGTGAACTTAAACCCAGATTATTTTACCCAGTTAAGTCACCAACCAACAACTCTCCTGTAGAGATGAGAGTTTGGGAATTCTTCCCAAACAGATTTTGTTTTTGTTATTGTTGTTACTTTTTGCTTCTACATGGTCTGAGACAATTATCCTGCATTCAAACAAGTGCCAAGCAGTATTAGGCTGGGTCACAGTCAAGCATCTTGAAATGGCAGGTGAATACTTTATTCAAAAGTATAAAAATGGAATTTATTTTGGCTCTGATGTTCTGCAGAGTTTCTTGAATAATATGTCATTAATAAAAATAAAATTGAACAAAGAAATTAAAAAAAATAAGTACATTGTCATGCAAAAGGAACATTTTTTATGTAGTGTATTTCAGATCATTCATATATGATAAAAGTAGATTTAAAATCTATTTGAAAAAGTCAGTAATGTAATGTGCTATAACATTTTATATATACTGACTTGTAACATATATTCACTGAAAATATAAACATATTAGATACCAAAGTAATATATGTTTATGTTACCAATTTAATGGCTATGTAATATTCTATACTATGGATATTAAAAATGTGATTACTTCGTCTGGCCGGTGTGGCTCAGTGGTTGAGCGTTGACCCATGCACCAAGAGGTTGCCGGTTTGATTCCTGGTCAGGACATATGCCCAGGTTGTGGGCCCGATCGCCAGTGGGGGACATGCAGGAGGTGGCCAATCAATGTTCTCTCTCATCGATGTTTCTATCTCTCCCTCCCTCTCACTTCCTCTCTCTAAAAAATCAATAAAGGGAAAAAATAATAATAATAATAAAAAGTGATTACTTCAACTGGTCATCATTGGGTGCTTAGATTCAGTGAAGATTTTGCTCTTATAAGCAGTGTTCACTAGACATCATTAAAACAAAAATTCCTCACCTATGCTTAATTATCATCTGAAGATAAATTCTTAAAGTAGGATTAGTTGTATAAAACTAGCCATATTTTTAAGATTTTAATGTTTATCAAATTGCTCTTAGAAATATTAATACAATCCATTCTTCTAATAACAATATATGAGTAAACCTAATTCTCTCGCCATATAGTGATATTACCTTTTCATTAAGAATGATTTATCCATTTAATGAGTCTTTTAAAATACACGCATACACACACAAAGAATCTGTAAATAACAGTCCCTATGCTATTTCAGCAGAGATGTGCCCATTAAAAAGTCTGAGGGGTCCAATCATTCATTTAATGTCATACTACAATAGGGTGATCAATGCCCAGGAGCTGAGGATGAGTTTCAGAGATAGTCTGCCCAGGTTTAATTCTAGCATTACTGCTTATTAACAATACTATATCAGACAGCTTATTTTGTCACATTTGCCAAATTGAGAATATCTTAGAATCAAGAGTAAATAAAATGTAACAAGGTTTTGTGATTTAATATTATATATTCATGACACATGTTACTTAACTTTATATGAAGTAGGTTTATGTTAAGACCTGTTTGCATACCTGAAACATTATAATTCAGTTATATAATTAGCAAAAAACAGAGTTGGATTCAAACCAAGGTCGCCATGCTTCCTAAACCAGTTATATTTTCTGTCTGTGTACATCAATATTTCTCCTTGTAAAAGTGAAATCTGAACTTGCAGTCCAGTTAGGATTCCACTTTTAATTGCATGCACAATTTTAACAAATCCTAAAGAGAGTTTCATAAGGAGATCTACAATAAATTTTAAAGGGTCAGTCATATGCTTGTAATATCTTCTTAATCTTAACCAATCCTTTGTGAATTGCATTACATTAGTTGATCAAAAATATAAAACCTTCTTCAGAATTTTTAAAGAAATTGCTTTAAAAATTGTTACTAAGCTCCATTTTTCCTAGAAAAAATATAAAAGGTAAGCTCCTTGACATTGGTTTTGGCAATGACTTTTTTTCTATTTGACACCAAAAACAAAGGCAAAAAAAGCAAATATAAGTGCTACTAATCAAACTAAAAGCTTCTGCACAGCAAAGGAAATCATCAACAAATGAAAAGGCAATCTATGGAATGAGAGAACATATTTACAAACCACACATTTGATAAAAGGAACTCATACAACTCAATAGCAAAAAACAAACAAACAAAAAAAACAAATAACCCAAATTAAAAATGGGCAAAGGACCTAAATAGACACTTTAGCAAAGGCATATAAATTGCCAACAGGTATATAAAAAGTTGTTAGACATCACTAATCAGCAAGGAAATGCAAATCAAAACCACAATGAGATATCACCTCATACCTGTTAGGATGTCTTTTCTAAAAAAAGACAAGAAGTAACAAGTGTTGGCAAGGATGGAGAGCACTTGTGAACTATTGGTGGGGATTTAAACTGGTGCAATCACTATGGAAAACAGTACGAGGTTTCTTTAAAAATTAAAAGTAGAACTACCATATGATCCAGCAATCCCACTTCTGGGTATTTATTAAAGGAAATGAAATAGTTATCTCAAAGAGATATCTGTACATCTGTTTATGGAAGCATTATATAAAATAATCAATTATACACACACACACACACACACACACATACAATGAGAACACACACATACATATACACAATGAGATATTGTTCAGACTTAAAAAAGAAAAAAATCCTATCATTTGTGACAACATGGATGTCCTTAGAGGGCATTTTACTAAATGAATTAAACCAGACAGGGAAACTGCATCATATCATTTATATGTAGAATCTTAAAAAAAAAAAAGTTACATTCATAGTAACTGATAGTAGAAAAGTGATTTTCAGGGGCTAAGTGTTGTGGGGAGAAGGGAGAGTTGGTAAAGACTACAGACTTTCAGTTATAAAAATGAATAGGGTTTGAGTATCTAACACAGAACATGGTGAATATAACTATTAGCTCTGTGTTTTATGATTGATATCTGCTAAAAGGGTAGAACTTAAATATACTCACTATATATATATATATATATATATATATATATATATATATATATAACCTTTAGTCTTTTTAAAGCAATTGCTTTAAAAATTATCCTACTGGGTTTCATATTAGCAAACGTGTAAAATTTTGCTAAGACTATTAGGAAGTCTTTCTGAAAGAATACAATCAGTAGTTCATCTAAAAAGTGAAATGAGAGTAAATCAAATATAGAACAAGAAGTTATTCAGTAGAAAACAAAAAATATAAGTATACATTAAAATGGCACTACACAACACTGTAGTGCCTAGCCCGCCGTGGTCATTTAAATTTGAATCTAAAATAAGTAAAGTTAAATTAAACTTTTACTTTCTCGTGTTCGGGAGCTGTATTTCTAGTGCTCAGCAGTAGTGGCTGCCACAGTGGACAGTGCACTGGCCGCCCATTTCCCATAACTGCAGACCATGCTGCATTAGAACATAAAACATTTAACAGGAGGAAAGGATCGCACCTATTATTGTTAATAATGTCACTTAAGCGTTCTTTTCTCAGGAAGGGCCCAAGAAATAAAAAAGCAAAGTAAACATCAACACAGGATATGTTACAAAACAATTCAAGTAAAAGCTTAAAGGTGGTACATATAAATATGTAGACAGATGATGATAAATAGATAGATAGATAGATAGATAGATAGATAGATAGATAGATAGATATAGATAGATAGATGATATATAAGATAGATGATAGCAGATTACAACACAGGGTAGTTTTGAGAATTAAATAAAATTAAATATAATAATGAATATAAAATATTGCTGATACAAAATAAGTACCCCAAAATTGAAGTTCCTCTTAATATTATTCAATGCGAGAGACAAAAATAGAATTCTTGAGTTTCAATTGATTGGATAATGGGAGAGTTGGAGGAACAAAGCCCCATTGTTCTCTATTAGCAAATATGGTGTGTACTTTCATAATCTCTTTTGACTGGAAAATCCAAGGCTGGGTGTGAATGTCACTTGGATCAAAGATTCTGCATTTGATGGCTGGAAAGGTGTCAGAGGCTCTCACTCAATACTGTTTTCAATAGTGATAGCAATACTGAGGATGAGAGAGAGTGCGCTGGCTTCACTATAGCTGAAGACACTACTTAAAGACACAATTAAGGCCCTGGCTGGTTTGGCTCAGTGGTTGGAGCGTTGGCCTGCTCACCAGAGAATCCTGGGTTCGGTTCCTGCTAGGGCACGCACCAAAAAACAAACAAACAAACAAAAAAACGCAATTAAGCCTGGATACTAGACTTTCTAACAAACTCAGACAAGTCTATACTCATCATGTTTTTCTGGCCTCTGCAACTCTATGGAAAAACTTGTTCATTCACTATATAGAAATTATTTGCCTAACATGAGACATTTATTCTGCATTCATTTACTTATTGGCCTTTTGAACTAAAAATACCTCCATCCATGTGGGGCTTACATTTTTATGGGGGAGAAGTCAAATTAGTAAGCAAAGTTTGTAAATCAGTGAAGTAATTTGAGATTGTGATAACAGTGCGAATGTGTGTTCACGTGGAGTGTAGCAGTAGTTCACATGAAGGTGGGACTGAAAGTGATAAAATAAGGAAATCCCCTTATTTACTGCCTATTTATCTTGATAAGAAGTGGCCTCATAGATAATTGGAAGTGGACTCATGCCCCCTAAATTAATATGCCATTAAGTATGAGTATGAAATATGTCCCAGATCAGGTGGAAATTAATGCCACAGAGAGATATTAATTAGTCCAATAACAGAATGGGAGGAAAAAATATAAAGTAACTTTTTTCATTTCCAGTATTGGCACAGCTAACATATTACCCAATATGAACAATTATATTTACCTGTTGCTCGGGACTTTATAGTCTATATACACTTTTGTATATACCAGCATTAGTGACAGACAATACTTAAAATAAGGTTAAGAAATGTGCAAAGATTTGACTGAGCTCATGCTTCAGTTCAGGGGCAGATCTGAGTAACTAACCTGAGAGTTTTAAATAACACACTGTATTTAACATGATAATAAACTTAACCCCAGGATAAGGCATCTGGAACAAACCATTAGACAGCTGATCTAGATATTAATCAATAAAAAAAAAAAATAAGATGGAGATATATTACCCCAAAGGGAAATTTCTTTGTTCAATTCTCTAAACTCTTCATATATGAAGATGCATATTCTGTGATTGTACAATTTCAGCATTCAAGATGGTCCTATATGTAAAAATCCAACTTTAATATAATGCTCTTTTTATTTTCTAATTTCACTCTTGAAATCTTTAGCTGCATAAAACTGCATCAGCCCATGCAGGGGATTTTATATTCCAATGTTTTGAATTTGTTTCATATTACAACGCTTTCCCTTTTATCCTCCATTCCCAGTTCCATGTCTGTCTTCTTTGAGGTGCCCATCAAGTGCATTGAAGCTTTTTCTTCCAATCCATTTTTCTATATATTTATTTAGATATATATTTATTCTTTAAATAGATACATTATTTTTATTAGAAAATATGTTTTTATATTTTAAATTAAATAAAGGGTGTTAGTATGAGAGACATTTTCCCCTCCTAGGCATACATCATGAAGAACATACGGGATATACAAGACAACAATTAGTTTGGGGGAAAAGATAAAGTGCCATGCTTCAGTTAGAAGCACTGAAATTGGACACACATCCAATCCAGCTGATAGAGTTTATTCTTTTTGTGTTTTTGATAGCCACAGAACAAATTTAGTCTCTGTTGCTTCCATAATAAATTAGCACATATTCAGCAGTTTAAACATAACATATATTCATTATGTCACAATTGTATAGGTAGGAATCTTGACATTGAACTCAGTGGATTAAATTGTCAGAAGGGCAGCGTTTCTTCTGGTGAATCTGTTTCCTTGCCTGTTCTGGTTGTCAGAAGAATTCAGTTTCTTGTGGTCATCAGCTGCAGCCCTTCCCAGCTGCCAGACACTGCCCACATCCCATGCTCATGGCTTCCTCTCTCCACATTCCAAGCTAACAATGGCTGGATGAGTCCCTCGCATGCTGACTCTTTCTTGGCCTTTTATTCCATGGTATCTTTTTGACTCAAGCCAGGGAATATTCTCCTGTTTTTCAGCGTTGATGTGATTATCACCTGGATATTCCAGGATAATCTCCCCATTTCAAGATTCCTAATTTTAATACCATCTCTAGAGTCCCTCTTCCACCTAAGATAATATAGCACAGGTTCCAGGGATTAGAGCATAGACATTTTTAAAGTATATGGAGGTCATTCTTTGACCTATCACAGTTTCTTTGCCTTCTCCCTTTTTGTTTAATAGCCTTTTTTTTTAAATATTAGTTTTTTTGTTTCACAGAAAAATCGAGTAGAAAGTGCAGAGGGTTGCCGTATATCCTTTCCCCCTCGCCTCTCCTCTGTTGAAGACATATTAATAAGCATGTCTTTATGAAACTTGGTATATTTAAATTTTTGCCTGATTATGTGTTATTTTTAAAAATATCAAGTTCTATAAAACAATCAAAAATGCAAAATGTGAACATAAATCCGTGGTTCTTTAAATATTTACATAATAAAACTATAGTTGCTTATTTTTTATGTAAATTCACAAAGATAGTATATTTTAATATCTTTCCCAGTTTAGTAACTTCAAGGTTTTGTTGACATCTGGTATTTTGGACTTCCATATGTCAAGCTATTTATATGCCATATATATGTAACTGCTTTCGATATTCTCTGACAGCACTTTTAAACTATGCCATCATTGTATTTATTTTTTGGTCTCAATTGACTGGAATTTATAATTAAGAAATGTTTTTCATGAAGTTCAAGTGGTACATACATACAATGGAATACTGCTCTTCTATCCCACCCCACCCTCTTTTCCTCTGGGAATCACCATACTGTTGTCTGTGTCTATGAGTTTTTTATTTTCTTTGCTTAATCCCTTCATGTTTTTCTCCCAGCTGCCAACGCCCTTCCCCTCTGACAGCTGTCAGTCTATTATCTGTATCTGCGAGTCTGTTTCTATTTTGTTAGTTTATTTTATTGATTAGATTCCAAATATATGTGAAATCATATAACATTTGTCTTTCTCTGACTGACTTATTTCATTTAGCATAATACTTTCCAGGTCTATCCATGCTTTTGCCAAAAGTAGGATTTCCTTATTTTTTATGGCTGAGTAGTATTCTCCTGTGGCTGTACCAATCTGCATTCCCACCAACAGTGCATGAATGTTCCCTTTTTTCCACATCTTCACCAACCATTGTTGTTTGTTGATTTATTGATGATAACCATTCTGACAGGTGTGAGGTAATATCTCAATGTGGTTTTAATTTGCATTTCTCTGATGATTAATGACGTTGAGCATCTTTTCATATGTCTATTAGACATCTGAATCCTCTTAAGAGAAGGGTCTTGGATAGCAGTTTTTGTCTACTTTTAAAAATTATTGCCTTTCCCAAATCCAAGAAAATATTCTCTTATATTTTTCTATAAAAGCTTGCTTTACTTTTTATTTTTAGATCAATAATCCACTAGGGACTGATATTTCTTTATGTGAGTTGGAGTATAAGTTTCATTTCTCACATATGGCTATCCAATTGTCTCAGCACTATTTACCATCCTTTCATACTGCTCTGTCATATCATCTTTGCCATAAATCAATTTATAGTATATTTATGGGTCTCTGCCTGGATCCTATCCTTCTTAATTAGCCTATTTATGTATATGCCAATACACACTCTCTTAATTTTTTAGCATTTTAAGCCTCACTGTCTGATAGGTTACAATCTCAAGTTTTCTTTTTTAATCTTTCTTTTGTAGTCTTAGATTATTTTTGACCATTTGTATTTCCATATAAATTTTATAGTCATGGTATCAATTTCCACAAAAACAACTGACTTGGATTTTATTTAGGATTTCTTTGAAAATATGAATCAGCTTTTGATGAATGGACATCATTATAAGTTACATGATATAGTCTATATTTAGTTATTCTGCAAGTTCTTGAAATAAATCACTTCGGCACATTCTGAAGATGAAGTACTCATACAAGTTTAAATTTCATGTTACTTTACCCAAATTAGAGATCATGAAAGATTGATTTTTTTTTTAGGTAGAAAGTCACTGCCTCCCATTTCATGGTTTCTATGGATAAAAATATTTAGAAGCCCACGTAAGAATATAAAATTCAATCAATTCTTTCTATTCCATTGCTTAGATTTATTGTTATCTTGGGTTTAGATAAGTATATTACATGTCAAATAGCAGAACTCAAAAGAGGCTTCTAGAGAAGACAGAATGTAATAAAACTGTTTAGTTACTCCAGTGTAGTTGGCCCTACCTATTACAAAACTGTTTAATTGAACACTATATGGAAATAATAGTAAAATTAGCTCTATCTGAAAACACTGGCATTTACTACATATTAGGAAAGAAAATATAAAAATATGTAAGAAATGTTTTAAAAATCCTTTGTTCAGTTTAAACCATAGTCCCAAGAATGCAGGTCAATATTTCATCTCTGCAAATTGCACAACCGATCCCTGATATAATGGACTATACGATGCAGCCAAGTGTTATGAATAACTAGACCATTTCTGAGAACTACTCTATTCTTTTTCATCGGTTTTAGACTATATTTAAAATAACATTTTTATCATTTTCATTTATGTCTTGACAGCTCCTGATAATATAAATATAAATCATCTTTAATGTAAATTGTATAATCTAACTGAACATATTAGCCAAAATTGCATCATTTCATTTTGTTAGGACAAAATTGCTAAAAAGAACATTTTTAAGGTCAAATTTCTATTTAAAAAGAACAAAATGCATTCCCCAAGTATATTTAATATTTTATTATATATGATACTTAATTCTTTAGATAAATTAAATGTTTTCAGGCCAGCTCTAACAGACAAAAAGGGTATTTCCCTCTTTCTTGATGATAACGTTGTTTTATCTTAACCATGAGTGTCCATTTGAAACAATAGAACCTATTATTATCAGAAGAAACATTTTTATATCAAAAGCAATAAAATTAGCATTGTTGAATTTGGACAACATTCTCAAACAGGTAAATTAACACCTAACAGTGTTATTCAATATCTGATCCTACTGACATAGGTAAGATATTTCTATATCTTAACAGGTTATCAAAAGGCAGATTTACTGAAAATTACAAAGAAATATACAAAGAAATATTTTATAAGGCAGTTTCTTTTACTAATATATGTCTTAAACACTTTCAGTCAAAAAATATATTTTCCTTGTTTCTTGGAACAAAGTCTTGGGCCTCAGTTTTATATATCTCAAAGCACTTAGATTAAAATCTCTTTATTGGGAAGGAAAACAAAATATGTGTTCCATACTCAGACATCCATGGCGCCCGTATGTCTAAGTGATTGCTCTACATATGGCTAAGGTAAATCTCTGGCGTCCAAGTCTTCCAAAGTCAGCTTTCTGTCCTACTTATATCTAAAGTACATTTGGCACTTTGGACACTTGTTCTCATGCATCAAAACATGAACTTGTAGGTATGAAGCAATATGGCGTAGTTGAAAATGCAATGCACAGTGGTTCAGAGGACGTACTGTTTGGTGAGGAATTGTCATTTGCCGCAGTGGATTGTGTGCAAGAAGAGGCCATGTTTGAGGAGTGTCGGCTGACAGTATCTGTCTTATGTTGCTCCGTGCCTGGAGTTGATAGGATGTGTAATTGATAGAGTTTGCGCAATTATTACTATGCTGTTGTTTTTTAAATGTATCCTTTCCACCCTCAGCAATCATGATGTCATAAGCATAAATTATTGAGGACACATTTAGACAGAGTTAATCATCATATTAAAGAGCAATTCTTCAAGTTTTTGTCTTTCTATACAATGTAGACTATACCAAAATTATAGTGCCTTAGTACATCATTTTTTACTCTAAATTAATTTTGTGCACTAGCCATCTAGTGATTAAGGAAAATCTCTATTTTTATAACTCAAAAATCCTATAACAAATCTTATCCTTGCCCTAGTATCATCAATATTGTCATTTATTTAACCAAAGCTTTGCCTGTTTCTCTTCCTGTTCATCTTTAATTCTCTGAGTAGGCACACAATGTGCCATTGACACACTTAAAATGATCATGCCCTTCTCCGAGACAGCAACTTTTGAGAAATAATAGCTTATTTACTGAAAGGGATTATTTCTCTACTCATCTGACATGTATGTTAGAAAACTATTAGCAAAAAGCAATATCAGAAGAAGGATAAGAGCTATTGTATTTTATTTAATGCACATTTTATTTTATGCACATTCTTCTATCAATTTTTAGAAATGAATCAATAGTTTAAAATAACTTCAACATCTTAAAATACAGGTTCCCTTGCATACAGAAAGAAAACCTAATGTTATTCCACGTTTTCAAGATACTAATTAAAATGTTTATTTGTTTTATTATTTTCCTGTTTAAGTCCCATTTGAAACTGATGACCCAATTCAGTTTTGCTTTGCAGGAAAGTAATACTTTTTCCTTTTTGTGTAGTTAGTAGGTCATAGTAAAAAACACATTTATACCATTCTGTAAAAACATATCCCAGTTTATAAATACAGTTAATATTGTTTTCATTAAATAAAAAAATTGTTATGCTGTACTTAGTACAGTGGAAACATGCATTATTCAAGTAATACTTCTATCTATCTTGTAGAATGCAACATAATCACATTTGCCAAAACATAAAATATACTTTAATAGCATTTGTACAAGTCAAGATTTGACATTCTGTTACCTGTATTGAAAGTTCTCTCAAATCATAAAGCAGAAATTACATAATTGGCGGGTAGACCTTGATTATGGAAGTACCTTTCAGATGGTGCAAAATGGTGGTGAAAAGCCTGTTGAAAGAGGCTAACACATTCGGTGCTCCTTGTAACGAGCCCCTTTTATATCTCATCCACCATCATAAAACAGGAATAAGGTGAAGAATATAAAAACTTTTGCTTGCAAAAGAAAACAAAACAAAAGTAAAAACATGGACCACTCTTTAAGGTTATAGTCAGCTGTTTTTTCACAATTTCTTCTTGGACTGCTGTTGTGAATACTTCCTACCAATGGATTCACTTTTGCCACAGCTCCACTGTGGCTTTGTAAATACATATTCTTTATATAAGCCAAATGTGTTGTGGTGAGATTCCCTTGGAAATGCAATTTTGTTTTAAATTTGAACGTGGTTTATATGCTTTTTGTACATATACTATGTACAAATACTTTCCAAAAAGTATTTGGAAAATAGTTTTCATAGTACAAAATATGTTTTTAACTTTCTTTATTGATTTTAGAGAGAGAGGAAAGGAGAGGGAGAGAGAGATAGAAACATTGATGACAGAGAACATCAATTGGCTGCCTCCTGCATGCCCACCACTGGGGATCGGGCCCACAACCTGGGCATGTGCCCTGACCAGGAATTGAACCAGTGACCTCTAGGTGCATGGGTCAATGCTCAACCACTGAGCCACACCGGCCAGGCCTAAAATATTTTTTACCTGCTTGTTGATGCCACATGAACCAAAAGTTCAGTGCTATACCAGAGCTCACTGTTTTGAGGGGTTTTTGTTGTTGTTGTTTATTTTGTTTTGTTGCTGTTGCTCAGTGTAACACAACTGAGAAAATAAATAAAGATCAAAGTGGCTAGAACAAGAATGGGAAACCAGGCTTTGATCCAAAGCATTTGGTCCAGCATGTAAAATTTCGCGTTGCTGATTGTAGATAACATCAAATACTTAACTCTAGAGATTATTTGTAAAATTATCAAACTTAGTGTGAGAGAGAAATGCAAACCAAACTGTAAAACTTACTTACCTCCAGCCTAGAAATTCCCGAGCACTATCATATTCAAAACTAAGGTGGGCTGCTGACCCCCTCAACTCTTACAGTGATCAGTGGTGCTTGGGACATTCAGGATCCATAGGATTATTGTTTTTACTAGAATTTGACTCTTCCATTTATCTAATACGTTACTGTTTTCTCACTAAGCTGTGATATAAAAAAAACCCAGCAGGGACAAATGTCTTAAGTTTCTAAAGAAGATAGAGAGATATCCCAACTTCACATTAAAAAACTGACAACAGTTAAGAGCTTCTAGGACATATTGTGATGTCTTTAAAGGTCCTGAAATATTCTACCTCTCTGCTTTCCAACTGGAGAAAAATCTCTTTCTTTATATACTCTTCTTTATTTTGCTTTATCTCATTTTTATCTTTCATAACTGATCAAAACTGACTTACCTATTTTAATTCTTTTTTAAAAAAATATTTTTCCTTATTGATTTTAGGGAGAGAGGAAGGGAGAGGGAGAGAGAGAAACATCAATGAGAGAGAACTTCGATTGGCTGCCTCCTGCATGTCCCCCACTGGAGATCAGGCCCACAACCTGGGCATGTGCCCTGACTGGGAATTGAACTGGCAACCTCTTGGTGCATGGGTTGACACTCAACCACTGAGCCACACCAGCTGGGCTTAAATAGCATTTAGTTTTACACTCTAGTTTTCTGTATTAAAAATTACAAATATAATGTTCAGTATTTGCATTGTTTAAAAGGAGAATGATAGTCAGGCAGCGGAGGCAAAGCAAGAACGTCTGATTCTCAAACAAAGATTTTTGAACTTGAACATGGAATCCAAATTACAAGAAATAAAGTGCACTTAACCTAAACACCAGCAGATCGGGGCACAGTGCTGAATCATGAACAGGATTTTAGCTGTGGTTGTATATACATGCCCACAATTCTGTTTTCCCTGTGGTATCTGACTTTTATCACCAGTAAAAATTATGAAATAGTAAAGCAGATATAGCATTAATATTAGACTGTAGTAGTTCAAAATATAATATGGGCGTGGTGGTGGCTGGTCTATGACAGGAGAAACTAGAATGCTGGAACAGAGGGAGCCATGGGCACTTCGGGGCCCGTAGGAGAACCTGGTCCTTCAGCCTCCTTGTTCACTTCGTTTGGACCACATTAGCCTTCTTGCTGTTCTGCAAGTACCAGACAGGCTTACAATTTAGGGAACATTATTTTTCTTTTGTTTTCCCTGTTATACTCCAAACATCTAAGATAGTGACTTGTGTGTTATAGACGATCACTCAAATTTGGCAACTGAAAATTTGGAAATTGAGAAAGTAACAATTACAAAATATACAACAGTTTTCACCACTCCATTAAGGGCTGTACTCAACTTGGGATAGATAGAGTTACCATAAAAATAGTCACAAATTTGGCATTGAAAATTTTATAAAGTTTATTGACCTTAAGTTCAAGGAAAATGTACAATGCAATGTTTCATAGCTAGCTTTAAATAGCTTTTCGAACATGTTGCTGGATTAGTTATTTTTCAACACATTTATTTTCCATTTATTTCACTATGATATGTCAATCCCATATCTGAGTCAACACTGGAGGCCTTTATCATGAACGGCAGTAAAAGGATGCTTTCTTTCTTTTTAAAAAAATGTTTGTTATTGATTTTTTTAGAGAGAGAGGGAGGGAGAAAGAGATACAAGGATCAGGGCGAGAGAGAAACATCAATCAACTGCCTCCTGCATGCCCCCTAATGGGAATCAAGCCGGCAACCCAGGCATGTGCCCTAACCAGGAGTAGAAACAGGAGCTCTCAGTCCATGGGACCACGCTCAATCCTCTGAACCACCCTGACCAGGTAGGGATGCCTTCTTTTAAGATCTGATCACTGGCGCTGTTTTTTTGAGTCCAGGAGTGTAAAACATGGCCAACTAGCATTTGAGATGCATGCATTCCCAATACCTCTGCACCATGGGTATTTCTTACTTAATTACTGCAGTATTCTAATACTGTCTATGTAGAATAAAGATAGAATTGCATATATTTGATACAGAAATGCAGTGGCTTTAAAAGATGCCAACAATAATCACAAATATGGAATTATTGGTAGGAAAAAATGCTGCATGGGAAAACAAAGCCAGAAAAAAAAAAGAGGGGCGTGGTCATCCATTACAAAAGAAAAAGCAAAAAGACAAAAGAAACAGACTGCAAACTAAGTTGAATGGGCAGGTTTGTGAGAGCAACCAAAAAAAAAAATACTTGAGTATACCTCAAATTTCCAAGGGGAAATGCAGGACAAATAACACTGTAATCTGTACTGCCTTTGCCATGTATACTGGTTGACAGTACAGTTCACCCCATCTCTTTCTGTGTACCCCTCTTTCTTCTCCTCTACAACATGAAAGCTCTGATTATAGTCTATGATGTTCATGAGGTAGGGCTCTGAGTGGACGAACAATATTGTGATGCCTTCCATTATCAAAATATTAAAACATTGTTTTCCAACAGTATTTTTGACGTGTTAAAGGATTGCCTAAAATAACTGTGCTTTTCCTTATGTGTCGCTCTCCCTGTTTGTTTTTTCCCACCAGATAAATGCCACTAAAAGGGAAAAGGTTCCATGGTTTACATCACGTTTTCATGTATAGGTAATAGTCACTAGATTTGCCAGAAAATATACGTCTACCTCACATTTTTATGATTTATAAAAACCTCGTGGAATTTTTGAATAGAGCTATGTCGCTAATATTAAAATTGGCAGTCTTAATGGGATTTCTTTCATTTGACAAAACATACTGTGTTCAAGGTTAATAATACATTTCAGCAACATACATAATGCACTTGGCAGATGTGTGCTCAGTTTCATCATTTTGATAGACAGATCCCATTCTTTTCCTCTTCATAATAAGTAAACTCCTGCCAAAAAGTCAACGTTCTGAATTGCTTTAAAATTCATTTTAATGTAAATTTGGATAGAACATTTTTCTCTTGCTACAAAACTAGCCAGTCTCTACAAGAAAACTGGCTGGCTGGAAAGGAGGTGGTGATTTTCATAGGAAACTTATTACGAATCGAACTTACATGTTTGGCGGAAAAAAATGTAAGTTTGTTGTTGGTTTTTTTAGAGGGAGAGAGAAGGAGCTATTGAGACTGTCAAGTCTAAAACATTATTCCAAGCAATCTTTTATCAGTATAATCATGATATTAAATTTCAGCATCTTTCAAGGATGATTAACACTGACTCAGCCCTAGTATGGAAATTCTGGAAGGACATTACAAAATAGCCACAGCTTTTAAAAATGCAGCTATTTTGAAACAGTCACACTGTGCTTTGTGACTGGAATTGATCATAAATATGCTCTGTGAAAGCGATCTTTATACCAATCACACATGAAACAATTGATTTTGAAGCAAAACATTCTTGTGATTAAAAAGAAAATCTCAAATAATCCTACTTCACAAGGTTATGAGGTAGGAGGCTCATTTTGTTTGACAATGAAGACAGCAAAAAAACACCTACCATAAATTAACAAGTATTTGTTGAACCTCTGCTATGTACCAGCTTCAATGCCAGTTACTGGGAAACAGATTTAAATGTGTTTCCTGCTAGTAAGGTCATATAGTCTATCTGGAGAGTAAAACAATGAAACCAGAATAGTGGAATTGTTTCTATGATGGTTTTGCAAGTTTGGAGATGAGGGCCTAAAGGAGAGTGTCTACCTTGGACTGAAATTTTCAGAATTTTTTTTCCAGAGGTGGTGTCTCTTGAAGTGATTTGTAAACAATAAATACAGATATTATATGAAAGAAAGAGAAAGGCTTTTTGTTGGGAATGGACCATAAACTTGAAATAGTATGTGCCCTTTTGGTTAATATAATTAGTTTCATAAGCTTAGAGCAAATGCTATGTATAGAGGAGATACTGGAAACAAAACTGGGGAAGTTAGCAATAATTAGATCATGAAATAACTTGTGTGCAAAGCTGATTGTGTAAATTATCATACACGTTGTAGATAATAATTAAAGGATTCTAAACTCAATAAATTTTGATGATCTTGATGGACTAGTTTCTTCAGTTTTGGACCTGGGAAGTAGGTCAACTTAAATGTTTGGATCACACAACAGAGAAAACACACCTGGATAGAACCAACTGAACAATTTATTGTACTAGTTTTCAATTTCTTTCTTTCTTACTTTCTTTTTCTTTCTTTCTTTCTTTCTTTCTTTCTTTCTTTCTTTCTTTCTTTCTTTCTTTCTTTCTTTCTTTCTTCTTTTTCTTTCTCTCTCTCTCTCTCTTTCTCTCTCCCTCTCTCATATACACACACTCACCAGTGACCATTGTATGAACCATTTATTTTAAAAAGAAAAAATATGAAACATCTTTAAGTATCAGAAATAGTGAAGATAATCATAGACTTTATCAGAAATTAGTGTGTAGCCTTGTAACAGACAGGGTTTAATTTCATAATAAAAACACTGTTCTCTCTTATAAGTCAAAGATATTGTAAATAGATTGATAGAATACACAATTTTAATAATATTCTAAAGGCAAACATACATGCACAAATATAGAACATTGAATAAGAACCAGGAGATCATTCCAGAACTGATTTATTCAGGCCAAATGAACTCTATACGTGTTCTTTTAGGAGTAAGACTTTCTTTCGTATATTCTGGACAAGATAGATATATTTTCACAAGGTTTTATGCAGATTATAATATGCCATCAGGCCACAAATTATTGAATTGCAACCTCCCAAGGAACTTGGGCCTGTCACTTCTAGCTTCTCCAGATTATCAATTGATGTCTATCAAGTGAGAACCCTCAGAGCTGGCTAACCAGGGCACCCTTGTGGCTGAATGTTAACACAGCTTCATAAAGTGTTTACTCTCTGTCTCTCACTGGAAAGCCTGACTCATCCACACATCAAGAATGTGCAAAACAATTTAGGTCTGCAGACAACAACCAGATGGACTGCCTTGAAGACAGAAGTCCCTTGTTTACAGACAAAACAAGCACAGAAATGCAGCCTAGGGCCAACTGCCTAGCATGCATCAAGTGGTTATATCCCCCAATTACCCTGATGTCACACGAGGACAGATTTTGGTATTAGAATTTATTAAAGTGCTCATGATACTTAATTGTGTTCTTTTAAAACAACAACTCAATGAGCATGGATTAAGAAACTTTTAAAGATATAGGCCATGAGGGGGAGAATTAACTTTGATATACAAGTAAGCAGCATTAATGTTGAAGGGAAGGTTATAAAACACAATAACGCTGTGTAGGAAATAATGGAGAAGCCCAAAGTCAGTGCAAAGAGTAAAACTGGGCAAGCAAAAGCTTATCTCTATTTTTTCAATTATTTCCCCATAATTATTTTTCGTGTTTTTCCAGAATACGTATTTGTTGGCTTTCTACTTTAAATGATGTGGAGATGAAAATAACCATCATTTGTGTATACTTAATATTATATATATTTTGTCATTGAAATGAGATAAACTACATAATAAGGTATACCACCCTTCTTTCTTAAAAAATTAAAAGAATAGCATCTTACATGAGAGGGATAAAATAGTAACTGTCTTAGATGATGACTTGGATTTGAAAAAATCAAATTTTATCTTGTTTCCTATATCAATCTTTGGGTATATCATTACATTTTATATTCCACCATGGTTTCTTCTCTCTCTTTTTAAATGCATCTTTCCTAAAAAACAATAAGGCTATTTTGAGTTTGGGGAAATGTAATCAACTTAGAACATTCAACAGTACAGAACATTGCAATGTTTATGGAGTAAAAATGCAGTCAGCTGGGAAGAGCTGGATCTCTCTTTTTTTCATTAAGTGCTTTAACTTAGAAAAATTTTAAATCCTGTCTTTGGAGGTATAGGCTTACGTGTGTGTGTGTGTGTGTGTGTGTGTGTGTGTGTGTGTGTGTGTGTTTGCACATACACAAATACACCTGTTAAAAATGGCCTATTTACCAAAACTGTAAATTTGGCATAAATCCTCGGGGATTTATTTACGGTGCCAGCAGCAACTAGCAACATTAAAAAAATTCTAAGATACTGTTATTATAAGCTTTCTCCTTTAGAGAAGAACATTTTCTCTATCTGAATCAAGTCTGTAAACTTACAGCCACTGTCAAAACAAGTAGTTGAAAGATGCCTACTTTGAATATCTTATTGAGATTTCACCCCCTGGCTGGCAGAACAGTGAACAGCAGGTGATATACTTTGAAGATAAGAATAATTGTCTACTAAGAAAGACATAGAAATGATTCCAATCTCATTAGGGAAAATAATTTGCTTGTACAAAGAAGCCCTAACTGAACCAGCATTCACTGAGAACCGACAAGTGATGCAATTCTGCTAGACAATGTGGGATCAAAGGAGACATCAAACAACACCTCCAGGAAGAGCCAGTCCCAGCTTTGACTACACATTTGGATCACCAGTGGAGCCTGTCAAAATCCTAAAGTTTCAGGGGTGAAACTCAGGAATCAGTTACCCCAAGTGTTTGATTTGCAGCACATCTGGAAAATTACTGTTCTAGGAAGACTCTTCTCAATTTTTACCATTCCAAAGAATTACTTGCTCATCTTGATAAAATGTGTATTCAGTTTGAGAAATATAAGTGGTGCCTGAGAGTTTATATATTAACACATCCCTAGAACCAAGTTAGGGCAATATGGCTATTTGCTGTTTCTGCTGGTGACATTTTTAATTGTAATTATTATTTTTTTAAATTGTCAAGTCTTTTATTTATTTAGCAATTATTTTGAGGAATTATTTAATACAGTAATGGTGGAACCTAGGTACCTAGCACACTACCCATGTAGAATTTTTTTTAATTAACTTGGTTGTTTTATGGTTTCTTGTATCATCCAAACTGTGAATTTCAGCTTCAAATCAATGTATAGATCTCCTGAAGATACAGCTTCTCACAGATTTTCACTATTTTCCAAGAAATGTATATTGAAGTCACTTGTAGTTCTGAGTGTTTGAACTGTAGTGTATACATAACACTTTCTGTAGAAAAGATGGGAGCCACTTACCAAACACTTAACATTTTTCCCGAACACATGCCTCCATGTAGTTTCCTTATATCTTAAATGTAGGTGTGGCTACATGGCTGAATTTAGTAAATAAGATGTTAATAGGAATGACATCTGACAAAACTTATAAAAATGTCCACTCCCATTCTTCCATGCCTTTCCTATCTGCCAACTTCTGCAGTGTCCCTGAATAACTGTGTGACGAACACCCATCCACTTCCCTTCCTCCCTACACCACCACCCACCACTAAACTGCTAATATAAGAGATAACCTTGACGTTTTTGAACCATTATGCATTATGCTAAGGCAGACATTTTCTGTCTCTTAGGTACCAGAGGGCTCTTTAAACTTGTTATGCATTTGATTGTATCACCCTCAAAAAATATACTGAAGTTCTAATACATTTGAATGTAACCTTATTTGGAAATAAACTTATTGAAGGTGTAGTCAAGTTAAGGTGAGGTCATTAGAGTAGACTCTATTTCAATGACTGATGTCCCTATACAAAGAGAAGAGACACAGAGACAGATAAGCACAGACGAAAGATGATGTGGAGAGAAATGAAAGGATGCCATAAAATGGGAGCACAGACATCAGAAGGATGCAGCTGCAAGCCAAGGAACTCCCAGAATTAAGGCTACTACCGCAGTCATGCAATGGAAAGGAAGGGGAAGAATTCTATCCAGAGGTTCGGAGAGAGCCTGGCTTTGCTGACACCTTGGTTTCAGACTTCTAGTCTCCAGAACTATGAGAAAATGACTTTCTGTTAGGTAACTAAGTTTTGGGTACTTTGTTATGGCAGCCCTGGGGAACTAACACAAAAACTAATCACAACCTTCCAGATTTGAAAATGCCCCAAAGACCTCAGCAAGTTCAGTGGTCAGTTTTCTTCTCCAGAAATGTTTTTTTAATTTAATTTTTACTTTGGCCAAATGATTATTTTTTTGAATCTTCAGACTTGCAAAGTGTGTATAGTCTGCCATTTTCCCTAGTGACAAAAATTGAGATCTGAAACCATATATGTCTACTAATTTCATAGTCTACATTAGCAAGTCATTGTTATTTTCCTGTCTCTATCACAATACATTTATTTTTCCAGACAGTTGTCAATAACTTAATTGTTCATTCCTGGACTTCTAGAAAATTCCTTTTGAATAAACATAAAACTATTCAATACTTCTAATAGATAACATGAAATGGCAGTTTTATTTCCCAAGACTGTCAATCCTCTCATCTCAAGGTCATTACCTTCTGTATCCACCAAAACTAAATTATTATTAAATCTTTTAGATACAGCCTTTAATCAGATTCCAAAACCTCATAAGTACTCCAGACTTACCATCCCATCTCCTGGCTACGTACAAGACTATCAGGTGTGATCTCCTTTGCTGCACTAATATTTAAAAATATACTGAAAATGTAAAATGGAAGAGAGAACACGAATACACTTAGAATGAGTTCAAAGAATCCAAATTATATAGGCCACCAGAGATATTTAGATAAGTTGTAGATGTTGGTCAAAGGTATTTTGGAGCCTACTCCCAAAGCCTTTCCTCTGATTCAGTCCTACAAGCAGAGAAAAGATGAGTAAGTACTTTGGAAACCTCGTGGATATAAGCTCACTTGGAGAGAAAATTCAGTAGAAGATTCTGGAGCATATGGAACTGGTTCTCTCCACTTTCTGTGAATGGTATTAAACCAGAAAAGGGGGTTTTAGCACACATGCATAAACTAGAATGAAAAATAGTCTCATTTCCAGACCTACAGTATTGAGCTGAACATTTTGAAAAATCATAAGAACAAACATAAGATAAATCTCAGCATTTTGGTCTTATAGAAAACAAAAACCAGTTGTCCCCTCTCCAGTCATTAAATACAGGATAATGGATAATTCTCATAGTAAAGATTCTTTTAGTTAATATATTCAGAAAGGACTTTGGAAAGAAGGATCAACTTACATTAATAAGAATCTAAAAATAAAATACAGTGCATAATCAATGAAGGTGCTCAGAGGTGGAGTCAAGAGCCCAACTTCCTTTTTTCCTCTGAAACACACAAGGAGGTAATTCTCTAAATGTTAAAGAACAACCTCACAAAATTGTTATTGATACAGGTGCTACAATATTAAACTTAAGTCTATCATTACCCAGCCTTTCATTCAGAGTCAACAAAGTACACACATGGCAATAGCCCTTAGACTTAATAATTGCCATGCATTAGCCCATAAATGTCACCTTCAGATCTACTAATGTTTATTCAAATGGAGTTTTCTGGAAGTCCTAAGTACAAACAATTAATCAAGTTGGCATTGGAATTCTGGTGGGCAAAGCATTCTATTGCTATAGGGAGAAGTGCTAGTCTAAACACCTTTAGCTTCAGATCTACCCAAACACACAAACGAACTTCTTTATCTGAAAAATAAAGGACAAAAACCAATAGTGGAAAGCTTATTTGATTTAAAAAAAAAAAAAAAAAGTCATCATGCTTTGCTCTAGTCCTTGTAACACACTTATCCTCTTAGTCAAAAATTCTAGATTTCTATTTTCAAGTCTTCAACCAGAACTTGTAGAATGAATTTTAAATTTCCTCTAATTCTACTTTTATCCAATATGTGGATGACCTTCTGGAGTATTTTAAAAATGAGATGAGCTGTGAGACTGATTCCCGTCCACCTACTTATAATTTCAGCTCAAAAAATTCAAAACATTTCTGAAGATAAGTGAAAATTGTGTTCAAAGTTTATAACTTAGTACATGATTATAGAACTGCATACTACAACCCTGGTACCTCTCACTTAACTGTAACGGCAACAAAGGGGCTAAGAGGGGACCCAAGAGGGTGAAAGAATGAGTGACCTCAGGCCCTCTGGACAGTGCTATTCTCCTTACTCTGTGAGTAAATTGAGTAATGTTTTCTTTTTCTTTTTTATAGAAGATAGAAAAATAAGGTGGAAAATATTTTTACACATTCAGCTCTATCATAGTTTGACATTAATTTTGCATAGATCTGTAACGTATCAGAGCAACTTTAGTTTGACCACATCCAGTTTTAGGCTAGAGTTTAGTCTTCAAAAATATATATATCTTTCCATTATATCTAAATCAGACCCTATCTTACGTGGCAAATTTTTATCACTATGTTATAGACTTAATTGTCTCCTCTCCCTGACCAATTTACAGGTTGAACCCCAAACCCCCCAGTACCTCAGAATGTCACTGTATTTGAAGATAAGGCCTTTAAAGAGATTCAAATTGAAATGAGGCTATCAGGATAGGCCCTAATGCAATCTGACAGGTCCTTATAAAACAAGGAGATTTGAACACACAAAGGAAACACGAGGGATAGATGGACATGGAGGAAAGGCCATGTGAGGATGTAGTGAAAAGGCAACCATCTGAAGCCAAACAAGAGAGACTCAAAAGAAATTAAACCTGCCAGCAACTTAATCTTGAAATTCTGGCCTCTGTATGAGAAAATCAATTTTTGCTGTTTAAGCTACCCAATCTGTGGTATTGTTATGGCAGCCCTAGCAAACTAATACACACTATTTACCAGCTAATTGACTGTATTTATCACCAGCATCATTAAGTATTTTATCTTATCATCCTCAATTATTAAAAAAGTGATCTGAGTTTTGCGAAAAGTATAAGTTTAAATTAGTCTTTGGTTGAAATAAAGGCAAAGAAAATGAAAAACATAAGTACTACATTTCACAAGAAATCAGTTGCCTAATATCAATAACATATTTAGTTTTAAAAGAAAAGATGATTACTATTAAACCACATGGTATTTGGAGGGCATTGATGGGATTTTTCTACCTTTGAAGAATATAGTACATTTATATTCCTATGAAAAACAAAAAGTCTTCACTGGAGATTTAAAGAAAGTAATGTCAACATATTAATTTTCTGAACAGAAATAAATATATTTATTTTCTCATTAACCATCCAGTGGTAGTTATTAAGAAAATCAAGATAAGTATCAACAAGTTAAAAGTGTTAAATATTCTCTCTGCATATCAAAGTTTTGGGTGATGAAATTGGAAACCTCAATCTACATGTTTACTATTTTTTTGCTCTCACAAAGAAAAAAATAATTTATATATTATTAGGTTCTTTGTCTAATTCACTATTATATTGTCAGCACTGAGATAGTGTCTGGGATATAACAGTTAAAAAATTATCATTGTTAAATAAGTGAATCAATATTTATTGAACATGTTTTTCTCTTTCTCTTGTGAATAATCCTTTTCCATTAAATACAGATATTTTAACATTCATATTTGTTCATTAAAATATGTTTCTCTTTATTGGAAAATTATGCTTTAATATATGAACTTTGAAAATCAATCAGAAAAAGACACTATTTCCAGTAAACCCTGACATATAAAACAAATGTATTTATTAAACACAGAAATGAAACACACTTAGAGACACATAGTCTTCAAAATAATTGTGCTTTTTTTTTTACAAAATAAATATCAATAGAAATAAAAATCCACCGACAATGTCTACATTTATTCTCCCTAGAAATACTGATAGAATGAGGAAAATTTTAAGCACTGAGAAAAACAGAAAAATGAATAACACATGTTGTTTTTTTAAGCTCAAACAGCTCACAGTCTGCCCAGTGAGCAATATATATGAATAACATTTGCAATATGACAATGATAATTATCATTTGCTGATCATTTAACAAGTACAAGTTCAAAGCATTCAAATGTATTTAGTTAATTATTAATACATTATGGTTTATTATTATTACTCCTATTTATTTATAGATGGAATAACTCAACAATTGAGAGCAAAGTAACTTGCTTATGCTATGGAGTTTTGAAATTTCAAACCTGATACTCAAATCTAGGCAACCAGACCTCAGTTCCCCTTCAATAAAAGCAAAGAGAAAAATTAAAATCCGAGTGTGGGTGGAGAGAGTATTAGGTACAGTGGGACGTTGCTATGGCTGACTTCTTAGAATCAAGTGCCACTGAGAGATAATGGAACATGTATAGAGTTCTGAAAGAAAAAGAAAAAGGTCAATCCATATTGTTCTTAACTTTTTCTGTCTGAATTATTCCACTTAATGTGACATCAAGGTCCATACATGTTGTTGCAACTGGTAGTATCTCATCTTTTCTTATGGCTGAGCAGTATCGCATTGCATATATGTACCAAATCTTTATCCAATCATCTGTCGAAGGAGACTTTGGTTGTTTCCATGTCTTGGCCTCAATGAATAATGTTGCAATGAACATAGGGGTGTATATACCTTTGCAAATAAATGTTTTCAAAATTTTGGGATAGATACCAGAAGAAGGGTTGCTGGGTCATATGGGAACTCTATTCTTAATATTTGGGAAACTGCCATACTGTTTTCTATAGTGGTTGTACCCATTTACATTATCACCAGCAGTGAATGAGGGTTCTTTTTTCTCCACAACCTCTCAAACACTTGTTATTACTTGTTGTCTTGTTGAAAATAGCCATTCTAACAGGTATAAAGTGGTATCTTATTGTAGGTTTGATTTGCATTTCCCTAATAGCTAGTGAATTGAGCATCTTTTCATACATCTTTTGTCCATTTGTATGTCTTCTTGGGAGGAATGTCTGTTCAGGTCTGCTGCCCATTTTTTATTGGATTGTTGTTTGTTTGTTGTTGAGTTATATGAGTTCTTTATATACTTTGGATATTAACCTTTTGCCAGAGGTGTTGTTTGTAAATACCTTCTCCCATTTGGTTGGTTGCCTTTTGTTTTGTTTGCGGTTTCTTTTGCTGTGCGGAAGCCTTTTGGTTTGATACAGCCCCATTCATTCATCTGTGGGATATAAAACTTAAAGCAACAAGTCAACAAACAAGAAAAACAAACAAAAACTCATAGACACAGACAGTAGTATGGTGGTTGCCAGAGAGAATTAGCGAAGGGGGATTAGCAAAGGTTAAAGGGAGTCAAATATATGGTGATGGAAGGTGATTTGACGTTGGGTGGTGGGCACAATGCAAAATGCATATCATGTGTCATAGAGATGTACACTTGAAACCTATATAATCTTATTAACCAAAGTCACCCCAATAAATTAAATTAAACAAATTTTATATGTTAATTTAGAAGCCTTTAAAATGACAGTAAAACAAAAAGCATTTTCAGAGAGAAATGCCTTAGAGAATTTATGTTCAGCAGAAATGAACTACAAGAAATGGTCACCAGTATTTCATAAGGGAAATGATACCAGATGGAAGTCTAGATATGCAGAAAGGGGAAAAAAAGCACCAAGAAAGTGAAAATTGAGACTTACTATAAATTACCTTTTTATTATCTTTTATGAGTTGGTGCGTATATGTATATACCTATATAAAAGTTTCTTTAATATATTATCGACTGAAGCAAACATGATACAATTACATTCTGAAGGTTATACCATATCAATAAGTAAAATACAAATACAAAGGCACAAAAGGTAGAGAAAGGTATAAAGGGAATTATACTACTGTGAAGTTTGTACATTGTTGTTGAAATAGTATATAATATTATTTAAAGATTCAGTGTAATAAGTTAAGCAATTCTACTATAGACTCAAGAAACACTGTCCAGTAGAACTTTCTGTGATGATAAAATAGTCTATTAGTCTATGCTATCCAATCCTGTAACCACTCACTTTATGCAGTTAGTAAGCCTTTAAAGGTGGCTAGGACAGCTGTATAATTGAAGTTTTAATGATATTTAATGTTAATTAATTTAGATTTTTATTTAAATGGCCATATGTAGAAAGTGGTTACTCTATTGGACAATTCAGATATAGAACAACCACTAAAATAAAAAACAAAGAGGTATAGCCCTATGTCAATAGAGCAGTTAAAAGGAAATAATAAAATATGATTATTACAAAAGATGGGGGAGGAATAAGGGGAAAAGGGCAATAAAATTCTATAGCACCAAACCAATAACTATAAAGATATTAGACTTACATATCAATAATTTGATCATATAAATAAGTTAAACACTCCATTTAAAAAGAAAGCATTTTCAGACTTGATAAGAAAGCAAAAGTTATAGCCTGTGTTCTGCTGTTAACTACCCCTCTCCCTGGTCACTTCTCAGTCTAAGTACCAAGTATTTCTCACAGCTCCTGAACTGTTGTTTATACCAGGATAGACTGAAGAAAAAGCAAATTATGTCTTCATTGAGTTGTAAAGGACATGTGTAAGGTAGGATTTCATTTTCATTAACAGGCAAAAAAAATGGTCTGTATAAGTATACATACATACACACACATACTCATACCTATATATGTACATATTTATGTATGCATAAATACATCATACACACACACAACTTTAGGCAATGAGTCTTTTCATTTATATTACTTCCATGGCCTCATTGTTACCATTTTTGCTTTAAATCTATGCCTAACTAGACAAAATATATAAGTACATGCAAAGACCTAAGTTCAGTGAAGGCAATAATCAATAAGAATAACATGAGAGGTATTGATCTATTCCCTTTTTTATGGACACAGGCATATTGTCTGCAACAGTCAAGCTAAATTCTTCCTACATACCTCATTAACACAGATGCAGAAGAACTTTAGTTTAGAATATTGAGAGGGAAATAAACAGATTCAAAATGACTAAACCCTAAGACTTTTACAGTGTACACCCAAGACAGTGTTGTTAATTGATTTATCAGATATTATATAATGGTAGGAGATTTATGAAGAATAAAAGCCTGAGATCTTTACATACTTCCAAATGTAAAAAAGGACTCTACATATATCATTTCAGTTCTGCAACAATGGTAATAATAATCATAATAATCTAACATTTACAAAGTATTTATGTGACTAGAGATATTTTAAAGGTTTTCTATATAATAAATCACTGAGTATTCAAAAATTTCTTTTAAGAAATTGCAGTTGATCTTTATTTTAAGAAAAACCAAATGGAGAATAAATACACTAAGTGATATATATACCCAAGTCTAACAGAAAGTAAAGTCAATCAGCTTTTGAACCTAGACACACTGTTGGGAGAGCCAAATAAAGGGTCTCTTTTTGAATTATGAGTTTTTGCCTAGACTTTCTATGAAACCAGACTGTTGGGTGGGAGTATTCTGGGCAGATCAAAGCTTTCTTGCTCCAGATTTATTCACGCCTTGTAGAATATTTAGTATCCAACTACATTCCAGGATCATCCTCTTATTCACTCTGATAAAGACTGAAAATTTTCCAAATTCCCCCCTCTTGATTATATTGCCACAACTGGAAAATTATTCCAGCTGTGTCTACAGCCCAGACCCCTGTGCCCCAAGTACGGCCCTGGTGACAGAGGAAGGGATAAGCTACCTTGAGCCTGATCTTTTTAATTTGCCATCTTCATCCTACCACATTATTACTCATATTTTTATACATATTTTTCATATCTCTATCTTTTTTTTTTTGAGGTGGATTTTACATTTCTCCCAAGAATATGATTACAGAGCATGGCAGAGAAAGCCATGATCAACAAATAAATATTAACAAATATTATCCATGTGGGTATAAGCTGGTCAAGTCATCGGTCATCAAGTTAAAAGATAATCTCCCCAGAAGATTCTGGGAACAGATATGCCTCATTATGACAGGTTACACCAAGTGTAGTCAAAATTACAAGTGCTAAATATGTATAAAGCAGGATGTACTGCACACTGTGTGACATGCTGCCTGCTATTCATAGCACTTTAACGATTACTCTATTTTGAGTCCTATCTGTTCTTGCTCGCTGCCTTTTAAAAATCTGTTCTTGTAGTTCTTTTTTGTAATATGGTAATGTTGAAGGTTTTAAATTAAGGAACTAGTAGCAAAATAATTGAAGGCAAAACTATAACATTTCCTACACGGAGCATAAAATTGAAGTCGTGTTTCCAGTGCAATACAATTTAACAATTTTTTAATTTGATTATTTGACTCCGTATTTTTTGTGGTGGTTGTTTTGTTTTTGTTATTGAGTTGTACGAGTTCTTTTTTTATTTTGGATATTAACCCTTTATCAGATATACGATTCACAATATTTTTTCCATCCCTCATGTTGTCTTTTCATTTTGTTGATTATTTCTCTTGCTGTACAGAAGCTTTATAGTTTGATGTAGTCCAACTTGTTTATTTTTTATTCTGTTGCTTGTGTTTTCGGTGTCATATCCAATATGACCATCTTTAATATATGACAGACTCCAACGTGTCTATGTGGCTCAGAACCCACAGTACTGAAGACAAGTGTAATCAATTGATTACACAGTTCTTAGTTAATTCATGCAGATTGTACCGAAAAACTTCCACATGTTCATTGATTCACCCTTTTCTATTCTCTTCTTCTACTGTAGGTTTTACATTATCAACTTATCTATATGACCCAATAATTAAGAATTTCCCACTCTCCTCACACACTTTACAATTCTTCTCTAGTAGAGCAAAATTCATAGACATGGAAAGGAATATAGACATAGATATGTGTGCAAACACGTATATATATTCATACATAGATAAATAACATAATTCTTTGCACTTCACAATAAACAGTCAATTAGAAAAATCCTATAATGATGTGTACAGTGGTTAGGATATTCTGTTTTCATTTTCTACTATAAAAAAGTCAGAAATATTTCTCAGTCTAATACAACTTTTCCATTTTCTTAACAAGTTTCAATTGAGAAGCAGATGGTGTTTTGGTGGTAAACACAATTAATTTCACTTTATAGAATTCACTTAATTAGAATTGGATTCCATGTCTCACATGCAGTAAATTTCATTGTTACACATACTGTTTATAATTCTGCCAGCTGTCATAAATACACACAATATTTTTTAATTCTTAAAAATATTATTTCTAAATAACGATAACATTCATTTTTCTGAAAAAGTTGGATATAAAATACATTATTTAAAAATTGAATTTTATAGGATGGTATAAGCAGTCAAATTTGTTCAAAATGCATGGAGAATTCAGAATATATATAAATATTAGAACATATTTTATATCTCTTCAATTATATTGATATTTTTATTATTTTGTTTCTAATTAATAAATGAAATATTTCATACTTTTAATATGTATAAAAATAATAGTCATACAAACCCATACTTATTAATCCCTGAAAGCATTCTCAATTTATTCACCATTTTTTTTTTTTTTGCAAAAATGTTCCCAAAGTAGGTTGTATGTAAGAATCAAATGTTCTGATGAAAAATGAAAAACATAATGCTTCTCAATGAAATGATTGACATTTTAAACTTTGTATCTGCATGTATGTGTGCATACTATATGTATGTGTATCTGCTACATATCACATTTAATATTCTCTTATATTGCTGAATTAAACAAAATAACATAAAATGTATTATTTCTAATTGTTTACATTTTATATTTTTTAAAATATATCTTTTTTTACTATTTGATCATTTGTTCTTGGTCTAAAAACTAAGACATTCTCATGGTTCTAAGGTCTATTTTTACCTCTCATGGAGCAATAGCAAAGTATTATTTAAATATATTGAGTATATTTTGTTTTGCTCCTGGAAAGTACAGTACAGTTTATCTTTTGTTATTTGCTTTAGTAATGGTCTCTATTAAGTATTAAAAAAACTGTGTTTTAAAGTAATCTAACTAGAATAAAATTCTAAATAATATTTGAAATTTGTTTAAAGTAGCTTAGGCTTAATATTTTCTTAGAAACAGTCAAGTTGTAAAGCTTAGGTTTAGGTTATAGTCTGACTTATCTTGCTTATCTTATTGTCAAAATATAAATTAATTCCAAATTATTATTAAAAATAATGACCAAGCTTTACAAATAGTATTTAGGCCCCACAGGTAATATTTTTTTTATGTTTTTATTGATTTTTTAGAGAGAGAGGAAGGGAGAAAGAGATAAAAACATCAATGTAAGAGAGAAACATCAGTCAGCTGCCATCCTGCACACCCCCTACTGGGGATGGATTTCCCCAGCATGTGCCCTGACTAGGAATGGAACCACAATCTCTCAGTCCATGGGATGACGCTCAATCCACTGAGCCACACCAACTGGGTGGCCCCAAAGGTGATATTTAAGTAGTCCAGATAAATAATACCTTTAATAGTAATACAGCATAATCAACAAGCTTATATCTTATATTCCTTTAGCAGGTGATTTAATGAAACAACAAAAAAGCATCAGTAAAAATTACATTATCCTTGTTGGTGATTATTTACTTTACTCTGGAATATCAGTACTTCAGGCAAAAAATCTAAAATTTTCACCTCAATTTAATCAGAAAGGATTTTTATTTTTCAGAAAAAAATATGGCAACTCATATTTCCACTAAATATTAGTAAAGATGTCAAATAAACATCTATAAGGTAATAATTATCAACGGATTTTTTATTACATGAGCTACTTTCAGAATTGTAGGAAAGAATGTTTAATGTCTATTTCAATACTCAGTTTCAGTTCCATAAGCCCTACCCTACTGATTTTTTAAATAAAATTTCATGTTGTCAGATTCATCAATTATCTATTCTGAAGTCACAAAATAGTCAAGCACAGGACCATAAATCATTTTGAAAAGATTCACAATATTCCTGTTCATATAAAAGGCTGAAATTGTATGCATACTATACATAAAACATACCCAGGGAAGATCTAAAGAAAGAGAAAGCACCAGTCACTGACCTCTGGCTGCAAACATAGGAAGTGATATGCACACTGTCCTATAAACTGTCTACAGTTTGAAGGTGTGCCTTCATACACAGATATTATTGTCAAAGAATGGAAGACATATAGTCAAAACATTTGAGGAAGTATGGCCAATCATTGGATCACCACTGAATTATACTGGCAGGTGTTAACCCAAGAAGGCTGGATGAAAAATTTAAAAGATACAAAACAAAACACAACAAACAAACAAGCAAACACAAAACTAGAGAACTTAAAGAACTCAGTAATCACACACTTTAGAATACAAGATCTACAAATTATTCTAGGAAGGTTGTTAAACAAATATTTAGCAACAAGGATAAAAATGAACTTATAGGATAAATAGAAGAAATAGTACAATCATTTGATACCAGAGTTGTTAAATATATTATCTAAAATCCACAATGTCCAGTTTTTAACAATAAATCATATTTCATGCAAAGAAATAGGAAAGTATGTACATATAAAAAATAAATAAAAAGAGACAACAGAAAATTTCCCTGAGGAGGCTCAGATTTTAGACTTACTAGACAAAGAATTTAAGTTAGCATTATCAAAATTAAAGGAAAAAGGAAACCATGTCTGAAGAACTGAGGAAAGTATGGCAGTGATGTTTCACCCAATAAAGAATACTAATAAAAATAAATTTTAAAAAAGAGCCAAATATAAATTTAGGAGTTGAAATGTACAACTGAATTATTATTAGTTATAAATGTACAAGTAATCATTATGAGTGCTCAATAACAGTTTGAACTAGAATAAGAGTCATCAAACATGAATATAGGTCATTGGAGATTATCTAGGTGAGACGTAGAAAGAAAAGAATAAATGAACAGGACTAACTGAATTATGAGACAGCATCAAGTGTACCAGTGTTATCATAATGGCAGGCCCAGGAAGAGGAGAGAGAGGGACAGAAAAGATACTTGAAAAATTGTCATAAAATTTCCTAAATGTTATAAAATATATTAACTCCACATGTTTACATATGCAAGAACCTTAATGAAGTACAAGTGGGATAGACACAAATAGATCTATTCATGTACATTATATTCAAAATGTTCAAGAAAAAAATTAAAAACAGGTGAAGAAAGATGACTCATTGCATACAAAGGATTGACAGTAAATTGACTTCTCCTCAGAAACGGTGGATGCCAAAGGACAGTGAGGTGACTTTTTTAAAGTGTTGAAAGAAAAACAATGTCTTAAAAAGAAAAACAAGAATGTCAACCCCAAATTCAGTATCCAGCTATAATGCTATATTTTCAGAAACATATAAAAATTTGAATCCTATATTATTTAGCAGGTTAGTGTCAGTTACATTTGGGATTGAATATATATTTTCAAATCCTTAATAGATTTAATACAAAAAGTATTAGAATAGTGGCCCAGGAAAAGAAAAACAAGATGTCTGTAGCCATATATACATTCTCTACCTATCATCTATCTATCTATCTATCTATCTATCTATCTATCTATCTATCTATCATCTATCTATCTATCTATTCATCTATCTATGTATCTGGAAAATTGAAGAGTGAAAGAGAAGAAGGGAGAGAAAAAGAATAAAACAAGGAAAGAGAAAGAGATAAACAACTATTTGAACTTTGAATATATATCAGTCAGCTAACTAAAAAAGAAAATCTTGATGGCTTTTCAATATATACCCTTAGGCTAATTCACTGTATTTCTGTGTATCATATAAAATGTATAGTTGAATTTATTTCTGTGTGTGTGTGTGTGTGTGTGTGTGTGTGTGTGTGTGTTTGGTGTGTGTGTGTGAAAACAAGAAAACAATTCTCTGAATTATAGGCCATTTTAAACATATGCTTTTGTACCTGTAAAAATATTTTCAAATTTGTATTGATTCTGTCTCTGAAGAGACAGAATATCACACATGTAGAATTGCTTTTGAGTGGACGAGATTTATCTGGGCAATTACTACATTGACTAAGGCACAAGGAGGCTAAGTCCCCTCTTAACACAATTGTTATTTCATTGACTAGTGTTAAGTGAGAGACAGAGCCTAAGGACACAGGAACAATTATCCTCTCTGGGGAGTGAGCATGATGCTCTGTGGAGGCTTGAATTCAAGAATCAATCATTGCAATACTGTTGGCAGCAGTATGGATCTACTGTATGAAAATAAATTGATCCCCCGTGTTAGTGTCACAAACAAAAATAAGCTAATTTTAAAATGTTACCTATCTTTTTCTTTCTAGTAAAGATTGATTTTAAATCTAATACCTTGGTCCACAAAAAAACAAACAAACAAACAAAAAACCTTATATAATTCCTAATTCTAGATTGCATGATAAGACAAATTTCTCAAGAAGAAAGTGATTGTTATTAGTTATATTAGCTGCAGCAACTGGTCTCAGGGAGCAAGTCACACATTCCGATGTTTGCTTATTCAGTGTAAGTGTAATGTCTATTTATTCTTATTAAATGATAAACACTAAGTGGACTTGTTTCCACGATGAAAATATTCATATTTTGGGATAGCATGTCCTTAATCAGAGGAGCATGAACCACTCACAGTCAAATAATACAATTAATTGTTGCAAAAGAAGTTTCAGAAAAAGTGACCATGTTAATAGTAGGTGCATCAAAAAATTTTCATTATGGTTACGGTAAATTAAGCTGACAGTTATAGTCCTGTTAATAAAATAAGCAATATTAGAAAGGAGTGTTAATTGTAAATGAGAATGAGTTTGAATGAAAGGGCATGAGATTTCAAGTGTGATCTTGACAGATGTTTAAGATGAGGGTATACTGTAATAAGAATGATAAGCAAACAATCAAGCCTGTCACTTGGACTTCGCAAGTTGATTTACTCTAATCCTGACAAGAACTCATCAAAGCCATTTAATAGACCATGGAAAATAACTGATAAATGAGTCTATTCCTTTGAAAACTCTTATACCCAGAAAACAGGAGAGCAACTTTGCAGAAAATGATATTAAGCAAGTAGAGAGGCAATGAAAAAAAATCTCATTTTGTTAAAAATAAAAATCCCACCCAAACTGAGACTCCTTGTTGTATATATGAGACTGTAATTGAGCTAAATCCAGATTGCCTTCAGAATTGACCACTGTGAACGAATCCGCTCAATACGAGCATCCTGTACCGGAGCATGGCGGGTTGCGTGTGGTCCTGTATTACAGAAGTGATAGGACATTAAGATAAATAGTCAGGATTATCTATTCACCTGAGAGTCTTTCTAAGCCTGCCTCTTGAAGAGTGGATTGAAGAGACTGTATGTGTGTGTGTGTGTAAAACAAAACAGTTCATTCTATGTCAAGTGGAAATAACTATGGAATAACCATTAATTCTTCATATTGTGGTTGATATTACACAGAGATTATACTGACAATTATAATAATTTTTTAGAAAAAAAATTAGCTTCCGAAAAAAATTCTTGCTCTCTTGCTTTTGATTTTCAAGCAGAGTTGAGGGAATATTGTGTTTTAACTGACAAGATGAATTAACACTGGGTTTCCCCTCAGTAAAGTCTTTTATCTAAAGTTATGTACTTTCAATAAGGTATAAGAAGCTACTATGAAAAATTGCAATACATGCCTGTAACTAAACATTTTTGTCTATGACAAATTTAATTTCAAAGAATTATTTTCCAATATATATAGGAAAAAATGGCATCTATTTCTGTACCTGTAGACTTACCTATAAAATTAATTATTCTGTGTAGTATGTGGATTCCATGGGACCACGGATATTTTTTATGTAGAGAATTTTGAGACTTTTTATGAAACATGCTTTGGTGACAAGCCAAAAGGAAAGAAATGCCTGCATGAGAATCAGCCCACATTAGCTCACCTTCCCTTTATAGTCAGAGGACTATGGATATTAATTTATCAGGTACATATAGCACTAAAGACAGAAAGTTTTTTATGTATTTTATTTCTTATTTTTCAATTACAGTGCAGTCAATCTTATTTTATATCAGTTTCAGGTGTACAGCTGAGTGGTTAGACAATTTATATAATTAATGAAGTGATCCCCCGATAATTCTAGTATCTACCTGACACTATATCATGGGACTATTTTAAAAATGTGTTAGGATCAATTCATTGAAATTGAATACTTATTGAACATTTCATTGATCTTGTACCAGTAACATATGATATGAGAAATAAGACACAGTCATATTTCCTAAAACACATAGTTGTGTATCGTAGAGAAGTGAGCAGGCAATTGTAATGCAAAGGGATAAATGCCATGACGAGACAATGCTAGGAGTCCTCTGGGAGTTTTGAGAAAATACCACGAAGGCACTCTTTGCCAAACTGTAAAAGGGAAATTACTCTAAGTGAAATTCACACACACACACACACACACACACACTGGTACTATGTTTCAGGCAAAGAATTATAGCAGAACAGGGATCAGGAAATATTTGTACCGTCACGATTCTACTGTATTTGAAAAGTCCCTTTTTCAAAAAGGTCAACCGCTCCAGTTGACCTCAGGTTTTAGAATATATTAAATTAAGAACATACTATTTAAAACATAGGTTTTCAGAGAGTGAATTTTAGTGTTCCTCTTTAAAGGAAGCTTCACTGCTAACTGAAAAGCAGACATCAATGGAGCCATTTCCCATGAATGTAATACTTATATTTACTGCACCCAGCAGCCCTACCACTCCTGTGGCCTTCGGAACTTCCTAGCCAAAAGCAATGTTTTTAATTGCTGTACCTAATGATACATTTTGAAAGCTTACATTTGTACCTGGCTGGTGTGGCTCAGTGGTTGAGCACTGACCCATCTACCAAGAGGTCGCCAATTTGATTCCTGGTCAGGGCACATGCCCAGGTTGTGGGCCAGATCCCCAGTGGGGGCATGTATGAGCCGGCCAATCAATGTTCTCTCTCATTGATGTTTCTGTCTCTCTCGCCCTCTCCCTTCCTCTCTCTAGAGAATCAATAAAGAAAAAAAAGTTAAAAGCTTGCATTTGCTGAGCACTTATTATGTTCCAGGCAATTTTCTGAAATCACTACATATAGCAACTGATTAAAGACTCACAATAGTTCTATAAAGTTGAATCTGCTATCATTCCCATTTTTGTAAGGAAACTGAGTACAAACACAAAATGAAACTTCCAAAAGTCACTGTGCAGGGAGTGTACAAAGCTAGGATCCCAGCTAAGTTTAAAAATAAGTTATCTTATACCATATGCTAAGTACATTAAAATATCATGTTTTACATTTTCACTAGGGCTCCTAGACCAAACAATACATATTCATACTGGTTTTATTAAATCAACGTTCCAAAGCATAAAACCTTATAGGTAACCAGTATTATAATGTGGAATAAAATTATAACCAGGCTTTTTAACTAAAGATTATTGTAATGATTCTTCCAAATAGATGTTGCAGGATTTTCAGGCTATGATATGTTTATACAGATAAACACATAAAATACGAGGAAAAGAACTTTCATACAAGAATATTAGTACGATAATAGTAGATGCAATTATTTAAAGTATGATGAAGTATGTGAAAAAATGTAAAAGATGGATTATTTCCTTTTAGAAATAAAGTTATGATTTGTGTGAAAGAAATAAAGGGTGCATTATTTTTTGAGCACACAATTAAGTTTTCTTTTTGGGGGGGAGGAGACACCAGACTTCTACTTAATTAAGAGAAATGTTTTTAACAGTACAGAGGTCTTTAATTTTTTTTTTACATTTGTCATGCCATGAATTCATAGGGAACGGGTTCCAGCAGCTCAGGCTCCTTCCCATTGGTTCTCACAAAGTTCGATTCTCTGGGTGGAGGGGCTGGCGCTTCAGTTCAACCCAGGTGCCATTCTCTTCGGCTTCCTTTTTTTTTTTTTTTTTTTTTTTTTCTGATCATTTTTCTTCACACTATTCAGGAAACTATCTCGCCTCTTAGAGTGTTGAATATGCTCTATAGTACATTATTTCTCTTGGCTAGAGTCTTGCCCATAACTTGTTTGTTCACAACAATGCCTAATTGCATGCTAAGTAACATTATAGATTATTCCAGTGTTGCCATAGGAACATTGGGGCGGGGGGGCATTCCTTATTGAAAGTGTCCATTCCCTTGATGTCTACAATATCACCTTTCTTGTAGATTCGCATGTACGTGGCCAAAGGAACACTCCGTGTTTTCTAAAGGCCCAGAGAACATATAGCAGGTGCCTGTCCTCTTCCCCTTTATGCTGGGCATTTTGGTGAATTATTGAAAGGTGGCCATTTTGGCCTAAAGGAGTACATTATTATTTAAATCAATGCCTCTCTAAAAAGCCCAGAGAAAACACTTGCAATTTAACCAGGATATCTAATTAAGAAAGTAAATAAATGTTCCCTTAGCACAAAAAATGAATACAACCTGGGTTTCAGCACTGGTTCTAAGAAGCTATAAGACCTGAAAAGAATTGTTTAACTTCTCTGAACCTTAGTGTGCCAATCTGTACTGGATAGGCTAGGAATCATAAATGGATCTCTGAAGCCTCTTCGGGATATGAGAAGCTATAATTATATGAGATTAGGAGAACTGGAATAGAATGAAATCAATAGAGATAAGCATGCCAATTAGTGAATACTAATTCAGAGCTTCTGTCTTGTAGGCTATGTTTAAAATGGCATGTACTGTAAATAGAAAAGATTTAGGTAGAGATATTAAAATTATGTACTACTATGTTTTACATATAGAAAAATATTTCCCAAACCAAATGTTTCAATGTACTGTTCTATTGATATCATTAACTCTGGTAATTTTGAGGAGAGATTTAGGATTACGTAAAAATTAAGTGATACATGTTCGTAACAAGAAGAATGTTCTGTTGCAAATTTTACATACAGCCACATTAGTGGTGTAACATTCTTCCTCAATTTCATTTTCATGTTTGAAGAAGCTGTTTCCTGTATTATAATCATTGTCATACCTATCATGTTTTGTTGCTCTATATTAAAACAGACATACATGCCAATAACACTAAAATCATATATTAGGATATAATCGATATTTTGTCTATTAGTTTTGTAAGTTTTTTAAGGTTTTTCAAAAATCTAGTAATCATTTTCCTAGGAACAAGTAGGAGTACTTTTTTAATGAAATATTTTCCCTAAATATTAAAGAATATTTTCGTTATACTATTTCACTCTTAAATTTAATAATAAATTATGACAAATTTGAACATGACATTTAGAAAAAGCTTGTAAAGTATTTCAGGATTTTTTTCCTTCCATATAAATACTCTGTATTTAAAAATATTGTTTTAGATCATGAATATGGAAACAATAGCAGTGAATGCTTCCATGATATAAAAGAATGACTGTTCAAAGCGGTCTACATTTTCTGGCAATTACAAGTTCCTTTAACCCACTTTGTGAGACAGTTTTCCACAGAAGACAGGGAGGTCGTAGGGGGCATAGCTCTGCAGATAAAAAACTTAACTTCTGTTTGATTCCTCTGATTTGGACACATCTAACTGCAAGGATGGTTGGAAAATATCTATGCCCACAAAAAACAACCAGAGAAAATTTTGGTTAACAGAAACTCAATTGTATTTGTTTTTTATTTGTTTGTTTCTTGGTTTTGTTTTTGAGCTGCTCTCAAAGAATTTGAACTTTTATTTTATAATTGAAAATGATCAATATCTTTGAATTAACTTATTAAATCTTTGAGGACAAAAGCCTGTATTTTTACAATTCCCCAGAAAATGTAAATATTCTGGTTAATAAAATTAATCAAATAGAATTTTAGTTGAGAAATATGTTACTTTAGAAAATATGTTACTTTAGAAAATATGTTACTTTAAAAAATGAGAAAAATTATTAAACTTTAGTCAAATAATTGTTTTAATTTTCAAGAAGAAGTGCTAAATGTAGTATCAAAAACTTCACTCTTTCAAGTCTTTAAATCATTAAAAATGTTTTCATGAATGAATTTGTTGTTCGCTGAGGAAAGTGTCTACTGAGCTCCTTATGCCATTACTCCGGAAGCCTCTTATTTTCCTCAGTTTTTTATTTATTTATTTCTAATGCAGTGTATATGAAAATCAACTATTTTATTAACCATTTGTTGTATAAATATGAACATTGTATTTCCCATTATTTATATGCAAATTGAGTTTAAGTACCACACTCAGATGAGTATTAGCCTTTTTTTCTTTTGTTTTTTTGTTTGGTTTTGTTTTAGCCGACATGGGTATATAGTGAGGAATTGTGAAATTGTGCAGAACCTGGTAATTTTTTGTTCTGTTTGTGCAATTGGACAGTGCATTGCAGCATCTTTAACATCTCTTGCTACCATTCCCTAAATATCAGTAACATCATCCCAATAATTGTGAACATTAAAACCCCTTAAAAGTTTCCAAAATGTACAGTGTTATAAGTCTATGGTCACACTATGCATATATTCTACAATTTGTGTTCATATAACTATTATATATCTTTGATAGAATTCAATGTCAGTGTGAGCTGATCTCCCTCATTTGTTTAAATTGCTGTTTTCTCCCCGGCTGGTGTGGCTCAGTGGTTGAGCATCGACCCATGCACCAAGAGGTTGCCGTTCCATTCCCAGTGCGGGGCATGCAGGAGGCGGCCAGTCGATGTTCTCACTCATCGATGTTTCTATCTCTCTCTCCCTCTCCTTCCTCTCTCCCTCTAAAATTCATAAAGAAAAAAATAATAATAACCTGCTGTTTTCTTAAAATATTTTGTATGTATTCTATTTTCCTATTCCAAAACTAGGATTAGGTTGGCCTCTGTTAAAATTTTCCAAATAGAATTAATTTTATTGGCTCTTGTTTAAAGACTTTTAAAATTATATCCTATTAAAATAATTTTTAGCCCTGGCCGGTTTGGCTCAGCGGTTAGAGTGTCGGCCTGCGGTCCAGAGAGACCCGGGTTCGGTTCCCGCTAAGGGCATGTACTTCGGTTGCGGTTTGTCCCCGGCCCTGGTTGGTCGTGCGGGTGGCAGCCACTCGATGTGTCACCTTCGCATCGATGTTTCTCTCTCTCTCTCTTCCTCTCTCTCCCTCCCACTCTATCTGAACAAAAAATGAAAAAGTGTCCTCGGGTGAGGATAAAAAAATAAAATAAAATAAAAATAAAATAATTTTTATTTATCATAGTTAGATCAAATAACTTATTTTTAAAATATGTAATACTTTTTAGCTAAAATTTTACTTTTCACAAATCTGATGTCTTTTTATTGGGACAATCTCCTAAGGTTCTGATATTATATGTTAATAGGAGGGAAATGAGGATCAAAGAGCTTTAACAATTTGAAATGATTGAATGATTAGACAAAATTAAGAGCCAGGATAAATGCAGCATTATTCGAAATAGCCAAGTTATGGAAACAACCTGAGTGCCCAATCACAGCTGAATGGATAAAGACTATATATGTAATAGAATATTATTCAGCCATTAGAAAGAAGGAAATCTTGCCATTTGTGACAATATGAATGGACCCTGAGGGCATTAAGCTAAGTGAAATAAGCCAGACAGAGAATAAAATATAAAAAAAAAGTCAAATCTGTAGAAACACAGAAGTGTTGCCAGGGCTGGAGTTTTGGGGTGATGGGGAGAGGGAGAGGGTGGTAAAATGGTATAAATTGTGAGCTGTAAGATGAATGAAACATGACTGAAGTTAATAATAATAATATATTGTATTTGCTAAGACAGTAGAACTTAAATGTTCTCACACCCAAGAAGAGATAAATATGTGGGGAGAGGGATGTGTTATTTAACTCAGTGTGGGTAATCCCTTCACAACGTATACATGTATCAAATCATCACGTTCTATGTTTTAAGTACTCCCCTCTGTTCTGTTCTGAATTATCCACTTCATAGTTCTATCAGTAATGTTGAATTCTAGTCTTTTAAGATATTTCTGCCTTCATGCTTCTGAGGAGGAAGTAGTGTGTAAATTGAAATGTCTCTTCCCAAGAAATTTGTAAGCCCCTGAATTGTCTCGAAAGTGGTGAAATGTCTGTTCTCTTGACAACAAGATATTACGTGTATCAGCTGCAATAATTGAGATCAACGTTGAGGGATACATGGAATTCACTGTGAAGTCTGCAAACTGCAGAACACGTGGCATTTATTTCTTCACTTTGTTTCATCGTGGAACCTTGGAATTTGCCTTTGTATTCTGAAAAGATTTCTAACAGCCATTGTAGCTGTCATTGTGTGCTTCATGTCAAAGACTAAACAAAGATAATTTTCATGAAGAAATATTCTGATTACTTGAAAAACAGAAAGAAAAAAAACATTAACAATTCCTGTAATAAGGAAAAAATTGTACATTGTTCTTTTAGACACAAGCATTTTCTGGCACAGAACTATGCCAGATAACTGTCAGGTCTACTGTGCTTATATATCCTCTAAGTCAGTGTTGTGCAGGTAAAGACTTTATTATTTATTGCACATGAATTATTTGATATCCAACTCACTGTCCTCCTAAAAAAAAGACTGCTAATTATATAAAAGGATTAAAACATAGATTTCCATTTCCTCCAAATATCATCTTTGCGGAGTCTACACATTCCTCTTCCCCAGATTAAATTTGTTTTTGACATAAGCTCCAAAATGATAATTGGAGAATTATTGTCCTAACTGGGACTCTGAAGTGGATACAATTTTTTCTTTCTGTTTTGGTAATAATAGTTCTTATCCAAAACAGGTATCCATCAAAGAAAATAAAAGGAAAGAGTAGCATGATTTCATTTTAAATGAATAGGAGCTCATTTTGGTTGCATGCTTCATGTGGTACCAGAATATAGTTCATTTGACTTCCTAATCCTTTGCATGTCCAAAGGTCATTTTATCCTCAGATTTATTTTAATCCTCACCCAAAAATATTTTTCTACCCATCTTCAGATAGAGTGAGAAGGGGAGAGAGAAAGAGAGAGAGAGAAACATTGATGTGAGAGAGACACATCAAGTGGTTGTCTCCTGCAAGTGGTTGTCTCCGGACCAGGGCCAGGGACTAACCACAACTGAGGTGCATGACCTTGACCAGAATCGAACCCTTGGCTCTTTGGTCTGCATGCCGATGCTCCAATTGCTGAGCCAAACCGGCCAGGGCTTATAGTCAAATTTCTTGACTGTATTCACAAAAGTTAACTCTGTAAATTTAATGATGTTATTGGACATTGAGGGATCTAAAGAACACATGAATAACAGCCTATTACATCAGAAAAAAATCCTGTCATATGGGACAATACAGGTTTACATTTGTGAGTACATGAAACACAGAGTTAATAAAGCTATTATAATGATCATAACCTGCATGTCTTTTTTCATAATTACAAATAAATCTACTTTTTTTTAAAGTTTTTTTCTCTTTATTGATTTTAGAGAGGAAGTGAGAGGGAGAGAGAGATAAAAACATCAGTGAGAGAGAACATCGACTGGCCACCTCCTGCATGCCCCCCACTGGGGATCAGGCCCACAACCTGGGCATGTGTCCCGACCGGGATTCAAACTGGCAACCTCTTAGTGCATGGGTCAATGCTCAACCACTGAGCCACACCAGCCAGACAAATAAATATACTTTTGCCCCACTCTATATTTTGGGCTTGTTAGCCTGAGTGCTTACTTAATAAAATATTGTACTCATTGTAGCAGGACATTAAATTATACAAACAAATATGGTAAAAAAAAAATACGTGATAGAAATATTGTCATAAGTTTATGTAGATATTTAGAAAATTGTGTCTTCCTTGAAACAGAGTTTGAATAAAATGTTTTTGTGTACATAATTCATGAATCTGTGATCAGTAGCATAAAAAAATGTCAAAAATAACAGAATAAATGGATAATTATATATTAATAAATAACGAGTAAATAATCATAAATAATTCTAAATTACCCTTAGTTATTTAAATATGAGATCGAATTAACAATTACTGACAGGGTTTTTAATACAAGTGAATGGGAAATTTGTGTGTATGAAACTATTGAGTACTCATGTCTATCATAATCAATTTATATCAAATGCATTATATAATTCCCAATTATAACATCTATAACCTACTTATAAACTCCTTTTCCAATGAAGATTTCTCAGATCATCAAGATGACATCATATTCCTTAGGATAAACATCATTAGCTTTCTTTATTGTTGAATCTATTACAGATGTTCCTCTACTCCCCCCTTTTGCCTCCCTCCACCCTGCTTTTACTAACTTATATTTTAAACTAATTTATAATCGGTATTATTACCTACTCTGAATAAACTTTATAAACTACTGTACGGTTAAAATTTTGCTTTTTACTTTGCAGATAATATAAACAGAATTTTATTTTTAAAAGAATAAATGAAATAAACTACCTTTGTGCAGGCATCACTTCTTCAAACATCTGTGGAAATTAAAAGAATATATTTTCCAAAAAGTACATCTTAGGTTCTATAGCATGACTTACATGTTAAACTGATTGCATGTAGAAGTCAACGGTATCCTTAAATATCTTAAATATAATTATTACACTTAACTAGAACTTATGTCGAATAATTTTTCTAAAACATTGCAGAATTGGGAATTAAACTGAGTTTTGAAGCAAAATCTTTATTTTAAACAACTAACATTTGCATTTATCTAAAACAAAAATGAGTAATAAAGATTCCTTAAAAAGTTGTGTCTAGAATACATAGAGTGTAACATAAAAGATGCCCTAATACTTGTCTCACTTTATAAGACATTTACTACCTTAAATTAAACATGGATATTTATAAGAAAAGTTAGGTGCTGTACACCTATATTTTTCTCTGTTGATTGGGTACATTTGCACGTGTGTGCATACATGTGTGTTAGAGACGGAGTTAAGAAAGATGATTAGTCCATGTGAGAATATATAGCTCTCTTTTTGTTTTCACCAGCTACATAATAGTTTATTGTTTGAATTTCCATTAAGTAAAGTCATTTATTTAGTCTTCAAAAATGATATAGTGTTAACTAAAAATACATGATTTAAAAACAGATGACAGAGAAAAATGTGTAAGGGACAGCATGGCAGAACAAATATGCTAAAGAGGTTTTATTTGATAACAAATGGATATTAGATGAACTATAGCAAACATTGTTTTGAATTCACTGTTATGCTGAAAATCATTTAAGGAACATCATTGAGGGATTAAAAAACCAATGTATAAACAACTGAAACTGAGCAGGGAGCTCTCAGAATAGATAAATTCATCATTGAAGGGTGTGGGGATCAAATGCTAGCACTGTTGTGAAAGGCAGGTTTTGAGCCTATGTGATGTCCCCAAGTGCTTGAGGTCAACCTGAGAGGCCCTCATTAATTCAGAATCCAATAAGGAACGTTGTTCAACAGCTCAAATGTTGTAGATTTTATTTCTCTCTCACTTAAAAGTTTAGAGGTGAATGCTTTAATGTTGGGAGAGTTTCTCTGCTCCACGAAAATATCCATAAACAACAGGTGTCAGATCAGCACTGGCCACACTGTCACTTCCTTACCCCATAAGAGCCATTTTAGGCTAAGTGATTGGTAAAGGTGATAAGTAGATGATCAGAAGAAGTGTATACCTTTATATAAATCTAGAGCATTTCAGTTGACAATACGTATCAATATTCGATATGTTCACAGAGTGATTTGATAAAGTAAATTCACTTATAAAAATTCCACCTGAGGAAATATAGGTGTATACAAATATGTGAACAAGAATATAGGATAGCATTGGTTATCATAATAAAATGTATATATTTAAATTTTAGGTGTTAGTGGTCATTTAAAACAGCTTTATTTTTCAAACATCACCAAGAAACATGAAAGGATTCAGGAAAGATTTCTGAAACATAGTTTTACAAAGCAAATGATTTAAATGTTTAAAAAAATAGAAATAGAGGTTATTTTGATTTTATTCTTTCAGATGTTGAAAGGCCAAAATCCAAAGGATTTAAAAATTCATAATATGATTGCATATTATGCCTGTATATAGTTTATTTATATATGCATATTTATAACTAGATCACATTTACTAAAAATCAGAGCAAAGGAGAAGAATAACCAGTAGTTTTAGAGGAAGAATGTGGGCTTATTGAAACACATCTCAATTTTAATCCCACCTTTATCATCTGTGTGATTTTTCAGCAAGTAATAGATTCTCCCACATTTTAAATTGTCACTTGAAAAATCCGCTTAGTGAAGACTTCCTTTGTGTATCCATAGATATTAAATAAAACAATATTTATGAAGTTCTCAATAAAATGCTAAGAAGTAAGGGTTCAAGGATGGTGGTTTTATTCTTGTTATTATAATTGTTATTGATTTGTATATTTATTAAAGAAATCTTAAAAGTCATGTAACCCAATAATTGTACACATATTCTTCTTAAAGAGAACCAGGCTCTGCTAGAATACTTTGAGTGACCTAGAAATGCTATGCTTTAAAGAACTCCCATCATCTATAAATGTTTTAATTGTATATGTGTTACTATATTAATATGTGCATGGGTATACATTAACAAACAAAATTGATAACATTAATTTTTTTAGCACTTACTCAAAATTCTTATGTTTGCCTAATGATGTATGAGCATTCAAACATTTAGACTATTCTATTATTTAGAATAAATCCAAGGGTAATTATAATGTAATCAATTCGATGGGAAAGCGTACAATTATGAATTTCTTTTAGAAGTCAATTAAATAACACATATAATGAAGATGGGCGGCTCCTATGTTCCAGAACAAGGCTGATGTTCTGTATTTTTTTTTCAGAAATGATTTTTAATACTTGGGAAAATGGCAGTGCTGTGCCTCACCATATTTCCATTAACATGCCTATTTTAAAATTAGATTTTGCTTATTAATATGTTAAATCTCTTTTTGGGGGTGGTGATGAATGAGCTCATGGCAGTAACTACCCAGACACATTTAAGGAAAACATGTATATAGAGGAAGCCTTTGATTTTAGGTTTTTTAATACAGATCTGCTAGATTGCTTCATTTTGCATATAGCTAGAATATAATTAAAATAGATAATTAGAGAAAGTAATTACTGAGTTCTTTCAGTCCTTGCACTTTCATTAAGAATTATATATAATCTAAATTAGCCTAAAAAGTACAGTAGTTGACAGCTCAAAAGCTATCTTGAGTTATAATATTAAGAGCAGTCATCTTTTCTCATAAATATCTGTGTTTAATTTGGAACCATGCAAAGTTATATTAATTTGTATAATCAAGGTTTTTAAATACTGCAGAGTAATAAATGATGAACTAGCAGAACAATTTGAATTTATATTTTATATTAATTTTAAATGGGAAAACAGACAACTTTGTTTCTTTTTTCCATCTTGTTTATATTTTCAAATCTCATGTTTTATTGTCATTATTATTTCTATAAGATACTTTGCATACAAATGGATAGCTTTCTACCTTGGCCCATTCAAAATATATAAATTATGGAAAGTTTCTTTTATTAAAAATAAAGGAGAGACAAATAATGAAACAATATGAAGTATTACTGCATTATAGCCAATGACTTACTGTGAGTAAACTCAGAATAGGTTAAATTCATAGGATTTCAACCCAGATCACGAAACATAAAAGTCTCTAACATCAGTAGGTATTTACAGTCCTGAACTTGATTATAATGTGATTTGCAGGAGTTTATTTTAATGATCATATCTTTTTACTCTCCAGCCTTTGCTCTTACCATTAATGCCTACTTACGCTCTCAAAGCTCAACAGTAAATGAATAATTCATTTTTTCGATCAAAAGTTCCCGTTAGAAAAAGATTTAAAAAGTATAGAAGTTGAATAAGAATTTATGTTTAAAATATTGAAAAACAGAATTTTGGTTTTTTAGGCATAGCTTATTATATTAGAAAACTGGGCTATTAGTAGGTAGATTAGACTGTTTCATACTGCAAAGAACGCAGATAGATATCAAAACCTACAAATCAAGGTATACAGAAACTGTTTATAAATTTTTCCTTTTTTAAAAAATATCTTTTTATTGATTTTTAGAGAGAGAGGAAGGGAGAGGGGGAGAGAGAGAAACATGGATGAGAGAGAAATATCAATTGGCTGCCTCCTACACGCCGCCCATGGGTGATCAAGCCCGAAACCTGGGCATGTGCCCTGACTGGGAATCGAACTGCTACCTCTTGGTGCATGGGTCAACGCTCAACCACTGAACCACACAAGTCAGGCTAAATTTTTCCTTCTTAACTTAAATTTCAGGTTTCCATCTGTTTTGCCAAATATTAATCCCCAGTAATCTTTGAGTTAATCACTGAAGAAAACAAAACATAAAGAAATAGAAGTTTTGAAAGACATTTTTGAAGTGAAGGAGCTGGCGGAAGACTTGCTCTGAAAGATAACAGGACATTATGCAGCCATAGTCATCAAGACAGTGCACACAGGGATGATCAACTGCCTTTTATGAATGCCTGAAGTATGATGAAAAGGTAATTTCATATTGCTAAGGAAATCATATACCATTTGCCAGTGGTACTCAGAAAATAAGTTTACCAGATTTGGGGGGAAAAACAGTATCACAATCTCAATTGCTGATGAAGAGTGGAAGAATGGATATATGTGCACACTGCTGAGGACAAACTGGTTGAGCCATTTAGAAAATCACTTTGGCATTACATTGCCTTATAAAGTCAAATGTGTTCATTTTTTATTATTCAGCAATAACCTTTCAGGAATATATTCTCGTACACCAGAAGCCAAGCCCTGTCTGGATTGCTCACAATAAAACAAAACAAAACAAAATCAAAACAAATAAACCTGAAAATAACACAAATGGCTATCATCTGCAAAATAGATATTGACCTAGGTACAGTCATACAATGTAAAATTCAATAATATATTATTTGGGATATTTACCTATGAGATGAGTCATTTTAAGCAAGGTATTGAATAGCACAGAATTCAGAATGGTAAATTCTACTACTAAGAGTCATCAATGCTTAATTTCCTAAGGAATCAGGGCAAGACACATTTATGTCTTCAAATTGTGCATTCATATATTCCATTCAATCACTGGTATGCATGAAAGCAAATAGAAATTGAAATACCATGAAAACTGGGATAGCCACTGTTTTAAAAGCTAAAAAATAAAAAAGGTCAAATAAAAATTTTAATTTAAAAAATTAAAATAATATATAAAATAAGGAAATCTAAACTATTTTATGTGGAAAATAGTATAATTTGATTCCAATAAACCAAATTTAATTTCTGAAATGAACAACATATACTTAGGTATATGTTCACAGTTTCAGATGATTATTGACCGAATTATATCCAAGAACTAAAAAAAATGAAACAACCAAAAAAAACCACTCACCATCCTTCATTTATATGTAAAAAAGGGGACAAAATAGAAATCATAGTTATTGTGAAACATTTTTACTCCAAACAGGCAACAAGAAGTACACTCTTCATTGGAAGGATAGTCTATCAGTTCACCCACACTCACAGTGGGCAGCAAGACTTGACTTTATTCCTAGATAGGCACTCATTGGTGACAGACTACAATTTCTTAAACTACAAAAAATTTTGGCTAATTTATTTTTTAGAAATAATACATGCTTATCTATAGTGTACCTACCACGTTCAGTCAACAGATTTTAACACATACTTACCAGGTATGTGATCATATGCACTGGACATAGAGGCAATTTTCCCACTGAAGTAAAATTAAAAACAAATACTATGTGACTAGGGTATATTAACAGATGATTATACGACAGAAATTTAAATCTAATAGAAGGATTTATGCTGAGGTATAATGCATTGATGCCCATTCATCATTTTTTTAATGACAAAAAAGATATATGTTTATAGAGATGAAACAGTTCAAGTGAATTATTGTTAATTATATTTCCTTGTATTTATACTTATTGGCACTGACAAATTTATAGCCTAATTTTCTTCAGGTACCACTATTTAATATTTTTATGAGCTCATCATGGCATTTTTGAACTTAATTATTCATTTTCTACATCTAAGAGTACACAATAGTTCAGGAAACAATATGAAAAAAGAATAACATTTTTTTATTTTTTTTAAACACTTTTTTTTTTTTTTTTAGATAGAGTGGGAGGGAGAGAGAGAGGAAGAGAGAGAGAGAAACATGAATGTGAGAGAGACACACCGAGTGGTTGCCACCCACACGACCCCAACCAGAGCCGGGGACAAACTACAACCAAGGTATGTGCCCTTAGTGGGAACCGAACCCGGGACTCTCTGGTCCACAGGCCAACGCTCTAACTGCTGAGCCAAACTGGCCAGGGCAAGAATAACATTATTAAGCTATAAAAATGATAACATTAATTACAAAAAAGAAACATTTAAAAATTTAATTAAATAAGAGAGAGTGGTAATAAAGATTTAGCAAGTACCCTATAATATAAACCCAAACTAATTTATAAAGAAATAATGAGAAATATATTTTGCAAGATTAATTAGAAATACTTTTTTTCTTTACCTGAAGGGAAATTAGAACAGAAATATAATGCCCCTTCAAGTTTAGAATTTTTCCTTTAATATTTGAGTATCATAAAAATGAAATGGATTTCATATTATTTTTCTTAGAGTAGATACTTCCAGAGTGGCATTTCACCAGAAAACCTCTTATTTGTGACATTCAAAGGGTAAAACATAATGGTAAGTGGAAGGTCCAGTGCACGTCATAGTAACATCAACTTCTAGTCTGTTCCCCCAGCATCAAAGTCTCCTTTCTCTGAAATGTTTTACTGATAATCTCTGAAACCTCATTTAGAATTCTTCTGCTTCATTTTATTGGGTCATAATTTCATTTTTCTTAGATAACACCCTTCAACTAAATTGCAAGCCCCTAGGAAAACATACTTGAGTTGGAAAGAGCTCTCTGTTCACTCACCCTCATGAGGATCCCATGCCATTGACTTCCTTCTAGAATCTGGTTGGAGGAAAGTGCAGTACCTTATTAGTAACAGATTTTCTATCTTAAACTATATATATTGATGTATTCATTAGGAATAATTTTTGTTTATCTGGAGTTTTCTTGTTATATTACTCTATTATAACAGATATTTACCTACAAGTATGATTATTAGCACTTGAATACAGAAGCAATTTTCCCACTAAAGTCAAATTTAAAGAAAAATCTAGTATTAACAAGACATTGTTTTGAAGCATAATGCATTGCCTCCCTATTAGTTTTTCCTAGCCACAATAAAATATATGTTTATAGAGGTGAGATGAGTTGAACTGTATATTAATCACTCTAAGATTCAGAGGAGAAAGAAAATCAACTATGTCTGGATAGACTAATCCTTGAACTCAGCCTTAAGAAACAAAGAGAAGATTCAGTATTAGAAGAGAATGAGGAAGGGGATGCCGAAAATGAAATTGAAGTTATGAGAAGCAGGCTTAATTCAATAGAGAAAAACAAGGTAAATATGGCAACTTAAATGAAATCAAGAGTTTCTGTTATTCATTCACTCTAAAAATATGTTCAACGCCCCACCTTTTTAGAGACAATTTTCTATAGGTCCCTTATGTTTGTGCACAACGTACAAGCAAAGGCAGTGACAGCTATTGTTCCAGACTGGATTTCAAGGCTGTCTGGAGGGTGAACTGCCCTGAAAGATAAAGATGATGCAAGAGAAGAGAGCAGAGAGCAGATTTGTTTACTGGCTACAATAATAAAGTTACTGTCTCCCTCTGGGGCAAAAGGTTGGGCAGGTTTGATTGTATCACCTAATAAAGTTCAGCATTTTCTGAAATTGGAGTTTTCCGGCTGAAAGCAAAAACACTCCATGTGTTACATCCATCTAGGCCCATCTGAATCATGGCCGTGAGACCTGGGAGGCACAGGGAAAAGAAACCATGAAGCTTATGGTGTCTGTTTTTTGCTGTGAGTTAAAGACCCTTTATCTCTGATGCAGGGGTCTTCTGTTTGCTAGAAAGGAGGAGAAAATCAGCTCTTTCACAGTTCTGACGCCTACCAAGTGCTAGACAATTTTCTTGGGCACTGGAGAACATAAGAACAAAATAGACACCAATCTTTGTTCCATTAGAGTTTGCATTCTGGGGACACAGAATGTTAAATTCTAGGTATTCACCATTTTTAAAATAATTACAATGAATAAAATGTAAATAGAATTTTTATAGAGTAAAATTTTATTTGAAATTTTATAGGAATAAGGGTAAAATTTACATATGGTGATGTCCTATGAAAATGCCACAATGAGTATATACTTGAAAGATGAGATGTAATAGAAGACAATGGGAAGTGTATTAGGACTGGTGCCTAAAATTAATAGATTGGCACATATGTTGTAACCAACTAAGAACTCCTTAATGGCTTATATTTTGAAATTATTAATCACAGTGAGGATAGAGCCAACGTTATTTCATCACTTGTGTTTCAGGGAGAGCTACCACTGTGGTTGGACTGCTTTGGACAAGGAGGATTGCACACAGTGACAAAAGATCATTAACTCTGGGGAAGAATTGATAGGTGACTTTCAATTTTCTAAGGGTCGAGACCATAGAATTCATAGAGATGAAATCAACTTCTGCATAAACCAATTTGCCTTTAATGTTATGCATAACTATTAATTTAACCTTAAAATGTTATGTTGACAAGTTATCTATAATTTATTTTGACAGTAACTTCATCACATATGAAATATTTGATATATAAAATATCATTAAGTAAATCTTATTCTTCTGTATGTATAATGTCATTTCTACATTAAAATTAATAACAATGGTTCCTACTTATAATTTTCTTTTTTTTCAATACCTTTTTTATGTTGATTCTTGAGGAATATTCTTGAATTTCTTTCATTCTCTCAGTTATAGTCACAAGTGGTTAAAACTATTAGATGATTCGGTATGAGTGAAGAGATAGAGTACTAGAAGAGTAATACAGATTCTTCAGTATTTTTTCTTTGTTTTTTATTTCATTAACTTGCTCTATGTTGGTGGGAAAGAAAATGTCTTTTCCCCTCAATTTTTCATAAAGGACTAATAATAATACCTACTTCGAACTTAGCTAAATTATATAATTGATTTTGAAGCAAAAAGGAAAAAAAATGAAGGAGAGGAATATAATTTAAAGTTTCATTTCAGAAGTTAAATAGTTTGGAGGGTTTTTTATTATGTTACTTAGTTTAGTTATACCATTTCATTATATGAAATAGTAATATGAAAATATATATTTCTCTAAAATATATGTGAACTCCTAAACCTCCATCTCTCGAACCTAATTCTGTCTAGGTTTTATAAATAACCACTGAGTTCATTAGAAACTACTGATGTGTGCAAAATAAGTTGATAGCTCACAACTTTATATGTTTAACCTCATGAAAAAATATTTTAAATGCTATTAGATTTCAGGCCACTTGACTAACAGCTTTTGCATCAACTCAAATATATATTAAAGTACAATACTCTGTTAGAATGCTAATTTTACAATCTCCTGATAAGGTTTCAGTAGACTATTATACACTCGATATTGAAGAGAAGAAAACAAAATAATATTACAGATTATTTACTGTGATTTATGTCACTGTTGTGATACCAGAAACATTGCAAGAACTTATCCATCTCACATTCATTACTTTTTTAATTTTCATTTTCATAGTTTTGTGAAAAATGATTATGTGTAGGCAAGAGAATGAGTACAAAGAAAGCATAGTAGAAACATAATTCCACAGATAGATTAAAAGGAAAGGGGACTAAGGTTTACATGTAAATGGCATCATCTACAATCCTCCAATTGGAATAAAATTACAAGGATTATTCGTTCTTGTGATTCAATACATAAACTATCATCATATGGAGTCCGTAAGAAATATCCTACCTGAATTTTATTTTGGTATAAATAGATGAAAATCTTACGTATTTTCATAGCAAACAATAAATGCAAGCATGAGATACTATTTAAAATAATTGTAATAAGTTACTATTTTGGGGGAGTCAGTTATATTCTAAGCATTATATTTGTATTCAGTTTCTCATTTGATTCTTGAAATATGTCTGTAACTTAAGAATTATCATCCCATGTTTAAATGAAAAGGAAGGAGGAAGTAATAAAAGAAAGGAAGGAAGGAAGGGCTTAGCAGCCTGCAAAACAATAGTGACATAGTTGTAATACAATGTATTTTATGAATTCAAAATACTACACTAATAGTTTCTAATGTTATGTTATTTATTGCTTATTATACTACACCATATAAGCAAACAACACTTTCTAGATTATTTAAGGAAACTATTGGTCCTTCTCATCCCGATCCCAACATTAATTGCACAATCATGAATTTTTGTGTGTGTGGAAAGATGATAGTTTTCTATTGATATAAATGATAAGTAAATTTTATCCAATCACTTTTCCCAATATTACCCTCATTTCAATTGACACTTGAAATATTTCTCAAGATTTCTCTTTTAATTTCTCTAGTCTTTTTTAGCAAAATTTAAGTGCATACAAATATTTTTGTGAATGGATAAAGTTATATTTTTTCTTTTGTATCAAATAAAAATATTAGCCTTTTAAGTAGGAACTGGAAGGATTTATGATAAAATCTGAAAATAACCATATAAGAGGAAGAAATAAAGATAAAATCTGAGAAATTTAAATATTTTTATAAAATTCTCAGGGCTCCTGATGTTGATGCTAATAACTAGTCTCTGTTCCATAGCTGTCCAAGTCCAACTTCAAATTCATATCACTCCATTTTACACAGATCTTTGATAATGAATAAGTTGCTTTCAACCAGATTATCTCAGAGTTTTTAGTCCAGAGGTTTTTATGTGTCCTCTGCTGATTGACATCACTCATGGAAAACCTTAAATTTGTACCAGAAATACCTCCACTAGGTTGAAAATTTTTGCAATTCAAGATGTCATTAAAATCAAGTTTTGTTTATTTAGAAAAAAAGAAAGAAAGAAAAGTAGTTTAATTCTAGACATTCTTCTTTTCCCTTCTTAGTAACAAGCAGTCTAAGGGCAGATTGCCAGTTTAACATATGCCAACTGTGAGCTACCAGTATGTGTCAGAATCTATCCTTAACAATACGCATTTCAGACTCAGAAAATGGAGTCTATTTTTAAGTTTTAAGTGCAAGAAATTCACACATGAAGAGATGAGTTGGAAAAAAGATAATTTTTTACACAAAATTAAAGACAACAAGGTGGTATGGATTAATGTTTTCTGTGCAGAATATGAGTACTTGGCCTTCCATCTCCAAATATGAACTAAAGTTTGGCAGTTTGCATTTTTTATGATGCTATCAAAAATGTAATAGCATCTGAGTTACAACACACCTAATGCATTTAATTTCAGCCAGACTCATAATAGATAGACCTAGAGATAGGGAGTAAATCCAAGTGCTTGTCTGAGTTGGCCTTAATGCAACTTAATGAGAATATACACAGCAAGTAAAAACCTCAGCACATATATATGTGCAAAAATACAAATCTGAATTTCTTCTCCTAAACTTAATGCCAACATGAGTGTGAACTTTCTCTGGTATGTTAGTTCAATGTAAACATAGTCAAATGAGAGCTTTCTCAGTCAACTTAGCTTTCCCTCTTCCCTTTCTTCACAGGGTAGGTAAAAATTGTGAATGACAAATGCACAGTTGGTGCATTGACAGGGGAGCCTCTGAGATTTGGTCAACAGATCTCTGTATGTTCATCCAAACAGACAAGACATACATGGTGAGGCCATGATGTCATCTGGTTATAACATTGTCATCGCAACCCATGGCATTCATGAGATATCCTTGCTCTGCTCTTTTGATCAAGCTTTTATTTGCTACAACTTTCCTACCTCAAACTATAAAACCCCTCCCAGTCCCACTCTTTCTCATCTTCCTCTCCAACTTAAAAACCCTTCGAACTCAGGAAACAGAATATCTGTTGAAAAGTGAGTTAAATGATAGGGAATGATTTTAAAATATAATAAGAATCATAGAGGTAATTTAACTTTAATTTACTCTTCCAGCCTTCCCTTCTGATCCATAGGTTCAATGTTACAGATCCAAATATTATCTAATCTTAAAATGCCAGCAACTGAGGGGCGTCTATAAGGACATTGATGAGACACAAAATGTTGTGTTGAATAACCATCTCCTAGCTTGGCTTCATCTGTTATACATCACTAACCATGAATCCTTTAACTATTGCTCTAAAATATTAAATTAGCTATCAGGAAAATGCAAATTAAAACCACATTGAGAAAGTTCTTAACCTCTAGGAAAATGGCCTAAATTAGAAATATTGATGTCCTCAAGAGAAATGAAGACTTGTGTATAAAACAAATAAAGTCCCATGCAGGAAGGTTTATAGAAAAAATTTTTTATAATAACCCAAATTGGAAACAATTCAAAACAGGTAAGGGATAAAGAATAAACTGACTTTTACATACAAATACCATAGAATGCTACTGAAATCACCAAAAGGGAAAAAAAAATCTATATCTAACAACATGGGTAATCCTCAACAACATGCTGAGCAAAAGGTTCCAGAGAAAAAAGATTGCATGCTGCATGATTATATCTATGTGAAGTACAGACAGGATATAAATCCAAATCACAGTTGGTTGAGGAATTCTGAGTGTGAGGATCGACTGGGAAGGGATATGAGAGAACTTTCCATCTGAAATTACGTAAATCTTCTTGATACCGGGGTGGGTTACTCAGCTCTGTGCATATATAAAAACTGATCACACTGTAAAGTTCAGCTTAATTACAAATAAAACTGTCATACTGCTATAGAATTATCATTTTCCAAAGACACCTGCGTTTCTGCACATTACATATGCATAAGGTGAGGTAGGTTGATAACAATAGCATGAGCTACCTAAAGTGAAACAGAAAGTTCCCATATGAACAAAAGAATAGTGATGATGCCCATATTTTACCTCCAAACAAAATGAAAAATGCCTCTGTATTTTAGTGATATTCCAGAGTTATATCATGACATGAGCTGGGAACACCCATCTCAGCTAATAACTAATCCTTCAACAAAAGCTCTCAGAAATAAAATTTGTTCATAGATTTTTTGATAACTTATTTTCTTGTTTGGATTTTATCATCTATAAAAAATCTTATTGGATATTTTACCTTCTTATATGTAACACATCTGAATATGTTAATAGTATAAGAAAATATTTGAGAGAGCCTTGTGATTAGATCCAAAAATAAGCTTTGAAAATTAAAATTTTATTTTGGTACTAGAATTTTCTATATAACCTTAATCTACATCTTATTATAATTACCCCAAGAAACAAAATTTTTAAAATGAGAATTCAGTTAACTTCAAAAACTTAATCAATTGAAACATATTACATAAACATACGTTTTTATGTATACAATATGTATACATAGCTCAGAAAAAAATTTTCTCCATGTTGATTCAGACACAACATTTTGAGGCTTCTTAAAAAAATAGAAAGGAATCCATTTATTTTTATTATTACTCAATTAAATGCTTAATTTTCTACCTGTATAGTGTATACTCTTCCTTATTATAACAACTTGATGTTTAATTTGATGTATATGCATATACATATTAAAAAGTAAACATTCCTTCCACAAAACTCACACTTTTTTCATCTAGATATTATCCACTGTCATTCAAATGATCTTCCTCCCTCACCTCAGTATTCCTACATTATTTTTCTATTTCTCTTTCAGTTTAAAACTATTAGTTTGTGTGAAGATTAAAACTAGAAACATGATGGATTATTAAGGAAAACATAAAATAACTTTAAAGATGGCAAAATCACGGTTTAATTAATGTACTTTACTAATCATGTGATTTGTTTTAGTTTTTCCTTCTCGTTTTAAGAGAATAAAAATAAACACGTTCTCAAATTTTCCAAAAATATTTAATCTAGAAAATTTGTTTTTGCTTCATGACTCATTCTCCTTTAAATAAGCATTTACTTCATTCATATGTAGAGATGAAGTTCTCCATTGTCTAATTGGTATGATAAAAGGATCAAAGCTCCTGTAACATTTTTTAACAGTCTTCAATACAAAATTCATTATACAATATTTAACCCAACTGTTTTACATTTTTCCTGTTACATTACAAATTACATGTCCAAGAACCATACCTATTCATTCCTCTATCATTAACACCTCATTTAGTACCTGGGAGAGAGTTAATAGTGAATAAATTTATTTTTTTTTTTTTTATTGATTTTAGAGAGAGAGGCAGGGAGAGGGAGAGAGAGACAGAAACATCGATGAGAGAGAACATCGACTGGCCCCCTCCTGCATGCCCCCCACTGGGGATCAGTCCCACAACCCGGGCATGTGCCCTGACTGATAATTGAACTGGCGACTTCTTGGTGCATGGGTCGACGCTCAACCACTGAGCCACACCGGCCAGGAGTAAATAAATATTTTTTAATTAAGAAATAGTTCTTACCCAAACAGTTTCCTAACTACCCCAATTTTATTTCATTTTTTTTACTTTGTTAATCTCCTTACCTCAAATACTATCAATTTTAATTTTTATTTGAATAAAGTTTTCTGGATTTTAGCATAAATAATCCAGGAGTTAAAGGACTGTCTGTTTTGTAAAGCTTAGGTTAGATGCTTGTCTTTCTTCTTCCATCTTGAGGTAAATAGATCTCAGTGAAGGACATGGTGATGGAGGAAAGACAATGAACTAGTCAGGCATTCTAACTTGGGGAGAAGAGTGGATATTGTAGGCTGTTTTACATAGTCAGATAGAAGTTGAGGATACAGAGTAACTGGTGAACATGAGGAGTTGGTAAAGGAAAACTGGGAGATCAGTAGAGATAAACATCCACTCCAGTTATTTGACATTTTCCCGGGAATTGTGTGGCTGGTCTCACTCCCCTCTCCTCTCTACCTTCTGACTCACTACCCACCACCACATGTCTACCTGTGTCCAGTTTTCATTTTTTCCAGGAAGCTCAGTCCAAGTTCTAGCTCCTACGTGTGCATGATAGAATATTGTAAAGAGAATACATAAACATGAAGTCTCACGAGGGTTGTTAAGAGTATGTTTTTATACCACATTTTAAAATTTAGTGATATATTTTTCTCAGGCTCCCCTGAAGCAGTGTTTTTCAAATCTGGCAGCTTATTTCTGTAACCTGGGGAGATTTTTAAATGCACCAATATTCACACATCAGTATATTTTTTAAAGCCCTCCTGGTGATTCAAGTGAACAGCGATGGAGGAAATCTACAGCCAAAAATCGACTAAAACGATTGATTCGCTTAGTGGACATTTTATATATAACTGATGACGCCTTCAAACTCAAGCAAGGAAATGATTTGTTCAAATAGTTTCCATATAGGAATTGAGATAAAAGTTTTTACCATGCTTACCTGCAAAGAAGATTAAAATATCAATTTACAAACAAAGCTTTCAGGAAAGCACCTTTAAAAATGCAGGGAGTCTGCTTTTTATTTAAAAAAAAAAAAGACTACTTTTAAAATCAAGGATATTCCCTGTGTCTTCTTCCCCTTTTATTCTCCTTCCCCCAAAACAACACAGAAACTACAAGGCAACAATCTATTTTTACTTTTCTATTTGTGGAATCTTAAAAAGAAAACATGACCTATAAGAAAAGTAGCACTTAATCTTGCAAAGCAGTCTTTTAAAAAAAATGCAATGGTTTTATTTGAATTGCTTTAATTTGGAAAATAACTTTTATTGTTAAGAGACTTAAAAAGGAAATTAATTTGATAAATTGAAGTGCTAAGAAACAGAAATTGATAAGAAAAGTGGTTATAAAAAATGTGATACAGAAACACTTTTTAATATAGTCTTTTTTTCTTGTACTTAACACATTTTCCCACTACTAGGCTTCTATTTTCCCTAGAGCTAAGGTAATTTGATATTTCAATTTAGCCTGGAAAGCTAAAGGTTTTACATCCTGTATTTTAGAGAATGTCTAGGTCAGAGTAGCTTACCCCAGAAATAAGTACTGTATATATCTTCTTTGTATTGTCTCTAATATGACCTCATTTTGTGCTGGTTTATATTATTAATGATTCTGTGAACTTTGTCCACAAATTGCTTAGTTTCTCTTCCAGGACTCATCCAGGCCCCAGGGTTTGATTTTATTTTGTATGAAGGAATCCTGGATGCCAGAAATTTTTAGGATTTAAAGACACTTCTGATCTTCTGTTCCTATATTGAGACCACTGCTTAATTCAGAAGATATTGACATTTAAGACAAATAGATGCATTTAATCTGCTAGCTACTGTTTCAGGAAGCTTCTGTTTCCCTGACTTTGCATTTCCCTGTGGACAGTCTTTACTTTCAATTTGTTCTGAGTGTGGAAGTGAAAGAATAGGTCTTTATTTAATTGATTTGCTGAGACCTCCACATTTTGGTGCATTAACCAGGCACCATGAGAGATACGTAAGGATTGTCTTTAGGTGAAGAATGTTACACATAGAGACTGAGAATCCTTGTGCATCCCAGGAACTGGCTCTAAATGTGGGCCCCACTGAGTCTGAGCTTGCTGGTTTATAGTTAGTTTCTAATGACAAAAAAAGAGAAAAATGATTGCTTAACTAGTTTTATTATTGATTTTAGAGAGAGGAAGGGAGAGACAGAGAGAAAAATGTTGATTCTAGAAACATCCATTGGTTGCCTCCCATCCCCAAACTCCCCACCCCACTTGTGCCCTGACCTGGGATTGAACCTGAAACCCCGATATGTTCTCTGACTGGAAATTGAACCTGCCATCTTTTGGTGTACCGGAGAACACTCCAACCAACAGAGCCACTGGCCATGGTGCTGGACTAGTTCTTGTTTTTTTTTAATAATACATTTTATTTTATTTCTAAATTTTCTCTTTATTGATTTTAGAGAGAGAGGAAGGGAAAGGGAGAGATAGATAGAGACATCGATGAGAGAGAACTTTGATTAGCTGCCTCATGCATGCCCCCCACTGGGGATTGGGCCCACAACCTGGGCATGTGCCCTGACCGGGAATCTAACCTGTGACCTCTTGGTGCATGGGATGACACTCAATCACTGAGCCACACCAGCCAGGCTGGACTAGTTTTAATTGCTGAGAAAACAACATGTAAGTAAGCAAGGACCAACTGCTTTGGCAAGAACTTGTGAATCTAGACTTCCGGTCAAGATGGTGGCGTAGGTAAATGCGGTATCGCGTCCTCCCACAACCACATCAAAGTTACAACTAAACTATAGAACAACCATCTTTCAAAACCGCCTGAAATCAAGCTGAAAGGAAGTCCTACAACTACGGAATTAAAGAAGAAGCCACATCAAGACTGGTAGGAGGGGCGGAGGCGCGACGGGCTGGTCCCACACCCGTGTGTGCCGGATAAAAATTAGGAGGACACCTCAGCTGGGAAGGTCCTCCCTGAGGACAGAGGGGTCCCCGTCCCACACCAGGCGCCCAGCTCAGGGTTCCAGTGCCAGGAAGAGAAGTCCCCATAATTTCTGGCTGGAAAAACCAGCAGGAACTGAGGCTGAGGCAGCTGGAGCTCCCGGCAGCTCCTCTTAAAGGGCCCACGCACAGACTTACTCAGACTGCACCCTCCAGGCTCCAGGGTGGGGGAGGGAGCCTGAAAGGCACCAGAGTCATATGGGGAAGAACTGAGCTGTTGGGCATTGGAGTGAGGGCTGGAGAGGCAGCTTTCTCCTGGACAGACATGCTATGAGAGGCCTTTGTTCCTCTGGTGAGCCCTTCCCTGGGCCAGCAAAAGCCGCCATATCTGGGACTCCAGCAACCTAGCTGACACTGTGTGCCCCACCCTGGTGATTCCCTGAGGCCCCGCCCCACCCAACTTCCAGGCCCACCCAAGCTTTGCCAGTGGCTTTACCATAGGATTGGCCTGTCTTGGATCCTGCTTCAGCTTTTCCTAAATTCTTTCAAACAAGCAGCATCTGGTCTCAGCTAGCCCTATACCTCTCGCTAAGTAATACATAGAAACAAACAGAGAGAGGCAGCCACAATGAGGAGACAAAGAAACAGGTCCCAAATGAAAGAACAGAACAAAACTCTAGGAAAAGAACTAAGTGAAAAGGAGTTAAGCAACCTAACAGATGCTGAGTTCAAAACACTGCTTATAAGGATGCTCAATGGATTTAGTGAGAACCTCAGTGAACTTAGAGAGGGCCTCAAGAGCATAAAAAAGGACCAGTCAGAAATGAAGGAGGCACTAACTGAAATAAAGAATAGTTTACACAGATTCAATAGTAGAGTAGGTAAATCCAAGAAGCAAACCATCGATTTGGAATATAAGGAAGCAAAAAACACCCAATCAGAACAGCAAAAAGAAAAAAGAATCCAAAGAAATGAGGATAGTGTAAGGAGCCTCTGGGACAATTTCAAGCGTGCCAACATTTGCATCTTGGGGGTGCCAGAAGGAGAAGAGAGAGAACAAGAAATCGAAAGCCTATTTGAAACAATAATGGCAGAAAACTTCCCTAACTTGGTGAAGGAAACAGACATACAAGTCCAGGAAGCACAGAGAGTCCCAAACAAGTTGAACCCCAAGAGGCCCACACCAAGACACATCACCATCAAAATGCAAAAGGTTCAAGACAAAGAGAATCTTAAAAGCAGCAAGAGAAAAGCAGTTAGTTACCTACTAGGGAGTTCCCATAAGACTGTCAGCTGATTTTTCAAAAGAAACTTTGCAGGCCAGAAGGGAGTGGCAAGAAATATTCAGACTGATGAAAAGCAAGAACCTACAACCAAGATTACTCTATCCTGCAAAGCTGTCATTTAGAATCGATGGCCATATAAAGAGTTTCCCAGACAAGGGAAAGCTAAAGGAGTTCATCACCACCAAACCATTATTATATGAAATGTTGAAGGGTCTTCTTGAAGAAAAAGATAAAAAAAATATGAACAAACAAAATGGCAATAAATACATATCTATCAACAATTGAATCTACAAACAAAATGAACAAGCAGAACAGAAACATTCTCATAGATACAGAGAACTTTTATTGGTTACCAGATGGGTGGGGGCTGGGAGGATGGATGAAAACGGTGAAGGGATTAAGAAGTACAAATTGGTTGTTAGACTGACAAACCTCAAAGAGAAGGGGAGTTGGGGGGTGGAAAGAAATAAACCAAAGAACTTATATGTATATGTGCATAACCAATGGACACAGACAACAGTGTGGGGAAAAGCAGGAGGGGGGTAGGAATGTGGAGAAGGGGGGCAGTGGGGGGAAAATGAGGAACATCTGTAATACATTCAACAATAAAGATAAGTTAAAAAAATAATAATAAATAAATAAATAAAAGATAAAAAATAAATAAATAAAAGTATTATACCAGCCCTGGCTGATGTGGCTCAAAAATAATAAAATAAAATAAAATAATAAAATAAAATAAAAATAAAGTAAAGTAAAATAAAATAAAATAAAATAAAATAAAATAAAATAAAATAAAATAAAATAAAATAAAATACTTGTGAATCTAATTTGACCAACCCTTACCAGATACTATTGACACAAGGATTTAAATTTAAGAAAGAGAGAATCTTTATGTATCTAGATATCTACAGGATTGTTTTCTCAGCCAGGAGTGCAAAAGCCATATTCCATTTAGTGTTTCTTATAGTATTGCATTGGGAAGTGCTGTCGGACAAGCAGCCCCAGACTTACATGATAACTGTGTTGTGTGGGAATGGTTGCAGGGACAAGGCAGGATCTATGAATAAGCACATATCTTGACTCCCACATTTTTCATAGGCAAAAAGTTGCAGCAGCATCCACCTGATCTCCAGTTAACTAGCGAAATCAAGTCTGAATATGGCTTTAGGCAGTAGATTTCAAAACTCTCTCTTCACACACAGAAAGCAAAAGTAGTACATTGTATAAACAGAACAAATGAAAAAACAATGGGGCCCATCTGGAATATGATATCCTTTGAACTAGATAGACAACTGTTGAAATTATTACAAATCAGAGACTTGTGAATAGACGTTGGACTTCATCATAAGCATTTGAGACTTATAATTTGAACGATTCTTTTATATATATATATATATATATATATATATATATATATATATATATATAATATTGGTGTCTGTATATGCCTTCATGTATTTTAAGTGCATAACGTTTGGTGAGCAATATTAGACAACAAAGCAAGACATAGTATAAGAAGACAAACTGAATAGAATGTGAGCCCCGGCCAGTTTGGCTCAGAGGTTAGAGCATTGGCCTGCAGACCAAAGAGTCCCCGGTTCAATTCTAGTCCTCGTTGTGAGTAGTCCCTGGGCCTGGTCAGGGTCCTGCGGGAGATCGATGTATCTCTCTCTCTCTCTCTCTCTCTTCCTCCCTCCCACTCTATCTGAAGATAAATAGAAAAATATCCTCAGTTGAAGGAAGGAAGGAAGGAAGGAAGGAAGGAAGGAAGGAAGGAAGGAAGGAAGGAAGGAAGGAAGGGAGGGAGGGAGGGAGGGAGGAAAAAAGAAAGAAAAGAAAGTGAAATGTGTTGCCTAGGGTAGTGGAGATCATTAAAGTCCACTTAATTATTGTGATTTTCTAGCTTTTTCTGGGTCATTTGGGGGCAAATACTGAACTGCCCATCAGCGGTAGCAAGAGATGCTAGGGCAAGTGGCTGCCCTTGGGAAGGCAGTTTCATGAAAGCACACACCATGGGTCCTGTCATTCCACTGGTCTTCTCAGGAGACTACAGATCCTGATGAGTCATGGGCTTATTGATTAAGCCCTATGCATTAAATGAGAGAAACCTAGGGTGTACTATGGGGTATCTCCATTTCTATGACGTCACGTTTTCCTATGGAAGAATACCCATGTGTGCTACTGGTGACCCCTCTCCTCACTCCTTACTTCTCCCACTAAAGGATAATCTCCTTGGTCTACTGCCACTCATTTTATAAAGCTGAAAACACGATTATTCTAACTGTACCTAAAGCAGTGGTGTTTTAAATGCTAATCACACTCAATATTTTAGCTTCTAATTGAATATTTTTAGCATCATTTCTTAAGCAACACAATATTTAAATTACTGTATGATCCAGCAATTCCACTTGTGGGTATATAACCAAAAGAACTACAAGCAAGGACATGAACAGATATTTGCTCATCCATGTTCATGGCAACATTAGTCACCATAGGCACAGGCAAAGGCGCTTATGGATCCATCAATAGATAAATGAATAAAAAAATGTGAGATTATATATATATATATATGGAATATTTATGTAAAATGGAATATTATTCAGCCTTAAAAGGAAGGGAATATAATAAAATAAAAGGAAGGGAATTTTGACACATGCTACAACATAAATGAATCTTGAAGACATTATGCTAAGTGAAGTAAACCAGTCACAAAAGGAGACATACTGTATGAGTCCACACATACGAGGCATTTAGAGTTGTCACATTAATAGAGCAGAAGCATAATGGTGGTGGACCGGAGCTAAGGGGAGCGAAGAATGGGGAGTTACTGTTTACTGGGTCCAGAGTTTCAATTAGGGAAAATGAAAAAGTTCTTTAGATGGAACAAGGCGAATGCAATTAGTGCCACTAAACTGTACACTTAAGATTGGATAAAATAGTAAGTTTTATGATATATATATATATATATATATATATATATATATATATATATATGGATATATATATATATCCACAAAATAATTAATTAATTTAAAAACTTATTGCATGAAGCACTAAATGGATTTTCTAGCATGTTAATATTATTTGAAGGTTCATGCGTGACTGCTCTGAAATCTTGTGTTTGAAGCTTTTCTCACAAACTTCTGTAAGTTCATCCTGTATAGTAGTGTCCTTATCAGAGTTTTCACCAAAGACATCTTTCAGTGGGTGAGTCCTTTATGAAGCTGGGACTTCATTGTTTTTTGGTTTTTTGTTTCTCAATCACAGCTATTTGAAAAAGAAAAAGACAGCACTACCATCTAATTTGTGTGTTTATTTCTGTGTGTTAATAATCAGCATATTCAAATAATTCTACAATGTTAAGTGCAGGTGATTTTATCTAAGCATAAAAGTAATAAAAAAGCTCATTTGAATTTTTCTTATGTTTTACCCCCATACAAGTTTTACTTCAAAACACATGTATTCTTCTGACCAGAACTGAGGTTCAATCATAATGAAACCAATACTTTCGGACATAACTCCAAGTAGAATTCTTTAAAACAAATTCACGGGTTAGGAAACTACTAAAAGATTAGTTTGATGTGAACACAGCCAAACTAATGGTAGTAAACAAGATTTAGTTTTGTTTTTCCTATCTCATGGAAACTTTGACATAAATAGGGGAGATGTTGGACAATATATTAAATATGGCACAATCCAAAATGACATAATAACTTTACAAGCACCCTTTTTGTGTCTCTATGTATTTATGTGTGTGGTTATGGATGTGTGTAGTTCCAAGATTTATCACAAAATTATCTTTAATTCTATCAAATAGCATGAAAGAGACAGAAACAGCAGTGAGTCAACAGTCCGTTCACTTATTTGTTTTACTCCGTATGGGTAGGATGGAGATATCATTCAAAAACATTGGCAAGCCTTTTGTCATATGTATATATTTTTATGTAGCTACTATTTATCTATCTGAATAAAATGCAAATACGAACTCAAAAGATCAGTCTTTTTAAAGATGGGAAGTGATCCTTTCTACTTCCAAATGAAAGTAGATTATAACATCATTCTTCATATCCTTCTGGATATCCATGTTGCTTAAAGATTGGAAGTTAAATTTAAAATATAGGCAGAAGTCTACATCTAGAAAATGACATTTTCACTGTACTAGTCATCATTATTGTAATGCTTGTAAAGTCCAATCCATGATAAATGTCAAAATCATAAGTAAATATACTGTGTGCTGTATGAAGGGTGAGATACATGGAGAGAAATCTACTCTAGAGTGGTTAAAAAAAAAAAAAAGACAATAAAACAAGGCTTTTCACTAGGGAATATTCTCTAAATATAGATGACAAAGGTGTACTATAAAGGCCCAAACTTGATAAGTAGAATAAAGAGTGAAATATTTTCATTTGTTTTCTATTTATTCAACCAAAGTTTCACTGAGTAAGATTGATAGTACCATTTATGATTATGGTAAAACTGTGAATAAGAAGATGTTACAGTGGACGTGACTGAAATAGGGGAAAGTAAAATAAAATTATATGAAATTAAATTTTAAGCAAAGGTAATCAAAGTGTTTGAGAGCTTACATATGTCAAGAACTTTAAACATAATATCCTATTTAATATTCACATTAGTATTATAAGTATTATTACCCATTTTTTAAATGAACAACAGCAGTCCGACTGGTGTAGCTCAGTGGTTGAGCATCGACCCATGCACCAAGAGGTCGCCAGTTTGATTCCCAGCCAGGGCACATGCCCAGGTTGTGGGTCCGATCCACAGTGGGGGGCATGCAGGAGGTGGCCAATAGATGTTCTCTTTCATCGATGTTTCTATCTCTCTCATCCTTTAACTTCCTCTCTCTCAAAAATCAATAAAGGAAAAATAAAATAAATGAACAATAGCAAAAGATTGTAAGACGTTAAGTAATTTGCAAAAGGTATAAACGTATGCCAAGTCCTTGCTGATTCACTGGCTCTCTTCATCCTCACCCCCACCCCGATCCCTGATAAACGAAGTAAAGAATGTTTTAGGATAGGTATTTGATGAAGTAGCATTTGACTGTGGCATTGAATTCAGCTGGGAAAAAGTGCAGGGGAAAAATGTGCAAGAAACTGAGGAACTTTAGAACAGTGGTCAAAGGTCTCCGGGTTGAATTTTTAGTCTTGGCTGAACTGTGGCTGAGCAAGCACTAAGGCATGGAAGTTCAACTGAGGTTAAAAAGGACCATATGGGATACGATCAGGAGAGCTAAATGGCACAATTCTTCTGAGAACCTGTGTGAATAGGAATCTGGATTTATACAGTTCATGGATAAGCAGAACTTTCAGAAATGCGTTGGGAGGAGTATAATTAGGTCACACTGGGATTATGAGGTTACAGAAAACGAAGGCACTGTTCCAGGGACCTGCCATGGTAGGTTAGGTCAATCTTCCTGCTCAGGGGCTGTCATGATGTGTATACACTGCGAACACATTTCGAACATTCTGCTAGAGACAGATTTGAGGGAAACCAGCTCCTCTCAATCTGTACTGAGTCAGAGAGATCAAGTGGTTTAAAATAAGGTCGAAATCAGACATTTTATTTATTTATTTTTTTAATTTATTTTTTTTCTTTATTGATTTTAGAGAGAGAGGAAGGGAGAGGGAAAGAGAGATAGAAACATCGATGAGAGAGAACATCGATTGGCCGCCTACTGCATTCCCCCCACTGGGGATCTGGCCCACAATCCGGGTATGTGCCCTGACCAGGAATCGAACTGGCGACTGCTTGGTGCATGGGTCGACGCTCAACCACTGAGCCACACCGGCCAGACGGAAATCAGACATTTTAAACTTACAGGTTTCTGAAGAATTAGAGGAGAATCAAGGTCACTGTCAGGATTCAAGATGTGGTGGACACAGAAACGCAGGGCCCAGGAACCGCTTCAAGGAAAAACTATCTGCCTGCTCTGGGAGTCAGTCAGTAGACAGACTCCCGCTATTGGCTCCTTCAAGACCTTGTCGCCACTGCAGAGAGGCACCTTTCAAAGGACTGCATCCTTCCTGAGCAGCCTGCATTCACTGGCTTTTCAAGAAAAGGGTATAAAAAATTGGTAATTTCAGCTCAATGTGGGCACTCTGACAAGCAATCCTCACCCCACAGCTGCCCGTGGGATTGCCAAGGCTTTGTCAGGCCTGCAAATGTAAGTTCATTCCTTCCCTGCCAAGTCCTGAGTCCTCCTGCTTTTCATAGGTGTTGATCCTTATTTAATATTTTGCATCCAAACTCCCTTTCAAAATCAGCTTAAAGAAGATCCAACTTTTAAAATACAAGTTTGGTACATCAAAGCATGTGTTTCCTAAAAGGAAAAAGAGAAACTTTTAACCATTAGTGATATACAGTGTTTTCAGAAGAAGGTTAATGGAAAAATAGCAATCCAAGATCCATTTATTTATGAAGATCTTGAAAAATCTATTTCCTCTTCAGTGGGAGAAACATTGAGACTGGCAAGAGAAGACCAGAAGACAGTCTTAATCTCTCATCTTTTCAGTTGTGTATCCTTGAGTAAGTCACTATCTCATTAAGCTCTCCTTTCGTCTTTGGTAAAATGGCCCATTAAGTCCCCCCCACCCCATTTAAAATATTTGGTATTCTACCTTCTGTACTCCAATAGACTCTGTTAATTGCACTAGAATGTCTCAGCAACTAAAAAAAGGATAAGAACTCAAAAATGATTGAGGTGAATTGTATACAAGATTTGATTTATTAATCCAACTAAACATTAACATTTCTGCTGTACAGGTCCTTGAATAACATCATTTTGTTTTATATTGTTTCCTTAGAACATTGATGAGATGCCATAGGAACTTAACTATTATTTATATCAAGTGTTTGACACGTATTTTAGACAAAAAAAAAAAAAAGGTAAGCTGGTTATGAGTAAGTTGGGTATATTCTATAATCAACATGTGGCTTTCAAATTGTTCTCAGCCTAGTTCCCTAAAGAGGTCCTTATTTCATACACAGAGAGGGAGAAGTTAGGGGACACCTCCCTTTCCTTACTCCAATCACAGAGAAGTACAAACTGTTTAAGTCAGTAAGAGCACAGGGTCCATTATGCATTTGTGCTCATACTCTGCCTCAGACTTTATCATTACAATGGGTTTAGTAATCTCTTGCTTACAAATAATGTGGTTTGGAAGAATGAGATTACACATGCAATGTTCTAAAATAGTGCCTCGTGTACAGTTAATATGTCATGGCAACTGTTTCTTTTCTCATTCAAATACATAAATGAATAAGCTGTCTCATGGGGTGAGTTTCTTCCAAAACACCAAAAGATGCTGTAGCTACTAAGATCACTTCGGCAATACAATCGAATTCCAGATAGTAACTCTTATATTGAGTTTATTCTCACTTGCAGAATCTTAGGCAATCCATTGATGCTATGGCATTTGTCACATCATGGGAGCTAGACTTCCACACAGCTCAGAGATTTTTCTGATCAAAACTTTTACAATAAAAAGTGCTTCTCTCAATGCACTGTTTCACAACCTCTCTTCATTTTTATTATATTTATTATGGTGATCTAAGAGCACTGATCTTTGATTACTATTGTAATTGTTTTGGGGCACCACACACCACACCCATAAAATGCTGGGAACATAACTGATAAATGTTGTATGTGTTCTGACTGCTCCACTGACTGGCTCTTGCCTTATCTCTCTCTCTCTCCTTGGGCCTTCCTATTCCCTGAAAAACAATAACATAGAAATTAGGCCCATTAATAACCTTACAATGGCCATTAAGTATTCAAGTGAAAGGAAAAGTCCCATGTCTCTCCCTTTAAATTAAACATTAGAAATGATTAAGCTTAATGAAGATGGCATATTGAAAGCCAAGATCAGCTGAAAGCTGAGCCTGTTGCACCAAGCAGTTAGTCAAGTTGTAAATGCAGAGCTAAAGTGTCTGAAGGAAATTTAAAGTGCTATTCCAGTGAACACATGAATGATAAGAAAATGAAACAGACTTATTGCTGACGTGGAAAAAGTTTTAGTGGCCTGGATAGAAGATCAAACCAATCACAACATTCCATGAGGTCATAGCCTAATCCAGAGCAAAGCCCTAGCATTATTCAATTCTACAAAGGCAAGGAAGCAGCAGAAGAAAAGTTTGAAGATAAGGGAAGTTGGTTCATGAGTTTTCAGAAAACAAGCCTTCTCCATAACATAAAAGAACAAGGTGTAGCAGCGAGTGCTGAAGTAGACATTACAGCAAGTTGTCCAGAAGATCTAGCTAAAATAATTAATGATGGTGGCTACAGTAAACCACAGATTTTCAATGTAGATGAAACAGTCTTACATTGGAAGAAGATGTCCTCTAGGACTTTCATGGCTAGAGAAGAAAAGTCAATGTCTGGCTTCAAAGCTTCAAAGGACAAGCTAACCCTCTTATTAGTGGATATTGCCACTGGTGACTTGAAGTTGACACCAATGTTTACTTACCATTCTTAAATTCTAGGGCCATCAAAAGTTACGCTACATCTACTCTGCCTGTGCATTATAAATGGAACAACAAAGCCTGAATGACAGCCCATTATTTTACAACATAGTTTCCTGAATATTTTTAAGCCCACTGTTGAGACCTACCACTCAGAATAAAAAGATTCCTTTCAAAGTATTACTGCTCATTGAAATATACCTGGTCACCCAAGAACTCTGATAGAGATGGACAATGAAATGAATATTGTTTTCAAGCCTGCTAAAACAATATCCATTGCAGCCTATGGATAAAGGAGTATTTTAACTTTCAGTCTATTTATTTACTTATTTATTTATTTTCTCATTGGTTTTTAGATAGAGTAGAAGGAGGGGGGAGAGAGAGAGAGAGAGAGAGAGAGAGAGAGAGAGGTAGACATTGGTGTGTTAGAGACGCAGAGATTGGTTGCCTCCTGCATGACCCCTACTGGGGCTGGGGATTGAACCTGCAACACAGGTATGTGCCCTTGACTGGGAATCAAACCCATGACCCTTCAGTCCACGAGCTGATGCTCTAACCACTAAGCCAAACTTGCCAGGACTATTTATTTAAGAATGCATTTTGTAAGACTATAGCTGCCATAGATAGTGATTCCTCTGATGGATCTGAGCAAAGTAAATTGAAAATATCTGTAAAGGATTCACTATAGTAAAATGTAAACATAACTTTTATATGCAGAGGGAAACCAAAAAAATTGTGTGACTCATTTTATTATGATATTTGCTTTAATGTGGTGGTCTGGAACCAAACCCACAATATCTCCAAGATATGTATTATAAAATGAATAACAAGACAATATGATTTTAATTCCTAAAACCTACAACTCAACCAAAAATTCAGAATATATATGCCAATGGTGATCAAAATATTCTGTGAGGCAAAGCCTGATGACCCAACCGTGAAGGTTATTTCAGTGAAAGGTTCTACATCAGACTTGATTTGAAACAGTACATTTTCAAAGTACTTTCTTTTTCTAATACTATTCAAAAACTTTTGTGACTCTGTGGATCACAAAGCACATTTTAAATACTTATAATATACAAATACATTATAGAATATATAAGCAAAGTCTTGCTATGTTCTTTTATTACAAAATTGTTGTTGGTAAGTAGTTTATTAATCAACAAATCATTTAGCAAAGAGAATCACAAGACAGATACGTATGTTATCTAGCTAGCTAGTAGCTATATTCATTTATTATCGGAATTTTAAACAGCTTCAAGGCTACACAATCTTTCTTTAATAAATCACACCTACATTGACTAAGGTTGAAGGAAGTGTTAAAGACAAGTATGAAAGACTAAAAAGGCAGGAATTTTCTTTTTAATCTGGATTTTTGATAAATTTTGTTTGCATAATTGTTACAGTTGCTTTGTCTACCACTAATATGAAAACAATTTATGTAATGACTCACTCATTTCAATTTAACCATTTCTTTTAATTTTAATAAAACAAATGACTCTCTTTTCATAAGCATTTTACATTAGTTTATTGAATAATTCATTAAATTAGTAATTACAACATAGCAATGGAAAGTGTTGATTAATTCTAATAGTTGCTTTAGTGCATGGTTGAAAAAGCTTTTACAACAAATAGATATTAGTATGTGTAACATCTACACTGTGAATTTATTAATATAATACTTATTTGTGTACAGGAAAAAGTATCCTATTCTTTAATTAAAAATAGATGTGAGGCCCATAGTTTTATTTTTACATACTGGACTCTATCTATGTTCCTTGTTGTGATGGTTCTTCCATAATTAAGTAAGACTTCAAAGAGGAGACATTTTTGCACAGCAGTAAATATAATTTTCAAAAAATGAATAGTAAATCCACCTCCTAAAGTTTCTCTCTAAGAAGATATGGAACATATGTTTATACTTTCATGTAATAATCACAGTGATGTCACATGGTAGACATTATCTGAAGGCTTACTTGCTCAAAGATTCCCTTAAATGACTTGTAGAAAGATTAGTCTTACAAAGTGAGTGGAATGTTTTGAATGACTTTATTGAAAATAATGACAGTCAATTTCCTCTTTAGTTTCATGGTCTGTACTCTTAAGACATCCTTTCCTACATTCAATCCTCTCTGCTGTTTGTGTCTGAGCGAAGTGTTTCTCTAAGTTCCATGTGTGAGCGTTATCCCTCAACTTCCTTTCATTTCTACAGGCTTAACATAAGCTAAGTTACATTAGCTAGGACTAGATTAAAATTCCGCCCTTATTCATGCAATACACATTGACTTTTTCCAGAAATGATTGGCATTTTCAAGTATTACATACATTTTTTATTTCTTCTAAGTTATATATTTGAGATGTTTTTATAAAGAAATTCAGAGATATAAATTCAAAGATAAAATTATAAATAACATCTACTGCTCTTACATGGTTTTCTATGTATAAAAAATCATTTTCAAAGCAAGGGGATATATCATTTGTAGGGTACAAGTGAACAGCCTTAAAAGATGGAGACATTTACCAAGAAAAACAGAAGATTGATTATGAAACTTTCGGATTCTGTTCCTAGCTCTGCTGTGCTTGTCTTTGGCAAGATATAAAATATAGTCGACGTTCCACTTACTTTATGCATATGCACTGAATGAAATGATTCCCCTCCTCCCCATATGGTGACTTTCTGCACAGATGCAGTCTGTGTTACATGCTGTGCAAAATCCCAGCTGCACACTGCAAACGGTGCTTTCATTTATTTTGTATTGTTTCTTTTAGTTTTTCAAAAATAACCTAAAGAATCAAATGAAAAACAGAACACAGAATCAGAGTCTTGACTAGGTCCAAAATTCAATGCTGAAAGATAGAAAGGGCTGGGAACAACAAGGAAAAATACAAATGCATTGAAATGAAAAGAATGTTGAAAATAAGGAAACTCGCAGTGTTTGCAAGCTTTGTAAATTGTATGTTTCTTCAAAAGAAATGTCCTCCAATAGAAATATTCAGAGGCCAGACATCCTCCAAGATTGTAGTACAGGAAATACGGTCTCAGAGAAAATCCTTGTGCTGTTTTCTTCCAAAGAGTTAAAACTCTGAAAGCAGAGAAAGAATTTGTAATAACTGAATGTATATCAATTAGTATTCAGTAAAGGCCAAGGGCAATTCTCAGCTCTAATATTAAGTTCTAAAAGACGCAGGTTTAAAATAAAATTAACTTTGTACTGTAACTCAAATCTTTAGCTATTCTTATGAGAAATTTCTGTCCAAAATATCCTTTGGTTCCAGAGTCCTGTACGTTTCTCAGTAAAAAATGAGTTTTACAATTCTTCAGGCTAAAAGACAATCTGAAAATCTGGAAAGATTCAGCATAGGTGTGTGTGTGTGTATATAATAGTCAGAGACAGATAGGTGTGTTGGAATATGCATGTGAATTTTCTAAAATGATACACAAAAAAACCATACCATTTAAAATCATTTCTTAGATAAAATATATTTTTTATAGAGGTAATTAGTTCTATCACTGGCACAGTTTTTCTATCTCTGTTTCTGTTTCTGTCCCTATCTCTCTCTCTCTCTCTCTCTTAGGTGAAGCCACCTACATAGGCCTCCCAGAGTAATTCATAGTCGAGGCAAATAGTCAGGCCTGCAGGTCTTTAGGAAACTTTATTTGTTTCGACATATTTAAGCAGCATATACATTTGTCCCCTGGTATCCATGGAGGATTTGTTCCAGGCTCCTGAGAATACCAAAATCCACGGTTGCTCAAGTCCCTTATATAAAATGATGCAGTACATGCACACCCTCCCACATAATTTAAATCATCTCTAGATTACGTATAATACCTAGTGCGATGTAAGTAGTTGTTATACTGTTATACACTTGGGAAATGACAACAAGAAAAAAGTATATACCTGTTCAGCACAGTCACCACCATCATAGGCCTAATTACATAGCACACGTTAGCAAGAGCATCGCCTTTTCCTGTCTAATCTTTTGATCCATAGTTGGTTAAGTCTGTGGATGCAGAATCCATGCATAGGAAGGGCTGTCTGTAATAATGCAAGTTTGATAAAATGAATAAGATTATTAGAAAGTCCATATCCCTCCCAAGTTCAGCCTCCTGCCTGTACTATAGTAGCACATAGTGAGGACTGGGCAAAGTTAATGAAAAGGTATCAACTTCGTTGTTTATTCTCTGGGTCTCATATATAATTCTTTTTTCCTTAAAAATACAATTAATTAATTTAAAAATAAAATAAAATGGATATTTGGCATCTTGTGATATATTTTACCAATTCCTTCTTAGAAAAATCTTAATTATATCCAGTTGTCCACATTTCAGAGTGAAGTATCTTATATGTGCTTGCAAATGTCCATCATCTTTATATTAAACAATAGGCAGGTACTAGAAGTACATAAATTGTAGAGAGAAAATTTTGTTCAAAGGGAGAAACTCAGCTATTTTTAGGTAGACTTGGTCACAAACAGAGACAGAAAAAATATTTCAGGTTAACAAAAGAAATTCTGTGTATCACTCAATTGCACCGAGTTTACATTACACCGAGTAATGTCAGACTTTGTAAATGTTACTGTTCTGATTATTGTTGAGGCGCCAACTACCTCAAGAGTCAGTGGCTTAACAAAACAGCAGTTCCTTACTTTGATCACAGATCTGCCATTCTGTCAGAGCTGGTGTGGGCAGCTCCTCTGTGCTCCATAGAATGCCACCTGGTGTGACCGGGTGGGGGCTGGAGCGCGTACTTCCAGGGTGACGCTTGGTATAGCCGGTAGCTGAGGCAGACCTGTCAGCTGTGGATTGCAGCTCCTTTCCTAATGAGCATCTCCTGGAGCTCCTCGGGGCTCTTCTAAGATATGGCTGGTGTTTTTTGTTTTGTTTTGCTTTTTAATTTATTTTTTAATTACAGTTTACATTCAATATTATTTTGTGTTCATTTCAGGTGTACAGCATAGTGGTTAGACAATCATATACTTTATAAAGAGGTCTCCCCTGATGTTTCCAGGACCCACCTGGCACTATACATGGTTATTACAATATTATTGACTATATTCCTATGCTTTGCTTTATATCCTCATGATTAGTTTTTGATTACCATTTGTCCTTTTTAATCCTTTCACATTTTCCACCCAGACTCCCAACCCCCCTCCCTCCTGTCAACCATCAGTAGATTATTTCATAACACAGGAAGTGGGAATTGCCATTTGTTTAAGGCCTGAGCCTAGAAACTATCGTAGCATTGTTTCTGGCATGTACTATCTGTCAAAACATCATAGAAACCTTTCTTATTCAAGGAGAAAGAACATCAACTTCGTCTCTAAGTGGAAAAGTGTCAAAAATTTTTTGTCCACTTTTAATTTTACACAAATATTAACATAAGTCTACACAAAGCACATTATATAGAGATCCAGTGAGCCACATTTGAAATATCTACTAATTTCAAACCTGTGTTTCTCAAACTGTGTTCCTTGTTAGACTACTACATCTATTCGAGTATATCATTGTTTAAGTGTCTCCAAAATACATAGACAACTTTGTGAATAATTGACTTTGGATAAACTCAACAATTTTAAATACCTTAAAGACACATTTTATATAAAAGACACACACAGTATCTTCTCTATATAGCCTTTACTATTTTGTTTATTAAAACTCAATTAAGTAGTATTGTTATGATTGATCTCTTAAATTATATTTAAATTACTCAATCATTTTATTAAGTATTGGTTTATGACACCTAACATTCATATAGTTGTAAATATTATAATTATTATTCACTAATACTAAAATCTATAACTGTTATAATTATCATTACTTTTAATCACCTTAGACCATCTTAGTCTGTCACATACCTCATGTGTCATTTTTAGTTTAATAAATCAAAAGAAAGTCCAATTTAAAATATAATTACTGTGTAGTTCTCACATTGCGAGACTCCAAGCTAACCATGTCATTGCTACTGTGACATACAAATGCTGAATACGATATGTTAAAAATATGTATATTTATGTGTTATACATATTTCTCTATATATTACATACACATATTTTAACATATTTCATATATAATACATAAATATTATTTCACATATTTTATATATTATGCACGCACACACACACACACACACACACACACACACACACACATACATAAAGAGAGAGAGGCTTGAAATTAACATTGGGAGATGTACTGATGCCTTAGCAGCAAATGGGGAAACTGTGTAAAAAGTGACTTAGTTTGCCTGGGATTTTCCATCATATGCCTATTGTACTGGCTTAATGAATAGCACTTCCTTATATTCTCAGATGTTTTCTGTTTTAGATGAAAAATTATATGGTCACTGTACATACTGGGCTATGAAATCTAAATGTGCCAGCATAACGTGATGTTGGATACAAGGTCACAAACCATCACAAACCAGAAGAAATGAACTTTCCCATTCATGAATGGGAAAGACACTCCAGCTATCACCAGGAGGCTGACCGAAGTGAGAGATTATGAGTTAAAAACAGTGTCAACTGTGGCTAAACTGAAGCCTAAGACTGGACCCCAAACTTCTGGAGATAAAACTTCTATTTAAAAAACTAACCTAAGAATTGTTCAGACATAAAGGGTTTCTATAGGGACTTGTATCAGTCACGATTCCATCAGAAAAACAAAGTCACTTTAATGAAATAATTGTTTAATAAATACATTGGGATTACATGATTGTGGGGAGAGCTTGGAAAGTTACAATCAGAGAAATCGTCACCAAATATAAGATCATTGTAGGTAGGAGGCAAGGAAGGCAAACCTCAAAGTCTTCACCTGAAGGACTAGAGCAGGTGGTTCTCAGGGGCTAGCCTGAATGCTGGAAACCTACCAACCATCTCAGTCAGCAGCAGAGAAATGGCTGCTGCTTACATGCTTGCTGAGTTGCTGAGACTCTTCAGTCTGCCCACAAGTCTGGAAGAAAGTACCTTCTAAATATTGCAGTTCTCTTATTGATTAACTATAACCCAGAATTTTGGAGGAAGCGGGGTTCTGGAAAAGGAAGCTCTCTGCTTCTACTCTAACATACAGAGAAAACTGCTAAAGAGGGGAGGGGGAGTTTGATACTAAATTAACATTGAACAATGCAGCACAGCCCTCAGCAGAGAAGATACACTCCTGTCCTTCATAGGTTCTTCTCCACCCAAGGAGCATGGCAGACTCTAAAGACAACTCGTTTGAAGAAGGACTCACACCCAAAATTGAAAAGCATGGACATGAATTGTTTCCTCTGAATGTGAATTTGCAGAACGAAAGGGAAAAGTCACACCCAGACTCTAGGGGGTTAAAGCAATCTGAAACTTATTTTACAATAAACATACTTAAACTATTTAAAGAGATAAATAAAAGGAATAGCGTTCATAATGGCCTAGAACATCTTCATATACATGAATCCAGAAATAAATAATATTGATGTTTAAATTTGTTGTTGTTGTTGTTCAGATAGAGTGGGGGAGAGAGAGAGAGAGAGAGAAAGAGAGAGAAACATTGACATGAAAGGGACACATCGAGTGGCCACCTCCCACACGACCCAACCAGGGCTGGGGACAAACCGCAACCAAGGTACATGCCCTTAGCAGGAACCAAACTTGGGTCTCTCTGGACCTCTGGCCGATGCTCTAACCACTGAGCCAAACCAGCGAGGGCGATGTTTAAATTTTTTAAAGTGATATATTAGAGTTACATAGTTACTTCTTAATTATTTGGCTAATAGATCTGAAAATACACCAAGAATACATCACAGTGAGTTTATAGATGATGACTCAATCAAGCAGATGGAATATGAATCTGGATATATGTCCAAAGGAATACCAGAGGATGAGTATAAGACATACAGAAGAGAGACTATTTCACAGAAAGTGAAATCATTTTCTCTAAAATATGAAAAAGCACACTGACTTCTGAGTAGGAAGGCAAAGCAACCTCTATGTTCTGAACAACAAGAATAAAGAAACACCTTTTACTTTTCAATGTATATAAGAATTGTGGTAATAGTTGAACATTTTAAGATAAATGGTAATGTCTGAGTCACTTCTAACTCTACCAACTAGCAATTTGATCTTAAATAATCACAAAATTTTTTAGCCTTAGTTCACACGTCTGAAATGTGGGAATAACGTCATTGATTCTAACTACATCAGTAGTGTATGCTCAACAAAAAAAGTGGTGTATGCCCAGCCAGTGTGGCTCAGTGGATTGAGCATCGTCCCATGGACTGCAAGGTGCTGGTTTAGTTCCTGGTCAGGACACATGCCTGGATTATGGGCTCAACCCCTAATAGCGGATGTGCAGGAGGAAACCAATCTATGTTTCTCTCTCACATCAATGTTTCTACCTCTTTCTCTCCCTTCCTTTCTCTCTAAAAAATCAATAAAAACTTTTTTTTTTAAGGTGTCATATTATTTTGAAGTTACTTAAGAAATTGTAGGGGAATATGTAAATATGAACTGCTTGCTATCTCCATTAATGACTTGAAGACCTGAGGTGCCATTATGTGTCTTTCATTTATTTAATCATTGTTTTAAATATTAAAATGTTCTTTAATATGAAAAAAATAAAATCAGAAAATTATTTAAATGTGGTGGTGGTTATTTAGAAAAGTAAGTTGTAAGAGTGGGTAAATGACTTTTCAAAAATTCTCATTTTCATTAAAACATCATAACAGTATTTAAATGATGCTATTATATGGATTAAAATCATGTAATAAGAGTACAAGTTCAAGATGAAAAACTTCTTTCAAGTATAAGAATTACCAGTGATGAAGACTGATGGTTTCAGGTTGTTTTGACCTTCTTGGAATTAGATCTAAATAGAGAAGTTGGACAGCTTTGGAGACACCATATTAAACTGTCACTTTTCAAGATTGAACTAATTTACATGGGGGTGACTACGTGGAATATTAACTATATTAATCTAAGAATTTACTAACAGTATTATTTTAAGGAAGAATGGTAAAATTAAGACTAAACGTGAATCTCTCTGCTCAGTTGAAGTTGTTATACAAGCCACCTTAAATCTTCAGGATCTGGCATTTATCTGTAAATCAATAACTAAAATAAGTAGTAGCAAACTCAAGATTTTAGACATTGAAGAGGGAAAAGAAAATTGTATTTGGTTTTATTTTTGCTTTTCCATAATGCATATTAAAAGGGAAACCTCAAGTATTTTATAAAATACAGTAAATAAAATTTGTACAACATTTTTCAGAAAAATTCAGTATATAAAATACAACAATTCCTCAAAGAATAGATTCCTTTAAAAGCAAATTATTTTATTCAGGTATAAAATGTATCCTCATAATGACAACAGCTGTCTATACAAGTGGAAAGTCTTCAGTACCATTTTCCCCAAGGAGGTTAAAATAAATTGGGCCCACCTTAATCAAGGTTACGACTTCCTTGAGGCTTATCTTCTGACAGAATCATTTTCTACAATCATTTTCTTTTCTGTTAGCAACTATTGTCTGGGGCTTTTCTGCTTCTATCACAATCCCCTGTCTATAAGTAAAAAATGATCTGATATCCAATTATATGCACTTTAAAAAAATAGTCTAAGCTCAATTAGAATGGATTCACAGGTAAGTATAAATTAATTATAGCTTTTAAATTTCTCGTATATTGGTGGCAGTCTAATTAGAGAGTGAGACTTGACAATGCTGCCTGGCTTCAGCTGGAAGGGTCTTGGAAAGGAAAGGGAAAGGCAAGCCCCTGAGCTGGGATAACACAGGAGGAGTGGAGATGTCTCAGTGACCAGACCAGCCTCCTACCAGCAGAACTTGTTTCCATTCTCACTGCAAAGAACACACTTTGGCTTTCCCTTGCTTCCAAAGATTTTGTTCAATCATGAGCAATATTGAATACTAATCCTCTAACATCATCAAAACAAGTTGAGGAGACCAACCTGAATTCCTTTCTTGTCATGGTAATGGAGTGCACTGCCTCAGCAGAGAAGGAAGATATATTTATTGAGATTTTGAAGTCTGGTTAAAGGTGTGTCATTCAGTGGGGAGGCCTGGTTATGTTAGCAGTGGAAGTGGAGTTTTTTGGAGTGCCCCGAAGAAATGAGTTTCCTGAGGCCCCCATGGGAGGATGGGGTTTCAAGTAAAGCTTTATTGATAATGTAAAATTAGGAGAATTCCCCTCTCATCTCTGTCCGTCTCACCATGGAAAAAGTCCAATCTTGTCTTTAGCAGGGCCAGAATTAAGGCGACTGCCTAAAATTTCTGTTCCATATCCCAGCATCTGGCTGGCTTAGCTTGTGTTCCCAGCTGCAGTCCATCTCTGTGGGGTTCACCCAGACATGGGCCATGTGATTGCTTAAGGCCACATGATTATGGAGGGAGAACAGGCGAGCACACAGCGAGTGTGGGTCACAGAGCAAAAGAGAGGGAAGTCTTTGTCTGGGGATTTTAAACAGGAGCTTCTTCAAACTAACCAATTAACTCTTCAAGATTTTGCACACTTCTGATGGGGTCTACCTGCTAGTTAATCCATTGTTCCCAGGTTAGACTGACAGGCAATCTCCTTCCTTACCTCACTCTGACTTCACTGCACATGCACCCATCTCCCCCTTTGTTGGACCCCTTTCCCCAGTGATCTGCAGGGAATGAACCAGTGGCTCCCATGAGAGTGAGACATTGTACCTTCCTGGTGAAGCTGCCCACGTGACCATGCTTGAAATGTTTGACCTCCATTTTGCTCTCTTCCTACTACTAATGTTAATAACTAGCTAATGATGACAATAACAGGATTGGGTGGAACCTTAATTTCATTGCTTAGAATTGTGGACATGGGGAAGAATTTTGAGGCAAGTAATACAAAGGGTCTTGACATACACCTTTCAGTAAGATTCTGAAATGAAAAATGAAATTATTTGCAATTTCTCTCTTCTTGGGCAAGAGTTTTCTGTAATACTACATTTCAGTTCCTGAAGTCACTAGAAGAATAAAGGCATGTTAATGTAGATGGTAAGTTGTGTGAATGTAGACTCAGTTCTCAGCAGGGAAACCCAACAAAACAATGTCAAGACTGATGAAGCAAGACAGGAACGCAGACACCATAACAGAGAAACAGCAGCCTCAATGAAGAAAAACACTTAAACACAAAGAAACAAAGCTGTAAGATTAGATTTTAAAATAAGTATGGCTTTAAACATATAAGCAGAAAGAAATACAGTAATGCTATAAAATAAAAATAAGGTACTTTTTTGGAAATTTCAAAAGAAAAACACCTCAATGCATCGGCTAAATAGCAAAATGAATATTGCTGAAAAGTAAGCTGACAGGAAGGCATATTTAATTGAGTGTTGCTCCCCAAGGGAAAGGGGATTACAAAGTACCAAGAAAGATATGAGATGGGAAAATCACGTTAAGTTCTAACATCCAAATTGCTGGAGTGCCAGAGAGAAAACAAAGAAAATACTGAGGAATCACTGATACAAAAACCAGTTTCTAATACACAGTATGGTGAATATAGACAACAATGCTGTGTTATAATCATCAAACTGATAAGACTAGATCTTAGTTATTCCCACCACAAAAAAAGAAATGAATACTGTGTGACTTGATAGAGAGCTAGCTACTGCTAAACTGGCAATTATGTCACAGTATATAAATGCATCAAACCAACCTGTCATACATCTAAATTTATACAATATTATAGGTCAAAGCCCAAAAATCATTTTCTCTTGAGAATGTCCTAAGACACGTTTAATTATGCAAGTATTTTGTTTTTAATATGGAATAAAGAACACTAGAAGAATAAAGGCATGTTAATGTAGATGGTAAGTTGTGTGAATGTAGACTCAGTTCTCAGCAGGGAAACCCAACGAAACCATGTCAAGACTGATGAAGCAAGACAGGAGCACAATTGCTTCTACTCAAAGCAATGTCCTGATACTGCAAAAACAGGAAAATACTTGAGCTGTTGAGAAGCCCCTGAAATCGCACTCTGAGAGTTCTAGAAATTTCCCCTGACTTATGCTATGTGTAGTATCTTGCATGAGAGATGGTCCATCCTGAAGATGAATATCTCCTTCAACATTTCCTCGAGGCCATGAGTGCTAGGAAGCTCTTTATGTCTGAGTGATGAGAAAACCTAGGGTGGAAACGCCTATATCCTGGCACAGAAGAATTCCATTGTCTGGAATTTCCTCTCCAATGCTTAGTATGAAGGAAATGGATGGCAGGTCCCATGTCTCCAAACTTTACTTAGCTTCTTTGACTGGATCCTAAATAATTTAGTCTAAGATTATTTTTGGAGTCATTTGATGGAGTTATCTCAGTTAATTTTACATGTTTCCTGTTATCACAAAGGACATTGTTCCATACCTTTTATTTCTACCTCTGGATACAAAGTTCCTTTTAAAGGGCACTATCAAAACAAATCTATTTTATTAAGAAAGATAGTCATGTTCATTCAAAGTGGCTCTTCAGAAAAATAAGAGGCACCTGTCAACTGCTCATCACAAATGACAGGAGGCAGTTATAATGCTATTGTGGGCCAGGAACCACAATTTTATCTTTGAGCAGCTAAAAAATATTTTACTAAAATGACCTTTCATTACCAGCGTTGTTGTGTCTTTAGATTCATGAAGGTTGTTAGCTGTGTTCACAGAGGACAGAGGAGCATCCTGCCTTGCTCCAGCACCCACCATCACAGCCGAGCTCTGCCGATACCTGCTAATTTTGATCTGAATAAAAGCATCTCATTATATCCATTTTATGTTTCAAGACTAATATAATGCCTCCCTTCATACACGTTTTCTTAAAGGTTACATACTAATGGGCACGAAGGTGCCGTGTTTCCATTTTTCCTTCCTCATTGTCAAGCAAAGAGCGAATCTGGATTTAGTAAGAAGAGATTTTATTTGGAAGGATGTTGGTGGGGTATAAAGAACTACTGCAATAGGGAGAGGAAGTATTGTGGTTTCTCTTATGGAGAGGAGTGAACTAGGCTAACAGAAACCATGTGTAGGGGGATGGGATGAGGGGGATGGCCTGATGAGATAGATCAGAGAAGGTTTGCCTCTGTGGCCAGCCTACTCTCAGGAAAGGTTGTTCAGGAAACGTTCCATGCTGGCCAAACTTAGGGACCCGGGGAAGGACAGAAGCTGCACCAAGGTTATTGTGTTTTGTGTTTGTGTTTGTTTATTCTATAAAACATTTTGTTCTGTTGGGTCAGTGGGGATAAGCAGTTTAGCTACTGATTTATGAAGCAAAGAATGGGAAGGTCTGTATCGAGTTTTAGGTTTGTTCTCTTTTGTTTTTGTCAAAGAAAATGAAGGGAACATCTATGCTTCTTATCTCAGTCCTGTGGGGAAGAGTAGTTGATTGCTGTAGGCCTTTTCCCAGGACACAAAAGGTTGGAAGATTTCTTAACCTTTGCTGCTTTTCTGGGATCACAGGGCTCTGATCAAATATTGTCATCATAAAGAACTTGGTAGCTAGAGACCAGTGATGCTTAAAAATAAATCTTAAAAATTTCAAAGTGCAATTCAATGAGATCATATACAATCATTCAGCAAGGTAGGAAATGCAACATTCAGAGGTTCTTTGAATAAAGGAAGGTTTGAGCATAACCTGAACCTGGCTGTTGCATTTATTCTTTGTCCTAAATGGCATATGTATACATATTTAAAAATGTTATTGGTTAGTACTTAAATGCATTGAAACTGTAAGATTTCTATCTCTAAAATTGATAATTTTTATTGATTACTTATGATGTGAGGTTTGTCAATGCAGAATGAAATATTCACATTTTATTTTGTTTTAGAAAATATCTAGAATAAGTGGCCTAGGATTCTATTTTTTCACTCAAAATGTCTCATATGAGTAGATAATTATTTCAAAGTTATAAAATATACATATAGAATATAACTAAAATAATAGAATATAGGCTGTAATTATAACAAACATTCTAATATTCTATACTATAGATTTTTGAGTGAGGTCAGTCTTCCAATGCTGATTCTGCAATTTATTGCTTTAATTTTGTCACTTTGGTAACTTATTAACTCCTTCCTACCTTACTTTCTACATCTGTAAACTGATCACACCAAAGTCTACTAGATTAAATGAGAAGGAGTATGCAAAATCCACTCATAGCACTGAAGCCACAGTTAAACAAAGAAGCAAAAAATAAAGGGGTAAAACCCTTTCATTTAAGAAATTCACTTATGGATGAATTCTGATAATATAGAGAGCCAATACATATCAAATCTGAGAACTGACTGAGTTTATCCAGCCAAAGTGCTACAATTCTGAAGCTACTCCCTTAGTAAACTTGCCTGTTGGTCTGCCCATTCTTACTCTTGATTAATTTTTTTCTAGAACACAATTGAAAGGCATTCCATCATATTTTTTTAACTTTATAAAATATATCTTCTGCTAACATTAAGAAATACAACAGATCCGAGCAGTTTCAAAAGCTAATCATTTTCATGTCACATCCCTAGAGTTTCCTCAACTAACATCATAATAACTGGGTCGTTATTCCTCTGAGAACTAAGAATGAATGTTCATAAATAATTGAGTTTTTTAAAGCCATAATAGCAAGGACTTTTAAATGTCACATTTACTTACCAAATTCACCTTCTGTTCTGCCATGTAATTTTAATATACTTTTACATGTACTATGTGTGATTCCTTTCTGTAGCATTCTCTCTAGAGAATGGTGGATTTGCCATACTGAGCCTGCAGGAAAAATCTGGGGAATGTCCGGCCGGTGTGGCTCAGTGGTTGAGTGTAGACCCATGCACCAAGAGGTCGCTGGTTCAATGCCCGGTCAGTGCACATGCCCAGGTTGTGGGCCAAAACCCCAGTGGGGGACAAGCAGGAGGTGGCCAATCAATGTTCTCTCTCATCAATGTTTCTCTCTCTCTCTCTTCTTCTTCTTTCTCTAAAATCAATAAAGGGAAAAAATTTTTAAAAGAAACAAAAACCTGGGGAATCTCTGAGATTACTTATTGTGTAAGGGGCACTAGGAGTCAATGCTGGGGAATGTCCAGCCTTTATGAACATCCTTGATAATACTGTTACACTGTTTCATATGAGTGTCAGGGAGCAACTGGGGTGAACCCACAATCATTTAATAGCAATTAACAAGAAAATTTTTGTGACTTATATCTTCCTAGTGTGTACTTTCTTTTTGTCAGAGAGATTTCACTACTAGAGTATAGCACATCTTTTTGACAACAAAGCTATGATGTGTTAAAAAGTAAATTGAGCAATAGCACCCAGGGGGAAATGGGGCTATTCAAGGGCTGTGTGCAATTATCGGAGGGCCTAAAGGAGAGCAAAGTGAAGCAGCAGGTGATGACTACATGCCATGAAAAATCAACCCGATCGTGTGGGCACACATCTGAATAGAGGATCCACTCTGTAAACTCAGCTCACCCTGTGTTTAACCCTGGACAAAAGCCACGGTGTCCAACAGACCAAAATCTCTGGTAAAACTGCATGAAGCAAAGTAACAAGGTTTTAATCTAGAGCCCTTAATCCCTGCTGTTTTAGCTATTCTGTTATTTTCTACTTAGTCTACCAAAGAGGGTATGAGAACAGTAAAAAAACAAAAGTAAAAGAAAATGTGCTAGAATGAATTTCCCTAACACTATTTTCTTTTTTGTTCAAATGCCTGTATAAGCAATAGACACCTACCTATCCATCAGTTGTCATCTAAACAAGTGTCTATAAGAGGTTTGTTTACAATATGCTTTGGGGATTGGAACAATAAAAGAATGCAAACCAACCCTTCATATGTTAAGCCTAGGTAAGTTCATATGATCCACAGCATTCTTAAATTACTGTTGTAGTTTCTAAAGTGAATTTTGAATGCTTACAACATGCTCATATACAAACACACAGTGGATCTTTTCTGCTTGAATGAGGGCATTTCCATGTCGTCAACAATATTGCAACGATTGTCATTGTTTAGATTAATATACCAAGATTCAAAAAAAGAGTAAGTAAAATGTCTACAGTTTCAATATTTAAAAGTACCTACTGCATAGGGTTGTAGTATGATTTAACTAAATAACAGGAATACGTTAGGAGGGGGCCTGGCACATGGAAAGTACTATATTTTTATGACTCCTGATTTTAAAAGACTGGGTTTTCCATCTTGCATTACAAACTTTGAAATGCCAACATCAACTGTGCTTTTGTAAGAACTGGAAACATTCCAGGACTCGCTTTCAGGGTGCTCTGCATGCTCGGCAGTGATGCTGGCCACAGAACAGTGCTCATGGAAGGTAATGCAGTACCACATGGCTGCAAAGTCAAGGATTTCTCACCCCCGGAAATACCCAAAGGACTTAGTTTAGATTTATCCTATGCCTAAGAGCATAATTGGTCCAAGGCAGGCAAAGTCCTACCAATGGGTAGCTCAGGCAATGGAGAGGAGACCCTGGGGATGGGAGGATGGTCCCACAAAGCACCCTGACTTGGCTGTGTCATTCTTGACAGGTTAACACAGAAGCTGGCTCAATGATCTGAGTCCCAGCTTACAGATTCCTTAAGTTAAAAGTGATGAAACTGAAGCCATGCTACTTTTTTTTTTATAAAAACAACTTAACTTGGTGTAGTCTTTTGGTGTTTACAAAAACTCTTTCCAGTATATTAGCTCATTAATTTACCTGTGAAAGATAAAGTGCAGATATGTTTATTAAATATTCACAATGTGCCCGGCCAGTGTGGCTCAGTGGTTGAGCATCAACCCATGCACCAAGAGATCACCAGTTTGATTCCCGGTCAGGACACATGCCCAGGTTGTGGGCCTGATCCCCAGTGGGGGGCATGCAGGAGGTGGCCAATCGATGTTCTATCTCATTGATGTTTCTATCTCTCTCTCCCTCTCCCTTCCTCTCTCCCTAAAAAAAAAATCAATAAAAAGAAAAAATATTTAAATAAAAATTTACAATGTAAAAATAAGTAGAGTTGGTCTCACTTAACATTGTCAATAGATTCTTGGAAACTATGAATTTAAGCAAGACAACGTATAATGAAACCAATTTTACCGTGGGCTAATTGGTACATAGACATATAATGCAGGAATGTAACTCCTGTTAATATCAAGTAGCCTATGGTAAAAATCATTAAAGTCACAGTTTTCAAGAACCTATTGTTGATGACATTAAGAGGAAGGTACAAATTCACACATCACTCCCTAACTCATTCCAATCTTACTCCTCTTTAAAAACATAGAGTTATAACATTAAAACTTCCAAATTCTCAGATCTGGCTGCGTTTTGTAGTTTGCAAGAACACATTTCTTGGAACATAAGTCATAACATCTATTTTCCCTTTGGACAGGCAAGATAAAAATTCATCTTTTTCCCTCTTACACGGAATTACATTAGTTTATCCCTAACACACCCCTCCTTTAAAATGCAGTTGCTAAGACCCAAATTACCTGTAAAAAAAAATGCATCTACTATTAAAAGTAAAGGTAATGGTCACAAGAATACACAGAGCTCACCCTCTGGGCCAGATATAACTGTGTATGAAATCCAGCTACAATACACATTAGCTGTGTGAGTTTGGACAAGTCACTCTACCTCTCTGTGCTTCACTTACATAATGAAACTGACAACAGTGCCCTGTAGTGTTGCTGTAGGTGTAATAGGATTCTGAGGCTGGACTGTGCCTCTCCTGGGGTCTCATTGTACCTGGGTACATTTGATGTCCTGGCCAGGTTAGCATCCAGAGTTGATTTATAAGAGGCTGTTTAATTTTGGTTTTGGCAAGTGAAGGGGCAGTTCAGAGACAGGAACAGGGAATATTTGAAGATATTTCACCAAGCGCAAAGTATGGATGGTAGAACCTATGGAGATATTAGTTTCAGCAGAAGCTGCCAAAAGCCAAATTTGCAAGGCCTGAGCCTTCACCTCATTGCAGTAGAAATAGCTCACTGATTCTGCCGCTACAGGAGTGACCCCCAGGCAGACAGCGGGGCAGCAGTGATGGACACCATGCTTTCAGTGGACAATACCAGATGTAGGCTGGACACATGCTGGGCCTGAGGTCCAAGGAAGATTCCCAGGAAGAGATGGAAGATTCTCAATGAAAATGGTGCTAGAATAGTGGGTTTCAGCAAGGTCAGACTTCTAACATGAACACATGCAAAGTTACCACTAGGAATGCTAAGAAGTAAGCATTTTGACCCTCTTTTAGTATGAGCAGTTGAGGGTATTTCTTTTTTTTATTTTATTTTTTTTTCTTTATTGATTTGAGAGAGAGAGGAAAGGAGAGGGAGAGAAAGAGAAACATCGATGTGAGAGAACATCAGTTTGCCTCCTCCTGCTTGTCCCCCACTGGGGATCGGGCCCACAACCCGAGCATGTGCCCTGACCAGGAATCGAACCAGTGACCTCTTGGTGCATGGGTCATCGTTCAGCCACTGAGCCACACCGGCCAGGTGAGGCTATTATTTCTAACTGTATTTTATTTAGCTCAATCCAAAAGCAGTGTGCCCACTAAACATGATCAGGAAATCAAAATCTTCTCTGCTTTAAAATGATATTTTAAGGCTCAGATAACTCTTTAGTTCTGTATATTGCTACTCTTTTGATACAATCTATTCCTGGGGCACAAACCTTCTAGATGAAGTGGCTGTTGATAGTTTGAAAGGATGTTTTTAAGGAGTCATAAAGTAGGTGACACGTAGCAATGAAGCCATTTCTGTGATTTTTGGTGTTTTTATTTTTTTGTATTGTCAGGAAACCTTGATTTTATCTTTTGCCCTTGAATTGACTTTCAGTAACCATTAGCTTTCAATTCAAGCACATTTTTCCTCAAAACACCAACCATGACAGGAGCAAACCTCCTTCATAAAAACACGTTACTCTCCCTTTCTTTAAATATGTCCCAGATGAAAGTCAGAAGCTCAGATCTGAATAGAAATTTGACTTAAAGACATTGTTATGATTGTAAATTAGCAATTATGAAAGGTAGTTTTACAGAAATGTTGAGCTTCCAGAAATCGATGACATGTCATATATCACTCTCAGAAATAGTTCTTCATGTGGTGGGGACACACTCACAAACCAAGATCTTACCTAAGCCAAAAGAGCAAAATCAAGTCAATTAGTGTTATATCCAATTACGTAAATAGATGGCAAGTGCCTGGTTCAGAGCCTGGCATGTGGCCAAAGCTCCTTGAAAAGGATGGATAGATGAAAAAATGAAGAAAGGGATACTATTATCACTCAAAATATTTCACTGCAAGTATGATTAATGGACTCCAGCTAACTCACATGGAAAATGAGGGCATCAGAAAGATAACATAAAGGTCACAAAATGCATGGAAATCGTAGAGGAACAGAGATAAAAGCTAATGGGGAGCGTGGCTCAGCAGGAAGAAGTTAACCTAAGCACATCTCCCAGAGACAACTGGCCGGGACGTCATAGGGGTGGCATTGCTGGACGTCACCTGATGTCACCACCACTCCACGCATGGTGCCACCGTCTCTGCTATGAACATCCAGTTTCCAGAGTCTTGGTCACATGCTCGAGTCACTTGCAGCCCGTATGTTGTGTTGCAGGAGTAACACAGCCACAGACACTACACAACAAGCAAATGAGCAGGACTGTTGGCTCTCGGGCAGCAGTTAGCTGATTCCTGAGCTATGCAAAGAGAACATCAAGCCTGTGTGAAAACTTTGGCAAAAAAGCTGAATATATAGTTTATTAAAACATGTGATACTTTCTGAGCACTGTGTCTGAAATAGGAAATACACTTGAAATGTATTACAGCATTTAGTCCTCAAAACAATTTCACTATGTAGATGCTCTTATTATTCCCATTTTATATATAAGGAAAATGAGGCATGGAAATGTTAAGGAAATGGCCACAAGTCACATATTTGTAAAGCAAGTGTTTGCAGTTAGGTAGTTTGACTCTGCAGATCACACTTTTAAGGAATGTTCCAAAAGATTAATATATACAGCTGTGATTCTAATTGAAATATCATTAAATGCTCTATTAATTTTGAGGAATTAGTATTACTGTACTACTTCTTCCAGCTCAGAACGTATTATGTCTGCATTTCTTCTCATCCAGAACCATGCTGCTTTTTAATTTGTTTACTCTTATTTTATATATTTTTATAATATTTTATAGATCTCTTCATACAGGACTTGAAAGTTTTGTTTGTAATTTTAGTGATAATTATTTTATCATTTTTGTCACTGTTATAAAGCAACTGTTGATTTCACATTTTTAAGTGCTTATTGCCAAAGTACAGGAAATCTATTGTTTGTATTCTTAAATTTTCTCTTCCCATATTACTTATTAATTCTAGAAGTTATTTACTAGTGCCACTTGAGTTTTCTAAACAAATATATCATCAGTAAATAAAATGTTTTGTAAATGTATATTTTGTGATCTTTATAAATCATCAGCATTCTTTTCCAATGACATGTTTTAGTAATTTCAAGACAGTGTTAAGTAATAACGCTGAAAATATACAATACTAATGAATTGTTGGTTTCAGTAGAAACGATTGTGTTTTCCAATCATTAGGATATTATTTGCTATTATATTTTGGTACATTTAATTTCCTTCTAAAAAACAATTTTATTTTAGTACATTAGTTTCCTTATTTTTATACATTTATTTATTTGTTTTTATTAATTTACTTTTGTTACAGATGTTTCACCTTTTTCATCCTCCTCCCCCTCCCTCCCTGCCTGGTCCCCAGTTTTGTTGTCCATGTCCATTGGTTATGAGTACATGCATGTAAGTTCTGTGGTTCATCGTTCCCCTCCCCCACCCCCTCTTCTGGCAATTGTCAGTCTGTACCCCACTTCCACGTCTCTGGGACTACCCTGTTCCTCAGACTGTTATGTTCATTATATTCCACAAATAAGTGAGATCATATGATATTTGTCTTTCTCTACTTGGCTTTTTCGCTTAGAATAATAGTTCCCAGGTCCTCCCATGTCGTCTCAAAGGATAAGAGATCTTTCTTTCTTACAGCTGCATAGTACTCCATTGTGTATATGTACCACAGCTTTTTTATCCATTCGTCTACTGATGGACACTTGACGTTAATTTTGTATCCTGCTACTTTGCCAAATTCATTTATTAAGTCTAGTAGATTTTTGATGGAGTCTTTAGGATTTTCTATGTATAATATCATGTCATCTTCGAATAATGGCAGTTTCACTTCCTCCTTTCCCATTTGGATCCCTTTTATTTTTTCTTCATGTCTGGTTGTTGTGGCTAAGACTTCCAGTACTATGTTAAATAAGAGTGGTGAAAGTAGGCATCCTTGTCTTGTTCCTGTTGTTAAGGTAAATGCTTTTAGTTTTTGTCCATTGAGTATGATGTTGGCTGTAGGTCTTTCATATATGGCCTTTATAATGTTGAGATATGATCCCTCTATTCCCAAATTGCTGAGCGTTTTTATCAGAAATGAGTGCTGGATTTTGTCAAATGCTTTTTCAGCATCTATTGATATGATCATATGGGTTTTATCTTTCATTTTGTTTATGTGATGTATCACAATTATTGATTTGCGAATATTGTACCAGCCTTGCATCCCTGGGATGAATCCCACTTGGTCATGGTGAATAATTTTTTTGATGTATTGCTGGATCCGATTTACTAGTATTTTGTTAAGGATTTTGGCATCTATGTTCATCAGGGATATTGGCCTATAGTTTTCTTTCTTTGTAGTGTCTTTTTCTGGTTTTGGAATTAGAATTATGCTGGCTTCATAAAACGAGTTTGGAAGTCTTCCTTCTTCTTGAAATTTTTGGAATAGTTTGAGGAGAGTGGGTGTTAGTTCTTCTTTGAATGTTCGGTAAAACTCCCCCGTGAAGCCGTCAGGGCCTGGGCTTTTGTTTGCTGGGAGGGTCTTGATTACATCTTCCATTTCCTTCGTTGTTATTGGCCTGTTCAAGTTTTCTATCTCTTCCCAGTTCAGTTTTGGGAGACTATGTGTTTCTAGAAATTTGTCCATTTCACTTAGATTGTCGAGTTTGTTGCCATATAAATGTTCATAGTATTTGTTAACGATCCTTTGTATTTCTGTGGTGTCCGTTGTTACTTCTCCTCTTTCATTTCTGATTTTGTGTATTTGAGTTCTCTCTCTTTGTTTCTTGGTGAGTCTAGCTAAGGGTCCATCAATCTTGTTTATCTTTTCAAAAAACCAGCTCTTTGTTTCATTGATCCTTTGAATTGTTTTTTGGTCTCCATGTCATTTATTTCTGCTCTGATCTTTACTATTTCCTTCCTTCTACTTGCTCTAGGGTTTTCTTTTTGTTTGCTTTCTAGTTCTTTAAGTTGTGAGGTTAGGTAGTCAATTAGAGATTTTTCTTCTTTCTTGAGGTGGGCCTGTAGTGCTATGAAATTTCCTCTCAGAACTGCTTTTGCTGCATCCCATAGATTTTGTGTTGTTTTGTGTTCATTTTCATTGGTTTCCAGGAAGTTTTTAAATTCTTCCTTGATCTGCATGGTAACCCATTCATTGTTCAGTAACATGCTATTTAGCCTCCATGTGTTCAAATGTCTTTGCATGTTCTTGTTGCAATTGATTTCTAGTTTCATGCCATTGTGGTCTGAGAAGATGCTTGATATGATTTTAATCTTCTTGAACTTGTAGAGACTTAGTTTGTGCCCTAACATATGGTCTATCTTTGAGAAGTTCCCATGTGCACTTGAGAAGAATGTGAATTCTGTACTTTTGGGGTGTAATTCTCTGTATATATCTATTAAATCCATTTGATCTAGTGCTTCATTTAGATTTTCTGTTTCCTTGTTAATTTTTTGTCTAGAGGATCTATCCAGTGATGTCAGTGGGGTGTTGAAGTCTCCTGCTATGAATGTATTGTGGTCGATTTCTCCTTTGAAGTCCTCCAGAAGATTTTTAATATTTCTTGGTGCTCCTATATTGGGTGCATATATGTTTACCAAGGTTATATCTTCCTGGTGGATAGACCCTTTCAATATTATGTAGTGGCCTTCTTTGTCTCTAGTTATGGTCTTCAATTTGAAATCTAATTTATCAGATATGAGTATTGCTACCCCAGCTTTTTTTTTTCCTTTCCATTTGCTTGGAAGATTTTTTTCCATCCCTTTACTTTCAACCTATGTGAGTCTTTTGTTGTGAGGTGGGTCTCTTGTAGACAACATATATGTGAATCATGCTTTCTTATCCAGTCAGCTACTCTGTGTCTTTTTATTGGAGCATTCAATCCATTTACATTTAAGGTGATTATTGATATGTACTTATTTATTGCCATTTTTGTTCAGTGTGGTTTTATTTTTCTTCCTATTTCTTCTACTAATTACAGCAGTCCTTTTAACTTTTCTTGCAGTGCTGGTTTGGTGCTAATATATTCCCTTAGCCTTTTTTTGTCTGGGAAGCTCTTTATTTGACCTTCTATTTTGAATGATAGCCTTGCTGGATAGAGTAGTCTTGGATTCAGATCCTTGTTTTTCATGACCTTGATTGCTTCATGCCATTCCCTTCTGGCCTGTAGTGTTTCTGTTGAGAAGTCAGTTGTTAGCCTTATGGGGGTTCCTTTGTAGGTAACCTGTTGCTTATTTTTTGCTGCCTTTAGGATTCTCTCTTTGTCTTTAATTTTTGGCATTTTAATTATTATGTCTCTGGGTGTGAGCCTGTTTGGGTTCTTCTTACTTAGGGCTCTCTGTGCTTCTTGAACTTGAATGCCTTCTTCCTTCACCAGGTTAGGAAAGTATTCTGTCACTATTTCTTCAAATATATTCTCTAACCCTTGCTCATTTCCTTCTTCTTCGGGGACTCCTATGATGCGAATGTTATTACATTTCCAGTTGTCCCACAGTTCTCTTAAGCTATCTTCCTGTTTTTTCATTGTTTTTTCCTTTTGGTTTTCTGATTGATTGATTTTTTCTACTCTGTCTTCTAATTCACTGATCCAGTCCTCCTCTTCCTCTACTCTGCTGGTCAGTCCTTCCAATGTGTTCTTCATTTCTGCTATATCATTCTTTATTTCCACTTGGTTGGTTTTCATGGTGTCGATGTCCTTACTCATGCTGTTTAGTTTCCTCAAGATCATGGCTCTGAACTCTACCTCTGATAATTTGCTTAACTGCATTTCATTTATCTCATCTTCGGTAGAGTTCTCTTGTTCTTTCATTTGGGATCTGTTTCTTTGTTTGACCATTTTTGCTATCTCAGTGGGTTTTGGAGCCTGCCAAATTTTCCCTGTGGGTGTTGGTGTTCTGCTATTTGTGGCTCCCTCTACTGGGTTTGGATGAGCGTGGAGGCCCCTCCTTAAACACCACTGTCAAGTCTCACTTTCCTGGGTAGATTTGCAAGCTCAGGAAAGGCTCAGTTATGCTCTAGATTTTTTCCTGGAAGCTATTAGCCTCAGTTACTTGAAAAGCCTTAGGATCTCAGTTGAATGAGAAACTCCCTCAGGTGTTTATAGTGTAAGAGGATTTCCCAAGGGTAGGGCCAATGCTGGTTGTTAATGAGCCTCAATTTGCATTTCTTTGTCTCACCTGGGAATCTCCGAGGGAGGGGCTGCCACAGCTCTGGGAAGGAGCAAACTTGGCTGCTGTTCTGTGTCTCTAGGAAGGAGCAGGCTGGCCACCACTGTCCTTTGTGGCCACGGCTCAGCACAAACTCTGAGCGCCCTCCAAATCCCAGGTGTCCCCACAGAGTTCCATCCAGTCCACTCTGCCGGAGCCCCAGGTGAGTGGCTGTAGCTATTTAGTGCTCTGTCCCGGCCCTCTGCTCTGTGGAGCAGCTGGGACTCTCAACCCCGAGGGCGGGCGCCGCTGCTGCTCACAGCTAAGGCCACTGCTGTAGTGGGCTCCCAGCCCTCCACCCTCACCCGCCTCCGCAGATCCTACCAGGCTCATTCAGTGTCCCTGGTTGTATGGTCCTCTCCTGCTGCTTTTCTGTTGCTTTTTCCTGACAATTTGTCTTTATTTTAGTTGTAATTCCCATTTGGTCCTGGGAGATCGTCTGTGTAGCTTCCATTCACTCTGCCGCCATTTTCTCCTCCCTTTCTTATTTTTAAAAAAGCTAGTTTGCTTTGTTTTTAATAAGAATGTTTGCTGTAGTTTTGTAGTTTATCAATTTCTGCAGCAATTATAACTAGAGTCATACCTTTTTTGCCCCTTTAAGTTTTAGATTAAATGAATTAAGTTGATAGATTTGCTAGTGATAAAGTGCCATTGCGTTTCTAAAAGTATTCCTTCTTGGTCACAATGTGACATTATTTTGATACATTGCTGTATTCTAAACATAGTTTTATTTCATATACTCGCAACTATAATCATATACCGTATTGGCTTAAAATTATAGTTTTTAACTAAGGTTTTTTCAGACTTTGATTTTAAAGGTTTGGGGTTTTGCAAAATAAATGGGAACATTTTTTATTTTCTTCCATGGCATAAAATAGTATCAATAGAACTTGAAGTAATAGGTTATTTGAAAAGCAGAAAAAAACTGTTGATCCATCGTTTTCTGGTATTTTGATATTTTTTTCTAACTGTGGAAGGGTAATCGCCTCTTTAGTTTCTTCTATTTTGAATTGTTCCTTCCAAGTCAAGATGTAAATTTTATAATTTCTTAGGAAGCATTCCATTTCCTTTTATTTTTAAAATCCTTTACAATAGAGTTACATATATTATTTGCTTATATTTTTCTATTACCTTTTCCTCTACTTATAATTATAGCCTCTTTCTCATTTATAATCTTGTTGTATATTTTCCTGCTCCCAACATAACATGCTTTTCATTAAGTTTATGATAGATTTTTTTTGAATTACTTATTTCCTAGAACTAGCTCTAGTTTACGCAATGTTTTTCTATTTCATTAATTTCAGCCTTCATCTTTAATTGATTCTTCTAAAAATTATATTTTCAAAGAATATTGAGGGAATACTTTTATTTTATCTTTATTAATAATGACATTTACATGCATATATTTATTCTGAGTACAGCTTTAACTAATCCCAATAGACTTTTACTGCGAAGGTGTTTCATTTTCATTTCTTTCTCGACAACACTTGGTATTGTCATGATTTGTACATTAAGTTTTCTAATAGGTGCATCATGGTATCTCATCATTGTACCATTTCCAGCTTCCACCAGCAATGAATGAGAACTAGCTCTTGGTATTGTAGGAATCATTTCACAATGTGTATGTGTAGCAAATCATCATGATGTAGTTCTTAAACTTACATAATATGATAAGTCAATTACATCTTAATGAAGAAAAAAATTGCAAACATAAACAATCCGTTTAAAATATGGACCAAAGACCTTAACAGACACCTCACAAAAGAAGATATACAGATGCAAATAAGCATGCGAAAAAATACCCCACACCATTTTTTATCAGGAAAATGCAAATTAAAAAACAATAACGGTGTCCTACACCTTCAGAATGGACAAATCTGGGACATTGACAATATCAAATGCTGGCAAGGATGTGGAGCAACAGGGACTCTTATTCACTGCTGGAGAGAACATCAAATGGTGCAGCCACTTTGGTAGAAAGTCTGGTGGTTTACAAAACTAAATATATTCTTATCCTACAATCTAGCAATCACACTCCAAAGTATTTATCCAAATGACCTGAACACTAATGTTCACATAAAAACCTACACATAAATGTTTATGGCAACTTCATTCACAATTGCCAAAAATCAGTGCAACCAAGATGTCCTCCAATGGCTGAATAAAGAAGCAAACTGTGCAGATTTTGGTACATACAGACAACAGAATATTGTTCCCTGCTAAAAAGAAATGAACTAATGAGCCACAGAGGAAAAAGATATAGAGGAAACTTAAATGAATAATTATAAGTGAATGAAGTCCAACTATGTAACATTCTGGAAAAGACAAAACTATAGAAACAGTAAAAATATCAGTGGTTACCATGGTTTAGAGGTGGGGGAGAAAGGAATGGGTGGAGCAGAGGGGACTTTTAGGGCAGCGGAATCATTCTGTATGATACTGTTGTGGTGGATACATGACATTTCAGAACCTATAGAACTGTACAGCACAAAGAGTGAACTCTAATGTAAACTACATACTTTAGTTAATCATAATGTATCAATAGTGGTTAATCAAGTGTAACAAATTTACCACACCAATGAAAGATGTGAATAATTGGGGAAACTGTGTGCTTTGGAAGAGGGAGCATATGAGAGCTCTCTGTACTTTCTGTTCAATTTTTCTGTAAACATAAACTGTGCTAAGAAATTAAGTCCATTAATTAATGGGGAAAAAAATCCAGAATCATTCATATGTTTTCATGCCCCCATCAATCACTCTGTTAGCAGCCAGATTCCTTGGATAGCAGCATAAGATTCTCACAAAGCAACTACTAAACTGAGAAGAAGCCATAGATTTGAGTTTTTCTTTCACCAATTTTTAAAACTCTAAGTTGACTTATTTAAACAATCAGTCTCTTTTCTGATCTATGTTACTGCTCATTGCAATTTTATTTAACTAGCAAATGTTTTTAGTTTGGGAGCATAAATAATAAATTCATCATTTAACATAATAGTAAATTCATCTTTTCAAAGTAATGCAGCAGTGGGTTTTTTTTTCTTTATTGATTTTAGAGAAAGGAAGGGAGAAGGAGAGAGAGAGATAGAAACATCAATGAGAGAGAATATCGATTGGCCACCTCCTGCATATCCCCCTCTGGGGATTTGGCCCATAACCTGGGCATGTGCCCTGACCGGGAATCGAACTGGCAACCTCTTGGTGCATGGGTCGATGCTTAACCACTGAGACACACTGGCCGGGCCAGAAGTGTTTTTGTTACTGGGGCTGGTTGTTTTGCTGTGTGTGTGTGTGAAAGAGAATTTTCAAATTTGCATGTGAATAAAAAATTAATAATTTTAATAATGTGAATTTTGATAAATTTTAAAATATGATGAAATGTGAGTTATCAAAACTGTAATTACTATAAATAGAAAGAAATAAAAGCGTGTTATTGGTTATTAAAAAACTACTTTGGTAGTGTGGACAGTAGTGTTTTTACTACTATTTACCATAAATTGAATGGTATTATTTGCTTTAAAATCACTTATACGGCCCTGGTTGGTTTGGCTCAGCGGTTGGAGCATCAGTCTGTGGACTAAAGAATCACGAGTTTGATTCCAGTCAAGGGCATGTACCTCAGTTGTGGTTTGGTCCCCAGCCCTGGTTGGGGTTGTGAGGGAGGCAACCAATCGATGTGTCCCGCTCACATCAATGTTTCTCTCTCTCTCTCTCTCTCTCTCTCTCTCTCTCTCTCTCTCTCTCTCTCTCTCTCTTTCTCTCTCTCTCACCCCCTCCCAGTCTATCTGAAGATAAATGGAAAATATCCTCGGGTGAGGATAAAAAAAATAAAATAATTCATATGTCTTAATAATAATAGTTGGGGGTCAAATAAAAAGGAATACTAACTGCTCTCAATTATGAGGCTGACATACACATGCTTATAATTTGCATCAAGATCAATAGGCACTATGTATATTATAGGTAAAATACAAATGTCCTTCTCTTTTGGTCCATTCCAGTGATTGTTTGCCCTATTTTTTTTTTTTTTTTAACTTCTGGATTAATCCATCTGGAATACTCAAAAAAGTACAAAGTTCTTGTAAACGTATTTTCAGAAACAAATTATATGACATTTTCACTATGCATAGGCTTTTCTAACCTTCAATAATCACTATAAGTCACTGTGTAGACTTCCTCACGAGTAAAGTTAAGGTTGCATCTTTAACTGAAACATTTTAAGCATGTATTTCAATTACGATTGTGTCATTAGGTACATATGGTATTCTTCCAGATTCAATCATTACATGACTTGTTATTCATGCTGTTGTTAAGCTTATGAAAAGAGATTAATGTAATAACTTGTCTGTGCTTTCTCTTAATTAAGACAGAATGTGCTTCATTCTCCTAATTGTGTTTGATATAAAATTAGTAAGATAACAATGTAGTGCAGTTGCAGTATTTGTAAAAGGGTAGGTTTGGGCCACTTGCTTTGCGCACCAGAATCCATTCAAGAGGTTCAGGTTTAGCGGGTTTCAGATGGAGCCCAGAGTCTTCCTTTAAAAAGCTCCTTAGTAGCTGTTCAGCACACTAACCTTTGAACACGAATGCATAGGAGGGAAAAAGTTTCTTTTTCTCTTTCCTCATTACACTTTGAAACGATTAGCTAATTGAAAATCCAATATGTAATTATTCAATACATATTTAATGAGAGCTTCCCATATATCAAAACACTGCTATGTAAACATAAAGAAGAATTAAATCAGAAATATACCTATGGAAAACTCACAGACCAATACATTTTACAGGAAAAGACCCATTAACAGAACAAACTCATGGCCAAATTTTTTTGCAAATAAGAAAATAATGACACTTTTTAATCCAAATTTCAAGAGTTCCTGAAAGTAACCCTTGGGATTTTAATGCAAATAAGCCAACATTCTAAGGTATTAATATTTATACTAATAAAAGCAGCAGCAGCAACTACAGCTATTTTAGAATGCTTCAGGTACCATGTATAACATAGATGAGTTCTTAATGAATCATACAATATCACAGTGAGGTGTGTAATATTAGTTTGTATTTCATTTAATAGGTGCGATATTAGAGAGTAAATAATCTTGTCAAAGGCATACTGTTTGTATGGTGAAGCCGTAAACTGAACCAAGATCAGATCAGATGCTCCTGTCTACGTATTATTCTGGTGTCCACTAAATGGGCAAATTTTTTTCTCTTAAAAAAAATGAAAATCTGCTCTAAGACTTCTAAGTCTAGCTACAGAATGGCAAGAATCTTTAGGATATTCTTGGAATTATGACGAAGTATCAGAGAGCAGGTTGAAACACCGAACCACGCTAAACTGCAGAGAAACCCTGAGGCAAATGTGGATATCTCATGTAGCTACCTGAATCTCCATCCTACCCCCTTCAATCTGCCAAACAATTCCAAGAGAATGAGCTGTGTTTTGTGGAGTCCTCATAAACTACAGGGTACAAGATCAATATACAAAATCAGTTGTCTTTCTATACACTATCAATGAACAGTGTGAAAATAAAATTAAGAAAATAATTCCATTTACAATACCATCTAAGGGCAGAAAACACTTAAGAATAAATTTAATCACACATTGCAAGACATACACTGAGAGCTATATAGCATATATTAGTAAAGACAATTACTTTATGGCAAATAAACACATGATAAAATATACAAAGTAATTAGTGGGATGCAAATTAAAATCACAATAGGACACCACTAAAAACTATTAGAATTAATTTAAAAAATATTGACAATATCAAGTGCTGACAAGGATCCAGAACAACTGGAATTTTCATATATTACTGGTCGAAATGCCAAAGAACACAGCCAGCTGGGAAAAGTTTGGCAGTTTCTTATAAGTTTAAAACATGTACTAACTATATGATCCAGTAATCCCATTCCTAGGTATTCACCAAAAAGAACCAAAAACATATATTCACACAAAAATCTATATTTGAAAGTCCATAGCAGCTGTATTCATGATCACCCAACACTGGAAACAGCCACAGTATCCATCAAATTTTGAATGACTCAGCAAAATGTTTCATCTATACAATGAAATCCTACTCAGCAATAAAAAGGGATGAACTATTGATACACACAACATTAATGAGTTCATTACACACAGGAAGGAATCCATTCTCAAAATGTTGCATAGTGTATGATTACATTTATATAACCTTCTATAAAAGATAAAATTCAAGGGACAAGAAAATGTTTAGAGATTGCTAGAGACTGAAGTTGGAGGGAGAAAGAAGCTTGACCACAGAGATACAAGGAAACTTTTTGCAGTGATGGGAATCCTCTCTATATTGACTGCAGTGGTAGTTACAGAACTATATGCGTTTTTCTGAATTAATAGAACGGTATATGTCAAGGGAGAAATCTTATTGCATGTAAATTATGCATCAATAAATCTGACTAAAAAATAAATAGCACTGAATAGGTAATATCACCTACAAAATAAATAGATCCTTGATTTGCATTCACATGCTGTCCACATAAGATATGTCTTTTCAAGTCTATATATTTTCAAAGTTTTTCTCCAGGATAGATAGTTTTTGAGTCTCCAATTGCCTAATTGCTATTATTACTATGTCCGACAGATAATTCAAACTCATCAGATTCAACATGGAAATCATGCCCTGGCCAGTTGCTCAGTGGTTAGAGCATTGGCCCGCGGACCAAAGAGTCACAAGTTCAGTTCCGGTCAAGGGCACTGACCTCGGTTGCGGTTCGGTCCTCGGCCCTGGTTGGGGTCATACTGGAGGCAACCAGTCACTGTGCCTCTCTCACATGAATGTTTCTTTCTCTCTCTCTCCTACTCTATCTGAAGATAAATGGGGGGAAAAAATCCTCAGGTGATGATTAAAAAAACAAAACAAACAGATCATAATCTCTGTGACCTCTGCCTCAAATTTGCTTTTAATCCTTTGTTTCTTGGCTCAGATAGTAGGATTAGCTGAGCTAGAATTCTAAATCCTATGCTTGTTTTCTTTCCTCCCTTTTCGTACATTCAATCAGATCCCATCTGTATTTAGCAGAGTAGAAATTCAAAATATATTTCTGAGTAGATGAATAAATTAAAGAATTCTGCTCCTGGGAATAGAATAAAACTTTGAATGACACTAAAGTAGGTCTGTGTCTCCAGATGAGCATCATGAAACATTAGCTCGGCTTTTAGAAGAAAGATGATGCAATTAAGGGCAGAGTGTGGGGTAGGGGTCAAAATTAATCTGTTGCTAAGAAAATATTTTTAGAGAAATGAGAACAGATTGATTGGGCCAAAAGTGTCACAAACTCCTCTGTGTTTGTCTCCTCAAGTTTTATGCTCTACATCCTGGATGTTATTTATAATTCTTTTATCTGTCTCTACTTATGAATTCATAACTGCCTTGTTCTCTCATGGGCACTCTGCTTCTCTATGTTATGCTTGGCTTTGCCAAAGCATTAAGTTCAATTGAATTTAGCTAAATAAGTCACAAAACTAAACCTAGAAGACCACATTAACAAAGAAATACTGCTGCATTTATTCCCAATGAATTTTTTTTTTTTTTTTTTTTTGTATGTGCCCCTAGCAGGAACTGAACCCGGGACTCTCTGGTCCGCAGGCCAACGCTCCAACTGCTGAGCCAAACCGGCCAGGGTTCAATGAATATTTAGTAGTGTCCATATTTCCCCCGTCTAAACACTTATTAGATTTATTGTTTAAGCCTGTAAATAGAGTAAAATCGATTGGTCTTAAAATAATAAGCACTCTTATCTAAAGGGAAGAAAAATGTAGTAACTTGAAAATAAACAGTGGTATTCTTGGGAGCTGTCCTGGTCATTTGAAAATAAAATTGAAATAGAAGTCGTAGGGAACTGTGACAAGTCTTCCCTGCCCGCCCTCCCTGGTCCCAGTTTCTAGAGATCATCAGTCTGCACTTGAAATTGAACTGGAATTGCCCGTGACTTGTTTTCACAAACCCATGATGGCTGGTGGCTAATGGGTATTGCGGTAGCTAAGCACTTGCTTTTGAATAATACGGTTGTGGTACTTGAGGTATTTTAGTGCTTCTTTTGCTTTATAAATGCACTGAGTTTCCCAGAAGAACCGGCCAGTGAAACTGCCAGATTGGGAAGGTCAAACACAAAATAACTCATAGAATCTCAGGGGAAGAGTGTGGCTGGTGGTTGTTACCACGCATGCCTGAACCAGGAGGTCGGTTAAAATGAAAATGAAAACTCTCTCAGCAGGTAGAATAAGTGAACATGGTCTTCTCCGTGCTGGTGTGCCTTTTCTTGCAGATAATCAAGTTGTATTATTTTCTTCTTTCAGTTTGCTTTAAAATAGTCATACATTTACATTTTTCCAAATGCTTCCCCAGAGAAGAATACTTGTAATTTGGGTCATTAACAGTTAAAAAGAATCCTAAAGTAATAAACACTGGATAATGCAATAAGTGTTTTAAAATAAGTTATGCCATCAAGTTATTATTTTATTGTAGACTTAAGGTCTATGTCCATAGTTTTCCATTGACACTGAATAATATATTTTAGGTAACTCTTTCTATTTAGTAGGCCATCTATGTTTTATGGCTTAGTTAATCTTTCTTAGGTATATATTATTACTATTTTTTATAAAAAATAATATAGAGAGATCATTAAGAAGAAAGAAAATGCTGACTAATCTGCCACAATTCATTTCTTCTTATCACTTAGAGATTTTAGACAAATTAGATACAGATTTTATTAATCAGACACCATGGCTGTACATATATAAGTAGAAATGTAAGTAAAATTAATTAGTAGGTATTCTTAAAATGTATTAACATTCAGAATCCAATTGTTGATGATGTTTTCACCCAGGTTCATCATTGACAATATTGACAAAATTTTCCTCTGTGTCATTAAGAGTTTACAACACTTTTTTTTTTCTTTATTGATTTTAGAGATAGAGGAAGGGAGAAATAGGGAGAGATGGAAACATCAATGAGAGCATGCATGCCCCTCACTGGGGATCGGGCCCACAACCTGGGCATGTGTCCTGACCGGGAATTAAACCGGTGACCTCTTGGTGCATGGGTCGATGCTCAACCACTGAGCCACACTGGCCAGGCAAGAGTTTACAACATTTCTTAAAAGAATGCATGAAATAACCAAAAGCCACTGGCAGTGTGCTATTAAGTTAACTTGATGTAAACACCATTCCGAGATCATTATTCTACATGTTTGATTCACCAATTACCTGGTGCCTGTCCCAAACTAATTCAATCCTGAGGATAAACAGAACACTCCAATGATTTCATTAGGATTATCTTCCAGTCCTCTACCATTTATTCCACAAATTTTCAAGCTGGGTATTCACTGTTTCAAAATGTATAGGCAGTGATAATTATGTCATGATTACTTTCCAGCTGACATAAATTTTAAGACAATATCAATTATAAGATGATACTGATGCCAGAGATGTGAAACTCAGTGTAAACATGTATTATGCCCAAAGATGCACAGCTAGTTAATGGTCAAGACAGGTTTCAAAAATAAGACCATCAGACGCAAGAACCCACAGTCTTACCAACTTCTAATTAGGCCTATTTAATATTTTCATCTGCATATTCAATAGTCTGGAGGAAAAATGTTAAATTTAAAATAGAATGGCCCCAATCAAATGTTCCAGCTCAATACCTGCTATATTTCTCCATTTACTATCTTATGACCAGAAGGTAAATAGCACCAAAGTATTTCAGCTATGTCAAATTAATTATCTATTATGCAACCCACACATTCTTTTATGTTTGTGCACAACTGTATTAGTGTTTTGCTTGCAACGGTAACAAATAGGCCTCCAAAGTAAAATAATTTCAAAAAGACTTTTATGTACCAACTTGGCTGGAGATTAGGTAAATCTTCAGGGGTCACAGTTTAATGGAAGAAATAAATAAGCCCAAGGTTGTTTCATTCTATTAGCCAGAATAAAGAACACAAAGCAGGTGCACAATACTTATGGAATGCATAAAAAAGTAAAAGGATCTTATGCTTACTTGTCCTAAATAAAATATGGAATTTATATTTTGATGAGACACCCATTCAGATAAGTCATATTAAAAGCATATTGAAAGCATCTGCTTGTCAATGAATAGTTCCTGCTGATCCATTTAAACCAGAGTAAAATTAGAAATCAATTGTTACATTCACTTCTACTAAATAATATTTTCTTTTAGGGCAGAAGGGCTATTTCATTTTTAGTAGATTCATATGGATGAAAATTATAGTGAAATGTGAATGACTATCTAGTGGAAATGAGAATAAAAAGATTTCTAAAGACAGAAAAAGTATGTCATTCAAGGATAACATAGATCGTACAAGAGATTATGTAGCAATAACCATGAAAAATGGTTATTCCTGATATATTGGTCTCACCCAAAACCATTAGCACTTCTAAAATTTTTACCAAAAAAAAAAAAACACACAGGTTTCATAGAGGTATTTTAAGATGATGGACAATTATGTTCTTCAAGGTGTGACAAGTAATATTTCTGTCTAATAATAATTAAAACCATAGACATGTATGCTTTTCAGTATATATTCACATATATTATCCCACCCTAGATTTTCACACCCATTTTTAAGTTAGGACCAACACTTAATGGTTTTACACATAAAAAAAGCCAGGACTCAAGTTAAATCATAACTTGACAAGTTTAAGGATTCAACTCCATGGTCTTTCTTGACATCATTTTTAGCATCACCTCTGAGAAGAGCCAGGCATGGGTGAGGTTCTTCACCTACTCTGGGAGCTAGTTGTGGTATGCTCTGGAAGGCTGTGTGTAACACTATTAATCTGGTCCCTCAAACCAGTGAACCCCAAAGCTATTTGACCAATGTCACTCACCCAGACCTAAACCGTGTTGTACCTAACCCCTCTCATTATGATCCGTTGAGAGTGATCTGCAGTAGATAGCCATGGCCATCCAGAACTGGGCCTGCATGACACCCTTGTTTCTTTGTCTAGTGTAAGCAGCCTTTCAACTGTTTTTCTCTCACACTGTTTTACATTTGCTTCAGTTCTCCTCTGTACCTTCAACAAAAATATTCTGTTTAATTCTTCTGCTTACTTGTTGGAGATTTATGGCTTCTATTTCTTTTTTTCCCCAAAAAACATAGAAGCAGCATAAAAGCATAAAATCTCATCTCAGTCCAAACTTCCCCCAGGAACGTGTCATGTCTTTAAAGCACTGGCTTACTCCAATTGTCTGAGTGTACTTCAAAGGAAGGAGACTGTTCTATTGTGGATTTTCCTACTAAAACATTTGGCTTGGCTTAAATGTCATTTTGTGGTGAAATGAATAGAACTGCCCAAAATGATCATGGAAGTGAGTTCACTTTGAATTTCTTGGTCGGTGAGCCAGTTGGGATAGTTGGGAGCTCCACCCTCCCGGCCCCACAATCTCTCACCAGAAGAGTCTGCATCCCATCTCAGCTTCACAGGGACGGCTGTTGTCATTTCTTGACATGATAGGATATAGTGTCCCTTGGGTGCCAAGCTCTCCAGGTACAGTGCAGCTGGTATTTCCAGACAACTTTTGTCAATAGCTGTCATCAAAATTTCAGACTGCCTGACACCAAACTCACTTTGTTCTTCCCATTCACAGGACTACTTTCTTGTATTTGCTCCATAGGATGGAGAATAAGGAAAAGCGATGTCCCTTAGAGCATAAACAGCCTTGTGTTTCCTTCAGCACCTGGGACCTGACAATTCTCTCCCTGAGGGGACCAGGAAAACCTGAACTTTCTCTCTCCTTGCTGACCTAGCCTTGCAGATAGGACTTAGTTGAATTTATTCAGAATCCGAATAGAGAAATCATTAGAGGCCACCCCACTCTAAAAAGACCACTTACCGTGGCACAGTGCTTTGCACACTCTTACTTCTGAGCCCTAAATGAATGATTAGGTAAATATTCAGGCCAGAGTGAGCAACTCAGAAGTAATTTGCACTCAATGTCATGGCTCTCACCTTCTAACCAGCATATTGTCACTAGTATAGGTATGAAAATAGCACAGCTGCTTACTTCTCTAGAAGCCATGAATGTCTTTCCTTTTCTAGCCTCTGTAATGTAGGTTTAGTTAACCTGAAATAATTGCGATTACTTAAGTAAAACTTCTAGATGTCTTTGAAAAAATTCTTTCTTCAAATTGTATAGCATTCCCTTATTTTTCACCGAGATATTTAGGCACTGATTGGTTAACATTTTTTACAAGTGTTGTTTATAAAAATATATATATCAAAAAATATATATCATTTCCAGCCAATGAAGAGATTTCCTATTTTTAATACCTAGTCTACATTTTCATCATTATTACCATCACTACACACATAACTTGATTGTGTAAATTAAAACATTTTGGTGTTTTCTGATATAGACATTACATTTTCTGTATTATATTCTAATTTCTGAAACAAAAATTTTACTTGAAGCAGCAAGAACAGAGAACTAGAACTAAATTTATAGATTTGTAATATATTAAAGATATTGTATCTTTGTACTTTTCAGTTCACCAGAGTTTTCATTACTAGTCCATTATAAATTGTCTAATTATAAAAAAAAGAAAAATATAACTGGTTATTTCTGAGTAGAGAGATTAGAGTTGACTTATTTTTTTCTATTGATTGTCTACAGTTTCTTATTATTTTAAATAACTATTTATGAACATGAAAAATGCCATTTTTACTTGGGAAAACTACCCTTTTAGTATCCATCATGTTAATTAGGTCTCTGTAAACAAGTATATGACTACAACTCATTGTTTTCTACGTGCCACGAATAGTGTCTATTTGTAACAAGTGCAAGTTAAGTTTAATTGGCCCAGTTTTCAGGTAAAATAATTAAGATAGGTATCATTGCAGTAATTTTCCCAAGGTCATCTACAGGTAAGCAAAAAATAAAAATTCAGATCCCATTTCTTCTCCGGGGTCACCACCTCATCCAGGTCGAGGGGGCACCGTTCATGGGGTACCCTAAAAGAAAGGGGAGCAGAGCTCTCTGCGCTCACTGTGAAATTTCTCTCAATTCCTTCTCAGTCTACCAGGCTGCCTCCCAGTCCCTGACAGCCAGATGTGGCCAAGGGTTTGGCCTTAGAGCATAAGGCTAAGTATATAGGTGATCACAGACTATCTACTCTTCCTGTGAATTCATAATGAAGAGACAGTTGCTCTATCACTGATATGAGAAAGGAAGCGATTGATTTAAAATTGCACTGTCATTACTCTCTCTAACTCAGAAAAATAACATAAAAATGAGAAAGTTGACCTGCCTGTGAATTCATTTTTATACAATTTTATTTTAGAAAAGCCACAATCAATGAAAGTTCTAACATTCATATTTTGCCAGCCGCTGGCAGGTATTAAGGTTCTTCACCTCTGCTGACTGTGTTGGGAGAGAGGCTAAATTCCCAGACTTTAAGCTGCCACTGGTAATTTAGCATGATGCTGGGGTTACACATCCTCACCCCAGTGAAATTGGCTTTTACTTTGATACACTGAGATCACTATCGTAACAGCTGGGTGACCTTCCTTGTTCTGGAGAGAAAGCACCCCACATTAAACTCCCCAGGGGATTCCCCATGGCTTAAATGAAGGTCTAGTTGTTCCTTCAAATACAAGTGACATGCTAGTGGTAGCAGTGAGAGCAGAGGGGAAAAGGAAATGGAGTCATTTGCTTTCCTTTTTTTGGTTTTATTTGTTTATTATTAAATTTATTGGGGCGACATTGGTTAATAGGATCATATAGATTTTAGGAGTATCTTTCTGTTACAAGATATGTATATTGCACTGTGCCCACCACCCAAAGTCAAATCATCTTCCAGCACCATACATTAGGCCCCCTTCACCTCCACCCCACCTCCCCTCTGGTAACCACACTGCTGTTTGTGAGCACAAGTTTCGGTTTTAGCCTCAGGTAACAACACTAACTGCATTGTGCCTCAGTATTTACAGAAAAGGCAATTGTTTCAGGAACATACATGAGAGGCAAAGAGAAAAAAAACAAAACACAAAAACCCATACAGCAGCTTGATACTGCACTTACTCTTTTTTTAACTAAAGTACGTCAGTCCACGAACTTTACCTCTAAAGAAGATAGAGTCTTACCATGGGGACATTGTGGGTTCCGTTCCAGACCACTGCAATGAAACAAATATCATCATAAATGAGACACACAAATTTTTGGTTTCATGGTCAATATGAAAACTGTGTTTACATTATACTGAAATCTATTAAGTATGTAATAACATTATATCTTTTTAAAAAAATGTACATATCTTAATTAGAAACACTTTATTATGCCCTGGCTGGTGTGGCTCAGTTGGTTGCGTGTCCTCATGTGCACCAAAAGGTTGCTGGTTTGATTCCTGGGCAGGGCACATGCCCAGGTTGCAGGCTTGATCCCCCATAGGGGGCGTGTAAGAAGCAGCCCATTGATGTTTTGCTCTTTCTCTGTCTCCCTCTCCCTTCTTCTCTCTCTAAAAAGCAATTTAAAGATATTTAAAATAAAAACAATCCTTTTTTAAGAAACATACAAACCCAACACTTTAATGTTAAACAATGCTAAACATAATCTGAAGCTTTGGCAAGTCCCCATTTTGCTGGTAGAGGATCTTGCCTCTCTGTCGATGGCTGTTGACTGATCAGAGCAGTATTTGCTGAAGGATGATGTGTCTGTGGCAGTTTCTTAAATAAGACAACAATGAAGTTTGCTGTATCAATGGACTCTTCCTTTCATGAATGATTTCTCTGTAGCATGTGCCGTTGATTGTTCAAATGTTGCCACAGTAGAACACCTTTCAAAATTGAAGTCATTCCTCTCAAACCTTGTCTCTGCTTTATCAATTAAATTTATGTAATATTCTAAATCCTTTGTTCTCATTTCAATTATCTTCACAGCATTTTCACCCACAATAATTTCCATGTTCAGAAACCACTTTCTTTGCTAATCCATCAAAATCAACTTTTTATCCATTAAAGTTGTATCATGAAGTTGCAGCAATTTACTCACATCTTCAGGCTGCACTTCTAATTCTACTTCTCTTGCTCTTTCTACCACATCTGCAGTTACTTCCTTCCACTGAAGTCCTGAACCACTCAAAGTCATTCATGAGGGTTGGAATTAACTTTTTCCAAACTCCTGTTAATGTTGATATCTTGACCTCTTCCAGTGAATCACGAATGTTCTTAATGACATTTATAATGGTGAAAGCTTTCCAGAAGGTTTTCAGTTTACTTTGCCCAGATCTGTCGGAGGAATCACTTCCTATGGCAGCTATAGTCTTATGAAATATATTTCTTTTTTTTCAATTTCTTTTTCTTTATTGATTTTTAGAGAGAGAGAAAGAGAGAGGGAGAGAGAGATAGAAACATCGATGAGAGAGAACATTGATTGGCTGCCTCCTGCATGCCCCCCACTGGGGATTGGGCCCACAATCTGGGCATGTGCCCTGACTGGGAATCAAACCTGTGACCTCTTGGTGCATGGGTCAATGCTGAACCAGTGAGCCATACAGGCCGGGCATGAAATGTATTTCTTAAATTACAAAACTTGAAAGTTAAAATTACTCCTTAATCCATGGCTGCAATGGGTTATTGTCTTAGCAAGTATGAAAACAACATTTATCTCATTGTCCATCTCCATCAGAGCTCTTGGGTGACCAGGTGCATTGACAATGAGCAGTAATATTTTGAAAGGAATTTTTTTTTTGAGCAATAGTTCACAACATTGGGTTAAAAATATTCAGTAAACCATATTATAAACAGATGTATTATCATTTAGGTTTTGTTGTTCCATCTATAAAGCACAGGCAGACAGAATAGATTTAGAATAAATCTTGATGGCCCTAGGGTTTTTGGAAAGGTAAATAAGTATTGGTGTCAACTTAAAGTCAGCAGTAGCATTATCTCCTAACAAGAGAGTTAGCCTGTCCTTTGAAGCTTTGAAGTCAGATGTTGACTTTTTTTCTCTATCTGTGAAAGTCCTAGATGACATCTTCTTCCAATGTAAGGCTGTTTCATCTACATTGACGATCTGTTGTTTAGTGTAGCCACCTTCATTAATCATCTTAGCTAGACCTTCTAGATAACTTGTTACAGCTTCTATATCCAGTGTGTGCTGCTTCATCTTGCACCTCTATATAATGACTTCTTTCTTTCAACCTCATGAACCAACCTCTGCTAGTTCCAAATGTTATTCTGAGGTTTCCTCACTACTCTCAGCCTTTATAGCACTGAAGAGAGTTAGGGTCTTGCTTTGGATTAGGTTTTGTCTTAAGGAAATGTTGTGGTTGGTGGATATTCTATCCTGATCACTAAAACTTTCTCCATATTTGCAATAAAACTGTTTCGCTTTCTTATCATTCATGTACTCACCAGAGTAGCACTTTTAATTTTCTTCAAGGACTTTTTCTTTGCATTTACAACTTGACAGACTATTTGGCACATGAGTCCTAGCTTTCAGCATATCTTGGCTTTCAAAATGTCTTCCTCACGAAGCTTAATCATTTCTAGCTTTTGATTTAAAGTGAGAGACATGCAATTCTTCCTTTCACTTGAGCACATAGCGTACATTGCAGAGTTATTCATTGGCCTAATTGCAATATTGTTGTGTCTTAAGGAATAGGGAAGCTCAAGGAAAGGGAAACAGACAAGAGAAAGGCTGGTTATTGAAGCAGTAAGAACACACATAATATTTTATCAATGTGTGATACTCCCCAAAATTACAGAGTAACATCAAAGATCATTGATCATAGATCACAATAACAAATAATAATAATAATAATAATAATAATAATAAATTTGAAATATTGGAAGAATTACAAAATGTAACACAGAGACACAAACTGAGCAAATGTTGTTGGTAAAACAACGCTGAAATACTTGCTCAACCTAGGATAGCCCACAAAACTCCAATTTGTAAAACACCCAATGTCTATGCAGCATAATAAAATGAGGTGTGCCTGTATTTGAAATTTTGCCATCTGTTTAATCTAACATGTTTTGAATAATGAAATCACATCAAACTAATAATTAACATTAGTAAATTCTAAGAAATTTTAATAGCTTTTTTGATTATTCTCTTTATATTCAAAATGACTTCTTTTATTTAGGGCATTGTAGAAATAATACAAACAGCCATTTCATTAAGACAAGTATTCATTGTTGTTTGAAAAAAATTAGCATGTTCTCATAACTAATTATTTTCCTAGATTAAAATTTATTCATATTGACTTTGGCAGTGGGCTTGCCCAGAATCATAACAGAATATATAATCTGGAACAAAACCATTTTAGAGGTGTAAGGAAGACTTTCCAACTAAGCTTTCATGACCTTGTTGGGTTCTGTGGGAAAAGCAAAAAAAAGTTAGACTAGATTTCAATGCATTTAACATCTAGGAACTTAAGCATACTAGACACAGTTGGGTAGAGGAAAGGACTGGTATTGAAAGAAACAGGAAACTAAAGATTTTGCTTGACTGGAATCATTGTTAACTGTTGTTGATGTCCTTCTGAGTTAGATGGCTCTTTCTCTCAGATTTATTCTTCATATGCCTCTTCCTACCCCACAAAGGGTTAACCTGATCTTCAGTATGATATCTGCTTCAACTCACCTCGAGATTTTCCATAACAACAATTAACTATACACATTTTTTTCTGTAGAGTGCCCCTCATTTTCACAAGTAGTCTATTTGGAAAACATCAAAATATATCTAGATTACTTTCCTTCTACCCTGTTCACTTAATTCAGTCAAGTGCTCCTTATTTTTGCCTAATCAAACATTGGAAACAAAGTTGGCTGTCATCATAGCCTAGAAAAGAGATTGTACTATCATCCTAGGCAATTCCAAGCAACCTATTATTTTTAGATTTACGCAGGAGTCTGGCACAGTTTTCATGTTCAAGTGTCTATAGACAAGTGTCTATGCTTATTCAATCTGTAAAATTTCTGCAAAGCCCATCATAAGGAAAAATTGAAAAAGCGAAACCTGACTAATGGTGAAGTGGAGAGCAGTAGAAAAAGAAGAAAGTTCACTTGAGACTAAGATGTAAGAACATTTGTAAAAAGTTAGAATTAAGAATCAGGAGTATACAGGGGAACAAAAGAATAGACAATTTCTAAACTGATGAGACAGTTATCACATTTCAAAGATAATTTGACACAACAGTTCCTTGGATTTGGATTTCTTACTTTGATAACATTAAGTACCATTCACTGCCTGCCAAAGAGCGGAAAAACAATTCGACATTTTCTTCAGAGAAGTGTCTGCTGCAAAGACTGAAGATGGTACTAGAATACACGCTGTTCCCGACAGTTAATAAGAGTTATCAAAAGAGTGTTTTGAAGAGGGGTATTTTAAGTTCCATGATTCGTTCTAAAAACCTAAACATGTCAATAAACTGCTTTATTTTATAAAATTAAAATGATTTTTAATGTGAAATATATTCAAATGTTTTTCAAAGCCTTAGTTCTGTGTGTGTGTGTGTGTGTGTGTGTATGTGCCTTTCTCTCTCTCTCTCTACCTCCCTCTTTTATCTCCCCCTCTCTCTTTTTGTATCTCTTCCTTCCTCCCTCCCTCCATATACACATATAATCCAAGATGCTGTCCATATTTATTTCTACATGTGGGTCCCTGGGAAATGCCAGACAATGTTAACAGAATAATAAAATCTTTAGAAATGCTGAAAAGAGAAAAATAGACATTTTTTAATACTAATACAAAAGGATAGTCCATACATTTATTAATTCATCAAATATTTCTTGAAAACCAATTATAAATTGGATATACCACTAGATTTGGGGAATTAAATGGTGAATAAACACAGATGTTTCCTACACCCATAGAACCCAGGGTGTAGTGAGTAATACAATACTCAGATAATCACACAAAAATGAAAATAATATAAACTAGAGTTATCTCTATAAAAGAATGGTAGATTGTGCTATTAGAGCCTTAATAGTAGAATGTGACTTGATCATAGCTCTCACAGAAGTCATCTCAGAGGAAACAGTGACTGAGCTGGGAAATAAAAAAAATAATAGGCTTTCAATCAGAGAAAGACAAATACCACATGATCTCACTTATTTGTGGAATATAACGAACAAAATAAGCTGATGAACAAAATAGACCTAGAGACAAAGAAAAGAGTGTGGTTTAGACTGACAAACCTCAGAGGAGGGGGTAGGGGGCGGGGGAGGGATGAGGTAAACCAAAGAATTTATATGCATATATGTGTAACCAACAGACATAGACAACAATGCTGGAGGTGGGGGCGGGATTGGGAAGAGGGTGTCTGGGCAGGGAGGAGAAACATCTGTAACAAAAATTGATTAAATAAAAAACTGTTTAATAATAGGCTTTAACTAGAGAGAGTTGGGGAAAGTTGTTCTAGCCTACAGCTCTTCTTGTGCAAGTGAAGGTCCTGTTTCAAAAGGGAGACGGGTGTTTGAGGAACTGAAAGAAGACTGGAATGCTAGAGTACAGAAAGAAAGAAGAACTGTGATGGGGATGAGGTCATATATATAGACTGAAATGACTTGTTAGCTCATTTTCTAAGGGTATGATCTGTGTTCTAAAGCCAATAGGCAGCTGGATATTATTTGACTGAGAATTGTATTTCAAAATGAACAACCTGTTTTATGATGTGTGGAGAATTAATTATATGGGGGCAAGATTAAACTAAAAGTGACTATTTACAAGGACATTGCAATATTTCAAATGAAAAATGTGGTGGTAGAGAGATAAAGAGAGGAGATAACTTGACATACAATTCTGAGGTAAAATTGACAGGACATGGTGAAGGTTTGATTATTAAGTAGTCTAAGAAAGAAACCTATGAAACTTCTAGGTTTCTAATTTGTTTAAAAAGATGGATGGAGGTACACTGAAGCAAGGCCATACTGTAGACAAAGGAGCCAATCATGAATTCAACTGGGAATATGTTGAGTTTGAGTTACATTTGTTCTAATCAAGCAAAAATGTCCAGAATACAATTGATATGCAAATTATGATATTAGAGTAGTGGTCAGATGCAGAGATTTTTTAAAAGTGAGGTTCATGATTATAGATGATATAAGTTCTGTGCATTAATACTATAACTTTATGAATATAAACCATGGAAGTTTGGATTTTTGTGAAGGACCGGGAAAGACTTTGTTGCTTAATTCTGTTTGTTTAAGTTGAAGTGTAATCTACTTCCAATCGTAATTCTATAGTTCGATGGAAGAAAAATGAAACAGAGCCAAATGACAAAGAGCCTGAATCAGAGGAATAAAGAAGAAGCAGATCCCTATAGAGAAAATTGGACAGAAGAGTTTGTGACAATGTAGGAAGAGAGAAAGAGATCATAGAGAAGGAACGAACTTCCTTGTATCCATCTGAGTTGACGATATGGACTTATAGGGGCAAATAAAAATTGAAGGATGCTGTTTATACCATATTTAAGTCAGAGAGAGAAGGGAGGACAATTTGATCATTTACTAAGACCTATGGACTAAGCTTTCTTCTAAACTTTAAGCATAAGTCTTTTGCGGTGCCAATCTATAGGAAAATTGATCTGTAACGTATCCAAGCATATTGTAGTACTGACAGAATGTGTTCTCCTCAAATTCATAGGTTGATGCCTTAACTCCCAATGTGATAGTGTGCAGTAATAGAGCTTTTGTGAGGTAATTAAGATTAGATAATATTATGAGAGTTTTCCAGGCTGGTGTGGTTCAGTGGTTGAGTATCAACCCATGCACCAAGAGGTCGCCAGTTTGATTCCCAGTCAGGGTACATGCCCAGGTTATGGGCCAAATCCCCAGTGGGGGGCATGCAAGAGGCAGCCAATCGATGTTCTCTCTCATCAATGTTTCTATCTCTCTCTCATTCTCCCTTCCTCTCTCTAAAATCAATAAAGAAAAAAAAATCATGAGAGTAGAGTCTGGTTTGATGGGATTAGTGTCCTTATAAAAACTGATATTGGACAACTATCTATATATATATCTATATCTATATCATCTATATCTATATCTATATCATCTGTATCTGTATCTGTATCTATATCTATCTATCTGTCTATGTATCATCTATCACTTATCTATTTATATCATCTATAGCTCTCCCCCATGTGAGGATGCAGTGAGAAGGTGGCCCGCTATAAGCCAGAAAGAAGTTCTCATCAGACCACACTGGCACCCTGATCTGAGACTTCCAACATCCAGAATAGTAATGAATGTCTGTTGTTTAAGCTACCCAGTCTGTGGTATTTTGTCATGCCAGCCCAAGCTGACTAATCTAGCACCTTTGCAAAGGAAACTAGGTACATGCTTCAAAGAGCCCTTTTCCAATTGAGTCATATACTATGTGCTTAATTCTAGTAATGAGCTGTGACATGTGTAAAATGTTGTTTACCAGAGAAATTCATTAGACTCCCAGGGTTTGACTTGGGAGTTGGTCATGTAGGCACCCTCTACCGAGAATGTATCAAAATTCCAGTCTCCAAGATGAAAAGCAGGTGTTCAACGTAAAACACATTGTCTGTACAAACAGTCTAGGCACAATAAGCCATGCCTATTAGTTTGGAGAATGATGAGAACTCTCCCTAAATCTCAGATGCCATCCCGGGGCATTTCCAGGGATAGCAGTCTCAGGCCTGCTGTGTTAAGATTTGTCTGCATATAACCCAATTGGGACTGTACCAGGTTCAGAAAACTAAGAAATTCTACGGAGGAAGAAAAATGAGTGTTGAAAGATATATTTAAATGGTGCACTGAATATAAGGGGAAAAAAATACAACATAAAATTTCTGAGAGCTTGAGAAGCACTGACAGTTGTGTAAGATTCCTGGCCTTGAGGTGGTACCTGGGGTGAGAGCCAAGACTGCAACATTACCTGTATTTGACTGCTTGTTGGCATTCTATGAGGGGATTGACAGCAGAGAAATTGCCAAGGAAACATATGTAGAGTGTGAGACCATCTGGCATAAGATATTGAAAAGAATTGTAGTTTTGTAACAATATGAAAATATTACTTGCAAAAGGCAGTGCAAGGAGACCAGGGAATGAGACTAAGACAGCCAGGCAGTGATCAAGTACCTGTAGATGGGACTCATTTTGCTTAAACTTGGGTTATTTTAGCCTCAACCCCTGGCTTTCAAGGAAACTGAGAACTTCCCTACAAGATTCTCCTTTAGTGTTAGAATTAACTGGCTTCTATTGATGTAATAATTTTTTTCTTTCTGGAATGTTCTTGCCAGGAATTGGAATTCATGGTTTTGTTAGCCACATAAAGGAAGTTAGTAGCAGAATTTTCACCAATACATCGCCTAGGGCAAGAGAAACAAAGGACAAAACAAACATATGGGACAACATTAAACTAAAAACCTTCTGCACAGCAAAAGAAACCAGCATCAAAATGAAAAAGGAGCCCACTGTATGAGAGAACATATTTGTCATTGATATATTGGATAAAGGGTTAATTTCCAAAATATATAAAGTATTCATACAACTCAACAAAAGGAAGACAAACAATCCAATTAAAAAATAGGTAGAGGAGCCCGGCCCATATAGCTCAGTGGTTGAGTGTCAACCCATGCACCAAGAGGTCACCGGTTCAATTTCTGGTCAGGGCACATGCCTAGGTTGTGGGCCAGATCCCCGGTGGAGGGCATGCAGGAGGCGGTCAATCGATATTCTCTCTCATCGATGTTTCTATCTCTCTCCCTCTCCCCTCCTCTCTCTCTAAAATCAATAAAGAAAAAAAAAAATGGGTAGAGGACCTGAATAGACACTTCTGCAAACAGGATATACAAATGGACAAGAAACATGTGAAAAAATGCTCAACATCACTAATTATCAGACAGATGCAAATTAAAACAACCATGAGGTATCACCTCACACCTGCCAGAATGGTTACCATGAACAAACCATTAAACAACAAGTTCTGGTGAGGATGTGGAGAAAAGGGTACCCTAGTACACTGCTGGTAGGAATGCAGACTGGTGCAGCCACTATGGGAAACAGTATGGTGTATCCTCAAAAAATTAAAAATGGAACTGCTGTTTGACCCAGTGATCCCAATTCTAGGAATATATTCTAAGAAGCCTGAAACACCAATCAGAAAAAAATATATGCACCCCTATGTTAATAGCAGTGCTATTTATAATAGCTAAGATCTGGAAAGTGTTCAAGTGCCCATCACAATATGAGTGGATAATAAAGCTGTGGTGCCCTGGCCAGTTTGAGTGTCGGCCCGCAGACCAGAGTCTCGGGTTTGATTCCAGCCAAGGGCACGTACCTTTGTTGCAGTTTGTCCCCGGCCCCATTCAGGGTTGTGCGGGTGGCAACCAATCGATGTATCTCTCTCACATCAATGTTTCTCTCTCTCTCTCTCCCTCCCTCTTGCTCTATCTGAAGATAAATGTAAAAATATCCTCGGGTGAGGATCAAAAAAAACCCAAAACTGTGGTACATTTACACAATGGAATACTATGCAGCTGTAAAAAAGAAGGATCTCTTACCCTTTGAGATGGCATGGAGGGATCTGAAGAGTATTATGTTATGCTAAGTGAAATAAGCCAGTCAGAGAAAGACATGTATCACATGATCTCACTTATATGTGGAATCTGATGAACAAAATAGATCCAGAGAAGTGGAAGTAAGGAGCAGACTGACAAACCTCAGAGGGAAGAGGAGAGAGGGGGCAGGAAGAGATAAACCAAAGAATTTATACACATGTATGCATAACCAATGGACACAGACAATAGCAGATGAAGGCTGTTGGGGGTGGGAGCAGGGAGGAGAGGGTCAATGGGGAAAAAAGGAGGGACATCAGTAATACTTTCAACAGTAAAGATAATTTTTTTTAAAGCTAGGAAAATGCACCTTCAATTTTTCCTTCTTTATCAGAAGATTTGTGCAAGATTGAGGTTATTTCTTTTTTAAATAGTTGGAAGAATTCACTATTAAATTCATCTAGTTCTAAAGTTCCCTTGTGGGAACATTTTAAATATAACAAATTTAATTTCTTTAACAGATGCCTTACTACTGGGATTTCATATGTCATCACATAACTTCGATAAATTGTATTTGTGGAAGCATTTGTTCATTTTAACTAAATGATCACATTCCTTTGCTCAAAGTTGTTCAGTGTCCTTTTATTATTTATGGTATAGATCTATGCCCATGCCCACTTATCTATTTTTATTTTTGTTATTCTGTTTTATCTTTTTTTTTTTTTTTTGCCTTGATCACTCTTGTTGAGCATTTATCAAATTGATTAATATTTTCAACTTTTTCAAAGTTCCAACTACTGGCTTTGTTATTTTCTCCATTATTTCAAATGTGTCATTCATTACTGATTCTGTCTTTATTATTATTTTCTTCTTCCAATACTCTTTTTCCTTGACATAGAAAGTTAAATTATTGATTTTTACCCTTTCTTCTTTCTCATCTATGTGCATAAGACTATGTTTCCCTTTAATCTTTGTTTTTGTTATATTTCACAAGTTTTAGTCTGTCATATTTTATTATAATTCAGTTCAGTAAATTTCTAATTTTTATGCTGATGTCTTCTTTGATCCAGGAGTTGTTTAGGAATGTATTATTTAATTTTCTGGTAGTAGAACTTTTTTTCACTATAGTCTTGTTGCTGATTTCCAACTTAATCCCATAATTAAAGAACATATTTGACTATTTAAAATATTTTACAGTTTCAAATTATTGCAGTATTTTAAATGTTATTGAGGTTTTGCCATGGTTTACCACAGGTTGATTTTAATGAACTTAACATATGCTCTGAAAAGAAGGTAAATTCTGTTGTTGGCTGTAGTGTTCTACATATGTCTATTAGTACAAGCATGTTAATTGCAATCTTCAGACCTATTTTATTCTTCCTTATTTTTGAGTGATTTTCTTTAAACTACAAGGAGACATTTCAGATAATCAAAGTCAAAATCCTTTCAAGTGAGTGATTTGAGTTTGCATCCACCTTTGAGATGATTCAGTTCAGTTCGGAAATCAATGTATTGGCCATTGATATCATCCTTAAATGAATGATAGTAATCCATATATGTCACACATTTATACTAAACACACATCTTGGGAAGCTTTGCAGAATAACCTATTCAAACTTTTTTTTAACAGGAAAGATTTTTTCAGTAAATGCAAGCAAGTGTTACCATGTTTCTTTCACAGATGATTACTTTTTTAATCTAACATGATAGCATTTCATAATTGTATATGGTTAAAGTAGAAAGGGAACATGATAGATAGTACCATAATATTTATCTTTTAGATTTCAACATTTTGAAAGAAAAACACAGTTTCAAATATTCTTTGCTAGTTAACATATGAATCACAGAATGATTTCTTTATAATGAATTATTTATCTCACCAAATATTCTCAGATTGTGTTTGGGAGAACCTCCTCCTTAAGAGAGACAGAATGAGAGAGAGAGAGAAAAAAAAATCAAAAGCAAAAAGTAAATAAGAAATGGCAAACTGGAAGCCTAAGGGCAAAATTTGACCCTCAGATCTTTTTTATTTAATCTATAGAATTGTTTTTAAAATGACTCAATATTTTAAAATTGAGAGATGCTATATAAACAAAAATGTTAATTCTTTTGAAATATTAGAAATGTGACAAACCTAATGCCGTATTTTTCTCAGAACCCCACCACCTCCACGGTTGGAATAAGCATCTAAATCCTAGTAGCTACACCCGCTTCAGTGTCCTGCCTCCCAAAGGCAGAGCAATATTTGTAAGCCCTGCTGTCAATAAGTTCTGTGATCTTATGCATCATAGCAATCATTATCCATTCTATGTCTTGTCAAATGGAGTTTGATTAGGGTGCTGGTTAAATACTGTAGGTCAATCTATGGGACAGGTGGTAGGGAGAAAGTGGGAAATAATACATAAAGAAATATGCACCAAATTTGTAAAATTATATGCTTGGAGAGCATTCTAATAAAGTTGCTGTTGGAATTTTAATTAGGTTAAAATTAAATTTGAGCATTTTTAATAATTAAAATATGAATATATATAGAGAGATGAATAACACAATCCTAATAGTGGTGACATGGCATCAGAAATACGAGTAGAAATGGGAATCAACAAGGGGGCAAGAGGAAGGGGCTGGGACTAGTTTTGTCCTCTGTGGAGTCTCCCCACACCTTCCCCAAGCTCTGGGTCTTTGAAGCAGAGAAGCAAGAGAGAATTCCCCATTGTGAGCAAGAAGTGTACATATTATTTGGGTTGCCAGGAGTGGTCAGGAATTCAGAGTCTATGCCACATAGTACTATTTAATTTCAAAAGAAGTTAATGGTAGTTTTTGAAATAACTGTCATTTTAAAAGTGCCATTTTTCTGGAATCAGAATATTAGTTTAAAGGGAACCATAAGGAAAGCTGACTTGATCGTAAGCCTCTGAGTCATGTGGAATCGAAGTTATGACATCATTCTGCCTAGAAATATTGTTAGTCCAACTGTCTAAAATAAGGATTCATCTTCACAGAGGTAGTCAAGCTGCCCAGCAGCTATAGTAGATTAAAAAGTTATTAACATTATTTTTTAAGGTGAAAGAAATAATTCACTGAAGAAGCTATTTGGTTCTTTAGACCCAGATACACATAAAATACAACAAAATGTGGAAATGCTTTTTACATAAAAGAAAACCAGTTGTTTGATTTTTCTGAGTCCATGTAGATTCTGGGATGTGTTTTGACTGAACAAAACCAAGTAGCAATATTTTAAGTACCAACAGCTCTTTATTCCACTAAAAAAAAATAATAATAAGATCAAGTCATGGTTTAAATGTAAGACAGAAAGAAACTTAATTGGAAAAAGTATAAAACCAGTGTAGATATGTAGACAGAAAGCTAATACATGGAAGAGGGTTGCTCTGTTTGAACCTTATAGGTAAAGAATAATTTATTTTCCAACTCAATGCAATTAAACTTAGCTGCCAGAAAAGAGAAGAATAAAAAATGCCTGGAACAATGACATTTTTAACAACACTAAAGTAATCTGGATAACAGCACTGATGGAGCTTAAAAATTCACTAGAATATAGTTTTGTTCAGCTTAATTTCATATAATTCACCAATACATCTAGATTAGAAAAAATTTTTATAATACACTAGGACTGTACTTGCTCATCCAGAGATTCCCTGGATTAACTATTGAAGGCTTCCACAGATGCCAGTATCTCATTTTTTACCTCCTGGAACCCGAAAACCATTTCCTGTGAAGAAATATTATGAAATTGTATTAAGAAGTACATAGATGTACTATATACATATATATATATATAATTTATAATTTCTTACATATTTACATAATATATACACAGAGATAATATAATACACATATATGATACACAGAATATGTTAAGAAATTTAATATCTTTCTTACATAAATTTCTTCTATTAAATTTCTACATAAATTCTATACAAATTTCTCACATTAAGAAATACACAGATGGCCTTGAAGCTCAAATAGATAATTGGAATTTCCTCCTTCCATCCAGAAAAAGAAACAGTTCTGGTTGGGGACAGAGATGTCTAGTTTTCCATGACCCACTTATAGCTTTATTTCTAGCCCATTAAAATCAGGATAGCAGAAGTTTAAAACTACTACTTAATTTAAAAGGATACACTTTTAAGTATTTAAGAGAAGTAAGCAACCAGTCTCTACAGGCATTCTCATACACTTTCTCAAACTAGGATAATTCTTCATAAAAGTGATTATAAAACAATTGAGCACTACTCTAACATAATTCTAAGACACATATTTTTTTTCATTTTCATGTGAACATTTTTTATAAATTTTTATGGGACTTTTCTATATGAATAATTTGGAGAGGGGATGTGGAGCCTGGGGGAATATGTCTCCAATAGTCCAAAGATCCTTTATCATACTTTGTTTCTGGAATTTTCCATAGCTTGAAGTCTTTTTGTTTTTAATTGATATTCTATTTTTATCATGCCAACATGATTACCATTTGACATGATGAACATTTATAGCTGCTGTTTTTATCATGGTATCAGAATATTATCATACATAACACTTTAACATGTAGAGTTTTGAAAATTGACACAAGACTACAGTTAACTTTTCAGGCATTTCCGTAGTAATAAATGTATTCAGTTGACCAACATTAATTGAGATCTTTTAAATGCCATGACCAACACTAAAAGGAACTGGAAAAGCTAGAAAAGTAACCAAACAATGAATATAAAATGAAATATACAACTGGTATAATACAAGTGAGAAAAACATTATTTAATTCACCTAGATTTTTAAAGTTGCATGGAAATTAACACAGGACAGAAGTGTAGTAAAGATACAGAGGCACTAAGAGAATGGAACAACCATAGAGAATAACAAGTAGTCGGCTGTGGCTGGAGCAAAGGCGTGAGTGATGGATTGGTGAGAAATGCGTGAACTGGGCCATCTGAGATTAGATATGAAGCTATTGAAAAAATGTAAACACAGAGTTAAATTTTCATTCTATTTTAGAAAGTAACATTCTATTTTAGAAAGATTATTCCGGCAGCTGCCTTAAGCATGGATAGATTGGGGGAGGGTAAATCATTAGGCAAAGAGAAACAAGGCAGAGACAAAGGAGACAAGGAGCAAGTAAGAAAGTATACTGCAGGGATAGCAAGTAGAATAGAATGGAATTGAATGCGAAAAAGAGAGAGAGAAATATAAGAAATGTCTCAGACAACAGGCTGATTGGGTTTAGTGCTAACTCCCTCTGAGACAGAATAGTCAAAAGGAGGAATACATTTTTGAGGGAAGATAAGGATACTGGTTTCAGACATGTTAATAGAGATTTTATGACCTAACCTAAATGAATAATTAGTCAGCTGTAATATTCAACACATCTAATAATGGATGCAGCACAGGCAATGGTTAATCAGAGAGGATGTTGGCTAATTCCTTGGAGCAGGGTCCTGGAGGCTCTCGGACATGCCCAGCAGGGCAGCAGGAAGGTTGGTTAGAAGATCCATCTTACCAGGGTTGGAATATAATCACCAGTCCAGACAGATGATACTCATCCTCACCTCTCCTTTCTGTCTGCCCCTTTCACTCCTACAGGAAGAAAAAATAGGGCAGCAGCTCTAGAGGGCTCATGCAGGGTATTTCACATGTTCACAGCTGTACTCATGGGCCAGGATGAATATCAACCCTGCGTACGTGGATCTGCATGCTAGGAGAGAAACTGTACTGGAGATAAAACGTTGGAGTCTTTTTTCTTTGCACCAACTCCCAAAGTTCTTTCTATGAATAGACTCCCTACTCTTTCTATTGTATAATTGAATAATGCTTTTATTCAATTTCTTATAGGCGTATGTCCCAAAGAACAGGAGATATTCCTTTCTCCCTGCCTTGTACGAAATTAATTAAATGGTTCTATTACACGAGAGTGTCAAAGAAAGAATTTTTTAAAACCCCAAGACAGATATATTTATAAGGAATTTTAAGCAAGTTTCTTTTAATTTTCTACTTGAAATAGGTGCATATAAGTCCCATACTAAGTAATGATGAGCTATTATCTATGTTGGTTTCTTAATAATTTTGGGATTATTTATTATTTTCTTCTTTTTTTAAAAAGTAAGACCTGGGATATCTATAGTCACAGTATATCTCAGAGTGTCAAGTACTGTGAAATATTAGATTTTATCTTTCTTGCAAAATAACAAGTTAGCCTGCCACTGTTTTATGGATGCTTAAAAAGATATGCTACTCCTGGGTGAGGCAAACATTACTTTATTAGTCACAACATTTCCAGTAGCCAGAATATCGGCATTTCTTGAGCAAGTTTCTCAAGTTCCAATTCCCACATGGCAAGGCAAAGATGTCCAGGAGAAGCTTGCCCATGAGGGAGTTAATTGTGGAGAAAGGTAACCTAAGTTTTCATGGGTACTAAGTATGACTGCCCTTTGCTCTGGGCATAAACACTATTTTACTGTACTAGTAAGTTAACAGATACACCCTTTATGTTGACTAGAGATATTATTTATATCTTCCAAGATTCTTCACTACACAAACATCATTGAAAGGGATCTAGACTAAGATCTACAGAAGTAAAAGAGCTTCATAGAATACCATCTCCCAAAAAAGTCTGTCCCTTTTTTTTTACAATCTTGACTTCTGGAAAATTTCCCCATAAGTACACCTCTTCCACAGACTAGCGGATTAATTGGATAGTCAGTGACTGGGACCATATCTGCTAAGTTTGTCTTTAGCATTTAACTTAGGCCATTATGAACATCACTCCAAGCAGAAGGATGAGGCCTGACTGCAGACTTCAGACATGCCCTAGTATCTTGGTATCAACCAGCCAAACAAATACCGTAAACCATCAGGGTTTGCTTTAGAAAGCCATGTGCCATTCTTTTCAGTTTTTTGAATTCACCATTCCATGTGGCCTGAGGCATTCAGTACTACAGAACATATTGCCAATTACCTGGCTTCTCTCACTGAATGCTAGAAGGAATTCTAGGTCATTTCTAAATCCAAAGCAGGCCAATGAATTGAGAATAACCTGGAAGTCTTCAAGGGCCAGAGTAGTGTTCCTTTAAACACTTCAAGGTGTCTTATGACCATCTTTAATGAGGAACTCACCATGTTTTCATAAAGGAGACAGGTTAATATCTGGCCTCCACTCAAAAAGTATAATTCAAGAGTTTCCAATTAGTTTGATAAAATTACATTAGTTCTTGCTTTTGAAGGGTCTGGTGAAGATATTAAGTTCAGTTTATGCTGTCTTCTATACGATCAGGCAGGTGGCCTTCCTCTTCACATGGAATGGCTAAGTGGCAGCTATTGAAATGGGCCTGGGGAGATAGTACAACTGTATTTCACTTGGAGGATACAGGATCAGGAGACAGCCTCTGCTGTTTTCCAAAGATTGATCTACACAGTTAAGGAGAATAGTGATCAAATTGTGGACGGAAGGGCCTGGTGGATGTAGACAATGCAGCAGTAGGTTAAATGGAAGATTCTTGCAACAGTTTAGGACAGCTTCACCACAGTGATTTTTCCTGAAGAAGGCTCCAAAGGAAGTTCTGAAAAAACAAAGATCATCAACATCCTTCACTTCCAGGTATCTGTTACCTGGTCCAACAGGTACCTGGGTTGTTGTTTGCCTTTTACTACCACAAAATCAGTGTGTCCCATTTCAGAAAAAAATAGCTTTACCCATTGTCTAATCATTTCCTTCTTGCATTCAGACTTTTTGTCTGGAAAGGTCAGGTGCATGAAGAGCCAGGACGTTTTTATAATATTTACAGAGATGTATTGTTTTCTCTACTTTGGCTCACTTACCCCATGGTAGTATATTCAACCAAGTGGTCATTATCTTTATGATCTAGGAGTATGTTGATTTAACATGAGAATCCAAGTAACTAAACTGGAATTGCGTCTGAATTTCCTAGGCTCACTCTTGTCCAGGCAGAGTTTATACCAATCGGGCTGACCTGGTGTTGCAGTTCAGAAATGGTGAGGGCAAAACCTGAAATAGGTATTTAATAAGTCCCAACTTGCTCAGCTGAGAGTGATTATCCCTTTCTGGTTACAGCCACATACAGTGACAAAACTTCCTTAGTAGGATGTGTGAACCAAGAAGAGGTAAGCGTGGTAGTCAGAAAAGTTTTTTATCAATTATTTGAAGATAACTTTTTAATGATCAAAATACAAAGTGCCTGTGGATGGTAAGGAGTATGGAAGATTCGTTGAATATCTTAAAAATTATTTACTGTCCAGTATTTTTTGTTTGTTTTTTTGAGAAAAATCCCACCATTGTCAGACTTCGGATGGTCCAGAAAGTTAAAAACATAACACGTGTTGGTTTCAAGGGCTGCAGTAGTGTTGCTGGTCAGCAGATTGAACTAGAGCAGGGACACAGTAAACAAAGCCAAGTCTGACTACTCAGCCAGTAAAGATACAACAGTCACGTTAGACTCAGACAGTTTATTACTTAACATGTACACTGAAAGGAAGAAAGAGTCGAAGATGCCAGCTCCTCTTGTCTTTATCCCACACACCAAAAAGGGTGACACCACAACAAAGCACCAATGACTACAGTGCGAGTTGTGGGAATTCTCAATTGCAACTCATTGGTTTTATAGTCTGTATGTACACCTATAAGTAGAATGGGAACGCACCTCTTCTGAACATTGGAGACAGTGAGAAACTCTCTCATGATAGCCTCCCAGGGGAAAAAGTGGATGAGTGAGAGATAGCTGTGAGGTAGTGCCTTACAAACCTAACCATCTTCTCTGAAGAGGGGAATCACAAGGCAGTCTGCCAAGACTCCGATAACAGTGCTTCAAGCCTTTGCCCCACGGCCTATGTAGATACATGCAGGGTCACTAGGGCACTATAGTGATGCCATTCTTCTCCAGATCTCCCTGGAGCATGGTAAATGCAGCCCAATGTCAAGATTCAGGCTCATTTTCAGAAAATCCTACTCCTTGTATCAGTTAGATATAATATTTTGTGATAATTAATATAACCTGAATTTTATTTGAGGGAAATGATTTCTGAATACTGTTTTGATTAAAAGATGGAGTTTGTGTTTTCTGTAGAAATAATTCAATCCTAGAGTAGCAAAATTATTCATGAAAAAAAAAATCAAGTTGAATGTTGAAGTGAAGTTGCATTAATGGGGATTGCCTATTATTTCTGTCTTTGATCTTACTGACCTTAATATTACTGACAGGAATTCTGTCACATTGTGAGTGGTTACTAGGTTTCTTTGTGAATAACAAACTTTAACAGATGTTTTAAATTTCAAAACATCACAGTTCCTTTTAAAAGTCATTTGCACTTAAATCATTCAATGTTGGCGATAGTTGGAGCCATCTCATTAACGGCAGTACTATGGGTTGTTTTTCCTCTTTCCTGTAAATTATGGCCCATTGTAATGATGAGTTAGGTCACTTGGGTTGTCTAGAGGCCAGAAACTTTGGAAGAAAAAAACAACAACGTGTTTTATTAATAGAAAATCTCTGTTCTACATTTCACTCTAGTATGAAAAATCATGAGATAGCATAATTATACTGAGATTAAAATAGACTCATTCAACAAAATGTCTTTTTAGTTGTGGCATGTATATTATCTGATTTTTCAAAATGTGAGAAACTTAATCTTATTTCCTGGCATAACAGATGTGATTTTTAAAAAATATATATTTATACAGATAAATTGACATCCTTAGCCAAATGATCATATAATTTTAATTCATCACCTTTGCAAGTTGAGAAAGAAAATATATTACATCATAATACCTTTCACTGAAACATTAAAGAAATAGACAATTTTAATAAGCTATAGTGCTCAAGAGACATAAAAAATAGAGTACAAAGAGTCAGCTTGAGAATACACAATGAGGATTAGTCACATTGCTTATTCAATATCATATCCCATAGTATCTAAGTAAGTGTGTACTATATTTGGCATTTACAGCTCACAATAGAAAAGGAAGAGAATCATTAAACAGTAGGAAGAGACCTGTACCATCATTTAATACAGCAATTTCTAATGTAGGGAACAAAAATCTGGAGACTCTATAATATGGTCCAATAAAGTATGAAAAGAAGATATTACATATTCTATTCATATGTGTTCTATCTCTTCCATTTTAATTTTATTTTTGATCTTTTAAATATGTGTATTAGTTATATTATAGGAATATGATTATAGGTTATATGATCACACATGAATATAATGTATAAAGAAATATAAATATGTTAGCTGTATACAATTAAATGTTTTTGCTCATGAAGATGAGAAAACAAGTAAGTTTAGAGATTAAAATGATACTAACTCCTCTTCTTTTAGGAAAATTACTAAGTTATTCATTATTTTATGCTTGGGGTAAAAAGGACAAAAAATATCACGCTATTTATATTACTAATGATTGAATATTCAAAAACATTTCAATGACACAAGATATTTTTAAGCTCAAAGCCTGTTGTTTAAGAAAAACAAAACTCAATGACTTCACAAAAAGTAATGTTTCAAAATATCATGTGTTTGTTTCTTATTGTTACTATAATAACTGACTGCAACTGAATGGCTTAAAATAACACATATTAATTCTGGAGGTTAGAAGTCTAAAATGGGTCATCAGGACTTTATTCTCTGAGACTCTAAGGGAGATTTCATTTCCTTGCCCTTTCCAGACTCCTGAGGCCACCTACATTCTTTGACCCATGGCCATGGGATTCACTGGCCACATCACATCCTATACCACTCAGGATCTACTGACCTGTTGTACAATCGAAGCAATGGTTGATACATACCTGAGTTACCAATTGGAGACAATATTCTTTGAAAATGGTATGTCACCCCCCAGGAGGTAGTACACATATTGAATCAAAGACATTGATAAGACTCTGTGTCTCAACAGAAAGAATAGGTGGTTCTGCAATACAAGGACTGGAAGCACAAGAAGACCCATTTGCCATCATTCCAGTGAATCACTAAGGAACTTTATATATCACATCCCAACAAATCTGGACTCTTTAGAGTAGACAAGTTTCTAAAAGAGTCAGAATTTTTCCAGGGTAAACAGCAAGTGCTCCAGATACCTATAAACCATAGCTGTCAGCTGGGCACTATGTGTTCCTTGTGACAGGGAAAAACAGACAAGAGGTAGACTCACAATTTTGGCAGAGGACATTGCCCCCAATTACCATGCAAAGGTAAGAGGAGTGAAGAATATGTGTGGAGGACAGATAAGTGCCTCTTGGTCATTCCTTGCCCAGCTGTGAGTGTAGAAGACAAATACAGCAACCTGGCCTGATAATTCATGATGGTCAGGGATGAGGCTCTAGGTCTAATATCTAGATCATATCTGAGGCCAGCAAAAGTGATACTTGAGGATGAATGCGAAGGACACTGTATAATGGAGAAAAAGCCTATGAGTATCTGTTGGGCCCTGAGTACTACTACATCACTGGAGGTATAGTTTATCCAACTAACCACTCTCTTCTAAATTTCCCTTCAGGAAAAGAGCCCCATGGATTCATGAAGTGATTACTGAAAGTGTATGGAAAAGTAGATCTAAGGACACACAGGGTGTGTACTGTGGTGGTCACAGAGATACTCCATTCAGATTCCCCTTCAAGAAAGCCCTTCCTGCTCTGCTGTGGGGAGTGCAGTCAGCAGACACCTGTAGCTATTACGACTTTCTTGACTTGTTTCAGCTATAGATAGTTGCCTTCCTGAAGGTCACATGCTCCCCAGGCAGCCCATATCTAGTGACAGAGAGGTGGGAGTATAAAGTCCTGATAGAGAACAAGTGGCATCTGGTGAGTGATATTTGCTCCAGAGCTCCAAGATGCATTGGCCAAAACATTGTTAGGCTTGCATTGCATGGACAACTGTACTCTGGAGAGAAAAGTGAAGAAAATATGAGGACATATGCCTAAAGGACTAGGGGCATGACTGTCATGCTAGGTGTTCCCAAATATTTTTCCTTGCATAGAATGGAAAGACTCTCTTTTTAGTGCTTGTTACCCTTGAATTCCCTGGATCCTTCCTTAAAATCTTGTTTGTTCTTTTGCTTTGTTTTGTTTCATTTGTCTCAATCTTAGTAAAAGTGAATTTGTATTTCTTACAACCAAAAATTCTTAGACATAAGAATGCTATATGTTTTCTGCTTACTAATTTATGTTCTTTAATAAAGGCCACTTTTTCTATGAAAACAAAACAAAACAAACAAAACAATTTTCTTTGGATTTCTGTAATAGATAATTTCAGATAGTTGCTTTTCTCTAACAACTTCCTGATATTGCTTTTTTTTTTTTTTACTTCACTTTACAGTAAACTTTATAGGACTTTTTTGCTTTTGCTTTTTAAATTTCTTTATTATATATTGAGTAAGAAGACATTTATTAGGTCATTGCTTTTATTAAGAAGTGAGAATGTCCCTTGGTTGAAAACACTCTTCATATAGCACTGGTTAAATGTCCTCCCCATATCTAGACTGAATATCTGTCCTATTCCCATAAGCCAATTGCACTCATAGAGCACAGGTTCCCTGCACTGAGCTCCAACTAAGACCATTGCCTAGTTTTCTGATAATCTAAAATAAAGGACAATAGGATGCAGAGAATGCATCATTTCCAGGAATATTATCATATCCCTCTCACTGAAAGTGCTTTATTTTGCATGAAAATTCTTCCATGTTGCAATATTATATACTTCTATTCCACTTTCTGTCTTTCTGACTCCCTGCTTCATTGATTTCTTAATATTACAATCCCCAAATGACTATAAAACTATGGACAAGAGTGCAAAAACCTCTTCAAACTGTATCAGCTGTACAGCATAATGACAACTATCTGGTTTTTCAGTTAGTAGAGACCTGGGTGTCTGGGTCAGACTTTAAAGTTAAAAAATAAATGAAATTTCTTTTTTATGTTTCTGCTGATGAGTTTGCTTGATTTCTTGAATAAAATATGGGTAAGTCCAAAATTACTTTTTGCAATCTAGTTAAATTATATCTGTAGTTAGTAGAAATATCTTCTAAATTTTGGTATCAGTTATCTCAGTGTTTCCACTCTGGCAAACTTTTTTTCTTTTTCTCCCACTAGCGTTTGGTCTGCATTAACCACAACTATTTTGAAGTCATAAATCACTTTGTATTTGTTTAATACATGCTTATTTTTTTTCTTCCATTCCCTTCATTCTTGACCATGCATTATCAATGATTGAAAAGCCTTCATGCTCACGCCTTCGCTTGTGCCATTTATTTAGTTATTTGCTTCAAACTGAGCTTTCTGTATTCATGTTGGCTATGCTAAGGCTTGTGCTCTACAAATCACCTGTTTTAATTGGTTAGCTTGCAGCTGTGAGTTATGAAGCAACATGGAGACATTTTCATTATGACACGTTGTTTGATAAAGAAGCCAGACACACACAAAAACCACATGTATACTGTATCATCCCATTATGTGAAATACTAAAGCCAGAGGAAATAAAATTAAGGTGACATAAATCATGTCTGTAGTGTGTGTGGACTGACTTAAAGAGGGTACGCAAAAATTTTCCTTAGATGATTCTATCTCTGTTCAGGTGTGATTACATAGGTGTGTACACTGGTCAAAATTTATCAGATTTTACACTTAAATATTTGTACATTTAACTGTTTGTAAATTTTAACTCAATCTAAGAAATGCATGAAAAAATGGATCCAGAGCTAGGGAGAAAACAACTGAATCATAGTTACAAAAAAAAAACAAAAAACAACAACAAGACAGTACAGTGGCCTGAAAATTAACCTATAGTTTTAAAATTCAGAATAGCAGTTACATTTCAAACTGGCAGATATTGACCCAAACTAGACATGATGAAAACTTCTGGAATGATGGTAATATTTGTGTTCTTAATTTGGATGCTGGTACCATGGGTGGACTTGCTTTGTTAAAATTAATTGAGCTGTACACATCACACATGTATAATGTATATAAATACAACAGTAAGGTGTTAAAATAGCCTCCAATAATTTTATTAAGTCAATGGCTCAGCACTGGAATATTTCTTGAGAGAATTATTGTAACTAAGACAGAACAGAATCTTTCATGAATTTAATTATTATGAGGAAAATAGGAAAAGATAAAAGAAAAAGCACAACAGGGGAGAAGAGAGAAGGATGATGATGAATAAGACAAAACAAAGACATCTTTGTAAGAGGCAAAGTTTTAAGTCTTAAGGAATTGAGGAGTCTGTCCCATGCTTCATGTAATTTGGGCAGTAAATTTCAGCTCTGCCCTCCTGGCTGACAGGTGTTTTCAGGATAAGAAAGACAGAAATGAACATGATTTTTACTTGAAGAAAACAGATGGTTACTTAAGCATGTAAATTTCTGCAACTGAAGATTACAAAAGCAGAAAGAAATACAGTTTATACATAATCTTTATTTTTAGGCTTGTATCTTTGCCAATTAACTGCAAAGTCCTTGTCATTTCTAGGTGTCATTAATGTAGCCTATTTTAAAATGAAAAATAAATATTATGGTCCCCAAAATGTTGCTTTATTGATGTGCATGCATATATTGTCCTTTCAATAGATGCAACACTTGCTATATATTTTATTTTTCAATTTTACACATCTGTCTATAGACATTTTATTTCCATATATATTAATAGAAACACTGCTAAACTATTATTGGCATAAATATTAATAATTGCAAATCTGCTATAAATCCACCGTCATCCAATTGTTCTACACAAGGAAAATGCTTTTACTCCAGTTTTGTAACTGAGCAACAGTGGTATAAAGCTGTAAACACTTAGGTTATTGCAAAGGTGTTTTAGCCATTTAGCAATATTTTTTGGTTCTCTTTATTGGAGAGGAACCAAACATATTGAGGCTGTTATTCTATTATGAATCTGTCAGCCTACCTTTCTAGATGTCTGTCTAATCCCTTCCTCAGGAGCATTGCTAAATTGCACTCTGTTCCAAGAGTCTTCACAGGATATAGGTCCTTATTGGACCAGGTTCTTTTCATCTTTAAAAAATAAAAATTTAAAAAGTCATTGCACCCTCTCTCTTCAGTTATTTCTGGTAAGATGAGAGTATTTCCAAGAGAGGCCTACTTAAATGAGATACAGGACAGGTCACGCTAGGGATCTTCTCTCCTTCCTGTGTCCTGGATAGTAATGGTCACGTAAAGTCATTGAGAAGAGAGGTATATGTTTGTCTTCTGGTGGGGGTCAAAGAGATGAGGGGTTCTCTGCTGGAAAAGTCATGTTTGAGAGATAATTACAAATAAACTAATATCAAAGCAATGCCTTTTATTCCTATTCACAGGCTGAGATGATGCTCCAATTTGCACAGGACAATGGCTCCGATTCTGTCCTTATTAAGCAGGATCCATTTTGCATTTTGGTGAGACTGACATATACCAGAGCATTTGTCCAGTCACACGGCATAGAACCAAAGAAATAAAGCTGACACTGAGAGGAAAGACTACAGGAAACTATACTGATGTCATCTTACCCATGGATTTTGAAATATAGCAAGAACAATGCAACTGCCAAGGAGCCTCAATGTTAAAACAAGTGCTCTCATTTTAATCTAGATTATTCCTTGGTCTTAAAAACAAAAAATGTTGTCAGTATTTTTTTCTTGTATTATCTCTGAATACTGAAGCATAATGTATCTACCAATAAATGTATATAAATTAAATACTCATAGAAAAAAATATATATTTAACTTTACATATATGTACTTAGCTTTATCTATATATATATACTTATCTATATAAACTTTATCTATATATACTTATATATAGTACATATAAAGCACCCATATAAAGTATGTATATATACTTAGATTGAATTGAAGACATAAGTGTCCAGAGATTTACATAATTATAAATATCTATGTGTCTAAATATTTACCTAGAAATTTAATATATATTTCTTTTTTAACATAGTGATTGCTATAAATCTAGGTAACCTCTAGCAAGAATAAAAGCTAGAGGCAGTATAAAGATCACACTTTCAATGTAAAGATTTGAGACTATATTAGCCAAGAAAATATGTCAACTCTTCATTTTATTTTGAATAGCAATATCAATCATTACATGACAGTTTACACGAAAACAGTCTAGGTTAATTTCTCTCTGAAACAGAAAGCTTTTTCAATTTTAGAGCACTAAATTTGAAATTTAATATGTGCGCATACCCTAGTCACTTTTATAAGTTACAGTATTCCAGAACAAAACAAGGGAACAAATAAAAAAATATTTTTATGAGAAAAGGATATTAACAGCTAATAGTTGAAAACAGCTAACATTTATTCACTACTTAGTATGTGCTATATAGTTTTCTAAATGATTTATATTTAATAACTCATTAAATCTGCATTACATTCATGGGGAATAGCTGGTTTTATAAATGGGTGACACGGGGCAGAGAGAAGTAAAATAATTCAAGTTCAGAGTTCAATCCAGGTCTCAGTTAGGACATCAGGAATCTGAAGCCTTACCTCCCAGCTAAATTAATCACATGCTTTATCACATGTAATATATCTTTCTTTACTTTCCTTGTTACTGATCACATTTCCCTAGATTTATAGATTTAAATAAATATAAGCCTTGCTTCCTGAATTTTCAGTTACTATATTAAATTATAAAAAGATAAGTTTATTTTTAATTGTAATTTTATGTTACTTCAAAATTTTGACAGAAAAAGTGTTAATAAATATATAAAGCAGATAGAAACAAACTTGTATTTCAAATGACCTCACTACTATGGATATGAATAGCAATATTTTTTCAATCTTTAAGACAAATATATTAAAGGAAAAAATAGTGATGAATCCTCTACCATCTAGACCTTGAAAAACTCAAGAACAGTGATAATGATATACAGAAAATATCCAACTTTTCTTTGTGTTGAGAAAGAGAAAAGTTTACCCATACTAGTCTCTGACACTATTCTGTGACTTTTAAACTATTCTTAGTCAGAATCATGCTTTCAAGCAACATGAAAAATATAAACATAAGCATGATGCTTACCAATCATAAGTAAAATGTCAAGACTAGTAAGATATGAATACCTCAATATTATAACTACCAAGGAAAACCAAGATCAATCACAAGTTTAGTTCTCCTCCCTGGAAATTCATTCTAGAAAAGATATGTAAGATTGTCAGGCCTTTAATCTTACTCTATCTCACATGGTGCTTGAAGTTTCAATAATTTTCAGGTGATACATGAGACTAGATTGGAGACACCATTAAGTGATGTTCAAGTCTCAATTCTTAATACAGATTCTGTTCTTCTTTGGATCTTAGAAATGGCATTTCCTTCTCTCTGTTCTTTCGATGATGACTCTCAATCCTTTGAAAGACCCTCTACAAATCACACTTGTCATACTTAGCACTGAATAGCTCTGAGCTGCCAAGTAAGGAAGAAACCAAATGTTTTAGTGGCATCGACCTAGAGGCATATGTCAAAATGGATTTATTAAAGTCATTGTCAAATTTCTGCCCCTGAAAATTCATAATTAGCCACATGAGACTTCAAATTTCTTTATCTCATTCCCCAATAATGCTAGTTTGTTCTCTCTCTGTCTCTGTGTGTGTGTGCGTGTATCTCTCTCTCTCCAGAGAGAACAAAAAGAGTCGTAATTTAGGTGTGATGCAAAATTTATCTTTGCAAGGGAAGAGACTGATAACTCAACTTTGACATTGCCCCAAGTGAAGTCTATAATTTCTTCAGAAAAAAAAAATGATAAATATCTTATGAGCATAATGTATCACCAACCTTAATTTGTACTTGAAGGAGCAAAAGTGCACAGAAAAATCAAGTATGCAATTCCACCAGAAAAAAAAAAAAAAAGGGTGGGGGCAGACCAATTACTTTTTTCTATTAACCAACATTAATTTAGTCATTAACTATTTTTTTCATTTATTTAGCATAAAAATAATTAACATTTTTAACAATTAAGTAGTTGAGTTCCACACACAAACACATATATCCAATTTGTTCTATCCCTGTATTCTTTACCTGATAATAACTAATAATTAGCTCAAGTTAAAATACAGAGACCATGCAGCATTGTTTCAGTCTTCCCTGGTGATTGTGAACTACCCAGTAGCAAAAATGATCTTCAAAACATTAAATTTTTCTTGTCCTCACCATCCTCATCATCACTACCTTATAACAAGTTTTCATCATCTTTCACTTGGATCACGTCAGAATATTTCTTTCTCCATTTGACCCCTTAAATAAATTTTCATAAGGACCCAAGAATGGTACATTTAAAAGGAAAGATGGCATGCCATAACTCTGATATAAATTCCTCAGTGCCACCCTGGCACACACTGTGGTGGTTCTCAAGTGGAGAAGCTTATCTTGAGAAGCTTTTAACCTACTGTACTCCCCCATTATTATATGGCACAGGGCTAGGAGCTATTCCTTTCAAAATTCACCTAGGTGGTTCTGCTTGAGACATCATCACTGCATTTTACCTATCTTTCCTCACCCTGATTTATTAATGAAATTGCTTAAAGTAATAAATAGAGCTTATAATGTGATTCCTTCTACCTGAAACTCTTATTTTTACTCTCATTACTGCTCAAATTTTCATAGTACTCACCATTAATACTGTGGTACTGTGATTTATAAGAATTACATGTTTGGTCATTTAGTGGCCAAAATATGCTTCTCACATATATTTGCCCTTCATCCACGGTTCCTGGCTCACAGCTCCCAAAACTCTTGGAATTCCCTGAGCAATAAAAGCAATGAAATAACATTTGTTATATTTGGTCTCTTGTTCTCAGTTTCTGAAATTTCTTCAGAGCCATAAAGGTGAAATATGTGTCTTGTTCTTCATAATAAGACCCTTTCCACCACAACTAGATTTATGATAATGAGGTGACTTTTGGAAAGCACTTAAGGATGATGAGTAGTTGCCAGGAGAATTAACCAAGAATAAAGGTGTGGAACTTTTAGTCCTCTCCTCTTGTATTTTGGGGAGGGGACACAGGCTGGAGGTTAAATCAGTTATCAATGGCCAATGATTTAATCAACCGTGCCTATGCAATAAAACCTCTATAAAAAACCAAAAAGGAGGAGATCTGTAGGGCTTCCAATTTAGTGACCATGAACACTTCCACATGCCACCATGGTGGACCCCAAACTCCATGAGGACATAAGCTCCTCTTTTTGAGACCTCGCCCTATACATGTCCTCCATCTGGCTCTTCCTGAGTTACATCCTTTTATAATAAACTGTTAACCTTGTAAGTAAAAAGCTTCCCTGAGTTTTGTGAGCCAATTTAGAATATTAATCAAACCCAAGGTGAGCATCTTGGGAACCTCCAATCTGCAGCCAGTTGATCAGAAGCACAGGTGACAACCAGGGCTTGCAATTGCAATCTGAAGCAGGGGCAGCTTGTAAGACTGAACCCTTAACTGGTGAACTCTGATATTATGTCCAGGTAAATAGTATCAGAACTGATTTGAATTCAGAACACCCAGCTGGTGTTGAAGAATTGTTGGTGGTTTGTAAGCACCACCCCACCCTCACACCCCCCTACCCCTTACCACACACACACACACACACACACACACACACACACAAAGTTGTAATTGATGATTAAATTAATAGATTAAATTAATCTAGATCCCTCAGCGAACCACATCTATCTACACTTTCATGCTAACGTTTTTGCCTAGATCAGGGGTGAGTGCCTTGCCTGTTTTTGTAGTTTTGTTGGAAGATAGCCATACCCATTCCCTATGTGTTGTGCATCTCTGCTGTTACATTAAAATAATATAATTGAGTAGCTGCAATGGACACTGCAGAGCCGTCAAAGCCTAAGATATTTACTATGTGGATCTTTCTTTACAGAAAATGTTAGACTCCTGGCCCAAAATATTCCTTTATTCTTTCAGTTGTCCTATCTCTACCTATGTTGATGATTCAGATGTGCATTAGTTCTACAAGAAATGGGCATACTGGATGCTGAAATTACATTATCTCTACTTTTCTGAGCAAGCCTTTTTTTCTGAACAACCACACTCCTTAATCATGTCTGTACTATTAAAATTTCCTTTAGATTTGCCTGTCTCCTTTATTCTGTGTCCCTTTTGACTTCTGTATCAAGTGCCTGGAACACAGAAAGCAGACAATGTGGGTTAGAGATTTGAACAGTTTAAAATATGCAAGGAGCTACTGGGAAGTGGGGATTCCAAGATGATGAAGATGCTTTGCAGTCAAAGAGATGACAAAATAATAGAAAATAAATTTTGATGATTCATTAGAATGCAACATGATGATGATGCTAGTTGTGATGATAAGCAGAGAGAAATGGGGCTTGTAAAGAGAGAAAGAAATCATCAGAAGGAATTGTGTTAGGAAAGGTTGTACCATTAGAAGAGAAAATAAAGATTAGGGTACCAACCATGTGCCAAATGACTCTTGCTAAGATAAAATCCATGCTGTAATTCTCTTACATAACAAAAACTCAAAGAAAATAATATGACTATGTCACAAAGCTAGGAAATAGGTGAGTATTGAGTTCTGTCACTTTCTGAAGTTCAGGCTCTTTCCACCAAATAAAGACAACCTCTCCCCTCTCAACTTCTAGTATTCAGTTTTCTGTCTCTCACATATTTTCATGACAGCTTTTTTTTTTTAATACTTTTTCTCTATTAAATTTATAGAGAGAGGAAGGGAGAGGGAAAGATAGATAGGAACATTGATGAGAGAGAACATTGATTGGCTGCGTCCTGCATGCCCTCCACTGGGGATTGGGCCCACAACCTGGGCATGTGCCCTGACTGGGAATCGAACCGGCGACCTCTTGGTGCATGGGTCAATGCTCAACCACTGAGCCACACCGGCCAGGCTTCATGACTGCTTTTTAAGTATTGTTAATTTTTTCTAACCCAATTATTCTGCTCCTGCAATCAGAGACAAGTATTAAACTCAATAAATATTCTCTCATAACTTACCGAGTCAATTTAGCACCTACAAATACAACTTACCTTACTGACAAGATTATATTTCCCTTGAAGACACAGACTATATCTTACTTTTCTATCTGCTATAATATCTACCCTAGTACTAATAACATAGTGGGTTACCAATAAATCAATAATAGATTTAAAAAGTTTTAATTCCTTACTTACTGTATATCTGTCTTTACATATATGTATCTCTCTCTCTCTATATATATAGTCAAGAAAATATATATAATATATAATTAATATATAATATATATCAATCTATTTTTACATAACTTAAGCTATTAATAAGCTAGCTTGATTATAGTTTAAATTCTAATGATTACTCTTAACAGACTCTCTCTCTCTCTCCCTCCCTCCCTCCCTCTCTTTTCCTTTCTTCTCTCTCTCCCTTTCTCTCTTCCCTCAATCTCTCTCTCTTTCTCTTTCCCCTCTCTCTGTCTCTCTCCTGCATATTAGGTATAGTCAGTAAAACATAATTTCCTATATCTTCCATCTTTCCCTTTTTCTACTAATTATCAAAGAGAGCAGAGTGGGTCTAGACACTGAGTTACACTGTTTACAGTGATCTATCTTTTCTTGACAACATATCCTTTCCATTATAGAGAATAAACAAACAAAAATATAAACAGCTAATTACCACTGCATGGTTTGTTCTCTAACCCAATTTTCTTGAACTATAATCAACACCTCCTTCAAAAAGACAACCCCACCATTAGAAGCACAATAGTTTTTGTAAAAGTCCCATTAATGAATGCATTCAAAATAAACTTGAAAATGAAGGAAGGCTGAAACAAAGGCACATTCTATGTGTAATCTACATGTTTTTCATCTTTTAGTTTAGGAGATGTTTTATGCTGGAAGATTTTCTTCCGTGGAAACAGGGAAGTGAAGTGGGAGGAGCTGCCTCAACACACAGGCTTCCAGCTTTTCTCTACTGTGCCAGCCACGTTCCTAATAATCATGCACACTTTAGGAAAATAGTTCATCAACTGGGTTTAAAGCTAGTACATTTTACAGTACTTGCTTCATTTAGTTTAGCTGAAGTACTGTAAGATCTTGAAAGATCTTTTCCCAGGTGTATAGTAATACCATTTTGTTTCAACACCGGCCGATGTTAATACTTTATTTGGCTTACATACAATTTGTGACATGATTTATTTCAAGTTAGCAGGAGAGCGACCATCCTCCTTTGCCAATTCCAGATCTCATACTAAATGCAGATTTTCTCATGTAGCACAACACCTGCATAAATTTGAAAAATTGAGAGTCATGAAAATGGTATTTCAATAACAGTTCTGTTCAGGGACCAGACAAAATTTACCACGCAATACAACACCGTGAACCAGGTTAATGCCCTGTGGAAACTATTTTTCCCCGAGGCAGATTTTGTTGTTGTAATTGATGATTTTCTGTAAATACTTACATAATCCTATTACATATATTTTTCTGTCAGGTGAATATCAAAATACTGGTAGCATATGTCTATACCATGAAAAGAAAAATCTATAGCCACAGCAAAAATAATGTACAAGACACATAAATAAATACACCTAACCCGCTGAAAAGGAGGGAGTGACTCAATAATTCTCTTTAAATAATGAGCAGCTGATGTAACATTATTTTGCTGAAGAAATAAACGCTTGTTGATTTTCAAATTTCCCTTATCCATTCCCTAATATAAAGGTCAGGATAATTCTGATGAAACAGAAAATTGTTATTTACCTGAGTCACACAGCAGATTTTTATTTTGCTTCCTTTCATTTCAGCCAGGGAAATCTGACCTATTTTTGTGTAAACACACACACACAACAATAATCTGACCCCTGCTATCAAGTTATGAGTCATTATGATTGTGAGAAATTTGGCCTAGTCTGTTTTTCTTTTTCTTTTTTTCATTTTATTTGTTTATTTTTGCTACAGATGTTTCTCCTTTCCCCCCCATTGACACCTTCCTCCCTCTCCCTCCCTGCCCTGTCCCCAGCTTTGTTGTCCATGTCCATTGGTTATAAATACATGCAAATAAGTTCTGTGGTTTATGTCCACCCTCCTTCTGAGGATTGTCAGTCTGTACCCTACTTCCACGTCTCTGGGTCTACCCTGTTCCTCAGACTGTTATGTTTATTATATTCCACAAATGAGTGAGATCATGTGATATTTGTCTTTCTCTGCTTGGCTTGTTTCGCTTAGAATAATACTCTCCAGGTCCCTCCATGTCATCTCAAAGGATAAGAAATCTCTCTTTCTTATAGCTGCATAGTACTCCATTGTGTATATGTACCACAGCTTTTTTATCCATTCGTCTACTGATGGACACTTGGGCTGTTTCCAGATCTTAGCTGTTGTAAATAGTGCTGCTATGAACATGGGGGTACATGTATTCTTTCTGATTGGTGTTTCAGGCTTCTTAGGGTATATTCCTAGGAGTGGGATCACTGGGTCAAATGGTAATTCAATTTTTTTATGAGGTAACATCATAGTGTTTTCCATAGTGGCTGCACCAGTCTGCATTCCCACCAGCAGTGGACTAGAGTCCCCTTTTCTTCACACCCTTGCCAACACTTGTTGTTTGATGCTTTGTTGATGGCGGCTATTCTGACAGGTGTGAGGTGATACCTCATTGTTGTTTTAATTTCCATCTCTCTGATGATTAGTGATGTTGAGCATTTCTTCATATGTCTCTTGGCTATTCGTATGTCCTGTTTGGAGAGGTGTCTATTTAGTTCCTCTGCCCATTTTTTAATTGGGTTCTTTGTCTTCCTTTTGTTGAGTTGTATGAGCACTCTATATATTTTGAAAATTAACCCCTTATCTGATGTACCATTGGCAATTATGATACTCTCCCATACAGTGGGTTGCCTTTCCATTTTGATGGTTGTTTCTTTTGCTGTGCAGAAACTTTTGAATTTGATGTAGTCCCATGTGTTCATTTTCTCCTTTGTTTCTGTTGCCTTAGGTGATGTATCAGTAAAAATTCTGCTGTGTATGATGTCTGAAATTGTGTTGCCTACATTTTTTCTAGGATTTTTATGGGTTCATGAATCACATTTAAGTCTTTTATCCACTTTGAGTTTATTCTTGTGTATGGTGTAAGTTGATAGTCTAGTTTCATTTTTTTCCCATGTAGCTGTCCAATTTTCCCAACACCATTTACTGAAGAGACTGTGTTTACTCCACTGTATGCTCTTGCCACCTTTGTCAAATATTAATTGAGCATAATGTTTTGGGTCAATTTCTGGGTTCTCTGTTGTAGTCCATTGATCTATGTGCCTGTTCTTGTGCCATTACCAGGCTGTTTTGATTACAGTAGCTTTGTAGTATAACCTGATATCTGGAATTGTGATCCTGCCTACTTTGTCCTTCTTTTTCAAGATTGCTATGGCTATTCAGGGTCTTTTCTGGTTCCATATGAACTTTTGAAGTATTTGTTCTAGTTCTGTGAAATGTGTCATTGGTATTTTGATGGGGATTGCATTGAATCTATAAATTGCTTTGGGTAATATGGACATTTTAATGATGTTAATTATTACAATCCATGAACAAGGTATGTTCTTCCACTTTTTTATATCTTCCTCTATTTCTTTTTTCAATGTCCTATACTTTTCTGCAAATAGGTCCTTTATTTCTTTGGTTAAGTTTATTCCTCTGTATCTTAATTTTTTTTGCCGTGATGGTAAATAGGATTTTTTTTTTAGTTTCTCTTTCTGTGAGTTCATCATTAGTGTATAAGAATGCCATCAATTTCTTGATGTTAATTTTGTATCCTGCTACTTTGCCAAATTCATTTATTAAATCTGGTAGATTTTTGATGGAGTCTTTAGGGTTTTCTATGTATAATATCATGTCATCAGCAAATAATGACAGTTTCACTTCCTCCTTTCCAATTTGGATCCCTTTTATTTTTTCTTCATGTTTGATTGCTGTGGCTAAAATTTCTAGTATTATGTTAAATTAGAGTGGCAAAAGTGGGCATCCTTGTCTTGTTCTGGTTCTTAAGGGAAATGCTTATAGTTTTTGTCCATTGAGTATGATGTTGGCTTAGGTCTTTCATATATGGCCTTTATTATGTCGAGATATGATCCCTCTATTCCCAAATTGCTGAACGTTTTTCTCAGAAATGGGTGCTGGATTTTGTCGAATGCTTTTTCAGCATCTATTGATATGATCATATGATTTTTATCTTTCATTTTGTTTATGTGGTGTATCACATTTATTGATTTGCGAATATTGTACCAGCCTTGCATCCCTGGGATGAATCCCACATGGTCATGGTGAATAATTTTTTTGAAGTATTGCTGGATCCGATTTGCTAGTATTTCGTTAAGGATGTTGGCATCTATGTTCATCAGGGATATTGGCCTGTAGTTTTCTTTCTTTGTAGTGTCTTTTTCTGGTTTTGGAATTAGAATAATGCTGGCCTCATAAAACGAGTTTGGAAGTCCTCCTACTTCTTGAATTTTTTGGAATAGTTTGAGGAGAATGCGTGTTAGTTCTTCTTTGAATGTTCAGTGAAACTCCCCCATGAAGCCATCAGGGCCTGGGCTTTTGTTTGCTGGGAGAGTCTTGATTACACCTTCAATTTCCTTCATTGTTATTGGTCTGTTCAAGTTTTCTATCTCTTCCCGGTTCAGTTTTGGGAGACTATGTGTTTCTAGAAATTTGTCTATTTCACTTATATTTTCCAATTTGTTGCAGTATAATTGTTCAAAGTATTTGTTAACAATCCTTTGTATTTCAGTGGTGTCAGTTATTACTTCTCCTCTGATTTTATGTATTTGGATTCTCTCTCTTTGTTTCTTGGTGAGTCTAACTAAGGGTCCATCGATCTTGTTTATCTTTTCCAAAAACCAGCTCTTTGTGTCATTGATCCTTTGAATTGTTTTTTTGATCTCCATGTCATTTATTTCTGCTCTGATCTTTACTATTTCCTTCCCTCTACTTGCTCTGGGTTATCTTTTTGTTTGCTTTCTAGTTCTCTAAATTGTGAGATTAGACAGTCAATTAGAATTTTTTCTTGTTTTTTGAGGTAGGCCTGTAGTGTTATAAACTTCTCTCTCAGAACTGCTTTCGCTGCATCCCATAGATTTTGTGTTGTTGTATGTTCATTTTCATTGGTTTCCAGGAAGTTTTTAATTTCTTCCTTTTTAAAGAAGTTTTTAATTTCTTCCTTTTTAAAGAAGTTTTTAATTTCTTCCTTAAAATTAAGTCTTTAATTTCTTCCTTGATCTCCTCAGTAACCCATTCATTGTCAATAACATGCTATTTAGCTTCCATGTGTTCAAATGTCTTTGCATGTTCTTGTTGCAATTGATTTCTAGTTTCATGTCATTATTATCTGAGAAGATGCTTGATATGATTTTAATCTTCTTGAACTTGTAGAGACTTAGTTTGTGCCCTAATGTGTGGTCTATCTTTGAGAATGTCCCGTGTGCACTTGAGAAGAATGTGAATTCTGCAGTTTTGGGGTGTAATTGTCTGTAGATGTTTATTAAATCCATTTGATCTAGTGCTTCTGTTTCCTTGTTAATTTTTTGCCTAGAGGATCTATCCAGTGATGTCAGCGGGGTGTTGAAGTCCCCTGCTATGATTGTATTGCTGTCAATTTCTCCTTTGAAGTCCTCCAGAAGATTTTTAATATAGTTTGGTGCTCCTATATGGGGTGCATATATGTTTACCAAGGTTATATCTTCCTGGTGGATAGATCCTTTCAATATTATATAGTGGCCTTCTTTGTCTCTAGTTATGGCCTTCATTTTGAAATCTAATTTATCAGATATGAGTATTGCTACCCCAGCTTTTTTTTCCCCCTTTCCCTTTACTTGGAAGATTTTTTTCCATCCCTTTATTTTTAGCCTATGTGAGTCTTTTGTTGTGAGGTGGGTCTCTTGTAAACAACATATATGTGAGTCATACTTTTTCATCCAGTCAGCTACTCTGTGTCTTTTGATTGGAGCATTCAATCCATTTACATTTAAGGTGATTATTGATATGTACTTATTTATTGCCATTTTTGTTCAGTGTGGTTTTATTTTTCTTCCTGTTTCTTCTACTAATTACAGCAGTCCTTTTAACATTTCTTGCAGTGCTGGTTTGGTGCTAATATATTCCCTTAGCCTTTTTTTGTCTGGGAAGCTCTTTATTTGACCTTCTATTTTGAATGATAGCCTTGCTGGATAGAGTAGTCTTGGATTCAGATCCTTGTTTTTCATGACCTTGATACTTCATGCCATTCCCTTCTGGCCCGCAGTGTTTCTGTTGAGAAGTCAGCTGATAGCCTTATGGGAGTTCTTTTGTAGGTAACCTGTTGCTTATCTCTTGCTGCCTTTAGGATTCTCTCTGTCTTTAATTTTTGGCATTTTAATTACTATGTGTCTTGGTGTGGGCCTGTTTGGGTTCTTCTTACTTGGGCTCTCTGTGCTTCTTGAACTTGAATGCGTTCTTCCTTCACCAAGTTAGGAAAGTTTTCTATCACTATTTCTTCAAATATATTCTCTAACCCTTGCTCATTTTCTTCTTCTTCGGGGACTTCTATGATGCGAATGTTATTACATTTCCAGTTGTCCCACATTTCTCTTAAGCTGTCTTCCTGTTTTTTAATTTTTTTTTCCTTTTGGTTTTCTGATTGGTTGATTTTTTCTACCCTGTCTTCTAATTCACTGATCCGGTCCTCAGCTAACTCTACTCTGCTGGTTAGTCCTTCCAATGTGTTCTTTATTTCTGCTTTGTTATTCTTCATTTCCATTTGGTTGGTTTTCAGTGTTTTGGTATCTTTACTCATGGTGTTGATGTCCTTACTCATGCTGTTGAGCTTCTTCAAGATCCTGACTCTGACCTCTACCTCTGATAACTTACTTAACTGCATTTCATTGATCTCATCTTTGGTAGAGTTCTCTTGTTTTTCATTTGGGATTTGTTTATTTGTTTCACTATTTTGGCTATCTCAGTGGGTTTTGGAGCCTGCCAAATTTTTCCTGTGGGTGTTGGTGTTCTGGTGTTTGTGGCTCCCTCTACTGGGTTTGGATGAGTGTGGGAGGGCCCACGTTAAATACCACTGTCAATTCTTACTTTCCTGTGTAGATTTGCAAGGCCAAGAAAGGTTTAGTTATCCTCTAGCTTTTTCCTGGAAGCTGTTAGTCTCAGTTACTCAGGACCTTGGTATGTAGTCCTCAGGTGTTCTGTGTAAGAGAATTTCCAGAGGGTGTGGCAGATGCTGGTTGTTAATGAGCCTCAATTTGCATTTCTTTGGCTCACCTGGGTAGGGTTGAATCTCTGAGGGAGGGGCTGCTGTTTCTCCCTGCAGCTCCAGGGAGGAGCAAGCTGGCCACCATCCTGTGCGGCCACAACTCAGCTAAAACTTTGATCGCCTTCCAAGTCCCAGGTGTCCCCACAGAGTTCCAGTCCAGTCTGCCCTTCCTCTGCCAGAGCCCAAGGTGAGTAGCTATAGCCATTCTAGTGCTCTGTCCTGGCCCTCTGCACTGTGGAGCCGGCTTGGGATTTTAACCCTGAGGGCACTACTCACAGTTAGGACCGCTGATGTCTGTGGGCTGCTAGCCTGCCACCCTCCCATGCCTCTGCAGATCCTACCAGTGTCCCTGGTTATATAGTCCTCTCCCACTGTTTTTCTGTTGTTTTTTTCAGACAATTTGCCTTTATTTTAGTTGTAGTTCCCATTTGGTCCTGGAAGATTGTCTGTGTAGATTCCATTCACTCCGTCACCATTTTTTCTTGTGTTTTTCTTTCTTTTTTTTTTTTTATTTGGATACTTCATAGAACTAGAAAATATGAAACAAACTATAAAAGTTTGTTTGTTAAAAATGGGTTCTTGAATCCAGACGAAGATTCCACCACATCATTCTCTTTCTATCTGTCTCTCACTTTCTCTTCCTTTCTTTCTCTTCTCTCTCTCTCTCTCTTAGATTTTTATCCTCACAAATAATCAAAGCAAAATACTGATACTTCCTAGAGACTTCATTTTTTTGTTTTTTAATTTGATTTTATTTAATTTATTAGAGTGACATTGGTTAAGAAAATTATACATGTCTTAAGTATACAATTCTACAATACATCATTTGTATATTGTATTGTGTGTTTACCACTCCAAGTAAACTTTCTCTCTGTCACCATGTATCCCCCCTTTACCACCTTTTACCTCCCCAACTGCCCCCCTTTCCTCTGGTAATCACCATACTGTTGTCTGTGTCCATGAATCTTTCTTTTTTTTTTTTTTGCTAATTGTTTCTTAGTCCAGAAAATAACACATTGGAACAAGATATTATAAGGAAACCCTAGGATATCAAATAAATGTAGAATAACTTGCTTGACAAAGATTTATAAATGTTCTATTTTGTTCCGTTGAGATAAAGGTGTGGAGGTGATGCAGCTGGCCCATACATTTAAGTCAATCTAAATAGTGTAATATTTCACAATTTGTTTTTAATATACAGCTTTACAAAATATCTCAAAGCATCAATTTTCAAAGGAAAAGTCAAAATTATGTAAGAGGATATAACATTGCAGTTTCCCAGAAACTGATGGAGTGTCTTTGTCTTCAGCTCAGTAGCTACTAGAGAGATCACAAAAGGAAAGTCTGCCAGGCTTTCTGCCACTCTTAGACTCAGTTTGTTTAATCAATTATTTAAATTTTCATAAATATTTTTGGAAATGTTTCAGAAAATCATAGTTCAACATCAAATCTCTTTATTGTGCAAGTCTTTTCATTATATATACATATACTTAATTCAAGTGTTTAAATTTTCTGTGGAATCTTGCTTAAAGCATTTTGTACCATAATTTTCACATGTTCAAATGGTATTAAAATTTTTTAAATTATATTCGTATACTATGAGGTAGTATGAGAAGGTGGTGAACACATTTCCCTCATTCAAACAACTAATAAAGTCATGGGTAATTTTATTAACTGTAGAATTGAATAGATATGACATACTAATAATTAAATACATAATTGTTATAAAAGTATCTTGTACTGGTCTATATAGCTTCTTATTCTAGTGATGTGTAAAAACTATAAAATAAACACTTAAAAGTATAGGTTGATAGATGGCAAACAGAGTATGTTTTGGCTTGGAAGTACTAACACATGAAAGTCAATAGTAATCTTCTTAGAGAATAATTTATCTTTGCTTATTTCCTATGTCAGACTCAGGGGATAAAAAAATCATCAAGACAAATTCTTTACCCAAAGAAATTCAGTCTTATTTTCATGTGGTTTATTTTCCTGCCCTTCCTTTACAAACATATTTCCCCTACTGATCAACACTTTCATTCCCTTTTCTGGCAACACACAAAGACACACACACACACACACACACACACACACACACACACACACACATACACTTAGCAGGTGACATTATAAGATTCCTTTAGAGCAATGCTGACTATTTCTAGCATGCCAAAGTCAATAGTTCCATGGTAGTCCCTTAAATTCTAAGTAACTAAGTTAATTTTTTGTTTTTATAAAAATGAACAAATGCTTAGGAGACAATGGGTTTTCTCCAATTCATAGTTAAAATATATATTTGTTTCAGGAATGAATTTTTTTCATCCATGGATTTATTTTCTGCAGACACAATTATAAGCTATCTTATGTGTATCACCCACTCTGTTATGAATTAAGAAATAAAGGGAATTGATAGTCTTAAGTAGAGACAATTAAGCAAACAAGTAAAATACAAATTAAAAAGGTTAGAAAACAGTATAAGAATATAATTAAAGGCAGAAAGGAGAGTAAGCCAACTCTTTTTGCCATGTTGTAAGAAAGCTCCTGTGAGGAGAACACAACTAAATTTATTTTTTAAGGTTGAGTAGGATTTTCCCGGATAGTACCTAGAATTGGATTTGTAGGACAAGAAAACACTTCTGCCAGAGAAAATATCATATGACAAAGTATGGAAGAGAGAGAGAAAATTCTAATTTTGGAGATTTGAAGTGCAAAAATAAACAAGGGTCAGATCCGGAAGAGACTTGTGTGTTGATAGTAAGGTATTTAAATTTTAGACTCTTAGGAAGTACTGAAATAAATAAATTAGGAAAATGGCATTCTTAATTTTAGTTTTATATTTTCAATTTTAAGTGCTTGAGTGAGCATTTTTAATTTCAAGTTTATAATTTGTTTCCCTATACTTTGTAGGAACAACATTTAGAGTCAAAAATAATATTAGTCCTCCTCCTAAGTGTTGTCATGTTCTGAATCTGATTTGTCTTATAATTTACCACACTGAATTGTGATTTCCCACTTATGGTCCTATAACTCTCCTGCTTCAAAGATAAAGACTACATCTGATTCACCTGGGAGACCCCTATCATTTTAAATAAAACAATATTTTAATAATTATTTGGTGAATAAATGAATGAATGATTCAGTCTTCCTCTCCGCTGCTCCTGGGAAATACTTGCTCTTTACCCATTATCTTGTATCTCAGTAAATGTCACTACAATCCATCCAATTACTAAGGACATTTACCTGGGAATTTTCCTTACTGGGCTCTCACACAATCCACATTAATCCATTAGAAAATCCTCTTCGTTCTTCCTTTAAATTATATCATGAATTTGACAATTTTTCTCATGCTCAACCATTATCTGAACTATTGCAATATCCTGCTGACTTATTTCTTCAGTTTCTACTTGCCAGTTTGCATAGAGCAGCAAGAGTTCTCTTTTAACAAAGATGTAAATCAGATCGTGTCACTATTATGCCTAGGATATAAGAAGCTAGAAAGACCATCAGTCCCACTTAAACAATAGAAAGGCAGATAAACTACAAAATTAAAGCATTTTCTTGAATCTATAATTCAGTTTCTACTGTTCTACATGGAAAGCTCAAGATTCAAGAAAAAAACATGAAATTCACAAGAAATAAAAAAATATTACCTATAGTCAAAGCAATCAGTACAACCAGACTCAAAGATGAACCCCTATGTAGAAATTCACAGAGAGGTTATTTATAATAACTATGATTAATATGGCAAACTAGTAGAGCATGAAAAATAGATGGGTAAATTTCAGGAAACATAAATGTTATAAGAAAAGGTAAAATGGCAGGAGAAGAACACATCATTTGACCGAATTAACATTTACACAACACTCATCCCAATTACATCAGAATGTACAGTCACTCCTTTTAAGTACACAGATTATTTTCAACAAGATAGATGTGCTATTGGCCAAAAAAAAAAAAAAAAGAATCAACCTCAGCAATGTCAAAATAATGAAAATCACACCAAGTAATGCTCTAACTACAACAAAATTAAACTAGCAATCAAAAACAGAAAGATTCAGAGATCTGGAAAATCCTGAAAGATTTAGTAATTGAGCCACTTATTCTTAAATGACACTGGGCCAGAAAGGAAGTTACAAAATACATTAAAAAGTATTTATTTCAATGAGAATGAAAACAACATATCAAATTTATGGGACAAAAGCCACTGACTGGAAGAAAATATTTACAAAAAGATCTCATCATGTGTCTATATCCAAAATATAGAAAATAATCTCAAAACTCAATAATAAGACACAAAGCGATCCAATTTAAAATGGGGAAAATATTTGAACAGACAATTAATGAAAGAAAATATATAAATGGTAAATGAGTTCATGAAAGGAAATTCAACATTAGACTGTGAGAATTACAATGAGATACCAGTATACACGCAAGTACACAAAGAGTTTTGTCCTACAGTTTCTTCTAGAAATTTTAAAATTTTAAACTTTTAAATTTAAGCGTATGATTCATTTTTAACTACTTGTTTGATATTATTAGATTTCTTTGCATATAGATATCTAATTATTCTAATGTCATCTGTTGAAAAGACTAATATTTTTTTCATTTGAATTGCTTTTGCTAAATTGTTGACTGTTTATGCATGGGGCTATTTGTAGCATATCTATTCTGTTCTATTCATCTAAGTTTCAATCTTTGTATTAATACCACAGTCATAGTTATTGCAGTTTTTTAAGTGTTTGAATCAATTAGTGTGATTCCTTCAACTTTCTTACAGTATTTGTTTTAAAATTTTACTCACTTTTGTCTTATATTAAAATATAAAATAATACATAAAATCTAAAATTCATAATTTCAAAGTCATGAGTATTTGTTGAATAAACAATGATATGAAAAGTCTTTACTAATTGGAATCACTATATAAATGAAGATTTTTATTATCATCGTAATTTTTTAGAGAATATCAAGAATCTTAGATTTCTTAGACTTCTAAAGTTCTGCTCAGATGTTCTTAAACATTTCATTGTTTTTAAGGATTCTTGGCAATGTATGATTCCTTTGGTTTTCTGCTCAGGATATTTAAAATCCTTAAACTAAAATATCAAGAATGAAAAGAATCACAAATACATTGATATAAAGTTATAAAATAATTTTAAAATTGTGTGGTGTACTAATAAAAATGACATTATTAAATATATAATTTATGTTTTAGCAGGAAGGCATCTAATAATTATGATTGCAAAATAATGCTGAAAATAAAATTAAGCACATATATAATATATTTAATGGTATAGAAAAAGAAAGATATATATAATTTTTAATGGTAACAAGGTACAGATTTTTATTGGTAACAAAGTACAGATGCTCCCCAGCTTACAGTGAGTGTCCTAGTAAACCCATCATAAGTTGAAAATTCTGTAAGTCAAAAGTGCATTTTAATTTTACACTGTAGAGTATCGGTTATTTATCCTCTGACTGCATGGCTGATGGAGCTGGGGGTCACTGCCACAGAAAGTACCTACTGTATATCAACAGCCCAGGGAAAGATCAAAATTCAAAAGTACAGTTTCTACTGAATGCAAATTGCTTTCACAACACTGTAAAGTCAAAAGTTATAAGTTGAACCGTAGTAAATTGGGGACAGTCTGTACTCCAGGTACTGGTGTGACTTGTTATCCCCACTCATAATTGAAAAAAAAAAAAATAGTGCTAAATTTCAGTTGGAGATTGTTGAAAATAAATATGTAATTTTTTCCATTTAAGTTCATGGATTTCTTATATTCTATCCATGAAGTTCTTGAATGACTAAAGGTGAAACCAAGTGATGGTGACCGGTACGTTGTCTCTGGATATTGAAGAATAAGTTCTCAGACCAAGAGTAAGTGATAGGAAAGTTTATTTGAAAGACAGACAGACTCCCCACAGCGGAGAGGGGACCCAAGTGGGTTTGCCCATGGGGCTCTGTTGTCTAGGGGTAAATATATATTTTACTAGCCTCTGATTGGTCCTTTCAAGGAATTCTGCCTTAGCAACATCCATACATTTTAAAGCTTGTGTTTCCCTCCTGACTGGGTTCAGCCCTAGGTCATCTGTTGGGCCTTAGTGGCTTCCCTTTTTATGATAATTTCAATTTCTCCCAGACTATTAGTGAGGAGGAGGGGAAATGCCCTCAGAGCAACCTTATGCTTGCTTTTGGTTTCTCCCTCAAATCCAATCCTTCAGCAATCCTGTTGCCTTGCTCCCAGCAGAATCACCAGCACTATATTCTTTAACATAAAATTCCTTGGAATTATGCAATCAATCGCCTTTCCCCACTTTGCCTGAAACCGGCCTTTCTGATTTTTTTGTTGTTATATAATTGACCTATGCTCCTTCCAGGAGCTTCTAACGTGCATTTCTATAAATGGGGGCTGGGAGTTTCTGGCCTTGAAGGCAAAAATTTGCCAGGTTGATTTTAGTTTTTATTTTGAGATATAGAGTCTGAATAAACCTCCAGATCTACTGTGTACTGAGCTGCCTGCCTGTGCTGAGCTCCAAGTCATCTCAAACTTCCTGCATGTCTCAGCCTTCCCTTCCCATAGTCCCGCCCCTCGCTGCCTAACCTGCCTCTATCTCCTCAAAGGCACCGGATTATGAACACTGATTAACAGAAATTTATATTTTCAAATGCTACTCAGTTTTCTTACAGTAGAGAACTTGTCTTTTAACATTAGTCAGGAGCAATGAATAGATGACCTGACTCTATATGTCTGTCTATCTATCTATCTATCTATCTATCTATCTATCTATCTATCTATCTATCTATCATCTATCTAATCTCTATGTTACTCCATAGGAATTTTGCAGAAGAATACACTCTAATAGAAATAAAATTTTTAGAAAATTTTCTTATCATCAATAAACCAAAGAGCTTTTTCTGCCTTTATAAAATGGTGTTTGCTTTTAAAATAGGTATCTTGGGATCCTTAGCTATTTAACAGAAGAAGGAAAAAAAGATCTGAAACAGTCTAGTGCTCAGGTTCCAAGAGTTAGCTGAAGAATAGTTCTCTTGAAAGTATCTGATGGAATCCAGAGATAAGGAGCAAAAGGTAACAGGGAGGTCGACCAGAAGAGTCTATAGAATTGAAAGTATTTGCAGAGACATGCCCCTCAGGTAATTGATAAAAACTAGAGGTATAGTGCACTGAGATAAGAAACTACCAAACATAAGAGAATAAAAATTTTCTGCTGGGAAATACTGAGCTAATCCATCAACTTTATTTTTTTAGTCCTTTTCTATTTCACTTTCCTTCAATAAAGTCTTTATTTTGACAATGTAGAAAGCTTTACACAAACAGACTGTAATGGAAAAAAGTGTAATAATCCTTAAATTCACTTTCTAGGACAAGTTTACTTGCTACAAAAGAAGGTAGAAAGTTGGCAATTTTTCGCACTTTTGAACTAACCATAAGCAAGCAGGGCTTTACAAAAATATCATGGAAATCGAATTAGTTTGGTCACTTGAATGGAACTATAGCTTATAGTGGGATAAAAGTAGAAGCTACATTAAGCATCCAAAATTCATTTCTGACTCTTACCCAAAAATATGGCTCCATTCACTGTAATAACTCTTGTCTTAATAGAAATTTGTACACTGAAAATTGACTTTTCTACCTACACAGAATGGGTTATAGAACTGTTAGGGAAGAAACCAATATTTGATGATAACAATATTTACCAGATATTTTACTTGGGGTAACCACCTGTGCACTAAAACCTGTTAGCTATAGGATCCTAGAAAAGCCACTTTAGCAGTTGCCCCCAATTCCTTGGATCACTAGACATCACACACCAAAAACAAAAGCCTCAGGTCGTTACTCAGTTTGTGATTCTAGGAATCCCCAAAGTAGAAGTATCCCTTAACCTCAGGCAATCTTGAGGAAACTATTTCTTCTGCACTCCCGACTCCAAGTTCCTCATCATTTCTTCCTGCCCCTTCCGTATCCCTGAGTTTTACTTCTCTTCCTGGAAGATAAGAAAATATATTCCCTTCAGCATGTTTGACTCTTACAAAAGGATATTAACAGAGTAGAGTTGTCTGGTCTCTCAGTGACACATTCTTTTAATCTTATCACCCAGTCTTCTCCTTTCCAAGTGCCCTAGATAAGAATGTTGACAGGTTAGTGATCAGCCTCACATTCTACCCAAAATGGTTGCTTCGTTCTACCACATGGCCCTCTGCTGCGTCTTGCCCACGACACCAGAGTCTTTTGTCATAAATAGGTGCATTTTTCTTTAAGGCACTCATCATCTTTTCCTGTAACCGTCTTTTATGGGATTCTATTCTCACCATCATTCTGCCAAATGCATTTCGAGTCTGTCTTCTAGTCCATGGGGATCTCTGTTTGCAAACCTGGAGGAGTAGTTAGATACAAGCTTAGAAAAATATTAAGCATTTGATAATAATGAGGGAGTTATGCTTGCCCAGAAATCCATTTGGTAATCCTTAGGAGGCAGCTTAATCACAGAGGCCAGCCCAGCCAGCATATCCCAAATTCAACCAAAGCCCAGAAAGGGCAATGTGTTATGCAGGCTCTCACACATATATCATTTTCCTAAATTCTCACTATAACTCAGTGATAGTTGTTTAGAATTCCTAGATGATATTTTATAATAAAAGAAAGCTGGATAAATTGAAGTCAAATAAGAAGTGGCAATGTTGCAGTAAAACAAGGTATATCTAAACCACCCAATGGATATATCATTATTCAAAATGTCAATGGAGTTAATACAATAATTAATTGACTACCAGGAATAACACAGTACAATAAATCTGTTTTCTATGTAGCGCCAGCACATGGACAAATACAATCAAATGAAATCAAGTCCAAGACTGGTGTTTTTACCTGGGTGAAATTCAATCTAACAACTCTTAATTTTAGAACATAGGAAGCAATATAACTTTATTTCTTTGCTCCTTAAACAAACTGTTTATACTTTTTCCAATATTTTGTGAGAGGCAAGTTATGCAGCGATTAGATCCATGGTCTCCAGAATCCACCATCAACCACACTCCAAACCACACACCTATTGGCTGTGTGACTTCAGATAAAGTATTTAACGTCTTTGGCTTCGTTTTCTTACCTGAAAAAGGGGACAGCAGTACTAAGTAATAGCATTATTTTGGAAATTAAATGAGACATGACTTATAAAGAATGGAACACATTGCCTGGCACTCAGCAGGCGCTAAACAAATAATAGCTGTTTTAAATTTAGAAAACAAAAATGCAATGCTTAAATCAAGTCAGCAAATAACAGAAGAGGCTGAGAAGTGTGTGTTTTAACTTTCACATTTCTGTATTCCAAACATATTAATAATCACAGGCTATGGTTGATATCTAGCTTCAGTGAATTAATACAATTTTTTTCTGGTGGTTATTCCCTATGAAGTATAGAAGAAAATGTTTGAGGTCAGAGGAGAAGGTATATTATAGTTGCTAGTGGGTAGGGAAATATGATTAAATTACAGGGCATCATTAAGGGATCGCAAGCTGTCAGCAGTCCTCACTTAGAGTAAGACCAGTCAGCAAGGGTGTCTGTTCTCTCTTCAGTCACATTCGGCTGCATGCTTATAATTATAATAGAGAATAGAATGTCACCAAGGTAGGACTTTTACTATTAGGATTCAAGGAATGGGGAGACCAGGTCTATCAAGAAAAGCCACGCTACACTGCACAAAATAAAATTATACTCAGCAGCTTAAAACAATCCAAGTTTATGTTTTGCTCATGTGATATGGACATATCACATGGTCAGTGAGGGTGGGGGATTTTTAGTTATCTTCAGGCTTTGGAGGGTCTCAAGTTGACAGTTAAATGCTCTAGCTTCAAGGGACACTTAACGTTTGCTTAGAACTCGTTGATGGAAGATAGGCCAACTACCTCACCCTACAAGGAGGGGAGTAAAAAGTGCAGCGTTACCTGAATAGGAGACGATCAGAATATTTACGACAGCATGAATTCTCCTGAACCTTGCAAATGGAAGAAGCATCTATCTGTACAGGCATCGCTCTCAAGGAAGTATGATAGGATCAGTGTGAGTTAAAATCTTAAAAAATGAAAAGTAAAAAAAAAAAAAACACTAAAAAATTGCAAATAACTCTCTTGAAGTGTTTGTTTTGTTTTGTTGGGTGGTGGTTTTTTCTTGTTTTTATTTATTTTTATTTTTTTATTTTTTGTATAATAGGAAGCTTGCCATTCAAAAATAAATACAGTGGCATATTTTGATTTTGGTTAAAAAAAATGAAGGGCAGATAATCACAGATTCTATGAATAAGTAAAAATAAAAAAGACACTGGAGAGCAGGCAGCGAAATCTGGTGTTTTAGAGCCGAGCCAAGAGGCGGGTTCAGTCTGGAATAATGAGGAACGAGAACGGTATGTCCACCTCTGGTTCAGTTTCATGAGAGAGCTTCAGGAACAACAGTCATCTCAGGTAAAAGCCAAGTATCATTTGAAGCAAAAAGGTAAGTAAAATGATGAGTGGAGAACTTAGGGTCAGAAGACTGTGACGGAGAGGACACAGTAAAAGACAGGATTCAGAGGTGGGGCAGGATGGCAAACGAGGTCAGACTAAGCAATGCACAGATGCATGTAGGGCTGTGTTTCCAAGGTCTGAGGCATGACCTGGGATTTCCGGCCCCCTTATGGTGTCCGGTGCACAAAGACCAAGGGCCGGATGACGTTTGTGTTCATGCTTTCCAAGGCTGATTGTCCCGGATTCATGATTGACATTATGGGGAGAGAGAAGAAAGCAGCTCTTTCCATTGGTACATCGAATCGGTACCATCTTCACCATCTCAACTGCTGACGAAGTTGAAAGTGTGCACGGAGTTGTAGGATAGTACTGACAATTGTTTAAAAGATTTGGATTATAGCAGCAACAAATTCGGATAATAAAATCTTGGATAATAAAAATCTCTTGTTCGTGTCCTTTCAGTTTACTAGGAAATCTGGCCAGAGTTTATTTTATTTTCTCTTTGGATGAAGAACCTAATAAAAGTCCTAATTAGCTTGACATTCACTTGTGTGAAATAAGTAATGGGTATGTCCATAATTAGATGTTGGACTAGAGAAACTGCTGGAATTGTGTATATGATTCTATTGCTAAAGATCTGTTACAGTGATGAGGTTATTGTCTTTGAGTTTTATCTAGCAGAATTGTTGAGTAGGTAATTATTTTAAAAAATAGATCTATTCTACTAAGGGATTCGAATGAAAAGCTATTAAAGAAGATAGTGATACAATTGGTTTCTGGACCAGTAAACGGTAGTGTGAGGAGATAAAAATTTTAAATCGGTTAATTTATCACATACCTTTTTTAGTTTGCTGTAATTTAAAAGCATACTTCCCCATCTCTACTTTTAATGAACTCCCCACTGATTAGATCAGCCTGCTTTCTATAAATTTGAATAAATAGATGCTTATACAATAAACATATCAGTTGTATATTTCATATGACCAATTAAAGAGTCTACTCTGAAAATAAAGCACTTTGAATTAAACAACTTGTAAAAGACCTACATTTAGCAGTAGCCTTGGATAAGGAGTATAGTGTGTTATCTTAAAATTGAAGGTTTAAAAATTACCCAATAAATAATATAAAAAGGATTATGTATTATTAGTATGTAGAAATAAATATCCACAAAGTATTCTTCTAAAACTAACGGTAACTAACACTGAGTAACAATCATACAGTCCTTATAGGAAACTGACATTTCAAGGCACTATTTACCTCTAAAAATTAACACACATAGGGTGTGCTTGGCAGCAAGAGATCCCTGGGCTACTCCTTTTTCTCCATGGCCGAAATGCCTTCAACTCAATAAAATCATGATTTCAAGAATTGTTGATAATTGAATGACAAGTTCAAAAGTAATTTTCTGATTTAGTTAAGAAAAACTCTTTAGGATATGTGTGAATTATAAAGTTTCTTCCCTATATATGTGCTTCAGATTTAAGTGTAGCTGAGAAAAGATTTTTGCTTCAAAACTGATGACTTAGTCTTAAGGTTTGCAGGAGAAGCTTATGGATTCAAGAACTATCTGGAAATTTGGATAAACAGTTCTGGTTTGATTTTGGGTCCCTTGACTCTTTTTAACTGTTGATCATATAAATATATATTGGAAATATATTGTTCATTTAAAATTACTCAGATTCTTAAATACCCAGATGCTTCGATAAAGGTCATGATGAGTACCATTATTCTCATTGGCTCAACAAAAAATCTTAAGAATAACTACCACTAGGCCCAACACTATATCATTGCTAAAAGGGTTCACACTTTGAAGAGTAAAAGCTCTTATATTAACACTGTATCCTATGTGGTTGGTTTCAAGTTTTACACATGGTATATCAAGCCATCATGATCTGTGTCAATTCTTGTTCTCCAAATGTATTTCTTCAATATCACACCTTATTATTTATTTTTTAGCAGTTGAAATTAATTAGTTTCCAGAATCCATCATGATATTTTTCTTTTTTCATATATATTATAAAATGTCCTCTTATATACAATGCCTAGCCTCCTTGTGCTACTGAATTTTTATTCATCTTTCAAAATATACCTTAATCATAAATTCCTCAAGTAAACTTTTTCTTATAGTCTAAGGCAGGTAACATTAAGCCAGATACGCTGGGTCCTACATATTATTTTTTAGATATTTCAGTCCTATATTGAACACACTGTTTATATAATTTATGTTTTGTGCTATGTAGCTCATTTTCTAGATAATGAAACTGTTGAAGTTAAGTACTCTTTATCCATTAGGACAAAAATATTCCATGCAAAAAAGTTATATATGTAATAATTTATTACTTGAATGAATAAACAAATGTTTAATAATAACAAATCATGTGTGACAAATCCACATACTTATGGAGTTGGAATATGTTTAGATCATTGAGAAAATCAGCCCAATCTTCTGAACTCTGGAACTTCAGTAGTTCTAGAAGATGCCCAGTGGTATCAGAACTGCCCTGAGAATTTTCTTTGACTCATAATCACTCTGATAGACTTTCCCCCAGCTCAAAGTTTTTCTGTAATTCCAAACTAATATTCTCTTGTAACAAGAATGCAAACGGTTGACATTGAGGGCAACAATTTTTTGGGTAAGGAGAAAATATTTTCTGTTTTCTTTCCTTAAATTGTCCTAGGTATTTTACTTACTATTTACATTTATAAACAGCTTACTGAATATATTTTATATCTCCTAAGACAAAAATAGACTATCTTCAGTTGTAATCTTTGAAAAAAATACACATATAGGACTTATAAAAAGGATTGATTAACTTTTATTTAACCCTCATCCCTTTGGAACAGATAAGCATATAGTGAATCTAGTATTTTAAGAATCTGAATATTTGAGAAACAGTTGACATCATTCCCCACTCCCCACATGTAAGCAGAAATCCTAGAGATAGATTGAAATCATTCACAAACATGGGATGGTCTAAAACCGATATGGCCTTTAGATCAATAAATAAGTGTTGTATCCTCAGGAATATACCAAATTTATGGAAGATATACAATTCATCACGGTAATTACAACCTGTTTGGAAAGTCAACATTTACTAACTTGAAACAAAAGTTTATAGTAATAAAGCATTTAAAACCTCAAGGAGGACAAACGAAGATATCACTGAGGGAAACACTTACAGAATGGATTGTTATCCCATCTATTTGTTCTCCCTCATAATAGATTTACGCATCTTGACCCATCATCATATAACTTAGTTGTTCTGTGGGTGGACATTATTTCCTTACCTCACTCATTTTAAACTTACAATGCAGTAGGCTTAGACCAATGGAATGTGAATGAATGTGATTTAGTTATGTGGAAACAGAAACTTTGGTATGATTGCATGGTCTGGCTCAGTCTCTCTCTTATTTCAGTACTCTTCCAGAAGAAAATGCCATGTCCCAGACAGAGGCTGCTTCATTCAGTTACAGACAAGGACATGAGAGCAGAGCTGAGCAGCACAACTGTCAACTTATTCTCTTCACTGTAAATGATATAAGTGTTGTAACGTGCTAATATTTTGACATTGTTGTTATTGCAGAAATTAATACTAGAGTAAGAATGTTACCATAGCATATATACAACTAAATAATATGCCACTGACCTTGGGTCACATGTCAGGCAGTGAGGAAACCATTAAAGAAGTTTAGATAGCCCTGGTCAGTTTGGCTCAGCGGTTAGAGCGTCGACCCATGGACCAGAGAGACCCGGGTTCAGTTCCTGCTAAGGGCACGTACCTTGGTTGCAGTTTGTCCCCGGCCCTGATTGGGGTCGTGTGGGTGGCAACCAGTTGATGTGTCTCTCTCACGTCGATGTTTCTCTCTTTCTCTTCCCCCTCTCTCCCTCTTCTCCCCTCTTTCCTTCCCGCTCTGTCTGAAAATAAATGCAAAAAAGAAAATAACCTCTTGCCTGGCTGGTGTGGCTCAGTGGTTGAGCACTGATGCATGCAACAAGAGGTCGCTGGTTCAATTCCCGGCCAGGGCACATGCCCAGGTCATGGGCCTGATCCCCAGTGTGGGGCATGCAGGAGGTGGCCACTCAATGTTCTCTCTCATTGATGTTTCTATCTCTCTCTCCCTCTCCCTTCCTCTCTCTCTAAAATCAATATAGAAAAAAAATAAAAAAAGAAGTTTAGATAAATGACAATCCATGTTATTTTAGCTAAAATGTTTGGTAAAACTGCTGCTTGTCATTAAATTAAGTAATGTACCTAATGAATCTGTGCTCCAAGCTTTGTTTAGCTGTATTCTTTTTTTATAATACCACAGGAAAGAGTGAGTTTGGGAAAAAGTCAGGCTGTTGGCAAGTAGAGATGGAACAGACAAAAAGAGAATTCACAAAATTCAGAACTTACAGGTTTGAAAAATGCGCTCAGCTCCAATCAGTAAAACATAAACTTGAGAACAGACATGAGCCCCGGAAATCAGTGAAGATAAAGCCTTGAGAAAAACACCAAATCAAGGCAGGGAGTGAGAGGTGATCATCACGCTGCTTACTAACACTTCTCCCTGATTTGTGGTCAGGGCAAAGAGACCAAATGTGTGGTCTCAAAGAAGCCTAAGATCAAAATGCCTATCAAGAAGTCTAAACAAGAGAAATATCTCAGAAAGAACTATGGGTGTGACTACTGGCTCAAACACCTGACTGTAATCAAATAGCTAAACGCCACCGAATATAACTTGGTGATTTAGGACATGGGAGTGAGTTGAACTGGAGTGTAATCAGGGAACTTTCCCTTCAATCAGTAATGGCAAACCTTCACTATTGTCACATGGAGATTAACTGCCATGGAGCAGTGACTGTGAGAGTCTCCTCTTCTGCCTCTATCTAAACGGGCATGTTTCTTTGGTACAGTATCCCTGTTTCATCATAAAATGCAGGGTGTGGATGAGGAATATACCTGTGTTATTCATTCCTGTTTACGTCAAAAAGAACTGTGCCTGGCCCTGATTGAGATCATGAGATGCAGGACTTTGTATCTTATGCCTTTATTTTAGCAATTTGAGGAAATATTGAGTGTACTTTTCACGCAGGAGGAAAACCAATTATGCCATCAAGAGCACAGATTGGAACAACTGGTCTTATTGTTTGAATATCGGCTCTCTCCCTTTCAAGCGTATTATGTAACCCTATCTCCCAGAAAGGAAGCATACTTTCCAACTCTAATGTAAGGCATGGGTAAATGATTTGCTTTAGCCAATGGAATGAGAGTAGACATGACAAACAAATGACAGTTCAAGCTGAATCTTTGGGTACATTTTTGTAATGTATTTCAGACTCTTGATTTAAGAACAACTGACCCCAGATCTTGGCCAGTCCTCACACTGTGTTCTGGAACTAGAAGATGCACGTAGCCAATCAGAGTCCGAGCAAGTCTAGTAGAATCCAGCAGAGCTCAATAAACCCAGAGCTGATGTATTGCCTCCCTTCAGCCGATCCATCGAGTCAATTTTCCTGTAGTAAAAATGAATGTTTCCTATTGCAACAGATGAAAAGTAATCAGGAAAACTTTCTATAAACAGGTGGAATTGAAGTCATATGTGGCATATAAGATGAAGCAAAATATATTGAAGACAAGAGCAATTGCAAAAGTATGATAATGAGAATAACATTGGCCTGTTGGAGAAGGAATAAAGGGATAATTCTAATTATGGAACAAGCTGCTTGATGAAGAACAACAAGAAACAGACTAAAATTCGAAGCAAGTTGATAAGATTGTCCAACCCTGGGGCTTTATGAATGGCACAGTAACATAACACAGCCAGCCTATGTTATTATGCTAACATGTTTCCAGCTTCTGTAGTCTTATGATTTATGTATATATTGGGACGCACTTTCTTCTCAGAGTGCTCTTAATTGTCACAGATAGGATCTAGAAAAACAAGTATATATCCAGGGTTCTCATTTTTCTATTATGATTTATTAGAGCGCATTTAAATCTTAATTTTTTAATGTAAAACTTTTTCAACTTTTATTGACTTTGAGTTCACTTCCTTAGGAATGTGTCTCAGTATTCATCTGAATGTAGAAAATATAACAAAATGGCAAAAAGCTTCATTTCAATTATCTCTATTGTGTAACTTGATTTTTACTGCCAAATACGGATCTATATTAGTTTGTATAACAATAGTAGTGGCATCTTATTCAGTACGAGAACAGAACTGTCAGCTACTGAGAAAGCTTTGCTCGAACTATGTGACCAAATGCCCTGTGGTCCAGAGGATAGAGCCATCCGTGACATTTCTTTCAATCCTAATGTCATCAGAGCCAACATTTTGGGGACAAGATTTTATTTCAAAGTGACAGGTGAGCCTTGTAGCAATTTTACTTTTTCTCTTTCTCAGAAATGATGAATTTCAGTATGTTAATATGTTTTTTATTTTTTAGGTGGTAGGCAGTCTGCAATAGTGAAATGTGTTTGTTTTTATTTGACCTATGAACTCCCTGTGTCATGAGGTGATTGAACTCATCTCCTAAGAAATGCAATGTTATCTATCACCACAAACAATAGTTTTAACATAAACAGACGTTAAAGTATTTGGCAATGTGTCTCAGTTCAGCCATCCAATGATTCATTTATTCAGTTTAGAACTTTATTTTTAGTCCCAACTGAGTGACATCAGTTCCTTTGATTAAGACGTGACTGCATAAGCCATGGACGCAGACAATAGTGTGGTAAAGGCCAGGTGGGGGGAGTTGGGAGTGGAGTGGAGGGGGTCAACAGGGAAAAAGGTTTGACATCTATAATACTTTCAACAATAAAGATCAATTTTTTTTAAAAAGATGTTACTTTACAGAAAATTGAGACATTCATATTTTCTTTCTCTGTGCAACTGTTTTTAAGATTAGCTCAGCAAGTCACATTTAAAAACCAATCTTGACTTTAACATTAAATCTCATGTAGATCTTTACATAGTTTTGCATTAAAATAAAAATTTAAAGCATTTACCTAAACATTGAAAGTTGAAACTGTAATCATATTGACGTAATTGACTTAGTGATATAATCTAGGATTTGCATCCTATATTAGCACAGTAGACAAAGTGGCATTAAAGTTATCAGTGACTTTCTACAGATGCCTGCTGCTGGCTGAAGACAGATGTCTTTCCAGAAAGCTAGCCATATGACTAAGAAAATGCCTCCCTACATCTCCCTGATATCTGCCCATTTCTCCTCCTTTCACTCTTTTTATTTCCTGGGAGGACATAAATAGAAATCCAAGTATTATTATTTCTCTTTAGTGTCTGGAAGCTTGTACATTTTAAAATTATAAACTTTTAAAACACATTTCAGATACTTTGTATTTATAAAGTTCTGTTTAGACCAATGGAATTTTAAAGTTTTTCCTTGTTTGTATATTACATCCTCCCTATAACCTCCAATTTCCTGCACAGACCAGTCCTTGTATTGCTCCCCAGACACTCCACATCAGAGAGATACATCTAGTCCCTTTCATCTTCTTTTGGTTTCCCTATATTTTCATGTACCCCAAGAGCTGGAACACTATTCCTCCACCCCTTTTTGCCTAGCCAATGTCACCTCATCTTCATTTCTCAGGACCTTAGTCACCTTTCTGTGAAACTTTCTCTGAAGTCCTGGACCAGGTGAGATGCCCCCGTTACATAATCTCTCAAAGAGAGTATATATTTTTTCTAATATTTATATTCTAATCTGAATTTGTGTATTTATCTTTAAAACTACAATATGGGATAACATATTATGTTTGCTAATTGCTTCTTATGTATTTAAATCTGGGAAGAAGAACATGCATAATAAATTCACATGGTAGTAGTTACCTAAAATTGGAGAGGAGGTGTTTATGGTTATAATGAAAAGATTGTTAAATTCTAGAATTACCAAACCAAACATGACTCAGGAGTTCTCGCACATAGAAACAAAACAAAAACAACAACATGTGATTAACTCAACTATGTAATTTTAGAATTATGTAAATGTCTTACTCCATTTGAGGGTGATATTTCACTGAATACAAGCTCCTCACTAGCCCACTTTAATTGCCTGTCTTGGCAGATATTTGGTAATTGTAATGTATAGGTCAAATAAACTCCCTAATATGTTTTTCAGCACTTTCAGTAGGCTTCCTGCAAGTTAAATGGAAGTAAAGAAATTGCATTATCAGTTTTTTTCCCCTAATTAGAACAGAACTTTTTATTACCATTTTGTCTTGCTATTTCATCTGTGATCTTGAAGTAGCTACTGTCTGATGACTCTAGAAAAAAGAGAGAAAAAGGTCACGGCTAACTTTGTATCGGCTTCTTGCCTTTGTCTAGTCACAGCAGGAACCATTGCTCTCAGGAATGTTGAAAGAAACCGGTGGCTTCTATGATGAGTGAGAAACTGTACAACGTCTGGGTAGGAGGTTAATTAGGAATGAAAGGGCTTAAAATCTTTCTCAGAGCCATCTCTTTAGGGAGGTCATTTTCAGAGGGGTGCAGATTGGTGCATGTCTGAGGGCTTTTAAAAAAGAGTAACTTTTAGGAAATGGAGAACCAGCCAAAAATCATGAGGATCAAAACTAGAAGGAATTCATTGATGAATAAGAAGTAATTTCCAAAGTCCTTTAGGAAATCTAGTAATTTCTGTCTCTTAAAACACTGCTATTTGCATATATTTTACTGCAGATATTATTAAATGTGGACAAAAGGGGCCACATGTTAACCTGACCAGCTCAGGGCAGGCCTGTGTGGTGGCCTTGCAAACTCAGAGACCTAAAGTAACCACAAAGGATGGTCTGAAATCGAAACTTTCTAACTAGTAGCAAGTGTCTATTGTCTTTGGCAACTATGATAACTTTCCTTTGGAATGTCAGGGTATCTCCCCTTTTCTCCAGACCCCTCAGGGCACAACCAATGCACCAGGATGGAAACGGTAAATCCTCTCATTGTTATTGTTATCACGTTAATTGTTGACTGTTAACTATCCCCCCTTCCCCAAGTAAAAGCTGTCTGTGTCTATCATTTTACTTTTTATCAAATCGCAGAGAATCCTCCCACCTCTACTTTGCTTTCTCCTACCTCCCTAATCTATGACCAGTGGATTTCATGTAACCCACTTGCATGTTCTCTTTGGACTGTAATGTATAAAATGAGGTGCAAAAGTGCCATTCTCTGGAGCATTATCTCAATCCTTTGAGATTTGTCTTCCCGTCAATTGTTGACAGTTTGGCTCAAATAAACTCACAAAGATTCCCTATAGGTTTGAATGTTTCTTACATTGACAAAAACAATACTAACTCATAGCAAGAACTTTGTAATTAATCTTCAGTCATTTTTCCGTTTACATTAAACAAGAGATGTTATTACATTTGTTTTTGTTATTAAATTGTGTTCAGAGTAATGAGAGAACTATATAAATTGTCTGCCAGGGAGTCAGTTAATTTTGTCCGATTTGCATTATATAACAAGGGCAAGATATTGTTGAGACTATAAAAGAAAATGTGTTGATTCATTGAATATTCAAATGAGTATGAGAGTCTTACGCTAACCACAGAGGAAATAAAAGCAAAACCTGTGTTTACATTCAAGTATCAGTTTATAATCTAGTAGAGGATATGTGGGAGCTTTAAAAACTAGTATTAACTAGTGATGTTTTCTACTGTCAGTTCCCAGAAAATGCCAGCATGATAACCTGTGGATAAAACAAGCAAATTCATTCCCACGGCAGTAGGAGAGCTTCTGTTTTGACAGTCTTCCAGTCTCAGAAGGGAGACATCAATGGCAGTATATTCAAAAGGTTTTGGAGATTGCATTGAAAACGAGTCTTCTGTAAGGACATGAAAGGTTAAAGTCAGTGCTATGGTGTACAGGCAGGCTAAATAGCAATCTCAGATGGTGAATAAAGAAAAATTGGATTTATTTTTTCAAAAAGGGGGGATGGGGGATGGGGATATCCCAAGGGAAGGGCTACACATCACAGAGCCATGGGGTCGATGATGGCAGCTGCTAGGAGCTAGAGTTTTCATCCTTAAATGCAGCCACTGGCAGGAAGCTTTTGAGGTCAGTGAGTCTTGGGGTCTTGGTTGGTGGGTATGGGCAGGTGGTTGGGTCTGCAGGAATTTGGGTGTGCAATCTGATGTTTCTTGGTAATTTTAGTTCTTTATACGGTTTGATTCCTGGTGGCCTGCATTTCTTCTCTGGCCAGTTCTCCTGGTCTTTTTTTCTCCTGTGGTGGGAAGCTTATAACATGGCCGTTAAGAATTAGATTGCTTTGTAAGGACTAACTGGACAAATACTAATTAAAAATAAAAGGCTTAACTTTCTCTGTTAAGAATAAGGGAAGAGAGTTCCCTCTTCTTCTTTTTCTTTGACCATTTGCTTTAGAAAAATGTCATTTTAAGTACTTTTCCTTCTCTTTGAAATATATATATTATTTTGAAAACCAGATTGGCATGATTTTATTTTATGACCTAGGAATGTCTTCCTCAAGGACCTGGGAGCTGTCACTTTGAAATGTAATCATCAAGGGACATAGCACCCCTAACTCCCAGTCCTGGTGGCAGGGTAGGAGCATAACTCTGGAGCACCTTGCTCAAACTTGCAAAACTACCCCGTTATAAAGAGATGAAAAGATGTTTTTCTTCTGGATAAAGCCAATTATCTCACACAGATGGTCATCCTAATAATCAAGTAAGGTTGAGATGAACTAGATATGACAAATGGTACTATTAAGTCATCTGACTTTAGTACTATTAAGTCATCGCTTTTTTTGGAAACATATAGTGGGTTGCATCTGCCCGGCTATGTAAATAAGTGAGATTTATTTTGGTCTTTTCCATCTCTTAGATTACTTGTGATACACATCACATTCTGGTTTAATTAATGCTTATTCAAAAATAAAAATGTAATCTTAACTACCTTTGTAGAAAGGATATCTGTGTTGGGAGATTTTGTTTTTTATTATTTTTCCTCAACACTTCCTATGTAGGGGACATGTTTGGGAAAGGACAAAGTTAGAGAATAATTTAGCATTGAGGGACACAGTGAGAGAAGGGTTCTGAGTGAGAATGAGTAAAGATGTATTGTCTAGCTAAATTGGGCATTATTATTCAGAGGAGGAGCTATTTATACTCATGGGGGCATGTAGACTCTTCTTTTGTTCAGATAAATAAATATCCAGTTAAGTTCCTAAAACAATTAATAAAACTATTGGAACATCATCTCCCTGGACAAAAAAAATTCTGGAGTATTAAATTTATGTTAATTGCAGGCAGTTAAATATTAAATTCACGTTAGGGTAAACAACAAGGTATGTGGCTGTAAATGGTTTCAATTCCCATGTGAAAAATTGCCATTTAAATGATAGAAGCCAAATGTTGTTTATTTTCATAGTAAAGAGGCATCATATTTAAGGTATGATAAGTGGAACATGTTTGTAATTCTGTTGAAATGTGTGACTATTCTTGAAAACAAGAAAGAATTTTAGTAGGAAGGCATGGGTAGGAAAGATGCTGTAGCTAGAACTGATCGGAACAGCACATGAAGCTATAATCTGGGGAGAGGTATGGAGCTCTATTAAGTAGTCAGAGATGAGTCTGAAAAAGATAGGGGAGATTCTGAAGAATTTTGAGTATTGACCTTAGAACCTTGGTATTTACTTGCTAATGCTGCCATAGTTAGGCAAGTATTGATGGGAGAGGAAGCAAAGGGGCAGTCAGACATTGTTGAGCATATTCAGCTGGGAAGCAGAGGCCTGCTTGCTTCACCAGGAAGCTACAGCTTCACACTTCAGGGAATCCCAGCATTGTCCCTCCACGGGGATTAACTCTCCTCCCTTCCCTGCTCTGGTCCGTGATGCTATGTGTGTAGAGGGGAGTAGGGGGAGATAAGGACATGTGCAATGAATTCAAAATGGTACAGGGAGAGGTCCTTTACCATAGAGGACTGTCAATCTAACCTGGGAAAAAGATCTTGGTTAGGGAGGTGGACCCAAAACAAGCCTGTGAAAACTTGGGAAGATGATTGGTTATTGTGAAAAACTCCCATTAAAATCCCAGTAGACAAAGAGCACTCTTGCTCTCAACCCTGCTCATGACCTGTGCTTGCCCCCGTGCACTTGCCTGTTCTGCCCACAGTGGCCATGTGGCCCTAGCAACCAGTGGCTGTTGGCTGGGAGGACTCCAAATGCAGGCTGCAGGTGGCAGCCTGGGTGCAGCAGCAAAGCAAAGGGTTGCAGCCAGGAACAGGAGCTAAGCTGGCCAGCTGCTGGACTGGGACTAAGCTTTAATATGACACAGGAGCTCTGGAAATTAACTCCATTTCTGGTCCTGTTTTTCCATGGCGGGATGTACAGAGATAGGACATTGGGGAACTCCTTTAATTTTGCTTCCTGAATAAATCTTCCCACCTGACCTCATCCTCTCTTGTGGGTCCCTGAAAATGTTTTTTCTTGTGACACTGCAAGAGCCCCACTTCCACCAGCAACAATAAGACTCAGGAGGAAAAATTAATCAAATTGAGAGTTGATTTAATGAAGATATTTCAATTTAGTAATATCACTAAAGATAAATTAATAAAAAATTAATATTAATATTTTTAAAAAGTATACAGTTGTCCCTCGTTTATCGCGGTTAATCCGTTCCAGGCTCTAGCAGTTGCACCTGGCATTGAAGGATTCCTGGGGTGCTCGAATACATAGGCCTACAGTCCATACACACAGTAATTTTAATTGTAATTGTAATACAGGGGTGTATAATTGACTCAGACAACTGACCACGCACTGTATCATTGTCACTGTCTCGATCAACTTTTTAATGAATATATTTGAAAGAACCACGACAGAGTGAAGCCGCGAATGTCGAAGGGCAAAGTGGCAAGGGACGACTGTATCAGCTATCATATTTCAAGAGCAGGATTTATTATTATTGAATTTAATAATGTAATATTTTAAGATGTACAGAGCAGGTGGTTCAAGTATTATATAATTCAGCTTCTCAACGATCCCAGGATTCTAGGTCAACTTTATACTATTCTCCTGTTTACAGGATGGCTGTGCTATAATCCAGCACCACATACTCATATGAGCAGATTTAACTTGGGACTTCAGAAGGTGGCTTACTGGCCCTGGTTAGTGTGGCTCAGTTGGTTGGAACATTGCTCCACATGGAAAGGTTGTGGCTTCAATCCCTGTTTGGGGAACATACAGGAGGCAATAACATATCAGTGTTTCTCTCTCACATCAATGTTTCTCTCTCTCTCTCTCTCTCTCTCCTCCTTCCTCTCTCTCTCAAAAAAAAAAAAAAATCAATAAACATGTCCACTGTGAGGATTTTTTTAAAAAGACGATGGCTCTCTATCTGCATCTCTCTCTACCTTTCTCTCTCCCTCTTTTTTAAATCAGGAGGTATGCCTTTCGAGAAATCCCCCAGAAGACTTTGCTTCAGATCGTAATGTGGACAGGATTTGAACGCATGCTCTCACTTTTGCTGCAAAGGAGGAAATATGAAAGTAAGTGGGGGGGGGGAGAAATGGGGAAAAGATATTTCCCCTAAAATTATAAAATTATATTATACAAAGCTGCAAAATGTAAAAAAAAAAAAAAAATGCCATTTGCCTCAAGAACTGTCAGATCTAATAGACAGACAACTGAGTGGACAGTTGAAATAAGATAGAAACACAATAATGATGACATAAAATGTCAGGCGGATTGTGATAATAGGTTAGGTAATTAAAAACAGTCAAGATAACTCCAGTCTCACATCATATTATGGCATGAATTCCAGGAAGGTTAACATTATTAATTGTAAGAAATAAAACTGTAAAATACAGTAAACCCTTGATTCTTCAGACCTTGATTTAATGGACAAAATTTCCAGTCCATATGTCATATGTGGAAATTAACAACCTTTTAATTTTAAAAGGCTTTTAACCAAGATTTGCTTACAATTAAATTAACAGGTTATATTTTGTTATCAATTCACTCTTATTTTTAAAAATTTTAGAAAATAGGCCATTTGTTGTAAAAAACACTATAGTAATTTCGCCAACATAAATAAATATTACATATCTGCAATGATAGTCTACATATTCAAATCCAAGAGTCACCACTCATAAACATCATTGAGCGATTGATTAGCAGGTGATCACACCACACGGAGAGATGTGATTGGTTCTGTTGCCCTCTGGCTTGACTTTCTGTTGCAGTTTTATTTTTATTTATTTGTTTAAAAATTTTTTTTCTTTATTGATTTGAGAGAGAGAGGAAGGGAGAAGTATTCTTCTATGTGCATTACATACAGATGGTCCCTGACTCACAATAGTTTGATTTAATAATTTTTGACTTTGTGATGTGGAAAAGCAATATGCATTCCATACAAGCTGTACGTCAGATTTTGAATTGTGCTCTTGTCTGGGCTATTGCTATTCTCTCATGATGCTGGGCAGTGGCAGTTTGCCAAATCCCTGTCAGTCATGAGATCAAGAGGATGAGCAAACCATACTATACAGTGTACTGTGTTGCCAGCATTTTTTGGACTGTGTTATGTTCTGAACACATTTAAAGTTCACTAGACTAAGCCATGATGTTCGGTAGGTTAGGTGTATTAAATGCATTTTCTACTTTTATTTTCAACTTACAGTAGGTTTAGTGGAATGTAATCCCATTGTAAGTGGAGGAGCATCTGTATCATTCTTACAGGTCTATGAAGTAGGAATCAGTATTATTCTATTTTACAGATGAAAAAAAAAAAAACTGCAGCCCTGAATGATAAAATAAATGGAGGGCATACAGCTGGGAAGTGTTGAAGCCAGATTTCAAAACCATGGTCTCTGTCTCAAAAGCTCAAACACACAGATATCATGTTGCATTGCTTCTCTAAGTTTAATAATCTTACTTAAAGAAATGCAAAAAGTATAAATATGTATGTAGAAGATATTTACATAAGCAATTTTTGAAGTAGTTAAAACTTTAATATGAAGTAAGCATTCAAACAAGAGAATTTTGCTTAGAATATTTACATTTTTTCTAAATTGGCATCGATAATCCTTTGCTTCTGGCTAGTGATAAAACTCACTTATATCCTTCACTTCCGAGGTTGTAAATAAATGACAAAATTTATGTTCTGAAAATGTCTGATCTGTAGTATTTTTAAAAGCATTTGGCAAGTTCTTCGCAGTATCTGGATCAAAGGATATGGGAGAAATATAAAGGATGGAGTGTTCAAATTATAGGACTGCTTGCTGATGTCCTACTTTCAATCTCCTTCCTTACCTCCTTAGGTAATTTTTAGCCTTCATTCTGTGAATGTGCTGTACCCATGCATTTACTTACATAAGCACAGTCTGGCCCAGCTGTAAAGCAAATGTGCAACTGCTTAGGCATATTGGTGGGTGGGCCCTCAGCAGGGTGCCCACCGACACTAGTAGGTTTAGAGGTTGAATGGCATCTGCAAACACAGGTATTATTAGCAAGACTGAATAAGCTTGCAATAATGGCTCCTGCCAATGATTCCTTCACTGGGGAGAGACCCAACTAGGTCCTGCCTCTCCTGTGGATACTCCAAGACCAGTTGGTCTCCTTTATCTATGGCCTGTGGGCTTTTCACGTTGGTATTTTTGTGCTGGTTTCTAGATCAAGTGGTCTGCATGTGCATCCCTTAAGAAAAGCTTTTTTGTTGTTGTTGTTTTCATTCCCTACAGTTCATAGTTTTCCCCCCATGTTAACAAAGCCAAGTAATTGGGAATCTTGTCTCTCTTGTGTAGAGTCTAAGGGTAGTGGTGCCTGATGAGGGGCTTGAATCCTTCCCTGTTCAGGGACAAGTTCCGGAGCTTTGATATCCCTCCAGATTGCGGATCCCGGTGACTGTGGGGCGGTGTGTTCCTGGTGAGACTGTGTCTCTGCCCCTCCTTCCTGTCTCAATGCTCTGCTTTTTCAACATTTGTGGTGGAGGCTCTGGTCTCTGTTGTAACAATGTCAACTCAGCCACTGAAGCTCAAAAATAGCCACACTCAGTTCCTGAAATGACGTGTCACAGTGCTTTATTTATAAAAGTAGGCGGCGGGCTCCAGATCTTAGTTGGCTGACTCCTGTGCAAAAATGGCTGAAGTTCTGCTGCCCCTTCATCCAGTTCTGTGCCTCAGGCCACGACGCTGAGCTTCGCTAAGTCCACCACTATCACATTCACAGACACAGTTGTGCCATTTAGTCACAGTCCCTGCGCCTTGACCTCAGCTCAGCTTACCTAACACGGAACCAAGAGATGGTTCTTCTCTTCTCCCCTCCCCTTCCCTTTCTGTTCTTTACATCCACACCAGAAAGGAAAGGCATTATTTCTGCCATGTCATCATATCCGTTACTCAAGAACATCACATAGTCCAACTGGCATAGACTTCACTCCACATTGGAATTCTCTGCTCTCAATCCTTCAGACTGGTTCTTCAGAAACTTGGAATATCTCTTCATTTTTTTTTTTTTTGTCTAAACCTGGATTTCAACTTGCCTTACTAAAGGGGTCAATACCACCTGCTCTCAGATGAGAGCGTCACGGTTCTGCCTCCAATGGGATATGATCTAAAAGGAAGACTGGATGTATTTTAGTTATTTCTACTCTATAGATGTGTTACTATTAGACAATCATCAACGTAGCAATAATAATTATATTTTTCGCTTAAGTAACATTTTTAAATGTCAAAAATATTTAAAGTAGAATAAGTAAATTCTTAAAATATTTGAAACTAAGTGGATCAGGGAGAGATTATAAAACTATTCAAAGGACAGGGAAGATGTGTTCACAACAAAATGAAAAAGACTCACATTCCAAAGTGTGCCTGAGTGTTAGCTGCACACAGAGGGGAATAGCTGTGCCACAGGAATGTTGTACCAGATGTTCCAATTCCCCTGAATGTAAACTAATCACTGTTCTTGTTTCAGTCTATCAGACAAAAAAAAAAAAAAAAAAATTCATTTAAAAGCATTAACGTTTCAGTTACATAAAATACCAGTTCCTTGTCATTCTTATTCCTGGTCCTATCACTAAATGTCTGAAGAGATTAGAAATATTCTATTTGAATTTTTACCTTTGTTATTTTATACAATTAGACAAATATATATATATTGTTATCCGATGGAACTGACATCCACATTTAAAGTGGATTCCCAGGAATATCAAAGTAGAATAAAGACTAAATGTGGAAAATAATCTGCCAAATAAACTTCTTCAGTTTAATGGAGGAAGGCATTTCGACATCTAGTTTTATTTGCCTGTGTTTAGTGGTGAAGTGACATTACATTTTATCTATGTGGAACACATGTTCGAACAATAGTCTCCTTTAAAAATCTAAGAGCTACAAAGTAGTATATGCATCACTGATATATGAACGTGATCAAGGAAACGGAATTGCCCATCATCAATAATTCTTTAAAAGTGTGCCATTAGAAAAATCAGAACATAACACATGTAATTATTACCTTTTACAAAATATCACTGTGTTTAGAAAAATAAATATACTATAGAAAAATAGCTATTAGTTTCACAGATAAAAAGGAAAATGCTAGTAAAGTATATGCTTATAGATTTCTTTCTATTTTCTTAATTACATTAATAATGAGAGGTTCGGATTATTACAACTAATCTTTTTACTTCAAATGATTTTCTTTGAGGTTATTTTTTTAGTGTAGAGATGAAGTGTCTTCCTTTGAGACACTAATATTAATAAATATATGTCACAACTTATTAGCATCAAATTAAATGAAAAAAGAAACAGATACAAGGGCCTTTAAATTTTCAAACATGTCACCCAGCACATCTATGTGTATTTTTTCGATTTAGAATTGAAGAAACTCAGGCAAATATCTGCTCCCAACTCACAAACACTAACAAAAGTAGACATAGTACATCGATTTAAATTATATAGACAAAGAAGCTAAGGTGTAGAAGAAGTAAGACTATGACTGTCCAAAGTCAAGTCCAAGCCGAGAGTACTTACCACTGCCTTGTTCAGAGTGGTGGTTTTCAGGGCTGAGGAGTGGGGGGAACAGGAAAATGCTGGACAGAGCTCAGACTTGTAGTTATAAGGTAAATAAGTTCTGGGGATCTAAGGTTCAGCCAAATGGTTAACAATACTCTATTGTACACTTGAAGGTTGCTGTGAGAGCAGACCCTTAACGCTCTCACCATAACAACAGGAACAGCAGCATGGTAACTCTGTGAAGCGAAGATCTGCTAACCAACCTTACTGTAGTAAACACTTGCAACACATACAGGCATCCAGTCACCCCACGGTATGCCTGACACAATGTTGCATGTCAGCTGTATCTCAGAACAGCTCCGGGAATAAAGCCAAGGGGATGGAGGTTTCAATTGTATCTCTAGGTTCTCCATGGCGAAATCAAGAGTAAACATGTTTGATATTGAGATTCTTAAGTTATTTAAGCTAAAAAGAAATCACTTGTATAGAGGCTTTCTTGTGTGTTTGCTTGCTTGTTTTCCTGATAGTCACAACCTTTGAGGGAGTCCTTTGAAGTCAGTTCTCCTGTGTAGCACAGTGGATGACGCAGCCTGATGTAACAATGTGGGCAGCATTACATAAATGGTGTTAGGGAAGGGGAGAGACAGAAAAGTCCATATTGCTTCCATTTAAATAGGCTGAGAGTGGGAGTTACAACATTAGCATGAAATGGCACATTGGACAATAAATGAAAAGAACAGGTGATCTCTGGTCCTGAATAAGAAAAGACAGTTTAGTGAACAACAAAGAATCTCCCAACCCCTTTATTTTAAGTCTGTATCAATACATCACTCAACCTCACATGGGTCCATGCATTTTAATGCATTTTTAAAAATCATTGTTTATTTAGGGTCCCCACAAAACATATTTGTTTATGGCTCCGCACATCCTTGCACCAGCCTTGCCCAGAAATATGGTAACAGTGCAGTATGGTCAATATAATTGCATAATATGAAATCTGCTTTCTAATTTCCACTCCATGTTCCATTGCTATGAGATTTGGGGAAATTTAATCTCTTTGTCTTCTTTTTTTTCTCCTTTCAAACTAAGGCTATAATAGTACTTATATCATTAGCATGGTGTGAGCACTAATTACACATATAAGACCCTTAGTAATTGTTTGGTATTATTATTATTACTACTAGTATAGTGCTTCATAAATATTGGCTATTATTATTATTTTTAGTAGTAGTAGTAGTAGTAGTATTGGTGGGAGGTTGCAGCTTGAATTAAAGAGGTAATCAGGGAAAATTTCCTGAACGTGGAAATGTCTGGGGGAATGTTAAGAACACATTCTTAAATATTTAATATTAGCTTATTGTTTTGCAAACTTCTTTGTGAAACTCCTCTACTGTCCAGAATGTTCAGGAAGTCTTGAGTCCATGGTCTCTGAGAGGAGATGGCTTGTGAGAAGGGACAATCATGTAGAAAATCACCTGTAGGTAAAAAAGGAAAAATAATCTAGAAGAAAGAGAAGAAAAAAGTTAGAGCTTGAGACCCTTAGGAGAAACATGTAGACAATCCTTCCTCTAAACCCCCAAGAATCTCTAGGGACCTTGGAAACAAGTATTTCTCCCACCCCCACCACATATGGAGAGTTTATTTAAGCCAATTTCACCTAAATAATAAAGGAAAAGGTAATACAAGCAATTTAAACTTGGGAGCATATAGCAAGTTAGTGTGTTGGTTACATGTAGATTTATTTCCTGTATTGTAAGAATGAACAAGTCTGCTTAACCAGTCTCTACTTTGAAAACGAACGAAGCACTTATGTGCTGTGCAATTGGGAAAGATTTTGATAAGGTTGCAGGTTGAGTCATGAGTACATTTAAGCCAATCTGATATTTACCACATCTTTGGTTCTTTAGTATTCATTGGCTTCTTCAATAAAATCTCCCTGAACAGAATTTTGTTGCTACCATATCCCATGAGGCACCTGTGTGGCTAGGAAAGCTTTAGCAATTCAGTGTTTTGAAATGATTCATCTTTAAACAAGACTCTCGTTATACAATCTACAAGTTCAAACTTTTGACCCATCTTCAACCTGTCTTCTCACTACAAGCGTTTACACACCTTCTTGTGATCTATTCACTGCCCCACAATCTACCATCTGAATTTGCACGGCTGGTCCCTCATCATAACATTCTGTCCATGTGGAATGTCTTCCCTCCTCTGCACTTCTGCATACTCATTCTATGTTTAAAGGCCATTTCCTTTCTCTTTTCAGAGAATATTTTTGATCATTCCAATGCACTCATTCATTATAAACTCACAGCACTGATTTTCTAAAATACTAATGAAGCTCATAGTCAAATAAGTTCTAAGGAGAGCATACTGCTGACTTGTGCCATTACTTTTTCTGTGCATAAATGCATTGTGTTCCTTACTAGATTCTGACCTCACAAGGAATAAGTCCTGTATTATACTCCTTTGCTCAGCACAGTGCTTAGCACATAATAGCAATAATGGAGGGCTGATTAAATATTTTCCAAATAAATTAGAAATATCATACATATTTAGAATGGAGATAAGTTCTAGTAGAGTCACTGAGTAAATTTTAGTGATATATAATTTAGATCTAATTTTCAGAAAATTAAATATAAACTGGAAGTTGACATAGCACAAGTGTATTTTAGATTAACTGTGAGTTCTGTAATAATTAAGAACTGTATAAACGATCTCCAGATATTTCACAAATGAGATGATGAATACTTGGCCAAGTCAATTAATAAATAAATAAGCTAATCAAATGCTTATGAACAAATATTAATCAATTGGAATATAGATTAGAAACAATACTGGTAATCACATGACTGTGAAAGAAGCAGTTTTGAGCCTGGAATTTGGGTCTGTTGACTAGGAAACACTTATAATATGTGTCAAATATACATATAATTAACATTTTTTTAAGAAAAATTTTTCTTCATATTTGCTAACTTTCACTATATGACAAAGGGCTTTTCAGAGTTATGATAGTAGTATTTTTTTTTAGAAAAATAGTTTTCTTCAATCTATAAGTAATACTTTAACAATAAGTGAAGAAATATCTCAGAAAGACATGCTATAGAAAGATAATTTTTAAACCATAATTTGAAATTTTTTACTACATGTATTTTAGTATTATAAATAATGTGTGTGGTAAATGTAGCTCATGAAAATTCTCATTTATAAAATGTAAACACTTAAAACCCATATTTTATAGCCTGCTGAAAATTCTAGTGTTTAAGAGATACAATGTATTTTGCATGTATTTATAAAACACATATAAATATAGGTGTGACGCGTGAATACGAAATACTAAAATAATGGATACAATGAACTATTAAGAAGAACTGATAAACTTTGGGAAAGATGGAATTTTCATAGTTAAATTACAACTAATCTTTGTTAATTTTTTTATAGTTTAAAAATTAATATCTTGCTTTACCATGGACATCCAGCAGTAAATTGTTTATTTACCTTTGTATGTAATTATGACATCTATCTTTAAATGATCACAATCATTGAGACAAAATACCCAAATAATACACAGTTAGAAACTGATTTTATACACCCTATATCACAAATACTTAAGCCAATTTTAAGAATATATTTCTCTGAGAGGGTAAGGGATGCCTCCTTCTGCAGCCCGCCTGAGCTGCAGACCAGAGGCAGTGTGTCGGTGCACCCATGCCCTCATTCTCTGCCTCACAGTTCAAGTCCAACCTTGAGCCTTGCCTTCTGAGAGTCACCTACATGATCAGAGTCACCCATTCTGAGTGGCCCCATCTCCAGTTATCCTGTGGGAAAAAAAATATGCCTCTGACCAATGGGAGCGATGGGCTCCCAGTGCCATTCTACTGAAACCCAGCCATCAATAGGACGCCACATGACCCAACAGGGTAAGTCCTGGGGCTGTTTTGGGCAGGGCTGACACCACTGAGGGGTTGTGAAAGTATCTGACAGCCTTTGAGGGGAGAGAGGGACAGAAAACTCTTTGTTTTTTAAAATAGAGATTATCTTCGTTATCGTGAATTAGACAGTAACTCCCTCTCATTTTCCTTGTTCCAAAAGTTCTCAATATGAAATTTCTTCTCTAGTCCAATTTTATAATGAGGTGTGATTTTTGAATCTGATTTTATCATATCCTCCAAAATAAATCTAAAACCCACAGGGCTCCAAATTTCATTTGTATTCATCGGGTCTATTATTTTGCCTTTAGTCATAATCTTTCCTAAACCATCTTTTGTAGTATAGATAGGAGGAAACTTCATTTTTCTGAAGTACTTCAGTTCTACAAACTCCTTTAGGAGTTTATTCACAATTCCTGTCAAGAAATTCATTTATCTATCCCTCATCTTGTCAAACGTGGTTTTTGCCCCTTTAAAAAATTTCTGTACAGCTATGGCTTAGCCATTATTATTATTATTATTATTATTATTATTAATTATTTTTACCATTTAGTTGAACTACCCATATTTCAAGCATGGTTAATTGGGAAAAGAAATCATCGATTTCAGATCCCTTGAGATTTGACTTTATGATACTAACCTGCATAAAAATGAAAAGGTAAGTTTAGAATATGTGATTGAATATTAGGAAAATCTCTGCTCTTTGTTAACCTTCCCCTTAAAGACCAACATCACATGAAATTACGTCAATAATTTAAAATTAAATTTATATTGTACTTTTAGATTAGATAATCATTAGGCTGTAACAAATTGTAAGGCTTGTATATATTTAAGGTAAGCTGAAAGTTGTAGTTATTTAACTTACTATGCAGCAAAAATCTATGTCTCCAATTTTATGTCTGAGTTCTAAACAGTAACATTTTCTAATATTTTTTCTTAATTATAATTGACATATTCTGTTGCAACTAAATAGAAAAATTAAGTTAATACATATTGGCTGCTTAGGTTTACATTCTATTAAATTTAAATGAGAAGAAAGTCCAATGGTCTCATTTTACAGAAAAAAAATAAATTAAAATTCTGAGTTGTGTGATTTGCCCACTTAAATTTAGATATGATTCAAATCAGGGAAAAAACGAAATGTTTGATGTTTCTGTGCTGACAAAATAAATCCAATTGTTATTGACAGAAGTTAATATTCCTGGAGTTAATGAGAAGAGCATGACATTTCTAACCTTCTTTTGCTCCCCAAAATTATTTACCTGTATAACTACAACGAGCATGCAATTATTGTCTCATTCCTAAAAGAACAAGTACTAGATGGGTATATTTGGGTAAAGGATAGGGAGTGAAATACAGCAAGGGGTATGGGCGAGGCCAAGGTCAGGAGACTGCTAGACACAGCTCCAGTCCAGCAACATCTGCGCCCCAGAGGGGCACAGCAGCCAGACACCAAATGTACAGTGAAGAAGAATGTAAATACATACAACTCTATAAACTTGCACTTGTTCCTTACCAAATCCATAAAATAATTATTAGAAACACCACATTTTGATTATAAGTTTGCCTAACATGAAGAAAATAATGCCTTTCATGAAAATGACTAAGAGTCAAGAATAAGCATTTTATGTTACGTGTGTGACTTCTCATTCTGCCTGGGTCCTACTCTTAATTTCACCATCACCATCTATGCACATAAAGAAAAGAAAGAAAAATTAAAACAAAACAACAGAAACCCTTAGAGCTTATGGGAAGCTAGGACATCATATGGAGACTCGCAATTTCCTGGAACAAGATAATTACACAAGCAGGGATTGCTATTTTTGCCGTAGAAAACATTTGAGAGTTAGCTCTGAGAGAGAAGAAAGTTATGTAGCTTAAAACTAAACTTAACTGGGAAGCTTGAGTCAAGCTGCCAGGGGCTGTTCATAGCCACGTGGAGGTAGTACCTTGTTAAGACCTTGTTGGACCAAGTTCAATGTTCTTCCTCTGTCATTGTAGTAGTGGACAGGTCTCCCTTTTACTGTTGCTATTAGTTTTTGTTGTTTATTTGTTTATATAATGTTCATCTCTCTTCATTTGCCTCTGAAGATCTAGAGAAAATGTGGGAGAGTGAAGAGAGAATGTAACTAGAAAGCTGAGTGGAGCAGTCAGGATAGCAACCCAGAGTTAGGAACATATCCACAAGAGTTTATTAGGACCTTATTAAATGAATAGAAATGTTTGAGGTTATAGTGTTAAGTTATAGTGTTAAGTGATACCAAAATTACATTAATAAATAATAATAATAATAATTAAATGAATAAAATAAAGCATTTAAAAAATGGGGGAAGACAAAACCTGGACTATGCCTCCAAAGAATTGTCTTACTAGGGAGGAAGAAAAAGGATATGGGCAGATAAGTGAAGGAATAATGTCAACTCTGGGTGATATGAGATATTGAGAATAACACAAAGCAACAGGACATCAGGCAATCAGGCCTTCCTTTTTAGCAGGGTCAGTCAATTTATTGAGGGAATAATTCATACTAGTTCCATGGGGAGCATGATGATATAATTCATGGTTCAAACTAAGACACTTTTGAGAGTAAAGAGAATGATATATTTTGGGACCAGAAGAATAAACAAGCTGTATGAGCAAACTGGGATCTTCTTAGAGGGCAAAGTGTCAGGACCTCAGCAGTAGTGCTAGTAACGATAATTACACTAACCATAATAACATCATCATATTCTCACTATCATCTTCATTATCATCATGTTCATCATCATCCTTGTCCTCATCATCTCTTGTATTTTCTTAATTCAAGTGTTGGAGTAATCTGTTTTACTTGTTACGTAATTTAATCTTCATAACTACCCTATGAGTTAGGTATTATTATTAATTGTTATTACTATTAGTATTGCTCTTGTTTTCCAGGGAAGAATATAGTAAGTTCAGGAAATTAAATAAATGGACAAATGTCATACAAGTAATTAGTGGTAGAGTTCAGAATCCAGGTCTCTATTAACCCAAAGCTCTAGTTAACATTATGTCAAATAACCCAACTCGAGCAAGGGTCACCTGAAAGGTGTTTGCAAATCCCACATCACAATGAATAGAGGCAGGTGGGAAACTGCTCTGAAGTAGGGGACATAAAAAAGACAGCAGACAGCAATTCCACTTCTGGGTATTTATCCAAAGAAAATGAAAACACTGTGTTCACTGCAGCATTATTTACAACATCCATGGCATGGAACCAACCTAGGTGTCCATCCGGAGATGAACAGATCAAGAAGATGTGATACACATAATGGAATATTACTCAGCAGTAGAAAGAATGAAATTTTGCCATTTGTGACAATATGGATGGACCCAGGAGGCATTATACTAAATGAAATAAGTTAGACAGAGAAAGACAAATACCATATGATTTGGCTTATATGTGCAATTTAAGAATAAAACAAACAAAAGAGAAACAGACTCATAGATACAGAAATAAACTGATGATTGTCAGAAGGGGTGGAAGTGGGGGATGGGTGAAAAAGTGAAGGGGAATAAGTGCATGCTTCTAGTTGTAAAATAAAATGTGCTAGTGATGTAATGTATAGTATAGGGGATGTAGGCAATAATATTTTAATAACTATGTATGGTCTTGAATGGTTACTAGACTTAATGTGGTGATCACCCACCTAGTAAGGTATGTAAATGTCAAATTACTATGTTGTACATCTGAAACTAATAAAATATTATGTCAACTATACTTTAATAAAAATGCATTAATTTTGTAAAAGATGGCGGATAAATTCAATGCATGAACCCCGATTGAAGTTTTATCGGGAGAAGGTAGAAAAAAACATAAAGGGCATTTTGAAAAAATTGGGGAAAATTGGCTACAGACTCTGCATAATGTTAAATTTTAAGAGTGGTACTGATGTTCTGTTTGTAAAGGAAATTTTTCTTGCACTTGGGAAAACCATGCTAGAGTATTTAGGGGATGAAGTACCCTAATGAGTTTATTCCACTTATTCACACACATTCAAGGCATGGTCAGATCCAAGCCTAAAAAGGAGAATTATTTCCAGGCCTAGAAGGCAGAGGAAAAACCTAAAGATATTTCTCACTCTCTGAACAATATGTACCTTTGAGTACTCTGTTCTCAGAGTCTGGGTAGAGAGACCTCTCTAGAGAGACTAAATCTCAGAGACATTATCTATTCTGGATGTACTAATAGCCCAGACCTGCTTAGAACACAGACTGATAATCCAGGACAGACGGACTGGTCCCAGAACGACTGATATCTCCTGAAGCACAGTTCCCTCCTGGTACTCTGAATGCCCAGATTCTATTACATGCACATAGACAACTTCATACATCACAGAACGACCATCCCAGGTGCACCCACATCTCCGGCACACTGTATTCTTCCTCAGCTCAGCAGTTGACATGGTGGGTGGATCTATGGAATCCACGTGGGTACTTTATGAATGCTGAATTAGTTACAAGTATTAATTATGAGAAGAATAACATAAAGTTTGGCCCATTTATAAAGTCTCATACTGCTTCATCAGTGGCAGTGCTAGACTCTTTACATTTCTTTCTGTCCAAACCAGGGGGACTGGCTATGATAAATTAGACTGAGCAAATTGTATAGACATATTCACATTCAATCTGTAGCACATGTTGTATATTTTAAGTGGATTCAGATTACACCCTAAAAAATAAACAAACAAAAACGAATATTGCTATCAAGGGTTTTGTCTGTATTTGTTTTTTTTCCCCATTATAAGAGCTACACATGTTGGCTCCGGACAGACCTATAGTCAGTTATCCCCATCAGCAGAGATCTTTCAACATCATTCTGCAAGAATATCAGTTCAGTGAAAACTCACAGTCTCAAATTATTCAAATTTTTTAACACATTTGACAGGGAGGAAAGTATTTGATTTCCTTTAAATAAAGGTTTAACAATACATATTACTTTTACAATGAGGTCATTTCTTAGCACATCCAGAAGTTTTGGTCTTTTGGATGTACAGTTAATAGCTCTCCGACATGAATTATAGAAAACACTGACATTGTATGTATTGGCCTAATCTTTAAAAAGTATTCACTGGGTAGCTATGAGAAATGTATAATGTCTCAGTTCAAATTTATACAAGTTTTAGGCCTTTAGTAAGAACCTTAGATCTGTCTACTAAAATATACAAATCTCTTGAGAATTATCTTATCAAATATAAGTAAAGCCATCTGTTTAATGATTACAAAGTATTTAAAATGCAGAAACAATGCCTCACGTGAGAACTAATTTGAAAAGTTTACAGAAAAAAACAGACACCATGTCCTCTCTTCTGTATGTCTCCCAGATGGTGGCTTTGCCTAGATCAGTGATTCTCAACCTTCCTAATGGCGTGACCCTTTAATACAGTTCCTCATGTTGTGATGACCCCAAGCATAAAATTATTTTTGTTGCTACTTCATAACTGTAATTTTGCTACTGTTATGAATCGTAATGTAAATGTCTGATATGCAGGATGTATTTTCATTGTTACAAATTGAACATAATTAAAGCATAGTGATTAATCACAAAAACAATATATAATTATATATTGTGAAATATTTATTTCTAATTACAAATAAATGAAATTTTGTCTTGAAGCATGATGTAGCATGGGTAACAGTCTTAATATAACAACAGTAAACTACATTGCTACATTTTGCGACAGTATGCGTAAAAAGCCAACCTCAGTGCGAAGGTTGAAATTGCTTCTTTCTCACCAGATCAGAAATTCTCGGGACAGTCTTTGCAAGAGCACAACGAAGATCATCTTGCACAACAAGTCTACTTCTGTATTTAGACTTGATAACCAACAAGCTGGAAAACCCTGTTTCACAAAGATATGTGGTTGGAAATGGAAGAAGAAGGTGCAACACAGTCTCAGACGGAATAGGATATGACTGCAAACACTTGATCCAGAATTTTGTAACTGGCATTGTAGTGAAGTCAGTTCTCGCTGTATCGCTGTTAATAAGTTCAATGAACTCCTCTTGTGCTGTCTCAGGAACATATTCAACTTTGACTGTGAATGGGCTTCTGGCAAGTGCAAATGGGGTGTCAAGTAGATTTGGAAAGTACAATGAAATTTCATCTGCAAGCATGTGCAAGTGTTCTTTCACAGACATTGTCATCATCATCCTTTTGTCTGGTTCAATGTCATGTTCCTCAAAGAAAGCAGATAAGGTAGGCAACATGTAAATTTTATTTTCATCCAATTTTTTTTGCAAAAGCTGAAGTTTCATTTGGAATGATCGGATCTTTTCAGACAAATCGAGGCATGTTGCATTTGGTCCTTGCAGTGATAAATTTAACTCATTCAAGATGTCAAAGATGTCAACCAAGTAAGCTATTTTCTGTAGTTCACTTTTATCTCTGAAAAGTGCTTCGAACTGCGGTCTTGCTTTCTGATTAAAAAACATTTTGAGTTCATCACGAAGCTCAAAAACATGTTTTAGAACTTTTCCTGTCGACAACCATCTCACTTCAGTGTGAAATAGAAGAGCACTGTTTGGCGCATCCAACTCGTTGCACAGTTGCGAAAACAGTCGACTGTTTAAAGTGCTCACCTTTACAAAATTGACAGAACTTTGATGCTTTTTATTACTTCTTGTAACTCTTGTGGCAGCATCTTTGTTGCTAATATTTGCCAATAAATCATACAATGAGTTCCAATGACTTTTGGTGACTCATTCAGAACCAAATGTTGAAATCCAGATCGACATCCTAGCATAGCTGGAGCACCATCTGTGCAAACACCACAAACCTTTTTCCAAGAGATCTTATGCACTTTCAGAAATGAACCAACTGTGTCAAATACATCACATGCAGTAGTTGTCATTTCAAGAGGTTTGCAAAAAAGAAACTCATCTTTAAAGTAGCCATCATTAATATACCTCACGTAAACCAGTAACTGTGAACAGTTTGCAAAGTGTGTAGCTTCATCAAGCTGGATGCTAAATATTGGAAGTGGAGCAGATTTAATTTCCTGTATTACCTGATCAAGAATATCAGCAGACATGTCATCTATTCTTCTGCGGACAGTGTCGTTAGATGAGGAAATTGCACTCAATTTCGTAACAAATTCATCTCTGATCATAACTCGAACAATGTCTTTGGCTGCTGGCAATAGTAAATCCTCAGCAATGGTGTGAGATTTCATAGCTCTGGCGATTCTGAGTGCCACCAAATATGAAGCTTCAATGGCTGCTACATTTTGTTTGTGCTACTTGCCACCAGTGTCAAGTCTGGCTTTCTTGAGTCCATCAGCTTTGCTTTTAAAATAGTTGGTATCCTTGCCGGCAAAGCTTGGATGCTTGCTATCAAAATGGCGTTTTAGTTTGTTCGGCTTCATAGATTTGGCTGATAGAACTTCACAACAAATAACACATTGCGATTTCTCAATTCTTCCTGTAATTATTGAGGTAAAACCATACTGTAAAAAATCCTCACTATATTTTCTTTTCTTAACGTTCTTCTCCACACAATCCATTGTCATGGAATGATTTGCTGTTATTTGAAAATAATATAGCCCTGGCCGGTTTGGCTCAGTGGTTAGAGTGTCGGCCTGCGGTCCAGAAAGACCCAGGTTTGGTTCCTGCTAAGGGCATGTACCTCGGTTGCAGTTTGTCCCCGGCCCTGGTTGGTCGTGCGGGTGGCAGCCACTCGATGTGTCCCTTTCACGTCGATGTTTCTCTCTCTCTCTTCCTCTCTCTCCCTCCCACTCTATCTGAACCAAAAAAATGAAAAAATGTCCTCGGGTGAGGATTAAAAAAAAAAAAAAAAGAAAATAATATATAACAATAGCTTTAATAATACAAAAGATGATACATGGCATAGTTTAGTCAATATAGTTCATTAAAGTTTCCTATGATTTACCATTCTCTGTGTTGTTGTTTTTTTACATACCTGTTACTATCACAAGGGGGCAGTATTTCAACCACAGCTGAATATAAAAAGACGGATCAGCATCCAGATTAAGTTCCCATGATACAGATTTTTTTTTGTAGTAGTAGTAGTTGATGATTTTACAGTACATGATTTTATGTTTACCCAGTAATTATAATTCATGAAGTGTCATTTTACCTCCAATACTTCTGCTTTCTACACAGTAGCTGCTCTCTACACATGTGTGACTGGTCCACATAAGTACATTATGGTGCCAACCCTGTCAGATATACCTGTATTTGTACGGGGTGTATGTGATGGGGTTGGCATGATGATATCAACCTTTGTGGGCGTATCTGCATGTGGGCGGACCCGCCTGGAGACGGATAGAAGAGCGGTGTCTCGGTTCCTAAGACCATCGGAAATATGTGTTTTCCGATGGTCTTAGACGACCCCTGTGAAAGGGTCGTTCGACCCCCAAAGGGGTTGCAACCCACAGGTTGAGAACTGCTGGCCTAAATGGTGCTCAGTGTGTTTGAAAGTGGAAGCATATGGAGAGTTATTGATCCTGGCAAAACTCTGTTCTTTGTCTGATGTTAAAAATGAAAAGTGGAAGATGCACAAATAGAGGTAAAGCTTTCAGTTCATTGGAAGTAATACTTTTTACTGAATTCTGCATGAGTTTTTGTTCAGACTCATGAAAACTATAAAAAAAGAAAGAAGATAGTCCAGGTAATTATAGGACATAAGTTTCAGCAAAGGCCCAACATGTCTGAGAAGAGTATAGCCTTGAAATTCTATTCTCTCTCTCTTGCTCACTCTCTCTCCTCTCCCCTCTCTCTTTCTCACAGAGATCTCACATACCACATTAATATGACTATCCAACTATTGATTTTCCCAAATGCTTCTTGAATGCTTCTTTCTAACCAAGGTAGTATATTAGCGGTTTCCCCAACATTTCTACTTATTTTTGTTCTCTACATTCTAGTGTAAAGTGTTTCATCTGCCTGAATTTGTACATTTCCCCATATCCCTGCCTTCCCCCATTCCTGTCACTCCCTATTCAGTGTCTGTGTCCTCGCTCATAGGACTTTTCTGAACACTTTATGCTTATTTGTCTTAGCAATTCTCTTAATTATGATTATCACTGTAACCTTACATGTCCTTGTTGCATTTATTATACTCTTTTCCAATTTAAATCTATTTGAATTTTTAATATTTATTTAAATGTGTTGTTTACGTTATCACAGTGCAGGAAATAGTCTCTCCATCTTTATACCCCCGCCCCCTCTGTATCCCCACCAAACCCAAACATACAGTGCACACAGCGGTCACTCAGTAAACGCGTGTATTTATGGATGAACATAACAATTCCTTTATAATGTTTATTTTCTGTAGATTTCTTTTGCTTCCTTTGTTCCATTCTTATACTTAATTTAAAAACTAAATCTCATATTTAAGCAACACACATGAACTAGGGAATCTTTATGGCAAGAGTACTAACTGTTAATGGAAAAGTTGCAGAAGCCATGAAGTGAAAGGCATGTATTATCCTCATTGAACATGGCTGGATTTACAAGTAGCAGTTTCCAACTCACCTCTGTCAGACTTGCATTTGCATGACATGACCCTGGAAATTTGGCGGGAACGATTTCCTATTCATTGCCTTTCCTTCATTCATGTGTCCGTTCAATAAAACGACTCATACATCTCCATTAAGCTTTGCATTTGGAACCCACCCTGCCCTGTGTAAAAGCTCAAGTGGACAGATACTCCCAACAAACGCTTTTACACGAAAAGATCAATGGCATATTATGCTGTACAGAGATGAAGGTTCTAAGTGCATTCTGGTTTTTAACAAGCAACAAGAAAATTACAAACTAAATCAATATGTCCAACAGAATGCCTGTTCATTTGCTACTGACTCAGGCTATTTCTGGAGGTTCTTGTGCAGCTTTTTCTACATTTTGTTTTCAGAACTGACACATGAAAACCCGAGGACTGAAATGCGAAGACTTCAAAGCTCCCACTCTGTGTGGGAAGCATTCGCACTGGCGTCAAGGATGGCACACACGCTTTCATCACTGGCTGAATAATAAGCCTTCCTCCAGGAGCAACTCCCGGGAGGAAGCTCCCTGCACCCATTATGTCAGACCACAAGCTAGCAGCTTGAGAGACCGTGGCCCACTGCACAGAAGGCGTATGTATTTTTCCCAGGCTTCTGTCTGGGTGATCATCTTAAAGCTAGATTTCGAGATTAAAAAACAAATGTCACTGAAATTTCTGTTCTGGACATGTTTAAACACTCTGAGTCCTGTGAATATTATTGTTTTAGTGCTTTTAATACAGATTTTTCTATAGAGGATATAACAATAACCACAGAAAAAAATTAAAGCAGGGTCCCAAGCATTTGAAGTGGGAAGAAAAACAAAATAAAAAAATTTTAGCTTAATACAACAGAAATAAAAATGATGTAATATTACTTATAAATACAGTTACCTCACAAATAGCAATTAGGATGATAAGAGAATTGTCTAGATGTTGTATTATGTTCACATTTTTGGTTACATAAACATAGTTCTTTTAATTTTTATAAAAGTATAATTGACATACAATATCATATTAGTTTCAGGTGTACAACACAGTGATTTGACATATATATATCCCTTATGATGTGATCACCACAATAAATCTAGTAACTATCTGTCACCATACAAAGTTATGACAATAATATTGACTATTTTCTCTATGCTGTACATTACATCCCCGTGACTTATACACTTTTTTTTTTAATAAATAACTGGAGGTTTTTACCTCTTATTTCCCTTCACCTTTTTCACTCCCTCCACCCTAGGTACTACTTTTAAACAGCTACTTCCAAATCTGTTATTAGCAAAATAATATGGACATTATGAAGCATGTTTGCATTTAAACCTTTTTCAGTCTGTTTGCAGCATTGCAACCTTGGCACAAGCCCAAGTCACTGAGAGAATGGTTTCTTTTACTTTCTTGCTTTATAGGCCTACTCCCTGCAAACTCACCAAATGGTTGATATAGAAGTGAATATACAACCTTGAATTAAAAGACATAGTCAATCTCCTTTTTATGCTAGGGCAGAGTCTTAGCCTTCTTTTCATGAATCTAAGGAAAAGGGCTTTCTTATGGATTCATTTGGCTGAAATTTTCCAGCATGACAGAAGACCTCAGGTGGCTCTGGAAGGCACTGGCGTTTTTTCCTTGCAACAAACACAATAATTTTCCAGGACTATCAAGAGATGAGGGGACTGCCGATAATTCTAGTGACATATAAATATTTCATATATTAAAGAATTTCCATTTAAAAGACTACAGAACCATTTCAAAACCCTGTTAAATTGGAGAACCTTACAGAAAACAGAAACTATAAAAGTATACTGTACAAGAAGTCAAAAAGCCATTTACTCCCTAGGAGAAATAAATAGTTTGATGGTAATGCAAAGTATAAGAAGGTTAAAATAATAATAACTAATACAATTTGGGGTATTGAAGATGACTTATATGAGACATAATTGGTGTTGAGTTGACCCATAGATTGAATTTGTGGCTGCTAATGTTGTATAGTTGACCCCTGACAACATGGGTTAAAACTGCATCGGTCCACTTATACTTGAAATTTTTCAAATAAACACTGTTACTGTATTTTCTCTTTCTTATGACTTTTAATAACATTTTCTTTTCTTTTTTAAATTTTTTTTCTTCATTGATTTGAGAAAGAGAGGAAGGGAGAGGGAGAGAGAGCTAGAAACATCGATGAGAGAGAACATCGATTGGCCACCTCCTGCATGCCCCCCAGTGGGGATTTGGCCCACAACCTGGGCATGTGCCCTGACCAGGAATCAAACTGGTGACCTCTTGGTGCATGGGTCGACACTCAACCACTGAGCCACACTGGCTGGACAAAATTTTCTTTCCTCTAACTTATTTTACTGTAAGAATATAGTATATAATATATATATATATCATACAAAATATGTGTTAATCAACTGTTTTTGGTTAGGCCTTCCTGTCAGCAGTTGGCTATTATCAGTACGCTATTAAGTTCTGGGGGATTCAAAAGTTTTATGCACATTTTCAACTGCGCAGGGGTCAGCATTCCTAAGCTCCACATTGTTAGACAACTGTAGTAGTAATAATAATAATATCATAGCAATAATAACAATGAAAAAAGTTTCTTCTTTCATCAGTGTTATCATTACCAAAATCATCATTATCATCACCATAACCAAACTGAAGAATTTTCCCCAAAACAGATGAAACCATAAGGAAGTCTTAATATTCAAATATTCTTAACATCAAATATTTAGTTCACACAGAGTGAAAATTTTACATTGTTAAGTACTTGGTAGCTGGTTGTGATTAGAGTGAGCTGCCTAAGAGCTTGAATTGACAATAAAGAGTGGAACCACAAAGATTTTAAAATGTTGCCTGGGATTTTAGATTAAAATTTAGATCTGATATCTGTGTCTTTTCCTTTGTCCTGACCCAATTCACTGTTCAGGCTTCTAAGACACCTAATTCAAATGTTTTATGAATAGGCAAGCTTTATGTGAGACTGTTGTAATGAATGGTTGTATGTAATCATTGCACATACACATTTATCACAAAAAAATAGAAATATTGAAAGAAAAAATACCATGAAGACTCTTCTCATTTATATAAGTCTTGTTGAAATGAAACTGTATGAAGATAAAAACTTCAGAATTTGACACAATGAAAGGTCTGTTGAGATCATGTAGTCATGGTACATTCAGTTATATTGTCCATATTATCAATGAAAAGTAAGAACCTAGTTTCAGAGAAGATAGTCTTTTTTGTTTGTTTTTTATCCTCACCCGAGGACATTTTTGCATTTATCTTCAGACAGAGCAGGAGGGAGAGAGGGGGGAGGAGAGAGAGAGAAACATCAATGTGAGAGAGACACATAGACTGGTTGCCACCCACACAACCCCAACCGGGACCAGGGACATACCGCAACTGAGGTACGTGCCTTTAGTGGGAACCGAACCCTTTCTGGTCCACGGGCCACGCTCTTAACTGCTGAGTCAAACTGGCCAGGGCTAGAAGATAGTCTTTTATCAGCTGTTTATGCACAGTACCTAGAGCAGACCTGGCATGTAGTAGACACTAAATGTATAGATGTTTGGTGAATAAACAAATACATTCATTTTCTTTTTCATTTAACAAATACTTGTATAGTTAGGTATAGTTTCTAATCAGTTTAGTTTTATGTTTCTATTTAATTAATTTAACCACCTTATGGGGTAAATATTGGTATGAACCAACCTTGCCAACACCTTGCTTTCAGACTTCTGGCCTTCTGAATTGTGGTAGGATTAATTTCCTATGTTTTTAGTCACCCAGTTTGTGGTAGTTTATTAGGGCAGCCCTAGGACACTGATATAGCATGTCAGCAGGTTTAAGTTTAAAAATAACAAATTTACACCCTGGCCAGTTTGGCTCAGCAGTTAGAGTGTCGGCCTGCAGACCAGAGAGTCCTGGGTTTGGTTCCCACTAAGGGCGCATACCTCAGTTGCAGTTTGTCCCCTGCCCTGGTTGGGGTTGTGTGGGTGGCAACCACTCGATGTGTCTCTCTGACATCGATGTTTCTCTCTCTCCCTTCCTCCCTCTCTCCCTCCCACTCTATCTGAAGATAAATGCAAGAATGTCCTCGGGTGAGGATAAGAAAATAAATTTTAAAAAATAACAAATTTAAGAACTTACTTAAAAATAAACAAATGAATTTAAGTATTATGAAAATACAACTGCTCATAGTGATCACCAAAATCCATGGCTCAGTAATGTAATAAAGTTTTATTTGTTGTCTGCTTTCTCTTTTTAACACTAACCACTGAAATACATTCCTTAATTAAGATTTTTAAGTACATAAATAACGAGTTGTTCCATTCGTAAACCATGGACTTTGGCAACAGTTATATTTTCACAGTCATTGAATATTAAAGTTGGTAAGGAATTTCATAGCTTAAGTATTCCAAACCCCTAATTTTGGAGAAAGTTTAATGGCTTGTTTTAAAACCACACATCAAAATAGTTATAACATGTAGTTGTGAATCCACACCCCCCAATTCCCAGACCCATAACTTCACCATCAATTAAAATAAACTTGAAAAACTATTAAAGTCTAGTTAGTATCTCATGACTCTGGTTCTGTTTCTAGCTCTCATTTTAGCTTTTTCTCTTTATTCTGTAGGAACAAGGTCCCCCACATTTTTAAGACTATTAAGATTATTATGTTAGTTTGTCTGGTCAGTGGCCCTTTAATTTCAAAAAAATGTGGGCAGAAGAAAGAAACAGCAGGAAGCACTCAGAACAGAACACCAAAGAGCGAGAGCCTTAACCAATATTTAAGGTTTTGGAAGCCTACAGAAATTACTCTGAAGAGGTACAACATCTGAATTCTATGGACATTACTACCGATGTTCATTCTCATTCAAATTCAAAATATGCATACATTTACTTTCCAACTATTTGATTATTAAAATGGCTTTCAAAATACACTCTGCTAATTAAGTTTAATTGGAGCCGAGTAAGGGTTACCAAGACCCCTCTACCCATCAAGAAAGAAAAAGATATCTATGACTTTGACTGATAGGAATTTTTATCTATGAAAATGTGTTGTTTTGTTATTGTAATTCTTTTACTTTATTAACTAAATAAATAATGTTAAATTTGACTAAGGTTCTATTATGGTTTTATACTAAAAATAGAGGCAAAGTTGGTGAAACCATTTACTTTCATTTCAATGGATTTTTTCCTACTCTTGGTTCATTCTAAAAAAAATTTATAGCTTTTTTATTCATCATACTATGTATAAATTATACCAACTGCTGTTTTGAATCCACCACTACCATTTCAGAAAACTGATCGTTGCATATGAACAATATTCAAATTTTATATTTTGGATAAGCCTCATTTCTCTCAAGCTTATAAGTAGGATAGTTATAATTAGAATTTTAGAAAAAATGTCTTATAATTAAGATTGAGGTGTCCTTTAAATTCATCTCCACAATATTCATATGCATTCATTAACTTCAGATGTAATTGGAAGGCACATAATTAATGCAATGGTTCTGAAAGTTTATCAAATTACCACCAATAATCATAGGTTCTTGATGATCCTCAGTAACATGGTGCTAAGACATCAATAAAATACTAATTATGAATTACTAATTGTAATGACTCCACAAGGCCTTAAAAACAGCATCACTGTTTAAATTAAATTAAGTTAGTTTTATTGACCTAATTATTGAAGGATGAGCAGTTTCAAGTTGTAAAATTCTGAACTGACATTTGAAATTGCTTCTACTGTTATAATAAATGCCAATTCTTCTGAAAGCAAGAACCACAAACAAAAAATTTTTTCAAGATAAGAGTTTACACGAATTAGCACATGCTTGCTTACTAGATTCCATGAAAGAAAAGAACTGTTAAAACATATTCATACATTTTTATTTTAGCTGTTAATAAAAACAAGCAAACCTGGAAATGTAGAATCAATGACTTTTCAGGAATTCCCAGGCAAATTTTTCTTACATTCCATGAATGTAAATGTACCAAAAATGTATGAAAACAATAATAAAACCACTGCTGATTTTCTATTGGTATTATGAACAACACTGTTGTAATCAATCAGCTTATCTCTCAGCCTGAAGTCCCCTGCTATGCATCAGTAAGGTGATCATTTTCTAATAGCCTTTTCATGCTATAAACTCTAGAAGAATAATCTTTTAATCAATTAAATTATGTAGTTACAGAACAGTTCAAACAATTAATTTCAGAGCTCATCAGATTGACACTTGCTTCAGAAACACTGGTGAACTCAAAGTGTTTTAAACTTCAAAATATTACTTTTAGTTGGAAACACATGTTAATTACTGAAGCATGCCAAAATTAATATCTTAATTATTTTTTATATTCACACTGACAAGTGGAGTACATTGGAAATGAAGACTTTAACTGCGTTAAAGGACACTCTTGTCTATATCCAAATACTCAGCTCTCTTTGGGGGTGATTAGCTCAGGAGATCTCATCTCTGAGACCCTGCAAATTGTGGCAAAAAGGCAAAAACAAAACAAAACAACTTCATTACTGAGAACCCTTCCTGTCTTTGTTGTTGATACTTTTACCACTATCAAATATGAGTAAATATTTGCTAGAAGTTGTGAAACTAAAACAGGCCTCTTATCTTATTTGAAAGGTGCCAATATTCTTCTTCATCGTCTATATAGTTCTCACATTGAAACAAAAGCTGTCTTGTCTACTGTCTGTCTGTGTCCTTAGGGGTGAAATCAGTCTAAGAATAATAATGTCCTATATTTCAGATTGAAGTACATTAGTCCTAAAACTGAACCCGTTAGAATTCCAGATCATAATCTTGTTGATTTTTTAAAGTTTCATTGCAAGTTTTTCAGGGTGACTACTTTGTCTATCATAAAAGCCAGCTGGTATCACCTTTGTCAACTGAGTGTAAATGAATCAGGAGCCTTTCCTAGAATTAAAGGACAACGTTGTATTTAAGGGTCTTAAGATTTGCAAATCTTGAAACACCACCAACGTAACACCCATAGTATTCCAAGAAAAAAAAAAAGAAAAAGAAAAGTTGAGAGCTCTCATAATAAAAAGCACATTCTTGAGAAGAATCAGTCCCCCACATTTCAGCCTCCGGATTGGTCCAATATGGTGACTTTCCAGATGTCAGGCATTCTGAATAATGGGTGTCAGGTGGTTTGGACACATGAACATTCTTTCCGAAGTTCTTCGGAGGGTTACCTGTAGGATTTTTATGTATATAGGTGATTAATGCACAACTGAGAAGTTCAAATGTTTAAGTCCTCAGGCTAATTAAAGTAAAATAAAATCTATTCCTCATGTTTCAACCCATTCTGATTTAATATAATTTTGCTGGCTTGGCTATGGTAACTCCATTTTGTTTCTTCACTCTTTCCTCACCTTTCAAAGCACAGAATGCCCAACTTCTCACATAGCACACATCGTTTAAAAGCCATATGCAGTACTTTCCTGTTTGTTACCTCTCTCCTTTGTTGAATCAGTAGCTTGTGGAAGGGAGTTTTTACCCATATAAATATAATCATTGATCATTAATATCATCATCCCTACCCCCCATTTTTCTCTCCTCAGTTCAAGAAAGACAAGTGAGTAATTCTATGACTATAATATCACAGCTCCAAAGTATGCAACCCAACACTGGCTCTCATGGTTCATTCAATTCTTATCAGTACTTCAGTTGCTAAGCTTCTAGCTATCATTTCTTGTGATTTTTTTTTTCTCTAATTGAAGTGGTTTTGATTTTAACCAAATTTGGATGTAATGGCATTCACCCAAATGCTAGTCTGTAAAAACATTTCCTTGGTGCAGTGATATAACCTTATAATGCCATTACTTGGCCAGGTATTCTCTTCTGCCTTAGGGAATACAATAATGCCAATGTTGACTAATCCAAGACATGGAATAGGCACTATTTCCAAGAGCTCTAACTGCTATAAGCTTTCAGAATATCTTACCCCATATGAAAATGTAAAGTTTAATTGAGGTCAGTACTGGAGACCTTTTGGAACAACACTTTCTGAGGAGTTCTATACCTTAATTTTTTCTAGAATGGCTTTGTTACTCTCTCTGAGGGTAATTTAGAATGAATGGCATGGATGAAGATGCCCTTAATGTTTCCCTCAGTTAGACTAAAATTCTTCTCTGAATGTTCAGTAAAACTCACCCATGAAGCCGTCCAGGCCTGGGCTTTTGTTTGCTGGGAGAGTCTTGATTACATTTTCAATTTCCTTTGTTGTTATTGGTGTGTTCAAGTTTTCTCTCTCTTCTTGGTTCAGTTTTGGAAGACTATGTGTTTATAGAAATTTGTCCATTTTGCTTAGATTGTCCAATTTGTTGCCCTATAGTTGTACATAGTATTTGTTAATGATCCTTTGTATTTCTGTGGTGTCAGTTGTTACTTTTCCTCCTTCATTTCTGATTTTGTGTATTTAGGTTCTCTCTCTTTATTTCTTGGTGAGTCTAGCTAATGGTCCATCAATCTTCTTTATCTTTTCAAAGAACCAGCTCTTTGTGTCATTGATTTTTTGAATTGTTTTTTTGGTCTCTATGTTGTTTATTTCTGCTCTGATTTTTACTATTTCTTTCCTTCTACTTGCTCTGGGGTTTTCTTTTTGTTTGCTTTCTAGTTCTTTAAGTTGTGAAGTTAGATAGTCAATTAGAAATTTTTCTTGATTCTTGAGGTAGGCCTGTAGGGCTATGTACTTCCCTCTCCAAACTGCTTTTGCTACATCCCATAGATTTTGTGTTGTTGTGTGTTTATTTTCATTGGTTTCCAGGAAGTTTTTAATTTCTTCCTTGATCCTTTTGGTAACCCATTCATTGTTTAATAACATGCTATTTAGCCTCCATGTGTTCCAATGTCTTTGCATGTTCTTGTTGTAATTGATTTCTAGTTTTATGCCATTGTTATATGAGAAGATGCTTGATATGATTTCAATCTTTTTGAACTTAGTTTGTGTCCTAAAATGTGGTCTATCTTTGAGAAGTTCCCATGTGCACTTGAGTAGAATATGAATTCTGCAGTTTTGGGGTGTAATTCTCTGTAGATATCTATTAAATCCATTTGATCTAGTGCATCATTTAGAGTCTCTGTTTCCTTGTTAATTTTTTGTCTAGAGGATCTATCTAGTGATGTCAGCAGGGTGATAAAGTTCCCTGCTATGATTGTATTGCTGCCGATTTCTCCTTTGAAGTCCTCTAGAAGATTTTTAATATATTTTGATGCTCCTATATTGAATGCATATATGTTTACCAAGGTTATATTTTCCTGGTGGATAGATCCTTTCCTATTATGTAGTAGCCTTCTTTGTCTCTAGTTATGGCCTTCATTTTGAAATCTAATTTATCAGATATGAGTATTGCTACCCCAGCTTTTTTTTCCTTTCCGTTTGCTTGGAAGATTTTTTTTCCATTCCTTCACTTTCAATCTATGTGAGTTTTTTGTTGTGAGGCGGGTCTCTTGTAAACAACATACATATGAGTCATGCTTTCTTATCCAATCAGCTACTCTGTGTCTTTTGATCGGAGCATTCAATCCATTTACATTTAAGGTGATTATTGATATGTATTTATTTATTGCCATTTTTGTTTAGTAAGGCTATATTTTTCTTCCTATTTCTTCTACTAATTACAGCAGTCCTTTTAACATTTCTTGCAGTGCTGGTTTGGTGCTAATATATTCCCTTAGCCTTTTTTTTTTTTTTTTTTTTTTTTTTTTTGTCTGGGAAGCTCTTTATTTGACCTTCTATTTTGAATGATAGCCTTGCTGGGTAGAGTAGTCTTGGATTCAGATCCTTGTTTTTCATTACCTTGATCACTTCATGCCATTCCCTTCTGGCCTGTAGTGTTTCTGTTGAGAAATCAGCTGATAGCCTTATGGGGGTTCCTTTGTAGGTAACCCATTGCGTATCTCTTGCTGCCTTTAGGATTCTCTCTTTGTCTTTAATTTTTGACATTTTAATTACTATGTGTCTTGGTGTGAGCCTGTTTGGGTTCTTCTTACTTGGGGCTCTCTGTGCTTCTTGAACTTGAATGCTTTCTTCCTTCATCAAGTTAAGGAAGTTTTCTGCCACTATTTTTTCAAATATGTTCTCTAACCCTTGCTCATTTTCTTCTTTTTGGGAACTCCTATTATGTGAATGTTGTTACGTTTCCAGTTGTCCCACAGTTCTATTAAGCTGTCATCCTGTTTTGTTTTGTTTTGTTTTTCCTCACCCGAGGACATTTTTGTATTTATCTTCAGACAGAGCAGGAGGGAGAGAGGGAGGAAGAGAGAGAGAGAGAAACATTGATGTGAGAGAGACACATCGAGTGGTTGCTACCCACACGACCCCAACCGTGGCCTGGAACAAACCACAACCGCAGTACGTGCCCTTAGTGGGGACCAAACCTTGGACTCTCTGGTCTGCAGGCCGACGCTCTAACCACTGAGCCAAACCTGCCAGAGTGAATCTTTCTGTTTTTTAATTGTGTTTTCTTTTTGATTTTTCTGATTGGTTGATTTTTTCTACCCTGTCTTCTAATTCACTGATCTGATCCTCAGCTTCCTCTACTCTGCTGGTTAGTCCTTCCAATGTGTTCTTTATTTCTGCCATATCATTCTTCATTTCCACTTGGTTGGTTTTCAATGTTTCTATATTTTTACTCATGGTGTTGAGGTCCTTACTCATGCTTTTGAGCTTCCTCAAGATCATGGCTCTGAACTCTACCTCTTATAACTTGCTTAACTGCATTTCTTTTATCTCATCTTCAGTAGATTTCTCTTGTTCTTTCCTTTGGGATTTGTTTCTTTGTTTCACCATTTTGGCTATCTCAGTGGGTTTTGGAGCCTGCCAAATTTTCCCTGTGGGTGTTGGTGTTCTGCTGTTTGTGGCTCCCTCTACTCGGTTTGGCTGAGTGTGGGAGGACCCATGTGAAACACCACTGTCAATTCCTACTTTCCTGGGTAGATTTGCAAAGCCAGGAAAGGTTCAGTTATCCTCTAGCTTTTTTCCTGGAGGCTATTACTCTTAGTTACTTGATGAGCCTTGTGTTGTAGCCATCAGCTGAATGAAAAACTCCCTCAGGTGTTCAGGGTAAGAGGATTTTCAGAGGGTGGGACAGATGCTTGCTGTTAATAAGCTTCAGTTTGCATTTCTCTGTGCCAGCTGGGTGGAGTTAAACTTCTGAGGGAGGTGCTGTTGCTTCTCCCCGGGCTCTGGGAAAGGGCTCCTCAAGTAAGATGGCCATTGTCCTATAAGGGAGATTCAGCACAAAACTCCCAGTGCCTTCCCATCTCTCCAAGCTGCCGAGTGTTCACACAGTTCCAGTCCAGTCCACCCTCCCTCTGCTGGAGCTCAAGGTGAGTGGCTATAGGCAATTCAGTGCGCTGCCCCATCCCTCTGTGCTGTGGAGCTGGCTTGAGACTTTAACCCTGAGGGAGCTGCTCACAGCTAAAACAGCTTCTGTCCGTGGGCTCCCAGCCCGCCCTCTTGCACCTCTGCAGAACTACCAGGCTCGATTCAGTGTCCTTTTTTCCTGTCCCTGGTTATATTGTCCTCTCCAGCTGCTTTTCTGTTGATTTTTCCCAACGCTTTGTCTTTATTTTAGTTGTAATTCCAGTTTGGTCCTGGGAGATGGTCTGTGTAGTTTCCATTCACTCTGCCAACATATTGGAATTCAAAAACCTCCCATTTAAAAAAAAAATTATTTTTATTTAAGTATTGTTTGTATAGAACCTTGTATTGGTTATCTTAGTTTCAAGTGTACAAGATAGTGATTCAACATTTTATACCTTACAATGTGATCACCCCACTAATTCTTCTACTTTGTACAGTATCTTGGAGCTTCTCTCTACTTGCTTGATGGAAAGCTGTCCAATTCATGAACTGTTTAATGAAGTCAATCAGGACTTTAAAATTTAATCAGTTGAATTTTGTTATTTAACTGTACACATACATCATTGGTTATGTTTTTCTGGAGAACCCCCTGACTAATACACACACACATTTGGGATTACTTTACACTTACAGAACGCACTATTATTTTTATTTTTAAAATCATTTTTAATGATATTTAATGTGTAGCACCAAACAAAGTGGTACCCAATAAATGTTCTGGATTGAAATTACAACTAAAGACCAAGCCTGATTCAATCAGACTAGAATATCCTCAGTGACCCAATGGGTTGTGTGTTTGTGATACTCATCCGTTTCCCTTTAAATGATGTAGAATTGACTCTAAAAATATACAGATATCATGTGCTATGATTAGTCCTTCAACAGACAAGTTTTTAACACATTTTAGTTTATGTTTCAGTTTTAGTTGTTGCTGTCTTGTATAATTTTGGCAAAGGAGGTACTGTGAGAATTTATTACAGATATTTTCCCCTGTCAAAATCATGTTGGTGTTTTCATGATGTTCTGTTTTAGTAGTTTTCTTTATTATATTAGAAGAAACCCACAACAACTGTATTATGAACTACATCTTCCCTGCTAGCTACCAATGATTTTTTATCTTAAAGAGGAGTTATAACATCCCCTTTTGTATTCTAAAGGTGCACACCTTGATGCACTAAATTAGAACAGACCTCTCAGAAGGGAATCTTTCTTTTGAACAAGCACAAGTTGAAAGGGCATGGCGATGTATTTTCTGTCAAAATGGTCAGATATGGAGCTGGTGGTTTTCATTTTAGAGGTTCAGCTACAGCTCTTTCTTCAAAATTATTCTCTGAATGCCTAACTGATTGTATTACCTTCTATTTATCACACTCTAATTCAACAGAATTAAAAGAGTATTTTCTGTCCTTCCATGCACCAAAGTGTTGCCAATTCGAGTCCCGGTCAGGACACATGCCCGGGTTGTGGGCTTGATCCCTAGGAGGAAGACACTTGATGTTTTACTCTCACATCAATGCCTCATTCTCTCTGTCTCCCTTCCCCTCTCTATAAAAAATAAATAAAACATCTTTTTTTTAAAGAATATTTTCTATATTCTTTACCAGGTTAAATAAAGCAGACCTCATATGATAAATATGCAGACTGCACATATTTAGAAAAATATCAAGAAAACAAATTTGATAAAAATTTTCACTAAACATCTTGCTTTAAAGTATATCTATAAATAGTTACTGACATCAGTATATGATTAGATCTAAAATAAATCTTTGAATAATTTTGTCTCTGGTTTAATGTGTAATTGTTACTTTAAAACTTGCATCACTTTTTCTTTTATACTTGAGAAAAGCACATCAAGAAATCCTGTATTATACAGTGTTACCACATGCCAGGTCTCCACACAATACACTCTTGTCACCTTTGTAAAGTGAGAGAGATGTTAACCGCAGTGGTCTAATAAATACTGGCTGCAATTAAACTTCATTTTCAAATACATTTCACAGCTCTTTGTGGGGACAAATTTTTTCTTGTTTGTTATGCTTGAATGTTGCCAGGCTGGCTCAAAGGATAAAGATTCATTTGTCTCTTGGAAAAATCTTTAATTATTGAACAAAGTGAACAACACCCAGAAATTTATGGCAGAAAAAGGGTGTGTGGGGTGGGGGAAGGAGGACAATTAAGAACCTTACAGAGGAGGATCTGATGTAGAGTTTTAAATTGGAAACAATAAATAACATACCTGCTTTTTTTCAAGCAAGAAATAATTTTCTTACAATAACTCTTTGCTTTATGACTGGAATAAATGAACATAATAATTACAGAAAAAATAAGAATATATGAAAATAACACTCTAAATTTATAGACAGATTTCAGAATTGTTTTACATGCAATATATATTTTTTAAACTATTACATACACAGTAATCTGGTCTTTCCAGCCTCACAGTATATGGTCATCACATTCTTGTTTAATTAATTCTATCACATTCTTGGAAAACATCTCAAAATCCTTCAAGGTTTTCATTTATATATATTCATAATATGATATTGCCATGCTAGAAATCCAGGATTCTGGGGGGTTGTTCTCTTATTTTTTGTTTTTGTTTTCATGGTCAGTCATGCAGAACACTGTTTCATGTGTATGAAACATCTCTTACATTTAAAACTTCAGATTGAGCTTTATTTAGGAAGAATAGCATTTAGCACAATAGCCTTGGAATACATATTTACTCTTCAATGAAGATCAGCTTTCGCAAGTCTGTACTAACAAGTGAGATTCAACCTACAATTGCATAGACAAGAAGTTATCTCTCCTATTTTTCTGTACTCTTTCATTCAGTATTTGAACAAGTACAAATGCACATAGAATAAGATTTACAAGGCATAACAGGATCTATAGCATAATGCTGATTCTCTATATCTATATCCTCAGCCTTCGAGTTCTGTTATCAGGGATAACTTTTACCAAGTCCTCTTTATTTTACCTGAGACATGATTATATACACACATATCTAAGTATTTCCTTATTTTACATTTTTAACCTAGAAACATAGCTTGGAAAACATTTGTTATCAGCATGCAGAGTGATGACATTCACTTTTTTTTTTTTTTAATCCTCACCCGAGGATATTTTTCCAGTTTATCTTCAGATAGAGTGGGAAGGAGAGAGGGAGAGAGAGAGAGACATTGACATGAGAGAGACACACCAATTGGTTGCCTCCCGCATGACCCTAACCAGGGCCAGGACCGAACTGCAACCGAGGTACGTGCCCTTGACCAGAATCAAACCTGTGACTCTTTGGTCCAAGGACCGACACTCTAACTGTTGAGCCAAAGCAGCCAGGGCTATCTTTTCTTCACTTTTAAAGGAAATATACTACTTTTTTGATAAGATACACTTTAATATGTTCAACCAATCTTTATAGTAAGCATATAAACATTTTCCCGAAGTCCTTTTCTTTTATAGGGAAAGTCGAAATGGATATTGATAATGGAGAAAATAAAATATTATAAGTATTGCTATGACAGTCACTTATAATGGAGTTGGGGGGCCACTGAGGAAGTAGGGCTTATGCACATCTCATGTCTCAGTTCTTCTAACAATTGTTAAGTCGCTGACCTATTGCTCAAGACTGAACAACAAATGTGCTGAATCAGTGGTTGTTACATGGACATATATAGACTTTACTTCTTCCACATCAAGGTGACCAGACCATCTGCATTCTTCAGCTTGAAAGGACCCAATCCATTTCATAAACCAACATCTCCCATTTGCATAGTAGATCTGACCAATCCCAACCGACCTAGTCGCCATCCTTCATTTACATGGAGGACCTAATGAGAACAGGTCTTATTGTTTTGCCCTTCATAAACTCTGCCTTTCTCCCCTTGAAAGTGAAATTTAGGTTGCTACCTGAATCTGAGCCTTAGATTACAATTTTTCCTTTCCTCAAATAAATGCTTTTTATTCTTTTTATTCTTGATAAGAGACTCTGTATGTGTGTGTGTGTGTGTGTGTGTGTGTGTGTGTGTGTGTGTGTAAACAATATCTAAGTTTGGGTTCTACCAGAAACAGAATCTGATAAAAGTTCTTGGGTACAAATTGTTTATTTGGTAGTGATTCCAGAAACACAGGGCAAGGATTGAGGAAAGATACAGAGGAAAAGAAGAGAATCCAACAATGAGTGCAATTTTAAGAAACTTGTCAATGTGGGCCACAGAAGCTCAGCCTTGCTGGAGAACCCTATCACACGGGGTAGAACACAGAGTAGAACATGTTTTAGTTCCATAACATTTATCTAGCAACTCCCCATCCAGTCCATCATTGACTGTGGGCTGCTTACAGGGACTTAGTCCTTTAGCACTTTTGGATTTCTCTGTGCATGGTCTGAGCATACTCTTATAGGTAGAGAAAAAAAGAAAAAAACTCTCAGAAAAAAATGGAGATGTTCACATGAAATTGCTTTCTTCTTGTGAAGATGTAAAGAGGGTATCAATAGAGCACAGAAACTGTCCTCTACATTATCCTTAATGATGTGTCGTTTTGTGCATTTTTAGTACTGCAAATGACCCTATGCAGTCAGGCCAGCAAGGTGTGCTTCTTTCATACATGTTTACCCATCTACAGAAAATTAATGACCATCATTTGCTAGTCTAATAACTTAAAAAATGCTATTTTGCTTCCATTTTATTTTTCAGTAATTTCACTAAAGTTGAGATTAAACTATTTAAAAAAAAGAATTCTGAGTTATTTTATTTGCTTTTCTGTGAATTGTTTGTCTACATACTTGCCAATTTAAAAAATCACAGTGTTTCCCTGGCCAGTTTGGCTCAGCGGTTAGAGCGTCGGCCTGCGGACCAGAGAGTTCCAGGTTCGGTTCCTGCTAAGGGCACGTACCTCAGTTGCAGTTTGTCCCCGGCCCCGGTTGGGTTCATGTGGGTGGCAGCCAGTCAATGTGTCTCTCTCACATCAATGTTTCTCTCTCTCCCTTCCTACCTCTCTCCTTCTCACTCTATCTGAAGATGAATGCAAAAATGTCCTCCAGTGAGGATAAAAAAAAATCACAGTGTTGGCCTGTTCTTTATTAACTTTTTCAAATTCATCACATATTGAAGAAATAAAGCATTTTTTTCCATATAAGCAGAATTATATTTAATGAGATTCATTCAAATATTTTGAGTGACAGGTGTTTAATACTATACAGAAAAAATAGGAGGGATTTTCAGAAATTTATTGGTTCATGGATATTATTCAGCTAAGGCTGGAAATTATCAAATTTGCACTGTAGAAAGTCTTATCAGTTTAAATGATCTCCAACACCGTGCATGGATTTTCAAATAACCATACTATTTTCCATGCCCTAATTTTTAATATTAAAAGTATCTGGCAATCTAACAGTGTGCTGTTACTATAAAGTACCTGAGAGCTAGACCGAAGCGTAAAGTTAGTTCATTGGAGAAAAGCTAAACACAACAGAAGCAAAGTGAACGAATAGTGGGTTGTGGCCTGCAGAAGCCTTAGGAGTGACTGGGAATTCAACCATGACTGGGGGGGAATGACATTTAAATGTTAGGGAAAAGTAATTAGGGCTTTTCTGGTTCTAGGGTTGGCATAAACTAAACCATGTATATAGGGTTAGATACATTATGATAGTGGATCAATGAGGAGATTACTCTGACATCTGTTAAATATATTGATTAATGACATTCAGTTATTAAGACCTTAAACATATTTATGTTTTGGGCAAGAGGAAGTCATTGGATGTTCTTGGATCACTGAGAAGAAATATGATGAGAAGAGACCTTTCCAAAAACTAACCAGGGATATGTATGTAATTTGCATTAGAAGAAAGTGAAATAAGAGACACAGACACCAGATAATGATCAGTAAAGTGTGGCATTCTTCAATTTGAAATATGTACTTGAAAGAACAGCTAAAGTTCAAGTAACCCCATAATACCCATAGAAAACAATAAAGTGGATTCCTTCTGAGAACCATGTTCTGAGATTATCACTGTAGAGCTATTATGTTTACATATTTCAATAAAAAAAGTGAAGGATTATGAGTACACTCACAAAAGAGAAAAATATTAAATATATGTGTCAGCCTTTGATTATTCCAGTATCTCATTGTAAGTATAAGAAACTTTTTAAACGCTGAACACCCTAACTTAGATTTAGTACTTTTGTGCTGGCTTGTTTTTGCAGATGAAGAACTTCTTTTGCAAAACTTTATAATGCAGATTTTTAAATGTATGTTTTTTAAATGTAATTTTGCTTCTGCTACTAATCTGCAATGAGATTTTAGGACAACTTTAGTAACATTTTTAAATTAAAGGATAAAATATTCAGTCGACTGGATATTAAGGGAAACGACAGTGCTCTTTCTCTAATAAGAGGTAGAAATTCAACCACATTGGTCTGAAATAGCTAAATGGACAGATTCCCATTTCGTTACTAAAGTATGTGTAACTGACACAAACCCTTCTTGCCTTAATACAAAATCGTGGAGATGTGATTTCCAGGGAATCTCAATTTGCTATCTCATTAATTCTCATTTTTATTTAATGGGTTCCTAGACACCGGTGTCTCTGCTCCTTTCAACAACACTGCTTTCTGTTCCACTTGCCGCTGATGTTAGCCACTTGAAACTGTGTACCACATGAACTCTGATGAATGCCCAGGGAAATAAGTCAATTCATCAAACCTGTAGCCACTGGATACTGAGCATCAATTTTCTTTGTGGAAAAATGAATGGGTTTGGTAACAAAGTGGCTAGGAGAGCAAATGGGAATAAGATTTGCAGTTTATTTTTCTCATTCAACCCAATGGTTTCCCTGAAAGTGTGTGTCACAGTGTCAAGAAACAGTGTTTAATATAACATTGACTTTCGCATAACATTGTGTGGTACTCAGAGCAAAGTTCTATTGACAATGTAATCATTTGTTTTAATGTTAACTATACGTTGATAAGAAATAGTGATAAGATTTCTTCATTTCTAGGTAATAACACTTCATAAATTTGAATCAAGAAATATTACAGAGCCACCATACATCATTTAAAATTGAGTCATTATAAGCAATTAGTTTGATATAAAATAATATCCAAGAACTTTTATACAATCCTGATGTGGCAAAGATTGTTAGCTAACCATCAGACATATTTTTTTATTTCATTCTGGGCACATAGACTGTTTCCCAGCCTCCCTGGCAGGTAAGAGGAATAATAAGTATGGTTAAGTTCTAGTCATTATTATGAGATCTGATGTGATACACACCAAAAGTAGGTTTACAGTTGTGAGTATGTGAAACAGGGTTTATTGTATTAATATTTATTAAGTATTATATTATTTTCTATACGAACAATTTCAAACCTTCTTTTGTCCCACCCTATGCATTATGAAACATGTAGAGGAGCCTACTTTTTGGGTTTTCTTTTGAAAATACAGCTAATTTTGAAATGGTCCTTCTGAGAAAATTGCTGGGAGTGGAACTAAAAAAGACGCAGTGCTAGAGCATAGAGGGCGGCCTGTCATTCACTGGATACAACAGTGCTGGTGTTTATTGTCCCACCATCAGTACTGCTAATGTGCTCATAGGGGATTTGGGAGATGGGTTCACATCCTAATCTGCCTAAAAATGTCATGACTTTTTAAAAATCTTATAGATTTTAAAGAGAGAGAGACAGAAGAAGGGAGAGAGGGAGAGAGAAAGAAACATCGATTTGCTGTTTCATTTATTGATGCATTCGTTGGTCTCCTCTCGTATGTGCCCTGAAAGGATCAAACCCACAACCTTGGCATATCAGGAGGATGCTCTAACCAACTGAGCTACCCGGCCGGGGCATGACTTGTTTCTTATGGTGAAGAAAAGATGAGTCCATCCCTGAATTGGTATTGATCTATTTATTTTTTTTAAATCCAAGAGAACAAGTCTCTTGCCTTTGATACTTAAGTCTTCTTTCTTTAATCTGTCCACGATTTATTATTTTTCCATACTACAGATCTTTTTGTTTTTCTATCATGTTTCTTTTAGCTTTTTTTGTTCTGTTTTACTCATTCTCTACTCTTTCAGCCCTCTTATTGATCCTTAGCCATTCTCCAAAGTAAATCATCTAAAATCTAAAAGTTCTTGGCAGCAGAGGCAGCATTTTTAAAATCTACGAGAGCAGCACTTTACATTTCAGAGGCTTTCCCTCCTTTCTGAGCAACAGTAAATCTGGCTGATGTCAATGTAGACTGCGAGTGTTAAAGTGACTTGGAAGACTGCGTTCATTAAGTAATTTTGATGAGAATGGAGTTTTCTTAAATCCATTTTCACAATGGATAACTTGTAATGTACTCAAACAGCAGAAACTAAGTATTATTCTCTAGAGGAAATGAATTATTTAGGTTGAAAGAACATGTAAAAATATTGGAGCAAAACTGGTAAAAAAAAAAAAAAGAAGAAAGAAAGTGATGATGCATTCAGATCTCAGAGTGAGTTTTGAACAGTTTACTGGGAAAATCTTTCTAATTCTCTAAGCTTTCATAATATTTCCAACTATAGAAATAGGAGTCAGATCTGTTAATTAGCAAAATTTCTTCAATTCAAAAAATCTATACTTTAAAAATTTTTTTAGCAGAATTGTGTATATATTGATTCATCATTAGAAATAAAAAAGTTGTTTAACTCCTTTTTCTTAGAGAAATGCATGATGTTAGTATTAAAAATAAAACAAAGCACCCAACTTAAATTCATCTTTAATGTAGCAGATTCTCAGTTATCTTGTATGTATATTCAGGCAGCCATGGGAAAGTAGACCCCAATAATTCAGTAAAAGGGAAGAAACAAAATATACCTCAAGACACTAATATTTTTTGCAACTGTATTAAATACAGTAGACTCTAAGTAAAAAGATTTTTTTGATTGATGTTTTTGGTGTCTAGTGTAAAAAAACAACATGAAAATTTTAGAAACCACTTTTAGTTGAAAAATAATAGTAGTATAATTTAAGTAAGAAAGTACTTTTAGTTTCCTTAAAAATGCCTAAATGAAAAGATATATCTAATAAAAAAAAAGGGGGGGAGTTCTAAATGTTAATATTATAAATTTATATTGAAATGGAGAACAGCTTATTTCTTTATATCATTTATGGCATTTATAATACAAAATATTTCCTTTGAATTTGAACTCTAAAGCATTGAGAATTCTAAGAGGAAATTCAAACCTGTTATTTTACACCAAAACTTCATAGATCTACAGCTCTCACTTAAGCAAACTTTCCTAAAGCCAACCTTACTTAAACCAATATTCACTTAATTAGGGTTATATCTGTGCTTCTGTTAAAGTGTAGTATTTGCTCATTTAAACTGTAGACATTACCCCTGCAATACCAGTGCGAGCCCAGGAATCTTAAGCAACTTGCTCAAGGTCGTGCTGCCAGCATGTCATCAAAGGGAGGGTCTGAACACGAGCATCTTGCACAGAATTTATGCTTAATCGCTGCACGATCCTGCCTCTGATGGTGGATGTGAGGAAAGAAGGCTAAAAAATGTCAGCACATGTAACTATAACTCAGTATCAAAGCACACTTTGATCACGGATGATTTTATAAAATCTAAGTATGCATCAGGTTAAAGATATTTAACTTTATGGTGGAAAACTCAAAACCTCAGAAAATATGGGAAACAAAGGATCACTTAAAACAGAAAAACAGCCCAGCCGGTGTGGCTCAGTGGTTGAGTGTTGACCCAAAAGGTCACGGGTTCGATTCCCAGTCAGGTTGTGGGCCAGATCCCCAGTGGGGGCCATGCAGGAGGCGGCCAGTTGATGTTCTCTTTCATAGATGTTTCTATCTCTCTCCCCCTCCCTTCCTCTGTCTCTAAAAATCAATAAAGAAAAAAAATTTAAAAAAAAACAACTCAAGTATATTTTCTCTTTTCTCTATTAAGTAAAATTTAAAATGAACCAAATATTAAATAAAATGTAAGAATGAGGCAGAGCGATGATACTCACATGGTGCAGTCAGCGTTTCCCCATAGCTAAATATTTTATTCTGACTCTACAAATGACGTTGAAGGTGTGTCCTTTGAGAAACAGGTAAAACCCAAGTGTGACTTTTTTTCTTTAATATGGAATAGAAAGACAATAAAATGGATTAAAATATCCAAGAGGAAAAAGATAAAAACATTGACCAGATAAGGGGGGTGCAAATTCTGAATTGCTGGCTACTTGATGTGGGTAACCATGTTTGATTAGCTAAAGCTGTCTTTCGTTCCGTGAAAAATCATGACAGTGTATTGAGTAAGCCTTCATAAATGAAGGAAATTCTCTCAATATTTAATATTTCTCATGAAAAATGCAAAATCCATCTGATGTACACTGTTATGATTAAACCAGTATGAGCAACAACAAAAAAAGGAATTTCAAATTTCCATGTGATGTTTGCTTTAAAAAATACAAGGGTGTGAAGAACAGTAGATTGTGGTCATAGGCGTCATTTTGTTTCCATGATTATGTTAAGAAGGTTAAATAAGGTCTTCACTTTATTCGATAATTACCAGCAGTAAACAAGACATAGTTATTAAAAAAGTCAGGAAGGTTATGCATTACATTTGACATACTTATGGAATATTAGGAGTATTTTCATCCTATTTTTAAAATTTACTTATCTTGTATAAAATTTTTAAAGTACACACAGTTTAATCATATTTTGAATGACAACTCATATATGTGCTACAGCTGAATAAAATCTTCCTCCCTTTCCTTTGATGTAAGAATGAAAGTATCTATGTCCCATAAATCCAGGGCACAGTGTCCCGCAGTACAGATCTGACCAGAGTGAAGTGAGTTTGCTTTCATCCGCACTGCCCACTATGCACAGGCACTGTGGGCCCAGACAGCTTCACCCTTGGATAGTGGCCCTCATTAAAGTTCTAACAGAACAAGGACACGGATAAAAGGGTTCATCCATTGCCAGAGCCACAGTGGATTGTCCTGGGGGCAGACACAAGACAGAGATGACAAGCTATGATCTGAGCAGCAGCATCTCGGTGCTCTCTCAGGTTGCTGCTGGGAAAATATGGAGCTCATAATGAATAGCACCAGAAAAATTCAGTGGAAATTCCCCATGAGAAGAACACAGGGGAGGTAAGATGATGTGGTCAGTGAGCACAGGCTTTCATCACACACACCACTGAGGAGCAGCCCTGTGATTTGTGAAGTCTCCTCTTGTTCTGAAGTTTGAGGCTGGGAACTGTGTGGACTCTTCTACATGACATTTCTGTTTCCTTGCACTCATTTTTACAAGTAGTCCCAGCGCGACTTGCCCTCTTCGCCCTGAAAGTCTAACCCATTATACCAAAAGTATTAAAAATGCTAAATTAGGACTCAGAAGATCTGATGTATAACTTTGTTTCTTCTATTGAGTGAGGAGATGGCAGGACACATATCATTAACTCCCTTTTGCCTCACTCTTCTTATCTGTAAAATGGGACTAATAGTAAGTATATTCTCTACCTACCTCATAGATTTGGGGAAAATATTGTATGAAAAGTGTTGTTGTTTTTGTAATTGAACATATTATAAAGATGCTAGCTGAACTATTTTAGAGAACTAGAAAGGACTATAAATTCACCATCACAGATAAAGAGGCTTCCTTTGTATAAAAAAGTTGTTCATCTTTTATTCTATTTAGAATGTGTGTGATTTGTTTAGACATTTATATTTATTTTTAAAAGGCAAAACAAAATATCAATTTTAAGAAATAAAGGGTTCTCAAAAATAATTCTAACCAGTTGTATTTTTAAGCAAAAAATGATAAGAATCGACATATAGAACTTAATCTTACAGTTTGGATATAGGTACCCAACATTATAAGTCGTAGGACTCATCAATAAATTTCGACATTTGGTCATGTGTGTTCCTATAACTCTAATTTATAAGCTCACATCCTACTTACTCATAGGAAAACTTTACCTGCATCCAGATAAATAGTTGACTTTACCCAGTTTGGATCGAGGTCTTTTCAGTCTTGGAAGGTCCAGGGCAACTAGACCATGTGGGACAGTGACAGGTGGTAGCCTTCATCTGTTCTTCCATGCAAGTCATTAATATGTCTGTTGGGAAACCATTGTGGAATATGTTAATAATGATAGATTATTTAAAACAAAGTTGTGATTTAGAGACATATAATACATTGTGGATAATAAGAGGTAACACATTAGTACTTCCTGTGAGATAGGCTTCTAAATGCTTAACATGTATTCACTTGATCCTCATAACAACCCGATGAGATAATGTATTAGTTTCCTGTTGCTGCTGTAACAAATTACCATAATTCTAATGGCCCAAAACAATACAAAGTTCTTCTCTTACAGTTCTGGAAGTTAGAAATCTGAAGTGAGTTTTATGAGGCTGAAATTAAGATGTCAGCAAGGCTAGTTTCTTCTAGAAGATCCAAGAAAGAATCTCTTCCTTGCTTTTTTCAGCTTCTAGAGAGCACTGTCATTCTCCTATCTGGTGACATCACCCTAATATCTGCTTCCATTGTTCCATCCCCTTCTCCTCTTCTACATTCAAATCTCCCTCTCACAGGGGTGCACGTGATTGCATTGGATCTACCCAAATCTCAAGTCCTTAATCACATCTGCAAAGTTATTTTTGCCATGTGAAGTAGCATATTCTGGAGATTCAGACGTTGACATCTTTTGGAGGCATTATTCTGTCTAACACAGATAACTACAATTATCCTCATCTTATAAATGAGAAAACTGAGGTTTATAAAGAGATCAAGTAACTTGTATAAGGTTATATAGCCAATAACTGGTAGAGCCTGGAATCAAATACAGTGTCATGCTCTTGACACTATGTCATTCTGCCTGAATGGAAGACCTTAGCGAATCCATTATAACCCTTATTCCCAAACAGAGATTCTGTAATACTGGGTCCAGCCTGACATGAGTTCCCTGAGAGTGAATGAGCTACCTGCTTTTTCCCTCGTTCCTCATTAGTGCATGTATATGTCAAACATCCCCAGACCTTGGTGACACAAAGATCTCTCTGGCTCAGGTGTCCTTGATAATGTGGAGTAACCACACCATGATGCCTTCCTGTGATGCCTTTTCTGCTGAGAGTCTATTTTTGTGTTTCTCTAATAGAAGAGCCGCATGTTTCCTCTTCTCTGTGGTTGCATTTCTGTCTTTTGTGTGTACCCAAATCACCTGGGGATTAGTATAGAAATGACTGCCTGGGCCCGTAACAAAACTACTCAATCGGAACCTCTCACTGTGGGGCCCAGATGGGGACCAGAGTTTTCATGATTATTCTGACACACACTAAATTTTGAAAATCACTCTAGGATTATATCTTGATTCATAATCTAAAGCATTTGCTCACTATTTTGTTTCCCAGGGACATTTGACAACATTTTGGGGAGACATGTTTGTTATCACAAGTGAGGTAGTCCTGGGAGCACCCAGTGGGTAGAGGCCAGAGATATGACTAAACATCCTACGATGCACTACACATTCCCCAACAAATAATTGCCCACTCAAACGGAGCCTGTTCCAAAAGGGTATATGAAGGTGATAAAATAGTTTCTTTAACTTAAATCCAGTCTTTACTCTGTAAAAATATGTTTTACACATCAATAACTGAACTTAGCTTTGACTTTGAAGTGAAAAAAGGGAGAAAACAGGTAGGATAAAAATTGAGACATTCCCTACATGTGTAAGGCTGGGAGACAGCAAGCCTTCCACATTAATATTTTAGACATGTTTATGAAAAGCAATCTTATATTCTACTGTGCCCCCAAAAGCAAAAATGACTCTAGGAGACGGTTGAACAATCCATGCTTTGCGAATTCTGGTTTACTGCCACTGTGTGAATGGTTTCTGGTCACTGGTACGATAAACAACACATTGAGAGTGAGCACTTACCAGCTTTTAGGGCCATCAGTCATTGCCAGAATAGCTCAGCTTGATTTCCAGGGTTGGATCTATCTGTCCCTTACAAGCCTTGAGTCTAGGAACCAGTTAATTCACCTCTCCAGTCCTCAATTTCCTCATCTACCAAATGACTGCCAATTTCATAAACTCCAATATTGCATAGATTCTCGTATCTCTGAATGACAAAGGAGACCGATGAATGTATGGAGCTCCATCTATTTTATGGAAACTCTTTATTGAGAACTTTCTACACATGAGGTACTGTGCTTAGAATTTTATAAACACCACCCGCTTTTTAATAACAAATTCTACAAAGGTCTGCATGTGCTCTTGACTTCTAAGAAGTGAGAGGACAAGCCATACACGTGAGGAAATAAATCTATGTGCTTCTGACTTTCTGGTGCTAAAAGACAGGAGAAGACACTATAATTTTTTAATACTTTGCCAGTTACATTGTTAACAGGCAAGAACCTTGGTGGTGATTATTTTTATTTTGAACAGTAGAGAGTTTAAATAACGTAGACATAGCAGGTAGTCAGCCTGTTAATTAAATCACTCAATGAAAATTCACAGTAAATGTGGATGAGGCTAGTTGAGTCTGTATTCTTCTAAATTGCAAATGTCTGGATTGCTTAAGTGAATGTAGTCTAGGATTGGGTTGCTTATGTTGTAGATGAGGGAATGTAGATTTGATGATTGTGGATTAAGAAATTTTCCCATGGACGCACAGTTAATAAGTGTATGATCAAAGAACGTAAGTCAATTTTTCCTGATTCCCAAACCAAGATCATAATTACCTTGCTATCCTATATTCGGTTGTGATGAAGAATACAGACATTAAACTGATTGCCTTAGTATTATTTTGTGTTTCTAAAGATGGGCTGAGCTTTAAAAAATTATTGTGGTCTGTAATTGGAAAAAATCATATTAACTGAATAATATCTTGTATTGTAGATCCCACTTAATGTTACTATTTTGTTCTTAGTTGGTCTTAACCATCTAGTGTATTTTAAATAAAAGAAAATCAAATGAATAATTTACAAAAATAATGATAATGCCTAGAGTTAAGTAGCATCTACCAAGTTTCAGGTATCATTGTATAAATTGCCACAAATTGTATTCTGGTCACTAACTTCCCAGGGATTACTCCTTATGTGTGACCTTATTTTGATATTTGACTCAAAATCATTTTATTTTAGGTATAGCATTGGTTATTGTTGCTTCAATAGAAGTGCTGATAAATTAGCCTTCCGACTCTCATATTTAATTCTTTTAGGCATATAGAAAATCTGGGTTCCTGCAATACCTAACTTTGTTTTTTAATTAGGCAGCAGCTGCAATTTGTTCTTTGCAAAAAGATGCTACAGGCAAAGGTATTAAAAATCTCTGTAACTCTGCCCACTATACCTGTTTGTAAGGTAGACCATTAAAAGGCAATTTGCTTCATGTTGGTTGAATTGCAAGACAAACAATACTTACAAATATGAGCAACTAAATTGGAAACTGCTTATTTCAGTTATAGTACTCTGCTATATGATATTCAATCAATCAATATAAAACGCAAATTGTATTTAAAGTGAAACCAAATTTTTAGGGTGAAACGGCAATTCCCTGGAATGCAATTGAAAGCAAAGTTTTGAAAAGTGAGTTGGAAAACAGACTTGGCGAAAACCATTACTTAGGAAATATACTTTGTAATTTAAGGTGTTTACGAAAATAGTATTTACAGTTTGAAGAGTGGACTTCAGTGAATTTCAACTACTCTCAGCATAAATGTGTACAGAAGTCATGTCTCTATATTTTAAGCACTGGGATATGAAGAATAAGTTGCAATATAAATCACAGGAACATTTTAAATGTATAATGTTGCTGACAAACTTTCTTTGAGTCCGACATATCCTCTTCAAAGTAAAAGACATGATTATTTTTCTATACCGGAACTATCATTTAATAATGATGATACATTGAACAAGTAAAATATTTATTGAGTCAAAAGGTAATTCTTTTTGTAAAATGTTATCCCATTCTGTCCACCCTTGCCCCCACCAAATTAATTATTAGTTTAAAGTGTTTCTAGTTAATTTTCTAATACAAAATTATCCTCTTCATTTTGATGACTGTATTATCAGAACTGTGTTGGAAGAATGGAAACTGAGATGCTGGGTAGTGGACTTGAATTATCTGGTTCCAACAATGATCGTGACCTTATTGGCAGTGCTCTCCACATATATCAATCTACATGCAACTCTCTCCTTTCTCAGTCTTTAAATAGACATTTCTCCTATCTGCTGACATAGCTGGGGTGTGGATTTCTCTATTTCCTGGGTGTTATTCAAGACAATCTTAAAATTATCCACTTGAAAAATCTTACCTCTTCCACATCAAAGCTGGTTAACTACCTCTCACTGGAAATTTCCCAAAACAAAACCCAGTCTTTATTGATAAGATAACAGTTAACGAACGCACTGAACCAAAAGTTAATTTTTGTAAATTTTCTGTATGAAAATTTAAAATCCTCTAAAATGAAAAAATGACTTAAAGATGAGGATTAGCCACTTTATGTCAGAATAACTAGCCACCTATCACGATGGTTGACATTTTAAAGATGCTTGGGGTTTTAGGATTAACAATGACATTTTTGTTTTTTATGCCATAAATGTTGTTGTCTAGCCCCTGCATTTGATAATATACAAATAGATGTATGTAGATAGACTACCTCTTTGTGTATTATCAGTTACATAGGCAATGCATACATACATATAATTATACATAGTTGTATATACAGTTACATATATATGTATGTATATATGTGTGTGTTAGTGTTTATATAAAGTCGTATATGAATATATTTCCTCCAAGCTAGATATTTCTTATTTTGTATTAAATCAAGATACCTAGCCTATCCTTGATCTTTGTATGAATACCATTTGACAGAAGAAAAAAAGGTATGGTTAAAATTTATTTTTAAATTATCAAATACATTTAAAAAGCACCATTACTGCTCATGAAAACTGAGTACCAATATATAAACATTATATGGATTATAATTTTTGAGCTAATGAACAAATTTATTCAGTAAGATAAGACGTGTGGGACATTGTCATTCACTATAAAATTAATGTAACAGAAAAACTTCCCTTTGCAAGCTAATGCCTTTTTTAACCAATATAGATTTTGAGATTCAATGTTTTATTAAGTCCAGCTTGATCAAGTTTTAGCATTCATATATCACTGTTGTTCATGAGTAATTGCAGAAGGTTTTGTTGCTGATGCTATTATCAAGAATTTCATATGAACATGAAAATGTAGATAATGAAAATGGGTTGATATAGTACCTCTGGAGAGTGCCAAGCTTTTTTTTTTTTTTTGTAAGTACTTATTTTCAAATGCCTCATGAAGGTTAGATGCTTTTGAAACTTGATTACAATTTGGATTTTGGAACACATATACTGAAATTCAATGTATAAATCATATCTTCTTCAAGCCTGTGGAGATCTCTGTTAGTGTCTTGTGCGTCATGACTGTGGAAATTAAAGCTGTTTTACAGGTAGGAACTAAAGAGAAAATTCATTGGCCCTAGTCAATGAAGTAAGATTTTTTATGTGAACAAAAATAGTTAAGGTTTATTTGTTGTACATTTTTCATATGTTTGAGAGTGTGTGTGTGTGTATGTACATGTGTGTCTCCATGTGCTTAATTTTTAGGATTAATATTTTTAGAAAAGACTACATTTCATATTATGTCACACTCACAGAATTAAACCATAAGAATGCACAAAATTAAATTTGTTTTCCTTTTCTCTGTCTTATGTCAATTTAATTGTTAGACCAGACAAAAGAACCAAGAGGGGTAAGGGAAATTTTTCACATATAATATGATGTGGATGTTGTGTGTGTGTGTGTGTGTGTGTGTATACACACATATATAGTAATGTATAATATATATGGGGTGTGTGTGTGTATAAAATGTGGGTACTTTAATATAATATGGATGTGTATATATACATTAATGTGATGGATAGATAGATAGATAGATAGATAGATAGATATAGATATAGATATGGAGAGAGAGAGAGAGAGAGAGAGAGAGAGAGACATAAAAATAAATATATCTGTTAGGTTGGATATTGAAGTTAGAAAAAATATCTCTACTGAGCCTAAAGAGGTTTATTGGAAAATAAAGTTTTGTAAATATTCTGATAAAAATTTATTGACTCAAATGCAGCCACCAGTTAAAGTAACTCTGTGTTCCTGTCGCAATGATTCATTCTTTTATATTCCAAAATCCCCAAGGAATTTGTGTTTCTCGGTGTTTCATGTTTAAATTTTATTACTATTATTATTATTATTTAAACTAGAAGCATTCAGTGTCTGAGAAAGCTGATGTTTGAAAAAGAGCTTATGAGTGTGATCCACCGAGCAAACTCCAAGTCCCAAGAAAGTTAGAGGAGATTGGGGACAGTGACAAAACGACTTGGGCCAATCCAATAGGGATGATAATCATGGCAAGGAAAGAAATAGAAAAATGGAAGAAATATAATGAGGTTCCTAGAAACTAGGATTCTGCAATTTATCATGAAGTGAAAAATAACATTAAAAAAATGTTTTCACAACAGTCCAAAGCAAATCCAAGGCATTTACAGTCCTTCTTGCTAGAACAGAAAACCCTTTCCAACTAATTTAAATCCTAAAGAAATTTTCCTGCATGGAGAAGTGTAGATGCGTGTGCTTAGATGGTTTTGAGATTGAGAATTGATTTATTTTAGCACATCCGGCTCTAATTCCATAGGATTATCTCCATGTGGCTAATTCATCTTCAGGTGGTAAGCAAAATGGTAACAGCTGTTAATCATTTTACATGGGGAAGACACTGTCTGAAGGAGGATAATAAGGAAGGACTTTCCTAAAGTCCCCGTCAAATACCTTTACATTGCACTGCCACTAACTGGACCGCGGGCCCATTCCAGAACCAAATGACAGTTACCTTACATTCCACTTTTTTCCAAAGCGTCATTGCCTGTTACTCTGACATAATTAAATGGTGTCAGTATTCAGTCTTTAAAATTGTCCCAGTTTGGATAAGAAGTTATATTGTCATTCTACCTAAAGTCAGTTTGGTCAAACCCTGAAATTTGGGATGGGATCAGCTTTTGTTGGGGCAGAGTCACAAGATGAAGACAGGGAATACCTGAATGTAATCAGGATGCTTCATGGAAGAAAGAAAAAGAAAAGAGGATGTCTGTAAGAAATAAAAGATGTCCCGCTGAGTATCTCTTCCGGATGTTGTGAAATGAATTGTGTTCACCACCCACCAGAATAAAAATCAATATGTTGAAGCCCTAAACCTCAGTATGACCGCATTTGGAAATAGGGCCACTAGAAGATAACAGAGAGCAAGTGTGATCATGCAGATGGGGCCTTAGTCCAACAGGACAGGTGTCCTTATAAGAAGAGAGACACCAGATCTCTCTCTCTCTCTCTCTCTCTCTCTCTCTCTCTCTCTCTCTCTCTCTCTTTCTCTCTGCACACACAAACCACTGCTGATGGCATAATGAACTTGGACTTCCAGCCTCCAGAACTGTGAGAAATAACGTTTTGTGGTATTTTTTTGTGGCAGCCTGAGCAGATTAATATGCTTGCCATACACACACACACACACACACACACACACACACACACACACATTCCCTCTAAGTATATTTGAGTTCACCTGTAATGCTGAGAACTTTCAATTGTGAATGCTTAGGGAGGAACATAGGTTTTTCTTTTTCATTGTTTTTTTCACTCCATCTGCCTCTGCACTTTGGATTCTCTAGTTCTCTAATTATGGAGTTAAACCCTCAACTCTTTGGATAAAGAGGCTGACTGTACAACCACCCCACAGTCCCCAGGCTTTTAAAATGCCACATGCTGTGTGGCTGTTCCTGGACAGATGTGGGCTGCTGTAGACTCCCCTACACCCCACTTACTGGTGGATGGGCTCTATAAAATTCCATCTGACTTGTACAAAAACAGCAACAACAATAAAAACAGAGAAGAGTTTAATATGACATGAAAGAATATTTAAGGAGAGCTTAAAAAGGGAAGGTTTAATCAGTGTTGTAGTGAAATGTATGGTCCAAATTTGAAGGGAGGATTCTTTTGAAACCTAATCTCAGCTTGGATCTTCTTCATGTTGATTCTAACGTACCTACATCTACTCACTTTTTTTTCTTCTTAGTTGAAAAACCTTTCTGATGAAGATCATCACTTCTCCTATACTGTATTTGTCCAGAAATAAACAGAGAACTTCGGGTTCAATTTCCTTAGTGCTATGTTAGATTCCCTTTTCATCAAGTTTGCTATCAAGGCACATTTACAAAGACAGTGCATAGCTAACCTAGGCACTCATTTTAAGTTTAATGTATAGGTTCTGGAAAATGCAGGGCAGGGAAGGGTGGAAGGTTTATGCTGTATGTAGGCAATTAGACTGAGTTGGGGCGGTCACCACTTAATTGCTATGGCTGCAATCCACTGGTTTCTAAACTGTGTGTGTACACACCACTATTGAGGATGCAAACATTATTTTTGTAACATGTACAGTAGAATCTGGGAGAACAACCTGCAATAAAATACCCTGGAATTTCTGTAGTAAAACATGAATATTCATACTACGTGTGATAAAGAGGGTAAGATCAAGTCAGCTTTTGCTTCTGAAAGTGCTTAGGTCAGGTTGAATTTACAGCCATCTGAGTTAACGAAGAAGCTTTATGATTTTTCAGAGTTTTGGATTTCAGCATTGGATGAGGAGTCATAAGCCTGCAGTATCATCACAGCCCAGATTTAAAAGGGAGTAACGGAGACACAGAGGATAAAGAAACATGTTCAGGGCTTCACGACTGACATCTGATGGCAGTACAGTTCAAGTCCCTGCCATGCAGATTCATTATGTCACGTCAGTGAAATGACTAACAAAGCAGGAGAACGTTTGATGGGGTGAGGAAGGTGTCTTGGAGGAGGTGGCATTTGACTTTACCCTGGTGGAATTTTGTAAGTGTGACTTATTTTATGCTTTTCATCACCAAATGAATTTGAAGAAAAGAAATTCAAACATGACCTTTGGATGTGTTTGGCTGGAACAGACAGGTGGAAACAGGACTAGAAAGGGAAGAGGAGGGGTGAGATCATAGATTCTAAGCATTAAATTAATTCTTGGAAAAAATGCAGACACTGTCCTTGAAATAAGAGGAACATGATTGACTGATGAAATGGTATGGTCAGGGTTGTGTGGGTGTGTGTTTAGGGGCAGTGTTAATGAGTTAACAATAGATAGAAAGAAAGGTAGGGATTGATTACACATCTTCATACCTGTAACTTCCATAAGTAAAGTGAAATAGTGACTCGCAATCCCCATCAAACCCTGCCCCCTAAATTATTGCATCAGTTCACATGGAGTCTTGCTCCTACTTTTAACAAATCAAATTTGTACTATATCCATGAGTATGAAATCATGATATCACCCTGCCCTCAACATGCTAAGGCACAGTTTTTTGTACAGACTGTGGTACAAACACGGCATGTACTTCTTGAAATTCATAAATTTGTAACAAATTTGAGAGAGATTTTAATAGTTTTCTAGTCAATGTTTGGTACAGTGGTCCCCCCTTATCTGTGGGGGATCTGTTCCAAGACTCCCAGTGGGTGCCTGAAACCATGGATAGTACCAAACCCTATTTATACTGTTTTTTTCTACACATTCATACCTATGATAAAAGTTAATCTATATACTAGCACACTATGAGATTAACAACAATAGTAATAAAATAAAACAATTATAACAATGTACTCTAATAAAAGTTGGGTGAATGTGGCATTGGTAAGTAAAATGAGGGCTATCTGAACACAAACACTGCGATAACACAACAGTTGATCTGATCGTTAGAGGGCCGCTACTGATAAAGGGTGGTAGAGGATGCAGGCATCCCTCATTGTATTGCACCTCATTATATTGCACCTCATTGCATTGCACCTCACTGTATTGCACTTCATTGCATTGTACTTCACAAATACTGCAATATTTACCAATTGAAGATGTGTGGCAACCCTGCATAGCGCACGTCCTTTGACATCAGTTTTCCAACAGCATGTGCTCATTTTGTGTCTGTCACATTTTGGTAATTTATACATTTCACACTTTTTATTATTATTATATTTGTTACGGTGATCTTTGAGAAATCTGTTGTGAAAGGAAGTCAATCGATACGGCAAACTTCATTGACTTGTTATAAGAAATGGCTACAGCCTCCCCAACTTTCAGGAACCGCCACTCTGAGCAATCAGTAGTCGTCAACATGAGGAAAAACCCTCAACCAGCAAAAGACTGACTTGCTAAGGGCCCAGATGATGGTTGGCATTTTCAGCAATCAAGTATTTTGAATTAAGGTATGCACATTTTTTTTTTACATAATGCTGTTGCATACTTAATATACTATAATATAGTGCAACATAAATTTATACACACTGGGAATCCAAAAACTGTTTGTGATGCACTTCATAGCGATATTTGCTTTATTGTGGTGGTCCGCAACCAAACTTGCATTATCTCCGAGTTATCCCTGCACAGCATGGATGTGTCGAGGTGGGGCTGAGTGGGACAATGCAAGATTTCATCATGCTACTCAGAATGGTGTGCGACTTAACATCGATGAATTGTTCATTTCTGGAATTTTTCACTTAATATTTTTGGGCTGCCACTGACATGGGTAATGAAAAGCCAAAAGCCAAACCACAGACAAGGGGGACTAACTACTCCATTTAGTTCGTACTTTGATTAGGTTAAGGATTTACTAGTAATGATGTAAGAAATGATAATATTATGGGAAAATGTCTTGAGATAACTGGTTATCTCACAGACTTCCAAGTTGTAATCATGTGACATAAACACAACCAACGGGATTGATCTGTGACTCCTATCTAAAGACATCAGTCTGAGTAAAAGCACAGTGCATGGAGTTCATTAAAAAGGCATGGCCCTTACGGGGGAAGAAGGGTTAAGGAAGTGGTGTAGCAGACATGTTCTTTCTCATGCATTGATGTCAATCAAAATTGAGTATAGAAAGGAAGACAGGCAAAACAAGGCATCAGAATCCACAACAAAATATCAAAATTGTGGAAGGAGTCAATTAAAAAATGTTAGCTGAGACTTTCAAGTCACTGTTGTTGCTTATTAAATTTTATTTTTCTTTATTGATTTTAGAGAGAGAGGAATGGAGAGGGAGAGATAGAAACATCAATGAGAGAGAACATCGATTGGCTGCCTCCTGTATGCCCCCAGTGGGGATTTGGCCCACAACCTGGGCATGTGCCCTGACTAGGACTCAAACTGGTGACCTCTTGGTGCATGGGTCAATGCTCAACCACTGAGCCACACTGGCCGGGCCAAGTCACTGTTGTTTTTTATATACTAGTCAGTGAAAGAATTAACCATGCTGGTACTGAACTAACACCAGGCTGACTAAATGTCTTTACGTCCAGTTCCCTAACACAAAGCCTAGTCTGTGGTGCTCAGCCTTATAACTTGGCTCAAAACTGAAGTTTAGGGCACAATTGAATGCTAAGAAATTATACTCTCTAAATTAATCCCTTGTCTAAAAATATACACACTATGTATGTAGATGTGCATGTATCTATATATGTGTATTTTTATGTTTGTGTGTGTATATATGTATTTAAAGAAATAGTTTTTTCTAATATAAGATTAAAAAGTTAATTCGATGTGAAAACTTTAGGAAGTTTCTGCAGTTAATCCATAGCCACCCATTTGTCTATGGGCTAGTAATTCTCATTTTTGTTTTTTACCACAAGGTTTCTATGTGGCAACCCCTCTCTTAACCATTAAGTTCATTTACACAAATTGATCTTACATAGTTTATAGTCATGCCTTACCAAGTTTTCTCTTTCTCTTTAAGTTGTCTCTCACTTTCCCCACCAACGCTGAAGGGTGTTTTGAATTGTAAGTGCTGATCAGTATTTTAGAGATGCAGACAACATGCTGGTCACCTCCAGGCTGACAGACACCTACAGACTCCAACCTGACCCATCTCGGGAGTCATGCTTGTGTGTATTTCATTAAAGATTTTTTTATTAACCCTAGGTTTATTTTTATATCTCTACTTTTCATTATTGTTCTTTCTTTTACTGCTTTCAAAAAAGACAAGAAATTCCTGGGCCATCAAAAAGATAAGCTTTGTGATAAAAAAAAAAAAATCGAGATGGGAAACTAAGGAAAAGGAGGAGCTATACGCAGAGCATTTCTCCTGGATACTTTGTGTTCATCATGTCCCAGCCCCTGCAAGAGGGTGGTTGAGCATATCTGCTGGATACTTTGTGTTTGTCATGTCCCAGCCCCTGCAAGAGGGTGGTTGAGCATGTCTCCTGGATACTTTGTGTTTGTCATGTCCCAGCCCCTGCAAGAGGGTGGTGGAGAAGAGTAAGGAATTTTCCTCTGCAATATTGTCAGAGAAATAATGTGTTGTGTAAAGTTAAGCTTGATGATGTTGAAATGCAAGTATAATGCTAAGTATAATTCCCGGATGAGCACATTTATGCATATCATCCATTATTAACTTCTGTACAATGTTAAATAAAAACACATCTCCAGGCATCCTGGCAGGAATTAAAAATATGAATGCCACCATACTATTGATTACTGTTCTACATGGTTACACTTTAATATGCATAGTAATGCAAAATAAATATGTTAAAAATCTGTCAATTATACACACCATTTTTCTCGAAATACTGATGTATTTTCTACAAAAATCATACACTATATCTACTATTATATGAAAAAAGTTTGTGAAATGATCTATTTCAAATATAGTTTTCTGTAACACAATGTTTATAATTTGTGGAATATTATCAGCCTTTCTACGTACATTGGAATAACAAGATTTCTATAATACAGAATGCATCTCATTGTTATTACTAATAACAGTCTCTAAGTCACAGCACTTGTGAGCATTTAGAATGTGCCATCTCTAATTTTCATGGGAGAATCCTGTTCGCTACACTAGCTTGATAATTTCAATCACAATACTATTGTTGAAAATCCATCAGTATGCAGCCCACCGTATCAGGTACAGGAGAAACCAAGTGATAATTAAATAAATAAATAGAATCAATGGATGAAACTATATTAACCTAAAAGAAAATGGAACTTAATCAAATTCAACAGCAAAGTGTACTAAGTCTATATAACTTTCGTAGAGAAAATAAGGCACCAGTATTCAGTCTATAATTGGGGTTGCCAATGTAAAGAATCGCTATGGGGAAGGAATCATTTCTAAATACAACCACCCTTATTTCCAGTCGGGAAAGTAATCACTATTTCCAAGCTACATTGGGCTGAATTTCCTGCTAACAAATGTGATAATATAGAACTCTATGAAAGTTAATGTTCCAATGAGAACTCCAAAATGATCTCCTCAAAAAATAATATTGGTGCATTAAAATGAAGAATTACACATTAAATCCCAAGTTAAAACTCTCATAGCATTAATGCAAAAATAGGCTAAGATGTATTTACCTTACTTTTTTTTTTCATTTTTAACATTTTTTTAAAGTGTTGGAAGATGTTTAGAGAAATTAATCTGTACCAAGATCACAGTGAGTCTCATTACCGAGAAACTTTCAAAGGTATTTCAAGCCAATAAAACAAAGAATTTAACAAATGGTATTTAATTCCCATGTTGATACAGGACAACCATTTCCACTGTTGTTCATTATTTCATAATTTTTGTTGATTTATGCTTTTTTATTGTCATAGTACTCAGTGTGATTCTGCCTATCATGTGTTGGTAACTTACTTTTCTTTGTCTTAGACACTATTGTTTTCTTTTCTTTTCTTTCTTTCTTTTTTTTTTCCTTTTATTCTACTTTACAAACCCATTAGATTTGGTGAGGAATGTGCTGTGCAGTTTGTGAATGAGCCAGAGAGATAGCAACTCTGAAACACAAGTGCCTGTCCACACCCCTCACGACACCACTTCCAGTCTGTGCACATGAACATCTGTACAAATGATTCCTGCTCTCAGGTTACTCTCTAAGATGAAAAAATAAAATAGCCAATGTCCAGTGTTAAAACACTGTTCTGTTTACCACACAAGAGGGGTAGGCAGAGGACAGGCTGGTTGGTGCATGGGCACCAGCACTGTGTACTGCCGAGAGGCGGTGCAGCCTCTGCCGTGGGACCACACGCGCTCCCCACACACCGTGCTCAGTGACAGTGTAATCCTGGGAACTTGAGACTGCTGAGCCTCCAGAGCTAGGTGGTCTGGGAGCTAGTCTCTCTGGTGGTAGCCATGAAAGTTGGGATGCATATATGTGGACAAGCTCATTCCAGGGAGAACCCAGATACTCAGTCTTACTGTTGGAGAATCCTGGAGGGAGACAGCAGGGGTGTACCCACCAGCTCCTTCAGGCTTCCAGGAGGATCCTAGTCAGGTCCCACATGCAGGCTGATTAGAACGGGACCCTCTGGCAGTCACTGAGAACGTGTGCAGACAACTCCTCCCCAGAGAGAAACCAGGAGATAGGCCCTTTTTCCTGTGCCTGTGCACTTGAGCCCAGGTGCGTGGCCACAGGGAATGTTTGTGCACCCCTTTAAAAACTGCTTTTCTGTTTGATGCTGTTCTGTGACTCATGAATGTAAGCTTCATTGCTTACCAGAGACAGGTGATTTGGGAGGTCCATTTTTTGGACTGTAAATGCTGGGACATTAGATGTGTGGGCAAGCTCCTTCTAGGGTGAAGCTGGAGGTTTGGCTTTATTGTTGGAGCAAACCAGGGGGAGGGTGTGGAGAAGTGCCCATGGCTCTTTGGAGCTTCAGGAAGGATCCCAGTCAGCACCCAGATGCAAGCTAATTAGAAGCGGGACCCTGGAGCAGCAGCTGGTAACCATGCATCAAACCCTTCCAGGGAAAACCTGGGAGATGGGCATTTCTGTCTGCTCTCTCTGCACGGAGCCTGAAGGGAATGGCCGTGGGGAGCACTCCTGAATCTTCCTGTTTAACACTGCTTCTTGGTTTGCTATAATCCTGGGAGACTCATGAATACCAACCCCACTGATTATGAGAGGTAGGTGCTTTGGGGACCCAACCAGTGGATGGCAGCCTGAAAAGCTGGGGTGCTTGCCCTGACCAGTGTGGCTAAGTGATTAGAGCACCGACCTGTGCACCAAAAGGTCCATGGGTTCAATCCGGGCAAGGGCACGAACCTGGGTTTCAGGTCTCCTCCCCACCCCACTGGGGTTGGAGGCAATCAATCCATGTCTCTCTCTCTCACATTGATGTTTCTCTCTCCCTCCCTCCCTCCCTTCCACTCTCTCTCTCTACAAAAGCTGGGGTGCTTGTATATGTGTGGCCCAAACCCTTTGCTCTTCACGGAGAAGCTGAGAGTTGGGGGTTCCCTCCCAGCTGTAAGGCACTGATCCAAGAGTGGGGTTGAGAGTCAGCGTGAGTCTCAGCCTTTCCTACCTGTTTCAGTGTATTTTCTCAGTTACCCGATGGTAGGAGTCACTCAGGTCTACCGTGTGGATTGCTGTCAGAGGGGATTGCTCTGTGTGTAGCTGTATAAGCTGTGTGTTCACAGGAGCGGAATCCAGGAAACTCCTTGGTCCCCATGTTGGTGGCATCTCTCCTTTCTCCTTTCATTAAGTGCATTTGGGAAAATGTGGAATCTACCTCCTTGATTTAAGCAGATTATCCAAAGAAATATGCAAAAAAAGAGAAAGTCCTAACCCTACCAGGATGCCCAATGCTATTGTCAATCTCTTTCATTGCAGCTGTGCAGTCTGTACAGTATAATTATTGTTCACAACGTTCCACTGAGATAGGTTCATGTCAAATGTATATCCACCTGGTTTGCCATGGGCATGTGTCAGCCACCATCCTGAGCGTGTCAGTATAAAGATGTGCACGACTTTCCTCGAGAAACCACGGGAGAACACCTCGCAGCTCGTATCAGCCACACCGCACTGTACACAATTCTGTCCCTCAAATTAAACTCATCAAAGGATAGTGAAGGCCCTTGGTTTAAAATGTCTCGTCCAAATTCAGATATCCACTCAGTTCTGCAAAATCACTGGCACGGAGCAGGCGCTTAAACTTTCTTCCATAATTCCAACATATCATTAAGATATTCCTAGGCTAAGATTATTTTTTTTTCTTAAATGAGGCAGTAAGCAAAAATCTTAGTGTGCCATGTAAAAATGTATTAATTTTAACATGGCCCTTTGCGTCTATTTTAAATAGTATATCCATTTATGAATGGGTTACTGAGCTGATGAAGGAGTAAGAAATGACCTCCCAGGAATTCAGACATTGAACCAGGAATAAAACTCAGAAGTCTTGGTTTAAAATAAGACATGGTGACATCAAACACAATCATTTCGAAATTCAATGTGAGAAATGATTGTTTGAAAGATTTTGAATCAAATATTCAGAGTTGATCTTTGGAGTGATGTTGAACCCATATTTTGGGTGAGTCTAAAATTAGGGTGTAGGAGGTCTATTATTACCTGGGTTTTTTTTCTTTTTCCTCTCATGCCCTTAAGACTCAGAGTCTGACATTGCTGGATGCAAAATGCATGAAAGTCTCAGAGCAGCAGAGACAAAAGAAAGGGAGCTTGCTCACAACATAACACTGGCAGACTCAGCACTCAGCTGCCCCTCCTCAGCCACGCTCCCTTCCCAGATCGCCTGTCCGACTGTCTTGAATCTAGAAGAGTTGGTACTTCACTGCTCAAATTCACTTTCACTCTTTTCTTAATCATCTTCCCACACGAATTTGATCGCACAACTAAATATAGCTTCAAGGGAAGCACACCGCCTCCTTCAACACCTTTAGGTGAAACAACATTTGGAATAATTAGGTTACTCTCTCAGATCGTAAAAGTGAAATGAAAATCTCTATTGGTTTGATATCCTTTCTCAGAGTTTTCCCACAGTGTTTAGCTTATCATTCAAATTTGTGGACCCAATATTATCTGTGTTATTGAAATAATGCTAAATGTTAGAGATAGAGGATACCATGCACAATGTTGGAATTTTGATTAATATTTTATCAAATTTTGTTTAAAAATGCATGGTATTCAGATAATGCATTTCATTTTTCCCCCGAAATATCTTATATTGAGCCCAAAACTGTGACAATTATCTTCCACCTACTGGTCCCATTAGTACCCAGTGGGACACACAAGAGAAGTGTTCTTCAGAAAAATGATGTCTGTTCAAATTTCAAATGTACTATTATTTCTTATATCAACATTTTCTTTTCAAGCTGATATCCAATATTCAGTGAACTAGTCACATGAAATGCTTTTATACAGCTCAGCAACTTAGTGACCCCTTATACCCTGTTGATTCTTTACTGCCCCATTCTATTTTCCTCTCCGTACAGTACTTACAGTCATATAAATTACTTTATCTTCCTTACCAATTATGCATTTTTTCCTTTCATACACTGAAATAAGTTCCCTGCAAAATGAAAAGTATCTGCCCTCTTTGTAATAGAAGTCCTAAAATACAAAACAACACATGGCACATGGTAAGGATTCAACCAATACTTGTTATAGGAATGGATAAATAAATGCACCTTTTAGCTTTAAATGATCTTAGGGAACACGCACTTCACAGAAACCCTTTGTTTGATGTATGATACTGAGCATCAAGGAAACCAGTGAATCGTTTTAAATCATAGAGTTTGCAGCCAGGTTTGTGCTGAAATGCAGGTCAGTTAACTCATTCGAAGGCTTGTTATTATACCACAGCCTTTCCCCTGGTGGCTGCAGTCTCATAAAAATGTCTCGTCCAAATTCAGATATCCACTCAGTTAAAATGTGACCTTTCTAATTAGATGCTATTTCTAAATATGATTTCATACAGCCTGGAATAATAATATTCTTAAGAGTGTAATATTTTTAATGTAGTCTTTTCAAATTGTGTCCATTTTTAAGTAATTGATGTCCCTGTTGCCTCGTACCTGTGACTCGCAGGCACCTCCATTTTTAGCATCAATGGGAGTTTGTGCCTTTTCACACTTCGTTGATCCCCATTACGCTGATATCTGCTGGTTTCAACCCGTTTCCAGAGTACTGAGATCAGTCTAAATCATAATGCTGACATCTCCGACATTAAGTGGCAAATTCAGATTTATGTTCACCACAAATTTGATTAAAATGCCTCTGTGCTTAAGGGTGCAAAAATAAGTATCAAGGGCTACATTTAATCTACATAAGCACTATCATTAGCCAGTACAGTTATTTTTTTTTTAAATGCCTAGGAAGGCGTATTAGTTTTCTAGGGCTGCCATACCAAAACACCAAAATTAAAACGACAGAAGTGTATTCTCTCAGAGCTCTGGAGGCCAGAAGTCTGAAATCAAGGTGTGGGTGTGGCGAGCTGTCTCTGAAGACTCCGGGGCGAGTCCTTCCTCGTCTCTTCTGACTGCTGACATTTGTCTGAAATCCTTGTCCTTTTCTGGCTTGTGGAAAAATCACTCAAGTCACATGGCCATCTTCTCCCTCAGTGGCTTCACTGGGTCTTCCGTCCATGTATCTGTACCTGTATCCAAATTTCTTCTTTTATAAGTGTACCTGACTTACTAAGTTAGGGCCCATTACTAATGACCTCATTTTAAACTTACTTCAGTAGTCTGGCCGGTGTGGCTCAGTGGTTGAGCATTGACCCACACACCAAGAGGTGGCCGGTTCAATTCCCTGTCAGGGCACATGCCAAGGCTGTGGGCCTGATCCCCAGTGAGGGGCATGCAGGAGGCAGCCAATTGATGTTCTCTCTCATCAATGTTTCTATCTCTCTCTCCCTCTCACTTTCTCTCTCTCTAAAATCAACAAAGGAAAAAAATAAAATCAAATTAAACTTACTTCAGTAAAGACCAAATTTCCAAATTAGGTCTCATTCTGAGGTATTAGAAGTGAAGTCCTCAACATATTTTGGGAAGAGAGACGCAATTCAACCCATATGTTGTAGGTATTATGTTCAACAGCTGCCCCTACTGGCTATAATGTTATACAGAATATGACATATATCAGTTCTAAATGCATATATATCCAAGTATACATGTACATATATATGAAACGTGTTTTATATGTGTGTATATGTTTGTGAGATAGTACAAAGTTACAAACTTTCTAGTCTGAATACATTTTTCTCCTGCTATGACAAAAGCCATGCCTTAGGCCTGGCCAGTGTGGCTCAGTGGTTGAGATTGACCCATGCACCGAAAGGTCTCCAGTTTGATTCCCGGTCAGGACACATGCCCAGGTTGTGGGCGTGATCCCCAGTGGGGGGCATGCAGGAGGCGGCCAATCGAGGTTCTCTCTCATCAGTGTTTCTATCTCTCTCTCCCTTTCCCTTCCTCTGTTTCTCTAAAATCAATAAAGAAAAAAATTTTTGTAAAGCCATGCATTAGTAATTTCAGGTAGTTATTCAGCATGTAGTGTTTTCCCTGATAAAATTGTTTTTGAAGTTAGTTCACATGACGTCATTTCGCACACAATGATATCATAAATCCTCATGCTTCTTCTCAATCTTACATCATTATTAACATGGAGCAAAAAGAAGAATCCCTTGTCATCCCAATGTTGGAGCATTGATCTGATATAGTGTCTAGGAATATTTTTATAAATCCAGTCACATTCCAAACAGCATAACTTGCTTTTAAATGACTGTGAAGTTGAAAGAAAATAGTTCATACACGAATGTGACTGAATCCAGACATTTTCCCGTTAAAGTACATCATTTTCTTAGTTTCCTTATTTAGAGCTTAATAGTAGAAAAAGCAGAGGTTATCAACTTACACATTTATCTCAGTTACAAACATGAAAGAACAATGGTGTTTCAATTAAGAGATTTCAATTCTTACCAACAATAAATAAACAGGGAAAATAGAACATAAAATTATACTTCTTTTAGGCAAATGATATATTTCTACAATAAATCGGGGGAAAGCAATTTATTTATTTTTATTATTTTATTTTTAGAAAAATTTTATTGAGTTCCTTGGGGTGACATTGGTTAATAAAATTATATAGGTTTCAGGTGTACAATTCTATAATACATCATCTGTACACTGTATTGTGTATTCACCACCCCAAGTCAAGTCTCCTTCCATCACCATGTATCCCCCCCATCCCCTCTCCCACCTCCTCCCACACTCCTTTCCCTCCCCCTTTCTTTCTATATCACTGTCTCTTCTCACGTCAGACTTACAGGCCTAAGACAAAAACATGGCCATTCTGGCAGTGATAAAAGAGTCTTCCTCATCCTTGTCACAGGCCCTTATTCATGCTCATGGAGGTAACGTAACATCTGTTACACAACATCTGGGCTGCATGGGATTTGTTGTGATAGGATACCATGTAACAATATATAGTGGAAGTCCTGCCTGGGAAAACCTTAGATTAAATTCCAGACGTGTTTTCTTACCTCATGATCCATCAAAGTGTCAATCTGTTATTTTGCTCTTGGAAGATGGCCCCATTCACACTGTTCAGCAGCTGCCCCCACTGGCTGTACGGCCCACCACCCACTTTACATGGCTTGGATTTCCACTGTTTTGTATGTTCTAAATGTTATTCCTCAGTGTAGCTTTTATTAGATAACATAAGAAGAAAGAATAGATAATCCAAAGGCCTTGGATACAGATTTCTTTAATAGTTCTAGTTTAATTTCACACCTAGAGAAAAACATGATCATTCCATTAGGTGTTTCTATTGTCTCATTGTTTGTCACACACAGCCACCAGCTTGCAGATGGTTGTACATTAGAAAGTCATTATGACCCTGGTCTCAGAGATAGCAACTGTGTTTATAGATATGAAACATATATGTACACAGATGGAATAACAGACTATAAAAACTTTTTAAAACCACTCTATCATATATATTAGTATTTAAAGGATACATTTTACAACTTAAAGGTTGTTATCACAGGAAGAATGCAAGATTTGGAGCGATGCCTTAATTCTCTTTCTTACTATTTTCAACATATTAACTTTGAATTCCAAAGAAAAGCCCCAAATATTATCTTAAAACATAAAAGACGCTTTTGATATAGTTTCTCCCAGGGTATGTAATAGCGGGACAGCTCTCTGATTTGGATTCCATTTCTTTTTTCTTTTTTTGTTAATCCTCACCTGAAGTTATTTTTCCATTGATTTTTAGATAAAGTGGAAGGAAGAGAGGGAGGGAGGAAGAGAGAGAGAAACATCGATGTGTTGCCTCCTGCGTGGGGTCAGGGATCACACCTGCAACTCAGGTATGTGCCCTTCACCGGGTATCAATCAGGAATCAACCCTGTGATCCTTTGCTCTGCAGACCGGTGCTCTAACCACTGAGCAAAACTGGCCAGGGTGACAACTGCTTTTTTAATTGGGACATTTACCTTACTACCTTTGAACCTTTACCTCAATAACATTTTTTCTATAATGAACTTACTTTACTTTAGGGAAGCTGAACTGAACTTGAAAAACTACTTTAGCCTTAAAAATATTTATTTAACAAATAATAAATTTAATCTGAAAAATAGTTTATTTCTGCTATGGTGTAATAGTCATAGCCCTCACCGATAATTTTTCCTTTTCTAATTCTTTTACACTATCATCTGGTTAGTTCTTTCTCATGGGTTGAAGAAAGAGTTGTAGCAGTAGACTCAGTGTGCTTTAATACTAGAAATGTATATTACTGGAGAGATCATTTGATTTTGCAAGTGATCAGTGGTTTGATTATTTATGTATTTTTATTTGGCAAATTCTTACATACTTCGTGTTTGGGGCAGGAGCTGCCCTAAGTGATTAAAACATTACTTAATTTAATCATCTAAAAACCCTACAAAGCTCTTGGATAGCTTGAATTAATTTTGCTCAGCAAATATTTATTTCCTCCTGTACTCTTTTTGGAAGAGTTTATAACCCAGCCCAACTAAGGCTGGGCTTGGACTTGAGCCTTTCTTTGGCCAATGGATGTGCCTATCTGCTTACAAATATGTAAGCATATCCGAGGGGAGCAGAGGTCTGCAATGTGCTTGCGTGTTTTGGTTGCCCCTTATGGTATATCTGTCCCTTTAGCCTAAGTTCCAGAATGAACACATTAAGAGGAGACCTGAACCTAATCTGCAACATCAGATTCCAGCCACAAAGAACTTTCCAGACAATCTCATCCTAGGTCAACTGACCTTTTTTTAGGATTTCACTAAATCTAAACTTAGGGGTACTATTTGGTCATTTGGTCTCCACCTAACAGTAAACCAGCAATCACCAAAGGGAGTTCCCATCCTTACAGGAGTAACTGACTCTGGCCTTCATGAAAGGATGGAGAGCTGCAACTCAGGCACTGGGGGCATATGGCTGGACCTGAGTTGATTCCTTGGGCCACTCGTTGGCATATCTACATTGGGGTTACTATGAGTACCCATCGTTTGACAATGAGTTCAAAAACGTAAAGATGCTGCAATTTATCTTGGGCTGTATGTACAGTTAGCTTCTCTGGCAGAGTCTTTGAGGTGCTGGTGTGAGCCATTGTAGAAAACTACAGTTGGTAGGAGAACCTTTCTTTTACCTCCAGCAAATAAGTTATTCATAACTTTTCAACTGTTCTTATTTAACCCAACCAGACTGCTGTACCGATTTTTCGGTAATTTCCTAATTTTTGGTACTTTGCCTAGTACATGAAAAAAATGTGTTACAAACTAAAAATAACCAACCAGTCATGGTCTGACCTCATGGTTAGCCATTGCAAATGTCTGCCCCCATGTGTTTGAATTGACTTTCTGTGGTTTTTTCTCTTTAATGCTCAGGAGCCCAGGTATAGGGGACAGTTAGGTTCAGGGCCTCAGGTCTGCTTCAAGAGATATTTCAACCTCAGTCGAAAACCTGAGCATCTTTCCCCGAGGAAAACAAACATTGAAACAGCAATTAAATAGCCATAAATGTACTCAAAATTATAGCTGGAAAGATTACAACTCAAAAAGAAGGTAAAGATGGGAGCCACTGCTTATAAGCAAATGAAACCTTTAGGTTTGCTTTCAAATTCATCCTTTCCATAAATATGTACATTAAATATTGTGATCAACCATATGTTTTTTTTCTAAAGGTATGCTCCATTAATCTTTTCTGGAGGTGTTCTCGAACATACCCTGTAGCTACTGTCAGAGAGGGGGAAATCTCTTATCCCTCTTGAGTTATTGTGGCTAGACTAATAGTAAAATTGACACAAGGCCAGATTAATAGGAGAAAAACCAATTTAATGCATACACGTGGGAGATCATAAATGACGCTCAGAGAACTGATGAACCAGCCTAGCTTTTTATACTTTTTTAGCACAGAAACAATAAATTTGGGAAGACTTGACAGAACAAAGGAACTCAGGTGTGGGTGCTCATTAGGAAGGAATCTAAACAGAAAGAGGGCTGGAGGAGTGAAGCTTTGTTCATACAGGCTTCTTGTCTCTGGATTCCTGAACTCGAGCTACACGGGTATCTCTCTCAGCCCCCTTTGAGCAAGGAGAGCAGCTTTCGATGAGGAATTTTTTCCTGCATTCGGAGAGACGAGAGAGGGTAGACGTACTCTTCTTGCGCCAGCTGCTTGTCAAGTAACTTTCATTTAAAGCAGCGATTTTAAAAACATGCAATACTTGACTATTTAGTCAGGGGCATTGACCTCTTTTCCCTTAGATTGTCCAGTAAAAAAATGGCAACAGCCAACACGACAATAGCCATCCAGTGTGAATGAATCAAAATTATACCTATTTTTTTTTTTTTTTTTTTGGTCAGCTCAGTAAAAAATATATTTTTTTGGTGTGCCACAGAATTTTAGTAATCAGCCTATGTATGCCATGAGATGAAAAAGGTTGAAAATCGCTGATTTAAAGAAATCAATATGCCACCATTGGATATTTTGGGACAGTCTTCCCTGGGCCTCAACATCACCCACAGGAATTACCCACAGTCATTTTGCTACATGGGAAGCACTTTAATTTTTTGAAGGGTTATACGTTGTGCTTCTTTAAAACAAGATTACTATTTTTATTATTACTTTATCTTTACATATGAAAAAATGTAACAAACAAATCGCATACCTCTGTCTAGCTTCTTTCTGTGGTTATTATAACCATAAGCAAAACAAACAGATGTTTGTGTTGCAAAAACATTTTGAAAATATGCTAGACCAAGAAAAGCAACAATAAACACAATGTGCAGTTAGCACCATTTTCTCTAACCCACTGAAAGCAATTCTCCAAAAAGGGAGCTCTTTACGACATTTCTCTATTCTTGGGCAATTGCTGATCGATGACTTATACCTAGGAAACTGGCTTCTCGTCTGTCATGCTGAAGTCCCACATAGCTCCCGTTCTGTATTAATGGCTGGCTTTTGTGATATCCCAGCTAGCATAAAATAATATGTAAGTTGGAATTCAGTTACTCTAAACATTATCATCAGTTATTCTCTCAATAAAAATAAAAAAATGTATTGTATTAGATATTACCAAATTTCTAAAATTGGTTAAGTTTAAAATAATCCCAAACACTGATTTTTGTTTTTTAATCCTCACCAAATACATGCTTAGAGAGAGAGAGAGAGAGAGAGACATGAAAATTGCTGGGTTGCCTTTCACACTTGCAACACCAGGATGCCTGACTAGGTATCAGACCAACAACCTCTTGGTACACAGGACACCACCGAACCAACTGAGCCACTCTGGCCAGGCCCAAACGCAGTTTGATAGAAACATTTTTAAAAATTTAGTAGAAATAGTCACAAATATGAGCAATTTTTTATGCACTATAATCTTATTAAGGAATTAATTATGGTCTATCTCATTTAAAAATTGCTTTTGAATAATAATTAGATATTAGCATACAAGGTCTAAGGTCTATAGTTAGCGAGGTCAAAGTTATTGATAGAAGAAATACTGTGACATAATTATTTGAATAAAAATTTAAAGTATGAAAATTAACCATTTTTTATAGAACATATATTTCACTTTATAAATGAAATGCAAGACTGTCATATGTAATGTGTTCACACAATGTGCCAACCACCAGTCTGTGGACAAATATCTAGCTTTTTATGTTTATCACTAATTGCTGACAATTATACCCTTTTCAGGTAATAAATTTAATTATCTGCAGTCAGTATTTTCTTACAATAAGTTCTTAGAAGTGGAATAATGGGCCACAATTTGAATATGTTCAGTATTTAAAGATGTGACTCGCTTAGTGAAAACTCTCTCCATAAAGTGCTCAGCGTGTGGTACCCCTCCCCCAGGTCTCAAAAGTTTCCAATTCCTCCACAAACATACTGATACATTGCATTATTATTCCTGAAGTCTGTGCCAATTTAAAAGGTAAACATCTATTTTCTATTATTTTAAGTCATATTTTTATTAGTATTGGTGGCTGTATATTTCCATATGATTATATTGGTATTAATCTATCTATATATAAATGTCTGTACATGACTATTTATCTATCTGTATATCTATTTGTTTATCATCCTTTTCCTTGCAAATTGCATTATAACCCTTTCTCATTTATACATGTGGGGTCCTTTTTCTAAACTATTGATGTAAATTCATTTCTTTATTAATGATTCAAACTTCATATGTCATAAATGCTGACTACACTTTCTTAATTTCTATTTACTTTTGAATTTTGCTTAGTTATCTGTGTTTAATGCACAGCATTAAAATGTTTATATGGTCTAATCAGTCGATCTTTTCCTTTATGGTTTCTGTGTTAGGTGGTCAAGAGTGGTTTTGAAGCGAGTTTTCCTTTTCAATAAACGTTTATTGAGCACTTGTCCTAGCTTAGGGACAGGGGCACTCAGCACAGCGCTTGTCCTGCACGGAATTTCAATCCAGTTGTGAAGACAGACAGATAAACAGACAGACAGATAAACAGACATTCACACAGCATTAAGAAATGTTTTATGAACAGCAATCTACAAATACATGCAAATTGATACAATGCAAATTGAGAACATATGTACTAGGAATAAAAGTGGGTAGTTGAATGGAACTTTTCAAGGGAGGGAAATTGGAGATAATCAAATGCACAAGGCTTTCAAAATGTTCATGATATCTTCCTTAGCGGTTCTTCTCTGTATCTCTGAATTATTCCACTTTGCATATATTGGAACAAGATAGACTTTGCGGAATTAACTTTAGAGACTTTCTCATTGAAATTGAGGAGTTGATGTGCTATTCTTAAGTATAAATGCTATTTTCAGGATCTTTTTATGAGAAATGGAGAGTGAGAGTTGTATATGGAAAGAAAAATTAATTATTCCCTTACTGTAGCTGAGTACACTTAACACCTCGTAATCTAGTTATGCCTGCCCACCTGTGTGCTATACACTATTTTAGAAGCTCAGTTTCAGAAGTAAAAGTATAATAAGAGAAAATTGGGGAAGCAGTGATAGTATTATGAAGTAATCAACGTAATCAAAGCCACAAATTAAGAAAACAGAACTTATTTTGACATCCAAAAATAGACATAATAATCTCATGATGATTTGTATCTGATGCTCATTTTGAATGGGGAGAAAGTAACTTCAGTTTCGGTAAATATGTTAGTGAAATGTTTCCAATACATTCGAATTTAATGTGATTTTATTTCAGTGTTGTACAGTGATTGCCTGGGAATCATCTTTGCTCTGTCTCCCTCCAGTAGCCCCCAGCACTCAACACTGTTGCCAAACGAACTAGGCAGAGGTGGTGACATTGTGACAGTAACTCTCTTTAGTTCCTGAGTCTGCTGTATATACTTTAGTTTCTAATTCTCCTACACTTGCGTTCTGAATGATCCACTTTGAAACCATAATTTTTATTCTTACTTCAAGTATCTGTCATGAACATTTAACTTCCACAGTACTCAGGTGAACGGGACAGGGCAACCAAGACTGAAAAATTTAGGGTAGTGCGTTCACAACAGTTCTTTAAACCTAAGAAATTAAAATTATGTTTGTCCTCCTTGGGGGCTACTCAAATCACTTGACAAGAAAATGCCCAAGAAGTAGATTGTTTCAAGAAGAGAAATTTTCCTGAATTCATAGAACGGACTTTCTTTTGGGGGTGGGGAGGACATTTTTATCTTCCAAAATCCAAAAACTACCGTTTTGGGGCATTATTCCCAAACAGAGTGGGAAACAAATGTTAAATGATGTTCACTTTTTTACTAGCCCATAGTAAATTATTCTGGTTCTTAACAATAATTTTCTTATTTCTGAGATGTGTATCTATTATTATTATTTTTTCTTTATTGATTTTAGAGAGAGAAGAAAGGAGAGGGAGAGAGAGATAGAAACATCGATGAGAGAGAACATTGATTGGCTGCCTCCTGCATGCCCCCACTGGGATCAGGCCCACAACCCGGGCATGTGTCCTGACCAGGAATCGAACCAGTGACCTCTTGGTGCATGGGTCGATGCTCAACCACTGAGCCACACTGGCCGGACCAGGGTCACAACTCTTTACCCTTACAATTCTGTCGTGCTTTCCTGGCTGTTGTACCCATGCAATGTGACTCCAAACAGGGTAAAGAAGGTCAGAAAGTCAAAATACGTGTTTGGCAAACAAAAAACATGTTCTCCTTAAGAGCTTTAGAAGTAGTTGAAAGAAGAAGGGAGTTGAAACATCCTATAGGGGCAATAAAACCATCAGGTCACACATTTATTGAAAAACTACTGTTATCATCCCTTCCATCATTTGTTTTGTTATCATTAATATACACCTTTTCCTCATTACCTGTAAACATCGCTCTCATGTTGAACTTCAGTTTCTTCTAACATTGTATGCAATAATAAAAACGTGTTATCATTTGTGGAGACATAAGACTGACTTTCCGAGTAATAAATATGAATACATTGTATGAAAGTAGTTCTAAATTTTGAAATTAATGTCAGTGTAGGATATGTGTTGTATGAAGTTATGGTTTTAATTGTGCTAAATTTATTATATGGTATAGTATACAAGTTTGCCTCTTTTGGTCTTATTTCTGGTAACTACATTGTTGAAATCAAAGCTTCATTTAAATTGAACTCCATTTTATTCCTGGTAAAACTCTCTACTTGCCCCTACCCTTTTCCCCTGCGACACTTTTTTGCAAGGCCTTCAAATATTTAGCTCCTACTAAACCTACCAGGCTGGTATTTCAGGATCCTGTTTCTTGATCCTCCAAATCCAGGTCAGTTGCCATTCCCATTGCACCCTCTGGTGGTCATTTCCATTTCCACCTCAGCTGATGAAGCCAATTCTGGTCATTCCATCCTCTACACGGGGGCAGTTTCAGGACAAGGCTTGGGATCCAATCATAAACAATAGAAACAGAAGCAAATTCTGTTTGAAGGCATCTAAAAAAAGTTTTCTCCTTCACACAGTAAAGCCATAGGAAAATAACGTCCTCTATTTTTAAAATGTATTATTATTGTTGTCGCTGCTACAGTTCTTGTTCAAGTTATTTTATTTCATAATTCCTAGAACTTCTGTTACCCTATTTTTAACAGTTTCTATCCCTTTTGTGCTGCCATTTGTCAGCCACCTTCGAGGTCCCTTTCAGCAGTCATTTAGCATTCCCTTGTCCACCCAGCGTCTGACTTGCCTTAAATGTTTGCAGAATCGTCTACATTTTGAAGAGCCTGAAACTCACTACCAAAGGGGAAAATGCCTTTTTTCCCTTAGTCTTCCTCGTGTTGGACAACATTTCCCATGGATTTCTTGCTTTCCTGCACATCTGGAGTCTCTAGAGCAAACACATTTACAGTCGATTTTTGTGTTCAGAGACATTCCAGGATATTTAAGTATTGTTTCCCTTTTGTGGGGGAAACTTGTTTATATTCTGCAGTAATAAACATAAAGATGGTTTCCGCTTCACCCCAGAGATATTTGCTTACATTACAGATTAAAGCTAATAGTCCTGTTGCCCTTTTTCTCTCTGGAGGGGAGAACAGACAAGTCATAAGCAGCCCTACATAAGATTAGAGTTTCCTAATTTTGAGCTTTCTCTTCTATGAGGCATCTTCTGCGTGCGCAGATAATTTCTGGCTCTCACTGCACTGCCCTGCGGGACGCGATGTATCGGAAACCAATACAACAGAATGATAAATGGTCTTTGTCTCTGACCAAGGAGTCATGCATTTTATTCGCCTACCAAAGGGAAGTATTCCAAATAGCAGTTCCTGTCCCAACTCTCAGAATGGACTCAGCAGGGCAGCATGGTCCCTGGCCTTCCATGGCAGGCTGACTTATCAGTGAGACAGTAGGATAAAATTACAGACTCCTCATAGTTTCAGATTTGACATCTTACAGCTAAAGTGTAGTCACATGACTGAATCCTCCAATTAGCCACACTTGCCCCACATTTCCAACTGGAAACGTTAACATGAAAAATCAGGTGCCGTGATGAGTTTGTAGACACAGTGGTTGCATTCTCCAGCCTCCTCTAGGAGTGTCAGCAGGGCCTCTGATTCCACCAAAATAAACAAAACACTTCATGTCACTTCCAGGCTTTCTCCTCCTGCCAGAGGATATATTCTTTTCCATAACACTCACCACAGTCTGATTGATTTCCTTGTTTATTTTCTATCTCCCACTCTGCAATGTAATCGTGATGAGGGAAGAGATTGTTTATATTATTTTCTCTGTCAACACATGACAGACTCTCAAAAATATTTTTGCTGGAATGAATATCAGGAATTTGGAAGAAACCGTTATTGACTTCCACCGTTTTTCTCTTGAGGAAATTACTCATTGTGTGGAGTGAGTAGTTTTTTGTTTGTTCGCTTGTTTTTACGTTTTGTTTTGCTATTACCATGTATGAATGAAACATTTTTTTTCTTAAGTATCTGGAAAGTGGAAATGTTATCATGGAGAATGCAATATAACAATCACTACAATTTGTAAAAAAAAAAAAAAAAAAAAAATGTAGTACTATATCGCCAGTGTGGTTAACAGTTTTTTTAGTCATCTAGCTGCACAATGAATTACCCACAAACTTAATGACTTGAAACAATGAACATTGTCTCGTACAGTTTCTGTGGGTGGGAATTCTGCAGCGGCTCCGCTGAGTGGTTTTGGCTCTGAATCTCTCATAAAGTTGCAGTTAAGATTACGGCCGTGACTGCCGTCCTCCGAAGGCTTGACTATATAAGATTTGAGCTGCAGGATCTGTTTCCGCGACGGGCTCAGTCCCAGAACTGGCAAACTGATCAGGCTGCTGGCAGGAGTCTTCAGTATCTCACCACACGGACCTATCCTGAGGGGTGTTAGAGATGACTGATTACATAGCAGCTGGATTCTCCCAGAGAGAGTGAGCCCATTGAACACAGATGTCAGCATGTCTTGTGAGATCTAACTTTGAAGTCACATTCTGCAATTTCCACAGTAGCCTATAGGTTACGCCAGTTGCTTGATTCCATGTTGGAAAGGACCTTACCAGGGCCTGAACACCGTGAGGGGAGAATCGCTGTGGGTAATACTGGGGGCTGGCGACCACAGCAATAATGAAGTCTTGCAAGCCCATCTTCTTGCAAGGAAAGTATAGATCTTTAAGGCACTTTTAAGATGTGTAAAGAATTTTTATCAACTAACAAAGAAAATGACTGGGCAGACCAAATAAAATTAAGTGTGCAGTTTTATAAATTATATACGATTCTTAATTATCTAAGTATCATCTTTCTTTCACATCTACTTGAAAGGGCAGTTGTTGTAGTCAAATTAGGTATATTTTGAAAGATTTCACAACTCTAATATAGTAGCAGCATATATTAATTGTAGTATTAATTGTTTTCACCATCAGGAACAGCTCTTCTCATCCAAATAATGTCCAATAGAATTCATTTAACCAATATAAAGATTGTTGTGTTGTGTTTTTCTCCATTTGAATGGTTATCTTCACTTGGGTCAATGGTCTATGTGAACTGCCGGTTCCTTTATAGTAAATGTATGATTTATATACCTCTTAGCTCTACATAATTTCATGTAGTTGGATCAGTGATATATTTCTGCCCCATTTTATGGATGTTGGCAGGTTTTGTAACAATCTGACAGAAACCCTAGACTTCCTCACACACAATGAATGTTCATGTCATTATTTACTAATTTTAATCCCTGGCAGTGGTTTTCATTAAAAAAAAATAGTAAGCTCTAGTAGAGCCTAAATTTGGGACCATTTATTAGGTGACATCCGTCTTGTATTTACCCTTTAATCGATGGCCAAATAATTACAGAGATTCTTAAAAAGCATGTGGAAGGAGACTTTGAAGTGCACTGTGTAATGCATGGTATAGTATAAAAATACGTGTTCTCAATATATAAAGGACATCTGCAGAAAGTGTGTTAGAGAAGCATTTGAGAAGGCCAGCCTTCTATTGCAACAATCTCTACCTGCCATTTTTTAGCTATTTTATACTCTATGCTCCTCAGGCTATTTTTCTGACTGGGATACAGTGGCTCAATTTTTCCTTCTCTTCCCTGAGCCAGTGGAATCTATTACAAAACCTCTTATGCATTTCCTTTGGATTCTCTGTTGCCAAACCTCTTAAAACTTTGATCCATTAATATCACTATGGGGTTTTAGTGAAAATATTGCTCTCCATAGTTAATCAAAATTTAAACTTGTACCCAAATGTATGCCTCTTATGATATCTATTATTCACAAAGCCATTCTCACTCATGTCTTGAAATGTTTAAGAGTAAATGTTCTAAAATATTGAAAATATGTTAAAGCTAATTGAATGTTTTTAATTTTGCTGGTGTTAGAAAATTAAGTTCTATGCTTTCAATGATTAAAAAAACAAAAATATTTTAAGCTATGTTAAAATCAGACAGGTAATCTGAACTTTGCGTTGTGTTTTTCTCCATTTGAATGGTTATCTTCACTTGGGTCAGTAGCCTATGTGAACTGCCAGTTCCTATATAGTAAATGTATGATTTACATACCTCTTAGCTCTACATAATTTCATGTAGTTGAACTTAAAATTGTACATGCTTCAAGATAAATGGGAATAGAAAATTCAAATCATGAACATTTAAGGCTTTTTTTTTTTTTTTAACTTTCACATTATGTCTAATGTCTAATTCACTGTCAGTGACTATTAGGTGTCTTTTGGCACGGGAGTATTCCAGGTTGCTCTCTCCCACTGAAAATCTGTTCTCAGATGACTTTCCCAAGATAGCGATTACATTGCTTGCATTTTTCAAAGTTTAATCTTGTTGGATTTTTCCGTACAGATATTTTGGAATAAAATTTACTCATGATATAAAGCTACTGAACAGTGTGTCTTCTGTTCTCATGGTTAACATTGTATGATGCCGATCTTATATACCTATAACATTAATTAAATGTGATAAGAATGCTCCTCAAATAAAACCATTCAAATTATGTGACTAGAAGCAAAAAGAAAGTGCCAAATGTTTCCATTTTCTGTGAAGCAAATACAAGATATGAAGTGTGTATTGTTCCCTACATACTCATAAAATGCTGCCATGTACAACTAATTAGGCATTTCACACCATGCCCTTCCTTTGTGGATTGAATTCATATACTTGGATACCAAATCGGTCAAGCATTCAAAATGCTTGGAAAAAACATGTTATTAAGCCCCAATTGCCCACACAAACAAAGCAAGTCATGAAACCAAATAATCAAAGAAACAAACTATATAAAACTTGTTGAATATGGACCTTCTCAATTTTAAATAATAGATATTTGTTTTGTTTTCAATTTAGGCTGACTTTGAACTTCTCAATATCCTGAGTATAATTCTTTTTTAAGGTTATGCATACAAAGAGCCAACAGCTATCTTTTAAAGAAGCTAAGTGTGTCCCATATGATATCCTTAGACTTCATGTTCTATCATTACATTTATAGAATATTTTGTAATTATCTATTTTCTATCTCCTCAGTCAAATAGTTAGCTTCATGATGAATATATATTCATTTTAGTATCTTTATTAAAAGTGCAAAATAGTTATTTGGGGGCATTAAAGTACTCTAAACTTTCTGGAAAGTGATTTCCAAAAAATTAAGCTTACTAAAATATAGTAGACTTTCAGGGCTGGAAGTAGACTATGAGATTCAGAAGAATTTCTTAGTTTTACACATGAGGCCAATTTTATCAGACTTTTTTTTTGTGTGTGATCATACGGCAAGATAAAATGAAACTCACTCATTCAGCAAATGTGCATTAAGTATTAAACAACATATCATTGAATTGGTGTACTCATGGGGTATAATCCTAAAATTTACTTTTTCCTTCAGTCTTTTTAAACTATCTCAATGTGGATAGTTCTCCCTTTAATTTTACTTGAAATGCTAGAATGATTCTATGACATTTTTTATCACTATTAAATAATAGAAATTCCAATAGTTACTTTACAGTGAATATGCAGTTTAATTCAGTAATTAAAATATCCAGTATGTAAATCAACACTGCAATAATCATTCAGTGATAAGATTTCTTTTTTTCCCAGCTAAACCCAGCTATAGTGGCTTTCCAGTTGCCTTGAAGTAGAACTATGGTCCTTTGACTTTCAGTTATCACTCACACATTTCCCTTTCTTTTTCTGCTATTTTAACTCCATCAGAAATAGAGACTGGGGAGAGAAGAGGTGAGGAAATAAAAAGAGCTAATTCGTTGGTACCCTGTAAGATGGCTTTGCATTCTCTTGAGCAGTAAATGTTTGAGGCCTATTCTTTCAAAGATACTTTCATGAGTCCTCAATGGTTGTGACAGGGACTTTGCTTGTCTTTGAGCCAGCCACACCAGAGTTACACACTGTAAATCTCTTCCCTGTGGAGCAAACCACAACCTCCAGCTGCTGGGGTCCTAATAACCCTGGCAGATTGTCTCTTGGGCTAACTTCCCTGTGGTGCTTGCCTCACTGGGCTCCAGGAAGCACACATCTTTGATCCACTGAGAATGGGTAGTTACTTCCAAGTTTTAGCCCTCCTTTCTCATACCATTGGTCACTAATTCCCTCAACTGTGAGTCAGAATCTCATTCTCTGTGCTCATCCAACCATGTAAAGTTCATAATAAGCACTAAGAATGACATAGTTGGAACTCCCTCTAACTAAACTTGAAGAAAGAGAAAGAATACCATCCTCATATCACCACTTCTTTTGGTGGAGAATGAGTTAAGACTCAAAAATGGTCTCTCAATATCCACCCCCTCACACACTTCACATCATAGACATGAGTAAGAGAGCCATTTAACAGTTCTCAGCTTAAAGCTCCATATGGGCCAGCAAATCTTTTGAGAAAACAAATTCTGTACTTTGATCATTCAGCTTAAAGTTTGAGCTTAACTTTTTGTTATAGCTCTTATATATTATGCAATTCTGTGAAGATAGAATGATGAACAAAAGGAGTTATGGTCCCTGTTCTCAAGGAGCGTAATATCTAGAAAGGGAATTAGACATTATTCAAATAATAGCAAAGTGTAAAGTTACAACTATAGTACATGTTTGGAAGGAGAGGTAAATGTAGCTATGAGACATCCTAAAGACAGTTGGATGATTAAAGAGGTTGGTAGAGGTTTCTCTAAGTAAGGGACCATTTAATTGAGAACTGAAAGTTGATTACAAGTGAACTTCATGAACATTTTTAGACTGCCTGGTAGCCTGGATGCTAGACCAGTTATAGTTTTGACCAGTTTCAGTAGAACACATTTCATAAAATAATAGGATACAAATGTAGCCCACCCATGAAAACCTGCCTAACGTCAAATGCAGAAAAGTTCCACTGGTTCTACACTTTTTGTGCTCAAATACTGTCTATGATACTTTATTAAATTCAATATTAATCAAATACTAAAGGAGTTCACATTAAATAACTACATAAGTGCAAATTAAGTGGGTTCCAACTTTATTATTATGCTTCTATTCCTAAATCTTGCTCAACGAATAATAAGGCAACAGCATTCATAGAACATCTTCTTTGTTCAGAACACACTATCTGTAGTGACATTTTGGGGAGTTTCACCACCCAGTCTTACTCCTTGCATTTCAGAATGCATTTTTGGAGCAAATTGAAGTGTGAAGTGCTGAAATAATATGCATTTATCTTTTTCTCTCATAGCTCAGAGCTCAAATTGATAATTTACTATATTGAGTTATTGGGAGCTAGCAATATGAAAATGCATAAAAAATAAAGAACATAAAACTTTTTCTAATAATTTTCTCTTTGACAAAGTTTAAATTATCTTTAAATCCTGAAGGTATATTTGAACAACAAACCTTATCATATGAATATCTTATGCAATTGGAAAAATTCCTTCAAATATATTATTATTTTATTCAGAATACTATCTTGGGTGCTTTTGGATATTGCGCTGTGCTCTGCTAAGAACTGAGGCTACAGAAATGAATGTGACACAGTCTTGACTATTCTGAAGCTTTTATTCTAGTTGGAGAGACATGTAGGGGATGACTAGCATTGAGGGCAGTAAGGACTTGTATTGGGATAAAAGGGTTCACACTCAGGTTTTCCTTAGAAATTTATGGTAAGATAAAAATATTACCATTTGAATGCTAAACAAATTTACAAAGAAATAATGGTCTCACAACCTAAGACATAAGCAACAATTTATTGAATGTTGGTATCAAATCTAAGAAGGAATGGGTTACTCAGAAGATAGGTTGGCTAACAGAAAAAAAGTTACAAGGAAATCACAGAAGCAAATGTAGACAGTTTAATCAAAGAGCTATCCATGGGAGTATGAATCTTAACCAAATTGTTTTTAATTATTCTGGTTCTACTGCTAAGTTTAATTATACATATCATTAAGAGTTATGCAAGAAGTAAAAGCCAAATGACTTTCAGGAATGCACTCCCATATTCAAGACCATACCCTTTATGAATATGGAAGCCATTAAACATTATTCCTTTAAGCTTTTTCATTATTACTTTATGCTGAGTGACCAAGTAAACTTTAATTATGATGTGGCTTCCCTTATAGAACTGCTATAGGACAAAAAAAAAAGATGCTGGTTAGAACAAAATAAACATTTCCATCTCTTTGAGAATTACATCTTTTTTGTTTTAAAAGATGACATTCTGATGAGAACTCTTTTAATGTAATTCTACAACTAGGAATACATGGGTTCAAAATGTTTTAAAGAAATCAAGTTCAGTTCTTGCAAGACTGAAGACTGGGGCAAATCTGCAACATAGAAGAGATTCTAGATGGTAGATGTGTAGGCAGAATTTGGAAGAAAGAACTGAGGACATTCCCTGGATTCACAGTTTATTCTCTGTAGCCTTGGAAGATTTACTTTCTGTATCTTAGTATCTGTCCCTATAAAATGGAAACTAGTATGTTCCTTATCTGATAGAATTGTAAAGATATGCAACAATTTTAAACAGAATAGGGTTTAAGGTAGGGTATAGTTTATAAATCACTAGTAATCCCAGAGCAGCGTTTTCTAAGATCTAGCTAAGGCTTCCAGAAAAAATGAGAATGGGTCTCTCTGTGCTACAATCAGGAATTTGGGGGATTAATGAAGTAGTGCTGGAGATGTGTTTTCCAGAAATATATCACTGCCACTCTGCCCATGGATCACGGACCCTCTGCTTCTATATTTGGTTCCAGAGCTACGCCCTCTTTGTTGGATCGTTCATTGCAAATGGATGACTCATGTATATAGTGATGGTGTTCTTTCTTTTTATAAATGGGCTACAAATTCAGATTCTGTAGGTTTACATTTGATTGACAGAACCTCAGTAATACTAATAACCACAATCACAAAGGAGTTGGAGGAATAAAATGTAGCTCCCTAGATTTTGTGACACAGGGAGCAAGACTAAAGTTGACTAGGTCAATTACCATAGTAAATGACACGCTTCTATTTTTTAATCTTTGCAGTTTATATAGATGGAATAATCAAAAGAGGCCTTCTAACAATGGATGCATACAAATTGAATTTTTAAATGTTTTTATTAAATTTATTGGAGTGACATTGGTTAATAAGATCATATAGGTTTCACAGGTACGTTTCTATGATACATGATCTGTACATTTCATTGTGTGCCCACCGCCCAAAGTCGAATCATCTTCCATCACAATATATTTGACCCCCTTTACTATTTAATACCTCCTACACCCCTTTCCTTTGGTAGCCACCATACTACTGTTGTATGTATCTATGGATTTGTTCATTAATTTGTTGCTTTTGGTTCTATATCTCACGTATGAGTAAAATCAGTGGTTCTTAACTTTTTCTATCAGACTTATTTTGCTTAGCATGACATTCTCAAGAACACATGAACAAACAAACAAAAATTCTGATTTGAGTTACTAGTGCAAAGAAAAAATGTAAGGGGACCCCAGACGGAAAGGAAAACACGAGCAGAGTTGGTGAATGGTTATCTTATGGTATATTAATTTATTCCCATGCTAGTTTTGTTTGTATGGCTAGACAGCATAATTTAAAACATAAAACAGTGAAATAAGCTTGGAAGTATGAAGAAACCAAAATATAATGTGCCTTATAGCCATAGTAGGAACATGAATTTCATTCTTTAATCATTAGGAAAGTACTGAAATTATTTTAAATAGAATGAAACTAATCATATTTGCATTTGTGAGAGGACGGTCTGCAGTTGTATGAAACATAGTTTGGGGTAGGAGTTGGAACTCCAGGCAGAGGTGGGCAAGACAATGGGCAGAGAGATGAAGTGAATGTTTGCAAATCACTAAGTAAAAAACTGATGAAATTATGAGGATATAATGAAAGGTTGTAGCAATGTTAATAGGGAGAGGGGATTTTATGTATTTAGTGTTATAATTAGGTATCAATATGTACTTAGATGGAGGAGATATTGGAAGTAGATGATTTAAGGTTTGGAAAAATTGGAGGATGGTGGAATCATTCTTAGCTATGGGGCCAAGTTTGGGGAAAATGCAATATGTTCAATTCCATACATTTATATATTAACCTGCCTGTAAGGTCTTCTATTGTGAAATAGTTCACATACAGTTAATTATATGGACAAGTGGTACCTGAGGGAAAGATCTGTTTTAGATATAAGTATCTGAGAGTCTTTCAATATAAGGAGTAAATAATGCCATAGTTATAGGTAAGATATTACATATAAAGCTGTAGAAGAAGCAAACCAGGGGACAGAACTCTCCAAAAAGCCAGCTGGTTCAGTCTAGTTAAAAAGAGACTCCCCAAAGATTGAGAAGATGTGACCAAAGCTGTGGGAGAAAATGTAAGAGTACACTTAGAGGAACAGTCATATGATGACACAGTGAGAAGGCGAGCCACACAGAAAATAAATCTGCCAAAACCTTGGTTTGGACGTCTAACCTCCAGAACTGTGAAAGAACACACTTCTGTTGTTTAAGGCAGCCAGTCTGCAGTTTTGTTATGAGAGTCTTAGCAAACTAATGCAGAGGCTAGAAATACATTTTGGCTTCTCCTTTCCTGTAACGAGAAAGTGCCCCCTTCTGCCTCCCACTGGCTCATGTTGCAGTTGACTTGGAGACTGAGCTTGCAGCCTACAGGAGCAGAGTTCCCTGGGACAGAAAGCAAAAAGCTGGAAGCACAAGATGGCACACATCATAACAACCCCACATAGCATGTGTCTTCTTCTTCTCCCTAATTTTTTTTTTTTTTATCCTCACTTGAGGACTTTTTTTTTTTTTTTTTTTTTTTTTTGCATTTATCTTCAGATAGAGTGGGAGGGAGAGAGGGAAGAAGAAAGAGAGAGAAACATCGACATGACAGAGACACATTGAGTGGTTGCCGGGGACAAACCCCAACTGAGGTATGTGCCCTTAGTGGGAACCGAATCCAGGCCTCTCCGGTCCACGGGCCCACGCTCTAACCGCTGAACCAAACCAGCTAGGGCTTCTTCTCCCTGTTTTAAAGAGAAGACAACAAGGAGCTCAGACAGGTCAAGTTACTCACCTGAGATCACAGCCAGTTAAGGTTCCAAAGCCTCTTAACCACTATGTGCTGACTCGTGGTTATTAAACTCTAGGATTGTTGAAGGACTAACAGCCTTCCTTTACTTTACCACCCCTTTCACTATTTTCAGTGGAAATTTGGGCTATGACAAGCAATATGGTAATTGCAGAACACTAATGGTAACATAAAGCATCAAGGTTCTGTGTGTTTGTGTGTGTGTATGTGTGTGCATGTTGGTATATAAATCCTCCAGAATGTATTCTTAAATAAATTAAATTAAGCATTTGAAACAGTAATATCACATTTAATGTTATTCTTTGTTTCTTTTTTTGTTTTTAATTTTTTTTCTTTATTGATTTTAGAGAGAGAGGAAGGGAGAAGGAGAGAGAGATAGAAACATCAAAAAGAGAGAACATCGATTGGCTGCCTCCTGCATGCCCCCCACTGGGTATTGGGCCCACAACCTGGGCACGTGCCCTGACCAGGAATCAAACTGGCGACCTCTTGGTGCATGGGTCGATGCTCAACCACTGAGCCACACCAGCCGAGCTATTCTTTGTTTCTTTATGATCTTTTATTTTTTTAAGTGCTATGGTAGTATACATTTATTTAAATTAAAACTGTGTGTGTATGTGTGTGTGTTAAGAAGATTTAACAGCAGCCTATATAAAATTATTAAAATTAATCATATTCCAGAGTAAAAATTATATGGTTTAAATTGTGCCAAAAGGCATTCTGTCATTTCTTTCCTTGGCTAACAGATCATCTACAATTTTGCTTCTATACACACAATATATGACTGAAATCATCAGCCTTATTTTTGCCAAAATAATTAGATATTAAAGAGAAAACTAATAAACTGGTGAGGATTATGAAAAAGAAACAACTAACTGACTACCCAGACTTTCTACATCTCATTCAAGAGTTTGAATGGCTTCCAGACAGGGTACAAGTTTTAAGTGTTAAAGTCATAATCTTGCCCACAACAGACCATCTAAACCTACTCTTCTGCGATTTCTCATATTAATCAGGGTCTCCTAAGTCATGCTTGAGTGGTAGCTCTATTACTAATAATTCCAATAAGTTGACAATCATACTTTAAAGCATTAAATGAGACATCTAAAAATACACTGAATTCTGCCAGATAAGTTAAAATAAATTCTTATTGTGTGATATGTTGTGCATATTAATGAAAACTTCCTCATTATAATGACAATACTGCAATAGTCAGGCTATTACTTTATAAATTGCATTTTTAACAAATGAGTGGCCCACTAAATAAATAATTTTGATTACTTCATCAAATTATTTTTCTGTATTGTTTCTCTGCCACCAGCATATAATTTGCAATATATCCTCACTACCCTCCTTCCACTTAAAACTTTCAGACTCTGAGGATTTCTGATAACTCTGTAATAACCTTGAGAGAAAAGCTCAAATGGTCTTTCACGTCTTAGGATCCTGAAGATGTATCACCTTTTTAATAGGATCTCTTGGTAGTTTTGCATAATTCATGGCTCACATAAGACTTTAACAAGGAAAAATGCATAGTTTATATGATGTTTTGCTGGCATTCTGCATATTGATTGTCTATTATATTTTATGTCTTGATTGCAAAATTTTTTTTTGAAATAATTCACGTTGAAGTGGTAGGACTATGATACCAAGAGTGACTCTGAAATCTATATGCTGGAGGTATTTCACATGTGCATACTCTAATCCTTTTTCATTTTAGATCATGAAATGGAGGCATTTCTTGATGCCATATAGTTATAAGATATTAAGGAAGTCCCTTTTTCAACAGAGCTTCATGATCTTTGTCAGTAATACTAGAAAACCAATGCTTTCATTAAGTCTTACTCCAGACCCTCTCTGAAATGTAAACATCATATTTTTAAATAAATGAATTTATTTTAATTGAATTTACTGGGATGACAATGGTTCACAAAACCACACAGGTTTCAAGTGTACAACTCAATAAAACATCATCTGTACACTGCATCATAGACCCATTGCCCCAATTCAAGTCTCTTTCCGTTCCCATTTCCACTCCCTTTGCCCACCTCCACCCACCACCCATCCCTCTGTCCCTCAGGCTATCACCATACTGTTGACTGTGTCTATACATATGGGTTTTTGCTTAATCCCTTCACCCTCTTTCATCCATGCCCCCAGTCTGCCTCCCCGCTTACAGTCTGTTCCATGCATCCATGCCTCTGGTTCTATTTTGTTTGTCAGTTTATTTTGTTCATTCGATTCCACATTTGAGTGAGATCACATGGTATTTATCTTTCTCCAACTGGCTTATTTCACTTAGTGTAATAATCTCCAGGCCCATCCATATTGTTGCAAAAGGTAAGATATCCTTTTTTTTTTTTTTTTTTTTTTTATGGCTGAGAAGTATTTCATTGTGTAAATGTACCACAGCTTTTTTATCCACTCATCTAATGACGGGTACTTGGGCTGTTTCCAGATCTTGGCTGCTGTAAATAATGCTGACAAAACTCATGCTTAGTAAACTATTAACCATTCTTAGTAAGCTATTGTTACTTCTCCTCAATTTTTAATTACAGTATAAGTAAATAATTATGCAATAAAAGACAGAAAGTATTTTTATTAATAATTTGAACATGTTTCACTTCTCATTTTTAATTTAAGGGAAAACAACAAAGCAATCAACCTAAAAATAAAAGTAAAATGATTTTTTAAATAATTGACTCTTTAAAAATAAACATTAAGTTTTCTACTACCTAATTTCACTAGTTCAATAAGTTAAGCTTACTAGATTGTGGTTGAAGTAACTATTTAAAAAAAAAAATTTTTTTTTTCATTGATTTTCAGAGAGAGAAGAAGGGAGAGGGAGAGAGAGATAGAAACATCGACGAGAGAGAACATTGACTGGCCGCCTCCTGCATGCCCCCCACTGGGGATCAGGCCCACAACCTGGGCATGTGCCCTGACCCTGAATCGAACCAGCGACCTCCTGGTGCATGGGTCAATGCTCAGCCACTGGGTCACACCAGCTGGGCAGTAACTATTTTTTCTTAATCATTTTTTTAGTTTGTATTAACGAACAATGTGTAGAAATAGTGTTAAACGCATAGTTGTCCATCATCTTTAGCCAGTATTTTCTAGTGTGAATACATTTTCTTTTAAGTTTTCAGGAATTCAGTTTTCAGATGAATTTATCTGGAGTCAAAGAAGATAGGGAACTGTTCAATAAAGGCTAATTAGAAAGCAATTTTTAAAAATCGGGAGCATATCTCTGTAAATGTATGTAATTCAGCCTTCATTGAAATATATTTAGGCATATTTTCTAGTCCAGCCAACTGATTTGAATTCATCCAAATGACCAGTTAACTCATGCTTTATCAACTATTCAAGTATAACAGCGTGATTGCTTCACCTTTTGAAGGTAAAGACAATTACAAACATAAAAGATCCAGGGAATCAGTGCAAATAGTAAAAAACTATCAGTGCGAATAGTTCTGGTTCATCTTTTATGCAGCTGTTTGACTTTTTCTTTGTTCAGCTGGATGAATTGTTAGGTGGACAGAGCCTAAGAGGACATGATTATATGAATATGTTTGAGAAGTGAACAAATGCTTAACTCCAAAGACACCCTGACTTTCTTCCCGTTTTGGCAAATAAGAGCACGTTTTGATCTTAGGACAATTTGTAATATTAGTACAATGACAGTAGAAGTAACAGCCAAGCTTAACCCGCTGAGGTACAACTCCAAGCCACATCACTTTCAAAGTAACTCTTTTAAAATTTAACATAAAAGAAAACACATTCATCAGATTGGGAAGATTTGTTATTATATCAATAAAATAAGATCTCTATTTCATTTGTGTAATACGTTTTGTCAGGGTAGCTTTATAGATCATTGCATGGAAATTCACTGAGCTCCTATGGGAAATATAAAGGGAAATTTAACCTGAAAAATCTGATAGATTTGTTTGAGATTTGTTTTAAAGCAGTTGTTCTTCCCCAGTGGTGATTTTTCCCTCCAGGAAACCTTTTGCCATGTCTGGAAATACTTTTGGTTTTCACAACTGGGAAGGTGTTACTGGCATTTAGTGGGTAGCAGCCAGGGGTGCTAATCAACATCCTACAGAGCACAAAACAGTCTTCCCACAGTTATTCAGCCCAAGAGATTGAGAAGCCCTATTTACAGGAATTAAAAATGGAGATGTGGCCTTGATACACTGCTGTCATTGTCTTAAAATTCATAATGATTTTGAACAGGGGACTCTGCATTTTCACTTTCTTCCAGGCCCTGCACATTTACGTAGCCAGTGTAAGGGGCATCCTTGGGAAAAACGAACCAGTGAAGAGCTGGTTTTCCTCTAACAGACAGACACCAGTAGAGAAGCCTCCATAAGCAGAGGTCTGCATCCTGGTGGCAGAGACAGCCTTCTGTAGTTTGTGTAACATTCATCCCATTAAAACATTTAGGGTTCTTGTTCTGGCCAGTGTGGCTCAGTGCTCTTGGACCCAGGGTCTCAGGTTCAATTCTTGGTCAAGGGCACTTACCTGTACCTGGATTGCATGTTTGATCCCTGTGTGCAACCAATCAATGTGTCTCACATTGATGTCTCTCTCTCTCTCTCTCTCTCTCTCTCTCTCTCTCTCTCTCTCTCTCTCTCTCTCCCTCTCTCTCCCCCTCCCTCCCTCCTTTCCACTCTCTCTAAAAAAATCAATGGAAAAAATATCCCCGGGTGAGGATTAATAACAACAAAAAAAATGTTAAGGTTCTTAACCTTGGAACTATTGACGATTTAGGTCAGAAGATTCCTAGTGGAGGAAGCTGTTCTGAGCATTGTAGGATGTTTAGAAACATTCCTGGCCTTTTCAGACTTTACACAATAAGCAACAGCTTTCTCCCCACATCCCAATTTGTGACAACTAAAAAAAAATCTCCAGACATTGTCTAATGTCCCTTTGGAACCAAAATTGCTGTTTATTGTGAAGGTTGATTTTGCAATTTATTATCCAAACCAAATGAATTCGTAGAATTAAAAGGGAAGCTATTAATACTTAGGCTGAGAAAACAGAGTTAAACCAATACTGTGTTGGCCAATAGGGAAAATTGATCACATTACCTATAAGCCATATACAGCCAAACATGATCTGAAAAAGCCACTTACCCTGGGACAGAGTGTCAAAAAGTAGGTGAGAGAAAGGTGTAACATACAACTGGTATTTTATGTCCATACATTCAGTAAGTGAGACTATTTTAAATTTCAAAGCGTTAAAGTGTTTCATTATAATGAGTTGGAGAGTTAAAGAGAATAATAGAAAGTTATCTTCAGATTCTTGGCATTCGCTTGTAGAAGCCTTTCTAGTACGATGGAATCTGAGCTTCTCACAAGACATACACAGAATTCAGGTAATTCCCTAGTTCCCACACAAGGGTGACCTGGTTTCTTCAGTAAAACATCTGCCTTGAATTTTAAAAAATATTTATTATTATTATTATTGATTTGAGAGAGAGAGCAAGGGAGAGGGAGAGAGAGAGAGAGAGAGAAACATCAATGTGAGAGAGAAACATCGATGTTGCCTCCTGTATGCACCCAACCAGGGATAGAACCTACAACCTGGGTATATGCCCTGACTGGGAATCAAACTGGTGAACTTTTGGTGCATGGGACGATTCTCAACCAACCGAGCCACACCAGCCAGGGCTGCCTTGAATTATTCTGATCAGAAGGCTAGTAGCAACTTTGGACATAGTGTATTTTTATAATTCTTTTTACCCTACCCTTTGACAAATATATCTGTTGTTGCTTTTTCCTAAAGACTCTAATTTCTAGGGCTTAATCATCACCTTTCCCACCTCCTGTATCTTTGAGGTCCAGGTAGCATTGCCAGCAAATATATGTTGCAGGAAAATGTAACTGATTTCCAAAATATCTAATGTATAAAAAGTATTTAGTTTTTGATAAAGCAGATATCCGCCTAGACTGAGGGCAATGATAAAGCCGGGGAAATATTATAAAAATATGATACCAGACATCAGTTTGCATTTGTTGCATATCTTCTCTGCCTCAACAATTTAAAGCATGAAAGAAATTATTTTCTTACTAGTGAAAATATGAAATTGAATAGTTCATTAATTAAATCTTGAAAATACTAGTTTTTATTTTGTTGTCCTTTAACTATACATGATAACTATCAAATGGTCTAAAAATTTAGGCTCTGTTTGATTTCACAGTGCAACCATGATTTCTTTAACAGGAGGGGCTACAAGAAATAATGTGCAAGAATTTGAATCAATCATTGGACTTGAAAAAACAATTATCACAAGCCAGGTTGAACGATCTCATTTACAATTAATAGCCACAAAACTCAAGTGGGCCTTTTCTATCACCCAGCAATCCTATTTTATTTGCTCAACTTCATTCATAATGACAATTTCATAACTTGCCCAAGTTCTACTTCAGTATTTCAAACTCACCTCTACCCATGCCCATATACTCCATCTTCTCTTCTTGTTTGGTTTTGTTGATATTATTATATTGCTTGTGGAAAAAATTGGCTGTTCCTCACCCTCAAACTTTTTGTAGTACCTTTATATGGATAATATGACAATTCCTTTTCAAAAATTCATGCTTCCATTAGTTGGATATTACCTGTCCCGCTATTTGCAGTATGTTTGGAAAAGCGGACATTGGAAGGGACCAGGGAGACTTCAGGATTTGCAAATGAATGCCTCCCTCTTTGTTGCTGCTCTGCTAGGCTGTTGCAATACATCTTGATCCCTCTCTGCAGCCCCACTTTCTCTCTCTCTCTTCACCTCACTTGTCAAAGATGGCTTCTTTGTCTAGCCCTCAGGGACCCATGACTTCTCTGGCTACTGACTCCAAGGCATAGACAATGCCTGTCTTTTAGGATGGATACATTTACTGGTACGTTTTGGGGTTTCCCACCTTCAGACTACATGGTTATGTGATGAGCCTTTTCTCTTGCCTGGTGTTTCTACTATGGAAGATCTTGACCCTGTTCACAACAGTCCTCACGTTGGGTGAGGCATTTTCCTCATGGGTTTTGCTGGCATTTCTCTGAGATACACCACTGCTAAGGCCCTCTGACCCTTCTTATTCTTCATCAGTGCTTTGGTCACAACTCCTGAATGTCTTCCCACGGGGATCTGTTACTCTGAGCTGATGTTTCATGACTTACAGGTAATGTTAAATGTAAGGATGTTTCCTGCCTTCAAGTTCTGCTGAAAACGCAGCTCAGTGTATAGGGCTTTGGTTTTCTGTTTCTTAAAATTATCTGGTGTGGTTTAAAGGAGGGAAAACAGAGAGCAAAAGAAACAAATTGCCTCTGTATTCACACCAGAAGTCCCGTCATTTAGTATTTTGGGGAAGAGTCAATCATAAACATTTATTTATTTTTTTACCAATTTTATATCAATAAATGTAAAGACTTTTTCTGAAGGATGGCATGTACATTTCAAAGAATGATGAAGAGGGTATGATTAACAAGATGATATTTGGATAGAGCAACCAAAATTCTAGTAAGTTAAAAATGCAATAGATTTAAATGCCACTGGAGAAAGTTATTAAACCAGAAGAATCTAAACATTTACAATTTAGCTGTGGGAAAATAATATTTTTCAATATTCTCTGTCTAATAAGCATTATGTAATTATTTTTATGTGTACTTTTTTAAATGTTTCTAATTTGGTTTTAACTTAAAATGTCATTTAAATTAACTTCTCAAACATGTTTATTTTCAAATCAATATAAAAACACTGAGTTATGTGCACTGTATATTAATAAACTGTGCCAACCCTCAAAATGAATTACCAATATGAAGACATACACAGTATGTAGAAAATATTATATGGATTATTCTCGCACTATATATTTTTTCTGCTCCACAGAAACATACTCTAGATAACCTGAATTATTTAGAATGATTTCATTATTAGAATTCTTATTAAACTACTGAATCTGAAAAATTATCTTTTTTTTTTATAAAGGATGTTCAAATTTGCCATGCTAGGAATTATTTTGGTCCAATTTATTGCCGATTTCATCTCCTTACTTTTTAAAAATCAATTGCTTGCATATGCACTGTTTTGAGAAAACATGGAACAAGGTATGCACTTAATAAATATTACAGATTCTCAGTCTCTTACCCCAAGTCTTTGGGCCACATGTATTTCAGAAGTCAGATTTTCCATATTTTGGACAGATAGGTACAGATATAATATATCATTCAACACTTCAGTAGGGCCTTGGCAGTACACAGTAGTATTTCTGAAATAAAATGGATGAAACACAGACACATTAATTGGAATTAAAACAGTAACAACACAAATAAAACCCCTAAATAGCCACATGATTATTCCAACCAGTTTTGCCGTCCAAATGAGTTATACAAATTCTTGATGCAAAGTTTTATTTACAGAGTGGTAGACAGAAATGTAGACCTGAGGTGGAAGACACTCCTGCAGGGAACTAAGTAGTTCAAAACACTTTTCACACAAGGTTAGATGGCTCTTTAAACACTTTTAATGTGGCCTGGCTGGTTTGGCTCAGCGGTTAGAGAGTCGGCCTGCGGTCCAGAGAGACCTGGGTTCAGTTCCCTCTAGGGGCATGTACCTCGGTTGCAGTTTGTCCCCGGCCCTGGTTGGTCGTGCGGGTGGCAGCCACTCGATGTGTCCCTTTCAAGTCGATGTTTCTCTCTCTCTCTCTTCTTCTCTCTCCCTCCCACTCTATCTGAACAAAGAATGAAAAAAATGTCCTCGGGTGAGGATAAAAAAAAAATAAAAAAATAAACATTTTTAATGTCACACACATGCCGTGAGAAGGTACACAGCTGTAGGAGATGTGATAGAAATTTCTATAATTCCATATATCAATGCCTTTTCGAACTAGCTAGGCACTGCCTTTGACTTGTTTTAGCTTTTACTGGAACTAGGTTTATTTTTCCTTTTAGAAGGCTAATAGAAATAAAAAAAATTATTCCAGCATGAAGCACTATGTATGTGAAGCATCATATGAGTGGTAAGTGTGATGAATTCTAGAAGAATTGAGAAATTAGAAATGACAGCCACACCAGTTTTTTTTTCAACACCACTCCCAGTCTACTTTGCCGCCCCAACCCCCTAAGAAATGTTTGAGTCCAAATGAGGGAGGCATTTGGATGTGTAATTGTTCTCAAAGTTCTGCAAAGTCATATTTGTTTTCACTGAGGATCGTATAGGTTGTGTATGTGGGTGAGTGGGTTTGCACACACGTATGTGAGAGGAAGGAAGGAAGGAAGGAAGGAAGGAAGGAAGGAAGGAAGGAAGGAAGGAAGGAAGGAAGGAAGGAAAGAAGGAAGAAGAGAGGAAGAGAGGGAGGTAGGGAGGGAGGGGAGGGGAGGGGAGGGGAATGGAGGGGAGGGGAGAAGAGGGAAAGAAGGAAGAAAAAAAGAGAAGGAAAAAGAAAGATCTTTTGTACACCACCCATGGGATTTGAGAAATATGTTGTCAAGTGATTATGATATATATTATGAAAAAATTGCATATTTTATTTGCTTAATTAATTTATTCACTAATGCATTTAATTGCTTATTGTGTGTCAGATATGGTGCTAGGCACACATAAATGCTGGGAAAATATGCTGACGTTTTGGAATGTCCCACATGCGTTTTAGATCAAACTGCTATGTAGCAGCAAATAGCACCTGAATGGTTTATCCAGAAAGAGTCAAATTTAGTTCAATTTATGGCAGAAGAAATATTCAGTACAAGACAGTTGTCATTTTTATATTTTTCAATGTTCTCTTAAGACATAAGTTCAAGAAAATCTATATCCATTAATATTGCAATTTCTAATTACCCGTTCTTTTTTTTGCCAGAAAAAGAACTAACTTTTTCTTATGGAATCTACTTGATAGTTAGCAAGTTAGGTGTTTATACTTGGACACAGCATCTGTTCATTTTTCCAAAAGACACATTCCAAAAGTTATAGATACATTTTCTTTAATTAATGACATCCAAGTAAATTTCTCTCTTACAATATTTCCATTGTGATATCTAATACACTGTGATTATATATAATGTGTGTTGTTTATTACATACATTCCGATTTAAAAAATAAAGTTGGTTTAAAAAGCTTTTCTTAAAATTAAAATACTGCCTACACAATATTTCTTTTTTTAAAATATTTTTTGTTTATTGATTTTTAGAGAGAGATGGAAACATGGAGGAGAGAGATCATTGACTAGCCACCTCCTACATGCCCCCTACTAGGGATCTGGCCCACAACCTGGGCATGTGCCCTGACCAGGAATCAAATCGGCCACCTCTGGGTGTATGGGTCAACATTCAATCACTAGTCACACCAGCAGGGCCCACACAATATTTCTTTAAAAAATGTGTATATATCATATTTTAGGATTTTTGATATCTTGAACTAAAAATTAACAACATACTTAAGAATGTACATGGAGGGACAGTGCTGGGACTGCATTACTTATAAACGTGTGGTTTTCAACAAATTATCTGCAGAACCCAGAGGTCCCCTCCAAGTTCCTCCAGGACTTGGGTTGAAGAGAGGTTTCTAGTAACTGGGCTTACTTACAAAAGTTTCTAAAAACTGCCAATATAATAAGGTATAATCTTCTAAAAAACAAATGTAAGTATTTTAAAAATAATATTTATTTCTGTTTCTACATACTGTTTTGAATTGGGACCGTATACCATGAATATTTAGCTCTTTTCTGTAAATGCTTGGTACAATAGTAGTGATTCGCCAATTCCACTGGTCCAGTAATCCTTCAGAGGTGCCATCAAGGGAACATTAGAATGCCTATGGAAAATGAACTAGCTAGCTCTGTATCCTCCGTTCTCAGCTTCAATTTGCTCCATTTCAATATTATAAGTATATACACACGCGCATATATGCGGATATGTATACAGACACTTTGTTTTGCATAAAAATAAATATGAAATTGATTACAATACCAGTAATCAATATATATTGAATATATATTACAATATAATGTCAAATTAATGAGTAATATGTCACTATATGAATATTTTAAATAATTTTTTCAAACCAATTCAGAATCATTAGAGATTTAGTTGGTTTTCTAGTTTATGCTATAGTAACTAAAGCTGCTGTGAATCTGAGAGATGAATTGTTGACTATATTCATGATTATAACCTTGAAATGAATTGGTAAACATTAAGCATTTAAATATAATGCTAAATAATCTTCCTGTAATAGTATGCAAAAATCATAATTATGAATATATTTCTTAAAATATAGGATGTATAACACCAAGCATGATCTTTGAGGTAAACTATGGACTTTGGGTGATAATGATGCATCAATGGAGATTCATTAGTTATTACAAATATACCACTCTAGTGGGGGCTGTTGATAATGGGGGGGGCTATGCATTTGTTGGGGCAGAGATATATGGGAAAACTCTGTACCTTCAGCTTAATTTTGCTGTGGACCTAAAACTGCTCTAAAAATAAAATCAATTGACAAAATAGCAAAAGTGAAAATGCTGCCAATTATATATTAGGTGTGGAACCAAAGCTGTGTCAAAGGAGAACAATTATTCTTAAAGTATCTTATCATTTAAAAGTAAAAAGGGAATACTGAAGGCATTTGTCTCAAGAAAGAAAACCAAACGATAAAGCCAATAGCAGAGAGGCAGTAATTAGGGCGCAATTTTTAGAATGTATTAATTTAATGAAATTGCTAAGAGAAGAATTGAAAAATGAGAGTATCTGTAAGTTCTTGATCTCTCTCAGTGTCAGACCTGGTGTTAAGTTTTTGAATAGTTTATTGCAGTGAATCTTCACAACAGCGCTGGAGATGGACACTCATCTCCGTTGCACACAAGCACTGAGATCTGAAGATAGAAAGGGAATGCCAAAGTCAACCAGAGTAAATAGTCGATGAAATTTGAAACAGTTCTACTTGAGCACATATTCTTAATCAATGAATCATAATGTCTATAATATACAAATCTAATGCAGATTCTTTAGAGAGATCAATGAAATAAAATAGGATTGAATAGATAGATGAGACCAGGATATAGAATTTCTATACAAAGGACCATTTATCTCCAAAATATATAAGTGAAAATTTGACATATGAAAGAAAAAATGAATAACCTCACCATTTCTTAAAATGGATTTATTTCTCAGTATATACATATACAAAGGCACGTATATTAAAAAAAACACTCTCAGTAAACAATTACAAATTATCAAATGAATATATGTAGATTATTGCACCCAACAATTTGAGAGTACATATTCTTTTCAAGCACAATTTTAAGAATTATTTTTCAAAGGCCATGTTCAAGGTCCTACTTTAATAGTTTTTAAAAAAAAAAGGCAATTTAGAATAAAAACAAAAACATGTGAAGTGTATACACACTAAAAAAAATAATTGAAGTCAATGGTGAGATATAGTGCATTCTTAAACAAGAACTATAAAAATCAAACTAAATTTAACAGAAGTCACATATGATTCATCACCAGTACTTGATAAGACTTTTAAAATTTATATGGAGTCACAACAAGAGCTAAAGGCCATGAATAGACCAAGTACCCTTTAAAAAAATATTTTTATTGATTATTAGAGAGAGCAGAAGGGAGAGGGAGCGAGAGAAACGTGGATGTAAGAGCAAAACACTGATTGGCTGCCCCCCAACCCCCTCCCCCCACAGGGGATCCAGACTGCACCCTTCCAGTGCAACTTGCATGGTGCATGGGAGGACACCCAACCAACTGAGCCACACAGGCCAGGGTCCAAGTACTCTTGAAGGGACAGAAATAAAATGGTTGGCTTACCTTAACTTTTTTTGGTTTATGACGGAAATAAAAATCCAATTTATTAGAGATACATTAGGATGTCATATATGTAATTTATACGACTTTTCTAATCAACTCAGGAAACCTAGAAACTATATAAGAAAAGGAAAACATATTTGGTTATATAACATTTAAAATTTTTGTATGACAAAACCAGGATGTAAATATAAGTAGGAGGAAAATTTGAAACTTTGATAGCAAATAAAGGGTTACTAACTCTACTGTATACAAGCATGGGCACATTGCTAACATTGTGTATCATTCAAAATTATTAAAATAAATGAGGTCCTTAATGAAATAGACAATTTATTATGAACATATATTACCATAAATACTCGTAGTACGACCACAAAAAGCTGTCAAAAGATTATATCTATTATCACTTCTTTTTTTTCTAGATTGTTCATGAAATATAGTACAGATGATTCCCACTTCAAGGACATTAAAGATGATTGTTTGATATGTTATGCACTCAATTTCGACAAAAATAAGTCCCTAACATTTCACTTGCTTTATTCTGAGAAATTAACACACGGATTGGAGAACAGGGTAACAGCCATACCAGATGTCGGATGGACTTAAGAAGACTCAGAATCACTTTGAGACACATGAGGCCAAGGGCAGGCCTGCTTATCTTCAGATCTCAGAGCTGACTAATAACACAGAGGGGCAACCACACCCGCTGAGTGGTAGCTCAGAGACCTTGAGACAGAAAGCAGAGAAGAGCTGAACCTGAAAGCTAAGGAGTCCACTAGGCAGTGAAAGTTTAAGATAAGAGGTTAGGCCCTGGCTGGTTTGGCTCAGCAGTTAGAGCGTCAGCCCGCAGGCCAAAGAGGTATGTACCTTGGTTGCTGGTCAGGGCCGTGGGGGAGGCAACCAGTCAATGCATCTCTCTCCAATCTATGTTTCTCTCTCTTTCTTCCTCCCTCCCTTCCGCCCACTCTATCTGAAGATAAAAAGAAAAATACCCTTGGGTGAGGATTAAAAAAAAGATAAGGAGCCAGAGTTGGAGAAACACCCTGAAACTTTTGATCAACTGACAACAATAATCAGGTATAAAAGCCATATTCCTAAGGAATGTTCTCTATTCTTTTTATTTCCCAGCTTTACTGAGATATAATTGACATGTAAGTTTAAGGTGTAAAATGTGATGCTTTGATGTACACATAAGTTGCACGATAAAAACCATAATAACATTTTTTTTGTAGTGATCAGCCATCTGTTCATCCCTCCTTTGAGCAAACACTTGACTGCCCATAAATCTTTACATCCTGGTTATTTCAAGGTAAAAAACATGACTTTTAAAAAATGTGTTTAGAGACTTTTTAGTAGCTTAATATTTCATTGCTTTTCAGAGTTGACCCTTAAAATAGATCCCCTACAATTTTATATATAAGTTCCCTAAATTGATATTACTTTTTAACACACAAATGAAATAAATATTACTAAATCTTCCTTATGACTTTGTCTCCAGTGGATGGATGGATGTATTTTTTTTTCACCATATATATAATTCTACAGTAAGCAATTAATTGTTTTGGAGGATATGCTGGAAGGCTATGTTCTGTGCTTTCTACAATACGTGAATTAATATAAAATATACCAATCTTGGATGTAATATGTTAGAATAATTATATTTATTATTCACCTAAGAAATATTTTATAAACAAGTGCATGTGTGAGCCCAGTATTTTATACACTGAGAAATGTTAATTACTGAAAGGCAGACAGCTGTGAAAGTATTTTCTCCCTGTGATTGAGATCTCTTCACATCACTGACATATTTATAAATATAAAAAGGAATCCAAAATTCTTATCAGCTGGGTGTATAGTTTAAATAAAAACATGCTGCATAAACACATGTTTCAAGGGCACACTTGAAAAAAACAAAGGTAACTTCTAAGATTCACCTTTCTGAGTCATTTATAAATTGAGTTCTAAGCTTCTTATCATATACACCACATGTTTTTCTCAGAAAACATTGGTTTGCTTTTAACATATGGGCTTTTTTTTTTTTGTATTTAAACTTACATGTATAAAATCCTTTCTCAGGGCCTTACTTTCACCAGGATACCTCAACAGAGTTACAGATACAAGGGGTATGCAATGAAGTCCTGTTTTACTCAGATTTTTTTTCTAAATATGATGCTTTTGCATAAAAAGAACAATATTATGAGAGAAACTGATGTGATGGAAAGTAAAAGTTCTGAGCCAGCGGGAGATCACATCCACAAGGCCAATGTAGAGCAAAATGGCTTTATTGCATACGCCTGGGTGCAGTCTCGAATTAGGGTTGGGGTGTTGATTATATACCCTCCTTATAGCTTCAGGCAGTTCTGCTGATGTACTTTATAGTCCCATTGTCCACCTTAAAGTAGGGCTGGTCTGGTATGTCCTCAGGCATCTGCTGGGTTATCCATTGATCTCCTTGTCTGGCATCTGCTGGGTTATCCATTGCCTTGCAGACAATCCAGATAAACCTTATCCATACTCAACAAAAGGCTGAGCCAAGGTCATGCAAGCAACACAATTTCCAGTTTCCGCCTTTTGCAAACTTTTACCTTTGCCCTTTAAAACATTACTAACCCTTTCAGAAAGTCCATGTTATGAATCCATATCATTTTGCCAGCTTTATAACCTGGCCCTTGTCTAACTCTCCGACTTCAATTTCTTCATCTAAGAGTGGAGATAGTTCTATCTATCTATCTATCTATCTATCTATCTATCTATCTATCTATCTTCTATCTATCTATCATCTGTCTATATGTATAAATATTCACATATATATCCATATATATGATATACACACACATATATATCAATGTTAAGTACCTAGTGTACTAACTAAAATGGAAATTGTAAAAAATGAAAGCTAATCCATATTAGTGTAATAGACAAATATTTATTGAAAGTCAGTTACCTGTCAGGCATATTATTATAATAATCCTTATTATTTTTCTGTAAATTAATATGCACATTAGACAATTACTTAAAAAAATTTTTTTTCTTAATTGATTTTAGAGAGAGAGGAAAGGAGAGGGACACAGAGGCGTCGATAAGAGGAAACATCAATGGGCCACCCTCTGCATGCCCCGTACTGGGAACTGGGCCCAGAACCTGGGCATGTGCCCTGACTGGGGATCGAACTAGTGATCTCTTGGTGCATGGGTCAACCCTCAACCACTGAGCCACACATGCTGGGCTAAACAGTTACTTTTTTAAAGTAAAATTGGTAAGAATCTCCCTTTGGACAAGCTGGGGAATTTACTTTGTTAAGGGTTCTTACAAACATCAATTATTTTAAGCAAATAAAACCATTCTAAGGCATTGCAATTCAAGGTAAAATGCTAGAGGTTTAGGGATTAGTTGAATTACAATCACTCCAGAAAATACAGTGGAAGGAAACGTCAAATTGGAAGCAGCAAGTATGGTAGCTGTGGAAGAAACAGGCAGCAATTGTAGTTTTGACTGAAATGTTAAGCACTGATTATGGGAAAAAAGAGGGAAGTAATGCATGTCTTTTAAATATTGTTAAGAGACCTGGCCAGTTTGGCTCAGCGGTTAGAACATCAGCCTGCGGTCCAGAGAGACCCGGGTTTGGTTCCTGCTAAGGGCGCATGCCTCGGTTGCGATTTGTCCCCAGCCCTGGCTGGTCATGCGGGAGGCAGCCACTTGATGTGTCCCTTTCACGTTGATGTTTCTCTCTCTCTCTCCTCCTCCTCCTCTCTCTCCCTCCCACTCTATCTGAACAAAAAATGGAGAAATGTCATCGGGTGAGGATAAATAAATAAATAAAATAAATATTGTTAAGATAGTTCAGATTCGAGAAACACTGTAGATAAATTAGAGTATTCTTGAAGGAGTTCCACATGATGGAAGGGTTAATATATGTACAAATTTAACATTCATAAGTTTAGTAAGTTCTTAACAACATACACAGATTTTGGGCATGAAAAGATTGAATTACCCACTGAGTAAAAGAAATATTCCTATAAGAAGATCATGTAGAAAAATATCAACAATTTTCTTCGCCACACTATAAGTTAAACTTAATGATGAAACAAATTTCAAGTAATTTAATCACCATCTAAGTATCAGAAAATAAAAACATGAACAGTACAAAAGTACATTAAAATTGCATGTTGAATATTTTAAAACTGTCATATATAATGAGAATACAAGGATGGAAAAAAGTAGGTTTACAGTTATAGTAAAATTAATACAATAATTAATATGTAAATAATAATACAAGAATAAACACTGTGTTTTGAGTACTCACAATTGTAAACCTCCTTTTGCCCACCCCTTTATAGAGAAAATGTCAACCCTGGTAGACTGGGTTTATGTGCCTGGCATATGTGTGCACGTATATAAAGCTTCCTCTGTATCCATTATCAATGAGTACTAACAAATAGCTGTCTAATTCACATATTGTAACACAATGATAATAGCACTTTATAAAGATTTCATTTCCTGAAAACAGGTAGAAAAGGATCTTAATGTAAGTCTGAGTTGAAAATATTCCTTCAGATTAAGTTTCTGGAAAGTTTCCTCCTGCAGGTACAATCAATAACAAATATTCGCCAACTGAAAAGTGCTTATCTGATATCTCTACCTGTGGAATGAAATTACAACCCAATTTACATTTCCGAATTTTTGCTAAAGTGCACGTTCGTCACCATAAATTCCACACTTTAATACCCACTGAGTTATTTCCAAAACTAATTTTGGAGATGGAGATAGAAATAAAATTGTTCTAATACTAAACGGATTCTGGAATAAGGTTCAGGTTACTGGTGTTCGTTTATTTCTCTCTCAAATTCTACAGCCTTTTCCAAGTTGCCTTTACTTCTCCCCAGCTGCCTGTTGCCTTCTTGTGAGATGGTCTTTAGGATCAGCAGCTGACAGGCTGTTCATGGCCCTGATCAGTCATATACCTTCCCTTCTCTTCAGAAGAAGAGAAAGCAGTTCTTTAAGACTATTATAATAATGAAATAAACCAGGTTGAAATAAACATTTCTAATTCATCCATAACTTTGAGTATAAATATGTAACAATACAATAACTTAGTGTCTACTTTAGAAGTACAGTGCTATATAATTTAGAAATAAACTAATCTCTGCGATTCAAAGATGTTGAAGATTAAATTTTAGTTTGAAAGTATTTATGAAAATCTTTAAAAAATTTTAGTAAATTCAATGGCCAAAACTAATAAAAGCATAAAATAAAGAACTTAAGTGCTTATTTAATGGTTAATTTTAGCTACTTTTCCATAGCTATGTTTTAAACACATTTTTTGGATACTCAGTAATTCATGTTGGTGTAGCCATTTATTGGTAATTAGCTCTTAATTCACCAAAGTGGAAATCCAGGTTGGTTCTACAGGGTGTTTCATTTATGTAGAATTTGGCTAACTCAAGAAGGACCATTCTTCTATTATGGTAATTACTACATTAGCCTCATATGTTTATAAAAACTCTGTTTCATGGCTAAAGTTTTGCAAATGATCATACCTGTGAATTCTCTGAAAAAAGCAATGGTATGAGCAGAATATAGGGGGTTATATTATCTGGATCATGGGGACAGGTCCATGTATATTAGCTATTTTAATGAGCCTCTACAGATTACCAGGTGTATTTTAAAATATTTTATTGACATAGAGTTTTGTCTTAGGAAATTCAGAAATTTTAACCTGAAGTCTCATTCTTCAGTCTCCTTGAAAGGTTAGAAAAGATAACCCAGGGATTATCAAAAGAAAATATTTAGTATTGTAAAATAGAAAGTAAAATACTGTCAAAGGCTTTTCAAAATGATGTTTTCAGGTGTTGTTTATTCAGGAAGATGTTGTCTTTTAAAAATACAGTTTACTTTGTAATCAAAGTGCCCCCTGGATTCATGATTGTGAGCAGCTCCCCATCCTACTCACCTACAAAGAGTATGTGCCTGAGATAACTTGAACATCAGATATTGTTAGTATAATTACATCCTTTCAAATAAAATAGTAATCTATGAGTCTACACCAATGTAAGTGTACAAGTTAATTTTAAATGGAGAGGAAGTTCTTCCTCAAAATAGAATGATAAGTAATAAGTACAGAAAGAATGATTAAAATAGTAAATATCCATTTGGCAATCATCATTGTAATAATTACCTCAAACATCAGTGGATACAACTAGTAAGTAAAAGTGAGATGAGCATTGGGATATCTGTATAGTTTCAAAGTACTTTCCAGCAGAATTCTTATTCATTTTAAAGGGGAAAAAAAGTAACATTATAGCAGATAAAGCTAGTATACAACCTTAACATGTTGATCAAAGTGTACATTCCCAGGAATGTGACAGACTGACATGAAACAAGAAGAACACAGCATCACTTCCAAGATATTTCTGCCAAAAATGCATAACCTGAGTCTAATCCTGAAAAAACATCACACCAAGTCAAACTGAGAAATATTTTACAAAATGAGTGGGCTCTAGCCTTCATACATTTGTCATGAAGATCAAAGAAGCCCTGAGGAATTGTTTCAGAATGAGGAAGACTAAGGAACATGACGATCAATGCCAAGAATGATTGAGGATTAAATTTATTCCCCAAAGGGCATTATCGGGATGTCTTAATAAAGGGTTTATGGGAATACTTTGCACTATTCTTGAAACGTTTTATTAAGTTTGTAATGACATCAAAACAAAAAGGAAAACATTGTACTAATACTGCTACTAATATATAGTGACTCCTAGACTCTAGAAGAATATATTATGAAATTAAAATTTTGATAACAATTAAGGAATGATTGTAATTTATCTTTCAATTCTTTATTATGCATACTTCTATTCTAACAATATAAGTGTTCTAATTCCTTGACTAGATTAACAGACATACTAATTTGAAAAAATTAGAATTTTCTGTGACATATAAAAGTAACAATCCAAAGGAAAAAATATTAAATTCATATTTTCCCTGGACTTTTTCATGCACTAGTCCTCTGCATCACAAGACTGTCAGACTGTCTGTCTGTAATACATGAAAGATACTTGATTATTTTCCATTTAAAATGATTAAAGATTCAAGCATTATTTGCCAAATAATCTGTCATGATAACGTTCTTTTTAAAAGCATGGAGTATATTTTATGTATCACATGTAAAGTAGAGTCTGAGAAAGAGAATGATAAATTGTGTCATCACTTTAATTTTGATGTTGAGATAAGAGATGTTATCTAATACAAACTTAAAATCGTCTTTTATGATAAATGTATATAACCCTTCTTCACATATTTAACACTTCGTTCATTATCAACTTTAAGATAAATGTGAAATTATAAGTGATTTGCCATATTGCTTTTTTATGGACTATCTCAGGTGCAGAGACCTATAACAACTTAAAAAAGACTCAACAAAATTTAAGTGTGTGTGCTTATTGTATAATAAGCTTCACCCCATGAAATTTTACTCAGATCCCAATGAAATGTATTTTATTCACCATGTCAGGAGAAGAAATGACCACTAAGCAGGTTGAATGTTCTGTTCATTCAAATGTGTTATGGTTGAAAAGGAAAAGGAAAAGGATTTTCTATGCAGTTGTATATTTTCAATTTCAGTAAAACAAAATAAGATTATATTAGTTACATGAAAACACCTGAGTTCTGGTATACAAGTCTTGTTTCCAAGCTGAAGAACAGGTTGAAAGTTATTTAGAAAATATCATTATCTTGTATACTCTACCAGAAATCATGAATAATGGGATACGCAGTAATTTATTTTAGTAATCTGAATCACCCACTTCTTGTTAAAACCTAAGATTAACATCTGGCAAAGGAATCTCATAATCACAAATTCTAGTTATCCCTTTGATTACTTTTATAAATCTATATTTAGGAAAGATAAGGTATTTATTTAGAGAATATCTCAGTTATTGATAATGACAAAGTTCTTGTCTAGAAATCTATATATAGTTACAATAATGTGCTTCCATGATAAAGAACATGCTAGAATTTGATTGGACTATTTCAGTTTTTTCTGTGTGCATTGAGAGACTCCACTTCATCAGTTCCCTATCAACTAGATGGAGCCAAGTAGCAAGTTCTGGGCAATAAAATATGGGCAGAAGGGCTGTCGTACACTTCCACTCCTGAACATAAAATATTACACATTCTTCCACTTTATTCCTTTGTTTTCAATGGCAAGAGCCAAAGTGGCCATAGAACCGATAAATGGAAGTAATTTCCCTCCCTGATTTACCCCTTGACAGAGTGCGGCCCAGGAAAATGATCTGACCGACAACATCCACATTGGACTAAGAAATAAGCTTAAATGATGTTAATCCATTGATATTTGGAATGGTCTGTTAACAGCTCACCTCTCTAATACAGCAGCTATTTGAGTCCTAAGGTTACCTGGAAACAAACATTATCTAAGTGTGTGTGTGTGTGTGTGTGTGTGTGTGTGTGTGTTGTGTGTGTGTGCACGCCCGTGCATACAAAAGTGGGTCAACTTGTATAAATTTCTTATTAATTGTAAAACATAGAGTAATTGATTTTCCTTCCCAGTTTTGCAGTTCCTTTTATAAGAAAAACATGCATTATAAGCAAAACCATCTATATCGATAGTAACCATGTAATTAGTGCTCACTGATGTTCATAATCCTGGCTCTGAGAGGGTAGGTACAAGATGCTTAACCCTTAGAATGAGATTTTTATCTTAGTCCCAAATCAAGAAAATGTTAAGTCTAATGGACCAAATATTCTTTATACATATTATTGCCCGCAAAAATTATATAGAGCTTAATATCTAGTGGGATTTGGCAGGCCCCCTCACACACTAATCACTCAGAGAGCAAGTTAAGATCTTTTTCCATCCTAACAGAATAGACACCTAAAATTTAAAGTCCTTGGCAGCACAGAGAGCATTTCACATGTGTCTTCTGATTAAATCCTCATAACCAAGTTAGGAGCTAAGAATTCTGATCATTATCCCCCTTTACAGGCTCAGAAACAAAGCCAGGAGGCCACTATTCTGAGACTGCCCTACAGGGACAAGTTTTACTCCTCAAGGTGGCCTCCATCCTTCCTCCAGCATCCTAAACAACAAACAACTGGAAGATGTTCATTGAAGAGCTAAATAAGCAAGGATTTCTTCCATGTCCTCTAGTTTCAAACCCATCCTGCTTGCCAATACCACTGATGTCTCCAACTGGAGATCTCCCGTGGTATTTCAGTTGTACACATCTCCTTTGGTGCTCACTGTGCTTTTTCCTTGCATTTCCAATAAATGATAACCAAATATATGCCCCATAGTGACTGAATGAATAACCTACTTCTCCTAAACAAAGAAAACTGGAACCAAATGCTCTCTTATGAGCTTGTTATAAGCTCACCCTGGAGCATCCCCAAGTCCACAGATAAAATAAGCCAGTGCTTTGCTCTTTAGTAGATGTCTCTCAGCTCTGCAACCCCCACTACCCCAGCCAACTCCCACAGGGCTATAGATTATATTCTAATAGTAAAAGATCAAAGTAAGTAAAATTAAAAGCTGACTTCAGCTGCCAGTTCCAAAAATCAATGTTCATACCCACCCAGTCTCACAAAGCGGCTTCAGTCTGGCAAGGAGAAACAGTGATCTCCGTGGAAACTTCAAGATTAAAAGAACAAGATATTGTGTAGAGCTGATCAGTAACTTTCTAAGGTGTAAGTAATTCGGCTGTGTTCTAAGCAGGATTCTTCTTCCCATCAAAGTTTTAGGAAAGGAGTTTGAGGTTTATAAGTGAAAGTTAAATTGTAAATATAGCATGTTAAGGCTTTTAGAACGTGGTGGCTTTCATTGCTAATAATTAGGGCAAAAACAATACAGAACAATAATGTATATATATATTGCCAGCTCTATTTGTTCAGGGAAAAAAGAAAAGAGGAGCAATGCTTCCTCAGTAATTAGGGGACGTCAAATTATTGATATTGATGTTAAACCTAATAGCTATACTAATTTGACCTGCATATGGGGAATCATGGCTTTCAGATCAAGAATTAAAATTTTGATACATTAAAATTATCCATTTACTGCCCAGCCAGTGTGGCTCAGTGGTTGAGCCTCGACCCATGCATCAAGAGATCACCGGGTCGATTCCCAGTCAGCGCACATGCCCAGGTTGTGGGCCTGATCCCCAGTGGGGGACATGCAGGAGGCAGCCAGTCAATGTTCTCTCATTGTTGTTTCTATCTCTCTCCCTCTCCCTTCCACTTTCTCTAAAAATCAATAAAGAAAAAAAATTTTAATTATTCATTTATGATAAGTTAAGGATAATATAATTTTTAAAATCTATTCATTTTTATTTCTTAATTACACTCAGCATTATTCTGTATTAGTTTCAGATGTATAGCAAAGTGGGTAGAAAATCATATGCTTTGCAGAGTCCAAGATACAAGAGGGAATTCTGATAATTATCTGGATTTTTTCTTGCCCATCTTTATCAAAGCGCTTCTATTCCTCATTATGCATGTAAAATATATAATTAAGTTACACCGCTGTGACACATGAGCTGTGCCCCACACTTCCATTCCAGCTTGTCTCCCATCGTCTCTTCACAGATTGGATGGGTATGATCTGACATGCCACTGCCTGGAGATTCCTGTAGAATCCGTGGCTTCTCTGCTCCCTCATGGGAAAAGACACCCACTTGGTTTCTCATGGTCTCAGCACATCTTAATTCAGGAAGAGGAATGTCCAGTCTACAGTGTTAATCAAAACGATGGACCTGATTTTGTTTCAAATCTTTTACCCCTTGAGACTAGGGGTTGAGTGAGGGTGGGAGACAGCTAAGTGACAGGCGGACTTGACCATCGGTTTTCTGTGTTCAACTTCCTCTCTGTTCCTTCCCTGACAAAAACCAACTACCTGAGTTGCTTTTGCACCAGAGTGTGGTGAGTGGAGGCAGGTATCAGCAAGAAGATAGAAAAGATTGCATTTGAGTAGATGCCCTTGTGACTTGACTTCGCCTTCTCTGGTTCTGGCAAAGGTTTCCTTGGAAGTTTGCTGCTTAGGTTCTTCTCTTCTGCAGTTATCTCCTTTTGGATGGAGGCATCTTCACATCTTTAATACAGGTGGCCACTTGCCTGCAACAATTTCCTTAGCTCTGGGTATCTGGTAGTCACCTGCAGCTTCTTTTAGCTTATATTTCTCCTTCCATTTGGGCAGCCTTCTTTCATAGGACATAAAGCAACTGTTCACCAGATTGTTCTCCTCATCACGGCTCACCTCTTAATCCTGGAGAGCACATATCGTTTGCCACAGTTCTCTGGAGGATCAGGCCAGGATAGCATACGAGTACTCTCGTAGCCCTGTCCTACAGAAGCCCACAGACCAGAGGGACCCCAACACAGGTAAAGCTCCCGAGAGACCCCCACCCTTTAACCGGGAGCTTCTCTTTCCTGGGAGATGGAACGGAGCTGACAGCATGCTTTCTGCAAACTATTCCCTCAAAACACTCATCCTTCTAACTTTTAAAATGTGATTTGACTAAGAGAGGAGAGTGTTCAAGAGTCATGAAATACGATTTTTGGCATTTCCTTTAAAACTCTACGCATGTCAATGTTGCATTTTGAAGTCTCCTAACTGAGATTGGTTACTCAGTTAAAACTCAGGCCAAAGGACTGAATTTCAGCATTATATTACAAGTGTTTGATGATTTTTCTGTTTGTCAAGATCCACAGCCAGCCATAGAATCTTGGGTCACAATCGGAAAAGCAGGTAAGAAACACATCTGATGCGTACTTCATATTAATGTGAAAGGCAATTAGATAGATCTCGATACCACATGTAAATATTACAGTAGTCTGCAGGTCAGGAGAACAAAGAATTCTTTGGATGTATTTAACAGGAGGGAATATAACGCAGGGACATTTTAACTTACACAGAATTTTGGAAGGCCTGGGGTTTCCTAGATCTGAAAACCACTGGTGTATTATCTCAGCTTCCAATAAAACAAAAATGAATAATTTGCTCATCAGGAAATAGATAGCAAAACCTCACATCAAATGCCTGCAGATCTCCATGTGCCTACCTGTAGATCCCACTGGAGGATAACGGCTTTGAGTCTGCTCATCTGCAGTCAAACTTAAAAACCCCGTGTTCCCAGGGAAAATAACAAAATCAGATGGGAAAGGGGCTTACTAAAAAACAGGCATTTCTGCAGAGTTGTACATGTGATTTCAGTTGCTAGAAGTTACCAAAGCTAAAGTAGAAAAAAATCTTAAATATCAAGTTGGCAGCAGTGGCAAAAAATTAGAAATCATCTCAGAAATATATGCGATACAAATAAACATATGAATAAACACAGCTGAAAAAATAATATTGTGAGCCCTGGCAGGTTTGGGTCAGCTGTTAGAGTGTTGGCCTGTGAACCAAAGAGTCCCAGGTTTGATTCTGGTCAAGGGTACATACCTGGGTTGCAGTTCAGTCCCTGGCCCTGGTCGGGGTCATGCAGGAGGCAACCAGTTAATGTGTCTCTCTCACACATTGATGTTTCTCTCTCCCTCTCTCTCTCTCTTTCTCTCTCTCTCTCTCTCTCTCTCTCTCTCTCTCTCTCTCTCTCTTTCTGTCTCTCTCTCTCTCTCTCCCTCCCTCCCTCCCACTCTATCTGAAGATAAATGGAAAAATATCCTTGGATGAGGACTTAAAAAAATAATAATAATAATGTTGTGATATAAAAGAACATAGAATTAAGTTCATGGAAACTCTATGAATGTATGGTTTTCGGAAGGATAACTGATGATGATGTTAAGCAGTTGTTTTCCAAAACACACGCATGCTGATTACCCTATTATCAAAGCACTTATTTATTTTTCTAGTGAAAGTGACCTTTAGAGAAAACACATTATCAAATAGATGTTTTGCACATCTGAGATATGATAAGGATGGTGTATTGCAACAGACGTAACTCATCTTCTTTTGACATTTTAAATACCTCAGAAAGGATCTCAAGTAAGAGGCAATAAAACCTCTTTGCAAAAATGACATGAAAGCGTGGCCCCTGGTTTCACCGTGTGTGTGACTGCGTGACTCTCTCAGGACTACCAGCACAGAGCAGATATTCTTGCAGGAGCACTAAAGTAATAATTAATGGAGACAAAGGGGCATTTTATAATTCAGCACAGTGTACACTTGATTAACTGGATCACTAGGGTTATGCTAAGTAACTACTGACATACATCAAAGTACAACTCCAACGTGTTTATTTTACACACACACACACACACATGCACACACACACCATGGCATTTAAGAAATGTGACATGCAGATTTTTAAAAGTCACTACCCTGGATGCTAGAACATTTTGTATTCTGTTATTCCTAATATTAAACTGAGAAACTTGAATTAGCAATATAAAGCCAATTGTAACATTATTTATTGCTCTTTCCAGAATGATGTAAGGATTTAGATTTCATCTAAGATTCTAAAAGTACCATTTCTTCAAAGAATGTTAAATATTCTTTCAAGTAAAAAAGAAAAATTGTGGTTTTTTTTTCTTAGGGTGCTGTTATCCTTTTTCCTTCACCATGGAAATAGGGCTGGGATGGAAAAAAGAACAACAACAACAAAAAAAACCACACACACCGATTCTGACAGATCTTAAACATTTTTGCCAAGAGCTATATTTTGCGACAATGTGTATGCAGAATAACAAATATTATTAGAGTTAAAATCATAAGTATTCTATGCAGCTGTGTTTTCAACTGATGGCAATTTCAAAGTAAACGACCAAAAACAAACAAAAAAAACACACACACACACACCCTGTTTCTAAGTGCGGTATGCTCTCTTGTTTTGTCCTCTCACATTACAAGCTTCTTCTGTTTGATATTAGTTTCCATAATTTACTTCCAGTTCGTCCTTTCTTTTCTCTGTGAGCCACTGCCTTGTGAAAGTGTTGGGATTGATCCTTATAAAGAGCTTGCATTGGCCTGGAAGAACGTTGAATCTTAAAATGCAAGTGGTCAAGGAGCGCCTGCAGCCGGGCAGCTGACTGAGTGGTTTGTGAGCTCAGGCACCGTGTTCTTCTCTCGGTGGGTAAGTTAAGAGCCAGCATTTGTTCCCTATGAGATTTCAAGTGTGATATCGCCACTCTGTACAACTGAAGTCTGCAGCTTTTGCACAATTACAAAGATTCAAATACCATATGTTCTCTTAAAATCCACTGGATAATAAACATCATCATTTTATTTGAAGGACCTGTCTAAAGTTGATATAAAATTCGTAATAATAATATCTAAGGACACATAATTTAGTAAATATTCAGTGACTACTGATTCTCCTCTGGACAAAATGCTGGGATACAGACGCAGTGTGACCTGGAATAAAGATGGCATTAAGGAGGTTAGCATCCTGTCACAGATTGTTCTCTAATGAAAAGACTTCAATGGAATCGACAAGGACCACACGCATCACCCTCAGGAGTTAGGAGTTCGGTGTGAGGCATCCATTCATTCATTGTTTTGACCAATACTATCTTTTATGTTATATTATAACAGCAGGTTTTAGAAGAACCTTAATTCACAGAGTTTTCTCTTTAATATTGGGAGAAAGGCAGTATGTCACATGTCCTTTCTAGGCCTTTGGACTTGATCACTCTCCTTCTGTCTACCGCTTAGGGGTTACTTTATTCTAAACACCAGGGGCCTTTTCTGTCACAAATACATCACCCCAACCCTGGTGCTGGGCGTTCAGTATCGATCATCTTTCCATCTTGTGACTCAAACATATTTAACGATACATAAGAAAGTTTGGCCCTGTGCTAAATCAACCTTCCTGACAAGGCAATGCATACATCCTGGGGTCAGAAGGCTTTGTCAGCTCCTACAAGACGTGTATGGCAGCAGGGACTAGAATAGTGTCCTCAGCAGCTGGTGTGACCTAGCCCACTCAGATGTGACCGTGCTTCCTCAGCTGATCTGCAAAAAGGGCACATCCAGGCGAGGCAACCAGAAATTAAATCACCGAATATTGCAAAGGATCCAGGAAGGGAGACACGGCCCTCTTGGAGCAGAGGTATCGGCGAGAAATGAAGCACTGGCCAGGGAAGGCTCCGGGTGGTCAGGTACTCTGTTATCACCTTGAAGAGGTGACGGCAGGTCGGCAGGTCGCTTGGAGTTGTCAGGACTGAAAATACACCCTGCGCTGGAAGATTTCAGTGGCAATGAGATGCTTAAACACCAGTTTCTTTTTTCATAGGAAGAGTTTCAACCAGCATAGACATCTGCCTAAAGTGATTTTGGGGATGATTGAAGCGAGAAAAGAATCAAACTATAGTTCTGTATGCAAACATTAAGGGTTATTGCACAGGTGATTGCTTAGATGATATCATTTATGTTCCCAGTTACAGATAAAATGTTACTCCTGCTTTTTTGTTTTTATACGTATTTATACATCCATGTATATTCAAACGTACGTATATGCATTCACATGTAGCAATTCACATATTTGATTTGTCAAAGAATTGATTTATCATTTACTTTATACTGAGCAATTATGGTTAGATTTCAAATATTATCACATTGTTTTCATGACAAATGACATTTTTATTTCATGTAGCACCCCAGTTCAGTTTGCAATGAATCTATACTACGTGTCTGCAGTTAAAAATCAAGGTACTTCAGATTTTTTTCAAATATACTTCAGGACTCCTCTGGTTCTGTTGCTGTTTATGAGGTTTTGACTTACTTTGTACTGTTTGTTTTTCCTGCTGGCTTGCTTATTCTGCTTCATGAAGAAAGCTTCTACGTGTTTACTCTATATTGACCTACAGCTGAGCAATGGCAAAGAGAGAGGAAAAAGCATGTTTTCATATATTAATAAAGACATGGACGTGAGAAACAATGGCATGCAGATCAATTTGTGGCTCAGAAATCTGAAATTGAGTTGCTTTTTATTGTTAAGCATGCAGACAATAGAGAGCTTTTCAGAGTGCATTGTTCAATAAAAAGGGATCCTGACCCAAATCAAACAATGCCTCATCTTTTCAACAAAGCTGTTTGGTGTTTGAAATGTTATTGTTAGATATATGTATTGGTACTGTCCAGTGATTATCATTTTTTTTTACCGTGCTTACATCTGGACCCGTGTATACCTAGAGGTATGTACTAGAAAATGTTTTCTAAAGGACTGTGAATTGTCCACACTTATTTCACAGGCTGATGTCATCGACCTGGACATGCTACCCAGGCATGGGTCATTTTTCAAAACTTCTCAGATACTTCTAATATGGAGTCAAGGTCGAGAACCCCTGCACTAGACCAGGGCCTCCAAAACTTTTCACATGCATGTAGATCACCAGGATATCTTGCTGAAATGCAGATTCTGATTTAGTGGGTATTGTTTGGGCCCTGACAGTGTGTTCTGCAAAGCTTCTAGAGGATGCTGATAATGGAGAAAATAAAATAGAATGAGCATTGCTAAGAAAGTCACTTAAAAGATTGAATAGAGAGGCCACTGAAGAAGTGGGACCTATGCAAGCTTCATGCCTCAGTTCTCAGAAGTGTTATTAAGTTCTAGTATGTTGGTAAACAGTTCAAGGCTGAGCCATAAACATCCTGGATCAACACAGCTCCATGGACCTCTATACACATTACTTCCACCTTGTGATATTCACCTCCCTCATTTGCATATTGAAATTAACCAATCCCTGTTAACCTAGCCCAAAATCCTTCATTTGCACTTGAGCTTTTGCCTTTACAAACCATGCCTTCCTTTGTTCTTTTCAGAGCACAATTTCAGTTGCTACCTGAATCTGTGCCTCCAGGATTGCAATCCTTTTTTGCTTGAATACATGTTTTTATTCTGTATTACAGCCTAAACCTCCTCTTCGGTTAACACTACCAAAGCTGGTGTTGCATGTACTACCTGTTGAGTGGCCAGGGGCCACAAGGTGGCAGCTGGACTTGCAAACTCAGCAGAATGCCACAATTTTGGTCATGGTTAAAACACCCAATATTCTTTTTAACAGTGTCTTATAGATACTTTAAAATTTCCTATTGCAAAAATTTTGTTTTTGTTTTTCCAGTGGATATGTATGATGCTTTGCCAAACTGGTTCACAGTTAGTTATCTACATTTGTTTTTCTAGGTTCCAATTGTGAACAAATATGCTTCCTGAATAAATTCACATGTCTATTTATAATTTTGGGGATATATTATAAGGCCCAGTAAATTGAATATGCTGAAAGGTAATACTATATTGAGAACTGATTGACACTTCATTCACAGAACAGTCTGTTGGGGCACTGTTGGGGAGTATACTCCCTGAATAATCATTACATGAAGTCTTTACATGAAATGTCAAAAATATTACTAATCTAGATACTGTCTACTGTTTTCTCTTTTTAAAATAGTTTCCAAAATCAACAGCTAGCTTCCATTTTAAACTTAATCCGGAAGCAGTTAAGCACTTTATGAATGAGCAAACATAGGGTATCATACAATGTAGCCCAGAATTGTGTCTCGTGTTGATAGCTTCATAGTCACAATCTTATAAATGCATCAAAGCCTTTGCTTTGGTTCCATACTGTGAAAATATCTATTCGGTTTAATACAGGAAATCACAAATAGGGTAGTTTGCCCTCATCCATTTCTTAAAATCTGTTTTAACCTATGCTGTGTTTTTCTAGGAGCTAGACCAAGGTTCATATTCGTTGTGTTTTGGCAAGGTGCATTTTGGCAAGTTCTTTTGATTACTTGGTTATAACAAGATGTGTTCAGAAAAGTAGCGGAGTTTCATGCTATCCGTGCAGAATTCCTTCTTTGTTAGTGATGTGTGCACAGCCATCTGTTCTCTTTAGAGCGGCAGTGACGACTTGTGTGGGACAGTGAGCGCCTGTCAGCGCCTGGAAGATGGTCCTCTGCATAAATCATTATCCTGTCTTTATATCTCCGAAGCAGTGAACCCTTTTTAGGCTGCATTTCTGGCTGAGCTTGGCATACACTGGGAAAAGAGTATCAGAATCAGGGAGAGTTGCTTATTAAATTACTCATCTCAGTTTTACAGAGCAGCTGCTAAACCAAACTGGCTAAAATATCTTAGTAGTTATCCACAGCATATGTTTGAATACAGATGCTCTCTCTAAGCAATTCAAACAGCCAAGGCTGTGGAGGTTGATAAATGTTCAGCTTTTAGATACAAAGCAGAGGTGAAATGGATATGTCAAGATGCTTAGCTTGCCCTGCTACTTTTTGCTGGAGAATAAATGGGGGCAAACTCCCCACTAGGCTATCTTCTAATCCTACCATGTGCAAGGAAAATGAATGGAAACAGTCATCTCTTGCTTTTTATAATGCATTGGCCCCATTTCATTGGATTAGTTCATTTTTAATTAAAAAAAACCCCACCCTTTAAATACATTTCAAATCAAGACAAACTACAGAGTGATGTGTTTATATTGCAATAAGATGAGAGAATGCATAAATCCCTAATATAATTTCTTATGGGATTCACCTTATTGGGTGCAGACAGTTCACTGCAAAAGACTGTTTATTAAAGGCTGATTCATTCAATTAATATCTCTCATGCACACAGGTTTGAGATATGGCAGTTTGACTTCCAGGACTTGAATTCAGATCACTGGCACGTTCTCACGGATTACTTAATATCTATCTAATTACAGCAACTTTTAGTCACAACTAATCTTGATGGTGTTTGGACTAGTGAATTAAAGATGAGACATTTTATAACTCATTACAAGTCCCTGATCAATCAAATGATTCTGTTTGAGGTAAGAAGAATCATTTTTTGGTCAATTCCTAGTTAATCCCTTAGTTGAATTTCACTAAAGAATGAAGGATAAAGAAAACTTGGTTTCCTCTTTTAGCTGTTTCTTCCTACATAAATGATTAACAAAATTAATAGCATTATTATTTTTAGCAAATTAAGAAAATATTGATGATAATGCTGGCATAGGCTGCTTTAGTTTTTTTTTTTTTTTTTCTTAAATGATTTTTAGAGAGAAAGGAAGGGAGAGGAAGAGAGAGACAGAAACACCGATGAGAGAGAACATCGATTGGCCGCCTCCTGCATGCTCCCCACTGGGGATCTGGCCCACAACCTGGGCATGTGCCCTGACTGGGAATTGAACTGGCGACCTCTTAGTGCATGGGTCAGTGCTCAACCACTGAGCCACACCGGCCGGGCTGTTTTAGTTCTAGTTCTATTTTACAATGGTGTGTATTAGGAGTTCTATTTCTTGATGCCTATTAAGTGATAGCATTTAATAGAAGTTCCTTACATTTAATACTTACGCATGCAAAAGTATTCAAAGCTACAGCAATTCCCTAGGAAGATATAAGCCAATGCAGTCTTTAATATATTCCTTGATTAGTTAGATAATTAACCACTTTTATCCACATACTCAGTATGACATTCCAACTCTATCCACAATACCACTACTAATTTAAACAAAATTGAGCATCTGACATCTTTTTAATATGCAGATTCAGTTCATCCTTAATACTTTGCATCAAGAGGAAAGGGAATAAAAAAAAGCTCAGGAAAAGTTAAAAATAATCCAAGGCTGCATTATTCTTCAAAGGAATTCTTAAGCCCTCCTTTGAAACATTGTGAGAAAGCCCTTTGTGGACAGTGGATTCATCCTAAGTACAGGTTCCTGAGATAACAGAACGTGTGGGAATACGACCCTCATATGAGCAAGAAAGATCAAAGTAGAAAATTAGGGTGACAATGGTCCACTCTTCTGTTAAAATATTAAAAATAAGATCACTTTCCAGAAATAGGAATATGATCCAAATTGTTACAAAGTAGGCAATTTATAAGGTAGGAAAGGTATAAAGCATCATTTTGTTTTTTGTTTTAATCTGTGTAATTTGTAAAATGTCACCCAAAAACACGAGGTGTCCAAAAGACTGCTCAATCTTCTCATTTGTTAGAGTAGCTAAAGGGAGGAAAGACCAGGTATTTGTGAATAAAGCACTTCCAAGTTTAAAAATATATACCAATCTGAGGAAATTCCCAACTCTATACCTAACTCTATTTCTAAATATAACATAGACATATTCTCATTGGCTAAATGATGGAGTTGGGGATTCATTACTTCCCATACTCTCTTCTGAGGCCCAGAGAAATGTCTTCACCAGCTATGGCAATGTTTATTTAGCCTGTTCTCGGAATTACTTTTTGTTCTAACTCTTCTCTCACATCCTCCGGACTTTACAATCTGTCCTCTGATGTCTGCAGATTTATGTTCTTTGCAGTTATTTATTCCTCCTTTATTATTTTAAAAACAATGTTTAAAAATTACAAAATACATATTTCCTTATGTTCTTTGCAATGTATCTTGTTTCATGATTAAAATTCTTAAATCTAGGGACTTTACTCACTCTCTGTTTCCATGACAATTATTATCTGGTTGCAAAAATAATCTTTCTAAAATTTACATATAATATTCCATCCATAGGTGTCCCACAGTTTAAAGTATTGCCTTTCTGTTGTTGTAAGGTATTTTTTTTTAATTTTTTATTTTTAAAATGGTAGAATTATCAACTGCTAAGTGTCTGAATCTTCACCTGCATTTCTTTTTTTTTTTTTTTTTTAATCTTCACCCGAGGACATTTTTGCATTTATCTTCAGATAAAGTGGGAGGGAGAGAGGGGGGAAGAGAGAGAGAGAAACATCATCGATGTGAGAGAGACATATCGACTGGTTGCCACCCACACAACCCCAACCAGGGCCGGGGACAAACTGCAACCAAGGTACATGCCCTTAGCCGGAACCAAACCCGGGACTTTCTGGTCTGAGGGCCGACGCTCTAACCGCTGAGCCAAACTGGCCAGGGCCTTCACCTGTATTTCTATACATTATCTATAGAATTGCTTTAAATTAGTTTAGTTTTCTACCACATCATTGAACCTGTCATCGCATAGAACACAATGGAATAGTTCAAGCAAATTAAGCATCTTTTCTTAAAATCCCAGTTTAATTGGCTTCTCTGAAGAACTGATTTCATTCAATTTGCCTCCCTGAATTACCTTCCTGTTGGTTTCTCTGAGAATACTTAATGGTTAATATTTTCTCTACACATGCACAGCTCACGGAAGCACTTACATTATGAAACCACAAACTTCTTTCCACTTCTCAAACTCTGACGTTGCTCCCAATTTTAAAAGAAAGCAAACAATATGATTCTACTGTAATAACACAGATCCTCAATATTTTGTCACTCTAGAACTGCTTTTTTCTTAATAACCCACTTCCTTATATTCTCCACAGTCTAGTATCTAGTATCAGCTATGAGATTACAGGTTTGACCAGCTCTCCGAAGGAAGAGGTTCCTGTCTAACCTCGCCTACACCAAAATGGCAGAAAGCGAAGAGTAGCCTCTGCTTGCCCAAAGTTTGCGTTCCATCACTTTGCTTTTATGCTTTGGGTACCTGTTTTTGCTAGATGAAAGAAATCCAGAGACATTTTCACTTTTATAACAAAAGATTTTACCATACTAATGTAGGTCTTGCCTAAAAACAAAATGATATAAAGCAAACTTTTGAAAATGGGGCATACCTGTACATCCATCAGTTATCCTGTGGATATCTCCTTTCATTTTTATCTTTCCTTCTGTCTTTCTTGATTAGTTTGTTTGTTTGTTTGTTTTTATTATTTTTAGGTAAAAACTGCAGACTGAAATGTGCATAGTTCATGAACATACAGCTTGATGAGTTTCTACAGTAAACTCACGTGTGGCAGACAGAAGGTAAATTTGCTCTCAGGAAGGCCACTTCTAGTTTGCATGGCTGATGTGATTCCCTCTCAGAGTGTGTGAAAGGCCTGTGAATTGCATGGAATTCACTCCTGATTTGGTTATATTAAGATGACTGATGCCCAATTAGCTCGTGGAAGTTTTAAATCATCTAAGCAAAGAAGATCCAATAAAATAAATAATGAATATTTTAAAATCTTTATTTTATTTGTTCTCATTCTTGGCAAATTCTGAGCTCCTGCAAACAGTTTCTTACTTTTCCTTATTCAAGTTATCCCTCTAATACCCATCAATAATTGAATACTGCTTGTTCAATGAAATCTTTGTCCTGTCTACTGATTTAGGAAATAGTGTTTTCAATAGTGATCATGTCCCTATTCTTCTAAAAATGATTAATTTATATGCACCAACTACTTCAACTAAATATTGTAAATTCCAATATAATTATTGTCTTTAAATTACTTGAGTGATTGCCCTGAATTTCTCTGTAATGAAAATTCCAAAATCTTGCAATACAGAATAGTAGGAAAGGGGATACTCACCTTTAATAGTTTTTGTGGTGGTAGATGTTTGGTGTCCATAATTTAATATTGAAAAACTGGTTTCTTATATTTTGAAGTTTTACTCATGTTGTATTTTTAAAAATCTAAAGGGTTCCTTTTAAAATAAAAAATGTGGTTGTGATACTGTTGTAATGAACTAGATATTAATAATAGGAAAAGAGCAAAGGGAAGGCCAGACATTACAGACATGTTCCCTGTAAAACATTGGGGGAGAGATCCAACAAAGGGAAGATAGACACCTGCCCAATAAAGTTGGGCTGCCATAGGGAAGGTGCTTGCTGTCAGTCACACCTGGGGACAGAGGTATTGGCCAGAATGGGCATGGCCACTGCAAGTGTACAGCCATTTGGGAATATATAAGTCTCTAAACAAAAGAAGTTTGCTCTCTTGGCATGTTGAGTTTAACTCCTGGCTTGCGGTGCCCTTTTGCATTCTTGCTTATTTTGTTTTCACCCCTATAGCCCACGACCATGTGGACTCCAGATACAATGGTCTAATGGACTGCAACTAGCCTGATGCTGGACAGGACCCAGCTCCAACATGGAAGGGAAACTCTGGACGCTGGCTCTGATTTTAGCTCTACTGAAGCCCCAGCTGCACTTCTTCTGTGACTAGACTAAAGGAAATGGGACTTTGGAAACCCAGGGGTGTAATTCCATGAAAATAAAGTTTTCTACTATATCGAATCCTCCCGTGGGGACCTCTGGAAATGTTTCCAGTGGTGTACCCCAAGAAGCCCACTCCCACAAGCAACGAGGTAGGGGGGATTAACAGTTGGAGACCAAGAACTATTTACTAACAGTTTTAGGATCTCACAAAATCAGCCACATTAAGATTTCAGACTAAATTTTCCAATAAGTTGGAAAAAATTATTCAATATTATAAATGCTATATTAGCTTAAAACTTGAGTATATCTGGATTTGTGTCAAGTGCTAATTTTATCTCTCAGCTCCAGTCACTGATCATGCCAATTATTTTTCTTGCTTTTATTATGAATATATAAAAAAATTACCTAAAATATTCAGATAATATAATGTTTCTTTATAACTTTTGTTTTTTAAGAAAATGTGTGTGCACTTTGAATCTTTAGTAAGTTAAAGTGAAATTATGATAAAATATCTGTAATTGGCATTAAAAACAAGTTAATTAAGGCCATTTAAAAAATCATATTACATATAAGAAATAGCTTCCCATGGGAAAATGATAAACAATATCTTACAGCAAAAGAATAGAAGATTTCATTGACTATGAAAGATAATTCAGTTTGCTTTTACATGACATTTATGCATTTATTATATTAAACTTGAAAAGACCACAAAGACTAAAGATGATGAAAACTTGACAATACATTTATATGTAAAGCCTCAGTTTCTTTCAACCTTAATAAATTATCATATTTCAAAAATTCAATTTATTTCCTCTCTGCAGGAATTACTTCAAGTTTTTCATAACCTCTTTAAGATAAACTCATTAAATATTAGTCAGAATGGCAATTAAAATTCATAGCCTATCACTGACAACACCAAATATGTTTTGTGAGACCAAAAACTTACACTGATTTTTAACATAAAGGCAACTAGGCTAATATCCTGGTAAAGATTGATTATTCCTTCCCGTGTATTTTCCATTGTTTCTTACTACACTATTCTTCTATATGTGCAAAATATAAATAATGGCAGTTGTGTGTAACAGATGTCATCATAAAAGACAAGAAAAAATAGGTTTCTGCTTTATTGTTTTGGATAAAACTACAAAGACATAATTTGTTATTTATTTTCAGGAAAAAGACATTTTGTCAGCCCATATATTGGCAAGAGAAAGTATTCCCATCACATGAGTCAGTGACATAAACACTGTTAAACATTTAAAAATTCTGTAGATTTATTCTAACTTTTGTTGTGAATCCTCACTCGAGGATATTTCTCTATTGAATTTTAGAGAGTGGTAGGAAGTGAGGGAGAGAGAGAGAGAGAGAGAGAGAGAGAGAGAGAGAGAGAGAGAGAGAGAGAAACATCAATGTGACAGAGACACATTGATTGACTGCCTGGGTCTGGGGATCAAACCTGTAACCCAGGTTTGTGCCCTTGACTGGAAATGAACCCGCAGACCTCTAACCACTGAGCAAAACTAAAAGGGCAATGTAGTCTAACTTTTACCTTTAGGCCCTAATTTACTAATTGTCCTATTATTTTTTTCATTTAGATCAATTCTCTTTATTTGTTCTAATTTCATTTAACCTGGGGTAGGAAATCTTGATCCTCTCTAGAAAAGTGAACCATTGAAAAATAATAGAATTGTCTCTCATAGTACAGATCTGACTTCCTCAGCTTCACTGAATCTCTGCAACCTCAAAGTAGGGTTAGCATCCAATTCTGGATGTTTGCCTTTTTCATAATCTATGAGATTGCCTGTTTTCTATCATTTTAGAAAATTAAAAAACCTTGATTGCCTGAACTTTTATAAACAATAAAAAACACGAGTTAGAATCTTTTACCCCAATGGTTTCCTTTTACATTAACCTTTAGAGATACTTGAATTTATGGTAAGAAAACTGTGTTTTATAATAGATGAAGAGGTATGCTGCTCCCCTGTAAATCTGCAAATGTTTACAACAACATTAGGTTTCCTTTATGTTATAAAATGAAAAGCTGCCCAAAGAAACACAGCTATATTTTATATTCCCATCTACCTTTATTCTTATTAGAATAAATAACATCTTATTATTTAGGCTATTTTGCTTACTATTTTTTAAGGGTCTTTAAGAGTCCAGAATCATAGCATTTGCCTAATCATAATGTTATTGTTCTGGTTGCTTGTTTGTTTGGGTATTGTCTGTTTATGGAATAATATATTTTAAAATTTAGGACTTTTTATAACCTTGATTTAGAGAAATATAATTTGTGTAGCCATGGTTTTAGGACCACAAATCAAGGTGCTTCTTTTATTTTGAAGTGATGTAAAAAGTCAAGATATAATCTGGGGACTGGGCCTTCAGTTCTTCAGCCTAGGGTTATCATTTATGTCTTCTGGGACAACCTACCCTACAATAAATCACCTGAAGTGGGAGGCCTTTCTGATGTCACTCGTGGTGGGACCCACTCACATATTTGTGTTATTCAGTTACGGCTCTGACTTTACTTTTACAATTATTAAGATTCATTCAAATGTGTCTCACTGAACCTTCCCTATCTCCCATCTGTTTTCAAATTAATCTCTTCTTGTTCTTGTTTTTCATTTTGGTATAAAATTCTGCATTTAAAGTATGTGGACTCTAGAAAGAGTTTGTTTGAATCCTGGTTCTCCAAATTATTAGACAAATGTTCTTGAACAAGATCTGACCTTTGTTTTCTCATATGTAAAGCAGGATACAGAATATGACCTATTAGACTGTTTTGAGGAGGATATAGAGTTCAGTGTATGGCCCCTGGGCATGTTGACTAAAAACAAGGAACGCTTAATATATGATATATTCACCCCTTACCTCCCTGTCTTATACTTTCAACACCTAAACTTTTGTTGTATCTCTTTCATCCCATATATGAAAATTATAAGGCATGGGTATAAAATATGGTAGCAAGGGATATTTTAAAAGTTTTGGACAATAGTGTTTTGGTAAAGTTTTAACATTCATTGACTTAGTTCCTAGGATAGTACTGAAATGATTGAAAGATTTTTTCAGTTAACTTCAGGAGACAGCAATATAAGCCTCTTAGCTGCAAGATCTTCTTTAACCCTGTACAACAGCACTTTGAAATTAAGTATCAGATTGTTGCTGGAATATGATTTTCCCAATTTTAAAAAAGAAGGGAACAGTGATATAAGAATTGAAAGGATTCAGTTACTTTTATTCTATCTTGGCAGGGTGTAGAGAATTTGTGAAAACTAGACAGATAAATAAAGAAGTAAGAGAAGTTAACAGAAATAACTTTCAAAACACTATCAGGAAAATACCTCCGATGAAAATTTTATTATTTTTTATTTTTAAATTAATTTCTTTGTAATTGTTGAAAAATTTTAAAGTGAGCAAAGGAGAGTCAGATACTAGGCTATGGCTAAATAAATTTGCCATCAACAGATGATCAAACTGTTGATTAAAGACAAAAGGCAGCCGATTGAATGAGAAAAGATATTTACAAACAACTGGTCTGGCAAGGGGTTAATATCCAAAATATATAAAGAACTCATACAACTCAATACTAAATAAACAATTCCATTAAAAAATGGGCAGAGGATCTGTACAGACACTTCTCCCAAAAAGACATACAAAGGGCTAACAGATATATAAAACAATTCTCAACTCCACTAGCTATTAGGGAAATGCAAATCAAAACTACAGTGAGATAGTACCTCACACTTTTTAGAATGGCTATTATCAACAAGACAAGTAATAACAAGTGCTGGAGAGGTTGTGGAGAAAAAAGAATCCTTATTCACTGCTGGTGGGGATGTAAATTGGTACAGCCACTGTGGAAAACAGTATGAAGGCGCCTCAAAAAATTCGTAGAGTTACCATATGACCCAGCAATCCCTCTTCTGGGTATTTACTTGGAAACATTTATTTGCAAGGACTTATGTACCCCTATGTTCATTGAAGCATTATTCACAGTGGCCAAAACATGGAAACAACCAAAGTGCCCTTCAATAAATGATTGGATAAAAATGTGGTTTATATGTACAATGGAATACTACTCAGCCATAAAAAAGATGAAATACTGCCATTTGCAACAACATGAACCAGACTTTGAGAATATTATGCTAAATAAAATAAGTCAATCAGAAAAAGCTAAGAACCATGTGATGTCACTCATATGTGGGATATAAAACTGAAACTCATAGACTCAGATAACAGTATGGTGGTTACCAGAAGTAAAACGGGTGGGAGGTAGTAAAGGATAAAGGAGGCCTAATTTATGGTAATGGAAGATGATTTGACTTTGGGTGGTCACAATGCAATATACAGATCATGTGTCATAGAAATATACACTTGAAACCTCTATAATCTTATTAACCAATGTCACCCCAATAAATTTAATTTAAAAAAGAATTTAAATTGTTTGCACAGGGTAGTAATACTAAATAATATCAGAACTTGATCTATAACTCAACTCTCTTAATATGTTGCCCTTATTCTTTCCTATCCCACCATGACATTGGCACCAAAAGCTGCTAAGCCATCTAGGGATTGCCTTAGTGCCGGAGAACTCAAGTCTGAGAAATACAGACTGAAATGATGCTACTTCAATCATTTCTCAAAGTATGTTCTAAGTGACAGCAGATCTCATGAGAAGTTTAATGGGAAACAGTAGTGACACCTTTGGCCCCTAAAATCTTTAGGGAACACAAGTTATCCCTGACAAGAGTCTCTCCTTAACTAAATGTTGGACACGTTCTTCTGAACTCCCTTTTGACTAGTCCCGACCTTGGACTTCCCTGTTTTTCTTTAAGTCTAGTTCTAGTAACAGTCCTGGTAAGTCACTTTAGTAAGTATCCCCACCCTTGATATGCGGTCAAATTCCTCAACCCTCACTCTTGGTATCTGATCACTCTGGCCTGCCTTTAGCAAGAATTCTGTTAGTCAGTTTACCCAGAATTCCTCCTTACCCCTGATGTTTCTTCTTAGTAAATTTCTGTACATCAACAGCCACCCTGCTCCCTGGCTAAACATCCCCACTTGCCCATGCTGTATTTAAAATGCAGCCCAGTTCAGTGCTGAGATATCTTTTTTTTTTTTCTGAATAATACCTGCTTTCACTGCTTAAACATCTACCATTTGTTTCTCTTTGATAGCTTCCACTGTTTGTATTAGTATGTTAAGAGATCAGAAGCATCTTGAAATAAATAAAACCATTCAAATTGCTACAACTCCTTGGTTATTATAAGTAGCATTTGTTTATTTTGCACAAATATTTAATTAACAACCTAGATACCATTGCATTACAGAACGTGCTTTGAAAAATGCATCATTATGACAGTTCCCCATGATTTATGATAGTCAAACAGGCTCAGGTGGAGAAAAAGTTACCATTTCTGTAACTTCTGGTCTTGACAGTGATTTCCTTAAAGCATTTGGCATTTTCCTTGAACCTATGAACTGGCAGATTAGTTTTATTTACTGAAATACTTTTTTTGCAAATATTCAAATGATGTATTATGAATAAAATACACCATCTTGAAATCAGTTAACAAGTCAACCTTAAAACACATGTGGTGATGTGTATATTATATTTAGAGGCAACATTTTAAAGCAAGTCTATGGGGACTTATAAATGCGTAAAAACTCCAGGCTGACCCATAAAGCTAACCTCACTTATTTAAAAAATATATTTTCCTCTTGAACCATTAATATTTAGAATTTATTTTCACATAGCACCATTTAGATGAATATTTTCAAGTGTCTCTGACATCACTGTGTAATAATTCAACATCACTCAAACACAGGCCCTCTAGTGTAGTGATGGTGATATTACCTCTGGCTTTACTATACTTTTGGTGCCATGGAATGAATCCTAGATTTAAAATCAAGACATGAGGGTTCATGTTCTTTCTAAGAAATCATCAATTAATAATTTGGAGTTTCAGGTATTTTTTTGTTGTTGTCTTTTTTACTGGTTAATACTTTACCTGACTCACTAAACTATGAATTTCAAAACAGGACAAATGTAAAAGTCCTTTCAAATCTGAAAATATTCTGCAAAATTAAGTTGACACTTTCATTATAATTCTATATGTACATGACCCTTCCATGCTCTGTGAATATCTTGAGGGAAAATCTATTTTGAGCAACATATATCCCATGCTTTATCACCAGATTTTGAAGGGATATTAAAAATACCACCAAAAAATAGTTAGAAATGAAACAAGACGAGTGAGTAAAGTACATTTCCCAGGACACATACACTTGAAAAGAAGCATCTCCAGTTAATATTTGTCCCTAAAACTGAGCATAATGACATCTATTAAATGTACTCAATGAATTTCAGTTGAATTGAGCTGTGGAAGGAATACAGACAAGCTTTGAAAATAATGTGATATTAGCGATTTTAGTGATTTAGCCTTTCCTCTCTGATATTTTCTATTCTTTTAAGCTTGTGTCATATTTATTTTTTCCCTTGCACAGGTCTCATCAAAGGAACTAATGACCATTTATCAATGCTCTGTAATTTTAAAGTTCTTAACAAGTATACATGTTTGAGAATTTGTAGACGGGGAGTGAGACTGTTTATGAGAAGATATATATTGAGGATCTTATCACTTTCTGAATGTCATAAAATTATCCAGTGGTGTAGTTATCTCATCTCCATGTGGCTACCTTTATTAAAACACAAATAAGATATATCCTTCACTAGAAGAAAACTACAACTAGTGTCTCTTCGATTATCAAACTGCTTGAAGTAAATGATAATCAGCTAACTAGAGACACTTTCGTACTTAAAAATTATCTCTTTAAAAGGCCAGACACCGAGGTAGCACAGACATTTCAGTTTGGCTGCTCATTGCCACGTTCGTGAAGATCTCAGCACTATTTTTTAAGTAAGATGTCTTAACCTGATCAAATGAATAAGCAATTTTTTTAGAGATTTGAGACGATGACATGCTTTCAAGTCTTCTAGTTGAGGTGAAAAGGTAAAGGACACAAGAAAAGACATAAAGATGATTTCATTGAGTTGTATGCATGAGCACACACACATAAACATACATGTACATGCACACACACACACTACATACCCAAGATAATGTTTTACTTTTTTAATATGTTATAACCTTGAAGAATTTGACTTTATCATTTTCTTCCTTGTCAGTGGCTCAATTGTTCTAGTATTATTACAATGAATAATATTTAAGTTGCTAGTCTATTGAAATTATTGCCCAACATAGGTTTGCCAAATCTTTGAAGATTTCATGACCATAATCTTTGAATGAATTGCTGACTTTAGACTCAAGAGTTTCTTCAAATGAACACTATTTATCTTGTTGAGTGTTCTACCTTTCATATCACTGGTATCTAACTTCCCACAATTGGAACTAATGTGGCTCTTTGATACATCACACTTGTCACTTCTATCCATACTGAGGTTTTCCTTATCTTGTTATCATTTGTCTTCATTCTTCAAGACAGTTTTTTATCCAAGTAGCTGTCTTACGCGTCCCTCTAAAACAGTTGACCTTGTAGATTTAGTTTTCTATCTGGTCATTTAGGGAACAATTTATATTGTACTAAAATTATGTCTCTGATTTTCTCTGACAACTGTATTATTTTATCAAGCAAAACACTATCCGGTTTGTCAGGTGTGGTTGTCTCCCTGTGATCCAGGCTGACTTTCTTTAAACAATTCATCACTGTCTTAATGCTGTTTTCTCAACTCTGCTCAGGCGTTCCTGTCATTTTCAGTGTACCAGAATTTATTCTGATAGAAAAATAAAACTTTCAATTTCCCTTCTAATGACAATACTAGATTTTTCTCCGATGACATCACTCTTACGTCCCTTTAATTTGTTGTTGCCGTAACTCTGTTTTGTTTGTAAAGGGTTTCAGAGTTGGAAGAGCATTTTCACATACATGATCTCATTTAAATTTACGTGGCTTATAAGACAGTAGGAAAGGGGATCTACAGTCGGTTTTGTTAAAAGATAACTGTCAGAAAAAATACATAAAAATGGAAAAATTGTTAACTAATTTATCTAACATATTTAATGAAGGACCCAAGCATATGTTATATTTGGCTCAAAAGAGAATAAAGCAGTAGATGTGTTTATAAATCAGGAACATTTAAATGAATATGTGCACCGAGGCAATGTTGGGTTTTCCATATGTTGGAAGAGAAAAGTCAGTTGAACCTCTACTTGACAGGGCTGACTTTGCATATGAACCAGTTACTTACAAATTATAGTTGTAAAATAGCTCAAAGATAATAAAGACTAGAATCAAATAACTCAGAAGGGTGTGTTGTAGACACAATTTTCTATTGGATATAGTTATTCATTCCAGTGCACAATTTTTCATTGGACTACAAATTATTTTTCTATAGTTTTCATGAATAGCAATTCATGATGATAATAATTTCCAACTGAACACATAGGTGTTTATCAAAAAAACTGCAGATATATCATAAACTAAATTCTATCCTAAGTTTCCAGTCCAAATTAAATATTCATTAGTCTGTATTTTTATTAATATTTTTTCTTTATTGATTTTAGAGAGAGAAAGGGAGAGAGAGAGAGAGATAGAAACATCAATGAAAGAGAACATCGACTGGCCACCTCCTGCATGCCCCCCACTGGGGATTTGGCCCACAACCTGAGCATGTGCCCTGACCGGGAATTGAACCAGCGACCTCTTGGTCCATGGGTCCACGTGCAACCAGTGAGCCACACCAGCCGGGCATAGTCTATATTTTTAATTAGATAGTTTGTTGTTGTTGTTAATTCTCACCAGAAGATATTTTTCCATTGATTTTTTAGAGAGAGAGGAAAGGAGGCAAGGTAGGGGAGAGAGAGAAACATTGATGTGAGAGACAAGTTCTGAGGTCACAGTCTCCCAGACCTTGCAGGCAATGTGTATAGTAGGAAAATGCAAATCTTGATATCATGTGTACCTGTACCTAAGGGCATGCTCAGTCTTTTAACATATCTTAGCAGCCAGTTATAACACTTCACTCTAATTTTTTTAAACAAGAAGTTTGTGTAGCTGTGGGGAGATTCTGGGGTTTAGATGCCTAAATAGCACAGTATGCAACTGAATGTGCAGAGGATAAGAGTTGGGGGTGCAGGTGGGATGACAGTAAGGATGCAGCAAATGCTGATCTCAAGTCTGTGCCCTCACATTTGTGGTGATTCTCTTTATTTGCAGCTATTCTATTCCAAGTAGTATACATCTCAGCCATATGAAGACTTTTAAATACTGTATGAATAGTGTTCTTCATTAATTTTAAATTCTTGATGTAAAAAGTTTGATTTGATTTAAAAACAATCCACATTATCATGAAACACTTTAACATGTTCTTGGTGTGTAAAAGAAAAGGAAAAGCTATGGATTGTGTAAATATAACTTCAACTCTTTTTCCTTGTTCAAAGAAAGTGTCTTATCAATGGGAATTACTAAGTCACTTCACTAATTGATGTCCACTTGGTCTGAAGCTATCAGATCTTTTACTTAGACTGATGAGGGTCATTCACCTGTCATGAAAACCATCTATTAATTTTAGTGTTATGTACAATGGAATTATAATAAAGAATACAGTCCATCAAATCTTGCTCCGAAAATTTAATATCTGTGTGATTCTGGGCAAAGTTTTTAACATTTATAAGACTTAGCTTCTTCATATGTAAAGTGGGAATTAAAACAGTACTTGCATTAAAGATGTTACAATTGAATGACTAATCCACTCAAAACACAGTAACTGTCACAAAGCTAAGCTCAAAAAAATCTTTGCTCTAAAAATTATCGTTTCATTTACTTGTTTCCTAAATCTAGTCTGCTCTGGGCACTTTAAGGAGAGGCTGGTATTGTAAACAGTCTTATGAAAGGGCACTGTGTTTAATCTCTCTTGATAGGCACCCTCTCACACTTAGATGAATAGTTGATACGAAGTATGAACAGCATTAAGATGCAAAACGCTTTGGGCAGTAATTTGATGACCGTGGATATGCCGTATACTCACTATGAGTGAAAACAGACACTCTGGATTAAAGAGCCAAAATGTTTCTTATAAACAACAACAACAAAAAGAATGGCAGAGGGAGTGAACAATTCCCACTGCTACCGAGCTTTTATGAACAGAAAATTGACAAATTTCTGAAATCACTTCATTTCTAGTCTTTTTAAAAAACTGGTCTTTGAAAGTATAAATTTCTCATGTCAAAACAATGATGAAATGGTGAAACCTTTAAATCACTTAAGAGGAATCCAGGCCAATCCTCATCCTTCAATCTTTTTACAGGGCGGTGAATAGGGACCTGCTTGACTGTCAGACACAGAACATTTTCAGAAGGGCACTTGCCTGAGCATCTGCCTTTGATGCGTTGAAGGATCCCAAAGCTCCCCGGCAAAGGCTAGAATAGAAAGGGAGTTTACACTGTGTTATCCAGTGTAAAATAATCTCCCAAATAAACAATAAGATCTTGGGTGTCATCACTGATTAATTTTTAAATGGCATTTCTGAGCTCTGTTGACCTGAAAAGTGTAAAAACATGTCCTAGAGACCCCAGAGACATGGGACCTCTGAGAACCATACAAAGTTAATGACCATAGGACGACTCGGGGGTCTATGGAGACACCGTTACAGTGAATAAGATTTGGTACTTAGCCTAATGTGGCATCTTTGACAGATATAATCCACTATATGTCACGTTTCCCATAACATCTGGGTGCACAATTTTAGAGAGTGGACTTGAACACCAAAAAGCTTAAATGTTTTTACATTTCAATCCTTTCTTCCATTTGAAACCCACACAGAGACTTTCTCACACAAAGGATAAATACACTTTTGCATACTCCTTTGATCTTTGTTGACTTTTATTACAAATGTTTTCATTTCTTCCATTACAATTTTTCATTCTATGCACTTTGGTTTGTGTTTTCAAATTTTATATTTTAAATAATCTCAACTGCTCTTAAAATGATCTGAGTCATTCTTTTAAAACTTTGCCCCTTTGTTTACTTATATGCAGCTGCTCTTCAAATTTAGTCTGTTTGCTAGATGACAGTCATAATTTATGACCACACACTTCTTAATAAAATGTTTTTATTTTTACATATTTCTTGCCACCCACATGTTCTTTTTCTTTCCAGCCCATTCCCTTCATTTTTGTCCTATGATTTGCCATGTGTTTTTTATAAAGTTAAATTTCTTTATTTTCTTAGTTTTGCTGTCAATATATTCCTTAATCCAAACATATCATAAGGAATTATGGTTTCATATATCTAAATTTGCTGCACATTTTTTTCTTTTGGAAACACAAACTGTTTCTTATTTCCATGAGAAACTAACATTAAAGAGACATTTATAACTATTTCCATGTTTGTTTGTAAACCAAATAAGCTAGAGTTTTTGGTATGCAAGTTCTAACCATGAAAAGATAGAGAAATTATATTAAGAAATATATAAATTTCATTTTTCACATTTAGAGGTTAGAACGCTTCGTGTGTACAGAATTTTATGTATACAGTAAAGAATAACTTTAGCATACTCGATTTTTAAAATTTAAACTCTTTAATTATCTTTACATAGTTCATCACCCTTTTTGATGTTTTCTAAACTAGTGACATATATGTGAATATGTGTATGTGTGTATATATGTGTCTATATGTACAGTTTTTACCCTTAAGTTAATTCATCGAAGTTACCCTGCTTCCTCCCATAGTTTTCCACTACACGTATAAATGTGTATCTTATTTATATAATTCTACATTTTTTAGATAAGTCAAATGCCAACTCAAAGTCATTTTCCATCACTGGTTTGTAGGATGAAAGACCTCGAATGAAACCCCAGAGGTGCCACATGTTTATACATGGGCTCATCATTTCAAGGTGGAAAAACATGTCAATAAAGTCTATCAGATTCAATAATTAGTGTTGGGAGATTTGGGACTTATCTCTAATATTATCTAACACTTGTAAACACATCTATGACTGAGAGCACCAGGAGACAAATATTCAGTGTGGTTTCAAATTCCCATCAAAGCCACTGAATAACGCTACAGCCAAAGTATTGACCGTTTCTAGTAACTTCTCCCAGCTGTATTTAGATACCTTCATTATTTTTTTTCTGTTTTGGTTCCATATGTGTGCATTCCTTTTCTTCTGAATTAGAGTTGTTACATAGTGAAACATAGGACGCATTTTAAAAAATGAGTATATGAGCTTTCTTGTTGAGGTAGATGGGACAAAAAATGATTGAAAAGGTCCTAGTGTTGAAAATTATTTTGGGAGGACGCAAGTAAATGTGTATGTGTGTATTGACATGTCTAAAATATAAAATTAGGCAGGGATACATAGAACAGACTGACAAATGTTGGGGGGGGACGGGACAAAGGAAGGTGAAGGGATTAGCTAAAGAACATATATGCATAGCCCTTGGTCACAGACAATAGTATGGGGAGGGCGGGAGGGGGGCGGGAGCTGGGGGGAGGTGGGTAAAGGGGGGGAGTAGGGTACATCTGCAATATTGTCAACAATAAAAAATTTAAATAAAAAAATGACATTATATTCATACTTCACATTTGTAACTGCACGGACAATGCCTCAAAGCTGTTTGGGTAAAAATCACTGTTTTGAAATACAGTGGATTTGTTCTCCTTTGCAATATCATTAGATAATTTTATTAAAGTTAACATTTTTCAGAAAATTGTATAAAATATCAGCTATTTAGAAAATTTAACACAGTGATTAAAAATAGCTTCATTTTAAGGTATAAGTAAATAAAATGAAAAACTATGCTAGGTTAATTTCTTTAAATTGCAAATGCAAAGATAAAATTAATTTTAAAATAAAGATTTTTATAGATTGGTATTCTATATGTTCTGGCTATACATACTCCATCCTTTCTGATAAGCTAAACTTTACTAAATACTGAATATTGGAGTCATTGCTTATCAGTCAAAGCAATTGAAAGGGATGCAATCTATTCCATGAAGAGATGAGTTAGCTATTTCTTTACAAACCATTTCATGCACGTATATTGGAAAGTATGGTAAAAACCACAAAAGTAATTAGAGAGAATGAAGGAACGCCCTTTAGTTCCTATATGCTGACTTGACGGTATTAATGCTAGCTTCCAAATAAGGTAGTTTTGTTGTTTCCCCAGAAGGAGAAAAGTTGTCTAAACATTTGCAAGGTGACAAAAAAAAAAAAAAAGGATCTTTTGCAAAGCAGGCCCACTCGGGTTGTCCAGGCATAAATAGTTCTTGGACGTTCACTGTGAAAATAAACCCAGAAACTCAAGTCCTTGTGGACTGCAGTGTCATGCATTCAGCGGTCAATAAACGGCCAGGTCACGCTTCCCCCTAGGTTTGCAGCCCAGGGCAACCTCCTGTCCTGTCCGAATGGTCAAGACTCCAGGAGCAGGAGGAGGCCACTCCTCACACTGCCCAGCTCAAGAAATTGGACCTACAGTTCCCACCACTATAGCTGAACGCCTGGATGTCACCGAGACAGAGAACGACCTCTTCACTAGGAGTTTATTTCGCATTTTGACAAATAGTTAGAATGTACATATTTTTTCTACAAGATTTTAATGAAAACATTCAAAATGTGAAGATATTTCCTTACTGCTTGATGTTGGAAGTTCCTAGTATTTTGGAACGTTTTCTGTCTTTCCAAGTTTGCACAATGGTTAAAATGAAAGGAAGTCAATATATTTTAAAAATGAAAAGATATATTTTTATTCTTGCTTTCATATATCTGTTACAATGAATAAATATAATTTTCAGTATAACTACTATAAGTGATTTTCTGTATTTATTGCATACCTAATATGTATCTAGATTTTTTCCCCCCAAATACTATTTAAGATGACGCTTTTCACTTTGGTTATATCTTTAACACTGGTGGTACCTAAGGGACATATTTATTCATTGAGCCTTTAAATAAACTAAGATACATGCTGTCAATAGAAACTAGTAATCCTCTTTATCAGTTCTATGGCATGTTTTTGAGCATTCCTTGATTTTATATATATATATTTATATATATATAAAATTTATATAATATATATATAAATTATATATATATTATATATATATATATATAGTTGTTGTTAATCATCACACAAGGATATTTTTCCATTGATGTTTAGATAGAATGGAAGGGAGGGAGGGAGGGAGAGAGGGAGTGAGAAACATGGATGTGAGAGAGACACATCAACAAGTTGCCTCCTGCATGACCCCAACCGGGGCTGGGGATTTTAGCTGCAACTAAGGTATGTGCCATTCACCAGGAATCGAACCCTTGACCCTTTGGTCCGTGGGCTGATGCTCTAACTGCTGAGCCAAACCGGCCAGGGCAATATTTTTATAGATGCAGTTTTAAATCCTAAACAAGTAATCAGAAAATGCCTATGAATTTTAGCTGAATATCCTGGGAAAGGTGCTTTGAGCTGTGAAGGAATGGTCAGATGCCAAGCTGGCTGTGTGGGACCAGATGTGTGACTTGCTGAATCTCATACCCTAGGTTAGCTTTGCTTCCCTACTCGAAGGAGGCAGGGTACAAAGCATATATTACACAGGGTAGAGGACAAAGGGAAACACATTTGTTGAGCTTCTGGGGTTTGTAGGTTTCGGTTTTTTTCTTCAGTAAAAAACTTCAATGCAATGAAAAGAGAAACTCCAGAATCCAGACAAGACATTTGCATGTGAGTCTTGGAGGGATGTAAGGGGCCAGGGCAGGTGAGGGTGGAGTAACTTATAAGTGGACTGCAGTTACTGATATGAAGTAGAAATTCAGTTAACACAGAAAGTATGCTACAGAGTATAAGTGGATGCGTTATTTAATATCTCTAATAACTTACAAAGACTTCTATTCCTATTTTTCTTACCACCAGAGAAAAACATAAATACAGGAGAGATTCTTTTGTGTGTGGGGAGTGGGACATATAAAATATATTTCTGACTGTTCTATAATATCTTCTTTAGCATATTAATAATTGTAATACAATTTATCTATCTATCATCATCATTATCTATTTTGGTAAAAGTTCAATACAGTATGCTGGAGAAAAACTTAAGAAGGTGAAAATTTATTTTTAATATAATTACTATATTCATTTGGAGAAAAGTTTTAAAGTATCTCATATTTATTTCGGGGCTACTAAGAAATATAGTATGTTAAGTGTTTCATATAGATTATCTGTTACATTCTGACATCATTTTATGAGATATATAACATTTTTAGAATTGTAAAAACAAGGAAACTGAGAATAATAGGATCTAAGAAGTTAGGTCTAGATCACATGGTATTATTTTCCATAAGAAGAACTGTAGACCTACTTTTGCCCAGCCCTGAAGTAACCAGAAGTAACATCTTTACCTCTAAATATCTCCTCTTCATACATGATAATCCCTTAATTAGTTTTAAAATGTGGCCATTTGAAAAATGAAAATATCCCCTAGATCACAAACCCATGGACTTAATTGGCTGTTTGGTACAATAGCGGATATCTATTCCTTTCCGTACAGAAGGTTATTTCATGAGGAGCACGGTGCTGATGCTGAGGAAGGGAAGGCTGGCACAAACTCACCACATTACAAGGAAAGATGGTGCAGGAGGAAACGCTCAGTAATTAAGACATACTTTAGCAATGGACAAAGACCAGAATGTAAATGGATTAATGAAAAGAATCATAATTATGCATTATAATTATTATAAAAGAGATACGCATTATAAGTGTTTAAATCTGATTTTTGAAAAGTGTCTTCAAATAACATGTTTAAAATCACTTGCAAGATTAATTTTTCTTTTTTTTTCCAATTTTTTTTCCTTTATTGATTTTAGAGAGAGAGGAAGTGAGAGGGAGAGAGAGAGAGAACATCGACTGCCTGCCTCCTGCATGCCCCCCATTGGGGATCAGACCCACAAACTGGGCATGTGTCCTGACCGGGAATCGAACTGGTGACCTCTTGGTGCATGGATAGACACTCAACCACTGAGCCACACCGGCTGGACACAAGATTAATTTTTCAATAAGGATTTAACAACAGTGATTACAACTTGCTTAGGAATTTGGAAGGATGATTTCCAAAAGAGGTTCTGAGAGTGTCATATCTGGATTGGTTATAAATAAACCAGAGTTTGTTTGTTCATTTTTTTTTGGTCCCATCACTATAAAACACATTATTTATTTGTTCTCTTAGAGTACGTCACAAAACAAATAAACAAAAACCACACACAACAAAACTGAAGAGCATTAAACATTCATGGAAAATAGAATATTATTTTTATATGATGTGGCAGAATTATTAAAAAACAAAAAATCAGTAAGCTTTTTGAAAAGCTGTAAAAGGGAATTTAGAAATTCTTTCTGTTGTTCAAAGGCTGACGCTCCAAATAGCTGAACTGTAGCCAGCAAGCATCAACCCAAACACAGGCTCTCCCTGCGTTTTCCCGCTGTGGGTGTTTCAAAGAGACTGTATCACTAAATTATGAGTATGGTGAAATGTCACAATCTCTGTCTTGTTATCACCAAAGGCCCTGCTAAAAAGTGAATTGCTTTAGTGCTAGGTATTGTTTTTCCCATGCATTTGTTTTAGGGAAAAAATAATGTTTGCGAGATGAGGAGGAAGAAATGGAAAAAGGGCTTAGAGAGAGGTTTCATCACCTCTGGAGCAATAAAGTGAAATGATAGACTGAGTACTACAAACCCATATATTCCTACAGTGGGGCAGGAAATGGGCCATGTTTTTCCAAGCACACTGAGATTCCGTTCCTAAAGGAATTTATATTACCCCCCATATTCCATTCTCTTCATCTAGATTCCAAGTATTTTTAGAATTTGTTCATATCTTTCCATTCTATTAGAAACACTCAAAGCAATTTTTAAAATTATAGTGTTAAACTGTGAAAAACTATTTGACAGTTTATTTTTTATAAATCTCAGTAAGTTAAGCTTTTGGTTGCTTTCCCCCATTCTTAGGTGTGTTGGGCTGACTCTGAATGTTAAATCTACTGCTAATAAATAGGATAACAAATGATGTCACTATAGCTCCTGAGAAAAGGGTTGGATACCTTGGGCTCCCTCTAGTGTCTGCCTAGTTCCTTTTGCAGCAACTAAAAGGCATAGAAAAATGATCTAAGTTTTAAAATATCAACTTCTTTAATAAAACCATTAAAAATAGCAAGAATACCTTAATGTCTTATATTGCCTTCCATTAGAATTGAGTATGACTTTTAAATTAATTTGAAAGAAAATGGGCATTCTTATGATAAGCATTTAATATCCAGCAACTGTTGCTTCCTGTCAGACAAATGTCATTTAGGAATGATCCCCAGAAATTTTGCCATTCAAATCTCTAAACTTACAGAAACAGGTTGTTTATTGCTAAAAGAGTCAGTGCTTAAATTTGTATTTAATAAGTGAGCTCATTATAAAACATATTAAATCAAAACTATTTGAACAAAAACCTTACTACGTTTAACCACTGATGTTTGTGCCAAAAGAGGCCTTCATTTGAGTATAGAGATAATTTCAGAAAATGCTATAATATTTCACAAGTTTACAAGGTTTATATACTCTATAGAGGTTGTTACGTTATTTCAGGAAGGTAACAAAGAGAAGAGGTGACAGTTGATAATTATATGGAAGACGCTCTATGTACTACTTATTAATTTCATTACAATTTATGGTGTAAACGAGTACATTAAAACCCATCTGAGTTTGTTATATTGATGTTGTGAAATTAGTTCTGAACATTTCAACAAGATTTGAAATCACAAGCCTTAGACATGAAAATATATTTTGCTTAATATTCATTTTTTTAAATACTTTTCTAGTGCCCAGTAGTAGAATATGAAGTTCATTCCTTTCATTGTTTCTATAAAATTTACTCTGATACATTTAACATTTAAGAAATGTTTATTATCTCAATTTACCACTTACACAGTGTTAGACTCTCTGGTCCATACTTATTTAATATAAATTATATATATATATTTATATGATTACATATTATGTATCTATATAAATTATGTGACTTTATACAGTTTATCAATATTTGCACGAATTATAAATATAAAATGTATATATATCATGTAACACTAGCTACTGATATCTTCTCATATGTGATTATCATTCATGTAGTACTATTTTAAAAGTACATAATCAAAGTTGGATAAAATATTCAGGGAAGAAATAAAATTTTCTAAATACAAATATAATGCTCTGGAATTAAATAGAATTTTCTTGTAAGAATCAGGCCACCATTAGTTTATGTAACAACCCAACACCAAAGTGGAAAGTAAAATGAAGATAAAAATTATTTTGAAAAACAAACAGGAAAACAGTGACTGGCTGATGACTATTTAAGTATGTCTAACTTACTCCACCGTATTGTTGCTGGGGCACCCGTTTTGTTCTACCAACAGGCATGCAGGGACCTCATGGGGGCACTAGCCTCCTCTCCCACGTGCTGTGCTAGAGAGAAGCGAAGGTTCCGTTCCTGACATGACTTCCACAATAGCCCTTGTGATTAACAGTCCCCTGCCTCCCACCATCTTCCCCTTAAGTCCCCCTTAGGTAAGACCCCCATGTAACTTACCAAATCCTGCTCTTTTGGTTTGAATAGAGCAATCTGGCCTTCACCTGGGAACCCCAAAGTAATCTCCACCCATGGACCTTAATAAGGACATGTGCTCCATATGTATTTATAAGTACATACCTTCTACTAATATTTCATAAGCATATCACAGGATGCTGGATAACTTACTTGATTGCCACATCAAACATGTAGGAAAACTTCCTGAAAGGAGGATCAAACATATACAAAAAACGTTTGATCAGGTAGAAATAATTTATAAGTCCTCTAACTAAGGTTAGCGGAAACTTGAAATTCAAAAACACGAAGCAAAAACATAAGCTAGAATCTGAATTTGAGCCAACCCTGGTAAAATATGGCTGGCCAAAACGGAGATCGAAAGTTCCTCTGTAAAACAATGTCATTATTGCAGTTCATTGTCGCCTTTAAGAAACCCTGTTGAAAAAAACAACAGAAGGGATGTCCATTTTCCTTTGGGAATATAATGTATTATTTATGAAAAAATATAGTTTTTTCCTCAGTAAGGTGTCTTTGCACCTTAGGTCAACCAGTGAGAAAGTCGTCTCCAGATTCTCTAGTGGGAAGAATAGAGTTGAATATCTACTTTGACTGTGGCTCTTTCTATGACTCCAGCCACCATCTGTCTCTAGGAATAGCAGCACAGACTAAACAAGAGGAATCTCTTTTTAGCATCACGTTGAAGTCTGAGGGGCTCCAGTTGACAGGAGATTATATTAAGCCACGTGAAAAAAAAGCGAGAAATTTAGAAGGAGGGAGAGCCTGGGTGGTGAAGCAATCTTTTAAAAAGCCTAGTCTAAAAGCTTTCTCCTTTTATGGTAAAAGGAACTAGTCCTTAGGTAGAATGGCAAACTCTAATCTCTAATCCCCACACATTCTTTCATTCATTTGAAATCTACGTGACACTGCAGTAAACAACTTTATACCCAGACTCCATTTTTGCATGTTTTTAGACTACAGAATTTATGTAGGGCATTAAGTTCTCAGGGAAGAAATGGGAAGGAAAGGTAATTTATTCATCTTTCCTGGACCATACATAGGTTCTTTTGCTTTTACTCTCCAGGTTACCATGCTGAATCACCAGAGGGCATTTTAGCAAAGCAAAGACAAGAGCAGAAGAGATCAGTTTAACAATACTCCTCCCTTGTCCAGGTGTCAGGGACAGGAATACAAATACAGAAATAGGTTTCCCTATTAGCAAGAAACCACCATTTGGACAAAAAGCAAAGGGCTTATTATGCTCTAGTCCATTTAGATGCTGGCATAAATATAGAAATTATTTTTAATTCATTGAAAGAACAAATTATAAATTTAAAATACACCATATTTAGCTGTTATTTTTAGTAGCTCTGTCTGTCGTGATAATATTGCCTTGTATTTCTAGTTTAATTTTTTGTATTTTATAATTCCGTTTAGCCAAAAAATGACTGCCTTTTATCAGACATGAACACATTTCAATGTAGGAGTAACAATTTTTATATAAATTCTGTCATGGCATTTTCTCTGAGCTCAAGAAAAGAAAAAGTGCAAAAAAATTAGAATAATGTGTGTTAAATTCAATGAATCCTCAGGTATTAATCAAATGATGGCATGTCTATTTAGAGGAGAATATATACATAACTCTAACAAGTGGGTACAGTATAGAGTAAAAAATATAGGCATCACTATATTCTAATTGTTTTTATTTCAAAGGGGCATAAGAAAATGTCCAGCAACTTGTATAAGACCAATGAATGGTGACTCATAATGCATTTTCATTTCTAAGTAGATAACTCCTCCATGCAATCCTAAAAAGTCATACTTATATATAATCCCAAGTTATAAAATCATGTTCAATTGTTTGTTTCAAAGTGTTACCTATAATCTAGCAATCGGCACAAGTCATACAGGACTGCTATTATACATAATGAATAATACACAGGAATAGCTTTCAGTGTGTATGATCACCAAGATTTAAAAATTATATTATTTCATTCACATCACGGTTTTATGAAAAAGAAAAAAAAAAACCATGGGCTACCATAATATTATAGTCTAGATCAAAGTACTCTGCTCTGAATTCATTACCCAAAGATAGAATTGTTGAAATGCAGGTGTTAATGTTTCCAATGTTACTATCGTTCTGATATTTCATATATCAGAGTAATGGATCTGGAGAACAAAACTAATTATGAGGGTTGGATGGGCAATCAAAACTCCACTGGGAAGAATGCAGGATAGAAATGACTTCAAACAAGTGTTTAAAATAGCAAAGAAGAAAAGATAAGTGCATGGAAGTCACAACAAAAGACCAGATTTTCTAACAAATAGACTGGTATCCAGTGACCAATAATACCATTATATTAATTTCCACACTAACAGTGGTTTACCGGTCTTGGTCTGACCTATCTCATATTTTAACTAAATATAAAGATGGACAGAGGCAATATTTTATTTTTAAGAGTGGTATATAAAATATTATTCTAAGCACCAAGCTTTCTGTTTATGCCTGTGAAAGAAATATATGTATCTTACTGTTTTTGTTTGGGAGAGGGTAGCAGGATGAAAAAGGCACCACACAATCTATGCGTGACTGTGAGCATGCCACTTAATATCTTCGGGCTTCAGTTTCCAGCTGAAGGGCTTGGATCAGTTCTGCTGAAAGACCTTGCAGCGATAGAATCTTGTGACCCTACGGTGTGCTCTACGTATTCTCATCGGCTACACGGTTTAAGAGGCCAGCTCGTGGCACATGGGTTGCCTAGAGGACTACATCTGCTTCACGAGCATCCATGCCAGCCTTTTCATAGGACATACCAAAACAGGACGACATGTGAACCATGCATTTTCCCTCTTCCATTTGCACCTCCCTCATTTCAGAGTCCACAGCTTTGCTCTTGTCTGTTACAGACAGAAAATGCACTTGGGAGACACATGGTCTTTTCCTGTAGGACAGAATGACCCCAAGTATCGCACATCCTTTGCTAAGCTAGAAATGTTCCCAATAGTTTCTAGAGATAAAAAATAATTACACTGCATAAAGGCCTATTTTGCTATTATTAAATTGATTTCTGTAAATTGTTATTCAACACTTAGTGAGAATCCAACTGTGCATCAGGTGCTGTCAGAGCATAAAGTTAGTTACATTCCCCACCCAGGGACATAATTACGATCCAAATTAGACAGGTAAATCAAACCTGCACAAACACTGACAGCTTTCCTAAACGCAGTGGTCATCTCTGGGAGGGAATGAAGGCTTCCGGTGACGGTACACAGGATCCCAGCTTCTGCCACTTTGTTATCAGGTCAAATTTATCTGCAATGCATCTGCTTTTTAAAGAGGTTAGAGCTAAAACAGTACTAATAATACATTCTTTGGCCATATTCAAGATGTCTTTACCAATTGAAAAAAAAAAGTAATATAGTGGTAGACTGTAGCCTAATTTATGTTAGTGCCTCTTTAATTGTGTTTGCAGTATTCACAAGGAAGCATTCTGTTTGGGTAATTACTCATCTTCCTGAAGATCAGTAATTTGGCTCATGAACACTTCAGAAAATTACTCAAAATGTTGCAAGAAGAAAATTTTGTACACTCAGACCTACAAAGTATAAATAAGTACTTTTTTTTCCATCCTCTTCTTCCAGAATATTTTAAGAAATTCTTCTAAGCATTTTGTGCTTTTAAGTTGTTTATGAGAATGCCTTTTTTGGTAAAGAAAGAGACAGTGATTTTATTTTCTTTAATGGGTACAACTGATTACGCCATGCACATATAAAAGTATAAATGTTATGACTTAAGGTAAATTAAATATATGCTAACATACTTATAGGTGATAAACATATCCAACATGCATAATAAATAAAATTGCTAAATGACATATGTACAAAGATGTACTGTTATCAATACTTATTCAACAGCATGTTGGGTATTATTATTTATTCATACATTATTTTTATTCTTTCTTATTGTTGAAAACAATAAAATAATAGTTTCTAAAATTATGAATTTATGCAAATATATATTGTTTATGTCACAGTTAATGATTCAAAACGTGTTGCTATCAGAGATAGACTAATATTGTGAATCTTTTTAATGTTAAGTTATCCATCTAGGATTTGTGCTAATTTAATTGATTTTCTCATTTAGATCATCTAAGTGTATCAAAATTATAATCTGTAGAGATAATTTTGAAATTTTTCCACAATCTTTTTCCAAAATATCTTTCCTAAGAACCTTTAATAAATGGCTTCTACATGCATTACATTTAGACGAAATGTTTTCAACTGATTGAAATACCCACCTTTGCAGTCAAGGATGCCTGGGCCCAAACCACAGCTCTGACCCTTCACGACTCCATGATCATGTCCAGTTGCTAGAGCGCTTTTCTTCCAGCTTTCCCATCTATAAAATGGAAACAATAATGTGTCTCATGAAGTTTCTGTGGGAAATAAATTGGGTGATGTGTATGCTGGGCTTAACTCAGTACACAGCACTTATTTAGGTATTCAAAATGTACCCAATTGTTAATAAATGTGGATGTCAGTACAGTCTATACCTTTATGATACACACATTATATTATACTATAAAACATGAATATATTTAAGGGATATTGTCCTTCTATATTTCTTACCCTATGACTTTTTTTCCTCTCATTTTATTATAACCATGCTAAGTGTTTAGTCATTATAGGCAATTCAATTTTTATTTTCTAATACACATTTAGTAAGCACCCATAATCAAGAGAGCAATTCTATATGTTACAAACAAAACAGAAAACGGAGCCTAGTATAAAGAACTGATGGAATAATGTTTTCAGAACTACATAGCCACATTAAACCTGACTCAAACTTCTATTTTCTCCCTTTGCATTGGTGCTTAAAGAGTTGATAACAGCCAATTACCCCTTATTTATTGGGCATCTATTCTGTTGATTAGACACATTTAGAAAAAAAAAAAAATGAACTAGTTATTCGACAGTTTTATCCAGTAAATCGTCAGCCTGTGACGACTTGGCTTGGTTTTGCACTTTTAAATCAGTTTTGGCATTGGTAGCTATAGTCACTTTGATAATTAGAAATGGAACCTGAATTAAGAAGATAGGAATTTATTAATATATAATAATGGCATCAGAGTCACCAATAAATAAAACTGCTCCTCAAAAATCATTAGAATAGAATTTAACTTTTAAAAAATATCTTAACAGGCAATACTCTCACACTTCATTTAGGAAATAAATTATAGAATTATATTATGTAGTGATTAGGAAATTGATCTTGCATTTTTCCATTTGTAAGCATTCTGAAGCAGAAAAATTATTACTCTGGATTCAAGTCATAGTTTTGCTTTTGAAGCACAGTGAAATTGGGCAGGTCATTTAATCTTTCTCAGTGACTTTTTTTTATTTGTAAATTTAGAGTCAGACTCATATGTGATATCTACAGTTTCTTATCCCTTCAACTAATTGACTACAGAATACAAATATAGAGAATACAAATACAGAATACAAATATCTCTATACAGATAATATAGAGAACAAAATGTTTAGTTTACCACTGTATATTTGGTTGTAAGTAAAAGGAAATTTAGGCATAAGAGGCTTATAAATTATGATTACTATGACTTTAGATTTCTGGTAAATCTATCAAATCCGGTATTTGAGTAAATGGAGTTAGGACAAAAACATTCAATTAGACAACACTTTGGCCTTTCTAATACTGAATAAATCTAACTTTACAGTAATTAGATGTTACTGTGACACTTTCTTGAGATACCTCCTGTAATTTGAGGAAGATGTACTTAAAGGTCAAATTTTCTGAACACTGATTTTCTTTCTTGTATGAACAATGAATTTTGAAGTTACATTTTATGACCACTCTTTAATATTGTCATTTGCTAATTTCAAGGTTCATTAGGTATAATTATTCTTTTAGTAAGAGCAATAGTAATAAGTGTATTCAAATATCAGGCTTGGAAGTTGCCATGGTCTTGGATCCTCCCTACGGCATGCACCATCCCCATTCTGCACCCAGTATTAGCACTACTCAGTACAAGATTCTTAAATACAAGTGCTCTATTTCAGGCATAAATTAAATAACATTTTGGAGTTTTAACACAATGCTGCTTTAACTCTGATGAATTAAATAACTCTACAGTTCATTTCAGAATGCCCCCAGCCCTTGAGCACAAATGCTAGAGCTACAGTAGGATTATTGTTAAATTCACACTTCTGGGAGTTGATCTTGATGGCTATTCATTAAAGTTATTATGGAAACAGTTATTATGAGAACAATGGAGGAACTGAGCCCTAACCTGGTGTGGAATCCAGCACGGGGCTGTTACATGCTAGTAGACATGAGGTCTTTATGAAGTATCAGAAAACATGATTGGAAGTGGGGAGAAAGGGATAGGGTCAATATCATCGCTGGTACAGCATAAAATTGCCATGCAAATCTAACATGAAGAGAGCATGGTAACTAGATATAAAACCAAAAGGGGAGTAGAGAAACCAAGAAAGACAATGAGGTTTTAGATGAGTCTGGAGAAATTCTACAAATGGATCAAAGGCCCCTAAGCATGCCCCATTCTGGTTTACCTAAGTACATTTTAAAGAAAAGCCCAGCTGGTGTGGCTCAGTGGTTGAGTGTCGACCCATGCACCAAGAGGTCACTGGTTCGATTCTCAGTCAGGGCACATGCCCAGGTTGTGGGCCTGATCCCTAGTGGGGGGCATGCAGGAGGCGGCCAATCGATGTTCTCTCTCATCATTGTTTCTATCTCTCTCTTCCTCTCTCTCTGGAAAATCAATAAAGAAAAAAATTTTTTTTTAATTATTAAAAAAAAAAGAACAAGACATCTACATTTCTGTTGTTACTTGGTTGACTGCAAGTCACTTTGAGTGACATTACCCTCAGTTTTATTTAATATGTGACAGAATATTAAGTATATTGAAACAGGGCTCCTGTCATTTAATGATAAATGTCATTTAAATATCAGGAATTTGTACAAAAATGAAATTACTCCAAAAGATGATTATAATGAACATTTCATTCTGGTCTGATCCAGAATGTGGGTTTCAATGGTAAGAAAACAAATAATTTAAGCACCATGTATCTTCATTGTCCTTCTGTTTAATTGTCAGCCCTCCTTTATTGATTTTACTTTTCCATATTCATTCAACAGATATTTATTGAATCTTGTCATTCTCCATGTGCTGGTCTAGGTACTAGAAATAGGGCAGTGAATAAAATAATTTCTTTTCATGCTTCTTATCCACAAAATGTTTCTGATGAGTCTGTCTGGAAACTAAACCAAGTTTTCACTCTTTATGTTTTGTAAAAAAAAAAAAAATCTGTGAACTATTTCCTCAACAACTTACTAGTTGAAATAAAATAACTGGTAAAATTACTTTAGCACTCTGGACATACATCAGTTTGCTGAATGGAGGCTGGATCTTAAGGTTTTTTTTTTTTTTATCCTCACCCGAGGACATTTTTTCATTTTTTGTTCAGATAGAGTGGGAGGGAGAGAGAGGAAGATCGATGTGAAAGTGACACATCGAGTGGCTACCACCCGCACGACCAACCAGGGCCGGGGACAAACTGCAACCAAAGTACATGCCCTTAGTGGGAATCGAACCCGGGTCTCTCTGGACCGCAGGCTGACTCTCTAACCGCTGAGCCAAACCAGCCAGGGCTGGATCTTAAGGTTTTGTAAGCAATCATTCCAGAAGGCTATATGCAAATTTTTATGTCTCTGTGCTTGGGTCAGATGTATTTTCATTCTTGGAGGGATTCCACTGATGAGTCTATTTCAATATGGAGACACGAGCCATTTATACACTCATTTTTACCCTGGGATATTTCTGACCTAAGAAAATCATCCCTGTGTAGCTGTTTCTACCTTAAATGTTAAAGGCATTATTTTGAACCATAAGTTGAGTGTACGATTAGCAAGTCTAGGCCTTTCTAGAAATACAATGTTTGTCTTTTTCTATTTTAGCGAAGTTAGACTGTACTGACTTTAAAACATACTAGTACACATGAGGATTCTTAGGGTTTGTCTTCCCTGTCTCTGTCCAAACCCACACCATTCCCGAACTTTCATTTATAAGGACATTGAGAAACAGTTTATCAACTCAGTAGGGCTGGGCAGAATGATCTTCTCATAGGTTGTTCTACTCACAGATTTATACCTAAATAAAGGCATTTTATGTAAGGAATATGGAGCTCCCTTGATGTTGCTCTATCCCATACATTTTTCCCTTTGGGGTAAGGCTCATGATATCATTTACATTGAGGAAATAAACTCCCTTTGATAATTATTGCCTCTTTTTGGACCAAAAGATGTCACACCGTACTCTATGTAGGGTCAAATTTTGCTCTGGAAGATGAGGATGGTACCATAACAAGTACTTCTGAAAGGAAAATGGGGCAGACTTTGGTTTTAGAAAGCAAACAAGTTGCACCTTTTCTGGGGACTCAGGTATTTGTTCCTGGACTCAGCCTAGGAAAGATAGGTTAGAGCAGGATTTCTCAACCTGATACTTTAGATAATTATTAATTGTAGAGGGTAATCCCATGCATTGCAGGATGCTCAGTAGCATCCTTGGCCTTTCCCCACTGGATGGCAGTAACACCATCCTCCCAATCATGGCAATAAAAATGTCTTCAGACATAGTTGAATGTTTCCTAGGGGAAAAAATAGTCCTTGGTTGGGAAGGACTAGGTTAGAGAAATTCTTCTTGGGAAAGTAATTAATATCTAAACTATTCATGGCACTAAGAAAGACAATCTATTAAGGGGAATCTATGTGGGAGATGGAGAAGTGGCCAATAGTTTAGAACTGATATAACCTTAAGACTTTATTTTTTGAAGAGTTTATTTTTTATAGCAGTTTTATGTTAACAACAAAATTGAGAGGAAGGTAAAGAGATTTCCCAAATGCCCCCTGCCCCCATACATGCATAGCTTGCTTCAGTATAAACATCACTCACCAGAATGCCAAAATGGTACTTTTTTTTTTTTAATTATCAAGGATGAAGCTACATTGACACATCATAATCACCCCAAGTCCATATTTCATCTGAGGGTTCACTCACTCTTGGGTTTGGACAAATGTATAAAGACATAGACTCATCATTATAATAGCATATAGATTATTCTCACTGCCTTAAAACTCGTCTGTGCACTGCTTATTCATTTTCCTATCTTCTCTACCTGACAATCACTGATCTTAACATCTCCATAGTTTTGCCATTTCCAGCTGTCATATCATTGGAATCATCCAGTGTGTATCTTTCTGATTGGATTCTTTCACTTAGTACTACACATTTAAAGTTCCTCCATGTCTTTTCATGGCTTGATAGCTCATTTCTTTTTATTGTTGGATAATATTCCATTGTCTGAATGAACCATATTCACCTAGTGAAGGACATCTTGGTGGCTTCCAAGTCTTGGCAATTACACGTAAAGCTGCTATAAACATCTGTGTGTAAGTTTTATGTGGATATAAATTTTCAACTCCTTTGGGTAAATACCAAGGAGCATGATTACTGGATCATATGGTAAGAGTATGTTTAGTTTTGTAAGAAACTGCCAAACTGTCTTCCAAAGTGGCTGTACTTTGGTATCCATTTTTCAAAGATGTGCTTCCCTTTTTGCTTTGTTGTATCCATGTTATTCTCAAGCTTTCAATATGCTTTATTACACACCTCTGCTTGAGAGCTGAGGAATTAAGGCAGGCATCTGTGTTTTAGGCTTCGAGTGAAGTGACACAGAAAGAGGCGCAGCCTTTGGCAACCATTGATAAGATGGCAATAGAAGAGATGGAGTCTAGATGAAAAATGAGTACTAGGCTGTATGTGTGAAATACGCCAGCATTCCTCAGGCATCCCCAGATATCCCTAGTAGCCAATGCATTGCGATATTTAGCCTACTATTTATTTGTGTGGATGTAGCATGGAAATAAGAGGGAAAGTTGGATGCTCATGAACTAGGGAATTGAGAATATTTGGTCACTGACAAAGAGTTTTTCTACATCTTACTGTAATAAATATAATGAGAATGTCTGGATCCCAGAGCAGAAGAATAAGGTTAAAAGGATATAAAATATTAAGAAGTCTGTCAGTACATCTTAAATTTGACAAATATGAATATACACATACTTCTAGAATCTAACAATTCAACTGAAGATGATTAAAGGAAGAAACCACAGAGTAGAAAATCAGAAAATTCACACACAAATGTAAAATAAAAATAAAATAAACAGGCAATGCTAATGTGAGTGGAGTATTTTTAGGTCTTCCTGATTGGAGAACAAGTTATGCATCTTGGAAAAGAATTTAGGCAATATGAATTCGGTACCTACACATGGTCATATTTTTAACCAAGTTAAATTTAAAATCTAATAGCTTAGGGATGTAATCTAGAATATGTCAAAGCTCTGTGGACAAAGATATTCACATTGCAGTATTACTTGTAATAATAAAATTATAGAAACATCACTTAATATCTTAGTATAGGAAACTGTGTATTAGGATGCAGTACATGTAATCAAAAGAAGTCATTAAATGTATATTTGCAAACATTAATTACAATGTAAAATATTAATTTCCAATATAAAATAAGATAAAATATGCCAAATAGTATTATCTGAAGCCCTACTAAGGAATATATATATGAAAGATTGAATAAAATGTGACAAAATGAAAATGTTTAAGGGTAGTCTCTGTCTGGTTGATAGAGTATGGATATTTCTAATTTTTTCTTATCAGAATGCAAAAATTTGAGATAGTAAATATTAATTTATAATAAAAAATATATAGATATTTAGTTTTATTTCTCTAGTCTACTACATTTTATGTAGATTAGATTTCCACATAAATTTCTTCTAGGATAACAGGTGTTTGATTCCTTGTTTTTAGAAAGGTTATCAGATCCAGTAACAGGTATTAAGTACATATTTATTTAAGTATGAGGACTCTTGATTAAAAATGGTTGCAGGAAAAATGTGTTATTTTCCTTAAAATGAGTGAGGATCATCTCATGCAAATGTAAAATGTAAGCATCTTTATCCTAAATAATTCACATCAAAATAGAATAATGTGTGTATGTGAATAATGTGCATTAGTTGATTATTAGGTAGAATATTAATGGTTTGTAGTTATGGAGTGAGGCATCTCATTGATACCACTAGTAGCTTGCTTATCACTAATAGAATTGCATATCTCATCTGAAAATTAACAGAAACGTAATTCCATTAAGTAAAGAACCCAATGATCCTATACAATAAGAGATTTTCAAATTGAATTACCGATTCTACTTCCCTGTAAAAATGCATTTAGTTAACGTCCTCTTTCCTCTCAGACCTACACCTGTTTGGGATCACTTTCCAGACATGAAGGATTTGTTGTTATCTAGGATGTCATAACTGCCCAACATTTGATAGGATTTGTGCAGGCATAATACTACCTATGGACAAAAATATGCTTTCTGAGTGCTGTGATCAATATTTTGGGACCCAGCACATCACATCATGATCCTTGTCATATCGAATAGGTTCATTGCCAGCCACTGCTCGATTCCTTTTTCCCATCTCACTTTATCCCAAATATATTCTTCAAGTTGTGTCAATCACGTTTTGTCAATGTGTTAAAGGTCTGTTACATTTTCTGCTGCCCATCATTATCTTTGCCAGGGATGTCCTGGTGAAGAAAAATATAATACCCCTCAGAGTTAAGAAAATATTATTACGGTACGTGGCAAATTATAGGCAGTTATTACATAATTTCAGAGCGAAGTGAGCAGTTATTTGCCCAGAGGGAACATGAAGTAGCCATGAAGGAAAATGACCCCATGTATCTTGAAAGAAATTAAAAAGTAAGAATCTGTGACAATTAGGGTGCCTTGATAGCATAAATCTCTCTCTTCTGTTTCTTAATTTCAAATAGAACAGCTTAAGAAAGTAAAGCATTTACACAGGAAGGTGTTAAAATCTAAATTTGCCACTAAAGAAGCTACTGTCAGATGCTCACAAAGAGCCTGGTAAAACATCTAATGTGTCATTGTATCAAGAAAGTTGACATTATTTTCAAAGATATGATCATGAGAAAAAGTGGCATTCACGAGAAGGAGATGCAGTAGCAGAGTCATCAATTTTACAGGTTTTAGGCTATCTGCCTATACATACAGTAGATATTTCTCTTCTTTTGTGGTAATAAAGTCAAAACAGGACATTTTCTAGACAAGTAAATGCATAGGTATAATGGTTTATGACATTTTAAAAACATAAATGAACACACGGAATGTCCCATTTCCTAACAATATAACCTTAACACACATGAATTCTGTCAACAGGGAGACTAAACAAAAATAAGACCAGAAATGCACACACAGAAATACCATGTGAATCCTGCCTACAGCACGCCATTCATGCCCAGGATCTAGGTGTGGACTGCATACCTGCATGCTTTTTTGCAAGAACAGAGCATACATGGAAGAGGCAGATCTCTTTGAGAAGATAATTTCCTCACGTAATGCACCTTATCGTTTTCTATCTCTCTGCTACTCCTTCATGTTCATTTTATTGATTCTTTTAAAACAAATTTATCTGCTTTCATTTAACCATGCATCTGGTCCTGTTGGTATTTCCTACGACTCAGCTTTTCATAGATTCCTGAGTCCTGTTCAACTTTCTCTTATTTTTATAAATGAAATAAGTAAAGCTCAAGTGAGCCTCTGAAACCCTTCCTCGGGCACTTGGAGAGTAGAATAATTTGTCTTAAACGTCAATTATGCGTCCCATAAAGGAGGGGCGGTGCATTGCTGTACCTTTGCTGTCCTACACGGTGCACGTGGCTCGGTCATGTTCAGAGATTTGGCACATCTGGTGAGAGCACTGTGTCTGCACAATGGGAACCATGCCTTTGGAGTGGGGAGCGTGACAGCTGCCAGAGGTGATTTTTCCACATGTTGGCCTCACAACCTTCAATCTGTTACAAAGTGGAATCGATCAAGGCAAATGTCAGGCTGTATATCACTTCATCACTGCCCTGGGGAATGGATGTGTTTCTGAGGGAGCCCTGAAGAGGTACTTCTAGCGTTGGCTAAGAAGCAGTTCAGGTAAGTGTGGGCAGTGCCACCCTTTGAGTATGTGCCACCCTGCTATCGAGACCTCACAGCAACAACAGTTTAGGCTAACTATGATGAAAACCCATGAGAGCCCCTAATATCATCTTCCTGTGGGCCTACACCTTTGCAATCAGGCCTTAAAGCTGGGGATGGAGACAAGCATCCTGGCTCTTCTTGTCCATGAATGTCTGGACTTACATTCTGAGAGGATGTCAATAGTCTCTGTAATATAACATGGTCCTAGACCCCGTTTCCAACTCTATCCAACCTTTGTATTCTATACTCTGTGCTTTGTTTTTTCCATATTAAACTTCTCCTGGCTCTCTACACAAGTTGTGTGTTGTCACACCCCGAGCCTTTGCTTCAGCTCCTTTGTGTCTTGCCCACATCTCTAATTTCTCTCTTCTTCAGAGCTTCCTCATGCCTTTCTTAATCCCCTACTCAGAAATAATCCCTTCCTCTATGCCACAGTGGCAGGCTGTTTTCACTTTTCTTATGACATTTTTACAACCTGATTTATATAATTAAGTTCTGTGTTCATGCCTGATCTCTTCAACAAAACTATTAACAAATTGAGGGCAGGATCAATAGCTGCATCACCTTTGTATATTCCTGAGGATTAATACTTCATCCATTCAGTTTCCATACACAGGTACACACAGGTTCTCTCCCTCTCTCTTACACACACACACACACACACACACACACATACACACACAGAGTTTATACACAGTCTTATGATACAAAGCTCTATACAGAACTTCTGTTAATGTTTGATGGATCATTGCTACCCTCTCTCCTCCCTCCATCCTACCCTAATAAGATTTAATGTCTTAATTACCTCAAAGGGTACCAGTTAATTTCTCCTCTGGCATAGTTCAACACTTTGCCTGAGATAAAAATAATTGACTTCCAACAATAAAGAGGAGAATGATATTATCACAATTACCAGGAGTGTGTGTGTGTGTGTGTGTGTGTGTGTGTCACAGGCACTTGGCCACTCATGGTGTCACATTGAAAAATTGCAGGTTTTGTGGTGAAGAGGATATTTGGCACAGCAAGTATTATCCTTTCAACTTTCTTTTGTGACTTTGCGTGTGTGTGTGTGTGTGCAGCATTTCTTGATTCTCTAGAGAAATCAAAACTGGTGAAAATAAAGGAGTCATTTATGCTTCACACCTACAAATGTGCAGTGCCCACCCTTTTCTGCAAAGAGCTGACTGTGAGCTTCCTTAAGCACAGTTACTGCTTCCCAGAATGAATAGAGTGTGGGGAGGGAGCCTTGGTGAAAGAACTTCCTAAATATACAGTCCTAAATATACTACCATAAAATCAAGAGGGAAGAGGAGGTTTTGAAGCCCTAGGCGCTGAGTGGGCCATTGCTTAGAGTTCAGTCAAGGTGTATGTTGAGTTACCTTGGCTCTCCACTCTTCGAAATACCCCCAACCCAGGATGCCAAGTAAGGGTTTCTTCTGTATAAAGAAGATTGTGTTCTGCCTGGGGAGCACACATCACAGGGAATACATCCCCTATCCATGTCAGCTTGCTTCTCCTCTTACCCCCCTTGCCCTCCCTTTGGCAATGAAACCTCCATTTCAGTGTCCAATCAGGTGTGTGTGTGTCTGGGGGAGGAGTACTGGATTCTGAGCTCTTACTATATTTCTATCTCCTGCGACTTCCCTGTCCCCACTGATAAGGAGACGACCAAGGGCCTCCTTGGGGCTGGGGTGAGGCAGTTGAGTGCTGAAGGAACCAGAACGGAGGTGCAGAGGAAACGACCCACGGTCAGTCCAGCTTGTGGCTGTGATCCAGGCCGGCTGACAAGGGCCCTGGGGACAGGGATGCGGCCTCTTGCTAGCTCTTGCTGCAGGTCTGACATCAAAGTGACAAACCCCTTCCTACCTTTCCCGGAGAAATAATGACGTGCCCCAACCTTTACGATGGGAAAGTTAGCTCTGGGCGCCTGCCAGGGGCTTATCACTTCAATTCACAGGTGCGCGCGCGTGTATGGGGGAGTGGGGGTAGCCTGGGGAAGGACCCCCGCGCAACTCCTGTCTGTACATTCCCAGGATCTCCCTCGTGGCACCCCTCGCGGGGACCTGGCCAGTGCCGTGCGCGCGGGACCGAGGGCAGAGCCCGCTGAGTGTGGCTAGGGGAGACTTTGGACTTCTCCAAGGACGTAGCTGCCACGGGCAGACGAGTTTCAATGAACGCAGCCCCTCCAACATCTGGTCCCTCCGCAATCTCTCTCCCTTAAGGTACCTGCTCTCAACGACAGGGGGTCGACATGGCTAAGAAACACCGTGCACCTCTTTCCGCCTCCCTTTAGAGCCCGAGGAGACAGGCAGTGTAGACAGAGGACGGCTGCTCCCCCTCTGCCGCGGCAGACAGGGCAGCGTGGGAAAGGGGCAGCCTGCGCGAGGGCCAGGAGAGACGAGAATCCTCGCCCGCAGCCCCCACGCGCGCGGAGGAACGAGCGCCGCAGAGCAGGCCGCCCGCCCCCGAGCCCCGCTCCCCACGAGCCCGGGCGCGCGGGGAGCGCGGAGCCGGCGGCCGCCTGCGGCATCGCGTCAACTCCACGGCCGCGGAGCCGGCGCTCGGGCCGTCCTCCCTCCCGGCCCGGGGCGTCCGAACACGTGCGGGGGGCCGAGAGGCTGAGCGTGCGTCCGCCACTCGCACGCGTGCTCTGGACACCCGGGTCGTGGCGGCCGCGTGGCCGGAGGCACCAGGAACTGAACCCGCATCTCCGAGCTCGACTGCGGACGAATCCGGGGGCGGCGCGCCTCGCGAAAGCGGTCGCCGTGCGGCGCGGAGGGATACGCCTCGGCCGCGCCTCCCCTCCCCGCGCCCCCGCCCCCGCCGCCCTCCCCGCCCGGCTCTGCTGCCGCCGCGGCGGCCGCTGCTGCTGCTGCCGCCGCCGCCGCCGCCGCCGCCGCCGCCGCCTGGATATAGTGCGGCAAGGAGCGGAGCTTGCAGTCACTTTGCGAGGAGGAGCGCGCGGGCTGCGGGCGCCGGGCACCCGGGAGTGGCGGCGGCGCTAGCTGAGGCGGCCGTGGCAGCGGAAGGGTCTCTCTCCAGGGCTGGACTTAATAACTTTGGAAGTGTCCACCAGTGTCACGTCCTGAACATGAGCCTCCTCCTCTCCTTCTACCTGCTCGGGTTGCTTGTCAGTAGCGGGCAAGGTAGGAGTGTGGTGCTTTATTGCATTTACTTTCCCTCCCCCTTCCACCCAACCCACAGAGGCAGAGGGAGGCACAAGAAGATTTAAATGAAAGAACTAAAGTTATAGTTATTGTTGTTGTTGCTATTGTTGTCGCTTTCTTTTAGCTGCCGCTAACATTTCCATCTGTATCTTAAATAAGAGAATAACCAGAATTGGAGATGGGCATCAGTGAGCAGGAGATTGAGACCAACTGCCTTTCCCCCCCCTTGGATCTTGGCTTTCTCTGGTTTCATTATAAAAATTGGATGAGTGTGTTGGTGTGTATTAGCAGGTAAATATCTGAGGTTGCGAAAGAAAAGGCAACGATGATGTTTTACAGAAGCAGCGAAAACTATTAGCATTAAACTCGTTTGGGAAATGTGTTGTGTGGAAGAAATGCAATTCTTAGACACCACCCCCCTTTCCCAAAACCCCAGTTCCTGACTATGAAGTGAACGATGATGGCTTATTTCTGTTGAAAACTAAGAGACCATAGACCAGAGAGGGGCCATGGATGTTGTGTAAGAAAGCAAATAGATAAAACTAGGGATATGTTGCAGTCATTCATTTTCATCCCTCCTACTCCCCCGTTAATACATCAAGGTTGAAAAATTTTGTAACATCAGATTGTTATTACACCTGTAAGGGATTTTATTTAAGCTTATGAAGAACTGCTGGGAGCTTTTATTTCTTAAGAAAAAAAGAATGAATAGCCTACTAGAGTAACCTGAGAGAGAATTTGTGGAAGCTACCTCTGCTTATCTGTGTAGAGGTAGATGTGAATTTATTTTGCTTTTTTAAGGTAGTTCACATTCACATAAAACATATTTATGACAAATGGAGGCATTTTCAACTATCCAGACAAGTTTGGATATTTAATTGGGGACACAAAATGCTAAAATATGCATTGGTGGAAGTCTTTGAAGAAAAAGAAAATAGCAGTGATTTTGTGATGTGTGACAATTGCAGAGAATGTTATAGTATTTGTGCAGTATGAAATTATTTTTCGAGGAAAATAAATTACAAGACAAATTAAAATATCTCCACTAGATTCAATTCTAAGCATTTTTTAGCCTCTTCTGTGTTGGTCCTATGGTCCAGCAGGGGGTGGTAGAACTCCATTTTAAGCCTAGAAAGGGTTATTTCTGCTCTTCCACACACACTGGTCCTTCTATCATTCTTCAGCAAGGCTTGACATTTTGGATATGAAACCTTCCTTTCTCTGCCCTTCTCCTCCCTAAAGCTATAGTGTTAGTGGCTGATGAAACATGATTGGATGCAGATTTTATGTTCAGAATGCAAACACTGGATGTTGCTATAGTTTGTAAAGTGTCTTGGTAAGATGCTGCTCATTTTCCCTTAATAATACAGAGTATGCAAAATTTCAATTGTAGCAAAATTGCAGATATGTCCATCTGAAGGTAATGTTAGCCCAACCGGTTAACTCAGTCACTATTAAAGCAAACATCAACCTGTGTTTTATACCCTATAAATGTGCTTTAATTTTTGCAGAGCTGCCGATTATGTTTAACTGTTCATTTATAATATAGACAGATATTGCTGAATACTAAGAAGCAATCTCTGAAAATTGTAGTTAAAATACCACTGCAAACAACCAAGTGTAGATAGTGTGGAACAAGATGCGGGCATAATAAGAAGCAAGTTTATGCCGACTTATGATTACATTGTCACTGATTTGGAGAAGAAAAATGTCTCAGTTGTGGAGTCTGTGAATTTACCATTTGAGACATTAAGTGTGTTGGAATTTGGGGGATACAAGGGAAATCTAGGAATGTTTAACTAGGACTCACAAGACACATATAATATGAGTCTATATATGTAACATGTATCTGAAATTGTGATTCACATAATTTATAATTCAGAATGCAGGGGCATTATAAAGAGGAGCTCCAAGACTGAAGCCTGCCTGAAGGGGAGTCCATATTCACTGTAATAAAATAGAGAAGGAGGAGAGCATCATTCTAAAGATCTCTCTATCTAGTGCAATTTAAAAAAAATGCATGACACTCACAGAGGCATAGGTGCACATCAGAGAGACCTAGCTTTTGTGAAATGGAAACATGTAGTACTTCTGTGTCTTGTGTCCTAATGAAGTCAGAGACGCTTAGAAACAACAAGCCTGATCTGGGAGTCCAGTTCCTCTATGCTAGTGTTTTGTTCTCCCATTAAGGATGTAGCAGCAACTATCAGACACACCACAGGGAGCAGTTTAAAAAAAAAAAATGAATCTAGTGTAACACATAATTTTGTTTATTCTTTTTAAAGGGGGCCGGGAAAAGCCTCTGGTCAGTGATCCCTGGGCTTGCTTTAGAAATACTGTAATCCTAGCTTGCTGATTTATGTTTCCAACAATATACTTGCAAGGGATTTTATGAAGCATGATTGAAGCTATTGCTTTGGAAAGTGGTGTGCAGTTAGACTGGGGAAAGGCAACGATGATGTATTCCCTTTTAAGTAGTCAAAACGTTTTGAACGGCAGCAGTTGAATAGGAGAAAATGACAGAAATGAAAAACGGACCAACTTAAGTGGATGCCAATACTATAATTAGCTAACACGGCCTAATAGTTCTATTTCTAACTTTCAACACAACGTTATTATTGTTCTACTGGAGTGAGAGCCTTTTTTTTTATTGTAGCAGAAATGCTTCTTTAAAAGCCTCCCATTTCCACAGCAAGATTAATATCTAATGAAGTAAGGTTGGGATTAATTGTCAAGTCTGAATTTAATTGTCAGTGCAGAGGAGATTCTATAACTCTAACTTCTGCAATGATTTTTTTCTTTGTATTTTCAACTTGGTCACATCCTCTGTCATCATAAACCTCAAGTGATAACTTGAGTCTGTGATTCCCAGTGCATTTGCTGTTTGGATCTGTGGACATTTAGATTCCCAAACTGTGGTACAAATGTGTTGCTTTCCTGAAGGCTTTTTAACGTCTAAAATAATTTCCTTTTTCTTTTAAAAAATGATCCAAGTGTGATTAATGTCTGTCACTGGATATTCATATATATAAAATAGAAGCATTGTTGTATGAAAATGTAAGGGATAAACAGAGCTCTTCATGCCTCTTACAATCTAGTTCAACCATACATAGAACATTTACCTAAGCCAAAAAGGGGCGGGGGGTGAATTGTCCAGGTAATGACTTAAATTTACAGGCATCTGCTTATGTTTACTCTTTTTGGTGAAGTGCTTTATGGTGAAGTCATTATTCATTAGAAAAGTGTACCTTCATAAAATAAAGCACACGTCTGTGGTGTCTACTAGAGTCAGGTCTACAGGAAGGTCTCCATAACCTATCTTCTGTGTAGGGTGTTACACATCCTTCTTCTGTCTACCCTGGTTTAATTCCTTGAGGTCAACCATATTTTGCTAAGTGTCTGTTGAATCAACTCCATATTCATTTACCTTTAGAGAAGATAGACTCTGTAAATGAATATCATTATTGTCAGTGAATAACCCTGAGGGTTTCCTTCCCTGCTTCATGTCAGAGGAGTTGAGCAGAGCATTTGGTCACTAGTTCTCATGCTGAATTGGAGCCCAGAAAGCAAGAAGGGAACTTGGTGGGTCCCGGGTGTCCAATGAGTCTTTTCAGTGACACAGGGGCTAATGTTCTCCCAGAGGTAATGTCCTATTAGAAAGCAATTAGTGGAACAAAAGAACCTCATTCAGGATAAGAAGAAAGTCAAACTTCATATAATTTAGTAAATCAAATGGCTTTTCTTTTAAACACAGAACTAGTTTGTAATGGGACTGAGAAATGATCTAACAGAGACTGAGTCTGGTAACCAAGCTGAAGAGTGTAATTTATTTTCGTCTGTTTCCTTGTGAGGGAACAGTGCAAGGGAAACAGGGTTGTCAATCTGAAGGCCCTGGAACTGCAAGTCCTGCTGCTTTCTCTGGCTTTTGACATTTGGAAAATGATTTTAATTTATCTGTTTTCAGGGTCATCTCTCATAGCAGTGAACTTTCAAGAGCGTGAAGAAAGTGCTCGATAAGTGATAGAGCAAGTCTGAATTGCTTGTTATTTGGGTCCAAAATAAAATTAATTCTCTGGGTGTTGATGTATGCAACATTAATTTAATAATTTTCACATTCTTGTAAAGGGAAAATCATTGTTTTTCAAGTTTTATTGACCCAGATTCTAGGTTCCTTGTGCTCTTTATACGATCCCAATTATATTGAAGACAGGCCTATTTAAAAGATTATAAATTAGTTTTAATTTTCCAAATTATCTGATATGAGAGCACTTTAAGATGCAACCAGTGCTTTTATGCTTTTATTAAATGTAATATTCCTGAGCTTCATAGAGCCCAGCTATCTTTAATAGTTCAGCAAATATAAGTGCTTTATATAGAATTCTTTAAAATATTTTAATAACTTTTAACTATTTACAATTATAATAATAGTTCAGATACCAAGTAGCTATCTGTGTACGTTCCAGTTTCAAGTATTCACTTGTGCCACTAACAACAGTTACGAGAGATGATAGGGAATTTTGAGAGTATTTACGAGCCTAATAATCAACAGATGAGAGTTTGTAGAATTTCAGGTCAATTGCTCAAAATTATCTTGGCTGTGTTTTGTTATTACGGACAGTAGGGAAGGGGAAAGAACATTGCATTTGAAATCAAAAGACCTAGACCACAAAGAGTCTCTTGACTTTGAAGAAGCAACTGAAACTCTCAGAACAATTATTTGCTTATCTGAAAATCGGATATAAATATATCTGCCCTGGTTGGTCTTGCTGTACTGCCATGAGGAGCAATTGTGATCATAGATATGTGTAGACATCGTGTAAAATGTCAATCCCACTATGCCAGACATTGTTTATATTTTCGGTGTAATATGTATACAGATAAATCTGCTTGTGGTTTACAAACATCTCATGTATTCAACTTTTAAAAATCACTGTAAGCTGCTATGTGATTAGAAAAAATATTGATGGGGTAGAGATCATCTAATCCATTGATAGTGGTGGCCCATTCATTATTTACTCATGGATCAAACATTTCTTAAATGTCTGTGATGTTTCAGACACCTTATTAAAAAGCTTTCCTAAAATTGGTTGTATTGGTTGTGTGACGAACAACTCTAGGGGGCGCCACTCATAGTAATGGTGATAGAATGTATACGTATTGTCACAATTTTCCAGCAGATGGCAGTAAGGGTCTTGAAGAAGGGTTTCTTGTATTTTGAGTCCCATCTATGGCCCAACAACCAATAGGCTTAGGATGGGCACACAATTAGGATAATCGACTTACTAAAGGTCAAATAGAAAAGTGAAAAGTTAGCAACTAGAGCTGTGGTCTTTACACTCTTAATTCAGGTCTTTGAACATCACACATTACCATTGGTTAAAAAAAAAATCTAACATTGTTTCAGTTCAGAGTAATGATAATACTTAATTTTGTGCCATTTTGTCGATTAATCAATTAACAAATACTTATTCGGGCCTTAAAATAAATATAATGCCAACATCTTATAACCGTATAGATCGCTTATTCAAAGTGCTTTTAACCACCTTATAAACTAATGGTCATCAAGTATCCAAGGGACCATTAACTTTATTTTATGAATGAAAACAATGAGGTCCAGAGGAATTATTTGATTTATAGTTTGTATATGAGTTATACAAACTATAACTCATGTATATGAGTTATAGTTTGTAGTAATCTGCAATTAGGATTAAATTTTCTCACTTCTAGTTCAATGCCTATGTATTAATATATTTAATGTATTTGTTTGAAATGCATGTGTGGGAGAATGGGGGGTGCATAGGTTTTAACGTGGATAGTCGAGAAGACAAACAATATAAATGTATAAAGCCAAATAAGCATAGTGTACTAATAGCCATGTTCTATTGTAAGTACTTTACTTGTATTAAGTAGCTTAATCTGTACAAGACCCTGGAATTATTATCATATTGTCATCCCCCTTTTACACTTCAGGGCTATGAGGCATAGAACATTTGAATAACTCTCTCAGGCTGCATATCAAGGAAACAAAGATTTGAACTCAAAACATGCACGCAGACTTGCTTTTTAACCAGGATTCCTTGCCACTCACTGAAGCAGATAAGGTTTTAGCATGGTGGGATTGAATGGAGAAAATAATCCAAGGAGGAAAAAATGAGTGAACAGGTTGTAGGAGAGGGCACGAGCGTTGAGAGGATAGGAGGAGAGTAATAATCCAATTTAATTAAGTTAAGAGTTTGGAAAGGTGAGTCCTTGGTCTCAATTATGGACATACTTGGTGGGACTGGGAAGCCGAAAGGCCTTGAGGCCAAGCTAAGTTGGACTCTTTTGTGTAGATCTTTGGGATCCATTGTTGGGGCAGGAAAATAACGTGATTAGAATTTTGTTTTGTTTTTAAATCTACTGGCCAAGTGTGCGTAGGCCAGAAAAAAATAGTAAAAGGAATGTGTGGGTATGACAAATGTTTCTGTGAAAGAATTAATGGATCTTAATAACACATTCGATTTGGAACATTGAGGGGAAGGTGGTGCCTGAAGTTTTAAGCCTATTTTACAGAAAGAATGGTTATATCTTAATAGAAATAGAAAAATAAAGAAAGAAAACCACCATTTTAGGTGAATTTTTTTTCCTGTTTTTTTTTTTTTTTTTTTTACTCATTTTTAATTTTCTAAAATGACGAGTTATCCATGGAAAATCTTGATAGAAATGTCAGTTTATCTGTCATTTCTTTAGAATTTGTCTCCTTTTCTTTTTAACATGTCTTTATCTCCTTCCGTCACTGATTGTACTCTAATATTATTTAGCGTATGTCTTGGTTTTGGACAAAATCATAGAAGAATATAGATCAAATTTGCTTTCATTATATATTCTTCATTCATTTTCTGTGCTTAGCCATAGGTTTTTTTTTTTCTTTTTCTATTTATTCTGGGAAACTGAAAAACAAAACTAAACATGACAAAATGAAACGGAAACCCCCTAAAAAACCTAAACCAAAACCAAAAGCAGGAAATAAACTTGATATTGAATATATAGTGTTGAAAATTTTCTGTTAGTATCCAGGGAACTAGTATTTTTGAGGCCTTACTCTATGTCTGGGAGCTGGGCTGAGCATTTTCATTCATCTCGTTTAATCCTGGTAAAATCACATTTGATAGATGATGCTTTGAGATTGAGAGTGTCTGATTTGCCTAGAGCTATTAAGTATGTTCTGTTGCTGAAACCCAAATTTATAGCCAATGAACCTCAAATTCATTTAAGATATAATTCAGTCTTCTCAGGTTCAGTGTGTGTTTCTTCGATGCATATTACCTTATACATTATTGGTAGATCGGGGGACTATGCAGGAATTGTGTTCATACCTGCATGCTTTCTTAAGCTAATTAATTTTTAAATGATCTAGAGCAAGCTTTCTCACAATTACAGAGACCGCCTTAGCAATCTATGAGGATGTTAAGAAAATATACAAAAAACCAACTCAAGTGCCTTCCTTTAGTGCAAGTATTCGTTTCTTTAGTGGTTTTAAGAACCACCTCGATTTCTGCTGTTATGGGTCTGGCCACACTGAGAGTGCAGCTGAAGACACTGGGAAGTCATTTTCTCCTGTGCTACAATTATGTGGTTGGTTACTTGTTGGTTGTTTTTATTTTTTAAAAGTTATACCCTGGATCATAGTTTTCATTTTAAGGTGAAAGCTCTTCAGGCCTTGCATCTTGAAAGAAGACGAAGAAGCTAGGTACAAATACCAGTAGGGATTTCACTGTGCTATTATTTTAATTAAGATTGATATGGTTTTTGTTGGTACTTGGTTACACATATCTGGAGGTTTTGAATGTTCTGACCTCTAATTTTGTCCTTTCCCATAAACCATGATATTTTTTACCGCACATTTTTTGTAATGCATCAGTGGGTTTTAGGGATGCAAATACAGTGTTAGAGCACAAACACATCTCACTATTTGTAGAATAAACCAGTGCAAAATGTCAAGACTTACCTTATAGTGTAAGAAAGTAGGTCCCAACTTAAGAAAATAGCACACTTGTAGTTTGTTCTATGTATGTGAGGATCTGAGGACAGTTTTTCTATTATTGTAACGTGTCCCTACCCAACCAGTTTTCTAATAACTGTAATACTAGTCTTGCTGATTACTTTTATATTTACTGCTCTACTTAATTTCTTTTTGAATCTACCAATCACAAATGTTGAACATATTGCCTGACCAGAGCAGTTTTATTTTTATAACATAGTGATACCTTCGTGTCATCCGTAAAAGAAATGCTCAACATTGATCGTGTGAAGATTAAAATATAGCATGCAGTATATGCTGTATACTTTGTCAAAGTACTGATCAATGATGTTTCCCTATTTTTTATTTTTTAAATTTATTTACTTTGATAAAACACCTCTAATAGGAGTCCCACAATTATCCTGAAAGATAGATGCTATTCCTGATTTAGAAAAGAGGAAAATGAAACCCAAAGAGGTGAAATAAATTTCCCAGGAAGAAAAACATAAAAAATGGTAGGACCAAGACTTGGTATAAATACTTTATTCTAGGTACATCACATTTTCCTATTGTGATATTTCTGTTTTTACCTAAATATGTTTCTCTCATACCTATGGAGCAATTCTGAAAAATAACTTGATGTCATTATTTTCCTCAAAGTTACCATTGGATTGCGTTTATGGACACGTTCTAATTTTAATTAGAAGTACACCTTTCATTTGAATTATTTTATTTGAATTATTTAGGACTGTTAAGATGTTTGCTTTTTATTCATTTTTACAATCCTGCTTTCTCCACCTCATACTTATTAAACACGTTTGTGCCATTCTGTTATTCCCAGACTTGAACCCTGTTTCTCCACAACCTGTATCTTTTACACTTTTCCTGCCTTTCTTTGCCTGGACAATTGCTTTTTTTTTTTTCAAGACTGAGTTCAAGTATCTCATCACTGAAGACATCTTTGTTTCTTTCAGCAAATATACGTTAATTGCCTAGTAGATAGCAGTCCATGTGCAAGGCACTGGAGATCCTATCGAGGTTGGTAATGTGCTGAATTCTGCGTGTCAGACTTCCCTGTGCCGTGACCGTCCATGTGAACTCCATGAGAGCAAGAATGCCTTTCCATTCAACAGAAGTACTTGATTAGGCTGTTCACTCTAAAATCATATGTGTATTCCAGGAACATAGTAGATACTTGGCCAATATGTGCTGAGTGAATATTTCACTGTTAACCAGCAGCAGAAAAACAACATGGCTGACTCTTCAAAAATAGATTTACTCTCAACTTTGGGTAATGATTTGGTTTGCTGGATATATACTATCAGTTGGTCTGAGTATTTATTTTAAATATTTTTGTTTATATCACTGCCATGCATGTGATAGGCCTTCAAAAAATATATGAACATCTATAAAATCAAATCACCGTGATTATTTAATTGAGGAGGAATAGCAAAGATGACCTCCCTTATCTCCTATACTGAAAACAAATTAGGCTGAGAGTAAAACAAATTTTTAAATCTTGCTGTAAGATTTGTTCTTTTGAAGCCTTATCAGAGGCATAGGAGATGTTTACATAGTTGAGGTTTCAAAGTCTTCAGTGTATGGAAATAAATGTGGGAGGTATGTTGATGATAGTATAATTAAGCAGATTAGATATTGTCAATAGTAAATGTCTATTATGTCAATACAGCAAGTATTTAAAGTCCTCAAAGTCAAGATAATCCTGGGGTTAATTAAAAGTTGATTATTCAATCAATGATTATTGGAAGCCAGTTCTAAACTGCATGAATAGGGAAACAAGTAAGAGTTATTTTATCTTATTTTTTCATAGGTACTTGAATTTTGTCTCCAGTTTTTTTGTGTTTTTTTTTTTAGTAAAATTCAATTTAACCTCGAAACATTCTCTCTTGCCTGGTAGCTATGTTTTGTCATGATTTGATGATGTTCTCTAGGTCTGCCTTGAGTGATAAAAGCATTTAATTGGACAGAATACATTTTTAGATAATCCAGAATATCTTTATCATCTATTTATTTGTCTGCCTACCATTATTCCACTAATGTTACCATTACTGTGAATGCCACTTTTAACTTGAAGCAGTTTTCAATTAAAGGCATTACTACTGCTTCTGATTCATCCATTTTAACTTTCATATCCGCCATCACATTTCACCTAATTTATAATCACTTTAATTGGTTATCTATGTGAGTCATTCTATTTCAAAGCCCCCGTCCCATGCTAATGCATTTTACCTCTGCAGAGACTGCGTGTGACCTGCAATTTAGAAACAAAACTCAGCATAGGTTATTAAATGATATTATGCCATCCTCTGTGTTCCACTGAAAACTTTCGCAGCCTTATTTCAATATTTCAATATGGAATAGTCACCTTTAGTATTTTCATCATATCATAGTGGCAGCCAGTCCAGAACTCTGAGCAATTATGAAATACCCCAAGTTGCTAATGTATTTCTCTTTCAAGTGTCTGTTCTAGTTTCTTTTGTAATGAAGTATTTTATTAAAAATACCCTCCTTTCTACACTGTGCATTAATACAGAGATTGGTGAAACATGACTTCTTTAAACAGATTGTATTTTTTCTGGCTAGGAAAATCAAAGGATTAAACTTCTTGCCTATGATGGAGAAGGGGACCTATTTATTAGTTAACTTTCACTTGTGTCCTCCTGTTTGGCTGCTTCTCACTCCCATTCCTCATTTAGAAGTCTCAGATCTCAGGATGTAGGTGGCTGTGGATGTGTGATGGGAGAAGAGAAGTTGTCATAAGAAGGATAAAGTGTCTTTTACTAATTGTGACTCCAAACAGGGCTAATTGTGACTCTGAAACACATTTCCCTGAGCAGAAATGCCTGCAGGAAACTGAGACTGGAAAGGAAAGTAAAACTAGGTGAAGATCAATCACTGTTTTGTTTCAAGGAGGATAATTCATCAGCTAAAAGGGAATGAAGAAGTGCGTCTGCGGGGGTGGTTTGAAGTGGGTGGTGGGACACAGTCTTACACAGTTATATGCACACAAGGGGAGAAGGAGATGCCCAATGAAACAATGATTTGATTACAGGCAACCGCATTTCCCCCACAAGAGTGTCTGTTTGTCAGTGTTTGATGAATTAACTGAAATGAGTGTCCAAGATAAACGGACACTAGTTAAAGTGGTAAGGGCAGCTTTTAATCAGTAAAATACTACATTAGGAATTTAGTATATTATATTCAATAGGGTAAAGAGCCGCTGTGAACTGAACTCAACTTCAGTTTGCACAGACGTGATTGGGTCCTTCAAAGGGAGAAGGAGGGAGTAGGAAGGGGGTAAGTGGGAGCTCAGTAGAGTCAAGGAAGTGAAAAATGACAGAAAGCGGAGAGGAGGGCGGTTGGTTCATGTGAAACCCATCTGGATTGGTTAACTAATGCTTATCCAGGTTCGGCTTCTATCCTCCCACAGAGGCTGGGAGTGGGATCCTAGCTTCAGGTGTTGACTGAAGAAACAATAAAACTTTTGGCAGCCTTGAGTTTTCTCAGGTAGGCACTTTAAGACGGGTTAGGGTCATCCTAGGGGTGCACGCCGCTTGAGCTGTTCAACATTATGTTAGTGTTTTGTTCAGATCTCTGTAGGCCAAGGTTGAGGCCTCGCTGGGAAAAGGGCTCAGTGGAGTCTGGCTGGAGTTTGGTGAAGGAGAGAATCTTTGTCAGATGAAAATGTCAGTCACCGTGCAGTCTTTCCTATAGGTTCCCTCATTTTAATATTCACAACATATATAGGAGTTCTGAACTAGTATGTTACAGATGAGGAATGTGAAGTTCATGAAAGTTAAGTAGCATCTTAAGTAAAGGACTTGAAATGCAAAATCAGTTATTATTTGGTGCTAAAATTTGACTCATTTCACTGACTAAAACATGGTTCCTTTGAAGTAGCAAAAGGGATTGCTGAAGATAGAGAGAAAGCAATAGAAGTTTTTAACATTCTTCCTGGCCATTTCTTTCTTTTTTAAAAATTTTTTTCCTTTATTGATTTTTTAGAGAGAGAGGAAGTGAGAGAGAGAGAGAGACAGAAACATTGATGAGAGAGAACATTGACTGGCTGCCTCCTGCATGCCCCCCACTGGGGATGGGGCCCACAACCTGGGCATGTGCCCTGACCGGGTATCAAACTGGTGACCTCTTGGTGCATGGGTCGATGCTCAACCACTGAGCCACACCAGCTGGGCCTGGCCATTTCTTTTGACTGGCCAAACTTTACATGAGTGACTACCAATTATTAAAGGAATAAATCTTTTAGTGACTTCAGAGATGAATGAGCCGGAGAACTAACGGGAGTTAGAGACCGGGGGTTCAGAGAGGTTGCGAGGTGGGGCGGTTTGATTGTCTAGGTCACTATAATTCATTAAGGACCATATAACATTAATATTTAAATATAAGCTATGTTTTTAAATGGTTCCTCTCATGTGAAACACTATAATTATTATTAATTCAGTAAGTCATCCATTTGCGGTTGATTTTATGAATACTTTTATAATGATATTACATCGGTGTAGAATGCTTTTAGGGGAAAATAAGAGAAAAACAAATTGAAAATGGCCTAAAAATAAAAATCTGTTACAACATGAAAGAAGCCATCAGGAAGCAGGTTCGGATTTCATGTTTCTCCCCAGTTTGGGCTGTTTTTTCTTGACTTCATGGAAGACATGTGCCTGCACCAAGTTCATATAACACATCCTTGTGCAATAAAACCTGGAGTCAGGAAAGATAAATGAATATTTATTTTACTGGCCTCATCTTAATAATAAAGGGGAAAAAGTCCCTGTTTGTTACCCAGCAGACTTCCCTCAATTTTCACTGGCTAGAACTGTTTCATAGGAACTCCCCTAAACCAATCACTGGTGAGGGTGGCATTACCGCAATTTCCCTGGACCAATCAGCTCTTCTCTGTTGCTGCGGTGGAGATCCACCTCCTCTGAGGCATGTGATTGGCCAATCAAATTCCGTGTTCACTTGGTAAGGAAGAAGGAGGGAGGGGAATCGGTGTGTGGCAGGTGGTCCCATGTGGCCACCACGGGTATATTGAATGGGCCCGTTTGACAAAGAATGTAAACAATAGCAAAAGTCAATTTTTGTTGAACACTCAGAGTAAACCATATTTACACGCTTTGTATGTGACCTCATTTTATCCTGTAAACTTCCTTATGAGTTTGATTCTGTTTTATAGAAGGGGATACAGAGAGATTTTGACGTGTTTAAATGACTTGTCACACTCACAAAGCTGCTCAGTGGCAGAGGTGGGATTGGAACCCAGGCTGGCTGGCCACAGTCATCTTTCTCTGTCAAGTCACCATGGAAGGAAACCATTTGATACATTTAGGAATGGTAGGTGAGGGCACTCACTTCCTTTGTGAACAGGCTATGTCCTGGCCAATCTCCTGAGAAATGCTTGATCTTATGTAATATCTATATTTATATACCTTTTACTGTCTTTTTAAAAAAATATAAATAACAAATTAAGAGATGGAGAGGTAAAGCAATTTATGTGAGGTCACATAAAGTATCCAAGGTGGGATTTGAATGAAGGCTTATTTTGAATTTGAGGGCCTGCATGCCTCCCACCATACAGGTTTTGAGGACTGTAGTAAAAGTCTGGCAGGGGCAGGGAAAAGATTTGGAGTGAAACTAATTGTGCAAACCAACGAACCTTCCGGAAGCTTATAATATAACAGCAGCTAATTTTTAAAGGAAATACATTTAACTGCTTTTATTTTTTCCCCCAAACTAGACAGGAGAATAATGTTCTCAAGTTTAAGGAGGCCAAGACAAATATTTATTTGCTTTCTGGAAGAGTTGGATGAAAAATAGAAATGGGGACCAGGGTCTTCTTTAGAGGGAGAAGTTGAAATGAAAAACGAGGAATATTGATTTGAAATTGACTGCTGAGACAGGTTAAAAATTGAAATAGGGCAGACTCACTAATCAGGGCTGTAATCTAATGCATGCCTAGACCAAGATGTGAATTACACCAGTTTCTCGCTTCCAGATGGTTTCTTCCTGAGACTTCGCAGTGAATTAAAAGGCAGGATAGGTCGCTAGGGTATAAAACTATGTGCTTACTTTGTAATTACTGTTTCTTAGATAGCCATTCTATTTGTTTTTGTTTTTTTATGCCAGGCACTCTCACCAACATTGTGCTTTTTTCGAATGGCCAAATATGTAAACATATATATTTACTTTGTGTGTGTGTGTGTGTGTGTGTGTGTGTGGTGGTGTGTACACATATGAATACGTGTATAAAAACTTTGGGAACCCATTTCCATCATTTCATATTGTGTCAAAATGTTTGCTATATTTGTTTCATTAGTGCTGAAATTCATGAATATTTTAAATGACTAGTGCTTTGCTGCTTTTTTTTCTCTAAGAAGAAAATGTACTCCATGATAAAATGTTGGACTTATTATTCACACTTTGCATAACTGAAGACTAATTAGCCAGTGTTTAATTTCTCAAGACTACAAAACAATATCTGTTGTCTCTCTGTTACACAAAATGAACAGCTAAACAGCTCTCCCACCTTTTTTTTTTTTTTTTTTAAAAACAAACTCCCAGTAAACAAGCATCCATAATTTATGATGTTTTCCATTAAAACGTATTCCCTGAATGTAGATAAAATTGGCATTTGGAACATGGTTGCTTTGGTTCTAGTTCAGGGGCTGTGATTGAAATGCATGCACAGGCTTGAATTCTTCATTTTCATTGTCCCCAATTTGTAACTGAAGAGATGAGGCTGCTAACACTGAAGTTTCTAACAGTGTTGTTACACTCTGTTTTACATTGCACTGCACGACTGAGTTGTTGAGTTGTAACATTTCTTGCTTAAAAGTTGCTGAACACATAGTTTCACATATTTATAATACCACCCTGAGGACTGGATCATCAAGTTGTAGCTACAGATTCTCCTGTATCTCAGTGGTTGATTGCTGTGTCCTTTTTGAGGATTACTAAAGAGATAATCTGCTTCTGTTTCTGATGACAGAGAACAAATTCATTCGTGTAAAGAGCTTTTGTGAGATATATTGATAATGTTTTTCGTATGAAGCATTTCCATATTTGCAGGTGTTTATGAAAACCGAGTTCACTTATTTGCGGCCAAGTAATAGTGTTCAGATTGGCTAATTTATCTGTTAACTTTATCAGTGACTAATTTATGGTTTTATGGAAATGAAAATAATTTGAGAGGAGCTTTCCTTTTTCTATAAATGAAATTGAATGGTCCCATTTTTAAAGGTTTCTTTGATATATTTTTTTTCTTAATCCCGATGGTTTGGTGACACCGGTCAAAATTGTTTCTAAAGTGTTCAAAATTCACATCACGTGGCTGGTTGTTGAAGCCTTTTGGCTGAATGGTTGGATACTAAATGGATTCCTGCCAGCACATGGCAGTTCCAGGCACTGAGGCCAATGGCTGCTTAGTGCTGGGGAGAAACTCTTTCTTGTGCTCAAGTTGGTAGTGGTTTCCTGTTAATAAATTTGGATTCTGTAGTCCAGATGATATCTTCAGCAAATAACTCAACATCTGTTTTATTTCCAACATTTTTTCACACTGAGTGAAGCCCAGATCTCTATTTATAAACTAAATATCTTTACATTCCCTTTAGCATCAAAGCAAATTATTTTATAAGTTTACTTGCCAAACTTTTATTTTTGTTTGTGGGCATGCAAACATTTTGAGCCTAGAAAAATAGTCTTCCACGCCAGAGGCTGTGTGATGCTTTAGAGCACGGAGTCTGAAATCTGGCAGATTTGATTTCAAATCCTGCTCACCCACTTGCTATCTTGAATGAGTGGTTTACTTCCCTATTCCTTGTACTTAGTAAGTGTTCAAATCATATAAGTCATCATCCTTAATAGCACTGTTAAGCCAAGTTATAATTACACAATTTTTGATGATTTATTAACCAAGCTTCTTTGAAAGGCTTCCACATAGAATTTGGCTTTATGAAAAACAATGCTCCGGTAAGATGTCAAGATGTTCATTTTGAGGGAGTTGTTAGTTTGGGAACGCTGTCACTGCACCACTGATTACATTCTGTTTAGTTTTCCCACACTTTGCCAAGGGCAGATGACAGCTGGTAAGTTTGGCATTTGGGGCCTTTATGGAATCTCGGCTCCCTGCTCCTCTGAATTAGGTGTTTACCATCATTACCATCATGATGCAGGACTTCACAGAGAGGCAGAATGAGGAGTTAGGGGGAATCATTCAGCTTATTACTTGACCGACTCAAAACTGTTTAACTCCTGAATTCAGTGCAAAGTCCAGTCTCCCTTTCAAGGACTTTGCTCCTCCTTCCCTAACCCTGTTCAGCTTATGCTGTTTTCTTCTCCATTGTTCTTCATCCTTAACTCGAAAGTACATCATATATAATAATCACCATATGCCCAGTTTTCTGTCCTCTTGTATATTTCCATTTCTTTCTTACATACCTACACATTGATTCTTTATCACCTTGCAGCTCTCTAAACCTTGCTGCCTGTGACTTTCCGCCCAGTGAGCTGAGCTGTCCATCCTTTGACAGGGACTGCAAGAGTGGAAGTCATTATCAGCTTTGATTTCCAAACAGCACTTTTCAATCGAACATGGTAGAATGAACCATTTTAAATGCTTGGATTTTAGCATTAGAATCCAGGCACTTGAAAGAAAGGAGTATTTTCATAACATGTCATTTAAATATCAATAACTAATGACTCAAATGAAGGAGCATATGATAAATGATCCATAGGGGAAGAAAGAATGCACCTGCTGTAAGTATAGTTTTCCATTCCCCAAAAAAGGAAAGAATGCAGCTAGTTGTCGGGAAGGATGAAAACAGAAGATTGCCAAGTGTTGGTTAGCGGGTTACCTTTTCCTTCCCTGTGTTGTGATTCTGGGCAGGACCCAGAAGACAGTTGGCCAGCCTGCCCTACCATCCCTACTACTATCATCTCTACCACCACCACCAAGGGAAGATCTCGAGCAGAATGGATTCTGTCTGTTTCCCAGCTGTGCGCACAGGAGCACCAGGATGACTGACTACATAAGGGAACAAGATAAGGAAATCAAGTCAGACACAGAGGACCCAAATTGTCCTCTTCCCCCAAGTTTTCACCAACTCTACTGCGATGTGGAAAGATTTGGAAAGTGTTCCTATAATTCCTTTTTTTTTATTAATTTTTTTCTTTATTGATTTTAGAGAGAGAGAAAGGGAGAAGGAGAGAGAGATAGAAACATCGATGAGAGAAAACATCGATTGGCCGCCTCCTGCATGCCCCCCACTGGGGGTTTGGCCCACAACCTGGGCATGTGCCCTGACCGAGAATTGAAACGGCGACCTCTTGGTGCATGGGTCAATGCTCAGCCACTGAGCCACACCGGCCGGGCTGTAATTCCTTTTTTCTAATGCAGATTTTAGAGGAGAATAAATTGTCACTGCACTGCCTTGGTTTGTGTGTGTGTATGTGTTTGTGTTGGATGAAGATCACTAAAGCTAGGAAACCCAGTAGCACAGGTAATGGGGGTAATACCACCACCCAGGTCATGAGGAAGGAACTGCTAATCCTCTGAGTATAACCAGAGCCAGTGGGAGCCGAGGTGGAGCCTGACTCAGTAGTGTGGGAACCACTGAGCATTGACCATTGTGGAAATAGACCTGATGGAATGCCGGTGTGGGAGTGTTAGAGGAGCTCATCAGAGGGCGTGACCACAGGTTGACCTGCGAGCTGGACCCTGGCGATGAAAAGCACCTTACCTCCTCCTCTGCCCACCGTTGCTACAGTGGAAGCTGCTCTCAAAGACAAAGCCCTTACAGAGTAAGCTGTTGTTGAGCCCATCTAGAAGGTATACGTGACTGAACACAGTTAAAGCCTCTGTATAAACTTTGAAGAATCTGGCAGGTGGGTGCATACATCTACTCATCTTGTGGCTGCTCGGCAAAAGTCTGCTGTGTTAAGTTCCTTGGCTTATTAAACCTGCCACCTTCCAGTCTGGAGTGGGCTGCCTCTTTCTGCGGTCTCTCCTGGTCCTCCATGTACAAGGGCCAGTTTGCGAAATGATAGCCGGTAGTACAGATACTGCCCAAAGTCCAGGTAAACCAGAGGTCGCTTTTTAGGCTCTTTACGAGGTGTCATTTTTAAAATCTTTCCTCTTACCTCAGTTTATCCTATAAAATGCAGCTCAAGACCTACTTCACTTTTGAATCTTTTTCAATCATTCCAAGCCACCTTTCTCTCTCTTATAAACCACTAGATATAGATTACTTCTACTCATTTATAATCTCATACAGTCCTACGTTATTTTAAATGTTTCAGTTCTACCAATTGTGTCTTATAGAAAAAGATTTTCTGTTATGTGACCCACTAATGTTCAGTAAATAGTTGTTGAAAAAATAAATGAATGATGTTCTCACATTGCTATTTATATTTAGAACAGAGATTGAAACTATAACAAAAGGAACTGGAGTTTGATAAAATACATATCTTGCTTGGAGAGCTGTTATAAATGAGCATATTATACTGATAAATGTTATAGAATATTTACTCTTTTAAAGTCTTAAAAGATAAACATACACTTTTATCTGATTAGAACAGTTTTGGTGAAAATTGAAATTAAATGATCAAAGTTGCTTCCAAGTTATTTAAAACTGTATAATTAAAAATTAATTAAACTTGTTTATTAATAAATACCACTTACAACTCTCCTTCTCAATAACCTCTCCTATAAATTTTCAGAGAAAATAGCAAGTAAATGTAATAACCCCAAATCCAGAAGTTTATCTTTGTGTGTATGCTTTAGTTATTTATGTGTACATTCTGTCTATCTAAATTAGTTTAATGTTTTTCCTGACCCTAAATGTTCCACAGCAGAAGCCATTTTGGTCATAACAATTTGGAATGACTTTTCAAATGGCACTCTCCAGATAAATATTACTTGAATTATTTTGTTACTAAAATTATTCTTTAATACTTACACCCAAGTTAATTCATTGTGACTGCTCTGTGTCTGAGGGATATAACATATCGTGCAACAATTGTTGAAATATTTTTTTTTACATTTATTGGGGTGACATTGGTTAATAAGTTTATATAGATTTCAAGAGTACAATTCTATGATACACCATCTGGATATTACATTGTGTGCCCACCACCCAAAGTCAAATCTTTTGTCACCATATTTTTGGCACCTTTTACCCTTTACGATCCCCCCACCCACCTTCCCTCTGGTAACTACCACTACAGTATTTTATTCCAAGGGAAAAGGATTTAAAAATTAAAAAGTAGAACTGTTTTAATATGTTCTGTCTTCCCAAGAGTGTCAGTCTCTCTGTATCAGGACATTTACAAGACAAAAGTGTCCTACTATTTCTTTAATATTTTGGGATTAATTGGAAGAATGTACTTTATATCTTTTTAAATACTAAAATTATTGTTATGAAAGATAAGAATCTTACTACATCTTAATTAAGTGTGTTAATTTTACTTGGAATCTAACACATTTTATTTCCTGGGTGAGGGCGTATTTTAAAGGAAAATTAATGAAAATACTGCCATACTTTCAGGGCTCAGAATGCAATTTTGGTAGGATGTAGCTAATGAACCGGGTATACTGGAGTGTATCAGAGCGAGAGGGGGGTCCAGTGGAACTGATTTATGAAGTGTATCCACAAGTATTTGCAAAGTGTTGGCCAAAGAGTTTTGAGCAAGTTGATAATTCCTTTGGACAAATGATGTGAAGATAGAACTGAGTTAATTCAAGGACAGTCAATGTTTTTTATTGACTTGTAAATAATGACAGGTACAGGTAGAGAATAAACTAAGCCATTTTCTATCTAGAGTCATTTAAAATGTTAAAATCAAGAAATAACTTGATGAGAATGTTGAGAACTTGGAAAGTTTTAGCATAGCATGGATTTATCCTGGAAGCCTGGTGATGATGGTGGTGGAGAGAGGAAGTAAGCATGGTTCAGGCTGACCATTTTCTAACATCTTATCATAGGCAAAAGAAGATTAGATATCTGGATATGGCTAGGGTTTATTTCAGAAAAAGAGGTGCTTAGAGAAGAAGGTGTAAACAACATTTTAAAGTTTGAGATGAAATGCTCAGAATGGAAATTCTCTTGAAGACTCTTGGAAATTCAAGGTCAGGTACCAGGAGATTCTGTGTCAGGTGAAGATTCCCTTCCTGGTTCATAGAAAGCCCTCATCTTGTCATGTCCTCATAAGGCGTAAGGGTTGGGAGCATTCACTGGAGTCTCTTTTGTAAGGGCACTAATCCCCTTTGTGAGAGCACCCCCAATGATTCAATCAAATCCCAATATCATCACATTGGGTGTTTGGATTTCCCATAGGAATTGGGGGGGGGGGCACAAATATTCATTCTATAGGAACATTTAACCATGACAATTTCTCATTTTCTTATTGGGTTCTAATTTTTTAAAATTAGACCACAAGCATTCTGGGGTAAGAATTACTTTATATTTTCCATTGCTAGATAAGGTGAATTTACTTATGTATTTATCAAAGACATCTTTGGGAAATCACCTGCTTTTCCAGTCATTTGATAAGCAGTGTGATATAAATTAGATTTATAGAGATGGATAAAATACTTTTTCTCCAAAGAATTTAGAGTCTCCTTTGGAGAAGCCACATAAACAGACAATTCCAATAAGATATTCTAATTATAACCAAAATCTCATATATGGAAATAATTTGTGAACATGAACTAAATACTGATACATCATTTCATCATATTATTTTACTAGCCTCTTTTCAGTTTTATAATTATTTCTTCAATTGCGGAATATGTGAATGGAGATTAATTTCAAGCTTGCTGTATCTCAAAGGAAGAACTATGAATAAAAATACTTTTTCTAGTTTATAGTGAGTCCACATTGCGAACATTAAAATGGACACATTGTTGGAGCCCTTTACACCCTTTTTAAAAAATGCCTCCCAATCCCAATCATCTTGCTATTGAAAAAGAACATGAAAATCATCATTCGGCTCAAAAATTTATGTTGTGTGAAGCATATTTACTTATCAGATTCTTTAATGAGGCCTGGCCAACTCTTTTGAGTGAAAACCAAACACAGTGATTCATACTTCCCAAGCAGACCTTCCGTCTAAATGATTTTGAGTCATATTTGAGGTCACTTTGTTTTTGTCATTGTACTTAATCTTCCCAGCATCTCATTGTTATTGCCAGAAAACTTCAGAGTGCAGCCTGCATGTAATCAGGGACAGACAAATGCGGCATGGGCTACCTTAACTGAATTAAAATGAGACAGTGCAATGCAACGTGCAGTTATGCAAGACAAACATACTAAATTGTACACAAAACGCCTAAGTAGTCTGCTTTTTTCTTTTTTGCAAAACATAGCATACGTATGACATATCTATAGTATACTAATATTATTATGTAAAATCAGTGTTTTCATATGAGTGTACCTGATTGTACTTAATGTTCTATTGGTGTGTAGGGAAACAAAGCAGGTGTCTCTGTGTGGGAGGATGTTCAATGTTATAAGTTTTTCAAAATTATATAATATGCTATCAGAGATATATAATCCAGGTTTTTCATAAATATGAGTGTTTAAAATTATTTTTAGTGTTAAAACTCAGTATGGAAGAAACTAATTTCTGAGAGTATTTGAATAATAATATAGCTCTTCTTGGGCTCTCTTGAAGTGTAGATGAAAATGTAGCTTCATGTAAAGGTTATTCCATAACCCATAAATCCACACTCTTTAATTTTCAGAACATAAACTTTCTATAATCAAAGGAGTGGTTTGACACAAATATTTATGATTTTGGTCTTTATTTTATTTGACTTCTTGCATTGCCCCAAACTTTAATTGTTCTATATTTTTAGATGAAATCCATGACAAGTGGTCAAGGTATACTTGGACTCAATCACAAGCATTTAATGCAATTCAGAGAACAATAGATTCTTTCTGATGTAAAATTCTTGGTTGTCATGTTGCTAGTGTGCTGTTTGTGACTAGAATGCAAAGTAGTTTTAATCCATACATCCTTTTTTCTGTGCTGGGATGCCTGCCAAATCTATGTCTGTGATTAAGTTTTGAGGTTGTCAACTTGAAACAAATGGAGGGGCAGGAGAACTTAGAACAGTGGATTTGCATTTAATGCATATTTAACAATAGTACCAGCTTTCAGAATTAGAAAACAAATAATTATCTTCATAAATTAAGATTTTGCTTGGCATTGCATTTGCTGTTTTAAACTGTCCTGTTTTTTAGTTTAAATCTTCAATGTATTTCAATATATTTAATTGATGAAATTAAAAAAAAAATTCTCTGTTAGAATCATGTTATATAATTATTTATGTTACTTTAGTGTCAAAAATTCCCTGATTGTTAACTGGAGGTGAAAGCCAGCAACATTCAGGACTACTTGTTACCTGATTTGCTAATTCTTTGGATGATTGGTTAATATTCCAGCCAAATGTGATTTAGGGGGGAAAAGCAAAAACCCTTGGCTGGAAAACAGAACTCCTGGGACCAGTCAAGGATTGACTTATTTCTGTGGTCTTCCTTATCTTCATCTATATAAATGTGCTATGTCATGGTTACATGAGCCCTCTGTATTCAAATTCATTTCACTGTATTCAAATTACTAAGGCTGACTAGGAGTGGAAGGTATGAAAATTTACACTTAGCAATAACAACTGTGTCCCAGGTTGTGTTCGACACTTTGAATGAGCTCTCGTAGAAAATCTGTGAGGATTGTTCATTTTATATATATTACCAATTAAGAAACTAAGTCTCAGGGAAGATTACTTGTCTGAGGTTGTATAATTGATAAGTGAAGAATCTGGAATTCAAAACCATGCTTGTCTACTTTATTTTTATATTAAATGTATTGGGGTAAAATTGGTTAATAAAATTATATAGGCTTCAAATGTACAATTCTATGATACATTTCTGTATATTACATTGTGTGCCCACCACCCAAAGTAAAGATTGTCTGCTTTCAAAATTCTTGTCCACATGACTGTACACAGCCTTGATCTATGTACCTATGGATTCAGCTTCTACTCCCATTTCTTACCGACCGTCCCATTTAATGATGGAGGAGAGGGAGTGATTTTGAATATTTGGAAAAGATCCATGTGAATATAACCGTATTTTGTGAGCATATTATTCCAGACACTGTGCTAAGCATTACATATATATCTTTTCACCTGAGGTTGAGCAAAACTTGAGTAAGGTAAATACTATTATTACTAAGCCATTTTACAGATTTCAAGACAAGGTAACCTGACACTGAAGGGCATATCTTTTACCACTAATACTGTATTCATTTCTTATTGTTGCTTTAAGATATCACCCAAAATTAACAGCGTAGGCAATACAGATTTATTTTTTTACTGTCCTGAGGACCGAAGTCTCACTGGGCTAAAATCAAGATGCCAGCAGGACTACGTATTCCTTGGTTCATGGCTCCTTCTCCACCTTCAAAGATAGCAGTATAGAATCTTCAGATTAATCTCTTTCTGCTTTTTCTGTCACATCTCCATCTGAATTACCTGCCTCATTTTTTCTTTATAAGGCCCCTAACACTATAATGAATCCACATAAATATTCAGTATGATCTCCCCATCTCAAGGTTCTTAATGATTTCTGCAGAGTCCCTTTGCCACATAAGGCAACGCTGACAGGTTGTGGGGATGGGGATGAGGATATCTTCAGGTTTGTTGTTCTTCCTACCACCAGTGGACTCCAGTAACTGACTCTTGGCAATGCATTTTCTCCTAGAATGAGTAGTGTTGAGGGAGATAAGTGGAGAATGTATTAATCCCATCTGTGAATTTTTCAAAAGGGATTATTTGGTATTAATTGATTAGTCAGATAAATGGTGACACATTTAAACTCAGCAGCTAACATTGTTTATAGTTTAAATAATGGAGGCATAAAAGATAGCGGGCTTTAAAATGTGAATAAATTGTATGAGGAGGAACTCATCGCAATAACTTTAATTGATAAATATTAATACATTTATGAATTTAACAGTCTACAAAGATAAAGATTAAAGTGAATAGAGAAAGTATTTTATCTTCAAAGTTGCATTTTATGGAACGAAAAAAATCTACATTAAGAAATACATTAAATGCATAGTACTTTATAGTTTGCAAAATTTTTTTTAAATTTGTGTTCACATTTAATTTCACATTAATCTTGGAGTTAATAGAACTGATGCTTTAAAACCTGCTTTATAAATGTATTACCTTTCTTGCAGGCTGATAGCTAACATGTATCATTAGTTTTACTATTTATTTTTCCTGCCATTTTTAAATTTGAATTTGCCATTTTCTATTGAGTTGTTTTATAACCTGCTACAGTAATTTTTAGATGCTAGACAGGGTATTAATCCTAATAAAGAAAATGTCATCCATGAGACCATGGAGAGTTTTAGTAAATTCCCCCTCTACAACTAATTTGTCACACAGCCTGGCCTGTTTCCTTGTTCACTGGATTTCACTCTAAAGTGATTGTCTCTGACTCCAACCACCTCCCACATTCTTATACAGAACTTAATGAACCTGTAGTGTTCTGGCTTTACTTCTACACAGATTCATTGGTGTCATACAGTAATTGGCAGTAAAAGGTCTTCTATTGGTGTGATCTAGATCATCTTGACTTTGGCAGAGGAAATCCACATCAGTATAAAACTCGAGTGATGTCTTCAGTAGCAGTGATGGCTGTTAGAATTGGCAAGCAAACGAGCCATATTTAATGTTTGAAATAAGCCTTTGCTGGGTTAACCGACCTTAATATTAACATTTATAAAATATTCTCTCTACCTCTCTTCCTTCCTACTGTCCCCTCTCTCACACACAAACACAATTTTCTTATCTTCATTTGTAAAAGTATAAGTTGAATGTTGTCATATGTTCTTTGTATGGTTCAGGCAGATTTTATGTTCTGTAATCCTCATAGAGAGATCTTAACACAGAACTCTTCCTAGTAGAATAAGTAGAGGAACATTAATGCGAATGTGGTCTGATAGATTTCAATATTGATTAGATATTTTTAAACTGAGTGAAGATTGTCCCTCACTGTCTTTGATGTGATATCAACGGATAGTGAACATACTGATTGAGGAAAAAATATCAAGCTGCTTTTGACCCTTTTGAATTAATTTATATTAAAAATAGGTTTCATTCTGAATAACTCCATACAAAATTTTTCTTACAAAGCTATTTCCACATAGTCGAAGCATGCTATAGATAGTGATTATTTAAATGGAAGTAAAGCTATAACAATTAAAATACAGTCATCCCTCACCACTTCACGCTTCGACTTTCGCAGCTTCATGCTATGGCGGTTTTTTCAAATATGTTCATTAAAAAGTTGATCGAGACAGTGAAAATGATACGGCGCGCGCTCAGTTTCTGAGTCAATTATACACTCCTATATTGCAATTAAAATTAAAATTACTGTACGTATGGACTGCAGGCCTATGTATTGGAGCACCCTTGCAAATCCTTCAACGCCAGGTGCAACCGCTCGACCACTCCTTGTGTGTGGGCAATAACTTTTTTCCAAAAAATCAGGTGTGGTGAAACCAAGCCAATCAGAGCGTGCTGGTCACTGATTGGCTATCCTGTCCTCTTCCTATCCTGGCCACTGATTGGCTCAGCCTCATGCAGGTTCGTTTCTCTCATACATCTCTTCTACATCACTACGCATCAGAAGCATCTTTGCTCTTGTACATGTTTGTGATTTCTGAGAACTTTTATCTAAGCCCCACGATGGCTCCTAAACGTGCTGCTGCTTCTAAGCCTTCTGATAATGAAACTAAGTGCCAGAGGAAGATGCTTACCATCCAGGAGAAGGTGAAACTCTTGGATATGATCAAAGATCGCAAGAAAATCGTGGAGGTTGCCCGACATTATGACTTGAATGAGTCTATCTTTTGCTCCATCCGTAAAGATGAAAAGAACATCCGTGCAATAGCTACTGTCTCTTTCAACAAGGAAGCAAAATGCGTCGTGACAAGGCGTAATAATTTCATAGTGAAAACGGAGTCTGCCCTAGCCGTTTGGATCAGCGACAGCCACAAGAAAAACATTCCGTTGGATTCGCTGGTCATCCGGGAGAAGGCGAGGCAGCTCTATCAGCGCTTTATGGCGGACGAACCTCCACCAGGACCCTCTTCTGCAACGTTCATGGATTTCACGGCGAGCAAGGGTTGGTTCTAGAAGTTCCAGAAGAGGTATCATCAGAAGAGTGTCGTTCTCCATGGAGAAGCTGCCTCTGCTGACCAGCCTGCAGCAGAGGACTATGTGAACAACACGTTGCAGTAGATCCTTGAGGAGGGCGAGTATCATCCAGAACACGTGGATGAGCTGCTGGAGACACATTCGGATCCCTTAACTGACGAGGATCTGGTGGAGATGACTAAGTCTGCGAGTGAGGAGGAGGAAGAGCAGCCAGAGCTTCCTGGGGGTCAGGAGGAGGAAGTTGGCCTTACACTTGAGCGTCTCTCGCAAGTTGTGAGAACTATTAAGGTAGTACAAGACATGATTGGCGGATGGGACCCACAAATGATGCGTGCATTGTGGTTCCGGAATGCACATGATGGAGTGATAGAACCCTACAAAAGCCTCCTTACGCATATGAAAAGACAGCACCAGCAACTGCCTATCACGATGTTCTTCAGCTGTGCACCCAGACACCCACTGCCTACTCCTAGTGCTCCTTCAGCGGAAGAAGATGACGACACACCTGCTGAAGATACTGCACCACCTGAAGACTCTCCTACTGAGGTCATGCCTTCAGAGGAGCAGTAACCTTGCTCTTCTTTGCTGTGCAGTACATCTCTTCATCTTCATCGCTTCATCATCGAACAAGTTGCACTATTTTCATAGGTTAGTGGTTGTGTGTAAGAACTGTGTGTGTGTGTGTAATTAAATGTACAATAATAATGATATATTTGTAACGTCTAATATATCTTATTTTCTCTTATTTTGTCTAATATATTAGGTAATACAAGTGTAATGGTGACTAAAGGGTGTTATTTCATGTCTAGAGGGCTCTAATAATGTTAAAAATGTATTTAGAAGGTCGTAAACAAGTTTTCTATGCTCTAACTGTGAAAAGATTAGATTTATAAATAAAGAATCCTACTTCATGGAAATTCATTGATCGCGGTAGAGTCTGGAACTGATTAACCGCGATAAATGAGGGCTGACTGTATTCTTATTACTTAGTAAGGAAATCATGTTATAAGTTATGTTTACTTAAGCACAATAAGTACAATAGTAGTTTAAGAATTTTAAAGTTTTCTCTAAGATTTCCCATGTCATGTAGGCTAATACGTTTTGGTGATTCCTTCTTCCAGAAAACCAATGGCTGTAGTCTGTGAATTATAAGGTGGCTACACATGAACACCAGAAAATGTTATTACATTTGCCAGAAACACCATCAGCACAGTAATAGCAAAGTAATCCTAATGTCTACATTACTTCAGTTTGAAAAGAAAATGTGTTGACTCCAGTAAATCAAAATAAATTTTTAGTATTTCACATCTACCTTCTTTATTTTGCCTTCATTCTAAAATATGGAATACTCTTAGTTTTTTAAAAAGGAATATAATTACAGTGCATTTGAAACTATAAGAAAATGTTATTTTACTGAAGTGTTCAAGTACTAATTTACTCAAACAATAGAAGAGTCAGAGACACAATTATTACCTTTTTTCATAAGGTAAATTAATGGTTATTGGTAGCTAGGAACAACTCATCATTACTTTGTGTGACCTGAATCTCGTTTTCATAAAATATATTTAAGAAATTTATCCACACACCTTGGCAAAATGCTATTCTGTTCTGTTTTAATTCCAATTTAACTCTAATTCCTAACAAGACACAGTTTCTACACAAAATTCTTAATGTACAGTACATTCTGTTCAGACACAGGGATGATAAAGTGCTAAGTGACTATAGCTCCGATCATGGTGTCAGGATAAAAATTCTATCTGCTTTACCTATCGAATGATGTTGATTCCAAAACATAATTTTCAGTAGTGGTCCTTGCTTTCCTGTTATTTTGTATGTTATTATTCTCCTAAAAGCTAAGCCAATTAAGGATATCCAAGAGGACAAATGATTTTATGGATGATATTTGAACTCTTCAGAATGAGTGAGACTGGATGGTTTATAATGGATTATTCATTTAAAGTTGTTTCTGTTTAATATAATACTTAATAAGTGTCAGATATTTATCATATTATAGGCTCTATGTTAGGGTACAGATGCAGTAAGAGAAAGATTAGCACTGATTTGCTAATTTGCTAATTTGTAAGCAAAGACTGATTGTTAAGACTGTGATTATCACAAGCAAAAGTTAACAGAATACTCTACAGATCTACCTGGAGTTCAGATTTAGCCAGTTAAATATTTAAACGTAAAAGTGAGGTGGTTCTAGAAGAATAATTTTGGTTTGAATGGACTGATTCTTTTTGACATATAGTTCTGTTATATACCATATATTTGAACTTGGTCATTTAGGTTTACTTGATTAAAATTGGAAACTAAAGAGTAGAATGATTCACTTTTCTGATAATTTTGATATTTTGATAGAAATACTTGTTTGACAGGCAGAAAGCCCATTTTAAATCTATATATTATATAGATTTAAAACTATTTTATCAAAAGTGAAATCCTCTACCCAGTATTTATGACCAGCTTATTTTATAACATGTTATTTTCCATGTCATTACATAATTACATTAAAAAACACATATTAATGCAGATACTATCATTTGTCTTGGGATAGATACCTTAATAAATTAATTTTTCTGCACATGAGATTATAAGAAATGAGAGAAAAAGTATTGGAGATGGTCTCTCCAGTTTTCTAGCCATAACTTATAGTTTACTTTGAGTGCTTCTGTTCGGAAATTTCCTGCTGCTAATGTTAAATTACAAATTGGCATGATCCAAATCTAAATTTGTTTTAATGGCTGACAAGATTGATTTTTCTAGAGCATACCGAGATTAAGAAGCAGATCATTAGGCATGCTAAGAATCATTTAGTCATCCCCGCCCCCCAAATATATATACAGATACACAGAAATACGGTATTAGCTGAAATTTTTGCATACAAGAGGTCATTAATAGATCAATTAAATGGTTTTATTTTCTGAAAGAAATAGAAACTATAAATTGTTCTTCACCAAAGAAATCCAAATCCTGACCTGCTGCGGTCACTCCTGAAATGTGCTGATTTATTTAATCCCATTTGGATCTGGTCTGAATGCACAGTCCTCATGCTCAGCAGGTGTCAGTTAGAAGGGCCCCACGTAGGGAACACTGGCCATGCAGATCCTCCTCCTTCTCCTGGAAGTCCTTCTTTAGTATGGATCAGCTTCACATGCTGTTCACCTCTCCACCCACAGCACTCACAGATGGAGTTCTTGGTCAGAGAAAGGAAGACCTGATCTGTGAGGTTTGCTCATTCTATTAAAAATCTCTGTAAAGGAATATCCCTTCCTTGTTCTTTATAGTTTCTGACCCTTCAGTTAATTAAGAAAGTAGAGGTCACAGGTACATTATTAGAAATGTGTTCTTTGGTAACATTGGATTAATAAGGGGTATTTTTTTCAGAAAGAACAGCAAATCTTGTAGAAAAATAATATGACTTAAGGAAATAAAGCAGGGCTATATTCAAATATATGCATATTTTAAATTAATATTTCAATAATCATTTGGAGATTGGATGTGTGAAAACATTAAAAATTAAAATGAGAACAACTTCCCCGCAATCCCATAACTTTCTGCCTTGGGTTTATGCAAATCACTGAAGTTGCCAGAGGGTCACTTCTGTGATTCCCTTTCAAGTGCAGCACTAAATGTTTGCATTGCTCCTTGATATCTAATCCTCAGTTAACGTCATAAATCAGCGCTTGTCAGATCCGGGGAGCATATTAACTAGAGTTATTATATTTCAAAACAGTTAGGAGTGTTTTTTATTTTGACAGCTTCCCAGAGAGGGGGGACCCTTATGATGAGTAGCTGCAGATATTATATTTCACACCGGTGAGGAGACTACACATTGCATTATTGTTAAGGGCAACCTTGGTTGGCACGTCGTAATTCTCTCTCCGGTTCTTCATTTTAATTCTTGTCACACCATAACGATATTTACTCCCTTTACCAGGCTAACAGCTGCCAGCCAAGTCTGTTTTCATAGAGTTATAGAATTTTAGAAAGGGTACAGGATATCATATCTGAATTTGCATTTTCCTGTTGGAGATACTGAAGCCTTTTCATCATTGAGGACTTACTGTGCCCTGGCCCAGAGAAGCTGCTTCACTCACCACTCCCTTGTTCGGTTCAAGTGTCCTATTCATTCATTCTTTCTCTGTCACTGTCTTTGTCTCTCTCTTAATGCACTGTTACTTAAAAAAAATTGCTATTCAGTCTTATTGTATTGTTTTATATTAAAATGTAAACCATGGAAACAGCACTACAGCAGTGATGCAATATTTTATAGTGAATATTATCTAGATTAAAAAAAAACCACAAAAAAGTAAAGAAAGAGGTACTATTTGAAAAAGGGTTGTCTTATAGGCTCACATTTACAAAGGGCCGAAAGAGGAACAGAACCAATAAAGAACAGAAAACAACATTCTTTCTCTATTAAGAATGTTACTAAAAACTATTATACCTGAGAGGAAGATGAGGCTTTTGGAAAATATCGACAACAATAAAATATTACTTGAGGAAGCCTTGCTGTTATGTAAAAAGGTATTGTCATTCATTAATCATGTAAATAGGTGTTTTTTTAATAGAACAGCTACATGGTTAGCCTGAAACATTGCGGGAGGCAAAAATGGCCAAACTGAAGTTGTCCTACTTTGGGGACATCATGAGAAAGCAGGGTCCTTTGGAAAAAAGACTAGTGCTGGGAAAAATGGAACACAGCAGGAAAAGAGGAAGACTAAATTTGAGATGGCTTGACTCCATGAAAGAAGCCATAGGCATGAGCTACAGCAGCCGAGAAAGGCTGTTAGGACAGGACACTGTGGATGTCATTCGTTCATGGTTTGCCAGGAGTTGGAGCCGACTCAACAGCATGTTCACACACACACACACACACACACACACACACACACACACACACACGATGACAGAGAAAAGGTGGATATACAATTCTTTTTTAATCCTTTGAGAATGGTTTTCAATAGTTCAGATAATGCGAACTATTTTCAGATACTTCAGAGGCACTACAAGCAGAGTCAGGTGAGGAGTCTTTAAGAAAACAATCACCTCTTCCAAGTTCTTTTCAACTTCCTTATCCCAATAGATTATATCACAGAGTAAGACCTGAACCGAGGTGAAAACATTTTATTCTGCAGTCTTTGAAGTGGTGAAAGCAGAATGATGTTGCTGTAAAGATATGATTTTTTTTTTTTTTTTTTTTAGTTTTCACAAAGCAGGTACAGCAAGCTATAGATTTGTGAGCTAGACTTTAATTCTGGAAAAGATTTCAAAATATGTTTTATTGTATGTGTGTGTGGGTATATATCTGTGTGTGTTCGTGTGTATACTCGTAAACACTTGAGATGGAAGAAATGATTGTTCATACCTTGTTTGACTTTGTGGCTAGTCATTGGACTGATTAGTAGGAAAATTATATAAACCTAGTATATCTGAATCAGAGCTTAGTATTTAACAGAAGCTTACCTTGTGGGTAACATGGAGAAATGTGGACAGAATCATTGATTTGTAACAGGTTAAATTGCTGTGTCAACTTTCATTAATTTTAAGCATAGCGGAATGCTTTTTAAAATGTCCACATTTTTTCCAAACAATAACGCATGTACAAAGGCAAAGATTTTGCTGTCCATACAGAATTAAGGATCTAAAGTTTGGACGGTGTCTAGAGATTGTTCAGTCAGACTCCACATAAATAAATTGTTGTGTGGGAATAATAGAAATCTCTTTGTTTTCAGGGGTTAGCATTCTATATTTCTAGGAATTAATTTAACAGGGAGTAAGATTCATCTCTCTGAGTTTAGAAATGTGTTAATAAGCAAAAATCTCAGGGATTCTTCTTTTCATTTAACTTAAATTCCTTGAGCTTGAATTTTCCATCTATGAACGAGGAATGTTGCCAACTTTTAAAAATGAAGTGTGAATTACTCCCTTTAGACCTTTCATTTCACATAGCAGCTGTTATTCAGGGTTGATATTAGGTACCTGAAATGGACCAGAGGTTCTAAAATAATGAAGAATTGAGTTGGCTAGGTAAATGGAAAGCAAGTATTGTATAGATCGTATTTTCTGCAAGAGCTGTTCTTGATCAATAAGTTTAAATAACAACAAACATTTTTCCAAGCACACATTACTACATTTTATATCTTTGAAAGCTTTATAAGAAGGTGTGATAAACAAAATAAAATGTCTGAAATCCAGATATCAATATCAATATTCAATTTTTTTTTAACCTGTACCATCAACATAACTTACCTTCCATTTATCTTTCTTTAATCAGACTAAGAAATGAGAGGCATTCTTTTTGTTAAAAGATAAGTTGAGGCACGTTTAAATTCTCAAGAAATTGAACATACTTTGAGTCAAACTGGGAGGGCCACACTGAAAGTGGTGAGGAGTGCCCCACCCACAGGAGGTAGGGGAGAGGTTTTTATGAAAAAGACAAGGAAGCAAAGCAAGGGAATCGTTTGATTGGCTAGAGCTTAAGCAGTTGCCTTATTGGCTTATTGGCTGTTTATGATTGATTGCTCTTATGTTTCATTTTTAGATTTGAGTGCCCTGACTTGGGCTTAAGTTTTCGTTTGCTTATGTCACCTACCAAGGTGTTAGAGCCGTCTCAGTCTGATGACCTCCTTGTTTAAATCACTTTAACATTTAAAACATGTTTAATTGTAACTAATTTACAAATATGAATTATACCATGGTAAATGTTTATATATCAAGCCAAAGTCAAATTTAAGGGAGCTGATTATTCCTTTCCCTGCCCTATGTCCTCTACAAAGGGCTTTCTGTTGAAATCCATGGCAACATCACACACACAGTAATTGGGTTTATATAGGAATTATAGTTCAGGGGCCAAGAAACTGGATTCTGGATTCAGTATGACTAATACAGAATTCTAATAACATAGGTTAGTGTCTAGGATGAGTAATTTACTCATTTGTAAAATAAGAATGATTATAATAATATCTATTCCATGGATTTATTTGGAGAATTAAATGAGATAATATAGATAAATTGAATGGCACCAGCTGCTTTTGTTCTAAAGGAAAAAGTATTTGTGAAGGCACAACATTTTATTTTATTTTATTGATTGATTTTAGAGAGAGAGAAAGGGAGAGGGAGAGAGAGAAACACCGATGAGAGAGAACATCGATTGGCCGCCTCCTGCATGCCCCCCACTGGGGATTTGGCCCACAACCTAGGCATGTGCCCTGACCAGGAATCGAACTGGTGCATGGGTCGAGGCTCAACCACTGAGCCACACTGCCGGGCGAAGGCACAACATTTTATACAGTGGTAGTAATTTGTCTTTTTATTAAATGATACTGTCAAATCATGTTGTAATTTAAAAGGTAAAATATGCATATACCTCTTTGAGACAGTGAATGCAATCCAAAAATACAGGATATGGAACTTAAAACAAGCTATTCAAGTGTTTTGGTTCATTGCTATTTCAACCATTTTAGCCATAAAAAGTATATTTTTCAAATATGTTATTTAAAGACTGTATATGTGTGTTTCGGTAGTGGTGGTATGCGGGATGGAGAAAGCATATGCTTATTAATGGGAAACTTTACTACAAAACTTATCAGTACATTTTACCTACCAAAATACCAAAAGAGGAATTTTGGTCAGTTTGTCCTAAGGGTATGTTTTATAGCTACTTGGATCTTTGAAAAATATAACCTTGTGTAGACTTGTGCTAGGAGTTGATCTTCCTTTTCAAGGCTATGGAAGACCCTGAAGAGCAACGGAGAGCAGTGTTTGTGTGATGTGGTCCTTGTGACTCTGCTGGTGTATGTGATATTTCATCGTTAAATTTAAGTTATGTACATTTTAAGTGATGACTGTGGTGAAGACGTGTAAGCCCACTCCATTGCACTGTGGGTGCCCCTTCAATCGCCTGTTAAACAGCGCTATTTACAATAGCTAACATCTGGAAACAGCCCAAGTGTCCATCAGTAGACGAATGGATAAAAAAGCTGTGGTACATATACACAATGGAGTACTATGCAGCTGTAAGAAAGAAAGATCTCTTATCCTTTGAGACGACATGGGAGGACCTGGAAACTATTATCCTAAGCGAAACAAGCCAAGCAGAGAAAGACAAATATCATATGATCTCACTTATTTCTGGAATATAGTGAACATAACAGTCTGAGGAACAGGGTAGTCCCAGAGATGTGGAAGTAGGGTACAGACTGACAATTGCCAGAAGAGGGGGTGGGGGAGGGGAGCGATGAACCACAGAACTTGTATGCATGTACTCATAACCAATGGACATGGACAACAAAACTGGGGATGGGGCAGGGAGGGAGGGGGAGGAGGGTGTCAATGGGGGAAAAAGGAGAAACATCTGTAACAAAAGTAAATTTAATTAAAAAAAAATAAAATAATAAAATAAAATAAAATAAAATAAGAATGTAAGCCAAAAAAAGGGAACAACAGAAAGAAGTACACGTCTTTTTTAAATGAAGTAAAAAAAAATAAAAAAATAAAAAGCGTGTGCCTCTCAAACACAGACAAGGGCACAACAGTAGAAATACCACAGGACTGAATGTTTTCTGTAAAATGAATATAGTGATGCTTGCCTCGTAGAATTATGATGGGTATTAACTGATTTAATATAAATCAAAGTCAGTATGCAAGAGCTACCTCATAGTAGGTAGAAACTAAATGTCAAAGGCAATGAATGAATCTGTGTTCTGTCATCAGATATGCTTGCATTGAAAATTGAAGGTCTATGTAAAAGGGATACAATAATCTGAGTCTTCAACTCCTTTTGATTTAACATTGCAACATATATCACATGATGTCCGCCATGTCCCTCCTTCCTTGTCTGTCTGCAGAGTGCTTTTTTCTTTCAAGACCATTTTCTCAGACCTACCTGGCATACCAGATATATGGAAAATTTATACCAGATATATAGTCCTCACAACTGTTGAATCCACACAGTCTGGGTTTAAACTTTGGTAGCATCACCAGTTGTCTGACTTTGGGCAAGTTACTTAACCTCTCTTGGCTCAATTTTCTTGTCTTGAAAGGGAGGATAATTATAAAGGTTCTTTGCTCCTAGGATGGGCATGAGGATTAAATGCAACATGGAATGTAAAGTGCTCAGAAAAACTCAGATTTCAATAGGTCTTACCTATTGTTTTCCACATCATATATAACAATATTTCATAATACTAGATTACATGTCTGTTTTCTACAAAAGACTGCGAGCTTTGTGTTAGTAAGGAAAATGCTATTATTTATCTATGTTTCAAGTCTATCCTAGTGTCAAGAAATTAACAGGGGATTCATATTTTGGTGGTGGTTATACTTAATTTTAAAAGAGTTTTCTTGAATTTAGATATCCTGTTCGTAGGTGTTTGTAATGCTATGGGATTCTCTTTTCATACATCTGAACATTTAAATCTCAAATTTTATCATATGGGGTAAATTTTATATATATATGTATACACACATACACACACACATATGTGTGTGTGTGTATATATATATATATATATATATATATATATTCTTTAAAAAATTTTTTTCTTTATTGATTTGAGAGAGAGAGGAAGGGAGAAGGAGAGAGAGATAGAAACATTGATGAGCGAGAACATCAGTTGGCCGCCTCCTGCATGCCCCCCACTGGGGATTTGGCCCACAACCTGGGCATGTGTCCTGACCGGGAATCGAACCGGCGACCTCTTGGTGCATGGGTTGACACTCAACAACTGAGCCACACTGACCAGGCGATATATATATTTCTTTAAACAGCTTTTAAAATAGCTCCTCTACTTGTTCTTCCCATTAACCCTTATTAGCGTACTCCTATCTGATATTGTATAGATTTTCCTTTGTAACCATTTCGGCTTCATCTCTTGGTTTAGATTTCCTTGTCAGCACCAACAAGAACTTGTAGGTGATTTCTCAGTGACGTGTCTGCCCTGATACTACGGTTCAGGGGAACTTTATTCTTATAGTTTTTTTCTTTTCCAGTTTAATTAGAGGTAATGTCTATAAGGCATAAGCAAATGTAAAGAAATTAAACTCTATTTTCTGCACTTTGACAAAGAAGAAAGTATGAGGGAAAACTTAACTAGTAAAAAAAAGCCCAAATACCAAAATATCTAGGAAAACTTTATAATTATTTATTTCATAATGAGAAGTTTTTCTCTAAGTGGTATTTATTTAGTGATTTTCTTCTTCCTAATTTATGTATCTCCTTTATTTTGTTAAACTAGCCTCTAAAAGAATAAAATTAGTGTTTCCAGCTAGGACATATTATAACTTTCTAACATCATTTGAAATAAAGGTAATCTGTGTAAGTATGTAAGGCTGCTTTATGAAATAGCTTATATCCTTTCACAGAATCACTTGGTTTACACAAGTTAGAGAAGTTACTCAATTAATAATTAACTAGTTCTGTTAGCTTAGCTTTAATGATAATTTTATACTTAAAAATGCCCTAAGGAAATTTCACGTTTATTGGGGTATTTAAGATAATACTTGTAATTCTTTGGTGATTTGTTTGATATGATTAAGTGAATTTTGGCTAAATGCATGTTTTTTTTAAGTAAAAATTACTTGCAGAAGAGATAAATATGCTTGAAATCAGAACTAGTTTTACTAATGGGTTGCTATTTAGATTCTAAGTATTCATTAACCAGGAGGTGGCTAATGAGCAGATGTTTAATGAGCAACAAAAATGAATAGTTTTTTGTTTGTTTGTTTTGCTTGTGTTTTTCACACTAACTGAAGGTATGGATGTATTTGCTGAAACAACAAAAAATTAAAAAGTATCCAGTTTGATGGGATGCAATGAAAAAAATATTCTAATAATAGAATCGAATGTAATATGGAAATGTACTGAAATTTCAGAAAAATACTGATACGGCTTTAGTGAAAAATCAAAGTATACACAAATAGCATCAGTGGTTAAAGATATTGAAACAAATTAAATTAATTCATATTTAGCATATTACACAATGTTTTCTTATCCTCTTATATCTCATTACCTTGCTAATCGCTCTTTTATTGCTCATTTACTGGGGTAGAATATTCTATGGCTTTCGTTTTGTATTTCAAATTCTATATATGCAAGAATTCTTTCTTCTTGGGTTTAATTTTACTTACCTGAGATTTCTCATATACTCTGCATCTCTGATAAGATAACCATGAAGATAAAGCATTTTAAAAAGCAGTAGAGCCCTGGCCGGTTTGGCTCAGCGATTAGAGCGTCGGACTGCGGTCCAGAGAGACCTGGGTTCGGTTCCCACTAAGGGCATGTGCCTCGGTTGCAGTTTGTCCCCGGCCCTGGTTGGTCATGCAGGTGGCAGCCACTCGATGTGTCCCTTTCGCATCGATGTTTCTCTCTCTCTCTCTCTTCCTCTCTCTCCCTCCCACTCTATCTGAACAAAAAATGAAAAAAATGTCCTCAGGTGAGGATAAAAAATAAAATAAAATAAAATAAAAAGCAGTAGAAAAATTTATGTACATCTTTAATAGTAAACATTTGGAAAAATATATTAATTAACTTTGCATTATGTGAAGAGGGAAAATCCCAATTTTCTGATTCCCTTTCTCATGAAACTATTTTTGAAATTTCTTCCTTTTGATCTGTCATTTAAAACTGATTTTCAGATACAGCGTTCTTAAATTTGGGACTTGAAAGTGAATTTTTTTTTTAAAGAAACATACTGTTACGCCTTTACCCTAACATAATCTTTTACTGGTCCATCTATGCAAATATCTTCCTTTTATTTGCCCGTAAGCACTACATTTTATTAATGATCTGCTAATTTTACTTTACTTCCCTATAGTATCACCAAATAAAAAATCATAGCTTTTTTATCTAAATTCTACCTCATGCTTGTTGATGAAATCTAATAGTTTTACTTAAACCACTCCCCTCCATCTAAATATGGAACACATTTTGTGAGTAATAGAGTTAAATTAATCATAGTTTATTTCATAATTTATTGAGGAAATTGTACAGTGTTACGTTTACATTTTATTTCCTTTTATGTTTAATTTATTTGCTGATACAACTAAATTTTATAGATTAAATACCCTATAATAATCAAATTTGAATATAATTTTTCATGTCCATAAAATAACACTGCATTAGGCCTCTAATTACATGTGTGATTCTTTTTAATGGATTTGTAATTGATGGCAAAGACCCTTCTGAATCGCCTAATAAAAAGAGCGTGAGAACTAGAATCAGCCACTGACTCTCACAGCTACTTTTTTCTCTGCGTATTACCATAAGGCATTTATATGCTAAAGTTTCCATTTAATATGGTTGTAAATATTACATAAAATCATGCATATAAATGGGCTTTTGAAAATATAAATAGCACGTAAGTGGTGATATTGGGGTAGGAACATTTGAAGACAAACTGATTTATTACTCTAGATTATTAGATAACACAGTAATTTTACAAGTGACTGATCCAATGACTACTCAAGTTGACTAAATAGAACTTAAAAAATTTGGATGTTCTATCCAAGTCAGAATGACTGCTTTAAAATGCAAAATGGTTTTATTCTTCATGAATCTATTTTAATATGATCTACTTTTAAGTTTTCATTTCATAAACTCTCCCAATGTTTGATAGAGATAGGAAAATGAAAGGTATACATTTTCTTAGGGATGCCTTGGAGAAACAATCACTTTAGAATCCATGTAGTTCAATTACATCAACACTGTTTTTAGCAAGAGTTAAATGAGAGGTTATGTGACATTCATATGTTATGACTGTTAACAGAACTCTTGTGTCTCAAATGCCACCATTTTGCAAAATAAAGAAGTTGCATTGATTCATACTGCTTTTGGTATTCCTCATTGACTCCTTTTGATTCCTTATATTTATTTCAGCTTCATGTTATGTCAACCCCACTTAGTCCAATGCTTCATTTTGGGATGTAAAACATTTTTGTTCATCCTACTGGAAGGACAGATATCAAATTTAGATTCTGTGTCTGATTCATCTTTGGATTCCCCACAGGGCCCACCACTGGGTTAGCCAGAGGTCTGAAAGATGTTTTAGTATTGGTGGTATTACCTTCTGGGTACCTTTCTGTCCCGATATGGGAAATGACAATGAAAACAGTACCTAATTCCCTATGTGATCATAAAAGTTAAATGAGTTAATGTACACAATGCCCCTGCATCTGTGCTTGGCACATATAGGCACTCCATTTTTAGCTCTTGTTAGTATCATTAGCATTCTTTTGTTGAGGTTATCGGAAACTCAATAGCACTATTAAAAGTGAGTTTGTTGTGGACATTGTTAAATATTTGTTTGGTAACAGTTAGAGAATCTTGATTTATTTTCCCCACTGAGATAGTTTAATTTGATACTTTTCAGAACAAGTTACCTAGGCCCAGCATCTCTTGGTGTCCACCACAATGTGTAGTGCAGATGAAAGAACCTTTGTCCCAGCTGTAGACAGGGATGTCAATGACAGATGTCAGTCTTTCCAGAATTGCTTTGGCCTAGATGGTCCTGTGATTTGGGTCACACCTTTTCTCTGGTTTTAGGGAATTTCCATTTGAGGTGAGGTATAAGGCCTGGCCCTTACTGCCCATCTCAGGAAAATTCTAAAGCACCCTCCCTACTGCAGAGCTTCCCAAGGGATTAGCTGAGGCTGTCATTGGTTGTATTGAAGCTTGACTTCTTCCTCTTCCCAATTCTGCATCTTTCCCTCCCCTTTCACAGCTGTTGATCCCAAGGGCACTTCTTAATAAGCATTCTACATGCTATAGCACTTCAAAGGCTGTTTCTAGGAAACACACACAGTGCTATAACTTTTCACATGGTGTATGTTTAATAATTGCATGGCAAATTGAGCTGAAGAATGAAATCTAAAGAAATCCTTTATCAGAATCCAAATGATTTGCAACTCAAGTTTCCTAGGCTACATTGGGCTGGTGATTAAATTGTCATAATAGGTGTTCTGGCTCAACATTATAGCTTCAACCTCTAGCACGTCTGATGTCATCACAGGTTTGCAGAAAGTACTGTTGTGTGAAACAGCAGAATGTTTCTGGAACTCTGGAACGTTGCTATTTCACAACTTCTGTTGTCCACTCCTCCTCTTCCAAGTCAACTTTTTGGGTTCTCACAGAAGTGGAGGGATATCCTCATCGTCATGTCTGCAGGACAGTGATTTTCCTGTTCTCCTGCTCTACATTACAACGGTCTCTGATGTAACAGAAATAGTGGCTCAGGTAATCCACTTCCAAGATCTGTTTCCAACATTATTTTGTTGATAACAAGCTAGATCTCCAAAGGAAAGAGAGAATCCTTTAACCATGATGTTAGTAAGCTTTATTATTGGAACTCAAACTCATAATGCCTTTTTCTTCAATACTTTCTGGAGATTTTTGTCCTAGTTCTATTTCAGGTATGACTTATAGCATCTTTCTCTCTAGCTTACGGTAAGATTCTATGCGAGCCTGGCCAGTGTGGCTCAGTGGTTGAGCATTGACCCATGCACCAAGAGGTTGCTGGTTGGATTCCTGTTCAGGGCACATGCCCAGGTTGCGGGCCAAATCTCCAGTGGGGGTCATGCAGGAGGCGGCCAATCGATGTTCTCTCTAATCAATATTTCTCTCTCTCTCTTCCTCTCCCTTCCTTTCTCTCTAAAATCAATAAAGAAAAAAAGATTCTATGGGGCCTATACTGGACAAGTATCTAAGAAATTGTCGAAATACTGAGCACTAAAAATCATCCCTTCTCTCATACCCATTAACTGTTTTCCTTACAATGAATTCTTTTTTTCAGAAGACTCTCAGTCCCTTAGGCAAATAGACCTCTGGTGGCCCACTATTAATCCTGACAACCAGACAAGTTCAGACAGGTTAGTCTGAATGAATCCAATTTAGGCTACAGCTGGAGTTCCCACTATAATTAAAAAGTAAATGATTGTATAGTGTTCTGCTTACTCTTTTCCTCAAAAGTAAAAATAAAAGTAGATAATATTAGCATTTTAGCACAGAACTCCTGGCCTCTTAAGGACATTTAGAAAAAATAAAAGGTTCATAAGCCTCAGATAGTTCTAAAATTTTTCTGCATGTATAATTTATATTTTGCTATGAGTCACGATTCTCATTTCTCACTATTTACTCACCCTTTAAGGGTGTGTGTATATAATCTTTTATTTAGTGTGTATAGACAACCATTTTATTGAATAGTATAAAATAAAAGCCCAGAAATATGATCTTTTATGTTCCATTGTGAATACATTCAGAACTAGTTATTATAATTCTAGAGAATTAACAAATTATTTTGATAAACTCTATTAGAATTTAAAAATATACTTCTGAGGTACCGGTTCGATTCCCAGTCAGGGCATATGCCTGGATTGTGGGCTCTATCCCCAGTGGGGGACGTGCAGGAGGCAGCCAATTGATGGTTCTCTCTCACATAGATGTTTCTATATCTCTCCCTTCCTCTCTCCCTAAAAATCAATAAAAAATATTTAAAAAATTGTTGGTGGAAGAACTTACATGCATATATGCACAACCATTGGACACAGATATTAGGTTGAGGAAAGCAGGAGAGGGATGGGAGCGGGAAGGAGGGGGTCAATAGGGAAAAAAGGGGGACATCTATAATACTTTCAACAATAAAGTAAATAAATAAATACATACATAAATACATAAATAAATAAAAATCGTTGGCATCAGAGTATGGTTGATAACTTTTTCTCATTCTTCCATGTTTTCTGTATTTCCATTAATATTTTATTTTGAAAATTTGTATCTATATTCTTACGTTAATATGGTACGTTATAGTAAAACTAATTGTTTTTATTTCCAATTCTAGTGAAACTCATCTGTGAAGCATATGGACCAGATACCATTTTAATTAGTTTACTTTTATTAATTTTCAGTTTTGTATTTTTTTCCCTATTAGGTTTTCTGAAATCTGCAGGTCCACTTTGTAGACTACATTTAAAAAAATATATATTTTTCTCTAAATTTTAAGTTTTGCCATTTATTTTATCTTATATTATTTTGTATTATATCTTATTAATTTTCTATATATATGTTTTTGTCTCCTTATATTATTTCTAATGCTGTATATTTTTCTCTTTTTTTTGTCACAAGTATACTCATTTTGAGGAACTAGCTTTTTAAATTTTTATTTACCTCCTTTCTATCTTTTTATTTTCTGTTACATTAAATTGTTTTATCTATATTTCCCTCCTACATTTTTCTCCATTTATTTTGTCCATTTTCCTATACAGATAGAATGATATAGTTTGTACTTCTTTTTAATAGTAGAAGTTTTACTGTTTTGAAAATTCCTCTCATATAGCTGTAATTAGGTTGGATTACATAGGTTTAGATTTAAACTATATTTTTTAGCTCTGAATCTTTATGTAATTTTGAATCTCAGGTTGATTTCTATGTAGGTTTAGAAGATGATCTTTAGAAACACCAATTATTCAGCCCAACCCAGTACCTAAAATGAAACTTGATATTTTCACTGGTTTGACTTCAGAAATAGAAACTCTGTTTTGCCCGGCCAGTGTGGCTCAGTGGTTGAATGTAGACCCATGCACCAAGAGGTCGCTGGTTTGATTCCAGGTCAGGGCACATGCCCAGGTTGTGGGCCCGATCCCCAGTGGAGGGCATGCAGGAGGTGGCCAATCGATGTTCTCTCTCATCGATGTTTCTATCTCTCTCCCCCTCTCCCTTCCTCTCTCTCTCAAATCAATAAAGAAAAAAAAAACAAAAGAAACTCTGTTTTGATCAAATAAGCATTATAAAGCACAGACCATTCTTTCCTGGTCAGCAGTCATTGCTGAAGCTCTTCATCATGTGTTATTGCATCATCTGAATTATAAATATTTTCAATAATATTATACATTAGGAGTCTAGGCATAAGTATAAATTTGTTATTTACTATATTTGGCCAGCATTGCCATACTGTACACATGTAAGGAACTCAGATGATTTACAAAATTTAATTGTAACTATTTTATTTCAATTTATAAATCTTTCTACTAATATTCCCATGATCTAGCTACATAGATCAGAAGGTTGTGACTTTGATTCAGTAAGTGAAGATATACTACTCATATACTAACTCGTGATAATTATAAAAATATTTAGGGGTATGTTTTATAATCATAGGCTTGATCATTTCTATTAAGATGTATTTCCAAAGAATAATTACCTAAATGTTAACATTAACATGCATGCATATAGAACCAATGTATATGAATATTCTCAAATGTTCATGATGGATGATTTTTAGACACTTAATTATTAGACATATTTGAAAGTTTCACCTGCCAGTATGTGCATAAGTAGAAATAAATACTGATGCCAAGTTTCAGAGTATGGGAGAAAGTAATGTCCCAGGTGAGTTTATAGCTAGCAACGCTATAGTCGTAATTAAAAAATCAAGTAAATATTTTCCACAAGAAATGATATCAAGCTGCACCTTATTTGTTAGAAGAGAAAATGAGCTTCTTACACTAGGATAAAACACCTTGGCTTGTTCTTGCCTCTACGTTGATTCTCTGATGTTCCCTCTGTGCTACCCATCATCCATTTATCCTGTTCAGGGAAGAAAGTGGAGCTTGCTTAGTTTCATAGTCATCTCGTTATCTCTATCAGAGTCACTGAGTTGGTGAGTAATTTGCAGATTCCTAGATTTCATCCCAGTCCTACTAAGTTAAAATCTGGGTTTGTGCCTGAAAATATGCATTGAAAACAAACTCCGCAGTTACTTTTTAGATACATCAAAAATCTGAGAAACTCTGCTTTTCACCTCTTCAGAGAATTTTTCTTATACTGCTCTGCATCAGCCCAACAACTGGGTATTTGGTCATTTTTTCTGTAGTACGAAAAATCACACATGAAGTCATTAAAAGAGAAAATTTGATTTAAACAATACGTATACTTTTGTAAAAATTAATTCAAGTCTACCTGTTACATTTCATTTTGACTATTTGTTCTGAAGAGAACGTCAAGTGTGGGAAAAGCATGACAAAACCTGAATGGTGTGCTACTTAGCTGAAACTAACAGTTTTAGAATCTCCTCTTCTAGCTTTAAGGAAATAATCCATGATATTGTTTCTGCCTCATAAATCTTTACAGTTAAACATTTTCTGAGAATGAAATTTCTTAAATGCAGAAATAAAAACATGATTGCGTAAGATTCATTTTCTTTTATTTTGAGATTCACAGGAAAAATGTATATCACAAACACTCTAATGGAAAACGAAACAAAAATATCTGCTACACAAAAGAAACACATGCTTAGTATTTCTTTTCCTAATATCTCTTAATTTTTGGACAATGACACTTAAATATTGGGATACATTTGATACTGCTGGATAAACTGAGAATGGAGGTTAAAACAGATAAACCACTAAAATCAAATTATCTCCAAAGCACTAAGACACCAGTTAGGCAATCTCATCCTGTGAAACCCTTCAGATATTTTTGTCTGGGTGTGATTATGCCCACTGGGCAACTTAGAAGGATCATTTAAAAATAACCATCACCTATCTTGATCCAGCAAGATATTATTCAGTAGGTAATAAATAGAAAGCTACATTGACCATCCCTTTACTAAAAATAATGATAGTTTTAGTGTATTAATATAATAATTTTTAAGTAGAAGGCAGTGATTGGGAACCTGAAATACTTTGGAAGCAGTCCTGCCTGACCTGTCTTCTAAGTCTATGCTCATCAATTTGTTTGAAGTATAATGAACGCTCAGAAATACAAATAGTTCCTTAGTACTAAGTCAGAACAAAAGTAGATTACATCTTAAAATTGAAAGCATGGGGGAAATAATAGCAGAGGATAGGAGGAGGCTAAGGAGCACCCCACGTGGATTGGACTAATACCAGCATCACTCTGTAGCTGTAATTTACACTTCCTACGCCTTAATTTCCTCATTTGCGAAATCATAATAATGATGGAGCCTAACTCACAGACTTAATAATTGGAAGAGAAAACCCATGTTAATACAGCACCTGGCACATCCAATGCTCCGTAATTATTAGCTCTTTCCCCCATTATTGTTACACTTACACATTCCTAAATGTATATTACACATTTCTATGGGATTCGAAATCCATTAGGATGAATAAAAGATAAAATAGTACACCTGTTCTTAAAGTACCTCATTTTAGCAATAGCTTTATATCCAATCAACTGTTTTCTCTTTGGGGATAGAAATTCTGGCTTAAGCGTTTTATTCGCACAGAAAAAAAATAATTAGAAAACAAAAGGCAGTGTGTATTTATATATTAGAAATGGTACAAAGTACTGAGAGGAATCATTTTAAGGATCTAAACATAGTCAGAGAGTCATATTTATTCATGAAACTATCCAATAGTATATACACCTTGATCAGCAATGTGTGTTGAATATAATTTTGAGGAAAGTTGTAGAAGCATTGTGGAAATCAATTGAAATTAATGAGTAAATATATTTTATTTGACTTTTTTTTCTGGTGATGTAATTTTCTTTTACATTTGTTGAGTTTGGTTGCCCCTTCTTCTAGCTCATTTATCAAGTAGCAAAAATTCTTCCAGAGACTCACTAAAATAAATGGACAATTGCCAGTGGAGAGCAGGTGACAGAGATACGTGTTGTTTTGATCACCAAAGACCTATTGTTACTCCTCCCAAAGAAAAACAAAACAAAACCAATCCTTAAGGCAAGGAAGGGTCAGCTCTCTTCAAGGTTACTAACTCACTGAATTGTTGCCACTGTAGCAAGTCACAGTGTATTTTTTACATAAATATTTAAAAATGGAGAATAAACAGAGGTACATAAGGATATCATGATGAAAAGATCAAGGGCAACCAGCAGATTTGAGAAAGATACCCTTAAATAATTAGGCCTGGGATCATGTAACAGTAAAGAAAACAAACTCTTGACTCTTAGTGCTTTTTGTTTCTCCCCTATCTATTCTGTGGGCATTATAACGTTCGCCTCTTTAATAATATACTAGAATGAAATATTTTTGCTTTTTTATACATAATCCTACTCCTTTGTAAAATGCCCTTCAAGGAGTGTTTATTTGTTATATTTTCCCCTCACCAAAGAAAACCTTAAAGAGCCGAATTTATAATGTTTAATTTATAATAAACTTATAAAAATCTTACAATATTAAAAGAAAGACCAGGTGTCTGAAACCAGGCTTAAAAGCACACTTCTAGAAGGAGATAACATGCTTCCTCTGTAAGCACTTAACCTTTTTACACAGTGATGAAATATTATAAAGAATTCACAGCAGCAGTTACATGAAGGTCAAAAGATTATCCAGAAGAAGAGAGAGTGATTGCAACATGTACAAAGTAAATATTGAGATGTAATAAAGAGATACAATTATTTGCCAATGGGTAAACCAGTTATATATTCTGCTTTCATAGCTTGACACTGTTTACATATAACGGCAATTCCATTTTTAAGATATTATGCATTTGACCCTATTATTCTCAAGGTTTTTAAACTTGAGAGGAGTAACCCCTACTTTTATTGTCCGATGTCTAAACACATCTCCCACAAGTATAAGTGTTCCCCATCAGGGCAAAGTACTTATACACTGTACAAATCTGTTCTCTTATTTGCCATCTCTCACTTGATCTCTGCTCATAGTTTCTTCCCAAACAAAAATGTATCTTATTGGGAATTTCTGCAAGCAGTTGAGACTCTAACATTTAAACAAAGCATTTTTAAAGTTGTCAGTTTTTAACACTTTTCCTAAGGGTTGAAGATAAGTTAATACAATGACGTTGACTAGCTAAAACTGGGTATCGATTACCTCTCTTCCTACAGGCTTCAGGCCTGGCAGCTTTCTGGGAGTCCTTAACAGCCCTTTATCTCCCAAGATCCTCATCTTGTTTATGGAATACTCTTCAGATATTAGCCTTATCTACCCAAGAGCAGAAACTCCAACTGCTGTATCTTTCAGACCTCAGCCACTGGGAATAGAAGGTGTTCCTGCAAAGAATTTCCTGCTCGTAGTAAAAACTATTTCTATGTAATCAGCATAACACTTAACTCGTCATCAACAACCATCGGTGCCAATGATCAATAATGCCCAGGAACTATGGGTGTGTTGATTCCATACACTTAAGAAAAGGAGTGTACCAGAGTGGACCCCTAGTATCTCCCCCCGCCCCCAAAAAATCTAGTTTCCACACTTAGAACCAAAGGAAAAAGAAGAAAATGAAAGATTAAGTAACAATTCTCACTTTCAGTAAAGCTCAGAAATATTGGGACCTAGTTGCTGAGAGAGAGAGAAAGAGAAAGAGAGAGAGAGAGAGAGAGATAGAGAGTGTTGAGTGATGTTATTTCATTGTATTCACAGATAGCTAAAAGCAGTTTTCACATTTATTATGTTGGGAACACCTTCTACATCTTCTGTGTAATTAAGCAAACAACATTTTATTAGGTCAATATATAATAAAGGCATTACTAAGCATTTGTTAAAATGCTCAAAGAAAAAGAAAGATAAATATGATTGGCTACAGAGTCAGAAGTATACTATCTCAAGAATACCATTGGCATAGATTTTGACACATTTTTATTAACCATACATTCAGGTATTTGTGGGCACAGCTTTATACTTAATATCATACAGAGTTGGGTTTTTTTTTTAATTTAACTTTTTCATTGACCCATTGGGTAATGTTTTTATATATAAATACACAAAGAAAAACATTTTTTTTCTCTTAGTCAGTTTTTTCAGTATTTGAAAATAGCTTTTCCATTCTTCACTGATTTTCTTATCATAGCTAATGAATTATGATCGTCTTTATATTAATTTATATTGTACTACTATCAGATTTTCTAGTGCCCTGTTTGAAGAATCATCAGTGGCCATCTGTTTCCAATATTTGCTTAAAATATAGCACTCAGGCCCTGGCCGGTGTGGCTCGGTTAGTTGGGCATTGTCCCCCCCACCAGGAGGTTGCCAGTTCGATTCTGATCAAGGGCACATGCCCAGGTTGTGGGCACAGTCCCTGGTAGGGGGCAAGTAAGAGGCAGCCAATTGATAGTGTGCTGTCACATTGATGTTTCTCTCTCTCTCCCTGTCCCTCTCTCTCTAAAAAAATCAAGAAACTATTCTTAAAAAACAACAACATAGCACTCAAACTGAGTTTAACATCACAGATATTCATTGACCATTAGTGAGTATATATAGGTCTCATTCTCTCTTTCTCTCGTTCCTGTGGCACTGACCTTAGTTCTTTTAAAGCAGTTTCAATTCTCAATAGTTATCTCATTTACCATTTTACACATTGGACTCTTTTTAAGCTTGAATTGTACTTCTGTTTTTCTTATATGTCATCTTCTTTGCATTTTTGTATTTTTTGATCTAATGCATGGTATTTGAAATATAACAGAAATATAGATGAAGTCAGGGAGAGTGTGAGATCCAAGCCAGGGAAAGAGCCTTGCAAGAGAATATTTGAAGCCAAGGTTCAAAGTTAAATATGTCAGAGATTTAGGGGCACTAATGAGATGTGGTACTGAAGGAAAATATAATGGATAGAGAATGTTTCAGAAATTCAGAGGATTTGAGTTTGGTTAACTTAATTAAAAACCACAATGAGATATCACCCCACACCTGTCAGGATGGCTATTAAAAGAAATAGAAAATAATTGTTGGCAAGGATGTAGAGAAATTGGCACCCTTGTGCACTCTTGGCAGGAATGCAAAATGGTGCAGCTGCTATAGAAAAGAGTATACAGGTTCCTCAAAAAATTAAAAATAGAATCGCTGTGAGATCCAGGAATCCACTTCTGGGTATTTATGCAAAAAACTGAAAATCAGGATCACAAAAATATAGTAGCCCTTGCATGTTCATTGTAGCACTATTCACAAGATGTGGAAACAACCCAAATGTCCTTCAGCAGGTGGATGGATAAAGAAATGTGGTATAAACATACAATGGAATACTATCTGCAACATGAGACAGCATGGATGAACCTTGAGGACATTATGCTAAGTGAAGTAAGCCAATCACAGAAAGAAATGTAGCGTGATTCCCCTTATATGGAGTATCTAAATAGTCATATTCATAGAATCAATATAATGGAATGGTGGTTGCCAGGATCTGGGTGTAGAGAGAAATGGACCATTGCTAATTAATGAGCATCCAGTTTCAGTTAAGCAATAAAAATAGTATTCTAGAGATCTGTACAACATTGTACCTATAGTCAACATTGTTTTGTTATAGACTTAAACATTTAAGAAAGTATATATCATGTTAAGAGTTCTTAAAGCTATAAAATAAAATAAAAATTTCAAAAGCTTAATTTAGGGGAAGTTAATATTTCATTCTAGATGTTGTATCTGATAAGTTGTATTCGCTAAGAGTGTTTTATAAATAGGCACAATGGGGTAAATGATTATGCTATTTAGGGATCATTTTAACCTAAGGACCCTTTTATAATGAGAATACAACAGCCTGTTGTGTGTATTAGTGTAGTCTTTATCTTTCACATAGCATTTCTCTTGCAAGCCACATTTTATTGACAAGTTAAAAATGGTTTTGCACAGTGTCCTCTTTGATTTTAAATTAGCAGTCTCTATGTCTAAAATAGTGGTTTTCAATGGGGATGTTTTTTATTCTCCAGAAGATGTTAGGCAATGTCTGGAGATATTTTTGGTTATCACAACCATGTATGGCTGGGGGGTGTTACTAGTATCTAGTGGACAGAGACTGAGATGCTGCTGACCACCCTACATGCCCAGCACTACTGCCATCGACAAAGAATTATGCAGTGCAAACCGCCAATACGCTGAGACATTCTACTCTAGAAGTTAGAAGGCTGTATTGTCTAAACAGTTATTTTTAGCAGTATGTTTGTTCAGAGATGAAATGCCCAACTTTATGGATTGTGTATGATTATAATTAATTATGTGAAATATGCCATTCACATGTCTGAACTGATCTGATTATAAGGTGAGAGTTGTTTTTGTACATGCTTGACATACATTTGTAAGTGAGTGACTATTACAGATAGGATTCCTTATGCAAAACACCCAGTTTAAAGTAATAATACTTTGATGGATATCAACTTAGCCCATCCCTGAAAAATAAAAAAATGACCACACGGTCAGTTATATTAATCACCAATCATCAAATCATGTTAATTCCCATTCTAGTGTTCAATGATGTGTAAATGGTGTTAACTATACATGTATAATTATATTTGTGTATGTGTGACTGTGTATTTTCTTAGTTTAAATCCTCTATATTTTGTATCATTTCTTTCAAAAATTATTGTATCTGAAGGAAAAAATGTTAGTTGGTATATGTTGACTTATCTTTTCCTTTTAATTTTCTGTTCAAATATTTAAAATTTGTTTTAAAAAGATTATTGACTACATTTCTTATGCTGTACTGTACATCCTTATGTACAGTAAGGATTTATCTTTATCTTTATCTTTATCTTTAACTACTGATTTGTACTTCTTAATCCCTTCACCTCTTTCACTCAAGCCCCCTTCCCTTTGGCAATCACCAGTCTGGTTTCTGTTTCCACGAGTCTGTTTCAATTTTGCTCTCTTTTTTAATTTTTTCTCTTGGTTCTACATATAAGTGAAATCATATGGTATTTGTCCTTCTCTGACTGACTTATTTCATTTAGCATAATATCTGTGCTGTCGCAAATTGTAAAATTACATTCTTTTTTATGGTTGAGGAATATTCCACTGAATGTATGTGCCACAGCTTTTTTATTCACTCGTCTATGGATGGGCATGTGGGTTGATTTCACATCTTGGCTATTGCAAATAATGCTGCAGTGAACATAGGGGTGCATATATTCCTTTAAATTAGTGTTTTGGGTGTCTTCAGATAAGTACCCAGAAGTGAAATCGCTAGGTCATAAGGCAGAAAAGGTTATTGCTAAGCAGACAATTTTAAGCATCAAAATATCAGAAACAACAGTTTCAAGACACATGGGAACATTAATAATATGAAATGCCTATTACAATTGTCTTTCATGACAAGGTATACATTTATCTCATCATAATAAGCAGAGGTAGAATGTGACAAGTTTGGGATACTGAGACATGTTTTTTTTTCAATAATTATAGCTTAATAGTAGATGAATAGTATATATATGTGTGTATATATGTCTGTGTATTTATATATACATATAAATATAGATATAAAGTCTTACTGAAAAAGGGAAGAAGATTTTTCCTGTTTGTTGGAATATTTTAATGTGACAGACTTGAACATTAGAGCAAGCAGAGGCGAAGAAATGGGAGCTATAAACTGGAGAGGAACTGGCGGATGGAGAATAACCATGAATGGAGGGCGGGTCATCCAGAGCCCAGGTAAAGGGACTATGCTTGGGCAGCAGGGGTGCAGTTAGAAATGCTAAGAGAGAATCAGTTGACGATGTACCTAAAATTAAGTTTGTGTGTAGGGGAGCTTCTCTAAGGCTGCGATTTTCAACCTTTTTTAAAAAAAATCTCATGGCACACATAAACTAATTACTAAAATTCTGTGGCACACCAAAAAATAGGTTGTATTTTTTGCTGATCTGACAAAAAATAGGTATAATTTTGATTCACTCACGCAGGGAGGCTATTTTTCTATTGGCTATTGTCATTATTTTATTTGACAATCTAAGGGAAAAGAGGTCAGTGCCCCTGACTAAACAGTCAGGTATTGCACGTTTAAAAAATTATTGTGGCACAGCAGTTGAAAATTACTGCTTTCTAAAGATGCTGAGCGGAAGGGAGGTAAAGATAGTATAAGGTTTGAAAAAAATGTGAAGGTTCAGAGTACTACTCCAAGCAAAGGAACCAGCTGTGGACATAAGCTGGAGCCTGAGAGTCAGCTGAATGGTTCCAATCTGCATAAACTGCAGCTATGGGGTATTTCTATTCTAAAGGAGTTAAAGGCCATATGAAATATTAAACAGTGCCTTTCAAATTGTTCTTGAAAGTACAGTCTTAGAGGAATTTTAAGTTATTGCTGAGGCTTGGCTTGATTATTAGTTGGCTGCTGTTAACAACCAGAGTTATAGATCCTGAACACATTATTTTTTCCATTGTAGGTGTACTTTTTTTCTTTTTAAATGAGATGTATTTTAGACAAATAGTCTTGATAAGCATTCATGATTCCTTTCTTATCTGAATTGAAGGAGACAGAGTTTTCTACATTAAAACAAAACCCTCAGTAGATGATCTGAATGGAAACATTTAATTAATCCAATCATTGTTGAGTTAGGGGATGCTGCTTATGCTTAAATAACAGAATATCAGTTTTGAACCTTTTATCTCTTTTGAAATATATGTTAAATATTATAACATAATAGAAATTGTTATTGGGATTGATTGGATATTTAAAATACAAATTTTGTTTGACATGTGGTTATGCCTTAAAGTTCTATTTACAGTTCCCTATTTAACTGGGCTGCTGTTACTTAATTCTGTTAATTTGTTGTTAAATAGTATTCATGTATTTTAAAAAATAATCTTTATAGTGTTCTGCTAATTAATTATTATAATATCACAGAAATGTTACAGGCACTTCAGTGTAGTTATGGTTAGTACCACATTGTGTATTCTATATTGGAAAGCAGGTATAAAAGAGAAGGTATGGTAAAAACAACTTTAGAAAATACAGATTTTCTAGGTACCATTGAGCTAGACATTCTAGCTCTCCTCACTTAAATGATAAAGTGAATGAAATGCCTCATGTATTTACTTATCAGAAGTGATCAAATGTGAAGTTAAAATATTTAATTTGAGGTTGCTTTGTTTTAAGTGAGGAAATGTCTTTAAAGAGAGAGTTTGGAGGTTTTAAATATTTTAAATTGTTATATAGGTAAGTTTAAACAAAGATGAAGGGCAGTAGTTGGGTATACATAAAATTACCTCCATCTGCAAAAGACTGACTAATGACAACATCCCAAAATATTTTCTTCTGGTTATTTTTCCCCAAAGTATACAGAGATTCCCATGCCCATCCAGAATGTCATAGTTATAGAACATCTATTTTAATCACAGAAAAATACCCTTTGAATGTTAAGACACGGTTTCTGCCATTTCATTATTCCACTGCGCTGTGCACCCAACACGTCCTCGGTGCCTTGTCTTAGGCCACCAGGGAAACAGCATGCCAGCCCTTTTAGGACTTGATAATTCGAGAGGAAGCTGGAGGGAGACAAACAGACAAATAATTAGAGCACTGTGATTAGAAGAAACAGAGATGATACTGTTCTTATTTTACTTATAAGTAAACCGAGACTCAGAGAAATTGGCTGTACCTAGGCTGTTAGGCTGTAGAAAGTGGAATTGAAATTCAACCTATTTTATTTCTGGTTGGACAGCCAATACTCTAGTGGAGCTTTCATGGTATTGACATTTACTTAACTATGTTTTAATATATTTTACCCAATATAGAGATATTTGCTTTTTTTTTTTTTTTTTTAAACAGTAATCTGGTTTACCGGGTTATAATGTTAACTTGTAATATCTTTTAAATTTATTTGTAAATTAATTTTCTTGGAACACTTTTAAAAACTATTTGTTCCATACATTCTCATTGATGATCTGTGAAGTGATGTCTTGGAATGAAGAAATCTGTTACTATTCCAAACCAACTGTGAAAGATTGATTTGTATTTCCCCAAATTCATATGTTGAAACATTTCCCCCAAATTCAGAATATGACCTGATTTGCAGATAACCTCCTTACAGAGATAATCAGGTTGAAATGAGGTCATTCGGGTGGGCCCTAATCCAGTGTGACTGGTGTCCTTAAAGAAAGGGGAAACTTGGAGACAGACAGGCACCAAAGGTGAATGCCTCATGAAGATGAAGACAGAATCCAGAGGACACTAGAAATTGCCAACAAACCACCAGAAGCTAGGAAAGAAGCATGGAGGAGATTCTCCCTCAGAGTCTTCAGAAGAAACCACCCTACTGACATCTTTTTAAAAAAGTAAGTTTATTGGGGTGACATCAGTTAATAAAATTATATAGGTTTCAGGTGTACATAACTATGATACATGATCTGTATAGTGCGTGTGCCCACCACCCAAAGTCAGATCTTTGTCACCATATATTTTACCCCCTTTACCTTTACTACCTCCCCCCCCCCCCGCCAACCCCTTTGCTCTGGTAACCACCATACTGTTGTCCATGTCTATGAGTTTCTATTTTTTTGTTGTTGTTTTTTTTTCCATCCTCGCCCAAGGACACTTTTGCATTTATCTTCAGATAGAGCAGGAGGGAGAGAGGGAGGAAGAAAGAAAGAGAAACATCGATGTGAGAGAGACACATCGAGTGGCTGCCACCTACACTGCCCCAGCCAGGGCCGGGGACAAACCGCAACCGAGGTACGTACCCTTAGCGGAAACCGAACCCGGGACTGTCTGGTCCATGGGCCGACGCTCTAACCATTGAGACAAACCAGCCAGTGCTGTTTTTTTTTTTAATTATTTTTTTTATCCTCACCCGAGGACATTTTTGCATTTATCTTCAGGTAGAGCAGGGAGGGGAGAGGGAGGAAGAGAGAGAGAGAAACATCGATGTCAGAGAGCCACATCGAGTGGTTGCCACCCACACGACCCCAACCGGGGCTGGGGACAAACTGCAACCGAGGTATGTGCCCTAAGCGGAACCAAACCCAGAACTCTCTGGTATGTGGGCCAATGCTCTAACCACTGAGCCAGACCGGCCAGGGCTGTTTTTTTTTTGTTTTTGTTTTTTAATATTTTTCCTTTATTGATTTTGGAGAGAGGGGAAGGGAGAGGGAGATAGAAACATCGATGAGAGAGAACATCGATTGGCCACCTCCTGCATGCCCCCCCATTGGGCCCACAACCTGGGCATGTGCCCTGACTGGGAATTGAACTGCTGACCTTTTGGTGCATGGGTCGATGCTCAACTACTGAGCCACACCGGCCGGGCTGAGTTTCTGTTTTTGGTTTGTCTTTGTTCATTTGTTGCCTTCTGACATCTTGAGCTCAGTCTTCTAACCTCCAGAACTGTGAGACGTGTTTCTGTTGTTTAAACCACCCAGTTTCTGGTGTGTTGTAATGGCAGCCTTAGCAAACTAGTGAGTGTTTTAGAAGACAAAAGTGTAGTGTTTGTTTTTAATTTTATACTAATAAAGAGGGCAATTATAGCTTGCCTAGAAAAGAAAGCCCTCATATCTGTGATTGAATATAATCATGTAATGTAATCATTTTTGAAAACAACATCTTCATAAGTTTATCAGCACTTGAAAAATTTGTTCTGTGTCAGAGAAAGATGATTATATATAATAGACATATGAAGAAAATAAAATAATGTTTTGGATTCTCAAATTATAGAGGCAGTTACATATTCAGGATCTGTGCAGTGAGTGTTAGTTTTATAATTTTTTCTAATGAAATCTATACTGTGAAAAAACTCCGAAAGAGAACATGAACATTAATGTAAAATAAGAAAAGTAGTAGTTTTTTTGTTTTTTTTTTTTTTACAAAAATCCATCTTGTTTAACCATTTTCTTTTGCCTCATGCTGACAAAACCAGTTCTAAAGACAAGTCAATAGATTTAAAATCTCTGTGAATCAGTGCTAAATCTTACACTTTTCCCTCAAGTCGCAAAACTACTTATCTTTTACAGTAGTAGCACCATGGAAATGCTGGCATATATAAATGTGAAGTTTAATAAAACATATATAAATGTAAGTATCAGAGGAGAGAATAACTTCCCAGCAATACATACCCACCTTAATATGTATGAGACACAAGAAAAGGAAAAAGAAAAAATAAATAAACTTAACAAATCAAGTATCATACAGTAAAATGTGTTTAGTTAACTAATATCAGTGCTTTTATAGTACTTACCAGTGGTAGTATTTATTCTGATTAATATATACTTGCTTTTCACAATAGGTTTATTAAGAGCTTATTAATTTTAATGCACATTGTTAAATTCTGGGGATAAAATAATAAAAAAGGAAAGGCTTCTTACATCAGTGGAGTTTTTGGTCTAGAATAGGAGTACAGTATTTCCATAAATAATTATATTTTGGTCTAGAATAGGAGTGCAGTATTTCCATAAATAATTATATTTTGATGAGAGCCAGGAAGAAAGATAAGTTCAAGGATATATGGAGAGATAACAATTGGGACAGTCTGGGAGGGTTAGATGTACAGGAAGTGACATGTTATCAGAGACCTGAGAGATGCTAGGAGATTCCTGGACTGACCTAGCACTTGTATAGAATGTGCCATGCAGAAATCTCCTTAGATATCTTTTCTCCAAAGTTCCTCAATCACAGTGCTATTTAAAAATCATACTTATTCTCTTTTATTGAGGTACTGACACATTCCTCCTGTTATGGTTTCTTGTCATTTATTTTCTTTTTCTCCACCAAATGCATTCTACCTTCCATCTGCAAGGGGTCATTGGCCGTTTGAGTCATTCTAGGAACTGTAGATTCAGAATTCTCTGAGAAGTGTAGTTTCTCTGTCATTTTGATTTCTAGTTTACTAGAACTTCATAGGGACAGTTTCTAGAAGTAAAATGCTACACCGTGTTCCACAAAGCTGAGAAGCATTACTCTCTGGTCTCCAGACTTGGTTTTTAGCTTATTGTAACTTTGCGTAGTTGTGGGGCTGTTATTGTATTTTCCCATATGTTAACCTACCCATCAAATCAGATAAGAACTTGGTCAGTGGAGCTTGATTACTCTACCATCAATTCTTTTCTAGGATCTGATGTCTTCTAAATAATAGAAAATTATAGAAATTACAGCCCAACAGTACTTCTGTTTCTTGAGTTCTATTTAATACAGGTGTTAACTTGAAAACCCCAAGTCATACGAGCCTAATTTCTTTCAGTTTGATCAGATGACCATCACCCTTAAAGAGCTCAAGGTTTACAGATTCCTTTATATGTGATCTGGGCATCACAGAAGCCCCTAAAACATGAACAAAACAACAAATCCTTTATTCAAGTCCACTGACCAAATGTCATGGACTGTAGGCATGACAGCACTGCGTGAATGCTTTTCATTTTTGAATAGGTGACTCTTGACAGTGTTTCTCCTTATGTAAATATCCATTATTATTAAAAATGGCTTGAAAGGTTATTTCTGTAATCAATATACAGTAGGGATTCCAAAGTTCCAAATCATTGAGGGCAATTCAGTATTCATAGTTTAAAATCATTTGCGTTCTAATTATTGCTCAAGGTCACGAAAGTACTTGGTTATTTTAATGGGAATGTGAACTACAAATATATTTATTCTTAGCCATTAAAAGAATGGCTTATATGTAAGAGTTATACGTCAATAAATTTGAGCAAATTAGACAAAGGAGTGTTCTATTTCATTTCAAAGATAATTTTAATTCACTAACTCTTAGCTAGATTAATGCTTCTAATAAAAATTAAGCGCTCCCTAGTGCATGGCATGTGTACCAAATGACCTCATTAAATAGGTATATGGAGAACAGATGCCTCTATGACCTGTCTCCAGATTTACTGAGGAGGGAGTGTCCTTGTTTTAGTGTCCTATGATTAGTGGATGAATTTCAAATTAGGGACACAAGGACGCTATTTCCTCATGGGATGTTCTCTGTGCCATTTGGTAAAATTCAAAACGTTAAAAACAAGATTCAGCTTTTACTGATGAATTTATCATCTTCATTACAAGTCAATAATGTTTGATTTGATCATCAGATTTTAGTTTATGAATGTATGTTTTCATTAGGTTACCCTTCACAGGCAATGGAGATCAGTCTTTCTCACTTTTGCAAATATTAGCACGTTTGAAAGTGACACCTGATTTGAATTATTCCATATTGTATTAATAACTATGAAGATGCTGTTTTCTAGAACACATATATGCCGTTAGGTGTCTAATTCAAACTGTTATTTGTTTGTTGTTACTTCTGCTATTGGTGGTCTACGTTTCTGTCAGCTAAGGGATATTATAGCAATTAAATCAATGCTTGACCCTGTGAACAGCTGCTGATGGTGCCTCTACCTACAGGGAAATTAATATCAATATAAAGTAAGATGGAAAAATTAATTTTTCTTATGGTGTGTTTTAGGTTGTCGTTTTTTATGTTGTTCTGAGTCTTTTACTTAAAAATCCAAAAGAAATTTAGCAAGACTTTAGAACCAGTTACATGTTAAAAGTAATGTATGTTCACATTGAAAGCTATAACGAATTAATGAAATGGAAGCTAAAATTTGGTAAATGTTTAATGTATGCAAAGCATTGTTAGGTGGTCTTAATGTTTCAGTGGAAATCCTAAATTACTCTGTTATTGATGGAAAAGTACTCATTTGATCTTAGCACTTTGAGAGAACCACAACATAACTGTAGCGTATGTTACAGATACCCAGTCTATTGAGGATGTTACCTTAATGTTATCTAAATGTTACCTTGCTATGGAAATCTTTAAAAATATATGCATCCAGTTAACTAGGTTTATACACACCTGGAGTGTAAAAACCTAAGAAAAGAGCTGTCTCTATAAACAACTTCTTAGTAAAATCTTTAATAATGTATTTGTCAGCTCTAAAACGATTTAAATGTGAAAATTACTAGGCAGTATATATTAATAGGCAGGGTGTATAAAATAAAACTTAATTATCAGATGTAATTATGTATCTTTAAAGCTAGCATGAGAGGGAGAATACCTCAATTAAAAATGCATACTGAAAAATATATTTTATAGGAAAAGATAAACTATAAACATATATCAAGAAGGGAACTATATACCATATTTGCATGTAAAATATGAGAACCAAGTAAATGAATATTTTGCACATAAATTTTAATGTTTGGGACATATATAGATAAAGAAGATGGAATATTGACCTTAAGATACTTGTTTAATATAGAAATGATGGGAATTATCTTAAAAATGAACATTTTTCAATAATATTTCACTTAAATTCTTCTTAATATGTTTGAGAATCTTTGGGAAAATTCAAACCTTGATATTACTTATAAATTAAAATACAAAACATTCCAGATACTCCTTGTATCATAATACTTTCCTAAGGCCACTCTTCAAACATTGGTAAACATTTTTTGGTATAAAGCTAACATAATTTTTCTATTTACATTAATTTTATAAGATGATCTTAAATTACTCGGAAGAAAGAAAAAAGTAGACTTCCACAAGTCAAATACAATCATGATATATGATAAATAGTTAATGGAAAGTAATATGTGTATAAAATAATTTTATTTTGATAAACACAAAGTTAGTATATGTATTTGTGTATATTTTGTTTGTATACGTTTATATAATCATGGAATTACAGAAGTAAGCACATCTACTTGTTAATATTGTTTATAGTAGGGAGCTAGAATTATATATTTTGGGTAGAGGGTGAGGAATCATGTCAGCATATACAAAGGGATAATTAATTTCTTGTCTTAAAAACTATGCTATATTTGTAAAGCTCACTTTCTTGATGAAAGAAATAAATTTCCAACTGGTGAACTTGGTTTTATGTAAATAATATCTTCCAGGATCTCCCTTCCCCTTCATCATAATGGTAAAACAATTCCAATATAATCATCATGGCTAAATTATCGCAAGATGAATGTGTGTATTTCCATCATTCACATACTGTGCTTCACTTTCAAGATTAAGATGATGTAAGCATTTGTCATCAGGAGTTTACATTGTATCAATAGGTGAAGACTTCCCCAAAAGTCACTTTTTATTTTCCTTCTTTCAAGTTTACCTATAACTATCCCAAGAGGTCAGCAACTATCTGATCTTTAAGGTCAATATAGGCCAAATTCTACAACTTCTCTTGATAACCTGTTTATTGGCATAACTTTGCTTTCCATAATATGGATTTTAACTGAAGAGTGAAGTATCTGTTAATTATAATGCTAGCTATATAAGCATCTAGACAAGTAATGACTCATTTTAAGTCATTATCATGATGAAAATAATGCTATCAAACTCTGTTGACTTACTTTATTTTTCTCTTTGGCCTTTAGTTAAATTCTGTTTATTGTATGTTCTGAATTTTAGTGAATTTCATTTTATTAGCACCACTTAGGAATGGTTTTGTTGGGGGGAAAAACACTAAAAATTATAATAATCACAGACTTGATTTGAACCAAAACCTCTAATATTTTGGAGAAAAGTAGGTGGGGTAGTCTAGAAAGAAGGGGTTTAGAATTTATAAGATACATTTTTTGGGGGAAATATAATTTGGATTTATGACTACTTATTCCTTCTTTAAAAATAAGGGCAATGATTTTATAAAAATATGATATATTTGTATTCAGTTTTTAATTATAGGTTTAAAATAGACTGTGAAGGTAATCAGAATAACTGTTGTCATTCAGTGAAAGGACTTGAATTATTTGTATGACATAATATATGCTGGAGAACAGACACTCCGTTATCTGTTGAATGAAAGGATGAGTGGTACCAAGTTTGAGTAAATGAGTGTGGAACACCCAAATAAATTTATGAGGCATCTCTCTCTCTCTCTCTCTCTCTCTCTCTCTCTCTTTCTCTCTCTCTATCTCTCTATCTATCTATCATCTACCTATCTATCTATCTTCACTGCTTCACTTTCAATATCAGCTGTAAATTCTCATTTCCTTTCAGTTATTTCAACTAGAAATAAAACATCTTATAAAATTATAAGTGTGAAAAGTATTGTAATAGGTATTGGGTACCAAATTTATGCTCTTACATAGATACACACAGAGGTTGAATGAACTCTATAAACCAAGATATTGGAAAAGAGAAAAGAGATAGAATAGATTTCGTTATGATGTAAAGCTCAGTCCTCTAAAGTACTTTTATTATTTGAGACACTTCACTTTGATATAACACATTTTGATTTATTGTTTTGTTTGTTTGGTAATCACAGTGCAGTCCATCATGCTCCAAGTTGGGAATATAACATACTACACATCGCAGAGGCTCATAAGCCAGGAAAGACAATAATGACCAAATAAAGATTAAATCATGACTTACTTCCAAAATAATAACTGAAGAGTGTCCTATAAGAGTCATTGTATTGCATTTTTATGCAATGAACCAATGACTTATTTTTAGTGCACTCCTATTTTGTATTATTATCTGGGTAATAAGTACTATAAAATTTCTTCTTAAAGTAGTTAATATTTTATTTTGTGAAATTACTTTGCTTTATGTATTTCTAAAACATTTTCATCTTCATACCACTTTTATTTTTCCTTCACTACTAGTTAAAACCAGTTCATAATATAATATAAAAGTATTATCATATTTCCATTGCAGAAGGCCATCCCAGAATCATTGTGCTAAATAGATACTTTGTATTTTCAAAAGGGATGGAATTTTATGACTTTTTAAAAACTTAATTCTTTAGGTGACATGTATTATAAGTAAATTGCATATGATTGACATATAATTGTAATAATATTCTCTTTGGAAAATATTCAGAAACTCACCTAAACTCAGGAGAGTTTTTCATGCTTTGTGTGCTATGTTCCCATGTATCAATTTCACCTGATTAATTGAATTCACTAATTCATATCTAAAAATAAATGTGGGTGATGTATTACTACCTAATCAATAATGATGTGTCTTTTATTGTGTGCTGTGTCAGATCACTTTCTGGGAGCAAATAGAATATAAGTTATATATGAATAAAACATTTATTTATTTTTTTTAAAAAGCTCATAGACACAGACAATAGCATACTGATTACTAGAGGAAAAGAGAGTGGGGGGAGGTCAAAGAGGATAAAGCGGGGATGAATGGTGACAGGAGGTTTGACTTTGGGTGATGAACACACCAGTGTATTTTAGAATTGTACACCTGAAGCCTATATAATTTTACTAACCAATGTCACCCCAATAAATTCAATACAATTAAAAAATAAGTAAATAAAATTATTAAAAAAACATTTATTCAACTTTGATCATTACACAAAGGCCCTTAGGTTAATAAAATGCTTTAATTATAGACTATAAAATGCTGTATCTCCTTTCTTAACTGAAATATTTCCCCATAGTAATAACCAAAAACCAAAAAGAGGTTTTATTCTCTTACAAACAAAGAGAAAGTTGTTTTTTTACCTTAGCTACCTATAGTGTAATGGTACCTCTTTGCTATAGGTAAGATCTAATATATCTGGTGATAATTCTCTATCTCTCTCTCATTTAAACACTTCTCTACATACACTTATTTTCAAGAATGTTTCAAGGAATTCTAGACCTGGAGTATAGGAAATATGAAATATATAGAAATAGGGGAAATACAGAAATATGGGAAAATATGGTACTGAGTACTATTTTGCTGCTACTGTTGAAGGCAGGGAAACAATGATGGTAAAATAAAGTCTCCAGGGGTAGAGATAAAAAGATAAAAAAGAAGAAAGTCCAGATTGATTTTTTTTCTGTTTTTCAACCCTTTTCTGTATCTACCTGAAAATTTTCCTGATCTTTAAAAGATCCAGTGACACCTGCTCTGGGACCTTCTCTGATATCCCAAGACAGAGTTCACCACTCTCTATTTTTATCTTGTCCTATAACTTTCTTATCCTTTTACTGTTGCTCTTAAAATACACTGTCCTGTGGTTACCTTCTTCACATACACTGTGAACTCTGGCAATTAAAGTGTGTGTGTGTGTGTGTGTGTGTGTGTGTGTGTGTTAAGGAACATAAGAAGGTTCTTTTGGAAGTTGACAATGCAACAACTGGCAATAACAAAGTGAACACTAATGTTGTTTTCCTAGTACACATAGACACTATGATGACATTAAATTTCATGGAACCTGGGAGGACTTAGGAAAATCAAAGGCCAAACACATTCCTATGAAGGCCAAATATGAAATAATGAAGGAAAAAAAAGACACATCTGATTACAAAAGTTTGTGGAAGAAAAGTATCAACCAACGAAGGCATCAATAACTGGAACAACAGATAGATGATTCTCTCTGTCTCTGTCTCTGTTTCTCTCTCTAAAATCAATTAAAAATGTTAGAAAAAGTTGAAGAGATTGACAAAATAGAAGTACTCTAAGAAGGAATAATTTAAATACTATTTTCATAATAAATACTAGGTACAAAATGAAGAGAAGAGTGCACTGTCCAAGTGTCATACTTTTGAAGCTGAAAATTTGAAAGTAGCAGATCTATCTGACATTTAAATGGATGTGGAATTATCAGGAACCACACAACCCATACACTTTCAAATTATATTGTAAAGGAAAGCAGTGGGCAGGTAAATAGTGCTGACTCAACCTTTTCTGATGTCAAAATATAGATAAAATTATGGAAAATCCAAGGGTTTGTTTTTTTTAGAAACAAATTCAAGAAATGCTTATTGAAACTTTACAAACTCACACAAGTTAAAATCACTCTGTGACCCTGAAATCAGAGAGGAATGAAAGAAGAAAGATCAATAACACTGTGGATAATATCAACTATCATTAAAAAATTTTAGGAAAGGCCAGATAAGTGAGACTTTCTGCTAATATGGATGTTACCATAAACAAGAAAAAATTGTTAATGGAACATACCAATAAAAAGCAGGGGAAAACAGGCAAGCAAGAAATAAAACTCTAAGAGTACATGTCATTTAAACTCTCAAATTTGGAAAATTTTTCATTGAAACTCTCAAATATGGAAATGCAGTTTATATAATTAAAAGAACCAAAATTATTGACTATCTATTATTACTGGATTTAAGTAGCATAAAGTTCACTGGTATCACATTTATTTTAATATGTTGACTTTTATTTAATTTTAATAAATGCAAAATATTTATGAAAGTACTTTTTAGATTTATTTGTAATATTTTATTGTGGTAAATATACATTGCCAAAACTTACCATTTTAACTCTTTTCTAGTGTACAGTTCAGGTCCATAATTATTCATATTGTGTAATCATCATCATATTTATCTCCAGAACTTTTTTCGTCTTAAATGGAAATTCTGTACACATTAAGCAATAACTCCCAATTTCTTCTTGCTCCTACCCCTGGCAGCCACATTCTACTTTCTGTCTCTGTAAATTTTACTATTGTATATACCTCATGTAAGTAGAATCATACAGTGTTTGTCCTTTGTGACTAGCTTATTCACTTAGCTTAATGTCTTTAAAGTTTATATGTGTTCGTTGAGCTGGGGAGAACTAATATATATTGGCGAACACAGTAGCTGACAGATAGTACCTAGTTAACACAGCTTGGTACTCTACAGGATCACATGGATAGGTTTAAAGCCCAGGAGACAAAATAATTCTATGTCAGCCATGATGGCAAAGAAGGTTAAAAGCAAGATCTTATTTAAGGACAGCTTCAGTTAATTCATAAGCAGTTCTGAGTGTGGTACCTTTGGGTCTACCTGTGATTGTTAATGCCTAATGCAATCAGGGGCTCACAGATAAGCCTGGCTTTGCTCCAAGGTAGAGAGGTTTTGGCAGCTACACATGACAGCTCTGTGAACCTTCCTGATGCTGTTCAAGCAAACGACCACTTTGTCCTAAAGCCACAATACTTGGTATATATAATTGATCAGACCTTAAATATATGTTGACATTCCTTTATTGATGTATTCAACCTTCAGATCCCACTTGCACATAATTCAATACAGAAATATAAAATGAGAGAATTTTAAACACATGAAAACGTTCTCTAAAGAGAAATTGAAAAACTTATGTTTTTAAAAAAATGGACAACTTTGTGATGATGTAGTTTAAGAATATGATAATGAAGATCAGATCAGCATTTTAAAAAGAAGTTTGATAAAAGTATAATTTGTGTTACAAGGGAAATAAACTTCTGTAGTGCTTTTATGGGAATTTTTAAAAAGCTGATTATGCATTTAATGCAGCACATGAAGAAACTTGGACCCTTGTAATTTACTACAATAATAAACTTAAACAAAAAGGATGTCCTGAGTTTCTGTTCTGATCTCTTTGAATGCTTTGCTAAGTAATTATTTCAGGCTTATACTGACAGAAATTTGTCAGAAAATTAGAGCTATTTAATTTTTTTTTTACTATTTTCTTTTGTGCACATTTTGCTTTGTCTAGTTTTCTTTGTTAAAGATTTTTATAGCTCCTCCAGTTAAGTTTGAAGCGTGACATTCCCTCTACCTTCCTTTGTTTCTTCTCTATCATTCGTTTTAAAACTGGGTCAGTCTACTTTAATTTCATTTTGTTGCTCTCTGAAGATTATTGGTTTCAAAATAAAGAAGCTCTCTCAGCTGAGGATTAACCAAAAATCACACAACAGAATAAAGAAGCTCGCTGACATTCAATATTACATATGATACACAAAACACAGTTTTTAGAGTCTTACAAATAAGTATATGTATATAGAAAACTGTACTGATGTCCACTTGGCTATTTTCTTCTTGCCCAGTGTAAAACAACATAATTCTGCTTGAAGGGCCCTTTTTCCTGGAGCAAAACGGGCAGAATCTCATATGGCATTGCTCTCTCATCTTCTGCCTTTCATCTGGTGAGGGAGAGTCAGAGATTTGAAGGATTGTCCTTTGAAGAGTACATCAGCTTTGAGTGTGAGATGACTACAACCTTGGCCAAGTTAGTGAGGCTGATTTCTTTCCATTAGTAGAGATTGTTTATCATAGACAGGGAAGGCAAGGGGTTGAGGAGAGTGGTTAGAAAAATGAGATTTTGAATCATTTCTTCCATATACAAGCTCTGTGATCTTGAGCAAGTTACCTAACTTCTCTTAGTCTTATGCTTTGATTTAGGAAAGAAAGAGGATAGCACCTACTTTCAAGAAATTTGTTTGACAAGCTATTTTAGATGAAGTACTAGTCAATGATTTGTCATTCCATAATTTGCAACTCAGGTTATGATTATTTAAGGTAGATTATTTAAGGTAGATTACATGCAGCATCAGAATTGATTTAGTATTATACTTCATCCCCGTATTTCCACATGAGATGATTTAAGCCTAAAAAAAAAAAAAAAAGGAAAACATTCTGCCTCCTGTTACAGATTTTAGGTTTGGATTTTTTTTTTTTCTTAATAGCATAGGTCCTCAAATGCCTTTGAAAGGTAATTAAAGGATCATTGAAAAGGAATAATCTACTCATCATTGTATAAAAACAAAAACAATTAGCCCTTATTTTCTCATTCTTATTTCTCTATTTCAGATGAATGAGGATCATTGCATTTTGAGGCTGGGGCATTTTGTGAATGATAATGCCCTTATGTAATCAATTTTATATAATCTAACAAGTAATCCAGTACCTTTGATTTCATATTCACAATGCAACTTTTATAAGTAATTACTGAAGAGAAGTACAGGATCGAAATTCTGTATCTCTGGTAAGAGAAGATAAAATTCTAGTTCTAACATATTGAAGAAGCAGTAACTCAAAATTTTAAGGTGGATTTCAGATGAATGATTACTGACTCCATTGAAAAAGAGGTAAAGGTGCATTTTAACTTGTTTTTAATAAATAGACTGTAGGTAAAAATTTACCGCACACAGATTTATTTACTGGTATACCATTTTACTCATTCACTTGATTTATGGAGAACATTGTCATGTGATTTTCACAGGCCAAGTTGCACTTAACACTTTAAAATAAGGTATTGATAAGGCATGACAGTGAATTTTGAATGTTATTTCATTTAGAGAATTCTGAAACCAAATTTTGGCTCTAAGTTAACAAGTATAGTAGCAGAATTATCTTAGAATTGTAGTAAAATTGAAGGCAGTAAACTTCTAATTCATATCACAACGAACATTGTTCAATTTTAAGTAAAAGATGTTATCTTATGTGTTAAGGGGAGTGTATTGATTTTTTTCCATGTTAATATAGAATAAAATAGAGACATTTAGTATTATTAATCTCTAGTTTAGCCTCAACTTTCCTTTTTAGGGGAAAATATAGTGTGTTTGTGTATTTGAGTGCTTGTGAGTGGATTTGAGGCTTGGGTATGTTTCTTTATATCATGTAATAATTATAATGGTTAAATAGATTGATGAGTTTGTGATATCAATTATTTTGTCACCCTGTGTTTTCTAACTGTAGGCAAAAGAGATGAAAGAGTCTGAAATTCACAAATAACTTACTTTTTATTGGTAATTTTCCTTTTGCTATAGAACTAAACAAAGTTGTTAATTCAGACGTGTAAAAGTGGTATTTCTTTTGGATTTAATTGCATATAACTCATTATTCTGAATTATTGTTTCATCTTGGAGATGATTTTCACTTTTCTCTTTAAGAGAGAATTTTATTTTTTCATTAGACTTTTAGTAAACCACTAACATGAGTGAGAAGCTTTGACAGTATTTGTGGATATTTTAAAGATAGAAATACATCTTTGACCCTGAGATATTTATATTCAGAAGGGATGCATCAAAAACTAATGCTATAAGGATTACTTATGATGAGCATTTTTAAGAGAAGAAACAGAATATTGCAGCAATTGGTGAAGAAATGATGACCACATCTTATCAATTTTGCTTTGGTAGAAACTCTTTGCTCTATGAATTCTCCATTCACTGCCCACTTCTCTCATTCCAGATCATCGACCTCTCCCTGCTGTGTTATTCTTATGGTTTCCTTTACTTCACGTTTATTTCTACACCCTACCAACCTAGCCTGTTCCTCGCACTCTCAGTAGAGTATTTTCTTAGAAACTCATCTGCTTAAAAATACTGAGGGCTTTCCATCTCTTTCACATTAAGGCTCCTTGGCTTTCCACAAATGTTCCTTCACCATCTGGGCATACTGTGTCTATTGCATTTTTCAAATATTCATTGCTATTCACTATTCCCAAAATAAAACATTCAGTTTCTAATGTCATTCATTTTCTGTTCCTTGTGTTTGAATGCCCTTCCCTTGCTGGTCATGCCTGAAAAAATAGTGCTGATATTTAAAGATGCCACTATAATTTCACCTCAGGGTTCCTAACTCTCAGAATTCTGAAGTCAGGATTGTTAATGTCATTATAAAACATTGATGGACACTCTTCACATTTATTACTCTTTGAATTTATTTAGGTAAATTTCTATCCTCACCATCTGTAAGCTCCTGGAATGTAAAGGACAGTGTATTATTTCTTAAACATTTCCCATGCTTTGCATGCCTAGCACATATGAAAGAGAATCTCAAAGCAAAATAGAGGTTTGGTGATACAGAGGAAAACAAAAGAAAGAAACTTTGCTGGAACATGTTTCCTTTTTTGACTCAACAGCTCATTTTACAGATATGAGGATCTACTCATAAATACAATTACATGCGATACATTCTGAGGAAATGTATCATTGCATGTACACAGTACACAGCTGTTCAAGTACATGCCACATCTTATATGGGCAGAGCAGGTTTATCTCAGCAGCCTCTACTGCTTCATGTGCCTGTAGTTCAAGGCTTGGTACATATTATTGATTTTGAGGTGCTGCAAGAATCAGGATCATCAAGAGCAATGCAGGGTGCCTCAGTGTAGCAAAATGTCACCACCTCAGGACCTGTAATTTGACATATTGAAATATTTCAATAACAAGCTGTGTAATAGTGGACAGTTGATTTCACTAGAATATGTGAACATGGATGTTTTATTTGTGTTAAAACTTCACACTTTATGCTTCAAATGCATGTATGTGTATTATTTTCTTTCTGTTATTAGTCTTTATAATTTTATTCAGTGTGCTTATGTCTTACAGATATTTTTTTAAATTTCAATGATTTTATTTATTTATTTTTTTGAAGTACAAAAATTAACCTATCCTTTTAATAATGGTATCAATGTCTTCCTGGAAAAATGACAAGAGTTACATGAGAATTTCGGTTGTCTCTTTACAGTATGTTTTGCTATTTTACTCCCTAAAACCTTTCCTGATAATCACTAGCATTTCAGGTTTGAAAGTAATTGAAGCATACTTCCATGTCCTGTTGACGATTTGTGTTTTTTCCCTTTCCTTTGCCCCTTCAGATTCCCTCTCTCCTCTTGTCCCAGACACTGACTTGTCGTGTAGTCAGTGGGCTCAGGCAGTGAGGAGCCCTGTCAAGAGACTGAAGAGGAGGCGGACTGAGTATTTCTTCTCTTGATTTCCTTCCTGAGGCTATGCCCTGCTCTAATGTCAGTTCCCTACAGTCACCCTAGTCCATCCACACAATATCTTTTCTCCTGGATTCTGATTACCTCTCATCCTATTGATCCCTTGTACTAACTGTTGGCAACAGCCTCTCTGCTGCTGGCCCTGGTCCTTGAACTCTCCATTCCCCCCCCCCCATATATCATACATAACTTTGTAATTAATCTCTTTGGAAAGAAGGTGTCACCTTAATTGGAGTGTACCACCTGTGTCCTGTGGGGTCCTTGGGGAGATTGAGCATTCTGGGTAGCACAGAGAGGATTGGGAATCCAGTGAGACGGAAAATTGTGAGATTATAGCATAAGGTAGTAAGAATGCATCTTATTTGGATTCTGGATTTAGAATTAAGAGTCTTCTGTTTGGCTTTGGTCCTTGGAAGGCTAAAGTGCTGAAGGTCAGCTTTGTCATTATTTGTGACAAATCTGATCTTATGTGTGGTTAAATATTATGTAAGCATGTGAAGGTTCAATCTAACAAAATAATAATCAGGAATTAGTCATGTCATTGCATTTATTCTTACTGAGTATCACCTTTCAAATACATGTAAAATCTCTAAATTTCTCTTGAAATAAATATCTTCTAATTTTTTGGTATGTTGAAATTCTGTAAAGTAATGTGGAACTATAATCATATAGCAAGAATATGATACATTATTAAATAATAATAAAGTGCCTTTGAGTTGTATATGAAATTAATAGCTTTCAAATACACATGATCCAGATTATCAATCAAAAATATTAAGAAAGTGCATTTCCTAGATCACTTTAGGAGCAATTACATCCTTTTGAAGCCAAGTAAGTATCAACAAAAATTTAAATAATGCAAAGCTGGAATAATAGATAATAGGTCTTGCCAAAATCATAATTCATACTGAATTATTTAATGTACTAATATCCATGATATCAAATAAAATAATCTTCAAGAAGTATATTTAAATTATATATAATTGCATTTATGGGCTGAGAATTTTCAACAAAATGTATTGGAATTCTTCCCATTTTAATAATTAATTAAACACAGAATATCAATGTTGTTACCTCAGATTTCCACATGAGAGGAAAACTCTGAAAATATAAATCAGCCCACATGATCAATCATGTTGCATATACATTTTGGATAGTCTTACATTGCAGTTTCATTTTGTGATTAGTTTTTTCTTTCCTCTTAGGATCAGCCTTGGGGAGTCTTTTCATTAATAGAGAAATAATTGACGTATAACATTGTGTAAATTTAAGGTATAAAATGTGTTGATTTGATGCATTCATAATTCCCAGTATGATAACCACCATAGCATTAGCTAACACTTCTATCTTGTCACATAATTATCAATTCTTTTTTTGTGGTGATAACATTTACTATATAGACTCTTAGCAACTTTGAAGTTTATAACACAGTATTGTTGACTATTATCACTATGCTGTGCATTAGATCTAGGATTTATTTATGATTACAACTATCAGTGTTTGGTGAAATTCTTTACTGAGCACATACATTTACAACCAGAGACATTCATAGGTAAGATTTCAGGCTTCAGGGATCATAGGTTTACAATTTGGGTAGCTAGCCATATTACAGTGATCTTCTTTGAGTTTTTGTTTGTTTTGTTTTACTTTTTAGCAAAAACTGGCCTTTCAAAACTTTCGACTCAATACAGGGATTTTAAAACTAGAAAGGTTATGCTTTGCAAGAAAATAAAATCTTTATATGAAAATACAATTTAAAAATAATCCCAGTAGTAGTATTTAGGAACAATTACTGTTAATAAAGATGCCTCCCTTTGAAAATAATTTGGTTCTCTGAAAAACTCTCCCCAAAACAGTTTTGCTATTAATTTATGATACATTTTTGAGTAAAACTGCTTATATTGGCCATCAAAATTCTATGAGTTTTTTTCTCTCCCTAATGTATCTATTCCATCTGCTGGCTCTTAGTAGCAATCAAACCCACAATGAGGAATCCCATTAAAAACCACCATTTTTTTCCCTCTAGTTCCCTAAGCTTCTCTCACTATAGATATTGATGCAAGAAAGCTGAATATTTTGCTGAAAATCCATTTCTCAGCGAACTAGATGGCTATGTCAGAATGAACTTGTCTGAAACGGGGATTTCAGCATGGATGCCTATGATGTCTAGAAAAACTGTGCTCTGCCATCTCTTTTTCTCTCTGTGTTTACAGTGTTCAGTTATGGTGTCCCTTCCCTTCCCATTACATCCTCCATGGAGATCTATCACTACTCTGTACTTATTGTGTTTACGCTGTCTGATCATGTGTTTCTAAAAGTCAACTGACTGTAATTAAATGGTAAAATGTGATATTTTTTTCTTTCAATTTTATATGTATACCTCCTGTTTGCATTAATTGCAATTCCTAGTTTAAATACGGCCAGCCTATTTGTTTTATCCAAGAAGCCATATTCTGAGACAGGGAATGAACACTCAAAAGCCAACAAACATCAATGCAGTTAACACCAGCGACATCAACAACAAAAACTGATGGTGAGGGATATAAGGATTGAGGGATGGAGGTGTAAGCTGCTGCTGCCACCCAACTCGTTTCTACTCGTGGTCTGGTCTGAGGACCTGCCTGCAGCATCAGCAGCCACTGGAAAGTTGTTGGAAATGCAGAATCTCAGGTTCTTCTAGAGACCTGCTTAATCAGAATCTGCCATTCACGTTTTCCCAAGTGATGTGTATGTACATTAAAGCTTGAGAAGCATGGCTTTTCTCTCTCTCTCTCTTTTTTTCTGACTTCCTATCTTATGTTTTCAGATCTGATGCATTTTTTAAATATTTAAGATATGTGGGGTTTTTTTTTATTTTTTTATTTTTTATTTTTTTTATTAATTTATTTTTGTTACAGATGTTTCTCCTTTTTTCCCCATTGACACCCTCCTCCCCATCCCCCCACCCTGTCCCCAGCTTTGTTGCCCATGTCCATCACTTATGCATACATGCGCATAAGTTCTGTGGTTTATCTCTTCCCTCCCCCCCCACCCCCTCTTCTGAGGGGTGTCAGTTTATACCCTACTTCCACATATGTGGGTTTTTAATGTGAAAGTTCTTAATTTAAAAAAATTATTGTCTAATTCAGTTTTTGTTGTTAATTTCCCCCCGCACATATTTCTGGGACTAGTAAAGCAAACTAAAAATGTCATTAAGTCATGGAGGCCACCAGTTTGCAAACTGTTCTAAAACATAAAGCTGTAACCAGAACCCAAGTTCAGTTGCCTGCCACAATGAAATCCAAACTTGTGAGACAGATGCTGGTGAAAAAGGAAAGAGGTTTATTTAAGTGCCAGTCCCATCAGGAGATAGGGGACTCTTGTCAATAAGGCCATCTCCCCATCTCAGTGCAGGCAGATGTTTTTATAAGGAGGGAGAGGGAAAGCAGAACAAAGATATTAAGGGGAGGTGGTTGAAAAGTTCTCTGCATGCAAGCCAGCACAGTCCATTCCTATAAGGACCTCAAAACTGGTCAAGTGATGGTCTGGTGTGCCTCATCCTGGTCTTCATCATCCCGGTTCTGTGGTTGCAGGTCAGCAAATCTTTTGGAACTGGAATGACTGAAGGTCTAAGTGTGCATCTTCTGAAATTAGTTCCTAAGATTCTTATATAAACATGCTGTTTATCTACAAGCTACATATTAGTCAGAGTCAGTATTTATAGCAACAGTGTCAAGAGAATGGTGGGGTGGGTTCAATTCTTCACTGTTACACAATGTCAAAAGTGAATGTAGACAGCCTTATTCTTGTATTTTCAGGAAATGGTAATATCTAAATAACTAAACAAAACTATTGATAGCAAGAAATCAGGTATTGTCATTAAATATCTCAAGCTTTCTTTCATTTTTAATAAATGCCATTTGTTTGTTTTATTATAATGCTGCCTGCCCTCACCACCCCACCCCCAGTATATTATATTCATACAGCAGCTAGAGTGATCCTTTTAAAACTTAAGTTGAATCTGTTTGCTTCCTCCAAGAGCTATTTTATTGAGGAATAAATACCAGTACCTTGTAAGCTTTTTGAAAGCATCTAAGTCTAGTTTCTCTTTTAAAATTTATGTCCAGCCACTGTGGCAAGCTTTGTATTCCTTCAACCACCTAGAAAAACAATGCATCAACGCTCCCTTCCAGATATATCTGTGCCTTGCCCTTCGCCCATTTCAGTGCTGCCTCAAGTGTCATTTGTACAGTTGTCTCTGATGAAAGCTGGAAAATGATAGCCTCCCATGCTTACCCCAACACCCTACTCTTTTATGATTTTTCTCAAGAGCAATCACCACAATCAGAATTCTGTAAGTTGTTCTGTTATTTTGTTTATTTCCTGTCTCTCACCTCTAGACTGTTAGTTCTTTCAAAGAAGGTACAAAAAGGTCTTTTATTCATGCTGTATCCCTAGTCTGAGTACAATGTGTCATGGAATATATATATATATATATATATATATATATATATATATATATCCTCTCCCGAGGACATTTTTGCAGTTTTTGCATTCATCTTCAGATAGAGCAAGAGGGAGTGAGGGAGGAAGAAAGAGAGAGAAACATCGACGTGAGAGAGACACATCGACTGGTTGCCACCCACACGACCCCAACTGGGGCTGGGGACAGACTGCAACCAAGGTACGTGCCCTTAGCGGGAACTGAACCCAGGACTCTCTGGTCCACAAGCCGATGCTCTAACCACTGAGCCAAACCGACCAGGGCTGAATGAATTATATTTTTGCTTAAAAATTATGGGACACTACTCACTTATTTGTAGGTTGGTTTGTTTATTTGTTTTATGGTAGTCCACAATTGAAGGTGATTTTATTAGATAAGTGTATATTCCAGGTATAACTTATGATTAGAGTCTTCTTTATGGGTTTTCAGATACACTGTATACATGTGGGTTATTTTACTTCTCTGCCATACTGGAAATTTTACAACTATATTACTTACTTCCAAGTGCCTGTCAAATAGTATCTTTAATGAAGGGCACACATAATATCTTCTTTAATAACTTTTTTATTATTAGTGCTGACCATTAATTAGCAACTCTATTCTAAATTGAATAATTGAGCTATGGTATATTACTTGGTTTAAAATAAATAAAATATAAACATCTCACACAGAATAATTAAAAAATACAGTTATTCTTAGAAAAGTTTTTTCCCTCTAAATCAGATGGCAGAGAAAATGATTTTATACAACGGCTTCTTGAAACATTTTACATTTTACTGAGAATAACAAATATGATTCCAAGTACCACTCAGTTATCATTCTAAGAAAGAGATTTGAAACTTTGGTACTTTCTCAAGTATACTCATTAGCCACAAAATTATGTGACACTGAAATAGATTACTCTAGACAATATCTTAAGGTATAGAATGAATTTATTACTATAATTAGGCCTCATTGTTCAAGAAATACTTTTTTTTGTTTTATCCTCACCTGAGGACATTTTTGCATTTATTCTCAGAGCGAGAGGGAGAGAGGGAGGATGAGAGAGAGAGAAACATCGATATGAGAGAGACACAATGACTGGCTGCCACCCACATGACCCCAGCTGAGGCCGGGAACAAACTGCAACCGAGGTATGTGCCCTTAACGGGAACCAAACCCAGGTCTCTCTGGTCCACGGGCCGATGCTCTAACCGCTGAGCCAAACCGGCCAGGGCAAGAAATACTTTTTTTTAAAAAAGACCCTCTTTATTTATTTATTTATTTATTTATTTATTTATTTATTTATTTATTTATTTTTATATTTTATAAAGTGCTATGGGGATGTTACACAGGAACATCTTGAAAGCTACCATTCATTATGTCCTCTCCATTTATTAGGGAATTGGTTTTAGGTACCTTTGGTTTTAATATATAAAAGAGAGCCTAACAAACTAGTTATTCAATAAATATCTGAGAAACTGAATAAAATAAAAATGAAGTTATGTTGGGCATATTTATTTGTGTATAGAATTTGTAAGTTCATGCACTGAGCTCTTAGTGAATGATGGCGAACTAAGAGCCCCCTTAGTGAAGAGGGTTGTTAATGCTCTCTATAGAAGATGGAACGTGAAGTTGATTTAGGGGGTCTGTTGACTAAGAGCTAATTAAAAATTACTCTCTGCACAGTCTTTTTCCATTGTGGTAGACAAAAAACTTTAAAAGGACGAAAATTCTGAATTAGCATTTAATCTACTTTAATGACTTAGGATATTTATTAATTTCTTATAAAAACTTCTTTTGAATAGAATTTCAATTTAAATGTTAAAAATAATTTAAAATATTTATTTATCCTTATATACTATAAAAATATATGCTAAGCTAGAATTATTTACTGGAATAAAAATTTAATTAATGTTATCTTCCAATTTTAGTATAAATATCCATTAGCATGTATAGATTTTTAATTTTATAAACAACAGCCACCCATAGTAGCCACCTGCTTTGATGTTAGTAGAAGACATACAAATTACAAGCATTTCTCAGAATACTAATAGAGATGTAGATTAAATGAACATCTGGTTAGTTGACATGATATTTATATATTAAAGTGGAAAACAAAATATGAGTTCACAAGAGTGAAATTATTGAGAAATCTGGGATCAGAACTTGACTTCTTTGAGTCTTACCTAAGCCATGTACATATAAGTAAATATTATAGATGCTCCAATGATAATTGAACTGACACATAATTAATTGGTATATAAAGAAAATGATACATTATTTTATATCCCTGTATAAGTATGTTTTTATGACTGTCATTTATTAAGTAAATTTTCAATTATTCATACAAAATACCAAAACAAAAATTACAATGTTAATTACAAATATTCCACAGAATTTTTTTAGCAATGAGTCAAAGATCAATGACTTAACATTGACTGTAGCTTTTACAACTTTTTAATGACTTTGAATAACTTTGTCAAGTTCAAAGGTATCAGGAAATACAGGGATTGTAGGAAGATCAAGAATATAATTTGGTTATTTCAGGAAAATCAATCAGGAGGAGTAATGAATGGGGTCAAGGTTTAAATGAAGCGGTGATCAAGAGCAGGCTTAGGGTACAAGGCCAAGAAAGCTGAGTGAGAGTTTTGTAGCTGTCTCTTGACTTATTATTTTGTCTCTTCCCTCTTTCCTCTGAGTTAGTATACCTCTTCTTTTGGGAACTGCCTCTCGACCTTCTCTAGTTAGAGACCCAAGTGACTGATGCTATTGGACATTGTCACTAGTACTGAATGGACATGTGCTCTAAACTTATCCAGTCATTGTTAAGGGTGTCTCAAAGTGGAGATGACAGGAAGAGCCCATTCCTCTTTGGATTATGGGCTAATAGGATATAAACATGAAAGCTCTGTAGACAGCTCTTCAAGGGAAATCAAGAAAGAGGATAATGAAATTACTGATAGCATACAGGTCATCCCTGCCGTATTAATCCTCACCTTCACCCTTCCTTTCCCATGAGGTGCTAACATTAGCTAATAATTCTTGCTTAGACTGAAACTAGGTTCATTCTTTAATTTTCAGCTGGAGTCCTGACTAATGCATCTTCTGTAGCAAGAGCAACTCTTACAAGTGCTGTTTGCGGCTAGAATATATATTAGGATGGGCTATACTGAACTCCTAGTTTAAGGTATTGGGGAAAAGGAAACAAATATAATATAGGAAATTAGAATGTAAAAGTTAAGGAAAGGATGCTAGAAACCCTCCAGTTCAGTATCCATTATTATGAATAATGAAACAGAAGTGCCCACAATATTTTATTTTTAATGACATGGCCCAGCTCATGCAATTAATGAATAATCATATTGAGTCCCAGATTAGGATTCCCATGACTTTTCATAGAAAGCTGCTCCTTTCAGAACTCTGTCTTGGTCTAGTAGGAGCCTGCAACCAAGTTAAAAGGAGACAGGCATGTTCAAGAATTGTCTTCTACTTTGGTCTCAGTCCAAGGTCTGTCATGCTTACTTCCTGAACAGATCCTGCTTACCTTCCAACCGTGATCCAGCAAGTGATTCTTTAATATATTGATTCGTGTGTCTCTTTCCTTCTAGCCTTACATTCATACTCTTTTCTCAGTATTCTTTCCCCTTTGATTTTGGTCTGGGACACATTCAAGGATCTTTCTTATAACTGAAATGAATACAGTATTTTGTTTTGAACTTATGTGTATTACAAGGCATCTTTCTGCAAAGATATTAGGTGTAGCATTATCTGAAAGCTTATGTATAGATATAACAACATGATTAAAGACAATTCTCAAAGGGTAGATTAACTCCAAAGATTTAAGAAAATTCAAATTAAACACTTCTAATTGGCAAAATTTCCACAGGGACATTAATCATAATCAGTGAATAATGAAGGATATTGGTGCGTATTAGAGGCATAATTGTTGACCTCTACAAGAGTTTTAAGTTTATCTGAACGTTGATATTCACCATTAAAAAGAATTAGCTCATTTGCTTTCTCTATGTAAATTTATTTTCTTGCCTGTCTTGAGGAATATAAAGTCAATTCAGGTTATATCTGTGTTTTAAAAAGTAAAAATAAATAAATAAATAAAAAGTAAAGTATACCCCAATGCTAAAATGAGAATGCAATTTAATTATTAAAAAATATAAATCAGCACGTAGATTTCTTCAAAGCATGTATGCTCCAGGGTAGCCTTTTTAATTTAAGGATCATCTACTATCTGTCTATCTATATCTATCTATCTATCTATCTATCTATCTATCTATCTATCTATCTATCATCTATCTATCTATCTATCTATCTATCTATCTATCTATTGTCTTTCTCTGACACAGCTAACTTCATCTTTAAAATATATACAGACATAAAAAAGAACATAAAATATGTAGACAAGAAGTGTATTCCAAAAAGTAAATATGGAAGAAAAAGCGCAGCTAATAAGTTCTTTAAAAAAGAAAGGCTGATAAAGTATTTGCATTTCTTTTTTCTTTTTTAAGTTTCTTTAAAATTTTTTTTTTCTTTATTAATTTTAGAGAGCGAGGAAGGGAGAGGGAGAGAGAGAACATTGATTGGCCGCCTCCTGCATGTCCCCCACTGGGGATCAGGCCCACAACCTGGGCGTGTGTCCTGACCGGGAATTGAACCAGCGACCTCTTGGGGCATGGGTTGATGCTCAACCGCTGAGCCACACTGGCCAGGCAAGTATTTGAATTTCTACAAAGACTGAAGATATTGTCTACTTGTGAATATATCAATAAAAGCAATAGAACATGAGTGTTCCAAAGGATCAATAAATAAGGTAGTATTAAACACTTGAGTGTCACCTATGAAAGGAAATCATGATGTTAGTTTTTATCTTTGGTTTCAGATTTCACACAACTATCAGATTTGCCATAGTTTCTTTCAGAGAGCTGTGATTTATTTATCTTTTCTTTATATATATATTGCTAATCTAGCTCAGTATCTGACCTAGACTGGAACTCATTAAGGGTTAGCTGTTGAATATTCTACTTTCCCATCAGAAATTCACAGATGTACTTTTTAAAAATAAATGGGAAGTGAGAGACAAGAGAGAAGAAACTAATGAGGCAGATAGGTATCAAAGGCAATACACGCAGAACATCTGTTTATGAGAAACAGAAAAGTCCTTAATTATCCAGTGGGAACATCCATGGAGATTCTTCATTTCCCTTTGCATTTTGTCTTTGTCTTACCGAAAACCCTTTACCTATTACTGTTAATTTTATTTAATACTAAATAACACTGCCACACATTCTTTATCAGCAAGGATGCTTGCCAGGTTGTTCCAGTTTTCTTTATCGCAGACAGAATAGATAAGAAGATGACTTCAAATGTTTTCATCCACTTCTTTTTAAATTCCCAAGTGTGTAGTGTGAATTTCTTTTTACATTTCACAGGATTCAATATTAATGATAATTTGAAGTGCATATGGACAGTCTTCTCTTTACATGGTAGTGCAGGAGCATGAAGAGCAAGTGCAAGTTGAAGTTATGTGAGCAAGCAATGGAAACATTATTAGTGTTCTGTGACATTTAAATTTCTTTTTTTTTTTTTTTGTCAGAACATTAACGCATCTCTTATTCTTTGTCCATAAATGCAAGGGCATGAAAAATAGTAAAACTAACATTTATCTAGTACATTGCTTAAAACATGAGGCATATTGAGAATTAAAGTGATTTCTTTCTTTGTAAAATACATATCTAGAGTTGTTTGAATAGTGCTTTCTTTTCTTTGTGTAATTGATGGTTTGTATCTTAAGAGAGCATCTTTTCTATGCCTTGGTGGACTGTCATATTTCTTTCAAAGTCAGGATCAGCTTCCAACATTTTATTGTTTGCTCTTTCAGTATCATGAAATATCTCCAAGAGTTCCTTTGATGTGAAGTTTTTGTTGGTGTCACTTTCTCTGGAATATCTTCATCCATTGTGTCATAATCAGTTTTCCATTGTGTTGATTTTTGCCTTAGAATACGTCCTCTGGCTTCATATGTGAAGCCTTCACTGGTGGCAGTTTCAACATTCCCAAGTCCGTTATTTCTTTCGTAATTCTATTTACCTTTTACTTTAATTTTACTTTTAGCATTGTCACTTTTCTTTTTTCCCCTCATATTTTATTTTTGTTGTCTATTTCTGTTAAATGTCCTATGAGTCTGTAACTGGGAGACAAAGAGGTAATCCAACCATCAACTTTGCAGTCTGTGCATGTGATTCGAATCACAGTGACCAGACTATGAAAAATGTGACATGATTGGTCATGGATCATGATAAGCATCTCTTATTTACATAACAATCTTTGTACTGATAAGCTAGCACCACGTTTTTACCAGGTGCAATTACGGTCACTATACCATAGGAACAGTATGCCGTGGACCATGTGTGGGCGCTGATATTATTTAAACTGTGGTAACCCAAATTCATGCACCTTAGAACTGCTCAAAACAAAACTATCTGCATTTTAAATATTTGGTATAAATATTATTTTATTATTTGTGCAGACATATACTATGTAAAATTATTTAATTTTTTAACAGATGTCAATTATAACCTCTTGTATATTTACTATTTTATATTGCATATAGATTTCTATAGATGATCGTATTTACACCACACTAACTTGGACACATAGGGGATATCTCTTGAATGAAGAGTAAAAAACCTATCTGGCTGTTGTTTCAAGCATACCAAGGCCAATGTTTGCCAGTGTCTACAAGAAAGTCTGTAGCTTTGTAGGTCCAGACATTCTGTTATGCCAGAACATTCATTGTTTACCAGACCTTCAGGGATGATTCAATCCAACCAAAAGAGCAAAAAAGAAATTATAAACCAAATACAAATTTTGAATTGATAATAACACATATAACCATGAATTAGATGACATTGTCACTATGAGTTTACAATAGATTTTAGTCCAGATAGGAGTCTCAACCGTACTTTCAGTTGATCACTTGTTGGGCTACCAAGAGCTAGAATTAGAGGTCTCTGCCTTCAAAGAGAAAGTGAGGACAGGTTCCCAATGACTCGGCCCCTTGAAAGGCAGTATGCCTAATACCTAAAAGCACATATTCTAGATCACTGTATACAATATAGTAGCCATTAGCCACGGTGGGCCATTGAGCACTTGAAATGTGCCTAGTCCAAATAGAGACATGTTGTAAGTGTAAAATACTCGTTGAATTTTGAAGACTATAATGAAAAATAATGTTAACATATCATTTATAATTCTTGTATCAGCTGTGGTACATCTACACAATGGGATACTATGCAGCTGTAGGAAAGAGAGATCTCTTATGTTTTGAGATGACATGGAGGGACCTGGGAAGTATTATGCTAAGCGAAACAAGCCAGTCAGAGAAAGACAAGTACCACATGATTTCACTTATTTCCAGAACATAATGAACAAAATAAGCTGTCGACCAAAAGAGATCCAGAATCATGGAAATAGGGAACAGACTGACAAACCTCAGAGGGATGGGGGGTGGGAGGGGTGGGAAGAGATAAACCAAACAACTTATATGCATATATGTACAACCAGTCAATATAGATACAAGGCTGGGGAAGGCAGGAGGGGGGTGGGAGCGGGAAGGATGGGTCAATGGGGACAAAGGGGGACACCTGTAATACTTTCAATAATAAAAAATAAAAATAAAAAGAATTCTTGTATCGATCATATGTTGAAATGTCATTATTTGGCTATATTGATTTAAATAAAATATATTCTTAGTAGTAATATGATCTAGTTCTTTGGGATTTTTCAGTGTGGCTACAGAAAAGTAGAAATTGCTCTATGTGACTCACACTGTTGTTCATGGTCGCTGCTCCAGAGACACAGTGCCCAGGTTCAGGTCCCAGCTTCACAATTTACATGCTGTGTGACACTGGAATTGACACTTACCCCCTTTGTTCCTCAGTTTCCTTATCTGTCAAATGGAGAAAACAGTTTCTAAAACAAGGATACAGTTAAATTTAAATAAGTTAATAAGTCTTAAGCACTTAGATATTTGCCCGAGATTTAGTTAAGCACTGTATGTTAGTTGTTATTGTTGATCAGTATAAGAAATACACTTAACGTATTTTCACTTAAACTCTTTTTGTATTTTTGTTTTCTTACAATCAGCATTGTTTACTCTTTCCAGACATGTTGCTGTATAATTGGGTCAGATTACACTTTTTTTACATCAGCCATATCCAGACATGTTTTCCTAGGAATACACACAGGATTATTGACGGAGAGTTGAAACACAAGCCAATTTCATCACCACGGTGTTTATAATTCATCATAAACATATTTACACACTATATCTTTTTGGTTTACTTTTATACATGGCTAACTGTATCCATTGTGTGTGTGTACAGTGTTTTAATTATTATTACTCTGTCTACTAAATGGTGGCTTTTCTCAAACAATGGGAGCTCTTTTCTTAGATAACTAAGAAATGATTAAACTATTTTATTATTTAGTATGAAAATAATTTAGTGTTTATATTTAATATAAAGTTAAAGTATAATATATAAACCTTAAATAGATTTTTATATACAAGAATTAAGGTTTAATACTAGTGTGTGATTCTAGGATTTTTATTACAGTGAAAAATAACCACAGGTTATAGGTTCATTGATATATTATTATATTGTTAGTTTGGAAATTATTTCTAAGTGTAGTTCTTTCAGATATCTGTAATAAAATTTTGCATTTCTTCAGCATAAGTGGTGGGCAGTATATCATTTTTCTTCTTTTTTTTAATGAGCAGTATTCCCATAACTGAAATAATCAGGATCTAAAATAGCTGTTCTTCAAAATACACACTTCCAAGTATATGACTCTAATATTTTTATACTCTCCTAATTTTCCTAGTGTTCTGGGCTTTTAATGTGGTCATAATGACATATTTTTTATATTTAAGCCCATTCATCTTCCATTATGGTCAATGAGCATCCGAGATTTTAGTAGAATTTTTTATCTCATTTATAAATTTTTTTCAGTTTGAAATATTTCCATCCTGATGTTATTGCTTTCTCTTGTAATGATACCTTTCTATCCTAACTCATTTTACTTCCCATTATATGGTTATTTAATTAATCTGTTAATATCAGATGCTACATTTCATCTAGAGTTTTCGTAAAGTCTAACTGTACTTTATGAATTGAATTTGAATGTATTGTGGCAGTAATAACCTCAAAGAATTGTAATAGGTTTGTTAAGCATGACCTCCGCTGCCTGAATTCATGTTGCCTGTAATTAATCAAATCATACCTTACCAGGTGTGCATTTGCCATGCTCCCTAAATACGTTTCCATGAGTGCAATGCTACAGCAGATGTTCACATTTGTCACTCCTCATTCATCTTCTGTTTTTCATTTTATAATACATTATGTGATGTAAGTATCCATTCAGTGAACTAATAATACTCATTCAATAATGGAACGTATTATTTATTCCAGTTGAATTGACTAGTTATTATAACTTCTAATGGTGTTTAATTTTTTTATTTTTATTAATAATTTATTTTGTTACAGATGTTTCTCTTTTTCTCCTCCTAGACACCCTCCTCCCGATCCTGCCCCCCACCCCCAGCATTGTTGTGTATGTCCATTGGTTACACATACATGCCTGTAAATTCTTTGGTTTATCTGGTCCTCCCCCCCGCCCCCCTTCTCTGAGGTTTTTCAGTCTGAATTATACTCCTTTCTTTGTGTCTGGGTCTATTTTGTTCATCAGCTTATTTTGTTCATTATAGTCCACAAATGAGTGAGATCATGTGGTATTTGTCTTTCTCTGATTGGCTTATTTCACTTAGCATAATGCTCTCCAGGTTCCTCCATGTCATCTCAAAGAGTAAGAGATCTTTCTTTCTTATGGCTGTATAGTGTTCCATTGTGTAAAATGTACCACAGCTTTTTTATTCACTCATCTATTGATGGAAATTTGGGCTGTTTCCAGATCTTAGCAACTGTAAATTGCGCTGCTATGAACATAGGGGTACATATATTCTTTCTGATTGGTGTTTCAGACTTCTTAGGATATATTCCTAGAAGTGGGATCACTGGGTCAAATGGCAGTTCAATTTTTAATTTTTTGAGGTGACACCATATTGATTTCCATAGTGCGTGCACCAGTCTGCATTCCCACCAGCAGTGTACTAGAGTCCCCTTTTCTCCACACCTTCACCAACACTTGTTTGATGACTTGTTGATGGCAGCCATTCTGGCAGGTGTGAGGTAATACCTCATGGTCGTTTTAATTTGCATCTCTCTGATGATTAGTGACTTGAGCATGTTTCATATGTCTCTTGGCCATTTGTATGTCCTGTTCGGAGAGGTGTCTATTTAGTTCCTCTGCCCATTTTTTAATTGGGTTCTTTGTCTTCCTTTTGTTGAGTTGTATGAGTACTCTATATATTTTGGAAATTAACCCCTTATCTGATGTATCACTGGCAATTACGCTCTCCCACATAGTACATCCCCTTTCCATTTTTGATGCTTGTTTCTTTTGCTGTGCAGAAGCTTTTGAGTTTGATGTAGTCCCATGTATTATTTTTTTCCTTTGTTTCTCTTGCCTTAGGCATTGTATCAGTGAAAATTGTGCTGTGCAAAGGTGTTTAATCTTAACAATATCCTTAATCTCTATATTATTGTAATCAACAGGTATTTGGGAAATTATTATTGTAAATATAGTATATTTCAAGTTTTAAAAAGCCATTTTACAATTTTTTTCAACTTTCTTATTGTTTTTAATCATGTGGACAAAGGAAATCAGAGTGTCTGTAGTAACATTTATCCAAATGGAGAAGTGTTATAATCAATCCCAGGAGGAACATATTTTATCAGTGAACTATGTAACGGGGCATGCAGGTAATGGGAAATTATCACAATTATAGCGGATCTTAAAATAAGCCTAATTCTAAAAGAAAATAATGTAAGGTATTTATCATCAGCTAGACAGATGGCACTATGACATATGCAATCAATCTTTAATAGTGTTATAGATTATTGTTATTTGACTTTGCAGCATGGAAACAGTTAAGAGCAGGGAAAACAATATCCTCTTTTGTTGGTAATTGTAAATAGAATGCAAAATATTTATCTGTTTAAAGACTATTATAATTGCACAGGTGCATATGATGGAATAAAAACAAAATGTGGCATTAAACATGTTTAAAGAGCATGCAAAGTATTTCTGACACTAAGTTTATTACATCAGAATATTTTCATTTTCATTTTATTTTCATAAAGATTTAATTAATAAGATATTGGATAATTAAATGGTCTACTCTAAATATAAATAAAGGGAATTTTTAAATGAAAACTGACACTTGAGATGTTAAATGTTCCTTTATTTCCCTGACAGTTCTAATATCTCCAGTTTTTCTTGAATTCTCATGTATGTGCAAGAGACAATAGTTACTTTATCAATTGAATGCACAGTATTAGGCATTACTTGATAGATAACTTTAGTCAATAAAAATAGAATATAGTTTTGATTGGAATCCTAACTGTGTTGTTGTTTTCTTTGCTAAGCTCAACATAGATATTTTTGTTTGTTATTTACCTCATAAGAACATTATACCATACAAATACTCAGAGAATAATCATTATAATTTATATAAATTTATACTCATATTTTTATATTTACTGGTATTATAACATTTTTAAGTCTAGTGTGTTCACATGGCAAAGAACAAATTAATATTAGTGACCTATTTTAGGTTTCCCCTCTTACTTACTATGGCCATATGCAGTTATTCAAATATCTCTCAGATATGCAAATCTAAGTGATTATGAATATAGCAAAAGTGGCTTCTTTTCTACAATATAAACCTTTAGAGTTTAATTTTATCAAAGTGAAAGTACACATTGTATCATATAGTCCTAACCTATCTTTAATTTGATAGTATTATATGGATAAAAATTTTGCTGGATATTTTCATTGTATATTTTTGGATTTTATCATTTCTTTGGCTTTGGTAATATGGAAGTCAGTTTTGGGAAACATAGTGTCTATAAAAATGTGCATTGATAGTAAATTGTTGTTTAAAGATATATAATGTCATAATTTTAATATCTCACTGTTTTTCAACTATTAGAGTCTATTAGCTTATTTTTTATGTCTATCTTCATAATAGACCTATTTTGTAATGTAGTATGTTTCTGTGTGTAGTTTTATAGAACTAGTAGTATTATTCTTACTCACATCTGACCTTATGTTTAAAACACTCAGGTGTATTCCAGAACAGAAGGGGCTGGATCATTGATTAATATGTTACCATACGTTAGGTACTGTGCCAAACACTTTTAACCTGTATCACATTCACCACTCAGATTAGCTGTGTTAGGGAGGTATCAATATACCCATTTTACAGACAAGTAAATTGAGTCTCAATGGATTGGGCTAAGGAATTAGTTCCATTCAATTTTAAAGCCAAAGTATTTTCTATGATGTGCTCTGAAATGTGAAGGAATGACCTTCATAACTTTCTGTGAACATTCATTACCTGTAATAGGCAGGGATGTAAAGACTGACAAAGAAAAGAAGTGCCTTAGAAATTCACTTCGATATTGAAACCTTTTTTTAAAAATCCATTGTTGCTCTGAGGCCTAATGTGGACTCATCTAGGGCATTAATTATAGGCAAGCAGTTGTCAGAGGCTGATGAAAGGAAAAAATCCATGCCTGAAATGGCCAGACATAGGAAGAGCTAGGGGATGAGGTTTGGTGCTAGTACTTAGAGAATGATAAGAATCAAATGGGGAACCCAAGCCCAGGTGGAGAAACCATCCATGAATCATTTGTTCACTCATGTGTCAATAAGTGTGTATTGATGAGCTACTATCTTTCATACAATGTGTTAGACATTATCCAAAAGCTCATAGATGGGAGGAAAAAATAAAACAAACCAAGAGAGTGAGAAAATCAAACCCGAGGATCAGTAATCAGGTTTTTATTTTCGATCGGCTGCCTCCTGCACGCCCCCTACTTGAGATGGAGCCCAAAACCTGGGCATGTGCCTTGTTGTGGAATCGAACCAGGACCTCCCAGTCCACGGGACCACGCTCAATCCACTGAGCCACACTGGCTGGTCAGTATCAGATCTTTAAGGCACAGAAAGGTGAATCCTGGATGATGCCTTGAGATGTGGTAAAGCACATCAGTTCATCAGTTTTGCCTTATTGAGCACCCGGTTTGGACTAACCTGACTCAGACCATCTGTGTTAAATGTATAAAGTGAGGGTAATGAGATGGGCTCTGAATATCAGGGAGGTTGCTAGTGTTAGATTGTTATCAAGCTCCGGAGCCATGGTGTCCGTACTCCTCCCTTTACCTTCTGTCCATGCACCTGAATGTAGGGTGGGCATCCAGTCCACCTAACCAGCCTGCTTGCCATCTTCACGTCTGTGCTCCTGGCCATAACATAGAAGGACACTTGTGCTTATCTTGCCATGTTTTACTTTGTTTTCTTTACTTACTTACTTTTTTTTTTTTTTTTTTATGTAGCCTCTAGCCACCTGTGTTCCAACTTGAATCCTTTGCCTTGGCTGTAACCTGCCATGATTTTAGCACCCTGTGGTTTCTGCTGACCAACACAGATTAAGGAATGAAGCAACATTTTATTTATTATATTTTGAATTTCCTTCCTTTGTTCCTTCTTCCTTCCATCAGTCTTTCTTTCCTTTTCTCTTTCTTTCTTTTCTTCATTTTACCCTTTCAACCTTTCCACATCAAAGCTGACCAATTTTTTTTTTTTTTTTTTGCCCCAGGATGGGGCCTTGTATAGCCAAATTCAAAGAACAAAATATTATTAAACTGTTAGCTTTGAAGTGTAAAATAAGATTTTAAAAATTCATGGCAGAGACCATAGGTTTAAAAGGTTTCTGAGTTATAAGGCCATGCGAGAGGAAAAGTTTGTGTATTCTATATTTTATCAACAAAAGAGAAGCCCTGAAAAAAAGTCTGGGTGTTCAGTTTATAAGAATGTATAAAGACGGGTCAGGAGTTTGCAGAATGAATTCACTGAAGACCAGAAACCATATGAGCTATAGGAATGTCAGTAGAAGCAGAAAATATAGATGTCTGTGACCCTCCAAGCCAAGACAAGGCATATCTCAGTGGATGCCAGCATTGACTGACAAACCCAGAAGAAGATATTTACCCCCAAAACCATGATGCCATGGAGAAGGGACATTTCTGATATGAATGGAGGAATATGGACATGAGTGGGTTAAACTCTGTTTACCTATATTGTCCGCTGTTATCAGCCAGAATGGAATCTCACAAAAGAGAACACAATTAGTAATAGAAAATATTTTTGCATTTCTCCAACTTGCGTCGCATTTTCCTGAATATGGACTTTTGATGCACGATGTCTCATTCTGTTTAGACTGCCCTCTTTTTCCCTTTCTTGTTTAGTTTCTCTAGCCTGTGACTTCTCCCAGCAACTTCACTTTTGTCCTCCTGCTCACTGTGTGGGGCCGAGACACATAGGTACAGATCTGTTTCCTTGGGAGCACATTTCTTTCAGGAATCTCTTTACCACTTCATCTGTTTTAACGTATCAGATGTTCTTTCCTAGGTTCCAATTTGCTAGTCCCTTGGATTCTAATGAATTTGATCTGTGACCCTGACTTACGGACTATGCCCTAAATGTTCACAACAGTAATCCTCAGTAAAATCTAAATAACATAGTGGTTGTGAGGATACACTATATATATATATATATAATGTATCATACTATCTTTAAGTAGTTAAAAAGGGAATGATAATAGTTGCCTAATGTAAATTTATAGTATTTACTCTATAAAAACGCTTTCATGGACATTATTTCATTTAACCTTAGAATTGTACAAATATGTGTTAGTTTTCTTAAAAATAAATTTACAGAGGATAACATACCCCTGAGCTGTACAGATAATAGATAATAAATATATGTTGATTGAACATGAGAAAATGTGTATAAAAATGTAACAAATACATAATCATAGCTAATTATGAAACAGAAGCTATGTTTTATTTCCCTTGTGTTTTTCCTTCTGTGATTATGATTGCATAGATACCACTTTTTATTTTTGGAAGCAAAAGCAATGCATACTACCCCACTTACATGGACACGTGAGTGTTCTCAGAGAATCAAGGTAGACACAATGTAATAAACTGGCTTTCTGACTCTGGAGTCAGACTGCCCATGTTGCTTACCAGCTGTTTGACTCTGGACAAGTCTCTAAACTTCTCCATGCCTCAGTTTCTAATCTGAAAAATTATAACATATATAATATATTGTGTTGTGAGAATTAAACAGGATAGTATGAAGTGCACAGTAAGAACTAAATAATTGATATTTATGATTATTGTGGTTATAGACACTCATAATTGTAGAGCCCTTTTTTTTTCCCCCTAATCTCCAATTCTGATTTAGAGTAAATCATGTTATAGTTGTTGGACATGTAAAAGAAGAGTTATCTATGACTCACAAACTAATAGTGATGTGTGATACATGTTGTGATAATTATAAATTTACACAGGCTGCTACCTGAAAACACAGCTTTGATAATTATTAGTGGTGTTTGCTGAACATTTTCAGCTCTGACCTGTTTGGATATGTGCTAGGATTTGAATTGTCTGCCTCTGAAGTTAGGCCTGGAATGTTACAAATTTTGGCCAGTGAAGTTCAGGGAGTGGCCGTTGCCACTTTTTTTTTTTTTTTTTTTTTTTTACTACTCTGATGATTATTGAAACACCAGTCAAAGTGAAGGTTCCCAACTCTCTGTGTGACCATGACGAGAGCGCCCCCTGCTGACCATCACTGGAGATGAAGCAAGAGAAAGACAAACCCTTGTATTAAAAATATGACACTTTGGGACTGTAGGTAACTACAACACAGCCGAAACTATCCTGAGTGTCACAACGTTTATATCGAATTTGAATCATTGCTTATACTTATTTTTACTTTTAAAATGATAAAAATGTATACTATACTATACTATACTATAATAATACAAAACTTTTCATTAGAAACACTACCTGTAAATCTCCATTTAAAAGGTTGTGGATCATGACAGTTTAATTTAATTTTTTACTACTGCAAATATAGTACTTTTCAGGTGGTGGTTCATGTGTAGCAGGGGTCTGGTGTAGTACAGAAAGATTTAAGCATAGCAGCATGTTTCAGGGAGTTGAATTGGACAATTAATAAGATTCTTTGGCACTGTAATTACCTACGGGTATGAGTCACAACAATTACAATCCAAGTTGAAGAAATTCAAGAACATTCATTAAGTGCCAAGTATGTGTAAAGCACTGTAATGGATTTTTGAAGGAAAAAAAAATACTTGAAATGAGATACGTATGAAGATTTTCTAAACTAATGGTGCTAAGTTATAAAAATTCCAATAGAAAATATCATTAATGTAAAGCAGTTTTAAAAAGTTTTTCTGTGACTCAACCTATTTTTGGTTTGGGAATTTATTTAAAATGAGAGAAAGAAAGAAAGAAAGAGGTAGAGAAGAGAAAGGAAGGCATCACTATGTTGTTATTGTTCTAAAAGGTGTTGATTAAGGCAAAATGAAAAAAAAAATTCCTTGTGTATGATTATGTAATATATCTTCATATCTTGTACTTTTGTGATTTTACCGCTTTATATAATTCTGTCATAAATATTTTTAAATCCCGTCATCTAATGCTTACATTCTTGTCTAGTCTTTTTATCAAAGGACTCATTCTTGTGAATCAACAAGGCATAGACCCAGACCAAAGAGAGCTTTCATCGTTTTTAAGAAGGTGACGCTAGCTTCCAGTCTCCTAGGAAACTCAAAAATTCAGCAGCTGTAGAAAGTCCAAGTTTTACAAAACAGCTATTATTGGGGGTAAATCTTCCAAGGAAGCATTCCCTGCAATGTCACCTTATTTTAAAATTTAGTCTAAGAAATCCTTCCACAGTATTTATGGTTAGCCATTCGTTGCAAGATGGGAAAAAAAAATGAACAAAACCCAGATTTGTACACTTTCACTTTTTGATCTGTGTGGAACTGCAATTAAACTCGGAAAACTTAACAAAATGCTGATTATTTGAAGGGAATGTTCATCGAGTCAACACTGGAAAAAAGAAACAAACCCAGTAAGCACAAACAGAATAATGAATGGGGCAGTATAATAGCAATTAATTAGGAAAACGGTATATACATCTAGGAGAACGATGCATTTCAAAATATAAAAAATAAAAATTAACAGTACATGAAATAACCAGTTTCTCTCCATGAAGTAAGAACTTGAGCTAACTGAGCTTCAAAATTGTTATCAAGAGGAGAAAATCCAATGATACTTCTTGGGCCAGCATGCCCAGTTTGTTGCTTATGTTCTCTTGTGGATGTCGGGAGCAGTGCAGTGGGAGACTGCCCTTAGAAGCCTGTACCCCTGTTTGACATTACTATTCTGCTCTGGAAATGGTCATGTGTTTTGCTTTCATGGGAAAATTGAGTTTTTGTAACTAACTGAACACTGCCTAGTGTGTCATTTGTGTGTGTATGTGTGTGAGTGTGTGTGTGTGTGAATGACTCCTTTATTACCAATATGTCTTGATGAAAAACAAGATAGGTTTAAGAATGAAAAAATAAATTTTAGCATCATTTCCCTGACCAAAAAAATATAATAGCATGCTTGTAGAATTATCAGCATGTTGACTCAATGTTTGCCATGGTGGAGTAGGAAAACAAAGAAGTATGTCATTGACATCTGGCAGATTTAAGTCTAAAAGTGTTTGTTTTCAGTCTTATTTGGGGGACTTTGGGCACGTTCGTTTACTTCTCTGAAACTGTTTCTTTATATGAAAAATGCAGATATTATAATTACCTCTGAAGGGTTTAGGATTATTTTTTAATCAGGTATCTTAAGTTTTCAGTGAATGTTATCATCTGAAGTAAGTGCTTTTCAACCACCAGTTGTAAGCTGACATACATACACATATTGTATATTTGCACGTCAAATGATAAATAAAGTAAGATAGGGAAATGAAGCAAGGGAGATATTTACAATACATATTACAGAGAAAGGTTTCTTGTCATCTATTCATTCTTTTCTTATAGGTAGGTATTTTTGTATATATATGTTATAGAGATACTGTTTTATAGCCTTTGTGACAGGCATGGCCACGGACATGAACAAGGCCAGTAGTGTTTGCTCTCATGCAGCATGTATTCTAGTGACGAAGAGAAAATTAGGAAGCTAATAAGTAAACAAAAATTACAGTGATTGAAACGTTTTTCAAGGAGGTTGCATTTGAACTAAGAACTGAATGATACCTTAGGATTAACCATATTATGATCTGGGGGAAATTGTTCCAGGCAAAAAGAATAGCTCATGCTCAGTTCCTAAGAAGAGAAAGAACTTGGGACATGTAAGGAATAGCAAGACAGGCCTGTGACAGGACTGTAGTTCGCAAGGTGTGAAAACTGGTCACCAGTGGGCTCTTAACGATCCCTGCTTATTTCATCTGCTTCCCCATTGAGCAGAGATTGGTTTGTATGACCCATAGAATACGGCAGAATTGCTGGTACGCTACTTCTGAGGTAAGTTACAGGAGACACCGAGTTTCCTCTTAGTTGCTGTTTTTGTTCTCTTGGATCCCTTGCTCTGGGGGAGGCCATGTTGTGAGCAGCTCACGTGAGATGCTTGTGTGATGAAGAACTAAAGACTCCTGGCAACAACTACATGAGTGAGCTGGGGGTGGATCCCTCAGCCCGAATACGTTTGTTGAGGTTGCGGTGCAAGCCAACCTTTTGACTGAAACTTCATGAAAGACTTGAGCCAGAGCTCCCTTGGAAATGGTCTGGAACAATAACTGCTTATTGTCTGAAGTGCCCGCGTTGGGGGATAATCTGTGTGCAGCAATAAATAAAGACTACAAAAAAGGAGAGTGATCTAGAAATGAAGTGACATGACGTAGGACTTCACAGACCTTGGTAGAGTTCGAATTGTGTTTACATTATTAAACACACTGAAGTTATTAAGTAATTTGAAATTATGAGATATACACATAAGATGATTTGACTTTGTTATAAATAAAAATTAATTGACTCTTGGGGACACATAGTTTGGAGGACCATAATAATTAGGCAGAATATCGAATTAATAGGAGTAATCCAAATGTGGGCGAGACAGTGATTAGAGTAGGTCAGGAAAAACAGAGACAAGTGGGATACAGATGGAGATAGAACTGGCAAGGAATACTAAAGATGGGGATATTCTCAATACACACAAGCACTTAAAATCAATAAGAAAAATAAAAAGCAAGTAGCTAATGAATTTGCAAATGACAAAAATGCATCTAAAAAGATGCTTATTCTCATTATTTTGGACAAAAAATCAGTAATAACATTTGTATCATGTTGATTTAAAAAGACTGTTAAAGCTATTCATTGGCAGGACTGGAAAAGTGTACGCTCTCATTTATAGTAGATATGAGTGTAAATTGATGTGAACTGTCTAAAGCTAGACTGCAAAGTGCCTGTTTGTTCCAGGGATTCCACTTCTAGAAATTTACCCTAATGAAATATTTGCAGTATTAATGAACACTCATTGTTCATGCAAGACTGTTCATATTGGTGGATATTTGGAATTTATAAACTCATCATGTTATATGTAATGAATCGTGCTTATAGCAGCATAATGTTGAGTGAAATAGAGGTTTCAAGATGGTATTTTTTAATGAATCCATGTTATGTAAAACTGTATACATTCACACCTTGTACTCATGGTCTCTCTGTGTGTGTATGTATGTGGGGGGCAGGGCAGGAGAGGGAGGGGGGAGGGAGGCGGGGAGGGAAGGAAAGAGAAAGAAGGAAGGAAGATTTGGAAAAATGTTCAGCAATCATGAATAATTCTGGATAGTAGATTTGGAAATGATTTTTATTTTCGTCATTTTTTTCCCTGTATTTAGAGGGTTATTATTATTATTATTTTTGCCAGCATGCTATTTTTATAGACTTTATTTTTTAGAGGAGTTTTAGTTCATGGCAATATTCAGGAAAAGATAGAGAGATTTCCCATATACCCACACCCACAGTTGCATAGCCTTAGCATCCCCACCAGAGTGGTACGTTTGTTACAACTGATGAACCTACACTGTTACAACGTTATCACCCAATGTCAGTAGTTTACCTTCTGGTTCACTTTTGGTGGTGTACACTCTGTGGGTTTGGACAAATGTATAATGACATGCATCCATCCTTATAGTATCATAGAAAGTATTTTCACTCCCCTAAAAATCCTCGGGGCTCTGCTTACTCATCCCAGCCTCCCCTCCTCATCCCTGGCAACCACTGATCTTTTTACGGTCTCCATAGTTTTGCCTAGAATGTCATCTAGTTGGAATCCTACGACATGTGGCCCTCTCACATTGCCTCTTTCACTTAATAATATGCATTAAATTTCCTCCGTGACTTTTCCTGGCTTGATAGCTCAATCCTTTTTAGCATGAATAATATTCTATTTTATGGCTGTGCCGCAGTTTATTTATATACCTACTGAAGGACATCTCGGTTGCTTCCAAGTTTTGGCAATTATAAATGAAGCTGCTGTAAACATCGGTGTGCAGGTTTGTGTGTGGACATAAGTTTTCAACTCCTTTGGAGAAATACCAAGATATTTATTTAATTGCTGGGTTGTGTGCTAAGAGTATGTTTAATTCTTTAAGAAACTTCCAAAATGTTTTCCAAAGTGGCTGCACCATTTTGCGTTCCCACCAGCAATGAATGAGAAGAGTTCCTGCTGCTTCACGTCCTCAAGCGTTTGGTGGTGTCAGTGTTGCGGATTTTGATTACTGTAATAGTTGTGTTGTGGTGTCTCACTGTTGTTTTAATTTGCCTTTCCCTGATGACATATGATGTAGAACATCTTTTTATATGCTTATTTGCCATTAGTATATCTTCTTTAGTGAGGTGTCTGTTAAGGTGTTTGACCCATTTTTTGAGTTGAGTTACATATTTCCTTATTGTTGACATTTAAATGTTCTTTGTATAGTTTACATAATCCTTATCAAATGTGTGTTTTTTTGCAAGATTTTTTTTTTTCTTTTTACCAGTCTATGGATATTCTCATTCTCTTGACAGTGTCTTTGGTGAACAGAAGTTTTAATGTTAATGAAGTCTAGCTTATCAATTCTTTCTTCTGTGGATCATGCCTTAGGTCCAGTTTATACTTTTACAAATAAAAATAACTCAAAACTATTCAAAATTATAAAATATAGGAAAAATACTGAAGAAAATATTATTTAAAATCTTATTTACATTGTGGTGTTTTTTTTTTTTATTAAAACAATAAGTACAAAGTAACTCTATTGCATTAGTTATTTTATCCATTCAGTTATTTATAGTGATAATTCAGGTTCTCAGTAGTCTCTTTCTTAAAAAAAATTTTTTTTATTGATTTTAGAGAGAGAGGAAGGGAGAGGGAGAGAGATAAAAACATTGATGAGAGAGGATATCGATTGATTGCCTCTTGCATGCCCCCCACTGGGGATTGGGCCCACAACCTGGGCATGTACCCTGACTGGGAATCAAACCAGCGACCTCTTAGTCCATGGGATGATACTCAATCCACTGAGCAACAACGGCTGGGCAGTAGTCTATTTCTAGTTACATATTTCGGTCTTTAAAAAACTTTGTTTTCATTTATTGTTTTTAATTAGAGCAGAAGAAAAATACCATAGGAATAATAAAGAAAGTTAAAACAGGATTGATCATTTAGGAGAAAATGAAACATCAGAACATGTTAAAAATTAATAAAGATATATATCCACTATAAATTTCTTATAGATATTAAATTCCCGGGTTTTCATGTAAATCATAGGCCATTCACAAATGTTTTATGCATTGCTAAAGTGATGTTTTTGTTCTGAGTTGGAGTTTGCCAAACAATTTAGTTGGCTAAAACTATTTCTCAAAAATTATTCTCACATTGAATTTCAGTTTACTCAAGATCTGAGATACTAACACTAAAATAATCGTATCCATTGAAATGCTGCTTTATGGTTTCGGCTTTCCAGAGTGATTGAGGATTCAGAAGTAAGTTCTGCTTTCCATATGTAACTGATACTAATCCATCTTATTTAGGTTTATTTGAGGTCTGAAAATATCTGGCAATATTAGCCGTATCACAGTGTGTTACTTTTGTAACTATTAGTCTCATTGGTGCTTTGCATGCAGTATTTCATGTTATCCTTACCACGACTTGGGTGACTTTGATTAATGGCTTCCATTAGAGAAATAAGACAACTGAGGCTCAGAGATGTTAAATGCCTTGTTCAGCATTACCAGTCTAATAAGTAGCAGAGGAAGAAAATTACTCCAGAGCCCACAGTGACATGATGCCTCCAAAAAGTAAATCAGGTTCCCCCCTCACCTCCCAAGGCTTATGTAGTTATCACCACACAGCTTCCAAAAAGTCTCATTGGATTTTACTATTGACTAGGGACAGGAAATTCTTTCTGAAAAATGTCTCCCTCCCCCTCAGTTTTTCAGCCTACATTTTTTTCTGTCTGCATAGTAACTATCTCAGTAGCTATATCTTCTATTTAATTTCTCTTGTGAGTACACTTGTTTCATGAAATTTAAAAAATAACTTCATGTAAGTCCTAATAGAGCGCATTTACTGCATGTAAACATTTAAGGCAAGACTATAGTCCTAAAGGAGCTTATGAAGGTAATTTGGGGATATGAGGGCTTTTACTGAAATCATTAAACAGAAAGGTGGAGCAACCCCTAATCAAATGCACTCATTATTGACAATGTGGGTTTTACTCTTCAGCACTACCCAGTGGACATGCTAGGAATTGACCCTTTTTCAACTTGATGCCATTGCTGAGATTTAAAATACATTATATTTCTCTTCTTTAATCTGGTCACTTCATAAACTTATTCATAATATAGTACTTGGATATAATCTAGTATTTTCTACAGTTTACTAATATTTTAACCAGTATTTGAATATTCCCAATATACATCATACCTACATTGCATATGGAATGTGGAAATATATTTCCCCTAAGTATAGTGCCTACATTATATCATACATAGTCAGCCAGTCTATTGTGTATTATTTAAATCCTGTATTTTAACTTTGTTCAGTTTTTGTTTGTATTGTCCCCCAAAATGACCTTATGTTTGAAAAGCTAAATTGTTCAACTGAATCATAATCAAACAGTTTTAAAAGGTAATTTAGCTCGTAAGTTCTTGATTTTTCCCCCCAATGAACGCAGTAGAATGTACTGTGTCCGGCCTGTAAGTCTCAGTCAGGAATTCTGCAAAGTGAAGCTATATTTTCAGACAACTGAATTTCTTTCACAGTTCAATTTCTGTTGTGAAATAGCAATCTCGAATACATTTAGCCATCGATGGCACTTTTAATTTGGAAGCTACACTGAAGCTGTCACACCACTATCCAGTTGGTTGTCAAATGAGTGTGCTAATTGAAAAGCTCTAGCTATGAAATGAAGTGTTGCAATTTTATCAAGCCAGAGATAAGAACTCTATATAAAACATGGATTTTTTTTTAAGGTGAATAAAATAATCAAAGTATAAGAGTGGGCCACAATTTGAAAATCCTACAGTAAATGTATTTAAAATTTTCTCACCTTTAGAAAGACTGCATAGAATTTGCAGTAAGGACATTTCTACCTGGAGCTAAAATTGTTCCCGGGCATAGCTCAGGAATCTTCTCCTTGCTTTTTGTTGGACTCAGAGGACTATCTAATACAAAAAAATATTAAAATTCAAGAATTTGTAATCAAACTCAGAAATCATACACTGTTGTTCTTCAAATCAGATCACACATAAAAAAAATACAGGATAAATCGCCCTCACTTTACTAACACTCAGATATCACTAAAGGTTGTGCTTGAGGGTGAAAGTTTAATGTCTTTGACTTTAGTTATGTAATGGTTTCTATTTTTTTCTTTCTTTCCTAATGCCCAAATAATTGTGAAGATCATATAATATGTGTGCAAAGGGTCATATCTACTATGAAATATTAGGGGGACCGGAAAGTAATGTCGTTTTTTTACATTAAATTCAAACAGATACATTTTTAACAAGTTTTTATTTTAATCAGTGATGTAATCACCATCGTTATCAACAAACTTTTGCCATCTAGTGTGCAAATTTTCAATGCCGGATCGATAAAAATCAATTGGTTTTTGAGCAAAATATCTGGAGATGGCATTTTGGACATCATCCAAATTTTCAAATTTTTTGCCACTTAGAAAATATTGTAGCAATCGGAATAAATGGAAATCTGATGGCACAATATCGGGTGAGTATGGTGGGTGAGGCAATACCTCCCACCCCAATTCATTAATTTTTTCCAGGGTTCGTCTTGTGCAGTGCGGTCTTGCATCATCATGTTGCAGAATAATGCCTTTTCTGGTGACAATCGCTGGGCACTTTTCAATTAAAGATTGATTTACTCGATCCAATTGTTCATAGTAAAGGTCTGCATTCAGTTTGTCCAGGTTTCAGCACTTCAAAATGAATGACCCCGCGAATACTTCACCAAACACACAAAAGTGCCTTTTTGGGGTGTAAACCTGGCTTAGCTGTACTTCGTGGCGATTCCTTCGGAGAGAGCCACTGCCTTTTGCGTTTTGGATTATCATAGAGGACCCATTTTTCTTCTCCAGTGATCAAGCAATCAAAAAACGCTTCTGTATTGTGCTGCTGAAGCAATAAGTTGCATGTGGTGGACTGGTTAGCTTTGTTTTTTTCAGACAGATTATGCGGGACCCAAACACCTGCTCTGCTTACTGTACCAATCTGCTGCAAATGTTCTTGGATGGTTGACCAAGGTTGGTTAAGAGTGTTTGACAGTTCCTCGATTGTCTGATACGGATTTGCTTCCACTTCCGCCCTTAACATGTCATTACTTTAACGACATTACTTTCCGGTCCCCCTAATATAATCAATAATACCTTTTTTTAAGTGGCTGAGACATATATATTTGAAAAGGAAACATCTTTAAAAATTTTTTTTTGTTTATAATGCTTTTCTAAAGATAAGCCTGGTATAAGTGGGGAATGATTCTATTATTTAGGATTAATAATATGAGTGGTCTTGTTAAATATGTTTTGGCACATACTGGACACTCTTGAAAATAGAAATTCAAATATTTAGGTGCGTTATTTCATATATAGACACACATATCATAGATATTTTAATATAAAAGTTTACTAATACATGAGTTAATTTTCATATAACAAAAGTAAACATTTGCTTGCAAATTACAATAACAATTTTCTGTCACTATTTCTGACATCCTATTCTTGTCTTTTTTAAAAATTAATTTATTATTGTTACAGATGTTTCTTCTTTTTCCCCCATTGACAACCTCCTCCTCGCTCCTGCCCCCCCTTCACAGTATTGTTGTCTGTGTCCATTGGTTATGCATATATGCGAATAAATTCTTTGGTTTATCTCTTCCTGTCTCCCCTCCTTCCTCTGAGGTTTGTCAGTCTGATCCCTACTTCCATGTCTCTGGGTCTATTTTTTTCGTCAGCTTATTTTGTTCATTATATTTGTCTTTCTTTGATTGGCTTATTTCACTTAGCATAATACTCTCCAGGTTGCTCCATGTCATCTCAAAGGATAAGAAATCTTTCTTACAGCTGCATAGTATTCCATTGTGTATATGTACCACAGCTCTTTTATCCACTCATCTACTGATGGACACTTGGGTTGTTTCCAGATCTTAGCAATTGTAAATAGTGCTGCTATGAACATCGGGGTACATATATTCTTTCTGATTGGGGTTTCAGGCTTCTTGTGATATATTCCTAGAAGTGGGATCACTGGGTCAAATGGCAGTTCAATTTTTAATTTTTTGAGAAAACACCATATTGTTTTCCATAGTGGCTGCACCAGTCTGCATTCCCACGAACAGTGTACTAGGGTCCCCTTTTCTCCACACCTTCACCAGCACTTGTCTGATGATTTGTTGATGGCAGCCATTCTGACAGGTGTGAGGTGATACCTTATTGTTGTTTGAATTTGCATCTCTCTGATGATTAGTGATGTTGAGCATTTTTTCATATGTCTCTTGGCCATTTGTTTGTCCTTTTTGGAGAGGTGCCTATTTAGATCCTCTGCCCAATTTTTACTTGGATTTTTTTGTCTTCCTTTTGTTGAGTTGTATGAGTATTTCTTGTCTTTTTAATTTCATTTTAATGTAACTTGAAATTAAAAAATGGTTGTTAAAGTTCAGTGAAATTCTTTGTCACTGAATGATTTCTTTAATATTTTTGCAGAGCTGTAAGACTTAGACAACTTGTTGAACTTCTAAAAGCTTATTTAAGCTTGAACTTTCTATAAATATGCCATCGATTTGATGATTCGTTTATAGTATCATTTTATTTTTCATTTGTGTTAACTTTTTGAGGACAGAAACAGTATCTAATTTATCTGTTTATTCCCTGTTAACAAAATATTTGGCATGTAGCAACATCTCACTTAATATTCAGAGAAGCACCTTAGACAGGGTATATATTTCCTGTCTGAAATTCAAATGAATTGTGAAATATTACCCACAATAATTCTTTAGGTTCAGGTATGTAATGAAAAAAATAATGTTCTCTATGTTTTAGGAACTATGATGTATCATATTAACACACTAAATTATTATGAGTCTGGACTTTTTGTGAAAGTACCAGAGAATGCCTTCTCTGAGTTATTTTTGAAAGCATTCTATTCTATGACTTTAATGAGTCACTTATTTGGAGAGTACATATTTCTCCACTACAGACTTTCACTGAGCACTGTCCTTCGTGGGAGGAGAGAGAATATGTGACTGAGGACTACTCTACTGCTCACAGATGGAGACAATTTAGTCCCTCAAACTAGTAGCCTCAGCTCTTGTTTGTATAAATACACGTAATAATCCCAGAACTGGAGAGATTATCAAAAAGCTAGAAGAAAAAAGTGTCTAGATACAGTGTGTGTTTAATAACAACAGTTGAATAAAGGGATATATCCAAGTACCACACAAAAAAGAAAATTATCATGTAAATATTATTTCAGGAAACATCTTATTTTTCTACTATCCTTTGTTTAAATGGCAACAAAATCAATTTTCCAGAAGACAGTTCCAGGCAGAGAATTGTTCTTCAAACAAAAGGGTATGCTTGCTTTCATCTGAAAAAGGAAATTATAATATTCATCATGTTTTCCTTTCTAATGAATCTTTCTACGTTTCAAAGAAACTCAAACCTAAATGAAATAAATTGCAGTAACTAGGTTTTTACAAGTGTTGATTATTCTATTTTATTTTGTTATTTAAACACTGCTGCTCTTTTTAAATATGAATCCATATTTCAACAGAGGTCAGGACTAGTATTTTTCATTGAGAATTGAAAGCACAAGGATGTTCTTTAAAGCTGTGAGATTGAATGTGATCCAATAGAGAGGGAAAATGGATGGCAAAAGAGACCCAGGCTAAGCTTCAGGACATTCCAGCCTTTGGAGGTCTGGAAGATGAGCTTAATCTCACAGGAAGATTGAAGACAGAGATGGAGGAGAAGCGAGAGAATTGCTCCAAAAGCCAAGTGCAGAGAGTGATTCAGAAAGGGGATAATCCACTGTAAATCATGTTATATAAATCAGGGCTGATCAGGTAAGAACAGGGATAATCCACATGGGAACAAGAAGAAAGGCAATGTAGGTGGTTACAAGAGCAGAAGCTTGGTAGATTGGGTGGGTGGGGAAGGGAAAGTTCTCTTCTGCTTTTACTGTGTCTTTTTTCAACATCGGAGTCCCATTCATCTGATGAATGACAGGAGATGGGGAGGATTTTTGAGGTCGAAGGGCACTGGAGAAAGTATGGTGCACTCCAGTCCATTGGAGGACTCGGCTCACATTCACTAAGGGGGTTCTCGGCTCTCTCATTGGCCTGTGCTTTTTTCAGAGCAAAAACTGAGTCTCACATCATAAGAGATAAAGTGCGCTAGATGACTGGCATAGTAGATTAATGTTCATTGTATGAATTACTGACCCATTAATGAATCACATCCTGATTGCATTAAAGCCTGTTTTATTAATATTTTGAATAAACAAAGTTACTTTACTTTGGTGTAAACATTCAATTATCTTTTTATTTACCATGATTCTATATCATACAACAAATTTAATCTTTCTTTTAACTTTCTCCATTGAAACAAAATACTTTGTTTTTAACATTTTAGTTTCTTTTGCTCTTTTAAAAGATATAATATTCTATAATGATTCAGTGTTGTGTGTTTCTTTTTTCAACCTTGCCACTGTTTTCTCCCTCTTTATTTCCCTTCCCCAACCCCCTAAATATATATTTTGCTCTTTTTTCTTAACACTCCGCTCTGAATGCTGAATTTTGTGTTTAGAAAAACTTTTTGCCCATGGAGGATAGAGAGGCAGCTGGTTAAAGCGGCTGGTTTTCTAAAGGCCTGACCCATCCTGCTCATTTTTTCCTCTTCCTCACCTGCTTCTATTACCGTTTCTATCAAGAGTGTTGATTTCCTATTTGAAATAAACTTGAATCACAACAGGTAACCTGAATGTACTTTAGACACACCTCAAAGTGAATTGAAAAGTCTCAGTTCCTTCTCTTCCTTGAAAGGCTGCAGTCCCTGTGCTCTGGAAGTTATTTTGTGACACAGTGATTGCCAGATGGTATCTGTCCTGGTAACTACATTTAAGAAGGTAGGAAGAGAAAACTTTTATCAATCCGTCACCATCAGGCCTTATCACCCACAAGCAAGTGTTCGAGCTCACAGAACAGCGCAGATCATAAAGAATGCCCCAAAGCAGATTACTGCAGGAGATTGGCCAGTGAGATTGAACCAGTGCACAGAATTCATCTTTTCACTCTGGAATCAATAACAGGTATTAGTAAAAGCATATCTGGAGGCCTCCTTAAACTACTTAGGTTTAGAATTGGTTTCCTAGGATTAGAAAGAGTGCAGTGTGTTCCCTTGCTTCCCTACACGTGGTCCTGAACATGTGCACAGAACTTCTTTGCTAAGAGTTCGCATGAGGTGTGGGGCTGTTAGAATTTAAAACCCATACCGGTGGTTCTCAAAGTGAGAGTATCGCCCAGATCCGTGGACTCAAACTTACAAGGGATCTGTGACTTTTAAATAAGCTATTTTCATAATAAGGCTAAGACAGTAATTGGACCTTTTCAGTGTGTTGACCTTTATACTAATGGTGCAAAAGCATTTCTGGGCGAAACTGCTGCCCCTCAGCGAGAATCTAAGAGTGGTATGAACTTGTTCACATTCACACAATCGTGAGGAGAAAAAGCCAATTGCATTTAAGAATGTCCTTCAAGAAGCTATAAAATATAGTATATTATGCATCAACACTTTACACATCTTTTCATTGTTAAGTGTGGCAAAATTGAAATGACAAAGAAAGCATTTCTGCTACAAATTAAGATGCCGTAATTATCTTGAGGAAAAAGCAGTGTGGATTATTTGTCTTGTGAACTAACCTAGCTTTTTACATTTTTAACATGGACAATTATTCTTATTTGAAAAATGATGGACCAAATATTGTTATTCAGATTTGGGTATTCCACAGATTTTTGTTTTGTTAAAGGCATAAGTGAGCCTGTCTCTTCAAGAAACGACTGACCATATTTGTTGTCATTCATAAAATGTGTGCTTTTAATCAGTAGATCCTAAATAGTGAGAACTGTACTGCATTATGAATATTTGATGTGGAATATTTTCTCCAGTTATTATCTAAGATTTTAAGACTTAAATTCATGCCTCTTTGGCTTTAATTGGCCTTCTGGCAATACAAAATTAATGCTGGTCTTTACTATGGATAATAATATTGTTAATTTCTATTTCAATTTGTATGACCTCAACTTCATATTCATTTATTTTAGAGTTAAGATAGTCCAAAGATGACATATCATTGTCTGACTTTACCATTGAATTATAATCAGTCCTGTGAGTTATCTAATTTCACTATGGCTTTTTTAGGCCTCATTTTTCTCCCTCTTTTTCTCTGTTTTGTAAAATGTATTTTTACTATATAGTCTATGAATTCTTAAGAACCAAAAGAAAATCCTCCAAATTTAAATCCCATAGTATTTATTAGAAAAATGATAACGCTCTGAGTATGCCTCCATATTACACCTTACACCTCATTCCCAAGGCCCTGATTCTCCACCCTTGTTTTGGAGGAAGAGTGTGACAAGCTTCCCTTGAGAATCTCCAGGCATATACACACTTGAAATTAATGTAAAACACTCAATAGCTTATTCTTAACCTAATATTATTTTGTAAAAGTCCTTTCTTCTGTACAAGACCTTGGTCTTTGAACAGAATGTGGGCTACTATAAACAATATAGTTTTCCTATATGGTGCATTTAAAAACATCACTTATAAATTGCAAGTAGTTTGGCATGAATATGTTTCTAGCATTGTCTGGAAATAAAAGTGTGATCGTGTACTAATGGATCTCCTGGGATATAACCCTTAGTGGCCAAGGGTCAGCGTCAATGCTCTGCCATAGGAACAAGTTAGTAACAAGGGTGGAGGTGTCATCTGTGCCAAAAGCTGTTTCTTAAATCTAAAGATCATGACAGAGGATGTGGCTTCGGCTATTTTAATGATGTCAAGAGTACTGAAGAAGTGGTTTGTCCAAAGCTGTCACAATGAACTACTGAACAGTGACTTCTTAGGGCAAGGGTGGGAGACTGAATGCCAAGTCAAACAGGCTTAGAGTCTCTCTTTTTTGTTAATAATCTGGTTTACTCATTTTGTCTATTGCTTTCATTTGACGACAAAAATTTTCTGCATGAAAAAGTGTGAAAAAGATGCAAGGAAGTCCCAATTAATGACTAAGGACTCCTGCAAGTCCATTTTATGTTTGCTTGGGAAAATGTCAACTACTATTAACTAGCATGGAAAAAAGAAATTGTAGGAAGCTCTTTTAGCCCATCATTGTTCCTGTGCCCTGGATGCTCAGGCACCATTGAGTGTCCTCACAGTTTAATTACCATAAAATGGAGATGCAAGGTACACCGTCTAAAGGAATTAGTTAAGTAAAATGGAAAAATTAAAAACTTCACATTTATTTTCAATTCTTCTCTTCATTGAACCCTTCACCACCTCTGTTTTCAGCAGTGGGAATATTGGGTTCATCCATGCCTACCGGGCAGGTCAGGGGTTAAAACTGCTGCCCTCACAGATAACTAAGTCCTGTTACCAGCTTACAGTCTTTTCAGAAAATCTTTCCTACCATGACTTTTCCCAGACTGCTATCTTATATATTATACTTCTGTATTCTGCTTTAGTGCCTTCATTCTAATGATACTCGTGATTCTAAAAATATTCCCAATAATTATACATTATTTTCCTAGGTAATTTTTAATTATAGGTGTAGAACTATGGAAAGTGTGTGTGTGCATGTGTGTGTGTGTGTGTGTGTGTGTGTGTGTGTGTGTAATTTGCAATGTCTTATATGGAAAGGAGTGAAATCAATTAAAATTGGCCCAAATATGTTGAAGTGAATTTTCTGAGATAACAAGTTGCTCATGAGTAGGACAGGAGTTCAGGATTTCAGCTCTGTTTCTGTGAGCTCCTCTTTGTCTTTTTTAATGGGTTGAGTTTTTCCTCAGTTTCCAGTTTGGATGTAGCAATTCCAAGCATCATGTACAGACAAATAATATCCAAAGGAAGAGAAGAGACTATATATTTTTGCATTTCTTATTATAGGATCAGTTAATTAATTTTCAGATGCTTTCAACAAGCATCTCCTTAGTCAGAAGTGAGTCCCGTACATGGGGTATGAATGCTCTAACCGAATCATCTAGGGCAGTGGTTCTCAACCTTCCTAATGCCGCGACCCTTTAACACAGTTCCTCATGTTGTGGTGACCCCCAACCATAAAATTATTTTCATTGCTACTTCATAACTGTAATTTTGCTACTGTTATGAATCACCATTGGAAATACGTGTTTTCCGATGGTCTTAGGTGACCCCTGTGAAAGGGTTGTTCGACCCCCAAAGAGGTCGCAACCCACAGGTTGAGAACCACTGATCTAGGGAAACCACCACTCTGACTAGTGCACTATTGAAGGGGGAAATAACAATTGTTTTCTAGCACAGTGTTCGACTGTGTGGGAGATCGTATAAAATGAAGCCTATCCATATATGTGATGCATGATCACTAGTGGGGCTGCTGAAGTTCGGACATACTGGCCTTCATTCAGTTTCTTTCAATGTTAAGACTTTTCATAGGTTGAGCCTACTTATCTGGGATACTGCTTTTATTTGTCTATTTAATTCAATCTCATCCTTCACTAGTATTCTCAGACCACTTCTTCAGGGAATCTCAAAGTGTTGTACTAGATCTTCCAAGCGCTTCAGGTCCATCTGCATTTTTTTGTATGACTTAAGCATTAATTGGGTCATTATTAATTTGATACCTTTCACCTTTATTGAACTATAAATTAAATTTAAGGTCATGTCGGTTTTGTTTACTATCGTTAGAACCTTGCTTGGCCAATTTACTGTTGTGAGTGCTCAAGAAATAGTTGTTCACTGAATAACTCAACAAATACATGAATAAATGAATGAATCACAGAAATAATTAAAATTGCAAGGCAATCATCTTTGAAGAAATGCAGAAAACCACTCTGTATATAGACTCTTCTCTTTAATCATTTTATTCAACCTGTGAAGACTTATTGAGAATTAAGGGAGCTGATCCTTATTCTTCAAAGAATATATCACAGTTTGTGATTCCACATTTATATCTGTGTTTCTTTCATTAAAGATGGTCTCCCTCACTTGATTCCAAGTTCTATGAAGGCGGAGCCTGTCTCTCATTGGATGGACAGTTTACACAAAGACATGGCTCAGCATTAAGCACACACTGAAAACTTAATCCAGTTATAATTAATGATTGGACTAATGAATGGATGAAAGAAATTTAGTTGTGTGGTATTCATGACTTTTAATTATACTGAGAGAACTAGAAATGAATGCATCTGTTTAAGAATAACTTTTCAGATCTTAGTTGAAAGATTTGACTGCTAAATTTCCCCTTGTGAAGGTGTCTGTCTGACTCTCAACAATAGGCAAAGACTCTCAACAACACATAGTAAGTTCTTGTGATGACGCTATTTGATAACTTTCAATGTTCTTCAAAATGAGAATCTGTCACCTTCCTTTCACTTGCTCAATAAACTTGATTGGTTAAATGGCTCACTTTATTAGAAGGAAAGGAGTTTTAGTCATTATTGCACATGCCTAGCCATCTGTAATACATTATTTATTACAACCAACCACCAACACATGGGGAGGTAGAATTTGATTCAATATCAAAATAAGTTGAAACACGAGTGCGTCGGTAGTCCAGGAATGGAGAGGTCATCTGTCTTTCTGCAGGATGGATGATCTGAGCTGGACCCTGAAGACTTAGCCAATTCAGAAAAACTAAGAAGGGGTGAGGGGCATTGTAGATAGAGGGAAAGCAATAAGAAAGAATGCTCCCCACTCATTAATGTTTGCAATCTGAACCGATCAACAGCTAATTAGTGTAAGCCTAAAACAAAGGCATTTTCCTTTTTTTCTCCCTTCTTTCTTTTCATTCTCTCCTCTCTTCTTGTATCTTCTCTGTTTTTATTTTTCCATCTCATTTTTTCTTCTTCTCTTCTCACCATTTCCACTCATTCATATTCCCTTTTCCATCTCCAGCCCCAACACACACTCTGTTGCACCAGTGGCTTTAGTATGTTTGAGATAGCTTGCTTTAACTCGCCCACTGTCCATATTTTCTAAAATAGAAAGGTCAGCACCTGTTCCCCAAATTGCCTATATGACAGTGTTGGCAAGGACATAATTATGTTTGATATGAAGGATCTCAATTTTATGTCCATTCCTAGCTTTTCACTAGTGAATACTAATATAAGTGTAGCTATTTTCATTCTTATCTCTCTTTTGTTTTTGCTTTTTGTTTTTATGGTTTCTGTTTTTGTTTGTTTTTCTTTTATTTTCTGAGGGTTATTTTTCAGATATTCTACTGTAGTATTTCATATAGAAGATCATGAATATTGCATTTGAACTTCATTCAGAACAAAATAATTTCCTTCAGTTCTAATTTATATGTTCTCCTTAGCATAATGATTATTTCACAGGAATATTAGAGTCCTTTTCTTACTTTAATTAATGTCACATCTCACTTCTCAATGCCTGTTTCAGCCCCAGGGTACTAATTTCATATCTTATTTCTTAAATTAGCTGACTATAAGCTTGGATTTCGGGTGATTATGATAGTTATACAGCTATTTTGTGTCCCCATCAATAAGAAGAAATTAGAGTTTTAATGAAGGATTTTCTGCTAATCTCTTAGGTATTTGATTTTAAAAACTGTAGTATTGCTTCATGGCTTTAAGTTGCATGGGAAGCAATAATTGCTCTGCAGCTAATATATTTTTGTTATTGCTAGAGTCATTCATAGTTTATAAAATGGCAGAAAATGTACAAAACCTAGTCAGATGTGTTTTAAAATAACTGTTCATTTTATTATTATCCTATTTAATAAGCCAATATAGAAAGTAATGCAAGTTTCATAGCAACCTGAAGACTTGTTTATGAACTCATTTCTTTCTTTGATAATAACATCTAGGAACAAAAGAAAAATAAATTCTCTAGAGACATCTTATTAACACTCTGTCTAAACTTTTAGAAAAAAAAAAGCAATTCCAAATGCAGCTTACAATATAGAAATTACTGTTTTTTATATTTATTCTACTGAAAATTTTGAATCTCAAAACATAAATAAATAGCTGCATATCAAAATAAACTCTTTTGTTTGTGTTCAAATGTAAACTTTCTGCTTTGATTTAATTTTTTGCAAAATCCCGTTGTGACCTTAACCTGCAATGGTCCCTAAGCATCGATTTTTCTCCATTACCTCAGTGTTTGATTTGTTGCCAGGTTGGTGGTGATAATTATATTGAAGGCTCATTGTTATTTTGATAATTTCCCTAATGTAGTGCCTTTAGTTAGAATGTTTTCTCTGTTTTATTTGTTCCTTGGATGCTATAGAGGGTGAGAAATACTTTTTAGGGTTTATTATTTTATTAGGGGGAATAATGATGCACTTTCTAATTATATGGATTTTGTTGATACGAACAGCTTTATCAATGATTTGTAAGGTTGATGACACAGATACATTCTAGAATTCCAAGGATTTTGTATCAGTGAAAATTAGGAAAAGAAAATATCACAACTGTTGGCAGTCATTATATTGTGATTAAAATTCAATTGATTATCAATGAAGAAGAAAATAACATTAATTTGGGGATGAAAAATGCATTGCTATAGTGATGTGTGTGTGTGTGTGTGTGTGTGTGTGTCCCTAGGACATGGTTTTAAGGTGATGTTGTAAGTATGAGGTCAATGTAGGTGTCAGGTAGGAGGTATATATTTACAAGCAGTAGAAACGCCTTATGTATGAACCCTTGGAATAAAAGATACCTTGTTTAACAGGATGGGGAAAAGTCCACCTTGGTCCAACATGGAGAGCGGCCATAATGGCCTTTTAAAAGACAATGAAAGTTTTAAAAGAAATTGATGTTTATTTGTGTGCTGAGGACTTTACTGAGCTTACCATTTTGATATTCCTGTTGGATTTCTCTGTAGTTCTTTGATATTTCATATGATCATTGTTTTTAATTATTTTTTTAATATTTCAGAAGTTACTCTCAAATACATTGATGTTTCTTTTTATAACAGTGTGAATAATTACACTCTGAAAATGTTAATTTAAACAGCTCCTGAGCCCTGGCCGGTTTGGCTCAGTGGTTAGAACGTCGACCTGCGGGCCAGAGAGTCCCAGGTTTGGTTCCCGCTAAGGGCACGTACCTCGGTTGTGGTTTGTCCCCAAGTGTGGGTGGCAACCAGTCGATGTGTCTCTCTCACATCGATGTTTCTCTCTCTCTCTTCCCCACTCTCTCCCTGCCACTCTATCTGAAGATAAATGCAAAAATGTCCTCGGGTGAGGATTAAAAAATAATAATAATAAACAGCTCCTGATTAGTACAATGAACTTTATAGATTCTTCCTCCTTTATTGTTTTTCTTTAAGCTATTTATTAAGGATTATTCTTTAAATTTTACTTAAGATAGTGCTATACTCTTCCAAGTACATAAATTGATGTCAAGGAGAGAGTAGGTGAAATGAGTAATCCTACTTGATATTTGCTGTTTGGTATAAACTTCAAAGAATGAAAGAAATTTTACATTTAGTCGCATCAAAATTTGAATAACTTTGAATTGGGATTTAACAAAGAATGGGAAAATTATCTGAGTTTATTTATTTTGCTGTATTTATTAAGCAATTAAGATATGTCCAGATATGACCAATGATACAAAGTCATCATGAGCCTTCTTTTGAACCCAGAACTCTTAGTGAAAGATAATAGAATCCAATCTAGCCAGTTTAAACAGAAGATGATTTATCATAGATTGTAGCTTCTCAGTGAAGTGTTTGGAAAACTGATAGGAAGGCCATGTGTAGGCGGAGCCCTCAGGAATCCTGCCAGACTATGCTGTTGAAGTGGCCGGCCAGTGGATCTTCAGCCTCTGTCGTGATAGGGTATGTGATAAATCAGGAAGCTAATCCCACAGCTGCAGGCTGCAGGTCCACATTGTTTCAGAAGTGATGAGACAGATTGAAGGGAAGAGAACATTTCATTGAACTTAATCCAAAAGAGTTATACCTGTTTCCAAAAACCACTCTGAAAGAGCAAGTATGAATTTTAAGGAAAGTGCATTCTGATGAGGATTTGGCCCTCTTGGGTTTCAGAAAGAACTAAAATCAATTGATATCATTGATGAAGGTCTCGTGATGCCTTGAAGCTCTGAAGTAAGATTATCAGAAGCAGCAAACACTGTTAGGGCTAGGATAAGAAACTAGAGGCAGCCTTTTAAAAGCAAGAGGAATTCTGTCCTGTCCATGCATAATTTAATAATGATTTAATACATAAAAATATATTTTATTATTCATTAACATCTTAACATAATCTGATGAGATGATTACATGAAATGACAAACAGTTCAAAATTTAATAAAAGAAAAAAAAAGACCCAGGTACTGTATATACTAAGTAATGCCAGAGTGTCATAAGATATGCCATCTAGAGCCCCAATTTTAGTAAACAGGTCAAAGAAAGATAGTTTTGAATCCTTTTTCTCATGATACATTCTTTCTGCTCATATTAGTTGTAAATTTCCACAATAATGCTATGCAAAATGCTATTCCAATAATTACTGGTACGAAACGTCAACTATGTATTCGTTTTTACAATTCTGTGTGTTGGTGGAGTTGTCCTTTTAATCTGGGCTCACATTGGCTAATCTTGGCTGAGCTTGGTCAGGCATCTACAGTAGGGCTGAATGGAAACGTACTAGGTCTTACTGGGTCCATTCTGTTCTCCTTTACATGGGCTCACATCTTTCAGCGTGTTCTCAAATCACAGGCAGGAGTCCAAGAGTTTTTGAAAGCACGTTAGACCTGTTGAGCTCTAGGATCAGAGCTGACACATTGTGACTTCACCCACATTCTAGTAACCCAGACAAGTTATTAAAGACTGTACCATAATTAAGAGATAGACCAATAGCCTCCAACTCTTGATAGGAGATGTTGCAAAGCTGCATTGCAAACCATTTACCACACTCTTCTCTACACTTTTGAGAAGCAAATCAAGTCAGGTCATTGTCCTCAATTGAATTTTCCTCAACTGACTTCTCCATTATTGAAATAGCAACTCAGTGTCAATAAACACATCTCTAAGCAGGATATATGTTGTCCTTGACAACAAAGTTACACAAATATAAGAAAATTTAAAAAATATTTAGTGAATATATTTTTTATACGTTTTTTTTTACATTTATCTTCAGACAGAGTGGGAGGGAGAGAGAGATAAACATCAATGTGAGAGGGACACATCGACTGGTTGCCACCTGCAGAACCCCAACTGGGGCTGGGGACGAACTGCAACCAAGGTATGTGCCCTTGGCAGGAATTGAACCTGGGACTCTTTGGTCTGCAGGGCGACGCTCTAACTGCTGAGTCAGACCGGCCAGGTCTAATGAATATATATTATTTGAAAAATCTACCATGAACAATACAAAACTGAAAAACAAAAACAAGAGTCAAGGTTCCAGTCTTGCATGTAAGAAGGTTGGAAATTGTCACTCTACCCTAACAAGTAAAAAGCTGAACAAACTATAAAAAAAATCAACAACTCAACAACTTTTCTTAGATCTGTAAGAAACATGGGATCACAGGATAAACCATTGCCCCTCAAATTGCGGAGACCAACAGGCAAACACAGAAAAACACAACCCACCTGAACAGGCCTGAAACCCTCTTGGACACCAGTGTCTGGGTGAGAAACCTGGATTATAATTGAAGAATTTCTGGAGGCTCAGGTTGGACAAGTCTGGAGAAGGAATCTCCAGGTGAATCCAGTCACCAGGGAGGCTCTGTGCTTTTGTGAGTTTTACTTCCTGGAGTTCTACAAGTTCTCATGGTCTCACTGCAAATGTCAGAGAATGATTCCTCCAGCAGAAGCAGGGTAAAAGGAATTGTTTTGAAGTAAACCACAGTATGTTGTACTTCTTAACAAGGCCTGCCCTCAGGAGAAACCATTTAAACAGAGCCTAACCTGCTGGGTCTTATCAGAGCCTACCTGACTTGAGATAAGAGGAATATCCAACCCAGTTCCCTGCATCCTCCACATGGGAGAAGGAAAATACCCATTCTGGCTGTCCTTTCCCACCTCAAGGAGGGGTGCTGAGAAGCACGTGTGGCATTCGTAATCTACAGGCAGAGGATCACTGAAAGACCATGAACGAACTAACTATAGGATGAAAAAATGCCCCCCACCCTGGCCAACACACACACCTTACCATGACATTACTAAAAGCCTATAGAGAGCAGTTCCTTTGAGCTGGTACATTATGTCTGGTCATCAAGGAAAAAATTACAAGACATACTAAAAGTAAAATAAATAAATAAAATTAAAAACTAGAGTAAGCATCAGAAATAGACTCCCTGGAGATTTAAAACAATTCAGTTAATATGCAGAGGGCTTTAATGGATAAAGTAGATGGCCTGTGAGAACTATGGACAATGTCAGGAGAGAGAGAGAAATCCTAAGGAAGAATACCTGCCCCCCCTCAAATGCTAAAGATAAAGAAAACTGTAACAGAGATAAAGAAAGCCTTTGGCTCAGTGGTTGAGCGTTGACCCATGCACCAAGAGGTCACTGGTTCGAATCCTGGTCAGGGCACATGCCCAGGTTGTGGGCCCGATCCCCAGTGGGGAGCATGCAGGAGGCAGCCAATCGATGTTCTCTCTCATTGATGTTTCATCTCTCTCTCCTCCCTTCCTCTCTCTCTAAAATCAATAAAGAAAAAAATATTCATAAAAATAGCATTTGCATTAGATTTGGCGTGGAAAATAGGATCAGTGGGGATATTAATAAATACTGACTCTCAAAGAAAAAAAGAAAGAAAAGAAAGCCTTTGATGGGTATATTAGTTGTCTGGAAAGTGCTGGGAAAGAATGTCTGAGCTTGAGGATATCTCTACTGGAACTTCTAAAACTGAAAAGCAAAGAGAAAAAAACTGGACCAAAAAAAAGAGTAAAATAATCAAGACCTGGGGAACAACTACAAAAAGTGTAACATACATGTATTGACAATATCAGAAGGAGAATAGAGAAAGGGACAGAAGAAATGTTTGAAACAATGACTGAGAATTTCCCCAATTAATATCAGACACCAAACCGCAGAACCAGGAAGCTCAGAGAACATGAAGCAAAACTACACCTAGGCAATTCAAACTACAAAAACCAAAGATCAAGAAAAAATTCTGACAGAAGCCAGAGGGGAAAATACTTTACCTTTAGAGGAACAGATATAATACTGTAATTGCATTCAATTTCTCTGTAGAAACCATGCAAAAAGAAGATAGTGGAATACTGTATTTAAAGTGTAGAGAGAAAAAAAAATAAACAAAAAACATCAATGCAGAATTCTGTGTCCTGAAAAATTTCCCTTCAACAGTGAAGAGGAAATAAAGACTTCTGAGATGAACAAAAAGTGAGGGGATCTGTCGCCACTAAACCTGCAGATTAAATGGTTCTATTGGAATTTCATCCTTCGTTCCTTACATATGAGCAGATGTTATGGTAAACTCCATTATGTTGTGCCAGTGGTATCAGAAAAAGCAGGATAAACGCTTGATTTTTCCCCCTATAAATTAGTAGTTTTTAAAATAAAGATTTGATTTCCTAGAACCTTCATCAGTGAACAGTTAGTTTTTATGAACATGATTAACTCATTGATATAAATGAATTTGATGGATATCAACCCACTTAAATTATTTTCCTACTGATGGTCAAATGTTCTCAACTTCAACTCAGAGGAGCCTTCCAGTCTAGCTAACTCCTTTGACTCAGCCTAACAGTCTGGTAGCTTCCGCGCTGTCTGGCATAACAGCGTTCCAGGCTTAAGTTGTTCATCTTTACCTCCTTTCTTTCCTTTTCAACACATGGGAAACGATTGAATTTTATTAACATCTGCTTTACTCCACAGTGCACATAAAACAGCCTCTGATAACAGTATAAAAGAACAACCAATAATGAGTACTGAAAAACTTTAAGGTTATTTTTTGATCATTGTTTCTGTCCTGAGGTTATATCTTGCTATAAACATAGAGTCAAATTGCTGTTTTATAGCTACTTGGAATCATTCATCTCTCTCTGGGTGTATGTGTTTAATAACTAGATGCATATTTAAGTTCACGTTTTCTTTTGATACTTCTGTTCCTTTTTTCTTTGTATTTATGTAAATTATTTTGCATGGTTTGTGGATCAAAAACCGAAATAAATGATAGTGTGTATTATGTATTTCTTTGTATAGTATAGTTGTATATATATGCACATCCATCTATAATATACATACTTTTCTACACTTTTTTTTCCCACTTGTAATCCACAGGGATCAAACCATAGCTATAGAAAAGAATACAGTTCATTTATTTTTAGAACTATGACTTTGTAGGTATAGCACACTGTATTTGACCAGATTGTCACTGACAGAAATTTGAATTTTTACTAGTATTTTGAGGTCCCTCTCCATTACATAGGGTGCTGCAATTATTTGCTTAGTTTTAAAAGAATATTCTTTTACAAATACTTTTGCTGGTGTATATACATTTCTAGTTAAAGCATACGTGGTTGAAAATTTGTCACACATGCCAAGTTCCTCTTCTTCATAGTGATCTTATTTCACAGTCCTACCTACCATGTATGAAGGTCCATATTTAGCCACCCCCTAGCTGGCCCAATAGGTTGTGAAGCTTTTGACTTTTTGCCAATGAAAGAGGTGAGAAATGACATTTCAGTTTCTGTATGATTTCCATTCTTTTATGTATGAAGTATATGTTCATTTCTCTATTTTGTAGTGTTGTTGAAAATTTCTTCTAATTTTAGATGCTCTTTATTAAGTATATTACCATTTGATATTTAAGTTGCAAGCTGTCCTTTGCCATGGAAGTTTTTATTTTTAATGTAATCAAATTTATCTTTTTCCTTATTACATCTCAATTTTGAATTACAGCTTAAAGAAGTTTTATCTCTCACTTATAGAATAGGCAACCAAGTTTTCGTCTACTATATGTATGGTTTTATCCTTTTATATTTAAATCTCTGACCATTTTGTAATTTATCCTCACATATGCTATGAACAGTTCCAGTTTTATCTCTTTTCCATATGGTCTCTAGTTATTCTAACACCACTTATATAAAAATACATGATTCCTCACTTTTCTAAGACATTTTTCTTTTTTGACCCCCCCTTTTTTTTAAATCTACTCTTGCACACAAAATGTGTGTTAAAGTATGTAAAATGATACCTTGTAGTTCTTTTTTTTTTTTTTTTACTGATTTTGTTTTTCTTCAGAATGTTTTTGGCTAATTACTTATACTGGTTTGTTTTTGAAATAAAGGTTTTAATCATATTTGCATGCCTCAAAATTTTTTAAATGTTATTTTATTGGTATTGCCCTAAAAACTTAAATTAGCTTACGAGAAATCACATCTTTATGATACAGGGTCCTCTGTTCAAGGATGTGATATTTGTTTTCTAGTTCTCTGTGTCTACTTTTATGGCATACTGTGATCATTTTTCAATATTTCGAAGTAAAATTGTTTCATTATATACCATCATTATACAAATAAAAAGCAAAAGAATCAAAATAAAAAGTTTGGAAAAGGCATTTAAAGTAACATTTGAAAATGATGTATTCACAAATGAGTTTAAGACTGTGCAGTGAACACCAAAGAACATTGCTGAGAGAAATCACGTAAGACCCAAACACCGGGAGACACACACCGTGGTCCTGGGTGGGAGGACTGAGCAGTGTCAAGGTAGCAGTGCTTCTCAGATTGATCGTTACATTTCATTCAATCCCAATATTTCATATTATAAACATATATGTTACACATATATATTTAAATGTAGCATTTCTATTCATGACACATCTTTGAATTTCTTTTGCCCTATTGTCATATACAACACAACGGAAGTCCTATACAGCTGAACTCAAAACACTCTGTTCCCGAGTGATTCACAGATGCCTCCATCATCTCTTCTTCCCTCTTTCTACATTCATAGATTTAACTATAGAGAAAAGAAGCAAGACTAGGAAATCTAAGACATCTTGATTAACAAAATGTTTAATCAATAAATGGAATATAGGGAAATATAGAGAAACACAGGCAGAAACCATGCCAACACTAGTGGAATTTCTCTTTGTAAAGTCAAAGATCACTATGTATATGAAAAGCAAACCAATATGTGAAAAACTGAAAGAAAGATTACTAAGGACTGAAAAACTTTATTGCCACTGATGTGAGTGTTTTTCAAACAGTATTACTTTCTAGGAGAATTAATTCCTAATAGAGAATTAAGGTTGGTCACCAATGCAGTTTGATGCATAAAAGTCCTATTATATTATTACTGTGCCAACTTTTTTCAATGTTCCTTATCATACAAAAACAAGAAAACCTTTGATAATGGTGAAACAAAAGCAGAATGGAAGGCTTTAAAGCCCATGCTAATATACATTGCAAATTATTTTTACAATGAATCCATTCAATACAAGAAAACAACAACACAAATCTTAAATTGTATTTGCTTTTATTTGTAATATTTTTTTTACCATCTTGACCATTTACATGAATAGTTCAATGATATGGAATATAATTAATAATAACTTCCTGAAATTTATATGTGTAATCACAATGATGAAGACAATCTTCATGAGTTCCCCCACCCCAAGGAACTATGCAATGTGTCTTACACAGAATTAAATATTGATGAAAACTACTAGGTGCTCATGACAGATGACCATGCATAATGGTTTTGTTATGTAATATAATTTTAGTCTTTTTTGTAATTCTCCAGTAGTTTAGGGTAGTATATAAATAATTCTGTATGCTACAAAAAAGCTGAAGCTGAAATAGAAGGTAAGAGGATTATTGCAACAGAGAAATATGGATAGTAAAATATAGCCAAGAGAGTCTATAAATTAAAGATTTATCCATAAGAGGTTTATGATCTCTAATATGCATGGAACAATCCAGGACACTGAGAATAAAAAGATGAATAAATAAGATTCTCTTTTTAACTTAGGGATTTCACAGTCTAGTAGGAAAGATAGGCAGTGACTCAGGAGGACTGTGATACTTTTAATAATAGCAGTGTACTTAACGAGCTTGGTGAAATAGTCAAGAGAGTGATTGAATTTGCCTGAAGGAAGCAAGGCTTCACCGAGGACTTAGAGAGCAAAGATGGCAATCTTCAAATTGCCCTTGTGCTTGAAAACATTTGCAACAGAGAGGCTCATTTTTCTATAGTCTTCAAAAGTAATAATGGGTAAAGTGGGAATATGAATGGAATCATTTCTATCACTATGTGCTATGATAACACAACTTAAAAAGTAAGATAAGAATATGTGATTAAAATATTCATAATATTTTTCTGAATAAAATATGTTTAATTATTATCTTTTATACAAATATATTTTAGGAAGAAAAGTTATTTCTATAGGTAATAGCACAACCTTACTTTACACTTTTTCCTTTAGTTTATATTCAGGGTTTTGTTTTTGTTTTTTGTTTTTGTTTTTTGCACTATGAAATGTTATAAAGGACTAATTGTCTCTCTGATAAGTATTGGATCTGATTCCTTTGAGCATCTTTGTCTTCTGTGGTGATCTTAGTACCCGATATGGATGGAAATTTCTTAGAGGGTTTATGCTTAAATACTAGGACCACAGAAATGAAGACTTTCCTTATCTTAAGTATATTTTAACAGAAAGTGATGTACATCATGGTTTGGCAAGAAAGCAGGTTACCAAATAGCTTTCAGTGGGAGATCCTTCATAGTTGGTGTCACCTTTCTTTGCTTGCTTTCTAATCAGTTTTTCTGTAAAAACTTCTCCTGTAAGAAGATACTTTTAAAATGGAGATTTTTAAACAGATCCTAAAGAAGGAAACTATACAACATTTAACATTAAAAATCTTTACTTTTCCTTTGGAATTTTTAAAAGTAGAGAATTCTGATCTGCAGTTTTCTTTGTGGGAAGCTTTTCTAGTACCTGCAGTGAGAAATATTTACTTGAGCTTAAGTTGTCTTAGTTATGAATGGTTCTGAGAATTTCCTAGACTTTCCAGTATATTCAGTTGATGTTCAAATCTTTGAATACAAGTAGACTTGAATTTATTTACTAATCTACAAATAAGTATTGAAGTAAAAATAAAAGAAACAATGATTCTAAAGCTCTATATCTCATAAATACTTACTGTATATTTATGTTGTTACTAATGTGTGCATAGCTGCCTTCTTATTTTTTAAATGAGCATTCAGTTCTTTCAGCAACTTTTTTTGAAAGTCTGAACTTCCAGATTTATTATCATTGGACTTTTGTAGGAAGCAATTGTGGGTCTATTTCTGGACTCGGTTGTGTTCTACTAATCTATAGTTCTGTTATTATTTCAGCACTAAACTATCTTGATTTCTATAGCTTTATATAAATTCTTGAAATAGGTAATGTACATTGTCTTACTTTGTTCTTTTTCAAAATTGTTGTGGCTATTCTAGGTCTTCCTTTTCTATTTCAATATAGAAACTGCTTGAAAATTTCTTTCAAAAAATTGTCTAGAGAGAATTTTGGAGGAATTACATTAAGGCTAAAGATCAATTTGTAAAGAATTAATATCTTAGTAATATTGATTCTTATAATCAAGGGTAGAATATTTCTCCATTTATTTGGATCTTTAATTTCTCTCAGGTGTTTTTTCTACTCTTAAATGTTTGGGTGTCACATATATTTTGTTAACTGTCTCCCTAAAGTTTTATATAATTATAGAGGCATTGTTATGACAGCAAAGGTATAATTCTTTGCTGATATATAGAAATACAATTAATGTTTGCCTCTTGCTCTGTACTCTGAAAACATATTTACTTATTATTTCTCATATTTTTATGTAGTTCATTTTTTAAAATAATCTGTAAATTAGATAGTTTTACCAGTATTTATAGTGTTTTCTTTGTTCATTTATTTATTTTTTGCCTATTCAACTGCTTGGGAACTCCACCACAAATAGAAGTGGTGAGAACAGACATCCTTGTTTTGTTCATGATTTTATGGAGAAATCATTCAGATTTTCTCCATTAAATATGTTACATTTAGGTCCTCTGTAGATGCCCTTAATCAGATTGAGGAAGTTTTCTCCTATCCCTAGTCTGGTGAGATACTTTATCATTAATGGATGTTGAATTTTGTAAAATGCTTTCAGTCATCTATACAGATGATCATGCGATTTTCCTCTCTTATTTTATAATGTGGCAATTTATATTGTTTGGTGTCCATTGCTGGGCTAAATCCAACTTGGCATGACATACCACCTGTTTGATATATTGTTGGATTTGATGTGCTTATATTTTGTTTTCATTGTCATGTCTATGTTCATGACTACACTATTGTTTCCTAGTAATATCTCCTTCTGCATTTGGTATAGGAGTCATGCTATCTTTATAAATTAGTTGGAACGTGTTCATTCTGTGTTAGTTTTCTGAAAGAGTTTATAGAAATTTGATGTTATTTCTTTCTTAAATAGTTGACAAAATTCACCAGCAGAGTCATTTTATCTGGAGTTTTTTCTGTGGGAAGATTACAAAATATTATTTCTTTAATAGTTATAATTGATATTATTCTTGTGCCAGTTTTGGTAGATTTTGACTTTAAAAGAAACTAGGATTATTAAGTTTACATCATTATTTTCTAATAGTAACATTTAAATTAAAATGTTTAAAATAATTTTACATCTGAAAAACCTTGATATGTTTAATTAACTCAATATATTTTCTAAATTTTTAAGATCTATGGGATATTTAGAAGTGGTTACTTAATTTTAAAATATTTGGATATTGCTAAATATCTTTTCACTATTTCTAGTTCAATTTCCTTTTATTTAGAGAATACACTTTGGATGATTTAGTTATATTAAACTTATTAAAACTTGTTTTATGGCTTAATTATCTATCTTGGAAAATATTCATTGTGTACTTGGAAAGAATATCTGTTCAATAATGTTCAGTTATAGAGAACTATGAATGTATAAATTTATTAGGTCAGCTTTGTTAATGGTGTCATTCCCATGTTCTAAACCCTTTCCTGTCTGTCTTTGTCTGCTTTTTAAAATGTTTGTGTGGTATTTTTACCCATGTTTATATTTTTAAATATGGGCTTCCACTCTTTTCTGGTTAGCATTATTTTTGATATAATATCAAACAGTTATATAATATCAAAACAGTTATCTCCATACTCTTATATTTGTTTCTTCGTGTATAAAAGTGTCTCTTTTCTCCAGCTACTCTTAATATCTTATCTTTACCATTGGTTTTCAGTAGCATTGTGATGATGTACCTCAGTGCGATTTTGAGTTTATTCTAATTAGAGTTTGCTGACCTTTTTGAATTAGTGGACTTGTATTTTTTTTCCATAAAATTTATAACATTTCCACTATTTATTTCTTCAAAAATATTGTGCCCCCTTTTCTGGGACTCTAACTTCATATAAGTCCGTCTTCTTGATGGTAACCCATAGACCACTGATACTTTTCTTTTTCTTTGTTTTTCTGTTTATTTTTCTTCTTTCTTTCTTTCTCTCTCTCTCTCTCTCTCTCTCTCTCTCTCTCTCTCTCTCTCTCTCCCTCTCCCTCTCTCTCTCTCTCTCTCTCTCTCTCTCTCTCTCTCTCTCTCTCCCTCTCTCTCTCTCTCTCTCTCTCTCTCTCTCTTTCTCTCTCTCTCTCTCTCCTCTGTGATTTGGTTTGGATAATCTCTACCGCCAAATTTTAAAGTTCCTTAATCTTTTTTCCTGAAGATTCTATCTAATGTGTTAAACACATCCAGTGAATATTTGGTTTTAGATATTTTACTTATAACTCTAGAGTTCCATTTGATTTTTTTCTATGATTCCATGTTTTTTCTTTTATTTGTATTTTTTCTTTAAAGTTTGGAACATGTCAGCTGATTCCATTTTATTTGTAATTTGTATCTATTTCTATTGATATCTTTTTCTTCTGGCTATGGGTCACAGTCTCATGATTCTTTATAAGTCTACTAATGTGTTGTTGTTGTTATTGTATATTGGTCATTGTGAATGCACATTGTTGAGTTTCTGGGTGTTGATGTTTTCCCCTAAAAGAGATTGTGTTCTGCTAGGAAGAAAATCAATCTATTCGAGGATTAAGTTGATCTGTTCAAACTCTATTTTAAGGTATTTTAGGACAGAGTTTAAGGAAGCAGTAATCTAGAACTAATATAACTCAACTTCAAAGTCTTGACTTTTATAAGATCCCTACTGAATTCTCCAGTTATTCGACAAATTACTCTGCTTTGTTCACACTTGGAATCTCTCAGCCTATGAGTTGTGGTGGTTTTGAGCTTATCATTTCCCAGTAGTTATTCTGTCCCTCTGAAAGGTTATCTTAGTATTAAATAGAAGACTCAAGGGGACAGTTATGTAGATTTCTGGAGCTCTATATCGATGTAGCCTCCTGTTCATTCACCCATACTCTGACACAAATTTCAGCTAACTTACCTCCTCTGAACTTGACTGTCTGTCTCCATAGCACATAGAAATCATGTGCTCTACCTTCACCCTGTACTGGTGTCTAGGAAATTCCTCCAGGCAGAAAGGCAAAGTAATCTTAGGTCTAATATAATCATTTCCCATTTCTTAGGTCTCATATAATTATTTCCCAAGTTTTAATGTTCTTTCTGTCCAATTATGAAAATCTTAATTTTTTTTCTATTTTTAAGATTTGTTTTTAAATAGGAGGGCTTATCTAGAACTAATCACACCAATCATGGCCAGCAATGGAAAGCCTACCATTCTCTTTTTTATTATAAATAGTATACTCTTTATTGGAAGCCTTTACAAAACCTCATTCTTTTACTCTTTTACAGTTTCCTTATCACTTTTTATGACACTCTCAGATCTTAGTTTAAATGTCACTTTATTTTTCAAGGGAACTTTCTGAGATCTGCATGTTCATATGTCCTCTTTATTTGCTGCTACAGTATTCTGTGCTTTCTCCTCGTGTATTTACTATACTATACCATGTTTATTTGCCATTGACTTGTTTTTACACACTACTGGAGAGTATGCCCGAAAATATGAAACAGTTATCTCCATAAATAATTAAGTTCAATTTTGGGGGAAAAAGAAATCAATTTCAAGATGGGGAAAAAAAGTTTGACCCTTATAAGATATGACTGAATGTCAGCAATTTGGAATGGAGGGAGCAACCTTGTACGCATAGGGGATCATATGAACAAAAGTACAGAAATTTGAAAATAACTAAGTGAATATAAATATAACTTGGGCAAAAGCCGAAGGATATTGAATAATATGGTGACAATTGAAAACTTATATCCAACCCATCAAAAGCTGTTCATTTAGAGACCGACAGGTTCACATACTTTGGGCAGTAGTGTAAAGGTAAAGGAAGCAAACTTGATGGAAGCTGTTTGAGTACAAGGTCAAGCTGTAGTGCCCAATGGATGCCTGACACTGAGGAAAGTAGAATGGTCAACATGTATTCTTCTTCCTCTTATTATTATCTCTATTGTTCAAAGTATTACAGATGTCCCTCATTTCCCTCTCCTCATTGACACCTCCCTCCTCCTCACCCCCTCTTCCCCCCACCTTCACTGCACTGTTGTTTGTGTCCATTGGAAAAGGAATATATGCATAAAAGTTCTTTGGTTTATCTCTTCCCCTCCTCCCGCCCCCTACCCCCTTCCCTCTGAGCGTTGTCAGTCTGTTCCCTACTTCCATGTCTCTGGATCTGTTTTGTTCATCAGTTTAATTTGTTCATTAGGTTCTTCAAATAAGTGAGATCATGTGATACTTATCTTTCTCTGACTGGCTTATTTCACTTAGCATAATACTGTGTGTTCTTAATTTAATTTAATTTTTTACCTGAATATCTTTTTTTAAAAATGTTTTTATTGCCCTGGCTGGTTTGGCTCAGCGGTTAGAGCGTCGGCCCGTGGACCAGAGAGTCTCGGGTTTGGTTCCTACTAAGGGCATGTACCTTGGTTGCAGTTTGTCCCCAGCCCTGGTTGGGGTTGTGTGGGTGGCAGCCAGTCAATGTGTCTCTCTCACATCGATGTTTCTCTCTCTCTCTCTTCCTCCCTCTCTCCCTCCTGCTCTATCTGAAGATAAATGCAAAGGTGTCCTCAGGTGAGGATAAAAAAAAATGTTTTTATTGATTTTTTAGAGAGAGAGATAGAAACATTGTGAGAGAGAAACATTCATCCGCTGCCTCCTGCACGCCCCCTGCTGGGGATTGAGCCAGAAACCCAGGCATGTGCTCTGACCAGGAACGGAACTTCCCAGTCCATGGGATGATGCTCAATCCACTGAACCACACCGGTGGGCTAAATATCTTATTATACTTTTAACTGAGATAATACTAAGAAGTTGAGAGGATGAGATTATATTATTTTTAACATGTATGGCTGGAGATCCCTGCTCCAAGTTCAGGTAGATATGTTTGCTTTGCCCTTGGATCTGAATTCTCCAGATAACAAAATATATAGGAGATAGAAAAACAAGGTGGATAACACCACAAAGAAGCAATCAGTCAATTTCATGTGAGGGATTTATGTGGATAAAATGATCCATTTTGCCTAGTATGTCAATTATATGACAAAAAAGGAAACTTGTTATTTAATAAAAAGTTTATGCACTTTGACAACAATGCCAAGTGTGGATGTTGTTCGGTAATGATTTGCACAGACTAACCCTAAAGGATATTTTTCAGGAAAATTAAATATTGATGGCATAATATATGATATTAAAGAAGCAGTATGTAACTAAAGTAAGTATAAGGATAGCATAGTGATTCCATTAAAAAAGAGGTTTGTATTAGTAAGAGATACATAATGACTTTCTAGAGCAAATGGAATAATATATGAGATTGGCTTTAAAATGCTGCACCAAAGTTACTAAAGGAAAGAGATACAACAAGAGTGGAAAAATATCATTCTTAAGGCTGCATTTTCTAACTTTGTGTTGGACAATTTCTAGGATGTTAAAAATGAAGTGTGCTATTCCAAAAAAGTTATAGATTGGAGATATATACCCGAATGCATATATTGTAGATGATACTTTCGGTTATAAATTGTATAAAATAGCTGTAGAAGGAATTTAGAATTAGAAGACCAAATGCAGACATTTTGCCACTAACAGCAATTAAGGTAGTTGGAAAAGGACTAGCTGAGAAGCCATACAAACATCTGAGGAAGAGCCCTGGCCGCTTTTGCTCAGTGGTTGGAGCATCGGCCCTTGGACAGAAGAATCATCGGGTTTGATTCCGGTCAAGGGCACTTGCCTTGGTTTCTTTCTCTCTGTCTCTGTCTCTCTCTCCTTCCCTCCCACTCTGTCTGAAAATAAATGGAAAAATATCCTCGGGTGAGGATTAAAAAAACAAAAAAACAAAACATCTGAGAAAGTAGTGGTGGTGTTAGTGATGAGGCTTTCACTCTGATAATGAAACTAAAAAGTATGAGGGATGCAAGATGCATACTTGTTTTATTTGTTTATGTAAAATCCAAATTGTTAGCAACCGGTTCAAATTGAAGAGGAGTTGAGGGGATCAAATTCAACTTTAAAATCAGCGTTTTGTTCTCAACTAAAAGGAGAGGTGGGTAGTGATGGCCATCAACCAAAATAGCAAACAGAGAAAAAGGAATGTAGCCTTTGGAGGCAATATAGTGGATGATCTAATTGTAAGTTATACAGAAGAAAGAAAAGGCACTTTAGAAAATGTTTGCCATGTGAGCCCTCACAAAGGCGAGTAATACCCCATTATCTCTCTCTTCACACGCTCTGATATGTGAGATTGTTAAATGCCGCTATTGAAATGTTTTGATTTGATTATAGTTAAAAATTATATTTATTTAAATTGTGACATTTTAATAACAACTCATTAAAATGTTAAAATTATTTATATGTGTTAATGTTTTGTTGACCTTTTGTACTTTATATTTTTTTATTTAATTTAGTACAAGACCAGACTAAAAGTGTTCTAACTAGTTAACCAAGGTAATACCTCACATCGCTATGACTATCATACTGCATTTTACTCTCTCTATTTTTTTTTTCAAGTCCTGGTTAAATAAATGATTTACTTATGATATTAAATCTGGGACTTCACTTTGGCTTTAATAGGTGGCATGAGCTCCTTTTTTGAAATAAGATCTTTAAACCAATAAAATTATAATAGAAATAATAATAATATGCAAACATTTCCAGCAATTTCAGATCATTTAAACAGGAGTCTTGTCATTGCAACACAATTTAGTTTGATTATCTTCTTCCCAGATTAAATCAGGTACTGATTCTGTCCTGTGCAATGACAGGGACATTTTTTTTTTTCTCAAAAGATTTTAAAAATTATTTTAAACCGAAGTGAAGATGCATGGAATAACTAAGAAAACCTTGGAAAATGCCTTTTAAAATGAGTTCAAAAACACTTAATAATTAGTCAAGTTTAATTTGGCATATAGAGCCACTATCATAAATCTTCATTTCCATGTGTAAAGGTCCTTCTTGTTGTAGTTAGGTCCTCATTAGTGAGACTGGAGTAAACAGTGCACTCTGCTTCCTGCCCTTGATTCAGTGTCTGGAAAATGTTCAGAGACCATCCCTTTCATATTCAATCTCCATTCATCTTTCAGGCACCCACACACAAGAATGTTAAAATAAAAATGTGATTGCTATTATGGCATGCTTGTTCTGTAATATTTTTGTCTCTCATTGTGAAGAATAAAGCATTTTTCTTCTGTTTAACAACAGAAACAAACCAAAATAAGGTAATGCCAAATTAGTAGTGTTTACATTCCGAAGAAGTAAATGTATCATGAAAACACCTTTGACTAGACAGTGCATAATGTATTCAGCAAAAATAATATTTTGACACGAAATCATTTCATAGTTAATATTTGCCTTCCATATTGGGTCTGGCTATGTGGAGTATATATAACAATACAATTGTAGTAGAGCTCGTCAGTACTTGCTTGATGATCCTATGAAAGTGATGTTAGTTGTTTGTTTCTTTGCCTGTAATAAACACCAAATCATAACTATGGAAGTGAGGGATAGATAGATGATAGATGATAGATAGATGATAGATGATAGATAGATGATAGATAGATAGATAGATAGATAGATAGATATGCATAGATGCATAGATACATAGACACAGGTATAAGTGTAGATATGTCTATCATTATTGATATATTTCATATTATCTAGATGGCACTCTTTCATTGATATTTTTCAGAAACAGCAACAACAAAAAAATGAGTTGAGAACAACTGAACTATAAGAATGAATGAAACATTTCTTCCAAAAACCATAATCATAGCTGTATACAAAACTCTGAATGTGATGCTGTTGTAATTTATATCCTCACGAAAAGCACGAGAAAATCAGATCCAGAGTTGGCTAAGAAAATAAGGGACTTAATGTCTCTTCCTTCATTGTCTTAGTTCCACCTCGCTCTCTTCTTTCAAGGTTGCCTAATATCTCTTGTTGGTATAGAAATCCAAATTATTGCTGGGAGAAATATCTAAATTTCTGCACCTGCAGTTTTTCAAGTCACCGCAAAGGAGCAGCTGTATTCCCATAGTTTTTCTTTTTTTCTTTATTTGTTTGTTTTTTCCACTTTTCTCTAATAGGGTCCGTAACATGCCTGCCACATGTTACTTATTCACATGACATGGCTTCTCTGTTCATCTGTGGATCATACTTATACTTTTTACTCACCTGATGTGTTACACACTGCTGCATTAATAGAAAGGAATTAACATCCCGCCCTGAATTTTGGCAGGAAGAGTAATTTACTGTTTGAATCTGAGCTGAAATTAGCTTCCACATTGGTTAGAAATATGAATACCTTCTTATGTCTTATGCAATAGAATGTTTTCCCTGGGTGCCACGCTGTGAGGCTTAGCATGAACCAGATTGTACATACCACATCATGGATTTCAGTAGCTCTAAGAACTGGTGAAAATTCTGTTTTTGTACCTTCACACATTATATTGGACACAGGATAATTGGTAGTCTTGAGTATGCCACGTAGGTTTATGATCTTAAAGCAATTATATGTTTAAAATTTTATGAAGTAATCATATTCACCCTATGAAGGGAGAGAATTAAGTGCATTGCGCTGTATAATGTGTTCCCTGTTATAAAATCTTGAGAATGAGAACTTCCTTTATATGGAATCATCTGCGTTTTTAAAAAGGATTCTTATGAAACACGCACAGAACAGCTGCCAGTACTTGCAGCTGCAAGACAGAAATATTTCTGTACACAATTTCTACTTGTACGGGAGCAGGTGAAGGTTCGAAGCACCCACTTTAGGCAAAGCGGCAAAGTGTTTGAAGTTTTGTTGTTGTTCTTGTTTGATTTTTAGTGAAACTGAACATCCTGTATAGCAGCTTCTTCATCCGGTTGCAGTAAAGTAGAACCTGCATGCATACCTCATTCTCTTGACATTGAAGATACTTAATACAAAGGAGCCATTTAGGTGAAAGCTTTGGGCACTGAACTCAGCTTGATCTGGGTTTGAATCTCAGCTCTGAAATTTATTAGCTGTGTCATCTTTGCAAATTTAACCACAGTGTTTTTTCACATATTTGTTCAAAACACACAGAGAAATTCCACCATGCTGGATTTATAGCAATCTCATAATTGGGGAGTGTTGAGTGAGCTGAGCGACTGCACCACACCATACAAACACACACACACCTATATATAACAACATGTAATATACATGTTACTTAAGAGCCAAGTATAAACATAAAGATCTAGAGAGCTAGAGGTGTACCCATTAAATAATTGGTAATTGATGTATATAGGCCCAGCGAAGGCCAAATGAACAAAGATTTTTCAGTGGTGTAAATCAAGTAACAGTCTAAGTCTATATAGCAGATGCATTGTTCAGTTGTATTTGTTATTTAGTTTAAATAATACTTTAAAATTAGTTTGGATTTTATAGTCAGTTTGAGGAGTTTCTGCCAAGTTAGTCAACTTAAGTGCACACAAAAATCTTTTTCCCTTTAGGATTAGTATATATGTTAATAAGTTTGGAAAAACTTAAAATTTACTGTATGAAACATATATTTAGGATACATGGTTTTAAATTGTTGGCCACTATTCTGGTTCAACTCCAATGGGAAGTCCTGCAAACCCCACAAGTTAAGGCCACAGTGCTTCACAAGACTGCACTTACTGAGACACCAGCCACAAAAGGGTCCCAGAACACAGTGAGTGACTAGATTCAAGTTTAAAAATTCATTCCCATGACTCCCACAGGTTTGATAATTTACTAGAATAACTCAGAACTTAGAAAAGTACTCTACACAATGGTTACAATTTTATTTTAATAGACAGAACTCACAAAGAGCTTAATAAGGAGACCCATAGAGTGAGGTCTAGGAGAGTACAGAGTTTTGGTGCCTCTTCTAGTGGAATTAGGGCTCATCACCCTCCTGACAAATCAGTGTGCTCACTAACCAGGAAGCTTCCCTAAAGTTGAGGTCCAGGGTTTGTATTGGGGTTTCATTACATAGGCATAATTGGTTAAATCATTGGCCATGGGAAGGAACTTAATGTTCAGCCTCCCTCCCTTCCTTGGTGATGGATTGGACAGGCTCAATGTCCCTGTTCTCTAAGCACATGGTTGGTCTTTTTAGTATTACCATCCCCATACTACAGCTTTCTAGGGATTTACCATAAACCCATTAGCATAAACTATCAGATGGGATCTAAGGAACTCATGAATAACAGACACTCCTAATACTTGTGAAATTCCAAGAGTTAGTCTTCCTCCAGGTGCCAGGGTGGAAGGCTAGTCTAACTGTTGTACAAGAGCCACCATTTGTGTCATATTTGAATTCAAAGCCATGTATGAGGATTAGAAGTATGTAGCTCTTGGGTACAATTTAGAAATTTTGGAATAATTTACTTCACAAGATATCATGATGGAATATAATGAGTTAAAAATATTTCATTTCTCATTTGTTTTTTATTCACTCTCTGCATTATACCTCTGAAAAGTGATTTGGATTTTGGCCTGAGGAAATCTATGAGTAGAATCTCATTGTGTGTCTCACTGAACTTATGATAATGTATTTGGATATACTTTACCATATTCATATTTGCATCTTCAGATGTACCTTACATCACTTTAAGAAAACTATTACTCCGTATCCAATTATGAAGCAAATTAAAAAAATGATTTATTATACATATATATTAAACAGTAACACATTTGAAATGTAATCGTATTTTCACAAAATTAAATTCTAGGACATGATTTCAGAGCCATTACATATATTGAATGACAGCTCTACACATAAGTTAAGACAAATATATTTCCTGTGAAATAGAAAAATAAAATGGGTCATGTGTCTTAAAAATATACATAAAACAAAGAGATGAATGTTTGCTGATTCACCAGATTGTAAATTTTCATGAGCAGTTGTGCTTAAAACTTTGTTTAAATACCAGTTTAGCAAATTACTCGTATAAAATATCACAATTTACATATAACTATAGGCTGTTAAGGGGACTGGAGTATATTTAGACCAGAAGAAATCTATATGAAAAAGAAAGGTCTTCTCAATTCATGTGCTTTTGTTGCCAGAGAATTGAGTGGGTGGAAATTTTTCATCACTAGTGGGAGTGGGGTTCTTGCATTATCTTGAGAAAAGGATTTTTCTAAGACTCACACAGGAGAATGAGTGATTTTTATTTGCCTAGAGTTATAGCCCTCAGTTTATGAAGTCCTAGTTCCATTAAACCAGTCCTGGAAGACATGTAGCTGTGGGTCCAGCAGAGCTAGAAGCAGGGCCAGTGTTCAGAGCTTTCATTCCATGGTGGAATTGAGTCTGGCAGAGCATCAGGCTAGATTCAGTCCTTCAGTCCATTGTGTGGGTCCCACATGGCCATGAGCACATAGGCAAATGCAGAGGAGTCCCAAGAGACCAAGAGGGCCAAGAGCCAAGAGAGGGGACCCCTTTGTTCACGAGTTTAAATAGCTCATATTTTGCTCCCTTGCAGTGGCCACACCTATTCTGGCCAAATACCCATTTCCAGGTGTGATTGACAACTAAGCATCTTCCCACCCATCGCCCAGACCTTGCTGGGCATGCATCTAAACTGCCTTTGTTCATTCCCTTCCCCCATCAATCTGTGGGAAACAGACTTGGAGAGTGTTGAGTGCAGCTTCCTGGCAAAGCTGTATAAATGGCATGCCTGTGTTATTTAGTCTCCCCTTTGCTCCTTTCCTGTTAAATAATAACCGGGTTATTATAATGGTATCACTTTCTCTCTTCACATTTAGTGAAAATACCCAAATTTTTCATTACTCTATTCTAGTCTTACACTTGACATAATGTAAATAATTGCAGGCATGAAGAAAAAAAGTTCTTGGTAATGGTTGACATGTGCCAAGTTACAGAGGAAAGCCTGTAAAAACAAAACAAAACAAAAAAATCTAAAGAAAGAAAGAAACAAAAAACTGTCAGATTACCTAAAACACTAGGCAGGAAGTAATTGTTATTTCTACATGTTACCAGCATTGATGCTGTTCTGAAAAGTATCTTTTATTTGTGAAGAAACCAGGTTGAGATTTAAACTGTCTAAAAGAGTCATGAATAAGTAGTTTTAACTTTATGTCCTGAAAGAAATTTGGCGATGCCTGTGAGGAGATTAAACCGCTTTCATGAAGAGATAAAAAAGTAAAGTCCCAATTGCTTACTCAGTCCTTGTACTTAAAATAATGAAGTCTCCAATTAGCATACTCTTTCATCCTCATTCTTAAATAGTGATGTTGAAGCAAAGAGAGACATTTATAGAATCATATATTTCTGTCCTTGATGTGTGGCGTTGAATTAACGATGTCCTGGATCCAGACTAAGAAATAAACTCAGCAATTCCCCTGAAGAAGCTTACACTCCAGTGAAAATAAAGATAAATGCATTATTTTCTGTGGTGACAGCCAGAATTGAGGTCAGCGATTACCTGTAGAGGGAGCATGATTGAAGTACTTCAAAGGCGGTTCACTAAAACGGAGGCGACTGGAGAGGACTAGAAGACAGGCTTCTTCCTCGTTAAGAATGCAGCTCCTCAGGCTGGCTGCTTTTACTATGACAAATGTTTTGGATTAATCACCACACTTTCCTCTTGAAGATATTTTGTCTTGAAAAGTGATAGTTTAAGGTTTTAATTTTTTTCTCTCACACACTCCATTCTCAGAAAATATAACACACATACACACACATATTCCACAAACCCAACATCCTCAAATATTTTTAGTTTGCTTTCTTTTTGTTTGTTTGTTTAGGATATTATTTATTCTTATATTCAAATCGTTTCATTGTTATGCTCTATTTGTTCTTGTTTTGTGTGGGTTGCTTGATATAATATACATGTATGAAGCATCAATGTTTAGATTTTTTTTAAAGTGTCTTTCTATAGTGTGACCAGCATGACATGATACACATGATACAAATATATATATATATATATATATATATATATTTTGGTTGCTGAGTGTCAGGAATGTTTGTAAGAACTCATGGATTATCTATGTAATCATTATAAAACACTATGGAGAAATTAATATTACTTGTACTCTACAGATAAAAAAACAACAAAACTGAGGGCAAATGAATTGAGGTAATTAAAAGATTGCACATCTAGTAAATGGTAGGACTGAGACATGAACCTGACATTCTGCTCCTGGAGTCTTGTGGTCTAGCTCTTAATTAATGAACAAACTGAGACCAAACAAATTTAGGTAAATAAAAGACTGAATTCACATCTAGTAAGTGATAGGACTGACTTATGAACCTGACTTTCTGCTCGGTCTTGTGTCCTGGCTCTTAATTAGCAGTGGTGCCAGATAGGGTCCTAATGACTCCTGTTTTCTCCTGGCCCAGTTGCCCTGGATTGGACTAATGCAATGAATGAAAACTAAAAATGTTTCCTGGAAGCACTGCCAGTGTACTGAAGTCTCAGCCGACCAGCACCCCAGGACCCAGAACTCTACTTCTATTTAAGCTACAGAGAGCAGTGGCCACCAGGTGGCACCAAACACAACCAGAAATGGAGGAATCAGCTAGCATCCCAGAGAGTCCTGTAGGCGAGTTTAGCTTTATCACGTTTGCAATTCGTTCACTTACAGTATTGAGATTTTTTTTTTGGAGTCACGTATCTTGTTGTGATGAAGTTTCCTATACTTTGGGTTGAAATTTTAAAAAAATGCTGGAAGGAGAATATTGATGTTATGGATGATTATAAATACTTTTAAGGAAAACTGTATTTGGCCCATTGAAACAGAATCTGAGACTTGAAAGGAAATTTAAAAGCTATTAACTTTAAACACATGGAATGATTGAATTCCTTTTATAATATCTCTGTTTTTAAAAAAAAAAAAAAAAGATACATTGCCTGGACCTCTCTAATGAGAAGCACAACCCCCAAGGACTACCTGTGCCATCTTTGGTCAAATGATGGTTAGAGAGTGCTTTTCTAAAAGTAAGCCAAAATTTACATTTTTATATCCGTGTTTTTTGTTTTTGTTTTTGATTTTACTGTTCCTAATTTGGAGGGTACAGTAAAACCAAATGAGGCCTTTCAAATTTAACTTCAGATGTTTAAAGAACACTTATCTTTTAGAGATATTTCTGGAGCTAATTTATCACAATCTCTTTGCTTCTTAGTCGTGCTATATTTCTTAGTTCGCTTATTGAAGACATATTAATTATGTGACCCCGTCTCTCTGCCTGGCACTGTGAGAATGTGAGGGATCCAATGGTGAGTCACACCCACGAAAGCCCTGTCATTGTATCCCTCCACTCTGATGGGAGGAAAGGACAATTTTCAGATAAATAAACATCGTGATTATAGATTATAAGTTCTCTGAATGCAACAGATAAAGACTTGATATCGTAATCATGACAGTAAAATATTGCAGTCTATCATATGTCAGGCACTATTTTAAATAACTCTAATGTACTCTTTTATTTAATTCTGATAACAACCTTGTTATTTAGTGTATTATGTGTAACCTAAACAACTCTCAGGCCTAATCATTCCCTTGAAGGGCTAGGACGACTCAGAAAAGCTTTCTACTCATGTCATAGGTCATTATACTGAAAGGATATGGATCGAAACTGGCAAAGGGAAATGGTGCATGGGGCAAAATCCAGGAGAAGCCAGGTCTAAGCTTCAGCATGTCTTCTCTCATGGGGAGTCACACAGGACACATGTAGTTCTCTCAGCAATGATGTGTTACAACACATGTAAAGTGCTATCAGTGATGGAAGTTCATCCAAGCCATGGTGTCTAGGAATTTTATTGGGGCATGCAGCATCCTCATGACTGACCTCAGCCACATAGCCTCTAGCCCCCTTCTAGAATAAAACAGACATTCACCATAAATCACATGGTTTTTCCAAACTGGCACCCTTGGCCAAAGGCCCCAGGCATCCAGGAACCCTCTTCTCAGACAGATTATTCCATGGGCTAGAAGAACCAGCCAAGCTCTTTCTCTGGAATGTGAAAGGTAGGAACAACCCAAGCCTGCTGAGTTAAACTTATACTTCTCAGTCTACCTGCCTGCCCCACACTAGGCTCTCTTACAGTAAAACAATATATTTTTCTGAGCATCTACATTTAGTGTAGTATTTATATTTCCATCACACAAATTAGCATGAACTACAGAAGTATTTGCCTTCCCGACAGAATCAGCCCTTGCGCAAACACTACACATACTATAGATAAGCATCATTAAATTTGGCTGTGATTCAGTTATTTCTGGGTTTCAAGACAGTTGGGGACAAAGCCAGTTCGTCTATCTTAGTCACAGGCTTGTACTGAGACTGGTTAATGGTAATCATACTTAGACATAATCTAGTCCGAGTATCCCAAAAGACCTGTGACCTTCCTTGTCTTAAGATATAGTCATTTCCTAGGGCATTTTGGATCCACTCTGGGATGCCAACTGCTTTATTTTCCTCAGAGACAAAAACTATTGTCTGTTTCAATTCTTTTTAATAGCTTTTGTTTTCAAAAGCAAAGGTGATATGTATTTGTGTACACGTTGTGGCCTGTGGGACTTGCAGTTGCCAGAGACTTGTCTAAGCATTTGATCATCACAATGTCAAGTTGTGCAGTGATTAGTCTGCCAGGAATTGTATATAACCTCACAACCTGATGGCCAAGTGGGGAGTAGTTTCTAGAAATTTCTTCTGAAATGATATCTTTGTTAGTAGATGTAACCAGAAAAGCAAGACTCACAAGTTACTGGTACATTGCTAGCATCCCACTCAGTCATGAACAGTTGGTCCAGATCACCATCATATTGTGTGATCAAAATGTTTCCCAGAATGTTGCCACCCAGGTTTATAGGTTTTCATTTGAATTTGTCAGGTTCCAGAAGTAGAGATTGTCTTTGGCTTTACCTGTTGGGCTTCTGCTCTAATTGGACTAAGAGGCCTTTCTTTGGAATGAATGCTCAGAGTTTGAACAACCCAGGTCTGCAGCTAATCATTTACTGCCCAGGTAGCATCTATTTGTATCCCTCAACTGACAAAGAAATTTGGACATGGGGTTAATAACCTATTCAAAGTCCAAGATGCAACTTTAGAAAGGTTGGTCAAAGAAGGCTCTGAGGGGGTGAAAAGGAGCTAACTGTGGAAAGATGGAATGGAAGGCACTTCAGACAAGGAAATAACCTATGTGAAGTTCCCAAGGAAGGGGAATACCCTAAATATACAGGGAATTGTGGAAAGTGAATGTTCTTGTCTAGTTTTCAGAGAAACCTGCCAAATATACCTAAGACAGCAATGAAAAACTTTAGTCATAATCAGACAATAGATTTTGAATTGGAAAAAGGGCATATGCCAAAGGAGATAGGATTTAATTTTACCCGACACGTGATTCTTTGTTTTTAGTTTGAGTAATTTAAAAGATACCACATATACAATATATTGTCCTTAAAATTCTTGTGAGTGTCCACTTTTAACAATTAGGAAAAAAGGATAAATTTATCCAAAGTAAGCAGAAGAAATAGTAAACCATGGAGTAGGAATCAAACTGAAAACAAGGAATCAATAGAGATGATCAACAAAATCCAAAGCTGTTTTAGTAAATATTAAAGAAAAATTGATAGGCCTGTGGTCAAGCTACAAAAAAAAAAAAAAAGGAGAGAAAACACAAATTACTATTATCACTACAGATCCCAGGGACATTGAAATGATAATAAGGAAATTCTATGAGCAGCTCATAATCACAAGTTTGATAACCTAAATGAAATGGACCACTTCCTTGAAAGATACAATCTGCCAAAACTCACATAAGAAGGAATAGACAATCTGAATAGGCATACATTTATTGAAGACATTGAATCAAAATGTATTACAACCCAGAACAGAAAGCACCAGACCCAGATGGGTTCACTGGTGAATTTTACGAAACAATTAAGGAGGCATTTATACCAATTCTGAACATTCTTTTCTAGAGTATAGAAACAGAGGCTGTGCCTCTTGTCTCATTCTATTAGGTCTGCATTTATAAAACCAAACCAAATCATTCCAAGAAAACTTTAGACCAATACATTTTATTAACATCGATGCAATTTTCAATAATATATTAGCAAATTGAATCCAACAATATGTAAATGAAATCATACACCTTGATCAAGTGGGATTTATCCTAGATATGTAAGGCTGGTTCAATATTTAAGAAAGGAATTCATGCAGTTTATCACATCACCAGCTAAAACAGAATATTACATGATCAAATCTACATATAGAAAAGTATTTGACAAAATTCAACCCCTACTAATGATTTATTAAAAAATTTTTTTTCTTTATTGATTTTAGAGAGAGAGAAGGGAGAGGGAGAAAGAGAGATAGAAACATCGATGAGAGAGAACATAGATTGGCCGCCTCCTGCATGCCCCCCACTGGGGATTTGTCCCACAACCTGGGCATGTGCCCTGACCGGGAATCAAACTGGGGAGCTCTTGGTGCATGGGTCGATGCTCAACCACTAAGCCACACTGGCCGGGCAACACTCACTAATGATTTAAAACTCTCTGCAGACTAGTAATAGAGGGGGACTTCTTCAGCTTGTTAAAGAATGCCTACAGAAAACCTACAGCTAACATCATACAGAATGGTAGGAAACTTGAACTTTCTCACCAAGATCAGGAACAAGGCAAGGGTGCCCCTTCTTATCACTGCTTTTTGACATTATACTAGAAGTCCTATCTAATTTAATAATACACAGAGGGGAGTAAAAATTACACAGTTTGGAAAGGAAGAAACAGAACTGCTCTCAGATTATATGATCATCTATGTAAAAATCCAAAAGAATTGACAAAAAAAATTCTTGGAACTAATCATTGATAATAGGTTGTAGGATACAAAATTAAAGTACAGAAGTCAATTACTTTCCTATACTTACAATGAACAAGTGGAATCTGAAATTCCAAACACATTATCATTTACAATAATAACAAGAAATGAAATTCTTAGGTATAAATCCAATAAAATATGTACAAGGTCTATATAAGGAAAACTACAAAACACTAATGAAAGACATCAAAGAAGAAATAAATAAATGGAGATATTCTATGTTCATGGATGGCAAGACTCAATACAAGATGTCAGTTCTTTGTAATTTGATCTGTAGAATAAATGCAGTGCTAATGAAATCTCACCAAGTTCCTTTGTGAATTTTGACAAACTGGTATTACAGTTTATATGGTGAGGCTAAACATCTGGAATTGCCAACTCAGTACTAAAGGAAAAGAACAAAGTTGGAGGACTAACACAGTTTGACTTCCAAGACTTTCCATAAAGCTACACTAATCAAAACAATGTGGTATGTGGTGAAAAAAATACACTAAGAGATCACTGGAACAGAATAGAGAGACCAAAACTTGATCCACATAAATAGGAGTCAGCTGCTCTGTGACACAGGCACAGAGGCAATGCAATTAAGCAAATACAGCCTTTTCCACAAATAGTGGAACAACTGGATATCAACATATAAAAAATGAATCTAGAAACAGACTTTATACCCTAAAGAAATATTAACTCAAAGTGGAACATAGACATACATGTCAAATGCAAAACTATAAAACTCCTAAAAGATAAAATAGGCGAAAACTGGCATTGCTTTGGTTGTGACAGTGACTGGACACGCACCAAAGGCACAATCCATGATGGGAAGAATTAATAAGCTAGACATCATTAAAATTAAAAACAAACAACAAACAAAAAACTTTTGTTCCACAAAAGACACTGTCAAGATAATGAGAAGGCAAGGCACACACTTGGAGAAAGTATTTGTAAAGTCACAATTGACAATGGATATTATCTAAAATGTGCAAAGAGTTTTTAAAAGTCAAAAATAAGGAAATGAACAATCTGATGAAAAAAAAATGGGAAGAAGGTATGAACAGAAACCTCACCAAAGAAGATATACAGATGCTAAGTATGTCTGTGAGCTCACTGTCACTAGGGAATTGCAAATTAAAACAATGAGATACCACTACACACCTATTAGTGTAGCCCAAAATCAAAATACTAACAACATCAAACACTGGTGAGGATGTTGCCCTATGATCCAACAATGACACTCCTTGATATTTACACAAAGGAATTGAAAACGCATGTCCGCACAAAAACCTAGACATGGGTGTTTATAGAAGCTTTATTTGTAATTGCCAAAGCCTAGAAGCCTCCAAGATTTTCTTCATTAGGTGAATGGATGCGTGAACTGTGGTATATGCAGACAATGGAGTATTACTCAATGTTAAAAAAATAAATGAACTGTCAAGACATGGAAAGACAAGGAGTAAACTTAAATGCATATTACCAAGTGAAAGAAGGCAATCTGGAGAGGCTATATACTGCATTATTCCAATTATATGATATTTTGAACAAAGCAAAACCATAGAGACAGTAAAAAGATCAGTGGTTGCTTGAGGTCCCTGGGAAAAGAGGCATGAATAGGCAAGGTACAGATAATTTTTAGGGCAGTGAAACTATTTAGTATAATACTGCAGTGGTGGATACATGTCATTGTACATTTGTCAAATACCAAGCGTGAACTCGGAAGTAAACTGTGGACTTTGGTGATGATGTGTCAGTGTAGGTTCACTGGTACAAATATACCACTGTGGTGGGGGGTGTTAACATTGGGGGAGGTTGCATGTGTGTGAGAATGAGGTGGTTGGGAACCCATGCTTTCCACTCAGTTTCCCCATCAACCTAAAACTGCTCTAAAACAGTTTGTTTATTTACGAAAATCTTATGAGATCAGTTACAAACTTCTTTCTTTTATGTTAAGGGTACTTGGACACGTATTTCAGCTTTAAAATTTGATATTGTAATAGATTACATGGTCAGTTAGACAAGGGTGTGGTAATACATTTCTAATGTAACACTTTTGGCCTCTGGTGTGATTAATAACCATGCATTAAACATTGGCTGAGAAATCTCACTGGATAATGATCATGAGGTTATTACTATTTGAGCAGGGTTCTAAATTGGAGGAAGAAAAGGACTTGAGTATGTTTTCTTAGGTAACTACTGTAAATATTAGTAAATGGTGAGGCGTTGGTAATAGTAAAATAGTGATATAAACTAAACTGTAATGAACACTCTACATGTCCCAGGCACTGGTAGTGAGAGACACCACGTGAAAAATCTTATTTGATCTTTCAATTACCCCTGTTTGATAGGGGACATTTTTCCCCATTTTAGCTCTGAGGCATCCAGAAGTCCAGTAAATTGCTCAAGGTCACAGATAGAATATGGTCAAGTCAGGTGACAATGGTTTTGCCTCCAGAGGGTGTCATTTTTAGCTATCAGACTTCGGATGAGAATTAAGCAAGGGTCTGTTCAGTCACGTTCTCTGGCAAGCCTAGATGGTAAGGGTCCATGTGACTATTTCACCATACCCTTGCCCACCTTCCTCTGCTGCCCCTGCTGGCCACTGACTGGGAAGGTAGGAGAAGGGCATTTTAAGGAAAATATTTGATTCTATGCATGTCTACATCAGTAGGCATCTTAGAAAATTGATAGGTAAAGAGAAATAAAACAAGGAATATGTCAGAAATATTTTCCATAGCTCGAAGTGTGTGGAGTACAAGTTATTGAAATAAAATGCATGATAAATTATTTTACATGAGCATGCTAATGGGAGTCTAGAGAAAGGTCAACATTAAACCAGCAGAATATTTTGGTAACTGTAGAATTGTGCTAATTAGTGTAGCAACCAGTTTATACACAAGTTGTATTACTATATTGCAAGAACTTCAACTCCTTGTATTTTCAAAAGTCCTCGTCATTGTAAGCAAATTAATCAAAGTTTCTGTCTTTTATTTTTCAGTCACCTTAATAAATTAGCATTGAAAATACACAGTGTGGCTTTTCCACATTTTAATTTATTTACTTTTTTGGGTCATCATGGAGTGTCAGGTTAAAACTTAAAAAAAATTCTTAGACGCAAATAGCACCCTTATTTATGAATATCATAATAGTGTATGACATCTTACAAATCACCCAATAACAAAATGATTTTCTTCTTAGATAGATATATGTGTCTTTTTTCTCTAACTGAACTTTAGTCTTTAGGAGAAATATTTAAATAAGAATAATATTTTTAAATTTTTATTTTCAGTCCTGTTCTGTCCATAAGCTTGAAAAATTGTCCTGTAACAAGACACATTAAAATAATTTCTTCTTAGTATATAATTTACATGTACATTGCATGTCATACAGTTGTAGTCATATATAAATATACAATCAGTTGGTTTCCATTTATAAAGTTTGGGGTAATTATATAGAAGCAAGTGCATTGGTTTATATATGACACCATCAATTTCATCTAAAGCTGCAGGTATTTCATTAATACTTTAGCAGATGAATATATGACATTTAAAATATTTATCTAACTGAAAACTGAAGACATAAATGCATCAAACATGCCATTGGCTGAGATTATTATTTTTTAATTCATAGACATTTGAAGTCTCCTTTCATATATATCCTATAACTTAGATTATTTTTCAAGTGCATATTTTATCAAGAAGATATACAGAATAAACAGTACAGATAAAATATCTCTGTTTAATTTACTCCTCCTATTTGATCCTCTGCTCCCTTAAGTTTTTATCCTGTAATATTATTCATGAGACTCAAGAGTAGTGGACATGACTAATGGTTTCAGTGTAAAATGTAACTTCACTCTCCTTTCTTGGATGGGCATTTGAGAGTGTAGAGCAATGTAAATAATTAATGTAAAGTAATGCCTGGGGCTGAGAGGGTATTCAAAAGTTGTACAAATGAATTGTAAAAATGATGGCATTTTGTATTTATTAACATACAAGAACATTTCTGTGCTGATACAGAAAAAACATCCCAGAGGGGAACTATTTGTCCTTAGGTTCTCATTCTTTGTTATTCATGGGAAAGAAAGCGAACAAATAATGGAATTAAATATGACAATGTAATGGAGTTTTATATATATATATATATTTCACAGTAGCTACATATCAGAGTAATACAAACTTGCTTAGAGAGATGTTAATAGAATTTTTTTTGTCTTTCGATTCCAAGGTTCTCAATGGCAGCCAGCCTGGTATCCACTTAGATGTTTACCAAGGCATTGGGGTCAGAAATTGCACATTATGGGAACCTTCACTTAGTGACCATTGAACAATGCAGTCGAGGGGGACCTGCAGAGGGTTACTATGAAACATGCTACGTTGGCTTTATTTAGATATTTCTGCAGTTTTCCTTAAAGTGAAGCAAAAACATAACTCCAAAGGCGATGCCATGAATCATCTTTTGTTGGAGGCCTAGGGAATTTGACACAATTATACTAATATCCTGATTTATTAAATCCTGCATCTTTCTGAATCCTAGGAGTAGTAATTAGTATGCTTAGATAAATAAATATACCAGATACCCTACAAATTATCTGCCACAAACATCATTTTTATCAACCAGACTTCTGATGAAATTTAAGCAAGGGTCTTCTCTTCACAGTCATATTCTCTAGCAAGCCTTGATCCTAAGAATCCACATGGCTGATAAGTAGCCTACCCATAGGAATTAATAGTCACCAGACTTAGGGTTGACAAAATTTTGAAAATTACTGGCTTAAACAAAGCTTTTTAAAAAGAGTCAGCCATTCACCCCCTGTATACGGTATATTCTATGGTAGAATTGCCAGATTTAGCTAATAAAAATACAGAACACCTAGTTAAATTTGATTTTCAGATAAACAATGAATAATTTCTTAGTATAAGAATCTCCATGCAGTATTTGGGACATATTTATACTCTGCAAAAAATCAGCTTTCTCTGAAAGGCTGGTTTATCTGGGTGTCATATTTAATCTGTCACCCATATGTTAAGACATCCAGGGACAGAGAAGAAAGGACATCATTTCTGCTACATGACTAGTGTTATCTGAGGGATAATGAACTTCCCACAAAACTCTCTCTTTCAGGATGGCTATATGCATGGGTTTTATTTTGTAATTCAATAGATTCAACAAATACGTACTGAGCGCCCACTGGGTGTAAGGAATCTGTAGGGTGCTTAGCAGTGAAAATTTGACCACTTCCTTTAGGGAGAGAACAGTTTAGCTGGAAGAGAGATAATAAACAAAATGAGTCAATAAAATAATTATGAATGGAGAAAGATAAATGTTATAAAATAAAAGAGACAGTGATGTGAGAGAAAAGAGGGCCATCTTAAAATTTTTTTTTTCTTTATTGATTTTTAGAGAGAGAGGAAGGGAGAGGGAGAGATAGAAACATCGATGAGAGAGAACATAGATTGGTTGCCTCCTGCATGCCCCCCACTGGCGATCGGACCCACAACCTGTGTATGTGCCCTGACCAGGAATCGAACCAGCGACTTCTTGGTGCATGGGTCCATGCTCAACCACTGTGCCGCACCCCGGGGGAAGGAGGGCCATCTTTAAATAGAGAGACTAGAAAAAGGCTTGCTGAGGAGATAAAGTTTGAACTGAGGCCTAAAGATGAAGATTGAGCTGAGCTAGTCATACCAAAACCTGAAATAAGAGCACCCTAAGAAGTAGTATTGCCAGTGAAAATGTGTTCTTTTGGTGTCTGGAGAAAGGAATTTCAAAGGGCACACACTTATGAGAAGTTTAAGCTTAGTGGCAAGATTTATTGGGGTGAAGGGAAATGATACCTTGAGAAGGTAGAGAGCATGCAGGATCTAGCAGCAACTGCCCCAAGTTTCCTGATAATACTCCATGTATTTTCTTGGTTTTTGGAAATAAGAAAGTTTGTCATTCAAGCAATCCAACCAACTCCCTGGGTTTTCCCAGGCTTGTGCTGGGCCCTCCCACTAACCAGTCCATTTCCTGCACCTTCCAGGGTTTTGGCCCGTATCCAATCTGATCCTTTCCCCAGATTTTCCCCAGCTAGACTCTGCCCCGTTACATCACCATTTTGGCTTCTGTGCATGCTTCAACGTTCTGCTTTGTCCGCTGGTTTCTACTGCGCATGCGCTTACCTCCCCCTTTGCCATTTTGGTTTCTACCATGCATATGGCTAGTGAAGGAATTTCCCCCACTGTTGTATTCCTGCCCTGGATACGGATACTCAGGGCTATCAGGCAGATTGTCTCCTTGGGGCAAGTGGAAAACTGATTCTTCTTGCCAGCTCTGGTGTTACTCAGAGATCAAATCCCTTCAGTAGAGGATGCAGCAGTCCCCTGGGGACCCAGTGAATGCTATAGCTTTCTAGCAGATCAGGTCCAATGTCCTATTTAGCATCCTGGTGTATTAGGCTTAATGTCTGATCCCATTTGCTCCCTTCCTTGATTAATAACTAACTAGATACCTACACTAACAGTAGAAAGCTATACATAACAATGCCCTAAATCAAGAAAAGACTAAACGCGGGTGCAAATGAAAATTACTTCGGGAACATGGTGAGAAGTTTCACAGAAAAATTCAGTAGGTTCTTGCAAGACTTAGTAAGAACTGGGATTTACCCCCCTTTTCTTTCCCCAATTCAAAAGCCATTGGACAGCTGGAAGCAGAAAACTAATATTTGATTTATATATACAGAATAGTTTGATTAACATAGGGAGATTAGATTGGAGAAGAGCATGAATACGAACTGAGACAGTTAAATGCAAAGGCCATAATCCAGGCTGGTGGATGGGGGTGCAGTGATGGAAACTTGAAACATGAGGGTGATAGCAATAAAGATGCAAGAGGTGGAGACATGGAAAGTTTGCTTTGTAAGTAGGGATTGGGGCACGTGAAACCTGATTAGGGTCTCATTGTTGCCACTAACACAAATTAAGAATGAAGAATGACTCAGCATTTTAGCTAGGAGTAGTAACAGTGCCTTCACTCAGAGAAGGATGTTTGTGGGAAGAAAGGGTTTGTGAAGTAAAACCAGGTGTTAATTTTTATAAGTGACAAATAGATTTGTGCTGTGGTAGCTATTATAATTATTTTTTGATTGATTCCTAGAAAGGATTAGTCTAACATTTCTATCTAATACATACTCAAAGCAACTCACAAATTAGCTGTTTTAACTCCTTTTTTCCTTACCTCCTAGAAGACTAACTCTGTAGAAAGTTTGGTTTAAAGCCAAAATATCTAAGAGTTAACTTTCTATTAAATTTCAGAATCAGACAGCATGTCTAGGTAGTAATAAAAGAGGTAGCTGTGAAATCATTCTGAAAAACCCAGTTCTCCCAGTTAAGAGAGAACACCTGTGAATTATGTGATTTTGAAGAACTGCATTATTTGTATTACTCTGTTACCTTTTCTCAATCACTTGATTGAAGCTCTTACATTAAATTAATCATACTTTGTAAGTCTGTATAGATAGCTCCAATGCCATTTCCAGTTTGACTAAAAGAGATCAGAATAATTCAGAGAAAGTTCAATAACATAAGTATTGAGAAATGAAAGTGTCATTTCAAACATCTATATATAGTTGAAATATCTTCTAATGGTGATGGATAATCATAATTGAACTTTATTATTAACCATCTATCTTCCACATCCATTTGCTAATTTGATTTTCTAATGAATTCATGACTAATATTAATCTGGTCTTTAGAATCATTGAATCTAGAATTTTTTCTAAGAAAATGCAAATGGCCACAATACAATTTGATAATGTAACAGAATGTTAAAAGAGAAACTGAGGCATATTAAAAATATTAAGGGTTTACTTCAGCAGAAATCCATTTGAATTGGGCAGCATTTAATCTAGCAGATGGAAAGGAGCCCCGAGGAACTGTATAAAGTGAAGACTTTTATAGGCAGAATGTAGTTGAAGCGGGAAATTATACAAGACAAAAAAAGTGAGTTGGCTATGGCAAGATTATTTTAGCTAGGGGTGGGGAACTTCTGGCCCGTGGTCCGTATAAGGCCCATGAAATCGAAATCAGTACCATCTAACATCACAGGCCTCACCAAGTTAGCCTGACCAAATACAGCAGGCTAATTTTTAAGTTGATAATTTTGTATGGCCCTCGAATGCTGTTATAAATATCCAAATGGCCCTTGGTAGAAAAAAGGTTCCCCACCCCCATAGCAGGGGTCTATCTGGCAGATTATCTAACTAATGCTTAGCAGATACCGTTGTAATTAACCTAGTTATTAATAACAGGAAAGGAGCAAAGGGAAGGCCAAATAGTATAGGCATGCCATCTGTGCATCTTTGCCAGGAAGCTGCAGTTTAACACTCCTTGTGATGCCACCAGTCTGTTCCCCACAGATCGCTTGGGGAAGGGACTGAACAGGGGAAGAATAGACTCATGCCCAGTAAAGTCTGAGTGAAATAGGGAAGGTACTTATCTGTTAGTCACACCTGGGAACAGGTCATTGGCCAGAGTAGGTGTGGCCACTGCAAGCATGGGAAGATTTAGAATAGTTAATCTCCTAAACAAAGGAGTTTTGCTGTCTTGGTTCCTGGCTCCCTTGGTTTGGGTGCTCTTGGTCTGCTCTCTTGTGTTTTGGGGACTCTTGTTGCAGGGGGCCACTCTCTTGGCCCCCCTGAATTGGCCCACATGGCCTACAGCCATGTAGACCCCACACAATGGCCTAATGGACTCCAACATGGAATGGAAACTGTGGACACTGGCTTTGCTTTTAGCTCTACTGGATCCCCAGCTGCAGTCCTTCCAGGACTGGATTATGGGAAATGGGCCTTTGGAAACCCATTTGCAGGGATGTAATTCCATGCAAATTAAAATCACTCATCCTCCCATGTGAGTCTCAGAAAATTCTTTTTCTTGAGATATCATAAGGACCCCACCCCCAGCACTAAGTGCGGAAAGGGATACCCCACTTCCACTGGTAACAAGCAGATTCCTGGTTTGAGATACTATTTTTGGGAGAGCCACAACTATTAAGTCTCAGTGTAGTGATATGGGGCATAGCATAAGTGACTCCATTTGGGGCCTGTTGTCATATTTTAACAATAGAAAATTTAAACAGTCAAAATATAAGCACACATGTTTAGGGAGAAATAGAACACATGATGCTTTTTATGTAAAATATTTAAAAAATTTTTTAATATCTTAAATTGTTTAGAATTTTATTTTTCATGAATAAGGTTTGAAATTTTATATACTAAATATATATTTATAAATATATATATTTGTGATAAATATATAATTTTGAATATTTTGAATAATTTGTGATAAATATGTAATTTTAAATATATAATTTGTGATAAATATATAATATTTGTGATAAATATATAAATATATATATTTGTGATCATTTCTTTGCTAAATGAAAATATACTTTATTTTCTATTTTATACAATCATGAAATTGTAGTAAACCACATTTTTGTTAAAATAGACATAGCACATGAAATATTTTTCTTTGCATAATCAACATTTATCTGTATTAGATAATTGCTTTACTAGTTATTTATGGCTTAGGATTATTGAGCTGTTCGTTGATGGGATGATCAGAAAGAAAAACAAAGAAACCATAACAAGCCTTAGAAATTAAAATCTTTCCAGTTAAAATCTTATCTATTAAATCCAAATAGTACACCGAAACAGAAATATCTAATTTGTATTGTGTCCATGACTATTTACTTAGAATATTTCCCATTATTTTATTGGCAAAGCTTTAACGTATTCTGAAAAGATAATGCCAACCACATCATTAAGAGAGAGAGAAGATATATTACAGCAGCTATTATAGCAGTTATCTCCTAAACACCTTTCATTTTCTTCTTTTTTAAAGGGGAAATCATCTTTAGATTTATTAAACCTTTTTTATTTTTCTTTTGTATTTATATGGCTATATCAGTTATATGTTTGCTTTATAGGTTTCACTTATTATATAAGTATGACTCAATCTGTATTTATCTATGATATTTGAAGAATCACTATATAGATTATGTAGAAACTTCTTATATTCTTCATAGGGTTTTCATAAACCATTTTAGAAATATTTATTAATTAGGTTTACTGAATAACTTTGAAATGCTTACCATTTCACATGAGCAACAAATAACTATTATTATTATAATAGTGAATTTAGAGCTGCTTTTAATTCCATAGTCTGTAAAATTATTTATCATATCTAATACATATGTATTTAAAGCCAGTAAAGTGAAATGAAACCCTATATTACTTTAATTTTTAATGAAGTTATTTTGTATAGCATAACATATTAATATAACATATTAATGTATATTTCTTTCTTTTTCTTTCTCTCTATCTCTCATTCTGTTTCTTGCCCATCTCTCCCTCACTTCCTCCTTCCCTTCTTCTCTTTTTTCATTCCAACAACGAATGGGACCTTTTCCCCTCAATGAAATGAATTGCATTCCATCTTCCTTGTCATGTTGGCCATCGCCACTTTTGTCATGGGATAATATTACTGATAGGTAAGTTAATAATATAAAAAGAGGCATTTTTCTTGATAATGCTTAGCAATTTTTTTGAGAAAATATTTTATATCTGTTCATATTTTATTTTGATGGAGTAGGAATTAAACTCTAACGATTTTAACGTCACTATTTTGAAAATGATCATTTAAGTAGAAAATCAGTCTTTTGTATTTAATTAATTTGAAAGTCAAGTAAAATATATATAAGAAGCATGTTATTGATGTTTTCTTCTTATCATGAAAAACAATTCATATAAGATTTTTCTCACCAAAGCGACTGGGCTGGATGAATCATTCCATCTTTATTTTATTTCTGATGGAACAATTATAAGCCAGAATTTGATTAGTACCCTTGATTTTTATTTTGAGAAAGTGAGCTTGTTGGTAAATATCTAATATAGTAAACACTACTTTCTTTTCATTTTCATTTAAAGATTTATATTTATTCTTTTAGTTTCTGATTGCTCCATTATTCCCTATACAATTTCAGTTCTAAAACTGTTGATTCCGTTTAGCAAAGCTTTACTTTTCTGAGTCTTTTTTCAGAGAAAGAGACATTTTCTATGAGAGAACTTTCACACAAGATGATACTATATATTGAATTCATAATATGGACCAATCACTGGGCCTTAAAGAGCTGAATTAGACATGACTGTTGACCTCATATTCTAGGATTTTCAAATGGGTATTTTTAAAGTGTGTTGTGATTTATCATCTACTTTCAATTGTGTTATATCATGTAATCATTTGGTTTAAACTCTTAATCTGGTTTTATGTAATTCTTTGACAATGGTAGAACTCAGTTATAATAATAATTATAATTAGATTGTTTAAAATAATATAATTTTATTATTTTAAATTTTCCGTAAAAATGATTAACTATTGTCACTAACTGTGCAGTGGCCCTCTTATGCTTAGGGCTTCAGATCAGTGTCAGATATTTGCATAGAGCAAGGTGAAAATTTTTCACAAAAGTAATATCTACCTTACAAATATTTACTAGTCATTTTCAGATCGGTGAGGACAGATTCGGAGGTGAGTGTCCACAGTATTTGAATGTTGCTCAGTCGTGAGGGGCTCACTCACAACCTGAGAGTGCTTTTTAGGGCTACGTCTATGTTCTTCTGTAATATTTTTATCAGATTAATATTTGAAATGTCTTTTCCTAGTATGAACTTAAGAGCTTTTGTGTCTTAAGTAGATGTGATCATTAACAGCTTTACCTTGATATTTTTATATGGCTACTTGAAAAGTGTACTAACTATAGTGGCTGATTACATTATTGTTCTCTGATCATTTACCTGATCTGTTTCTCTGAGGGATATTTGAAAGCAGTGCAAAATCATGTATACCTGGAATAGACTGAATTTCTTATGTAGCTTACTCTTTTCCTCCCCTCATGGACTGCTTTGCCTTAAGAAATTGTTTTTTTCAGCATGAAAATATTAATGAGAAATTCCAATCAGTTCTAAAATAACATTCTTCCAACATGCTATGGATGTTAACTATAATTAATCCCAATAGCTGTTGTCTTCTTTTATGGGAGACATTTTTCAAAAAGCCATCTTCATAGTTTTAGCTTATTATGGTGTACCTGAACTGTTTTTTATTCAAATTAGAAAGTTTATTGACTTCATTATAGAAATAAATACCTTGTGTGCCCTGGCCGGGTGGCTCAGTTGGTTGGAGCATCATCCCCTATACCTAAAGGTTGTGGATTTGATTACTGGTCAGGGTGTGTATGAGAGGCAACCGATCGATGTTTCTCTCTTACATCAATATTTATCTCTCTCTCTCCCTTCCTCTATTTCTAAAGTCAATTTAAAAAAACACATCCTTGGGTGAGGATAAAAAATACACCTCTCGTTATTTTCATGAGGAATATGTTAATTATTAGGGGGACCGGAAAGTAATGTCGTTTTTTTTACAGTAAATTCAAACAGATAAGTTTTTAACAAGTTTTTATTTTTAATCAATGATGTAATCACCCTCGTTATCAAAAACCTTTTGCCATCTAGAGTGAATATTTTCAATGCCGGATTGATATAAATCAATTGGTTTTTGAGCAAAATATATGGAGATGGCATTTTGGACATCATCCAAATTTTCAAATTTTTTGCCACTTAGAAAAGGTTGTAGCGATCGGAATAAATGGAAATCCGATGGTGCAATATCGGGCGAGTATGGTGGGTGAGGCAATACCTCCCACCCCAATTCATTAATTTTTTCCAGGGTTCGTCTTGCGCAGTGAGGTCTTGCATTATCGTGTTGCAGAATAATGCCTTTTCTGGTGACAATCGCTGGGCACTTTTCAAGTAAAGATTGATTTACTCAATCCAATTGTTCATAGTAAAGGTCTGCATTCAGTTTGTTCAGGTTTCAGCACTTCAAAATGAACAACCCCACGAATACTCCACCAAACACACAAAAGTGCCTTTTTGAGGTGTAAACCTGGCTTAGCTGTACTTCGTGGAGATTCTGTCGGAGAGAGCCACTGCCTTTTGCGTTTTGGATTATCATAGAGGACCCGTTTTTCATCTCCAGTGATCAAGCGATCAAAAAACGCTTCTGTATTGTGCCGCTGAGGCAATAAGTTGCATGTGGTGGACCGGTTAGCTTTGTTTTTTTCAGACAGATTATGCGGGACCCAAACACCTGCTCTGCTTACTTTACCAATCTGCTGCACGTGTTCTTGGATGGTCGACCAAGGTTGGTTAAGAGTGTTTGACAGTTCCTCTGTGGTCTGACATGGATTTGCTTCCACTTCCACCCTTAACCTGTCATTACTTTAACGACATTACTTTCTGGTCCCCCTAATATTTTATAGGCAGTTTTGCTTGTGCAGATGTAGGACATTATGGCCTGACTCCAGTGTAAACTCTGGAAGCAGCAAAGAGTCAACCACACTCATCTATTGTTTCAGTTATCTATATGGTGTATAACAAAACAGACCCAAACTTCATAACTAATAGGAAAAACGATTCATTATTCCTCATAATTCTGTTGGTTGATTGATAACTTTTCCTTTTCATTGTCAACTGTGCACTGAGATGCCTACAGAGTCCAAATAACATCACTTAAATGCCTGACTTTTGGTTCCACTGCTGAGAGAAGTCAGCTGGACTTTTGGGGCAGGGACTTCATTTGTCCTCCACACTGGCTGCTCCTCATCACTACTTGGGTTTCCTCACACAGTGGCGGATAGGTGCTAACAAGGGTGATGGCAAAAGCTCTGCGACTCTTATCACCCAGACCTCAAAGCTTCAGAATGTCACTCTTGCTACTTTCAATTTCTCAAAAGAGTTCATGGGATGAGATCATTGAAAGAGAAATGAAATGGATTTGCCTCCCCTTGACAATGAACAAATAAAATTCATTAATTTAACAAATGTTAATTAATTACTTACTGCATTGAAAATCGCATAGATGTTGAGTGCTTAAAGATGAGTTTTTGCTTAATCCTTCATTTTCTCATTGATTCTTTGCATTGTTTTACAAGAGACTGACATATCTATGGTGGCTAGTGATAGTACACTCCGAAACAAAATTACAAACAAAGTATTATAAAATAGGAAGCCATCATCCTAGGAAGCAAGGAGAGAGTCAGAGAGAAATGCACACACTGCATTGACGTCTAAGGCCTTAAACTGTAGCAAAGCTGTGGGTAATTCAGGAATGCTGTCTTATCATAAGGCGATCACGGTGATCTTTCTTAGAAGTGTGTGGTGGATGTATCACACGTGTTTTATAAAAGAATGTTGTAGTATTCTGCAATCATGTCAAGTATATGAAAGTGACATTTTGCTTTTACATTCCTTCCTCTGTTCATGGGTACTTCAGCTTCAATTTAGTGGAAAACAAGCTATAATCTCAAACTCAACTCACTCATACAGCTATACATTTCCACATTTGAATAAAACGATGGATTGAAGTACATTTTCTAAAGATGCGCGCTCAGTTTTCATGCCTTTCCTAGATATTATCCCCTAGTGTTGAATTTCAGTGAAATAAGGGAATGTGCTGATAGGAGGGAAAATATTCTTGATTTGAGGTCTAATTTCATCTTGTCTTTTATGGGACACAAGTATATAGTTTCTTCTGTAACTAGGTAGTAATTGAATGGGTCTCCTCCCAGAATTAGCACTTTGTAGCACAATCTCAGCATGCTATGCCAGAACCCATTCTAGTCTCCTTTTACACAGCTTATTTAGTAGGAGAAATACAATAAGCACTGTTGATGCAGAAATATATAATTCACAATTCACGGTAACTGTTGTTTCTTTTTTATTCTCACTTAAACCTTTAAATCTTATTGCTGGGTGCATTGCAGTGAGTAAAAATAAAATTATTCTTTTAAACATATATTTTGTGAGTACGCTGATGACTGTGATGGCCACAGTCCCTTTGCAGAACAACTGCTTGCCATTTATATCTATCTGTTCTTATGTTAGGGCCTTTGCACTCCTGAAACTTCTGGAATGCTTTTCTCCTTGTAATTTCAGAACTTGGCCTCTTCATCCCTCCCTCAGACCTTGACTGAAGTGTTGCTTTCTCTGTGATAACGCCCTCGGTCTTTCAATATTTCTTATCTCCTTCCCTAGTTTTGATATAATATTCATCACCATCAGACAGATCATAGATTGTAGTTATTTTTCGTCTGCTCTCTTCCTGACACATGTGATGTAAATTCTGTGACTACAGGGAATATTTTTACCTTAATATTGTTTATAACTTGATCCTCAGCTCCTAAAATCGCTGCTGACGTACAGGAGTCACGTAGTAATCATTTTGAATGAATGGGTCATTATTGGGAAATGAAAACCCAGTATTGGTACTAAGAAAAAAAAATGTTTAGCACATTACTTTCACTTGCATTGATTTATACCACACCATGTTGATTCTTTCAGAGGATCATTTAGTAACTTGATGATAAGGTGAAGTTACCAAGGACACATTAGTGCATACTAGTTTGCACTGTGACACATCTCACTAAGTGTAAGAAACGAATATCTTTAAGATGATGTCTCTGAACAGTATAAATACGTCTTAGCACTTATTAAGATTTAGTATGCTGGCTGTTTTCATAGTAAGCCCAGAACACATCCTTTCACATGACAGCGTTCTTTATAGTTCTCCTCTGGTCTTGGTTGTAGAGACAGTAGCTCCCACTGTGCTCTTCATCTCCATTATACCCTGTCTTCGTGTGTTTCATGATCCTGAATGGCATCTGTACATTTTGTCATGTGTCTGCTTTAAAGTATTCATTAGTGTTTTGCTCCAGTTGAATTGGCTTTGATAAAATTTATATTAGCGATCATCACCAACCCAATTTTATTTGAGCTGTTCAATTTAGAATATCACTTCACACACAATTCCTATCATACCCCTAATGCACTGGAAAGCCAGTATCTTTGCAAAAATATCCTTAGTTATGATTTTGATGGAGATTGGCACTTGACAGCTTGAGAGGCTGGGCACTTTCATTCTGATTAAGATGTATGTATGCCTTGTCCAGACCATTCTGGTCACTCGCTCCAAGTGTTCCATGGAACATTTGCTCTTCTATGAAATAAAATAGTCTGGGAAAAGTAAGAAATTTTGTCATAATGATCTTTAAAGTCAAATTTTTAAAATATACTTTTATGATATGTATATTAAGTAGTGCAATTGGATGATAATTCATTAAACCAGTATCAATTGTGCATTTATTCTCTGACACACTTGGTGCTAAAAATAGGTGGATAATAATAGGTGGCAATTTTGGAGAAGTTAGTATATCTTTGGTACTGTGCTACTACATTATAGAAATTATTTTATCATTCAGTACTCCAATCCTTTGAGGCAAGCATTCATTATTTCCATTTTACAGAAGAGGAAACGCAGAGACACCAAGGTTAAACAATTTCCCTGGGTCATGCAACTGATAAATGATGAAGCCAGGATAACAACGCTTGTGGTTTGACTTAGAAGCCAGTCTCTCGATCCCAGCGCTGTGCTGCCTCCCGCAGAACTGTGAATAGCAGCTCCTGCTGTCCTGTGTGGGCGTGAGGAGCAAGGGGTCTGTCTGGCTGTGCAGTAGTTTTCCGGGAAGGGAATGCAGGGGACGCCATGAGAATGCCTTGGAGCATCCAGCTTTAGGAGCTTTGGGCGGTCAGGAAACGGGTTGGGGGAACTTGGTGAAAACAGAAACCTTTTTGTCTTTTTGGTGATGTTCCCCAACATGGCCATGGGCGTACTTGACAGAATTCACTAAACAGAAATGACCTCTAAGCAAAGTCTTAAAACCCTCCAAGTGTGCCCTGGCTGGTTTGGCTCAGCTATTGGAGCATCGGCCTGTGGACCAGTGAGTCGCAGGTTCGATTCCGGTCGAGGGCACATGCCTCAGTTGTGGTTCGGGTCCCCGGACCTGGTCAGGGTTGTGCAGGAGGCAACCAGTCGATGTGTCTCTCTCAGATCGATGTCTCTTTCTTTCTTTCTTTCTTTCTTTCTTTCTTTCTTTCTTTCTTTCTTTCTTTCTTTCTTTCTTTCTTTCTTTCTTTCTTTCTTTCTTTCTTTCTTTCTCTCCCCCTCCCTCACATCCCTCACACTGTTTCTGAAAATAAATGGAAAAATATCCTCGGGTGAGGTTTATAACAACAGCAGCAACAAAAAACCTCCAAGTGTGAAATCTGGAGAAGTCTTGAGAATTTCACATGGGCTGAATGTGGATGAGCAGTGTAGACTTGCTGTAGGTCGTGTTATATTCTTAATCTGTTGTATCTAAAGGAATACCACAGTCTACTGACCAAGAAAATCTAGGTGTCCAAGTCTCATTTACTATAATGAGATGAAATTGAGGGAATAACGAAAAAGTAAATAAAAGCAAAATAACTCCTACCAACTTCATAATCTCACCTTTTCGTTTTAATAATGCAGCCATCAAATAGGTATAGAATTGAATGTTGATCACTCAATTTTCAAGTGTTTGATAATAATAGAAAGTTACCAGAATACTTACCAGCTAAGACTAAAATATGAGGAAGGAGAAAAATATTTACTGTCAGTGCATATATACCCGTAAAAATATTACAAAGAGCATGTGCTTCAGCGTTTTTTCCCCCAATGCTTTTAAGAGAGGTAATTTAGTTTATTAAGGTCACACTTCTGACAAAAACCATACAGTTAAGATTAGGAATTTGTGGAGAGAAGAATAAAACCAGGAAATCAGTTTCTGCAAGATATGGGAAATGCTAATGACTTCATGTGCCAAGGGAATGCTTTAAAGTTGGGATTTGTTGCTAACAAAAAAAGAAAGAAAAGTAGTAATTCTTATACTAATTAAAAGAGTACTTGAACATTCTCTGCTTTAACTGTAGGTTGATTTGGAGACTTGAAAGGCTGATGGCATCATGTAGTAGTTCTCAAAATCAGCTGCTTCATGCAGTCACCCCGAGAAAGCTCAAAAATACTAAAGTGTGGGGGCTCCCCCCTACAGACTAACATTTCATTTCATCTGGATGCAGACCTGGGCATGAAGATTATATATATATATATAATCTTTATTGTTGCAAGTATTAGAGATGTCCCCTCTTTTTTACCCCATTGACTCCCTCCTCCCTGCTCCTACCCTCCTCCTCCTGCTTTCCCCAGACTATTGTTTGTGTCCATTGGTTGTGCATATATGCACATAAGCTCTTTGGTTTATCTCTTCTCAAATTCCCCATTCCCCCATCCCTCTGAGGTTTGTCAGTCTGTTCCCTACTTCCATGTCTCTGGACCTATTTTGGTCCACAGCTTATTTTGTTCATGATATTCCATACATAAGTGAGATCATGTGGTATTTGTCTTTGTCTGACTGGCTTATTTCTCTCAGCATAATACTTTCCAGTTCCCTCCATAAGATCTGGAAACAAATATATTTTTGTAAAGCTCCCAGGTAATTCTAATGCACAACAGTTGTTGAAAAATAATTCAGGGCTCTGTAGCAAATACAAGTTGGAGAGATTATTTCTTGGGAAGAGTTAATATTAAAATAAGTGTCCCTGTCTCATGTCCTAATTTCTTGCTAATGTTTCAATGAAATAAATACCTAGAGTGTTAAGATTTAAAGAAATCGTCCCTGTTCCCAAGGAACTTTTAATGAAATAAATCAATATTGAAAAGCCTAGGCTGTTTCTAGGAAGAGAAATTGAAATGTAGTCTTTGGGAAACTTCATTAAATGCTGTCATTTTAATGCTTCTGTAGCCTATTTTTGCAAAAGAGCTTATGATTTTGAGTGGGAGGGATAACTGTAAAAAGACTACACTTTCGGATGCATTTGTCAGAGGTGAGAGAGGGGAGAGCACTAACTTCGTCAAAGTGGACAGATGACAGATTATTCTCAGTAAGAGGAGAGTAATATGCATATACAAAATAATGAAGCATTTTCCAGAAATTCGATAGTAACACAAAGCAAGTTAAATTGACAGTTTAATCTTCTGTCGTTTTAACGTGTAACTCTTAACACACTCTTAAACATACAGAAGGATGTTCACCATTAGTGTTTTGTATTATTTTTAGATTTATGTATATAAATCACTAACAGTGGCTGCCTAAAATCATATTCATCTAATGTGCTCTGGATGTGGCTTTGTTCTGTGGTTGTTCCTTGTGAGATTAGACGGGAGTAGGTGAAGGTTCACATTGAGGGCCTTCACACTCATGGGCCCCATGGTCATAAGCTACTTTCTATTCAGATAATCAACAACAACGTCTTTGACTAACATGATCATCATATTCCATTTCAAGCATATCAGTTTTGACTCTTGAAATTGCTATCTTCCTTCTAGAATTGTTTCTACGTTTACTTTATATTCACTAATACCTAAACTCTAGTTATGTTCATTTGTGAAAATTCAGAGAGGTGACTTTACAATCCATGAATTTTTCTCCATGCCTATTATATTTTATTAAAATGTTGAAAAAAAGATCCTTAATGTTGCCAGAAATTGAGCTGCAACTCTAAAAATACCAAACATAACAATATCTTTATTTTGGCATTTTTAAAAAAGTAACTTAAAGTACACACAAAAAGATGGAATTTGTGATTACTTCAAAGGGCAAAACATATTCCTAGATGTTTTAAAACATCAATATTATACAAGTCAAGAATCAATTAATCCCTTACTTTTATACTTGTGGTTTTTGAACTAATATTGTTATAGTTGATGGGGCTTTTAGTCATTTCTGTTGCAGCAGGAGACCTGGGATTTATTCTAGGTCTACCATTACCCTACTTTTACCTTCCAGTAGATTTCTTAAACTTTTGAACTTTTGTATCTTAGGTACATGCTAAATGAGGTTTAAATTTGTTTCCAGGGAAAATACATATATTTATTTTAAAAGGTTAAAAAGTGAGAATTTAGGTGTTGGCTAAATGAGAAAAGTTTTTGGAATTTATTATGTAGTGTGGAAAAGAAGTTTTCTTTGGGGAAATTCTAGTGCTTCTTTTTATTTCAGTTTTATTGTCTACTTAGTAATTAATTTTGGTAGTTTTTGTATTATGCAATCAAGAGATTATAAAAGGTAATAAATGGAAATTAAGATTAGTAACTACTAGTATGGGAAAATAAATGTGTTCCTGATTCTTAAATGTAGTCTTATTAACATTGTCTTTAAGAAGGGTAAGTTAATTCTAATTAATTCAAGTAGTAGAAATATTACTTGTTTTTCATGTGTCATAGAATCGACAATTTCTTATTTATGTATTTTGTCTGCAGAATTGTCTAGAAGCAAGCTAATCCTAGCGAAATAGACTGTCTTTTTAAAGAGACACGTGACAGCCTTATAAAGATATAGTACCATTTAAATGTAATTTAAAAAAAGACAATTGAAGAAATTATTAAGTGTGATAAATATGCACATAAGTAATATTATGATTATTCTGTTTTTAAAGTCTTTCTTGGAAATTCAAGTATTTCTATCATCTCCAATATACATTAGCTCTTGTTATTATCATTTATCGCAATATATGTTTAGTAGTTGGGAGCATAACATCCTAAGAAAGTGTGTGTGTGTGCCTGTGAATTAGTTAATTAAATAACATTTAAAAATAAGTTTTAGTCCGGCCAATGTGACTCAGTGGTTGAGCGTCGACCCATGCACCAAGAGGTCACCAGTTCGATTCTCGGTCAGGGCACATGCCCAGGTTGCACGCTCGATCCCCAGTGGGGGGCGTGCAGGAGGCAGCCAACTGATGTTTTCTCTCATCAATGTTTCTATCTCTGTCTCCCTCTCACTTTCTCTCTCTCTAAAATCAATAAAGGAAAAAAAATTGTTTTGAATAAGTTTTAAATACCTTTAAAATATGTACATTTAAGATACACCTATTTATTTGAAATATTTGACTCTGTTGTTGATTGTATTTCATGTCATGATGAAAAGACAATTGAGCCCAATCAATTCCTCTTCTCATGTTTTCTTATCCTATTTTCCATTCATTTCTTTTTTATATAGATGCTTTGCAAGAAGACCTTATATTTTTGTATGGAACACGTATTATAAAATAATACAATTTGCTTTAGCTCTTACTCCTAAAAGTTGTCTTCAACAAATATCTATTTTAAGAAGAACTCATATAATAACTTTAAGAAAAGTTTGCAGGCATGTACTATTTTTAACATACCGACAACATTTTTTTTTTTTTTACTTAGCAAAGCTACACAGAAAATATTTGAATATGATTTCCTCAATATTAACCTCTGTCACTGGAGCAGATAGGCTCAATAACTCTGTACGATGGGGTGGGAAGAGCATGGTTTACCATTAATATTACTGCCCTGAAAATGAGACAGCACTGTTATTAGACATGCATCAACTTTGGTTATCATATAGTGTGTATTCATAGGTATATGCGTTAAAACTGATTAAATATTTGTAAAAGTCTGCAAATGCTATACTTTTTAAGACAGCCATGTGAAACAGTAAATAATATATTCCATGAGTTTAATAATATACCGTTTTTGGTGTGTTTATCATTTTTCTCTCATTATTGTCAAATTTATCATTTTTAGAGAAAGTTTAAGGAGTAGGCCAAAACAAATTATTTTCGGCCCCATTATAAAGAGAAGTGTATTAGGACCCGGATGATAAGTGAATTTCCAAACATGGCAAAAGTAATCATTGCCTGAGTAAGGGCCAGCATCTGGGCCTTCTAATTGTTTGTCCTTCTTTCTCTAATTAACTTAAAACCTGCACTCAAATTGGCCAGGTTTTAATAAACATGATGGCTCTTAAAACATTTTAAGATTGTATTTCAAATAAGTCGAAGTCAACGGAATAAAAGTTAAACATCAAAATTTTCTAAATTCTATGACATCTAATTAAATTCACAGTTTTAAGAATGTTAACATCGTAAATTTAAAATTACATAAGTCCATGATACCTAATACTGATAAAATATAAGAAACTAAATACTGGTAATAATTCATTTTATCCTGTTTTCCATCTGTATAGAATAGCAATGCACATGAACTTCTGGAAGTTATATTGCAAAAAATTTGAATATACCTTCATCTCTAGTACAATATTTTAATGGGAAAATAATTATTACTTGGACATAAATCTTGATTTATTTGAGTAGATGCTATACTTATATTTTCTAGTTTTCATTCTGTCATATCTAAAAGATTACCTGTGTAATGGGAACAAGGCTTATGACCTAGTGTATCTTTCTAAAATGAGTTTTTAAAAAAAGGACAGAAGTATAACTTTTTTGAAATGCCTGCCCAGAAACAAAAGTGCAGATGAGATGACGGTTTTAATCTTAAGCATACACATCGGTTCATTTTTATTTCAAAAATGATTTAGAAAAATTCAGACAGGGGAACAAATTTCTAAATATATTTTTTACCTATCTCCATGTATTGTAACTACAAATGTGTGTAGCCAGGTTTAATTAAATGAGAACACTATTTTATTTTACCAGGTAACAGCATTTTAAAATTATACTTACTAGAAGTAGTCATGCTGCACCATATATCTTTACAACAGACATTGTCCTGATGAGTTAAGATATCCAACCCATATAGTACTCATCTGACCAAAAGAGGAAATAAAACAAACAAACAAAAAAAACAATGAATTTCTGTATCAATTACATTTTTCCAAACATCAAACATCCATCCCAGTAATAAGTAGGCTGTGGGTCATGGAGAGCTTTGAAAGGACACATCATTATTTACTTCCTTTCCCCCCCTCTTTTTTTTAATGATTTCATTGCAACATCAACTGCTAAATAAATTATTTTGAACCAGATATAACTATCATGTGACATAAACCAAGCGAACAGAAGGTCATGACACAGGCGGTTCTAGTTGTGGAAATGTTATCCCTTCCTTGGGGTTACACCATATGAGTGTGTATAATTGCTGTGTCTAGGGTATTCATTAAACCTGACTTCCTTGGTGAATAAGCGCATTAGTGAGATAACACATCAGGTTGTCATGAGACTTGAAATGTATAGGGAAGATTATGTCAGCAAAGTCAGATAATAGCTCTGAAAATCTAGACTTCAAACTTTATAAAAATTTATTTCTAGACAACTTCATCATAGCTTACAATAAATACATGTGATATAGATAATATTCTCTGTGTTATTAATAATAAATACTCTTGCCCCGGCCAGGGTGTCTAGCTGGTTGGGTGTCATCCCTGCACTGAAAGGTTGCCAGTTTGATTCCTGATCAGGACACACGTCCTGGTTGCCCACTAGATCCCTGGTCGGGGGTGTGCAGGAGGCAGCTGATGGATGTTTGGCTCCCACATGGATGTGTCTCTCTCTCTTCCTCTTTCTCTCAAAATCAATAAAAATATTTTATAAATAAATAAATAAGTACTTTTGCAAATATGGAGAATATTTATTCACTTGACAAGTTCTCTGTGCTTAAAATCAGGTTAGAATGAAATGATTCTAACTTCACTCAGCTTGGTTACAAGTGATTTAAGTAGCCCTCTTCCCTCCTTAAAAATTATTTTTAAAATTCCACATCACATTTGAGGTAGTACAAGCAGATTTCTCATAAGGAAGCAGAAGTAAGGAACTGGTAAGTGACTGCTAAACTTAAATAATAATTAAAAAAGAGAAAAATATGAAGGAAATACCCTTCAAATATTGGGCAGTTTAACTGTTGATAGACAGCAAATACTGTGAGATTTAGCAAATATTCAGTAGTTTATGGAAATCAGAACAGAGTTTGAAGATAATTATTCTTCATGTTCAATGATGGTATAAAGGTATAATTACTACTCATTATTTTTAACAAATATATCTTAAAATAAAAAATGTGTTATTTCATATGGAAGAGTGAAACATTTCTATAATTGACTGTGGCTTAAAAAGAAAATAGTATTGTCATTTTTTTGTGTGAGTTTCTCTTTAAAACAAGCTCCTATTAAAATGAAGCAGGATAGCCTGGCTGGTTTGGCTCAGCGGTTAGAGTGTCGGCCTGCAGACCAGTAAGTCACAGGTTGGATTCTGGTCAAGGGTGGGGGGCAGCCAATTGATATTTCTCTCCCTCACTCTGTCTTTCCCTCCCACTCTATCTGAAAATCAATGGAAAAATATCCTCAGGTGAGGATTTAAATTAATAATAATAATAATAAAGCAGGATATAATTCTGACTAAGGATGTCCTATGAACTATCAGTGAAAGTCTGGATTGAAATAAGTGTTTATAAATAATTTCATAAAGGCCCTTGAATTTTCTAGTCATGAAGGAGTACACTTTTATGTACTTTGTTGATGGCAAAAGTAAGTAAAGACGGTGAATTACACAAAAGGGCAGAGCTGATTATATCATATGGGCCCTGTGGATTACAAGAGTCACATGACAAGAGAGGAAAGTTCTGTCCATTTAAAGAATAACAGTATAACCCTGGCCGGTTTGGCTCAGCAGTTAGAGTGTTGGCCCGTGGACTGAAGGGTCACGGGTTGGATTCCTGGTCAAGGGCACATACTTGGGGTGCAGGTTTGATCCCTGGCTTTGGTTGGGGTCATGTAGGAGGCAACCAATCAATGTGTCTGTCTAATATTGCTGTTTCTCTCTTTCTCTCTCTCCCCCCCCCCTTTCTCAATCCCTCCGTCTCTCTCTTCCTCCCTCCCTCCCTTCCACTCTATCTAAAAATCAATGGAAAAATATCCTTGGGTAAGGATTAACAAAACAAAACAAAAAAATTAAAAAGAAAAACGGTATGTAAAGAGCTGGATACATTCAGTTGTGCCTTGAGTAGTAGCTTAAAGACAAAATAACCAAACCAGGAAAATGTCAACCTGTAAACTACAGAACCTTTCTGTTGAGTTCAGTTGTGTGCAGGGTCTCATGGTACACTAAGTATGAGAAGGACAGCTTATTAAAATAGGGCAGATGTCTTGGAAATTAGCCCAGAAACTTACGAGAAGCCTCCAGGGATCCCAAGCATTCAGCAGAGCACATGCATTTTAGATTATACAGTGTTCGACCCAGTAAGGCCTTAGCATGTCACTCCTCTATTGTACAGAAAGGACAGTGAAGTTCATCAAGTCCGGGTGTTTGTCTTTAATCCCACAGGAAGTAGTCCAAACTGTTATCTGAAACCAAATCAAGAGTATTAAAACCACTCCTTTCTTAAAGGTTTGCTCAGTTGGTTCCTATTTTAGTAGCACATAAAATTTTAAGAGTTTTTAAATATATGATAAAAATAAGAATACAGATGGGTCATCTTTCAAAGAGTAGTTTTGAAAATAATAATGACTGAATATATAAAACTCTTTAACTTCTAGATAAGATTTAAAAATTGTATGACTGTGGGTGTCGAGGATGAGTAATTGGATATTAAAGTTTCCAGGCTTGACTGAAGCCCCAAGGTTGAAAAGCTATCATTGACTAAAGTTAAGCAAGATTCACCTTTTCAAAACAGTTACTCTAAACCTTGTCACTTTGAATCCCCTTGAATCCTCACCCACTGGAGGATTTAAAAGTGGTAACTTGTTTGATGTTGTGGTGGAAGGGCATTTTTGAAGTGGATTTCTTTGAAGAAAACTGTTTGGAATTTGTTCTTCTCCTATCCAAAGGCAAGGATGTGGGTTGATGTCCTGTCTTCTCTTATTAGCCTTTCACGGGACTGCTCAGAATTGTCTCCTGCTGTCAGAGGAACACTGGAGTGTCTGCCGAGTCTCTGACTAGTCTAGAGAAAGAGAGATGGGCAAGCTTGTTTGTGCTAGTGTTAGAACAAAGGGGATAGCTGCTAAATTGCAGTCACTCTCTCTTTCTGGATTTTATCTAAGATAAGAATGATTACAAAGACCAGATTTGGCCCATGCAGAAGAGATGCGTGGAGGAAGACAGGGATTGACTCTATCCAGTTGAGCAGTGAAAGATGACCAGATAGTTTTGGAGAGAGACCCTTGGATTCTTGGGTGTTAAGAAGTGAGCAAGCAGTTGCCCTGGCCAGTTTGGCTCAGCGGTTAGAGCATCGGCCTGCAGACCAGAGAGACCCAGGTTCAGTTCCCACTAAGGGCACGTACCTCGGTTGCAGTTTGTCCCCGGCCCTGGTTGGGGTCGTGTGGGTGGCAGCCAGTCGATAATGTCTCTCTCACATCTATGTTTCTCTCTCTCTCTTCCTCCTTCTCTCCCTCCTGCTCTATCTGAAGATAAATGCAAAAATGTCCTCAGGTGAAGCTAAAAAAAAAAAAAGAAGTGAGCAAGCAGCTGGAAGAGTTCATGCAAGTGAGGTGAGGTCTCCAAATTCCTGAAAAATTGTGCAATGAACAAATAAGTTAGTTTTAAATATCTCCCAGTTCCAGAAAGTACAGGACCCTCTTCAGACATTAGCAATTAAATGAGAAGATGGTTTACCTCACTTATCTGCCCGCACATCTTCAACTCCAAGGTTTTATCCAGGGACAGGAGAAGAAATTTCCCACTAGACAAATTTGAAATGAAGCAATGGGGAAAAAGACATTTGCTCGTAGCATTAGACCCCAAATCCTGCTTCTTCAGTATTTTGATTATTGCTGTAAGAATTTACCACCAAGGCAAACAGTATATTTGGGAGCAAGATTACATCCAAACTCTTAGATAAGATTATAAAGTTTCCTGATTCTCTTCCATGGACTGAATTCAGTGTGTGTGTGTGTGTGTGTGTGTGTGTGTGTGTGTATTGGGACAGCTTAGTAAAGGAAGTTAAAAGAACAGACTCTAGATCAATATTGGCTTGCATCAAGTTCCAGCTCTACCGCTTACTAATAATGTGATCTCTAGTGACTTAACTTCTTTGTACCTTAGTTTAATTATCTGATTATCTATAAAATATGCATAAGAATAGTACCTACCTGATAGGGCTGTTTTAAGGAATGAACGAGTTGAACCATTCTCAGGACATGTAAAGTTACATAAAATATTTATTATTGCTATATTTATTATTGCTGATATTGTCATAAATGGAAGTTCTGGTAAGCTGGATATCTTGTTACTGACAGTGTTAGATCAGAGGTCATGCATATTTACATATTTATTAGACCCTGTCAAAATATGCTCTAAAAAGCCATTTACAAATAATTCTTTCTCTACATTTAAAAGAAAAAACAACATATAAATGGAGGCCATGGGGTGGGAGTGACATCAGGAGGTCCTGTTAGCTATGAATGATAGTTTATAGAGTCAACTGCTTTGAAAGTTATTTGAGAGAAATATATAGAACAGGTGGACTGCGTGACCTATTTGCCCTGTGAAAATTGGTATTTAAAATGACCCAATTCTCAACCTGAGAATTTTCAAAGTGACAAATTATGCTCATTTGGCTTGTAATGATGTTCTGATTACAGGCTATAAGACCAATGATGGATTTCCTTGACTTCTTTTCTTAATGTTCTCAGATCCTGTTGTGACCTTTCCATATTCAAGTATGTAGCAGTTGCTTTCTTTTTTTCCCTCAGAAACAACTAGAAGTTTCATAATTCTATGTTTACATATATTTTTATCTTAAGATAAACTTTTTTTTTTATTTTAAATCATTCTTTCCATATATGCCTTGCTCCTTCTAGGATGCCTTTATTTATTTAAACAAATGTGTGATGAAAGCGGTTTTAAGAATTTTCTAATTTCTCTTGTCTTTGGTAGGATTTATGAAGCTCTGATTCAGAGATATTTTAGATACCCCTGTCTAAAAATATTGACATTTATTTATTTTTGTTATTTTTATTAGTACATTCTCTGTATTTATTGAATGTCTGCTGTGCAGTGGGCACAAAGCCAGGAACTGGAGATACAAATGTAAATCAAACAGACCAGGTCATTGTCCCCATGATGCTAGATCCCCTTAGAATATTGAGAAAAGGACTGACATAAAAGACTGAGGAGCAGAAAAGAAGCCAGTGAGATGAGAAAGAGAAACGAGTGATGGGGATGACAAGTCACGAGCGTGCTCTGAAACTGACCAGTGGAGACTGTTCCCGAAAGGCCACGAAGCACCACTGCTACGTTCCGGAGGATGTAGAAACATGGTTAGCGAAAGCTCGAGGGAGCCCCGTTCATTGCGATGGTGACGGTGGCAACCAAACTGAAGAGGATTCAGGAGTGAATCCGAAAGGAGGTGGAGACAGTGCCCAGAAACAGTCCTTACAGAACGTTTAGCTGGTCTAGATGCAGAGAACTGGGATGCCTGCTGGAGGGGCATCCAGGCTCTGGAAAGTTTTGAAGGCAGATATTAGAGAATGACCCATCGAGGGCTGCAGTGATGATTTAGGTAAGAAACCCCAGAATGATCCAGAGACGGTTCTGTCACGGGAGGAGGGCATAATGAAACTGCAGGTTGAGATCAGCAATAGTAAAAATTACTACTAACGAGAAGAGACTGAAATGAAAAGAGATTGCATGGGCCTGAGCAGCAGCCTGGGGGGTTTATCTGTGTATTTTAGTGTTGTGTGCTACAGAGTGTTGGGGTAGGTCAAGGTACAGAGCTGTGAGAAAGACACAAGAATTGTTATAGACACTTGGAAACAATGGGCTATTTCTTCCTCAGGGTAGGTGTCTCTTTAAAAGGCTTAGCTTTGAATGACAGAGATACTGGCCTTAAACTTCAACTCCTTTTCTTGATCATGCAAGTTAACCTAGTATTAGGTCAAATGAATTGATTTTTGGTATAAAAGATTAAGTGTATAAAACTGTGTATATAGCCCTGGCCGGTTTGGCTCAGCGGTTAGAGCGTCGGCCTGCGGTCCAGAGAGACCCAAGTTCGGTTCCCGCTAGGGGCATGTGCCTCGGTTGTGGTTTGTCCCTGGCCCTGGTTGGTCATGCGGGTGGCAGCCACTCGATGTGTCCCTTTCATGTCGATGTTTCTCTCTCTCTCTCTTCCTCTCTCTCCCTCCCACTCTATCTGAACAAAAAATTAAAAAGTGTCCTCAGCTGAGGATAAAAAAAACACAAAACAAAACAAAAAAAAAAACCACAAAACAAACAAAAAATATATAAATTAGGTTATTTCCTTCTCTATTATAATAGAATTTCCTGTAAAATCTGACCTATGTGAGCCACACGAAGAAGAAAAGTGAAAGCTTTCCTTTACCATCCCTGGCCGAAGGGTAAGGGAAGTGCAGTCTGTCCTGGCAGTCACTGTGGCCATGACAATAAAAATAAAAGTGAGAAACCTCCAAAACAGCTGAAAATAAGTGGAGAAAATGGACATGCTTTTTTGTTTGTTTTCATGATAGGGAAAAATCACAGTTCTATTTAGAAATTGTTAATATACTGGTTTTTACGTTATTTCAAATTTAAAGGAAATATAGTTGTTACAATTAAATATTGATATTGCACTTAAAATATATTTTATTTCTATTTATTTATTTATTTATTTATTTATTTATTTATTTATTTATTTATTTTTATCCTCACTCGAGGATATTTTTCCATTCATCTTCAGCTTCAGGTAGGGTGAGGGGGGGAGAGAAGCATCGATGTGAGAGAGACATATCGATTGGCTGCCTCTCGCACAACCCCAGCAAGGGCCGGGGACGAACTGCAACTGAGGTACATGCCCTTGACCAGAATCAAACCCGCGACTCATTAGTCCGTGGGCCGACGCTCTTACCGCTGAGCCAAACCAACTAAAATATCCTTATTCAAGTGATAATTATATGTTACATGTGAAACATGTTTCTCTTTCATATGAGAAGACCACAATTTTACAAGAACAAATTTGTAAAAAGGGGGACAATAAAATATGATAATAAAAATGTTTAATTTTGTCATTTGAGGTAGTTTCCCAATGTATGACTTGGGCCTTTAATGGGATACATTCTGACATTAGTGAATAACTCTAATTTCATTTTTATTGAAACCATAATTATAATTAGTATATGTTTTTTCTTTACCATATGGTTGATTATTTCTCTAATTCATTAGAAAAGCATTACAGGCTAAAGTGACTTTTAAGTATGGATGTGTGTGTGTATGTGTGTGTGTGTGTGTGTCTGTGTGTCTGTGTGTCTGTGTGATATATACATTTATGTTAGTTGCTGAGTTCTAATAACATACTAGGACTTTATAAGCTTTTTACATCTATTAATTTAATACTTTTTCTAATGAATAGGTATATCTCTCATTTTAAAGATGAGAAAACTGAGACAGAGAGACACAGAGTTTAATTGTCCAAAGCAGTTTAGATAGTATAGGGCAAACCCTGTGTCATTCTGACTACTCTATTGTACATTCAGATGTTTCTATAGAGCCCAATAACAGCAGTAAATCTTACTGGTAGTACTGTATTGAGAATTTACAAAATTAGAATAAGAAATACAAGTTTATAGATAATAGATTTCAATATTTTAGAATGTAAATAATTAACTGGAGCTGAACCCCAGTTTGAAAATGAGAAAACTGAGAATCAATATGTATTTGATGCTGATGGAGGGAATAAAGGTGATATTGTAAGTTTAGGTGAGGGAATATATGAGACAATTAAATGATCGAGAACATTAACAAACATCAATTATTTTTATTGTTGTATTTCCTTAAGAAAACAAATAGAAAGAGAAAGAAAGCAATATGAATGAATGTATAAAATTAAGATGTAGGAACTATAGTGCTTAACTTAATGTCCTAAAGTATAGAGTAAAAGAAAAAATAAATGTGAATTAATAAGTATTCCATGTTTATTCCTTTAAGTAAAATTGTACTTTAGAAAAAGCTTCAGGTAATTATCTTATTCTTAAAGATCTATCCAGAGGTACATTTATGGATACATGCACATAAGAATATATACGTAAGAACCTAAAATATTCGGTTAAAAAGAAAACAGAGTCAAATGGAAAAGTAGAATAATTAGGTGACTAGCATATATATATATATATATATATATATATATATATATATATATTTTTTTTTTTTTAATCACTATATTTTTCCTTCTCTCTGACATGGGATTTCATCAATACTAAATCATCCCAAGGCATGAAACTCTAAAAATTAATTTTAACACATCATTAGCAAAAACTAGATTTTTATAGAAGAAGTAAAAACAAGATCGTGAATCTGGAAGACACCTTCTGTTTCATATCAAATGATTAAAAGAAAGATGTTGAATAAAATTATTTTGATATGTGTTTGATCAACTAACTCTTCAACATGTATTTGGACAGTATGTGCAGTTTTGCAGATATTGCTGCAGCTATAACGAAGAATTCAAAGTGTGAAACTGAACTGTTGGAATACAGTAATATTTTCTCAATGTTATACCTTCCACTATTCCAAAGCTAGGATGGCAGTGACTGAATGTAAAATAAAATTGTGTGAGCTAAATTTGACTGTATGTACTTATGGTAGAGATGGAAAGACTTTAAATTCTTGATAGGATTGACTAATATCTGAGTTTCAATGATTAAAATAATCTGACTTCTAAGAATATATCTCTCATTTTCAAACATCTTAACCTGGACAAGATGCCAAGTTTTTGTGAACCTAGTCGATCTGAATTCTAACCGAATGCACTTGAACCTGAGTAAGGTCACGGGATGAGGTAGACATGGGGAAGTGCCGTCTCGAACCCCCTCCAGAACGCACCTGCAGCTCCTGCTTCTGGGAGATTTGTCAGCAGACAGACATCAGCTGTCAGCCCATTTAGGGATTGTCTCAACTGCCGAGTCACCTCACCCAAGGTCTTGTCCCTCCTAGGGCAGCCCCCATCTAATGACTGATGGAGGTGGGGATACAAAGACCTGGGTATGTCAGCCAACTCTGATGGGCCCGGTGAGTGTCACAGCTTCCTGGGAAGGTTGCTGAGCCCATGAGGCTTTCATCCTGCCTCACGCTGGAATCATTTTCCTCCAGCCAGTCCTGCATTTCTCCTTTCTCTCGCAAAGGGGCTAGCTCCTGAGCACTAAATAGCTCTTGGGGTCTCTCTCACAGAAAATCCAAATTATAACTTAAGAAGTATGGAGATCACAACAAATTTACCATCCAGGCGCCTAGGGTCACAAGAACAAATTCTAAAGGAGCTGTCTTAGTCTGGGCTGCTATAACAAAACGTCACAGGCCGGGGTGCGTATATACAGTGCAAAATTGTTATGCACAGTCTGGAGGCTGGAAGTCCAAGATCAAGGTGTAGCTTGGTCAGGTGAGGGCCCTCTTCTGGTCAGTGGACTTCTTGTATCTTCACGTGGTGGAAGGTGAGGGAGCTCTGTGAGATCTGTTTTATAAGAGCAGGAATCCCATTTCTGAGAGTTCCACCCTCAGGACCTAATCCCCTCCCAGAGGCCCCGCCTTCTAATACCATCACATTGGGCGTCAGAATTCCCAAATGTTCGTGTTAGGGGGACACAAGCATTCAGACCATTGCAGTAGTCAAGCGGGTCATGTGTTGAGTGAATCAGTCTAACTGTAAAATAACAGTGAGTATGGTGGTGAATCGGCCAGAAACTGGAGAGCAGCAGCTCCCTCTTTAAAAAATAAAATTCTCTCAAAATAAAACATTGTGAGGCCAATGATACATGTTTTAGAGCCAAACAGGAAGACTACCTGTTGCTGAATCTTAAAGCGTGGGAGGCTGAGGAGGGAAGATAGAGATAAGGCAATTCTCAGGGATTTTGAATCTTCAACTCTGATCAACATATCATGTTTTCTAACTAAAATATGACCATTCCAGGTCTAATGCTAATTATTTCTGCACTTTTTTTGTACAAGGGATACACTTTGCCAAATTTCTTCCAATAAGAAACTCCCAGTAGAAAGAGTTGAGGAATTTTCCAGGAAAATGCTGAGGGTGGGCAGATGCTCTCTTGAACTTCGGACCTGAAATATCAGGCACGGTGAAATGGGGACACTACACCTTTGGGGACAAAAGATTGGGACTAAAGGTTGTCTCCAAAGTTACTGTGATTAGAGTTATAACTGATACTTTCCATGTCCTGGTCTTTTCTTTTTTCTTTTGTTAAATTAGTTAACAGTAATACTGCCCAGTTTACCCTCATATCACCCTTATGAAGATAATGTGAATTAATGGATGTGAAGGCATTTTATCAGGATATATATATATATATATATATATATATATATATATCCTTCAGAGTTTTTCAGTTACTTCCCATCTACTCAAAATGAATCCACATAATTTTTTAAAATATATATTTCCCTTTGAAGTTCTTTCCTTACTCAGTTTTTAGTATCATTAACTGTATTTTATATATTTGCATTTTAATATAATTAAAGTTTGTATAAGTTTCTCTTTTTCATTTACTTTGGTTTAGAATAACAATGCAGAATACAAAAAAAAAAAAAAAAAAGAATATGTTCTTTCAATTTGGCCAGAATATATTTTACCGGAAAGAAAAAAGAAAACTATATAAAAAAATTCATTGAATTAGTGCTTTCATACCATGAAAAGAGAATGACCTCATAGAAAGATGAATTGAAATTCTTTGGAAGTTGTAAGGAGAGCTGCTGGTTCACTTAATTTAATTTAATTAAATGTTAGCTATCCAAGGCTAGAAATGGAGGTGAGTGTTTACTACTCTGTCTCTTGTCCTCAAGATTCACTTTTTTCTCAGGGTCCATGAATAATACCTCTGGCTGAAGGATATGAGAGCAGAAAAAGGCATGTTGTTTTTTTAAGACTCCCACCCAGTGTGGCTATAAACTTGACTGGCTCCTCTGTATATTATATACAGTATACCCCAGATCAGCTGCACACAGCTTGGCACATAACAGATACTTGCTACATAATTTCTTAATGAATGTCAGAGACCAGAATGGAGCATTAAAAAGTATGTTACTATAGATTCAGGGATAAAACAAAGGGGATACAAACAGAAAATTTGTATTCTAACTTGAACATTGAGTTTAGTGACCTTATTCAGAAGATGTATCTAACCAACTGTGGATGACCTCAGTGCCTCATGACCTCAATAAAGCACACACACACACAAAAAGAAATTAAAATCTATACCAGAAATACACATACACTATTGCATAAAGATTGTAGTATAATAAGATAAAATATATCAGTCTGTTAAAACTTTAGTGTATAAATATTGTTTTCCTGCTATAATTGTCTAAAATTCCTCTAAAATCCTTATTATGTGAGCTATATACATTAGATCTTGTGTTCCTGACAGACAAACCACTTTGCGGTTGGAGCCTAGCCCTTCGAAGGCCCCCCAGCATTAATACAGCGACTCATACAGTCTAATAATTGGCTATTAAAAGAAAAAGTAAGACTCCATGATAAATAATTGTCCCTGATCTTATTTGTGCACATGTTAACTTACATATTTCTTTGCCACTACATCAGGACTACCCCCAAAGTAGGCGGAGTTACTAATACAAATAAGTCTCGTGTTTTTTTTTGTTTTTCAATTTGCAAGGAAACAGACCTAAAAGAGAGGAGAGGGAATAACAAACCAAGACAAAGTTATGACTGAACAGATCTAATAACTATCCCATGAAACCCTGGCTTGGATAAATACAAAATGTACTCTGAAAAGGGGTGCTTTATTCTTTTGAAAAAAGGTGAAGGGGTTAGCCAAAAAAAACTTCTGTACATAACACATAGACACAAACAACAGTGTGGTGATAGCCTGGGGAAGGGGGTGGGGGTAGGTTGAGGTGGGCAAAGGCAGGGGGTTGAGTGTGTGGGGGGGGTGAATGGGACCAAAAGAGACTTTGCTTGGAGCAATGGGTGCTCAATGCAGTATGCAGATGATGTTTTATTGAGTTGCACACTTGAAAACTGTATAATTTTGTGAACCAGTGTTACCCCAACAAATTCAATTAAAATGAAAAGGTGAGCATTACTTTGGATAACAATGAAATGGACTTACCCTGGGGTCGACAGTTACTTCATACCAGGAAACACTGCATGATGGTTCTCAGAAATTGTGTGACTCGATCAACCCTCAGGAGTGGATTCTGAGAATTCCAAATGAAGCAATACCGTACCAATAAGGAAATAGAAATGTTCATTGTCTTTATCAGTAGTTTTTTTTAAAGCTATTATTTCTCTCCATTTCTAAGAGATAGAAAGGTTGGAAAATAATAAATGGCCAGATAAAACTGTCACATACAATTTGTAAAGCCTTTGATCTTTCTCAGCATTAAGGAATAGGGAATCCGATATACAGAAAATGCAAATTATATCTTTAAACAATGTATTTGCTGTTTAAGTTATAGTGCTGTCTTCTATTTATCAGGTGATGATTTGGCCAAAATAATGATGACTTAAAATGTGATTGTTCTGTTCTAAAAAGGATGTTTTCTAATTAATGTGATCTTTCACTCCCAATATCATTTTGATACCATCTTTTGGAAATAAAATCAGTCTTTTAAGAGTGTGTGTGTGTGTTGTGTGTGTGTGTGTGTGTGCGCGCGCGCACGCGTGCGTTCGTTCATACATTGTACTAACTTTAGACTAAAATGTATTCTTGGGTGCAGTGCTGCGTCTATAAGTCGTGTTTTTTTTCTCCAACTGTATCAGTCATGGTAATGAGTAAATGATCTAAAATCATTTTATGATTTTAATGTAGATTTCCACCTCCTAAGCCGTTTTCTGAAACAGCATAATGGAAGTGGAATATAATGAGAGAGATTTTACTGATACTTCCTGATACTAAGGTGCAGATAAAAGCCTATCTCCATGGTCAAACAATTTCAATTTCCCATTTTCACCCATTTCTTTACCATACATGGTTATAATTTACTTTATGAGTTAATATTAGGAAATGTGAGAAGTAAGACTATGAATGTGATTCTAGCCACCAGTTCGAAGACTCTTGTTTTGGGGCTGATTGAAATATTTGATCAGTATCTAAAGACGAGACAGCTCTCCGAGACCATGATCTTGAATTATGCTGCTCCTATTACCTTTCAGCAAGAAATGCCTCTTAATGAGACAGATGTTATCTCCTGTGATTAATAGGTGAATGCAAAAATTACAGAACAGCAGGTTTACAAGTTAGGAATCCTAGCTGAGATCATGTAAATATTGCTCAGTAACAAGAAATGACCAAAGACATTTTTTTCTGAAAGAAAAGGGACAATAATATCTTTGTAAAGTCAGTTAATGGAAGAAAAACTTTATCCAGGAGAAAGACAGAAGCTGGAAAACTCAGGCAGATTAAATATCCACTAAATGGGTATCTGTGATCCTGAAACTGTGTGCAATGTTGTCCAGTTGTTTTTAAAATACATTACTTGAATCTTTCTAACAGTTGCAGGCAATAGATAATGCAAAGCAGCGGTTCAAATCTCTGGCTGCACTGTTTTAACCCCTGGAGGAGATACTTCCACCCTCGGATTCTCTGTTTCTATTGGTTGAGGGCAGCAGCAATTGATCAATTTCAGAGAGGTAACTTTCTAAAGTAGATATTATGTTTCCCCACATGTTTTATCTGAATAGTTTGGATGTAATTGTTTAACTGGGGAGGCAAACTTTACCCTGGAGTCCAAAACCACCAACCAATTTATGGATTAAACTTTGTTTAAATATAGTTGGTATTTTTGAACTCTATGTTTTTAAATATTAAATAGTATATTTATTTATTTTACATTCATTTATATATAACATAATTACACAGTATACATAATATATATGATTGTATTATACATATGATATATTTAATATATTTAATATGAATATTTTATTTAAATAAAATATTTTATTCAGAGACAAAGTTGTCTGTCTGTCATCCAGTCAATTGGCATAAACATTTAAAAAATGTAAGATTAAAGACTCATGTATAACTGGAATTTGACTTTTAATTAGTTTACTCCCTGTACTGTAGCTATAGTCTTTGCTTTTTTTTTCAATTTTGTTCTGTTTTCTTGTCTTTTTCTTATTAATAAGTAGCTCTAGATATGCTTATTTGTTTACTTGGTTTTACGTTTTATATCTAAAAAACCTGAAAAAACTAGCCTCTATATTCTAAAATAATTTAATAATTTAATGAAAGCTAATAACACTCAACTGTACAAATTTTCACATTATAGATTTAATGACATTTATTTTTCCAGTCCAAATCGCTTGAGGTATCATTTCATATGTATAATAATGACTTCAGAGTAATTATTGAATTGCTCATAAAATTCCCTAATAAGGTATAAATTTGGGAAGTACAAGATAACCTGAAGGGTACACATTTTTATTATTCATTCCTGAATGAATGCTAGAGCATTTCTTAGCACTTGGTAGATGCTCAATCAATATTTGATGAATGAAGCAATAAAATAAACTTGAAGTCAGCCTAGCTGGTGTGGCTCAGTGGTTGAGCCTTGACCCATGCACCAAGAGGTCCTCAGTTCGGTTCCCAGTGAGGGCACATGCCCAGGTTGTGGGCCAAATCCCCTGTGGGAGGCATGCAGGAGGCAGCCAATCGATGTTCTCTCTCATCCATGTTTCTGTCTCTCTCTCTCTCCCTCTCCCTTGCTCTCTTTCTAAAAATCAAAAAAGGAAAAAAAAAACTTGAAGTCATGTGGATTTGCTGTTGAAGACCTGGGCTAGACAGTAGTGTGAGGGGTCCACAGGTGACTACTGCTTGGACTAATTCTCAGTATTGAAACAATAGAATCTAAGGTTTTTCCTGATTACTTTGGAAAATATGTTGGTATTGAAAAACTGATTTTTACTCTGTCACTGTGATCCAGAATTGGTCAATTTATAAATGTAGAGGCTTATTTAAAAATTAAGTTCCCTGAGCATTTATTTCATACAGGTTCTTCTTTTGTACCATACTGATTGAAAATCATTTTATTTATACCCATTAGTTTTGTTTGTGTATCTTGTTATTAATCAACAACAGATTTTGATATTGTCACAGACTTTTTGCCATATTTTGTTTAACAAAACTTATTAATTAATTCAATAAGTGTCTATTGAGTGTCAACAAATATCTCCAGATATACCTAGTTATTTTGACCTCTGGTTGCTGCATCTGCTTCATCTTCAGTTTTGAAATGTGTATACTTACTGAGTCAAAACTGTCATCTCAATGTGAGTCTACTGTTGTCTTCGTTGATGCTTACAATTTTAGCTTTAAACTTGGACTTTGTCATCTACTACTCCTAACATTGAAGCATGACAGTTTTTTATAGAGAGCCATGCCAAAATAATAAAAAATATAAATTGAATATTTATAATGCCCAAGATATTTATTGTTGAAATTTTTTATTGGCATATTTTTATCTTTGAGATTTCCAATAGCTTTGTTATATGTGATAATAAACACATACTGTATAACCATGCACTACAAGATTTATACAATTCAATTAGGACAAAGGATTTCTTTGGAAACTTGTTTTGTTCTTTTTTGTTTCGTTTTTTCTAAAATAACATTTCGAGTCTAGGATAATTTTTAAAGCTGGAGAAAAGGACACACTGGAAATGAGATCAGGATTCTAGCCAGTGTTTTGACAAAGAGTCATCTAACCTTGGCACTAAGGTTAAAGTAGACGCCTTAGGTTCTGCCATGAATATTTTCATAGACTGGAATGAAATTGTTAATTTTATTTCAAATAACCTTTCTCAGGCGGGTGATACTTTTGCTCTTTAATATGTAGTAAAAGATTTAGAGCAATTGGCTTGTTGCCATTATATTTATATCATCGCATACAGCCATCTGGCAAATATTTTTCTTAATTGCTTTTTGGGGTGTTATGCACAGCAAGGAGCTGCTGTAGCTCTCCTGACTACAATTTCTACATTAATATGGAACTTAATCTCTGATAATGACTTCCACATTCAATCATTCTTTTTAGCTCCTTTTAGTTCAAACTTGCCTTTAATGGGCACGTATATCATTCTTTGAAACAATAGACATGTGCGGTATTTGATGGAAGTTTCTATAAAAATCATATATAGTGGTGGACAAAAGTAGGTTTATGGTTATAATATGAATAAATAATACAACAATTAATAAATAATACAAGAATAAACTGATGAACTCACAGCTGCAAACCTACTTTTGCCCATCCATGTATTTATTTGTAAATATGTATATTTACTCATGTATGCATCACACACATACACTAAAAATTCTGATAATAAAATATACATTTCTTGTTCATAGATCTACCATTAATAAGGTAAATTTTGTATTTTATTTGATAGTAAAACTGGAATATATTTATTTTAAATTAAATATGTCATGATGACATTGGTTAATAAAATCATACAGGTTTCAAGTGTACAGTTAAGTGCCCATCAGTAGATAAGTGGATAAAAAGCTGTGGTACATTTACACAATGGAATACTACTCGTCCGTAAAAATAAAGGAAATCCAACTTTTTGTGACGGCAGGAATGGACCTGGAAAGTAATATGCTAAGTGAAATAAGCCAGTCAGAGAAAGACAAATGCCATATGATTTCACTCATAGGAGGAATCTAATGAATAAGCTTAAATATAGTTTAATATTAAAATTGAACATTATACAGACTTTTTAAGCATAATTTTTTCATAAAAATGTTGTTCAATGTTTTGCCACTGAGTGTTGTAAAACACTGTCAGAATTAACTGTGGACTTTTAAAATTATATTTTAATTCACATTAATGTCTGGATACTACTGCAGATCAATTAAATTAGAATCTGTTTGGAATATGGTCTAGACATGCAATTGCTTTTCTTTCTCAGGTCATTCTGAGGGACATTAATTTCCTTGAAACCAACTGCTTTTTATGACAATTATATCTTGTTTAAATGTTGGTTCAGATTTAGAGACATTTCAGTAAATACTGATGCTCTGTAACCTACAAGCCTATACTTATTTTCATTTAAAAATGAAAACAGTGAAATGCAATCAACCCTATAAATTTTCTGTATTTATATGTTTGACTATTCAGAAGGAATTTTCAGACTCGTTAGTTTATAAAGATACTCTAAAGTTTTAAGAAACTTTAAGAATCCTTTTAGCAACTCATCCAATGTCATGTCACCTAAAATACTTACTATGCTTTTTTATACGTGCTAGGTGATTAGCAACTGTTGTTTGAATGAATCAAGTGTGTTTAGAAGAGTATATGGATGATAGAATGGTGGTTAGCTTGTGTTTTATACTTTTTAAATATGTAATGCATTAAATTCCACATCATTGTTGTAAATTCTCATTTATTTGTTAATGAACTCAATTTTACATCTTGATAGAATTGGTTTTCACAACATGAAGTTGACTGTTAGGTCTTGGAAACTTCTTTCACAACTAAATTCTTCAAACAACATTCAGTAAGTACTTAAATTAGCTATATATGGAACAATATAAAAGTTGGCTCACTTTATCGTTGCTTCACCTCGTTATGTTAAGATAATTATCCTTCGAAATGCTGCCTGACCTTATAGACAGACCCCTTAGTGAACATTTAATAGCATCAGAAAGACTATCCCCAGTAAATTCTTATGACACGAAAAAGTTTTGAGTCCACTTCTAAGGTACCAATTTTTAAATGACTTTATGTTATAGGAGTTGTTATACGCTTCTGCAACATAAAATGTCATGCTTAATAACTTTTTCGATTTTGTTACAATTTGGAATCCAAGCTATCCTAAGTTTATACCTTAGTTTTTCCGGCACTTAAATTGGAGATAATGTAACTATTTTTGTAATGATTATTAAATAAAAAGATAAAAGCACTGATTCGTTCAGTAAGAACCCAATGGAATAATATTGAGTACTGCTTGGTTTGGTATCTGTAACATTTATAGTTAATTCAGATTATTATAGATATTAGATAATGTCATTAGAATTATGGGGAATAATTTGCAAATAGATGAGGAGATAGCTAATATCTCTTTTTTAAAGAATATACAAGGTACTTATCAATATTTAAAAAACCCAAAATCATATTAACAGACATGTTAGAATTTTAACATTGTCTTTAGAAAATTTTAAATATGTTGACACTGTGATTATTATTAAATATTAAAATAAAATATGGTACTTTTATACCAAGCGAAATTCAAATAATGTTTGATGCACTTAATGAAGCCAAGTTGGTTTCATTATTTGGTTTTAGCTATTTGACAAAGAAAAGTTCTGGGACAATTGACTCTTCTTATAACTGAAAAGAACTTGGACCATAGTAGTAAGTACCATGAATGCACTGTGAGTATTGACTTAACTGCATATCAGATTATTACTGGTATTTGAATATCATCATGTTTTAGTTTTCCTTGTATTTAACTTGTAAATTCTAGATTTAATGATTGTATGTTTGTAAGTATTATACTTTACAAGGAACCTAGAATATATTTACCTTTATAATCATACCATATTATACTGTGTTATAATCCAGATACCGACCCGTAATAGTGGGGATGACATAATGCATTCTGCTTAGGGGAGTACTGGAAAGCTTTGCCAAGATGCTGCCATTTGAAGTTCATCTTGGAGAATGAGTACATGTATGCTAGGCCAAGACAGGGCAAGGGAAAGGGTAAGGCATTAAGACATCTAAAAAAGAAAGAAAAAATAAATAAAAGCACTGTGAGGAAGTGATAGAAATATAGATCATCGTTAAGGGTCTTTTGTGTTAATTATGGGAATTTGGATTTTATTATGTAGTCATTATGATTACAACAAAAACAAAAAGCAGAGGAATATAAACTCAATTTTTATAATTTAATTGTGTGCATACTGGCTTTTTAAAAATATTTTTTAAATTTATTGTTTAGAGAGAGAGGGAGAGAGCGAGATAGAAACACTGATATGAAAGAGAAGCATCTATCCGCTGCCTCCTGCCCGCCCCCAGCTGAGGATCAAGCCTGCAACCCAGGCATGTGCCCTGACCTGGAATCTAACTGGGACCTCCCAGTCCATGGGACGATGGTTATTCCACTGAGCCACACCAGCCGGGCCACACTGACTTTTTGTAAATTAAATCATGTTTTACATTATGTTAGAACACTACTGGTTAAAGAATCTATGGAATATAAATGCTTTTGTAAAGAAAGTAAATTTCCCTGTTAATTTTCTAAAATAAATTAATAGGGGAAACAGAAACAGGATCCCTCATAGATCACACAGTCATGTTTGTTGGCATCCATATAGCATATAGGACAGGTGAAGCAGAATATTGTTATGTTAAAACACAGAACTTCAGCACAGCTGAGGTTCAGTTGAAAAGGTAGGACGGAGTGTGCGTAGGGTGGGTTTTGACAGTCAGGAAGAAGTAGTGTTATCTACTCCAGATGTTTGGTGTGTCTTTGCCCAGCGTTCCTAAGTTCCTAAGACTATGCACTAGGGCAGGTTTGCGAAATGGAACTGCAGTGCTTGAGGAAAATTAAGTCCATTCTGTTGACTCTGTCAACCCAAACAAGGTTTCAAGGCTGGGACAAAAAAAAAAAAAAAAAAGAGAGAGAGAGAGAGCAAGAGCAGAGCCCAGTTATTGGAACTGTATTGTCACGTGGAACTGAATAAGAACCCGATTATTAGGAAAAGGACACAAAGTCTTTATTAGTCCATAAATAGCTCTAACCGTTGTGTACACTCGGGCTGTGGTTTGTGTGTGCTTATTCAGGTACCCATTCCAGATACCTATTCCTGAGTGAAGGATAACATGAGAACCTGTCAGCTGGTAGGAGATTGAGAGTTTGTGAAGGCAGAGAGCTAAACCTATCAGTGTAAGAAGACCCTCCCCAAATGATAAAAGATCAAATAACTCTTGTTTGTTCTGTTGTTGCTATCAGTTTCATATCCCTCATCTGAGTGAAATCATATGGTTCTTCACTTTTTTTCTGTCTGACTTAACAAACAAACAAAAACTCATAAACACAGACAACAGTATTGTGATTACCAAAGGGAAAGGGGGTGGGGTGGCAGTAAAGGGTAAAGGGGGTCAAGAATATAGTGATGGCCCACCCGGTGTGGCTCAGTGGTTGAGCATCATCCCATGGACTAAGAGGTCCCCAGTTTGATTCCCAGTCAGGGTACATGCACGGGTTGTGGGCTCGATCCCCAATAGGGGGTGTGCAGAAGGCAGCCAATCAATGTTTCTCTCTTATCAATGTTTCTATCTTTCTCTCCCTCTCCCTTTTTCTCTAAAAAGAAAAAAAAATCAATAAAACATATTAAAAGAAAAAAGATGATGGTGATGGAAGATGATTTGACTTTGGGTGGTGGGCACATAATGCAATATACAGTTGATGTGTCATAGAATTTTGAAACCTGTCTAATCTTATTCACCAATGTCACCCCAATAAGTTTAATTGTAAAAAGATCAAATAACTTATATGCATAGAAATTGGTTGACTGCTGAATCATTACACTTAAAGGTAAAGTGCTTATTATCAAGAAAATGCAGATGCTTTATTCTCTTCTTTTCCATATACCTTGTCAATAAAGAATTAATCCGAAAGCTGTAATACATCAGGTAATTGTACTGTTTAATGTGTTACTTGAGAAAGGTGTGACTGTCATTTTTCCAGCTTAAATCAGTAAAATTATTCCCCTGAATTATAAAATCATTCTGTTTAATATATTATTAAATTTTCATGAATGTGAACTGAGTAACGAGATTAATGGAAATGCTGTGTTAGATCATAAGCAACTTTGAAGTTAATTACAATTAATTGCTGGAAAGAATTTTCCAAGGTGTGTTGAAAATAGAAAAAGCTGTAAGGGTTTTCAAGTATAAATTGGTGTAGAAAAGTATTCAAAGTATGGAATATAATACTGGACAACAATATGTGACCTTGAATGAATTGACAATGAATAAAATAGTTGTTAAACATTTTAATTATCACTTCAAAATATTCAAATGCCTTCAGACTAATAAAATGCAATCTGTACTAGGCAGCCAGGGAGAATGGAATTGAAGTCTCTTTTGTAAATTTAATACCAATTAAAATGATTTTTTAATGTTAAGAGCCCCAGTGGTGAGACATCTACAATCTTAATTTTATTCCTAGTATATTTTTAAATTTGGATGACCTTGGATAAAATACTTGGCATCTTTTTATTTAAGCTTTTTTTTTATAGTAAGGTGTGTATGTTTCAGCTCTTACTTAGTTGATGTATTTGATGATAGATCTTATTTTGAATATAAAATAATATGAATGCTTGAAAAGTGGTACCATCTATGTGGAGATAATTATGGAAGAGTCCTTGAGCAAAAAACAAAATCTTGGATATCTTTGCCCTATATCTACTTAGCTTATGGGCAAAGATAACCAGAGAAAAAAACAAGTGGCAATTTAGTTCTTAAAATTCCCAATGTAAATTTTCTTATTGTATCATTTTATCTCATGCTCAGTAACTTTCTATATTCAACAGAAATTATCTACTTAAATTTATAAACATATTTTTATTTTTCCTGTGGTTTATGTTTAGTAAGTTAAATTTTGTTGAGTTTGGACTATAAGATGTTTACCCTTAATAAGCAGGGGTTGAACAATTTTATTTTTTGTTGTTTTTTTAATAAACCTGGACTGACACATTGATGCCTCATTTACAAGGTGTGGCAAAAGTAGGTTTACAGTTGTTCATATGGAAAATAATTAATAAGTAATAATACAAGAATAAACTCTGTTTCACATACTCAAAACTGTAAACCTACTTTTGCCCCACGCTGTGTCATGGCTTAATATGAACGTGATCCTGTCTCTGTGAAATATGTTGATGTTGAACTTCCCTGTGGTTGCTTTATTGACACCTTGACATTTCCACTGGGCATCCTATTAAGAGATACATGTGAGGGCATGAAATGGTAATGGGCAAGGATTAGGGACTGAATTCCATTTCTGGGATTTATACTGGGTTCATCTTGCATTGTAAAGCATGATGGGGGTAGCTGGTGTCGGTCACAGGAAGGAGAGCTGGAGAAGAGTAGGAAGACCTTTGCCCGGTCATCGAAGTTGATCCATCTACAGATATATGAGGTCATTGCAGAGGTTGTCTGTCTTAATTCCCCTCATTGCTGTAAAAGCTGTGGTTTTCTGCTCTTTGTTGAAAAATTAAATGATACAGACTTCCGCACAGGAGATGAAACAGGGAGACTGGTAGTATGGTGGTACCTCTTCACTGCAGAGCCAAGGAGGAGCAGCAGTGGCAGGCACTAAAGACCTGCTATGCTAAAAAAAATGTGATTGCCACATCTTTAGTCCCTCACCCTTCATCTCCCAAAAAGAGCAATGTGGTATCAAGGCAAAGTGGTGGGAGGAGAACATCCTGAGACACCTGTGAGAGTGCAGCCTCTGGGGAACTTCTCAACAGTGTCTGAGGAGCGGGCTGGGTTGGCTCATTGTCAGTAATAAATTCAGGAGCTGCTGTCACTCTGATGTGTTTACATCAGGACCTAAAAAACAATTGTTCCTTCTGCCATGAAGTGTGGAAATGCTGTGATAGATAAAACTTGGCTATGAATCCATTGTTTTCTCTTATCTCCAATTCAGTTCATTTTACTTGGAGATACTTCATTAGGAAAATGGACTTTCTTGGACTAACTTGGTAAGAATTTGATCAGTTGCTGAACATTCGAACTTTGTATTTATTGCATTTAAATTAGGTAGTAAATTATATATATGAGCTATCCTACCATCTGATGGTCATAACTTAAAGCTTTAGTCACCTAAATTCTACAATCTGAGGAATTATTTTCTTTAAAACGTTTTCAAATAGTGAGATATTTGAGAGCACCAGGCTACCTCATGACTGATTTATTGTAGGAGTCCTTCATGAAGTATAACTACTTAAAATGTCAAAGAGAATAAGAGACCCAAAGAAGACCTTCCTTTCTTTCCAGAGTTATTTAAAAAGTACCATGAATGACAAGCTTTGATTTGTGAGGGCAAGTTTACCTGTATTAATCAACAGGCTGGGAGCAGAATGAAACATTCTATCTTTAAAGAGTACAACCAGAGACAGATTATGGAATGGGTCAGCTGGACAGCTGCCCAGGGCTGTAATCTGTAAGAAGTGTCAGAATGTCATTGAAAGGCAATGAGGTAGAGAATGTCTTATTCACCAGAAATTCCCTGCAGGGAGAATATGTTTTGTAGTTGAAGGGGATCCTTTGATGAGTCACTAGTAGTGTTGGGGTAAGAGTGAGCAGGAAGAGTTAGGAGAGCGGGGGGTGGAGTGAAACCACTACACTGGATACTCAGGGACCTTCTATATAGGAAAGGTTCAGGGCTTTTTAGTTACTCTCTCCAAATACACACACACACACACACACACACACACACACAATGGGTTAGTAATAGCAGGAATTGCTACCAGCAGGTTTTTCCCATTCTTCTTTCGTAAATCACTAAATGAATCTTAATAATCTTAAACTCTGTACTAAATAAACCTAAATATTAAATACTATTTTAGAAATGATGCCTTTTGGGGGAGTTCAGCTCCAAGGTCGACACCATCATTTCCCCAAATACAGATTTAGTAGCTGATGGGCATGTTAATACAAAATGCATGAAAACTCTTGCTGAGCAATAACATGTCTCATTTCTTGCAAAATATTTTTAATGTTAGAACCAAGATACTGTCATATCCAGCAGGCATGTGATAATGCACTTAGGAACAAGCTTCATTTAATCCTTACAACAACCATAGGTGACTTACATATGTTTGGAGCCAGAATTTGGGTCCAATTCAAGTCTGTCTGACCCTAGCGTCCTTGGCACATTGGCATTGTACAATGTATTTCAGGAAGGAGCCCTGATTTGGGTACCATAAACTACAGTTACACTCTTTACCACAGAGTGTGCTGGGGAGGATTATTTGTTTTGTTTTTAGCTACAGAAAGTAACTAGGTAAAGGGAAAGGTATATACTTCACTGTCTGATAGAATCCATGTTGCAGAAAGTACAGGGTGCATGTTTTCCGGAAGAATAGCTGGGCCCGAGATGAAAGTGCTGCTAATTACCTCTCTACTGCAGTCGCGGTTTCTCTCCTGTGTCTCTTTCATTGTCCTCTCTCTCTGAAAATGAGGTACCTTTGATCCACAGAGTAGAAATAGAAATACTGTCAATTACAGCCTGAGAGGCTGGTCTCACTAATTATAATCCCCGAGGACAGAGCCTTTTTAAGTCCTCTTTACCACCAGATCCCAATTCATTACGCCAAATATTGGCAAAGATGCAGAGAAAGTGAATCTGTTGTTCATTGCTGATGGGAATGTAAATGGTACAGCCACTATGGAAATTCATTTTGTGGTTTATTATAAAACTAAACATGCAGTTATCCATATGACCCAACAGTTGCATACTTGGGCCTTCCAGATAAATGAAGAGTTGTATTCACATAGAACCTGTACACATGTCCATTGCAGCTTTATTTTGTAATAGCCAAAAACTTGAATCAGCCAGCTGTCTTTCAACAGGCGGATGGTTAAATAAACTGTAGGGCATACATGCCGTAGATTGCTACTCAGTACTAAAAAGGAATGACTATATTTGCAACAAGTTGGATGGATTTCAGGGAATTGTGCTGAATGAAAAAAAGCTAATCTAAAAAATTGCCTACTGTATGATTCCAGTTAACTAAAGTGTTAAAATGGCAAAATGGAGAAATGGAGAGCATTGTTGGGTTTCAGGGTTAGGGACTCTGGAACTGGGCAGGTGAGAGGGAAGTGAGTGTAAGGATAAGGGGGAGACGGTGGATCCTTGGGAGCGTTCAGTATTGTTATCATGACCGGTGGCGAACATGCAAAATTGTACAGATGGTAACATTGAAGAGAGCTAAATACACACACATACAACACACACACACAAGTACAGGCAAAATTGAGGAAATCTGAAAAAGGGAGGTGCATTGTATGAAGGACAATATCCTGGTTGTGATATTATCCTATAGTTTTATGAAAGATTACCATTGGGGAAAATTAGGATAACTGTGTATCATCTCTTACATCTTTATGAGAATCAGTAATCATTCCAATTAAAACCTTAACTTAAAAATGGAGATAACTAAATAAATAGTTGTCCCATGAATGAGTACATGAGAGTCAGTGAGTAATTACCAGATACATCTGAATCTATGATGGCTTATGGCTTGCCTTATTTTTCACTCATTTAATAATAACCTAAAATCACTTTCCTAGATGCATTCATGACATCTGTAGCAGATAGAAAGACAAGCATTCTTCTAATGAGAATGTCGTGGATTTAGTATATCTAACTTATAGCTTTAGTACTAAGTTCTGAGTTGCCAATTATTGACCAAAGGTTAAGCTAGAGTTAGAACCATTTTAAAACTAAAGTCACAACATTTGGTAAATGCTTCATAGACTTCAAATGATTTATAAATGACGTTAAAAACTTTTACCTCATTTAACAAATTATGTATAGTTCATGATCTCTTACAAAATATTCTAGGAAGCCATATTACCTAAACTATGAGTATTTCATGCCTTGTCAGGAACTTAAAAACAAAACAAAACAAACAAACAAAAAAACACATTGCTTTGGGAACATGTATTCTTGGAAAAAGCTTACATTATGGCATTCTTAAGCCTTCTACCTAAGAAGATTTGTATTTTTCTTCTTCTTCTAGGGTTCTTCATAGGCTCATTCCCATTTAAAAAACATCTTATAAGGCTTCAGGTTTTATAAAAACATGGCCACATATGACATTAAAATGTCAATGTATAGGTATAACCTTGACTGATATTATAAATAAGTAATTGCACCCCAACTGCAGTCGAGGAGTACGTATCCTGCTCTTCAATATCTTTCATTAAAAAAGTGTCTAATAGAAACATATGCACCATATGAGGGGTGATTGCTTGAAGGACATTTCGGATATTCTACAAGTAGACCTAATGATCAAGTCAGATCAACAGAAAAGAGTCTGACAACTACATTTTGACAGCTGCCACTGAATTCACATATGTACCTGAAATATCTGTGATTCATTTTAGAGGACAATATCTGATAATCAGTGTCTAATTTAAGCTTAACCTGCTGAGCCGTACCCAAACTAAATTCTAAGAGTTTGTTTTGTTTTCCTTCTTTCCGTGAATGAATCTCACTTAGGCGAAGGATGTGTAGGAAGCGATGCTCGTGATACTGTTTCATTATAGGTGTGTTTTTGTTGTTGTAGTTCTTTCCACTGATCTTTGTGTAAGTTCCCAAGTGTTGAGAATTACAGCCTTTCTAAGTAAAGCATTTTTATGGAAAATGCTTTGTGAGGTTCAGATTGTTGAAATAAGCAAGGTAATTACCCATACTTTGCGTTCTTTAGTAATGTCAGTATTTCTAAATAGCCAGTTTTCCTTCCATGACATCTCATTCCTGTAAAGAATTTATTAAATTATGCAATGCTAGTAGTCATATATTTAATAGGGATGGCGGGACAATTGCCTATTTAGGTACAATGCCTTAGATGCGAATGTCTTCTCCCCAATACAAATAATGATCTTTAACTCCTGAAAAACTTCTAGGACATGTTATTTCTAGATAGAATGCATTATGAGAAAGGAGAAATATTTATGATATAGTCTTAGACCTGGAAATATATTTGGATATCTGCATTAAATGGCATAAAAAAATCATGGCTTCCTCAAATAAAGCAAACACGTTTGTTACGAAAAGGAAAGAAAGAAATCTGGCTTATTAGGAGGACATAAACTCTGATATAATTGATGTTAGCTCGGAGCAGCACTGAAACCCTTAGCAAGAGGAATGATATACTTCTGAAAATATGCTGATTTCAGAAGTCTTTTGAGTACATTTAAGGATATGAAACATTGAAGGTGAAAAGCTGGTACTGCAGTTTTACTGGTCATTATATTTGTGATCCTTAGAGCCTCAACACAAAGGCTGAGATGATGGAGAGATGATGGAATGGTGTACAGGGAGCTTTACATAGAACCAACCTCAGCTGTTAGGGGGTCAGTAAGAGCAGCCCCATGAATCTGGTGAAGTTCTGCGCTTGCGATTCTTTATATGTGTGTGTATTCATTTTTCTACAAACAGTAATGCATGCCGTATCAAGAATTTTCAGGATAAAGTGATTTTGGCAATGCTGTATGCCAGAGAGCTGTAGAGATGTACTCACATTAAAGCAAAAACACTGTTGGGAGGTGTTTGAAGAACACATAAGGATTATATTTTTCTGCCGACAGTTCTTTAAAGAAAGTCTTTCTTAAATGTTGAATGAGAGAGAGCTCCTACATTTGTTCAGTCTCTTCATATATATATGATCTCTATGGGGGAATAAAGAAAGTCACTCTGATAACAAAATCTTTTATCTTTTTTTTTTTCTGTCTTTTTCTACTTGGATGAGAAGAAACAGTATAAATAGTTTGTCAAGAAGAGAGCTAAAATTCATACTAAGCAGAGGGAGAGAGCTGATAAAATAATTCTTTTTGATAACATGAACTGGCACTGTCCACTCCCCAGATCTAGCCTGTTATACTTAAGACAGTTTTTGACTTGCAATTTTGGCAGAGCTAGTCAAGCACGATCAAGTGGGTTTGGACTGTGTGCCAGGCACTGTGGTAGGCACCAGGAAAACATCAGGTCGTCAGAAAGCCAGGCACTTAATTATCAGGCACTAGGACTTTGTAACACCTAAGAAAATAAAAATAATGAACAGCAGTATAAAATCCACAAACTAAATAAATGGAGTATGTGGGGTAGGGGTGAATAAAAAAAAAAAAAAAAGAAATCAAAGCATACATAAGACACTGCTGGGTTTTGAGACGTCATAACTTATCACTGTTTTTCTTCCCCTGTGGGTTACAGACCAGTTGCAAGTCGGCCTGGGCAGTTCCTTCTCACCAGCGTATCCCTGGCATCACTGGCGTCTCTCTTGGTTATAGGGAAGAAGGGCTGCGAGGAAAGGGAGACTTGTCCTTTTGATACATGGCCCTGATGAGGATGGGGTGGGAATTCCTTTTATCTAGAAATGTGAAGGAGAGGTTGCTTCAGGCCCCCCTATTAAGTACATATAGGAACACCGGAATGACATAGGCTAGATCTATATGAGCCAAATCAGAAGAAGGATAATTTAGAAAGTGTTCAGCAAGGCGCTGTTGGTGGCAGCGGCTAATTTGGAAACCTTGGCTGATGTTTGATTCATGGACACAAGGCAGGTGATAATCTTTGCGAGCAATGACTCCTGAAAGGAATACAGCTGTTCTTTGAAACTTAGGCTACCAATGAAACGATTGAGGATGGAGAGGGTGTGCAGAGCACAGGGGAAATGCTCAGGGTGCCCAGACATTTTCTTCTGGGTAGAAAATACAGCTTCTGCTGTTAGCGTGCATGAACACAGACAGGCAAGAACCAAAGGAGCAGGGAAGGATATAGCTCACATCCAGTGACAATAATAAAATGTAACACAACACCAGGGCATTGATAGCTCAGTGCAAGTGACATTTGGGGAAAATCAATGCTAGGTAAATTATGTACAGTGGTGTATGTCTGTGTCCAAACCCTAGAGCACAAAGTCTGACTGCAGCAATGTGGAAGGCAACCATCTGGCCTGGGAGCATAGAAATAAAGATTTCCCCACTGGGTATATGCTACCGAAACCACATCAGTATTTAGCTATATATTTTTATCTCTCTGATTTATTTTATCATTTCTCTGTTGCAAAAGTGGGCTTGTATGGCCGTGTAAAAGTGAAAATAAAACCATAAATATAGTTTCTACATGTGGTTGGAAGAACTCCAAATATGATCCCCCAAGATTCCTGTGTTATGGTTATTTAATCAAACACAAATCTAAATACTGCTGGGAGGACTTTGCAGATGGAATTGAGAATAATGATCCACTGACCTTAAGTAGGAAGATTATCCTGGATCGAATGTAATCACAGCAGCCTTTCAAAGCAGCAAAGGTTAAACAGATGCAGCAGAAAAGAGAAGCAGAGAAGATACACAGCAAGAGGAGGTCAGAGGTTCAAGCGTGAGGAGGACTCGTCCACACTTGCTGGTATGGACGATGGAGGGAAAATGAACCGCAGCCTGGGAATGCAGACGGACTCCAGAAGATGACAACAAGCCCAGGCTGAAAGCCAGGAAGAAAATGGAAAACTCAGTCCTATAACCACGTGGACTTGAATTCTGTAAACAACCCTAGAACCTCCAGAAGGGAGCCCAGCCCTGCCAGCACCTTGATTTTGGCTTTGTGCAAAGAACCAACCGTTCCATGTTTTGCCAATACTTCTGAACCACAGAAACGGTGAGATAATAAATGGATGCTGTTTAAGCCACTGAGGCTGTGGCCATTTGTTACAGCAGCAATAGAAACCTAATACGTTGCACAAATGCATGTAGAATATTCTGTTAGGCGAAATCTCCTTGTGCTTGGAAGCATAACCAGTGCGCAAAAACCTTAGTCACTAGGTTCCAGCTCGCACTTGTAAAATAGTAATGGTGAGAGAATTATTTCTGCTTTAGAGGTTTGCAACCAAGTACACTGTCAGAAAGTCTTGTTGGAGTTCCAGTTCATTGCTGTTTAGACTTTCAGGTTGCGCAGTTGCACTTTGGAAAGATATTCCGTGGCTGCAGAAGTAGTATAAGGATTGTGTTGCCAAACTCCAGTCTGCAGGGTAGGCTGGCTCCGCCGTGCTGGCTCCGCCGTGCTGCCTCACTGACCGTATCCCTTTCTATTTGTTTTTCGGAGAAGAGCAAGAGCTATCCTAATATTACCTAAACTATCTAGTATAGTTTGGGAATTAAATTTGCTTCCAGAGGTTTCATAAGGGAACCATTTTTTAAGTGGTGGGTGGCAGGAAGAATTCTGTGGCAGGTTGCTTCTGTGAACCAACCTAGCATTTGCTCACCTTTCCCAGAGATACAGGAAAATATCAGTTCCCCGGACTAGGGATAAACTTTGAAAGCATTAGACCCATTGACAGTTAAAGAAAATGAGACAAGATGTGTAGAGGAAACAGTTTTCCACATACTCTAAGGTTTCAGAGTACGGAAGTGCTGGCGGTGGTGAGGGGTAGGGGGCTTTGAAGATCCTGTTATAAATTCGTTGCAGGTTAAGCACCGAGGCCCAAAGATTGTAAGTGGTTTGCCCAAGATTAGCTTCATGGGGGTTTCCTTTTTGATATTTTTGCCGCTATAATGCTCAATAAAATTGCTCTACACAGTATCTTAAAGAAGAGAAGTTGACATTATGGGCTGGCTCATGAGCAAACATATACCATTTACAAATAGCAGTGATAACATGAGAATTTTTACACAGTAGCTTCTAAATAGAAGATGCATTAGATAATATCTGCAGAGTTTAGCTATAAATTTATCTGGCTGAAAATCAAAAGCAGCCACTGTTTTAAGGACACACAACCTGCCACTTCTCTCCTCAGAGGCAGCGGACGTCAGCTGTTCCGTTGGGCAGTGTGGGCTATAAATTAGATAGCGAATACTTGACTGGAAGGTTGTGGTGGGCGGAATAATGGTCCCACAAAGATGCCCATGTCCCCAGAAACTGAATATATTTCATGGCAAAGGGGAAATAAAGTTGCAGATGCTAATCATCTGACCTTACAATACCGATTACCCTGGATGAGGATTGGGTGGGTCTAATGTAATCACCGGGGTCCTCACGCCAGTCCGAGGGCCATGTAACCACAGAAGGAAGGCATGGAGATGCATTTTTACAGGCTTTGAACATGGGAGAAGCCTCCAGAAGGTGAGAAAGGGAGGGAAATGGATTCTCCCCTTCAGAAAGAAACACAGCCCTGCTGGTACCTTAATCTTAGCCCATTAAGACCTGTGTGCTCATGTTACTCATTTGGTTCTAGTCAATTTAAAACATTTATGTACTTCCATCCCTTCAAGGAACTTTACCTCCCACCCTTTCTTTGATTCTTCTCTACTCCACTTCTCAAATCTATTTCTATTCAAGATTCTTTGAAGTAACTCCCCTGTGCATCTCAAAATATAATGTGCATAGTAATCTACATTTCATGATGTTAAAAATGTAGGTTCTCATTAAGTCTGGGGTGGTGCCTTGGAGTCTGCATTTGTAACAAGCTTCTGGTCCACAGATCATACCTTGCTAACCCGAACCATTGAGTCTGGCACAGTGGGATTACCTTCAACTGGAGATATATATATATATATATATATATAGATATAGATATAGATATAGATATAGATATAGATATAGATATAGATATATATCTCATATGTATGTATACACATACATATACATATATGAAACAAAGGCTCATTTTGGGGGGAAATTCTTGTATAACCTAGGCACTCTAAAACTCTTACTTCCATATTGAGGAAATAAACATTTTTTGAGGTATGTTACTGATTACCCACAGTACTAGGAACAAAAAAGTTTGGGTAGTTTTCTAAATAACTTATTTTAAAAAACCTTTTGATAATTGGTGATTAGTCTTTAAAGATGAATGATGTAGCATAGAATTCTATATATAATTCCATTAACCTATATAATTTTATTAACCAATGTCATCCAAAAAAATTTAACAAAAAATAAAATAAATAGATAAAGATTTGTACTGGTATATGAAGTTTTTCTTGCATTGTACCTTTTTAATTGATGTGCTCCCCAGAATTCAGATTACAAAAATCAACTAAATGTGTCTGCTATTATGACTAAGTGCAAAGATCACCACTTCCCTTTGAAAGTCAACATTCATCTTCGCACATAGTCATTATCTCCAAGGAGAGCTATAGTTAGATGGTGGTGAAAGAAACATTAACTTCCCAGTAATTTCAAGAGATGACCTAAATAGACCAATGTACATCACATCACAGTTTCCAGGCATCAAGGGGCCTTTTAAAAACCAGCATTTTAGCCTCCTCCCAGACCAATTAAAGCAGGATCTCTGGTGGTAGACTGAAGGCATTAGTATATATGTATTAAAGTTCTGCAGGTTATTCTGGAAATCAGTTAGGTCAGGGTTGTGGTTCATTGCTCTGAAATTGCCCTGTCCAGTATACTAACCACTAGACACACGTAAGTATGGAACACTTGACATGTGTAGTTCAAACGGAGATGTTCTGTAAATACCAAACAAAGCACACCAGATTGTGAAGCTTTAATGTCAAAACTGAATTTAAAAGATCTTATTAGTAATATTTTATGTTCATTACATGTTAAAATGAAAATATGGATGTATTGGATCAGATAGAATATGTTAAGATTTTCTTTTTCTTTGTTATTAATGTAGCAGGTAGAAACTTTAAAATTATTTTTGTGGCCCACAGTTGCTAGGGGCCTAATATTTCTGTACATCGCTGGTATATATGAATTTCTAAATTCATATTCTTTTAATGTGTTAACTCACAGAGCATTTTCTCTTCTGCTGTATTTCACTCTTCCTTTTCATGAATTTCAAAGAACTAGATTCTTAAGCCATTCTTCTGCTACTTTTAGTAGAAATTAAGCAAGTCAGCTATTAAAGCAATATCCATGGAATTTTCCTATAGAACTTCTCTTCTTCCTATTCCTCAAATCTGTGAGCTCCAAAAATGATGAGGTCACGATGTACGTCATTGTTTATTGTCACTGGAGTTTCACTCATTGCATATCTTAATATGATCTACATCAATATCCTGCAAAGTCACTTATCTGGAGAAATCCTCCCTCCAAAAATAATCATTGAAACAGATTTTTAAGGACTGGTGAAAGAAATAAGTGAAAAAAGATAACCTTTAATTTGGAAAATGACCGTAGCTTCAGGCATTCGAGAGAAAGATGGTGACCTGAGACTATCTATATGGGAGATCCATGTGCTGTTCCCATTTTTTTCTCTATCTGACTTTCCATTTTTTTGTCTATCCTTAATTCCATTCATATTTGTAGAGGAGTTGGGGAATATACACCTTTTAAGATGACATTTTATCAGGTGAGCTGGACAAATTGTGTTCCTCTTCCTCTTTCAGAAGGGATTCTCCCCACCCCTATAGTCACTCTCTTTTGCTTTATGAGAAAATCTAAGGAAAACATTATATGCTGTTGAATTCTCTTTCTCATTCTCTTCTACACACTTTCTTTTGGGGTGTGATGCTTTATTGATCTGTGTAAAGCCTGGTTGTTATTCTCTGTGTTATTACTTCTATACTTCTTTCTTAGAAAAATATTATTTTTCCAACTAGTACATAGAATATTAAAGCTTTTCCCCATATTTCTGCAAAGGGCCAAAATTATGCACATATTGGGAGTGTATGTGTGTGTGTGACACATGTTGTATTAGTCATGCTTCTCCACAGATCAGAATCAATAGGATATATATGGGTAGGTAAATGAAAGATTTAAGGTATTAACTCGTGCGATTGTGGGGATTGACAAGTCTGAAATTTGTAACAGAAGCTGTCACGCTGAAAACTCAGGCAGGTTTTCGGTTCTGTAGGCTTGAGGCAGAATTATTTCTTTTTCAAGAACTTTGGAAGCCCTTCAACTGATTGGATGAGGCCCATCCATGTTATTAAGGGTAATGTCCTTTACTAAAATCAACTGATTTGAATGTTAATCACATTTACAAGATATTTTCACAGTAACTTTTAAACTAGTGTTTGACGAAACAACTGGCATCATAGCCTACCCAAGTGGATACATCAAGTTTTATATAAATTCTCCCAGGAGCCAGAAAAATTCAGAACCACAGGAATACCAACTCTACATGAAGAATACATCATTTTATGTTCCCATTTTGTAAATCATGAAGCCTGTATAAGACTAAAAGTAAACTCAATCATGACTGATATATATTTTAATAAGTTAAGATAGCATTGTTGGAGACAAACCCATTAGATGTAATCCAAAAATATTAGTAATTTAGAAGGATTTTTAAAATTAAGAAAAATGTAAGATTTTAAGTTTTCCAGTTTACTATAACTACAGAGTTTTTGGTAGAAATCACATATTTGAGGTAATTGATCAATTAAGAAGTATAAAGAAAGCACTAAAGAAAGTATCACTGTAGACTACTCCATAGGTACAGAAAGTAAGCACCATCAGGTGTGGGAAAATCACATATTATGATTTCAGCTCACTTAACAAGTTTGAAAGTTCCTGCTTCAACTCACTTGTTTCCTTAAGTAAACACTGTGATTATATTCTGTAGTTTTTATTGGGCCGTGGAACAGCTAATGTATGTATTTTTATATAGACATACCACATTAAAATGTCAACAAGTTCTCCGTATACTTGGACTCTTAGCAGTACATTTACCGTATTCATTTTCCAACTTAACCGTGTTCCCTTGTCATATTTGAGTATTCCTGTTCATTTTGGCTTATTTATATGGTATCAAAGTATATTTGTAACCCTTTAGCTCTGATGTCATTAGATTTTGTAACAGTGAATTAGTTAATAGATAGATCTGAACAGTTATGTAATTTTATTTGCTGAAACATTAAATTTCCTTATATCCTGGTAATGCCTATTAGAACACACAATAAAATTATTTTCATTAAGGCCAATTGCATAAAAACTAATTGGGTTAATACAATGGAAGGAAAATATAATTAACTAATTGGTGTGCAAATCATTAGCAAAATGAAGCTAAAAGATTTAAAAATGGAATTGGTCTACAATTTTTTTTGGAGCAAAACTTGTTATACACACTCAACTGGAATCCCGTGTATTTTTGATATCATAAAATATTGCAGAAACAGTGTTTGTTTTTAAATTTATGGACACTGTACATATTTCTTCCCTGTCCCTTTTGACTACAGTTTTATTGACATGTAATAATAAGCTGCTTTTCACTGATTAAATTGTGATGTCATTGTTGCAGTAGTGATTAAGCAAGAAAAAAAAAAAAAAAGAATAGAGGCTAGGTGATGTGAATTTAAGTCTCTCTTCTGGTAGTCACCAACTTTGACTTCATTTCTCTCAGACTTAATAAGACTAATCTAAAAAATAGGGAAAATAACATTTTTCGACACAGCTGTGATTAAAGACAATGTATAATTGTTTTTATAGAAGATATTTTCAGTCAGTCGTGCCCGTACTAACAGATATATAAATGAGACATTTTTATTATATTGTGGATATAGCATACATCATACATACATGTATATACATGTTCTTCTTTCAGACCATTATTTTAGAGAATTGCCCTTATGTCCTGGTATAAAAGGCATCTGCCTGTGCTTTGTGTACATTTTCTCAACAACCATAACAACCTCAGTGAGGCAGGCATTTATTCTCTCAATTATTGATAAAGTAACTGTTGTTCAGAGATGTTAAGCAACTCTAATGCCTCCAGATCACAGTCAGGATCCACATGTCTGAATATAAAACCTGCATTGCAGCACTCCACAATACTTCCTTTTTCATGTGAGCTGTCAGTTCCTCTGTAACAGGACATCTGCTATTTATTGAAATAGGGCCAATGTCGGAAAGATCACCACATTCAAGTTTTTTTTTTTTATTTCTAATCTTATTTTATGTCACAACGCCATTGATACTCTGAAGCCCTTCTCTGTTTTTGCATTCTGCTGTCTTACACCTTGGCTGTCCTGCTCGCGCCCTCATGGTCTCATCAATGTGGGACATGTTGTACTAGAAGGGTACTGGACCCTGGACCTAGAATCCAATAATCCTGGGCAAGTCATTTATTTCCGTACCATGTTTGCTCATTAGTGGGTAATGACATCTGTCTTGCATAGATGTTATGATTACATGGATAACCTGAGGTGCTTTATAAAAATTCATATTGCACCTCAAAATGTGGTTACATTATCCTTACTCCTTTATTTTTGAGATTGTGGCCATGAGATGTACGGGTTTCCTAAAGTTCTGACGTTGAAACTGCTTCTTCCTTTACATTTTATTTCTGTTGTAAATTTCATCCACACTCCTGTTTCTGAATTTATTTTATTACTTTTGACTCCCCATGATCATGCCGTTCTCATGTTCTGGGGACGTCTCTCCCTTCCGCACTGCTTGCTTGACCGTCGTGTTAGTCTCTGCTCTGTTTCTTTGTTTCATGTCAACTCTGTACTCTGTTCTCAAAATATTCCTCTAAATGCACACAGTTAATCTTCACACACAATTTCTGAAGGGTCAGTGACTGTCCACTGCTATCCAGAAATCTAAGTTATCTGTCAAGATACTACATTCATTTAAGAATCCCTCTGAAATGTCTCTGGCTTGTAAATGTTGTATAGTGTTGTCTGTTCTTCTGGAAATCAAGCTCCTTCTTCAAAAACTAAGTTTACTGTTTCCCATAACTAAAGTAATTAGAGATCCTTCTAAAGAGATGATGTCTTCTATTACATGTTTTACATAGTACATATCCTCTTGATAAATTTCCTAGAACACTTTTTTCTAATTTTTCTTTTATTTTTACACAACACACATATGTACACGGACATGTGCACTCTTAACTCCCAGGCTGTTCACTGAACTGCCTTATATGTCACATTGTGTTCAACCATCTTTACATAACTTTTTACATTTTTTTATTCTAAAAATGATATTGACATTTATTAGCAAATTTCTAGAATCACAAAAATACCTAAGCAGTAAAGATAAATTCCTTAATGTTCAGTAGTGTTTAAAAAGTCTCTCGAGTGTCCTGATTATTTTTCATCTCTCATCAGGAGAACCATTAGACATGATCAATACTGTGCTTTTAAAATCATGATCGCCCAGTCATAATCTCTAAAAGGACATACTTATCTTCTCATCTGTCAACAAAGCTCACAATTTTTAGGTATATGAAGGAAATGATGAAGAACTGGAGAGGAAAATGTTATACTTTTTTCTTTCAAACCAAGTATGCATATCTTCAGATCAGTAATAGCCAGCCTAGAGAGTACTAGCATTAGATTTTTTTTTTTTTTGTCAGCCATGCAGTGCCTCTAAATAATTTATAAGAATAGAGGAACATAAAGTTTGAATTAATGCACCATGCAATGTTATATGATCTACAGCAGACTTGTCAGTACCATGGAAACAGCCTTGCTTTGAAAGTTCCTTTCAGACTAGAGTTTGAGTGAAGCATACAATTGAAAGAGAAAATAGTTATATTAATGAAATTCAGAACCCAGTATATTTCAAAATACTGCCAAACTAAATACAATGTAAACAGAGATAAAGTGACATGCTTAAGAAGAAAGCATAATATAGAAACAGAAAACAAAGCAGAAAAAGCATTTGCAATCATCACATTTCAAACCCAATCGGGGAGATTTGCAATATAGTCCAACGAAGGAGAACACAATCACTGAACACAGTGGATGACAGGGCCGGGAGGGGTAGGTTCAAAGCTCTCCAGAATGTTTATCCTCGTGGTGGCGCTCTGTGAGTGACGAAGCCCCTGACACTGAGTTCTCGGTGCAGCTACAAAAATGTGCAGCAATATGAGAGTCCACAGACAGTCAGGGACAAAATGTGCCCCATGGGTATTTGTCAACTACTGCAAAGCCTTTAAGACTAGAAGTTTTTTCACATTTTATTTGTCATCTATGAATAGAAAATTAATTTCTCCCAAAGAGTACTGCAATCTTATTCCCTGTTACTGGCACAGAATGATCCCTTCCATTATGCTTCAGATGTTACTGTATTTTTCTTTGTGTTTAAGATGTCTTACTTGCCGGCCAGTGTGGTTCAGTGGTTGAGTGTTGACCCATGCACAAGAGGTCACCAGTTCAATTCCCGGTCAGGGCACATGCCCAGGTGGTGGGCCCAATCCCCAGTGAGAGGGATGCAGGAGGGGGCCAATCGATGTTCTCTCTCATTGATGTTTCAATCTCTCTCTCCCTCTCCCTTCCTCTCTAAAATCAATATAGAAAAAAATTTTTTTTCAAAGAAAAAAAGATGTCTTACTTGTACCTGGAATATATAGAATATTTATTTATTTATTTATTTATTTATTTATTTATTTATTTATTATTTTTTTATTTTTTTATTTTTAATCCTCACCCGAGGACATTTTTGCATTCATTTTCAGATAGAGTGGGAGGGAGAGAGGGAGGAAGAGATAGAGAGAAACATCGATGTGAGAGAGACACATCGAGTGGTTGCCACCCACACAACCCCAACCGGGGCCAGGGATAAACTGCAACCAAGGTACGTGCCCTTAGCGGGAACCGAACCCAGGATTCTCTGGTCCGCGGGCCGATGCTCTAACCGCTGAGCCAAAATGGCCAGGGCTGAAATATATAGAATATTTCAAGATAATCTGGGAAGAATACAAACCAATATTCAGATACTGTTGCTTTATCTATAGGTCATATTTTAAAATAGGTGTCCCATATCAAGGCATCATTTTATTTTTTTTTATTTTATTTATTTTTTTATTAATTTACTTTTGTTATAGATGTTTCTTTTTTTCCCCAATTTACACCCTCCTCCCCCTCCCTCACTGCCCCATCCCCAGTTTTGTTGTCCATGTCCATTGGTTATGAGTACATGTGTACAAGTTCTGTGTTCATCGCTCCCCTCCCCGACCCCCTCTTCTGGCAAATGTCAGTCTGTACCCTACTTCCACGTCTCTGGGACAAGGCATCATTTTAAACAATTAATTTCTTATACAAATACTTGTCATCTTAAAGAAACAGATATAAATATATGTTCAATGTGTATTTTAGAAGGAACGTATAACTTTACCCTCAAAATTCACTTAACGGTCCCCATTTTATATTTTGAATTTTTATTAATTCCAAAAGGAAATTAAAATAATGAGATTAGCATTTACACAGAGGCAGCATTTGGAAATACTTTACTTTTAATATTTGATTAGTAAGCAAAGACTGAACCTGGACAGATGTCCTTATTTTGGGAACCTTCTTAGGAAATTAATAGATTTTAATCTCACATATGGAGCTATTGTCAATAATATTATTTCTATTTAAGATTTCGAAGTGATTAAAGCTGATGATAGAACAGAAAATGTCCTTGCACATTATCTTTAAGTTAAAATAATAAAACATTCTCAACTACAATAGGAGTGTAGGACTCTGGTTTATGATACATTAGAATGGCGTCTATGACAGACTGGGTCCTGTGCACAGCAAGGCGAATTAATTTAAAAATTCTGGGAAGTACTGAGTCATCTAGCATGTATGACTTATGTTGTAGGTGATGAAATTCACATGTAGGAAAGTTTACAGACTCACTCAAGCTTACATTGTTAATTAAAGCCACAGGTTATTCCTCCTACCTCAATGTATTAGCTAATTAAAATAATGCTAAAAAATTTATTGCAAGTGTCAGAATATGTATGCGTATTATAACACTAATACTTGATATAAATAATTTATTTTCTTTAAATTCCCTTTCAGATCATATTCTGTTTAATTTGTTACCCTTTACCCTTAAACTTAACCTAAAATTAAAATTACAAAATATATAGCATAACAAAATTGAGTAAATTACTAATATATTTTCCAATGACAGTATTGTAATGTTTATATATTTATTGTTTGTTTATTTATTTATTTTTAATCCTCACCTGAAGACATTTTTTCCACTGATTTTTTTTTTTAGAGAGAGTGGGAGAGGGGAAGTGAGGAGAGAGAGAAAGAGAAAGAGAAAAACTTTGATGTGAGAGACACATCGATTGCCTCCCGTGCATGACCCAATCACGGCTGGGAATAGAATTTGCACCCCTTTGGTGAGAGACCACCGCTCTAACCACGGAGCCACACCGGCCCAGGTGCAATGTTATTTTTAATAAATTGAACACACTAGAGAAGTTATAAGGATCCTCATCTACTGTTATCCATAGTAACATTTAAAATAACTTTAATCTAGGGTTTCAGAATAGGCAACACAAACAGAAACAGAGAAACCAAGTGTCCAGAAGATATGTTAACATATATTTCTTCAGACTTATTTTTAAGTAAATAAAATTCAGATTAGCACTTAGTAATTCCTGATATAATTCTAACTACAAAGATCAAGAGATTAGAGAGTATGAGAATCTTAGGGCAGGCAGTTTTTCTGGACAGAATGCTACAAGGTCTACTATGCATATTCCAGAAATAAACATCTGAAAAGCCCCGCCTAACCTCAAGAAGAGCAAGAAGGAAATGTGTGTGTGTGTGTGTGTGTGTGTGTGTGTGTGTGTGTGTGTGTGTGTGTGATTGTTAGATAGAACAGCCTGCTTTTAAGAACTTCATATTTATATTGGAAAACAATAAAGAGCAGAACGAGCATTTGGAACTCTGCAGTGTATAGTTGAATCACTTTAGAAAGAGGACTCCTGTAATTCAGTAACTGAATGATTCTACTTTGTTCGATAGATTTGCGCTGTTTCACATTAATTCACAGATCCCAGAACATCCTTCCTCCATCTCAATGATATTTTAAAAATATCTTTAGACTTTCCATTCTGAATAAAATATTCCAAGGTATTTATACCTTATATCCCCAAAACTTTAAAACCCTTCCAAATCATATCACCACCACCCTGGCCAGCTGGTATCTAAAAGAACTCTTTGCTTGAACAGTTGTACAAGTTAGGTCTTCACAAGTCACTTTGGCCGAGGAAGGTCAGTGGGAGATAAAGTTCATATGTTTTTCTGCTTCCTAAATTAGGACCCTGGTTCAGGGCCAGATCAACTAGTTGGATGGGGCAACTATTTGTAATTTCTTTTTTCAGGAGTTACACCTTTTTAAAAATGTGTAAACCTTGAGTGATAGCTGCTGTGTCTGGGTACTTGCCACTCAGGAGTATCTCCGTGTACTTTAAGAGCTATGCAAAGAATACCATAGCATTCCCTGATTATAGGGAGTTGATTCAATTAAGGTGTGCCCTTGCCCTAGCCAGTGTGGCTTAGTTGGTTAGGCATTGTCCCTTGGCCTGAAAGATTGCCAGTTCAATTCCCAGTCAGGGACTGTTCCTGGGTTTCAGGCAGGATCCCTGATGGGGGTCGTGCAGGAAGTAAACCAACTGATATTTCCCTCTCACATTGATGTTTCTCTCCCTCTCCCTTACTCTCTTCCTAAAAATCAGTAAAAGAATCTTTTTAAAAAAAAGGGATCTTCTTTCTTCTCATCATGTACACTGTCCTACCCAAAATTAGAAGACTACTTTAAATCATTTATTCAACAGATATTTATGAAGAGCATGTTATTCTGGGTATATCTTGGCGAACACACAGATAATATGCTGTACTCATGAAACATCTATTCATCTGAGTCTAAAGATATACAGTTGTGTAATGTGTTAAAAGTTGGTAAAGTTTCATAAAATAAAAATAGCAAATTGAACAGGATGGAGTGTGTTGGGGTGGAGATCAGCATAGACATTTAAGCAAACACTGAAGTAGATTAGGGGGGATCAGTGTTGCTGCTGGACTGAGACTAGGGCTTTGATGTTTACTCTGAGAGAAAAGTGGAGCCATTAGGACATTTTGATCAGCTATGTGATAAGGAGGTTCTGACTTACGTTTTTAAGTAACCACTTTTGAAATGAATAGTATTTCTGCTGTGTTGATCTAACTTCTGTTCTTAAATGATTAAACTCACTACTCTGTCTTAATGGAACCAAAGGTTGCACGAGGAAAGCCAGTTAGGACGTTCTGGCACATGTCCAGGGGGGGAGAGACCTGGCCTCTGAGACAGTTGTAGCCGTAGGAAAGGTGTGGAGTAGCCGATTCTAAATGTCATTTCCAGGTAAGCCCATTAGGGTTTTCTTATGTATTACATGCCAGTTGTGAAGAAAAAAGGAATAAAAATCATGGAAATTATCAAACCGTGTTATTTCCCAACCAGTGTCCTGCTCCTTAAAGAACTAATACATGTTCCACCACCCCTATACTCCTTATCCAGCAAATGTGCACTGTCCATTCGTCCAGCTCTGGTACTTTATCATAAAAAGAAACCGAAACACATGATGAAAGAAGGACTAGTCTCCATAAACATATAATGGCTGTTAGTCAATAAATATATGAAAGGTGATCAGTTTATCATGAACAGGGAAATGCGGATTAAAACAATGAGACACCATTTTAAGCCCATTAATTTGGCCAAAAAAAAAAATTAGAAAAAATGATCCCCAAATATCGGTAAATATATGAACAAGAAATCACTCTCATGTATTTTGGATAGAAATACAAACAGCAAAAACAATTTGATAAACAAGGTGACAGTACTTATCAGAGACAAAGTTGCACTTTGACTTTAACCAGCAAACCTTTCCCCCTCGGTATACAAACTCCAGATTCTCTGACACATGTTCTCAAGGAGATGCCAACAAGAATGTGCATCTCATGATACTTTGTAATACCCCCCAAAATAACCTCGCTGTTTATCAACGAATAAATATATATTTTTTATTATATTTGTACAGGAGGATTTAATTACTTATCAATTGCTATGTTACAAGTAACCTCAAAGTATAGCTACTTAAGACAACATGCATATCATTATTTTACAACTTCTCTGGGTCGGGAATCTGGACATGCCTTAGCTGAGTCTGCTGGCCCAGCATCTTTCATAAGACGGTGCTCAGTGTGTTAGCCAGGGCTGTTGTCTCCTCTCAAGACTGGACTTGGGGAGGATCTGTTTCCAAGCTCATTCAAGTGTTTGTTAACAGAATTCAGTTCCTTATGAGCTGTTGGGCTGAGCGCTGCGGACCCTCTCTGGATGTTGTTGAGAAGCTTTCCTCACTTTCTAAACACAGGGCCATATCCACGCAACCCTCACAGTGCGGCAGCTGGCTTCCATCGGAGCAGACGAGTGAGAGAGCCAGACGCCTTTTGTGACCTAATTTCAGAAGTGCCATTACTTCTCTATATATGTTTTATAATACTTCAAAAAAAAATGAGAACATTTCAAGAGGAACTCAAGATGCATCATGGGATTTTATCTACTACAGAGTGAGCAGAAACATCCTGCTCCCAACGCCAGGGACACAGCATAAAGTGAAGTGCATGTCCGTCTCACCCGTAGCTGCTTAAACACAGGGCATGTGCAAGTTCATGACGCCCTCGCTGATTTCCAAAGCTGTCCAAGTCACCAAATACCACTACTCCCACTGAAGCCAAGTTTAAAATATATATATATATTTTAACATTGTTATCTTGAACGCCTTACACCAAACTAGGAATTATATTGTCAGAGAGTGTGTGTGTGTGTGTGTGTGTGTGTGTGTGTGTGTGTGTGTTAACACTTATTTCTAGACTTTTCTTCCACATTTACTCCTTAGGAATACCATACTGTCTTTGCTATATTTGGTTCCTCTAACCACAAATATATTTGTGGAAATTTAGTGGGGAGAAATAAATTTCTAAGATATGTTCTTATAATTGAATTAAATAGAGTAAAAGTATAATAGTTTCCTCTTATTTTAAGGTGCCAGGGAGCCTATCATGGGGTATATGTTTGTCATTCTGTCTGTAAAATGTTTTTCAGTTTGTTTGATTGGTTGTGTTTTTTGGTGGTGGTTCTCTTTTGTTTTGTTCTGTTTTAGTTTTCCAGAGTGCTGATTGTGATACTTTTTAAAAGAACAATAACTCTCAAAAGACAGACATGAGATTGGCATGTAATGTAACTTTGAAGTTATGTAGAAAGGAGTTTTATATTTTTAAAGGGGAAGGGATTTTGTATTTATAAACATTTTAGACTGAGAATGGGAATTTCTATAAGGAATTATGTATCTAGTCATGTGTGATTGGGAATACATTATATCTTGTTGCTAAATACAAAATTCAATGAAGTTAGATGAAATGGACTTCTTAATAAAAAGAAACTTTTTTTGTATGATATACATGGAGACCCAAACAACAGAAAGTTTCTCTACATCATTTGTAGTCTTGAAAACAAATTCAGACAAGAGTAGATCAAGAAAATTAAATCATAGTATATTTTTCAAGCCTAAAGATATAAAATAAAATATTAACAAATACATATACAGAGACACACACATAAAACATATTAACCCAGAATGGATGGATAAATTAACATTACAAGCCTATTAATATGATTTTCCATATTAATAGATCAAAGGAAAAAAACACAGACATATACAATTTATGCAATTGATATAGGAAATGAAAAATTTTAGAACTCATTGTTGTAAGGACCATTAGCAAACTGAGACTAAAAGGTAACTTTGTTAATCTGATAAATATATCAATATCAAATATCACAAAATAATTAATGGAGAAACTTAGGTCATATTTTTTTTTAAGTAAGACGTAAGACAAGGTTCCTGCCAACAATTTTTCTATTGAACATAGTATTAAAGAATCTAGTCAGAACTTTAAGTAAATAAAAATAAACAAATAATGAAGATGACTGAAAAAAAATAAACGTGTTATGACTTGCACGTGGTATAATTAGTGACAGAAAATTAAGCAGAATCTGTAGGCAAACTTTTAAGGTTGATGAAAACTTCAGCCACATTTCACATACAGAAAACATGGTTACTATAGAGCCACAAAAAAATAAATTTAAATTTCAAATCAAAAGGTATCATTTAAAATAATAACTATAATAAGGAATTTAAAAATAAAAATGTGCAAGTCCTTTATAGAGATATATAAAACTAAACTTAATTATTATTTATATATTTTTTAAATTCTCACCCAAGGATATTTTCATTGTTTTTGTTTTTTAGTTAGAGTGGGAGGGATGGAGGCAGGGAGAAAAAGAGAGAGAGAGAGACATTGATGTGAAGAGAAACACATCGACTGGTTGCCTCCCACATCACCCCAACCAGGGCCGGGGATCAAACCCGCAACCAAGTTATGTGCACTTGATTGAGAATCGAACCTGAGACTCTGTGGTCCGTGGGCCGACACTCCAACTGCTCAGCCAAACTGGCCAGGGCTAAACTTAATTTTTAAATAATAAAATGGACTTTACTGTATTCTCAAATGCTTATCATTTTACTAGCTTAAGAACATACATTTGATTTTCTAGGTTCATTACTATAGATTTAATAACTATACAATTTTAGACATGTTTTTCATATAATCTGACTTTGTTCATATAAAAATTTTACTTATAATACCATTAGTGAGAAATAACAAACTTTAAAAATGTTTGTAGTAATCTATTATTTTTACCAAAACTTAACTCATTGGCTGACATTTTAGGCTTTATAATGTAAATAAATGCTTCTCTATGAATTTCTCTGTTCTGTGAACATTTATTTTTAAGTATTTTGCATGCATACATTTATTTAATCCTCATAAAGCCCAATGCCACGCCTCCTACAAATGAGAAAACAGTCAAGAGTGAGAAGTAACTCACCCATGGTCACATAGTGGGAAGCAGTGCATTTGGCATTTGGACTCTTAGAATCCATCCTCAGAGATAAACTCTTGTCTTGTTTGTTATCTCACGTATTCTGCTCATGAATCCATTTTGTTCGTACTGTTTGTGACCTTATTCCATCTAGTTTAACAATAGTTAGTGAATACATACTTATATCATGTATTATTCTAGGGTTGGGAATATCAAAGCAATAAAGATTTTTAATTCTTCAAAAATTAAATGAACTATCTCGGATGTGTTTACAAGCCAGGGTATTTTAATTTCTCTGAATAATCACTTTGTTGTGTTTGTGGAAATTGTGTGAAACAAATCCTGTGTAGCAAAAAAAAAGATATAACTAACATCATTGAACATGTATTATATCCCAAGAAACTGTGCTGATGGCTTTGGGATAGTATTTATTTGAAACACACAGACACACACGTACGTATGACATAATTATTATTATCTCTCTTTACCTGTGACTAATTCGAGGCACAGGTATTGTAAGTAAGGTGTTTAGTCTCACAACTATGAAGTGCTAGATTTGGATGATTGGGTTGGACTTAGTCATCAAATGCCATCCTTTGCAAAAAAAAAAAAAATTATAATTTTAATAGAGAAAATATATTAGTTTTTCTCTTATTTTAATTATGCCATTATAAACAAATTAAGAAATAGTCTTTCTCATTTTTTAATCTGTATACTTTTATTGTTGATACTAAGAGGCATGGGACAGACTGACAGCTGTCTAAGGAGAGGGAATGGGGGTACTGAATGAAGGTGAAGGGATTAGCCACAGAACATATATGCACAGTCCATGGAGATAGATAACAGTGTGGTAAAGGCCAGGGTAGGGGGGAAGAGTGGGAACTGGGTGGAGGTGGGAGAAGGGGGGAGATATGGGGGAAATCTGTAATAGTCTGTATGCTTTTTAAAAGATTTTTTTAAAAGCAATGATCTCATATTTCTTTCTTAATTTTTTTGAAATTGTGGATGGTAAAAAAGTTATTTCAGATTTGTTTAATTTTAATGTCCTTGCTTACAAACATAAAAATTGGCAACCCTAGCCCTGGCCGGTTTGGCTCAGTGGTTAGAGCGTCAGCCCGCGGACTGGAGAGTCCCGGGTTCGGTTCCCGCTAAGGGCACATACCTCAGTTGCAGTTTGTCCCCAGCCCTGGTTGGGGTCGTGTGGGTGGCAACCACTCAATGTGTCTCTCTCACATCCATGTTTCTCTCTCTCTCTTCCTCCCTCTCTCCCTCTTGCTGTATCTGAAGATAAATGCAAAAAAAAAAAAAAAAAAAAATGTCCTCGGGTGAGGATAAAAAAAAAAATGCCAACCCTATGTGTCCCCAAACTATTGTGTTTTGTTTCTGTGATTCTACTAGAACATGAAATCCAAGCCTGAGCCTTAAAGATATTGAAGTACTACCTTCTTATCACAATACGCTTTGATCCTAAAAGTACACATATTACTCTGTGATAGTTCTTCTTCCTCCTTTATCCCTTTCTTTCCCATTCTTACCTCATCATGATTAAAAATACCAAATCTGTCTTATTTGTCTTTGTAAAATTTCTGCTGCTTAGCCATAATCTATCTTTAAGAATTTTGTCAAAATTTAATCATGTTATCCTCTAAAATGTTCCCAGGTAATGTCAGAACCAGAAAATTGGAAAATCATGCCTATAATGAAAGGTTTTTTGGGGGAGGGGAGGTTATAATGTAAGCACATAAGTAGTATTGCATATAATCCACTTAGTTGGTGGTTCAGAAACACCCCTGGTAATACCAGTGAAGTTCAGGACCATGGACAGGGTATGGATTCCCCTTTAAACCCACTGTTGTAGTTGAGTAGAATAAGTACAGCAGAGAAGTGAGAGATGTCGCATAATAATTTAATTATAAAATGTTTATGAAGATGTTACTCCAATGTGTACTAGATGCAACAATTTTGACATTGTCACAAAATTTCCAAGTAATTAAGAATGATGGCAAGGGTAAGAATTGGAAATTAATCATTGCTAAAAACATAGAAGTGGTGACAATTTGACTTTGGGCGGTGGGCACACAATGTAATATGCAGATCATGTATCATAGAAATGTATGTGAAACCTATATAATTTCATTAACCAGTGTCACCCCAATAAATTTAATAAAAAAGAAAAAAAATATAAGTTATATTTTGATTTGCACAAAGAAAATTTTAAAGTAGTGTCAAAAGTACTTGGTTGCCTAATTTTGATTTAGTAGATGAGGAGGGGCAGTAAATTTAACAGAACTTTTCATAAAATAGCAATGTGCACGGAACATCCAAAATATTGCCTAATAAATGAAACTACTGTGAATTTATAAGACAGTTCTCCCTTTTATATATTAATGGGCAAAGTTGTGACAAAAAACTTACAGGAATATATGTATAATTATCATATACTTCCTGGGAAAACTTTATGAGATGCACTTTCAGAAAAGTAACATATTATAAAATTAAATATAAGTGCCAAAAGAGTTGGCTTATTATTATTATTTTTTGGTTAACCCTTACCCAAGGATATTTTTTCATTGATTTTTAAATAGAATGGAAGGGAGGGAGGAAGACAGAGAGAGGCATTGATGTGAGAGAGACATATCCATTGGTTGCCTCTTGCACAACCAGACAGGGCTGGGGATTGAACCTGCAACCCAAGTACTATGTGCTCTTGCCTGGGAATAGAACCAGCAACCCTTCAGTCTGCGGGCCAATGCTCCAACTGCTGAGCCAAACCAGCCAGGGCAAGTTGGCTTATTTTAACTGCAATTTTATACTATAATGAAAATGCATATTACTGTCCCATATTACTTTAATAAATCTGTGTTTCATAGATGGTTTTCCTGGTTTGATCCTTGTCAGAAATGATTAAATGGCAAAATTCAGGAGAAAATTTTGATATATTTTGTTTCTTAAAACATGTACCCATGGAAGTAAATCTTATATAGAATTATTTTGCTTGACTTTGAGTAACAATCATGAGAAGATATTATTTATATATAGTGTGTGGTTTATACTGTTTCCAACCCAAAAGATCTTCCCATAATGTGTCACTTTTCCATCTGTTGGAAGGCTAAGATTTATTTTTGAAAACCTTATGTCTATCTCTTTAAGTATATAACCGTATTTGAGGTGTATGTAACTACCACTTTCATATATATTTTAAGTGTGTTTGCATGTTTTGTGCCTACCTAAACAGCATACAATGAACACAGTAATGATTGTTCTTGTGTCATTATGAAAACCAGCTTTGTTCATTTTAATGAAATTATGTTCTCTTGTAATGCATTCTGTTCCCCTTAGTGGTCTTCGGGTTGTTTTGTTTGTTTGTTTTTGTTTGACTTCTAACTCAGGTATACCTTCTGCATATCCACTTCATCCTTATTACAAGTGTAATTTTAAACCTGTTTTCCCCACTTACCTTGCAGTAGAGGGTAAACTTTATGATGACCCTTGATTCACAGGGAGATTCATAGGATCCTTCAGATGGCTGAGGATACTAGATTCCTGTTATCCAAGTAAAACTAACGTTACTGAACTACAAACCAGCCATGCATATTTGAAATTTTATTAAACTCAAATTATAGGGTGTAAATGTAAGACAGTTTCTGAAAAGAAAATGTATGTAGACATATTCATACTTAGTTACTACTGGAAAATAAACTGAGATTAAAGACTGAAGAACAAGAAATGTATTAATTTATAAGATTAATGTTAGCTTAATTACAAGGTCTTTGAAGGAAATACTTTTGTATCTTTTGTTAGAGGAATCACTCAATAATTATTGCGCAGAAATTGTACAGCTGTGTTTGAATACTGCTCAAGTTGCCACCTTCTGTACATTTGATATCACAAGGGCAGTTTGCCTCTATTCCAGTGAATGGAGTTTAGATAATTTAGAACTACAGTCTATGATCTTATGAAAATTAAACTTGTTATGGGGAGCCTAAGACCTATTAACAGAACTAATTTTCACTAGATATGTAAGGATATATTTCATGCATGTTTTCCTCATTTTATAGTGGTATCATTGACAGAATTGTAAGATGTTTAAAGTGTGCAACATGATGATTTGTTATATGTATCTATTATGAAAGGGTTTCACCCACTGAGTTAATTAACTCATCCATCACTTCACATATTTACCTGTTTTTCCCCTATGAGAACATTTAAGTTCTCCTTTCTTAGCAAGTTTTAATTATACTGTAGTGTTCTGTACCATGGTCACCATGTTATATATTATTCATCTATAACTGAAAGTTTTTACCTTTTTCTAATGTTTTCCTATTTCCCCCATACCACCCCCACCCTTGAAAACTGCTTTTTGTTTTTTTGTTTTTTTTTTTGGATTCAATATGTAAATAATACCATGTGGTATTCTCTGTCTGGCTTATTTCACTTAGCATAATGCCTTCCAGGTTCTTCCATGTAGTTGCAAATTGGAGGATTTCCTTCTTCTAAATTTAAGGTGGCATAATATTCCATTGTATCTATATCAATATCATTACATTTTCTTTATAAATTCTTAAGTTAGTAGACACAAGTTTTTCATACCTTGGCTATTGTGAATAATGCTGTTATGAATGTGGGAGTACAGGTATCTCTTCAAAATAATGATTTTATTCCTTTGAATACATACATCAAAATAGCATTGCTGGATTAGATCATAGTTCTTTTTTTATTTTTTTATTGAATTTATTGTGGGCGACATTGGTTAATAAATTTTGTAGGTTTCAGGTGTAAAATTCTATAATGTATCATCTGTATATTGTATTGTGTGTTCACCATCCAAAGTCAAGTCTCCTCCCATAACCATTTATTCCCCTTTACCCTCTTTATCTATTCCTTCACCCCCCTTTCCCTCTGGTAAACATCATACTGTTGTCTGTGTCGATTAGTTTTTTTTTTCTTTGCCATAGTCCTATTTTTAATTTTTTGAGGAATCTCCATTCTGTCTTCCATAGTGGCTGTCCCACTTGATATTCCCATTGACAGTTAGTTTACGGGTTCCCTTTCCTCTACATCCTCACCAGTATTTTTATTTTATCCTCACCCGAGGACATTTTTTCATTTTTTGTTCAGATAGAGTGGGAGGGAGAGAGGAGAAGAGAGAGAGAGAGAGAGAAACATGGACGTGAAAGGGACACATCGAGTGGCTGCCACCCGCACAACCAACCAGGGCCGGGGACAAACTGCTACCGAGGCACATGCCCTTAGCGGGAACTGAACTCAGGTCTCTCTGGACCGCAGTCCGACGCTCTAACCGCTGAGCCAAACCGGCCAGGGCCCTCACCAGTATTTTTTATAGGTTGTCTTTTACATAATAGATATCCATACCAGTGTGAGATGATATCTCATTATGGTTTTGAATTGCATCTCCCTGATGATTGTGATGTTGAACACATTTTCAAGTACCTGTTGGCGATTTATATGCCTTTTTTTGAAAAATGTCTTCAGGAATTTTGCCCATTTTTAATTTTTTTGTTTGTTTATTTTTTGCTATTCAGTTGTATATTTTGGATATTAACTCCTCTTGTATATTTTGGCCATTGATCCCCTCATTAAATATGTTGTTTTCAAATATTTTCTTCAATTCTATTGGTTGCATTTTTAAAATAAAACATAAACATTATTTTTAAAAAGTGATTTTAGGTTTCGAAATTATCCCCTGGTGTAATACCAAGATTTGTTTCAATTTATATAAGATCCTTTTCATCATTAATTTTATATTCAATTCACCCTAAGCTATAGTCAACCCAGACTTAAAATACTACAGAAATCTTCAGTATTTTCATGTTAATATTATTTCACATATGTTGGTTTTTAGAGACCTGAACACTTCCATACTGTTAGGATTCCTCGGATTGCTGAAGATTCTTTCATTCCTACTTCATCTTTTAGGCATAAAAACTTATTTAGGTGCTAGTCATAAAATAGTACCAATTTTCTTAGTTCTTTCTTTTTATGGTCTAAGTTAGGGTTGAGAAGTAGTTGGTTTTGTCTATGATTTCCTTCTAGACTTCTGATTTTCCCCTTGTTGACATCTTTCTTATTATCTTTGTAATCCTATTTTATTACAAGGTATATTGGAAATTCCAGCAGTAACTTATCTGTTTTATTATTGATGATATACTATGTACCAGAAAAGAACCTTGCTCAGGAAGTACCATGATGGGTGCAGCAATAGATATGACCCTTGCCCTTTGGAAACTTAAAATCTAACAGGGAAATCAAGCAGGAAGAGAATGAACAAATATGTGCATTCTCTTGTGCAACAAAAGAGATTGAACAACAAAAAAAATGAAAAAATAGGAAAAAATACATGACACAATGTGAGCATGTAATGGTGGTATCTAACTGAGTTTGGGGGCAGGATCAGGGAAGATTCCCTGTAAGAAAAGATATATGGTACATACTGTCATGTCTTTTAAATTCTCATATGCATATGAACAAAATTTGAATTAGAATTTGAATGACCTCTTCTTCCTAGAGAATGTTTGAAGTGTTGATTTATTCCCAAGAGAAAATTTTCTGTTAAAATACTCTGCAAAAATAAGATACTGATTTGCAATTTTATAATAACTTTATTCAGTGATGACATTTCTCATTTGCACATAATCCATGGTGTGAACCATATGTGCACTATTTCCCAGCTTTAATGATCTGTTAGCCCAGCTATTCCCTAATTGTTAATGAGTGTCTGGAGTAGTAGGAGCTTTTAAGCAGAGTTGAGGACCCTTGATTCATGTGGTCATCACCTTACAGAAAATGCCTGACCAATGGGTCATTATTGCTGTTATTGTGCTGAAAATTTAATGATTGATAAATAAATTGCTCAGTAGATTGTTTTCCAATTCAAAATAGATATTTAATAATAAGTAAATGGCAGATAATGATATTTTAGTTCCATATTTTAGTTTTACACTGTCTACATTTATAATGACATTACATCCTCTATATTATTTTCCAATTTTAAAAGTGAAACATTGTAACAGAAGAGTTTTCAAGTAATTTTTCACATATTCATTTGTCAAGTCAAAACAGGACATCAAATTCAATTATTCAAATACCTTTAGTCTTAGAGAATCTTATGGCAGGTATACAGGAAAAAGAAAAGAAGATTTAACATGAAATATTGACATGTTTTGGTAACTGAGAAAAATTGCTTCTTTTTTTTTTTTTGTCCAGTTTAAATTTTCATTAGAATTTAATGAAATATAAATGTTTTTATATTTAACATTTTACCTTTTGACAAGTAAAAAATACTTGGGATTAAAACATTTGAAGAATTTTACAAGGAAATTCAATACATAGTTTTTAAATTTTTTCTCTGATTGACTAATATTACAACTAGTTATTATTTTATATGTAAACTTAATTGATCAGCATTAAAAAAAAAACACCAGTAGATGGACGTAGTCCACTTTATTATTTCTAAAACTTCTGTTAAATTAAATTCATTAATCATCAAACTCCAGAGACATCTAAAATTATAAACTGAAAATGATGTGAGGGAAAGTGGTCAATATATTTCCAAACAAGTAGGACCCTTCGTATTGTATGTAACAGAAAATTCAAATACAAATGATTTATATAATGAGTGGTATTAATTAACTCACCTAATTAAAAAGTATAGATGTATACTGACTGCAGATCCAACTGTTCACACTCAGCAGCAAACTCACTTCTCTGTTTACTTAGTTAATTCCTACTCAACATTCCAATCTTAGGTTATTCCACTTAAGACCACCTGTCATCAACCTCTGTCTGTACCGGACTAGATCATGTCCCCTTGTTATGTGTTTGCACAGCAGCCTCTATTTTTGTATCGTATTTATTATTAGTAGTAATATACTTATTATTAATCTTTGCGATTAATCATTTATTTGCCTGGCATATCATAGGCATGTGATCTGCATTTATTGAGTTAATGGATTTTTAAATGAAGTCAAACATCCTTTGCCATTCTTAACATATGAAATTACCATGAACATAAATACTCCGAATGTTACTTTCTCTTGGCCTTTGTTCAGTGTCTGTCATTGCACTGCTTTCTGCTGAAATTCTGCTCTCCACGAGACTTCCCTGCTTGTCAAAGCAAATATATATTTGTTTTGAATACACACACACACACACACACACACATATATACATATGTGTGTATATATATGTCCAGGTGTGGGCCAAAGTAGTTTTACAGTTGTGAGTATGCAAAACACAGAATTCATTCTTATATTATTTATTAATTATTGTATTTTCCATATGAACAACTGTAAACCTATTTCTACCCACCTATGTATATTTAAAAAAAAAAGTCCCCTGTGTTTTTGAAACTCCATAATATGTTAATCTCTCTTTTGGCAATGATCGTAGTCATATTCCATCTAGTTTTTGTGGGGAAGGGCTGTTTTATTCTCTAGTAAATCATTACATTTGGAGAGCATAAATTGTGTAATGTTTCAGTTTCTATGGTGGATAAATCACAGTTATCTATAGATATATTTGTGTTAATAAATAAATAAAAGATGTGCTCCTCTTATTTGAAGGTTTGGATGTTTGATGTTTTTTACAGCTATTAGTGTTTTCTTGTAAATGTGAAAGGGATTTATATCTTGATTTGAGCTAGTGCTCTATAATATTGTATTTATTCAAAATTATGCTAATAAAACTACATAAAGGACTGCTTGTTTTTAAAATAATTGTCCTGTATTAAAAATAAGTGCATAAACTTCTGTTACACAGTGGTCTTTCCATATCCATTTGTAAGTAAAATGGAATGAGATCAACTCAGTTCTCCTTTATGATACTTAGTATTTTATAAACATGAAGATACTTATTAGGCAACTTCATAGGTTCTCTTTCCCATGAGATAGGATCTCAATAAAATCATTAGCAATGTAAGGTCTAATAAATGAAAGTTTAGCTAGATAATAGACATGCAACATAGATAGTTACTAAATCCAATAACATATAAAATGAAAATGATTCTGTATGTTTTCAACAGTGATCCTTCTTAAAAATATTTTGTGGGAGGTTTTAATATCCAAGGAATATGCAGAGCCCTTAATAGGTGAAAGTGTTGATTTTGATGAGAAAAAACTATTTTCAAAATAATACATCTTTATATTTATACTTAGTAGTTTTACCTTTATTTATGAAACTGGATAGTTTATAACTTAAAAATGAGTACAGTGCTCATGAAATAATTATTGATATAAACTGTTGAAAAATTATTATTTTCAGAATAAAATCTATTAAACATGGGGACTTTGGATTTAAGCTCATGGCAACGTAGTGTTTATAAAACTTTACAGTGTTGATTTGGGTCACAGCACATCATGAATTAATAAACGTATATAATCATAGGAAACTCTCAGGTTCAAGCAGTATCTACAGAGATCACTCTGTATTTGTGTATGTGTGCATATTACAAACCAGATGTGACATCTTCCCATGTCTCCTGTTAGGCACAGTATCATTAAGAACATCAGAATCTTTAACCTAGGCACTTCCACAGAGCTGGAAGACTGGAGTGGAAGACTGGAGTTAAGTATTCGGTCCTGGGTTAGCACAGTTTTTCTACCAGATTTGTCCGTGTTCAGTGTCTCTGTCTTTCTAATTTTTTTTTTGGTTTTGATTTTTTCTTCCCCTTAAGGCCAAACCTGTGAAACTTAGAATTCTGCTCATTATTTATGTTTCTATTTCTGGTTTCTGTGCTTTTCAAATCATTAATTACTGATTGATATTTAATCCTATTTCTGGAGACACATGGTTAGTATTTTCAGGAGAATGAACAGAAATAATACAGCTATAATGGGCATGACTATCTAATTCCGTAATCCTTTCATTAGTCAGGCATTCCATTTAGTGGAGTATTTAATCCTGCAGAGAGCCCTGAGGGATCAGATCGTACTGTCACTGTGGTGGTGCAGAATTTTTAAAGGTTTTATATCATTACAGCTTCTGAAGAAAAGTCCTACCTAACTTCTTTCTGTAATAGCTATAGCAATAGGTGAGTGGAACACAAAACTCTTGCATATTTAAATATTGCATAGCAAATATGGTATAATTATGGACACTGTGACTACTATTTTCTCTTTCTAACATTTAAACTCAGAGATAGAATTTTTGATTTCTGTATAAACAAGAACTCCAAATTTCTGACCTCTGACAAATTTTTCATTTACATGATCTCTTAATTTACCTTACAGCCCCAAGATTATGTTTAAATACAGGATTTCTCTTCCAGATTAAGAGTATCTATTTTGTATATTCCTTCCCTCACCTGTCCATAAAAAACACGTTATACTGGACAGTAAACAGTCCAATGTTTACTGTTCTCCACATTTATTTCAGACTTACCTTTCAAGAAAATTTAATTAAAGGTAGATTTCATGTGCTGTTTTGTTATATTATCCTAATAAAAAGAATTATTGAAAAAAATAGTTAAATTTCATTCATCGAATTATGCAATGAAGTCATGGTTTGAGTGGAATTTTATTTTATTATTTATTTATTTATTTATTTTTCTTTATTGATTTTAGAGAGAGAGGAAGGGAGAGGGAGAGAGATAGAAACATCCATAAGAGAGAACATCAACTGGCTGCCTCCTGCATGCCCCTCACTGGGGATTTGGCCCACAACCTGGGTGTGTGCCTTGACAGGGAACCTAACCGGTGACTTCCTGGTGCATGGGTCGACTCTCAACCACTGAGCCACACCGGCAGGCTTGAGTGGAGTTTTAAATAATGTTCATATGTAGTGTTGCTTGGAAGTTTTAGACATTATTAAATGTTAAATTGTAGGTACTAAAAAATAGGCTAAAGCCTTTGAAGGATCTTACATTCCTTTGAAATATTTTACCCAATGCATTTTAATCCTTAAAACTAAAAACCACATCGTCATGATAAATTCTCTAAATGGATATCAGTTACCTTCATTTGCTGTAGAAGTTTGCCATAAGACTTGATCATTAGAAGAAAACTATTTTATTTAAATCATTTTGATTTCTTTAAAATTATACTTCAATTTAACATTTTCTCAGCCAAACAGTGTTCTGACACTGTGCATTTGAAATTTTGCAAATTACCTTTTCATTATGGAATACAGTTTATTTTTAAACATAATAATTATAAAAGACCAAATCTATTATTATATATAAAATGAGAAAGCACATCAAAATGAAATCAGAAATATTTATAACCATGGACATTTGAGTTTTAAGTTTTTAAAGGTAAGTTTTTCTTTGTAATTGAATAAAATTGGGGTGTTTCAATATTTTTTCCTCTTATCATTAGCATTTGTTAGCTCAGGCCTACATTAAAGCACTTTTCTAAAGGGTAAAACATGTAAAAATGGAATCTTTAGTCATTTTAGCAACAACCATTAGGGCAATAATCTTACTTGTAAAGAGATGTTATAAGATGACCATTTCCCCTGATATAATCACCTAGAAGTTCAGAGAGTTGTTTACTTCAATTTCCTAGGGTTGTAAAGTGGCAGCTCCTTAAATATGTATTATAATACTGATAAAGGCTTCAATCACATGGCATAATCTTCTCAGAGCAATTCCCCTTGCTGGGTCATTACAACAGATAATGGAAGCATTTGTCATCTCCAGATACAATTGGACTAAATGAAATTAGATTCCCAATTTCCTTCATATGAGAATATTTCCTAATGTTGTCAGCATTTATTGAGCAATAAACTGGTGGGTTGACATTGTACAAAAGAGAGAGATACATCGAGCTCCGTGATCGCTTTAGCTTTGCCACTAGAATGTTGATTCTTTAAATTAAACATTTCTACAAACTGTAAATTCAGATAGTGGTAAGCTCAATGCTAAAAGGGTTGGTGAGGAATTTCTCCCTGGGGCATGTGCAACCCACATTCCAAAATAAAATGTTTCTGTATGAAAAGAGAGAGAGTGTATGCCACTATGACCATCTGCAGGCGATGGTAGTCCCAGGGGACATCTGGAGTGGAATATTTTTAGAGAATAAATGTGGTTGATGCCGGAAACAGTAGGCAGCGGTCTGTTACCTGTAATCTATATATATATGGGTTGTTATGCTTTGTGACTAGCAAATGTGTATAAAAATTAATGGTCTCCCTTTAAATAAACTATTGAGTATTCTTAACAATGATTCAGTTTTATAATTGTTGATGGTAGGGTGGTATTAGTAAAATGTAAAGCTTTCTATTTTTCTCCAGTGAATTTGCAGGTATCAAACAGACCATCTCATTATCAAACTATCTTTACAAAATTTACATGATATGTTCATGGTCATACAAATAGTGGCCTTTAAGGTATAAAATTTAGACATGGATTACCAAAATGCCAGGAATTCTTTTCTGCTGTTAAAGGACACTGTCTCATTGATCAGTCTATACCTACAGGATATTATAGACTTAAAATGAAAATATTTTAATATATAAAATATATGCAGTTTTATTTAAATACATTTGTGGCATAGAATTTTAAAGACTAAGATCAGAGATACTTTAAAATCAAATATATGTGATTTGTATTTTATAAATAAGTGTATATAGAAAAAGTATGTTAGATAATCTCACATTTTTCCTTCCAAATAGTAATTGCCTTAAGAAAATCTTGACTGTGGTACATATAAACAATGGAATACTATGCAGTCCTAAGAAAGAAAGATCTCTTACCCTTTGAGATGACCTGGAGGGACCTGGAGAGTATTATGCTAAGTGAAATAAGCCAATCAGAGAAAGACAAATATCACATGATCTCACTTGTTTATGGAACATCATGAACAAAATAAGCTGTCGACAAAAGAGACCCAGAGTCTTGGAAGTAGGGAACAGGCTGACAAACCTCAAAGAGATGGGGGGGGGGTGGGAGGGATGGGAAGAGATAAACCAAAGAACTTATATGCATATAGGCACAACCAATGGACACAGACATTAGGTTGGGGAAAGCAGGAGGGGCATGGGAGCGGGAAGGAGAGGTCAATGGGGAAAAAAGGGGGGCATCTGTAATACTTTCAACAATTAAGAAAAGGAAAAAACAGAAGGAGAAGAAAATCTTGAGCTAATTTTCTTTCTCACTCTTTTTCTCTGTCTTGTGCGCGCGCGCGCGCACACACACACACACATAATGCCACCATCACCTACACAATGGTACCATCATCTACCTTTTCTTTCTTCCAGAAGAAGTTGTATTTGAGCTAAATATAGATATAGATATAGATGATATAGATATAGATATAGATACAGATATAGATTGCAAAATGCCTGCACTGAATAAGTGTTAAAAGCAAGATTAATATTAAAATTGTTTTAAATGGGACTATGTCAAGTACCTAACAGATTTTTTTATCCTTTCATGAATTATAAACTATTCCCATTGTTGGTGGCATACATATGTAAAATATAATGTGCAAAAGCACAAATCTTTTCTCCCGAAAGTTTAAGAGGTTTTACCTACTGAAATAATATTAGTATGCAAATATGTATCAGATCAATCTGTTAAAATATTTTATAAAGCAAAAACCTAAAATTCTGCCTGAATTCCTTCTCAAAAGAAAATTGATTTTTTGTACTACAGTGTTGCATATCCAGCCAATGGAAAGGATACTTCATTTTTTCTATTTGACCTGAGAGCCAGGTGGGTGTGGTTGAAAGCATATTTAACCTTGATATTGGTTCTGATTCCATCACTGGTTCTCTAAAGTGTCTGTGGGGAAATCTCTTATTTGAGTGACAATTATTCTTCTGCAAAAGTGTGACATTTGTAATAATTTATCATTTTAAAGTTTTATATCTACCATCTTTTGTTTTTGCCACATCGATCCTGCGAGGCATTGGGGAATCCTCCTATTGTTTAGGATGGATGAATTGTGCCCAGTAAAATATTGTGAATTTTTATGGGTTTGGGGCAAGTTATCCATCTTCTGTGTATTCTCATCTGAAAAAAAAATGGGTGTGTATATATATATATATAAATTTCACAGGGTTGTAAGGATGAGTTTTTGGCACAAATAAGTACCGTATAAATATCACAATTGTTTTTGTCATAATAGCATCATTAACATTATCATGATACAGTTAGTATTGCTACAACCAGATCACTCTCATGACTATATTATAGTGATTTAATTAAAACAACCTGTATAAAGGATCTGGAAGCATTCGAAAACTATGATACTCTGTTTTTATACAGTAATATCAATATATCCAAAACATACTTTGGACCGTTATATGTCCCCAACACCTTCCGTTAAAACCAAAAAGTCACTTGACTTTTAAAATGTCAGCAAAAAGAAAACAACAACAACAAAAGGCTTTTGAAAATATATTGTATTTTTGGAAATTATTTCTACTGACTTTAAAACAATCAGCTTCCTGATGCCTTGTCTGTAAGAAAAGACCTTTATGACACCATTCTAAAGGATGATTAAAATATTGTGTTGTATTTTCAGTTTAGATAGGCCAGTCCTATTTACTTAAACTTCTGAGTTCTCTGGTGAAGTGTTTAGCATATGGTTCTTAATTTCCATACTTAATAAATTATGGAATTAAAACTCATGTATGCTAATTGACTTGGCCCAGCTCACTGAGGACATGTGATGGAGTTCAGGCTGTAAACCCAGAGTTATTCAGCCCCGGTCATATGTGCTGTACCCTGCTGCAGTAGGGCAGATGGTGGAGAGGGCTCTAATGACACGCAGTTTTGGAAGTCTTCCCAACTCCATTCATGTGAAGCACTCGCCAGGTTTGTAAAGGGTTTATTTCAGGTAATTTAAGGAACTGAAATAGATGCTCTGATTTAACTTTTCTTTTTTTTTTAAACATAAACTATGATTTGGGACGAAAATTTGCATCCTTCTTAGCATTCTGTTGACCAGTGTCTGCTACAAATATGTTGTACTTGTGATCAATAAAGTTCAGTCCAGAGTTCAAAAACTGTCTTCATTACTTGATGGTACAAGGAGGAAGATAATGACATTCCTAATTGTAAAAATAAGCTCTACCTAGAAATCAAGGGTGATAGCTTGATGGCTAATATTAAGTAAAGATCCAGAAATTGTTTAAACAATGGATGTTAAAAAAAAAGACCATAGAAATTAACTCATTTATTTAGTCAGTCATTCATTACAAATGTTGAGCACCCATTAAATCCCTGGAACTATATTGGGTGTCAAGGATACAAAGACAATATGTAGGACATATATCTACAAATGTTTACTGGTTAAGGCTTTTGATGAAGATCTCAAAATTGTTTTAAAAAAAGTGGTTTTACCTTGGTTCTGTCATCAGTTCAAATGGAGACTGCAGCCAAGAAACCAAGAGAAGCCTGAGACCCAGAGGACGGAAATGGAAGAATCAGGAAAGCTCACCAGGAGCAAAGATGTGTTGTTGGGGACCCAGGCTAAGATCATTCACACCCTCAGATTGCCAATTACCATGTCCGGATGCAAAAGTTGGGCTGATGGGGGAAAAAATTGATTCATTTGAAATGTGGTGCTAGAGGAGAACTCCATGGGTACCCTGGACTGTCAGAAAGACAAACAAGTTGGTCCTAGAACAAGTTAAGCCCGAAACATCACTGGAGAAAAAAGTGACAGAACTGAAACTGTCCTACTTTGGGCACATCACGAGAAAGCAGAGTTCTATGCAAAAGATGATAACGCTGGGAGAAAGAGAAGGCCGCAGGAAAAGAGGAAGACCAAGTATGAGATGGATTGATTCCTTAAAAAAAAAAAAAAGCCATAAGCATGAGTCTACAGAGCTGAGCTGGGCTGTTGAGAATAGGACATCGTGGACATCACTCATTCCTCGGGTCCCCAGGACATGTAACAGGCTCTATGGCATGGAACACACGCAAGCTTTTGAAATGAACAACCAACGAGGGAAAGGAGTGTATGGGAAGTGAGTGAAGCTTTGCCACTCAGAGAACAAATGAGAATAGCCAAAGAAAGGATTGAAGAAAAAACATAGAGAAAGGGCATTGTCCCCTGTGTATTTTAGACCTCTTATCTGAAGGAATAAAACCAGATGAACAATCAGCTAAGGTATCATAAATATGTAAATTGATACTTTATACATAGAGGTAATAGAGAGATAAAGCAGGAGATCTTTAAAAAGATACAGAAACCCATTGGGCAGATGCTTCCAAAGTTTTAAAAATAAAAGAAACAATCTAATGTCAATGTAGGCAATGGTTGCATGAAATTCAGTGTCCCGAAGGTTCAATATTTCTATTAATAAAGAGCTAGTCTTAGAACTACAGGAAGATATAATTTACAATGCACAGATATGTTCCAGGCCATCTGAGAAAGAGTTACACCTTTTAAAAAAATCAAAGTACTATTAATTCTTTGTAGGAAAAATACCATAGCTCATAAAGTTTAGCAGAGGTTCGGTTATTACTAGTTGAAATGGGTTTGGTGCTGTAGATCCTTTTTCTGGTTTTAAGAAGTACAAACATGCTTGGGCTAACCAGTTAATGAGAATTTATTTTACTGTTAAGATATGTTGAAAAGTGAGTCTTCAGAGCTATTCTCCATATTCTAGCTGGCTAACTTTGGCTTTGGTCCTGACTCCTGGTCCTGACATTGGTGACAACCTCGCTTAAGAAATACCTGAGACTATTTTTTTGAAGAAGCCTAGGCCACTTGCCTGCACTCAGACATGGATTAGAAGGTGGAAATGGCAATGGTTTGCAAGGTCATAGCTTGTTCACTGGAACAGGTCATAGAGCACACATGTGCCGGGGGGCCTTGTAGGAGACAGAACAGAGTCTAAGGGATCTATCCTGTTCAAGGAAAGTACTAGACGGCCCATCTCACACATAAACAGAACGGTCTTGTGCTAACTCCCAGAGGCACATAGACAGCACCTGGTGACACTTTATAAATATCTGTGTCCTATCCCCAGATCATTATTTTTTTTATTACGTTATTGGAGTCACATTGGTTAATAAAATTGTATAGGTTTCATGTGTGCAGTTCTATGATATGTGATCTGTGTATTGCATTGTGTGCCCACCACCCAAGGTCAAATCTCCTTTCGTCACCATATATTTGAGCCCCTTTATTTTTTATGACCCCCCACTCTCTTTTCCCTCTGGCCAAGTTCTGTTTTAGTTGATCTAGGATGGGCCCACGCAGTCATATATTTTAAATTTTCTTTGGTAATCTGAGGTCTTGATACCCATAGGTCTAGATAGGAGAGTGTGTTTTCTGATTCCCTGTACCAAGGTGACGCTAGATTAAAGTGGATGAAAAGTCCTAGAAGGATACAGAATATCTTATTTTCTGTCTAAGCTAGCCAGTCAGAAAAAATAAATCCCCTTCAGTATGAAAGGAAACTTTTTATTTCTCCTTAGAAAGAAAACTGCATATAAAACTTAGTGAATGGAATAGGAACACCAAAAACCATGGTGATTGGAAGTGTTGAGTGTAGAATTGACAAATTGAAGTCAGACAAATACGAAATCTATGGGGATTTCAGCACCCTACTGCAAACTCTCGAGCACCTTGCTGTTTTTCATTCTTAGAAGAAGATGAAATTTTGTTATAAACTACATGAATTTTCTCAAGGGGGGAAAAATTACCATTTAAATATTGTATTTGGAATTGAATTTACATATAACCTCCATATTATGCCACAATCGAATAAACCACCACAACAAAATAAAGACATGCTCTACTAAAATACTTCATTGTAATTATCTGTTAACTTCATTGATTAGCTGTATCCCCAACTCCTCCCTTGATTTGTATCCATCACAAGTAATGTGCCTCTTCAGTGACAACAGAGCCACAAGTAAAAGTTCTTCAACTCACCATTTAAAATGACTAGTATCCAAAGAGGATACAGCCTGCTGGAACAGGGACCCGGAGATCGAAAGAGTGTTGAAAGCGTCATGGATCACTCCTTACATGTTTTTGCACTTTCCTATGGCCATCCATGTCATCCATCACCACCGCTGTCCTTGTACACACATTCCTCCAAATGTGTGCTCTTCCCTCTGCCCAGATGCCTCTTTCCTCCCTGTACCACTCAGTCTTCATTCAGCAATCAATATTATCAGCCCTGCAAACCCTTCCCTGTATCCCCGCTTCCGTGGCTGAGATAATTAATGACTGATTCCTTTGTGCTTCCATGAACTTTTGCAGTTTTAGCACTCTGTATGTTTATATCATAGTAACTGCATGTACATTTCATATGTATACACACATGTATGTGTATATATACATATACATATCTATGTATAGTATATATATTACATATATATAATGTGTATAATGTTTTTATTTGAAAACATGAATAATGTGCCTTATTCTTTTCACATGAGCATAAGTTTTTCCCTATTGGGTGCACATGAGAAGTTGCTTCATCACCCAGAGAGACATGTACATGACAGAAAGCTCCAGAGGTCAGATATACCATCTCCTTATTCAGATGGTTAGGACGCGACATGAAGATAGTGTGGGTCAGGGTATCTTTTTCCTTGGGCCCAAATTACCAAAAGTTGCCTCTGTAAACATATATATATATTTACTTTATACCTTTAGTTTTCAGGCATTTTTTCCCTATTAAAACCTTATTTACATATATTTTTTTTCTATTTTTCTTCCTAAGGGTTTGAGAGAGGAACAAAAAAATGTAGAAATAGAGGAAGGCTGGAATGAAAGTAGGTTACATCGGTAGAATGTGGAAAATAGGATGGGAGATGAGGTGGTTTTAAAATAAGCCCATAAATTCTGTGATCATTCTCCTAGTGATGGAGCCTAGTTGTCCCTCTTTGAGAACTGTACTTACTGACTCAGTCCTGGCGCACAGAATAGAGCTGACATGACAAGGTGCTGGACTGGACGATAAGAGGCACTGGGACTTCCTCCGCACTTTCTCTCTTGGATCCCTCACTTTCGGGGGTGTAGCTACCATGTCATAGGGCACACAAGCAGGCTACAGAAGGACTCGTGTGGCCAGTGACTGCGGTTTCTGTCACCAGCCATGTGAGTCAGTCATCCTGGAAGTAAACTTTCCAGGTGACATGCTGACTAAACTCACACGGAAAACCCTGACCCAAACCACCCAGCTAAGCCACTTCTGATTTCTTCATCTCAGAAAGTGTGAGATAGATATTTTTTTTTAGCTGTTATGTTTGAGGTGATTTGATATGCATCAATAGATAGTCGAGTAGATGAGAAATAAATAAATGGATGATAGAGCAGAGAGAGGTAGAAATAATAGAAAGGAACAAATAACTCAGTATGTAGAAAGGTATATTATTATAGAAGTATGTTTATAAATGCATCAATAAATATGACAACAGAGCTATAGCTGTCATTTTTTTTATAAATTATTTTTACCACAACTGTTTTTTTTAAAAAATAATAACCAATTTCACATATATCTTTGAGCTTTTGCTTTTTCTCATCTATTTCATGTTTATTGTAAGTTTAGGATATTCACAGTAATCATGAATCCAAATGAATCAATGAAAAGTTATTAGTCCAATGTGATTTCCGTACTCAGTATTTGATTCAAAATTTTAAATTTCAAAATGAGTTTTTTACACTTTTGACAAATGACTAGTGTTGACTGATATTTCCAGCACTTTTTGTAGCTTATGCATTTAGTGACACTATCATTGTTACCATCCATTTGAGCCACTTTGCATATCTACCTAATGTTAGCATGTCTTTGACCAAAATGTCTAACCCTTTATTTTATTTTCCACACTACATTCAAACTGGCTACACTATATAGTCCTGCCATTGATTTACAGATCAAGCACATTCAAAATTTATAGAATACAAAACTGTCAGCCATGACCGCCATCTGCCTTTTGAAGAACAATGGGTGCAAACTTTGTGGATGGGGAATTCTAAGCCCACGTGGCTAGTATGTGAACTATGGACCCTCTTTACATCACACTAGCAGAGTTTAATCTGTTAAAGAATGTTAATTAAATGGAGAGATTCTGGTGGGTTGGTGGACAATTTAGAGAAATCTATTAAAGACAAGAAAAAAATTCAAAATGAATCTCTGAATTTAATTTAAAGGTTAAAACTCATTTGATTCCTGAACATCTGCATTCCACTAGCAGTGCTTTTGATGACTGAGCGTCTATCTAGGTATTCCTACTGTGACACTGAAATATAACTACCCTGTAATTTATGATGAATTATTTTTTATCCCCTGAGGCACTCTGTCGAATGAAATGAGTCACTATATAATCATATTGTTTATCAGAACCAGTGTTTTCTCTACATGGATTCATTTGGCTGCATAATTATAGTATTAAAGTATAAAGTAGGAGAAATGCATATTTGTTCTTATTCACACCTGCTTTTCTTCGATTGTCCCCTTCAACTTGATTAACACAGAGGGAATTTTTTTCTACTTCCACTCATTACTACACAGTAAGTCACTCCCGACCTCACCTTTCATTTTTAAAATATTAGTTTAGTTTTAACTGACTTTAAAGTCCTAAAGTTAAGGGTAAAGGATAGACGGGGGTGATGATCCAAGAATGGCAGGGGAGAGACATCTGCTGTGTGATGGGGTGGAGTGGTTGTTAATGCAATTACAGGGGAATTTGAAGAGTGTAAATCCTCAGGAAGTGAGAGGTTGACTTGCTGGCCATATGTTTAGTTCATCCCCAAGCTTTGATTTCTACATCTTATATAATAGCAACAGTCTTCCTTTGTGGTTGTATAATAGTAACCCAAATTATGATCTCCAAGTCACTTTTTTTTTTTTTTTTTTTTTTTTGCTTTCTGTCTATTTAATGAGCGAGGGTCGATATCCTTTGAACATTTAAAGAATATACTTTTACTTATCACTTAATGGTTGAGTACCTCTACTTTTTTTCTTTATAATCTCTTAGCGCTCTTCTTCTAATTGTTCCTTGACTCATGCTTAAGGATCCTTGCTCCCATAAATGTCTAAAGTCCATTAAGATTTATGGTTTTCTTAATTTATCAAAATGCTTTGCTCCCAAATTAGAAACAGCAGACTTTGATTAAACTTGGACTTCACCTTACATAATAACATGCAGTCCACTTGGAAAAAAATATTGAGATATTAAAATAAATGCCCAGGTATCTACTGTGTTGGTTAATTCGATGAGATAGAAAAGTATCTTGAAGGTCAGATAATGCTAATTTCCAAGAAAGCTTTTATTTCCTCTGATCTTCTACTTCCCTTTATCTTTTCCAAGTATGTGGTAAAGAATAGTAATGATGATGATGATGATAGTAATAATAACAATAAATCAAGTTGAAATGTAATGCTACCTGAGAGGTAAATCAAAAAAGAATGTAGATTTTTTTTTTCTCTATCTGGATCAATCTTTTCTTCAATAACCTTTCATCTGGGATTCCACAATCCTTGATGCGGATGAGGGGTTAATACATTGCGTGCAATGCCTTAGGTCACTGCGGCTTGATTCTCCTGCAGAACTGAGGTTCAGAAGAGCCATTGTACCCCCAAGGTACTAAAAAAGTACCCCCTGCCACACCTCCCTCCTTATGTGGGCAACCCAGCATGGGAGTGTCTCATTAGGAGCTCCATATTCAGCTATATTATAAACATGTTTTGACATTTCTGATATTCACATGTGTTTTATAGTCAATGTGTACATGCAGTAAAGTAGTATTTTCTCTGTTTCCTGACAAATTCTTACTAAGATGATGACCTGCCTGACAGTGTCCTGTTAAGTTCAAAACAATTGAGTACCTTCTTTTTAGCACTCCATTGACACCTATCTGCAGATTTACTACATACTTTAGGACTGAAATATAGTGTCTCTGTAGCAAACTAGAATTTTTCTGCAGATCAAGTATTGCAAAATCTGTTAAAATTTCAATTGAATGAAATATTCATAATTGAATTTTTTTCTATCAAGTTTTTTAAATCTGTGATTTCTCCCACTACATTTACAGAATAAAAGGACATTGGATTTAACACGACTGAATATGTTCTATGGTTGTGAGAGTAATGGATTAATATTGCATGGTTTTCCACCAAGGTTGCCAGCCTGTTTGTGGTCTGACATTTGAATGATTTTCAGAACCAGTGCCCTCCGGCACTCTTTTGTGCTGGTTGATAATGTGCGGTAATAGGTTCAGATAGACTAATTTGCACCTAAGTGATAGCTAATATATCTTCCTCCCAGGTAGTATTTAACTTGATTAAAATGGACAGGTCAACATAAGGCAATTCAAATGGGAATTTCAAGCACCACTGAAAGCTAATTGGGCAAGACAAAGCTTATAAGGAAGAAACTCCATATACTTGGAGTTGCCAAAATTGTAAATGGAAGCTCAGAAAAATGATATTTACATCAAGTTCGATACAGGCAGTTTGATCCTGCTCAGTGCATGCTGCCCAGGGAGCTGATCACTGAGGAGCTTCACTTCCACTGCTCGTTTGCAAATAGAAAAAAACATTTCAGTTGATTTCTCACATAATGCGATCACATGTTCCACGTGTTTAAAAAATTTGATTTGATGGAAAAAGTAACTTAAAAGTATATAAAATTATATATTTTTTAAAAAATTTATTTATTTTTAGAAAGGACGGGAGAGGGAGAGAGAAATAGAAACATCAATGAGAGAGAACATCGATTGGCCGCCTCCTGCATGCCCCCTGCTAGGGATTTGGCCCACAACCTGGGCATGTGCCCTGACTGGGAATCAAACCGGCAACCTCTTCTTGGTGCATGGGTTGACACTCAACCACTGAGCCACACTGACCGGGCATAAAATTTTATTTTTTAACAGTTTTGTCCTGAACAAAAAGAGAAATAAGCAAACATATTATCAAGACAAGCAAATCTAATACTAATACAGACCCTGGTAGGTAACTGTATTAGGGAAGAGAGGAAAGGTTGAGATCCCCACAAACCTGAGTGTGAATAACTTCTCAGAAAACATTCAGATTTACTTTTACAAACAGTATTGTGTGTCAAACAAAACATTCTTACGGGCTGTGCTATATCCAGAGTACTGGTCTGTAACCTGATAGAAAATTTCAACTCCAAACTTTCATTTAATTTGTAAATATGTTATTAAGTATAATGTCATCTAGTGTAATTGTAAGGGCTATCTTATGAGATGTATGAGTAACTATTTAATAAATTCCCTTTCTGGCCTGATTATATTTTACTAAAAAAAAAACAATTTTGATCACAAGTTTTTCTCCACAGCTATTCTAATTTTATGTGATTATAATTGCTCATTGTTTATGAGATAAACTAGTGCAGAATTAGATTAAACTAAGTGCTTGACTCTTTTTAACCCCTGACTCATCTATTCTCTCATGAGGAAAGATTTAAATGAGGTGTGATTTTTTTTCTTTTTGATTATATGTCATTAAAAAGAGCTAAGTGTTCTCTCTCTCTCTAACATGCATTAGCTAGAATTATCCTTAACAGATAACTTTGTCTACCACTGAATCTTGCTACCTTTGTTTTACAAACTATCCAAATATGTTCTATAAAGAAAAAAAACTAATCAGATTGTGGAAGATACAAGACACAAGAGGTCTACACAGGAACGTCTTTCAAAAGTAAACAGGAACAAACAACAGTGACATAAATAGAATTGCTGAATGGTTGAAGTAATCATTCTATTTTATATCAAGTAGTTAAGCAAATGAAAATATCCCCATATCCATACACTCTTATTGTATTCTTAAACATGTCAGAAATTGGATAAACAAGTGGCCAAAATTAATTAAAGTCAAAATGAATTCATCATGGATCAAACTTCCAAAACTTTTCTTTCTCTTTCTTCTCTCCTCCCCACTCCTCTCCTGACTTTCTTCCTTTCCTGTTCCTATGGGGACACCATTGTCCTACCAGTCAGACAAGTCCAAGACTTCCATCGAAATTCTTCATATACGTTGATGCTCAACCTGTTTTCATGGCATTAGAAGCATTGCCACAATCTGGCCCCAAGATGTCAAATCTCCCAGTACCCCAAATTACTGAAAACATGACCTGTTTTTCCTTCCGGGTGTTCTTGATTGTATTCTTTCTATGTTTTAGGAGATATTTTTTCTTTCTTTTCATTGGATTGCTGAACAACCAGATCACTTGACTGCTTTCTTCTTCTAAAGTTCTTCCACAACACTTCGTCCATATTAATGCTGCCTTTTTTACTTCTATTGTGCTTAGCTTATGCCCTTTCCCCACATTCTTTCTTGAATATCAGTATGGGTGGGTATGTCTTATGTTTCCTACTAATTAGATTAATCATCTCATCATTAAAAAAAGGTTTTTTTTGTTACCAAAGAGAATGTTCAGAAACACTGTGTACTAAAGAATCTATTCATGGCATTGTTTTATAAAAGTTTCTAGTGAAGTGTGAATATTTCATTTTCTGATATGTCCTTCATGTATTAATGATGAGGTGGATGAACTGATGCAATTTCTTAATTTGAACTGAAGCTGGTTCATTTTTGTAATCTGTTAATACCTAGAATGACTCCTCTTTACATGGTAAGTCCTCAATAAATGCTACTTAATTTCCTAAAATCAACCAATCTTCAGCAAACTTTGTGTTTCTATACTAGAAAATTATTAAAAATTAAAGTGCCTATACTTTTGAATTTGTAGATGGAAGGGACCCAGCTTAGACACTGGAGTTCTAGGACCCAGAGGAAATTGGCTGGATTTCTGAGACAGGGTTACTAGTGATTTTGATCTCAAGTTTTGGCATCATATCTCAGTGAGATATCTTGGCTGTCAATTGAGGAAACAAAAAATTTCAAAATGCGAGGAGGTTGTAAAATCCAAGATCTTTGCACGATGCCCAAGACAAAGATCAAAGAGGAAAGTATAATTAGTCAAACCAAAAGCGTTGATCAGAAGCAAGAACTAAAGCAAGGGTTCAACTTCAGGAGTCTGAAAACCATTTCAGTTCAAATTTTTACTTCATTTTATTTGTTTGTCTTATTGATTATTTTTTCTTAACTGTGTGTCAAACACACTGCCTTAAGCTTGTTACATTAGTATTCATTTTAATTCTCAAAATACTCCATGAGATAAGTGCTATTCCTCTGCCACCTTGCAAATGAAGAATCTGACCCTGTAAGAGATTGAGAAAGCTAACAGACATTGCAGTTATTCAGTGGCAAAGCCTGATATCTTACTCAAGTCTGATTTCAAGACTTCAGTTCCTAATCACTTGTAAGCCCTCCTTAGAAATCTGGGCCAAATACCTGTAATCAGAGCTGTTATTGTGGCTTGGATTTTTATTTGCCAGCTAGGTCATGTTTGTAGATGATCAGAAAATGGCATGTTGATCAGTTGGCATACCCTTTTGCTGAGGTCACACACGCTCTGGAGCATCTTTCGGAAAGAAGTTGGGTTTAAAGACTACACCATAACCACCTTCTTACCATGCGAGTGTTGGTTGACCCTGTTCTTCTATGCAACATGCTTTACCTCTTCAGTTGTCCAGTCTATATTTGGAGTAAAGAGCTATAATAAGGCAAGATACCTAGAAGAAGGATATATATGCATGACATGTATGTGTGCAAGGGTGTTAGAATGCAAGGACCACTTCGGCAATTTTACAAGACTCGGGGCGGCAGATCCTCATTTGCATCAAGGTTGGTTTGTATATGTGTGATAACAGACAGATGTTATTTCTAATGTGTGTACCCTCAGTCTATCCCTTGTGTATAGTTGGCATATATATTAGGATTTTTCAAGAATTTTTTTTTTACATCAAAACAAATTTGGTTTTTAGTGAAATGTTGGAGAGAATAAACTGCAAGCTATCACAATGATATTGACAACATGTCTAGGACAGCTGAAGGGTTAGTATCCTACAGTCATTTGAAGTTGGGATCATAATACCTCCTCATGCCTTTGGAGACTGGTGTTGGCCCCAGCACTGGTAACAGAGGAATTCCTTTACTGCAACATCTTATAGCTCATCAGTAGCTTCTACATTTCCCTGTGAGGTGTGCCTATTTGCTGAAGAGACCACAGAGGGCCTCTTGAGCTACACTTCTTTACTTTCCCTTCCAGGATCGAAGGCTGGCTTTTCATCAAGCGCAGTGTCACCATGCTATACACCCTCTAAGCTATCTCTGCTTACTTCTGCGTCTCTGGCCCTACAACTGGGAGGGAGGGACTAATCGACTACTAACATTATTTTGTATCCTTCAGCTGACCATGTTTATCTTATGTGAGAGGATGCCTTTGGAAATTTGACTGAAAATACTCCATAATAGTATTTTGAAGAATGCTCTATGTTTTCTTCTCTCCTTTTCCATAGTGCTAATCTCTTCCTATTATATAATCTAATAATTTTTCATGTTGGGCTCTCCCCTACCTGCTAGAAGTAAATTTCACAAGGACAAGGATTTGTGTCTTTTCTTCACAGAGGTAACCTGACACACCTGAGTTTTAGGATTCCTGACTCTTTCAGTAATTGCCTTTTCCCCAGAATATAGCTTCATTGAAAAGCTTGCCCTCAAACATGGTCTCTGGTTATGACTGACGCTATGGCTAAAGAAGCCCCAAGGTACTGCCTCTTTAGCATAGGTGTGGAGGCCCACCTACATCCATGCTTGAAGCCAAGTTCTCCATAAGGTAGGGTAGAATGGGTTAGGGCATGTCTTAGTTTCTTAGGGATGCTATAACAAATAGTCTGGGTGGATTGAAAAACACATGGTTTTTTTGACAAGTTTTAGAGGCTGAAAGTCTGAGATCAGGATGCCAGCATGGTTGGGTCTGGTGAGCACCCTCTTCCAGGTTGCAGACTGCCCAATTTTTGTTGTATCTTTTATGTGGTAGAAGGAAAGAAGGGAAGCTCTAGAGTACCCTTTCACAGAGCACTTAATCCCATCTTGAGGGCTCCCTTTTCATGACTTTATTCTCTCTCAAAGGCACTACTTCCTATTACAACCACATGGGGGTGGAGGGTATGGATTTCAACATCTGAATATTGGTTGCACACACACATCCAGTCTTTACCAGAATGGGGACAAACATAATATTTTCCATTACTAGAATACCATAGATGTCACTGGGGACCAGACTAGTCTCTTTTCTTGCATGTAGAGGTCAGTTATTTTACCTGGGTGGTGTAAAGTTGAGTTATGGACTGTTTATGTCTTCTTGAAAACACAGTGAACTGTTGGAAACCCTTTTCTGTTGTAGTCCCCCACACTTGTATACTGGCATAGAGTACCCTCTCTACTTGCTGATGATATAAAATTCCACCTATATAATTACATGCATTTCTTAAGGAGTGCCATGGATCCAAATGCAAAGACCAGAAGCCCAATCTAAAAACAGTTTGCAATATAATTCAGTTTGCAATAGAGGTTCAAGTACTACCTTCTAGAAGAAGTAATTTATCTGTATTGGAAATATCTGTGATCACCATCTAGAGGAGATTGTGCATACCCTGGAAGTCCAGCTTCATGAAACCTTACAGAAAAGGTAGTGACCTTGAGTGGGGTGTACTCAGCACACTGAAAAAGGAAGAGTCCTCTGTTCTTTACTAAGAGCACAGGGACATCTTTGATGAAGTCATTTTGTAGTCCCTCCTTTGGTTTTTTTAATTGGACTTGCAGCCATTTGTATTTTTAATTAAGTTGCTAAGGTAGAGTAGAACCCCGAAGTGAATTAAAATGTCTAGTCCTATGAGCCATTATTATAGGCTTTCTGCATGTAGGAGCATATCTAAGCTTTCAGATACACAAGTCATGAAAGGAAAGAAAGAAAGAAAGAAAGGAAGGAAGGAAGGAAGGAAGGAAGGAAGGAAGGAAGGAAGGAAGGAAGGAAGGAAGGAAGGAAGGAAGGAAGGAAGGAAAGACAAAGAGAAAGAAAGAAAGAAAGAAAGAAAGAAAGAAAGAAAGAAAGAAAGAAAGAAAGAAAGAAAGAAAGAAAGAAAGAAAGAAAGAAACCACTTGTCTGAAATTGCCATTAAACTGTGAACTCTTTGACTTGTAAAATTAAGTGATGGATTGAGTTGGAATAGAACCAAATTTCTCTGGAGGTTAGGCACAGAGGCCGGTCACTGGAGTAATTACAGAGCTGACAGCCCAACGCTCTTTTCCAGCAGTTAAGTGGAAAGTAAAGTATACTATTGACATGATGTTATCTCCCATTCTAGATGGGAGATGGAAGCTTCAGGAAGCTTTGATGCCAAATAAAATGGACTATAGAATCTTTGTGGCTATAATTAGAACAGGTCGCTTGCCATCTGAGACTGTAAGAGCCCCAAAATATGTAACAGTGTTTTCTAAATGTTTACCACATCAAATGGTACAAAAAATGAAACCTAGAGTCCTGAAACCAGAGATGTAAGAGAAAGACCATGCAACTGTTGATTTTTATGAGCCAGCTACACTCACACGTGTTTGGAAGGGAGTGGGGAACCCACCACTTAGGTAAACTGTTATTGGGATGAAACTTATGTGCATGCATTATCCCTCTGTTCTTGGTCTGGCTGCATTTGTGGGGCTCCATTCAGTTTCCTGACCTCTTGGATTGGTGTTTAAAGGACTAAGTGATACTGTTTAAAGGCACAAGTGCAGGGTAGATTCACACAAGCAACTTAGGCAGGTGAAGTTGAACATTATGAGTTCTAGAATGTGCACTGTTTACAGTCAGTGTTCTAATTTAAAGTACATGTATTTGATATGTACTGGTAGTACTTTTTTCAATACCACCTTCCCAAGATAGCATCTGTGTGGCTGGTAGAGAGGCAAAACCTGCTTATGTAAGCTTGTAGGTATTGGGAGGACCCTTGGGTACATGCTTATCCTCTGGTATGTGGTTTAGGGTCTGGGTGGGGTTCCTGCCCCCTTGAACTGGTGTCTTCAAAGACATTTCTGGTGAATATGTTCTTTGTACCTAAGACTTCATCAGGCACAAGGGACTCTCTCATGCTGCTTCAGGTCTAACTCGGTTGCTATTGGTGATAACTTCTAAGAGTTAACTCACATTCTCTGTCCTACTCCTGGCTGGTAAGTGACTCAAGACCAGTCAGTTACCTCCCCCCAGGGAATCCCCTTCTCCATGAGCCTAATGGACAAAGTTTGTTACATCAGACATGCATGGATTTGGGGACATTACACCTTCCCAAACCACACAGAAGTTAAAAACCAACTCAATAATACCAACCTTTGTTCTCTTTGTTTCTAACTGTCACACTGATTTTTTTTTTCTTTGCTGCCTCAGGTTGATGCACAATCACCATCTGTGGAGAAGCTTTACCCTATTCACACACACACACACCACACACACACACACACACACACACACACACACACACACGTAATTGCGAGGCCCACTTTCTTTGATTTTAGCTTTTATTTCAACCTGTGGAAAACACCTCTGTTATTTTGCCCGAGCTAGGAAGCCATGCTATAGAAAAATGAGTCCTGGCAACTCCATAATTTTCATCTCTCTTTTGATCCCCTCAGGTCTGTGGGAAGAGGGGCAGGCTCCCTACTCTCCTCCTGTCTGGAAGGTATTCTCTCAGGTCATCTCTCCCCCAGTTCTGAGTAGGTACCCAGTCTGCTCCTGCACTCAAATTCTTCAACAAAACAGCACCAAGCGTTTTGCAAATCCAGCGTTCAGGCTGGGGACTAGTAGTTAAGCACAGGTCCATCTCTGCATTATCCTGGGGCTGCATCTCTCTCCTCACCTGTGAGCTGAGATCAGTTGACTAGAGACCCTACAGACACCTTCAAGCTGTAATAATCTAAGATTCTCTGATGACTTAAATGCATCAACTGGAAAAAAGTTTTCTCTATATTTAGCTATCCAAACTAATTTGCTCTTTTAAATTTCTCTGGCTTTTCCTCCATATTTCTATGAATACATCAAAAGAAAAACTTTGTAAAATATGCTTTTTTAAAATAATTAATCTTAGTATTAAACATCAATGCCCCTGGCTATAATATAAAGTTATCCTACAATTGATTTCAAGACCTAAGAAACAGAACTGTTGTTGACTTCGTAAACATATAAATTGTTTATTTCATGAAAGTGGAAATTTTTCAGCCGATGAAATAGTTTTCTTGTGGTTATATAACATCGTACATTACATATGTGCTCAAGCAGATCTACTCAGTGATTCCATTCATACATGGTTATTGAATGAGCCAATCAATTAATGAGCAAACAATTACATATCTCTTTAAATTATAAATGTTAGTTTTATTCTAGTAATTATTGTTACCATGTGCTACTGAAAACCTTAAACACATTATGACACATGCCTTGTAATATTCTTTCAAAATTCCTTATTTAAATGAGTTTACTTCTGCCCTGGCCGGTTTGGCTCAGCGGTTAGGCGTTGGCCTGTGGATCAGAGAGTCCTGGGTTCGGTTCCCGCCAGGGGTATGTACCTTGGTTGCAGTTTGTCCCCGGCCTTGGTTGGGGTCGTGTGGGTGGCAACCATTCAATGTGTCTCTCTCACATCAATGTTTCTCTCTCTCTCTTTCCCCCTCTCTCCCTCCCGCTCTATCTGAAGATAAATGCAAAAATGTCCTCAGGTGAGGATAAAAAATAAATAAATAAAAAAATAAAAAAATAAATGAGTATACTTCTAAAAATATGTTGGACTCTATAACATAAAGTACTTTTGTTATAATACTTCGGTGATTTTTCCTGAGCAGACAAAATTAATATACTCTCACATTAATGGTGACATCTCTCATCGGTTCCTCGTTTTAGTACTTCTAATTAAAACGTGTTTGTTCCTAAAGCTGAGGGAAATGTATTCCTCTTCCTTTTTGCATTAATTTATAGTAGGATTTGCGATATGCAGAGACGTTTCACATTCTGTAACCATGTATATCAAGGCATGCTCGTAAGCAACATCGGTGCTAAATAGCCAAATCTATAATACACTCAGGAAAGGAAGGCAGGTAAGACAGTCGGCCGAACTGTTGTGTGACAGATGTTTGACTTCTGATTTGTCAGACATAAATAAGGTTTAGGCAAACCTCATTCTGGAGAGAAACCTCACACACTCGGGGTAGACAAAACCCTTAGGCACCCAGAGACTTAGGAGTTAGGCCCACTGCAAACACTTTCCCAAAATTAATTTACTGCTGCATATTATTTCAGCGATTACGATTTTGCAGGATGTTCTATTCCAGTTTCATCAAGGCAGCTAATAACTTACATGTCTAAGTGGTGCCTGTTGAAATAAACTTGAACTGGATGTAGAACTTGGATTTAGCTGCCTGTTCATGAGATTGTAGTTTTAATTAAATGTCATACTCAAAGTAAGTGATGAGTGTGCTGTTCCTGGTCTGGCGGTGGACTCGAGGCCTAACTACAGCACAAGCACAGACAGCTCCACTCAGTCCTCAGATGACATTCCCCAGTCTAACTGGCATGAGGGCTATGTTCAGCTTTTATTTACATTACTGATACGTAAAAAATGATCAACTTTATAACTGAAGTAGAGGAAAGATTGTCACATTGCTCTCTGTTTCATAAATGTTAACGTACAAATGTGCAGTTATTTCACTGTTATGAATAAACTGTTTTGATGAGTATTTATGCAGTAAAATTTATTTAAGTTATGTTTGGGGTTGCAACTTTTATATCCTCTTCTTAAGCTTACGGCAGGTTATTCAATTCAAATAGTGTATTTCAGGAGAAAAATCATTTGTCGTTTTTCACAACAAAAATATATTTCCATTAGCATAAACTTTATGTCACAAATATTTCCTTTTTCGTATGATGTATTATTCACTTTATGTTCTTGGTCCACACAGGTTTTTAGATGTTTGACATAGGGGAGAGTCTCTATGCATGCGTGATTAATTTTGCTTAGTGCTGTGGTTCAATGACAGATGAGAGTGTAATGAGTATAAAAGATATTGCCTCCCCGTTGTGGTCTTCCCACACTCATTATTTCCTGGCATTTCCTTGCAGAAGCCCTCACAAGCACATTTAGTTTTTTCTTCCCTTTTAAACCCGATTTGCTCTTGTTTTCATTCACATTGCCTCGTTTGAACATTAGTTTTTGAATACTGGTCATTTGGAGGGCATTTTTGTTCATTTTATGTCCCCATGTGAAATACATGTTTGAATTGTAACACACACATACACACACACACAATAACTGAATAATCACATGATAAATCTTTTTACTCAAAGTCACTTAATATGTCATTAATTTAACTTATGAAGATGTTTGTATGATCAGCAAGATATGTGTTCTCAAAAATAGAATACACTGCAGAGAAGAAAAATAGATTTAAAACTGCTTTTTATTGGATTTAGCCACTAGAATAATCACGGAGAGATATAAATAAGAACTTTCTCATTCAGTTTTATTTTTTTATTTGCAATAGTATCACTCCATATATGCACTAATATTTTAGTAGACTCTTTAGCAGACCCTGTGCTGGAAGGACAGACTAAGATGAGGAAGGTATGCTTATTTTTTCAGACAGTATGTAGCTCAGTGGAGAAAACAAGCGTATGAACAAAATCAAGCATCTGTGAATTGCTACTGGGATATAGTACAGAAATTCAAAACAAACAACCTTCCTCAGTTTTAGATTAATTTAAAATAAAATAGTAAATGAACTTGAGTAAGGGAATATAATGCCTTTTAGATAATGTACAAATTAATTTTTGCTTATTAAAATTATAAATTCTTAGCTTAGCCGGTGTGGCTCAGTGGATGAGCATCGACCCATGCACCAAGAGGTCACCGGTTCGATTCCTGGTCAGGGCACATGCCCAGGTTGTGGGCCTGATCCCCAGTGGGAGGCATGCAGGAGGTGGCCAATCCATGTTCTCTCTCATTGATGTTTCTATCTCCCTCTCCCTTCATCTTTCTCTAAAAAAAAAAAAAACAATAAAGAAAAATATGGTTTTTTTTAAACATAAAATTTTTAAACACTTTAGTACAATGTATTAAGGGTTCTAAGAGGAAGAACTGCAGGATTTTAGAAGATATTAAAGGGTGTGGTTTACTGCCTGAAGGACTCAAGTAAGTCTTTAACAGGAAGTTTTAGGCATGTCCTGATGAGAAAAAGGAGGAAGGCAACATTGAATAAGGAAAACAATGCAAAAATAAAGAAACATGAAAGCAGGGCCTGTTTGCAAAGTTCCCTGATTAACTATTGTGTGTGTGTTATTTTGAGGGGTTGTGCTTCCATACCTGGAAAGTGGCAGGAAATAAAGTGGAGCAGTCAGGTCATGGCCAGATGGTGAATGACTTTTGCTAAGTGTGAAGGAGTTTGGGTTTTATTCATACACGATGGGAAGTATATGTATATATTACAGCATGGTAATTATTTTGGATTGTCACAGTCCAGCCCAGTGCTGGTCATACATTAAAGTGCACATGGATCGGCTGGGGATCTTATTAAATTATAGACTGCGATTCTGTCAGTATGAAATGGGACTTGAGCTTCTACATGACAGAGGAGCTCCTAATTGAGGCCCATGGTATTGGACTGAGGACCACTTTGTAAGGAGCAATTGTTAGTTAGCACCTGGAAGCTATGTAAAATAGAAAATGCTGGGCCCTACGTCACATATAAGTTAGAATATACAAGTAAGTTAGAATATACAAGTGTGGGGTGAAAACTAAATACACACATGCAACAGAAACACACACACACACACACACACACACACACACACACACACACACACACATACCCTCAGATTTCTGAGGAACCGTAAACCCCAGACATGACCTTGCCCAGTTTTGCAGACCGCTCACTACACCAGGCCAGCAATGCTGAGAGATGAAACAAAGCCAGTGAGCATGCACGGCAGAAGCAGATTTGAGAGACATTTAAAGGAAAAGTGAGTTGGATTTTGAGTTTTATACTTGAGAGAAGAGAGGGTAGAAAATCTTAGATATTTCCATTTATTTATGACAAAAGTGCTTTAATAGCTAATAATATCATAACTTAAGATAGAGAATAAAGTATGGGGTAAGACAGGAAGAGAATGTTCTTGAGTTGTAATATGCTGACTTTGAGAAATATGAAAGTTTTTGGTAAAGAGGTATAATAAGTATTAGCAAATATGTTTACTAGACCTCAAAAATGATGAGAAGAAACACACACATATACACACATTTGACCTATAATTAACATGTAGAAGGTGTTGGCAAATGGAAGCTGAGTTTTGAGTGATTGCAATGGGCCAGATTATACTGGGCATTTTTAAATATATTCATAAAAGGCATTAGCAAAGCAATTAAGATCATAGACACTGAACACAAATGGCTGGGTTTCCATTTGTTGGAAACCCACCACATGTTGCATGAATGGCCTTTATCAGGTCTTGACACTATTCTTTGCCTCAACTTTCTCATCTCTAAAATAGGAATGTTAGTAGAACCTACTTAATAGGATTATTTCTGCGTTAAAGGAGTTATTTTAGGCACACTCTTTAAAACAGTGCCCAGCAAATAATAAACATCATATATGTTTCTGCAGTAGAAGAAGGTATATAGAATTCCAAGATAAGAAAAAAAAAGAGCTTACTAGGAAACACAAATATTTAAGACATATGTGGAAGAAGAGATTAAACCAAAGAAGACTAAAATGAGAGTAATCAGAAAAGTGAGTAGAGAATGTTTATGTCGATGTCAAGGAGTGGGGCAGTTAAAGAACAAAGTAGTCAGCAGTGCTCCATCCTTGATTAAATTTTTAAAGAAAGAAAGCTGAAAATTGTTGCTGGATTGGAAAATTATAAGGTTGTGGTTGACCTTTGGAAAAACAACTTATGAGTTAAATGAAGAGAACAGAAGAAAATTGTCATAGGATAAATAATAACTAGGGAACTAGAGAGTTTTCTTTCTTTCTTTCTTTCTTTCTTTCTTTCTTTCTTTCTTTCTTTCTTTCTTTCTTTCTTTCATTCTTTCTCTTTCTTTCTTTCTTTCTTTCTTTCTTTCTTTCTTTCTTTCTTTCTTTCTTTCTTTCTCTTTCTCTCTCTCTCTCTTTCTTTATTTCATCTTTCAGAAAATATTGTAATTAAGACTAGTAAGGATATACCATAGTAATTTGAGAGATGAAAGGGGAAAAAATGATTTTTCTTTTCATATTATTTTGGTTATTTTGTTTTATTTTTGTTTCATTATTATTTATTCTTTAGAATGAATGTGATTAGACAGTATCTGTAGCTTGACAAGAGGAGGCCAATAGAAAGCGAAGCATTAGTGAGGCAGACCGATAGCTCTTAAAAGCAACCAAGACATTTCCTTAACTTGGAATGAGAAGATTTAAAAGCTTTAGTGCAAATATAAAAAAACATGGAGATTGAGGGGAATTACACTAAAAAGTTCAACTTTGTCTTCTTGGTAAACTTAGGTGAAACAATTTATTAAAAAGTAATGTTGACAAAATGTTCACAGCTATCATATTTTCTGATTTTAACGACAGAGTATCTCTACTGTAAATGATCCAAAAGTTCTGAATTTTCTTAAATACTATAGCAATTTCCAAAACCTAAGAACCATCTTAGGCTGTTGTGATACATGGAGATGAAAATTTAATAATAAAAAAGTGAATAATTAAATAATTATGTACATAATTCCCTCAAAGAAGATACAATTTTAAAATACGTTTTCAATGAAAAAAAAAGGAGAAATCATTTTCTTGTTTATTTGGTATAGTCAATAATCAATCATTTATAAGGACCTTCGATCAGTGAGACTCCTTAAGAGTTCCTATAATTACTAGGTAAGTGCGTTCACCCTCAAACTCCATGGATATGGAGGCCAAAGGGAGAAAAAAAAGCGCTTGCTTTAAAAATTTTACAAGTCATTGTACCAAGATAAATCAGTGCCTTCAGGTGCCTCTGCATGGCTGTTGGAATTTTAAGTGAACACAATTCTGCTTTGTGTCAGACGCGTAGTAGACTGATTAAGTTGTCAGTTTTTAAATCTCTGCAGGTGATAAACTGACCGTTTTAAATGCCACTGTTAAATGTTATATCAAACTGCAGAGGGCTCCTGGTCTCCTGATAGAACTTAAAAATGCCAGTGGCTTCATTATATTTATATTCGTGTAAATTAAGCAAGTCCCTTTTGAATACCTGTTATTTGGTCTGCGTGCTTACTGAAATTATAAATATGAATTTAAGCTTTGTTATGATAGCAGTTACCTTTGTTAAAATGCTGCCTGTGTTCTATTTTGGAAATCACTTTCGCGTATGAAATAAATCACAGCTTCATATTTTCCCCTCTATTAGCTCTTTAACTGAAATTCTTCTTTTATGTTGGTGACCCTTGTTTCACTGAAGTAGAAAAATAAGAACATCTTTCACTTTTTACTTTTTCACATAAGTTCTAATTGATCAAAAAGACGACTCCTATTTTGAATGTTTTTGTTACATATATTCCTACCTTTCCGTGTACTTTGCCACAAGCCATCCCAGCTGCTCAGTGTCAGGTACTAAAAGTGTTTGTCCCCTTCATTCAATTTGTAAGTCAACTTGTATTCTGACTCATCTTTACTAAATGTCATTTTTATGTTAATTTCTATTTATAAATAATTAATGATGGACAAAGGTTTAAGTCCAGACATTTTACCATGGCTTTTGAGATCCTCTAACATCCTTTTAAAACTGTTTATCCAATGATACTGTATTACATGAGATATTCTACACGAGATCCACCTCATCTATATTGACCTACTTACTATTCCCTGAATATTTCTTAAACATGTTGCCCCACTTGACTTGGAATAGTCTCCCTTTTTCTGTTCTTTTATTACAATATCTATCCCACCTTTTAAAAAAAGCTTTATTGCCTTTTATATAACCTTCTTGATCATAAATTTTTTAATGGCCATAATTGGTATACATGATCTCTTCTTATTATACGTGATTTTAGGTGTTGTTGTTTTTTCTGAATAAATTGTAATTCCCTTAATGTTAGGAACTATGGTTTATCATTTTTGTATACCATACCATCTAAAAGAATGATTTGAAAAATGCATATAATTAATAAATACTTATTTTGATAAAAAAAATTATCCAACTCGACTTTTTTAAACTCATCTTTATTGTAAAATGTATTACAGATGTCCCCCTTTTTTCCTCCCATTGACCCCCTCCCCAATCCCGCTCCCCTCCTGCCTTCCCCACACTATGGTGGGTGTACATTGGTTATGCATGTATGCATAGAAGTTCTTTGGTTTCCCTCCCCCCTTCCATTTGAGGTTATCAGTCTAACAACCAATTTGTACTTCTTAATTCCTTCATTTTTTTCACCCATCCCCCCAGCCCCCAACCCATCTGGCAAGCAACAAAAAGTTCTCTGTATCTAAGGGTTTGTTTCTGTTCTGCTTGCTCATTTTGTTTGTAGATTCAATTGTTGATAGATATGTACTAATTGCCATTTTATTGTTCATATTTTTGTTCTCCTTCTCCTTCAAAAAGACCCTTCAACATTCCATATAATACTGGTTTGGTGGTGATGAACTCCTTTTGATATTGCATGCATTTCTCTTAAAATAGTTCACAAAGGACATATATTTATCACAACTCCATTTTTCAGTCTTTGGATTTAAAACATTTTCTTACCTTGAATAAGAATATCTTGTGTAGATACTGGCATTCTATCTAACCTCAACTCTAATACAAGAATATAATTTATTGATTGATATATAAGGAATGCCATCATTTAATCAATAATGCCCTTTATATTAATCTATGTAACATGATAGACTTCATAGTTTTCTTCAAAGTCATTATATCCCAAATACACAAGAAGAGTAAAACATCAAAATCAGATTTTTTGGCATCCGTGAATACCAATGATATTATTATTTCAAACCCCAATCCTAAATAAAAATTTGGATTAGAAATGCTTAATGTCATTTTTTTTTTTTTTTTGTAAATGAAATAAAGGCCCCATATCAATATTCACTTTCATTTCTTTGTGCCTAAATTGAAACACCAGAAATGACAGAAGGATCAAGTGGACAGATATCAAATATATCATTGCTGCCCTGTTTTGTCTGAACACAGCTTTTGACCTGAGGAAAGTATTTTATTTAATTTTGACAGTTGGGTCCAAGATGAGTCTGTTGGAGGTGGCCATGGGTCAACTATGATCACAGGAAATTCTAGATTTTAAATAACTAAAGCAATGATTGAAGCTTGACCTTAAATTTTAGTTCTCCAGATTTTTCCTAATATTCACATGTTTTAATGTATCTGTAGAGATCAATTAGAGCAAATCTAGCCTTTGGTAAATGTATTAAATTAGAGAAGTATGTGTTTTCTTTGTATACTTTTAATATAAAAAATGTAGCAATGTCATCAAAATGTCCATGAAAAATATGGTCCTGATATGTGGGTGAATTGATAGTTTGTACTGAATGATAAAATAACCAAGTGTTATAATACAAATTAACTAATTAATTTTGAGCTAAATTTTAATTTGCTACAATTAATATTTTATTTATTATACTCATCGACAAATCAGTGCCTATATCTTTTAAGTTCTGTCTTCACTGTAAACTCTTCCTTAGAAAAGCAAAACAAATATACTCCAAAGTCAAATATGGGAATTATTACAGAATAATTGGTAGATATTTCTCAAACTCTCTGATACCCTTACATTCAACGAAGTCATTCTGAAATTTTATATTGTTAATACTGTCAATGTTCTGTACCTTGTGTAAAATAAGCTCTGGGTAAGTGTCTGTCCATTATTTTCCATGTATTCATACATTATCAGTTTAGGAGAAACAGAAGTGAGGTTAATGAGCCTTCACTTCCAGGAATTTACATTTGAATTAGCCAGAGAACTAAATATGATGATCAACAACATATGTTTCTTTTGTTTAGTGAAAATGTCTCTTGATCAAAGATATTTATTTGTTGATGCCATGGATGGGGCTCTCAAAGAATGTTTTGCAAAGTGATTGATATTCTAATTTTGCTTTGAAGATAGAATGTAGCCAGACATGGAGATATGAGAAAGGGAGATGAAGGAAATAGTTTGAGCAAATGAACAGTGAAGAGAATGTATGAGTCAGGGGAGAAAGGGTGGGAATAATTCATCGCCGCCTATAGTCGCAGAGGTATTGGGAACGAATAATTGTAAATAAACTTGGAAAGGTAAGTTTCTTTCATTTAAAATTTGTATAATAATTATTTAGTTGGCCAAAGAAAATCCACTTTGAATACCTTTGAGTAGGCAAGTGAAATTAAACAGTTTTAGAAACTGATAACAAGCAACAGTCTGAGAAATACTTCCATGAGAAAAGAGAGGGAAGAGATGAAAGTCAGAAAAAAGTCTAGAACTGCATGTATCACTGTCTTGGATAAAAATAAATATCTCACGTTATAATTAATGAGTGCATATATTGGGGAAAGAGTGTTGGAAATAAACAAGAATGCATACAAGTGATATTTCAGAGGTTATATCTCAAGACTTGAAAATTGATTGGTGGTGACTAAAAATGGAACATGAGTAATTTTTGATGGAAGCAGACTGGGTGCAATTTGCACACTGATAGTTTGAAATTAAAATACACTAATTGAATGCTAGCCAAGGGTTGGAAATTTGAGGATTAGCTTTTTGGGAAAGTTCAGATGAAGATACAAAGAGAAAAGGAATTTGATGCCATGAAACAGAATGATGTCTTACTGAACAAAATAAAGGGAGGAAAAAAATGAGAAAAAGGAAAATAATCACAATTCCCTTTTTCTTTCAACCATATTACCTCTTCTGGTTCCATCCCTTCTATTGGTAGGTATGTCCCAAACTTCCCCAAATTATAAAACCCCTGACCACATTCCCAGAATTGTGGCTTCCAAAAACACCATTCACATCTTTAGGTTCAAGCTTCTTATAAGGGAAATCTGAAATGTCTTAACTTCTGTAATTTGCCTCTGTTGACCCCATTACCCATAAACTAAGGTCACTTAGGGACTTAGTTACTTCTCAAAAGGAAAAGTCTTCTTCTGTGAATTCTCACTGAAATTGTCATTGTTTATAGTTTTTAAATACACTTATTACTTGATTCTACTAGTTTTTTTTATAATGTTATTTCTGACTACTGTAATTTTTTTTAACATTTTCTCTCTGAAATATTAGACTTAATCTGAGCCCCTATAATGTGCCAAGCATTGATTATTAAGGAATTATGAATAAAAATAGGACCCAAGACTAAGAGAAAAGAAGAACGCCATGTTCTCAGATAAGTTTCCTTCAAAAGAAGGAATTTATCAGTCGATGATAGGGAATATAAGGAAACCTATTTTAAAGAGCTTAAACATGTTTGACAAGTCGTTTTTTTTTTTATATATATATTTTTTCTTTATTAATTTCAGAGAGAAAGGAAGGGAAAGGGAGAAATAGAAACATCAATAAGAGAGAACATCCATTGGCTGCCTCCCACATGCACCCCGCTGGGGATTTGGCCCACAACCTGGGCGTGTGCCCGGACCAGGAATTGAACCTGCATGGGTTGATGCTCAACCACTGAGCCACACCAACCAGACAACAAGTCTTTCTTGGTGACCATTTTCTTCCTTTCTCATGTTTTTGATTCCACCTTTATTTCTTTAAACATTTTCAACATAGTTATGTTACATTCTTAGTCTAATTCCGTTGTTTGAAATTTCCTGTTCCTACTTCTCCATTTGGTTGTTTCAGCTGACTCATTTCAGGGTGACTTAGTTTGCTATGTATTTTATCATGTAAGAATGTGTGTTTAGGTTAAAAAGATCTTCATATATAAACTTCATGGGCAGTCTGGGTGATGCTGTAGCTCTTCTGAAGGAGATTTATAGTTGCTTCTGTCACGTAGCTATGAGCCCTACCTGTGACACTACTTTTCAGTTTAATTTTTCAGCTGGGGTTTCCTGAAGATCACTTGTTTATAGTTAAAATCCCAAATGTGGGACATGTCAGAACAGTGGCTAATCTATTTAAGGAGAAACATTTTCCCTCTACACTGGCCAGGAGAGACAGCTTCCCTTGTCGTCATCCATTTGCCAGGGGTTTGATTTATTCTTACCGTTCTTGTAGTATGGATTAACTTTATTCTGGTCCAGTGTTACGTGGTGTCCTATAGCACCCCCTTTCCTAGACAAGCTTGGATTGAATCTCTTCGCCATCTGTGCACCTTTTGGTTACTGTGATCCACAGGTTCCCAGTGTTGACTTATACTCTAGTATTTAGTTTTTTTTCTTTGTTCCCTTGTAGCTCCATTACTTGACCGAAACCTCAGCTATGCGTTTCTGGAAGCAAGAGATGGTCAGACAGGGTTTTAGAGAGTGGTCACACTCTCTTCTCCATCATCTTATTAAAAATGTCTTTCAATTGGTATTAAAACAATTTCAATTATCTACCAAAATTCTAGATTCTTTATTTATTCTTTTGCAACTTTGAGAACAAATGTATTGAACAACTCATATATTTTATTGCCATTGTCCTGGTTATTTCATTGATTTATTTATCTTTTCAATATAAGCATTCATTGACCTTTCCCTATGCAATACTGCCTCTCTCCCCTGTGCATGTCTCCTTTCATGGAAATATTTTAGTAAGTAGTTAAAATGTTGTTGATTCATATTTTTATCATTGTAATAACAGTGAAGGATATACTCTTAAACAAGGTTTCAAATTTGGGGCAAACATTTTCTCTAGCTGTAGCACATATAACCCTAGCATGTAAATATGGTACAGCTCTCTAAGTGTGAATTTACTCATTCATTGACAAATTTCAAAATATTAGCTTGGATGAGCCCTTTATTAGGTCTGGTTGTGAAGTGTGTAATAAAATGTAACATTTTGTTGTTAGATCATATTTTATAAAGCGTTCATTTCTCTTCATAGTTAATAAAAATTGGGGGAGATAATTGCTGCTTAAATCATGTGGTTTATAGATCATGTAATAAAGTCTTAGAATTCATGTTTAAAATCATAATTAATTGTCACTCAAATATTTTTTTCAGCTCTTCTTCAAGTGACAATTTCGCTTAGCAAAGTAGAGCTTAGTGTGGGTGAATCTAAATTCTTCACATGTACAGGTATGTACTACGAATATTTTCAGATAACTTGATTTATGCTTTAATTATTTAATATAATATATTGGCAAAACTTAAGTTGTGCAAAACCCAATTCTCTAAAAATAAAATCTTATATTATCATTGGGTTTATAATAATTGAAACAGTGTCAATTATTATATTTTGCATATTAAATAAAATGAATTTTATTTCTTTTTTTTAAGTTATTAACTTTGACTGTCAAACTAGCTCATTTATTTTGAAAATAACTTATTATCAAATATAATATATACATGTTAACTTAAATCAATTCAAGTATTATACCTGTCTAAGTAGTAATGTTAGGATTAATGTAAATATTATAACTAATATTTGTAAATATGCAGTGAATAAGTTAAGTAATGTACACTGCACTGCAGTTACACCTGCTGAAAATTTTAGGACAAAACAAATCAAGTTCATCTTATGAAAAGTGATTTTAAAAAGAAAATAATTTAATCAGGAAAAATTACAAGATTTTTGCGACTATTAATCAAAAGTATTAAATACCATACATAATGTCTATAGGAAATTATATGGAGTTCATTCAGTTTAATCATGTACATGCAGAATTTTTCAGAAGACATTTAAATATTTAAACATCAGCTCTGGCCGGTTTTGCTCAGTGGTTAGAGCATTGGCCCACGGACCAAAGAGTCAGGGGTTCGATTCTGGTCAAGGGCATCAACCTCGGTTGTGGTTTGGTCCCCAGCCCTGGTAAGGGTCATGCTGGAGGCAGCTAATCGATGTGTCTCTCTCACATCAATGTTTGTCTCTCTCTCTGTCCCTCTCTCCCTCCCACTCTGTCTGAAGATAAATGGAAAAATATCCTCGGATAAGGATTAAAAAAATATATATATATATATATATTTAAACATCAAATTCTAGTTCAATTTACTGAAGAACTCACAAATGAACACGTTCTACTACTATTTAGCTTCATCGTATTCATTTTATTATAAAAAAAAATATTCATTTAGTGCCGAATTGCTTACCAGAGTATTCTCAAATTGTTTCTGTTACTGTTTATATTTAAGCAATTCAAATGCATTTAAATAGGCATTTTTGACATAAAATGCATTGTAAAAGTTGTCTTGAGAATGGCATGGCTTATTTATTATTATTAAAATTATTTAAAATAGAAACAGTTACGACATATAAATCATATTCATAACATACATACTATATATTAAAGAATATTATGACTACATATACAATGTTTTATATATTATATTGTATTAATCACATCTTATGAAAAACTAAGAGAGGCTATGATTTGTTTTAAATTATTTTTTTATTGATTTTTTAGAGAGAGAGAGAGGGAGAGGGAGAGAGATAGAAACATCGATGAGAGAGAAAATCAACTGGCTGCCTCCTGCATGCCCCCCACTGGAGATGGGCCCACAACCTGGGCATGTGCCCTGACTTGGAATCAAACCAGCAACCTCTTGGTGCATGGATTGATGCTCAACCACTGAGCCACACCAGCCAGGCGAGGCTATGATTCTTTAAACATTTGCCTTCATAAAACTCTGAATTGATAGTTGTGTTGATTCGTATTTTTGTATATTGACCAGTGGAATAACAGAGCAAGAGAGAGATTGGTTCAACCTCATTTATTATGTCAGCAGAGCTTTGGCATAAGAATATAGTGATTGTTTCTAAATGTAATCCCTATTTTATATACACAAATGCATGGGTGTATCCCATAATCACATTATAATGAAATAGTTTAAAAATGAATTTTGAAAATACAATGAAATAGTATTATTTTCTTGGATTTGCATATTATGATTATATAAATTATATAATATAATTACTTCTGTATTTATCAAATAAAGTCAAATTAAGATACAATTTAAAAGTATGAATTAATATCATTCAGTGATACTGACTTTTGCTCTTAATAAGGCAAAATAATTAAACATGTTTTTTCTTTTATGTAAAGATGTATAACTGAGAGGTATACTGTTATCATGGAAGTGCCCTTATTTATATTAAATATAGTAGTAAAATAAGAATCTAAAAATAAAGATGTGGGAAACCCATGCAAATCAGAAAGCTTGCATGTATTTTTTTCTAGTACGCTAGTGTCTATGTTGACATGTCTCTAAAGCTGCCTTGCACCATAAAACACAATAACTAAATATGTCTTAAATTTAGGGTATTTAGAAGGGAGTCAGATCCTCGGAGAACTAAATAAGAGTCTGTCATATGTAGGAATGGAATTTTTATACTACATTTTTTATACTCAAGAAAAGAAAAAGTTCAATTGTATTTACTAATTTCTCCAATAGGCCATTCTTATCAATAAAACAATATACAAAATTTATTGTAAATTATTAATTATTAGAGATGCCAAGAAAAGAATGTATGATGACCACTCTATGAAAATCCAGAGTAAACTCTCTATAATAATGAAGTTATATACCTTATTATTAAGAATAAAAATATACAGAATATTTCACAGACTATCATCTATATTTTACTGTATAAAATGAGATTTTTTGTATTGTTCAAGTTTAAAGTGATGCTCATTTACATTATTCTTTTGTGACATCTCTATGGAGAGGAAACTTAAAAAAACAACAACAACAAAATAACTGCCCTAAATGAGTTATGCTCTAACCACTATGGTATTATGTATCTGTTCAGTGAAACAGAAAATAGCATAACTGAGGTCCATTTCAAATGTGAACTTTCTTCCATACCTTTTCTCTAGCATGTGTAATTTGATCTAGAAAGGATACTGTTTTGTTTCCAAAGCGATTTGTTGGAACAAAAATAAGACTGAACAATTTTCTCTAAAGAGGTCCTGCAGATATTAGCTAACTTGATGCATTTTCCCCAATGCTTTTAAGTTAGTAGTGTGTGCTGCTTCCATAAATCATCTCTCCAGTAATTAGGGGAAATACATCCTTTTGGTGACTAAAAGCAAAGACAGGAAGCCTCAGCCTTTACAAAGAGGATAATGACCTACATTCCGAATTGGAAAACTTAAATATATGTTTACCCTGTAATGATTAGGTTGTAATTGCCTGGCAGGATAAGTATCATTTCAATGCATTCTAATCATCATATGACTAAATAGTTAACAGTTTTAGATGAAAATGATGAAAGTACTGATTTCACTTGAGAAATGAGATTAGGGCTTCATATTAAAAATAGTCATTGGCTTTATCTGTACAAATATAATGACTTGGGATATTAACTCAAAATTTAGTATTATCAAAAACCAAAGTTAATTTTTTATAAGATTTACATTTTTATGAGCTGAGCTTTCTCAGGGAAAAAAGTTCTAACTCCTGACCCTAGCAAAGGGAACTGAATAGGTGAAATCAGGTTACTAATTGTGTTTCTGTTTATATATATATATATATATATATATATATATATATATATATACACACACACACACACACACACACACACATATATATGTATATATATGTATATATGTATATATATGTATACATATATACATATACTATGTATATATATGTATATATGTATGTATATATATATCAAGTATAATTTATGTCTGACTCAAAGGCCAAGGCAGTTTTATAATTTAATGTAGTGAAAATCCATAGATTACTTTGATAAATATCCAACTATCATAGTTTAAATATTGTACCGGATGTTTCCTATAGAACTTTAGGGTTTTACTTACAAAAATGGTATTGAATACTCAACATTGGATAAATAAGATGAGCATGTGTTCTAACATTTGTGTTTACTTTCAATTTGTAAGATTTTCAGATTTTCCTATTTACATTGTTTTCTAAACTGTTAAAACTTGTTACATAATAAGTAAATGCCAATGTGAAAACAAGCACTTGAATCCTATTTTCAAACATTTCTTTCCCATGACTGCAGCAATTGGTGAGCCTGAGAGTATAGACTGGTATAATCCTCAAGGAGAGAAGATCATTTCAACACAGAGGGTAATGGTACAGAAGGAGGGTGTCAGGTCACGATTAACCATCTACAATGCAAACATAGAAGATGCAGGGATATATCGTTGTCAAGCAACAGACGCCAAAGGACAGACACAAGAAGCTACAGTTGTTTTGGAAATTTACCGTAAGTTGTGTATTTATTAGTTGATTAAAATTATAGTTATATAAAAATTCAAACAAAATAAAATGTGTTTAATAAAAACTAACACTCATTAAGAACTATGTACTAGGCAGTGTTGTAAGACCTTTACAGATAGCAGCTTATATCTATTTTACGATAGTGCATCTCTAAAATAGAATAAATAATAGGGAATAATTGATTATAAACATACAGATGGAGCCAAAGATGTTGGTTAAATAATTTAGTTGGAAATGTGTTAATTTTCTCAGGCCAGTAAGAATCTGCTGGGTAAATAGCAGTAGTTCATGTAGTGGTAGGAGATATATGGAGTACTTTTTACTCTAAAATGAAAGTCATGATTAAAACACATGGCGTTGGTTGTGTGATAGCAGTGACCAGCCTAGAATCAGAACTGGGGAAGGGTCAGTGAACAGGAGGAGACAGAGGAAAGGCTGAAAACTCCTCTAGGAGAGAAGGATATCGAGCCGGATTCTTCACTGCCAACCCTTTCATTAACAAGCATTGCCACACTTACACTTCATTTTGTGATCTGAGATCCATTGCTTCCAACAACCCATCCCCCTTCTGACATTTAGAAATTGTTACCCTACTTCAGAACACTGTTGACTATCTGGATTTGAAACCAGGCGGTATCACTTCATTTTGGGGTGTGAAGCAATCAGCAAACCAATCTGTCTTTAGTTTCTTCATCTATAGAATGGGTATAATAGTAGGACCTACCTTGTACATAGTCTTTTTTGAGGACCACATTAATTATTATTGCATAAAACGCTTAGAACAATACCTTACAATTAATATGTGTTAGTTAGCACTTCTACCAGTGAAAAATTACAAAGATTTTTGAATACTAGCATATAAGGCATCTCTTCTTATAACTTTTTTTTCCAGAAAAAGGATTTTTTAAAAAGTCAGTGTGTTTCCCCAGCATGACTTTCCCTTGATGAGCAGGGGAACTTGTTGGCCAATTGCTGTCCTCATGTCCCCAATGCGGCTTTCCCCCTGTTAGTTTCTAAGCTCCTCTAACAAAGACACCTTTTATGTGACCTCTATTGAACCTATTTCATAAGTAGCAAACCATTAAATTGAAACCATTATTTCGTATTTGGAAAGGTTTTTTTCTTCCTTTAAATGATGCAAAGGAAGATCCCTGCTGTTTTATTTGTTCTTGGTAAAAACACTGACTTACTTTTGGGAACATTTCTCATCAAGCACACATCTCCTGTTCATTCACTAACTGGACACATTTATTGGATGTCTACTACATGGCCAGCTATATTCTAAGTTCTAGAGACTCAGTAATGACAACACAGGAAATGTCACCGACCACTTGGTGCTGATGTTTTAATGAGTAGAGACGAAAAATAAGTAAGCTTTGAAAAATACACAGATGCTAGCTATCCATGCTATAGAATTCTATATAAAGAAAGTGGAATAGAAAGACAGAGTAGGGAGGGAGATGGCTGTTTTATCTGTGGAGGTCGGGCAGAAATGGGAAAGAACTTAAGGAGTGCAAATGCTGAAGTGTGAGAACAAACCCGGACTGTTGAAAGAATTGCAAAGATGACGGTTTGCCTAGAGCACAGAGCACAGGAAAAGAGAGGAGGCACTGGGATCAAAGTTCTGCTCATACAGATGGACCTACGGTGGGATTGTAAGGACTTTGGAATTGCTTCTCAGTGACATGGGACGTTACCAAGTAGAGGAATCGTATTATCTGGTGTAAGGTTTTCAAGGATCGTGATTTAATTAATTATTTCAGTATTGCCTCAATCAGCACAGATTCTGGAACAAGTTATTGAGAGAAATAAGCGATCATAATTTTATGATGTGTTTTCATTTCTTGACACAGAAAAACTCACTTTCAGAGAAGTGGTGTCGCCTCAAGAATTCAAACAGGGAGAGGACGCAGAAGTGGTCTGCCGAGTCAGCAGCTCCCCTGCACCTGTCGTCAGCTGGTTGTATCATAATGAGGAAGTCACCGCTATTTCCGACAGTTAGTATTTTGGTAACTCCCTACGTTATATGTTCTAATAATATTGCAGTGTTTTTTTTTTAAAGACTGAATCTACCTGACCAAATATAGAAATTGGAATTTTTGACTCTAAGCATCAACTATTTTGAGTATCTTGGAGTTGTCAGTTAGAGGTTGGCAAATGATGGACCTCAGGGAAAATTCATCCCCTTGCTGTTTTCGGAAGGTGTTATAAGAATACAAACAAACCCAATGGTTCCCTATTATATATGGCTGTTTAGGGGGCAGGGTTGCGCAGCTGCGACACAGATGGTTTGGTCTACAAAGCCTGTAATAGTTACTATCTGGAGATTTACAGACAAGGTGGCCCCTGCTCTAGTCAAGAAAAAAAATTCCATGGCAACCGTGCAAGGATACTGAGTAATTGAAGGAATTAATCCTGATGCATTCACATTCTAGGTATTATCATTCACACATGATTCTGTGGGCTCACTATATGTAAATTTAAAGTAACATCTATATGAATCCTGTTTATTATTCTGGCACTGTTCTTTCAAAGACACCTACATGTTCTAAATATTATGGTAAGGTGCATACGGATAATAGGAGGAAAAGTACATTGATTCCAATTGTCTTTATAATTTTGATGTATACTGAGCTAAAAATCTAGAATAATATGACATCTGATACTGAAAGCATAATTTGCTTACATTATGCTACTTTACCATTGTGCATTGGGAGCATTTTCAATTTAGAATATTTTTCAATGCACCTGCATTTCAGAGACGCACAAAATAATAGAATCTTTTAAAATACTTTCCCTCTCTTCGATGTTTTCATTTTATGTTTCTAAGAGATGAAACTTTTACAGCATAAAGGAGAGAAAGCAGAACACCTATTTTTGAATACCAACAGAGAATATATCATGCTTATATTTAATAATCAATTTTTTTAAATTTTGAGAATGGTTTGGACTTCATATTTTCAAAAAGCTGACTGAAACTCTTCTATTATTATAAATTAGTGAAAATAATACTTTATTTTCTCTCAATTTATTTTAGGATAACTGTTTTACATTTTATTAACAAACTGCACGAATAAATCATGCAGTACATTTTCAGCTTTCTGCCTCTCAATAATAAAGAAAAGGCAGTCATTTTATGGTAGTTAAATAACAATGTCTAAACTTTTCAGGTTGCCTAATTTGGGCTTCAAGTGTACATCTGGTTTATTGTAAACCTGCATTAAAAGAAGGATTTGAACGAAATTATAGTTTTCTTTTTTTATCCTCACCCAAGGACTTTTTTTTTTTTTTTTTTGCATTTATCTTAAGATAGAGTGGGGGGGGGAGAGAGAAAACATCGATGTGAGAGAGACACACCGAGTGGTTGCCATCCACACAACCCCAACCAGGGCCAGGGACAAACCGCAACCAAGGTACGTGCCCTCAGCGGGAACCGAACCCAGGACCCTCCGGTCCGCAAGCTGACGCTCTAACTGCTGAGCCAAACCGGCCAGGGCAAGTAAATTATAGTTTTTAAAAGATGCATAAAACAGTCTCCTCAAAGCAATGGTTGATGGTCAAGTGTAGTAGTGATACCTCCAGTCTATTACACATTTTTCCCAGTATCCCAGGATGGAATGATATGAAGCTGGAATTCCATTATGGCTGTATTTTTTTTTTTTTTGGGGGGGGGTGGCTAACACTTAGAACAACTTTTCTAACTGCTCTGTACCTTATTCAATTTCTTCATCTGTAAACTATAGGTTATTATATCCATTTAAAAAATGGTTGTGAGTTTTAAATAAGACATTAGGTATATAATAAATATTTGTTAATTAATGAATAAAATATTTGTCAATATGTCAGTTTCTCAATGGCTTGTTTTTATTTGTTCTTATTGTGGTTTCAAATCTTGGAAATCAGTTTTACCAAAATTATATGCATTTAGATTCTATCTAGAATCTGAAAATCCAATGTGGGGGAAGTAATTAAACTAGATTTAAACATGAAACTTAACAATGAGTTGCATGGTAGGCAAAAAATATATAAAAAATGAAAAAGGACGTAATTTTTCTTTTCCTCTACGATATAAAGACGTAGATGAATTGTGAGGAAGGACTTTTTTAGCCTTTTAATATTGAAGGAACTTGCCACAAAGCTCATTATCCAACCATTTGTGTGTTCATATTTGATTTACAAGGAGTAATATTCTCCATCTGATTATACTTCACATGGTCTCTCTCTCTCTCTTTTTTTTTAATATTTTTTAAATGGATTTTTTAAAGAGAGAGGAAGTGAGAAAGAGATAGAAACTCAATGTGAGAGGGACACATCGATCAGCTGCCTCCTGCACTCCCCCCACTGGAGATCAAGCCCACAACCCGGGCATGTGCCCAGACCAGGAATCAAACCATGATCTCTCAGTCCATGAGATGATGCTCAATCCACTAAGCCACACCAGCCAGGCCACATGGTCTCTTTATTAAAGCTACTGGCATAAGATTAGTCTCATAACTGTGAAAGGAACTTGTATGGGGATGCAGGATGGTGTAGTGTGCCCAGGTAACTTTCTGGAGCCTTGGTGTGGTATGGAAGTAACGTTTAGAGGCTCCAGATGGAACAATGAAGACTTGGAAATGTCCACCTTATTAGCCATGCTATTGGTAGCAGGTGTGTGGCAGACATTCAGAGTTAAAATTCCAACAGGGTATTTGAAGTGGAGTTTTTCCATGTTGTTTGTTGAAAGGAGATTCATATGCTAAAGAATCCAAGTCATTTTGTTATGAAAGTTTAATATCCTGACATTCATTGTTACCCTGATAGGGTAGAGAAATTCAATGATCTCATTTAAGTTTTTAAAGTATCTAGATTTAGCTAATTATTTTATTACAGCATCAACCAACACAGATTCTGAAATATGTTATTAAAGGAAATAAGCAATAATACTTTTATGCTTTGTTTAACTTTCTTGATACAGAAAAACTGGGCTATTGCAGATGCCCATTCAGCCAGTTTGAAAACTATCTCTGAAACTTCCTAAATGTTTCCATTATTGCCTTGCAGAGTACCCTTTCTGCATCATAAACTATAGATGAAATCATAGTGTTCAATAAAACTTGTATGTAATCTACTTCCAGATACGATTCATTCAACAGTTATTGAACACCTAGTACACGCTACCTAGTATGCTAGATGGTGGTTATTCATGGTTAACAAGGTAAACACATTCACTGCCTGCAAAATACTAATAATTGGTGGAAAAAATAAATAGGTAAATCAGTGAAAACAAGGTATGCTGATGTCTATGATAAGAAGAGTGCAGTGATAGAGGATGATAAAGAAAAAAACAGCAACACGTAAACTAATTAAAACAGAGGAGGGTGTCCAAGATGCCTGCTGAAGAGAGAGGTCACCTTTAAATATGAAAAGGAGGTAGCCAGGTAAAGAGTGGTGGAGAGAACACCATATACAGTGGCCCAGTGGGGAAAGAGCATGGATGGCACTATTCAGAAACCAGAATAAGTTCATTATAACTAGAAAGAATACCTGTACTAAGAGATAAAGTACTATTTGTTCATGAAGGACTAATAAGAAAGGAAGTTGGAAAGAAAGTTTGTGCCAGGTCAACACAGCCTTGAAATACTGGCTGAGGAATTTGGAACTTATCCAAAGAGGACATCACTGAAGGATTTTAATCAAGGCAGTGACATGACCTGACATACTCCAGAAGATTATGAGTGCTTCAGTGAGGGAAATGAATTGGATGGGAGTCAAGGAAAAACTCCAGGTGCTGAGAACAATTTGAATCCTAAATGCAATAACTGTGGACGGAGAAAGCAATCCAGACTAAGTAATGATAAAGGGAGGCGTGATAGGACATGGGGTTTGATGGAGATGCAGACTGAGGCAGATGGAGAAGTCAAGGTGGACTTAAGAAACTTCACTTGGGCAAATAGTTCTCTGAATTATAATATTTACCTTGGGCCACTAGTTCAGTGGAAAGACATTAGAAGACAGAGCTGGAGAGGACTGTATGAGAAATTCCAGGTGCCAAAAGTGAGCTAAATTTTTAAAATGGTGAGATTGAAGCACTTATAACTCTACTCAGTAGGTACATCCGATAGAACATTAAACAGTTCTGGTATTCGCATAATGGTCTGGTCTGAAGACAATTTGAGTGTCAAAACATAGATGGTAGTAGAGGTCATATGAGTAGATGAGACAAACCATCAATGGCTGTGGAGTTGGGGGAGGGGGGGAAAGGAAGACAGTAAAGAATCTGCTTAAAGAAGCATAAAGCAGTTACTTTATTGGGTATTATCCTATTCCATTTATTTTTCTTACAGCAATAGTGAAAATTTGGGTTTCTGTATAATTGAGAAAAACAGATACTTTCTAACAGTTAAATGCTTTTAATATCCATAGTTAATGTGTGATTGATTGCAGCAATGCTTTCTTCAAATGTTTCTTCAAACACATACTAATGTTCTACTTTGGTTTGATAGTTTGGTAACATCATTGCATGGCTTTTATACACATCCAGTTTGACATCCAATTTTCATGTGCTTTGTTTTCTGTATGGAAAATGTATGTGTAATTAAACATGTATAATGGTATGTATTCAGATTTAGAAGGTACCTCCTGGCCCAAAAATCTTGTGTCTGTAGCTTTATAATCATTTTTTTTTCCTCTGAGGGAGCTTCTACACATTTCCATTTTCTATTAATTATCCCTTGCTTACCTGTTTTAATGATCTCCTATAGTCTGATCACTGCCCTATTTGTAATTCTATCCCAAATTTCTCCGCTTGCTCTAAGGATTTGCTATGGCAAATGAACTCAGAATCTGAGTTGAATCCTAGATTGCCTAATGCCATAGCTGTTTATTTCTAACTCATGCAAAGTCCAAGCAGCAGCAGGGATACACTCAGTAATGTGTCCATTCAGCAATTCAGGGGTGAGGGACGCTCTGCCATTTCTTCATGTGGCTTCCATGTTGCCCTGATTTCCTTACCAAGCCTTCAGGAAAGGGAGGAGCAGTCACCATTAGAACCAGTCCAAAAATGTAACCTTTAACAGTATAACAAGAAATATTCCAGAGGTGTGCACCTTAAAATAACAGCATTTCTCCTTTACCAAAAGGCCCCATGATGTTGGGATGTGTCTCTCTTATTCACCAACGTATCTCAATGATAGTACCAGCAAATGGATGATGTTAATGATATCTATGGATGCATTAACTAATGAAATTTAGGTTATTGCTTTTACAACGTGCTTCAAAATAGGACTAGATGTCCTAAGATTCTTAAATTGATAAGAAGGGAGAAGGTCTTCACACTGCAACTAAATTGTGGTGATTAAAAACTGAAGCCAGATATTATGGGAAATACTGTCAGGCTGAGATGCTGCTTAGCATAGCCAGGTTATTTTAAGCAATCAGCAATGCATACTCTATAACAGCTTATTTTTATATAATGCATGTGCACACACATACACATATAATGGAACCTTGAAATAATATTAATGAGGTCTAATTTATTCATTCCTAAAGTGGAATTATCTTGCATTTAGGGAAAAAAAAATCCTCCAAGTAAATTCTAGATATGACCATTTTATCTGCCCTCTATGTGACTTGAATATTATTATATAATTTAGCTGCCTCCTCAGGGTACCCAAAACTATTCCTTTAATTATTGTGTGAGGAAGGATATTCAATCAATTTTCTAACCGTTTCCCATCCCCAAGTTGCTATCCAGTATTTGCAGTCAAAACACTTTCATGTTTGCAATATCTAATCTCCCCACATTGTTCTTTTGTGTATCATTCCTGCATTCAAAGTACCAAGGGGAAAATAATAGCCTAACCATTTTATGTGGAAATAAAATCTTGAATGTATTTTAGAGAAAAGGTGCAACAAGGCAGTGTGAAGTGGAAAAATTGAAGTCACGAAATTACATTTTACTTTCAAATTTGAATTTGTTTGTTGATGAAATGTTCGATAGTGTCAGACAAGTGCCATATTTTTAACTCTTAGCAATTTGGAGCACACTGGACTCTGCCTTCAATTACTGATATAATTTCCTCCCCTTTGCTTGCTTTCCAGACCGGTTCGCTATGCTAGCCAACAATAATCTGCAGATTCTCAACATCAATAAAAGTGATGAAGGTATATACAGATGTGAAGGAAGAGTGGAGGCTAGGGGCGAAATAGACTTCCGTGATATCATCGTTATTGTTAACGGTAAGCAGAGAATAATTGTCCATATTTTATTGCTTCATTTTAACAATGTGTTTATAAAAAAGACTAGCATGTAGATTCAGCACTCAGGAATTCTCTAATAAACTTCTGTGCCTGGGGGAAATCTCCCCACCACTATGTCAGCATCTGATACATAGGATTATATCCTCAAGGGCAGGATCCATGACTTACTTAACACTGTCACCCCTTTCTCAAAGGGTCCTAAGGGACTAGTTAGTTGCCTTTGCTGACTTTGTAGTTGTTGAAAGAATTCCAAATGAAACACCCTAAAGTATCATATTTTATTTTGCTTTGATATTACATGAAATACGTGTCGCTGTTGCTGAAACTAATCTATTTGACAGTATTTGAAAGTTTTCTCAAATTTAGTAACTGAATCTATAAGCTTACCCTTTCAAGTATTAATGGACATTAAAACCGAAGTTTCTGGTATCCTGAACGGCATCTCCTTCATCCAAAATTGGTTTCTTCTATTATAGTCGCTGCCTGCGTTAATGTGACGTTCTCTGAGACCAACAGATATATTAATGTTCTCCTACTTGTCTCGTTGAGTAATCTAATCTGTTATCAAGACGTGACCATTGTATTCCTTTCACATCTCAAATGTACTCTTGTCTCTTTCATCATGCCTTCCATAACACAACTCTGCCTTTTCCAACTGTTTTTTCCCCTTGAATGATACAAATTGTTTACTCTCAATCTCACAATTCCAACTTCTCCATCAAACCTTTCCACTCTTAAAATTGCTATTTCCCATTATATTAAAATCAAAACCACTTTTCTTACATAGGAAGCTTTTTATGGTCCAGTCCCTTCTCCCTAACCATTCAGCCATGAACAACCTATGCTTCAGTCATTTGGCAATACCAGTAGTAACACTACAAAAAATGCACTTCCTCTTGTTTGAAATACCAAGTAAGCAAGAACTATAATCACAGCATCACTGAGCAAAATATAATCTGTTCTTTTTAGAATAGACAAAATATGAATGAAAGAGTTACCTACTTCCTATGGGCTAGGGAAGGGGCAGGGAACAATACTTCCATATCTTCCCCTGCTTTCCCCATGAGTTATCGCTCCAGTTTGCTGAAGAGAACGCTAGGAATAGCATGTAGCTCTCAAAGAGTCACTTGGTCTGTCCTTTCCAAGAGAAAGAAAATCTTAAATCACTGCTATTTTTATTTCTCCTTCTCTATAATTAAATGGGATGTGTGAATAATATCGTGGAATAGTCCACGTGGTATTGGGTATGGAATGTAGGCAGGCTGGTGGAAGCTGCTCACGGGGGGGACCCAAGTGCCAGGCCTTCAGAGGAGATCGAGCTTTGTAGAGCCTTTTTAGGTGTGCAGTCTGGTCAGACTCTTCATTTATTAAGAGCAGCACAGTCTGTAATGGTTTTGACTTTCAGTATAGCAGGCAGATTTCAGTGCATGATGGATGGATTGAAGTATGGAGGCGTGTATCTGTGTCTGTATCTATAAGTATCTCTAATCTCTTTTTATTTTTTTTTAATTTTTAATAAACAGAGCTAACTTACACTAGCTATTCAGATTGTTTATTATTGCCTTAATTATTATTGTTAATGATTATTGTCTACTGCACTTGTTTGCAAAAGAATTCAAGGTGGCGTATATAGGTGTGTTTTGTCATGGGCAAATCCTGTGCTCCAAATTCTCTTATAAATATGAGGATTATAATATTTGGTAATATATGTAAAGTTTTTTTTAAGTGCTAAGTTTAATATATATATATATATATATATATATATATATATTCACTATTAATAAGTTACACATGTATTCTACTATAAAATGATGAACATCATTTTTACACTGAAACATTAACTTGAGTCTGGTATTAAGAAGGAAATGTCATCTGGCAGACATAGCATGGAAACTACTTATATCCATTCTGCTATTTTAGTTTCTATTTTAATACATTTATAACTAGATTACTTGTATTTTTGTAATTATGATGACATTTGTTTTGAAGGAAGAGTTAGTCAGATATGAGTGCGTTCAGTTAACAGTTCAAGTTTGAATCGTCGAGGCTTTCATGGTCTGCATTCAAACTGGAGTTACTTAGTTCTGTAGGTTTATATTATTATTTCAGGGTTCACAGGAGATAAATACTGGAATGTGTTCTTTAAAGACACTCAGATCAAACATGCAGGTTATGTCCTTTTTATCCCTGGCACCCTGACCCTCCCCAAAGCAAAACATCTCCTTCCACACCCCAGTTTCCTCTAACAGAATTAACTAGAGAACCTCATCTGACCTCCTTTGCTTGAACAACGTGTTATCCCCAGTTCTAATTAGTCGCATTTTCCCTTTATAAACACAAGCTCTGATGCCTTAGAATTCTTGGAACCTCTGTTCTTCAAAAATAACAGTGTTCACAAAATCAACCATCGATTTATTCCCCTTCTGGTTGATGCAGTTGGACCCTGCCAAGGGACTGCATCGACCGATGCCCCCACACATCTGTGCTTCCCTCGCAGGCTGCCTCTGCTTCAGCAGAAAATTATTCTGCTCCAGTTCTATTGACTCTCATCCTGCTTACTGGCTCCTTTTAAATGTTCGGCTCTCTTTAATCGGATCCCTGTATTATTTCTTTCTTATAAAACCTCTTGAAGACATTTCTGTGAAAAGTTTGAGGCTGCAAAAATAATAATACTACAAAAGCAATACCTTTACCCATATTAACTTGTTTTCCTTCAGTTACACAAGTTGACTCGTTGTGTGACCTTCTTCCCAAATTATTGCAAGTCCTCTCTCTTACTTGCATCAGATTTTTTTTGGCTAAAAATGGGACAGTACTATTTTATATTACATATTTAATGGGAAAAATCTCAGAATTCACAATATAAACAACAGTATGGCATATTTTGTACTATGTTTAATTGGACATAATTGTTATAATTAAAAACAAAGTTTTATTTAGGTTTTCAGAGTATATATATTGTCTGTTTAATAACAGTTGATGATATTTACTGAGCCCTCATTTTGTAGCAGAAATTCGACTTTGGGTGGTGGGCACACAATGCAATATACAGATGATGTATCATAGAATCATACACTTGAAACCTATATAATTGTATTAAACAATGTCCCTACAATACATTTAATTAAACACAATAACTAAAAAAATAAAACAGTATAAAAGTAAGTTACTAGAACTGCAACTCATTTTTATTCTCAGTGATTTGGACTACACGCTGGACCTTTTGGTTCCTCCCTCCTCCCTCAAGTACACTGAAGTCCCGACCAAATGCTCCGGTTCACTGTCCCTTCACAGTTACTGCTTCCTTGCCAAACCCTGGCTCGGGAGGGAGCTCTGCTCTTTCTTTTCTTTTTTAATTTTTTTTTTCTTTTGTTGATTTTAGAGAGAGAGGAAGGGCGAGGGAGAGAGAGATAGAAACATCGATGAGAGAGAACATCGATTGGCCACCTCCAGGATGCCCCCCACTGGGGATTTGGCCCACAACCTGGGCATGTGCCCTGCCTGGGAATCGAACTGGTGACCTCTTGGTACATGGGTTGATGCTCAACCACTGAGCCACACCGGCCGGGCAAGCTCTGCTCTTTCTTCCATGGTTTGCTCTTTGCAGACTTTCCCTCACGTTTTCTTTCTTCTGATATATACTCCAGTTTTTCAACAGTCAGTTGGAAGAGATCCTGGCTAAGTTCTTCTGTAGTACCAGCAATACTAAATGTTAAGCTTTTTCAATGCCCCCTGTGACTTCCTCCGTTCTTCAGGGTATAGTTTTCACAAGTGTTTCTCTCTCCTGCATCATTGCTCGTTGCCATATGAAGTGTGGTTGATTGTATATTTCCGTCGTGTCCCATATTTCTTGCTTTGCATATTTAATAATTTTAATTTGGATGCCAGATGTCGTGGATTTTACCTCTGGAATTTGCCGAATATTTTTGTTTTTCTTTAAATATTTTAGACCTGTGTCCAGGAATACAGATAAGTTACTTGGAAACAGAGTAATCCTCTCCGTGTAGTCCTTTAAGCTTTGTTAGGTGGGAAGAATGCTCTGGAGCTTATTTTGCCCCACTTCTGAGGTAAACTCTTTCTGAATACTCTACTTGACATGCATTATGAGGTATTTTACAATTATTATGCTAGCTGTGGGAATAGAAACTGTTCTTTGCTCTACTTGAGCTTTGGAAATGATTCCTTCTAATTGGGGAAGCATTTTCCCTGGCCTCAGAGGTTTCTGGTCATGGCTGCACTCATCAGTACTCGTCTGACGACTCAAGGGAACTCACTGCAAATCTCGGGAAGTCCTCCTGTGCACCTCTCCTGTCTGGCACTCTGTCCTGTGAAATACAGCCAGACACCTTACCTCCCCAGACCGCCCGGCCTTCCCAGTCTTCCAGACTCCGCCTGGGCTCCTCCTCTCTGTATCAGCTTAGAAATGCTCTCCAGACAGCAGGCTGGGCAATAATGGACTCACCTCACTTCCTCTCATATTTCAGAGATCACTGTTGAATCATTTTGTTGACTGATTGGCAATATCTTGAAAACTGTTACTTTATACAGTGTGTAAACATTTTTAGTTGTTTCAGGTGGTTACCTGTTTCTGCATCTTGGCTGGAAGCTGACATTCTTGAATAGATATTTCAGTGTAGTGAATAAAATCATAAACATTATATTTGAAGGATCTGAATAATGTATCATAGCAATGTGTTTTGTTCAGTGTGGTATTGCTGACTTATACCTAAATTCTGACCTCAACATATTTTAATCCTCATACTGTGCTTAATTCAAAATAATTTCAGATATATGTCTATGTTTATGTTTAAATTTTCCTCTCTGCTTATTATTTTAAGGTCACTTCCATTTAATTTAGTATTTATTTTCATTCGATAGCCAGATGTCACATTTTTCTGCATTAAAATATAATCATGCTGACTCCCCACAAACCCTCCCACCACACCCTCCAAGAAAAAAGTGAAGAACTTTGCACAACTTGAAAGATGGAATGCACAAAGAAGTTGCTATTGTACCCGAGTAACAAAGAACACAGAGGACCACACAGCAGACGTGGTGAAGTGCTCAGCAGACAGCTCAGGACTCACAGCGGGAAGGAGCAGGAATTAAAAAGCTAAAGCTTTTAAATGATGTCAGTTATGACACAAGATTACCTGGAAGAGGCAGAGATAAGTCAGAAAGCAGGACCAAACAGGGAGGTTTCCAAAGACTGCTTTCCTCTCTCTTTTTAAAAAAAAATTTATTGATTTTTAGAGATAGAGGAAGGGAGAGAGAGCTAGAAACATCAATGTGAGAGAGAAACATCCATCAGCTGCCTCCTGCACGCCCCCTGATCTGGATTCGAACTAGGACCTCTCCATCCATGGGACAATGCTCGGTCCAAAGGCTACTCTCTGACAGAGTTTTAAATATCCATACTGCAGAGCTTTCTCCTCCCACCTTGCCTTCAGCATCTGGCAAATGCTTTAGAAAATTACACTTATTTTGTCTACACATTTTGTTTTGCAATTAATTCATTTATTTTTGCCAATTAACTTAATTATAGTCCAGTTCTGACACTGGATGGACAGCGGGGTTTTATTACAAAGCTGCTTTGAAAGAACTAGAGCAGTGCACTGAAACCCGGCCAACATTCTAGGTATCTCAGAGACACGAAGAATGTAGAAGCAGTGGAATCTGCACTTCGTGGCAGATCAAAAGAAGCAACAAGGAGTCAGAGGATTTTCAGAATACATCGGGCAGGTGAGAGCAGTGAGTTAAAGAAAGGGAAGGACTTTGATGAACCGGAGTAGAAGCAGGTACTCCCTCAGATAGGGAATTGTTGAGATTTTCCTGCTTTTGAACGATCAGTAACTGATTTCTCCAGGAGTTGTGGACTACGCTAGTGAATCAGCCTATCGAATCTGGTCGATAATCGTTATAAAACAATTAGAACTTTAAAAAATATATTTTACAGGATGTAAGTTTTAAAATAATGCATAAGTTTGTTTTCAAATTACATACAGTAAAATTCACTGTATAGTTCTATGAGTTTTAATGTATGTATCGATTCCTATCACCAATAAGACAATCAGTGTACAGAATTATTCCATAACCTCCACCCTTTTATGTTTTCCCTGCGTAGTCACACCTTCCTACAACTTCTAAACCCAAACAACCACCACTCTTTTTTCTGCCACTATAATTTTGTCTTTTTAAGTGTCACATAAATGGAATAATCCAAAATGTAAGCTTTTGAGAATGTCTTAATTCATCAGCATAATGCCATGAGAATCAGTTAAGTGGTTATATGTCCACTTTTTTGCAAGAATTATAAATAGAGCTGCTATAAATGTGTGTGTGTTCAGTTTGTTGTGTGAGCTTAAATCCATTGATCTAGGGCAGCAATTTTCAACCGATGTGCCACAAGAATTTTTAAAACATGCAATACCTGACTCTTATCAGGGGCACAGACCTCTTTTCCCTTAGATTGTCAAATAAAACAGTGACAACAGCCAACACAACTAGCTGTCTGGTGTGAATGAATCAAAATTATACCTATTTTTTTCTCAGATCAGCAAAAATTACATTTTTTGGTGTACTACAGAATTTTGGTAATTAATTTGTGTGTGCCATGAGATGAAAAAGGTTGAACAACGCTGATCTAAGGTAAATACCTAGGAATAGGATTGCAGGGCCATAAGGTAAGTGCATGTTTAACTTTACAAGAACCTGCTGAACCATTTTCCCCAATGGCTGTACAATTTTGATATCTCACCAATAATATATGCGTTCAACCTGTCCCTCAATCTCACCAGCACTTGAAGATGTAAGTTCTTGATTATTTGTTTTCAATTTTTCACATAATAAGCGTGAAGTAGAACCTTGCTGGTTTTAATTTGCTTTTCTTCAATGATATGCAGTCGCTATGCAATGACTAATGATAGTGAACACCTTTCCATGTGCTCATATCTCATTTGTGTGTCCTCTTCAGTGAAAGACCTCTGCAAGTCTTGGCCTTTGCTCTGATTGGATTTTTTTTCACTGTTGTAGTTTGAGAGTTGCTTATAAAAATGTCATAAATGCATTTTTGCTTCCAAACATCTTCTTTAGTGATGGGACAGTTCATGTCTTTGCACTTAAATTGACCCATCATAGATTATCTGCATAGATTATCTGATTTGCGAGTATTTTTTCCCCATTCTGTGGCTTTTCTTTTCATTCTCTTAAGTTAGATTGTCATTCAGAAAGCAATGCATTTTCATTTTAATTTTGAATATGTAGAAATATTCATATTTTTCTTTTATGATTCATTCTTTTGGTATCATGTCTAAGAACCCTTTGCCTAACCCGAGTCAGAAAGATTTTCTCCCATGCTCTCTTCTATAAGTTCTATAATTTTATGTTTTAAATTTACATCTTTGATCCATTTGGCATTCAGTTTTGTATAAGGAGAGAGTTCTTCGCTCAAGTTCATGTATTTGCACATGGCTATTCAGTTGTTTAAAAACCATTGTTGGAAGTCTATTGTGTCTCCATTGTACTTTGTAAAATAAGACTTGGTTGTATTTGTATGAGTCTATTTCTGAACTCTTTTTCTGTTCTACTGATCTGTGTCTATCTCTGCACCATTATCACACTGACCTAATTACTATAACTTTACATATACCTTAAAATCAGGTACTATAATTTCTATGTTTTTTTTTTCTTTCTTAACAAAAATGTTTTGCTTAAGTTATCATTTTACTGATGTCCTTATAAATGAGTTGAGAAGTATTTCCTTTTTTAATTTTTTCAGGAGATTGTGTAGAAACAATAATATTTCTTTAAACATTTGATAAAGTTCAGCAGATAAACTATCTGATTCTACAGGTTTCCTTTTCAGAAGGCTTTAACCACAGGAATAGTTAGCAGGACTGTTTGAGTTTCTATTTCATCTTGAGTGACTTTCTTTAGTTTGTTCAGTGGTCTAGCTCTTCAACGTTGTTGAATTTGTACACAAGATCTGGCTGTATCATTTTTTTTCTTATCCTTTTACTACATGTGGACTCCATAATGAAATTCCTTCTTTGACTCCTGATATTGGCAATCTGTGTTATCTCTTCTTTTATCCTAATGCATCTTACTAAAGGTATATTCATTGTATTATCTTTTCAAAGAATCTTTGTTGGTTTCTTTACCTACTCTATTCTTTTTTATTTTTCTATTTCATTATAACTGTTCTTCATTCTATTAGCTTTTTCCTTATGATTGATATAGATTTATTTTGTCTTTTTTTCTAATTTCTTGACCTTCAAAGTAACAGAGTAATTTTGAATCTAAATTTCTTTTCTGTCAGTTTTGCTTCATATATTTTGAGCCTCTTTTGTGAGGTAAATGCACATGTAGGATTGTCATCTTTTTAGAAAATTGGCTTTTTTATCATTATGTAATCTTTCACTGTATATTATGTAATGTGATTTACTCTGAAATCTGCTCTCTTTGATATTAATTGACATAGACACTTCAGCTTTCTTATAATTAGAAATATATATTGGAGTAATATATATTGTTTAAATTTTTTACTTCTATTCTGCCTATATTATTATATTTTCAGTGGCCTTTTACTAAACAAACATAGAGTTTGGTTATTTATATTTATCCATTTTGACAGTATGCATCTTTTTATTCATGAGATTAGACTGTTTGCACTTAATTGATATCTGCAGGGGTTTTTTTGTGTGTGTGTTTTTTTTTTCAGTTTGACTATTTTTTGTAATCAAAATTTTAGTTCTAATATTTATTTATTTATTTTTAAATATATTGTGTCTTTGCAGAGACTGTCTTTTCATTAATTTCAAGATGTTTCACTCTTACTCTGGAAAATGTTTAAAATCGTTTCTTTAAAATCGGTTTTAGATAACCCAACATGTGTCAACATGCCATTGGCATTTCCCATTAATATGAGATATTCCTAGTTCTTCAGAGGCAAAAACTTTAGATTATATCCTGGATTTTGAATATCACATTTTGAGACTCTGGGTTTTATTTCAGTCCTATAAAGAATGTTGATATTTTAATCTTCAGAGACTTAATAAATTTATTTAACTGCAGGCCACATATTGTGACTAGATTTCTGTGGTTTGTAGATTCAAAAGTCACTTTCCTTTTCAAACCCCTTGCATGTCTCAGATCTGTCTTACACGTGTACCAGTGGTCATTTCAGGGCCGGCCGGGTGGTCTGTCTCTGAGGTCAATCCTCAGAGTCTTCGTACTGTTTAAGATCGGATGCGTATGTGCACAGCTCAGAGCTGAGATCCAGATTTCATAAATAGCTTGATGCTCTTGCTTTTCCCAGCTCTACCTTCTCTATGATCTCTCCCATACTTTTCTATTCCTTGAATCTCCAGTTTTCAGTGCTCTAGCCAGAGCACTGGGGTTTCATTTACCTATTCTCTGCTAAAAATGTACCCTCATTTAGGGTCAACTAGCTGGAAGAAAGACAAGGAGAAAAGCAAAAGGAGTTTGCCTTTCCCTCTAGGGACCACAACTCTTCTCATTGATCAGGAGGAATCTCCTCTCTCAGACAGACACCTGCAGGCATCCCAGCTGCCACTGTCACTGCCAGGAGGTCCCTTCCCTGCTCCTTGAGCCTGAACTAGAAGGCTTCTCTCGACCTCTCTCAGGCCATGCTGATGCTCACTTCTGGTGTTTGGGCTTTTTAGACCAAGGGATTCTACAGAGGGGTGGGGAGAGAAATGGTTCTTCCACAGGTTGTCTTGTAGCATTTCAGATTCTGATATTTTTCCAGCAGCAATACACTGGCTACTCTTTAGGTTCCAGAATTCTCAAACAGATTATTCATGCATTCTGTGCAGGTGTTATGGATGATTTAAGTGACAGAGACAGGATGCAGTAGGGTTCCTTCAATACTCCAAACTGGAACTCTGTAATGTTATTTTTAAACCTGTTGACATGTATGTGATCATTTTTTTTTCAACTTGAAGGAATTAATAAAGATGCTAACTGAAATGATTTACAGCACGTCACTTTTGATTGATACTCAATTTATCACTCCAGTGTTGCGCTGAACATTTAGCTCACACTTTAGGGTAAGGCTCTGGCTACTTATTGACTTTTGACACAAGTATATTTGAGACCATACTTTTCTAACTTAATGGGCTAAATTGCATGACTCACAGGGGAAAAAATAAAAATGACAGGACCTCTTCTTTCCTTCTGGCAGTCTATTATAGGTCAAAATTACGTTGGCCTTACAAAATTTGTGTTTACAGAGAACATCTAATAGTAGCTTCCCAAAATTTTGAGCTATATGATCTTTTAATGATTTCTTCTGTTATCTATTCAGAAATTTAGTAAACTAACCAGTTTTAATTACTGAGATAGCCCTTTCTCCCCAACATGTCCCACATCATCCAACATTACTGTCACTCATGGTATGTAAATGAGCCAAAGAGAACCTTTGTATATTAGTCCTTATGTTGTTTTCTTCTTCACAGCAGGCTGGGTCCATCATCTCGAAACCTCATTAGTACCTAATTCAAAAATTTATTCACCCAGTTGTGTTTTGTTTTTGTTTTTGTTTTTTATCCTCACCCGAGGACATTTTTCCATTTTTTGTTCAGATAGAGTGGGAGGGAGAGAGAGGAAGAGAGAGAGAAAGAGAGAGAGAGAGAGAAACATCGACGTGAAGGGGACACATCGAGTGGCTGCCTCCTGCACGACCCAACCAGGGCCAGGGACAAACTGCAACCAAGGTACATGCCCTTAGCGGAAACCGAACCCAGGTCTCTCTGGACCGCAGGCCGACGCTCTAACCGCTAAGCCAAACCGGCCATGGCTCACCCAGTTGTTTTAATTATAATGCAAATAAGCATATTTTTAATCTTTAGAATCACCCTGCTTTGCACACCCTACATAATTGCACCCACTTTCTGCTAGCCATAGATAAGATAAACTGGGCATTTGCAAGACCCCAAGCCGCTGCTGCACTTGAGGGTTCTCCAACTGAGAGACTATGCTATGCTGCTGAGTGACACTAGACACACAGCACTCCCCGCCCCTTCCCTCACATGCCCACCTCCAACACGCACCCTGTCTCTGGAAGGTTGCCTACTATAGCCAATGAATCCTCTTATGCAACCCAAGCACCACCCAAGTAAAGCCATTTATGTACTGCTCCCATCTGGTCACATCTTCTTCCTTGGTCCGTCCTGAAATCCTCCAACTCAACACACTTCCCAACAGAGCATTTCTCTAGAATGCCTCAAAAGTCATCATTACCATCCCTCTAGGAATGTGTTCTAAAACCTTATGCTTCTGGATTTATTTTAAACATACACCATGCCTTTCATTTTAAATTATTTTTCTTGGCAACTTTCTATGACTACTTAAAAGCTAATTTGAATTACCAGATTTTATTTTACCTTTTTTTTTTGTACCCCAGCTGATCTCACAACATTTTGCTCTCGGAACTGTTTACACTTATAAAACTATTAAGAATCACCAAAAGTTTTGTTTTTGTGGATCATACCTACAATATTACATATATATGTGTATATATATATATGAGATATATATTAATATCATATTAGACATTGAAACTGAAGAGGTTTAAAACTATTTGATTAATTCATTTAAATTTTAAAATGTTAATTTATTAAATTGTCAGAAATAATAAACATGCTAATCTAAATAGCATATTTATTAAAAATAACTACATTTAGGAAAAAAGAGTGAAAGAGTGGTTTCTTCTTTTTACATTTCTCTAATGTGTGCCCCACAAAAAACAGGCAAATTCTCATGGCTGCTGCTGCAGTCAGTCCTTTGTGACACATTTGGAACCCAGGAAAAGGATCCTTTTAGTTAAGGAGATTATTGAACTTTTCCTCTTTTAGCACAATCTAATCACTTACTTTTATGGGAGAAATTCCGTCCTCACAGAGATATGTGGTTGGAAAAGAGTGGACTGAATAGATTGCTTGAATGGATGTTGGGTACCTCTGGGGTCCTTGACACACATTTTGAGGGTCTGGTAATTTGATTTCTCTGTTCTTTTGATATGACTTTTAAAATAGATCATATTGTCAGGTTCAAAATAAAATCAAATCAAAATATAGGCACAGAAAAGCACAATGATGATAATACAGCAAAGCTTCAGGTAACATTTTCTCATTGCTTTGTACTTGTACACTGAAGGCAATGTTTATTTGCTTAAAGTTCTGACGTCTTTCATATTAGAATGGAATTTAAAATGCGAATTAAAACTTTTCCCTTGGATTTCTTTTTTAAGCATCATAATGGGCCTATCTGATCATTGCTGTCTTTTAATCTGATGGTATAAATTAAGGCAGTAATACTAAGTATTCTGGTACTCAAGATTACAAACAACTAACTATATATTTTTTAAAGAATGACTACATACATTTAGTTTACAATAATCAATAAGCTAGATTTCCTTTCAAAATGAATTTATACAATTACTACACTTTTTCTTATAACAATCACTTGATATTTTGTATTTGTTAAATGTTGTATGTGTTTTGAGTTCCAAAGGAAAACTTATTCCTATTAAATAACACTTTAAATTGACTATCCTCATAAATGTGAAATGAAGGATTATTGAAAGTAGCCAGAATCAATATTAATGAAAATTGAGAGGTATTAGATGATACAATAGTCTACAAGGTAGTAGTGAAGGGCAAAACAAAGAAAAAAATAAAACAAAGGAAAAACAATGCACATGTGACCTCACTGAAGTCTGTAATGACCATCGGAAAGTAGCAATTGACTGATCAAATGATTAGAATGAAAGGAAAGATCTGAGTAAAGAAAATAAATCAATTTCCATATATACTGAGACTGACAATATAGAATGTTAAAAATATAAGTTACTTTAATGTTAACCTGGTCCATCTATTGTCTTGGCCAGGGACTGAAATTGTTTATGTGAAATATATTTTTTTCTTTTTTTGTAGTAAAATACACATACCATAAAATCTGCCATCTTAACCATTTTTGATTGTACGTGTAAGTGGTATTAAACATATTGATAATGGTGTGCAACATTCTCCATCAATCTTTATCATTCTTTGTTTCTTGTAAAACTGAAACTCTCTGCCCATTTAATAATAACTCACTATCTCCCCTCCCCCACCCCCACCCCCATACCACCGGTGGCTAGCAAATACCATTTCACGTTCTATCTCTATAATTTTGAATACACTAAGTAATAGTAAGTGGCATCATAGAGTATTTGTATCTCTGCGACTGGTTTATTTTCTTTACATAGTGTCCACAAGGGTCATCATCAATGTTGAGGTATATGTCAGAATTCCTTTCTTCATAAGGTTGAATAATATTCCACTTTATTCATTTAACACATTTGCTTATCATTGACGGGAATTGGAGGTGCTTCCACTATTTAAGTGTTGTGAAGAGTGCTGCTATGAGCATGGATGCACAGATAGATCTCTCTAGGACCTTGCTTGCAATTTACTGCTCGTCCCTTCCCCTAGAAGCTGCAAACCCTCCACAGGACCCAGAGTTCCAGGATAGTTATATGAGGCGGATCCTACCTGTGCAGTTGTCATCTAAGTGGGGGACAGATGCCTGTCTAGTGCTTTCTGCCTTTTTAAAAAATCCTCCCTTATGTTAATAAGTGTCACACAGATTGCAAAGTCAAAGCAAGAAAAGCTAAAGCAGAAAGAATGGGGAGTCTTACGTTTAGAAGTTCTCTGGCAGATAGAGGATCTACGTGTAAGTTTATTTGATAATATAGATTTAGGCCAGATCTGAATAATCAATCAATCGCTAAAGAGTAGCTTTCTTAACAACAGTAGAGGTGGGATTTTATCTTCATCCTGAATTAATCTGGAGGAATTATTGGTGCTGATTAATCTGAACAACATGAGTGTTCCATGGTTAGTGTCATGTTTTTATTCTTTTGAAAAAATATTCGAGGAGAGATAGGTAGAGGCAGATCGCAAGACACAGAAGACAAATGGAATTGCTGATGTGGTTGTTGATGAAAGGGAAGTAAGCTGTCAGATCCGTGGTATCGTTGGTGCCTATGCAACCAATAAGGCCATTATAGCAGGAAGGGGACCAAAGCCTCCATGTACGTGACAGTTCTGGGGCTACTTCCCTTCCCTCTCAGCGTCATGTTTCCCTAAGCTAAAGGATGAAAACAGACATTTACCAGAAAGCACTGACTACTTCACATACACAGAATATAAATCTCTGGAAAGTTCTTAAAACTGGATGTTTCAGATATCGCCAAATACGCCAATAAAATTAAAAAAAAAAAAGTATTTTTAAAAAGTTAAGATAGATTAGATGTGAGACTTAAGAGAGAACAATAAATTTGAATGATATATAATTTAAAATTATTTAACCAACTCACTATCAAATCCGTAATCAATAAGGTAAATATAGTCTATATTCTATATAGACTATATTCTACATAGTCTATAGTCTAAAATGGTGACTAACATATGCCCTGAACCTGTTGGCATCTGAACTAGTGAACTCCACAAATTTAGATGCTATTATTCTTCAGAATAGTTCTAGACTTATTCTTCAAAGTACTATGGAAATGTACAGTATGAGTATAACTCTGCTAATCTACACTGTAAGAATACATATTTCATTAGCAAAGTCAACGTATCCTAAAACATAAACATTAAGATTTGTTGATTCTTACAGATCATCTAGCATATGCAATGCACTTCATAGAAAAGAACATTATGATACAGAATAAATAACTCATTCAGGTTAGTAACAGTGACGGGACAATCACGGGGCATGTGACTCTCCATTTGGAAGTGTTTCTATGTACACAGATACTTTCCTGTCAGATAACTTCTATTAAACAGTTTATTTTCATTATAATCCTCTAACATTAAAATCTTCATCGTGGTAGTAGAAAAGTAGTCATAGTGTTCTTACACCTACATTTATAATAACCAAATGAAAAGCAATACATGGTGATTAAGATGTTCTTTTTTTATAATTACAAGAGAAGGAATATGGAATGTTAAATTTACAGGACACAGAACATTAAATTTCAGTGTACTTAAAATGCAGAGTTAATATCTGGAAAAAGTCCATCCTATTATAATACTAATAATTATTATATTATTTTAGAGACAGCATGTCAGATTATGTCCCTTGTATCTAAATTCATAAGGGGAGAAACTTGATTTATTGTGATTAATTACTAAGATACATACCCGCTTCTCTTTCCACTATCAATGGTGATAATGCAGTATTAATGCTGACCTGAATGCTACTATAGAGATATTTAATGATAATCACACTGGTAAATGCCTGTCTGGTCATATTGTTTGTTATATGTAAAAAACAAATCTATTAATACAATTAATTTGGGGAAGATCATCTTGTCACATTAAATTGAAAATCATGAAAGTGTGCATTAAATCAAAATTTATGCTGTACTTTGAAATTTAGCTTCTCTTATGGATGTTATTGATTTCTTTATTGCAAACAGTGCATTTCAGTAACAGTTTCAACAAGTATGAAATGTGCAGCATATACAGTATTTGCAGTGTAATTAGTTAGAAATTGAAGAAGCTTAATTTTAAAATTGAATTGTTCATGAAAATCTATTTCATTCACTCTATGGCTTGAGCAGTTATAAAATGGTCGGTAGTTGTTTAAAGAAATTAAACGCAGTTAATCAGAAAGAACATTATGGTTTGACACCTAATTTGAAAGCCCTGTCTTGAAGCAGTGAATGACTGCTTATAGAATTACATATACTGATGAGAACCCAAATAGGAAATCCATTTATGCTACAAGTAGATCTCAGTATTGCTGTAAATCAGGGTGGTATAGTCTGTCTTTCTGTGAGCAGTATTTTATAAAACTATATATATCTATATCTGTGTGTGTGTGTGTGTGTGTGTGTGTGTGTGTGTGTGTGTGTCTACATATATCTATGCTAAAATGTCAACTTTATAGTTTAGTTTGATAGGTTCAAAATAGTAAAATAGCATTAGAATGAATTGTCTAATTATTCTACATCAGAAGATAGGTCAGTGATATTAAAGTCATTTGAGATCAGATTAGCCTGTTGATGTAAGTATAGATGTTGACTATCAAGTTTTAAAACTTAGCATTAACAACAACAACAAAAAGTGGTGGTGAAAATGTCTCAATGGTATTGGTGATGTGTTCTTCATATATATTTATCTATGTATATTTGTTTTCCAGTGCCACCAGCAATCACAATGCCTCAGAAATCCTTTAATGCCACAGCAGAGAGAGGAGAGGAGATGACATTATCCTGCAGGGCCTCCGGCTCTCCTGAGCCCACCATCTCTTGGTACAGGTAGGCCATGCACCCACGTCGGTCTGGTCAGTGTTCTTTATCGTGCTCATCAAAAAAATATTTGCAGCCTTACCATCTTGTCAGGAAGGAAAGCATTGTTTTTTAATGTTTTTCACAAAGTTAATATGCTTTTGTTTTCAGTCACATTGATCAGATTAAATTGTTAAAGAGATCAACAGAGTAACTTAACCCAGGCCAAGGTGCATCCCTAACCTTGATCGTTCGGTCCATAAGGCTTTTTTTTTTCTTTCTTTTTTTTTTTTTTTTTTAAGTGCTCACCAGAGGACATTTTTGCATTTATCTTCAGATAGAGCAGGAGGGAGAGAGGGAGGAGGAGAGAGAGAGAAACATCGATGTGAGAGAGACACATCAAGTGGTTGCCACCCACACAACCCCACCTATGGCCGGGAAAAATTGCAACCAAGATACGTGCCCTTAGCAGGAATCAAACCCGGGACTCTCTGGTCTGTGGGCCGATGCTCTAACTGCTGAGCCAAACCGGCCAAAGCTCATTTATTTTTTTAATTATGCACTTCATTTGTTTGCATTTCACTTTTTTAACTTTATTTTTTAAATTTTATTTTTCAATTATAGTTGAAATTATATTATCTTATATTAGATAATTCAGGCATATACAGCATAGTGGTTAGGCAATTATATCATTTACAGAGCAATCCCCCCAATAATTCAAGTGCCCACTTGGCACCACATATTACAATATGATTAATATTCTCTGTGCTGAGTTTAAAATTCCTATGATTACTTCTCAATCCCTTCACCTTTTTCACTCATTCCCACAACCCCCCTCCCTTCTGGCAACCGTCAGTTTATTCTCTGCCATGTATCAGTCTGTTTTTGTTTGTTTGTTTTGTTCTATAAGACATGTTTCTGACCCACAAAATCTAGCTGCTTTACCTCACCCAACTAAGAACTCTGTCTTCCAGCTCAGGTACACTGCCTGGCTCTGCCTGGGTTCTCCCTCTCTGAGCTGTAGCCTGGAGACTGTCTTCAGGCAGAAGCTATGATGGTCCTCAGAATCCATTGCCATGTACTACTCATCGACCAGTGTTTGAAACCTGTTACTTAATCTATGTGGCCAGTGTTTCTGTTATTTGAAATGGGAGGGACCTATGTCCCTGTTACTACATTATGGTAAAAGGTAGAATTGTTCCCCCTTCCTTATCATTTCCATTAATTCTTTAACCATAACCCTTATTTTCTTGTGCCTGGAAAAGAGGCATTTAGAGAAATGGTTTGCGTTCCAAACAATGGGCTCGTGGAATGCCATTCGACTCCTTCGGGAGTTTTTCTGATTTTGGCATTCCACAGACATGGACTGTAATTAGCAATGTGAAATTCTGTCTAACAGGTTTGTTGGCAGAGAGGTATCAAGAACTATTACTTTATTTGTTATTCTTTAATGATATATATGAATTGAACTCTTGATGGGAACATAATTCATACAAATTTATTTCCTCTAAATTCTTCGACATCTACTCATCTACTTCAAAGTTCAAATCATGATTTTTTTCCTTGAAAATTCCCCGAGTATGCTAGCCATATTCTTTTCTCTTCTGTCCTAGTAGATCTCATCCCATCCTCAAAAAAAAAAATAAAACCCAAAAAGGTATTAACTTATTAATGGCATCTACATTACCCTCTACTCCTTGCCAGTCATATTATGGCTTCTTCATGATAAGTGCCCATGTCTCACTCATGTGCCATACTTCAAACATTTAGTATTTCACATGAGGTAGGGAAACAACCCTCCTTATCAGAAAGAACACTGGAACTTAGTCAGTCTGCTGCTTACAGTACTGTGTGAATTGAGGGATGTGGAAATCATACTAAATAATTCAGTTATGATTTGTGAATGAGGGTAGAAAGGGAAAATACACATCTATGGGCTGCTTGTGAGAATTCAACCAGGTAAATGATATAGGCAAAGTGTTGTCTAAGCCACACGTTGCTGAAATTTCTAGTGTATTATGATTATATTAATAGTAGTAGTATTAAAACAAATGAATATTTTTCACTGAATAGATTGAGAAATATATTGTATCACCAACTGCACTAAAAGCTCTATTTACACATGAAGTTCTAGAGAAAAATGCTGAAATATTGTCATTTTTTAATAATTATAAATAATGGATAAGTAAAAACATGAAAAAAAGATAAAAGTGCAGAGTACTATATATACATTTGCTATGAGTAGTTTATTGCACTCTACCCTTATGATATTTTTGCACATTTCATGATATATTTAGAGATGTCAATAGACACTGAAAAAACATGTTATTGGGTTATAAAAGGATACGGATTATATGAAGATTATCTGCCAATGCTTTCTGGAAAGCAAAACTAAAATTCACTGGAAGGATCATTTAGTACATCAGAGAAATGTTGTGTTCAATAGAGGAAATATTTTTATACTCCTTTTAGAGATTTTTCTTTTTAAATTTATATTTGTATGGGCAAGTAAATCTTGCCATCCCTAAGAACAGACCCTAAACTTTTTACATCAGTGGGCCTTAAATTCTATTCAGTCATCTAAAACACCATTATAAGAAACATATAGAAGGATAGACATATGGAAGAAAGAAAAGAAGAAGAAGGAAGAGGAGATGAGAATTAAGATAGAATGAAAGAGAATATACAACATAAGAAGGTTTCACACATATTAAGGGGAATTGTAGAAATTGTTTCAGATTTAAAGATATTAAAAATATTTCTTACTATTTATTATAAAAAAGTGTGAAAGACACTGTCTAAGTGGACAACAAAGGCTAGAATTAGGGCAGAATAAATATGGCTTTAGTCCCAAAAGAACATGGAAAATATTAAATATTTAAATCTAAAAAAAGTTATTTTTTAAACAGTGATTTCTTCTCATTAGTGAATTAAATCATTATATTCAGCATAATTTCTTTTATCTTACCCTTTTATTGGCAGTACTTATTTTCAAAATAAATTGTTTATGTATTTAAACCATATGTACTTTGAAACTTATTTAAAGGATGTTTCTATAGAAATTCTACTAAATATGTTCCAGGAACATAGTAAATAAAGATTTCATAAATACATGTTGACTCATCAACATAATAAAGTATATGGAATTAAAATCATAAGAGAAACTTTTTTTGGTATAATAATCAAAGTATGGATTGACCCAATGTGCTGTTTTGGCTAAAATTAGTATTAATATTTCAACATAATTCAAATGTTATTCTTGTCTCTAAAGTCAAGATTATTTTCAAGTGTAACTTTAATATTTATGCATTAAGTTTTGCTGAGCTTCTAGAAGTGTACTTTAGATTGGAATATAGCCTTGTCTATCAAGAGCCATGAAATGATTGACAACTGCAGATCAAAAAGTTGAATATGATTTTCTCCTGAGTAATACAGTCAGATTTATGAAGATCAACGTCTGTTTTTTGTTTCTGTTTTCCTTTAGGAATGGCAAGTTCATTGAAGAAAATGAAAAGTACATATTGAAAGGAAGCAATACAGAACTCACTGTCAGGAACATAATCAATAGTGATGGGGGCCATTATGTCTGCAAGGCCACAAATAAGGCCGGAGAAGATGAAAAACAGGCCTTCCTCCAAGTCTTTGGTAAGTATTATAGCATAGTGGTTAACCCTGTGATGTCTAGAGTGAGGTCCGAGTCAAATTCGGCTCTGTCACTTTTATAAACTGTTTCCATAATTAAATCTCAATTTTCTCATCTCTAAAATATGTATTTTTTTCTTCGATAGAACAGGAGGGAGAGAGGAGGGAAGAGAGAGAGAGAGAAACGTCGATGTCAGAGAGATACATCGACTGGTTGCCACCCACACGACCCCAACTGGGGCCGGGGAAAAACTGCAACCGAGGTACGTGCCCTTAGCGGAAACCGAACCCAGAACTCTCTAGTCCGCAGGCCGACTCTTTAACCGCTGAGCCAAACTGGCCAGGGCTAAATTTTTTTTTTTTTAAATTGCAGCTACCAGAAATACTTGTTTTAAGAATTACATGAAATTATATATGTAAGTTATTATAAAATATTGACTGACTCATAACAAGAGTTTGAAGAAAATTGATTTAAATTACACTACTGAGATTTCATATGTATATATACGGGTTGATCTTCATAAATCTTTAAATGAAATGTTGGGATCATCTTTACTGTCATTATACTTCAAAAGAGCATGCTTATAAGGCTATAATTAGGAAAAATTAACCTGCAATTGTAATTAAATATTGTAATTTCGTTTTATTAAAAGGAAATATAATATAAATATCTTCTGTAATTACCAAAAGCCATATTACCTTCTTTGGCGATCTTATAGAAAGTAGAGAATAGTATTTTTTTAATTTGGCTTTCATTATGTTTTCAAGAAGGAAAACAATTTTGCTGGTGAATATTTAGAATATGAGTGTTCTCTTTAAAAAGCATAACACTAAAAATTATATGCAAAACTGACATTTAGTATATTTTCTCCATTTTTAAAAACATTGTTGACAAAATACTTCCACAACAGAGACGGGAAAGGAAGGAGGGGAAACTCTAGGAGTAAGAAGGACCAGTGTTTGCTGTAGGCAGATACATTCTCACTGTGGTCACAGACCTAAATACAAATGGTAATACACATGGACATGGCCTCCACCAACTGGTCCTGTGATCACGTAATAGTAGCATATTCTGAATCAGAGACATTTTCATAAAGCTTATATTCTGGCAGAGTGAGACAGGCAAAGACTATACCAAAATACATTAAAATAATTAAATAAAATTGAAATAACAAAATATTCTAAGAAAGTGAAAATGGGTAATTCAGGCAGTGTTGAGTAAAGAGGGCCATTATTTTGGATAGCACAGTGTTAGAAAGTTACTCAGACGGATAATGATTTTGACTACACAAAAATCTTTCATGATGAGATGTTGTCAAAGCTAAGAACTAGGACGAAATTGTTCACATAGAAGGAAGAATAAACAAATTTTAAATTATTAGAAATTATAGGAAGCCCATAATTTGTTTCAGCAGTATTACCCACTTAAAGAAATTGTTCTCTTTGAAACCTACAACATTAAATAAATATGAATCAGTATAAAAAAGTAATTAATTAGAAATGACAGTATCTGAAATTATTCCAAAGGGTAATGTTCTCAATCTACCTCAATGGGTTCATATAAAATATTGTTTATTTATTTGTTATTTATTAGGGAGACAGTGAGTGAGAACAGATGTAAATAAAGTTTTTAATATTTTCATCTTTTCAAATAGAAAATCGTGCATGAAATATTATGTTTCATCACTGTTGTAATCACTTTTGTATAGTAACACTGAACAAGTTTCTATTGTGTTTGACACAAAATCATATATATATATATATATATATATATATATATATATATATATATAGTGGAAATGTAACTAAATCCATTAAGTCAATGGAGTCAACACTGAATTGTTAAAAATGATGTATCCTAGCCCTGGCTGGTTTGGCTCAGCAGTTAGAGCACTGGCCCACTGACCAAAGAGTCACAGGTTCCATTCCCAGTCAAGAGTAGTACCTCAGTTGCAGGTCCCATTCTGAGCCTCGGTCAGGGTCAGGGTCATGCAGGAGGCAACCAATCGATGTGTTTCTCTCACATCGATGTTTCTCTCTCTCTCTCTTCTTCCCTCCCTCCCTCCCACTGTATCTAGAAAAGTAAATGGAAAAATATCCTCGGGTGAGGATTAAGAAAAAAAATTACATATACTATATTTCTGATATCAGTAATCTAATTTTCTAAGATTAAGAACTACTTCTTTATATCCCATAATTAATTGCACTTAAATATTTAAAAGTGCCTGTTACTTATCCTTAAATAACAAGTGCTGGGTTTTATCCCTTTTTTTCTCCTTAATCTTTATTGTTGAAAGTATGACAGATGTCCCTCCTTTTTTCTCCTTTGATACCCTATTCCCAGCTCCGGGCTCTCTCCCCACCTTCACCGCCCTGTTGCCTGTGTCCATTGGTTATACATATATGCATATGAGTTCTTTGGTTTATCTGTTCCCACCCCCAACCCCCCTTCCCTCTGAAGTTTGTCAGTCTATTCCCTACTTCCATGTCTAAGATCCCTTTTGTTTTAACAAGTAAAAATTTAATAAATGCAGATAATACAGAGTTTACAAACATGAAGCTCTGTGGTATTATGTAAATTTGTGGATGGACATAATTTTTAATATTAAGATATTTTAAATGAGTAGACATAATGTTTTTTTTCTTTTTAAAGAAGTTATAATTATAAAGAAATACTTAGTTACAGTGCCTTATAATATTTTAAAGGTAAACTGAGGTCAAAATAAACCAATTAGGATAATATAAATATATAGCACTTATGTGTCTTTACTTCATAACTAGTGTACATAATTATACTTACTATATGTTCAGGGTACAGTCCTCACTTTTTCTCTTTGGCAAAAAGGTTTTATTTATTTATTTATTTTTATTAATTTATTTTTGTTACAGATGTTTCTCTTTTTTATTTATTTTATTTATTTTTTTTTATTCCTCACCCGAGCACATTTTTCCACCTATTATCAGATAGAGGAGGAGGGAGGAAGGGAGAGAGAGACAGAGAGAAACTTCGATGTGATAGAGCCACATCGATTGGCTGCCTCCCACACCCGACCAGGGCTGGGGACGAACCACAACTGAGGTACATGCCCTTGACCGGAATCAAACCCGCGACTCATTGGTCCTCGGGCTGATGCTCTGACCACTGAGCCAAACCAGCCAGGGCTGCCAAAATTGTTTTAAAAGCTTAGGAGATAATCACTCACTAATCAGATGCCATGCCACCCTCCACACACACACGGACACACACACTTACACACATGTGGCTTTAAAAGAGAAAATTTTAATTTGTGCTTTAAGAGGAGAAATATAATAAAGTGGCTCTTAAACTGGCAACATGTTGGAAGGAATTATAATTTGTGTGTTGGCATCTAAACCACTTCAAATTATTGTGTAAGGATAATCAATGGGAATTATCTTCTGAAATATTTTTACCTGTCCGCTGCAATTCTGTTGGTACCACCCTAAAGCAAAGCACCATTAACAATTCCACACACTCCAGTTGGACTTAAATGCTCATCATGGCTTTTAGGTCTAAGTAGTAGTGTTTCCTTCCAATGCAGATTGAGTAATGCATATATTCTTTACAGTACAGCCTCACATAATACAGCTGAAAAATGAAACTACGTATGAGAATGGCCAGGTGACCCTCAAATGTGAAGCAGAGGGGGAGCCTATTCCAGAAATCACGTGGAAAAGAGCCGTGGATGGAATCACATTCTCCGGAGGAGATAAGGTAACAACAACTCAGTGCATAGTGCTTTTCGGTCTCATTGTATTTCCAGGGTTTCGCATGTTATTAAATCTCACATTGGACTCCAATTTACCAAGTAATTGGTAAAAATACAATAAGTGGTTTATTTTTTTTTCAAAGATAACTCTACCACAGTCAACCTAAAACTAAATTCAGAGGAGAAAAAAGTCAAACTGTGATATTTAAAGATGTTTTTAGTAAGCCACAACATCTTAGGCTGTTGGAATTCTTAAGTCTGCCCAATTAAATTTGCTATACATTGAATCTACAAAATAGCTTATGACAATTGTAACCCCTCCACCCTGTGCTGTGAAAATGAAAGTAATTCAAATTCACAAAAGTCTGTCATTTTACTCTTTACTCATGGGGATTGTCTTTGTGCAGTACAAAAGTAGGTCTCTGCTTTCATATAATTAACCATCTAATAAGGCAAATAAGTACAAGTGTAAATTGTGACCTTTCACCAGAATGTATACAAGTTCCTTAGAAATCGATTAAATACCATCATATGTTTCACTACAATCCATGGATTTTCATCATTGTTATTTTTAACTACTCATATAAAAGTCCAAGTTTAGGCAGAAGTGAAACAGAAAGAAAAAGGTAGTGGATTGATGATAGGAGGGACTCGCATTTTCACACATGCTAGTAAACATTGTTAACAGTGAGCTGATAGATTGCTTTTATTTTCTGGGTTAAAGATAAACTTCCTTTAAACTGCTTTCATTAACTTAAATCAATTTATGCAAAAGTCACTGATTTCTGAAATAGACGTAGCTTTAACTTTCCAACACTGATTGCAGAAAAAAAATACACTTTCTATTCCTTCAATTCATCATACCATTTTAAACAACATGCTAACTCCATAGATTCACAACATAGGCAATCCCCTGTCCATTTACAATTTATCTTCTGAAAGAATGTATTCCCACATATATCATCCTTCTTTGCCCCATTTCTTCTTCATGATGGCATATTTAGGACAGTATAGTTCTTTGGTAAGAAACAATTATTTTATATATGCAAATTGAAAATACAATTTATAAAATATGAATAATATTTACAGTTTTCTAGAAATCCAGAGAAACGATATCACTCGCTTTAATTTTTTTCTTAACAGAAAATCATAGGTATATATGGCAAGTCTGAAAGGAGTTATAGTTCTATAGAGATGTTTAAAATTGTCAAAAAGCAATTCGATATAGAAAACTGTAGGTAAATGCTTTCGTGTTGACTTAGTACATTTCTTTAGATGAGATTACTCGAGTATGATTTTCATGTCTGTAAGCCCTTATTTATTATACCTTCATATTTCTAACTCAGAGAGACTTTCCTGTCTACTGTAAAATTCCTTAAAGTTTTCTTCTCAAAGATAGCTTTTACTCTTTATTTAAAAGATGCTTCTTTACTATATACCAAGAATGAGAGATAGATTGTATTCAGTTATTTTATTAGTACAAAGTGATCAAGAAACTGAGAGCCTGATATGTTATTCTACACTCTACACCCCAGAACCCCCCCCAGCTATTTATAGAAATCTGTTCTATATTAATTGTGAAAAATAATCAACTAGTTTTCATTTGCTAAAGATTATATCTATTAAAGTAGACATCTTTTTTTTTTATTTTTCATTTGGTTTATTTGTTATAAAACAATTATGGAAGCCTAAATATGCTTTTCTTTTTCCAAATAACAATTTTTATCCAGTGGATAAAGAAATTAAGACTGCTATATTCACTTTCTATTGTGATATTTCTCCAAAATTATTTTAAGGTCCCCATTTTATTTTCTGGATGGTAAACCCTTTTTCTCTTGACATTCCCAGTTTCTTCAACAGCCAAAATTCAGAAATTGAATGGTTGAGTTGAGCTTTAAAGGAAGACAAACTAGTTTGGAATCTCAACTCTGTCATTTATAATGCTTCAGCTTTGGCAATGTTATTCAAACTCTTTTTAAGATGAGTTCTTGGTCTTTAAAAGTGGGATAATAATACTTAGTTTCCTTGTTGGTATAAGAAAGGTGAAGGATACCTTGTAAAATCCATATCAATGTCTTTAGCATATTGTACATATTCAATAAATTTTATTTTTCTTTGTCATTTGCATAATTTTTTAAGCATAGTTTATCTTGTTTCTTGTATTCTGAGTAAACTCTGGTTGTAAATAGATTCCATAAAGTCTGATACCTAAGGTCTGATTGAACTTTGACTATCATGGAGTATATTGAGGTCATGTCTTTGTTGTCTTGAAAAGTGACATGAGATTTTATTTGCCATAAGAATCACTTGGAAAGCCTGTTAGAATGCAAATTCTAAACCCCCACACCCTGAGACTGATTTAGTATGTCTAGCACAGGACTTAGGAGTGCATATTGTTTTACTCATCACTGGCATTCTATGGATGGTCTTTAGGCCATACTTTGGGAAACAATGATCTTACTCTAAATCTAAGTCAGGTGAAATTTAACAACTAACCCTTTCAACAGGAAAATGCTCTTAGCAGATTACTGGGCACCTGATAGGAGCCTGAGAAATACAGGACAAAACAAAATAAAATGTCCCATCATGCATACAGTGTTAAAGTTTTGATAAAATTGCTAGATGTGTAGGTCATAGACTGAAATATCATCAATATAATATGGTTCAAACTAATGACTTCATTCTAAAATATGACTATGTATTTAGCAAACATGTTCATATTGTATATTATTTTAAGGAGTAGGTCTCAATTAATAGTATCCCTTTTCCTTGCCTAAATTCTCAATCCCCAGATAAGACCAAGGAAATACATGTCTTCTTGTGGACAAAAAAGAGTGCTTCTATGGAAAGTAGTCTCACGGGGTGATCTGGTCATGATAGGTAGTCATGTCCCAAGCAACAACTTCTTTACTAAAAGCCTATCGTTGCCTTAAGCAAGCCCTTTCCATTGCTTCTGTGCATCTAGGTTAACATACCTTTTAAATGCCCCCTTTCAGGCCTCAAAAAAAAAAAGAGAGTGAGAGAGAGGGAGAAAGAGAGCACATACTTTTAACTGCCTTGTAATCCAATCTACATATGACTACCAACCACCAAGAGAGTACATAATTTTAACTATTTTGGAATTCCATTCCTGAGATGCTTCTTCTGGCCTTCTTCTCAAAATCTTTCTTACTTCCCTTCTTATTTTCAAATGCATAAAATGAGCTGAAAAACTGTTATTTTCAGGGACATTTGAGATCTTCTTCCTTGGCATATGTTTGTCCCAAATAAACTCATAAAAATTCTCAAAAATATATATATCATGGACTTAAATCTATAGGTAAGTGCATGTCCTTTTACTGAATTATAGAGTTAGGTAGACTTACTCAGCATAGAAGCCCACTCTTGTTGTAATCATTGCTAAGGTGGTGACCATCCTGGCTGAGAACAACAGAGAACCTATGGTCTCTGCTGGAAAGTCCTTTTTGAAAACAAAAAAGGGAGTGGCTAGGAAAAGTGCATCCAATATGTCCTCATAGTTACCAATCAGACATCTCCCTGGTTCTCCCAGGGAGGAGTGAGTAAGGGAGTTGGAAAGTCCAGGAGTGGAATGCTAGCAGAGCTCCCTTTCATTGACTATGTATTAGGGGCCCAGGATAGATGTTCACTGCTCAACAAACATTATGCTTATAACATTTTAATGAGCACTGCATGTGTATTGTCTGAACTTATCTTCTGAAATTCTTATGGCATAATAAATGACCCCAAAACATAGTAGCATAAAATAGCCATTTTCTTTTGCTTGTGATTTTGTGGATCAGGAATTTGGAAAGGCTCAGCTGAGTGACCACCACCAGGAGTCTCAAATGTGCTCACATGGACATGTTTTCTGTTGCTGCAATTCTGAAGGATTGATGTATGTGTGTTAACATACCAGAAAATATCCTTGTATAATATATCTCTCAGAAAGAACAAAAATATGATGCTTAAACACAGCTTTTAAACTCATAACTATTTTGTCTCTATTCCACTCAAGTATATTTAATATAATATATATAATTTTTAAAACTTCAGACAAATTTAAAAAGCATGTAATGTGTAAGAAAAATAGAATATCTACTTGCTTTAGAAATATTTCTTGAATATCCTTTGTTATTTCAGGATAATAGTTTATTCTGTTTTTAAAGAAATTACACAGTTTTTACTCACTAACTTTTAATGATCCATTTATTGAAAATTGCTACACATTGTATTGTAGTGATAACTTGAGTATAATTAATTTTTTATTAAAATATTCATTTACTAAAGTTATCTAAAAGTTTATTAAATTGACAGCTGAATTTTAGCAAATTATAATGAAGTCATCTTAAGGTACATTTGTTTATAGGAATTAAAGTCCCTGGGTTTTTTCATTTAATAGATGATATATATATACTTAATATTTAAATGTATACAATAAAGTGTAGACAAGAACCAAGCTATTATTGTGGAATATGCAACAGCCAGGAATTAAAAGTTATAAATTGTTTTGCAATTTTCAAACAGAGCAATCTAATTCTTTTTTAACTTTAAAAGTCTTTATTTTAAAAATAAAACCATGCTTCTTCGCAGGGTTGATCTGAAATTTCGGTAAGATTTTGACAGTCTCTGACATTAACACCTATCATCTATTCCAAACCAGTTTCTTCAGATCATCCTTTATTATCATTCTTATTGATGGACAAATGTTAGTATGTTTAAGATCACAGGTACTGATAAATTAGTATGGGAAGGTGGTGCGAGCGTCACACAGGTCGAAGTTTAATCCTGTGTCGCTTTGGTGAGTTATTTACCATGTTACTTCTCAGGTATGATTTTAGTTTCTGTATGCCTAAGTCTGAGTAATAATATGACCTACCTGGAAAAAGTTTCTGAAGATGAAATGAGAACACAAATAACAATATCCCAGACACAAATTGCACAACTTAAAAAGTGTTATTTTTTTTTTTATTTGGAGGCATCGTCTTTAGGTGTTTTATACAGGAGAAAATGATCGTACTAGTTCTGTCAACGTCTGTTGCCACAAAAGGAACCACACTAAAATTTCAATGAGCATAGTCATATGTAATGTATTAGTAATATGTATACAACAGAATGTTGTTATGGTGGCTGTGGATTGCTCTCCCTTGACATAGCTAGATATGGACATTCGCGATAAAATAATCTCTAGCAATATCAATTTAATGGTTCAGATATGAGTTTTTACCACACTAAATTCCAGATCTTGTAACTATATATTGCATTTCCCATGGAAGTTGACAATATCAAGAATCTGCATTTGAGTTTCCCGTGATCGCTGATTGTTTTGTGTTAAATCTCCATCCCTGAAAGGAGTGCAGATGAGGTCTCTAACTTCTGGATGAGGATAGATTCCCAGGTCACTCTTAAGGGATAAAGGCTGGTCTTTCTTCCTGTGGGACACAAATCAGAACCAGAAATATGATAGGTTTTTTACACCATCATCTCCTTCTTCCATTACTCCCAGGTTTATCTTCTTGCAATCCCCAGAAATTTTTCCTCTTAGGAAGTGAGTCACTGTTTTGCATCCTTTCGGTCCCTTTTACACCTCCCATACTATATAGTAATAGACATCAATCTGGAAGAGACTCTCCCACATTCCAAGAAGTACCTAAACCTGCCATTAAGAACGGAAGAAAGAGAAATGCCGTGCTCTGCAAAGCAAGGTTGCTTAAGAATCGGTTTTTCATAAATTTACAAAATATTATTTTATATTCATATGATAAAACTGATTTCTTTAAAACACTTTTAAAAGAAATATTGTTACTTGTCATTTTAGGATTAAGTGGAAGTAAAAAGATCTACAGGGAGTTATTTTTGCTTCTAGAATTCTTACAAAATGGTACATATAACAGTAAGCAATGTCATCCATGTGAATAGAATGTTTCATATAATAATTACAAAGTTTTTATAATATTGCCCGCTGGATGACATCTCGCATGTGTTATTTATCTGCTCTTAATGTACAGATTCTATAATCATTGTATTCCTGCTCTACAGTTCCTGCATAGTAAATTATAGACCTACCTCCACTAGAAACTAATCCCACTCTACACTGAATAAGAAAGATTTGAAATGTATAGCAATACATTTTAACTATTTTAAAATGGAATATCTCAAATTTCAGTCATTTGACCACCAGCTTCAACTTTATTTGATATTTATGTGCTGCCTGGACGGTTATGAACCTAATTCTTTTTATTTACATTGGATTGAGTGTCCATTTATTATTATCCTAAACAAGAATGCCAGCGAAATTAAAAGTATGGTTATACACATTATATTTTTAAAGACACATTCAAATAAACATAAAACTATAAAATAAAATTATTTTTCAAAACAGTACCCAAACTCAGCCTGTACACCTTCACTGGTATACAGACCATGCTTTCAAAACACTGCTTTTGTGTCCAATATGCTCTGAATGAACGTGATACAAAGTTTAGCGGTGACATTTCGAGGAGTGGAGCACATTGAAAGATATTTCATTACAGCAGAGCCCATTCTGCATCCTCCTATGTGTGGGGCCAAGCACTTCTCTCTAGTAAATAAATATGCTGCATTATTAATGACTGGGTAAAGGCTTCATGAATTATAATAACAGAAACTCATTTCATTTCAATCCTTCATACCAAATGGTCCTTTCACAATGATGCCAATAAACTCAGTAAATAAAACAGGGTGATTCACTTCAAAAACAATGTGTTTTCTTCATGAAGATGAAACTTTGAAATATGCAATTATTTTGCTCAAAATACCAACTTACAGTATGTAAATGAACTTTTACAAGGCTACCCATATAGCTTTGGCATATTTGTCTGCACTATAACAGGTCCAGTTTAACTTATTCTTCTGATGTACCTCTGTATTGGTGTATGACTACTCTCATCAGAACATCTCCTCTCAATTAGCTGTAGGCTGATGAAAATTGCTTAGATTCTGATTTTTAAAAAGAAACTAAAAGAAAAAAACATGATGGTATAATTGGCAGCACCTTTATATTATACCAAAAAATCTTAAGATTTTCAACCCACATTCCTTCTTAAATAGAACTTACAAAAATGAGATCAAGAAATCCACTATTATTATTGTTTTAATAAAGAGAGTCTGCAGAATTTCAAGTATTTGTACTTTATTATAAAATCTCCATTGAAGAGGAAAGTAAAATATGATGGCATATTTATAGCATTGCTTTTAAGAATGAAGGACAGTATATAAGTATTTTTATAGAGCTTTGCAAGTAGTTATACTTTCAGGCAATTTTTTACAGCTGCATTTTTATTACTTTTATGAGGAATTTTATTTGTACCTCTTTACCAAACCCTGAAGGTGCTTCCAGGGATTCAATTACGGTAAATTCTCAGCATTTGATTCTAAGACTGATAAACACACACACACACACACACGCGCGCACACACACACACACACCAAGAGTAGAATAGAGGTCAAGGAGAGAACTATGATGTAAAAAACAAATAAATAAAATCAGTAAAATGTTTCAGTAAATAATTAAATGGTATTTTAAAAATATTTTAAAGAAAAGGTATATGTGCAGTTGAACTAGACATATTGCTTACTGTGGGTGATAGTATGACCAGAGTGGATGTTCCAAAAATGTATATCCTTTCCAGGAATCAAGGGTTACAGAATATGGACTGTATTCAAGTCTAAATGAGAGACAATCCAATCTCTTGAATTTTTCTAACATGATTCACAAGATCCCCAGAAATATATCATGTGTTCGTGCCCTATAGAGATCCATTGTCTTTGAAATTACTATATTTCTTTCATTGCAAACCTACCTACACACTTACATGGAAATACATACCAACACACTTAACATGCATGAAATATTTATTTAGGAAACTTAAAATGATCTGAATTTTCTCTACAGCTCTACATAGAGTAAGATATATAAAAGGAATCCATTTGTATAACACACGGGTTCCTAATCATGCTACCTTTGTTTTTCCTACTTCACAAAAATTGAGCTCCGTAGAATAGTATCATGGGGTAGTTGTAACAGTGATTCCTTGTTTCTGTTCCTACATTACCATTTACCTGCACTCTGATAGCAGGAAAATTGCCAGTTTTTCGGAGGAAAAGTTCCATTGTTCATAAAAAGTCCTCATCAACCTTTATCATTGTCTTATTCAATAAATCTCTCTATTGACTGAGTAGATAATCACACATTTTAAGATGCAGTTTTTATTCTGATGCCAAGCCCTTTATAAATTCAGCTCCTTCCTAATTTTTCAGTTCATGATTTTCTAATAATCTAATATAGTGAAGCAGTGTGTATCCAGTTTCCTTTTCCTACATGCCTTTTCCATATAACTCAATTATAAGAAAACCTAAGATGATTTCAGTAATACATTTACATTAGAAAATAATGCTCATTTCTGATTTTAGAGAAGAATGCTAAAGAACATGCTCCTGGTACCTGTAGATTTTGATGCCTATATTTTTTGTTTGTTTGTTTTAAAAGGAAATGGGCTTTTCTGAAGGATTTTGTATTTGCATGATATTTTTAAGGTCTACCTAAGGCATGTTTTTTCATACTAGTGCTCTCAGAGCAATATTATAGATCCCTGCTGGGCAACAGGCGAAATGGACACTTCAATTCCCCAGCTGAAGTGGGTGGTAGGATGTAATTAGGCATGTTGGAAATCTTCCTGGATGCTTCTGAGCTTGCTGAGAGGTGGGTTTTCAGTCATTTACAACTTTCTGAAATTTCTTTTTTGGCCCACAGCTTGAATAACAATGATAAGAAATCTAGTCATAAATTTAACATGTCCTTATAAAAACTATTTTAGGGAGAACTCTGGAAATATTTTTAAAATAAAAATGACATTGTTCTTTTTAAAAATATCTTTTATTATTAATGTATTCTATTGTTAACTCTATGATGATAATTTCCTTTTGCAAGAAACTTTTGTTGTGAGATGTTGAGAGAGTAGTTCACTATTTTATCATAATCATTTGGGGGGAAATGTTATTTACATACTGAAAGTGACTCTAGGATGGCTTTGCAGCAGAAAATGTTATTTTTTTCCTGTAACTACCATATCCTGTACACAGACTTCATTTGCCTTCACTTCTCCTCATGAAGAAATTTGCTATTATCCCTGAAGAAAATAAAACCATATAAGACCATATAGCTATAAAGAAATATGAAGATATGAGCAAAGATTAATAGACTTAAAAATAAAAATATTTTGTGGTAAATATAACTTTGAATTATTTATGTGATATTTTAATGGATAGTATTAACTAAATTCAAGAAACGAGATGAAATAAATTTGAATGTATGGGCAGCAATGCAGGCCTTTTGGTACAATTTTTAATGTAGATATGAAAAATAAATTTGAATTAATTATTATACAAGTTGACAACAGTATATATATGGAAATATTTCAGCATTCTAATAAACAGCTTTCAGAAAAGTAATACATTTGATGAATTCTGTTGTCACGCTTAAGCATGCAGCAAAAACTAGTGCATAAGAGAATATTAGTTATACCATAATTGAATAAAATTGAATATATCTTAATAAAAAATTACCTTATAGTAATTGCAATGCCTTCATTGCTTTTGACTCCTGGATTATCAGATAATAAATTGAAATAAGCTATATTAAACAATGATCTCTAGTAATAACTGTGTTGAGCCATCCATTGAGTAGTTGTGCTCATTGAGAAAAAAAATCAATCTCTTAGATAAAAATTTTCCTTGGCTTTGATGTTGTATTTTCATGATCTATACCTTGGAGCAGCATGATTGCTGTTGTTTTGTAATCCAAACAGCTCTTGTCAAAAATTTTAAGTCTTTCATTCTTGGGTGCCAGATTATTTTATATGCATATTTAATGATTGATCTACTTAAAAGGAAAACATATTTATACTCTATCAAACATGTAGAAACAATGTAATTCTAATCATTGTGAATCCTACCATCTTTTCCCAGTCCCAACCACCCATCTTTCTCACTTCTTTTAATCCTCAGTTTAAATTTCATTAACTATTTTTATAATCAATACCTCATATATACTCCTCAAATCTCTTTTTCTTCATGAAACTTTTCACCTCCATTCCTATTCCACACATGTGGAAGGACAGCTGAATTTAACTGGAGTAGAACCACAATCATTTTGAATGGTCTGTCTTTAAATCTGTGACCCATTCTGAATTTGTACTCTTCATCTAGTATACCATTTGTTTCATTGACCAGTTTTAGATAATGACTTCATACATTTTTTTTTTCTGTCCTCAAATTTACAAAATTCCTCTATCACCAAAGAAGCTCACCTGCTTCCTCTTTTACTAAGAAAATAAAGCCAATCAAAAGAAATCTTCAACAAAATCCTATTAACTACATCTACACTCATAAATAGGTGAACCTATAAGTTACCATGAAGGAAATATCTGAGTTTTTAAGGAAATACTAGTTCCTATCCTCTCTAACATACTGTGGACCTCAGACCAGTAACTCATGTCTATATTCCCAACATTTTTTTTTTTTACTCACTAATTTATTTATCATTCCCATCAACATTAAAAATTCTATCATTTCTTCTATTAGATATAGATAATATGTATCATATGTTAAATATATAACATAGTTTATGTTTAAGATATACATTGTATATGTACATGCATACACTATATCCTTCATACATGTGTACATATTTATGCATGCACATGTAGATAGATGATGGACAATTAGATAGATGAAAGATATATAAATAGGTTATAGGTTAGTAGGTAGGTAGATAGATAGACAGACAGACAGATAGATACCATATAAAGCCTCCAAATATTATCTGATCTCTATCCTCTGTCATAGCAAAACCCTTGAAACTGTTGTTTAAACTTTTCTCTCTTTCTTCCTCTAATTGTCTTTTGAATGCACTACAGTCAGGCTTTGACCACATCACTTTACCAAGACTCTCTGGCAAGTTTACCAATAACCTTCATTTTCTTCAACTTACTTAATGGTAAATTATCAGTCCTCATTATTTCTGCCTAGCAGCAACACTGACCCAATTAAATAATTTCTTGTGCTTGAAGCATGTTCTTGGGCTTGTCATACATTCTCCTGGTTTTTCTCTTGGCACGTTTCTCACTCCGTTCAACCTCCTTTGGTCACTGTGTCTTCTAATTGACCTCTGAACACTGAGGCCCTAGTTTGGAGTCCATTCTTGGATTCCTTTCCTCACCATGCTTATTCCCCTATTTATTCATCTAGTTGCATGGCTATAAATACCAAATGGATTCAGTAAACTACAAACTTCAACCATGGCCCTCTCCACCAAACTCTTCCGTATTCAGTGGCCTACCACACAATGCCTTTTAGATATTAAGTAAATATCTCAAAGTCCAGCTGTGTACAGGCATCCCAATCTCATTAAATGATGACACCTTCTTTCCAGTTATATTGGCTAAAATTCTTGAAATTATCTTTGACTCATGTATATTATTATCCCCATATTTAATTTTTTAGTAAATTCTATTAGCCCTAATTTAAATATATTCAAAATATGAGCATTTGTGAATACTCAACTGTTAATGCTCTGTTCCAAGCCATCATAATTACTGGCCTAGATTATTGCAATACTTTTTAAGAGATCTCAATGTATCCACTCTTGCCCCTGTTATTCTCATTAATATAGCTAGGTTGGGTCATTTGAAAGAGCCAGATATCAGTCTTTTGTACAGAAGCCTCCAAAATGGCGTCTCATATCATTTGGAAATCCTTCTGTTACTTACCTACATGGCTTTACATGATAGACTACTCTTTCAATCCCTGTTGCCTCCTTTTTCCTCATATCCTACTATTAAGATCAATTTATTTCAGCCAAATTAGATTTCACATTTGCTCCATCAATCCTTGGGCATTGCAGGCTTTACAGTGGCATGGATACTTTACTCAGCCAGAGCAGCAATTTTCAACCTTTTTTTTTTAAATCTCATGGCACATAAACTAATTTCTGAAATTCTGCAACACATCCAAAAATATATATTTTGCCAATCTGACAAAAAAAAAGGCATAATATTGATTCATTCACACTTGATGGCTATTGCTATGTTGGATATTGTCATTTTTTTTTACTTGACTATCTAAGGGAAAAGAGGTCAGCGCCCCTGACTAATTAGTCAGGTACTGCATGTTTAAAAATTCCTGTGGCACATCAGTTGAAAAATCACTGCTTTAGAGCATTGACTGCCCATTGCAAGTCATAAGTGTAGAAAACTAGCGTAATCTTTGATGTGCTGATGCAGTTTCCAGTTACTTTTGAGTCTGCTGAGACAGTCCTTGATTGCCGAATTGAAGTTTATAGGCTAGACTATTGATTTTTAACAGTGATTAACTATGAGTATGGTTAGGTTAATTGAGTTCTTTAGGTAAACTAAGCATAAATTGTAGGCCATGGTTGTTGTTTTTTTATTACAAAATCTGAAGCCAGTTAAGAATATAAACTATGGACAAAACACAAGAGTTGATTTACTATATAGATATTTGCATTCAATTCTGAAGTTTACTGTATCCAACAGAGTTGTAGGATCTCTAATGATCATGGGACACAATTTAAAATAAAAACACATAACATAGATAAACAATTTAAATGAATTGATGTAATCCTCTGATAGCTTAGTGAATTAATCATTTGTTTACTCATAAATTAAAATCTCCTTTGGGTCCAGATGACAGAAAGGTGATAATTAAGGGGACCTCACATACAAGTTAGATGGAAGCAGGAGTTTAGCAAGCAGTAGAACTGCACCCTTCTCCTGTGTTGCCTTAGAAGAGATGTCGGAGGTCTGTTGTGGCTTCATCTGCCATTTCTTCTACTACAGGAGACATGCCTGGCTGGCTTCTTGGATCAGCACCTCGAGATAACATATTGCATATTTATCTACTAATAGTATTCTTTTTAAATACCTTCTCATAAAATTTCCAACAATCTGCCCTGTGCTATACTTTTTGACCACTTCGTATATCAGTGTATCCCAATATAATTGGAAGCTTCATGAGGCTGTTTCTCCTCATGTTTAGGTCTTGTAGCAAAGGTAATATAATATCCCTGAGCATGTCTGCTTTCTGGGTCTTCATCTCCACCAGACTTCCCTTTAATGATAATGTTCATATTTTTTTTCATCCTGTAATGATTGATATTCCTCACTGAAAGTAATTCATTACAAATCTGTCTGATCCATAATGTTTTATTGTTTTAGAAAAAGTGAATATAATATAGAAATATAGGATGCTTTATCTTATCTTAATGTGTTTGACAGAGCCCACAATGTATCTTCTCCTTTCTGTGGTTTAGGATTGATTCCTTTATCTCATGCATGAGAACAGTTTTAATAAAACTTATAGCTTTTGGTTAAAAAAAAACGTATTTCACACTTCCAACTCTCTCCTATACAGTACGTTTTTTTTTATCTTAATAACTTATATCCTTTTTGAAGAGTTCCTTATTTAATTGACGTCTTTGTTTTGACTTCCCTTATCTTAATGGGCAGTTAAGCTTTTTTATTTTTTAAATTATGTTTTTATTGATTTTAGAGAGGAAGGGTTAGGGAGAGAGAGAGAGAGAAACATCAATGAGGGAGAAACATCAACATTGACTGGCTGCCTCCTGCACGCCCTCTGCTGGGAATTGAGCCCGCAACCTGACCAGGAATCGAACTGGGAACGTATTGGTCCATGGGTCGATGCTCAACCACTGAGCCATACTGGCTTAGTGACAGTTGCTTCATTTACAATAAATTAAACAAAACCCCAAATCATAACCAAACCAAAGCAGCTCAGTGGAATTCAGGTATTTGTTATACACAGTTTTAATTTTTAGCCATCTCTTAGAACTAGATTGTTTCTTTATATAGCTAACACAATTATTTGATGAAATTGTAGTTTTTGTATTTTGGTGTACGGTGAGTAGTTTTTGGTGTTTGTATTCATGTCTTACATAAATATTTACAATAAATAAACACTGCTTGCATTTAAGATAATTGTGTTAATTACATGAGTCAGACTATGAGACAACTTGAGGAGAGATTAAAGTACTGACGTATGGATATACTACACCTCCTTCAATCCTACCCAATGTGTAGTTATAAGACATTGAAATAAAGTACATTAGTCACTGAGCATAACTCAGCATTCAAAAGGGAGATATATTTACTATAATTATACCAGCACACATGACAATAATCATACACATTAGATATATAAAATTTTTATATATATCTAATGATGATGATGTTTGAATATATTATTTAGCATGATGTGATTTTTGAAAGGAAAGAAAAACATACATATGTATTGGCAGTTACTTTTCTACTTTGTGGTATCAGCCTGAATAAAGTGATGCTGTTAATAGTTTTGTGTAGTATACGGCTAGCATTCTCATCTTCGTGACAACAGGTGGTCACTAGTGACAAATGCATTGCATTTTCTGACCTTACATGTGGAACTCATGAAAATTTAAAACTCTTGCTAGAATTTCTCTTTCTAGGCATAACAGATAAAGGGAGGATTGATATACATTTTGACTTTAAACAATGAGAACAACAAGCAAAATGTATAATATAATGGGCACAGGGTTGATCCCTGAAAGAAGAGAAACAAATGATGTGATACCGACCTTGCTTAAGCACACTCTCCTGAGCAAGTTTTCAGGCTGCAGCACATGAATGAAGTGTCTGTTTGTTTATTTTAATTAAGGAAACAGTGTTCTTAGCTTTGGTGACTAAGGGTGCTGGAATTCACAGGATGGGGCACCAGAGAGGAGCGAGAGCTTTGTGGAGAAGAGAGAAATTCACAGAGAGAGAGCGCTCCAGGGTCTTCGTCATTTTCTCACGAGTTTTCAGTTAGTACTGATCAGTATATGTGTATGAGGAAACTACCCACAACCACAGAAAGAACCACTGGAACACTGAGGAATGTTGCTTAAGTAGTGTGGCCATATTAGTCCAAACTAAACAATGATCCTAGCAGAATTTAAAATACTCAAAAGAATAAAATTGTTTTTAATTAATTTCAGAGTGTCTCAGAGAAGTAACCAAATATATTTTAAGGAATAAAAAAGGACAGCACTCAAAATATATAATTCAACAGTCTGGCATCCAATAAAAAAATTATGAGAGCCCGGCCAGTGTGGCTCAGTGGTTGAGCATCGACCCATGCACCAAGAGGTTGCCAGTTCGTTTCCTGGTCAGGGCACATGCCCAGGTTGTGGGCCCAATCCCTAGTGGGGGGCATGCGGGAGGCGGCCAGTCAATGTTCTCTCTCATCGATGTTTCTATCTCCTTCTCCTTCTCGCTTCCTTTCTCTCTAAAATCAATCAAGAAAAAAAATTTTAATAAAAAATTATGAGGAATGCAATATACACAAAAATATAATCCACAGTAAGGAAAGGCACATCAACTGAAACATCCAGTAGTGGCACAGATTATAGTATTAGGGCATAGGAGCATTAACATGCCTATTTTTTACATACTCTGCATGTGTAAGTACAAGATAGAACAAAGCATCAGCATAATAAGGAGAGATATAGAAGATATAAAACAAATCAAATCAAAATACTAGAGATTTTAAAAAGTCAAGCAAAAATATTAAATGAAATTAACAGCAGATTAGATACTGCAGAAGAAACCCAGTGAGCTCAAAGACAGAATCATATAACCAATCTAAATGAAATAGGAAATAGATTGTACTATATATTTTTCCAGCAGTCCTGTGTGTTTTTCATACTCTAAATGCTGGCCTAACAAGGCTCAGAATGGAGCCCTTATTTGACCCATTAGAAAGAACAAAGAAAGAAAATACCCAAAACATTCTTTATATTGCATATTTTTCTCTTATAAGATGTGAGGGACTTATATAAAAACGTACTAAAGGAAAAGAATAATCACTATAGTTAACATTTAATATATGTCAGGCATTTTTTAAGCATTTCATATAACATTATTTTACGACTTTCTGTTGAATATTGTGTTTCTTGCTTTTAAAAAATAATTTGTCTACAATTTGAACTAGACCACATACTGCTTAGACACTGGTTACTGACTGCATCACTGATTATAACATTTATTATGTACCTAACACTGAGCCTGCACAATCTTATGCAATTCTAACCAGATGTGAGGAGCAGCAACAAACACTACATACTATGTATAAGTCAAGTTATCTTGAGAAGCTCTGCAGAATAAATGCATGAAAAAATCAGTGGCTTTCAATACAAAAATTTATGGATTTAGAAGTAGGCTACAACAGCATGCTTTAGACTTGGATTTGTGTCCTGATCGGTTCTGTATGTCTTAACAATTCAGGAAACAGGATAAAGGAATAAATCCTATCTTGGGTATGACATTTTAACAATTCCATGGTAAAATGTGAGATGTAATTTTAAAACAAAAACAAAGACTAGTGAATAGTATAATGAAACCCCACATATCTCTCTCAGATTTAGTAGTTACAAATATTATGCCATTCCAATTCCAATATTGCACATCATCTGTTTTCCAATAGGCTATCTTTGTGTTAATCTAATTTTGGATTAAAAATACATTGAACCTAAACTATGACTTACTCAAAGCCTTGAAACAAGGTATTAAGTGCTTTTTTAGTGATTACTCATATTACTTACAGATCAGTATAGTTTAATAGTGTGGTACCAATATACCCAAAGCAAATGGAGTTATGTGACATAAATTATAGCAGTACATATGACCATCTTATAATAAATTTTAATGAGATTTCACAATTAAAATATACCGCATTCTTTCAGATATCTTTCTATGTTCTCATTGTTGTGTGACATGATACTAAAATTTACCTCAAGCTAGGATGTAATTTTTAGATTTGTGTCTTGTCTTCTTTAGCCCTTATTGATTTTTAAATGTTACTTTTTAATTACAGTTTACATTTAATATTATTTTGTTTTAGTTGCAGGTGTACAGCATAGTGGTTAGACAATCACATACTTTACAAGGTGGTACCCTGATATTTCAAGTATCTACCTGACACTGTACATAGTTATTGCAATATTATTGACTATATTTCCTGTGCTGTACTTTCTATCCCCATGACTGTTTTGTAACTGCCAATTTGTACTTCTTAATCTCTTCACCTTTTTCAACCAGCAACCCAACCTCTCCCCTCTGTCAACCATCAGTCTGTTCTGTGTATCTATGAGTCTGCTTCTATTTTGTTTGTTTGTTTTTGTTCTTCAGATTCCACATATAAGTGAAATCATATGGTATTAATATTTGTCTTTCTTTGTCTGACTTATTTTCATTTAGCATAATACCCTCTAAGTTCATTCATGCTATTGCAAATGGTAAGATTTCATTCTTTTTACGGCCAAGTAATATTCCATTGTATATATGTACCACCACATTTTATCCACTCATCTATTGATAGGCACTTTGATAAAACTCCTAGAAGAAAATATAGGATGTAAAGTCTTTGACATCTCTCTTAGCAATATTTTTTTCTGATACATCTTCTTGGAGAAGGGTAACAAAAGAAAAAAATAAACAAATGGGGTAACATCAAACTAAAAAGTTTTGCACACAAAGGAAACGATCAAAAAAATAAAAAGACAGCCTACTAAATGGAAGAAGATATATGCCAGTGATACATGTGATAGGAGGTTAAGATCCAAAATTTATAAAGACCTCATACAACACCAAAAATAAATAAATAAACAATCCAATTAAAAAGTGGGCAGAGGACATGAAGAAACACTTCCCCAAAGAGGACATGACATGAAGAAACACTTCCCCAAAGAGGACATATAGATGGCCAATAAACATATGAAAAGATGCTCAATGCCACTAATTGTCAGAGAAATGCAAGTTAAAACCACAGTGTATTATCACCTCACACCTGTCAGGCAGGTGTTAGTGAAGTTATGGAGAAAAGAGAACCCTCGTGCACTATCCTGATGGTGTTGAAAATCAGTGCAACCACTATGGAAAACAGCATGGAGGTTCCTCAAACATTAAGACTAGAACTGTTTTATGACCCAGTGATTCCTCTTCTGGGTATATAGCCAAAGAAACTCAGAGCACTAAATTGAAATAATATACACACTGTTTATTGCAGCATTATTTACAATAGCTAAGATATGGAAGCAACACTTACTGATGTTTTTAATAGCAGTCATTCTTATTTTCCGTATTTTTCATTATGAAGGATATACAAGGCATTGGGAATCCAAAAACAATAGTTTCCATTTCCTTCCCAACTCCCCCTGTTTTAGCTTGGTCAGAGCTGACTTTATAAGAATGCACAATAGCCTGGCTGGTGTGGCTCAGCGGTTGAGCGTCGACCCATGCACCAAGAGGTCGCCAGTTTGATTCCCGGTCAGGACACATGCCCAGGTTGTGGGCCCAATCCCCAGTGGGGGACCTGCAGGAGGTGGTCAGTCGATGTTCTCTCTCATCAATGTTTCTATCTCTCTCTTTTTTCCTCTCTGCCTAAAAATAAATCTAAAAAATATTTTAAAAAGAAGAGTATACAATAGTGTGGAGCTTGGCACTCAGAAGGGTTCGGCATTTGGTTTAATATGTTGCTATGTTGTCTTGAAACTTGTGAGAATTTTAAACAAGAAGTCTCACATTTTATTTGCATCTAGTCTGATGCCTTGCTTATCATTATTATTTTCCCTTCATGTCTCAGTTTAGACAGAAATACCTACAAGAAATCATCCCTGACATTAGGTGTTCTTCCTGAATTTCATGTCTACCAGCATGTATTACATATAATTTGTCATTTTTTTTTTCCTTCTAAGGCTTTTGGCCTATGAGCTTAAGGGTGTTTTCTTTCTTAGCCATTGTTCTGTTGAGACTAGCGTAGTGCCTGAACACTGACTACAGTACACTGTGTAGTTCAACCACATAGTATGGCTCAGGTGGTGAACCATATAGAAAAGTAATTTAGAACATGAGCTCCAGGGTCAGATGGCCTGGACATCCAGCCACTATCATTTTATAAGTGATGTGGAACCTGGGAAAGTGATTTAATGTTTCTGTACCTCAGTTTACTCATATTTAAAATGGGAATGATATTAGTCCCAATCTCTTAGCAGTTTTAGGGGGATTAAGTAAACAAACAAATGTGAAACATTTAGAGTAGAGTCTAACTGGCATTTAGTATATGTGTTAGCTGTTATCATTGTTATGTTCAATTTCTATTCGTTGACTAAATTATTCACTGCATATACAAAGAGAAGAAAAAAGGACACTAGAATCTGATGAAGAAACTACATAAATTAAAAGGTTTTATTGTACATATTACTGTTTATTACATCAACTTACACTGCTGGGAGGAAGGACGATTGTACAAAAATTCAGTCTATGAAGTCAAAATATGAAGAACATTAGGAAGTGGGATCAAGCCCGAGGAAAGGGAAATTCAGGCTAAGAGTAAATATACAGAATCTTATAAGGAGGAAAGAGAATCTTTCTGTTTAAAATTCTATGCAGAAATTAGTCAACTCAACACAATGTTAACACAAGTTTGAGAAGTTGGTTTGAGTAAATTAATGCCAATCACCTTTAGAGAGCATCTGTTTTCTTGTTTACATATGTAGCTGTTATGCCTTGATGTCACCGTCAAGAATTTGAAGTTGAGTTTAATATGCATTCAGTACAGATTTAATGCCATTATGAAAAGGCACACAGAATATATAATGCAGAGGTGCAATTTTGTCTGTGTGTCTGCATTTGTCTTGGAATCTGCATTCTCTATTTATCGGCCCAACATCAGGAGATCCCATGTACCCTCTGTCCTATGCACCTGCTGGCTTCCCTCCGTCCTTCCATGTGCCTTCTGGGAGTTCTCTCTGCAACACTACCCCTTCCTCACCCTTGTCAAATCTCAGTCCATACTTCAGTACCAGGGAGTGTACCTCAGACTCTACCTCACACCTTCACTCACCCCAAAATGAAACCGCGGTGTTCTTACACGGTACTTTTCAGTTTATTTGTATTATCTTTTAAAACGAATATCTGTCTTCTCTGTTAAACTTTAATTACACTAAGGGTAGAAGTTATTCTATTTTGCTCAGCAAGTATACCCAGAGCCTGGATGCTTATTGCAGAATAACTTCACACACGTGAAATGTTGAAATGTTGAGTAACTAATTTACATGATCCACAGTTCTCTCAAAAGGCCAGTGGGGTTCAGTAACTTCAAAACGAGTCACAGGCATGAGCGTACAGAAGAAGATAGGGAGTGTCTGCCACCTCAGACGTGTTGTTATATGCTACAGTTGGATTGTAAATTTGGCAATACATGTCTAGTCAAGTAGGGTCACAAAAATAACCTATGAACATGATAATTATCTAATTTTAAATGTCTGGCAATTAAAATTGACAAGAAAATATTCACCATGGCACTAAGCTGTAAAAGGTAGTTATGACAGTCTTTTGATTAATGGCTTATTGAAAGGACAGTAACCTATAAATAAACATTTTATAAAAATCTCAAAATACTGTTCAAATAAGCAGTTCTTAAACAGACCTTCTGGAAAAGCAAAGAAAATAATTCAAATTAAATTTCAGAGAATTGCAATAATAATGTATAATCAGACACTTTGCTTTTTAATCATCTTACTTAATGCAGTGATAGAACCTGAAAATACTAGAAGGACAGCTAATATGTCTATTAACCTGTCTCCATCAAATATCAGGTGTCTTAAATGAATCTTTAGTAGGTGGTGAATCAAAACCAAGCTATAAATGAATTTTCTTTCAGAGCGGTGTAATGTATTCTTATAGCACAAGGAGAGATGTCCTTTGGAATGTCAGATATGAGAAGGAATGACTTTGGTGTTCCAGTGGAAGTATTTGAGATGAATGCATACCGTGCATTATTACAGAGCCATTGCCAAGTCTGAAATGACTTAAGTTACCCGAGAATCACGCATCCTCCCCAGGAAATTCTGTTCTTCTAGAATTGTTGTTAATAATTTTAGATTCATTAATAACTTTTAAATGCCAACCCTTTTACTAATAGAATGCTAGTTTTATATACACAAATGGTTTTTCATAAGTTAAAATCCTATCATTTACAACAGCAAGGGAACCAATGTAGTTTTCAAAGGAGGTAAATTTACGTTCCAGTACTACAAAAGAACAATATTATTTCTGAATGGAAGCATGAGGAATTTGCTTTTAATACGATATTTTGTAACATTCTGATAAAAATGATAAATTCAAGTTTTTTACCCATAGGAAATAACAGCTTAATGATTGTATTTTCTTTTCTCAAACTAGATGCAAATTTCACCATAACTTAGTTTCTTTATAATAATATTAGAATATAATGGTTCTCGGCACTAGTCCAAGTGACTTTCACATCAAGCACCACAAAACTGTTCTCATATTTGTTCACCTATAATATCATCCTACAGGTGAATTTTCAACAAAACTAGAAAAGGCAGTGTGTCCCATGAAAAACACAAAACTCAAAGCAGTGATTATAAATAATAGATAATTATATATGTTATAAATAGAATATAGAATACATAATATATAAAAAAGATAAAATATTTATATAACATAATCAGCCGGGAACTATTTTGAATATAAAGTGATATTTGGCTGAAAAATTAAAGGAATGATGATATAATCCTGCCTTTTGAATGTGGGAGAGATAAAGGGGGATTGATTTAAGACAGGTCTTAAAAGAAGGGTGCTTATGGAAAGCACAGGATATTCATGACAGTGCAAGTAATTCAAATTAATTGGAATCCAAATCGTAAAGAATGTTAGAAAAGTGTTGCCATATGGAAGTCCTTAAACATCAGGCTGAGGGATAGGAGTTTTATTTGGAAGGGAATACAGTGTTATTTATGACTATAGCGCACAGGGGATGTGAAACCTTCATAAAGTTGTTATGTGAATTAAAAGTTTGTTTAAAAAAAAACATTCTCAGCTTCACAAGAAATAATTTCTGCAGCTGGAATGATTTTTTTCTAGAGAAACATAGGAAATAGCTTAATGCTGATGACTTTTGCAGAGTCAGGGAGTCTTTTTCGGTCACATCCAGCCTTGGTGTGATTGTTCTCGCTGAAATGCTGAGACGCCTGTCAATATCCTCTCCACAGCGGCACAACTGAGACTGTTTGAGAGCCAGAACAGATAGGTCTACAAAACAAAATTGCTGACAATTAGAAATGATCATGTAGAACAAGATGATAAGCTGATTTCTCATAATTTGGAATATAAATAGATAAAGGTTCAGGAATTAACCCAAGACTGAGGACAGGTATAACATGGGACACGGAAAATGATTAGTATCATTCACAGCCAGAAAGACCATGTGGGGAGAGCAGGTGATGCTGGGTGAGGGGGTGATGTGTTCAGGTGTGCATGTGCCAACTGAGATACACGTCAAAGGGACGAGCCCTGCAAGTGCGATCCTGAATGTCACCTGTGTAGATGCGGCCTGAGCAGAGCATGTTCACTGAAGGAGAGCAGAGTCCAGGACAGAATGCAGGGACTCCAGGGAGAAAGAAGACTGCAGCGGAAAGCAAGGAGTTGTCAGAGAGTGAAATGGAGAGAAACTGGAGTACGGGTTTCTGAAAGCCAAGGGAAGTCAGCGCATAGCGAGGAAGGCTAGTTCAATAAGGTCCAAGGATGGACAGGCACAGTGAAGTAAGGACCATAGAATACCCTAGTAGTTATTGAAATTAGTGACATGTATAACAAAATGGCCATTTTGCTTTTGGGTTTATTCATTCTGAGTTGAACTCTTGTGAATTTTGGCTTTTTTTTTTCTCCTTTTCTCTCAATTAAGTAAATGAACTTGGCAGTTGAACATGTTAAAACTTGGCAGAAGAGAATGCCCTTCTGCTTGGAAACCTCGTCTTACTATTTTTTTAGCAATACTAGGGAGTGGGGAACATATGGTTGACCTAGAAAGCCTGGTCTAAGTTGCATGATGCACCCCTCGTGTGTTTTTGCTTCTTTGTTTTTGAAGACTATTTTTCTGATAGCAAATTTGGTAACTGCTGTGATTATATAATAATTGCATGCCTGTATAAAATTAAAAAGCAAAATATGATCATACTGTGCTCCAATCAACATTATGTTTAAAAAAAGCTTTAAAACAGTCTTTTGATATTAATAAAGAAGACAAATGATTAAACACCAAATTTTAATCATCCAAAGCACACAAATATATTCCAATGTAATTGAACTTAAGTCATATATAAAACTAAACAACTCTTGTATTGTTACATAATAACATACGTATTTTGTAATTAATGTATGGCATAAAATATTTTACGAGACACTGGCACCTCACACATTGAAAAGAATCAATTCAGTAATAGTAAAGTACATTTCAAAATGCTGAAGTTAAGTATTCTGATGGTATGAAGTAAAATTCAGTGAATAAACTATTTCTGTTTTAGTATGTGTGTTATAAATGTATTTAAGCATTTTAAGAAAATTCCAGGTATGCTGATTTCGATTATAAGCAGTTCCGTTATTTGAGTCAATATTCATGGAGTAAGTAATTAATCATCTTCATAGTGTTTCAACTGAATTCCTAAAAATGAGTCTGATAGTGCCATGTTTTGTTATTTGGTCTATGCTGCATCTGGTGCTAATTGTGCTTATGAGCAGTACTGTTGGGTTGATTCAAAAACGAACACTGGAAGTCCCTTTAAAGCTTTAATTGACGTAAGTCTTCATACGTTTTCCTTATGTGGTGGCTGTGAAACTGAAGTGCCACAGGAGTGTTATTTTCATCCGTAGATTTTAGGCAGAATTGAAAGACATTGTTGCTGTTTTGTTATGTTTGCAGAGAACATAACTGGAAGCCAAGAAACCCCTTCCGGGAAGAACATGCAGGCTTTTTAGAAAAGCAAAGAGCATACTAAACAAAAGAGGTTGCTGCAACACGTGTTTACGTTTTCACTGCGTCTCAGTGTCCCTGTAAGGAAGTGGGCAGGTAAAGTGGACAAGCTAGACATTACAAATCATAAGCATAGAAACACTGCGTTTAAAAAAAAAAAAAATGAGTGCAGATAAGAGTTTATTTTATTTGCTGTGTATATCATGACCACCATGTGTTTGCTCATCCTTTTACACAAAAGAAGCATAAAATCTTTCTTTTTCCTGACTCGATGTAAACAGAGCTCAGATGGCCGCATCGAAGTCAAAGGGCAGAGTGGAAGGTCGTCCCTGCACATTAAAGATGTGAAGTTGTCCGATTCAGGGAGATATGACTGTGAGGCCGCAAGCAGAATTGGGGGGCACCAAAAGAGCATGCACCTCGATATCGAATGTAAGTTACTTTCATTTTGTCTGCTTACTGAAAGAACTTTTTCTGCTTTGGAAAATATGAACTTTTGTAGGAAGATCAAAATGCCTGTGTGGTCCGTGTTTCAGTATTGAATGCATGGCTTTGGAAAAAACATAGCCACTCAAAGCCAGTTATTGGAGACATCTAGTGGATGTGATGGGACATTGAACAGTGCTGTATGTATTTAATGATCTTGGTACTGCTTACCCTGAGCATCGTTAACGTTAAACCCGAAACACAGCATCAACTGAACTCTATTATCAGTTATTATTATTAGTTATCAGGGACTGGTCAACATTTCCTTAGATTTCTATCTGTTTATTATAATATGAATGGTCCCGTGGCTCACATAGGCAGTGAGAGTTTTCATTTCTTATTTAAGCTGTTTTGTTGAATTATTTTACCTGCTCATAAGATGTGATATAGTGGCTTTAATTGGTTGCATATATCGGTACTTATATTTTTATCAAAATAGTGTTTATGATCTGAAAGTGGGGACTATGACAAAGAGAGTTGGTAAATAACTATAAAAACATTTTATAGCTGTGAGATTTGGGAAGTGTGAAGGCTGATGTGAAGGGAACCTACACAGTCCACCTTAAGTCAGTGCATTTGATTTTAGAATAAGTTGGTATATATGTCCTTTAACAAGGAAGAAATGTAATATTATTCTCAATAAATATTCAGGAATCATCAATATTGGAGATTCTCCGATACTTGAAAGGACATAGTGTCTTAGTGGGAATGTATAAGATACTCCTATTGACATGTTTCTATTGGAGAGTTTCTATTACATTAATATAAATAGAATAGGATGGTAATTGTGAAACGATGCATTTTCTAATTGAGAACTCTAGAAAGCAAATATTTTCTCGAGAACAGACACAGATAATCCATATTATTTTACATATTTACAAACTGTGCTTGCCAAGAAATTAATACAAAGACCAATTAAACTATTTAAGTCTAAGCTGTCTTTTTAATGTTTTGTTGATTTGAAATTTACATTGAGGTTGATGATTCATTTTGAGTGCAAATTTGTGGAGTCAGTATGTATTAACTTTCCATATATATATATATATATATATATATACACACACACACACACACACACAAAATCATTCAGCACTACTTATTGAGAAGACTTTTCTAGCTAAAGGCTTACCAATATTGATGTTCTTTAAGAACATTGTTTTGGGGATCTACTAATTTATATTTTCTATTATATGTCTGTTGTCTAGTTTGTTGATTTTGGCTTTATCGTTACTATTTCCATTTTTATATATATTTTAGATTTGCTTTTCTCTTTGTTTATAAATTCTTCAGATAGAATATTAGTACTACCTTGGGATGTGCATAGGTTGATTATCCTTTCCCATTAGAACTGATCATATTCTCCTGGCTCATTAAATGGCAAGAGCTGTTGAATTCTGTCCTGAATACTGTAAATATCATGTTGTGCAGACTCTGGGTAATTTGGAAATCATCTGGAGAAAGTGTTTTTAAGCAGGTAATCACCCCTAAGTTCTGTGTTGCCTCCTGTGAGCAGTGATTCAAATCTCAGTTGGCTCCTAAAGTCTTTGCTATGCAAGGTTGTATCTGTCATATGCATGCAAGAATCCCAGCTTAGACTGAGATTTCTGTGGTTTTATACACAGAATTATGGCATCTTGTTCTCTGACCCCTCTCTGGAATTACCTCCACACTATTCAACCTGTATTGGCTTCTTTCCAAGGCACTTCTGTACTTATGGGCACAGTTTAGCTCCAGAATCACTTTGAAGCTCCTCAACTAGAGCCTGACCCATAGACAACACCGTAAGAGAACAAAGGAAAAAAATGGGAAGCTAGTTTTCATTCTCCTCCACAAGATTTTGCTTCCTCTATACAGAAGCCTTAGGTAGTTTTTTGTTTGTGTTTTAGTTGTGTGTTATTTCTAGAGATTTTAGTTATTACCAGTAGGGAAGACAGATTATCATAGGTTTAGAGGGCCATTATGGAAGTAGATAGATAGATGATATAGATCATCTATATATATATATAGATGCTATATATATATTAGATATGATAGATATATATTAGATATGTATATATTATATATATATATATTAGATATGATAGGTAGATAGATAGATAGATAGATAGATAGATATTCTATTTTTAATGCAACCTTAAGCCATAAAAATATTTGGTTATCTTATTTCATACAGACAAGAACATAATTGTCTTAGTTTCAGTTTTTAGCAGTTTTGCATTTATCTCATCCCTTTGTTTTTCAAATTTCATTTTTATTTCTTTGAACCATATGTCCTCAGCTAAATCATCACACTGATCAAAAGATTGTTTAAATTGCAAAGTCCTAATAGAAGTTGAGTTTCCTTTTTTCCCTTCAGTGTATCAATCTTCTGTACAGTGAATTTTATTTAATTTGTTATTTTTATCTTTGCATCAACTTTAGTCTTCCTAGAAAGTGTAATAAGTTCTGCATATGTATATTATTTCTAATTTTAAATTGTAAAACACACTAGCTTTAGCTGAGGTTTATAGGTAGATGTTCAGAGCTCTTTATAGTACCCTTTACTATAAAGGGTTAGTTCTACCAATATAGACTGGATTTCAGTAAAGCAAATTAAAATGTTTTATATTTTAATATTAATAAATACATTATCAAAATTTAATCATCCATTCCATTAGCATATTTTATTCTTCTCTTTTTTAAAAATCTCCAAATGAAAGGAGTTCTCTTGTGGATCTAACCTACCTATGAATATGCTTTTTAAGCTGCTTTCCCGTGTTTTTTTCCCATGATGAATGTCTTTCAAATATCCATTATAAATTATGAGTGTCTAGGAATCTAGCTTCCTCTTTGATTAATCTAGATTCCTGTAGTATTTCTTTATATACGTCAATTAGAATTCTCTATTTTTTACAATTAAATTTACTGAATAATTCCAGGACAATACTAAATTATGTTGGGGGTCTAGCTCACTATTCTACCCTAATGCTATATTTAATAATAAAATGTAGCTTTAGCATGATATTAAGTTGCCCATATATTTGCCTAACTTCTCTATTCTATATATTTGAAGTTATTGCCCTCTGGGTACTTAATATAATTTATTAAATTGAATCAGGTAAAAAATATTTATAGTAGAAGAATATAATGCTGTAAAACTGAGAAGTTGTATAAATACGTTAGTTAAAAAAGACTTTATACTTAAGTAGAAAGTAACATGATTATCTTAACTTCATTAATTACTAAAGTTTAGATTACATTCATGCGGTAGAAATAGAGAAAATATCACACTGTTATCATTTGTCTATGTTTGGTTTTATTTGGGGGTTAAATAATCATCTGAAATATGTAATTAGAGTTATAATTTAAAATTTGGCCCGTTCCACTCGTACAGTTATCTTTTTTATAAATTAGTGTAATTATATTGGGAAAGCTTAAACTTTTTTTTTATGTTGACAATACCAGTATTTGTAATAAATCTTATACTTTTCTCATAGGAAGATTAGTAGAAATTTTGGTTGGCCATTGCAACTTAATAGGTATGATTAATACTGAATACCTAATAAGCTTATTGCTTGGTAATTAAAGCCTGTATTGTTATAATATAGGATACTTTATTTAGCAACAGTTATAATAGTAATAGAACTTTAAGTACCTTACATGTAATGTCATGAGAAGTTGTTGTTGTGAGTAAATATTTGAATTTAGAAACGGTAAGACTATTTTTATTCTGCATCTTTAAATCAAAGCAGTAGAGAAGGTATGAAAATTATGAAGACATTATACAGTGTCACCAAAAAAACTCACTAGAACAGTCTTTGCTGAAAGATCTGCAATATAATATTGCTAAGAATGAGTAGAAAATAATCAAGCCATTTCAAGTTTGATACTAACCACATTTACTGTAATAGCACTAAACTTAAGGTGTTTAGGAGATTAAGCCTTTTATTTATTTTTTGTTCAAAACCTCTTTTGTAATTCATCTACATAGAGTCCTTGGCTTCCTGCCAGTTCATTTTCCACATTTCAAAGGCAGTACCCTTATTAAGAAGCAGGAGTTGAACCAAAGTTCCAATTTATAAAACAAAGGAGATAAGAGGCATGTGATGTATGTTTTAATGCAATAAGCACCGATTACATAGTACGTTTGATTACAATTAGAATATTATTAAGATTCGTGACTAGGTACTCATTACATATTACCCATTAACTAGACTTAATTATTTTATGTGATAAATTTAATTTAACAGTTACATGGTAACAATGCATGTTAAGATGTATTGAATTTTTCATTTACATTTTTTTTCTCATCGAGCTTCCTGCACCTGTTTTTAGTCCTTGTTAGACACAATAGAGACATTTAAATGCATTTTCTCCTGTGATCTAAGTGTGGTTAGCAATAACAGAAACATTTTAAGGCTATAGGTATATTAATTAATCTTATAACATAGATTCACGTTGCTTTCATATTTGTATGCATTCCACAGAATGACTACATTTTTGCTTTATCACATACATTTTTCTTTAAGGTTTACAGTCTCAACAGTGATTCTAGCAGCATGATTGGCTGCATGTACAGGGTGAGGTAAGGAAGATGTGAACATGATTTTAACACTTAAAGAAATTTATCTCAATAAACAGATATTAGAAAAAATCCTTGGTCACAGCAGACACACATTTTCTATCCATGATCAAAATCTCTTCTCATTACTATCTTTTTTTTTTAACTCATCATAAGACATGTAAGCTGTTCGAACTTTAGGGGAGAGGGCTCATTTGCAGGAATAAATTGGTTCTAATGCCAGCCACTATTTAGGTTTTATATCTAGTATATTAATTTCAGGGACAGCATCTGAGACAAATACAAAGCTTATCTGTGTATCCAGAAGATAAGAATAGAATATTCAAAGAGAAAGGTGAAAAATATTTTACTGCTTAACAGTATTTTTTTAACCCAAACTTTTCTTGAGCCCTCTGAGAAAATGTGAAATATCGCATTTCTCATAGGCACAGATGCTATCAAGTATTCTAGTTTTTATCACATTTTGTTCTAAATCTTACAGATATCATTTAATTCAAATCCGATGTTGTTGTTAAGGCTTACTGCAGAAATTATGATGAAACATTCTTAAGGACTGTTAGGAAATACCCAACCCTTGAGAGGATAAACCTTAGAAATAAACTAGTACATATCAAACAGTTAAATAAAAATAGCCATTTTCTGTAATACTGGAGTCATCACTGTCTCTGGGCACCTGCTTAATTTAATTGTCCAGAAATGTTTCATTCTACCTCTAACTGACCACAGCTTTCCCCGTTTCTCTGGAATGCACACCTTGCCCAGCGATCTCAGTTCTCATTAGCACAATGACTGTCTTAGTTTGGGAGGTTATAATGAAATACCACAGGCCAGATGGCTTCTACATGAGCACTATTTCTCATGGATCTGGAGGCTTGAAGTCTAAGATCAGATGCCATCCTGGCGAGATTCTTGACGAGGGCCCTCTTGCTGGTTTTATCCTCATATGGCCTTGCCTAATGCGTGCACACAAAAAGAGAGACATTCCTGTCTCTTCCTTTCTTTATAAGCATCGATCCCATCATGGGGCTCCTCCCTTATGGCTTTATTTAAATCTAATTACCTTCTAAAGCCTCACTCCTGAAATAGCATCACACTGAGTATTAGGACTTCAACATGTGAATGGGGGGTGGGGGTGGGCAGGGCAGCGGGGTGGGGCACATACATTCAGTCCTTAAAGGTGAACTTTCTGGATTTGATAGAGAAGGCCACCTCACAGAACTAGTGTAGAATGTCACAGGGTGGGGCTTCCCACTGAAGTAACATCTGCAATCACATGATACCAAGCCTTCCTGGACTTCACTGAGTTTTTACCATCTTAAAGATCCTTAAAGATACAGGAAGACCTTATGGCAGATTTCTTACCGCTGTTTATTCCGTATGAGCTGCTGTAACAAGGTACCATAGACTGTGTAGCTTATAAACAACAGAAATTTTCTTCTCACTCTTCTGGAGGCTGTAAGTCTGAGATCAGGGAGCCAGCACAATTGGGTTCTGATGAGAGCTTTCTCTGATTAGAGACACTGGTTTCTCCTTCTGTCCTCACATGATGGAGAGCAGAGCAGAGGCACAGCCTCTCTCTTGACTCTTATAAGGCCACTGATTCATTCATGAGAGCTCCACCATATGACCTCATCTAATCCTAATCACCTCCCAAAGACCACACCTCCTAATATCATTACTTACTGACCACACTTCTTCCTCCCTAGGACGTCCTGCTTATAGATTTAGCTTGGATTTATTGCTTTACACCTTAGTCCAGAATAACATGGCCACCAGAAGTTAAGGTCCTTGATTTTTGAAAAGGACCAGTCCAAACCTTGAATCCAATCAGCCAGAACTCTATAGCCATATATCCTTGAATCTTCTGATTTCTATTATCTAATTTCAGTGGAGCAGAGAAAAGGACAAGTTTTTCCCAATATTGTCTATGTATTGTTGATACCTATCTACTGACTTAAGCTAGCTCATAGTTTGTAGTGATTTAAACAAGATGGAAGTTTTCTAATATATTGGGTATTACTAAAATAATATTTTTAAAGTTATAGTATTAACAGCTATATTTACACTTTAATGAAACTGCTAGATCTAATCCTAGGACACTGGTCAAGTTATTTCCAAACTTTAATTTCCTGATTTGTAAAGAAGAGATGGATCTAAATCCATGATTTTATGAATTTAGGTTAGAGTCTAAATTACATTTTTACATTCAGCAATTTTTATCAGGTATGTACTACACATTAAGTACTTTTCCAGATGTTGAGTATATAGAATTGAATAAAGCAAGCAAAATCATCTGATCTTATGGACCTTTCATTCTAGCAAGGGAAACCAATAATAAAACAAAGTAGCATAATATATAATAGGGCAAACAGTGAAAAGGGTTAAATAGAAAAAATAATACAGTGCAGAGCGCTACATCATGAGCTAATTGCAAAGTAATTATTTATGGTAAACAAGCCAAACTCAGTGGCATGCAAAAGTAAGTCTCCTTCTCAACTGAAATTGGCTGACCCAGGCAGGCCTTGAATAAGGAGCATTGCTTCAAGCAGCAATGCTTAACTGTGGGCCCAGCCACCTTGTAACTGGGCTGAAGAAGTGACAGCAACAGGGAGCAAGCCATCTCATGGTGACAGGAGAAGCACAATGGAACGAGCCCAGTAAGCAAATTCCGAATGTTTGCTTGTGTCACATCGAGAAAGTCACGTGGTTAAGCCTACGTCATCCAGCAGACTAATGCACACCTTTTCTATTGGGAGGGCTTTGAAGTGAATGTTTGCTGAATAAGATAAGTCATGTCAGAAATATATGCTTGTAAGTGAAATTTCGTAGAGTTAATTTTAAAATAATATTCAGGTTTTTTAAAATATGTATAGTTAAATTTATCTCTAATTTTCTTCAGATTTGTTTGTATAATTATCACATAGTGAACAAGAAAAGCCAAAATAATTTTCAGTAAGTTGTTTTAAAGACATGAAAGAAATAAATTGTATTTTGTATCTTTTTTTTCTCTTTATTGATTTTAGAGAGAGAGAAAGGGAGAGGGAGAGAGAGATAGAAACATCGATGAGAGAGAACATCGATTGGCTGCCTCCTGCATACCCCTCACTGGGGATTGGGCCGACTTCTTGGTGCATGGGTCAGTGCTCAACTACTGAGCCACACCAGCCAGGCTTGTATCTATTATTTTTAAGAACCTCCCTAATAATTACTTAGTTTAATAATATGTATTGTAAAACACTAGAGATAATTAATGCATTATTCGTGCTTTTCAAAGATGCAAAATGATTGAGGAGACATACAAATATTGCACTATGTCTAAGAAGTTGAATCTACTTATCGAAAAGCTCAGAAAGTATCTTAAAATAATATATAATCCAATGCACTTATAATTCCATATGTGTTATAGAGACTCTACTATACAAATGAGCAGTGATAGAAAAGAAATCTCTTAGAAATGTGATGTTACCACAGTATTTTAAAGAAGTGGAACCCAAGAATCAGATAATATTGATTCTGTATCTTTACAGTTTTAAAACCTTTATAACTCATTTGACTTACTATAATTTCCACAGAGATCCCTTTATTTCATATTTATTTCATCCAGAGTAAAATGTCCTCTCTGTTCTTGTATTGTTGACTAGAGAAACTGTTTCTGACCCTGTGATGAAGATGAAGGTTATCTGATAAGAGCAAGTCACCTCTAAATAGTTATTTTTAGCACACTGAGTAACTCAAACTGCTTCTATGTATCAGGATATCAAATATTACTTGTTAGATACTGATAATTTAGTGGTAATTCTGTTTTTCGGTGTGTTTTTTTTTTTTTTTTTTTTTTTTAATCTTTGATTTTTCTTGGGCCTGCTAAAAAGTCTTCTAAAATTATAAGAGCAATTATCAATGAACCCATCCAATACCATGCAATATATTTTATTTTTTGATACATTTATTATTCTGTGATTTTGCCAGGTTTCATAATATGATTAATTTTTGTTCACAGTACTCTTAAATCATTAATGCAAAAACAGTTGATTTAAATGTTGTTTTTCCCTGAGCAACATTTCTAATTGTGATTGCTTATTTTAATTATTTTGAGATGTATATTTTAGATCTTTTTCCAGTAATAAGAATTAGATATGTAAAACTTTCAGATCATATCCTAATAAACCAAGGCAATAATTTCATCTGAACATATACACATATATTTTAAATTTTTTTTATTTGAAAAATTAAATATTCTTTCCTAGAACAAGTAGAAACGTTTCTACTATAATGTAATATCAGAGATAAACCTAATTATTTCTAACATCTCTCTTTTTCTGGAGTGGAAAAAAAAAGAAACACATATTTGTGATTTCCCAGGAGCTTTTTGGGAAATTGCAAAGATATTTTGCATGTGATAGATATCCTAAAATCTTTATTTGGTGGTTTTCTAAATCTAGAGTTTTATTTTGAAGAAGCAAAATCAAAAGCACTTTTACAGATTGGTTGAATTAGAATTATAGGTGACAGAAACTACTTGGTTACCCTTTTAATCAAATTGATGATAAAACATTTTTAAGTAAACATAAAAGCTTAAAAAAGTCTTCCCTGATTAAGATTCTCTCTTTGTCTTTAGCCTTGGCCATTTTAATTATGATGTGTCTTGATGTGTGTCTTTTGGGGTTCATCTTGATTGGGGCTCCGTGTGCTCCCTAAACTTGTGTAACTTTTTCTTTCACCAGGTTAGGGAAGTTTTCTGTGATTATTTCTTCAAACAGGTTCTCTATCCCTTGCTCATTTTATTCTCCTCTGGTACCCCTATGATGCAGATGTTCTTATGTTTCATATTGTCCCAGAGTTCTCTTAAACTATCCTCATTCTTTTTAATTTGTTTTTCTTTTTGTTGCTCTGTTTGGGTGTATTTTTTGTTTTTGTTTTTGTTTTTGCCTTGTCTTCCAAATCACTGATTCTATCCTCCGCTTCATCTAGTCTACTTTAAATTCCTTCCAGTGTATTCTTGATGTCAGATATGCTATTCTTCATTCCCACCAGCTCGTGTTCAGAGTTTCTGTCTCTTTGGTCATATTTATGTAGTTTTCATTAAGTTTCTTATCATTTTCATTAAGTTGTTTCAGCATCCTTATCACCATTATTTTGAACTCTGTGTCTGATAAATTGCTTGCTTCCATTTCCTTTAGTTATTTTTCTTAAGATCTTTCCTTTTCTTTCATTTGTGGGTTCTTTGTCACCCCATTTTAGTTGTGTCTTTGTGTTTGTTTCTGTGTGTTAGGTAGAACTACTATGACTCCCAGACTTCATGGGGAGGCCTTATGTAGTAAGTGTCCCGTGGAATGGAGTGGTGAAGTCTCCTTGATCTCCTGAGCTGAATACTCTAGGAATGTCCATTGTGTGGATTATGTGGACCCTCCTATTGTAATTTGGAGCTGACTGTTGTTGGCCCATTTGTGGGTGAGATTGACTTTCACTCCTTGGAAATGAGTTTAGCAGGATGGAACCAACAGGATTTAGGAATGCAAATCAAAATGGCCCTTTGATTGAGGTGACACAGGCCCTCAGCCCTTGAGAGGAGAGCTAGCTACTTGCCTTCTAGCTCAGCAGTGCCCTGCCAGAGACTCTGAGGGGAGACTTCAAGGGGCTCATATCAGATACCCCAGTTCTGAGTTGTGTCCCCTTTCACCTGTGAGGCTGCACCTGCCAGAAGGTGCAGGTGGAGCTTGGAGAAATAGATCAAGTCTTCCCCCTCCGCTTGGAGTGGCACCGGCTCTAAGTCTGTTCATCTGGTGTTTGTCATTCAGACTCTTTGCAGTGTGTTCTTGCTACTATATACTTTTAATTTAATTTCTCTAATTTTTAAATGTATTAATTTTATTAAAAAATAATTATTTGTAATATAATTGTTGTGCATAGCAGTTTATTACCATCTGTTTTATATTTATTACCATATTCATTCATTAAATTAATATTTATTAATGCTTAAAATATGCCAGTCAGTATGTTCATCCTGGGGAAACAAAAACAAAGAGCACACAACTTTAGCTCCCCCCTCCCACAAGTGCAATCCAAAAGAGGTAAACTGTGTCAATAAACTATTATTTTAGGAGGATCTGTACATTTTTATTTTTGTTTACTATACTATAATGCTCTGAAAATGTATCACATGTGATTCATTTCCAATCATAACCTGAATTGCTTTTATTTTCTCTATATGGCTCAAAATATTTTGCTCTGTTGTGTAAAAATAATTAAATTTTTATGATAGTTTATTACCTCTTTAAATAAAAAGTGTTCTAATTGAATGCATATTTAAAAATAAAATGTGTATTGACATAAACTGTAGTTGAGTAGAAAAAAGTGTTTTCTAATTCCAATTAAATAATAATATAGTTTTTTGAAAGTTATAAATATATGACAATTGTTACTGATTTTTTATTCAAGAGACTTAAAATGAGGTAGAAAAGGTTTACAAAATTCCCTCCATTTCAGTCTTTTAATTAAGAGATGATAAATATAAAGGTAAAATGTGATAATAATACCTAATGTAATTGTGATTAAATTTAATTAGATAATATGTACTGATGGGTCACAAGCGCACTGTTAGCTATTATCATTATCATTAATATTTCTAATGTTGTTATTGCTATTGTTATGCAGACAATAATACAGAGTTTTTGTTTTTGTTTTTTCTGTGCTTGTTACCCAGACATTGCATTATGCATAATAAACAACATTCTAGAATGCATAACTATTCAGTTTAAGACAAAATACTGGAAATGTTTTAGTTTGCTTTTGATTTTTTTTTTTTTTTTTCATCATGAGGCTTGATAGAACTGGAAAGTTTAAGAAATGCATTAACTTTGTGGAACTATTTTTACCATATATAAACTTATGGTCATAGATATCAAATTAAATCAGTAGATTAAAAATGTACATTTTACTTGATAGAATTTTCTTTTTAACTTTAATAAAGTGGCACACTCCAAAGTTGTTTCACATCAACAAGCATGAATTACGTTAAGTTACACAATGTGCTTCTGCTAAATCAGACTCCGAGGGAACTGACATTTTGTTATTTATAAAATAATTTTAACACTGATGTATCCCTGTGACCAATCCTTCTTTCAATAACTTGGAAATGTTTATGAAAGATTTCCATAAGCTTTGTTTCCTAGATTTTTATGTAAAATTGTTCATAATAGTAACACAGTACTTAAAATACCATAGCTCTTTATGGAAAATTCAATACATAAAGCAACAATAGAGGACAAAATAGCCTTAGGTAGTAAAACACTTTTATTAATACGTATATGTATGATTTAAGGAGGAGCAATATTAAGACAAAGGAAAGAAGAAATAGAAAGGAGTAATTCAATCCAAACTTCTCTTATAATCAATTATACTTATATCACTAATAACAGGCAAATTAAAGTGTGTGCTAAGAAGCCACGTATAGGCATATCTCAATATAAGTTACGCTTTGGACTCTAGGGTCATAAAATATGCTGAGATTTATGTTTAATTTGGTTGTTCAAATTTAGTACGGGAAATGCACATCGAGTCCTATGGTGAAATTGGCAATAAAAACACATCTAATTTAGTATTCCATGTAGCCATTAGAATTCCCACGACACATGGGCTGCATCTAGTTAATTGCCGTAGCTGATTCTGCATATGAGCGAATGAACAGTAGAACTAGATGTATGATATTATTAATTAAATTATCCTCTAAATGTGCCAAAGGATATATTAGCTTTTATTCCCTTGATAGTTCCCCTCAGCATAAATCAAATGAGAAAATTTAATGACTGAACAGAGCATCAAGGTATTTTAGGTATTTAATAAAAAAAATAAAAAAAACATGTACAGTTAATTCTTAGCTAATTTAAGGGGCTGGCTTCTTCACAAAATAGGCAGTAAGAGTCTATGAAGAAAAATGTATTACTATAGAATTAACCTTGCATTAAAGTCCTAAGTTCTGTGATTTTAGGAAAGCCAAACAAATGTCTGCATACTTTTCCTCTCCTGTGAAATGGAGTGTTGATGACTGGAATAAATACTCATCCTGGGTTTTCACTTATTAACTTATTTTTTACTGAGTATCTACTGAGTATCAGATATAAATTCAGGTGCTCTACAGGACTGTAAGAAAAGGCAACATGTCCTTGCTCTCATGGGATTTATGCTTTAATTAGGAATATGGAACACACACAACTACATTAAGATGAAATACATCAAAAAGTGATTAGCTAGACGAGACAGCGAGGCAAAGGGCTGGGAGTAGGAAAGGTTAGGAATGATTACAGTTTGAGGAACCGAGTTAACCCAAATGCAGACAAGGCTGGAGAAAAGGCTAATGTAGAACTTCATAAACCATCATAAAGTCTTTTGATTTAAGAAGTGTGAAGAGAATCTTTTAGAAAAGTTTAAGCAGGATAGCGAGAAGATCTTAAAACAGAAACTGGAAGGCCATTAACCAGGAAGGGCAGGGCTTCTAAAGTTGACCAGGTAATGATTATGGCCTTGAATGTGGACGAAGTAACAGTGATGGAGAGAAGTGGATGGTATTTTTATATACTGTGATTTATTGGTGAGGAATGAATGTCAAAGCTTTTAAAATAGAATATTCTATTACACATGAAAATAATTTTTGCTGTTATTTGTGGTTCTTAAAAATCTAATATTAAAGAATAAAATATTTAAAATTTGACACCACAGAGTATGATGACTAGAAGAAAGGACAGTACCTCACTGCAGTATGTAAGTTATTTGGAGAGTGTGTTTAAGACGGATTTCGATAATCCCAATCCTGTCTTACAAGGACAACACATATTATGTCATCAATATGATTTTAAAAGACAAGTCTATTTTTCCTTGTTTGTAAATCTTACCATTATTATGCTTTTCAGTTTGATTCACAAAATAAATAGTATATAGTGAGTTCCCTGATTTTGTTATTATTCATACAAGTGGGAATTCAAGTCAAATATTTTTATATTTTGGTTGCCAGAGCCTGTGTTGTATTTTGTCATCAGCTGAAGCTTTGTCATGAGCTGGCAGCATTCAAGCACCCAGGCCAGCACTCGACAGTAAGCAAGACCATGCTCTCAGGTCATAGGTACCAACCACAAATAAACCACGTTCAGGAAAAAGAAAACCTTCCGAGCCTGAGGGGAAATGACAGGAGGAAGTGAAAAGCTTGTATTAAGCAGGTAATCAGGTCAGAACGTCTTGTGCAGTGACAGGGATTAGGGATGAGTGCTGGCGGCGTGTTCAGCTCTACGTCTCAGCAATAAGGCAAAAAGTATTAATAAAACAAAACGCACATTTAGCAAAACAGGAGTGACTTGCTACCACGTCTGAGGGCAGTCTTAAACGTTTCGGTGATGTCTCCCGGTGCGCTGGACTAGGGCTCTCCTGATCCTGACTTTGAGAAACCGACACATTGAGATGCTGGTGCGCTGTGTTATTTCTTCTTATGCTGGAAATTTTAAATAAGAGATCCAAGGTCATGGATATAGGGCGGTTGAAGTGCCCCGGCTCAGTCTTCTGCCTACCCAGCTGCCATTTAATAAAATCTATATAATAATTTCTCTGTAGAGATATTACCATTATGATAACAGCTAAGGGAACATAGTTCCTTGATTTTTAAAGTCTGTATTCATTTTACATCCAGTTTGACATATTCATCTTATTACAGCCTATGAAGTAATGCATACACTGTTATTAATCATATAATTATTATGGAGAAGATATGGAGGTCTAAAGATACTTTACTTCCCAATATTTTCACCACCAAGCACCTCTTATATTATTGCCTCTCATGTATTCTCCAGTTTTAAATATACTAACTTAGCTCTGGCCAGTTAGGCTCAGCGGTTTGAGCCGTGGCCCTTGGACCTAAGGGTCACAGGTTGGATTCAGGTCAAGGGCATGTACCTCGGTTTCAGGTTCAATCCCTGGCCCTGGTCAGGGTCATGCGGGAGGCAACCAATTGATGTGTCTCTCTCACATTGAAGTCTCCCCCACCCCCCTCTCTCTCTCCCTCCTTCTCCTTCCTTACCTACCTCCCTTCCACTCCCTCTAAGAAATCAATGGAGCCCTGGCCGGTTTTTGTTAGTGGGTAGAACATCAGCCCATGGCCCAGAGTCACGGTTCAGTTCCCAGTCATGAGCACATATCTGGGTTGCAAGTTTGATCCCTAGACCCAGTCGAAGTCATGCTGGAGGCAACCAATTGATGTGTCTCTCTCACATCCATGTTTCTCTCTCTCTCCCCTTCCCTCTCCTTTTTATCCCCCTCCAGTTTTTTGGTTTTTTTTTCCCTCTTATGTAAGATTAATTTTCCTGTGTTTTTATCTCAGCACAATTTGTTCAAGGATATGTTGCTAAGATGTGGTTCTAGCCATAAAAACCTTAATGTGGAAAATGACTGCCCTGCCCAGAATCCATTTCTTCTTATATCTTAGCTTCTCATACATCAGCCTAGAAATAAGAAAAATGGTGATGATTTTAATTGTCGCTTTTTATTGGCATCACCTGGAATTAATTGAGTGTACAATATGTGCTCTCTTTTTACCAAAATCCTCCTAAACTGTATTACACATTTCCTTTATTGCTTAAATACAGTATACAGGACATAATAAAGTACTTCCTTAATTACTTGATAGAATCATTTCAAACATTAATTCTGCTGTTAATGATCTATAGAAATGACTCTGTGAGAATATACTCACAGCTTTTAATGGAATAACTGGCATAGCAATGTGGTTTTATGAGATGAACATAAAGAGCCAAACGGTGGTGGCCTTGACCCTGCCACCATCTTCCCAAATATCACAGAGCAAGGTTTCTCATAAGCAGAATAAAGATCTGTAGGTGACTCCCATGTTGCTTTCCAGATATTAGATATAATGATATCTGTTCAATTCTGCATAACTTAAAAGGACCATGTGCACAAAAATGTTGCACATTTAACTTTGATCACAGGTCAATGCTCGAAATGCAAAGATCACTTTTTAATGCAGTGAGAACTTACTGAATTCACACAGTTAACTATAAATTTTTCGTTTTCCCCTGTCTGAAAGTTTGTTAGGTGAAGTTCTTATTTTTGTGATTGACTTAAAAATATAATCCTGGCCTGGCCAATGTGGCTCAGTGGTTGAGCGTTGACCCATGCACCAAGAGTTCGCCAGTTCGATTCCTGGTCAGGGCACATGCCCAGGTTGTGGGCCTGATCCCCAGTGGGGGGCATGCAGGAGGCGGCCAGTTGATGTTCTCTCTCATCAATGTTTCTTTCTCTCTTCCTCTCCCTTCCTCTTCCTCTAAAATCAATAACGAAAAAAAAATTTTTTTAAATATAATCCTAACTCTAACACTTAAAATATGCAAAATTACAGAAAATAACCCAATAGTTCTTATCACTGCCATATTTGCTTGAGATCTATCTTTGTCATTTCTTCTTAAAGGGAAAACACAAACGAATTTTTCTTTTAATTACCTTTTCTGGGTATACCCTTTCTTTTGTCAAAGAGAATTTATTCTGACACCTCTTAAAAATGGTAAGAAAGATTTGATTCAAATCTTTGGCAAGAGGAGTCAAAACTATTGCAATGAAGGAGACAGATTGAACTCAACTCCAAGTACAAGTACAAGTACAAGTGGGATTTAAGCCAATGAGCAGAATGACAAGAGTCAGTGGATGGAAAATGTCTAAGAGAAACTTGATTAAATTTCAAGGACAATGTGAGTCTTGCTAAACTGGCCTAATAGGATTCTTGCTAAAAGCAGGTCATGGGCATAGACATTAAGTCTGGGTAATATGGAACTTGATCAGATATCAACAGTAATCAGATATCAAGGGGGGAAGGATTCTCACTGAACTGACTTAACTACGATTCATTACTAAAGGCAAACCAGATAGAAGGCCAAAGGATAAAGCACAGTTTAAAAATGGGGCGGGGATGCTTATAGCAGTCTGACTAAAGTTTCATCAAAGAGGGTGTTTTTGCCACTCTCCTTGTTTTCACTGTTACCAGACACTCTTCTGAAGGATATCTCTACCTTCCCATCCAGTGGAAGACCTACAGGGTTGAGCAAAAGAAGGTTAACAGTTGTTAGTATGAAAAATAATACAATAATTAATAGATAATAGTACAAGAGTAAACTCTGTGTTTCACATACTCACAACTTTAAAACTACTTTTGCTCAACCCTGTATTTCTATCTTCCTGTATTTCTATCTTGTCACTATTCAGATTTCTCCGATTTTTCTTCTGTACTCTGCTCAAATAAAACTGTGTTCTTTTAATTTGTAAAATAATATTTTAATTTGGACTTCAATGGAATATGGGGGACATATAATACCTTAAGAGATGTTTCCATGACTTTGTAGTCCTTAACTTAATAGTCCATGAATTAATTCCCCTCATGCATAGAATACAGGCTAAAACGAAGGCAAAGAAAGCAACTTCAAGTGAAGATTTGTCTATGACTATCTTTTTGTTTTTATAGAGAGAGAGGTAGACAGACAGCCCAGACACACAGACAGATAGATCCATTTATATATATTTCTGGTCTTTTCTTAGTTCTGCCTATAGCATATTCCTCTCTCCTCTGACCTTCCTTATATTTTTAATTGGCAAAATTTTTTTCCTCTGTACAACATTTGACGACTTTCATAATGCGAAAGGCCTACTTTTCTGTAAGGCCTAATTTTGTGAAAGTTACAATTTTGATTGATCAAGGTGAACTATGGCTACATTTTTCTTAGCCTGAAGTCTTCACATGTTGCCTTTCCCAGAGTCCCATCCTTCTTCCAACAGTGGCCCGAATCCTATTGTTTGATGTCAGCACCCGCCCATCTGGTGCCAGTGAATATTGCTGTCTTGCTACTGTTTTGATATTTATAAAACATATAATGTAGAGGAATCTGTTTTATTGTAGATGTGAGCTATCAATATTTTGTTACCTCACCCCACAAATCCATGTTTAACGTGGCTTTCAGTGTTGCGTGTATCACCCGTAGCATATTAGCATTCAACATTAGTAATTTTGAGTTAAATTCCCACTGAGATCATAGGCAAGCAATTAGTGGCAATTGCTTGCTTTTATAAAAAAAAATAAAAAAAAAATCTGCCCTAAATTTATGGTTAAATTACAATAATATAATACATATTCACACAGATGCCACATTGTGGACAGAGTAGACTGTGAGTCAGCTGTTAAGAGTTCTATTAGCATAGATGATTTTCATAGTGGGCTATATTTTTATGCAAATAAAGTATTCATAAGTCTCTACCTATAATATTATAATGCTAAAGAGATTGTATCTTGTACACATTAAGCAGTAATAAGATATTTTACAGGTAGAGGTGGATGTAGATAGAATCTTGGCTGTTTACTTGAATATCGGAGCGTTAGCTTCTCTTACAGCCGCTCCCCTATGTCATTATACACTCAGGATTTTCACTTAATCTTGCAAGGCCTTGAAACAGTTTTTTTTTCTTTTTATCTTGACAACAACTTCTGCTCAATTTAACTGAACTGTTCAATCAAAAATTAATTGACTTTAAGTAAATTTGATGTATAGTTTTTTGAGAACCAGTTAAGCATCTTATGCTGTGTAAGCCATCAAGAATATAACTGTGGCCCTAGTGCAGGAAGTGGCAGATCTATGCTTCTCTCTCATGTTGATGTTTCTCTCTCTCCATTCGTCTCTCTGAAATCAGTTTCAGAAAAAGAGAGATTATGATTGACTGACACTTGCACTATTGTCAAAGTTCTAGAGTGTACCAAGACAAAGGCCCATAGTTGTATAGTCTTCCCAATTAGTTATTTCAATAAAATGACACAATATGTTGTCGATTTTATCGTTAACTGTTATTTCTTTTAACTGAGGTCTGGTGTAGGGGCTTGAGAATTGAAAGAGCATCATAGTAATTGATTAATTTTCAAATTAACTATTGTAACTAAATTTTATCATCTCTGGTTTAATAAAAAGTAGAAATGATATTTTAGGGATCTATTTCAAAATAATTTTAGAAGAAATTCTTTGAGTAAAGCAAGATTTTAAAATTATATAAGACACTTATTTTGTTAAGTTTTATACTAAACTCTCACTTTACAATATGGATTGTTTCAGAAACACATTCCAAATATGTAGGCAGCACATTTTGTCAGAATATTAAAAGCAAACTTAACTCTGAGCATTGTTTCATATTTTAATAATCAACTTTGAATGTTTTGTATTAATATTTAAATGATTTGATGAACAGTCAAGTGACGTATTTTCATGAGTTCTGATTTCACATTAAATATATGAAAATAGAATGGCTGTGACTTCTTTTTGTAGTAAAGTAATACTAACTATTGTTTATACTAATTAAATGATTATCTTAAAAGGTGTATAAATGTTGTGTTATATTGCTTTACAGATGCTCCCAAGTTCATATCAAACCAAACAATTTATTACTCTTGGGAAGGAAATCCAATCAATATAAGCTGTGATGTGAAATCGAACCCACCAGCCTCAGTCCATTGGAGAAGAGAGAAATTAGTCTTGCCAGCGAAAAACACCACTAATTTAAAAACGTATAGTACAGGGAGAAAGGTGATATTAGAGGTAAGTCTTCATGTACATATCAATAAGCTGTACTATCTTAGCCATTAGAATATGTTTAAAGATCTCAATATATAAATATAATAATATGTGTTTACATTATAGAATATATATAAAACCTATCATACATATTTTATGGTTATTTACCTAAAGGGGAGTTTTATGCATTTGGATTATGGCCCATTAATGATTAACATCTCACTATTTATATAGAAATATGAGTGTAGAGCAAAAGCCATTATTTCTCATGAATTTATTTTTGGAAAATAAAAACAATTATATCAGGGAAAAATAGGGATATGATTTGTCAGTTCTTGGAGCCAAAATTTCAATTTCAGTGTTGCTCCCAGCCATTGGTCCTGTGGTGACAATTCCTCTCCTTAGATTGGTGTATATAAATGCTGTGTGCTGGCTATATATTTACAAGTTCTCAAATAAACCAGATTTTCCTGTTCAATTCTTCATTTCATTTTATTTCTAAAATTAAATTTCTAGTATGATAGATAGCTGTTTTGTACTGCCAAGTGCCTGGTGTTTAAATTCTGTTTGAATACAATACCTTTTATTTATTCATTGCAAATTAATGTATGTACATATCAGTTTCCAAAATGTATATGTCTATAACAGTGGTCATCAGCCTTTCCAATTTAGGATGCTTTCAGAACAGTTGGGACTGTTCTTCAATACAAGTCTTATTTAGCAGAACAGATGCTACATGTTCTCACTAATTCAATTTACATTGCTCCATTCCCTTCCCCTTTCCTTCCCAGCCTGGGCCTGAGGCACCTTTCCTTTGGCAACCTGGTGGTCCTAAGCTGCTGGGGAGTCACCCTATTGATGATGAACTTAATGCAGACACTAGATTGGCACAGAGCACTAATTTTTTAAAACTGTATGTTTTAGAATAGCATCTGATAATCCATACTGCATGAACTTAAAGGTATTCTCATTGGTGCCATGTAAACTCTTCTACCTGGAAATTGGACTCAGTAAAACGTTTGGTTGATAAAAGGGTTTGGCCATCACTTTCCCAAATGTTTGGAAAATTGACTGATAATTAAGCTGCTTTGTCTAAATCAATTTAAATTGGTTTCTTTGTAACTATATTAGAACTAGCTATTGGTGGATTGACACAGAAGAAGACATTTGGTGAGATTGAGCCTAAATTTGAGGAATTTAACCATAGTTAAAACCGATGTTGCATTTAACTGCTTTCGGGTAATGTATTAGTGTGTGTTCTGGCTGCCAAAACAAATAATCACAGACTGGGTGGCTTAAACAACAGAATCCCCCCCCCCCCCCCGCCCTCCAACATTTCTGGAGGATAGAAGTCCAAGATCAAGGTAACAGCATCAATGATTTATGGTGGAATCGCTCACCTTGGTCTGCATGTCATTCCCTCTGGCATTGCACTCACCTGGCCTTTCCTCTGTGTCTTCTTGAAGACCTCATCTCCAACTCTAACACAGTCACATTAGAGTTCAACATGTGAACTTGGGGGAGGACACAAGTCAGTCCACGACAGGTAGATTTAAGTTCACGTTTACATGACTAATCTGTAATTTCTGCTTTCCTTTATCTTGCTACTTTTCAGTTTCTGGGACAGCTAATACTTCTCCATCATCAATGTCAAGCAACATTTTATAAAACTGACATTTAACTATTTTATTCATATAAGGCTTCCATATTTCTTATTCTTCTGCCTAAATGACATTCTCCCCACCCCAAAGTGAAAACTAAGCAATTTTTGTTTACTTTACATATAGCTGGGTGATCTGTTGGCTGAAGCATTAACCTTGATCATACATTTTTTTATGTGCACAGTTTTTAAAAATTAAATTTAAGTCCTGAATAAATAATATAAGTGTGTAACTAACACTACTTAAAGACAAAATAAAACAAAATGTATAATATAACAATAAGAAAAGCATGCATAGTTGCTTGGGATAGTACATTATTATTACTTTTTGCTTAGTAATTATTATAATAGTAATATCTTTTTTAATAATTAGAACATAATAAAATATAGGAAAAATCAACTTTACAGTTAATAACAAATTGCTCAATAATAAATTTCTTGAATTGATTATTAAATGTTTTTTTTCCATTTTCTTTGATTAAATATATACTCAAACTTTTAAATTTATGAATTTTAAATATTTTTTAAATCTCTAAATCCTTTGGGTTACTGTCCATAAATGCATCTCTTAAAGGTCATCCAAACTATTATTTTTAATTTTCTTGAGTAGTCCCTTGAGATAAGACAACTTTCAGACATGAACAAAAGACTGATACAGTAAGTTTCTAGTAGGATGATTGGAATAGTATTCTGCTTTAAATCATCTGTATTTTGTCCTTATCCTAAGTAAAGATGATGTTACATAAATGATTTTCTCACCATGGAATGCATAAAAAGAAGAAATCTAGTTTTGAGGTTTAGGGAAAAGACTAGCGAGCTATTTTTTATTAACATTGTACTCTCAGCTTTGAATTTGATATTTAAAACTACACTTGCTGATCTGTTCTGTTTTGTCACAGCCCAGCATCTTAGGTAAACTTGAATTATTTGAACTGCACATTAAAATATAAAGAACTAGCCCTGGCCAGTTTGGCTCAGCGGTTAGAGCTTCGGCCCGTGGACCAGAGAGTCCTGGGTTCAATTCCCCCTAAGGGCACATACCTTGGTTGTGGTTTGTCCCCGCCCCGGTTGGGGTTGTGTGGGTGGCAACCACTCGATGTGTCTTTCTCACATTGATGTTTCTCTCTCTCTCTTCCTCCCTCTCTCCCTCTCGCTCTATCTGAAGATAAATGCAAAAATGTCCTCAAATGAGGATAAAAAATAAATAAATAAAAATAAAATATAAAGAACTGTATCTTAAGTAGATGTTGCTTGGATAAATAGCAACATTCATTTGCACATTTAAAACATTTAAATATTTTAAAATATATAAAATTAATGCTTTATAATATTACTTTTACTTTATAATATTACTGTTGTATATTATTTGATATTTTGATAAAAGTATCTATTAATTTATTGTGCTGGGATTGGGTATAAAACCACTGTTGGACTATACTTTCATATTGTTTTCCTGAAATACACCAAATATCCTGCAGGGCACATGATTTGCCCAGGTTATGTCTAGATCTGTGGGTTTTTTTGTTTTTTTGTTTTTTTAATCTCCTCTACTCGAGGGAGTTTCTGTATATGTTAATCATACAACATGATATACTAATTATTTATTTATAATTGGATTGTAAAGCTTTTATCTGATAGGTGAACTCCCAGAAAGAGAAAAAAAAGTGAATTAAAATTTTGAAAAATCATTCCAATGAAAATGGATATATTTAAATTATTAATCTCGAGGAGCGATGCACTAGTGACGATTCTGTTATGGCCATCCTGTCTTTGCATTGTATTGATTCAGTACACATTCTTCCCTATGTAATTTACAAATAATCTTGTATACCTGTAGAAGAAGGACATTTTTTTAGTCAAATTCCTTCCTCACTAGTAAAATTATTTTAGAGTTAAATTAGCCTGATCTATTAAAAGCTAAATGTAAGAAAAATGAATATTTAACCACTTAGGAGTACTTATTTAAGAGCTGTTAAAAGCTCGAATCCTTAAATCTTTGCTGTGTTCCTAGATGGACAGCTGACTAGAGAATGAATGACACAGCTTTATTGTACTTTTCAAAATTACCATCTTCAATGGACCTCAAAACTGCACTTTTAGTTAATAGCCTCCCATTACCACAGAATCATTTTCCCCCTTTTGGGACAGAGTTGAAATTAACATCAACTCTTGTTGTAAGCATATTCTCTCTTAATAGTAGTTACTGGGATTGAAATTTTTATCTATTACTATCATTGAATCTCTTTTCTGAATTGGCACTTCAGACTTTTGGTACATTAGAATTACAGGGTTGGTCAAAATGTTCAGCAATAGAGTCCCAGAAGGTTAATTTAATTATGGATTTCAAATGTGTAAGTTTTGAGGTCAGCTGTGTTCTACCTAGAATGAAAGAGAATGATAGGAAATGAACAGAAATGGAAGCAAGATACTATGATTAGATATGAAGATAATGTGCCTCTCTACAGAGATTGCTACACAGCGTTTTCCTGCAAAATACCTGCTGGGAACGTTTTTTTCTAAGAATGAATCTCCATCTTTCATTAATATTTTATGTTAATTAAGTAATATTGGAAGAGGGAGACATCTGACATATTTTGAGCCTTTCTTGAACTGTGAAACTGCCTGATCTTAGGCTAAAACAGAGTAAACAAAGAGTTACTACTTTGGTACAAGTTTCTTGTTTTTAAGTTTACATCTGCAGTGATTGCAGAATATGTTTATCAAAGTCTACTACTTTCTGAACTTTACACATATACATATCTAAAGATTCTCCTATTCCAAAGATGTAACAAAATGGTGGCACTAATCTACTTAATATATGGATAAACTGCATTCACCTGGTCCTGTGGAAAGTATAACTCCATGGATTACATCTTTATTTTCTCTTTATTATTATTTTTAATTTTGTTATTGATTATTTTTAGAGAGAGAGGAAGGGAGAGGGAGAGAGAGGTAGAAAAACTGATGAAAGAGAAGCATCAATATCAGTGGGCTGCCTCCTGCATGCCCCCCACTGGGGATGGAGCCCGCAACCTGGGCATGTGCCCTGACCTGAGGGGAATTGAACCAGTGGCCTCTTGGTGCATAGGTTAACACTTAACCATTGAGCCACACTGGCCGGGCCATGGATATAAATCCTTTAAAGGATTTATATTACTTAGTATATTGACTTGATGTAGGAAAAACAAGTTATGGCAAGGAGTTTTGAATAATTAACTATGGTGAAGACGGTGCGCATATTAGAGTTTAGAGTCTATTTGAAAACTTCTGTGATATTGTTTTAAAATGTTGAAAAGTGTGTTATTAATATTATTTTAGATTGCACCTACATCTGACAATGACTTTGGACGCTATAACTGCACAGCCACTAATCGTATAGGAACAAGATTTCAAGAATACATTCTTGCTTTGGCTGGTAAGTACAGCATAATGATTTCTCAAATCTCATACAATATGTCTGTAATCAGATAGCTTTTACATTTCAATAAGTCATGATTCAGGTTATTATTATTCTGAAGCATGAGCCAGTGCTTAAAAATTTGGAACAATTGTATCTTACATACAGTGAGGACATTGAAGGTATTTACTAATAAAAATTGATTTTAAAACCTGATTCTAGTCGGGGTCATGTGGGAGGCAACCAGGCGATGTGTCTCTCTCACGTCAATGTTTCTCTTTTTCTCCCTCTCTCTCCCTCCCTCCCTCCCACTCTATCTGAAGAAAAATGGAAAAATATCCTCGGGTGAGGATTAAAAAAAGAAGAAAATAAATAAAACCTGATTCTAAGTCCCTTAACTTTATAAGTTTCTTGTGAAAGAAGGAGGAAACATATCATAAGAAATGATAATATATTTCAAGTATAGTAAGAATTCGGTCAAAAATTCAAAATAAAAGATGCCTTGAAAGAAACTTAACTAAAATGGATATATTTTAAAATTCTAAACTTGAAAGTACAAATAGTAAACTTATTTTTAAGGAAAATAGGAAATTTCTGGTTATATAGCTTTTTAAAAAATATATCTTATTCTTTATATATAAAAACATTCTAGTTCTTCCCCTAAAACTTACAGATATAGAAATAATAACATGGAGTGTAAAATTTATTTTAATTAGAAATCCAGCTATGTTTTAAATTATTTATATTGTATATATAAAATAAATATACAACATACATATGTATTTATAGACTTTGCTATTATGTTTTATAAAACTGATTATAAATTTGGAAATCTACATGTTTTATACTTTGTGCCCCCTGCATGCCCCCCACTGGGGATTGAGCCTGCAACCCAGGCATGTGTCCTGACTGGGAATCAAACTGGGACCCCTCAGTCCATGGGACGATGTTCAATCCACTGTGCCACACTGGCTGGGCCATACTTTATTTTTTTATTTAAATATGTATCTTGGAGCAAATGAACAATGTAGAACACATAAAGTTAAATTAAATTACAACCATGTAATTAACAATTGATATCTTCCATACAGTTTTCTACTTCTAATAGATCAGGATCAGATGAGGCATTTTATATATTTATTGCTATTTGTATTTTTTTTCTTTATTAATTTTTAGAGAAAGAGAAAGAGAGAGGGAGAGAGAGAGAGACAGAAACATCGATGAGAGAGAACATTGATTGGCCGCCTCCTGCCTTCTCCCCACTGGGGACCAGGCCCACAACCTGGGCATGTGCCCTGACCGGGAATCGAACCGGTGACCTCTTGGTGCATGGGTTGATGCTCAACCACTGAGTCCTCCAGCTGGGCTGATATGTGTATTTTTAAGAATTTTTTTCTTAAAAGACTTTTACTCTAACTTGTAAACTTCATCAATGAGTTCAATCATAATTTTCTTAACTTTCTTAATTTATTTCATTATTGTTACATTCAACTTTTAATTGTAAACTTTTCATATTAATATGTTGATCTTATCTTTGCTTCTTTGATTGACACCATTTTCTGATAAAGTCACCTTTTCCTGGGCAGTTTTAGGGTAGGGACTGTGCTGTAGGCTCAGCAGGAGACACACCCAGCACTGGGGAGAGGGCGACTGTCTGAAGGAGTTTCATGCACCCTGCCCCCAGCCATTCCAAGATCTACCTGATAATACTTGTCATGAGGACTAGGTGTGAAAATGCATTCAAAGCACCAGCACTGTGCATGTACTCAACAAATGTTAGCTAGCCATTATGATGGCCAAATTAGAGTTCATATTGCTCACTTTTCTTTGGATTAGAAGTCTGTTTGTCCGTGTCTCTTTAAATATAATGCCTAGATCTAGACATCATAGACCAATACATAATACAATTGGATAACGCTATACTGACCTCACTTATTCTGGACACTATATGTCTTTTAAATAGTACAAAAGTTCATTTCATTTTGTCATTTTATTTTCCTTCTAGTGTTTTGTCCTGTATCTTTTCCACAAAAACTGCTATTAAGTGAGGTCTACTGTGCTATGCTTCACAATTGATTTTGTTTAAAATCTCAGTTCAGGACTTTATACTTAGCCTATTTAATCTCATCTTGTCAGTTTGGGCTGATCTTTTTAACCTACTAAGACCTTGTCAGATCCAATGTTTTAACTCTCTTTCCAAGATTGATTTAAATCACAAATACCATGAAGCAGTCATCTGTATTTTCACCTAAGTCATGGATAAGCCTATACAAGTCATTTTTGAGAATGGAGACCTGCTTAGAGGTTAATCTGGGTCAATTGAACAGAATCCCACAGATGGAATTAAAGTCCATCTATTTGTCCTTGTACCCAGACTGCATTTTATCCAGACACTTGTTCCATAAAATTTGAAATCAGGTTAAATTTAGTTCATTTGGAAACACTTCTTCAACTGAATATAAAACCAGATTTCTTTTACAGGATAAGTTTTATTATTTAGCTTGGAAAAGTCTATGGCATGTTCTTTTTTTTCAGAAACTGTAAGGCAAACTTGTGTGTGTCTTCAGGAACTATTTATGACACCCCCTAAATTTCCTAATTCCCGTGCTCCTCTGAAAAGAGGAAATTAGGATAGCTGAGACTATTTTTAGGGAATCCATGATTTCATCAATTCCTAAGAATCTGTTGATTCACTCACTCTACATATGTACAGTGAGTTTCTAGGAGGTGCCAGGCACGGTTCTAGATCTTAGAAATCTGAAGATGAGTAATATATGGCACCTGATCTTTACAAATAAGAGTACAAAAAGAAAAAAAAAAAAGGTTGCGATAGAAGTGTGAATCATATACCTGGAACAAAAAATGGAATTCTGATTGAATTTCTTGGGAAAAGCTCCAAACAGGCATCAACGTTTTTTCTTCTTTCAGTTTTATTTTGTATTGCCTTTAGCTTAGTGACTAGACAGTCATATACTTACATGGTGCTACCCTCAAGACAGATATCAACTTTTGAGGTGAGTCTGAAAGAATAAGTAGAAACTGGTTAAGTGAAAAGGAAAAGGAAAGATGGAAAGAATTGAGGTGACTGTGTAAGTGTACTGTGTTTTGAAAAGAAATGGGTGGTAAAGAAGTTAGGCATTTTTTTTTTCCTTTATTGATTTTAGAGAGAGAGGAAGTGAGAGGGAGAGAGAGCTAGAAACACCAATAAGCAAGAACATCGATTGGCCACCTCCTGCATGCCCCTCACCGGAGATTTGGCCCACAACCTGGGCATGTGTCCTGACCGGGAATCAAACCGGCAACCTCTTGGTACATGGGTTGACACTCAACCACTGAGCCACACTGGCCGGACAAGAAATTAGGCATTTAATGGAGAACAGGAGAGTGATATCATGTGAAGGGGTTAGTGGTGGTGATATGAATAGAAACATCAAATTATAGATATTAAAAACTTTCATCATGTTTACATTCTTTAATGTCAAATATACAACAAGGAAATTTTGGAGTTTTTCATCATAAAGCAACATGATCCATTTATCATGAAAAACTATCTTGGTAGTATTTTAGAGACTGATTTCAATGTGTCAATTTCCATGTTTCTCTACATAGCCCAAAATATATCAATGTAAACTCAAATAGCCTAAAATAACATTCGCTGTTTCAGAAAGGAGCTTTCTCCCCAGATTGGTCTTCTTTAAACACTCAAAGCATATCTCATCTTTGTATTAACTATTTTCTCCCCCTAATATTTTCTTTTTTTAATATCAGTATTTTATTTATACCTAGAAGAATGTATTGTTTTTTATTTTATTTTTAATTATAGTTTACAGTCAATATTATTTTGTATTTGTCTCAGTTGTACAGCATAGTGGTTAGAAAAATCCTATACTTTATAATGTGTTTCCCCCAATATTTTCAGTACCCATCTGGCACCGTACATAGTTATTACAATATTATTAGTTATATTTCCTATGTTGAACTTTACATCCCCATGACTAGTAACTACAAATTTGTACTTCTTAATCCCTTCACCTTTTCATCCAGTCCCCAATTCCCCTCCCCTCTGGCAACTTTTCATTAGAGTTACTTTTTTCTCCTTTAAGTCCTTGGTCAAATATTACTTTTTTTAGCAAAGATATTTCTGTCTACCCAATTAAAAATTACAACATTCTCACTATCCTTTTTATTTCCACCTAAAATAATCTCTCTTCCTTAATTAATTTTTAAACCGTATTTATAATAAAGTACATATTACATTTACTTTTATATAATTAGAATATAACTTCCATAAGACAAGTGACTGTTTTCTTATGTTCACCCTGGAACATAAAAAATTCCCTGGCTCATATGAGATTTAGATGAATTATTGAATGTAAAATCATTGTGTTTTGTTTGATTTGCTTATGAGTCATAGTTGATATGCCCAGTTAATAATGGGATATTGAAATCCATGACTTCTGAGAAGGGTCAAGACTTGGGTATGTATGAGGAAATAATTTCCACTGATATCTCAAGAATAAATGAGTACTTTAATGGTCAATATTAGAAGTAAAAGTGATATAATCAAGACAGATTTCTGAAGTACTTTAGTTTAATTGACAGTCATAAAAGTATATGAACAAATGCAATAAAAAACATTTATTCAGAGAGTTTAGCTACTTGTGAGGAGAAAAATTTAAACATGATATGATCAAATGCTAAGACTAAATCAACAGAATAATTATTTGGATTTGGGAATGGGAGAAAACTAGAGGATTAGTGAAATAAGAATGAATTTACAGGGTGTAGGATGTGTTGCAGATGGGCTATGATGTTAGGTTAAGGTCACAATGGACATAGGAAAAATGTATATAAAATCTTATTGGAAATAAGGTGGCCACTCAGAACAGAGGTAGATGGAACTCATCTCAGCATAGTCATTACTCAGCACATGCAGTTAGTAATGACACTTTGTGTAGTAGGGTCTCGCTAAATCTAGGAAGTTGAATCCTTTATGTGATGATTCCATTAATATTTAAGACTTTTGTTAGATGGAGATTAAGAGACTAAGCAGAAAAGAATTTAATGTAGAGAGCTGGGTGGTTATAAAAGCAGTGGACAGTCAGAGGAAGGGGAAAACAAGAAATAGCCAGTAGACTCTGGCTTCAAGGTTACAAAATACACAAGTGAGGCCCAAGGTCAAAACTGCAACCGCTAACCAGAGGTCAGGAAGCCCAGCTGCCAAACATCCCCTCTAATGACATCACAGCCACCTTGCAGCAGAAGCTGAGTGACTAGACTGTGGACTAGGGAGTCCAGCTGCTGCCATCACTCACTCACCTCTGCAGGTCTTGCCCACATGCACTTTCTCAGCAGAGTGGGGATGGCATTCACTTCCTTCAACATGCTAAACCTTACATGTGTATCTCATCCTGGGTGCCTTCATGGCACTTAGAACCATAGCATGTGAGTCCGGAAAAGGAAGGTTTCAGCCTTTGACCCCTTATGATAAAGGGGAGCAGCTTAGATTGTAGAAGTGGATGTGGAGTGTCAACAGAAAATATCTGGGATAAGGTTTAAAACAACATTCTGAAGAAGATTCACTTCGGTACTTCCACTCAATGTAGGTTTACAAGTACTGAACTCCTCAGATGGTCTGAGGTTAGAACTACCACACCCCATCAGTGGGGAAAAGCTGAGTAAGTGCCCCTGAACCGTGCCTTAGCTGCTTAGCTTTCCAGCATTCTAGGAAAACCCATTTCCCAGAAGAAGTAAAGATGTCAGGGCAGAAATTGGGAACAATATATTCAAACGGTGTGACAGGGAAACAGAATGTGCTGCCCAAGAAGATAGTAAGACTGAAGAGGGTTTGTCATTTGAAAGAGATCATTATAGTTCATGTAAGACAGAGAAGAAAGACTAAAAATCCAAAAGAGGAAAACAGAGAAGAAAAGAGCTACCTGATGATGCCGTGTCCTGGAGAAGAGAAAAGGAAAAGAAATGCCATTTAGAGATGGAACGTTGAGCCAGGGAAAGAGGAGAGCAGACTTCCATTACAGGTCCATCTAAAGGTAGAATGCAATTTGAGAGAACTGCTTGATCGATTTTATTTTCATTTTTTAATATTGAGCTCTGTTTATTTGCCAGGAATGGAGAATGCAATTGAAGTAAGAGTGCTAAAACACACATACATGCACGTACACATACACAACTAATCTTATGTATTATACTCCCCGTTTATTCTGAAGCCTGAAGAAATAGTTTTATATTCCATGAGTCATCTTCATTTTGAAAATGTTATTTAAAAATTTACTCATCCAGGATCTCCTTTGCACATCATATTCATTAGCTCCCTTTCTTTTGTTACACACAAGTATCTTTGGGCATGTACTTTCAGAATTTTGCTTTATATAGTGTTTTTTCACTTTGGGATGTTTTTTTGTTAGACAAAAGAAGATAATATTTGATATACTGTTTTGAATCTGTTTCCAAACATCTATGTAAATGTCTAATTATTACCATCTTCCATTTTTATAAGGTTCATGTACTTCCACTTCTTAGTTTCTGTTTATTTTATTATATGCTTGTATTTTATCAAAATTAAAGTCAGAGGAGGAGCTTCTTCCATCGTTCCTCTACGTCTTACAAGATAAAATAATCACGAAGGCAGACGTTTTATGTTTTCACATTTATACTTTGATCAAAGGATGACTTCATGCATGCATATGTTTAAATATCCAAATGTTATCAACATTATTTATACACTGAGAAAGGATAAGTGAAGATATCTGTGAATGCCCAGTGATTTTTATCCATCAACTTATCCTCACAACAGCATCTTCAATGTTGGTATTATTGTTACCACTGGCTTATGAGGAATTGGGACCCAGCGAGTTTAATTTGTACAGGGTCACACAACAACTTCATAGGTTGGCCCTACGATATGCATACTTTTCTAAGCTGAACATCAATATTCTTGTCTATTACCTACCATTTGACTAAAACACTGACATATGCCAGTGGATACAAAAGTATGTAATTAAAGGAGCATGGTTATCAGGGACAGAGAGTAAAAACTGTAATTACATGATATGATCAAATGCTAAGAATAAATCAATAGAATAATTATTTGGATTTGGGAATGGGAGAAAACTAGAGGATTAGTGAAATAAGAATGAATTTCCAGGGTGTAGGATGTGTTGCAGATGGGCTATGATGTTAGGTTAAGGTCACAATGGACATAGGAAAAATGTATATAAAATCTTATTGGAAATAAGGTGGCCACTCAGAACAGAGGTAGATGGAACTCATCTCATTTACCAAGTACTTAGTGTATTTCAGGTTTTGTTTTAAGACCTCTATTAATACTTGACACTCATAGCAACCCAAGTAGTGGATATTATTCTAATCTCCATTTTAGAGATAAAAATACCAATGGTTAAAAGATTAAGGGACTGGTCCAAGGTTTCAGATGACAGAAGAGAGCAAGACTGGACTTTGGATCCTTAGATTCTGATGATACACAGCCAGGCTCTGTATCCAACTCTATAGTGGTGCTAGTAGAGGTGCAAAGAAAGAAAAATAAAGAAATACATGCTTCCACAATTTTTCTGTTCTTTCAGTGATGGTTGGTGGCACTCATTAATTATTGATATTGGAAGGTGCTAAGAAGTAGTTTAGAAGAATATGCTAACAATGATGGGAGCATTGTGTATGAAATTTAATAACCACAAACCCCATTTGAAACATTGGGTTATGTTTGATGGTTTTTTACAATGTGATCCATTTGCTTATATGCAGTGAGGTTAGATAATTCAAGATCTTGAAAGCCAGAGGGAAAGTCTAAGTTTGCTGTTGTAAAGGAGAGGAAGCTCCTGAATACCCAGTGCAGGGAAGTGACGTGATTAGGATGCTTTAGAAAGATTGATTTTGCATTTACACACCATATGGATTGAAATTCGGTGGGACGTCCAATAGAAGGAAGCTCAGAGCCACAAATGGCATCACCGGCGGCGGCAGATAGGCCCCGGGCTTGGGAATTAACAGTGGAAACAGGAAGGAAGAGATGGATACAGGAATTGTGATACAGGAAGGGTGAAAATAACTCTGAGACTCATAGTAATGTATGTGAGAGATGGAATCAAGGAGAATATGATTATAAAACGCTTGAGAAAGTGGAGAGAAGAATTAGAGATGTTCGTTGTAGGCATATCAGACACTATTCAGTTGGACGTGTTCTGTATCCTGGTATGTTTTTGCTTTTTTTGTTTGTTTGTTTTGTTTTTATCCTCACCCGAGGACATTTTTTTCATTTTTTGTTCAGATAGAGTGGGAGAGAGAGAGAGGGGGAGAGAGAGAAACATCGACATGAAAGGGACACATCGAGTGGCTGCCACCCGCACGACCAACCAGGGCCGAGGACAAACTGCAACCGAAGTACATGCCCTTAGCGGGAACCGAACCCGGGTCTCTCCGGAACGCAGGCCGACGCTCTAACCGCTGAGCCAAACCGGCCAGGGCTATATCCTGGTATGTTTTTAATCGCTGAAATATATGTTTAATTCATCATACATTTCTTGAGGACTGAGTATATTCTAGTCACTTTTCTCAATGTTACATGTACATATGTATGTGTGCATGCATAAATATGTAATAATTTAGTAGTCATAAAATCAGGATGTCAAAACTGTTCAGGAACACTACCAGAGCTGCAAACTATAAGCATGCCTTTTTAACAGAAAGAAGAGGCCAACACAAACCAAATGGAAATGAAAAGCCATGTAACAGTCAGCAGCTCTGAAAATAGACTGTTGGGCCACAAAAAGGTGCCCACTGACCCAAGTCTGGTGATGGCACCTTTGTCATAAGAATAAAGAAGCTCTTATTTCTGTGAAGGTATACCATGTTGAGGGGCACAGCTTAGCGAATGGTGTGCAACTCTGTGGACAGTGTAAGAACCAAGGATGATTTCTAGCCCTGCTCAGCTCCTCTAGCTCACACCTATGGCTTCTTTTATGAAGTCAAGCATATTTGGTCTGCCTCTTTCTCTGCTCCCTTCTATTTTGCCCAGCATTATTATATTTTCCAAGGAACTCTGCCTTCTCATAATGTGCTCAAAGAAGGACAACTTCAATGTTGTCATGTTTTGCCTCCAGCAGTGTTTCAGGTGGTTGAGGACCCACATACTTGTCTCTTTGGAGGTGCAGGGAGTCTGGAGCGCTATCTTCAAGCACCATGTTTCAGATGAATCAGTTCTCCCTGCCTTCCTCACTGACCATTGTTTGCATCGTACATAGTCACTGAGAATACGGGAGTGTGAATGATCTTATCTTGGTCCCTAACCACACTTCTTTGCTCTTGAGATCTTTCCTAATTCTTCCTTTCTGTCCTTCTGAGTCTCAGCCTTCTCTTGATTTCTTAATTATACGTAAATTACCAAACTTTATGATTATTTTGAATGTGATATTGAAAAGAAAGAGATTGAGAGTCAGAAAGAGATACCTTGAATGTTTAATGTGACTCTAATTCTTCATGTTTCTGGAGTAGAGATTTCATTCATTTTTTTATTGAGACTTTTTATCTCTTATTTTCTCCTTTTCCCTGTTTGACCTTTCAGATAACATTCTATAAAGTTTTGTATACTAGAAAAGAAAATAAGGTTACACTTAGGATACCTTATTGAGCTTGAAATAATGTGAGAAATGGACTGATAACAAAACCACACACAAGAGTGACTTTTATAGTTCTTTTTTAAATACAGGAATTAAAACATAAATATCTCAACTAAAGTTTTATTTTAATTAAACAACACCAAAATGAAATTAAAACAGATAGTTTATAGTTTTGTTGAGTTCATAATAACAATTTTCTCTCAACTTAACGATTGCTCCAAAATTATCAATATAAATTTAATGAAAAAGAAAACAAGAGATAATCATTTATACTAATAATTCAAAAAGTTGTATTTCTTACTGTTTTCATTATACCTTCATTCCCGCCTCATCCTCTCTCACAAGCTTATTTTCTTTCAATGAAAATAAAAGGCTTATATTGTAGAGCAAAGTAAGAAGTAAAAGTATTCCCTCAATAAATGAAATTTGATACCGAATATTTACAATTTGCTTCCTCTGATAGTAAAGATTGATTAGTGTATACTTTCTTGCAATTTAAACAGATCATCCAGCAGTTTCTGCAAGCTTTGTAATGCAATTAAGTGTATAGGCAGCAACATTCCTTTATTTCTAATTCTCAGAATACCAGAAGTCTGTTTTTTAGAAAGTTGTATCACATTTCTCTTAATCCCTTTTCATTAATTCATTAATTCATTTTAAAATGTTTCACAAATAGCCCTGTCCAGTTTGGCTCAGTGTTTAGAGTGTCAGCCATGGACCAAGTAGTCACAGGTTCGATTCTTGTCAAGTACATGTACCTCGGTTGTGATTCGGTCCCCGCCCTGATCAGGGTAGTGCAGGAGGCAACCAGTTGATGTGTCTTTCTCACATCTCTCGCTCTCTCTCTCTCTCTCTCTCTCTCTCTCTCTCTGTCTCTCTCTCTCTCTCTCTGTCTCTCTCTCTCTCTCCATCCCACTCTCTCTGAAGATAAATGGAAAAATATCCTCGGGTAAGGATTAAAAAAAATGTTTCACAAATATAATTTTTTCTTTCACAGTTTTATTGAACTTATTGGGGTAACACTGGTTAACACAATGTTACAGGTTTCAAGTGCACAGTTCTACAACACATCATCTGTACAATGGCCGTCTACCTTACTTAGGCTGTATTTGCTTTGTGATTGTTCCTTCATAGATGTGCCATCCAGTCCCTATGGGGTGAAGATCATAGAGCTGTCGCAGACCACGGCCAAGATTTCTTTCAACAAGCCGGATTCCCACGGAGGCGTGCCCATCCATCACTATCAAGTGGATGTCAAAGAAGTGGCGTCGGAAACCTGGAAAATAGTACGCTCCCATGGAGTTCAAAGTGAGTCCATGATCTCAAAGTGTATGGATTAATTCAGGCTCATCTTACATAGACCTGTGTGGTTAACTTTTTATTTTCCTTCAAAATGTACTTTTTTCTCTTTTTTTAGTTAAAGAAATCTTTAGTTTTACTGCTAGTAGAAATAAAATTGACAATTTAGGTAAGCAGAATGTAAACATAAAATTGGATTTGTTTAAACATTTTTTTTTGTATGTGTAGAAATCTTTACTGGATTATAGGATATTGTGGAACCTGCTGTCAGTAGCAAGTCACAATTGTTTATTTTTATGGTGCGGTGATTTCCTTCCTGTTGCACTACTCTAGTTCACATTGTGCCTACAGAGTGTGTCTAGTGATCCATACACCAATTTTCACAAAGGAGTAACATAAAGATCTGTATATGTATGAATGTGTGTGTTTTATATACAATACAATATTAACAAAGTCAGTTTTAGCTACCATTTGGTAACTAAATTCAAATATTCTTGCATCATTCCTGTTTAATGTACAGGGGTTTTTTGTTGTTGTTTTTTATTTATTTATTTTTAACAGACCGACAGTCCTCAGAAGGAAGGGGTGGGGAAGGAAGACATAAACCAAAGAACTTATATGCATATATGCATAACCAATAGACACAGACAACAGTACAGTGAAGGTGGAGGGGGGAGCAGGGGAGAGGGTGTCAAAAGGGGAAAAAGGAGGGACATCTGTAATAAAAATATTAATAAATTAAGTACTTTTTTTCTTTTAATATGGTAAGATTGGGAAGACATTTCCACTGTCCTAGTCTTTTTGAGAATAACTTTAAAAAAGAGTGGAAACATTTGTATCTTTAGTAAAGACGAATGAGTTTAGAAAAATCACCGAAGTTCAATTCTGGGGGTAAAAAAGTACTTAAAATTTTTATGGTGGAAAAACAATTGCTGATATATAAGATTTAATGACTAAATATTCTGAAATGTGTTTTGTTTTAATACATTAATAATATTTCTTCCATCACTAGGTATGAAACTCATAGTGTAAAATGTCTTATATATGTATTCATAAAGTTATCTACTAAAATTTATTTCAAAATTATATTTTGAAAACTTAAATATTACTCCCAATCATGGCATTTTGAGTAATAGAATTAGCTAACTCAGAGAAGTTAAAACAATTTATAACTCTACTTTTTTACTTACATAGAAATTTATCATGTTGTGAAAATGTGTGGGGTTTTTTTGTACTATAAGAAGAAACTAAAGTAAAAAATAACAATAAATTACCAGATTTGGACTTTGTTGTTTTGTTCCTAGAACTCTATTGAGTGACCCAAAAGGATAGCATAAAATAGTAAGGAAATTGTTGCTCCATGATGCCTTCCTCTCCCGGCCCTGCCTTCAGCCTTGCATGTATGGCACAGGGTTCTGTGAATGGCATGAGCCTTCCTGTGAAGAATTATTCCAGTAGACAATGGGGACGGAACAGATACAATCATCCTAGTCTCACTTGTGTTGGCACCTGCTTGTTTAGTTTTTATTAAGAGTAAATAGAGATTTTAGCTAGAAATGTCAAAAATATTATCAGTCATTAATTATTACCACATGTTTCAAAGCATGCCTCCAAACAGGTCAGTCTTATAACCTCTTCAACGATGAGAGATTTGGATAGTGAGTGTTCTTCATTCACATGCTGTTTAGTTCCAGAGAGAAGATTTATAAAGATAGTACCCCAAAATAATAAATGAGTGAGTTCAAGGACTCTAGTAAAAGAAATCATTATCCCAGATGCAGAATAATATTTATTTTTTAAGAAAATGAAAATAAGAGAGGGTGGAAGGTGAAAGACAGAGAAAATGAATTCTTTCTGATACTGCACAACACTCAAACTTGGTGCTTGAGCATAACCCTGAGGGAAAGTAATGTGAAGTCTGAATGTTATAGAAATTACACTTGTCTACATAGTACTGCCACCCCTAACCCCCACCGTGGGGGGAAAAGGTGAATAGACTCATGCAAGGCTTTTGATATTATTGCAACACTGTGGAGAACTGACAGTGGACTTGAGCTGACCAACTTGATCAAATTCAAAAACCTGACTTTGTGCTCCATGTATCCATCTCTCAGAAGCATATGTCTCTGCCTATAAGACTGATATATAATGACAAAGGGCACATGTTAATTTACAATGAGAAATTACTGTCCCAGAAATTAGACATCCGGAGTATATGTGATAGGTGTATTTTTTACCCATAGGTATATTATGTAGGAAAGAAAACATGGATAAGAAAATTGCTTGTGAATTTTGAATATTAGTAAAGAAAGTTACATGAATGAGGTATTTAATGCCCTCAGATTGGGACAGTTTAAAGCTTGCCAATGAGACCAAAATACTCAAAGTCCTATGGCTGGAACTTCCTTCCTTTTACATGAGGAAAAGTATCTCCATCGATAATTTCTTTCTGTTTCCACGGTTTGCTTTTCTTTCATAGATTATGTTAATGTGTACTTTAATCAGGTTATAGTCATATAACCAAACTCCATGCTCTCAACTCAGGGGAGTACAAATATGATTTTTAAAAAGTAATCCATTCTTTTTGAATCCCCCTTTCAGTTATATAACATCTTTGGCAGACATTGTAGATTTATAGTCATCTTCAAGTAGAAATACATTCAGTTGTGTCCTGCCCAGCATAAAGCATATAAAATCCAATCCTAGGGAATGGGACCTTCTCCTGGGGAGTTGAGAGTTGAGAGGTGGCATGAACTACATCATCTCTTAGAAAGAGGAATAGAATCAAATACCTCTTATTTTTCTGGTGCTGTGTAGTTCTCTTTGGGCTGTTCTGCCACCTCTACTTTCTATGGTATAGACATCTAAGGACCTGTCCCCTGGAGATGCAGGTAGAGTGCAACCAGCAATCCTCACTCCCCCCCACCTATGTCTCCGTGTGTGTGTGTGTGTGTGTGTGTGTGTGTGTGTGTGTGTTTCTAGCTTTCTAGCTCTCACTTTTACTTCCTTCCAAGAACTTTCAAGTTCTAGCTCCTGCCAAGGTCCCAGCCTCAAAACTCCCTCTTGCATTGTTTTTTTTTCCCGAGAGGCTATTCAAACCCTATCTTCTGTATCAGAGTTCTGGGCAAAAGCTTTTGGTTGTTTGAGTAGCAGTGATGTTTTCAGCAGGACTGCAGTAATTGATGGAAAAACAATTGCATGGTTCTCCTCCAGCTTCAGATGTCCCCATCCATGTCATTTTTCGTGTTTCGGAATTTGCCTTCCTTTTCTGTAAGATAATACGTGCTTTTTTTTTTTTTAATTTTGAAAATAGATTGTATAATTTGTGCATGTGCTTAGAAGACTTATTTTTGTCTATGTAGATGACCCTATTGCTGAAAATATAAAGACATATTTTAAAGCACTTGGACATTTTTGAATAGTGAAGAAATGCTTCTTTTTTTGTCATTGTATTATAGTTGTGCTAATCAGTCATCCTGAAGTTTGAGATTTTTATAAAAATAATTATACTCACTGTCATCAGGCATTTGTTAGAAGATAGATTTAGGTTTAATCTATGAAAAGACAGGTGCATGTGGTCGAAAACATTTCAGCTAATACTTTATTTTTTTGCCCTCAAAGTGGCTTTACTTATTTATTTTAATGTACATGAGTTCAGTTAATGTTCAGTTACTTTTCCTTATTTAATTCTCAAATTTATTATATACTGTTCATGTACCTACTTCTAATTGCTAATAGATATTACCACCTAGAAATAACTATCAGTTCTTGCTTGATTGCAATGTCATTTAGCAAGAAAATTTTAGCATAAAAATTTCCTGTTAGTAGATTCTGATTCTAAATAACATATTAATTAATTCCCTGTGAACTTCACCTGCTCATTCTGCACCTGGTCCTAAGTTTAGGTTCCAGTTGAGACCTGGACATATTATTATACTCTTCTTTCAGTTTTAGCTGAAGCCTTTCTGATTATCCCAACAACTGGTGTGACACAAACTAATTTTCAACATCTGGAGATTATGAGCAAATAAGATATTAACAGCATAAACTATTCAAATAGAGAATGTGAGTCATTCTGCCTTAGAATTTTGAGTGAAAAACATAGATCACAGGTGTAGCCAGACTGTTTGGTTGGGAGGGTTACATGACACATTCATTACCATATCATTGAACACTTTGTAAGTGTGTTCTAGACACCTCATTGGGCACCAATGAAGAGAAAATAATAACCTTGCAAAACAACTACTCATTTTTCAGCCTTCCAAATAAAAATGAAAAATTAATATTTTAAAATATCAAGTTCTTTTTAACAGAGCATAAAAACAGTTCTCCCAAATAGCATAATCTATTTCTTCTGACTTGTGTAAGGTTTAGCCAGTTAGAATCACACGTAGAAAGAAGTCCTTTCAATCTCAACCAAAAATTAGTAGGTGTTCTGCTTTTGTTGGATCTGAGGGTATAGTGCAGTTCCTCTTTGTTTCTGAAAATAAAGGAGAGAATTTTTATTTGAAAATAATAGCATTTCTAAACAAAACTTTCATTCAAAACTTTTACTTCTCAAATTCTTACAATTTTCACTTATTGAAGAATATAATAGCTGACTACAATTTGAAAATAGCTATGCAGTTGGATATTTTTCAATCCGTTCATTGCATGGCTCCACTAAACTTTCAATGTGGCTTTGCTGGATAGAGCCGTATGTATAATTTAATCTAGAGATGGTAATTTTAACATTATGGTATTTAGTTTATAAACACTGTAATTAAAGTTATGTAATGCTTTATTATTACATATAATTACAAACCTTTAATCTATGTTTCTATTTTAGTAAAAGTTCGATTTTAATTAAAAGCTGAAGGAAAATCGATTCCTATGGTTGAGCAGGCCATTTTCAGTTCTGTGGAGAAGTAGCATTCAATAAGCTTTTTTTCCCAAGATTGTTCTGAAGTATAGATTTGGATGTATAAAATACACACCTGTGCCTATAGTTTGCTGATAGATCAGCAAACTAATTTTGAATAGAAGCTTAAATTGGAGGAGAGTGAGGATTGGTAGATCCAATACTGAGAAACATTTTGGCACAGCTACAGAGATGCTACTTCCTAGTACCTTCCTTTGTCCTGAAAGTGGCGCCTTAAACTCAATGGCATCCACAGTCCTCCTGGAATTAAAAATCTTCCTCATTTCGCCCAGCTGGTGTGGCTCAGTGGTTGAGCGTCAACCCATGCACCAAGAGGTCGCTGGTTTGATATCCAGTCAGGACACATGCCCAGATTGTGGGCTAAATCCCCAGTGGGGGGCACGCAGGAGGTGACCAGTCGATGTTTTCTCTCATCGATGTTTCTATCTCCCTCCCTCTCCCTTCTTCTCTCTCTAAAATCAATAAAGAAAAAATATTTTTTTTAAAAAAAAAAGAAAAATCTTCCTCATTTGAATATCCCAAAACTACAAGCTTGCTTTTTTATATATGGATTTAGACTGAGGTCTCCACATCAATAAAGAAAAGTTTATTGCCTGCATGGGCTTTCTTACCAATACCACTGTTAGAGAACCTAGTTACTTCTGTGTTCTAGTTTTTCATGATGCTCTCCCATCCCCCATCCCTCCTCAGCCCCACAATTTTTTTGTTTATAGTGCAGCAGGCTTTGATATGACCTAAAAAAGGTTATTTTACATTGTTTGTATTGAAAAATAGTTTAACTTTTAAAACTGGACATTAATGCCCTTTAGTAGTAAAATAGTTTGGGTAACTTTTTTTTGGTAATTGTCCTTTTTGTTTAGTATTAGAATTTCTTAATCAAATGTTGGCTTTACTCAATTAATTTTCCAGTTTTCATTTATTTTCTGTCTCTCAGTCTGTACTTTTATTTTTTTGCTCTAATCTAATCAACATTTGTATTATATTTTTGCAGTTTATTATTTTTAAAATTTCTATATCCTTCATTCTCTGGCCTTTTTTATTTCTTGCATGCCGTATAGTCGCTTCTCTCTGGTCATTGTAATGATATCTCTCTTCCAAGTTGTCTTGCTCCTTGATTTTTTTCCTAGACTGTTTTTTTTTTTTTTTTTTTGGTGGTGGTTTTTATTTGTTGTATTCTTTATTATTCACATAGGAAACTTACCTCAAGAACTTGGTGATCCTCATCAGTGGGTATATTCAAAAGTGAGAAGGACACACCACTAGGTTCTGCTTGGAAAGGCTCTTTAGGAATTGTGATCACATGGGTTTCTAAGGTCTTCATCACAAAGGTCCGTGAAATGTCAGCTCTTCATACATATCTGTTTGAGTCTGTTCCGTTATTATCAGCACACCTGGCATCCAGGGCTCTGTGGAAAATCAGCTTGAGTCAGAGGGTGTCAGATGCTCCCACATTTTTCATCCAGTACATCAATGCCACACTTCCTCAGGTTAGAATTTCCGAGTCTAAAAAGCTTCTTCAGTCCAACTTTTCTAGAGTATAGACCTTCATCTTGTGTAGAGATGGGAGAGAAGAATATGTCTTCCCTAAAATGTGAGAAGACCTGAGAGTAAAATTATTCCAATCTGTAATGATCATCCAGCTCTTTTAAAAATTGTTTTTATTAATTTGTTTTTGTTACAGATGTTTCTCCTTTTTCCCCCATTGACACCCTCCTCCCCATCCCCCCCGCCTCATCCCCAGCTTTATTGTCTATGTCCATTGGTTATGCATACATGCACACAAGTTCTGTGGTTTATCTCTTCCCCCCAACACCCCCTCTTCTGAGGTTTATCAGTCTGTACCCTACCTCTATGTCTCTGGGTCAGTTTTGATCATCCAGCTTTTTGTTCCCATCTTCTTACTCTTGAAATTCCTGAGACTTTCCTGAGTTCCGCAGCTCTAGTCAGTTTCTCTCTCCCTGACATCTCCTCTTTGAATACAGACATTAATTATTTTCAATGTAATATTATATTTTTATATTTGACTTTAAAAAATTGTAAAGCACTGTTCATATTAAATTAAATTAATTTCTTAATACACTGGTAATTACAATATTGACAAACACAGTTTTAGAAAAATGAGCATATCAATGTTTCTTGCTGAGTAATGATTAGTATTTATAATTATCTATATTTCCTGGTTTGTTGTATGACTTGTGGGGAAGAAAAACTCACATTTATCTTAGAAACTCTCTAATTTAATGTGCACACTTAGTGGAAATTTTAAATATAAATTGAAGCTTCAAAACATGGCAGTTTTATCAATAAGACCCAGAATAATGAAAATCACTGCATATGGATATAGTATAAGTTTGCATATATTGTATAATATACAGTACAAGAAGAGATAGTCAATAGACTATGATGTGAGTGGTGCCAATTGAAATTATTCAATATGGCATCTCTGCCTATTGGTGGATATTTTTACATTGCATAAGAGAATTTTTTAGAACCCCCCCAAATTTAATATACTCAGATCATTTTGGGGAAACACTATTTGATGTTCACCTCAAAATTTTATTATTTGAAAATCCACTAATTATGCAATAGGTTTTAATGTATTCAACAGTTCCTAGATTCTTCATTGGTAACTGGGGAATACATTGTATATGTACAGTGTTATGTGTATAAACACAGTATATAATAATATAGGGCAGATATCTTTCTGTTAAATTCTCAATTACTTTGGTAATAAAAATATACAGGATAGAGCTTCTTTTAAAGTTATTGCCTATAAATATTTCTTCCATGGTGATTGTTGAGTATGAAACATGTTTGTTTTTGTTAGTGCATTTAAAATACAAAGTAAAAACAATAAAAATGAGAAGTATAATTTAACCAAAGTTAGAGTAAGCCCATATAAATATTTGTTCCGAGATGTTTTGCCATATAAATGTTGCCTAAGTTGTGACTTTTCCTAATTTGTGGGGAATTTTCTATATGTGTGTTATGGTGCCATTAAAAATAATGAAAGAAATGATTGATATGTTTTTATGTTACTTAAAAACTTTATTTTAGCCCTGGCTGGTTTGGCTCAGCAGTTGGAGCGTCGGCCCATGGACCAGAGAGTCCCGGGTTCAGTTCCTGCTGGGGGCATGTGCCTCCATTGCGGTTTGTCCCTGGCCCTGGTTGGGGTCGTGTGGGTGGCGACCGCTCAGTGTCTCTCTCACATGGATGTTTCTCTCTCTCTCTTCCTTCCTCTCTCCCTCCAGCTCTGTCTGAAGATAAATATAAAAATGTCCTCGGGTGAGGTTTAAAAACAAAAACAAAAAAAAGCTTTATTTTATTATTTTAATTTATTTTTGGTATGATTTTTTTAATTAAATTTATTGAGGTAACATTTGTTACTAGTGTTATATAAGTTATAAAATACATATTTCTTTCTTTGGAAATGCACCTCAGAAGATGTCCCTAAAGAAATATGACATGATCATACTTTGAGGTCTTTCTGTCTCCCTTGACCCCCAACCACACAGACATGGTTCATTTTAACTATAAAAATAAATTTCCTTATTTACCTGTTATCTTTGTTTTCTTATTTCCTGTATTCTTAAAACACGTATTACTATGTATTTTCTTTTGTTTAATAATATATTAGCAGGGCATTTTTTTTATTGTTGACAATATTACAGACGTCCCCTATTTCTCCTCCACCCTGCCTTTGCCCACCTCCACCCAGTCCCCACACTACCTTCCCCTGCCCACCTCCACCCAGTCCCCACACCACCTTCCCCTGCCCTTCACTACACTGTAGTCTATGTCTGTAGGCTATGCATATGTATTCTCTGGCTAATCTCTTCACCTTCTTTCATCCAATCACCCTCATCCTTATTCCCTCTGACATCTGTCAAGATTATCTGTTCCCTGTTTCCATGCCTATGGTTCTATTTTGTTTGTCGGTTTATTTTGTTCATTAGATTTCATATATTACTGAAATCACTGGTATTTGTCTTTCTCTGATTGGTTTATTTCTCTTAGCATAATATCCTCCAGGTTCATCCATGCTATCGCAAAGGGTAGGAATTCCTTCTTTTTAACAGTCAAGTGGTATTCCATTGTGTAAATGTAGCACAGCAGTTTTCTCCACTCATCTACTGATGGGCACTTGGGCTGTTTCCGGATTTGGCTATTGTAAATAACACTGCTATGAACGTAAGGGTGTATATGTTCTTTATGACTGGTGTTTCAGGATTCTTAAGATATATTTCCAGAAGTGCAGGAATTTTTTAATAAACGAGGAAAGGATTCATGTGGTTCCATGACATAAACCTATGGTAATTAGTGCATGATTGAAATACTAACATATATCAATTCTCAACAAGCTTCTATGGCTATCAATTATGATGAAATGGTTCTAAAAGGAATTTTCTGTTTGTTTGAGTTTTAAATAATCAATGAGACATAACCCTTTCTATTGTAGTATTAATGGATTTTTTTGTGGGAGAATCTATAGTTTTCCTATAGTTCCCTAATAGCTGAAAGTATTGTTACATTATTTCAAATTATACTATAAGGTTTTTATTTCAGTGTTTCTTTTAACCCATGCTATTTGTGTAGTTGTTTGTGAGAAACTGGATTTCCCTCTATCATATTATTATATTTCACTTTTGGAAACAATTAAACTTAATGATTGTTTAAAGTTAGCTCTAAACTACTATAGAGTTAAAAATCGTAATAAGTTCCAATGCAATTTAAAAATTATCTACAGGGAATATTTTCTATGATTACACTGCTTCAAGAATAAATGTGCCTGAAGAAAAGTTGCTGTCTTTCTAAATCACTATATTTCACGTGGTAAAAGAGAAATTTATATAAAAATCATCAGGCTATGTTAAACACAACCATAGTAAACTCTTATGAACATCAAAGGAAGGGGAAAAGTAATCCACACTAATTCCATATTTTCTGTGAAAGGAAATTTGTTCTAATTTGCATGAAGTGGAAAGAGTTGTGTATGCTAAAATTCAAAACAAGAGTATCGTGGACTGTTTTCACTCTGCCCATAAAAAGAAACAGAGCTAAATTAGAAATTTATATGTAATTGAAATCTTAATGAATTTAAATGGTGTAGATCAAAGTATACAGGAAACTAAGCTAAGAGAAAATTGACTGAAATAAACCCTAAGTAAAATTACTTGTCTGCTGGAAGCTTCCCCACATTCTCTCAAGATGAAGACACAAATTCATGCATAATTCTGTAGTCAGCCTGGTCTCCACTATAATGATCAAGAAAGCTTCTATACAAATATTTTTTTTAATTTTTCAATAAAATTAATGAGCTTTTCTATACATCTGTAATTTTGAAGCAGAGAAATGGTCTAAGGAAATGAAATAAATTTATATGGGAAAGATATTTTGTGAGTAGTAAGAAAAGAAACATGAATATTTCATGAGTGTCTTATAGGAACTTAATTCACAAGAGGATGAAAATATTCACAGTTCCCAGAAACTTAAAAAAAAAAAAAAAAGAGACTATCTCACTGCTCAAGCTGACATTCTTCTGGACATCCAGATACTTTAATATTCAGGATAAATATGATCTTTGCTAGAATATAGATTATAAATTCTTCTTGATTTTAGTGAAGAAGCACTGTGAGCTGCCCATTAGGGCTATTTTCACAGTGAATTTAACTGATAGGGAATTTGGGAAGACCTATTTAAATATATTATACTCCTAAATTTTAAGAATTCATGCTCAACACCTTTCACTATATTAAACAATATTTCATTTTGGATTGTCAAATCTCATTATTGTCAACATTATTTATTTTTTATTTTAGTATATAAATTTGCTCAACGTTTAAGGAGGAGTATAGAGCTCTTTATACACTGCATGGCTCAGGATTCTTTCATTGGGAATGTTTCAATGAACTCCATGGGCTGGCACTATCACAAATGCTTTCAGAGACTGGCGTCACTCTGGTTCTCTCTCTTTTACATCAGGTGTGGACCATGGAGATAATTTTTTCGTTTTTTCTTACTGTACCTATCCCATGTGTTTCTTCTTTCTCTCCCTATCAAGGTCTGATTAACATTTTTTTTTTTTTTATCTTCACTCGAGGACATTTTTTGCATTTATCTTCAGATAGAACGGGAGGGAGAGAGAGGTGAAGGGAGAGAGAGAAACATCAATGCGAGAGAGACACATCAACTGGCTGCCACCTACATGACCCCAACCGGGGCGGGGGACAAACTGCAACCAACGTACATGTCCTTAGCAGGAACCGAATCTGGGTCTCTCTGGTCCGCGGGCCGACGCTCTAACCGCTGAGCCAAACCGGCCAGGGCCTGATTAACATTTTAAACCAACAATGCACTGCTTTGATTTTGTCACTGCTATTTTAAAAAAAAAAAATCACTGTTGTCTGACTAGTGTGGCTCAGTGGTTGAGCATCAACCCATTCACCAAGAGGTCGCTGGTTCAATTCCCAGTCAGGACACATGCCCAGGTTGTGGGCCAAATCCCCAGTGGGGGGCATCCTGGAGGCAGCTAATCAATGTTCTCTCTCATCGATGTTTTTATCTCTCTCTCACTCTCATTTCCTCTCTCTCTAAAATCAATAAAGGAAAAAAAAGTCACTGTTGCACATAGCAGTTATATCTGAACTAGGATTCTCATTCATATTCCAGGATGTTTAAAAGGTCAGCCGTTAGTATACATAAAGGCAAACTGGAAAACATTTCTATTTCTGTGACCAAATGATATAAATTATGATTTAAATAATCACATTTAATAACTGATTGACAATACTAAGTGGGTCTATGCATATATACAAGGTGGGGCAAAAACAGGTTTACAATTTTGAGTACCCAAAATACAGTTTATTCTTATATTGTTTTTTATTAATTATTGTGTTATTTCCCATTCAAACAACTGTAAACCTCCTTTAGCCCCACCCTGTATGTATATATAGTATGTGTTTGTGTATATATGTGTGCCTCAGGTGTCTTAATACCTAGCCTTTCTTTCCTCCCCCTTCTCGTAAATAAACAGTTGGCCCATCAGAGCAGATTCACTCACTGCGCCAACCATGCATTCCACTTCTTATGGTCACGTCTGAGTATTTGTTACTCCTTCCATTCTTTTTATCCATTCTTTGCAGCCCAATATGAATTCGAGCTTCTTTGTGAGCGTTCATTTTATTATTGTTAGTAGAAATATTTTTACATTTCTTTGTAACTCTGTAGATCCAAAGGAATGAGTTACAGTAGTTATGCCAGCCTCTCACCACATAAGTACTAAGACATGAGTCACATCTCTGCATCTCGACTGCAATCTGAGAGCCTGTGTGCTATAGTGTATAAACCTTTGAATCTTCTCCATCACCTGAGATAAATGAATGGGTACTTAGTGTTTGTTTACACTCAAGTAAAATTATATAGGTATTAAATATGTCAAACATCTGTAAACTATCACTATTTTTGAGCTAAATTAAATCAAATAAGTTGGTTGTTTTCTTCTTTCTTTGGAGTTTCCAGAAGGAGATTCCACAATCTTTTCTGGGAACGAATGTTATGTAATTAGTTGTGCTATAAAACCTAACTCTATTGTGTATGAATAAACTTTCACCACCTCTTATGATTTTTTAAAAAGTCTATTGTAGTGTATTTTAGAGTTCTCAGTCTAGGCATGAGTAGAAATGGAGACAGCAGTTTCTCTTCCTCTGAAAGCAGTCTTAATTACTCCTCCTTTCCCCCCACTCTTTCTTTTTTTCTCAATAATTTTCATTATAATTTTTAATGTAGAATTTGTTTAGGTGAGTATACTCAGTTTATATGAAGTATTCATAGAAAATGAATGATAAACACCGGTATTTAACCATAGAATTACCTGTCTCGTAATTTAAATTCTCCAAAAAACATATTTTCAAATACTCCAAGAAAAGATAATTTAATACTTTTCAAAACAACAGTATAAAAATATAATGTAATAGTTTTATAAAATATTCACAATATTACTTAAAGATATTTTTTTTCATTTTTTAGGGATGTGATAAGCCCTAAAATATGATTGGAAAAATCATATTAATTTATTTGAAACACTTAAAGTTATATTAAAAATGAAGAAAAGCAGTATTAAATAATAAGAAAGGAACATATATGTTCCCAAATATCTAGAGAAAGTATAATGTTTCTGTGTCCTGAATTTCATTGAAAAATAACAAGCCATTGATGAGAACTAATAGAGATGTCTAGGTTAACTATAGAAAATTATGACCACTCCAGGAGAAATTTTAGGTACTAATATGAGTTTTCCTAAGATAGTAGTATAACTTTCTTGAAAATAGAGAAAAAAATAACTTAAAATAATGGGGGGGGGATCTTCCCAAGTTGCATTTGGTGCATTGGTTCCAAATCTTATGTACACGCTAAACAAATCTCTGCACTGTCTGTACGGTTTGGTGTTTTGCATAAAAGAGTTGGAACAAGACCAGTTTATTCCTCATTATTTGGAAATGTGGCTTCGAATCTTAAATGAGATGCATAAAATGAATTGTTTGATTTAGTATTTAAAAAAATTAAAATGACAGAATAGATTGGCCAGAATTTACAATAGTCAGAAGTGACTGGTAAATGTGTCTCTTCTACAATGAGAGGCTTAAGAATCAGAACTCTTTATAATCCTGTCTACAGTTTCACTTGACTTTGCTCTCAATCTCTCATCATTGCATGTTGGCTATGATTATAATGTGCTCCTGTAAACAATAAGAAATATTCCTGAGTCATATTCATCTTATAGTGCTAGGAATTTATTAAGATCATCAATATGGATTTATATTATTCCTTCTAACAATAACCCAGAAACACATAATCAAGTAAAATATTCTAAGAGGTTGTATTCTCCAGTAGCTTAAATTAAATCTTAAAAAGTATGTACAGTATCATCTTTTTATTAGTTTTTCATTTTTATTTTTGTATGTACTGAATGTCTTTGGGAAAAAATAAATTTTCCTTACATACAGGTTTATGAAGATTATTTAAATTCCTTTTATATAGAAGGTTTTCTCTACTTTGGTTTTATAGGACAGGATACAGCTGTGGGACAATGCAAAGCTTTAACACTGAGAGAATCTATTCAAATCCAACATTTACTCTTATTGATTAGTTGATTTTTCTGAGCCTCCACATATTTACATTTTTAAGAAATGAGTGCAGACAAACTGTGCTAGTCTAAGAATTAAATGAAACACCATCAGTTTGGATTTGCACAGTGTATTTTCCCCCACAAACAAAAAGTTTTACTTGAAGAAGTAAAACGTGCTTTAAGTTAACTTAGCAACAAAAGAAGAGAGTCAATAAGTGATAAAGGATAACTGTACATTTTGTTAAGTGTCCTCTTTGGGTCAATTTCTTAAAAGTGGTGTTTGGTGCAATGTCAATTTAAAAACTGTTGAATTCTTTAATTTTTTTTTTCAATTACAGTTTACATTCAATATCATTTTGTTAGTTTCAGGTGTATGGCATTGTGGTTATGTTATCACTGGAAGTGGAGTTCTTGGGGTGCTGTGAGGAAATGACTTTCCTGAGGCCCCTACAGAAGGATGGGGTTTTGCAGAAAGCTTTATTGATGATGTTAAATTAAGGAGGTTCCCCTCCAAGGTCCCGTTTTAGTCCATCTCACCATGGAAGAATAAAATCTTATCTTCAGCAGGGCCAGAATTAAGGCCACTGCCCAGAATTTCTGTTCCATATTAAAGTCCAGTCCAGTTCAGCATCCAGATAGCTTAGCTTATGTTCCCAGCTGCAGTACATTGAGTGCTTAAGGCCACATGGCTATGGACAGAGAACAGGCAAGTGCACCGTGCACCCATGAATGCAGGTCATGGAGCAAGAAAGAGCAAGAGAGAACAAGAGTGAACAAGAGTGATAGAACTCTTTGTCTGGGGATTTTAACCAGGAGCTTCTTCAAACTAACCAATTAACTCTTCAAGATTTCAAGTGCTTTTGATAGGGTCCATCCCCTAGCCAATCCATTGTTCCCCAGGCTAGAATGACAGGCAATCACTTCCCCTGCGTCACTTTGACTTTTACTGTGCATGTGCCTGTCTTCCCCATCTCCCCCAACAATCCATTATGGGATTAGGGCAGAGGGGGTTATTAATCCCCTTGGAGGGACAATGCTGTGTGAAATTGTAGCTTTTTGGTGAAGCTTCCCAAGTGACTATGTTTACAATGTCTGACTTCCCTTTGCTTTCTTTTATTTTATTAATATTATTAACTAGCTAATTATGATGATAACATTGCCCACTAGAGAACATGAGCCTTGTTATTTTACAAGGGTAAATGGGTGAAGATCTCATCTTCTGTAACTGCTCCTTGCTGTCAGAGGGACTTAGTCTTGCCTATCCCAAGAATCAGAGGTTCTTCCTAGCTTCCAAAGGAAGAAAAGAGGAAAAGGGGAAGGAGATTAGACATGCAGGAAAGAAGGATTTTTGCAAAGTCAACCTCATTCTGTTGTCCCTGGGAAGTGGCATTTGTAATGTCCAGTGAATGGGATTGTCTAGAGGATGGCGCTGCTGGACAAGCTGGCATTCTTGTATTCTAGAGGTGACAAATTTGACAAGAAGGTTAAAGGCATAGTCCAAAAGTGAAGAGAATTATAGCCACCAAAGGTAAGAGGTAAAAACCATGTGGCACAGTGAGGGACTAACTTTACAGTGTCCCAGGTTAGGTTGGAGGAGTGGATTCCCTGGAGGAAAGTGTGTTATATCTATCTGAAGCCCTTCTGTCCATGATATTTATATCAAATTAGGCTAAGGAGAATATTCTAAAATTTCTACCCTGAAGAACTATGGGCCTTTTCTGTATGAGCCATTTGGGCAGAAAAAGAAAAGCAGTTTCAAGTGAAGTTGATAGACCACCCCATACTTCATCAGCTCAAGCATATAGTCCTGGAATGAATGCAAGCAGTGACAATTTGATAGATTTTTCTTGTTGCAGTTTGAAAATCTTTGGTGATGTCATCAGGTGCTGATGTAAACATAGACACAGCCTTAGAAAAAAAGTTTAGTTCCCAATAATTTATAATCCAAAGGTGGGAGAAAAAAAATGAAACATTACCTTGGAAAGTTGAAGACAACTAGAAAAATTCAGGAACCTATTCAGTCCACAAGTGAAAAACAAAACTTTGAAGACAGTTAACTGTACTGGAGTCCAATATTTACAACTGGACATTGTGATTTCCAGTGAAACACAAATTTTTTCCCTAAAATCATCCTCATTTCTTATTAAAGAGACTGCATTAAGTCCATCTTTAATTTGGCCTGATTATTTGCATAAACACAACAAGAATAGCAATTGATCAAGTTAATTACAAAGGCTCTTTCGAATTTGCTTTGCTGGAATCTTACAAGTAATTTTTAGATTGAGCTTTAGTCATCCCCTCAGGGCAAAGAAGCCAAGCCACAGGTGCCATCAGGCATTGCCTGCAATACCTATAGGTTTGGGTAAATTCCTGAAGACCCTGAGATTCCAAAAATGTCTTGAGGTTCCTTGCCTGCCACCTTTCAGTAAAGCAACCTTCGTTCCTTACCTGGAAAGATTGCCTTGAACCATGTGACCAAGCAAGGTACCAGGCCATTTCTGCAATAGGCTTTTATTCGCTTTGAAAGTCAATCTCAGTTCCTTAAGGCTTTCAGGTGACATTTCTGAGTCCAAGCATGTCTCTCTTAGACATTGGAGTCAAAGTCTTGATTAATAAAACCACACAGTTTCCAATTGTGGTTTTATTGGATTTATGCAAAGAAATGTATTGTCGTGATTTATTCATTAAGACTTGCCACATCTGGAGGGATCAGGTAGGGAGAAAAATATTTGATTAGAGCTAATGAAAATATCTAGGTTAACTATAGAAACAATTGACCTCTAAGAGAATTTTGAAGTACTATTTTGAATTTTCTCCTAAGTGAAGACTTTTTAAAATAAAAAATATATGAATTGCTTAGGAAACAAATACTTTTGATGAAACTGTGATATTTTTAAATTAAGGTTCTGAAATAGGGAATATATTTCAAATGAAAGCCATTTTATTTCAAGGGACAGTGGGTACTTCCTGTGTAAAATATCATTCAGTTAAAACTCAGTAATTAAATTTTTTATTCATTTTTATGTATAGTTTATACTCATCATGAAAAAGAACATAAAAATAGTACAATAAAGAAAAAATTAATGCATGTACAGAAATGATGAGCTGTGATCTTAAAATAGTGCCATCAACATATTGTTTTGAGTCTGGCCAGTGTGGCTCAGTGGTTGAGCATCAACCCATGCACCAAGAGGTCGCTGATTCAATTCCTGGTCAGGACACATGTCCAGGTTGTGAGCCCAATCCCTAGTGCTGGGCATGCAGGAGGCAGTCAATCAATGTTCTCTTTCATCGATGTTTCTATCTCTCTCTCTCCCTCTCCCTTCCTTTCTCTCTAAAATCAATAAAGGGAAAAAAATTTTTTTAAAAAAACATTGTTTTGAGTAAAAGTCCCACAAAAATAACACATAATCATTTTATTAATTTTTTCTACTGTTCATCAAATATATAGTCATATGAACAATTTGTTACAAAGAATCTATTCATAAATATTGCTTATATCAAATTATATATCACAAATTATATATTAGGTTTCATAAAGGTCTCTAAGGTACATATAAACAGGTGAGATCATATTGTTTTCCAACTAATTCAGTCTTGAAACAATATAATTTGTACAAACAGGAAATTTAAATTTTTAAAAGTAAATGAAAGAATTGCTGGAGAAGATCACATATACATAAACTTAAAAAAGCTTAAAGAAACTTTAAATGAGTATTCTCCCTTGAGTTATTCTTATGGTGTCAAAATATTAAAAAGTTCTACATTATGGATTAAAAAGGAAAAAAAAACCTTATTATTATTCAAGCCTGTTACAAACTCCTGTAGAAGAGAGCCAGAGAATTATTTTCTCTAATTAAAAAAAATTGAGGGGGGGGGGCTTCTTTTGTTTAGAAAATAAAAGCTAGTCTTTGGTGAGAAACATAAGGGACTTCACTGTATTTTCAGATCTGAGAAGATTAACAGCAAGTATAATTTTGAATGATTAGTTCTGCTCTAGCTAAGCTTTGTGATTTCTCATAGCTATCTAGCATGTTTCACAGATCTTGACAACTTGAACAGTTCCATTTTATGTCGGTGAGACAGCAATTCTACAGCCAGGGAGTCCTTATCTGCTTACAGTGAATGGTGGGAAAACCCCATGGAGAGACCCAGGGTTTAAGGGAGCGAAGAAGAAAGCATAGCTAAATTTAATCTCATATTAGAATTTTGCTCAACCTAATTAGTTTGCAAATATGTAATTTACTTGACTCCACGGGTCGTAAATATTTTGTACCCTCTGCTTCTCTTGACAACCAAAGGAAAGGGATTTACAATACATTGTCTGAACAAACAAAAATGTATTTGTTCAGCTTCCTTTCATAAAATCTGATTGCCTTTTTAAAGGCAAAATGCAACTCCTTTTTTTTCTCTCTAATGTGATCATTTCCATACTTGTAAAATGATGTTTAAAGCTCACTTCTTCCTGTCATTTGCCATTTTAATGTCATTATTTTAATGTATTTCAATATTTTGCTGTATTTTTAAAATTTGTAGCCAGGTGACAAAACAATCATTTATGAAACTCAGTTGTATTTAAATATATTAAAAACATTTAAATTAGTGAGGGACATTAGATTCTTTATAAAACCTACCCCTGTTGCCATGTGAAAGAAAAATTCATAATTGTTCATAATTTTCAGAAGAATTGCATTATGATTCCAAAATCATACTGACTGAACATAACTATAAAATCCCTTAATTTATGCCATTTTTTCTTAGAAAACTTTTAGTAGTCTGTAATCTAGATCTCCTTTCACCTAGTGTTTGATTTTGAGTTTCTAATAAATTATGGGGAAAGAACCCATCCCACACCCCAGCTGGTGGTTCTATGGTTCTATTGTATGGGCATAGGTGAGGAAAGAAAGTCTTCCATTTACCACGTTCATAATTTGAGGTATGACTACTATAGAATACATAGCCTTCGTGTTTCGAGTAGTGGTTTGCTTTCAGTCCCTACCTTGAGTATTCAAAAACCCTCTGTTTGGTAATAAGCCAGTAAATTATGGGTGATTTAATGTATACATCCTCTCAGTTAAAAATGGCAAGTCAAATGACCAATCTGGGCTTTACCTCCCTGAATCTTTTTTCTTTCTTGCTCTTAAGTTGGTCTCAATTTATAGAGTTCTGTGTCACATAATAATCTTTATGTTCTTACAATGATAATAGGCCTCATAATAAGGGTTATTATACCAAAAGCTTTAGAATTAATACCGAGAAACAAACTGACTTCTTGTATATAAACTTTGGGAAACTGGCATCAGTAGGTTTACTTTGCTGCCACTCCCCATAATGTTGAAGGTTCTCAGCCTCACTTCATCTGCTTTACCTTTGAGTGTTGTAGCCCAGCGCTGTAAGGCCAGTTCAGCAATGCTTTTATTCTCTTTGGATCTCTCCTCCACAAACCACCCTGCTGTGAAACTAAGCCAGTAAACGGGAGAGTCTTGACCCTGAGAACAGAAAAGTATGAGGAAACAGGAAAAATCAGTTCTGAATTAATTATAACACAATTAAAGAAACAGGTTTTCCTTTGGCAAGAGGTAGGAGGCACTCAAAGCCACTCGTAACCCCTGTGAAATGTCAGAGGAAGAGGCTTGCTGACAATCTAAGCCAGAAAGAGCTTTTAGTAGAAATACTCAGATTTCAAGTAAAATGTGAAGTTGCTTTTTTTTTTATTTGGGGGGGGCATATTATTGTTTACATGTTTAATCTAAGTAATAACCTCACTTTCCCCTGATTCGATATGTTGTGATACTTTGATAGCTCTATTGTTTATTCGTTTTAACCTAAAAGATAAAGTGTGATCTGCACACTTCTGATTTATGAAGAATTTTATTTACAATGAAAATTATGTGATTTGAATTCTATTTCTTTTCTTGCTTAATTGTATGAAGAAAAGCATTTGCACATATGCATTAGCAACTGCATGATCTCAAAATGATGGTAGCAGCTGCATCTTTATGTTATAGAAACATGGAGGAGCATCAGATACCAAAGTTGTCTGCAGCAGTTCAAGTGTCTACAGCAGTCTCATATATATATTCTTGTGTAGCCCACTTTCTATGCAGATTACCTGTGTAAATGTTAATAATTTTAAGTATATATCATCAAGACTAGTTTTTTGCAAGGAAATACACAGTATTTTGCCCTTAAACATACAGTGAAAGATGAATAATGCATTATTCTGCATTACCTCACCATCTGCAGATAATGTTCCCATTTGTGTAGATAATGATACATAGTGGTTTTTATTTCACAGACCCCCAATTTTTTTCCTTTTTTTTTCTTTTTCAATTACAGTTGACATTCAGTATTATATTAGATCTAGGTATACAGCGTAGTGCTTAGACATTTGTATAACTTATGAAGTGACCACCCCAATAAGTCTGGTACCCACCTGGCATCATACATAGTTTTGTCTATACTGTCTTTCAACTTTTGTAATACTTTGGTTTCTGTGAAATTTAATAAAAGTGTCATTATTTAGAAATTGAGAGATCAACTCAGACTTTGGATTTCAGTCAGTAGTGGAATCCGGCCCAGGGCCACATGGACTCTTTCATGATCTAAAGCATGTGTCACTACAGCGTCTTATTACAAAGGCTCTTACAAAGTTTATTAGTTCTTGCATGAGTCTTTCTTGTGACCCCATGCTGCATCGTCACTCCCCATTAAGGTAAAGAGGATAATCAAACACCAACTGCTCCAGGACATCCTATTGAATATGAACTGTTCCATGACAATGTTGATAGTCTAAAAGTCTAATCATTTTTATTATAAGCCCTGAAGAACAATTATACATTTATAAAGCTTTAATGTCTGCAGGAAAGTAGGCCTAGTTCACTTTGGTTTTAAATTTCTTAATTAACGGACTAAATTGATAAAATATGATGAATTTTACTAATTTATTTAAATTTTTATTGAATGTATTGAGGTGACATTGGTTAATAAAAGTATATAGGTGTCAGATGTACATTTCTGTAATACATTATCTGCATATGCATGTTTACCGCCCAAAGTCAAGACTCCTTCCATCACCATTTATCTCCCCTTTACACTCTTCTACTTCCCCTCACCCTAAGGAAATCTTACCTTTAGTACCAAGGATGGACCTGGAGAGTATTTTGTGAAGTGAAATAAGCCAGTCAGAGAAAGACAGCACCATATGATTTCACTTATATGTGGAATCTAATGAATAAAATAAATGAACACAATAGAAACAGACTCATAGAGACAGGAAACACATATAGCTGTCAGGGGAGAGGGCTTGGGGGGCTGGGTGAAAGAAGTGAAAGGATTAAGCAAAAAACTATATATATGATGAATATTAAACTCTTGAATTCCTTGTTACACTGACCTTGAACAAAATCTTTCTCTCTGAAGGAGGGTAGGATTCCAACTTCTTAGCATTTTAGCTGCCTCTTAGTTTGTGTTCCTCTTCCTTTCATAACATTTATGAACAAATCCATTTGTACACTAACCTCTCCAGTGTAGCTGTACTTATTTTCTTGTGCTGCTATTTATATTTGCATTGACTCAAGTTCACCAACCAACTGGGTTTGGATTTCCTGAAAAAGCTCACAGATTGTTACCCTGTCAGAAATAGTTGAATTCAAACCTTGGTTTTTCCATTTATTTTTACAGCTTCTAACCAGTTGTGTCTCCCTGCCAATCAGTGTTTTCCGGTTTCCCTCCATTAACTCCGACACCATGTGTTTTCATCTAAGGCTTAGACAAGGCAATGCACTCTCTCAAAAGCAAGTTCATTTTGTTCTTACTAAGGTAGAAAAACTGAGAAAGACAAATGTAAATTTTGCCAATTGGTAATTCATTCTTTTTGCAGATTTTAGAACATCTGTACTGGATTAAATAAAGTCTGGTTGATATCTGGATTATATATTTTCATTACTACTATTTATCTGGTATATATGATAAAATACGGCAGGTACATGTAAAAAAATATATCTATATATAATTTTCACATATTTCAAATTCTGAATTTTAGACAAAGGAACATCTATCTATACATTGCATCTAACAACTTTATTGTCTGTACTTCAATAAGTAATTCAATGAATAATAATTATAATAAAAAGGGAAACACAACAGGATTATGAACATCAGGGAAAATAATGAAGCAAAAGGAAGTATCAAAACAAATTCTTTAAGTTTGTCCATGTAGAGTAGTATGAAATATATTATCTAGCAAATGTATATTATGGTGTAATTAATTATCAGAAATATGTTAATAAATTATATTGGAATGTTATTGAATGTATACAATCTTGAGTCATGATTCATATAAAAAATACCCCTTCACCTATGACCCTCATTACCTATAGTTTAATATTGTATTTTATGATTGATTTTGTCTTCTTTATGAATGGATCATTTGACTTGAAGTTAGTATGTAAACCAGGCATAACTTATTTTCTTGTTCATCATGGCATAGCCATTTCTGCTGGTTAATTTCTGCTCTGTTTGGCAAATGCACGAAGGATAGAGGCAACTATGGAGTTTTGTTAGCTTCATCAGAGGAATTTGTAAAGATGTGAAGTTTTGAATTCTGCAATTGTATACAAAATTCTCTGGCGAATTAAAGGGTGGACATGCCCAGGAGATGTTTCTAACAACCTTGATGTCCTTGCGCTTCTTCAGATCCCTTCTTCTTGTGCCACGTGAATCCAGGTCTGGTACAGTGTTGAAGACATTCAGAGAAAAAATACAAAAGATGATTATCTTCAAACTAACATTAAAATCATTTGATTTGTCCTGGCCAGTTTGGCTCCACAGTTAGAGTGCCACCCGTAGACCAAAGGGTCACAGGTTCGATTCCAGTCAAGGGCGCGTACCTGGGTTGTAGGTTCAATCCCTGGCCCTGGGCAACCAATTGATGTGTCTCTCTCACATTGATGCTTCTCTCTCTCTCTCTCTCTCTCCTCCCTCCCCTTCCACTCTGTCTAAAAATCAATGGAAAAATATCCTCAGGTGAAGATTAACCAAAAAAAAGTACAAAACAAAAAAATAAAGTAGTAAACATTGCCCTTAAAACATAATTTCATTTGATTTGACATTATTGAATAAATGGTTTACTTTTGCTGTTGAGTCAAGCTTGTGACACTTCCTGAAGATGACAGAAACACCCTATCACAGAGGCCACAGTTCCCTATAATGAATTCCAATTTTCCATTAAATTCTATAGAAAATAATTATGAATAGACAAGATATTTGGGATGCATACAGTAAAGATGTTCTATTTAAATCATTCTTATTTCTTAAGTATTAAAAAGGTGAAAGAAGAAATTTTACTTTCTGCTCAGTGAGTATAAGCATTGCAAAAGAAACTATCAGGTTTTTTATTTGAAAGCTATTGCATTGAGTTAGAAAGCTAAGAGAGAGGTGAAGAATAGGACTGTTCCCAAATCATTCTCTTCTTAGATCTATTTCCTATCCTTTTTAGGTATTTCATGGAGAGATTTACAATGAAATGTTTTATTCAGCTTTGCAGGAGGTTGATTTGTTTACTTATAAAAATGCATTAATCATTGCCATATTTTTTTCTTCTTCTAGCAATGGTTGTTTTGAGCAACTTGGAACCAAATACAACTTACGAAATCAGGGTTGCAGCTGTGAATGGAAAAGGGCAAGGAGACTACAGTAAAATAGAAATCTTCCAAACATTACCAGTTCGTGAGTACCACTCTCTGTTTTGTCGCTGTTGCCGGGATATTAAAATGCAGGGAGACGTTTCAACACTTGGGAGGAAGTGAATCATGTCTCTGTTGGAATCGTTTCAGAATATGGTGGCGTCTGAGATTTGTAAAAATAAATAACTTTGCTCAGGAGCAAGGCAAAAAAGAAAAGATGTACTGCAATATATACAGTAAAATTGCTCTCAGGAAGTCGTCCCGATCAGAAGGTGTCCTACTTATTCGTAGTCTGATGCATTGAATCGTAGTGCTCAGTCTGTATTCCATGAGGGAGTAGAAAAGGGTGTGCAACATGTCCAATATTCTGTTCTTTTGATGTGGCATGACTATTGTCTTTATCCCATAAGTTATATAGGCCCTCAGTGTGAGCAAAATGTACCGTTACATTAATCCATTGCAATGGTGACTGCGGAAAAATAGCTGCTGTAGCCTTGTTCTCGTTATTATCCTGTTGTGGGTGTTACAAGTCAACCGAGTTTATATGATGTTAAGAGAAATTTAAAATGACTTACATTTTTTTTTAATGTTGAATAAATTGGTTTAAAATATGAGAAAAATGAGTGTGACTAAAGAAATGCAGTTATAATAAAATCTATGCGTAACCCTATCTACGATACACATATATTAAGACATTCCAGTTCACCACATAAATTACAGTATCCCAATTTGTGACAGATTTCTTTTCTGTTTGCCTGAAAATCGGTTAGATGTGTTCCTTTTTCTCCATTCCCAGCCTTGTTTGTAGTTTCTCATTATTTTTTCACCAGTAGGACTGCAAATACATCTTGATTTGTAATTGTTTCCAGATTAAAATGAGTCTAGAGTGACTTCACAAAAATGTAAAGACACCTGTGTCTTCTCTACTTGTAATCCTCAACAACTTCAGGCTTTACCTCCCCACTTCCCATCCACACCTCCCTTTGCCCGTCTGCACCCCCACACCCCTCCCTTAGCCGCTGCAGTGCTTTCTGCATCGACAGGTTGACCTCTGCTCACGTGGCCTCCGATGACAGCATGATCACTTTACTGAGACCTTGGCTACCACTCTAACCTCTATTTTCTTCTTCATTTAGGCACACTGACTTTTATGCTTTCATAGAATGCTTATGTAGGTGTGTCAGCCCTAAAACATCTATTACTCTTTCCTTTTTCCCCCTTTCCCTTTTAAATGACAACACTTCTAATCTCTTGGTGAACAGTTCTTGGCTTGCAGACCTCTGCCCTAGACATTGAGCGCATTGAGGGTAGGGACATTGTTTCTTTTTATAATAATAAATATGTATTTAAACTATTTCTTAAGATTCTTTTGAAGTTTAAATGAAGTAGTATATGCAAAGTACTTAATATGTCATAAGTAACCATTAATGCTTCTAGATTATTATTTATATTATAATTACCTTTGCATAAACATTTTGTTATAATTGCTAATAGAAACCATTATTTTAATCAATTTCTCTCTGACAAAGTTGACCCTTGTTCTGAACTTCCTTTTCTTTTCAAAGGAAGCAGAAATTATAATAGAATCACAAATTTGGCATAAATTTTTGAACTATATATTTTAAAACATTTATTACCAAAAATACAATTTCTGCTTTATAATTATTATCTCAAAATGCTATTATTCAAATATTATTACAATAATATTAAACAAACTTATACTGTTCAACATGTAAAGTCTAAGGTTCAGTTTAGAAATGCTACTAAACCACCTGAATATAACATAATTTTATAATATTTATATTTTTCCAGAGTCTCTTACTAAATGTTTATATAAAATTATTTCACTGATTTTTACAGAAGTCTTATTCATTTATCAAAAACACAGTGTGTTGTTGTAGAGCATATCATGTCATGGTATGTACATGCTAATTTAATTAGCTTTCATTAACAATCACTCTATAATTCCTCTGTTCACTGTGTTTCTCTCTCCCTGTACCATACGAGGCTGTTTTATTATTTACTGGTGTGCCAACATACCCAAAGGTCATATTTCTTTAATGACCTTCTTTCTCACAGACAAACTACCCACTTGCCTAAGGCTTTACACACCATATTAGAAGTAAAGATCACTTGCTGAAAAATTAGCCCAGGTTCTCCAGGTTTGGAGGTGAACAGCCCTCTCCACTCCATTCCGTTCACTTGTCCATCTGGGCATTCCTCTCAGTAGACCAGATATTACAGGTCTTTGGAACCCTGAAACCTGAACATGTCCTCGACTACTTGTCTAGGATTGCCACACTTATATTCATATGCACAGCCATAGGGATCTGGAGGAGACGGAAGCAGAGGAAGCCAGTGCATGCCCAGGCGGTCCCGTCAGGGACACCAGCAGAGAGCCCTCGTTTTAAGTTGCCAAGCAGTGGTGTCATTCTTCACATAAAAACCTCTTACACTTCAGTGGGTCTCTGTTCATATTGAAAGTATTATAAGCAATTGTGTGATATCTCATCTCCATATGAAGAATAATATCATCTACAAGTATATTCTTGATGCTAGAAGAAAAAATGGTATTGAAATACAGGTGTATAGATTAGATAATACAAAATTTCTTTATTCACAACTGTATCTAGATAAAAAAAAACTGCTCATGAAAGAGATAACTAATTGCTAAGCCATTATCTTTCCTGGAAGAGATAGATACTATATAGTTTGATGCCTTCATATGTTTATATTAAGAACTATTTACATGATGTTTACAAACTACATTTACATGAGCAACATAAATAGGATTATACACTGTTAATAAGAGAAATCATGTTTTACACTTGTAGAATGCAGTACTATTCTCAGAGCATTTTGTCATTGTTGTAAGCAATATATTTGGTCCTGAGTGCTCAGTTCTAGATTATGAATGTCGCTGTTTCTTGGATGTGAAGAAAAACGATCAGAGGTTCGAGCACAACAAAGAGCAAATAGCAAATGTTAAATCAAGGAATATCATATATTTTTATTATATGACATTGTCGTTTTTATTAAAATGCAGTTTCTCTAGGTATCTGAGGTGTGTACAAATATCAAGAATGTTGTCTTGCATGTTTAGGTGAACCAAGTCCTCCGTCCATACATGGGCAGCCAAGCAGTGGGAAGAGCTTTAAACTCAGTATCACCAAACAGGATGATGGAGGGGCCCCTATTTTGGAATACATTGTGAAATATAGAAGTGTAAGTACCCCATTTATTGTCATTTTGTACAAAGTGTTTTCAAATTGCATTAAATTTGCATTGAGTTCATAGACATATCAGGAGTGAATGCATATTAAATGACTGATAAAAAATGGCACTCATAGGAATTTAAATGATAATTTTCCATTGCTAAAATTCATCATTATAAATTACAAAATATTTGCTAGTTTTTGTTAAAATCTAAGCATAAGTTATCAAAATAATCCCATGGCTTTCATCTTGTGATTTCTACAGATTTTTGAGTTGAGACACCATTTTCCCTGTTTTCTGACAAGTAAGCAGAATATTTTCACCCTCCATTCCAGTTGGCATTAGTAACTTTGGTCTAAACTCTCTTCGCAGTTCTAGTTATTGTAGGTAAGATTATTAGCAAATCACAAATCACACCTTAAATAAATTACTTCAATCAGAGTTTAACAAAGAATGACCATATTGAACTTGAGGAAATAAAAGTTTCTGTTTTGTTTTGTTTTTAAGTTTAATTAGCACGAGCTAATATGAGGCTTTGGACAGCTAAGAGCTTCCTAGGAACTTTTATATGTTTAAGGGATGGAGATGTCCACTGATGGCCACATGATGGAGTGGCCCGATGGACTTTGCCTCTTGGCCTTTAGATGAAAATAAATCCAAAAGCCACCAAAAGTTATTTCTCCTGACAATCTTACCATAAGTACCACTGTATTTGTGTCTACTGTGGAATATGTTAAAAATGAAAAATGGAAATTAAATTTTGTAAGATGTGTTTACTGTTCATAATTATCCTCATAATACAGTGACTACTTCATATATGTGTTGACTGAACCTTTACTAACAGTTGCCAAGTGAATTATATTTTAGCAAATGACATTTAAAGAATTATTTCTTAACAGTATGTAGATGAATTTTAAATATTTTCCCACAAATTCAGAATTATCTAAATGATAATATTGCTACTTCGAAATTCAAACATTCAAGTTTTGAAGGGGAATGAAAAGAGGAATTCAATTTCAAATAGCATACTTTAATACTTAATTTTAGACCTCAGTTGAGTCTCTTAAATTTATGATGAATACCCTTCTCCAGGCCCCCTCTTTGTCTCGAGTGTTGCCCGCAATAATGAGCAGCGTTATGTCTTTTGGGTACTCTGCTATGGAGGTTACGAATCTTCCCTCAAACCACTCTGCAAGGCTCACTGGTCTCTCTGTGAGGCTGGTAGTGGTGTGCTGCTCATGCCACGTTTCTTGGCCATTCTTATTTGCCCATTAGGAAACTCTTTGGAGGGGGAGAATCTTTCTTTAAGGAACACAGGCCTGAGCGAAATTTATGAATTGAAATAAGAAAACAGATCTTCCCTTCCATGCCTACAAGTGCACCCAGAGGAATGTATGGTTCAAATTCCAGGGGGATGGGAAAATGTGTATGCAACCCCAATAAAATCCCATGGAGAACACTGAAATGCAATGGCAAGTAAAACTATGTCTAATATATTCTCTTTATTCATAACTTCTACCTAAAACTGAAATGTATGCTTGACTTCTTTCTAAGAGTTAGTCTTAGAAATAACACACATGTTATATGGAGCTCAACCAAAGTCATTGATTTTAATTGATGGTAGCAAATATATATAATTTCTTATTTTATATTTTCTTCACCCCTTTTAATAGTGGCTTTTATTGGTAAAGTCTGTATGTATATTTTAGGAATGCCGTGACATTTTTCAGCTATGTTTCTATTTGCATTTATCCAAAAGTAAAGTTCAGAAACTAACAAGAATGTGCCTGCCCACAGCGTGCATCTTTCTCTAAATATTTAATAAAACTCAAGAGATAGCATTGCACATTTTCTCAAAAAAAGTCATCGATATCTTATTTGGAGAAAGTGATCAATACTTTTTACACTGACTTTATTCTTAAAATCATTATAAACTGTTTATCTCTTAGGAAATATATTTTTTTTTTTTTTTTGGACTTCAGGTAACACAAAACATGACTAGCAGGGTTGAAACTGAGAAGATTTCTTTTTTCTTCCCATTAAACAAATTTATGTGTTAGACGATCCAAGGTTAAGAAAACATCTCAGCAGTATAATCAGGCATCCACATAATTTTTCTTTATGTTCTTTTATTCTTAGCATGTTGGCTTTTGTCCTCATCCAGATTACCTTGTGTTCCTAAGAGCCTCATTCGGAATGTGAGGGAACTGGAAAGAATAAAAGAGACAATAGCTTGTTTAAACTGATTTTGTCTTTTCTTTCAGCAAGACAGTATAGGTTTTATGAAAACCTTACCACACAGAATTAAATTATGTCTAATTGAGTAGAGGTGGATATACTTAGGAGTTGGATCGGGAGTTTACTGAAATTATTAATGTAATTATCTTTATTATCCTAATGACTATCTTAGTCTGCTAGGGCTGCCATAACAAAATGTCACAGACTGGGTGGCTTAAACAACAAAAATCTATTTTCTCACAGTTCTGGAGGATGAAATTTCAAGGTCAAAGTGTCAGCAGGTTTGGTTTATCATAATGAAAATGATTGGTTGCATTTTCCAAACATAGCTATAACTGACTGACAATCAATTTCTATGATACTACTCCTAGAGTTCCTAGAATTTTTATAGGGAACACTGTTTTTTGTTTTTTTGTTTTTTTTTCCACATCAACGTTTTAAATAAACTATTGTTTTTAAGTTTTTAAAATTAATATGTGTATTATAAAATTACAGTTAACATACAATATTATATTAGTTTCAGATATAAAATATAGCGATTTCACTTATATACCTTACAAACTCAAAATGGATTACAGACTTAAATGTAACACCTGAAACCATAAAACTCTTAGACGACAACATAGGCAATAAATTCTTTGACATCACTCTTAGCAATATTTTTTGGATATGACTTCTCAGGCAAGGGGAGTAAAAGAAAAACATAAATGGAACTACATCAAACTACAAAATTTTTTCACAGCGAAGGAAACCATCAACAAAATGAAAACATACTGTTGAATAGAAGATATTCACCAATGATACATCCAATAAGGGGTTAATATCCAAAATATACAAGGAACTCATACAAGTTAACACTAAAAAATAAATAAAAACGATTAAAAAATGGGCAGAGAACCTGAATAGACATTCCTCCAAAGAGGACATACAGATGGCCAAAATATATACTAAAAGATGTTCAGCGTCACTTATCATCAGAGAAATGCAAATTAAAACCACAGTGAGATATCACCTCACGCCTGTCAGAATAGCTATCATCAGTAAATCAACAAACAAATGTTGACGAGGACGTGGGGAAAAGGCAACCCTTGTACGCTGCTGGTGGGAATGCAGATTGGTGCAGTCACTATGGAAAACAAAGTGAAGTTTCCTCAAAAGGTTAAAAATGGAACTGTCTATGACCCAGTGATTCCAATTCTGGGTATTTATCTTAAGAAATGCAAACCACTAATTCAAAAAGATAGATGCACCCCCATGTTCATTGCAGCAAGATTTACAGTAGCCAAGATATGGAAGCAGCCCGTGTCCATAAACAGACAATTGGATAAAGAGCTGTGGTGCATATATACATTGGAATACTACTCAGCCATAAAAAGAATGACTCTTACCATTTGCAACAATATTGATAGATCTAGTGGGTATTATGCTAAGGGAACACTGATTTAATAGTAGATTTTCACACATTTATGGCAAGATTTGTGAAAGTAATTTCTCACCCCCCTTTGTATTGCAAAGAAGTCATTTCTCATTCCTGGAGACTGAAAAATACTTTTATGATTAAACATGAAGTGATATGCCCGGCTGGTGTGGCTCAGTGCATTGAGCGTCGTCCCATGGACTGAGAGGTCCTGGTTTGAGTCCTGGTCAAGGCACCTGCCGGGCTTGTGGGCTTGATCCCCAGTAGGGAGCGCACAGGAAGCAGCCGATGGATGTTTTTCACATCGGTGTTTCTCTCTCTCTCTCCCTTCCTCTCTCTCTAAAAAAAAAAAATAATCAAATCAATAAAATCATATTTTAAACATAAAGTGATATTTTTTCACATTTTAATGGGCAAACTGAACCTTACAGAACTTGTGTGATTTGGTGCATTTGGGGAATAGATATCAGAGTGTAAGACATTATAGTCTAAACACAGTTTTGCAGCAGTAAGGGCTGAATTGAAATCTGCCTTTGGATATCATGTTCACCCCTCAACTACTCTCCTGTCTCCCCTCAACTACCCAGCTTCTGAACCTCCAAATATAGTCATTCTGATTCACTTTATCTTTGTACTCCAACACACTGAAATAATCTCCAGGTCACAGTTCCTTTTTTTTTTTTAACCCTCCCTTCTCTACCTCCTTCATCCTGCAAACATCATGCACTGCGGGTCCAACTGGAAATTCCATAATTCAATATAATGTTATATTAATGATCTTGGGAGAAATAATTTTCTCCACATTTTCTTTCTCAATGTATTACTTCTTCACGTTGAAAAACTTACATGTTCAAGAAAATTTGGTGGCTAAATATGTATAGTGGCATTAGCCTTAATATTTGCACTTATATTAAAATAATAACTACTATTTTGAAGAGATTCTTAATCATCTGTTCTCTCTGTGTGACGCGAAGCCACTTTATTAGTTTCTCAAACCGCATGAACTTCACAGTGGAGGAAAGTACAGCTGAATAATTCAAAACTGTTTTTCAGCCATATGCAATACATTTTTAAATTGGATGTAAATCCATAGAGGAAAGAAAATAGATAGGGAAACACCTTTATGATTTTCATTTGATTGCTTCTTTGACAATATCTGTGCATAGGACTATATGTTTTATCATCTAAAAAGGACACAGTTGAGACAATATATTTCTTAATATAAGTGTTGATTTCTAGCAGACACTGAATTAAACTATTTAAACCCGCATTTCACTGGGAAAAGGACAAGACTAATCATATCCTAATATGGAGAAGGTCTAACTTCCTATGGATTACGAACCTGGAAACACATTATTCTATGCTATCCTGTAGTAGATGGAGCACACCACTTTGTTCAGAACCCATTAAGAAGACAGAATTTATTAGAACAGAACTAGAGTAATATCAAAGCAGAATTAGTTGTCTCTGTAGACCCTTTGTGAAAATTAACATCTCTAACAATAAGTCAGCAAGATTAAACCATGTATGTGGAGAATAAAGATAAGCTTATTACTTTTATAATGTATATGGAAAAATAAGGTATTTTATGTACAGAATATTTTACATCCACTTTGTAGTATAGTGTTAGTATAATGCCACGTAATTTAGTAAATAGTTTTTAACATGCTTCCACAAGTTTTTCATTGTTTTCTCTCTAATTTGATTATAGCTATGGGATCATAACTATTGCTTAGTGTTGACACATTAAATAAGTTTCCTGACCTGAGAAGGACTAAAAGAAAATTGGTATCTTAAAATCAGTTATGAGGAATGTACTTTAGGGACTAGCAACAGAACTGTAGCATGTGACTCTACGTCTTAATTGACCTTCTTAAACTATTGGGAGTTGGGGAGTTTCTACTCAATGGCCATGGGAAATGAAAGGTAATTTTGAAAAGGATATCAAAATAATGAATTAGTAAACTTGAGTTTTTGTTGCTGAAAGAAGTTATTTTCTAACTATGTTTAGATGTGTACATTGAAATTTATTTAAAGCCATCAGTTTAAGTGTTGAAATATTTTCAAACACTGAATAGCTTTGGCCATTAAAGAATCCTGAGCATTTTGGTAATTTTTCTTTGCTGCTAGTGAAGAAGATGAGTTTTATTCATCCTGTGTGGGTGCTATACAATAAACTATTTGTTCTCTGAATGAATAATTGCATTAATGAATCAATGAATCAATAAATTAGTCTATGTTGTACAATTATAAATAGTCTTATCACCAGATTAATAAATATAAGAAATAACAAATGGTCTTCTGTAAGGATCACACCAGTAGTGAATAGCTGAACCATGCTACCAGGAAATCCAAGAACCAGGAACTCCTGTACATGGAAACAAAATTCTTTTTTTTTTTTCCTTTCTTGATTTTAGAGAGAGAGGAAGTGAGAGGGAGAGAGTGATAGAAACATCGATGAGAGAGAACACCGATTGGCCACCTCCTGCATGCCCCCCACCGGGGATCAGGCCCACAACCTGGGCATGTGTCCTGACCAAGAGTCCAACAGGCGACCTCTTGCTGCATGGGTCGAGTAGACCCATAGCCATTGAGTAGAAACTCAACCACTGAGCCACACCGGCCGGCAACAAAATTCTTAAATCATAACACAGGAGAGTCACATGAACATTGACACTCATCTAGTAATATGAGCTCACTTCTTCTACTGTTCTGTCTTTTAATAATGATTCACTTGTCATTTAAAATGATGTTGACCATTTGTTCCATAATGCTTTGGGGGGAAAAAAACAAAAATGTTAGTGCAATAAATTCAGTCAAGGACCCCTTATAAATAAGAACACCAAGACCCCTTGCATTTTTCCTCTGCTCTCTCCCTACCCAAATGAGAGCAAAATTTTTCCTATGTGCTGATATTTTGTTTTTAGAAAGAGCTATTGAGTGCCCTTGACTGTCATATGGCCCTGCTCTCTATTTTCTGTCAAAATGGATTGCTTAAGATAAGCTATATCAAAGTCAAGTGACCGTTTCTCTTTCAGTCGCTGCCCTTCAACATTTAATTGGCTTATTAATAATAGCCCTATTCAGCAAATCATCTCATTAAGATACCTAGGGGAACGTTTTGCAACTAGATTGTCTTAAATTGTTCTCTAGGTATTTAAATTCTGTAAATTAGGCACTCTACAAATGGCATAATTGAGATTTTGATGCCTAGGGGAGTATTTGGTAACACCCACTTTAATTTTTTCCCAATTCCCTAGGAATAGTAATTAGGGCATTAAAAAGCCTCCTTGTCTAATGTTGAATGGGAAAGGAAGTTGATTTAAATAGGGGAAAATATTAGAACTCTTTTTGGTTCCTTACACCATCAGTTCAACTATCTAAAATGATGGAGGGGCTTTTCATTTATCATGCTATGAGCTTCAACAATTAAGAGTTAAATGATTGGTAATTCAGAAGAGACTTTCTGCGTGTCTTGCTCCTGCCAGGAAGTTTCCCCTCAGATGATCAGTTCTCAGAAACAGTATTTTTGGAGGATCCCCTGAAGGAAAGGAAGCCTATCCGCCCCACTGAAGAATCTATTGTATCCTGGGGTAACCCAGATCTCCACTGTTGGCTTGTTTTTGGCTCTCTCACCAATCTCCATTCAGATCCAAAGCAAAACTCAACTCTGGACTTCCACAAAAATATTTCCTCTCTCCAAGAACTTCAGAGTTGCATAGAGCTTGTTGAATTTCTGGAGGGAGGGAGGTCTACCGTGGAAGTTCTCTGCTTCTTTTTTGTAGCCCCTGTCCTTATCTAACCCTTCAGTCTTCCTGTGTCTGTGTGTATACCCAATGTATAGCATAGCAAAGAATGACATGCTAGATGTATTTTTGTGTCTATATACATGCTATATGTTTTTTGTGTCTATATAATGAAATATAACATATCATCTAAAATGACTTTTGGATGGAGATTTTTTTAAGCTTTATATTTTTGGTCAATAGCTATGAAGATTTTTAAACATTTACTTGATAAGGCTATGCAGTCTCTGTTTTACCCCTCCCAGTGGTGGTGCACCCTTTGGAGGTTGTCTGTCATTGTGCTTAGTTTTGGATCTACAACTCTGTGAAGGAATCACATCTTCTTTTCATTAAGTAGTTTAGGACGAATGAAAGGAAGAGTAGCACTCAACATGGAGGTTATTACACTAAGTGAAATAAGCCAGTCAGAGAAAGACAAATACCATATGATCTCACTTATATGTGGAATCTAACAAGCAAAATAAACTGATGAATAAAATAAAACCAAAGGCATGGATACATGGAACAGACTGACAGAGTTCAGAAGGGAGGGACGTGGAAGGGTCTGGATAAAAGAAGGTAAAAGAGATTAGCCAAAGAACATATATGCATAGCCCATGGGCACAGATAACAGTGTAGTGAAGGCCAGGGGAGGAGGTGGTGGGGGCTGGGTGGTGGTGGACAAGGGGTGAGCAAATGGGGGACATCTGTAATAGTGTTAACAATAAAAAAAAAAAATAGAGTAGCACCGGAGTGTGTTATTTTCAATAAGGGTGAGATCTCTTCCCCTGTGGAGACATTCCTGCTCCTGCACTCTGTGGACCTTCGTGTTACAAGCTTACAAAGCACCCTCTGTTTTTTGAAGGAACTCATTTCTTTCTCCTGTGCTAGTTAGTAACTTCCAAGACAAGGGCATTGCACGTGTCTCATTCACTATTGTGTTCGTAGTTCTAGAACAGCCTCACTACCCTCTAAGGGTTGAAAGAATAATTGATGACGAAACAGCTGAAGGTAGGGGATATTGGGGCAATGGTGGCTGTTTGGCATATCTGTCCTAAGTGTTTCAAAAGTACACCTAGGTTCCTTTCTTTGCTTGACTAATCATTTAGTGACTTAGGGAAGTTACAACTCTCTGGCCCAACTGTTTCAGTTATCCAATAGCGTTTTCAGTATCCCTCATAACACCGTAAATACTGGACAATGTCCAGCCTAACAAATTCATATGTTTGTAAGTTTCAAAAAAAGCAAGGGAAGTGCCTTCTGTTTATATGATAACTTTAAGTACTTGTCCAAAACCCATGGCTCCATTAGGAGTGTTAATATCTTCCATTTTAGACGAAATAACAAAAACAGTCCAACCAGTTTCCTTTGTGATAAAAGTTTATGTAACCAAAAATAAGGAGGAAAAGAGAATAATAGTATGGTATCAAAAATAGAATGTGTTCTTGCCTCCTTTTGAGAGACACTTCATGTTTGTAGTACCATCAATTTAATAGTCATGAATTTAACTTCCAGAATTTGATTTTAGAAAATAAGTTCTCAATTTTAATCATAAATGCAAAAAACCATTTTTATACTTTATAGTCAAAAAACATTGTAAAATATTATTTCAACATAAAGTGTTACTAGCTGAGCTCTGAGGTTAAAAAGATTGAACTATCTATAATCGATCTGTCTGTCTGTCTATCTATCTATCTATCTATCTATCTATCTATCTATCTATCCATCCATCTATCTATCTCTATGACCAGGCTACAATTTGTTTATAGTTACCTCTCTGGGAAATTGAGATTTACAATTGAAGTGAAAAATTATTAGGTACATGACTCTACAGAGAATATTATTTCATTTCCATATAGTTGTTATGGAAATAGTTTCCCCTTAAAAATTGCTGTCATGTATTAAGTAGGAGACCTAAGGTCCTGGAATACACAGTTTAATCACTTTTTCTCATTGCTCCCTCATGCAGGCCGACAGAGGCAGTTGCTGTCATCGTTTCCGTAGCAGAGAAGGGGAACAGGGCAGAGGTTAAGGAACTTACCTGGTTTAAGTGGTTAATGTGGCACAGCTGAATGTTCACACGGTTTAGGGTAGTTTAATTCATAAAATCATATCAATTCATTTTTCTGGAGTCAGCATTTTTTAAAAATAAAATGTAATTAAAATAATATATGGTTTAAAACATTTACTTTAGAAAAGAGTCAGATAAGATTTAAGTGTAGAATTTAAAAATAGGATGACATTTTTTATTTTATTATGCTAATAGCTTCTTTAACTGATAATAATTTTCCTGTATGTTGTTTCTTTATGAGTATAAAATATTATAGTAATAAAAAATACTAATGATAATTTAAATCTATAAAAAAATATTCAAACTTTATTTGCAAGACATTGTATCACCACCCCGAAAAAAAACATAAAACCTTAATACTCTATCATATTTAATTTTTCCTGTTCACATGATTATTAATAATCAACAAAGTGGGCAAATAGAAAAGTGATATATGTGATATTTTTTAAAATCTGGTAATTTTGAAATCGTCACTGTTTGGCTAATATAAAAACATTAGAGTTTTATAGAAAAGTCTTAAAAATTACTTCATAGATATAGCAACTTCATTTATCCCTGTGGATTAGAAAATCTCCTTTCTTGATATTAATAAAACCACCAGTCCCATCTCAAGATAATTTTTAATTAATTAACTTATTTATTTGTTTGTTTGTTTATTTATTTTAGATAGAATGGAAGGGAGGGAGGGTGAGAGAGAGACACACATCGATTAGTTGCCTCCTGCATGACCCCGACTGGCGCCGGGCCTCAAACCTGCAACCCAGGTACATGCCCTTGACTAGGAATCGAACCCACGACTCTTTGGTCTGGGGGTCGATGTTCTAACTGCTGAGCCAAACCAACCAGGGCAAGACAAGTTTTTAAAAATCTCAACTTCATTTTATAGGTATTTACACAATAGATATTTATTACCTTTACAGAAAGATAAAGAAGACCAGTGGCTAGAGAAAAAAGTGCAGGGAAATAAAGATCATATTATTTTGGAGCATCTGCAGTGGACAATGGGCTATGAAGTTCAGATCACAGCTGCCAACAGATTGGGCTATTCAGAGCCGACAGTGTACGAGTTCAGCATGCCACCAAAGCCCAACATTATTAAAGGTAAGCAAAACGATACGCTTTCTTTGGCTGAAAATAAACATGACATCATCTCTATAATCTCTCTGGATTGTTTCTGATTATTGAAAACATAATTTTATAGAAAGAAGTGCAAGTTATAAGTTGTAATAATGATTGTTGTGACATCTTACTCAAGATTTCTCAATCACTCTTGTGATGGTGAACTGGTTCATTTGTAAATATATTTTGATAACTTCAGTGGTTGAAGTGGTGGAGGGAGGATGAGCAGAGGGCACGGGTGGAAGGTCAGGGTGACTTGAATATCGACATGGAACATTTCTGTTGAGATCAGAAACTTGACGAGGGAGACAACTGCTCTGACAAACGTGTGGGGGTTGGTCCTCCACTTCTGGGAAGATGTGGCCAAAAATAATGGCAAGCTCTTCCATGCCTGACGAGGCAAGTTGATTTTGGAAACAAAAACTCAATTACGGAGTGAAGCAAAAACACCCACAGGCGTAGCCCAGAAAGAAATGTAACTAGAATCTCAAGGAAATTCACAATGTGCATCGGTGTTCACAGCACACTGGTAGATTCTGCCTTTGTTAGGTCATGATGTTTACGTCCCCTCATGCTAGGGCTGTACAAAGTCCACAGCAGGGATATGAAAATGTTTTCCAGATAATGCAGTAGAAGTGAAGATGCAAGAATTCATCTTGATTCGTAGTCATATTTAACTCTGTTAGTGAGTTGTCATATTGGACATATTTTAACATTTATTGTTCCTTTAAATATCATATTTCATATTTACTAGTCATTTTTATACATATATATAAATATACATGTACTCTTTATATATACATCTAGAGAGAGCTGAGAGCAATGTATTCATGAGCGGGGCTTAATTATGTCATATCATAATAGAGTATCAGTATTACATAACATTTTTGAGACTGGAAAAAAAATAAAATTTGTCTGCTCAATTATGCTGTTTAACCCTCTTATACTTTCAAATTGATATTAATCTCATTATTCTGATTTTGTTATATGTACATCAGTTTTGTAAAATTGAGAGCAGCTTTATATAATTAATCTTTCTATTAAAAAGTAATTGCTATTGGTTTTATGGCTTAAAAGTAATTGATAGTATGGCTTTGTATTGCTAATATTAATTAATAAGTGCTTCCAATTATAATTTGAAATTAGGAGGTTGGGAGCATCAGAAATAATATGGGTATCTTGTAATGGCATTTTAAAAAATGTACAAAGTACTTTTGCATTTATTATCTCATTTTAATCTTGAATCTGAATTTAACAATGAAGAGCTATCCTTATTTTACTGATATAATTTTGAGAGGTTAAAAGATCTGTTCAAGGTCAGAGCTACTTTAAGTCATATGACAAATCTTATACCCTTATAAATGGTACACCTAAATAAGAAGAATGATTGAATGTACTATCAAGTTCATTGCCCATGTGAGTTTGAAACATCAGTAACTGCCTCTGATATTATAGTGTATTATGTTTGTAATAATTATCCTCTATGTAGATATCAAGAATATGATACAAATAAGATTCTTAATCTGAGTCAGCAAAGGGAGATTAAAACAGTGTACTTCATCCTCCTAAATCTTTCATTTAGATCATATATTTAGAGGAAATAATTCTTTTTATCAGGATAAAAATTAATGTTTTATGATGGAGAAGGCAACATTTTAATAACATTTTTATAGATAAAACACAAACTCTAAAAATATTGATTCCAAGCAGGTTATTTTTTCTTATACTCCCAGAGAGTTTGCTATTTTTATAAGAAATTGTTCATAAAAACCAACAATAAGGATAGACAAAAAGGTAAATAAATGGTATTTATATAAAGGCACAAAAATAGGTAGGTATTCTATGATACATTTCCTATAAAAGCATTTTATTTTTGTTTCCAGTTTGGAGAATCAGCTTGTGGACAGTAACAAGGAAAATGGACAGAATTCTAGTTTGTAGGTTCAGCTTTGCTTTTGTCACTTAATTTCTCTTGCTTTGCATTTTCTCATCGCTAAGCTAGTTTCTTGTGGTCCTGCAATGATAAGATCCATTCGTTCATGCATTCCGGTTATTTATTGGGGTCTTGCTTTGTGACAGTACTGAGATGAGTACAGAAGAATAATCTCTGAAAAGTACAGGATGCCCCTGCCCTCAAGCACTTTACAGTCTAGTAGGGAAGATAGACATTAAACAAGGTTTAGAATAACCACCAAGTAATTCCAGCGAAGAGATGCTGCTGCAGTGTGCCACCACGAGGGGGTTGACAAGGATATCTAACTAAGGGGGGAGGGTGGGGGTTAGGGAAAGGCTCCCTTAGAAAATGACTTTCCCAAAGAAACTTGTAGGGATAAACTTTCCAGGGAAAGTGTCTTATATGGGAAAAAAAAAGTCTGTGAGAGAAGGGAGAAATGGATCCTCTTCAGGAACTAGAAAGATCATGACAGGAGGAGAACCTGGAGGTGTGTGAGCAAGATAAAGATAGAGATGGACCTGCAATCCAGGAAATCCAAGTTCTGAAAAACCACATACAAATTTTAAAACAAATCCTAAAACCAGTAAGAAATCACTTGAAGAGGGGAAGTTATATGAAAAGATTGGCGTGAACAGGACTACTTGGAAAAAAGTGATAGAAGTGGAAAAATAAAAAGATCAATAGATGATGTAGATGTAGATGTAGACTAACCCTGCTTTAGTAGCAGATCAGATTCAGTAGGTACTGCTGATTTTTGAATGTCTTGCTTGCACAATTGGTCCATTCTTGGCACCATTTCTGAGGATGAAGAATTTTGAGTTTGAAGAATAAAGATTAACATAAGATCATTTTGGTATTCATTAAGGTTTCAATGTCAAGGAGTAGTTAGATGTGTGCGTATGGAGATGAAAAGATTCATGCTTTGGAAATATGTATTACAATGTTGTCAGCTTTACCAGGGGAATGATATTTGAAGCCTGGGTGAGGAAAAACCAAACACTGGGTAGTGCCTATGAAAAGGAGTTAATGTCTGCGATACTCATAGATGTTTCCCTGGTATCTAGAAGGGTGATTGGCACAGCATAGATGTTCAAGGAATGCTTCTTGAGTTTCTGAAGTGCAGAGAGTTAAGAACTGCATCCTAAGAAACCATAATAGTTTACAGGAAGAGGAAACCACACCACCACCCCTCCAATGAGACCAAGATATAGAATTCCTGGAATAATGCAAGACTAATATCTTGGATGTTAACTTAGAGTCATATTCCAAGAAGAAAAGATGTAAATCACATTTGACACTTCAGATTCTGCTGAGAGGTCAATGGAACTTAACCAGAAGAAATACGAAGTGCCCTTATTGTATCTGACTTTGCTGAAGTGGTTGGGAGAGAAATTAAGAAGGACTATTCTAAGGATTGTGTGTTAGGTTAGGACGTGGGGACTCCATGTTTATTTCATGTTTAGAAGAAGCTTTGCTATGAAGTTGAGCAGAGAGAAAAAAACAGTGTTATAAGGACTTTATGATGAAAAAACTAGAGCATGTTTCATAGTTGATAAACAGATAATGTAGGCCAGGAGAAGTCAGACATCAGATGTACAGGCAAAGACATCTGAGAAGATGGAAGATAGTATTCATCCCCTCTCAACTGTGCAGCTGATACAAAGCCAGAGCAGCTTACTGGAAATGGGAAGAAATAAAATATTTATTTTATCTACAAATATGTACAAAATAATGTCTCATTTACTATGACTGAATCCACTGACTGCTAAGGCCTCTTGGAAAGCCAAGACATGCCCTTATAGTTCAAGAAGTGTTTGATTTAGCTCTAGAAGGTTTCCTGAAGCAACTTTAAAGTTTGTGATGGATGATGGTGAATTTGGGAGGCTTTACACCCAAAATATTCTAGAGAGTTAAAATTATGTATTGGCAACATAAGGAAAAATGCTCTTTATATGCTTTCATCATAGTTACTCTTGTATGATGTGATTTATTATTCCATTTTAAAGAAATATAGTAAATTCAAACTCATATCTGAAATAAGTTACCTATAATAAACTAGCAGCTATTGAATCTCTTTATTTAATTTGGGATGATATGGAGTTTAAAAGTTAATTTAGGTGTTTTTTCTGTTTGTTTTTCTGTTTGTTTATATAGCATGCATAGTAGACTGTCCAAATGAAGATGGGAGGGTTTGGGAGATGGGTGAAAAGGGTGAAGGGATTAAGAAGTACAAATTGGTTGTTACAGAATAGTCATGGGATGTAAAGTACAGCATAGGAAATATAGTCAATACTATTCTGATAACTATGTGTGGTGTCAGGTGGGTGAGAGATTTATCAGGATGATCACTTAGTAAGTTCTGTAATGTCTGCTCACTGGATGTACACCTGAAACTAATATAATAATATATGTCAACTGTAATTGAAAAATAAAAAATGATTTAAAACTTAAAAAACCATTACTTATATGCATTTAGATATTTTTAACTTGTTGTAAGCAATAGACTCAATCTAGAGTACACTTATTGTTGTACTGAAGAGCTATTTTTTTAAAATATGTTCATCTTACCTTCATATATTCTATTGATAATAATAGCTTTTCTATATATGTATCTTAGGGGATACTACATTTCTTTATAGTATATGATTCTGATTTTACAAGTATTTTGTGATTAAAAGTATTTTCTCATTTTTACTATTTCAAGATGTGTTTATTTTGAAAGGTGTTTCTTGATTTACATAGAAATAGTGTGCAAATTCATGATTATGTTCCTTTTTAAAATATTGATGAAGCATAATTCCATCTGATTTTATTTAAACAATATGAGAATATTGGATAATTATGACAAATTAACTCATATAAAAATGGTTACAAAACGATATATAAAATTGGTAAAATGGCATTTATTCATCTGTTCTGTCATTTTAATGACTAAAAATACTGCTAACTTGGTCACTTGAGTATAATCTCTTTTAAAATATCCTCAGAAATAGATTTATTTTGAGACAGTTTTCATCATTCCTTTTGACCCACAACATGTTTACAATTGTTTGTTTTAACCAAAGAAAAACCTTAGTGTCTTTGGGTGATCACTTACTTGATCTTTTCTTGTTGCTATGACTGAAGACATGTCTAATTTTAATATTCAGTATCAATATGATTTGGTGACCAATAATTTCATTTAGACTTTCCTAAGATTCAATGGTAAAATGATTTTATTCACTCTACTTCCACACAAATCTGGTATACACTTTCATCTTTGAATGACTCAACATAAACAAAAAACAGAATATTCAAGTACAGGGCAAATCCTAAAATGTTTTCTTAAGATTAAACCTATAATGACAATATAAATGAAAGAAATTCTAAAATAGTGGTGGAATGGAAATTCAGTTACTTGAGGAAAACTTTATTTTAACTATGTGGGACATCTCAGTCAATTCTAAATATAAATCCTACATGAAAAACAATATTTACTTGTGTTCGCACATAACGAAAAAGTAAGTCTGTAAATTATTTTCATGATCTGTGCTTCTTAAAATTATATTTCATGAGGTGCAGTGACATATATCTAAAGTGTGCCTGTGGTCAGTTAAATCAATGCTTCCTGATCCTATTCTTATTACAGACTTTCATTGTGTGAATATGTAATTTTCACTTGTTTCTTGGTAATTCATCATTAATAATACTATTTTTATTAAATGTCTTGTAAGAAATCATGGTAGCATAAAATTAAGAGTAAACATTGCAGAATATGATGAGCTCATATTTAAAGTAGCAGTTTGAATTTATCAGGAGCATAGTGGAATGACTGGTGATTTTTCTCCTATAAGTTGTACATTCATTATAGAATAAGATGTTCACATTTAAACAATCAATGACAGAACCAATATCTGAGTTATATAAAATAAATATTATTAATATTAAGCCTCCACTATGTTTTTAATGTATGGCAACTATTTAGAAATGTTTTATACTAGATGTTTGCTATTCTTTGTCTTGTAGCAAAATAATTGGTAATGGCATTATGGAAATCTTGCATTAATATTTTCTCTTTTTTTTCTTTCCTACTGTCACTTTTTTTCTTCTTCTTTATTTTCATGTTTTTAACTCTACTCTTTTTTTCCTTAATTATTTTATTCTTATTCTATTTTCAAAAACAATTTTCATCGTACAGATAAATGCTGTGAAGCGAATAAAGGCGAAAATGGAAGCCAGTCATGGCAGCTGAATGCTGCTGGGTTTTCTTTCATGATAGCCATAAGTTTGTCTTGCATGTTTTAATGTTATTGTTGTATCATAAGATATTTCCTTTTATACCCTGCAAATTTACAAGGCTAATCTAGAATTATAATAAAAGATTTTCTAAGGTCCCACTAATTATGCATGTCTATTTACCCATAAACAATTAGCCTTATTTTCCTTCCCCAAATTGTCAACCTATAAAGTAGATCATTTGTCAGAAAATCGGTGAAGGAAATTGAATAAGAATTGTTTCTTTCAGGTACCAGTTCATTGCTTCATCTAAAGTTTTCTTTAATTTCTACATTTGACCCTGTTAAATAAACATCATGTCATTCTTACTTGAAATTTAAACATTTGCTACATCTAATCTTACTTCATTTGGTTATTTTGCAAATATAACTCAATGTCCGTGGCTATACATTGTATAAATAGTCATTTTATTATGTGGAATTGTGGATCTTTTATATTGGTTTTCGTTGTTATTTTTTTTAAAGTAAGTTTCCAACTTAAAGAACATTTATAATATTTAAATTGTAAAGCTGCTAATTTTTACTCTATTAGATGTGTATCCCTATTGTGCTGCCTGTTTTCCTTTTACTGATCTTAAATTTCATAAGGAATAAACATGAAACAGAGTTTCTTCTTTTGAAAATGAACACTAATGAAAAAAAATCCAGCCTTCTTTTTTAGTAAGTGAAAATATCTCTCTGCAACTGCCCAGTAAAGGATAAATTAAATGTGAATATGTTTAAAAAGTTACACCCTGTTCACTTGGCTTGGATTGTGTTTTGAGCTAGAATCAAGCATTGATGTTCTAACAACACAATACTTATTTATTGAACACCTAAGAGTCAATTACTTTGCAAGACTCGGAGAGAGAAGTAATACTTTACTACTTTCAAGAAGGTGAAATTAAGAAGAGAAGAAGGTGTTACTAGATCCCACCTTTTAAAGAAAATGGTTTGAGGGAGTAGCATGAGTAATGATTTCCTTTTCTTTCTTTTCCTCATTTTTATTCATTATAAAATGAGTAAGGGTATTTTGTGTTTTCCACTCCCAACTAACTCTAATAAGTGATTCTTACTACTATACAGGACAATTAGGAAGCAATCAGATTTACATATTTTCACAAGAGTGACTATAACTCACATGGTGAATCAAATTATTGGATCTGGGCTTTGAGGTTCATTCATCAAAAACTACTTGGTTACATGAAAGTATTGTTTCTTTTTCCTTCTTTTTTTTAACTTTTTTATTGTTCTTGACACTGTTACAGATGTCCCCAAGATTTAAGGCTAGACTTGTCTTTATTAGTGTTTCCTTTCATTTATCTTTTCCAAACTCTTTGCTCTCCACTGCTGTTTTTTCTTCTGTCCTAGCAACAGCCCTGTAGAGTGCAGACATGACCCAACCACACATTCAGCACACTTCTGCTTCTCTCCTTTCTCCTCTGCTAGGAAAAAGGATTTCCCAATTTGTGCATTTGGGGAATCTAACTTATTTTTCAGTAATGTTCTGTTTTTAAAGCACCATAGCCAATGTTTTGTTTATTAAAGAACTAATTATAATTGCAATTATATTCCATGATGTCTGAGTTTGGATAAGATATGTAGATATGTTCATTGCAAATGTGTAGAAAGTACTGGGAAAACAAGTAGTTTTAAAAACACTTCCAGGAAATTTTTTTTTCTTCATTCATTATAAGCTGCTTGGATCTTTCCAATAAATTCTAAATATGTCTGCAAGAAAGTCTTGTAGAAATTATCTTGACTTAGTATATAATTACAAAACACTTTTGTGGAGAACATGGAATATGCCTTTAGTAAGATAACAAAGTTGATTTATTCTTTTTTAAATTTTATATTCTATAACTCAAGGTCACCAACAGTGATCTGAAGAACACTCAGTCAGGTGTATGACACCTGGACTGACATTTTGACAGTTCAGAAAAGAACCTAAAATTAAAATTCTATCTTCGTAGAATTATTTCCATTTTAATGAGTTGTTCTTTGAGATTTTTTAAACATCTAAGGACAGATCAAATTGTTAATCCTGAAATTAATAAGCAGTCTATCATTTGGCCAAATTTATTCTTAGATGAATAGTTATTTTACAGCTCTGAGATATGCATAAATTCTTCAAAAATATTATCAGATATCTTAAAATGATAGGTTCTGTGCTTTGCTTTCTATAAGAAATTGAAAAGCACGGAACTGTAAACAATGCAGCTATCACATTTCAATAAATGATACTATAGAAATTGTAAACCTTGTTTAATTATTAAAAATCTTAGTAATGTGTAAGTGTTGCTGAATATTCCCTTTTATTATCTGAGCTCTATTTTATTTATTTTTATTATTATTTTCTGTTAATCCTCACCCAAGGATATTTTCCATTGATTTTTTTTCAGGTAGAGTGGGAGGGAGGGTGAGAGAGAGAGAGAACAATTGATGTGAGAGAAACACATCGACTGGCTGCCTCCCGCATGATCCTGACCTGGGCCAGGGATCAAACCTGCAACCCGGGTAGGTGTCCTTAATGGGGAATTGAACCTGGGACTCTGATCTATGGGCCAAAGCTCTAACCGCTGAGTCAAACTGGCCAGGGCTGTGATCTGAGCTTTAATTTCCTTATGTGCATCCATAAAATCTAACTGACAGTACTTTTTGTCTAACTACTCTCTATAGGTCTAAATAAATCTGACTAGGTAAGCAAGACATAAAATTTCAACTTAAGTCTCTAGAATCATTCAATGATTTTTTTTTTTTATCCAATGAAATTTTTAGTAAAATTTTATGTCTGAAATATATAAATATGAACTCGTGTGTAAGGAAAATTTTGTGTTCATTATTACATATAATGAGAAATATGTGCCTATATTAATTGATGTATATACAATATCTTTGAGTGATAAGTCATTTCAAAATGTTGTTTGGACCATATTATACCAGTTACAGGGCTAGATTGATGTGCTTATACATGGTGGCCTTCATCTGTATGTGGAATAGCAGGTAAATTTTTTATGCAAACCTGAATATCTCCTTTTATTCTTCCCAACTCTTTACATGTCTGTCTTGTTTGTCTGTCTTCTTTCCTTAATGGTCTCTGTAATCTAATTCAAACTCAATAATTATCTATCAGATAATGATAAGGCCAACCAGCACTATGTTTCAGATGTGCTAACAGATAATGCTTAGGAGATAGCAGTGAATTCTTCTATTCTGCAAAATTTCTTCTTACAAGGGAGAACCTTAGAGAAATTGCAAATTTTATGCCTCTCTCCCTTAATACTATTATTCATTGAGAATAACTATATTTTATTAATTCTGCAATTGCATTCTTTCCAAAAACATTATGCAAGTGCACATATATGCATTCAAAATGGAAGACAGGGACAAGATTGACATTTTTAATGACTTGTTTTATTTTTCTTAAAATGTCTTTCCTCTTTTTCTTAGCCTAAAGTATTTCAAGTGTTTAAACTTTTAAATATATAAATACAGATTCTTGACATTGAATTTACATTATATATATAACTTAAGGTACATATATGACAAATAATTGTACAAATAATTTCACTGCAAATAATTTTGACTTTTTAATGTTCACCAATTGTTTTCAAATTAATAATGAAAAGTACAAGTATGCACACTAGTTCATAGATTATATGGTGGGTCAATTTGGAAATCATTATATTTAATTCAAATAATTTCTATATAATAACACTCATTTATTATATTTCATTTAAATAAAAACTAAAATAAGCAAAAGTTCACAGTCACTTCAATTCTAGACAATTGGATTTATGATTATTCACTTATATTCAACAAAGTAGAGTGTGCAAAAGAGAATTAAGCCATGTACTTTCATTTATTTATTTTTTTTAATTTTTTTATTTCTTTATTGATTTTGAGAGAGAGAGGAAGGGTGAGGGAGAGAGAGACAGAAACATCAATGAGAAAAAACATCGATTGGCTGCCTCCTGCATGCCCCCTACTGGGGATTTGGCTCACAACCTGAGCACGTGCCCTGACAGGGAATCGAACCGGTGGCCTCTGGGTGCATGGGTCGATGCTCAACCACTGAGCCACACCAGCCGGGCAAGCCATGTTCTTTTAGATCTGGATCAACTGTCAGATACATGAAAAGTATTTTTTTTTTTAATATGGTATACCTACAATAAGAATGAGAAATAAAATTTAAAATTACAAATGATTTTAGTGATTCAAGATGGATATTTATATCACCAATATAATATTTCAGTTTGTTTTTGTCTAGTTTTCAAGAATAGATAGCTGACATTTTATATAATATTTTCAGTTTATAGTAGTCTATTAATAAATATATTCATTGAAAATTTCAACCTCTTTGGTTTTGATTATATTAGCAGCATTAAGAACTTTAAATAATATGTTATAATACTACCTAAATTAAGTATTATTATTTATAATTTTCTTTAGTCTATGTATTATGATTCTACTTGAATAAAGATACAAAATGATTAAGGTCATACATAAATGTATCATTTTATGCATTTATTAAGATTCAAACTCTGAGGCATAATGTAATATCCTTTAAACAAGTTTTGAGTGAATACAATTAAATAGGATCTCTTATTTTGGTTTATTTTCTTTAATTCTCTTTCTAATTTTTTTTCTTTCTTTTATCCCCCTCTTCACTCCCTCTCTTCTTTCCTCTCAATTTCTGGACATAAATAAATAGTATGTATTTCTTCTCTTCCTTTCCTGTTAATCATCTGTAAATTTTAAAGTCCCTGCGGTACTTTAAATCTATACTTGTGGTATAGATTAAAATCTCACGAAGGCTAATGCATTGAATGGGCAGCTCCAATCTATATATATATCACATGATTGGAGATACAGATGTTTTACAAATAGCCCCTGAAATGATTTTAATGTAATTTGAAATTGGTAAAAAGTCTAAATCAACTCACTATGTTATTAGTTAATATTATTACTTGATAGTTCATCTTAGAATTCAGAAGATATTATCACAGTAAATTTTAGGTGTTCATTAAAGAAAAAAGTCTTTCTAAATCCCATTAACTTGTTCCCTTTCAAATTATTATCTAAATTTGAGTATTATTCTAGAGTTAACAATTTCTTACTTTCAAATATAAAGTTGAATTATTATCTCTTTTTATTTTATTGTACCTAAGAAGTTGATATAACACATAAAGATTATAAAAGTATATAAGCAGCATCTCAATTTTTATTTAAACAAAAGATTCAATAAGTTTCAATCTAATTTAATTGTTCTGAAATAAAATAGAGACGGGAGTTTAATATCAATGATTTGTTTTCCAAATACCTTCGACATTGTTGTCTTATCAAGATATGAACCAGTTGAAGGACTTTGGTAGCATCCTCCCCTTCCAAGTAGCTAGTAACTATTTCAAAGCCTAAAACATCTGCCCCTAAATAGTATCGGAAGAGTGGAGTGTTCTATTACATCTGTTTTAGCTCCTATTAAACAAAATTGATAGATATATAAAAAATAGCCAAGGAAAATGCGTAAGATATATTCAAGAGTTCTATTAGTATATCTGAGATGATATGAACTGCAACTGATGTTCTCATGTCTTTGTTGGTAGACCATTATTTTACCTACTTTCTAAAGACTTGTTTGTTCAAGCGGAGCTGAATTTTTTTTTAAATGTGGACTAATCTAATGTTGGTTGTATTAAGCTTAGGTATATTGTAGAATTTCTTAATTGTGTATGTTCAACTTAAATTTAGTAATTCTTTATTATTCTATTATAAGTAATAAATTATAGAGTTACACATTGCAAACATTGCATAATATTAAGAGGTAGCATCATTTTTTAAAGTATACTGCATTTATAAAATTCTATGTATGTACTAAATGGTCACTATGAAATAAATTTTCTAGCTAATCTTTTTTTTCTAAAAGCAAAGAATTAAAATTTACTGTTTTAAATAATATCCACAATTAATGAACTATTTCCAAGAATATTTTTAATCCCACATTTTACATTGATTTTATGTATAACACTTCTGTTTTAAAGTAACTATTTCTGGTTATTTTAATTGCATTTGTTTTCATCATAGCTTATTTTCATGAAAAAAAAATGTACATGTTATAAATGTATTGTCTTCAGTATCATCTCTTATTTAAAGCCCTCAACATAATATTCAACACTCTGTGTAATCTTATGCATGTGTTTCATAGTATATTAAATGTCATTTTATTTTCTGTATTTATGTGTCTCCATTGTTGTAATAAAGAAAACTGAGGAAAAGCTTTGTTATATGTGTTTTCTTTATTACTGATACAAACCTTTCCTGTCCTTGTTGTGTGTTTCCATTTCTAAATTGATCAACTCCTATATTTCAATGTAATAAATATAATAATTGAGTGATTTCTCTTTTGGAAGAAATAATACATCATCAACAGACTTATATTGTAAAAATAATTTGGAAACAAAAACAAATACTGTTACTTTCATTGTAAACTAATTATAGAGTCTTCTTAGAAACTTTTATTGCTAGTAGGAGGCCAAAATAATCAGGTGATAACTGTGAAACACATGAATATATTTAATAATTTCAATAATTATTGAGTAGTCAATAATGGTAGAGTAGTCTCCATTGCTAGCAAACGTTTATAAAAACAGACATAAATGCTGAAAGTGATTTTTCTCCAATTACTTTGATTAATATATCATCATAATTCAGTTTGAGCACCATGAGAATAAAGTTGTAGAAAACCATTAAGCTTCTTCACTTCTCCACAACCAAGGTATGAAACATGACATTGGAAGTTTAAAATTAATAATAAAAATAGTACTAAAACAGAGCACCTTTTATTGTTTTTAACGTGTACTTGTCACATACTGTGCAGAATGCCTATGTGCAATATCTCATTCACTCTCCATACAGTGCCTCTGAATGATCATTTCTCCCATGTTTGAGATGAGAATGGTGAGGCCTGAAATAATTGAATAATGTGTATAGTGAAAAGCCACAATTATAACCCAGATCCAGTGATCTTAATAAAACATTATATTCCTTTGTTTGTTTGTTCGTTTTACCACTGGACCTGGGTTCAAATAATTATCCGCTGAAATGTAAAATTTTCACTTAGTTTTTCTAAAGTAAAAAAATTACAATTTCTGGTTTAGACATGCATATACATTTATCTTATACAACACAGTCGTGTTGCCAGATAAAAAATGAAATAGTGTAGACATTACAAAAGAAAACTTATTTAAGATTTGCATTATTTTAAGGCACACTTGATCATTATTCTAGAAGAGCCCACTCCCACATACATATCCTAATATATATACCACCCATCAAAACATGTTTGTATATATTTCAAAATTAAAGTTTTAATATAATGTCTATATTTTGTTATAATATTTGAGCTTCTTTCAATTAATATAATAGTTACAGAAATTTTGTACTTTGGGAGAGAGAGTTAAATTGTTTTTCTATGTTCTTGTTTTTATTTTTCCTTGAAGCCTCATGATGATGAGATATCAAATGGGAAGTATCTGGGATTGTTTAACATTTTTCTAATGACAGTCACATTAACTTTATATTACTTTATTGTTTTGAGCCACTGTGAAGCAGCTCAAAAGATTTGAGGAAATCTATTCTAAAATTGTAATTAAACACCATTATTTTATTATTTATTATAACAAGAAACTGAGGGTCAGAGAACCCAAGTAACTAGTCACTGACAGAGTCAAGCAACCTGAATTCTCAGTTTTCTTATCTTTGTTTGATTAAATTACACCGAACCAATTCTATCCTATACTTATAAGGTCTTAAGTCTTTGACCTAGTTCCATTAATTTCTTCCTGATTGGCCAATAGAGGACAGTATGTGGCAAAGTAGAGGCCATGTATTACAAGCACAGTTTCTGGCAGGAGTCATGGTACTCCTGGTAGTTAGCTGTGTTCTTTCTCACTTCAACTTGTACACAGAGCTGTTTTCCCACATTCAGTGTAGTAAACTTGCAGAGTTTATAATCTTAAACAAGTATCAAATTAAATTGTATTAACATCTGATTTTTACACATTTTCTGAAAACACCTTATAAAATGGCATTTATGTTGTTGGTAGAAATAGGTCATTTTATATAAGTAGTGTTTTTATTTACTGTCTAATAAAAACAAAAATTTATATTTGCATCTCAGCATCTATTCTTTCCTTTTTAAAACAGTTTTAACACAGTGTTTGTATAGTGGCTATATGCTTGTTCTCTACTCATTTCTCATTTATTATTACAAACAAAATATTGAAAAAAATCACGCTAAAATGTAGTCATTTTTTCTATTTAAATATGGTTTAAACTTACCTCTTCAAACTCGCATTCTGTTTTAAAGAATCCATAAGCAACAAGCTTCAATTTGCTATTGTTTGTTTGCTATTGTGTCTATGTAATTTCAAAAAGTCTAAACTGGGTGTGTATGTTATAGGGAAGGTTAAACTCAAAACTCCCTGACACTCTGAAAACAAGAAAATATCCATTGTAAATGGCCTGTTTAGAATGTTTAGACATGTTTAGAATGTTCAGGTTTAATACTTCCACTTTATTTTTTTAAATGTATAACCATAATGGAGAAATAAAGTCTCTAAGACACAAGGTAGTGCATGTCTGGAACTGGAAGGACATTTTTTCATTTATTGTTTTATACATTTAGAAAACTCAAAGGGATGTACATTTAAGAATTTTATAATAAACAGATTACACGTTTGGAATTTAAACAAGAAAATTGTAAAATATCAATTTCAGTAATGATTCATTTTTGTAATATAGTCCTCTAAAAACATAGTTTTTGTTTGTGTAAAACTTTTCTATTTTCTATGTATGGTCAGATTCTTAATATTAACAGAAAAATGAAAATGACCAGGTAATGATTGAACTAAAGAACTAAAATTTAAATTATTCAATTATTTATCACTAGTCAATATCTGTTTTGATCATATTAATTCCAATTAAAGACATTTCTTTTCCTGCTAGCCAATAAAGTCCTTCATTATCATATGTGAAGTAACTAAATCAACTCCACCAAAGCAAACTGAACATAAGAATAGCCTGCATATGGAGAAAGTATAGAATTAGTGAGTTAAAAATAAACTTCAAAAGTAGCTGTTTGAATAGATAATTATGAAATTACAGAAGTAAAAATCCCATAGAAGAATAATAACTTCATAGTTTAGATTGTTTACTTTTTGCAGGGTATTGATTTAAAAAAATAAATACCAAAATCTTGAGGAGAATTGAATAGATATTTAAAAATAGGGTGTAAGTCATGGAACATTTGAAATGGCATTCCATTTACAAGTATATAGAATAATTATACCTAGTTATAAATATATATATAACTAGGTATAATTATTCATGCAATACTATATATATTTATAGTATTTTATTTCATACAGTGTCTATTTTTAAAATATATTAAGAGACACTAATGATCTAATGTTAATTCAGTCACTAATCACATATAAAAGGCCGACTCTACTCCCTTCTTCCATCTAAACATCAACCAGGGTTGGCATACCTGTGTGCATTATGGAAATGGGCATGAAACAGGAGAGAGGGAAGACTGGACATACATCTCCAGTGGAGCCCAGGACTCTACTGTCTCACTATTCACCATTGCCTCGGGTTCTGCTTCCTTGTCGGTGTATCTCCAACACCTCTCTGCCATCTTTTTCGGAAAAGATCACTCTTGTAGGTTTGTGGGTGGTGGTGTTTGTGTCTGTGTTTGGGGGGGTTCACATATTTGTTTTCTTATTCAATCACAAGGTCCATCCTCTTTAACATCATTTATCACTTAAGAAACCCACCCTCCCAATCACCTCAATATCTTATCTCTAATATCCATATATATCTTTTAATTTCAGAATGTATTTTATATCTTCTTTCATAATTCTCCATCTTCGCTCACGCCACAATCTGACTGAAATGGACTCCTCTCGTCATGTGGAAAACGTCTTCTTCAACACCATCTCAGATGTTATCTTCTCTAACATGTCTTCCTTGGCCACTAACCACTAACTTACATGCTTCTCCCACCAATCTGCTCAGGTCACAGTGTTTATAACGATCAGGAAAGCAGTCAATTTCACTTTCTAATTATGTCTTACTCAGCCCTCCCAATACATATGAGCCCCCAGAGAAAAAAGCACTTGGCCTTTTTCTTATTTTATCCTCCCAACTGCTTGACAGGGTCATTTAATGACATTGTAATAAATTAAAGGATGGTCACGTATTATTTTTACCAATTTATCCCTGGGCAAAAATATCCTTTTGTAATATCAAAGGACTAGAAGATCTTTTGAAAAGATAGTTAATGTATAATTATGCCTTTGTTAATAAATATATATAGGAAAAGACACTGAGAAGGAAGTATAGTTTTAAAATTATAAACGCTATTTATGTAATATACATGTTTACAATTCCTTTTTATTACTAAACAAAATATCTTCAATCAGCTACTTTTTCTTTCCCCAAATCATACCAATTTTTTTTTAAAAGCCTGGTTTATCAATGCTGCCTTTATACTCTACCTTCTCCCAAATAGTACCTCTCAATGGGAAGAAGTGATTTGGAAGAAAATTTTGGATTGCTATTGAGTTTATATTAAAAAAAATTTTTTTTTTGACAGAAGAATCAAAATAACTAAAGAATCGAGACTAATAAGGAACAGATCATGTAAAATACAGTTTTCACCTCTCAAAAGGAAGGTTGTATGAAGACAAGTTTGGTAATAAGCAATAAACTGTCTATATCAATATTATTTGAGTATACATAGGGAAGATATGACCACCTTGTTAAAATGTACTGAAAGTCGCCTGAGAATTTAAAACATATACAAATAAGAACATTAGACTTTATTGATATATTAGAGTAATGTTGAAATTTTATTGGTAAATTTTGCTTATAATTTTTAAAATCTGAAAACTTCTTATTCCTAAATTAATATGTGGATACTACAAATAGTATTAGCAAGGGGGATAAAACCTAGAAAATTATATAAAATGAACCTCCACATAAGTATTATTCTCCAACATGAACTTTTATAATCTATTTCTAGATATAAAGCACTCCAGTAAACTCAATACATGTTCATTTAAAACAGCAAATTACTGATCCTAAAATCTAAAAATCCCTCCTACTCACAAAGCTCTTATAAATCAGTATAATTTGATATAATTATGTACTTTTCTCATGATTATAACTCAATTTTGATTTTTAATATACAAGGTTTTTTTCCCATTGTGACACTCTTTTGACTTAATAAAACTATTGTAATAATTATAACCTGCATTTTTTTCCATATAAACAACTGTAAACCTACTCTTGCCCACCCCTGTATTTTTAAAGATTTTTAATTTTAACATTCTAAGAAATCTTTTCCAAAATGCAGTCTTAGAAAAGATTCTTTGCCATTTTCTCTTCACTTATAACAATGCTCTTTCCACAGCCATCCCTGATTGCTAACATCACATACTTTTTTCTTTAAATTGTTCATTGAAAAATGCATGAGATTACATGTTGTACCCACACACTTTTAACTCAGCTAGTTCAGCCAGCGGTCAAATATCTGAATAATATGAACTCAAATGAACTTAAAATGTCACTACTAAGTGTGTTTTGTCAGGAAGCTGAATGATGTCAATGCTTCTTTTATCTCATGAATTCTATGAGCTGTACAAAAGGGAACCAAGATATAACAGAGTAAAAGATTAGAACACAAAACAAGAAGTCTTTATTGTTTTTTAGGGAGGAGCCTTTGATCCATTTTGTAATAATCTGTTGAGAGCATTAATTTTATTTATATTTCAATGAAGATGAATGTGTCTAAAATAGTATGCACCATAACCATAATAATAAAAGTAGCTATAATTTAAAAAATAACACTAATAGTGAACTAAAGAAGACAAAATGAACTGCAGATGAGAACAGCAAATAAAGAATATATCCTTTTCCCCAAACTGAGCAAAGTCAGTGTCACCTCTCAGACAATTAGAGATTATCCATCATTATCTTGCTTTCATTTATTTTAACATCAATCAAAAAATATTTTAATTTGACAGAGTGAGAAAAAGACCTAAAAAGGTAATTTACTATATGAATAATAAATGAATAAATAATAAAATTAAACAACAAAAAAAAACCTCATTGAGTTCTGGCCACGGTGAAAATGTACATATAAAACTAGAAGAATGAATGATCTTAATCTTTGGCCTTAATGAAGAGAATTTATCAACAAACAACAATAATAAAAAGCTACTTTTCAAACCTAAATATGCATTTACAATTATTTTGTGCACCACAGTTCATGAATGTTAGCAATATTCAAATAAACATTTAGAAAGTAGACATACTTGCTAAAATCTAGGAAGTTTGGGGGGAAAAGTAGAGGTATACTTTTTTAAAAGATGATACTATAAATAATAATGAGTAACAAGAAGTTACTATAAAGCGAGTAATAGGTATAACAAGAAATAACATATTTGCATAATGCTTTGGAATTCCAAAAAGTGCTTTCATCTATGATTATCAAAGAATATTTTAGGAATTATATACACATTTCATCAAAAATGAAACAGTAAAATTATAATTATTTAAATATATCCAGTACTGCTGTTTGGATCACAGAACAGGAGAACAATACCACTGTGAAGATTTAAAAAATTAGAATTTTCATTAATATGTGTTTTATATCATCTAATTTTTACTTTTATGTTTTATAGTTGTACACTGCATTGTTCAAAGTATACATATGATAAAATATTACCAGTTTATAATTTTTAAAAAAAACAACACATATCTTAGGAGGGTATACTCGCTATTTTTCTATGTGTATGGGGAAATAATTTAAAAAGTGGCCTGGGGAGAGAAAAAAATATAAAATCTGATCATAGTTGCTCTTGAGTTTGCTGTTTGATATTTTAAAATATTTAAATCAATGCAAAATGGTATTTTCAATCATTCTTGCTGATACAACTTGCAATGATTTTGTCATTTCTAATTAACACAGTTAAAGAGTATTGAGCAGACACTGGAAAGCTCAGAAGTTCAAACATTTGTTACAAACAAGGGAGTGAAATATGAATCTAAATTGCACAGGATGAACACCAGGCACCATAAATTCAGGAGGCCCATAGTCATGACACAGAAGAGAAATGTGGTCTTTGGAGCTAAGGAAATAGCCTGGAATTGTGCTCAGACTGCTAATACCAATGGTTTAACATCCCTCACTGTAATAGAGAATTTTATAACGAGTGAATCAAAATTCTCCTTTTCTTTTTTTTATTTCTATTTGTGCTGAACCTGCAAAGGTGATATGAAAGTCATGTTGTTTCAAATATATAAAAACAGATATTTGAAATTATTTTTTCTAAATATCTAAAATATATAAATATGGCATTTATACATATATGCCTGATTCTCTATTTAATTTAACTGAAAAAAGACAAATGCAAAAACAAATCTTAATCCAATTTAGGTTCTGTTAGGAGGTTCAGTATGCCCTATTGGAAGTAGGGAGTTTCATAAATGCATAGTAAGACATTTCTCTACACAACTCCGCAGGGTCAGAGAATATTATTTTTCTTGACAAGTGGTTATATCAAGAAATGTAAAGGCTGCAGCTTTGTCAATGCTGGGGGGGATATTATGATTACACTTTATTTTCAATATTCCCACTATTTTTAAAGTTGGGAAGCTTATTAAAAATTTTAAATCCTTTTTTTTTTAATCCTCACCTGAGGATATTTTTTGTCCAGATAGAGTGGGAGGGAGAGAGAGGAAGAGAGAGAGAGAGAAACATCGACGTGAAAGGGACACATCGACTGGCTGCCACCCGCACGACCAACCAGGGCCGGGGACAAACTGCAACCGAAGTACATGCCCTTAGCGGGAACTGAACCCGGGTCTCTCTGGACCGCAGGCCGACGCTCTAACCGCTGAGCCAAACCGGCCAGGGCAATTTTAAATCTTTTTTAAAAAATCTTTTCTTGTCCCAGTCTAGATCCTAGATTCATATTCTATGTTCTGGCTCTTTCTACTACTCTTTCCTATTTTTTTTTTTTATTTGGGGGATTTTAGGGAAATTATCACAGAGAATAAATTTAATTTATCACTTTAAAATAATTTCTAAATCTGTAGTGACAGGTGATTTAGGAAACCAGCTTTTCTACCATAACACAAGAAGCTGTGTGAACTCAGGGATGGTTGTTGGTTTTTACATTAGTGCGATGTGTTTTCTTCTAAAAGTATGCATTTCCCTAGAGTATGCCTTCTGTAATGCAAGGAGATTACCATACTTCTAGTGCAACCCGCACTATTAACTGTATGCCCTTGTTAATATAAAAACCTTGTCTTACACATGAGTGAAATCATGTTTCTTAGCATTTGGACTGATTTATTTTGCATAAGTGGGACATAAAACTGAAACTCATAGACACAGACAACAGCATGGTGGTTACCAGAGGGAAGAGGGTTAGGGGTTGTAAATGGGGCTAAATATATGGTGACAAAGATCATTTGACTTTGGGTGGTGGGCACACAATGCAATATACAGATCATATATCATAGAAATGTACACTTGAAACCTATTTAATCTTATTAACCAATGTCACCCCAATAAAAAGAAAGGAAAGAAAACAAAAATCTTATCCTTTTTTTCCCTTTGTTGTATGTTTTGGAATCAGTGAATGAAATTACGTTTGGAGAATTTATGCATCATAAATAAAAATAAACTTAAATAATTGAATAATAAGCCTTAAGATTTATGCTAATTTTTTACTAATTCTGTTTTAGTACATATCAGAGAACCCCTTATATAACTTAACAGGAACTCAGTGAGGTTTGTGAAGCATAAATGGATTAATGATTTAAAAAGAAAAAAAAAACAAAAACCTAGTTGGCCACAAAGGTCTTCAGATCATTCAGAGGTCTGATTGTAATGCAGCTAACCATTGTGGCTTACATGGAGTCCCGCTGCCGAAAGGCGCCTGCTCCACCGCTTTTCACAAAGGACATAAATATATAAACATATACATGTATAGATTTATACCTAGATTGTCCATAGATGTATACCTACTTTGAAAGTGAGTTATTCTGGGCAGCATAAAGGAAGAATATCTACACAGAGGACAATTGTACCGACTTCAACTGAAGGAGGATATAGTATCCAGTAATGACGTGATGTATATAAAAGAGTTTTTGAGTATCTTGTCTTTCACACTCTTAAACTGCTTATTTACTACGCCTAGCAATATCTCTTATGAAAGCAGCTACCACTATTCTGGGAGCAACAATTGACCCTCCACTTAAAGACCTTTTAAATTAAAAACGTTTTTGTTCTCCACATCTTCATCACCTTTCCAAGTCTGAAAGTAATTCTTGATCTGTTTGGAGAAGATACACATGCACATAGAAAAAGAGTTAAGTAAAATGCTAAACTGTTTAACCAGTAAAAATACAAGGGCAGTTTTATGAATACAGTGGAATTAAAAAACAAACAGACTAGTATTATAAAATATAATAAATTTTACAAACTATTAATTCAGTGTTTTAGTAGTAAGTTAATTTCTGCAACAGAAATGTGAAAAGACATGCGTATGACAAATTTGAAATGAAGTTTATTTTTCTTATTTTAACATTTGATTTTATGTTTTGATGACAATTAGAATGCAATTATGTAATTACATCTTGGGGGAAATGTATTGATATAGTTAGCCAATATCTAAATTTCATGGAGAGGAAGTACAGCTGGGGAAGAGGTTACAGAAACTCATTCAGAATGATTCTTATTTTTGCTTTCAATAATAAAATACGTCACAACAAATAATATTTTAACTTTTGATTCCTAAATTATTTTTTCTTATTCAATTCTAATACAAAGTCCCCTTTTCAAAAGAGTAATACAAAATGATCTCCAAAAAGGAAGTTAAAACAAGAATACATAAATAATTAATATGATTGTACTTTATTAATTATAACCATGTATTTATTTTGTCAAATTTGGACACTTACATATTTTTAACTTAGTATTATCTTTCTGATTTTTAAATAATTTTTATTTTTCAATTACAATTGACATATAGTATTATATTATTTTAAGGTGTACAACCCAGGGGTTAGACATTATATCACTTATTAGGTGATCATCTCGATAAATCTTGTACCCATCTGACACCATGCATAGTTATTACAATAGTAACTATATTCTCTATGCTGTACTTTACATCGCCATGACTATTCTGTACCTACCAATTTGTACTTCTTAATCCCTTCACCTTTTTCACCCATCCCCCCAACACCCCTTCCATCTGGCAATCATCAAAATGTTCTCTGCATCTACGAGTCTGTTTCTGTTTTGTTTGTTTATTTATTTTGGGGCGTTTTTCTTTTTTAGATTCAGTTGTTGACAGATAAGTATTTATTGCCATTTTATTCATATTTTTTGTATTGTTTTTGTTTTCTTTTTAAAGAAGACCCTTCAACAGTTCATGTAATACTTACTGGCTTGGTGGTGAACTACATTAGCTTTTTCTTTTCTGGGAAGCTCTTTATCTTTCCTTCAATTCTAAATGATAGCTTTTCTGGGTAGAGTAATCTTGGTTGTAGGCCTTTTCTTTTCATCACTTCAAACATTTTTTGCCTATCCATACTGGCCTGCAAAGTTTCTGTTGAGAAAGCAACTGACAGTCTTATGAGAGCTCCCTTGTAGGTAACTAACTGCTTTTCTCTTGCTGCTTTAAGATTCTCTCTTTGTCATAACATTTTGTATTTTAATTATGATGTGTTTTGGTGTGGGCTTCTTTGGGTTCATCTTGTTTGGGTCTCTCTACACTTCCTGTACTTGTATGTCTATTTCTTTCACCAGGTTAGGGAAGTTTTGTGTTATTATTATTATTTTTTTTACATAGGTTTTGAATTACTTGCTCTCTCTCTTCTCTTTCTGGCACCCCCATGAGGCAAATGTTAGTAAACTTGAAGTTGTCCCAGAGGCTCCTTATACTACCCTCATTTTTTTTTAATTCTTTTTTTTTTTTTTTTTTTTTTTTTGCTGTTTTTATTGGGTGTTTTCTGCTTCCGTATCATCCAAATATCTGATTTGATCCTCTACTTCATCTACTCCACTGTTGATTCCCTGTAATATGTTCTTCATTTCATTTCATGTGTTCTTCATTTTTTACTGCTTCATTTTTATGTTTTCTAGTTCTGTTTTTATGTTTTCTATCTCTTGGTTGAAGTTCTCACTAAGTTCATTTATTCTTCCCCTAAGTTCACTGAGCATCCTTATAACCAGTGTTTTGAACTCTGCATCTAGTAAATTTCTTGTCTCCATTTTGTTTAGTTCTTTTATATTCTTCCATTTGGGACATGTTTCTTTGTCTCCTCATTTTGGCAGCCTCTCTATATTTGTTTCTATATATTAAGTAGAATTGCTATATCTCCTGGAGTTGGTAGATTGCCCTTATGTAAGGTTTTCTATAGGGTCCAGAGGCATAGCCTCCTTGTTTACTAAGGCTGAGCTCTCCAGGTGCATCCCCCATGTGGGCTGTGAACACCCTCCTGTGTTTTTATTGCTGTTGCACTTCAGAGGGAGGGATTTACCCCCAGGCAGATCAGCTGCAAAGACTGATTACAACTACCGTGGAGGATCAGCTGTGCAGGGACCCACCCCATGGAGCAGGACTTACTTCAGCAGGGCTGTGGTTCCCGCTAAGTCTACCCCTTGAGTGTGTTGCTTGTGGAGTGGTTGAGTGGTACTTTGACATAGCCTGAAGCTGAGCACTGGGTATGCTGGCTCTGGGGCCTCCTGGGAGATGCCAGCCAATGTCAGCTCCACCTGTGTTCTTTCCTGGGCCATCAGCTAAAAAGTAATCTGCAGATTACTGCTACTTGTGCTGGGCTAGGGAGGTGCCCAAGAGAGGCCAAACTATGAAACAAGGTTGGCTGCACCTAGTGCTAGGCCTGGGGCCAATTAGCGAGTGGTACAGGGCATGCCAAAGCCAGATGCCTCTTATTTGAGAAATTTTAGGAAAGTCTGAAGCATGAACCAAGGCAGGCCATTCATGTAGAAAAGCCATTAGAAACAGCTTGTGGGGGCCTGCAAGTTGGGTGGGGCAGGGTCCTCAGGAATCAGCAGGGTGTGAACAGCAACGGAAAGGCTGATGGAGACTCAGATATGGCGCCCACCTGCCGGCTCTGGGGAAAGTCTCAGCAAAGGAACAATGGCCTCTGCCATCAATTTAGTCTAGGAAGAAGCTGCTACTCAAACTCTTGCCTTGATGCCAGACAATTCAATTCCTCCCCATGTGTCCCTGGTGCATTTTGAGCTGGTTCCCCAGTGCTGGAGCTCAGAGGGAGTCAGTCCTTTAAGAGGTACTGTCTGAGGCTACAGCAGCCCTTCCTCTCCCTCAACCTCAATCCCCACTGGGTTTTTACAGCCAGAAGTTATGGGAACTTCTCTTCCTAGCACTGGAATCCTGGGCTGCGGGGCCTGGTGTAAGGCTGGGATCCCTCTCTCCTCAGGGGGTCCCTCCACAGCTGAGACATCCCTCCTGATTTTTATCCATCACTCATGGGGGTGGGACCAGCTCATTCCAAATCTCCACTTCTCCTTCTAGTCTTGATGTGGCTCCTTCTTTGTATCTTTAATTATAGATAGGACTTCTGTTCAACTATATTTCAAGCAGTTCTTAATGATTGTTGTTTAGTTGTAATTTTGATGTAGTTGTAGGAGAAGTGAGTACTTCATTTACCTATGCTGCCATCCTGACTGGAAACCTTTGTACTTTAATTAAATAGCTGTTCTTCCACTTGGTAATATAGGGGAAAATAAATGGATATTGACATTTTTCTATAAGAAAATTATACATTTTAATTAATTCACTGTATTTTATTCCTGTCTTTAAATTATTTGATGATGAATATCTAATACAAATTGTTAATTCTAACAGGTATAAAAAAATATAAAACCTGGCCTTGGCCAGTTTTGCTCAGTGGATAGAGTGTTGGCCTGTGGACCAAAGAGTTGTGGGTGCAATTCTTGGTCACGGATACATACCTCAGTTGCGGGATCAATCCCTGGCCCTGGTCAGGGTCCTGTGGGTGGCAACCAATCATTGTGTCTCTCACATCAATGTTTCTCTCTCTCTCACTCCCTCCCTCCCACTATATCTGAAAAACAGAAAAATATCCTCAGGTGAAAATTAAAAAAAAATATATATATATATATATTTTTTTATATATATATATATGCCTTCATTTCACTTCTCTGGACCTCAGTTTTCTTATCTGTAAAATAAAGTAGATAATATTGTTTTCCTTTGTAGTGGACTTGTTATTAAAATAATGTGTAAGTGTTCTGAAAAGCTAAAAAGGTAAAAGGAAAAGATTAATTTAAAATCCTTTCAATGATTGCTATATCCATTTCAATTTGTTAAATAGTTAAAACCATAATTAACTTATAAAGGAAGAATTTTCCGTATGCTTCTGAGAATATAAATTCTTGCTAGTCCCCAAATCCTAGTGATGTAATTTTGCTTATGGTTATAGGCTTTTTGTGAAAAATCCAAAGACAAGTAAGTTCTTACACCAGAATAAATTGGTGGCAGAAAAAAATTATAAAATTTAGCTTTCATAGTTACTGTAGTCTAACCTTGTGGGATATGAGAATACATATTTAAATACCTCCTTAAGATGATTTAAAAAAAATTTACCTCAAAAGATATTTAAATATTTATAACATAAAGTTATTTGATGTCCATCCTATCCTCTGCAATGACAAAAAATATATTTGGCTTTTCATAAAAATAACTTCAAGTAACCTTTAAAATTTTTAATTGTAAGTTAAAAATATTTTGTTTGTCTAGAAGAAAACAGTATCTATTTTAGCATCAATATTCCTTTACTATAGGGTACTTTACAAATAAAATATTTCTAAGAGCTTTTTCTAACGATGGAAGTGAAGGAGATCAATATACTCCTTTAATGCTACAACGGTCACAAATAAAATATTTATCATTTGAAAGCTAACTAGCTAAACCTAAGTCATTAAAAAAAGTGATTCTATTCTCAAGAGAATAATCAGTGCCTAATGGGAGATATTGTCGGTTGCAGATGAAAGAAATATATTTACAGACAAATTAAATTTTAGTCTATTTTTTCCACCAAAACTGCATTTTTCTAGAATTTTATGACAGTATAATAATAATAACTTTAAATATTTGTTAAATTTTTACTTAGCAATGGGCAATAGGTGCTAGAAGTGTGAAAAACTTATTCACAACAATCTTTTCATCACTCATGACCCAATTTGTGGTGGTGGTTGTTTTTATAACTGTCCCTGTTTCAATAACGAGGCATCTCAGCCTTAGAGAAGTTACAGTCCTCACCTAAGGACACAGAGCAGTAAGTGATGGAACCAGGGTTTTCTGATACCAGATCCAGTACATTTAAGTACAAAGCCAGATTTTATACTTAAAAAAAAGTAAATGGGGATTTATATAATGGACCAGATATATCATCTGTGAGATGTATTGCTTACAACTGTGTGTACATTTCTGCTCGTGAGAGGAACATAAACAAAATACAGGAATGACTAGTTGAAAGGTGGAAGGTCATAGAGTGAATATATCCACGTGGGCGAAAGCCCAATTGGACATATATTTTCAACTATTCTTTTCTGAGCTTTGGTTGTTGAGTCATGTGCAGTATCTCCAAAACAACTACCAATAAAGTAAATGTTAACGTGAGACTTAGTCATTCTACAGAAAAATATAATAGCATTCAGACAGGTGTGGCATATTCGAGATTGGCCCTGGAATGGTAAATTCAAAATGAGAATAATTATGTTGATTCTTTTGGATAAAAATTTCTTTGAGTCATTATTAAAATGTTTGACCTCATTTTTAAAAACTGACAGAAAAAGTTTGTTTTACATATAATTGTTCAGAAGTGGTTTTCTCAAAACTCAGATTTGTACCTGTTTCTGTATGTTCCCCTTGTGTTTCCCATCAGTGACTTGGCAAGCATGTTATTATGATCTGGGCAATACATTTCCCTATCATCATTCAAGAGAAAATTACAATTTTATAATGTTATACAAACAAATTTTTACATAATCACGTTAAAAATCATTTTATTTTTTTTTACTTAATTTATTTTTGTTACAGATTTTTCTCCTTTTTCCCCCATTGACACCCTCCTCCCGATCCCGCCTCCCCCTCCAAAGCATTGTTGCCTGTGTCCATTGGTTATGCATATATGCAAATAAGTTCTCTGGTTTATTTCTTCCCTCCCCCTTTTCCCCCTCCTCTGAGATCTGTCAGTCTGAACCCTACTTCTATGTCTCTAGGTCTATTTTGTTCATCAGCTTATTTTGTTCATTATATTCCACAAATAAGTGAGATCATATGATACTGGTCTTTCTCTGACTGGTTTATTTTGCCTAGCATAAGAATCATTTTAAATAACTCTATAAAATGGTCCTATATAATCCTTGTTTTTTATTTCCCCCCTTTAGATAGCACATTATCACCACTTTAATCTGCTTTCTTTCCATGGTGTCTATTTTCCTATCTATATGGTTATAGTTGCATAGTCTACTCTCATCTTCAACCACAGACTTGCAACATTAGATTTATTTTTGCTATACTAATCCCTCTGGCCATTTCTACTTTGACAGTCATCACATTCCATCCTATTCCCAAACACCTTTTTTTTAAAAATAGGTTTTTATTGATTTTTTAGAGAAAACGGAAGGGAGAGAGAGATAGAAACATCGATGTAAGAGAGAAACATCAATCAGCTGTCTCCTGCACCCCCCCCCCCTTCCAATGGGGCATGTGCCCTGACCAGGAATCGAACCAGGACCTCTCAGTCCATGGGACAATGCTCAGTCCACTGAGCCACACTGGCCGGGCCCTATCACCTTTTTCATGGATTCTTTCTGCGAGGCTTTTGAGGTTTCCTGCAACTACATGCCAAGGAAAAGTGGCTCCATCTTGCCCTATGTTCACAGAGGCCATAAAGAATGTTTATTTAACACGTCCTTTACAGGAGTTTTGACTCTATTTTTCTTTTAGAAAAGTGATGATCTATTAGGGGCTGTGACTTTCTGATAGAGTACAGCTACGGATATAATAATATTCATTATCTTTTCCACAGGGAATCAAGAAGTCTACTGGGAAAAAGAGTTACTTACGGGTTTTTATTTTTAAAAACATTTGTAAAAAACAGTTTAAAATACTACCATGTCAGTTGCTTAAAATATTGTTTGAAAACCAGAGACTAGCTCTCAACAACCATGAAATTGAAGTCTTCTAGGGACTATCCCTTCTTTCTTGTCTTAGGTGATGACTTCTCGAGTAAGATTTATTTTTAAAGTAACTGTCGAACCTTTTCTACTGTGGGGTTTAATGACATGTTTTGTTTATTATTTTTTAAGACACACTTTTTAATGGTCTTGGGCTTGGAGCGGTCATTGGCCTGGGAGTCGCTGCACTCTTGCTAATCCTTGTGGTGACAGACGTCAGCTGCTTCTTTATTCGACAGTGTGGGTTGTTAATGTGCATCACCAGGAGAATGTGCGGGAAGAAAAGCGGCTCCAGTGGCAAAAGCAAAGAACTGGAAGAAGGAAAAGCTGCGTACCTGTGAGTATCTGCATCGCCTGAAACAAATGCTAAGGTCAAGCTTGAGTGCTTTATTCAGGTTTTGTTTTTCTGAGCAGAGTAAAGTGTTTATAAAACCGCTGGGCACTGGTCTGGCTGTCTTCTGATCTTAAATCTATACCACCTTAAATATAACATCTTATAGAGCCAAATGACTTTGTAAACAGACTGTTGTATTAAAAAAAAAAAAAAAAAAAAAAAAAAAAAACTTAAAATGGGATCCGTGGCAAAAAATTGACTGTCATGATTTAATATTTTTTAAATTTCATTTATTGATTTTAGAGAGAGAGGAAGAGTGAGAAGGAAATATCAATGTGTTCCACTTATTTATGCCTGCATTGATTGCTTTTTGTATGTGCCCTTACTTAGGATTGAAACCACAACCAGGACACACTCCAACCAACTGACCTACCTGGCTAGGACTGTCATTATTTGAATATTGATAGGTAGATAAGTAGATAGATGATAGATAGATAGATAGATAGATAGATAGATAGATAGATAGATAGATAGAATCATACAATTATATTTGGTTATGATTTTCCCCACCATTTCTCAGTTTATATTGAATAAAAAAAGAGAGGCATCAGTGGTAATCTGAGTTAAAAACTAAGTTAAACTGAGTTAACATAAATTGTACCAATGCCTACAATTGAAACAAGTGACTACATATACATGTTTCAAGATTGTCTATATAGAAAATGTAAGCACTATGTAATATATTATAGATTTTGAATTTACTCTTCCAAATTTTGATCAAAAGATGACTATATATTAGAACTTGTAGTTGTCTGTGGCATTTCATTTAATTAGACAAAATATGAATTCTGGGAAAATATGCAGAGCTGAATTTTGTAGAAAATTTCCTTGTCATGTAAAAGAGTAATTAAGAGGTTTTAATACTTATTTCTGTTTTGTGATTTTTAAATATATTTGTATCTGATCTCAAAGGTACAAGAGTAATTCATTTTTTTATTGTTTAGTGTTTCTATTTGTTTTTCTATACATACATTAAGGCATATATGATCTCATACATTATTTTCTAGGCTTTAGGAATATAGGAAAATTCATTCGGCATGTCTTTGTTCTTTTTATCTTCAAGCCTATTTCAATATTACTAGGCAATTTGTCTGTGACTATTTCCCATAGATACACTGTAGAGATTTTTTTCACTTCAAGAGATGCTAAATTTGAGAACATACATTTTCAATTCAAAAAAATTAGATTCCATTTGCAATCAAAATGCCACCTGCTTAATTGTTGGACACAGAACATAGCAAAGAACAAGCAGAAATTAGGCTCTATCTCACATTTGAAGTGTGACAATAAATATAGTGGGATCAATTCACCATTCAGTATCTTTCGCTTTCCTCATGAGAACATGCTGTGTTTTACGTTGTCTTATTCACTAACTAAACATATCATCCAACTTAGTTTCAGTTTCTTTTTAATATTTTGAGAAAATAATATACTATATTATGTAATTATACATATTTACATAAGATATATACACACAGAACTCAAAGATAAATTTTATACATTTTCATTCTTGTTCAAAAGTTGAGCAAATATTACACAATAATGCAATAATTACCAGGTAACAATCACTGCTATGCAATCTAGCAATAAACTTATGAACAAAAGAAACAAGAAAAAAATAAACTAAACATGGACTAAAAATGAAAATTGTACTAGTGAAAAACACTAAGAAAAATGAAAAACATAATGATAAATTATTACTAGAGATTAGGTCATTGCAGATTTCTCAATGGAAGTAAAACTGAAGCTGAAGAGTTGAATGAAAAGGAGTCAGCAATATAGCAATGAGGGAAGAACGTCCTATTGAGGTGCAACAGTAAATACCAAGGCCACTAAGGAATAAGCTTACTATGTTGCAAGGACAAATAAACATGAAGGTGTGAGACAGAGAGAGAAACTGGTACAAATATCAGGTCAGAGAATTATCTAAGGACCAAAGTATTAATCTTCTTGGGTCAAAGTAAATAATCTTTTTTTTTTAATTGAAAGTTTTTAAAGAAGATTTATTACTTTAGCTACTGATGAAGAATGGAATACTGAGGGGTTGTGATAGAGAGGTCTAGAATTAAGAAGACCAGGGAGAAGGATCTTACCTTCATGCTTTTGTCTTAGCTAACTGGAAGGATATTGGTGACCATGGGCAAAACAAAAAGGCATATTCAAGTTCTGCTGTTTATTTTTACTTGACTATTGTTAGTTAATTTATACACCACCACTTCTGTTTGTAAATCCTGTTGAGTTTACTCAACCTTAAAGACTTGGCAAGATGAAAACACATGGTTCATCCCGTGCGTTTAATCTATCCATCATAATTTTCTAGATCACAGTTCCCCTGCTTTGAAAAAACTCTTTTTCAAAACTTCATAGTTCAAATTGGAAAAAGATATATAAAATCTCAATGAGAAATAAGATATAACAGATATATTAAATAACATTCTACACTTCAATATTGTGGAAAGTTTCACTCCTATAATATGCCCAATGCTCCACCACTGTATCCTCTCTCACTCCCTCACCCTGAACCCCTGGTAACCACTGATCTTTTTGCTGTCTTTATAGTTTCCCTTTTTGAAAATATCATATAGTTGGTATTACACTATATCTAGCCTTTTCAGACTAGCTTATTTCCCTTCACAATATACATTTAGAGTTCTTCCATGTCATTTTGTAGCTTGATAGTTCATTTCTCCTTATTGCTGTGTAATACCTGGTTATATGGCCGCATCACAGCATATCCATTCACCCATTGACAAAGACAGCTTGGTTAGTTCCAATTTTTGGCAAGTATGATTAGAGTTTCCATAAACATTCATGTGCAGATTTTTTTGTGTGGGCATACGTTTTCAACTCATTTGGGTAAATACGGAAGAGTGTATTGTGGATTTGTATGGTGAGAGTATGTCCCTGGGTACTTGAAGACTCCACATTCCTTCCTTATTTGGTGGGGAGCATATTTGTTATCTGTATTATGAGTGCATCGTTTCCAGCCCTTATATCTCACCTATCCTTCATCATCAACAAATAACTTCCTTGTTTTTCTTACTCTTACTTTATTTCTTGAAGTATGCAACTTTACAGTAAACTTTACACTTTCACAAGTATGGTAAATAACACTCTCATATTTTAGACATCTGATAAAAATGATGTGAATATGAAATTATAAATGAAAATATCTTGCATATATGTTACAGTATTTTTTAATTTAAACTATTTTATTGAAAACATGAATTTGTTAAAAGTCAGTGATCATATAGTTAAAATCATTCAAATAAATGTATAGAGACATTTTAAACAATAAGATAACATATATATAAATTTAACCTTTCAAATTTTGAAACACAATTTTGACGAGAAAAATATTTGTAAGACAAAACCAAATTTCTTCTTCCTGCTTTTTTCTGAGTAAAAAACTATGGCGAGATGAATCAAAATGCAAAAAAATATTATTCTTAGTGGTATTCTCAATCTGACCGTGTTGGATTTATTGTGAGGAGGTGGGATTAGATGGAGATCTTAAAATATATTTCATAATGCATCCCTTTTTACAATATATTGGTAAGAATTTTTTTCTTTATTTTTCTAGGAAAGATGGATCCAAAGAGCCAATAGTGGAGATGAGAACAGAGGATGAAAGAATTACCAACCATGAAGATGGAAGCCCAGTGAATGAGCCAAATGAAACCACACCACTAACAGAACCTGAGTACGTAGATTGAAATGCTTAACGACATTTTGATAAGTATTTGTAAAGGTATAACACAGCATACATTTTTAGTAAGCATTTACAGATGTGACCATTTATGAAAAATGTTGTTGTTTACTTATGAAACCATATATGAATATGTAAAATCCTTTTTTTCCAGAAATTTCATATGAAATATTTGTATAATGTCAGAGAAAAATAAACTGTTCAAATATATGTTTATAGTTTTATACAAAAATGTCAAAAAGACAGATTTTTTTTACACTAATCTTACTCTTTAAGAAAGATGTGCTTTGAAAATGTGATTGATTTTTACTGAAATAAAGACGTGTCAGGAAATTAGTCATTGCTTTGAATATAAATATGACAGCCTAAAATAGAAATAAATATTGTGAAATATACACAAGACTTTTAAAAAAGAATATTTGTAAAGAGCAGGAAGAAATACTGTTAAACTGTCATTTTTATGTTTATATAGTCAATGGTGCTTGGTCTCCATTCAAGATTATGTTATTTACTTCTTTTTGCATCCATCGTAACTCCACTAAAACCATAGCAGTCATTTTAACTAAACCTTTAAAGAGTCTGAACAAGGGCCTTGGTTCATGTACATAAAAATTAAAATGATTCAAACCAAAGGCATTAATAAGATGTAGTAATAGTAATATTTTATTGAATGCATTTAATACTAACAAAACCATGACTATCACACTATTTTTTAAATACTACTCACCAAATTTACTTAAAAACATTTTTTCAGCCTGGCCGGTGTGGCTCAGTAGTTGAGCGTCGACCCATGCACCAAGAGGTCGCTGGTTCGATTCCCAGTCAGAGCACGTGCCCAGGTTGTGGGTCAAATCCCCAGTGGGAGGCATGCAGGAGGTGGCCAGTCTATGTTCTCTCTCTCTCTCCCTCTCCCTTCCTATCTCTCTAAAAATCAATAAAGAAAAAAAATTTTTTTAATTAATTAATTAATTAAAAATTGTTTTCAAAACAAAAATTGTTTTTTCTTTGCAAGTAACACTCCCTTGCAGAAAAACCTGATTTAGGCGTCTCATCCTAAATCAAATTCTGAGTGTTGTCATAGCTGAAGAAAACAATTTGTTTCAGAAATCCCCTCTATCTGCTCTCAAGGGGTTGAAATGATGAACATTTAGACCAACACAAAGTATTACTCTGTAGTTAAATTTCAATATCCTCAGGACGTTTTTAGTGATTGCATTTAGAATTATTACCTTATAATTTGAAGTTAACTCTAGTAGAAGCAGCAGGCACAAGGTGGGTTCTAGAGTCTCTTCTTCAGAAGTAATACATCTATCTGCCTCTCTCTCTAAAATCAATAAAGAAAAAAAAACTTAAAAAGACTTAAAAAAAAATTTGTGAATGATAACACACATAGTACCTGAAGTTAAAGATGTATTTGGAATCCTTTTACTCTTTAGAATAAAGAGTATCAACAATCAGAACATGATATTTTAAAAGTTACATACTAAATTATTTTTATTTGTTTTTCTGTTTTTTACCCCTGTGGGGCTTAAAAACTTTAAAAAATTTTTTAGATTACTGTTTACATTCAATATTATTTTTCATTTGTTTCAGATGTATAGCGTAATGATTGGAAAATCGTGTACGTTATAGAATAATTCTAATTTCATTTTGTGTGAATTATAACATTGGGCAAATTGGTAAATATATTAATGTTGAAAAAGTGTGTTATTACATCATAGGTAACAACTGGAAACAACTCTCAAAAAAAGTTCTCATAAATGATACACAAGTAAAAAGAATAGAGACTAAAGAAAACAGTAAATATTTAAAAAAGTAAGAAAGCCCTAAAATATGCTTATTTGCATTACGTTCCAAAGAATATTGCCTATTCATCCAGCTTCTGAAGTTCATGTAACAGAATATGGCAGCAAATTTGATTGGTTTAACTAGAAAAACAAGTATTAGTAAATTATCTCCTGGATATATAAAAATGCTTTGATTTTTTACCTTCCAAATATTAATTATATTTTTAATATTACCAACTCATTATCAAATGTAAGCCACCCAATAATGAATGATTTGGTACATCTAAATTTATGAATATATTATTTTATCATTTTGCATCACATCACATTTTTGCATTAGACAATAGTGTTCTCTTTTGATTATGTTTTGTCAGTTTGATAATACTTTAACAAATCTTATCATTTTATTCTAATAATTGTAACATATTTCCTTCTACAGAACAGCAACTTGTATGTTAAGGGATCCCACTTAAAGTGCCTTAGCAAATGAAGTTCACTATTTCTATATTTCCTTCCAGAAAATTGCCTTTAAAAGAAGAGAATGGGAAAGAAGTCCTAAATCCAGAAACTATAGAAATTAAGGTTTCTAATGACATCCAATCAAAAGAAGACGACAGCAAAGCATAACACCCAGATGGCAGAGGCTTGAACAATGCTACAAAGAGCATTTGGATTGCAGTGACCCTATTACCAAAACTATTCCATTGACCTTAATTTCTTGGGAAAACTTCTAGCTTGGAATAGCTTGTACACATATACATATGATCAAATACTCCCGCCCATGGTCCATTTCCTTTGTTGTTGTTGTTGTTGTTATTGTTGTTGTTTATTTTGTTAAGAAATTCTATATAGAGACCTGACTGGCACCAATGCTTGGGTATCAATTTGACTCTATGACTGAGAGCTGCAATTAGATGACTACAGAGCTCTACTTCTTAAGAACTATATTTTATACCACAACCTCTCCAACAAATAGGAGTTTAAACAAAACAAACACACAAAATGTTTGTGAGCTAAATGGATAAGAGAGCCCTGCATGTTTTTAATCCTGTCTCGGGCAAATAGATTAGTAAAGTGGATTTCAGTTGGAGATGAAAACACTTAATAAAGGCTATACTTTTTTATCAGGAGAATTTCAGGGCACCTGGGCTTGAAGAAGCCAGCTATCTTTAGCAGATATTAAAAACGAGAGAAACTTTGGAAAACTCTTTTTAAGTTACAATTACATTGATTTTTGATAGACTGAAGTGCCAAATTAAAATTGTTATCCACTTGAATGAATATTAGTTGTATGTAAAAATAGATTAGAAAGATGCCGTAAATCTCTCTCTTTCTATATGCCATATTCACTCACAATGGATTACACACACAAAAAAATATATGTATTGCAAGTGAAAATAATATTGACTTCTGCCCTCAGCTTCAAGTAATAAAGTAAATTGAAATGGGAACGATATCCTTGTTGTCTTGATATATTTATATGTGATTACCTTTTCGTTTTAAATAATTTTATCAAAAAACAGGTCGTTAGCATTTCAATACTTTAAACCATATCTTCAGATACATTTTTTTACCCATTGTTTTAGATAATCGTTTCTATGAAAATTCATTTTCAAGTGACATAGGTCAATCGTAAATGTAATTGGCTAATGGAAGTTAAAATCCTTAGTTTGGTTAAATCAAGAAGAAGTTACCATTTAAACATGCCATGAACGTGTCAATGCTAAACAACTGAATTACTGCCATCTTTTTATTCTGGATGTTGTAGCTAGAAGTCATTTTAAGATTTTGATAAACAACTTTGGTTGAAGAAATCCCTTAACTATTCAACACAAACTTTCAAATAGTATTCGTTAGGGCCTATCCCCAAATAAAATACTTATTAACTTCCAAGCTATGCAAGCTCCCAGGGGTAAAAGACTGAAACATAATTTTCAGTTATAGGTAAGGTAAAAAAAAGTATTTATGATTATAAATATACATACCATTGGGAGCAGGTTTTAGATTATTTCTTACCCTAGAGAACCAAAGGTTTCTTTAGGTCCCATCATATTCATAACCTTTAGTATTCGAGGTAGTATTATAGCTCAAATATTGACTGGCTGGGGGATGTGTTCCAATAGAACATTGGAGGGAACTTCTAATAATGCAGAGCAACCTGCTTTAGGGTGTCTCTCTATAAAGATAACCTGATGAATGAATATTCAATGTAATGTTAATGCCACTTATGAACACTTTTATATACAAAGTGCTGGAAAGTGTCAGGCAAGGAGAGGCAGCTAATTGTACAAAATGTTGGTTATCAGCAGGACAGAATCTGCCCATCTGCACGTTCAGGCACTAACGGTCCAGTGTCATTGCCAGAATGTTCTGGGTCATGAAGCAGGAATCTGTCCTTGCTATCCTTCCTGGCATCTTCTGAAGGAAAAGAAAAGACGTCCGTGCCTACCTAAGAATTTTAGTAGGAATTATCCAACTGGTCTTTTTGATGGATTTGTTGCTGTTTAAATTACGTTTCGTCTCATCATCTGTTTGCTTTATTTTACTGTTTTGTTTTGTTTTTCGCCCTTTTGGATCAATGTGCTAAAACGAGTCAAAATTCTTGTGCAAAATAAATGAGCTTAGTAAAATGTCAATGAAGCACTAGCCATGAATGCTAATTCTTCCTGGATAGGGCTACCTGGTTTTAAATGAACAATAGTGAACGAATTAAGAAAATTTAGCAACTTAGCATGTTAACTATTGTTATATCTGTGGTATTCTTCAAAAGCAGAGAAATCATAATAAAGAACAAATATTTTTGTGTTATTTTTTTTTCCAGTTTAAACGTTCTCTTTCTCTCTTTTCTTTGGACTTTCCATGTAAAGCAATTTACCTAAATATTACTTTTATATATATTGCTGTTGAATTTCTTGCCACAAATGTGGAGTAAAGATCTGAAATTAGCAGGGAGTCTGGAGCTAATTGTAGACCTTGTTTCAAGTGCACTGTTTCAATAGTTTCAGAGTGGTTCTTCTCTCTTGTCTCGAAATGTATGCCATGCAGGAGCAAGGCTATACTGTGATAAACTTTTTTTTTTTTTTAACATTTTTATGTAATGCTCCAAATTACTCTATTTGTAAAAGTTTCCATCTAAGAGATGGATTTTAGTAAATTGTAAAATATGAACAGAATTGAAATCATGTTTCCTGTTTTTCATTCTTATTCTACACTAAACATCTCCATGTATCTGTATAAATGTTATTTTTACTATGTGAGAGTACTCTTAAGTGTTAGTATCAAATGTTAAAAGAGTTGACTGAGTATAAGTATGTTAAAAAATAATCAGAACCTATGGTACTTTAAACAAAGAAACAAAATTATCACAAAAAAATGGTATTTCTAGATAGGTTATGTGCAATTAGGCAATGACAATCTCTAGTCAACAACATATAAGAGGAAACAATAATATCAGCATTTTAGCACATATTTTGTTTTTTAAACTGCACAAATTAATGTGTTAACATATTTTACAATAATTTGCAAAAACAATTAAGAATTGTAATTTCTAAAGATTTATTTGTTATTTTTGTGAATCAACATATTACCATTATATTGTTACTAATGTCTAACATTAATGAAATGCTGTTCAAGTTTTTCTTTATTTGTAATATTAATACCTATAGAAGCATTTTCAAAGACTGTTTCATCGAGGAAAGTTTACATGAATCTTAGTCTTTGAATTAAACATTTATATAAATAGAAGACTTTTATTAATCAAATTATTTATTTGAGTACCAATAATTAATTATAATTTTATAGTCATACCTTTATTTTATGCTTCTTATTTTAAATAATTAAAATGTATTTGTGCCTTTAGATTAGCATGAGAGTCTGCTTTAAAAAAATACAATTGCAATCTTTATTGATATATTTTGCTCCTGTGACAACTGAATGATACTGTCTTAATTATGTTCAGTGAATAAGCGCAGTTCAAACTACTTTACCTTGAATACAAAATCTAAATATAACAAATTATACTGTACAATTTATTTCCACTTATGACAAAACAATTTTTTTGATGAACACAAACTATACTTAATTTGTTCGGTATTGTTCTAAACAATAAATGCATTCTAGATATTGTTGAAATTGAGTATTACCTGTTGTAAAACAAAGCAACAGATGACTTTTTTAAATAAGGTAAATTATTATGGTGTCACTTGGGTTAACATTTTTCCTGTTATATATTTGATTTGGGAGCACAAATCATCCTTTATTGTTAATATGATAATCACTGATGAAAATGTTGAAACTGAAGTGGTAAAAATAATCTCCATTTTTTAATTTAAAAAATATAAGAATAACATTACACTTATATATTAAAATTGCAGTGTTCTTTTTCATGGAGAATAATGTAAACACTCAATTTCAATCCCTTATGAAGGTCTTTTTTGTAACCATATCCAGAGTGCTTATTCAACAAACTACTGAGTAGGTGAAGATTTTTTTTTAATGAGATTATTTGCATTATTTATCTTTAGAGATAAAAGATTTATATCCTACTAACCCTTTGAAGCATCATTACATTTTCTCTCACATTGAAATTGCATATAGATGTATTAGCATATGCTAAAATTAAACTGTGGAAAGTCACAGCAATGAAGTACTTCAATCCTAAAAAAAATCTTTCAAGAAAGTATTCAACTCATGAGCTTAATAATGTTCTGAGATGAAATAATTATATGTGTAAATGAGAAAATTATAAAAGGACCTATATGTAATAGTTGCTGAACAAAATATAATTTCCTCCCAGATCCCTTCTCTCCTTCTTTAAAAATTGCATTTACTTTTGTAGATGCAGTTATTTTACAACATTTTACAAGAATACTAATTGATTAATTATTCCTCCTCATATACTTTAATATTATATATAATACTTAATATTTATTTGATAACATTTAATATTCTTAAAAAAGTAGTTCATTATTCACTATCAATTTTATCAAGGACTTAAATACATTAGTTGGTACCCTGTCTTTAATTTCTTTTTATAATTTTTAAGATTTAGGCCACATGACATTCATAATTGTTAATATAAAAATTGCCCATATAATTCTATCATTGTCAATTTTTAATTTTTTTTTAAATGAGAACATATTTTGGTATCTGTTTTAGCTTTCCTTGGAAAATAATTAACAAAGACAATGACTGTTGGAGCATTTTAAATTGCAACCAGGCATAGGAGAATAGAGGGACAAAGAGCTTAGAGTCTGGAAAGGCAGATTGAACTACATTTGAAATAGGTGAGGACTTAGTGTGAGAAGAGCTTGAGCAGGGACTAGGAACATTGCTTACATGAAAATTAAGGCCAATTCTACTGATGCAAAGGAGAAAACAGAGTGAAATCCAAAGGAGAAAGTTAGCATTAGAACCTATGATTCAATTTTGCAAATAGGATTTTTTTTTAGAGAACAACATGCATTATATAAAATAAATGATACTGTTCAGTGCAAACATATTTGTTTCAATTCTTAAAGGAATGTTCATGGTTTTGCATTTGCCTCTAAACTCTGTTAGGAATACGTGAACTTCTTAGAAATAAAAGTTTTAAAAAACTTTTTTTTTATGCTATGTGAATTCTATGCTGTGTTCAGTATGCATTAAAACATAGTGTTATTTTCTTTAACTTATATATTCCATTCAAATTCTATATTCTTAAGTTAGTTAGCTACCACAAAGTTTCTTATTGTTTCAATATAGTATGTCCCTATGAAATGCTGTATATATGTGTCTAAACTGTAAAAATTATAATGCAAATGTTGAAGTTTTGTATTTATGAGAGACATTGAAAGTATGGCTTACAGTAAGTATATCAAAATTGTCACTTCACCATTTGTATATTAATAGTAAATATACTTTTACTTTAATAAAGTGTTGCATTTTATGTTTATTTTGAATAATATCTTTGTGATGAGTGAGCTTATGACTCAACAAATACTTTCAAAGATTTCCAAACATATCTGTATATAATCAAAAGAAGAAATGCGTTCTGCCATCTTGCTTCACCTCCAGTCATGATCTTTTGGCTTCTACACTGTGCTCGCATGAACGAGGTTAATGAATAAACAGTTGGTAAGAGCTGTAGTTGTCAAAATGTGGTCCCAGACCAGCAGTTTCAGCATTGCCTGGGAACTTGTTAGAACTGTACAATTCTGGACCACATCACAGGCTCGCTAAATCAGAAGAATCTGGGAAAGGGCTCGGGAGTCTATGTTTTAACAAGCCTTTTTGGTAACTCTGAGGCACACAGAAGTGTGCGGTCCACTGGGGTGGACACACATGGTGAGTGACAGCTTTAGATTAGCTTCTAGTACATGTTGAAATTGTATTTCCCATTGTTATACAGAATATCTTCTTGTAGAACTACATGAGTTATAAATGAAGGGAAGCGAATCATTCTTCATGTGCTTTTACTAGTTGGTTTCACTGGTTTTTAGTCAGTATAAAGTTTAACTTATTCTTAAAATGAAAAAACAAAACAAAACAATAGTAAATGCCAAATTTTCACAAGGTGGGCAATTTTCAATATAAGCCTTACAAATTCCATAAAGTCCATACACATATAGAATAAAAGTAACATTAAATAGGCTTTGAAGGGTGAAAGAAATAGCATTTAAATATTGTGCTTGTTCTCCTATATTTAATTAAAGGAATGGTAATAATGAGATGCAAAATATAACATGATAAAGAGGCTAAAACTAATTTAGTCTCTGATATTGATAAAATATACCAGGTAGCTCTGTTAATATTTTAGCAAAATTCTCCCATTTATCCTAACCCAAGCCATTGCCTACTAGAAATTCTCTTGTAACATAGGTAATGTCTCCTAAGAGGCATGCCATGTATGAGATCAGCGCTTTAAATTTATTTTTAGATTTAATATTTTTTCTGAATGAATTTTTAGTACCAAGTTAGAATATTCTTAAAACATAAAGTACATGTTATATTTTATGTGACATGTCTTATGTGTATACATATCCTAAGCATAACTTTGTTCCCTAAAAAAAAAAAAAGGCATACATTTGGTTATTTTAACTTTCCTGCATAACTTAACTCATCTTCCGTAGACAGAATTTTTTTGTGGGGAAGGCAACTGTACTATTGTACTAGAATAATGTTTAAATCAATATATCATACTTGAATATTGATGTATTATTAATAATGTTTAAATATTGATTTAAATATTATTTATAATATGTATCAATATTTAACTTACTTTGACATTTTATTAATTCATCAGACTTTAAAGGCAGATATTTCTAGTATTAAGATGTCTTAGTATTTGAGAAAAAAGCTTAACTTGACGATTCAGCTTATGTCAATGTCCTCTCTTACGCCTCCAGTTTCCACATCCTCACAGTGGTTCTCAACCTTCCTAATGCCGTGACCCTTTAATACAGTTCCTCATGTTGTGGTGACCCCCAACCATAAAATTATTTTCGTTGCTACTTCATAACTGTAATTTTGCTACTGTTATGTCTTAGGTGACCCCTGTGAAAGGGTCGTTTGACCCCCAAAGGGGTCGCAACCCACAGGTTGAGAACCGCTGTTAAGATCACGTAATCTTCCTTTCATCTGTTCCAAGCGTGATCAGTGTCTGAAACTGACTGGAGAAGATTGAAATATATAGAAAAAAAATTGATTACTGAAGTAAGCCCATTAGTATACTAACTATCACATCTGGAGATAAAGCAATTACAAATTCTTTTGGAAGAGTCATTTTATAAATAGAGGGTTTTAGAAGGAACTTGCAATTTCTTTTTGGAGTAGGAGGCATTGGCTGGGAGGAGCAAATAGGCATCTTTTTATAAACTGTGTAAAAGGGGATAGAACACAAACTTAAGGTCATTTAATGTAGGTTGGGAAACTTTATCCCCAGGTTTGAATATATTAAACTCCCCTACCAATTCTAATGGAAGCGCTCTCTTAAAAGTACAAAGAAAATTTTTACTAACTCAGAAACCAAGAGATGCATATCATTACTCACCAGGAAAAAAAAGTAAGGGAAGAATTTTCCACAAAGCTTCAGTAAAGATAGAGCTGGGATCACCGAAATATTCTTTGGAAATAGATAAGAACTCAAATATTAGAATTAAAATAGACCTGGGTTCACGTCCCAATTTAACACTTATTATAAGCTCTGAGCAATTTACGCAAAAACTTAAACCTTGGTTTCCTTATCTATAATACAGTGGTTATAAAGTGAACAATATTCATCTCCAACAGCTGATGTAGCCATTCACTGGGATTATGTCTATGAAGTTCTTTGTGTGGTGTCTACTACACAGAAAATGCCAATAAATGGTAGCCATGATTAGCTCAACACTGATTCTGATAAGTTGTGTTAGATAGCTACTTCATATTCTTAAGAGACAGACAGTAAATAGTCAACGATTTCATAATTCATTGAATTATTTATGAATCAGCTAAATTTGAGGTCTTAAAAAAGTTGAGAGCATTTTTTTCCTTTTCCTTCACTTCTCTTTCAGTTATCTTTTACTGAAAAACAAATCAACCCAAAATTTAGTGTCTTAAAACATCAATAACTCATTACTTTGTATAACTGTTGGCAATTATTTTACTCCATAGGGTGCAGGTGAGCTCACTTATGTGGCTACTGAATTTGAAGAGGACCTTACAAATGGAAGCCCCAATGTGCATATTTTTATCAAGATCCTGTTGGCATCACACTTGCAATGTCCGACTTCAAATAAAGTCATGTGAATACACACACAGTCAATGTGTCTACAGAGGGGGTATAAGAATAGCATGATTTATTGAACACAACCCATGTTATAGTATAGCACTATCCTTCTGCTCTTTCCTAATGTTACACATCCTTTTCACATGCAAAACTCACTCACACTCAAGGGGTCGCCAAGACTTCCAAAATCTTGTGTTATCAGGATCAACCATAAATTTCAGAATTTATTCAAAAAAGTAAATTTCAGGTGCCAATAATTCTCCTTAGGTATTATACTTGGGTGTAGTTTCTCAGTGCAGATGCTTGGGCACTAAACAGACAACTGCCCCAAGAAACCCTTACAGACAGGGGCAGGAAAATAACAATAGACACTGCCATTCAAAAAACAAGAAAGGCATTTAACAGTGACCTTTCTGTAGAAATTGTGGAAGTCAGACAAACAAATTTACTAGACCCATCTGCCTCCAGCATAGGAGACTTTCCTGGATTAGGATCTCCTTTTATTCCCTGGACGACATTACTGAATCTATCGTTCTCAGTGGCTCTTAGGGTGATTCTTTGAGATATTCTTACTGTTCTGTAGGAAATCGTGTATGATTGTAGCTGAGTAAATTTCTTGTCCCACTTCCTGGCCAGATGTAGTTAGTACCTAGAAATCTATTTTCGGTTAAACTAAGTCCAAGTCCAAGCTGTCACAAAGCCTTTACAAAACAGTATGAGTTTTTTATGTATCAAATTATAATCTCTACATTAGACAAAATCCACACTCAAACCTCAAGACAGTTCCCTTTCTGTGTTGGTCTGCAAAATGTGATGCTATTTAAAAATGTCTTTTAAGAGTCTTAAAAGCCCATTTATTCAATTAGTATGTCTACAGGGCACTTCCTTAAATTTCTGTTAGCTATAAAGGACACCTTGATTTGATTTTGATCTCAAGAGTATGTTTAACTGGCAATAAGCTAATTTGATATATACTCTTATGCCATTTATTACTTTGAGAAACTTTTGACAGCTGGGAAGTATGGGAATCAGAAGACGAGTCTTGGGTGGAAAATAATTATCTAAATTCTGCTTGAAATTGAGCATCTATCTTGCAAGTACATCTCTCTGTAGCAACACTTTATCTTACCAGAGAAGAAAAACAGAAGACAATTACCACTTTAAACACACTACCTGGAAATCTCCTTCGTCAGATTCACTAACTCTTGACTTACATTTTCTGTTTTTTAATTGATCACAGGCAACAATTTTCCTAATTGTTCTGCCAGTACAAAACATGATTTGTCTCCAGTCTCTCAAAGCAATCCCTTCACTCTTCCAGGGATCTTCATAACCCTCCCCTTACCTACATCCAAGCCTCCGTCTTCTGCCCAGTCACAAAGCTAATGACAGGGCTTTCAGGGTTTTGTTACAATAGCAGCCCTCGTGAGCTATCAGTTCCCTTGTCACCGATCTGTGTCATTGTATGACTTTCCTATTGTTGCTCTGAGAAAGTACAATGAAGAGACTTTAAAAAAACACACACAGATTGATCATTTCATAATTCTAGAGACTCTGATGCAGACTTCATTGGTCTAAAATCAAGGTGGCAATGTGATTGTGTTAGTCTGAAAGTGTCTAGAATGTGTTAGTTCAGGCTGCTATCGCAAGTCAACATGGATAGGTGGCTCAAACAACTAACATTTATTTCTCCCAGTTCTGGAGGCTGGAAGTCTGAGATTAGGTGCTAGTATGTTTGGGTGCCTGGGAAGGGCCCTCTACCTGGTTTTATCCTCACATGGCCTTTTGTTGGTGTGTGCATGAGAAAGAGAAAGAAATAGAAAAACAGGGAGACACAGATTGAGAATCTTCTTTCTTTCTTTTTTATTTTTTTAAATGTTTTTATTGAGTTTTTTAAAGAGAGAGATAGAAGGGAGAGATAGAAACACTGACGCGAGAGAGAAACATCTGTTGGCTGCCTCCTGCACGCCTGAAACCCGGGCATGTGCCCTGACTGGGAATCGAACGGAGACCTCTCAGTCCATTGGGTGACTCTCAATCCACTAAGCCACACTGGTCCGGCAAGAATCTTGTTTCTTATCTTCTTTTGACAAAGCTAGTAACTCCATGAAGGCCACTCTCATGACCTAATCCAAAATGTGATTACCTCCCAAAGGCCCCCTCTCCAAATACTATCACACTGGGGATTAGAGTTTCAAAAATTAAATTGGAGGGAAACACAAACATTCAGCTTATAGTGCAAATGCTACACACATTCCTTGACTCATCATGATCCCTTTCCATCTGAAAGGCCAGCGTTGCATTGCTTGGACCTCTGTTCTATCAACACCCCTCCTTCTGACTCACACTGCCTGCCTTCCTATTTCCCTTCAAGAAGCTTTGTGATAAACATTGGTTCTACCTGGAGAATCCAAAACAATCTCTCCTTTTCTTTGTCCTTAACTTAATCAAATCTGCAAAGTCATGTTTCCCCCTTGTAAGGCAATACATATACAGGTTTTCGGGATTAGGACCTGTTCATCCATTATTCTGCCCACCAGTCTGTGTCACCAACTATTGCAAAGCATATTGCCACACTTTATCGCATTATGATTTTGTTTGTTGACTTGGCTCAATTTGATGTGTACATGTGTGTGTTTGATTTGTTTTTCCTCTATTGATGCATTGAGGTCAATAATATAGCTGCCTTGAGCAGAAAGCTAAAAGAAACTAGAATGTGGAAGTGGCCTCGTATCCTTTAGGTCTTTCTCCACAGAGCCTCAGGGCTTTCTGTCATCTGACACAAAGATCTTTAGAGTATGGTGAATGACTTTGAACAGGGAGTTTTTCAGGAACACAAGTTCTAATGTGCAATTACTTCTCAGGCCTCTGCTGGCATCACTCTTGTTAATATGACAACAGCTTCCAAACTTTGTGGCCACCTGGTAACTGTGACAGAAGACTTCAACACTGAATTATGGCAACAACAAAACAAGACATATCCTACCCAAGCAGAGAAATGCCTCAGAACATTACAATGGCAATAGATAGACAGAGGTTCTACACTTAGGAAATCATGGAGTAGAATAAAATAAATAATGGAGCTTAAGTAGATACTAGATACCTTACTGGTGATTTCCATAATTTTTATGATGAAATGATGTTTCTTGTTTTATATATCTAGAAAGTTTTAGAACCAAGATCTAAATTCAGGTCAGTTAGCTTCTATGTACATTTTTTGTATTAAGTATCACATATCAAGAGACTATATATTTTAAATGTATTTAAAATTAATCTCAGAATATAACTGGTTTAATAACTTAAGATCTTTTCTTGTATTCTCCCTGTATACTTTAGATTTGGCCATAAAGCAGTATTCTTAGAATCTTCTCATATTTTAAAAATACACTTAATTACTATATATTTAAGTATAAGATATAAAATACGTATAGTCTAAAAATATAAGGAAAAAATGATAGAACATATTTTAAAGTATTGCTATTTAAAATTCAGAGAAAAAATTATAAATACAAAATAAATAAAATTGATTTGGATAATTACCTTTCTTATTTTCACTCCAGAGTGGCAGACACCTTCAAAGTCTAAATCTTTAGTCTAAGAATGTATGAAAACTGATGACTTTTTTAAAACAACTTTTTTTTTTTTAAGAAGAACTGGCTACTTTTTTTTAGAATCTCTATTCTATTGATAAGAGGCTATTCAATAGGTCACTGATTGAAACACACATATTTTTAATAATCCTTGTTTCTTGGTGACTTCAAATTAGCCTCTCTATTAGTCACCAAGATCTTAAAATATTCTACATCTTCTAAATTTTATAATATTTGTGATTTTTAATTGCACATCAACAGGTGAATAGACAAATTATATTCAAAGACCATACTTTGTATGACTTGAATAGTTTTAAATTTACTGAGGCTTGTTTTATACGCCAGAATATCATCTATCTTGGCAAATATTGCATCTGAACTTGTGAATCGTTTGTTGCTACAGTTTTGTGGAGTGTTCTAAGAATGTCAATTGTGTCAGTTTGGTTGATAATACTATTTAAGTGTTCTATATTCTTACTGATTTTCTGTCTCCTGGTTCTATCAATTATTCAGAGAGTGGTGTTAAAATCTGCAACTATTTCTTCTTGCAGTTCTATCAGTTTTTGCTGCTTTTGTTTAGAAGCTTATTATTAGATGTAGAAATGTTTAGGACTGTTATGTCCTCTTGATGAATTGGCCCCTTTTTCATTCTGAAAAGATCCTATTATCCCTGGTAAAATTCTCCACACTGAAATCTACATTTGTTGATATTAAGACAGCTATTATACTAGCTACCAATAAAAAGAATGAACTACTATGAATAATGCTGCGATAAACATGGAGTGCAAACATCTTTTCAATATCCTGTTTTCATTTCCTTTGGATAGATACCCAGAAGATGAATTGATGGATAATGTGGTGGTTCTATTTTTAAGTTTTAGAGCAACTTCCATATTGTTTTCCATAGTGTGTGCACCAACTTACATTCCCACCAGCAGTGCACACAGGTTCCTTTTTCTCCACATGCTTGCCAACACTTGTCATCTCTCGTCTTCTGGATGATAGCCATTCTAACATGCATGAGGTGATACCTCATTGTGGTTTTGATTTGCATCTCCCTGATGATTAGTGATGTCGAACACTTTTCATGTATCTGTTGGCCATTTGTATGTCTTCTTTGGAGAAATGTCTGTTCAATTCCTTTGCTCATCTAAAATATCAGTTGTTTTTTTATTATTATTGAGTTGTAAGAGCCAAGATAGAGAAACAAACTAAGAGTCCGTCAGTGGATGAATTGATAAAGAAAATGTGGTGTAAATATCTTCTTTATCTGCTCTGAAATCTACAGTAGCTTTCAAACTTTATGGACATCCACAGCAACAGAACTCCTGGGAGTAAATGAACCCAAGAGAAATGAAAATGTATGTCCACAAAAAGACTTGTACAAGAGTCTCCTGAGCAGCTTTATCAATAACAACCAAGACATGAAAATAACTCAAATATTTATCAACATAAAAATGAATAAAACAATTGTTATATTCAAATAATGGAATCTGTTCTGCAATACAAAAGAATAAACTGCTGAAATAAACAACAATGTGGATGACTCTCATAGTGATTACACTGAGCAAAAATAGACACAAATGAGTACACAGTATATGATTTAATGTATATAACATTCAAAAAGGTAAAATTAATATATGGTGATAGAAATGAAAACAAATGTTGCTTATTGGCTCTACTGAAAGGAGGCATAAGACTCTTTCTAAAATGATGCAAATGATTTATTTAGGTAATGTTACACTTGTCAATACTCATAAAATTTTACACTTAAGTGATATATGTTGCACTGTAAATAAATTTTACCTCATAAAAGCGAAAAAATGTATATATAATTTTAAAATTAAAATTAAGGAAAGAAATAACTCCACCAAAAAAAAATATCAAAAACATATGTTCCAAGCTAAAATACTGATGGCTAAGAGGGAACAGAAGTTTGGGAAATGATTAAACAACAAAAGTTAAATCTCGAAAATTTAGAAATGCCCAGTCTTAAAGTAAACAATGACTTGCCTTAATGACCATTTGTCATTTTGTATGTGTTTATGTACATATCATCCTCCAGTTCCAAATGTCCGTGCTAAATCAATATGCAAAATTCTTCAACAATAGGTTACTGAAGGTGGTAAGAACTTGGATCACTGGTTTTTAAACTTGAGTCCACTTTGGGACCACCTGGATAAATGTAAAAGAAGTAATGCCCGAGGCTCAGAAATTCTGACTTATTGATAAGGGGGAAAGGTTTCATTCATTTAAAAGCAAGATTAGGAACTTATTGATTGAGAGCTACAGCATATGTTAGGGAAAGAAACCATTAGGGCCCAAAATACTTTATCCCTGAGAAAGATATGTTTTCAACAATGAATTCTAATGTGTGTTCTCTAACGGGACCTTGAAATTTAAAAAAAATTGATGTCAAACACGTGGGAGAGAGAATTGTAAAAATGGGAGAAGGAATGTCAGAATTAAGGAAATAAATAATCAGATTGCTTTGAAACTACCTTTAAGTTCTACCTTATTTTAGTGGGTTTTTTGTTTGTTTGTTTGTTTTTGATGAATCTCTTTGTATAGTTTTCTGGAGGTTGCTGTGGGTAGTACAAAATACATATATTATTATAACAATCTACTGGTATCAACATTTTTCCACTTGGTGTGAAGTATGGAAGCCTTGTTTCCATTTAGGTTGCTTTTCCTTTAATTTTCCAAAATTTAATTATTATATTTCTGTTCTGGATTTCTTTGGGTTTACACTGTGAGGGATCCAACTCAGCTTCTTGGATCTGTAGATATGTATATTTTGCCAATTTTGGAAAGTTTTCAGCAGCCATTATTTATTCACATACTCTTTTAGCCCTACTCTTTCTCCTGTCTTTCCGTGACTCTGAAGTTATACATGTGGGATCTTTTATTATTGTTCTACAGGTTTGTCCAATACATTTTAGCTGTTTTTTCTCTGTTGCTCATAGTAGGTGAACTTTATTGCTCTGTCTTAAAATTTATTGATTCTGTCCTTAGTCATCTCAACTTTACTACTGAGTTTAGGGAGATTTAAAAATATATATTTTCTTCTACTTTCAGTTGTATAATAGAAATCTAATTCTGATTATCAGTTCTATACTATCCATTTGATTCCTTTTATAACTTAATTGTCTGCTGGGATTTTCTTTATTTTTCATTTGTTTCAAAGGAATCTGTAATTGATCATTGAAGCATTTTTATGATAGCTCCTTTATGATCTTTGTGAGATAATTTTAACATGGAATTCATTTCAGTGTTGGCATCTTTGTCTTTTTTTATTCAAGCCATTCTTTCCTTAGTTCTCAGCATGGTGGGTGATTTTCAATAGAATCCTGGGCATTTTGTCTATTATGTCAATATTGGGTCTTTAATTTCATCTTTAATAATTTTATACTAAGTTCACACATGAGGTGTTCTGAATCAGAGATAGATTTCTTATTAAATATTTCATATTGTGTAATAAGGGATTGATCTTCCTGGGGGACTTTATCTGACCCTTAGGTTGACAAGATGAGAGCCTATCTGAATTTTTCCTACGTGAGTGACTGGACACTTTATGGGTGAGAGAGAGAGAGAAGGAAAAAGGGGTTTTCTGCTTATTAAAAAGAGGAGGGCCTTTTTATTACAGCCCTTTGGCATTTGAATAAAATATTTGATGGGTGCCAGATAGCCCAATATCTCAAATATTATAGCAGAGTTCTCTTCAATGTCAAGATCTTCACTCTTCCTTGAAATGTAAAGAAGGAGGAAGATAGCTCTAGTCTTCCAGATTCCTTGGTGGCTTAATCTAGGAATCTAATGAAAAGGTAACTTTATGGATCCCTCAGAGGAGAGATTTTACAATCATTTGGGATCAGAACAATCAAGTAGAAAAAAAAACTACAAATCTAATTCTTCTGGTGTGTAAAGAGACTTAGGAAATGATGACCCTTTTAGGAGAATACTGAGAAATCCGGGGAAGTTTTATTTTGCCATAGTTAGGAAATTGGGGTGCTCTTTCAGTATTCTTATTTTTATCATTTTAGCAGGCAGGCACATTGTTTAGGTTTCGCCTTTGCAGAGCCTTTACAGTTCTGTGTGGGTCTGCTAGGGCTAGGGGCTGCAGCTGGTGCTCTTTTACCCCCTGGGGTGCTGCCTGAGGGAGCTAAAGGGGTTTCCCCGGGCTGGGAAATGGGGAAGGGGTGAGGTGGGATATCACTGGTAACTCCTATTCCCTTCTACCTCAAGCCATGCCAGGGTCTCTGGTCAGAGAAGGGGAGATTCAGGGCCACACAGATGAAGAAACAACCAGGAAGATTGTTTCAAATTTGGCAGGAAAGAAGATGCTTCCCCTCTTGGAAGCTTGTTGTAAATACCTCTCCACACCCCTGATGTTGTCAGAGGGATTCTCTTTTGATCCGGGGGAGGAATGAACCATCCTTCTGCTGCTAGGTTGGAGGTTGGAAGACAATGGGTCTGGGTCGCCTTTTGTGTGTAGAAGAGGAGGGAGGTGTAGCCATCCTATCTCTGTGTTGATTAGGTGGTCTTAGCATCTCTAACCAATTCACTTTCTTACTACCTGTCAGTGATCTAGTGATCTTTTTTGTTTTATATTTTGTTTTTTGGGGTTATTTCCAGGGTTTATAATTATACTTTACTGAGAAAAACAGTAAAGACTAGAGAGAAACCAGTCTGCACTATCTTGTTTGGACTGAAAGTCCCTCTGTACATTAAAGAAAGAAAAAATAAAAATCCATGAATATGTACTTTGTGTGTCCTTTGGGAAAACAAACAAACAAACAAAAAATGACCTGTAACATCACGTTCTACAAGTGTCTAAAAAATCAGTGTTGACATATATCAGACAACTGTAAAAATGAATAATATTTTGCAAGTATCTTTTAACGTTTACTTTATAAAAGAAAAAAATGGAAATCAGAATATGTATTGTGGGTGTATTTTGGCAATGAAAGATACTCTTCAGAACACCATGCTTCAAGGTTACCTTGGACCTACATCAGAATATTTTAGTAAAATCTATATACTTTTTTAAGGTTTACCTTTTAACGATTTTTTAACAAAATTAACTGTAATTAACTTTGATGACTAAACTATCCATTAGTATTGTCAATTATATCATGGTTGTCTATTAGTATTGTATTACGGTTGTGATAATTTGTTGCTTTCTCCAACTCTTCTCTCTCTTCCAATTTCTCTTCTTTTAGCACATATGCACTTTGTGAGCCCAGAAGAAAACAATCATTTTCCACACTACTTAGAACACAACTCTATGTTCATGGCTGGGCATGAGATACAATCCCTCTCAACGAGATATGCTTGGATTTTGTCAGGGAATATCAGGGTAAAGACTCTTCTTAATGAATTTAGATGTAATGCCAAAAGTTGGATAGCAACCTTGTAACTACATGAAGTTTCCTGTCTAAAGATAAGGTAGCCTAGAGAAACAGACAAGTGATGAGAGAAAACAGATTTATTGGCATTATTTGAACCTCCATAGGAAGCTGTGCTGAAGTCATACCTGTCTCTAGATTTTCAGTTATAGAAGTTAGTAAATTCAGTAGCTTATACCAGTTTGAGTAAGGTCTTTTTTTTTTTTTTTTTTTTTTTTTTTTTTTTACCATTTTATCCTAAATAGTCCCAAATTATAAAACAATTGCAATTGCAATGTGTTTTCACATTTATTTACCTCATTACCTCCATCTACATCTTCCCTGGTAGATTAAAGTTTAAAGAGTTTGGGTCCAGTTTAACTGCACAGTTTTCTTTGTGAGGTATGGTCAGTTGGTAATCACTCTTCAAATGTAATGTATGTCTTTCCACTAGCTGTTTACTTACAGATAGGGTACCCTAGGAGGACACATAAAAATAATGATCACTCTTCATTAAGTGGATCGGAAAGAAATTGGGCCATCTGTGATGTTCCCAATGGTAAATAATGAGTGGATGTCAAGCAAATAACACGAGAAACCCCAGCAGGGTTTTTAATGTTCTGATAATAACAGAAGCTGTGAGTGACCTATGCTGTAATGGCCATAAATGATCATGAACATGAATGAGTCATTAAGGTTTTACAATTTAAAATTTAACTTTAAATAAAGGGCATTCTAAGATGGGAATGAAGTGGAGGGAGAATATATCTATATTGTAAACCATAAAAATGTTTGCCTCAACAACATACATTATATCAAAATGTAAGTGTTTAAAAGATAATCATGCTGTTTAAGTTCTTAACCTTTCCAGATTTGCAATTCTAAAATAACTAAAAGACGGTTTAAAAACTATCATATAGCTGTTTTCTGCCTCCAGTTATAGGATTTCAATGGGATGTTGCTTATAGGTTGTTAGATAGGTCAACAATAAAATCAAATATCTGATCTGTTCTCATACTTTATGTGTCTCCGTACTGTCACACAGCCAGAGCAGCGTCAAGCCCAGTGACAGGCTTTTATTCCATGGAGAAATTAAGTGATCACACTCACATTTTCCATAGTGGTTATCCTGCAGATGTGCTCAATAGCAAATCAACTACATTATTTCTATTGCCAGCAGTGAGCTCATTTGGAAGAGATTCAACGGCATGCCAAGGACAATAACCTTCTTTGTTTTGTCTGTCCATTACAGTCTCATTTTGTGGTGGCCTCCATGATCAGTTTCATACACCGCAGGCTGATATATACAAAGCTGATAAGACCTACTCTTCCAGCCTCTTCTCTGTCCACCGCCCTAATCTCTGCGTGTGGTGTTCATAAGGAAATACTTATTCTCATTGTCTACATTACAGACCCTCTCATCACCTTGTCTGTGGTGGTTCTTCTGGCCAAAATGTTCTTCCTCTCTTCTCTGTCTGTAAAGTTCTTTTCCATTCTTTATGGTCTGGTTTATAATCTTAGCTTCTGTATTCAGACTTCCTTTCCTGACTCAGTCACTCTACCCCTTCTACTTCTGCAGTAACCCATCCATGCCTTTATTTTATTTATTTGGCTCTAATTCCTCAATAAACTGAGCTGGGCAAGAAGAGGAGTTTTGTTCATTTTGAATGGCATAGGTTTTTGTTGTTGTTGTCTGTTTGCTCATGTGCACAAAGAAACTTTCATTTGATGAGAGATGCTCAGATGTGTCCCATACACAATAGAGGTTGACCGTGAATCTAAGAGATTAAGGAGGAAGCTGGAAATCAAGGAGCAGTAGGAAACTTCTTTGTTATAGTTTCACATATTTCTTAGGATTTTCCTTTTGTCCTTTTTTCTATATCATGGGAAAATATTCCTAACATTAAATTGGCCACTTTAACCATTTTAAGTGTATGGTTCTGTGGCATTAAGTGTATATTCATTGTTGTGCATCTTAAGATTTTATTGGATAATGTTTCCACAAACATCAAATTAGTACATAATGCTTTAGTTCGATAAGTCAATGACTATAAAAAATAAATTATTATTAATCCCAAATATGATGTTCAGAAATGGCATGAATTAGCAGTGTCAAAGAAAAAATAAATAAAATTGTAGTTTAACTATGAACTTTGACATTTTAAAATGAAAGCCATCATTCTATGTTTTGTGTGTGTGTAATGTCCTGTTTTGTAATTAATGAATGACTCAAAGGACAATACAAGGGAATATCAGCATGTGAAATCCATTTTTCTCTAATTTAAATAATTAAACCATCTGTTTTTGCCCCAAACTGAAAGCAGACTAAAAAAATTTTTTTTTAAATCTCAAGATGTGAGTGTAAAGAATAATAAACTGCTGTCTGTCCTCATGTGGTTACAGACTAAACTCAGAGGAACTCAAAAGAATGATTTTTTTATACATCCTTTTTCTCCTTTATTGCACAAATGTGTTATTAGTGAGCAGTTACAAAAGATTAAGTGACCCTTGTTTTTCCTCTTCTTTTATAGTGAGTAAAATTAATGATGTATTGAAATTTGTTTGTTCATTTGGTTGATTATCTCTTCTACTAGACTGTAAACAAAGTGTTTGTTTTATCCCCCACTCCATTCTCAGCATAACTCAGAGACTAGTGTATAACCAGAGCTTGATATGTTCTTGGTCAACCGTGTATCATTTGCTACATAACTGACTGTCTGACTGGATGAGTTAATGAATTATTGTTTTCCTCCCCTTCTGACTCCTGGCCTTCTACCTCCTATTACCACCATCCTAGGAAGGTCATCTTGTGGTTAAACCTTGATCAACTGCACATGTGGGTTAATAGTTTAAGCAGGCAATTAAAAGGCAGATAAAGCCAGCTACCTCCTCATTTTTGAGTAGAGACTAGAGGGGTGGTGACATTTTTGAGATCTGGCATTCTTTCTGACCATCTGGCACCCTTGGGATCCTTAGCCCCAGTCATTTTGCTGTCTCACTTTTTCTTCCTTTACAACCAGAATATACCATAAACATTTCATTTTTATGTACTATCATTTGTCCTTCCTCTGAATTACTCAAAAAGTAAGATAAATGATATAACTGCTTATATTTTATTCCTAAAAAGGGAAATATGCTCTATTTTTCTTATTTATTTTACTTGACTCTAGATTGTTTAATCCTGTGTGTTTGGAAGTCCTTGACATATAAACAATTGACGTGCCATTGAAAGGAAGGTGAGAAAGACATCAGTGACAGAGAGATGTGCCAACTGATGGTAGCTGGCACCAGTTCAAAGCCTACAGGAATCCCCGATTTGAGGTGCAGTGAAGAAGGAGACTTGATTCAGTGTGAACAGCTCAACAGGGATACAGCCCCTCTGAGAAAAGAGCACTGCTAGGGAACAGCTTAGCTCGATGCCTTGTGGCTGCGAGGCCAGGCCCTGCTTCAGCCAGGTCTCTGCTGTCCCACTCTGCTCTGGGACGGTGTGCTCTGCTCTGCGTCAGCTTCAGCTCCAGCTGGGAGAACGCTGTCTTCGGGGGACAGTGCGCTGAGCCAGAAGGAAGTTGATCTAAATGGACAGAAGTCCCAGCCCATGGTTCCTGATTGGTCTGTCCTCATGTTTCTCTCTCGCATGGATGTTTTTATCTCTCCCTTCCTCTCTCTCTGAAAAATCAATAAAAACATATTTAAAAAACAGAAACATGTAAGAAGACCTTTGTGTACATAAATAAGTTAAATACTCAGTAGGATACTGTGAGACATGTAGTGATATCCTCACTTTATAGATTTTGAAATAAAGATTCAGATAAATTAAATGTGTAAACAGCATCACACAGTAATAATCTGAAAAGCATGGATTCAAAGTCAGATCCACTTTCACCATGATTTTCTCATCAGTTTCTCCTGTTATCTATTTTGATATATACTTAGTAGCACTTAATTCAGTACTTTAATTAATGCATTGCAGCGTTACACACAAGCCACCAAACATTTGTGAATATTCTATAAAATTCCTAAGATAAAATTGATTAAAATCCCACTAAGTGCCATTGAATATGTCTGCAGTAACCTCTTAAAAAATGTATTTAACTCAGCAATGTTGTCTTTTACAGTTATTCCCTTCTCTTTGAGACCCACAGTGTTCCATTTCATAGGTCCATTGAGTTGAATCCCAAGGAAAGCTCTGAGATTTAAAAAAAAAAAAGTCTTTGAAATCTCTATACTTATAGATGTGCATTTATTAATAAGATTGCGAATTCCTGACAGAGAACAGAAAGAGAGGAGAAGGAAAGCTGTAAACTGGGAAGATGATGATATCTTTTAGTGCAACTTTTGATGATTCACCTTGCCATGTTGAATAACCATTGTACCCTATGGCTAAGCATTGATGCCATCTTTACCATTGTCAAAGAATGCAACATGATGTTCCCTAGCTATTCTCTTTCATTCATTGAGTGTATCAACCAGTCTGTCTATACTGCCATCTCTATCTTTGTATTGACTGTCCTTTTCTCTATGTTTAGCATCATTAGATTGGGAACGATGATGACGAATCTGCAATGCTGTGGATGCAGGGGGAATGCTGTCGTACAGGCAGAAGAAACTGTATGTAGGATATTACTTGATCTCAATAGCAGCCAATTTGGTATGTGGGATTTAATGGGAAAAATTAAACATTACTACTTCTGACCTTTTCACTTTAAGGTGAATTACAGTCATATATTTTCCATCATCAGTTTTTTCCCCCTATTTCTTTCTCATAGGAAAGCAATTGCCTTGAACAAAAGACCATCTTTTCTGAATCCCAGCATATGTTCTGTTGGAATGTGGGTATTTTTAACTATTTTTCCTATAGCCATCTAACACGGTATTTTTAAAAAGCCTCCAGATAAATGTTGAGGTTTCAAAGGTTTCGTTTACTTTTGTTCCTATTTCATCCTCAGCCTGCTGTGAGCCATTTGTCTTAAAGTTAGAAAATCAATTCCTTTAAAATTAATTGTCACTGACATAAAATAAGTATCCTTATAGTTGCTAGCATAGTTTTTGCCAACTACTCCCTAAAGAATATTAGGATAATATAAAGCTACAAAACAAACATCTAAGGAAGTACTGAAGAGACATAAATACAAATGTTTCGTAGGGTATTTGAGGCTAAACTGAGTCAATTAAAAATGGAAAGAAGTTATTTCAACAATGTGTAACTTGAAAAAGGAGTTCTGTTATAATAGAAGAAAGCTGCTGAATTTTCATAAGATCATGAGTTTGTTACAGGAAAAGTAAATATTTGACCTTCTCCACACTATAGACCAGACACAGTTCCAGACCCATGTCACTGGCATGCCCATGTGACCAGTTTGAAACGCTACCAAGAGGTGGGTGGTTTGCTGAGTGTGAGCTGCCTATGGTACAGGCAGTTAGGGGAGAAGCTTTCTGTGGAGAACAATAATTTTTTTAAAAAATCAGTAAGAAAGCCAACTAAAACGTGTTCGACTTTTTATTGTCATTATATATTGACAATTCCACACAATGTCAGTGATAAAATGCTCCTCGGGACAAGCAGATTGCTCCCAGGGCCTCTCTCTCTTGGTATGTCACTGACCAGGGTCAAGAACAGAGCCTGTCAGGTGTGGTTCAAGAGTGCATTTAGTCATAGAACAAAAATGGAACCCAGGGAACCCTGTGCTCATGTTTTCCTTCTTTCCACTCTCATGGATTCAGGAGGAAAGAGCTGCTGGTGTTTCCCCCAATGAATTCCATACTAGTCCCCCTTTTCCTAATAAGGATAGTTAGGGGGAAAACGTGAAGCAAAGTTGGAATATTGAGAAATTTGGTGCAGGGAAGTTCTCGAGGCATCAATTTCTTGAAGTTTATTTTTAGTTTGTTACTGAAATGGAGAGTTGAGTAAAAAAAAAAAAAATTAATTTTTTAAAAAATCTTGAATCTTTGCTAAAATAGCTCCTCAAAGTGCTGCAAAGTTATACATGTATTTATGCCTTAGTTGGCTTTGGCTTTAGCTCAGAAAGTTTCTCATTGTTCATTTATGTTAATTAACCCATTTTTTTTGTGTTCAACTTACTTTCCCCTTTTCTTTCATGCGAGAAGAAAGTCTTAGACTTAGGAACAGTAATAAAAAACAATATCCTGAGATTTTACTTTAATTCAGAAGAGCGATGTCTGCTGGCCACCTTCCGCATGCAGTGGAATCCCTCACCGTGGATGCTAGCGGACAGAGCGGAACGTGGGCATTGCAGTGTACACGCACGAACAACAGACAGCAAGCAATTCCGTGGCTTCCTATTACTTGGGAGGCTCAACAAATTCTAATATTTCCCGGCACAATTAGATATCATACAGGGCTATTCAGTTTTTAAATGTACATTTACGTTTTCAAAAAGTCAAAGAAATCTTTGGAGAAAAAAACAGAGAAAATCCATGACTTGTCCTTCCTATTATTTCCCCAAAGAACTTTGTTTTTAGTGACTGCACATAGTCTTTCTTTCTAAGGGTTCATGACTCAGAAGAATTTCAGAAGCCATCTGCTTCAATGTCCACTTATAATATTGGTGTCACAGTGGGTATCTAGAATGCAGAGTCAAGAGGGCGCCGGCCCCTCACATTTCATGTTGTCTATGACACTGGAAATGTTCTTTGCTGTCCTGCACAAGAACCCCTAGCCATATGTGACTATTGAACACTTGCAACGCAACTAATAGGGCTAAGCAAAAATTTAAATTTTGTAATTTTAATTCATTTAAACAAATTGCCACAAGAAGTAGTTGCTACCTTATTCAGTGCAGCATGTGATATTGCATTTAGAATATACTTGCTCTGCATGCTTTTCTCCTTGCTATTTTCTAATACCAAGAAAAGGGACCACTTTCCTTTTGATATCAAGACAGACGAGGCTGTTCAATTAGCCAGGACACCCTGAGGTTTAACAAAGAAGTTGCAGAGGTTGAACAAAACAAGTGTTCAATCTTTCATTCCAAGCCCAGTGGTACTTGGTGGATGTACCCAGTGTTATGCCTCAGGGAGAGAGGTGACTTTCATCTTGTGGTTCTTACATCATCTCATGACCTCAGTGGCTGCAGCACTGGGAAAGAGAAAATGTGGATAACTCATGAGGACCCCTAACTGACTAGTACCGAAGTGACTAGTACCCAGAGCCCAAGAAGCAGAGGGAGCATGTAGTGAGAACAGAAGTAAACATTATTGCTCTGTATTTTAGCTGTATGATCATGGATACATCATTTAGACTTTCCAGGTTCCAATTTCTTCACCCCTTAACACAGGGGTATTACAGCTAATCTCATAGAATATTGTGAGGATTAAATAGGATAATCTTATAAAAATTTCACAACACAGAATTTGACTCATAGCAAATGCTCAATAAAGTTTAGTTTGATTGCTGTTTTAGGTCATTGTTCATTTTTGATGCTTAATTTCTCCTTGGGCTGTCACTTGAAATGCATGCACCATAATATTATCCACTTTAAATTTCACTTGGTGCTATGTTTGCAAATTTTTCCTGCTGGGATGGAAAGATTATCTGGTGAAAAATTAAAGAAAAGATGAAATATACTGTTTCTGAGGAGATCTATTGATCCAAAGCATTTGTTGCCCATTCATGGTTTATATACTTGCTACCTGAAAATAGAAATCATATGAAAACTAAAATACGCAAAATTTCCATCACTTAGCAAAATAATTTTTCTCCTTGCTCTCTTTCAGTAGTAAAAATTTCATGAATCTCAAACACCCTGAAGAATAGAACCACTCTGTGTTTTCAGGCATGGTGTGGAGAATTTCAGGGGGGATGACATGGGGCATTAACCATGTGTAAGGAACACTTGAGTAAATATTGAAATAAAAATATGGTTTTATAGCTAGAGGGCAAGTTCCAGCTGCTCCCAGGAAGAGTTGAATTGCGCATTCTTATTTTAGAGGACATGTGATTTTTATATTTGCATTATTTTGGAAATAGCTTATTTTCATGATTTTAGGAAGAAAAATATCATGTGTGCTTTTATTTAATTGCGAATAATCAGATTCACACTAGTGTTCAATATAGTAAGGCTGCATGATGATGGTTCCAATGCAAGCTGGTTGAATTCTTTCACGTGAATATGCTAGAAAGACGAAAACAGAGAAGCTCACCTTGGTTCTTAAGACCAAGACTGCCTGACCAAGGTTATGTCTTATTAAGGCACCGTGGGCGCTGACCTTAGTCCCACTATGGTGAGGAGAGCCAGCCCCTCCATCAGTTTGGACTGCAATCAATGGCATTGTTAGCGTAGGTAGTTAGATAGATGTGAGCAGGGCAGAGAAAAGACAAACTGACCAAAGACTGTGCTTAAATAAATAAGGGGGAGGGGGATAGAAAGCTGAAACAGCCATCAAAGTTAGACAAAAACAGGGAGAAAGAAATGCAGTAGAAACGACTCCCAGCGCCGAAAGAGCACATTTTACAAGACCCCGGCAGGCACACGGATGCTAAGAAGGTCACCAGTTAGGCAGGCACATACAGTTCTAGGGAGCCCACCAGCTGAAGGACAGATGGTAGGAGGAGATAAAGGCAAAGCATGGCAGGGACAAGAATAAGACGAAGGCCAGGAGCTAAACCAGTTCAGGGCACTGGAACCTCCAACCTCGCTGGAGCTGCCCCTCTGAGTCCCTCAGACGAACTTTCCCTTGAGTAAACTTTGCCGCTTGTCGCAATTTTCTGTCTCCCTTGTTGAAATCTTTCCTCCTAGAGGCAAGAACCTGATCTTGCTGATCCCTAGTGCCACAGACAGCATGTGGAATCCCTCTGACATCCTTCCCTTTTCCACCCACCCAGTTCTGCTTTAGAACCACTGTCCTCAAACACACACACACACACACACACACACACACACACACCAGTATCTAATTCATTCTCTGCCTCTCCGTATATATATTCCTGTGTGTAAATATATGGTATCTTACTTTTGAAATATATTTTTAAACATTAAATTAATACATAAATATATATTTTAATGTGTTAATTATATATATTTTTTGAACTTTATATATTTATCATCTAGTTCTCTGATGTGATTCTCAGGACGGAGGCAGCTGTGATCCTGGTTGGGACATGGATATGTTCCGGAAGGACCTATGTTATTATGACATGGTTTCAGTCACCCTTCTTTCGCTCATACATATTTTGAGGCTGAGACAGTCCGTGTAAAAAATAAGCCAAGTCTAATGCAGAAAGATCACCTATTAATTGAAGTGGTCCATCTTTAGCCATCCCATTTCCAACAAGCTGCTGTCTCCTCCTCTGCTCCCCTGCATTTCATAGCTCCTACCAAAGCCAAACTCGAGAAAGAAATAAAAGACATGTTAAATGTGGCTCAAGTTCTCTGACACGAATTTTACAATACATTTGCCTACTAAGTTTTATATCTCTTGTGTATAAGTACTCTTTTTTGAAGCACTATTTTCCCAACATATAATTACAAATTGGAATTTCTTAACACTTAAATGTATTTTTAACATAAAGGACTTAATTTTTATTTAGACAGAAAATTGAGCCTCCTAGATGCCACTTCATTGTGGGTGTGTTTGCGTGTGTGTGTACATGTGTTTCATTAACTAATCAGCCCTATTTAATAACCTTGTTATAGTAAATCTCCAATCTGGAGCACTGAGTACCAGTGACCATCATGAACAAGAATTAGCTTACATTCCAAATTTTCCTGAAACCCATTGTTTTGTCCCGAATTCTCTTGTTACTACATCTAAAACTCATTAGGGTACATTGTTGTGTCCACCTCAAAACTAACATTAAGTGTGAAGTTATGGACAATTCAAGGAATTTCTCTTTTATTTATTTATTTCTATCCTTACCCGAGGACATTATTTTTTTGCATTTATCTTCAGATAGAGCAGGAGGGAGAGAGGGAGGAAGAGAGAGAGAGAAACATCGATGTGAGAGAGACACATTGACTGGTTGCCACCCACATGACCCCAACTGGGGCCAGGGACAAACTGCAACCGAGGTACGTGCCCTTAGTGGGAACTGAACCTGGGACTCTCTGGTCCACGGGTTGATGCTCTAACCACTGAGCCAAACCGGCCAGGGCTCAAGGAATCTCTCTTTTGTTTCTTTTCCAGGTGGTAGCATTTTCAGATTGAACTAGAGTTTCTAAACCTGAGTTTCATGTTGGCAAAAGCTGGGGGAGAAAATGAATCTACCACGGAATGGATGATGCTTTTGTAAGAATGGCAATGGCAGTATCCAGTGAAACATTTTAGCAATGGATGCCTTTCAAAGTGTATTGCGACATAAGTTTCTAGGCAAAATTACTCATTAGCATTTAATCAAGGCAGTCCTGGGCCTCCCTGTGCTCCAGCAACTGTCAAGATACCGCATTTAAATGATGACTAAAGTGACAATGGAAACACAGGTTCTTCACAGTCTGAAATGTCAAAGTTAGAGCAGAGTATAAACCATAGTTCCAGACCAGTGTATATAGGTGAATATTTCCCTGTCAAAAGCAAGTACAACTTTAACATCTATTTCACAGTGAAAGATATAGAAAACACAAATTTTAAAAAAGGAATATTTAAGTCCATATAAATAAAGCAAAAGATAAATAAAAGTAAGGTATAATTAATTGTTCATAATGATATAATAATACCTGTGCTTTTAGCTCTATATATTTTATAGTTATTAATTAAAAAACACAAAGATGTATAGATTAGGTGTCAGACTGAATACAGATATTGCTTACTCTACTTCTCAAGGTCTCATTAAATGTCAGAATTTCCAAAGTGTCATAGAGATCGTTAAACATGATTTACACTAAATAATTTTTAAAATATTTAAAAATGATATTTATGTTTTAAATCAATTTATATAAATAAAACATATGGACATATTATCAATTTATTGAAAAAATAAGGTATATGTGTCAGACAAAAGTTAATTGCAGGTAACAAAGACCATGTTATATACTTTAAACAGGAAATATTTAATATAGGAACTCTGGCAACCACAAAAAATGTTGAAGGTCTAGGACACAGGCTTTAGGTGGGCCTCCAGGGAGGACTTGGAAACTGTCATTGATTCCAGTAAAAGCACTGTTGCATGCTGTCCCAGGGCACATGCTTCCTTGCCGTGATCCCAGGATTTGGAGACACCACCAGTACACTGGGCTTCAGAGCACGTCTGTCCTTGTTGCAGTTTTCACCAGCAAAATGAATGGCTTGTCCAATCAGCTCACTTTTGAATTGATTTTTAGAACTCAACTTGCCAGGGCATTTAGATAAGTTAGGCTTTTGCTGATTTTGTTTTGTTTTGAACTACCCAGTTTCTGCAGCATGGGAAGGTGCACTAGAAGAACGTAGGCTTCTGTGCTTAGTGAGCCAATCTGACAAATCTGTCACAGGACGCTGAGCCAGATATTTGGAAAGTCTGGGGAAAGTGGAAATTAACAGGATCAAGGTTGGTAGAGCCACTGAGGCATGGAACACCAAAGGAAAGACTAATTCTTTTCTAGGTAGGAGGAGAAAACATATCATTTCAGAGTAAATATTTAAAAGCAGGAAAATGTGATTAATTAAAATGGAATTGATAATTCTGATTTTTGCCACTCCTTCCCTAACTTGTCAGATATGTCTGGCTCTATTTTACACTCTGCAATATTTTTCTCTAAGTGACACAGATATAGGTTCAAAGCTTTCATTTCTTTTACTATGGATCCAAACGTACTGTTTGATTCTAAAGTAATAAATATTTATAATGTCCCATTACTGTAAATGCCAGTGATATATTTTTAATGTTAGAAACAACCTATAGATAAGAACAGAAGCTTATGGTTTTAGAGCAGAATATACTTTACTCTTTGAGAACATAAAGTATAACCATTAGAAGTATAAAAACAGAAAAAAGATGTGAATGAATGACCCAGATGCTAATTTAATCATCTTTTATGGAAGGGTGTTAGTACATCCTGACTAAAGGTTATATATTAACCTTTAAAAAATAGAAGAATAACCATAAAATTATCTCCCAGAATTAATAAAAACCAATGGTATTAAAATAAATTCAATGAATTGGGATACAAGATAGAATGAAGGCTTTTAATTTTCATGCATGTGGCATGCATTATTTATAACTTATGATACTTCCAAATGCTCTTTTTGCCACTGAACTCTCAATTATTCTATATTTTTTTAAACAAAAGTTTGGGATCTGGCTTTCCCCTTTGTACTGACTCTATCCAGAAGGAGGAGCCATGTGGATATTTCAACATTCCCTGGATCCTATGCTTGGATCATTACTGGTTTTTGTCTACCCACTTAGACTGGTGGTTATAACCATTGCTGGAATTCACTGTCTCTAGAGGGGTGAGCCCCAAGTCTCCATGTCTAGCTTAGTATGTCCCCTACACTTCAGACTCAGATACAGAACTTTCTACTGGTCATCTCTACCTGGGTACCCGCAGGCACCTCAAACTAATCATCCAGTACTGACTCTCTCAATTGTTGGAATCACCAGCGACCTAACAGAACGTGTGGTCATAGTTAATCCTTCTCTCACACAGCCAGTCCTTCCTCAAGTCCTTTAGCTGTTATTGCATGCCAACACTTATTTTTTTTTCTCCTTTATAGCCCTCTATTCATTGTGTTCCTGTAGGCTTTCATATTTTCTGACCCAGAACCCTTATCCCCTGCTAATAGTTTTCTGTGTTGCAAGCCATTTTTGAAATGGCCACCAGAGAGACCTATCTAAAAAAAAATCAGATCTGAAGATAAGTGCAAAAAGTGTCCTCAGGTGAGGATAAAACAAACAAACAAACAAACACACACACACACAAAAACAAATAAAAATCAAATCTGACTCTGTTTCTTTCCTGCTATAAAGCTTACAGTGGCTCCTAGAAAATATGGCCTAAGAGTCACAATATAAGGACTATGGGACCCTCCACATTATCTCTATCTGTAGGCATTTTTAAAACTTCCTCTTGTGTTTTCTATTTCCACCACCCCAAAAAAGTTAGCATATCCTACATACATCTAGACACCAAATTGTTTCTCTTCACCGTGCTTTGCTTGCCCTCTCACTTCCCTGTTCCTTGGGCTTTTAACCTGCTCTGGAGAGGGCTCCAAGACCTTCCTCCTCCATGCTTGGTGATGAATGCCTTCTACATATCCACATCCACAAATTACCATGCATACTTAGAACTGATTGCAACTTACAGATTGTCTTAGAATGATCTTTATGTAGGTCTGTTCTCCAACTAGACTGCTGGATTCTTCAGGTCAGCATCGGTGTCTTACGTATCTCTTATCTTGTTAACACATCAAAGCACCACTTGACAAATAAATTAATTAGTGAACAAATGACCCATTGGTGATTCCTTTATCAGTGAGTATGACATACACCATGTCCTAAGAGATGTTCTTAAACTACCAGTATTGCTAAGCACTTAAATAAACATTTAAAAATATCATAGCTAAGTATATTCCAAGGAAATCATTTTCTTAACTGGCATATTTAATGCAGAGGAAGGTAAATATAAAACTCTTTCCCCCCTCATTTTGTGTGTTGCTCTAGGCCTAAGAAAGATGTTTCTTTGAGCAGGTGCCTCCAGGTGTCAGCCTGCAGGAAGTCATTTAACACTGGGGCACACCAGGGTAGTTTCCATGGAAGCAGAAATTAACCCCCAGGAACCTCATATGTTTTAAGAACCTTCAGCATATCTGGTACAGCCACCATCAGAGATAATAATTGAGGTGAATTCTTATAATAAAAGACAAATAGAAGTAAGATAAGTCACCTTCATAGGCATTAACCTGGGCTACTATAAATCTTTAAAGTGATATATGTTTTTTTTAAATTTAACAGTCACAATTTAACATGATTTTCAGTATTTTCCCCCAAAATCATAAATTATCTTTATTTAAATTGTTATAGCTAGTAATGGATATTTAAAATTGAAAATGCTTTTTTGTCAAATATTTTATCCATGCTTTTGTTTTATGCTCAAGTTTCTCTTTTTTAATATTTATAAATGCCTTTAGTTATGCTTTCTCAGGAAAGATGTCAAAAAGTTGAAAAAAGATTCAACAAAGTTTGTACACTCATCATGATGAAAAATACTGTGATCTGATAATTCTCATTGTTAGAAAGAATTTAAGATTTTTAAAGAGTAATATCAGATTTATTTATCAATTTGTGCCAGAAACTATTATAAGTGGTTTGTAAATACAAACTAATTTAATATTGTTTGTTTGTAAACATCAATTCATTTAATCTTCCCAGCAACCCTGTGAAGTAGGAAGAATTATCATCTGTCCCCTTTCACACACACACACACACACACACACACACACACTCACACAAACACACACACACACACACACACACAAAGGAAACTCTGACAAAGATGGCTTGATAAATTTGACTAGGTCTCTCAGTCAAAAGGTAGCGAAGGCAAATATTGACCTGGGTAAGTCTAGAACCAGAATCCATGCCCTGAACTGCTACGTTATCTTACCTTGTTCTTGTTCCTATTAAAGAGTGGGCAGATGAAGACCCCAGACGCAAAGGCATAAGGAGGCCAGTTTGGATCTCGTTTCATGCAAAGATTTTAGATTTGACAAGAATGAAAACAACATGAATGTGATTATTGTAACAGATTCTTCCACTTGCATGTTTTCTTTGTTCTCTGAAATCTGCAATTGATTAAGCCCCTCTTTCGGTCTTTTATTTCTCTGACTTTTGCTGAAATAATATTGTATAGTGAATTCTACAACATGAAGACATGATTTTCCTTAATAAGCAGATACAGAGCAAAAGCTGCCTCTTAATTTCCCCCTCTGAGGAGGACAATGAAAGAATCAATAATTTAAGTAGAACTCCATTCTTTTACCTGTATTGTAAATGTCAATATATTACATAATTAAATTAAATACCAAATAATATATTTTTAGATTATATCCATTGAAATGTTCTAGAGCAATTTCAAACCCATGGTTCATCCAAGCATCCAGACTCTTGTTCTTCAATACTGTTTTTCCACTAAGCAGAATCATGGCCCCTCGGAGAAAAGAATTCATGTTTGAGGTGGAAAAGTGAAAAATAAACTTGGAATACATTGCTACGGCAGAAAGCAAGACAGTTTCATGTTTAATTGGTTCCAGTGGAAGCTCCAGAGATGAAACTAAGAAAGGATCTTATTAGCCAAGTGGCGACAATTTTAGATTTAAAAATGTATTGATTGAAATTGTCTAACTTACAGTGAACATAAAAAAACCACGAGTCCAACTCAGGGAGATGAGGCGACGTGGGGGGAAAGATGGAAGACCACTGGGGTGTGGCAGAGACTGCTCTAGTTGACGAAGTGAGCGATGTTGTTGATGAAGTGAGCAACATCGTAAGAAGAAAAATATGTTATCTAGAAAAAATAGCAAAAGAAGCACAAGACTGGTACATAAAAAACTACAAATCATTATTGAAAGAAATTATAGAAGAGCTAAATAAATGGAAACACATCCTGTGTTGTGGATCAGAAAACAATATTGTTAAGATGAAAATGTCCTACCAAATTAATAAACAGATTCAACACAATCCATATCAAAATCCCTGGTGTTTGTTGTTGTTCGTTTGTTTTATGACAATTGGTCATAAAATTTATATGGTTATGAAAGTGTTTTGGGATAAATTATGTCCTTCCAAAATTCCTATGTTGAAGTCCTCACCCTCACTACTTCAGAATGTTACTGTATTTAGAGGTGGGGCCTTTAAAGAAGTAATTAAGTTAAAATGAGGTCATAGGGTAGGTCCTAGTTCAGTATGAATTATGTCCTTATAAACAGAAAAAAATTGAACACAGGCAAACGTAGAGGGAAGACCATGTGAAGACAAAGAAAGAAGATGACCATATGCAGGCCAAGGAGAGAGTCTTCAAAAATACACCAACCCTGCTAATCCCTTGATCTTAGACTTTCAGTTTCTAGATTGTGAGAAAATAAATTTCTACTGTTTAAGATAGCCCTAGTACACTAATACAGCAAAAGATATAGAATGGTCCAAATAGCCATAAAAACAAAAACAAAACCAAAAAATGTTGAAAGACTCAAACTTCCACATTCCATAGCTACAGTAATAAAGATAGTGTAGTACTAGCACTGAATTAACCAATAAATCAATGAAATAGTGTTGAAAGTACAGAAAAAAAAAAAGCCCTTATATTTATGGTCAGTTGATTTCTGACAAATATAGAAGGGAAAAAATAATATTTTTAACAAATGCTGCTGAGACAACTTGATATATGTATATGGAAAAGAATGACTGCAAAGCCCTTTTCAAACCATTCACCAAAATTCATTAAAAATATTTTGGAGACAAATGTAAGAGCTAACACTATAGAATTCTGAAAAAGAACTTAGGAGTCAATATTCATGACCTTGAGTTAAGCAATAGTTTCTTGGATATAACACCAGCAGTACAAATGACAAAAGAAAAAAAAAAGCTAAATTGTATTTCATCATAGTTATAAACTTTTGTGCTGCAAATAGTACATCAATGAATGGAAAAGGCAACCCACAGAACAGGAGTAAATATTTGAAATCCATATATGTAATAAGTGACTTGTATCCAGAATACAAAGAACACTTACAATTCAATAGTAAAACTATAAATAACCCAATTAAAAATGGACAAAAGAGCTGAAAAAACTTTTTCCAAAGAAGGTACACAAATAGCCAATAAATACATAAAAAAATCTCTCCACATTATTATTCAATAAGGACATATAAATCAAAACAACTTAAGGATGTCATTCCATGTCTGCTAAGATGTCTTTAATCAAAGACAGATAATAACAAATGTCGGTGATAATGTGAGAAGTTGTTATCCTCATTCATTCCTGGTGGAAATGTAAAATGGTTGTAGAAAACAAAGGGTTTCGGAGACATTTTGGCATCAGTTCCTCAAATGGTAAAACACAGAGTTCCCATGTGATCCAGCAGTTACACTCCTGGGTAAATCCAAGAAGCATGAAAACATGTCTACACAAAAACTCCTAAATGGATATTCATAGTAGATTATCCATAATCACTGAAAGGGTTAAAAAAACTCAAATGTCCACCAATTTATAAATAGATATATAAAATGAGCTATACCTATACCACTGGGTATCATTTATCAATAAAAAGAAACAGCCCTGGCCGGTTTGGCTCAGCAGTTAGAGCATCGGCCTGCGGTCCAGAGAGTCCTGGGTTCAGTTCCCGCTAAGGGCACGTACCTCAGTTACAGTTTGTCCCCGGTCCCGGTTGGGTCGTGTGGGAGGCAGCCACTCGATGTGTACCTTTCATGTCGATGTTTCTCTCTCCCTCTCTCTTCCTCTCTCTTCCTCCTGTTCTATCTGAAAATAAATGCAAAAATGTCCTCAGGTGAGGATAAAAAAAAAAAAGAAGAAACAAAATACTGATAGAGGATGTTGAAAATATGCTAAGTGAAAAAAATCTAATCATGAAAACCACATATTGTATGATTCCATTTATCTGAAATGTATAAAATAGGCAAATGCACAGAGGCAGCAAGTAGACTATGAGTTCCTGGAGGTAGGAGTTTGTAGGGCTTTGAGGAAAGAAAGGGAGAGGACTGTAAGTTTTCATGTTGGGTGACAGATATATTCTAGAATTAAACTGTTGTGATGTTGAACATCTCTGTGAATACACTAAAAAAAAATTGACTTATTCTGTTTAAATGGGTAAATTTTATGTTATGTAAAATATATCTTATTATTAACTTAGGAGCTGCAATCTTCTATTAAGAGAACTAGATGGGATAACCTGAATACATGGAGGCAGCGTAATGATCACTCTCTAAATTAGTCAGAGTTCTCTAGAGAAACAGAACCAATAGAATACACAGAGAAAGGGATTTGTTATAAAGAATTGCCTCACACAATCATGGAGGCTGAGAAATCCCACCCTCTGCCATCTGCAAGGTGGAGCCCTGGGAAAGACAGGGTCATTCAGTCCAAGTCTAACGTTATTATAGCCTCAAGAATGTGTGCTATTAATGTGTGGAATTCTATATCTAGAAAGGGGAGAATGATGAGTAATATTTGCACCCTTCCTCAATCAGTAGATGTTTATGTTACAGATTCTAACAGTTTACATTTCCACTCACAAATACTGTTTTTCTCTCTTAATGTCAAACTCTTATTTATTCTTCTGAACAAACTTTGTGAATGCCACATATATATGAATCTGTCTCTCTGTTTTAAAAATTAATTTTAGAGAGTGAGGAAGGGAGAGAGAGAAAGAGAGAAACACCAATGTGAGAGAGATACATCTGTCAGTTACCTACACTTGCCCCAACTAGGGATGGAACCCACAACCTAGGTATGAGCCCTAACTGGGAATCGAACCCACAACCTTCCATTGTACAGGATGCCACACTGGCCAGGGCTGAATCCCTCCCTTTTTGAACAAAGTTAAGTTTTACAATATTTAACTACCTTGTTTTCAAAATATATCTTTAAATATATTTTTAATGTGTATTTAACTTTGTTTATTCTGCTTCCTTTTGATTTCAAAACATATGTTTTAAATATATATTTTTAATCCACATGTATTTGACTACATTTTCTGGTGCTTCTCATATTGTCAAACGGTATATTTCAATCACGTTTAAAATGTATAGTATTAGCCAATACTTCCAAGTGTATGTATTTGTGAATAAAAGTGGCTTCTTCTCTGTGCATCTCAAAATTACTGGACAGGCTACAAGGTAATTGAAGGTACCTTGCCTTTTATCTATGCATATAATGAAGACCTGTAATGATGCTCTGTTAGGAAATGATATGAATTAGCCTCCTGCCTCTGGCCTTCTGGCTACTTAATGCACACCTTGCTTCCCCCTGGTTACAGTTTCTTTTTTTTTTTTTAGTTATAGCAAAAGTCATATATATATGTAATATATGCATATATGTGGATTTTACATAAATACTATATGCATGTATATATGACACTCAGTGTTTTCCCTCATTGGGGAATTTTAAAATAATATACTCCTAAAAAGCTAGGAAAGTGTCTTTGCAGTGGGGCTGTCAGAGTGGTGATGCTGCGCGGTGTCCAGGGAGTAGATGCCTCCCCTCCTCGAAACACAGGACAGAATATCACAATCTATTTATTCACTCGTTCCTGTATGCATTCGTGAATGTATTCAAAAGCATTTGTCGACTATTAGTGAAGAAGAATTTACTCTGTCAAGTTAAACCTAAAGATACTTCTTGAAATGAATGCCCAGTAGAGCACGTAGACAGGCAAGCATTTTCTGAGCATACAATGGGGATTGAGAATAACTCCACTAACCAACTAGCTTAACCCCGAAGAGGATCCACTTGAGCTATTAAAATGTGCCTTTTGATCTATTCCAAAATTCTTTCCATAAATGCTGTATTTTCATCAGATACAAATATGTATAAAGAAGATGTCTAATTTCTATACAAAAATAGTGTCTAGATTTACATGTTAGAGAGTTTGAAAAATCCTTAATAAGGAATTATATTTAACTTTCTTAATAAGGTAATTATGTTTTTTAATTATGTTGGCAAAACAAATCTGTTTTATTGTTTTTATTTGCTTCAGTTATGTTATCTTCCAATTTATGTTTAAATACTTCATTTACTGTTCATACAGATGTGTTATATTGACCTGGCCCTTTTCGAACTACTGCTCAGCCATTTTTCAAGTTTTTATTCAGTGCATTTATTATTTAGAATAGTGAAATGTATCTACCTCTCTAAGTAGGAAATAAACCTCCAGAAAGTAGGTCATGGGCTGCAACATAGTAGATATTCAGAAATCACTTATTTAATAAATCATTGAATTAACTGTGCATTCTGGTGGTAGTTTTCTATTCTCTGAGCCTACTAACTTTATTTCCAAATATTCATACATTCAAATGCTGCTTTATGCTCATCATGCTTCTTGTTTAATTTGTCCTCTTCCCACTGAAATCACCATCTTTTTCTTAAGTTGCCTGTAATCAATTCTAGAGTTTAATTACTTTCTTTGCCCCAAAGTGAAAATCTTGTTTCTGAAAATGACGTATTAAGCTGGAATATGCTATCAATGTATGAATTTTAATTAGAGAATTCTAGACATTTTTGTCAAAACGAATTTTAAAACACAATGACATGTGGATCCAATGAAAAACAGTGTGTTATTTTGCTTCTAAGTCAGTTTATTCATTTTTCAAACCCAGTTTGATTTAATGCATTGATGTAATATTAAACTAAAACAATCATAAATCTCAAGGACACTTTATATAATTTTAAATTTGTGATGATCATGTTACCCATTATACTTGTAATAAAATTGTATATATTTTATGAATATAAATTGTTATAAACTATGTTGCTTTTATGATATTAAAATAGATTTTATGTATGTTTGTTTTAGTTAAACAATATTTTTTCTGGTTTATTAACTATATAATACAATTTCCGAAGTTTTGTATATAAACACATTTATTGACTGCTGTGGATCAAAGTCTGAGAATCACTCTTATACATTGATCAAGCTTAAATTGATTAATATGTTGCAACATTGTCGGTGGACTGTAAACAAATTAATCAGGATTTTTAAAGAAATTACAATGTCAATCGTGTCTTTGTTAAGATAATGCAATTAGATGTTTAGTTTTCATCCCCAATTGCAGAAAACAAATATATGAAACATAAAATCAAAGGGAATGAATGAGACCATTTTGTCATACTAGGTAGAGTCTGAATAACAATGTATGTAATAATAAATAGTTTTATAGGATGTATATTATGAATTTAAGCTTTATTATCATCTTACATTTGACCTAAAATAGTCAATGGAATATAATTTGCAAAGTTTTGATTAATATGACAGCTTTTGATATGTGTAAACTGAGCTAAGGCATATATATATATGTTGTTTCATTTTTATATAGTTCCTTCTTTTTGTAAGAAACCAATGACAAACACTTATCAAATTTCTTCCCTTATTTCCATTTTCAATAGTAGGTTTTTCTTCCTGATGATCTTATCTCAAACTTGGATAGCATCAATACACTAGAGATATACTTCAACATCTCAGTTATATTTTAAAACATCTGACAGGTATCCAAATCTATAATATTGCTTTTTTTCCTGATTTTCCAGGGATTACAAAATTTATTTCATTTTTTAGTTCACATTTTTTCTTTCAATTCACATTAATGATAATAATGTTAAGCTTTCTTTCAGAAAGAAGTCCAAATTCTTTAGAATATCAAGCAACGTCCTTCAAAGTTAGCTTTACATACTTCGTTAACCTAATCTTCAATGCCCATCCTGACTTTCTACCAGCCCTCTAGTGCTAATACTACAGGTATCGATTACGTTAGGTATTGTGTCTTGAGAAGTCACCAATTCTGGGTTGTGTTACAAGTTGAAATTCTAGGAGGAGCTTGAGTATGTTATCAAAGCCTTGAATGAGATAAACAAAATGCAATGAGCCCAAATAAAGTTGGACTGGTAACTGAGTAAACAGGAGTGAAGTTTTTCACACAGTTTACTTCTCACCATTTATTATACTATCTATAGGTTTTCTTCAGCAACATTCTTTCTCTGAGTTTCAGTTTCCTTAGGTGTAAAATCTTAATTTGTTATATAGCATTGGTGTGAAGATGATGTGAAAAAAATCTATGAAATATATTAAACTCAGAAGTATCCCTGTCCTTCATATTATTAAGGAATATCATTCCTTCCTCTAATTCATTAGCAAACTTCAAGACACAGATCAAAGTCACTTGTTTTTTTATTGTTTACTACAGTAAATTGTTCCCGAAAAATGGCAATAATTATTTGCTTCCCTGTATCCATGCTCTTTGCAACATGTCTTTGCAGCTTTTTCCATGAACAGACAAAATCCTTTCTCCTACCCCTTGAATCTGATCTGGACCGACAACTTGCTTTGACAAGGATGTTGTGTACATGACATAAACCAGTCCCATGTCTAGGTTTCAAGAGTCCGTTCACATGTCTTCATTCTCCCTGTCCCCTGTGGCTGCCATGTAAACATGTCTGGGCTAATGCCCTGAAGAATGAGGGACCACATGGACCAGAATGCAGTCAGCTCGGTTTCTCCACGGAGGTTCCAGATACGTGATCACCCACTCGAGATCAGCATGTCCAACCAGACACGTGAGCAAGGCTAGTTGCTGGCTGTTTTGCAAACTTGAGTTAAATAAATACTTGTTGTTTTAAGCTGCTTCATTTTGAGGCGATTGATTTTGCAGCAATATCCAGTCCACCCATTTTCTGTTGTTTGTTTTGTTTTTTATAAATGAGTGTTTATTCCTTTATGTTTTTTTTCTTTATTGATTTTAGAGAGAGAGAAGGGGACAGGGAGAGGGAGATAGACACATCGATGAGAGAGAATATCGATTGGCCGCCTCCTGCATGCCCCCCACTGGGGATTTGGCCCACAACTGGGCAACCTCTTGGTGCATGGGTCGACGCTCAACCACTGAGTCACACCTACCAGGCCCAGTCCACACGTTTTAATTCCCTATTACAGATTATTCCCTCTGGTGTGTCAACAGTACAGCCCCTCTCTCACTTGTCACATGTCTCATTATTCTTTGATTTGATACTGTCTTTCTTACTCTGTTAACCAACATCCCACAGGGACAGGGGCCATTTCATGCTCATCATTGTAACCTTATGACTAGGTTAAATGCCTAACACATCATAGATACGCAGTAAATGCTACTAACTGATGAAATCAGTCAAAATGCTCAGGCTATTTGTCACACATTGGCAAAATTTAAGATTCCTCTTGTTCCCTCAGCTCATGCAGATAATGCGGCTATGACTTGCTGTGTGTTTTCTCATGGCTGCAGAGGGTTGAAACATCCTCAGAGATTCAGTGACATTTGCTATTCAAACATTTTTGTTCCAATTAATGGTGAACCTTCTCAGGGGTAGAACAGCACAAATGACTTGTCTCAGAGACAGTCTCTCCCAGGGAAAACCGAAATGGAAAATCAAAATATGCCGTAGTTTTAATGAAAAAACAGTCCACAGAACCCTCAGTAGAAGTGGGAAACTGGGAATTATATTGTGAAATAGAGCATGTCAAACACAATATGGCCATTGCTGTCAGCTGCTGTCTCTGGAATAACGCACAGCACCATCGATGAATTGACCTATTTATCTCTTTAGCAAACCTGCAAGGATTCCATTGCTGGACGATGTTATTCTTTTAAAAATCAAAATATGTACCTTTCTCCTTTAAGTTTCCTAGCTGTTAACCATAGAGCAATTATGATTTAAGTACATTATATATTATATTTATTACCATCTATAGAAACTCAGTGCTTAACCACATCCACACAGACATATTACTATAGGATATTTGTAAAGCACTCTAACATGTATAAAATGTCATTTTTGTTTTATCATATAAATAATCCAGGGAGGTAGCTTCAGGAAGAACTGCCCATTTCTTTTCATATTAGAGGCAGCATAATCACAAAATTTAATGTATTACATTTGTCAAAGTAGTTAAGAGTCATAATTGGAACCAAATTATTACTTCAAAATCACTATCTTTTTCTTAAGGAAAACAAATTTGACTATAATATAAAGTCACATGTGAATCTATATTAACCCTTCCTTCTTCCTTTCACCATTGAGTACCAGGTTACTTATTTGACTCAGAGTTTTACTTTAGGGCACTGAAGAGTCATGGAAAGGCCTAGACCTGAAGGAAAGCAACTCTGTGCTCAGTCAGGAAATCATTACTAATGACTGTAAACACCTGCAAGGTGAGGATCCTGAGGAATGCACACCTCTTGGTTTCTCAAGTAAGTCAACAGGATTTTCAGCTGAGGTGACGCAGGAATTCTCATAATTATATGAGAGCTCACTCACTTATTGTCAGATGTCTGTGCTACAGAAAAATTATTCTTCAACTTTATAGCATAACATCAGTCATTCATCCATTTAGTCAATGTTCACAGACTGTCTGCCGTCTTCCAGGTGCCGTGCTAGGTCCTGGCTACAGGACAGGAAACAAACAGACGTGGGGCCTGGTCTCATGCAGGTTCTGCTCCAGTGGGAGACACATGTTTTTAACAAACAAACACACACACCTATAAAATGTGAAATTGTAAGAAAAGTTATGGTGGAAAAGAGTGCCAAGTGCTCTATAAGGAAACACAGAGGGGTATGCATTTAGACAGAAACAAGGATGACCATGCCAAGGAAGTCGTAGGGCAAAGTCTGATTGATGGGTGAGGAGTCGACGCCCTGAGGGGCTGCTAGAGGGAAGACAGTGAATCCAAGAGTGCCAGGACATAAATATGAGGCAGGTGAGAGAAGCCAGCTCATTGAGAACCTTGAAGAGCAAGGGAAGAGACTCAGGTTCAAATCAAGAGCACTGAGAATCACTTAGCTTTTAAGTTGAAGAATGACATGATCTAACTTGTTTTTCAAAGATTGACATAGCTGCTGTGTGGAGATGATTGAGGGGAATGGAAATGGGAAAAAAGCTAGAAAAGTCGTTGTGGTAGCAGAGGTAAGGGTTTTTCGTTGGCTAGTACTAATGTGGGACCAAGGAAGATGAGAAGAACTCTGCACAGCTTTTCATTATTTCCGGTGGTTATGACCGCATGTGGGAGCTCAGAAAACATAACGATGTCCAGTGTGTCTTGCAGCTTTCTTTGTGGGAAATAAAGCATGCACCTTGTTTTGAACATTTCCAGGATTCCTAGAAAAAGTGAGACTTAGTGAGAATTCAACTCAGGACACATGCTACAGCATGGACAAGACTTGAAGACCTTATGCGAAGTGACTAAAGTCAGTCACAAAATGGAAATTTTTCTATGATTCCACTTACATGGGGAATTTAAGCAGTCATACTCATAGAGATGGAAAGTAGATTGGTGGTCCCCAAGGTCCAGGGAGAGGAGGAAATGAGGAGTGTTATTTAATGGTTCAGAATTTCAGTTGGGGAAGATAAAATTCTGGAGATGGATGGTGGTGATAATTGTACAACAATGTAATTATATTTAATGCCACTGAATTTTATACTTAAAAATGATTACAATGGCCCTGACGGTGTGACTCAGTGGTTGAGCGTTAACCCATGCACCAAGAGGTTGCTGGTTCGATTACCAGTCAGGACACATGCCCAGGTTGTGGGCCCAATCCCCAGTGGGGGGCATGCAGGAAACTGCCAATCAATGTTCTCTCTCATCGATGTTTCTATCTCTCTCCCTCTCCCTTCCTCTCTCTCTAAAATCAATACAGAAAAGAAAAAATTTTTTAAAAAGTTACAATGGTACTTTTTATTTTATATGTATTTTATGCCCAATAAAAAAAACAAAAAAATGTTTAACTCAGAAACAATGAATGTTATTACCTGGATGAATTTATAAAACCTAACATGGATATTTAGGAGTATATTCTACATCAATTTAATGCATCACATGTGTGTGTGAACTAAAACATAATTTAAATAAGATAGAATCATGCGTCTCTACTGCAGCTGCATCCTGAATTTTATTTGACAATGCTCTGGGAATGTTCGTACTTTCTGTGTGTCGGGTGGGAGGCGTTTTCTTGTCCTTGTTAAGATCTGGTGTTCCACTTTTCCTCATTTTAAATAACTTTCACCTGACTTTCATTTCCATATCAATAAGTTCATTCTAGCAATAAAATTTTATTGTCAGTCTTTCCAAGTTTTTATTTTCACCTTTTTATGAGTACTATCAGGAGACAAGAATGAGCTTTACCCTTATATACCAATGTGCCACTCAAATTTATATCCTAAAGTTAATCCAAAAGTTTTGGAGGATTTATTTTCTCATGCTTATCCAAATGTGTCAATTCAGAAACATATAGGTGTTCTAAAAATTCAGCATCACGCCAACCATACTGAAGCCACTGCAGTCAATACAGTGAGTGGAGCCTGAGCCTTTTGAATTTGAAGAGGATTCTCTCCATCACACAGTCGGTGCAGAGAGGTACTTGACTGACACAGTGAAATTGTGTCATCTAAGATCTGTTGATGAGTCTTCTTATGTTTGGTTAAGCTCTCATATTATTCAATGTAGAAAAGAAATAACAAAGTCCCAGCCTTCTGTATAGCCAAGATATGGGAATGCAACCTATGTTTCCCCAGTCAGTTTCACCTGTGAGAGACTTTGATCTGAGTGAGCAACATGAGAAAACAGATGTGCATCAAGCCACGCTTTTGCTGGAGCAAGTGAATGTAAACGTGTGCTGTGTTGGGGTGGTATCACTGTAATAACCTGGTTATTAGTGAAGAGGAAAGGAAGAAAGGGGAGATTGGTAATATAGGCATGACATTTATACAGCTTTGGTTTAACCTTCTCTAAGTCTGTTTCCTGCAGATCGATGAGGGGAAGGGTCTGGACAGAGGCATTTTAGACACATGCTCAGTAAGGTCTGGGTGACATGGGAAGATGCTTACCTGTCAGTGACACCTAGGAGTGAGTCATTGGCCAGAACAGGTGTGACTACTGCAAAGGCATGAAGTCTGAGATATCTCCTGAACAAGGAGAGTCCCCTCTCTCGGCCCTCTCTCTTGCTTGCCCATGTTCCTGGCTCTCTTGTTGCAGAGGGAGTGCTCCCCTGCATTCGCCCACGTGGCCCAGAGCCATGTGGACTCCACACAATAGACTAATGGACTGTGACTAGCCTGATGCCTGATGCTGTGCTGGACTCCACTCCACCATGGAATGGGAACCCTGGACACTGGCCCTGCTTCTAGCTCTGCTGAATCCCCAGCTACACCTCTTCCAGGACTAAACTAAGGGAAATGGGACTTTGAAAATCAAGGGATATAATTCTACACAAATAAAAGTCACTCATTTTCCCATGTGAGTCTGAGAAAATTCTTTTTCTCAAGGTATCATAAGAACCCCACTCCCACTAGCAATGGAGAAAGGCAATCCATGCAATTCTCCAGTAACAGGGCGATGGCAGTTGTTAAACATCAAGTTCTTGACTCAAAGGTAGCATCTGCATGGGGCGATAGTGGTCACCGAGCAGTCAGATTCCCTGCAAAGTTCTAGGTGGTAGCAATATCAACGTCAAGAGTGTTTACATACAAACATTTTTTTTTTTTTTTTGTCATTCCTTCACACCTGTTTCTTAGAAGCAGAGACTAATCCTGGTTTCTTAGGCTTTGTAATGATTCTATATGCCATTGTATATACTTTTAATTAATTATGCTTCTACTTCACCCAGTGAAACGTCATTCTATTGTTGAAATAAAGGACCTGACTGATACACTTCATAGAAACATGCTTTCACTCAGTCTCAGCCAGTCATTTATCAATGGCTTTTGTAAATGGCATTTATCATTCACTTAAACACTCATTCAGCATCTACTATATTCCAAGAACTGAATTGGTTTCAGAATAAGCAGAGACTAATACCATAAATCCAGAATCGTGCCTCAAGAATATGTAAATCTAGTCAAAGACCTGATAAATAAATGGGCAATCACAGTTGCAGTGTGGTGATCATTATAAAGAAATACTCAGAGAGAGATGTTAGAATGGAAGAAGGGGCACCTTTGCTACCCTTGGACAATCAAAGAAGACTTCTGGGAAAAAGCAGTGCTTTCCAAAGTTTGATTCACAGGCCGCTTGCATTCGAGTCACCTGCTGGTGCTTGAACCTGCTAAATTGTTTGTCCTACTCTAAATCTGCTGTGTGAAAAAATCTGGCTTTTTACTCAGGACTGTGCACATGGAGACAATGTCCCAGGGATATAAGCTGGGCAAGGGAAGGGACTGGATCTGGGAAGCTGCCTGTTCCAAGTCCCAGGAGTAAGAGGTTACAGTTGAGTGATTAGGGTCCAAGACCAAAGGACGAAAGGTACAGATAGCTTCAAGCATCTCCAGATTGATATCTTTTGACATTGATGTACAAAGCCAAAGTTCTGAGTCTAAGAGATCCGGATTTGAATCCTCCACTATCTCCAGTGACTATGTTGTTACAGTTTAGTAAGCTACAGTATATCCACTTGAACAAAAAAGAGTGATACTAAACACATTAGAAGGATTAAACTTAATTAGTTGTATAAAGACACTGATTTTCAAAGAAGGTTGGCTTTATTACCTTTGTATATTTTTGCCAAAAAGAGTTGCCTTTTGTTTTGTTTTTTCCCCCCACAGTTTTTTGGTCTTTAGTTGTTAAATATCAGATGGCAAAGGAGTGTACTGTCAATTCACTTAATGCAATGCACAGAAGAACAGCTGTGCAGATGGACGTTTAATAAATGTCTTTTAACAATAGTCTTGATGGCATTTATACCTTCTTAAGTCATGTTAAAATTACTGAGTTCACATTACATTATTCTAAAGAAACATAGCCCTTTGAAAAGCATATGGGAATATATTTTTTAATTATAAAATATTGGCTCTGATCTAGCTTGAAAAAATACAGCAAATGGCTAAATGTGAAAGAAAATACTTTAAAATGTATTGGGAATATGTTAGCAGATGTTTCCCAATTTTTTTTTTTTTTATTTGGAGTGTAGTGTTGGCATAATATTATCATTTAGATCTAAACTTTGTTACTAAGAAAATAAAAACTGTATCCACCTCTCTGATTATGACCCTTTTGTTATTTATTTGTATAAAAGAGAGAGGACTAGAGCAATTATGCTTGAAATCACTCTTTATTGAGGCTTTCCATTTGGTATTTCATGCTGTCCTTGTTTTCTTGATTTCCCATGAAATCAGATATTATTTTCTAATTATTGCAGCACAATAACAGCTGAGCTACAGCAGGCTTTTCCTGTTACTGAGTTTGGTAAACAAGGTATTTATGATTTCAGCAGATGTCTCTGATTTGAGACCCTTTACTTTTTTCTAAGCAGCGAATGACCAAGCTGTAGACATAAGTCCATCAAGTCTATCTGAGAGCTCACGTGGTCATCAACCACACTGGCCATGTGAAACTTTACATTTTTTTCCTTTCTTCTACTTGTAGATTACTTCATAAAACTTGCAATACAATGTATTTGTTAAAACCAATTCTTTCTTGGTTTTATACTATTGCTCTTAATGTGACATTACATTGCAAATGTTTTGTTATGGTACTTCTTCCTTTAAGGCGTGAACATATATGTCTTTTTACTGTCTGCGATTGTTTTTGGACTCACTGTTTTTACTATCCACTGTCCACAGAAAAAAGTATGTATTTCTTGCTATGTTATGCAAAGCCTCCCATGAAGTGATGTAAATCAGCCTTTTTTACATACACTACATACTATATCCTCTACAAATCTCATGTTCCAGCTGCTGTGAACCCTTTCCAGGACATGCCTGTATTTTTGTAGCTTTGCCTTGGTCTTCTCCCTGTGACAGATGCCTTTTACCCACATATCCAGAAGTTCCATCTTCAAGGCCCTTATAAATGGAGACCTCTGTGAATGGACATTGAGAAGAGTCTAATATTTGGCCACAGCAAATAAGCTGCAGTGGCCACTCTTGCCTGTGTCTTTATGTGTGTATGTGCAAGAGTTTTCTTTGGGAATGGATGTGCCATGCTCTGCCACTGCCTCTCTGCATCTGGCTTTCTGGAGGTCTGCTGCAAAGTGGGATGGCCCTCAGCAGGTCTTCCCTGTGCCAGAGGGGGACGTTGCCATACCCTTCACCAGCCAGGGAAACAGGTCAGCTACGGCAGACACATCGAGGCCTATGGCGTGTGTGCCACCGTCAGGGAGCTGTCAGCTGAGTTCGGTCCCAGTGGGAAGCAGCAAAAACTGGGGCAGGAACTCTTGCCTCTCTCTCTGTCTCTCTCTGTCTCTCTCTCTCTGTCTCTCTCTCTCTGTCTGTCTCTCTCTCTCTCTCTCTCTCTCTCTCTCTCTCTCTCTCTCTCTCTTTTCAAAAGAGATTCACGTGAGTCACTGTCTGGGACCCGGCCAGGGCCTCAGGCTGCAGAACTGAGCATTCACCAGGATTGAAAGGGGGAAGCCTGAAAGGGGGAAGCCTTTCAAGGGTCTTTTATCCCAGTTCATTCGGTTTTAAGAGAAGACCTGCCATCCTCACATCCTCACATCCTTTGAGCCCTGCCAGGAGCTGGTGTTGATGGAAATGTACCTCAGGTCGGTCCCCTTGGGACTGCACCGGGGACACTTGTTTGGGTTATTTAATTTGTCCCAGTTTGAGGGCAGTGGGATGATTTGAGGTTGAAAATGTTGGTAATATATATAAATATATTTTATAGTCCATATCTTTGTATGGAATTATAGTATGTAACCCTTCAATTTTACAAATATCATCTTCAATTGTTGTATCAATTTATATTTCCACTCAACAGTAATGATAGTTCCCATAGCTTAATATGAAATGCTAAGTATTGCTAGATTTTAATTATTGCTAAATTTTGACATCTTAATTTCAAAAGCATTCCACAAAATGGGATACCAAGGAACTCACTGTGTCTTCATTTTAATTTCCCTGAATACCAGTGACATGTCTTAAAATTCCACAGACACAAGAATAGAGGTATTTCACTTATAGAATAGAATAAGTCTGTAATTAAAACAAAGGGGCTAGAGTTAAGTTATCAACATGGATAATGCTTAAAAATTAAAGCTTTGATAAAAAGGTATATATATTTACATATATTACCCTATATAGGCTAGAGTATCAGTTATATAAAATCTAAAACAGGCCAATCAAGACTATGAAGGTTTATGAATGCATTTATAAAGAGCAAAAATGGTTACTTCAGGGAACCATGGTAGGGGACTGTCATTGGCTAGGGGTACACAAGACCTCAATTGGTACTGGATATTTTACCTTGCAGGTGGGCTTCCAGGTGTTTTGTTTTTCTCTACAGCTTTCCAGCTTAAAAATATTTATAACGTTAAAATAGGATGAATTGCATATTGGTGATGGCTATTTTATCCTCTGATCTTTCATTGTTTCTTACAAAACATAGAAGAAAGTGAGCTGTACTGAACTCCCATTCACCTTTCCGTCCCTGGTTTAAGCCGTCACCGTCTTTTGATTGTATTACTGCACCTGCATGACAAATGGCCTTCCCACTCTTACCCTTCCCTAATACAGTCTATTTTATTTTGAAAATTTCTATTAGTTCTTTAAATATTTAAGCCAGATCATGCGATGTTTCTGCCCAAAAGCTTGCAATCAATTCCCATTTTAATCACAATAAAAAATGTATTTCTTACAATGGCCATAAGACCCCCTGTTCATTCTCTGACCTTATCTCTTATTAATGTTTGATCAGAAATTCAGGAGAATACCATAGGGTATTTGTTTAACATATCCAGTCTGCTTGGAACACGATTTCTGAAGTATGTGCTTAGCTAATTCCCTCACCTCCTTCACGTCTTGCGGACTTTCTCAAAGCAGTTCTCCTAAACCACTGATTTAAGGCTGCAACTTGCTGTCCGACTGCACCGCTGTGCTACTCACCGCCCCTCATTCTGCTCCACTTTCGCATTTTCAGGGGCACTTATCAATGTTAAAATGTTAACATGCTGCATAATGTACTTATTTATTAGGTTTACTGTTTATTATGTCTCCTTCCACTAGAACATAAGCTCCTTGAAGCGGGGAATATTTATTTGGTTCAGCAATGATCCCCAGAAACTAGAATCTATGACACTCAATAATTATTTGTGGAATAAATGCATAAATAAATGATGGAGAGAAGAAATTTCCATATTTTATTTCATACTTATTCTGGGAAATTTCTCATGGAGGACAACAGCAGGCAGAGTTGGTGGCACTGTATAAATGATTTCCCTGTGAGTATGTTTGTATATTTTTCTGAATTCCTATAGCTAAATTTGCTAAACATTAATATATGCACGCTGATACAAAGTCATTGAAGTATTGACAAGCGCAGTGCTGGAGATGAGAGGTCCAAGAATTCTGAACTTGCATAAGAAAAGTTCTTTCTCTAGAGAAGTCCACAGCTACTATATAAGTTAATGACCATAGGAAACATTAGCTTTGTCTTGTTTCTGATTCGAATAAAAAAAAATACTTATTCTTAAAACTGCAGCCCAGAACACACACACACACACACACACACACACACACACACACACACCCATTTCTGATTACATTGTCCAAATCAAGTGGCCCTACTAAGTTTATGAGGATAGAAACACGCAATTCTATTTTGTTTCAGGAGGACCAGAAATATTTGTAACCATAATAACGATCATGTAATTTTCCTCACATAATTCCAAGTATTTTTTTCTTCTATCTCTGCCACCTTCAATGTCTCTTCTATAAATAGCTGGGACAAGAGAAAGGACCAAGCTTTGAGCAGCTGGTGTTAGCTCAGTTCAACCATTAAAAAATATTTATTCATCTTAAAACTTCACCTTTATTTACTAAAGGCAAATGCCACTCCCCAAAAAAACAGCCCTGAGTAATCTGGAAATTACCTTCTTTCCATGATGGTAACCAGGGAAACATCAAACCCAGTGATTTCCATTCCTGATTTCCTCTTGGAATTACTTGGAGCATTTCATAAAAATAAACCCGTTGGTATCACTTTAAGAAATCAAGGCTTAGTAGATCTAAAGGGAATATCATTAATACATGTTTAAAATGGTCAACTCTTCCAATAGGATTTTGATGTCACTATGTGGTGACTAGAATTTGTATCCAAAGAAAATATTGAAGGTCTCAAGTGTTCCTGACTTTCAGAAGAATGATTTAAATGTAGCCTAGAAGCAACTAATTAGTATTTCTACTTAGTATCTCTAGAGATTTTGGAGCTCTATCAGGCTTAATAACTATTAACTTAACTCATTACTACAGAGGAAGTAACTGACTTCTAAAATGGGTTAATCCCTGTTTCTGAGGCTCTATAGCTAGGTAGTGGCAGTGTTGGCATTAGAACTAAAGGATGATATAGAATGTTCAAATTTAAAAAATGTGGAAATAATCTAGTCCGCCTCATTTATTTATTTATTTTTTTCTTTTCTTTTTTGTTTTTCTTAACCCGAGGATATTTTTCCATTCATCTCCAGATAGAGTGGGAGGGAGGGAGGAAGAGAGAGAGAGAAAGAGAGAGAGAGAAGAAGAGACAGAAACATCCATGTGAGAGAGACACATCTATTGGCTGCCTCCCGCACCACTTCGACCAGGGCCAGAAACTGAACTGCAACCAAGGTACGTGCCCTTGACCAGAATTGAACCTGTGACTCTTTGGTCCAAGGGCCAATGCCCTAACTGCTGAGCCAAACCGACCAGGGCTAGTCTGCTTAATTGAAAATAAAATAAAAAACTGAGTTACCAAAAATATTGAGTTCCTTAGGGCAAGGAGTTTGCAACTTCCGAGTGCAAACACATCACCATGCAACAAGACATTGATGACTAATTACGACATGAGTGCCCTTCCCTCGTTCCCTTCCTTCCACAACTTTCTGTGCTAGAAAACTCTTCTCAATGATTAGCTTGCTAGATAGGAAGAGGAAGAGTTTGCGTCCCAGTGTGTAAATGCACCTGTCATGAGTGGCAGCGATCCTTCACTGGGGGCTTTCTGCTCCTCGTGGCCAGAGCCTGTCTTGGGCTCAGACTCTGCCTGCTGATCCACTCTGTCTTTGAAGCAGGCCTCTAAGTCCAATGCTCCCAGGGTTCTTTAAGGCCCAACGCTAGACTTCCTGCTGCTGTCTGTTTGCTGCAATTAAAGGAAAGAAGTCTCCAGATTGATTTAGTTTAGAATAGTTCTGTTAATCAGTATGGAAAAGTCAGCAATAAAAAATAATGGAGACTCAGATTTAAAACATAAGAAATTTTACGAAGTTGTTCAAGTCATATTTTCTGTTCTGTACTTGCTGTTCTGTGTCTTAAAGAAGTAGCTTGGAATCTCTTCAAGGTTTTGTGCCAAACTATCATTTACAACGAAGAGCCCTGATCGGGGGCAGGGGAGGAGGCTGATTGATGTGTCTCTCTCACATCCATGCTTCTCTCTCTCTCTCACTCCCTCCCTCCCTTCCACTCTATCTGGGAATCAGTGGAAAAATATCCTTGAATGACGATTAACCACTACAACAGCAACAACAACAAAAACATACAATGGAGAGGCTCACTCACCACCACATCCCAGTTTCTCCAGCAAGACCAGAAGGTGCCATGCACTTGGCAATACAGATCCCCTCCTCTCTTATCACTATGTACTTGTGAAGATGTGTACATAGGTGTACTGACCTCAGATTAGCTACCTCAGTCACATCCTAAGTGTATCTATTGTCATACATAATAGTAGCGAAATTTCTAGAATGCCAAGTTCCTGTGCCTCGTTCAGTTTTTAGAAGCCTTATGAAAACACTAGAGTGAATACTAATGTCTTTTCAAAAATTAAATTACGGAAAAAGGAAGGAGATATTTGAAAAGTTAATAAACTTCTTTAGTTACATCTCAAATTCTCTTTACTATTGTTCACTTTTAGCTCTGCATAATAAGCAAAATATAAGTGAAACCAAACTTCCGGGCCAGAGTCCTTTCTGAAGGATCAGAGCTGCGCTGTAACCTTAAACACATTCCCTGAGTTCTTTTTGCCTTTGTCTCTGCATCTCACTGGCAACAACTTTTATTTATTTAATTTATTTATTTATTTATTTTGAGAGAGAGAGAGAGAGAGAGAGACTGACCTGTTGTTCCACTTATTTATGCATGCATTGTTTGCTTCTTGTATGTGCCCTGACTGGAGATCAAACCTGAAACCTTGGTGTATCCGGATGAGACTCTAGCCAGCTGATCTACCCGGCCAGGGCCTGGCAACAAGTTTCTGTTTCTAGAATTTCAGTAGACTCAGCCTTGGAAGAGGGACTTCAGTTAAGGGAAAAGGAAGTTACTGAGGCAAGAGAAGAGTAGGTGCTTATTCACATATCTATTAGACCTATTACAATTTCATTCCAGAAAGTAGCCCCTTTAATTTATTTGACAATGAATAATATGGATATTCTTTTTTAATGTATAAATATTTTAGGTGATGTTTCTAATAGAAAGTGATTCAAACATGTACACATAATGCTTATGATGTGATAACAGTAGCAAGCCTAAAAATTATTCATAATAAAACTTTTATATCACATTTGACAATTATAAAGGATTTTCTGATACCGATTTTTGCTATTTCAAGGGGAAAAGAAATAAGGGCAATTATGAGGGAAAGGACTGTACTTGATTTTCCTCTGAAATGAGAGTAAAAACAAAAATTGATGGTCATGTTTCACTGTAATTAACCAAACAGCAGAAACCATTATTTATAGTTGCCCCAAGGCTATACTGCAGGTTAACCCATTTTCTTAAGATTTTCTTTGTACAATTGTTCTTAATCATGTTGCCATTATTGTGGAAATGACTAATCCATGTATTCTAAATGGAAAAAAGTATCAGCACAATTACCTAACGACATTTTTAATTTTACCTACTGTTCCAAATCAAACTCCCGATGTCTCTCTGAATTAATATTAAAAAACTTTTAGAGTACCAATTTAATTACAAAATATTACTGAATTGTCTTTCCCTTTTGTGCTATAAGGGTGACTTATCTATAAAATATAAAAACATGCAGATAAAAAGAGTATTTTTTTCCATACATACTTTCTAATATCTTTATATTTTGGCCTCAACTGAACTAGCTGATCTCAACAAAACTAAAACTCTTTCTGAACGACAACTTTTGTATACACAGCTGCAGTGTATTATTATAGTAGAACCAATGATTTCTCATTTAATTCTCATTACAATTATAAATATATTGGGAGAAAGGTAATTTTCATAAAGATAAATCATTATGCATTCTTCCCTTGATTTAATCAGCGTCTGTTTTATTTTGAAACACCAGTGATGCATTTATTTCAGCCAGCAAATATGTAGCATTAAACAAAAGCATCTTTCATATACAGTGCTTTCAGAACCCTCTAACATTAATGTACAGTCACACACAGCTCAGTGACAGGCATATGTTCTGAGAAATGCAGTATCAGGTGATCTCTCGTTGCATGAATGTCATAGAGTGCACTAACACAAACCTAGAGGGTATAACCTACTACACCTAGGCTGTATGGTCTAGCTTATTGCCCCGGGCTACAAGCCTGTACAGCATGTTACTGTACTGAATACTGTAGGCAAGTATAACACAGTGGTATTTTTGAATTTAAACCTAGAAAACATACAATAAACGTATGGTATAAAAGATAAAATGGTGCACCTGTACCGGGCACTTTCCATGAAGGGAGCTTGCAGGACTGGAAGCTGCCTTGGGTGAGTTAGTGAGTGGACAGTGAATGAATGCGGGGGTGCCTAGGACATTACTGTACATTACTGCAGACTTTATAAACACCATACACTTAGGCTACAGTAATTTAAAAACAACACAGGATTAAATCATGCACAAGAGAAGAGACCCATAAATATTAGATGTATGAGGCTGCTGCTGGCTTAACACAGCATACTGGTTTTTTGTTTGTTTTGTTTTGTTTTAAATAGAGGGTTTTTTTGTTTTTGTTTTGATTAGTCACAGATGAAACAAAAGAAAAGAGCTTCTCAGAATCAATAAATGTTAGGTTTTTTATAAAGTACTTTTCCAATAGTATTTATTATTAGTTAAGCCATGACTCAGGATCCCTGGGTGGGATGTACCCAGGTCCCCCTTCACCTCCCTGGGAGAAAGATGGAGGACAGAGGGCAGGTAGGTGGAGCTAGTTCAGATCTTCCCCGGAAACAAGACTTCTGCCAGGCAGTCATCCCAGGCCAACACCCAGGACATGGGGCAGAGGGACTTGTATACACAGTGTGCTGTTTTACAGCAAACTGTTTTTATAAGTAGGAAGAGTATGCTCAAAAATAATGATAAAACACATGCACCGGTAACATAGTTGTTTATTATCATTATCCAGTCTTAGGTACTGCACATAATTGTGTGTACTATACTGTATACAACCGGAAGAGCTGCAGGTTTGTTTACACCAGCATCACCACAAACACATGACTAATTTGTAGAATTATGATGTTAGGACAGCAACAATGTCACGAGGTGATAGGAATTTTTCAGCTCCATTATAAACTCATGGGACCTCTGTGATATGTGCAGCTCATTCACCATTGACCGAAACTTCATTATGATACCAAACCCAGGTTTGGCTGCCTGCTGCTTTGAAAGCCAATACTCTAGAGACAGGTGCTGGTGTAAGGAAAGGAGGTTTATTCAAGAACTGGCAGCTGGAGAATATGGTGGACTCTCATCACAAAGACCATATTTTTATTTAAATTAAAAATGTTTATTAATTTTAGAGAGAGGGGAGAAGGGAGAGAAAGAGAGGGGGGAAAGACATTAATTTTTTTAGTTTTTTTTTCTTTATTGATTTTAGAGAAAGGGAGAGAGAGATAGAAACATAGATGAGAGAGAACATAGATTGGCCGCCTCCTGCATGCCTTCCCACTGGGGATCAGGCCCACCACCTGGGCATGTGCCCTGACCAGGAATCGAACTGGTGACCTCTTGGTGCATGGGTCGACACTCAACCACTGAGCCACACTGGCCTGGAGAAAGACAACAATTTTTTCCCCACATATTTATGCATTCATTGGTTGTTTCTTGTATGTGCTCTGACCAGGGACTGAACCTGCAACCTTGCATTTCAGGATGATGCTCTAACCAACTGAGCTACTCAACCAGGTCCATAAAGACCATCTCAACATCTCAGTCCAGGCAGAGGTTTTTATTTTGTTTTTATTTTATTTTATTTTTTCTTTATTGATTTTAGAGAGAGTGGAAAGAAGAGGGAGAGAGATAGAAACATCGATGAGAGAGAACATCGATTGGCTGCCTCTTGCATGCCCCCCTGGGGATTTGGCCCACAACCTGGGCATGTGCCCTGACCGGGAATTGAACCGACGACCTCTTGGTGCATGGGTCGATGCTCAACCATTGAGCCACACCAGCCGGGCCAGGCAGAGGTTCTTATAAGAAGGGAGAGGGAAAACAGAACAAGGAGATCAAGGGGAAGGGGTTGAAAAGTTCTCCACATGCAGCCCAGCACAGTCTGTTCTGATAAGGACCTCGGAAGAGATCAGGCAATAGTCTGATGGATGTGCATCATCCTGATTTTCATCATCCTGGTTTTATGGTTAAAGGTCAGCAAATACTCTGGAGCCGAAAGTCTGGTGGTTGGAGTCAGCATCCTTTAAGTCATTTCCTAGAATTCTTATACAAAATATGCTATCTATCTATGAGTTACATATTAGTCAGTAATTCATCATTTACAGAAAATGTCAAAAGAACGGTGGCGTGGGTTACAGTTATGTGGTGTGTTACTGTCATTAAGAGTCATCAAAGTGCTCATGAAAATGAGGACTCCCAGTTCCCAGCATTAGAATTTTCTCTACAGTAGGTTGGAGAAGAGACTGAGCACCTGCACTTTTAACAAATGCCCCAAGCTGATGGTTTTTGGAAATGCATTTACAGAAATACAGTTTTTGAAACCCAGTGAATTGAAACAAAACAGTTCCATTTATCAAAAGCTAAAGAAGTACCTCTTCCATTACTTGAAACCAATGCCAATTTTTCCATATTAAATAACTTTGTTACCTACAGTTTTTGAACAATTACAGTTGAAAGTGTTTATTACTTTGCACTTCCAAATACAAAGATTGAGTTTCATAGACCTGTGAAAAATTGCTAATTGTATAGTAACATTTATGTAAATAAAATATTTAAATGCATTTAGAATAGAGAGTTTTTAAATGGTACATTTAAAATAAAAAGATCTTTTTCAAATGTGCATAAGTGTGTTCCTACATAGAATTTGTATATAATATACAATGTTGACTCTCATAATGCCTTCCAATAGTTCTTTGCTAATAAAGATCTTAATGAAGAAGACATTTCTAGTCTATAAACTTGGGAGTAAATAATCCTTACAATGGTCATATTGGGAATATTTAATTAGATGGTAAAAATCTCATTATGTCTTTTTTTTCCAAAAGTGGGGATTGATTATAATGCACTAGAGTAGGTTATTCTTCAATTTTTATTTATGTTCTAATTCTTAGTGCTTATATTCCCATAATAGGTGGCCATATAAGCCATTATGATCATCTCTGTACTCAAAGATATATAATAAGTAGGAGGGAACAAAACAGCAGAAATTTAGTATTAAAAATATATATCAGATCTGGTCTTTTGCTTCTATCATTTCTAGTTTCATCTCCTCTACTCTTACTTCCTCCAATCTCATAGCTTACCTATGAATTTTTGTGGTTTTGAACCTTCGCCTCAGCATGTAAAGAGCATGTATAAGATGAAGAACCTGGGAACTGAGCTGTCCTATTTACTGTGGCAGAAGCTGTCCCTCCTCAGCCTACTCACAGAGCTGCAGTGAGCAGCAGAGATCAATTAAGGTCCACTGGGCACCAGGCCACTACAGGTATCTGAATGATGAATGACTGCTGCTTTAAACCTTGCAGTTCTGTGTTAGTTATGCAGCAGTAGTTTCCCTGTGCAAGGAAGGGGTACAGCCACCAGAAGAAGAGTTGATACAGGAGAGATGCCACTGGGGACACAAAGAAAGATAAATCAGAAATAAAAAAAAAAAAGATACAAGAGAAGAAAGAAATGGATTTTTAGTTTAGACAATGATGGAGTTAAAAAGTTAGGAATAAGCAATAGAGTTCCATAAACTTTTATCCAAACTCTTAGGACCAGATGTGTATGAAACATAGAATTTCTAAGACCTCATAAAGTTATTAGAATGCATATATGGTATATTTTGTAGCATTCATCAGAAGGTTCTAGGACAATGCCTCTCAATATATTATTTTGTAGTAAAACAAATACATATTTATATTAGGTATAATAAGTAAAGGTTATAAAATTCACATCTGTTCAGGTCAGGTTTTGTTTCCAAATGAGTTATTAAAATAGTTCAGTTTTAGAGTTTTATACATTTCAAAACTATAGGTTGAAGGCTCTGTAATGTCAACACTGCATAAAATTATAGAGTATGAAAAATTAGAAAAATCATTGAATTGAACGTTATGGCTAAAACCCAGTGAGACTAGCTAAGGTAGAAAATAAATAAAACTAAGAAACACGTTCGGTGAAAACTTCAAGCTGTTGGAGAAATATTTCAGAAAGGATGCTCACCCTCTCCTCTGTAACTAGGAATTCCCTCTGCCCCAATTCATATTCCTTGTGTTGGTATTACTGTTAAAAATTAGATGGAAAAGATCATTTACTAGCTCTTTTCTGCACATAATAAAATAGGTCTGCAAAGCCTGAGCAGAGTGTAATGTGGAGCAGGGAGGGCAGTTTGAAAGGCCAGCTCGAGTGATTCTTCTCCAAACTCAATAGTATGACCATGGTCCCCGAGTTGCTGTTCACATGTTTTAAAGCAGTATCTAGTTCACGAAAGACACAAAAGTGTCATTATCTCCAGGGAGGTAACTAGAGCTGACAGGAAACATACTTTTGTGGCAACCACAGGCTCACAATAAAGGCTCTTATTCCAGCCTAATTCAAATATATCCAATAATTTAACAGCATGCTACAGGCTTAATTGACGTCTTTACTGGTGATTTGTAGGCCAACAGGAATGGTCCAGAACTAGTTTCCAGGTCCATATTTCATAACCTCTAAAATCATATTTTAAAAATCCTTTAGATTTCATTTCCATCTTGTTATAAAATGCCATTATCATTACTGTTATGATTAATTTCTTTAGAAGATTAAAAATTCTGTAGAATTACATTGCAGTGGCATTGAATAGGATAGGATAGAATATTAGAAATGATCAAGAGCCATACATAGTAAATTTTTCAGTAAATAAATAAACATGAAAAACTATGGGTCTCATTTTGCTGTTATTTATTTATTGGTTTAATAATGACATGTTTGTTGACTAGTTGAATGAATAAAGAATATGTTTCAACCACCTACCAATATCAAATGATTGAAAATGTTTCCTTTACTATTTAAACAAGCTATGTGTATTTGAATATCCGTGTATTTCTATTCTTAATTTTCTGTTTGGTTCTTCAATATTTTTATTGATATGGTTGGATTGTCAATTTTATTTTTGATTAGGAAAATTTCCACTTAAACCAATAGAAAATGTTCAGTCCATAATTAGTGTTTATTATTAAATTTCTTTTCTTCAAACTGGTATGAACACTTAAAGCTGTGTTATAATTTCATGCTTGCTTGGGTGAAATAAAATTTTTTCAACAGTTTATTTCTATGTACAATTCTGTTTTTAAAACACACTTTAGTGAGTTATGATTGACAAACAAAAAATGTGCATATTTTATGTATACAACTTAATGAATTTAGGAATAATTATTCACCCATAAAACAATCATCACAATCAGTGCTATACACATATCCATCACCTACAAAGGTCTCTTCTTCTCTCTTTATTTTATTCTATTGTGATAAAAACATAATGTAAGATCTACCCTCTTAGCAAATTTGTAAGTATAAAATATTGTTAACTATGTGTGTTATGCTGTACAGTATTTTCTAGAACTTATTCATCTATGTTCAATGTTTTTAAAATGATGTCTAGTCAGAGTTTTGAGTATATTAAAATCCAAAACAAATGTGATATCAGATACAATGTTCAAGGACAGACTTGCCAAATAGTTAGAAAATATTAAAGGGTGGCAATTAATATATATTAAATGTAAGTGAAAACTTAATTTCAAGAAAGACGTAGTTCCAAACAAATGAATCATCTTTTAGGAATAATCCGAGATGGAGTCAAACATTCTCAATTATAGAACTGGAATTAAAAATACACATTTTAGCAACTTGCAGTTTCAATGGTTAAGTAATTCAAAAAGTGATCAGGGACATCATAATACACAAAACTGTCTAGAATTAATAGAAAATGAAGGCATGCATTTCAAACACTACGCACTCATTCCCTGCATACATTGCTTGGCACACATTTTGTCTTGACGACTAGTTGGGGACATAAAGGCATGTATGCTCCGGGAGGGTACAAAGACGTAGAAGTGAATATGCATCACTTATAATGAAGAGTTTTGGGGGGTAAATGATGGAAGGTTATTTCAGCCCTGAGTCTCAATAGCTAGAAGCCTAAAGATTCTTAGAGATAAAACATAAAAACACACACTGTTGTTTCATCATGAATGGCAAAACGAATGAAAGAAGTTTGTGTGAGGGGCAAGCATTTCAGCTGTATAAATAGAGTGGGGACAGGAGAAAAAGACAAAAGAACACAGTGAACATTACTCTCAAGGGAAAGGCACAGAATTAATGGAATAAAGAGAGTAGTCACCAAGTCAGAATGAAGTCTGTAGTTTACACCACGCTGAGCTTGAGGCCTTTCGTAACTTCTATAACTTCTGAGAAATTTAAACTCGGCAACTTTCTGTCTTACCCATAATCTATTTAGCTATAATGATTCAAAATAAAATCCTTTACTTCTAGAGCAAAATAGATGCTTAATAATCTGAGTCCCTCTCTTTAGCTGTCCTTGGGTTGGACAGGAAACATGGTGGAGAGTCAGATAGATGATGATAGATTAGATAGATAGATAGATAGATAGATAGATAGATAGATAGATAGATAGATAGATAGATGATAGATAGATAGATAGATAGGAGAAAAATGGCTTACAAATCTTATGGAAAATTAAAATATCCACATGTCCTCTGTTGATTAAAATATACCATGACGTGAAGGTCCACATGTTTTGAACATGTTATTTTGACCAGTTCATTATTTTGATCAATTTGTTTTCAACCAAACTGCTTTCTACAAATTTAGTTTTTGCTAATTCTCCTGGAGAGCCAGTTTGTGCAAAAGAGACTAGGTATTTGTGCTGAAGAGACTAGGTATTTTAGCAGCTAGTGGTGTTGGGGTGGTTGCAATAGAGCTATTTGAGCTATTTTATAATTCAGAAAGAGAGAGAGAGGAGAAGAAGGGGCGGGGAGCAGGGAGAGGGGATGGAGGAGGGAACAAAAAGTAATAGGAGATAGGAGTGGGGAGATCAGGAAAGACATCCATGGGCTTGAAAGAAAACCTGGAATTCAATAACAGAAAACCCACAGCATCTTTTGACACAATAAATACATGCTTATACTTAAGATCATAGCCTCAGGTACATTGAAGAGGGAGGAAAAGAGGAAGATTGTCAAAACCTGTGCCCTTTAGGTCTGCGTTTAGGTTATAAGAATAATAAAAATGCTCACAATATTACATAAGTGTGCTGCTGATAAATTGATGGTTTCAAAGCCCAGATGAATAAATCCTATTTTTTTTCTTCTCCCTCTTTTCTGTCCTAACTTCTGTGAAGGGGGGTTCAACGCTTTTTTAAGTCCTTAAAACCACCTCCCTTGCTCTTAACTCCTCACAGCAGAGGATCTTGGAGAAAACTTCACTAAGAAGAAAAACTGAGTTATAAAATAGCTGAACTGCAACCATACCCTCACCACTAGCTGTTAAATTACCTAGTCTCTTTTGCACAGACCACATTTGTAGAAAGCAATTTGGTTGAAAACAAATTGGTCAAAATAGAATATTCGAAATATGTAGGTTTTCATGTAAAGGTATGTTTTCGTCAACAGAGAGCATTTGTGTACTTTAATTTGCTGTAAGCTTTTTAAACCATTTTTTTAATATATTCAAATTCACTATATAAAAATTTTAAATGTAATTTTAGTCAATTATATCTACTAAATGTTATGGCATTATTTTCTTGACATTATAAATACTACTTTCAGCTCTAAGTGATTTTTAGAAAACAAGTTTGTTGAAATGAATGTTCTAACCATCAACATTTGTTTAAATAAATTTTGAGCAACCCAAGGCATAACACAATTGTAAAACACTAATAGCGTCCTAAGTTACTACATAATTATATATTTTTGTTTCAGTATCATATGAGGCCCTGGTTCCTATTTGACCATGGCTGTACTCTTAAAATTACATTAAAATATTTGAACAGTTTTTCAATTTCCATAATTTGATTTCATTTGATACAATTATTATTTGCATTATATTGGATTTCCATTGCCAAGAAAATATATCAAAGATTTAGAAATAGGCAAAAGGTAAAAACATGCCAGGTTTATAAATAGAATAATATTGCTAAGTTTAAAATCAAATTATTTGGGGTGAACTAAGTTTTCGTGTTTTGATGTTTAATGAATATTAATTTATAAAGCCAAAAATAACATCAGAATGATATTTTCTACATCCAGAACTACAGTCTAGTGCATTAACAATAAAATGAAACTCACATCAATACATTCCCTCAACTTTTTTTCCCCTAACAGAATGTTGTGAGAAATGTTGAACTCCCTTTCAGTAGAAGCAACTAATGTCTGTTCAGTGGATTCAAAATGATGGATGGCTTTCCCCTCTGGTTATTAATAAGACTACAAAAATAGTTCCTACAATTCTAGGAGGAAGCACTAACACTTTTTTATAACATGGATATGCTACGAAAACATTTTATTGTGATTAAAGTACACAAAACATAAAATTTAACCTTTTAATATTTTAAGTGCACAGTTCAGTCTCATTCAGTGTATTTACATCACCACTGTCCAACTCCAGAAATTTTCAACATCCCAAACCAAAAGTCTGTACCCATTTAACAAAAACTCCCCTTTCCCTCCTCCCCTCAGGCTGTAGTAATCTCTATTGTACTTTCTGTCTCTATGTATTCTACTGTCCTTGGTAGCTCAGAAAAGTGGATTCAAATAATATTTGTCACTTTGTTGTCTGGCTTATTTCACTGAGCATAATGTTTTCAAGGTGTATCCATGTTGTAGCATGTACAGAATTTCATTCCTTTTTAAAGCTAAATATTTCACTGCATGTATCTACCACCCTGGTTTGTCCATTTATCTGATGATGGACATTAGGTTGTTCCCACTTTTTGCTTATTGTGAATAATTCTGCTATGAATCTTGGGATGCAAATAACTCTGGGGTCAAGATGAGTAAAAATTCCACAAAATTTCCTACTGTTTTGGAGGTGGCTTTTTCTTGGTTAAGCATTTATCTGATTTCTGTAGATCTTTATCTGTTTTTCAGATATCCAATAAGGTCAGTACAGCAAGTTTCTGGTTGTTCTTGATGTTTCTGTGGGAGAATAAGGGCTTGGAGCTTTGTAATTCATTATTTTGTGCTACAAGAAAACACCAAAATAGTCTCAACAATTATTTTTTGGCCTAAAAGTAGAAATCTTGCAATGTGGAAAACAATCTACCTTGCATTTAAAAACATTAAACTTTGACCTAGCTAGTGTGGCTCAATTGGTTGGGCAACATCCCATGTACCGAAAGGTCACTGATTTGATTCCTAGTCAGAGCACATGCCCGGGGTTGTGGACTTGAACCCTGGTGGTGGGCAGGCTGCAGGAGGCAGCTGATCAATGTTTCTCTTTCTCTCCACCTCCCTTCCTTTCCCTCTAAAAATCAGCAAAAGTATTCTTAAGTTTAAAAACATCAAACTTCTATGATATTGTGGTACACAGATATAAATGTGTAGTCAAAACTTTTCTGGAAATTCTCATAACAGCAGCCATAGGATACATTCCAAGGCCAAAACTGTTCATTATACAGTCCTCTTGGTCTTCCTGGGCCCTTAATAAGTTATAGAAACATGAATACCAGTGGTGGATAGTTTAAAATTAAGTTCCAGTGGCCTACATCCACTCCAAAGTAAGTCCTTTCCCAAGTCTCTGCTCATGTCTTGGTGAAAGTCAGCTTTCAGTTTTGGACCAGGACCTGGACCCCCGCAGCTGCAGCGTTGGGTTGGACTTGGCTTAGACAAGGGTGATAAGTATGAAGCAAGAATTGGTGAGACCAAACCTAGTAAATAAAAACTTCAATCAAACAACATGACATAGCATATTCTTTTTTTTTTTTTTCACCTCAGAACATGAATATGAATAAATGTGCCTCAACATAGAGTGATCTACTATTTCCAATATTCTGAGGCTGAGATCAGTTATGTGTCTTATAAGAGCCAATTCAGTGGCCTTTATATTCTCATTTTATGTGATGCCTCTTGCCTCTTGGCTTCCAAACCACCCTTTACTTTGATTATCTTTCTTTTTTCCCCTGGGTCCCTTATTCTCAAGATTAATTGCTGGCTCTTATTCCTCTCAGACACCGTAATCTGCTGATATTCTTCTGTTTCAGTTTTCTTAGTTTTCTCATCTCTCTTTTCATGATCTGTCTGAGGATCTAATCTCATAGTCTTAACCATGATGATCTTCACACTGAAATTTATATAATCTTTTCTGAGATCTAAAACTGTTGCCCAGCTGGTGTGGCTGAGTGGATTGAGCATCATCCCATGGACTGAGAGGTCCTGGTTCAATTCCCCATCAGGGTACACGCCGGGGTTGTAGGTTTGGTGCCCAGTAGGGGGCGTGCAGGAGACAGCAGATAGATGTTTTTCTCTCACATCAATGTTTCTATCTCTCCTTTCCTCTCTCTGTAAAAAATGAATAAAAACATATTTTAAAATGAATAAATAAATAAAAACTGTAGTTATTCATTCATTTATTTATTCATATTATATACTAACTTAAAAAGTATTTATCAAGCATCATTTTTAGCTGCATTTCTTTAGTATTTCCAGTTTGATATCACCAAGAAACTTAAATTCATTGTAACCTTACTCTCATGTGTTGCTCAACCTAAAATCCTATTTTCCTCCCACACTAATTGAATTAGTGTTGATAAAGCTCATCTGCATCTCAGGGAATTTTCTTCATAAAGGGCCTTACCTGTTCAAAAAAGGAAGTAATCATTTGCTTTATACAGAAAATATACTTACAACAAAGAAGTATTAAAATTAATTTATATTGCTAAGGCACAAACAATTTAAATAGTGAAGATGTTGCTAAGACTGTGTAAAATTTGAGTCCAAAATTCACATCTGAATAATTAAAAGTTGATTAACATCCCCAAGTTTCATTAGTTATTTCGAATATCTTGGATCTTACAGCCTTTACTCAGGAGTTCTTGTAAAATATGTTAGGTTAACAAAGTACAAACAAACTAATTAAATAAAAATCTATCCATCCAGAGGCAATGTATTTAAATTTCCAGGGAAAAACATTCTTAAATGATTCTTCTTGAGGTCCCATAATATTGTTTTAAAATTACACTAGGGAAAGAATAAATGGAAACCATAACATTTTACAAGAGTGAAAGAATTTATGAAACCATATAACTGCCAAAGAACATATTTTAAAGCATTTAAAATAGTTTGACTAATGAATAATTAAAAAAACTCATTGTAGCTAACTACTCCATGTGAAATGACCTTTACCCCTTGGGTGTCTGATAAAGAGAGGTTCAGCTTTAAACAACATGAGTTGAATTGGAAATTCACACATTCATCCCAAAGTCATTCGTTTTATGGACTGATTACGCTTTTTCTTCCTTCAATGTCTTTGCGTCTTTGTGTAGAGAATAAATCACACGATGACTATGAGAAGTGAAGGAAAGGGTAGCAAAGGAGGAATCTTGCAATAACCCACACATGCCTGTTAGTAAACAGCCTGGGTCCCAAAGCTGTTTCTATCATTTCTACACGTCAAACATTTTTTTGTCTATACCTTTGCTCAGTTATTCTCTATGTTAAAATATGCTTTCCTCTTCTATTTCTAAATTCTTCTTATCTTTCAACAGCTAACTCACAGTTCACCAATATTGTAATACTTTATAACTTCCATATGTTCTCTCCCAGAACACTTTATCCATAATGCTGTTACATGTATCAACAATAAGGTGCATTATAACACCTTATATAAACCCATATATTCACTAGTGGTCCCTTCCTTACCCAACAAAGTGTCAGCTTGTTGAGGTCAGGGACCATAACTTTAGCAGTTTTGTATCTCCTTGAAATAGCAAAATGACTTGAATTGAACAATTACATAAAAATATTGTCTTAATTAAATAGAATATTTCACAATATTAATTTACTGCTCAGAGAAACTGTCCTGTAAGTTCACAACTTTCACAATCTAAACTCATCTGTACAGGTACTATTTGATTTCACTTAAAAATAACAGGTAAGGCCCGACTGGTGTGGCTCAGTGGCTGAGCGCTGACACATGCATCAAGAGGTCGCCGGTTTGATTCCCCGTCAGGACACATGCCCAGGTTGTGGGCCCGATCCCCAGTGGGGGGCATGCAGGAGGCGGCCAATCGATGTTCTCTCTCATCGATGCTTCTATCTCTCTCTCCCTCTCCTTTCCTTTCTCTCTAAAATCAATAAAAAGAAATTAAAAAAGATAAGAAAATATTATTATACTTAACTATATTATATATTTCATAAAACTACATATGGCTATAGAATTTCTAATTTATTATGACTATATTATAAGGACAGAAAACAAATGTGTAAAAACTACCTATGCAGAAACCCAGGAATAACTTTCTTACGATTTTCCTGGATGTTAAACATGTGCAGAATCTTTCCGTGGCAATGATCTCTCCAGCTGGCCATCAACTGAAGTGGAAATGACTTCATTTTAATTAAAGTTCCTATTGACACAGTTGCTTCCAAAAATTAGGGCAATCTTTGTGGAACAAGCTGAGGCCATCCCACTTATTTTAATAGTTGGGTTTATTCCTGATAGAACTATCTGCTGTTTACCTTACTTTTAACAAAGAAATTGCCTCCAAATGTGCTACAACTCTTTCTTACAGTTCTAGAGATTGGAAACATGGATATTTATTGCCGTTAAGGAACTAAGAATTTGAAGGGGCAATTTGCCAAAGCTGGCTGATAAATGACTGCGTTCTCCTTCAAGTTTACTGTCAACACCGGGCTGTGCTGGCACTCCAAGGGGCGTGATGTGGCCCCGTCTTTCTGCATGTGTTTCAGGGGCACAACTCTCAATGACGAAGTGTGCTTGAGTGGCTGAATTTATTTGTTTACAAGAGCATCTCTTTTATAATTAATAAACAAAGAAAAAGTCTACTTTAAACTGTTTCAAATAATTATAATTTACAAATAAGGAGGCACATCTATAATACTTTCAACAATAAAGATAAATTAAAAAATAAACAAATAAATAAAATACCTATACAGAGGCTGTGTTTTCCTGTTCACAGTGGATGGGCTTCCTGGGTTTACACCTGTGCATGGTCTTAGGTTCTGTTTGCATTGTCTTCAAATATTTAGTAAATTTTATGCAAAGAACATTACATTTTTATTCTGTAATGTGTGTCATTTCATGGTTTAGAACGCGTCATGAGGTTGTGGGTCTGAAGGTGACAGATACAAACCAATTAGTAAAGTTTCTATATTTCCAATTCCCTGGTTAGCAGTGTATATACATGATCAAGAAAATTAGTTTGCAAACTTTTATGTTAACAGAACTTCATGTCTTTTGTTTTCTCTTCTTTGCTCCTAATAAGTTTTTTGTGGGAGCCCAATCTCTGAAACTATTCAAAGTGGAGCTGATCTTGGTCAGTGGGGGTTGAACGGGAAGGAAGGTCCATTTTCCTCTGGGCAAAGAGATGGAAGGGTGGTTTGGGGATAGTAAAGAGCGCACATCTGAGGCAAACACAGCTGGAAAATCACAAGGGCCTAAGCTACTGGAATGCAGGTATGTAAAAGCCTATTAATATTCAGAACCAAGCATTTTATTTAAAGGACTAAAGGACTCAATTGACTGGGGTTTAAAAACTATATTGTTCTTGGGTACTTTATATAAAAACATAAAAAAAGAAACACAGCAGGATTTCCAGAGAGTGTGAGAAATTTAAATCTCAGAAAACCTTTATCTTCATTTCTGAATATAAAACAAAACAGATTAAAATGTATACAGTTATGTGATGCACAGACTCTAAAAACTGTTGTGGTAGTTTTGAATTTATTAAGAAAATATGACACTTCTGAATATCAGCATCCAGGCTTTAGCGATGACCTCACGTGCGGTTGTGTAAAATTGTTTGGTTAGAACCGGGGGTATAATACAGACCTGTTTCACTTTATTGGGATTAGAAGTGGCTCAGACACAATGCCATTAATGGGAGCTCAATGAACTTTTCCATCATGAACGGTCTTAGAATATTGATAAACATTGCTCAGCATCCAAATTGAGCTTTAGACTTACTATCTCATTATATAAGTGCAAGGCATGAATTTTATGTGCTGAATCCACGTCAGGCACTATTAATCTGACAAGGGTATAGAGAAGGAACAATCCAGACCTCTGGGAAACTCTCATTATTGCTTTCAGTCAGGAGGCTAGAGGTGTATCGTTTCAACAGGGAGAAACAGAGAAATTTCTGAAAACTCACTGATCAGTATTCTGAAGGCACCATTTCTAGGAAAACATAACGCATAGTGATCCTTTTTCAATATGCTTATCAGCTTGGTTATCAAAGTCATATTTCAACAATGCCTGTGCTCATTAAATTTGAACTTGAGTATAAATGTTTGAATATGCATTTTTATATGGAAAAAAAATCTTCAAAAGAATCTAAAGTAGATTCAAGGACACACTTTGAAGTGGATGATGCGCTAACTAGAGACATAACATTTTAATATCCCTCAAGTCTGTTTCCCACAAGTCCCATTACCCTTTTAAAGTGGTGATGGAACCTGATACCTCAGGCACACCTGGATCTGCCGGTTGGACTTTGAGTGACAGAAATGATATGGATTACACCAGTGGCCCTAAAAAACAACTTCAGGAACTGTGAAGACCTTGGTATCAATGGGAGGAATATGAAACAACAAAATCACCCCTTCCATAGAAAATTTGGGCCTTATAGAAGCATTTAGGGAAATGTCAGTTGAAAACCAATGAGGTAGCTAAGTTTCTCATCTTGCTCTGAGAATTATTGGACTCTTTTATCCTTGACAGTAAGGAATCTATTCATTCTAGTGTTGTGTCAAAAGTATAGTCCAACATTTGATATTTCCTTTTCCTTTTTAAAAAAATAATTTTTCTTTATTGATTTTAGAGAGAGAGAAAGCGAGAGGGAGAGAGATAGAGATATCGATGAGAGAGAACATTGATTGGCCACCTCTTGCATGCCCCCTACCGGGGATCAGGCCCACAACCTGGGTATGTGCCCTGACTAGAAATCGAACTGGTGACCTCTTGGTGCATGGGTCGATGCTCAACCACTGAGCCACACCAGCTGGGCAATTTCCTTTTCCTTTTTATTTAAACAAAAATATACTGGGAAGGAAAGGCTATCTGGCTTGCTGAAAGTGCTTGGGATCAACCAGTTGCAAAGGCCTGGATATCAGAAAGGTAAACAAGAATATGTATCTCTAGACACATTCAAAGCAGAATGAAGGCCACCAGGAGGCAAAGTTAAGAATCAAAGTATATGTCTAAGGGAGGAAGACAATATGGTGTGGAAGCGACACCCAGCAGAGCAGGGCCAACATGGGTTACAGTCATGACCCTGTCCTGTACACACAGCTGATGGACACATCACGGCATGTTGCTGAGCCTCCGTCTGCTCATTGAGAGCAGAAGAATGACAACATTTGCATAAACATTAGGATATAGTTTCCATTATGCCATGTGGTTACAGCATCTGGAAGAAAGACTGGTACAATGTAATAGCTCCTAAATTTTGGTTATTGTTACTGGCTTTTCAAGGAAAAATACTCCGTTTGTCAAAATTGGGAGATCTCTATAAAATACATTATTACAAAAACCTGTTTGAGAACATTTTTATCATCACCTCATTTTTTTATCATTCTGAGATAAAATACTTTGATTTCATTGTTTTTGTTCCATTTTGTTTTCCCAGTGACAGACATTTTAGTAAAGTGAGTAATAGTGTTACCACTGGGGACAGGTCCTGGTCCCACCTGCTGCTACTGGTGGTGGAATTCTTGCGATATCCCAAGAAAAATGATTTTCTGAGACTCTCTGAGAGAATGAGTGATTTATATTTGCATGGAATTAAATCTCTGAGTTTCCAAGGTCCCAGTTTCCTTTGTCCCCCTAAGAAAGAAGTGTAGCTGTGGCTTCAATAAGGCTAGAATCGGAGCCAGTATCCATAGTTTCTGTTCCATGTTTGAGCACAGTCTAGCTCAGGCCAGCATCAGGCTAGCTCAGTTTGTGTCTCCAGCTGCAGTTTACCAGTCGATTGTATGTGGGGTACACATGGACATGAGCCATATAGGCTCATGCAAGAGAGCTAAGAACCAAGAGCCAAGGGCAACAAGAGAACAATCTCCTTTGTTTAGGGGATTATATATTCCCAAATTTTTGTATGCTTGCATTGGCTCCACCCATTCTGGCCTATCCATGGTTTCCCAGGCTTGATGGACAGGCAAGTACCTTCTCTAGTCACCCTGACTAAACTGTGCATTCATTTATCTCCCCTTTGTCCAGTCCCTTCCCCCAGTGATCTGTGGGGAATGGGCCGGTGGTTCCCTGGGGAGTGCAAAGTTGCAGCTTCCTTGTGAAGCTGCCCAAATGGCATGCTTATAATGTCTGGCTTCCCCCTTTGCTCCCTTCCTATTATTAATAACTAGTTAATTATAACAGTATCGACATCATGGGTTCTGGTCTTAGTCTGTGTGCAAATCAACTTTACCACTTTTTAGCTGTGTAGCCTTGGACAAGTTGCTCGCCCTTTATATGTCTTGGTTTCCTCTTATGTAAATAAAATTAGAGATTAGAATCACTGATAAGACTAAATAAAGTTATTCTTTAAATAATTTATAATAGTACTTGGTATATAGCAAGTGCAATGTAAATAATGGTTATAAATGTTCAATAAAAATATTTTGGTGGTATTTTGAGATATTCAGTACATTTAATGTTGTAACCTCAATTGCATACATTTCTTTTGCAGACTTTTCAGTATTAATTTTTTTAGAAAAACTATGTAAATTAATTTACTAAAATATTTGTATGGTTATGATGGCTTTAAATATTATTATCAATTTCTGAATTAATATAATTGTTATATTTCTTTAGAATCAGACCACAGTGCTTCCAAAAGTTAGTGTATATATACATACATACATATTTTTATTTCTATAGCTTATATTACTTAACATATTTTATATTTCTATTTAAATATATATAAGCAAAACATATATTTTATTTTTTAAATATATATTTATATATGTATTTAATTTATTTACAGGAACTAATCTCTTAAATATTTTTGAACTGAGAATCTCTCAAGTCAATTAAACTTTCTCTGTGCATAAATTTTTTTAATATCTTTTTCATCTAGACTCCTTTAGCTCATCAGCCTAGCCCTGTCTCTACTCTTCATTTTCTGTCTATGATAAAAAAATTAATATTCAACATAAATTAATGTCATAAATTCTAAAGTTTAATCTCAACTAATTAAAAAATACTGTTATTCCCTTGACAAATTGTATGGCCTCTTTGTTCTTTTGAAGCTTTGCTCTTTTCAAATACATACATATATATAGAGAGAGTGAGAGAGAGAAAGAGAGAGAGAGAGAGAGTTTGTAATTCTAAATTTGTATGAGCATTTAATATTGTTAACATATACAGGGGTGGGGAAAAGTAGGATTATAGATGTGACTACATGAAACATGGCTTATTCTTGTATTATTATGAATTAATTATTGTATTATCATCCATATGAACAATTGTAAACCTCCTTTTGCCCGCCCCTGTACATATACGTATATGTCTATGACACAGACATATGAGTGAGGCTGCTGTAGACCATCCAGCCTCAGCCACATTCGCCTACAGGAACTATATGAGCATCCTGAAGAGATTAGCTGAGCCAGCGCAAGACAGAATCTGAATCTAAACAAAGTCATTGTTTTAAATGACTGTGTTCTGCAGGTGGCTTATTATTAAGCACCAAAATTAACTGATATGTGGCTATTCCCTGTAGAGCATTATGTTTTTAATTGGGAAAAACTGTATCTGAAGTTGCTGATGTGTGGAGTAGTTCAAATTCTATTAAAAAGTGGATATTCTGAAATGTTAGTCTCTAGTATTAAAATGTGTAAATATTTCAGCCCAAATATTTTTTGCAGTTAAAATAACTATTTTTGGATAAAATATTTACAGTTCAAAATTAACATGCTACTTTTTATTACTTGTTGTGTTTTGTTTTTAGTTTTTAAATCAAATTAGATGAGATAAATCATACATCTTCTTAAATGTATACCATAACAGGAAAAAAATATAAATTCATCCAATTAAAAATGGACAATCTTTTTATATACATTTAAGAAGATTTGGAATTGGACACAGAGGAATTACTTTAAAATAGGCACTTGATTGAAACAGAAGTTCATGTTTCACAGAACGGTATGTAAATGCACAATCTGTAGTACCACCTCAACATCGTCATCCATAACTTTTCAATTTTTGAAGAAATGTTGATGATTATCCAGCAAATTTTTATCTTCTGGATTTTTGTTTGTTTTATGGTGTGTGGTGGATGAAAAATATTGACAGATATAGTCTGCATATTACAAATATGCCATGTACTTTTGTGGACAGGGACATTTAGAAATCAAATTTTAGAAATCAAATTGAATATTAAGTGTATTTTGTTTATTGGTTGGTTTTCAGGGAATAAGAGCGGTCCCTACCTCCACCCACAAATAGTGCTATTAAACAGAAAATGTAGATTTTTACCCTCAATCAAACAACACAGGTGTTGTACCAAGAGTTAATGAGCTAGTCCCTCCATGCTTTACAGGTGAACTGCCCAGCCATACTTCCTGTACATACAGCTAAGCCATACAGCTAAGCCATAATTTTTTATGTTTTTCAGCCACCACACCGATTGGTGGTTGGACATCTTGGCACATCTCAAAGTCCAGGCCATGAGTAACAGCATAATTAGCTCCTATACCAAGTGGCCAGCAGGGAAAACAAAACTGCTAGGACAGACAGTAGCTAGCCACTCTTGTCCAAGTGCACATTTATTTTGACCCAACTGGCCTTAATGTGCCCCTCAGTCTGACCAAACTTCAGTTTTTTTTCCCTTGACTATAAGCCTGTGACCTGCCTTTTCTTAGAACATTTACTTTAGAAAACTTTCCATTGCAATTCTTTCCCTGTCCTCTTTGAGATGTAATTATTCTCCGAGACTCTTGCCAGTTTTACAAACCAGAAATATTTTTCTCAAGGTCCCCGGAGCTGTTCCTTTAAAATGTAATCATCAAGAAAGATAGTGCCCTTATCTCCCAATCTCTGTGGGAAAGTAGGAGTCTAACTTCCAATAAAAAACAATTAGCAAATACAGATGTCTTAATCACATTGAGCAACCGTCCCCTAGCGCCCTCCAGGACTTTCCCATTAGCTCACCTCAGTGCTCAGAAATGCTCCGTGCTCACTGCCTCTTGTTTCAGTGATGCTCAATCTCTCTCCAATGCAATAGTCTTTGTTTTTTTCATCTTTTAAAAAATTTATTGGGGTGACATTGGTTAATAAAAGTATATGGAAATGCAATAGCCTTGAATGAAATCTTCCTTGCCTGTTTAAATCTGTGTGGTGCAATTTTTCTTAGGACAATTTTTAAGTGGTGTGTTGCTTAAAAAGGAGGCCTTTAGGGGTGCGGCCATTGGGAAGTGTTGGGGAAATAGTGACAGGTTAGCACTGGTCATGGTGAGCTTTAAGCAATGGTTAGCTTGGTTCACTGTGCATGCACTCATCTATCACTGAAGGAGACCTTGGCAAGAACTGAAATACAGGTGAAATTCTACCAAAACCTCCTTGCCTTATTTTAATGCTGCATATTTTAACAAAACTGCTTCATTAAAAAGTAATAAAAAAAATCTCTACGTGCTGAGGGAAAAGGTTGTAAACCAAAAGTCATCCTGGAAAAAAGCTAGGGTGCAAAGAAATCTTGGGAATGGGACATGGTTCTTTAGCTCCCACTTCTTGCAGGAAGGAAGCGTTTGGCATAGAACTCAATCATCTCATACTGGCTAGGAGAGGCCATGGGAGATCCACAGCCATAGTGTAAAAGTCAGTTGCCAAAGAGTCACCCGGATGCAGAGGTTTTCTGTGTTAGAGTGTAGGGTGATTGATGAGAGGGTTGGGGCCCAATGGGGATACCTTTGAAATTTATTATTTGTTTCCTCAAATATTGTAACAGGAACTATGTTGCATTTTTCTCTTGGAGATTCTATCTGTATGTCCATGTTGGGAAAGAGAAGGGAAGAAGAATGGAGAAAATACAGGGACCATTTTTATAGTTCTTTCTCAACTTTTCTGGAATATATTACTGATAAGCCAAAAGCATAAAAATATAAAATGAAAAAAATGAGAGTGAATGAAGAAGCTTTATGATATACTTATGTATGGTATATATGTTCAAAAACGCATTGTGACCTCTTTATAAAATGAATAGTTAAAAACTATTCATAGACCAAAGAGAGGTTGTTTAGATGTTTTCATTCACTCTCATTCCTTCTAATCTGTTGTGACATCAAAGTCATAAATCACTGTTAGGTATTTGATGCACTTGCTTTAAGTTACTTTATGTCAAGTTCCTCCTTGATGACTAACAAAGTTAGTAACAAAATCCTTTGGAAAAAAAGCTCTATTTTATACAATCAGAGGGGATTTTGGAGGTGCAATCTTATTTTCTAGATATTTGCAAATACATTGTATGTGAAACTGCAAGGATTGGTATAGTCGTATTTTGTAGGAAATATTCTCTTACCCTGTTCCTGGGATACAACTCGAGAGTGTTCTGGGCTGTTCCAACTAGGCAAGGCAGACATCTACAAAATAGCCAGGATGCTCAGGGCGGGGGGTTCACTTTTGCATGTATGTGTACTGGGGATGGGGATAAAAGGCTAAAAGTATATCACTTGGTTTTTTGTTTGTTTTTTCCTTTAAAGGTTTTGGACCCTGAAGCTTGTCAACTTACTACTGAATTAAATTCCACTCCTACCCCTTATTAGCTATATGACTTTGGGCAAGTGAAATTTACTTAACAACAAAAACACTCATTGGCTGCTGTTGGGAATGCAAAATTGTTCAGATACTTTGGAAGACATTTTGGCAGCTCCTTACAAAGCCAAACATACTCCTACCATACGGTCCAGAAATCGTGCTTCTTGGCATTTAACTACACAAAGGAGTTGAAAAGTTTTATTCACACAAAAATCTGCTAATGATGTTTATAACAACTTTGTTCATAATTGCCAAAACTTGGAAGCAACCAAGATGTCAGCAGGTACGTGAATAAATAAATTGTAGTACATACACACAATGAGGTATTACTCAGCACTAAAAAAAAAAAAAAAAAAAGCTGTGAAGCCATAAAAAGATGTAGAGGAAACTCAAATACCTATTACTAAGAGAAAGAAGACATTGTGAAAGGCTATATACTAATGATTTCAGTTATATGACATTCTGGAAAAGGCAGACTATGGAGAACATAAAAATCTTAGTGTTGGCCAGGGGTTGGGGGAAGAAAGGATGAATAGACATAGCACAGAGGAGCTTCAGTGCAGAGAAACTGGTCTAGATGATGCGACAATAGTGGATGTGTGCCATTACACAGTTGTCAAAGCCCATGGAATTATAACACCAAGGATGAGCCCAGATGTGAACTATGGACTTTGGGGGATAATAATGTGTCAATGTGGGTTCAGTTTCATACAATTGTGCCACTCGGGTGGGAAATGTTGACCGTGGTAAGGCTATACATTGGTGAGGTTACGCAGATGGCAACTCAGAACTTTCTGCAAATAAAACTTCCCTAAATTGAAAAGTTTGTCAATTTAAAAAAGCTACTTCACCTCCCTCAACCTCAGTTGCATTCAAATGTGAAATATGGGTAATCACCTTATCTATTTTATAAAGTATTTACAAGGCGAAATCAGCAGACACCACCTTCGTAGAATAGAGCTTGTCAGGTAACGAGTACCCACACGTTAGCTGTTATTGGTGCTGGTGTATCATTAGGATGCACCACTACTAAAGTTTTTATTTTTTCATTTCCACAAGGTTAATGGTCACCAAACATCATCAAACAATCTAAGAGGAGACTGGACAGAGATCCTTAGCCCCTCTTTACATCAGGAGACACAGGGTAAGCATTCAAGTAAACGGTGCCAAATCATAGGGTCAGAACTGTAAATAAGCCCATCTCCTGGAAAAACCTTTCATACGCACTTTGTCTAAACCCCTGCACTCTCAACTCCATGCAGCTCTCACTCTGCACAGGCGGTGTGGACGGGAAACACACATGGCAGAGCCACGCCAAGCAAGGGATGCTGTACTGAAGAACCCAAAGAGCTTTTGTTGATGTAGCTTGTATCTCTGGATGTTTACCATATTAGATATTTAAACTGAGGGATTTTAAAAATGCATGACACATAAACACACAATCCATTAGTCTGCAAACTGATAACATTATCATGTCATGAGTCCATAGAACTATACTGTGTGTTCCAGAGACGATAACGGTGCAAAAGGCAAATAACACCTTAATATTTTTATGAACATAGGTAGATTTGATCTCTTACATGCTAATAAAAGAGTCTTAGACTATTCAATGTTTCCCAAACCACACTTTGAGAACATTGCAACACACCACATGCCATGATACCACTTTATATGTGGTGGCCCCCAATCCTTCTACTGGGCTACCTCTCAGTCTCTCTCCTCTCTGACAGTAGCTTTTCCATACGCCCCCAATTGTTTGTCGGCTTGATCATTAATTTCACACTAGACAGCTTCTGAGTGTCTGTCCTACACAGATCCAGTGGCTCTTCTCCTGCAGGCACATCCTCCTTCGGATTTAAATGGGAGAGAACAGGCCATAGGATCTAGGAGCTTTCTTCCTGCATCAACTGTCAGCTCAGTTCATGCACAGCAGAGCCTGGAATGAGGAACAGCTCAGGTCTCTGCTGAAGGCAGAGTCAGAGAACCCTGAGCTGTGAGCAGCCTTCAAAAGCCACAGAGGTGGCCCAAGCCAAGCTGGAGGATGAGGAGGCTGCTTTGAGGGGACCAAGGGGGAGGAGGCCACAGAGCAGGTCATAGAGTTGAACAGGGCAGGACATCCTACGAGCCAGCTGACACCCATCCAGAGGCTTTGTGCGAATAAACAATGTGGACAAACACTGGTTGGCTACTTAATGCAGTTTGTAGACAGTGTAATTTCCTTTGTTTTAGAACATCATGAATGTCAATGAAATGCCCTTTCGTTTCACATTTAAGCTGTAAAATGTCACCACCATTTCCAGTTTATTAGAGGATGTGTTTCTTCAAAACTTTTGGTTTTACAAATACCATGCTCTGTTGTTGCATAAGGTCAGAATTATTTTCTGCCTGTTTAGATGCAGTTTGACAAACTAAATCAATTTTTGGTCTTTAGGAGAATAGAGACACAGTTAATAGGTTAGACTCTCTGTACATAATATTTCTCTGTAATGAATCCTTATACTGAGTGATGCGATATGTATTAAAATATCTCTGTATTATAGGCTTTCACACCCAAGTTGGCATAAGATATGCTAATTAATTACTAAACATACTTCCTTGTAATTCTGCATTATCCACAAATGTTTATTGAAATCTTATTTCACACAGATCATTGGACTGGTTGCTGGATATAAAAAACTAACTATAAAATGTAGCTTTCTTTAATTGTAGACTTTAATAGACATTTTTTTTCTGCAGAAGACATCCAGATGGCCAAGAGGCACCTCAAAAGGTGCTCAACATCACGAATCATCAGGGAAATGCAAATAAAAACCACAGTGAGGTATCACTTCATCAGTCAAAATGGCTATTATTTAAAAGACAAAAAATAAATAAATAACCAGTGTTGGTGAGGATGTGGAGGAAAAGGAATCCTCATACACTGTTGCTGGGAATGTAAAAATGGTGCAGTCACAGCCACTGGGGATTTTAACCAGGAGCTTCTTCAAACTAACCAATGAACCTTTCAAGATTGTGTAGCTTCTGATGGGTCCACCCCTTAGCCAATCCATTGCTCCCCAGGCTAGACTGACAGGCCAGCACCTTCCCTAAGGCGTCTGACTTCTCCTTCCAACAATACAGTACCGAAGGGGGTAGGGCGGGGGTTACTCCCCTGGGAAGGACAATGCTGCTGTTCCCTGGGGTGTGCAGCTGTAGTTTCCTGGTGAGATAAACTGGCTTATGCTTCCCAGCTGAATATGTTCAACAAGGTCTGACTCTCCTTTTGCGTTCTTTCCTTTATTAACGTTAACTAGCTAATAACAAAGATAACACTTGGACTATGTAAAAATTTAGACTACGGCGATATTCTTCAACACTGAGTCACATAGTGTTGTGATTATGATTCATTTTTTAAAAAAAAAAAACAGGCTTCACTTATCTGCTCCATCAAACCTTTAAATAATTTTCAGAAATATGATTTCCACTTTTAGTTTTCTCTCTTGAGCTTTCTGGAGCTCCTCCCATCTCCTCTTTTCCATCTCAACTTCAACTCCCTGTTTTCAGTCCTATTTTCAAGTTACCCATGCTCCCGATGGCTGACCCTCTGGGCTTTGAGGGCCCCTGTGTGCCTGGGTTGGTCCTTCTCTTTCTCTGCTAAGTCAGCTACTGCGTCTCCATCTGCTGACTTTTCCGGAAACATGTTGAAATACCTTGAGGCTTGGTACTTATTGATGCTAACTTCTTAAAAACTTATTTTCTACATTTGAGCTTTGATTAGGAGAGGAGTTAACCACATGTGGTCAAACTACCTTGATGGTCTGGGATTTCCTGCCACTTTCTCGGCATTTTATGCTCCCTATTCTCCTTGGAATATAAAATGATGTTTTGTTTGTGTTTGTGTTTTTTTTCAAAGAATCTTTGAAAATTTTTTAAAAAACCTTCTTTTTCCTTTTAAAGTCACTTCTTGGCAGTTAGTGTTACCTTCAAATGGACTCGCTTTCATCCCTTAAATTCACCATTTACATCCCTCAGAGACCCTGCATTTCCTAAATGTTTATAAAGACTCAGAAATAACTTTCAAGTCCCCAAGCTTCTGCTCACAGATGTGAGCAGAATGTAGTAATGTCTCTGATTGGCTTTGTAGTCATAAATAAGGGTATATCAATCATTTTGAAAGCTGATATAGAAAGATGCCTATACTTCAAAAATCTCCTTAAAATCAGTGGCCTGCAAATATACACAGACATCCTAGTAAGTTTTTCAGCCTTTACCCTTAGGAAATATTCACCCCAGAAGACTCTGGCATAACTAGCCATTGGCTGTTTGAAACAAAAGCATTTCAGCAATAATAGACTCCAGAGCATTTCTGCAGCTTTTCTGATCATCACACTCTACCAAGTTCACTGTCAGTCAGCAAGAGAGAGCAGCCCCATTTCAACACGATAAGTATTCATTTCATCCACTGACCTGCTATGGGCCAGAAATACATGTTTTAGATCAATCCTTCTATGCATTTTCCACCCCCACCAGTAAAAACAAAAACAAACAAAAAAAAACTGACATCCAATTTAAAAGGGAAACATTTGTATCTTATTGTTAGTGCGGTATTATATGACTTTATTCAATGATACAGCTCCAAGTAATTTAATCTTAACTTGTGTGTATTATATTTTGAGGTGCTACAGTGCTTTGATTACATAAATTCTAGCTGGGCAAGCCCACTGGGACTTTATTTTCAAGGACCAGCAGCATAGAGGGAGAGATATGGTTGATCCTTACTATTCACAAATATTGTACAGTATTTCCAAACTCACCTACTTGCTAAGATTTATATGTAACTCCAAAATCAATACTCCCAGCATTGTCAAGGTCATTCACAGACATACTCAGGCAGTGAAAAATTTGAGTCACCCAAAGCACACCTTTCCAGCTAATGCCACACTCTGGCTTCTAGTTTCAGCTCTCATTCTGTTACTAGTGGGGTACCCTCTGTGTCCCCACTTGTTGCCAGTGGAAATGGAATTCTCAGGATAATGCTGGGAAAAGCATTTCCTGAGGCCCCCATGGCAGAATGAAGTATTGTGAAAAACGTTACTGATGATCAAACATTAAGGAGTTTCCCTTCCAAGGTCCCATCTCCCTTCTGCTTGCCATGGAAAAAGTCCAATCTTATCTTCAGCAGGGCTAGGATTAAAGCCACTGCCTAGAGTTTCTGCTCCATATTAAAGCGCAGTCCAGTTCAGCATCTGGCTAGCTTAGCTTGTGTTCCCAGTGCGGTCCATTAAGGCCACATGGCAGGTGAGTGGACAGGTGAATGGGTGGGTGAGTGTGGGTCATGGAGCAAGACCCTGGAAGGGAGCAGGAGTGAAGAGAGAGAGAATTCTTTGTCTGGGGATTATATCTGGAGGCTTATTAATCAATTAACCCTTCAGGATTCCGAACTCTTGCAGTGGCTCTACCCTCCTAGCCAATGATCTTTGTTCCCCAGGGTAGACTGACAGATAAGCACCTTCCACGTGTCACCTGACATCACTACACATGTGCTCATGTTCCTCTTTGTTTGACCCCTTTCCCTAGTGACTTTGGGGAATGGACAGGTGGTTCTCTGAGGAGTGTAAAGTTGCAGCTTCCTAGTGAAGATGCCATGATGACCATGCTTATAATGTCTAGCCCCCCCTTTGGTCTCTTCCTATCATTAATATCAACTAACTAATTATGACGATAACAATACTGTAAACAAGTCTCCTTTTACCAGTCAATTTAGTGCTATGTTTTCTGCATTTTTTGTTGCTGTTGACTTAAGCTATTTAAAATGGTCTCCTAGCCCAGCCGGTGTGGCTCGGTGGTTGAGTATCGATCCATGCACCAAGAGGTCACCAGTTTGATTCCTGGTCATGGCACATGCCCAGGTTGTGGGCCAAATCCCCAGTAGGGGGCATGCAGGAGGCAGCCAACTGATGTTTTCTCTCATTGATGTTTCTATCTCTCTCTCTTCCTCTCCCTTCCTGTCTCTCTAAAAACAATAAAGAAAAAAAAGAAAGGTCTCCTAGCATAGTGTTAAAGTGAGGTCTACTTTTCCTAAATGCAAGAAGAATGTGATGTACCTTATTGATAAAATACATGTGTTAAATGAGCTTCATTCAGGCAAAAGATATACTGCTGTTGGCCATGAATTCAATGTTAATTAGTCAGCAACATGTATTAAATAAAGTGTCTTTAAACAGAAACATACATAAACAAGATTATGTGGAAAGCTGATGAAAGTGTGATCAGAGAACTATATTTTCCCTAGGAGCAACGGCTCCGTATTCACTAAATCAGTGTTCACTAAGACTTTATAAAACGTAAGTACCATGAATAATAAGAATAGACTGTATTTCCATATTAACCCCATGGAAGCTTTTCTAATTTGAAGATCTTGAGGTAAATGCTGTTGTGCAGATTTACCATTTCAAGTCAAGGGTAGATAAATTTGCCCTTGGCTTACTTTTATTGTAATATCAATTTAAAGATAACTAATATAATTGTTCCATTTTCATTTATATTTGTTTACTTTTGTTAAAGAAGACAGTTTAAGGGATGTAAACAAACTATTTGACAATTCATGAAGCTAAACAGTCTCCATTCGGAGAACTGCAAAGTGGGGTAGGAAGCAGGAAGCCTTTATAGGTTGAAGAATAAAGAATAAGGAAGAGACCATTAGAAAACATCTGATTGGCTCGAGCTACATAGCCAACCTGATCTGGGGTGGGAGGGAACAAGGAAATAAGTATAGAACCCAGAGTTGGGTTGGTGTTTAAGGATTGGCTGGCTGGGTATGCTGTGTTTCTGGTCAAAGAAGGAATTTATAGGAATCTAGCTTTGGTCACTGATGTAGCACCCTAGACAGAAGCAACTCTGTCTTGGGCATGAAAGCTATTTCATCACTTTCATGGACCATATAAAAGAGGGAATGACTTAAGTTTCTTTGTTAAATTACAGCTGTGTTTTGATCTTATGGCATGAAAATGTACATAATCGTAACATCATCTTTATTAATTTACTTTAAAACTTAATTTCTCCTGATTCCTTGATATTTCTAATTATAGCAATATCTAAACTCCTAAAGCCAAATACCATGTTGGTTATCTATTTTAATGAGGGATTCTGTGTTACCTATCTGGCAAAACCAATTGAGCCTTTATAACATTCTTTTTCTTTTCTTGGAAAAATTCCATAAATCTTAGTTTTATGTGCTATAGAAGAGCATATTAAATGCAAAATACATTATTAATTAATGCTAACCCTTCACAAACCTGAGTGCTTTCACTGTCATAATTTATGTGCGATATCCAAGTAATCATTTCGGTTAAAATAAAACAGGCTATAACTCCAGATTATTTTGTCAAGCTCCGATTTTCCTCCTTACTAAGTATTACAGCCTCAGCAAAATCCACTACAGGCAAATGTATAGATAATAACTTAGTGATTTATGCAGCCATGTGGAATTTTTTTATATTTAACTTTAAATATTTATGTAGTTGGATACAATTAAATCAGATTTTTAAAACTGTATATACATATATTTGTTTAAATAATGTACCAACTACACAGGCCTTTGAAAGTTAGCCTCTTAGGTCTATTATCAATAATTGAGGCAAGACTGACCCTATCTTACTTTCCCATTTCTAGTTTGGTTGCAAACATTATTCTTTTCCCCTTAAAAAAAAAAAAAACTTCCCAATTGCTGAAGCAGAAAAATTGCTTTATTTCTACCTCAGTGGAGCTTCTTTTTGGAGGCTGAAACACCTGCTACGCATACATTATGTAAAGAACATACCAATCATTTAGAATGAAAGTTTGAATATAAATGTCAGACATTACTGAAACCTATTTCATAATGTGCTTATGTATCAGTTTCATTGTTTCACCATTTTATTGCTGAAGAAGCAGGCAGGCGTGTGTGTGTGTGTGTGTGTGTGTGTGTGTGTGTGTGCGTGCGTGCGTGTATTTAATGGGCAAGAGTAACAACCAGTGGTTAATATGCATAAATAACCTCAGTCATTTTCTTGTGTTAACACTATTTAACAATTCTACAAAAATGATGCAAAAAGTTCACAATCCTTGCATTTCGGTTACATTATATTTGCCTTGGGGTGTTTGCATTCACTCTGATGTTTTCAAATTGTCTTTCCCTTTTATAACCTGAGGGTAAGAGTGCTCTACCCATTTTAAGGACAGGCAGATGCCCATCAATTTCTACTGAATTAGAAAGGTGGAACTGGAAAGAAGTAAATGTAGAGAAAGTGAAATTTAACCCACAGCCCAGAGCTTGTTAATTACTTCTTTTGATTTTGATCATGAAGTCCCAAGCAATTTATTCACCCTAACCAGCTCTTTACAATTGATATTTATATATACCTGGTCTTTCTCATAGACCAGACATTTGAGATGGTGTATATATGAATTATTGCCATTATAAACAATGCTTCAGTGTGATTATAGTCACACTGCTCTGCAGAAGGTACTATCACAATTGTTAACACACATTGGAGATAGAGTCCTACTTTTGATCTCACTAAAGGCCTTCTTCTGAATCACTCTTTTTCCTTGTCTTTTATGACAACATATTTCTTCATGTTTTCCTCTCACTTCTCCAACTTATGAAGTTTTGTACATCTCTACCTGGGCTTCAAATATTCGTTTCTTAAAGCGTGGCCCTTTAACCTGTTACAGCTGCACTATTTTCAAAGCAAATTTGCCGTATCAACTGTTTCCTTCTCTTCGGCTACCCCTATGACCCACAGCAATTTCCCCTTGAATAGCCATACTCATATATTCCAATGCCCACTTTATGTCTCCATGATTTTTCCCAAAGACACTTTGAATTAGACCCATCCAGAAGTGAACCTATGAACCCCCATCTACAGATTTCTGTAGCCCAAATTTTAAGTGGCATCGTTTTCCTTCTAATTATCAATTCTGGAAAAGCTACTTTTCTAGCTGTCTTCTTCCTTAATCTCTTACCTAATTGATTATCAAGCTCAATTTGTTTTACTCATTAAATATTTTTAGAGTATACTGTTTGTTGAGAGTATATACACGTTTTCTTCCTTTCTTGGCTTATGTTATTATCATGTTTTATTTAGATTATATCAGTTCTCTGGTTTCTCTAAATCCACTTTTGCTTCCCTCCTCCAAATTCATTATTTCTATTCTCATATGTAGTTAATGTTATACAATGTGATGCCAAAGACAACGGGAAGTCATAAAAGATGTGAAGTTGAAAGCTGTCACTGTATTCATGTTAGGAAGTTATCGGGCAGTAGTGGAGAGTCTGAGATGAAGGAAGACTCTGGGTTTAGGGATTTTGAGCTAATGTTAAGTGCCTTGAGATTAGTAAATGGTAATATACATTTTTATTTATTATTATTATTTCTTTTAATCCTCACTCGAGGATATTTTTCTATTTATCTTCAGATAGAGTGGGAGGGAGAGAGAGGGAGAGAAAGGGAGAGAAACATTGATGTGAGAGAGACACATTGGCTGGTTGCCTCCTACATGACCCCAACCAGGGTCGGGGACGAACTGCAACCGAGGTACGTGCCCTCGGCCGGAATCAAACCCGCGACTCATTGGTCCGCGGGCTGACGCTCTACCACTGAGCCAAACTGGCCAGGGTGGTAACATACATTTTTAAAAGAGCTAGAAAAGTAAATACTTTTCAGTATGGTGTTTGGTGGTTAACAAGATATGGTGGTGGGTAGGAGGCCAGACAGTCTGACAAGTGGAAAGAATAGCTATCATTTGTAAAAACAAAGTATTCATGATTAAATTTAATACATTGTTCTTTAGCAATTCCTAAGAAAATTACAGTGTCTTTGTCATCAATTAGCCATGGTGCATGTGTGTGTGTGTGTGTGAAGAAATGTGTATATGTATATACACTATATATATTTAATACACATATATACATATACACATATATATCCATATACACAAACACATGCATATACATATACTAATATATAAATCATGATTAAAAAACTAGTTTCCCTTAGTCTTCCTCTGTGATCTAGTGCTTTCTAGGAATATACTGAATCTAGGAAATGTGGTTTAATAAGAAATCAGTCAAAAATTTCTGAACAGATCAAATAGCATCATCTAGATACCATTTTCTTTAACAAGCTATGAACTATTAACCCCAACTAAAATTTCTTCATTTCTTCATTCCTTTTTGTGTCTGTTGATAGCTGAAGTTTCAGATGATAAGTCAGAAATTCTGAGTTTATTTTCTAGGCTCGAAAAATTTCCAAGTCATCTTCAGTAAGTTATTTGACCCAGCACTCTGAACATACACATTTGGTTAAAAAAAAATCTATTTGAATATCTAACATAATGAAAACAGACTATAGTTCTATGACAGTAATTAAGCTAAAACTGAACATCACACACATTTTCTTTCTTCCTTTTAGGTTGTTACTTACTGTTGTAGCAAAGTACCACAGACTGGGTGGCTTACAAATAACAGTTCTGGAGGCTTGAAGTCCAAGATCAGGGTGCCGCATGGTCAGAGCCCTCTTCTGCGTGCCAGACTGCCATCCACTTGAATCCTCACGTGGTGGCAGGGGGGTGAGAGAGCTCTTTGGGGTCCTTTTTATCAGGGTATTAATCCCATTCACAAAGCTCCACCCTTATGACTCCATTACCACCTTCAGGTCCACCTCCTAATATGATCACGTTGGAAGTAAGAATTTCAATATGGGAATTTGAAAGGGGGACACATTCAGTCTTTGATAAATATAATTTCTAATAATCAGAACTTGTAGAAGTCTGTGTGAACTGTCAAATTTTCATCATTCATCAATAGGATGCATGATAAGTTTAAGCAACTTAAGTTACATATCTTAATAAAGTTAATAAAATTTATTAATTTCAATAATTATTTTAAATATTCTTCTCAAGAGAAATTTAAGTTAAAAAATAATGGATTGTTTTCTTATTTAACATGTAGAGTTTCACTAGTTTTTTTTTTAACTGTAATCTTTTTTTTCTATATTGTCCCTACTTACTAGAGATATATGTAATTATTTGTCAAAATAGCAAGGTATAAAATAATTTAGAATAAGTTTCAACTAGATGATACTTTCTCTTAAATATATGAAAAAGTTATTGTAACATAGTCTAGGTGTGGCCTAATTTGACTTTTGTTCGTATAACTATCCTATTTTTTTTATTACTGCTAAGTAGAAGGAAGTCAGTTCAATTAAGATGTGTAGATTTTTTTCTATTTCCCTGTCTCAGAGGTTGAGAAATGCAAGACATAAAAGTCTAAAAGATAAGAGTACAGTCCCTGGTGGCAGAGTTCTTTGGTTAGATTTTCAATCCTTCACTTGTAGATAAATAACTGGGGGAAATTCCCTTCCTCATATCAAATGGTAGTGTCTCCATTTCTAAGCCAGAGAGGACTATAATGTTGCTGTAGGGCTATTGAGAGTTTAGGTGAGATACTCCATGAAAAATACCTCTTACTCTAATTTTCTTAAAGGCAGTATATTATAAAAATGTATTTTTAAAAAACTTTAAAAAATACTTTGCTGAAACATACAATGTAAATTAAGTCTTTGAGCCAACAAAATTCTAATTCATAATGGGACAACTGGTATTTTCAGTGTGACCCGTTCCTAGCCATTAAATTTCCATAGGCATGTCAAACAACCTCTAGTCAATATTTAATCTTACTTTAATTTACATAAGACTTTTATACAAATGATATACATTAGATACACTTTTAAGCAGACAACTATGATTTTTATCATAAATTTTAATAGTTCAATGAGTTTAATTTCTGACATAAGGTTGATACTGACATTTTAAAATAAAGTTGTTATATAACTTTTTTATACATTTCCAACAGAATCAAAATACTATAATGATTTGATGATATCCACTATTATCTATTTTTTAAAATATAGCAACATTATTTTGCTTAAAAGTAAAATATTACATTTTTCTCCTCAAACCAATTCCATTCAACTCTGCCAACTTAACTTTCATTATAAAGTGAGACATTTTATGATAAAAAGATTTTTATTGATTTAATATCTTTGTGACCATGAGCCACCCTAAATATTGAAATATTCTTTTAGGAGTAAGTTATTATTATAGTAATTATTAGTACCCAATTGATATAGACATGTAAACTTATTACATATTTTCATAAGTAACTTTACATTAAAGTGATTTTGACAGAATATATATTTCTTATGAGATGCCTTGGACCTTTTCATTATATTGAATTTAATATCTATGAATGAATTATTTATTGTTAGAATGAGTCATAGTTTTCCATAAATTCCATTCTCCTTATTTTTTGGTTCATCTTTATGCATGTAGGTGTTGAAATACCTTGCTCATATAAATAAGTCAATAGGATTAAGAGTGTTATTCTAGCAATGTCAGTGAATTATTTGAACTCTTTTCAGGATGTATGCAATAGTCTTGCTCTAACCCTTCAAAAAAGATCCCTTGTAAATGACCTATCAGCTCACAATTCAAGTAAGTACTCCTTCAATTTTGTTGAAAACAAACAGCTAAAACTCACTGGTCTTTATCCTCTCATTGAAATAGCAATATTCTGATTGGTCCCTGTAGTAATGCATTGCAGATTTGTAATATTCTGGAACAATCGCCACTATAAGTTTAGTGCTGGGTGAAAGATATTTTATTTTTTAAAGCTGGAGAAGTTAATTATATGATGATAGAAAATTAGGACCTAACACTTCATCATAGGCTCTTAAAAATATGTAGTACACTTTCAGTTATCTGCCAATAGGGCCAAGGTAACTTTTTTGTTTTGTGTGCAAGGAAAGCTTGCTAATTTTGTTGGTGATGGTTTTATAGATTTTCATTGACACTTCGCTCTAAAAGTGGTGTGTCCTTGTTTGAAATTTTTGTGAGTTCAAATAATATAACCTGGTTTTTAAAAGTCTCTTAGGAAAGATTTAATATAAAATATGTAATTCTTCATTTTACAAATTAATACCCTTAAACTATGTATACTCACATAGCCTTAATGCCTCAAGGTACCTTAATGTCACCCAAAAGCCAGGTGCAGACCACTTATGTGAGGAACAATAATATGCTGGTTAGGCAAGTAGCAGGGGGTCTCTTGGCTGCTTCTTCCAGATTTCCATTTCTAGGCCCCTTCTTAAATAGAGTCTCTGGAGACTCACAGGGGAACTTAAAAAACAAAAAAACAAACAGAGGTCTTTTAAAGCAGGTGATATATAACATTTTTTCAATCTTATCTAGAATTTGTTAGGGCTGTTTGTGTGTGTGTGTGTGTGTGTGTGTGTGTGTGTGTTTTATCAAGTCTGGATATTCTCTTGGGATATAGTCTCTTTTGTGTACAGAACAGTTTCTTATTTTAATTTCCTACGTAATTTGAACCTTGATGAATTGATTTCATTAGCACATTAAATCTGCATAGCACTTACATTGCCCATTTCTCTTAACACAAACTCATGTAAAAAAAATACCCTCTGTTGTTGTTTGAGATTTCCTTTGGGTAGATTGGGTTCTGACTGATTGCCTGCTCTTCATTACCTCATCACAAGTTGCATTGATTAAGATTAAAGTAGCTACACTTCTCACATCTTCTCAACATCTTATTTAACGCTTATTTCAAACTTTTATTCATTTTAGAAATTGTGCATTATACATACTTGGAAATAGTTTCCAAAAATTCTTTCAGCATATAATATATTCAAAAGCTCTTGATTTTCACCTTGCCCACCCTAACTCCTTTCATCTAGTGCAATTTTTAAACATCAGCTGTGTTCTTTACTTATCCAGTGATCATTGCATAGAGCCGACAAAAGCAAAGATTCAAAGATCTCTAAAAGAAAGAGGTAGTTTTCCTGCCCCATGACCTGTACTGAACTTTTAGGCAAATTAGGCCTCTATTCAAATAGGTATCAATCATTTTTGTCACTTGACAAGATGACAAAATTATTTTCACTTGACAAAGGTGTAAACTGAGGCTTAAAAGGTATAAATAAATCCAGGAATCAAACCTCCAACTTACATGACACTAAGATCTGTGTTTGAAACTCCTCACTACATCTTTGAAAAGGAGACAGAGTGTATTTTCTTTAGACTGCCTAGTAGTCAATAAGAAGATAAAAGAAAAGGAAGAGAGGTAAAACAGAAGTAATTAAAGTGAGTGCATTCCTGTTTTTTCCTTGCTGTGATTTTTTTGATGGGGTAATAGTTCCCTGAATTGCTAACTTGGTTTCTAATAGCAGGGCATAGGAAGTCTAGAGAGCCATTTCTGCATCACAAACTCAAAGCTGTGGCAATTCAATAAGACATTACACTTCTGAAAATTTAGATCAGCCAATGAAAGAGAAAAATAAAAATGCATTATCTTTGAAGACAAAACCAACAGTAGAGAGTAAATGATGACTCTGTCTACTCCTTGAGACATCCTCCCCCCACCTGCCCAAAATTATTTGTGGATTTGCAGCAGCAGCAGCAATTCCTGTAGATATTTTTCTTGCAGGTTAGTCAAATTTATCCACTTGGTTGGGTTAGGATTCCAGCAGCTTATCTTATATTCAAGAAGCCACAATCTTACCTGGTGGGAAAAAGCTGGTGGGTTGGTAGAATCATGATAGCTGCAAGTTCAGGACTGTGAGAGAAGCCATAGGCATAGGAAAGAAGAATTTACAAGACCTTAATACAGGTATTGTGTGGGATAATGAAAAAGACTAACACTGAGAGACACTGTGGAAATCCATTAATACTAAAAACACAACTGGAAAAGCTTATTCCAGGACTCCTTCCTCATTCAGAGCACCCATCTCCACTTCAGTGCTTGAATCAGGATAGTCATTCACGCAATCAACATTTGCTGACTATCCCAAAAGGGAAAAATAAAGGCCAAGCCTCTGTCCTCTTAAATTATAAACTATGTAATCTGTTTATAAACATGTCCTTTTATATCCAGGTATTTTATTGTCCTTCAAGATATTTAAAACAAATTCTCTTCAAAACAATATTTAATACAAATGGTGGAATGTCCAGTGTGTCTTTTCTTAAATGCCACCTTGCTCTTTGATCATTATCTCATTCCAGAGAAAGCCTGATAACAAAATATTAACAACAATTTCACTGTGAGTTTGGCACCATTTAATTCAAGACCAAACACATAGTAGAGACTGCTGGTGTCCAGTATCAGTCCACACTTACGTGTAATTTAAAATTAGGTACTCTCCTGGCCAGTGTGGCTCAGTGGTTGAGCATCGACCCATGCACCAAGAGGTCGCCAGTTTGATTCCTGGTCAGGGCACATGCCCCGGTTGTGTGCCAAATCCCCAGTGGGGGGCATTCAGAAGGGGGTCTATTGATGTTCTCTCTCATCGATGTTTCTAGCTCTCTTTCTCTCTTCCTTCCTCTCTAAAAAACAAAAAACAAACAAACAAACAAAAAACAAACCTAGATACTCAGGACTCTGTAACCAAAATTTTAATTAATCATTAGTGTATTCAATAATGATTTATTGACAACTGACTATTGTTATTCATCATACAAGAGTTTAGCAGGAAAGAAACACAAATTGTTGAACATGTAACCTGTTGTCCAAATGGTATGTGAGTTATGTTTTAACTCCACCTTTGACACTTTACTTCAAAGATGCTTGAGAAGTTATATACATGGATCCAGTGATCCCTCCCATTTTTTACTTTAGAACCCATTCTCTTCCACTGACGTATGATTTATTTCTTAATATTTCATATCTAATAGAGAATATGAAATACTAAAAATAGTATTATACAAGTATTCAATCTGTATACTGATAAATAAAAAAGATATATCCAGGTAGGTGTGCCTCTACCTGATCCCTCTGCCCAGTAGTTTTACCATGCAACCATATATGACATCTACATTCATTCATCTCACCCTTCAAGTTTAAAAACTAACCATAAGTTTGTCTAGATATTATTGAAGAGGGAAAAGTGGAAGTTATTTTAATTCGGAATATCTCCTGCAGTTAAAGGCTGTTTCTTGCATAGATGAGATGGATGGCTCTGGAGAGAAGTTAATAATTAGGGTGACTATTAATTTTTTCCCAAGTTCTCACACTAAATTTCTAGGAGGAATATGAGTCAACAACATAGATCTCATAAGGTTGAAGTTCAACTGGAGCAAGAAATTGATCATATACACGTTCAGTCACCAAACCTACACATCTTGACAGAATAATGATGTAGATTTCATATTTAAAAATGGTGTTGCATACTGAGTATACTTCTAAATTTATTCCAGAAACCTTGAGCTCAATCATTTATTTGCTGTTGTGGACAAAAGGGGGCCACATGTAAACCTAAGAGCTCAGGGAAGGCCTGTGTGGTGACCTTGCAAACTGAAAGACCTAAATTAACCACAAAGGATGGTCTGAAATTAAAGAAAATTTTTTTTGAATCCTCACCCAAGGATAGTTTTTGATTTATCTTCAGATAGAGTAGGGGGTGGGGAGAGAGAGGGAAACATCAATGTGAGTGAGACACATCAATTGATTGCCTCCCACATGACCCCAACCAGGTCCAGGGATGAATTGCAACTGAGGTACATGCCCTTGGCCGGACTTGAACTCATGAGTCTTTGGTCCTCAGGCTGATGCTCTAACTGCTGAGCCAAACCAGCCAGGGCAAAAACTTTTTTTTAAATCCTCACCCAAGGATATTTTTCCATGTATGTTCAGATAAAGTGGGAGAGAGAGGGAGAGAGGGAGAGAGAGAAAAACACTGATGTGAGAGAGACACATCAATTGGTTGCCTCCCATATGACCCCGACCGTGCCCTTGACCAGAATCAAACCTGAGAGTCTTTGGTCCATGGGCAGATGCTCTGACCACTGAGCCAAACTGGCCAGGGCTGAAATGAAAACCTTTTAACTAAAGGCAGTTTTTGGCAAATAGTCATGTCCTAGGCCAGCATCTTCCCTGACAAAGGTCAATCTTTACCTTAACTGAGGCTGTCTATTGTTTTTTTTGCATCTCCAATAGCATATCACATCGGCTGGGCAACATATCTTTGGAATGTCAAAGTAATTTTCCTTTTTCCAGACCCCTCAAAGCACAGGCACCCCTCTCTGGCAACCACACATCCCCTCATTGTTAGAGTTAATTGTTAAATTGTTGACTGTTAATTATTCTATACCCACCTATGTATAAGAAGTATGTTTTCATCATTTTACTTTTTATCCAATCCTAGAAGTTTCCTGCTTTTCTTTCTCTCATCTTTCTAATCTATCGCCAGTGGATTTCATGTAACCCACTTACGTCTCCTCTTATGATTGCAATATGTAAAATAAGGTGCAAAGCTACCATTCTCCAGAGAATGATCTCAATCCATTGAGGTTTTGCTTCTCAACAACTGTCGACAGTTTTGGCTCAAATAAACTCACAAAAATTCTTCACAGGTTTGCATGTTTCTTACGTTGACACTGTGTTACCTTGTAATTGGAACTAAAAAGGTCTGATAGGCTGTCTTTTAATTTTACTTATTCAGAGAAAATTATTTACATCACTTGTCTCTATGTTGGCTGACTTCTAAGGACAGAGAGGTTTTCAGGAGTTGCCTCCGGCAAAAGAGAAGAAACTAAGAGGTAAATTTGGTCTGGAAACTCTGTCTTGTAGAACCACACAGGCTAATGCAAGAATGTAAAGCCGCATTTAATAAATATTTCATGCTATTTAAAGAAACAATGACTTGTTAATATCAACACTCCTATTGTGACCTAAAAACCTTGTGTTTCGTACTCCATTGTCATTTTGAACTTGAAGGGATCCAAGGATTAAACATCGCACTAGCCTTAAACAAACAATCCCTCAGGATTGTCCCTCTACCCTTGAAGTCAGAAGCTGATTTTTCAAACAGTGGTGTGAAGAAATTAAACATGACCTGAAGCAGGAGAGAACAATGCTGTAAAGATAAACAAAATCCTTCTGCTGTACCAATTTTGCTATGAGTGATTCCAAGGAGAAAAGTTACAGAACAGAACATGGTTTCTGTGAAATTGCAATCCTTCCATTGAGGGAGAAATGTTTGGGTTTATAATTATATTTGAAAAGACTTAACTTGATTTTTTCCCCAGAATTCCTTTTATAACAGATGTGCTTAAATCTTTACATAATTTAGATTAATAATAGTATTATTTTTCCTCAAAAATATCTAAATATAAGTGAATTAGTAAGCATTTACTAATCACTTAAAAATTAAGTATCTACCTAGTGATGATTTATTAAAGTATAGAGTTTTCTGTATTTTTTATTAATTTATGCAGTTACCATCTTTGTCCAATTTATGTATCTACTGATGTAGCAGGCACAACTGGATTGGAAAAAAATGATACAAAATAAAGAAGCTGCCACACTTAGAGACACATTTTTTGGTTTAGAACATCATAAAAATACAGCGAGATTATATGGAATTTATGAAAATACTTTTTTTTTCAGACAGTTATAAAATCTTTCTAAACTATCTGCTTTCCACAGTGTATATTTGCTTTTAGTACCCAATAAAGTTGAAATTCTATTCCTGTTAATAATTGCCCCCATCCATTGTTGTAATCATTTAAAATATTTCATATAGAGATTCTGCATATACTTTTTAAATAATTTCAATGCCCTCCTAAGGAATTTATGATAAATTTGAAGTCTGCACTCTATTTGCTATATCCTGTGTATGCATGTCAGGGGGGAAGTTCTAGTCTGACTAAAGCCATATAAATAAATTTACTAGATAGTAGCAAAGATATGTTCCATAATAAGTGGGGATCATAATCCCAAGGCAGTGACACCTAGGTAGCAATACTTTGACAGTGAATGTGTGGAATGGAAATGAATGAATAATGATGAAAGCAGTCTTCCGGGAAGACCAGTGTTGGAAATTAGACTGTGTAAGGCAGATAACAAATGTTGGACTTTAATACTTAGTTTTCCTTATCAATTTATTTTAGGGTATATCTGTCTACATCCTTTGTTTTCATTGGTTGTATGCAAATTACCAAACCCCACTTGGTCAGTATTGGATATGAAAAGTGGAATGCTATTCTCATCACCTATCTAAGTTTTTACTTGTAGGAAAATTAGGCAAGGAAAATTTATGAATGCTAACAGAGGTGATGGCTCACCCTGGGATAAATAATAACCAAAGCTGGGAGTTCCGAGTCATAAACCATATACTCACACAGTCCATAGGCCAGGAGGAGCAACGAAAAATAAATAAATATAGATATATATGTGTAAAAAAAAAAACCTGAGTATTTATCATACTATTAATTGTGTTGTTCTTTCCATTTGGGCATATGCCTAAATATTCCCAGAATATGCACTGATTTACAAATGAGTATGTAAAGATTCCTATTTGAAAAATTACTGGATAAAGGATTAAAACATATGATTCAGATTCCAAAATGGCGGTGGAGTGAATGGAAGCTACACAGACCATCTCCCAGGACCAAACTGGAATTACAACTAAAATAAAGACAAATCTTCGGGGAAAAGTGACAGAAAAGCAGCTTGAGAGGACCATACAACCAGGGACACGGAATATATCCTGGTAGGACTGCAGAGGCGCAAGAGGGGGCCTGGGAGCCCACGGACAGCAGCGGTCTCAGCTGTGAGCAGTGCCCTTGGGGTTAAAGCCCAAGCCAGCTCCACAGAGCAGAGGGCCAGGACAGAGCACTAAAATAGCCACAGCCACTCACCTTGGGCTTCAGCAGAGGGAAGGCGGACTGGACTGGAACTGTGTGGGGACACTCGGGGTTTGGAGGGCGCTCAGAGCTTTTGCTGAGTTGTGGCCATGCAGGATGGTGGCCATCTTACTACTTCCCAGGGCTCTGGGGAGAGGCAGCAGCCCCTCCCTTGGAGATTAAGCCACACCCAGGTGGGCCATTGAAATGCAAATTGAAGCTCATTAACTACCAGCATCTGCCCTACCCTCAGGAAATCCTCTCACGCTGAACACCTGAGGGCGGTTTTCATTCAACTGAGAACACAAGGCTCTTCAAGTAACCACAACAAATAGCCTCTAGGCAAAAACCTAGAGGATAACTTAACATTTTCTGGGCTTGCAAATCTACCTAGGAAAGTAAGAATTGACAGTGGTGTTTAATGTGGGTCCTCCCACACTCATCCAAACCCAGTAGAGGGAGCCACAAACAGCAGAAGACCAACATCCACAGGGAAAATTTGGCAGGCTCCAAAAACCACTGAGATAGCCAAAATGGGGAAACAAAGAAACAAATCCCAAATGAAAGAACAAGAGACCTCTACCAAAGATGAGATAAATGAAATGGAGTTAAGCAAGTTAACAGAGCTAGAATTCAGAGCCATGATCTTGAGGAAGCTGAACAGTATGAGTAAGGACGTCAACACCATAAGTAAAGACATAGAAACATTGAAAACGAACCAAGTGGAAATGAAGAAGCACCAAAAAGAAAAGAAGAATGACATAGCAGAAATGAAGAACACATTGGAGGGACTAAACAGCAGAGTAGAGGAAGCTGAGGACCAGATCAGTGAATTAGAAGACAGGGTAGAAAAAAATCAACCAATCAGAAAACCAAAAGAAAAAAAAATGAAAAAACAAGAAGACAGTTTAAGAGAACTGTGGGACAACTGGAAACGTAATAATATTCACATCATAGGAGACCCTGAAGAAGAATAAAATGAGCAAGGATTAGAGAATATATTTGAAGAAATAGTGACAGAAAATTTCCCTAATTTGGTGAAGGAAGAAGGCATTCAAGTTCAAGAAGCACAGAGAGCCCCAAGTAAGAAGAACCCAAATAGGCCCACACCAAGACACATAGTCATTAAAATGCCAAAAATTAAAGACAAAGAGAGAATCCTAAAGGCAGCAAGAGATAAGCAACAGGTTACCTACAAAGGAATCCCCATAAGGCTATCAGCTGACTTCTCAACAGAAACACTACAGGCCAGAAGGGAATGGCATAAAGTAGTCAAGGCCATGAAAAACAAGGATCTGAATCCAAGACTACTCTATCCAGCGAGGCTATCATTCAAAATAGAAGGTCAAATAAAGAGCTTCCCAGACAAAAAAAGGCTAAGGGAATACATTAGCACCAAACCAGCACTGCAAGAAATGTTAAAAGGACTGCTGTAATTAGTAGAAGAAATAGGAAGGAAAATATAACGACATTAAATAAAAATGGTAATAAATAAGTACATATCAATAATCACCTTAAATGTAAATGGATTGAATGCTCCGATAAAAAGACACAGAGTAGCTGACTGGATAAGAAAGCATGACCCATATATATGTTGTTTACAAGAGACCCACCTCACATCAAAAGACTTACATAGGTGGAAAGTGAAGGGATGGAAAAAAATCTTCCAAGCAAACAGAAAGGAAAAAAAAGCTGGGGTAGCAATACTCATATCTGATCAAATAGATTTCAAAATGAAGGCCATAACTAGAATCAAAGAAGGTCACTACATAATATTGAAAGGATCTATCCAACAGGAAGATATAACCTTGGTAAACATATATGCACCCAATATAGGAGCACCAAAATATATTAAAAATCTTCTGGAGGACTTCAAAGGATAAATTGACAGCAATACAATCATAGCAGGGGACTTCAACACACCGCTGACATCACTGGATAGATCCTCTAGACAAAAAATTAATAAGGAAACTGAGACTCTAAATGAAGCACTAGACCAAATGGATTTAATAGATATCTACAGAGAATAACACCCCAAAACTACAGAATTCACATTCTTCTCAAGTGCACATGGGACATTCTCAAAGACAGACCACATGTTAGGACACAAACGAAGTCTCTACAAGTTCCAGAAAATTGAAATCATATCAAGCATCTTCTCAGACCACAATGGCATGAAACTAGAAATCAATTGCAAAAAGAACATGCAAAGACATTTGAACACATGGAGGCTAAATAGCATGTTATTAACAATGAATGGGTTACCGAGGAGATCAAGGAAGAAATTAAAAACTTCCTGGAAACCAATGAAAATGAACACACAACAACACAAAATCTATGGCATGCAGTGAAAGCAGTTCTGAGAGGGAAGTTCATAGCACTATAAGCCTACCTCAAGAAACCAGAAAAATTTCTAATAGACTATCTAACCTCACAACTTAAAGAACTAGAAAGCAAATAAAAAGAAAACCCCAGAGCAAGTAGAAGGAAGGAAATAGTAAAGATCAGAGCAGAAATAAATGACATAGAGAGCAAAAAAAAAAAAAAAAAAAAAAAAACAATTCAAAGGATCAATGAAACAAAGAGCTGGTTTTTTGAAAAGATAAACAAGATTGATGGACCCTTAGCTAGACTCACCAAGAAACAAAGAGAACCCAAATACACAAAATCAGAAATGAAAGAGAAGTAACAACTGACACCACAGAAATACAAAGAATCATTAACAAATACTATGAACATTTATATGGCAACAAATTCGACAATCTAAGCGAAATGGACAAATTTCTAGAAGCACATGGTCTCCCAAAACTGAACCGGGAAGATATAGAAAACTTGAACAGACCAATAACAACTAAGGATATTGAAGATGTAATCAAGACTCTCCCAGCAAACAAAAGCCCAGGCCCGGACAGCTTCATGGGGGAGTTTTACCGAACAATCAAAGAAGAACTAATACCCATTCTCCTCAAACTATTTCAAAAAATTCAAGAAGAAAGAAGACTTCCAAACTCATTTTATGAGGCCAGCATAATTCTAATTCCAAAACCAGAAAAAGACACTACAAAGAAAGAAAACTACAGGCCAATAACCCTGATGAACATTAAATGCCAAAATCCCGAACAAAATACTAGCAAATTGGATCCAGCAATACATCAAAAAAATTATTCACCATGACCAAGTGGGATTCATCCCAGGGATGCGAGGCTGGTACAATATTTGCAAATCAATAAATGTGATACACCACATAAACAAAATGAAAGATAAAAACCACATGATCATATCAATAGACGCTGAAAAAGCATTCGACAAAATCCAGCACCCATTTCTGATAAAAAATGCTCAGCAATGTGGGAATAGAGGGATCATATCTCGACATAATAAAGGCCATATATGAAAGACCTACAGCTAACATCATACTCAATGGACAAAAACTGAAAGCATTTCCCTTAAGAACAGGAACAAGGCAGGGATGCCCACTTTTGCCACTCTTATTTAACATAGTACTGGAAGTCTTAGCCACAGCAATCAGAATTGAAGAAAAAATAAAAGGGATCCAAATTGGAAAGGAGGAAGTGAAACTGTCATTATTCACAGATGACATGATATTATACATAGAAAACCTTAAAGACTCCATCAAAAATGTACTAGAGTTAATAAATGAATTTGGGAAAGTAGCAGGATACAAAATTAACGTCAAGAAATCGATGGCATTCTTATACACCAATAATGAACTCACAGAAAGAGAAACTAAAAAACAATCCTATTTACCATCATGGCAAAAAAATTTAGATACCTAGGAATAAACTTAACCAAAGAAGTAAAGGACCTATTTGCAGAAAACTACAGGACATTGAAAAAAGAAATAGAGGAAGATATAAAAAAGTGGAAGCACATACCTTGTTCATGGATTGGAAGAATTAACATCATTAAAATGTCCATATTACCCAAAGCAATCTATAGATTCGATGCAATTCCCATCAAAATACCAGTGACATATTTCACAGAACTAGAACAAATACTTCAAAAGTTCATATGGAACCAAAAAGACCCCAAATAGCCAAAGCAATCTTGAAAAAGAAGAACAAAGTAGGTGGGATCACAATACTGGATATCAGGTTATACTACAAAGCTACTGTAATCAAAACAGACTGGTCTTGGCACAAGAACAGGCATATAGACCAGTGGAACAGAACAGAGAATCCGGAAATTGACCCAAGACATTATGCTCAATTAATATTTGACAAAGATGGTAAGAGCATACAATGGAGTAAAGACAGCCTCTTTAATAAATGGTGTTGGGAAAATTGGACAGCTACATGCAAAAAATGAAACTACAACATCAACTTACATCATACACAAGAATAAACTCAAAATGGATAAAAGACTTATATGTGACTCGTGAATCCATAAAAATCCTAGAAGAAAATGTAGGCAACACAATTTCGGACATCATACGCAGCATAATCTTCACTGATACATCATCTAAGGCAACAGAAACAAAGGAAAAAATGAACACAAGGGACTACATCAAACTCAAAAGCTTCTGCACAGCAAAAGAAACAACCATCAAAATGGAAAGGGAACCCATTATATGGGAGAGCATAATTGCCAATGATACATCAGATAAGGCATTAATCTCCAAAATATATAGAGTGCTCATACAACTCAACAAAAGGAAGACAAAGAACCGAATTTAAAAATGGGCAGAGAAACTAAATAAACGCCTCTCCAAACAGGACATACAAATGGCTAAGAGACATATGAAGAAATGCTCCACATCACTAATCATCAGAGAGATGCAAATTAAAACGACTATGAGGTATCACCTTACATCTGTCAGAATGGCCACCATCAACAAATTATCAAACAACAGGTGTTGGGGAGGGTGTGGAGAAAAGGGGACTCTAGTACACTGCTGGTGGGAATGCAGACTGGTGCAGCCACTATGGAAAACACTATGGTGTTACCTCAAAAAATTAAAAATTGAATTGCCATTTGACCCAGTTATCCCACTTCTAGGAATATACCCTAAGAAGCCTGAAACACCAATCAGAAAGAATACATGTACCCCCATGTTCATAGCAGCACCATTTATAATAGCTAAGATCTGGAAACAGCCCAAGTGTCCATCAGTGGATGAATGGATAAAAAAGCTGTGGTACATATACACAATGGAGTACTACGCAGCTGTAAGAAAGAAAGATCTCTTATCCTTTGAGAGGACATGGAGGGACCTGGAGAATATTATCCTAAGGGAAACAAGCCAAGCAGAGAAAGACAAATATCACATGATCTCACTTATTTGGGGAATATAATGAATATAACAGTCTGAGGAATAGGGTAGACCCAGAGATGTGGAAGTAGGGTACAGACTGACAACCCTCAGAAGAGCGGGTGGGGGGGAGGGAAGAGATAAACCACAGAACTTATACGCATGTATACATAACTGATGGACATAGACAAGAAAGCTGGGGACGGGGTGGGGAGGATGAGGAGGAGGGTGTCAATGGGGAAAAAAGGAGAAACATCTGTAACAAAAATAAATTAATAAAACAAGACAAAAAATAAATGATTTATTTTTTGATTCAACTTCCATGTTGAATCAAATCATTCAATTTTATGATTCAACTTCTATGTCTCTGATTTTAGTTATATGGCCCTGTTTCATCAAACAGACAAAAAAGACACGTTAGGAAATAAATTTGTGGAGATAGTAAATTTTATTTGATGTTTATATGACTCTGAAACAATACACACAACAACTTCAAGGAGCCGGAAACGTGGAATGGGTTTGGAGAAAGCAGTCATGCAGATGTGGGATTCCAGGTCTACAGCCAAGAATTCAGAGTTGAAGACTGAAAACATTTGCGTTCTCTCCTGCCCTGAGCACGTGAGGAATGAACAGAAGGCCAAGAATTGAGCCTTCATTTAGGCCTCAGTGTGCATCTCTCTTACTCAGTCAAGTTCCCAAAGCCTGCATTCTTTTTCCCTTTTCACTGAATTAGTCTGAGCACATAGCGTGGAGTGACACTTTGGATATATACAGAACTAGAACATTAAGGAAGTATACAGAAAGACAAACAGAAGGGCTTTACAGTTGAACTTTCACTTTTTATAACTATATCATATCAAGCACCTAATATTATGCTGAAGATGAAGAGAAGCAGGTCTGGATTGGATGCATTTAGGGGTCTTCAGCATTTAGCATTCCACATATTAACTCCAAAGGATACATGGAAAAAGACCTCTCCTTAGTGAATCTATAATTCAGTTTGGAAGAGTAAGCCTCTATGATTCTAAAGAGATCACACACACACACACACACACACACACACACACACAGGTAACTTAACATTGAGATCTTAATAGAATTAGGAGTTCAGAGAACAGGTATTTGTGTATTAAAATAATTGAGGGAGGCTTACAGAAGAAAAAAAAAAGAATTAAATGGGCCTTAATGAATAGGGTTTATAAGAACAGATTATCATGCAGGTGAGCAAAGAATGTATCAAACAGTTTCAAAGTTCAGGATAAGCTTATCAAGACCTCAAATACTTGTCTAGTGAAACGCTGAGAGAGAAAGCCTGGTGGCCACCAGCCACATTCTACGTTCACAACCATCCCTGTCACTGCACACATATCTGCCCTCTCCTCTTTTCCTTTGGCCTCCCATTTTGCTTCTCAGTTTTAGCATTTCAGACTAATGTGAGTCCAGGTTTCCACAATCCCTACTTTGCTGTTTCCAGATTTGTAAACAATCTCAGTTTAGGATTTCTAAAGTGTAAGATGGCATTTCACTGCTGGCTTGGACTTCTGTGAATTTCTACCAATGTGAAATTTCCACAGGCTCTTTCTCAGGCATTTTGAATTCAGATAGTTAAGTCAGAGCCCTCATGGAAAAGTTCTAGAATAAAAAATGGTTGATACAGATCAGTTTATTGATAGCAAAACCAACTAGAAATACTAGGAGAAGATCTATTTTTAAATGACTTTCTTATATCAATAAGTAAAGCTTGTCTGAAAAGTGGTTGCTGTCTCCACGTGGTAAAATGATCACCAGTGAGAAATGCTATGGATTTTAAACTGGAAGAAAGGGAAACATGATATACGAGAGATGAACATAAACGTTCTTAACTGGAAACTGCAAGCTGCTCTACTCTTCAGCAGGTCTTTGATTGAGACGCTGGGAGAGAGGCAGCAGAAATGGTGCACACACACACCTTTCAACATAGTTCTTTCCATTTGGCTCAATAGTAGAAATCTGGAAAAGTACCAGCAGGCTAAATAGTACAGAAAGCAGTGGAGAATATGACTGAATGTGTTTTCAGTAAGATGGGACTGAGCAGATAGGATGGGAAATAATCTTTGTATTCAGTGATTTTCAAGATTGAAAGTATTATTTGAGGCTCCTGGACTTGTCTTGTTTTAATTCAATACTTGCTCAGAATCTTCCCCCTAGAAACGATGATGTGCCCTCTCTCAGATGGCACAGTAAAGCAAGGAGGAGCTGGACATGTGTCTGTTATAGCTGTCCATGCGGTTGTGATAGAACCCCACCTGTCACTGAGTATCACTGCTGAGTATCAAATTGTGGAATTCTGGGTCCAAATACAAACGTCAGCCAATTTTTCCATTTATTTCCAAATCTTTAGGTAGTTAAGCTAGAATGTTGCATTAACATACATTTATTTTCTCTTATTACGATTTAGTAAAACAAGAGCAAAGGCAGAGTTAAAATAGACATATAGGACCACTGGATGGCACAGAGAATTGCACATGAGAGAGTTTAAACAAATCAATGGATTTAAGAGAGGATAGAAGAGTGTTGACTTGAAATGAAAATGAAAAAGAAAATAAAACTAGTACTTGGATATATTCAGATATAGGAGGTCTGTTCAGAAGAGGGAGAATGTCTTGCCAATGAAATCCTGGGTGAGTTCTGGATGAAGTGGGAGCAAATACCATGTATGGCAATAGTTTGAAGTGAGCCCAAAATCATAGGACTTAATAAAAACATGCAAATAGAGTACTTATTTCCTTCTACTTAATTTCCCACTTTAACTTTCCAAAAGAAAAGAATGAAGACCCCTCAGCAAAGTGGCTGGCTCTCTGTCCACTCATCTACCTTACCACCGAAAGCAGCATTAACAAACAGACCTTCTATAATCTTATTTTAATTGGCAAGCAAAGGGCATGAATATTTTAGAACATGAAAGAGAAAAACTAGAAAGAATAAAGAGTAGAAATTTTACCTATGTTATTAGAAGGAATTGAGAACAAATATAACAAGGAAAAACAAAAAATCTAATTCTATCTTTGGAAAGACTGATGGAGATATTGTACTCATGAAGCAAAGAGCATTTGAATGAACTCAAATTAACAATAATAATAGGGTTGGAAGAGAAAGCCAAGCAAAACTCTTAGATTTTGAAACCAAAAGAAAAATAGACAAGAAGTAGACAATAAAAGAGGAGACATAAAGAATCGAATGAACAGATTCAATACCAGACTTAAGAGATTTCCCAAAACAGAGAGTTAGAAAGTGAAGCAGAAAAAAAAATCAAGCATTAATAGATATTTTCCCATTGCTGAATAAAGAGATATGCCTCTGATTGAAATAGCTTACTGATTGTTCAAAACAATTACTGGAACGACAACAAAATACCTAGACAATACATAACATTGTGAAATTTCCAGCTACCTAAGACCAAGAGAAGACATATTATCCAAAGAGTAAACCAAAGACCTTGAAATAGTGACAACAGTCAAATGGCCAGGTATTTTATCAGTAACACCAGATGGTGAGGACAGTGGAGCAAAGCCTCTCAAGATCTCTGAAAACATATCTATTTATCTAAATTTCTATGTTCCTCCAAACAATTAATCCAGCGTGAGGATAGAAAAAATTAACAGGTAAGGTCTGAATATATTATAAAGCAAATAGAAATAATGGACACAGGGAAAGGAGGAACAACTGAAGATGTAGAGCGGACAAGTCCCTGGTTGTTTCCATTCATACTAAGGTTCCACAGAGGGAGTGTTTCTTGGTAAAAAGGAGGCATTGATGGAAATAGTATAAGGCTGAGAACTCTGAAAATCTTGAGGATAGATTAAAGACATATCTGGGGTAGTAAAGGCAGAGATAAAACTTAAACTTGGCATCACTAACATTTTTTCAGTCATACTACCTTTTATTCTTTTATGGATAATTTTATTTCAAATGACATCTAGTTTAATAGTATGCATATTTTACACACATTTTTCATATATTCATTTTAAAATGCATATTCACCGATGATTATAGGGATCATCTCTAATCGTCAGAGAGATGCAAATTAAAACAGTGATGAGATATCACCTCACTAACATTCTTCATGTGTGGGACAGGAGCTGTGACATTGGACCCAAAGGGGAACAAGTAAGATCCTTGCTCACCCTCTGCTCAATGCTAAAGAACCTTCACAGTCACGAAGAAAGTGAGTGTTTTCTGTTGGTATGCGTTTTATAGAATCACTTCGTGGACACAGTCTGGTGAACATAACTGTAGTTTTAGTACAGAATATAAACCTTGCCAAATTTATGGCATAGAAATGAGAGCACAGCTAGCTGAGTATGAGAGCTGTAATTGGGGAAGTCGTAGGGGAAACAGATGGGAACACAAATGTCTCCTTTTTAGAAAACAAGAATTCAACAGGTACTACCTGTGCTAGAGGTGCCAAGATGGGGCCCCTAATCCTGAGGGGATGTCAATGGGGCAATTAGCTGTTGTGAAATGAACATAGATAAGCAATTGAATTCTAGGGAGTAGGGGAAGTGGCAAACATTTTTGGGGAACTGTTTTTTGAGGTTTGGTCTTTCGGAAAGTTCCTGGGTAAGATGCAGAGCAATGATGTACATAAACCATCAATCACTGTTTTACAGAAAAATGACCAAGGTTCAAGGAGATTAAGTAACCTGCCAAGTGTATGCTGGTATCGAGAGATATGACTTGGGTTTGAGGGCATTTCTCCCGACTCCAAAGCCCATACTCAACTCAGAGTACCAGCCTTCTTACGCTGTGGTCCCCTTTTTCATAAAAATTGCTGGGAAAAATCAAGACGTTCTGATTCTAAAACGGGTTTCCTCGCGGCTTCATAGTTCACACACTGAACAAGCGCTGTTGTGCGGTGTGAGTGAGAGAGAAAGAATGATCAAAGATTTAAAAAAAGTCCATTCTGGTTATCAAGGCTCTGAAGTGTAGACTGGAAAAAGTATCCCTGCTGTTACAACCCTAGGAAATCACAAAAGCCGGTCAACCATTTACTAGCGTAAAACCCTGACCTATATAATGAACTTCCCAAGTTCCAGGACAATACAGATATCAGACTGGTCCAGAGAAAGCAATAAGAGACACCATTTCCTTTAAAAATTTATATGGCATTAATGCAGACTCATGAGATAAAAATTATACTTTTGTTTTCATACAAAAAACTATGAAAAAAACATTTTATATTAACTTCTATAACCCGAGGTATTTTTCTTATTAGTGAAAATATATTGGAGAAAAATCGTTAATTTGCCATCTTGTTAATTTTAAATTATCCTTTAGAAATAATTTTTTTTTAAAAAACCACTGCTTATATTTCCATATTATAATAACAAGAAAAATTTAAAAAATAGGATTGTTCATTCTGTGATCCTTGGAATTGCAGGAGCTATGCCTAAACTCTATGTGAGAACTCTCCATTAACATTTAAATGTCAGAATTTCTATTTTATTTCAACAATGAAAATTATTACATCCATAATTTTTAAAGTAAGTACCATTCAAAGGAGTTCATATGTTGGTTTGACCGTGGCTGTTGTGCCTCAAGTATTTTTAAATCTTTATAAATCAGTTCCAGAATGCAGTTTGCTTGCTAATAACACTCTGTCAGTATCTTACCTGCAGGTAAGAGCTGTGCGATTTTGCAGAACTTTCTTATAGCATTTCTACATTCAGATAAGAGTTTATGGGCATAAAGTGACAAATATAGTCAGTTTTTTCATACTAAATCTTTACAAAATAAAGTCTATAGTAGTCATTTGAAATTTGTGATCTACTTTGCCTTTGCATATATAATAAAAATCAGGAGGAAAAAAAGTGATTATTGCACCTACAGGACTTCAATTTTATGTATACTTGTAAATATTAATAGAAGCAGATTTTGTACTAAAATAAAATCACGTGGAAAATTTCTTTGTTATATAAGTTAGACGAAATTTGGAGTGGACACTTTATAATTAGAGCATGTTATCTAATTTTGATCCCCAATTTGAATAGGTCTCCGAGAAGAAGATGTTACTGAAGAACTTGCCCCTGAGACTCCAAGTGGTGGCAGGAAGGGCCTGTCACCATGGCAGTGGAGAGCATTTAAACAGACACATTCCAGGGCTGATGTCGTTTTCTTCTTGAACAATTCAGGCAGCAGAGGGAGTTCCAAGGTGAATAGTCTGGATCCTATGTTTTTCCAACTATCTGTTAATTTTTGTTACCAATGCCAAGTAATTTACATATTTACAAATAAATCATAGTAAAGGTAATATTAATTCTAAATAATTTAAGAACTAATCACTCTACCGCACAAGCATAGCTGATTAATCATTAAAAACAAAACAAAGACAAACTCTATTTCATCCAGAAACCATACTAAGCAACTACAACAAAAGGCAGAAATTATAAAAGCAAAGCAGACTAGTTTGACTACACATAAATGTAAATCCTGTGTTTAATAAAAATACTATAAGAAGTGGTAAACAAGAAACATAAAATTCTTAAAAATAATTACGATATATGAGATACAAAGAGTTAACAAAAACTATTTAAAGACCTCTTATAAATCAACAAATAAAAGACAAACTTTCTTGTGGAAAAATTGAACTCTGGTTAAGCCAGACAATACTCAAACACACAAAATCCAAAAAAAATTTTTTTTATCCTCACCCGAGGATATTTTTGCATTTATCTTCAGATACAGCAGGAGGGAGGGAGGGAAGATAGAGAGAGAGAAACATCGATGTGAGAGAGACACATCGACTGGCTGTCACTCACACGACCCCAACTGGGGCTGGGGACAAACTACAACCGAGGTACGTGCCCTTAGCGGGAACCGAACCAGGGACTCTCTGGTCCACAGGCCGATGCTCTAACCGCTGAGCCAAACTGGCCAGGGCCAAAATTATTTTATCTAATTAGCGATCCAAGAACTGCAAATGAAATAGCAATAAAATAAAACAACAAAACAAACGTCTAGTGTGTTTAGAAAATAGTTCTTTGAACTACTGGTTGAAATTTAAATTGGTATAAACTTTTTGATGGGCAGCTACAGCTGAAAAAAAGTTTACATTGCATTAAACCAGCCCACTGGGGATGTCTTAGCTTTGACTACTGGTATAATAATCACAATGCTGTATACAATGACAAAAATTAGAAAGCAGTTAATGTTGCGTGGAACGTGATTAATCTATTAAGTGGAATACGAACACAGCAGATGTAGTGGACATCTGTTGTAGCTGCTGGACCTGCATCAGTGTGACCTTTTCTCTGGGCACGCATACTAGGGAGCCTTTGTGACCACCACCCCCTTTGCCTGACACACACCTAATGGACGGAGCCCTGGTGGGAAGAGTCAGGATGTCCTACAGTCCTCTGGAACCTAAGTGGAGTTACACAGGCATATTTAACCATTAGAGCTGAATAATCCCAACCAGGTCCTCTAGAACTGACTGTCCTCTGGGCTCTGTTAGTTATATCCTTGGAGCTCATCCAGGTTCTGTTTGAAATACGACATGGTTTCTTAGCTTGTCTCTAAGATCTATGAGCCAGTCCATATGCTTAAGTTCGTTTCCTTGCTTAATGTACCCTATTTCGGTTTCTGTTGCTTGCCACCAGAGAATTTGAAACAATTCATTATATATTTACTGAGTAAAGATGGTCCCCAAATGGTGGGGATTACAGAAGGAAACAGCAACACAATGTATTTAGTATTATGTGATTATAATTTTTAACTTTTTTCTTTTCGGTATGTTTGGTCTTCAAGTGAACAAGCATATCTTTTATGAATATTAAAATAAAATATAATGCAAATAATAGCAACACATGTTTATTATGTTTCACTTGAAACAAAATAAATATTGGACATTAAAGGTCCAATAATTGCATTTGCATCTACGATTATCCCAATAAGATTTCAATTAAAATGCCTTTTTAGTATATGAAAGATGTCCAATCTCATTTATAAATAGAGAAATGCAAATTAAAGTAGTAAGACTCCCTATTAGACATAATAAAATGAAAAAATAATGAAGTGTGAAACATACAGTTGGCGAGGGTGTATTATTTCACACCTCCTGAGTGTCAGCAGTCCAGGCATAACATAGCTGAGTGCCCTGCTCAGGGTGTCACAGGGCTGTAACCAAGGTGTCAATAAGGCTAAATTCAATCCTGGAACTTGGGATCCTCTTCCAAGCTCATGTACTTGTTGGTAGAATTCATTCTCTTGCTACTGTAGAAGTATGGTTCTGCTGTCCTTGCTGGCTGTCATCTGGGAGTTGCTCTTATCTCCAGAGACCACCCATGGTTTCAGGCCCTCTCCCAGACCTTTGACATCATGACAGTTTACTTCTTCAAGGTCAGCAGACTCTGGCTCTACTCTGCTGTGGTGGGGTCTTACATAACGTAACAGAGTCATAGGAGTGACTATCTCATCATCTTTGCTCTGTTCTATTGGCAGAATCAAGATGAGTTTCCACCACACTCAAGATGAGATGTTTCAAGGGCATAATGCATAGGGTCACTTCGTGTGTGTCCAACACAATGAGTTACTCTATAATTCCCATTTCAACCACTAGCCTTGCTTTTACAATAACCAAATTGAGGAATGGGTTTCACAAAGCCCAATTTATTCATTTTAGATTGTCTTGCAATTTGACCAAGCTGGTCACAGTGAACAGATTATTTTCGGGTCATTTGAACATATTGTGGGAACACCCATGGGGAATCCAACTGAATATAAAATTCTAAATTTAGAGAGTGGTCAACTGTATGAACCATCTTGTTCAAATGATAGTAACTTTACATGATCCTCCCTAAGGTAGGGAACATCAACAACAGCAAAACCTCTTGACTTGTTCTGAAAATACTTTATTTGAGTGTGTAGTAAATAAATGCCCTTCAAAAAAGAAATTTCGATGTATTTCAGGAAGTAGTTTTAAAAAACATAAGATTCAATCAATCTAACTTGAAGCTAGAGGAAGATTTCGGTTAAAATAACACAGGGTATTCATATCCATTCTATATTTATATTTCCCTGAGCTAAAAATCAATTTAGCTAAAATGATCATGTTTATTTATACATGAAGAAGGATATGACATAAAGACAAATATAATTCTTAAACTCATGTTTCACTTTTTCAAACAGTTAGCATAAACTATACAAATAGAACATAAATTTGAAAAAGTTAATATTTAATAAGAAGTAGAACAATTTTGAAGCCAATATTCTGCCTTAAAGACTCTAAAATACCAAGTCTAATGACTATGGACATCTAGCTGAGAATGTGACAAAGCAAGAATAGGTTAAGGTATACTCAAAGAAAAATGAAGGTTTGATGCAGTTATTAATTTTAGTGCCTATTATTCTCTAAGCAAAGTGTTATTTGGTGGCTTAAAAAACACTTTGACTTTCTAATTTTCTTCACTTAGCTATTGTCACTTTAAAAAGTCTAATATGCCCTGGCAGGTTTTTCTCAGTGGTTAGAACATCAGCTCACAGACCAAAAAGTCACAGGTTCAATTCCAGTCGAGGGCACATGCCTCAGTTGCAGTTCAATCCCTGGCCCTGGTCAGGGTTGTGCATTAGGCAACCAGTCAATGTGTCTCTCTCACATGGATGTTTCTCTCTCTCTCCTTCCCCTCTCTCTCCCTCCTTCCCTCCCACTCTATCTGAAAATCAATGGAAAAATATCCTTGAGTGAGAATAAATTTTTTTTTAATTCTAATAGCACATCCTTGTAGAATTTATTTTTATATATTTTTTGTTTTATTTAGATTATACAGCTCAAAGTCAGCAATATGACATATTAGCAATTCCAATTTGTGATTTTTCCTTGAATTTTATTTTAGTATGTAAACATGAATACTCTTAAATCAATATGTTTGTCATTTTAATGCTAAGGATAGGTTTAGAAATGTCAGGAAATTTTGCCTTACAAGCTATGTGTGTTTGTGTGTGTGCGTGAGCATTTTTTCTCCCTGAAAAATTTACAGTGAAGCTAAGTAAAAATTTTCCCTCTTTGAAAGCAGGTTAGCCAGAAAATTTTAATACAAGATGTGAAGAATTGTATTATTAAGGAAAACATGTATGATATGGATAGCTGAAAATAGTGGCTTTTATGATATTATGTTGTTCTTTATAGAAAATTATTACTGAGGGCAAGTTGTTTGAATACAAATGAATAGGTACTAATATTTAAGATGAATTACAACAAGCTTTTAGTACCCAAGAAATGAAAAAAGATAAATGCATTTACATTATACTGTACAAATGTTCCATACATACGTTAAAACTGAATATTGATTTTCTTTCAGATCATGTAAAACAATTCAAAGATGTATGAATTGGGATTCAGTGCAACGTGAAGGGATATTGCTTCTTAGTTTAATTGATATGCTGTATGTGGAGATGTCCTGCTGGTATTTATAGTGAAGTTTCAGTAACGGTCCCAACCGATAACAGTTGATAAAAAAAATGTGCAAATGACAATACTGAACTTCCTGCAAGGGCCCAAAAATGTATTGGGTGAAAGTTTTTGTCAGGCTGCAATCCCCATATGAAAGTGCATGAAGAAATAGACGTTCAACATGCAGATGACCATTGTCCATGAAGACCACGCAAAACTGGTATAAATGGCTCTGAAAGAAGCTATTTGCACAGAATTTTCTAGGGAACTTAAAAGGCACCGTTTCAAAAGCATTTTTTAAAATATATTCTACATGGCTTCAGCTTCACTTAGGAAGATATTAGGGTTGACTAAATGTCTCTGGCCAACACTAAGGGTTTTCCCAGGATAAAGGAAAATCCATGGACAAGACAGGACTAACTGGTCGGTCACCTTAGACTTGGTTCTCACTATTTTTACAAACTGAGGATTTTTGCAAAGAAAGAAATGCATGCCAAAGCTCCTAACAGCAGACTCTCTTTTAATTGATTTGGAATGATCCTCAGGTACTATTGGTGACTTGTCTCATCCCTCTGGTTAGAGTTTCAAAAGGCCAAAAGCGAGGTGACACCAGATATGTGTTCATATCTGGATGATCTAGGGACAAATTATTTGCTCATTCAGGTTGCTGATAAAATTCAATTCCTTGCAGAGGTAGGACTGAGGTCCTTGTGTCCTTGTGGGCTGTGAACTGTGGACTGTTTTCAGGATCCTAGAGTCTACCCACATTCCCTGGCTCATGGTACATCTGCTCTATCCTCGAAGCTCACCATGCTGGACTGGCAAGTCCTCCCCAAGCAGCACATCTTTCTGATGGGCCTCTGCCTTGTCTCTCTTGTCACTTCCTCCACATCAATGTGACTCTTCTTGCTTCTCTAATCAGAAAGTCCATGTGGTTACATTGGACCCACCTGGGTAATCCAAGTCCATATCCTTATTTTAAGGTGAGCTAATTAGTAACTTCCTTTTATCTGTAATGTCCCTTCACTGCAGTACCTAGATTAGCATTAACTGAATCACCAGGGCGTGGAAATTTTCTGGGGATATTTTTATTTATTTTATTTTTCTTTATTGATTTTAGAGAGAGAGGAAGGAAGAGGGAAAGAGATGGAAACATCCATGAGAGAGAACATTGATTGGCCACCTCCTGCATGCCCCACACGGGGGGATTTGGCCCACAACCTGGGCATGTGCCCTGACTGGGAATCAAACCAGTGACTTCTTGGTACATGGGTCGACACTCAACCACTGACACACAAAGGCCAGGCTGTGGGGATATTTTTAGAATTTGACCTGCTACAGGTTTAGGTTCTCTGAGTAATTCTAATGTAAACACAGGGTTGAAAAACATTTGTAGAACTGCATTCCTCTGTCCCAAACACTCCCATCCCTTTACAAGAGCAAGTATACCCGATAGAGAGAGAGATAAAGACTCTCTGGGACTTCTGGTTTCAGCTCTAACATATAAAGGACTCAGAAGTCATATTACATTCCTACTGCTGCTGGAACAAGTTTCCCAAACTGGTGGCTATAACAGCACAAATGTTGTCTTACACTCATGGAGGTCAGAAGTCCAAAATCTGTCTCCCTGAGCTAAGGGCAAGTTTCATGATATCTATTTGGCCCAGAAATGTTTACCCAGGAAAATAAGGCTGTGAATCAATAAACAATTTTACCTTTATTCTGGAAATTCTTACAAGCTAATTTTTTTTTTCCCAAGCAAGAGTTAGCTCATTTGGGTGAACAAGTCTCCCTTCAGATGATAGACTGATAACCCAGCAAAACATCTTGTTTGTTAAAGTACAGTTTCGTTATCAAGAATCACATCTCACTCTGTCCATTAATCTTAAATGACTATGTCACAATCTTTGCCCAAACCCAATTAATTTCTCTCTTTGAAAGACCTGAAACAATCTGCTTTACCTCCGACCCCAATGTCCTATGAATATCTGCCTCTAACCATCCCCTTCTGAGACATTGCAAAGCCTCTGTTAAGACTCTCTCACTATACAGTAAGACCAGTCAACTTTTTAGTTGATTAATATTATTATGTTGTTATTTGATGGTGTTAGCCGGAAGCATTTATTTTATAGCTTGACATCTTCCACATATTGTATACCCTGAAAATGTTTCATTTAACTACTTCATTAATAAACGGAGTCTCAGAGAAGACCAATGATTTGTACCAAAGCCCAACAGTAAAAGAATGTAGAGCCGGGTTCTCATTCACGGTTGAACTCAAAGTTCTCAGCTATGTTCACCCCAAATCGATGAGCTTCTTTAAAATCCATCCCACCCCTATGCAATAGAATAATTCATCTTTATCTCTCCTTTCACCATTCTCTGAGCATGAGTCCTGCATTCTCAACAGCCTACAGGACTTTTCCACTTGAATGCATTTCCATCATCTGACACCGTTTCGCTGACACCATTTAAACTAAACTCATCTACACCAAAAATGCAATTCTCTGGACTTCATTATTATACAGAAATTTGACAGTGGTTTTAAAAATCGTAAGCATAAATTTCTTGTCTCCCTATTAACATTGTAAATGTCCTGAGGAAAAGGATCCTGTAGGCTCCTTCTCAATATCTTCCTCCTCTCTGCTCAGCACAGTGCAGTGTGTGAGACATCAGTAACAGGGAGAGCAAGGAGGGTGTCTAAATTGAACAGTGGAAATGATTGAGCTATACGTCATTTTAATTGCTGCATTAAATTAGGTTCAGCGTGACATTTAAAATGACAATTCAGTTTGATGCTATGGTCATGAGCTAGCATCACCAGGGGGTGGGTGTTCAGGAAAAAACCAAGGGGTACATATAAAAGGTAATTATTATACCCTGACCCCTAGGCAAGCTGCTCCTAGGTTCTGGTACCATAAAAGGAGACCTGGAGGTGACATGAAGGAGGAGGAGAAAAGAGAAGGCAGACAGGTAAGAGCTTGTCTTTATTCTGTTTTGCTCTCTCTCAACTGAAATAGGGTAAAGAAGAGGCACGTTTCAATTTTCTTTTTTCTTTAATATGTTTTTATTGCTATTTTAGAGAGAGAGGAAGGGACAGAGAGATAGAAACATTGATGTGAAAGGAACACCGGTCGGCTGCCTCCTGCACGCCCCCTCCTGGGGATTGAGCCCGAAACCAGGGCATGTGCCCTGACCAGGAATCGAACCCAGACCTCTCAGTCCATGGAGGACGCTCAGTCCACTGAGCCACATCAGCCCGGTGCACATCTCAATTTTCAAAGAGATTTGGAGAGGAAACGCACTGAAGAGGGAAGAGAAAGTAGAGTGATGGAAAAGGCTGAGGGATTGGAAGCAGCGGCATCATCACAGGAAGGAGTATCTGAAAGGCAATCCTCAATAAATTGCTGAACTGTCTTCCTAGAATCACCTAGGTTGACTCATGGAAATGATCCCAGCAAGACAGTCCTCCATTGCTCCAATCTTGAAAATCCCTCTCTGAGAAAGGGCAGCACCAAATACAACAGGCATTTACAAGGGAGTGCAACATTGTCAAACACCAGGGCTGTTATCGAAATCCCAGCATTAGGGGTGACAGAAAATCACGGTATCAAATGTAAAGATTGTTCTCCCTGTGATAGGGTCGTTGATAAGATGTCATATATTAAATGAGGAATTGGTCATAATTCAGGGCATACACCTGAATTATGCCCATTCGTTTTCAATCAACTATAGTCAACAAAATCTTAGTGACTGTTACGTTCTAGACACTCTACCAATTTGTGAGTACACAAAGGGAGTTACTACATAACCTATGTCCTCAAGATGTATTTATTTGTAGATATAAGCCCCTAGTGCTATTTGTGAATTCTACGTTTTCCTACTCCATTCTCCTTTCCATAGTCCTGGATGACTTCATACTTGGCCACCTCTTCTCAAATTTCCCAAAGCACCTCTCCCATTCTTACTTGCAAAAAAGATCTTGCTTCCTCGCTCACTGAGAGATGGAGCCATCTGAAGAGGACGCCCACATGCTCGACCACCAAGTTCCCCACCTGTTCACTAGGTTCAAATACCACCTGCTTACTGAACACTTCCAAATACTTAATCCCAGCCCGGAACGTTCCCCTGAACCCACACTAGTATATCTGGAAGCCCACTTGCAACATCCACTTGGATGTCAAAGAGGCACCTAAACCAATGTGTGTGTGTCCAAATACACATTCTAATCCCTATCCTAGGAAAAGGGGAGCAGGTTATTCTTCCAATTCCTAAGATCCTAAGCGCTCTTCCCCAGCAGCTTCTCTCTGTGTCACCGCATTTCTGTGATAACACTGTGGAGTCCACAAATTAGGAAAGTAAATTTGCCAGTCTAGGAAGTTAGAATATGTTTTATTTAGGAGTTGGGCAGACTGGTTTATCCATCTCACATGTTTAGCCATGCAGTTTCGGAGCCCCATTTCTATTCTTGTTCTAGGCCCCATGATTTCAGATACCAGCCCGCCCCTCTCCTCCGACTCTCCCCTTCCTCCTCTGCTCTACCTCGCTGGCTTCTGATGTCCCCCCACCCCGCATGCCTGGTTCCCACCTCAGGATCTTTGCACTTGCTTCCCCTCTGCCTTGAATGAACGTGCACACACAAATTCATGCTTAATTTTTACCTTTCTAAAAAGATTTGCTCTGACAACCATGCCCAATAGTTAGCAATGCACCTTCCCTCGTCATTCCTATATTCCCTTTCCTCCTATGCTACTTTGTTTCTATAGACTTAGCTTGTGTTTGGTGTCTGTCTCATCCCACGCGAATGTGAGCTGTGAGAGCAGGGACTGGATCTAACTGACAGTAATGAGCACCAGAAGCTAGTGCCTGCCATGGGGAGGAGCCTGGACATGGATACTGAACAAATGAAGACTGTTTCTAAGATATGTATTCCCTCTCTCTGTCTAGAATTTCTATTTTATTCTTAATATAAACCTGCCCCACCCTCCAGCAGACCACAAAATATGGCCAATTTTTCTTGAGTTAAAGAGATGATTAATAAAGGTTTAGGAGTGGTTAAAAAAAAAAAAAAAAAGAAGTAAAATTCTAGGGTAGGATGAGGCGCTCTAATGTTTTCCACTGCAGGCCTCAGATTTTATACCGTGTAACTTTTCATCTCAGAACCATGTGCAAATACACAAACACACACATCCGTCCAGAATATAGGAGTTTATCTTATCTCATGGAGCTGAAATGTATTTACCTGACTTTTAAATCTAAATGACCTAATTTTGCCACATCACATGTTAATTTAAATAGTCCACAATCCTGGGACACAGACTCTGTCAGCTCACGTATGTGAACATAAGCACAATGCAAAGAACCCAAAATTACAATACTGCTCACATGACCCTCATTCACCCCTTCTCTTCTCCCTGGTACAGGAGCATGTGATTTTCATTTTGTTAACTTATTTTTAATGCACACCTAGGTATTAGTAATTTCAGCCATTTTAAATGTTAAGCATTATCTTTTGGTTTATACCACTAGTGGAATGAATGAATCTATTTTACAGCAGGACATATATGTGCTAATCACTAAGAAGACATCGTGTGTTATGGGAAAGCATTTTAAGCTATTAATTAGTATTGTGTTTCATACATTTACTGTTCTGTTCATTCAATAGCAGCTAGTTTTCTTGCAAATCTAAAAGGGAGGGCTTATACTCATCTATGCTCTACATGTTTGGAAATTAAGCTTCCACTAGATAATGTGGAACAAATGTCTCTATAATATTATCATAGTGTCACTATTTGCAGCTTTGCAAATTTGATTAACGTGTGGCATTTCTATAGTTAAACTACTTTGTTTTTATAAATTGAGCGGAGTAAGATTAATTTTAATTTTCCCAGTGAATGCCTGATGTTCATTCCTCAGTGATGCAAATAGTGAACATATTTTCCGAGGTCCAGCGGGGTTGTAACATTATTGACATATATGCAAATTTAATACACTCATCTTGCTTGATTTATGTTGGCAGTTTTTTCATGTGACAGGAAATACACCTTTTCAGAATACCTGATTTTCCTTCCTATTCTCATATTTAATAAGGACTAAATCAGGTAATGTAGACCGGGACTTAATTCCACTGTTAAACTAGAAATCAATTTATCTATCTTCTCTCGCATAATACTGAATTTCTACCAATTAGCTTTGATAAACTCCTCATTTTTGTGTGTAAGGGTATGTGTGCACATGCGCATCCAAACCCAATACGCTATTTAATATAATTTTTTAGTTAAAAGAGATACGTTGATAAAGTAATTTTGTCATAATAACTATTTTCTTGCACTCAACTGCTGTATGCAGTACCAATTAACCTTCTTCATCAATGTAGCATCTGTAGCATCTACAGGCTAGTTTCTCTAGCATGAATGTCACACAGAAATACAGCAGAGTAACCTCTGTTAGTAGATCACAGGCTTTGAAGATTTTTTTCGCCTGCAGATTTGATGGTTGGCATGAAATCATGCATATTATCTGCCCAGCTTCTGAGAAGCAATAGACACCTTTTTTGTAAAATAGCTGCTTTATGTTAGTGTTGCCGTCAGAGGACAGGACAGACTGATGCTCATTGACTCATACGAGAATTGGACTCATGAGCTTAGTCGTAGTATTGCCAAGGCATCACTTACTTCATTAACTAGCTATTGTGTCCATGTTATTCAAAATCTGCCTGCAAACCACAGCTCAGAGCTGCCTCACCCACCTTTGGTCCTCCCCAGGAACATGTTCTCCAAAGTGCTTTAGGCTGTTTTGATAATGTACTATATTAATTAATGTAAAATTATAAATGTCTTCAAATAAAATATTTTAAGGAGCCCAAAGTACGTTGTCTAAGGATAACGTATATGGTGAGAGCCCCATAAGAAGCCCCGATGGCAGAACTCCGATGATGTTAGCATGTCTACATAGGTCTTGGCTCATTAAAATCATCAGTTTGCTGGAGAGGCTGATGACGCCCATGGGAAGCACGTGACAGAACTCGTGGAGACTGTCAGTGCTAAAGGCCTGGAACCCCAGGAAGACATGGCTAGCAAGGCTCTTCTCTTAATACCCTGAGCAATATATGGAATTTGGAAGTAATCCCTCTTCTCTTGCCCAGGTCCATCCTGGAAGAAACCGTTAGGGTGAATTGGGATAAAGGACTTTTGTGAAGGCCGATGGAGAATTTTGAGTGCCATGCTGAGGAATATTACTTAAATGATCTTTCAATTCAGCCTACCAAGATCATTTTTAACAAGTTCCTCAGGAGGGACAAAAGTAATGAACTGAACATATGAATGAAATAAAACAATTGCAATATTTGTGGGTAATGTAAAAATGACAAGGACAGCTGGGCTGGTATGGCTCAGTGGTTGATCTTTGACTCATGCACCAAGAGGTTGCCAGTTCAATTCCCAGTCAGGGCACATGCCCATGTTGTGGTCCCAATCCCAGTGGGGGGCGTGCAGGAGGCAGCCAATCGATGTTCTCTCTCATCGATGTCTCTTTCTCTCTCTCCCTCTCCCTTCCTCTCTTTCTAAAATCAATAAAGAAAAATTATTATTATTTTTAAAGTGACAAGAACAAAGTTCACTGGGTTTTATATAATTTTTCTTTTTGCAAATAACTGTTATCTTTATTGCTGAGTCACTCTTATAGAATAGTTACTCTTTCACATTTATCATGGAAGAACATAGGTAAATGAAAGCCTTTCTAATAACAAATGTGATTTTAGAATGTAAAGTGTTCTAATGTAACACCCTTTTCTAGCATTTTAATTATAGGATAGAGCTTTAGTGTCATCACACATAGTTATAAATATGTAGTTAAACATATATAGGTGTATCAAATATAACAGACATTTAATAAACTGTAAATGAAAATGGAATTACAAGCAAATGAACATTGTTGAAATGAATTATTAATAAAACTGATAAAGAATTCCTGAACCACTAACAGTCCAGGTAAAATTAATTAAAATAAAAATATTTACAATTGATCCAGTTAATTACTGCTATAATTTGCTTTGGTTTGTCAATCCATCTATAGATATTTTAGTCAATGATTTTTTTTTGGTAAAAAACAGTTATTTGAAAAATTATTCATTTATGTATTAATAACTACCAACAACTTTGTTTTTCCTTTAAGAGTATTTATTGATATGAATGTAAGTTACATTTATAGGATCACAGAATATTTTTTAAAGTGAAAATTAATTTTTTGGAACTTGCCAATTAAATCTTGTCTGCTTTCACTGTATCTTTTGGTAGCAGCAGTAATTCTTGTCTTTCTTCTTTCTTTTTACTTCAGTTAACAAGAGGTTATTATTGTATGTTTTGATAATCTTAAGATCAGGTCAGGTTTTGCCCGGCTCCTCTTCCTGCAGTGACGTGCAGTTACCTCTGTTAAACTTTACTAGAAAATGCTTCTTATGCTCAGCTATGGGGACCATGTTTAGTGGAGTGGTTTAGGAGAGCTACCAACCAATTTTGTAGGTTTTTTTCCTTGACAGATTACCAGAATTTATTATTATTATTTTTTTTTGATGAAATGGTTCATGACAGCTCTACCCAAAACTTGGAATTGCTCATTTAAATGCATCTTGATTAAAGAAGAACAGATAGGTTACAATCAGCCATTCATTCTGGGTTGAGAGCAGCTATTAGGTGTTCAAATTATTTATTGGGAAATAACAAACCACCTAAACTTAATGGCTCAAATAACCACCATTTCATTATGATTGCTCACTCTCTACATCTGGAATTAGGACCAAACACAGAGGAAATGGCTCGTTTCGAATGGAAACACACCAATGGCTGGGGAAGTTGAACATCTGGACGCTTCCTGACTCATTTCTAATGCCTGAGTGGGGATGACTCAAAGGCGGAGATCAGCAAGGAATATCGACCGAGCACCTGTAGATGCCTTTCTCTGAGGTCTGCACTTCTCCCAGGATGAAATTTGAACCATGAAAAATTGCATCTCAAGAGGGACCATTCAGAGAGAAAGGGATCCAAGAACACCGGGTGGTAAATGCCCGACCTGTTATGAACCAACCTCAGAGGTGTTACAGCGTCACTTCCTCCATACTGTTGCTTGAGGCTGACTCCAGCCAATGCAAATTTTAGGTGAAGCTGATACTACTTTCAAAAAAATATTATTTATTATTATATTTTTAAATCACAGAACTCCAGGCTGAATATCGTTAAAGGTACACATACAATCACTAATTCCTGGAATTGTCTCCCATATTCAGTCTCAAAATTTGGCCAAGTTGTGCCTCAGGGAATTTTCCAGTTCAGGCCTGTACACCAACTTGGAATAAATAGAAACACAGTCCCAAAGTGCTGTTTCAGGTAGAACATTTGTTGGGGATCATCGATCCTGGGTTAGAACAAGAATAAGAATGCTGCACGTACAGTTCTGGGTGTGGTTAAAATGTGAATGTGTATGCCTCCTGACCTGCAGGCTTTCTTCTCCTTCCCTTTGATTGTTTTATTTTGTTTCTTTCTGCAGGGGTTGCCTTGGCGCTTCAATAAAAATATACCTTCTATTCAGAATCACACTGGAAAGCAGGTGGTTTGAATGAACAATACTGTTACATATTAAGTTACTGAGTTTATAATTATGAAATCTGAGCTTACAAATCAAAATAAATATTATTTCAAGGTAAATAAATAAATTACTTGGCTGGCTAATGAAATGCTTAATTCTTTTAAAAATCCTAATTGCAACATGGATTTTTGCTTTATGCTGTATTCCAAGACAAAAATCAGGTAACCTATATCTCCACAATGATTCACAGAACATCCCTTCCTATTTCTCACCTCAGTGCTGAGAAATGAATGACTCCAGGGCCTGGAATTTGTAATCTATGTGGCTTGAGTTGTTATCTATGTGGCTCAGTTAAAAACTGCAAAGACAAGGCCCCACACCAACTATTTCTTTAGGTCTTATGGTACCTGGGTGGAGACCCTCAGTCAGAGATAATAAGGATGTAGAAAGCAGAAGGTAGGACAAGCTGAGAGCTGAAGACAAGTCTGCTAATTGACTCAGACTACACAATGGAACATGAATACCGAAGCCAGCAATCTTCTGAAAATATCTCTATCATCTCAAAACCCATATGCTTCTTTTTCTAATCAGGAAATCGAAGATGAGAGGAACATTCCTATATATTGCTCACCAATACATTCTTCCTAACAGAAGTGAAGCTATTTTAAGAACATAAAAAGCTTTTCAAGACATCTGTTTTCAGGGACAGACCACAGTACCAGAAATACTTTTCAGAGCTGGTTCATTCTAAAGTCTATCTCAAGAACAAGGGCAGCCAACTTTCCTGAGCTACCAAGACCCAAGACATGTTTTGGCATATATATTTTCACTTTCTTAATGTTATATGCTGTCTTCACGTTCAACGGTATCTGATTATATATATATATATAATATTATATATATATATATTCCTTTCCTTTCAGCAAAAAAGAGAACACTTTTTTAAACTCCCAAGTTGATATTTGTGTAGACTGAAACCAGTTGTGGTTTTTTATAACTCAGAACACAGATGAAATCAAAATGTCTGCAACTGTCCCCAACGTCACATCTTTAAAAGGACCTTTTCTCCACTCACATGAATTAGTCTGAATCACTTCCATCCCAATTTGAAGACATATTCTTAACTTTCATTAGTGATAAATAGCTCCTAAGTTCATCCATTTTTCTCTTTTTCTTCATCTCTTCCTTTTCTCTCCATTTCCTGAATTTGGACTTTTTTCTCATTCCTCTCCTCATGGTCTCTGCATTCTGGTCTTTTCTAATCAGTTCACGGTCTCATTCCCTTTCTTCACTGTCACAATGTCCACACCCTTCTGCCGGTGAAAGCCTATCTGTCCTGCACCCACGTCAGCTGTTTTCTCCAAGGTAGACCATGCTGTATGTACCAATCGACGTGTCCATCTTGCAGCCTTGATTGACTACTTGTGCTGAAATGAGTATCAAACAATTTATATTTAGGAAAAAAAGGCACACCCTAAGGTTGAGATACAAGAAAAAAATATAGGTAAGAGAGAGGAAATGGAAATAGAGGTACATCATCTATTTTCGGTTTTATTTGGATTCACATAGCACATTGGAAAAATCACTGGAGTTATTTTTTACTCTTTATGATAGCATCATGATGACTATTTTTACCTATATATTGAAGTTCTTCTAACAATTTGTTGAATACTTTCTTTTATTCTGAAGATTTCCAGGCAAATGTTAAGTGAATATAGAATTGGAACAGGTAGCTATACATTTAATGTGAAAAATAAAATGAATGAATGGATGGATAAATGAGAGAATGAAAGACTCAATCAATCAATAGGATAGGTCGTTTTTAACTTTAATCATTTTAGAAAACATTCTATTCTAAAGAATTCAGGGAAATTTTTAGTTTCTTATTTCACTAAAAATAATTCAAAATCAACATCATGAAATTATTCCAAATCAGTCATGATAGAGATCATATGAACGCAGTACTCCTGTATATACTTTGGGAAATGTAAACATCTACAACATAGATATTAGGCAGTTAACATTTTAGATAAAGGAGATTTAAACATGGTGATTGAATAGTCAATAGTCAACTTTTAAATGAAATAGGCTAATGTGCTTCTAAGTGTCACAAATGGGTAGAAAATGGAAGTTATGGGCAATAAAAATCAAAGTTGATCTTTTAAACAATGAAATATTAAACAATTTTGTCATTATACTTTGAGTTTATAAGTGATAACTTCTACATATGAACCCTTATTGATGCCAGAAACTTTAGGAAATTTTTGAAAATAATATGCCTCATGGATTACTCATCATAGATATTGATTATGCTCAATTATTTTTTACAAATACAATATTTAAGTTAATGAGCATAACAGAGAAAGATTGATCTATTATATTGAACCTTAACTTGAGATTACATACACAAAATAAGTAAAATAGAGTAAATTTCTGCTTGTTTGGTTTTGGTCAATTTAAATAGTCAAATATGATTTTTTTCTCTAAAATGTTTATAGGTCTTAATCCTCTGGATTATTATGATGATTTATTCATTCGTTCAAAATTTTATTGAGCATCTATTAGGTGCTTGGAATACACCACTAAACAAAATAAAAATGTCTTTCCCTTTCTTGTGAAACAATGAAAACAAAATAAATCATTAATTATATGATATGTTTATATGTGGTGTTACAAGAAAAATCATAGATCAAATAAAGAGGAATTTGGAGAAATAGAGAGTTGTTTCATGGTATCAGGTTCACCGTGGTCTTCATTAGGAAGACGACATTTAAGCAACAACTGGAAGGAGGAGAAACACTGATCCTTGTGGATATTTTCCAGAGTCTAAAGCAGAAGAGTGTTGTCCCTTTTAGAGGAACGTCTGAGACGCAGGTAAGCTGGAGTGAGTGAACACAGGAACGAGTGTTGGGAGAGAGAATGGTGCAGTGTGCAGATTTGTAGGGACTGGGGGCTACTGCTAAGGACTTTGATTTTACTCTCTGTGAAATGCAGAGAGTAAAATCAAAGTCCTTAGCAGTAGGTTCTGACATGATCTGGCAGAATTCCTGAGTACTGGGTTGATGATAGGCTTTTAAAAGTGGAATCAGACAAACTGGTTAGGAGGCCTTTGTAGAAACTCAAACAAACCATGACTGTGTCTGGGACCAGAGTGTGATAGTTGGTGAGCAGTCATCATTTTCTGTATGTAGTTGCAAGGCAAAGGCAACAATATTTCCTCCTGGATTAGATCTGGTATGTGAGAAAACAAGAAAGAGAAGAATAAAAACAGGCCAAGGCTTTGGCCTGAATAATTGCAGGCGTGGTGATGCCATCAGCGGGAAATGGAAGACTGCAGTTGGAGCAGGCTTGGAAGGGAAGAGGAGTAATTCTATTTTGATTACATATGAAAGCTCGCTGCTTAGGAAAGGTTTGTATTCATTTCACAGAAATAATTTTTTAAATGTTGTTTTGCTTTGCTTCTAAACAAATCTTTTTAAAGGAATTTTGTTAAATAGCCATGGGATTAATTCGCTTTCTTCCACACTCTGCCCTGAGCACAGAACTGGAAAAAGCACACAACCACTGATTCCAGTCCCTCATCTGCTACAAAATAGTTGTGACTTTAAGTAGGTCATTACAACTCAGTAATTCCTAGATTTTCTTTTGTTCATTGGGAAAAATAATTTTCTGCCATTTCTCCTTTTCACATGATTATACAAGGATTAAATGATATATTTAAATGTTAGTTAAGTCCAGCCGGTGTGGCTCAGTGGTTGAGTATCGACCCATGCACCAAGAGGTCACCAGTTCAATTCCCGGTCAGGGCACATGCCCAGGTTGTGGGTCTGATCCCCAGTGGGGGCATGCAGGAGGCGGCCAATCGATGTTCTTTCTCACCGATGTTTCTATCTCTCTCTCCCTCTCCTTTCCTCTCTCTCTAAAAAAGCAATAAAAAGAAAAAAAAATAAAAGAAAATAAAACATATAAATGTTAGTTAAATAACATGAAACCCAAATATACTTCAAATACAATATTCATGATGTTAAATATGTAATTTCTTCTATTTTAAACAAACTTAAATTTTTGAATCCTGAACCAGGCAAAACTAAAGATTTAGTGATTATTTTTTATGGTTATAAAAGCAGGCAAATAATAAATGAATAGATCATTCTTAAATAGATTAAGATTTTTTTTCTTCAAAAAGACTATAATATTCTGCATTACTTCCCATCAAAATATGGAATCTATTTCTTCATCATTTGGTCCTGCTCTGGACTATGAGATTTACTTTGTCTAGTGGAAACAAAGGTAGCGTAACCCAAAGCATATAAAGCGCCTGCCAACACTTCTCCCAGGGAACGTTTTTTTCATTGTGTGTACAAGCCCAGACTAGCATTGTAGAGCGTAAGAGACCACATGGAGAGAGCCCCAGCTGATGCTTCAGACGTGAGAGTAAAGCCATTCCAGACCACCCAGCACAGACCAAACAGACCACCTGGCTAAACAACAGAATCAAGGAGCAAAAGGTATTTTGGGCACCAATTCTTTGAGAGGTTGCACATTGTGATGTAGCAAAGGTTAACTGATATAAATTTTATCCATGTTAATTCAGTAACATTGATAGCATAATCTGAATGATTATGAAATATCATTTAATCGGAAAAGATAAGCTTTGAAACCAGCAAGATGTGGCTTTGAATCTGGACCCTGACACATTTTGCTTATGGACCCCTTAGTCTGTTACTTAACTTTGCTCCATGTTAGTTTGGCCATTAAAAAAATGCAGACACAATCTTGTCCTGTTAAGTTTGATGACTAAGATAGACTCAGCACATAATAGATGCTCAACAAACTCTTATTATTTTTATTCATTACATGTCATTATTTAGACTATGTAATTAATTTTTTCCTTAAATGTATATTATTATTCTTACTTTCAGGGTTTTGCTTTAAAAAATTTAGAGCTTATAATTGACCTTCTCAACTATCATTAATTCTGTCTGAGAATTTTGATTAACATTGTACAAAATTCAAAGCAGCACTGAAATTCTTTGAAAATTTTGATTTTCTTGCTACCCTCCCTCTGTATTTACACATAATTGATCTTTCATGTTTGACAGCATTTTGGGGACACTGAGTGACATTGGAAGGCACTCATGGTAGTATCTGTAAGAGATTTACAGCACTTAGCCTGTCAGAGATTTGTCCTCAGAATTAAAGAGTAGTAGGATAGCTTTAGACCTCAAGTCTTATGCTTAGTTACATTGAAAATATCTTGTAAAATTAGTTTCAATGTCAGAATACTAATGTCTGTGTCAGCTTTTTTAAAGAGTGGCAATGATATACAGCCTCCTAACTTTGACTGGAGACTATAAAATAGATGGAGTGGTCAGGTTTAGTCCTAAGTAACCTTTTATCCAATGACAGTAATTACTTGTTTGAACCTCTAATTCATTTAAATTTGCTTGAACTTTCAAGTGCCTACCCACATATTTTCCATTTTGACAGATAAAATTAAATGACTAATAGGCATAACAACCTACCTAATGCTATGATGTGATTGACAATTAAAAAATAATAAAGCACCTTTAACTTTTCCAACTTTGAAAAGCAAAATCTCGAATAAGATCAATTTGTATTTTAGACTTTATTCACTTTTTTTATAGTGGCCTACTCTAAAGTAAAAATTCAGGATCCGTGAATGACATTCTAAGATTCTGGAAAATATAAATATTTCCTGTATATATATGCTTTACTTGTGAAAGGTCCAAAAGCTTCATCATATGTTCAAGTTTGTCTGTCACCTCAATAAAGTTAAAGCCACTAGTTTAAAGAATGAAAAAATCTACTAGGGATATTCTTTTAAATTGCTTTTTTCCAAAAAATACCATTCTCTAACTCACTTGTATCTCTTCAATTTGTTGGCTATGTTTATTCTTTGAAATGGTTTGCTTGAAGTGAGCTGCTGGAAAAAGTTGTGATACATTTTAAGTTTTGCTCTTGCACTTGTGTCATTTCTACTTAAGGGGATAATAAATCATTGTTTTATTGGCCTCACTGTGGAGCTTTGGGGAATACACATTTTATCCTTCAACACCTTCTCTTGAAATGTGGTAGGGCAGTCATATTTTCCTCCAGAGCCAATATTCAGAAAGTCAGTACCTGTGAGCGTCTCATATCAATTGCTACGGAAGGATTGTAACTTGTGAAGGTTCCTTCTGGTCCCATTGAACTACTTGAAAACACTGCCCTGCCATTGATGTGCCAGCATTGACCAAGATCTAGCTCTGTATGACCCTGGAAATCTCTCATTAACTTCGCACCAATGATATTTCTGCTACATTCTTTCTAAGGTTATCAATTCAAATTTCTATAATTTGGAAACAGTGGTCATCCAGATATAAAGCAAAGGATTGATGACGGGTTCATTAAACATCACATGAAATCAGACATAATGAAGTCTGTACCTGACCTGTTACTTCTCTTCTGTGGTTGTTACGGGTAACCATTTTTTTCTAATTCTAATTCTAGGCCATTGTCAAGTGTTATCAGTTATACGAATAATTGAAGCAACTTACCATAAATGACAATTAATGAAAGTTTATCTCAAGTTTCTAATTCAATAGACTGTGGTTGTAGCCCAGGGATCTGCATGTCTAATAAACTCCCACTAATTATTCTGCTTCTAGTTTTCCAAAGACCCTGGTTTGGGGAAAATATTGAGTCCCTCGCTTGAGAGACCGTCTCTTTTCTCTATCCTTCATGTGAATTGCTAAAAGCAGACATATCCAATAAATCTTATAAAATTATGAAGAAAATTGAAGGCATACTTTAAAATTTGAGGATCCTTGCTTTTGTATGTAAACTTTATTTAGTGACCATAATATTATTAGTTTATTTTGAATCTTCCTTGGTTTTCATATTTTTCTCTCATGGATTTTCTGATTGATTATTATTTAGAATTAGAGAAAGGACATTAGACCTAGAAGGGACATTTATAATGAAGTAAATAAATGTCTCATTTTATAGATGAAGAACCTGTCTAGAAAATATATACTTTTTACTTTAAAACTATTGACATTTAAGATCATTTTATTAATAATTAGTATTACATATTCATGTTCTCATATTAGAGCTAGGTTTGGTGAACCTTATTTTAGTATTATTTCTGACACTTTAAAGGACTTTCTTACTAAGAAACTTGCTCAATGATAATGTTAAATTTTATTTTTCATTATGTAGTAATATATGCTTGTTGTTAAAGTACAAATAACCCAAATATTCTCAGTAAAGAAAAAATAAAAAGTTAAATAATTTTGCCTATTTTTCAAATGTTATTGTGCTCAGAGTTAAACGGTATTTTCCATTCTTATTAATGGAAGACAGGATATATATATAATGTATGTATATGTATATAAATGTATATATATAAAATCACAGCATGTATATTATATATAATTCTCCTACAACTTGTTTTATCTAGCAACTTATCATTGGCATTAAGCCAAAATAAGGGTTATGAAATCAAAACTATATTGTTTTCAAAAGTATCAGGCACATATAAATCATCAATAAGTATATACTGAATAAATAAACCCATTGATGAATTTGTTATACCTATCAGTTCCTATAACCCGATAGTACTTCATTCTTGTTTATGGCTACAACATTTTTCAATTGATGTACATAAGTACTAACATTAAAATAAATTGGATAAGAAATCATTAGAGCAGATATTTAATGTACATTCTTCTTAAAGGAAAATAATAATTTCTCTCATTTCTTCTTATTAGGAAAAAGAATTGTAAATAAAGAATCATATCCTTATAATATGTATTCTTGATCACACTGCCTTCTAACTATCAAAAATTATAAAATAGACTGCCATATATTTATCTTTTTTATGCATATCTCCACATATACATAATAGACTGATACAACTAAAATAGTTGAGTCATCACTATATGAAGCTGGAGAAATCATAACATTTATTTGCTTATCAAGCATCTATTATATACATTAAACATCTATTACATATATATATGTGTGTGTGTGATATACAATATATAAAATAACATAATCCTTACTTAAAAGCATAGATTTTTTTTAATAAGATAGTCTTGGATTGTAATATATGTTCTGCCACTTTCTAATTGTAGAACTTTGTGTTATATAAATAGTTAAGATGTTGTCTGCAAAGCTCATGTTACAAAAGTTGCAAAAATGACAGCTAAACCACCCATTTTATTGATAAACTTCTCCCCAATTTATTTACTCTTGGAACATGTGCTTCTGAGAACTGGGAATTGTTCATTCATTTTGTCTCACCAGCATCCACCACCAACGCAAATTCTTGTTTTTCTGTCACTTTTCTCATGACCAACCTAAATTTGTATAATATATAAAATGTGGACTCACGGCCAGAAAACAGATGTAGTCTCACTTTCAGAATAACCTTTCTGTTAAGTAGTAATTAAAGTTTTCTTTTTTTCTCTTATCTGTTTCCTTTGATCTTATTCTAGAATATTTGATAGAAACTTACTAAACATCTTAAAAGCTGAATTTCTCCTTGTTTAAAGGTGTGGGAAATAACAATACTGACAACTAATACTTTCTGCAGACACATAGCATGACTATTAGGCCCAAGTTAAAGCTACTTACATTTTTACTATTTGTTCCAAGCAAACCTTTTCCTGGAAGACAAGTCTGTACATCAGTAAATAACGTCATCACTTGCATCTGGAACTTCCCAGAAATCAACTTATCTGAAGATTAACCTGCTCAAGTAACTTCCTTCTCAGGACAGTAGTTTGCTCATCAGAGCCAAAAGCCCCCATTTCGGAACAATAATTTGTTCAAATTGGCAAACCATTCAATTTTGGAAAACCTTTATTATTCTCATTTATTTTCAGGACTCTGTGTCCATTAATCCTCAAAAAGTGTTTTATGGAATGTGCTCATTCCAATCAGATCTCCACATTAAAAGGTCCACCTTAAACTCCCCACAAGACACCACTAAGTCATTATCAAATTGATGCCTTCCAGTAGTAGAAAATACACTCAACTCTGGTGATCTTTGGGAGATTTGAGCCAACAGTCTTAGAATTCCCCAAAAGACAGAATTGAGGTCCCTCTACCACTGCCTTTCAGCACTCCTATTTCAGAAATGGCTTGCTTTTCTGAGGTTTCTTAACACTCCATTTAAAAGTCTCTCTAGAAGTAATGGTGACTTAAGACTTTCATTGAGTTGAGTTCTAACTTCCTCTCATCCATGTCTCGGATGCTGTTTATGTTTTTCTCCTAGGAATGAGAAACCCTATCTTTGATTAGTTAGTAAGATAAGATGCATACGTTATTATCTTTGGTAGAATATGTTCTATTACTGATGACACTACTATTTGTCTCTATTTTTCCTTTCCCCAGACAGTACTATAAGTATCAGATTGATATTTTCCATTTATACAACAGATAAAAAACACAGTTCAGGTTGATCAACAGGCTATTCTGATGGTCTTTGGGGAAGGCTAAAATGTATATTGTTTAAGTCATAGGCTTCCTATAAATTTTAAATACAAACATTTGTTAGTCAAGTAATATGCAGTCTTAAATTTTCCCTTGGTTGTAATCAAGTCCTTCACTAGGCTGAAGTGTTTTCCTCATTTTTTCCAAGATTTCTTCTTTTGGTCTCATTTTTACAATGAAAACTGTTTTTTTCTTTTTTCCTTTTTCTTTTTTTTTTAAGCCAAATATTATTCACAATAATCTACAATTAAATAGTAATTTCTTCTAATCTGTGTTGAAACAGTAATTAAAGAGAGTTTGTGGATATGTTCTGAAGTTCCCAAATCTCACTTCATCAACTATCTTTTTCCCTCTACAACAACATAGATCTTTTTATATCATGTTATAACTCATAGGTTGTTAGTTTCTAATTGCACAAGCCACACAAGTAGTTGAATTCAGAGCTTCTCCCAATGATTGCCGTGTTAATGACTTAACAAATGTAATTGCTTCTTCCTTCAATACCTTCTATGGCTTTCAACATAAGGATTTCTTTTTAAGGTGTTTTTCGACTAAGCATAAGAAAGATCATCGGTAGGTTTATTAAAGTTTGATTGTGTTAGGCAGACTTCAAGAAGGCTTTCAGTGATCTCTGTTCCTAATCATCTCGGCCTTGAGTAATTAGCCTCCCCTTGGGTTACTTGCTTCAACCAGCAGAGCACAGCAAAGTTGAAGACATGTCTCTTCACCTATTGATTTATAAAAGATTGAGACTTCTGTATTGCTCACATACTGTTTCAATGACCTTCTCTATTGGCGTGCTTTGATGAAGTAAACAGCCAAGTGAGAGAAGCCCACAGGGCAAGAAACTTGGAGCACCTTCAAGTCACCAGCCAGCAAAGAACTGAGGCTCTCAGTCCAACATCTACAGGAAACTGAATGCAACAACCAGAGTAAGTTTGTTAATGGCTTTTTCCCCAAAATTGAGAATCCGGGTGAAACCACAGTCCCTGGACCTGCACCTTGATTAGTCTCCTGGGAGACTGAAACAGAGAGCCCATGCCCTACCTGGATTGCTGGCCCACAGAAACTGTAATCTATTAAGTATATGTTGTGTTAACTGAAACATTTTCGAGGAATTTGTTATTCAGTCATCAATAACTAATACTCATGTTCAAATAATATATCAATTAGAACTTCTTTCTTTTGCAGTTACTTCTTAATGCCCCTCAAATTATGCTTCTCTGAGTACAAGCATGATTTAAAAGATAGGCTTCCTATGTCCCAGAGCTCTTATGTAATCATTTAGGGGCCATAATAACTGTGTTTGTAACAGATACAGGTATTTCTGATTAGATTGAAGGAGTCATTTTTGTTAGGGATAGTCTGTGGAGCTGCTGAGAGGACAGGAGAACCGGGCTTGAAACAAGGCTTCTGTAAACACAGAGTCACACAAGGCTCTGGAGGGAGTTTCCATAGTCACAGAATCTGAAAGAGGAAAGGACACAACCTTACAATCACTGCTGTTTCTGAAAGTTGGCATGTGCTTCCGTTTTCCAAATGGTTTCTTCCAAAATGAAGTCTCTTGTAAGTTCATCTGCTTAGAAAACCAGTACTATATTTCTGAATCTTGGCTTGAACAAAGCCTGATATTTTCAGGTGGGTTTTTTTGTTGTGGTTGTTTTATTTTTTAGATCAATCTTGAGTTGATGCGATTTGGGAGGCTAAAATTTCCCCCAATATAGCCAAGATTTAAAGAAATAAAAGCACAGCTTTAAAGAAATAAGAATACATTTTTGAAGCATATATTTTGTTGTTTAATGAGAATCTACTGTGGAAGAATTAAGGGGGGTTGACCACCAGCCGGAAGATTATCACATAATTATAACACATCAATTTGATGAGTACAAGTGATAAATCTTTCTGCACATTTTAATGTTTTGAAAACAATTAAATAGCTAATCAAACTTCAACAAAGAGCAAGAAGAAAGATTTTCTTTAATTTTTTAATAATTTAAATATTTAGTGAGCACAAGAAGGTTCCTTTTGTCCCATGCACCACACGTGAGCAGCAGAAAGAGTGGAATTTGTCTCTGCTTTTGATTGATTTACTCAAGACTTGACACAGCATGATATATGGTTCAAATATGTCAATATGGTTTAGAGACTAGAAGGAATTATTAATACTACCAACTCTATCATTTCATGATTGAGAGTGATTTATAAAAGATATTAACAACATTTTCAACCTTGCTGGAAAGAGCCACCATTCATTTGCCAATGGTGGAAACAAGAAGAAACAGATAAGAGAAATAATATATGGCAAACAGAAGAAGAACATTTGAAAGGAAAATAAGAAAATAATAAGAACCTACATAAAATGGAAGAATATAAACAGTATCAATCTGAGGACATTTTCCCTTAGTCTGAGATAAAAAAAACATTCAAGAAAGTCAACATAGCATAGAGATACAACAGAGAGCTGGTGGCAGGATCAGCGGGGTGATGGCAAGTACATATTTTGAAAAATTGATTGCAAATTCAGGAAGATGGCAGGGATGATGCTGGGAAATGATTCTAATTAAAACAGTAAAATTGACAAAAATATGAGATAAAAATTGTGAAGTTGCCAGAAATCTAATATGTTGCTAAAACTCCTCTTTTCCTCCTTGCCTTTACTAAAAAAGAGTAGCTGTTTTACAAAAGGTCTTGGAAATTCAAATCTCACCTAAGGAGGAGCCATATGTGGTTGAGCCAACTGAGGAATCTGGAGGATCCGGAGCTGATATCTTAAAGATAGAGGTCTCTCAAGAAGCACAGTTGCTTCAGCAACATATTCACTTGGACAGTCATCGTTTTTTCTTTTTTTAGATTTTGTAGCACAAGACAATCTTTTTCACGATAATTTTTGCCATACATTTTGCAAGGAAATTTGAAGTTATTTTTTAAAGTGTCTTTTAATGTGTATCTTTTTATTGCTCTGTGGTATTCCCTATTTCATATTTCACATTTCCCCAAGTGCTAGCATAGGATGGTGATGGTGGGAAGAAGTTAACATTGCCTATAACCCAAGAAAATAGTATATCTGGGATGTTCATGGTAGAGGAAAATCACAAAGGTTTAATGGAGATGGCAGAACTACTGGGCATTGTAGGGAAATTAGGAAAGAAAAGCAAAAATTAAGAAGTTATTTTTGAGACGTTAGTTGGATACATATAAGGAGACAGCTGATAGAGTTGGGCACATGAGAGTAAAAAAAAAAAACAATAGATGAGCAGGAAGGATTGAGGTACAAATATTTGTAGGAGGTTTGTATTTTATGTAAGTAGTTAATTCAGTGTTACACAGATGCAGCTGTTATGGAGTGATATGACTAGAAACTATATTTTTCCACTGATCTTGGAGCTTTTAAAACTGTATGCAAGGTTCATTGTGTCACCAATGCATTTCATTTCTTATTTGCTTTAGTAGACAAGGCTAGGAGCTGAAACAGTGAAAACAGTAGTCAATACTCCTGTGTTTCTTGGGTGAGACATAGCCAAGTTCCCATTGATAGGAATTTGCTCACCTGTTACACATCTGGATTTAATGGCTAAGAAAGAAGGAGATTATCTATTTGAAGATGTGGAATGGGACATTAGGTTGACTGATATACAATTTTCAGCCTTAAAATAACAGTGCATCAATTCAAAAACCAAATTTCCATATCTAAAAAGTAAATTAACATTTTTGAAGGACTCTCCAAACATTCTGAGTTTGGAAAAAAATAATCTATCACCCCCATTTGTAAGTAGGACTTCCAGATAATGAAATGCAATAACCTTAAAAGGGAAATTCAGATTAAAGTTTCAGCTGTTATAAACCAAATCTTTTATTCCAAAATGAAAGTGTCGCATTTTTCAATAAAATGTGATTTCTTCAATATTTAGAATTCAATATCTGCAAGAGCTGAATGTAAAAGAGCTTAATTGCTAAAAGGGCAATGTATGAGAGGAAATGGAAAGGAATCTAATATTTGACTTATGCATTTCCCCCAATTTCAATGGATCTTTATGTTATAATTGTCTTTAAGACTTAAGGTTTTTTTTTGTTGTTGTTTGCTTTTTTGTATATCATAAAATCTTTGATTAATCATTTTCTGGTATACATAAAAATGAAATGAGTTTGATTCAGCTCTGAATTATCCATAGTGATGGGAAAAAAATAGTCACACACATTGTAAAAATTATAAAATGAAGGGAATCGGTACATATTTTTTTTTGCAATAGAGTCGAATACACTGTTCAACATTCAGTGGCATACCCCATGCACATACTTGCAGTTCATCATTGCTTTGTTTTTGTACCTGGCTCCTGACTGCCTTTAACCTCATTCCTTTGGTTGAATTCCCCAAAATCAAGTAGTTGGAAAAGCAGGCTAAAGGGTAATATAAGCTCACGGTGTTTTCCAAAACATGATTTATCATCATCTGTGCCATCCTTTGGTCCTTGTCTGAACATTCTCCTCTTTTGTGAAGATGACTAACTAAATGAAATGTGTATCTCTGTAATTAGATGATATGATGCTCTCATTAGCAATCACTATTATCCATATTTAAAGAAAAGTTGCATTTCTTATGCCTACGATCTCTCTTTAGGTCATTTTGCTCTCCTGCGCTATATTGCCCTTCGTTTGCACATGCTTTTACACCTGCCTGCAACACTCTAGGCTGCTGGTGGGTGTTTCCCTTTTTTGTATTTTTTATTAAAATTTTATTTTCTTTGTTGATTTCTAGAGAAAGGAAGAGAAGAGGGAGAGAGAGATAGAAACATTGATGAGAGAGAACATTGATTGGCCGCCTCCTGCATGCCCCCCACTGGGGATTGGGCCCACAACCTGGGCATGTGTCCTGACCGGGAATCGAACCAGCAACCTCTTGGTGCATGGGTCGATGCTCAACCACTGAGCCACACCGGCCGGGCTCCCTTTTTTAAAAAACTGGTAAATCCTTGTTCACATTCTTGAATATCAAATTATGAATAAAAGAATACAAAGAATTTATTTATTAGGTGTTTACTTAAAAGATATGTAGTCTAGATGGCAGGATATTTGATTTTTAAACTCATGTATATTACATATATGCAAAAGTTCAGTCTATTTCTGACCATCTCATAATAAGTTATTACAGGAATTCTAGCTTTTTTTTTTAAATCATTTTTTGTTAAAGCAAACATACTGAATATTCCCAGATGTGTATTCAAGGCATTTTGACCATCACAATTTCTAGGAAGCTTGTTTCCAAGCATTGTGGGCATGTAAACTTTCACTGGAAAGGGTAAATATAAACACATGACAAAAACCTCTGATTGGAGCAAATCATACACTACCTAAGCCATCAACATCTTTCCTCTTTTCTAAATTTAAGAGAGCAGACAAATGGAAAGAATTTAAAACTAGTTCTTTGGTAATTATCCATGACTAGAGCAATTCGAAATTGCAACTTAATGACAGCTTTGCATTGGTTTACGTTACTTAAAGCAAAATGTTCTCACTTGGATCTCTCACCCACTAAATGAGACATATTAATAATACTATTTTTAAAAGCAAATCTTAAGTGAACATAAGATACTTATAGAAGATAGGTTCATCTTGCTGGGGGTGATTTTTACTGCCTGCTGGGAAGTTATATTCTCAAACACGAAGGAAATGAGAGATTTTTAGACACCGTGCCCAGTTTCCAAGATGAAGCAGTCCACTGTTTCCACCTCTAAGTGACAACCTACTATCTTTGCCCACTTCTCTGAGACACTGATCTGAGTTTGATATATAATCCAATAAGAAGTCTACAGTATATATAAAAAAACTATGTAGCTTTCCCTTCATATGGAGACAATAAAGTTTTTACTTTTTGGTTATCTGTGAAGCTCTCAACTTAGAAAGTTTATAATAGGCAATGAAATATATAAGCTAATCTCTTACTCCTTTTTTCTACACAAAAATGTTGATTTAAAAAAAATTTTTTCCCCTTTATTGATCTTAGAGAGAGAGGAAGGCAGAGGGAGAGAGAGATAGAAACATCAATGAGAGAGAACATCGATTGGCCACCTCCTGCATGCCCCCCACTGGAGATTGGACCCACAATCTGGGCAGGTGCCCTGACTGGGAATTGAACCAGTGACCTGTTGGTGCATGGGTCGACGTTCAACCACTGATTTTTTTTTTGTTAAAATATTTCTGAATTTATAAAATGATAACAGGCTATGTCTATATAGTTGAAGTGATTTATAGTATAGTTCAGTTTTTTCAAGAAGGATAAAAAAATTCTAATAATAAAAAATTTTAAAAAATTTTAGAAAATTTAAGGAAATAAAAAATAAATGTTACCTATAATGGAAGAAATAAAATAATGGGGACTTCTATAAAACTAGGCTTCTTTAAATAGTCCTTGCTTTGCAAATTTACTTTAGACTCATACAAATATTTTATATAATTATTAAACAAAATAAAAAATCCAAAGTAATGCAATCAGCACTAAAATGCAACAAATGTATACAAATATACACACAGTTGGTCATATCCATACAAGTGGAAATTATGCCAAATGGATTTAAGACACAGTAATTTAACTATAAATTTATTGTAGAACAAGAATATGTATTGCAAAAAACATTAATTTCAAAAAATGTATTGCTTGAAGTGATGTTGATACTTTTATTCTGATAGGGCTCTTTGTGTTGTAAGGTATAAAACTGAATAATTAAGTATATAATGTTTTAATTCTATCCTTTCCGATGTCCTAGAAAAATGAGCTTGTTAACATGGGTAAAGGAGATATGAGATAAAACAGGATAAGTAAAAATTTATAATCTACATTTTAAATGGGAAATGTTATCATGAATTCATTGTGCACTTTATCTTGAAAGTCAGCAAACACATTTTTAGCACTTTCTACTAAAATAACCTAGAAACAATGGACTAGCAATAGCATCTTTAGCTAGTGCCCAGATAGACCTTCTACAAAAATGAGCCGATACGAAGAAGAAATAACTTACTCCAGCTATGGACAACATAATACACAAGGTAAGTGTTCAATATCCTATCATCAGCCCTGGCCGGTTTGGCTCAGTGGTTAGAGCGGCGGCCTGCACTCCAATGAGTCGCAGGTTCGATTCCGGACAAGGGCATGTACCTTGGTTGCAGTTTGTCCCCAGCCCTGATGGATTCGGGTCGTGCAGGAGGCAACCAGTCGATGTGGCTCTATCACATCGATGTTTCTCTGTGTGTGTGTGTGTCTCTCTCCCACTCTATGTAATGATAAATAGAAAAATGTGAGGAATAAAAAAAATCCTATCATCAGGTAGCAAGAATGCTCTGGAAGAGTATTGGAATCATGTCAAAAAGATGCAGGAACCGCCCTGACTGGTTTGGCTCAGCGGTTAGAGCATCGGCCCACGGACCAGAGTCCCGGGTTCGGTTCCTGCTAAGGACGTGTACTTTGGTTGCAGTTTGTCCCCAGCCCCAGTTGGGGTCGTGTGGGTGGCAACCACTCGATGTGCCTCTCTCACATCGATGTTTCTCTCTCTCTCTCTTCCTTCCTCTCTCCCTCCAGCTCTGTCTGAAGATAAATGCAAAAATGTCCTCGGGTGAGGGAAAAAAAAAAGATGCAGGAACCTAATACAAGAATTTTCCACTGAACAAAGATGATTGCCATCTTTATATATATATAGATATAGATATAGATATATATCTCTCAAATAAGTTTATACTCATAAGTTATTAATACATTTTTAAGAAAATTGTTTTGAGGAGAAACTATATTGCAAGCTGACAAAGTCAAAATAAATCAAGCAAGAGATGATGGAAAATTTCTTTTTATAGAAAAATTTCAGATAATACATGAAGAATGAATATTTGGATTAAAATATTTTCCATTTGCATTATCGAATGAAATAAGGAATTTATGAAAAAATCACCAATAGCTGTAACATTATAAAAGAAGACAACCAGACAATATGTGTTGTCTGATGGAAAATGTATCTCCTGTTGACAAACCACAACAGCATACAGATGTACTATAAAATAATTTTGTCAAAGAGAACTAATCAAACCTGAATCTAGATTTATCTACCAATATATAGGGAATACAGTAAACAGAGAAAGCAATACTATCAGCAAAATCCAGAATGTGGGATATGCCACAGGAAAAAAAAAATTTAGAAATAAAACAAAACAAAACAAAATGGAAATAACATTTTAAAAATGTTTATTCAACCAATGAGAAGGAGAGAAAGGGGAAAGTGAGGAAAAGAAAGAGAGAGAGAGAAAGAGAGAATGAAAGTCTGTAGAAAAAAATTAACTTAAAAGAATAACAATCTAAATACCTTTTAAAATACTTTTAACACTGTGACTCATGAAATGATTAGAATTTGAACACTGACACTGCATATTGGATAATGTGGGAGTATTTACACACATTTTAGGTGCATTCATAATACTATGATTGTTTTATAAAAGACTTATATACTGAACTATATGAATCAAATGTTACAATGTCTCTAATTTACTTTATACTAACAACAGGGGGTGGGAGTGGGTAGAGATACAGCTGGAACATGAATTGAGATGAAATACCTCCATAAGATGATAACACTGGAAGCTGAGTGATGAACACATGATATCCATTATATTATTGAATCTACCATTTCAATTGGTTGTGAATTTCACATTAGCAAAGTTAAAACAATGTTAATATTTAGAGAAAGTGATAGTATTTGAGCCCTTTGTTATTTTGTTAGGCAGCTGTGTATGCATTTATTTGGAGTGATTTAAAGACACCGTTTCTGTTTTCTAGAACTATACTGTCCAATATGCTATTCACTAGTCACATGTGAATATTGAGCACTAGAAATGTACCTAATTCAAATTGACCTGTCTGTATGAATTAACAATGGATTTTATATACAGCTTAAAAATGTAAAATATCTCATTATTTTTATATTGATTACCTGTTGAAATAATAGTGTTACTATTATAAAAATTTTACTGAATAGATTTTCTTTGTTCTTTTAACTTTCTTAATATGGCTACTAGAGAATTGAAAATCACATATCACCTGCATTATACTTCTATTTTATAGTGCTGCTCTAGATAATATAGGAAAGTGAGTTAAATAATACTACTAGGGGCCCTTTAAAATTACCTTTAACATAGAAAAATAGTTGATTTTAAATATGCAGATGATTATAACTGATTAAGCCATCAAGAAAATCAACAATAACAAACAACAAATTACTTATTCAGCTAGCAGGATGTACTTTAGAGAGAGAGAAAAAAAGTTAAAGTCCAAAATAGAACATGCTGAGCACAATTTATTTGCTAAATGTCATTTAATTGTTTGAGTATAGAATAATAAAAAAGACTTGTTCAATGTTATTTATAGAATGATTGATGATTATTATGCATAATCACAATTTTAAATGAAAACATTTTATTATATTTTAGAGAATCACAGTGAAAATTATAGTATCCAATTGTTACAGAATTGTTAAAATATTTAGTATTGAATCATATAAAAATTTATTCTATGTGTCATATTTTGTCATGTTTCATCTGATAGAAGTACTGCATCATTTAAGATGAGATTTTGTTAATCAGTATATTTTATTCCCATAAAACATTTAAAAACTAATTTGAAAGGAGAATAAAGCAAGACATTTAGGTTTAGACAGAAACGATGCTTTGGACATATACATATTTGTTTTGTTATTCAAAGGAACTTCTAGGAAGTACTATTACAGATTATTTATATAAAAGAACTTCCTTAATTGGACTAAAATTTAGCACCTCATAGTTAATCATGTATCATTACAGGTAAGCACTGACATTAAAAAAGTAATTCCAACTCCTTTCTCTCAAAAAGGATAAAATTCATCTTGCTTTTCAGTATTCTTTCTCTGTTTCTTTTTCTCTGCATGGAGATCATATTATATGGTCTTGACTGAGTTTGAACTTTAATTCTCTCATATGTCTCCTTACAATTCCTCGGACCCTCCTGCCCAGGTTCTGAGTAGCAGCAAAACACTGTGATATTATCTATTGTGGTTTATTGGGAATACATGAATCCGGGAGATAGAATATTTTGCCAAATGTGATATTTAACATCATACAAAATTGAGGCGCTGTTACAGTGCTACCATGTAACCAACTTTAAGAGCTTGATTTTTTGCAAAGTGTCAGGACCTTTATCTCTGAGCTGGGCACTTCAACAGGACTCGGGAGCCATTGATAAACAGGAACAATTCTGGAGATCTGTGAACTGTGCTCACCCAACAATGTGGAGACAATGTTGTATGAAGAACGGAAGAGAGCAGATGCCTCAAATAGCTGTTTTGTAGTAGACGATGGTGAAGTCATTTTAAATACAAGGAAAACACTTTGGGAATCACACTGACAGCCACACTCAGCCTTGCTCTGTGTCTGGGTTTATGAAATGGAGAACAGTTATAGGTGGCAGATGAGACTGGCATTCAGTTGCCAGAAGCTGAGCAATGTCCCAACCTATGAGAGAGAATTTATTGTTATAGAAGCTCAAGCACACTCAGATGGACACCAATTAATCTTGATAAATAAACACTGGCTGGTGTGGTATTAACATTGAAAAGTTAACATCAGCATTTGATATTGGCAATGTCCAAATCTCATGCTGACAATAGACAGTGCCCACCTATTAGCCCTCAATTTTTCAAAGCTAGTTTACCACCTCTAGGAATGGAATATCAGGTGTCTCTGGGCTTACTACAACACAGTATGGACCCCTTGTTTTCTATCAGTGGATGAAAGTCTTTATAGGTTAGAAAATGGACAGTAGTATTGAAATCATGTAAGTATGACGCATGAGGCTTTTGTCTTATGGAAGAATATGATACAATAACAAATGACTAATAGGGTGTTTGTAAATGAAGGAGAATATAAATGTGGACTTGTCTAATCCCCAATTATGTAAATAAAAGTTATTTGAATATCTGTGGGGACTATGTTTTAAAATGTAGGGGTATAAATTCTACTGGCTAAGCTACCTCGGAAGACAAATTGCTGCTCTTATATATTTCATTCTTTGTTGGTCAAGACTACACTACCTAACAGAATGGATAAAGAAGAGAATTATGCATAGGCTGTGTGAGTAAATAGGAATAGTGAGGTCACATCTTTGGTCCAATGAGAAACTATTGTTCTACCAACTTCTTTGAATGGTTGTGTTAAATATATATATATATATTTTTTATCAAGTATTTACATCTGTGAAATACTGAAAAACACAGAAAATATAATTATGGCCAATTCAATTGTTAATTTGTCTCATAAAGTCAATTCAAAATAAATACCATTATGTGATTCTTGTGTTTTCTTAGGAAAAGAAAAATTAAACTAGCACCAGCACTTCAACTTCGTTTATGTCGGCTTCTCACCTTCTTCCCCTTTGGCACAACCAGTGTAAATGAGTCTTGTTCTATTTTGGTTTCCTGGGCATAGAAAAAGGACTAGCAGCTCCTTTCTGGCAGGCAGGAAAACAGAAAACAGAGGAAATCAGTCATTAAATTTAAAGTGTTCTTTTCCCGTGGCAGTTGTAACTGTGACTCACAGTTCAGGAGTGTGGTGAACACGGAGGTGTGACATTTGTGGGACGTATCTTTGTCAACTTTCTTGCTTAAAACCGTCAACAATTCCATGGACTCAAGTCTGTTTCAAAAAAGAGAAATCAGACCTTGAAGTTTATTTTCGTTCTAGAAAGTTTCTCTAATATCAGATAAAGTCTTCAGGTATAATCCTAAGTAACACAATACAGGTCATGTTTTCTTTAAAAAAAATTAATAAAATAACATTTAAAAAACTTTATTTAGTGGGAAAATGTTGCAGAGCAGGGCCTGCCTATTTCAAGATTCACTATAATGTTCTGTATTTTTAAATTATAAGCTTCAACTTGAGGAGAAACAAAGAAAAATTTCAATGCCAAATTAGACCATTGTAAATGGTGATCTATAATTAATGCCAATCATTTGAAAAATATTAGACAGTACATACAGCAAGCAGCCCAAAGGAAAAGTGTAGTGACTTCCACCCATTATTTTTATGGAGAGAAACTGATTAGATCCAATAAAAGAGCATTTGGGGATGATGGTGGTGGCGGGGGAGGGGCGGAGTGACAATCTGATGATGATGGAGACTTGGAGCACTCCAGAACAGTTTGAGTAAACACCTTGAAAATAACCAAAGAGAATGAAACACTTATTTTAAGTTGAAACAATAATTGAAATAATTATTTATTATGATCTTCTATTCTCTTGACTGGTTTTCATTTTCTTGTACCTGCCCTGACTAAACACCAACCTTAGATTAAGCCCAGGTATGTTGTGCTCAGTGCTCAGACTTAGCTCATGACTGCTGCTGGATGATTTCACTCAACTGCACATAGAGTTCTTCGAAATAAATGAATTAAACACTTTATTTAGGCACTCAACATTGCTTGATATAGCCCACTAAATTTCTCTGGTTAGCTCACTCTAACACCTTCCAAAACAATAGGTTCAACATTATTTCCAAGTAATCTATTCCTGTGGAACAAACACCCCCAAACTTAGTGGTTTAAATCAATACTTTATCATTAATATGTCTCATAGTTCTGTGGATTGCCTCTGCTCAGTTGAGTAGTTATTTCTTTTGGTTGCAGACTGGTAATGCCTGAGGATTCAGCAGTCTGAATCTATAAGTGGGCTGAACAGATATTTGGTATTTTGGTGTTTCTTTCCCTGTTTCTCCCTCCATAGTATCTCACACCCATTGCTTTGCCATCTCATAGCACAATGGACCCAGGACAACCACACTTATGCAGGGCTGGCTTCCAAGAAGAGGAATCAGAAGCTAAATGCCCCGTGAAAGGCTACATCTGGAATGAGCAGAGTCAGTTGGGCTGCATTTTATTGGTGAAACCAGTGAGTAGGCCTGCTCAGATTCAGGAGAGCTAGGAAACAAACTTCAATTCTTTGGAAAGTGGTAATTCCACGGTGTCGAAGAGCATGGGTGATGGGAAATACTCTGTGTCCTCTTTAGAATACTATCTGCCATCTATTCGCTAGTTTTCCACATTTATGAACCTCACCCCTGCTTCCTTCTTCATATGTACACCATAACTCTTAAATGTTCTCACTTCTTACTTACAGAGAACAATGAAAGAATATGGTGGTGCAACCTCATATATTGACCGCCAAGTCTATGAGGATTTCGTCATCAGCACTCATCTGTTCCTTTTTCTCCCCTAACAAAGGCTAAACCTCCCACATCAGCTACAAGTGGTATTTCTATTCTCCTTCTTGGGACTTCATCAGGCCACTTAACTTCTCTCTTCCAGATCTTTGATTTCCCTCCTTCCACGATTTAATTTTTTATCGATATCATTTGGCTCAATGTTCCCTATTGGTCAACAGACGGGCACACATTCAACAAAACAATGCAGAAATGTGTCTGTGTTCAAGGTACCTGTTCAGTACCCATGAGGATATAATCCTACTTACTTCCTGTGTTTCACCACAGATTTTTTTGAAAGAGTTCACTCCCTCCACATGCTCACTCTCTTCTACACTCGCTCTCTGTACCCTGGCTTGTGCTCTAAATCCAAAGGGTACATTTTAGTCTATCCTATTAGAAATCTTAACTGCTTTTGACCAGAATAGAGCACTTATTCTGGCTTAAAATATAGTGTTTGGCAAAAATAGGTTTAGAGTTGTGAGTACACAAAACAGAGTTTATTCTACACAGAGAGTATTGCTGTGCATTAATTATGGTATTATTTTCCAACTGTAAACCTACTTTTGCCCCACCCTGTACTGAAGTACTACTATTTCTGCCTCAGTATCTCAGAATAGTTTTTAAAAAATAGTTCTTTCTGATTTTAGTTAAAGTGGCTCCAGGGCTTAGAAAGAAAACTGAGAACAGAAGGGATGACCATTTCCTGCACTGGCTTAGTTAGGCCAGCTTCCTTGCCCCTTAAGATGACTTCTGTCCCAGGAGTTTCCTCAGTGTCTTAACCAAATCCTCTTAATTGTTTGTCCCCACCACCCCATCTCATTAGACAGTTTTGTATCACAGTTTAGGCTAAGCTTGCACTAGTAACGTACTGAGGAATACAAAATATTTCTTTCATAAAAGCATACGGACTGGTAAGTAGAAGCCAATATAGTCATCCTCATAAATATGAATAAAATTTCAATTTCTTAGGATAGAAAATAGTCCCTTTTAAACAAATGTATATGGCCTAGTAAAGGTCAATAAAAAGTAATGGCAAATGGGAAAATGAAAATTAAAAATACATTAATAATGTGATCTCTTTTTTGTGAGTTGTTTAAAATTTAGCTATGAGAATTGATCCATGAGCTTTAAAAAAAAATGATGTAACTATGTTTTTAATAGGTTGAAAATATAAGGGGATGAAATATTTTTTAAAATACTTAAACAAATCTTTATCTATGGTATACTTAATCACTCTGACCTGTATTAACTCTTTGATTTAATGCTTTGCTGTAATTTCTGCAGGTAGAAGTAGAAATCAAAAATAATATTTCATAAATTTTCTTATATAATTACCCAGAACCCTAACTATGGTATACGCTATTGCTCTGACCAGTGTCAACTCTTGGATTTAATGCTTTGCTGCAATTTCAGCAGGTGGAAATACAAATCAAAAATGAAATTAGGTACATTGTGTGCTCTGAAATAGACTGTGATTTTAAGTCCTTTCATAGAATTTAGAACATAAGAGAAAAAAGGGAGAGAACACCCTGGAGCTCAATTGGTTTGCTATTAGAAAAATCTAATGAGTCCTGATTAGGATTCGGAATTCTGAGTAAGGTAAGATCTTTACTCAATGATCTTGGGCTGATAAGGAATGTTTATGAGACCTTTGATGGCTAATTTTATGTGTCAACTTGACTGGGCCATATGATGTCCAGGTATCTGAATAAACATTATTTCTGGGTGTGTCTGTTGGAGTGTTTCTGGGAGAAATCAGCAACTGAATTTTCTGAGTAAAGCAGATGGACCTTCCCCATTGTGGGTGGGCATCATCCAATCCATTCAGGGCCAGAATAGAACAAAAAGGTGGAGAAAAGTTGAATGTACTTCAGCCTAACTGCTGAACTAAGACTGGGTCTTTTGCTCTCTATGCTTCTGGTTTTTAGGCCTCCAACTCTGTACTGGAATCAGTGGTATCAATCAGCCCTCTAGGGCTCTCAGACCTTCAAATTGTGCCACTGGCTGTCTCTGGACAACCTTGACTAATACAGGATTACAATTGTAGAGGATTTGAATATTTGGCTCATTATTAACTTTATTCAGGATCAGTGGTAATATTATAACATGCAAATAACTATTTTTAAATATTTATTTTAGTGACCCCCATTTTCTAAGTTACTGCACAAATGAATGTTTAATAGGTAATGAATAAAGAAGTTTTATGATGCCCTGGCCAGTGTGGTTCAGTGGGTTGGGCGTTGTCCCATGCACTGAAAGGTTGCTGGGTCCATTCTCCATCAGAGCACTTGCCTGGGGTGTGGGCTTGATCCCTGGAGCAGGGCATGCAGGAGGCAGCCCATTGATGTTACATTGATGATTCTCTCTCTCTCCTTCTCCCTTCCTCTCCCTCAAAAATTAATTGAAAAAACTTAAGAAAAAAAGTTTTATGATAAAATTCATGCTTGTCTAGATCATTATTAGTGAGAATCATGCCATATATACTATTATGCTTAAAATATAATATACAAGGCCCCAAGAAAATCAAGATTTGAACAGGATACAAATTTCATAAATGAGAACAAAATTGTGTTTATAGAAAGGAAAGTTAGGAAACGAAGAAGAAAATGATGCAAAATATGGGAAATTCTAGACAGTAGAGGCAGGTGATGTAGGTAAAAAGAGTCAAATATATGATGATGGATGGAAACTAGACTTTTGGTGATGAGCATGCTACAGTGTATACAAATATTAAATTATAACATTTTATACCTGAAACTTATATAATGTTATTAACCAATGTTACCTCAAAAAAAAAAAAAAAAAAGGAAATACTAATTTATGTATAGTGTTCTTACATTGCTAGTAACATCCATAAAATTTATGGCATATACTAAGAATACATTCCAAAATATTATGTGTATATAAAGGTCTTTTAAAACTTAAGCTTTTAAAAAAGACATTAAACATTGTTTTCCATATATATATATATATATATATATATATATATATATACACATATACAGTAACACCCATAAAATCTATGGCATATATGTGATATATAAGCCTACTTGGTTTTATGAACTTGTACTATGGCTAGTCCTTGGGTCACATTTCTGTGAGATAAGATTAAAAACCAATCATATGGTGAATTTTTTGTATCCTCTGGTAACTTTTATGACGCAGAACAAAAAATATAGAGAACACAAAAAACAGCTGGGAAAGAATGAATATGGTAGGAGAAGAAAGATATAAAACTTTACCTACCTAATTCATATGGAAACAGATGGGCCAGTTGTATAGCAAGTGGAAAGCTTAGGCTCCGGGTGTTTTTGTAAGTGATGAAAAATATTAGTTAAAATTATATTATTTATAATTGTAATAGCAAGTAAAATTCTTATTATTATGTAAATATTTAAATGAGACTGATGAACTTAATAAATCAATATAATTATTTTGTGTAATAGTTAAGAGTAAAAGCTCTCTTATTTATATTTTCTGTAATAGTTCAGATTAAAAGCTCAATTATTTAAGGCACCCAATCTGTGGTATTTTGTTACAGCAAACCTAGCTAACTAATACTGTGATTCTTAACAACAGAGAACTGAACCATCTCTAAACTTCTACTTATCATATTTGAATTTTTTCTCTATCACACTTATCCTTTCTCTTTATCATATTTTCATAGCTTAATGCATCTGACATTTTTCTTCATCATGACCATGTATTCTTCAAAATGTGTCATTCATCAGAGTTCGTCTGTCTCTTTTTAGTCTTATCTGCCTTTTTATTCTGTGAGTATTGAATCATGTCAGTCACTTTCTCTATAGTACTCTTGATTTTCCTCTGGCTTTTAAGTGTATCAATCTCAGAACTTCCTGCTGGTCTGATAGCACTGCATCATTGTTAAAGGTTACAAGAGAAAGTCATAAAACAAAGAAGGCTACTTAAATTCTGGTTATTTAACTTTGGATGATTTCTCATTTTTAAGTTTTACTCATTTATTTTTCTTAATACCTAATCCAAAGTGTGGCCCGGACAGTGTGGTTCAGTGGTTGAGCATCGACACATGCACCAAGAGGTCGCCAGTTCGATTCCCAGTCAGAGCACATGCCCAGGTTGTAGGCTGATCCCTAGTGGGGGATATGCAGGAGGCAGCCAATCGATGTTCTCTCCCATCGATGTTTCTATCTCTCTCCCTCTTCCTTCCTCTCTCTCTCTAAAAAAAAAAAAAAAAAAAAAAAAAAAAAATTAAAAAAACAAAAAACAATCTGAAGTGTGTTTTTTAAAAATCTTTTCCCACTTTCTTTAAGTTCCTTGGCATAGGTGGATGAAAAATCTGTGTTGTTTCAGTTTAGTTGAGAGAGTCCTCTGAGTCAGTTTTTTTTTTTTTTTTTTGGTATAAGAAAGCAGGTATAGAAAATTTGTATATCATTTCCATATTTTAAAAAAGGAAAAGTGAATAGTAAGTGTGATAGTTAATGTCATGTGTACTTGACTAGACCACAGGATGCCCAGACGTTTGGTCACACATCATTATACATGTGTCTGTGAGAGTGTTTTTGGATGAGATCAACATTCGAATTGGTAGACCGAGCGAAGTAGATCGTCCTCCCCAGTGTGAGTGGGCCTCATGCAGTCTGTTGAAGGCCTGAATAGAATAAAAAAGCTGATCGAATAAGAGGGAATACATATTGCCTGGCTGTATTGAACTGGAATACTGTGTTTTGTTTTGTTTTGTTCTGCCTTCAAACTCAAACTCAAACATTGACTCTCTGAGTTCTGAGCCTGCTGGCGTTCCGAGTGGAAATGCACCATAGCCTTCCTGGGCCCAGAGCCCGCGAACTGCACATCCTGGGACAGGGCGGCCTCCGTAGCCACGTGAACCAATCAACTCCATGTATAAATCACTTCTCACATATATGACTATATAGCTTTACATAGAAAATACCTCTCTATCCACCTTTGAATACATATGTCTCCATATATGTGTGTGTGTGTGTATATATATATATATCATATATTCTCCCATTAGTTCTGTTTATCTAGAGAAAACTGTCTAAATACTAAGTGGATGCAATAACCCAAAGCATCTGACCATAAAACCAGGTTCACCCAAATCAAAGAGTTTACCGAAATAAAGTTTTACTAATAATTGCAAGCATACATCGATCACAAGGTGCAACCATTGCAGGGAGGTATCGCAGACAGCCATGTAGCTCATCAGGTGTTTTATGATTATTCAATTACTTGTACGTGGTCCCATAACATTTATTTCTAGAAGTTTTTTTTTTTTTTTGCAAATTTGTGTTATAAGTCTAACACTATTTCCATATACTGTACCATAATGGAAGTTCCTGTAGGAATTAATTATATAATGTATATATTATCTCTTTTACAGTTCTCTTCATTCAGTGGTTGATAAAATTGTCCAATGACATTACAATGTAGTTGGTTATTTAATTTTTCTTGGCTTCCACAAAAGATTTTTGTCAGATTTAGAGTAACATATTTCTATAATATTAGAATGTTAAAACATGATAAGGTCTCTGGTTTCAGTCTTTCCTTCTGTCTTACCTATTAGCATATGTATTCAGTTTATTTGATTTTGGAAAGTAAAGAGCACAATCTAGGCTCACGTATGAAATAAACATGATCTACTCTGCAGATTTCATCTGGGAATACAAATTATCTGGCCTTACTTAAAGACATTTAAGTATTCATTAAAGGAAAATTACTGTTGCATTATAATAGTACTTTCTGTGTGTGTTTTTTAAAGCTTGAAATCTAGATTCTTCTTAAAATTGTATAATTGATATTTTTCTTCTATAAGGCTACTAAAAAGTAACTGATAAAATGTTTTCAGCTGGGTGAATTATTTATATTAAACAGTCTTAGATATTATTTCCAATATAGTTGTGATTTTTATAACAGAATCAATTTTCAAACCAACAGAAAAATCTCATCATTACAGATATATGTAAGTACATCTTTATGTGTGTCTGTGTGTATACTTGTTCATAAGTAACCTGCCAATCAATACAATTCCTAATAAATAACCTGCCAATCAACAGTGACAGAGATGCTATAAACCAAACCAACCAAAATATTTGGACGTTTTTATTGTCTTGTCTTATGATATTTTTAGCCTATGTCTTCCCCATTAAGAAATGTAAAACTAAAGTAATATTTTGGATCAAAACAAGAGTCAACATGTCTTTTTTATTTTAACTTTCAATTTCTAAAAATTCTTTAGGTTTGTCATACTCACTAATGTAAACAAAATATCCTCGGGAAATACATTACAGAAAATATATTGAATCAGTAAAAATTCAGTGAGAAAAACAGAGTACCACCTGCATTAGGTATTTCAACAGAGGTGATGTAGTGTAGGGTAATTCCTTCTATGGTTGTTGAGGGTTGAATGAGTGAAAGAGGAAACTCAGGTAGCACAGACAGCGGACTAAGCAGGGGAAGCAGAGGCCATGGAAACCTAGAGCACTGGAGAAGGGACTCCTTGAAGTTGAAGCTGAGATGTCTCAGGAGAAAGTGTTGCCTGGCTGTTGCTGGCCCTGGGAGGATGGAAAGGAGCTGGAAGTTAATTTGTGAGAAAATGGTGTTAGAAGCAGCATGCAAATAAAACCGATTAGGTCTTTTCTCCATCCTCCTGCCTTTTGATCTCCATCTGGACCCTCCTATGAAAATAGTCCAAAGCCAGAAAGAAAGAAAAGGACTTGCTGAGATGCAGTTAAAACATCACAAAATAAAGCACAGGAAAATGTTCTAAAGAGTTCAAAGAATGGCACCATCTTTTGGTGGTGCAGACATTGAACCAGAATAATTCATACTGAAATTAAATGTTAAAATATTTCTTTCAAGATGAAGAATTATTAGTCTTATAAAACACTATACTGTGCATTGTATTTTTCAAAACATGTTTTGTCACAAAAGCTGTATGAACAATACACAACTATAAATTATAGATATTAGAAATATTTTAAAGCATGCTTTATCATTTTTGACTTTTACAATTATTTTATTTTTAGGTCTGATACATGGTTGTTCATCCTGAATAAATTTATATATTTTAATGGAAGCCACACTGATTGACCAGTTCTTATGTGCATATTATGAAGATTTATAATATCACCTCTATATAAATCTCCATTCATAAGCATTGTGAAAATCAATAAAAAGAAAAGTTTAAAGTGATATTTTTAACTTAAAAACATATGTAATATGTTGCAGACTAAAACTTACTTTGTAGCTTAAATCCAAGTCATCAACTATTCAACAGTATAAACCACAATTTGACCAGGAAAACAGGGAACTTCTGGAGAACATATTAATTATGGAACTTTTGAAAACATTTAAGTATAAAAATTTTGCTTACTTGATGAAACCACTGAGGCATAGAAATGACTCACCCATGGATACCACAGTTGGACTGACAGTCTCTCTGTACCCAGGTAAGTACTGTACCAAATTCCTTGAACATAAAATTATTTCTGGGCTATAGCATATTTATGTAGGGAGTCTGATATATAACATGTTAGTCTCAGGAGTTATGTTTTACAGATTTTTTAAAACTTCAATATTAACTTAAACAATTTTTTCTGTCTTTATTTCATCTAACCTCTTCCAAGGCACTCCATATATCAGTGATCTTATCCTAGCTGTCGGTTGAACACATGGCAGTCAGTCGGTGATGTAATCATTGCTATCACTGGTACAATCAATATTAAACTTAACTCAAAGAATCTTCATTCAATTGCCTTCAAACTATTGGCATGAGAAGTGTTCTATGTAAGCATTTAATTGCAGATATTGTACAAGATAGCTAAAAATTACATAATGTTGCAACTCATCAAATATATTTGTATGACCTGCCCACTCACTGTGTTTTATTTATAGAATATGGAACATTTAACATGAGATATATTAAGTTTTATTTAGAAAAACAGGATTTCCCATGGCCTTGCCAATCTGTCAGTATAAACTAGATTACATTTAACAGTTAGAATGCAACTTTTCTCAGCTCTTGCATAATGTAAGATCTGGGACCTCCTTCCAAGAAAAGCCCCAGAAGAGCACTGCCTTTTCCGTGTTGTTACTAAATGTTTTCTCTTTTTCTGGTGGAGTGCCTAGTGATCATTATCTCTAAATACATACATGTTGAATGAATGAATAAAGGAATGAATGAATGCACTGTTTGTCCTGAAACATGCTATGTGAAAGAGAATATAGGTAGCACACTCGGTAGTTAATTTAAAGAAATGGTGTAATGGATATTATAATATAGCAAGTATTTCATTTACTGAGCTTAGGTTTTACTTAACACAACTGATTAAATTTTTAAAATAGAATAGTAAGTTAGCCTGATATAGCACGCACCTTTTATGCCCCAGATGCCATCACCTCAGAATACCTCTGATTTCAGCACAGCCTTGATGGAAATCTCTTGTAGGCTGATGGGCCCACCTGGAAAGTGCTGTGTGATGTTTCTCTGACCTTCTGCCTGAAGGTGTTTTCTAAAACTGCACAGAGCCACTCAGCCTTCCTGAAGGTGCCATACAGAAGTTCAGGGACAGTAAGACCACGGGCAGCAAACTTGTCCACTGGGGACAGAAGTCAGTGGATAAATGTCCCAGCCTCCTCTTCTACCCAAAACAATTCTAAAGTCAGTTCTGTACAATTCTTTGGAGGGTTCCCAGGGGGATTAAGCTCACAGCAATAACATCAAACTTGCATCCTTTCTAATAATGTTCCTCCTTTTTCTGTCTCAACTTGTGTGCTTCCGCCTACTCGCACTCAACACCTACTTGCAACCAAGGCATTCCTTCAAGTATTACTCTTGGGAACCCACACTAGGAATCATGTGCATGCACACTTGTTTCAGTTTTACTATTTTTAAAATATAAAGGGGGTGCCTGCATGATTTCCAGCAGCCACTTTGATTTTGATATTGTGGGATATTACAAGGGTAGTCAACATTTAGTTTAGCTCAAAACATATTTATTGACTTTTTACCAGGTGTCTGGCACTGTTTTAGGTGTTAAAGGAATAAAGACAAGAAAGAATCTGCATTTCAAAAGCCTGAGAAGGACAGCAGGATGGAAAAGAATCTTAGCAGAGATGCTGGAAAGAATGTGTGTGTGTGTGTGTGGGGGGGGGTGGAGGGGAATAGCACTCTAAATTATCATTAACTGATCATTTACTTCAATGGAGAGAATTCAAATAAAACACTTCCATTTAAGTCTATTGTGTTTTGGAACACATGGTAGTCAGGTTGATCATTACATATGCATTTAAAAAAACCTGTTGATGGTTAAAATAACATTTAAATTAAAAAGTTAATTTTTTTAGTTTAGAAAATGAGATTAAATTCCTGGGCTACTTGTTTAATGATATATTTATGTATGAGACATACTTCAACCTCGAATCCATGCTTTGTGACATTGAATACATTTTCCCTCGTGCTATTATTATTGTCCAGCATTGTGTGCTGGGACAGGCTACAGTGTATGACAGCTTATACCAGCCTGCCCTTAAAGGTCTGCCTGCCTCACTTATGTTTTATCCTCAGGTCGCCCATGTAAATCTCTTCCTGCTGCCCTTTCTGAACCTCAAACCCATACATTTTGCCTCCACTTATTTTTCTATCTCCTATTACTTTCTATCCCTTTGATATGCTAAGCACTTTGAACCATAAATTACGAACTTGGCGTTCCTTCAATTTTGTTTCAATGTTGCAATAAAATTTTATTGTCTCGGGGTACTGTGGATTTTCTCTGATTTGATCAAGTTCCTAGTACCTTATTCATTTGGTTCTGTCTGTCCTGTGTGCTATGGATTATGATTGTCCTGGTTTACCCTGAACTTCTGGACAATACTCAGATATAATCTATTCTCCACTTGAGACAGAAAAAGCTTTCGAAGTGCTTTCCGATTTTTCTCAATACAACATATTTCACCTAAGTGAATGGATTTAATACATTTATATGAACTATCTCTAGTGACTGTTTTTACCTATAGCCCAAATATTAACATTAACATTAGCCACTAATTCTGAGTCAAGATATTTCTGGTTATAATACTTTGACAGGTCCCAATTAATTATTAAAAGTACACATCAATATGACTAAAATAACCTTCGTCTAACTCTTTAAGGGCATTGTGAATGGCTGGCATGTGGAATTCAATTACTTTTCATTTTTCAGCTTGGTAGCGAAAGTACAAATTATTGTATTACTACGTCATCATCTATTTTGGAAACAGAGACTGCAACATTTTCCGAAATACAGCACACGGACTAATTGCTGATACAATTTCTTCTTGGACTTATATCCTGCTCTCATTAGAACAAGATTGTGAAAGCTTAGGTCATCCTTTATTTCCTGAAGGTCATTATTCATTTCCAACTACAGATGCATTTTTAGGTCTAACAAGACTATGAAAGAATTTGCCAGGCATGGCAGAGCTCCAAAGTATCCTTTCTGCACTCCCACAAGGATCATTCCTCATTGCACTTAGTAGAATGTGACTCATCAATGGCATTTATATTGTTGCTGCCCTGTTTTCTGTGCTTGTATTATGGAGGAATTGGCAGTGACTCTCCAATCTCTATTTAGTTCCTGAATGACTCTCCACACTTCTTAGCTATCATCTAAATATTTAAAACAATACACTTAAAATGTTCACCCACCCATACATTCATTTATTCAGCAGCTATTTATTCTATCCCCCAATATACACCATGGATTGCAAGTGTTTGTAAATTAATTGCTGGGCGCTGTTCCCTAGATTTTTTAATGGGAAGCTATAGAACACTCAACAGAGTGAGAGGATGGAACATGAGAAGAAAGAAAAATGAGAAATTAACTAGTTCAGTTCTCTCTTTTTTGTTGTGGTTTTAACAGATTATATCACGGAAGCCCATGTTAAGTAGCTTGTCCAAATTTAGCATAGTTAATAACACACCAAACAATAGACAGAAACCCAGATTTTCTAATTCTTCATCTAATGTTTTTTCCAATAATCCAACACTTTCTAAATTTATAGCTGAATTAAACCAATGCCAATACCATACATTAATTATTCATTTATTTATGCAACAAATACTTAGTGGATGCCTATTTTATGGGAAAAAGCTATTACATGAACTTGACATGCAGACAAAATACCCTATAATCATTGTGACTACTAAATAAATAAATTATATAATATGTCAAAGACTATATGTACCATAAAAAACACATAATGGATTAAGGGGAATGTTGAGTACAGAAAATTAGTTTGGGCAGTTCTGAAATTTAAAAAGGGTACTCGATAATTTTCATTTAAGAGGTGAGGCAGCCCTGGCCCGTTTGGCTCAGCAGTTAGAGCTTCGGCCCTCGGACCAAAGAGTCGTGGGTTTGATTCCGGTCAAGGGCTCATACCTCAGTTGCAGTTCATCCGTGGCCCTGGTCAGGTCATGTGGGAGGCAACCAGTCAATGTGTCTCTCTTGCATGGATATTTCTGCACCCACCCTCCCGCCTTTTCTCCCTCCCTTACACTCTATGTGAAGATAAATGGAAAATTGTCCTCAGGTGAGGATTTTAAAAAAAGGAGATGAGGCAGTCCACCGGGGGGACCATTTGAGGAACAACACCTCAGGAGTGAAGTAGTCAATGCAAAATCCTTAAGCTGAGCATAGAGGCCAAGGTAGCTGGAACTGGGTGGGGGAGACAGTGAGTTCTAGGAGAGGACATTTGAGAAGCAGTGGATGAGCAGGTGCAGAGAAGATCTTCAGATCATCAGAAGGAATTTGTGTTTTGCCCTGGATGGACATGAGAACTGCTACAAGGTTTCAAGCAACTGAAGGACATGACTTACATGGATTGTTTTATTGAAAAGAGAATGTAAGGGCACAGCAGTGGACCGTGGTTGACCGTCTGTTGGCTCCTGCGGGTATCCCAGCTTAGATGAGGTGCTGCCTTTTACGGAGACTTTGGACTCTGGACAAGAAAATATTTCCTTCCAACAAAATTATAGCACAAAAGCTCATTTCTAAGACTACAGAAGAGAGGGCTCTGGTGACATCTCAGGTTCCCAATATGAATGGGACTGCCAGAAAAGTAATGTAGTGAGAGCAGTGTCATCCAGATAGATGTGCCTTCCAAGGTGACACTGGGAGAAGTGGATCCAAGGTCAGAGAGGTTTCCATAGCTTGGATTTTGCTACAAAGAGCTCAGAATGGATGACTGAAGAAAACTTCAGGCTCCTTTTATTTACCTGCTCCAGAATATTGTCCTTACATCTTTTTTTTTTGTTTTTCTTTTTAAGGTATAACATTTTTATAATGTAAAAATGTTTATATTTAAGGTATACAAATTAAAGATTTGATATACATATACATTGTGAAATAATCATCACAATCAAGATAATTAACATATCACTTCATATATTTACCATTTTCTTTCTTTTCAAATGTGTGGTGATACACTTAAGATCTACCCTCTTACAAGATTTCAAATATATAACACAGTATTCTTAACTACAGGCAAGTGTTGTATCTAGAACTTACCCATCTCACATATCTGAAACTTTGTTCTCTTTGAGCAACATTTCCCTTTCTCCCCAGTCCGTAGCCACTATGATTTGCCTCTCTGCTTCTAGACTTCTGACTATTTTAGATTTTGCATATAAGTAACAGTACACAGTATTTGTCTTTCTTTATCTGGCTTATTTCATCATTTCACTTAGTATAATTTCTTCCAGGTTTATTCATGTTACAAATAGCAGGCTTTTTTACTTTTTTAAGGCTTAATAATGTGTGTGTGTGTGTGTGTGTGTGTGTGTGTGTGTGTGCATGTGTGTACTAGTTTTTCTGATTCAAGAAGAAATGGAAAGTTTAAAATGCCATTAAAGAGGTTGAATCAGTAATGACAACCTCCCACCAAAGAAAAGTCCAGGACCAGATTGCTTCATAGGTGGTGAATTTTACCAAACATTCAAAGAATAATCAATACTAGTCCTTCTTAAACTCTTCCAAAAAAATAGAAAAGGAAACACCTTTAAACTCATTTTATGAGACCAGCATCATCCTGATACCAAAATCGGGCAAACACAATACAATAAGAAAAACAAGTCAATATCCCTGATGAACATAGGTGCGAAAATCTTCAATAAAATACTAGTAAACTGAATCTAATAGCACATTGAAAAGATTATATACCATGACCAGGTGGGATTTATCCCTGGGATGCAAAGACAATTTCATACATGCAAATCAATCAATGTCCTTACATCACTATACATATACATAATCTCTTTTTTCAAACCCATGAAACCAGGTATGTTTCAGATTTAGAATTTTGGAGATCCTTTGGAGAGCAATATGCACACATATAACATTCCTAGTGTGGTCAGTTATCAATCACAGCACAGTGATCACAGAAAATCATATGACTATTCACACTAAGTGGGAAAGAAAAAGTATAAATAGCCCTGGCCGGTTTGGCTCAGTGGTTAGACCATCGGCCTGGGGACCAGAGAGTATCGGGTTTGGTTCCCGCCAGGGGCACGTACCTCGGTTACAGTTTGTCCCCGGCTCCGGTTGGGTTCGTGTGGGTGGCAACTAGTCGATGTGTCTCTCTCACATCCGATGTTTCTCTCTCTCTCTTCCTCCCTTTCTCCCTCCCACTCTATCTGAAGATAAATGCAAAAATGTCCTCGGGTGAGGATAAAAAAAAGTATAAATAACCCCAAATCTGTTCACTACTTAAGTGACTACAGAGTAGGTCAAATGTTACTGCCCATTGTGTTATGAAAATACATTCAGTTTTCAGAGGTTTTAGTGTCTCATAATCACATATTAGTGATTATGCACTTTTATTTTTTATATGTTTTTATCTCAGTTGCTGCAGATATATAGCTACTTTATCTAAAGCAGCTTAATAAAATAATGAAAATTTGCTTTGTGGTATATGGCCTTAAATTAATGCCTGGTATTGTGTGCCATCTTGACATCTGGCAAAACCAGGCTACCATAATGAATTAGAAAGCATTTTAAAACGGAAATGCTTTGAGGAAATGTAGATTTAGTTGTCATACCTAAAATGAGATTAACTATATACAAAAGTAAATTTATCAGGTTTTTTAATCAAATCTCAGTTTTCATATTGACAGAGTTGGAAAGAATATATTGTATCCCTCTTTTGCATCTGAGCACCAGTTAAATAATGAAATGTACATAAAATATAAGATATGCTTAATTGAAATTTTTTTCATCTTTTGGTGGTTTATGGAAGTATGTGCTTTTGGCAGTAGAAGAAACATAAAACAGGCATTTTGATATATTTTTTATTGATGTTCAGAGGATGACTTCACAGTGTATTTTATGTTGCCATAATTTTATGGCATGGAAGTCACTTGTTTTCCATCAGTTTTCTGATGTTTTATTCCAAAGTCTCTGAAAGAGAGAAACTTTAGTTGCTTTCACAAAAATGTAATTCACTTGCTATTAGATTTATTGAGGGAAAGAAGGTACCTATTACACATGTTGAATTTTTTTACATTCTGAGCACTATTGCTATTAAATTTAAATATTTGGAAGGTAGACCTGTAAAACATGGTGTCATAAAATATTTATTCTATCAACACTTTCCACCAGTATAATTTGGTAAATGTTGAGTTAATTCAATTATTTTTACTTGTCGAATACAATATTTTTATTAATATTGTGAGCAGTGAAAACATTCAACAAAAATTTTCTTCTCTTTACACATTTTTATAAAAAACACAGAAAAAGAACAGTTCTTCACAACAGAAATTGTCAACCAATTTTTTTTCCCTACATAGTTGTATTTCCTAGAGCCTGTCGTTTTAGCAAAAAAAAAAAAAAAAAAAAAAAGCCTCATATTTAGTCATGTTTAAAATGCTTCCTAATATTCCTTAAGTCCCGAGGAAGAAAGGGCAATGCAAATCTTTATTAAATATATGTATTAGCAGATGATTTAAATCTATCTTTGCTTGCATTTGTCTCAAGGTCAATGTATTTATGCTAAAACTTCCTTTATCCTTTGAAAATATGTATTCAACATTCCTTTCCCCATATTTTGGTTGTAAACATATTTACCAAGAGTTACTTCTTATTTTTCCTCAGACTTTTCAACATTTTTTTCTTTATTTAAAATCTAACCATTTGCCCTCTCCGTTGACATTGGTCTTAGAGAATTCTGTATGAGGATATCAAGACCATTTTTATATGAGTTCTGTCAACTTAATTTTGTCGTCCAGAAGATGTATATCTTGTATTTAAAAGTGCTTGGAAACAGCTGATGCATCTTTTTTTCAAGATTCTGCTAAAAGTCCCATCTAATTTAATGGACAGAACAGTTCTTTTTACAAGTTGTGTTGTAAAAATATTCATTAACATTGATGGAGAGTGCTACTCAAACAGCAAAAAATGTGTCTGTAAAGCTTATTAAGATTCAGAGGCTCAAATACTGTAACATAAAAGTTCAAAAACTTCAGTGAAATTCAACCACAGTCGTTCTATTAGAATCACATTTCAAAAATAAAATTTGCTACAAATGTGACTTGTTTGTAAGTTATAATTTGTTTTATGTGGTCTTAAAACCATAAAAAAGATTTTCCCTTTGAAAGTGACATTTGCAAAATGGCCCTTAATTTGCATGGGCTACGTAGCTAATAAGAAATTAAAATGGTCTTGCTTAGCCCAGGAGTCTGTAGCATAGCATGCTATTTAAAATTATGTTACACTAAGATATTTGTCATAGGCTTTAAAAAAATTTTAGGCTTTATATTTCTCTAATATATTTATGATTAACTATAGAATCCACATATAATGCCACCATCAAAAACGTTTTAGCCCAGCCGGTGTGGCTCAGTGGATTGAGCATCGTCCCATGGACTGAGAGGTCCTGGTTCGATTCCTGATCAGGGCACATGCCCGGGTTTCAGGCTCGATCACATGCAGGAGGCTGCCGATTGATGCTTCTCACATCGATGTTTCTCTCCCTTCCTGTCTCTTTTTAAAAAATGAATAAAAATATATAAAATATATATATATATTTAAATCTTTTTGTGAGAACTTAATGTGCATTTACTTTTTTAGATAAATGTATTTTTAATTCTGTTTCAATTGTTTTCTTCATGCCACTACTCACTAATTGAATACATTTGGTCTAAATATTTTAGTCTAAATAGAATATATTTGGTCTAAATACTTTAGACTAAATAAGTTGAAATGATAATGAAGGTTATATAGAAAACTAAACAGTAAGTGTTTTCTTATTCTTGGAGAAAAATTATATATATATATATATATATATATATATATATATTTCTATATGTTAAACATTTTGCTATAGATTAGAAGTTTTATTTTTATGAAGTTTTTTATGTGTATGTCAGTTCTGTCTGCCATATTGATGTAAATTTTCTTTTCAAAGGGTAGAAAACACTAAAATTTTTCAACATTACTAAATAATTAAGAATTAAGCTAGAATGATATATTGTAATGGCATTACATTTTAAAAAGTCATAGTCAAACACTCTTCAATGTATTTATGTTATTGGTGAGGAGAGCTCCACATCCCTACCTGTTGCTCATGAGAGTGGACTTCTTGCAATATCCCAAGAAACACAATTTTCTGAGACTCACATGGGACGATGAGATATTGTAGAAATTTTGTTTCTGTGAAATAAAACCCCTGAGATTCCAAGGTCCCACTACCCTTTGTCCTCTCAAGGAAGAAGTGTAGCTATAGCTTCAGCAGGGCTAGAATCAGAGCAGTGTCCAGAGATTTTGTTCCATGTTGGAGCAATGTCCAGTTTAGCATCACATTAGTTTAATTTGTGTTCCCAGTTGCAGTCCATCAGTCTATTGCATGTGGGGTGTGCATGGCCCATGGCTATGGAGGGAACATGGGCAGGAGCAAAACCAAAGGAACCAGAGAGCCAAAGGAACCATGAGCCAAGAGAACCATGAGCCAAGAGAGCAGACTCCCTTGTTTGGGAGATTGTATATCCCCCAGTTTTTATGGGCTTGCAATGGCCCTGCTACCTCCAGCCAACGTTTTCTGCTCCCAGGTTTGACTGACAGGTGTCTTTCCTAGTCAACTTAGATTCACTGTGCATGCATCTATCTCCTCTTTGTTGGACCCCTTCCCCCAGTGATCTGTGGGTAATGGGATGGTGGTTCCTTGGGGATTGTGAAATTGCAGCTTCCTGGTGAAGCTGCCCAAATGACTTGCTGATAATGTATGGCATCCACTTTGCTCCTTTCCTGTTATTAATAACTAGCTAACTACAACAGTATCATTTATACTTACCAAAGCCAATGTTCCTAATAGTAATTTGATAATTAGCAAACTTTCTAATTCTGCAGAAAATGATGAATAACATATTTTAAAATATTGGATTAGATGTCACATTATAACAATAAGTCTTTCTCCATAGAAAATAATTTTTCATGAGGGACACAAAAGATCAAATTATGACTCAGAATATAAAACCAAATCTTTGTCAACAAACATATTTTAGAGAAAGTAAAATATTTCTCTACATATTCAATTACTACATTTTAATCTCTAATCACTTTTAACACTTCAATGCCCTTTTTTACAAGAAATTTATTGTGGTTTGTTTATTTAGTTTTCTCATTTAAACTTTTTGCAACTGTAAGTAAGTAACTAAAAAGGTTAATCAAGGAGATGACATTTTGGTGAATTGTGTTTTCCAGTTTTTAGGTCATTTAATTTTAAGTAAGTTCATTTTAAGGTCATTTTAATTTTAAGCAAACATAAACCAATCATATTTTTAAAATTCTATATTAATCAAATTTCTATTTGAGTACTGAATTAATAAAAAATAAGATGTCAAGTTCGTTCTCTTAAAGCTAAGGTTAGTTTCTCTCAACCAAGACAATAAAATATGAAGTGATATTAAGAATCATAGCAGTGTTATTTACAATAGCTAAGACTTGTAAAATAACCCAAGTTCCCATCAGCAGAGGAGTGGATAAAACAGCTGTGGTACAGCCCTGGCAAACCAGTGTGACTCAGTTGGTTGAGCATTGTCCTGTGCATCAAAAGGTCACTGGTTTGATTACCAGTCAGGGCACATACCCAGGTTGTGGGTTCAATCCCCAGTTGGGGTGTGTGTGGGAGGCAACCAAAGGAGGAAGTGAAAATGTCATTATTTGCAGATGACATGATATTGAACATAAAAAATCCCTAAAAACTCAATCAAAAATCTATGAGATTTAATAAACGAGTTCAGTAAAGTAGCAGGATATAAAATTAACATCCAGAAATCAATGGCATTTTTATATGCTAATGATGAACACTCAGAAAGGCAAATTTAAAAACAATCCCATTTACCATTGCAACAAAAAAATTAAGATACTTAAGCATAAACTTAACTAAGGAGGTAAAAGACCTGTTCTCAGAAAACTATAGGACATTGACAAAAGATATAGAGGAAGATATAAAATAGTAGAAACATATACCTTGTTCATGGATTGGAAGAATCAACATAATTAAAACATACTTACTACCCAAAGCAACCTATAGATTCAATGCAATCCCCATTAAAATACCAATGGCATATTTCACAGATCTAGAAGAAAGACTCCAAAAGTTTATATGGAACCAAAAAGACCCTGAATAGCCACAACAATCTTGAAAAGAAGAACAAATCTGGAGGGATCACAATGCCGGATATCAGGTTATACTACAAAGTCACTGTAATCAAAACAGACTGGTACTGGTACAAGAACAGGCATATACATCAATTGAGCAGAACAGCGAACCCAGAAACTGAACCAAGACAGTATGCACAATTAATATTTGACAAAGGAGGCAAGAGCATACAATGGAGTAAAGACAGCCTCTTCAATAAATGGTGTTGGGGTCCAAAATGGCAGCAGAGTGAATGGAAGCTACACAGACCATCTCTCAGGACCAAACTGGAATTACAACTAAAATAAAGACAAATCGTCAGAAAAAAGCAACAGAAAAGCAGCTGGAGACAACCCATATAACCAGGGACAGGAAAAAAGGACACTGAATCGAGCCTAGTAGGATCTGTAGAGGCGCAAGAGGGTGGGCTGGGAGCCCATGGACAGCAGCAGTTTTAGCTGTGAGCAGCTCCCTCAGGGTAAAAATCCCAAGCTGGCTCCACAGTGCAGAGGGCCAGGACAGAGCATTAAATTAGCTACAGCCACTCACCTTTGGCTTGGGCAGAGGGAGGGCAGACTGGACTGGAACTGTGTGGACACTCGGGAACTTGGAGAGCTGGGAGGGCACTGGTAGTTTTGTGCTGAATCACTTCCTCACAGGACAGTAGTCATATTACTCAAAGAGCCCTTCCCAGAGCTCCTGGGAGAAGCAACAGCCCCTCCCTCAGGAATTTAACTCAACCCAGCTGGGGCAGAGAAATGCAAATTGAGGATCATTAACAGGCAGCATCTGCCCCACCCTCTGGAAATCCTCTTACCCTGAACACCTGAGGGATTTTTCATTCAGCTGAGGGTACAACCCAAGGCTTATCAAGTAACTGAGACTAATAGCCTTCAGGCAAATAGTCCAGAGGATAACTGAACCTTTCCTGGACTTGTAAACCTACCCAGGGAAGTAAGACTTGACAGTGGTGTTTAACGTGGGTCCTCCAACACTCATCCAAACCCAGTACAGGGAGCCACAAATAGTGGAACACCAATACCTACAGAAAAAATTTGGCAGGCCCCAAAACCCACTGAAATAGCCAAAATGGTGAAACCAAGAAACAAATCCCAAATGAAAGAATAGGAGAACTCTACTGAAGATGAGATAAATGAAATGCAGTTAAACAAGTTATCAGATGTAGAGTTCAGACTGATGATAATGAAGACGCTCAACAGCATAAGTAAAGAGCTCAGCACCATGAGTAAAAATATAGAAATATTGAAAACCAACCAACTGGAAATGAAGAATGACATAGCAGAAATAAAGAGCACATTGGAAGTCATATCCAGCAGAGCAGAGGAAGCTGAGGACCACTTCAGTGAATTAGAAGACAGGGTAGAAAAAATTATCCAATCAGACAACCAAAAGGAAAAAACAATTTAAAAACAGGAAGACAGCTTGAGAGAACTGTGGCACAACATGCGAATCACAGGAGTTCCAGAAGAAGAAGATGTCAAAGCAGTACAATCATAGCAGGGGACTTCAACATGCCACTGATATCACTGAATAGATCTTCTAGACAAAAAATTAACAAGGAAACAGAGACTCTACATGATGCACTAGATCAAATGGATTTAATAGATATCTACAGAGAATTACACCCCAAAACTGCAGAATTCACATTCTTCTCAGGTGCACATTGGGACATTCTCAAAGATAGGCCACATATTAGGACACAAACTAAGTCTCTACAAGTTCAAGAAGATTGACTCGTTTTATGAGGCCAGCATGATTCTAATTCCAAAACCAGATAAAGACACTACAGAGAAAGAAAACTACAGGCCAATATCCCTGATGAATATTAGATGCCAAAATCCTTAACAAAATATTAGCAAATCAGATCCAGCAATACATTAAAAAAAATTATTCACCATGACCAAGTGGGATTCATCCCAGGGATGCAAAGCTGGTACAATATTCACAAATCAATAAATGTGATAAACAAAATGAAAGATAAAAACCATATATGATCATATCAATAGACGTTGAAAAAGCATTCAACAAAATCCAGCATCCATTTCTGATCAAAACGCTCTGCAATGTCAGAATAGAGGGATATATCTCGACATAATAAAGGCCATATATGAAAAACCTACAGCCAACATCTACTCAATGGGCAAAAACTAAAAGCATTTCCCTTAAGAATAGGAACAAGGCAGGGATGCCCACTTTCACCACTGTTATTTAACATAGTACTGGAAGTCTTAGCCAGAGCAATTAGACATGAAGAAAAAATAAAAGGGATCCAAACTGGAAAGGAGGAAGTGAAACTGTCATTATTCGCAGATGACATGATATTGTACATAGAAAACCCTAAAGACTCCATCACAAATCTACTAGATTTAATAAATTAATTTGGCAAGGTAGTAGGATACAAAATTAACATCAAGAAATTGATGGCATTCTTATACATCAATAATGAACTCACAGAAAGAGAAACTAAAAAACAATCCCATTTACCATTGCAGCAAAAAAATTAAGATACCTAGGAATAAACTTAACCAGAGGAGTAAAGGACTTATTTGCAGAAAACTATAGGACATTGAAAAAAGAAATAGAGGAAGATATAAAAAAGTGGAAGCACATACCTTGTTCGTGGATTGGAAGAATTAACATCATTAAAATGTCTATTCTACCCAAAGCAATCTATAGATTCAGTGCAATCCCCATCAAATTACCAACAACATATTTCACAGAACTAGAACAAATACTTCAAAAGTTCATATGGGAAAAAAAAAAAAAAAAAAAGGACCCTGAATAGCCACAGCAATCTTGAAAAAGAAGGACAAAGTAGGGAGTATCACAGTACTGGATATCAGGTTATACTACTGATATTAAAACATATAGTTTGTAAATGTAATCCTTTTAAATAAAAGATACTGTCTTAGTCTGTACAGGCTGCATAACAAAATACTGCAGACTCTGTGACTTAAACACCTGAAATTAATTTTCTTCCCGTTCTAGAGGCTGGAAAATCTAATATGAAGTACTGACCTGGCCTCTCCTCGTGTGGTGGCGGGGGGGGGGGGGCTCTTTGTTATCTTTTCTGTAAGAGTAAAAACCATCACCTCTTATTTAAAACATCACAGATTCCATCAGATCAGGGCCACACATTTATGACCTCATTTCATTAAAAAAAAAAAATTTTTTTTTCCTTTGTTGATTTGAGAGAGAGAGAAAGGGAGAGGGAGAGAGAGATAGAAACATTGATGAGAGAGAATATGAATTGGCCACCTTCTGCATGCCCCCCTGGGGATTGGGCCCACAACCTGGGCATGTGCCCTGACTGGGGATTGAACTGGTGACCTCTTGGTGCATGGGTAGATGCTCAACCACTGAGCCACCAGCCAGGAGACCTTATTTCATTTTAATTAATTCCTTATCTTCAATTACAGTCATACTGGGGGATTAAGACTTCAACATATGAATTATAGGGGAACACAATTCAGTCCATATATTTCAAATTTAAAATCCCTCAGAGATAGAATCTTTAAATAAATTCTTCATCATCTCCCTTTGATCCTATTTTCCAAAATGTTTCAATTATAATATTATTTCAACAAATATTTAAGTAAACACCATGTCCTTCATACCATTGAGGATACAGAGAAAAAAATAAAACTGACTCTCCTGTTAGCCTGAGACTGATACTGTAATATTATTTATGGATAAGAACATGCATTTTGGTGTCCAGCAATCCTGTGTTAGCAGACATATTCTAGGTGTACGAGTGTGGGCAATTTACTTAACGTAGGTAAGTCTGTTTCCTCACTGTCAAATTGGGAGTGATAATAGTATCTATGCATAGACTCATCAAGAGGTCCAGTGTGACCAAGCACTGGATGCGCTCACCTTGGTTTCTAGGTGAGCGCACTGAATCAGTGGTAACCATTGCTATTTTCAAGACACCTGTGAGGCTGGCATGTATGACACTGTGTCACGTTCGCCTAAGTACTACCCCTCTTTCTCTACATCACATATCATTTTTTTCTTTGTGTAAGTACTGGAGTGGGCAAAAGTGGGTTTATGGTTGTTCATATGGAAAGATACACATTAATTAATAATACAAGAATAAACTCTGTGTTTCATGTACTCACAACTATAAACTTACTATATTTCTATACAGGACAATACTGTATTTATTTTAAAAAAGGAGTTGTCAGACCAGTGTTAAGAATGATAGTATTAAAATGTTTATGATGAGTGATTCAAAAGATATTTATTTCATCATTTTCTGTTCAATAGCATTTTGCTTAAATCATTCAAAGGAAATTAGAATCAAGTTTTATTTTTGTCTTTATAGCATCCCATGCTGGTATTTTTGAAAAAGCATCAGGGGATCATCCCTCCTATGTAGTCTGTCCTGTTACTGTTTGCTCTCATTTCCTCCAAACGATTATGCTTGGTGGAAACAGCCTAAACCTCACACTTGGCAGAACATAACTCTTAGTCACCTCTCAGTATGGCCACCTCTTATTTACCTTTCCTTCATTGAACTTATTAATTAACCATTTCACAGATTACATTCTCCTCCTCTGAGTCTGCCCCACATTTTCCACAAAGTTTCTTGATCGCAGTGTAAATAACCAGCCCAAATCCTGACACTGGAATTTGAGAAGCGCTGCTTCATCTCCGGGTACACTGTTCCTACTTAGAATTCACCACTGTGCTTCCTGTCCCTGGAGCTGCGTCGCTGACTATGGTAATTTGTTATTCACTATGACACTTAGCTATGTATCTTCCACATTCGCACATCTTGCGTTTTTGCATTTAAAAAATTATTTCCTTTTCCAATTATATTACCCTCATCTTATCTTTAATGCCTTTTGCTCTCGTGTTTTTATATTCCTGGAATTTGCTTTAAATTGTCAGCATATCTTCTTAGTTTTAAGCTACTTCTTCTTTCTCTCTTGCTGTTGAATGTTATCTGAAGAGTCAATGAGTACTTAGATATTCTATTGTCTCAATTTCAGAGTTCTTTCTATTAAATGATTCACAGCTCAACACTGACCACACACTTCTAGTAAGAGTTCAAAGAATGCAATGATCATTCTGGTTACTTTCAAGTGATTACAGCCTGAAATCTGAACTCACAGTTTTACCTAAAGTCTTCTTAAAAATTTTCAGTGGCTCCACATTATCTAACAAATTATGTCCAATTTACTTTTTCTAATATTTGTCGTTGTCCATTATTTGATCCCAACATATTTTTCAGGTTTCATTTTCACTACTTTTATAATCTGTGAAGAATGGATGATGGCATGCTTATATGGAAAGGGGAGAAAACTGGAATAGATGGAAACAGGGGATTCTTTTATTCAATCATACATTCATTCACCTACTCAATATGAATCTACTATGGGTTGGAAATTTTACAAGTGCTGGAGACACAATAATATAATGAGATTATGATGCTTGTTTTGGACATAAATATTACAAATGAAATTGAATTATAAAGTGGAGAGGGTGACCAGAAAAATCTAACTTGGGATATTAAATGTCAATAGAAGTTAATTGGAGAGGAGAAGAGTATAAGCAAGTACAGAGAGAGGGAATGTAGCGGACAAAGGATTGAAAGAAAAATACTAACAACCTTTTATAGAACTGGTGGAAATTTTAAATGTACGATATAGGAAGGTCATGAGATGGTTGGTACAGGAGAGGTCAGCTAATGCAATGCTTTACAAGCTAAAATAAGAATTGATTGTGAAGTAAGCGTCTACATGGATTTTTGTGCCATATACGAGATTGGTAGTACAAAGAGAAAATCTTGCTTGGTGGGGATGAAGTTTAGTTTGATAAAGTTGAAATAAAGATTCAACATTATTTCCCGTGGAAGTACCAAGTCCTATATTTACTATAAAATTCTGGTACTTGCTCTGGATTAGAGGTAAACTTGTAACTCACTGCATGTAGATGGCAATGAAGGCCATGCTCATGGGGGAGGTGTCACAGTGAGGGTGTTTGAATATTTCCTGTCGTGTCAAAGTACAGAGGTTGGCAGTCAAGATTGGAAGATTCTTTCAGGGCTCCAGGACTAACAATGCTTCTTTATTTTATTACCCATTGGACATGGCCACTGTGCTGGACACTGCGATGCACCATCAGATGCCTCTCTATCATTGAAGGCTCTGTTTCCCACTTGTCAGTGAACTGTCAGGGCACAGTCGCCAGCCTCTTATGGGGTGGGTTGTATCAGCTGTAAAGAGCTGACTCTGAAGCTTTCATGCCCTCCTAGGGTTACCTAAAGCCAGTAACTAATCAGTACAGGAGTATAATGCCTTGACCACTTCAACCCAACATGGGATTCTACTGAAGGGCAAGTCTAACTCCATAGATCTCAAGAGATTGCTGGAGGCTATAATGAGAACTCCATCTAAGTTCAACCTCTGTCCAAACCTGTTTTCTCCCTCGCATTCTACTGTGGATGACTCAAAAGGCACTATTAATGACTTGTCTTTCATGCCAAACTCCGTTTCAGTATCTGTATTGGGAGACTCAACCTGTGATAGCCTCCAGTCACAAAATATTTCTTATGGTCCATGGTCTTCATCAGTTGCAACCATTATGTACAAATTTAAACCAGCGAAAACCAAGAAAAAAGGAAGAGTTTGAATCTTTCTTTATATATTTCAGTAACTGCAAAAATTTTGCCTGCTTATATCTCATTGTCCAGAACTTCCTTTCAAAACTATACCTATCTGAACACCAGACTCAGAAAGATTCTTTTTATTTCGATTGTCCATTTGCCTAGAGAGAATAGTTTCTGTAATAACTTCCTTCCTTTCTTCCTCCCTTGCTTTATTATGAAATGCTACCTTAAGCACTGGTTAGTCATCTGAACAATGTAGGTGATTCAATCATGAATCTAAAGGGTAGATGGAAAATGAGGAGGGTACATTCTTAAACCATGGCTGAGTCCTCTTATTTTTCCACAGGAAAACATAACAATGTTCTATTTGGCTAAGAATTTCCTAATGTTGAGGGCTATTTTTTTTTTTGCTTGTTTTGAAAATAAATTATTTTGCTGGGTACATATTATTTTTTACAAATTGCATTAATGAGTTCTATTCAATATACTATACAGATTATGTGCTATGTATCAGGTGCTCTGCTAGGCAATACAATACATGGAAAGGTTTGCATGACTGACATTAGAACACAGTTCATTTGGAACTCTTGCATTTGCCATCATCAAAGAGGAAACAATATTTTTCTCAGGATATTTATTGCTGTGCATGCTTACTTCTATGCCTGAGTATGCTCTGTCCCACATGGGTCAAAAATTCTAGTTAAAGAGATATATAAACATATGAAGAGTTAACTAACAAAGATGATATCACACAATAGCTCAGTTAGTGGCACAGAGACATTGAACCTCATGGCATATTTAGACACTTGTGAATATCTGTATTTGCATACCTGTCATGCCACAATAATGCCATGTCAAAACATGTCCAGGTCTCTGTGTGCTAAAGCATAGAATGTCCATTCTCATTTGAAATTAAAGTTAAGTATATGCCAGCTGCTCTGAGTGATCTGAGATTTACGATTTGAACAAAATATTTTCAAATGCATTCACATTTTCTGCCACTATTGTCTAACCGATACCATTCAGTCAACATCATTCATCCAGTCCGTCATGTCACACATACTTGATCAATCACCAGTTATATTCATTATAGCCTCTCTACCAATTTCTCAGAATCCTAGATAACTTTTTCTCAAACATTGTTTTCATTGCATTTTGGATCCACCTGGTCCTTGATTTTGGTTTGATCTCATGGAATCCTGCTTTCATTGCTATATTTTTACTCTTCTGTCCATGAGCACACACTTGCTAGGCGCTGTCCTTGACAGAATGGGGCCGTGGCTGCAGATGCCCACGCAGCCATCAGCTCTCGGGGGTTTGTGGGAGAAGGGCGTTGCAGCTCTTCGTGTGGGAGCTCAGGCTCTGTTTTCCAGTGACTGGTAGAAAGAAGCATGATTTTCTGACACTATATGCTCCTTTTAGCATGCAAGGTCTCAAATATTAACAGTTTTCCTGACAATTTCCTTTTAATTCACCAGATAAGGAAAAAGCATTGAAGAGTACATTATAGAGTACTGTGTGCTGTACACATTGTGGCAGGCTGAATAATACACCCCCAAAAGGTATCCACGTGCTAATACATAAAACCTGTGAATGTTACCTTTTATGAACAACTAACAAAAGCAAAGTCTTTGCAAATAAGATTAAGTTAAGGATTTTGAGATAAGAGGATTATTCTGAATTATGGGCCCAAAATGTCATCACCAGCATCTTTACAAATGAGATATTTGCCACAGACTACAGGAGAACAACGCCCTGTGAAGCAAGCAGAGGGGAGCAGCGTCAGAGAGAGAAGAAGCTTTGCCACTGGCTTGGAAAATGGAGGAAGGGTCCATGAGTCAAGGAACACAACTCCAGAAGCTGGGAAAAGGGTGAGGAAACAATTCTCTGTTAGTGTCTCCAGAGAGAGTGTGGCCCAGTGGATATCTTGGTTTCAGGCTTGTGAAACTAATTTTGGAGTTCTGACTTCCAAAACTGCCAGAGAATACATTTGTATTGTATTAAGCCATGAAGTTTGTGGTAATTTGTCATAATGGAGATAAGAAATGGTGTAAAAACTGTCTGCTGTCCCGGACAGTGTGGCTCAGTGGTTGAGCGTCGACCCATGCACCAAGAGGTCGCCAGTTCAATTCCCGGTCAGGGCACATGCCCAGGTTGTGGGCCAAATCCCCAGTGGGAGGCATGCAGGAGGCAACCAATCGATGTTCTCTCTCATCCATGTTTCTATCTCTCCCTCTCCTTTCCCCTCTCTCTAAAATCAATAAAGAAAAAACAAAACAAAAAACAAAACTGTATGCTGTCTCATAATTGACCACTGTGACCTTGTCCTCGTGGGTCATGGTATATTTAGAAAATACATTTTTATTGTAGTTTCAAGTAAAGCCAGTTTTAATTTGTTGCCCTAGCTTTTCAGATGATACTCACCTAAAACTTTGATAAAGAATTCTCATATATTCTCCAGACATCTATCCAGTATATGAAGTAACTCTACACTGAAACTATAACTAAAATAATCATGATTGCACAAAGACAATATATCTGTGAGTCTGGCACAAACAAACTAGGTGCTATTTCTCTTCATCTCATCTCATTGATTCTTGTTCGTGATTTTCATCTAGATGTTCCTAGAACTCTTTAAGAAATTCCATAAATGTGTGTTTGGCTAAAGCACTAGAGTAAGTCTAGATTCATTTGAAATTTTAAAAATTCTTGGGCTTACATTTTCCTGAGAATTCCCAATTCATAAAAAAATTAGATGATACAGGAGCAAAATTCAGTTGTTTGTTTCTCATTTTAAAATGATTTTCTTATTTTATTTTCCCACTAGACCTGTGTAGTAAATTTTAGACAATCAAGCAGGTGAAAAATAAAATTAAAATAGAATATTAAAATAAATAGAACTGAAATAAACAGGAAAATTAAATGACTTTTTAAAAGTTAATTTGTTACACATGAAACTTTCAGTATGCAATAGAGTAACTAAAACATAAATTGATTATAAATCAATTAGTGATTGACTTGACTGCTTTCTTTGAGTTCCAATATAGATTATGGTAACCACTATTAAAAATCTTTTCCATTTAATATTTTATGATGACAGAAATCCTTTACTGGCCCATTTGAGAATCCATTTAGTCTTTCTTAATTTTACCATTAACTGCCTACTTAGCACAACAAAGGAATATCTAATAATTGTATTATGATAGTGAAATATGAGCCTTTTTTAATTTTTAAAGATTGAAGTGATTAAAAACTGTATTCTTAGCTAAAAGTACGTTAGACAAAAAAACTGACCACAGTCTTTATTAATATTGGTTTTCATCTTGATTCCCTAATACACTTCCTCACATGTCTACACCATATTTTTCTTCTCAGTATTCTACTTTTACTTTATCTTCTCAACAGATTAATCCGTCAGTTACCTTTAGGAAACCATTCAGCTCAAAAGTTTCCCATCTCTACCCTGCATTTCCTTATTTACTAGTTTGCATATGATCTCTCATGGAAAGATGTGGGTTTCTTGTTTCATTCTCTCATGTCTCAAGGAACACAGTCCATTCTCCATCTTTACCCAGCTTCTGTTTTAATTCTTTTTCTTAGTTCTTTTCCTTTGTTTCTAAATATGTTCGAGTTTGCCCTATCCCAAAGTTATTTTTTTTTCCTTTAGTTCTGACCAACTCTTTTAACATCTCTCTCTCTCTCTGTTTTTCTCTTTTGAAAGTGTAGACTACCTTGTCACTTTCACTAGCTCATCACCCTCTCACTAATCAAGCCCTTGAAATCTGGTTTATGTTTGGGTCATTTCTCGTTTGTACAACCACTGCTCATTCCTTCACTGACTCTTCTTCCTGAATTGTCTTAGAATTCTTCTCTATTCCATGTAAAACTTTATCTTTGAGATTAAATTAAATAATATGTGAGGTTAAATAAGGTAATATATGTGACAAGAATTGTAGCTATAAACTACAAAATAAATATAAAAGCAATAAATTATTGTAGTATATTATATGTATAATAATTATTATTGTTAACAATATTATTATTATTTCCAATCTCAGTTTAAATCTCTTCTCTAGTAGATGAATTATAAATGTCTACTTTAATTTCTGTGCTAGGATTTAGTCTCATATATTATCTTTCGTTTCAGATATATTTCCACTTGGATAGTATACGTTTTGATGTTTCAAACGTAACATGTAAAACTTTTACTCATCTTCTTCATTTCTTAGGGCAAAATTATGAAACAGCATTTGCTTTCTCTGACTTGTCCATTTCTACCAACAGAAATCCTCCCAGACACAACACAAAATGTTGGCGTTTTTCTTGGACTTAAAAGTAAGATCTCTGGACCCATAGTGCAGCAGCTTGAATCCTAACGTTGCTAATTATTTTTTGTGATCTTGATAAATTTATTTATTGTCTTTTTCCTTAGTGCCTGCATCTCAAAAGTTAGATTCATAATAAAAGCTTATCACACGTGATTGTTCTGTGAATTCAATGTATTAAAATATATAAAACATAGGAAAGTATATAGCACACAATAAGCATTATATATGAATTCATAATTACCACTCTCTTTCTCCCCTCAATTAATCAGTCACAATCCTAATAATTTTCATTAGTAGGTTTTATGTTCTTACAAAAATAAAACTGAATTTAATTTCAGAAAATCTTGACCTGGTCCCAATTCCAAAACTCTGGATTTGGTGGGAAATCATTTAATGTTAAAGAAAGTTAGTTTTATTATGTATAAAAGGGCACACACAAAAAAGTACTGTTCTCATTCCTCTGTTTTAAGTTTCAAACAATATATTTTATATTAAAATGTATGGGCATTTTAGTATTATATTTTCATTTATCTTCTTTTTTTATTAATATTGTTTTCAACTTACTTACCTTATTTTTAACATTTATTACCTAGTGATTTAGGGTAAGAAACTACGGAATAATCTTGGGGCCTCAGCTACGTCACCCAAGATTAAACCACTGCAGGTGAATTTTTTTATTTACCTGAGCTCCAATTTCCCTTCTGTAAAATGCTGCCAGTAATGATATCTTTCTTGTAGGGCTTTCAGAAGGATTAATGAGTTAGTCAAACACTTACAACAGTGTCAGGCATATAGCAATTGTGCTTGTGATTCTTCTTCTTATAATAAACACTCCCATGTTTCTCCTTCTAAACTATTTTCAGTATATGCTAAATAGAAGTTTGTTAAATCAAAGCGTGCCAGACAGAAATCAAAACAGTTCTGGATGAAATTTCTACTTATTTGTTTTTCTTCTTTAATCAGTTTGTTAGAATCATCTGTATGATTTGATTTTATGTTTTAATATATGCAGCAGTTTCACGATCTCTTCCAATGAGATCAGGGTTTATTTAAAAAAATAAAACAAATGCATGTATTTAATTTTTAGAGTCAGTTGCATATTGATGACTGCTCTCAACATTGTCAATGTTTTTAAGAGTCTGTCTTTTAAATGGGTACATAAAACTTGGAAATAATGTAGAAAAATCTCATATAATAATTATTTTGTATATAAATGACAAGTCAAATGCATCAACCTAACTGAAATTATTATAATGTGATTTCACAACAACCAAGTAATTTGTTATTTTAGCAGTATTTTCTTCTATGTTAGTAAGAATATTACATGAGTTATTGATAGTTCAATATGTTAAAATATGTGACATATTTGACATAAAAGATAAAAAAGTCACATTTAAATTGAAAAATTATTTTAATAAATTGTTCAATTTTTAATTGCTACCTAAACTTGCCTCTAAATCATGCTGGGTTTTTAATTTTTATTTTATGAGTTTATTAAGTGTAGTATATTATCAAAATTATTTCTCATTTATCATGTACAGTCAGAATAAAAAGAAGATTTATTTGTTTAGGTCATTCTGCATCATTCTTATACAGAGTAATGGAATAATTAATCTAATTGTTTTTTAATCTTTGCTTAGTATAAAAATTCTAATTTTATACTTATTAAATAAAAAAGTATGCTATTAGATCTACTAGCAAATGTTTTCTCAACCTGGATTACTTAAAATAATGTACATAGAATACCTTTTCCTTTTACCCCAAGAATTTCTTTTCCACACCCAAGAATTTGAAAGAAATTTTGTTATTGCCATATTATTTAGTATTAAGTTGCAAAAAGAAAGTCTCCGTTAAGGAAACATCTGACTTAACAGACCTTTAGTATTTTGTCTCTTGCAAATCTAAATTATATTGTTTTACCAATTTAGTCCATGAAAATTCGTGAGTATGTATATGCAAATAAAAGTATATGGATCCATGTAGTTCAATAAACCAGTGATTGCTTAGAAAATTAAGTACTTTGGAGATATATGTGATATTGATAATGATTATTTGATCATCTCAGATTTTTTTTTTTAAATGTTAAGGTTATTATTAATATTTTTAATAGCTTTTTCTTAACAAATATTCCCAGCATGGCAGAAACTATTATTCCATTTTTTTCTACATTAAAAATAATGATGTGTTCTCAATAAAAGGCGCCAAATGTTTCTTGGAGAAACGGCTGATTCCATATTTTGGTACAGGCAAAGTAGAAGATAAGTATGCGATGTTTTGTTCCAAAAAGCAAGAAAATGTTCAAAATCTGATGTGAATATGTGAAAAGGGCAAGAATCTGGTTAAAATGTGTTTCCATGTGCCAAATATAGGACAGATTGTGTATCTAAAAATACACAGAAAGAAAGAAACTTAAAAATGATTGATGGTAATGGATTTTAAACATTTGAATAGCAAAAGTTTCCAAGGATCCATAATGATGTTTTAACAAAGAAGGGAGGAGGGTAAAGAAGAAGCTCTTCTTTACGGAACAATGAACGTTAACATGCAGAGGAAGAATGAGAGATTTGAAAAGGTCACACCATCTTGCCACACTCGAGGCAATAGTCATCAATGAAGCAAAATGGGAGAACGGGATATTTATAAGATATTCACAGCATCTCAAAGTATCATCTTACAAATTACTTACTGATTGCAAAGATAAAAAAAAAATCATTTGCAGTGGAATAACCTTGTAGACAACACCTTAGGTCTCATGTGTAACTACATATACATATATAGTTTTATACTGTTGATGCTCTGGCGTCTTTGGCCTGGCACTGACCAGGGAGGGACTGCCCATCCCAGGTTTAGCTATTTCCTAGAAATAGTAAATGACTTACCAGGAGTGTACCATTCACGTGCAAACTAATCCAGAGCCCATACTCCGCTCCCCTTACCTGCTCTATCTGGCTCTTACACTCTTAACATTCCCTTGCCATCATCACCCCAGGGCCAGGTACCACACAATTTGGGACCATGTTACACCCCCGAGCCGACAGAGAGTATTCTCACTAGCCAGTCTAAGTAAGCCTGCTTACCCTACCTTACCCATTCCTTTTCCAGGAAACCACAATAAAGGACCTTGCCAGGTTGTGTCCATTCCTTCTGCCTCCTTACTGATCCTCCTGCTTTCCCAGGTGACATGGTGTGCCTCCTCATCTTGGGGACTGCGGTAACACACTAGGTTTTCAGTGGTCATTCTCTCCTGATCTGTTGGTCTCACCACACCTGAATAACAATAGCCTGACATTTTACAATGGTTGGCACATTGAACAGGGTGGCTTGGCCTCAGACTAGAATGGCACGCCACCAGACTGCTCTTGGCTCAGACTGGGATTTGGACATAGGTGGCTTTTGGAAGTAGATTTGTCTTTTGGATTGGGTTGTGATTTTACATTTTGGGCAAGAACTAGAATGGATCATTCTTAGATCTCACGGATAGAGCTTAGCATAGTGTAAAGCATGTGGTACTACAGGAAAGTCATTTACAAATTATAAATTACCACATGCTATAAATCACTACTACATCAAATGAAAAAAAATAAAGTTGATATACAAAACACAGTCAATATAGAACTATTATAAACTAAGTATATTTATGATTAAGAAGTCCGCTAAACATCACCATTTGATGTACACATGCTTCAGATACCAATTGCATCATAGCTATCAGGTCAGTGTGGTTATTATCTCCACTTGACAGATGAAAAAACTTGAGACCTAGGGTTGCTATGCAGCCTTCCAAGATAGTACAATATGTACAATTTGGTTGGGTTTCAATATCCATTCTCTTAATCATTATGCCATACTGCCTGCCTGCCGAAACCCAAATCTGTGTGCCATGGTTACCAATAATAAGGAGGTGCTCGTTACCTTCTGGGAAATGTTAACTCCAAACAATGAACCCTGCAGGGTATGTGCGAGATAAATGTACTGACAGCGGCTGTGTTCAGCACGCAGGAGAGCCAGAGGGCACCCTGGGCTGGCTAGCACGGGAGATGGATATGCTCTGGATAAGAAGTCGTTTTTATAAAGTGAAGGTGAGAGCAAAGGGTTCCCCAGAAACAAAGATGACAAAGTAGAAATATAAAAGTAGTATTTAGGGACAAATAGGGTAGAGATCATGACTTTTATGTCTAGGAATTACGGGAGATGGGCTTGGAAATGCAGTTGAGGAGCAGATTGCTGATGGTGTGAGAGTACAAATTTGGATATGATATTGTAGAAAAGGCAAGAACTGTTGAAAGGATAATAGTAAGCAGGTAGTATTTAGGGAATTAATCCGATAGTTTTTTTTTTTTTTTTATGTTTCTTGTTTTTGTTTTTAAGTGCCTTTTGAGTAGGTGTACAGGGAGAGTCTAGTGCCTGGAAATCATCAAAGTGGTGATTATACCGATATAAACATGGTGGTAGAAGCAGACATTTATTTATTTATTTATTTATTTATTTATTTATTTATTTTTCCTTTTTATTGAACTTATTGGGGTGACACTGGTTAACAAAATTATACAGGTTTCAGGTGCACAGTTCTACCAATTCTACAACACATCATCTGTATCCTGTATTATATGCTCACCATCCCAAGTTAAGTCTCTGTCCATCACCATTTATCACCCCCATACCCTCCTTCAATGCCCCCCCTCACCCCGCCTTGGCAAACACTACACTGTTGTCTGTATCCATGAGTTTTTTTCTCTTTTTTTGCTCTATCCCTCCACCACCTCCCTACCCATCTGCCTGAGCTACCAAATTTACTAGATGTGATGTGACTACTCTCCTAGTTGCTTTGGAGCAGCCCTTAAGGTGTCTCCTTTCCAAAGATGGAAGTAAAGGAAGATAGGCAACCCACTCTTAATAGTCTGATCTGCAAAGCTAGAGTAGTGCAGAAAAACCCTATTTTTTTTTTATTCATTTATTTTTGTTACAGATGTTTCTCCTTTTTCCCCACAGACTGGGTGTTTTACAAAATGTATCAATAGTTCACCAAGAGCTATTAAAATTTGTGTCAGAGGAAAGTAAGTTTTTAAAAATAGCTTCTGGGATTAACTAAATGGAAGAATATAGTACCATTGAAAGAAACAGGATTCTCCATCTCTGCTGTGGAAAGTGGGCTGACGCCACAGTGCAAATCATGTTTAAGCTAAAGGAAGAAATAACTGCTGGTTATAAGAAGAACAATATCAAGGAGGAGATTTGCATGCTCATCACTAGAGCTTCTGGAAATTCTTTTTCTTTCCTTTTTTCCCTTTCTCCTTTCCTCCCTCCTTTTTCTTCCTTCATTTCCATTTTTTCTCTCTTTTTTGCTTCCTTACTAATTTAAATTTATTCATTTAAAAACATAAATATTCATTAAGCATGCATTCTGTAAATGTGTTTGATTTCTTTTTGGGTCAGTAGCAATCTTATGAGTTAGTTTAACACTGGGATAAGATATTGGAGTTTCCGATCATGAAGTTGGCTTGTTCAACTTGATAAACTACCACTTCATTTACATAGATGACGAAGATATCAGCTTCATTATTAAGATAAATTTGAAATAAATATATGTTTTATTTGGTGCAATAAATAAGCCTATATAATCAAAACTGTCTATGGTCTAAAGTTTATTACAATCATATATCAAAAACTAAAGCGTATGTGTGTGGGTTCAATGAAAACTAACGTGTGTGTGGGGGGGTTCAATGTGTGTATGTGTGTTTGGTGACTGTGCAGGCCAATTACTGTGTTATGAGTCAATTCTTCCTAACAGCTGAGACTTGGGTTTGATGGCAATTTGAACTTATTTCTGCCATTTGGAATAAGGTTATCAATTTTAACCAATATTTTCTTGTTAAACCTGTCCCTCTCCCCCCAATTCTTCACTAATGTATGAACCATTAATAATGTGTTTTCATTCCATTTTGCAGGAATGTTTGATGTTTTTTCCCCTATGCTCCTTGAGATTTAATCACTAACATTGTGAATAACATATGTTTCTCCTTGTCTTTCTCCAGGGTAAACGTTTAAATGTGTGTTGTAGTGCATATAAACTTTTCTCATTGTTGCCAAACACATTATAGAAATTAGAATTGTGTCTAGTTCTTATGCCAGTGAATTGAATTAGCTTATCAGCTGAAGGGTTACTTATTCATTTGTTTTGTGAAGGAAAGCTGAAGGGCTTAGGCGACTGCAGACTGAAGGTGAATTTGAGAAGGACATAGGATGTAAGCCTTGCAAGATTACAGAAAAGATGTTATTCTTTTAAATGTGGATGAATTTTTTTTTTGGTGTGCTAAATATTGGTATCTTTTTTTTTTTTTTCCCCTCTCCACTGTTCACTCTCTGTCACACCAAAGCATTTGGGCTATTTTGTGTTCACTATACCTGGGAACTGATATTTTCAACATTAAGTAGATAAAGGCCACAAATAACCTTCCAGAATCTTCCATTCCCAGGGTCACAAAGAAGCCAGAGAAGATGCTCATGACTTTATAATTCGTGTGAAAGTAGCAGCAAGAATAACAGAGTCGGAATGAAGTCAGCAGATAGGAAAGGGGAATGTTTCAATGAAAACCTGCAAGGATGGACCTGTGACTAAAGATCAGATGGGATGAAGACAACCTCAGGATTCCTGTGTCAAGATATTGCTTCAGGGCTAAATGATCCCAGCAACATATCAGCACTGGGTGAGAACCCCAGGGGGAGTGCGTGAGTAAGAGTCTTCAACCCCAGTGCGATGGGCACTCAAAATAGAAATTAGCTTGAATCATTGGGAAAAAAAACATGTTATTTCTTTTGCACCCCTGAGTTTGGGTTGATATTCATATCCACAAATTTCAAAAGAAAAACATCAATAAACCATAGGACCGTATAAGTATTTTAACCTTGTTTCTACTTTGACATGTTGAGTTACTACTTTTGAAAAGACATTAACCTGGCATTATTGAATAGTATCTGTGGTTTTACTCAATTACATAACTTTTTTTTCATTTAATTACTATGTCTTAAATTAAGTGTTTGGCTTCACTTGAGATGTAAATTGTTTAATTAGTAATATTTACTATGGAAATTGTATTCTCTAGTATGGTCAGACTGACTCATAGTTTAATCCTTATTTCACGTTCTAATTGTTGTGTGATTTTATTAATCTACTTCTTCCTCCACCCAATTACCTTGTCTCTAATGTGAGAATAAATACATCACTTCCCAACATTTTAAAAAATAACTGTAAAATGAATAATAATGGCAGTGGTGATATTAAAAATAATAGTATAACAAAAATAGCAATAGTATCAAAAGGGAAACAAAACAGCATTGAGCTATTTTCTCATGAACTGTGTTAGGAATTTCCTATAGATTTACTCACTTAATATTCACAGCAACTCTCAAGGGAGATAATATATTATACTAACATATAATTTTATTCCGTTACATAGATGAGAAAACTTAGGTTCAAAGGTTAAGCCACTTGCTCCTGCTACCCAGATGATACACGTTGGCCCTAATTTCCACTCACAGCCTTCTCTCCCAGGAACCACACATGACGTCAAGGGGGAAAGCCAGTCAGGCTGCAAATACCAGCTCTTTCCCTGACCTCTACAGTGGTTCTCCGATTCTAGAACATCAACAATATCGAAAGAACTACTTGACACATGGGTTGCTGGGTCCTCTCCCAGAGTTTCTGATTTAGTGCAGCTGGGGGAGGCCCAAGACATTGTGTTTCTAACAGATTCCCGATGACAATGCTGTTGGTGCAGGGATCATGCTTTAGGTACCGCTGGTCTGGGTCAGGTATGTGAAGAAAGCTTATGAAGGTTATAAAGTGGCCTTATTGATGCTAGTGGAAGAGCTATTTATACTTAGATAAAGGCAAATTATCATCAAAGTTGAGGATGTCATTGACAAAATATCTCCTCAAGTCTGAAATTTCATCTTCAGAAAGTCATTACTTTCCACTATTTTATTTTCTCTTGTTAAATTAGTATTTCGGAAGGCACGGTATCTGTTCATCCAGTTATGATCATTTCAATGGACACAAGTGTAATACACTGGTGAATAATATGTGGTCCCTGGCTTTAAGGGGCTTAATATCTACAGAATGAAACTAAACCTAGAAACAGATAATACAACAATGTTTATAGATCTTATGCAAAGAGACAAAAAGTTCATTCATGGCATGAAAGCAGAGCGCAACAATTATACTTCAGTTGGAGTATGCAGGGGGGAGTTGAAAAGTGGAAGAGTAGAAAAGTTGGATAGAGTAAAGGAGTTAATGTTTCAGCTCATTGTTGAAATCCAAGTAGGTTTCCATAAATCAGATAGAGCATAGGGCTCAGGTTGGGAAGGTGTGGGACAGAGGGAAAGTCCTACAATAGGTGACTAAAGAGGAAGGCAGGTGCCAGGTTAACTATACTCCTGTTAATCCAACTGAAGCATTTGGACCTTAGGTTGAACACAATAGTGAATGTCTAAATGTTTTTTGATCACGTGTAAAATATTATCAGCTCTATGACTTTAGCCTGATGACAGTTTATAGGGTTTACGGACCAGGTGGCCAATCAAATTTAGTAAAATTAAATTTATTAATGAAATAATCCTGAGAAAAGATGACTTCCTCAATTAAAGAGGTGGTGATGTATGTATTCAGAGGGAATGCATTTAAAAGATAGATAAAAAGTGAGATTAACAGCCCTGGCCCATTTGGCTCAGCAGTTAGAGCACTGTCTTGTGGACCAAAGAGTCATGGGTTTGATTCCTGGGTCAAGGGCACATCGAACCTGGGTTGCGGTTTCTATCTGGCCCTGGTCAGGGTCATGTGGGAGGCAGCCAATCAATGTGTCTCTCTCACATCAATGATTCTTTCTCTCTCTCCCTCCCTCTCTTCCACTCTATCTAGAAAATCAGTGGAAAAGTATCCTCAGGTGAGGATTAACAAAAAAAATAAGTAAATACATGTGAGATGAACAGAATGTTTTGTTGTTAATCACTTTTTACAGGTATAGTTAGAGACTAAAGTAAGGATGAATCAGGTTTTGGCTAAGAAATTATATATATATATCAGTGGTTCTCAAACTTTTGCATATTAGAATCATCTGGGAATAATCTTTAAGAATCCTGAATCACAGGCCACATTTCTTACAATTAATTCAGAAGCTTTGGTAGAAGCCGTAAGCTGCAGATGAGTCCAATGTACAGCCCAGTTGGGTATCCACTGTTACTACAGATGAAAGTGTCATTTCTGAGATAGGAAACAGATGTATCATGTGAAAAAGACTGTGTCAAAAGTAATGTAGAGAGAAAGAGAATTTTAAAATATTAGAAAAGAAATGAGATCACAATAGCCTGAATAGCCTAGAGGCAATGAGAGGTTTTAAAAAGAAGAGTATAGGTGGAGATACTAAACTTCAAATGTAAGAAGATATGCCTCAGTTTCTGAAACTAAAGGAAATGAGGTAATAAAGGAGTTAGATATAAAGACAGTGTCAACTAAAATAGCAGGAAGCTGGAATGTTCATGCCCAATAAGTAGCCTTAATTCTTTCTGTTAAGGGGTGGCTAGGCCATCTGCAATGACAGGATTGATTAAATTGAGGTAGAGAGCTTGAAAAAAAACTTGCTCAACTATGGAATTGCATAAATGGGAATGTGGCCAGTAGAGATTAGAAATTTCTTGATGGGAGAAATCATTCAAAAGGGAAATAAAATATCAACAAAGAAAAGTTCGTGTTCGCTATTATTTGCTCTGACCATAAGCTCTTTTCTTCCTTTTGGAAAAATCACTGTCTTTTTAAGGACTACAGTTAAAAAAATATAGTTCATAAGAGAGCTCTCATATTCTTATGTGTTTTGTTCTTTTGGTCAAATTGTGATCCAGCAGCAATTACCTGATCCTAATGGACCATTTAGAGCTGATCCCCAGGGCAAATTACACAAAAGTAATTTGCCCTGTCCAGGTAGCTCAGTTGGTTGGAGTGTCGCCCCAATAGGCCAAGATTCTGGGTTTGATCCCTGGTTGGGGCACATACAAGAATCAACCAATGATTGCATAAACAAATGGAACAATAAATTAATTTCTCTCTCTCTCTCTCTCTCTTTTAAAAAATCAATCGATGAAAAAAGACGTTTGTAATTCTTTCTCTGGTGTGTGGAACTATCAAATTTTAAAACTTGGACTTTGTAAGACCAATTTTCCCACCAAGTGTAACTGATAGTCTTAAGTCAGAGAGGAAAATGGTCCAAAGAAAGGAAAACAGAAAACAGAAATAGAAGGACAATTATTAAGGTGTTTCAGCTCCATTTCTAAACTTCTTGTATTGTGGTTATCCAATCTTTTCTCGTAGTTGGAATCTGTACTATTGTGTCCAGTTATCTTTCAAGAAATAATTCCTTTAGTGTCTGATTTTCTAAAAAGATAGCCCTTTAACAAAAAAATGTGCAATCCCTACCATGTGAAAACTACTTTCCAATCCCCTTGCAATAAGTCGGGGCCGTGTCCAGTAGAGTATAAGTGGAAATGCAGTGTGTTATCTCCACGCCAAGTGAATTAAGAAGGATGAATGCCTTTTCCACTCCCTCTTTTTCTTTAAAGCCTGAATGAAGAATAATCCAAGAAGGAAAATACAGAAGTGCAAGAAGAAAATAACTTAAATCCCTGAATTTCCAAGCCTAAAAAAACTAGTTAAATGAAAGCACACTTGCAACATATTTTTATGGGATAGAACAATAGGTCTGATCATGTTAAGCTAAAGAAATTGTAGGATTTATTTGTTATAGCAGCTAGTGTTACTCTATTTTCCTGAATAATGCACAGTGAAAATTTGATTTGCACTTAATACATAATAACAAAGGTCATGTGTGGTAGTCATTATCTTGTTTGCTAAATGTTAACGATCTTTTTGAAACATCATACTCTATCTGGTCTACTTGTGGGACCATGTGACTAGCTCTGGCCAAGTGCTGTCAGCAGGACTAATGTATATTACTTCCCTGTGAAGCTTTCATTTGCTTTGTGAAACACAATTGAGTATTTTTTCTACTCTTCCTTTCCTTGAATGAATTTAGTTGCCAACATATTTGATCCCTAGAAGTTATCAAACTTTTCTGTTTCTTATATTACTATTTTTTTGTCTTAGTATTTTGTGTTAGAAACTTTTTCTTACTGTCTTCTAATCACTTATACTTTCTTCTGCAATGTCTAACCTGATGATAATGTCATCCACTATATTTTTCATCTTTAACATTGTATTATTCAGCACACAATGTTTGATTTGTGCCTCTTTTATACCTTTCATGTCTCTCTAAAAATGTTCATTCTTTGCTCTACCTGCTTGAATGTCTAAAATACAGTTATAACTGTATTTAATGTCCTTGTCTACTAATTATAGCATATGTGTCAATTCTGTGTAAGTTTCAATGGATAGATTGTGTTTTTCATTGCAGATAGAATTATCCTATGTCTCTGCATGCCTGGTAATTTTTAACTGAATACCAGACACTGAAGTTTATTTTACTGGATGCTAAATTTCTTTCTTTCTTTCTTTCTTTCTTCCTTCCTTCCTTCCTTCCTTCCTTCCTTCCTTCCTTCCTTCCTTCCTTCCTTTCTTTCTTTCTTTCTTTCTTTCTTTCTTTCTTTCTTTCTTTCTTTCTTTCTTTCTTTTGTACTCCTAGAAATAATTTTCTGTTTGATTCTGAGATGCCTTGAAGATACTTGAAAACAGTCTATTCTTTTGAGATTTGCTTTTAAATTTTGTTAGGTTGGACCAAAGCTGGCTTTATGAGAGGAGTCCACCTAATGCCTCATGAATTATGATGATTTTCACTTTGGCTGGTGGGAACAGTCACAATTTTCATCCAGATGTGAAATAAGATCACCATTTCCTCTGAACCTTTCATGGTTTTCTTCCTGAGCCTCTTACAGCTCTGTCTCTTGTTTGTGTGCTAATGACTCAAAGGAGGCCATCTACAGTTTTCTGGGGTTCTCTGTCTGTGAGTCTCTCTCCTCTCTGGGACTCTGCCTTTTCCTTTCCACCTGCCTTTGCCTCCCTGCTCTCCCAGCTGTATATTCACAGCTCAGGAAATCCATTAGACTCCACCTGGAATTCCCCATTCTGTGCTGTGATGTAGAAAGTCTCAAAGCCTGAACCAGTTACATAATTTGCAGACCCAGTGCAAAAGGAGGCTGCAAGAAGTCTCATTCAGATACTGTTAAGAATTTCAGGACAGTTACCGTAGGCATCCTGCAAGTGTTGGACTCTGGACTCTGCAACTGCACCGGTTTCGTGGCTATGAACCAGACCTGCTCAAGCGATAATTTAGGACAACTGCAGCGCTCTTCTGGTCTTTTTCCACATCTCATGAGCTGCTATCCTTTATTGCCCAATGTCCAATATTAAAAACAAAACAAAACACCTTTTTCTATATTTTTGTTCTGATTTTTATCTTTTTCGATGACACAGCAAGTCCTTTCGTATTATTGTCTCTTGGCCAGAAATTAAAGCTCTCCTTACTAATCAGCTGACTAGGAACTTTTCAATTACATAGGGAATTTTACTTTGAGATGCCCTTGGTATAACAATTACTTTTTAAAATATATTTTATCAATTCAATTTATCAAATAATACTAGATGGTCAATGACATAATTTTATTCCGTGTTCTTTTAAAATCTGACATATCCACCTGAATGACTAGTCCTGATACATCTACCACAACTGTTTATTAAGGATATTTGTGTTTGGTTTCCATACATTTTGAGACTTCCTGACCAGTTATAGCATCTAGTGTTAAGTACCTAAAAAAAAAAAACACAAAACTAATAGCAGATTTTCTCTTTAAATGAGCAAATACCCTGTGTGTCTGGTCTTGGATGCTCCTTCTAATGCTATAGCACAAATTGAAAAGTTCATTTTCTGCAGGAACTTGACAGGTAAAACAAATGAGCACTCAGGGTAGTATAAGATACGAGGTGAAAGGGAGCCTGGATGACTGAGGAATGGACATGCAAGAAATGTGTGCACAGGTATTTAACTTTTTTGAAAAAGCTACAAATGTAGCTATTTGTGTGAAAAATGTAATTAAAATATTGTACAGGCAATAAACTTGAATGACTCCAGTTGAAGCTGTGAAGGGAGGTCAGTGCTCACGACTGCCCATTTCTCTGACAAGGGCCATGGTCACTGGCTGAGAGTCCGTCAAGCTGTTTTCTGAGAAACTGATGGATAACATTTTGCACTGGGTGATTACTTATTTATTTACTTGCCAAGAAATGGTAAAAGCATTAAATTTCAAACTATTTTTTTCTAATATACTAACCACTAACCACATGTGGCTATTAAGCCCTTGAAATGTGGCTAGTCTAAAATACAATCTACACAATGTTTTGTAGACATACTATAAAGAAAAGGAAAAATACGTTAATAATAATTTTAATATTGATTACATGTTGAAATAATACCTTGTTGGATATATTAAATTAAATATATTACTAGTATTAATTTCACACTTTTAACTTTTTAATGCAACTACTAGACCTTTAAAATTAAATGTGCCTCATTTTGTTTTATATTATTTTATTCTTTTAGACACAGAGAGAAACATCGATTTGTTGTTCCATTTATTTATGCATTCATTGGTTGATTCCTGTATGTGCCCTGACCGGAGATCGAACCTTCAACCTTGACATATCGGGTCAGTGCTCCAACCAACTGAGCTACCCGGCCAGGGTTTATTGGATGTTCATATATTGATTCAAAGCATTTGGTCACTGAAGAAGATAAAAACAACAACAACAATACATAGAGCAAGATCGCATTTAGTTGTTTTTAAACTCTTAATTTTTTAAGGATTGAACCAAAAGTTTATTTAGAGTAAGTCTTACGTTAAAGCTATTGTTACTATTGAATCCTTTTTATAAATAACTAATAAAAATATATTTTATCTCATCTCTGTTTCTCTTCAGTAGCTTTGTTGTTTTTAATAAAGTGTTGTCTTTCCATATATTTATTGTTTTAAACATTTTTTTCTTTATCTAATTTTATCCTCAAAGTATTCCTGTGTGATAGGACAGAAATTATTTTCATTTTGTCTATACCTTTTCTTTACTCATTTTCCTCTTTCTAGAGAACAGAGCAGCTAAAAGAACCTCTTTATTTAATAACTCATAATTCAATCATTCATTCAGCATTCACCGTCAAGAAATCTATTTTCACAAAATTGATGCACTTTTAAAAAATTGCCTGTCTTCACTGTCATTCTTTCAGAGGCCAGTGTGCTACTTGTCCATCTACTTGAACTCACTGAACCTCCTTGAGCTATCAGTTCATTCTGGATATTGCTTATGTGGCCTGTTGGAGACAATGCCATTGCAACGTTACTCCTTAGACACACTGAAGACAAGAATTTCAGCCAAGGTAGGCTAAGAAGGAAGATAGTGTTGCAAAGTCTAAGATGTCTATCTTTCCCTAATTAACCCCCCACATCTCAAAAAAGCTGGCTATGCCTCTCATCTCTCATTCATGGTCTGCTTCATGGGATTAACATGGAACGTTCAACTGTGCCTGGTCACCAGCTGAACAATCTGAGTTGTGCTCACTATTTCTTGCTCATGGTAAGAGGTCAATGGTGTGAGCATGTTTTCAAGCTCTAGATGACTTTATTTGAACTGTGAAGAGAAAAGAAGTTCTAGATGGGCTATTAATGCAACAAATAAGTTGCCCACTTTTGTGTTACTCATGCTGCAGAACGTGGGAAAGACACTGTCAAATAGAACATGTTTTTCTTTCTGTTGTATTTGTAACTTTACGGCAATGTCTCTATATCATAATTACTTTGCAAATGTCTATATTTGTTTCTAACGATGCTATCAAAAAACACCACAAACTTGGTGGCTTAAAACAGCACACATTTATTATCCTGCATTTCTGTAGGTTAAAAATCTACCACGGGCCTCACTAGGCTAAGATCAAGGTGGCGGCACCTACTGCATTATGTTCTACAGGCTCTGCAGACAATGTTTGCTCATATTGTCCAGCTTTTAGAGGCCACCCACATTTTCCGGGGCATGGTCAACTTTCTTCATCTTCAAAGCCAGTGTCTTTGCATTGGTCCCACCTCTCTTCCACAGTTATATCTTCTTATCACGCATTGGAAAGTGTCTCCACTTTCAAGGATTCCTGTTGAGCCAGGATAGTAAGAAGCTAGGAACATTCCTAGGCAAGTAGAATGGGGAAACTGAGACAAGAAAATTAAATCAGGCCAAACAATTTGGACAACTACAGCCAGCTAAGGAATTGCAAGACCTTATCTTCCTCAACCAAGGACACTTGAAAGCAAATGGTTTATACCTCCCCACCCTAATCAGAAAATACATGACTTAAATCACCTGGTCTGGAAAATAGAGAACAAGGTCCCAGTTAGTGCCGTTTGTGCCAGCCAAACCCAAGGACAAATGAAGTTGGGGAACAAATAACAAAAACCCCGTTAAAGCCAGACAGACCTAAGGTAAAGGTAAAACAGACCAAAGAATAATACAAAACCCTATATGCTCATTTTGATGCATCAGCTTATTAAAAATGCACCTGGAAAGCTGATGAATATTCTGCTGAAACCCTCTTCTAAGATTCTCTTCTGCAGAAAAAAAAAAAGAAAAAGGCTAAAAAGCCCTCAGGACAAAGACTCAAAACGGGATTGCTGTAGAGCAGCGGTTCTCAACCTGTGGGTCGTGACCCCTTTGGGGGTAGAACGACCCTTTCACAGGGGTCGCCTAAGACCATCAGAAAACACATATTTCTGATGGCGATTCATAACAGTAGCAAAATTACAGTTATGAAGTAGCAACGAAAATAATTTTATGGTTGGGGGTCACCACAACATGAGGAACTATATTAAAGGGTCGCAGCATTAGGAAGGCTGAGAACCACTGCTCTAGAGCATTCCCATGTCTCTTCCCGGGCATGAATTTTTTATTGTTTCTTAAACAATAAGGGTCCCCATGAGAATTGCAACCAGGGGACCAGTGAGCAGTGGTAGCTCCACCCAGGTTCACCCCCGATCCTGTCTCCAAGGCCCCCTTTTTCTCTAACGTCCCAGGGAGCTAAAGCACCGCCTGGGCGCCCCCCGATGTTTCTTCTACCCTAATTCCTTCCTTTGTTTTACTGTCCCTGACTTTAATAAACATACTCACAAACCCATCTGCACTTGTGCTGTGAAATCTTTCCTACACGAAGTCAAGAACTCACACACCACAGGCCGACCTGAGGCAGACCTGCTCCAGGAGGGTCCCTGCCAGGTAACAATGTGATTCTTTGGGGCCCAGTCTAGTCTATCCATCTCAAGAGCCTTAATTTAAACACATTTGCAACATTCCTTTTACCATAGAAGGTAACATAGTAACAAATTCTGATAATTAGAAGGTAGACATCTGTTTTTCATGGGGTGGGGGGACATTACTCTGCCTACCTCTGAGTAGTTGCAAAGGGCATTTATCTATTAAAAGCAATAATTCATTTTCTTTCATTTCATGTAAGTATTCTGCCAAAGAACACATTGCAATGTCATAAAAAAAAAATCCCTGATCATATTACAACCAAAAGACTTTTTAAAAAGCAATATATCTCATTATGACATGTTTAAATCATCTAGTCATCTATCCAAGCCAATGCTTGGATTTACACATTAACATACATGAATGCATGAAGAAAGTTGTTAAGAAGCAAGATTTAACTTTGCTTTGTATTTTTACTCTTTTCACTATGACAGACTTTATAAATCTGAAATTTTCACTTTGCTTTTGCTAACAAAAGCAATTAAAAATTACAAATAATAAATATTAAGATTAAAAATACTATTTAAGATTCAAAATAAAAGGATTAGGAATACTTATTTAAATTTTCTTTTCAGTTGAAAACTGTTAGGACAGGGTAAATATTAAGCCATCATCAATTAAAATTTATTTACTGCATTAAGTTCTCCAGAGAAACAAAACTATTAAGAAATATCTCTAGTAGACTTCTATAATCTATCTATCTATCTATCTATCTATCTATCTATCTATCTATCTAATCTAATCAACTCAAAGAAAGATTTATTTTAAGCATTTGGCTCACTCAATTATGGGGGCCAGTATTTGCGAAATGTGTTGTGTTAACTAGCATGCTGGATATGCAGGGAAGAGTTGATGTTGCAGTCTTAAATCCAAATCTGCAGGTGAATGGGCAGACTGGGAGTTTAGGCCAAGTTGTACATCGTATTCTTGAGGAAGAATCTCTTCTTCTACAGTAATCTTAAGGCTTTAAACTAGTTGGATGGGGCCCACTCACATCATGGAGGTAATCTGCTTTTGTATAAATTTAATAACATCCACAACTACATTTATAACAAAATCTAGACTAGTTTATTACTAAAAACTAGGAGCCATGGACACAGACAATAGTGTGTGAAGGCCAAGGGTGGGGGAGCGGGGGCTAGCTGGGGGTGGGCAAAGGGGGGAGCGGCATCTGCAATAGCGCTAACAATGCAAACATTAAATTAAGAAAAAAAGAATAAACAATAAAATTAACTAATCAATTAATTTTAAAAAACAGAGCACTTTAGCCAAAACAAATTGACAGATAAAGTTAACCATCTCATTTACAGACATTATTATGGAATAAAGATTTATCTGAAGTACTATTTTTGTGATGGCTTTTTAAAATTAAATACAGTTTTTACATCTATTAATTCAATAATTATCTATTGAGAGTGCTTACTACATTGATGTTTATTCTGTAACATTATATATATAGATTAGATAGACAGAGATATCTGCTAAGCACTAGCTAGATACTGATGAATGAGACACTGACCCTGACCTCAAAAAAAATTGTCTAATGGAAAAGATAAATATACACAGCACAGCATTCTTGGTGCTAAGGAGAAGTATGAATTCAGCAGCATAACTGTAGCATGAAAGGAGTGGCCATAATATCAGCCTAGGGAGCCACGCTTGAAGGAAAAATCTCTCTGGTGGAAAAGTAAACATGAGCATTACAGGAAAATCATAGACCAAAGAGCATTAAGTTTCATTTCCTGCTTAGAGAGCTGAATACTTGGTATATCCCAAATGCAGGGCAAGATGTTAGGAAGGTAAGTGGAGTCATACTGTGAACATCCTTGAATGTCAGACCACATTTTTTCTTGCAGGATCTAGAGGCCATTAAAGTTGTGGCTTTTAATTAAGGAAATCCATCACATTTGCTTTTACAAGCCTTAGGCAGTCGACTTCCACTTGAGGAAAGACACCAGTTCTGACTTGCCCGCGCCCCAGTGTGTCTAAAGACAGATAACACGGAGATACTCTTTTAGTCGCCCGAATACTAAGGGGCTGTGAATCAGTTCTAATCATTATTCTAATTATTAATGACTTTCACAGACAATTCTGATTTCCAATTCTCCTCTAGAACCACAGTTGTGAAGGACCTTGAACGGGGGAAGAAGGATAGCTTCTCTTCTTTGTCTACTTTGATGCTCATTCTAATGGATCCAGGGCATATGATATAGAAATAAACTAATTTCCTTGTTAAATAAAATATTAAATGATTATTAAAGAGGAAAGCTCTTTTTTTTAAATCTTGGCTGATTTTGTAAGATTCAAAGATACTGAAGTGTTTGTACTTAAGCTGCAGCCACATGAATGCATGAGTACATTGGTTTCTATGCTGTAGAATAAATTGCTGCAAATTTAGTGTTTTAAAACAACACATATTTAGTATCTCACAGTTTCTAGAAATCATAAATTCTGCTACAAGTGAACAGGATTCTCTAAGGTATGCATACAGGGTGTGGCAAAAGTAGGTTTACAGTTGTTCGTATGAAAAATAATACAATAATTAATAAGTAATAATACAAGAAAAAACTGTGTTTCACGTAGTCACAACCATAAACCTACTTTTGCCCTACCCTATATATTGGGAAATATATCTAAGGTAAAATTAAATATATATTCTTTTAAATACACACACATACACACCTGTGTGCACAATTACACATATGTATCCTGCAGTGCCTGAAAGCACTGAGATGGAAACCTTATACAGACATTTCTATGTCGAATTGTTGCCTATCACAGATTTGCATTAAACATATGAAAATTCACAGCAGGGTATATCATGATGCCATGCAATGCAGTTTGGCTACAGAAAGGTTAATGGATCAATCTCCAACTCTCTGCAGGAGGGCAAGTGTTCTCACTGCTCCAAGTCTTTCCAGGGATGATAATGCCTTACAACGGTCACATTCACAGGCACACCTGGCAGCCAAAGGTTCACGTGCTGTAGCCCCTCAAACACAAGGTGTCACTTCACCATGAGGAAAGGTCCACAGCAGAAGATGACCAATTCTTGTCAGGCTTCAGGATGGACAGTAGTTATGAGCAGAATTAGACGATCCTGGGATCCTCAAGTGTTTTGCATCCGTGGAAATAGTGTGTTGCTAAAGTGACCTTTCACTGGAAGACCAAGGTCTGCTGAACAATAGCTCCCCAAAGGGCATCTTCCCTCTTCTTTCTGCAGTTATAATGCTGGGGATCCGGACTCCAGCTCATATTCACCATTCAACTGTGTAGACCCTAATTTCGGACGGTATTCCAATCTTTATATGAAGCACTAATGTGAATTATTCCCCTGTTACTATGATTTGTATTCAATGGCCATTTTTTGTTGTTGTTCTACATAGAGAAATATATAGAAAGAAAAATAACAGAGTAAAATATACATGTGGTGTTTTGTGCATCATTTTGACAGGAATTTTTTGTTGTTGTTACTCTGCATTCTGATGTAGTTTTTTTTTTTTTTCTACTTTCAGGACCTACCTACACAAAAGAAATACTCCTAACTTATACATGTCATTTTGTCTTAATCACCCTACCTTGCTCACTCTTCTGGGTCCCCATCTTCATCTATAACTAAAGTAACCATGTAATATGTTTTATTTTATTTTATTATTTTATGTTTTATTAATTAATTTATTTTTGTTACAGATGTTTCTCCTTTTCCCCCATAGACACCCTCCTCCCAATCCCCCCCCACATCATTGTTGTCTATGTCTATTGGTTACGCATACATGCATATAAATTCTTTGGTTTATCTCATCCTTGCCCCCCGCCCCCCTCCTCTGAGGTCTGTCAGTCTGAACTGTACTCCTTTCTATATCTCTGGGTCTATTTTGTTCGTTATATTCCACAAATAAGTGAGATTATGTGGTGTTTGTCTTTCTCTGATTGGCTTATTTCGCTTAGCTGCTTATTCCTGCTTCATCCCCACCTTGCATCCCTCCAGCTCCACCTGCCTCAGTGGTCAAACTTCACACTCTGTGACCCAGTATCGTACTATCATGGTTATTGTGATTCGGTCAGGAAGTTGATACATCACCAGGGCCTTCAATTTATAGGCCTCTATGGTCTACGCAAAATGTGTTGTTGAAGATAATACCCAAGAAGAATTTCTTTCACAGAAATGAAAACTAAGTCTATGCAAAGACTTTGACTTTGAGTAGTGTAGAAATTCCTGAAAGTCATTAGGCTGAGTTTGGCTAGATAAGCTATAATGGAATAGTGTCATAGTTCCTATTAGTACCTGAGTTACATTTGATATCTTGAGGGCTGTGATAGGTAAGTGTGGGTAATTGGCCTGGGAATCTGTTAAGCAAGAGAATCCTTGCTTATATCATTATTCAAATAAACAGGGATGGGAAGAATTTCTATCCTGGTGAATGTGAGTTTACCTTTGGAAGAAGCTGAATTGCCAAAATAGTCTAAACCTGATGATAATTATTCTGTATGTGATTCATACCAGAAGTAAACTGACACTCTTTCCACTATACCATTTCTAGGCACGAGTATGAAGCAAGTTATCCATGAATAAAGAAACAAATGAGAAAAATATTATTTGCCATGCGATTAAGCAGTTGATCAAATCCATTATCACTAACAAATGGCTGGTTGTGTTAGAATGAGAGTGAGAAATTTCAGTGCTATATTTTGGAGTATGGAGTATGTAGTCAACACCAAGGTAGTGAATTTAGTTTCCCAATGATGGCCACAACAAATCTCTATTCTGTATCTTCTTTCTACAATGTGACCTATTATAGGGTCCATGTCCTCTCCCCTTGAAAATGAATAGCTCTTTGAGACTGCCTTAGCATATTGCATAAAAACGCCAGTTCCATCTACCATGTCTTTGAGATGTTTGTTCTTGAAAAGGCAGAGAGACTCCATGGAAAGGTTGTGTTCTTAAGTTTTGGCTTGCAGTATAGATGAGATGCCAGCGGATAGCTAGTACTAAATAGCCACCTGTGTGAGTTAATCATTTTGAAAGATCCCTCAGTTCTAGCTAAATTGACAGCTGAACTCTTCCAAGCCCTGCCCAGGCTATACATACATGAATTAATTAAATGATTGTTGTTCTTTTAGTCCAAAATTTTGTGTGATACTTTTTAGGCGACAATGAATGAATGATAGACACGGAAACTAATATTTTATACCACCCTTTATCCTTTTTTATTCCTTTGATAAATAGAACTCACTATTGCATTTTTTCTGTTCTTATCCTAATATTGCTCTTAAACCATGCCAATGGTGGATATATTTACTACTTATTATATATGATTCACACAAATTAGAACTGATACCAGCATGGGGTTGGAACTGAAATAGGACATTAATAAAAACAGTTTGGAAATTCTGAACTCTAAGACTGGTAAGTCCCTTTAAAGAGGCTTCATTTTCTTGCCCCTGGATTTAGTAACAGGTTATATTTTCTGATCAGACATTGTGTGAGGTAAGTATGAGGGTGATTCTGGTGATTACATATGATGATTAGGTCACATTTCGCAAATATCTTTAACTGACACCATGAGTGTCAGCAAAGTGAAAGCAGGACAACATATTTTGGACTGGAGCTCACTTCATCCATGCTTCTTTATCATGCAAATGTTTTTTTTATCATAGCCCATGTTACCAAGGCAGCCTTGATTTATACCATGTTGTTATAGATCCAAAGTAAACAATGAAGGGCAAGGAATTCAGAAGCTTCTTTGTGACCTATATAGACTTTGTGACACAGTTCATATCAAGATTAACTGGATTATTCAAATTGTTTTTTTCCAAAATTTGATTTAAAAAACAGATATGATTTGTCAATTATGCAGGAAGTATTAGACTAGAGAAGGGCATATTAGTTTCATGCATATAAAAGTTACTGGAGATATTATGAAGAAAAATAAAGAGAAACTTTGAGAAAATAGAAGGATCATAACACAACTTTAGAATGGAAATGAGTCATACAGAACAAGGGAGACTAAATACACACAAATTCATGATGTTGAGCTTGAATCCAGAACTAGCTATGGAGCTAATCTCCATGAGGGCTGACTCTCTGTGAATTATGTCTTTAAATCCCCATAAGAACTACCTCTTGGTAATTATACCATCTGTATTCTTGTAACCCTCATCTGTCAACGCTGACTTCAACATTTTGCAATCAAAAAAGCTAGAGTGCGCTATGACAAATGGGTTTGCAAAGGAGTGTATGATCAATAAGAGGAAGGTGAACCTCTTTAGGGTAATGCCCTTGAATTGAGTCTTCAAAAGTGAATGTGTCCAACGGTGGAGGACGATATTCAAGGAAAAAATAGCATAGATACAATTATGAAGAATTCAGTTTTAGAAGTCTACAACTCTTTTAAAAAAAAATTTTTTTTTCTTTATTGATTTTAGAGAGAGAGGAAGGGAGAGGGAGAGAGAGAGATAGAAACATCTATGAGAGAGAACATCGACTGGCTGCCTCCTGCATATCCCCCACTGGGGATTTGGCCCACAATGTGGGCATGTGCGCTGACCAGGAATTGAACCGGCAATCTCTTGGTGCATCGGTCGATGCTCAACCACTGAGCCACACCAGCTGGGCGAGAAATCTACAACTTGTTTTAGAACACCTAAGGCAGGAAGTGCTAGATGGGACATAGTAGAAGAGAGATTGAAGGTAGAAGCCAAAGGCTTATGACAGAGGCATATATAGATCCCATTTTACAAAGTTAATATTTGATACTGAAGGTAGCAAAAACTTACAAAAGATTTTATGCAGAATGTGACATAGTTGGATTTTCATTTTAGAGAGAATTTTTCAAGAAGAGAATTAAAAACAGGGAGTCTGTGTATATAGAGCTGGTAATACTAACTCAGGTAATGCATAACTCTGGTATGCAGAGCAGACACAAAAAATATTAAGACTTTTTAATCAACTAAAACTAATTACTGATTAGATACAAGGAGTGTAGATAATAGTCTGAAAAGACTCCAGAAGCAATGACTTTTCTAGTAATGCAGGAAAATATTCATTTTGCAAGGGGTTGCATGAGCAGTAATAGACTCAGTTTTGCCCAGGTCACACCTGGTCATGTTGCACCTCTTACGTAGTTTCTCAAACCAAAAGTCTTAGACACATCCCTGATTTTTCTTTCTTTGTTGCAGCTCTAAAGAATAGAAGATATGGCCCTGGCCGGTTTGGCTCAGCAGTTAGAGCGTCGGCCCATGTTCCAGAGAGGCCCGCGTTCGGTTCCCGCTAAGGGCACGTACCTCGGTTGCAGTTCATCCCCGGCTCCGGTTGGGGTCGTGGGGGAGGCAGCCACTCAATGTGTCCCTTTCACGTGGATGTTTCTCTCTCTCTCTCTCTTCCTCTCTCTCCCTCCCACTCTATCTGAACAAAAATGAAAAAATGTCCTCGGGTGAGGATAAAAAAAAAAAAGAATAGAAGATATGATTATATCTCAAGTCTAACCACTTCCTGTCATCTTCACCCACACATCTTTGTCTTCAAAAATGTTACTGACTGCAAACTGACAAATTGATGCATGTGTTAGTGTTCTACTCTTCACCATCAAGTCAATGTGGTTGGAGCTTTTTGAGTGAGGTACCTCGTGGAAAATGATAACCAGATAGTCAGGATTAAAATTGACCTCAGTTTACAGGCTGTAGTTAATCATTTGAAATTTATTTTACATTTGAAAAGAAGATACTGTGGGGTCCTTTAGCCAAATGAAGCAAGTGATGAAGTTTATAAACAAACACCAGTCTGGAGAACTGGTGACAAGGATAGAGATAGAGAGTCTATTCCTGTAATGTAAACGAAACCTGGGTGAATTTATTTTTTCCTTTGCCAAATCAAACTGGCTCCCAGACTCAAAGCATTAACCTTATTATTTCTTTTACCTTGATGGTCTTTGCCCAGATTTTCATATGGCTTATCCATAAGATTACGAGACTTTCCACCACCTCAAAGAGTCCTTCCTTCAATATCTTAACCAAGTGGCTTTGCCTCTTGTTGTTCATTGACCAATAATTCTGTTTGGTTGCTCAGAGCACACAGTACTCTCTGAAGTTACATTATTTATTTATCTGTTTGTTTGCATTGGAATGTAAGGCCCATGAAGACAAGAAATATATTTTTCTTGTTGATACTGTGTATTCCATGTCTACCATAGTACTTAGAGTGAAATATATATGCAATACACATTTGTGACTAGATTGACAAATGAAAGAAAAATAAAGTATAATTTAAAAACTGTGAAATATTTGCTGGGAGATGACAACTGAATGAAACTATCCTAGAATAAAGAATTGTATTACTCTTGAAAATGAGAGGAAGAATTTTGACATGCTCTGGCAATTTATGGTTTAATAGTAAATAACATTATTTTTTAAAAAAGATTTCAGGAAGCAAATAAAAAATTTAATGTCAATGAAGAAGAGAAATGGAAATAAAATATATTTCTATTGAGTACCAAGAACTATGCTAGGTACTTATATATTTATTTATTTATTTTATTTTTTTTAGAGAGAGAGGAAAGGAGAGAGAGAGAGAAACATTGATGTGAGAGAGAAACATCGATTGGCTGTCTCCTGCACGCTCCCTACTGGGGATCAAGCCTGCAACCCAGGTATGTGCCCTGACTGGGAATAGAACCGGGAATTGAACCGGGACCTCTTAATCCATGGGACAATGCTCAATCAGCCAGGCGGTACTTATATATTTCAACTCATAAAGCCTCCAAGTGCCATGTCATATTTTCTTTGATTAATTCAGTTATTTCAATAAAATATATAATTTAAAGGTGAAGAGTTAAATTTGTTAAATGCCGTGTATTTACGGAACAGTGGGGAAAATATCACATGTAAAATACAAGATTCATTAACTCAATATTGACAGATATTTGCATCTCTTTTGGTGTAACAAATATGAAAGTGATTTGCATTTGGAAAAAAATTTAATATATTAGTTGCTAAACTATGAAGTAACATATCATTGTTGTTTTCTATTTGCCTGCCTTGCATAAACCTAGATTTGACTAACAATAAAAATTTCCACTGTTAAAAACCTGCAGAAACATTGTTCATGCTAAATTATAACTAGATACTCATGCTTACACTGCCGGGTGATCAATAAAACAATGAAAAGTTTATAGCACAGTGGTACGCTGTACCTAGTGTTGTTATTGTGACATATTATGCTACCTGGTGCTATATCATACTGTAAGTCACACGTTAACTTATGTAACTACTATTCTTTACCTGGAAAAGATAGTATTCTCATTTCCTCCAAAAGCTGTACTATGCATATTTCAGACTACGAAATATATCCATTTCCAAAGTAGTAGTTTCAATTATTTATTGGGGTTCTTCATAACATACTAGTAAACATGTTTTAAATTAACTTGTAGAAATAAACAAATACATGAATACAATGAACAAAGAGCTGCGAATGAACGAGATTCTGGGACATGTGGGTGTCATTCTAATAAGTCACTACCTGTCCAGTAGAGTTCCAAAGTCTTCTCCATCTATTTATCTCTGACTTTAGAGGAAAGGGTTTGCAACAGCATAAGCATGGAAAACCAAACTTTTAAAAAGTATTATTTAGAGACAAATTATTAGACAAAAGAAATGGTATAATAAGGAATTGTGGAACTAAAAGTGATTTTTTTTTTTTTTTAGCAAGAGTCAATATTATCGTTCCTTTATGTTAAAGTTGAAGATGTGCACACATCACCACCTCCACACAAGTACACGTACAATCTATATCTTAAAAATATTAACATAGATTATAGAAAGTATAAGGTATACCTGGGTAAAGACAGAGAGTTCAAATATAGGCCTCCTATAAATGTATATCCCCATATAACTGTTTTTAAAATAAACCCTCTGGTCGAATGACAGTGGTGGGAGGGGGGGAAAGGTAAAACGAGAAGATGAGATTCTGAACTACCAACTCATTAAATTAGAGCAGGAATGATTTTATTCATTTTACCCTTTGGTCATTAAGAATTCCCCTTGAAGCAGGAGTTTCACAGTTAAATAAGACTGAAAAAACCTGAAGAAAGTTATCTGTGGAATTCAACACCAGCATTGTAAAAATTGGGGGAAAGACAATGTGAGCTGTATACAAATGATACAGTTAATCTCATCATTGATGTTGTGTCCTTATTTGGTATAAATAAGAGCCTTGAGGAAGAATATTAATTTATATTTCAAATGATATACTAAGTTTTGATGAGGAATTATACTTTTAGGGAGGGTCCCAGGAAATTAAAATTCATGATATCTAATTTATTAATATATTTAGTTTTTATTTTTATTTATTTATTTTTTAATTCTCACCCAAGGATATTTTTACATTTATCTTGAGACAGAGTTAGAGGGAGGGAGAGAGAGAAACATTGATGTGAGAGAGACACATCGATTGGTTGCCACCCGCACGACCCCAACTGGGGCCAGGGACCGAACTGCAACTGAGGTATGTGGCCTTGGCCAGAATCGAACCTAGAACTCTTTGGTCCGCAGGCTGACGCTCTAACCACTGAGCCAAACCAGCCAGGGCATATATTTAGTTTTTAAAGAAATATTTAGTTTCTGTATTAATACTTCCATTTTAATAATAAAATGGGAATTCATAGAGTGAAATAACATATTAATGTTACACCTTAAATTAATTGTTGGAGAGAAGGTTTCAAAGCAGTTTAAAATGTTCCATATCCTATTTTTTAACTACATCATACTGCTATTAAATTTCATATAAATCCCAAAAACATGTATTAAAACATTTTTAAGTGTTGCATTTGGTTATATGAATACTTGTTAAGTTCTTTCAACTTTAGAGAGCCAAAGTAATTGCATGAGTGAAATATATACAGAAGTCGAAAATAAAGAATAGAATATGCCTTATGCACTGCATATTTTACTAGGATACTTACCACGTCTTCTACTTGTGGTTATCTAACATAAAAATGTGTGAAAAAGACTTGGAGGGTTTTCATAAGAGAGCAAAAGCAAGAATAATGGAAAATATAATACAGAAAGAAAGAGTCGAGGAATTGGGAATATCTTATCTGAAAGGCCTAGACAGATTTAATAACTATCCTCAAATATATAAAAGGTTGTGTTTATTAGAATATCTTCCAAACATATTTACAGAGGAAGCAACAGAAAATAATTGCTTTAAGAGCTTAAAGAACAGGACAAAGCATCAGCTGCTTCTCAGTATAACTATAACTAAATTATTAAAGGTGAAATTTTTTACTGTTTCCAAAACTCTTCAGGGAATAGTAAAGATACTGGTCAGCATGTAAAAGAAAGAAAGAAAAAGAAAGAAAGAAAGAAAGAAAGAAAGAAAGAAAGAAAGAAAGAAAGAAAGAAAGAAAGAAAGAGAAAGAAAGAAAGAGAGAAAGAAAGAAAGAAAGAAAGAAAGAAAGAAAGAAAGAAAGAAAGAAAGAAAGAAAGAAAAAGAAAGAGAGAAAGAAAGAAAGAAAGAAAGAAAGAAAGAAAGAAAGAAAAAGAAAGAAAGAAAGAAAGAAAGAAAGAAAGAAAAAGAAAGAGAGAAAGAAAGAAAGAAAGAAAGAAAGAAAGAAAGAAAGAAAGAAAGAAAGAAAGAAAGAAAGAAAGAAAGAAAAGAAAGAAATATAAATGAGAAAACATGTTCTGGTTTTTATGTGTTAATGAACTACCTGTGTGAGATGTATAAGACATTTCGTTGGTTTGAATTTCATGCGCCTCACTTCAAAATGGGTAAAGCTGGACTATAATAGTGGCTTTTGATTTTTTTGAATCATGAACATTTGGAAAATTTGATGAAAGTCATATCTCCTCTCTTCAGAAAAAATGACTTTCACTGAGAATTTTACCTTTAATTTCAGGAATACAATAACGCCCTGTAAATTATTCACAGATATTCTCCAGAGGTTCCTACTTGTTAAATAATTTCAGACTCAGAGTCTACAACGGCATGAAATTCTAGAATCTCCTTTTCATTTAGACATTATTACCATCTGGAAGTTTAGATGCATCTTTGCTATGGTTGATTTTATCTAATAATAATACAGGAAAACTTCCCTTTTGTCTTATATAAAAATAGAGCAAAAATTTGCTAGTAATTACATTGGAGCAAGAGGGCAGAATCCCTGTCTACTTTTCCTTGACTTGACTCCCTTATTGTCTGGCATGTACCTTGACATAAAACAAACAAAAACAGTCTTCAAAAATATATGTTGTTCAAATTTTCATGATATTTTATTCTAATTACAAAACTATGTTTTTAAAAGAGTTATGCAACACAACTTTAATCACACAGTCTTCCTTTACCAATTGATCTACCAATTAATCATTTTAAGTCTTAAAATGAAAACACAGTAAAATGCCTTCTATCATCAGCAAATTTAATAATACGTTGAACATAAAATCTCAAAATCTCCATCATGTAAATATTTAAGCAATGTCTTTCTGGATTTAATTTATTCATTTTAAACCCTCATTTAAAAATCTCTACTGCTTTATTTTCAATTAAAACATGTTATTAGATATTTTTTATCATAATCAGATTACTTTCTTCTTTCAGCTACTTTGTTTCCTAATTTTAGGTATTCCCCAGGGCTCCATTTTTGATAACTGTTTGTTTTGTTTCTTTTCTTTTTCCCAGAGATATCATGTATTTCTATTTTTGTGGATTCAATTCACATTTATATTTCTAGTCTTGTTTGTTTTTTTCTTTAGCTCAAAAACTATGAAGTCAGAATCCTACCAAAACAAATAAGCAATGATTTCCATTGCTTAACACACCAAATGTATATGTCTTGCTCTTCCCAAGTTGAAGAACATGATTCCACTTTGCTATTGATTCTTCCATCAAGTGCTTCCAATGTCTTCCAATGTTTTTCAGGCAGATGGGATTCTCCACAGTATCATCTTAATCCGACCAGCCATCAAGAGTAGAGTGAGACAGAGAAAATTTAAACAACAGGCCTAGAAGAGAGGTACATCATTTCTGTCCACATTCTACATCTTGTCACCTTCCTACATGGTGGTGGTGGTGATGGCAGGGGTGGGGTGGGGTAGTTTAGCTCTGCATCCACATAGATAAGAATGATTTATTCAACATTTAAGAGACTCTTCATAGCATTGCACCATCACCCTTTAATTAATCAATTTACTTCTGATATTAGTTGACTCAGATCTAGCTTACCTCTTTCATTATTTTAATATCTGTCCCTGAAAGAGCTGGTTATCAGCAACTGCCTTTCTCTCTCCATTCTTTATTATGGTCAAACACTTCCACTACCTTCTTTCATTTGTTTGACACCATTTAGTCTCAACTGGAAATGTGAACTAGGAAGCTGTCTGAAAGAGTTTTTCCTCACATATCCATGTTCTCTGATAGTGACTCTCTCTCTCTCTCTCTCTCTCTCTCTCTCTCTCTATATATATATATATATATATATATATATTCTTTCTTTCCTTGAACTTTCATTCCCTTACAGTTATGGTAGGGCATTGAGGTTTACTGAGGCTTTGGTGAAGAACCATTTAATACCTCTATCCAAATCTTAAAAGAGAAATGTGCCTTGATTAAAAAAAAAAACAATATATATATACATAGATAGTTAGATAGAAGAAGGCCATACTTTTCTGATAATTAGGGCCAATCTTAACAACTGAGTTTCTTTAAAGTATAGAAAGAAGTTTGGAGGTAACTACTATGTTGAGATTGTTTCATTCCTCAGTTCTCCATTGTAACAATAGACTGCTGCCCAAGATGGTCTCACCATTTCTCTCAGCTCCATTACACCTTAGACAAGCTGCTTCCTGACTCCAGGACCCTGACCTCCTTATTTTGAGAACACTTACTTTAGAAAACTTATAATTGCAAACTCTTTTCTTTGGAAAAATAAATCTTTTTAAAAAGCTTCTTGCCAGTCTTATAACCAGCAATTTGCTGTCTTAAAAATCAAGGATCCATTTTATTTTAAATGTAATTATCAAGAAAGATAGAGCTGTTACCTGCCAATCTAACTCCAAGTTGGAAAACTCCCTTCTGTCATGAAGATAGAACAATTACATTTCCTTAGGTAAAGCCGATTAGCAAACAGAAGCAGCCTACTGTCATCCACTCCACATCTTAAAAACCCTCCAGTGTTCCCCACACCTCCACAATGTAGTTGAGTACAGATTGCAATTTGTTTTTTCTCTGATATTGCAATAGTTTTTTGTATCTATATAACTTTGCCAGGTTCAATTTTTGCTTAACCCTGCCTGGAAACATTCCCATTCTAGCCTCCAACTTTGGTCTTATTTGCTTACTTTATTTCGCAGACTCTTGCTGATCTTACTTATTCATATTATCTTGATCTTTTTTTTTTTTCTTTGACCAATTTTAAATTTAGTTACATCCACTAGTCTTGCTGAGTTCTCTTTGTTGGTAAAACAAAAGAGCAATCTTGTTGGCCAAGACTGTGATGCTGCTAGCAGTCTTGTATTGTGAAGGCTTCCATCTGTCACCTACTAGCTCGTATCTGAACAAGCCATAAAGTCTGCCCCTTCATGACTCCAGACTTCCTGTGCCTGCCTCTGCAGAACTGATCCTGTTCCTTCTATCTTTCCAGACACAGATCAGTTCTTGAGTGATTACATGGACTTAAATGCTCCCACCTTGTTTTATGCCTTCTTGTGGTAATTGTCCTTATAAGACGCCACTGATGGCTTCTTTAACTTTAATTTCACATATTTTCTCTTCCTCACTTCAGGATACTCACTTCCTTTTCCTAAATCCATAGGCACTCTTGTTGCAAATGTTTTCCTACTTGCTGCAGACACTTTTCTAACTTTTTTGCATCCTAGTATATAACAATGATAAACTCAGGTTATTAATATTACTGGTGGGGTGTTACTATATTGAGATGAGTTCTTCTCTTATTCCCACTGAGGATTTCACTGCATCTCTGACAGGATAAATAAAGTAATTTATAATTCTCATTATGCATTAAAATAAGAGTTGTCTCCATCTTTTACTTTGTAGACCACCCTTACTATATTTTTCCACTTCGAGTTTTACAATCTGCTTATTTTTCGATGTAAAATTTCTGAATGTAAGCAAAAGAAGATGTACTAATGAGAGAGAGAGAAAGAGAGGAGGGAATTAAGACAAACAGGCTGAGCAAAGTATTATACCTTCTGGCAAATCAGCATCTGTGTGTCTCTGTTCTGGAAGGATAACTGCACCATTTGGGTGTAGACCTTGGGTATTTCAGGTAGGTACAAAAAGCAAAACTTTTGTCTTTCACTCAGTCATGCTGGAGGTTACCTTCTCTCAGAAAATATAATGACATAATGTGTCAACCCAAGGTCTATATAGCAAGATAATCTTTCTTTGACTACTTTATTATGAAAAATTTCATTCATTCAACAGGTAGAGAGAATAGCATAATGACCCCCTAAACAAACATTCCTTCCTTTCCTTATATTTTTCAAAAACGAAGTATTTCGAAGCAAATCTCAGAGCTTTTCATTTATTGTGTGTCTATGAAAAATATTGTCATTTTCTCATATAATCTCAAGGCCATTATCATACCTAACAAAACTTATAATGATTCCTTAGTATCCCTAGTATCCATTTTGTATAAATTCTTGATGGAATTTATTTAAATATTCCCAGAGGTTGGCATGAGGTTAGATTTTAAATGAGGTTTTGGAAGTCTAATGAAGGCAGTGACATGCCTTGTTTATTTGACAGCCAGAGTGGATTATTTTTTAACATCCACCTTATCTACATGACAGTTATTATCGGGAATAATAATAAAATGAAACAAGTGGCAGTAATGGCCAGAAAAATGTAGTGAGAATTTCATTTTGTTAAACTTTATATGTATAAAACTATGACAGCAAAATAAAAATATATAGAGAAAAATAATGAGTTACTACTTTTAAATTGCATTAAGTATGATTTTTGAGAAGGAAACAGATATGCCTGTATATTGATCAGTTGCATTAATAAAAATATTGCAATTCAAATTTGAGCTATATGAATGACTTTTTAAATTGATTTTCTTCATGTCTAATAGCTATTATATGAAGATTTGTCAATTTTCTCCTTATTGTTAAAGAATGCTTCTTATTAATTTTAATTTTGAAAAATATTTTAATTTTCAAAAGTATTTTTTCACATGAAGTAACATACAAATTGTAGGAAAGATTTTAAATATAAATTTTGCAGACTAATAAAAATCTTATTTGGGAATTTATTATAATGTTATTTTTTCTGCTCTCACAACATTTCCATTAAAATATCTTAAACAAAAAAATATATTATAAATTTCTATTATATTTATTAAAACTTCTGAAGTCTTTTTTTTCTAGAAAATTATTTAAAATAGCTAACTGATAGCAAACATTGACATTATTGATTTATTAATTTGAAATAAGGATCCAGTTCTTGATGAAAACTATTAAGGCAATAAAATATTTCTCCATTGATGCCTTTGGCTGAATAAAATGAACATCTTTTGTCAGTTCCCTGGGCATTCTTTGAAATGTGATTTTACTTTTCTTTAGAAGGTTCCATTTCCTTACTTTTGTGGTTGCATAATTAATGGCCTACTCCATAATTAACATGCACCAATTGTCAAAGAATGATTTCAAAGCTTAGTGTTTCACTGTATATTTTTCAAGGCTGTTTCTGAATAGATTTTGCTTCTGATTAATTTCATTTAAAACACAAACTGAGGGGAAAAGACACCTCGGAAAAGAAAAAATGGATATAGCTCTTGCAAAAAGCATTATGTTATACTTTTGAGGATGAAAACACAAAATGCACCAAAAGAAAGTCAAACACTTATGCATTCCTACAAACTCACTTTCAAGATGAACACGTATGGCTGAGTCTCAGGGCATTGGCAGATGTCTGCATAACTAGAAATTTCCTGTATTAACCTCCACGTAGACATTCTCAGCATTAATATGTATTAAAGAATAAGTAGTACAAACATAATAAGTTGAAGCTTACAGATACATTACTGAAACTAAACTTTACCTGCTGTAATTGTTTAGAATTTAAGCTAACAAAATATGTGTTCTAAAATTGTTTATTTAGCATTGTTGGCTATACAAATAGTCAAAAAGAGGCAGACTTTTAGTTGGTGTTATTGTTGTTTTAAATGTCTCCACAGACGATGTATCCATTTGCTTATTGCCTTTCCCTCGAGTAGACTGTCCCTAGTATCTCATCCTTGGCATACAATTGAATGAGGAGGCAAAAGCCTTCACTTGTTTTACTGGGCGAAATTGGAAAGGCTGGAGTAGGGCAGCTAGCCTCTCTCTCTCATTATTAGCTTTATTGCTATCTCAAGTTCTGCACGAAGTCTACTTCTCACACTGAGCTCAGACCTTGGAAAACACAAATTATGTTCACAAATCCTCCAGGTGCTTCCTTCTGCTTTAACTTCCTTAACCTAGTATGCAATCTGCCTCCTGACTACCACTCTCCCACACCAAATCCTCACTCACCCACTCTCACAGCCTGCACCGCCTCACCCCTGCCCCGAATGCACCAGGTTCTCTCACACCTATGAGCCCTGGCACATGTTGCTTCTTTTAAAATAGTTTTTAAACATTTAGCAATTTTAGGGGAGAGGTTAAGATAAAAATGTTTATGTTTAAGACACAGAAAAAAAAAAAACCTCTTCATTTGAGAATATTCCTGACATCTATCACACAGAATGTATTTTTCTGGATCCAAATGTTTAGTACCATTTATTATTCTCTTTAAATCTCTGGTGTGAAGAACGTGTCCACCATATGTTCAGTAAATGCTTTTTGTTTCCAAAAATTATGTATGAAATGAGATTCTAGTGAAGCAAAATACATTTATATTTGTTATGAAAACTTTCACAGCTGATTTAAACATGAAAATTAGTAACTGTGTTTAATTACATCTTTAGAGATGCTTTAAATAAATAAAACTCATCTGTCTTAAAAAGTTTATCTGCTATACTCTGGTTACAGCAAGTAATTTGCGATCCCTTTTAACTTTCTGTGTCTTACTATACTGTTTATACATATTTTATTACTGGTTTCATCACTTTCTATATTAATCTATAAATTTATAGCTAGCTAGCTAACTAGATGGATGGATGCCTGGATAGATAGATATAGATAGATAGATAGATAGATAGATAGATAGATAGATAGATAGATGATAGATAGATAGCCTTATGTGAATAGAATTGTGCCTGTGACTACAAAATTCATTGTGGTTCGAACTAATGGCATAATATCAATGGCCAATATCTTATAGATCCTGTAAAAATGAGACATATACATTTTCATTAATATTTGTTTTCTGTCATCAAAACATGCTAAGCACAATCCAGTTTTTAGAAAAATGACTTAGGCCTAATTAAGGTGAGAGATGATACAATGTGGATGAATGTATACCTTAAATACAGTCACTGTCAAGTATTCATGAACAAGCCAGGGTATGCAGTGTATTTTGCCACATGATCTATTCCGTGTAATATAGGCTATGCGACATGGTTGCCATGTGTTATATTTAGTTACACAAGACAATGTGACTGTGACCAAGGAACTCACAGAAATGGAGAGTTCAAGATAAATATGCAACTATCAACATTATAGTTCTGCTGTCACTTTCCCAAGAAAATCTGGATTAGCAACCCTCTAGTCCTGTAAGGAAAAGTATCACCTAATGTGCTCTCACATGACCCAGGGTATAACTCCATCACTGCAGTGAACTCATTGTGTTATAATTGTATTATAATCATATAATTCACCAGAAGGTTAGCTCTCTGAAGACAGCGGTAATTGATAGGCTTATAATTTTCCCTCTTTGAAGTCTAGAATCTAGTACATTGGACATTCATTTTATGATTGTTGAATGCATTTATAAATATATGGTGAGCACCCAAAATTACATCAATTTTTTTTGTTAGATAAGATGTAGTGTGTGTGTGTGTGTGTGTGTATTTAAATTTCTTTAAACATTGCTTTAGTTCCTGGCTGCTGTAGCTCAGTGGACTGAGTGTCAGTCCCATGGACTGAGAGGTCCTGGTTCAATTCCTGGTCAGGGCACATGCCCGGGTTTTGGGAAGGATCCCCAGTAGGGGGTGTGCAGGAGGCAGCCAATCAATGTGTCTCTCTCACATCGATATTTCTAGATCTCTCTCCCTTCCTTTCTCTCTAAAAGAAAATTAATAAAAACATTTTTAAAAATTGTTTTTGTTCTCTCACAAATGCTGGGAAATTTACCATAATGTAAAGAATTATATTTTACAAAAGAAACTGAAAAAAGTAAAGATTAGTTAAAACCTCACTCTTTGGTTCTTGGGGCTTTAAAGACAATGAAGCTTTGCGACCACGGGCAAGAAAGAATTTAGTTTTCTTCTGAGTGAACATTGCCATTTCTACCAAGTTGAAGAAAACCATTTATTTTATCTGTCTCTCAGATTTTTCCCAAAGGTATTGATGTGGAAAAAATGTGGAACAAAAATAAGAATTATTATTTTCAGTTATCTGCAGTTCACTTTTTAACCTTACAATTAGAATGGTGATCAGAAGGAGTATGTTCAGTTGTATACAACTTCTATAATTTAAAAATTTAAAGTTTCATCACCTATGAAATATAATTAACAAATGTACATTATATTGTAGCTGAAATTTTTATACTTTTTAAGTGTAAAAAGTAAGGTATAATTATAAAATAGAGAAAATATAGGCAAGGACATAAAACATTAACCATAACACAAAGGGTACACATTATACCAACTTATAAATGTATATATATAAAATCTTCTTTGCATACAATATGTATTTGCTTTTCTCTGAAACTTTTAACACATTTCATTCAATGAGCTTTGCACTATAGATGTACAGTGTTTTGTGTTTCATTTTGATATTATACCAGTATTCAATGTTTACTTTCAATGTTTTGAGTATAAACTAAATTAAGTATGGCACATTTTTATTTTTAACAAATTGATTTTTACTATTATTTTTCAAATTAAAAATATATGTTTTAGTTATCCTGAATCTCTTCATAATTTATGGTTTATAGTATCTCCCAAGATTGTGTGGAAAACTATTCATCTTTTCCTTACCAAGTAGCAGAAATGCACATAGATGCAGTCCTCTGCATGCATGGTCAAGCTGTCCATGCACACATTGAAATACAGTAACTAACCCCTGAAAATCCTTGGAAAAGAAGGTAAAGAAAGACCCTGATTTTATAGTCCAAAGTATCTTCAATTTAACTGCAGGCAAACTGTGTTAATTGTACAATTTATCAGTAATATCTTGCCTTTATTATTATTTTATTTGAGAGAGATAGGTAACAGTATTTAAGAAGATTTATCAATTTTTAATTGATTCTGAATGTATCCCAAAATAGACATTGTTACATGATATTTCCAATGTTCCAACACATATAATCATCACCATGTTATACATTCCTATATGTATAAACGTGAAAATAAATATGTACACTTTATGCCTTGCTATGTTCAGCGATAATGGTTATCCTCCCACTCAAAGTTATTATGGCATCCATTCTTGGTAACCGATGTTAACAGGAAATAATGGAATTTTCCTCATGAGGTAGTTTGGTCTTAGAAGTGTTTTAGAAAACAAGTAAAGTGCAAAGTTTCACTAGGCCCCTCAAATAAAAATGATGTAAACCCACAGAAGACAGTTTAATGGGTTTAAGCAGGAGGATGGGGCTATATAATATAAAGATAGATGGTGCTGAATCTCATGGACAGATTCGGTTACTGACTCTACAGATCAATAATGGCAATCATGATGATGATTTACTGCTAAGGAAACATATTTTGGTGGTATCTAAGGCTGTCTGACAATGCATATTCAAAAGACAAATGGAATGCCCTGAAATGTTAACCTTGTCACTGATGATTTCAGTTGTTTGTTTTTTTTTTTGAAATGCACTAAAAAAGACTTTTTTTTGAAATTATTGAGCTGAATAAAAATATGTACGTGTATAAATTCTAACTGAAGAGTTTAGTATGTTCAAAATATGACGCTAAGGTTACATTACATTTTAATCAGAAGGTCTAATATTAATCTTTATTTGTTTAAATGCAAACTCACTATGCTTAGGAAATAAAATAGTTTTACCTCTATTTAATACATTCAATGAGCAAAAATAACATTGAAGGATTTTCACTGTAGCAAAATTGAAAAATGATATATTCTTTTATATTCAGGGAGGGCTTCAGGAATAAAAAAAAAGTTAGACATCATTGTATCTGTTAGGAAAATAATCATTGACATCTTTGCCATAAGAAAAAAATGCATTTTTTTGCTATGTAGATTGGCAAAAATGCAATTAACCAAAAATCAGTTTCATGATATATGAGAATTCCTCATTCGTCCACCAAAAGAAACAAAGGGATATTTTAAAGTTGATTCCCTCTAGTTGACAACTTTCTACCTATTATTTAATTTTTGTATGTCTCTAAATATTATATTTAATTATTATAATGTTACAGAAAATAACACAAACAACATTTTAACCAATCTGCATAGGATAATTCCTATTATTTGACATTACAATTCGTTTTTCCTTTGTCTGCTGCTCTTCTCACAGAATGATACAAGGAGATGTGACTGGAGTTGCTTACAAGGGAAGACTCCTGTTCTTTTCCGGAAGGTACTGGCGGGAGGGGATCTCTGAGTCTAAGTTCTGAAACTTCTATCTCTCAGAAAACCATTCCTTTATCAGTGTTCTTGTTTCCATATCTGCAAAATGTCAGCCAATATAAGGAGGGGAACCAAGTCCAAATTCCAATGTTATCTCAGTGCTGAATATTAAATTGCAAATAAAATATTAAAATATTTACATCATTTGCTGGAATCAATTGATATTTTAATAATTTTATTTTTCCTAATAAACATACTCCACGATTTACTGTAATATATTATTTTATTTTACTATTGCTTTATATGTCTTCTAGACATATCAATAATTTTACTTTTACATGACAAGGTTATTGTTATACATTACCAACATTTTCAATAATCTTCATCTCATGTAGGGATCTAGGTTTAGAATAAATGTGTACCCTCTTATTCCCTCATTTAAGTCAGTCCTTGACCACCAAGCATACATTTCATTAATCTACATACCATTTTTTAAAACTGTTCTTCACCACTTAGATGGTTTCTCTCTCTTGCTTCTCAGATGTAATGGTGTAGTCAGTCATGATAATCATCGCTTGCTTACATCACAGATCACGTCTCCCTCTCTTGGTTTCACATACTCAATTTGAAAAAATGTTCCCTGTTCAGATTCACTTTCCTGACTGTTTCATGCCTATACTGCACGCAGCTGACCATGGCTGGAAAGTGTTTTGCAAACAGATATCCTCACTCTTCTTCATCTACCCATTCCCTCTCTCTCTCTCTCTCTCTGTCTGTCTGTCTCTCTCTCTCTCTCTTTCTGTCTCTGTCTCTCTCGTCTTCTCAAAGCACTCTGCTTTCCACACGTCATATAATTTGTATACAGTGGCCACTATTTATTAGTTACCTCCTTTTCTAGAATGAACATGATTACAAGGGCTGGGAACTTGGATGTTTTATTCACGGTATGTGTCAACGGTCTAATACATTAAGCACTAAAAGAAAGTAGCATACTATATGTTCTTTAAAATGTAGGTTCTCATCTCCAGATTCTTCACACTATATGGGTTTCACCAAAAATTGTTTTACTTTGAACCTACTGAGACTGCCAAAATCACATCTATTTTCGTGTGTGTGTGTGTGTCTGGTTTGCAGATAAAATGTTGATTAACTTCTCTTTCTCATTCCCACTCTTTATCCTGGATTGATATATTGCTATTGAAAACTCTCACAGAATAATTATAATGATCTCAAGATAGGTTTATTCCCTTTTGATTTGACCTGGCTTCTGAGTCACATCGTTTTCCAGAAATGCATGGTTTCTGAGAGAGACAATTGCTGAAAGCATATGAGGGCAAGATATAAATTTACCGAGTTGCAGTTTTTACCTTTTTCTTATAAAACATTTTTCAATTAAATGTTAGCATTTAATAACATCAATCTAGTATTGCAATTGTTTCAATGCCATTAAATTTCCAAATCTCACTACATTCTGTTTTTCCTTAAAAATGTGATTATTTTCTGGACTCAAAATTCTTTTTTATTACCCTAATTTGGCTTATAATCCTCACTTTAGGGATAAGGAAACTGAGGTCCTGAAAGATTAGGAAACTTGTCCAAGGTCACAAATATGAAGTACTTTGTACTTTGAAATGGTTCCTGAGACTTTTATTTTCAGAAGCTTAATATAAAACATTTCATGCATGCAGGAAATTATACCTTCATGTCTCTTTTGGGAAAGGAAAAATTACAATTGAAAATATTTCTCATTCAGATAGCCTTGATTTTATTTGACATTTTAACTGTACTATCTTTATCTCATGTAATGAATGGATTAGGTAATTACATTACTCTATAGATTCTCTTAGCATAGCCAGACATTAGAATCTGGGACACTGATTTGGCTGGTAAATTAGAAGTTAGTTGGAATAGCCTGAGAAAAATGAAAAATAGGATTTCTTTTACATTAAGTCACAGGTTACAAAATTAGAAGTACACTTTATTCTTTGTAAACAAACAAACAAAGAAACAAACAAATAAAAACCCTATCTCATTCACATTATAATGTATGCCACGACATTTTACACAAATTTACTACAGAATATCATGTTTTTCCTGCTTGTTGCCTGATATTCCGAGTCTCTCCAATTAACGTAGTTAATAAAATGGTTGCGATCCCTAGTTCTTTCTCATGTTCTTCTTTATCATAATATATCATAACTTGAGAATGGACACTAAAGGAACTGCACTTTTTGGATTTTTTTTCCACCCGAATATGCACATGATATAGTAATAGAATAGCCGGCTCTCTCTCCTGGCTCTGTGGCCACAGCTGTGATAATCAGAGTTACTATATGCTTATAAAAGATACTGATTTGTAAAATGGAAACCAAAGCAAACAGAGGTGGTTTTTTTAAAAAGATGTTTTAAAATACATGAATAATTCTAAATGAAACTTATACTTCCAATTATAGTCCTTGTGTCCTGAAAAATAACTTGATGTCACAGGCTTGTGTGAAATTCTCTTTTGCCCTTGGGAAGAGCTTTGCAGCTCCATTATTTGGGTCTCTTTCTACATCAACGAAATTTAAGCTTTGTTATGTGTGCGACACACATACAATGACAGAGCTTGAAGGATTCACATTTTAAAAATCATATAGTTACTTTGGAATACATAAATAATATAACTAAGAAAAATTCTCTAGGGCAGTGGTTCTCAACCTTCCTAATGCAGCGACCCTGTAATACAGTTCCTCCTGTTGTATGTGGGCGTATCTGCATGTGGGCGGACACACCTGGAGACGGATAGAGGAGTGGTGTCTCGGTTCCTAAGACCACTGGAAATATGTGTTTTCCGATGGTCTTAGGCGACCCCTGTGAAATGGTCGTTTGACCCCCAAAGGGGTCGCGACCCATAGGTTGAGAACCGCTGCTCTAGGGTCTAATAATAGCTATCCTTGAGTGAGCATTAACTATGCATTTCACTAATAACTTATTTTGTCCTCAAACCATCTACATTAAGCAACTGAGACTTAGAGAAGTTTACTCTTGTGACATTGCTGAAGTCTGTGACCAGGACATCTGCATCCAGATCCTGTGTCCCAATGGCTTGTGTTGATTGGTTTTAGCCTAGAAACTATAATAGGGGCTAAATAATTAATATTGCGAGCTCAGTAAGCATTTTCATGATTACTCTAATGTCTATTTTTACTCAATCTTTTGTCTGAGTTTCATTCATGTTTAAGGCAATTTCGGATATAAAATGAGGCTTAATGTCAATTGTTCAGACAGTTATTGAATGCACATATCTGTTTTAAATTGATACAAAAAGCATAAATAATTATATTAGCAGTGTATTCTTATTAATAGCCTCCTTCAAAAATGTTTAACACCATTTTTTCTAGTCACTCATGAAATATTACAGATGAATTAACCAAAAATAAAAATTTTCCTTAGGGTGTAAAATGCTTAAAAGTCCATTCTTGTCTAGAAATTATGTAAAAATCCCCTTCAAAATATTGAACATTTGGTATTCTCAATAGATTAATTAACCTAATTACTTTAAGAAAGTGAATAGGTGTTTAACTATAATACTTTAGGGGTTGCTTCAGACACAGGCCTGTCCAGAACAAGTTTATGAATTAAATCTGCTTCTAAAAAATGAAGTCCAGGGAAGTAAGCCAAGGTCAGACTTTTGAAGAGAACCAAGTAGGCTAGTAATAAGAACTCTCATAATAGTTAAAAAAACAAAACTGAATTGTTCAGATGTAATCAATAGTATCTGAAATTTCCAAATTCCTTAGACCAACAGCAATATGATATAATAATCAAATGTCTAGTTCATTTCTGGAAGGATTTACTGCCATCCCCTCTAGGCTCAAAGTAGGGGGAACGGACAAAATGCCCATCTCCTAGTTTTTCCCTAAGAAGGGTTTGTCTGAAGCTCACTATCACTAAGGGTCCTAAGGGTCCAGCTTCTAACCAGCTTATATCTGAGAGCAGGCTGGGATCCTCCTGGGAGCCTGGAGAAGCTGGTAGGAACTTTCCTTGCTTTCTCTCTGTCTCACTCAAATAATAAAATCAAGCCACCAGCTTCTCCCTGGAAGGAGCTTGTCCACACATCTAGCACTTCAACTTTTAAAACTTCCAAAAGAGGAACCACTCCCCAAATTATCCACCTCTGAGAGCTAACGGGGCTTGGCATTCACAAGGCCCACGGGACCATGGTAAACAAAGAGGCAGTTTTGAAATAGGTGAGTGAGCACTTTCTGCTGTTATATATACACGTCCCGAAGGTATATATGGGACATTTCATTCAACGGGAACTGAATACACAGTATTCTCAAATGCACATGGAACATTCCCCATGATAGATCACATGCTAGCCCACAAAATAAGTTTTAACAAATTTAAGAAGATTGGAATTTTATCAAGTATCTTTTCCAACCAAAATAGTATGAAACTTGAAATCAGTAATAGGAAAAATGTTTCAAGAAAAAAAGAATGGTCGACTATAGGAAATGCAGCTGAGAGATAAAGTAAGATAATAAGAGACATGGATCTCTTTAATTCGTCAGTATTTGACAACAGTGTATTTGAAATGGCAACAACATGGTGTTTTTTTCCTCCCGCAAACGTCTGTATTGTGTACAGGCTGAGGAAATGTAGGAGAATGAAGAGTGATCTCACAGGAGATGGGTTTTATTAGGGAGTAGCTTAGTGGAAAGAGAGCAATCCAGGGATGAGTAATGGCAGTGGTAGTAATTCAAGCTATTGAATATATGGCTTAGGCTGTGGAAAAAGTGAAGGGAGATTTTTGAGGCTGGAACATTCCATGTGATAATAAGATCTAAGGGATGAAACAGATTTGGGGTTTTGATATGAAATTAACGCCCCGATATTGGACAGGCGGCCCTTATGGAGTTTGGTATCCAGAATAATGACAACTGAAGTGAGAAAGTCTTTCAAGTGTATGTTTAAGTTCTCAGTGGATGAAGAACTAGAATAAAAAAGTTGACAACTAGACATGTTGTGTTGTGTGTGTGTGGGGTGTGTGTGTGTGTGTGTGTGTGTGTGTGTGTGTATTTAGGAGTAATCATCCTACTCTTTCTCCTCATGGGCTATTCACACATTAAATTCAATAGGGTGCCTTGTAGTTATATGTTTCGTAACTGATTTATGTGTTTCCTTTGGTGAGAAATGTTTAAGGTCCCACCTTATTGAGGTTTAGCTTTATGTAGTTTCGGTTACCTGCAGTCAACCGAGGTGCAAAAGAGTAAATGGAAAATTCCAGAAATAAGCAATTCGCCAGTTTTAAATTGCACACTGTTATGAGCACAGTAATGAAATTTCATGCTGTCCCATTCCTTATCACTCCAGAGATGAATCATCTCTTTGTCCAGGGTGTCCACACTGTATATGCGACCTCCTGTTAGTCTTTCTTGCTTAGTAGATGGAAAGTTGTATCGCACTGTGTGTGTTCTGATAACCCTTATTCTACTTAATAATGGTCCCAAATCCATTCATATACATCCTAGTACAGTATTAGTATCAGTATTCTATCTTATTATTAGTTATTATTAAACTCTGACTGTGCCTAATTTATAAATTAAGCTTCATTATATGTGTGTATGTATAGAAAAAAATGGTATATAGCAGGTGTGATACTATCTGGGGTTTCAGGCATCTACTTGGAATCTTAGAATGTATCTCCTGTGGACAAGGGGGGACTGCCGCACAATTCAGAACTTTGGAAATATTTATAATAATAATTCTTCTACATCTTAAAGTTAGATGGTAAACCCTGGCCTCTTTGGTTCAATGGTTAGAGCATTGGCCCATGGATGGAAGGGTCATGGGTTCGATTTTCTGTCAAGGGTTTGTACCTGGGTGGCAGGTCCAATCCCTGGCCCCTGTTGGGGTCATGCAGGAGGCAACCAATCAATGTGTCTCTCTCACGTCAATGTTTTGCTCTCTCTCTCCCTCCTTCCCTTGCACTCTTTCTAAAAATCAATGGAAAAATGTCCTTGAGTGAGGATTAACCAAAAAAATAAAAAATAAAGTTAGATAGTAAGAACTTTTCTATTTCAGAAAGTGATGGTAATAAAATTTTGCACAGCTCTTTAATGGCAATTAGCATCATAAAGGAAAAATGGAAATATGTTAATTGGTTTGAGAGTTATTTTTTTTAAGTAACCGCACTGATTTCCATTTTGGACTGACGCTCCAGAACTAAAATTCAAGCTTACTATATTCAGTTATGTCCTAGGTGACCTTGTTTAATGCGTGCTTATAATTACAGTGAATAATCAATGGAAAAAACAGGAAACTTCAAAGGCTAATGAATAGAATGCTCTATGGATTTAAGATAAAAAATGACTAGCTTTTCTTTTTTTTTATTCTATGCTTTTTGCAAAACAAATTCCCACCTTTCACCTGCATGAACTCTAACTGGAACACATTACCTTTTTAACCTTATAGGTTAGTTCCATTAAAAATTCTATTGCTCATGAGTTATATATTTGCACTTTTCATCCATCGCTTACCACTATAGATGTTTAAAATAACTTTGCTCCAGTACAGGTTGCTTTTCTGCTTCATCAAGACAGGAATCCAGATCAAAATGTTGTAGCATGGTGTTTTCTGTTAGAGAAATCAATGGCCTCTGATCATATCCACTAATCTATTATGCTAATGTAATATTAAAAACAAAAGTTAAAAAATTACCTGCTTTCATTTGTACTGAAAGTCTCCCCAGATAAACTATGATATTTGGTCCATTTTTTATTTTTTATTTATTTTAAAATTTTTTCTTATTGATTTTAAGAGAGAGAGGAAGGGAGGGAGAGAGAGACAGAAACATCTATGTGAGAGAGAAACATCGATAGGCTGCCTCCTGTACACACCCCACTGGGGACTGAGCCTGAAACCCAGGCATGTGCCCTGATCGGGAATTGAACCGGAACCTCTCAGTCCATGGGACAAAGCTCGATCCACTGAGCCACACCGGCTGGGGTGGTCCATTTTTTAAAAGTGCTTTCCAAGGATATATGGGCCAAAAAAAAAATGTTTAGGTTTAAGGATTCATTCAAAATTCTTCATAAAATGTTTTTGCTTTGCTTAGAGCAATACCTGGCTTCCTGATGTTTACTGAATAGAAGGAATTTCAGTTCTTGATCAGTCTGCATATTGTATAAATCTCTGCATGAAGACAAAGGGTAGAACAAAGAAATGACCCAAGTCATTTGTAAACACATTATCACACTATTTAGACTATAATGCCTTCAGTATAAAGACTTTTTTTTTTTCAGTTTTGAAGTATGGTTAGCAAGATTTCTGTAGTGGTATGGACTAGGAAATCTGAAACTGCTTTTTATGTTTTCCAAGACCAACAAAGGAGGAGATATATTGTGGCCAACTGTGGCAAGGTGCTTCACTGTTGGAAAAGGGGTGGTGGACAGAGTAGATCATCTAGTGTCAAATTGGAATGGGAGGTATCAGCTCTTTACAGCTAATCAGAGGACAATGACTTTAGATTTCTACCCAACAGGAGTAATTAATAGGATCCCCCCTTTTGAACACTGCTGACAAAAATTATTGACCATTTCTGAACATGTTCTAACTAGTGGCAGTCAGTTTTCTTTACCAGAATGCCCATTTCATGAAGTAAAAATTAAGGTAAAAAGTATATCAAACATTAATCAATGGAGATGTTAGAGAAAAGAAACTTCTTTGAGTTTGTGATCATTATTAAAGTGACTTTTCTTCCCAGTTGAGTACAATCATCCTTGTAGATGGAAGGCGCGCATGCTGCTGAAGCCTGGCTTTATTTATTTTATTTTTTAATTACAGATGATGTACAATATTAGGTTGGATTCAGGTGTACAAATAGTGATTAGACCTTTATATAGCTTACAAAGTGATCACCTGATAAACCCAGTACTCATCTGAAGCCTTACTTTTGAGGGTTAATATTAAATCACCTTTTGTACATTCCTCCTCCTCATTAGATCAATGATACAAAAGGTCTAATGTATTGTCAAAAGACTTGCATGTATCAAACTGTAAATATCTTGTGGCTGCTTGTCAGGAAACCCTCTCCCTATTTAAAAAATGCTTCTGAAGGAATTTTATTGAATCAATGAATAACTTTGGGATATTTTATAAACCAAGTTAGTAAATAGACTGGGGGAAATGTATGTGTAATTGGTAAATAGAATAAAACATAACAACTATAACATTATGTAGCATAAATTCCTTTCTGTCCTGGATTAAAAGTTGCGTACTGTTCACAATACATGTGTGATGGATTTGAAGCCTCTCTGTATCATAGTTTACTAGGCACAATATTGGTGTTTAATACACACTGAATAATTCGAAATCAACTTTGCAGCAACATTTTATTGATTTCACATTTAATGTCCATTCACTAGTTAGGTGATGTTCAGTGCTGTGCCTCCTGTCTAAAGCAGTTGTCTGAAGACTGTTTGAAACATTTAAAACATGTCCTGAGAAGCTCACATCATCCTTGAGTACTGCTGTTCATTTTGGCGATGTGCTGAATTTCTCACAAATGTCTCGCTTAGTGCTATAACAGTAAAATCCGCCCTACTGTTTTCTAAAAGCAGCTTTCTCTAAGAATCTGCCACATTAGCAACTACACTAGAACTTTTAACTAATTAAACAACATTACAGATTTATTGAATCACCAAGTCAGGAGATGTTAATTGAAATAATAAGCTGGGGAAAAGCTCATTTAGTTGTGGCTGCTATGTTGTGTAAGCAAGGAATAGACAGATCTAGAGTCGCTTCAAGTCATAAAGACTCATTTCTGTCATTTGAAATGTTCGGTTGTAGGTAAATTGCAAATGTACACACTGACATATGCTCACCATCATCAGTTTTTAAATAAAATTAAAATTAAACTCACACTGAGAAATCATGACTGCCTATTCATATGGCTAATATTAAAAAAGGCTGACCATATTAAGTACTGAAGACAGTGAAATGGAACTGGAACTCTTTCATGCACTTCTGGTGTGAATAGAAAATGATACAACCACTTTGGGAGAAGTTTGGCAGGTTTTTTTAAGTCAAGTGTTTAGCAACCTTATGACACTGTCATTCTACTCCTAGGTATTTACCCAAGGGGAAAAAAGGAAATACATATTCACACAAAGACTTGTATGTTTATTCAGAGCAGACAAAAATAATCTAAATGTCCATTACCAGATGACTAGATTAATTGTAGTATGCTGAAAAAATGGAGTATAAACAAGCAAAATGAGTGAACTGTTGATACAATCAACACCATAGATGGAATTCAAAATAATTATGTTGAATAAAAGACACTGGACCTCTCTTCTCCCCTAAAAGAATATATATATATATATATATATATATATATATATATATATATATATATATATATATATATATATATAATTCCATTTATATAAAACTCAAGAAAATGCAAACTAATCTCCAGTGATAGAGAGTAGATCAGTATTTCTGGGAGAGTGGAAAGGTGGGTGGGATGAGAGTTAGAAAGGGATTAAAAAGTGTTAAGAGGAAATTTTGGGGGTAGTGACAATACGTTCACTACATTGTGCTGTGGGTTTTGCAGATGCATGCCTATGTCAAACATTAAATTTTGCACTTTCAAGCTGTGTGGTTTATTGTTTGTCAATTACATCTCAAGAAAGGTCTTAAAAAACACACAATTAAATTGTCTCCCTCATCTCCAGCTGAGGCCTGCTGCAGGTGAGAACCTGCAATTTTAGAAGTAAATTAGAAGTCTTTCTGCTCTCTTTCTGATATTTTCCTTTCAATATAAGGTCCTTGGCCTTTCCAGGGCTGGTCTGAGAGAAGAGAGGAAGGGGAAGTGAAGCTAAAGGTACTGACAGGTATAAGCATGTCTTTATGAAGTTGTGATGTATGTTCATGTGTCCTAGGTTGGGCCCCTTCAAATACAACTCTTTCCACAGGGATGGCACCACTCTTTCATCTGCAGATTCCCAACCCTCCTTCCTGCTTTGGCATCTGAAGATGCACTCCATCTCTGTCTTCTGAGGACATCTCAGTTTCTGGCAGAAATTTTTTTTGGAACTGGAAACCTGTTAAAGAAGTCATTGGGATTCACACACCTTTGACTGCCTTAGGTCAAGGCTGTTCAGTGTTCAGTCCCAGACCCAGTCCTGCTCTAGCCAAGTCCCCCTTCATCTTTGTCAGGCTTGGGTCAGACACTAGCTCCCTGGATCTCCAGTGGCAGGAGACACACAGTGAACTTTTCAAGGGGTACTGCACACCGTGGGCTTGGGAAGAGTGGGCTACATTCTCCACCTTTTGGAGAATGGGATTTTAGTAGAAGCCTTTCCAATTACACCATTCTCACAAAATTCTACTGATACATATGACCCTTGAGTGTGCCAGTTGGTCAATCGCCTAACCGGTACCCACCACCTACTGTACAATGTCACCTTGGAGTTATGTCTTACAAGCTACTTTGGAATGTAACACCTATTAAGTTTATGTCTCAGACAAAAGTGAGTTAGGAAACTTCCCTTTAACAACCTGCTACAGCTCTACTGAGTCAGGGGATGTTAATTGAATGTTTACTCCGTGTAAGACAATGTACCAGGTTCTGTAGACAATAAAGGGATTGTAATAAATATATTATATCTCCAGATACCTTTAATAGAATCTAATATGGGAAACAGGATACATGGGTACATGAGTATAATTCAGATAAGTTGGTTTAACCATAAAAGAGATACTAGTAAAGCACAGTGAAAAGTTAAAGCTACAGAAGAATCCATTATTCTGGTTTTTGTAGGATTTGGGACAGTGGAGGGAGTGGAGAAAGTCTACATGTGTGAAAAACTAGGGAGTATGATACTTTATAAGAAAAATAGCCCTTCATCACCGGTTATCACCACTTAGTATAATAATTCAATTTTAAAACCACAGACTGCATGACTTTGGTGTTATCCAAATATCTGTTAGTATGTTTCTGAATATACTTGGTATGAGCAAATTGAAATATTTATGTGCACATTAAATTCTAAAAATATAATAAATTACAGAGTTTCATTTACAGTTTATTAGTGAATAGATTACCTCCTATGCATCCTGGCTACTTTCATATTGATCAGAGAGTTAATAGCAAGATAGAAATGATACTTACACTCTGAAATTGCCTTTAATAATGAGAATTTTTATTCTATAAACAACATAGCAATATCTGATTTTAATTAAAAATATGCTGTGTCATGAAAAGCATACATTCTTGAGATGATAGAAAACAAGAGGAAGACAACATTATGTAATGAATCTTATATAATAAAACTTTCTCCTGTCTTGATATGACTATGTGAGGGCATTTATGAAATGGAACTACGTAAATCAAGCTTGATGCCAGGTACTTTTAGGGTAAGAATTGTGGGGTTTTTTTTGGTAAAACTTATAAGCTGAGATAAGGGGGTGATATGTAACATATGGTAGAATGAATAATCTCCCGTGGTATTCTAGAAAATATGTTTGTTAACACTAATGAACATTTTCATTAAGCCAAAAAGTTCCATTTCTGCCCTGGCCCAGTGGCTTAGTGGGTTGGAGCATTGTCTTGTACACCAAATAGGTGTGGGTTCAATTCCTGGTCAGGGCACATACCTAGGTTGTAGGTTTGATCTCTGCTCAGGGTGCATAGGCAGCGGTGGCAATCAATCAACATTTCTCTCTCTCCCTCTTTCTTTCTCCCTCTCTAAAATCAATAAACATATCCTCAGGTGAGGATTAAAAAAAAAAAATTGAAAAGTTTTTATTTTTGTTGAGGACACGGAAGCTTTGAAAAGTCACAGTTAAAAGTAGAGAGGGCTGTTTTCATCTTAACGTAGTCTACTTTGGGGAAATGTCAAGTTTTCTAGGGACTCTTCTGTTCCTCAGGATGCCTGATGGGTAGACGTCTGCTTCTGTGTCCTCATTATGACAAGGTCATAGCCTAAGCTCTGAATTAGATCCTTTGTCAGTCCTCTGGGTCCTCAGTGGCTCATGCGCTGATGCTCCTTGACATTGTGTTCCTCTTGCTATTTACGGTGCAGGTTGTGGCTGGGAGAGGTCATCTGTGTCCTAGCCACAGGCAGAGCCAGCTGGGTCCTCCTTGTTAACCCATCCCTACCACAGGTCCTGCTGGTACTGTTGAACTCCAGGGCCTTAAATATGTCCTCTGTTCACTACTTGTCCTCGTCTCTATGTCATAGCCTTTGGCATGGGATCACCACCATCTCTCAATACAATAGAATGACCAGCTCTCAACTCTCTCCATGGTGTCCAAGAACTGAAATGGGCTCAGGAGGAATACTCTTAAATGCCTCTCTGAGTCTAAATAAATCAAGTACCATTTTTGTTCTAAAATTGTGTAGGCACAAGGCTCTCTTGAAGGTGGTCCAGATTTGCTAATGAGAAGATAAGCAAAAGCCCTGCTGGACTCAACTTTCTCCTCCATTTGGGGGCATTTTGTAGTTTTGTGGCCATCTTATCTATGGAGTCTTAACCTAGATGAATGTTCATGACCTCAAGTCAGACTGCTCATCCTGTTCCTCTCTCTCCTCTACACCACTGGTTTCCATACACGGAGCTCCTGCTTTGTCATAGTCTCCTCTCTCCAAAATAAGAGGCACCCTTGTCTCTTCTGTAGGCTAGACAAAAAGTTCAGATTCAGACATATCTATTGGGCTGCAGAGCAGTTTTAATTTTTAAAGTATTTCAAATACATTGATCTAATGTGTTCACAACATTATTTACATGTGAATTAACTTACGTATTTATTCTCATAACAATAAGTATTGAGAGTCTTACAGTTAACACAAATGCCAGCCTGTCAAAGTAAATAGTGATTCACATAGTCCAATTCTCAATAAGCATAGAGTAGGGCAGGGATGACAAATAATCCAATAAGGAATTACAGAAGAGTCTTATAAATGCTATGGTGGAGGGGCAAGAGAGTATTATGAGGAACATTATCAGGCATACATAATCTAGTATAGCCAACTCACCTTCGTGTACAGGTATGTAAAAAGGAACATCTTGCAAGTAGCCAGAAGGGCTATGACTCAGTGTGACTGTTAACAGGGAGTATCTCTCCATAGGATGTAATGAAGGCATGCTACTTTAGGATGATTAATCTGGTGGTGGAAGACATTGGATAGGATGGAGACAAAGTAAATGACTCTGTCAGAGCCTCAAAATTGCCGACGTATGAATGAATTCAGAAGAGAACGTGTTATGTGTGGTGGGGATACTGTAAAGTTGAGAGAGAAAAAAAGGACAAGTGAAGAGAGCATCTATGGCCATGGTGAAATCTCCAGAGAAATGCCATGATAAAAATAATCCCATAAGATACTGACAAGTATTAAAATAGTTGTAGGAGGAATAGAGAATAATCTTTCTGCTACTCTACATCCATCAGGTTTCTATAATTGTATTTAGTTTTGGACACTGAACTTATAAAAAATTAAAAAGTATAAAGATGGGAGATGGTCAGAGAAGAGCAGCAAAGATAATTAGCCTTCTGGCAAATAGAAATTAAATGAATTAGATTTGTTTAGCTTAGAGAAAGGAAGGGAAAAGTTGATTTGATTATAGAAATGAGTCATACATAGAGTAATTAGGAGGGGGATACAATGTTCCATTTCCCCAGATGACTAAACAATAGGAAATGGGCTTTAATACAGGAGTAATTTTATTTTAGGATATAAATGAAAAAAAAATTAAATCCACTACAAATATGGTACTGTATACCTTATTATGTTTGTAGATATTATGTGTAGATTCCCATAGCACTAGCTTTGGAGTCCATTAGAATTTGTCTGTGCTGACTGGTTACTCGTGAGGTTAAGACTGAGAACTAGATGTGCTCAAGGGTCTGTGATTTAAACAAATTTTCAACAGCATATTAACTTGATTAAATAGATTTGTTCTAAAAATTAATTTAAGATAATGTGACTGTTTTTCTCACTATGATCTTTTAAAGTCAACAGCCTCTCAATAAAGTGCTATTTAAATTTGAGAGAAAAGGAAAATGAGTCTATAAATTGCTTGACTTTTTCATCTTCTTATAAATAAAAATTCAAAATCTAGTCCTTAATTAAACACATAATTACCCAAGAGTTTTCAGTAAATTTTCTAGCAATTTGACAACTCGCTTTATGATTTTGCTTTTTATAAATGATATAGAAAAATATGAATTTATTCAAATGAAATTGCACATTTTTAGAACATTCTAAGAAATTCAAGATCTGATTAATTTTATGTTTCCTTACAAATACATTCAAACTTCTTACACATGTCCACAAGTTTCTAAAATTGTCTTTGCACACAGTGGACACAAAATCTAAGGTCAGTGGGAAGAGAATTAAGCTCCACCTCCTAGAAGAAGGAGCATTAACAAATATGAGGACACAAGTCAATTCCACCACAGTAACAGAAATCCATATTTCGATGAAGATACTTTTAGAATGTGCAGAAAATCCTGTTTCTTAGAGAATTCTTTAACCTTTAAATCTGTAAAAGCCCAGTGCATTGAACAGGTCAGATGTGTCCAGAAGTGAAAATGAAAAGTTTAGAGTAGCAACATCATAGGATGCTCTGGAGAGGAGGTTGAGCTTTGAGTGTGTTGAGTCTTAATCAGTCCAGAGACTCAGAGAATTCAGTAGCATCTTCGTTTGTTCTTTTTAATCCTCACCTGAGGATATTTTTTTATTTATCTTCAGATAGAATGAGAAGGAGGGAGGAAGAGAAAGAGAGAGAGAAACATCAATGTGTGAGAGACACATTGACTGGTTGCCTCCCACATGACCTTGACCAGGGCCAGGGATGAACCACAACCCAGGTACGTGCCCTTGGCTGGAATCAAACCCACGATCTTTGGTCCACAGGCCAACACTCAAATCACTGAGCCAAACTGGCCAGGGCAGCATCTTTGATTTTAAGAAATAAAATGGTTTTTGTTCATGGTGTCTGGTGTAAACCCAAGATTACAAACACAAGGGATATTTTAATTGAGAAACTGAGCAATCTTATCATCTTGTTTAAATAGAACCACGGTGTACTGCAGATGGAAAAACAAAGTGGAATTATGGAGACAGATGCTTTGGAGGTAAAATTGACCCATTTAGTTGACATATTAGATGTGAGAGGTGCCATGTTCTAACACCTCAAACAGCTTTGCCTTTTTGCTGAGTTTCCTCTAAAAGTAAAATGCTTACAACCATGTAAATTGTAATTGTTTCTGATTAATAGATAATGCAAACATTCTTACAGAAATGCAATTTTTGTCTCTAAGGTATTAAAAATATTTCACCTCACTTACATGTTACTTCAATTGCTAAACTTCCCTTGAACATGATAAATATTAATGCCTGGACTGCTTTGAATTGGCTTTGTCATTAGTTACCTCACTTTATTATTTGTATACTAAATTGAGGATGATTATGTTAAGAGCACTTCATATTTTCATTGTCTTACATTTACTTGACTACCCTATTTGACTACCTTATATTTAATTGCAATACCAACTATTGGCTGGGAGTTGGAAATAGAATATTGTGTATTTCTCTCCATTTGAAGCTTTTTTTTTTTTTTTTTTTTTTTTAGACTGGCAGTTTCTTTATTTCTTTGCTTTGTTTTTCTCCTTTAATTTTTGGTTTTTGTGTTGGAGGGGGGAAAAAACTGACTGAATGTAATAAAATTCCTCAAATGCTCTGGCGACACTTTTTTCCCTAAAGTTTTCTTACCCAACATTCCCCAAGCACCAAATTAAAAATAACTGTTTTCACATAAAATGTAAATATCTGTTTTCCAACTGAAGAATTGAAACATAAATTAAATACTATATATGTTACCATGGAATAAGAATTTTTTAAAAGTTTGGCATTTCAAAAGTAAGACAGCTGTTTTATTATTTTCATTAAAAATATCTGAAATAATAAATATATTAATTAAAATTGGGGAATTTAAGGAGTTATATTGGGTGAATACAATTTAAAATCTGTGGCAGCATGATTTACTCTTCTTTTGGCTTTTATAGGGGTGTTCTTCTCAATATACCACTGATTTATAAAAATAATAAGCATATAAGAACAAATTATTTCTCAAAAAACACATTTCAAATTAACTTTGAATACTTAACTTCAAGAAGAATACAAAGTTTTTATTTAAAAGCCTAAATATGAATGATTAGTATGTGAAAGAAATTTTAAATATAAACTATATTTTATTATAAATTTAATACATAATACAAAAATAATATTATTAATATCTTAGAGATAAAAATTTATTACTGTAAAATGTTTGTATTTTCTATTTTTCAGGGGAAATTATAAGTTATACTAATGTAAGTAGTTATATTTAAATATTTAATGTTTAATGATATGCAGTATTAATTATACAGTGGGTTTATATTACATATACCAATTAATTATACAGATACTAAGCTTTTTGAGTTGCCAATCAATATAAGTTCATTTACACATGCACAACTGTCATTTTATTTTAAATTTATTTAACTACTCCCACAAACTATTGCTTGTTTTTATTTTTGTTATTGTTGGAAGACTTTTCTTGACATTGTACTTGGAGGCCTATTTTCATGTCCACGTAATGTGATGAATTAGCCTAATTTAACTACATGTTATAAGAAAAAACTAGCTATAACATTATCAAAATTCTCATTGTTGAATACTGGCCTTTTAGCATTAATGTAATAATTTTCTTTTCCTGCATGGTGCTGAACAGACTCTTTAATGGATTTTAAATATTTATCAAATTAACTGATTGCTTGAATAAACAAATTCCATTAGTGGTTTTAGCATTGCATGCATACAATGTGTAGACTTTGATCCAGTCATATCCTAAGACAGTTATTGGCAAACCAGTTTAATCAGGCACCTCTATTATTAAAATATTTACGTCTATATTCCAAATATATATATATATATATATTTGTTTATATTTTATGTATTCATACTGTTGTACTGATATACATGCATATGTGTTATAAAAATCTATGAAATAGAAATTTTAAAAAATGGAAAAATTTTTCAAAGATGAAATAATGATAACCAAGCAATAAATCTGCATGATTTGATATTTTGTTTAACATCATTCATTATTGACACAACAAACTCTCAATAAAATAATTATTAATATTTTGGGGTCAATAAAATTTGACACTTTTCTTAGCACTTAGTTTTAACAGTTTTGCCAACCACGATGGCCTCACACTATCATTAACCATTATCTCAAAGCATAACACACACTTAGAGGAGAAGCGGATGAAGTTTTCCAATCATTTCAATTCTTGTCATCTCCCTTTATATCTCATCATACTGGTGCTGTTTTTATTCTGTAGTTGTTGACAAGGTGCTTATGTCCTAAGTCAGAGAAGTGTCCACTCACTAGTCCTTCTTTGCCTGTGCTCGTACTACTAGCAATATCTTCAATCCATGGCTCTTTGTTGGGGGTATTTTTCAGCTCCTTGTCCTTTTTATGACTTAGTTTTGTTAAAACTAGATAGTATTATCCAGAAATTACTGAACTTGAAACAGGTATGACAATTGTTGGAGGAATAACAAAGACGATGTCACTGTGCATCCCTTCTCCTGGTTGAACTGCTACCCTTCCCTCAAGGAACATCTTACACCATTTGGGACAATCCTCCATCCATCCTTAGGATAGAAAAGATCAGTATTCACGAGTGCATTAAATGTTAGTAGAATTAATTTCTTTCTCTATGTAAAATAGTATTCATCATGATGTTTGCTTCTTGAACCCTAATGGATTATTTGGCCCATCTCCTGGGAAAATACATACACCTCATTTTGATGCCACAAATTTAGGGAACACAGAAAACAAGTTTACTACACTCAGGCATGGATACAGGCCAAGCCTTTGGAATGGTACCTCAACATTTAGTATTCCCTACCTTAATTATTATAAAAATTCTTTGTTAATTTGTGTATGTATATGTGTGCATACCCACAAGAATAGTGTGATCACATAGTAATCATTATTAGTTTCTGCTATTAATATGAGATGAAAGATGAAGAGATGAGTTTATGGTGAGTCCAAGGTTTTGGAATGAGCACCAGGAGAAATGCAGCTGCTATTTACTGAAATGGGGATCAGTGAGGAAGGACGTGCGGGAAGAGTGCAAACAGAAGTGCAGATATAGACAAGCTAAGTCAGTGATGACCCAGAGGCGTGAAAGTGAGTGCACTCTGTGGTGCAGTTCAGATGAGAGATCTAAAGAGAAAAAATAAAGTGGTCAACATTTATAAAATTTTAAAAAGCTATGGAATTGCATACAATCACTGAGAATGTGATATACTTGGGGAGAAGAAGACTGAGTTCGGTGCATTTCAAAATGTAGAAAAGGCATCAGCAAAAGTGACTGAAAGGTGAGGTGAGAGGACAATGGGGGTGGGTGGCATGGGTCTTATATACTAAGAATCTGTTTCTAAAAAAAATTATTTTTCTTTTATTGATTTTTAGAGAGGGAGAAAAGGAGAGGGAAAGAGAGATAGAAACATCAATGAGAGAGAACATCGATTGGCCCCTTCCTGCATGCCCCTCACTGGGGATCAGGCCTACAACCTGGGCATGTGCCCTGACCAGGAATTGAACTGGTGACCTCTTGGTGCATGGGCTGATACTCAACCGCTGAGCCACACCAACTGGGCAAGAATCTGTTTCTATAAAGAATGTGATCGACTGTGCCAACTGCTGTTGATAAGATGAGGGCAGATAATGGTCCAGTTGATTTAATAACCAAGTTTTATTGGGGAGTTTAGCTGCAATTATTGAATTACCTGGTATGAGTCTAAGAAAGAAATTGGATACACGAATTCTAGATAATTTTGGGGAGAGTTTTATTGTAAACAAGGAAGAACAGTGTGATTGGTGATAGCAGAGAAGATGTGTAGTCAAAGATATGTTAAAATGTGTTCTGCATTGAGTTTTATTTTTTACCTAATAGTAAATTTACGTAACAACAATGCGAATAAAGCATGCAACAAAATAGTCTAAGAGGGGATCATTTCAATGCAAAAGTGGAGGATTTTGCCTTTGGCCTTGGTAAGAGGCACAGAAAAATTTTAAATTGGGAGGAAAAGCAGAATGTGAGTATAAGTGCAGGTGGATGGGTAGACATGTCATAAAAATCTATTATATTTTATTTCTGACTGGTTATACTCCTCCAGTTTTAAAAAATATAGTGTTTAAGAAGAAAGATGAAGGTGTATAGTCTTTGATATTATAAATAAAGAATTAATAGACAAGGCACATAGTGTAGGATCTCTGAACAGGAAGGAAGTTGAGGTTACTGGCCATGAGTGAAAAATGAGATCAGTCAGGATGGGTGTGTGTTCACCTCCATCCACTATGGGTTGCTTAGATGCAGGCATAGAACAGGTACAGTTAGACTTCATTAAGAATGAGATTTGTCCAGTGTAGTAAAATGCAGAAACAAAAAGGAAGAGGGAGAGGAAAATTGTATGTTCATGCAACAGAGTGACTACTATGTTCACGTAGACACCAAAGCAGGTAATGAGGAAAGCAGTAGTGATAGGGATAAAAATAAGTTGTAGGTCAATGGATTGAAGGTGGCTCACTTGGAAAGAAGATATTGGAATTCTATAGTAATAAAGAATGTAATTGAAAGATAGGAGATGGGGCTGAGAATGGAGTGATTGAAGCTGAAATGAAGAAAGGGTGTGGTTGCTGGAACTAAGACTAGGGCAGGACTACAGAGTGAATGACTGAAGAGATAATGATCAATAGAAGTGAAGCAATGAAAGAACTTCTAGGGTTAGGAGACTGAAGGATCTTTAATATTCTGGTAAGAATTCTATTGGGGAAATAGTGTGACAGGTGCTATATCTGCATGTGTAATGTGTGGAATACAACTCTGAAGTATAAGCATTGTCTGCTTTGTTCATATTGTATGTTAATAGAACCCAGAAAGCTATCTGGCACATAATATGTGCTCAATAAATATTTTTTTAAAAAATTAATTAATGAATCTATTAAGTTCTAAATCGGATGCCTGCTGAGTTTTAAAAACTATATTAAGTATCTTACATGAAGTAGTTATCTATGAAAAAAGCCACTTTATTTTTTCACATGTGTCTTAATTCTTATCTTACAAATGCTGAAATTAAGACTCGAAGAAGTTACAAAATCTGTTGATTGTCACACACTTAGGATAATAATGTACCTCTAAAAATGCTGTGCTATTTCCATTATTCAATCATTTACGAAAAGACTTTGTGTCACATACATTAGATGATTGTAGAAGTGTTTAATAGTTTAATTAAATCTGTTCTAATTGTTATGTCTAAACATAAAAAAAGAAAACATCTCTTAGAACAATCTTTCTGAAAGAGCAATTACATCAAACAAGTTCATAAAGAAATAATCAGTAGCTGGGATGTTAAGATTCATGGTAGTAATAAGACATTGAGCAAATAGGAAACAGCTATTACTGTACATTTAACTTTTCAGCAACTCTTGTATTTTTAATAAGTTGATCAAAATTTTCAATTTATAAAAATGAAGAAGAGCAATATTTATTGCTCTGTGCTACTTGCATATTTCTGGTGCTTATTATGTTTATAAAATTTCTATTTACAAACAATAAGCTTAATATAATCATATTATTTTAATTTCCATATTGCCAATATAAAGCTCCAAATTCTAATTAAGATTATGAGAAATGTCTTCAACTAGAATTATAGATATTAACAGTTGCTTTGAAGCAAATGTCAACATGGTAGAGAACATATCTGGAGAAAGGAAGCCTGATAAAATTAGTCAGTAACTCCTAAATTTCTACTTTTAAAATGTATTGTAATGCAGAAGGAGATCCCGAAGCTTTAGCGATATAAAAGCTTTTTGATTAAAAATAGTCTAGAGTGGATTACTCACCTTCTATTTCAATATTGATTAATGTTGTTTGATCCTAGTAGGATCAGTATTTCATTCTAAAAGAACACCTGCCATTCTGAATCTCATTAAGTTTGAAAATAAGTTGTCAATTTTCCTTTGTTGGCCACTATTTTGACCAGGAATCATTCAGAGTGTGTCAACTAATTTAATCTTTAAAAAAATCTCTCCTTAGTAGGTGTTATTACATGTATTTTACCAATAAGTAAAGCAAGATCCAACGCAGTTAAGAACTTATCAAATGTAGGAGGTAGAACCAGGTTTCTAAACAGGGTTTTCCTGACTTGAAAACACATACTTTTTATCATCTCCTTAGATTTAGCCTGTTTGAGCTTCTGAAGTCTAGGACTACCAAAGAGGTTCCTACTGACCCTAAAATCATATAGATTAACAAAGAAACCAAGTTTAATAATTTAGGTTATGTATGAAATCAACACTAACTTACTTCTCTTTACAATAAAGGGAATTGTTATGGACTAAATAATGTGGCCCCACCCCAACTAATATGTTGAAGCCCTAATAAAATGTGATGTTATTTAGAGGTCATTAACTATTGGTAAAGTCATGTTGATGGACCCTTATGTAGGGATTAGTGTCCTTATAAGATTAGGAGGAGACAACAGTTCTTTGTGAAGACAGGAAAGTGACCATCTGAAAGACAGAAATAGGGCTCTGACCAAAAGCCAAATCTACTGGTACTTTGATCTTGGACTTCCCAGCCTCTAAAATTGTAAGAAATACCTGATGTTTAAGTCAACCAGTCTACGGTATTTGGTTACAACAGCCCAAGATGATTAGGACAGGAATCTGGTAAAACTTTTGATCTATTAGATTCCATCTCCTCTATCCTTCAAAACTACTTACTGCATTGTTATTACATTTCAATACATCCCTTGCCTTAGCTTTTCTGACAACAAAGTAATGTCTCATTTTTCTTTATTTCTGTCTGTCACATAGTTTCCTAACACATAATATGTGCTTAGCAAATATTATTATTTGTTCATATGATTCTTCATCCCTCAACTTACAATTTTTATTCATTCCCCAAATACCTGCAAATGAATTGATTTTACTGTCTACTTCCACTCTATCAGGAATTATCATTTTTAAGACAAACTCATTTATTTCTTAGTGTGAATTTCAATGTCAGGGAACTTTCAGATTGATAGAGTGGGGGTGTAGTGCTCTCCTCAAGGCAAGCTGGTATAATTACTGTCCTCCTGGGTCACTGTTGCACCGTTATCATTCATGTGTTCCTGCAGACTCCCTGGGAACATTTCAGTTGTTCCTGGAGTAAGTTGACCTTCAAGTGTACAAATGCTCAGTATTATTTTTCTGAGTTCAAAAGAAATGACATACTTTGATTAAACCAATTTTATAGTAACCAGAATAATAGCAAGTAGAATGCCAAATGTTAGTTTTTATAACAATATTTTGTATGATTCCTAATCCTCCTATTTTTTCACACCTCTGTTAATAACATAATGTTTGTGACTGTCATTGAGACTAGAAAACACTGATATAATAATTAAAAATAATAAGGCTTTTTGATAGAGTTGAAGCATGCTCTTTAACTTTGTTACTTCACTGAAATAGCAGCCCATGATAGGTTTAAGCTCCTGCTACTATTTTGGAAAACAAAAACAAAAAATACGCACAGAATATGTAATCTTTGATCTTCGGATCTCATATTATATCACAAGAAATCACAGGAAATCATTTAGCATAATTTATAGAATATTGAGAAAATTAGGCCAATTAATTTATCCTAGTTGGGTTTAAGTGCAGATCTTATACATGGAGAGTTAAATATTTAAGAACTATTATTTCAGATCACATTCTTAAATCTAGAGTACTAACTCATGGCCAACATGATTGCTTTAAAGCATATACTGTGCTTCAATTTTCAGGATTAAACGTAATCTAATGAATCATTTTTTCCCCAATACCTTCTAGAATTTATGTGGGGGAGTAAATTGGCAATTTTTCCTGAAATGTCTAGTAAATTAGTAACTTCAGAAGAGAATGACTGAGCAAGTATGTGTGTGTGAGAAAGAGAGAGAGAGAGAGAGAGAGAGAGAGAGAGAGAGAGAGAGAGATAAAAATTCAGGAAAGTGGATTATTACTATGAGTGCTAAAATATAGAAAAAGAACACTATATAATAATTTTATAAAACCCTTACCACTTGGACTTGTCCTCAACATTAACATACCAACTTCAACTTAGAGCTCAGTGATAATTTTTTCTCATGCATCAAATTACTACTAAATATGTCATTTCATAATTAAAGAACCTAATGTTATCTTTGACTTCATATATTTAAAACAAACTAAAATATCTTATAGGAATAATTTTTCAAAACATAAACTTCCCTTGAGATGCAAAACAGGACAAATAAACTTCTTACTTACTTGGATGAATATATTGCTTACCACAATTCAATCAATTGAATTCATTTAGAAAAGAAACATGCATTACAAAAGAAACACTGTAGCAAAGAGTAAACAGCTCATTTTACATCGAAAAGTTACAAAAGCCACCACACTGGTTTACAAAGAAAAATTTAGTGAAAAAGGCAAAACAGAAATCATCTTTAGTAACAATTACTGCAATTTTCATTGTAATGTTGCAGCGGTTTTTTGAAATAACTTTTTAATAGGATTAATGTGTACCTTCTCTGGGGTTTGGCAGGCGAGCAATTCAGTGTTATACAGAGAAAATGTATTGGCCTTTTAGTGGTGGGAATGGGCTCTATATTCCTGAGAAATGCAGCTGCAAAATAGTAAAACCAAAATTGAGCTAAAGAAATATCTTCCCACTACCTATATCAAGCAAGTTAGAAGCATATTCAATTGCTGTTTGAATCATTTGTGACTGGTGATTGTCACGATGTCATGTGTCATTTGCAATCACAGTCAGCTTTTTTCATTAGGTTTTCAGACTTAATTTCAGAAAATGAATTTATATTTTAAGCTCAGAGCACCTGGTCCATGACTAAGGCATGCATCAATAAAAACAATTGGGCTGCTTGATGAGAGGAACATGGTTCTGGATTTAGTTGGCATTTTGTGACTATGGGTGCTAATTGCTAAATGGCTTGGCTGGATTGACTGACAATGCTTCAATGTATATATAAATCCTTGTTCTAGCTATCTATATCTTACTCTGTATTGAATGTGAGTTTTCCAAATTGTATCAAAGCTTTAAATACAGAAATTTACAAAGTAACTTAGAAGACTTTTAGAAACTTAGTTGTGGAACTTAGGGTCCACTGTTTTAAATGTATTCACTCATATCTTTGTACAGACTTCAGACACAAAGATTGGATCAAAAAGTTGAAGTGGAAAGATCTTTAGGAATTTTTAAAAGTAACAATAGAATATTGTTTTTAAATGGTTACATTTAAAGATATATATTGCCTGGTCAGTGTGGCTCAATGGCTGAGCATTGACTCATGCACCAAGAGGTCACTGGTTTGATTCCCAGTCAGGGCACATGCCCAGGTTGTGGGCCCAATCCCCAGTGGGGGGGGTGCAGGAGGCGGCCAATTGATGTTAATCGATGTTCTCTCATCGATGTTTCTCTCTCTCTCTCTCTCCTTTCCTCTCTCTCTAAAAATCAATAAAGAAAAATAAATAAATAAATAAAGATATATATATATATATGATTTATTTATCAACTTTCATGTTTACATTTTTGACTCATGTAATTTCAGTTTTTTAAAGAGAAATGTATACCTATTTCACATCGATATATTGATTGAAGGGATAACAGTGGTATTTCTAAAACACTTTCTTGGTCATAATCTAGTTTAATACTTGCATCAACAGCACGAAGAAGATATTATTGCCATTAATGTATCATTTATAGCTGTGTAGACTTAGACACACACAGAGAAATCTTTCAAATACCCTTCTCCTGAACTGTTCCTTTATTCATTGCCTTTGTTATTCAAAGCGTGGTCAGAGGGTCAGCAGTATCACCACCACTGGGAAGCTTATAAGAAATGCACAATCATGGGCCTTTTCAAAGACTGACTGCATTAGAATCTGCATTTTAAAGAAGATGCCTAAGTGATTCATATGGACATTAAAGTTTGAATAGCACTGATGTAGACTACCTTCAGGTTGTAGCAGAGGAAATCTTCATGTGATCTGAAAATCAATATTCGTCTTTAATATTGAACCTGGATGAAATGTACCATACCACATACCTGATCCACAATCTGTAAATGTCTACATTTTTTTTTTTTTTTTTTGGTGGGCATATAAGTGAATCACATTTCTATACTGTGATTAACATATTAGGAAACACATTGATAATTATGTATTATTAATAATTATGTATTTTGAACTAAACAATCAGGAAGAGAGTAAAAACTAGCCAATCACTTGACTAAATATTGTATACAATTGTATCTAATTACTTGAATAAGAGGCATACTAATTAAAATGCCTTAAAAGAGGTAAAAATTATATACTACGAGGGTCCAAAATGTAAAAAAGAAAAATGACAGCAAGTTGTATAAATGAGAAAAAAATTATTACTGAGAAAGCTTCACTTGAATTTGAAATTGAATAATATAAAAACAGATATAGGATTCCAAAATGGCAGCAGAGTGAATGGAAGCTACACAGACCATCTCCCAGGACCAAACTGGAATTACAACTAAAATAAAGACAAATCGTTGGGAAAAAGCAACAGAAAAGTAGCTGGAGAGGACCCATATAACCACGGTCAGAAACAGGACATAAAATCAAGCACTGGTAGGATCTGCGGAGGCCTGAGAGGGCGGGCTGGGAGTCCATAGACAGCAGCTGTTTTAGCTGTGAGCAGCTCCCTCAGGGTTAAAATCCCAAGCCAGCTCCACAGCACACAAGGCTGGCACAGAGCAATAAATTAGCTACAGCCACTCACCTTGGGCTCTGGCAGAAGGAGGGTGGACTGGACTGGAACTGTATGGACACTCGGAAACTTGGAGAGCTGGGAGGGCATTGGGAGTTTTGTGCTGAATCTCCATCATAGGACAGTGGCCACCTTACTTGAAGAGCACCTTCCTAGAGCCCCAGGGAGAAGCAACAGCTCCTCCCTAAGAAGTTTAACTCCACCCAGCTGGGCCAGAGAAATGCAAATTGAGGCTCATTAACAGCCAGCACCAGCCCCACCCTCTGGAAATCCTCTTACCCTGAACACATGAGAAAGTTTTTCATTCAGCTGAGGGCTACAAACCAAAGCTCATCAAGTAACTGAGACTAATAACGTCCAGGCAAAAAGCTAGAGGATAGCTGAAGCTTTCCTGGGCTTGAAAATCTACCCAAGAAAGTAAGACTTGATGGTGGTGTTTAACATGGGTCCTTCCACACTCATCCAAACCCAGTAGAGGGAGCCACAAACAGCAGAACACCAACACCCACAGGGAAAATTTAGCAGGCTCCAAAACCCACTGAGATAGCCAAAAATAGTGAAAAAAAGAAACAAATCCAAATGAAAAAACAAGAGAACTCTACTGAAGATAAGATAAATGACATGCAGCTAACCAAGTTGTCAGAGGTAGAGTTCAGAGCTATGATCTCAAGGAAGCTCAATGGCATGAGTAAAGATATAGAAACATTGAAAACCAACTAAGTGGAAATGAAGAAGGACATAGCAGAAATAAGGAACACATTGGAAGGAATAACCAGCAAAGTAGAAGAAGCTGAGAACCGGATCAGTGAATTAGAAGACAGGATAGAAAAAATCAACCAATCAGAAAACCAAAAAGAAAAAAACAATTCAAAAACAGGAAGATAGCTTAAGAGAACTGTGGGACAACTGGAAACGTAATAACATTTGCATCATAGGAGTTCCAGAAGAAGAAGAAAATGAGCAAGGGTTAGAGAATATATTTGAAGAAATAATGACAGAAAATTCCCTAACTTAGTGAAGGAAGAAGGCATTTAAGTTCAAGAAGCACAGAGAGCCCCAAGTAAGAAGAACCCAAACAGGCCCACACCAAGACACAAAATAATTAAAATGCCCCAAATTAAAGCAAAGAGAGAATCCTAAAGGCAGCAAGAGATAAGCAACAGGTTACCTACAAAGGAACCCCTATAAGGCTATAAGCTGACTTCTCAACAGAAACACTACAGGCCAGAAGGGAATGGCATGAAGTAATCAAGGTCATAAAAAACAAGAATCTGAATCCAAGACTACTCTATGCAGCAAGGCTATCATTCAAAATAGAAGGTCAAATAAAGAGCTTCCCAGACAAAAAAAAAAAAAAGGCTAAGGGAATACATAGCACCAAACCAGCACTGCAAGAAATGTTAAAAGGACTGTTGTAATTAGTAGAAATAGGAAGACATATATTACCAAAATAAATAAAAATGGCAATAAATAAGTACATATCAATAATCACCTTAAATGTGAATGGACTGAACGTCCTGATCAAAAGACACAGAGTAGCTGATTGGATAAAAAAGCATGACTCATATATATATTGTTTACAAGAGACCCACCTCACAACAAAAGACTCAAATAGGTTGAAAGTGAAAGGATGGAAAAAAAAAAATCTTCCAAGCAAAAGAAAAGGAAAAAAAGCTGGGGTAGCAACACTCATTTCTGATAAAATAGATTTCCAAAATGAAGGCCATAACTAGAGACAAAGAAGGCCACTACATAATATTGAAAGGATCTATCCAACAGGAAGATGTAACCTTGGTAAATATATATGCACCCAATATAGGAGCACCAAAATATATTAAAAATCTTCTGGAGGACTTCAAAGGAGAAATCGACAGCAATACAATCAAGGCAGGGGACGTCAACACCCCGCTGACATCACTGGATAGATCATCTAGACAAAAAAATTAACAAGGAAACAGAGACTCTAAATGATGCACTAGGTCAAATGGATTTAATAGATATCTACAGAGAATTGCACCTCAAAACTGCAGAATTCACATTCTTCTCAAGTGCACATGAGACATTCTCAAAGATAGACCACATTTTAGGACACAAACTAAGTCTCTACAAGTTCAAAAAGATTGAAATCATATCAAGCATCTTCTCAGATCACAATGACATAAACTAGAAATCAATTACAACAAAAACACGCAAAGACATTTGAACACATGGAGGCTAAATAGCATGTTATTAAACAATGAATGGGTTACCAAGGATATCAAGGAAGAAATTAAAAACTTCCTGGAAACCAATGAAAATGAACACACAACAACACAAAATCTATGGGATGCAGCGAAAGCAGTCCTGAGAGGGAAGTTCATAGCACTACAGGCCTACCTCAAGAATCAAGAAAAATTTCTAATAGACTATCTAACCTCACAGCTTAAAGAACTAGAAACAAACAAAAAGAAAATCCCAGAGCAAGTGGAAGGAAATAAATAGTAAAGATCAGAGCAGAAATAAATGATATAGACCAAAAAACAATTCAAAAGATAAATGAAACAAAGAGCTGGTTCTTTGAAAAGATAAACAAAATTGATGGACCCTTAGCTAGACTCACCAAGAACCAAAGAGAGAGAACCCAAATACACAAATTCAGAATTGAAAGAGGAGAAGTAACAACTGACACCACAAAAATACAACGGATCATTAACAAATATTATGAACAACTATACGGCAACAAATTGGACAATCTAAGCAAAATGGACAAATTTCTAGAAACATTTAGTCTCCCAAAACTGAACTGAGAAGAGATAGAAAACTTGAACAGACCAATAAAAACTAAGGACATTGAAGATGTAATCAAGACCCTCCCAGCAAACAAAAGCCCAGGCCTGGACAGCTTCATGGGGGAGTTTTACCGAACAGTCAAAGAAGAACTAACACACATTCTCCTCAAACTATTCCCAAAAATTCAGGAAGAAATACTTCCAAACTCGTTTTATGAGGCCAGCATATTTCTAATTCGAAAACCAGAAAAAGACACTAAAAAGAAAGAAAATGACAGGCCAATATCCCTGATGAACATAGATGCCAAAATCTTGAACAAAATACTAGCAAATCAGATCCAGCAACACATTAAAAAAATGATTCACCATGACCAAGTGGGATTCATCCCAGGGATGCAAGGCTGGTACAATATTCACAAATCAATAAATGTGATACACCACATAAACAAAATGAAAGATAAAAACCATATGATCGTATCAGTAGATGTTGAAAAAGCATTTGACAAAATCCAGCACCCATTTCTGATAAAAACGCTCAGTAATTTGGGAATAAAGGGATCATATCTCAACATAATAAAGGCCATATATGAAAAACCTACAGCCAACATCATACTCAATGGGCAAAAACCAAAAGCATTTCCCTTAAGAACAGGAACAAGGCAGGGATGCCCACTTTCACCACTCTTATTTAACATAGTACTGGAAGTCTTAGCCACAGCAATTAGACATGAAGAAAAAATAAAAGGTATCCAAATTGGAAAGGAGGAAGTGAAACTGTCATTATTCGCAGATGACATGATATTGTACATAGAAAACCCTAAAGACTCCATCAAAAATCTACTAGATTTAATAAACGAATTTGGCAAGGTAGCAGGATACAAAATTAACACCAAGAAATCGACAGCATTTTTATACACCAATAATGAACTCACAGAAAGAGAAACTAAAAAAAACAATCCCATTTACCATTGTGGCAATTAAAATTAAAAAAAAAGAAATTAAGATACCTAGGAATAAACTTAACCACAGAAAGTAAAGGAGCTATTTGCAGAAAACTATAGGACATTGAAAAAAGAAATAGAGGGTTGTCAGTCTGTACCCTACTTCCACATCTCTGGGTCTACAATGTTTCTCAGACTATGTTCATTATATTCCACAAATAAGTGAGATCATGTGATATTTGTCTTTCTCTGCTTGGCTTGTTTCGCTTAGGATGATACTGTCCAGGTCTCTCCATATCATCTCAAAGGATAAGAGATCTTTCTTTCTTACAGCTGCATAGTACTCTATTGTGTATATGTATCACAGCTTTTTTATCCATTCATCTACTGATGGACACTTGGGCTCTTTCCAGATCTTAGCTATTGTAAATAGTGCTGTTATGAACATGGGGGTACATATATTCTTTTTGATTGGTGTTTCAGGCTTCTTAGGGTATATTCCTAGAAGTGGGATCACTGGGTCAAATGGCAATTCAGTAATTAATAAAAATAAATAAATAAATAAATAAATAAATAAATAAATAAATATGCAAAGTAAAAAAAAAGTTAAAAAATGAAAGGATGAAATATTATTTTTTAAAAAAGAGTAACTGTCCTACACCTAAAACGAATATATTATATATCAACTGTAATTGAAAAATAAATTTTTTTACAAAGAGTAAAAAAAAAAAATAGAGGAAGATATAAAAAAGTGGAAGCACATACCGTGTTCATGGATTGGAAGAATCATCATCATTAAAATGTCCTTACCACCCAGAGCCATCTATAGATTCAATGCAATCTTCATCCAAATACCAATGACATATTTCACAGAACTAGAACAAATACTTCAAAAGTTCGTATGGGATCAAAAAAAGACCCCAAATAGCCACAGTAACCTTGAAAAAGAAGGACAAAGTAGGTGGACTCACAATACTAGATATCAGTTTATAGTACAAAGCCACTGTAATCAAAACTGCCTGGTACTGGCACAAGAACAGGCATATAGATCAATGAAACAGAACAGAGATCATGGAAATTGACCCAAGACATTATGCTCAATTAATATTTGACAAAGTTGGCAAGAGCATACAATGGGGTAAAGACAGTCTCTTTAATAAAGGGTGTTAGGAAAACTGGACAGCTACATGTAAAAAAATGAAACTAGACCATCAATTTACACCATACACAAGAATAAACTCAAAATGGATAAGAGACTTAAATGTGACTCGTGAATCCATAAAAATCATAGAAGAAAATATAGGCAACAAAATTTCAGATATCATGCTCAGCAGAATTTTCACTGATACATCACCTGAGGCAACAGAAACAAAGGAAAAAATGAACACATGGGACTATATCAAACTAAAAAGCTTCTGCACAGCAAAAGAAACAAGCATCAAAATGGAAAGGGAACCCACTATATGGGAGAGCATAATTGCCAATGATACATCAGATAAGGGGTTAATTTCCAAAATATATAGAGTGCTCATACAACTCAACAAAAGGAAGACAAAGAACCCAATTAAAAAATGGAGAGAGGAACTAAATAGACACCTCTCCAAAAAAGACATACAAATGGCCAAGAGATATATGAAGAAATGCTCAATATCACTAATCATCAGAGAGATGCAAATTAAAACAACAATGAGGTATCACCTCACACCTGTCAGAATAGCTGCCATCAACAAATCATCAAACAACAAGTGTTGGCGAGGGTATGGAGAAAAGAGGACTCTAGTACACTGCTGATGGGAATGCAGACTGGTGCAGCCACTATGGAAAACAGTATGGTGTTTCCTCAAAAAATTAAAAATTGAATTGCCATTTGACCCAGTGATCCCACTTCTAGGAACATACCCTAAGAAGCCTGAAACACCAAACAGAAAGAATATATGTACCCCTATGTTCATAGCAGAACTATTTACAATCTCTAAGATCTGGAAACAGCCCAAGTGTCCATCAATAGATAAGTGGATAAAAAAAGCTGTAGTACATATATACAATGGAGTACTATGCAGCTGTAAGAAAGAAAGATCTCTTATCCTTTGAGATGACATGGAGGGACCTTTAGAGTATTATGCTAAGCAAAATAAGCCAATCAGAAAAAGACGAATACCACATGATCCCACTTATTTGTGGAATATAATGAACAAGGTGGGCTGATGAACAAAATATACCCAGAGACATAGAAAGGAATATGGTTCAGACTGACAAACCTCAGAGGAGGGGGGCGGGGGGGGGGATGGATAAGATGAACCATAGAACTTACATGCATGTATGCATAACCAATGTACATAGACAACACTGCTGGGGGAGGGGGATTGGGGGTGTAATGGGGAGGAGCGTGTCTAGGGGAGAAAAGGAGAAACATCTGTAACAAAAATGAATTAATAAAAATTGGAAGAAAAATAAAACCAGATATTGCTGGGAGGTTGTTTCCCACTTGGAAGGTTAGAGTGTGAGTAAAAGTTGAAATGTTAGGGAAAGGGACGTTTTGGGGAATAAGTGGTCTCTGTTAGCTAGGATATGGAGCACACAATAGGAGGTTAAAAATTAAGACTGGCAAAGTCAATTGAAGTAATATCATTCAGAGGCTGGAAACTATCTTGAAGTGTTTTTAGATCATTAGGTATTATGATTCTTGAATGATTTTCATTAAGGGTCTACTGAGATTATAACAAGATATGATGGTTAACTTTATGTATCAACTTGACTTGGCCAAGGGGTACTGAATAAATATTATTTCTTCATGTGTCCATGAGGGTGTTTCCAGATGAGATCAGTAATTGAACGGTGGCTTTAGTAAAGATTACCCTCTCCAGTGTGGGTAGATAGGCATCATCCAATCTGTTGAAATCTGGAACAGAACAAAAGAGTGGAGGAAAGAGGAACTTGCCCCTTTGGCTTCTCACCTTCTGCTAGAGCTGGGGCAATGCTCTTCTTGGGCTGAGACCTGCACCAACTGTCCCTGTGGTCCCCAGGCCTTCAGACTCAGGGACCCCACCATGGCTTCCCTGGGCCTCCACTTACAGACGGCAGATCACGAGACTTGTCAGCCTCCATATCGCCTGAGCCGATTCCTCAGTAAATCTCTTCATGTACATATTAGTGATTTTCACGAGATTTTGGAAAGATCTGTTCACTTCTTGCTGGAAGGATGGTACAAAAGAGAGAGAAAAGGCTGGCAAACAGGTTGCTCCTGAAATCTCCTAGATGATAATGAAGATAATGGTAAGAAAGATAGATGAAGGGGTTATCAGAAATCAGTTTTGGAGATGTGATCTGTAGGGCTGAGATCTCATTGTGTAAGGTAAATGAAGGGGAATACAGAATAAAGGTTAATCGTCGAGTTTCAATCCTACTTGAGAAAGAAGAGCCAGGCCATTGACAGAACTTAAGAAATCAGAAAAAAAAAATCAAATTTAGTTTTGAAATATGGATATAAATTAGTCAACATTGGACTATTTAGGTGTCTGCATCATAAGACAGTGAGGATAGAGAAATATTTCATGTGTATATTTGACAGTAATGAGCACAGATGAAAGAGCTGAAACCCTGGAAGTAGATGAGAGTCCAGTGGGCCTGAAGAGCTCACATTAGGATATGCTCTCCTCTCCTTTGCCCTTTTCTGGCTATGGTGTTATCAGCCTCCCAGGCAAAAATCTGCTTGATTTTTAACTTTTTTCACCTACCTATGTCATTCTTTCCTTTTCGCACTGGTACACAAGTTGCTAAAAGCAGACATTTCCCACACTGATAAATGTGACCAATGTTCATTTTCTCCTTTATTCAAAGTAGGGAATGTGCTTTACCTGAGGCTGTAATAAGTCCCCCCCCAACCCCCAAGAAACATTTCTCTAACTTCCATTTCAGCTCCTACTGCCATGTAATGTAGCTTTTACCAATGAGATAGAGGCCGAACTTCCTGGGAGCCCTTCAAAGGGAGCTCATCAGTACAACAGGAACTTCATTTGTGTCTTGTCTTCTTATTTCATGAAACACCTGCTTAATGGCGGGGCCTCTGGCAACCATCCTGCCAGTGTAAAAATTAAGATCCCACCGAATGGATGGGTGTGTAGAGGATCTTAAAAGAACAATATTAGAAGAGACTGGTTTGCTTGGAGTCACAGCAACAGTATTGGATTATTATTATTTTTTTCACTTAAAAGTTTTCTAAAATAAAAACACACTTTAAAAATTTGTTTAACCATTGTTTTGGACCTCATTGATTCTCTTGTCCCAATGCAATTCCTAACTGATAAAATTAATTCAATGTGTTCCTGACCTAGCTTTTGCCACTCTAAAGAGCAGACTTAGTATCATCCTGAGAAATGTGTACATTTTAAGGGAAAGAAATAGTAGTGTGCTATGCTGAGCCTCATAATCGATGTGGCTTAACAATGTGTGTTCAACTAGGGGTAGATTTTAAAGACAGGTATGGTTTTTCGATGACAGGCTTATTTATCACTTTAATATTCCTTCAGCTTTCTGTTCCAATTGTCTGTGTTGATAGGAGCAAGCATGAATTCCATGTTAGAACCGCAGCATCAATCATGGGCACCAGCTGAGAAAGCAGAACATCCTCAAGTCCCTTGATTCCATATTCCTGTCATGCTGGCCTAGTGCAGTGTGAAATGCATGCTGATCTATTAGGGGTTGATAAAAAGCAACATGATTAACACATGATTTATATCCTTTGAGATCAACAGCATATGGAAAATAGTGACAAATGGAGGATCTAGTGGGACTGAGAAACATTATATTAAAAGTAGAAAGCCTTGATTACCTTATCTTGTATAATTCATCATTCTTGCTTTCATGTTATCTCCCCTTCTACCAGCACAATAATCAGTAATGCAAATAAATAAATAAGTAAATAAATAAAATAAAAAGTGCGTGCTGGACTTACGTTACATCTTCTTAGAACAAATGCAAGTTTTACTCTTAAGGAATATCTAAAATCCCGCATGTTAGACTTTGTAAATAATGACTTGATACAAATATTCAAATTGAATTGAACGAGTCAAAAAATTAAACTCACCCTGCAAGCCTATGTGGCTTATTCATTCAAAAACTCAAGTGATACAAAACAGAGTCTGTTTATTAATGCTTTATCTGATCCAGATGAAACACTTTCATAAAATATTTGAAGAGATGCTTAATATCAACTAGGAGAAAATTTTGGTGGCCTGACCAATAAATATTTACTTCTTCGCTGGCAGAATCTAATTTCTGTGTTCATCCTTCACCAACTCAATACACAGAAACTCATCTCCAGCTCCAAGTTTCTTACCCGATCAGTTTGAACCAATCATTCTGGCTTCATTCTCACTTCTACTGATGTACTTAGGCATTGGCTTGTGAAGCAGTTCTAGCCAATTAGATAAAAAGGCATGTTTTTCAGGAACCTCTAGGATAGGTTACCTTTTGAAAAAAATCTTCCCTTCCCATTCACTGGCCCTCTGCATTTCTGAGTGTTTTGGTTTGAACTGCAGCAGATTTTTTGTGGCCTGATAAAGGGTTAGCCTGTGGACAAACCAACATGCTGAGGGCAGCAGAAGCTGGATGCTCTGTTTCTTAATTTTTAAGCCAGACAAGTAAGGTTTTCCGACGTTTGCATCCAAAAGGATGCTGATAGAAAACATGATGTCTATTGTGGGCATGCCTGCTATTATTGTAAATTTCTTGTTTATATTTTTCAAAAAATTTAGTCTAAAATACATATATTTTCCATTTTCTGTTAACTTAAGAGAGATTCAATGATCTGTCATCCCCATTTTTTTTTTTTTAAACTTTGAGCACTCATTTCCTGAGGTTAAAAATTCAGATTCCTGGACAGAACATGAAACCTACTGTCTAAGCATATTTAAAAGGGATGACCAAGATTTTTTTTTTTTTTTTTTGGTACATGCCCCTAGTGGGAACTGAACCCGGGACTCTCTGGTCCGCAGGCCGACGCTCTAACTGCTGAGCCAAACCAGCCAGGGTGATGACCAAGATTTTTAACTTAAAAATATTAATTGCTTGACCAAGATATCTAAATATTTAAAAACCACTCTTCATTGTTTTAATTGTTTGAGAAATAGTGATAGATATGTAATAATTTTTTTTTAACCCTCACCCGAGGATATTTTTCCATTTATGTTCAGATAGAGGGGCGGGGAGAGAAAGAGAGAGAGAAACATTGATGTGAGAGAGATTGGTTGCCTCCTGCATGACCCCGACCAGGGCCGGGGACCAAACCACAACCGAGGTATGTGCCCTTGACCTGAATCAAACCCTCGACTCTTTGGTCCGCGGGCTGATGCTCTAACAGCTGAGCCAGACCGGCCAGGGCTGTAATAAACTTTTTAGTATTTTTAACCTGAGCACCTTTGTAGCTTCTCCTTTAAATTAAAAAAGCCTATGGTTTAATATTGTCATGAAGTCTATTTCAAACACTTCAAAATCTTATTTTAAAACTAAGTAATTTTGCAAAAGTTAGTGCTCTCCACTCTCAAAGATGTGTGTATCATGCATTACAATTCATGGACATAATTAGTATCAGCATCAGCAGTTTCTCAGAATGTATTAAACCTACTCTTAACTATCTTAATCAACTTCATAGAGTCTTGGCAAAAATTCTTAAAAAATGGAATTTGTACTATATTTATAACAGATAAATAGCATTCAAAATTTTAAGATAGTATTTAGAGGGTTAGGAATGATATCAATAATGCAATATGCAAAGGATATAGAGTCCTATTTTACAAACATTAATGAATCAATTTTAATGATGGTTAATTTAGGAAACTTCAGAGGACAGTAACTGTGTTGTTGTGTCTGCTGGGTCCGTGACCTAATTGTAGAAGGAAATGTGTTGTGTTAAAAAGAAAAGAAAATACTCGTTAGACCCAGCAATGATAAAAAAATATATATGGTTTTTGCTTGGGAGTCAGGCCCTGCAACTGAGCTTCATCATCTGCCTGCTGGCCATGAGAAGCGACAAGAGCTGGGGACAGAAAATACTCACTTCCCCAAATGTAAACCAGAGAATTTATGTGCCTTCCTCAGAGATACACTGCAGACAGGATCTGAACGTTTCCTTTTCATAATATGCTGTGGTTTGTACTGGTGATCAAACCAGTTTGGCTTCTAAAGGATGTAACCACCAAGGTCATTCCCAAAGACGTAAATAAGCAGACATTTAGAATGTCAGCGATACACTTTGTCAAGATGTTCCATGGCAGTACACTTGGTTGTGATGTCTTCGCGAACCAGTTCTAAGGGGAGTTGAAGATGCTAATACGTCCGTAGAATTGAGAATACAGCACATACCTAGTGCTTAGTGTTAAATATGCATGAAACATAATGTCTTCATGGTTAGTTCTAATTTTGGGAGTTATATTTGCACATTCAAGTTTTACATTTCTACTTTTTATTATTAACACACAGATGTGGGAGCCGTTTTCTGCAGCTACGATAATTTAGGTTTTCAAAGCTTTTTTCCTGACAAAGATAAAATTATTATTATGAGACATGACGAAAGTGGCCACTTTTCTGTTGAATCACTAGCACACAGTATGAGTTTCTCTTAAAAATTTTATCCAGGTTGTTTATACATATTGCGTGCTTAACAACCATAGTGAGGACTGAAAATACAAAAGGGTATTTTACCAGAAACATATAAAGGTGCTCAACTTATTTCAAGGTCCATTAATAATTTATTCAAAGCAATCTTGATAAAGTTAGGAAATGAGCTCTTATTTCTATTTTTCTGCAAGATAATTTCTCCAATTATTAGTGTTTTTCAGTGAGATAGCATTGTAGGATTTTTTAATAGAAATATAAAACTAGAAGGTTTAATTTATTTTTAATTAGTGTGCTTATTTTTGTCGTGTCCTAAAACAGGCATTAGACTGGCTCCTTATAACCTAGTGCATGTTTCTTGAGTAAACTTACAAACATTAGTAACACCCTGGCGTATATTGCCACATAAGTGCATAAAAAAGAAAACATCACTCAGTTGTTTTGTAAGTGATCATAAATGGCCATTAATTTTGGTTCCCAATTATAGGCTAATGGCTAATGATATTCAGATATTCCTTTTATTGCTCCAATTAAGAGGCTAGTTGTATGAGCAAAACATTTAAGATAAAATGTGTCATTTAAAAAAAAAACCACAATTTAGTGCTATTGGTGATGAAAATGAGATTAAATCACATTTTTTACAAATCAAAAACCTGATCAACATAAGATGCATATAAGAGCCAGACAGCCTCAGCACACAGATCAACTCATAAATCAAGAGAGACATTTTTACCAGAACCACTAGCATTGCTGGAGTTGTGAATTCAACATTGATTTACTTATTTTTTATTTCAAATATGACGGCCACAAACCTTTGGGTTTTCAATTTATGAGGCAGTTGAACAAAGTCCCTAGAAATTCAGAGCCAATACATCAAAGTTCTCAGTCCACCACAAACACATTGCTCTCCGCTCTGTGCCTGCACTCTGTGGGGTAGCCAGTCCAGGCCTCTCCAATCCCCACTGCCCTTCCTGAAACCCAGACTTCTCCTCCTAGCCAGATCATGTGACCATCTCATCTCCTTTCTCCATTAAACCTTTCTCACATGCTAGTTAATGCTGATCTGGTTTCTTTCTCTTTTTTTTCTACATTATAGCATATCTTTTTTGTACCTCTCCTTTTGGCAGAGAGTTGACCCTCGCTGTTATTACCAAATACCCCAGGAAGTGAACTGAGCACCTTTTGTGAGGCAGAGTTTACATCAGTTCGCCTTTCCTAGCTACATACTGCTGTAGCCTAAGGACTGGGGAATGGAGCAGTGGTCAACTGCTGGTCTCCACCTTAAATATACTAGCTTTAGCCCTGGCCGGTTTGGCTCAGTGGTTAGAGTGTCAGTCCGAGGACCAATGAGTCGCAGGTTCGATTCCGGTCAGGAGCACGTACCTCGGTTGCGGTTTGTCCCTGGTTCTGGTTATGGTTGTGCAGGAGACGGCCACTTGATGTGTCCCTTTCACGTCGATGTTTCTCTCTCTCTCTCCCTCCCACTCTGTCTGAGCTAACGTGGAAAAATGTCCTCGGGTGAGGATAAAAAACATATATATATATATATATATATATATATATATATATATATATATAAGCTTTACCCACATACACACACACACACACACACACACACTTGCCAGTGTTCCCGCTCTCCAAGTGTTGGGACCACAGATGGAAGATTAATAGATATTACACATTTTCATATGGCAGGAGCTAGCATTGACCTAGTGAGTAATTGATTACTATTGGTTCTTTCTCTGGTATGCCTCTTTGTGGCTTTCTCAGATCTCTGGTACCCCAAAATTCTAACCGATACCTTCTTTTTAAATTAAATTTTATTAACCAATGGTGACATTGGTTAATAAAATGATATGGGTTTCAAGTGTACAATTCTATGATACATCATCTGCATATTGTAGTCTGTGTTTACAACCCAAAGTCATATCATCTTCTGTCACCATATATTGGACCCCCTTTACTCTTTACGACCCTCCCACTCCCCTTGCCTCTGGGAGCCACCATAGTTTTGTCTGTGTCCATGAGTGTTTGTTTGCTTGTTTGTCTTGTTTGTTCATTTGTTGCTTTCAGTTTTATATCCCACATAGGAGTGAAATCATATGGTTCTGGACTTCTAAGGAAGCTATGTTTCCTAAGGCCAGCTGTTCACATTCCTCCTTCTACAGATTCTTTCTGAAACAACACATTCATAGAGCACCTCCCCCCAAACCACCCTCCCGCTCTCCCTAAGCCTCTTGATCCTTATTCATTTTTACTCTTGTGATGGGGGTAAAGACACCAACACCAATTTTTAACATTTCTTTGCAAGTCATTCATTAGGCAACGCACATTTATTGAGTCTCTTGATAACTGCCAGGCACTGGGACTGTAGTAGGAAACAAAAGAGAAATCAAATTCTGCCTTCATTGAGCTAGAAACTATACAAATAAAAGTTAGATGTATAGTGTGCTGCATGGTGATTAGTGCTAAGAAGGCAAAATAAGCAGGAAAGACATCACACACACCGGTGTGCATGAAACAAAGGTTTCATGAACCTGTAATATTACTATATAGGTTTTACTCTTATATTTCTGTTCTATTTTATTACAAATAAATCTAGCCTTAAGTAAAATTGATTTGATCACTTATCAGTTTGCAAAACCCTGTTTGAAATAATTTGTTTCAATGTTTGATTATAAATAAACAAGAAAAAGTGGTTTAGAGAAAACAGAAATTGTTATTTGATATCTCAGGAAGGGCTGAAGGATCCTTTTTAGAGTTTACACAGTGGAGGTTACCCTCAAACCGCAGGGCGGAGCGCTTCCTCCGGCCCATCAGGGCTGGTGCTGTGCACAGACAGCTCGGTTGAGTCACAGACACTGGACGCCACGCGTTGCCTTTGGAAGTTCTGCTTCCCCTGCCAGGAAAGAGGCATGGTGGGAGGGTGTCATTTTATCTCATCTCTAGTTTAATGAATAAAAGTCGCATGCAAGTGAAAGAAGGTGAAATTAGCCAAAGAACATACATGCAAAGCCTGTGGACTTAGACAACAGTGTGGTGAAGGCCAGAGGGAGGAGGAGCAGGAGCTGGGTGGAGGTGGGCACAGAGGGAAAAATGGAGGACATCTGTAATAGTGTCAACAACAACAAAAAAGGCTCATGTAAGCTTTCAGATTATTGGGGCTCAAGTCACATGGCTGAATACTCTAGTTAGATTGAGTCTCTACCTTGTAGCGAGGCAGACTTTCAATGTGGTCAGTTCCATCAACCTAAGTAGTGTTTCTAAACCTTTTGAACCACAAGAAAGTGTGGTGAATGATATCTATACCATATAACTCCATAATGAACGTAAATAATTGTACAATGACAAAAGAAGTTACAAATGAGATTATTATGGAGTCTCAACCTCAATGTATAATATTTATCATGTTGACATGTATAAAAGATGGTTTAAGTTATATGATGAAAACCTAAAGCAACTCTATCACTGTGACATTTAGATTTCTCAGTATATTACATGGGCCTGATCAAAGACAGCAATTTTTTCCCCTCTAATTTTAAATATGTTTTTATTCATTTTATTTTTTAGAGAGAAAGGAAGGGAGAGGAATAGAAACATCGATGTGAGAAACATTGATCAGCTGCCTCCTGCACGCCCCCTCCTGGGGATCGAGCCCATAACCTGGGCATGTGCCCTGACCAGGAATGGAACCGGGACCTCCCAGTCCATGGGATGATGCTCAGTCCACTGAGCCACACCAGCCAGGCTCCCCTCTAATTTTAAAGCCAAAGAGTATTCATTCTTATGTAGTGGATAAAATTAGCAAATTTAGGTTCTCTCCCACATGTAAATTCATTACTAGAAAAATAAAACATTTTTAGTGCAGAGTTCCATAGGATGGTCGATTTCCGTTTACCAAGAAAGCAAGCAAATGGAAAAGGGACAACGAAGATGGAATAGCTATTCTTGGACACATTTTTTCCCCTACCCCATTTCTGGGGCCCCACAATTATTGAGCAGGAAGAGACATTATAGGAATGTTTACTTTTCATTTGGTGTACTTGAAATGACCAGCAGCTATTTGCTTTTGGCTGCAAGTGGGCTTCCTGATGTGGCAAAGGAGGTCTACGATCTTTATGCAGTTTTTGGACATAATTTATCTTCTGGGTACTTAGCATTTTTCCATCACAGATATGGAAGATTCAGTAATAATTCAGGTACTTGCTTTAGTTTTATGCAGAAATACAGATCATCTCAAAACACTTGGACAAAAATATATTGGGATCTATTTGTTTTTTCCTCTTATGAATACTTGCTCCATAAACAGACACTATTCTCTGAACTTAACCCAGCAAGAAAGGTGCTGGTCACCTCGCACTAGATCACCAGAACTAACCATTCAAGTTTCAAGAAATTTGCAAGCCCTTGGATATCTGTTGATAACTGAAATTGGCCATGAAGTACTGACATGATGGAAATAGGGAAAAGTGGCAAATGAGAGCTGTTTTCTTTTTTTCAGACATGTAGCACACCACTGAACACAGCACATCACGTTTGATGAGCATGGGACCATTGACATGTTTGCTAATAGTTCAGAATCGTCGTTCAGTTCATGCTTACATGGCTGAGCACAGATGCAGTTACTGTATCTGCTGTCTCCTTTGTTAGGAAAATACCTGAAGAGACTATTTTAGGATTAAACAATAAAAATCAGATAAATGGTCTAGAAAGAGATAAGTATGGAAGCACATCCCTAAAATTCGATGCAACATTACTGGAAGAGTGGCTTGGGAAAGAGGAGATGATTGTGAGGAAGTCATCACAAACTAATCAAGTAAGGGGCATTTTTAAGACTGAGCGCTTTTAACCCTAGGATTAATACTGTATTGACAATGAGGGGCCAATTCTATCTTTCTCTCTCACCCTGTTCTTGTTGCAAATATTCTACCATCTGCTTACTAGACCTTTCCGCTCTCCAGAAAAACATGGGGATATTCAAGGTTTAATACGGGTATACAGAAATGAAAATACATAAATATGTGTGTGAGTGGGGAGAGAGAGAGGTTCAGAATGCTAGGTTAGTCTAATTTTGTAATGGATTATATTAACTGAAGGTATTGTGTTTGGGACTTCTGATTCCTCACTCAATATTTGATGTTTATTTTACCTTTTCAAAATAAATATTTATTGATTTAAGAGAATTTAGTAAATAACATCCTCAATGTAATCTCTTAATTGCAATATACAAAAAAAATTAGTGAAAAGAACAAGTGTAGATTATATAGACATTCCAATTATACTGAGGGATATGCAGAATGAAGCAACAACTCGTCACAGTTTTTCCTCTCAGAAAATTTTCCCCTTGATGAAACTTGACATAGATTCATCCTCCCAGATCACATTTCACCTTCTTCCTTTGCTTATATTTGTCAGGCCATATTAGAGTCATACCTTACCTCTTTATTCTTTGGCTAATGATTTAAGCAAAAGATGTTAATATGTTAGAGATGTTAGGGTGTATCCACAGTGTAGAAAAAAGAATTTATCTAACAAAACAGATTGCCTCTCCAACATAGAACACTGTTTTAGGGAAATAGAGTATAAGAAACAGTTGTGAAAAGGATGTAATTTAATTATTCACTGTGTTTTATATACCCTAAGTTATAGTTCACTTCTATAAATAGACAGCAGAACTCTCTGAAAGGAAAAGAAACCATATTCCTGAGACTGAGATGCTCTCAGACTGAGAAGGCATTGGGAAAATGAACTTTTAATAATTTTTAATAATTTTACCATAGGTAAAGTTCATTTTAATCAACTTCCATCTCTCTGTCCCTCTCCCTTCCTCTCTCTCTAAAGTAAATAAAAAAAAAAACAATTTTAAAAAAAAGAAAGAAAAAGAAAATGTAGTGGTCTGCCAGCTGTCCACAATGTCACATTATTAAATACTCCATCCTGAGGTGTTGTAGCCACCACCATAATATGAAAGTGTTTCTTTCAGCCTTCATAATGTTTGTTCCTTGTATAGTTGTTTATAAACATCTTTAAAAGTAACCTCCCCCAACAAAAGTCACCTCCCCCAACAAAAAAGTATATTGAGGGGATCAAGTGGTTATTAACGGTCAAGTCAGAAAACATTAAACTACTTTTATTCCATGCTTTTTTTTTTTTTTGGTACGTGCCCCTAGCGGGAACCAAACCTGGGACTCTCTGGTCCGCACGTTGACGCTATAACCGCTGAGCCAAACCAGCCAGGAACATTAAACTACTTTTAGCAAAGGTCCACTGGTGTATTAAACTTGCTCTGTAATATTGGGGGCAACAGAATCAGAGAGTTATCAACAGGAAGCATTCAATGTAACTAGGATAAATGGGATGCAGCTGTGGTACTAGAAACTGTGGTAGGAGGAGAGGACCCAAGACTCTCAATGATGAAGCCAATCGATGTTATCTTTAGAAGCAGAGGAACTTGGTTTTATGTATGCTGAATCACTATAATTACGGATTGACATGACTCCCTTATAACATTGCTTCCTCGTTACTTGCATTATTCTCTTTTCAGCTAGATTTTAAAATGGTGTACATGCACACAAACACACAAACTAAGGCTTACTTATTATAACTTTAAGTTTATATCGGCTTTGACATTGTTACACATGGTTTTACTCCTTAAAATGTTAAGGAGATAAAAATAATGTGGACAAACTCATAAATAAAGAGGAGTAGTTTCAGATTGCTTTCCATCACTTATGAATAAATCACAGCTATCTCATAGATGTTCTTTTTATTAGTTTAACCTGTTTTGTTTAAATGGAAGCCTAATTATCCTCGTATAGATGAAAAAGTTGAATGTCTGTAATACGTAGAAAGAAATAGATGAACATTTGTCCATTTGGTCTCATAGTCTGAGGACAAATATATTTCAAGGAAATAATGTTATGTCTTCTGATTTAATCTCTGACCATATTTCAGGATTCCTAGGTCTTATGGTGGCATTTAGATTTCAGCTTCAAAATAATAAACATGGATTTGAGTCTTCCTGGTTCCTGGTCTTGACAATGAATAATGTCTGCTTTTTTAAATTTTTTTTCCAGGTTTTATCCTTCTCTTGGAAGGGAAAATGTTCTGGGATATCCTTCCTTTGCCTTAGAACTGATTTAATTGGGTGAAGGTGAGGAAAATCTCGGTCTCCATACACTATTCTAACCAGTTTTTGCCTGGATACAGTTTTGTTCCCCATTTGTAACGTCCAGGGATGCTTCTAAACTAGTGGATTCTTGGGGTCCACCTCCCTATAATCTACCCCAGTGTAATTCTTCACTGGTTATTTGGCCATTGCTGGTAGTCATGAACATTTTTTACTTTTACTGGGGCTACTGCAAATGCCACCAGTTTCCCTGGATCTTGTGCTGGTCCCACACCCTCTGCTGTTCCACATCTCCAGGGTGCTAGTGTCAATAACTCTGCGGCCGCTCTCAAACCCGACCCCACCACTATCATTCTTGGACCCTTATTCTACCACAGACTGTTGGCAGAGCTCTGGTTTGATTATTTCTTTCACATGGCTGCTTTCTCTTGTTACAGACTCGGTTCTCTGACAGTATACAACCCCCGATGGCGGACTCTGCCACATGTAGGGGTGGCGTCTTAGGTCAGCGAAGTTTACCAAATATTCTTAGGCATGGACAACAGTGCTCAGCATGGTGCAAACTGGAGGGGAAACAGGGACAAATGCAACAACATTTCTAGACCTTAAGGAATTATTAATTTCCCTAGGACGAAGAATAGAAATGACAAATTAATATTAATGTATGCTGCTTCTCACTGGCCTTGACGATGTTACTATTGCTTCTACCCCAGCCAGCTTCAGCACCCCCTTACTGTCATGTAGTCTACAGAAAGCCATTGTGGACAATCTACACTACACAATGTTTTTATACATTCAGAAAAATAGGTTCTGGCCTTTGGTCTCTCCAACAGACCCTCAGTGTCTCATTAACACCTCTTCCTCCTGGTAGATTCTGCACAGTATTGGCAGCATGTTCTGCCTAAATGTAGAAATTATTGTGCTCTTATGATCAAATTAACTTTCCCTTTTTGCATATATTACTTTAAAAAGTATTTTAATTGAGGTTTACTTGATATATAACATTAAACCCTAATATTAGTTTGAGATGTGCAACAAAATGACTCGATACTTGTATACGCTGCAAAATGAACACAATAGATAGTTACCACCCATCACCACAGTTACAATCTTTTCATTATAATGAAACTTTTAAGATTTACTCTCAGCAACTTTCAAATATGCAATACAGTATTATTGCCTGGAGTCACCGTGTTGTACATTACATCACCAGGACTTATATACTTTAGGACTGGAAGTTTGCACTTCTTATTCTCCTTCACCCATTTTTCCCACCCTCGAATCCGCTCCCCTCTGACACCCACCCATCTGTTCTCTGTACCTATGAGTTTTGCTTTGTTTTATTTGTTCATTTGTTTTATTTTTTAGATTCCACATATAAGTGAAATCACATAGTATTTGTCTTTGTCTGGCTTATTTTACCTAGCACAATACCCTTAAGGTCCATCCATGTTTTCACGAATACCAAAATTTCATACTTTTTTTTTATGGCTGAAGTATCCATTCACTCACTGATGGACACGTCGGTTACTTCCACATCTTGGCTATTGTGAAGAATGCTGCAGTGGACACAGGGGTGCACAGCAATGCCCAGACCTGTCAGTGTTCCGAAGGGGGAAATCTCAATCAGCACTTTGCTTCAGGCTGATTGGAAGCCAGACCCTCAGGTGGTAGCTTTTAAAGTATTAAATATGTTCAGTGTTGTGGGGCCACAATCAGAAACCCTGCTGGCCTCCAGACCCAGCCATCTGGAGCTGTTCCCATGGCGACAGTTACAAAACTCAGGGCATATAAGCTCCTTTCTAGAAGGTACCTGCAAGCTGCAGGGAGGCCAAGGGAGAGCACAAGGATGCTCCCTGGGCTTACCCTCCCTGATATGCACCTACATAGCCGCTAGATGTGTGGCACACCTGATACCCACCATCAGGCTGCAACTGCAGGATAAATAAGCCTCAGTCATAAGAAGATTGGGGGTGTGTTTCAGTCTGCTGTCCTCACAGTGCCCTGGGGACGGCAGCCTGCCAAACTGTCTCTCCAGTTGTTTTTGTCCCATGAGGCCCAGCAAAGCAAGCCCTTGGCCACCAGAGTCAGAGGCTCACTGGGTGTTTCCTGTGTGCACTGCCCTCACCCCTTGGCATTAGGGAGCAGTGGCCAGGTGCAGTGGTGGGGTGCCCCTGATGGTTTTAGCAGGATGGTGGGGACAGTGCTCTGACTGTGCACCCTACCTGACGCTAGCAAGGTGGGGAGGGGAGGGCACCTCCATCCTCAGAGAGAGTGCCAACAGGCCCCTGCCCAAGACAGACACTTTGAGATCAACAAAAGAATCTCCTTCACAGGAAGGCCAGGCTCTTGGCAAACTACTGCTTTCACAGTGGGTCCCTGGGTGAGCGACTCTGGGCTCCAGCCCTTTACCAGTGAAATCTCAGTTTTCTGCAGCACTTTGGGTCTTCTGGATATAAGCCCCATGGTTATTAAAGCCAGCTGGTTTAGGGGTTCAATTTTTATATTGGAGGTCCCAAGAATTGGAGGTCCTGATATGGGGAACAAGGCTCTCATTCCTCTGGAAGGAGCTCCCTGTTAGTGAGACCCCTCCTGATTGAGGGTCACCACAAGGGGGGCGGGTTTTTAGTAAGACCATGTCTCTGCCTCTCCTACCCATTTTTATTTTTTGTTGTGCAGGAGCTATTCAGCTAGTTTTCAGGGCCCCTTCAGAGTACTTGTTTCTTATGAGTCCGTAGATTTGGTGAGTCCACGGGAGGAAGTGAGTTCAGGGGCCTCCTTCCTGCACAACCATAGTGGACCGTCCTCTCCCAACAAGTATCTTTTTGACGTTTTCTTCATGTAATAAATCAATAAATTCATCTTGTTCTGTAAAAACACTAAAATCCATGAGAAGAATTGTGTTTTTATATAAACAGAACAGAAATTCAAAATGATCCATGAAATCCCAAACTGCTATATCCATTTCTAGACATTGACTGAAGAATGATACTTCTTACCTTGTGTATGTGTTTGTCTTGAGGGAGGATCATCTTTCCAAATATTTTCCTCACTTCTAGCATAAAAATAGAAATAATGAAATACAATAAAGAACAGGTCTTACATTTTAATTAGCATCCAAAGCATGTAGCATCCTTAATTTTTTGAGCATAGTAATAACATCAGATAAGTTCTTCAGTATCTATAAATTACCCTCAAATAACAAACTTGTATTCAAGTCAGAAAATGTTTTCAGTTCTTGGTCCTGAGTATATCAATTATACTTTCCACACAACAATTACTGCTCATGAATTTTTATGAAAGCAACTTAAGAATATATTATAACTGAGTGTATATGCACAAAGTGAATTTGGGAATTGTCACATTCACAGATATAATGCAAATTGCATCACATATCCACAGAAGACACCTGCCTATTTCAGGTCAATAGTTTTTTGCTTGAACAGCAAAGAATTTTCTAATACACTATTTGGCATGTATTGACATGATATGAATCAGTCTTATCTTATTTGGTTTCAAAATGTCAGTGCGTTTAGGCACTTAATAATTAAATATGGATGATAAAACATTACCTGGCATTAAAATGGTACACTGAACTGTAAAATTCACAATAAAGACACTAAAAATTAAGGTGGCTGTCAATAGCCAGATGGCTCCTCTGATGTTCTAAAATACACATGAAAGATTTTATTAATTTAACCACCATCTGGGTTATAGTTGAAAATTAGCATCTAAGGGCAGATATAATCTGAATGTCACAGGGTGTTCTACTCCAACTTCAGCTATTTGTCTTCGGTAACACTGCATGGAATAATCTTAGTTATTTCCATGTGCATGCAGGAATGGCATGCTTTCTTTCCATCAGGATGATATTGCCAGAAGTACTTAAAATTGAAATGAGAGAAAACACTTATGTATGTATCTATAAAGTAGTAATTGATTTCTGTACAAATCCTAAATTATTTCCTCATGAAGCCTATTAAGAAAATCATTTTTCAAAATAAGTGTATATCCATAGAAGTAGATTAAGCCTGGTCTTTTAAATGATGTTCTGCCCTTGGGTAAGCAGGTCACCTTCTTTACGTGTAATGCAATTTCTCACCTGTGAATGTGACATATTGCTCCAGATAGCATGAGCCCTACTAGACCAGGGATTGGCAAACTATGACCCCTGGGCCAAATCCAGGTCACAGCATGCTTTTCTACTGCTTTCAGATTAAATCTGTTTTTTTGTTGTTGTTACATTTTAAAGCGTTGTAAAACAAATAAGCAAACAAATGCCTAGATATTAAGAAGAAGAATATGAAACAAAGCCTATACGCTAGCAAAAATATTTACTCTCTTTGCATACATTAGGTGCATGCGTTGCAGCCTAAGATATTTATTATCTGGCTCTTTACGGAGGTTTTTCAATCCCTGCACTAGATTACAAATTATTATAGAGATTTTGTCTGTTGGCCTCAACACTGACACTAGATTGCAATAATTTCACAAATGTAAGAAGTGCATACCCAAAATAACTCTACATAAATATGGTAGAGTTCTATGTCGAGTAGTGCTTGAAGGTCAAAGTCTAGTATCCAAGCACTGACAATGTTAATTAAGACCAGGTACTCTGAAATTCAATGCAGTATATTTGTTAGAAAGTTTAATTAATTGTTAATATCAAAGTATTTCAGTTAGCTTATTTTTATAACCCTAGAAAAAGTAATCATGTATCTTTCTGAATGTAATCAATAATTTTGTAGTGTCTTTGAACTTTATAAACAAAATCCATGCCTTCTAATTTGATATTCACAAAGATCCCGGGTTTCTGTGTTCTGTTGACAAGATTTACATAAAGTCACACAGCTACTTAGTTATACCACTTGAGGTTAATTAATTATTATTTCAAGTATTTAGTCCTCAAGACTCATGTGTTTTCCTCTACACAGGTTTGCCACTCATCGGGTGAAAACAAATAAGCAGCAAAGCAAAAAATAAACTTCAAAATAGCTTAATTTTATCAAGGGAAAGAAAAGAGTTTTTTCTTTTTTTGAAAAGAGAGTTTTTTTTTGTTTTTGTTTTTTTTTCTAAATGCATGTAAAAATGAGTGGAGTTAATAGCATACCAACCTCAAATAAACAAGTGGTTTGCAGGTTTACATAAATAATTTAATCCATTAAAAATTTTTTTTCCTTTATTGACTTTAAAGAGAGAGGAAGGGAGAGGGAGAGAGAGATAGAAACATCGATGAGAGAGAACATCGATTGGCCGCCTCCTGCATGCCCCCAACTGGGGATTTGGCCCACAACCCAGGCATGTGTCCTGACCGGGAATCAAACCAGCGACCTCTTGGTACATGGGTCCATGCTCAACCACTGAGTCATACCAGTTGGACTTAATCCATTTTTCAATTTTATTTAATTAGGGTCCATTGTTCAGTTAATATAAATAGAAGTGGGAGAAAAATGGAGTGAAAAATTATGAGCACTACGTGATGAAGCCATGACCCATTTTTAAAGTCGTTTAAAACAGTGATTGTAAAAGCGTGTCCTGTGCATTTCTCCTCTCAGAAAGAGCACAGCGGAATCGTCGGCTGCAGCTGGCCGGGAACGGGCAGAATGCAGCCATGCTCTCCTCACACCTTGTAAGCAGAAATCTGCAGTGTGAAAACACCAGCGCTATGACAATCTCGTATGTCCTTGTTTTCCATTATTTGTACCAAACATCTTCTTTAATACAAATAAAATATACATGTCTCATTCGATTCAAATTATAAACATATTTCACTAAAAGATAAGATTTTACATGCTCTCGTTGGTATTCGTCAACTTCATGAAAAGTAAAAGTTACGGTATTCCTGAGTCATGTAGACATCCTTTTACCACAACCATTAGTGTTGGTTTGTAAAACTATAGCTTTATGACTCTACTAAAATCTTTTATACAGCTGTATATAATATGAGCACTCTAGCTTTCCCTGTGGTATATAATCTTCCACACTTTTACATTTTTATAACCTCGCCAAGTAAAACATTCTCCAAGTTACTGATTTTTAAAAATATATAAAATGTTAAATCTTCATAGCAAATACACTTGATGAAATAACCAGGCTTTTTAATAGGCTATTAGAGATGCAATATATTGCCTCAATTCCAAACCATAATTCCCAAAATTAAGGTGGCGTCTGTCTCTTAGCCCTGCAACTAAGGAGATCAGGTTTCTGAAAATTATTTTATCTGTGGTCTGAGGATATTCCTCATGAATTTCCTAATAATGAAATTTATTATCTTATATTTCAACTTTATATTAAGAGACAAAACTCAAAAATTGTATTTCACAAACCCAATCCCACAGTATATGCCATATAATAAAACACCTCGCGTATTACAACCTAAGAAACTTTTCAAATATCAATTTTGAAAAGCAAAGCAGAAAGTGCTAGTCAATTCCCAAACAAGTTCAAGTGTGCCTATTAATTTCGGTGACTTATTTAACCCACAGAGACCTTTCTACTTGAACACAGAAGAAGCATTACTGTGACTTTCCTGCAGTAACCTCAGTGGAGAATTAAACAACATGATTCAATCTGTCATTGTAGCAATAACGAGAGGGTCAACCTGGATGGTGTTTTTTTGGTAACTTTAATCTTTCCAAGAGTAATAGTTCTGCCATTGCACTTGGCATTGGCTTAATTTTTTTTTCTGGTAAATAGAAAGGGAATATTATGGCCTAAATAATTAGGTAATATCCCTAAAGGCTTATCTCCTCAGGTAAAACATAAAGCAGAATAAATGTGTTTAATTACTATTTGGTCATGCGTAGACTATCATGGCCTGCTTCTATTTTTTATTTGACTGCAACTGGCACAAGATTATGGCAAATAGACAAATGCAGCGACAATTCCAAATCATCCCAGTGCACAAAATAACATATCACTTTGGAGAAATTAGCAATTTTGGAAGATGGGCATCTATTTGAAGAGATGATAAATTTAATTATACTACTAACACATTTTCACAAACATTCACCCCAGGTATAAAGGAAGTCTCCATTTCCTTAGTGTTCTGTGTGTGTCGTCTCTAGAGCAGAATGGACTTCTTTCTAACATTCACAGATAGTCCATCTTTTCAGCACCTGCGTGTCTGAGGAGACTGGTCATGTCCAGGCCATAGCTCCAACACTACAGGCTCTAGTATTAAGAGTGTGTTCAGCACAGCCATTTGCCAACTATATAATCTTAGGCATAATTAGTTTATCTATCTGAGCTTCAGTTTCCTCATTTGTAACACCGAGGTTATGGGTTCGATCCCTGGTCAGAGCACATACAAGAAGTAACCAAAGAATGCATAAATAAGTGGAACAACAAATCTCTGTCCCTCCCTCTCTTTGTCTTCCTCCTTCTCTCTAAAATAAATTTAAAAAGAAAAAAATACATAAATATTGTCTATTATTTTTGTTAACTTTCTGTCATTTACCAGCTTATGTCTATATATAACTCTGAATGTGTGAAAATTTAATTAATCCCAACCATGCTCATTTCTAAACCACTGTTGAACTGTTCTTTCTCACCCAGCTTCTGAGGCTTAGTACTTGCTGACACTTCTATCCTTTAAATATTCTCAGTGTTATAGTATCACATGTTTAAGATGCAGGTCAAAGCGATTCTTTAGTCAAATCCATTAAAATATCTACAGATGTCCCATTATAATATACTCCAAAGTACTGTACATGAGTACTCAGCAGTACCATCACTGGCCTTTTTTGAATTCATTATTTTATTGAATTTATTGGAGTGACATTGGTTAACAAAATCATATAGGTTTCAGGTGTACAACTTTACAATATATCATCTGTATATTGCATTGTGTGTCTACTACCTCAAGTCAAGTCTCCCTCCATCACCATTTATCCCCCCTTTACCTTCTTCTACATTCTCCCCAACCCCCTCCCCCAGCAATCACCATACTGCTGTCTGTGTCCAGGAGTCTTTTTTTTTCCCTTTGCTTAATCCCTTCACCCTTCTCACCTAGCCCCCCAACCCGTCCCTTTTGACAGCTGTCAGTCTGCTCTCTGTATCCATGAGTCTATCTATACTCTGTTAGTTTATTTTGTTCAGTAGATTCCATATATAAGTAAAATCATATGGTATTTGTCTTTCTCTGACTGGCTTATTTCACTTAGCATAATACTCTCCAGGTGCATCCATGCTGCTGCAAAAGGTAAGATTTCCTTCTTTTTTTATGGCTGAGTAATATGCCGTTGTATAAATGTACCACAGCTTTTTATTCACTCATATATTGATGGGCACTTGGGCTGCTTCCAAATCTTGTCTATTGTAAATAATGCTGCAATGGACATAGGAATGCATTTTTTATTTTTATTTTAAATTAGTGTTTCGGGTTTCAGGTTTTTTAGGATGTATTCCCAGAAGTGGGATTGCTGGGTCAAAAGGCAGTTCCATTTTTAATTTTTTGAGGAAATTCCATACTGTTTTCTGGAGTGGCTATAACAGTCTGCATTCCCACCAACAGAGCATAGGGTTCCCTTTTCTCCACATCCTCCCCAACATTTGTTGTTTGTTGATTTCTTGATGATAGGTATGAGGTGGTATCTCATTGTGGTTTTAATTTGCATTTCTCTGATTATCAGTGACCTTGAGCATCCTATCATATATCTTTTGGCCATCTATATGTCTTCTTTGGAGAAGTGTCTATTCAGGTCCTTCGCCCATTTCTTAATTGGATCGTTTGGTTTTTTTGGGGGGTTGTGTGTGTGTGTGTGTGTGTGTGTGTGTGTTGTTTCATACTCTGGTTTCTCTTCAGATCATATACATCTTTCACCTTTTGTTCTTTATTATTTCTGTTAATAAAACTAGTGTGTAGATTATTATTGGGCACATAATAAGTACTCAATAAATATAGATTTGATAAATAAATAAGTTACTACTTTAAATGAAAATGTATATTTCAGAGCTAGATTTTTAGCAACTAGAGGAGTTAAGCTTCCCTCTCCTGCCATCAGTCAGGGACATACAGGAAACAGTATGTGCAGCACAGTGGTGAATGTGCTTTTATAAATCAAACAAACACATCAATTAATTGACACAATATTTAAATTAAAGTTGAGGGTCTTCTTTAGTCACTGTGATGTAAGTGTTGCAAACATTACCGCAGTCTCAGCACAGCAATCACTCTAACATAGCAATTCAATTCAATTTAATTTATTACCCTGTGCCTTCATATGAAATTTTCCTTCTAGCTTACCTGTGATTCTCCTAAATATTCTTCGTTGCACAACTACATTCTGATCATCAAACACAGTGATTTAAAATAAAATACCATTGAATAGCACGATTATCTTTTGGAGGGGATCAAATATAATAAAATGTTTGAAAATATGTTTACTCCAGAGCAGGAATGTTTTAAAAATAAGTTGTCAAGGAATAAAATATGCAATGTAAATTTTCATTAACTTTGAAAAATATTTTAATAAGAGTAGTGAAAATCATACTATCTTCATAATTATTGTCATGAGATTTTATCCTTAGAAAATTTTAAGAAAGTAAAAATTATATGCACAGAGATGCCAATTGCTACATTATCAAAAATAGTGAAGCACTAGGAAAATAGTGTTAGTTAAGTGAATATGCATAAGTGGATAGAATATTATGCAACATTTAAAATGATAAGTGTACTATAAGGATAATGTTTACAATATAATTTTTTAGCAAAACAATGCAAAGTGAAAAATTATATGTTCTCTCTGATTAAAAGTGCTCAACTCGCTCTGACCAGTTTAGTGCAGCTTTTGGAGCATCAGCACTCAGACTGAAGAGTCTTGGGTTCGATCACTGGTCAAGGGCACATCTGAGGTTGCAGGTTCGATCCAGGCCCTGGTTGGGGTCATGTGGGAGGCAACCAATCAATGTGTCTCTCTCACATCCATGTTTCTCTTTCTCTCTCTCTCCCTCCCTCCCATTCTACCTAAAAATCAATGGAAGAATATCCTCGGATGAGGATTAAACATAAATAAATAAATAAATACAGTGCTCATCTGATGTTTAAAAAAAAAAGTTGAAAAGAATGTTTTATTCAAATTTCAAAAAGATTGCCAAATTCCAAAGTGCTGATTTTCTCATATGGATGATAATTGGGTTGCTGAAACTGCAACAATGATGGTTTGAAAGATGCGGAACTGAGTCACTCTCAGGAGAAGTGGGAAAGGATGACTCAGTTTCCCTCACTAACAGAATAAGCAATGTAAGTTTTTTTGCAAGCAATCAGCTGAAAATCACCTTGTCCAAAGGGTGTATATCTTTACATTAAGTGGTAAAATATTCATATTTTTTGAAGATGTATTTATTCTTTGTCCCCCAGGGGGAGGTTTAAAGTATATTATCAAATATATTATCATCATATGATTGAATTAATATTCATATTAAGATGATCTAAACTGCACATTAATGGATAAATCCAGATAAAGCCAAATATATCTTGGAAGCAAGTTCTCATAAGCAAAGTTGCTGGTTATCCAGTTGTGGAAGAAGCTAATTATTTTTGCTCTAGTGTATGATTTAAAATTATGGCAGTCAAGCAAAAGTTCTTCAAGAGGAAGAACACAAGATTTTTTTAAATTAAATCATTCCATTTTAAAAAATAACAACGGAGCTCACATAATAATAGCTAACTATTCTTAAATCCTTACTTTTGTTAGCCACTGGCTAAGTACTTTTTGTGTGTTATCACATTTAAACCTCACAAAATACTATTGCAATAGATAATGTATTTATCTCCATATCACTGAGGTGAAATCTGAAGTTTAAAGAGAAAAAATAACTTGCGTAATGTCACACAGTTTCAAAAGTCAGAATTTATTTTTTGAAGAGTAGCTTTGTACACGGTAGCATTTATTGTTGATAAAGTTATGTTCTTAATGAACAAAGGCATCTGAGGCTAGATTCAACAATGCAGTAAAAATGTACTTAGATCATAGAATAGGGACTCAGTGGTATATGACATCTGTCTCAAAATTTCTAAGAAAAATATTGGAATTCATATGAAATTATTGTTTTCTCATTATATATATAAATATATATATAGTGCTTTCAATGAACAAAACTATTATTTTTAGATTAGTAAATATTGAGTCATGAATAGCACCTTTGGAGAAATGGAAGAATAAATTTAGGATGTCACACTCTTCTTTATCATATTGCTCTTTCCTTTTCTTTCATAATACTCAAACTTGTAGGGAAATGTTGACTTCCCATGCTACCATAACTAAGAAATGTAAGAACTAGAATTCGAACACATGGGTGTTTATGATTTCAAGTCTGTGCTTTACCTAGTGGTGATGTAAAAGGAAAGATTCGTAAAGGTACATAGAAAGAAGTCATATCAATTGTCAGTGGATTCAATTGAAGGGGTGGAGAAATAGCATTGGTCACCAGAGGCCACAAATTTGAGGAACATATGACAAAATCATTCACTTTTATAGGTAGATGGCATTGGGAAAACCAATTTTAGCCAAAGTAGTAATCATCTACTATGATCAAGGTTTTAAGTAGACAGAGAGATACTTTTTTAAAAATCTGGTTTTGTACTGGCTGGGTAACTCAGTTGGTTAGAGCATCAACCTGATACACCAATGTTGTGGGTTTGATCCTCGGTCAAGGCACATACCAGAATCAACCAATGAATGCATCAATAAGTGGAACAACAAATCAGTGTTTTTCTTTCTCTATCTCTCTCCCTTCCTCTCTCTCTCTAAAATCAATATATTTTTTTTTAAATCTGGTTTTTATGCAGTGAGAATCTGTATTGCATATAACAGAGCTATGGGTAAGGATTTAGGGAACCTCATGAATTTATGCATGAATTATAATGGAATCCACAAAAAAGATAACATCTTCAAGATATAAAGAGAAAAAAATGAAGTCAAGAAGCTCCAGGTTTGCATACTGCATGCTCTCTATCTCAAAGAAAATATAATACTTGTTAAGCTGAAAGGTTTGTTCAGATAAGCTCTAATATATTGCTTTTTCTACCATAGCGTAAAGATCTTTTTAAGTCCTTAAGCAAAGAAATATAAAGACTGAAGGCTTATTTTAATATATTATTTTGAATAGAATATTCTAACCCCCAGAGTTAGAGATCTATCTACCACTGTTAGAGCAGATAACTTAGAAAGTTATTCTACGAAAATCAACTTTTTCACCACATGTTCTTAATTTTGTGATTGGCATGCCAGTTTTATTGTAACACATGTGTTAAAATTTGTTTTGAAAGAAGCAATGTACTTATGAATCAAGTGAAAGCACACTCTTTCCTTGTTTTGACATAACATCTGTAAATAGAACCTAAGGCTCTTGGAAACCCTGTGTTCTTATTCTAGGTAGGTGGAAATAAGACATCAGGGATTCAACCGGGTGTAGTAAAAACAAAGGAAAGATCAATTTAAATGTTAAAATGTCTGAAGTCACAAGCCTGTCAGCTATCTTTTCCAGTTACTGTACTTTTATTTCCCCAAGCTTATACTCATCAACCTTCTAATAAAACCTGAAGAAAGCAGTAGACATCTGCAGCTCTATGTTTTGGAGTATTTCGGGATGTTGGTTTGTGAGAACACCTTGGGGAGCACTCCGGGATATCATCTGAAGTTGACCCCTTTAATGGAGGGCAGGGATAGACCCGAGAAGAAGGCACACCACTCCAGATTAGTAAGAGGCAGGTTTAATAAGCAAGGCTTGTCTTGGGTGACCCTCTGGATGAGTAGTTTTCTAAACCCGCCTGCCAGAGCCTTAATACTTTACTTAGAGGTCTTCACTGAGCTCAGTTACACATATTTAGGAAGCCTTAACTGCTTTAGTCATGTACCCTGCCCATGTAGTCTCCTCACCACATTATTATATCTGGGCTGTATGCTTGGGCAGCTTCTGGGAGTAGAGGGGATGCGGAACCTCCCATTGCCCAGGTCCAGTTCTCAGGTAAAACCAGCAGTCATGTCTTTGTCCTTTTTTTTTTCAAATCCTCACCCAAGGATATATTTTTATTGATTTTTAGAGAGAGAGAAAGAAAAACATCGATGTGAGAGAGAAACATTGATCTTTTGCCTCCTGTCTATGCCTCTACCAGGGATTGAACCCACAACCTAAGTATGTGCCATGACCAAATTGAACCCTCAACCTTTTTGTGTAAGGGAAGTTGCTCCAATCAATTGAGCCACCCAGCCAGGGTGGTCATGTCTTCTTGATGACCTTCCCTAACAGGGGAGCAGGGGAAAGTAACTAAAAAGCCAGCCAAATGTTACAAAAAGAGTTGAAAATTGCAGTCACAGAGAAGAGGTGGAGTATAATATAGCAAAAACTCATGCCTTCGGTTGGTTACTCAACCATGAGTCACAGAGATGTTTCTTTAACTACGAGACTAAATTCCATCTTAATCAATTGATGGGGGATTTCTGACTTTCCTTGTTACACAGGGAGAACATGGAAAAAAGTGAAGAGACCAAAATTTTCAGAAAGCAGCCAGCTCTGCCTTTAACTTACACTCTGAAACCATGTGGCAGATCTTTGTGGGGCCCAAACTATCCATACCTCTCCACTTCCTTCGTGATGATGTCCCACCAAACTGTAAGTACCTGGGAATGACGAAGACCTCAGTGTTGTAGGAAAATGGTAAAAACAAAGCGATAGAAAACCAAGATAAAATAGGTAAGGAATTTGAATAAGGAAGAAATGAATCAATCAAAAAATGGGAAAATAAAGTAGTGAACAATGAGTAAATAATGAAGGATAAAATGGAAGAGGACAAAACAAGGTCTTATAATGTCTCTCTTAACAACTAGAGACACATAAAAATGACAGATGTTTTTGAAGAGAAAGTAATCCTCATAAGCATTTGTGCATTTCTTGAAAGAGCAAATGAACTAAAACATTTGGAATCGAATGCATAGTTGAGAAGGAAGTAGGGATTCTGCAGTCGTGTTATTAACTTGATCAATACCCATAACCAAACAGGCAATTGAACGCCAGCTTCACTCTCAGTTCACATCAGTGCTGGTAATCTATTGATTGTCAGCTAACCAAACAATTACAAAGTTCCACTTCTTCATCTACTGAGTAAACACAATCTCAGTGGCAACCTCAACTTTGCAGAAGTAGTTTGATTTTTTTAAAAAAATTATTTCTATGAAAATGTCCTAGTCTGAGTAGACCATGCCATGGTATATAATGTTATTTTGGACATTTTATTGATTGCATTATTTTGATACTTAGTCATTATGATAAAATTCTATTTAACTAATCAAAGAAAATCTGAATTTTCAAACTGATCATACTCTGCATATGTTCAATTCATTAGATCCATCTTTTATCTCTTTGTGGTGTGCCTTCCAGTGGCTTATAGTGCCCTTCACTTGACGGTGATCTTTGCCTTCTCTGGTCAGCGGGGTTTTAGCAAACATGACATGAGCTTGAACAGTGTGCTTGGTCAATTTGTCTGTTTCTTGCCATCTGCTGTTTAACAACAAATCATCCCTGGCTAGTCCTTAGGAGACATTCTAGCAAGACCAGCTGGCAGTTAGCTGATGACCAGTTATATGAGTAAACCTATTTGAGACTAGGAAAGTGCACAGTTGAAACAAGCCAAAACTCTCCATGAGCTACATATATGTGTATTTTCTAATGTCTCTGACACTTTATGTGTTGGGGCATTGTTTGTCTCTTTTTTTTTTTTTTCTTTTTCTTTATTGATTTTAGAGAGAGCAGAAGGGAGAGGGAGAGAGAGATAGAAACATCAATAAGAGAGAACATCTACTGGCTGCCTCCTGCCCACCCTACACTGGGGATCAGGCCTACAACTTGGGCACGTGCCCTGACCGGGAATCGAACCGGTGACCTCTTGGTGCATGGGTCAACACTCAACCACTGAACCACACCAGCCGGGCATTTTATGTCTCTTAAATAATTTATTGCAATAGAGAAATGATACAGTATTTTAAGCTTTTTTAGGTATAAATGTTCCTTATTTCACTGGGGATTGACAACATTTTATTATTATGTAAAGAATGTCTTCAAGTAAAGTAATATGTTTGACTCTGAATCTTTTTTTCTTTCTTTTACATAAGTAGTTGTTAGCTAAAAGCTGGTTTACTCTTATATTTAGCTTTCTTTCATTTCTATGTTTTGTGTGGCTCTTTCAAATAATATGTAGTAAAGAGGACAGTGGCTTTTATAGTAAATAGAAATTCTTATGGTTTATATTGCCTCGCTTGTGCTACTTTTAATATGTAGAAATTTGTGCAAATAACATATAGAGGAAAACAGAAGTTGGAGGAGAGTTACCTGCTTCTAATTTAATTTTATATCTTTTTTTCAAGGATTCACAAAATATCCAAATCCTTTTAGCATATTTCCTGTTTCATAAGGCAACATGAACATGAGTATTCTAGCTGGAGGACTGAATTATGTAAAGGAATTCCAGCAAAATAAGTACCTTGTCAACAAGCAGGCTAGGTAGCCCCTTTGAAATTCCCTCTTGTACCTCCGTGATTGCATATTTCAATGGAACGTCTGTGATCATATATTTCAATGGAATACTCAGAACAGTGATCTTTTATTTTAAGTCTGCCCTGTACTATGAGCTGGAGTTAAGAGAACCTTTAGCCACAACCATAATAAATACACCACCAGCAAAAAACCAAAATGTGCTTGACTCTTCAGCCTGCCTATACTACCTGAGATAGTAGAAGCTGTAAGGGCACGAAGATGTTGCCACCACCTTGTGGTAACTTTTGCCTAGAAGAAAGAGTAGATTAACCTGTACCATGCATAAACAGGTCCAGGAAAAGTGCGAAGATATAAAAAATGTAGACACGTGATTTATCTAAATATATAATATTTTAATGCCGTATATATTTTTCTTTTCTTTTTTTAATCCTCACCCAAGGACATTTTTGAATTTATCTTCAGACAGAGCGGGAGGAAGAGAGTGGGGAAGAGAGAGAGAGAAACGTCGTTGTGAGAGAGAGAGAGAGAGACATCGACTGGTTGCCACTCACATGACCCCAACCAGGCCGGGGACAAACCGCAACCGAGGTACGTGCCCTTAGCGGGAACCGAACCCGGGACACTCTGGTCTGCAGGCCAACGCTCTAACCGCTGAGCCACACCAGCTGGGCTAATGCCATATATTTTTAAATATCAAAATTAGTACAAAAATCAATTTTACATTTCACGTTTTGAGTGTTGACCATATCTGATATTGCTGTGGGGTCCCAGAGTTCCCACCTTTCCTGTCTAACCATCACAAGGTCCTTCCTTATCTGTCGCCTACGGGAAAATATGTGCAGCTGGTGTTAGGTTGTTCTCATGTGTAGAAGAAAACCTGAAATTATTATATGTGAAGGATATGATGTCTGATGTTCCCCAGGACCTGGATCTAGTCTTCTTAAAAATTTAGTTTAAAATTCTTTGACTCTGAAATGTTTTCCCCACCAAGCTTCGTTGAATTGTCTTTTTGCTCATATTCTGATTTGTTTTCAGCTAGTCAGTTTTGTTTATTTATTGTGATTTCTGATCTTTGACTTTTAAAGGTTAGTCTGTTTACTCCTTGTGATTACTGATCCATTGGGACTTATTTCCAGCATCATCCTTGTCTTCTTGTGTTTTTGTTACATTTCACCAGGGTTTGCCAGAAGTCATAGGGAGAACATTCCCTTTGGGGTTTGCTTATCCTCCAAGAATCCTGTTTTTGCTTTATTATTGGTTTGGGTAGATGCTTTACATTTTTAAAAATTCAGATCAGTAATAAATTTCAAATATTATTTTTAAATATTTTATTTGACAATTTAATTTTTTTTAAAGTATTACCTTCTCTAAAGTGCTTCTCAAATTGTTCATGTCATAACATACATAGAAAGGTTATAATTATATGATATTGGAAAACCACAAGTAGGCTACTTGATGTTGGAGGCAGCTGGCCTAATACTTTCAATCTTGTTCAGCTAACTAGGTGCCTAGGGAGATACATATTTTTGCAGACTTTTAACCCATTTGTACACACTCAATTGTGGAAAACAAGGTTGTAGCAGCAAAACCTGAATTATGAAACATTGTTTTATTTCAGTTGAGGATTTTTTGTTCATCCTATTGTAATCTGGAAAAGTATTCTCTAACTGAAAAAATACCGGTAACTAACAATATTTTTCTCCCCAAAAATTCTCAACCAGTTTCAAATCTTATATTCTGTCATTAATACCATTTAATAACATTTTAAGTAATGAAAATTTTAAGAAACAATTGTTGTTGTTCTCACATGTTAAGTATATAGAACAGAAAAAAAAGACTCGTGCAAAAGGTGATGTGTGAACTATATGGTAACGTGAGCTCTGCCTGGTGCATTTATCAAAGTCTAGTTGCTCTCCAGGTACAGAGATAGCTCTGTTGTTTCCCACGGGTATATGAGCAGAGCACTATCTAACACCAGATGAAAAATAAATGTACCTATTCAAGTGAAGAAGTACAGCAAGTGCATCTGTTATTTATGACACCAATTATTTCATGAATTTGCTGCTTTGTTTTCAAAGTTAAAATGACAAACAAGGGCCTAGTACATTTCTCTCTAAGCCACGTCTATGTATTTAAATCACAACGGAAACTGGAAAGATTCATGTGGATAATTCAAGCCAAAAGTAACATTTCACCTGAAATAAGGGTAAATAAAAGAGAAGGAAACACAATTTTATTTTCATATGACTTATTTCAATCTTGAATTTATAAACAAAGATAGGTAGCCAACTGAAAAATTCTGTTATATGTGCTTTCTGAAATGTTGTGTAATTTAATCTTTTCTCTCTCTCTCACTGACACACACATACACACACACTTGCACACGCAACACACACACATGCACACTTGGAATTTAATATCTGTATGAGGATACTGAGGCTCAGAAAGACAATTGCATGAAGTCACATAACTAAAATACACTGCTGAATTTAATGACCATTTGTGATGGATTGCAAGGAGATAGTCATCTTACCATGCCATGTTATATCACTGCAATAGAAATTTTACATTGGATTATGGTATATCGCATTATAATGTAAGGATCTCTCATAATAAAATATATTTGACGATATTTAAAAATAATTATGAAATTTTTCTTAAGACATCTTCAATATTTAGGTTTGCTATTAGATTTAAAAATTGCTAACATTTATATGTTCAAAATTTTCACATTATCCTTTATATTTAATTAGTTTCTATTAATATAACTTTTATTTACATTATGTTAATTAACATTTTGCCTTTCTAAGAGAGAAGTTGAATTGTTGTATGTTAAGAGTTAATTCATACAAACCATGTTTTAATTTGTATTCAAAATATCTTAACTTTAACTTTTTCTTAAAAAGTTGTCATTATATATAAAATAATATAAAAACACTGAATTTTTTAAAATGCATCTCTGATAAACTATACTATTATGGTATGGTATTCTCTATGAATCATCAGCTTTTTTTTTAAGTTTATAGAGAATTGTCAACAATATGAGAGATTGTGTATACAAACATATGGCAGGAGCAAGACAGAACATAGCATTAATTTATGTGATATTAATTGTTTACATGAATAGTAAAATAATATATAAAATAGGGCAATGTCTTCAATATTATTATTGTTATTTATCATCCAAAAAGCATTTTCTTAAGCATTTGAAATAAAACACATTCTTGTCCACCTCTCCTGGTCCAGTCGCTTTACCTCAACCCACTGCTGCTCCATCACTCACAGTTTACAGTGAACTCTGGTTTACAACAGCTCATCCAACTTCCTCTTCCCTGTAAAACAGTTTCCTTTCCTTTATTTCCCAGGACTTGCATGGGTTCGCCATTAGACCAGATGTCCTGAATTGCAAGTATTTTAGTTGTCCGATAAATCCATTTTTCTGGAGAAATATCTGGCTATTTCTTTAAGGTCAACACCTGGGAATATTACCCTTAACTTGAAAATAGGGAAGAGGAAGTTGGAAGAGCTGTTATAAACCAGAGTTCTTCCTATTGGGCACCCCGATCCTCGTGGGGTAGGAGAGCTCTCCCTCCTGGCCTCCCGACTTCATTTTATTTATTTATTATCATTATTTTTCTTTATTGATTTGAGAGAGAGAGGAAGGGAAAGGGAGAGAGAGATAGAAACATCGATGAGAGAAAACATCCATTGGCCGCCTCCTGCATGCCCTCCACTGGGGATTGGGCCCACAACCTGAGCATGTGTCCTGACCGGAAATCGAACTCGCGACCTTTTGGTGCATGAGTCAACACTCAGCCACTGAGCTACACTGGCCGGGCTCCCGACTTCATTTTAAATGAGGTTTCTGTTCATTAATTTTTATACAACATAAAGGCAGTGGCTAATGTATAAGCAGATTTTGGGCCGAGGACCAAAAATATTACTCATGGTCACTGCTGAGTGATACAGCTGATGGCCTAGGAACATGCAGAAAGACCAAATATTGCTCGGAAAAATTGCATGTTTGATATCCTAGTGAAAGGATCAATATGTCATTATGAGGAAAGTGAGAATTTAGTGGGACTTTCTGACAGGACTGTAAAGGTCTTAATACAGAGATGAATAAGACACAGTGAAATTGAATCCAAGGCCACACCTCGCAAGGGAAAAGCAGTTTCTTAGGAGAGGACAGCAAGGTGGGGAAAGGAGGGTGAGCAGCTGCTGACCACCTTAGCTCGTGTGTTTTTCTTTGACGTACCACCTTTAGGACGGCTATCCCTCTAGGTCTGCCTGCTAGAGCAGGTGTTTTCCTAGACAGTTGTTTTATATGCATTTCTCTCTATCTAACCTAATTAGCTTCTCCAGTTTCTCTTGAGCGTACTTTTCCTTAGTAGAAAAACCAATGAGCAGCCAAGATGTGACCTGAATTCTTACCACGACGGCAAAGAAACAGATGTAGTTCTTCAGAGCTTTCTAATATGCAGTGGGACTATGCTTTTGTAGACACCAGTGGTTTGTTTCTTTGTTTGTTTTCGTCCATACTTGGGACCAACCTACTTTACTTTCAAGCATGATTGGTATACCTCTCTGCTGTTCGAGAGAAATAACCCCTAGATCCCTTTTCCATTTCAGTGGAGATAACGATGCACTGAAATAGCTCTCAGGTGCACCTGAAAGCTTGACATTGCAAGGAAGTTTATATTTTAAAGCAAAGAAGTTACATCCCATTAGGTGTTAGTATCTAATAAATACGCAGTGCACTGAGAAGCTTCCAAAAAAAGATGGAGAGTTGGTGCATATTTCCAAAATTGTTTGACAGACATTAAAAGTGCTATAAATCACAATAAAATAGAGATGAAAACTTCATCTACAGTAAAACTCGACAAGTTCCCATCATCATCCCACACAGTCTGAACTATCAACCTGCTATAATAAAATTCAGATGAAGCTGAGAGAGACCAGAAACCAATACTCAATTATCTGGCAAGTGGGGGAAATGCAATTCTAAGACTATATACAACATTACTATTTTTTTTTTAAAGTAGTATTTCTTATTCTGAAGAATTGAACGCTGAAAACCTGGAGAGAATATCGGGAGCATAAAGAGCAAAACTATTTGGAAATCAGACTTGCAAGTGGGCCAGGGGTAGAAATCCATCATCAAAAACCGTGTTTCTCAGCTTTCAGCATGTATCAGAATGACCAGGAAGGCAGAGATTACTGCCTCTCACTCCCAGAATTTCTGATTCAGTAAGGCTGGAGTGGTACCATCTCTAAAAAATTCCCAGTTGATATAAAGAACTGTTGGTCTGGGACTATACTTTGAAAACCTCTGATACAAATGGCTTGGTTATCATATTTGGTGTTGTTGTTACTGTTTAAAGGAATTTGCAGAATTAGGTTTGTAGAAAAATTGAGAGGAAGCTACAGATTTTTCTCATATAACCCCCTGCCCCACATATACATAGCATCCCCCACAGAGTGGTACATCTGTTATAATTGATGAACCTCCATTGACACATCATAAGTACCCAAAGCCCCTACTTACGTTTGGGTTCATTATTGGCATTGTATATTCTATGGATTTGCACAAATATATATAATGGCATGTGTTCATCATTATGTTATCATACAGAATAGTTTCACTGCCATAAAATACCAGTGTTCCGACCATTTCTCTGTACCTGCCCTCCAGCCCCTGACAGCGACTGATCTTTATTGTCGCCATACTTCTGCCTTTTCCAGAAAGTCATGTGGTTGGAATCAGACAGTATGTAGCCTTTTCAGATAATTTTCTTTCAGTTAGTGATATGTATTTAAAGTTCTTCCATTCTTTTCATGGCTTCCTCGCTCACTTCTTTTCACCACTGACTAATTAATAGTCCCCTGTCTGCAGGAAGTGCAGTTTATTCATTCACCTACTGACGGACGTCTTAGTTGCTGCATACATGACTTTTTAAAATGTCTTTAACCTACTTTCCCAAGGAGAAAGAAAATGGTTTGAAGACAGGGACATGAGCTTACCGTAATAGCTGTGGGAGGAGGGTGAGAAAGATGTGAAAATAAGAAGCCACAGTGCTCCAGAAGAAGAAATCTGGTATCACCTTGTGATGGCTCTGTGCTGTATCAGCTCCGTGAGGTTAAACGGCATTCCTAAGAACTCTCTTCCAGATAGAGCTGGCTATGAAAAATATATGCATCACCTGGATGGTGTGGCCCAGTGGTTGAGCGTTGACCCATGCACCAAGAGGTTGCTGGTTCGATTCCCGGTCAGGGCACATGCCCAGGTTGTGAGCCTGATCCCCAGTGAGGGGGCATGCAGGAGGCAGCCAATCGATGTTCTCTCTTGATATTTCTATCCCTTTCTCTCTCTCCTTTCCTCTCTCTCTAAATCCAATAAAGAAAAAAAATTATAAAAAGAAAAATATATACATCAACACAAATATTCTACAGTTTAACCTAAATATTTCCAAATAAATCAATTTAATCAATGGACATTTAGGCCTATTCTAAGTATTCCAAATTAGAAGAGAAAAATATTCCACAACGACATTCATAATTCTTCCCAAACTGTGCAGTAAATTTTCACATTTTTAGAGGAGTAGTCAAAAAATAAATAAATACATTTAAAAATTACTATAATTTTCTCATACATTTTCCAAGGTAGAATAGACAGGACATTAAGTTGAGATTGTAGAAAGAAAAAACTAGCACTCTTTAATAATTTCCAGGCACTAAACAAGCTGTGTTACCTTCCGATAAATAATTAATTGAGTCCAGCCAGTGTGGCTCAGTGGTTGAGTGTTGACTCATGCACCAAGAGGTTACTGGTTCGATTCCTGGCAAGGACACATGACCAGGTTGTGGGCCCGATCCCCAGTGGGGGGCATGCAGGAGGTGGCCAGTCGATGTTCTCTTTCATTGATGTTTCTAGCTCTCTCTCTTTCTCCCTTTCTCTCTCTCTAAAATCAATAAAAAAAAAAATTATCAAAAAAAAAAGAATAGTGAGCAACCAGGGAAGGAATGAAGTAGTAAAGACCATGAGAACCTCCACAAAGACATAGCAAGAATCTAACTTTGATCAGTTGACATGCTAAAAGAAAACAAAACAAAAGTTTGTCACAATATTGAATAAAGGAGGATAGTTCAACGACAAATTAAGTCAATAATTCATATAGTTTGGAATTAAATACATTTTATACTGTGCTTTTAATTTACTGATGTCTTTAATAATTCTTACTTTGTGAAAGAGACAAAGTATTTGAAATTGTCTTTAATTTATAGCACACTGTGTTTTTTTTCTTGACATTTTCCTCCTTTTTAAAATTGAAAAGCAAACAACATAAAGCAGCAGGAAACTTTTGAAAATAGTTTAAATCAATAAGGTGTTACATAGCTTTTCTGAGGATCTCAGCTAATTCACCACTAGTCTCTCTCTCTTCTCTTTTTCTTTGACAGAGGTTCCCTCTTGCTTTGTCTTCCAATGACATTGTACATCAGTAATTTACTTAGACCCACTGAGAAAATTGAAGGCTTAGGTTGTATCTGCAAACAAAGTTTAAGACTAATATTGTATTTATCCAGTGTTTGTGTGTGTTCACACACGCGCATACACACACACACACACACACGCACAGAACTATTTATCTAAATTGTGTGAAGTGAAAAAAACAAACCTCTTTTGGGGGCCATTACTTAACTAATCACATCAGACTAAAATTTATAGCAGAATTGAACTAGAAATATTTTAGGTAGGTTAAAAAGCAAACACAAACACAAAACAAATACATTGATATTTGGGACAAAGTATAGGTGAGATAGGATGAAGCTAAGGTAAAGAATAAGATGGATTCTGATTCTAGAAATGTTTAAAACTTTTAGAAGGTCAATTACCAGAATATCAAAGACTTTGAAAATGCAAGCATTTGCAAAAATAAGGTTACCACTGGTGACTTAGATATACATGCAGACATATCCTTCATTTAGCTAATCTTAAAGATCTGCCTTATGTCTCACAAATTCTATCATTTTGATCATTTGACAATGACTTCTGAGATATTGCAAGAACAACAAAGAACACAGAGATCATATCTGTCATTTTTAACATTCTTTTCAGCTAATATATGCTGTTGGTGTAGCTAGTTATCTTCGATTCCTCTGCTCCAAGCATCACTGGCAAAGTGAGATACAGAAACTATGGGAGTGTTTGGTTACACTTTTGTAACAATTCAGCAATATTTTTTAATCCTTTCCATCACAATACTAGAATAATTTCTCTCAGGCTTGCGGGGAGGTAGTTAATGAAGAGAGGACAAATTATTTCAATGTTTTTTGGGGTTTGTGCGTTGGTTTTTTTGTTGTTGTTGTTGTTTTTTTGCTTAATAGTTGTAGTCAACTAAATGCCAGATGATTTATAGCCCTTCATATTCACATTTGTGGCTCTTCTCAAATGTTACCTAAGCTGTGTGTGATTCTCTGACAACTTAAATTGCATTGTGAAGAAACGCTATTTAAAATAAAATCATATCATGACTGATTTGACAGAGGTATGTGGATGTGACAAGAACATCAGTGGAATTGGCGGCTTTACTGAGAAAGTCTCTCATTCTAAATAACATAAGGCCAGGGCATGGAGAGCAGCTTAATTTGATCAAAACTTTGTCAAGTTGTAACTGTGAGACACAGGCTTTGATTAAGTACTGGGTACACTCGCCTGTGCAGTTATAACTGTATTTTCTGTATTTGGGAATTGAAATGAAGAATTTTGCAAAATGCTGTCAGCCACGGTGCTACATATACTCTAATATTAGGTATGTATTTGGTTGAAGAGATGGTTGACTGTAATCAAGTCAGTATTACTAAAAACAAACAAATAAATGTGTAGAGATGCTCCTGGAAAAAAAAAAAAAAACACACACACACACACAAAAGCCATCCAAATGCTCTGATAGATAAACAAAAGACACCATTGCATTGTTCATTTTCAAGGCAACAGGGCATCCTGGTGATGTTTATGTGAAACAATGCTTGCTGTCCCAACGTATGCATAACTATAAGTAGAAGAACTCTAAAGCCTAACAGATGTTCACAATAAATCCAAATATAGTAATGGCCCCTTCCTATTACCTTTATCCAATTTGATCTAGAGACCAAACATTGAAATATGTGGTAACAGTATTTATAAAATAAGAGACTTAAGAAAATGTAGAATAACCTGATAAACACACACACAGACTCTCACAATAAATGTCCGTTAATCTAGACACATTCTTGAGTTGGAAGAGTAGCATGTGTATCATTTTATGTGTTTATTGTTTAAAGTCATATTTTTCCAGCCTGGTCTATTAATTACTATTTAGAACACATCTTATGGGAAAGTGTGTTAAATACAAAAACAAACTGCTTGCACAGTGTTTTCTTTCCTTTTAATGACTTTTCCTTTTGCAAACAACCTGCATATATTTTGGAGATTGCCAACATTCAATTACCCAAACCAACCAACAATCTGTTGTATGAAAGTCTCCATATCCCTACATGTGCTGTGAGTATTTTTCAAGAGGAATTCAGCACCCTTGATACCTTTGATGCATTCTTTGGAAGTGAGCCTTCAGAATGTCCTATGAGTTTTGTTCTCAGCTACGTGTTGCGCCTATGGAGGCAGAGGTCTGTGATTCTTTCCTTTGGACCTCCTTCTAATGATAGAGTTGGGAATACAAAAAATGAACCACAATAAGCCTCAGGGTATAAGGAAAGCATACATTTTGGACCACTGTAGAACGCATATCAGTATCAAGTGTTTTAAATGAGAAAAGCACTTTAAATCATTCTGAGTCCAAAGGAGTCAGATTATATCTGATCTCTACTTCTGTCTCACTCTGTGACCTTGGGTTCTATTTTACCCTTGTTTTTTTCTTTGTAAAATGGAAATAAGAATACCTGAACTTTATGCTTACCTCATAGGCTTGTATATGTACCAAGTATATTTATTGCCATTGTTACTATTTTTATGACTAGTACTAGTAGCAGTAGCGCTAGTACTAAGAGTAGCAGAAGTATTACTAATACTACTGTGGGCAAGGTGCATTTTAAACATCTCCAAGCTTTTAAACAATTTAATCCACTACTTAATCCACCTCAATCTATCTGATACGTCAGTGGAAAGGGAATGGGCAAAATGGAGAGAGAGAGAGAGAGAGAGAGAGAGAGAGAGAGAGAGAGAGAGAGAGAGAGAGAAAGAGAAGAAACATCAAACAGATAAAAAGGCTGAACACATAATTTCTGAAAAAACAATACAGGAGCAGAAGTCTGGAGAGGTTACAAAATGTGCCTGAACCTCCCTATTTCTTCAACAAGCTGTCTCTCCAGTTCATCCACTTGGTATATTGTCAGTAAAAATAATTTCCCTGGATTTGGCGATGCATGCAGCATGCACTTGAATGAATGACGATGTTCTCTAAGTGGACAGGTAGCAAAGCCAGCAACCAGAGTGCGCGTTTATCACCCACTCATCCTATGGGGAGGCTGGCACCCCAGAAGATAGAAACAATTGGATCTGACCCCGATAACTGAATGGGTTACGTGCACCCAAACCGTGCTCTTTAAAACAAAATAATCAGAATGTGCCTCACAGGAGATAAATGGCTCCCCGAGGAGGGGCAAAAGACACATTGCTCTGTGAGCTCTAAAACATTAGTTATAGGAGAGGAAGATGCTTATCCCTCTGATTCCCCGAGGAGGGAAGGCGCTGAGGAGGAGAGAAGGGAAGCACAACGTGAATTCAGGAGCGTTTTCGTTTCAGTGAGCATCTGCTGACAGACAGTAAATCCAGCGATAACTGTCATGCAGCGTGGGTGCCTTGCTCTCTGGTGAGCATGGGGAGAGTACCTTATACCTCCTGGCAAAGTTGTTCTTGTTCCAATCGTGCATAATGGGGATTTAAACACTACAGGAGAGCGAAAAGGCAAAGGAAAAAATGTGACTTACTGAAAAGAAGAGCTATTGCTAACAAACTTGTTTTATTTTGATGTAACTAACCCTCATGACTTTATAATTTCACAGTGTTGTATAGCATGTTTTGTAAATATTCTGAAATTTCTTTTTAGGAATCCAGATGAAAACGCTTTACATGTTTACTGTTGTTTTTTTTTCAAAAGGGAGAAGGAAAGAACTGAAGAAGCAAGACCGACAAGAATGATGGTGCAGCCCTGGCCGGTTTGGCTCAGCGGTTAGAGCGTCGGCCTGCAGTCCAGAGAGACCTGGGTTCGGTTCCGACTGAGGGCATGTACCTCGGTTGCAGTTTGTCCCCGGCCCTGGTTGGTCGTGCGGGTGGCAGCCACTTGATGTGTCCCTTTCACGTCGATGTTTCTCTCTCTCTCTCTCTTCCTCTCTCCCTCCCACTCTATCTGAACAAAAAATGAAAAAATGTCCTCGGGTGAGGATAAAAAAAAAAAAAAAAAGAATGATGGTGCGTTGGCTCACAAAAGCTTTATGGACGAGAACTGCTTAGAGACAAATTCTTGTTTCAATCTGAATGTGTAAAAGAAAGTCATGGATGTTTTAGATTCACAGTTAGATCAAGGCTTTTCCTGAAGAATAAAATAACAGAATTCTTTTCTACTGAATGTATTTTGTTATGTTTGCTTCTTTTTGTTTCAAAAATTTTTTTCTTTATTGATATTAGAGGGAGAGAGGAAGGGAGAGGGAGAGACGGAAACATTGATGAGAGAGAACATCAATTGGCCACCTCCTGCATACCCCCCACTGGGGATCAGGCCGGCAACCTGGGCATGTGCCCTGACTGACCGGGAATCAAATCGGTGGCCTCTTGGTGCATGAGTCGATGCTCAACCACTGAGCCACACTGGCTGGGTTGTTATGTTTGTGCCTTAAAATGAACAGAATTATGGCCCTGGCCAGTGTGGCTCAGTTGGCTGGGCATTGTCGCATGCACCAAATGGTTGCCAGTTTAATTCCCTGTCAGGGTTGCAGGCTCGATGTCCAGTCAGCAGGTCGGCACTGGGATTGATGCTTCTCTTGCTCTCTCTGTCTCCTTCCATACCCCTTTCTCTCTTTAAAAAAATTTTCTTTTAATCCTCACTCGAGGATATTTTTCCATTTATCTTCAGATGGAGAGAGAGAGAGAGAGAGAGAAACATCCTCCCACACGACCCGGATCAGGGCCAGAACTGAACCACCATAACCGAGGTACGGGTCCTTGACCAGAATCAAACCCACGACTAAAGAGTCTTGGTCCACGGGTGAGCTCTAACTGCTGAGCCAAACCGGCCAGGGCACTCTTTCTCTCTCTCTTTAAAAATCAATGGAAAATCTTTGGAAAAGAAAAGGACAAAAAAAAATTAACAGAATTTGGGATTTCATAAAACATTTATTTATATAGTAGATATAATAAATTATATTAATTAGTAAATTATATTGGGTATACTGAATTAATGTTGAAAATACTACAAATAATAATTAATTACTAATAAAAATATTTATACCTAGGGAATTTCCAAAGCAATTTAGCTATGCAATAAAAGCAATGAAACTTGATACTGAATTATTGGATTTCCTTTAACTGGGAACTACCCAAATTTTATTTACTGGGAGTCTTCTTGGATCTCATTTAAAAGGCATCATCTCAACACGGACAAAATTATTACAGGGTTATTCTCTGTCGAGGACTGATTTAAGGGCAAGTTGGTCCTGAGACACCTCGGAGGGAGTGCTTTTATCTCATCTGCAGCATAACATAATTTCCCCCTCTTGGAGAGGGAGTTCTAGTTTATTGTTTCTAGCAATTGAAATAGATGATGTCCAAAAACTTGGAATAACTAAGGTTTGCCAAGGTCAAGAAGTATTTTATCAGTGGAGATTGCATGTGCACTGCAGAGATTTGCTGTCAGAGTTAATTTTTCTCACTGAATAGCCACACACACACACACAAAGAAAGTATTTAAATATTTGACTTTGTCATTACCATACTGCATAGCACCATAAAGAACTCACAACTGACACTACTTTTGGACATTTCCCAGAGCATGAATACCAACGCTTATCACTGATAAAGAACACTTGCTAACTAATCACACATTGTCAAATCATGTGTCTGAATAAATTGCTCTGTAATTTTCTCACATTAGTCAAATTAGAATATGGAAATGCATATACTATTCCAGCCAGTTAACTTAATGGTAAGTGATATGTTTAAATCAATTATCTTAATCCAAACTTAAATGTATCTCCCATTTGACCCAAAAATTTGAAAACATTGTATAAGTCTGGATGACTGACTAATTTGTTCCATGCATGGTCTATTTATATATTAAATGGGAAGTAATATCTTCAAAATGTATATATATTTGGTTGCATATTTTTGTGCAAGGGGGTATTATGTATAGAGAAAGTTAGTTCCACGTGATGCAGATATAAACTGAGGTTTATTGAGAAAACGTACTAACAGAGAAGAAGCAGAATGAACTCCAGCTTCTAAACTGTCATTATTCTACAGCCTAGGTTGGACATAGATATTATGTGTACTCCACGGTCAAGGTTCTAGCAGTGATGCCTGCATGTAGAAACCTTTGTTAGAGAAACTGGTATAGTTGCTAAATTATAAAAACCATGCAGGAACAACAGCAATCATATTGTCAAAATGCTACAGTCCAGGTGGTTGTTGCACATATTTAGTCCCCATGCTTTTCTTGACATACAGCTTAAGTTCACAAGAAAATACTGCTTCTGGGTATGTCATTTGTAACATATGCTTTACTAGACTCATGGTCTGACCTTAGAATCAGGCCATTATTTTTTGGCCCATGAATTTTTATAAATCTTTAATAAATCTTGGGGTGGGATGCCAGCAACACCCTGTAAAGTTCACACCGTTAAGCAGAGTTTTCTGAAGCCCTCAACATTGACACAGCCTTATCATTATGATGACTGCTGTTTTCCACTGGGTATGTTCGTCTTGAAGGAAGGGTCTTTTATCAGTAAATCATATGGTATTTTTAAGCATGAAGACTTGAGGGCAAAGACCCATTGATCTGGTGGTTTTGCTAAAGTAGTAGGCAACGTTGTCTCTGTGTTCAATTGTTGAGCAGCTGCCTCTTAGTAATGATAGCTAAGGCTTTGAGGGCCAGTGTAGGTCCTTAACTGAATATCCAATTACAGGACAAGAATATCAGATTTATGACACTAACTTTTCATTTGTAAAGCTTCTCTATTAGGGGCTAGGAAAAGTGTAGCTTTAGACATTTAGCAGCAGGAAGAATTATGGAGTCTTTTTGGGGTAAACTTCCAATCTACTGTGAGATTGGTCCAGATATTTGTAATTTCCTTAAGTTTGAAGGAGATATGGGTCTCCAGGGCAGAGCTTGAATTATTGTTTGGATTGCATTCAAGGCTCCTAGCTATAGACACTTCCAATCAAATTTAGCTATCTGTCTGATGTGTTAGATAGATTCTAGAATAGAATTTTCAGATGTGGGAAGCATTTTCTCCAATAGCCAGTAAGGTCAATAATATTTTGAGCCTTTTTTCTTAGTAGTTGTCGGTTGCAGAGGTAATAACACAATCTTAATATTTCTTTGTGTTACTCTGCATATGATCAACTGTATGGTGGGGACTTGACCTTTCTCTTCATTCAGAGTCACTGCTAGTCATCTGTTCCAGGATGGCATGCAAAACAATATAAACAGTTTTCTCAGGAGAAGTCATTATGAAAAATCCATGACTGCAGGAAAGTATCTCTATGGTCACCAAGAGTTTATCTTGTACTAGGGTTGGTCTAACCTAGCTATTTTCAAAGGTGTGCCACAAGAATATTTAAAACATGTAATACCTGACTATTTAGTCAAAGGCATTGACCTCTTTTCCCTTAGATTGTCAAATTTAAAAAAATGACAACAGCCAACACAACAATAGCCATCCAGTGTGAATGAATCAAAATTATACTTATTTTTTTGTCAAATCGGCAAAATATATATTTTTGGGTGTGCTGCAGAATTTTAGCAATTAGTTTATGTGTGCCCTGAGATGGAAAAGGTTGAAAACTGCTGGTCTAACCCACTGATGACCTGTTCCTAGCATGTCTTTTCACATAACGGGAAACTGATTTTGGTGTACCTTCAGGGTTTACAGCAAAAATACAGTATTAACAATATCCGAGGCCATGTGCTGATGCCAATAGTGGCAGCACAAAGTCACCATAATGATGTCAAGTAAAACGGTAACTGTAGTGGCCACTTTCTTGTTTAAGGTTCTATAGTTCACAAGCACTTAAGCACCACTGGCTTCCACTGGCCAATCAGGGGTTTTACTTGGCAGATAGCCTTGGGTGGCACTGTAGCACCTCAGTCCACACTAATTCTCCTGTGAAAAGACTAAGAACTTGTTTCTCTTGTAATCTGGGACATCCTTTCTACTACACCATCTTGGCAAGTTTCCCAGGTAGAGACCACATTTGGCTATCATTCTACTGACTTTTGTTGAAGCCAAAGATGAGCATATAGTTGACTCCAACTGACTTGTCTAAACATTTGAGCACTCAAAAAAACCCTTTCACCTATACATGCTGCCAAATGAATAATAAATATACACAAACACAAAAGTAAAAATTATAGCCATCTATGCCCTGTTATCCTAGGAAGATTAGAGATATTTGAAATCTTTGTTTTAATGGAAAGGGAGATGCTAAGTTATATCCCGAACCCTTGACCTGGCTCATCCCATCCCCATAATTTTCAAAACTTAAGTCCAAGTTTTGGTATTAGCTTATCCCCACAGAATTGCTTTCAGTTTCTAAGCTCCAATCGCAACAGATTGTTTATCCTTTAATTGTTATCAGTCTCCTAGTCTTTGGCCAAAAAGACCATAGATTGTGCAGCTTTATACTTATCTTCTCTTCTTGGCTATTGAAAGTTTTACTAGCTGATTTTCCTTTTTGACAGATCTAACTTGGCTGCAAATACCCTTCTTGTTTTGGTGTTTTAATGACTGAGAGATTTCTCTGCCATTGTTCCATCCCCTCTGAGACCTGGAGCACACATCTCTGAGGCCTTGATAGATGCTGAGCTCATGGAAGCCATGGATAGCCTGCCTGCTCTTCAGCTCTGAGCAGACATCTCAGCTGCTTCATGTGAAGCCCATGGGCTAGTGGACACTGCTGCTGCTCTGCCCAGTCTTTAGTTACAAACCACCAAGTCAAAACACTTACTGGTTACTTGTCATTATTCATAGGTGATAAAATGGCCGAATTAAATCCTCCCACTTCCAAAAAACAAAAACAAAAGCATGTCAACAAAATGAGTAGAGTGTGGCCTCTGGGGAGTTCCAACTGTCATCCGAAGGGCTCACCAGAACATGCCACCCTAGTGTCATGGAAGAGCTTTAACACACTCTGTTGGACAAAGCTTACAAACAGGGATGAGGCACACTGCACGCTGTGCTCCTCACTATTCCACAGCCTAGGCTGGGTGGAGTAGTGTGCACCTTTGCCAGAATTTCCAACCAAGAGGACATGCCTGGGCTAACATGTGACTGACGGTAGGCTCCGTTCCCACCCTGTGTTACATATCTCCAGGGTAAGCCAAGAGGCACTAGGTAACATCGGTTTGTTTGTTTGTTTCTAAGAAATAAGAACTATATCAAGAAATGTCCAGGCTCAGGAATATAGGGAATGTGTATATCAAGGACCATGTCTAGGGCTGTGAGGAGAGCTTTGCATGGCAGAAACACTGAGATCAGCTGAAGGTTTTGTCTCTTTGGAGAGTACTTAGTCCAAATGAGTCAGCTCTCTGCCCAACTACCAACATGGAAAAAAAATTATTCCCTAGGGCCATTGGTTTCTTATCATATATCTATTTTCTCCTGTATTTCCTGTGATTGAGAGCAAAATCGGCACTAAAAATATATTTGTTTGAGTTTTTATTTACTTCTAGTGCATTACAAAGAAGTTTTATACTATACTTGACTTCAATATTAGTTTGTTTATATACAAACAGAGCTTTTTCCACCTTTCCTTTATTCTTTTATTAGGTCCAGGTCATCTGTGATATATCAGACCATTTTACAAGATATTGGGCACATAAAAATAAATAACATTGAGTTCCAGACTTTGAGAATTTTAGAATAAAGTGGGACTCAGTCCATGAGGACATAAGAACCACGAACTATACAAGGAATACATACATAAATTACACAAATAACTTCAATACATTATGTATTGAAGTAATATCTATAGGAGGCTGTTTATAATGAAAAAGAGAGTGATAGGCTCCTTGAGGGATAAAGGAGATGTCAATAAAGTCTTAAAAACAAGAGGCAACGCTTGAAAAAAAAGGTAATATAAAAGGAAATAGGCACTCCTTTAGTCTGTTCAATCTGCTATAACAAACTACCATAGACTGGTGGCTTATAAACAGAAGAAATGTGTTTCTCACCGTTTGGGAGACTGGAAGTCAAAGATCAGGGTGCCAGTATAGGAAGGTTCTGCTCCAGGCCTCCTTCCGGGTTCCTCACATGGTAGAAGAGACTGGAGAGCTATGCCAGGGCCCCTTTTGTAAAGACAACAGTACCAATCATTAAGCTTCTGCTTTTATGACCTAATCACCTTCCAAAGGCCTTACCTCTTAATACCATCACCTTGGGGATTGAGTATTTCAGCATATGGATTCGAAAGACCACATACTTTCAGACCGTAGCAGGCACTTCGTGGATGGATGTGGTTGGAGGTGGAATTTTGGGTTAAGAAGCAGTATGAGTAAAAACATGGAGCTATGAGAAAAGAGATCATTGGGGAATTCAACATGCCCCACAGAATGCCTGAAGCATAGGGGGTGCAGAGAAGAGAGGGTGAGGAAAATGTTAACGGATTAATGAATACAGAGGTGTTCCATTATGCCTTCTTTTTTTCATTTTTGCCTAATTTCTTCAACTTTGAATTTCATATCCTCATCAATAACTGACCAGGAGAGAGAGACTTAAATACAATTATATTTTGAAAGAATATATGGGAGAAATATGAAGGATGGATTAAAAAGGAAGTGAAACTAACATTGTGGAGACTGGTTAAGAATCGACGGAATGGCCCTGCCGGTTTAGCTCAGTGGATTGAGCGATGTCCTGTGGACTGAGGTCCAGGTTCGATTCCCAGACAGGGCACATGCCTGCATTGCGAGCTCAATCCCCAGTGGGGGGCGTGCAGGAGGCAGCCAATCTATGTTTCTCTCTCACATTGATGTTTCTGTCTCTCTCTCCAAAAAAATCAATAAAAACAAATTTTTTAAAAAAAGAATTGATGGAATGAGTTACAATTCCATTTTTATCTGCAGTTTCTTAGTCTTCTCAGATTTTAACCATTTGTAACATGACTTCTGCTCACAATCAAATTTAACTTGAATGAACAGAACCCTGGAGCCAGAGTTGAGCAGTGACAGGAAGACACAAGAAACTGTGAAAGAAACAAGCAAAGGAATATGTAAATTAATGCGAAGGGTAGTGTCAAAAGAAAATATGGAAAATGGCCCGGAGTTTTTGAAACACAGAATGAAATTAAGTCAATGTAAATAAATTAAACCCCAAAAGAATTATCATAATTATGTCTAACTTAAAGAAATAGTGTTAAATAAAACATACACATTCACCATATTTACGACCAACAAACACTCAGATGAACCAATTAAATTCATTGCCACAGCTCGATTGCAAGAACTTATTAAATAATGGATTTGCTGTTATTTATCTTCAAAGGTTTGAAATTCCTTCTAAAGCCCTAAGACCTTGAATTTCCTCTGAAGCTATAGACCATCTTCAGGAGGGGACTTTGATGTGATGGACATTTTTGCAAGGAAGTATTTCTGTAAGTAGCATGTGTCCTTATTTAAGTGGAAATATCTATTGTGATTTAAAAATCCAAGGCTTTTATTAGTAAGAATTTCTTCTGCAACCTCCTCAGGGTCAGCAGAACCTCAGAAAGTCTGGTGCAGACTAATGTTTTGGCTCCCCCTGGAGGATACTAAGATGTCACAGAATTCATTAAACTCTGGAGTCAAAATTAGTTTCTTATGAATAATATAAGTTTGAAAAGATAACATAAAACAACAAAAACCCGAGACTTCTGTTTCTGACTATAATAGAAAAACTAGTACTGAACTTGCTATCTGAAAGTAAACAACTTTAAAGCAGGACAGAACATAAGAGACAACTGTCTTCAGTCAAAGGGAAAAAAGGCAAGAGAAGGTTGATTACTCAGGGACGGGAAATGCAGGGGACCACAAGCTCAGCCTGGCGAACATTTCACTAGCACAACAAGCTGGAGACTTAGCAGAGCAGAGGCAGAAATCAGAGTTCAGACCAGCAACCTGAAATCTGCAGGGCAGGGTTCTGGAAAGTAATGTCAAGAGGTTGGGATGGGGAGACAGGAATCGACCAGGGTTTTGTGCAAATCCTTGATGAATGCTTGGCTGAGAATGTGGAAGGCAAGATGGCATGAACCAGGCAACGAGGCAGCTGCTACCAGATTGAGAACCACAGAGTAGGGTAAGAGAGGTCAAAACCGCCGAGGAACATTGCAGATTCAGTGGGAAAGTGGGAGAATGCCCTTTTCTGTAAAAATATACAATAAAACGATTCTTTGAAGGAAAAAAATAAAAAAGAAAAGACTCAGTGTAGCCCAAGGGGAGAGAGCTCATTAGGCACTCCTTAGTCCCCAGGTCCTGAAGCCAGAGACCATGAAAGGACTGATTGGAGTAGGGACAATGCCCAAAAGATACACATTAAAATTAGCGAAAACTAAAGGACTCTTCACACGGAGAGTCAACACAAGAAACCCTATCATTCATTGTTGTCAGACAAAATGGACTTTGTAAAAAGAGTGAACAAGACATGAAGAGTGACATTTCACAATGATAAAGAGGTGGGCATTAGAAAAACATAACAGTTCCAAATGTGCAGCCAACAATGGAACTTTAAAGTACATGAATGAGCCCGGCTGGTGTGGCTCAGTGGTTGAGTGTCGACCCATGAACCAAGAGGTCACCAGTTTGATTCCTGGTCGAGGCACATGCCCAGGTTGTGGGCCCAATCCCCAGTGAGGGGCATGCAGGAGGCGGCCAATTAATGGTCTCTCTCATCGATGTTTCTATCTCTCTCTCTCTCCCTCTCCCTTCCTTTGTCTCTAAAAATAAATAAAAAGAAAAAAAATTTTTTTAAATTAAAAAAAAAATACATGAACGAAAACAGAATTTTAAAAGAATAGACAAATCCTTAAAGTTCATTTGAGCTTTTAACATCTGTTTCTCAATAATAATAGAACAAATAGGCAAAATCTAGTAGACACCTAGGAGATCAGAGGAATGCTAGCAACCAAATCAACCTAACGGACATTTAAAGAAAACTGTACATAACAATTGCAGATGCTGTAACAAATAAACAAGGAAAAGACCCATCCGGCTCCATAAAATATGGGTCAATACATTTTTTTTCTTGATTTTTTTTTCTTTATTGATTTGAGAGAGAGAGGAAGGGACAGGGAGAGAGATAGAAACATTGATGAGAGAGAACATCGATTGGCCACCTCCTGCATGCACCCCACTGGAGGTTTGGCCCACAACCTGGGCATGTGCCCTGACTGGGAATCGAACCTGCAACCTCTTAGTGCATGGGTCGACGCTCAATCTGTGAGCTACACCGGCCAGACAGGTCTTTAAGTTTTTTAATGACATTCATAAACCAATAACAAAATTTCATCAAATAATAAAGACAAAAAAACACAAAAAACACAAATTACCCCCATAAGGAATAAAAGAGGTGATATCACTACTGATCATACACATATTAAAAGGAAAATGAAAACATTATAATATTGATAACTTAGATAAACTGGGAAAACTCCTTGAAAAACAACTTAGCAAAACGAAATTCAGAAGTAATAAGGTATCTGAAGACCCTATGAAACAATTGTGGACAAAATTGCAATTTCATAAGGTGATCTGATCTGATCTGATCTGATTGTGATGTCCTAACTGTGCAGGTCACTGTGAGTAGTCACACCTCAGGCATGTAACTTGTTTAGCAAAAGGTTTATCTTTGCCTTAAGTAAACCCTATTCGGTGTTTCTGTGCATCTAGGCTAACACATCTTTGAAGGGAACCATAACCACCCTCAAGACAGCGCATCATCCAGTTAACGATCCTGTGATACCATTCCATACTTGCTTTCTCCCAGCTCCATGTAATCTTTCTGGTGTTCTCTCCTTAATCTCAGATGCATAAAAGAAACTGCAAACTGTTATTCTCTGAAGCATTTATCTCAGTCTGTTGTGATATTGCTTCTCCGTGTATCCTCTTAGGCTCAGATACATTTTTACAACAATTCTCTACAAGTTTTTTTTTTACTCTGTTTTTGTTTCATGGATGTTGTTACATTAACAGGATCAATGACAGAAATAGAATTAATAATAAAAAAAACTTCCAACAAAAAAACTTCATGCTGATGGGGTTTCAGAAGTTATTTCTTTATGATATTTAACACTCAGAATGAAACGTAGACACTTTATTTCCATTTAGTTCTTTTTTTCTTCTTTACCTTGACCATTTTTAAATGATATTGTCTGGAGTATACTGGGTTCAATAGCATCTCCCAGAAACACTGAACTGTAGAATGCGACCATATTTGGAAACTGGGTCTTGCTGATGTAACAAGTAATCAATTAAGATGAAGTCATGCTGGGTAAAAGTGGGCCCTGATCCAAAGACTGGTGTCCTTATATTACCATTGTAACTAGCTAGTTATTAATATTAATAATGGCAAAGGAGCAAAAGGAAGGCCAGACATGATAAGCGTGGCCATCTGGGCAGCTTCACCAGCCAGACAGCATTGCGTGGAAATGGAGGAAAGAACACATATTTGCTTAAAAGATGAGTTATGTGTCTTATGTACCCCATCTTCCACATTAACCTTGCCCAGTGGAACTCCCATAAGAATATTGGATCTTGAGTTATTTTTTTCACAAGTCCTTGATGTTCTGTTCATTTTTCCCCCAATCATGTTTATCTTTGTTGTTCAGATTGGGTACATTTTATTGATCTGTCCTCAGATCTAATGATTATATCCTATTATCTCCTCAAGTACCATCAAACTCTTCCAGGAAGTTTTCTCTGTTGTATTCTTTTATTTGTATAATTTCCATTTGGTTCTTGTTATACTTTCTATTTCTTTGCTGATTTTTTTTCATTTGTTTTAAGAGATTGTGTAATGATTTCTGAAGCATTTTTACTAGTGCTGCTTTAAAATTCCAACATTTGATTCATTTTGTTGTGGGTGGTAGGTAAATGTCTTTTTTTTTTTTTTTCTTTGAAGTTGTGATTTTTCTGATTCTTGGCAGAATGGATGATTTTTTATTGTATCCTGGACATTTTGTCTATTAAGTTAGGAGACTCAGAGTCCTAATCAATCTTTACTTTTAGGAGGCACTAATGCTGTGTAGATTTACCACACAGGTTCTGGCTGATATCTATGGACTGTGGGCCCAATGACCATTAGATTTTTGGAGTCTTTGCATTGCTAGTTTTGTCTGCTTGGTTTGTTTGTTTCACTGGGGCTTCCATTAGTCCCAGTTGGTTGTGCATAAGTGGACAGAGGTATTTAACCAGATGGGGCCATAGTTGGGGAAGTGAATCTCTGGTCTATGGGGATAAAAAGCACTTCCAGAGCTGGACTGCTTGCTGTGGGGAGATCCCCTTTGCTGTTGCCTACTGGTCACTGGGTATCACTGAGGCAGGTTAGTAAAGAACTAGGAAAAATTCCCTGGCAAGTGGAATGAGGAAACTGAAACAAATGGTTGAATAAATGGCCAGGACAGTTGAGCAACCAACAGTCAGCTAATACATCACAAAACCCTATCCTCCCTAACCAAAGTTGCCTAAAAACAGATGGTTTAAATCACCATAGTCAGGGAGGTAGATAACAAACACAACTTAGACCCAGGCTAATATAAGATGGAGGTGAAACTGACCAGAGAATGACTCCAGATTTTATTACACACTCATTTTAATACATCAACAAACTGAATGACATATCCCATATTGTCATAATTAGAAGCTGAAGATGCGTAAATGGTCACAGGATGGCTGACCAAGCCCTTCTGAGAAGCCTCCATCCCTTCCTTGGAAATCTAATGAATATTCTGTTGAGATCCTCCCCTAAAATTCCCATGGAAAATAGATAAAAACCCTCAGGACAAAGAACATCAGTGAGTGCTCTTCTTTGAGCACACCTGTGCCCCCTTTCCACAGGTGTGTCCTTTGCTCCTCTTTCCTAAGCACTAAGGGTCCCAGTGAAACTTGCAACCAGGGAGCTTATCCCAGGTTTACCCACTGATCTTGTCTTCAAGGCCTCTCCCTTTGCCTCACTATCTTGAGCTTCAAAAAACTTACTTTTACATGGACTCACTCTAGAATTCTTTCCTGCACAAGTCAAGAACCTGGTCATCCAGGACTGTTCTGGGGAAAAACTCACCTCTGCCAAGACCAGTCTGGTGACATCTCTAGGTGGGGTAGGGGAGACTCAGGCCCATAAGGAAAAACAGTCTTCCTGAGTGAGGCCCCATTTTGTGGTGAGATCTCCCTTGCTTGTAGGAAAGAGTTTTTCCCCAGCTTGGTACCTGTTTTGGCAGGTTCCTACTTGCTGATGACACCAGTACCTGGTGTTCTTATGTGGGAGAGGTAGATTCAAGTCATGTGGGGAAGGGGTAGATACTTCCCCTGGATAATCATTGTCATTGCAGTTTTAATCAATCCATTTTCAAGTGTTGCCAGGTTCACCTGATACTGCTGGTGGTACACCCATTTGATCAAGGTGAGAGATAAGCATACCTGACCACTTCCTCTTGCTAAGTTGGAGGATGAATAACAGCAGACTTAAGTGCCACTCTTTTGTTGGATGGGGCTTCACAATATACCCTATTACTGTTTTCATTGCTAGTCTGAAATATCTAACCAATCTGCCTTCCTTTTCCCATTTTTCAGAGTTTTGTTTCCTATTGCATTATTTGTAGGGTTTAGGGTGTTTTGTTTTGTTTTTTTTCTTTATTAATTTCTAGAGAGAGAGGAAGGGAGAGGTAGGGAGAGATAGAAACATTGATGAGAGAGAACATCGATTGGCTGCCTCCTGCACGCCCCACACTGGGGATCAGGCCCACAACCTGGGCATGTGACCTGACCAGGAATCGAACCGGCGACCTCTTGGTGCATGGATCATTGCTCAACCACTGAGCCACACCGGCTGGGCGGGTTTAGGGTTTTACTAAGCAAAGAGAAGCAGGGAGAAATGAGTTGTTGGGACCATAATTTTATATTTGCATTTATATTATTATAACATTGTAAAAGGGAATGTTTAACAAATTCTTACAGAAAATAGACAACAATATTCAACTGATTTTTATTAAGCCAAATAACCCCAATAAGAAACCTAACAAGAAAAATTTTAGAAACCTGAAAATTAAGAAAAAAAATTCTAGAATCATAGTTGCAGAAATCCTCAACAAAATGTTAGTGAAACAAATCCAATAACATATGAAAATTTTAATAAATTATCACCAAGAAAGTTTTATCCCAGGAATTCAAGGAAGTTTCAACATTTTAAAACCGATCACTGTGTTTAAATATATTACCAGAATTAAAAAAATGTTTCAATAAATGCAGAAAATGAAAAAAAAAAATCACAAAGGGACACATGATATTGAAGATGAAAGGGATATAATAAAAATACTTTACCAATTATATGCAATTGGGTCTTTGTTGGCTATTAAAAAGTAGAAATGTCTTTCACTGAGATGGTTAAAAACATTTAGACAATAGAATCAATTAAACCTGAAATTCATTTCTCTGGATCCTGTTACGTAGGCGTAACATGCGATACTGACATATTACTTAAACTTTCTTAATTTCACTTTCCTTTGTGAAACCTCTATAATTAGTACTCTACTCCCTACAGAATTTTTGTAAGAATTAATGCAAAATGTGTGCAAATGATCTAGTACTTAAAAAGTATTCGATCAATAGTTTAGTGCTGTTGTTTGCTATTTGTGTTATTAATGTCAAATTTATAGTAAGTGACTATGTTTACAGAATATTATGTTTATAGAATATGCATGAATGATTGGTGAACAGATGATCTGCCTTAATCTCAATGCTACTGTTTCTTTTTAATTATTTTACATGTATAGTAAAGCTTTAGTATGTATTTAATCCAATGGAGATTTTACTCAGATAAGTAACTATTGACTGCTTACTATGTGCCAGGCATTGTGCTAAATGGTGGGAATACAGAAACATCCCCTGACTTTGTCCTAAAACTTAAGTGTCTAGCAGTGAAAAGTAGTAGTTAAACAAAAAGGCTTCATAAAGTGTGATTAATGTTGCGCTAGAATAGGGACATCTATTCTAGCCTGAAGGTTTCCAAAATTATTTCTTGCAAGTGGCTGGAATGGTGAGATCTGAAGCAGTAGAGTAGCAAACTAATAGTCAGGAAGACTGATCCAAGCACTGATGTTTTTCTGGTCTCTGTGCATGGCATAATGCCTTAAGGCAAGAGTGGGAATAACAAAATGCAAAGAACTGAATGACGCTTAGTCATTGATGGAGCATCTATGGCAAGAGAATGATGGGAGATTTCTAGGTGGGTGAAGGACCAGAACAAGAAATTGCAAAAGTTGCCAATGATCCAACCTCCTCAAATCATCAGAAATCTGAGCCTAGAACATAAACAGGGAATTCATAAGTTACTATGAAATTTGTTCATTATTGAAGAAATGAAAAACAAACTACCGATATGATAGTTTATATAATGTTATATTATATATTATACATATACTTTATGTATATATAACTGAATAAGCAATTACCATAAACAATGTTTTAAACAAGATGGAATAATGGAATACAATGTTATTATTTTAAAAATAAGATAAAAGTATGTGTCTATATGGAATGATCTTTAAAGTATATAGTTAACTGAAAAGAAAACTACAATATGTGTGTAAATATATAAGTAACATTATATGTACATGTGTATATATTATATTTGTGTGTATTTATGTATGCATGTTTATTTCTCTGAAATATATTCACAAGAAGATATTTAAGGATATTTTTAAGAATGCTCTGTTCTGGAAGAGTGGGTCTGCTACTTTTGTGGTAGAGAGGGAACTTTACTTTTTATTTTAAAATATTCTATTTTTTTTCTTGATTATGGTTTGCTTTTTTAAAAAATGAATTATTTTAATGATGAATAGGAAAGTTGAAGAAATTAAGAAATACAAGTGCACTCTAAGTAGTTCTGCTAAAAAAAAAAAAAGGAATATAACCCCCAATAAGAAAATTGAATCCACTTGGTTATAATGGCTTCTTGAACAATATTAATGAATTTGATAATATTCAACCTATTCCCTGAAATTAATATTCAGAAAATATTTTATTATATTTTCAGGCAAACAATATACAGGACACTGAATATAATTATGAATTATGCTTCTAATATTTTGTTGAGCTCCAAAATTGTTTACTTATTTTTTAGTGATCATGGAAAATTATGTCACTTTTAAGGGTTTTAGATAACTCACATGTAAAATAGGGACAATAAAACAATGTAATTCAACGTATTGAAGGTTGATTGTATAAGCTATTGAATTTAAAATAGATTTAAAAAATTGACTACACATTTCAACTGACCTGAGAAAGTAAGTGGATATATGGAACTTTTTGCAAGAGTTTTTTTGAGCTATTATGCTTGGGATAATTGATACTAATATTAACTAGAGTGAACATGATTCCAAATGTACTTTTTTACTTAATTTTTACCATTTACATTATTACAGATGTCCCCATCCCCCCGCCCCCGCCTTGCCCTCATCACCTTTTCCCTCTGGCCATCTGTTGTCTGTTTCTATGGGTTATATGTATACATTCTTTGGCTAGTTGTTTTAGCTTTAGTGTGTCCTTAAAAATGAAAATATTAAAAAACACTTTGAACAATTTAAATGTTATGCCAAGATATACTATTTTACATAACTGAGTCAAATTATGCACTATAAAATAAACTTATGTAAACCAAATGAATAAATCAAGTTAGTTTGTAAGCATGTCCACTATGATTAGGTTTGTTCAATGATCATTAGGAACCATGGCTTTTACTGCCGAGGGCACATTTCTTTTGGCTTCTGCAGGGTTAAAATGCCTCCTGCAAAATGATCCTATCCCCTTTTCTCCATCCTTGACTTTGGAGTTCTCAGCCAGCTACTTTGAAAGCCAAAGATCTTTATTGCCTCTTTCAGCAGAACTGGATCTGAATGGCACTTAGACAAAAGCTGATCCAGATAAAGGTGACAAATTGTTGCTGAATGGGCCCCTGTAAACATTAAGGAGGAGGGAATCAACGTTTTTGGATGGGAGGTCAGAAAATCGTACTAAAGGATGGCTGTCCTTGCCATTCTTGAAAAGAGTAATAAAAATAATGTTATATAAAAATAGCATTTTTGTTTAAAGGGATTTAAGAAAAGTTAATACCTTATGGTTTAACTCACAAGTAATAGTAACTAGATAAGAGAGGGACACATTTTATGTATTTGTCTTCTTTTGTTCTACAGAAAGTAAAGATAAAAAAAATAAGAGTATAAATAATGTAATCTCTTATTGAGAATACCATAAGGTATTTATAGTTAGTTTGAAATACCTGAGCTCCTGATCGAATGTTATGAAAGTCTTCAAGTTTCAAGAAGGTTATTACAACTTTGTTTTGAGTCCGGACTTGCTGACCTGAAACGGAACAAAGATGTAGAAATGACATTCACACCTCTTGATTGGTATCATTAAGATAATTTTTTTTTTCATGCCGGAGGACAAAGTGAGAGACCTCCTTGAGATTACTATGCTCTTGGGAGCTGAAACTGTCTTCTAATGAGAACACAATGCTTGTAGCTTTAAAAAAGGCACCAGTTAGCATTTGGTATATGGTTTAAAACAGATATTCTGCTCTGAAAATACAGAGGGGAAAGGAAGGAGCTGTGAGAGAAGTCAAAATAGCGCATGCTAATTGAAGAGAAGATAGAAAACGTGGAGGGGAAAATTGAGATTTTGTACATGTGCCTGTATGTATGTGTAAATATGCATCTGTGCACGGGAGTTGTAGTGTTTAACAAAAACCCTGTGATTGATTGCAATGCATGTCACACTGGAAGCTGCCATCTACTGAATGCTTGGCAGGAAAATAGTAGAATGGTAAATGTCATAAATTTAAACTTGTTTTTCCTTTTAAGCAAGTGTAATTCTTGTAGAATTTGCTCCAGCAAAAATAGCTTTATTATAGCTGCAAATATCTTCACAATGTATTTAAAGGGATTATGTAAATTTTGTTTGAGCATTACCATTGGAACTATTATTAAGAGCCCTGGATTGTTTCTCTCTGTCTCTCTGTTTGTTTTAGAGTGAGCCTCCCATCCACTCTGAAGTGAATTTGTTGTGTCAGAGACATCTGTATACATTATCCAAAAGAGTTTGTGTCTGGCCGGTGTAGCTCAGTGGTTGAGTGTTGACCCATGCACCAAGAGGTCGTCGGTTCAATTCCTGGTAAGGACACATGCCCAGGTTGTGGGCCCAATCCCCAGTCGGGGGCATGCAGGAGGTGGCCAATCAATGTTCTCTCTCATCAATGTTTCCATCTCTCTCTCCCTCTCACTTCCTCTCTCTCTAAAAATCAATTTTAAAAAAAAGGAAATAAAAAGAGTTTGTGACGCTTATGTTCATATATAAGCGAGCACCTTCTCTTACCTCTGGCTTTCTCTCTTCCACTGTACCATCATAGTTCTTATTCAGCATTGTAAAGGAGTCCTATTTTCAGGAGTCAGTGGAATTTTGGAGACATAACCCCCTCTACTTCATACTGATCTTCTGAAATTTTCAAAACAATAATGGTTTATTAAGTGCTTTGTCTGGATTTGAAAATTGTGAATATTTTTAGACTTGAATCTTAAACTTAGAATCAACATTTGGTCTCATTCTTTCAGTAGTAAACTATGTATGATATAAAACACCTACTATTAGAAATGTTAAGAACTAAAGTATGATGTTGCATAGAAAAGAAGGCATCGTTCTTTGTTTCAACTCTTTACCAGTCTTCTGGGAGGAAACAGCATGTGAATTGATAATGAGAGTGTAGTGAATGCTACATGTCAGCCCCGTGTAGAGGTGTGTAGGAGCACGGAGGCAGCGCATATATTTGTCTAGAGAGAAAACTGGAGACAGGCTTGCTGTACGTGCATACCTTGAGGTGAATTTTGAGAATGAGTATGGAATAGGTGAATACATGACGGAAGGTGATTCTAGGCATAACGTTTTTACAGAATTCTATGTTGACGTCTATATAGAGTGATATGAAGAATGATGAGAGATGAGTGTGGAAGGTCACCTGAGGGTCCTCAAATTCCACTCAAGTAGGTTTGGACTTTGTCCTCTAAGGACTAGGGTGAGAAATGGATTTGAAGTAGGAAATCAGCAGGAAAACAATTTTAATAGTTTGATAGCAGATAATAAAAAGTAAGCCAAGACTGGCAGTGGGGATGGAGAAAATATGATAAAACTGGAAAAAAAAATCTATATCAAAGGTCAACTCAAAACAACTTGGTGACTGAATAATGAGTTTTCATTAGTTTAAAGATAAGGAAAGAATTCGAGGATAGTCTCAGATTTCTTATTTAGATAAATCCAGATTTAGATATATCTGGATTTGTGTTACATATATGTATATATTTTTGGAATTCTAGAGGATGGATAAATCATGCCTTTATTTATTGCACAAATTAAGAAACTATTGAGATAATGACCCAAGAATCAGAAAAATGGAAATTCAAAATGTCATTTTTTATTACTAATTGAAATGCAAAGTTAAATATGATGCCAAATGAATCTTCTGATAAGCCCCCTGACTTAAACTGGTTCAGCCACACATCTGATCTTAGGTCCAAGTGGACAAGAAAAGGTTTCCTCTGCCTCCCCTCAAGCCGATGCCTTATTGCATAGCAGGATAACAAAGCAAAACATCCCTTCTCTGCAGGCAAGTAAGATTCTTGAAAAAAAAAAAGCAAACCAAAACTTCAGTATATGTTAAATTATGCACACACATGCACATATATATACGTTCACAAATATATGTGGTTTATATAGAAGTATGCTTTTTTATAAAATATGCAGAAATGTCAATACATATATTTCTATATAGGTACATTTGGTTTTAATTTTAAATACATTTTCTTTATTGATTTTAGAGAGAGAAGAAGGAAGAGGGAGAAAGATAGTTACGTTGATTGGCCACCTCCTGTATGCCCCCCACTGGGGATTGGTATCCCGACCAGGAATTGAACCAGTGACCTCTTGGCTCATGGGTCGACATTCAACCACTGAGCCATACCAGCCGGGCATGGTTTTAATTTTATTAGATGGTACAAAAATTGTAATTTTATTAATTCGACATCAGTATTCTGATATGAGAAAAGTTCATTGTAATAATACACTTAAAATTTAACAGATATGTTTATATAACATAAACATGGAGATATTTATCTTCAAGTATCTCCTCAGGCAAGGGAAACAAAAGAAAAAATAAACAAATGGGATCACATCAAACTAAAAAGAAAAAGAAACCATTAACAAAATGAAAAGTGAACCCACTGGATGGGAAAAGATATTTATCAATGATACATCTGACAAGGGGTTACTTTCTAAAATATATAAAAAAAACTTATACAACTCAACACCAGGAAGACAAAGAGCTCAATTAAAAAATGGGCAAAGGACCTGAATAGACACTTTTCCAAAAAGCACATACAGTTGGCTAATAGTCATATGAAAAAATGCTCCATGGCACTAATCATCAGAGAGATGCAAATAAGAACTACAATAAAGTATCCCCTCACACGTCAGAATGGCTCCTATCAATAAATCAGCAAACAACAAAGGCTGGTGAGGATGTGGAGAGAAAGGAAGCCCTGTGCACTCTTGGTGGGAATGCAGACTACCGCAGCCCCTGTGGAAAACAGTACGGAGTTTCCTCAAAAAATTAAAAATGGAACTGCCTTTTGACCCAGTGTTCCCACTTCTGGGAATATATCCTAAGAAACCCAAAGCACTAATTCAAAAGAATATACGCACCCCTATGTTCATGAGAGTGTTTTTTGCAATAGCCAATATCTGGAAACAGCCCTAGTACCCATCAGTAGATGAGTGAGTAAGAAAGCTGTGGCACATTTACACAATGCAATACTACATGGCCATAAAAAAGAAGGACATTTTATCCTTTGCTTCAGCATGGAAAGACCTGGAGATTATTTTGCTAAGGGAAGTAAGCCAGTCAGAGAAAGATAAATACCATATGAGCTTTTATATGTGGAATCTAATGGACAAAATATACTAACAAAACAGAAACAGAGGCATGGATACGTTGACCAGATTGATAGTTGTCAGAGGAGAGGGAGTTGGTGGACTGAATGAAAGGTGAAGGGTTAACAAAAAAGCATGTATACATAACACACAGACTCAGACAACAGTGTGGTGATAGCCAGAGGGATGGGGAGCAGGGTAGGTGGAGGTGGGCAAAGGGGTGGGGGAAATGGGGATGGAAAGAGACTTTGCTTGGGGTGGTGGGTGCATGATGCAGTGTGCAGGTGATGTTTTACTGAGTGGTACATTTGAAACTTGTATGGTTTCACAAACCAATGTCACCCCAATAAATTCAAGAAAAACATTTTTTGAGTAATTTTGAATAATGGTATTGTGTTTTTCAACCCTACTATAACCTGAAATAACTTTAAAAAAGTACATTTCACTGCGTTCTATGCATCTATAGTTATATATAAATTGATATATTAAAGAAGTACAACATAATTTTCATGTCACGTTGATAATAAAATTGAAGGCTTTTAAATATATTGCTTTAAAATGTTACTTTGAATTTCAGCAAACTCCTACACTACCTCTTATATTTAAATGTGAACCTGTAACTGTATGTTCTCTTAATTTTGTGATTGGTATTACCACTCACATTTTTTTCACATAGGAACTGGAGTAAAGGATTCATCATATGTAAACGTTATTGACTTTTTATGTTCTGACTAACTTTTCTAAACTGAATCAACAGAGTTGGATGGATGTAATTATTGGCATATGTGTGTGTGTGTGTGTGTGTGTGTGTGTGTGTGCGTGTACCAACAACAATAACAACGACAAAAACTCCCTGAGATTTTGGGATAGTTTTCATTTATTAAATAGATTTTTAAAAGCAAAAATCATTTGTCTTTGGTAAAAAGTTGTGTTACCAAGATAATAGTTAATTGTAATTGAAACATGGGTATAGATAGAGCTGCCTTCTTAATTGCTTATCTATTTCAGTGGTTGGGTCTAAATAAAGATGGAATTTCAAAATGTTTATAATATCTGTTTTCATACGTAAGAAATGCATGAACTTTGCCTCAGCTTTTATTTTTCTTTCATGTCTTTCCTGGCATATTCATCGCTTTTCTGTTTTTTCATTCTCTTCGTGTGTTCTCATCAATTCCTACAATGCACTTTTTGGTATTTTTCATTATTTCACTCATCCTTGTCAATCTTGCCTATTGTTTGGGGTTGGATTTTGTCCCCACCCCCCAACTCACACACACACACACACACACACACACACACACATATGTGTGTGTACCTGTGAATGTGTCCTTATTTAGAAATAGAGTCTTCACAGACATAATCAAGTCAAGTTATGATCAAGTAGGTCATTTTGCCTTTATTCATGCTACCATTTTTAAGACAAAACTTCTCAAATAAGGTATGTCTATTATTTAAATATATTGCTAAATATTCTAAAAGAAGTTATCAATTTTATTTCATTCCAAAGCAGAATATAAATTAATCTAGATAAAAACAGTGGCTCTAGATAATTATTCTTTTCACAGGTCAAGATATCCCTTCTGTTTGTTTTTATAGATACAAGGTTGTGTTTTCTTGTTTGCAATTATTTTCAGTAATTGTTTCTAACAGTCTCAGAAGTGGAAATGTAGAGGGGATGCACTTACTGAACACTTCGATTAAAGATTCACAACCAATTTAGAAAAATAATATAAAACTTAAGTTTGAAGATTCATTTCAGTAATGTGCAAAACCATTAATGGAACATGTGGGTTGATTTATAAAGTAATACTTCAGAATTCCTAAAATTTGCTCCTTAATAAACAGTAAAAACATATATTTGCAATTCTAAAGACATTTTTGCATTCAACATTAGCTTTATCACAAAAAATATGTACCTTATATTTATAATCAATATCTTGTCATTTTTTAAAACTATAAATTTGACAACTAAAGCTTTCATTTTCATTGGAAAATTTTAATGCTTATTTGGACACAATTAAATGATGAGTACATGACAATCAATTTAAAGTATATTTCTTCTGAATAGATTTCTTAATCTAGTAATTGTATTATTAATGCAGAAACTAATCATTTTATCTTCAGTTTTGAAATTTTAATATTGTTTAGAATTTATAATAGCATTCACTATATTGTCAGACAGTTCATCCTTGACAAAATAAATTCCAAATTTTTACTTTGATTCATTGAATTGAATAAAAAATATCAATTCATTAATGGAATTTACTTGATTAATTTTCTATTAGAAGCACATGATGATGGTAAGAGCGTTGTTTGACCGTAATTTTTCTGCTAAAAAACTAGAACATTTACAATAGGTATCACCTTGTTTTTTCTCTATGTGAAACAAAGTATTAGATTTTTAAAAAGGGAAAAACTTCACTTAGAAAATCAGTAACTTGATCTGAATAAAAAGTAAGAAGTCTTGCTTAACTGGATGATATGCAAACATATCTTCTGTGGCTAGAATTTTTTAAATTGTCCCTATTGAGGATAAATTCTCAAAAATACTAACCTTTAAAGTAGAAACTAATATATCTGGTTTCTTTTGGCTTTTATGTCATTAACGTATCAGTATGGTACCCAGGACGGATGATCAATATCAATAAAGATACTATGCAGATAAAATGTTCAACATCGACTTTCTCAGGAAGCAAATTTAGTATTTAATTTTCCATTTGACATACACTTTAACTTTTATGGATTAATTGCTGCTAAAAGATTTTTTGAAACAAAATTTAAAACTCATTCCTAACAATAAAATAATGAAGATTCAGAATATACAATAACTGACAAAGCAACGTAGCAAGAGTATTTAGACTATTCTCTTCATATTGCACAGGAACAGAAGTTATCCGCTATTTCCAGCACATATTTTCTATTTATCTAATTGATTATTTTTCTATTTTTTCACTAGCTTTCATTAACTGGCAACCTAAAGACTTGCAGAGCACTAAAGCAGCCATGACATATTGTTCTGGACAAGTGACTAGCAAAGAAAGGACAGCTGAGTGGCATAATTCTCCCTCTACCACCAGTAGCCCTGGCTACTCTCGCTACTTATGCCTAGAAGCTGTTTTTCATTTTTTATTTACTTATTTATTTTTCAGTGAGCATCCTCATGGCATGCTTGAAAAAACTGATCATTCTAATTAGTTGGGAAAGTTTTAAGAAAAGAGATGGATTATCACTCAAAACTAAATTGGGAAGGACAATGACAAAACAGAATAAACCAAACATGGCCCAGGCAAACCAGTTTGCATGGTCATACGAGGTATGAAACAAACAAACAAAAAAATAGGTCAAGGGAGATTTAAATACTTTTATTCTTTGTTAAAAAAAAAAAGAAAGAAAAACAAAAGACTTAATGGGTGCTGAGAATAAAACTAGACCAAGAATCTGTCAATCAAGGAGCCTCAGTTGATTAACTCACTTGAGGAAGAGACAATACTGAGCGAGAAGTCCAACATCTGTGGTGCAAAAACGGAGACGGAGATGTAGGATGTCCTCTGGCCCAGAAAACCAAACGCTTGGAATCTATATTTTTAGTGGAGTTATAAAATAGATTTCAGTAATTCCTTACACAATGGGAAAAAACACACACAAACAATGACTCTGATAGGCAGCCGATGTCCTGAGACACGTCCTCAACGCAGATGGCAGCAACGACTGAATAACAGATCTCTGGGATGGAAACAACATGAAGAATATATTTGGAAAAATTTATTTATGTGTTTTACATTTTTAAAAAAAGTTTACTGACTATGTGATTACCTGGAAAGCTTACAATTAGAGAAAAGGGCCAGGAAAGGAGATAGAGATAGAAAGGTAACAACGGAAGAAATGCAAAAGTAAAATTCCATTCTAGTTGTTGCAATGCTCAGTATCCAAATGACTAGGCTTAGTATTTGATCTATGATCTGCATAGAGATGAAGTGAAACAATCTCATGTTCCATAGTGTTACAAAAAAAGCCATATAGGTAGATTTTTGCAAGACAAACATTGCTTTCTACCTTTTAACAAAATACACTGTGCAAAGTATTTGCTGTGGTCCATGCCTCTACAATATTAACTCCACCCCCCACCCATACCCTGTGGACTTTCCAACTAGAAAACTAATTTTTATTTATAAATTCAAAAAGTTATTCATTAAAAATAGCCTAGAAAATGCATGTGCTTGAAAGAGTAAGTAATGTTTATTTAAATATTGGAAATTGATCAGGTCGAGAACTCCGGATCAGACATGGGAGAACATTTAGAATAGCTGACACATCATTTAGCCCCAAAAGTGGCATTCGTGGAACCTTTTGTTTGTCTCGACACAAATGTGTTTGCCTTTTAAATGGTTTTACAGGTTTTTACTGGAAAGGTTAGGATAATTTAACAATCATAATTTCCTTTTTCTATTTAAACACCTTGCATAACTCACATACAAGCACCACTGCAATTATTTAAAGTTGCAACATTATCCAAAATGCCAGTAACTTCATTGTGCAAAAACTATGAAGCAGCATGATACCCATTACAAATGTAATAATGACATTTTATATTAAAATATCACTATAGCAGTTGTTAAAGACTGAGTTGCTCACCATTAAGATTAAATCTTCATCGTACTATAGCAAGTGGCAATGAACTGCAATCAACGGCACTTGCTTTCTTCAAATATTAGAATTCATTACCACAGAAAATAAGACCTGTTAATTTTCCAGCCAGCCACCTGTAAAGTAAAATTCGTTGAACAGATATGTGATATTTTTTCCTAGCATTTCTCTTTAGCTGTCTTCATTATCTCAATGTGAAGGAAAGCATATTTTAGGAGTGGGGCAACAATATAGTTTCGTGCATTGTATAACTTGCTAAAACAGCAATGTGTTGACGTAAAATTAAGTTTATGTTCAGTTCATAGATACAGTCTACTGTGATTGATTGCTATGTTCAAAAGCTTTAAAAATTGAGATATCTGCTTGATTAGTTTATAGGACATGGCTACACTTTAATTATATAATTACAGCATATTTCATAGCGTATTTACCAGTGTCATATGATATTCTAATAAACTATCTTGAGAAGCAGTCAGTATTATTTTGAATAATGTATTTGATATGAATATAAATTTCTTTTTAAACAATGATTAGCATTAAATAAACAATAAAAATTTTCTTTAGGATTCAAAAAATTATTACTATTTAGCATGTGTTGTAAATGAGAATTATCAGTTCTATGAGGGTAAAAACAATGCCCAACATCGGTCATTACTTTTCATTTTATTGTATCAGTGTGAATTTGGTTTTGTTTTAACTTGTAGAGAAGCCCTAAATAATAGTGACTTAGGTAAAATTAAAGTTGATTTCTCTCACAAACAAAGTCCAGGTATGGTATAGTAGTTCCAAAAATCTTAGGAACTCTGGTTCTTATTTTGGACTTGATGTGTTATCCACAGAATGCAGCTCTCGTTTCCTGATCCAAGACGTTTCAGGGGTGGGGACCGTCCAGCCCAAGGGCTGTATAGGGCCCGCGAAATCAGTACCAGCTAACCTCACATCCCTCACCAAATGAGCCTGACCAAATATAGCAGGCTAACTTTTAAGTTGATAATTTTGTATGGCCCGTGAATGATGTAATAAATATCTAAATGGCCCTTGGCAGAAAAAAAGGTTCCCACCCCTGCATGGAAATGTCATTTCAGTATTTCAACCAGCAAGAGAGGTGGGAAAGTTTGTGCCTTCTCTCTGTTTCAGATACTTTATAGACTATCTATATCATATTTCCACTAACATCTTTCAGCTCAGAATTGAATCAATGGCCATACTTAGCTGCAAGGAAGAGTGGGAAATGTGACCTTTATTTTGGCATCCAAATTTCCAGCAAATATCAAAATTATCACTATATTGGGATTATTGGAAACCCTAATCATTTCTGATATAATTATTATAAGTGCATTTCTAGTGCTTAAAATAATTAATAGCAATACATATACATGTATTATATAAATAAATTGAATAGGCCAGATTTATTTTAATTAATATTACTAATAGTCTATATAATCTTCTTATTCTATAATTTAGATTTAATAAAAATACCTAGTTATCATGTAAATATAATGTTTAAAAAACCTTAGTCTATTTTTCCTTAATTTTTTTTTTTATTGAATTTATCATAAAATTAAATTTCTAATACTTTCAACCTAGGTTGATCTTTACCTATAAAGTGGTCAAATTAGTACAATGTAGTTATTAAGGGAATGGGACCTAGAAGCAGATTACCTTATTTCTAACACAACTAACAATCTGGGATTGGGCTAGTTATTTAAACTCTGTGATTGAGTTTTCTTATCTTTAAAATGGGGATAAACAAGTTAATAAGATTAAATTACTTAGAACAGTACTATAGCAGACACAAGGTGACCCCATGATCCAGCCTTCTAGTTTTCAGGTTCTTGTGTGATCCCTTTTCTTATGTGTGTACAAAATCTTTGATCCACTTCTAACCAGTAAAACACAGCAAAGCTAACAGGATATATATGATTATGTGTGTAATTAGAATGCCCTCTTGCACAGAGATTCTCTTGCCCTTGTCATCTTTGAGGACATGAAAGGGAATGTTGGAAGGCAGCCATGGCAAGTAACCGAGGATGGCCATCTGCTGACAGCTAGCAAGAAACTGAAGATCTCAGTTTAATGGTTCATAGAAAATAAATGCTGCCAGTAACAAAGTGAACTGGGAAGCAGATCCTTCCACAATTGAGCTGCAGATGAGATCATAACCCTGGCGAACCTCTGATCACCTGATTGCAGCCTTGTGATGTGAGACACTGAACTGGAAGACGCAGAGAAGTAGCAGGGAAACCACTGAAAATGGTGTTCTATAAACCTAGTAAGATTTGGTCACTTTTTTATATGTTTTTGTTAGGATATGTCAGGTGAGGTCGAAGAATCGGCCATTGCAGAAATGAAGTGAAGATCATCGTCTTTGTTGAAATCAGGTTTGGTGGAACAGTGTGGTTAAAAGTCTCATTGAAATAGATTTAGAGAAGCAATGGAGAGGATTGAAATCAGCTAGTATAGACAACTCTTGAAATTGATTTTCAGGCAAAAGAAGCAGATAAATAGGCAGAGCAGGAGCTGGGAAAGAAGGAATGGTCATGGGAGAGATTTATTTTTGTGGGCTTTAAAATGAGAGAGATAAAATCTTGTTTGCGTGCTAGTCTTGTCCTTGAGTAAGTGACAGAAGAGCTCCAATGCAGGAATGAAGAGCTGACTTCGGGTAGAAGTGACAGCTCACGGCTCATAGGAGTCGGATTATCTGGGTAGATTCTGCTGAGTGAACAGAAGGGTGGGTGGTAGTTTGGTACCTCTGATGACTTTATAATAAGAAACCCCACTGGGAATGGGGAGAGCATCGCAAAGATTCCAGGAGAGAGGAGAAAGTATGAAATAACCACCCAGAGAATACATTGAATAAGAAGTAGTCTTTTGATTGCCAAACAGTGTTAGGGGCACATTTCAGGTTAGCAGTTGTGAATTTAAAGGGCAACAGCCAGTAAACCTGTGTTTTCCCTGCATCCGTATTCAGAGTGGCAAAGGGAGTGTGCCGCAGAAGGGAGGTTATAGTCACTCCTTTGGTTTGTTTTTTTCCAGGCAAGCATGATTACACAAAATGGAAGCAGTGAGATGGACAGTTTATACAACTATAACTTACTATGAAATTAAGCTGAAGAAGAAGTAAAATGAATACAGGACAAAGATGAGTAGCAGTGAAAAGATGGTGTTGTCTGTGGAACGCAGGTCCGAAAGATTGTTCCAGTTGAAGCACTCATGAGAAGGAGCTGGAAATACAAGAGGTATTGATCCCTGAGAGGGATGTGTGAAACTGAGAGAATGAAGATGTTGCAGTTATTGCTCCTGGAATGTTCTTTTGATTTTAATTAATCAAAAGAAGTCTATATGATAAGCACTATTATAATCCCATTTTTACAGAGGAGGAAACTGACATGACATTATGTTAAATGGCTTGCTTGAGGTCATGTACTTAATGCATTTCCATTCTTTCTTACTTTTATATACTTTATAATAAAATAAAATATTTATTTCTCAAATACTCTACCTCAGATTATAGTGTTAATCATAAATTTTGCTGCCATTCTGGAGTTACTCTGTGCAATATTGTGATTTACAAGAGACACGTTTTTGCTCATTCAGATGACCAAAATATATGTCTCATCTATATTTGGTCTTCTCCCATGCTTCCTGGCTCCAGATCACAAAACCCTTGGAATTTCCTGAGCAATAAGAACAATGGGAGTGTCTTGCATCATAGTATGTAGTTCCTTGTCTTCAGTTCCTGAAATTGCTTCAAAGACATAAAGGTGAAATGGGTATCCTGTTATTCATAATAAGTCCCTTTCCACCACAACTGGGTTTATATCAATGAGGTGACTTTGGATCTCACTTAAGAGTGAGGGCTGGTTGGCAGGAGGCTCAACCATGTGATTAGATGGCTGGAACTTTCAGTCCACCCCTAGCCTCTGAGGAGAGAAGAAGGCCTGGAGGTTGACTCAATGGCCAATGGCCAACGATTTAATCAATCATGCCCATGTAATGAGGCCTCCATAAAATCCTCAAAGGGCAGATTTGGAGAGCTTTGAAGTTGGTGTACCTGTGAAGATTTGGGGACAGTGGTGCACTTGGAGAAGGCATGGAAGCTGTGAGTAGTCCTTGCTCTACACCTTGTCCTACGCATCTGTTTTATATAGCTGTTCCAGAGTTTATATCCTTTTATAATAAACTGGCAACCTAGTAAGTAAATGCCTCTCTGAGTTCTGTGAGCCACTGTAACAAAGTAATCAAACCTAAGGAGGAGGTCACAGGAACCTCTGAATTTATGCCATTTGGTTAGAAGCCCAGGTAACAACCTTGACTTGTGATTAGAGGGTATTATGGGGATGGGATAGTCTTTTTAGATTTAAACACTTAACTTGAGGAATCTGATGCTGTCTCTGGGTAAATAGTGTCAGAATTGAATTCATTTGTAGGACACCCAGCTAGTGTCTGGGAATCGCCCCCATCATTGGAATTAACTGGAATCAGAATTCTTTTACTCTGACTGGTCTACATGTTTCTCAGAAAGTCCACTGGACAGTGTTAAAGCTGCCCTACCTCATTCTATATAACATTTCTCAAGCTTTACTGGAATGGTAGGATTGCAAGGGATCTGCTGACTTACCTAATCAAAATTTTCTCATTTATCTAAGGCTCACAGTTGGTACTTAACAGACAAAAATTCAGTGGCAGAGGTTGTTAGAAATATCTAACTCCCATTAAAATAACAATTCTATTAGGCACCCAACTTCTTCAGTTGAAGATTATTTATATGAGCACACTCGTACTATGTTTAATATCTCTTTGCTCAGGCTTGGTATTAATTGATCCCTGAAAATGTAATTTTTCAGAAATATGCCACCCCCGAATTCCTTCCTACACACAGGTGCCAGAGTGATCTATCTAAAATGTACAACTAATTGTGTTACTTCTCTGATTAAAATTCCTTTAAAATTGTCTATTACTTAGAGCTGTTTTTTTTTTTTTACTTTTTTTTTTTTTTAGTTTTAACACTGAAAAGTAGTAGAGAATGAATGTTATATAATCTCAATCTCTATCACTAACTTTTTTCCTCCCTTCCTTCCTTCCTTCCTTCCTTCCTTCCTTCCTTCCTTCCTCCCTCCCTTCCTTCCTTCCCTCCCTCCCTCCTTCCTTCCTTCTTTCCTTCTTTCCTTCCTTCCTTTCTTCCTTCTCTTGCCTTCCTCCATCTATCATCTCTGATACATTACACTTCCCAGCCCCTCTTGCAGTCTAGGGTGACCTGGGTTTTAATCATGAAATGTAAACTGAAACAAGGGTGTCACTTCCAGTCCAAGCTTGTTAGGGAAACAGGCATGTCTTTTTCACTCCCTCTTATTGCTGCTAGCTTGAAATCATTACCAGGATGACCTCAGGAACAGTGGTGAAGACTGTGGTTCCTGAGTGACTCAGTGGAGCAGAGCACATCCTTGCTTCTGACTCCCCTGGGCACTGATCAGGAATGCCAGGTTTGAACTTTATGTAAGTGAAAAAACAACTTTTAGCCCAGTTGGTTTGGCTCAGTGATTGAGCGTCGACCCATTAACCAAGCAGTTGCCAGTTCAATTCCCAGTCAGGGCACATGCCCAGGTTGTGGGCCAAATTCCCAGTGAGGGGCATGCAGGAGGTGGCCAATCGATGTTCTCTCTCATCGATGTTTCTATCTCTCTCTCCCTTTCTCTCTAAAATCAATAAAAAAGAAAGAAAAAACAACTTTTATGTGAACACATAGATTTTGTAGGATTTACTTTTTTTTTAATCCTCACCCAAGAATATTTTTCTATTTATATTCAGATAGAGTGGGAGGGAGGGAGAGAGAGAGACATCAATTTGAGAGAGACACATTAACTGGTTGCCTCCTGCAGGACCCCAACCAGGGCCAGGGACGAACCACAACCGAGGTACGTGCCTTTGACTGGAATAGAACCTGCAACTCATTGGTTCTTGGACCAATCCTCTCACCACTGAGCCAAACCGGCCAGGGCTAGGATTTACTTTCATAGCCACTGTGTTAATTTAACTTATCTAGTCTGTTAATTTATGACTCCATTGTGTCCTATGAACATTTCACATTTGTATTCAAATTATCTGTGTATAATCTGTTTCAGCCATATTTTGAGATCTTAATAAAAGGCACGATACCTGGATTTGTCTGGAATTATCCATTGATCAATAAAGTGTAATTGTGAAATAATATCTAACGTTCAATCTATGTGGCTCAAGTATTTTGTCTGCTTGTATCAAATGGATCAGAAAAACAATCATACTGCTCAGCTTAAAACATCTTTATACTTGTGAAATATATACTTATATACCAAAAAAGAAAAATAGTTTGTTTTACTTTTTAATTTGTGTAAAGCATTTGAAAATATTACTAGAACGTAACTGCCTATTTGGAAAACACCATTGCTTAAAAAGCTGTTGAAAATTGCATGTTTTATTTTGTAATCTTAAAAGAAGTTCTGAATAACACAGAAGGTTATACTTATATTTTTAAGATGCAATTATGTCCTGCACATCTCTTAAGTTCTTTAAGTGGTTAACAATGTATCTACCATGAGATGAATTAACCCAGGTAGCAATTAGTATACTGCAAGATGTCATTTGTTAAATGGGTGAGCAATCACGTGGACAAACACTTTATACTCCAGACCTAATCTACTTAACAGAAATCGATACCTGTGTCTTTGTCAGCTACAAGTGGTTTAGCTATATGGACTTTAACCGCAACAAAATGTAGAAATACAATCACTATCGCACATCAGGGATCTCTTTAATAAAAGCAATACATAAGCTGGTGAAACTAAGTTTTTATTGAATGATATTCATATATAAATCTTAAGTATACTGAATTTGAGAGTTACTAGGAGACACTACAAACTAACCTTTTAAAATTTTTCATGCCCTGGCCAGTTTGGCTCAGCGGTTAGAGCATCGGCCTGCGGTCCAGAGAGACCCGGGTTCGGTTCCCGCCAAGGGCATGTACTTCGGTTGCAGTTTGTCCCCGGCCCTGGTTGGTCGTGCGGGTGGCAGCCACTCGATGTGTCACTTTCACATCGATGTTTCTCTCTCTCTCTCTTCCTCTCTCTCCCTCCCACTCTATCTGAACAAAAAATGAAAAAATGTCCTCGGGTGAGGATAAAAAAATAAATAAATAAATAAATAAAAAAATAAAATAAAATTTTTCATTATTTGAGTATTACCAGTAGTCATGATTTTTACACAAGAACTATCTTTTAGGTAAGAGAGTAACTGAGGTGATTATTGCTATTAAACAGACTAGGATCATCCCACCAGTGAGACTCAGTGGCTGAGCGTCGACCCATGAACCAAGAGGTCGCTGGTTCAATTCCTGGTCTGGGCACGTGCCCAGGTTGTGGGCCCAATCCCCAGTGGGGGGCATGCAGGAGGTGGCCAATCAATGTTCTCTCTCATAAATGTTTCCATCTCTCTCTCTGTAAAATCAATAAAGGAAAAAAAATTTTTTAAAAATAAACAGACTAGGACCACAGCCCAGGTCTATTGATTCTCATTCTACTGCTCACTGCCACTGCTTTTTGGTCGGTGTGGTGCCACCAGGAGGGAAGAGCATGCAAACACATCGACTTGTCTCCAGTTGTCACACCCATTGGAGAGCATCACTGTCCTTAGTGTGATGGGTGAGAATAGAACCCGCAAGGACAATCTTGCCTTACATTCCACTCACATTTCAGATGATCACTGGACATTCAAGTAAGTGAAACACTGGTTTGTAATTATCTGACTTAGAACCTATTTATATAACAGGTTCAACACAAAGTTATTTTTTGAAGTACTAATACCTACAGAAGTTTCCACAAATTTAAATTCCTTTTAAGTCAAGAGAAGGTTCAAACTTTTATCAGGAGTGGTTTACCACCTTGGAAACTGTCATTCCCAATAGCAATGCTGCTTGTTGTTTTTGAGTCACTGGTAACACCTGTATCAGTCTATAGGGCTGGCTCATTTTATATAAATCTCCCTATAACTACAAGATGGAGTCTTCATCCCATCTTGTGATTTATTCCTGTTCCTTTACAGACTGAAATTAGCCTTATTTTATTGTAACCTGGGTCTCTTATAATTTATTTTTTATATTGTAATTACAGCATGTTGTTGATTTTTTTCAATGTATGCTCAGGTAAGTTTCACAACTATACATTTTATTTCTACATAGTAAAGGGGCCATTATTTATATTGAAGTCAGGGTTTTATATTTGAATATGAAATCAATGTGCTATAAACTGAAGCATCTCATTTAAATTCCTTTTCAATATTCTTTTGCTCATAACAAAATGTTTTAAATGAATGTACAAATAAAAAAGGTATTTCTGATTATGTGTTTTGGACGTATGACTGCTAACAGTTAAGACCAAATACTTCCTTGTTTCTGATGTGGTCTAGAGGTTTACTGTATATTTTTCTCTTAGTTTCATGAGGTGACACCTTCAGAAATACGTACTCCATCTCAATATTTCATGTTTTTTTCCTAAGCCATAGTACATAGTTATTAGTTTTATCAGGCCATCCTATTATCATCCAACCTATGTGGGGACCATGTAAGTTTTATTATAGTTTAACAGAGCTGATTATATTTATATTACTCTGAAAGAGTAATTTAAAATACCTTGTAATATTAAACTTAATATTAAATAAATATATATGAATATTACACTCATATATATTTTGTTTAATTTTGTTTTAATCATTTCTTCAACCATGAGCTGCCATACTGTCTTTGCCTGTCACACATTATATATTAGACAGATACCCAGGGCTTTCTGACAATTTGGACATAAAATAGTCCATGGTTCAAATTTTTGAACTTTGGATTCTATTCTTATATATTCTTGCTCCTCACTAGCCTGATTTGAGAAATTTTAAATGAAAAGACAATCAATCTGGTGTTTTAGTCTGTCTATTTCTTTCTTTGGGTCTTATTCTATTTTTATTGTACAGACATATCTCATTTTATTTGCTTCTCAGCTATTATGTTTTTTGTTTGTTTGTTTTTACAAACTGAAGGTTTGTGGCAATCCTGACATAAACAAGTATATTGGTGCCATTTTACCAATAGCATTTGCTTGCTTCGTGTCTCTAAGTCTATTTTGGTGATTCTCACGATATTTCACACTTTATTATTATTATTACCTGTTATGGTGAGCTGTGATCAGTGATGCTTACTGTTACTTTTGTAGTTGTTTAGGGGCACCAAAACAGCAGAACAGTGTGTGTGTTCTGAATTTTTTCATCAACTGCTGTTCTTCTCTCTTCCTCTCTTCTCTCCAAGATAATAGATGGTGCTTATAATCCAATGCAGAACATGGTCAAACATATCAGTGCAATTCTGTGTAAGAAGGGTCATGGTAGGAGGAGTTCAGGGAGCTATATTTGCTCGTAAGTAGAAAATTTAGGTTTGTGTGTCATTGAGGGCTTCTTCCAGGCAGAGACATCTAAGAGGAAAGTGAAATCTGAGTGCTATTCGAGCTGGAGGAGGTGGACAGTGTTCCAGACAAAGGACTTGGCCAACATGGGACCGATGCTGTGAAGGTGCCTAACCCATTGGGGGACCTTAAACGATCCCAGATCTAAAGCAGAGAAGTTTCTGGAGACAAGCTTCTCATTACAAGTTGATGGAGAGGACAGTTGAAGGAATGGGTGCAGTCCCACACAGCAGTGAAAACCTGATGTGTGGGGGAACAGACGTGGATTAGCGTTGCTTCATTTCAGTGTCCTGTTTGTTCAGCAAGCATCCTGACATTTTTATTGAAAATAATTTTGTAACATGTTCTGTGGAGGTAAAACAGTATTTTAGAACTTACATGAAGCACATTGGAGCTAAATAGAACCTTAAAATTTTATAATGAAAATGTGATGATGACATCATTTACAAATGACAAAACCAAGTCTATGAGGCAGTATCTGTCCACTTACGGAAGGACACATTTTTTAAAGTATTTTCTCTTTATTGATTTTAGAGAGAGAGGGAGGGAGAGGGAGGGAGGAATAGAAACATTGAAGAGAAAGAACATCGATTGGCCGCCTCCTGCATGCCCCCCACTGGGGATCAGGCCCACAACCTGGGCATGTGCCCTGACTGGGAATTGAACTGGTGACCTGTTGGTGCATGGGTCGACGCTCAACTAGTGAGCCACACCGGCTGGGCCAGAAGGACATATTTTTAAAATTACAAAATATTCTCAGTGTTCAATTTTCAGAGAAAAATACGACTTACTGAATGTTCACTTTCATTTTTTCACTCACATCTATATTTACTATTTTGCTTATTTGTTAACATTATGGGTATATACTACTCCTGCGTCAAAGTAATTTGATAGATAAAATACACTGTAGAAACAATCCCCAATGTCTTAGAGCTCACTGAGTAATCAGAACAATCAGAAATAAAATTTACTGATACTTAATTTAAATCCTTACAGTTTACAGATGTTGAAACTCTAATTTTTACTCCCAACATAATACGGAAAATCCAAAATGATGCCCTATCAACCAATAACATGTTCTTCCCAACATTTACCCAGTTTTTGTGACTTTTGATTAAATTTTCCAATTCCACAAATCTCTGTGTTGAATGCATATGTTGTCATAGTTGCATTAAAAACTTCTTGAGCCCTGGCCAGTTTGGCTCAGTGGTTGGAGCGTCGGCCTGCGGACCAGTGAGTCCTGGGTTCGGTTCCCGCTAGGGGCACGTACTAAAAACTTCTTGAAAGTAGTGAATATGCCTGGTAGTATATCCCCAGGCTCTAACACAATGTATTTTACATGGTCAGTAAGTGTTTGTTGATTGAAGGAATGATTTCGCTACCAAAATTAATTCTAGAAGCATAAGTAAGTAGGCTGCAAACATTTTTGTTAACTTTTACATGCATTTTTATTAAACCTTCAGAAACATTTTAAGTTTTGCTTTACTTCTGTTTACTGTGAATGTTAAAATTATATTTTAAATGTAGGAATAAATCCCTTATCCTTCCCAGTACTCTGGGACATAGCTTATAATAAACAATAACTTTGGGAAAATAATATACTTAATACTTCTGAATGCATTTCCCAAAATAAATGAGATAAACTGGGTTTATAATCTTCATCACTTTCATTTCAAACAATTTGTCAGAAAATATCCTGAGTAAAAAGACAAAACAAATTCTCTAAACATATTTAAATTATCAGGTTTGTATCTATATATTAGTTTGTAAGCTCAAAAGCAAAGTTTTTATTCATATTTATTAAATTTATTTTTATAGTTGAAAGTATTACAGATGTTCTCCTTTTCCCCCCAATTGACCTCCCTCCACTCTGCTCCCGCCTCCCACCCTTCACCTCACTATTGTCTGTGTCCATTGACGATGCTTATATGCATAGAAGTTCCTTGGTTAATCTCTTCCCACTCCTCGTCTTCTAATATATTTTTATTCTGATAGGTCTTTTATTATTTTAGCCCAGAACTTTAAGTAGTTTATCCTATTTACTACCTTTTTGAGTTCTTCTGGATTTGTGACTGTCTTTATGATACTTTTATTCCAGCCAAGATATTTGGCTGTGAGCAGCAATTTTGGTTTATGGCATGAGTTTATTTTTTCTTTTAAATTTGTGTAGATAACTTACTGTTTTCTAGACTTTATGTCACAAAGACAAATTTTAAGTAAATCTGATTTTTTTTCTCTTTCTATACTAGAATTTTTTGTCTGAATACTTGTAGGACTCTTTATTTTTAATATTTGAAAATTAAATAGCACTTTTTTCTTCTTTTATGTCCATTCTTATGTTTATTACTTTGTAGGAGGAGCACTTTCTATTACAAAGAGAGTCTCTCTTGTGTTATTTCTGGAATTTAAATTCTCCGCAGAAGAGATCACCTGTGTTCATTTTTTTCTTTGTTAAATGTGATTGTATTCTTAGCATAAAATTAAATCTGTTTTCACTGCTTCCAAAGTGAGTTTAATTCATTTCCCATCATTTTTACCCATTTTAGTGTGTTGGGTGTGACTTTTATGTTCAAATCAGTTTACCACATCAAAAATATCCTCAATACATTTGTCAAGGCTTTTTTATAAATCTGATGGCTTTTAAATATTATGTTAACATTTTAATGACTTGAGACATATGGCTTGTACATTGCAATGTGCTTATTATACACTTTACCTGAACTATCCTACATAAACAGTGCCATTTTTAAAACTAATAATAATCAGAACTGTGCTCAATTAAATCCATATTCGTAAGCCTTGACAATCTTGCTATCTTCTAACTCAACTACAGCTGTGAACTCATATTCTAAAAACCCATCCCTTTCTCACTATGTTTCAGCCACATTGACTTTGTGCTAATCCCATACCAGCTCGGGGTCCTTGCACTTAACGATCCTCTGCATGGAACACTTTACTGTCTGGTATCTGTGCATTATTTCCCTACATTCTTCAGTTTTCTGCTTAAGTTTCACTTCCAGGGGATCTTCTAGCTACCCCATTTAAACCAGAATTACTTCCTGACCCACCAAAAAACTGTCAATCTCTAGCCTTATAGCTTTTTAAAATTTTTATTTGGAACGCCTTTCACAACCTGACATATTATATACCTTTTTCTTTGTTCATTTGTTTAACACACAAAAATATAAACTAGCTATAAAAGCACTGTTATTTTGAATCTCTAGCATTTCTCCAATGCTCAGAACAGTGTTCAACACATAGGAAGTTCTTAATATCTGGAGAATAATTGAGTAAATTAAATTGCATTGTATTCTGTATTACTAATATTTAGTTACTTTGCTTTTGTTTGGAACAATATGCTAACACAATTTAATATTAGTTAAATTAATGAAAGTGTTTTTAAAGAAGTTATTGAAAAATGTATCTCTGGCTAAAGCAATTCTTTTGCCCTGGGATAAGTAAGTTATGACTTCCTAGTACCTCATCAAACTGCCAAAGGGTAATTGTGGTTACAAGAAAATAACAGAAGCTTGTTTGGAGTTAAACACTATGTATTTTATAAATCAAGAGAGCCTCAGTGAATTCCCTAATCCTCTGTCCCACAAAATGGCAAAGAGGCACTTTCTAAATCAAAGCTTTTACTATGTAAGTGGTAAAATAAATCAAGCTATTTCTCAACGCAACATAATTTATTGAATCTTTGTTGAGGAAAATGTCACTTCAGTTAGAAATCTCCTTTGTAAACATGGCATCATGAGGGTAACTTCTACCAACACCAAATAAAGCGTTTTGAAGATTTTCACCAAGTGGATTTGCAGTGTTCCTTCAAAGGAAAATTTCACTCTGCAAAAACCACAGCACTAGACAACACAGCAGCTATTCTGAGATGCTAGTCACTTAGAAAAATAATAGAATTTAGATGATGAACTATTCAAAGTTGAAAGCATATCCATGTGACTTTTTAATCAAGAGAAACACAACAAAATATCAGAATAAAGGAAATAGACAATGGTGAATTAAGTTCTTCCGCCTTGACTGTAAGAGAAATGTTGGTGAATCATTAATGTTTTAAAACTGTCTCCTGAAAAGAAATTACATTTTCAAATGCACTTGTTACACCCCTTGGCATTGTATTGGTCCAATGATGCACTATTAACGTGCCACACATTGGCATCTCTGTTCACCCTGGCAACTTTAATTGCTGCTTCTCATTTTCTTACTGTGGCTGAAACTAATATCTTGATGAAGGTATTATCATATAAAAGGAGTATTTTTATATAGAAATGACAAACTGCTCCAGTATTAGTAGAACTATTCTAAAGTGGCGTTAGTTAGGCCATAAATAGTCTTGCTTCTGGTCAACAAAGAAGATCAGTGGCATTAACTGTCCAGTTGGAAAAATACATGGGTGAATATTCCCAAAGCTGATAAAATAAAAAGAGGTCAGCCACTTCTTAAAGACTGTAATAAGAATTCAAAATGCATCTTTGAAATTGACAAAGTCAATACATTGCCCCCATGTAAGTTTATTGTTTAGCAAATTCAAGAAAATAGTACAATGGGATACTTGTACAAACAAAATACAAATACAAATGCAATTATAAAGCATTATTTGTGCAATACACTTCAGAAAGCTCTCGTCTTCATCATAAAATTATAGACTATTTCAAGGTAGTAATTATTTTGTTTACACCTACTCATTTTTTTCTTCAAATACCATTTGCCAAGGTGAAAATGTAAGTTGTTACTAGTTATACTACCTCTTGGGCTTTATCAATTTCTGTGATTTCCCCAGCCACTAAGGTAAAAGGAGACCTAATCCTGGTGAACTAAAATAAGTGCTTAACTGTTTATTGCCTTTTACATTTACTTGATTGTATTGCTTGGTTTATACCTTTTTATTGGTATAGAATACAGAAAAAATAATAAATTTTTCTATAATTTTATCTAATACTTTACCTATTATAGACTGTTTCATCCCACAGAGATTATAAAAAATGCTTCTATAAGAATATTGCAGAATAGGTTAAACTAATCCTGACTTTTAGTTTCCTAAGAGCCAGAGTGAAATGGAGATGTTGTTATTTCATTGATTTTAGTAAAAACAAAGGAAAATCAAAGATATCTTAAGAAAATCAAGTAGAAGTATTTGAGATCTTGAGCCCTGGCATATGTTGTCAGTTTGGGCTCTAGTAACCTCTTGTAAAAATGATCTAAAGTAAAGCAAATGATTAACCTATCACAATGATCTAAAGTACTATTAATATACATAATTGCCTACGTGGACAATGAGGAGTATACTGAGTAACGACATCAGAATTATTGCTGTGACAGAGACAGGAATGAATTTTACATAATTCTTTATTAATTTGATTTTTGATCATATAAAAATCACTGCAGTTTTGTTGAGAGAGCATGATAAAATTGTTTTAGTGTTTTTTTTTTTTTTTTGTTTGTTTGTTTTTAATCCTCACCTGAGGACCTTTTTGCATTTATCTTCAGATAGAAGGGAGGAAGAGAGAGAGAGAAACATTGATGTGAGAGAGACACATCAAGTGGCTGCCACCCACACGACCCCAGCTGGAGCTGGGGACAAACTGCAACTGAGGTACGTGCCCTTAGTGGGAACCAAACCTGGGTCTCTCTGATCTGTGGGCCGACACTCTTTAACTGCTGAGCCAAACCGTCCAGGGCTATATTGCTTTTTTTGTGTGAAAAAATTCTTAGGGTACATTTTAGATAAAGGGAGAGATTTCTTTATCGCAAAAGATTCTCTAACAACATCATATCTATACATCTATTTATGCTTCTTAAGAAGCTGGATAAAAGATAGTTTTAAGAAACTTGCTCAGAACTGTGGCCTAAACATAGAACTAGCCCAACTTCTGGGCGGGTTTGGCTAAAGATATACCTTCAGATGAACTGAGAATCTTTTTTCTTATAAAAGAAATGTGGATCTAGTCAAGTAAATGAATGATTAAATACCTAAAATTGTGAACAATACAGCATGTTTGGGATTATTTTAGCAAATTAATGTCTGTCTTCAGAAGAGACTAAAACTACAGGATTGCTTCTGAGAAAAGAAAATACTGTACTTTATTTTTTGGATTCATTTTAATCAACTCAACCCAATTTAATTTTAATTCTTTTTTCTAGTTTTCTTTGAGAAATAACATCACAATTCCCTAAGTGAATTATTTCTACCCCTCTAACTTGAATGACTCTATAGTGATCAACAAAGAGGTCTCTAGCTCTCATCACCTTAAATTCACTCTTAAATCCATTCTCACCTATTCCTGAATCATTATTTTTCTAACCTGTTCATTTATTGAACATCACCTTGCTTCCCACACACACACTGTATTTTTTAAATCTCTCTCTCTTTTTTTCTCTGAAAGGTACCACTGTTGCCATTTCAGAATTGAAGTTCAGTGTGCATACAAAACTGATTCTGATCACAGTGATGTGTCACATCAGTTAGTGAAACTGCACGTCTAAACAAGAAGAGACCAATGAACAAGATTTCTTTTGTGCAATACCTATAAGTAGCATTTACTTGACTTAGTAGCATTTCAGGAATGGAAAATCATTTAAGTTGTTAAAATAAGTCTTGGTAAATTATCTTTTCTGCATTAGATTTACTGCATTTTATTTATTTATTTATCTATTATTTTTTAAATCCTTACCCCAGGATATTTTTCTATTTATCTTCAGATAGAGTGGGAGGCAGGGAGAGAGAGGGAGAAATAGAGAGAAACATTGATGTGAGAGACACACATTGACTGTATGTCTCCCGCACGACCCTGACCAGGGCCAGGGATCAAATCGCAACTGAGGTACATGCCTTTGACCAGAATCAAACCCTCGACTCATTGGTCTGCAGGCTGATGCTCCAACCACTGAGCCAAACCGACCAGGCCAGATTTACTGCATTTTAGTAGATGAAATTTAGAAACAGAAAGGGAACATAGACTGTAATATTTGGGGCCATCTAATACACCTGACATTCCAGTCATTAATGTCAAGCTACTGATGAGAGTATTCAGTTTTTCTTTATTACTGTTGTTATTATTATTTTTATTACTGTTATTATTATTGGCTAGGAGAAGATGGACGCAGTTATTTTCAGAGCTGCCTCTTATATGGTTCTCATAGTCCCCCAAAACTGCCTTAACCTGTAAATCACTTTTTTTTGAAAATTGGAAACCTGTTAAAATACATTCATATTTCCTTATTTTAAGTTTCTGGCCTGTCATTCATTACACATTTTCTCCTGATTTTTGAATTGCTGTAAAACTCATATAAAAAAGAAGTTACTCTCTCTTAGAAGATTTCATTTACTTTTCTGTTTGTTATAACATATGTGAATATATAGACAAGTAATACTTCTTGTAATGCTTCAGTTATAATGGCATTATTATTTCATTTTTGAGGGATCTCATAATAATAAAGCAACATACTCAATGTCAGAAATATCAAAGATATAAAAATGTAAAATCATATACAATGTGCTTTTACTCTTATAGAGTAATTTCATAGGTTCAAGTATCTTTATTGGATCCTTATTACTGTTTCATTCAAATTCAGATTCTTTACTTTGTTATCAGTGTTTTTTCTTCCAGCACCTCCTGTCTTTTCTGGCCTTTTCTTTTTGTACTATATGTCCTTAGTACCTGCTGTATACACTGGGCTTATTCTTAAGTTTATAGACTTACTTGGGTGATCTCCACCACCTCAGAGGATTTCCTTTATGTAATGACATGTTTTGGTTTCCATGGGTTCATACATTTATTTATTTAAGAAGTTTTCTTGGTCAAAACTAAAAAATTGAAAATACTGCAGCATGTGATAGAAATTGAAAAATAGACTGAGCAGTCTCTGTCCTTCATTAACTAATAATTGTTCTGTAGAAGTACATATGCAAAGACTTACTCCCAGTTGTGATAAACACAAAGACTTATATTCTTGGGAACTAGGGAGGCTTCTTTAAGGAGGTGATTTATTATTTTAAATAAGAAAAGTGAGTCCAATTAGCTAGATAAAGAACAGCCAGTGGAAGAAATCATACTAAAAAGAAAGGATAGCTGATTGGTGTTTTGTGGGTGGAAGGAGCTCAGTACATTTAAGGAACGGGAAGAAAATGGGATGGCTTTGTCATGGGGAGCTTGCATAGGGTTGCTCACAAGGCTGAAGACATGGTCAGAGAGAAAAACCTGTAGGACCCTATCTTCAAATCAATGGAGTGTTATGATGGAGTTTTATTAGGGATGTAATATGATCAAAATTATATTTTGTTAAGATGTCTTTGACTTCTGAGGGCATTGGAGGGGGTGACAAGGGTAGAACTGAATACACCTGAACTACTGAAGAGCCCCTTGTAACATCCAGTTTGGAATGAAAAGCCAGACATGAAAGTCTTGAATAGAGGGAATTATAAGGTACCTCAGTCTTTGCTGGGACAAAGATTAGTGGAGTCATCACCCATCTTCTCACTTTGCAACACCAAAGTGGTTGTTCTGGAAGTTTGCAGAGTTTCAGAGCTTAAGAATCTCTCAGTGTTACCCACTACCTCAGTGTAGAGCACCAACATGAATGCTCTCAAGAAGTCTGACAGAAAGTTGTGGTGAACCTGATGACTGCAATCGCCTTCAAGAATGATGGTCTCTCTTTCTCTTCTGACTTCTTAACCTTGTGTGAGGACCTCTACTGCCTGACTTTGACTCATAACCATATTAAGAAAGGATTTGGGGAGACAAAATTCTCAGGTTTCCCCCTAAGAGTCAGAGGATACCTTAGGAGAGAGGTGGAGGTGATGATGAGTTGACCATAGACAGAAGGAAAATCTAGTCCTTTGTTAATTGTGGATCCATACACAACAATTTGCCAATTTTAAATTTCTTAATAACAACATTAAAAAAAATAATTCTTCTGTCTAACATGAAGCAACTCTTTCCTGTCTATAATATGGAATGTAGTCCCTTATCTATGATAAAGATATGAAGAGATTCCAAAATGGTGGAAGGAGTGAATGGAAGCTAAACAGAACATCTCCCAGGACCAAACTGGAATTCCAACTAAAATAAAGACAAAATGTCAGGAAAAAGCAACAAAAAAGCAGCTGGAGAGGACCATATAACCTGGGACAGGAAAAAAGTACACTGAATCGAGCCTGGTAGGTCTGTGGAGGCACAAGAGGGAGGGCTGGGAGCCCACAGACAGCAGCTGTTTTAGCTGTGAGCAGCTCTCACAGGGTTAAAATCCCAAGTCACCTCCACAGTGCAGAGGGCCAGGACAGAGCACTAAATTAGCTACAGCCACTCACCTTGGGCTCCGGCAGAGGGAGGGTGGACTGGACTGTGGAGACACCCAGAAATTTGAGGGTGCTCAGAGTTTTTGCTGAGTCGTGACCACACAGGACAGTGGCCATCTTACTCCTTCCCAGAGCTCTTGGGAGAAGCAGCAGGCCCTCCCTTAGAGATTTAACCCCACCTATGTGGGCCAGAAAAATGCAAATTGAGGCTCATTAACAACCAGCACTGGCCCCATCCTCTGGCAATCCTCTTATGCTGAACACCTGAGGAGTTTTTCATTCAGCTGAGGGCTACAACCCAAGGCTCATCAAGTAACTGAGACTAATAGCCTCCAGGCAAAAAGCTAGAGAATAGCTTAACCTTTCCTGGGCTTGAAAATCTACCCAGGAAAGTAAGACTTGACAGTGATGTTAAATGTGGGTCCTCCCACAATCATCCAAACCGAATAGAGGGAGCCACAAACAGCAGAACACCAACACCCACAGGGAGAATTTGGCAGGCTCCAAAACCCAATGAGATAGCCAAAATGGTGAAACAAAGAAACAAATCCCAAATGAAAGAACAAGGGAACTCTACTGAAGATGAGATAAACGAAATGCAATTAAGCAAGTTATCAGAGGTAGAGTTCAGAGCCATGATCTTGAGGAAGCTCAACAGCATGAGTAAGGACATCAACACCATGAGTAAAGATATAGAAACATTGAAAACCAACAAAGTGGAAATGAAGAATGCATAGCAGAAATAAGGAACACATTGGAAGGAATACCCAGCAGAGTAGAGGAAGCTGAGGACCGGATCAGTGAATTAGAAGACAGGGTAGAAAAAAATCAACCAATCAGAAAACCAAAAAGAAAAAAACAATTAAAAAACAAGAAGACAGCTTAAGAGAACTGTGGGACAACTGGAAATGTAACAACATTCGCATCATAGGAGTTCCCAAAAAGAAGAAAATGAGCAAGAGTTAGAGAATATATTTGAAGAAATAGTGACAGAAAATTCCCTAAGTTGGTGAAGGAAGAAGGCATTCAAGTTCAAGAAGCACAGAGAGCCCCAAGTAAGAAGAACTCAAACAGGCCCACACCAAGACACATAGTAATTAAAATGCCAAAAATTAAAGACAAAGAGAGAATCCTAAAGGCAGCAATTGATAAGCAACAGGTTACCTACAAAGGAACCCCCATAAGGCTAACAGCTGACTTCTCAACAGAAACACTACAGGCCAGAAGGGAATGGCATGAAGTAATCAAGGTCATGAAAAACAAGGATCTGAATCCAAGACTACTCTACCCAGCAAGGCTATCATTCAAAATAGAAGGTCAAATAAAGAGCTTCCCAGACCAAAAAAAAGGCTAAAGGGATATATTAGCACCAAACCAGCACTGCAATAAATGTTAAAAGGACTGCTGTAATTAGTAGAAATAATAAGAAAAATAGAACCACACTGTACAAAAATGGCAATAAATAAGTACATATCAATAATCACCTTAAATGTAAATGGATTGAATGCTCCGATAAAAAGACACAGAGTAGCTGATTGGATAAGAAAGCATGACTCACATATATGGTGTTTACAAGAGACCCACTTCCAAACAAAAGACTCACATAGGTTGAAAGTGAAAGGATTGAAAAAAAATCTTCCAAGCAAACAGAAAGGAAAAAAAAAAAGCTGGGGTAGCAATACTCATATCTGATAAAATAGATTTCAAAATGAAGGCCATAACTAGAGACAAAGAAAGCCACTACATAGTATTGAAAGGATTTATCCAACAGGAAGATATAACCTTGGTAAACATATATGCACCAAATATAGGAGCACCAAAATGTATTAAAAATCTTCTGGAGAACTTCAAAGGAGAAATTGATAGCAATACAATCATAGTAGGGGACTTCAATGCCCCACTGACATCACTGGATAGATCCTCTAGACAAAAAATTAAGAAGGAAACAGAGACTCTAAATGAAGCACTAGATCAAATGGATTTAATAGATATCTACAGAGAATTACACCCCAAAACTGCAGAATTCACATTCTTCTCAAGTGCGCACCAGATATTCTCAAAGACAGACATGTTAGGACACAAACTAAGTCTCTACAAGTTCACAAAGATTGAAAGCATATCAAGCATCTCAGATCACAATGACATAAACTAGAGATCAATTGCAACAAGAACATGCAAAGACATTTGAACACATGTAGGCTAAATAGCATGTTATTAAACAATGAATGAGCTACCAAGGAGATTAAGAAAGAAATTATGATAAAGATATGATAATTCTCTCCTCAAAAGAGGAAGTACATAGTTCTGAATACTGTAGTATCGATGGGGTTACATTCACTCTTTTTCTTGTGAAGTTTCAAGCCCATTTTTATAAACTGTAACATAAATACTTAATTGACAGTCTCTATAAGCAGAGGCTATGACAAAGATTTGAGTGTGGTAACTTGTTTGGGAGATACTAAAAAAAAAAATAGAAATGAGGATGTTGGAAGAGTAAGATAGAGAAGGAAAGAGAAATTAAAATGTGTGTCATTGAACCAGATACCACCATAGAGAATGTTACCCAATCACTATGTAGAATACACTACAGACTTCTAAAGGATAAAAAGCTGGAAAAGTCTTTCACTGACTCCCTTCCTCCATTCATTGAGAAGTAATTGCCTTCTCTGGAAGGCAACAACTTCTTATTCTCTAAGTGAATAAGTGATTTCAGAAAGTCTTTGAGGTACAATCGTGAAAGAATAGTCAGAAATTTGAGATGATTTAAATCAACTCTATCACCAGTTTCCTCTTCCAGTCCAGATGAAGTAACAAAGACTACATGTATCAGTCTATTTAAAACAACTAAAAAAATTGGACAAAATATGAAATAAGAGCATTGAAGATATTTAACTTACAGGCCACAGAGAGCAGTGATTCATAAGAGACTGGTGAGTTAAGGCCTATGGCTGCCATAGTTTACTGACTGGAGAACATTTCCAGGCTATTGCACAGGAAGTGGGAACCAGGTAGAATCCCAAACACTCTCTGAATTCAGTAGATGGAAGTGCGAGCCTGGAGAAGCCACAGCAGCTAGCACTCACGGGTAAGAGTACCTGAGAAGGGAGACTTTCACAGAGAGGCTTCAGAGATCTGTAGTGCCCCACTCAAGTATTAGTACTCTGCATGAGGAAACTACCAGGGACCATGGGATAAAGTACACATATATGAGGAAAACCATCATAAGTCTTTGAGGATACGTCTGACCTCTGAATTCCTCTCACAGTGCAAGTAGTGTTTCTGATTCACTCTCTGGCTGAACAGTGGAATGTTAGACACATCACATTACTTCTTGTTATAACCACCATAGGTCAGGGATCCTTTGATGGTACATCCAATGTCAAGAAAACTGATACTAGTTATGCACAAAGGCCCAGGAAAATGGTCAAAGGATAGGAATATAGGTCTATTGGACACACCATAAGATGTTCTAGGGCGAGAAATCCATTTATCACCTGATCTACTAGGGATATGAGGAAGGATAATGACATTTTAGGGATATTAGTATCTGTGTCACCTTATACTCTGTCATTAGTTTTCTCTCAAAAAGTTTAGATATTCTTCTTTCTCTACTGTACTGTAATCTGACAAACAGCCACAGTTTTCTTTCAGGAAGAATTGGAGCACTATTTATTGCACCAGAGTTTTCTGGAATAAAAATCCTTTTAAAATGATTATACTAGTTCTGATCATTGCTTTCAGTATGGAAACCGGGAGTGGGATGATGATTTTCCATTGTGGTAGCAGTAAGAACTCTCGAGCTTCTTCTGCTTGTAGAAGTCAAACAATAAATACTCTTTCATATCAACATGTGTCTCTCCCATAGGAGCACCATCATCTATTGGTAAGCACTGCAGACCCTTGTGGAACAGCACCTTGGTTGTTATCTGTGCATTGTTTCCCACTAGAATCTTATTCTAATTTTTTTTTATAGGGAAGTGCAGCCACAAGGTTCTACCATTCTACCTTCCCGACTGAAATGAAGAAACCCAGTTCCATGCAACTGTTCCTGTCAAATCTGCTACAGGGCAGAGCTCCTGCTGACCCTAATGATTCCAGTGCCCTCTGTACTGGTGCCGTCTCTATTGTTTTTGTGTAAGTGATGTTTTCTGGGCCATATTGGAGAACAAAATCAGATACTATGTTCTCCAGTCTAAGTAAAAAATCTAATTTTTAAACCTCTTTCTTACTCCTTCCCTATACTCTGGCAAAGCTGAAATTGCTATAATCTCATTTAGTGTAGTCTACTGTTGTTTCAGAGCCCCAAGAAGCCATCCTAACAGTGTATTAGGACCAGATACAGGTGTCCTTGTCAACATGTTAAAACTTGAGTAATGGAGAAATCATCAAACAACCATGAACTCAAACTTATTCTGCCATATATCTCATCTTCTCCCGTCCCACCAGCTCAAGAGCCATGCTCATAAATATTTCTCTTATTCCTGTTGGTACATAATATCAGGTCCTGCAATATTTTTCTTTAAATAAAATACCCAATCCCACTTCAGGGGATATGTTTTTCTGCTTGAACTTTGCTGAAATCTAAACCCAGTTATTTGTCTGGGGATAATGGAGGATGTAGGGGTGAATCTAGGTAGGATAAGAAAAGTATTTCTGAGAGAAATGCTTTGGGTGAGGTTTCTGTAATATCTAGAGGCAGGGCAGGCAGTTAAATTCTGGCAATGCGGTGTGTGATGCTTTTGCCAGCCCTGAGTGTTTAAGGTAATTTTTGAGTACAAAAGTTGCGCATAGAGCCAACCTGTGTCTCACTCATTCCCTACCAGGTGCTGGTTTTATCATAGGAGATCTGCCAAATCTTTAAATTGTTTTCTTTATTATTCTTTCACCTTTACGGTTAAATCTGTAGCCTGATTTGTAGCAGTTTATATTGTGGCTGCAAAAGTTCAGGTCCTCAATAAATGATGGCATGGAAACCTTCCACAGCAGGCCTTGAATGCTATTTGGCTCACATAAGCCTGTTTGATTTAAGGCTTCCAAGGACCACAGAAACCAATCAGCCTCTAAATCTTCATCTGTTCAAGTGCCAGCACTGAAGTACAACTCAATTATTTACTTTTTACCTGTGCCTCATCCCAGCCACTCAAAAGCGATCGTCTCGGGATCACGATGCTATGATATACCCTGAATTCACATCCCCTACTAATCACCGGCAATGAGATCGTATTGGCAGCTGACAAGGGAGCATCACAAACTAGGGGTCTGGGTCCTAGGACCACTTCTGCTACCATTAACTTAGTCTAGAAATTTCCTAAAAACAGAAATTCCCTCTGGAGAATTTTGTCTTAACAAGTAACTACTTGGAGTAGAAAGTGTTACTGTTACTAGGGAGAGAAAGGTGCATAATGGTATTGTTGTCTTTCAAATCCATCTTTTATCCCCAGTTGTCTCAACTACTATCAGCCTATTTATTGCCTTAATTGCATCAGAATGTAATCATCTTTTTTTTTTTTTGCATTATTTTTGCTTTCATGTATGTTCTAAATATCATCTGCATTATTTTATTTTTTAAGAATAAATGCCATATTACAGATCATTGTCCAAGTAATAATAATACAATTGTAGTAAATAATAACCAAGTACATATTTGTTCATTACCTATGACATCCCACATTAATATCTATGAGTGTAGTGAATGTAAGGTAACTACAGATACATTTCAGGTTGTGCTGTATGAAGGTTTCGCTCTTTTTAATGTATGTATGCCTACTCTTTAATAAAATAGGGTGGTCCAAATTGCTTTTCTATTTTTTATGATTTCAATGCAAAGTAGTTGTATTCCATTACTTAGGAATAGATTAAATATATAGAAATATATTCCTATTGAATAACTTCAGTTTTACTCTACAACAAGGGAAAGATGTACCACACCAAGAAATCTTTATATATCAAAAGCAAATACTCTGAGAATTTGTATGAAAATATTGACTGGATGATATGTATTTTGCTAAATCTCACCAATCTCATACTTGTGAATATCAGATGAATATGAATCCATCTGTTAAACTTGCTACTATGATGGGTTCTACAATCAATAACTTATAGAAAACATTATTTTTATGACAAAAACATATTATTTTTAACACATATGCATAGAACACCTTAAAACTAAATAAAAGTATAGTTTTCCTGAAATTATTTCTGATATCTAACACATATAGATGCAAATTGAACAAAATTAACCAATAACAAATCTAACTTAGGGCTGGGATATTATATAAACCTGTGAAAATCCAGACTGCTTAGAAAAATTAGCCAGTATTGGAAAATCCTTTTTTCTCAGCCTTCGTACTCCAGTTTATATTTAATTCAGCACCTAGAAATGAGAGATGAGGGAATGGATGTTCCATTCTCTTGTAATAACGTCTAACTCAGTCTGTTCCGAAGGAAATGCATCTTCACAGATACGCTGCCTACAGTGTCACTTCATCAGAAGGGCCCATTTAGCTTTGCCCTGGTCTGATTTGGCACTTTTTTTAGAGGGTACTTTCTCACATGGCATCTGATCTACTTGTTAGATTAGTGAGGGAGTGTATGATGTCTCAGAAGTCATCAGATGTCATTAGGGGCTCCAACAACTCATAATTAACTTTGTGTTTAAAGGAGAGAACAACAGGGTCACCAATAACACATTCTGGGCAGGCAGCCAGGACACTACCATGGGAGTCATGATGTCTAAACATGAATCGTGTAGGCTGGGCCCATGATGTATACTGATCAGAAGCAAGGCAACTATTAACATGGCAAGGGAAAAGAAAATTCTAATGAGGTGAGCAGATGTCTTGGAAAGACTGAAACATTAGCCTTTAGCTTAATGGCTACAGCCCATAGACTCTGAGAGAGACATGACCCCATTTAGGAATCAGCTTCTACCATAAGCCAAGAACTAATTTGAGCCTGAGGGTGAATAGGGAGACAGTGTCCCCTGGGGCCCACATGAAATTGGCAGGATAGTGAGAGTTAGAGACAAAAATAAGATGAAACTCTTAATCTTTGGGCCAATTTCTTTGAGATTCTTTAAGCCAAATTTAAAAAGTCCCTTCACACCACAGGAAGTTTTCTTTCCATTTATACCCCTAACTGAAATAAGCTGTATTTAAGAAAGGACTCTTACAAAATTCTACCCAAATAGTTTCAGTTCCCTTCACCTACTATTCACAGGATTACTCTGTAGTCTCTCATACAGCTCAACAAGCTCTATTTGCAAGTCTTCAAATCAGACAGAGTGAAGCCAATTGTTAGGACTTGAAAAGCATAGAAAATCAGAAATCTTACTTTTTGAGCATACTTTTTTTCTCATTTTTGCACTGTTGGGTAGCCTTTGTACTTTTCTGTCTTTCTCCTGAAACCCTTTCATCTAATCTCTGCACTTGGCTGTTTGCTGCTCCACTCCCTCCTGATTTCCACTGACTAATTTGATGTTGCGTTATGTTCACAGAGGAGGGTAAGTTCCCATTAACGCACGGTTTCTTGACCTCTCTTTTAGTAAGATAACCATAGCAGACAGCCACGCTGAAGGCAAAGAGACTGGTTTTGAGAATAACTATTGAGAGTATTTTGCAGTATCAGAGAAAAACAAGCCTTGAACGCAGAGGCTGGAATCAAAAATCCAAAAATCACGTGTACAGTTTTTCACTGGAGAAAAGACCAATTCTCTAACCAAGAATGTGCCTCTGTCTCTGCTCACTCCTTCCTCTCTTTAAGCCTGTTTTTTTTTTTTTTTTTAAATAGAAAATCTCAACCATATATGCAAAAATAGAGCAAGTCTCCATAAATCCATATGTACCCACCACTCAGCTTCACCAGTCCTCAACTCAAGGTTGATCTTGCTTTCCTACTACCACCCACTCCTCTCCATTGTATTATTTTGAAATCACAGATATCAAATCATGTCTTCAATAATTATTTTGACATAATATATTCTTTTAATGTCAAGACAGCATATGTTATTTCACCACAGATTACTTATGTATTTCATACTGTTTTGTATAATAGGAGTCAATTTCAATTACCTGCAAATACACACATAGATGTCCTCCTTAATGAATAAGATAGTTCACATAAAATTGCCAAGTATGTGTACAAGATTCAATGACAGACCTCCCTGAAGAAGGACAATGGTTTCTGTACAAAGCTGGAGCAGAGCTGCTCTTTATCTGCCTGAACTTCTGCTTATTTTCTGATGCTCACAGCAGGAAGCATCACTTAGTTCATATTAACAGTTGGGGCATCATTCAGCAGAGAAAGGATTTTAACATTCCACGGCACATTATCCCATAGTTTGACTTAACACAGAATCTGTGATTCAAATAAAAGAAAAATAAACAGAGGTTTACAGCCAAGTTTACATAAAGTAAATGTAAAATACTCAAACATACTCTATTAAAAAGTCAACAGTATTGTGAAGTATTTTTTTCTCCCTCTAGAGAACTATAATGCCATTGTCTTTATTCTACTTATGATAAATTGTTCACATGAATTTTCATTAGGGGATTCAAATTAGTTTTTATTCTCTGGAACATTAGTTTGAAATCAGAAATTTAACAAAAGATTCTTATATGCAAATATAAAACAATTATGAAGAAGCAAAATGAATATGTCTTAAAAAATGCTAATAACAGCAGAATGAAGGCTGAGTCTATCATAGTTATAGTGGTTTGACGGAAACATGCCCAAAATTCTCCTGTTTTATCGTATGGAAATTAGAGATTATCAGAAAGTGATCAAGAGCTCCACTTTCTTTAAGAAAACAAAAAACAAAACTAGAGCCAGTGCCATCAGGAACAATACATAGTTCTAGTGATACAAAGATACAAAAAATTTACAAGATTCCATTTTACATTGAGTGTTTTAATGCTGAGAATGTTGAATGAACAGTTTCTAAGTTATTTTGTTACAAATATAATAAAATCCCAGCTCTGACTGCATTGATAGTGTCATTTTCAGGTTTCCTAGCCTTCCTTGAAGTGACTGGACCTGAGGGCCTGCAGGCAGAGAGAGCAGGTGCGAGACAGACAACCCTGATGATAGGAGAAACCCAAATGATACTCAGGGACTTAACTCGTCAGTTAAGATATCACCTAGCAATAAATTCCATATTTTTTCTTCTTCTCTTATCCTTAAAAATTAAAGATTACTTTCCAGTAGTAACATTTTATGCTCTTAAAGAACAAAAACCAACCAAGTACATTTGAAGATCTAAATGGCTTTATTAATCAGTTCATGAATTGAGCAGCATCCCATCTAGCAACTGAAAGGGCGCTCTGGAGGGGATGTGCAAAGTGAAAAGTTTCATAGGTAGAAGGGTGTGGCAGCTGAGTTATCATATGAAAATAAAGGATTATTTTTACTCCAGGCTATCTTCTTTTGAGGGGAGGGGAGAGAGAGATGACAGGGGTTTTATCAAGCAGATCGCCTTACTAGTATTGATCAGCAACACTTACACTGCTTGGTTTAACACTCCACTCCTGGGAGTGAGGTTAGGTATTCAGTTTTGGTTTGGTGACATGGCTTAGCCAAAGTGACTCAATTTTGGCCTGATTTTCATTTCTTATTTTTAAAACAATATTAAGGAGTAACGAATTTCTCGGCTTTTTAGTGTGAACTCGTTCTTAACAAAATGATTTGGCTTTCAGAGAATCTTATTTTATTTCTTTTGCTTTGTCTTGTTTAATTTTATTTTTATCAAAAGTTTTGAACACAAATTTCAAAAGGCAAAAAGTTAAAAAAAATCAAATACAATGTTTTAGATTGCAGGGAACAGAGTGATCTTGGCATTTAATTGAAAGATTGAGAGGTAATATCTTTTTTGTTTTTAATTCTCATCCGAGAATATGTTTCTATTGGATTTTTTAGAGAGAGAGAGAGAGAGAGAGAGAGAGAAATCAGTGTGAGAGAGAAACATCAATTAGTTGCATCCTATACTTGCCCTAACCAGGGATCATATCTACAACCTGGGTATGTGCCCTGACCCCAAATGCTAACCCACAACCGTACTGGTGTATGGGATGATGCTCCAACCAACTGTGCCACCCTGTCAGGGAGAAAAGTGATATCTTAAATTATATTACCTTTCTATCAAAATAAAATTATAATTAAAAAAATAGAAAATAAACAAACAAACAATGAGAACAACCACTAAAACTATAAAGGAAAAGTAATGATAACTGGAGAAATTTAGATATGGTATTACATTAAACAAGAGTTCTGTAATATCTTTTAATGTTTAGTGAGTAATAATTTTGTTGCAATTATATAGGATACTTTATCTTCCCTCTTAGGAGAAACTTGTTAAAGTATTTATGGTTTAAATGTAATAGTGTCTAAAACTTATATTTAAATGGCTCAGCAAAATAAAACAACATATATAAAAAGAGGCAAAGCAGAAAAATGTGACAGATTTTCTTGCAATTTTTCTGTAAATTTGAAATTCTTAAATTTAGGTAAAAATAAAACTAGCTACACCTGACAATTTTATTGATTGATTGATTTTGTAGGGAATCAGAATAAGGCACCCCAAGATATGCCTTTGTGATATGTGGATTATTTGGAGTTAAAGGCAATTGAGACCCTGCAGGCTCACTATAAATTTTTATCTCTGAAAGAATGTAAATTAGGGGACTTGCCCATAATAAAAGTCATCGGCCAGAAATAACTTTTTATTACCTATCTATAGGGAAGGTCAAACCTCTAGCTACTGAACATCTGCTCTTCTTATTTTTCTGGGAGTGACTTTTCCTCTCCTCTGAAGCCCCAAGATGCCTTACCTCATTTTTAGCTTAGAACATCCTATACACCTCATTTTCCCTTTTTGTCCCTGTACCTCTTGTCTATATGGGGTCTCTGTCTCATGCAAGTGGTTTCCCGTACATAAGTATGCAATTAAATGTGCTTGTTTTCTCTTGTTAATCTGTTTCATGTAGGTGTAATTATTAGACCAGCAGAAAGAACCTAGGAGAGCAAAGTTTATTCATCCCTCAACAATTTACTATAAATAATAACTACTGAAAATGAATAAGAATGATTCATTAATTTCACCCTAAATTCATTTCATCTAATACCATGCATCAGTGACAGAGGACCATATTGCTACATGAAATCAACACATACAGACACACACACACACACACACACACACACACACACACACACACACACAGTCAAAGTGATAGATTCAAAATGAACTTGTGAAACAAACGCCACACACTAAATTGTGCAGACTATGAGCTGAATCACATACGTTCCTAAAATGGACACAGCTATTCCATTAACAGTATTCAGTTTAGTGGTAACTTTATCATGTAAAGATTGGTGAAAATAAGTAAAACATTTACCTATTTATGGAACTAAAGAATGTTTCTTTGATATTAAAATTGACTATGTTGTAAGTAAAAGTCAGTAATGGCACTCTTAATTAAGAACTATAGTGAGGAATATGCAGAAATAAATAGAGTGAGAACTATATAAAATCTTATGCAATGACCTCAACATTCATGAACATGGAAAAGAAATATCCTATAATTTTCAATTGAAATTCTGGGAAGACAGGGTGTCAAATATGGAGAAGATACCAAGTAGGACAAAGATAGTTACAAACAGAAATACAATTGATAAAACTACTTCTTTGTTGTTGTTAATCCCCACTTGTGGATATTTTCCCCATTGATTTATTTGAGAGAGTGTAAAGGAGAGAGGGAGAAGGAGAGAGAGAGAGGGGGAGGGAGAGAGAGAGAGAGAGAGAGAGAGAGAGAGAAAGAGAGAGAGAGAGAGAGAGAGATGTGAGGGCAGAGGTCAAACCTGAAACTCAGGTACGTGCCTTTAACTGGAAATCGAACCCATGACCCTTTGGTACATAGGCCAACGTTCAATCCACTAAGCCATACCAGCCGGGCGATGAACTTACTTTTAAAATCTGTATCGGACTCACACATCTTCTCTTCTGTATTATTTTCCAGATGGTCTCTGCCCTCAACTATTTAAATGTCATAGAATATTTCCTAGAGAGTCTGCATTTCCAGCACACTCAATAATCACCCCATTGCTCTCTAAATGTCTGTTTGTGCTCTTTTAAGGAATAATTAAAGGGATTATGTGGGGGAAGAGACGAGAGCGTTTCTGAATGCTTTCACATGATTTATACATATGAAATGCTAACAAACTCTTCAATCCTGCCGGGCTATTATGGGATTTTATTTTCTAAAAGTTGAAAAAAATTGGTGACACTCAAAAATATTCCGAGAAAATGAAATGAAGGCTACCTGTGAAGTTCCCGTTACCATGTCTACCCACTCTGTCCACATAAGCGTGGAACTGAGAAGTTATTTGGTGTATAAAAAGACACATCTGTTTGATATCATGTGGTCCTCGTCTTTGATTAAACACTTCCCTCCACATTTGATGAAGAACATAGGGAATCGCTGTCACTTAAGTGCCTTTCATTTGTCCTGCACCGGAGGCTGATTCCTGCTAGGAAGATTAGCTCCGCATGACGGGCTTCACTTCCATAGGGGGAGCCATAAATCCATCAAAACTCATAAAAGAGACCGATGGCCTCCTAATTAAAGCTTGAATTTATAGTAGACATGGTCTTGCCAGGGAAATTCTTCATGAAGAACTAGAGCAAGAAATGCTTTATATATATATTTTTTTTATTAAGAGGTTGTCAAGTTTATTTTGAAGACATAACATGAAAATATAAGAAACACGCATGTAGTTACTATATTAACTCTTTCACAAGCTGGTAGCAAAGACATGACTTTGGCACACACAAAAAGGTGGGTCGTTAAACAAATATAAAACTTGTTTATAAAAATGTTGCTGCAAAAGGGATGCAAATGATGAATGGGAAGTGTTACTACTGACAGAATACGGATGTCAGTATAGAGGCCTGAGGATTGTCCTGATTATAGAGGCTCTTTTTCCAAGAATAAAATGTTTATTTTAAACAAAGATGAAGCAGGATATCCACAGCAGTATTTTTTAAACTTTTGCCTCATTGTTATTCTTATTACCAGAAGTATTCTGAAATAGACCTATTTTAATTTCACTCTTTCTTGAAGTCTAATAGAATGCTCAAACACAAAAAATAATTAATAATAGAAGCTTAAAAACACACACAAAGTTTTGTATAACTAAATGTTGGCTGTATTATCCTATACTCTAGATTAAATATCAGCTCACAGATGTGTAGTTAACTGAAATTTTAATTTTTAAAAAATCCACACCCAAGGACATGTTTTTACTGCTTTTAGAGAGAAGGAACGGGGGTGGGGAGAGAGGAATATTGATATATGGGAGAAATATCGATTGCATGCACTCCCACCAGGGATCGAGGATCGAACCCATAACCCAGGTATGTGCCCCGACTGGCAACCCTTTGGAGCATTGATGATGCTCCAACCAACTGAGCCACAACAGTCAGGGCTGACATTGTAATTTGTGAGGTGTCATAGAATTAAAAACCTTAGAAATAAATCGACATATATTATTTAAGCTCTAAAAGGAAAAGGGGTAAAAAAATATCCACTGGTATAGATATTTTTTAAAAAAATCTGATTTGTAATGTACCCTTTGACCAGTTTATTTGTAGTGACTATCATCAAACACCCTCTATATTCTCCTGCCTATAATTAATAGTATAGATATTTATGTAAACAGAGAAAGAAAAATTAGGTTCAAATTAGTACCATAGAAAATTATTATAGTAAACTGATCCTCTAGCTTATCTATCCTTGAATATTTTGGAAAACTTACCTTGAGTTAAATCAAGTTAATCCGGTATAGGGCACCCAAATGCAATTTCCTTAAATATGAATTTCCTATGATTATTAGAATAGACAAGGTGATGAGTAACTAAAATCATTGAAGGGGAATTTTCCAGCATGTCTGTTTAGAGTGATTTCAGTATATCATTCTTTTATTTAAAATATTTATTTTATAACACAATATTTCTAATTATTTGTTACTGAACTATTATTCAATTTGAAAAAATATTAAAACATTTTACAAATTTTAGTATTGTATACTTGTAAATGTTTCTGTTTATTTTGAAGAAATTATTGTTAAATATCTTTTAAAATGATACATTTTCATGTTTTTGAAACTGATTTTGTAAAAGTTGCTCATTTTAGCAATGACTTTAAAATAAGCATCACCTTATTTAGGAAGGGAATATAGTAACTTATTTAAAAGAAAACAAATGTGGTTCTATGTAAATTAAGGACAATTGAGTCATCAGCTTGAATTTCTTAAATACATACAATTTTTGGTTGTAATTTTACCTTTATAAATCTGGGAGGCTATGAAAGCGATGAATGCAATAGTGTCAGTGTTGAATCAAAACAAATAATGTGAGGTTAAATTAAAAATGATCTGAAGCGCATACACCCATTTGAACCAGTTATCTCCTTATTCATGGTCTGAGGCGTGATAGTTTATAGTGAGTTTGGTTAATTAAAGGACATAGTAACCTACATTAACCATTTTCCACATTTTGTTGTGCTTTAAGCTATAAAGAAAAACATATTTTTGCATGCCTAAGAAAGGCCATGCAACCTACTCGCTGCCCTGAGAGAAGACTGATTATTTAAGAGCGTTGCATATGTTCAAATCCTTCAAAAGTGAAGGTGCATCGGTCAACTTCAACACATATTTTGAAAAAGAAAAATGGAAATTGTACATATTAAAGAAGACCAATTAAATCTGTTAGTGGCAAAATCACTGATTTTATTGCTGTGAATCTGACCAACACAGCTTCTTACACAGCAGAATATTACAGTTGCATTATAGAGAGAAGCAAATCCTTTGATTATCTATTTATGTCTAAAACGGAATTTGAATTTTCATTTTTATAATCTGATCGTAAGACACGACCCAGAAACATTTTGCAATTTAGGAGGATAACTTGTCAAATTCAACCATTAATATTTTAAGCTTGATCATACCAACAGCTCTTGTGATAAATTATTTTCAGTGAAATTGATGCATATTTATTGGAATGTGTTGTTAGCATTAACTGGTATTGAGTATACATGGGTATGCATACCTGTGGTGGTCTGTATGTATATATATGTTGGGGGGCATCCTGGTCTAGAAAATATAAGTTATCATTACTCTTGATTAAAACACACTCATCATAAGTCTATGCATAATCTGCTGTATTAAAATTAGATATTTTAATGATGTAGCAAGAACCTAGAAAATCATCCACACCTACACCCACACCCACATGAGAGCTGAGACCTTGGAGTGGATTTTAGGATAACAATAACTTAAATTTCAAAAGAAGAAATTCATATTATGTTACATAAATATATCATCACCTGATCTTTTATTCTATCTCATTCATTTATTCAATGTCATTTGACAGTAATTAAGTACTAGTTTGATCATTTTTATTCTTTATTTTTGCAAATCTTTTCTCTAATATAAAGTTCCAGAAAAGTATTTGATATAAGGAGAATATATGAAAATAGAAATGAGACATCTCATTCTCATTAATGCTTATTTGTGTAATAAGATCTCAGTATAATCAATTGAAACAAAATCTTCAATTTTTTTTACTTATTTCTGAATCCTCACAGGATAAACTTCTTAACTGAATTGAAATGTTGCCACCTTTTAATACCAAGAGTCTTAATACAGGTTGTCTTTTATATTTTCTCCTACAGACCATACTGAATGCCTAGCTTTTAATTTTTGCTGTTGGGTTTTCAGAAGCATGTCCTTGGGAAAGACATTTGTGTTAATCTACAGCCACTGTCACAGGAATTTAATAGTGATGTCAGTGTGCTTCCAGTCACTCTTTGCCAAATAACCAAAATAGTAACACTATCCTTGAACTCTAAAGGGAAGGTAATCAAACGATTAGTACAGCGGCAAGAAACACTCCATAATTTTTAGCAATGTGAACAAAGAAATATACAGGGTGGAGGGGAAAAGTACGTTTTCAGTTGTTTGTCTAGAAAATAATACAATCGTTAATAAATAAAAATACAAGATTAAATTGTTTCACATACTCACAACTGTATACTTACTTTTGTCAGACCCTGTATATACGAATGTGAAAATGTGCTTTTGTATGCAACATCTTAAAATCTATGGGGAGAAGAATAAGGTGACTGCTACTTGTAGAACTGGTGTGAATTTCCCAATACTGTTCTACTTTTCCTCAATTGTCCTTGTTCTACTGACCTGGTTTTGTTGGTGTCTGTCTGTCTGTCTATATTTATCTATTTTGGTCTATCTACCTACTTATCTATCATCTATCTATCTATCATCTATCTGATGTTTATTATTCTCAAAATAACAGGTAGGAATAAGAATTTTTTTAATAAACAAAAATTATAGAGTTATACTTTGAGTCTAAATACTAGCTGTGTCAGTTTCAAACACTGTGAGTTGAGCAAGTCACATGGACTTTCATGAATCAGTTTCCTTGTATCACTATGATTTCAAAGGACATTGTAAGAGTGCTCGCCCTATGTGGTTTGGGAGAGGGTATTCTAAATTATTTCACATAAAAGTATTGGCATAAGAGGGAGTAAATTTAGCTATCTCTGGATAACAGGCATTCAGTATTTATATGCCAAATCTTGTTTCAAGCACTTCATGGTTAATTTACTTTTCACGATTGCACTAGCACTGACAAACAACAAAGAAGATGAGTGACTTTTGTAAGATCACGCAGTTAAGTAGATCTGAGTTGTAGAACTAGGTAGTGTGGCTTTAAAGCCAGGGCTCCTAGGATTCTTTATGCGCAGAACTGGAATGTCAGTGTCCATACCTTCGATAAAATCACAATAGTGCTGTTAAGTAATTCTGTCGTCTTTAACAACTAAGGTGGCACATATCATGGTTCAGACTTGGCCTGAGTGTCCCTGCTACTCTTCACTGTCATGTATATGGTCTCCTCAGTCTATGCCCATGGAACCCGAGACCAGCTGCATGCAACGTTCAAGAGGGCTCTGTTTATGGGATTATTCTTTGAAACTCATGTGACAGTCCTCCTCATCCTGATGGTGTGGAAAGAGGGGATGTAAATATCACTGGACAGGGAGGAATATTTCCTGCTCCCAGACAGAGCTGGACTCTGACTGCCCTTGTTATACTGTCAGGTCAATTTCTGTTACATCTTTGCACATTATCTCTGGGGCAGTGTGTCTGTTCGGGATAGCTCATTGCCTTCTTCACCGAGGTACAGAAACCTTGCCTAGGGTACAGAGGTCAAGAGTTAGTCAAGTTCAAACGTAGTAACTTTCAACGATTTTGCAAATGTATTTTTCTCATTAGCCAGTACTTTCGGGGCAATATTGATTTTTAACGCTGGCCATTTGTCTGGGTTATCACGCTGTCTCACATTTGTGCTTGGTATAAATTTTCGCAGTGATCTTTTTATATTGCAAACATGATTCTCATTTTCATTTGTCAGACACATCGCTTCATGGTTTTTAGGGAATGAAGATAAGGTATGAACACCATAACATACCAGCACATTTAGGGAACTACCACTCCTTACAACTGTAAGTTAACTCTTACCACACACACCCTTCAGATCTACACGATTAATCAGAGCTAGCTGCATTTTCCTGAATGGATCCTGCCCAGTCTTATTTTAATTTGCTTATAGACTTCTCCCTACCTTGTATTACTATGTATCTATCTTGTTATTATTTAGGACACTTTATGTAAATTGCTTATTATCCTTGACTGTTTGTATTTAAAATTTAAGTTCTTTTTTTTTTATCAATTTACATAGAAGTTTAAATAAGATATTGGAAATAAATATTTTTACTTTTGCAGCAAATACATTTTATCAGTTATTTTGCCTTTTTTCTTAACTTTTCATGAAACAATTATGGTTAATTTTATGAAATCAAAGTTTAGAATCATTTTTTTCCAACTTACAAATGTGATATAAAATCATGGAACATGATTTTGATATACAGTTATAATTTTCTAGTGATCTAAAAATGTTTTATTTGTTTTTCTATCATATAATTTTAATGTAGTTATACATTATATAAATTTCATTTCTAAATGAGTGGTGCAAAAGGTAAATGTTTTTATTTTTTTTCCAATAGCCAACTGATATTCCACGCTAATGTTTCATTACTCTTATCTTTATCACCCTTCAATATCATATATTCTTCACAATATATTCTAACCTTAACTTTTAAAGTTATTTTTTTATCTAAAATTTATTGAATCATGTATGAGGCATATTCAGTAGAGGTAATACGCTTAATAATAATGATATTAGGTACTTGTTGATGGTTTTAATATTTTTAAAAGATTTCACATCATTTTACTTATTTCTACCAACAGTCCTCTGAGGTAACCGGGAAATATTTAATCTCATTATGATGCTGAATTGACTGAGTTAATTGATCTGTTTCAAATCCAGTGTTTTGAATGTTTGTACCAGGAGCCAGCTACCATGGTCTTCAGAGGGGTCTAGTCACCCCTCTTTGCACTTTTCCTGCTTCCTAATAAGAGCCATGTGAATAGATTGTCCTGATAATAATTTATATTATTTCCAATAGCCAAATATTAATTCAAATAAGAAAATTCTCACATTTTAGTTTCCTTGTGGGCTGCAGAGGGAAGTTATTCATTTGCATACTATGGCATTTTTTATTAGTTTAGAATAAAGTAACTAGAATATGACTTTTATTCCACAGAAGGACAGTAAGTGCATAAATATTCACATATCATATAATTAATAATGTTTTGTTTTTTTAAATCCTCACCCGAGGGTATTTTTCCATTGATTTTTTTTAGATAGAATGGGAGGGAAGGAGGGAGGGAGAGAGAGAGAAACATGATGGGAGAGAGACACATAGATTGGTTGCCTCCTGCACAACCCTAACCAGGGCCAAGGATCAAACCTGCAACCAAGGCACGTGCCCTTGACCGGAATTGAGCTCGAGACTCTTTGGTCCACAGGCCAACACTCTAACCGCTGAGCCAAACCGGCCAGGGTATATGATTCATAATGTTGATTTCAAAAGTCATTGTTAACCCGTTTTGATAAACCTGAGTTGTTGCTATGGAACAGGAAAAACAGCACTCAATAAAGCAAGCTTTCCAATTTGCCTTAATTTTAGTGAAACACAACTTTAATTTGGTCTCACTATATTACTTATCTTCTTTTATAGCATTTAATTTTCTGTAAAAAGGTTCACTTTGTTTTTTCTTGTACTTTCATTTGAAAAACAATCTTACTTTTGTTGGTATTTTAATTTTACCTAAATAATTATGTGTTAAAAAGAAATAATATGTGCTTTTACATTTTTCTAATAAATGCCATGTATTTAACTCTGTCAAGGTCTCAGAAAATGTCAAATATTAACTTTACCGTTACTGATAATAGATGTTCCAACTGCTGAAGTATAAAATTTGTGAAAACATTGCATCATGTTTTATCTTCTGTGGGTATTTTATCGAACATTTAAATTATTTCTAAAGGCAAAAGTATCAAGTGAGCCTGTTTTGCAATATCACATTTAAAATATTATTCATTGTCAACCGGGAAATAAAAGGACCTTAAAATGTATGTAACCCTGGCAGTGTTCCTTTCTGGTAACAGTAGACTGTTTTTCTCTTGGCATTCCACTCCTTAGTTATCCCTTTCACAACTGTGAGGACTGCACTTAAAGGATTTCAAAGGATCTCCTATGATCACCTAATCAAACACTCAGAGAGAAGTCCTCGCAAGACTTCTGCGATGTTAGCCTCTTTCTCGCGGAAGGGAAATGTATTAGCTCATCCCATTTAAAAAGGCACTTGCTGTCAGAGTGCTTTTCTCTCATCGTTCATTTTCATCCCTTCGCTGTGGCCATAGCCTTTCTGCACCTCAGTCGCTGGCAGTCCTGGGAAAGAGCTGACTCGGACGATGCTGCCTTTTAGTAACTTTGCATGGATAAGGCAGGGGTTGCCACAATACCATCACAGCTCTTTTTTTGCAGACTTAATAGTACTAATGTTTCCCCCTAACACAACCTTTTAAATCTTATTCCTTGTCTACTGATATGTTCCAAAACCCATCTGGAAATTGTGATAACATAATGCACTTGGGCTCTGGGGATTTTAGAAAAGGTTTTTAAGCCAGGCTTTCTCATATAGAAGTAATGCAGCAAATGAAAACGACAAATCTCACTCCTTCAGTCTTTAGCAGTGCCCAGAAATTCTGTGAGTATAGAATTCAAGGTTAAAAATAAGGTTTGATATCAAGCAGGATGTCTTCTGGTCTTAATCAGAGGCAGACAGTTTCTGTAGCCCTCAAGCATATTTTGTGGTTAAATTTATAATGTATCTATCCAGGTGAGGCTAAAGCTAGCTGGGTCATGACCCTGGAATCAGTGGTCAGGTTAGTGAGGCCTGTTCAGTACTACTGCAATATCTCACTGTACTTGACCTGTACACCTCACTTTGCCCGGGCTCCAGGTCCTCTCTCCCATCAGTTCCTCAGTTGTCTCTGCTGAACTTGACCTCTACCTTAGCTAATTAGAATTTCACCTGATCTGTCCTTTCTCTGAATCATATTCAGATCTTGATCTTTACCTCAAATCTGGTGGAAGACAATAATAGATGTATAAAGATACAAAATATCTGTCTGCAAAAGTAGTTGTGTGTTCAAAACTAATCAGAAATGACATGAGACAAGTAGGTCAGTGAATAGATGCCAGGGCTCTGGAAGGTGACATAGAGCCAACCTTAATGATCAATAGCAGTTTCAGTAGAATTAGAAAGCCATGCCATTGACTTTTTCTTCCCCTTGAAAGTTCTTGTTCCCCATATTGGAGGAACTACTTAAGGGCTAACACTGTGACATTAGTAGAATGCTAGAAAACACCAGTTTCTTTCTTAACTAATTCATCACATTGACTCATCCGAGTAGTGCTAACCAATTGCCCCTTACACATTAGTCTGAACTCATTGATTCAAGAGTCAGGGACCATACAAGTACCAGAGACCAAAGCAAGGCACAGTTTCAGTTAATATATCAGCGAGTCAGATGAAAACATTAAACATCAGTAAAAAGGGACCTTAAAATTGAGAAAACTTCCTCAAAAGAGACTACTCTTTACTTTCTGCTGAATTCTGATGAAAATTGTGGGTAAAAATTAGTAAATTGAAATAAAAAGATCACAACAGATGATTCACTTTGAGAAGCAGAGTGTGTGGCCTAAGGGCAATAATTAATGTTACCTTTTCTTCTTTGATAATGTTTTATCTTCTATCTCAGCTTTTTTATAATGGCATAAAATGATTTCTAACATTTAATCATTGATAAAACAATGTGTATAGTTAATAAAAACGTCAAACTTGTAAGCATATATCTAAGGTACTTAATTCATTGTAAATACATTTTATATATCTTTGTTCATTTAAACATTCATTTGTTTATTTAATAATTATTTTGTGTGTGTACTATGTAGTAGAAAATTGAAATATAATATGTATGATCAGTAAAGATACAGAGGTAGATAGCTAGATATTTAAAAACTGATGGATAGTTGATACTATATTATACTATATAATATATGCATGGATATAAGTATCAACAGCGAATTCTTATAACAAATTAAAAAAGTGAAATCTATTCTAATATCCTATTTGCGTAAGAGCCAACTCAGAAATACATTTTTAAAACATTGAACATCAACTGTAATAGAAAAAAAATTAAATAAATACATTTTAAAGTGGGACTATGTTGCACTTATAGTTAGGTTATAGAAGGCCACGGATAATTTTTACTCCTTCACAAAAACAACCTTTACAGAAACAACAAGATATCTCTATATTAAAAAATAAATCATACCTTCGATCAAAGCCATTGTAAAGAACTGTGGACATAAAGAAATCTAAAGAACTAAACTCTACTGGGAGATGCCCTTTGTAGGTGGTCAGGGGACAGGGAGCAATTTTATACATGGGTCCAGTTGCTAAATTTGGGATCAGAACATATATGGCATCCACATAGCCTGAGAAAGACAGCATTTGGACAAAATAGCCACATTTTGACCAACTCTTGACTGTTGGGTTTTAATCTGAACGAACCCCAAATACACAGTTAATCCTCTTAACAAGTAATTCTCTTTTAGAAGATTTTCTGAGTAAGCAGAAGTTGGGATTTGGAATGGAAAATGAAAAGCAATCATGTGTTCTCATAGTCGGGCACTATCAGAAACCCATGATCTTGGTGTCTCCTGGTAGCATAGTATCTCAAACTTAATCATCTTGCAATTGATTGTTTCATGATATCGTGATCTATAGTCTTGCAGCCTTTCAGTTTTGAAGTCTCACATTCTTACATGTGACAATATCAAAAACTTGTAACATTGTGGACTCCAAAGTAATCAAAATAGCAAATCACAGATATAGGAAAATAAGCAAAATCCATTTAGGATAAATATAAAGAGCACAAGTCAATTTAAAGATAAATACAGCCTGGCCAGTGTGGCTCAGTGGACTAAGCGTCATCCCATGGACTGAGAGGTCCCGGTTCAATTCCCAGTCAGGGCACATGCCCAGGTGGTGGGCTTGATTTCCAGTGGGGGTTGTGCAGGAGGCAGCCGATCGATGTTTCTTTCTCACTTCGATTTTTCTATCTCTTCCTCCCTTCCTCTCTCTAAAAAAAAGAATCAATAAAAACATATAAAAAACAAACAATAAAGTGTACTTTCACTTCCTAAAGATGAATATTGTAATCTCAAAAGAATCTACCAAAAACACACAAACACATACTATATATGCATGCACATATAGTTATATATTTTGAGGATAGATATGTCATATAAGAATATATAATGGGTGTATATTCTAATCCTGAGCAATAAAAAGACCTGAGATCATGACACCACAATGAGCACATTTGTGAGATTCTAAATATTTTTGTCCATTCAAGGGACAAAGATCTTGCAATAATGGCTGATCGAAGTTCTGGGACAGCGAAAGTGTAAGTTGAATTTGAAAATATTGTTCCGCTCAAAAGCAAAAGAAGTGCTCAGCAAATGATGGGGAAATGTCAAAGCATAAAGATGCTCTTTGGAGCCACCATTGACTAAGCCAGAAATGATTTTAACATCAATGTAAATAATGAATCCAGTAGATTATAATTCACTAGATAAATGGAAAGGCATTAGTCTATATAGAAATAAATAGAAAACTTAATAACAAGTATATTTATCTGGCTTCCAGCTATTTCACACTTCGTTTATAAGAGAGAAATTTTGCACACAATAACTTAAACAATTGATCAAAGTAAAAATAATCCATAACAGTCATTTCACCCAGAGGTAAGTGTGTTCTCCTGAGCTATCGACTTCTGTGGGGTGGAGGAGACTGATGCTGCAGTCACACAACACACAGGAACACCCCACACAACAGAGACTATCTGGCCAAAAAGAGCATCAGAGCAGAGTAAGGAAAACATGAATAAATCTAGTATGGATGTGGGAGTAGCGGGGGTAGCTAATAGGGTCTTTGAGCATGGGTGAAGGAAATTAAATATCAGTAATAGAATCGTACACAACCCCAATCAGAGGACAATAAAGGGTGCATTTAGAGGCAGAGGAGTTGCAGAATGAAGGGTATATTTGAGACGAATCTGTAGAATTTAAAGATTGACGCATGAGGAAATGATGGACATGAACGAATCAATGATGTCTTCAAGGGCTTCAGTTGGAAAGTAACTGATTATGCCCTAGATGGATTACTAAATTTCAGAAAAGAGAAGAATCCTGGCAAGAGAAATGAATAGGTCAGTATGGGCCATATTTGACTTGTGTTCCTTGTGGGATGATAATTTAACTATGTATTGTGTTTTAATATACATCTGTTTGGATTTGAGAGGGCTTTATATTGGGAAGCATGAAAATGACTGAGATCACAGAAAAAGAAATATATATTTTTTTTTTAGCAAGAAGAGGGCAGAGAAGTGACAAAATGTTTTCCCCAAGTTCAATCTAATTATAATTTTCAGCCAAATCAGTTATCATCCATCTTAATAGATATGAGTGTGAGAGGCATAAGAAGCAAATCTTGGGAATACTGCTCATTCTAGCCATGACCTCATTTAGGAAGTATTTCTAAATATTTTCATCTTAAATATACATAAGCACAATATTTGTACACAGGTAATAAAGAGATGATTATTCTCTATTCACTAAATCCATAAATAAACTCTTTATACATACTTTAAATAAGAATTACTTGAGAGCCTTGACAATAGTCTTCTGCTCTCTCTTTCGTAATTAAATATGCAAAACTTGTTTCTCTTGATCGTTGGGATTTTTTACTCTTTGCCATTCTGTGACATTTTGAAAATAGTATACCACATAGAAAAGGCATGATCTGCCCTTTAGAAAACAATGGCACAAAATGCTTATGTTTTCAAGGCTGAACAAATGACTTGTAATAGATGAAATCTGTTCTAAACAAAGCGAATGTATCGTAAGTCACAAAACAGTAATCTAATTAGTTCGGGGATGGTTTGTTTTTGAGAACATTTTTTTTCATAAATGCCACTTTCACCTAAAATATGGGAGCTTTACAATACAAAAGTCTTAAGTAATCTGTACATTATCTGGGGCTCATTCAGGATGTTATCTTTGTTTCAAAGAGTCGGAACCTAGGACAGGCCTCTCTGATGGAAAAACAATGTAAACTTTCCTTTTATAATTTGAAAGAAAGAATCTGTTAATAAGCATGTGATAGTTCAGGGGACAGAGATATTCACAAGGATGTTTTTGGATTTAGAGTAAACACTGGGTTTCTTTTGACCTTATTTATCTTCTATACAATGTGGATCTGGATGTTACGTATTCTATTGGCTTACAAACTGTAACATAAATATTGTATTAGGGTAAAATGAGATAAAGTAAGTGAAACACTTGGATTAGATCTTACTATTGTTATTGTCACAGCTTCCGCAGTTTGAAAAATCATCATCCTACCTAGTGTGAAAACCAATTACAATAATATTTGATTTAATCTCTTGCTCAATTGTAATGTTCACACCGTAATCCGATTTACAGAATGATGTGTTTTGTCAGTAAATGATGTGTTTGATCAGTTTTAGATATGAAGGTATTTAAAGATAAAATATATTTAGCACTTGACACACTATATTTTTGTGCATTTCCAAGTACCTTGAAATGGGATTATTTGTATGTACCTACATCCTAGAGTTAATGAAACCAAGTATTTTTGACACGTCTCACGATTTAACTCAAAGTGTCTTTTGAATATGAGCCATTATTTAGCTAAAGTGCACTGTTTCAATTAAGGGTAGGTTGATACAGAATTAGTATACTGTTTTCTAGACTTTGAGGACAAATATCACTGATCACGATTCATAAGTTGTAAGCTGTTTGCCTCTCATGCACCGTATCTGACCACACACTTATCAGTGACTTCTTGCTACTGTATACAAATGCCTAGGGTGCCATGCTTGTATAATTCAGTTTTTCTCTAGGCCACATTTTAAACATATTATCTTAATACAACACTCACTGTCTCTTATATAATTTAAATTCTATATAAAACTGTTTTTTAACACTATTCCAGAATTGAGGACTGGGCTGTATCTCCAAAATTTTCACAATGAAAAAACTTTACATTGTTTAATTGGATTTTGAATGAAATGGCATCAATCCATACATTATTATTCCTCCATACATTATTACTCCATGTTAGCCATTGTTGAATAAATATGCTCAAATTTTGGTGAATTCCACTAAACTGGCATAGTAATTAGCATTTTGTAAAGTCTTGTCATTCACACAGTACTTTTATATGGCTGAGTAAAATTCTAAAAAAATAGTTTTAAAATATATGTTGTATTCCAGATGCTATGATGAATTTATTTGATGTAGATTTTGTTTTATAGATAGGTTGGGAAGGCATTACTGTTATATATTATAGATGGATCTTGAGACACTAAAGAGTTGAGGTACTTGTATAACACTTTATAAACGATAAGTGGAAGATTTCAGATGTAAAATTTGAATTCAGCGAATGTTGAAGAAGTAATACTGCAAGAAGTATTATTGTAACTTTGCAATACTACATTCTAATGATCTTAATAATAGTATCTTTGTGAGATAAATAATAATTTATAAATAAAAAATTAAATGCATCAACTCTTAACAGAATGAGCACTATCATTGAATTTTCTCACAGTGAAAACCAAATAGCTTTATTACTCTTAACATTCTTAATTTACATTTAACTAAGAAGACATGACCTGTGATTATAATTGTGCACTTGAATCCAAAAAAGAGTTAATTGTGTGACTTGGTGAAAGATATTCAAAAACTTTTCTGCAAGAAGTAACATTTATTTTATCAAGGGAATATATAAGAACTCATTATCAGACACAATAGTTTCTTCCTCAGCCCACATTCACTCTCAGGATTGTTATATCCATAATTTAAAAAAAAGTTTGAATATCTATTTTTTAAAATATTTCAGATTAGCACATATATATTCACTTTTACTATGAAAGATAAGGAAGCAAGTGACTCAAATCTCCACTGTTTCTCTCTTCCTTCCATCCCAAAGTTTGATGTTTATGTAATTTGGGGTAGTTTTCAGCTACGTTTCCTTATTATTTATATCATAATTTTATACAATATGTATTTATTCATAACATTTAAATACTAATTTTATTTTAGAAAAGGTGAAAGGTATTAGCACCCATACCCTCATGTGATCATTCTTTCTTCTTCTTTTTTTTAATCCCCACCTGATGATATTTTTCCATTGACTTTTAGAGAGTGGAAGGGAAGGAGGGAGAGAGAGAAAAAAAAAAAACAACACATCAATGTGAGAGAGATACATCCATTAGTTGCCTCCCACATGACCCTGACCGGGGCTGGGAATCAAACCCACAACTCAGGTACGTGCCCTTGACTAGAAATCGAGCCCACAATCCTTTGGTCAGCCAGCCAATGTTGTAACCACTGAGCCAAACTGGCCAGGGCTCTTCTTTTTGTATGATATTTTTATATTTATGAATAATTACATTATCTTCTATAGCCAAACCTGTTTTCTGGGTCTCAGCTATAGATGATTCTAAAAAATAAAAAAAAATAATTAAATTTATTTACATTATTATAACAGTATATATATAATTCACTACATGGTTAAAGGTACATTAGTCTACTATTGCAATGCCTGGACCACTCAAATAAAATGTTCTTAGCATGATAAATGATGCTAGTCAGATTTAGTATTTTTGAAGTAGTATATTTTCTGCTATTTTTCCCCCCTTTTTTCCCTTCAAAGCCTATTTTTACTTTTTTTTAACTTTGCATTCTAAAATTTTACAAAAGTATGTATCGGCATGGGTCTATAATTTATTCATATCAGCACTTATTGCACAATTGCTATGACCTTCAAATCTAGGAATGTTTCTTCAGTTATATCTTTGATGATTTTTTTCTTCTAAGGTTTTCAATTTTTTATAGGATCCATATTATTTAGAACATCTTATATCTCTATTATTTTTTCCATATCTCTTACCTTATGTTTTTTGTTATTCTTATGTCTGACTGCTACTTTAAGATAAGTATTTCAACAATATTTTCATTTCTAAAATTTTTAAATGCATATATGTATGCATGTATGTGTGTGTGTGTGTGTGTGTGTGTGTGTGTGTGTGTGTGTGTCTGCATATTCTTAATTTTGTAGTGTATTGTCCTTAATGGCTCTGGAATTAAACTATTCCAGCTAAAATTCTAGCTCTTCCTCTACCTATATGCCTAGATTTGTGCAATTTATTTGACTTGTGCTTGTGCTTTAATTTCAATATTTAAAAAAATGTAGATAAAACAGTAACTATTTGATAAGTAACTATTTACTTATAATTATATAAATCACTTAGAATCACATCCTGGAGAATGTTCCTGTGCACTTGAGAAGAGTGTGTGTTCTACTGTTTTGGGTAGGAATATTCTGCACATATCTCTGTTAGGTCCATTTAATCTGAAGTATAGTTTAAGCCCAGTATTTCCTTATTAATTTTCTGTATGGATGATCTATCCATACTTGAAAGTGGATATTGAAGTCCCCTACTATTATTATATTGTTGTCTACTTTTCCCATTCAATCTATTATTATTTGCCTAATATATTTAGATTCTCTAGTGTTGGGTATATATATATATATATTTAAAATTGTCATATGTTCATGATGAATTGACCCCTTCTATTATCATATAAAAACCTCCTTTATCTTGTTACATTTTTTTTTTTACTTAAAATCTATTTTATTTAATATAAGCATAGCTATCCCTGCTCTCTTTTGGTTCTTATTTGAATGAAATACCTTTTTTTTCATCCCTTCAACTTGAGCCTATGTATGTCTTCATGTTGAAGTAAGATTCCTATAGGCAGTATGTTATTGGGTCTTGTTATTTTGTCCATTTCGCCACTTTATGCCTTTTGATTTGAGAAAATGATCCAGTTATTTTTTAAATGATTGCTGATTGGTAAGGACTTACTAATGCCATCTTATTTTTTCTGGCTATTTTGTAATTTCTTTGTTTCATTCTTTCTCTCTTACTCTCTTCCTTTATGGTGGAATTTGAGTTTCTACTTTTTATCTTTTGTGTATCTACTGTATGCTTTTGCTTTGTGGTTATCATAAGGTCTACATAAAACATATTGCAGATGTAACAGTCTATTTTAAGCTGATAATAACTTTGATTACATACAAAAACTCTACCTTTTCACTGGCTCCTCATATATTTTATAATTTTGATGTTGCAATTTACCTCTTATTATGTTGTATATTCATTAATAAATTATTAATGCTATTGTTTTTTGTTTTTAAATCCTCACCCGAGGATGTTTTTCCATTTATTTTCAGACAGAGTCAGAGGGAGGGAGAGAGAGAGAGAGAGAGAGAGAGAAACATCAATCTGAGAGAGACACATTGACTGGTTGCCCCCTGCATGACCCCGACCAGGGCCGGGGACCGAACCTCAACCGAGACACATGCTCCTGACCGGAACTGAACTTGTGACCCTTTGGACCAAGGGCCAATGCTCTAACTGCTGAGCCAAACCGGCCAGGACACTACTGTTATTTTTAATACTTTTGTTCTTTAACCTTATACTAAATTTAAGTAATTAACACACTACCATATCACATACTACATACATATTACAGTATTAGAGTATTTTTGTATAGTTAATCTTTTTTATTATAATATAATTTACATACCATAAATTTTACCCTTTTATGTGTACATTTCAGTGAATTGTCTATTCACAAGGTTCTGCAATTATCAACACTATCTAATTCAGTATTAGAGTATTTTGAATTGGAGTATATACTTACCACTGTATATTTTCTTATGTTCTTATGACACTAATTAGTGTTCTTTTATTTCAGCTGGAAAAACTCTTTTGAACATTTCTTTAAAGAAGGTCTAGTGGTGATGAACTCCTTCAGATTGTGTTTGTCCTTTATTATAAAAGACAACTTTATCAAGCAAAGTGGTCTTTGTTGGCAGCTTTTTGTTTGTTTGTTTGTTTTGTTCTTTCAGCACATTGAACATGTCATTGTACTCTCCCCTAGCCTGCAAGTTTCTGCTGAGAAACTGAATTCTAGTCTTTTGGAGGCTCCTTTGCATGTGAGGTATTTTTTTTCCTCTTGCTGCTTTAAACTTCTCTCTTTGTCTTTGATTTTTGACACAGTGTCGTTTGCTTGAAGTTGGATGTGTCATATTGCAAGTACAGCAGGTAGCGTTTAAGAGATGAAAGCAGCCCCAGACAACAGTCAATATGGAAAAAGGAGTCTAGTCGACCAGCCAAAGGAACTCCCTTCTTCCAGCACCGTGAATGGTCTTGGAAGTGGATTTTTCTCCAGAGCCTCTAGATGAGAACTCAGCCTAAATGATACTTTGATTTTAGTCTTGTGATATCCTTCTGAATAGAGAACCGAAGTGGCTGGACTTCAGACAGTGGGCAAAATCTGGAAGAATTTTTGAGGAGCAACATAAAAATAAACAAATACAAAAATATCTAGGTTGCCTTGAACAGAGTAATAGAAATATTGGAATTAAAAGTACAAAATACTGAGATATTGTGTAAATCAGTGGTAAATAAATTATAATTATATATATTCAATTCAAACAACAGTTTAGGGATAAATGCAAGGATATAGCAACGATATTAATGGAGATCAATAATTATATTTACAAGGGAGGAGAATGGATTTGTGTACAATGATGTTAAAGAGAGTCAAAAGACAAACATCATTAAATATAAATGCTAATAATTTATTATTTTATAAGTGAAGTACATGTTAGTGTTATTTGATAGTATTGTGATGGTGAAGAGGACCACTTTTATTTTAATAAAGTTATTCATTATTTTATTATTATTATTATTTTTCTTCATTGATTTTTAGAGAGAGATTTGGAAGGGAGAGGGAGAGATAGAAATATCGATGAGAGAGAACATCAATTAGCTGCCTCCTGCATGCCCCCACTGGGGATTGGGCCCACAATCTGGGCAGTGCTCTGACCAGGAATGCAACTGGTGACCTCTTTTTTTTTTTTAATCCTCACCTGAGGACATTTTTCCATTTTTGTTCAGATAGAATGGGAGAGTGGGAGGGAGAGAGAGGGAGAGAGAGAGAGAGAGAGAAACATCGACCTGAAAGGGACACATCTAGTGGCTGCCTCCCACACAACCCACCAGGGCTGGGGACCAACCACAACCGAGGTACATGCCCTTGACCAGAATCGAACCTGTGACTCATTGGTCCACGGGCCCATGCTCTAACCGCTGAACCAAACTGGCCAGGGCTAACTGGAGACCTCTTGATGCATGGGTCAACACTCAACCTCTGAGCCACACTGGCCAGTCTATTTTATTATTATTAACAACAATAAATTATTTTCCTTTTATGTTTTGAAGTTTTAAGGAAAACAATATATTTAATAGAGCACATTCATTGTACATTTCATACTATAATTAATAGTTGTCAAAAAACATTATTACTGGATAAAACCGGTTAAAAAAATCAAAGTTTAAAGTTTATCTTCAGTACAACAGCATGTTAAATTCCTCTGTTATAAATGCAAATTTCAGCTCAGAATTAGCTTGGATTCTTTTCCTATTTTCTTGTATTCCTTATTATCTTATCCTCTCATAAAATTTCTGCTCAAAAATATTTTTCTTGTTAGCTATAAATGACTGTTACAGTTCAAATAGCTCCAGTTCTCAGGGGTTGTTGAATTTACATGGGCACAAAATAAGACAATAGCTTTTAAGTTAAAGAAATAAAACACTTGTAGAAATTCAACTGTCATAAAACTGTTTAGATGAGATAAAGATGAGAGCGAGGTGAAATGATTCTTTAATCATAAAATCAGATCACATCAGTGGTTATATAATTGATTTACAAGAAATATGACTTCTAAAATAAAATATACTGCCCAGCCAGTGTGGCTCAGTGGATGGAGCATCATCCCATGGACTAAGAGGTCCCAGTTTGATTCCTGATCAGGGCACATACTTGGGTTGCAGGCTCAATCCCTGGTAGGGGATATGCAGGAGGCCGCCAATTGATGTTTCTCTCTCACATCAATGTTTCTATCTCTCGCTCCCTTCCTCTCTAAAAAATCAATAAAAACATTTAGAAAATACATATACCTATTATTTTCTACAAATAATTAATTAATAAGTCCATACAGTAGATTGAATTATTATTGCTTGATGGGATTTTGGTTAGAATTGCATTGAATCTTGAGATCAGTTTACAGAGTTCACATCTCTAAAATACAGTCTTTCAATCCATGAATGTCATCATTTACTTAAGTCTTCTTAACTTCTCACATTATTGTTTGCATTTTTCAGTGTATATATTTTGTACAAAATTTTCTTAGATATATTTTTAGGTATTGGATATTTATTTGGTACTATTAACTGATATCTTTTTCATTTCAGGTTTATGTTGCAAAGTAACAATTGATCTTTTATTGCTATATAATATATCAAAAAGAGATGTGAGCAAACCATAACTTCAATGAAATTTTTCATAGTGTACCCATTTGTCTATCCAGTTTGTCATTTCTAGCAGATTATTTTGGTTATCTGAATAAAATGAATATTAGTGCTGCTCAGGTAGAGGTAAGCTGTACTCTTGTGTTTAAGTAAGTGTGAAATGGCAAAACATTGGGACAATAAGAAATGTTTTGTTTAACCTTAGTAATAAAGGCATGGAATAAAGTTGATAGTGAATGGTAGTAATAATGGGAAAAATATTCCACAAAGTGCTGAATAGGCTGAAAGGCTAGGCTGAGCCCCAAACCCATATCTCCCTGTTTGTGGTCATCCAAAGCCAATCTTACTGTAAAGACAGATGTTTAGGTAGTGATGTTTTCCAACTCTGTTTTCATTGTACAAATATACACATTATGGGCTTCATGAAGTTATAAAATAGCTAATTAAAACTCAAATAGCAGAAGCAATACAAATACTTTAGACTTTATCTGTCTCTGTAAGTCAAAATTTGTCTTCATTTTAAGGTTGGACTTTAAGCAATTGAATATAGAAACATATAATTCTGTTAAAAAACAGTGAATGAGACAGAAGCTTCATGTTATAAAACAAATTCTTTCACCAGAAAGAGGAGAATATTTACTTTAATCCTGGATATGGCCTCATCCCATTAGTTTTAAGAGATTATATTCATTTAATCATCGAGGAATTTATATTAATGGCCTAAGATTATTTGGAGTAGTTTTATTTATGGATGTACATATATAAATATTAAGAATACAGTAAGTCCTTACGTAACTTCAATACGTCCTGGTAACTGCAACTTTAAGTGAAACAATGTATAATGAAACCAGTTTTACCATGGGCTAACTGGTATAAACAAAAGTTAGGTTCCTATGGCACATTTCTGGTGGTGGAGCTACTGTAAGAATCCAGGTTTTGCCCTGGCTGGTGTGACTCTGTCGGCTGAGCATCCCACCATGCACGGGCATATAGGACACAACCTATTATTAATGTTTCTTTCTCCCTCTCCCTTCTTCTCTCTCTAAACTCAATTAAAAAAAAATTTTTTTAAAAAAAGAATTCAAGTTTCATGATCAAAAGTCAACTTGTTTAAATCTTCAATTCTTTTTTAAATGGTCTGATAGATAGCTGTGTGTGCAGTAACCACTAGTCTTAATTCTGGTGTCACATTGCCTGGGTTTGGATTTTAGTTGCATTATTTTATGATCACAAGTGTTATGTTAGATACATTATTTAACCCCTCTGAGCCTTGGTTTCCCCATCTGTAAAATAGAGATATTAGGGGACCTGAAAGTAATGTGGTGTTTTTACGACATTAATTCAAACAGATAAATTTTTAACAAGTTTTTATTTTTAATCAATGATGTAATCACCCTCGTTATCAACAACCTTTTGCCATCTAGTGTGCAAATTTTCAATGCCGGATCAATAAAAATCAATTGGTTTTTGAGCAAAATATCTGGAGATGGCATTTTGGACATCATCCAAACTTTCAAATTTTTTGCCACTTAGAAAATATTGTAGCGATCGGAATAAATGGAAATCCGATGGCGCAATATCGGGCGAGTATGGTGGGTGAGGCAATACCTCCCACCCCAATTCATTAATTTTTTCCAGGGTTTGTCTTGCGCAGTGCAGTCTTGCATTATCGTGTTGCAGAATAACGCCTTTTCTGGTGACAATTGCTGGGCACTTTTCAATTAAAGATTGATTTACTCGATCCAATTGTTCACAGTAAAGGTCTGCATTCAGTTTGTCCAGGTTTCAGCACTTCAAAATGAATGACCCCACGAATACTCCACCAAACACACAAAAGTGCCTTTTTAGGGTGTAAACCTCGCGTAACTGTACTTCGTGGCGATTCATTCGGAGAGAGCCACTGCTTTTTGCGTTTTGGATTATCATAGAGGACCCATTTTTCATCTCCAGTGATCAAGCAATCAAGAAACGCTTGTGTTGTGCCGCTGAAGCAGTAAGTTGCATGTGGTGGACCGGTTAGCTTTGTTTTCTTCGGACAGATTATGCGGGACCCAAACACCTGCTCTGCTTACTGTACCAATCTGCTGCAAATGTTCTTGGATGGTTGACCAAGGTTGGTTAAGAGTGTTTGACAGTTCCTCGATTGTCTGACACGGATTTGCTTCCACTTCCACCCTTAACATGTAATTGTCTAAAGTTGTTGGTCTTCTTGATCGATATGAGTCGGAAAGATCAAAATTACCGGATTTGAACTTAGAAAACCACCTTTGGCATTTACGAACATCTAATGCACTTGGATAAACATCGCAAATGTTTTTGGTAGCAACTGTTGTGTTACTACCTTTGTGAAACTCAAAAAGCATACAATGCCAGATATGTACCTCTTCTGGTATTTGGCTGGCCATGTCACTATAAATTGAAGAAAAAAATTAAGATTTAATTATTTACGAGTAAACAAGTCACTCTAACCTTAAAATGTCTTTGGCACGATTTTGAAGTACACAAAGAACTGATAAATGACAACCAAATACTGAAACGTGCAGAAACGACATTAATTTCCGGTCCCCTAATAACAAAAGGTAGTTGTAAAACTGACATATGTTAGTTGACAATATATATGTCAAGAGTTTCAAACCATGTCTGGTACATGGTAAGAATTCTCTCTTATTTTCTATGGCCAGGAGTCCAGTGAAGTTTGAAAGCTTTAACAGCTTTTTGTTTTCTCTTAATATTGCCATATTTATGACAATTTGACTATACAATCTGAAATACATGGAAATTTAGTTAGCGTTATAGTTTATATGATTGCCTGGGTTACTTAGCAGTGTATTTGTTTTATTAGTCAAATAATTGGATTTGTTTAGACACAGATAAATAATATATATATTTTTTTACAATTTTTACTAATTTATTTTTGTTACAGATACTTCTCCTTTTTCCCCCTAGACACCCTCTTCCCGACCCTGCCCCCAGATAACTAATATTCTAAGACATTTCAGTACATTTTACCTAGATGGAAGAAATAAATATGCAATCATTTCATTTTAATGCTTCTGGCAAATAAAGGTGAAATACAACAAAAAATGTAAAGTAATATGTCTAGACATTTATATCACATTCTCCTAGCAAGATGTTAACGTGAGTTTTTAGTAGTGTATATATTAGCTAGTATAAGTGAGTCTGTCAGCACTTGTCAAATTATCAATTGTTAATGTGCAAAATAAAGTATCCAGAAGAATGAAGATAAGCTGCATAGATGTTCTCTTCAGGAAACAGGACTGACAGCCTTACTGTGAATTTTTACCACCCAAACTGAGTGTCTCTCTCCAACGTTGCATACGGTGTTCCACATGAGTAAGTGAAAAGGTGAGGTTATAATGTGACAGAAGCTTTGCCTTCATCACACAGCTGTCCAAAACAAACATTTTAAAATGTATTTGTATTAGTGTGATCTTAGGAATCACATAATTTTCTTCTGCATTCAATGAATAACATTAAGGCTTTGTTGTCAGAGAAAAGAAAATCTACTGCAAGTCTCTGGATAGTTTCAGTAAAACCTATGCACCATTTAAAGAAGTTAGAGGACTGATTTAGCTATTGTTGTGGATTGAATTATGTCTCTCTAAAAATGCATATGTAGAAATCCTTAGCCCCCAGTAGCTCAGAGGTGGCTGTTTTTGGTCTTTACAGCAATAATGAAGTTAAAATGAGGTCTCTCAGGTGAGTCTAAATCTCATGCGGCTATTACCCTTTTAAAAGAGGAAATTTGTATACAGATATTCAGAGGTAAGACATTTAAGACATAAGGAGAGAGGCCTGGAACAAGTCCTTGATTCATGGCCCTCAGAAGAAACAAATCTTGCAGATCCCCTGATCTTGGACTTCTGCCTCCCTCCAGAACTGTGAAAAAATAATTTCTGTTGTTTAAGCAACCCAGGATGTATACTTTGTTGCAGGAACCCTAGCAAACTAATACAGCCATCTTAGACTTCATGGACGCTTTTCTGCCAATTTTCCACTTTGCTCTGGGAGGAGCTTTTTATCCTTCCCTTGAAGGACGAAAGCAATTACAGTTTCAACTTTTCAATGTATCAACTATTGTCTTCCGTTTTAGTGGAAGAGACTAACATATAATACACCGAAACCAATATTGATACTCACTTTTAGGAAAGAAGAGAGTGGCAACAGTTATTTGAATAAAATAATTATCAACTCTACGACTTCCCCAAAATGTGGATCTGGAAAGGTGTTCAAAACTCTTCTTGGCAGGTTGATCTTTCGGAACTTTTATTGGAATGACTGCTCTGGGCCCAGAGTTTGGGAGGGTGGGCTACATGACTTTGTTTCTAAATTCAAAATTTCTTTCTTTAATGATGTCCTAGAGACCCATTGAAAATGCCAACAGGGCCTGGTTTCTTTCAAATACAATTTTCTCGGGCAAGCTCACTCTTTCAGGGATGGCTCAGGTACAAGATACCACACAAAATCAGGATAGGACTCTTCACCTTTCCTTACATAAAAATCCACCATCCAGTTGAGAAGATAAACAAATTAGTAAATACATTAGAACACAGTGTGGTGAATGCAGAAATACCTGTGCAGTATTGTAGCAGCGCCAAGGAAGATGGACAAGAAACCTGAGAGCAGAGAAGTGAGAAATCAATGATTGCTTCTGGTTTATGAAGCCCCAAGGCTATTTACTGTTGCTGTTACAGTGCAGGTGTGGAAGAGACTGCTTGTCCTTCCCCAGTGTCTGACCTTCCCAAAATAATTTGTATCTTGGCTCTAAGTTAACTTGAACTCTTCAGAGAAGTCATGATTGCCTGGCCCACCGGTGTGGGTGGTATTGAAAGCAACTTATTACATTCCACTTTTATGCATGATGCAGTCCTTTATTCTACAGCATAAGTTTTTATACATTGCATGTGAATGATTGATTAATTAGATGTCACAAATTATATATTTCAAACTGCTATTGGTTTTAATGCCGAACAAAAAGAAACTACACCTCCCAAGTCAGAAAAGTCAGGAGAGTTCACAGCTCTATTGTTTGCCCTGTCATTCTTTTGGATTGTTATTTTTTGGGGAGGGGAGATGGTAAACTGGGCTGCAATAAAAACCGAGAAAGGTGAGGTCTGAAGGGGACAGAGATATGTTCACAGATTGAAGTGACAAGAGGAAGTGATGAGTTTTTATTTGTTCAGTTTTGACCTTCGTAATTTAGATTTTCTTGAAATAATGAAATGGTTATTACTGAAATTGCTTAATAAAAAATTGGCTGTTGCATACCTGGTCCCTCAGTTTCTCACTGAAAATAACAGAGTTTAATTAATCTTCCTAGATGACATAAGTTTTTTAATACAGCTAAAATATTATCAGAGAGAATATATTTTCCTTTTTTGAAACACAACAAACATTCAGATAGATTTAAGTCTGAGATGTACATAGGTACATCTATAATCAATCTGTACACTGTCAATTAATGAATAGTGTGGAAAACGTTATCACGAGGGAAAAAAGTTCAGGTACAGCATGTCCTACATATTTCTATGTCACCTGGTATAATCACTAATCTATTCTAAAATATCTTTACTTTGAAAATGTTGGCTTTAATAAGGAATATATGTGTTTATACATAAATATACATTTATATTCTTATTCATTTTAATATTAAACTTTAATATTTTCTATCCTGGAAAAAATTATCTGTGATTTATTTTAAAAAACGACGTTTTGTGGCCAATATACTTTTACATAAATACATTGAATTTGTAGGTATCTATTGTTGTTACATATTCACTGTAATTTAGAATTGTGTCCCTAAGTTACTAATATAATTATCTTAAAATTATTCAAAATTATCTTAATACACAATATATTGTATACTTGACTATAATATAAATGAACAAAGCTAGAACTCTTTCTTATAAATCAGAACACTGAGAAGCTTCCTTTGGCAATATAGAGTAAAACATTAATCCATTTAGATTATTTATATCAAAATAAATATTATTTAGATTATTTTTAGATTTACTAGGTTAATTTATATTAAAACTCACAAGTTTCAGTTTTATAAACGATTCAAATGATTAAAACTGATGGGTAACATTATTTATTTCATTCATAAAATAATTTTTCCATTATATTTTATTAGTATGGCCTAAATTTGGCAAGGGATTGATAGACATACACTTTTTAAAGAAAATGTATTTTTCAAGTTTGAAAACATGTATTTTTAAGGATCTATGCATCCCTATGTTCATTTCAGCACTATTCACAGTGGCCGAGAAATGGAAACCACCAAGTGTTCCTTGATCGATGATTGGATAGAGATGTGGTACATACATACAATGGAGCATTATTGAGCCATAAGAAAAGATGAAATAGTGCCATGTGCAACAACATAGATAGATCTTGAGAATATCACGCTAAGTGAAGTAAGTCAGACAGAAAAAGCCAAGAACCATGATTTCATTCATATGTGGGATATACAAATGAAAGCCACAAAGGAACAAAGAAGAAAAACAAACAAAACTTAAGGCACAGAACAGGATGGTGATTACATGAAAGAAGGGGGTTGGGGTGGTAGGGAAATCAGGCACAGCTGGGGTGGGAGTACCATAGAGAAGACAGAACTAGAAGAAAATGTATTATTTGAATGATGTGAGCATTTCCAGGCCTATTGTTCTGCTACATACCTAGAACTCTGACACAAAGTTTCACCTCTTATTAATATAAAAGATAGATTTCTCTACATGGAAAACTAATGGGATCAAGGAAAAGTATGTAAGCAATGACATTTACTGTTCTCCAAGGGACAACCCAGTAATATCACCCTTAGACATAAGACCCCAGTAATAAGCTTTACTGGGCAAGTAGAAGTGTACAGTGGTCTTGTTTAATGTTTTACTCTTCAATATGAACTGGCAGCTGAGATCACTAGAAATCAGATAATAATTTACACTACAGAAAAAATAAATAAATTTAAGTTAAATCCCAAGTGAATTTCATTAGATAGTCTAAACCAAAAGCAGGAAATGCAATAAAAAGTCTATATCCTCATAGTAATAAAAGAATATAAAGCCTCCATGCATTTAGACTCACATACCATAGGGGAAAACACACAGACACACACACACACACACACACACACAGTCGATTTAGGTGAAAAAGCAGATATGATGTTTGAATTTGAATTATTTTAAATCAGATATATAAAATGGTATTTTTTACAAAAACACAGACATTAATTGGTCTTTACATAACTCAATCCAATTTTCAATGTAGAAGTAAGGTGTATAATATTCCTAAAACTTTGTAACAAATTACACTCTAGTAAAGTAATTTACTCACTATTCTTTGTTATATCACCCAACACATATTTGAAATCATGCATTCTGTCTTTATTAAGAGTGTATTATGGAGCTAGAAAATGAAAAACATCAGGGAATTAAATAGCAATCACAATATTACTATGGGATTTAAAATTTGACAAAAGATCAAACTTAGGCCATGAATTAGACATTTAGGTAGTTTTGTTTTGTTATAATTATGCAAAATTACATAAATGCATCATCAGCTGCAAATAGTATGATTTGTTTTGCTAAAGAAAGTAAAGGAAGCTTTAAGTTGGTTTATTTAAATTCTGCCCTCAAATTATAATGAAATTATAGAACACTAACTCTGGAAAGTTTCTAAGCTCCTGTACCTTTACATTATATACTGGTATATTTCAATCTAGTGAAGAATGTTAGCTATATTTTTGTATGTTTTTTATTGATTTTTTTTTTTTTTTTTAGAAAGAGAGGAAGGGAGAGATAAAACATCTATGTGAGAGAGAAACATCAATTGGTTGCCTCCCACACACCTCCTACTGGGGATCAAGCCTGCAACGCAGGCATGTGCCTTGATCAGGAATCAAACCTGGACCTCTCAGTCCACGGGACAACGCTCAATCCACTGAGCCACACCAGCTGGAAATGTTAGCTATATTAATAAACAACAAAGCCAATTTACATTTCTGCAAGTAACTCTAATAACAGCTTCAAATTGTCTTTTTGGAAAATATCATACAATTTAATTATTATTGAACAAAGTTAGAAGAATTTGTTATTAGAGAATATAAATCAGCAATTTTATTAGAGCATGAAATTAAGTACCTCATATAGAAGGTGGAAGGCCCAAGAGTTTAAAGATGATGCCATTGACATGTCATTTTTTTCTAATATAATGTGATTAGTAGCTGCATTTATATAAATGGATGGAAGGACCTGGTGGTATTAAGTGCACACACCAAATAATTCTATTAAGATTTGTAAATGGCCTGAGCTTATATTCATTTAACAGCTCAATTGTATATTCTCCTCATATAAAAAATCCAGGTTGAATTTTCATAACCAGGGGAAATGAGAACTTGAGTTAATTATTCCAATAACTTAGACTAAAGTCACACTTGGGGTTCTAAGGAATTGGAAAGCAGGAACAATTTATACTTTGATTCAGAGAAGTAATATTCTATGCTAGTTTCCAAATTAATATGATCTACCCTTTTGGCTCAGATGTTTCTTCAGAAACCTCAGAGGAGGAAAGGAGAAAAATAATCTTTGTAGCAGACATGGCAAGGGGAATGGGTAATTAGTAAGTCATGTGAGTATGCTCTTTTGGTTATGTTACACTGAAGGACTATGTATTTTATTCTTTCTGTAAAATAAAAAAAAAGGTTAATGACATGTGGCTCATCAAGATATCGATTTTTTTTTTCTCACAAAAGAGCCACAACATAAATTCTAGAAAATTAAGTTGAAAGAAAATGTAAGATCTTCACACTGAAGAGAATACATCTGATGGAGACATTGGATTAGAGTTTGGATATCCAAATTCAGTTTTCTCAGAAAATGATCACATACTTATGTTTCACAATGCATACTTGAAAGTAATTCGATTTTTTTTGCAACCTTCCTTAGGATTATTGTCTTATCATTCATATGAGCGGGTTGCACCACTGCTACCAAATTGAGTGGGCAGGGGAGCAACAGAAGACAGACAAAGGAGGAGAGCAGGTGAGGAGGACAATGACATGGAGAAAGAGGAGAGGGCGAGGAAGAAGAAAGAAAAGAAAGGAAAGCTTTTTACATACTTTCAGTATTATAGTTTACTGTTGAGACCATGTGAAGCTTTAGTGTTTGAATAGATTTGCAGTGATTGCAATACAAACATCAGCTCACAGCTTCTCAGCTTGATGTACTTGAGCATTCTGTTTCTAAATAGCTGATGGAAATAATTTTGCTATGGAGGAAATACGCTTTTTAAGTTATTATGTTCTTGACCATTTTATGTCTATAAATGTTGGATAAGATTCCCAATTATCCAAAGATCATACACTACAGAGGCGACAGCTAAAGGAGTCTTGGTTAAAATGTACCTCTCAAACTTGTTGAGAATACTAAGTACCCATCTAACTCTTTGTAAAACACAGGAGAGAAAAACAAAAACAAGTGACTTCTAGAACCAGGCTTTGATTGTCAAATTTCGAATTCTGGAGAAAAGTATGCTGAAAGCAGGAAGATCATGTGACTATGAGTGTGAGAAGGAAATAGAGGTGGATGGAGGAGGGCCATGAGGAATGGTCCACCCGACTGAGAGACCAGTGTGAAGAAAGGCCTGTGTGTGCTCAGATTGTAGCCATGAGTCCAAGCTTAGGCTTGACATGTAGTTTACCAGGAAGGGAGTAGAAGAAATAAAGCTCAGAAGAGAGACTGGGACCAGATCCAGAAGGGGTTTGAATGTCAGGATGAGGATTTTGACTTCTGACCTGTATGCTGTGCCCATGGGTAAGGGGAGAAGCAGAGACACTGTTAATAATGCCAACTGTGAGGAGGAAGAGATGAAGCAGAAGCAGGATCCAGGAAGATCACTTAGGAGATTCTTGGCATAGTTCAGGAAAGAAATAAATTACGGCCCCTGTGACATAATAAGAAATATATATATATATATATATATATATATATATATATACACACACACACACACACACATACATATTATGTATATCCTATTCTTAACAGAGAACTTAAAATCAATTGCAGCATTAAAATTTTAATAAAATCACAAAATCAATTGTGTTACTCTAAGGATCTTACTCAGATCTTTAAAACAATTATCTGGCTAACCTTGCATTACACCGAATGGGAAATCTGTTATTCTGTTCACAGATATTTTAGGAATATATGCTTTCAGTTGTGCACAAAATTTAGACCTAATTCAAGTCTGCTTGGTTTATTTGCTTGTGATTTATAGTTTTCAGACATAAGGACACATCAAAATAGGGTCATTACTGAACATCAGAGATATTGGAATTAGTGAGAATGATTGACAAATCCCAGTTGAAACCAACCCAGGAAATTTAACATGCTTTAGGTAAAAAGTAATCCTCTATTTTAATTGTCTAAACTTTTTGATTGAGTCTTTTGTTGTCAAGCAACTTGTGTGTTCAAAATATGACATGCAAAACGTCAGTTGGCTCACTACAATTTCATCAAAATACAGTGGGATGCTTTTTCATTTTTTTTTTTTTCATTCCTCACCTGAGGACATTTTTCCACTTATTATCAGATAGAGTGGGAGGGAGGGAGAGACAGAGAGAAACATCGATGTGATAGAACCACATCGAGTGGCCACCTCCCCACGACCCGACCAGGGCCGGGGATGAACCGCAACGGAGGTATGTGCCCTTGACCAGAATCGAACCCGCAACTCATTGGTCCATGGGCCAATGATCTGACCAACGAGCCAAACAGGCCAGGGCTTTTTCATGTTTTTGTTTATTCCCCCCCTTTTTTTTATGAAGAATAGTAAAACAAAATTTAATCATTGGCAGATGTTTCAAATAAATAAAAGTGTATCGTCACCATCCATTCCTATGCCCACCTCAAACTCAATCCTTAAAGTTTCTGTTTCATGTTTTTAAATTAGGTAACAACATATTTCTTAATATAATACGCCACACTGTATTTCCAGATTTATCAGCTTTTCACTGTCTCTATGGATACTTCATTCTAAAAAATAAGATTAGTTTACATATTCTTTTTGCCTGGAAACCTTACTATCTCTTGCATAGTGTTGGCATTGTTAAGATCTCTGATTAAGAGAAGCCGCATCTGCTACCACAGCCGGAGTGCTCTCCCCTGTACAGGATTTCACCTGCCTGTCTCCGTACTGCGTAGCTCCCTGTACAATCATCGCAATAGTGCTATCTCATTACCAGGAAAAGGACTCTTGCTCCAATTAAAGTGAGTTTCCTATAAAACAAGTACGCTACTTTTCTTATTCACTCATTATCCTTAGTACCTGCCACCTGAAAACAGTCAATCAGTATTTATTAAATAAACAACAAGCTTTCAAAAATTTTCCAATGGAAATGTATCTGTGCCTTGATCTCTTTCATTATTGCTTAGAAAACCAGTCTATAAATACATTTTAATTTAATGGCCATTCGATCACTGATTAATATTGAGATTTGAGGGCTTTTTTTTGGGGGGGGGCGCAATTATAAAGCCTGTTGTTCTGAACATCATGTTGCCTTATGCAAAGGTGAAAAATTTCATTCTGAGGTTTATACATAGGAGCTGAAATTCCATGACTGGTCTTTGTGTTTTCACTTTTATAGTGCATGTAAACTGTGTAAAACAAAAATTATACTCACTTTAGTTTTATTATATATATATATATTTAAATATAGAAAAATGATAAAGAAACCAGAAAAACATGTAATTCAAATTGCTTACTATTCCCTGTCTCCTCTCAAAATAAAAATATTAATTTTATTATATTTTTAAAAATTTGGGATGCATTGATAAAATGCATTACAAAAGCACTAAAATAAAGTATAACAAATGTCTAACTAAAACTAACTAGATATAAGAAAGGAAAATGTTGGAAGATGTTACATGCTGGTCTTTCATATCTTCAATATACCCTTACAGAAGATGAGACAGTTCGGTCCCACCGCTGCTGTTTGCACGGGGCAGGGGGAATAAATACTCTGGAGAATAGAAATATTTAGAAGGAATTGGAACAATCAAAGAACAAAATTTCGCTTCACACATAAACAACATTGCTGTGAAGATTAAGTACGTCAATAAGGAAATACACAAATAAAAATTGGGAGAAATGATCATGCAATAAATGTAAAATCACATTCACAAAACAACACTTTCTTATATGCCTACACAAAAATATAATGAATTGTATTGTAATGACCTTAGAAGCTAAATTTATGAAATTTCATGTTTAAAATGTACTTTTACACCCCAAGAATTTTATATTCTTCTGTGAACATATCATAATGCAGCCAGAATACTTTCAAGAAATAATATGTTTATGTTTTTTCAGATAAGTGTCAGTGTTATGATTTGGTGCTAAATATATCACATACAGATTTACACTATTGAATGGAACAAGTCTGTTACAATTTTCTTCCCAAGCACTTTATTTTTCTGAGCTGTGTTAGAAGTGAATATTGTGTTTTGTTAAACAAGCAAATTTGCTTCTGTAGTCTTTTCCTATAATGAGTAAGTTGTGGGTTTACCTTTAGAAATTCGAAATAGCTGATGCTTGCTTGGGATCATCTTTGCCTAGGAAACTCCAGAAAAATGAGGAGAGCATATTGTCTTATTGCAACAGAAATGCTTATAGAAAAGTCTGATTTCTTTCATTCTTTACACTAAGTACTTCATGATAGATTCTCCAGAAGGAGAAAATAAGACTGATTTTTGGGCTCAAGATATATATTAGGATTAACACCTGTAAAGAAAAATGGGGAAAAAGCAAGACTGGTGGCAGGAATATTTGAGCATGAGAAAGGTGTAGAGGACCCAGCAGAGAAGGTCTGAGATTTGCATATGACCATTGTTCTCCATGAGTACAAACTGGCTGGCCTTTACATTCCCACCTAGACCGTACCCTGGGAAGGTTCTAACCTTAGGCAATAAAGCTCTCTGCAACCTCCGAAGATCCTGAACTGACTGCTGGCTGGAGGCTTTTGCTGAGTGAACGCCTTAGTCTTTGATCACATCTTTCCTTAAAGAAGGATGTAGGCAGCACATGGCCTTGTCTACCGCAGTTCAACTCTACAACCAACCCTCTCCAATTCTGCATAAACATTGAGGGTCAGCTCTACCGTGAGTGTGATGGGTCTCTCTTCCTCAGGGAAATTTAGAAGAAGACAGTTATGAAACTAACTTCAGTCCCTGACACTGCAGCTGGTCTCAGAAACACAATTGATTCATTTTTCTTCCTATTTGACGATCCATTCTAGATTCCCTTCTCTTTAAACAATTCCATTTTTCGACCAGAATTGCTTACCTAGTATGGTGATTTGGACTTTGATTCACGAGAAGCCTGAGTTCATATTTCTGTTATGTAACCCCAGACACATGAATACTTCCTCTGGGAATAAGATGTCTTTGGTTCAATGTGTATTTTGAATCCAGAGGAATGACATTCCCCCCTTGTCTAGCAGTACCTTTAAACTGATACTTTATCTATGCTCTCAGTAGGCCCTTGCAATGCTTATCAGGATAGACACTTCTGGGTATAATGGCCATATAGTCAGGCATCCTTGTCTTACGTGACATTATATGGAATCCTATACTAGCAGCACTCAGATGTTGGTGCTGGCTGACGATCTGCATGGAAGATGTCAGTGAAGGCGTATTCAAAATGGATATACGTGTGGTAGTCAGTAGCCAGAATACTCAAGCAAATGTCCTTCTGTGTAGGCTCCCGTTAAAACCACTGTGTGTGTGTGCTCATCATGCCACTGTTGGTGTTGCCAACGACAAAGGATGGCTGATGGACTCCTGCCCTGCTCTTTGTTCTACTTGGTAGTGCTATGTTAAAATGTTCTCTGCGGGGTGCTAACATGTGATAGATATTATACACATGTCTCTACCCAAGAACTCCTTGTTTCTAATATTCCAATATTTTCCATTTCATTTCATTCTTAACCAGCTGGTAAGGCCAAACTCCACTGATAAGGAGTGTGTAGAAAATTTCACATGTATAAAAGTAAGTATGCCACCCGAAGGTCTGCCCATCAGGAGAGCTTTCCATCACCATTGTTTTCAAGGCCACACTGACTAGAGCTGCAGACAGCTGCCAACCATTTATGGCTTATGTCCATGTACAAATGGATGCTACCTCCCGTGCATACTTTGATTCCTTAAGAGTGGAACCAAACTCCACCATCTGAGGTAGAATTCTGCCCACTATTCCCATTCTGGTTGAACATAATAGTAGTGCTTTTAAGCAGAGAAAGAAAACCAAAACCAAGAAATATATTTAAGAATTGGATTAAAAATATATGACTGCCATTCTCACAGATAAACTATGTGTACAAAAAATCCAAACACATCTGTAACTTACAGACATTTTAGAATTAAGAGGTGAGTTTACGAAAAGCTCATGTTTAACTTTACCTAAAAATCAAGTTTATTTCTATATGCCAGGAATGCTATTTGGACAATACAGGTTTTAAAGAAAGTTGCCACTTACAAATATATCAAAGGATTAGAAATGAATCTAACAAAAGATGAGTAAGATGTCTACAGAGAAAAATGTAAATGAGATAAATTCAATAAATGAATGAAGCAGTATAATAATGGGGTGAAGACATTTTAAAGACCTCAATTATCTTGAACAGAATCATAGATTCAATGCAATTAAACTAAAATTTCAGCAGAACTTATCTTGTGGATATTAGCAAATACATTGTAAAATTTATAAAAAAGTTAAAAAGGTCAAGAAAAACTAGGACACATTTTAAGAAGAATAAGGCACAGGATATATTCTACTAGAAAACAAGGTTTATTATAAACTTCAATAAATAAAGAAATGAGGTATTAGCATAAAGTTAGGCAAACAAAAGAATGGAACAGAATAGAATCTCTAGAAATAGACATAGGTATAAATGGCACCAATTTACAGTAAAGTGGAGTTGTGGGTACAGGACAAATTTTACAATTAAGAGCCTGGGATTGATAATAGCAAGACTACCTCCCTCTGATGATCACGGTCATTACTCTTTGCAACATGTTGGCTTCTTTCCTTGCTTGTTGATCTCTAGCAGAAATATATACCAGGACGTATAAATCCCATGGTCATATCCCTACCATCACATTTCCTTTGCTCTAAAGTGACTCTTTTGATCTAAAGAATGGTTTTGCAGGATCACCAGCTCAGTGGTTCAAACGTTCAGTAAATCCTTAGAAGTAGTGGGGAACAAGACCATGCACAGTGGATGGGTGAACACATGGTGTAATGATGACAGATCAGTTCCCTTTCCAGGCTGAGAACGTCCAACATAACCATATTTTCACTGAGTAGCTGGAAATTCTCCTTGAAAAAAATGGTTTCATATCAAAGGAACTACAAGTCTTTGCTTCTTGAAGATTTAGTATTAAGAATAGTATTAGTGAAATCAACTTGCATAAGTGGGAGGTTATGCTTTTGAGTCCAAAATAGCCCTTATGTCTGATACTGTACCTACTCCATGTATGCACCTTGTGCCCATATGCAGTAGCCATTGACAGGCCCTGGCTAAGGACAACTTGCCGAGTCATTGTTTCCATGTGGTTATTTAGTGACTGACTTTCTATGGGGGATGTTTATGGTTAGAATTAAAATGTGCTACAAGGATCTTCACAACCTTCTGACTCACATAGATCCACCCACATGTTGCTTGCACAGATCTAGGCACCTAACATCCAAACGTTTTCTTTCAGCAAATGTCATCTAAGGTGTTTCTTATTATCTAGAGATTTGTTTATTCTTAACTTGAGCCACGAGTGTTTCTGTATAAATTGGATAACCAGACTTGCTGCCTGAACCTCTGCTGTTCGGGAGGCTGTTCCTAGAGAACAGACTAAAGCAGATATTCAATTAAACTAAAATTTCAGCAGAATTTATCTTGTGGATATTGGCAAATACATTCTAAAATTTCTTGGAGAGTTGTCTTCACACTGACTCTCAGGACTGAGGGAAGCAGAACTGGAAGGACGGAAAGGTTGGAGCAAGGTGGTTACAAAGGAGACTCAGATCATCCTATAGAAATAATTGAGATTGAGCTGCGACTTCAGAATTTCCCCTATTGCGGAAATAGGGCTGGAATCTTTAATCCTAAATGGATCTCTAAATGCACAGAAACTGCCCCCAGGAGGGAGCATAATGTGAGGGAAGCACTCCTTCTGCAGACACGTTTCCTTGGGAGCTGTGGCCAGTCAACACTCCGTGCCCGGCGATGGAGTGTCTCCATCCTGGAGGAAGGCTGTGAGAAGTACAGCATCCACATTAGAAAGAACACTTCCATAAACAGGGATAATGTGAAAGTACACTATGTAAATGGGAATAGTTTCCAAGACTGCTGACTTTTATGAAATATTCTTTCTGTAATTAAATGAACGGATGAATGTAAAAGCACTTTGCATACTACAGCATCACACCAATCTAAAGTAATACTATTATTAAAATAAAACGTTCAGAGCAGTATCTATTTAACTGATGCACTATTGAAAAGAAGCCCTATCGGCAGCCACATGGATTAAATAATTTAAAGTGTGATTGTGACTAAAAAAAAAAATGAAAGAAAGAGAAAGTATCTTCTTTGCCTGCTTAAAATGTGTCAATCCTCTTAACATTTTAAAAAATAAACTATTGTTAATAGTATAAGGCCAAAGTGAGAGGCAATAAGCATTTATTTGTGTTCAAAAACACAATAGCTATTAGGTTTCTGCTGTTCAGGGAGAAACCCAGTGTTCAGACTAGGAGACAGAGGCAAGGGATACTTATGAGAAAGTGAAGGGCATCGATTGTATTAATAGAAGGAAGGCATTTCTATTGGTGCCAATAAGCTTACACAGTGATGCTGATTCCAAACAAGGTTTTAGATGTTTAGTCCAGAGGTCATAAATCCGGTAGTCATAATATTAGCTTTCTTGTTATCCTTGTAAACAGTTCTTTGGGGCACAGTGCTCCTCTAAGGCCAGCTCAAAGGTTATTTTGCCCGCTTTTAACATTCGAAAGGTTTTGAGTGGTAAGACTTGCAAAGCAGGTCCTCTGGAATGGGAGCTTCAACTCCATTTTAAAGTGGCTCCATTTTATATTATTTTTATGTAAGGAAACTTTTCAGGTTGATCATAAAACTTGACAGCAAAGAAAAAAGACTTGTCCTCAAATTTTTAGGACATTTTATGTGAGGAAGGTACATTGTTATGATTAATGAAAAAAGATTGATGCGTTATTAACTAAGGCTCTACTTTAGGTTTTCTCAGTTATTATCTAATGCCATTTTTCTGTTCTGGAAACCTATGCAGGATGCCACATTACACTGACTCATTTTGTTCCTTAAACTCCTTTTGGCAGTTAGTGTTTCTCAGACTGTTTTTTAATGATCTTGACAGTATTGAAGATGACTACTGGTCAGTTATTTTGTAGAGCTCGGAAAGAGTCTGATGTTTTTCTCAAGATTAGCCTGGGCTTAGGTGTTTTCAGTAGGAGGGGGACAGAGGTAAAGTGTCTTTTTCATGATATCATATCAAGGGTACAATAGTATCAACATCCTCGATCATCTGACTGAGGTACTATTAGTAGATTTCTCCACTCGAAATTGACTCTTTCTTCCTACCCTCAGTCCTAGAACTCGACATTTCTCCAAGAAGCCTGGTTCTTTTTACTGGAGAATGGTATTAGAAATCAAAATCTGATTTCTGAGTGTGCACATTGCCACTGGGATGCTGTTGCTTTCAGGCCTAGGGGTCTGAATTCAAGGTTTCAGGAGGGCCATGGTCCTTCTGAGACTCTGGGAGACATCTTTCCTTGCCTCTTCCTTGCCTCTGGTGGTGGCCTTCAGTTCTTGGTGTTATTTGCCTTGTAGCTCGATCATGTCAATCTCTGCCTTTGTTATCACATGGGGTTTATCTCTTCTTATAAGTACACTGAGTATTTGGATTAGGTCCCACCTTGATGACATCATCTTAACTACATCCGCAATAACTCCATTTCCAAATAAGGTCACATTCTAAACCATTCACGTTTTAAGTGATTATTGATACAGTTGAATCGATATCTACCAATTAACAAAATCTTCCATCATGTCCCTTATGACATTGCTATCATTCATTTTACGTATTCATATTCTATAAGCACCAATATATTGTATTGTTGTTTCTTTAAAGATAATTAAGAATAAGAAAAAGTAAACTATTTTATCTTGACCCATTTATTTTTTCTCAGGCACTCTTCCTTTTTGGGGAATCTGAGTTTATAACTATCATTTTCTTTTTCCATGAAGAACTTCTTTTAACATTTCTTTCAAGTCAGGGCTGCTGGAAATGAATCCCTAAGGTTTTGTTTGCTGAGAAATTGTTTTTGTCCCTCAATTTGGAAGGATATTTCCTGGTTATTGAATTCTAGATTTGGTGTTTTTTCCTGTTAACTCTAAAATATGTCACTCCACTCTCTTTTTGCTTGCAGGGTTTCAGATAAAAAGTCTGTGGTATTTCTTATCTTCATTTCTCCCTGTATAATGTGTTTTCTTTCCTCTGGCTTCTTTCAAGATTTTCTCTGTCATTCATTTGCTTCAGTTTGAATTTAATGTGCCTAAATCTAGGTTTTTGTTTATTTGTTTGTTTGGTTGGTTTTGATATTTGTATTTAACTTGTTTTATGGTCTCTGAATCTCCTGGATCTCTGCTTTGATGTCTGGGATAAATTTGGGAAAGTTCTGAATAATACTATTTCAAATTTTTTTTTTGTCTCTATCCCTTCTTTGTTCTTCTTCTCAGAATTATCTCATGATTATTAGATGGTTTGTTCTGTTTTTCTATTTATTCATTATTTTTTCTTTGAATTTATATTCGGAAATATCTATTAACCTGTCTTCAGAGCCCTTTATTATTTTCTTGATCATGCCAAAGGCATGCCTTATTTCTATCAGAGTACTTTGCTTTCCAGGATATATTTTTATCCTTTTTTTTTTAGTATTTTATTTATTTATTTTTTTTTAGAGAGAGAAGAAGGGAGAGAGAGATAGAAACATTGATGTGAGAAACATTGATCGGTTGCCTTCTGCAAGTCCTCTACTGGGGATCGAGCCCACAATCCAAGCATGTGCCCTGACCGGGAATCAAACCAGGACTTCTCAGTCCATGGGATGATGCTCAATCCACTGAGCCACACAAGCCAGGCAATATTTATTTTTCACTAGTGTGTTTATCTCTCCTTTTACATTATCTATCAGTTATTTCATATCATCTACTTTTCCTTCAGTGCCTTAACATATGAAATACAGTTATTTAAACTTTTCTGTTTGATAACCCAACACATGTGTCATATAAATGCCTGGTCCTGATGTCTGCTTTGTCTATTTAGACTGTGTTTTACTTGCCTTCTAGCATGATTTGTAAGGTTTTATTGAAAGCCCGGCATGTTGTATCAGGTAATGGACACTGAGATAAATAGGTTTTTTATTATTATAAGAGTGTGTCTCATGATGTCCAAGCTCATTACATAAGTTGAAACCAGAAAAAATGTTAGATACTGAGTACAGACCTACTGAATAGAAAAAGAAAATATCTTAACCTTTGGATATGCAGGGGTAAAGTATGCAACAGACATTTTCACATTATCCAGTTTTAAAAGACCTACAAAGAATAGCAGAGCCTAAACAAAACATGCAATTCAATTATTCATGAAAAGTAAACTTGCTTAGGTTTTTCTGTGTATGTGTGGCTGTATCCTTTGACATTATTTGTGGATTTCCAAATAGCAGCATTATGCTGTCATCATAATATACCACGCTTGATGACAATTTAACATTAATGATTTTTTATTTAATGTGCATCTTCTTTGTCTTCTAAAATTCTTGACTATATTTCATAGACAGCATCTGAAGCAAAGTATTACTATCTTAGCAGCATGAAATAAAGGGCAAGTGCAAAATAAATAAAAGTAACTTAGTTTTACTAAGGAAGAAACTATTTTCTGTGGACAGGGTGGTACAGAAAATGTTAGAGAATTTTTCTGTAGATATTGGAGATTTTATATGAGAATATGAAATTTGGAAAGATTTTAATTTTATTTATTCTACAACTGTCTATTGAGCACCAACTACCTACCAGCCTCTTTACTGGCACTTCATCAAAAGGTATTAGTAACAACCTATTCAATTAAGCACATTCTGATCACACAGAGTAAGCTGTCCCTTAGCGGTCCTTGCCCTGTGATTTATTGTAAAACATGTATAGACTAAGTCTGTTAACTATGAATAAAAACTTAGGTTATGTTACTTGGGGGGGTTTATTTTAAAATAGTACATGACACTCTCGTGTTTATATTCATCTTCTGTAAATAGTGTAACATAAAAAGATAAGGTGTGAAAATGTTTCTAAGCTTTGAAACATAACTTGTGAACTAATGATAGGTCCTTGTTCAGCATACCACTTAACTATTGAAAGTGTTTGTTATTCATCAATAAGATGGGAATAAAGATGTCAGCCTCACAAGATTTCAACGGATAATCCACGTAAAGGACAAATTTCTGACCATCTGTTTACCAGTAAAGCGGATAACAAATGCAACATGCTACATTCACCAATAAACGCTCATCAAGTACATTAGTGTGGAAATGCACCATTTCATTAGCTTTGAGAAATTGTGCAAATAAAACAGACATGTTGCCTAACTTCGTGATTACATGTTTATAGGAAAGATAAAGCATCACATAAATAACGATAGTGTAGGGAAAGGAAGAGAAAACAATCCTATTTATTTCTCTCTAAAACCATCAATCGGGGCCTATGTTAGAAACGATTTACACATTACCTTTTAATCCACTCAGAACGCTTGTGAGAGGAGTTTTCTTTAAAATTCAATTTTAAAAAGAAAAAGCAGGAACCTTGAGAAAAAAAAAATCTTTCAGCTTCTGAGGAACAATCTATCTAAAATCATAGCACACTTTAATGCACTTCTCCGATTATATTTTGACATTGAAAGTTATTTCTTATTAGATGATCACCATCAAGTGAACGTCCCATTCATTTTCTAGAGAACAGTGGGAGAAAAGATATGTCTAAAAAGCAAAATGTTTCCAAAGGTCATAGAAAGGGAATTTGCTGACAAAAGATAACAGGACATTCTCCTAGGGAGTACCTTACATGGTAATTTAATTCTTAAAAAACTCAAATGAAAAGAAATCCTGGTTTTTGTCTGAAAGAACTCGGAGGGCCAAGTTCTTCCAGTAGGCAGCCAAGCAAGAAAAGTTGTTTAACATGTTAGAGTCTACACTTTTGTTCTATGCTCTGGCTCTTGGATTTCCTATTATTTTTGCAAACCTTCAAATTGGAAAAAAATTATCGATCAATTTCCGTGCATTTCCACAAGCAATAAGAAATCACAGCATTATATTTCTGCCCACTTCTGAATTCACAAAGCACTTCCTTCTCGCTTTTCCAGTAATGGAAGTGATTTTTAAGCTATAAAAAAAAACGTTTTTGTTTTTTTTTTGCTATGAAAGTTAACATTTGTCTTTTGGCCAGAAGAACTTAAGGAAAGGGCCCGCAGCAGCAAGTGATATTGGAATATGAGAGGGTTGCTCTGAAAAGGAGATTTAGAGCAATAATAACATGTTAGTCGACCCTTTGTAGTGGGACTTTTAGGTATCATAGTCACTTTTAAGTCATTTTATCTTTGCTGAACCTATCCAATCTTATCATTAAGCAGGAGGGAAGTTATGTACTTCCTCCCTAAAAGCTTCTTCAAGGTCCCATTATGTTATTAGGAATAAAAATCAATCATATACCTTAAACCTAATCATGAATACCTATCACCTTTTGTGCTTCTGGTCTTTGGAAAATAGTATTTAATATTTCTCCTCATCATTCTGCTACATTTTTTGACTCTTTCATTCAATTTTTATAGACAACAGCTTCATCCAGTTGTATCTATTATTATTCTATCTCTCTTTAAATATCAGACAAACAAAAATTGAGATATGTCAACAATTTAACTTAAATAGTTCAGTAAGCATATTATTTGTACTACTTTCATTTTGTCTGTACATTTGAAATTATTTTGAAATTTTTTAAAAAAATAAATAGAATTGAAAAATAAATCACATAAAGAATAAGAATCATATAAATATTTATGATTGATACTATTATAGTTTTTGAGATTTTTGTTCTTTAAATGCATAAAATTAAATGCTGTCATATTTGACAGAAAAAATAGATACTGAATATAAAACTAAAGAAATTATTTGTAATTTTTTTGAATCAATTTTGTGGGGTATTACTTAAATTATAGTGAAACTTTCATTTGAACTATCAATTATCTTTTAAAGATGTGATTTATAACAGATGAAATATATTCTCTTTATGTAGAACAAAATTTTATGTAATTTCTTTAGAGAATTGAAAACCTGCTTTTGTATTTCACATGCCTGTATTTTTTCCCCCTCTCTTATTCATATAGGATCAGTTTTCACAGAATGACTACTGACTCTTGGGAATTTTGTTCTCACACACTGTAGAATATACTATCTCATAGCAAGTCTCTCTAACACACATTACAGATATGATTGACCTGATGGGTACTAGAAAGAAAGATCTCTTACCCTTTGAAATGACATGGAGGGACCTGGAGAATATTATGCTAAACAAAATAAGTATCAGAGAAAGACAAGTATCATATGATCTCACTTACTTGTGGAATAAGCTGATGAACAAAATAGAACCAGAGACATGGAAGTAGGGAACAGACTGACAAACCACAGAGGGAAGTGGGGTGGGGAGGCAGGAAGAGATAAATCAAAAAACTTCTATGCATATATGCATAACCAATGGACACAGACAACAGTGTGGTGAAGGCCGGGAGGAGGGGGGTCTGGGGGGAGAGGGGGGAGAGGGGAGGTGGGTGTCAATAGGGGAAAAGGAGGGATATCTGTAATTTAAAAATTAATTAATTCATTTTTTAAAAATTGCATTGATATTTTTGTGTATTATTTTTATTGGTCATCCAAATTTGAGCCTTTTATCATGACTTTTCCCTTCTGTTTTGACTTTTCTTTATTCTCATTTAAAAATCTATTATATATTATATAAGTAATCTGTTATAAACATATAATATATCTATTATATTATAACATATATAGTATATAAAATATTGACTATATATCTTTAAATAAAAACTTTATCATTGAATAAGAAAGTATATCAAGTAGATACACCAACATTAGAAAGAGGGCCTTGGACCTGGATGAGAACTACTGGGACAAGTGGTGGGTCATGTCAGGCAGCAGAGTGGGCCAACATGCAAATCTAGCCTTGTTAATCACTACCCTTAAATATTGGACAGATAACCAGACTTCTTTCATCTTTCATGTTGTCAATCTGTCAAATGTGGATAATGCCAAGTTTGAGAGCTTGTGATGAGTATTAAAGATAATTTATACAAAATTGAATTGATAATCTATACTTTTCACCACTGAGCATGCTGCAAATGGAGAGGAAAAGCCAACATCCATTGCCCTTCAATTCTCTTGTGACCGTGGTTCTAATTAGAGGATCGCTGCAGCTGTGCCCCAAGCTGGGAAAAGGTCAATGATGCACATTCAATATCTTTGCATTTTTTTCAACCAACTAACTAAACAGAAGTGAGAACCATTCATAAACCACACTGTCTGACCGGACTAGCGCCCTTTGTTCTAATGTTTCCAAATTCCTGCTCCTTTTTATAATGTTTTAAAGCTAGGATATAACACTTACTCACTATGTTCAATTGAGAATATCCTCTGTAGCACTATGTCTCTTTGACATCATTATCAAAGTAGAAATGTTGAAAGGGAAAAAAAAAACAAAAACTAGTATATAACGAAAAGACAACTGAATCTAACAAATATTATGCAATTATAAGGTAAAGAATTGAAATTCTATAAATTATAGAAAAAAAATCCATCACTGAAATTCTTAATAAATTCTAATTTTCATTGATTTAATTTTATTGATACTTAAAGAGCAATTTATTGAAATTTATTTGAAAATTTAAATTAAGAGAGAAAAACACTTGCAGTTTTTCAAAACTCAAATTCTTATCGACTGCTTCAAGAAATTACTTATTTCACATTTAGACAAGGGAATAGGGAGAAACATGGCTTTAGTGATGACAAAGTAGTCCACAGCATTTTTTTTTTTATTTAAAACTTTTATTAAATCTAAAATTTTGGACTAATTCAATATATGCTTTTAACTGGTTATTTATTAAAGTATAGGATAGTTGAGATTTTTGACATAGAAATATTTTAGTATAATAAACAAAAACATAGTTCTTTGAAAATATTAAACAATTATTTATTTAGCACTTTGAAACTAAGATTCTGGATCTCCGGCTGATTAGATCTAATGCAAAATGCATTTGTGTTTAGTGACAGGCATTTCAGAGTGCTTTTATCAAGAGGTCCAAACAAACAGAGTGGGTCATAATGTTAAGTCAATGGAATAATTCATGAATCAACCCATCCTCTAACTTACTTCCCTGGCCAAACAATTGGCCAAACTCCTAGTATGCCTATTCTAAACAGCAGAGATATGCAAAGGTAAAACCTTTGCTTTTGCTGTTTTTAAAAGCATGCTTTTTAAGTTATTAGAGGCAAGAGTGTTCTCATTTTGTTCTTATTTTTCAGGACTGACCTCATTAGAAAGGCATGTTCTCTTGCTCTCTCTCCCACTCCTTCCCTCTCCCTTCCTCCCTCTCTCTCCCTCTTTTCTTCCCTCCCCAAATAAATATGTAGGGTTTTTCTGCCCTTTTTACTTGCTTAGGACTGCATGCTAAATTGTAATATAAATACATTTGCAAAGGAAAGCAATATAATCTATTTTGCAAGGTGTAAAGCGGCTCTTAAATTCAGTTGGTATAACAATGCAACGCAAGTTTTCTTTGCATTGATCACATACTAATGTGACGCAGAGACACAGATTTCAGACAAACATTCAGTTTTTTTAGTACTACTACTACTACTTTTTTAGATTTTACTACTATGAGTGACTAATCAGGAAGTAGAAGACAGATGACAATATAATATGTTACTACTGAAGGCAAGCAACTTCAGTGCTCATAAACATTTTCCAGGAGTATCCAGAAATTCCATGTAGTTTGTTAGGGGGAGTGTTGCATCTTGCTGGAATCATAGCATCAATGTTTGGCAACATAATTCATAACCAAGTGGTCCCCTAAAAACTGACATTAGGAAGGATTAAAAACCAACTACCACCATGAACAACAACAAAATCTGCATTACCCCATTCCCTGGAAATTTTGGGCTAAAAATCAAAGTCACTCTCTTCTCTTGTCAGATCTCAAATTAGTAAACAAATTGTTTTATAAATTAGTTAGACAAAAGTTTCAGAATTCTAAGTATTGAGTACTATTGTCCAGATATAAAATTTAATTTACAAAGACATTATTTGAATTTGCATAAATGTGTGACACAGTTATAGTATAACTGACACCATCATTAAAATGTTAAAAACAAATGAATAAAACTAAATAAATGATACACAAAGTGAATCTCTTCAGGAAAATGCAAAAGGAAGAAATATGATTCGATATCATTATCTGAATATACAATTAAGATGTTGAGACTAATCAAGTCTTACAAATTAAAATTTCTTTCTGAAGTAGACTAATTAAATACTTAAGTATTTAGCTAAATTGAATATTTAAGAATTAAATATAAAAGGAAAGGTTTTATTTATTATTATTTTTAATTTTTATTTATTTATTTTTTTTAAATCCTCACCCGAGGATGTTTTTACATTTATCTTCAGACAGAGTGGGAGGGGGAGAGAAAGAGAGAGAAACATCGATGTGAGAGAGACACGTCAATTGATTGCCACCTGCACGACCCCAACCGGGGCCAAGGACAAACTGCAACCGAGGTACGTGCCCTTAGCAGGAACCAAACCCGGGACTCCCTGGTCTGCAGGCTGTCACTTTAACCGCTGAGCCAAACCGGCCAGGGCAGGAAAGGTTTTATTTTGTGTGGTTATTTTGGTTAGACTTCACTATGACCATCACCAAGAATTCAACTTATGAGGGAAAAATATTAAAGTCCACAAATCTAAACTTAAGTCTGTTAAAGAAACTGGTTTTGGCTCACAATGGAGTCATTCATGTCAAGCCCCACATGAGCTAAGAAAAACAACTGAATTTCTAAGCTCGTTCCCAAGAAAAGGAAGGCCTGGGTCAAACAATTAGGCCTTGTTGCTTACCAAGTTATTTGACTTAGCTCTGAGATTTCACTTTGCTCCTTATAAGGAAAGAAGCCCTCTTTAATAATGTTTAGTCACCTGGCCATTGTGGCTCAGTGGTTGAGCGTTGACCCATGCACCAAGAGGTCAACGGTTCGATTCCCAGTCAGGGCACATGTCAACGATGTTTCTATCTCTCTCTCCTCCCTTCTTCTCTCTCTAAAATCAATAAAGAAAAAAAAAATTTAATAATGTTTAACCAATAAAAGTGTTATTAATAACAAAAAAACTCAAAAGTGAAGAAAAGAGATTATGAAAAACTTAAGTTAAACAAATTAAATGCTGGTCCTTTCTTCCATTCTCCTCTTCGTGTGGCTTAATTTTCCCATAGTTCAAATTAGTAGTATTCTGAAGCATTTATAGGTTCAAAGTTGCCTGAACATTTTCCTGTATCAAACATAGAGAAGTAATTTAAGTACTTTGAGCCACAGTTTTCTTACTTTGTTTCTGATATAGACGAATGGATTGCGAACATACATTTTCATCTATTTTGAGAGTAAAAAAATATCTATTGCCATTTTATTATAAGGATAATTGAATGGGTGCCTAATTAGGTAAAACCTGAACCTTGAAGGAAGAGGATTCCTCTGAATTTAGGTATAAGTTTATACTGATATCCTTAAGGAAAATTGAGTGATAAAATCAGTCATATGATATCAAATGTGAAATATATACCTCCACCCATTTATTTAATCGATTATTCTAATTACCCTCAGGGTTTGTAGCAGTTTAACTATTTTTTTAATTTTGAGAAGCAAAAAATTCAATTCAATTCATACATATCAAGAATTAAAGACAAGGTAATGAAAGAAAAGAAAGCACACTTTCAGAATAATTTAAATACATATGAAACAAACAGTTCCCTGATAACATAGAAGACCTCGTGTAAACTTTCTAAAATAGACAAAGAGTTGTATCATTCAGCAGGGTACCCGGTTCGTTAGAAACAGGTAGGACACTATTAACTTATTCAGTAACCCCAGGAGATGTGATGAGATGATGTCTCAAAATGACATATTGAATAACAATTCAAAGCAAAAAACAAAACAAAACAAAAACACTGATTTCTGGTGAAAAAAAATTATAATTATCTGTTGTTTATCTGAGGAAAATAAAAATGAGAAATTCCATGATGAGAATCTTTATGACAGATGGGATCAGATCCAATGTTGAGAAAAAAATGTATTGTATTACCTAAAAGGCTAATTCTTAATAGACTGCAGCAGCTTATATTTTATGCTTTCTTTTTGATAGATTAAAAATAAGTGCTCGTTTGATATGAACAAACTGCATTGCCAGGGACAGTACATGCAAGTATCAGTACAGCAAATAGTGAAGTATGTAAACCATTTGGTTTACAATTTTACGTATTACAATAAAGAGATTATTCATTGATTTTATTGATTTTCTTTTATGGAATGATAAACATAACTCTTAGGAAATGAGCAGAATGCCTTTAATGCAAAATGAAAGCAGGGGCAGACTGACCCTCTTATTGAGCAGTGGCTATGCTAAATGCATTTATTTCAGGTTCAGAAAAGGGCAGTTCTCGACCACATATATCCTGAAAGATGTGACATCTGCTTCTCCTGCAATCCCCAGGGCTTGACTCATCAGAAAGCTCAGGGATAACTTACTGTTAGAATTGCAAAATCTATAGCTGAGTTCAACTATGCTTTCTTTATCTACTATTTATGTGAAATCATAAAGTGTCAAGTACCAGGGATAAAAACAACAAATAAAATCATTGAAACATTGTTTCATTTTTCAGAAAACATGTTAAAGAGTACAAATTTACACTTGGAGGTTAAATAAATCCTGGAGATCTAATGCACAGAATAGTGACTGTAGTCAATAATATTTTGTTGTAAACTTCAAAGTTCCTAAAAGACTAGATCTTAAATATTCTCACCACACACAAGACATGATAATCATGTGGCATGATGGTAGTGTTAACTAAAACTATGATGGTAATCACATTGCACTATATAAGTGTATCTAATCAACACATTGTACACAAACTTACACAATGTTAAATGTCAATGATATCTCAAGTGGAAAAAAAGAAAAGATAAGATTTGTCACTGGGTAAGAAGGGCTTGAGCAAGAATTTGAAGAAAGCTTAGGAGTTAAGAAAGGAACGTGGGAGCCACGGTGATCAGGGAGACAGCGGAAGCTCTGGGTGGGTCTGACTGAGGAGAGGGGAGGTTTCCACCGGAATGAGTATAAAGGAAGAACGGGAGTTAGAAAGGAGGGAGCTTGTCCAGGTCATAGAAAGAACAAGGCCTGTCAACAGAGGAGTGACATGCACAGAGAGTGTTTGCAGAAATTCTAGCAACCTTGTGAAGTACAGAGTGAAGATGAGAGACCGTCTTGCCTTTATGTGGGCAGATGAAGGAGCACAGGCTCAGGTGCCCTTTCTGGACAGCCCGGCATTGCCTCTGAAGCCAGAGGGGAGCAGAGTCCCTCACTCCAGGTGCGGTTATCACTTGGTGACTGAATAAATTCTGAAATTTGTTCAGACTTCATTATACAGGTCTACTTGTATTTCTCCAGATATGAAGCATCTTCCTTGGGAGTCAGCTAATTTCTTAAACATGTATTTCTTATATCTCTTACTTGTAAAATGAGTTTAGTGGCGCTACTAAAAGAATCTTGAATAGTAATTAACACTTCCCTCAAAAAAAATCATACATTTTTATTAAAAAAATATTTGACATTATTGATTTTACAAGTTATCATTATTATAAATGTTCTATTATAATATCTAAAATGGGATCATAAATAATAAAATCATTTTCTAAGAATATATTCAATGTATGAAATTAAAGTATCTAACATAGCTATTTCTGCAGAAGAGCGATGTTTTGGAATAATAATGCTACAAATTTAAAATATATTTTTGACAGATATTATTTTTCCTGTTTTCTGTTGTTTTTTTTTTTTTTTTAGTTATGTAGGGCAGAAAATATAATGCTTTTAAAGCATTCAAATATAATAAACAAAAATATCCCTTGACTATTCTTTTTTTGGAGGGTGGAAGAATGCTATTACCAGGTTGATTAGTTACAGAATTTTTGTATGCATTTATACCTGTATATATCCAAAATGTCATGCAACCCTCCCTAAGGGAAGACATTTCCATCTATTTTATTCACTCCAGCATTACTAATTCCTACAAGCACAGATAGCAGAAAACATGTTCAGTGAATAAATGAATATTTAGAAATAAGTGTAGAAAGAGTCGAATAGGGATCACACGCAGAAAAAAAAAAAGATCTCTCCAGATATAGAGCATCCCCCTATGAGTGAGAAACGCTGAGAAGTTGTAAGCCAGCGAATCAGTGTACTGTATTCTTTAAAGAAATGGGCTTGACAAGATGAAAGGCAAGAAGAAGAATAACAGGAGGGTATAGCGTGTTGGCAAAAATAAGTCCCCTTGGAAGCCAAAGGCATCCTCTGTAGATGTGGTACCGAAGAGAAAGAAGGAAGCCTTACGGAAGTTATGGAACCTGATGGAAACTGAAACACGCTGAAATGGAAGCAAACCAGCCACTCCACAACGCTGTCAATTAATGACATTGCAGTTCAACCTAGTACAATGCAAATAAAGATCTTTTATACACTCAAAATATAAATAAAAATAATAATAATTTTTAAAAAACAAGGACCATAATTGAATACGAAAATGATGGTGATCCACATAGCTTTCAAACTGGCGATAGAATCAACACAGAAAAATTTGAATTGAGTCAAGTAACATTTGGACACAGTACTCTGACTGTATTTTCTTATTGGGATGTAATTGAGGGGAAAAAAAGAACTGCAAAGGAATCTTGAATCTTAATGAGTAGAACAGTTTATACTGTTATTGACAACAGGGCTATCATAAAATAGGCATTTTTTTCATAAGCCGATTTATAATATATATTCATGTGTAGATATTGTGTAAGCATACACGTACATACAATATATGCACATATATACCTATATGTATGTGTGTGTATAACATGTGGCTAAAAATATTTTATTGGAAATCATTAATGATTAGGAAAGCAATCTGAGAAAATGGAAGAGTTGGCAGGAGGCTCAGAAGTTCTTATGCCCAAATCCTTTTATTTTCCCAACATAAAACTGAGACCCTGGGATTTTAAGTGACTGAATTCCAGTCACACAGCTAGTTAGTGAACAAGCTGAAGTTTCATTTCTTGTTGGTCTTCCTGGATGCCTCACAGTGAGGTTTCAAAATTAAACTGAGAAGACACGAGAGTTTTTACAATTTTAGAGAGAAAAAAATACCAAAAATGTATTTACAGAATTGAAGCATTACCTTTCGTCTTCTCTGGGGTCCTACTGTTTTATAATTATTAGTGAATTCTACCCTACCCATACTGATTGGATTTTTCTTGCATTTTAGGATGCTGGAATGGAACGCCTCACTCAAGCTGCAACAGAACATAGTGAAAGTCATTCCTAAAGGGAAAAGTGACTATAGAAGGGAAACATCACTTTGCTAAACAAACATACTAGCTTGAAACAAGTATTTTGATGAGACGCTCTGGAGAGCAAGCCTCATTATCCTCTTTTAATAAATGCCTATTCATGGTTTTACGCACTAACTTCTTTCCGAATTGTTACTTTGGCACCGTGATGAGACAAGCTGTGAGATTCCACACATTTAAAGTTGAACAAAAAGAAAAGAGAGAAGGATTTACAGTATTTTGAACCCGAGGAACATGAGAGTTAAATATAAAATGTGGAAAAGTTTTCACTGCACCTCTGTTGGGTACACAGTACCTAGCTATAGAAACTATGCAACTCACTTTTGTTCTGATTTCTAAAAGTAAGTTAACTATAACCCTTATTTTTTTTAAACTTAGTATTTTGTTATTAAGTGGTTTAAAGCACTTATGATTATGAAGATGTAGTAGTGAACATTGTCATATTAATTAAGCATGGGGCCTATTCATTTTCCTAAAAAGGAAATTGCAACCCAAATCTCCTTTTTAATATGTTTTTATTGATTTTGTATAGAGAGAGGAAGGGAGAGAGAAACATCAATGTGAGAGAGAAACATCCATCGGCTGCCTCCTGAATGCCCCCTCCTGAGGTTTGAGCCTGCAACCTGGGCATGTGCCCTGACCGGGAATCGAACCGGGACCTCTCAGTCCATGGGACAACACTCAATCCACTGAGCTACACTGGCCAGGGACAACCCAAATCTTTATTTTGGTACCTTCCATTCTAAACTCTGACAGAATTTTAGTATCTTTACAGAGGTAAAGGAGGAAAGAAGGGAGAGTTGACTTTGGAAATGGATGGAGGTGCTTATTAATTCAGAATGGAAAGTGACACAAATATGCTTGGATGAGATAGCTCAGGTGCTAATGTCGGTGTTGGGGAACTGTGAACATTCTCATTTAAACTAGACTGTCCCTGCTGCAGGTTTAGCTGAACTTGAAGCTCCCCACACCCTTCTATCCTTTCTATCAGTACCTAATACATTTCAGCTGGTGGTTATTGGGTGTTGTACTGGAAGACTAGATACAGTCCAGCCTCTTGGATTAGATTACAACAGCACAGAAATTAACCAAAAAGTGTTGGAGTTTTCCTAAAGAAAATTTCACGGTCAGGTAGTACAGCTATAGCATAGGATAAGTTTTCATGCAATTTAGAGAACGCAAAGACTCAAAAGTAGTCGCTTCTTATCTGTGTTTCATAATGTGGCGAAAGCTATGAATCAGGCGACGGGAACAAAATGCATATTTCTTTTTTCCTTAATCATATGTTAGTTTTCCTCATCCTTACAAGATGTCTGCAGGAGCAACAAATACAGGGTGGATGAAAGTAGGCTTACAGTTATGAGTACATGAAACAGTTTATTCTTGCATTATAATATAAAAATAATTATATTACTTTCCATACAAACAAATGTAAACCTACTTTTGCCCACCCTTGTGTATCTTCACAGACCAAGGAAATTCCCTCCAAATCCCACAGTAGCTGACTTTCCCTAACCTGACTTTCCCTGGCTTTTACTGGCCAGCATTGGGTGACACATTCTTTTTTAAGATAGTAATTTCAGGAGAAATTATATGGTTTGATTGATGTATAATAATCAAAATTTTATAGTGCTGTAAAATTCTTCATCAAGGTTAAGAAAGAATGTAGAGAGATGAAAAATGAGCCTACTAGCCCAGCCGGTGTGACTCACTGGTTGAGCATCGATCCATGCATCAAGAGGTTGCCGGTTTGATTCCCGATCAGGTCACATGCCCCGGTTGTGGACCCTATCCCCAGTGGGGGCATGCAGGAGGCGGCCAATCGATGTTCTCTCTCATTAATGTTTCCATCTCTCTCTTCATCTCCCTTCCTCTCTCTAAAATCAATAAAGGAAAAAAAAATTAAAAGAAAAATGAACCAACTGAAAGGGCAATGATTCATGGATTTGAAAACATAGCTTCTTTAAACCATTTTATATAAAAATCAAAATAAATTGTACCTCCTTGGTTATGGGTTAGGAGAATTGTTTTGTGTTGTAGTATGCTGTATAAGCCAGGTGACCTCACTTCATTCTATTTATCTTTTTTTACTGAATGTATGGCATTTGATAAGTTATTGAATTCATCGCTGGTCTCAGTTTTCTGATTTGAAAAATAAGGAGATGGCACTAGCAATTTTGTAAGTATCCTCTCATATCTAACATTCTCTAAATCTAGAGCTCAATTCCTGCCCCCAATTACAAAGCCCATTCATGACTTCTGCATTCATCTTGTATTCCTTTTCACTTGGCTTCCAACATTTATTAAATTAAAATTTAAAAATAGACTACATGATGACTTATTCTCACTCACTGTAGATGAAGAAACTGTATACAGAGAAAAGAAACTAATCACTTGGTCAACATATAGGTATCAAAAAATTAGTGTTTATAAAGCAGGAAATCTAAAAAAAAAAAACACTCTCTCTCTCTCTCTCTCTCTCTCTACCTCCCTCCCTCTCTCTCTCTCCCTCCTTCCCTTCCACTCTATCTAAAATTCAGTGGAAAAATATCCTTGGGTGAGAATTAACAACAACAACAAATTTAAATGCATTAAAAATAACCATACTTTCACAGATTTCCAATCAACTAAGGAAGGAAATTGAGACTATAATATAATTTTAAAAAGCATCAGTTGATTAAACAACCAATTATTTTGGGCACAAAAAGAAAATAATAAAGAAGAAATCCCAAGGAAGGTTTCCAGGATGCTTGTCATTGTTAAAAGTAGAGTTATACAAATAGTTACACAAATGCAATTAGAGATTCAGTGAAAAATGGGAGGGTTTAGGGATGAATTTATTAAAGTCACTAATCCATTCATATTTGGTTTTCATCTCACAACAGCTTTATAACTTAATGTAGCTCAAAGAAATAAGATGGTTTGTCTAGTTAATAAATGATGAAAGAGAAATTTGTACCCAGTTCTACTTAATTCTAAAGCCTATGCAATTTGTAATTGGTCCAATAAACAGTTGCATGATAGCATAAAGAAGGCAAAGGTGCAGACCTCTATAAAAAGGAAGGCATTACTAAAATATTTGTGTAGTTCTGCACAGTCAACTGTCTGTGTCCTCCTTGTCACCACTTAACTTTAATTAGTCATAGTAATCAAGAAAATACTCATTGTCAAAGCTATGTTGCAGAAGTAAGGATTGAAGATTTTTCTCCTAGATTGAAGAACAGGTAAAGTGTAGTGTCCATAAAGTCAATCAATGAATGAATTTACGAAAAATCGTTATTCAGAGTTGACAATTAAATTGGACAGAGTGCTTACCAACAACGACTACTGGTTGAGTGATTGCAAGATCATTGGTTGTTTTCAATACAGCTTTTTGAGATAGCAATAGTTAAAACAAAAAGCTAACCTAAAGTTTCAGGAAATAATTGGGGAGAAAGACCAGAAAGAGAACGTAATATAGTTTGAATGATAATATTTATGCCTATTAAATCTTCTTTAAATTAATAATTGTTGTCCATCAAAGAAGGATGAATTGCAAATTGAATGACTCAAGATGCATGAGAGTTGAAACAGAGCACAGGAATAGGTGCAGGTAGGAAAAGAGTCTTTGAATAGAAGAGATGAAAAAATCCCACTTTAAAGTTGGAAGAAAATAGAAATGATTGGTGAGAATTCAGAAAATTTTAAAAGAAAATATGAAGAAAAAAAAGTCTGTCAGATGAAATCAGTCTTCACAGTGAAATAGACAGTGTAGTCAGCCAAATGAAAAGGAGAAGGGAGTGAGATATATTTTGAGTACACTTGAGAAGGTCTGAAAAGTTATTGTGGAGTAGTAAAAATAAAAGAAATAAAAAGTGAATCAATTAAAAGTAAGGAAAGCATTGCTTAGCTGTTTTAGTAACCTACTTGATATATGTACTTTTCAAGTTCCCAAAAAAGTAATACTAAAATTTCTCTTGATTTTATTATAAACTGTTGAAATTTAACTCTATACAAATATGGAGAGAAAGAGAATACACAAAATAATTCAGCCTCAGATGGGCAACCCTCCATAGAGAACTTAATGCAAAGACATTTCCAGATGACAAAGGAATCCTTTGTTCCATCTGTCCTATGAATTGAAAAATGTGTGACTTCATGCTCGTTTTTAAGGCAATTTATGGTTTATTTTATATACCTGACCAGTCTTGGTTTACATTACACCCTTCTAGATGCCCTAAACCCATATTAGCATGAGATCAGCTAATATGCTCTATAATGACATGTGTTTGCTCCTGCCATTGACATCATCCAAAAGCCTCTTTCTGTCCAACTCTATCTGTTAAACTGCGTAACCTTTCAAGAATCATCTCTGACAATTCTCTTTTATTAATGCTTTGTTGATTTTATAACCTGATGTAATCTCTGTTTCGAATATTCACACCACTTTACTCTTCATTTATAATAACTGTTGTTCTAAATCCTGGGGGTTATTGATGTGTGATTCTAGCCATTCCTCTCCACCTTCTAATGTCTTTTATGTTGCTCAACAACTGCTAAATTATAGATTTGTTTCTTGATTCTGCTCTTCAAAGACAGTATGTGTAGGGTAGCTCCAATTTTTGTTAAATGACTTTATGTATGGAAATGCAAATATATTTAGATTAATATGATAAATACATTAATATGATTACTGGCCAAATTCTTTGAACAGAAATTTGTCCTTGTTACAAAACAGATAAAGTACAAAACAAAGACGAGATGTGATGTTATGATAGCTAATTGTTACAAACTATAAATAACTAGATTGGTAAGATTATAACTTTAGATAATCCATAGTAAACTGTTGGGGGTCTATACCCATGAATATTTGAGTTTACAATAATGGCATGCAAACTTTGTGATTGTGATGTTTTCAAAAGAACTACTTTTGAATCAGAACTTTAGACAACTTATAACCAATTAATCACCTTAATGGAGAAATTTTAAAGCATATTTGCATATTATTTGAAAAGACTAAGAAGGGGATTCTTAGTAAAAGGTTGTTTCTGATTTCAGACCTCTTTCATCTGAGAAGGCTGTGAATACCCCTCCAATACAATATGGAAAAAATGGTGTTCTGTGATCCCCGAGGTTACATCATGCAGCTTCCATTCGGTTCTTTTGGGCCACCCAGCTTGGGAACCTCCAACCATCAGCTAATAAGTCTGACCACCATGAAGTCACCATGCTATGATGAACCACAAGAATAATTAAACCATCATGAGGATAAACAACATTTTTGGTGCAAGAAACCCACATTTAAAAATTATAGATATTATTTTTTTTCCCCTCATGCTTGGTAGCCTGCTGAAAGGTAGGCAAGAAATCTTGAAATTTCGTTTATGTGTAAATTTCACGGCTGGATTTGGAGGATGTCTGCTAATCTCACAGTGTTTCTGGAAAGTGAGAGACACCACTCCAAAGGAAATGGTAAAACATGAAAAGTGGTAGGAGCTATCAGAAGCAACTTTCGCTTTTACATTGTCCCATATAAGACTGACATGGACTCTTGCAGAGAGTACCATGTATCAACAGCACAAATGCATCAATCAAGTGATCAACACCGAGGTGGACTCAGCTGGGAAAAGGAGGAGGAATGAAGTGCGTGCTATTATTAGAAGTATTATGTGAACATTAATATGTGGTCATATATGATGTCAGTTTCTTGGACTAAACTCCTAGGACTAATAAGTGAGTTAGAAAATAGATGAGTTTGACAAATGAACCATGGTAATATTAGATGTTAACAAGGGAGGAGGTACATGAGATTTCTGTGTACTGTCTTTGTAACTTTTCCATAAATCTAAAAGTATTCTCAAGTAAAAAAGTTAATGAAAATGTAGTAAAAATATAGTGATATAAACTTAATTTTCTGCCTCTTTCTTTTTTCCATTCCTGTGGTTAAGAGAGAAATTTAGGCAATTACAGAGAATTAATTTGGACACAATGCTGCAGGGTCTTTTTATGTGAAGAAGCTTCATAATTAAACCCAAAGCAGGAAAAGAAATAAAACACTTTTAGTGTCCAAAGGCAAGATTCTTAATTTGTAAACCATGTTATTAGATGAAATATACATTCATTAGGTATACAAGAAAAGGTGTCCCAAGATGTAGAAAAATCATTTGACAAAATTCAACATTCTTTCATGATAAAAACTCTGAGCAAATTAAGAATTAATTTTCTCAAAACAATAAGGAAAGCTAGAAAAACTTACTTCTAGCCTTATAATTTACAGTTTATAACAATTTGATGATGACTTCTGAAACTTACCTTTAAACTTAATTCAGTAATCTCGAATTTACAGTTTTGTTTATAATTTAAGTATGTTGCCAGAAAAACACGTATTTGTCTCCCCTGATTGCTAGTGGGAATGAGGTCCTTGTGATATATTATATTGTGTATATTTCATCTGTGTAGAACTTTTATATTTATATTTAGTGAAAGACATTTATTTTTTCCCATTGGCACCTGAGTGTAACATATTGCTTTAAAAGAACTTTAATCTAATGTATTTAAATTTTACTGCACTTTCCAAATTCATGTTTTGATATTTAAATATGCATTTTAATGCATGTAGAATTTATTTTGATATATAAGGTAGAAATTCACTCCTCCATCCCCAATAGTCAGCTTGTTGTTTCTATTGGAAGATGTCACGGAGAGGGTGTGCTAGCTAGACCTGGGCAATGGGAGGTGCCTCACCCCTTCCCCTGTCCTTGAACCCTTGTCCTTGAAATGGAAGTTCTGCCTACAGCTCCCAGAGTGGGAATAATTTTAAAGGATGCAGCCTTGAGAGAGTAAGGTGTTATTGAGACTATGTAGACTGTTTATGTGACCGAACCCTGATAAGTCCTCTATACAAATTTTTAAAATTTTGACAGGCAGATATGGAGATCTATTTGTCTTTTGGTCACCCAAAACACATATCACATGTGTTCCCTTGCTTATTAAACCTGCCACCTGCCAATCTAGTGTGACCTGCCCTTTCTTCAGTCTCCCTTGCCCTGCATGTACAGGGGTCAATTTATAAACCAACAGTTCTCATATGAGATTTACTGAAAAATCAACATATTACCCAGTAATTTGAAATGATACTTTAATATATTTAAATTTTGTCTAGTGTTTGGTCTCCTTTTTGCATATTCATCTTATTTTTTGTGTGTGTGAATAAGTCTATTCTTTGATTATAATATTTGAAAATATGTTACACTCTTCTAACACTTTTCATAATTTTTTAAAATCTTTTCTTCAAAATGTATTTTATTTTTTCCATCCCTTTGTATCCCCTCTATGCCCTCTACCACCTCCACCCATCACCTTCCACTCCCCACAGTCACACCACACTACTGTCCATGTCCATGAGTTCTCTCTCTCTTTTCTTTTTTGCTCAGTTCTTCCACCACCCCCCACCTCCCAGAGTTGTCTGCCTGCTCTCTATCTATGAGTCTGTCTCTGTTTTGTTTGTTAGTTCTGTTTGTTCAATAAATTCCACATATGAGTAAAATCGTAGATTACTGTACTTGTCTTTCTCTGACTGGCTTATTCACTTAGCATAATGTTCTCCAGGTCCATCCATGCTATCACAAAAGGTAAAGTTTTCTTCCTTTTTACAGCAGAGTAGTATTCCATTGTAATTTTCTTCATTTGCTCCTGTTTTATGATCATTTTGTCAGTGATGATTTTTTTTCCATACTTATTAGATAGAATTTATAGGCCAATGGAGAGAGAGCATTGAATGTTTACAATATCAACTTGCTTGTAAAGAATAATTATTTTTATTGAAATTTTATTTAATATTTCTTAGTAGAGTTTTAAAATTTCTTCAAATGGATCACTTTTCTTAGGATTATTCAGTATACTTTATTGTTATTTTTGTTTAATATTTTGAATGATAGTAAATACCATTATAGTACTTGTTTATAGCACCTGCACATAATAATAAACTAATTCATGTGGTGTTGACATTAGATTTCTATATTTGTACTGGGAATTTTAGATATCAGATAGTTCATATATAAATGATCTTTTTTTCTTCTGAATTTTTATTTGAATAGCGTATTTCATTTTTTACTTTTGTCCAGTATTTAAAAGCAATGTGAAATAATCTGGTAAAGTGGTCTTATGCCAGCAATGGAAGAATAATCTTCCTCCTTATACATCTGATTTCATTTTTCTCTTCCCTACATGTTTGAATTTTTCTTTGAGTTACATTTTCCTAGAAACAAGTAGATTTCATGAAAACATTCAGATGTTTTCTTTTTCATTCAGAAAATCTAATTAACATATTTAATTTTATAAATAATTCTATTGGGTCTGTAGTTAACGCTCTTTCCTCACTGTAATTTCTCTTATTTAAAAAATATCAAGTTGTCATAAAGTGTATGCATTTTTGTTTTCTTTTTGTATTTACACAATTATGTAAATTGTTATTTTTGTTTTTTGCTCCCAATTCATGAATAGTTTGCTTTAATTATATTCATTTATTTTTCCTCTTAAAAAACAAATTAAATGTTTTAAAGTTTAGGGCTCAATATTTTATTTTATTTTCACATTCTATATCTCTCTTTGCTTCATTCTGTCAGTAATATTACTTTAAAATAAAGACTTTTTTTTTTTTTTTTTTTTTAATCCTCACCTGAGGATATTCTTCCATTTACCTTCAGATAGAGTGGTGGTGGTGGGGAGAGAGAGAGAGAAACATCAATGTGAGAGAGACTCATTGATTGGTTGCCTCCTGCACAACCCGAACCAGGGCCAGGGACCGAACCGCAACCAAGATACATGCCCTTGACTGGAATCGAACCCACAACTCTTTGGTTTGCGAGCCAATGTCTAACTGCTGAGCCAAACCAGCTAGGGCAAAATAAACACTTTTTCATTATGACTTGTCTTTTAATAATATTGAATATTCTGATATTTAGTGTTTTAAAAATGAATATTGTTTTTTACTACAGTTTTGATGTAAATGTTTTCTTGCATAACAGAGTGCCTAAAATCTTATAGATGGTTTATTTTTTAGTTTAATCACTCTTTTTATTTTCAATGTAAGATCACCCATCTAGGACATAGTAGAATTAGTATTTTAATCCAGAGATGAACTCCAGAGACCATATGCTTAACTCTGTAGATGTCTTTTAATAGTGCTTAACTGGAGAAGATGATGGCAGGCAGGACCGGAGGCAGGGTGAGTGCATGAGAGAGTAAACTAGTGTGTGAGAGAAATGAGTGGACATGAAGGTGGACAACCAAACTCGTGCAGTGCAGAGATGCGGAGCAGTAGGTTCCTGTGCTGTGGATGGGGAGCAGCCAGCTACCGTGGTAAGTGGCCTTTCAGGGTGCTTCTCCTTGTGCCTTGGAGAGGTCCCACCATTTTGGAAGATCCTGGGTCTTCCCTGGGAGGAGACAGTGGGAGCGGCTAGGGCCCAGCAACCTGAGCCCACCAGTGCACCTGGCACTATTGGACCAGTGGACACCCTGTGTCAACACAGACCAGTGAACAGTAGTGGAGCTTCCAAGGTGCCAGTTGTGGGTTGCAGAAGCCGCAAATGGCTGGGAGCCCAGCACCATCCCCACAGTAGCAGCCCGATCAGAGTTGAGATATACCCCCAGCAACAGAGGCTGGGGAGCAGTCATCCATCCCCAAGCAACAGAAGCACAGACCACCAGCAGAGAACCATCCCCAAAAACTACAGCAAAGGCTGAGCAGGAGCTGAGCCCCATGGGGCAGCAGCACACCCCAGCCACCAGCAGTGGGACCTGGGGCTCCACAGAGGCCAGTGCGACCCAGTGGCCCACAATAGCTGTGGGAAGCTGGGGCTCGAGAGGGACCAGTGTGACCCAGCCGCCCGTGGGAACTGCAGCCAGTGCAACCCAGAAGCCCACAAGATAGGCGTGGATCTGGGTCTCCAAAGGCACTGTGAGATCCAGCTGCCCACGGGACCTGTGAGGAGCGAGGGCACCAGAGAGGCCTGTGTGACCCAGCTGCCCACAAGATAGGTGTGAAGCCGGGGCTCCAGAAGGGACTGTGCCATCCAGCTTTCCACAAGATCAGTGGGAATGGGGGCTCCAACAGGGCCTGTACAACCCAGCTGCCCACAAGATTGGCAGGGAGCCAGGGCTCTAGTGAGGCCTGGGCAACATAGCTGCCCACAGTACGAGCAGGGAGGGTGGCTCCAACAGGGCCTAAGCTATACAGCTACAAATGGCACCAGTGACCAGCTGGGAACACAGCTCCAGAGGGGCCCATGTGATTCAGCAGCAGCACCTACCAGGACACACCAACACCAGCCTCCAGTAGTCAATCCTCCAGGATCCACAGCAGGCAAGAGGTGACATGCAACAAAACAGTCTGGGAGGCACAGTAGACTTATTTGATATACAGTGAGCTGCCTACACATCCAAACATCCATCACCGGGTCTAGAGCTACCAGATGGCTAAAATGGGGAGACAAAGAAACAACACTCAAAGAAAAGAAAAAGAAGAATCACTGGAAAAGGAACTACAGGAAATGAAAGACAGCAAGTTGTCAGATAAAGAATTCAAAGCAATGATTTTAAAGGTGCTCAAACAATTTGGTGAGAACTACAAGCAACTTAATATGAATTATGAAGAGCTCACTGGGAACTACTTCAGCCTAAAAATGAGGTAGAAGCTATACATAAAAATCAAAAGGAAATAAAGAATGACATAGCTATTATGAAAAATACCTTAGAAGGCTTCAATAGTAGATTAGAAGAAGCTGAAGACCAAATCAGTGACTTAGAAGACAAGGTAGAGAAAAACACCCAAATAGAGCAGCAAATGGAAAAAAAAAATTAAAAAGCAAGAGGAAAGTTTAAGGGAGCTGTGGGACAATATGAAACGTAACAACAATCACATTATAGGGATACCGGAAGGAGAAGAATCAGAAAAAGGAATTGAGAACCTGTTTGAAGAAATGATGACAAAACTTCTCTAAACTGGTGAAGGAAAAGATCACACAAGTCCAGGAAACACAGAGAGTCGCAAGCAAGATGAACCCCAGAAGACCCACAGCTAGACACATCATAATAAAAATGGCAAACATTAAAAACAAAGAATCTTAAAGGAAGCAAGAGAGAGACAGAAAGTTACCTTCAAGGGAGCTCCCATTAGACTGTCAGCTGATTTCTCAATAAAAATGATGCAGGCCAATTCCAAAATGGCGGCGGAGTGAATAGAAGCTACACAGACCATCTCCCAGGACCAAACTGGAAATACAACTAAAATAAAGACAAATCATTGAGAAAAAGCAACAGAAAAGCAGCTTGCGAGGACCATACAACCAGGGACACTGAATTGATCCTGGTAGGATTGCGGAGGCACGAGAAGGGGGCTGGGAGCCCATGGACAGCAGCAGTCTTAGCTCTGAGCACCCCCTCAGGGTGAAAGCCCAAGCTGGCGCCACAGTGCAGAGGGCCGGGACAGAACGCTAAAATAGCCACAGCCACTCACCTTGGGCTCCGGCAAAGGGAGGGTGGAATGGACTGGAACTGTGTGGGGACACTCGTAATTTGGAGGGCACTCAGAGCTTTTGCTAAGTTGCAGCCAAGCAGGACAGTGGCCATCTTACTCCTTCCCAGGGCTCTGGGGAGAGGCGGCAGCCCCTCCCTCGGAGATTAAGCCACACCTAGGTGGGCCATTGAAATGCAAATTGAGGCTCATTAACTACCAGCATCTGACCCACCCTCTGGAAATTCCCTCACACTGAACACCTGAGGGAGGTTTTCATTCAACTGAGAACCCAAGGCTCTTCAAGTAACCATGAATAATAGCCTCTAGGCAAAAAGCTAGAGGATAAGTTAACCTTTTCTGAGCTTGCAAATCTACTCAGGAAAGTAAGACCCGACAGTGGTGTATAACTTGGGTCCTCCAACATTCATCCAAACCCAGTAGAGGGAGCCACAAACAGCAGAACACCAACATCCACAGGGAAAATTTGGCAGGCTCCAAAACCCACTGAGATAGCCAAAATGGTGAAACAAAGAAATAGATGCCAAATGAAAGAACAAGAGACCTTTACCAAAGATGAGATAAATGAAATAGAGTTAAGCAAGTTAACAGAGCTAGAATTCAGAACCATGATCTTGAGGAAGCTCAACAGCATGAGTAAGGACATCAACACCATGAGCAAAGACATAGAAATATTGAAAATAAACCAATTGGAAATGAAGAATGACATAACAGAAATGAAGAACACATTGGAAGGACTAAACAGCAGAGTAGAAGAAGCTGAGGACCGGATCAGTGAATTAGAAGACAGAGTAGAAAAAATCAACCAATCAGAAAACCAAAAGGAAAAAACAATGAAAAAACAGGAAGACAGCTTAAGAGAACTGTGGGACAAGTGGAAACGTAACAATATTCACATCAAAGGAGTCCCCGAAGAAGAAGAAAATGAGCAAGGGTTAGAGAATATATTTGAAGAAATAGTGACAGAAAACTTCCCTAATTTGGTGAAGGAAGAAGGCATTCAAGTTCAAGAAGCACAGAGAGCCCCAAGTAAGAAGAACCCAAATAGGCCCACACCAAGACATATAGTAATTAAAATGCCAAAAATTAAAGACAAAGAGAGAATCCTAAAGGCAGCAAGAGATAAGCAACAGGTTACCTAAAAGGAACCCCCATAAGGCTATCAGCTCACTTCTCAATAGAAACACTACAGGCCAGAACGGAATGGCATGAAGTAATCAAGGTCATGAAAAACAAGGATCTGAACATAAGACTACTCTACCCAACAAGGTTATCATTCAAAATAGAAGGTCAAATAAAGAGTTTGCCAGACAAAAAAAGGCTAAGGGAATACATTAGCACCAAACCAGCACTGCAAGAAATGTTAAAAGGACTGCTGTAATTAATAGAAGAAATAGAAAGGAAAATAGAACCACACTAAACAAAAATGGCAATAATTAAGTACATATCAATAATCACCTTAAATGTAAATGGATTGAATGCTCTGTTAAAAGGACAATGAGTAGCTGATTGGATAAGAAAATATGACCCATATGTATGTTGTTTCCAAGAGACCCACCTCACAACAAAAGACTCACATAGGCTGAAAGTGAAGGGATGGAAAAAAATCTTCTAAGCAAACGGAAAGGAAAAAAAAGCTGGGGTAGCAATACTCATATCTGATAAAATTAGATTTCAAAATGAAGGCCATAACTAGAGACAAAGAAGACCACTACATAATATTGAAAGGATCTATCCAACAGGAAGATATAACCTTGGTAAACATATATGCACCCAATATAGAAACACCAAAATACATTAAAAATCTTCTGGAGGACTTCAGAGGAAAAATTGACAGCAGTACAATCATAGCAGGGGACTTCAACACCCCGCTGACATCACTGGATAGATCCTCTAGACAAAAAATTAACAAGGAAACAGAGACTCTAAATGAAGCACTAGATCAAATGGATTTAATCGATATTTACAGAGAATTACACCCCAAAAATACAGAATTCACATTCTTCTCAAGTGCACATGGGACATTCTCAAAGATAGACCACATGTTAGGACACAAACTAAGTCTCTACAAGTTCAAGAAGATTGAAATAATATCAAGCATCTTCTCAGATCACAATGGCATGAAACTAGAAATCAATTGCAACAAGAACATGCAAAGACATTTGAACACATGGAGGTTAAATAGCATATTATTAAACAATGAATGGGTTACCATGGAGATCAAGGAAGAAATTAAAAACTTCCTGGAAACCAATGAAAATGAACACACAACTACACAAAATCTATGGGATGCAGCGAAAGCAGTTCTGAGAGGGAAGTTCATAGCACTCCAGTCCTACCTCAAGAAACAAGAAAAATTTCTAATAGACTATCTAACCTCATAACTTAAAGAAATAGAAAGCAAACCAAAAGAAAACCCCAGAGCAAGTAGAAGGAAAGAAATAGTAAAGATCAGAGCAGAAATAAATGACATTGAGACCAGAAAAACAATTCAAAAGATCAATGAAACAAAGAGCTGGTTTTTTGAAAAGATAAACAAGATTGATGGACCCTTAGCTAGACTCACCAAGAAACAAAGAGAGAACCCAAATACACAAAATCAGAAATGAAAGAGGAGAAGTAACAACTGACACCACAGAAATACAAAGTATCATTAACAAATACTATGAACATTTATATTGCAACAAATTCGACAATCTAAGCGAAATGGACACATTTCTAGAAACACATAGTCTCCCAAAACTGAACCGGGAAGAGATAGAAAACTTGAACAGGCCAATAACAACGAAGGAAATTGAAGATGTAATTAAGACTCTCCCAGGAAACAAAAGCCCAGGCCCAGATGGCTTCACGGGGGAGTTTTACCGAACATTCAAAGAAGATCTAATACCCATTCTCCTCAAACTATTCCAAAAAATCCAAGAAGAAGAAACACTTCCAAACTCATTTTATGAGGCCGGCATAATCCTAATTCCAAAACCGGATAAAGACACTATAAAAAAAGAAAACTACAGGCCAATATCCCTGATGAACACAGATGCCAAAATCCTTAAAAAAAATATTAGCAAATCAGATCCAGCAAAACATTAAAAAAATTATTCATCATGACCAAGTGAGTTTCATCCCAGTTATGCAAGGATGGTACGATATTCGCAAATCAATAAATGTGATACACCACATAAACAAAATGAAAGATAAAAACCATATGATCATATCAATAGATGCTGAAAAAGCATTTGACAAAATGCAGCACCCATTTCTGATAAAAATGCTCAGCAATGTGGTAATAGAGAGATCATATCTCAACATAATAAAGGCCATATATGAAAAACCTACAGCCAACATCTTACTTAATGGGCAAAAACTAAAAGCATTTCCCTTAAGAACGAAAACAAGACAGGGATGCCCATTTTCGCTACTCTTACTTTACATAGTACTGGAAGTCTTAGTCACAGCAATTATACATGAAGAAAAAATAAAGGGGATCCAATTTGGAAAGGAGGAAGTGAAACTGTCATTATTTGCAGATGACATGATATTGTACATAGAAAACCCTAAAGACTCCATCAAAAATCTACTAGACTTAATAAATGAATTTGGCAAAGTAGCAGGATACAAAATTAATGTCAAGAAATTGATGGCATTCTTATACACCAATAATGAACTCACAGAAAGAGAAACTAAAAAAAACAATCATATTTACCATTGCAGCAAAAAAATTAAGATACCTAGGAATAAACTTAACCAAAGAAATAAAGGACCTATTTGCAGAAAACTACAGGTCATTGAAAAAAGTAATAGAGGAAGATATAAAAAAGTGGAAGCATATACCTTGTTCATGGATTGGAAGAATTAACATCATTAAAACGTCCATACTACCCAAAGCAATTTATAGATTCAATGCAATCCCCATCAAAATACCAACAACATATTTCACAGAACTAGAACAAAATCTCCAAAAGTTTATATGGAACATAAACAGACCCTGAATAGCCACAGCAACCTTGAAAAAGAAGGACAAAGTAGGAGGGATCACAGTACTAGATATCAGGTTATACTACAAAGCCACTGTAATCAAAACAGCCTGGTACTGGCACAAGAACAGGCAGAAAGGACAATGGAACAGAATAGAAAACGCAGAAATTGACCCAAGACAATATGCTCAATTAATATTTGACAAAGGTGGCAAGAGCATACAGTGGAGTCAAGACAGTCTCTTTAACAAATGGTGTTGGGAAAATTGGACAGCTACTTGCAAAAAAATGAAACTAGACCACCAACTTACACCATACACGAGAATAAACTCAAAATGGATAAAAGACTTAAATGTAACTCGTGAATCTATAAAAATCCTAGAAGAAAACGCAGGCAACAAAATTTCAGACATCATACGCAGCAGAATTTTCACTGATACAACACCTAAGGCAAGAGAAACAAAGGAAAAAATGAACACTTGGGACTACATCAAACTAAAAATGTTCTGCACAGCAAAAGAAACAACCATCAAAACGGAAAGGGATCCCATTATATGGGAGACTATATTCGGTAATGGTGCATCAGGTAAGGGATTAATTTCCAAAATATATAGTGTGCTCATACAACTCAACAAAAGGAAGTCTATGAACCCAATTAAAAAATGGGCAGAGGACCTAAACAGACACCTCTCCAAACAGGACATACAAATGGCCCAAGAGACATATGAAAAAATGCTGAACGTCACTAATCATCAGAGAGATGTGAATTAAAACAACTATGATGTATCATCTCACACCTGTCAGGATGGCCGCCATCAACAAATTTTCAAACAAGAAATGTTGACAAGGGTGTGGAGAAACGGGGACTCTAGTACACTGCTGGTGGGAATGCAGACTGGTGCAGCCACTGTGGAAAACAGTATGGTGTTACCTCAAAAAGTTGAATTGCCATTTGACCCAGTGATCCCACTTCTAAGAATATACCCTAAGAAATGTGAAACCCCAATCAAAAAGAATATATGTACCCCTATGTTCACACCAGCACTATTTACAATAGCTAAGATCTGGCAACAACCCAGTGTCCATCAGTAGATGAGTGGATAAAAAAGCTGTGGTACATGTACACAATGGAATACTATGCAGCTGTAATAAAGAAAGATCTCTTATCCTTTGAGATGACATGGAGGGATCTGGTGAGTATTATGCTAAGCGAAACAAACCAGGCAGAGAAAGACAAATATCACATGATCTCACTTATTTGTGGAATATAATGAACTAAATAAACTGATGAACAAAATTGACCCAAAGACATAGAGGTGGGGTACAGACTGACAAGCCTCAGAGGTGGGGAGGTTGGGGGGGAAGAGATAAACCACAGAACTTATATGCATGTATGCATGACCAATGGACATAGACAATAAAGCTGGGGATGGGAAGGGGGGGATGGGGAGGAGGGTGTCAATGGGGGAAAAAAGAGAAACATCTGTAACAAAAACAAATTAATAAAATAAATAAATAATAAATAAAATATTTTTTTTAAAAAAATAGTGCTTAACTGAATTTCCCTGGGTTTCATTATATCTAAATGTGATGATCTAATAGAAAATGTCACTATTTCTATCCTGTTATGAAATATCAGACTAGCCTAAACAAACATATGTTTCTATTTACTTCATTTTCTTTTTTCATACAAATACCAATAGTGTTATCTTTTCTGTATAAACAGTATTTTTATTTTTTAAAACCTTTTAAGAATAGAATATATTTTAGTGCCATTCAAAAATATTTTTTGAAATTCACTAAAAATTATCTTGCCACAAGAAAAATGAGACTTTAGTGTTTCTTTATTGAGTAGAACTAACTTATAATTGGCCTAACCCTACAGGGGTTCTTACAAAAACAAGAAAATGGGGCTCTCAGCAGATGCCTATTAAAGTTTCCTATAGACAAGAAGAGTAGTTAATTGTTTTCCAGACAGTTTCTAAAAATTAACCTAGTGTTTTGCTAACTAGAGCTCGGACATGCCTAGCTTGACAGTTCTGCAAAAGATATGAAGACTTTATCCCTGCATGTTAAAACTTGAGAAAGTTTAAGTCACCAATACTTATTCTGGCAGCACTCATGGAGAAAAGGAGGATCCAGAAGGAGGAGCAAGGGTAGGGGGAGCTGTTAGACATCCAGTCTTAGAATAATTTTTAAAAGTACCAGCAGAGACAAAGGGAAACTGGTAGCTCCAAGGAAATAAACTTCTTAGGCCTCCTTCTCACCCTCACTCACACCCTTTTTGTTCAAAATCCTCACTGAAACAAAAACCCTTTAAGATAGTCTTTCTGTCTTGGTCTTTAAGGTTCTGGTTGACATCTGTCTAGGAAGGTTCCTGTCGGCAGTACAAAATCTTGGTCTGTGACCCAGTAGATTCATGGGGTAGGACTGGGGTGGTTTTGACTTATTTTGCTCCTGTCTCAAGTTTAACAGATGTAGTTCTTTCTCTGATTTTTCCTTCTGAAGTATATTTTATAGAAATAACAGCAGCTTGTTTGACCTGAAAACCAACAATTTTGTCTTTGTTTTAATGCCTGAACGTTAGCTGCTTGAAAATAAGAAATAATTTTTAAAAATAACATACGGCATCATATCACATTACAAGCTGCACATTCAATTCAAGGACAGCAATGAAGTTGCAGCTGCTCTGCTTTTTAAAAGGAGCATTTTAAGTCACCATTGTTCATGTTGAGAAAAATGGATATTAGCTGAGGAATCATGCAATTTTTTCGACTTTTCCCACCTCTTCTTTTGAATTCCAAAATACACTGCTGGGTGAAGTGAAATTTTTAAAAATTATTATTTGTTCCCCTGTGTATTAACAAAAGGCTTCACTGAGGTTTATGTGGATAATATATTTCCAAAATATAATTGTTACTATAGCAATTACTATTGATGAGGATTGCATAGCTTAAAAATCTGTAAATAAATAATCATGATTGATAGTTTCTAGATATTTGTTAAAGAAATCATAATTTAAACACAACAAAGAGACCAAGAAAGAGTGTGACATTTTAAAATCATAGTACAGAAGCTGACAGGCATGATGTTTTCTTCTCAATAGGGCTGTTTTTTCTTACAACAATGAGAGAAGCATATAGAATGGGAAAAAAAACATGGAGTTTGCTGTAACTTAGGGTTTGGTTCAAATTAAGTCTGAGTTTGTAAAGTCCTGTGATAAATATAATTAAATAAAAAATGTAAAACATAAAATAATAGAGAAAGGAGACATGAAAACATGTTTATTAATTATATGATGCTTGGGATTTATTAAAATTCTATGAGCAGTCTTCCTAGGTTAAAAATCAGTGATCTTAGTGAATTATTCATACTTATTATTATTTATAAAGCACATACAACATGCCCTGGCACATAGTGGGTGCTACATACATGTTCATTTTACTATCATTTATGAAATTTTAAAATATATGTTAAATAGTCAACCTAAAAATAATCACTGTTGTAATATTAGGAAAACGTTTGTGTTTATATGAAAAAAATGTGAGGGTGGTTTCTGACCATAAAAAAATTAATAGCAAGTATTTGGGGTTGCAAACATTTTCCTTGACATATCACTGAGTTCTTAGGCAGTTATGAAAACCACGTGCAACTGTTATGGAGGGGAATTATCACTCATAGGAAGGAAGTATAGTACTAATTAGAGTTAACAAAGTAAATGTCATCCAACAAAAGTTATATCAAAGGAATTGGTTTAAATTATTTAAATAAGTCTGGTTAAAGTATGCTTTGTTTGCCTTTGTTTCTACTATAGAATCCCCTAATAAATTTCCCTGGTACAACGGACCCTGCAGAAATTGAGTTGCTTATCTTAAGGACATTAAAAGTACTCTTTAGCACACCTTATATTCATTATGAAGTTGTGTTAACTTCTGAGATCTTGACATTACCAAAGAAAGGAAAGACTTAAATAAGTGGGATTTTTAAATCATATATATATATATGATTATTTTAAAATCATATATGTATATATAATGTATGTTTGTGTATAACTATATAGATAAATCATACAAACTATAGCACTATGAAGATTTCTTTAAATTTTCCAATTAAAAAGTTTAACTTATTTCAGGAAAAGAAAAAAACACGATATGTGGAAAAAACTCACAGAGTTAGGAAGAATATCAAGAAAGTCTCAATTGCTAAAGTAGGTCAAGAACAATTAACTTCTTTCCTACCATGTCTATTCAATTCAATTATTCCCATAAATTATATTTTTACAAAGTGCCTTTGAAAATATTGCTCTTTTGATTTTTATAAGCTTTTAAAGAAACATTCACACACATTTTTTATTTCATGTCAACCATTTCTTTCATTATAAAAGTCATTTTGTTAGGACCTTGATTTAATTAATAGACTGTATTCATTAGGGTAACTGACTAACTGAAGAATGCCTACTGCTTTATTCAAAAGGAGTAGCTCCTGGAGTTTTGTGTTTGATTCATTTCATTTTCCCTGCTTCATAAACCATGAAACCTTTGATTTTATTCAGTGATTTTTTGGCTCTCTGACTGGGTCAGTTTCCAAGGAATGAGACATATGGGTAAATTGTATCTCCTCTATCAATATTCTTTCTCACAAGAGCTTACTTTTTAAATTGCCAGTCTGGGGCTTTTCTGAGCTAACTATTTATGTGTGCCTAATTGTGCAAATGTGTTATGCTGAATGGCCTTAAATCTTCATGTTTCTTGCTATCAAAATCTATGAGAAAAAGAATATTTGCACAGCTCTTTTAAAATGTTAAAATGTCTATTTGCAGGTTAATTTGATTTAATTAATTACTGTGAGAATGATTCTGGCAATTCAAGGGATTTTAATAAGCACATTGACAGAGTTGTTTCTTCTGTGTAGCCTGTCTTCTGCACCATGTTGGTTCCAGTGCTCCTAGGTGTGGGACTCTTTTCTGAACAAGTTGAGGTAGCAGGCTCTTGAGAGTGTGGAGGAGCCTGGGGTGCGGAAGATGAGGTGCATATCTCTTTGAATAACAACTATTAGATGAAGTGCTCAAGCACTAGAGGCAGTTCTTGCAGCCCCAAATGGAACTCAATCCATGAACTTTGATGGGAAACAAAAATATTGCATCTTTACTTACACTCATCACCACTATACTTTTATATATGATATAATATAATTTTAACGTCACATATTTGTATGTTGTATAAAATATTTATTATATTGTAATTTATTATATGTTATGTAATTAATTATATTATTCTATGTTTATTATGCCCCAAGAATCATTGTATGTATCAATATGAACACATATATAGCTTCTCTTTTCATAGTTTTAACTTTGATTTATGTATTTCAACATAATTGGGTTCTTTTTAATCCTAAATATTTTACTTTATGAACTTACCAAAATTATAATGAGTGCACAGGCAACAAAAGCAAAAATAGACAAATGGACTACATCAAACTTAGAAAGTTTGTTCAGCAAAGAATACAATTAATACTGTGAAAGGCAACCTACAAAATGGGAGAAAAATATTTGCAAATCATACATCTGATAAGGGATTAATATCCAGACTATATAAAGAACTTCTACAGTTCAACAACAAAAAAGTCAATGAATACACATTTCTGCAAAGACTATATACAAATGGGCAAGTATATGAAAATATGTTCGACATCAGTAATCATCAGAAAATGTAAATGAAAACCAAGATGAGATACCACTTCACCTCCAATAGGACGACTACTATTAAGAAAACAGAAAATAATAACTGTCAGTTGGGATGTAGAGAAGTTGGAACCTTTGTGCGTTGGTGGTGGGATTGTAAAACAGGCAACTGCTGTGGAAAACAGCATGGCAGTTCCTCAAAAAATTTAAATAGAACTATCATATGATCTAGCAGCCCCATTTCTGGGCATATATTCAAAATAAATGAAACAAATCTCAAAGAGATATTTGCACACCTATGTTCATAGAAACCTTATTCATAATAGCCAAGAATGGAAGCAACACAAACGTCCATCAGTGGATGAGTGGATAATAAATGTGGTATATTCTGCATATAATAATGATATATCTCCTTATACATATTATATTCTGAACTTTTGTAACTGAGCATTTGACTATACCAAGACTTACCATATTCTTGCACTCCATAACACCTTTTATCTGCTGATCCTTCCCTGTTCCTTCAAAAAGCACTAATCGAAAGGGAAGTATATAAGTTCCATCTGAGTAACAGGCAATAACTTGCAATCTAGGGCAGATTAATGGTAATTATGTCCAGATCCCTATAGTACTAGTATTAATGATAATGATAATTTACATTAGAAGCCCTTTAAATATGAGTAAGTGGTTGTAAAACTGAAATTTCCACCTGATGAATTCCCAGGCGATCACTTGTATTTATAGAACTTCCCAAAAGGGTGGAACTAGTAATTGAAGTGAATCATTAAATTGGATCTGGCCTTTCAATTTTATGTTTTCGAGCTACTTTTACATAGTAGTGCTTATTAAAAGAAATGGTTAACCAAATCAAATAGTGGATTTATTTTTTTTAAAGAATGTTTGAGCGTCAGTTATCCTAACCTTTGTTACTAATTATTGTGGTCAGTGATGAAATGTTACACCTTTATGACTTTGATCATGTTCCAGCTGGAAGTGGAAGTTTTGGCATGGTGGTGATTTCAAACAGGTGATTACCAGTTTGCATATGCACTCATGATGAGTGGGTTTCTACACTGATAAAGAAGACCCATAGCAAAAAGTGAAAAAAATGACTGGCCCACATTTGAAGGGGTCTTTTGTCAGTCTGAAGAGAGTCTGAACTAGGACACAGCTGTTTGTTGAAATGGGAGGTGTGCGAAATGGAGGGTTGTACGGTAGCAGAAATGTGCCGTAGTTCATCCCTGTACAACTCAAACTAGCTTACGTCCCACATGAAGTTTGTTCCCTCAGTGAGCCTACAAGAAGGTGACAAGCTCCATATTCACCAAGAGACTCAGTACAAGATGATTGGTAAGTTAGTCCCTGATGGTGTGATCCTGAGGTCATAACTGATACTCGTAACTCTGTCCCCAGGATACTGTAGACTTACCATATTGGCTGCTTCTAGGTGGCATGAACCAGATTTTTGTATTACCCTCGACAGGCCACAGTTTATTAAAAATTGTTTATTAATAGTTTTTATTTTTACTGTTTTGTTGAATTTATTAGGATGACATTGGTTAATAAAATTATATAGGTTTCAGGTGTACAATTCTATAATACATCATCTGTATATTGTATTGTTTGTTCACCACCCAGAGTCAAGTCTCCTTCCATCACCATTTATTCCTCCTACGCCCTCTTCTACCTCTCCCTTCCCCCATTGCCCTCTGGTAATCACCATGCTGTTGTTGTCTGTGTCTATGAGGGGTTTTTGTTGTGTCCTGTTTTGTTTTGTTTTTGCTTAATCCCTTCACCTTTTTCACTCAGCTCCACAATCCCTCTTCTCAATAGTTTTTACAGAGCCTGAAACACCTAGCGGAAATGTTGCTGACATAGTTTTCTCTTGCCACACTTTTTAGCTGTATTTGAAGCTGCTTTCCTCTCTGGGAGCCAGAAGCTTTAATCTAGCAGAGCTCATGACCTCAAGGGCAAGAAGATTAAGTTCACCTATTGGGATACTAGATCCCAGCGAGAAAAGCCAATTCCATTTTCACCCATTTAATCTGCTGTCAGATGTATAAACTATGGTCATCGGTGGCTACTGCCTCTTAGCTGACGAATTAACTTGGTCAGCAAAAGGATATTCCAGTTTTCTGTTAGTCTGGCTGCCTCCTAATGATGCAGCGTGTACTTGTATAAGTGGACACCATGACCATGAGCCAATGTCGCAATTCTTTCAAACAAATGGTGTCCGGGTTCTGAGGCAATACTGCACAGGATCTCGTATTGCCAAGTGAGGCATTCTGTAAAGACATGTGTAGTGCCCACAGCTGCAATTCCAGTAAGGATAAATTGCTGCCATTACATGCTGTAAGGTAGAGTGTGTTGAATATGTCCCTCTAAACTCATAGCTGCCTGGAACTCCCTAGAATGTGACCTTATTGGGATATATGGTCTTCGCAGATGTGATTAGTTAAAGATTCGTATGAGATCACGCTGGATTATGGGAGGCCTAAATCTAATAACTTGTGTTCTTATAAGAAGAGGAGAGGACTCAAAGACAGAAAGAGAAGGCAGCCATGTGAAAACAGGCAGAAATTGGAATTATATAGCTACGCTTCAAGGAATGCCTGGAACCACCAGAAACTGGAAGAAGGAAGAAAGACTTCTTCCCTAGATCTTTCATTGGCAGCGTGGCTCTGCTGACAGTTCGAGTTTGAATTTCTGGACTTTAGAACTATGATAGAATAAAATTATTTTTATTTTAAGCTACCCAGTTTGTGTTCATTTGTATGAATAGCCCTAGGAAATGAATTGTCAAGCATTCTGATGTAACTAAATTGTTATCAAGTGTCTGGACAGTGTCCTTGAGAAATTGCATCGTTTTATTATCACCATTCTATTAGGGAGGAAGTAGTATCTTGTTTTCATAAGTATTTTCATAATAGATGATGATGTTGGGCAGCTTTTCATGAGCTATTGGTCATTCATAAGTCTTATTTGGAGAAAGGTCTATTCAAATCTACTATCCTTTCGCAATTTTTTTCTTAGTAGTTGCTCTAGGAACATAATGCACACTTATATTACCACATTCAATCTAAAATTATTAATAGCTTTATTTCTTTGAACTATGGAGAGTTGCCCGGCCATTGTGGCTCAGTGGATTTAGCATCCTCCCATGGACTAAGGGGTCCTGGTTCGATTCCTGATAAGGGCACATGCCCGGGTTGCAGGTTTGATATCCAGTGGGGAATGTGCTGGAGGCAGCTGATTGATGCATCTCTCTCACATCGATGTTTCTATTTCTCTCTCCCTTCTTCTCTCTCTAAAAATCAAGAAAAACATATTTAATGAATAAATAAATATACAAACTATGGAGCGTTTACTGCATTACAGTTTAATTGCTTCTCCTCTCTGCTCTCATTGTCCTGAACATTACATCTATATGTGTGATACACCAACCAATACATTTATAGTATTATTTTATACAATCATAATACTTATAAAGATCTTAAGAAGAAAAGGAGAAAACAATATATGTGGACTTTCAAATTTACATATATGTTTACATTTTTGGTGCTATTCGTGTATGTATGTATATTTGTGTTATCATCTGGTTGCATGTGCTTTCAGCCTATAGGTCTCACGTTAATTTCTGGTAAGAGAGCTCTACCAGCAATACATTCTTTTATTTCTTATTACCTGGAAATGTTATTCTCTAATACCTCAGGGCTTGGTTATTTCTAATGAGAAGTTAGTCATTAATTGTATGGTTGCTCCATTACATGTAAGGAGTCATTTTTATTTGCTGATTTGAAGATTCTGTCTTTTTCTTTGCCTTTCAACTGTTTGACTAGAATGTGTGTAGGTGTGGATATTTTTGTATTTTTCCTACTTGGTATTCATTAAAATTCTTGGTGTGTACATAATATAGGGTGGGGCAAAAGTAAGTGTATTTTTCATTAAATTTTAGAAATATCCAGTCAATGTTTCCTTAAATACTTTTTCTGACATTTCTTCTTTCACCTGCAAGGACTTCCAGTGTGCACATGTGGAGATACAATCCATTGGCTTTGGAAGCTCAGATCATTTCTCCTCTTTTCTTTGTTCTCTCTACAGATAACATTATTTGCATGTATTTATCTTCAAGTTCACTGATTATTTTCTTTGCTGTATTAATTTTACTGTTGGACTCAACTGAATTTTAACTTCAGTTTTGTACTTTTCAAATCTATAAGTTCCATTTGACTCTACTCATAATTTTTATATCTTTATTGATATTCTCTACTGTGGACTCATTTAAATCCTACTTTTCTTTAATTATTTTAGTATGGTTTTTGGATATGTCTTATCTGCGAAGATCAACATCTGTACCCCTCAGAGACACACTTTTTTCCTGAATATGGGTCACATTTTTTTGTTTCTTTCTATGCCTGATATTTTTTTTGTATGGTGGTGGTAGTTGTTTAAAATTGGTCTTTTAAAACACTATATTGTAGCAATTCTGATTGTATCTATAAACTGTCTCACCCATCATGTGACTCCTGATATCACTCACTGTATTATTATGATTATTATTATGATTGCAGTTATATAGAAGTCATTCTGTTGTAAACATACTTTACTGAGTCAATGGTTGTTCAGAAGTTGTTTTAAAAAACTTTTAGCTGGTTAAGAATTTCACCCTTTGCTAATAATCTTTGAGTTGCAGGGTAATTTCAAGTTTCAGGCCATTTTCAAGCATTCTCTGGCTTTTCCCTTACACATCACTGTCTCACATTCTCTTTGCATGCCCCCAGTCACATGGACACCAGTGATGAGTTTGACGTGTAGATGACTCCCCTCCAGGCTCTCCTGTGCCTACATAAGGCTCTTTCAGTCAGCCAGAGATGTCTGTTAAATTTAACAAACCCTCTTTTGCTCATCATTATGTTCTGGATCTTCCTGGTAAATAACTGGCTAGTTAGCTGTTGCTTGCCACAACCAGGACTACAGCTGGAGGCTTTTTGAGTCTCTCCTTTTTCTCATCATTTGCCAATGAAGTTGCTACTATTACTACTAATTCCTGTGGATATAAGTTGTTTTCCACTCTGTTCTAATCTAGTGATATCTCTAATTTAAGGAAGTTGTTGATTTTCATGCCCAGCCTACTTTGGGTAAACCACTATATTACAGAGCTAGGTAGGAAATAGGAGCTATTTCAGGCGATAACATGACACAGTCCCATTATTCTTACACAAATTTCAGTCGTTTTCCATGGATATTATATCTACTTCCCAATTTAGTGAATGCCTTCAGTTGATTTTCAAAGCCTTAAAATAGTTGTTTTGAACATCATTTTTGTTTTATTTTATTATTATTTTTTATTTACAGGAAATGCCAAGTTTTTCATTCTGCCTTATTGCAATATGTCTCTAAAATTGGGAATATTGGAATAAAAATTTGTGTTTACTATGTTTAACTTGTAAAATTCCTAATAAGTTTAATTTCCAATATCTCTTTATTCCTCCTTTTAGATATATTCCTAATATAACTTAACATTTTAAAATAAGACTTTATTATCTTTAGATGGTGAATAGGGATGATTATTTATCCTGGAATTCTGAGGGTCAATTAAAGTTTGAAAATAATATGTATTAACACCATAAGCACAAATGTGTGAATGGACGTTGCTATTTTCAATAATGTCATCATTTCCAAAACTGTTTTAACATTCAACGTAGTAAGGTTTGCTGCTTCCTCTAGAGACAGCAATTATGTTCTCTCAGTGAAGTATTTGAAGAAAGAAGGTATTAACCCTTGACTTTTACCTAGGTGTGTTACTTTTCCAGAGTCAAGCCTTCCGCCCACCTTACAGAGACGTAGATGGCTATCTTGAAGAACTCAGAAAACAAAGGCAAACATATTTTCTCAAGCCAAGCTTAAGGTTATTTGCTAGTGCCATGTATACAGCAATGAAATAAGCTCAGTGAGGGGGTGGATCTAATCTGTTTTCAAAACCATAGAATATGAGTTATTTTAGTGATGCTTATTGCGCAAAAAACGCTCAGTAACATGAATACTTAGTGGTACATTCTTTCAAATGCATTGTGCTATTAAATATAACAGATGAGAATCAAAATTTCTACATATGATTAAAAAGCAGCTGTCGTATTTGTTCTTCTACATTAAATTCTTCTCATAAATACACAACATTCACTTAAAAATCTGACATGCTTATTCAGGAAATATTCATTGCATCATTAATTTTCACACTATGACCTGTATGTTGTCTAAGTGATTATTTCTCAGCATCACTGTAGTTAATGCTAAATTAAAGAAAAGCACATGTCAAAAATTATTTGCAAATCTAATATCTAGTGCCCTGAGATTATAAGAAGTATATCGGTACTGAAATGTAAACATCTATCTGTTTTTACTTCCCAATAACATTAAGTAACAATAAGTAAATAACATTCTATAAATGATGTGACTGACATATAGTTACAACACAATGTTTTAAAATAAAAGACAAAGTTAAAATAACTATGTGTCTCCTGCATGAATCATCTTTAGAGGTTAAACATTGATTTAAAAAAAACATATGTATATATATATATATGCCACAAAAAGAAAGCATCATTTATTAAAATAACATGACAAGAGGTACAAATGGTCATAGAAATATTAAGTGTTTAAAAACTATAGCTGTTTTACATACAGCCCAGAGTTTATTCCAAAATGAGTGTCATCATAATGTGCAAGATGTTGCTAAATATGCTTAATAAACAGAAATAAGAACACTGAGATGGAAATTATATCAAAAGTAGGCAAATTGATTGATAATAGAGAGATATATGAACCAGGGTGAGTTTTAGAGCTATTTGGAAAGTTTAAGAATAATCTGATCTGATTTCCAATTTGTGGAAACTTGCCTCTCCACTCTGTGGACATTGATTAGAAAGGAGTACGAGTAGAATAGGAGAGAGCTGACAGAAGTCAACTACAGCAAGTAAGAGGCAATCTAACTTTCACTAAGACTAGTGTGAGAATATTGGTGGTAGTGGGAGCAATGTTATGGATTGGAGATATGATTTTGAAGTTAGAACAGAAAGACTTTCTGGTGGATTGAGTACTATAATACGAATAGAATGAGGGAAACAGGTATCAAGCATGATGCCTTTGTTTTAGGGTTGATTTACTGGGTTAAATACTAGTATCAATTGCTGAAATGGAAAATACAGGAGAAGGTTTGGAGAGGTATGAATCCAAACAAACTGAGATGTTGACTTTGAAATGCTTTTTGACATCCCAACTGAGATGTTGAATATTGTTTTAGATATTGGGTCTTGTGTTCAGAGAGGAGATAGGGCATAAATAAAATATCATGGACATCATCAGCTATAAATGGCATTTAAATACCTGGGGAGAGATGATATAATGTCGGGAGTGAATGCATCTAGAGAAGAGGAAAGAGCAAAGCACCGCAATACTCACCGACTGGTTCAAGAACAAAGAACCAGGAAAGGAGATGAAACAGACATTTAAAGGACTATTCATTGACCTCAAGGAAAATATGTTTACAAGAACAGGTATGTGTTTCCATTGGTATAACAAAGGGACACTTTAGTAAATAAATTAGTTGTACGGATAAAATCCTACTGTATTTCAGATGAGAAAGTGATTACTTCTGACAGGGGTCATTTTAGAATTTTCTTGATTTCTGCCTTTCCTTTTTTCTTCTTCAAAATAATCTGTTTTTATCAGAAGTCTCTATATCAGTCTTTCCTCAATGTCCTCCTTACCCCAGTCAGGGCTTCAAATACTGCAGCTATATTCCATGGTCTTCTGCTATTGTTTCCTAGAGTGTCTTGGCTTTCCATTTATTTCTTTACTTCTATGACATCTGTCTAATTCATTATGCCTTCCTTTTTTGTCATAGAATTTGATGTTCTAGGCCCCTATGTAAAAGTGAACACACTCCTCAACAGAGATCCATGAAGTTCTGGTTAAGGTGGGACCATTGGAACTGAGACATGAAAGTTGAATAGAATTTTAACATGTAAACACATTATCATGCAAAGGACTTCATCCTGTCTCATGATAACAGCTTGAATTTGCATATTATTTTTTAAATTCTGGCAGAGGTAGATTATCTGAAGCTAATGCAATCCAAACAGATTTACTGTGAATCTATTTTTTTGATCCATTTGTACTATGTTAATGCTTTCTTGGCTACTAATTAGGACCCTAAAAATGAATGATATTCTAGATAGTTAGCCTTACTGTAAGTCCATATTGGTTTGGATTTTCAATTTTTTTTAACTGTGACTAATATGTGTTTCCATTTGTGAAGTCCAAGCTATGACCAAGGAAGCATCATGGAAAAAGAGAAAGAGATTCATTAGGGAAAAGAGAAAGAGGTTCATTTCCTTCCACAATCCAATAGATGTGAACAGTGGTTTTAGTCATAAAAAATTGAGTGGTTCTGTTACATGACACAATATTGCTTATGTTATGACTTTTGAAATATCTTAGTGCTTTGACCACCTGTGATATATGAGAAAAAAGAAAATCATAAGGAAAACAAAAGGTTAAGAGGTAGAGATGGAAAATCATTTTCTTTTCAGTAAAATTGTCATATTTTTATGCAAATGTGTCTTCTCTCTATTCTGTGAACTATTTCTCTCATAAAATTTTTTTTTAGACTAATTGTTCTATCTGCTACTTGCTAAATCTGTTTTCTAAATTACAAATTCAGCTTCCACTGCGGGTATACTGCCAGCCACTTCTTTCACAAAAGATCTTTGTACTAATTATTTTATCTGCTGCTCACTAAATCTGTTTGCTAAATTATACCTTCCATAGAAATAACACCAAAACCTATTCAGGAAGCAATTAGTAGGTATTGACATTTTTTTTTTTTAAAGCAGAGCTTATATGCTTTAGATTGTGTGGGAGGGTGTGAAAGATAGATGTACAAATAACGTACCAGTCAAGGGACTACAGGTCTTTTAGGAGAATATAACATTAATTTCACAAATGCATTTTCTAAAGGATTTGTCAAAAGTAGGTCTCTTGACATTCAGTGTGCCTAAAACTATGGAAAGACATTTTTATGTGCTATTATTGAATATAAATCTTAAAGATATATGTTCCCAATTTAAAATAGTAAAGCTCCTGCCCAGACTTTAACTCTCCATATCTTTTTTTCCCCTTCTAAATCACAATTGAGATTTTCTGAGTCTATTATAGTTTTGCCTCAGGAGCAGAAACACTAAGCATTATTTTTGTGGTGTTTAAAAAATACATAACAAAATAAATCATATAAAAAATAAGTTTTTCTCATCATTATTACCATGTTGAACTTTAACCTTCATGAACTAATACCCTTTTGTCACTCTTTACAAATAATATTTTTGAAATCACTCATTATAGATATGTTTAAAAATATCTGGAAAATAATTTGAACCAATAAAACAAGAAAATTAAGGAACTTGGTGAATGGGTGCCAAGTGGACTAATTATAATGGGTGAAAATGAGGCTCAATGCCGCCGTAGGGCAGAGTTGAGGTTTTGTATGAACCATATGTTTTTATTTTATTTTTTTTCTTTATTGATATTAGAGAGAGAGGAAGGGAGAGGGAGAGAGATAGAAACATCGATGAGAGAGAACATCAATTGGCCGCCTCCTGCACGCCCTCCACTGGGGATTGGGCCCATAACCCAGGCATATGCACTGACTGGGAATTGAACTGGTGACCTCTTGGTTGATGGGTACATGGTTAACGACTGAGCCACACTGGCCAGGCTATTTTTATTCTTTTTGATACTTCTTTAGTGTTTCACATAATGGCATATAAAAATAATGTGAATTTTATCAGTTTAACTGCATTTTACTTATAGCTACCAAATTTCTAGGCTTCTATGTTCTAAATTTATTTTCCCCAAAAGAAAAAAAAAATTAATGTTATATATTTCCAACCAGTATGGGCAATAATCTTAAACTTGTAATTTAAAAAAAATTTATCATGGATTCCCAATAGATGATTATTAAACTAACTTTTTTAGTATAAACTATCATATAACTCAATGGAAACTGATCATAATGGTATAAATTTTTCCTTTTAAAGTGTGTGTGTTTGGAACATGTTTTGCAACATAAATGGTAGATTCATCAATTAATCAATGAAGCCAATGGCCAGTGCTTTGTGCCTTTGTCTAACTGAGGATGTCATCCCAGCCCTCTGCCCTGTTCTTAATCTATTTCCTGATAGAAGTGGAAAAGACCTTGCAAGTAAGTAAGTGAATTCCATTTGTATCTGGGACTAAGGAACTCTGAACTCCAACACTATTCAACATTTGGCGCTTAAAAATTCATTACATTTCATTTGTTCTATTTTACACTTTTAAGATGCTTCTTTTTATCACACTCTGTCTTGACTCTCCCTGCAGAGGCTTGCCATTCTAGTCACCTGGTAACCTTACAACCTCAGCTCTCTCAAGACTTGAGGACATTTAGGAATCTGCTGTTTTTCCTGTTTTCTGGTTTCAGGGTAGGAGCCTTGTCCTATTGCGATTTTCTGTGTTCTAAGCAGAAGGAGAATTTGGGTGCAAGTAATTCATTCAGGAGGGAATTCCTGGAAACACTGTTGGGATAATGGGAATTAAACACTGAATAGAAGAAAAGTGTTACAGGTAGCATCAATGAGCAGGTATAACTATAACTATAAATACTGGCAGACTGTGGACCACCTGCCTCAAAGCTTTCCCATCTGATGGGTGAGGAAACTGAGGGGCTTATTCACCAAATATTATTTCCATCATTGTTTCAGGACAGCCCCAATGGCCTTACCTTCGGAAGGGTTCTTTGCTTTATAACTTTTCTAATTTTCTTGAAAAAAAAAAAAAGGTATCATAGCATGCATAAGCTTTTAAAAAGTTGCACCAAAAAGATAGCAGAGGTTACAAGTGATTGTATACTAAGTGATGCACAAGTATATTTCATTGCAAAGCAATTCTATCATTTTTGTTCTTTTCTCAATATCAGAAAGTATTTGTAAAATGAAGGGAGCATGAAAATACAAAATTCTAATGTAAAGGTATGTTTGAAAGTATAAATGTCATTAAAAACATTAAAGTTATTTAAACACAAGGATTTCTTTTGATTTTTAAATTAAAATAGGAATTTGAGAAACAGCTGTCAGAAGGTAGTCTTTATGTTTGTTACTTGCCACTATATAACAATTTTTAAACATTTCTGGGTTTTCTACATAAAATGAACTAATTAATTTTTAAGGTAATTTCTAAAAAATAAATTATTTATTAGAAGGTGCAGATTTACCTTTGTATCATTTATCTTTCTGAATCAGATAATGTAAATACTTTGTTCCATTGTCTTTTTTCAAAGTTATTATAACTTTTATAATTAATTTCTATATATTTTAATGTATTTATACTGGGAAAACAATTTTTGAGAAATGCATTTAATTTTAATAAGCATATATCAAATTTATTTTGGGTTCCATAATACATACTATGGTGCTAATGTTTCTCTTACCTAATTAATTTTTTTGAGTGTTTTATAGAATTTTGAGAATATAAATCAAATCTGGTGGTAATTTGCTTATCTTATTAATACATTGTTTGTGTATATCAGCCCCCAGAAAAAAATAGAAATGAACCTCTCTGAGCCCAATGGAGTTTATAGTTTCAATTTAATCTACTCTTTGGCAACTGTGATGAATGATCATGACTAGAAATAAGACTGTTGATAAACATAGAGTAGGAAAAGGGGGCTGTGTCTGCTGATCATATTGTAATATCAGCTTTATGAGAATCAAAGACTGTGTCACACTCTGATCTCTAGATATAGTCCTTGTTATATCAATATAGTATGCTATGAGATTCCCAGAAGGTAAGATGATATAAATGATTAAATTATCAATTTCATTCAGGACTTATCACAGATGACAATAGTAGTTGGTTTTAAAATAGAAATCAAATTCCGGGAAGAGGTTATGTAAATTATCTCAGAAAAGGAACTATTGCATCTGTCAATACGGAGCTCAAACAAAAACAGTTTCTAAGCTGTTTGGGGGGGGGGGTACTATTCAAAGGGCTTCAGAACAGAATCCAAGACAAGTGAGCAAGTAAAGAGAGCATTTTTCTTCCTTGTAAAAATAGTGAAGACAGAAATGCAGTGGTAACCAGGGTGCTGGGGGGTGGGAGATTGAGGAAGTGTTTGACTGCTATTTTGTTTGACAGCTTCTGGAGCATGTTCATATGCTGATGGGAAACGTCCAATGAAAATGGGTCACTGGTGATGTGAGTTAGTGAGGGGTATAAATGATGGAGTGACTTTCTGGCAAAGTGTATAGGGTAGGAGGACCAGAAATCAATTTGATGAATAGGCTGCCCTTACATAGGAATACAAAAAGACCATAATAGTTGAGGAACTTCATCATTTTTAAAAATAGAAAGGGAGAATTATCATTACAAATGCATTATTGAATGTGTGGTGATGAGCAATAAGATCCAGTTTGAAAGCTTCTTTCTCACTGAAGGAAGGAGCATTGGGAGTAATGGAGGTGTAGGAGAAGTAGTTTATTCAAGCATTTTTAAAGTAGAAAACATTATACATGTGCATTAGTTCTATAGATGATCAGTACTTTAAAAATAAGCAAATATTTAACTAAAGAATATTCATCTTGCCCCGGCCAGTTTGGCTCAGTGGTTGGAGCATTGGCCTGCGGACCAGTGAGTCCCAGGTTCAGTTCCCGCTAGGGGCACGTACCAATAAAAAAAATAAAAATAAAAATAAAAAAGAATATTCATCTTCACACTTTAAACATTATTTTCACTAAACTCTGAAACAGCTAATTACATTCCACTACAAAAAGTGTTCTTTGCTCATATCAATGTAGATAAGATTTCCAGGGTTTTTTAATGTTTCTCATTTTCCCTTAAAAAAATAACACACAGTATTTTTTTATTTTTTTTAGTTCTTCCAACTAATGAATTGTAGCATTCTCTTGATTATAAAAATAGGTACTTGAGACTTATAACAGATACTTAACTATAGATTCATTGGTTATAGGCATGAACAATACAGAATATTTTCATAAACTCTAAAGCAGCAAGCATAGCCATATACTCATAAGCAGTGAAGCAGTACCCTGGCCGGTGTGGCTCAGTTGGTTGGGCATTGTCCTGTGCACTCGATGGGTTGCCAGTTCCATTCCCAGTCAGGGCACATGCCCTGGTTGCAGGCTTGATTTCCAGTGGGAGACGTGTTGGAGGTAGCAGATCAATGTTTTGGTCTCACATCAATGTTTCTCCCCCTCCCTTACTTTCTCTCTAAAAACCAATAATAAAATATCTTTAAAAAATAAAAAATTGAAGCAGCTGAGGAAGCATAGGCAACCATATTTTCAGTTAAAATGTCATGTACTATGATGGTTTTTAAGTAATTATCAGAGATTGACACTGGGAAGGATCCTCCTAATCAGAGAATTTTTATTAATCACTCCTTCACTGTGCCTATGCAAATAATGTTCCTATTAGTAGTCAAATTTAAAACAACAGGTTTATTTCATTAATGAATAAAAGGAAGTTACCAGTGATACTGTCAGCACTATGGCTAATATTAAAATCTGAACAGCAATATGACAGACATAAAAAGTTGATTACCAAAAGAGAAAAATGAAAGTTCATTGACAATATTTACTCAGACAAAATTGTAGTCATCACTAGCCAGGATCATGCAGGTAAGGGAGAAAAATATTCTCTCATTAAATGTGCAGTTCTGGCTCAGAGTCCTTTGAGTTCTAATTATTTTTATCTCTTTTGTAAATCAACCACATGTCAGTACATAAATTAATTATTTTACAGTAATTTTAAATCATTATTAAATGTACATTGTTATTATTGAACACATTGTCAACTTTGTTTCTCCTCCACGCACAACTATAATTTATCTTGTTTCCATAATGTGTTATGAAGTATAAAGTTGATCAGAATAAGTTATTTCAAAAAGAGAATAACAGCTATATGACTCGCTTTTTTGAATTTAGAAAATATAAATAGATGCACTCTAGAAAGCACAACAGTTTACACCCACTAGGAAGTTCAAGTGGGATCTTGAAAAGTATGAGCAAATCCAAGGTGCCCAAAATCCAAGGGGTGAGATGCTGTATGCCATTTAAGAGTGTGTGATGATCCACCTCTAGGACACTAGCTGAGAACTGATGTTGGGAAACTATTGACTAAAGTCAAGCAGAGATGTAGAAACATCCATTTGAATTAGGAATGATACACAACAACCAGGAGGCAAGAAAGAATTTATCTTCCAGATTCTCAAATAATGAATTTTCTCATTCCATTCAGTACTGAAAATGGCAGTGTCTCTGCCAACTGAGGTGGTGATGCAGCACTAGGGATTGGCTGTCCCCACCTTCTCCATTATTGTTCAAGTTCCCTGAAAATGGCTTTCAATTCAAATTGTCCCTCAGGTCTGTTCCATTCAGTCCGCTTTGTCCATGCCACTGCATTGGCATATTTCTTGCTGCTTTCAGGACTTCTAAGTCTAGATTTATAGACATAGTGAAACACATAGGATGGCTTACTCCAGTTGGTGTATATGAGTTCATAGGAATTAAACTTATGATTACTTATGTAGTTTTTATTACTATTATAATTTGCACACATATAAGAAAAAACCAATTGGTAATAAGGCCAAGAAAGGCTGAGTAGATGAAAAACAAGGTTGTCTAAGCTAACAAGCCCTACCCATCAAAATGAAATGGTAGCAAAGGGAATAGAGATGGTCCTAAAAAGTTTTCCTGGGATGAGTACTAGGAGGAATCTAGTGGAATCTAAAATAAGAATAAACAGACAGTAATTATTATAATCATCATCATCATCATTATTACTATTTGATTGAGTACATAAAGCTGCACATTGTGTCGGAGACTATCTGAAGGAATGCAGAGTTATTTCTTCAGAGCCTTCTGGTTATGTTCATGAACTTAATAAACCATACAGTGGCATAAATTCTCCTTTTGATTTGTTTCTGCTAGCTAATACCATCCTATGCAGGACATTGTGCAATGCGTTGGACAGAGACAAGGCCTCCTCACTGTTTCTGCTGGTTGAGCTCAGATTCAAATGTTCAGGCATCTAACATTGCTCTCCTTTTCCATATCACTGCCTGCGAAAGAAATGTTATCACTTCTTTTGATGATGCAGTTGCTGATCTATCCATATAACTCAGCACTAACTGATTCCGATAGCTCTCAGGGACTGGGGATGGCACACATGTGTTGCATTAAGATTGTTCTGGTCATGCAGACTATAGCTGTGAATTCTGTCCATACATCTTACTTTTATTAAGAAGAGATGACATTATTCACAGTAGAAATGAAAGAGATCAAAGTCATGATATATTTGGTCCTAGTTGCCTCTTGGAGGAGGTGGCACAGAGGTCAGAATACTTCTTTCAGCTGACTAAAATCTACCTTTATGGAATGCTCTTACAAGTAATTGCTTTGAGAGAAGTGTACAAATGGAAGACAGCCAAGAGTAAGGATATTGTTATTACAAGTGTTTTCAAACATATGCCTGAGCCACTGTTGCTATTGGTATAGAAGAACAGCTGAAGTAAAATTAAAGTACCTACGTGATTTAATCTTTTGAATGGTAACAGCAATTCTTCCTTTGCAAATAGGCATTTCCCTTGCTGAGTCTATTCGTGTGTACCTTATTGAATGAGGCAATGATCTGACAGTGTTAAGTTGACTGCTGGAAAAAGATGGAGTGTGAGTAAAAACCTAGTTTATATAGATATATCTTAACTCTAATAAATATCATTCTTTAGAATAGAAATAAGGTGATAAAAAATGTCATTTACTATCTTATCTTTAAAATGTTATGCAAACTGTTTAACTTTGGCAAATGATTTATGGCTTGGGTGAAGTGCTCATGGAAAACCAGTATATCAGGAGTAAATTGTGTTCTCTAACTTTCCACTTCAAACAGCACAATGTGAAAGAGTCTATATCATTATGTTATGAAATAGTGAAACAGTGATAAAAGTTGGCCACATATCTAGAAGCTGGAAGTGTTTCGACATATTGATTGAACTGACAGAGGATACTATTGACTTTTTGCAAAATATTGGTGTTAAAATAAAAAGAATTTATTTCTACTTTAAGATGATGGTCTAATCAATGGATTTACCTCCTTCCTGTTTTAAAATATTGGTAAGATAACAATTACATAAAAAGGGAAAAACATTCAAAAGAGATGAAGTAATCGTGACATTAGTTACCCAGGGACTGATGAATTTTTGGAAAACAAAGCAATATGAGACCTGATTTCCATGACATTTTTTCCATTAGTACAGCATATAAATATAATAAAGTATTATCTAACCTTTTGGAATGTTTTAGTCAGCAAAATGCCCTTAAGATTCATTCACCCCAGTATCTGTGCACATCAATTTTACTTTCAACAGTAAAATGCAATTTAAAACTCAAGAGGAAAAGTATAGTCTCTTTATTTATATTTAAAATATTCATTTCTTGTTTTTTCCTGATGTTTCAAGTTCAATCTGTTATCATTTCTTCTTTGTCAATTCTTGTAGAGGCAAGTATGCTGATGTCAAATTCTTTTCGTTTTCTTTCATCTGAGAATGCCTTTATTTCACCTTCACAAATGAAGAATATATTTATTGAGAACATAGAAATTAGATTGTCACAGATATTTTTTTTCAACATTTGAAAAATATTTTGTGACGTCCTTCTGATATACATATCAAAATTCTCTGTCATGTAAATTGTTCCCCATACACTCTTCATTGTTTCTCTGTGATTGTTTGTAGTTCTCAGAAATTTGTTTATGATGGCTCTCCATCTGAATTTATTTATATTTACACTATTTGGAGTTTTCTAATATTCTTGAATCTGGAATTTTATATCTTTCACCAAATTTTGGAGGTTTCAGCCACTGTTTCTTCAAATATTTTTTCTACCCACATTGTGCCTCTTCTCTTTCTGGTTCTCTGATCATTTTATTGCTGTCCCACCTTATGGCTCAGTTCATTTTTAAAAATTACTTTATCCCTTTTGTTCATATTGGATAATTTCTTTTATCTAAATTCAAGTTCACTTTTCTTTTCTCTATCAACTTCATTCTTCTATTGAGCCATGCAGTGAGATTTATATTTTGATTATTATATTTTTTATTTCTACAATTTTAATGTGATTCTTCCTTATTTTTCTATTTCTTTGTTGAGATATTTCTTTTTTCCTTTATTGATTTGAGAGAGAGAGAGAGAGAGAGAGAGAGAGACATCAGTGACAGAGAATATCGACCAGCCGTCTCCTACATGCCCCCATCTGGGGACTTGGCCCACAACCTGAGCATGTGGCCCAACCGAGAATCGAACTGGAGACCTCTTGGTGCATGGGTTGACGCTCAACCACTGAGCCACACTGGCCGGGCTGTTGAGATTTTTTTAATCATTTATTTCAAGAGTATTCATGATGGCTTTCTGGAAAATTTATTTATTATAGCCACCTTAGAATCCTAGTTCAATAATTTCTACATCTCTATGATCTTGCTCTTGATGTTTATTTATTTATTTTTTTTCCAGGTGAGATTTCTCTGGTTCTTAGTGTGATGAATAATTTTGGTTATACCCCATGCATTTTATATCTCATGTTATAAGAATCTAGTTTCTGTTGAAATCTTCTACATTAACAAGTAGTCATTGCATTTAGGTTTAGAATACATTTTTGAAATACATTTTTTTTTGGTGGTGGTGTTAAATAAAATTTGAATTTACATCAATCAATAGTAAAAATATAGGAAATTTTTTAAACTATATAATTCTGGCATATTTATAATCACAAAATATTACTGATAATAATAATAATAATTAAACTTTATTAAATAGAGGGTTATAGTATATTTAAAGTTTGAAAACCTCAATATTGTTCAGTAATTCTCCCCAAATTAATTATAGATTTGTTGGAATCAAAATAAAAATTCTGCAGGCTTTTTTGTTTAAATTGACAATATGATTATAAAGTTTATAAGGGAATAAAAAATATAATTACCAAAACAATTTTGAAAAGAATAGCAAAAGCATAAAACTTAGATAACCTGACTTAAAATAGTTATCAAAACAATGCTGTATAGTAAAAAGCAAACAAACAACAACATAGATTAATGAAACTGAAAAGAGACCAAAAATTGAGCAGCCCTTACACCAACTTTCCAAGTAGCTACACAGGGAAAGTGTAGTCTTTTAAACAAATGGATAATATGTGCTCAATATGTGCTCAATAACATTATGCTCAATTAATATTCAACAAAGGTGGCAAGAGCATACAATGGAGTAAAGACAGCCTCTTTAATAAATGGTGTTGGGAAAATTGGACAGATACATGCAAAAAAATGAAACTAGACAACCATCTTACACCATACACAAGAATAAACTCAAAATGGATAAAAGACTTAAATGTGACTCATGAATCCATAAAAATCCTAGAAGAAAATGTAGGCAACAAAATTTCGGACATCATACGCAGTAGAATCTTCACTGATATATCACCTAAGGCAACAGAAACAAAGGAAAAAATGAACATGTGAGACTACATCAAACACAAAAGCTTCTGCACAGCAAAAGAAACAACCATCAAAGTGGAAAGGCAACCCACTGTATGGGAGAGCATAATTGCCAATGATATATCAGATAAGGGATTAATTTCCGAAATATATAGAGTGCTCATACATCTCAACAAAAGGAAGACAAAAAACCCAATTAAAAAATGGGCTGAGGAACTAAATAGACACCTCTCCAAACAGGACATATAAATGGCCAAGAGACATATGAAGAAATGCTCAACATCACTCATCATAAGAGAGATGCAAATTAAAACAACAATGAGGTATCACCTCACACCTGTCAGAATAGCCGCCATCAACAAAGCATCAAACAACAAGTGTTGGCGAGGGTGTGGAGAAAAGGGGACTCTAGTACACTGCTGGTGGGAATGCAGACTGGTGCAGCCACTATGGAAAACACTATGGTGTTACCTCAAAAAATTAAAAATTGAATTGCCATTTGACCCAGTGATCCCACTTCTAGGAATATACCCTAAGAAGCCTGAAACACCAAACAGAAAGATGTACCCCCATGTTCATAGCAGTGCTATTTACAATAGCTAAGATCTGGAAACAGCCCAAGTATCCATCAGTAGACGAATGGATAAAAAAAGCTGTGGTACATATACACAATGGAGTACTATGAAGCTGTAAGAAAGAAAGATCTCTTATCCTTTGTGACGACATGGGAGGACCTGGAAACTATTATCCTAAGTGAAACCAGCCAAGCAGAGAAAGACAAATATCATATGATCTCACTTATTTCTGGAATATAATAAACATAACAGTCTGAGGAACAGGGTAGTCCCAGAGATGTGGAAGTAGGGTACAGACTGTCAATTGCCAGAAGAGGGGGTGGGGGAGGGGAGCAATGAACCACAGAACTTGTACGCATGTACTCATAACCAATGGACATGGACAACAAAACTGGGGACGGGGCAGGGAGGGAGGGGAGGGAGGGTGACAATGGGGGGAAAAGGAGAAACATCTGTAACAAAAATAAATCAATAAAAAAAAAGAAAACAGAAAAAAAACAAAAAACAAAAAAAAACAAATGGATAATATGTGCATTGTGTATGCTTTTTCATGCCCTTTAAATATTCCCATATTTTTATAGCTAAAGTGGGTTTATATTAATAGAAAGTGTTAGTCAGGTCATGCTTTTGCAACCAATTAGACAGGGGTTTTTTTTTTGTGTGTGTGTTTTTTTTTTAATGTGGTAATTTAGACCTTTACCCTTACTATTATAAGTGATATATTTAAATTCATTCCTACCATCTTGTCTATTTATGTCATCTTATCCTTGTTCTCTTTTCCCACTTTTTCTTTTCACTTTAGGATTTATTCAGCATTTTTTATAATTCTTTAGTATCTCAATTATTGGCTTATAATTCACACCCCTTTAAAAAAAGAATATTTGTCCTAGGACTTAGAATGCAGTAGACCTTTGAACAACACCGGTTTCAATGCATGGATACAATTATATGTGGATTTAAAAAAATAAACACAGTCGGCCCTCCATATGCATCCATGGATTCAACAAAATGTAGACCAAAAACAGTATTTTTGATCCACAGTTGAGAATCCATAGATTTGCCAAGGACTAACTATATAAATTGTTCTATGTCATTTTATATGAGTGATGTGCTATCGGCAGGTTGTCCTGGAACGAATCCCTCATGGATAGGACTGAAGTTTTGGGGGAGTCAAAACTTATATGAAGATTATTAATTTGTGGGGTTGGCACCCCCGACCCTCCCCCGTGTTGTTCAATGGTCAATATATATATCAATAATTTATGTAGAGGGTTCTCTTTACAAATTAGTCAAACACAGTTTTTCTTTGTTTTATTTAAAAACTCACCACAGTATGTTTGATTATAATTACAGATTTCTTTTTGTAAACTGAAGTCTTTCTTGGATACTTTTCTCATTGTTTTATATTTTTATGGCCTTAAGTTTGTTCTATGACATTTATAATTTTCTCCTCAAAGTTGCATGAATTGTAATTCTTGAGTCAATTCAATATTAGACTAGTTAAGCACTTGCTTATACATTTTTAGAATTTATCCCTAAAAGGTTCATTATATTGAATGTTTAAAAATAAATTTTAAACACCTGAAATAATTTTGTTACATTTAGTTCTATATTTGAATATTCCATATAGATAGAAACCTTAAGAAAAAAAATGCTTTTGACATTTGTCCAAGATGGGATACAAAGCCTGAGCATCTAAATCATTTTTAAAAGATTTTGCTTCATATTAAACATACTTAAGAAATTGATACTAATTTAGTATTAATATTGAATGGTCATAGATATCAAATATGTGTTCTAGTGTTGGAGATTAGTTAATTTATTTGGAAACTTTTCATTGAAATTTCTTTTTTCTCTATGCTAAGCACAAGTTAAATATTGGTAAGAAGAAGAAGAAGAAGAAGAAGAAGAAGAAGAAGAAGAAGAAGGAGGAGGAGGAGGAGGAGGAGGAGGAGGAGGAGGAGGAGGAGGAGGAGGAGGAGGAGGAGGAGGAGGAGGAGGAGGAGGAGGAGGAGGAGGAGGGAGTGGGAGGAGGGAGCGGGAGGAGGAGGGGAGGGGGAGGAGGAGGAGGGAGAGAAGAAGAAGGAGAAGAAGAAGGAGAAGAAGAAGAAAAGGAAGAAGTAAAAGTTGCATCTCTTGGCTAGTCATTAGGAACAAATATGTAATGCACAAGAAAATATACAATTAATTATAAGTTTATGAATAACAGGGGATTGAATTTAGATGGTATTTCCTAAACTTAGCTTGGGATGAGATCAGAAGTCCTAACTCCTGGTACACTTTTCTACTAATTGAATTACTGAAGCATAATCTAAAAAAAAAAGAAACCCTAGCAGCCTTTTGCAGGTGGGTATCATCACCGTTATTGTCATCATCCTCATAGCTGTCACCTTGGTTTGTCGACATCCTCTGTGGTAAAGTGTACCGCAGTTCACTGTCAAGTGATTAAGGAGTTTAACCTTATATTGGAAAAGATGACCTTATATCTCATTGGAAATGCTTCCAAAAGAAAAATAAATAAATTTCATATGTCTCTTTAGATATTCTATGGAAGCCAACCATCTAATCTAAAATAAATTACATGCATGTTCTCTTTTGGAAAACTAAGAATATGCTTTTTGGGTTTTTTGTTTCTTTGTTTGCTTTTCTTTAAATAAAAGCCAGCCTTCTCTGACAAAGAAAAACAAGGCAATACTTACTGCTGCATTTTTAAAAGCATACTAACATAAGGCATCTAAAGACAACTTACAAGTGTGCGGGAAATTTTCATTTTAAGAAAAGTTTTATCTTGTTTTAAGAAGAGAAAATTGAAGTTCCTATGTCAATCCAAACAATATGAAATAAAAGGCAGAAAAAGAACCCAGATGTGAGAAGGAATGCAAATCACCACACTAAGAAACAGAGAAAATGACTCAGCAGGATCCAAAAATAATAAGGAACTCGGAGAGCATATTGGTAAAATATTAAAAGTTCTTTGAAAACTTTTAAGTGACAACATATTTAGAAGATTTTTTTCTTCTTGGGCAGTATGATGAGACTTTTTAGAAAATAGATTACCAGTGGGGATTGATAGCTATTGCAATATTTATTTACCTTTTTAAAAAATAAAACAGAAGTAAAAAGTGAGGTTTCTGTGAAGTTATGTCCTAGTACATAGAAATGTTTCAATGTGCGTGGATATTATCTGTACTAGAATTCAGAGATAGGGACACCAGACATTTCCAAAACAAATATGCCTGGTTTATATAGATTTTGAAACTTTAAAAGGAAAAACAAATAAAAACAAAAAAATAAGAAAAGCAAAACAAACATAAAAATTAAAGTATGAGTTCTTTTGGGCAGAGTTCTAGAAAATTTTGCTGTTTTTGTTTTATAGAATTATGAATTTTTAAAGTCTCTTTTATTTGATGGATTATAAAAACAAACAGTATTTCTTGCCTAGGTATATTAACACTGCAAAGACATCAACTATAATATATCCTTCTAATTATAGTGGAAGATGGATTTTTCCATTTTGTTGGGGGATTAAAATTTGCAGTGCGATTAGAGATTAAACTAATACTTGAAAAGCATGTGTTAACATGTATTTTTCATTAATAAAGTTTTCAAGCTATATGGTCATTATTTTCCTTAGTTTTGAAGATAGACAGAGGGGTGAAATGTCATGGAGTAATCAGAGAATAAAGATAAATTGGATAGATAGAACTATGTGTCCTAAGAGAAAAAGGAAGCAACGATAATGAACATAAATCATATGCAACTACAATTTTTTAAATGGATACTGAAGAACCTAAGAGAGCTCACAAAGGGGTTCAGCAGAGAACATAGATAAAATAGCAACTGCAACAATTGGTATTTAGAAACGTTAATGCTCTCTTGCATGCTAAAGTTGAATTTAAATGTAAAATAGCCCATGTTTCTCTGCTCTCCCTCCAAAATTCTACTGTTTCCTCTTCTTATTTATAAATCACTGAATTGTACAGTCCCCCAAAATGTACTTTAGCAATTTTTTTCCATTTCTTTCCAGATACCTCTGTTGATATTGCCAGAAAAGCCAGATCTAAAGGCCTCAGTACTGCCCTTCTGAATAGTGTTGTTTCTTGAATCCTACCCACACCTCACTAAATAACATTTGCCAATGACACTTGATACTAAAACTGTACTGCTAAGTTTGGAGAATCTCTTTCCACTATCCTGCACTCACTGAAATGGCATATGTGTGTGTTGTGTCAAGTTATGCAGTCAAGTAATAGAAGTGATGGCCTAAAATTTAAATATCTCTGGGTGACCACTTTTTCTATTTGTATTTCTAAGTGGTTACGACCTAAGACTTACACAGGAACTCATATGTCGGATGGTTAGTGGATCAATTTCCCAAGTTCTACTGGGGACACAAATTCCTCTCACTAGGTGTGTGTACATTTTGGCAGGTGCTTGGGCTCATTCCTGCCAAGGAATTCCTTCTCACGTCTCACGTATTCATATGCCCCTGTGTTGAGTAATAAACTTACTGGCAGACTAGTGTTTAGCTTTGAACTTTCATTACCTTAGGTTAATTGTCTTTGATGCTGGGTAATAGCCACTTGTCTTTAAAACCCAAGCTAAATAAAAATCTCTTTCTTTTTGGTTGCCACATCAGAAAAACACATTACAGTTCCTGAATAACAATAGATAGTATAATTCAACCTGATTCAATGACCAGAAATATCTAAGGAGAAAATATCAAATTTTTACTTGCTGTGATTCAATTCTATAAAAAATAAGATAGCATTGCAGCATAAATTAATATGAGTATTTTAAGGCTCTTTATATATATAAAAAACTTAAATTAACTGTTCACTTGTGTGTATGCTGTATAAGTGTGTATGTGTGTGCATTTTACAAGGTGGGGCAAAAGTTGGTTTGCAGTTGTTCATATGGAAAATAATACAATAATTAATAATAATACAAGAATAAACCCTGTGTTTCATGTACTCACAACTATTTTTGCCTATCCGGTATGCCATCTCTTGTCTGCAAGATTCTTCAGAGCAGTCATGATATCACCAATTTTATAACTGCAAATTCCAAGAGAGCTTGTCATGAGGTAGTACAAATAAAGCTTTAAGAGCTGAATTAATACCAGTATTGGTTTTAATAAATCCTCACCAATGAGATGATATTTGTGCAACTCAGAGCTAAACCCTCTATAGCCAGTGGAGCCTGTCCAGCAAATCACAGGCTATGGATTTGTTTTTCTAACTTACACAAGACTAGAAGGAATAGAATAATGGGTCCAGTTAGCTGTTATCTGGCTTCAGAAACTGTCAACATTGCTAATCTGGATTATCTATCCACCCCCACTTCAAAGCAAATTCTATGTTACTATTTCACCTGTAAATTCGTTGGTGAGTAACTCTATAAGATTCTTATCAACATAAAACACATGTAACAACATTTATATAGTTTCTTAGTGTCTAATTCTTGTCAATGTTCACATGTCTTCTAATGATCTCATAAATACATTTTTATGTTTGGTTTTTACATCAAACTGACCCATACATGGCATTTGATGCTATGTTTTAAATTCTCTTTTAATTCATAGGCATTCTTGTTTCTTTATTTTTATTGCACATTTTGTGGAAGAAACTAGTTACTTGTCTTGTTGACTATCTCAGATTTTTTAATTTGGCAGTTTGCATGATCATAGTGCTCCCTATATTTTAATCCTTATAATTCCATAAAATGGAGGCTAGATTATAGTCGGGTTCAATTAATTGGGAAAAATAACATGTAGACCATCTTGTTAACTTTATATTTTGTCATTCAGGGGGTGCATATTGTCTGGTCATCCTGATGTTGATGATGTCAATGTAGAACAATGAATTCAGGTGTCAGCTTTTGCAATGAATCTTTCACTGACTAGTTTCACAGTGGTTGATGAAGTTTCCTAGATCCATTATTTTATTAATATTTGCAAAAGAGGTAAGTCTCTAATTCTGTCATTCTTTCTGAATTTATTACTGGAAATTCTTTAATACACAAAATTCTGTCATCAGCTCTTGGGTTACCTTGAAATCACACTGTATAAAGAAGGTAGAATAAATGTTTGACTGTTTTTTTCCTCTGTATTTATCAATATCCCAAAGAATTCATTGAATCCCCAGGAATCTCTAAAGATAAAAATTAGGTTTTTTAAAGTATAATTATACTCCCTTGGTTTTCTCTATATGCATATTTGATGTATGTCAATGCATTACAGAGATTAATTTTTGCTGCTCAAATTTTGGCAGGCAGATTTCTTAGATAGTTCAGAGATTTTTACACTTTGGTATACATGCCTTGTATAATCTATTCCTCTTGAATGTGAGTAAGATCTATAAATATAATATGATATCAAACACTCTATGGGTGGGAATTTGCAGATGTGATTAAGTCCATAGTTACTTGACTGAGTTAATCAAAATGGAGGTCTCACCTGTCAATACATTAGTATTTACATAATATTCAATACAAAAAAATTGAAATAGATTTTTAAATCAAAATCATCTACAGATCTACAGCTTTCTATCCTTAAAAGAAAAATCTATTGTAGTTAAAGAAAAGCATGGCTTTTTTTTTTTTTTCCATTTCTATTCTCTGATATCCAAATTCTATCCTATTATTTTCCCCTGTGGTTGTTTCTTTTTACCAGGATTTATGGATAGTAATACCAAAAAGAAGTAAAAAAAGAGATCCATTCTTTTCCTGTCCCTTGTGTTTGGATTCTTACATAAATAAAATAATTGTATTAAAAACAAATTCTTCCTATAAAAACTTGTAAAACAGCCCTGGCCAGTTTGGCTCAGCAGTTGGGGCATCGGCCCTCAGACCAAAGAGTCATGGATTTGATTCTTGTCAAGAGCACATACCTTGGTTACAGTTTGGGAGTTGTGCAGGAGGCAGCCAATCAATGTGTCTCTCTCACATTGATGTTTCTCTTTCTCTCTCCCTCCCACTATGTCTGACAATCAATGGAAAAATATCCTCGGGTGAATTAAAAAAAAACAAACTTGATTCCAAAACCAGAAAAAGACACTACAAAGAAAGAACACTACAGGCCAATATCCCTGATGAACATAGATGCCAAAATCCTTAACAAAATACTAGCAAATCGGATCCAGCAATATATTTAAAAAATTATTCACCATGACCAAGTGGGATTCATCCCAGGGATGCAAGGCTGGTACAATATTCGCAAATCAATAAATGTGATACATCACATAAACAAAATGAAAGATAAAAACCATATGATCATATCAATAGATGCTGAGAAAGCATTCGACAAAATCCAGCACCCATTTCTGATAAAAACGCTCAGAAATTTGGGAATAGAGGGATCATATCTCAACATTATAAAGGCCATATATGAAAGACCTAGAGCCAACATCATACTCAATGGACAAAAACTAAAAGCATTTCCCTTAAGAACAGGAACAAGACAAGGATGCCCACTCTAACCACTCTTATTTAACATAGTACTGGAAGTCTTAGCCACAGCAATCAGACATGAAGAAAAAATGAAAGGGATCCAAATTGGAAAGGAGGAAGTGAAACTGTCATTATTTGCAGATGACATGATATTGTACATAGAAAACCCTAAAGACTCCATCAAAAATCTACTAGACTTAATAAATGAATTTGGCAAAGTAGCAGGATACAAAATTAACGTCAAGAAATCGATGGCATTCTTACACACCAATGATGAACTCACAGAAAGAGAAACTAAAAAAACAATCCCATTTACCATCGCGGCAAAAAAATTAAGATACCTAGGAGTAAACTTAACCAAAGAAGTAAAGGACCTATTTGCAGAAAACTACAGGACATTGAAAAAAGAAATAGAGGAAGATATAAAAAAGTGGAAGCATATACCTTGTTCATGGATTGGAAGAATTAACATCATTAAAATGTCCATACTACCCAAAGCAATCTATAGATATAACGCAATCCCCATCAAAATACCAGCGACATATTTCATAGAACTAGAACAAATGCTTCAGAAGTTCATATGGAACCAAAAAAGACCCCGAATAGCTACAGCAATCTTGAAAAAGAAGAACAAAGTAGGCGGGATCACAATACCAGACATCAGGTTATACTACAAAGCTACTGTAATCAAAACAGCCTGGTACTGGCACAAGAACAGGCACATAGATCAATGGAATAGAACAGAGAACCCAGAAATTGACCCAAAACATCATGCTCAATTAATATTCGACAAAGGTGGCAAGAGCATACAATGGAGTAAAGACAGCCTCTTTAATAAATGGTGTTGGAAAAATTGGACAGATACATGTAAAAAAATGAAACTAGACCATCATCTTACACCATACACAAGAATAAACTCAAAATGGATAAAAGACTTAAATGTGACTCATGAATCCATAAAAATCCTAGAAGAAAATGTAGGCAACAAAATTTCGGACATCATACGCAGTAGAATCTTCACTGATATATCACCTAAGGCAACAGAAACAAAGGAAAAAATGAACACATGGGACTACATGAAACTCAAAAGCTTCTGCACAGCAGAAGAAACAACCATCAAAGTGGAAAGGCAACCCACTGTATGGGAGAGCATAATTGCCAATGATATATCAGATAAGGGATTAATTTCCAAAATATATAGAGTGCTCATACATCTCAACAAAAGGAAGACAAAAAACCCAATTAAAAAATGGGCTGAGGAACTAAATAGACACCTCTCCAAACAGGACATACAAATGGCCAAGAGACATATGAAGAAATGCTCAACATCACTCATCATCAGAGAGATGCAAATTAAAACAACAATGAGGTATCACCTCACACCTGTCAGAATAGCCGCCATCAACAAAGCATCAAACAACAAATGTTGGCGAGGGTGTGGAGAAAAGGGGACTCTAGTACACTGCTGGTGGGAGTGCAGACTGGTGCAGCCACTATGGAAAACACTATGGTGTTATCTCAAAAAATTAAAAATTGAATTACCATTTGACCCAGTGATCCCACTTCTAGAAATATACCCTAAGAAGCCTGAAACACCAAACAGAAAGAATATATGTACCCCCATGTTCATGGCAGCGCTATTTACAATAGCTAAGATCTGGAAACAGCCCAAGTGTCCATCAGTAGACGAATGGATAAAAAAGCAGTGGTACATATACACAATGGAGTACTATGCAGCTGTAAGAAAGATCTCTTGTCCTTTGCGATGACATGGGAGGACCTGGAAACTATTATCCTAAGTGAAACCAGCCAAGCAGAGAAAGACAAATATCATATGATCTCACTTATTTCTGGAATATAATAAACATAACAGTCTGAGGAACAGGGTAGTCCCAGAGATGTGGAAGTAGGGTACAGACTGACAATTGTCAGAAGCGGGGGTGGGGGAGGGGAGCAATGAACCACAGAACTTGTACGCATGTACTCATAACCAATGGACATGGACAACAAAACTGGGGACGGGGCAGGGAGGGAGAGGGAGGAGGGTGACAATGGGGGAAAAATGAGAAACATCTGTAACAAAAATAAATTAATAAAAAATAACTAATTAAATAAAAAAAACTTGTAAAATAATTTCAGAAATGTATTTAAAATGATGTCACATGTTAAAGAAAAAACAGAAAACCATTTTTTATTACTCTAAAAACTGTCATTTTAATTTTCCTTTGGCTTTAAATTTATAAATTTAATTTGTAAGAAAACAGTTTTGTATAATGTTGCTATCTGGATATGTTTTAGATACTGTGATATATACCATGTTATGAAGCATGAAAATATTTGTAAGCAAATACATGCAAAAATTATGTGTGACGTTTAACTTCCACCATGTGCAATAATTCCATCACCTAGCAATTATTCCGTCACAATATTGAATAACCACAGTAAAATAATGAATAACCTGTATGGTTAACTACTTAATTAGTTGTAGCCTTTGTCAAAAATTACAAACATTGCTAAGCTAAAAAACGTAAACTGTAAACAGTTTCTGTCCAATTTTCCCAATAAAAATATGTTTGAATTCCTACAACTAAATCTTATATCTATTTATGGTTTAAATTGTCACATTGTGAGATCTTTGCAATATTATCCCTGCAATCATACAGTTATCATAGTTGTCATTTAATTTTTTTAAAGCCTTAGTCATGATTTTCAATTTTGTGTTTTATTGACATCATAGAGTTATTAAAAAGTTCTCCCTAAATAGTGAGCTTTGTGCTCAAGAAAAGTTAGATTATAATATAAATTGAAATGTGATATAGATATAACTTAACATTTTAACTTTACTTGTTATTTATAATTGAAAAGCCAAAATTAATATGGATAGCATGATAAAGATATGAGTAGGATGAGATAAATGATACACACTACTGAAGCTATAGCTTATTCCAGTGTTTTATATTAAATAGTATATTACTTTTATGTTATAAATTTTTAGATTAAATTTATTGGGGGGACATTGGTTAATACAATTATATAGGCTTCAACTAGACTGTTTGTCCTTGTATATATAAATTATCTCAAAATGGATCAAGGATCTGAAATAATAAATTACATAGATAGAAGACATGAATATAATACCTGAAACAATAAATTACATAGAAGAAAATATAGGTACTAAACTTATGAACCTTGATCTTAGAGAAGATTTTATGAATTTGACTTTTAAGGCAAGGGAAGTAAAAGCAAAAATAAATAATTTGGATTTTGTCAAACTAAAAAGCTTCTGCACAGCAAAAGAAAACAACAAAACACAAAGGTAACCAACCAAATTGGAGGAGACATTTGCAAACAACAGCTCCGACATGGGGTCCATATCCAAAATATACAAAGAATTCAAACAACTCAACACCCCCCCCAAAATCCAATTAGAATATGCTATAAAATTTGATGGTTATTTCTGAATCCACACCTCATTTGATCTATGACAGTATTTGAAAAATTTAATCAGCCACTTCTCTGTGACTTTTGTCACTTAACTTTCAAGAGACCACACTTAAATTTCACTACCCACTCTTTTAATTACCTCCATCTCTTCTGTTGGTTTCTTATTTCTGTGAACTCTGATACTAAAGTGCCTCATCGGTAATTTCACATGCAGTGACTCCCTAATTAACCTAATTTTGTCTTCTGGCTTTATAAAGCATACATAAATGCTGATTTAAAAGAAATCAATTCACCTTTTATACACTCTGGGCTTTTCGAGTAAAGAGTACTGGCTAACTTGGTTTAAAGATGATTGGATAACAAATATGCCATGTGTGTCAGGCAGAATAATGGCTTCCAAAGATATCCGTGTCCTAATTTCCATAACTAGTATACTAAATAGCAATTGCGATTGCTAATCAGATGATCTCATTATACAGAGATTATTTGGGGGGGGGGCTCAAAGTAATCTTGAATATCCTTATCATTCAGATGAGAGTAATGCAATAAGCAAAAGACTGGACCAATCATGACTTAATCTGAAGGTAAAAGGGAGCCATGAGCCAAGAGATGCGAGCAGATGCTTATAGCTAAACAAGGCAAGGAAATGAATTTTTCTCCAGAGTCTTCAGAAAGGAATGTAATTTTGCTGATACTTTGATTTTAGGAGAGTAAAATATGCATTAGACTTCTGGCTTACAAAACTATAAGATATTTCTGTTATTTTAAGCAACTAAATGTAAGATAACTTGCTACAGAAGCAAGATGAAAAATACCTTGGGATCTAGAGATGATATAAGGATCCAGAGTGATTTAGGGAATAATCTCTTCTAGATCTACTATATACATTCTAGCATGGTGAAGCAGACCTTTCCTCCCGGTCTGAGGTAGATTTGTTTTCATTTTAAAGTGTTCTCTCTCTCTCTCTCTCTCACCAGCTAACATATGTAAGCTCTGAGTATTATAAATTTGGAGCTTCTCTCTTATTGTGCAACCTTGTTACATGCAGAGAATGACATCACACCTTTATTGCATCACCCTGTGGGGATTGGATCTCAAAGAACTTACACTGAGATGCCCTGTGAGATGATTCCTGTCAGATGGGAGGAAGCTAGGTAGGGGAGAGGAAGAATCCATTACCTTTATTCTGAAGAACCCAGTGGAATTATTTTTGTCACATAATAAGAAAAAATGATGCTGATGACCCAAATTTGTACAGTAACCCTTTGATGCTCTCAAGCTCTTAGGTGTCATCTGTTTTTACTCATGATAATTAGCATGTGGATTTCTTCTGAGTTTCACATGTTGGTCATTCTCTCTAGCACCATTTTAACATTTCAAAGAAGACTAAGAGAGAAATATGAAGATCAAGATTTTTAGGTAGGTGAGTTTGGTCTTTTTTATTAAGAATACATTTTTTTTTCTTAAAATCCCCACCCAGAGAACACCTTCTTATATATCATGTGCTATAATTAAGTCACATACTTACTGCCATTTGGAGGGACCCAGAAAATCAGTTGTCTTATTTTTCTTTTTTGTCTAAAAAAATGTATGCTCTAAATAAAATTTGGATTATCTTGGGGAAAAAATGGAAAAGAAATATAAAACAAGGAGTACATGCCACATACTGTACTGTGTTAGTCTACTGCTTTTTCTGCCTTTATTCACCCTCATTAATATAAATAATTCCTAATTTTTCTGTGTCACCTTTGCCTACTAACATATTTGAACCCTCTTTTTGTGGCACATACTTAGAACTATTTATTGGTTATTTACATAAACATTTGAGGGGGAATTTAAACTCAATGTATTGAAAGTTGAAAGCATTCCCATACTCTTGCTACTCTGACAACTTCATTTTGAATTTCCCTGTAGATTTAGTCACACCATTGTCTACTCAACTCTTCAACAAGAAAACTTGGGAACAAACTTTGACACTGTCTTTTTTTAACTTCTACCAGGCAATTAGCAAATTTATCATCTGTAGAGATGAAACATCTGTTGATTCAATCATTTATTTGCATCCTATTCTGTTAATAGTCTTATGATTATTTAATGGTATGAAGGCAATCAACATTTTTATCATTTGTTATTCTGATCCTATATCTTTTTTGTCTAGTTTTTTATTGATATTGCTTCCGGAGTTCATTTTTCTAGATGATATCATGTCTGTCCTCTATGCATAGTACTACAGAGGCTCTCATTATTTCCTTTATAATAGTGTCATTTTTTTTTGGAATAAAGAATAAGCCTCATCACATTGTGCTCAAGGTCTTTTCAGGCTTATCTATTGCCATCCTTCTCTCGGCCACTACCATACCACATACAGTGTCTCTGCACTCTAGCTATATAGTAATTGCTGCTCTTCCTGGTATATATTCTGAGGTTCTGGGCCTCCATTTGTCTACCACTGTGTCTTTTTTTGTTTCTTTTTTCAAGCTGGTATTTCTTTCAACAAATTTATATTTTCTTTAGGCCTTCCATGAAACCTCAGTCCGATGTAACAGCCCTCTCGTTAGCGCCCTTACATTTTTTAACCAATTCTATAGGTCACTTCTAAAGATATCTGTCTCTCTCACAGGCTAGTAATTTCTTAATCAAAGAAAATCAGATTCAAGTCTTCATCCTTCTTTCAGAAATGCCTAAATACATGGCCCGACAAAGAATAGATGCTCCATAATATGTATTTATGTAAAGTGATAACAGAAATACAGATGAAGAGTTATCAGAGTTATGAGGATAGACATTTCCAGTTATTGGCAATCAAGAATGTGGCATCATTTTTTAATTCCTTCTGTGATATGACATATTTCAGTAGATCAAAATATTAACTAAACAAGTTAACTAAAGGCAAAGGATTTTGAAATGATGGTGAATGTCTAGAGAAGAAAAAAATTCAGCTGGGAAAAAGTTAAAGTGAATGAAATGTCTTCATATAAAATAAGACTATATTTAAAGACACATCCAGATTAATTAAGTTAGATATAGTAGCTATTTAAGGTTTTTGGACAGAGAATAATATAATCAGGATTTTTTTAAGGAAGTCTAAATCATGAAAGAAGAAAAAAATAAGAATATGAGATTTTAAATTAACAAAGAAAGCATACTATTTCATTTTTAGCTATTTTACAGTAAAAATATTTTTTTGGCTAGCTAATATGGATATATATGGTTAAAGAGGCAGCATAAGTTTTATTTGGTAAACCACATATTTCCTTACTTAAAATATATACCATAGGGGACTCTTCTAATTTTATCATGGATTTTCTGTATTTTAAAAGTCATTTATGAGAAAATGTACAGTTAAAAAGAATGTTGGGTAGAAACAACCAAGGTCATGTGGGTGACCTAACACTTTTATTTTACTTTACATCTCTGTGCCATGGTGATTAATAGCTATAAAATCAATAGTACTATTACCTTTGATAATGAAATCAAGATAGTTTGATATGAATATGAAAATGCATAACATTTTGTGACAGACATATGAGCTAGGAGCCTTTATTCTTCTCTCTTCCAATGAATGTATTACATTATTTGCATAGGGTAAAGATAATAGGTTTTCTCTATGGCAAAACTCTTTTTGGTAATTTATCCATAATTGAATTGGGCTCTTAGTTGGTGTCTTGCGTGTATGAGAGTTTATATAGTTTAGCATCCTTATATTATATTGCACGGGTTAGTGATTTAAAAAATTATGCACCAAGGAGATAAATGTCAAGCTTAAGAAGTTCAGATTTATAAATAAACCACCTGCCTATCTCTTCAAACATGGCACATAATAAATAGCCTTTTCATTTTTAACTAACACAGAGTTATCCTATTAAATTTGACAAGCTTTTTCTGAGCTTTAACATTATTTATCTGATTAATATTTCTTAGTCTTTGAAAAATAGTTAATAAAAATATATTGCATGGGACAGCAGCACCATTCCTTCCCCCACCTGGCTAATGGCCACCACACCCCACAGGCTTAGCAGCAGAGCCCACTACCAGCTGGAGCACCACATTAGGAGAGAACAATTACTTCCACCTTCCTTACTCCTGGTAGCCCTGCCAGGCAATACTTGTTCTTCTCAGTATTGCCTGGTGGGTTCCCCAGTGTAGAAGACACTCCTGGAGGGCTGGGCAAACCCTAGGAAAAATGTGAGTTATTTGGCTACTGGATGGGGTGGGGAGCATTTATTCTATGTACTCCAGACTAGTACCACTGTGCGTGTGCAGAGCCCTACCTTTACACAGGCAAACCCTGGATGAGCACTGCTGAACTCACCCTGATGAATCCCTGATATTCAGTCCCACCACAGGCACATAGCAGGTGACTCTGACCTAGGTATACACTGAGACTATCACTGAGTGGCTTCAAACCCAGCACAACTGCCAAGTTTGGATATGGGTCATTCTGCTGCACACCTCTCACCCCTAGCTGGTGACTCACTAACAGCCTCCCTCAAGCAACTCGTCTTGTCAGAAGCTCTTTCAGTAAATGCGACTAACAGATAGCTAACAAGTAAAGATATTGAGGGGCCTTGGGTCTTTTGCTGACCTGCCTCTGGTGCTAATAAAAACCAGGCTTAGAGCACAGCTGGGTGTCTCCCATGCAAACCCAGGCCCAGAAGAAACAGCCACAAATTACAGATTGTTTTGTAGTCCAAACAGGTAGTCCAGGGCCCATCACTGGTAGCACCTGGCATTAAATCTGCACTGGAGGCCTTCCCAAGAGGCACCAGAACCAACACAACCAGAAGATCAGACCAAACAAGAGCATGATCCAACTAGCTCCACAAACAACACACAAAAACGGAGATCTCAACAGACATCAGACCTTGTTGGGGAAAATTCAGCTTTGTGGAGCCAACCCCCACAGAGCAGCTCATACACTGGGCTTGTAGTCAATCCTCATAGCCAGTGGAAGGGCAACTCTGCTCATGGGCAGGCCAACAGCAATCAAATCTCAGCTACAACAGGAGGGTTCACATAGCTTACAAGAGACATTCCTGGAGAACCTACCTCAGGCAAGCACCACTGAGCCCTACAAGACACCTAATACATAAGGCCATCATACCTAGGCATATAGAAAAAATACAAGGAGGCAGCCAAAATGGGGAGATAAAGAAAATGTTCCAAATGAAAGAACAGGATAAATCCCCAGAACAAGAACTAAATGAAATGAAAGTGAGCAAGCTACCAGATACAGAGTTCAAAACAATGGTTATAAGGATGGTCAAGGAACTTAACAAAAATTTCAACAGCATGGAAGAGCATATTAAAAAAACATTAAAGAATAATCAGTCAGAAATGAATACAATATCAGAATTGAATAATTCACTAGAAGGAATTAACAGCAGTCTAGATGAAGCAGAGGACCAAACTAATTATTAGGAAGACAAGGTAACAGAAAACATTGAATTGGAACAACAAAAAGAAAAAAGAATTTTAGAAAATGAGGATAGTCTAAGGGACCTCATGAGACCCTCTTCAGATGGAAAGACACACATAGACTGAAAATAAAGGTGTGGACTAGAATATCCCATGCAAATGGAAATGAAAAAAAGCTGGGGTAACAGTACATACATCAGACAAAATAGACTTTAAAACAAAAACTGTAATAAGAGATAAAAAAGGACACCATCCAGTGATATCTAATGATAATTGGATCAATACAGCAAGAGGATATAACTATTGTAAACATTTAGGAGCCCAACATAGGCACACCTAAATATATAAATCAAATCTTGATGTCCATAAAAGGAGAAGTCAACAGTAATACAGTCATAGTAGGGGATTTTAACACACCACTGTATCAATGGATAGGTCTTCCAGACAGAAAATCAACAAGGAGACAGAGGCCTTAAATGACACACTAGATAAGATGGACTAAATTGATATATTCAGAGCATTTTACCCCAAAGCAGCAGAAATATACATTCTTTTCAAGATGCACATGAAACATTTTCTAGAATAGACCAAATGTTAGGACACAAAATAAGTCTCAGTAAATTTAAGAAGATTGAAATTATATCAAGTATATCCTCCAACCATAATGTTATGAAATTAGATATCAGTTATAAGAAAAAACTGAAAAACATACAGACACATGGATTCTAAACAACATGTTACTAAAAAATAAATGGGTCAATAATGAAATAAGGAAGAAGTCAGAAGCTACCTTGAGACAAATGAAAATAAACACAAAACAACCCAAAAGCTATGGGACACCACAAAAGTAGTCTTAAGAGAGAAATTCATAGCAATATAGCCCTACTTCAGGAAACAAGAAAAATCTTAAAAACAAAAAATTAATTTTATACCTAAAGGAACTAGAAAAAGAACAACAAACAACACCCAAAGTGAGTAGAAGGAAAGAAATAATAAATTAGAACAGACATAAATGACATAGAGACTAAATAACAATAGTAAAGATCAATGAAACCAAGAGCTGGTTCTTTGAAAAGCTACACAAGACTGACAACCTCTAACTAGAATCATAAAAAAAAAGAACACCCAAATGAATAAAATCAGAAATGAAAGAGAAGTAACAACTGACACCACAGAAATACAAAGAATTATAAGAAAATACTACAAACAACTATACACCAACAAATGGGACAATCTGGACAAAATGGATAAATTCCTACAAACATAAAATCTTCCAAAATTAAATCAGGAAGAATCAGAAAATCAGAGCAGACTAATAATAAGTAATGAAATAGAAATTATTATATTTAAAAAGAAAACTCCCAGCAAACAAAAGTCCTGGACTGGATGCTTTCACAGGTGAATTTTACCAAATATTCAAAGAAGAACTAACACCTATCCATCTTAACCCATTCTAAAAAAATCACGAGAAGGGAAGCCTCACAAGCTCATTTTACAAGTCCAGCATTATTCTAATTCCAAGATCAGGTAAAGACACTACAAAGAAAGAAATATATATACCAATAACCCTGATTAACACAGATGCAAAATTCCTCAACAAAATATTAGCACACTGGCTCTGGCAATATATTAAGATCATACACCATGATCAAGTGGAATTTATTCCAGGGATGCAAGGCTGGTATAATATTCACAAATCAATTAAATTGATGCACCACATAAACAAAATGAAGGATAAAAATCACATGATCATATTAATAGATGCAGAAATAGCATTTGATAAAATTCAGAACCCATTTATGATCAAAACTCTTAGCAAGGTAGGAAAAGAATGAACATACCTCAACATAACAAAGGCCATATATAACAAACACACCTAACATTTTACTCAATGGGGAAAAACTAAAAGCGTTCCCCTTAAGATAAGGAACAAGACAGGGATGTCTTCTTTCACCCCTCTTATTCAACATGGTACTGGAATTCTTAGCCACAGCTGTCAAACAAGAAGAAGAAATAAAAAGTATCCAAATTGGAAAGAAAGGAGTGAAGTTCTCATTATTTGTAGATGACATGATACTGTATTTGAGCACCCTAAGGACTTTTTCCAAAAAAAACCTACTAGAATTGACAAATGAATTCAGTAAAGTAGAAGGATTCAAGATTAATATTCAGAATTTAGTTACATTTTAATATACCAATAGTGAAGTATCATAAAGGAGAACTAAGAAAATGATCAGATTTACAATTGCACCAAAAACAAACAAACAAAAAACAGCAACAACCTAGTAATAAATTTAACCAAATAGGTAAAAGAGCTGTATTCGGAAAACTGTAAGGTGGTGAAGAAATAAAGAGGATGCAAATAAATTGAAGAATATAACACATTCATGAATAGGAAGAATTAACAGCATTAAAATGACCATACTACCTAAAGTAACCTATAGAGTCAATGCAATCTCTGTCAAAAAACCAAAGTTGTATTTCACAGAACCAGAACAAATAATGCAAACATTTATATGGAACCACAAAAACCCCGAATAGCCTCAGCAATACTGAGAAAGAAGAACAAAGTTGGTACTATCATGCTACCCAATATAAAACTATATTACAAGGCCATAGTAATCAAAAGGGCATGGTACTGACATAAAAACAGATATATAGCTCAATGGAACAGAATAGAGAGCCCAGGAATAAACCCACATCAATATGGTCAGTTAATATTTGTCAAAGGAGGCAAGAACATACAATGTGGTGAAGACAGTCTATTTGATAAATGGTACTGGGAAATTGAACAGATATGTAATAATTTCCAAAAAATAATTGTGCAAAAAAAAAAATGAAACTAGATCACCTTCTTACACCTTATGCAAGAAAAAAACTCAAAATAGATTAAAGACTAAAATGTAAGACTTTAAACCATAAAAATCCTAGAAGAAAGCATAGGCAGTAAGTTCTCAAACATTTCTTATAGTAATATTTTCCCCATATATCATAGGTAAGGGAAACAACAAAAAAGTAAAGAAGTGGGATTACATCAAACTAAAAAGTACTTGTACAGCAAAGGAAACCATAAAAAAAAATGAAGAGACAACCTACTAAATAGGAGAACATATTTGTCAATTATACATCTGATAAAGGGTTAATATCTAAAATATATGGAGAACTCATACTACTCAACACCAAAAACACAAACAATCTGTTTAAAAAAAAATGAGCAGAGGATATGAATAGACACTTCTCCAAAGAGGACACACAGAAGGCCAATAGATATATGAAATGATGCTCAGAGTCACTAATTGTCAGAGAAAATGCAAATTAAAACCACAAAAAGATATCATTTCACTCCTGTCGGAATGGCTATCATCAATAAACCCACAAATGACAAGTGTTGGCGAGGATGTGAAGAAAAAGGAACCCTCGTGCACTGTTGGTGGGAATGCAGATTGGTTCAGTCACTGTGGAAAACAGAATGGAGTTTCCTCAAAAGATTAAAAATGAAACTGCTTTACCAACCCAGTGATTCCACTTCTGGGAATTTATTTGAAGAAACTCAGAACTATTCCTAAAAAATATATGCACCCCTATCTTCATAGCAGCCGTATTTGCAATAGCCAAGCTATGGAAGCAACCCAAGTGCCTATTAGTAGACAAGTGCAAAAAAAAAAAAAAAAAAAAAAGAGGTGATACATTTATACAATGGAATATTATTTGACCATAAAAAATAATAAAATCTTACCATTTGCTACAGCATGGATGAACCTAAAGGGTATTAAGCTCAGTGAAATACATCAGTAAGAGAAAGACAAATACCATATGATTTCACTTATGTGTGGAATCTAATGAACAAAATAAATGAACAAAATTGAAGCAGACTCACAGATATAGAGAGAGAACTGGTGTTTGCCAGATCAGAGGGGAGGTTGGGGCACTGGGTGAAAGAGGTGAAAGGACTAAGAAGCACAAATTGGTAGCTACAAAATAATCAAAGGGAAGTTAATAATGTTTTCATAACTATGTATGGTGCCAGAAGGGGTACTGGAGTGTAAGGTATATGATTGTCTAGACATTAAATTGTATACCCAAAAACACATTTAAAAAGTACTGCATGATACACTTATTTTTAGAGTGTGTGATAATTTTCATGGGCATGATATTTTGCTGATTATTGGGGAGGTGTTATATTTTAAAAGTGACTGTACTCTTGAGTCCAATGCCACATTGTCTCTTAGAAATGATTTGAGAATGGGGAAATAATTATAAGTTGACACATACCAATAATTTAGACAACCTATGCAGAAGCCACTCTCTGTGTTTTATGTACATCTTAGACACTTCTCTGGTTCCAGTGTGAGTTTAATTAAATGACTGAAATAATGGTACCCTCATATATCTTAATTACTTTGGATTCTGAATATAAGAAATATAGCATTATTTCCTCTGTGCTAGCAGGTTAAATCTTTTAGAGAATGCAGAAGTTATTTTTAGAAAAGTAAAACTGAGTTGCTCATAAAACTGAGTTGAGAATAACCTGTTCTTGTAGACGTTGAATTTGTTCAAATAAATCTATGAATTTATCATTTTTGTCTAAGATTTGAAACTGGGAAATGAATATGAGAAGTATATATTCTCTGTGTTTCGGCTTCTCTGTATTCTTCTTGGAGGAAGTGTCTCTCCATTTCTCTGTGTAATTCCAGTGAAGCTATCAATCCCGTGATCCTGCCTTGCATGCCATAAAGGTGCAGATGAGACCCAAGCTGGCCTAAATGTGTTCACCTGTATCCTTGGATACAGCATTGTACCGGGACTGGCAAAGTAAGTGAAGCAGAGCCGGAATTCTATTCCTAATGGAGAGTGCTAAAGATGTCATATGCCTGAACTGACAAAGGCCAGCTTCACGATGTGGAACAAATTGCCTCAGAAAAGAGACTAGTATAGGAAAAAAGCAGAGCTAATGGAGAGAAAGGTATGAGGGTGTGTGTGTTGGGGGGAATGTGGATGCTGTTATATGTGTTCATATGTGTGTAAATGTGTATAAAAGTTTGATTCTATTTGATTTGAATTGTTTTGAATAAAAGTTCCTTTGACTTCCCTTCATGAGCCAAGCTTTTTTGTTTTGTTTTTCAGAAGTGTTTTTTTTTTTTCAGTTTAGTACCTCTTATTAGCACCTTTTACTAATTGAGAATCATAGACCCAAGGCAATCAAATATTTTTTAAAGTATCTGAAAATTAAATGTCCATAACAATACTATTTTAGCTTGATCACTAAATTATTTTATTGAGATATGATTGATATATAACATTATATTAGTGTCAGGTGCACAGCATAATGATCTGATATTTGTGTATATTGTGAAATGAGGATATTGTGAAATGAGGACCACAGTATGTCCACACCACATGCCCGGCCGGTGTGGCTCAGTGGATTGAGCATCATCCCATGGACTGAGAGGTCCTGGTTTGATTCTCGGTCAGGGTAGCCGATCAATGTTTCTATCTCCTTCTCCCTTCCTATCTCTCTAAAATAATCAATTAAAAAAAAATATCCACACCACATATAGTGAGAAATTATATTTTTTATTTTTCTTGTGATGAGAAATTTTAAAATTTATCTTTTTGCAACTTTCAAATATACCACACAGTAATATTAACTATAGTCACCATGCAGTACATTATATACCCAGAAGTTACTATTTTTCACTGAAGTTTGTAACTTTTGACCACATTTACCCATTTTGCCCACTCCAATCTGTTGTGTGTATCTATAAGTTAGTTTTTGTTTATTTGAATGTTTGTGTGTGTGTTTGTTTGTTTTTAAGATTTCACATATAAGTGAGATCATGTGATATTTATCTTTCTCTGTCAGATTTATTTCACTTTGCATAATGCCCTCAAGATTCATGTTGTCACAAATTACAATATTTCATTTATATTTATGGCTGGATAATATTCTGTTATAGTATATACTCCACATTTTCTTTATCCACTCACTTGTGGATGGACACTTTGGTTGCTGCTACATCTTAGATATTGTAAATAATACTGTAATAAAACTGGGGGTACATATATCTTTTCTAGTTTTATATTTTTGTTTCCTTCAGGTGCATACCCAGAATTGGGTCAGATGGTAGTTCTATTTTTAATTCTTTTCAGGAATCTTTATATTATTATCCACAGTGATGTGACTGTACCAATTTCATTCCCAACAGTGTACAAGGGTTCCCTTTTTTCCACATCCACACCGACACTTGATATTTCTTGTCTTTTTTAGAACACCTATTCAAAAACTATGTGATTCTGATTTGCGTTTCCTGATGATGAGTAATGGTGAGCACCTCTGCTTGTACCTCTTGGCTATTTGTATGTCTTCTTTGGAAAAACGTCTATAGAGATCTGCTCATTTTCAAATCAGATTTTTTTTTACATTTTGCTATTGCATTATATGAGTTCTTCATGTATATTGGATATCAGCACATTATTAGATATATGATTTGCAAATATATTCTTCTATTTGGTGGTTTGCCTTTCAATTTTGTTGACGGTTTCCTTTGCTGTGTAGAAGCTTTTTAGTTTGATGTAGTCCAATTGTTTATTTTTGCTTTTATTGTAAAACAGCATTTTTATATTAAGTGAAACTATACTATAAGTACCAATTTAGTTGTCTCTTAAATGTCATTGGAAAAAGAATATTTTTGTTTTAGGATATGTATTTACATGTTCCTTTCATCTAATAAATCACCTGAAAATTTTCAACTTTGTCTTAAAGATGATAGATATATAATCTTTATATATAATTATATATATTATAATTATATAATATATATTTATATATGTGGGTTAAAAGCTATACATATATTTATATATCATAAAATATAGAGACTATATCATAAAATATAGAGATCTATCTATCTATCTATCTATCTATCTATCTATCTATCTATCTAAAGATATTCTCCTTGACCAAACTCTAATTAGTTTTTGTAAATCCTCTTCCCTACTAGGCCTGGACTTTTGAGCTTCCATATTTTTTTCTGCATTGTCCCATTTTAGCAAGAATTCCACTAAGTCAGTTTATCCAGAATCCACCATCCTTCATATCTGATCATTCTTCATACATGATTAGGGTACTCTCATCCTCCACCATCCCAGCTGATGTCTGATGGCCCTGACCTACCTTCAGCAAGAATCCTCTTAGGTCAGTTGTACCAGAATCTCCCCTTACCCATGATGTTTCCTCTAAGTAATTTTCTATCCACTGACCCAAATCCTACCCCATCACCATTCCTTAGCTGAAAAATTTCACTTTTTGTTTTATATATGGAGTAGATCCCAATTTTTCTCCAATATTACAAAACCCATTGCAGTAGTTCCTACATGAATCATGATAGTCCCCTTGAATAAAGTCTGCCTTACCATTCCTCAACAACTGACAGAATGAATTTTTTCTTTAATAACACACACACACACACACACACATGCACACATATATAATAAAGAAATGTGTTATTAGGGATGTTGTACGTTATCATGTACTAGACACAAAAAAATTGAGGGTGAGACCCAAATAAGAGAGAAAGAGAGAGAAAAACTTTAAAGTATAATACTCTATGTGTTATTCTATTACTCAGGTGGGAAAGGGAATCAGAGTTTTCTTTTTTTAAAAAAGTAACAATCTGAAGGTGAAAACATGAATTCAGAGTCATATGGTTAAAATACAGGCAATGGACTGAAGAGAGCATTCTGAGCAGCTGCAAAAGCAAAGATGTATGGCAGAAAACAAAGATTCGGGAAAATAGTATTTAGCAATGGATCGAACAGATGAGGTTTACAAAATGAAGGATTCAAATTCTGAGGCATTTTGTAGGTTATAGTAAAGGTGTTCTGAAGTAATTGGAAAAATGCAGACGTATTTTAATAATTATGCTATTATACTTTTTGTGATGTAGGAAAAGCATACTAGTGATAGTACTGCTAATGATTAACCTTGGTTAAAATCAGAGGCTAGAAAATCCGTTTTCAATTGGTAGTAATAATAAAAATGAGAAAATTGCTTTCTGAGTTATTACACAAGATATATTGATAGAATATCACATCCACTTAAAAAATGACCAATCAGTATGAAATCTAAATTTTCAGCAATTTGCAGATGGCAGTGTTATTCATTAAAACAGGAAATACAGAAGAAAAAGAAGGTTGGTTATGCAGGAAGAAAAGAATTTGGATTTAGGTATGTTAATCTGGGTATTTAAAAATCAGCAGGACACCATTGATAGCTGGAGCAATAGGAATGGAAGTCTTTAAGGGAAAGTGTTTAATCAACAGATTGACCTTCCAAGGAAATACACTGAAAGCCACCAAGAGAAATGATCAGCAACCTTGAAGGAGAACCAGGAAACAGCAGAGTATTGAAATCCAAGGCGATTACAGAAAGAAGGCAATCATCATAATGGGATTCAGGACACACTACCCCAAAATATGGTACCTTGGCATACTGAATAAGCTAGCTATAAAAGTGTGAGAAAACAGTAGAAGCAGGAAAGTCACTTTGACCTTCTCTGAAGAAGGTCATGAAAACCTCTTGTGAGAGATGTCCTCCCTATACCATTAGGAAAGGAGCATCCTTATTTCCAACACAAAGAATCAAGGAGAATCTTAACAAACGGGCCTCGCTAAATCCCTCCCTACCCCCCGCCGCTTACTACACTTATGATACTCTCTGACCTATCATATTTTTCCATGACTGTCCACTCTTCATCAAAGCTAGCATAAGGTTTGCCCAGCTGGTGTGGCTTAGTGGATTGAGCATCCTCCCATGGACTGAGAGGACCCAGTTCTATTCCTGGTCAGGGCACATGCCCAGGTTGCGGGCTCGATCCCCAGTAGGGGGCATGCAGGAGGCAGCTGATGGATGTTTCTCTCTCACATTGATGTTTCTATCTCTTTCTCCCTTCCTCTCTCTCTAAAAAATCAATAAAAACATATTTTAAAAAAATACTCAGGTTTAACTGTTTTTTTTGTGTGTCTTCATTTCCTTATGAGGGTCCATGTGTCACTAAAGGCTTATATTACATACATCTGTACACTTTTCTCCTGTTAATCTACTTTGTCAGTTTAATTTTCAGACCCAGCCAGGGACCCTAAGAGGGCTGAGGTAAACGTTTACCTCCCCACAGCCAGCATTGTTGGATATAGCAGAATAAGAGATCGAGTGTATTGTCGATGTATATAGCCCACCAAGAAGGTAATGAATCATCTTAGTTTAGAGCATTTTTTAAAAATTGTGAAGAAGCAGCCATTGTGTAGTAGTGTGAGGGGAAAATGGTTCCACACAGGAAATTTCACATTGGAAGAAATAGCAAGAGAGTTTCTAATGGGAACATTATGCAGCTGTTGCGTGGGCTGAGGAGAGAAAGAACACATCCTTCCTGTGCACCTGTGGAGAAGTGGAGAGAGTGATGCAGAGGAATTAAGACGAGGGTCATGAACCAAAGTTTCTGATGAGAATGAAAATACTCTTTGTGTTTAAAGATGCACTAAAAATATTCTGATGAACACACACGTGAGCACTTTAGGAAAGAAGCATTTTCTATCAGAGTTGTGGCAGCCTTTGTTGTGACAGTGTTTACATAAACAGTATATAATACACAACAATTAAATACAGAAAAGCTTTTCCACAAAAATCAGCTTCACCGATAGCCAAAAACATTTATTTGACAGAGATTATCACTGGAGTTTATAATGATTTGAGAAAAATGTGCTGAGAGAACACAATTGTTGGAAAAACTTTTTTCCAATTTAAGAATAGAATCATCATGAGCAGAGAAAAGCCAAAGTTCCAAAAAGACCTAAGTAACTAGCCAATATCATCTGAGTTTGTAGTAGGGGGTGCAAGAAAGACAGGTCAAAATGGCTTATTTTTATCTATCAAGTTCAAGAAGACAAATCAGAACTTTTGCAAAATGCCACTTGAAAGCCAAGATCTCATGAGAACATATACATGTTCCTCAAGACATAAAGAGAAATGAAAGTTTCTCCTTAAATTTCAAACCATGTTTATTAAATATAAATATATAGATATAGCAGTCAGAAATCGATCAGAATTACTGTAAGGATTTACTTGCCACAAAATATTTTTGGTCCCTGGCTCCACTAAGTAGGAAAAGATGGATTTTTTTTTTTTTCTGAAGTGAAAAAGTCAAATTTTTACCCCAAAAAGATGATATTGTATTATTAAAGTCCTCAAGGTGTTTGTGACTCATACAGGTGGCCTTCTACTCTGTACTTCTTCTTACACTCACTTGTTCCTTCATAAGGAAATTAATTTTTGAGTATCTAATAAAAACCAGATTCTTTTCTAGACACTGAAATGTCTGTTTTCTGGTTTATATAGATACAAAAAATCCCTGCCCTCATTGAAGACATACTTCAGTAATAATAGATATGATAAGCAATGTTATGACACATACAATAAAAATAATGTGATAGTGATATTTTTACTCTTTTTTTTTACATTTTAATAAATATTTTTTCTAGGTTCTGTTGATATAAGTTATGTATTATATTTTAAGAGTAGCTCTGTAACCTTGGCTAATGCTGAGATATTATAATATGAAAATGTTTTTAAAAATAAAAAAATTTAATTTATCTTTTATTGAAAGTATTACAGATGTTCCTTCTTTTTCCCCCACTGACCCCCTCCTCCCCACTCGTGTCCCTCCTTCCCCCACCTTCACCACACTATTGTCTGTGTCCATTGGTTGTGCCTATATGCATATAAGTTCTTTGGTTTATCTCTTCCCGCTCTTCCTAATCACTTTCCTCTGAAGTTTGGCAGTCTGTCTCCTACTTCCAGGTCTCTGGGATCTATTTTGTTCTTCAGTTTATTTTCACTAGATTGCACATGTAAGTGAGATCATGTGATACTTGTCTTTTAATGACTGGCTTATTTCACTTAGCATAATACTCTCCAGGTCCCTCCATGTCTTCTCAAAGGGTAGGAGATCCTTCTTTTTAACAGCTGTGTAGTGTTCCATTGTATATATATACCACAGCATTTTTATTCACTCATCTACTGCAGGACACTTGGGCTGTTTCCAAATCTTAGCTATTGTGAATAGCATTTCTGTGAACATAGGGGTGAATATATTCTTTCCAATTGGTGTTTCAGGATTCTTAGGATTTATTCCTAGAAATGGGATCACTGTGTCAAATGGCAGTTCCATTTTTAATTTTTTGAGGAAGTTCCATACTGTTTTCCATACTGGCTGCACCAGTCTGCATTCCATGACTTAGCAAAAGGAAGACAAACAATCCAATTTAAAAATGGACAATGGACCTGAATAGACAGTTCTCAAAAGAGGACATACAAATGGCTGAGAGACAGCTGAAAAAATGCTCAATGTCACTAATCATCAGAGAGATGTGTATTAAAATGACAATGAGGCATCACTTCACACGTGCCAGAATGGCTGCCATCAACAAATCATCAAACAAGTGCTGGCGAGGATGTGGAGAAAAGGGTACCCTAGTACACTGCTGGAGGGAATAAAAAGTAAATTTTGCTAGACAAATATATTGTTAACTACTAACTCCTTTTAAAAACTAAATTAACCTTAAATATATTTTCTTATTTTACTGAGTACTTTTAAGAACAGGTGTTTTCTTGGCCTCCTATTTAATTGTCTACTTGTTTTTTCCACCTGAAAGATTTTTTTCAAGTGCTTTGCCAAAACCCAATGTATTTTGTACTTACAGTCAGCTCTTGATTATCTCCTGGGATTACAACATTATAGATTACCTGTAACAAACCTTGCTTTTCAGGACTTATTGACATTGCTATCTTCTCCACTTGCAATTAAGTCATTTCCTGACATTCAGGTTGTTTCTCCAGGTAGTAAAGTGTGTTTTAAAAGTCAAACTATTTTCTGAGTACATTTAAACATTATAAATAACAGCCAGTCATCATATTTTAATATGTTTTTCAATGCAAACGAATATATTAGGTAACATATTCATCTACTCAAGATGGTAGAGAACATAAATCAAAATGTTTCATTGCCATGTTCAATTCTGAGTCATTATAAACCAGAATGATGATAATCACTGAGAGATACAAGATCATAGACGAGAAGATGTGCAGATAGTGTTCTTCATGCTGTGAGGACTGCAAGGCTACAGATATAGCCACTTTGTCTACTCAAAGCATCTTTTCCATGAACTATTTGGCTTTTAAAGTTTATTTTAAAAATATTTCATTCCAGCCTGGCTGGTGTAGCTCAGTGGTTGAGTGTCAACCCATGCAACAAGAGGTCGCCAATTATATTCCAGGTCAGGACATATGCCCAGGTTGTGGGCCCAATCCCCAGTGGGAGGCATGCAGGAGGTGGCCAATCAATGTTCTCTCTCATCGATGTTTCTATCTCTCTCTCCTTCTCACTTTCTCTCTCTCTAAAATCAATAAAGAAAAATTAATTTTTAAAATAATTTTATTCCATAATTATACATAACAAATATATACAACAATTAATTATATGTAACAATTTTATATTACCTGAATTATTTATAATAATTTTAAAACAAATGACATATTACAAAACATTCATCTCTAATATCAGGCAAAATTTTAAGCTCCTGAAGCTGACACTATTAAGAGGGAAATTAGATACATTAACTCTCTGTTATTTCCTAACCCCTTTTCCACGTTTTCTTAGGCCGGTGAGTACAAATGAGTTTATGGCAACATTGGCAGGCTTAGCTGCCAGCTTACAACTGACCTTGGCTTTATCACTGTGAAAATGACATCCTTAAAACACCACCCACAGCCTGTTTTATTTCCTAGCATCTCTAGAGTTGCTTGTATTTGTTCATGAACAAAGTCTATGTTTTTTCACAGAGGCCTAGAAAATCATGTAATGATTATGCCTTTACTTCCTGTCCCTCCATGTGCTGTGTTTTATCTGAAAACTGTTACTGATCCCATACTGTTTACACTGGTATATCCCCAAAATAGTAAGATGCAGATGATACCAAAAAATGGTATATGCCAGTGAGTTCTCACTGAGCTGGGGCTACATGGGCACACAAGCTGGCACTGGGAAGGAGCTCGTCTCCCATCAACTCAGACCCTTAAGGGCCAGAAAAAAACATTAATAGCTTAGGTTTAGGTAGGTAAATGCCCTGCCCAAAATAATAATGTACATAGTTATTAATACTGTGTATAATAATATGGATAATGCACACACATGTGTGTATACATGCACACATAAGTAATCATATAACATATACAATATACATGATATATGCACAAATGCATACACATAAACATGTAAACATACATACAAACATAAACAGTCTTAGTACTGTATGTTAAGAGTGTAACTTGTGGCAGACATTATATTTTTATTTTTTTCATCCTCACCTGAGGATATTTTTCTATTTATCTTCAGATAGAGTGGGAGGGAGGGAGAGAGAGAGAGAGAAACATCGATGTGAGAGGGACACGTAGACTGGTTGCCTCCCGCATGACCCCAATTAGGGCTGGGGACAAACCACAACCGAGGTACATGCCCTTAACCAGAATTGAACCTGAAACTCATGGGTCTGTGGGCCGATGCTCTAACCACTGAGCAAAACCATTAAGGGCCAGACATTACATTTTTAAATCGTGATGAGAAATCACAAAGGATTAGCAGATTATTATTATCTTTTTAATACTAGTGTTTCCCCAAGGAGTTGAATCAAGGGAAAGGTTTAGACAAGTTGAGAGAAACTTGTTGAGAAGTACAAATAGATTAGTGTTTACTTCTGTGAAGGTATTTTCTAGTGCTGTAACAGATGATACCCTGAATTCCAATAAGTCAGTCTCTAACCTGTACCATTTCTCCTTCTCCCTTTACGTTTCCTTAACTCCTTTGCTCTCTCTAATTTCCATTTGGACACCCAATTCCTCAACTCCTCTTTCCCCATGAGTCTTCCTCATGGAAGAAAGCATGCTTATAAAGCATGCTTTATAAAGATTAGACCATGGAAACACTATTGGGCTAATATGTTTGATAGTATATATTCTGCGACACAGCACTGTTGCTTTTAGACAAACTCAGTTATTCCCAGGTTTCAGGGCCCTTGAGGCTCACAGCTTCCAGCTCCATCCACAGAGTCATTGTTTCTTTTTCGTGAAGGGTGGCATGCATTAACAGGTGAGTAGTTTTATCAGGCTGTGTTCTGTCGATAGAATTTTGAAACTCTGATTGCTTTCTTTACTTTGTCATTTCTCTGTTCCCTTCCATTTAAATAGGTAGTTCTGATGGTAAAAGTTTTCAAAACATGTGGCTCTCCCATGTATGTCATAGGAGAGCTAAACAAGACTCCACTAAACAAGACTTTCCCCCACTGTCTCTCCTAGATAATAAATCTCTATTTTCGGCTTCTCCTGCATTATAGGAGGAAATCCTTGAGTTGCACACCTAATCTCTTCCAATAGCCTTAGGTGGAACAGTACTGGGAGCTTTTATTCCTTCTGAGGCAATAACAAAGGGCTGGTGAGCCATACTCTTAGCTTTCTCCAAGGATCACACCTTCCTGAAAGTAAATCTTCTAATTTTAGTGGTTTATAATCTGAATATGATGAGAATTTTTCAAAACATTAAATCCTGATTCTCTTGTTTAATATTTCTTCCCTCAGTTTACCTTCCCTGCCCCCCCCCCCCATTTACTATAAGTAGCAAGAACAAAATAGGCTACATCTTCAACACTTGCTTGCAATTTTCTTCTGCTAAATATCCAAGCTCATCATTTTCAAATTCTGCTTTCTATATAACTCTGGGTTGTAATTCAGTTTCTACCACAAATAGGATAACAAGAGTTGTATAGAATAGAAATTCAATTTCAGAGTCAAATGGGAAGAAGACTAAGAAAACTTAAAATTTTCTTAGCCTTAGCCATCACTTGGGAATGAAACATATTGAAGCAATTCTTTTGAAATTAGTCCCCTCAACATTAGAACAAATAACACTCACAAATCATTTATTTTTTGTTTTGTTTTGTTACTTCTATTGCTTTGGGATGTGATAGTACATATAATATTCATTCCATTCTTTTAGATAATGATCTAAACTTTTCATGTTTTTGTTTATTATTGGCTTTTATCCAGTCTGACTTTTTAATAGACTGGACTTTACGCATGTCTTTAAAATGTTTTTAGTGATCCTAAGTCTACATAAAGATGTCAATCAGTAGATAAACAAAATAGAAGAAAATAATGTGATTTGTCCATATGATTCAAATATGATATAATTAACATGATATTCTTAAGTTTTCATAAATGTTTAATTAGGGTAATGAGACAGAGAACACAGAGACTTATTTTTATATGGTAGTTAAAGATTTTTTTTTTCTTATAAATGTTTGTGGAAGGACATTCCATTAAGTAGAAAGAAAGAAATGAAGTCAGAATAACATTAATATAGTTACCATTGTAATTAAGTAGTTATTAATATTAATAATAGAAAAAGGGCAAGGGGAAGGGTAGACATTATAAGCATTATTACCTGGGCAGCTTCACCAGGAAGCTGCAATTTCAAACTCCCCAGGGAACTGCCTGTCCATTCCTTGCGGATCACTGGGGGAAGGGACAGGACAAAGGAGAAGATGGGCATATGCTCAGTGAGTCAGGGTGACGTAGGGAAAATACTTGCCTGTCAGTCTAACCTAGGAAAAAGATAATTGGCCAGAGGGGTGGAGCCACTCTGTAAACCTTCAAAAATTTGGGAATATATAATCCCTAAAGGAATTCTCTCTCTCTTTCATGTTCCTCTGACTTTGCTCCTGCTTCCTTGTACTCGCCTGTGCTTCCTCCATAACCATGTGGCCCTAGAAGCCGCATGGTCCATGGCCACGTGGACCCCCACAAGCAAGGTACTACAGCTGGGAACACAAGCTAACCTAGGCCGATGCTGGACTGGACTATGCAAATAGGGAGCAGAAAGTCTGGGCAATGGCTTTAATCCTAGCTCTGCTGAAGACAAAATGGACTTCTTCAGTAGAATAGAAGGAGATGGCCCCTGGGAAAGGCAGGGATTTAATTCCACAGAAATAAAACTCTCCACAATACCTCATCCTCCCATGCAGGCCTCTGGAAATTCTTATTCCAGCAGCACCCTAAGAGGTCCACTTTCACTAGAAACAGGTGGGGATACAGAGAGCACCCCATCGATAACAATATGACTACATTGTATCAGTTGGCATAGTTCTTGAAATAGGATTGTTAGAGGTACAAGAGGTACAAAGGCAGAGGAAAGTAGTCGAAGATAAAACTAGAGAAGCTGGTTCTGAGTGGGTCCTGAAGATCACTGTAAATTATGGCAAGGACTTTAAATTGAGTAAATGGGCAAAAACACAGGGATATTGAGAGTGACAAATCTTGATTTATGTTTTAAAAAGATAACTCTTGCTGCCACGCAGAGAATGTGTAACCACGCAGAAACTCCATTTCCTTAATAAGACCCTTTCTCCTTCCTGTCCCTCCACTCCCTTCCTTAATTATTAAGCCCTTAGGACATCAGATTCTGGTCAGCATCCAACTGTCTTAAGAACACAGACTCAGGTCTATTGACAGTAAAAATAGAGTTTCAGTCAAGGTAAAGGTAACATCTTCACTTCAGTTTTGTTTCAGCCCCAGATTCTTGAAAGTGGAATGACCCTACAGACCACTCCCTCGTGAAACCAGATAGAGCAAGCCATGGCTGACATCAGGACCTGACTCAATGATCAACTATTTCCTATCCTGGTCCCAACCAGCCAGTAGAGCCCACCACCCCACCACCTTTATCTACCATGGTTAATGGTTTTTCTCTTGTATGGCCATCATCCCCTGGAAGCTGTCTGGGAGCCTGGTCTTTGAGCACCAGTTCACCTGTGACTCCAGGATTGGTGCCATTTCTTCAGCTAATAAACCTCTACTTTGCTATAGATGCCTGTTTGCATTTGATTGGGCCTTGATGTGCTCAATCAAATCCTTTTAGTCTGGTAACAAATACAGAGAAAAAAGAATGGGGTCATAAAGAACTGTTGAGGCTGTTGCAGTGAAATGCATGGACTGAATTAGTGTATTTGTGGTGAGAAAATATACATATTTCCCCCATATCAGTCACTTAACTTGCAAGAGCTAAACTATAATTACAAAAAAATAAATAAATAAATAAGAAAGAAAGAAAGAAAAACATGCTTTCTCCAGAATTAATGACTTTCCTTTATGTGAAACACACAGACAGAAAAACACTGGATACAGTATTTTAAAAGAAATAATTATGGCCAGTTGGGCTCAGCGGTTAGAGTGTCAGCCTGTGAACCAAAGACTCGTGGGTTCGATTCTTGGTAAAGGGCACATACCTCGGTTGTGGGTTTGATCTGGAGGCAACCAATCGACATGTCTTTCTCACATTGATATCTCTTTCTCTTTCTTTCTCTCTCTCCCCCTCCCTCCCACTCTATGTTTAAAAAAAAATCAATGGAAAAATATCCTTGGGTAAGAATTTTTTAAAAAATAAAGAATTATGGATAGAGGATTCAAGAAGCATGAACATCTTTTTAACCCCCAAAACAAAAGATTCACTGAGTTGATTGTATTATTGGCTCTAACCTATATCTATACTTTTTATTGTGTAATCTTAAATGGGCAGAGTCTTCTGCACCAGGTTGGGACTCCGGGATCAATCAAATTTCTCACTTTGAATGTTAACAAACATGATACAAAAGAGATAAGGAAGAGCACTTAAGTATTTCTAGTCATGATTTAGCCCTTTGTTATCAACATTAGGACATCCCAGGTTAGTCCCAGGTGCAGTAAGATAAATATATGAAACAGAGTCACTAGGTTCCAGGTGTTTTAGCCAAAACCATCATAGATCAATAAAAATTCTACCAACACTCAGACAACAGTGCCTCCTCACCAGCATAAAGCATGATCTAAGTAAATATTCATTATTCTATGCCACTGAGGTTGCCTGATTGTCTGTTATGCAACATTATTGTGGCAATTTATAATCAATATAGGTGATGAGGAAATAATGATGAGAGTATGTAAAATAATTTTATCTAGGGAAGTTCTCTGAAAGAATACTAATCTATTATGAGACTTGGAATCTTAGCATTTAGAAGTCTTCATTATTAAAAATATCTCAACACCCATAGGCACATGGATTGAAATAACAAAGAGAATTAATTTTCTACTTCTCCCCTGGAGCCCTGGAGAAGTCAACCTCACAATATGGAGAACTGTAGGAGATAAGAAGGAGTCAGAAAGTAGGCCAGAGAGATTCTGATCTTGTTAACTCTTCAAATCTCCCACTATAGCCTACTCTACCCCACCCCCCACTACGCTCACTACCACTCTGTTTTGCTCTTATAGGGAATGGGGGAATTCAGCATTTCTTGAACGCCCCAAAGAGGACCATGAAGATAGCTCTGAAAGCTCACAGTGCTGGTTTAGGGAGTCACCTGAAGATCTATGTACAAGTTCCCATTAGAACAGGGTGTAATTAAAAGTATATACCCTGCAAACAGAAGATAGACTGGACAGTTCAGCAGCAGATGCCATAAGAATAGAGACTGAAGTCTAAAACATAAAAACAGAAAAAATACTCATGAACCAGGATATAACTTTGAATAAAGGAATCATTTGGAAATTCTGGAAAACTAAATATTTAACCAAAAGAGAGACTGAGTAAATCTATGAGTTACTAAGTTAAATCAGAAGTGATTACTATGAGAAAAATATATTTTTTATCCTTACCCCAGGATATGTTTATTGATTTTTAGAGAGGGGGAGAGAGAGAGAGAGAGAGAGAGAGAGAGAGAGAGAGAGAGAGAGAGAGAAAGAGAGAGAGAAAGAGAGAAGCATCAATTGGTGACCTCCCATATGCACCTGGACTGAGGATCGAACCCACAACCTAGGTATGTGCCCTGACTGGGAATTGAACCTGCAACCTTTTGGTGTGTAGGACGTGCTCCAATCAACTGAGCCACCTGACCAGGGCAGAAATGTTTATTACTTTAAATGGACCTGACTTGTGAGTATTATGATTGTTTTGATGGTAATGAGTATGAAAGGGAAATTGTTAGAAAGTTGAATAACAGGCAGGAAAATATATTGTTTGTTTTACATATCTGATTTACAATTGAAAAACTAAAACCAATGCCAAGAACAAGTGATGTATTGCATCTCTTTAATGATATCTATTATCATAATTATGATTAACAACTTTTACATTACTATGTCTATGTAGATGCTTTGGTTAGAGATAAACTGTAGAAAAACAACATAAATTTAGAGCATACTAGAACAGTCCTTAATAATAGAACACATACTTTAGTACAACATAACTCTTTGCCCATTTTTTAAAAAATAAACAAAAAAAACCTCAACAAATTAATTCAGTTAACCACTGACCATCTGCTTCCTTCTTCTTACCTGGGTATAACAGTCTGAAATATCAAAATTGGTAATTATATGAGAAGTGATAGGACATAATAACTTTAAAAACATTTGAAATGCATAAAAGCCCATTTCTCAAAGTACAAAATATCTTTCCTAGTGATGCTCATAATTAGAACATGGTAGAACCACTTCTCAATGTTTTAAATAAGAACAGTATAAAACAGGGATGTACTGATCAATACCCCCTACCCTAACAGGGAACAATCAGTAGAGAACATGAACCTGATTAATGGTATTTCCCCAGTATTTCCCCAGGCATCCCCTGGAAGCCACTGGGAGCCAGATCTTTGAGCATTAGCTAACCTGTATCTCCAGGTGTGTGTCATTTTCTAAAAATAAACCATTATTTTCTTTGCTGCAATAAATAAATAAATACATAAAATAAAAATAAAACAGGGCTGTAGCTATCCCAAAGAAGCCTTTAATTAGTGGTGTTTCTGCTCTCCCAAACTCACATTTTTATATTTGTGCAGATATTGCCAGCAAAGCAACTCTAAGAAATCATGACAAACGCTTCAACAGCAAGGGTCCCTGATCTGTTATTTCTGCTCTTAAGAAAAATGTGAAGACTGAGGCTGAATTAAAGGAGTCAAATAGCCAGATTCATTAAAAACAAAACACGAACATTTTGGAGGAAATTGGAACATGCAGACATGTTACTTACAACTTTGAATATATAAATGCATAAACTTTTTTACGGTTAACCTAGAAAATAGATTGATTCACATATACTGTAGTTAGAGTCTAGAACATGTTTTCTTAACATGTTTTACTGACCACCTTCTAGACGCTTGGGATACAGCAGTGGATTAACAACAACAACAACAATAGGGATTCCAAAAGGGCAGCAGAGTGAATGGAAGCTACACAGACCATCTCCCAGAACCAAACTCGAATCACAACTAAAATAAAGACAAAGCAACAGAAAAGCAGCTGGAGAGGACCCATATAACCAGGGACAGGAAAAAAGGACACTGAATCAAGCCTGGTAGGATCTACGGAGGTACGAGAGGGTGGGCTGGGAGCCCACGGACAGCAGCTGTTTTAGCTGTGAGCAGCTCCCACAGGGTTAAAATCCCAGTCAGCTCCACAGCTCAGAAGGTTGGGACAGAGCATTAAATTAGCGATAGCCACTCACCTTGGGCTCTGGCAGAGGGAGGGCGGACTGGTCTGGAACTGTGTGGAGAGATTCAGGACTTGGAGAGCACTGGAAGTTTTTTGATGAATCACTCCCTCACAGGACAGTAGACATCTTATTCAAAGAGCTCCTTCCCAGAGCCCTGGGGAGAAGCAACAGCCTCTCCCTCAGAAATTTAACCCCACCCAGCTGGGCCAGAGAAATGCAAACTGAGGCTCATTAACAGCCAGCATCTGCCCCAGCCTCTGGAAATCCTCTTACCCTGAACACCTGAGGGAGTTTTTCATTCAGCTGAGTGCTACAACCCAAGGTTCATCAAGTAACTGAGATTAATAGCCTCCAGGCAAAAAGCTAGAGGATAACTGAACCTTTCCTGGGCTTGCAAATCTACCCAGGAAAGTAAGACTTAAGAGTGGTATTTAACATGCCTGCCCCACACATCCAAACCCAGTAGAGGGAGCCACAAAGAGTGGAACACCAACACCCACAGGGAAAATTTGGCAGGCTTCAAAACCCACTGAGATAGCCAAAATGGTGAAACAAAGAAACAAATCCCAAATGAAAGACAAAGAGAACTGATGATGAGATAAATGAAATGAGTTAAGCAAATTATCAAGGGAGAGTTCAGAGCAATGATAATAAGGAAGCTCAACAGCATGAGTAAAGATATAGAAACATAGAAAACCAAACACTTGGAAATGAGGAATGACATAGCAGAAATAAAGAACACATTGGAAAGAATGACCAGCAGAGTTGAGGAAGCTGAGGACTGGATCAGTGAATTAGAACACAGGGTAGAAAAAATTACCCAATCAGAAAACCGAAAAGAAAAAAACAATTAAAAAACAGGAAGACAACCTAAAAGAACTGTGGGACAATGGAAATGTAACAACATTCTCATCATAGGAATTCTAGAAGAAGAAGAAAATGAGCAAAGGTTAGAGAATATATTTGAAAAAATAGTGACAGAAAGCTCCCCTAACTTGGTGAAGAAAAAAGGCATTCAAGTTCAAGAAGCACAGAGAGCCCCAAGTAAGAAGAACCCAAAGAGGCCCACACCAAGACACATAGTAATTAAAATGCCAAAAATTAAAGACAAAGAGAGAATCCTAAAGGCAGCAAGAGATAAGCAACAGGTTACCTACAAAGGAACCCCCATAAGGCTTTCAGCTGACTTTTCAACAGAAACAGGCCAGAAAGGAATGGCATGCAGTAATTAAGGTAATGAAAAATAAGGATCTGAATACAAGACTACTCTATCCAGCAAGGCTATCATTCAAAATAGAAGGTGAAATAAAGAGGTTCCCAGACAAAATAAGTCTAAGGGAATATATTAGCACTGAACCAGCACTACAAGAAATGTTAAAAGGACTGCTGTAATTAACAGAAGAAATAGGAAGAAAAATATAACTGTAATAAACAAAAATGGCAATGAATAAGTACATATCAATAATAACCTTAAATGAAAATGGATTGACTGCTCCAATCAAAAGACAGAGTAGCTGATTGGATAAGAAAGCATGACTCATATATATGTTGTTTACAAGAAATGGACCTCACAATAAAAGACTCATATAGGTTGAAAGTGAAGGGATGGAAAAAAACCTTCCAAGCTGTTGTGCCAGTATGGCTCAGTGGTTGAGCATCGACCCACGCACCAGGAGGTTGCTGGATTGACTCTGGGTCAGGACACATGCCCAGCTTGTGGGTTGATCCCTAGTGGGAGCATGCAGGAGGCAACCAATCAATGTTCTCTCTCAACAATATTTCTATCTCTCTCTCCCTCTCTCTCTAAAATCAATAAAGGAAAAATAAATTTAATTTTAAAAATTGTCTCAAAAAATATTGCAAGCAAATGAAAAGGAAAAAAGAGCTGGGGTAGCAATACTCATATCTGATAAAATCGATTTCAAAATGAAGGCCATAAATGGAGACAAAGAAGGCCACTACATAATATTGAAAGGATCTATCCAACAGGAAGATATAACCTTGGTAAAAATATGTGCACCCAATATAGGAGCACCAAAATATATTAAAAATCTTCTGGAGGACTTCAAAGGAGAAATTGACAGCAATACAATCATTGCAGGGGAATTCAACACCCTGCTAACATCACTGGATAGATCCTCCAGACAAAAAATTGACAAGGAAACAGAGACTCTAAATGATGCACTAGATCAAATGGATTTCATAGATATATACAGAGAATTACACCCCAAACCTGCGGAATTCACATTCTTCTCAAGTGTACATGGAACATTCTCAAAGATAGACCACATTTTAGGACACAAACTATGTCTCTACAAGTTCAAGAAGATTGAAATTATATCAAGCATCTTCTCAGATCACAATGGCATAAAACTGGAAATCAATTACAACAAAAACACTCAAAGACATTTGAACACATGGAGGGTAAATAGCATGTTACTAAACAATGAATGGGTTACCAAAGAGATCAAGGAAGAAATTAAAAACTTTCTGGAAACCAATGAAAATGAGCACACAACAACACAATATTTATGGAACGCAGGGAAAGCAGTCCTGAGAGGGAAGTTCATAGCACTACAGGACTACCTCAAGAAACAAGAAAAATTTCTAATTGACTATCTTACCTCACAACTTAAAGAACTAGAAAGCAAACAAAAAGAAAACCCCAGAGCAAATGAAAGGAAAGAAATAGTAAAAATCAGAGCATAAATAAACAACATAGAGACCAAAAAAAAAAAAAAAAAAAAAATTAAAAGATCAATGTAACAAAGAGCTGGTTTTTTGAAAAGATAAACAAGATTGAGGGACCCTTAGCTAGACTCACCAAGAAACAGAGAGGACCCAAATACACAAAATCAGAAATGAAAGAACACAAGTAACAACTGACACCACAGAAATACAAAGGATCGTTAACAAATACTATGAACAATTATATGGCAACAAATTGGGCAATCTAAGTGAAATGGACAAATTTCTAGAAACACATAGCCTCCCAAAACTGAACCAGGAAGAGATAGAAAACTTGAACAGACCAATAACAACGAAGGAAATTGAAGATGTAAACAAGACTCTCCCAGCAAACAAAAGTCCAGGCCCGGATGGCTTCACGGGGAAGTTTACCGAACATTCAAAGAAGAACTAAAACCCATTCTCCTCAAACTATTCCAAAAAACTCAAGAAGAAGGAAGACTTCCAAATTTGTTTTATGAGGCGAGCATAATTCTAATTCCAAAACCAGATAAAGACACTATAAAGAAAGAAAACGACAGGCCAATATCCCTGATGAACACAGATGCCAAAATCCTGAACAAATTATTAGCAAATAGGATCCAGCAATACATTTAAAAAATTATTCACCATGACCAAGTGGAATTCATCCCAGGGATGCAAGGCTGGTATAATATTTACAAATCAATAAATGTGATATACCACATAAACAAAATGAAAGATAAAAACCATATGATCTTATCAATAGATGCTGAAAAAACATTTGACAAAATCCAGCACCCATTTTTTATAAATATGCTCAGCAATGTGGGAATAGAGGGATCATATCTAGACATAAAAAAGGCCATATATGAAAATCTTACAGCCAACATCATACTCAATGAGCAAAAACTAAAAGCATTTCCCTTAAGAACAAGAACAAGACTGGGATCTTGCCACTCTTATTTAACATAGTACTGGAAGTCTTAGCCACAGCAATTAGACATGAAGAAAAAATCAAAGGGATCCAAATTGGAAAGGAGGAAGTGAAACTGTCATTATTCGCAGATGACATGATATTGTACATAGAAAATCCTAAAGACTCCATCAAAAATCTACTAGATTTAATAAAGAAATTTGGCAAGGTAGCAGGATACAAAATTAACATCAAGAAATCGATGGCATTCTTATACACCAATAATGAACTCACAGAAAGAGAAACTAAAAAAAATCCCATTTACCATTGCAGCAAAAAAATTAAGATACCTAGGAGTAAACTTAACCAAAAAAGTAAAGGACTTATTTACCAAAAACTACAGGACTTTGAAAAAAGAAATAGAAGAAGATATAAAAAAGTGGAAGCACATACCTTGTTCATGGATTGGAAGAACTAACATCATTAAAATATCCATACTATTTAAAGCAATCTATAGATTCAATGTAATCCCCATCAAAATACCAATGACATATTTCACAGAACTAATAAAAATACTTCAAAAGTTCATATGGAACCAAAAAGGATCCCTAATAGCCATAGCAACTTTGAAAAAGAAGGACAAAGTAGGAGGGATCACAATACCAGATATCAGGTTATACTACAAAGCCACTGTAATCAAAACAGCCTGGTACTGGCACAAGAACAGGCATATAGGTCAATGGAACAGAATAGAGAACCTGGAAATTGACCCAAGACATTATGCTCAATTAATATTTGACAAAGGTGGCAAGAGCATACAGTGTTGTCAAGACAGTCTCTTCAATAAATGGTGTTGGGAAAATTGCAGAGCTACAAGCAAAAATTAAACTAGACCACCAACTTACACCATACACAACAATAAACTCAAAATGGATAAAAGACTTAAATGCGACTCGTGAATCCATAAAAATCCTAGAAGAAAATGTAGGCAACAAAATTTCAGACATCATACGCAGCAGAATTTTCACTGATACATCCCTGAGGCAACAGAAACAAAGGAAAAAATGAACACATGGGACTACATAAAATTAAAAAGCTTCTGCACAGCAAAAGAAACAACCATCAACATGGAAAGGGAACCCACTATATGGGAGAGCATAATTGTCAACAATACATCAGAGTAGGGATTAATTTCCAAAATATATAGAGTACTGATACAACTCAACAAAAGGAAGACAAAGAGCCTGATTAAAAAATGGGCAGAGGACTTAAATAGACATCTCTCCAAACAGGACATACAAATGGCCAAGAGATGTGTGAAGAAATGCTCAATGTCACTAATCATCATAGAGGTGCAAATTAAAACAACTGTGAGGTATCACCTCACACTTGTCAGAATGGCTACCATTAACAAATCATCAAACAACAAATGCTGGTGAGGATGTAGAGAAAAGGGATCTCTAGTACACTGCTGGTGGGAATGCAGACTAGGTCAGCCAGTATGGAAAACAATATGGTGTTTCCTCAAAAAATTAAAAATGGATCTGCCATTTGACCCAGTGATCCCACTTCTAGGAATATACCTTAAGAAGCCTGAAACACCAATCAGAAAGAATATATGTACCCCTATGTTCATAGCAGCACTATTTACAATAGCTAAGATCTGGAAACAGCCCAAGTGTCCATCAGTAGATGAGTGGATAAAAAAGCTGTGGTATATATACACAATGGAACACTATGCAGCTGTAAGAAAGAAAGATCTCTTATCCTTTGAGATGACATGGAGGGACCTAGAGAGTATTATTCTAAGTGAAATAAGCCAATCAGAGAAAGACAGATACCACATGATCTCACTTATTTGTGGAATATAATGAATAAAATAAGGTGATGAACAAAATAGACCCAGAGACCTAGAAAGGAGTGCTATTCAGACTGACAGATCTCAGAGGAGGGGGGCGGGGAGCAGGGATGAGATTAACCAAATAACTTGTATGCATGTGTGTGTAACCAATGGACATAGACAACAATGGGGGTAGGAGTGGGATCAGCAGGAGGGTGTCTAGGGGGTAAAAAGAAGAAATATCTGTAAGAAAAATAAATTAATAAAAATTGCAAAAATTAAATTAAATTAAATTAAAAAACAACAACAACAAAACAAACACAAAAACACAGACAACCTTCTGGCAAGTTAGACATTACAATATAGAGCCTATTTTCTTTCTTTGTTTTTTCTTCTTCATTTATCCAACAAAGATGATTGAAGACCAGTGATGGGGGCAATAGTATGCTGATCCATTTTCTACCCTCATAGAGCTGAAAGTTTCATGAATTTGCATGTTTCTAGAGTTGCATAAAGATAGGTGAATTGACTTTGCCTTTCCCAAAACATTATTATAGCTATAAATTTTGAATTCAGATTTGTAAAGTGAGAAATGAATGTAATTAATGGGTCTAGAGTTCTTAATTGTGCAAGTAGAATATGTGTTGCTAAGTTGAAGTAATATTGGTCTGCACGCTATTACAACCTTCTAATATATTCATCATTTTTACATCCACTTTAAATTAATGATCCCTATTGAAACCTTTATGGAATATAATATCAATTCATATTTATAGTTTTAAGAGACACATTAATGATTAAAATAATTCAAATCTCTACTTTGGGGGCAGCGAACCTATTGTGGTTGATGAGATCTCTGTGGCCCAATTATCTACTTAATTGCATCTAGCTGGGAGGACATGACTACTAAAGCATAAAGAAGCCCACTTAGTAGGTCAATCCTTGACCCTGAGCCAGTTAGAAGTAACACATCTGGGTTCTCATTTCCACCATCCTGTGCTTGGATAGGTGGATGACTTTCACTTAGAGTCTTCAAAATCGTTACACCTAACATCACTTCACACATTGCTCTTTTCTGACAGCTAAGATACATTTTCTGCAAGTTTGTAGAGACTCTTCAGTGGAATATAAAGTGGGGTTGTCGGAGGGGGAAAGAAATCATGCTTTTCCATCAATCAGATACAATAGGAAATGAAGTCTACTGTAAAATTGTGCCTCTATCACTCAAGGTCAAGGGATAGTGAAGAAACATCACTCAGAGGGTTCTAAATCTAGTCTTCTGTTCTCTGATCTCTGTTCCCGAACCCAGGAGATTACTTCTCCCTTTTAATGCTGTTTACTTAAAGAAGTAGAAATAAAATGCTCTATTAAAGGGAGATTTTGTTACTTAAAAGAAGAAAATATTTTCATGCCAGAATGTTTCCATTCCTACTTTGGCGACTGGTTTTTATTTATCCCCCCATCCCTACCCCCTCAATTTCACTCTGCACTTTCCTGCAGTGTGTTCTGTGCTCTGCAACCCTGACTTATATTCTGCCTAAATCCCCTTGCCTTCTGGCTTCTGGCTTGATAGAGCCAGGAGAGTGACTATTAGGACACAGGCAGAAGAGGCAATGGGATTTGAATATTCAATGCCTGTATGTTCCTGTTGGACTGGGGTTAGATAGTGTCTGGATTTCTCTTTGGGAGACACAGCACCTTTGGGGAAGTTATCTTTTACAACTGGGATACTCTCTACTCAAGCTCACTCTAAAATGACTGTGCTCATCTGAGACTCTATAGCTACCTGATGTATTAGTGTTTGGAAGCTAAAGTTTAAAGAAACAGAATAGTAGGAAGGATAAGATTGCTTCTGCAGAGTCTCTGCTCCAACAAAGAAGGGGCTCGGTGCCTCGGGTGAGGAGCACTCAGAGCAATTCCTGATTCTCTTGCACCCAAAGTGGAGAGATGCACCCAAAAGAAGGAGTTGTAGGGAAAGAACTCATTTTGAAAAAAATAAATAAATAAGTATGAGTCCAGAAACACTGGTTACATTATTTTTACTTATCATCATCATCATTATATTTGTAGAGTAGAAGCCTAATCCAAATTTATTTTTAAGGTTATTTGCTCTTCACAAAATTGTACTTATATTTTACATATTTTAATTTACAAAGTACACATTTTATGAAATAATTGATTTTTTTAATAAAGGAGGAGTTAAACTAAGTGAATCAGTGGTGATGCTAATAATAATAATTCTGTGATTTCCAAATAATTTCTCACCATATTCTGGTGTATTTCAAATATTGGCTGAGGGGACTAAGGATAGGACAGTTACTTTTGCTGCAGCCATAAAGTGAAAGGATGGAAAGGAATTGAACATGGAAGAAGGAGGCAGCAGTAATGGTAGGAGTGAGATGAATTACTTATCACAGCAGTTTTAATATAGATGTTTTGATTTGTTTGTTCTTATCCCCCACAAAAGCCACCTAGTATATATGCTTTGGAAGAACACAGACATCTAAGTTTCTTACCAGGTAGAATCTTCAAAGATCTAACAATAATTATTTTATTAGTGGTTTATACATGGAGAGATTAACTGGTTTATAGTCCATCTATGATAAAAAAAATCTATTTCATATGAATACAATTAATGAAATTATATAATTGAATGTTTTTATAAAAAAGTCTATTCACATTTTGAGATGTATTAGAGTGGCTAGAAATTATTTTCTTTGAAAAGTTCTTTTTTAAAAAGCTAGTGTTTTTTAAAGTTATAATTATGGATGTTGTCTCTATTTTATCATTAAAATGTTTAAAGAATTGGAACTAAAAAGATTTTTTTTACAGAATACATAACTATATGTTTAATTTCTCATTTGACAACGTAACCTGTTATCAAGAGGCTATGATTTTTTTTATTTTTTGGCAGTCTATAATAAACCAATGGATATGGCCTCTAATGGCAATACAGGACACTAACAGCTTTTTCTCTGAAACCTTGGACACAACCCTGACATAATTTTATGTTTTAATATGTATGATTTCAGGCTTCAATAAATATTCCTCTTCCCATACATGTTTTTGCAAACAGATACAAAGGTATACAATTTGTGCTGTTGTTAGAGGAATTTTGTGGATTAGCAAAGGGATTGGAATATAAACTTTCTTTGCCCAGTAAACAGTACGGAATGCTTTTTTTTTTTTTTGAGAGAATGTGTCATTATTTCCCTGAGACTAAAAAAAATATGCTCTGTAATGCATATGGTCACCAGATAGCACTGTCTTCTCATGCATGAGCTATTGAAATTTCCATAGAGGCAGTAATTATTCAATCTTTAAGTGCTCATACATATACATTTTATTTCACCTATTCCCTACAATCTCTTGGGTTAAACAAAACATAGAAAGAAATGTCTTATCTAATGCCATTCCCTGAGTTACATTACAATAATATGCACCAAAGGAAACAGTTTGCTTACCAAGCCATGAAAACTGCTTCTCGGCTAGAAATACAAATGTTCTCCTTGATTGAGTTTTAATGAAGACAGATAGATACATCTGCAAATGCATCGAGAGAAAGGGAGATGAGGAGAAGCAGAAAATAGAATGCAAGTGAACGCACTTATGAACAAGCAGAACCTGCAGGCTTTCCTTGGCTGATATGATTGTTTCCCAGGAGTTTGAATGTAAGTGAAGAGCTAGTCTTGTAGAGCAACTGAACTTTTCCTACCACTCCAATTTCCTATCGCGCCTCTTTCCTAGCCTAGCGTAAAGCTATTCAAATCAAGGCCCTCTTTTTCTGATTTTCTGATCTAATTATAACAGACTTTTCTCAGCAATCAGCATCAATGTTACATTCCATGAAATTGCCTTGTACTTTAAAGAGTGGTATTTGCCACCCATATTCACGCATTTTCACATAGGCAAATCCAGCTGCTATTTAGAGTCTTTACAGACCAGGCACCCTCCCTGACCATGACTGGTTAGGGATTCTTCATTCAGCATAACAATTGGGTCTCCTCCTCTGTACATTTCAATTTGAATTTGTGGTTTGAGAATATTGCACAAGCCTGACAACCAACGGGAAAATAGATGCTATTTTATAAAGTGCTATATAGTTCTTATTTATATTTTTTTCATTAAAGTGCTAATTCTTCACACACACACACACACACACACACACACACACACACACACCCTTCACCACCTTAAATTGTAAAGAAATATTTTTGTTTAGTTCAAAATCTGTCCCAAAATATAACTACTGAAACCATTATAGTCTTTAACATTGGTGAATAAAATAAGACAATGTAATACTTACAACTGACACCTTTAATATTTAGTATTTTGTGATTTTTTTTCTGGCAATCTTATTTCTTCCCCAGAGTTCACTGAGGCTATAAACTGTAAGTGGAGTGGAAGGGCAGGGCAATCAAAATACAGAATATTGAAAAGGTTGAAGTAGTAAAGCACCTTTCCCAGGATATATAAGACATTAAGATTTTGATATTTTATATTAGTGTAGTGATTACACTGGGAGTGGAAAATGGCACAACAAGAAGCCATTATTTTTTAACAACTATTTCCCGAAGATTCTATAGTAGAAAATTAATCTTTTTCAGTCTCATTTTTAAAATAACATTTTGGTCATACTTTAAAATTAAATTTATTAAAGCTCACTTAAAATGTGTGTGTGTGTGTGTATATATACACATCTAACATTAACTATGTATTTAGAAATATATTATATATTTATATATGTTTGGTAGTTTCTATGTTTTAAGATTTTGTATAATTATTGTTATTATATATCTCAAACATTAATATAATGCTTAATGATATGTGTTGTAAAATACATATATTAGTAAAATATATGTAAAATGTTATTGATATTGATTGAAACAAGCCTTTTGATGTCTTTGAGGGTTACATCCTGTTGGCTAGAATCCTAACTAGTTTCACTATTGTGAGTCTGTAGCTGAGTGACATTCCTTCTTGCATGTTTTGGTCAAAGTTTTATGTCACCTACTGTTTCCTTCAGTCATTTTCTCTTACTTGAGAATCAGATCATTACAGCAGAGTGACCTGTCTCAATTCTCTTAAGAGTTCTCAACCTGACGAGTTTTGAAGAATGTGCAGTCTGAACACAGGGATTTTCCAATTATTTCCCAAGATGACACTTAATGCAATTTCAGTTCAAACTTTTATGGCAAATTGCAACTCAAGTACACATTCATTCCTTCAAAATCATTCTTTAAACATCTCCTCTCTGCCAGGATATTGTTCTTGAAATTTCCAGTGTGGACCCTCCTACAACTCAGGGGTCCAAGAATTAAAAAAAAAAAGTTTATAATAATACGAAGATGGTATCTACCTTTCTCGTTTTCAGTCTCTCACTGGAGTATAATGATGTCTTCCAGGAACTATATGATGTGTGATATTTTATAGAAACAGTTATGAGAATCCAGATCTTAAGTTGTCAGACATGCCCTGATTGGTTTGGCTCAACAGTTAGAACTTCAGCTGAAGGGTTGTGGGTTTGGTTTTCAGTCAAGTGCACATACCTGGGTTGTGGTTCAATCCCTGGCCCCGTGCGGGAGGCAACCGATCTATGTGCCTCTCTCACACTGATGTCTCTCTCTCTCACTCCCTCCCTCACTCCCTTCCAATCTATCTAAAAATATCCTCAAGTGAAGATTAACAACAACAACAAAAAAGTTGTCAGACATTAAAGAGATGGAAAAATATGTAATAAAGCTAATTTTTTTCACTAAATATTTTTCCTCCAGAAAATGTATTATTTTAAATGTTATTTTATTAACATGTCTATTATAGTTATTTTAAATAAATTATTAACTAAGGTAGAATAACTGGGCTTAAATTTTTCTAAATTTTAGTCCCTTAGTATGGTATTTTTTACAGATATAATATACATAAAAGGATGTTTGGGGTCCTTAATAATATTTAAGGCTATAAAGGGGCCCTGATGTCAGAAGGCTTGTGAGCTGCACTTGTAGGTGTTAGTTTTCTCCATCCTGTTCCTGAGAATTCATATGGCAGTAATATAACCTATACTGACATGAGTTGTAGCTATCTTATTGTTGTTTCTTATTCTAAGTTCTTGATAAAATCTTGCTTCCAATCCTAAAGCTATTGATCGCAATTCCTACGATAAAGTACCTGGCAGAAATATCTGATAAATACTAAGGATTTTAGACCTGTTTCTCTAACTTACAATTTTTCCTTAGAGATGCAAAAGAAAGACCCCCCCCCCCAATTATAGTACTTTAAATTTTCTAGGGAAATAGGGGTGGGTGTGGGTGGAGGTGGGGACAGAAAGAGACTTTGTTTAGGGTGATGGGCATACTATGCAGTGTGTAGATGATGTTTCGTTTAATTGTACACTTGAAACCTATGCGGTTTTGTGAATGAATGTACCTCAATAAATTCAATAAAAGTGTCTTCTTATCCTCTTTTACTTAGCTGCTATGTGGTCAGACTTGTGTAAAAAGGCTTCATACCTGTATAGCCATTTAATTTTATAAACTTTACCCATCCAGCTCTCCCAGCTATGTAATCAAGGATGATGACAAATGCACTTCTAAGACAGTTAAAACATATGTAGTCTCATTTATTTTGCAGATTTTTGTTTAGTATCTACTACCCTATAAGACAACGTATATCCACACTGTACTAGATGAATTACATCATTCTAGATCTCCCTTTTATTCCCCTTGTGTTTTCTGGTGCTAAAACTGGGTTGTATACATGCCTTTTTTACATAGAGATTTTCTCCTTTGGCATCAAGGATAATTCTTTTCCATAGACTTTGGATACTGACTACATTGGTTAGAAGCTCGGCTCTGCTATGCATTATTTATATGATCTTGGGGAAGTTATTAACTCTCTAGATCTCTATTTGCTCATCAATAAAATGGAAAAAACAATAGTACCTGTCTTATGAGGCTATAATTAGAACTGTATGGGTTAACATGAAATGTTTTCTTAAACTTACTCATCCAGGAAAATTATGAATATATATTTGTTGTTATGATTTTCTTATTTTATAGTTAAATGCCAACTCTTGATGACCTTTATTTTTTCCAGCTTAGTCTCATTATATTCAGACATAATTTTGCAGTCTAATACATACATTAGTCTTCTCTCTGAAAACAGATGTGCAAGCTACTAGAAAAACAGAAATAGTTTAAATGCATTCTGTGTTGAAAAAACTAGCCACTGTCACAATGATATTGCTGTCTTCTTCAAGGACACTGTTGAGAGTGGAGAAAATTAACGGCTAACATTTGTAGAAAAGTTATTGTACTTGCTGTGTATCAGTCACTTTGGTCAACATTTTTGTCCAGGCTCTCCTAGCAGCCATCCTGGGATACAGAGTCTATTATCAATTTATCATCAATGTATATGTGAAGAAATTGAGTGCAAGTGGTAGATCCAGGATATGTATGGGTCTAATTGATAATGGACTGAGCCTGTGCACTGTGCTACTTTCATAGCTGCTATACTTGCTGAATGTCTCCACCACCGTTTGTAATTATATCTTGATAATTGATTGAGGCCACCATGGTCTCTGCTGACACTGCTTCAGCTGTGCTCCTGAGTCATCCTCCTTCCCAATCATATGTCTCAATATATTAAAATTTTAATACCGCCTCATCCAAAGACTTTCACATGTGTCATCAATGAATCATCTCCTTTGGTTTGATGTTTATTTGCAGTGTTTATCCTTAAAACTTAGGCAGAATAAAGCAGTCTAAGCTAAGAACAAACAGGGAAAGAACCACCATTGCTCTTACTGAAATGTCCTTTCCTCTATTTTCCTCTTCCAAAGAAACCTGAGTCCTCTTCCCGCAGATATGTCTGAATCCTAAAATTAACTCATTATATTCAAGTTAGTTGTACAAAAATTACTAGAGTAGATCCCTAAAATATTTTTCCTGCAATGTTAAATATAACATTCATACTATATAATAATTATAATTTAATACAGTATCAATTCATTTAATTAGCATTAATTAATATAGTTTAATAAAGTATAAGTACTTGTTTATGTATAAATTATTACTTATTTGAACATTTTGACTAATTGCCTGAGTTTCTTCATAGCTAAATAAATGCCCCACATCTGATAAGAATAAAAAGAGGACTTTTTACATATATGTTTATAATTATTATTTTTTTAAAATTGGCTACATGACTTAGTTTTTTAGATATAATTGTGAAGGATATACTGCATATTATTCTTGTAAAAAGCATGAGAAAAGGTACTGGAAAGTACTTCAAGCAAATACTTTAAGCTAAATGTTCTGTTTGGTAAACTTTTGATAGAACTAAGGCTCTGGAAATGAAGTGCTTTTAGAAACCATTTATATTATTCAATGTTGATTTGAATTGTATTATTTCTTGTGAATTATCTTGTAATTTGGGGGGAGGTTGCTGTTCTTTGTATAACTTTTCTTGCAGATGTGAAACTTGTATGAAAAATAGTGAAAATGAAGCAAAAAGTATTTTTAATCTAATACTGGAAGAAAAATTATATAAAGGATATCAACTTTTTTTCTAATTAGAATAAAGAAGACTAACCTGTGGAATCTCACCTGATGTGACTTAAAGAGCAAATTGCCTAGACTGTGGGAAATGCTTTGCTGATGATTCCCTTTTTGGTTTATGGGAACAGTCTATATTCCTAGGTAAAGGTGGGTTATTTTCCCCAAAGGAAAATGACATCCAAATGATTACTGGTCCACATAATGACAACTTAGGACTTAAAATCCTAGTTTGTGAGAGAAACCATTGACTAAAGAGAACAAAAGATTTCCTTCCTTGTAATGTGGAAAGTTAGTTTGGCTGACATTGTAAGAGATGGCCAGAAAGACCTGACACACTTCCATGATTGTGGCATGAGGAATAAATGAGGTCTTTTTTACAGATGGAGAGACCCAAAACGCTAAGCCAGGAGGTAGCCTCAAAAGACAACTATATGGATTTTAGACTCTCTAGTACTTGTAAGTAATTTATCAAAGTAATTTCTTTCTGCTATGGACAAGTCTATAGTGTTGGCTCATTAAATGAACTAACCTTGTTCTAATATTTTCTGAAAGAAACTGGGGATACTGTTTTGCATAAATTTGGGGTAATATATAAGTATATAGAAGAGTCCTATGTTCTTTATAGCACTGTGACCTTTTGGTGCACAACAATCTGTCAACCTCACAAGGGCCATAGACAAAGGCAGCTGTAGGAGCAAGAGTAAGAAATCTGAACCTAAGGATCCACAGAACTTGTTTTGAGCATTCATAAATCAGGATACTGGTAAATCTCAGAACTAGCTGACAGGTAAAGTTAAGCATTTTCTGAGACAGAAATTATCTCATTCCTGTTACTACCTATTAGTATGTGGCATATATTATAAATAGTTCATGTGAATTGAGAGTGAAAATATTGCCTCTAGCTAAAAACAGATGAGGGGAAAAAATGTGCATCCATCTCCACCCATCACACTTGATGTTTGACAATAGTTTAGAGAGGATATCTAGTCCACTAAAACCTGAATGTCTTATGTTGCTTAGAGAGGGCCATTAGCCTTCCCAATATTTTGTACCAAACAACAAATACGATGAACACTTTCATCAGAGATGAGGAATTCAATTGACTTTGAAGCTAGGCCCACAAATACCTGTATTGTTAATACTGACCCCATAAGGTTTTGATTCCTATGATGTGAGTCAACATACACACGCAATTGAATTATGTATGTAAAATAATAAACACAACATCAGCACTAGCTATTATTATATTAGTCACATTCAATGACTGTTTATTGAAGTTCCTCTTTGACTGGCTGAGTTTTCAGCATTGTATACCAGTGAATAAAAATGATTCTTCCATTGTGAAGTTTTCTAGTGGGATGTGTTGGGAAAATAGAATACAAGCAATTAAATATTAAATAACTACATTGCATTCTTATCATGTAAGTGCTAAGAATGTTTAAATTAAAATTAAGCAAAATATATATGGATTTCTATATACATTTTGGCCATTTCTTCTGAAACAATTGTTACATAAACATAAAAAGGTAAAACAATAATAAAATAATTTAAAATATATAATAAGCAGTGTGGGATTGGGAGAACAGAGTTAATGATTGCATTTTTAATTAGAGTAATCAGAATAAAACTTGCTGAGTAAATTTCACCAGTTGTATACACATAGAACAATAGAGTTGGTGAGTTCATGAACTAGAGAAACTATTTTTATTCTAAAAGTATTCAATTTTATTTACTTATATGTTTTAGTTATGTTAAAACCAAACAACACATCCGCGAGCTATGTTCTGTTTATATGCCATTGAATTTTATCTCTACTTTGAAATTAAAATTACCTTCAGCAACTTTATTCTAAATTTAGTCTACTGGCTTTCAAAACATTTGTTTTCTCAGTGAATAAATGGGTACATGTGAAAAAGAATACTTGAGGCTAATTTTTACTCCAAAATCTGCTCTTGATTTAATGTAATCATCTACATGTAAGATTTTTTTGAGTAGTATGAATGTCGTTGAAATAAATTTTAGCTCTTCTCTGAGCAATTGAATAGCCCTCTTAACTATTCTCTTTGGTTCCAGAATCTCTCTCTCTCTCTCTCTCTCTCTCTCTCTCTCTCTCTCTCTCTCTCTCTCCATCTCTCTACCAGATAAACTTTCTTAGACTAAACACATAATTGGTTTACTCACTTGATCCCAAACCTTCAGTGGTTACTCTATTGTCTAAGGAATCAAATCTAAATGTCTTCATCTCTAATATCCGGTCTCTCATTTCCTACATTTAGCCCCAGCTACACTTCTTCTGTTGTTGTTGTTAATCCTCCACTTCTATTCAACATGATACCAGATTACCTAGTCCGAGCAGGAGAGCAAGAATATGAAATAAAAGAATGGGGGTAGGGGGAGGAGGATAAAAAAAACCTGCTTTTGAAAACAAAAAAGGGGAGGGGTGGGGGAAACTCTGCTCTTACCACTGATGTGAACTTTGCATATCACAATTAATTTTCCAATCTTAGCAATCAGTTTGTGCTCGATAGCACACATATTTTTTTTTTTGCCACATTCCTCTTTTTAAATACTCGGATATCTCAGGCTAGTAAACATGAGGACAGCTAGGATGATACCTCTGGTCTTTGAGGAATGAACATCTGGAATTTGGCTCACTCCCATTGGTCTCGGTCCAAAATAGGATGGATGTTCTTTTTGAAAAGGTTTCTCTGAGGAGATTTTGCTGCTACATCATTGTCAGAGATAGTTACATTGAAGGGGGACCTGTAATTTCTTTATAGGAAAAGCAGAAAAAGCTTTGAAATAAACAAAACCAAACCCAAATTTCTAATAAGTCTTTCGCACTTTGTTATGGAAACAACTGACATAGTTAAAGAGGACAAAAGAAATATCAAGCACTCAGAAACCTTATTTATGTTGCAAATAATTTATTTTTATAAGAACTACAAGTCTATAGAATAGACAAACTGCAGCTAAAACCTTCACAAGCAAAACACATCGATATAAAGAGCATTATTGTTTTGATGAAATATTCCTTATCAGAAAAGAGTCACAGTTCTGTGAATAATGTTATATTGTTAAAGATAAAAGAAATATTTTCTATTCAGATAGGCCACACTGCCTGGACTAATGGCTGTTTGACCATAATACATAAGGCAAAAAATCAGTAAGGCTCCAGTAAAAATCGAGTTCTTTAAGTAGACTTCAGTCACATTAAAAATAAAAATTAGAACTGAAGTAATATTGGAATGGGGTAAGAAGACCCAGGTTGAATCACAATAAAACTAAATAAAAGGGAAAGTATTTTACAGATCATAATTACATTAAATAATTACATACTAAAATTACATTAAATAATGAAACTTTTAAAGATGCAAAAGTAAATAACTATAACATTGGTGTAGATAAAGTGTTGCATTATCATTTGTAAAGCTGATTGATGCCCTGTGCAAAAATATTTTAAAGGTGTGAATTGTTATTACCATCTGGAAATATAAGGTTTACACAAAATCTAAATGACAAAATAGGGACAAATCGAGAATTTTGTTTCAAATTAACTTTCTTTCTTACAATTATATAACACTAGTCTTATGGTAATAACAATAAATATATTTCTGTATTCTTATGCAGCATTTTTATTGCAACCATGATTGCAGTTATCAATGGATCACTCTAATCTCTGATGCCTTAAGGTAAGTACACACACCTACAAACAAGTATATACATATATAAATATATATTAATTAACATTTCAAATTAATATTATATAGCTCATATATAATATAAACACATAATGTATATTATACTTATATATTATTACTATACATCTAACATAAAATAATAAATTATTAACGTGTATAGAAAGGAATTCTTTTAATAAGGTAAATGTATTTGATGAGCAATATATACTCTGTGCCAGTGTTATTTCAAACATCATTATTTAAAAACCAAAACTAATTTAAAGAGGGGGGTCTTTAAAAGAAGAGGAGTATTTCTGTTTTGGCATTGTGGTAATTCATAGGTTCTTAAAGAATATTCCCCTAAATACATTTAGCACACTGTACAAAATGCAACAAATAACCTATTAAATGTATATAGGTAGGCTAAGCTTATGAAAATAAATTCCTGAAAGTAAAAACAAGGAGAAGACAAAAAGAAGGTCATATGTAGGAGCTAGAACTGGTCAAAACCCTAAGGGCTTTGACAGTACTGGAGTTCACAGCAGCTGGAGATGGAAGAAACAAATTGTGTTCGCCTGTCAGGAAAACGAAACTAAGAAACACTATGAAAGGGGAAGTGGGGAGCTTAAAGACCTACACACACAGTGAAAGGATAGGTTTAAAAAATCCGTACCTTAAAGACAGTAGTCAAGGAGACATGTCTTTCTCTTTCTCGTTCTTAGCTCAAGGTCGAATAATGTCTCCCATGAGAATCTGTAACAATAGCTGTAGCCTTATGTACACTTGGGGATTTCGATCCACACTATCCATGGATTCTGGATTCTGGACAATCCCAATCCTAGTTCTTAGGATAAAGTAATTTCTGGTACAAATCACTTGGCAGAAGCAAATTACAAATACAAGTTCAAAATAAAAAATGGGGCAAAAGACTCAGAACTGTCACATCTCATGATGGAAAGACCAGTCATCACTCTGTCTCTTTTTATGAGAGCACTAATTCCATCACAAGGACTCCAACCTCATGACCTAATCACCTCCTAAAGACCCTCCTTCCTAATACCCTCACATAGGACATTAGGGCTGAGTCATACAAATGTTGGGGGAAACAAACAGCCCATGGCACATGTAATCTCACAGTGTCACAATAAAAAATGTGTTACTAATCCCTTACACACACACACACACACACACACACACACACACAAATGGCCAATCATTAATAAAAAGGAAGAAATATTTAAGTAATTTTTATATATGATTTTGAAATAAATGTATTTTAAGCAATGTATAAATATAAGAAAATTTAAAGGAGAATATAAATGGATTTGGCTAAAATATAAATAATCAAGTATTTTATGTACATAAAAATGTATATTAACAAATTGAAAGGCAAGTGTAGTATCAGAAAAATATCTGGAAACTTATATGTCAAAGTGAGGCCATAGAGGCAGGTTGGGCAGTGAGGGCTGGGACCATGGGAAGGGAAGGCTAAGACACACAGGAAGTTTGAGATGACTTGGAGCTCAGTACACAGGCAGGCAACTCAGTGCACAGTATATCTGGAGGTTTATTCAGACTCTATATCTCAAAATAAAACTAAAATTAACATGACAGATTGTGCCTCCCAGGCCAGAAACTCCCAGCCCCAATTTATAGAAATGCAATTAGAACCTCCTGGAAGGAGTACAAGTCAATTACATAACAAAAAAACACAGAAAGGCAAGAAGTAAGAAGGGAACAGAGATTGATTGTATAGTTCCTTTTTCTGGGAGCAAGGCAACAGGATTGCTGAATGATTGGATTTGGGGGAAGAAACCAAAAGCAAGCATAGGGTTGCTCCAAGGGCAATTCCCCTCCTCCTCACTAATAGTCTAGGAGAAGTTGAAATTTTCATAAAAAGGTAAGCCACTAAGGCCCCTATAGATGACCTAGGGCTGAACCCAATCAGGAGGGAAACACAAGCTTTAAAATATATGGATGTTGCTAAGGCAGAATTCCTTGAAAGGACCAATCAGAGGCTAGCAAAGTATTTATCTACCCCTAGACAACAGAGCACCTCGAGCAGAGCAACCCACTTGGGTCCCCTCCCCACTGTGGGGAGTCTGTCTATCTTTCAAATAAACTTTATTTCACTTGCCATTTTTCTGTGAATTCATTCTTTGATATTGGGAGACAACAAACCCAAACACCACTGGGTGGTTTCAAAAGCAGGATTAATAACCACATAATACATAAGAAAAAATATTTTTAAATATCCAAGAAAATTGGACAAAAGGAGAAAATGACAGTATTATTTTAAAAGTGCCAAATTTTAAACGCTCTAAAATGTCCAACAATAGAGGAGTGATTACAAAATCATGTTTAACCATGCCAGAGCCATTATGTGACCATTAAATGATGATAATGACATGTTAATTTATTGGCAGAAAAAAATTTTTTGATGATAGTCTTTTACATAGATACAAAACAGATTACAAAACTCCATGTACCTTAAAAAAAAATCAGAAGGCTAAACCCCAAATAGTAGCAGTTATATCATGGGTGTGTGGAGCAACCAGAAGATGGAAATTTGCTTTTTATCCTGAGAAAAAATAAAGAGGTTTTGGCTTGAAAAATAATTCTACAAACCAATAATAATAGAGCAGATATCATATTTTTGGCAGTATGCTTGTTTATTTAAATTCTTATTCTTCATTTCAAGTCAATATAGCAATACTGTGAGTTGAGTGATATAGCCCATGAAGAAAGAAAGGCAAATATACTGTATAACTTGCCCCAAGATACAAGAGAGTGACACAAAAGCCAGGCTTCAAAGTTAGCTTTTTTTTGTTGTTGTTGTTCTAAAATCTAACTACTAACCATAATTGTTAGCAATAGCAGGGAGTGAAACAGCTGTATAAAGCAGGTCTGTAACATATAGAATATCAATATCACAGAATTCCTGAAATTGGAGACATTTTAGTATATTGGTATTCGCTTACAAAGAAACAGAAAGAAATAAGACCAAAATTAAAGACAAGATTGGCTTCAGAATTATGGTTATGAGCTTTTGCAAGTACTCTTGATCAGCTATTCACTATATTTGTGAGGCAAATTTTCCTGTATGCCATGTGTGTATTGGCCAGATGAATAGTGATTAAGATTTAGAAAAGAATTTAACAATATTTATGCTAACCACTCAACAATGTAATTGGGAAAGTCTTGATTAATTATACAGCTTAGAAAAGTAAAACATCCATCTGGGCTGTTGCTTTTGTAGTTTTCTAAGTCAATTGCATGCTTTTCAATTATAACTACAGAGGGTCAGGTAAGTCAGGACATATATATAATTCAAGTCAATTTTTTAAATGAAATGATAGAAATATTTTATTAAAAAGCTATCATGTATATCAGACAATATACTTAACCTTTGAAAGATGTAAATTCGCAATTATACAAATAAAATAGATCTTGCTGTATAAAATCAGTTTATGTCCCTTGTGGAAATTATTATAATCATTAACATTATCATAGCTTATTCCACCAATACTCTTATTAACAAAATATGTGCATTGAATATTCTCTGCTCTTTAAAATCCAAAAACACCTAGAAATAAACTTAACCAAAGAAGTAAAGAATCTCTTCACAGAAAGCTACAGGTCATTGAAAAAAGAAATAGAGGAAGATATAAAAAAGTGGAAGCATATACCTTGTTCATGGATTGGAAGAATTAACATCATTAAAATGTCCATACTACCCAAAGCTATATATAGATTCAATGCAATTCCCATCAAAATACCAACGATATACTTCACAGAGCTAGAACAAATACTCCAAAAGTTTATATGGAAACAAAAAAGGCCCTGAATAGCCACAGCAATCTTGAAAAAGAAGAAAGTAGGAGGGATCACAATACCGGATATCAAGTTATACTACAAAGCCACTGTAATCAAAACAGCCTGGTACTGGCACAAGAACAGGCACATAGATCAATGGGACAGAACAGAGAACCCAGAAATTGACCCAAGACTATATATTCAATTAATATTTGACAAAGGTGGTAAGAGCTTACAGTGGAGTCAAGACAGCCTCTTCAATAAATGGAGTTGGGAAAATTGGACAGCTACATGCAAAAAAAATGAAGCTAGACCACCAACGTACACCATACACAAGAATAAACTCAAAATGGATAAAAGACTTAAATGTGACTCATGATTCCATAAAAATCCTAGAAGAAAATGAAGGCAACAAAATTTCAGACATCATATGCAGCAGAATTTTCACCTAAGGCAACAGAAACAAAAGAAAAAAATGAACACATGGGACTACATCAAACTCAAAAGCTTCTGCACAGCAAAAGAAACAACCATCAAAACGGAAAGGGAACCCACTACAAGGGAGAGCATAATTGCCAATGATACATCAGATAAGGGATTAATTTCCAAAATATATAGAATGCTCATACATCTCAACAAAAGGAAGACAAAGAGCCTGGTTAAAAAATGGGCAGAGAACCTAAAGAGACACCTCTCCAAACAGGACACAAATGGCCAAGAGACATATGAAAAAATGCTCAACGTCACTAATCATCAGAGAGATGCAAATTAAAACAACAATGAGGTATCACTGCACACTGTCAGAATGGCCGCCATCAACAAATCATCAAACAATTGCTGGCGAGGGTGTGGAGAAAAGGAGACCCTAGTACACTGCTGGTGGGAATGCAGACTGGTACAGCCAGTATGGAAAACAATATGGTGTTACACTAAAAAATTAAAAATTGATCTGCCATTTGACCCAGTGATCCCACTTCTAGGAATATACCAGAAGCCTGAAACACCAATCAGAAAGAATTTATGTACCCCCATGTTCATAGCAGCACTATTTATAATAGCTAAGATCTGGAAACAGCCCAAGTGTCCATCAGTAGATGAGTGGATAAAAAAGCTGTGGTACATATACACAATGGAGTACTATGCAACTGTAAGAAAGAAAGATCTCTTATCCTTTGAGATGATATGGAGGGGACCTGGAAAGTATTATCCTAAGCCAAACAAGCCAAACAGAGTATGACAAATATCACATGATCTCACTTATTGCTGGAATATAGTGAACTAAACAAACTGATGAACAAAATAGACCCAGAGTCATAGAAGTAGGGTACAGACTGACAATCCTCAGAAGAGGTGGGGAGACAAAGGATAAACCACAGAACTTATATGCTTGTATGTATAACCGATGGACGTAGACAGCAAAGCTGGGGATGGGGATGTCAATGGAGGGAAAAGGGAGAAACATCTGTAACAAAAATAAATTAATTAAAAAATAAATAAATAAAATGGTTTTAAACCATAAAAATAAAATAAAATCCAAAAACAAATTCATATTATTTAGTGATTACTTACATTAAACAGTGATTTATAGCAAAAAAAAACAAAAACAACAAAAAACATTATGTCAAGCCCTCACAGAGAAATTTGTAATAGCAGAAATCTGTTTCATTTAACAGACAAGTTCATTATAAATTATGTGTTTATAAAATTCCTGCAAACAATTTATATGACTTGAGAAAATGTATGCTGTAAATTAACCTGAATTATTTTCCAAAGCAAAATTTATTTCATCATACATAAACATCACAATGTGTATCTCTTTAATTAAGCATATTTTATTATTTCAGATTTCTCATAGTCCTGGGCATAGAAACATTCTTTGAATGCTTGTTGTTTTGTTCGACACAATTTCCCAGTCTTTTAAACTGTGGATATTTGTCAATATGCCAGCAGATGTTTGTTCTAACATTTTATTGTAATGCTTTCTTGAAATCTAAGATTGTCTGGAGGTATCTATACAATGACACAATATACCAACCAACTGACAGAAATGATTCTGCTTACTATGTCATCACTAAACCAACATAGGCCTGTTGGCATTAGATCTGTGTCAACCCCGTCCAGTGAGGCAGATGTCTCAATATTAGTCCATAATTAAAGAGAGATTCTATTAGTCCTACAGAAGCTTGAGCACTTGCCACAGATAGAACAGAATGCCCAGCTTTAAGCTGCTACCCCCAAAAGAAAATTAATGAATAAATAAAGCTTAAATTCTTATGCTTCAACCAATTCTGATATCAGTTATTCCTCGCCAGTGGAGGGATCAACAAATATTCAGGTTCAAGGTTCTTATGTTGTGATTGAAGAAACTGATTTCAAATACAAAATTTATTGGACTAATATCACACAGCCTGATGAGAGTGGAGAATGTTCTAGGATTTACTGCTGGTATTGTACTCTCCACCATAACCTCCTGTTATGGACTCAGTTGCACCTCCCTCTCACACACACCCTAATTTATATGTTTGACATGCCACTGTGACTGTATGTGCAGGCAGGGCTTTTAAAGAGGTAATAAGATTAAATGAGGTCACAACAGAATCGGTGTTCTTATAAGAAGAAAAAAAGACATCAGGGATGCACAGAGGAAAGGGCATAGGAGGACACAGCAAGAAGACAGCCATCTGCAAGCCAAGGAGAGAGGCCTCAGGATTAACCCACCCTGACTGAACCTTGATCTTGAACTTCCAGCCTCCAGAATTGAAAAATTGTTGTTGAAACCACATACTCTGTGGTATGTTGTTTTGATTGCCCTAGCACACGAATACGCCTGCTCATGTATTTGCTATATTTCCTAGATAGTATATTATTTATTTGACTTTGTTTATTTTTCAATCTATTATTGGGCTGATCTGACTCGATGTTTATAGCATGGTACCTTCTTTGTTTAAATTCTGTTCTGTATCTTGTGGTGCTCAATCTATGCAATCAAAGAAAATACACCCTAGGCATGTATTTCAAAGGGTAATTTTGGATAAGTATATTGATAAGGACAAAGATTTCATTTAACATTTCTTTATGTAAATTCTATATAAATATATTAGATGACTCACAATTCCTTACAGTGAATAAGAAACATGAGAACAAATTATTGATAGGTTTAGAGTCCTGAGAATACCTGAGAATCTGGCAGAAGATAATGCATCTAAATCAGGGACAGACTAAAATATGAATGTTTTTGTATAATAGGTAAAGGATTTTGGAATTTGACCTGAATATATATAATGTGTTAGTTTCATATGATATCAATGAAGTGATATGATCTTAGGTACATTTTAGAATTACTTTTGGCAGCGATGGGGAGGATTTAACAGATGGCAACAAGACTAGAGGCCAGAAATGTAAATATCTATTGTCGTCACACAGGGTAAAAGTAATGAGTGTTAAGGATATGGCAATAGAAATGAAAAGGAGACTTGAGTTTTTCAGTTTTTAAAGAGGTTTGATCGGCAAGTTTGGTAGCTAATTTGATGCTAGGAATAAGTGAGAAGAGAACTAAAAATAATCCTCAGGTCCTTATCATGGACCATTTAGTGAATCATAAAGAGAAAGTTAAGACAAGAAATGCCAGATGTCTTTTATCACATGAAATAAGGATGTTCTTATTCTACCATGCTTCAAATTCCATATTGTGTTATAGAATTTTCTAGACTAGAAAAAAAGGGTATAGAAATGTGTGCAAATTTTTTTAATATGGTCAGAATAAATAATACAAAAACACAGTAACAGAATTAAATATCAAAATATTTTGTTATATAAACTTACCATTGCTAGTAAATTTTATAGTTTTCCAAATCCAAGTTTTAGAATATATATAAAATTATCAAGCAGAAATAACATTTAATGCAGGCTCAATATAACAGATTTTACTGCTGTTCCCAAAGTACCTGATTTTTATTTAAATGTGAATATATTTCCCACTTAATATTCATAAAAACTGGCTTACCTAGAGTTGCTCTTTCAATGTCATAATGAAATGGAAACACAAAAGAAAAATGCAGGTTTTTAGCAAAAAAAAAAAAAAAAAGAATGATAATTAAAGGCTGCAGGGGTTTTAAACTATAATGAATCTGAATTACAAAAAGGATTTTGACTTTCTGCTTAGAACTGGCTTACAAATCTATTAAAATATTATCAGGAGATTATTCTGTCAGAACTGGAGAAGAATAAAAGATATGAGCACTCAAAATTACAGTTTAGCAATTTCAGGGTAATTTAAATCTGATATATTTCTTTTAAAATTTTTCCGCAAATGTTTTTTTTTCATGCTGGAAATTATTCTAAATGATACGGTTCCTATTAACAGTGACCTCGAGGTCTTGAAATGATATTACGCAAATCAGTTATATTCATCATTTAGAACAGCGATTTTCAACCGGTGTGCCACAAGAATTTTTAACACATGCAATACCTGACCAATTAGTCATGGACACTGAGCTCTTTTCCCTTAGATTGTCAAATAAAAAAATGACACAGCAAATGCAATAATAGCCATCCAGTTTGAATGAATCAAAATTATACCTTTTTTTTTTTTGTCAGATTGGCAAAAAACATAATATATTTTTTGGTGTGCCACAGAATTTTACAGATCAGTTTATGTGTGCCAGGAGATGAAAAAAGTTGAAAATCAGTGATTGAGAAATATATAACATGATCAAGAAACCAGTTTAAATCAGACTTTCTCACGTGATGATATCTGATTTTGCTATAGTTTTAAAAATTAGATTATAGTTAGTAGAATACATGGTTTCTGTCTTCAGCATAGGCTTTATCCTTTTCCACATCTGGAAGGCACAATTAGATAATGCGTACTAAACAGCAAAACTGTAAAATATTCAAGAAGATGCATTGCGTCATATAAATTAGAGATGGGAAAGCTTGATTAGTTCACTTTAGGTTAATGCATCTTGACAGTCCTCTGTAATTCTAAAAAAAAAAAAATAATATCTGCGATCATACATTAGAAGTAAATCACCCTAGAAAATGAATAGCATAGAAAATAATTTGTCACTGGTTCATACCCATTAAATATGGTGTTGCTTGTAACTTGACAATATGGATTTTATAAGATAATTTCAGACCACATAAAGTCTTAATTTTCAAGTTAAACATTTAGACTGAATTTAGATCCCTAATTTAGTATCGATTTCCAATGCAAAAAAAAAGTATTAAATGAGACAATCCACATAAAATTATTTAAAATGATAAGGTACTTTATAAATATGTCATTATTATTTTATTATCAGCTAATATTCTAGAAAAAGATGACAGGGATAAAATAAATGCATGTGCTGGCCTTTAGCTTTTCATTCAGTATCATCTTGGGTCTCATCACAGTACAAACTACTCTATTTCATTAGTATAAACTTTTATTTTAAACATATTTAGTTGTATAATTTGACAACATATATTCACTGCTACTTTAGTTTTAGGTGATACAGTATAATTAACAGCTAGACCATGTCTTATATCTGGCTTTCTTCATCTGGGTATGTAAAATGAGATTTTTTTTTTTTAAGAGGGGATTATGTAGATAAGGCTGAAATATTTTAAAATACATTTCAAAACTCAATCCCCATATCTAGAATGTTTTGCTAGTTAGAAATGCCTGTTCACTTTGTGCTTGTTATTCTTGTTAAAAAGTAATGCATAAAATTGTGAGCAATGGTGTATAAGGAGATATAACACTGAGAAAATACAATCTAACAACTTGATATAAGTCATGCAGACGCTGAGAAATTCTTTTGATTTTTCTGCTAAATAAATTCTATAATCTTGTGATGTAGCACAAGTAATTTCACCTCCCTGGAACTCCAGTTTCTTATGTTCTGCTCTTCAAATATTTGCACACCGAATAAAGGTGCTCTTATATAAATCAAGATGTTTTATTTTGCTTTGTTTTGTCATAAATATCCCAAGCAATCATTGACATTCTGCTGACCATTGAATCTGAAGCATTCATTTGTGATGTGTGTTTGGAACGAGCATTTGAGAAATGGTTTCCTAGAAAATGTAGCAAAGAGAGGAAATTTAAAATAAAAAAAAGGTGACCACAACAGAGTGCTTGAAAAGTCTTTCTTTTCTTCCTGTTCTAAGACAAGGGATTTTACATGTTGAGAAATCAGAACAGGTACAAGGTATCTGCTATTCTACACGACGGAAGTAGCAAGCATTCCTGGCCTAAACAAACAATGAAAGTTCTTCAGACGGAATGGAAGTGACCCTGGCTCCGCAAAGCTGCAGGAATGAAGGAGTGAACAGCCAAAGAAGTAGAAAAAGTGTGAGAAGCATGCACACACACAGATTCGCCTTTTCTTCTTTCAAATTCTAGTGAAAGCACTTCAAAAATATATGAAAAACTAACATAACTCAAGAGAGAAATAGACAAATCTGCAAACTTAGATGTTGGTTTTAATGCTCATCCCAGTTATTGAAAGACTTGAACAAAACTCCAGCAAGGTTATAAAAAATTTAAATAACCCTATATAGTTAACACAACACCTAGTTGCCGCTGATTATACTTTTAAAAAAATGCACATAAAATATTTACTATAAAAGTGCTCAGCATGGGGTTGTGAAATACAGCATATGAATATGAACAACGGTGAACCTACTTTTGCTAAATCCTGTATTTAGAGATTAGAAGACTTAAATCCATTAAGAGGTCATGTATTCCCAAATAGACCAAAGATTTAATGCATCTCAATCAAAATTCCAGGAGGATTTTGGACTTGGCAAGTGACTCCTAAAACTTATACTGAAATGCAAATGACTTAGGATAGCAACATTTTAAAAAAGAAATTCTTATAATGCTGCAAAGAAGTAGGATTTAACATGACCTTAAACAGTTAATTTCATTAACTTTCAGACCTTAGAGTAGTATTATATGAATTGATAATTTACTGTTGCATATCTGGACAACAAAATTTGTATATACCTGTACTCTCATTTAATACATTTTAAATTGATTTATGAATAATTTTGTTATATTAATGCGTATGTTCTTATTTATTTAAAATTTTTTCTTTCTTTATTGATTTTAGAGAGAGACAGAAAGGGAGAAGGAGAGAGAGATAGAAACATCAATGAGAGAGAACACCAATTGGCCACCTCCTGCATGCCCCCCACTGGGGATTTGGCCCACAACCTGGGCACATGCCCTGACTGGGAATCGAACTGGCGACCTCTTGGTGCATGGGTTGACACTCAAGCACTGAGCCACACCAGCTGGTGCATATGTTCTTATTTAAAGCAATGTCAAAAAGTGAACATTATGGTAATACAATAATGAAAGTTTCTTATTATTTTGTTTGTTTATTAAAAATGAGAAATGATTTTCTTAAAGTATGAAATTTCTTCATTGTTCTGGACTATGAGAAAAGACATTAAAAATCATGTTGGAAAATATACTATTAAGATATAACACTATAATGAAAGGGTCTTACTTTGCCTACTTTTGTAATACTTATAAAAACAGAGTTTATAAGGTGCAATTAAAGATATTAAATTAAAAATAGTTGATTGTGATGTGTTTTTTTAATTTAAAAAGGGCTTATAAATACCTTACTACAAATTTTTAACATGGATGGTAATGAAAAAGTGTAAAACTGGGTTTTTTTTATGTTTTTGTTTTCTTCCGTTCTAAATGAACAAATTGTTCTGTATCCAGGGAGAAGCAGTTCTTTAATCACTAAAACATTTGTTAACACTTTTTGCTTTTTTTCACATACTTTAAAATATTTTTCATAAAAGTTTCTTATTTTCTAAAAAGCTACATTTTCTAATAATTATTATTTACATCTGTGTTTTTAAAATATCACATTGTAACTTTTGCCTTAAGCATATCTCTCTCCTCTATTTGTCTTTTTTGTCTTAATTTCATCCTTCCCAAATTCAAGCCCTAAGCAAGAAATAATAAAAATGTCAGCATATCTTTTATACCAAAAATCTTTGGTTTCCTAAATGACGATTAGACAAAACAAAGTTTTTTTACTTCAATTTATAAAATGAATGGTATTAAAAATGATAAAATTTTCTTGGCATTCTCTTAAATCTTATTTATCTCAAAAGCTCACAGGTATTTTGAGAGTTTTTTGGTTTACCAACTTGTAATAAAAAAAAGAAAAAAATTAAAAATAAAATGCTAAAATAATTACATATATGTAAAATATATGAATATAACATTGCAATGATTATGTCCTTTTTTGTTTAAAGAAAATTTTAAGCAAAATTTAGTTAAATGTTTCCTTTGGCTAAAGGGAACATGCTCAATTTTATATGCAAAGACAGATTCAGTACTAGCTAGAAATACTCATTAAATAAGCTTCTAGCCCAGCCAATGTGGCTCAGTGGTTGTCAACCTATGCACCAAGAAGTTGCTGGTTAGATTCCCAATCAGGGCACATGCCCAGGTTGTGGGCCTAGTCCCCAGTGTGGGGCACGCAGAAGGCAGCCAATCAGTCTTCTCTCTCATCGATGTTACTCGCTCTCTCTCTCTCTCTCCCTATTTATATCTTTCTCTCCCTCTCCCTTCCTCTCTCTCTAAAAATCAATAAAGAAAAAAAATTTTCTTTAAGAAGCTTATAAACTGGGTACATTCATGCTATAGTATATGTGATAGATAAAATGTTTAGAGATTTAATTCTATCAGGTGTATGATACTTCAATAGAGGATTCAATTGTCTTCCATTCTGACAAAGTGGTTAAGATAAAAATACCAAAAACTATTTAGACTTACCACTTATCAAGAGGTATGGATCATCTTTCCTCACAAGCCTAATCAGCACCTACAGGATCTTAGACTTGACCATCAGGTGTTTGGGAAATAACTTTAGGGAAAAAAGAAACTTGAAGTCCAGTTGGGAGAACTTTACCAGGGAATGCTGACATTTGAATAATTAAGTCCAAGGGAGTGACTCTTGAATAGGTTTTCATGCTAAAATCACATCCATTCTCAAAAAAAAAAAAAAGTAAATATCATAAATATTTAAAACCTATAAGCTCAATTTTACCTCCCCAAATCTCTAGAAGCTAATGTTTCAAAAAGATAGAGAACTTGTCTTAGATCTTTAGGTATAACTTCGTAGAAAGCAGAGACTTTATTTTCTTTAATCTGCCCTTTAATTTTGTTTTTTGTTTTGTTTTCCTTTGACTCAAATTGCCCCCCCCTCAGCACCCTGGCTCACCTCCCTCCCTCTCCCTTGCTTAATCATTAAGCCCTCAGGACAATAAGGTTCTGCTCAGCATCTAGAAGTCTCAGGATAAAGTTCCTGGATCTACTGACTGTTGAGACAATTTTCAATCAAACTAAACATAGTATCTTGGCCTCAGTTGTGTTTAGCTTTGGACTCAGGAAAGCAGAACGATCCCACAGAACAAATTCTTATGAAATTGGACAGAGAAACTCCATGGCTGACATCAGGACCAGATGTAATGATCAATTACTTTCTACCCTAGCACCAAGCAATCAGTAAAGACCATGACCCTAACTCTATTAGTCACCATGATTAATGATATTTTCCCCTACATAATCCATCCTCTAAAGGCCATTGGAGAGGCAGGTCTTTAAGCATTAGCTCCCTGTGACTCTGGGCATGGCGCCACTCCTTAATAAATCCTACTTTCTTGGCTACAAACACCTGTTCGTGTCTGATTGGGCTTTGATGTGCACAGGCAAATGGACTCCTTCAGTCTGGAAATATAGGGAGAGAAAGAAGAAATAGTGCCTGTGGTACACTACTTCACCCAAGGTCAGTGGGGAGACTACTCCAATGACCTCACTTGGATCTAACGATAAAAGCAGATTATAGGGCATATGAACCAGGTTTCAAACTCAAATAATAATCCTTGTTTTAGTGACAGGCAACTACTATCTAGCCAGATGTTTCAAAACATGTTCCTCCAATGGGGGAAGACTAAGTTCAGGTGCTGATATAAGTCAAAACAATATCCATTAAGATATGGATAAACATGATGCATGATTATGAACATTGCTTTGCAGTACAGAGCTGGATTTTCAGGTCTTGAAAATAATATGTCCTTTAGCTTAGGTTTAAGAATTATAGAGAATGGTGGCAGAAAAAAGTGAGATGTGTATCCATCTACTGGCAACAAGACCGTGAAAGTTAACCAAGGCTTCCATCAAAAACCACAACCTGCAAATTGAAGAACACCATAACCCTTTAAACAGATAAACCACACACAAAAAAAAAAAAAAAAAAAAAAAACAAACTAGTTTAGGATGTGTATCATGAATTATCTAAACTTGAACTCTTAAAACCAGCTCTTTCGCACCCATGTGTTCTAGATAAAACCACTGACAACTGGCCTCACAGAAACTTGCCTGGTTGAAAGGTTACAATTCCCTCCCATTCAACCTTCAGGGTTTCCCAGAGCACCTCCACAGAGCATTCTCTCTTGCTTCACCAAGCTCAATAATCCTATTACTTTTCAATATAGGTATGTTTATGATGGTCTTTGGTTTTAATATGATAATCCACTAAATTGGAAAGCTTAATTCACAATTAACTGGGATAGCATTGATATATAGAATCAATATATCATAGTTACATTTTGATTGAAAGAAAGCCACACTAGTAAAGTGTGATTTTCACTTTTTGTTCTGATTTCACACAAGTGATGTATTCTATTCTAACGTAACAAAGACATCTTTAAAAGTAGTACCAAAGCTTTCAAAAAGATAATAATTAATTTGTTCTTTCCCTAGGGTAAACCATTTCCATTGTCAAAGCACTAACAGATAATTATTTTATTGCTGAAAAACCCTGACTCAGAGAAAATGTCACAGGTAATTTTTAACTAACTGTTGCAGTTTAAGTTTTCAGAAATTACCGATATATAACCTGCACATTTGGGGGGGAAATAAAATTACCGTTTCCTCTAAAAACTTAGCAATTTTAAAATATGATTATTTCCTGAGTTCATAAAACTTCACAATAGTAGTGAACACTATCTCTAAATCATTCTTATATAAGGCAACAAATGATCAAAATTTTATTTTGGAATTTAAGAATAGATCTACTTATTTTGTAATGAATGGGGATATATAATATTTATGTATACATTCAAACTGCAAGTTTGTTTTTTATTTAATTTTAGTTAGAATTTTAAATTTTTGTATGATGCATCAATTATCAAAAACTGATCAGAAGCATTATTTAGTCAATACCTTCATTGGATTTTTTTTTCTTTATTGATTTTAGAGAGAGAGGAAGGGAGAGAGAGAGAGAGAAAAACATCAATGAGAGAGAACATCAATTGACCACCTCCTGCATATCCCCTGCTGGGGATCAGGCCCACAGCCTGGGCATGTGCCCTGACCGGGAATCGATACCAGGGACCTCCTGGTGCATGGGTCGACGCTCAACCTGTGAGCCACACCAGCCGGGCTCATTGGACTGTTTTAATACAGAAATATTGAAAAGTAGCTTGAAGGGTTCCTCTACGCACGAACCTGTAGGATTTTGGACACCCATTTTAGAATTGAGATGATAGAATCTCTACATTCAAGTTGTGTAAACCTTAATTATGTAAATTAAGTTAGGTAATCATCTTTTGCTGATCATAATAATTATAGTTACTATTTCCACACATCTAGTAAATGGGTGTAACATGAATCTTCACTCATTTGAAGGTTGCAAAAGTGATACTAAAACAAATAAGAATGTATGCGATTGCAAGCTGAATTCAGTGCAAATTTATCTAATGATCCAATTTGAAAACCAAAGCTACCTAAAACAAATGAACACCTTTTAGTACACCATTTGAAGGGACATACTTATTTTTTTACTTATAGTATTTGTTTTACATTATTTAAATTGGTATAATAAAAATTAAGTAAACTTCAATATTTCAAATTCTATAATCCTTTTACATTTTTAAAGAATATTTTCTCTCAAAATATTATATTATATTAAATCTATTATTATATATTATCTATATTTACATTAAGTCTATATTATCCATCTATAAATTACCTACTTATCTCTCAACCTATTTTTTTACAAAACTTCACATTTTGTTACAATAAATCAATATTGCAAAATGCATTTATAAACATAACTTTCTGTGTTTCAAATTGGTTACTATATCTCCTCATTTAATTGGCTTCTTCTCTGACACAATGAATGACCTGATGAAATGAATAAACCAATACTTGCCCTAAACTTGGTTGTTTTTAAAGCTGCTTTTGTTAAAACTACACACTTGAATTGTTTGTTTTGGTTAGGTATCACTTTGAGATTGATAGCTAACCAATTGATATATACTTTGACAATTGATGTTTAAAAATAAACTAAAACATTTAACATGAAAAGGTAAATAAAAAATTTCCTTCACTATTAAAACAATTTTCTGTTCATGTAAGGCAGGCAAAAAATAATTGTTAAACATTTTTGGAAGCATTATAGAGAATTACTATATCTTCCTTTTTAAAGGGACCTGGGGAAGAATATTTTCACCAACACTATATTCTGTTGCATACTTGAAAATATTACTTACTATTTTTTTTACCATATTCTCCCATTCAATGAATCTCTACCTTCTGAAGAAATACCAGTGCTTTTAGATGTCTCTTTTAGGATAAAAACAAATGTACAATCATATCATTTGGGGCAGTACCATAAACTACACATAAGTAACTTTGTTTCACTTTATATTTCTCATAATCATTTTGCCCCAGAATCCTTTTAGTTTCCTTTAAAGCATTTTCTAATATCCCAAATACTACAGTCTTATAAATATGTTGTGATAATAGGGATAAATGAACAATTTCTATCTATAATAATTTTACAAGTTTTAATAAGCCCCTTTTTCATGTAAGAGCTCATTTTATTTTCCCCAAAAGCCATGTGAGTGGTATTCTAATTATCTCCATTTTGAAAGCAAAAGTGATAAATAGTGTGTAACCTACAGAGTTTAATCTATCACTGTAGAGATGAAATTAAAACAAAGCCATTCTAGCTTCTGGGCCTAGGGTGCTAACCACTCTCTATACTTCAAATTTGTGAGTTGGTTGGAATGAGTGGCACACTGACCACAGGGCATAAACCTTCTCATGCCAGGTCTCTTAGAAGTTTGTTTTGTTCAATTAAAAAAAATAGTATTTGGCCCTGCCTAGAGTTTATATTTCCAAGCCATATGGTTATACAATTCCATGAGTCTTCTAACTTCTTGCTATCAGATACACTTTGTATTAAAGACCACAAAAGTTTTTTTTCTCTTGAGTCATGAATGGAGAAAAATGACAAAAGTCAGTTGACTTGTATTTACAATCATAATGTTATATGTGTGTGTGTATGTGTGTATATATATATATATGTAATTTCATATATAATTTTATATAAATATATATATAAACATATATATATTTATATAAAATTTTTATATCCACTACATTTGGGGGGACAACTTTAACCATCAATTAACTTTTCTTTGGATTATTCCTTTTAAATATTCAAATTACTAGTAATAGACTATCTAACTTATATCCCCAGCTCTATTCATTAGCCACAAATAACAAAAACCCTACAGACACTGTGAAACCCTACAAAAACTATAAAATTGAGTTCTAGCTCCATTTTTTATCTTTCTACATTAACTTTATACTCATGATTGATAATTTATGATTTCAGAATTGTTATAGCACCCACATGTTTCAGAAAGAAAGGAGAAAGAGACAGAAGTGTCTCTCTAATAGGAAAGCAAATACTTTCAGAAACCATTGAGCAGTGCTTGACCGAAACGGTGCACACATAGCAAATGTACCACTATTCCAAAATCATACTAGGAAAGGAGGAAGGCAGGAATTGATGTCCATGAGGCAGTGAATAATGTCGTGTCACAATTTTATTTAATATTAGGTATACAGCAAACCCTAAATGAATCACACCTGCTATTATCTGGATAGAGCTCTAGTAAATGAGCCACTCTTACACAGGCAACTTATTTAAGATACAAAATCAACGGTCACACAATTTTCACAAAAGTCATCAGAAATTTTAAAGGTGTTCTCTTTGTGATTATTTATAGGAATTTTAATAGGGACTCAGTAATAATAAATGTTCACATATAGGCTAATAGGACCCTGTGATATAATTTGAGAGGCTTCATGATATCCATGGCTAGAATATACTTGTCACTTACCTCTCTGTAATTAGCACTATTAGTTAATCACTCCTTTGTGTCAGGACATCATGATATGTCACATGCCTTATAGAGAGTAGGGAATGAAGTAATGAATTGTACAATTTGGTTTACAAATTAAAATTTCAACAAACAAAACACTTGCATTTGAGTGTGAAATGAAAGTGACTTTCTAGATGGACTGATTACAAACATGAAAATCAGGAAATATTATAAATGAATGCACTATTAGCACATGTATTTTTCTAGTTGAATATTCTGATTGCTTGATTTGGTACACAAATATCTACTTTTTTTTATGACATAGAGAAAAAGGGTAATACAAACTGAGAAAGCCACGAGCAGATTCAGTCCTGCCAATTATGAGCTGGATAACCTTGGCTCTTCTCTATAGAAGGCTACAACCTCTTTTAGGATCTTAAGATCTTATCTATAAAGTAGAAATAAATGGAGGAGCATACAAGTGCTATCCATTATAAATGGCTATGCACACTAAACAATGTATATTGTTTGAACTTCACAATCAGATACTTGTTTTTTTTACATTTTAAATGGAAGGGACATTAAATAATTCTGTTTAATAAACATAAATAGTGTAAAAGCACATCTCTATAGAGAGTATGAGAATGTACCTGTGGCGCTACCAAATTAATGAGATGCAGAGTAGAACAGAAGGAAAGCAGACGTTCATGGTTTTGTCCTTTTAAAGAAAACATCAAATAACAAGTCACACTGTGGATCCATCTATTGATTACCTTTCAGAGGTGGTGCTGAGACATTGGCACATTAATTAAACCGTCTTAGACTTTGTTAATCATTCTTATCACTCAGCTTGGTTTGTGTTCGTGTACGTATTTCTGCATAAGTGTGTGGCCGGGTGGGTTGTACAGTAATAGGGATGAATTGCTCTATTACCATTATCATAGTTAATTAAAAACTGAGACAAGTAGAAATGATTATCTCTCCCTCCATTTTATTTTTCTGTTAATTTGCTTTGCAACATTATTTACTAACCATGAATGAATACTTAGTGGTTGTTTGAATGTTCTTGCCTTCCGTAAGAAAATATAGTACGTTTAATTAGAATGTTTCTTTTTTAGCATTCCAGTATGCTTGAGATTAACATAATTTGACTGTTTTGTTTATTTTAAATTCAAGAAATATAATGCTAAAAAATAAGATTAATATTGATGCCCTGAAAATAGATAATTTCTGTTATATTGGAATGGATTAGATATAAAAGAAGTAATAAATTAACCATGAATTATTTTATGTCTGGGGGGGGAAACAAAAACAATAAGAATGTTAAAAAAAAAAACACAATTAAACTGTTTCAGTGGATTTTGTTGTAATATCTGTTATGTCTAGTTATTGATCGCACATTGCATTATGTGATTGACTGCAAATACTTGAAAGCTTTAAAATAATAAAATACTATATGTGAGGATGGACACTGACTATCTACTTCAGCCAACTCATTTTACAAATGAACAAACAAATACAGGGAGTTTAAAGGTGGAGCTGGGAATAAAATACCTGTCTGTGGTGCTTTTCTCCAATATATTTTGACTTAAGAACAAATTTTTTTTTTAAATTAGTAGTTCTTTTATTATGTTTTTATTGATTTTTTAGAGAGAGAGGAAGGGAGAGAGAAACAGAAACACCCGTGTGAGAGAGAAGCATTGATCAGCTGCCTCCTGCACACCCCCTACTGGGGATCACGCCCACAGCCCAGGCACATGCCCTGACTGGGAATCGAACCAGGACCTTTCAGTCCATGGGACAATGCTCAGTCCACTGAACCACACCGGCGGGCAAGAACAAATTTTTTTACAATAATATGTAATCTCTTAAACCTTCTTAATTAAATGTATTTCATCATTTTAAGTTGATATTATACAAAGACATTTTTTAAGTTAACTATATTTTACAATATAGTTTGAAGATTTCAATACAATGTTTATTTAAATTTAATCTTTAATGATACTCAGGATATATTATGAAGACAAATGCTTACTTTCCTCATTTTTTTTTTTCAGAATAAAACTTATTTTCCCATTTACATTTTTTCTTTCTCCAATTAAAAATAATATACTATTTAAGTCAATAATAATAATCAATTAATTTATTTAATAAATAAGAAAAGTACTTTATATCATCTCTCCTCCAAACCTGATCACCTCCTCTCTCTTCAACCCATCCTGTATCCCACACAAAATGTAGTGCTTTGGAATAATATCTATTTAATTCAAAATTTTGTGGTTTGGCAATTTGAGTTATTAGTCTCAGCTGGGCTTATCCATACAAGAGGTAAACTGATGGTCAATGAAAGGGATCAATGTTTAGCTTTTGACTAAAATGACAGGGATTACTAGGCTATTGGTCTTCCCTCACCTAGCAAATTATCCTGGTTATTATTATCTGTGGTTATAGGACAGGTTACAAGAACATCAAAAGATAGGATCAACCCCAACACATAAACAATTCTCAAGTCTTTGTTTATGCCATGTTTATGATTGTCTCCTCGTTCAAATCACATTGGATGGAAAAGCCCATATATGTAAGTGCACAACCCACTTAGGAGATACATGGAAGCATGAATATACAGGGTTACTACTGTGACAATCTAGTATAGTCTGCTTCTAGCAGCAAAGGTTCACTTATCTCCCACATGTATACCCACTCTCTCACAAAAACATCAGAAGTCTCATTTAATCAAAGTATCAGGATTAAAGTCCTTAATCTTGCAATACACTGTTATACTGGATAAAAAAAGACACCATGTTGAAAAGACACTTTGTCTGCACTATGTAAATCCAACTTATGATGATGATACAAAGATAGAACAACCACAAGAAATGCTCCCATTTGTGGAGGAGGAAAAAAAAAAGGAACTGTAATCATTTGTTGATCCATAGCAATTCTGAAATTAAATTGGCAAATACATCACTGTTGCCTATTCTAGGGAAAAGGATGCTCCATGAACAGTTCTTATTCTGTTTCCAAGGAGTGACTCTCCATACGTACTTCATGGTTCTTGGCTCTAACCTCTGATATTTCCTTTCTTTTCTATCCTCCTTAACTATTTCTGGAGAGGTCATTGGAAAATAGTCCCATACAGCAATTTTTGTAGCTTACTTCCTTTTCATAAAGATGGAGCACAAGAAAACGTTTAGACTTTGAACAGTTTTAGTACTTTTTAATTGAGACTTTTAATATTTGTGGGCATAACTCCATTAAAAACATGGTGGGGTTTCTATTTACCTGATTTATAAGACACTGTAACTCAAAAGCCGCCTTGAAAATCCTTTTGGAGAATTGCCTCTTTTTCCAGATTTATAACTGATACATTGGAGATTTAGGCTGCAGTGGACTAAATCTCTCAAGAAACCTAGAGAATTATTGTCTAACTGAGAGTAACTAAAAAACACTGGTTTTACTCCTTCAGAAGTCTTAACAAAATCTCACAGCCAAGCTGTTGATTTGATGTATTCCTTTAGATTGTATTTTGTTTTAATTTTTAAAACTTTATCTTTGTATTCATTTGCTAAGGCTACCATAACAATGTACCACAGAATAAATGATTTCAACAACAGAAATTTATTTTTTTACACTCCTGGAGGCTGAAAATCTGAAATCAAGTTGTCAGCAGGTTTTGTTTTTTTTTCTGAGGCTTCTCTACTTGGCTTATAGATAGCCATCTTCTTTCTATGTCTTCATGTAGTTTCCTCAGTACCCGTCTGTGTCCACATTTTCTCTTTTAATTAAAGGTCACCAGTCATAAAGGATTAGTGCCCACCATAATGACCTAATTTGAGCTTAATTGCCTCTGTAAAGATTCTATTCTCAAATACAGTCACTTTCTAAGGTACTGGGAGCTAGGACTTCCACATGTCAACTTGGAGGGGACACAATTCAACCCATAATGATTTTCATGTTGGATAAACAACTGGACAAAAGGAATCATTTTCATTTAATCAATCAGATTACATCCTCTTTATATTTCTTTAAAATCCTACTTCTGAACTGGTCATTACTTACCTTAATTTATCTCTCTCTCTCTCTTTTTTTTTTTTTTTTGGTACTGTGTCAGGCATTTAAAAGCAACCAGCTTACCTCTTGAACATTTGTCTGCAGATGTTATTACCTAAATTCATAAGTTCAGATGGTCCATTTTTTATCTTCCAAGTATCAGAGGCAAATGGTTTTCCAGTTATTTCCTCACTATGTATCAGTAGTTGATATTTTACCTGCTTTCTATGGCAGTCTTCTCAATAGTTTGCCAGTCTCAATAGGCAATGCCACCATTTTAGGTTTTATTATAACAGTACTTATTTCCTTATCAGTCATCTACAGCTACATAGCAAACTACCTCAAAAGTTAGCTCCTTACAACAAACTTTGATTTTAATCATGATTCAGTTTGGCAGTTTGGGCTGGGCTCAACTGGTTGGGTCTTCTCTTGGGTGGGTTCATTTATATCTTTGGTTTGTGGCCAGCTGTGAGATACATAGCTGACTATGCTCTCTCCCCATTTCCTCTCTATCCCCTCCTCTTCTTATAAAATCTATATTTAGTTTGTCAGACATTTTCTACTGCTATTTTTTGTTTCCAATTTTGTAGTATCCTTTTCTTATGTTTATTTATCTAATATGCCAGGATTTTTACTTTAATGACATTATTACATTCACAAAGCATTTTTTAAAATATTATTTTATGCAGAATAATTGACTAATATTTTAACTTCTAAATTCAGAATCACTATTTAAATAATGTTATTAAATAATGTTATAAAATTATTAAATAATCACTATTTAATAATTTATTTATTTGTTTTTCACATTTAGTTTTTTTTTTTATTGTTGACAGTATTACTTATGTCCCCTTTTTTTCCTCCATTGACTCCCTCCTCCCCGCTCCCACCCCCCCTCATTATATCATAGGACCAGCAATAATAGGAATATAATTGTGAATATAAGTTGCTATTGGGGTATGATAAGTAGCTTCTCACTGATGTAATTTAATGAATGCAGTCCAAATGTATGTGGTAGAAAACTGGTAAGCTAGTGTAGAACTTAGAATGGATGGAGTCACGTCCGAAGGATCTGCTGCAGAGTTTTCTACCTTTCACACTAGTACAATGCTGCCATTCCTATCTAATCATCGGCAGTGCAACAGTTAGGAACATGAGGTAAATGATATGCACTGTTTGCATTGGAGAAATACAGATGAATTGAATAAAGTAGACTTTGTGATTTGCTCAGGAAGTCAACAAATTACTATAATTTATGCTCCCTTACTAAGTAAAATAAATAAACAAATTGCCTGGTAAGCACATAATAAGAAACAGTCTAGTTGGCTAAATTAACAATTTCAGTCAATTCCATTTTATTATTCTGTCTCTAGACAGTTTGATTATATTTAGCAAGTTGCAGTAAAATGCTCTCAGAAACTAATTAATATTCTAATTCAAAGCTTGTACTGATTTCGAACATACTGAGTGACTTCTGGATAAGAGAAAATACTTAAATCAACAAAATTGCATTTAACACTAGGGAGCTACTTTTTGATAAAACCTGTGACTATAAAAGTAGCAATGGTTCTTCTTTTCCTCATCAAATGTTTTTTTTTTTTTAATACGCTTTGATTTTTTTAAAGTTCAAAACACTGATTTACTATGTGTCATGACAGTTAATATCTGATATATATATAATTTATTTTCTTAGTAATAACAACAATATCCTTTTGGATAGCATTCCTGTGGATTAACTTATTACCTATGAATTGGTATTAATATCCAAGTGTTACATAAAGGTGTTAAATAAAATTTTAAACCATGGATGTAAAGATAAACATGCCTTTTTACTTTTTTACTTTTAAGGGATGTCTAACACCAAACTAGTAATTCATGGAAAGAGATTTAAGTCGTATAATTGTTAGCACTCAGACAACTAAATCTTTAATTATTAGTTACCACCTGCCTGATATGTTTTTAAAGAACACACTGAATATTTATTCATGAATTTGCATGAAATAGTCACTCAAATTACATGCCCTTATTAATCTTTTTCTTATTTACAGGAACTATATGAAGCTCTGGGTTAAATCACAGGTTACATGCAAACCTGCATATATATATCACGGTATGGAACCCACCCTTTTCTCTAGTGGTAATAGCTAACAACTAAAGAATAATCCTTCAATTTTCTGCTGTTCTCTATGGATGGTCAAATTGAAATAGAGACAATATGATGTATCAAATGGCAGTGAACATTATATAATTTTTGTGTGAAAAATAAGATACTCTTTAAAAAGTAAAATATTAGGAGTTAACAAAGAAAGGCCACAATGAAAGCTTTCTAAAAACAAACAAAGTATCATGGAAAAATTGAAGAGTAAAGTTTAAGAACCAATTTAGGAGTTTAAATAATTGGCTAAAAATATATTGTGATTAGAGAACAAAGAAAAAGGAGAGGAAGACTATTCAGAGATGTAACTTGTATAATAATTTACATTTTCTGGCCCCCAAAGTTTTGTATTTTACTTCCCTTCATATGGACTCTGAATTTAAGGCATGGTGAATACCCATAAATGGCTCACCCTTCATCTAGGTAAATGATGGCCTGGAGGCCAAATCTGTCCCAACACCTGTTTCTGTACAGCCTGCAAAAATAAAATGCTTTTCCTAAATTGTTACATTATAAATGGTTATCTAAGTACCTACATAATACCTTAAACATTGCCTCTTGGTTAAGAAGCCTAAAATATTTACTATCTGGTTCTTTAAGAAAACATTTGCTGACCTCTCATCTAGAGAAATCAAGACAAAGAATTTCCTATAGGGATCGAGTTTGGATGATACCTGAGTAATCTGCCTACCAAAATTGGGACTCGTGTCAGGTGGGAATCTTGATCTCCATTATAGAGATCATTCTATCTGACATCTCCATTCTATCTGACATCAACAAATAAATCTAACAAACTGAGAAACATTCCAAAGTGTGGCAACCGGATTAATGCATGCCCTTAGACATCCTGTGAGACACCGCAGGTCCTAAACACCTATGAGAAGGTTACCTGTAAGGCAAAGGGGACTTTGCAGATGTAACTGTGGGAGAGAAGCAAACTTGCCTCTAGTCTCAAGATTCTTTCAGCTAGTCTAATAATCAAATAGACATGAGAAGATTAGCAAGAGAAAATAACCCAATTTTATCCATACATACGTCTGGGAATTGGCATAGGTGAGAGTCGGAGGACCGGACCACACGTGCACAGAAGGTCAGAGATAGAAAGGGGGTTAGGTAGGCATGTTGTTCTGAATTAGGGATGAAGTGATGCACCCTGGGCTTCAGAAGGCAATTGCAGGGAGAGAACATGTTCGATAATGATCAGTTTGTCCTGCCATAGAAATAGGTAAGAAGTCATTTCTGGTGATATATCTTACCATGGGCCAGGCTCCTAACTGAAGTCCTGCTAGAGAGTTATGGGGGAAGTAGAAGTTTCTCTTGAGCCCTCAGGTGTCAGTTGCCTTTAGTTCAAAGTAATCTACATATACCACTGAGGCACAACTTTTTGTGGCTCATTCTAAACGCCCACATAATTGAGGTTAAGGACCTTGAGAGGGAGAGATTATTTTGGATTATATAGATTGGTCCAATCTAATCCATGAGTCCTTAAAGCTGAGAATCTTTCCTGGGTGAGTTAGAAAGACAAGGTGAAAGAAGGAAAGATTTGAAGTGTGAGAGAAATTGGCCCCACGGTTGCTAGCTTTCAAAATGGAGCATGGAAGATGGAGACAGAGCCAAGGAATGAGGGTGGGCTACAATCTGAAAATAGTCCTCCGCTGACTGCCAGCAAGGACTTGAGTCCAACAAGATCAAGGAACTGAACTCCGCTGCTGACCTGAATGGGCAGGAGACAGTTCCAAGTCCAGAGTCTCCAAGATGGGGGCACAGCCCTGCAGACACCTTGATTTTGACCCTGTGAGACCTGCATCAGACTTCTGACCTCCAGAACAGTGACATAATACATGTGTGCTGTGTGAGGCCTTTCCGTGTGTGGTATTTTGCTAAGGCATCAATAGGAAACATACACATCTTATTAAATTTTTCTTACAAATATATGATAAATATATGAATGGATAAACTAGATTGAACAGTGTGTGTGTGGGGCAGGTGTGAAGGCATTCTTCTTGAATCAGTGACATTTAGACTCGTGATTTAAATGTGAATTGCTTTTTAAATAAATAAAGGTTGCAGAGAATGCCCTCGGTAAGTGGGTGAACATTACATTTTCCCAGAACTAAAAAGCAACTAGTGTGGCCAAACCAACTGATGATATTTAATAAACAACAAACTAAATATTTAATCATGTGTCTCAAGTTCTAATCGTTTCTGTACCTGCTACTATCCCTTCCTTCGTGTCCTTTCATCATGAAAATCAAATGAAAATCATTTCCATGAAATTCAAAACAAAAAAAAAAGAAAGAACAGTAGGGTAGAAAATATACTGTCTTATTTATGTTGCTTTGTAATAACTTATTTACCAGTAGAATTACAGAATGTAAATGCTAAGCAGAACCTGAGAAATAATTTAGAACAGTTCCTCCTCATGTAGGCGAGAGATCGACTTAGACAAGGCAAAAATTGACTTCCAAAGAACATGTTACTATCAGATTTGTAAGACACTGCTGCTGTGATTTCAATCGTTTTGCGTCATGTCAGCCAGCTGTCCATCTTTCTACCTCTTTTTAAACTCCGTTTACTGTGTGATTTTTTTAATTGTTAAAAATTCAGCAAAAAGTGTTCGATTTAGTCTCTACAACATTGCTTCTTTGATCTCCTGTGGCAACTTGTTCCATAAACACACACATTCATTCTCTCTCACCTATTAAGTGAATCACTTTGGGGTGCAATTAAAGAACAGAAAAAAAAATGCTGCTCTAAATGCTGGCTTGAAAGAAAATAACTAATCTTTGTAATTAAACTGAATTTTTTTTTTTCCCAAAGAGTTCTTTTCCTTAGACCAAGGCTTCCTACTGCTAAAAAGTAAATTACTTTAGAGGTATTCTGGGCATCTGAAGTCTTGTCTCAGATTCGCGGGGACACAGAGTTCTCCAACACATGGCCCCAGGGACAGCTTCCCTTCTGAACAGATGCTCATGTTTCATGCAGTTTAGCTATAGATATGGTAATGAAACAATTTTATTTAACTTGAGTCTAAAAGGGAGTCACAACCTGGGAGACTTGATAATGTTCAAATTGAAACTGCCTTCCGGGTATAAAAATTGACACAGTCTAAAGTTGTTTAAAATTTACAAAGTACTTAAAATGTCTTTTGGTGGATAAAAACAGTCTTTACTTGTATCTGTGTTTGATGTGAAATTTTAATCATTCAAACCATATTGTAATTGGCATGGCAAAGACCAGCGATATTGTTTTATTGTTTCTGTTTGCGTATATCACATGATTTTCAAAGAAGCAATGTCTGATAAGAAGCATGCATATTTTAAAATGATAAGATAGCATAACTGAGGAACTGCAAAGTATCCCGTGAAGTGACTTTTTCCATGCAATTCTTTACAAACGTGTTCTGAGAGAAATGCATCTTGATGAATTTGTGGTTTCAAAGGACTGATGTTCACATTCCTTGGACAAGAAAATAATGACTATAAAATGTCCTTCAAAGTTGCATTGCTTTCTTTTTAACAGTGCTGGCCAAGTTGAAGCACCCAGAAAAACTGGTGCTCTCTGGGCTCTGGTCAGGAATCAACTAGTGTGGCTACAGACGGATTGTAAACAGGAGACCCAACTAGCTTCTAAAAAGAACTTGACATTTTCTTTAAAAAAAAGTTTGTTTTTTTTTCTTTATTGATTTTAGAGGGAGAGGAAGGGAAAGGAAGAGAGAGATAGAAACATCAATGAGAGAGGACATCGATTGGCCGTGTCTTGCATGCCCCACACTGGGGATCGGGCCCACAACCTGGGCATGTGTCCTGACGGAATCAAACCCATGGGCGACCTCTTGGTGCATGGGTCGAAGCTCAACCACTGAGCCACACCAGCCGGACATTCTTAGTTATTTTTTTTAAAGTCCCTTTTACATGTGTGCCAAACTTCAAGTTGCATAAATGATAACAAGGAGAAGAGTAAAAATGGAAAGAGGAGACAAAGAAGGAATACGATTAAAGTGAGAAGCAGTTGATTTCCCATAAATGTATATTATGCATATATTGATAACATCTTCAGAAATAAATCTTACATTATTTCATGCTTCTTTTGATTTACAATGGAGTTTTTTATTGGGGAAATATAAATGGCTTTATTTTAAACTGAACAGAAACATACAATTAACAAATTTGTGACATTAAAAAGTTAAGCAAATGAATATGTATAGACAAGATCAAATTTATGACTTTTCCAAGTGTACTCTAAAATTAAGAAAATTAATATTTAAACAAAACTAGAGCTGAGAACACGAACTGTAAGTGTCTCTAAATATCCAACTGTTAGAGCTATGTATAAAGGGAAAGATAAAGCATCTAGAAAACTTTCTCCATGTGGAAACATGAAGAGTAATGAATACATGTGCTCTGAACACTTATGATTTTATCAGTTATAAACATGCGCCTGCCTTGTTATTATAGTCTTATAGTCAGTAAGATCATCAAGAGTTTAAGCAAAATAGGAAGTGTATTGACACTTTAAATAAAAAGGCAAGAAAGGGAATCTTCAGAGATCTGTGGATATAGACTTAAAGGTTTTGGGGATACTAAATCCAAATTCCACTCTGGAAATTCAAAGAAATTTCCTTTTTTTTTCTCACCTTTTGCTTCTCTGGGTTTTTAGAGCATCGTGGCGTCACCCAGGGTCTGCAGGAATAGACAGTTTAAGTGAATATTTTCTCCTCTTAGACACTGGGTGCTCTTTGGAGGCAGCAGAGTCCATAGCTACTTGAATTTCCATTTCTATCACGGCTTCTGAAACCAAGCTGGAATAACAGGATTTATTTTGACATGGAATTGTCCTTTACAAAGTTCAGTTCTCTATGTTTACCAAGAATGATCTCAACCATGATTAACCAAACTTCTAAAAGTTAGGTGAGCAGCTTACACCATCAACCTCAGTGTAAAAGGTAGTATTCCAAATAAGACAGACGCCTCCCCTTCAGGTGTGTCTCCTGACTTCTCTGCTCTGATTTCAGACACACATGATCGGGGAAATAAGAACATAGTCCTGTTGGCAGCAATTGCCTTGTCTGAAAATGGAAAATTAAAATTGCAAAACATTTAGCTGACATTTGCTAAGCACTTGCTAAAAATCCCAGGTACTCTACTAAATACTTTGTGTATCTTATTTGATCTCCCCCAAGACCACTGCCATGGAGAAGAAACTGAGATTCTAAAAGGACAAATTACCATAAAAAATAACACAAATAACAAGTAGCAGAGCTGAAATTAGAATCCAAGTCTGTCTTCCAAAATGCAATCACTGCTCTGCTCTCAGGGTAAAAGAAGATCCTCAGTTCTTGCCTTAATTGTGTTTATCTTTTTTTTTTTATCCTCACTGAGGACACTTTTGCATTTATCTTCAGATATAGTGGGAGGGAGAGAGTGAGGAAGAAAGAGAAAGAAACATCGATGCGAGAGAGACACATCCACTGGTTGCCACCCACACGACCCCAACCAGGGCCGGGAAAGTATATGCCCTTAGTAGGAACTGATCCAGGGACTCTCTGATTCACGGGCTGACGCTCCAACCACTGAGCGAAACTGGCCAGGGCATGTGTTTATCTTTAAAGTGTAGATAATGATACATTTGATCATTCACTCTCTTGATATATCATCACAGTAGAGCAATGTGTATAAGTATCCTATAATTTGTATAAAAATATATTTGTTCCACTGTTGTGTTTATGTATATTGATCTATATTTATAGCTACATCTATCTATCTATCTATCTATCTATCTATCTATCTATCTATCTATCTATCTGTCTGTCTATCTATCTATCATCTATCTATGTGGTTATACATCTCTACTTGGATTGTCCAGTAACCTTCTAAACCAAGAATTCAATTTTTCATAAGTCTCACTCAAAATTTATCCTCATCATTACACACCTTTACTCCATGTGGTTTTGGAGAGGCTATAAATCACTACACCTTCCTCCCCTTCTGGTCACAGGAGACAGCAAATGTGCCAGTCATGCATATAGTAGCCTTCACCACAATTACATTGATCGGCCAATCAGAATGCTTCCCTTTTTATATACAAAGATGAGATGCAGGAAATTCTCACTTCTCTGGGGACCACAGCAAAACCAAACCAAAACAAAAGCAAACCAAAAAAACCCAGGTGATATAAATAAACCTTGAACATTCCGTGTTCATGCCTCCTGCTGCCTCCTCACTCTGGTGAGAAGAAAACCAATTTGCAGTATGTGAGAATAAAGTTAACACAGATAGAAAAATACGCAAGTTATTTGTATTCATTTCTTACGATTGCTGTAACAAAGTACCACAAACTGGGGCCTTAAAACAAGATGCATTTATTTTCTTACATTTCTGAGGACTAGAAGTCTGAAATCAAGGTGTTTTCAAGGCTATGCTTTCTTTGAAACCTATAGGGGACTCCTTCCTTTCCTCTTCCTACCTTCTAGTTTCCTAGCAACCTCTGGCATCCCTTTGCGTGCAGCTGCTTAACTTGGTTTCGGCCTTTGTTATCACATAGTACTCTCCGTGTTCATCTGTCTTCACATGGGCATCTTCTTATAAGGACAGCAGTCATATTGAAATAGGGACTCATTCTATTTCAGAATGGCCTTGCCTTAACTTATTACATCTGAAGTGACCCCGTTTCCAAATAAGGTCACATTCTGAGATACTATGGATAAGGACTTCAACATATCTGTTTCCTTTAAGGAAATGGGGGCACGATTCAACTCAGAACAAGGAGAAGAAGAGGTAGAAAAAAAAAGGTTTTGAATCTCTAGGCCTGTTGCCAATCTAATCTTGAACACCCCAGATACAAGAGCTGAAACATTATATCTATTTCTAACCTGTACAACTTTATTACCTCTGTTCAATGACAAACTCCTTGAGGACAAGAGGTCCTAACCTGGTATGAGAACAGTTAGGGATAGACAAGTTGGAGTTGAGTTTTCAATCCACCATTATTGGAATTATACCCTTAGGCACATCACCCTCGGTCTGTGAGATTCAGCCCACTCCTGTGTCAATGGGGTAACACCTCGCTCTTACTCTGCTTCGGCCACTGTGTCAAACTACTAGACTGGGTGGCTTCATCAACAAGCATTTGCCTCTCACAGCTCTGGACAGTGGGAGTCCAAGATTAAGCCCTGGCAGATCTGAGTTCTGGTAAGAACCAACTCCCTAACTTACAGACAGCCATTTTCTTGCTGTGTCCGCACATGGTGAAAAGAGCTTATATGTTTTATTTAGCTAGTTTATTACAAATTAAATAATTCGAATACACCTCCTTTACCTTTCTCATCACAGGCGATCCTATTTTTTATAAACAATGAACTCTGACTTTTCCCAGAGGTAATCAATCCTGTTTTGCCAAATGTAAGCTATGATTTCATGATCCACCCTTAGTTCTAGAGTAAGGTGTTATGTATGAATGAGACTTTTATTAATAAAACTAGGATCCATGCTCCCTGAAGGTTCTGCTACTTTTAGGAGTGGGTGGAGTGCCAGGAGCCTTACATTTCTACTCCTTTAATTTCACTGGCAAACAGTCTTTGGGGGTGACTATCCTTTCTTAGTTTAGGGTTTCTAACAGTATATTCCAAAGCCCTCTAGCATCAAATAATCTGAGATAATTTATTAAAAATACAGTGTTTCATCCGGCCAGTGTGGCTCAGTGGTTGAGTGTCAACTCATGAACCAAGAAGTCGCTGGTTTGATTCCTGGTCGGGACACATGCCCAGGCTGTGGACCCAATCCCCAGTGTGGGGCATGCAGGAGGCGGCCAATCAATGTTCTCTCTCATCAATGTTCTATTTCTCTCTCCCTCTCACTTCCTATCTCTCTAAAACTCAATAAAGGAAAAAATAAATAAAATAAAAAATACAGTGTCTCTTGCCCAATCTCCAACCTGTAGAATAATAATCTTTGAACTAATTTATGGAATCAGTTAAAGTGAGATTAGTGTCCCTGTGATAACTACATGCAGGTAATTGCATGGGTGAATTTGAAGGCCTTATGTATATTAAGTAAACGAAACCCAACTCAAAAGGCCACATACTGTATGCTTCCGTTTATATGACATTCAGGACAAGGAAAAATTATAGAGACAGAAATCAGATTGGTGTTTGCCAGGGACTGGAGTAGTGGGGAAGTGTTGCCTGCAAAGGAGTATGAGGAAATAAATGTTTGGGGGTGAGGAGAGGGTAGGTCAGACTGTTCTAGATCTGAATTGAGCTGGAGATTACATGGCTGTATTCATTCTTGAAAACTCCTAGAATTGTAAACACAAAGTCACTATTTCAGCATGTACAATATGCCATTTTAAAGAATGAGTTAAACTACTCGAATGTGTCTATTTTCCCTTATAACTACTGAAATTCATGTTGCTGCTACATTCTTTAACCCATATAATTTAAATTACTATATTTGATTTTAGGTTATATTGGTTAACTTAGAACATGCCTTTCATTTTCATATTGAATGATGTCTTATTTCATGCTTTCAATCTTTCCTGGTAACAAACTTATGATTCATGTTTTGGTTTTGTTTAGACTTTCTTCATATCACTTGGTCCATGACTTTATATACAATGTTACAGAATTACTTCCTCTTATGTATGTCTCTTGTATTTAGCATTGAGTTGGGAATATTTACATACCCACTATACAATTCTTATTCTTTTCATAGGTAAGTTTAATATCTTTCCCACACTGATTGCTGTAAGATGAAAAACTGTAGAATCATATTTCTTCTTTGTGGCATATTGAACCCAGAGAAATAGGAAAATGATGAATAGATCACATTGGGGCTTTCTTCACTATTAAAATAACCTGCAGTTTTGGTTTTTTTTTTGTTTGTTTGTTTTGTTTTTCTGACAGTTAAAAATACAGACATGGGGGTGGGGGACAAAAACCTCTATCCATGGTGCTGAAATTGCCTGTACCCATTTGAATGTCTTCTTAAATGCATTCGACAGCGTTGATGATCTGTGAGACACGGCTGCAGCTGCAGCCTCAGGGATTTCTGAAAATAATACCCTGATAGTAAGGAAAGGCCCATATTTAGTTACATCGTCCCCGAACACGCATTTCATTTTGTGCATGTAGAATGAACCATATGCTTCAGTGAATGTAATGATGAATTGTAAACCACCCATGGAAACAAGCACTGTGAGGAGGCAGGAGGAACAGAGAAGTTAATACAAATCAATGTGCAAGGCTGAAATCAATGGCACCAACTGTGCTTTCGTTTTCCATGTAGTTTATATTTAATTTTTCATAGAAGGCTAGATTTCAGGAGTTTATTGTTATTTGTGTGTTCTATTTTTGACTTTGTTTTTAGAAAAGCATGAATGGTTTGTGCCATTATTCTAAGTATTCTAATTCATCTTACATTGTGTTTCTCTAGGATTTTATTGTGTATTCCATACTAGTGGAAAGCTATTGGTTTTTAAATGTGTGGTAAATAATTATTTTCATTATACTGTGAAATTTTTCTCTGATGTCAAGTTACTAAGAAATTAATATTTAAAAGGTTGTGACTTTCTGAGATTGTTATGAATTAGCTAATATTGTTCTCTTACAGCTATAGTTATGACATAGCAATTTTGACCATTCACTGCATATATACATTGTTTTGCACATAACTAAAGCAAGGCTTACACGATATTTGCATAGATTTCAGATCTATTCACTAAAAGATTCCTAAAGGCCAAGGACCAAAGCAAGAAAAAATTAAGACTCAGGGTAAAGAAAATATTCTAGCCTAAAAAATATATATTGGGTTACTCCATTATATTTTACTACTTATGTCCTCTTCTCTTCAGTACTCTGAGTAAAATATACTTGTAGATATTGTCTAGAAAAAAATTATATAATTAAAATAAACTGACAATGAAAAAAATTCCATTTGAAAAAAATTACTCTTTTGAATATTCTTCTTATGAATATCCTGTAATGCACTATTAAGTTTATAAATCATAGCCATATCTAAGTCTAATCAACCATCAAAATGTTCTGAATGTTTCCAGTTCAATTATATCAAATATTTGTCATCTTAAAATACAATCAGTTAAAAAAAAGGGGAAGGACATTAATGGCAAATATGTTGTCTAAAATATTAAGATTTGGGAAGAAAAAAACAGATTTAAAGGTGTTTGGTAGATCTGTATAGTCAGTACTCCAGAGGGAAACATCTGGAGGGCGGGCGCTGTGCTGTAGGTACATTTTTAGTAGCTGTTCCTACTACAGAGTGTGGAATGACAGTGGCTTAAGTTAGTCAGGGTAGGACTTTAAGCTGTTGAATATTAACTGAAGGTCGCATATATACGTCAAGTGGTAGGACATTAAAATATTATACACAGGCCAAGCCGGTGTGGCTCAGTGGTTGAGTGTTGACCCATGCACCAAGAAGTCACTGGTTCAATTCCTGGTCAGGGCACATGCCCAGGTTGTGGGCCAAATCTCCAATGGGGGCATGCAGGAGGCGGCCAGTCATTGTTCTCTCTCATCCATGTTTCTATCTCTCTCTCCCTCTCCCTTCCTCTCTCTCTATAAAAAAAATTTTTCTTTATAGAAAAAAATTTTCTCTCTCTATAAAGAAAAAATTTTCTCAATAAAGAAAAATAAATTAAATTAACTTTAAAAAATATTATACACAGAATATACAGTCATATTAAAATATTTTTATCCATTGTTATAGTGGAATAGGGAGCTATACAAATGGTAGTTTTGATTTTTTTCTTTTTAAATTTGCTATAGTGAGAGGATTGGATAAATTACTGCCGATGTTTTGTGGACAAAATATCTTCATATCTATAGAAACTTTCAGAGAAAGTCCCTGCCCCATGAATTAGGTTTGAGGTGGCATGTATCTTATTTCCATGAGGCTAGTGGATAATAGACATTTTCACAGAGGTCTAACAAGTTTTTATGATTCAGAATTACACCAGCTAGTCTCTGAACTTCATCAGTACACTAAGACCCTGGGAGCCTTTGCCACCAGTAAGGGAGCCCTGGAAAGAGTAACAACAGGCTCGGTGGGCATGTGAGCACAGTAGCAGACATCTTCCTGGAAGGAGCACAGTTGATCAAGGGCCTTGGTTGATACCTTGGATATCATTATCCTGTTTGTGTGAGGTTATGCCTCCTGTAATGGACTGCAGTGGAGAGTCTAAAGCAGACCCATTTCAGGAGACTAAAGACTACTTTGTAAGCTAAATTTAGCTCAGGGATTTCCTAACTTTGAAGAACATTCCTTAGCATGAAAGGTAGTCTACAGTGCTTTTTGTTATTGTTTTTTCTCCCTTACTTTGGGTCAGAATTATATTGTGCGAGCCGAAGGTCCCTTCCAGAATTTCCTGCACACAGGTATTTCTCCTAATAAATTTCTTGAACTTTAATTTCTTTCTGGCATCTGCTTCTCTGAGGATCTAGACTAATACTCTAAGATTTGGGGTCTTGATTCTAAAGAAGATATGAAAATTTGTTGCAACTCAATTGTATGAAAATATTTTCCTAGAAGTCCTACTCATATGGTATCTCAGAATTGAGTTGATTTTCCCTTATAAACATCTCTGAGGATTTGTAACACGAATGAGAAGAAACTCTTTATATTAACATTATTTGTTCTAATTTTACCTGGTATTACTATCTTAAATACATTGGTATAAATACATATACACACATTTTACCAGTAAATTAAGAGAAATACATACATTTTACCAGTAAATTAAGTAAAAACTATTAATGGAATAGTTCATTGTAGATGAGTAATATGAATTGGGACTTGATAGTTGAAATGAGAGAGACCTCAGAGGTCATGTAGACCAACTTTCTCGTTTCAAGTCTGACAAAATAAAGAGCTGGACAACTGAATAAGATCACTTGAATAAAACTGCTTGGAAGTTGCAAAAATGGCTAATAATATTGAGCATCTACTATGTATAAGGCACTCTACTAGGTACTTATGTGAACTTCATAATACTTAAACTTCAAAGCACCACCAATAAGGAAGATATTATTTTATCTACTTAATTATTAGGAACACATTTCTCAAAGTGATTTAGACGACTCATCTTGGGTCCCACATTAGAAAGTGCCACATTCTGGTTAATTCACATTTCTCAAGCTAAGGTTTGAACAGAGTCTTTGCCTGGTGGTCTTGACTTCTAAAGCGCTCCAGTTGACTTTTTTTTTTTTTTTAATGTTCTTTAAAATTCTCGTATTAAATGTGCAGTCATTGTTCATCACTTTATTTCACTGGTAGTATTCATTTTCATTTAAATGTATAGGAATATATAAGATTTGTCCATTAAAATAAGTTCTGCTTTACAGAACTTGACCATGGCATTCTATGTATCAACATGTTTCCTAAGCAGCAAGCTCCTTTGTCTTGTATAAGTAGAAGCAGGCATAAAATGATTACAAAATAATGATCTATTTATCTTATATTCTTGGAAATTCTGTAAATACAAAGATACTAGATTATTTCTTAGATATTGATGTTCTTGTATGAGTAAAGGTCAATTAATGTTATAAAATTCTCATTTTGAAAAAGTGTTAATATGGCCCACAACATTATAGAACCTAATGAGATAAAACCTATTGTTTTAAAAAGAGAATATAGGCAAGCATGCCTTTACTTAGCTGTCACAACATGCTGTGACTATAACAGCTTGTCATTTTTATACTACTCCACTTTTATATCAAATCATTCTTATTTTGATCTTGTTATAAAGTATATGGTGTTCCATATACAGACATGAAATAGCCACTGCGATTAAAAAGGTCCTAGTGAATACATGTGTTCTTAGTCCACAGTTTATTTTTTTCTGAAACTTATCACTTTTATTAGCTGGCTTATCTTAAAACCACGAATTAAAAATTATACCAAAACTCTAAAGTAGGTATATCGCTGACAGCCATACCTGAACTATTTATTCACATTATCGATCCTCAGTTTTTTTGACCTGCGTGCTACTCAGCAAATGTCACAATATTAGACCACACATGGCATAGAAAGAGCTTCCTAGGACTCTTCAATTGATCTGCCCAAGAGATTGACATAATGTATTGTTATAGGTAAAAACTAAATAGAATGTGCAGTGGAAAATCCCCTTGCCGCCTTTGTTCAACAAAGAGAGTTGTAAGAAAGCTTGAGTGTGTGAATGTGTAAGTGTTGGGCAAAGGTCCCAGAATAGATTTAAAATGAGGCTTCCATTGTGTGAGGTCTTTGTCATGGTGGGCAGCATGATTCCGAAATTCTCACTGTGTCTTATTCCTGCCCAAATCTGTCTCCTTACAGTCTATCAATGTTTATATTTCATAATCATTCATACCCAGGGAGAAACATGCTATTTTTATTTATCTTTGTGTCATGTATTAGAACCCCTATATAATTGGTTGTTTGTTTTACCTCCAAGCTATCCCTGCAGGCACAGATAAATCATTTAAAAATAATTGCACAAAGAAAAAATAACAAAATAATCAAAAAAGTGTCTCTCTACTAAGGAAGCTCTTTACAGATGCTGTTTTATTTATTAATGACAAATTTATGAGGTAGTTACATTAGTCCCATACCCCACAGGCTTAGACACTAAGATAATTAGATAATTTCACTAGGGATTTACCTTAGTGGGTGATGAACCTAGAAATCGTGGGATGAAAAAATACATAACATAGAGGGGCTTATCATTTTCATCATACTTACTTTGATGTGAAATTAGCAACATAAATAAAGGCATGTTGTGATAACTATAAGAAACAGGTTCAGAACTGCAATTCTTTCTCATGTAAGTCAGTCTATATTTGTTTTTATTCAAACATTTCAAGACCTCCTGACTCTTTATATATAAATTACTGATACACTCAATTTTCTCTCTTCTATACACCTATTAGACATTTCTTTGTTCAGCCCTGGCTGGTTTGGCTCAGAAGTTAGAGTGTCGGCCTACAGACCAATGAGTCAAGGGTTCGATTCTGGTCAAGAGCACGTATCTTGTTTGCAGTTTGTCCCCAGCCCTGGTCAGGTTGTGCAGGAGGCAACCAGTTGATGTGTCTCTCTCACATCGATGTTTCTCTCTCTCCCTCTCTCTCTTCCTCCTTCACTCTCACTCTGTCTAATGATAAATGGAAAAATATCCTTGAGTGAGGATTAAAGAAAAAAAAATCAATCTCCTTTGCCCAGCCAGTGTGGCTCAGTGGTTGAGCGTCGACCCATGCACCAAGAGGCCACCAGTTCAATTCCTGGTCAGGGCACATGTCCAGCTTGTGGGCCCAATCCCCAGTGGGGGGCATGCAGGAGGCGGCCAATTGATGTTCTCTTTCATCGATGTTTCTCTCTCTCTCTCTCCCTCTCCCTTGCTTGCTCTCTAAAATCAATAAAGAAAAAAAAACTTTTTAAGAAATTTCTTTGTTTATAAAGTCCACTATTTCTATAAAATTTTATAAAGATGCTCTCTTGTTTTAGTATATATCATCACTCCTGTTACATCAACATATATTTTCTTTTTGCTTTGAATTCCTTGTCGTCAATGCCTGGAAGTCACATATCGAAAGGGAGTAAGAGTCAATGTCTACACTAGAAGTGACATCTCCCAATGGTTTCATTCTTAACTATCAGTGCATTTCTCAACTCTACTCAGAAAGTACTAAGTTTCTTCCTCTTGGCTTGTACTTCAACCTGTGTAGCTTTGGCCAACAAATTCATGGCAATAACTCTTTCATGTTATTTGAGGAATTGCAAATACACCGAATGATACCATATTGACTAGCCAAAATAATACGATGTAACATGGTATCATCAAAATATCTGTGTGTGTGTGTGTGTGTGTGTGTATTTATATATGAAGAGAGAGGGATGTATGTCTGTAAATATCTATATATTCCCCAAATGAATCATGATTGCAAGAGAAGTAACTTGTATTTCAACATGAAAAATACCTTTAATCTCATGAAAGCAGGTTTTACTCCTACAAGCCTCAGCTTTTTCCAATATTCTCCATATCTGAAGAGAATATTTGCTTTACATTTGTACAGATAAAAGGAACATTTAGTGACTTTACAAGGAGAAAAAATTATCAAAGGTGATTTCAAGTTTCACATCTTGAAAACAGAAAAAAGCTTGAAGACTTAACAGCAATGTTAAACACTGTCTTCTTCCTTGGGTAAAGGAGTGAATTTTTGCTAAAGCTGAACTTCATCAGGCAATAATGGGTCTCTACTTTGCTGATGGATAAAAGGTAAAGACACACAACTATGTGTTAGAATCAAAGTGTCAAGTAGAAGAGCAAGTGATTTCGTCCTGAACATACATGTGTATTTTTCCCCGGCATAGATAAACTTGCAATTGACAAGTTAGTTTTTCAGTACTTCTATTTATTTATTTATTTATTTATTTATTTATTTATTTATTTATTTATTTATAAATTTTAATCCTCACCCAAGGACATTTTTGCATTTATCTTCAGATCAGGAGGGAGAGGGGGGAAAAGAGAGAGAGAGAGAGAAACATCAATGTGAGAGAGACACATCGAGTGGTTGCCACCCACAGAACCCCAACCGGGGCCGGGGACAAACTGCAACCAAAGCACGTACCCTTACGGGAACCGAACCCGGGACTCTCTGGTCCACAGGCCGACGCTCTAATCACTGAGCCAAACTGGCCAGGGCAGTTTTTCAGTACTTTTAAAATGTTATTGATGTTTGTCTCAGAGATTGTGAAACACACACACATACACACACACAAAACCTTATTTTGATGAATTGGGGAAGCACTCTGTTTTATATCTTACTTGGATAGACAGAAATAAATGCTTAATTATGTTACTCTCTGGGTAGCAATACCTGTTTTCCTTATTTAATCTTTCAATTAAAATATTTCCAAGTACAGAAAGTGCACAAAATATTTAAGCAAGCCTTTCTTGCACTGAACAAAATGCAAAAATTAATGAATTGTACTTAATGACATAATATTAATGAATAAAATGCAAGCTGGAAATACACCAACTTTGTGAGCCAATTGTGGGAAAAGTAGACTAATCAGTCTCAACCCTTGAGCTACTTTCAATTCCTCAGACAGTGTTATTGCTACACACATTGGATGAATATTGGGGGATTAGCCATAAATCTGCTGTTGTGTTTTTAATAAAATTCAAGAAAATCTGAAATCTATGCATTCGGATATAAAATATGCAACTCTTCAAAAACAAATGGAGATGAATGTTTGCTGTCTGAACATCAGGGAGATGTTTGTGATTTATAATTTGCTTTAAATAAACTTCTACCTTAGGCCTGCATATAGTTTTGTGAATCTTAAATTTGTCATTGTTGCTGTTACTGTTTATGAAAATTCGTTGGTGCTCTAACTTCATGAAATTCATCAGAGACCAATACCTTTTTATACTGTTTCTCTTGATTTTGTGGCAAAAGTCTGCTGACCTTTTTTTAGGAGAAGAGTAGCTGTAGCTAAATTAGCACAATCCTCTGCCAACTTGGGTGTATGGTTTCTCTTACACCTGATGGTCTCTTACACTATGCAGTCTTCATTGCTCACAGATAAGATTCAGCATTCTCATCAAATACAATTTCATCTAGAATTAATTTTAATTATAAATCTCCTTCACATATTTGTATCCATTATTATATTTTAAATACTGGCATAAAATTCATGACTTTTTAGCTTCTGTCTGAGAGTTCTTCATGTACTAAATATATTTATCAGACATCTTTTAAAAATATGATTTTACCTGTTTTTATTAATAGGTCCTATATTATGACATCCTCCAAACACACACGCGCACACACACACACACACACACACACACACACAACTTATCAGGTAGGTTACACCATAATATGTTTCCACTCATCCTCAGAATAAGATCTGATATCACACTTGTAATTTATTCTATTTACAGGAGATTGGTAAAAATCTGAAGATAAAGATGTATTTGGGGGGTAAATAAGGATTGGGGGAGGCTTTTAAAACAAGGGAGTTTCTTCACTTCAGCAGGAAACTCAAATAAAAATACTTAAAGTATTAAAGAATTCTAAAGGGTACTAATTTTTACAAAGGAGGTGACTATTTTGAAAACAAAACAAAACAAAATAAAAAACCAACCAGGGTTTGTGCATGAGGCTAAGAGAAGGAAGTGGTAACACAGAGAATATGGAAAATGATTTAGATGATCATTACGTAAAAGAGGCAACTGTCAGTAAAATCCTGGTCCCAGATGGAAAGCCATCAATAAATTCCAGAATATGAAAAAATAATGGGACAGCCCTGGCTGGTTTGGTATAGAGATTAGAGTGTCAGTCTGCAGATTGAGAGTCATGGGTTAAATTCCCAGTCAAGGGCATATACCTCGGTTGCAGATTCAATCCCCGGCCCCCACCAGGGGTCATGCGGGAGGTAACCAGTTGATGTGTCTCTCTCACATCAATGTCTCTCTTTCACTCCCTCCCTCCCTTCCATTCTATCTGAAAAAAATCAAGAGAAAAATATCCTCAGGTGAGGATTAAAAAAAGAAAAAGAAAGAAAAAATAATCGGACAATATCTGGATGCAAATTATACAAATATATAATCTTTAACAATCTCAAGGCAGCCATGTGATGACACCACAGGATCTCAAATAAAAATCTTTGAGGTTTTTACATGAGTTTATCCATCAGAGCAATGTCAAACTGGCCACTCTACTCCATCAACACCGCTGAGAAAATCTACAGAGCTTGTGCTCGTGACTTTGGAGCATGCTTCATATGCTTTTACCAGCATCATGCTGGTAAAACTATCAATACAAAATTTGGACATGAACCCAACCAAGCCTCATGGCCTTTCTGAAGACTTCCAAGTAGATTTCATACAACTGCAGCCTGCAGTGGTTTTAAAATATGGTGTTTTAGTACTTATTTATTCTCATTATAGCCGGAATCTCTTCCTTGCTATGTTTTTGGCATTGACAATATGAAATATATCTTCATTTTATGTGGGAAATTTCAACCTAATCATCAACTGACAGGGTTACATACTGAAGAGCTTCACTAAAACTTGAGATTTACTTAGGAACTTACCTACCTAGGTTTTCCTCAATCCACTGGAAAGATAAAAGCAAATAAATAAAACAAAAAACAGAAACCTAAATTGAAATACATAGACTCAGATAACTATAAACCTCTTCTGAAAAAGACATAAGAAAGACTGCCTTCAGACTTTACATAAGTGATCTTACCAGGTAGTATTAATAACTATGAAAAGCAATGAATTCTCAAGGTGTTAATTTTTAGATCAATATTTCTTTTCCTTTTTTTTTTTCTTTTTTTTTTTTTTTTTTTTTTTTTTATTAGCGAGAGGGAGAGAGGGAGAAAGAGAGAGAGAAACATAGATGTGAGAGAGACATCTCACATCGACTGGCTGCCACCCACACGACCCCAACCGGGGCCGGGGACAAACTGCTACCGAGGTACGTGCCCTTAGTGGGAACCGAACCCAGGTAGCTCTGGACCACAGGCCAATGCTCTAACCACTGAGCCAAACCAGCCAGAGCAGATCAATATCTCTTAAAGAGACATAAGTTATCCTTGACTCACTGGAGACTCTCCCAGGCAACAAACTCAAACTGAGAATTCTTTGAAATCTCCCAGAATATTTTGTGTATGTGTGAAAGGGAACAGATTTTCCTCAATCTCTTATAATCAAGTAGACAATTTTGTGAAGATTATAGTTTCCATCTAAGACCAAAAAAAAAACACAAGCTGCATATGACCAAAATTACAGATATTCTTGCTTTAATCTGCTTGCTCTCGTTTATTGTTTTCATAGATATTTTGCTTTTTGTATAACTAAGCTTCCACCTTGCTATTGGATAATTTTTACCTCTTTACTACAAGAACCATCATGCCCACGTCTGAATATTGATATTTACTTATGTATTCATGCCAACACCTGGTTAAATTCTCTTTTTATTTAGCCAAAATGTACAATCGAGTCAACCTTCAGATTCATACTCGTTTCCCTCTGGATATCACACAACCCTTATTATTACAAATTGCTTATAATTAAACAGTTGGTTTCATGAGTAAGCGCAGTAAATTATTCAGTTATTTTTCACATGGCAAACACCATGACAGACAAGACAATCAAAAGTCAAGGGGGAATGGGTGAAAAAGGTGAAGGGATTAAGAAGTACAAATTGGTTGTTAGACTGACAAACCTCAAAGGGAAGGGGGTTTGGGGGTGGGAAGAAATAAACCAAAGATCTTATATGTATATATGCATAACCAATGGACACAGACAACAGTGTGGGGAAAGGCAGGAGGGGGGTGGGAGTGGGGAGGAGGGGGTCAATGGGGGAAAAATGAGGAACATCTGTAATACATTTAACAATAAAGATAAGTTAAAAAAAAAAAAGTCAAAAACCTTCCATCAATTCACATGTAGAAATGGAAGTTACTATTATCATAAAACAACCCCTCTGGACCTTTAACAGTAGCTAACAAGCTAGCATTTTTTATTAGACTTTTATAAAATTGAGACTTTTATAAAATTTATTAAAAATGATAACAGATGATGTAACCCTCTTCTCTATTCTTTTAATATAAAAATGTTTTGATGAAAGATGAATTGTTAACTAATACATAACTAATTGATAAGCTGCATATTTGTGTAAGAGTTCTAGGAACTAGCTTCAAGGAAGGAGGCTGACTCCAGCAACCAGACGTTCTGGCTCTGGGAAGCTCTCAACCATAAAAAACAGACCTCCACTTGACCAATTTTGAGATAATCATTGGAATGGACTGTGCTGGCTTGCACATAGAGAAGTTTCAACCTCCTCTCCCTGATTTCTTTGTTCTGCGTTCCTTCTCCCTCCTAATAAAAAAAAACCTACCTGCACTGAGATGTTAAGATGGTCTTTAATTAAGACAGGAGTTCACTATACTCTCAGGCTGCCAGCACTTGAATAAACCATCTTTCCTTACATCAGCACCTGTCTCCTGAGTATTGGCTTTCTCAGCTGCAGGCAGCTGATCGTGAGTTTGGTATCAATGACACATATTTGAAGCAATGTGATTTTTACAAATTTTACATTAAAGACTCAGTGTGGATTCTCTGATTCAGATGTAATGTTACAGGCCCAAGGTTTGTGTACCTGATGCATCAAAATAAAGGCCAGTTTTCAATAGATCAGAGTTAAAGCATGGAAAGGTTTTTTGATTGAGAAGGCCTAGTTCAAGAAGATGGGAGAACTAATTTGTAAATCCATCTTAAGACAGGCTGGAATCCAGAAACCTTTTATTGTTAAGGGAAGGGAGGAGCAGGGAGGCAAGGTGGGTGTTGGACCTAGATAGATAGGCATGAAAAAAGATCCAAGGAAGAGTGGACACTTTCTCAATCCCTTTGTTCATGGTTGGTCCCTTGAGCCCCCTGATTTGAGTCCAATTATGGAGAATCCTGTGAATCTTTGAAAAATAGTTATTACTTTGCACATATTTTCCCACCTCTTTGCTGACAAAGTGGCTGCTCAAGCTTCAAGCAGAATTCCTCTAGTTAATTAGCATATCTATAGCAGGAGTGATTATACTGCAGGCCAATGGAAACAGGACATATTTCATTGTGTTAAAGTACTGCTATTAGATGATTTCTGTACTCACAAACATTACTGACTCATGCTTGATCATATTTCTATTGCATGGCACTAAAATCATACAATAATATACAACATCAGAGGAATATTTTGCCTAAAATCATCAAGTGACCACATAAGATTATTGTTTGACTTAAGACATATGCTTTTTGGCAAGATCTGACTCTGGAGAGATAGCCAAAGCTCATTATTCCTCTGAATTACTCATGCATGGGTTAGACCCAAACTATCAGCTCAAAGGCATACAGAATTGAGCTGAGATTTGAACATTCTTTTATAGAAGCTAAGGCAACACTTGCAGTTTGAAGTTAACTAAAAAGATTTCCTGCTAAACTAAGAAGCTCAATAATCTCCAGAGAATTATAACAGAATTCAATGGTACACAACATAACACTGATGTTTTCCAAGATAAAAATCCACAACTATTGAATATTAAAACATTAAAACAAAACAAAAAATGTGATCAAGTCTCAAGGGAACCTGAGATGATGCAGAGATTGAAATTGCTATAAAACAAAGACTTTAAAGATGTTCTTATAACCATGATAACTCTGAGGTAAAACCAAGTATAACTGAAATAATTATAAGAGTTAGCCTCAGAGAAATATAAACTATGAAAGAACAAATGAGGGTTTTGAAACTGAATAGTACTATACATGAAGGAAATTTCATTAGATGAACTCAATAGAATACATGTGATAGAGGACAGAATTAGTGAATTTAAAGACAAATCAATAAAAGTTACATAATATAAAGTACATAATAAAAAATGAAAAGAAACAAGGATAGAGTTTCAATGACATGTAAGAAAATGTCTAAAGTTTAACTGAATATGACAGATAAGTTTGGGAAGAGAAAAAGAAAGATAGGAGAGAAAAAATATTTACAAACAATAGTCCAAATGTTTCAAAATTTGTTGAAAGACACACATTTATAGATTAAAGTTGTTCAGTGAACCACAAAGTTTATAAACTCAAACAATATAATACTGAAAAACATCATCAGAAAAAGTAATGAAACCAAAGGTTAAGAAAATATCTTGAAAGTAGCTAGTGAAGAAGGGCATATTACATGCAAGGGAACAATAATTGTAGTTACCTTAAATTTATTTTCAAAATCATTGAAGACGAAGAATAATGGACAGCATCTTCAAAGTGCAAACAGAAATGAACTATACATTAAACATTTAATATACAGCAATATATTCTTCAGCAATTAAGGCAAATAAAATATTCTCAAATGAAGGAAAAAAATAAAGAAAAGTATATTAAAAGTAAAATGCTCTTCAAGAAATGTTAAAAATGAATCTGTAGATTGCAAAGAGATGATATAGATGAGAACCTGGATCATTAAGAATGAGGTAACAGGAATAGAAATGACATGTATCTGGGTTACTACAAAAGGCAGGGTCTTCTCTAATGATCTTTAAATCTTTTAATATTTGAAAAGCAAAACATAACATTGTCAGTGGGATTTTCAATTTAGGTAGATGTAATACACATGGTAATTATAACATAAAATATGGTTCAGAATTGAGTAATTGGACTTACATTATTGTATGTTGCCTACCTTTTATGTAAAGTAGTAAAATATTAACTTTAAGTAGACTGTGAAAATTGGTCAGTGATATTGGTTTGTAAATCTGACCAAATTAGCCTATTTGGTTATTAAATATTAATAATGTAGACACTGATATATACTGATTACAAAGACACAGAAAATTAGAAAATAAATAAATAAAAAAGAATATGTTATGTAAACATTCCATTTAAGAAGGTTAGAATGTAAAAGTTAATATTATTAAAATAAATTATAAGCAAAGATTATTATCAGAAAAAAGAGACAGTTCATAATAGTGAAAGAGACAATTCATCAGAACAACATAACAATAATAAACATGTGTGTCTAATAAGCAAACCTCAAAATACATAAAAATAGATAAACCTATGACCATAATTTAACATTTCAATTGAGCATTAAAGGGTGCATATTCTGCTTTTTCTCAAGGCTGTTGCCAACCCTCTGTTTTCTTAGAGTATGTAAATAAAGCCCAGTGTTTTAATTTCTTATCTAGCTTTTTTTTCAGGTTAGAGAAGTCTGTTTCAGGGAAGAAAGGGCTGCTTGGTGCCAGCCATGAGGATCCATAGGTATTCAGAGTAAATCTACAAATTCCTGTTTGAAGAGAGAGAATGCCAAAAGGAGGGGAGGAAGCTCAGAAGTGACAAATTAGCATTTCTCTTTCACATGCTCTCCCTTCTCAGGAGAAGCATCACTTTTCATTTCCCTCCCACTGATCTCTTTGTTCTGTTTTCCCTCTCCATCCATAGAAAAGCCTCTGCCTGCATTCAGATTATTGAGATGGGTTTTTGAGGACAAAAAGTACCCCTATCTTCTCAAGATGCTAGCACTAGAATAAACCTCTTTCTTTTTTCAGTAGTACCTGTCTCATGAGTTTGGCTTTTGTTGCTTCAGGCAGCCAAACCAGAGTTTGGTTACATACCTACACTATATGTAAGATATTTTAACACAGTTCATTTGGTAATTGATAAAAAAGCTGAACAAAAAAAATGAATCATTACACTTATTAATATAAGTAAAATGAATGAAATATTAGAAGCAATAAATAAGCATTATTTATTCCAGGAATAAATTCATTAATTTAAATAAGCAAACAAATTATTAATTACTTTGTTCTATTCTAAAAGCACAAACTATATTTGTTCAAGAGCTCATGATATAGTCACTAAGTGGGATATATGCTGAACTACAAAAATCTCAAATCTCACAAATCAAAATCATACAATGTGTATTTTGACCATAACAAAATTAAACTGAAAATAAAATTTTAAAAAATTAAAAATCTAGAAAAATCCTCCAAATATAGAAATTTTAAAAATGTAATATCGTGTTTATACAAAAGTTAAGTGTTAGAAAATTTAAAAATTATCCTATTTGCATTAGTGTCAATGGCATAAATACCTGGAAATAAGTCTAACAAAAAGATATTTAACACCTGTGATCTCAAAATTACAAAATACTAAAATTAAGTATACATAACCTGAATTAATGGGAATATATGCAATACTCATAAATTAGAAGGGTCTATTTCTGCTAACATGGCAAATATTCCCAAATTTACTTGTAGATGCAATTCTATGTGGATCAAAATTTCAACAGGGTTTTTGGTGGGGATTAACAAGTTGATTATAACTTGTATTTAATTGGAGAGTATATAGAATAACCAGAGAAATTATAAATACAAGTTGGAGGGCGTGTTCTACCTGTTATTAAGATTCACTATAAATGTGCACTAATCAATATTAGTAGGTGTTTTCAAAAGAAACTTAAAGATCATTGGAAACAATAAAAGAATTCCACATCTCTGGTCTTACATATGGTTAGTTAATTGAAGCAGACTCTGGAGTAAGTTAATAGGAAAAAGAAAACCAATAAAGTATGCTAGATAACTGAATATCCACAGGGAAAAATGCAAACATCAAATTTTATCTCACGCCATAGAGAAAAATTAATTCAAAATGGATCATTGACATAAATGGAGAACCTAAAAGTATAACATTTTTAGAAGGATGTAGGAGAAAATCTGTTTTTTAATCTTGAGTTAGAAAAAGATTTCTTAGAACATAAAATTCACAATCCATGAAACAAAGTGATAAATTGGATTTCATCACAATTAGTTTTTACTCTTTAAATGATATCCTTTAAAAATGAAAATGACAAGATGCAGGCTGAGAAAATATTGGGAGTTTGTATACGAGAAAAAAGGTTTTGTACCCAAAGTATTTTTAAACCACAATTCAATACTGGAAGGATAACAACAATAAAAACAACAAAACAAAATGTTGTAACAGGCAGAAGTTTTGTACAGACACCTCACCAGATATATGAATAGCAAACAACCACATGAACATATGCTCAACATCCTTAATTTTTAGAAAAATGCAAATTAAAACCACAACATGGTATCACTTCACATCCATTAGAATAGTTATTAGTAAAACAAACTGATTATCCTAAGTGTTGGTTAGTTTGTGGAGAACTTAGATTCTCATGCCCTCCTAATAGGAATATAAAATGGTAAAACCTTCTTCTGAGAAAGAAGTTTGACAGTAATGAAATGATCATTGTTCACCTACTACCTACTATGTAACCTGCCGATCCATCCCTACCACCATCTCCCAAATCAAAACAGGTATCAGCACAAAACCTCGTACACAAGTGTTCATAAGAGCTTTCCGTATAATAACCCTCAATAAAAACAAATAAAATGCCCATTAAAATGTGAATACATAAATTGTGGCATATTCATCCAATGGAAAAGTACTTAGCAATAAAATAGAAGAAAATTTTAATACATAAATCAACAAGGATGGATGTCAAGAACATTAAATTGAGTCAAAAATTCAGGCAAAGATGCATATATTTGCATTACATTTATATAAAGTTATCAAAAATGCAAACCACTTAGAAGAAAGTTGATCAGTGACGGTATTGCCTGAGGATGGGCATGGATAGAGCCTGGGATTAAAAGGCTCACAAAGACAATGTTGGTGGTAAAGAAAATGTTTGCTATCTTGATTGTGGTGATGGTTTCAAGGGTTGATATTATAAATATCAAAACTGGTAGATTATCCACTTTAAAAATTTGCAATTTATTGTAAGTCAATTAAGTTTAAAAAAAAATTCAAACCAACTACTGTCTCCTCACAGAAAAATGAATGGGGATTTATTATCTTGGTAAACTGATACTTAAATCAGCATAGCTCCTCACAGCACACAGGGGTTATATTTGGTCCATTAATTCTCCCTCTTGGAAAAAAATAATCATTTAGTTCAAAACAAAACAAGAACAAAAACAAAAACAGTTAGGCCTTGATTTAAAGTACAGCACTTTATCGACTGAAGGGACATTGTGGGCTAAATTTCTTCCTTGGTCTTCAAGCCTCTTTATTTCACGATGTACAAGAAGCTCAGAAAGATGGAAAAATCCCCCAAGCTATGACTCAGAGAATAACACGGGGGTTATGGAGAGCCCATAAGCCATGAAGATGCTGATTGACAGGTTCACGGTAGCTGACAAGGTTTAAAACAGAGACACCCAGAGGATATAAAATTGTCCTCACTAGATTGAAAATGCTTCATCCAGGGGAAAAATTATTCTGCTTACATCATCATAGGCATCTGTGGTTTTTAATATTACAAAAATTACCCAGGAAACAATACAGAAATCATAAAAACTGAATAATTTGGCAAACATTCCAACAAAGGGTTTTGTTGTCTTTTCAAATTAGAAATGGGTTCTTGCCAGGCTGGTGTGGCTCAGTGGATGAGCGTCGACCCATGCACCAAGAGGTCATTGGTTCGATTCCCAGTCAGGGCACATGCCCAGGTTGTGGGCTCCATCCCCAGTAAGGGGTGGGCAGGAAGCAGCTGATCGATGTTTCTCTCTCACATAGATGTTTCTATCTCTCCCTTCCTCTCTCTCTAAAAAAAATCAATGAAAACATTAAAAAAAAAAAAAAAGCAAAGAAATGGGTTCTTTTCTTTTGGTTTAATCTGGACTAAAAATTCTGGTCACAGTCATTTTCTAGGTATTAGTCTGTGTTAGAATGTTCAAGCTTGTGATTTCCAGAGTCTCAAATGGTATTTTGTAACCTCTGCCTGAAATGATCATGCAACAGAAAGAAAGAGAAAACCAGACACTCACAGAGAATGAAATACCCCCAAAGGTACATTGCTATGCAGTTTCTACACCTTGACTCACTTCCACAGATGGCAGTGTTTATCCTCCTCCTCCCCTGGGAATGTTCACGAGGAGGGGACTGAGAAATAAGACCATCCGAGTGTGCATAAATTAGCTGTTTACACCAGGATATTTTTGTCTAGAAGTCAAGACTGCAAAAAATATACAATTTCTCATTTGCTTCAGAAAACTCTTATAAGCCAATTTTCCTGATTAAGTGTCTCCTTGTGTTGGGATGGGACGGGGGCTGGTATATGTAGCTAACCGATGAGGACAATTATTTGCTCATCAAACTTGGCTTTGTAAATATGTTTTAAGTTTCTCCCTATTTTTTAAAATGTAATATTTATTTTTTTAAAAACTATATTTCCAAATTATTAGATAGATGATAGATAGATAGATAGAATAGTCTATATGAATAACTAAAAAAGTCATTAGCCCTGGCTGGTTTGGCTCAGCGGTTAGAGCGTCAGCCTGTGGACCAGTGAGTCCCGGGTTTGGTTCCCGCTAAGGCACGTACCTCGGTTGCAGTTTGTCCCCAGCCCCAGTTGGGGTCATGTGGGTGGCAGCCAGTTGATGTGTCTCTCTCACATCAATGTTTCTCTCTATATATTCCTCCCTCTCTCCTCGCTCTATCTGAAGATGAGTGCAAAAATGTCCTCGGGTGAGGATAAAAAAAAAAAGTCATTAAAATCTATTCACCTCCTCCCCTTTCAAAGCCACTGGATGATAACTTCTGCATGCCAAAGGCTTTTTAATCAAATCAAGTAATAGAATATATATTTATTGTTAATTTAAGTTTCAAAATACAGTTTCCAAGAAGTAAGAATGTTCCTCCAGTATGTTCGTTACACTTCAGTCCTTGATCCCAGGGGAGATTTCTGTCACTTCACCCCGAAGCTTGAGGTGGCCACATGCATTCAGTGTAAGGAACACAATCTCTTCTCTCTGTCTGCCCACTTCTCCCTCCACTCACTAAAGCGGTTTCATCCCCTTCCAGAGTGGAAGGATTTTATAGATTTGAATATCACCAAAGAGACAGTCCAGTAAAGAGGATAAGACAAATGCACAAATGGCAAGTAAATATTAGTATATATTTTTAAAGGTGTAGATATATGAAGGAAATCTAACTACTGATGGGATTAGTGACACTTCTGAATATATCTCAACAGTGAAGCTGCCATTTGAAAGGAGTTCAGAAGTCTGATTAGAGGCTGAATAAAAATATTTTATTTGCAAGGGAAAATGATAAAATAAGAAAATCACAGCATTTCTTCTCCTTCTTTAATCAGTAAAATTCAAGCCAATGTCAGAGTTTGCAAGCTATTCTCATCCTGATTGCTCAGTGTTGGATCAACTAAATTACACTGAATTTTTACCCCTTTCTCAACAGTTCTTCTGATGAGAAATAATCAGACATTTAATCATTAAATATTTCAAGGTGGTTTTCAATAACCCACGTGACGGAAATAGTGCTCCTTCATGTTTTAAAGAAATGTCTTTGAAGATGTTTGTCTACCAAATTGTATGTATTTATGTATATATGTATATGGAAAAAGAGATCCGAAGACTGGCATTTCCCTGCCACTGAATGAATCCTAACTAGATGAGTGCTGCTTGAAGGGGTCCTGTGTTTTGAGAGATATCAACGCTGACTAATTGGTCAAAAATAAATCCACCCTGTGTGAGGTTTCCCTTCGACTGCGGAAGATCCTTTACACTGTGAAGATTTGATGGCATTTAAAAATGTCAACCTTAGCCAATGTAGTTAGTTAGGCCTACTTAGACTTTCAGAGAGTGAAAATAAGGTTGAAAGAAAAAAATAATAACTTTATACTATCATCTGAGGGCATTGAAACTTTAGTGACGAGACCAAACAGTACAGAGCGTGACACCCAAATATGCATTTTGAACTTCAGATTCGGGTCAACGTACTTCTAAGGAGACTTAATCCTGCAGCAACTTCTTGTATGGTACATGCACCCCAGTCTGCAGCTGGCAGGATTGGTGAGAATTGAGGTGATAACCCAGCAGAAAATGGAAGAAACAAAGGCACAGGCCCTGAGAATGTTTAATCCGAATCTTTCCTTTACTTTTAAGTTCCTTTTCTATTAAAAAACAAACAATTTTGCCTCCTGATTCTGAGAGCATTTCATGATTTCTTTTTTTTTTTTTTTTTTTTTTTTTTTTTGGTATGTGCCCCTAACAGGAACCGAACCTGGGACTCTCTGGTCCGCAGGTCGATGCTCCAACCACGGAGCAAACTGTCCAGGGCCAGTTCATGATTTCTATAAATTATTTGGAAACGAAAAGTATGTATTTTAAAACTATGAAATCCTTCCATATTTCTATAATGCAGAAATGAACATGGCTGTTTTTCTTTCAGTAATCTATTTCCTTCTATTAAATATGATGGTAATGAGTATAGGAAAAAGAACTTCCACTCTCATTTATTTCGAATAAATGACATTAAGCTCCTCCTCCCTCCTCCCACCCCTCTCTGGAGTATAGCTGTGAAACATTTGTGGAGAAGTGCTAATTTGAAAAGTTCCTGTGACTGTCTGAGATAGCATAGGTATCAGATTCCAGCGTGAGTTGGGAGACAGGCCAAAATGCAAATTTCCAAGGAAACAGCTAAGCCTTTCTCTCCTAACACTTTTGAAAGCTCTCACTTAGATGGAGAATATAAGAAGAATTGAAAAGGGGTTTTAAAACTGTGTGTTTCTGAATATATGTCCTTAAAGAAAAGTATTGCCATGCTCTGAAACTTCATCCAAACCCAAAGTCAACTGTTACCCTCAAGAAATAAAGGATGAAGGTGACTTGACCCCAAGCTTAATGAGGGAACCTTCCAGGAGATTACCCAGAGAACTGAAACTAGGTGCCCAGCAGTTACGGATTGACCCAAGACTGATTTTCACACTTGCTTGTGGGTAAGATACAAATCTGTGGCAACATGTTTGCAGCATGTTGAGACAAGAGAAGAAAGAGAAAACAAGGGCTTTGGGAGGGTTGTGGCTGACTTTCTAAATAATTGCATTTGCTTCTAACAGCTGTACATAGTAACTAAAACATGGAGTGCATCTAGCTTTGTGTGGCCAGGGTCATTTTAAAAGGGATTTGGGAGCTTCTGGTCAAGATGCTGGCATAAGTAAACATGGTACTCGCCTCCTCCCACAACCACATCAAAATTTCAACTCAACTGCAGAACAACCATCATTCGAAGGACCACCTGAAATTGAGCTGAATGGAAGTGCTACAACTAAGAAATTAAAGAAACCACATCTACACTGGATGAGGAGAGGAGAGGAGAAGTGAAAGGTCCTCCCTGAGGGTCTTCATCAGGGTTCAAGTGCCAGGAAGAAAAGTCCTCACAACTTCTGGCTATGAAAACCAGCGTGGACTGAGGCTGAGGGAGGCTAAGGCTGTTGGAGTCCCAGAGAGTTCCTCTTAAAGGATCGTTGCCCAGACTTACTGGAACTCACTCCCTCTGAGCTCCTGCACAGGGGCAGCAGCTTGAAAGTCACCAGAGACATATGGGGAGGAACTGAATTTTTGGCATCAGAGCGAGAGTTGGAGGTGCAGCTTTCTCCCAAATAGAAGTGCTGGCAGAGGCAATTGTTCCTTTGGTGAGCCCTTTCCCCACAGGCCAGCAGATGGTGCCATAACTGACACGCCATCAACCTAGCTTACATTGTTTGCCTCACCCTGGTGATTCCTCAGCTTTCAGGCCCACCCAAGCTGTTTCCAGTGGCTTTACCATAGGAATGAAGGAATGACCTGTCTTGGAACATGCTTCAGATTTTCCTAAAATCTCTCAAACAAGTAGCATCTGCCTCAGTGAGCCCCATACCTCGAGCTAAGTGACCCCAGGCCTGGCACTAGCAGCAGCCACCCTTGTTTCACAGCTTGGCCTTGCTGGGGCACCCCCAAGCCCAGCACAAGAAGCAGTCATTTGCTGATCATTTTGTAGCTTATGCTTGGTGGCTCCAGGTGGAATGCAGATAATGACCCACCTTGGCCTGCACCTCCTGGGAGGCCCCAGAGCCAGCACACCCAGTGGAAAGGTTCAGACCACATCAAATCACCACCACCCAACCACTTCCACAAGCAACATACTTAAGGGGTGGACTCAGTAGGTACCAGAGCCCTGCTGAAGTAAGTCTTGCTCTGTGTGGTGGGCCCCTGCACAGCTGATCCTCCAAGGTGGTCGGATGTTGGTGGTCAATGGTCACAGCCAGTCTTTGCAGCTCATCAGCCTGAGCAAATCCTTTCCATAATGTGTCAACAACAATCAAGATGGAATTATAACAGAAGGGTATACAGCCCACAAAGGGGTGCACCTCGAGTGCCCAGCTGGGGTAACCAGTAAGGTTGTGTCACTGGACCCTACAGGACACCTATTAAATTAGGCCACCCTACCAAGCCTAGGAGACATAGCAGCTCAACCTAATGCATAGAAACAAATACAGGAGGCAGCCAAAATGAGGAGACAAAGAAACATGTCCCAAATGAAGGAACAGAACAAAACTCCAGAAAAAGAACTAAACAAAATGGAGACAAGCAAACTACTATAAGCAGAGTTCAAAATAGTGGTTAAAAGGATACTCAGGGAACTTAGTGAGGACCTCAAGAACGTAAAAAAGGACCAGTCAGAAATGAAGGATGCATTAACTGAAATAAAGAATAATTTATAGAGAATCAACAAGAAAGTAGGTGAAGCTGAGAATCAAACCATCAATTTGGAATATAAGGAAGAAAAAACATCCAATCAGAACAGCAAAAAGAAAAAAAGAATCCAAAAAGACAAGGACAGTGTAAGGATCCTTTGGGACAATGTCAAGTGTACCAACACTCGCATCATGGGGGTACCAGAAGGAGAAAAGAGAGAACAAAAAATTGAAAACCTACTTGAAAAAATAATGACAGAAAACTCCCCTAACTTGGTGAAGAAAACAGACATACAAATCCAGGTAGCACAGAGAGTTCCAAAAAAGGTGAACCCAAAAAGGCCCACATCAAGACACCTCATAATTAAAATGCCAAAGGTTAAAGACAGACCAAGAATCTTAAAAGCATCAAGAGAAAAGCAATTATCCACAAGGGAGCTCCCATAAGACTTTCGGTTGATTTCTCAAAAGAAACTTTAGCCATGGCTAGTTTTGCTCAGTGGTTAGACATTGGCCCGCAGAACAAGGAGTTGCGGGTTTGAGTCCAGTTAAGGGCTCGTACCTCAGTTACGGTTCATTCCCCAGCCCTGGTCGGAGTCATGCGAGAGGCAACCAATCGATGTGTCTCTCTCACATCGATATTTCTCTCTTTCCCTCCCACTCTGTATGGAAAAAAAAAAGGAAAAGAAAGAAACTCTGCAGGCCAGAAGTGAGTGGCAAGAAATATTCAAAGTGATGAAAAGGAAGGACCTACAACCAGGATTACTCTTATCTTGCAAAACTATCCTTCAGAATCGATGGCCATATAAAGAGCTTCCCAGACAAGAAAAAGCTAAAGGAGTTCATCACCAACAAACCAGTATTATATGAAATATTGAAGGGTCTTCTTAAAGAAGAAGATCACAACCCTCAGAAGAGGGGATGGGGTGGGGGGAGGGAAGAGATAAACCACAGAACTTACATGCATGTACACATAACTGATGGACATGGACAACAATACTGGGGATGGGGCGGGGGGGATAGGGAGGAGGGTGTCAATGGGGGAAAAAGGAGAAACATCTGTAACAAAAACAAATTAATAAAATAAAATTAAAAATTAAAAAGAAAATCAATGAAAGAGAACATCAATTGGCTGCCTCCTGCATGCCCCCCACCGGGGATTTGGCCCACAACCTGGGCATGTGCCTTGATCAGGAATCGAACCAGTAACCTCTTGGTGCATGACTCAATGCTCGACCACTGAGCCACACTGGCCGGGCCATATCTCTAATTTCTAATGAGACAACATCTTTCTCCAAATGTTGGTCATTTGTGTTTTTCTTTTGTAAGGGGCTTTACGTCCTTTGCCCATTTTTCTATTGGGTTCTTCTTTTTGTTTATAAGTCCTCTTTATCTTTGAAGCATACTAAACATTTATCTGTCATAATTATTATAAATATTCCTGTGTATTACATGCTTTTTAACTTCATTTTTAGGTTAATAAAATATTTTATTTTTATACAAAAAATATGAACAATAAAATGGCAATAAATATATATCTATCAACAAGTGAATCTACAAACAAAATGAACAAACAGAACAGAAACAGACTCATAGATACAAAAAATAAAAGGGACTTTGCCTCAGACTATCAGCTAGACTAAGATGGCAGGAACGTAAAGCAGGTCTATGTGAGGATTCTGTCAAGTCTACATGGGAGAGTCATGCCATTAGATTTTCCTCTATGCTATGTAATGAACATTTTGGAGGAACATTGTTATTTCTTGGAAAGTGTATTTTGAAACTTAAATGAACAATGAATATATTCTATCACCCAATTTGATCAAAAAGCTTTTGCCATGCAGAAGTAATCATCCAGGGGCTTTGAAGGAGTGAGGAAGTGAATAGATTTTAATGACATTCTTTGGTGAGCTCATACAGCCTATCTATCTATCTATCATCTATCTAAACATACATATACATAATAATTTGAGTAAAACAGCTTTTCTTTCATAAATATTGTATTTAATAAGGCAGGGAAAGACTTAACATATACCAGAGCCAAATTTGATGAGTGAACAGTTGTCCTCAGAAGTTAGCTACTTCTCCAGGTAAGTACACAGCAGTCTCTTGATCAGGCCCATCAGATATTTAGGAAAGTATCCTATTACACCCTTGCAATATATAATGTTTTTTCCACCATAAACACATTTATTTCCAATGGGAGAGATTGAAAATGCGGGGAGTGATTTGTTCATATTAATCTTAAAATGTTTTCATAGGGACTTTAAGGACATTCCTACATGGGAGTAGAGTATGTTCCTTGATTGAGTTGTGAATCAACTCACAGTTCATGTTCTCCATAATCATGTTCTGACCTCTAAGACCTTCCTCCTTGTCTTTTGCTACTTCCCTCGACACATCTGAGGTAAGCATCAGATTGAATGATTTTCCTTTTTTTCAGAATTGAGCAGTTTAATCACTTTGCTTCCTGCCTATATATGCTTGCTGACCAAGGGTCATTTTAGTCTTGTAAGGTCACAGGTACTTTGAAAGTATACAACTATCCAAAGCACAGCTTTTTATCTATGCAACTTTAATCAGCTCTATTTGTAATGACCACTCTTTGCTACATAAACTTTATTTTGCTGTATTTTCTTGGTTTCTTTCCCCCAGGCGGTTCTTTTTCTATCTCACATTAATTTGGGAAATTGGATTCTGTCAAGTCTACATGGGAGAGTCATGCCATTAGATTTTCCTCTAAACTCTTTAATCTAATTGGTATAATTTTCTGGAGTTCTTACCCTAAAAACAATTTAATTCATTCTGAGATTTTAGAAATGGATATGCCAATCTCAAAATTGCTCTGTTCTTTTCAAAGAGACCAAGAATCAGTCTTTTTCACTCAAAGCATTTCCTTTTTTTAAAAAAATATTTTTTTCTTTATTGATTTTGGAGAGAGAGGAAGGGAGAGGGAGAGAGAGATAGAAACATCAATGACAGAGAATATCGATTGGCCTCCTCGTTCCTGCCCTCCACTGGGGATCAGGCCCACAACCTGGGCATGTGCCCTGATTGGGAATTGAACCAGCACCCTCTTTGTGCATGGGTCAACGCTCAACCACTGAGCCACACTAGCCAGGCCACTCAAAGAATTTTCAAGTTTATATTTTGATATTTGAAGATGAGAGCCTGTTGTCTCTTCCAGTCCTGCAACTAATTAAAATCATATAGGGCCATTATTCTCTCTCGTGTATGCTTGCAAACTGGCCAATTCTTTTCGGAATGTCTCTTTCCTGTAATATATTTTCATGTAATACTTTATCAAACATAGCTCACTGGAATGTGCATGTTTTAAATACTTTTAGACAACATATCAAATTCTCTATTATATAACAGGACTCAGTAGAAATTACAAATGTTACTTAATCAAATATATTTGACTTTATTCCTTTTTCTTCCATAGTTATTGGCATCATTACTTCCTTTGCAAAAACTAACAAAGATTTTTCTAGTACTAGACACTTTTCATTTCTTTTTTCACTCATCAAAATAAAAGTAAATATGATTTAAATACATATTAAAATAAAGGTTAAAAAACAATTTAGAGGAGAAAGAAAAATGGTATCCAACCTAGGATGAGATCATTACTGCGATTAAACACTTATTGTATCTCTGGCTTCATAGTGGTCAAGGCTTAAGTTAAAAGCAATATTATATAATTATGTGAAAAGAAAGCTCATAATTTTACCTGGGGAGATATTTTCATGGCATTAAATTCCTGGATAATAGTTTTTCATTCTACAGCAATAAGAAACAGTAAGCAATACAGTAGATACAATGGAAAAAAACAACAACAAAAAAAATCAGTTCTGTAGGTGGTCATGGAATATTTTTAAAATAGTCCTTTCTTATAAAATGTAATTTAAAAATAATAAGTAAACATATACTTTATATAAATAAAGTTCTTACTAAGTGTTGATCTTAGACTTGACCCCTGAATTCCTAGAGATTAATTAGGGAGATACCTAGTAAATAAATTAAAAAATTATAATTGAGCCCGGCCAGTGTGGCTCAGTGGTGGAGCATCGACCCATGCACCAAGAGGCTGCCAGTTTGATTCCCGGTCAGGGCACATGCCCAGGTTGTGGGCCCAATCCCCAGTGGGGGGCCTGCAGGAGGCGGCCAACCGATGTTCTCTCTCATTGATGTTTCTCTCTCTCTCTCTCTCTCTTCCTTCCTCTCTCTCTAAAATCAATTTAAAAATTATAATTGATATGAGAGCTCTAAATAAAAGTAATACTTTTATTGTTGTTTTTGAGAATTTACAGTACTGTTGTTGACCTAAACCAGGGAGTAAGGGTTTTATGTAGAAGTAATTCTTCAGTTTGATCTAAATAATCTTTTTCACTAGCAGAGTAAAATAAATCCCTAAAGAATAGGTGTCCATGAAATAATTAACATGGTTAAAAGTGTTGAATGTTGTACATGAACAAATATTCATGTGCCAATCAAGAAATCATTAGAATGAGCTATACCTCTTTTGATTTTTAAATTTCACAATTTGAGATTATGTATTTGTCCCTTTGTCATTCAAATTCTTTTAATAATTTGTTTTCATTAAAAAATTTATGTCATCAATAATCTAAATTTTGCTGACCTATTAAAATTATGCTTAAAAAATGTATTGTTTTAAGGAGACAAAAGTTGCATCAGATGCTTTTATTTTGACCTCATCAAGGAAAACTAATAATGTTATATTACTTACTATCTGAACATATCTTCTTATATATAAATAAACTTTAGAAAATTAGCCACTTATATCTGAAAATTATTCATATTAGAAGCCTGATATGCTCAAAAAATTATAATAAAGACTATTTTTCAAAGATGTCCTCTTGGAAATACAGGGGTTGGCAAAAGTAGGTTTATAGTTGTTCATATGGAAAAAAGACATGCAGGTTAGGCTTATTACTACAGCTTTATTAAATCAAAAGAAGTCACTCACAACTGTAAACCTACTTTTGCCTACCCCTGCATATAACATTAACCTGAGCCAATTACATATTGCCGTGAAACACTAACAAATAGAAATAGCTATATTTATTTAATGAAATTTTGTGCTTGATGCTGTGAGCAGAACAACAGAAGTAAATAAACCAGAAGGAACACAGGAATATATTGAGTTCAATAAATAAAGAGAGATGTGTCTGTGTGTGTATGTGGGCATAGCTTTATATGTAACTATACATACAGAGTTATATTTTTATATAATTATAAGTATTTATATTTTGTTTTAAAATATTTCAGCAGTTTAAGCTTTGGAAAGGAGAAACTTTCTAAATTTTTTTGCAAAACTACCATTAATTAATAATAAAGCAAGAAGGATGTTGGCTTTATTTTTTTTTTTTTTTGTAGCTGTTGAATGCAACTGTAGGATCAGACTATATAGTTTAAAACCTGAAATTATGTATAAGGTAAAGAGCAGCTTGATTTTTTTCTTATACAAAGTATTTGGAGGCTATAAATTGCTAAAAACAGGACAAATCATAAACTTCAAACATCATATAATAAATATAATTTAGTAAATATGAAGCTTTTAATTTTTGGTATCATCCAGAAACCTGTCAGTCATCCAAAACACATGCACATGATTTTATTGAAGGTTTCCAAAAAGGGCTAAAATTAGATTTCTTAATGGTCTTAAGTATCTCCTCAAATTTCAAGTATTATAGTATCTGCTCCTCAAAAACATGCTTCTTACTTTTCTTTTCTTATTATTTTCTTATTTTTTTATTAATTTGTTTTTGTTACAGATGTTTCTCCTTTTTCCCCCATTGACACCCTCCTCCCCATCCCCCCACCCCATCCCCAGCTTTGTTGTCTATGTCCATTGGTTATGCATACATGCATATAAGTTCTGTGGTTTATCTCCTCCCCCCCAACACCCCCTTCTGAGGTTTGTCAGTCTGTACCCTACCTCTATGTTTCTGGGTCAAATATCTTCAAAGTTTTCCAATTTATATTTACTTTCTCATTGCTTTTCCTTAACCACTCCTCTGCTTCATACAACATTCCCTAAATCCCCATAACCAACCCATTGTAGACTTCTATAATACTCTTCTGTAACATATACTTTTTTGTCTTTTTTTAAAATCCTCACTCGAGGATATTAGCTTCAGATAGAGTGGTAGAGCAGAGAGAGAGAGAGAGAGAGAGAGAGAGACACATCAGTGTGAGAGAGACACATCGATCGGATGCCTCCCACACAACCCCAACCAGGGCCGGGGACTGAACTGCTACCAAGGTATGTGCCCTTGACTGGAATTGAACCTGCAATTCTTTGGTCTGTGGGCAGACACTCTAACCGCTGAGCCAAACCAGCCAAGGCCATTCTTTGGTCTTTTAAAATGAAATTCAATTTAGACATTTTTCTTATTTACTTAAAACAAAACAAAACAAACAACAAAAACTCCCCAGATCTATTTTTCCAATAAAAATGAAAAATTTTGAGGACCCGAGCAAGAAACAAACAGAATGTCAAGGAAAAAAAAAACAAAAAATTGGAAATAAATATTTATACACAAGATGTCAGAGTCTTTCCCTCCTTTATTAATGTTTCAGTGAAGTGGGATTTAGTAAGTTACTTTTATTTAAAAGTGTTGAAATCTAAATTTGAAATGTATTATTGTACTTTTTAATTAGAGAAAAATATAAACAAATCAAATAAATTTGCAATTTCCAAATAAGATGAAATCAATTGTCAGGTGTGGGAAAATTGTATCAAATTACCTATTAATTTTGAACAACAGGGTAACTGTTTTACACAATGAGTCAAATAAAACTAAATACCAAGAACACATATTCAGGGCAAGGTGCCTAAAGTTTTAAAATCAAGTCTCTCTCTCTCTCTCTCTCAGTCTCTCTCAATTGAAAAATCTCTCTCTCTCCCCACTTTAACTATATCAAGGGTTTAACTAAAAGAAAAATACTGTACAATTAAGAAAATGAAACGTTAGGGCCTCAGAAGTAATTTGCTCCAAATGTACTTGTGTTTCAGATTTTAAGCTGACGTTTGTTTTCTGCTGATGAATTTTGATCTTCTACAGACTAGACATTACTAAGATTTATTAAACAAAAAGTCGTATCCACATTTTTTGGCCTTTTGGAAGGATACTCAAGTCCGATATTGATAAGTGTCCGTATGAATGATGGTTATTGGTACCTGAATACATATGCTAAAAATTGTCCCTTTGTATGAAGATCACCTTTTAACAGGTGATCTAATCCAAAAAACTACATGGGTCTTCTTCTGGAAACCAACATTTTCCCACTAGGGATGATCTAGACTATTAGGGCTAGTAAAGATATTGAAAATTTCATATTTAATGGGAAAATCATGCTCACAGCAAAATTTGGTATATTTACATTGAAAATTGAATTCATATTTCCTCCGTCTAGTAAGAACTGTAAAGGTGATGGTACATATACTAGGAAACATAAGTACCTACTGTTAAAAATGGAAGAAATTACTTTTTTAGATTATTCTTGACAGAAATGTTTCTCAGTCAAAAGCTGCTTAAGACTTTAATAATTGTATTATTATTGCTTATACACCAAATAAAATCTATATGGGCATGACAGGGGGGGAAAAAAAAAAAACAGAGAAAAAAGTAAGTAAATTCCATGGTTTTAGAATGAGCAAAAGGACAATTAATGATATCCACTAAAATATGAAATGAAAGGACATCACTTTGGAGTAGTAATATTAAGTTCTATTTTAGTCATGAGATTAAATACTACTCTCTTACTATGAGAGGTTGGAAAATTTTCATAACTTCCCAGTCTCACCTGCAATAAGAATAAAATATCATTTACTTAAAGCGCACATAAAGTACTAAAAAGTTTCTGGCATACAGTAAGAACTAAATGTACGCACATTATTTTGAGATTATTATATTGTTTTTATCATCATCATCTCATCCAGAAGAAAATGAATTAATGGGTTTGGATTTATATTTATGGATTTCATGGCTATGTGCATATATATATTCAGTTCTTAGGCCAATTCATTTATGAATTAGATTGTAATTCCTATTCTTCTGTTAGTTTCTTGTGGTCAGATCTCTGTGATTAGACCTCTATTTATTTACCAGTTTTATAAAAAGTGCTAATATGTTAGTTTCATGAAGTAATTCAGACTATACAAATTATTATGTCAACAACAACTGTCAGTTTAAATTTTAAAATAATTTTAACAAATAAATATATTCTGATTATTGGCAAGATTGAAGAGAAACAAAATTTACTTAATTTTTATTAAATTTTCTATATCTAATTATTGACGCTACAGTCTTTGTAGGAAGGTCAAAGGAAAACAAATGTTTATTTTTGAACAGCAGTGCAACTTTTAAAATAAAATGTCTATAAAAATATTGTCCAAAATAGTTTAGATTATCAGTGAAAATACTGAAATATATGAATATAACACAATATTTTTTTAAAAACTGCATTTTTATTTTATTTGTAGTGGTTCTGTGTAACTGACTTGGAGCATACATCTTTTTGGTCCAAGTGAACAGAAATGACAGTTATAATTGAACAAGATGGCCTTAATGCTCCCCTCGGCGTGACTAAACTTTAGAAAGGTTTCTTCCTGATGGCTTGCCCCCTGACCTCTCTTTTTAAAGAACATTTTATTTCAAATACTTGCAATAGTCAATTTTTTCTCTGTTCCCTTGAGATGTAAATCTTCTTCCAGTCCCTTGCCAGTTTTGCACCCTAGAATAGAAATGTCTATCTCATGTCCCTGGGAGCTATTTCTTTGAAATGTAATCATCAATAAAGTTGGCCCTTATCTTCCTTCTCTGTGGGAGGTTAGGAGTCTAACTTCTAAAAGCACCTATTAACAAACACTGATGGCGTAGTGACAGTGATCACCCTCCTCCCTAACAGTCCAGTAATTTCTACTAGCTCACTACAGGTCTTAACACTCTACAGCCTTTTAAGTTGAGTTGGATCTCTCCCTTATTGCAGTATTCATAAATAAAGTTTCCCTTGTCTGTTCAACTTATCTGGAGCAATTTTTATATGACATAATATAAAAATGAAGTGAAGAGTTTACTAGTGTTTGTTTTTGTTATGGGGGATGTGTTTACTAGCATATGAGAGTAGCTGACCATTTACACCAGCAAATATGAAAGTTTAAATTACAATATGGGAAGACATTCAGAATAGAAGGAAGTGTGCTTTTCTAAGCTCTTTATATAGCACTGTCTCTCTGGAAGAACCAAAAGCAATGCTTTCATGAAAAAACATTAACAGGAAAATAAGTCCAATGGATTCCAAACTCCTTGACATGTGGCTCATGTGGCCAAGGCACAACTCTACAATGATTCTCTATATTTAATTTTCAAACACAATCCTGGATGCCACTTATCACATTTCTTTTCACTGACAAAAGAATTTTTCACAGACACTATTGTCTGACATATAATAACAATTGTAAAATATTGATGAAGCATGTTCTCTCTGGGGGCAGGGATTTTCAAAGCTACAGCTCAAATTCAGCACAGCCTCTTGTGGCCTTAATCCTGCAACCTCTAGAGCTCATTAGAGTTGTTGATTGTCTCACATCTCTGGGTGAGCAAAGAAACCATGTGTCAAAGGCCAAATGCATCTGTGGTTTGGTAAATAGGGTGTGGAAAGTTCAAGTTCACAAGAGATGCCAGATTTCTGCTTGACCACAACTATTAAGTAGGACAAGCAGCAAATATACAGAGTTAAGATGTTTTCCCTTGACAAACAAAACAATGAAAAGGTAATAATGACTGTCCTATTATCAAAGGTGGATAAAAAATACCAATTGCCCTCCTGAGCTTCCCACTCACTGTCAAATTGCATGAAAGAAATAGCAGCTTTAGTCCCCTGGACTGGAAGGAAATACATTACAACTCTAAACCATTTGATTACTCATTATTTCTTCATTATAAAGAACTGAGACCTTTATTCCATGACCCCTAGATGTTTTCTAATGAATAACCATTTAATTTTTTGGAAAATAGAAATTGTTTTCAAGTTTCAATAGAAACATAAGTTTCAAAGTACTCAATTTTCATTCAATATTTGTTAGGAAAAACATACATTTAATGCTACTGTAGGCTAGTATTTTCCATGGCACATGGGACAATGATAATCACATATTGAATACAGTCTTGACAGTGAACGGTTCCAATGTAGGGACTGCAGGAGGCATTAATCAGTGCAAAATTATAATGATGAAAAGTGTTATAAAAGAGAAGCATATGGAACATTCCAAGTGTGCAAAAGTTAGTAATGATACCGTTGCAATAACCTGGTTAATATTTAACAGGAAAGGAGTGAAAGGAAGACCAGATAATATAGGCATGTCATTTATAAATACAGTTTTTGTCAGAAAGCTAGTTAAATACTCTCTATGTCTGTTCCCTGCTGATTGATGGGGGAATGGATGGACAAAGGCAGTTTAGATGCATGCCCAATAAAGTTTGAGTGACATGGGAAGGTGCCTACTTCTCTGTCACATCTGGGAGCGAGTCAGTGGATAGAACAGGTAGGGTCACTGCAAGCGTGGAAAACCTGAATCTTTAATCTCCTAGACAAATGAACATTCTCTCCTCTGTCTGTCTCTCTTGCTGCTGCCCTGGAGTCCTGCCTTGCAGGGCTCCCAGTCCTGCATTCGCCATGTGGCCCAAGGCATATGGACTCCACACAATGGATTAGTGGATTGAATCTAGACTGATGCCACATCGGACCCAGTTTCATCATGGATAGAAAGCTCTGGACACCAGTCCTGCTTCTTCTAGCTTTGCTCAATCCACAACTGCCCCTCTCCCAGAACTGGATGGAGGGACATGGGACTTCACAACCTGGGAAATGTAACTCCACACCAATAAGGACCATTCTCTCTCCCATGCGAGTCTTAGAAACTTCCTTTTCTGAAGATATGGCAAGATCCACCCACTCCCACAACTGTCAGGGGGATCTGGCCCACTCATCTCTCCGATAAGAGATGAGAATAGCACAATATATAAGATATACATTAAGTCTGGCCAGTGTGGCTCAGTGGTTGAGCATCAATCCATGCACCAAGAGGTCGCCAGTTCGATTCCCGGTCAGGACACATGCCTGGGTTGTGGGCTACATCCCCAGTGGGGAGCATGCAGGAGGTGGCCAACGGATGTTCTCTCTCATCGATGTTTCTATCTCTCTCTCCCTCTCAATTCCTCTCTTTCTAAAATCAATAAAGGAAAAAACATTTTTTTAAAAGATATACATTAATGTATGGTACAAACTCATGTGTGTAAAATGGTGAAACCCAAAGCCTGAAAACTTAAAGGATATTTAAATAGTCTGCTGGCTGAGGCTCTCTTAATAATGAAATTACTAAGAAGTTTTACATGTTTTATTACATTTTAAAAATTTTAACAAGATGGTCTATTTAAAATTATGAAATTATATATTTCAAAAGTACTATGTTTTATCTTCTAATTAAAGTGAATAATGTGATAATACTAGAAAAAGGAAAAAAAAAGAACAGCAGTGCACAAAGAACACAAAAATACAATTCCTATTCTCTGACACAAGTAAGCACATCTCTAAACACTTAAAAACATAACTTATTGGGTCAAAATGTTAAAAATCATTGACTTATTAGAGATTCTAGGACATAGAGTCTAGGATATAAAAGCTTGTCTATTTCATAAAAATAGGAAATACCTACACATTCCTCCTTCCGCTTTGCAAAGTGATTTTCTTGTTGTTTTTCTCAAGAGTTAGAGTTTATTTCTCTACTTTATGGAATCGGGGTCGGTCCTTTGAATCGTGCTGACCAACAAACGCAGTGGAAGTCAGTGCATTGTGGGAATTCACATCACAGGTCTGAAGAGGGCTGGAAGTTTCCACTCTTCCCTTTTGGCAAATTGCTCTGAAGCTACCATGTAGATATTCCTTACCCTTCCCTTTGAAGAATTATAGATCCTTAAACAGAACTGTCTCAGCTGAGTTCTTCTAGAACTACTATTTGACTACCAACTGGCAGCCAGCAATAAACACCAGACATGTAAACTTATCATAGAACATCTAGCAACAGTAGTCACGAGATGACTATGACCTGACAAGTGACTTCTGGCGAGATATGCAGGAGATTTGCCCACCTAAGCCCATTCCAAATTGCTGACATACAAGACGTAGGGTAACTGGTAAATCTCCAAGACATTTAGTTTCTGAAGTAAAATTAAATCTGTCTAAGAGAACTGATATAGTCCCTTTGAGTAATAGCTAATAATAAAAATAGTAAATAATATTTATTGGTAGCAATGTGCTAAATATTTTACATTTATTGCTTCTAATAATCCTCAAAGTAATAAACTTGGCACTTTTTCTTATCTCTTCTCTATAGATATTGAAACATTAAGAGATTAAAATGTTGTCCAAGTTGCATAACTAGAAAGATGTTCAAATAAATTCAAACCAGATCTAACTTATAAGGCCATATTCTTAACTAGTACAGGTATTGCATCTTGTCCCTCCCTATTGTCTCATAATTTCCAAATATATTATCTATGACAAGGAGTAAAAACATTGAAACTTGAAATAACACCATACCTTAAGATGAGAAACAAACCAAATACTTATCTAAAATAAGATAACATTTTCCTTATTGGCTCAGAATGCCTTCCTGACAGAGGTTTCCATAACTGTGCCTATAGGAGAGGCATGTTGGCTAATGCGGCAAACAGAATACATCTTTACATAATGAGCAACTACTCATGCTCAGCTTATCAGAAAATAGGGATGGTAGTGAGAAGACAGAGGTAGGTTAGGCAGCAAGGGACAGGACCATGGGAAAGGGAGGCTGAGACACTTGGGGAGTATGAGATGACTTGGAGTTCAGCACACAGGCAGAACCAGTATATCTGGAGGTTTATTTGGACTCTACAGGTCTCAAAATAAAACTAAAATCAACATAGAAAATTGTGCCTCCAAGGCCAGCAACTCCCAGTCCCCCATTTATAGAAACGCAAATTAGAGGCTCCTGGAAGGTGCACATGTCAATTACATAACAAAAAACAAACAAACAAATAAAATACCCAGAAAGGCTGGTTTCAAGCAGGCAACAGGAGTGCTGAATGAGTTCTGTGAAACTATAGTGTGTTCCTATTGCAGAAAGCCCAATCACCTTAAAAAGGATAATAGAAAACCAAAACTGCACTTAGAAGAGAAACCAAAAGCAAACATAGCATTGCTCCAAGGGTGTTTCCCCTCCTCCTCACTAATAGTCTGGGAGAAGTTGAACTTATCATAAAAAGGGAAGCCACTAAGGCCCCTGTAGATGACCTAGGGCTAAACCCAGTCAGGTGGGAAACACAAGCTTTAAAATGTATGGATATTGCCAAAGCAGAATTCCTTGAAAGGACCAATCAGACACTAGCATAGTATTTATCTACCCCTAGACAACAGAGCCCCACAGGCAGCCCACTTGGGTCCCCTCCCCGTTGTGGGTGTCTGTCTGTCTATCTTTCAAATAAACTTTCCTATCACTTACTCTTGGTCCATGAAATCATTCTTCGATTTTTCAAAACAATGAACCCCCTCACCTCTGCTTGGTTTCAGTGGTAACTAGGACATCCTCAGAAATGTGAGATTACATAAGTAATCATCAAGAAATCATCAAGAAGTTCTTACAAAACAAAATAAAAATTATACGATAGTAAGCATCAAGTTAGGATAAGAGGACAAAATTAAAAATACAAACAAATACACTTCCTAAATATAACATTACTGCAAGTGGAAATGAACCCATGATCAAATACACACTATCAATATCTTTCAGATAAATATTGCAAGTGTATTGGAAAAATACATAAAACATAGCATACCATATCACCTTTTATTCTTGAATGACTCCACAGGCACAAGCATGTATTTTGGACATTTTACAAGCATGCATGTGGGTAAAAATGAGATGTTGCTTCTCAGGAGCAGCATCTGGTTTGTTTGAGGATTTCTCTCTCTAAGATTAAATGATAAGATTTATTAAAAACAATATTGAAAGACTTGGCAAGGACATTTTGTTATTTATGAATTTACAACTTTAGTAAATGGCATTTTAAGTTCATCTTTGAACTATCTTCTCTTAGTGCTCCAAAATAGCACACAAGTATGAATTAAACATGATTCCTTCCTTTCTTTCTGTATATGTACACACACACACAAATGCATGTATATTATCTATACAATATACATGTATCACTCTTTTTATTCATATGTAATTATTTATATATCCTATTGTATTTTATTTCCATATAGCATCAGCAAACGGATGTTAAAAACTTAGAAGTACATAAAATAACACAAAATTGTAAGTATAAAATGTACAATAAATTTAAACTAAAGATGACAGAGACATATCATGTTCATGAACTGGAAGATTTAACATTATGTCAGTTTCTCCCAAATTTATTGATTAAACAGAATTCTAATAACAATTCTAGTAAGCCTTTTAAAAATGGATATACAGTCGTCCCTCACCACTTCACTCTTCGACTTTCGTAGCTTCACTCTAACATGGTTTTTTTCAAATATATTCATTAAAAAGATGATCAAGACAGTGAAAATGATACAGTGTGCGTTCGGTTGTCTGAGTCAATAATACACCCCGTATTACAATTACAATTAAAATTACTGTACGTATGGACTGTAGGCCTATGTATTCTAGCACCCCTGCAAATCCTTCAATGCCAGGTACAACTGTTTGACCACTCCTTGGATGTGGGCAATAACTTTTTTCCAAAAAATTGAGTGCAGTGAAACCCAGCTAATCAGAGCATGCTGTTCACTGATTGGCTATCCTGTCCTCTTCCTATCCTGGCCACTGATTGGCTCAGCCTCATGCAAGTTCGTTTCTCTCATACACGCTTCCATGCTACGCATTGGAAGCATCTTTGCTCTTGTAAGTGTTTGCGATTCCTGAGAACTTTTATCTAAGCCCCACGATGGCTCCTAAATGTGCTGCTGCTTCTAAGCCTTCTGACGATGAAACTAAGCGCCGGAGGAAGATGCTTACCATCCAGGAGAAGGTAAAACTCTTGGATATGAGCAAAGATGGCAATAAAATCATGGAGGTTGCCCGCCATTTCGACTTGAGTGAGTCTACCATTCGCTCCATCCGTAAAGATGAAAAGAACATCCATGCAACAGCTACTGTCTCTTTCAACAAAGAAGCAAAGTGCGTCGTGACAAGGCATAATAAGTTCATAGTGAAAACGGAGTCTGCCCTAGCCGTTTGGATCAGCGACAGCCACAAGAAAAACATTCCGTTGGATTCACTGGTCATCCGGGAGAAGGCGAGGCAGCTCTATCAGCGCTTTACGGATGGCGAACCTCAACCAGTACTCTTCTGCAACATTCATGGATTTCATGGTGAGCAAGGGTTGGTTCAAGAAGTTCCAGAAGAGGTGCCATCTGAAAAGTGTCATTGTCCGTGGAGAAGCTGCCTCTGCTGACCAGCCTGCAGCAGGGGACTATGTGAACAACACGTTGCAGAAGATCCTTGAGGAGGGCGAGTATCATCCAGAACACGTGGATGAGCTGCTGGAGACACATTCGGATCCCTTAACTGATGAGGATCTGGAGGAGATGACTAAGTCTGCGAGTGAGGAGGAGGAAGAGCAGCCAGAGCTTCCTGGGGGTCTCTCGCAAGTCGTGAGAACTATTAAGGTGGTACAGGACATGATTGGCAAATGGGACCCACAAATGATGCGTGCATTGTGGTTCCGGAGTGCACTTGATGGAGCGACAGAACCCTACAAAAGCCTCCTCACGCATATGAAAAGACAGCACCAGCAACTGCCTATCACGATGTTCTTCAGCTGCGCACCCAGACACCCACTGCCTACTCCTAGTACTCCTTCAGCGGAAGATGACGAGGATGCACCTGCTGAAGATACTGCACCACCTGAAGACTCTCCTACTGAGGCCGTGCCTTCAGAGGAGCAGTAACCTTGCTCTTCTTTGTTGTGCAGTACATCACTTCACCTTCATCGCTTCATCATCGAACAAGTTGCACTATTTTCATAGGTAAGTGGTTGTGTGTAAGAACTGTGTGTGTGTAATGAAATGTACAATAATAATAATATGATATTTGTAACATCTAATATGTCCTATTTTCTTTTATTTTGTCTAATATATTGGGTAATACGAGTGTAATGGTGACTAAAGGGTGTTATTTCATGTCTAGAGGGCTCTAATAATGTTAAAAAATGTATTTAGAAGGTCATAAACAGGTTTTCTATGCTTTAACTGTGAAAATATTCAATTTATAAATAAAGAATCCTACTTCATGGAAATTCATTTATCGCAGTAGAGTCTGGAACTGATTAACTTCAATAAACGAGGGCTGACTGTACAAAAGTTGATTCTTAAATTTATATAAAAATGAAATGAAAAAATATATTAAACAACTTATAAAAATAAAATAAAATCCAAATAGGACATCATATTCACAATAATTAGAATGGTAAAACAAAAATAAAAACTGACACGCTAAATATTAATGAAAAGGTAGTGTGTCGAGAACTCTTATGCACTGCTGATTGGAATATAAAAAATTACAAATGTTTTGGAAACGTTTCTAAGTTAAAAAAATACATGCATATTTTAGAAATTTTGTTGTTTGTTTTGTGGTGTTTTTCTCCTGAGAGAAAGATTATAAAAGACAGCTATTACAGTTTTCTTTTTCCTAAAGAAGACAAATCTAGTAACAAATGAAATGCTCAACAATGGAGTATTCATAGCAAATTATTAATTAAAAATATTGATTTAAATGGTCTTTGAAATATTATCAGCTTTGTCTTTTTATTCATTATCATATTAAATGACACATTGGAATATATATATATATATATATATATATATATATATATATTTTTTTTTTTTTTTAAATCCTCGTCCATTTATCCTCAGATGGAGTGGGAGAAAGAGAGAGAGAGAGAGAGAGAGATCAATGTGAGAGAGATACATCGACTGGCTGCCCCCCCACATGACCCTGACCAGGGCCAGGACCGAACCTAAACTAAGATACATGACCCCCCACCGGAATCGAACCCGCAACTCTTTGGTCCATAGGCTGACGCTCTAACCATTGAGCCAAACCGGCCAGGGCATGGAATATGATTTTTAAGCTGTTAAAAATGTTTTTAGGTCAAGCTATCATAAAAAAATTCATGAGTCCTTACATAATAAAATATTGGAGAGCATAATGGATGTTATTCTGAGTGCTACCCTGAGGTTTTATTTTATGAGTCAAGCCACAGCAGTATAAAGACATCACTCAGTGCTACACTTATCATGTTCTCCTCTCAAAAGATATTGCATTTTAACTTTAGGTCACTGGCCCTTTTATTGTACCTTTCATTTTTATTTCCATTGAAGAATAGAGTCAGACATATTAACTTGCAATTTCTCTAAAGTCACTTTTTTTCATGCGCATACATGATCTTTTAAAATAGAATATCGAAAGCCCCAACAATGAATGTGTAATTACATGGGTAATCAAGTAATTTGAAATTTTTATAATTAAAAAATATAAAAATTAGGTTTCTCATGGCTTTTTATAAACCAATTCAATTGTAGAAATTTAACATTTACTTGTATACACTGCCTTTAATCAACATGAATGATCACAGCAGCATAACTACAACAGGAACATAAGTATTCTATACACTTTCTAGCAGAGAAATAAAGACATGGCTGAATATACATACAATAAAATAATGAAATACTATTCATCCTTAAAATAATGAAAGCATGAATATTCTAAAAATATAGATAATCTCTTAGCCATATTTACTAAAAATAGATACAAATGATGTACAGGTATATTTGTCCCTCTTAACTCTAAAATAATGCATAGGTATAAAAATATAGAGATTTAAATCTCCACTAGATCTACTTTTGGGTCTAGTTTATCTGATTTGACTATCAATACTTAAGAAAAATACTCAGAGTGACAGCAAGTGTACATTTACAGACATATTTTGTTAAAATTATATAAAAATATTAAGAAATACCAACTTGGAAATTGTATCATGGAAGGAAATAGAGGATTTTTCTATTTTATTTGGGCACTCACGCCTCTATTGCTTTTACGGTTAAGCTGACAAGACTATTTTGACAATTAGATTTATAACAATTTTTAGTTTGTCTTTATATTTCTCTGTTAAATATTTTAAAATATTTTTAATTTAAAAATTTAACCATTATTTTACATTTTAATAAAATAATCCAGAAATAAAGTAATAGAATCTGAAGTGGCTATTTCAAAAATAACATATTTCACATTATATTTTGACTTTCTATAGACTGTGAAAATAATAGTCATAAGAAATAAACCTATATGTAATTATTAACCTATCCAAATGACTTAAAATTACATGTATATGTAATTTCATCTCAATAGTTTAAGTCAGTCTCTCAGATATTACATGCCTTATGTTTGTTTAACACTTATGGATGTGCCATAATCAATAAAATGTTATATGAAATATATGTTTTCTAAAAATTTTCAATTGTAATTACTAAAGTTTTTATTGCATTTTGGTCAATTATAACAAGTTATCTTAAAGTATGTTCTCATTTGAACTTAGTTTCTTGGGACAATAACTATAAAGAGAGAGAAGTAAGTATAAGGAATAACAAAAGCATATAGCAGATGAAAGAGGAATAGAAAATATCTTAATTCAATTTAAAAAGAAGTTTGAAAAATTACTTTGGTAAAGTACATGTTTTCTTTTTTCTCTTATTGGAAATTGAGCTAGAGATCTGTCTGAGGTGGGCTGATAAATAAAGACCATGGGAGGCAGACGACACAATTTTTTGTGTGTCTTACAATTTAAAGCCATTGCCAGTCTCCATGGAGAGCAGAGAACACATTTCCCCTTTGTAAGCATATTCTCTCCTACAAAGCAAGCCTATTACCATTATAGCCTAGAAATTAACAAGGAGAAAAATCTCAAAAAGTTACTTACTTGTAAAAGGTGATAAACAACTAAAAATGTAATGCACATGGCCTGGCCAGCGTGGCTCAGTGGTTGAGCATTGACCTGTGCATCAAGAGATTGCCGGTTGGATACCCAGTCAGGGCACATTCCAAGTTGAGGGCCAAATCCCCAGTGGGGGGCATGCAGGAGGCAGCCAATCGATGTTTTGATGTTTCTATCTCTCTCTCCTTCTCCCTTCCTCTCTCTCTAAAATTAATAAAGAAAAAAAAATTTAATGTAGTACACATGAATGTTTTTAAAGGTGAATAAATTATTATTTATAAGATATATAATGAGTTTTTTAAAAGAATAACTCTAGAATATTACAAGTTGGGGTACCAAAGGCTAAAAGAAACCGACATTGTTCTCAAAGGAGCAAAAATAATCATGATTAGCTCACATAAAAGGATGTCCAGAAATAATGTGAGTCCCATGGACACATAGGAGCATCACATAATAGTGTTTAAAGGAAATACTGGAACCAGAGAGCCAGATCTCCTTTCTAGTCATGTGTTAAATCTCTTCTCATGACAGCTTTCTTTTCTATGATATTAATATAATAGTGACTTATTTATAGAAATGTATGCATGTGAAATAAAACAATCTCTGTAAAACATTTGTAACAGAAATTTACACGTGGGAAGTATTCAATTACAGCTATTGTTACTTTCATTGTTAATAGCAGTAGTTGCATCAGCAGCAGTAGGAAGAACAGTGTAGTAATCTACAATATCATTTTTTTCTATGCTTCCACTCTGACATCTTATATGTTGTCTTCATCCTCAGCCTGCTAGCAAAAATTCTCAAGAATAGGCATTGTCTTGTTCAACATCGGCCAGAAAATGTGAAAGGTCATCCCTTTCCTGGACTTGATTTTGAAGCACGTATCCTTTCAGACACATGCAAGACATGTATTCATTTTCTATAACTGATGAAATTCTCCTGTCTTTATCTATTTCTGATCTGTCTTTCTGGGATCACCACTAGTCTGATGACATCTATTTTACTTTGGGTATTTATTTTTGAAGATTATATATTTCTGAAATGGCTGCCAAGGACTGTTCGCCTCTCTTGTAATATGCATTCCTTGCCTGCTTGTGAGTGGGGTTTTGTGCCTTCTAATGAATAGAATACAGCACAAGTGAAGGATGCAGTTTCTGAGACTAGATTATAACATGTCTGTGACCCCTCTTTCTATCTCTGTCTCTCTCAATCTCTCTCTGTCTCTGTCTCATGCTCTTGTGTCTCAGCCTTGGCTCTGGGGAGAGGAAGTTGTCATGCTGTGAGCAGTTTTATGGAGAGAGGCTCACCTGGGAAGGAGCTGATGTCTCCAGCAAAAAGCCAGTGAGGATCAGATGCCTGCTAAGAGCCATCTGAGTGAGTGTGGAAGAGGATTTGTTCCCTAGATGAGTCTTGGGTTGGCTTCCAGCCCAGCCAGAAACTTCTCTGCAGCCTTGTGAGACCCTGAGCAAAGGAACCAGCTAAGTGAGGCACACTCAGATTCCAACCACACAGACTCTGTGAGTTAATAAATATTTGTTGTTTTAAATTGCCCTAGAAAAATACTAGAGATATGTAAGGATGGATTTACACATACCAAATTTAAATTACTTTTCTAAATGTACTCCACATATATTTTACAGATATTGTATTTGTGGAAAAAAGAATGTCTAAACTTTTTATCACTATAATTTTTTATGGGAAATTATATCATCACCATAGTTATTATAATTATTTTTAAATAGGCAATTTCAACTAGATTGTTTACTCTCTTCCCTTGAAAGAGTTTTAATGAAGTCATGAATCTTGTAAATGGGAGGTATATTTTATAGAACGTTTCCATCTCACAGCCAAAAATATCAGTATGTTATTCTGCACCCGGCTACATTTGACAGGAGCAGATGTGAGGCCCGGTCCAACACATATATATCAAATTCTATCTTTAGGAATCTGATCCCAGTCTTAGCACAGGGTTGGCACAAAGATAGAATTCTTCTCTCACCCTAGACTTCCCCTGGCCCCTTTGTCCTGGTGCTCAGGACGTGCCCATCTGTTTGATTTGTTATTATTAAAAATTCTGTGTTTATGTGTTATGAACACATTTTAGAACTCATATTTGGTATTTGGAATATATTTTTTCCAGTTTATTGTTTCTCTTCTACTCTTCTCTTTTGAAGACAAGATATTTAAATTTTTTATCAAGTCTAGTCTATCATTTTTTTAATAGTCTTTTGACATCATATATAATACATATTTTGCTTCGCCTAAATTCACAGACTTTTTTCCTATGTTTTCTTTTAGAAGATTCATAGATTTAGGTTTCAGAGTCAGGTTATTGGTCCACTTCGAGTTACTTTTTATATAGAGTGTGAAATGAGGATTGAAGTTCTTTTATTTGCATACATATGCATTTTTCAGTACTTACCATTTGAGTTTGTGTTTGTTGAATATAAACTGACAATATATGTGAATCAATGTCTAGATTCATTTACCACTCTATCGGTCTATATATCTCTCCTTTCTCCTACAACAATGTGTCTTAAATAATATAGCTTTGTTGTATCTAAACAGCAGATAGTGAAAGTCTCCCAACTTTGGTCTTCTATTACAGAATGTTTTGGGTATTATAATTTCTTTTGTCTTTTTCTAAACATATTAGGTTAATGCCTCAGATGTAGCAGATCAGTATGAAGATAATGAACACTAGTTTTTCAGTCTATTAATATGGTATACATCTGCATTTGTCTTTCTCAATTACTTTGATTGGTATTTTGTAGATTTCAGCATACTTATATGGTACATATGCAATAAGATGTATACCTGGTTATTACATTTTTTGGTACTATTTTAGATGGTAACATTTACTGTTATTTCAGTTTCTAATTGTTTATTGCCTTTATGTAAAAATGGAATTCAGTTTGTATTGATATCAGATTGAGTTTTGTATTCACCTTATATCCTAGGAACTTGCTAGCTCATTTAATTGTTCTTGTATCATTTTTGTGAAATTTTAAAGACAATTATACATACAAATACATTGTTAGTAAACAGACATTTTTATATTTTGCTTTTAAAACTGTGTGTGTGTGTGTGTGTGTGTGTATGTGTCTGTGTGTTCTGGTCTTTCTGCATTTGCTAGGAACTTTAGTATGATATTGAATAAAGTAGACATTCTTCTCATGTTCTTGATGTTACCATCAGTCTTTCACATTCAGCATGAAATTAGGTTAGAATTTTCTTTGACATACTTAATAAACTTAATGATGATTCTTTTATTTCTAGTTTAATAAATATTTTTATCATGAATGGATGCTAAATTTGCTGAACATCTTTATCTGATTTGGGGGAGGTGGACTAGTTAGTCTGTTTATACAGTGGTTACATTGCTTTATTTTTGAAAGTTGAATTAGCCTTGACTCAGCAAAAAAAAAAACAAAAAAAAAACAGCACATTTGGCTGTATGTATTATCCATTTTATATATTGGTAAATTGAAATTTTGACTATTTCTTATGATAATCTGTGTGCCTATGTGTATAAGGGATATTGGTATGTAGCTCTTGGTTCTTTCAGTGTCTCTATCTGCTCTCATATCAGGGCATGTTGGCATTTAGAATAATTCTCAATATTCTGGAAGAGCTTTTGTAGGATTTAGTGTTACGGTTACACTAAATGTTTGGTAGAATTCCCTATTGAAGACATCTCGGCCTGAGTTGTGTCTGTTTGTATAAATGTATTTAACTAAAAATTCAAATTATAAAAAAGATATAAGAATATGCTGGTAATTTATTTTTTAGTGAGCTTTGCTGGTTTATGCTTTTTGAAAAAAATGATCTCTTTCATATATGTAACCAATTTTATCATACAATATATAATAATGTTTATAATATTATTTTATTATCCTCTTAATATATGTAAAATCTATAGTAAAGCCCCTAGTTTCATTACTCATATTCACCACTGAATATTGCACATTCTGCCTCATTTCTTTTATCCATATGATTGGCGGTTTAATAATTTTATGGATCTTTATAAAGAGAAATCTTAAATTCTTTTTTTCCTATTGTATAGCTCTATTCACTCTCATTGGTACTTCTGTTGTCTCCATTATTTTCTGCTTTCTACTTTCTTTGGACTTTTATTTTTCTAGTTTAATGAAATGGTAGCTTAGATCATGGATTTGACCTCTTTCTTTTTACTTAAAATTTTAATGCAACAAAATTCCTTCTTAGCACAGGCTCAGCTGCAACCCATACATTTTGATATTTGTTTGCACTCAATTCACAATAATTTATAATTTCTCTTGTGATTTCTAATGTAATTCAATCATGGTATAAGAAAATACTTTGTATACATTTAATTATTTTTAATTTGTTTGGATCTGCTTTATGACCTAGAATATCGAGTATCTTGTGACTGTTTCATGTGAATTTGAGTATATATGTTCTTCCGATGTTAGGTTAAAGCACTTTATAAATTTAAACTTTCTTCTGTTGGTTTATAGGGTTTCTGAGGTATACTATACAGTTTCTGATGTTCTGTCTACTTGTTGTATCAACTACTAAAAAAATAATTTTGAAGTTTCCATCTACAGTTATGAATTTAACTATTTCTCTTTCAGTTTTGTTTTATATCTTTTCCAGGTTTTTATTAGGTGCATATACATTCTGGATTTTTATTCTAAAAAATGATTTCTTTACCATTATAAAATGTCCTTTTCCTTAGTTACATTCCATATTCTGAAGCCAGCTTTTCATAATGTCAACATATTATCTGATTAGTATTTGATTTGCATGTCTTTTGTCACATTTTAAATGTTAACATGTCTATGTCATCATATTTCAAATAAACTAGTTTCATCTTTAATTGGATTAAATGGTCCATTTGCTGTTTTTCTTTTTATTCCATTAAATCTTTGTCTACTGTTCTTCTTTTATTGCATTTTTTATATTGAGTTTTTTTTTTTTTCTTTATTGATGTTAGAGAGAGAGAAAGGGAGAGGGAAAGAGATAGAAACATCAACGAGAGAGAACATTGATTGGCCTGACCGGGAATCGAACCAGCCACCTCTTGGTGCATGGGTTGATGCTCAACCACTGAGCCACACTGGCTGGGCTATATTGAGTATTTTTAAAAATATTTTATTATCTCCACCGTTGCCTTATTATTTATTTTTCTTTTAAAAATTAGTTATTAACCTAGATTTTATAATATTCATCTTCAATTATTCAAAAGTATACCTTTATATATTTTAGTTTGTTTCATAGCATATTCCCATTTCTACTCTCCAATCTGTTGTGCTATGTTTTGCATTTATTTTCATTTAACATATGCTAAATATACAATATCACTAATCCTTTTTGCTTAAGACAACTAATATTTTTAGAACAAATACATATTTAAATATATATATTTAATGCTCACCTGAGGTAATGCTTTTTTTTTTTGTTAGTTGATTTGAGAGAGAGAGGAAGAGAGAGATAGAGAGAGAGAGAGATGTGAGAGGGAGACATCAGTTGGCTGTTGTTTCTGTCAGTGTAGGTATATGCCCTGACCGGGAATCAAACATGAAACCTTTTGGTGTATGTGGTGGTGATCCAAGTACCAGTCACCCACCAGCCAGGGCAACAAAACATTTTAAATAGCGTTTTTTTCTCCTTTTTATTACACAGAGTAAATGGTATTAAAAAAAGTTATTTTAATCCATCTTTCTAGGGTTTCTTTTACAGGTTTTATACTATTATAATTATTATTTTTTTTCTTTAAGCACTTCTCCATTCAATATGTACTTTAAAATATGTAGTCTAAAATTTTAATCAGTTAATGTTATAAAATAAGCATAGTTTTATCTTAAAAATCTTGATTTTTCTGATATAAAAACAGAAAGAAATTTGTTGTTTCAGAATTCTCCAATGTCAAATTTGGAAGGTCCATTTAGGTGTTGAATTAGTGTTGAAAAATATATATTTTTGAATTTGAAATTATCTTTAAGCTATTTTTTATTTATTTATTTATTTTTAATTTTTTCTTTATTGATTTTAGAGAGGAAGAGAGAGGGAGAGAGAGACAGAAACATCGATGAGAGAGAACATCGATTGGCCGCCTCCTGCATGCCCCCACTGGGGATTGGGCCCACAACCTGGGCATGTGCCCTGACTGGGAATCGAATCGGCGACCTCTTGGTACATGGGTCGATGCTCAACCACTAAGCCACACCTGGCCGGGCTATTTTTTATTGTTTTTTGTTAATCCTCACCCGAGAATATTTTTACATTGATTTTTAATTTAATTTTTTTTAATTTATTTTTTTATCTTCACCTGAGGATATTTTTTCTCTATCTTCAGATAGAGTGAGAAGGAGGGGGGGAGAGAGAGAGAGAGAGAGAGAGAGAGAGAGAGAGAGAGAGAGAGAGAGAGGAGAGAGGAATATCAATGTGGAAGAGACATAGTGACTGGCTGCCTCCCGCAAGACCCTGACCAAAGCCGGGATGAACCGCAACGAAGGTATGTGCCCTTGGCCAGAATCAAACCCACAACTCATTGGTCCACCAATGCTCTAACCACTGACCCAAACCAGCCAGGCAGGGCTCCATTGATGTTTTTAGATAGAATGGAAGGGGAGGGGGAGAGAAATGTCGATGTGAGAGAGACAAATTGATTAGTTGCCTCCCAAATGACCCCAATTGGGGCTGGGGATCAAACCTGCAACCCAGGTATGTGTCTTTGACTGAGAATTGAACCCTTGACCTTTCCGTCTGTGGGCTGACGCTCTAACTGCTGAGCCAAACCGGCCAAGGCTATGCTACTCTTTTTATTATTAATTTTTATTTTACTCTTCATTATCATTGCTAAGAATATACATGCTGATAATTTTTAACTGTTCTTCTTACATTCTCTGAAATAATTTATTATTATTTATTTTGTGTTAATCAATATTGAAAATTAAAATGAGAATATTAATGATAAAATTAATAGTTTTATTTTATTTAATCATACTGTGTGACATATTTCTGCTCCTTGTGTAGAGAACAAGAGTTTACTAACACCCTTTTATCTTCACCCACAAAGCCTTATAACTGTCAACTGCTAAAGATTTCAGGGATGATCTAAATAGTTACTGCAGAGATTATTTGGGACAAATGAGTGAGTGAAAACTGCAGAGAGAACAGAAATATCACATTTTTTATGCCAAAATTCAGAAGAAATACAGTATGGAAAAAAATGGATTTATTAGTATTGTTAAATAGGACATTTAATAAAACACTGATACCATTTAACATTCAACAAAGGACATACATATCTATTCAAACACATAACTCTTCATAGTCAGCGGTTTCTTAATTAGAGTGATAAGTAGATCTTTCACAACCATGGTTAAATGAAATTGTCACAGTAAGTCATCCAAATGGATAGCTTTAGCTTGAAATAGTTATTTGAGCTCTGCTTTTCCTTTAAAATTTTTCTAAAGCCTATTATGAATTGGATATTTCTCTCCAGAAAAAGATTAATATTGCAGAGTCTCTCTTGTCTCAGGGAAATATATTATAAATTTCATAAAAACAGAATTAAATCCAATGCATTATAACTATAATAATCTATATACTCTCTATCTACTATGATTAAAGTCTCAAGACCTATAGATAAGAGAGACTAATATTATAAGCATTGATTTAACACTGACTTGTCCATTGTATTACCATATGAGAGTTATATTCATTTTATATCATAGTTTTTAAAAAAAATTTGTATCTTAGTTTCTAATATTTTATCTGTAAATTATATTCCTATCTTTGTCCCTTTCTTCTCTCCTACATTGTCTGTATAATGTAATTCCACCACTGCTTTTTTATTTTATTGTTTTTGAACATATATTTTATATTTTATTTGTAATGCTTATCCTTATTTTTATATATTTAAAATTCATATTTTCACAAATCTTCTGAAATCGAGTATCTTGCACTAGAAAGGAGGAAGGGTCAAAGGTTCTTTCTGAATCTTCTGTTCCTTAGCAAGCAGCTTAAAATTAATATCCAAAAAAGCAGTTTCAGGGTGGCAAGATTTTGGTCCCCTTCAGGTCAGTGAAGGACAACATACACAACAGTAGTCCCATAAGATTATAATGGAGCTGAAAAATCCCTATTGCCTAGGGATGTCCTGGTCTTAGTAAGGTTGTAGCACAGTGCAGTACTGTTTTGTGCTGGTCGTAGTCTATCAATAGCAATGCTATGGGCTAGAAATGCTTGGGGTGACCCACCTTATCCTCAGTGAGCTTCCCCCAGACATCTCTCCTTTCTAAACCAATGTTACAACTGTATTGACCCTTGTAGTTATTACTATGATTGCAAAATGTCCTTCAGCAATAACCATTAAGAAAATTTGAAGAAAAAATGTGTTTATTACTTACAGACCCTGGAGCATACACAGCATGCCAGGGGGCACACAGGGAGGTCTCAGGTCAAGAGAGAAAGTCAGGGTGCCTGAGGTTCTGCTTTTATTGTGGTTAAAGGTGGGAGCCTACGGTTTTCTGGGCTCACTATTGATGAATTGAAAACATAAAAGCAATAATGTAAAGCACTCGAAGAGAACACAGATCACAAGTAACCCAAATGGTCAGTTATGGAAATCAACCAAGATCTCGAAAGCAAAGGAGCCACAGTAGGGGAAGGACCCCTGACTCCATCTGGTCCTGTGGCTGGTAATGTGTTTATTGGAGATAGCCTTCATTGAAGGGAATGCTGCCCTGAAAGGATGTCTGGGCAATCAAAGCTAAGTGAGTCACTTCCATTACAAAAGAAAAGCCAACTCTAAGGGCTTACACTGCAACACTCACTGGTTTGTGGTGATGCTGTTGTAAACAAACCCACTGGGCTGCCAGCTGCATAAGATATGGCACGTACAGTCACAGTAGTGGGCTGTGCTGTCTAGATCTGTGTAACTCTACTTTAGGTTCACACACAGACGAATCACCTACTGAGGGACAGCTCAAAGGTACCCCTTTGTCAAGCAGAACAGATTGCCCTGGAAGAAATGTTGGTTTAGTTACAAGCTGGAGATAGAGGCCCACTAAAGGACTGAAATTTGATTAGAAAATTATATAGTACACCCCTTCCCTACATGTTACCATTTGACCAACAGGGTTGCAATATAATAATAGCAAATCATACCGACAGATGCTGCAAGACAAGGACTCTCTCTGAGATCCACCAAGAAAAGCCAGAAGTCAGGAGCAGTAGAGATAAAAACAAGACACTAGAGGGATTTGAAGCCACTGGACCTATAACTAGTGCAAATACAAAACAAAGGCCAACTTCTAACCAGGTTAACATAAATTCTTACACTTAAGACCTATTTATTTAGTTTTTATTCCCCAATAAATGAACTCTGGCTACCAGGAAAATATATATATATATACCAACTGCAAAATAAAACACTACTTCAGCTAGATGATCAAAGTCAACATCAGTTCATATGGACAGCATGTACTCTTGATATACTGTGAGAAGAATCACAGTTTATCTCTGTGTTCTTCCTCTTCCAAACCATAAGCCTAACTAATCATTAAAAAAACAAACAAACAAACAAAAAGTATGACAACCCCAATTGAAGGATATTCTTGAAAATACCTGACCAGTACTTCTCAAAACTGCCAAAATCATCAAAAACAAGAAAAGTTCAAGAGTTCAAGAGATACAGTACAGAGACACAGAGACAAACATGACTACTAAATATAATGTAGTACCAAAATAATATCCTGTAACAAACAGTATTATGCAAAAACTAAGGAAATTTCAATAAAATATGGACTTCAATAATAATAATCTTAATATTGGTTCGTTAGTTGTGACAAATGCACGATACTCATGTTAGATGCTATCACCAAAGGAAACCCTGTGCCAGGTATATGAAAAATCTTTGTACTATCTTAATTATTTTTCTTTTTTTAAATATTATTTCTTTACCGATTTTAAAGAGAGGAAAGAAGAGAGAGAGAGAGAGAAACATCGTTGAGAGAGAACATTAATTGGCCGCCTCCTGCAAGCCCCCCACTGGGGATTGAGCCCACAACCTGGGCATGTGTCCTGACTGGGAATCGAACTGGCGACCTCTTGGTGCATGAGTAACATATAAAAAGTTTTTATATGTTTTCACTAATTTTTTTAGAGAGAGAGGAAGGGAGAGAGAGCTAGAAACATCCAACATGAGAGATATATCAATTGCACGCCCTCTACTGGGGATCTAGCTCACAACCCAATGATTTTTCTATAAACTTAAAACTATCCTAAAAATAAAGTTTATTTAAAATTTTAAAGTATATATATTTTATTTTAAAGAAATGATTTGGGGGGAAAAGGAAGAAAATTCAAGTGTGAAGGACAAATAATGATTTTTCAAATTAAATATTGAGGAGGAAATAAAAGGAGATTCTGAGGTGGGAAATTACATTTTTAATCTGTTATTTCAGATTTGTACGGATGTATATGTAATTGTCTGTGTGTATGTGTGTTTCTGTAGTCACATCAAAATATGTAAATAATTTTAATTAATTTTAAATTGTATTATTTTTGTAATGGTATAGTGATGGCACATTTTCAATAATTATCCATTTCTTAATTATTGATTAATGAAAATATTATAAGTGTAATATATGTCATAAAATATTTAAAAGGTACCATAAATGTCACTTATTTAAGCTATTATAAACTATAAATTTTTTTAGTCTTATTATTGATATTTAGGTAGAGGAAAAGAGAGAGGGGGACAGAGAGAGAGAGAGAGAGAGAGAGAGAGAGAGAGAGAGAGAGAGCGCGATCGGTTGCCTTCCACACACATCCTGACCGGGGACTGAACCTGCCACCTTTTGGTGTACAGGAAGACACGCCAACCAATTGAGCCACACTGGCCAGGGCTAAACTGTACTTTTATGTTTTTAAACAGGCATAAATATTCACCTTATGTTCTAGTGTTGCCTAATAGTTAGAAAGCCAAATTTAATTCTGTGGACACTAGAAGCTTTTCTTTAGGAGGTAGATGACCTATTTTCCTCTTTGACAACACATGAAAGACATGTTAATAATCTATCTTTGTTTCTTAAATAGGTGTTCACATTATGAAACGTAGTTTTGATGTAATTAATTGGCATTAAGGAAAATTTGAACACTCTCTTGCAAGCTGATAAAGGGAGCATCATTATTGTTTTGTTTGGTTTTTGCCTGTAATTAGCAGGCTTAAGTTTGTTTTAAGCTACGTGTTTATAAGCATTAAAAATATATACATATGCTGCCACAAAGGAACTTGCATAAACTTTAGTATTTTTTTCTAAAAACGTTTAAGCACACTGGAAATATTCATATTTGTAAGTAGATTTCTTTTAAAAACTCAAGCACATTTTACACAACGATTCCATTGTAATATATTTTTTTGTCTTTTCTTGTATTTTTTTTCCCAATTTTTTTTCAATTCTTCCTATACCAGATCCTATTTAATTTTATTATATAACTTTTTGGCCAGACTGCTAAATTCTTGCTAGATCCAAGCGCATAAGTAATAATGAATAATGGAATTCCTATTTTTTTAAGATTTAATTTTTTTAGAGCAGTTTTAGGATCACGACAAATACGGTGGGATTGTACAGGGAAATCCTACATACCTCATACTTCCACACATGCAAAGGCTTCCCCACTGTAAACATCCCTCACCAAAGCAGTGGTTCTCAACCTTCCTAATGCCACGACCCTTTAATACAGTTCCTCATGTTGTGGTGACCTCCAACCATAAAATTATTTTCGTTGCTACTTCATAACTGTAATTTTGCTACTGTTATGTCTTAGGTGACCCCTGTGAAAGGGTCGTTAGACCCCCAAAGGGGTTGCGACCCACAGGTTGAGAACCACTGCCATAGAGGGACATGTCCTGCAACTGATGAACCTACACTGACACATCATTACCCAAAGCCCATGCTTTACTTCAGGGTTCACTCTTGGTGTTGTACATTCAATGGATTTGAATAAATATGTAATGATACTGTGTCCATCATTATATCATACAGAGTATGTCACTGCTCTTAAAGCTGTCTGTGCTCTTTTTTCCAACCCCTTCACCCCCCTGCCTCAACCTCTGTCAAACAATGATCTTTTTCCTGTGTCCATAGTTTTACCGTTTCCAGAATGTCAAGTAGTTTGCATCATACAGGACATACAGCCTTTTGAGATTGACTCTTTGACTTAGCAATACACATCTAAGTTTCCTCTGTGTCTTTTCATGCCTTGGTAGCTCATTTCTTTTTAGTGTCAAACAATATTCCCTTCTTGGGATTCACAGGAGTTTATTTATCTATTCCTCTACTGAACAGCATTTTGGTTGCTTCCAGGTTTGGGAAATTATTAATAAAGTTGCTGTAAATATCTGCATGCATGGTTTTGCATGGTCTTAAGTTTCCAGTTCCTTTGGATAAATACCAATGTGCATGATTGCTGGGTTTTATGGTAACAGTATATTTAATGGCCTTAATTCATATTTATAAATTTTATTTTGGAAAGAATTTTTAAATCAACTTATAGTTTTAGCAGTGTAATTTTATTTGTATTCTATTTGTTCTTGAATGATTGCTGTGTTTTAGTTAAGGTTATTTTATAAAGTGATAAATGTTTATAACTTTTTATATAAGTTTATAAATGTTATTTTATATATTGTTGGACTTAGCTCTATGAAATAAGAATTTGTGTTACCATCTTCCTATTATTATTTGTTTCATTTTATATATCATTTTAGACTATTTTGAATTAAGAGTATCTAGGTATAAAAAATAAAATTTTCTTTAAAACTATATAAATATATACACTTATATTTATACTATGTATTGTACCCTCCCAGCATTTAAAAACCAATGAATATAAGATGTTTCAAATGGGAAACCTAGACATAAAATTTAGGTAAAATAATCTCACTTACACAATTTCTTCTATAAAATCCAAAATACATGACCAGGAAATGTTATTTCCTGAAGTGGAGCTTTGCTCCAGTGTAAAACTCTCTTTGAATTTCCACTGACAACACATCTCTGCATGATTTTAAGAGACTGGCACATTAAATACAACTTTATGGAGGATTCATTTTCTCCTACTTCCAACTAGGATGACTACATGTCGAGTTATTCTAGCCTCACTTTCAAAGAAAACCCATACTTTAATAAATAAAAAAAAATTAAAAAGCTTTTAGCTCTAGAGGGAAAGCAATCTATCTTGCATTATGAAAAAAATTAAGGAATAAATAATTCCATCATTTATGAAAAAAATCTGTTAATATTAATATCACACCTTTAATTGGTTCCTCTGGACATTCAATCAACTCAACATATTCAGTTTTACTAAGAACAGAACTGTGAATACACTCAAAAGTTTCAAAGAGTATAACTGTTCAAAGTGCAGACAGGAAATTATGGTCATTAAGTCTCATACAGCTTCACCTACTTTTGAACGTATTTTGACATTCTATAAATATATTAAAGAACTATTGACATAAAAATTGTATGTTAAGTTAAACTGTATTATTTATTTTTTTAAGAAAAGCATTCATCTTTGACAGGGAACAGTTTCAAAGGAAATTTGCTGATGTGATTAGGATAATTCTAAGTGTATGTGTTCTGTACTACTTTCCTGGAGTTTTAGGGGAAAATAATCTTTCCAAAGATTTCAGTTTCAACCTTTTAAAATCTCAGGTCCCCAAAAAATTTAGATAAGAGTATTTATTGCTACCTCTATCATTTGACCAAATCTCTCCCAAAATGCTATGAATACAAATTTAACATTACTCAGATTCAGAGAAAAATATTGTTTTCATTCAGAATAGTAATTTCTGTGAAACATTCTCCATTAGAATAAATACCAGAAATTCCAGTTATGTTTTAAAAAGTATGCTAATATCGTGAAATGTTATTGTATTTTCTAACCCCACTGCATCAGTTCTTCTTACAAGTGTCAGTCCCATATGTTGCTCACTGAGATCACCCTACCAATGCAGAAATGGGGTTTGGGTATATTTGCCTCTCTTTCCATATCTTGTTACATTCAAATTATCAAATGCTTGTTTAAGAAGGTCTTCAATATTTTATCATTCTTTAGTTTCTCAATTCAGAATTTTCAACTTTGAAATTTTACCAATATCTTTCCCTTTAAATTTTTTAAAAAATTAGATTTATTGGGGTGACAATGGTTAATAAGACCAATATCTTTTAAATTATATTTGAAAACAAGTTCAAAGACAATTTTTTTTTTTTATTTTGAGACAAGAGCATTAGAAATATAACAAAAGGTCTATGCTATTTAGTTCCTAATTGGGAATCCATACATGAATTACTAGTATAAAGAAAATTACCATGAACACCTATTTGAAATAATTTAAGTTATTTTTATTTTTTTATCTTCAGATAGAGCAAGAGGGAGAGAGAGAGAGAGAGAGACAGAGAGAGACAGAGAGAGAGAGAGAAACATCATGTGAGAGAGACACATCAAGTGGTTGCCGCCCACATGACCCCAACCGGGGCGGGGACAAACTGCAACTGAGGTACGTGCCCTTAGTGGGAACCAAACCCGGGACTCTCTGGTCCAAGGGCCGATGCTCTAACCGCTGAGCCAAACCAGCCAGGGGTAATTTAGGTTATTTTTAAAATCCATCTAATCAAATGACTAGAGCACAAACCCAAAGTCTAGCAAGACAAGGCACTACTCCGTAGGATTTTTGGTATATTTTCCTAAGAACCTAAGTAACAGCATGTGTTTTTGTAAGCACTATAACTAATATGATTTGGTTTTGTACACTTTTTAAATCTTTTCAAAATAAATTTCTTACTATGGACACAGTCACACATATAAAGTTATAATATATTAATTTTTAAATGATTTTTTTTCAAAATATCCTCATGTGAAAGTTATAAAACTTTTGTTTTTGAAACTGCATAAAAATATTTCATCTACTTAACATTCTACTCTACTAATATATCACGAGTATTGATCAGAGGTTCTGTAGTCTGAAATAGATTAGGAACTGAGCTAAAACAATGAAAGATTCTTTTACATAAATTTGGTTTGTTTTTTCTATGCTTTGTTTTGTTTTGTTTCGATATAAATTTTTGTATGTAAGGTTTGTTTGTTTTTTTTGTCACTTAGGTAAAATAATGATAAAAGCCTTAATTCATATTCCCTATTTTATTTGAGAAAGAAAAATTTTAATTAATTTATAGTTTTAGCAGTATCATTTTACTGGTATTCTATTTATTTTTGAATGATTGCTTTGTTTTAATTCATGTTATTCTATAAAAAACATTGTTGAATTAACTCTTTTGAAATGAGAATTTTTGTTACCATATAAATCCTATTACTGTAGTAAATAAGATTTGGAAGGCACGTATATTGCATTATTTTTGTAATGAGTAAGTGTAAGATTTTCAGTACAACTTTTGTGTTACAAGATCAAAAATAAGTGTGAAAATATATACTTCCAGGGAGAATGTAGTAGTCACAGCAAGCTAATAATTCCACTGGAAAAATTAGAAAAAATAAATACATTTTTAAAATTATACTGTAAAAACATTTGAGAGATATGTATACTATCAATCAGTCTACCTTCAAATAATCTTAGATAATCCTTCAATTATACTGTAAGAACTTTAAATAATATGCTCCTAATTCCTCTTTTTCACCTTTTGTGGCACTTTATATTTACATATTATGTAATGCCATAATGTTATATATATGGCCACTTACCTTTTGAGCTATTAATAATAATAGTAGCCTTTCATATTTAAATTCATTTCATTCACTTTCTAACATATTCACTTTTTAAAACAGATCCTTTTCTATCTGTATCATACTTCTTCAGCCAGAAGAACTACCTTTAATATTTCATATCTGCTGGTAATAAATCATCTCAGGTTTGTTTATAGGAAAAAAAAATGTATATATCTACTTCACGTAAGGAGAAACAATATCTTCATTGAGCATAGAATTCTCAAAGAATGGGAGAAACTATAAAATATATGTGATATAAGCCTTGTATCTAAAATATATATTCAAAAATTTTACAACTCAATAAGAAGTTATAAAGCCACACTTAAAAGGGGAAATTTTTTGAAAAGATATTTTATCCAAAATGGTAAAGTGTAAAATGATTGTCTGTACCAAGTACTGGCAAAGATGTGGAGCAATTATAATACTGATATATTGTAAGAATGTTTGCATAAGCAGTTTGGAAGATAATTTTACAGTTACTTAGAAATATAAATATTTATCTACCAGACTGCTTAGTTATTACACTCTATATATTTACTGAAGATAAATGAATACATATTCTCATTGAAAGATTTGGTTAATTGCAGCTGTCTTTGTGAAAGCAAAAGCCTGGAAACAACCAAGCAGCTTATGGTTTATCCATACAATGGAATACTACTCAGCAATAAAACAGAATGAACTATTAATATACACAACAAGGATAAATCTTAAAATTGTTATTTTGAGTTTTTAAAAAACTAAAAAAGACATGTACTTAATAATTAAATTTACATGAAATTCTTAAAAATACAATTTAATTTATAGTGGCAAAAACAGATCGGCAGGTGCCTAGTCAGAAGGTGTGTGAGAGAGATGGATTATAAAGAGGTATGAGTCACAAGAAAACTTCTTTTAGTAATGTATATGTTCACTGTCTACACATGCTGAAACTCATCAAGCTGTGTTTAAAAAATATGTGTATAGTAAAAGAATGTAAAAAGAAGCAGAAATACAATAGTTAAAGCAATAGCCCAGCTGGTGTGGCTCAGTGGTTAAGCATTGACACATGCACTAAGAGGTCACTGGTTCGATTCCCAGTCAGGGCACATGCCCAGGTTGTGGGTCAAATCCCCAGTGCGGGGCATGAAGGTGGTGGCTAATCAATGTTCTCTTTCATCGATATTTCTATCTCTCTCTCCCTCTCACTTCCTCTCTCTCTAAAATCAATAAAGAAAAAAATTTAAAAAACAAAACAAAACAAATCTTAGGATATAAGAGAACATATCTCAATCATTCTTTTTTTTTTTAAATCAAGATTTTAAGAATGTAAAACAGACACATGGATTCAAGAAATGAAATAGCTCTTAGAAATAAACCATCATAAACTGCCAATTAATTTTCAACAAAGATAATGTCAATTCATTAAAAAAAAAACCACACACATTGTTTTCAAAAACAGGTCTGAAATAATTTTGTATCTGTAAGAGAAAAGGTAAGAATCTCAATCCATGGCTCACATTGACTCAAACAAAATCAAAATGAGTCATATATCTAAATGCAATACCTAAAACAAGAAAATATCTGGAGGATCTATTAAAAAGGAAACAATATCCAAAAATAATAAAAGAAAATTCAATAAGTTGAACTTCACAAAAATCATAAAAATTCTTTTTTTAAATAACATTGTTATAAAATAAAAAGGAGTCAATAGAAAAATATTTTGAAAATATATATCTGTAAAAGCATTTAAATACATATTGATAATATAAACAAATAAAATAATAAGAAAATATTTTAACAGATATGTCACAAAAAAATACAAGTGAAAAAATATATACATAAAAATAGGTTTATCATGATTCTTCATTAAAAAATACAAATGAGCCCTGGCCGGTTTGGCTCAGCAGTTAGAGCGTCAGCCTGCGGTCCAGAGAGACCCGGGTTCAGTTCCCGCTAAGGGCATGTACCTTGGTTGCGATTTGTCCCCGTCCCTGGTTGGTTGTGTGGGAGGCAGCCACTCGATGTGTCTCTTTCACGTTGATGTTTCTCTCTCTCTCTCTCTCTTCCTCTCTCTCCCTCCCACTCTATCTGAACAAAAAATGGAAAAATGTCCTCGGGTGAGGATAAAAAAAAAAAAAAAATACAAATGGAAACCAAATTGAAATACCTTCATATACGCAACAGAATGACTAAAATATTTTTATTTTTTTTAAATGGTACTACTGAAACCAATTGGAGTGATTAGATCGGGTTCATTGTATTGCAAAATCAAAGAATGCATTCACGGACAAAGGGGCAAGCAAAAGCAAAATTTATTTGAAAAATAGACAGACTCCTGAAGTGGGGAGGGAACCCAAGTGAGTTGCCGGTGAGGTTCCTGTGTCTAGGGATAGATATATGCCTTGCTAGCCTTCAATTGGTCCTTTCAAGGAATTCTGCCTTAGCAACATCCATACGCCAAGCTTGTGTTTCCTGCCTAACGGGGTTTAGCTCTAGGTTATCTAGCTCTAAACTCATATTACCCTTCTGGAAAAATCATATGTGGGCCTTACTGATTTTAAAAAGCTTGCCCTGCCCAGCTATTGTGGCTCAGTGGTTGAGTGTCAATCCATGCACCAAGAGGTTGCCAATTTGATTCCCGATCAGGGCACATGCCCAGGTTGTGGGCCTGATCCCCAATGAGGGGCATGCAGGAGGTGGCCAATCAATGTTCTCTCTCATCCATGTTTCTATCTCTCTCTTCTTCTCTCTCTAAAAAATCAATAAAGAAAAATAATAATAAAAAATATATTAAAAAGCTTGTCCTATTATCAGATGAATTGGGCAGATCTGATTAGCAAAGATATATAGTACGCCTAACTTTCCCTAGTTGGAAGTGGACAGGTTCTGATTTAAATACAGACATTGATTAGCTGTCCCTGACATTTGTACAGAAGCTTTACTCCCAGGGAGGAGACAACTTAGTTGGGTTTGGTTAAGAACAAATAAAGTAGCCCCAGGTACCTATAGTGGCCTTAGTGGCTTCCCTTTTTATGATAATTTCAGCTTCTCCCAGACTATTAGTGAGGAGGAGGGGAAATGCCCTTGGAGCAACCTCATGCTTGCTTTTGGTTTGTTTTCTAAATTCATTTTTTTAACCTGGTTTTCTGCAGGAGACTACTCTATAGGTTCTTGGCATAATTCATTCAGCAATCCTGTTGCCTTGCTCCCAGGAACCAGTAGGAATATTAATTGGAATAGGTCAGAATCACCAGCACTATATCCCTCAACAGTAAATAAAATTTATTTGTAAACCCATCAGGGTCCCAGAGAAAAGGAACTATATAATTGCTGTTCCCCTCTTGACTGAAACCAGCCTTTGTTTTTTTTGTTGTTGTTGTTGTTATATAATTGACCTGTGCTCCTTCCAGGAGCTTGTAATTTGCAATCAAGATGAGCTTTTCATTTCTATAATTTAGGAGTGTTAATGGGGGCCGGGAGTGCTGGCCTTGGAGGCAAAATTTCCCATGTTGATTTCAGGTTGTTTTTTCTTTTCTTTATTGATTTTAGAGAGAGAGGAAGGGAGAGGGAGAGAGAGAGAGATAGAAACATCAATGAGAGAGAACATTGATCAGCTGCCTCCTGCATGCCCACCACTGGGGATTTGGCCCACAACCTGGGTATGTGTCCTGACCGGGAATCGAACTGGTGGCCTCTTGGTGCATGGGTTGATGCTCAACCACTAAGCCACACCAGACGGGCAATTTTAGTTTTATTTTGAGATCTGTAGAGTCTGAATAAACCTCCAGATAACTTGTGTACTGGGTTAAAGTGTACTTCCTGTGTGCCAAACTCCAAGTCCTCACAATCCTCCCCACATATTTCAGCCTTCCCTTGTCATGGTCCCATCCCTTACTGCCTAATCTCCTCACTATCAATTGCTAATCAGTAGGCAGATGAACCAGAGATTTTATACACTGTCAACCAAAATGCAATGGTACAATTTTTTGCCAAAGTAGTTTGGCAGCTTCTTAAAATTATATATACACTTATCATATGACCTATTTTTTCCTTCCTATGTAATTACTCAAGAGGAAGAAAACATGTGTCCACAAAATAACCTACATGTGAATGTTTATATTAACTTTATTTATAATCAACAAAAACCATAATCAATATTAATGTCCAATTGCTGAATAAATAAGCATGCTGTGGCACAAGAAACTATTACTCAGCAACAAAAACAAGAAACTTATGTAACATGGGTCACATGTGGTCAACATATCAAGAGTAAATAGCAAAGATAAAATCATGGACACTAGAGGAATCTGAAGCCATGAGAAATTATTGATAAAGAAAATAATAAACATGCACAACTCTTAGACAGAGTGATATAAATCCTCAGAGTAGAGGTTTGTTTATCTTAGTTCTTAATACTGGATAAATCAGGTCTGGTTTTGAATAACAACAGCAACAATAATATAAGGCAAATTATAAGGGAAGAAAAGAATTGTCTGAAGAGACAAAGCAAGTACCAGAATTAGACTGCTATGCACAGATATTTGAATTATAAAGCTGGAGATTTAAAATAACTATAATTAAAATGTTTATAGCTATAATAGAAGAATTAGCATACAAAAAACAGATGGGTAATATAAATAGAGAGATGGAAATTCTAAGAAAGAATAAAAAATAAATGATAGACATTAAAAGCAATATAACAGATATAAAGAATGTTTTTGGTGGGTTCATCAGTAGACTGGACACAACCAAGAAAAAACTAATGAGCATGAAGATGAGCCAATAAGGACTTCCTAAACTGAAATGCAAAAAGAGAAAGATTGGAAGAAAGAGAACACAACTTTGAAGAAAGTTGGAACAATTTCGAAAGGTGTAAAATACATGCAGATGGTAAAAAAAAAAAAAAAAAAAAGTAGAAAGGAAATGAGGCAACAAAAAATATTTAAAGTAATAATGGATAAGGAGTTTCAGAAAATAACGAGATGCCAAACAACTCTGGAAGCTCAGAGACCACCAAGCAGCATAAGTAAACATATATAATAACTACTCCTCTCCCCAAATAACCCCGTATATCTAGACATATATTTTTCAAAGTGCAGAAAATCAAAGCAAAGAGAAAACATTGAAATAAAAAATTAAAAATAAAAACCAAACAAACAAATTACCTATACAAAAAGAGGAATAGGGATAAAAACTACCATGGACTGTAAATCATACAAGCAAAATAAGAAAGAATTAGAGTATTTCATGTTGAAAGAAAAATCTACCAACCTAAAATTCTATATGCAGAAAACTGTCCTTCAAAAGTAAAAGAAAAACAGACATTCTCAAACAAAAATGGATGGAATTCATTGCCAACAGACCTAACCTGAAAGGCGTATTCACGTGTGTATTTTTTTAAGGCAAAGGAACAGCTAGCAGTCAGAAATTTGTGTCTAAATAAAGGCAGAGTACTGAGAAGAATAAGTAAAGGGAAAATACACTTTTTTATTTGCCTTATTTTTAATTTATCTAAAAATAACTTTATTTAAATAATAGTAGCAATGTATTAGTTGATTATAGTATATGGGTAAATACAATGAATTTCAGCAATATGACAAAGGATGGGAAGGAGGAATTGGGAATACTCTGTCATACATTTCCTGAACTATACAAGAAGTAAAATAAAACCTGAAAGCAAAATTACAACTTGAGAAGGCAGAAAAATAAGTCTTTGGCAATAAACAGAATATAGTTACAAATTGGTCAATATTAATCTAAATATATAAATAATAATTTTAAGTAGGAATTGTCTAAATATACCAGGGCAGGACAAAGACTGTCAAAGTGCATAAAATAAGGAGGATTATTTTATTTATAAAAACCCATTTTACATTTAGATCCAGATATGTTAAGAGTAAAAGGATGGATAAAGATATACCATGCTAACACTGATCAAATGAAATCTGGGTTAATTATATTAATTTCAAACAAATCAGACTTCCAAACAAGAAAAATTAACAAGGCCACAGAAAGGCAATACAAAATGATAAAGAGGTTAATTCTGTAAGAATTTATAACAATCTTAAACTTATTTGTACCAACAACTAGGTATTCAGATATATGGAGCAAAACTGATAGAATTGGAAGTAGACATATAAAATTCACTATTTTAGGTGAAGACATCAACAGTCTTCTGTTAATAATTGATAAATCAAGGACACAGAAAATCATTAAGGGTATAGTTGGCCTGAATTGCACTATCAATCAACTTGATCTAATTGACATGTGTATAGCACTTCCATTAAATTAAATAGGAAGCTAGAGAAAAAGAGCGATTGAAGTCTAAAGCAAGCAGAAACTTAGAATTAGTGAAACTGAAAACAGGAAAACAGAGAAAATTAACATAACCATAAGACAGTTAAATATTATGTCTTTCAATCCATGAACATAAAGAATCTTTTCCCTTATTTAGATCATTTAAAAAATTATTTTTGTTTTGTATTTTTCTGCAAATACCTTGTATACAGTTTTGTTAGATTTATACCAAATTATTTCATGTTGGGGTTGTGTTTTTGCAAATGGTAGTTTTTTTTTTTTTTCAATTTCAAATTTAATATTTTTTTCCTAATATTTAGGATGTCAATTGGTTTTTGCACATTGATCATGTAACATCTTCCTTGCTGTGTTCATTTATTATTTTTATAACTCAGATCTGTTCAGATCTTTTGGCCATTTTAAAAGAATTGTCAAGGTGTTTGTTCTTCCCAATTTGAATTCTAGATTAAATGAAATCTCAGTAGGCTATTTTATGGATAATGACAAACTGCTTCTGAATTTCTATAGGGGGAAAGAAAACCTAGAATATTCAACACAATACTAAAGGACAAAAACAAATTGGGAGGATTCATGTTACCTGATTTTGATGTTAATGTTACAGTAATCAGTACAGCATTGTATTGGCAAAAGAATAGACACATGATCATAGATCAATGGAATCATATAAAGAGGTCAGAAGTAGACCTACACATAATAGTTAACTGATATTTAAAAATAATAAAGTGAGTCAATGATAAATAATAGCCATTCAAATCAAAGGAGCTGGAACAATTGGACATCCATACATAAAAATTGAAAAAAAGGACTTAGACCCAGACCTTACAGGTTCCACAAAAATTAACTCACAATTGCTCATAGGCCTAAGTATAAGATTATAAAATTTTTTCAGTAAACATAACAGATAATATAAGTGACCTTTAATTTGGTGATGAGCTTTTAAATGCAACACCAATAGCATGATCCAACAAAGAAGAAAAACTGTTGTTTTCTTCTGAGGATATCCTCTAACTGAGGATAAAAATAGAGAAGCAACAGATTGAGAGACAATCTTTGCAAATGCATATCTGAAAAAAAAAAACTGTATTCAAAATATAGTAACAATTAAATTCAACATTAAGAAAATAAACAAGTAAGAGAATGGCAAAAGATCTAAACAAAAACCATCAGAGAAAACATACTGATCACAAAGAAGCAAAAGAAAAGATGCTCAACATCATTTATCATTAGTAAAACAAAAGTTTAAACCACAAGGAGATTCTTTTACACACCTATTAAAAATGACTAAAATCCAAAGACTGACTACAATCCTGATAATGGCCGCAGAAGAAACTCTCATTCATTACTGGAGGGAATGCAAAATGGTAAGGCCACATTGGAACACATTTAGGCAGTTTCATACAAGACTAAATATAGTTTTATCATACAATCCAGCAATCAGGCCCAGAGGTACTTACCCAAGTGAGTTGACTACTTATGTTCACAAACACCTGCACACAGATATTCATAGCAGCTTACTCATAATGACCCAAAACTGAAAGGAACCAAGATATCCCTCAGTGCTAATGGCTAACAAACTGTAGTACATTCATACAGTGGAATATTATTCAGTGATAAAAAGAAATATGATATCAAATCATAAAAATATCTAGATTCAACTTAAATGCATATTGCTAAGTGAGAAAAACCAGTCTGGAAAAGCTGTATAGTATATGATTTCAATTATGTGCATTTCTGGAAAAAGTAAAACTATCAAGATAGTAAACACATCAGTGATTTCTTCAGGTTCAGAGGAAATGAGATGAATAGTTGAAGTATGGGAAGTTTTTTTAGGGCAAAGAAACTATTCAGTATGATATTATAACCATGAATTCAACACAGTAAGCGTTTGTAAAAACCTAAAGAAACTACAGTCCAAAGACTAACTTTATTGAATACAGATTTTTAAATTGGTTTTTAGAGAGAGAGAGAGAGAAGAACATCCATTTGTTGTTCCACTTATTTATGTATTCATTGATTGCTTCTTGTATGTGCCTTGACGGACAATTGAACCCACAACCCTGTGATGGATGATGCTCTAACCACCACAGCTAGCCGGCCAGGGCCTGAATACAAATTTTTAAAAATTCATTTAGAGATCAGGGATAGAAAGATAGAATGAAGAGTGTGACAAAATAATCTAAAATTTCAAATGAATAAAACAGCTTAGATAAAAAAAGTGATCATTTAACCAAGTTAGGAAGTAAATGGAGTCTGTAAGACTGAAGGCAATAGAACTGCTCATAAGCACTGAATGGCATTGTCTTTCATGGGTAACTAGTCTGAATATAGGGTAACTATTCTAAATCTACTGTACATATACACCAGAATTTAAAAATTAAGTAAATTGCTGATGGATGGCAGGGGCCAGGATTCTCACTGTTGGAGTGGGAGTTTACAGACAAGAATAAGAGGCTAATATAATCCATGTCTTAATGGATTAGAGTTGGAGACATCAACTCATATTGAACTCATTTTGGCTTAATGTAGACATAGATGGCTCCATAGATGGCTTCGATAAGGTTTATTGGGTCATAACTTGTGAAAAATGATACAAATGGAGACACTTCAAATTGGAGTGGGAGCCGCCATCCCAGAGGAACTGCCTCGGTCTTATTCCTCAAAACTTTGGAATGTTTGAACTACGAAAAATAACCTTTGATCTGGGCCAAAGCAATATTTTATCCTAAACCATTGTTTGCAAAGCTAACCGTAAAGCAGACATCCTGAGTATAGGACTAAAAATTAAAAACATTCTTTAGAATTAGCCACCACCATAGATAGATGAAGTATAACTTTGTTTATTAGCACCTATAGAAATTCCTTCCTTGGCTTATTATCATCAATATAACGTCCTTTCTTCTATTCATGTAATTATTTTACTTCTCCTTCTGCCTTCACCCCCTAATTGAAACACTATTTGGGTTTTTGCCTATATCAATGCTTCTCAGAATTGCAATTCTTTTTTTATCTCAAATTAATGCTTATTGCTTCTCATCTTGGCCTTTTATTTTTATGTTAACAAACCCAATGTATAAAATAATTTAGGGGACTTCCATTTTCAGCTTTGCATGTAAGGAGCTTGGAAATCGCAACTCTGTCCTAAAAACAAGGGGAAGGTGGGAACAGAATTTAAGACTTTTCTTGGACCAGTAAGAGGGGGAGGAAATGGGGCAAACCTCTGCTCCCAAGCAGGAGAGACAGGCCATGACAGGGAATCGTGGCTTACCAGAAAGGAGACTGACAGTGGGACATACCTAGGGGAACCAGTGCTGGGGGAGAAGGAACAGAATTGGAATTGGTGAATCTCTGGAAGCTTGGTGTAGACAAGTCTGAGAGTGAAAAATTCCTCGGGGACCCAGTTAGGGAGGTTGCCCACAAAATTGTGAGAGTTTCCTCCAGGAGCTCAACCTGGTGCTCATAATAAATATCAGAGGAAAATCCCTTTCTTTTTCTGCAGGAGAGGAGAGTAGAAACCATTGTTAAATACCCCAGTCCGTAAGAGGGCTTTACGTCAGTGAAACACTAGTCCACCGGAGCCTAACCTCCCGGAGTACGATCAGAGCTCACTGACTTCGGAAGGGAAACACCCAGCCTCAGCCCACTCTGGCCACTGCATCTTCCCTGGCCTTACCTAAGGGGCAGGAGGGGACTCTTGTGACGTTCACCATCCAGAGACACGGGCTCACTAAGACTGACACCTGTCCCAGCCCTGTGGAATGCTTCCCCTCCCTGCCCATCTCAGCATCACATTACCTAGTTCAGCTAACAGCAATCCTTTGGCCTTGTGCACTATGTCCAGCTATCAAGAAAAAAACTACAGCCCTGGCGGGTTTGGCTCAGCGGTTAGAGCATAGGCCTGCAGACCAGAGAGTCCCGGGTTCGGTTCTCGCTAAGGGCACATACCTTGGTTGCAGTTTGTCCCCACCCCAGTTGGGGTCATGTGGGCGGCAACCACTTGATGTGTCTCTCTCACATGATGTTTCTCTCTCTCTCCCCCTCTGTCCCTCCCACTCTACCTGAAGATAAATGCAAAAAAAAAAAAAACAAAACAAAAAACCCAAAACCAAAAAAACACCTGGGGTGAAAATAAAAAAAAATAAAAAAATTACACGTCATACCAAATGGCAAACAAACAAAACAACACAACTTGAAAAGACAGAGCAAGCATTAGAACCATACATGACAGGGATGTTGGAATTACCAGATTGGGGATTTAAAATAAGGTATAATGAGTCCATATTAATTTAAATGAATAATGGAATAAATAAATAAATGAAAGAGATTAGATAAATATTCTGGGCAGGAAAATTCCAAATATTGAAAGTCTATATTTTGTCTGTATCGAGGTGGGGCATAACTCCCCATTCCTTGAGTGTGGGCTGCACATGGTGACTTCCATACAAAGAAGACTGCGTGGAAAGAGGATCGAGTAACTTAACCATGGAGAAATCTGAAGACCACCACCGCAGCCGGGCGATCAAAGTCAACATCAAAAGGGAAAGTTACGTTTATAACATGTACTCATTATGATGTGATAAGAATTACACTTTATCTCTGTGGTCTTCCTCCCCTCAAATAACATTACTGCAGTCTCATTAGACAAATCCCAAATGAGAGGCATTCTGCAAAATACTTCACCAGGACTCCTCAAAGCTGTCAGTCATAAAACACAGTGACTGTCTGAGGAACTGTCACAACCATGGGAAGCCCAAGGAAACCTGGTCACAGCTAAATGTCTTATGGTATACTGAATGGGGTCCTGAAACGAGAAAAAGGACACCAGAGAAAAATAGGAAAATCTAAATAAAATATAATCTTTAATTAATAATAACATATTGATAATGGTTTAACTTTGACAAATACACCATGCTAATATAAGAATAATCGGGGAAGCTGGGTGTGGGATATATAGTAATTCTCTGTACTACTTTAGCTATCATTTTGTAAATCCAAAAATGTTCTAAAATTTATTTATCAACAAATAATTTAACTATTTTATTAAGACTAAATGATATGAATCAATTATGTACATATAAACATATGAGCTTATTTTTTTTTAGTAACTCATTTTTGTCATTTTAGCATTTAATAAAGCAAATCTCGTTTCCTCCGTCTCCCTTCATCTTGAATTGTGATGGTTTTTCTCTGTTTCTGTTGGTTACTAAACAGTCTTGACCTCTCTTTACTGTATCTAATATATCCACAACATGCTGTTATTAAGTTGTTAATCATACCCATCAATTTCTCTGAGTTAGATAAAACACTAAGCGAAAATAGATGTAATAAGGATAGGCAGTGATTCAGTGTTCCAAAGATGCCATTAAGATAACAAATACTGCATGTCTCTTTGAATAGATGGAAAGGAAATTACTAAAAAAAATAAATAAAAGTCTACATTAGCTTTGGCTTTGAATACAGTTTAAATCACAATATTTGTTTTACTTTCTCTAAAAGTTTCATATTTATAACATCAATATTTCATTTAATCTATTATGTTGATAGTCCCTCCAAGTAATAAATACAATTATCAATACTTCATATAATTACTAAGGAAAAGTTATTGAATTTTAATTCTGAAGGGTGAGTCATTTCATTTAGATATTTTAAATAATTGTATAGTATCACAGGTCCACAAGATGACTTGGATAGTATAAATATTAAAAGTTGACAAGAGATATAAATTTATGGACTTATTATATTGTAGGTCCAATTTTAAAATGATTAAACTATTTTTCTGAGATTTTAAGGCCAATGACATGTATGATCATTGTTATAAATTTTGTTTAAAATCCTCTAAAAAAAAGTTATTAACTAAATATTACGACTAAAAAAAAATTTAAGTAAATAAAAGCAAGTGGAAACAAATAAGGCAAATAATAAACAGCATATGCGATTTCCTAAATAAGATAGTCTTACGGAGGCAAACACTGAGCGGATCTTCACACTAGTGGACAATAAGGCAAAGCGTGTATGCGTACACGCACGTGCACACACATGCACACACACCCCTAAAATGGTCTTCTGCTACTTATTTGTACTTCACATTTTCTGCTCATTTTTTCCCTATTGCTCAAGATTTCTATATATGCTGGAGATGATTGTATTCATTTATTCATTTGCTGACTCACACACTCATTTGTAGAACAAATGTTATCTACATGTTTGACATGTACCAGCTATGGTTCTAGGCACAGGTGGTCCCTGGACTCATGCAGATTTCTGTTGGTGCCTGCTTCAGCTGCTTAGAGGGATCATCTTTTCCTCTTCTCAAGGGTTTTGCCTGGTAACTTGATAATCATTATTGAGCCTCTTTGGCTTTTAGCTGGAAGGGAATATCGTTCCTAGTGTGAGTGATAACTAGAAATGGTCCCCAGTATTTTAGATGATCTCTATTCGTTGTTTAACTACTTTTCACTGGTTACTGGCCCTTTTGGAAGATGTGGCAGCAGCCTCAGTAAAGCCTGGCTATTTTATAACCTATGTTCATACACAATAAATAGGTACTTAGAGACAAAGCTCAAGATCACAGTGTTCACCACTTAAGCATGAATCCGTTACATATTAATTGTAAAAATAGAACTGGTAAGCATACATATCAAGAGACTGTGACATTAACATTTTTATAATGAAGGATGAGAAGTGAGAAGATTATTATGAATGGGCAAAACTAAAAGTTTTATGCTTTTCAACCTAAATTGGATTAGGTGTTGTATCCAGACATGTAAAATACATCCTTATAACAAGATATTTTATACAAATGTCACTATTTGTTCCTTTCTGCTGAAAGAATACAAAATAATGAGGTATTTATTTTTTCTTTTCTCTTACCAAAATAAAATAAAATAAAATAAAATGGCTAAGCTTAGATGTTTGGGTAGTAGGACATCAATTTAGGAGTTACTAATGGTTTTTGTGTTGCATAATTGAAAAGTTATGAAAATTTTCCACCACCTAGTTTTGTTCTTGAACTTAAACTTTTTTGAGAGGACTCTTGTAACAGACTGCTCCTATACCTACCAAAGCTTCAGTGCCCAATATCTGCCAGAAAACTTCAATGAAGTAGGAGCAAAATTGACCATTGTAAAGTCCCAGATAACTTTCAATTTTTCTACCTATTTTTTTCCCTACATCTCTAGGAAAGAACTCAAAATAGGAAAGGTTGAGATTGAATTCCTCAGTGTCAGGAGAGCAGAACTTGAACCTAACTATATTTATATCAAGAAAAAAAAATGACTTGCAATATCACTTGAATATGGATGCTATGAAGAAAATTAATACCAATTAGAAAATGATTTATCTGATTTTGCTTACTTCTGAGTTGGATAGCTGCTCATAGTTAGATAAACTTAAATCCTTCAACTATGCGCTCAGTGTGTACCCAGTCAGAATAATAGAATTTGTGGCTTGCGTACTGAGTGTATTCTGTTTAATTATTCAGTTAATATCTATAGTTCATTAAGTATGTGCTGAGTTTTTTAAAAGCACTTGGGATATAATCATGTACAAAATAAACAAAAAATTCACTCTTCTCTTGGATATTATCATCTATTAACAGATACATGTGCAAATTAAACAATTCAGTTATTACTGTTATAATAATTGTACCAGTTATTATACTTGCTATAATACATGGAATCAAATAATATAGGGAGAGCAGATCACTGCTCTATGTTGGATTGTCAGGGGAGGCCAATTGGAGAAGGTTATAGTTAAGCAAATGTTATAAGGAACTAGCTATTTAAACAGAATAACTTTTTGGGCAGAAGACAGGATAAAGGCCCTGAAGAGATAAATTCAGTGCAATTGAGAATCAGAAAGAAAAGCAATGTAGCTGAGTGGTTTAGAGTTATGAAGAGGAACATCAGAGAGACATTTTCAGAGACTGAATCTTATCTTGGGTTATATATTTGGCCACATATACTAAGATAAAGATTTTTTTTTATTTTATCATTGGATTTCAATTTATTGTAACAGATAGTTTTGACTTGGTAAAAAAACAAACAAACAAACAAAAAAACAATGGATCTCATGGTTTCAAATATTTCTCTAACTTCTATGTGAATAATGTGAAAGTCAGAAGAATAGTTAGCAAGGTACCACTTAGCCCATATGATTGTTAAAGATAGCTTGTTCAAGAGCAACTATAGGGGAGAGGAAAACGTTGAGTGTTATTAAAATATACTTTGGTGGAGAGAGATGTAGGTATTGGTGATGGATTAGATGGAGGGAATAAGAGAGAAAGAACAATAAATGCTAACTCCTACTCTGTGGTTTAACCACTGAGGAATAGTCTGCCAAATTGTGAAATGAGTAATGTTGGAAGATGCAAAGTTTATTGGTAGTCATAATTTTATTGTGGGAATAATCATTTGAATCTGTGTAGAACATGGCTGAAATAATGAGTGAAGGAATAAGAATTTGATATTCAGTGAGAGCCGGAGATACACATTTGGGATACATTGACATACAGATTGTGTGCAAAATCGTATCTATATATGACTAAATAGGAATAGAGTAAATATGAAAAATATTAAGTCTGAAGACCAAACCTTTAGGCCTACACAAGTAAGATTTTATAATGGATTAGAGGTAGTAAAGATGATTTAGAATATGTGGCTAGAGATATGAAGAAGGAAAAAAAAAAGATACTGAGATATAATGGTATCCAAGGAAAGAAAATTACTCAAAAAGGAGGATTATGCCCCAGCCAGTTTGGCTCAGTGGTTGGAGCAACAGCCCATGGACAGAAGGGTGGTGAGTTTGATTCCAGTCAAGGGCACGTACCTGGGTTGCAGTTTCCATCCCTGGCCCTGGTTGAGATTGTATGGGAGGTAACCAATCGATGTGTCTCTCTTACATCAATGGTTCTTTCTTTCTCTCCCTATCTTCCTTCCACTCGCTAAAAACCAATGGAAAAATATCCTAGGGTGAGAATTAACCAAAAAAAAAAAAAAAGGAGGAGTAAGCCTTGCTCCTCTTAAGTTAAGTAAGTAGAACACAGATAAGTGGCCATTGAAATATGGAAGTCATTGGTGACAATGAGACAGTAGATGAAGGGAATGTTGTACATGTTTCTATGATGTTGAAAGTCAAGAGAGAAACTGGTGATAAAAGATGGTGTGAGAAGCAACTATGAATGGCGTCAATAGCACACGAGGAGTTTGGACTTAAATAGTAGTAGGAATACTTCATTCGCAGTAACAAAACGAGATAGACTTGATATGGAGATGAAGGGAATTCTTTACCTCGGTGTGTTCCCTGGACTGAAACTCCCGGGTTGCAGCTTCAGAGACCAGCCCCATTCTCGGTGCCCCTGGATGAGGGTGGGTGCTAATTCCAGAGATTTCCACTTCACTCCAAATTCTTTCCACCTACTCATTTGCTTTTGCCAAATTAATGAAGCTGAAGTGTTGTTTGTAATAATTGTTAATTTTATTTTTTAAACCTGTTAATTCGAAAAGAGATTAAGAGAGTTTTTGAGAACTAATTTGAAACTCCTTAAGAAATATTTAAATTGATGAACTGCGGCTTAAGTTGATTGCTAGTGGATGGTTGAAATCGATAAAAATCAAAGTAAGGAAAGATAGTAGCTGTGATGGATGGTAGTGACTGTTTTATCATTTTTAAAAAGACCTTTCCTCACCATTTATTTGACCCCCTTCACTGCCCCCCTCATCCCTCTCCCTTCTGGTAACCACCATACTGCTGTCTTTGACTTTGGGTGGTGGGCACACAGTGCAATATACAGATGATATTTCATACAATGGCACACTTGAAACCTATATAATTTTATTAACTAATGTAATATCATACATTTAATTGATAATAAAAAATTACATGTTTTTAAAGATCTTTCTTAATATAAAAGGGAGCTGTGTATTTTCTGAAGTACATTTGCTGGAAATTATTACAGAAGAGTAATTAAGGTTGTTTTTGAACTTTACTGCTATTTCCCCCCCACAATGTCAAAACAACCCCTATTTATCTATTTATCTAAGACTGTTCATTTAGGGAAGAATGTACCCGGATAAATTATATTCTGAGGGAGAAGGGATCACTGATCTACTCTAATAGATCACCTGTGAGGACTTATTCTTTTCCATTGAGAGTAGGGGATGAGTGAATGGATTAACACTTTGTCAATCTGCATTGCTGTCACTGAAATAATAATAACTATATGGCCTCTATAGTAGAAAGTGTGCTTTAAAATAAGGGCCTTCCCTCAAATCTTAATAGTTTCCACTATAACCACTGAAGATACTTCTTTCTAGATGCACTGTTTCAGAGAACTGTTATTAGTTGAGTCAAAACTTTAAATGGCTTTTGTTGTAAAATAAACAATCGGTATATGGCATTGGATGAGAGGGATGGTCTGAGAAAGGTTTATTGTGACAATGCAATCACTTTCAGGTATTAAATTTCAGGATGAAAACTATAAATCATTCACCTTGCCAGAGTGAAGCTTGACTTATTCCTGTGGTCAGCATGGGTAAAGACACCAAGGACAAATGAGTCAGAATAACTTGATGAAAAGAAAAAACCCTTAAAGCAATAAGCACATGTTTTTTACCTCTTACATGAACAAATGTGTTAAATTTTATCTACTATCAGTTATTTAATTATAGATTAGCCATGATTATTTTTCTTCTATGTTATATATATTGTTTTATTACATAATATGTATTGATATATAAGTGATTAAAGCCATGGACATATACCAAGATTATAACTGATAATAAAAAAAGTACATTTAGTTTTTATCATTAAAATTCTTAATTGTATTTATAATTGATAAATGTACCAATTGATAACTGTGTCCCTAATATTATGGCACTGTTATATTTTTGTTTGATTTTACAGGTGCAAAGTATAGTTTAATCCACATAAGTTATGAAAACAATGGTATAAATAACCATATGGTTTATCTTAGAGTTAAATTTTATATTTATGCAATTACAGAATCCTCATGGCACTCCAGAAAATATTTTTCAAATTTTAATGTGAGTAAAAATGACATGGAATTCTGTTAAAAAACAGATTTGAATTCAGTATATCGGAGGAGGAGGCGAAGACTCTTCATTCAAACTCCATGGTAATAACAATGCAGCCATTCTGCTGATCACAATGTAAGTAGCAAATAACATGAGCATACACATGCCTTGGATATCAATCGATAAACGAAACACAGTAGTAAAATATTATCAGTACTAAGAATGGTTAAATTTCAACATGACTTTTGCCAAAATGAAAGAGAGGAGGCTCTCATATAAAAGTATAATGCTTTTATCTATTTTTCTTTCTTCCACATTTATTTTCATTTTAAACAAATATCCAAACTATAGATACTTTAATGACCTATTCTAACTTCAAATTAAGCAGTAGAGCTAAAAAATAAGAGCACATTGTATCATAATGTGTTTCCTCTGGGAAATGCTGAATTTCGTTGGTATTCTCTCAGTAATTCTCATTTTCTTCTCCCTGCTCCTGGACAAGAAGCTGACAATGTACCCTCAACTTTATTTGTTTGAAAACAGGAGCAGTGGGGAAGGCGAGTGCCCAAGACTTGAAGACTCAAAGACCACATGTAATTTCTTCACTCTTTCACTTATATTTTTGGAAAATATTAAAAAGCAACATTCACCACCATTCAGAACTTAATTTCAGTTATATCAAGGCACCTTAAAGATTGATTCAAAACTAATGGCCAAGGGGCTGAAGATATTCTATTTGGAGGCTGTTAATAGAAAATTTGGGAATGCTGATTAGGCTTTGTTTCTCAGGTTGTTGCTAAGCACGGAGGTTAAAAAAACTTAAAATTATATATATATATATTATATTTTTAAATAAATGATATAGTTTGTAAAATTATAACTTTGCGTGTTACACAAAACACATTTTTATATAGTTCTTTTTTTTCCCCCTAAATTAACATTTGCATAATAACTACAACCAAACCCTGCAGATCTCAGAGCGATGGAATTCCAGGTCAGCAGATACAAAAGCAACAACAGAGCTGTAACCTGGCTTTTGGAGGAACGGAAATCATCTTTCATAGGTACATTTCAAGTTGGTGCAAATACACAAATTGCCCTAGCCAGGTTTCAACTTTTGCATGATTCTCATAAAGATAACAGCATAACAAAGAGTTCCATTTATTAAATTTGAAAGCACAGTCTTTGTTCTGCCATTGTCTTTGAGTACATTATGTCAGCTTGATTAAATTTATTTCCATGAGTAGATATCAGAATGGTTTTGCCACTTAATACACCAGGAGCCGTTCTTTCATTCCAAAGGTGAAGGAATCTCTTCAGGGCATCCCTTAAACTTCTAGATCGTGGCAGTTGATTCACAGGTGCATTGTACACTATATGCTGCTGATCATTGTATATGTTGTGGTGGTAAAGATGAGACTTCATGGGTGGCAGGGTCATATTGTAGCTTCTTTTTCAGAGTATCAGTTGTTTTTCACTGTGATTAAAAGATGTTCTTTTTTTCCTGTTGAGACTGATCAAGATACCATAGTGAGGTTTTCCACTGGAACACATCACAGCCTATCTCTTCCCGGATCTGCCAGGCTGGGTGAATGGACCAATTAAGAATGGATGTTAATACAAAATCAAACTCAAAGATTAGCACTTTTAGTTGCTTCCCACAGTTATGAACTACCTCCATTCCTTCATGGTTAGGTTTCTGATCCATCAAGTGACAAACCCAGCTTCATTCCAAGCACCCTCTCCATGTCTTCACATAATCAGTTTGTACTTAGGCACACTGATGGCTGAGCTTCACCAGGGCTTTTCAATGGGTTAAGTTGCAAAGCTTCTTGCAGCACATTCATAAGTAAGTTGCACATGCAGAAAAACTTGTTCTCAGAATTCTTCATAAGTAAGCCGATGAAACGTTTTGTCACTATGAAAAGTGGAGTTTTCAAAGCAATAAAAAATAAAGGTCAGACGATACGGTTTTCATGACAATATCATAGCAGCAAAATGGATGTAAGGAAATAATAGATTATCCATTCAATCTTCCATACTTATTGCAAATAATTGAAAAGCAAATAATTTAAATTCATAAGCCCTACTTATTTATTGTCTCTCCTCTATCTCACTTTAAGTCTAAGGACTATTAATAAAACCCTCCTGTTTTGACTTTAATAAATTAGTTTTACGTATGATTATTAGATAAAAATATATTGAAATGAATTTCAATATAATATGGAGACAATATACCACAGTGTTTAAAGGGCAAAGGTTTTAAGTCCACATCTTTATTTAAAAAGCTGTCTGCTATTCATCAATTTTGTGACTTTAAAGTGTCAGCATACGTATCTCTATTTCGTTTGCCCCATGGATTTGTTGCATGGCATTCATACTCCTCCAGCATTTAAGGTGGAATGCCAATACCAGAGCAGCTGAGAAAACTGATAGCCACAGGAAGATTTAGAAACATGTTATTCATTCATATTTATTTTTGCTTTATAATTTTTCCAAGCTTTATTGACATATAGTTGACATGCCACATTGTGTAAATTTAAGGTGTACAAAGTCTTGATTTGATACATTTATATATTGCAAAGAGATTGCCACCATAGTGTTAGCTAACACCTGCATCATGTCACATAATACCATTTCTTTTTGTGCTGAGAATATTTAAAACTTACTCCCTTAGTAACTTTCAAGTATATAACAGAGTATTATTAACTATATTCGCCATCTTGTACATTAGATCTGCAGAATTTTTGCATCTTATAATTCACCTTTATTTCCCCAGATGATATCAGTAATTATGACAAGTTAGCTGGTTTTTGTCTTAGTACAAAAAGTTCAGAACAGAGATTGTGCAAGATGGTGACTGAATTGGAGAGAGAGAGAGAGAGAGAAAGAAAGAGAATGAAAGAATCATTAGTGTAATGTTTTGAATTTTTCCAATAAAAATTTTAGGTTTGAAGTTAGTTTTTCCAACTTATAAATTTATAAAAATTTATTGTAAAATACACAAAATCATTAAAATCAGAAATCTTATGCCCTGGCCTGGTGGCTCGTTTGGTGGGAGTGTCATACACCAAAAGGCTGCAGGTTTGATTCCCTGTCAGGGCACATATCTAGGCTGCGGGTTCCATTCCCAGTCGGGACGTGTACAGGAGGCAACCAATTGATGTTTCTCTCACTCTAAAAAGCAATAAAAAACATATCCTTGGATAATAATTAAAATAAAAAAAGAAATTCTAAACTTTTGCTCACATCAATTTATTTTCCCTAATGGGGCGATTTTCTAATTAATTTTTTCCTATGACCTAAAAATCATTTTAGTGTAATGATTTTTTATAACTGTTTGCCAGATAGACACCTTAATTTTCTATATCCATAAAGTAATTAGTCTGTGTGATCTTATCTCCGTTAAGTGATTCTATATGGAGAAAAAAGGGAAAATATTTGCAGGTAATATCACAATTCCCACAGGAAACACTGAAATAAAATAATTATTATAAAGTGTTTATTTCATAAAAATATAAAAGCATGAGTATGAAAGTATTAGTATGAGCAGTTAAATGTCTTAAATGTTTCCATTAATTAATGATAGTGCAATTGAAATATAAAACTAAAAATTGATAATAGTTGTTTCTCAGCAAAATTATATATTTCACAAATATAAAAGAGCTCTCAGTTTTCTTAACTACATAATTTGACTTTATTTTATATTCAATGGTTTTGCAATTTCAGTACCTTTTGGTTTCATCATTTATTTTTCTTGCTACTCGTGAGAAACAGTAACTTTTTTCATGACAAGTGAGATCAAAATATACATCAAGCAAAAGACGCATTGATTTCATCTCCTTTTTATGAACTTGTAATTAAAGTTTATAAAAACAACTTTTTTCCTATGTAATTTTTTTTTTCTTTATTGATTTTTAGAGAGAGCGGAAAGGAGAAGGAGAGAGAGACAGAAACATTGATGAGAGAGAACATCGACTGGCTGCCTCCTGCATGCCCCCCACTGGGGATTGGACCCACAACCTGGGCATGTGCCCTGACCGGAATTGAACCGGCGATGGTGCATGGGTCGACGCTCAACCACTGAGCCACACCAGCCGGGTTCCTATGTAATTTGAGACCGTAAAAACGTGTGCTACCGTAAACTGCATAGCTCAATGTTCTCAACCATACTAAACAAAAGCAAACATTCAAGGCAAGAAACACAGCTGTAAATTAAATTTATTTTTATGTTTCAGAGCCTAGTAATTTTCTTAATGCTATTTAACCATGGCACAAAGTACAAACTCTACTAATAAATTAGAGGGTGAACAAATGTAACTATGGTGTCAGTCAATAATTGATGCTGGTGATCGACATAATTTTCTGCATTATTGAGCAGGAATTATTTAGCTTCACATATCACCACAATATTTCAAAATTTTACTTTCATCTGAAATGGCTTCTAGTTATCAAGAGCTACAAGTATGCTAGATTACATGGTTTATTGCATTTGTTAAGAAAACAGAAGCTGATCACTACATTAATCCAGAATAAGTGAGTCTCTGCAGGTAGTTCTGTGCTGAGAATAGGAAGGCACAGATGTATCTGTATATTTATGTAAACACGTTAAAAGCATGCCCTATTATTTTTATTCCTTTTCTAAAAATATAATCAGCGACACTACATTTCGACTTTGTTGATTATGGTTAGTACTTGATGGTACCTTATCATTTCAATTTAATGTTTAAAATATATCACATTCAATTACCTTTAAGGTGGCCCTCACTGAAAATAAAATGTAGTAAATATGTGATGTTATGAAAATGGTATTTTTATGTTTTTACTAGAATATAACTTCATCTATAAATAACACTTGGTATAAACTATGATATATGTAGTATTTTATATACATAAATATACATATATGTCTTCCTCCTCTGTTTATTACTTATCAATCTATCAATCTATCTACTCATCTAGTATCTATCCATGACTAAGACTATTGGATAAATTGAACATGAATGAAATAAATGGAGAAATCAACAATGATTTTTGATTGTCTTATTTGAGTAACTGTGTATATGATATATTTAGAGGAATAATGTAGTTTAGAAGGTCCATTTAGGGGAGACTCAAGTGTTCATTCTTCATTATGAGAAAATATTGAAATATCAGTCTGATGTCCAAACTTGCCAATTAATCAATAGGATCGGTGTCTCTAAATATCTAGATTGGACATTCAAGTCAATAGTCATGTTTATCAGATTATTTTTAAAGCCATAAAAATAGAGGAGATAATCTAAATAGAATATAGAGATGAAAGGAAGTACAATATTGACAATAAGGACTTGTTTTGAAAAACAGAGGTAGATATGAGGAAAAATTTAAAAAATAACCTGAAAAGGAAGGGCTGAAGGGTATGTGTGCGTAAGAGTAAAAGTATGTAAGGGGAAAACAGACCAATAGGTCAACTGTAAAGAATATTCGTGAAGGGTCACGCGAGATGTGGACTGTGTAATATGAGACCATTGACCAATTTGACAGCTCACCGCATTTCTCTTATTATGAGAGGTGGTGAATGTGACAGTTTTTAGATGATTCATTTTGGAGTTGGACTATGAGGGACGGTAGAAAACGAAGCAATGCTGGAGGGAATGATGAAAACACTTGCATTTTTGAAGCTATTTGTTGTATTATAAAACACACACAGTGAAATGCACAGAACTTGAGTGGACATTGACTTTTGGTGATTATCACCAATGTAAACAACAGTCAAATTAAGTTGTAAGATGACTGATCTAACAAACACCTACATTAGATTATAGAATCCCCTTCATCTTGCTTTCTTACTCCATTTCCCTATAACCAATTGATACTGATTTTATTCTGTTAATTTCCTTGGCATTTCTTGATTTAATTGCAAGTTTCTAAGTGTTTCTTTTTAAATTACCTTTCACTGGGACTTCCGGTCAAGATGGCGGCGCAGGTAAACGCGGTATCGGGTCCTCCCACAACCACATCAAAGTTACAACTAAACTACAGAACAACCATCATTCAAAACCGCCTAAAATCAAGCTGAATGGAAGTCCTACAATTACAAATTTAAAGAAGAAGCCGCATGGAGACTGGTAGGAGGGGCGGAGGCACGACGGGCTGGTCCCACACCAGCATGTGGCAGATAAAAATTAGGAGGATACTTCGGCTGGGAAGGTCCTCCCTGAGGACTGAGGGGTCCCCATCCCACACCAGGCGCCCAGCTCAGGGTTCCAGTGCCAGGAAGAGAAGTCCCCATAACTTCTGGCTGGAAAAACCAGCAGGAACTGAGGCTGAGGCGGCTGGAGCCCCCGGCAGCTCCTCTTAAAGAGCCCGCGCACGGACTTACTCAGACTCGTTCCCTCCAGGCTCTAGAGTGCGGGAGGCAGCTTGAAAGGCACCACAGTCATATGGGGAAGAACTGAGCTGTTTGGCATTAGAGCGAGGGCTGGAGAGGCAGCTTTCTCCTGGACAGACATGCTATCAGAGGCTTTTGTTTCTTTGGTGAGCCCTTCCCTGGGCCAGCCCCCATATCTGGGACTCCAGCAACATGGCTCACATTGTTTGCCCCGCCTTGGTGACTCCCTGAGGCCCCGCCCCACCCAATTTTAGGCCCACCCAAGCTGTTGCCAGTTGCTTTACCATAGGATTGTCCTGTCTTGGATCCTGCTTCAGCTTTTCCGAAATTCTTTCAAACAAGCAGCATCTGGTCTCAGCTAGCCCCATACCTCTCGTTAAGTAATACATAGAAACAAACACAGGGAGGCAGCCAAAATGAGGAGACAAAGAAACAGGTCCCAAATGAAAGAACAGAACAAAACTCCAGGAAAAGAACTAAGTGAAATGGAGTTAAGCAACCTAACAGATGCTCAGTTCAAAACACTGCTTATAAGGATGCTCAATGGACTTAGTGAGAACCTCAGTGAACTTAGTGAGGGCCTCAAGAGCATAAAAAAGGACCAGTCAGAAATACTGGATGCACAGTTAGAAATGAAGGAGGCACTAACTGAAATAAAGAATAATTTACACAGATTCAATAGTAGAGTAGGTAAAGCCAAGAAGCAAACCATCGATTTGGAATATAAGGAAGCAAAAAACGCCCAATCAGAACAGCAAAAAGAAAAAAGAATCCAAAAAAATGAGAATAGTGTAAGGAGCCTCTGGGACAACTTCAAGCATGCCAACATTCACATCTTGGGGGTGCCAGAAGGAGAAGAGAGAGAACAACAAATCGAAAACCTATTTGAAACAATAATGGCAGAAAACTTCCCGAACTTGGTGAAGGAAACAGACATACAAGTCCAGGAAGCACAGAGAGTGCCAAACAAGATGAACCCCAAGAGGCCCACACCAAGACACATCATCATGAAAATGCAAAAGGTTCAAGACAAAGAGAGAATCTTAAAGGCAGCAAGAGAAAAGAAGTTAGTTACCTACAAGGGAGTTCCCATCAGACTATCAGCTGATTTCTCAAAAGAAACTTTGCAGGCCAGAAGGGAGTGGCAAAAATATTCAGAGTGATGAAAAGCAAGAACCTACAACCAAGATTACTCTATCCTGCAAAGCTGTCATTTAGAATTGATGGCCATATAAAGAGTTTCCCTAACAAAGAAAAGCTAAAGGAGTTAATCACCACCAAACCATTATTATATGAAATGTTGAAGAGTCTTCTTGAAGAAAAAGATAAAAAAATAATGAACAAACAAAATGGCAATAAGTACATATCTATCAACAGTTGAATCTACAAACAAAATGAACAAGCAGAACAGAAACATTCTCAAAGATACATAGAACTTTTGTTGGTTACCAGATGGGTGGGGGCTGGGGGAATGGGTGAAAAAGGTGAAGGGATTAAATAGTACAAATTGGTTGTTAGACTGACAAACCTCAAAGGGAAGGGGGTTGGGGGGTGGGAATAAATAAACCAAAGATCTTATATGTATATATGTATAACCAATGGACACAGACAACAGTGTGGGGAAAGGCAGAAGGGGGGCGGGAATGGGGAGGAGGGGGTCTATGGGGGGAAAATGAGGAACATCTGTAATACATTCAACAATAAAGATAAGTTTAAAAAATAAATAAATAAGTAAATAAATTACCCTTCACTGGCTTTTAACTATAATTTCTTCATTTATTATATAGTGTTTATCCCAGAGCAGTTGTGTATCCAATACAACTTTCTTTGATGATAGGAATGTTCTAAAATCTTCCTTTTTTAATATCATAGCCAATAACTACATGAGGCAATTATACACTTGGAATATGGCAAATGCAATAAAGAGAATGAATTGTTAAATTATTTAGTTTTAGCTAATATAAACTTAAATAATACAGTTTTTTTTAATTGATTTTTTAGAGAGAGAGGAAGGGAGAGAGAGATAGAAACATCTATGAGAGAGAACATCGAATGGCTGCCTCCTACATGCCCCCCACTGAGGATCGGGCCCATCACCTGGGCATGTATCCTGATTGGGAATTGAACCAGCAACCTCTTGGTGCATGGGTCGATGCTCAACCACTGAGCCAGGCCCACAACCTGGGCATGTGTCCTGACCAGGAATCGAACCAGCTGGGCAACTATTACTATTATTTACATTCTGTGGGTTATCAGAGAACTGCTTCTAAGGTTGTAGGTATTGTGATGACCTATGGAGAGGAGAATTCAAGTAGGAAAAAAAGTGGAGCAGAGGACTATTCACAGACAAGAGAAATGTAGTGTGCATTTTAGAAAAACTAAAAGGATTACAGCGCAACAAAAACAGAGAGGATAGACAGAAACCTGACAGTCTGGCATGGAGTAGACCAGATGGGGGAAAAGCAATTTAGATGTGTGATTTCACCCAGAGAAAAATAGAAAAGTACCAAGTTGTTTCAAGCAAGGAATTATTGTTCATTTCTACCAGAGATGGCAAACTCAATGTCTACATAAAACAGGTAACTACTGCAAATACGTGACACGTCAGGGATAGGACTGATGTGCACTGAGAGCAGACACAGACCTAAGTAATTCACTCGAATGGACCCTCTTAAGTTGCCACTCTTCAGACTCCAGTTTAACTGAATAATTATCGGAATTTTACTGTAAATATTAAGTTATCCAGAAATGTTGGTCCTTAATATGCTATCTTGACACATATACTTACCTATAAGTAAATATCAAGTATAAAATAAGTTTAACTATATGTGAATGAATAGTAACATGAGATATTGCCATTTTGTAAAAATTGCCATTAAAACAAATATATGAAATAAAGGGTTGTTGTAATCAGTTTCAGTGGAGATCTTAAAGACTAGAACTTACATCCAGTATAATTTATAATTATAAAAATAACCATCTCTGGCAGATTATTTTATTAATGGTCCTAAGAATCATGCTTCTCTGTATCACATGGTTTGCTGCCTGTTTTTCTAAATAAAGTTTTATTTAAGAAATGCTCATTTGTTTATATATTTTCTATAGCTGTTTTCAGACTACAATGGCAGAACTGGAATTTGGTGAGAGACCCGATGTTCCACAAAACCTGAAACATTTGCTACCTGGCCCTTCGCAGAAAAAGTTTGCAGAATCGTTTCCCGGGGGTGAAGGCTATCTGGATGAGAACACAGACACACCTGCTGATGGGCAGCACCACGTGCTGCCAACCTGCATCCAGGCACATGTCTGAGAATCGCCCAGCTCACACACAGTCGTGTGAAACAAGAAACAAATTGTTGTTCTAAGCCACTGAGGTTTTTATTTTATTTTATTTATTTTCCTTTATTGATTTTAGAGGAGAGGAAGGGATAGAAAGAGAGAAACATTGATGAGAGAGACCATCGACTGGCCGCTTCCTGCCTGCCCCCCACTGGGGATTTGACCCACAACCTGGGCATGTGCCCTGACCGGGAATTGAACTGGTGACCTGCATGGGTCGCTGCTCAACCACTGAGCCACACCAGCCGGACGCCACTGAGGTCTTGGGTCGAGGTGTTAACAGCAGTGAATAAGTAAAACTGACGCTGTTGCAAGAGTGAGCGTGTGGCGTGGCCCGGGCTGCGCTGCAGGCGAGGTGAAAGCGCAGCGAGCGGACCACTCATAGAGGCTGGCAGAGCCGTGAGAAACTATCACTCACATTTCAAAGAACAGCATCCCATGCAACATATTGGCAGAAAAATGAGCAAAAGTGCTTTTCCTGCAGTAACTTGGACAAAGAAAATTTACCACATTGACTGTGTACCTGGCAAAGGGCTGTCCTGGGGGGAGGAAGGAAGTGCCAACCAGCTCCTCTTAGTTGTAAACTGGACATACTGGTTTGAAAATGAAACTGATTGTCCTCCCCAGTGTCTCCATGAGGAAAAAAATTCTCAAAGTAAGAACTGACCTCCTTAGTGTGATGATTAAATTAAGAATCAGCCTAATTGCCCAGCCAGTGTGGCTCAGTGGTTGAGCATCCATCCATGCACCAAGAAGTCGCCGGTTCGATTCCCAGTCAGGGCACATGCCCAGGTTGTAGGCCCTATCCCCAGTGGGGAGCATGCAGGAGACGGCCAATCGATGTTCTCTCTCATCGATATTTCTATCTCTCTCTCCTTCTCCCTTTTTCTTTAAAATCAATAAAGAAAAAAAGATTAAAAAAAAAAAAAAAAGAATCAGACTAAGATTCCTTGTTAAGACCTCTTAAAAGAATTGCAGTGTTGCCTAGCATATCTTGCATGGCCCCGTGTCTGTGGTGATTCAACCAGCTCTGGAGGTAGGGGTAGGCATTCACATGAGGTGGATACTCCCACTCGGCTGGCTCACAAAATTCCTTCATACTTGACGACTGGCTCTCCCCAGTCAGTGCCCGCTGGCCTTGCATTCCGCCACAGAGGAGACACCCTCAGTCAGAATGCCCAGTGAGTTTCAGATACCACCACTTTCGCGTGTACGGAGAAGAATCCTTCTCACCTCTCAGCTTTGTTCTCTGTGAAATATCTGATTGTGCACAAACAGACCCATGAACCTGAGACTGACAAAAGGCAATAACGGAAAAGCCTGAGATACTTGAGAAATCTGAGAACCGAGCAGAGGTGAACTTGCTTTATGGAAGAGAAAATCTTATGAAAAAAAGGAAAAAATCGCTCCTATGAGAAAGTGGATGTATGAGAGCAAAAGTGGCCGAGACATGCCTAGAGGAAATTTACATGAAGCAAAACCTTTTACTAGTTCTCAGCTTTGTCATCTGGATTTGGGGTGCTATAGAGAGGAAGAATGAGGAAGGAACTGGAGAAAATTACACACCCTGACACTGAGGGTCCAGGAATTCAAAAGGCTTAAAAATAATAAAGCAGGAGGGAAGTGTGTGTATTTTTCTTGTGGTCTGCCCATTAACCTTTTACATTTCTCCTTTTAAGGGCTCACCATATCCAAAGTAGAAGCAAGAGGTTGCCACTTAAAAACTAGTCTTTGAGGTCATAAGATGATAAAAATAGATAAGATTTTTAATAACCTTGTTTACAAGTTAAGGGAAATAAGCACAGACAATGTGAATTAATCTATTAAAACAATAAAACTAAATGCTTTAGCAAATACCATTTTAAGGCAAGGAGCTATGTTAGAGTATCAAAAGGAAAATGGAAAACAATATCCATCATTATGGAAATTAAAATCCAGTTGGGTAAATGTGGACATGTGCTCCAGGCAATAGGAGATTAAATAAGTGTGAAATTTTGTCTCAACTAGTGTCAGATTAGAGTTTTTAGTCAGCCATAAGGCTGTGATTGTATAAACAATGGCTTAATGTTATCTTTTATTGAAAAGCTGCCTGAGAGATTTATTCCACTGAACTCTGTATCCCTATAATAATTGATGACAAATACTTTTACTGATTTCTGGCATAGTTTAAACTGATTCTGAACTGTATGTTCCAAATTGAGGATATTTACCACTGATAGGTCTTTATGATCAATTGATTGCTGATAGCCATGGAACAGTTTAATCAAAATAGTGTTCTCTCTTGGATTCCAATAATAGTTATTAGCAGGAACATATATATGTGCAGGACCACCTATGTTCTGTGTCAGGAGGCAAGTTGTTATGAATTGAATTTCTCAGTAAGGGTGTAGTTGCATGGACAGGATTCAGTGACTAAGATGGTTACTATTTTTAAATAGAGAGTAAATAATGTGAACTATCATAATTAGTTTTAAGTATTATAACTGTTGTTCTTTTTAAATTTAGAGAGAAATATAACCTGACCAAAACCAAATTAATTAAGATTGACACCGCAGAATGTTTCTATGTTTGTGTTAAAATACATTATTGAAACAAACAAGCTTTGCTTGGCCAGTTTGGCTCAGTGGATTGAGCGTCGGCCCATGGACTGAGAGGTCTTGGTTCGAGTCCCAGTCAGGGCACATGCCTGGGTTTCAGGCTCAATCCCAAGTGGGGGGCGTGCAGGAGGCATTCGATTGATGTTTCTCTCTTTCATCGATGTTTCTATCTCTCTCTCTCCTTTCCTCCCTCTCTAAAATATCAATAAAAACATATTTAAAAACAAAAACAAAATACAAACAAGCTTTACATGCCTACTGAGCTGATAAATCCCATCACCAACATTTTTCCCTGTGGCATAATTTTATGGCTGCTGTTCTGACATTGTTAATAACTTGCATGATAAAAATCACAACCTTTTTTTTTCACATCTCTATTGTGCTAAACATTCTATTCTTTTCAAGGCAGACAACAAGAAAAAAATGAAAGAGAATATAATTTTAATAAGAACTTGGATCTTGCTTTACAGAATTACACTCTATAGAAATGGCTAATATTAACATGGCTTTTGGGTTAAAATGTAGTTGCAAAGTTTTGAATACTATTATTTTAACCTCAAAAATAACTCTTGGAACACAATGGAAGAAAAGCCTGCATAGAATGATATGTTTATGACATAAAAGTAAATGAAAGCATAGAACATGTTATTGAGCTGCCCATCACAAAGTCATATGTTTATGAAAGTAAAAGCCTTAGAAAGTGCTGAGAGTAAATTTTAAAAAACAGTCCTAGTTCTTTATTTTAACATCTGAAATACATATAACAATTAAATAAACTTGGTAAGACTAATCATATCAAAAAACAACCTAACAGTCTAAGATTAAGAAAGTAAACTTTCATTACATTTCCAGATTTATTAAATGACCCTTTTGTCTCAGTGTATGCTCATATAATGTTATTCTAGTGCTGGCTAAAATGAAATAAAATCTTACCTTTGTGGAAGAAATTATATTAAGTATTACATGAGCATTAGTTATTGTAATACTTACATAGTATATTTGTAATTATGATTAATTCTCATTTTCTAGATAAAGAAACTGAAGCTAAGCCAATAAATTATTTTTAAAGGTGCAAATTATTAAGTAGCTGAGCAGGAACTTGAGATGGTCTCTTGAAATATACTACACTTTATGGTTTGTTTGATTGAAAACTAGTTTAATCATTAAAAATAATTATGTATTTTTTTCACCCAACCTATATTTATTTAGTACATATTAGGTGTTTGTTACTTTCTTAGGCCCTCAAGATACACTGAAGAAGAACATATACTAAATCTTTGTTCTCATAGAATCTATGTTGGATTGGAGCTAATAACCGGCAAATACAAACACAAGGTAACATCCGTGGAAGAATAAGAAAAAGGGCTTATATAAACAAGCAGATGAAGAATACTTTTCAAAAAGGGATATTTGAGTTGATTCTTGAATGGTGAGACAGACCCGAGGAGGCAGTTGGAAAGGGGAAGAGAAGGCTAAATATATGTGCAATTGGATTCCCAGTAAGAAACAAAATAGAGTGTAGAAGTAATTTAATGAGAGACAATACCTTAAAGTTTTGTAAATTATTGAAAGGAAATTAAGATACCAATTGGTCTCTATATAAAAGTAAACAAATAAATAATTTAAAAAAGATTTCAGTTCAAACACATAAAATAAACCCTTAAAAAATTGCCACTGGAATTAGCCAGTATTCCAGTGGCAAATTCTCTAAGGTTTTATAATTATGTGTAATATACATATTAGTTTTATTTAATATGTGTAATATTAGTACATTATTAGTTATATAGTAATATTATTATAATACTGTAATATTATAATAGAGTATATAATACATAGAATATATGACAGACTAGAAGACAGAATATTTAAATTTTAACAATAGTGTTAGTAATATATATATAACATTAATAAAATATGTATGAAAATCACCATGATAATTAGATGACTACTATGATTTAAGTAGGACTTAATAAAATACAGAATAGAAATAGGATATTGATGAGGATGAGGATAATGGAGTAAAGTGTACAAAATTTTTGTTATTTTTGTTTTTGTTAATCCTCACCCAAGGATATTTTTTTATTGATTTATAGAGAGAGAGAAAGAGAGGGAGGGAGAGAGAGACAGAGAGAAACATTGATGTGAGAGAGACACATTGATTGGTTGCCCCCCACACCACCCCAACCAGGGATGGGTATCAAACCTGCAACCCAGATATGTGCCCTTGACTGGAAATTAAATCTGAGATCCTTTGGTCTGCAGGTTGACACTCTAACTGTTGAGCCAAACAGGCCAGAGCTAACATGTACAAAGTTTAATGCAGTACTTAGAAATATACTAAAACTACAAATTAACATGTAGATCTCTTAAATTTCATACATTATATTAGGGATGATGTAATTTCTAGAAAAAATCATATTGTTCATAGCATGAAAGATATAAGATTCTAAATTTGGATACGCCTATTAATATGGTTTCAAAACTTTAGGAAAAACTACATGGGAACTCATTGAGATGTAAACTCAATATTATTAGATTCATATTCTATGTAAAAATATATATGACATTTGCAAAAAGAGATCAATATATTTCCTAAGGTGAAAATTATACAGAATATGTTTTGGTATACAAAACAATTAGTTTGAAATTAGCATCCAACATATAACAAGAAAATACCTTTTATTTGGAAAATTAAAATATCCTATTAAATAAATTATTAATTAATAATCTTAGTTGAAACTATAAAATGTATAACTGAATGATAAGTAAATGAATACATATGAATACCTGTGCAATGCTGCTAAAAGAAATATAATCTTAGAAGCAAATATTAGTAAGAAAAACTGGTTTTAAGTTTATGGACTAATATCCATATGAATCTAGGAAAATTTGTCAAAGAAAGTAAATATAAAGATAAAAACAAAAATTGATGAAATAGAGAACTATACTACAGCAGTAGAATCACATATTTATTCTTAAAATGACTAAAATTATGCATGCCAAAAATTATAATACAGATAAAGACACTATATACCATCACTTAGATCTGGTATTAAATATTTAAGGCAATGTAGTAATGCAAGAAAGAGAAATGGTATTATAAAAATAGGAAAGAAAGAAAGAAAACTCCCATTTTTTATGAGGTGGTAGAAGGCAAAGATGTGGAACACAATGAAACAAAAGATAAATTTAGGGATATAAAACCCAGTTTAGAAATTTCCAGGATACAAGATCAAAATAAAATATTCCATTAAGTTTCTATAAAATTGCACTGACTTGTGAATGTAAAGGCATACAAATTCCAATTTCAGGAAAATACATAAAACACTCAGAAAAATATTGAACAATATATGTAAGGCACATAAAAAAAAACCCCACAAAATTATAAAACAATAATGCAGGAAACTGAGAAAAAAATATCTACTTAGCAATACATATATCATGTATATTAAAGATTCAATATTAGAATAATGTTTATTGTCACCAAATTAATTGTAGATTCAACTTAGTCATAACAAAAAATCTAATAAATAAATTCTAAAACCTAAATGGGAAAAAATAAGAATAACCAAAATATTTTTAAAGAATAGAAAACAGAAAAGATTTGCTCTTTCAGATAGCAGGAATTGTTATAAATCTAAAGTGATAAAGACAGTGTAGATTAGGCCATGGTAAATGAAAAAAGAGGTTGAACAGGAGAATTCCAAAATGGCATCAGGAGTGAATGGAAGCTACAGAGACCACTCCCAGGACCAAACTGGAATTACAACTAAAATAAAGACAAATCCTTGGGGAAAACCAACAAAAAAAGCAGCTGGAGAGGACCTGTATAACCAGGGACAGAAAAAGTACAGTAAATCGAACCTAGTAGGAACTGTGGAGGTGCAAGAGGGCAGGCAGAGAGCCCACAGACAGCAGCTGTTTTAGCTGTGAGCAGCTCCCTCAGGGTTAAAATCCCAAGCCAGCTCCACAGCACAGAGGGCCAGGACAGAGCACTAAATTAGCAACAGCCACTCACCTTGGGCTCCAGCAGAAGGAGGGCAGATTGGACTGGAACTGTGTGGAGACTTGGGAGCTTGGAGAGCTGGGAGGGCAATGGAATTTTTTGCTGAATCACTCCCTCACAGGACAGTAGCCATGTTATTCCAAGAGGCCCTTTCCAGAGCCCAGGGAGAAGCAATAGCCCCTCCCTCAGGAATTTAACACCACCCAGCCAGGGGCCAGGCCAGAGAAATGCAAACTGAGGCTCATGAACATCCAGGAGGCATCTGCCCCACATGCTGGAAATCCTCTTACCCTGAACACCTGAGGGCTTTTTTTTATTCAGCTGAGGGCTATAACCCAAGACTAATAGCCTCCAGGCAAAAAGCTAGAGGATAACTGAACCATTCCTGGGCTTGCAAATTTACCCAGGAAAGTAAGACTTGACAGTGGTGTTTAACATGGGTGCTGCCACACTCATCCAGACCCAGTACAGGGAGCCACAACCAGCAAAACAACAACACCCACAGGGAAAATTTGGCAAGCTCCAAAACCCAATGAGACAGCCAAAATGATGAAACAAAGAAACTAATCCCAAATGAAAGAACAAGAGAATTCTACTCAAGAAGAGATAAATGAAATACAGTTAAGCAAGTTATCAGAGGTAGAGTTCAGAGTGATGATAATGAGGAAGCTCAACAGCATGAATAAAGATATAAAAACATTGAAAACCAACCAATTGAAAATGAAGAATGACATAGCAGAAATAAGAACATTTTGGAAGGAGTAACCAGCAGAGTAGAGGAAGCTGAGGACTGGATCAATGAATTAGAAGACAGGTTAGAAAAAAATCACCCAATCACAGAACCTAAAAGAAAAAACAATGAAAAAACACAAGGACAGCTTAAGAGAATTGTGGGACAATATGAAACATAACAATATCTGCATCATAGGCATTCCAGAAGAAGAAGAAAATGAGCAAGGGTAGAAGAACATATTTGAAGAAATAGTGACAGAATAATTCCCTAACTTGGTGAAGGAAAAAGATTTACAAGTTTAAGAAGCACAGAGAGTCCCAAGTAAGAAGAACCCAAACAGGCCCACACCAAAACACATAATAATTAAAATGCCAAAAAGTAAAGACAAAGAGATAATCCTAAAGGCAGCAAGAGATAAGCAACAGGTTACCTACAAAGGAACCCCCATCAGGCTATCAGCTGACTTCTCAACAGAAACACTACAGGCCAGAAGGGAATGGCATGAAGTAATCAAGGTAATGAAAACAAGGATCTGAATCCAAGACTACTCTATCCCCCAAGGCCATCATTCAAAAATGGAAGGTGAAATAATGAGCTTCCCAGACAAAAAAAGGCTGAGGGAATATATTAGCACCAAACCAGCACTGCAAGAACTGTTAAAAGGACGGATGTAATTAGTAGAAGAAATAGAAAGAAAAATATAACCACAATAAACAAAAATGGCAATAAATAAGTATATATCAATAATCACTTTAAATGTAAATTTATTAAATGCTCTGATCAAAAGACACAGAGCAGCTGATTGGATAAGAAAGAATGACTCATATATGTTGTTTACAAGAGACCCACCTCACAACAAAAGAGTCACATAGGCTGAAAGTGAAGGGATGGAAAAAATCTTCCAAGCGAACAGAAAAAAAAAAAAAATGAGTTAGGGTAGCAATACTCATATACAATAAAATAGACTTCAAAATGAAGGCCATAACTAGAGACAATGAAGGCCACTACATAATATTGAAAGGATCTATCCAACAGGAAGATGTAACCTTGGTAAACATATATGCACTCAATATAGGAGCACCAAAATATATTAAAAATCTTCTGGAGGACTTCAAAGGAGAAACTGACAGCAATACAATCATAACAGGGGACTTCAACACCCCACTGACATCACTGGATAGATTCTCTAGACAAAAAATTAACAAGGAAACAGAGACTCTAAATGATGCACTAGATCAAATGGACTTAATAAATATCTACAGAGAATTACACCCCAAAACTGCAGAATCCACATTCTTCTCAAAAGCACATGGGACATTCTCAAAGATAGATCACATGTTAGGACACAAACTAAGTCGCTACAAGTTCAAGAAGATTGAAATCCTATCAAGCATCTTCTCAGATCATTCATCACAATGGCATGAAACTAGAAATCAGTTGCAACAAGAACATGCAAAAACATATGAACACATGGAGGCTAAATCGCATGTTACTGAACAATGAATGGGTTACCATGGAGATCAAGGAAGAAATTAAAAACTGTCTGTAAAACAATCAAAATGAACACACAACAACACAAAATCTATGGGATGCAGCGAATGCAGTCCTGAGAGGGAAATTCCTATCACTACAGGCCTACCCCAAGAAACAAGAAAAATTTCACATTGACTATGTAACTTCACAACTTAAAGAACTAGAAAGCAAACAAAAAGAAAAACCCAGAACAAGTAGAAGGAAATAAATAGTAAAGATCAGAGCAGAAATAAATGACAAAGAGACTAAAAATATAATTCAAAAGATCAATGAAACAAAGAGCTGGTTCTTTGAAAAGATAAACAAGATTGATGGACCCTTAGCTAGACTCACCAAGAAACAAAGGGGGAGGACCCAATTAAACAAAATCAGAAATGAAAGAGGAGAAGTAACATCTGACACCACAGAAATACAAAGAATTTTTACAAATACTATGAACAATTATATGCCAACAAATGGGACAATCTAGGCAAAATGGACAAATTTCTAGAAACACATAGTCTCCCAAAACTGATCTGGGAAGAGATAGAAAACTTGAACAGACTAATATAAACTAAGGAAATTAAAGATGTAATCAAGAATCTCCCTCCAAACGAAAGCCAAGACCTGGACAGCTTCACGAGGGAGTTTTACCTAACATTAAAAGAAGATCTACACCCATTCTCCTCAAATGATAACAAAAAGTTAAAGAAGAAGGAAGACTTCCAAACTCATTTTATGAGGCCAGCATAATTCTAATTCCAAAAACAGATAAAGACACTACAAAGGAAAAAAACTACAAGCCAATATCCCTAATGAACATAGATGCCAAAATCCTTAACAAAATATTAGCAAAGTGGATCCAGCAATACATTAAAAAAATTATTCACCAATGACCAAGTGAGATTCATCCCAGGGATGCAAAGCTGTTGCAATATTCGCAAATCAATAAATGTGATATTCCACATAAACAAAATGAAAGATAAAAACCATATGATCATGTCAATAGACACTGAAAAAGCATTCGACAAAATCCAGCACCCATTTCTGATAAAAACGCTCAGCAAGGTGAGAATAGAGGGATCATATCTTGACATAATAAAGGCCATATATGAAAAACCTACAGCCAACATCATGCTCAAAGGGCAAAAACTAAAAGCATTTCCCTTAAGAACAGGAAAAAGACACGGATGCCCACTTTCGCCACTCTTATTTAACATGGTACTGGAAGTCTTAGCCACAGCTATTAGATGTGAAGGAAACATAAAAGGGATCCAAATTGGAAAGGAGTAAGTGAAACTCATTATTTGCAGATGACATGATATTGTACATAGAAAACCCTAAAGACTCGAAAAATCTACTAGATTTAATAAACAAATTTGGCAAAATAGCAGGATAAAAAATTAACGTCAAGAAATTTATGGCATTCTTATACACCAATAATAAACTTACAGAAAGAGAAACTAAAAAAACAATCCCTTTTACTATTGTGGCAAAAAAATTAAGATACCTAAGGATAAACTTAACCAAAGAAGCAAAGGACCTATTTGTAGGACTATTGTAAAAAGAAATAGAGGAAGATATAACAAAGTGGAAGCATATACCTTGTTCATGGATTAGAAGAATTAACATCATTAAAATGTCCATACTACCCAAAACAATCTATAGATAAAATGCAATCCTCATTAAAATACCAATGACATATTTCACAAATCTAAAACAAGCACTTCAAAAGTTCATTTGGAACCAAAAAAGACCCCAAACAGCCACAGCAATCTTGAAAAAGAAGAACAAAGAAGAAGGGATCGTTTGCCCTGGCCGGTTTTGCTCAGTGGTTAGAGCGTTGGCCCGCAGACCAGAGAGTCCAGATTTGGTTCCCGCTAAGGGCACGTACCTCTATTGCAGTTTGTCCCCAGCCCCGGTTGGGGTCATGTGGGTGGCACCAGTCGATGTGTCTCTCTCACATTGATGTTTCTCTCTCTTTCTTCACCCTTTTCTCCCTCCTGCTCTATCTGAAGATCAATGCAAAAATGCCCTTGGGTGAGGATAAAAAAAAAAAAGGAGGGATCACAATACCAACTATAAGGTTACACTACAAAGCCATTGTGATCAAAATAGACTGGTACTGGCACAAGAACAGGCATATAGGTCAATGGAACAGAACAGAGAACCCAGAAATGGACCCAAGACATTATGCTCAATTAATATTTGACAAAGTTGGCAAGAGCATACAATGGAGTAAAGACAGCCTCTTTAATAAATGATGTTGGGAAAATTGGACAGCTACATGCAAAAACATGAAACTAGACCACCAACTTACACCATACCTAAGAATAAACTCAAAATTGATAAAACACTTCAATGTGACTTGCGAATCCATAAAAATCCTAGAAGAAAACGCAGGCAACAAAATTTTAGACATCACACACAGCAGAATTTTCACTGATATAACACTAAGGCAAGAAAAACAAAGGAAAAAATTAATACATGGGACTATATCAAACTAAAAAGCTTCTGCACAGCAAAAGAAACAAGCATCAAAATGGAAAGGGAACCAACTACATGGGAGAGCATAATTGCCAACGATCCCTCAGATAAGGGGTTAACTTCCAAAATATATAGAGTACTCATACAACTCAACAAAAGGAAGACAAAGAATCCAATTAAGAAATGGGCAAAAGACCTAAATAACACCTCTTCAAACAGGACATACAAATGGCCAAGAGACAAATGAAAAAATGCTCAACATCACTAATTATCTGAGAGATACAAATTAAAACAACTGTGAGGTATCATCACACCTGCCAGAATAGCTGCCATCAATATATCATCAAACAAGTGCTGGCAAGGGTGTGGAGAAAAGGGGACTCTAGTACACTGTTGGTGGGAATGCAGACCGGTGCAGCCACTATGGAAAACAATATGGTGTTCCCTCAAAAATTAAAAATTGATCTGCCATTTGACCCAGTGATCCCACTTCTAGGAATATATCCTAAGAAGCCTAAAACACCAATCAGAAAGAATATATATACCCCTATGTTCATAGCAGCACTATTTACAATAGCTAAGATCTGGAAACAGCCCAAGTGTCTATCAATAGGTGAATAGATAAAAGAGCTGTGGTACATATACACGGTGGAACACTATGCAGCTGTAATAAAGAAAGACAACATGGAGGGACCTGAAGAGTATTATGCTAAGTGAAATAAGCCAATCAGAGAAAGACAAATACCACATGATCTCACTTACCTGTGGAATATAATGAACAAAATAAGCTAATGAACAAAATAGACCCAGAGACATAGAAAGGAATCCAATTCAGACTGACAAACCTCAGAGGAGGGATGTGGGGGTGGGGGTGGGGGGATGAGATAAACCAAAGAACTTACATGCTCATATGCATAATCAATGGACATGGACAACAATGCTGGGGGGGGGGCAGGATCAGGAGGGTGTCTAGGGGAGAAAATGGAGAAACATTTGTAACAAAAATAAGTTAATAAAAATTGCAACAGCAACAACAAAAAAAGAGGTTGAACAGAGTAGTAAATAAATATTTTCAAATAAATGGTGTGGGGCCACTGAAAATTCACATATGAAGTAAGCAAAGCCTGACCCCTAGCTTCTGCTTGCACAAAAAACTAAGTTAATTTTTAAATCCTAAATAGTATATTATAATATATGAAAATATCTTCGTAACCTACAGATATTTGTAAACCAATACACAAAAAATCTTTTTCCACAAGTGAAATAACTACTGAACTGCATTATCTTAATATATTAAAACATCAGCAAAAGACCAAGAAGAAAGGGAAAATGAAAATCAGCCTTTTGAAAATATATTTGTAACTTATTTAACTAAACATTATCAATAAAATGTCCAGATGTATAACAAAATAAGAAAAATATCAGACTACAAAACTGGCAAGAGATCTTAGCCATTTTTTAATAAAGAGTATCTCAAAATCTAATATGAAAGGGCCTCAACATCCTTCCTTGTCAGGAATAGTAAAAGGCAGAAATATGCTATGAACCTACAATCAGGACTAAAATTTCAAAAATAGAAATTATAAAAAATTCATAAGAATATGAATCAATGAATCTTTTGGTGAAACAGTAAATTGGTACAACTATCTCCTAAAGTTCAGGTATATCTACTGATGTAATGTGCATCATCAGATAATATGCTAATTTCTAACAAGAAATACCCACAAGAAAGTTCTCCAAAACTCAATTGTAGTAGCTAAAACCTGGGAACAACACTAATGTTAACCAATAATATAAAGTGAATACAAATTGGGATATATTCATACATAAATTTTTCTTTAGCAATAAAAGAATTCTGAACTCTTTTATTCTGTTTCCAAAGATAAATCTCAGAGAAATAATGTAACCAATGAAAGAAGGCACAAAGAAACAAACTTCTTGCTTTCCTTTACGTACAATTTATGAACAAGCAAAATTAAACTATAACTTTAGGTATAAATACTTGGGTGAGAAAACTCTAAAGAAATAAACCGAATTACATAAAAGTCAGAATACTTTGAAGAAGCAGTGAGTTTTGGAAGAGGTATGAGGAATACTTTGGGTTCCTGAAAATGTTTTCTTTTTCCATGTGGTAATTAAATAAATGTTTAGTTAATAATAAGCACATTAAGTTGTACTTTAAGATTTTATGCTCTTTTCTTTCATCATAAAAAATGAAAAGTCATTTATATTCAAGACAGAGAGAGAATGAAGGTGAGAAATGAGAGACAGTGAGTATAAAAATATATTAGAAGAAATAAGTTCTTAAAAAAGAGAAATAGCTGGTGGTAGGGGATATGTAATTAAATTTTGTTTGTTTCTTTTTTTTTTAAATTATGGGAGGCATTACAATATGAATATATAATAGTTGACATATTAATATATAAAATTTTTCTTATAAATTAATGAACTGAAAATTAGTTGTTACAGAACCAAAGAGTTTACTAATTTAAATAATAGGATAGAAGGTCATAGAAAAATATTTACTATCACTATGGTAATAAAGATTTTAAAATATTGTGATGTCAAATATATTTTGACCTACAACATTTGCAGAAAAATACACACACACACACACACACACACACACACACGCACACAGAGTGGAACAAAAGCCTGTTTACAGTTGTTCATATGGAAAATAATACATTAATGAATACATAATAATACAAGAATAAACTCTGTGTTTCTCATCTTCATAACTGTAAACATACTTTTGCCACACCCTGTATATAGTGTGTATACTGAAGAAGTGTATATTTTGATGAGAAACAAGCATTCTGTACACAGTTATTTAGAGTAAAATACTGTTTAATATTCCAGAAGAGTATCTGACAAAAGTCAACTAAAACATTAAAATATGCTTTCCTTAGATATAGAAATTCCACTCCTAAATATTTAATAAAAGAGAATAAATTTATATCTCCAGAAAAATATATGCAAAATTGTATTGTAATATTGTTAACAATTGCTGAATTAGAAAATAATCAGTTGCTATCTTTGCAAAATTGACCAAAATGATTATATTTATGGATATTTAAAAAAGGTGCTTGATATAGTCTTTATTCTTAATTATAAAAGCATTTTGTAAGAAAGCATATATAGTATTCTCCAATTTGGGGGTAGAGAGAAGGTAATTTATTTTCTGTTTATCGATCTATCTTCTCACATATTTTTATAAAGAATTAAAAATAATAATGACAATGGACAACACTCATGTACTGCTTAATTCAGGTCAAACAGTTTTTGAATGAACATTTATGATATTATTTAACCTTTACAAGTGCCCTGTGATAAATATACTACTCTAATATCATCTGTGTTTTTTAGATTCAAAATGTATGACACAAAAGGTTAATTAACCTGCCCCTAACAAGCTTTCAGTGGTAGAGTTTGAATTTTAATTCAGGCATTTGCTTCAGCCTTCATGCTCTTAAACACTAAACTGAACCCTCATCACTGTAAATTACTGTATTGTACTAACGCAATAAGAAACAAACCATAATCTCAACAGGTATTTTTTCTTATCCTGTGGGCTGCTAAATCTCATAGAGAAGTCCCAGTACATCAGCAGCCCTCAATCAGTGGCTGCCTGACGTGTGGTTTGAAAGGCTAGACTTTTTGGTGCAGTTAATGCTCCAGAGGGGTCCATGTATAGATAAAGCCAAGGCTAGACTTGACCTGAGACAGTTACAAATTGTGGTCACTTTGCATGTTTAAATATGGCTCCATTTGTGTCTAAAAACCTCTGGAACTGAAACACTTGAGGACTAGAGGGGATGTACTGGAAAGTCATGAGTGCCACCTGGAGTGGGGGACACGCACACTATGAAGGTGTTCATACTGGTAATAAGATGTAGGGTTTCATTATGGAATAATGACTAAATACACAAGAGGAAAAGATAGTTGGAAATAAATTCAAGCATCTGAGGATGCATGATCTATGGAGCTGCATCAAATGTATTGTTGTTTGCTTCTTATTTTGCTTAGAGTAAATTTCCTCCTGGAAAATTTCTGAGTCCCTGATAAAAATAGAGCAAGGTTTTCTAGTGGACCACTGATGTATAAACATCCCCCTAGATATTGCAAAATCTTGCTTACAGACTAAATAAATACTGCTGCTGTTGGGTCTCACAATAAAGATAGAGAATCCAAAGTTAGATAAATTGAAACCAAAATCCAGCTTAATAAGTTTGACATCCTAATTCTTTCAGTCAATTAATCATTGGTAATTAGGATGAAACATAGAAATTAATTCATTACTCTTGTTCTCAATGCATGAACATCTATCAATCAGAAAGACAAAAAGTGGGAACAATAAGAATTTGTAAGATGAAAACCAGGAACTAAATAGGTTTAAAGAATAATGGCATATAAGTATGCCATTCTAAAACAGCTTAATATAAAGAAAAGATTTCTTTTTTGAGGAATATTAATTTGGCCCAAACCTCATATTCAATTAAATTACTAAACTCTATTTTTTTTCTCAATTTTGATAATGCAAATGTACAGATGTTTTAGTTTATAACAAAACATTCAATATCATATTTTACACATTTAATAAAGAAGTCAATGTAAATGTTAAATTAAATTAATACCAATTATGCATATTTAATAATATGTATAATTATTAAAGCACTGCTTAGGAAATAATATTAAGATAAGAACGAATAGAAGTCAAAAATTTTTTACAATTGAATCTTTTAAAAACTGAATTCTAAGATATTACAGGAGGATAGGAGAGAGGGCAGGAGGGAGAAAAGAAAGGAAGGAGGTGGGAGAGAGAGTGAGAGACAGAGGCACAGAGACAGAGAAATGAAAAGAAAAATGTCCAAGAATAGTTTTTTTTTCAGTTTCAGAAGAAATGCTCTTATAGTACAATATACATTTAAAATAGAAGGGACAAAAGCTCTGTTCATTACTTCCCCTCTTCTCTTCCTTTTGGAGTCCTGCCAAATGTCATTATTAAGGTGACTATTTACATACAGTGTCATAACATGGTGAGCTTAAAGGTTAAAGTCGGCAGTAGGAAGAACTTCATTAAAAGGCCACATTTTAGAAATAGGAAGGTCTTTGTACAAGTAATGTTAAATGGGGAATTAAGGCAATGACCCAAGTAATTAAAATAAAACAAACCCTATGCATCTGAGAGAAAAATAGAACTTTGAGGCTTAAATCATCACAAATTACTGTCTACATTCATCAAATTAATGGGGTAAGTACTTAGCATGAAGTTTAAATAGGCGGCGTATCTTCCAACTGAAGTCATTTCTATATGCAGACCCTGATTTACTGACTTTTGTTTTATTCTTTCCAAAGTCTCAGTGATTAATTTCTTTTAACCAAATGAACTAATTTTGATATTAAGGCAGGAAAATATCTTATAGCTAGTGGGTACTAAGTAGTTGTGTTTATTTTTAAATCCATACTTTATAAGGTTCAGAGAAATATTAAATTGTATTGTAGCAAAAGTAGACATTGCATAATAAAATTTTATCCATTCAAGTTATCTAAGATATGTAAATTAGAACCCCTATACGATGCCTGTAACTCTGCATACCTCTTATTTCCTAAAGTCCTTGAGAAACCAAGGCTGTCAGAATCCACGATCTCGTGTATGTCCCACCATCGGGGACCCTGACAATCAATGTGCACTGCAGCATGGGCACTTTTCTGCTTCTAATGTTCCTTTTCTGGCCTCCCTCCCCTCCTTTCTTCATTCCTTCCTTCTCTCCTTTTCTCCTTTCCTTCTTCCTCCTCCTTTCTCTCCTTCCCTCTCCCTCTCTCCCTTTCATTCTCCCTCCCTCTCTCTACCCCAAACCCTCCCTCCCTCCCCTGGCCACAGAAAAACAATGGGAAGTAGAAAACTGTAAATAAAATAAGAAATACTTATTAAAAATGTAATATGTTCTGGGAGTTTGGAGTGTTTAAAGCTCAAACTAAGTTATAAAGTAAATAATAAAAACAAAATATCATATCAAAACAAGCCCGGCTGGTGTGGCTCAGTGGTTGAACGGCACCAAGAGGTCACCGGTTTGATTCCCGGTCAGGGCATATGCCCAGGTTGTGGGCCTGATCCCCAGTGGGGGGCATGCAGGAGGTGGCCAATCGATGATCTCTCTCATCTATGTTTTTATCTCTCTCTCCCTCTCCCTTCTTCTCTCTCTAATATCAATAAAGAAAAAAATTAAATATATATATATATATATAAAAACAAAATAAGCTGATGAACAAAATAGACCCAGAGACATAGAAAGGAGTATGGGTCAGACTGACAAACCTCTAAGGAGGGGGTGGGGGGGAGGGATGAGATAAACTAAAGAACTTATATGCATGTATGCATAACCAATGGATATAGACAACAATGCTGGGGGGTTGGGGGGGCGGGATGGGGAGGAAGGGTCTAGAGGGGAGAAAGGAGAAACACCTGTAACAAAAATAAATTAATAAAAATTGAGGAAAAAAATATATAAGAGGAATCTTACAAGAGCAAACTATTGCAGAAGTAGAAAATAGATGAAAAACGTTTCTCATTACGTGTCTGTCTGACTGGGGCCTGGGAGCGAGCAGACCTGTGCGTGGGAACCAGGAACCAGAATGGCACACTGAGCAAGTGTTTTTGTTTTGTTTATCCTCACCCAAGGACATTTGTCCATTTTTTGTTCAGATAGAGTGGGAGAGAGAGAGAGGAAGAGAGAGAGAGAGAAACATCGACGTGAAAGGGACACATCGAGTGGCTGCCTCCCGCACGACCCAACCAGGGCCGGGGACAAACTGCAACCGAGGTACGTGCCCTTAGCGGGAACCGAACCCGGGTCTCTCTGGACCGCAGGCCGACACTCTAACCGCTGAGCCAAACCAGCCAGGGCTGAGCAAGTGTTTTGAAATGTTCTCCAGGAGAGATTGTTACCCATATGAGACCAACTGAGCATGTCTGAGAGAGAACATTCTTACTGCACCCCCAAATCCCAAGGAGGCATGAATACCCAACTGTCACGTTCTTCTTAGGGCATGCAGAGTGGCACCAGGGAAAGGGTATAAAGCTTCAGACTGAGATACCTAACACATGTTCTGTTCCAGACAAGTTGAATTAGAGAGAATTAGAGTTATAGAAATGAGAGACACCTTCACTGTGTATTTGGCAATTATAATACTAGAATTTGTAAGGGGTTTTTGGACCTATAGTGAAGTGAGATGATTAAGTGAAGAAATCTTGGAGGCAGGTTAGGTCAAATCCAAGTATGATTTCTAATTCCCCCATCCTCGGTCACTTGCCAAATGGATACTCTGGGCAGCCTTATGTGACCTTTAATTTTAGTTGACTCCCACTACAGCCTACAGAGACACCTGGTGTACCTTTTGTTCTAGATGAAAGTTGTCAACTGGATACTGCAGGTAAGGAAACCCAGAGGAAAGTAAGAAAAATGAAGATTTAAAGGGTCAGTACCCTTTATGTAGAAAATGATATTAATTTTGAGGGTGAGTTTGAAAGGGTATCAATATCGACTGTCAAAGCATGAGAGGAACACTTTCAAGCAGGAAGTGAAATAGCCCGTGTGTGAGAGCAGCTCAGAGACACATCTAGACACTTTCGCGCAAGCAAACGTTTCTGAGTTGGAAATGAATGACTGGAAATAGCATGAGATTTGCCTAATTTGCTAGATAATGTTTCATCCAGTCCCTGAACTGTTATTGTAGAAAGGGAGCATCTGCACAGCGGAGAGGGGAGATTACTGTTTCTTTCCCACTTATTAAGGTACAATTTGGTCCTACCCACACACTGACTTCTACATTCTATTACATTCTTTCTGTAGCTCATTACTGAGAGAAGTACATATGGAAATGTTACCCTGGTGGGTGTTTCAGAGTTCACATTGCAGGGCAATTTCCTGTAGTTTCGGGAGAATTTAAGGGATTTATAAAAGACTGAAACCAGACTCTTCTAGTCATTGTCAGAGATCTGTGGATTGTGGTCCCGAGCTCCTGCTTCATGGCGGACTGTTGGAGTAGGGGGATCTGGGGAATGCCTTCATTCTCCATCTTTTAAATCCCAGATCTTTGATTATTGCCAGCCTTAAATTTTATGCAAATGACACACTGCATGACATTCGATGTTTAAAAACCATGCAAACATATTCAGTGTCACTAGAATAGTCAACCCCCCAAACAAAAAGAGACTAGTTTTGATACTGGATGGCAGTTTATCAAGTGAGTAGATAGATAATAGGAGTTACGTAACCAGAATTAAGATAAATGTTAGGATTTCTCTGTGTCTCCAAATTCACAGACTTAATGAGTGGATAAACGTGAACTCTTGAGATACGTGTTATTTAAAATACCTTCAAGGTTATTCACATTTACAGTGTACAGAGTGAAAGGGGGGTTTAATAGGTAGAAAGACTAATTTGCCCAAAAGACTGAGTCACGAAAACACTCACCATTAGGTGATACTTGATAAATTTCTCTGCTAAATAACTGGAATACATCAAGGAACCACACAGACAAGCCCCCTGCTCTCCTGGGGCTCAGGGTTTAGTGGCTTGTTTACGTGTGATGTAAGGATGAATAAATCAGTCTATCTAGCTACACTTAATTAAATAACGACTGTAGTCTGACTAATCCGAGGGAATTTTAAGATTTGCAAGGTTTTCTGTTTGTGTGTTTGTCAGTTGAATGTGGCTTATATGCAGAGAGTGTACAAATATTAATGGTATAATTTGATGCTTGATATATACCTAGGTACTACCTCCTCCCCCATCAAAAGTTAGAATATTTTCAGCATTTCAGAATCCAATGTCATGCTCTCTGTATGACACTAGGCATTGCCCTGGTGAAGATAATGAGTACTTTTATTTCTACCACCATAAATTAATGTTGCCTGATTTTTCCCCTTTTTTTTTCATATTATATCTGCAAGATCCATCCATGTTTTTCATGTAGCTATATTTCTACTCATTGCTATATTGTCTTCAACTGTGCAACTATGCCAGCATTTATTTCTCTCTTCAACTGGTAAAAGTTATTGGGATCAGGTCTAGTTTTGTGGTACTGCAGAAACAGCTTCACAAGAGATGTGTGTCTCTGCGTTTTGATGACATGAGCAATGCACTCGTATCTGTGAGGTGTTTCCTGATGGGAACCTCTGCATCACAGGTTCTGAGAATATTTCAGGCTAACATGTTTTCTGGCATTGGCGTCATGGTACTGATTTCAATTCCACCAACACTGTACAAGCTCAGCTATTCTACATTGGCAAGTTTTTCCAGACCCTCGGTGAAACTTGGATTTGTGTCTTTTGAATTTGAATCCACCTGGTATTTATGTAATAGTATCTCATGTTGGTTTTAATTTGGTCTTACTATTCCAGGCCTTCGCATTCATTCACCACTCACTCGCTGGCTCACCCAGAGCAACTTCCAGGGCTGCAGATTCCGTTCATGGTAAGTGCTCTCTACAGGTGGAACATTTAAAAAAATATTTTATGCCATATTTTTACTGTAGCTCTTTTATGTCTGGATAAGTTTATACACAAATACTTAACACTGTGTTATAACTGCCTTCGGTATTCAGTACAGGAACACACTGCACAGGTTTGTAGCCCAGGACAACAGGCTATGCCCTGTAGCCTAGGTGTGTAGTGGGCTGTACGGTGCAGGTTTATATAAATGCTCTCTATGATTCTTGCACGACAAAGAAATCACCTGACAATGCTTTTTTCAGAAACTATCCCTGTTCTTTTTTTTTTATTCCTCACCCGAGGATATTTTTTCTATTTGTCTTCAGACAGAGTGGGAGGGAGAGAGAGAGAGAAATATCGACATGAGAGAGACACATCGACTGGTTGCCTCTCAAACGACCCCAACCAGGGCCAGGGACCAAACCGCAACCAAGGTACATGCCCTTGACTGTAATTAAACCTGCGACTCTTTGGTCCGTGGGCCGAAGCTCTAACCACTGAGCTAAACTGGCCAGGGTTATCCCTGTTCTTAAGCAACACATAACTATATTTTACACAAACTACTCTATCAAGATCACTAATGACCCTCCTATTGCTGAATTTCATGGTTACTATTTGTCAGTACCTTTATCCCCTTATCACCATCATTTGAGGTAAATTTGTGTCTCCTCCATACCCAAAGATTCTTTGTTTGTTTTCTATGTCACACTGATCTTATGTATATTTTTTTAAAATTTCTTTGTCCACTGGGTGGACCACTAATTATAAAGACTGGAGTAAAAGGAGAGAGCTGTATCAAGTGCCTATTACAGTAATTCATTTCATTAGTAGAGAAGTACAGAGACATACATATACACAAGACATTTTTTCAAAATATATTTTTATTGATATTTTAGAGAGAGAGAGGGAGGGAGGGAGAGATAGAAACATCGATGAGAGAGATACATCGACTGGCTGCCCCCTGCACGTCCCCCACTGAGGATCGAGCCAGCAACCCGGGCATGTGCCCTGACTGGGAATCGAACTGGCAACCTCTTGGTCCAAGGGTCAATGTTCAGCCACTGAGTCACACAAGCTGGGTGCAAGACATACTTTTAAATTAAAATCAATAGAATTTAAAACCATTGTGGGCCAGTAAAAGAAAGGAAATAATTTATCAAAAGGCTTAACTTTTCGCTATGACAATTGGCTGAAGATGGTTGTTTGGGAAAGGAGCAGATCTAAACTGTGTCATCTAAGTATATCAAATAGTTAACTGGATACACAGGTCTCATGGGATTGTAGACATAAACTCTAGGGTCCTTGGGATATAATGTGAGCCATAGGAGAGTACCTATGGAAAGAAAGTAGATAGTAGAGAAAGGAAAACAGGATTGAGCCCTTGCTATTCTCAATATCCATAAATAAATCTCTGAAAGTAAAGCTATCACTGAATTACTGCAGACTCCACAAGTATCACTGCCCAAATCTCATATTCCATCCTCAGAAAGTACTGAGTTACCTGTGGACTAGAGTATTAAAACTCAACTCCTTTTCACGTCACTCAACCCTTTACCTGGGAAGGTCATTTAAAAGCACAGGAAGAGGCTCAAGGTCCTGTCTAGCATTGTAGGGCAACAGCAGTTACTTTACACCAAGCTCTCCAGGATCCCAGACTTTCCTGAGCTCCATTGCACCTTCCAGCACAGCCTTATCTACGGGTTCCACCGTGCCTAGCCTTGGCTACCCCACTTTCCTCATGTTGGAGCTGACAGAAGGATGGCTGGAAACATAAGTCCTTGTTGAAATGATGAAACCCTGTGACACCTTTTATTGAGTCACTTCTCTGTGAGCTTTACTTCTCTATGTAATCTGCTGAAGACAAATGCTGCCCCTATTTTCACTTTTGTATTTATCAGTCGAGTGTCCTGGCCCACGAAACAGGATTAGCTGATGATATTATATAATCACAGCTCTCATATCTCCAACAGCTAGAGGTGTAAGGGAACCTATGAAAGAATGAAGGTATTGAATTTTCTCTGCCTCTAATAAAATGAAATGGCCATGAGAAGAAGAAAGCATCTGGAATAATCTTGGGATGTGGGTTAGGAGTGGGCAATCAGGGATGATGATGAAGAAGAAAGTTTTTTTCTGACTGGAAGAGATGAGTTTGCAAGATGCAATTTTCAAACACAGACGGATTCCCTAGCAAGCTATGTAAAGAAACATGATGGACAAAGGGATCACAGACACGAGTCTGTTGTATTGGTGAAAAGAATGAACTCCCTTACATAGCAATTGTTTTCATTTTGTATTTTCTCTTTTTTTTTTTTTAATCCATTGATTGTGTGTGTGTGTGTGTGAGAGAGAGAGAGAGAGAGAGAGAGAGAGAGAGAGAGAGAGAGAGAGAAGTTTGCTGTTCCACTCATTCATGAACTCACTGGTTGCTTCTCACTGGTTGCTTCTTGTATGTGCCCTGACTGGAGATGGAACCTGCAACCTTGGCGTACCTGGACAACTCTCTAACCAACTGGGCTACCAGGCTTGGGCAACACTGCTATTTTTTTTTTTTTAAATCAACTATAAGTGTTTAATTATTGACTCAGATCCAAGCAGGATTTCCATCAACCCTCTTTTCCTTTATCACAGTAGTTCTCAAACTTCCTAATGCCACGACCCTTTAATACAGTTCCTCATGTTGTGGTAATCCCCAACCATAAAATTATTTTCGTTGCTACTTCATAACTATAATTTTGCTACTGTTATGATAGTAATGTAAATATCTGATATGCAGGATGTATTTTCATTGTTATAAATTGAACAGAATTAAAGTATAGTGATTAATCACAAAAACAATATGCAATTATATATTGTGAAATATTTATTTCTAATTACAAATAAATGAAATTTTGTCTTGAAGCATGGTGTAGCATAGGTAACGGTCTTAATATAACAACAGTAAACTACATTGCTACATTTTGTGACAGCATGCGTAAAAAGTCAACCTCAGTGCGAAGGTTGAGATTGCTTCTTTCTCACCAGATCAGAAATTCTCGGGACAGTCTTTGCAAGAGCACAGCGAAGATCATCTTCCACAACAAGTCTACTTCTGTATTTAGCCTGGATAACCAACAAGTTGGAAAACCCTGTTTCACAAAGATATGTTGTTGGAAATGGAAGAAGAAGGCGCAACACAGTCTCACACAGAATAGGATATGACTGCAAACACTTGATCCAGAATTTTCTAACTGGCATTGTAGAGAAATCAGTTCTCACTGCATTGCTGTTAATAAGTTCAATGAACTCCTCTTGTGCTGTCTCAAGAACATCTTCAACTTTGACTGTGAATGGGCTTCTGGCAAGTGCAAATGGGGTGTCAGGTAGATTTGGAAAGTACGATGAAATTTCGTCTGCAAGCATGTGCAAGTGTTCTTTCACAGAAATTATCATCGTAATCCTTTTGTCTGGTTTAAGGTCATGTTCCTCAAAGAAAGCTGATAAGGTAGGCAACATGTAAATTTTATTTTCATCCAATTTGTTTTGCCAAAGCTGAAGTTTCATTTGGAATGATCGGATCTTTTCAGATAAATCGAGGCATGTTGCATTTCGTCCTTGCAGTGATAAATTTAACTCATTCAAGATGGCAAAGATGTCAACCAAGTAAGCTATTTTCTGCAGTTCACTTTTATCGCTGAAAAGTGCTTTGAACTGCGGCCTTGCTTTCTTATTAAAAAACATTTTGAGTTCATCACGAAACTCAAAAACACCTTTTAAAACTTTTCCTGTCGACAACCATCTCACTTCAGTGTGAAAAAGCAGAGCATTGTTCGGCACATCCAACTCGTTGCACAGTTACGAAAACAGTCGACTGTTTAAAGTGCTTACCTTTACAAAATTGACAGAATTTATGACGCTTTTCATTACTTCTTGTAACTTTTGTGGCAGCGTATTCATTGCTAATATTTGCCGATGATGAATCATACAGTGAGTTCCGACGACTTTTGTTGACTCATTCAGTACCAAACTTTGAAATCCAGATCGACATCTTAACATAGCTAGAGCACCATCTGTGCAAACACCACAAACCTCTTCCCAAGAGATCTTATGCTCTTTCAGAAATGAACCAACTGTGTCAAATACATCACATGCAGTAGTTGTCATTTCAAGAGGTTTGCAAAAAAAAAACAACTCATTTTTAAAGTTGCCATCATTAATATACCTCACGTAAACCAGTAACTGTGAACAGTTTGCAACATCTATAGATTCATCAAGCTGGATGCTAACTATTAGAAGTGGAGCAGATTTAATTTCCTGGATTACCTGATCAAGAACATCAGCAGACATGTCATCTATTCTTCTGTGGACAGTGTCGTTAGATAAGGAAATTGCACTCAATTTCATAACAAATTCATCTTCGATCATAACTCTATGTCTTTGGCCACTGGCAATAGTAAATCCTCAGCAACGGTGTGAGGTTTCATAGCTCTGGTGATTCTGAGTGCCACCAAATATGAAGCTTCAACGGCTGCTACGTTTTGTTTGTGGTACTTGCCACCAGTGTCAAGTAAGGCTTTCTTGAGTCCATCAGCTTTGCTTCTATAATAGTTGGTATCCTTGCCGACAAAGCTTGGATGCTTGCTATCAAAATGGTGTTTTAGTTTGTTCGGCTTCATAGATTCGGCTGATAGAACTTCACAACAAATAACACATTGCGGTTTCTCATTCCTGCTGTAATTATTGAGGTAAAAACATACTGTAAAATTTCCTCACTATACTTTCTTTTTTTAACGTTCTTCTCTACACAATCCATTGTCATGGGATGGTTTGCTAATGAAAATAATATATAACAATAGCTTTAATAATACAAAAGATGATACATGGCATAATTTAGTCAATACAGTTCATTAAAGTTTCCTGATTTACCATTCTCTGTGTTGTTGTTTTTACATACCTGTTACTATCACAAGGGGGCAGTATTCACATCAACCACAGCTGAATATAAAAAGACCAATCAGCATCCAGATTAAGTTCCCATGGTACAGATATATTTTTTTTGTAGTAGTTGATGATTTTACAGTACATGATTTTACATTTACCCAGTAATTATAATTCATGAAGTGCTGTTTTACCTCCAATACTGCTGCTTTCAACACAGTAGCTGCTTTTAACAGAGTAGCTGCTTTCTACACAGTAGCTGCTCTCTACACATGTGTGACTGGTCCGCATAAGTACATTATGGCGCCAACCCTGTCACATACACCTGTATTTGTACGGGGTGTATGTGATGGGGTTGGTGTGATGATGTCATCACGCCGGGTACTTGTATGTGGGCATAGTATCTGTATGTGGGCGTATCTGCATGTGGGTGTACCTACCTGGAGACGGATAGAGGAACGGTGTCTCAGTTCCTAAGACCATCGGAAATATGTGTTTTCCGATGGTCTTAAGGATCCCCGTGAAAGGGTTGTTCTACTCCCAAAGGGGTCGTGACCCACAGGTTGAGAACCATTGCTTTATCGCTTTTTGAGGTGCTGCACTACAGATGCTCAAAGTCCGAAGTAGAAGTGTGAAAACACATGCTCTTTCTGGATACAAAAATCAATTTAGTTTGGAGATCACAGGTCCTATTGTGTGTCATACTCCACGTTACCTGACTGTGCTGCTCACATCTTCACAGAGTGGGCTGTTTTCTGCAGGACTGTACAGACATGAGGAAACAGCTGCATTAATATCTGCCTGCCAATGGATGAAGCACTGGGTAAGGAGACTGCTCACGCGGAACTTGCTACCTGTGGGATACACCCTCGGACCAGCTGAGTCACACACTGTTCTTGGGGAAATCATGTATGTGGCACGTGGAAATGAGCCACTCCAATATAGTTGGAGATCCTGAATGCCAAGTAAGCATACAATGAATCTTTGAGGAAAAAAGACTTTTAGCAAGGAAAATCAAGATTCTTATACCTTTGGCTTTAAAGTTCATTTTGGAAGTCAAAAGAAAGACATATAAAAAATAGTCAGGTGTTGTCTATAAACAATAATTTTTACATAAACTTTTAGTACATGTAATAAGCACTCAGATTAAGGTTTTAAAACAGAATTGTTTTCACTACTTTGATTAGATACTCATATATGAAGATCACTCAGTTTTTAAAAAATACCCTCAAATGACTTCAGTGATAATTCTAGATCTCTACAACCTAATTAAAACTGAGTAGAAAATGGAATTGATGTCAGTGTTTCCTTGCAGATGGGAAGGGGAGGTTAACTTCGTAGCAATTACATAGCTCATGGCATTGTTACTAATGGCATCAAGGAAAAACTACATTGCCTTAACAATTCACTTAAGATTATCAGCAGGTTCTAGTGTTACAAAGGTAGGAAACAAATGTAGACAATATCCACAATACCAAACTGAAAGTGAATACTTCTACCTTAACTTTTTTCCTACTATTTTATAAGCCCTCTATTCTCATAAATATATTAGCCGTGTTTTTTAATGTATGTCAATTCAGATAAGGGTGTTCTGTACTCCATGTGGAATAGTGTTCAGAATTGTCGAGTTATGCTCAATGTATGTTCAACATCAACAATGAATGAGGATCTGGGTATTACTCTCTGCCTTCACTGGGTCTTCTCTTTCTGAGATGAATTTTTTATTAAGGTTAACTCTTTTTTTTTTTTTTTTAACTTTACTGATTTTTTAGAGAGAGGAAGGGAGAGGGAGAGAGAGATGGAAACATCGATGAGAGAGAACATCGATTGGCCACCTCCTGCATGCCCCCCACTGGAGAACAGGCTCACAACCTGGGCATGTGCCCTGACTGGGAATCGAACCGGTGACCTCTTGGTGCATGGGTTGACGCTCAATCACTGAGCCATACCAGCCGGGCAAGGTTAACTCTTGAAGACAGGTAGTGTGCACTCTGCTTTTCCTAAGACTTTTCTTGGCTGTCAGATATAATTAGGATTTGTTTTTTTTTCAATGATGTCATTTGATTTATATTTTAGGCTTGCGAGCCTGTGATAGATGAAGGCAAATCTACCTACTGAGGTTGATATCACCTGGATAACATGAGGACTCTATGCAAAACCATAGCCCAATCACATTCTAGGTTGATGTATGAAGTCAAATATTAAGATAGAATTAAAATATAATGTATACTTCATCATCTGTTTATAAATACCACTCTTGGATTTTGAGGCAAAAGGTGGCTGGTTAGGAAAGAATCAGATTTGGAGACCCTGATCTTACAGGTGTCTCTGTTTTTATCTGTCAGCATCCCTTATCGTGTGACAAGTGATTTGGGCCCATTTTGTTGTTGTAAACAATAACAAAATTTCATAATGCATTTCTGGTTCTTCATAGCTTAAAGGGATGTCTCAGGAGGTGTTCTTTTTTTAACAAGGAAAAATTTCCTTCTTAGGGGAAGAAAATCAATTGTTCTTTAAGCTCAAGAATGAGCATATGTCATAAGTCTAAACAAATAGAAATTATCATTTAAATCATGTTCCAAATGTCAGAAAGGAATATTAGCATTCAAACAAAAACCGCAGCATTTTAACATTCTCATCAGAGCTGATCAGTTAACAAAAATGTGTCATTAGAAAATAACTAGCTAGGCCTTTCATTAATGCACAAATAAGCCAAATAATATTAATATTTTCCACATTGCTTAACATGCATGTACACAATAGTATTCAAACACTGACTTTTCCCCATGTTACTGCATTTTCTTAATTACACATTGCATTTACTGATATAAAAACATGAAGGAAAGAGAAAATGTAGGAAGCAGAAAATGGATACAGGGTTGGTCATTTGATCGGGTGAAACAGGGTCACTAGCTCTTAGCTAGTCAGATGGATATTTTTCAGGCCTTTTCTGATTCGACTTTGCAGCAAACCTCTTCCTACTTCTCAGAACACACTCTTCTCTTGGAGATACAGTCCTTGCACCCTCCAGTCTCTGTGCTGTTCCTCCTTCATATCTTCTCTGCGTTCGTGTCTGCAAAAATTAGAATGCTACTTTCTCCCCCATATTGAAGAAACACAAATCCCTGTAGACTTTATGTCGCAATAACCTAGAGTTTTTACTATTCTTATGTCACTATTTTGGCTCACATCACCAAAATCTGCTGTGTGGTTACCATACTTGTTTTTTACTGGCCACATGCTGTCAATATTCATTGAGTAAAAATTTATTTTTCTTTCCATGTTATAGTGAAAGGGATTTGCATTAGAAACATCATTTAAATTATTGTTTGTATTATCACAGTAACAGATTTAATGATCTATCATATGGCTATTTTTCTATATGATGATCTTCCCTTTGTACTTTCCCAGAAGGTTTCACCCTGGTCACGCATTTGTATTCCATGATTGAGTCTTACAGGTATCCCTTAGGATGAAATATGCTATGTCCTTTCTGGATTGAGGGTAGGCTTTATTTACTATCTTAAAACAGACTTTCCATATTTTTATTTTGGCTCACTCTAATTCATCATTTACGTATCTACTTAATGTTACTTAATAATTAAGCATTTAATAATCCGTACAATTGCTTGAGTGGCCAGAGTACATGAACTCATAGTATGCTGCATTTTAGATTTTTCTAAAACTTATAAATTAACACATTTTGCTTAATAATTCACTTGATTTTCTGAAAGATGCAAAAAATGCAATTGATGTTAATCCGCCAAATGAATTAATAACTGTCCTTTATGTGAGAAGTACCTTTTATCCCATAAAAATCTCCATTTCCTGCATGCTGTTAAGATCTTAGAACAAGGTAGCTCATCACAGTTTTTAAACATCAGTAAAACACTATGAGTATATACAAGGGCATTAGTTAAGCATTCTGGAATCAGCACAAAAGTTTAAAGCTGCTATTTTAAAACTGAAGAAACAATAAATAAACTAAATGACCAAGGCAATGACAAAGAAGTAAACAGACAAACAAAAAACTCCAAGTTTCAGGAACAGAAAGCAAAGGGATGATGAGAGAGAATAAATGAACACTATGGGAAACTGTGACTAAGGCTGAGATTCTCAGAATGGCTCAGGAATTAGATAAGCCAGTATCTCTGAAATTGTGGGGTGCCTGTGAATCTGACAGGAAGAGAAGTCATAAGAAATCCATAAAGACAGAAAGTAGACCCATGACACCCTTCACCATACTTTTAGTATGGTAAATTGCTCCTCACCCTTTGACAGGCAACTATAAATTTCCTCTCTGAAGACACTAAGCTAAAGAGACTCAGAAGGGGTCCTAAGACACAGCCAAGATGAAAGGCACTATAATTTAAACGCGGAAATAGTAATAAAGTCTACCTTCAGAGCAGAGGTGAGAACACCTCCCCAGACACTTTCTCCCACCAGCTATGAAAACATGGTAGTCAGGCTTCAAATGTCACATGGGAGACTGAAGAATTCTTCTCTGAGAATCAATCTAAGACAAAAAGTTTACAGATACTCCTTTTTTTTGAGTTATCGTTTCTGTAAGAAACGATAGAAAGACTACTCCAAAATAAAGTAAAAAATCAAAAACCCCCTCAGCCGACACAGAACCTTCAATTAGCTTTGATGCCGCCTTACTATTTAATATGAACTTCCAATTAGCTCAAATGCTGCCTTAGTATTTAACATGAAGAGAGTACCCAGGCTAAGCAGACATTTGCAGATAACCTCTAGCATGACACACAGATGCCAGAGCAAGCAGACACGTAAAAGGAATCTAGGGAAACGGAACATTCAGGATAAAGCAAAAAGAAAAAAAACACTTTATTAAATAATATGAATAGCCTGTCAAAAGAACATTAATTAGATTATTTGTGCAAAACATCAGTAGACTCCATAAAGGAAGGGGGGTCCGGGGTGGGGGAATGTCTGGCCCGTGGGCCATATAAGGCCGATTAAATCAATACCAGCTAACATCACACACCTACCAAATTAGCCTGACCACATACAGCAGGCTGATTTTTAAGCTGATAATTTTGTATGGCAATCGAATGATGTTATAAATATCCAAATGGCCCTTGGCAGAAGAAAGGTTCCCCACCCCTGAAAGAACTTATATGCATATATGCATAACCAATGGTCAGACAACAGTACCAGGAAGGCAGGTGGGGGCAGGAGTAGGGAGGAGGGACTCAATGGGAGAAAAAAGGAGGGACATCTGTAATACTTTTAACAATAAAGATTTTTTAAAAAGCAGTAAGATGGACTTGAACAGGACTTTCTGCAAAAAATAGAACTGCTCCACTAGATGGGTGTATTGAGAGGGGAGTTATATTTCTGGTGGAAAGTTAAGGTATGTTTTATTTCAGATACATAAAGAATTAAGCAAACAGTAAATGAGTTTATGATTAATTTTGGAGGAAACAAATTGAACACATAATGGAATAAAATAATGTAGTAGACATACATCTATAAGTAATAATTACCTGGTCATTAATAATGTTATTATATAATGCTGAAATAGCAAAAAATTATGATACATTATATTAAAACTATATGCAGAATTGGTATACAGGTGGGGACAGATACAAGAGAGTGAGTTTTATTTTTCCTTAGCAAGAATTCTGAGTTTCCCTTAGTAGAAATATTCCAAAAAGACAAATGGAAAACTCTAAACTTATTTTTTATTTTATTTTTTTAATGGAGACAAATTAAAAAAGAGATTAGCTAAAGATTATAAGGCCATTGTCTCTGGCAAACGGGAATTCGAGAGGTGAGGGAAGTGAGAGCGTTGTTGTTTTTCATGGTCTGTCTGGTAAAACTTTATTTTAAGGACGAAAATGTGTATCTCTGAAGCAAATGTTTACAAACAAACTGAAAAGTTTCATGCTGAGGTATTCTAAAAAGCCTTGCACACAGAAGCACACCATGATAAATTTTACTGTACTCAGTAAATGCATGATTACTCTTCTAAGACAAATAAATGAGAATTACCTTTGAAAAGTATGGATAGGATATTTTGCATATATATTTCTCTGAAATCGTTTTCACAAATTAATAAGTGACAGTTAAAAATTATATTTTAAAACAGTTTTTAAAAAATCAAAATATATTTTAGATCAGTATGCATTTAAATGCAATGAAGTGAATTAAAATACGTGTATTTTTTCCTATATAAATACAATCACATGTAATTGTATTTTATTCTGATGATGGTGGTGTGCTATAGATGCATGCATAAGCTGGTGCTTTCAGTATGAACTAAGCAATTTAGCATGAGATGACTTTTTTCTTTTGTTTATACCTCTTTGACAAATATACAGATATGCATGGAAAGATTTATACCCAAGATATTTGTGAATATAGTAGAATATGTTTTATTATAATTGTGTAATTCTGATTGTTATTTAAGATAGCAAAATTTGAAGTTGACAACATTCACTTAAAAACATGAACATTTTATTGGCAAAGTAAGGTTGATATTGATGACAAAATGATATATAGTTATTAAAAATCACATGTTTAAACAAATGTACTGATTTTGGGATATGTTTACAACATCACAAGCAAAACTGGGCACAATAATCATTATATAAAGATGATTCAACAAAATGTTAATTATCAGTTTTGCTTTATGTATCCTATATTTACAAACAAGTCACATTTTTAAACTGAATAAAGTTTTACACATTATTAAAATATTACTATACACTTTAATATGGCATATTTCCATTTACTATGTGCCAAAACAAGTTAATGCAATGGGGCTTTTGAGGAATTAAATACATATAACAAAAACTTCATTAATTCACTCACAAAGTATCAAGTATTTAAAATATTCTGTATTTGCTAACAAGTTCCATGAGAAGCAAAACAGACAATTTTTAAAAGTTATTATTTTAGGTATTTCATCTTTTGACTTTCATATGACCTATCTAGACTCAAATGCAGTCAAGTATATGGCTATCATTTTATGGCCGTTAATGCCTGTTACCATTTTCCATTTCCATGTACAATAGATATCCATCTTTCTTTTGCCCATCAGAATTATGTACTCTATTTTTTATGGTAGTATTTTACTTACATAGGGATATTGACCACTTGTGTTTATCAATTCTCAAGACACTACTAAAATGATATTAAAGGGATTCTAATAAAAAAATGAATAAAATATCAATGGCCATACATCAATTAAAGACTAGAAATATCAAGTGAAAGACATACCTTGATGTGAAATAAAACACCAAGTTAAAGAAAGATAAAGAGAGTTAGAGAACAGGGAAATCCAGTGTCTGTCTATCACAGTATTAGAAGATAGAAAAAGAAAACAGAGTCAAGGACATTATCAAAGAATAGTAGGGAGGGAAATGAAGAAGGTTGAAGTAGAAAAGCATATATATGTTTCAATGTTCAGATACAAAATGCTTTTGTAAAAAAACAACTAAACCAAAATCTAAAGGAGTAAATCTCATACCAAACAATTCGTAGAGTGAGGAAAAAACAGATACACTGTTTTAATGCAATCTTAGAAAGTAAAAGTTTAGTTCTTGAAATATGTTTCATCACAAAAGCCAAAATGGAATTAAACCATAGAGTTACCACTTACAAGGACAGAACAGATGTAACAAGATGTTAAAAAAGAACACCAGACTATGTCCCCTCCTTATATTATAAGAAAACATGAATAAGAAAAATTTGGATACACAGGGCTCACAGTGTCCCAGTAGAAGTAGCGCATTGCCCTAGAGCAATACTAACAGGTGGAATACTGCTCAACTAAGAGAAAGGAAAAAGTGCCTTTATAGGATGTATATAAATATAGGCCAGATTGTTTGAGATCTTCCATGGTATTCCAGACTTGATGCTTCTTTCACTGGATTTAGACAGGTTATTTTGTCCAATAAATATGGTGTAAATCATGGATTATAAATAATTCAGAGTCCCCTCCCACTGTTCCCCGGTGTGAGTTGTTCTGAATTTGGGACTGTTTATTCTGCAGTTTGGAGCATTCTCTCCATCATTTTTATCCTCTGGAGCTCTGACTCACAGATAAGTGGCAATGAACCCATGTACATAGGTGTAAATGGAGATAGAGATAAAGATAGAGATAGAAAGATATAAATAGTAGAAAATCATAAAGTAGTTCAAATGAAATGTGCCATGATATATCTCATCAGGACCACTGCAAAAGTGGCTGAGTAGGAATCTTTTTTAACATAAAATTTTTTATCCAGCTAAATAATAAAATGAGACTAAAATAAACTTATTTTTGTCCTCCTGATTATTCACAGATTTGATTTGTTTCTAATTTATTCTCACAGAGTTAATTAATAATGGACAATAAAGTAATAAAGGACAATTAAAAAAAGAATATGTGGTACTTAGGGAATTTTGGATTAAACTCAGGAATGTCCTAAAGAAAAACTCCAAGATAAAAACTATACAGAGGAAATATGAGCAGTCAGTAATGGAACAAGAGGACACTGGGCTTTGGGAAAAATGACTTTGGAGATGTGAGGAGAAAATGGTATGTATTGGGGAGGAGGTGGAGGTTAATAGTCTCTTGATATAATAGATCATATGAAAACCAAAAAGAGAATACCATGATTTTGAAAATAGTGAAAAGTTCCCCTTTCCTCCACACCCTCGCCAGCACTTGTGTGATGATTTGTTGATAGCAGCACTTCTGGCAGGTGTAAGGTGATACTTCATAGTCATTTTAATTTGCATTTCTCTGATGATTAGTGACATTGAGCATTTTTTCATGTGTCTCTTGGCCATTTGTATGTCCTGTTTGCAGAGGTGTCTATTTAGGTCCTCTGACCATTTTTTAATTGGATTCTTTGTCTTCCTTTTGTTGAGTTGTATTATTATGTTAAGCAAAATAAGCCAATCACAGAAAGACAAATATCACATGACCTCACTTATTTGTGGAATATAAGGAACAAAATAAGCTGATGAACAAAATAGACTCAGAGACATGGGAGTAAGGATCAGACTGATAAACTTCAGAGGAAGGGGAGCGGGCTGGCGGGAAGAGATAAACCAAAGAACTTATACGCATATATGCATAATCAATGGACATAGACAATAATGCAGTGAATGGGGGGTGCAGGAGTGGGGACGAGGGAGTCAATGGGAGAAAAAGAAGAAACATCTGTAACAAAAATAAATAAATAAATAAAAATTTAAAAATAGTAAAAAGGGGCTCAACCAGTGTGACTCAGTGGTTGAACATCAACCCATGCACTAAGAGGTCGCAGGTTTGATTCCCAGTCAGGGCGCATGCCCAGATTGTGGGCTAAATATCCAGTGGGGGGCATGCAGGAGGCGACCAATTGATGTTCTCGCTCATCAGTGTTTCTATCTCTCTCTCCCTCTCCCTTCCTCTCTCTATAAAATTAATAAAGGAAAAAAAAGTAGTAAAAAGGGAAGGTGACGTGATGAGAGAAAGTAAGGACATGCAGAAGAGCTACATTGGATTTAGAGTGAATACTGCTTTGTCTTAGGGGTCTAGTCCCTACCAGAAGGCATAGACTCAGTTTTGCTTTCATCTAACCACTAATACAATTCAGACTCTGGAAATAACTAGAAAGATAACCATAAGAAGACTTTGAGAGGTAGAAATAAAAAGGAAAATGGCTAGCAAGCTTAGGACTTGAAAAGTGATATTTTGGTGACTTTCTGGTTGGTGTGTGTGTGTGTGTGTGTGTGTGTGTGTGCATGTATTTTAATCACTCATTTTGTCTTTCATGTTCAAAAAATTGGGCCCCTGAATATACTTCAACCCAGAAGAGCCACAAAACTCATAAAAGAAAATGTAGTCTGGCATAGGTCTGGGCAATAATTTTTGAATTTGACAGGAAAAACACAATCAACAAAAACAAAAATAAACTAGTGGGATTATATCAAACTAAAAAGCTTCTGCACAGCCAACAAAACAATCAACAAAATTAAAGGCAACCTATAGAATGAGAGAAGTTTCTTACAAACCATTTATCAGATAAGAGATTAATATTCAAATATCTTACAAAAAAAATGAATACAATTCAGTAACAAAATGACAATTTGATCTATAAATGGGCAGAGAACCTAAATAGACTTCTATCTAAAGAAGACATCCAAATGTCTAACAGGTACATGAAAAGATACTCAACATCACTAATCATCAGAAAAGTACAAATCAAAACTCAGCCATAAGAAAAGATGAAATACTTCCATTTGCAACAACATGAATGAATCTTGAGAATATCATGCTAAACAAAATAAGTCAGACAGAAAAGTCAAGAACTATATGATTTCACCTATATGTGGATATAAAACTAAAAGCAACAAATGAGAAACAAATAAAACCTCATAGACACAGATCACAATATGGTGGTTACCAGGGAAGGGGCTGGAGGTGCAGTAAAGGGGAAAGGGGTCAAATACATGGTGACAGAAGAAGATTTGACTCTGGGTTCTGGGCACACAATGCATTCTACAGAAGATGTATCACAGACTTGTACACTTGAAACCTATATAATTTTATGAACTGCTGTCACCCCAATGAATTTAATTTAAATAAGAGAAAGCCCACAATGAGATATCATTTCACAACCATTAGAATGACTGTCATCAAGAAGAGATAAGGGATTGGCCAGAATATGGAGATAAGGGAACACTTGTGCACTGTTGTTGGAAATGTAAATTGGTTCAGCCACCATGGCAAACAGTATGGAAGTCCCTCAAAAAAAATATATATATAGTACTACCATATGATGCAACAATTCCTCTCCTGGATATATACCCAAAGGAAACAAAAACAGAATATTGAATTGACATATGCATTCCCAAGTTTATTGCAGAATTTTTCACAACAGCCAAGATATAGAAAAAATGTAAGTGTCCATCACTAGATGAGTGGATACAAAATATAACACACACACATACACACACACACACACAAATAATATTTAATTATGAGAAAGAAGAAAAGTCTGCCATTTGTGACAACATAGATGAAACTTGAGGACATTATGCCAAATGAAATGTCAGATGTAGAAAAACAAATACTGTATGACATCACATATATGTTGAATCTGAAAATGCTCAACTCATAAAAACAGCAACTGGAATGTTGGTTACCAGAAGCTGAAAGGGGAGGGAGGGACGAGAACTATGTTAAGGGTGAAAACTAGAAACTACTAGATAAATGAGTTCTGGAGATCCAATGCACAGCATAGTGATTACAGACAAAAATACTGTATTATAAAATTCAAAGTTGCTAAGAAACTAGACTTGAATGGTTCCCACCACAAAAAGGAAGCGATAATTGAGTGATGTGGTAGAGGTGTTAGCTAACGCTATGGTGCTAATCATGCTACAATGTAAAAATAGATCAAATATACACGTTGTACACCCTAAACTTGTTCAATGTTATATATCAAGTATATTGCAATAGAAATAAATTGAAACAAACAAGCAACAAAATCAAGAAAAGACAAGTTTCTTAGGCTTAAGGATCAGATTTAAAAAGCCCAAATGGAGATCTAGAAAGGGAGTGCATCTTATGATCGGATCCAGTGATAACTATGAATCTGATCTTCCCACAGAAAATGGTGCCCACAGAACCCATCTAGGCTAGCCTGCCCCCATGTGTCACAGCCACCAGCAGAGGTGACTAATCTACTGTCAGATGGGTCAAGTTGTGCTGATTCAGTCCCCACCCACTAGAAATGCTAGACGCCATCGTTATACAGCTACAGTCAGCAGTGTCCAAGAGGGCAACACATCCTCTGTCCCTTACCAGATGGCCATGACAGCTCCCATATAGTATTAGTGGCAGGTAGTATTATCAATGACAAGTGAGGACAACCTATATTCCATCCAGCATACCTGACCCATGTCCACCACAGAGCCACTGACGCTGGTGGAGAAAACCACACTTCATTCTACAACAGGCAGAAACAGGCAGGCACCTTGGACTCACCCTGAATTAACATTAGGCCCAGTTTCTCCTGACCCTCCATCTCATGGCATAGAGGCAGCTCAGGCCCAGCATCTCACGTCTATCTAGTAGCAAAAGGTGGGCCAGGGCCAATGAAATACTTACCTCCATACTGTTATTCCTGTCCATCCACCTGGCTGAAGATGTACAAATGGCCAATAAGTACATGGAAAGATACTCAGTGTCATTAGACATTAGGTAGATGCAAATCAAAACCACAATGTGATATTACCATATAGAATGGCTATAATCAAAAGACAGATTGGCAACGATTTGGCCAAGTATTGGCAAAAATTTAGAAAAATTGGAAATCTCATGCTTGAAATATAAAATGATATAACTGCTTTGGAAAAACAGTTTGGCTGTTCATCTTAAGTGTTAAACACACAATTATAATATGACCCAGTATTCCCATTCTTAGGTATACACTGAACAGTAATAAAACCATATCTTCATACAAAAACTTGTACATGAATGATGACACCATTATTCATATTACCCAAAGAGTTAAAACAATGCAAAATGCCCATTAAATTATGAATGGATAGAGAAAATGTGGCATAGGAATTCAATGGAATATTATTCAATAAAAATAGGTGAAGTATTGATACAATGCAATAACATGAACTTTGAAAACATTATGCTGAGTAAAATAAGCCAGTCACAAAGGACTACTTTCTGTCTGTTTTCATTTATAGGACATTTCTAGAATAGGCAAATGTATGAAGACTCAAATAGATTTCTAGTTGCCTAGAGATGGAAAAATGAGGATGGGGAAAAAAACTGCTGATGAATACAGATTTTTTTTTTTTTAGATGAAAATATTCTAACATCAACTATGGTGATGGTGGCACAACTGTATTAGTATACTAAAACCCATTAAGTGGAGACTTTAAATGTGTAACTAGTATTGTATATTAATTGTATCTCAATAAATCTGTTAAAAATAATTTAATGAATAGATAAGTGGGTCCAAGATTATTAAAACAGATTACGCAAAGTAGGATTTTTAAGTTTGTTCGTATTTTTGCAATCAATATTATGAATGACCCGACATTATACTTTTGTAGACTTGTACTAAGTGATTTGCACTTTTTAACTTGATTTAACTCTTACTATTTTCTGGTGACTTAAGTAGTTTTTGATCCACATGCAAATTTTACTTTATTTTATTATTATTATTTTAAAAATATGTCTCTTATTGATTTTTTAGAGAGAGAGATAAAAACGTAGAGAGAGAGAGAGAGAGAGAGAGATGCCTCCTGCAGGACCCCCACTGGGGATCGAGCCTGCAACCCAAGCATGTGCCCTGACCAGGAATTGAACCAGGACCTCTCAGTCCATGAGATGATGCTCAATCCACTGAGCCACACCAGCCAGGCCACATGCAAATTTTAATACATCAAAGTAGTATACACAGTTTCATTGTTTTCTTTCTCATACAATGTGGCTTTATTCTCACCTCAAATCACTTTATTTGAAAGTAACTATTCCATTAGAGATATTGAAAAGTGTAACTACTTCTGAAATGTAATCTAACACAAGCTAAATACTTTGCCCACGTTTAAATATAAACTCTCTTTTTTCTTTAAAAATACATCCAAAGGGATGTTAAAAAGTTAGCTTACAATTAAAATATTATTAATATTATCCTTCCTTACAGAGAAAAGTAGGATGTTAAGATAATCAAATGCATACAGTTAATACTCTTTAGATAAAAAGTGTAATATTTTCATTAATATTTCATAATATGTAATTTTCAATAATTATTTTGATTTCTTTCTCTAGCAGTTTTTGTTCTGAGTCAACTTAACTAAAGTTATATGGTATAATGCATCTTGTCACATCTTGTCTTAGTTTCCTTCAAAGCATTTTCACAGACTCCATCTAGAAATGGGCAGAAAAAGATGTACAGACACTATGACCAGACATACTAGGATAAATTCCAGTTTCTCCATATACGGATAAAAATATATATAAGATTTTAAGCAACCTCCCTGACCATCAACATGTACAGTTTTAAATTATCAATAATAATCCTTCCATTCAGAGTGGTTAGAAATAATAAACACAATGAAAGAGAACATATCTAACACAGTATCTGACCTGCAGAGTGACAATATATTATAATAATTATTACTGTAATAATGAGAGATATTGCTGAAATTAGCCCGTTGCGAGAAAACTGTAATAGTTATAAATTTTGTTGAATATAATATGTACCAATGCAGGCTGTGTCTTAATTAAGATTTAGGTAGATTGTACAATCTAATGGAGTACTGCAACCTCAAAATTATTGTCTTACCCTTATTATCCTATTTTCCTAAAATGTGACACCAGATTGGGACTGTTCCCACTATAAAAGTTCCCATAAAGGGAATTTTCAATTTCTGTAATTTACCTGTACAATTAGCCTGGTAGGTTAGGTTTGGTCTATTTCCTCATATAATCTTTATATGGATTTAATAACTGTCACTAGCTCCTTACTCCCTCTATGCATTCTCTGAGATCTAGGTAGTACATAGTAGCTTTCAAATGGATATAGTGGGGACTGAATGAGATAAACTGTGTGAAGATGCCTGCAACATGATAGGCATTTAATCTTTGCTGCATTCTCTGATTTAACCTTCAGAATCACCCTAGATCCTCTTCAGCTTCTACATTTCCATTCCAAAGGGCTGTACATATTCCAGGTCAGAGATCAAAAGGATTCTTTGTACGACTGACTCAGTACTGAGTGCATTCACTAAAGAGAAAAAGAACCACATCAATAAAGAAGATAACACATGAATAGTAAATTTATGTTTTGGGCTTCATAAATATTGAAGTAGTTAAAATATTTAAGAGCAAAATTTTAAGGATCTGTGTTATAATTTTCTAAGAAATAGGGAAAGGTTGTGATTTAGGTCTAATGAGCACTCGGAATGTTCATGTCTCATTGTTTTTTAAAGAAAGTAACTTTTTTTTTTGTTTTAAATTGATCTTTTAGAGAGAGAAAAGGGAGAGAGAGATAGAAACATCAATCTGAGAGAGAAATATTGATTGGCTGCCTCCTGCACGCCCCCTACTGGGAATCAAGCCCACAGCCCAGGCATGTGCCCTGACCAGGAATTGAACCAGGACCTCTCAGTCCATGGGTTGATGCTCAATCCACTGAACCACATCAGCTGGGCAAGAAGGTAACAGTTTTAATGTTATACCACATATTATATTGATGTACAGTTGGCCCTTGTTTATCTCGGTTAATCAGTTCTAGACTCTACTGCAATAAATGAATTTCTACGAAGTAAGATTCTTTATTTATAAATCGAATATTTTTGCAGTTGGAGCATAGAAAACCTGTTTACGACCTTCTAAATACATTTTTTAACATTATTAGAGGCCTCTAGACATAAAATAACACCCTTTAGTCACCATTACACTCGTATTACCCAATATATTAGACAAAAATAAGAGAAAATAAGACATATTAGATGTTACAAATATCATATTATTATTATACATTTAATTACACACAGTTCTTACACACAACCACTTACCTATGAAAATAGTGCAACTTGTTCGAGATGAAGCGATGAAGATGAAGAGATGTACTGCACAGCAAAGAAGAGCAAGGTTACTGCTCCTCTGAAGGCAGGGCCTCAGTAGGAGAGTCTTCAGGTGGTGCAGTGTCTTCAGCAGGTGTGTTGTCGTCTTCTTCTTCCGCTTAGTTTCATCGTCAGAAGGCTTAGAAGAAGCAGCACATTTAGGAGCCATTGTGGGGCTTAGATAAAAGTTCTCAGAAATCACAAACACTTACAAGAGCAAAGATGATTCTGATGTGTAGCAATGTAGAAGCGTGTATAAGAGAAACGAACTTGCATGAGGCTGAGCCAATCAGTGGCCAGGATAGGAAGAGGACAGGATAGCCAATCAGTGAACAGCAATCTCTGATTGGCTTGGTTTCACCACACCCGATTTTTTGGAAAAAAGTTATTGCCCACATCCAAGGAGTGGTTGAGCGGTTGCAGCTGGCATTGAAGGATTCCTGGGGTGCTCGAATGCATAGGCCTACAGTCCTTACATACAGTAATTTTAATTGTAATTGTAATACAGGGGTGTATAATTGACTCAGACAACCAAGCATGCGCTGTATCATTTTCACTGTCTCAATCAAGTTTTTAATGAATATATTTGAGAAAACTGCGAGAGCGTGAAGCCGCGAAAGTCAAAGCGCGAAGTGGCGAGGGACAACTGTACCTATTAGACATATTAGGATTTTATGTCATTTACACACAAACATGAATTTCTGATAAACTGGCATCTATGTAATACACTTGCCATGTATTAATCATGTTCTCCAATATTTATAACAAGCCACAAGGCCATAATAGAGTTAGCACATAGCGTAAAGATACATGGTTTCCTTTTAATTTACTAAGCATTATATACAATGTCAAAAAAACAAAACATCCATTATCCAAATGGTATAGAATTACATAACACCTAACTTTCAGGTTTAAAAAAATGAATTATTAACAACTGTCTTGATATTCAAAAATTATATAAAATTGTAGAAAAAAGACAAAGAAAGCATTTGAATGTGATATCATGTAAAATGATTATAGATTGTTTTATAGCTAAAAATATTAAGCATTTCACTAGCAATATTTCTCATTTCTCATTTTTTTTTATCTTTTTACTTCCAAATGCAACATAAACAGATGACCCAAAGGTTAGAGGATGTACCAACTGGAAATATAGAAACGTTTTAAGTTCAAAATTCCTATTAACTTCTCAATTTCAGTTTTAAAAGTTACTGTTTTCTTTCATTTCACCTGATCAATGCAGAGTTAGCTCTGAACTTACACGCCACAATAAGTTCCAGATTTTTATATTTTTATCATCTATATCAAAAAAAATGAAAGCATTGTCATCGAGGCCTAGAACAGAAGATAGTTTATTTTTAAAGATGTCAATTAGATTAGCAAAATAGAAAAACCACTTGACCCAAAATGAAATATTGCTTAGTATGTCAATACTTTGAAATATTATATATGATATTTTATAAAAGAAGAAAGTTCTTTGTACCTTTTGAAATGAAATTTTATTATTGTTAAAAGGTATCTATTTGTGTAGAAAAAATATCTAACTGTTTTACTCCAGTGAGATTTCAGAATTCGGGTTAAAGTAATTTTAATTTGGCAATTTAAAAAGGTTATTTTTACTCTTTATATTAATTTTATCATGTTTCTTTATACTTGTGCATTAAATTTATGCACACACATATTTTGTTTGATATGTCATTATTGTAATAAATATTAATACATAAGGAGATCATTATAATCACTAACATAATTACAATATCCTTTATTTGCACTGTGTATCCATCGATGTTTTGTGAAAAGAAATAAGAACTCAGTAAAATATCTGTACAATTACCTGGCAAACATTTATGTAGAAGCAAAATAGATAATCACTTTATTAATGTAAGAGATGATGATTATCTTGATTCAGTGATATGATTCTGTTCCTTTTGATTTGCAAACTTAGAAATGTATAATCTAAAAGTATGTGTTAAATGAAATTATTGGCATTAGGGTAAATATTTCTTCCCCCCAATCCCTGGTCAAATATAACTTCTGTGTGATTCCCATTATAATTAATTTATTCTAAATATTTTTTTGTTTATTTTTCACAACAAAATATTTATGGTCTTTTTATATTTTTTATTTGTAAAGAATGAACAAGAAAAATTCCTTTTACAGTTCATCCTAATAAATCTTCATGATTTGTATATATATAGAGTAAGTTCCTATAAAAATTCTTTATTTATCAGTGATTATTTTAAATATTTGTGGTAGTCTTAGGCTCCAATCTCATGAAAATTCTGGATATTACCCTTGGGTAAAGAATATACCCATAAATATATTTTATATTTTATTTTGTTTCTCAAAATACCTCAGAATTTTTAAGCCATATCCTATAAAAATATTCTGAAGCGATCTTTTTATTCTTGTAATAGATCATCAATATTAAAAATATGTTCATGCCTAGTCCATGTGGCTCAGTTGGTTGACATCATTCCATGCACCAGGAGGTCATTGGTTCTATTCCCTGTCAAGGCACATTCCTGGGTTGCGGGCTCCATCCCCAGAGGGGGGCATGCAGGAGGCAGCCAATCAACGTTTCTCTCTTCTCTCTCATCCATGTTTCTATCTCTCTCTCTCTCTCCCTTCCTCTCTCTCTAAAATCAATAAAAATTAAAAATACTCATAGGCATTTTATGTTATATGGTCATACTGAGAAGAGAAATAATTGATGATAGGGCCCTCTGTCTAAGCCAGAAGAAATAATCTGTTAGCTATAAACACAGACGGTACAAAAGAAAATCTGAAAGCCATTTTACCATCTCTAAAGTGCAAATAAAGAAAATCAACAACAACAAAAATAGGTCATGACAACTAGTCTTCTCTAAAGAAAAGATCATTTATTTTGTAAATTATATTTTTAAGCTGTTTTATTAAGGTAGAATCAAGTTTCCTGATATGGCAAATCTTGTGGCTCATTCAGCATCTAGTCCAAGCTCTTTTTTTTATATGTCTTCCAAGTGATGCCTGCTAAAAAGAAGTGTGCTAAGAGAAGACGATGATGCTGCCAAGACTGGACATATAAACTGAATTTCAAAGGTCTCTTGCAGCTAGGGTATTGAATATGGATTGAGTTCTGCTGTTAGTGTGGAATGTGAATTCACTTGGTGCAAACCCCCAGAGAGAAGCAGGGCAGAAATTCATCTTGAGTGTGTGGATTAGGGCACGGAAGGTAGTTTTAAAAATTGTAAATGTATTGGCTGATTTTCATTTCAAAAGTCAGTTGCCTCCTCATAGCAAAGGGAGCAGCAAATATGGTTTAGAGAGTGATTGCTGGAAGTCACTTTGAGTCTATCTGTTCTGTCTTACTGTGCTGACTGATCTAATGCCCAGTACACATGCACTCTGTGTTACCTAGCTGTGTTGTATCGTATGACTTGCCACTGAACCCTGACCACTGGACCCATGAAAGTTATTTTTATTATTGTTATCTGGCGTTTACTGCTGTAATTACTTTCAGTGCACCATATAGACCCTTATTGTTTTTATCTTCTCATCCTCACTTTATTCCTCATCTTTTGGGGGATGCTTTTCCCCCAACTGTGCTCTCTTTCCCTCTCAATCAGTGCATTCAGTCCCTGTCACCCAACTCATCCATCATAGAGATGGGGAAATGACCTGTTTACAAATGTGGGTATTCAATCTTCTGGACAAAGTAATTGGGTCAAACAGTGGATAAAAATCTCAATGCTAATCGTTATTTACTAGGTTTGTTATTTAAATACTGAAAGCACTTGTTGCTCTACAATGCAGACAGTGCTTGGTTAGAGGAAAGAGACTGGGGACAGAATGAGGCAGAGATGAGCTAAGAATAAAAGTCATCAAGAAACACTGGCCAGATGTGGTCCTCAACTCTACTCCTTGACACAGGTAAGCATAAAACTTCTTTGCATTCTGTGAGATTATCTAAGTCCCACCCTCCCCCAAATATTTTTGGATTAGATAGTGCTGTTTTTCTAAAACAAATGAGCTAAAGGCAATTGAAACCTTCTAGGATCATGAAAAACTTTTACCTCTCCTTAAAGAATTTGAATTAAGAATAATTATCAGAAATAAATTTTTATGACTTATCTATAGGGCAGGAAAAATGACTAATTACTGAAAATCGGCTCTTCTTATTGTCCTGCAAATGACCCTCTTCCCTCTGAAGCACCAAAGTACCTTAACTTATTATTAGCTCAGAATGTGGCATATATTTCATTTTCCCTTTCTTTCTTTGACGCTTTCATGAAATTGGAGTCTCCTACTCACTCTTATGTGCAGGGTTCCCATACATACATATGTAATTAAATTTGTTTTCCCTTGTTTGTCTGTCTCATGTTGATTTAATGATCAGATAAGTGAAGGAACCTAGGAGAGCAGGGGGAAGATTTTTCCTTCCCCACAATTCCCTCTAGCACTGTCTTAAATCAAGACTTTACACTATTTTCTCAGTTGCATCCTTACAACTCACCGTAGCTATCTTATTTCATCATCCACACCACTATCGTATTTACCATCTCAACATTAAGAAACAATTTTATGTGCATATATATAACTAGATAATACATTCATAGTTGCATATGAATATATAATATATAATATAGTCATGTATTTTTCCTTTCTTCAATATTTCCACACAGCTTGTAGGTGTAAAATCAACACTTATTGCCATGTCATACAACACTGGCTTAGATAATTATATTTACACAATAAGCACTTTCCTTACATTCATAATCTTGTACTTAATTCCCTCCTCCTTTCCTGAATATCCTCTACACACTATACTATCTCAGAAAGCTCCAATATTTTCTTTTCTATATCACTTGTCCTTCACTTTCTTCTCAAGTAAATTTTGACATTTTTTTCTGTTCCTAGAGAATTATCTACATACTTCTCATATCAATTGACAATGTATATATGTGTAAATACATATATTTATTTGTATGTGTGTCTAAAATTGTTGATTTTTATTTCCGTTATTGTTATAAGCTTGTAATCTCCAGTATGGCTCAGTGGTTGTGCATCAACCCATGCACCAAGAGGTCACTGGTTCACTTCCAAGTCAGGGTACATGCCCAGGTTGTGGGCCCAATCCCCAGTGGGGGGCATGTGGGAAGTGGCCAATGGATGTTCTCTCTAATCAATGTTTCTATCTCTCTCTCCCTCTCCCTTCCTCTCTCTCTAAAATCAATAAAGAAAAAAAAAGTAAAAAAACCAAAAAAAAATTTTTGTCTCTGTATTCCCAACTCCTTTATAATGAACAGAATATAAAAGTTTCATAAATGTTTATATAATGAAAACGCGCATGCTATAATATGCTCAAAAGATTCTTTAAAATTAAAGAATGCATATAAAGATATGATGTAAACTTTAAGAAATCCCACAGAATATTAAAGAACAATGTGTGATCTTCTCTATACATGTAAAATAGATCTGCAATGATTTCAAATTCACTTATCGTCTGCCACCCTATTAAATTGGTCTCAAAAGGAAGCCTTCATTAGTGGTTGAAATAGAAAGCATTTATGCAGGGCACACTGCGTATTTGACAATTAATTGCTTTGCATACAAGTGAGATCAGAAGTTTCTCAAATGAAAATCAATGTGCTTTCTCATATCCATTACCAACTTCATTACATTTTAAATTACATATGGTATAGTAGAAGTTTTAGATTCTCCTATTCAAGAGTAACACTCAATGATTACCCATTAGCAAAGCATCCCATTGGGATTCTAAACAGTGAAGGTTGTATTATCTTAGCAAATATGGATAAAAATTATGCAACTAACTACCTTAAAAATATTTCCTTATTGCATCTAAGTTCTACCTAATATGAAATAAATAAAGGTGATCAATTGTTTTGATATGATTTCAAATCCACTTGTTTATGACAAAAATGAATTTGTTTTTAAGACTTAAAGTTGTTTTGATATAAAAGCAAAGTAAGATGTCTTGAAATGTTATCATTTCATCTTTTATTCTTGATAAGCACACAGCAGCTCAGCTGCTGAGGGGCATAGCTAGGGGATTATCAATAAAAAACATCTCAAGAAGCTACTATGGCAAGAGTTTGTTAGGACTACTGGATATAGTCAGTCTGAGCAAGGTGACTCTTTGCTGATCTAAATAGCTCTCTGAAGACTTTGGGGGCATTAGCTCTTGCCATGGTAAGGCCACTCCTACCTGCAGTGGTGAAAGCCTGGCAGTGGCCCTGCAAATGAAATCAGCTTGCCCCTCACCCCTGTGCTCATTCCCTAGCTAGTGCTCTGTGGCAACAATGAAATGTTCCTTTTTGCTCTGGCAGCTGGACATCAGCTCTCGAATGGCTAAGCTGTGTCTCCTAAGGATCAACTGGTATAAATTTACACTTCAATTAGATTCAGACTTCATTCTTTCTTATCTCTCCTTGCCTAGAACAATGGTGTAATTAATCTATCATTGCTTTGGAGGATGCTATTTTTTATTGGCTTATTAAGAGACATTATCCTGCATGCTATTACTAGCTTGTGAAATCATTATAATCCCTGTAGTGAATCTGTGTTAAATAAAATACTAGCAAAATAATCTTAGTTTTTTAACATAATTTTGCCCTCTGAAACAGAAGAGGTGGGGAACCTATTTATAGGATTCACAAAATCACTTGATTTTTGTAAATGAGCTTTTATTATACTAAAAGAGAGCAGAATTTTCACACCAAAATATGTCCCTTTGACATATGGATTATTCTAGGCTGATTATTTTTAAGAAATAATAAATTTATTTTTAATAAAAAGTAGATATAGGAAAAGCTCTGATAAGTGACAAGTTACATTTTAGTAAGAGACATTTAAATTTATAAGGGACATCTCCATTTGTAAGGGTGTCTCCCTCTCTGTACCAGGAAGAGAAAGGTGACTAAATCTTTAGAAATTTATAAATGGAGAAGGCAGGGAGTTTGATCTGCATAACAACAATATCAATGTTTACTTTGCTTGATAATATCCCATAACTGTCTCCCTCTGTCCAACATCTTTTGTGTGGTGTTTAGCTGTTGCTTGCTGCTTTTTGTTTATAGACACACACACACAAACACGCAACCTGATATCCAAGTTATTACCTAATGTGCTTTATATACTTTTCAGTACACGTAAATCACACTGCTTTCACTAAAAATGCAACCTCAAGCAAAAAACATAACAGAACAATCACACTATCGGATCCCTGTTATTAACAAATATAACAAGTGCTTTTTCACTAAAGCTCAAAGATTCTATCTGTGATTTATTATTGTAACTCATTTCAGTAAAAAGTCTAGTCTTAATAACACTGATTAAAATTCCATACTTATCTATAAAATTCAAACATGCCGGTATATGAAATTTTAAAATATTAATTAGCCTTACCCAGATATATCATTTCATTAAAGACTATCTTCTTAACGGGGAAAACATTAGGACAAGTGGGTTTTTGAGAGAGAAGTTGTGACTACAAAGTATTCACTGCAAAGAAAAGTGATGTCACCTGAATGAATGTCCAGACATGTTATTCACTTTCACATTATGGTACTAAAAATGATGGCTAGAAAATTATATGCTATAAGGGGGATTATAATTATTAATTTTATGTATCAATTTAGCTAGGCCACGTGCTCTTAAATCAGGTCAAACATTATTCTGGATGTTCTGTGAAGACACTTTTTGGATGAGATTAGTATTTAAATCAGTGAAGTTTAAGAAAGCAGTTTGTTATCCATAACATGGGAGGGCCTCATTCAACCAGTTGATAGAGTTACCCTCTCAGACCAAGACGAAATTCTCCCAGTGGACTGCCCTTGGAATTGAACTGCCATGTCTCCAGGGTCTCTGGGCTACTGCCCTGCCCTACAGATTACAGATTTACCACAGTCCCACAATCAATGACCCAATTCTTTAAATAAATGTTCTCTTTATCTATGTAAACATTGTTTGGTTCTATTTCTCTGGAAAACCTTGACTAATACAAGGATTTAGGAGTAAATTGGTTATATGTGTAGACAGAGTTGCTAGAAATCTATAGTAAAGCTGTCTTCTAAGAAAGAGGCCAGTATTTGAAATCACCTTAATATCTGCTGACGTTCTCAGCTGGTACCATTGCCAGATTTGTCATTCTTGCATCAGATTTTTGGTGAAATTTGACTAAATACATTATCTTTAAAATATATTGGATATATAGAGATTTAGGTAAACGTATAGAAGCATTTTAAATTCAAACACATACAATTACATAGTCAAACCAAGAAAGATTAATAATCATTCAATTTTATAGTTTCATTGCATGAATTGATTAATAATACTTGTAATTAATGATAATATCTAGCATTTATTGATTGTTAATGTATACCAGGCCTTAAGCTATGCATTTTACAGTCACATTTTCAGTAATGAAGATCCCTCTATGAGGTAAATACTATTGGTAATACACGCAGGAGGAGACAGACCACGGGAGGAAACTAAATCCCCTAGATTTGCAATAAGTGACTGGTCTGGGAAACCAACCCCAGTCTGTCTTATTCCAGAGCCCCAGAGCCAACACTGTCAACCCCCTTGACTAATACCCTACACTAACTCATTTAGAGTAAATGGCTCCTCAATAATCATTCAGCATCACCAGTGCATTTATTTATTTATTTATTTATTTATTTATTTATTTATTTATTTATTTATTAAATCCTCACTTGAGGATACTTTATCCATTTATCTTCAGATGGAGTGGGAGAGAGAGAAAGAGAAACATTGATGTGAGAGAGACACATCGATTGGTTGTCTCCCGCATGACCCCAACCAGGGCTGGGGACCGAACCCAAATTACATGCCCTTGAACGGAATCAAACCCATGTCTCTTTGGTCTGTGGGCTGATGCTCTAACTGCTGAGCCAAACTGGCCAGGGCACTGGTTCATTTAAATCCTCAGTTAACTTCAATACATTTGGAAATATCTGACTACCATTTTCATTTTCAATTGTGCTAGAATATTCATCTGTCAAATTTACTACTACTATACTCCTCAAACTTTGCCGTGTTATAACATACATTATATCAGCATCTTGTATTTTCCAGGATTTAAAATCTCAGCCCATTCTTATAAAGAGCATGCATACACTGTCCCGTTTGATATTTTATTTTGGATGAAACATAATCAGATATTACTTTACCAAAGTTATTTTACTAATGAGTGATTTTAAAAAATGTACTGTAAGAAAGTTCAGGGTATAGTCTTTAGAACAAGAATGTCTGGCAACAAATCTTAGCCCGTGCACCATCTAGTTGTGTGAACTGGGTCAAATCACTTAAATTTCTAGGTCTTAGTTCTTCCATGAGTGACAGTGGTGATGGTAAAAGTGTTCACCTTGGAGGGTTAGTGTGGGGTTTATATGAGTTCATAATTGTCAAGCTCTAAGAGAACAGTGTCTGGCAAGTCATAGCCAAGGTACAAGTGTTTGGTAATATTACTCTTATTTTCAGTAGTAGTTTAACACATATATAACCAAATGGACTTGTATATTCTGAGATAAAATTGCAATTATTTGATTTATTTTAAGTAATATTTCACTTATTATTGTGATTTTGTCTAAGTTATAAACTTTATCTTACTTTGAGTCCATTTAGTTTACAGGGTTTGCTTAGTCAGCCTCATAAGCCCACTCCAATTCCAAGCAGAGACTCAGCCATCCATTATGCTAGCTAGCTCTGTTATTCAGGATCAGTGGTTAATGTATTTCTGAGGCAGATGGAAGTTTTTGTGTAACTGAGATATCACTTTGACAGATGAGGTCACAATAGCTTTAACCGATCTTCTTTCAAATCTGAGGAGTGCTTGCTTACATGGGTTCAGCTGAAACATCAGAAGCGATGCATGCTACCCAGCAGCCTACAGTGTTCTACACACACATTATTATGTTTTGAATTCTGTTTCAAGGCTATTAACAAAGTTTATAATTGAGAAAAGAAAAATGCCTACTTATTAAACATAATCTTTTTAACAGGTAATCTGAAAAGGCTAGACATCCTCAGTACAATGAAATGCTATATGTGATGTAATTTTTATTAATTTAAATTTGAATTCAAATATATTAAATTTAGTATATTTTTAAAACAAATTTTGTTATTTTATTTGTATTATCATATTTTTCTGAATAAAGTTACTCATACAGGGGCAGATAAAGAAATATAACTTAATTTAAAATCTTATTAATGAACTTGCCTTCTACTAAGCACTGCCATTATCACAGTAATATTAATATATCATCTAAAATCTGTTTAGGATATTAAGACATTAATTTTCTTAGGTTACTTTCTTCATTAAGAAAAGAACCAGCAAAATTGAAAATTGCTTTTAGAATTTTTTTCATCTTAAATTGAGTAGTCAAGTGTCATTTTACAGTTCAAATGAGGTCAATTTAACTTATTTTATATGTTGAAAAAATCAATATAAATATGAATATTTATATTTGGTAACTAATAGTACAATATATTTTTAGGTAAGTGGATCAAAAGGAAAAAAAAACTACATTTAATATATAGAGAGCAAATTAATTTAAACAGATTATAACACTCTCAGAATTCATACTTATAAGTTTAAACATATAAGTGACCTAGAATTTTATATGGATTTTTTATTTAAATGAATATATTTCACTTTATCAATAACAAAAAAATATAATAACCCAATGTTTTCTAACCTTTCTCTTTTTCAAACTCACTTAAAATATTTCTTGGAAATAGAGTTTTCATGGAGATGTTGATTTTATATGCATAGTATTTGCCCGGGAAGCTGTTTTTAATAGTGGGACCACAGGCAATTATATGACTGCCTAAAATTAGAAAAAGAGATTTTAATAATTGATTAAGAGTATTTGGTCCCTTTTATGTAAGTAGAGCACTAGATAATAAGAGTTCAAAAGATAAGTAATATAGTCATTTATGCTAAATATGGCAGATATAGTTCCTAAATATGCATTAACAAACATAACTGATGGATATGTTATACCAATCCGTAAAGAATTTAGAGAAAATATTTCACTATCAATAGATGAGGAAATGGTTACAGAACAAAGGAAAATGCCTCAATTCAGGTTTGTAGTATTTTGTTTTTTAATGCAGAATAATTTAGTATCTGAGAAGGACAGGTATGCATTCTATGTAGAGAATTAATCATTGACGGCAAGGAGGTGAGGAACAATGTATTTTTAGATGGTAGCAGATAGATCTCATTAAAAGAGTTTTCTTATAATCCAGAATAGGACATAAGAAAAGAGAGTTTTTTTGGGTATTTTCATACATTGGCTTTACATTAATTGCTTATGACATGCAAAGTACAAATAACAAGGAGTAAAAAATGACAATAAAAAAGATCCATCCTCCAGGAATTTATAGTTCTGTGTGGAGATAAGCAATTAAACTAAAAAGTGACTTGTGCACCAGGAAGGCAAAGCAGAGGATCCTGTGGGAGAACATAGAGAATCACTTTCTGCAGCGGGGGTGCGCCGGTGGTCGGTGAGGCGGGATTTAGGAAAAGCTTTCCTGTGGAGCTGCATATAAATTGGGAGCTGAGATGATAACTCCAAATAGCATGTGGATATAAGTGTTTATGTGTATGCACGTGTGTGCATGCTATGTGCATATACACACATCTGCAATTACTGAATCGGGTTTTCTAAGGAGAGGATGCTCAACCCAATTCAGCACACATGGCTGTCTGATGATGACATGACCCTATTTAGGTTTCAAAACCTGTCCATCAGTCTAAAATATGAAAGAATGAAGTAAAGGTGTCAAATCTAGAAAGCAAAACAAATAATGAAGAAATAAATTAAAGGAAACAGAAAGAAGAGTACTGAAGTACTTCAAGAAAATTTGTTTAACAATTCATTGCTTCCAAGGTACTTTTCTAGGAACCAGAAATGTAGACAAACTTGCTGCTACCCCATACCTATCGAAGGACAAATACTGAGACTAAAACATGAATAATTAAACATGAATAAGACAAGTACAGATAGTAGTAAGTGTTATAAATTAGATACATAGTCGCTGGCAGTGAGTAACATTAATGACAAAGAACACTCCTCAGTAGAAATGGCTGATGAACTGATGGAGCCAGGAGAATGGTTCCATCAGCAGTGGGGACAAGCCTGAAGTCAGAACACTTTAGTGTGTTCAACTAATAACTAGAAAAGGTCAGTATGATTTAAGAATAAGTGAAGGAAAGAGTGTAAGAGAATTTAGAAAGTTAGGTATAATGATTGTGACTATAAGGAAGGTAATAATACTGGAAATGAACATAAATAAACCTACTAATGCTATATAAAGGACATAGCAATCAGACTTATCAATTAATTTGATCTGGAGAATGAAGTAGAGGTATTTCTTGCAGTGCAGGACTGTAGATAATGAGCAGCTATGAACTGAACTGTGTCACCCCAAGATTCATATGTTGAAGCCCTAACCCCCCGTGGGATGGTATTTGAAGATGGAACCTTAGGGAGGTAGTTAGATTTAGATTAGATCCTGAGTGTAGGGTCCTCACAATGGAATTTGTGTCCTTATAAGACAAGAACAGAGAGCTTTCTCTCTCCCTTTCTCTCTCTCTTTCTCACTCTTGTTCCTTCCCCCTCGCTGTCTCTCCCATGACAGGAGTAGACAGCTATTAGAGGGCCATCTGCAAGCCAGAAAGACACCTCACCAGACCTGACCCTGCTGGCGTGTTGATTTGGGCTTCAAGTCTCCAGACTGTAAGAAATATATTTGTCTTTTTAACCACTCCGTCTATGGTGTTTTGTGATAGCAGCTTGAACAGACTACGATATGGATTATTTCAGCTTTCTTTATCCACAGAAATAATTTATTTTTGCCTTCTTTTGAAAAATATTTTGCTGCTAACAAATTCTAGGTTGACAGTATCTTTCTTTCAGTGTTTTAAATCTGCCAATCCTCTCCTTGCCTGCACATCCGGACAAAGGATTGTTGTTATTATTGTCTTTGCTCTTCTATAACTAATGCATTATTTTTCTCTGTTTTTAAGAGTTCTTAAACGAAGATTTACTTTAGGTAATTTGATTGTGATGTGCCTTTGTTAGGTGTACTCTGGTTTGGGTTCATGGAAGTTTCAGACTTCCATGAAGCAAGTCTTATCACTTTGTAAAAAAAAATTATACATTAATTTTTTTCAACTTAGTCTCTCTTCTCTTCTGCTCAGACAGCTTGATAATATCTCACAGGTCACTGACTTCTCTATTTTATTTTCTGTCCTTAATTTTAGATAGCTTTTATTACTATAACTTCAAGCTCACTGATCTTTTTCCTCTGCATTGTGTAATCTCTATGACTTGCATCCAGTGACATTTTCATTTCAGTGATTGTAGTTTTAATCATTCCATGTTTCCTTTGAGTTTTTTTTTTCTATTTCTCTGTTTATCATGTTTATGTTTACTCAATCTTCTTGAACATAAGAAGTATTAATATGTTTAGAATATTTTAAAGTCATTTTCTACTAGTTCTTTCGCCTTTTCATTTCTTAGTCTGATCTAATGATTTTTCTTTATAAGTATGCAGGTCATAATTTTCTGTTGTTTGTGTGCCTGGTCATTTTTGGATTAGGCAATTTTTGGATCTGGTACCTTTATACTATTAAGTGATGGGTTTTGTTATGCTATTTAAAATAATGCTTTTTTTTTTTTTTACGATATGCAGTTAAGTTACTTTGAATCAATTCAGTCATTTCAATGTTTAATTTTTTAAATTAACAAACTATATTTCATAGCAATTTTAGGTTCATAAATTTTCATCAGATACATGACAATGTGGATTAATTGATTTGTAACATTTTTTTCTTTATCTTTTCTGTATGTATTTTTAGAGAGCAATAATCCAATTTACAGTGGACAATTAAAAGGAAAATTTCTCCCTACAAAAAATTAAGTTAACCTTAAAATACTGAGTTCTAACTCTTCCACTGTCATATACTACCAATGAAATTTATTTTAAATAAAATAGAATTAAGACTAATACCTTGGAACATCCAAAAGTTGTTGACATAGATTGTAACTCAAACAACCAGAGAGAAATCTAATTCAAAGTTAGCAGAATTGGGGATAAAACAATGCAAACTTGCAAAATTTTTCTTTTAATTACTAGGAAATAGGATTTATTCCCACTACTACTTTCTATAGTACATATTTTTTGTAACTAATCATTTTGTTTTATAATAAGATAATAATTCAGTAAGTAAATAAATATGTTAAATGTGTCTTTAAAGATTTACTTTATCATCAATTAATTTAAAAAATGCTCAGCAAAATAAAATTAGATGACTTCACTTAAAGGAGAATAAATTTTCAGAAAGATTATCAAACTTTTTAAAGATTAAATCATTAGATGATTTAACTTAGAACTGTGAATTTTATCTATACTTGAACACAGTAAGAAAAATATTTTTATGGCAACTACATTTGTCATGCATGCCTATGATATAGATATAGATACAATCTGAAAGAAAATATTTAAGAATCAATATCTGTATTTTATGTGATGCACTTAAAATTCCATTCAATTATAGTATATTCTATTTCATATTTTAATGGGATTACAACTCACTGAATTGCCTTCATGACCCCATAATAGATTGTGACCTGTGTTATGAAAAATATTACTTTATGCAGTTTTCTAAAATTGGATATAGCAATACAACTTAACTTTCAGCCACCGTCATTGGGGAACAGATGTAGTAATTACTAAATATTATATAGTACATGCTAAGTTCTAGGCATCTTTGTAAGTAATCTTCACAGATAACTTCTTACAACAAATTCTATGAGTAAGGTTTTTTACAGAGCTATGAGTTATTATGTAGCACACTTCCAGATTCAGTGACGCTCTCTTATTCACTACCTTTCAGAGCTTCTTAACTATATTTTTCTTTTATTTTTAAAATAATTTATATATTATTGATATAGAAAAAGAAATACTAAAAAATGAAGAGAAACAGATATCTTTTATCAGTATATTTGGTATATAGTTTGAACATGAAGCAGACTGATGTAGTTGAAAACTAACAATTCTTCCAGGAGTGATTGTATTTTATTTAGAACACAAGTGAACATAAAAATTATAGTTTTATAAAGCGATAACTTGCATTAGTGGTTTAAAGAAAGCATGGAAGATTGATTTCGTGGGCATTTACCTGGCATCCAGACATCATGTACCCGTATCTGAAATGCCTAAAATTACGGTCACACTGAGTTCTGTCAGCAGTCTTGTCATCAGATAAATGAACATTAGGAACAGATTAAAGATAGTCAAGTTTTCAGAAATGCTACTGCAATTACGTTCTTTGTTCATCCAAGTAACTCTTATTTTCCCAAATAGAATGAGAAATTAATGTTTGAGGTTTGCTATGAGTGGTTAAATATAAATAAACACATTTTATATCTATTTTCTTTATCTGGAATGTTGTTTGGATGGTCTAGGATTGTCACTGGAAGATAGTCATTCCTCTACACCACTGCCACATCTTCCCAGGCATTCTGGAGACAACCTTGCTAGTCGCATCTCCATGTTTCAGCTCCTAAGAGTGTCTGGAACACCCTATAGATAATCTTCTTCAATTGTAACATCCAGAAGATAGGTGAGTGGTAAAGAGAAGCTCTACATGATTCAGCAATAAAATAAGTTTTTAAAGGTGCTGGACGACTCACATCCCAAACATTTTGACTTCTATATCTGTATCTGTCTGTCTATCTATCTATCTATCTATCTATCTATCTATCTATCTATCATCATATCAATCAATGCACATTCATTTCCTAGGACTTATTACTTGAGTGTTACTTGAAATAAATAACATTTTTATATTTAGAATGTGGAAATAATTTTGTACTAAGATATAAGAAAATATAAAATGCTGTACTATGTACTATAAAACAACAAATTGTTTTTAAGAAAAGAAGACTTAAATTCTCAATATGAGTATCTTAATTCTTCAATTAATTTTATACCATAACAGCCGATTAACTAGATATGATACAAACTGAGTTCTAAAAGATCTAAAAACACTCATTAAAAGAAGTTTGGCTGATATAAAAGTTGTTAAAATGTATCTTCTCTATCCTGCATTAGGTTGGCATTGCTTTCTGTTGTTGAATGCACACTTTTTCTCACTAGTCATGAAACAATTATGCCAAAGGTTTGTATTTGTTCATTTGTGTCTTCTTTAAAAAATGTTTATAAAGGGAACTGCATTTTCCTCCATGCCTTCATTGCAACATCGAGCCTCTCTTTTAAATGATCCACCAGTAGAGCTTGTTAGATTCACTTCGGTTAATTCAAAGGCACTTTTACAAATCTTTGGTTAAAACAAACATGCTAAGCTCTGATAAAGTGACATTTCTCAAGGACTCATGTCTTTGTGATTATAAATTGTGCACATAATCTATATTATGTGTTTTAATTAATATATCTCTCCAGCTTTAATGGAAACAAGTGGAGTAAATCCCATGGAAGCAAACTTTCACATTCAAGTTTATGACTGAGAGTCATTACTTGATGAGTAAATCAGAGTTCCCAGGGTGGACGGAGGAATCAATGTGAACAGTGTGAAAGATCCTGAACAACTGAGTCAATTGTCCCTGGATTTATAAATAAGTTTTATTAACTTTTATCTCAATAAATTACATTGTGTCATTAACTCTAGAGTTTTAATGTTTATTCAACATTTTACGCAACTTAAGGTATATTTTAAAATTTGTTACAACAACCAACGAAATATTAATTATTATTAAGATATAGCCAGAGTGTGACATCAGCAAGATGGTGGATAGAAACACTGGACACTCTTTTCCCCCCTGGACATGCATATTCAAGAATTATGCACAGACTAATTCCATTTGTAAGAAATCCAGAAATTATTTCAGGGGTTTCTGAATTCTGAACAATTAGAAACCAGGCACAAGGAAGCCAGTAGGAAAATCTGAGATAACCTCTTGCTGTAATTCCTACACTTGGCACAGTGCCATTTAATCAAGAGGAAACATCCAGCTTCCAGTTTCTCTCTGGGGAAGAAAGAACAGAACTGGATCATATGTCCAATATTCATATTTTTCTGGTAATAGTATTTTGCATGTGATTGCAGTTGTTATCAGATTAAAACAAACTGCTATAACCATAAGGAATTGTATGTAAGCCCCATGGTAACCACAAAGACAATACCTAAAGAAGATGTACAGAAGAAAGTGAGAAAGGAATAAAAGCATGTCACTACAAATAAATCAATAAAATACAAAGGAAGAGAATAGGAAAAGAGGTACAAGACAGACAGAAAACAATAACAAAATGGAAATAAGTCCTTCCCAATTAATTACTTTAAATATAAATGGATTAAATTTTTCAATCAAAAGACATGAAGTGGTTGAATGAATTAGTATTGTAAAAGAAGAAGTAAAATTATCTGCTTGCAGTGACACTATCCTACATGCTGAAAACTAAAACTAGCTACAAGAAAAAAGCTATTAGAACTAATCAACAAATTTAGGAAACTTGCAGGATATAAAATCAACACACAAAAATCAGTGGCATTTTTATGCAGTATCAATGAACTATTTAAAAATGAAGTTTAAAAACACCATTTATAATAACACCAAGAAGAATAAAATACTCAGAAATACACTTAACTAAGGACGTGCAAAACTTGTCAACTGAAAAATCACAAAATATTGATTAAAAGTTATCAAACAGATATCTGCACCAAGGCAGCATTAGTCATAACAGGCAAGACATAGAACACTCTAAGTTTCCATCAATAGAGAGAGAAAGAAACTTTGATACATACACATACACTGGAGTATTATTTAGCCATAAAAAGGAAGACAAGCCCAGCTGGTGTGGCTCAGTGGTTGAGCGTCGACCCATGCACCAAGAGGTTGCCAGTTTGATTCCCAGTCAGGACATGTGCCCAGGTTGTGGGTCCGATCCCCAGTGGGGGGCATGCAGGAGGCAGCCAACTGATGTTCTCTCTCATTGATGTTTCTCTCTCTCTCCCTCTCCCTTCCTCTCTCTCTCTAAAAAAATCAATAAAGAAAAAAAAAATTTTAAAAAGAGGAAGACAAACCTGCCATTTGCAACAACATGGATGGACCTGGAAGGTATTATGCTAAGTGAAATCAGAGAAAGACATATACTTTATGATCTGACCTGTATGAGTAATCTAAAAAATGTTCTATTCATAGAAACAGACAGAAGGCCAAGTGTCAGGGTGACAATTTAAGGATATGGAGTTTCATGATCCAGAGATCTGCTGTACATTGTGCCAATAGTTAACAATATTGAATTGTACACATAAATATCTGTGAAGAGGATAGAGCTTATGTTAGGTTTACTTAGCACACATACAAAAGGTATCCTCAGAGACACTCTAATGCCTCTCTTTTCCCCTTCTTGCACAAATGAAAAACAAATGTATCTTATTTTAAAAGAATGCATTAGAATATTACCTTTCAGTAATATGATTTGGATGAAATACAAAACTCACTAAGTATTTTTGTTCAACCTGTTTTAAAAATACATAGAGTACAAGATGTCAGCAATAATTATTGAAACAAATGAATGGTCTTCCTGCCATGAAATTATTACATCCCTAAAAGGGATTGTGAATATACTGTGGTTAAAGGGCAATTACAGCATTGGGATGGTTGCACTGCATTTATGTCAAGTTGTAACAAGCAACCAGGAAGGTCGTGACCTTGATGAGGACTGCACAGAGAGAGATTAGCAATGACATTTCAAATGCACTCAAATCAAACAGCTCCCATTTCTAAGTTTAATGTTCTTATGAATTTGCTTAAAACACCCAGGCTAATAAGTAGAATTTTTTAATACTGTACCTATAAGTCTTAATAGCCATATTTAATTGTAACCATCTCATTTTTATATCACAGCAAACAGCATCTTGGATTTGATGGGTGCAGACTAAATCAGCTTTATAAATTTTAAAATAAATGTATATGCAGAACACTAGGAATTGTAAATAGCAAGAAATAATAAATTTAACAATGCCTGCTAAAATAGAGCCATCCCCCATAAATGACTTTTAGTTAAAATATTTTATAGATGACATGACATATTACACATATGTATGTTACACCCACACACATATATATCATAACAAATATTTTTTTTTAAATTCTAAAATATAAACACATTTTCCACCATTTCAAATTCTTCAACCCATTAACCTCTGGCAAGATCTGCACATATTAGCATTATAATTTCTAGGACACTAGAAAGACGGCTTTACAAACTAGTGATGTCAGTATTTTTAAAATTCACAAGTGATTCTCATATGCTACCAAACTTGAGAAACAACATCCCACAAACAATCACTTTGAGGAATCCAGAAAAAGCAGGTACATTTTTCCGCCTCAAAAATTGCTCTCCTAATTATTTTCACATTCAAAGAGAGATTGTGGGTTTAATACAAATATAATCGGCTGCCAAATTGGTGTGCATACCTCCATTTTATATTATAAATGTGCCACAGTTTACTTATATCATGTTTGAAAGGAACGGAGTGATCAATGAAAAATGACGTCTGGTAAATAATTTTTTGAATTATACTAAAGCAACTTTTCTCATGGAGGAAGGGGACTTAGCTTGATGAAGAGAAGTGAGATGCACGATGGTCAAGTAGGCATACTGACTCACTTAACGCCTTGGTAGTTGAGCAACAGCTTGTCAAATCAGCAGAACCCCAGGGATGCACTTCACAAGTGAGGGTCCCCAAGCTACAGGAAGGCCAGGGCTCTGGGCGCAGGGCATGGCATGGCATGATGGGGACCAGTTTTACAGGTTCCAGAGAAGCAGATTTTGGTAAAATAAAATCACTTTCTTCCCCCTTATTTCTTCTCAACCTACTACTTTTGGTTAATATATGTGTACAAGTATGGATGGATGGGTGTCTAAATTTCACGATATTTGGCTCCTCTTAATAAGGACCTGTTAGAATTCAAACAGAATAGATGACCCTGTTATTACTCAACCAGTCTACAGGTCACCGGGTTTTAATAAGTGAGTGTATCAATACAATCATTCAGTGGACCTTATTCTACAATACATTTCTGCAAATTCACACAGATTTAGAGTTATTGGTTCCAAGCTGTGCATAATTCACTTTACCCTCATGCATTTCCCAGAACAAAGACTATAATGACGATCTGTGGACTATATTTATAGTAAAATAAATAGAGACCTAGGAAAAAAATTCTTCATGTTTTCTTCTTTAAAAAAAAATAGCCGACTATAGAATTTGCATAATGTTTTTGAAATTTTATTTTCATCAATGTTCATTTATGAAATCAGTACTCGTGAATTTTTGTATTTTAATATTTTATCTATGAAATGTGTATGTTAATCATGAGGAAATAATGTAGCCTTTACCTCTTTGTTTATGAGGCACATTATTCTACCAAGATGTACATTGAAACATATTGCTTTAGTTCTTAAATTTACTCAGTTAACATGTATCTAGAATGCTATATTTATAAACAGATGCATATGTATAAGTAATTTTATTGTCACTATTTTTGTGTATATACCTTGATTGTTGATTAATATCCCAAGAGTCCATTGGTATTTTCTGATATGCATCATAGTCTCTTCAGAAAGGGATCCTGAGTTGGCACCTCTGTGGATAGAGCACCCAGGCTGGCATGAGAGGGCTCTGTCCTCACCTCCCACTGCTTCCTTTCTGCACGTTCCCTCGGGTAGCCCAGCTTCTCTATTCTCCCTGTTGGGCTCTTTTCAATTGCTTGGTAATATTTTTACATAAAGAATTTCCAGAACGAGAATATTTCAGACAAGAGAGACAGAAAGGGCAAAAATGATAAATTTTCAGGTTATAAATCTAGAAACTTTATAGTTGACTGTAGAGAATGGCTATTCAGAGGGTTCTTCAGAAATAATCACCTCTATGTTGGATCTATAAATAATTGTAAGGACGGTGACACCATTAACTGAGACAGGGAAATGTCAAAAGAAATGCATTTACCAGGGAAAAACACATGTTCTTTTTAAAAATAATTATGCATTTAGCCTACCTCTTATTTTACAAGAAGAGAGCTGAATATACAAAGACCATTTTTATCTTTTTCCATATAATAGAAAATTATTAAAATTCTATTCCATGGCTATTACATTACTTTTTACAGGAACTCTGTTTATACAAAAATGTTTTATATAAAAATACTTTGAAATATTTCTGTCTCATAAGTTTTAGTGTTGGAACTGGTTATTTTCAAATTCACAGTGACATAAATACTCAACTTTTAGTCTCAGTCTGTGCTTGCTAACTATGCTCTCAATTTGGCATTATATCTGCGTCCATTCTCTTCTCAACTTCAAGTTTGTTCAAATGTCACTTTCATTAGATAAGGCTGACCCTGGCAATCTTACTTCAAAAGTAGACTGCCTTCAGAATCTTTATATTCTCTACTTTTTAAGAACACATACTCCCACCTATTGTTCTAGATACTTCACTTTCATGTTAGTCTTTCTTAGTCTTGTGCTATCCACTAAAATATAAACAGCGTGAGGCAAAAAACTTGTTTGACTGTTGCGTTCCCTGATATACCCTGTAACCTTAATGCAGCACAAGCATCAGAATAGATAATATATATTTGTCGAGTAAATGAACGAAGAAAGGACTGTCACTGTGACTCAGCAGCAAGAACAGCAGAGTTGAGTGGTGCCACGGGAAACATCATCAGCTTTGTTGTGTGGATTAGCACTCACTACATGCAGGTAAAGTTCTTTGCTGGCCACATATTTAATAGAAAGACAGGTATGACTTCAAGACAAGACCATCGGTCTCAGTGTAAATGGGAAGCTTTGGCTCAGTAAGCTATATTTAATTCCTTTTGGAAATAATAAAACTGTATCTCTGACACTCATGTAGAGACATGTATAAATAGGACAGGAATTGTTCATCATTACTGAAAATTATTTGAGGTGAAACAGCAATACATCCAAAGACATGCCTGTAGGAGCCAGAATTTCCACAGGCTTGATCAATCATGTGTGTATAGAAACGTCTTGACAAAGAGGGGAAGAATATGAGAGAGACTTCTTCCAAACACAATAACGTACTCTTTTTCTGTGCCAAAACTGAAATACTACCCTATAAAATTTACTTCCCAATGATCTCTAATGTAAATGCTTTAAGCAGAAACCTGAATGCAAAGTCATAACTTTAAGTCTTATTTTATTTGAAGAATTTAGAATAGGAATCTGGATCGAAAGAGCGAACATCCTCTGAGACACCGAGTTAAAATATTTTAGTTTTATCATGAAACTAAGCATTAAGAACAGAATGTAGTTCGGACTACCCACCATACCTTATTGAGAATAACGAGGATAAACGGTGATGAAACAAATAAAATGAAATAAAAAGAACAATAGTGGGATTTTAAATGCCCATTGTCCAGTTAAGATGGCCACTTCACAAAGCATTAGGATTTCACTGAGCTCTGAACTACACCACTGAGATCCTGGGATCTCCTGTTTGATGGATAATGATTTACCACAGATCAAACACATCCATTATTGCTTGAAATTAGATATCTGTACAACAAATTATATAATGCTAAATGATTCAGATTTAGTTGAAAGTATCAGGTAGGGTTAATTTCCAGGTGTGTTTTGTTGCTGTTGTTGTTTTCCCAGTGCATATTCAACCTCTCTTTTTTAGTTTTCAATTAATGTTTCCTGACCCATCACACTTATTTGATCCTGTGAAGGTCAAGTTTCTGTAATCTCAATAGGTACTGACAAAGGATTTAATTAGCTTTGCAATCTGGATTAATTTAATTCCATTCAAATGAGCATTGATTGTCATCAGCATTATAATTAGGACATTATTCAAAATGGACTCAGCCTCCAATATTTTCTTTGTTTGTCTGCCCTATACATAACCTTCTCATGAAATTAGACAAATGAACATGTAAAATAATAAATACTTATTTCCATTAAGGTAGACATTTTCATAATCTTTATCCTATAGCAGATTGTAAAGAAGAAAATTCAAAAGAGTTATGTAGTTTTCTTAAAGGGAGGTGATCAATAATTAATTTGCCTTAATGCGGCGATCAACAACTGATTGTTACCTTTGTGTAAACCAGAAGATCATTACTTTAGCAGAACTTGATAATAATGACAGCAACTCCAGGTCTGGAAATTAAGATCAAAACATTTCTTTCAGTCATGTTCTAACTACAATATTAAGACAGAGGGACAAGAATAAACTCAGTTATAAAAGGTCAAAAATGTATCTAAACTAGCAGGATGGAGTGGTGGATAACTCTCTGTCTACCTTCCCATAAGTTTCCTGCTCCTTAATTTAGCAATAGATCATAAAGGAAAAGAATCTGTTTTCTAGTAGAAAGTATAAAAATGTTAGGAATATTAATAAAAAATTTAACCTAGGCTCCATCTAACCCACTTTCCCATCCTTGACATTTTATTTGATAGAGACTTTTTGATACATTTGGCTATACCTTTTCAGATACCATCATAGTGTATCTGATTATGGAAATGGCTCTTGTAAATCTAACTTTTTCTCAATTACCTGCCGTGAACTAGAATTGGTATTGTGCTGTGTTGCTAAGTATTTTCATCTCTCTGCCTTCCTATTCAATGGCATCTTACCATTTATTACTTTGTATGTGCTTGAGCCATTGAACTGGTGTAGGTCACTTCATAGTAAGAGGCAGTGGTGTGAGTCATTGCCAGACGAGAAAATGTAATTGCCAATAGAAAAGCTTAGTGAGATCTGTTTCCCTTTGCCCACAGTGACAGAAAAACGACAACTTAGTGGTTCTCTAATTGAGTAGATCCCTGGAGTGAAGGAATGTGGGATACAGCCTGTAGTTTCTCTGAAATGGACAGGATAACTAGAGGGAGGAATTAGTCCTACTGTTTGAGATTTATTTCTGCGATTGTATGTCTACCTCATTGTCTCCTAACCTGATACAAGAAAGAAATGAATAACTCTTTTAAAGGACCACTTATCTATATGCCTCACACTGTTCTAGCCTAGTGACTACACTAGTAAACAAGACTGACACACTTCGTGCTACAAGGGTGAAGGCAATAAACACAAAACATAAACAATTTTATATCATTTTAATAATGCATAAGTATTATGAAATAATTAAAACAGGGTCATGGTACAGAACAAATGAAGGAGGTATCTGAAATAGTGACCTTTGAACTAAGAAAATAAACATAAAGAAGTAACAAGATGAACATCTGGAGAAAATGCATCTTAGATATAAGAAAACGATTTTTTAAATGTATTTATTTTTAAAAATGTATCTTTATTGTTGAAAGTTACAATAAAAATCATCATTTAAATTGAGGAGCCTGAAGAAAGTCCCATGTGGAGCAGGATGCCAGATAAAAAAGTCTGAAATTGGACTCGGGAGTGAGATGGGACCAGTTATGGAGGGCCGTGGAGGGCATGGGAAGTTAATTGCAACAGCAATTTATGGAAACATTACTGTGAACAGGGGAGTGAGCTGATTGTATTTATATCTATACGTTAAGGAGATTATGTGCTGTGCTGCAAAATAATTAACTTTGGCTAGGCAGAAATGGAAGGAAGAAGATCAGTTAGGTTCCTATAGCAGGGCGCAAAATATAAGAAGCTGTTGAGCCCAAATAGCTTTTTATGATGGAAAATAGTGAAAAAGAGAAGAATCTGAGTTATATGTGGAGGCAGCACAGAGAGTTCATGCCATTGCTTGGTGTAAGTGGTGTGAAGGGATACAGGCAGAAGAAGGATCAACCTTGGGGTTTTGGCCCAAACAACTGTGTGGATGGTAGCATAATTGTGAAGAATGGGAAGTAAGGTAGAGTTTCACTTTCATCATGTATTTCCTCTAAAGATTATGTTCTTTAAACTTTAATTATAATAGAGATATAAATATTCAGGACAGCAAAAGTGGTATAATTTTTCTGCAGAGAACATACCAGAGGTATCAGTCCAATCCATAAAAGGTCTTCCTCAAGAAACCCCATCCTGCCAGAATGTCTTCAATATACTGAGGGCTGACATAAAATGGTAGCATTTAGATGGATCAATATGACAAATACAAATGTAATCAAATATACACCATTAAGACTAGTGCTAAAATTTAATAAAATTATTAACATTAAAACAATATCTTCAATATTACTAATAATTATACATTTAATAATGATTTATTTTGGGTCAAAGTCTTCTGAATACCTTTATATATTTCATTTTACTAGTCTTTTCAATTCTACTATAGGGCAGGATACTTAGCTTCGTATGACAGTTAAGAAAACTCCATCAGAGGATTTTAAGTGACTTGCTAATAAACAATAGGTTGTTGCCAAAAATGCTATGAAAATTAAAACATAATGACTACTGAAAACTAGTAATTTGGGTGGTATAGCACATGATAGTTCACTAAAATTTCTTCTGTGGAAAACCATTACACATTTGAGAACAGAGGCAAGGTCAAAAGATAAGGAAGCTGAGTCCCATCTATCACATAGGGGTCCTATTTGATTTCTTACTTGCAGATAAAGCTGTACAGGTACCAGAGTTCCAGAAGATAAACAGATATCAAAATCTCAGAGGAGAAAGAAAATGATCAGAAACATGTCAGGATAGATGAAGATTTTTACATATTTGACAATGTGATACTCCTTAACATTTCTATTCTAGCTCTATATTTTGTTTGATTGCCTGTTTTAAGTGACAATGTGTTACTGAGGTTGCGTGGACATAATAAGACATTACCTCAATTCATTTACGTTTGGGTGGAGGAAGAGGAAGGTTTTATGTGAACAAGAGGATGAAATTATTTCCCATCTATTCCTAATTCCACAAAACAAAGGATTTGGAGACTTCTCTCAATCCCAAATCCTTAAAACTATTGCTTTCTATGACTTGCTTTGTTGAGACACAGTTTAATATATTCGAAGGTTTTAAAGTACCATTTTTCAGGATAATAAGTATACGTATTTGCAGATGGTATCAATACTGTTTGTAGTCTGAGATATCCTAGTTATCAAAAAAAAGAAATATCCCATTGCCACAAGTCTGCTCAATATCTAATCTTTGTATTTCTGTAGGTGAGACAGTATTTTTTTATGTCAAACTTTTAAAAATTCAATTTCTAGTAGTTACTACCAAAGAGTTCCAATTGAAGAGAAGTAAATAGGACAAATATTTTTATTTCCAACAGGGAAAAATGTATTATACAGGAAGCCACGTGTGACATCATTAGCTTTTAGAACTTAATATTAAACATATAACTGTAAATAAAAGTAATTTGATGATGTAACCTAGAATAGAGATTGCCAAAGACAGCATTTAGTGCTATGATGTACCCTGAATAATTTTGCAAATGATACATTGGCAATCAATGTTATTTATTTATTTTTCTGTGAGGATATCCAATTACTTCAAGTAATTTTGATTGAGAAGAGTAATAATTTCCAACTAAATTGTTGTGACAACACTGTTCTAAATAAAGTGATAGTATATATATATATGCCCATTCTTTCCCTATGATCAATTTATCTATCAAGTCCAATGACTTTAGTTTTGTTAAAGTTTTAAATTGGGTAGTACCTTGGTTCTTTAAATCTTCATTACAAATTTTAAAATCAGACTATAAATACCTCCCTAAAAATAAAAAGCCATCTGATGATTTGAGATTTCATTGCAGGTATAGATCAATAAAATGTTTGAAATTAAATTAAAACAACAATGAGGTATCACCTCACACCTGTCAGAATGACTGTCATCAACAAATCATCAAACAACAAGTGCTGGTGAGGGTGTAGAGAAAAGGGGACTCTAGCACACTGCTGGTGCGAATGCAGACTGGTGCAGCCACTATGGAAAACAATTATGGTGTTACCTCAAAAAGTTAAAAATTGAACTGCCATTTGACCCAGTCATCCTACTTCTAGGAATATACCCAAAGAAGCCTGAAACACCAATCGAAAGAATATATGTATCCCTATGTTCATAGCAGCACTATTTACAATTGCTAAGATCGGGAAACAGCCCGTGTCCATCAGTAGACGAGTGGATAAAAAAGCTGTGGTACATATACACAATGGAATACTATGCAGCTGTAAGAAAGAAAGATCTCTTATCCTTTGACTTTGAGACGACATGGAGGGACGTGGAGAGTATTATCCTAAGTGAAACAAGCCAAGCAGAGAAAGACAAATATCACATAATCTCACTTATTTGTGGAATATAATGAACACAATAGATCCAGAGACATAGAAGTAGGGTACAGACAGACAAACTTCAGAAGAGGGGTTCAGTGGGGAGGGAAGAGATAAACCACAGAACTTATATGCATGTATGCATAACTATGGACATAGACAACAATGCTGGGGACAGGGCAGGGGAGGTGGGATCGGGAGGAGGGTGTCAATGGGGAAACATCTTGTAACAAAAATAAATTAATAAAAAAATTAAAAATTAAAAAAAAGTTTGAAAATTAAGTAAGGGCTTTCTAAATAACTGCTTGACCATATCATGCCTTTCAATCCTTCAACACGGTATATTTTTTTGGAATTCTTCGATTTCTCATACAATTTTTAATGTTCATTTTATTTTTGTATTTGACGTATGAATTGTTTAAAGAATCTTGGTTGATTTACAAATATTTGCTGATTTTTAGTTATCTTTATTTATTTCTGGTTTAAATCCACTGTGGTCAGAGAATATGCTACATGGTGGCAATTTGTTGAGTTGTGTTTTTTTTCCCCATATCCAGCATATGATCAATTTTAAAAAATAAAGAGTTTCTGCAGGTTTTCGATGTAGTGTTCAAAATGTTGAAACAAAGTCATCAGTCATGCATTCAAATGGTATACATTGTTAATATGTTTTCTGTCTGATTTATTAGTCACTAAAAAAGTAAGTTCAAATTTTCAATTATGTGTTTTGATTTTCAGATGTCTGTTTTTAACATTGTCAAGACATTTGTTTATTTTATTTGAAGCATGGAATATGAGGAAAACCTTGGTCTCCTGTTGATTGGAACTTTAATCATTATCCCTTTTCCCCAATATAAGACATTTGTTCTTCAGATGTATGCAGGCAAGAATTTTTTCATATTATCTAATAATTAAATAATAATTAATTAACAGTATAGGGAAATCATCTTAGATTCTTATCATGTATTTCTCAAGGTAATATATAATAAAGTGTAGATTATTTCTGATGATTCAGTCTACTAACAGTGTTCCTCCCAAAAACACCTACTGATTTTGTATTAGTTGGTATATATTGAAGCATTATTTCCAACTGCGAGTGTAGATTTTTATGTGCTTATTTTCTCACTCTTCTATTAGGTTTCCCTTGTAATCAATGCCTTACTATGAAACACAAGTTGACAAGCAGTGCTTTTGTAACCAATAACCAACCAACCTCATGTAGTTTCCATAGCAATCCCAGGACAGCTTCCTTGTAAGTAGAACAAGTCAATTTCAAATTTAAAAGAATTTTTGGGTCGTTATGAACATCCTAAGCATGTTAAATCCCTCCCATGTTTCTTCACTTTCTGCCAGATGCCTGAAATTCTATAGGAAAATGGTGTTCTCTTAGATTCAATAGATTATGGTTTTAATATGAAGATACCATTATTACCAAAGAAATTTAGTCTTTGGGGACAAAATGGATGGTAAACAGTTGTGGACTAGAAAGACTCGGCAGAAGACAGGAAACATTTGAAAGCAAGGGGGAATGGGAACTAATAACAGAAGACTAGAGACTCTGGAGCACACCTTCCTCATTGTCCAAAGTGATAGAAACCTGGGTCTTACCGGCAAATTCGTCTGCCACTAGCTACATTTCTAATAGTTCTAAAATACTTAAGTTGCCTGGGATGATAGAAGAAAACTATAGATAAGAAATTCAAAGCATGGCAGTAAATAAAATCTTTACTACCAATGATTTTAGAAGAAATGGAAACAACTTTATAATAAGCACAAAAATTTGGTGAAAGCCAAATTTGTTTCATGTTTTGAAGTCTCTCCAAGTGTTGACTCTTTGCTGAAATGAGTGAGTTTCCTGATTTGAGGTAGCATTAACCATAGAAAGAGGTGAGGGGATATAGCAAAATTTACAGTAAAAAAAGATTCCTAACCTAAAAATTTCAGTGACTCTATTCTTGAGATCATCCTGTGTTGTATTTCTACTCCCCCCTCCTTAAATTGCTAGAATGTTACTGTTATTAACTATACTACACTTTTAAAAAATCCAATTTTTACTTTGTAAGAATTTTTGCAGGTAAAGAACTTTATACTTCCAATTATTATGTTTTAAGAATTTAAATGGACCATAGGTCTCAATGAACGGATTTGGTATCGAATTTGTCGCTATAATAGATGACTTTTGATATTCGCTAATGCCAATTACAAGTCATTTGCTTTCTCAGCTGGCTTTCTTTTCCTTTCTGAGAAATCACAGCCAGTTGTGCCACACTGTGATCTTCTCATTAACACTTCAGAAACATACAATTAGCACATCAGTTATTGCTTTTTATCTAATTGCCTATTCAAAAAGATTAACACTTTATCATATATTCTCTTGTAGTAACCAAAGATAGTTAATCATGAGTGTTTTGACTTTTTTAGGATATCAGCTATCTGGGGGCAAGCAATATACCAAATTTCATTTGCAACTGTATGAAATTTACCATAGTTTGACACATATGAGAATATACTGCTTAAAATTATATTTTTATATATTTGTGCATCTACCTATCATCTATCATCTATCAATCTATCTATCTATCTATCTATCTATCTATCTATCTATCTATCTATCATCATCATCTATCTCTCCTCCTTTACTAAGTTACTGCCTTCAAATGTTTAACTTCATGTGGTTTCATAACACAAAGGAAATTGCTAAGAAAATTCACCTTTTGATGAAAATTTGAATGTATTTTTATGTATCAGATACTTATAATCAATATTAACAAATAGGCTTGGAAGAGTTACAGAAGTTAAATCTTGCTTAAAGGATTATTTCCTATGCCTGTTTGTAAAAGATCTTTGTTTATACAGTAATATGTATGGATAGTCCTCGAAGTAGCAGTTCGGCCAACACCTGAACTAGCTGTTCATGAACATCTGAGTGTATTTGTTAAAAATTAATATACTTTTATTTTACATGAATAAGATTGCATAGAGCAGTATCTCATTTTACTTAAATATAAAGACATACAGCAAATAGCTTTTTAAGTAGCATTGTATGAATGTTTTTATGTAGCCAGCAGTCATACTGAAGGTACCCTCTCTCCTATGTTATGTGTACTTTCCATTAACATATTTTGTGATTATTAGTTTTCAGTAAAAAAGTCATTTAAAATTTTCTTTCTGTTTTACAAGGAACATACATGTTAATGTAAGAATGTAAGAAAAGAGACAAATAATCTGCAAAATGATTGAAAGATGCTGTTTTCATTTTGAAAAAGCTTTTTAAAGAATGGACTCAATGTAGACAACTTTAAGTAAAAGGTTTTTTTTAATGATTTGTTCTTGAAATATCTGTTAAAATATATTGACCTCAGCTCTCTTTCTGGCTATCCTTAATTCACAGGATCAAGGGGACAGAAAGAGAAAGATACAAGACAGAAGATAAATGAGGAGGCCTATATTTTAAAAATAACAAAGTTTTCTAAGAAAAACTTGCCCTCATCTAAGTGAAACAGTGGTCTCAAGAGACAGTGTGTTTACTCTATTAAATAAAGCATATTCCACATTCAGTAAATTTTCATATACTGTAATCTAGAAAAGGTATGTGTGCTTGAGCGCATGCGTGTGTGTGTGTGTGTGTGTGTGTGTGTGTGTGTGTTTCTAGAGAAAGGAGATGTACAAGAAACATTCTGGGGGCAAAATCGTTCAATTGTCCATTTCTGGCTCCAGTGAAAAGTAACTAAGAAGTTTTAAGAATCGCATAATTATATATAAGTTACATAATTTATGGGATAGTAAAGAAAGTCTAAGAAAGAAGATGAAGATATTTCAATGTTGGATTTTGTTATTGTCCCCCTCTCCCTGGAAAAGTTAGGTCATTTTCTTTCGCGGATTTTGTTAAGAATATATTCTGGATTAAAATTTTACAAGGAGTTCCAGAAAATTTGGTAGTATAAAAAGTGAGAGAAAAATATTTTTTCCTAAATCTGTACTTTGATTAAAATTATCGCTTTCCTAATCTTAGAAAATATCATACAGTGAGTTTAACTCTGGGATAGAAAGACATCTACTAAGAAAGCTCAGCTCCATCTAAAAGATTGACTGTGCTTATTTGATACACTGACAGCTCCAGCTATGACATCCAGATGTGCACTTCTAGCTCCACAAAGAACAAGCAAAACAATCAGATTTGGAATCGAAGAATTGGCAATTCTGGGTTGAAGTGAGATCATGCTTCTACTGGGAGAAAGAATGTTGAGATGGTGAGAATCTCCCATCTGTGGGACATTAGATTTAGAGGATTGGGTGATAAGAACCATTTAACACGGTTGCCCTTTCAAAATTGGTATTTTTAAGAAGTATTTATTTTTATGCTTTGTTGCCTGGTGTTGAGGAGTGCTTGAATTGGATCAATCACGTTAGTGGACCAAGGAGAATTTTACAATTGTTTGTGGATAATTAATTTAGCTCACAGAGAGGAAAAAAAAATGGACTTGTGAACATTTCCCCTTAAACCGAACCTATGTCTGCTTGATGCCAAATGTACTGAGTATGATGAAGGATTATCATCGTTTCTTCACCTTTTTATTAACTTTTTATTAATATCCACCAGGAAATTGAAAAGTGATTTTTAGCACTCATATAACCTTATGACTCTCTCCTTTTCCTCTACTCTCTTTTTACAGCATAACTAATGTTCATACTATACTCTCCACAAAAGAAGTTTTCTATACATCTTTTCCCCAAATTATTTATAAAAAAGTAACCACTTGCTTTGTGCACTTCATGAGTCTCATTCATACAGGCGTTCTCTACGAATCCCTCCCTTTTATTTTTGTTTTTTATTTATTTTTATTTTTTATTTTTTTATCCTCACCCGAGGACATTTTTTCATTTTTTGTTCAGATAGAGTGGGAGGGAGAGAGAGGAAGAGAGAGAGAGAGAGAAACATCGACGTGAAAGGGACACATCGAGTGGCTGCCACCCGCACGACCAACCAGGGCCGGGGACAAACTGCAACCGAGGTACATGCCCCTAGCAGGAACCAAACCCGGGTCTCTCTGAACCGCAGGCCAACGCTCTAACTGCTGAGCCAAACCGGCCAGGGCGAATCCCTCTCTTTTAAATCAGAAACCACTGAAACAGATTTTGTTTTATATTGAGTGTTGGTGTTAAAAAAAGAAAGAGCCAGAGTAAAACACAGACCAGCCAAAGAGGCCTTGAACAATATTCTCCAAGGTTTTCTTATTAGTAATCCTTGTACATTTTCTGCATTTCCAAGTTCAGGAAAGCACATAAACAGAATGTGTCAGCCTGGGTGATAAACAAGGGTAGTGGTCATTGCTCAGCACACCATGTCATAATGCATTCTGCAGTCATAAGTTTTCCCTAGCACTGAGATTGATGGAGTGGATTTGACTCATGTATAGATGTGTGTGTATGTGTGTGTGTGTGTGTGTGTGTGTGTGTGAGAAAGAGAGAGAGAGAGAGAGAGAGAGAGAGAGAGAGACATAGTTTCAATGAATCCTACAATTTTTCAGGTCAACAATGATACTTGTATCAAGTTATTATCATTTTTTTCTCTTCTGGAAATATATATATTGCATATAGGTTCATTGCACACTATCACATAATATCGAAAAGAAACAGTGCCTGATACTTGACAGGGAAACAAACAAAAAGAATTTACCTTATCTACTTTCTCCTCTAAAACTTAACTGACTCACAATAACATCTGCATCTAAACAATGTGTCAATTCACATCGCTTCTGTGAAAAGATTGACAACATCAGTAGTGACAGGTTCTGAGGAATCCACATGACATTCTAATAGCCATGCAAGACAGAAAGCCAGTGAGCAGGTGTAGGACACAACAGCTAAATGTGCATCGTAAACTCATTAAGAGCATCTTGAGGCGGGGGGGAGGGAAGTCAAGAGAAAAGTGATAGATGCTGAACGAAAATAAAAGCAAGGCCATCAGGTGCACCTCTTCTCAAAGGCCAAAAAGGTTTTTTTGTGTTAGAGAAAAATCTTGCTGCAGTCAAAGAGATCAGGTTGTTAAATCATGTTCAAAATGTAATCATTGTAAACTAAATCAATAGTGTCGAATTAATTTCCCCATGAAAATATATAGATACAAAAATAAGTGTAGATGTTCATTGTTTTCAGAGGTAGATAACTGTAGCATTCAGAGTTCAGGAATTTTAGTATTCAAAAACACTAAAGTTAGTCAAGTTTCCATTTTATTTTAATTCAAAAGAGCAATCATTAAAATAGTAGTGACGTCAATAACCTATGAATTGCTTGTAAGCCATGTAATAGTATTGTCATTATGGTTAAAATCAAGCCACTGGAATTTTTCACATGGCAATTTGTCACAGTAATGGTAGTTTTGTCTAAGCATATGATTAAAGTTCTTTAGAGTAAGTCTCCCTAAGTTGGTATGGAGTAAGTTAATTCAACATTCTGCAACAGTAACAATTCTCTTAAATGAGAATACCTTTATTTATTTGATAGAGATCTTTGATAATTATGAAAATATATTCAAAAGGCTTAGTAAAATAAGTAGCAAAAAGCAAGAGTAACAATATTGATTAAACAAATTAACTGTATTGACCACTTAAATTATGTATTTAAAGTCATCTTCAGATTTGTAAATTTTCATAACTCATTGCTTAATGCACAAAATCTACTCTTGAATGGTTACACTTTACCTTATCTGTTCTTTTGTATTTGTTTTATATATGTAGTTGTTTGTTTTATTTAATTGTACAATGAATAAGACAATGATAGTTACATCATCGATTCCCAGTTATTTACTGTACCGTTTACCATGCTTATGGAGGCTAACACAGGGTAAGAATCCATTTAGCTACTGTTGAAATAATATCCTTAAGAACATCTTTTAAGAGAATATAGACCTCAAGCTAAGTAAACATCACTGCTCATCAATGTATTTAAGAATGTCTGAAGACCTCCTTGGAGAAAACATGTATGTTAAGATTAACAAAATGCAAGTGGGTACTCTGTAGGTCACGGCAATAGTTCTGATTAATGTATGGTTAAGTTGATTTCTTGATTTAAATAAAGCATGAATCAATTTCAATGCCTAAAAATGCTCTGAACATCTTTGAACATCAAATCATAGAATCTTAGATAGGTAATTACGCATGAAGACATAGAATCTTACCTAATTCTAACTCCTTCATTCTTTGAGAAAGCAAGGACCAGGGATGTAAATGATATTTTTTTCTGTTTAGTGAAAGAGAATTAAAATCTATAACACCCAGCTCTAAATCAGTGCTCATTGTAAAACACCTGTGAAAATGGTTTTCAGTACTGGATGAGTTAAACTGACTGACAAAGAGCATGTTCAACATATGGGAAATGCGAATAATAAATCTATCTTTCTGTAAAGATAACTTTTTCCTTTACCCATCCTATTTTTAAAGAAAGAAGAAGAAAAAAACTTCCCTGAAGAATGACTTTCTTTTTCGCCTTTAAATCATCTGGGTTTAATGAAACGGATTTCGTGTTTTACTCTCAACATAAACTGCATAATCTTTCTCATCTCTGTTTTATTCCTCATTGCCCAAATGTAATTGACTAAAATAAAATTAGTTCAGCAGATTTTTCTTCAGATTGTTGAAGCTGCAAACATTGATTTCTGAACTAACAGCATTTTTTACAGTAACGATACAGATAAAGATCAGCATCATTAAATTATGGAGTACAATTGCCTGAATATTCTCGGAGAAAAATAAATTGAAAGTGATTATTAAGACTATCCTTACCACAATTTCTTGAAAACACACAGAATATGAATTGCAAACTCAGATACAAACCATTACTTTGCTATTAAACAATTTTGGTCTAAATGTCTATAGTTTAGCACAATTATTTTCTCATTACACAGTATGTTTATTTTATGCAGTGTACAGTTCAACTCATTTTCTTTTTGGAAAAAAAGAAACATAAATTACAGCTTTATAAACAAAATGTGCACTAAATTAAAGGGAATTAAATATTTGAATGAGTGAAAATTAATTTGATAAAGGCCTTTATTATGCTATCGACTAAAATAACTAAAATCATCAAAATAATTAAAATATCGAACCTCATCACAGAATCAAGAGTCAGTTCAGAAAGCATTGACTATGAATAAAACACTTTAAACTACCAGCATGTTTGTTGTGATCACCCATAAATCATTTGAAGTATTTATTTTCTCTAAGAGAAAATCCTTAATTTAGTTGAGACACTAAATTATGCATATACTGAACAGAAATATGAAAACTGTATTACAGTTTTTCTTGCACTCAGGGACATTACTGCAATTTATAGCATAATGAAAATGATTTTACAAGCAGTCAGTCATTAAGTTATTTTAATTTTCCATCTCTAATAAAAGAGAAAAGGCTCCGTAGCAGATGTATTGTACAACCATCAAAACAGTCTAAATCTTCAAAGCTGCCTGAAGAATTTTTTGCAAAAATGGTCCTTGAAAATTAATACAAAAATGAAAAAGTTTCTTCACATACCTGTTTACACATTTTGTTGAACAAAAACTATGTCTTATTTCAAATGTGAATAGTGTAATGGATTAAATTGTGTCCCCCAAGAAATATATGTTAAATGTCTAACCCCTAGTACATCAGAATGTGAACTTATTTGGAAATAGGTAATTGCAGTTATAATTAGTTAAGTTCAGATGAAGTCATACTGTAACAGGGTGGAATAGATGTGGACAGACACATCCAGGGAGGACACTATGTGATAACAAATGCAGAGATTGGAATTAAGCAGCGACAAACCAAGAAATGCCAAAGATTTCCAGCAAACCACTAGGAGCTAGCTAGGAAAAGGCAGGGAAGGGTCCTTTCATAGGAAACACAGGCCTGATGACACCTTGATTCTGGAATTCAAGCATCCAAAACTGTGAGACAATTTTTTTTTTTTTTATTGTTTTAAGTCACCCAATTTGTTACTTAAACTTTCGGAAACTAATATAATTGGTATATCCATATCTTCATCCTTTAAGAAGACTATGAACTTGAATAAAGAAAAATGATACCAAATTTCCATCAGCGATAGATATATAAAACAAAAATATACACATATTTATCTGAATGCTTGTATATGTGTTTGTTAGCAATTAATAAATTTATTTGATGTTTTCCTTGATTTGGCATCTATGCTAGGTTTCTGTCCAATGAAAAATAAAAAAGGATGTAAATAAATGAAGACATGTTACATTAATGAATGAAAACATTCACATAGTAAAATGTCAGTTATCTCAAAGTTTATTAATAAGTTTATGACTTTCTAACAAAATCCCAGCAAGGTGCTTTGCACACAAAGTAAACAGGTTAGTGAACTCATTTTTTACATAAAAAGTCACAGACTCAGAACAGCTAAAACAATGTCTACTAATTATTTACAGTAGCCAAGACAGTGATATCGGTGGAAGGATAGTCACCTATATCACACACATAAAATTGAAAAGACGGTTCAGAAATAGATGCACTCAAATACGCTCAACTGATTTATGACAAGGGTGCAGAGCAATTCCATGGGGAAAGGTTAGCCTTTTCAAGATGGTAATGGAGCAATAGGATATCCATAGGTTAAAAAAAAAGAAGAACTTGCACTTAAACCTCATATATTATGTACAAGTCAAGTCAACATGTCGTGTCAAACTGGACTTAAATGAAAAATGTAAAACTGTACAGTTTTGAAAAAATAAAATGAAGAGAAAAATTTTTGAGATTTAGGGCTATGTAAAATGTTCTCAACTTTGATAACAAAGTACTGTACATAAAAAAAATTGGTAAGTTAGACATCATTCAAACTAAATAACAAGAAAAATGTTTGCTCTGCACAGGACTCTAAAACGAATGAAAAAAGCAACGATGGAGAGAAACTATTCGCAAACCACAACCTGACAAAGGACTAGTAACTAGAATCGACAATGAACTTCCGAGGTCAAGTGAGAAGCAAGCAATTCAATTACCTGTAGTAAATGGGACAAACACATGAAAAGACATTTTACTAAAGAGGAAATATAGATGGTAAATAAGCATATAAAAATATATTCACCGTCATTAGTTTTGAGGGAATGCAAATTAAAACCAAAATGAGGTATCACTATACAACTATCATAATGGCTAAAATAAAATGTAGTGGTAACACCAAAACACTGTGAGGATGTGAAATACTGGATCACTTGCACATTATAAATGCTACGGTCACCCTAGAACATATATAGGCATTTTATTATAAAACTAAACATGCATATACCATATGAGTCAATAATTGTAATCTTTGGCATTTATCCCAGAACACTGAAAACTTATGTTCACATAAAAACCTGAATGTGATCATTCACATAAGCTTTATTCATAATAGCCAAAAACTTAAATCAACTCAGATGCACTTCAGAGGATGAATGGTAAAGCAAACTGTAGTGCTATAAATATTACTCAACAACAAAAGGGAATTAGCTATTGATACACACAACAGATTGGAGGAAATTCTGCTGCATGGACAAAGTCAGTCTCACATGGATATATATTGTCTAATCTAGTTTATGTAATATTCTTGAAATGACAAATTATAGGAATAGAGTACAGATGAGTCATTACCAAAGATTAATGTAAAGGACAACATTAAATATGCTCATGGGGATGTAAATGCTCTGTATCTTGTCTATATCAAAATCTTAATTGTAATATTAAACTATAGTTTTGCAAGATTTTTTACCATTGGGGGAAGCTGGGTTAAGGATACACAGACTCTCTCTGTATGATTTCTTACAACCTCAAGTGAACATGCAATTAGCTCAAATTTAACAAAAAAAAAAGTTTAATTTTTAAAAAATATAGAAGGCAGAAAAAAAAAATCATCCCTTGGCTTAAAATTTCACAGGAGTTCCTATTTCCCAGAGAGAAGAAGCCAGTTTTCTTACAATGACCTCAAAACACTTCATGCTTCGGCCCTCAATACTTCATTGACAATCTTCTTAAAAGTTAACTTTTTAAATAGAAATTCCATTAAATCACTTAGAGATATTTCAGCATTCCTAAAGGTCCATTTAGCTAAATATGATATTTCCCTCCCCCCCCCCAAAGTACTTAAAACAGTAGTGTTCCCAAGAGCTGTACAAAATTTGACATATTTCTTCATTCTTTCCCAGAAATGTAATAAATATATTTACCATAAATAGAATATTATTAAACTAGATTTCTTATACAGTCGTACTCTCCTAAAAGATGTTAAATATCCACACATCTGTATTTTAAATTGATAGCCATTTCAGAGTCTAGAAAAAGATGTCCAAAAGTCCAGGAACTGTATTCTCTATTACAAAATAATTTTGAATTCTTATATAGTTAGAGAAACCATATACTGTACTTATCAAACCAGGACACATTTTTGTGTAAAGGAGGAGATGTTGTGTATCTCTGACATAAACTGGGACTGTTGTCGTCAAACTGAGACATATGGTCATGTTCACTCTAAGGTCACACATGATTTGGTTTCTCCCCGACATTCCAGCTAACATTATGCCCCATTTCCATTTACTTTCTAGGTACCACTGAAGTTTTAATTTTCCTTTAGTCCCATGAGTATACCAGGCTCTTGAAGAGATTTTTAAATACTTATGCATCCAGTTGTATCTCACTGGCCACTCAGGAGGTCTAACTGTCCTGAACTCCCTTGAAGTTGTTTTTGGCCATGCTATGGCATTTGCAATTGCACTTCCAGGCTGTCCAGGAAGCTACTTGTAAGGTGCCTTCCATAGTCTCTATCTTTGCTCCATTGTTCTCAGTTAGATACATGCAGAATTTCCAGCAAGGGACTATCAGAGACCTTATTTAGATGAGCATCACCCAAAAGAGTGACAAAACCACTCTTCACAATCCAGGACCTCTTCCTTTGCCACACCATTTGTCTGAGAGTCTCTTCCCTTAGTTGTCACTTGTCTACTATTCTTACTTCGTTTTGAGTCTTTGCTCAAATGTCACTTGCTCAGAAAGGCCTTCCATTACTAATCAAAGAACATTGGTTTCTTTGTCTTATCATACCTTGATTTTCCTTTATATTGTCTATTAAACATACAACATATGTTCATTTGTGTAGTGAGTGTTAGGAGTATGAAGTATATGTCTTCTCATGAGACTGCATGCTTCATGAAGTATGATTTATTCCTCAGTCACTCACTTTTCCCAATAATATCAAATAGATGTTGAGGCAGGCAATTAGGAGATACTGTCTTACCATCATTTTAGGTATGATGTAGTTAACAAGGTCATCTGAAAGTCAGGTGTTTGAGTGTGAAAGAGAAATTTTAAAAGTATGATGATGAAGAATCGCTTAAAAAAATTAAAACTTTTGTTGACTAAGGAAAATAAAAAGTATTGATGTTTCTGCTAAAGGAAAATTATTGATTTAGAAAAAAATAAATAGGGTAGTATATTTTTCTCCAGCAATTCTCAGTGGAAGAGAAAAAAGATTTATGCAGCTGGTTTGGATGACCAAAGATCAACAATTTTAGGCAGAAAAAATTATTTTAAAACTTCAGAATTGTGGTAAACTAGGTCAAGCAGTGGTCTGGGTGTTCTGGTAACATGAAGGAAGCAAAATGCTATGGAACAAAATGACTGACGGTCTCAATAAGGAGGTCTAAGGATATAAGGAAATGATAAACTTTAATATTGTTTAAGAAATTGTAATAATTATAGCATTTGCAGTCAGTGATTTTGTTCAACATGCAGATTCAAAGATCATATGTAGCACAACAGATTTTATTGCAAAAAGAAGAAATTGCTGAGCAGATATTAGAGAAAACCAAACTGTAGGTATTTTTATCAAGAAGATGAGAGCATTTAGTATGGAGTATAATTTAAAATATTTTTAAAATAATATATAGATAAATTTTCATATGAATATTAAATATTAACATAGTCAAAATGTAAATTTCTTCTACTATGATAATTAAAAAAAAAGATACAGGTAACTGCTATTCATAGAAATCTATCTATTAGAGTTTTAAACTTTAAGGATTTCTACAGATTCTGAAGCCTCTTCTTCCCCATTATGTTGGTTTGCAAAAGGAAATTCAGTGAACTCAGGGCCTTCTTAGATTGCAAAATGTTTTGTGTGTAGGCCAGTCTTCTTCAGTTCCAACTTATTATTTAATTATTACATAAGTGAAACAAATAATTTAGTGATTACATCCAGATTATCTCCAAAAAGCCTGCTATGTGAGATGAATAAAATTTAAATGTATACTTAATTTCACTAGTATTCAATATTTATATATGTAAACAATGAAAACCCAGAAGAATAAGTTAGACATGAAATATATTTAACATTATTTTATATAAAGGAAATAAAAAATTGATGAGTAATTCAAGTGGGAGATTGTAACCATCAAAGTGCATGTAGGTATTGAAAACACAGGCTGATCTTGATCAGAATGACAAATATAGAGCTAATGTTAGTGTGGATATATTTAAAGGAAAATGAAACACTGAACTTTCTCCTACCCACAGAAATTAAAATGGAATTCAAACTCATGACCAGTACACCTCTTATTTCCTTTCTAATACGTTTTAAGACCATAAGTAATTATGATTCATATTCTTTCTGTCGTTTTGTTTTTTCTTTTCTTTTCATACTAGTATACTCAGTCATTTAAATGACTATCATGTGGAAAAGAAATGAGCCATATTTATTAAACAAGGCTTTTGAATTTGGGAAGTCACAATGACCAATTTTACATTCACTTTTAGTCTTTCCTCTAGCAGAATGCATTAAATCACCTGACGTGTACTTATTTATACAAATCTACAAGTCTGGATGTAGCACTTTAAGTATCAATGGATTCATGATTAAATATGTTAGAAAATCTCATCTGCTATCGAATATATGACCTTATGAATTCAGACAATGTCAATTAGAAATATTGTTATAAATAGAAATGTACTAGGAATCAGATACTTGCTTTTCTCTGCAAGAAAACCATTAACAATACAAGCTTAATGGAATTTGTGAAGAAACCTTGTAACTTTGGTAATTATTAATTAACACTGATTATATTAAAGACTATATAGAAAATATTGGGTGGTTCTGCACATATAATCAATTAACTGTATCTTTCAAATTTATATTCAGTTGAAGACAAAAGTGCTCTGTAAGAATCATAAATTAATTAATACTTAACACTAAATTGAAGTGAACAATTGAAATTCAAATTTCATTTCCAGAAAATAAGCTTAACTATCATGGATCATTTAGTTTGCTATTCACTCTACATTTTACTACCAAACAATTTTTATAAATTAGTCTACAAGTGAAAACGGACTGCCACTCAACAGACTAACTTTCCTATTTACATTATACATACACACTCTTCTTACTCAAGGCTTATGGTCATCTCTCAGTTTCCTTGAATAGGAAACTATCTCCTCTGGATCAGTCAGTATGTCTGCAAAATTTCCTCCTAAAGTCTAACTACTGTGCATACATTTGGGGAGATCCTGCTATAGACATTTTATCTGATATACCTTTGCTGATAGACTTGTGAATCTTGTTTTGTTTCTAAGACAATAGAAATATTTTCACCCAATTAGTACATAATCCATCCTCTATTCCATAGTATCTACAACTACCTGCAAAATTACAGTTCAAGAGTGGATTAATTCATTTTAATGATAGGAATTATAATGGACACTGGGGTTTTGGTATTTAAGACAGAGATTCAACATTGTCATCCTTATTTTCAAACAGAGTTTTGCCTCTTGAAAGCTATACCTTCTTGGCTGGAAACTTGGGAAAACATAAGTAATCAAGAAATATAGCTTCCAGTCAGGACACAAAAACATACTTAATATAAATCCTGCCCCTATTGCTTAGGTTTTCAGGGCCTCAGGTTTTCCATCTACACGATGAAGATACGTTCTCGATACTCTATAAGATATTTTTTAAAAATCACACATTCTAAACTATGGGGCAGTGACTTTTAGACCCAATATATTTATTATGCAACACAGAGATATTTATCAATATTAGTGATGTAGCTATCCAGCTGATATTTTCTAAATTGAAAACCAACAACTCTATTTATGGGAGGATATGACACAGTGTAAACTAGAATATTTTGCATTAAAGAATATATATTTATTTTCAGCTTGCTGATTTTTTTGTTTTTAATACCTACAACATTATACATGCACAACACACAACACACACACACACACGCACACACTCATTTCTACATGTTCAGTATTTTAACAATCTTACAATCATCATGATTTCAAATGGTGTTTCTTTTACAGTGATGCATCTTATTTTTATTTCTATTGAGTTACAAATCAAATCACATTTTGAAAACAGGAGGTAAGCATTGGAATAGTTTTAGCTTTATAGCTATAGCTATCGTTCCCTCTCATTTGAAGCTGAGACTAACAGACTGCGTTATGAAGAGGACTGCTTATTGATTTTGCAAGGGTTGGAACAGAAGAGGCTGTACTCTTTTCTGTAACTGTAACAAGCACTACCTGCCTATATTGATTACTTAGTTTTCAGTGTTATAGTAATTGCTATTGTGGGAACATAATGATGCTGAACACTCGTAGCTCAGATGATAGGGTAATGTTTAATCACTGTGTGCCCTGTTCTTTGTAGATTTACTAATAACCCCTTTAATCATTTCTGTTCAAAATACCATGGATTCAGAAGCAGAAACCAGCTTAATGATACAAGTAATATATGGAGCATAGCATTTAATAATTTTGAAATAAATCACATCAATTATTTTTCCATGCTTTAGGCAGCATGCCAATTTTTTCCTAATGCTATTTCTAATCAACCTGAATTAAATTCATAAGAAACTTTAATTCTGTTAAAAAAAGACATCAATATCTAATCCATTCTGTGAACTGAATTAGTTAAAATCGAGGTGATTATTGAGGATAAGCATCATCTTATAATATTATTCTTGTGGATATGAAATATGGCTGAGATGGACTTGAATAAAATAATAAAGAATATTACATAAAACCTGAAAGCAAATGTGAACAATGAAAAAATGGTATAAGCATATTTTAAAAATTAGAACCCTTAACGTATGTATTAATTTCTATTTTTTATACAACAATATAAACTCTAGCTCATTTTCCCTTGGAGGGGTAGCCAGTGGAATTAGGTAATTCTTTGTTCATTATTAATTTTATATTCACTTTCTATTGAACGAATCCATTTAGAACCAAAATAATGACTAGTCTCAGAATCATCATTCCCTTGGAACCTAAAATAACCAGGTCTCATTATATTGGCCTGGCACCGACAAAAGAAACATTTTGAATCAGATTTGTTGTCATCAATCTTGCATTTAGTCTTTCAAAATATTTATTAACTACCTAATATACTGCACATACTAGGGAATGAGCTGTGTATATGATAATGATGAGACCACAGACTATATAAATTTCAGAGAACATAAATTCTCTAACAAAATCTAAAGGGAAGGATCTATAGGGACAGACTAAAAGGATCAATACGAATGCACTTAAGTTTGCCTAGAGAATTCAGATCGGGCTTCCAAGATGAGGTGTTATCTAAGCTGATCCTCACTATGTTTTTATTTTTTTTTCAATATGTTTTATTGATTTTGTTAGAGAGAGAGGAAGGGGGAGAGAGAGAGAAACATCGATGTGAGAGAGAACCATTGATCAGCTGCCTCCTGCACACCCCTCACTGGGGATAGAACCCGAAACCTGGGCATGTGCCCTGATCGAGAATCAACTGGGACCTCTCAGTTCATGGGACAGTGCTCAACCCACTGAGCCACATCAGCCCAGCTCACTATGGTTTTTATTTATCAATAAAATAAAAAGGCTAAGTGGTTGATCTGTTCAAAGTTATATAGCATGATTTTAAACTGGTGGCTTTATTGCAAAGACTTCATAAATCACCAGTAGAAAGAGTTTTACACAGTATAACTTGTTTTAATGTATTTCTTAATATATTAAAGATGCATTTAAAATTTTGCATAAATTTCGAATATATAAAGTTGTGTACAAATATCAAACTTATAATACACATAAAAGCATTCTTAACAATAGATGGGAGTTAGTTTTTCAGTTTTACACTTTGTGACAGTTGTCTGAAGTTTTCCTTCTTCTGAAGTATTGGTTTACATGATCTTCAGCAGTATGTCTACTAACATGGAAAATTATCCATTTAGTTTTATAAATCCATTAGCAGCATATAATATTTCCATATTTAACTGACTGTGAGAGCATGCTGACATTACCTTATTTTATTGATTGTTAACATTAATATTTTTTGTTGTTTTTTTAGAGCAGTTTTAGGTTCATAGTATAATTGAGCAGAAAATTCAGTTCTTATAAATCCCAGTACCCTCCACACACAGCTTCTCCCACTATTTATTGATTTTATCGTTGTTTTTTGTTGTTGTTTCCCAATTATTTTATTTATTTTATTTTTTAAATGTATTTTATTGTTGAAAGTATTACAGATGTCCCCCCTTTTTATCCCCTTTTACACCACCCTCTTCGCTCCTGCCCCTCAGCCCCTGCCTTCACTTCACTATTCCCTGTGGCCACTGGTTATGCAAATATGCATATCAGTTCTTTGGTTTATCTCTCCCCCTCCTCTATCCCACTTCCCTCTGAGATCTGTCAGTCTGTTCTCTACTTCCGTGTCTGCGGATCTATTTTGCTCATCAGCTTTTTTATAAGATATCCAATACTTTAAATATTTATTTCGAAAACTAGATATATTTCCTCAATGATTTGAGTGAAATATGTATATAAGAATTCAGACACTAAACAATAACTATTATACTGGATATTAATAAAATTTGCAAAGTTGGACGATTCTTACAGCCAAGTTGGATGTACTTAAAATAGATGACAGTAGCTTTACCCAGGTAAAGTATCAAAATGCTTGTACCATTAATAATATTTTTCATTAAGACTATATATGCACATAATCATAATTTGATGGGTTTTCTAATTTTTTTACTGTATATATCTTTTCACATTGATTATGTATATATTTCCTGAGAATTTAAAATATTTATAATCTGTAGCATTTTTAATATTGTTGAGAACCAAATATAAAATTTAGTTCCCAGAGGTTTTCATTCATAAGTTAAATTATATATGAATTTTCTAACTCGCCAGAAAGCTTTCACTTTCTATCAAATATGTGCTCTCTGCTCCACACCTATAGAATTTCCTGTAGCTATTTTTGAAATTGAGAACTTATAATAATCTACAAACTTTTAAGGAAAATTTTCCATTCTTAACAGGTTTTTTTAAACTTTGACAGTTTTAACAAATTCTTCCCATCAATTTTTAAAAAGGTTGAGATTTTATGTCTTGAAAAATATTGAATTTATGCTTACTCGGCTTTATCATCACCTTTATATATCTGTAGTCATAATATCCACTACCTCAGCTCGCAGTCACATCTAAAATGATTGTGACCCCATTCTGCTTGTGATATGCTATTAAAGGAGTTCTCACTAAGGTCACTAACAGACGCCAGGTTTCCAATATCTATTTGAATTTTATGTGCATGTTACACAGTGAGCACAACTTTCCATCTTCAAATTGTTTCTTCTTTAGATTTCATGTCAATGAAAACAAGCGTTTTGTTGATAGGGATTCTTAGGGTTACTGCCTAATGTACGTGAATCCAGTCTAATGTATATTTAATTAACCACATAATATCTCATATCACTATAGAACAGGTGGACTGTGTCTACTGCTTGATTCTAAGAAGAAACCCTACATAAAAGGTTACATAAGCCTCAGCCTGTAATTACCCGGTACCATTTGTTAATGACCTTCTGATTTAGCCCTTTTTTGTGTATCAAGATCATGAACTGTTAAGAGACTCAGCAAGGAGTTTGTTTTTACATTTTAAAGGTGTTGGCAAAGCATTAACAACATTGTTTATCTTCTCCATAAGAATTTTAACTTCAGTTCAATTCCCTATCTCTGTTTCCCTAGAAACAGGTAAGGATGCTGTTTGTCAACTAAGTCACTAAGCAACATTGTTTATGGTAAAATGATTCTTATTTGTAGGCTGAATTAAACCAGGGGACAATAAATGCTTATTAGGAAGCCCTTTCGTGAGGTTCTCCTGAGTGTGGAGGCTTTCGTAATTGGGCAGGTACCTTGTGATATCCGTGAAAGGTCTCTATGGAATTGGTATAAAAGAGTAACCCTCCTGTGGAACATGAGGTTTTTTCATCAGTGGTGATTTCCACCCCAGTGGATTGTGTATTTTATCTCCTTACACCTGAGCTGTTTCCTGGGGAGAATAGAAAACGCCATGGCTTTACGGATTGATACAAGAAATTCCACACACTCCCACCAAGAAGAACACCTGATTTGGCCCCCGTGGTATGCTGAGGTTCCTACCCTATATCCTTTTGAGTAGACTGGTGCCAAATATCACCTTATGTGGTTTTATGAGTCAGAACATTTAGTTGAGTTTAAGAAGTACCCATTCTTGGTGGGCAATGCAGATGGTACTCAGATATCTAACAACTGCAATATTGATTCAATTTCCAGATGGCTTGATATTTCCAGATTCTCAGCCTCTATATAATTTTCATTCCATGTTATTCTTCCTATGTGCAGTATTTGTATGTGAAACATCCAAATTATAAAAATCCTTAACAATAGAGCAGGACTAGAATATATTTAGACTCAAACTCACAGTAATAACAATGAGTGCTTATTCTTGTATTTTCCTTCTTTAATTACTATTATGATAAACTACTATAAGGAGATTTATTGATTGCCATCTACTATGGAAACATAATTTTCATGCAGATTCTGAAATGAAGCCTAGAAAATGTAGGAAAGATGACAGATACAAAAATATTACATATTTGACCATGTTATATATATATATGGCTTAACAGCATATAACATGGTATATATTTTTATAGAAATGTATTCAGACTTTTATTTTAGTTTTTGAAAGAGAGAGAAACATTGATGTGAGAGTGACACATCAATTGGCTGACTCCTGCATGCTTCCTACCAGGGGATGGGGAGAGGATCCAGCCCACAACCCAGGCATGTGCCCTGACCGGGAATTGAACCAGCGACCCTTCAGCGCACAGGATGGCACCCAACCAAATGAGCCACATGGACCAGGGATAGATTTAGATTTTCAATTTTTACAACATAAATGTTGAAAACATACTCTCAATAATTTGAAAGTTTATTATAAAATACACAAAAATGTCCTCATGGTTATTTTACCTTCAAATGTGCTTTATTAATTAGGTATATGATTCATTCATTAATCACTTACTTTTCTCCCTTGTTTCAAATAATAATTTGGTAACATAATATATGCACAAAATCAAACATGCTTAGAATATGTTTGAGAATGATGTCAGAAGTAATCACAATCTCAGGCAATAAAATATTCACATTTGATAGTATAAACTAAGCATAAGTTTCCATGCTTTTAAACATGGAGACAATCCAATGACGCCCTCATTATAAATGAAACTTATTTTCAAAATGTGAAGTGCATCATTATTTCAAAGGCAAATGCTCTCTGGAGCACATTCAAACATGGTAGTGCAATTTAAACTTCAATATTTAAGAAATTATTTTATGAAATCTCCTTCCACATGTTTAATTCTTTTATTTTATTTTCTGTCAGCCATGTTTTATTTTAGTTAATATGTGTTTACTTTAAGCTTTGAACAATATCTATAAGAAATATCTATAAACATGTCTATGGTTAATTTTGAGTTTTTAATCCACAGTGACTTATTATACATATTTGGCAAGTGTCTGAGTTGTTTAAACAATCATTTCTATTTTCTTAGTGAACGTTTTTTATAATTATCTTTTCAATATTTTCATAATTATCTCATTTTATCTGCCCACAAGTTCTGAGCTGTTTACTAACCTCATTAGTTACTTTATACAGAAAGAACTTATTGGACTTCCAGTAGTTAATAAATTAGGAATTAAACTTAAGCTTCTCTGTTAAAATAACAGGTTTAGATTCCATGGTTTCTCTTAAAAAGCAAACTTTTCAGTCTAATGTATAAAAATAAATGTGTCATAATTGGCAGGGAATACATTAAACTCGCGGACAAGTAAGGAACTATGTAAATGAATGTCTTCCACTCTGTTTGAATGTGAGTTAAGTGAATATATTTAAGAACAAATTAGATCCCTAATAGCAATAATAGTGGCTTGTAATATGCTTAATATATTATAACCTAGCTTTGTATTTTGGTTTTACCAGACTTGTAGAATCAGTTTAAACAATCTTCAGAAAAATGTACATTATCCTTGAACTAAGAATAATAGTAATAGCAGGTCAAGATATGTGGACAGAAAATTAGAATAAATTTTACTTTACTTTGTGTCCTTCTGGTTCAGATTTACTCTCTAGAATAATAAAAATCATATCCAGATTCCCCTTGTATCCTTGTACTGTGAATTTAGCCATTCAAAATAAAACTATTCTTGGTAATATCTGAAAAAAATCTGAGACTTAGACAATTATAAAAAGTGTGAATTCTCAAATAATGTCTCATTTTCAGAAATTCATCCTTCATAATTCATAAGAAATTTCTGAAAATGTTTGAGAATAGGTTAAATCAATAGATTTAGAACCTGTATCTCATAGTTTCTAAATGGGAATAATGGCAAAATCTCAATAATGCATAATGCAATGATAAAGTCTCATACATGTAGCTCAGAGGACATTGAGACTATATGCACATGCCATGCAGAGTCATAATATTACCTGTTTAAACACAGAACTCTTATTAGAATCCAAGGCATCCATGACTGGAATTAAAATGAGTAACAGTTTCCCTCGACTCCCAATACAGCCGAAATATTGTACATCATTAGAGTATCACTTCTGAATTATTTAGAGCCTCACAATTTTTAGGTAAGGTAATGTTTTAGAGCATTTGTATTAGTCACCTATGATCACATAACAAATGAGCATAAAGCACACAGTTATTATCTTACAGCTTCTATGGGTCAGGAACCTGGGCAGGGCTTAGCTGCATCCTCTGCTTCAGGGTCTCTGGCAAGCTGCAGTTTGTCATGAAGGGCTGGGATCTAAACTGTAGGTTTGGACTGGGAAAGGATCCACTTCCAAGTTATGTGGTGGGGACAGAATTCAGGTCCTCAGGATTGTTAGGCCATTGGCCTGTTTCTAGCTGACGCTTAGCCTGAGGACTGCCCTCGGTTCCTTATGTTATATGGGCATTCCTAACAGGCATCTTCCATCATCAAACTGCAGTAGCCAAAAGAGCAACAGAAAGAGTCTACTAGAAACACATAGGTCACATCTTATGTAATCCAACCACATAGTAACATCTCATCGTTTTGGCCAAAGTTCATTGCTTAGAATAAGTCACTAGGATAGCCAAACCAAGTCATCTGAACAGAAGAGATTAAACAAGGGTGAGAATACCAAGAGAGAGGGATCATCAGGGGCCAGTTTAAGTAAACCTAACATACCTTGTCTAGACTCCTAAGCATAAGAAAAACAAAGTCGACTTATTATGAACAGCATGTTTTCACTCATGTATGCATTTTCTGATCACTGACTTTGTGATATGCTTGCTTTATGATATGAATTACGATGTAAACACAACTATGAAATTATTTCCTGTTCTAAATAAACTTGAATTTCCTAGATGAAGGGCAAAAAGTAAATAGTTTCCAATAGCAATTATAATAACTCGCTATGGGTACACAGAGAAATGGCGTATCAAGTTAACGAAGGTGTTTGCCAAGGTGACACTAGAATTAAATCTTGGAGAACTGGGGAGCATTAGTGAGGTTAAAAGTGTATTTGAAAAATGAAGACTGTCATGTAATGGGATTGGTAGAAGCAGATTCACAGAAGGATGAAATAACTTGAAGCCTTCTGGAAATTGCAAGTCACTGGGCTATATCAAGAGATGGGTTTTAAAAGTTAGGAAGGGTCCAGATCATGAAGGGCTATGTTTGATAAAAGAAATCATCTAATCTTTTAATCTAAAAGTTATTGAAAATTTTATTTAAGTCATGATCAAGTGTACTTTCACAATATAGTGAATCATTCAATTCATTCATTATAATATTTAGGGAGATCATGCTGAAATTGATGGGATGAAATGATTCCAGGAGTTTAGACCATTGTCAGCACAAATTTTAGAGGACTGCTATAATTATCCCAGTGAGAAGTTTTGAAGAGTCAAAGGAGATAGTTTTGGAAAATGTACAAAGAATCTCATCAGAAAGATATTCAGAAAGGGAGCTCTTGTTAATTGATAGCTATTCATTTGAAAGGGAGATAGATCCGTGTACACATTTTTCCTCCTTTAACCCCAAGTTAATGTACACTCAATGCATGTGTGCATTTGATCACACTCAGATTTTATAGGTCTGGAGTACAGCCTGATAGTCAGCATTTCTGATAAGCTTCCAGATGATGCTTATGCTGCTGTCCTGAAATCATATTTTGAGTAATACAAGATTAAATTACTGAACATTTCATGATTGGAAAATAGCAAGATTGTTTAAAACAAAGCATGAAGGACACACACTCACACACCACTTGTAAGTAAAGTAAAGAATCCAAGTAGCTAAAGGAATGTATGGACCACCTAACAAAAACGGAGGCTGATGGTGATAAATAATCGCTGTTTGCATCTGGAGAGGAAGATTCTCAGAGTGCTCTTATCAGTTGTAGAATGATTTTGAGGTAACTTTAATGAGGTGCCACTGATTTTACTCCCTCTTGGACTTTTCTGTTCAAGAAAAGTAAGTGTTCATTAATCTCTAAAACTGAAAAGGAACAGGTTAATGTTGAGATGTGTATTAGAAGGAGAGAAACAATGTATATGACAAATGATATTCAGACTTTTAAAAAATGTATTTATTGATTTTCGAGAGAGAAAGGGAGAGAGAGGAGAGAGAGAGAGAAATATCAACATGTTTTTTCCATGTATTTATACACTCATTGGTTGATTCTTGTATGTGCCCTTACTGGGGATTGAACCTGCACTCTTGGCGTACCATAACGATGCTCTAATCAACTGAGCTACTCAACCAGGGCACATTCACACTTTAACACCATTCTACCTAATTTGCTCATTTTCTATAAAGAAGGATGCAAATAAAATTCCAAAACTAGGGCAAGGGAAGATTTAGGCTTTACCCTCTGGGGACAATGGGGAATAAGAAAGTAGACTAAAAATACTTAAAAGCATGAATGGACAGAGTTGACAAGTACATTTGGGCGTGGACTCAGCTTGTGGTAGCACCAATATACATAGCTGTTTAAGTTTTCTTTATTCCCTTTTCAGAACAAATGCTTTTTCTGTTACTTGTCCTGTATGTCCCTTTGTTTCCTGGAGGCTCGGTTCTCTTTTTAGTGTGGTGGCTGCACTCTCTTCCTGGCTCCACATATGTTTCCTACACAATCTGCTAACTCCTGATAGAACTCACTGCTTATTGGGCAAAGTTGATTCAGGAAAGAGGCGGGAGTCTTTCCTGGAAAATTTCAAACTGAAGCTGAGATTGCCTATTGTTCTGTTGAAATTTCTAATATGTCAAATTTGGAAATTATCAGTAGCTGTGACTCCCATCAGTGGCCAAGTTTGGTTGGAAGTGAGAGAAAATGGAGCCAAAATAAAAAGAGAAGTACACATGTGAGATAAAGAAGGAAATATTGGAACCAGAGTCTCTTTTCCAAACCACTCTGACCCTTGCTGGCTTTTCTAATCTCTAAGACTTTGACTAGCCAACAGTCCATAAATACTGTAGGCATCATCACCACCACCTTCCAGAGTCTATGCCAGTCCCGTTAAAAATTTTCTTTTGCAACAAAAAGGTATGATGAATTTATTCTCAAAATAGCATTACTCACAGTAAAATCCAAACTAAGACACAAATATATTTTCCATTTCTTTCCTTTTCTGAATTTTGTCATAGACACTACTCTAAAGGGTTTAATAATGTTCATTTTTATGTCAACCAAACTTTATTGATCCAGTTCAGCTTCATGGCTTGGCACTGAAGTATTGCTCCCCCTAAGAAAATGCTAATCAAGTAATTCTATGACATCTATATAACCTTGCAGTAAAAAGCACACCAGTGTAAAGGTGGATGAATTACAGTCTATTTGATGCTTGATTTACTCTACAGCTGTCTCCTGCAATGAAATATAGCAGCCAGAAACTGAAGCTTGGGTAGTTTTCAAACAGATTGGAGTTGTTTGGTGAAGAGGGTAGATCCCTCGAGGAACACTGAGAACGAATTGGATTATTTTAAAAGTCTTTCGTTTTTGTTAGGATCTGGTTTACATTTGGATTGGCTTCTGATTGAATTAGATGAGAAGTTGGCACAGTCACACCCATTTATCTTTCTTTGCTAATCTACTTAAGATCACTAAGAAGTATTCCATCAAAGCTACTGTAGAAAAGGTTAATACTTAACATCATTATTGATGTAAAAGAAAAATAGGATATGTTCAAATCAGGGGACAGTTTCTATATGAACCGCCCCTACCTAAAAGTGCCACATAGACCCTGTGCAAATCCCCTCAGGGCAACTGTTCTGATGATTTACTAAAATGCTGGAGTGAATATAACATTTTTGAAAGTGAATAGTATTGTCAGATAATTATAAAAAGAGAGATAAGCTTCCTTTATCTGCAGATCAAGTTTAGAAAAATTAGAAGTGGTGTAAGTTTCTGCCATCCTGCTATAGTGATGCATAACCATGACAGGGGCATGCTGATCTTCAACTGTTGCTATTAGACATGTCACTTTACTTGTAAACCTTAAGTAGCAATTTACACCTTGAGAAAATTATTGACAACCACCTAATTAATGCTCATGCTCGACAGATACAACACTTCGTCTTTTTCGCAATAGAGATATTTAAACACTAATCAATACAGAAGTTGATATTTCGAATTCTTATGCAACAAAGTATTGGTTTGTAATATCTTGCTTAAAATGTGATATAATGTGAACTGAATAATTCAATTATGTATAGAACAATGAGAATATAGATGTATAGTTGCAAAGGAAAAATATTTTTTAAATAATAATTTAATCTAAAGACAAAAATATGTTTTCTTACTCAAATTTAGTCAGTATTTATCATTTCTATAAAGTTCTTCATTATATATATGAAATAACTGAATTCATTGATAATTTCAATGAAGTATATGAAATTCATAAAGCAAAAGACAAAAATTCAAACATATGTTCATGATTTAAAGATTAAGGAAAAGTCAATGATAATTTTTGTCATTCTACCAGATATCTAACAACATAACATTGTGTATATAGAATATGTGAATATGGCTATAGCCTATGATTCATCCTTCAATAAAAAATGATGAGATATAAAACACGAGAAAATATATTTCATATTAGTGTTAGAAAACCTGATAATAGATGTGAAGAAATAAAAGGTATGTCAACTTCTAATGCACTGTAATTTGTAACAGTCTTACATGTTACTGGGCTTGCTGTCTCCTCCCCCTGCCTTTGGTCACATCACCCCTTTCTTTGTGAAAAATAATCTAAAATTATTTCTATTTTCCACATAGAAGTGAAATCATATTGTACTTATCTTTCTCTGACTTAGCATAATGCTCTCCAGGTCCATCCATGAACAAAATAAACTAACAAGCAAAATAGAGTGTATGGATAAAGAAAAAAAGAAAAAAACAAAGAGAAAAAACTCCTGGACAACAGTGTGGTGATTGCGAGGGGGGTGGGAGGAGGTAGAGGAGGATCTGCAGTGGTTCTCAACCTGTGGGTCGCAACCCCTTTGAGGGTCGAATGACCCTTTCACAGGGGTCGCCTAAGACATAACAGAAGCAAAATTACAGTTATGAAGTAGCAACGAAAATAATTTTATGGTTGGGGGTCACCACAACATGAGGAACTGTATTAAAGGGTCGCGGCATTAGGAAGGTTGAGAACCACTGATAGGGGGATAGTGATGGAGGGAGACTTGACTTGGGGTGGTGAACACACAATGCAGTGCACAGATGATGTGTTGTGAATTGTGCACCTGAAACCTATATAACTTTGTTAACCAGTATCACCCCAATAAATTCAATAAAAAGGAAAAAAATTATTTCCATTTTCCTTTTCCTATTAACCAAGCAAGAGATGAAACGTTTCTTTCTCTAAATTGTTCACAAATGCTTTTATTAAACAATAATACTAATTTCTCTTCATTTAGATATTACTAACATTATTGTTATACACAATTAGTAATTCTACCTTATAAATATTCAAATTAGTTTAATGGTCCAAAGTTAAATTTTTGTTAGTAAATTATCTTTGCCTTTATTTTGAATAGTTCTGCATTGTAAGATATGTTTTAATCCCAACTTCAGATTTCACAATTTCTATTGGGCAATTTTGTTGTGTAAATAAATGTTTTATTAATTATGATCCTAATACAAGAACACATGTAACTACTCTTTAACTAAAATATAATATGCATGAATTAAAGGTTCTCTGACAAAAAATATTTTTACTTAATAACTAAATAACAGGTCCTTGGCAATACTGATTTTTCTAAATATTTCAGAATCAATCTCTTATGTGAATCTTTGGTTAATTCAATCAAATATCCATAGTTACAGTGTTTTTTATTTGTATAAATAAATAAAATAAAATAATTTGTGGATACTCACAAGGAACAATTTTATATCTAGCTAAATAATTTAGGATTATCTCAAAATATCCCCCATTAATAAATTGTGGTATAGCCATACTAAAGAATATTCCTCAGAAATAAAAATGATTGAAATATTGTTACATGCTACAACATGGACAAATCCTAAAATACTTGTACTGAGTGAAAGAATTTATGCAAAATGAGTGTGCAGTATATGAAAATTCAAACGGATTTATAATGGCAGGAATCATATCTGTGGCTTTCTGGATTACAAAAGGACACGAGAAAAAATTTGTAGGTTATTGACATGTCCACTATATTGCTTTTTTTTGTTCTGATAATGCTGTCACAGGGGCATAGATATCTAAAAATATATCAAATTATAAATTTTATGTATGTGCAGTATATCATATATTTACTGTAACTCAATAAAACTGTTCAAAAATGTATGATGAAAAGGATTTTATTTAAGAGTAAGCAAAATTTCTAGAAATCAGAATACATATAGAAGATGACAATAATTCCTTAGATAAGAAATAAAATAACATTTGCAATAGAGCTAAGATTAGTTCAAATGTTCCATTGTACAAATAAACAAGTTGCAGATCTCAAGCTATTTCCACAACCCTACCTTGGAGGGTATGGCAGTCATTTTGCCACACTGACCAAAACTATTTCATGTTAATACTGAACTAATTGCTGTTAAATCCATATTTCCACTAGTCTAGCTCCATATTCCAATTTCTTTGCATTGTTGATGTAACATACAGTGCATATATACCCAGTCATAGAGTATTACAATTTTTCTTTAAGAGTCATATGCATTTTAATAAATGATCTTATTTTATTGACTTTTCTTAACTTCTTTCTCCCCCCACATATATAACTCTCATGGTTTTTTATGTTTGGCAATCTGGTTTGAAAATTGGCACAGTGTAAACTAGTTTTTTACAGCTCTGGATTTTATTTTTCTGATGGTTCTTTCTTTTGTTTAATTTTATTTTAGGAAGTAATTAACTTGACTGTAGTCAGACCATAAAATATTTTTCATATATAGTGAGTAAACATTGATTTTGATTTCTTGGCTCAGTTTGTCCGTGTACCTGTATGTTTGTCTCTGTGTGTATCTTTCTGCCTGGCTCCCTGGAGGTCTTCTCTGTGCTTTATAGTGTAACTACCAGCCAATGATTATGTGTAGGAGCCTCAGATGTCACTCCAATAAATTCAATAAAAAAAAACAAAAATAAAATATTAAGGCTATAGTTGTCTGCCTTTCCAACCATGAATGAGTTGAGAAACATATTCAAAGCTGTATAAAGTTCATAATTACACACTCGCCTTGTATTTTTCACTGGGCTCTTGGCTTTACCTTAAATGTGTAACGTCTATCAGTAATCAGAGTTGATATCAACCCTTCTATGGCTCTCTCAATGCCAAAATCTATTATTTGAATTTCCAGCTGCTCTGCAGCTACGTGAATTTGGTAAAGTTTTCACCACTTACTGGGGAAGGAGATAGGAAGAAAGTGATATATTTGCTGTATTTTTCAGAGGCAATAGCAGTTTTTCATCAGTTAATAATTCTCTGTTCTAATCAAGTGCACTAACATCACGCACTCCAGTTTTACACTGTTTTCTGTACAGTGAATGGCCTAATCTCATGCCATCAATACCAGAAACAGAGCTCCATGACACTTTATTTTCCAAACATATTAATAATAATTTTTCCTGATAATTCACTATCAGTGTTTGAAATATAGTACAAAATGATCAAAGTTATGCTTGTTCTTTTCAAAAGATCTATCTACCCAACAACTATCATTAACATACTTTATTATAATTTTTAAATTAATCTATATCTGGCCTCTAAGGGAAGATGTATACTCCCCTTTAGAAGAATTAATACACCCAGGATCGGAAATTTCATAGCCGTCCTGGTGGTTACATGGTTAGATGGTGTTGGAGACTTGACTCGTTCCAAGGTCCTCTGTTCAACATTCCTCAAAGATTGCTTAATTAACACTAAAGCCATGAAAATTTAGAACAGACAATGACATAGAATTAAGTGATTAGTTTCCAAGTGATTACTTTAAGAGTCTTAGCTTGTCAGGATGTTCTAGAAACCAAAGCATTCCCATAGATATAAAAATTTCTCAAGGTTTTTTTTTTTTTGGTTTATTTTTTTAAAATCCTCACCTGAGGATATTTTTCCATTTATCTTCAGATAGAGTGGGAGGGAGAGAGAAACATCGATGTGTCACATTGATCGGTTGCCTCCCACACAACCCCAACCGGGACCAGGGACCAAATTGCAACCAAGCCCTTGACCAGAACTGAACTCTTTGGTCCACAAGCTGACACTTCAACTGCTAAGCCAAACCAGCCAGGTCTTCTCAAGGTTTTTTATGGAACACAAAAAAGTACATATATTTTTAATAGATAATAATTATGTTGTGAATGGCTATATTCTAAAGAGAATGATAATGCAATTAAGATGATCCATCTAAGGAAAGTAAATGTATTTTGGTAGTACAATGACAATGTAGTTGAGAAATAAAGATCTGGTCCAAGGCCAGAAAAAAATTGTATGTTATTAGTTTTTGTGATTCCACTTTTACCCTTAGAGAAATTGATTTGCAAAAATAGTTACTTAAAATGTATTACCTGAATTATGTTTTCATTAATAGTTTCACTTGCATCTAAGTTTTCTTATTATATCTGCATTTACTTCATAGGAAAATAGTTACAAAATTCTATTCTCATACCCAATTAAGTCAATTACAGTATATACGGTATCTCAACTAGAGCTTAACAAAATGCAAATTAGAGCTAATGGCACCCCCAATCTTTTGCAGATAGACATTTCTTAATAAATCTCATTTTTTTAATTCTTAGAAGAAATATTTATTTTCAATGTTAGTGAATTAGAGGAGACACAGCTATCTAGATGCTGGCCTCAGTTCTTCTCCAAATCCAAGAAATCATCAGCAGATGTTCTATTCACATTTTTTAAGATAGGTGTCACCACCACTGTTTTTTCAAAAATGCGTTTTATATCATTGAATCTATCATAGTTCATCTAGATAACCATAAATCATTCTGTCTACTCTCTGACTCTTGCCCTCATCTGTTCTCACTCTTTCCATCATCTCATGCTTTTTTTTTCTAACAACACAAGTTTTTTATTTTTTTTTATTTTGAGTCCATATAAAAATGAGTAATATCCTAAACTTTAGAAATAGTCATAAGAATAGAGCTATTTCCAAAATAGAGGGATACTTACTAAAAATAGCTTGTTAGATCCTTAAGAGAAATAGTGAAAAGTAAATTGCTGATTCTTTATAGTTTGATAGAAGAAAGAAACAAAACGCAGATTAAATTTGTCAAACTATCATGTTTACTTTTACTCATGACTTTTGTGGTGACTTTGACAGAGGCCTTTCAAACTAAAAAAAAAAGATATATATGTGTGTGTATATATATATATATTTAAGTTTTTTTTTGTACAGATGTTCAGAGAAGTGCTTTTAAAGACTAGTTGGTGTATAATATTATTTCCAAGTGAAAAATTTGAATCCATTCCATTTCCTGTTTAAATGCAGTTTCTTTGGTCTTTTTGTATGGTGTATGCATACTATGATTCCCACAGTTTTTTCAAGTAAGAGAAGTCACAGCTTAGTGTTTTTCTTTTAAACAGTTTCATAACCTTCAGCTTTTTTATACATTCATATGTGTCACATAGTACTTATTTTTCTATAGAGATATTACATTAAATCAAGATGCAATTTCTCTACTTTTGTTCACCATTTCACATAACTGAATTGGTCTCTAATTTTAAAATATATGGCAAGATTGTATCTAGAGAAAAAATCCCCATGTTTGTGCTGAAAACAAAATATGGGCATAAGTCCAACTTATCAGAAACATGCAAATAAAGCCCTTAATGAAAGGGTATCTACCAGGAAACACAAAATATCAAACAAGGGATAGAAAGGTGACATACACACAGAGAGAGACAAAAGTGACACTAAGTTATAGGTGGCTGGGACGATGTTTTCTTGGAGAATCCTTAAACAGTGGTGGCCACTCAAATGAGTTTAGGGTTAAAGTTCATACTACATGTACATGCAAAGTCTCCCAAATACAACACGTTTATTTCAAGTCTCCTAAATGGTCTACAACCTTACTCAGAGAGGACACAAAATTCTCTCTGGAAGAGTATATTCCCCCTAAAAAGATTTGTTAGAACTGCCCCAAGATGAACTTGAAATAATTATGTTTGCAAGTAAATAAAACTTATGCTGTGAAATAAGCTACCATTAATTTGACATTAATTCAACAAATATTTGAGCACCTATTAAATATTACATACAGTTCTAGATTCTAGGCACCCTGTAGTAAACAGCAAAGGAAAAATAACCCCTGGACTCATGGGGCTTAGAGTCTGATTAAGGATAGATGCAGGAAATTCAGTTTGTAAGAGAATGGTATATGTTTATAGGTAATAATTTCTACAGTAAGCAATAGAAGTCAACCAGTCAATGAACGATCTGTTTCCCAAAGTCTTTTGTTACAAAGAATATCAAATAGAAGAATTATTCAGCAAATTAAACAGATGAAGCCCAAAAATATATACAATCTAATTGGGGTATTTTTTTTTAATACTAAAGATTGAGACTGACTAGAAAACAGTACACTTCAGTCCGGTTGGTGTGGCTCAGAGGTTGAGCACTGACTCATGCACAAAGAGGTCACCAGTATGATTCTCGGTCAGGGCACACGCCCAGATTGTGGGCCTGATCCCCAGTGGGGGGCATGCAGGAGGTGGCCAATTGATGTTCTCTCTCATCGATGTTTCTATCTCTCTCTCCCTCTGCCTTCCTCTCTCTCTCTAAAATCAATAAAGAAAAAAATATTAAAGCAATGCACTTCAGTCTTCTTTAGAAAAGACACCCTTAAAACTGAGTAACAGATGGAGGATGTTAAAAAAATAAAAATAAACTAAAAAGGGCAAACATTGCACACTTCTAAGCTGTTTAAGAAAACCAAACAAAAACAGACTAACCATAAAAAAGTAGGAAAATATAGAAGAAAGTGAGAGGAATTCAATTCTTTTGTTTATAGATGACAGGAAATTTATGTCATTGACCACATTATAATACTTATAGAATATCAATAATGATCACATTATGAATTTTATATTTTATACAACCCCATTTTCTTTGCAAGTCTGCTCCAACAGAGTAGTGCAACCTGGACAATTTCTATATGTTTTCAATGTTCTTCCTCTGAAACAGTATTAACAAGTACTATCTTATATGTGACGCTGTGTATTACAGGCTTGATAATGAAATTATTAGTCATTATTATAATATTACTTTAGCCATCTTTTACATCACTTGAGAAAGTTTATAGTTTTACTAGATTAATGTAATCATAGTATACTATTTTCCATCAGTTATACTTTAATTCCTTAATCACATTATCTTTTCCTGGTACTCTCTTTCCAGGAGTTGCTCATGTCCATCATCAAGAAATACTATGGAATACTTCTCCAACCAAGTTCAAATTTATAAACATCCTAAGTTATATTTATCTTTATTATCTTTTTTTTCCTTTTTCCTGAGGAAAGTCGTATTAGAATTTATTCAAAATAAAGACTTCAAAATGCACATGGTAAATCCTTTGCCATAAATGTGTTTCTAACTTGTATTACCTTTTTTTTATTCCTCTGCTTCAGAAGTTGGAAGTAATTAATTTTGGACATTATAATATAGTCACATTTGAAAATATTATTATTTTAAACTGATATTATTTTCCCTAGTGTCTCATTCAAAGATATTTCCACAACTTTAACTTGCTGTGAAGTATATTTTATCCTATGTGTGTTAATTTTTAAAACACCTTTGACAAAATTTTTAAAAATTAGGTACAATAGACATTTTGATAAAATATCAAAATAATTCTTATTCACTGTGCCAACTCCAGAAACATTAAAAAACAGCAGGAAGGCAAAAATAAGCACACATGTTAACCTATTTTTTACGATCCAACATAAAATGTGAAACAACAGAAGAATTTACAAGAGATGAAAATAGTGTGTGAGAGCAAAAAAAGACTGCATCCTTTTGTCTTGAATAGTAAAAGAGATAATATCCCTAAACATGCTTCCAAGTGTTAAATGAGGGAACCAATCAAAGGGATTGTGTATGGAGGGATGGGAAGCACTTCCAGAAAAAGAGAAAAGCACACAAAAGCATGGGGAACATCCCATGTCTATGTGGAATGAACTGGATATTCTGTTTGCCTCCCAGATCCTTTCTCCCCTTACAGTTCTGAGCCCTTGGAGGTTAAAGCTGTACCTATACTTGTAAATTCTAAGGGCAGTTCTAACACTGGATGACCTAGAGGGGCCACCAGGCTCTTCATAAAGGGAATGGATATGGCTCTGTCAAGTTCTGGTTCCAATAACCTTGTCCTTGTCCTTTGTCTTTTTAAGCCTTTCAGGAGAGTGATGCTCTGCTCCCTCCCATGGTTGCTAGCTATCGCAGGTTTCAATATGCCTCCCAGTTTCTCCTTAAGCCTGCTCACACAATTGTCTATAATCCCATGGGAAACTCTACTTGATTACTTTATTTGAATGAACGATTTGCTTCCGCCAGGACCCTGGTGATGAAAAGGACAATACTTCATTTTACATTTCTAGAATGTACACTGGTAAGAGAATTGGAAAAAGATGGAATACAAAATTATACAGGGCTCAGAGATGAGACAATTTTGTTTGCCATGACAATGAAATTATGGACCCCCTAAAAAACTTTAAAACTTGGTCTGATCGAATATATTAACATTTCACAGAGACCTTGAAGAAGAGATTCACCATTCTCAAAACTGGACAAAGTGGAGGCAAGGAGATCAATAAGAACATAAAGCCCAAGGTTCATGAGGACATGAATTAAAGTTATGGCCATAATAGTGGAAAAGGAAATGACTTTAAAATATATATAGCAACAAATAAAATTAATCACGCCACATTTCATTTATCAAAGATAGTTTCAAAAAAGACCATCGCCATATTGCTGGTAGTAAGAATACCATCAGAATTACCATGGATCAATGAATCTGATTCATAAAATGTATTGTTAGAGCATAAATTTATCAATATATAAAGTAATAGTGAGGAGATAGAGGCAGGTTGGGCAGTGAGGGACAGGACCAGGGGAAGGGAAGGCTGAGACACCAGGGAAATTTGAGATGACTGGGAGCTCAGCACACAGGCAGGCAGCCCAGTACACAGCATATCTGGAGGTTTAGTAGGACTCTACATATCTCAAAATAAAACTAAAATCAATATGGGAGATTGTGCCTCAAGGCCAGAAACTCCTAGCCCCCATTCATAGAAATGCAAATTAGAAGCTCCTGGAAAGAGCACAGGTCAATTACACAAAAAAAAACCCAGAAAGGCTGGTTTCATGCAAGAGGGGAACAGCAATTGTATCCATTCCTTTCTCTGGGGCCCTGATGGGTTTGCAAAAGAATATTATTTTCTGTTAAAGAATATATGCCCTGCCGGTGTGGCTCAGTGGTTGAACATCTACCCCTCCACCACGAGGACACTGGTTCGATTCTCAATCAGGGCACATGCCTAGGTTGTGGGCCCAATCCCCAGTGGGGAACATGTAGGAGGTGGCTAATCAATGTTCTCTCTCATTGATGTTTTTATCTCTCTCTCCCTCTCCCTTCCTCTCTCTCTAAAAATCAATAAAGAAGAAAAAAAAAGAATATAGTGCTGATAATTCTGACCCATTCCAATTAATATACCTACTGGGTTTAAGCAAGGCAAGAGGATTGCTGAAAGAGTTCTGCTGCAAAACTATAGAGTGTATTCCTATTGCAGAAAGCCAGGTCACTTTAAAAAGGATTATAGGAAACCAAGGTTGGATTTGTGGGAGAAACCAAAAGCAAGCATAGGGTTGCTCTAAGGGCAATTCCTCTCCTCACTAATAGTCTGGGAGAAGTTGAAATTATCAAAAAAGGGAAGCCACTAAGGCCCTATTGATGACCTAGGGCTGAACCCAGTCAGGTGGGAAACACAAACTTTAAAATGTATGGATGTTGCTAAGGCAGAATTCCTTGAAAGGACCAATCAGAGGCTAGCAAAGTATTTATCTACCCCTAGACAGCAGAGTTCCATGGGCAACCCATTTGGGTCCCATTCCTGCTACAGGGAGTCTGTCTTTGAAATAAACTTTTTTTCACTTACCCTTGGTCCATGAACTCATTCTTTGATTTTGCGAGACAATAAACCTGAGCACCACTGCTTGGTTTCAATAGTGTACAATGCTCTTGAATAATCTACAATGTAAAATTTTTTACAGTCAAAATAGACAATGTTTTTTGCTAATAAGTATTCTTGTGAAATCTACATATAGATAAGACACCAGGAAAGATATTAAATTCTAATTTAAAACCTACCATTTAATAATCTTAGCATCTCACCAATATAAAAGGCATGTTGTTGAGTGTCCACTACCCAAAGTCAAATCATCTTCCATCACCATATATTTGGACCCATTTATCCTTTACTACATCCCACCCTCTTCCCTCTGGTAACCACCACACTGTTGTCTGTGTCTATGAGTTTCAGTTTCATAACCCACATATGAGTGAAATCATAGAGTTCTTGATGTTTTCTGTCTGACTTGTTTCTCTTATCATGATATTCTCAAGATCCATCCATGTTGTTGCAAATGGCCGTATTTTATCTTTTTTTTATAGCTGAGTAGTTTGAAAATATTTATTCACAAAGACATATGCACCCCTATGCTCATTGCAGCATTATTCATGGTGGCCAAGACATGGAAACAACCAAAGTGTCCTTTGATAGATGATGGATAAAGAAGAAGTGGTACGTATATACAATGGAATACTACTAGATGACTATATTAACATGAAGATGGAGGAAGGAGGACATGAGCCAAGGAAAGTGGGTGACCTCTAGAAGCTGGAAAAGGCAAGGAAATGCACTCTCCCCTAGAGCTTTTTTTTCCTAGAAAGAAATACAGCCCTGCCAACATGTTGATTTTAACCCAATGAGATTCTTTCCAGGCTTCTGACATACAGAAGATAATATATTTGCATGGATTTTGTTTGTCTGCCTTAAAGATTTTATTTGTACACAGCAGTATTAGGCTGGCAGCAAAGTTAAGAGAAAGGCAAAGAGATTTCCCACATGTCTCCTGCCCCCACACATGCACATATCTTCCCCTATTTTTAACAGGTGCACCAAAGTCATACCTTTGTTATAACTGATGAACCTACACTGACATGTCATTATCATTCAAAGTCCATAGTTTACATTATAATTAACTCTTGGTGCTGTACATCCTATGGGAATGTACAAATATGTGATAACATGTTTCTATCATTATAGTATCATGCAGAGTATTTCAGTGCCCTAAAAAAATCCTCTGTGCTCTGCCTATCCATCCTTCCTTCTCCCTTATATGTATCATTTCAATCTGATGTTTATAGCAATTTCTTCCAGCAATAGCAGAAAACTAATGCTAGGTGGTGGTCATGATGATGATGATAGAAAACATTAATGTGTAATATATTCTACTTGAAATCAGAGTAAACTATGGTTTTCCCTTTTTTTAATTTTTTTTTCTTTATTGATTTTTAGAGAGAGAGGAAAGGAGAGGGAGAGAGAGCTAGAAACATCGATGAGAGAGAACATCAATTGGCCACCTCCTGCATGCCCCCCATTGGGGATTTGGTCCACAACCTGGGCATGTGCCCTGACCGGGAATCAAACCAGTGACCTCTTGGTTCATGGGTCGATGCTCAACCACTGAGCCACACCAGCTGGGCAACTATGGTTTTCTTTAATGACTTCATATTCATTTTTCATGATATCACTCTTCTTTTGTCTAATACTTTATAAAAACTTAAAAAAAACATATCAATTTTTAATGTTATTCCATATATGGTGTATCCTCAAATATGATTAGTGTGTAGATGATACCTTGCTTTAGTTTTTAGTGGTGATGTAGTTTTTTGTTATTGCTCATTTTAAAGATTATCCAGAAAGGGAGAAGTAAATGACTATCCATCTTCAGAGATATTAAGGTTATTAATGTTTTATTACTTAAAATAAAATTTTCTAAATTGCAACCCAGGAAATTTATGCCAGTTTACATTTCCGCCAGCAGAGTATCACTGCCAGCTGTTTGATACTTAAGTCAATTAACACACGCATCAATTTACATGATTAATTCTCTTTTAAACTTTGCCAGTTTGGTAAATTAAAGAATAACTCTTAAGTGCAATCATTTAATTCTGATTGATGTTGGCCATTTATAACTTTGCTTATTGATTATTTGAAGACATTGTTTTTAACTGATTTGTAAATAGGTAATTCACCCCAAGTGACAAGATTGTATACACTGTATTCAAGGTAATTTCTATTTGAAACATGCAAAACTGCCAAAGACAGCTATAAATTATATAAATGGCAAACACAAAGCATTTATGTTTAATGACTCATTACCTGTTTAAATTGCAGAATTAATGACAGAAAATATGAATCATGAGAAAGTGAAGCAGAATGAGAAAGCTATTCCATACAAGTTGCTTGTGAAAATAACATAGTTTGGAGAAATCATCTACACCAGTGATTTTAAACCATTTTCAACTCACGGCACACATAAACTAATTGTTAAAAATCTGTGGCACACCAAAAATATATATTATATTGTTTTGCCGATATGGCAAAAAAAAAAAATAGGTATAATTTTGATTCATTCATATGGGATGGCTATTGTGTTGGCTGTTGTCATTTTTTATTTGGCAATCTAAGGGAACAGTGGTCAGTGCCTCTGACAAAATAATCAGGTATTGCATGTTTTAAAAATTATTGTGACACAACAGTGTGCCGCGGCATACCAGTTGAGAATCGCTGGTCTACAGCATTTTATGTTAACCAGAGAAGGCTCTTTGTGAGGGTGACAGAATATTCTGAAGTTTACATGAAACATTCAATGTTAATACATTGAAAAGATTGAGGAAAACATTCAACTTACTACTGTCATTATAAATGTAACTCAAACAATTAGTTAATATTGAGATATTTGTCAACAATTACATCAATAATTGTATTCATAATTTCTCAATGCATAAATTTAAAAAAAATTAAATGCACTAATGTGGATTTTTAAACTTGAAGTGAAATTAATTAAAAATAGAAATTAGTGAACTTATAGATGAAACTTGTCATTAACTTTAAAACGTTTATGTCTCTATGTAAATCTTGAAGAGCGAATACCTTGACATTTCAAACTGAGTTCTCATGTAATATTGGTTTATAGCAAATAAATAGCCAAAGCTAAGAAAAAAATTAAATAATTGATTTTACTTACTTAAAAACATTTATGGAGGTAATATATAATTTAAAAACTGACAAACTATAGTAACTTATCTTTCACATATTTTCTAGTAACCTTTTGAGCAGTCTCTGGTGTTCTCCTGGTCATATATTTTTCGCTGTACACCAGTTTGTTTAATACAAACACAGAAACATTTGCTTCATTTAACATTCTTCTCATGAACATGCTCTGAAAACCACAATTACAGAAACCTTTTTCACATGATTACACAAGGTCCCTAAGAATATATAAGCAAAAAATACAGCAACTGAGACACAGTCATTAATATAATGATAAACTCTGTAATTTTCTTAACCTGCAATTTGTTTTACCTGTGGCTGACAAAAGACATATAATGATTATAGTTGCCATTGTCATCCATGGAGAGATTATTTAATTATGCTATGGTCTACATTTTCCCATGAATGAATTAAGAAAGACGTTATAACCAAATGCACAGCATTTCCCATAAGCTGCATAGATAAGTAAATAAATCAAACAATTATTTCCTAATCACACTAGCAACCATGAATAGCTCAAGAAAAGACAAGGAGTAGTAATCACCTCCTTAGGCTAGATATTTAATTCATCATGGTGACAGCATGGAATGGAAGTCTCTACAAAGTCTCTCGGTGAAATAGCATATAATGCATAGACAGTAATAGGCTTCAGTTAGTAGAATAATGCAGTATGAAAAATTTTAAAAGTGCAATTGAAATATTTAAGAATAAGTGTTGGTGATTAAATGTATATAATATAACAGTGCAACAAGTTATTTCTGATGTTTTAAATGAAAGTTTTTGTGGTTCAAAATATAGATGGCTAGTTCGTCTGCTCGATATAACAATAAAATTTAATTATAATTAACTCTACCTTTCAGATATTTGGCTTTCTCCAAAATCACTCTAGTAAGGGTAATATGGAACAGAATCTAGTTGGGCAAGCTAACAGTTATCTAGAACACTCTCCCCACGACATATTATTTTTGAAATGAAAAATAATGTAAAAATCTGGAAACATGTGCAAACATCCTGGAAATGTTTTATAATTATGGAATATCCCATGCATGAGGAATTTTTGCTATTAACAATGAGGATAGAATCATATTTAAATACAGTGTACAAGCTAACTGTCCAATCAGAAAGTGAAGAAAGATGACCTGCAGGGAATTTGAGTTAGATATTCACCATGGATTTTTGAGGATCCTATGCAGGACAGACTCTGAGGATCTGGATGAACTAAACTATCTCACATATCTAATAAACATGTAAATTTACAAATAAGACTATGAAGTGGAAGCAAGTACCAGGTTGTAGTACTCAACTCGAGAAAACAAGAAGCATACATTACAGATGAGAAAAGGGGTGGTAAAGGAGGATCTATAATCTAAATAAAATCTTACTTTGTGAAAACATGAAGTCCCTCTTCCATTCCCAAACTAGTGAACTCTAAAATGTAAACTAAGTGTATTGTGTACATAAATAATACTCCTTTTTCTTAAATGGGATATAGAAAAATAACGATACTTTCAAGTAGTAGCTCTAATGAGTTCTGACTGACCCCACATTCAGTTTAAATGAACACACACCAATTGTGGATGCACAGATTGCCTCAAAAAATTGAATATATTTCATTAAAAGTGAAAAAACCACAATTAAGAAAGAAATTAATTTAATGGTAACAAAAACAAAGAGTTTTGAAATGTTTGAGTCATACTTTCAATAAGATTAAGAGAGATCTTGTACATGTGAAAGTATCTATGATTCAAACACTTATGAAAAAATTCTTAGATGAAGAATGAGTACACAGGACTATATATATATATATAATATAACAGTGCAACAAGTTATTTCTGATGTTTTAAATGAAAGTTTTTGTGGTTCAAAATATAGATGGCTAGTTCGTCTAAGTGTATAAATATATATATATTATATATATATATTTATATATATATATATTTATGGTCTGCTTTCTAATTATGATGAAGGTAGTGAAGAAAAGTTATCACTGCAGAACCTTGAGCTATTAATGATACCCTCTGGGTTATATGTTCACTCCTGGAAATAGGAAGTATTACTCAGTAATTTAAAGCTTTGGTAATGAGAAGGCAAGCCAGGTTCAGCCCCTTAGATAGTGCAGAGACCCGCCCATGGCTTTTGTAATTCCCATACATCCGCCAACCACCTATACTACAGTGGAACCTGAAAGCCCCCAAATATCCGGAGGCTTATCATGTATAAAAGGCGCTGGAATCCAGGCTCAGGGCTCAGCCTTTGGAGGTGACTGTGCTGGGCCAGCACCGGTGAGCATTAAACAGTCATTTTCTAATCCTCTGAGTGTGCGCAGTCTGTCTCTTCCCGCCGGCCGAACTTCTGCCACAACAGTAACACAGCGTGGTCCTGGATCAGCAGCTTTGGTTGCCTCTAGGAACTACTGAGAAATGCAAAATCTTGGACCAAACTCCACAAAATCAAAGGTTCCTCCTTTTTTTAAAACAGGACTCATTAGTGAATCATATGCAACTTAAAATAACCAAGTCCTATCAGCCAAGTACAAAGATTCTAGAGTTTACTGTCCAAAGCCCTTCACAGCCTGTGAGATCAATGAATACTATCTACAAGATAGTACAGATGTGAAATCACAGAGGTACTGGTCAAGTTTCCTTCAAGTCTGCATAAAAATATAATGGTATGTTGTACTCTTTTATACATAATCTAATTTATTAATCATATTCTTTCATTGGCACGGTTCTCTACACACCCTTCCCTCAGTTTTTACAATGTAGCAAAAACCGGGCCATCTTTGGATCTGTTCTTAACCGCACTGAGTTCTTATTGCTTTTTGTAGTTATGAATAATTATGACTCTAAAATGGGCCTCCAAGTTGTTCTTTAAACATCTCATTTTATTTTATGCTTCCATTTTTGGTATTGATAGAATGCAACATTCTAAATTTTATTTCTTATGCCTCCTAGCTGTGTTTTGTTTTTACCCTGAGGTCATGGTGATTTTAACACAGGTTCCTGTCTTCAGTGACTTTATTCATTTTAATTATGCTTAAAAGCCTGAATACTGTTTTCTTCTGAGCAAAATATATTATCTTCTTAATGACCAAATGTATAAAATAATTAAGTAGAAGATATTTTAAAACTTTATCTTAATTTAGAGATAGACTAAAATCAGCTTCAGGACCAAACCAGTAGATCCAATCTATAAATATCATAGCAAAAGATATAGAAAAACATATATAAAATTAAAACCAAGTGACAGTGTTTGAGTTTGTTGTCTCATAAAATTGAAGAATGAGTTCATGGACCAAGAGTAAGTAATAGGAAAGTTTATTTGAAAGACAGACAGACTCTCCAAAGCGGGGAAGGGACCCAAGTGGGTGTGCCAGTGGGGTTCTGTTGTCTAGGGGTAGATATATGTCTTGCTAGCCTCTGATTGGTCCTTTCAAGGAATTCTGCCTTAGCAACCTCAATACTAAAAGCTTGTGTTTCCCACCTGACTGGGTTCATCCCTAGATCATCTATTGGGTCTTAGTGGCTTCCCTTTTTATGATAATTTCAACTTTCCCCAGACTATTGGTGAAGAGAAGGAGAAACACCCTTGGAGCAATCATATGCTTGCTTTTCGTTTCTCCCCAAATCCACCCTTGGTTTCCTATAATTCTTTTTAAGGTGACCTGGCGTTCTGCAATAGGAACACACTCTATAGTTTTGCAGCAGAACTCATTCAGCAATCCTGTTGCCTTGCTCCCAGAAACTGGTAGGTATATTAATTGGAATGGGTCAGAATTGCCAGCACTATATTCTTTAACAGTAAATAAAATTCTGTTGCAAATCCATCAGGGTCTCAGAAAAAGGAACTATACAATCGATCTCTGTTCCCCTCTTGCCTGAAACCAGCCTAATCGGGTTTTTGTTGTTGTTGTTGTGTAATTAACCTGTGCTCTTTCTAGGAGCTTCTATTTGCATTTCTATAAGTGGGGACTGGAGGTTCTGGCCTTGGGGGCAGAATTTGCTATGCTGGTTTTAGTTTTATTTTGAGATACAGAGTCTGAGCAAACCTCCAGATATACTGTGCACTGGGTTCTGCCTGTATGCTGAGCTCCAAGTCATCTCCAACTTCCCCATGTCTCAGCCTTCCCCTCCCGTGGTCCCATTCTTCACTGCCTAACCTGCCTCTATGATAAAACCTTGTTAATTATTTTAAAGTTGAGCGTCTGCAACTTAATAGAAACAAAAGCAATATAATGAAAAAACACATAAAAATATTACTTACAAACAATCAAGCAATCACTCAAAACACAAAACAAAAACAAAAACAAAAAAACCCACAATGGCACAATGGAATAGAATTATCACTAAATCGAAGCAAGTGTGGCACATCTACAAAGGTCTGAAAAAGTGGATTTTAGATCCTATTCATAGAAAAGACGTGAGAGAACTAGGTGAGCTGTCCAAATAAATGACTTCAAGTCCTATGTCCAAAATATGAACTGTATCAGGAGAAAAGTTTTGAAAATTATCTTTTAAAAAAGGTGACACAGACAATAATTAAAATATGCAACTGAATTTTCTAACCAATTCTAAATGCAGCAGAATTTTCTAAACAATTGTTTGAAACGTGGCCAACATTAGATGATGGAAAGACGGTTGGCAGTGAAGGGACTGACACACATTTTGTTTAACTCATGGGTTTAGGAAATTGAAAATCCAAACATATTTGAAATGAAGGGAAAAAGTAAATTGGGAGAATATATGAAGCAGTGTTTTAATAATATAAACTAGGTTATTTATTTAAAAAAACACAACAGGGCTGGGTAGGAAGAGTGGAGAAATTGAGCAAAAGAGAAAAAAAATAGAGAAAGAACCCACAACAGTGTGGTGATTGCAGAGGGGAGAGGAGGAAGGTGGAGGGGGGGTGTTGGGGGCGGGGGGTAAATGGTGAGAGGAAAAATAATGATAAAAAAACCTTTTATTTTGTAGCAAAAAGCAAATTAAAAGTATGCGACATCAAATTGCATTAAAACCTCATTGGCATTATGTTAAGTGAAATAAATCAGAGAGAGAAACAAATACAGTATGATCTCATATGTGGAATCTAACAAAATTAAAAATAAAAATAAAGCAAGCTCATTGATGTAGAGAACAGATTGGTAGTTGGCAGAGGTGTTGGATGGGGGAAAATGGGTGAATTGTTTATGTTATAGACCCCCTCCCTTAGGGTAGAGGCCTTTACCCCACTTCCCTGGCCTACTTACCCCTGACAAACCAGGTTGCTCGGACCCTGACTCATGTTAGGAGTGTAACAAACGACTCCCTTCTCAGAAACAATCATAAAACCGCCAGGTGTACCCTAACCTCCCCCGAGCTATGTTGTAAACGCCCTCCGGCTCCAGGCTAACGCTGATATCAGCTTCTGTACTCTCACTTGCTTGCTCTGCTCTGCACAATTGCTCACGGGCCTATAAAAGAGCCCAGCAAAGAATCAGCGGGGCTGCTACTCTCCCTTGCATGGGCTGAGTGCAGTCCCTGCGCACGATTAATAAAGCTCCCTCTAAAACCTTTTTTCTAAAATTTGGTGTCTGAGTCTGGTCTATCTCACTGGGTTACAACAGTTTAGTTTATATTTTTAGTTAAATAACTTGAATTTAAAAATAAAAATAATAAATATAGATAAATAAATATTAACAAGGAACTGAAATGGAAAAGTTCAGATTCTGATACTAAGAGTGTGAAATGATACAGCCACTCTGGACTGCAGTTTGTCATTATTTAGTGAACCTTGGCTCCACAATTCTACTCTTGGGAATATATTTCATAAAACTCTAGCATAGTCATGAAAAAGGACATGTGTGAGAATATTCATTACAGCATTACGTGTGATAGCAAAGCCTTGCAAGAACGTAAATGTTCATCAGTTCTTGAAAGAATAGATAAAATGTGGCACAGGCACTCTGTGTAATATTATAGCTCTCAAAATAAATTGATTAGCTTTCCACAGAGCAATTCTGAATGGTCCAAAGAAATGTTCAGTAAAACAAATGAAAAGCTGAACCAATAGTTTAGCACAAGTCAGCAATGTATATCAATGCAGCCCATACACATAAAAATAAAATATAACAGTACGTATTATTGATAGATTTATCATTATGTAAATATATTTATGGCAGATTGAGCGGTTCCTATTGAGAAGAGACATATTTAGGTTGAAATGCATCATATTGGCAGCTGTTTAGTACAATAAGCACTGATTTTTATTTGGGGTAATTCTTTTATAAAGTGGCCTAATAATTGTACCTCATTGGAAGTAGAATTTCATCTTGATCTTCTAGGAAACATTTTTGGGGGGAATTGTGCTGGATACTTCTATGTGACAAAGCAAGAAAGAAATTGTGTAATGCCTGAATTTGGCATCAGATTGTCAATGCTTTGGGTAAAGTGAATGTGAATTTCAAATCTTAAAAGAACATGAAGAAAATGAGTATTTGAACCCCTGTGGATGAATGCAAAAAAATTAAAGATATATGACAATTTTAGCAGTCACGAAAAGTGATTGCTATTGTGAAGCCTGCTGTTTTCTCTTAAAACATGGCAATAATGTGTAAATTAAATTGCAACAGGAAGTGTATATTATAGAATAACATCCTAGTTGCTTTTCATGCAGAGGTAGATAAATGGAAAATATATGATAATTACACAGCAAAAGGGATAAAAAAGATATTTTAATCAGCTCAAACCATTTAAAATTAGCCACTTGTAGAATAAAGACAAGTTTGTTTTTTTCTAAATCTAATTAAAAATAGTGGCTTTGAAGATAGTAGAAATTCAAGAAAGATAAATTGGTCTAAGATACAGATTTTAATAAAATTAAAGGATATGTTAGCATTTATTAATAACCATATGTTTTTTATAGGTTTAAAAGGAAAGGTAATAGAATAGTCAATTTGGTACTTTAAGCTTAATGATGTATGTGAACATATGGTGAAGTAGTTTCTTTTCACAAAATGGATATTGCAGGAATATATTGTTTTGTGTGTGAAATATGCTAAGATGAAGATTATTTCTTCTTTGAAATACATTGAAATTTGATAACAAAATTGTTTAAAAACTATTTAAAAATTATATTCTTTGATATAAAATAATTTTATTCACAAAAACTATTAGTCTTTAACATTGACACTACTATACAATAGTTTGGCATGTTCACCCCCCTCACTCCCTTTTTTGGTAGCAGATAGAAGATTAAAGCAATTAAGCAAGCTGGCCATTATCCTTGAGAAACTCTAAAGAATAGATATAAGAGAAGATAAATGAGAAAATATCATGATAAAGGCAAATTTCCCTAGGAACAATATAGAATAATTGTGTTTCTTTGTTCTTGTCAGGTCTGAAATGAAAACTGTATCACCCTTGATTAACACTTTAGTAATTTTGTACTTTCTCAGCAGCTGACTCCTAGTATACCTTGTGTTTTGACACCAGTTGCTATAGGTGTTCACTCAACTTTATCGTCCATTGTGTTCAAGATGATGTTTTTGAATACAGCTTCTAAAAACTGAAAGGACAGATTGTTCTCTCTGCTCCCTAGTTAAGGCTTACCGTCATACCTCACCTGAGAAAATCTAGCTAAGTTTGCCAGGTTCGCCTTTTTATTTATTTTTTATTTTTTTATGACTTAAAAAAAATTATTTTTCATTTATTTATTTATTTTATTTAATTAATTAATTAATTTATTTTTTAATCCTCACCAGAGTACTTTTTTTTTTTTTTTTTCATTTATTTTCAGATAGAGCGGGAGGGAGAGAGGGAGGAAGAGAGAGAGAGAAACATCAATGTGAGAGAGACACATTGATTGGCTGCCACCCACACAACCCCAACTGGGGCCAGGGACAAACTGCAACAGAGGTATGTGCCTTTAATGGGAACCGAACCCGGGACTCTCTGGTCCGCGGGCTGACGCTCTAACCACTGAGCAAAACAGGCCAGGGCTCTTTATTGATTTTAGAGAGAGAGGAATGGAGAGGGAGAGGGAGAGAGAGATAGAAACATCGATGAGAGAGAACATTGATTGGCTGCCTCCTACATGCCCCTCACTGGGGATTGGGCCCACAACTTGGGCATGTGCCCTGATCAGGAATTGAACCGGTGACCTCTTGGTGCATGGGTTGATGCTCAACCACTGAGCCACACCGGCCAACCTATGTTTGCCTTTGACCCACTTATAATTGAAAACTAGATTGAGCATTTTATAGCTGCTTTGGGATATTGTTGATGAAGGCAGGCCTTTAGGATAATCAGTGTTTAAGGTTTGGTAGTACATGTTGTGAGACTAAAGGAAGATAATGGGACTGGGAGAAGAGGGGGAAAAAGTGATTATTCTTAAATGTCTAGATGAGCAAGGAGTCTAAGAAACCTAAACTACTTCATAATAATGATGCAAAGAAATCTGTAGCATTTGTCTTCATCACTATGTTGACATTTGGCTCGATGATGCAAAAGCAATGATGTGTAAAACTGCTGGTACTCAAAGGAAGGCACTCACAAGTTGAATGAGTAGTGATGATCTTCAACACTACATACAGGAAAAGATGAAGTGCTGACATTTGAGACAACATGGATGGATCTTGAGAATACCATGTAAAGCAAAGTAAGTCAGAAAAAGTTAACTATATGATTTCACTCATATCTGAAATATAAAACTGAAAGCAACAAATGAACAACCAAGAAAAGCAAATACAAACTCATAGACACAGACAAAAGTATGGTGGTTACCAGAGGGATGGGGGTGATGGTAAAGGGGGTCATCAAGTATATGGGAAGAAGATTTGAGTTGGGGGGTGGGTACACAAAGCAAATACAAATGGTGAGTCATAGAATTGTACTCTTGAAATCCATACAATAATAGCAAAAAAGCCTGCTTCAGTAACAAATATTCCTGATGAAGCAGTAAATATTAATTTTCTTACATCTCAATGCTTTTTAATACCCCATGTGATGAAATGAGAAACACGCACAAAACACTCCTGGTTTAATATCATTGTATGATCGTTGTATCAAGCAAAAGCACTTTGGAAAGAATGACTAAAAGACAAACTACGATTATTCAGATTTGGATATTTGGCAGACGTATTCTTGAAATTGAAAGAAGTGACGCTGTCACTTCAGAAAAAATTTTAAAAAAATGTTGACAATGATAAAATGGGAGCTCTCAAGTACAAATTAGCATTTTGGAAAACTTACATCTGCCATCTTAAGCTTGACATGTTCTCAAAATTGAAATAATTTCTGATGACACTGGTTGTGATTAACGAATGTGATCTTGATGTTGTTTAATGAAATATGTCAAAATTTGGAAAATCTGCAGAATCATTGGAACAACATTTTTCAAATTATGAATGCATAATATTACAAAATAATGCATAGACAAAATAAAATTTCACCAAGCAAAATAGATGAATAGATTAACAGAAAACATACCAATTTCTCAGATATGGTTTCAGACTAACCACATTGTAACTAAACCTTAAGAAACTACAACTAGTTAAGTTTTGGTATAGTATTAAAAAGAAGTATTCACAATTACCTTTAATTTCTTATTCATGACATGTGTGAGTATATTCATCCATATACTTCAATAAATGGCATATTGCAACATTTTGAATACAAGAGCAGATTATAAAAATGCAGCTGGCTTCTATTATGCCAGAGATTTTATAGTGTAACAAAAATGTTTAATAATGCTACTCTTCAAACTAAATTGCCATTGTAGAAAATATAGAATTCATTTTAATAAATAATGAGATTATTTTTAAAAATAGATAAATATTTTTTAATTTTATCAGTTTTAGTTTCTGATATGACATATGTTGATAGATATGCCTGACATAAACAAGATCACGTTGGAGTCAATAATTTTTAAGAGATTTAAGTTTCCTGAATCTGAAAGGTTGAGAACTTCTGACCTTGTACGACCAGAGAACTATCTGCTTGCAGAACTGTCCATTTGCAGAAGTCTGCCAGGCTGATTTGGTACACTAGACATATTTTGACGTTGTAGTGAGAAAAGCTGATTGCCCAGTGGGCTTTGCCTTTGTATGCATATTTTACACCCTTACAGTTAGGCCAATGTGTACTGCACTAATAGAATATTGTTATAAATCAATAATAAAAGGGCAAATCTGGGGAGAACTAACATGTTATGGCATTAAATCTTCCCAGCGTCAACATGTTTTCATTTTATTTTTCATACATTTATTTTTGTAATATTCTTCAATAAGTTTTGATTGTCTTATTAATATGGATATCCTTGTCTTTTTAATTTATATGTAAGATTGTAGAGACATTTTTATTAGTGAAAATGTAATAATGTTTCTATTATTATATTTATGTGCATATTATGAAAATAAATTGCTACTTTTATTTTTTATTTATTGATTTTGGAGAGCGAGGATGGGAGAGAAAGAGAGAGAGATAGAAACATTGAAGAGAAAGAACATCAACTGGCTGCCTCCTGCACGCCCCCCACTGGGGATTAGGCCCACAACCTGGGCATGTGCCCTGACCGTGAATGGAACCGGTGACCTCTTGGTTCATGGGTCGATGTTCAACCACTAAGCCTCACTGGCTGGGAAGAAATTGTTACTTTTAAATATTTATCTCTTATGTAACCACATCACCAGAATCCTTTATTAATTTTAATATTTTTAAGCTGGAAATGCTGAAATACTTCTCCAGTGATATAAGTATTCTGTTGAACTTTCTTATTGTCATTTCAATTTCATTTACTTTATTCCTTTGATTTTATCATCTTGATAATACTCATAAATGATTACAATAGCAAGTGTCCTTTAATTCCTAATGTTCATGGAATTAAACATATTTTAGGTTTATGATCACTCATTAATGCTATTAAAAGATCTTCAATATTTACTAATGCACTTTATTTCTATCTTATTAAAAGTTTGTATAAGAAATATCAGCATTTTTATAAAACTACAGGTTGAAATTCTTTAAATAAAGTTAGAGTGCTCAAATCTTTAAAGGTAGAGTAAAAGGAGATGTTTAAGCATTTTCAAATATTTTTCTGTTACCTTAACTCTAACTGTACTAATTCTGACCATTCTTATTTTTAAACATCTACTCCTTTTGTGCCAAACACGATTTGAAATAATGTTAATTACTTCTATTATTCAGTCATCTTTTTTTCATTCTAATTTAAATTTTGGTTGTTTGGTACATACAGCTGTCTTATTTATATTTTTTCATTATTATACATCTGATCACTCTGAAATTTCACTCTTTACATTGTCAAGTAATTTTTTCTGACTGTGGATGGAACCCAAAACCTAGGTATGTACCATGACAGGAATTGAACACACAACCCTTTTGCTGTACAGGACGATGCGCCAACCAACTGAGCCACCCAACCAGGGCAATTGACTTTAATCTTATGCTCATGATTTTACATATTTTCTTTACCAATTTCTTTTAAGTATGTATTTCACATTCAGAAGACTTGAGATTTGTTTTTTAATCCACTTGGAAAACTGCATTTAAATTTCTATTTTAATTAGAGAGCATTTAGTGTAATGATGGGTATGTTTTGATGGCTCAGTTAATTATTTTAAAATGTGTAGAGGATAACTGAGTGAGCAAAATGGAACAAAGGGAACTTAGAAATGAATTTGAGTTTCTGAATTATTTTACTGAGAAGAATGGAAATGATAAAGTCCAGGGTGTGTTTTAAGGGCCGCTGGGATGATATGGAGAAAAATATCCCTGGACATAAAGAGATAATAAACTGACGATTCAAGGTACTGGTTTGCTAATCTTTGTGGATATTAAACCAAGTGTGGAGTTCTACTGACCACAGGGCCCTATAAAACTCAACTATATAAGCAGCATGTCTAGGAAGTCAGCCTGGTACCAAGAGAAATATTTAAAATAATCTGCATTAAGTTTTGTTATTTGGATGCTTCAGTGAGTTTTGTTTGTTTTTATTTATTTAAAAAAATTTTTTTTCCCTTTTTGATTTTGGAGAGAGAGGAAGGAAGAGGAAGAGAAAGAAAGAAACATCGATGAGAGAGAACATCGATTGGCTGCCTCCTGCATGCCCCCCACTGGGGATCGGGCCCACAACCTGAGCATGTGCCCCGACCAGGAATCGAACTGGTGACCTCTTGGTGCATGGGTCAACTCAACCACTGAGCCAGACAGGCAGGGCTGTTTGTTTGTTTTTAAAGATACTAAAGCTATGTCCCTAACCCCGGCATCTAACATTAGTCACCTCTGCTTAGGCAGAAAGTTATCATGGAAGAATGATAGACACAGAGGAAAAGGTGAAAGTCTGGGGAGTTTACTGCTAAATATCCACTGTGTTTTCAGCAATCACTTCCCCCAACTGAACATATCAGGTAAAGAAACCCTGTTGTAGGAGGGGTGAAAACAAATGTGAGTGGAAAAGAACAAAAAGATTGTCACCCGTGAGGGTCTCTGAGCAGAAAACCTGCCCTCTGGTTACAAGGTTGGCCTCAATGAGAAAGGCACATGGGCAGCAGATGCATTTGGGGAAATGAGTATAGGTGAGACCAGCGCCGTGGTTCCCCTCTTAGGGCCTACAGTGCAGCACGGGGTCTCTAAACCAGAGTGACAAAGGGGTGAAGCAGCTTCCTCTCTGTGGAATAAAGGAAGCGGGGGGTCGTCAAATTCATCCCTAAGCCTCAGAGAACATATTGGAGGGTGAGTGAAGTGTCCCTGGCCCATGAACCAGTGTGAGCACTAGTGGAGTGAGTGTGCTGCTTGGAGGTCTTCTACTTTTAGAAGATGGAAAACCTCAGTTGAAACTCTTTTAACCATTTATTCAGATATCCATTCTGGTAGCAGTTCCTTTAATAGCTACAGCATGGAGACAGGATGGTACCTGAGGAAGAGAGGGAGGCCTGAGGCTGTAAGTCTTGTTAGCAGCCACTTCAGGACACAAGACGGAGAAGTAGACATAGTCAAGAGTATGGTGGTTACCAGAGGGAGGGAGGAGCACAGAAAAAGTAACGGAGGTCAAACATACGGTGACAAAGATTTGACTTTGGGTGGTAGACACACAATGCAATATACAGATGATGTATTATAGAAATCTATACTTAAAACCTATATAATTTTATTAGCCAATATCACCACAATAAATGTAATTAAAAATTTAAAAATAGACATAGAAGTAGGCACTTCTTCTACAATGATGCCACATGACTTAATACGCCTTCAATCCCAGGAACTAATCCCAGGAAGCAGGTAGGGAAAATGCTCAAAATGACTGAGTTTTATTGAGATTTGAGGTTTTATTTTAAAAAAAATGTTATACTCACTAAACTAGCATTTGTCTTTTTATCTATAAAAACCTATATTTTGAAAGTAAATGATTATGTCAGTAGAAACAGGAAAATAATCTATTAAATTGATCTTCAGCATCATGTACAATGGAATGTTTTATTTTTATAAAATTTAATTACCTAATACATCGTTACTCTTATATAATATATTTAAATCGCTGGATACCAATAGATTATCACATTATGAGAGATTCAAACACTTTATCAACGATATAAATCTATTTTCAAACAATTTTACATGACATCTTAGGCAAACAATTTTTAACCTCAAGGCAACAAGTTTTCATATTATTTTTTCTGTGTTTTACTCGATTTTCAGTTTCTTATGCCAAGGGCAAATCATAGAACATTTGCTATTTTTATTTGTTTTCAGTTTTATTCAGCCTACTTTAAAATGACTCAAAGGTTGAATGCATTAAACAATCATGTTCTAAAATAAATCTAAACTATTAGAAGGTTGTGAAGGAAAAATAATTCTATATAATATATATTCAAATTAAGACACATTGATTTCCTGCTTATTTATCACATAAATTCAATAGGAGTAGCATATGTTTGTCACAGAATCTTTCTACAATTTTGAATTTAGAATAAATTCAGTAACTAAAATAGTCAGTCTTCCATATAAATTAACTATGTCTTCCTTGAATAGGTCAATTTATAAATTAATATTATGGATAGTTCCTATATTAGTTTGTTAGTGCTTCCTGAATAGAGTTTCACAAACTTTATGACTTAGAAATTATTGTCTTACAGTTCAGGAGGTGAGAAGTCAGATGAAGTCAGAGAAGTCCACAGTGTCACCCCCTTCTGAAGACTATGAGGGAGAATTTGTCCCATGACTCTCCCTAGCCTCTGGTGGTTTACCAGAAAATGTTGGTGTTCCTTCGCTGTGGCATCCTCATTTAAATCTTCACAATGCTGCTTGGCTGGTGTGGCTCAGTGGTTGAGCATTGACCCATGCACCAAGAGGTCGCCTGTTTGATTCCTAGTCAGGGCACATGCCCAGGTTGTAGGCCCAATCCCTGGTAGGGGGCATGCAGGAGGCAGCCAATCGATGTTCTTGCTCATCTATGTTTCTACCTCTCTCTCCCTCTCCCTTCCACTCTCTTTAAAATCAGTAAAGAAAAAAATTGTTTTTAATAAAAAAATAAATCTTCACAATGCAATTTTGTGTACTTGCCTCTGTGCCCAAACTTTCCCTTTTTATAAGGACACTGGTCACATTGGTTATGGGCCCACACCAATGACTGCATCTTAACTTGATCATCGGCAAAGACATTATTTCTAAATAAACTCAGAATTGTAGGTACTGGGGATTAGGACTTAAGCATCTTTTGTGAACACAATTCAATGCATAACAGTTCCTTTTTCAAATATAATGTGCTTCAAATATTTCGTCAATACCAGATCTCTAAAAGTAGACTCGCTATAACTTTTCCTCATACCCTCCAGTTTCTGGTTGATTTTAAGATTATGATTCAAGGTGAAGCAAGAAGTTTTCTTTCTTCTTCAACCCAAGCTGGTATACAAACCTAGTTTCTAGCAAGAAATTATTGCTTTGGGAATTTTAGCATGAGTCTGGTAGTCACTATTATTTCTCCATTTACTAGTCTTTTGGGAGCTTCATAGGGAACAAATGTGATTACCAGGTGTGACTAATAAGTAATTATACTATTTCTGTAGCCCTAAAAATATATGATTCAATAGTATCTGATTCTTCATCATGACTTGTAAGAAGACATTTCTCTTTGAAATGTCCAATTACAGCCCATTAACTTGAAATAACTTCAAAATTCTGTGGGTTAACTACAGAATTATTCCCAACTCTGACATCAAGGAATCATATATGAAAACATGTATTTTTTAGCCAAGTTTAGAGGCAACGGGCATTGCAAATTATATCATCTGTTTTATTAAGAGAGACACTTCCCAAGGACAGTATGAGAGACCTGGTTGAAGTCAAGCATGCAATATTAATACTTAGACAGGTATCTGACATTTAATTAGAGGACCCACAAGCCTTTGAAGCTGAGCAATAAGCCTTGAACACAACTGTGAACTGTGGATTGATGAGTGGGGAATGAGGGGATGAGGAGGCTAAACCATTTTATCTTTATTTTCATATCCTCTTAAATGGACTTTTATTTTAATATCCCAGTTATCAAAAATAATTAATTAACATAAACCATATGTTGAAAGAAGGAGGCCTAGAATAACCTATCCATAATGATAGATCACTCATGATTCCCTTTTTCTCTATTTAACTTTGTTTTAATCTCCTGTTATTTTATATTATTTCTAGGTCAAATACTGCAAAATCTGAGGTCAAATACCATACAAAACAGAAAAAAAATATGACGGACAGGCCTAGTGAACGTAAGGATCTTAGCTTTAGTTCCTAATTGGTTCTTCAACTGACAAAATGGTGTTAAGTGCCCTCATGCCTGGCCAATGTTCTCCATGAAAAATCCTATATTACCTTAATTTTGACTAACCATGTGTGTTTTCGATCAAGGATGCTAGATGTTGTCTAACTTAGAGTCTCTGAAGAAACTGGCACCTGACAAGGCTTTCTTAGGCAAGGGAAGCTTTGCAAGTAAGTGATGTTAGAGCTTCAACCTGAAGCATCAGATGATTACCCAGGTGACCATGGAGGAGTGGAGAGTTGCAGGCATTGAAATGTAAGCAAGAAAGCACTTGATGTGTTCAGGGAACCAAGAGTAGTTGAGTAACATTAAGAGAGAAGAGAGCTTGGTGGTTTGGGGCCACAGAGTACATTAGTGATTAGGTAAAGATTTGCCTTGACTGTAAGTTTTAAGCAGTAAAGTAAGTAATGAGCAACTTATTCAGAATTATGTCTGGGAGACAGAGAATAAGCTAGGAGGAAGTGATAGAGGAAAAAACAAACAAACAAACATGATTCTGATATAAACTATAGAAGTAGAAGAGATGTAGAAAACATGATAATATTCAATCGTTATCTAAGAGACTACATAGCATACTGGTAAGGACTAGATGTCTTGGAATCTAATGGATTGAGGTTTCAGCACCACCTCCCTCTGTCCCTCTCTCCTTTGTTCCAACACATTTAAACAGATTTCAATCATACAAAGTATGTTCTTTAATACTAAGGAATTAAGTTGGAAATCAATAATAAAAAAAAATATACAAGTATGTAGAAATTAAACAACACTATTTTTAATATCCAATGAGTCAAAGAGAAATCACAAGGGAAGTTAAAAAATACTTTGAAAACAAAATACATATTGAAACCAAAATCACAAACCAAAGATTATAAAATGAAACAAAAGCAATGGTTAAGAAGAAATATATATCTATAAATGACTATATTAAAAAAGAGAGATAGCAAATCAATAACCTAACCTTATACCTTAAAACACTAGGAAAAACCTTCAGGAAAATACTAGTCAACTGAGTGTAGCAGTATATGCATAAATGTATTACACATTATGAACAAGTGGGATAAATAAAAAAAAAGGCAAGAATAATTGAACATAAGAAAATCAACCAATTAAACACATCATATTAATAGCATAAAGGACAAAAGGACACATTCTACTCAAAAGATGCAGAAAAACCATTTGGAAAAAACCCAGTACCTGTTATGATAAAAATATTCAACAAACAAGAGAAAAAAGAGATCTTCCTCAGTCTGAAAAAGAGATTTTATGAAATATCCATGGCTGACAACATACTTAATGGTATAAAATTGCAAACTTTCCTGCTAAGATCAGGAACAAGATAAGGATGTCTACTTTTAACACTTCTACAACACTGAGCTACAAGTTCTAGCCAGAGCAGTTGGCAAATAAAAATACAAAATGATATTAGATTGCAAAGGAAAAAGTAAATCTGTATTTGCAGATGACATGATCTTTTATATCAGGATCATGAGGAATCTATAAAAAACTTTGAGAATTAGATTAAGGTTGGATTTATAGATCAATATAATGAAACTGAGAGTTCAGAAATAAATTCTGACATTATACCATCAATTCATTTTATCCAGGGTATCATGATGATTCAGTAAAAAAAGTATAGTCTTTTCAACATGTGGTTTTGAAATAGCTCTTAGAAGAAAATGTAGAAGTACCTTTGTGTGATCTGGGAAATAATTGAAACCAAAAATATAAATGACAGAAGAACAAGCAGATAAAGTGGAATTCATCAAGATAAACAACTCTTGTGCTTCAAATTATGCCATCAAGAAAATACAAATCATGGAATAAGAGAAAATATTTGCAAATTAAGCATCATTCAACGGACTTGTATCCAGAATTTACAAAGAACTTTTACAACTCGAGGAAAAGCTGAGCAAAGGTTTTGAATAGTCATTTCTCAAAAAAAAGTATGTAAATTGTAATAAGGACATGAAAGCATACTTTATGCTAATCATTAGAGGAATGCAAATCAAAACCACAAGGTATCACTTCACACCGACCGGGATGGCAATAAGTAATAAGAGCTGGCTTAGACATGGAGAAGTGGAACACTCATTCGCTGCTACTGGTATTTCAAAATTGTACAGCCAGTTTTGAAAACACTTTGCAGGTCCTCAAAATGTTTAACAGTTACTTTGTGACATAGAAACTCGGTCCTTATGTATATAATCAAATTACAATATATCCAAGCTAATGTGTACACAAAAGTTCATAGAGGCATTATTCATAATAACCAAAAGAGAGAAACAAATCAAATGTTCATCAGTTTATGAATGGGTAACTACAATGAATATATTTATATAATGAAATATCCCGGAACAAAAATAAAGAAAAAATGGTACACGATACAACACGGATGAAAACATTATGTTAAGTAAATTAAGTCCGTCATAAAAGACCATACATTGTATGAATCCATTTATATGGAAGGTCTAGAAAATGCATAAAACATGTTATTTTATGAACAACTAGAAGAGAGAAAAAAGACTATTGGTTTCCAATGGGTAGGAGAGATATTAAGAAGGACTGTGGATGGATATAGAGTTTCTTTTTAAGCTAATAAGATTGTTCTGAAATTAGATGGTAATGATGATCACACAACTCTGGGGATATACAAAAGCAAAAATAAAAGAAAAATCCACAGAATTGTTCAACTTCAAAGGTTAAATTTTGTTGTATTTAATTATAATACACAACTTTTAGTCTTGAAATGGCTTATACATTTAAGTGATTACCATATTTGATCACAAAAGACTTTGCTGTGAGGAATAATTATTTTATGTGTAGGGCTGGAATATTAGGTAGGATTTCCTTTTAGATAAGCTTATAGCTATTTATTTTGTTGTTTCTTACCTTGTAATTTCTTGGATCAACACTGTAGGATTTGTTTAAAGTTACTCTGTCATATTTTTCAATTACATATTGGTTGGATATTAACATGGTCAATTCATGTGCAACTTTCTTATTTTATTTCGTACATGTGATGATGATATAACTGTGAAGTAGGTGATCCCATTAACTAGTGGTGCCTGGAAGTTCTTTCTTCCTCAGTTGTGCATGTATATCCCCTCCAGGATAGTCCATTCATTCAAGGAAGATGACTCTCCTAGATTATTAATTGGATTGGTGATTCTTTTTCCTTGAGAATGTTAAGAAACCCATGGGCTTACTGCTTACATCATTCATACTTTTTATAATCAAAAAGAAATGTGAGGATTAGCATTCAAGGTTATCTAACCTAACCTATATTAGTTTGCATTGTTTCTAGAACAAGATACCACACACTGAGTGGATTAAATAATAAAAATGTATTATCTCATAGTTCTGGAGGCTAGAAGTTTGCGATAAAAGTGTTGGCAGGGTTAGTTCCTTCTGAAGGCTGTGAGTGAGCTCTGTTCCATGCTTCTCCTCCAGTTTTTTCTGATTGGCCATACCTTGCTTTGTAAAAGCACCATGCTAATCTCTGCCTTCATCTCCACGGGACTTGCTCCCTGTGTGCGTGTCTGGTCTGTGTCCCATTTTCCCCTTTTTATAAAGACAACCTTCATTTTGAATTAAGGGTCCTTCCTATAATAGTATGATTTCATCTGAAGTAATTATATCTGCCACTACCTATTGCCAAATAAGGTCATATTCTGAGGTACTGAGAATTAGGATTTGTAAACATATGAATTGAGGGTGAGAGATACAATCCAACCTATAAACTACAAACTTTTAAAGATTATATTTAAATTTTACTTAAGGTTCTTTTTACAGATGGTGTTTGTTTCACATGTTATATGAGAACTTAGTCCAAAGTTGGTTCGATTGTGTTTTTTCATTACTTTGACAATAAAGCAATATAAGGATAGGTAACTTATAGTGAAAGCTATTTTTATATGGGCCCATGCTGAGTATATTTCAAGGTCTACTTTGTAAAATGGTCAGCACACCCATATGGAAAAATACTATTTCTTTCTCTGTTACTGTTGAAAGACAAGTGTCTCACAACTGGAGCCTCAAGTGGTAAGTAGCCTTCTCTGTCTATCACTATCCAGTGGCTGAATTTATATATCAAATTCTGTGTCCTTACCCATGTTCCGTCTAGAGCTTCCCCAAACCAACCAGTAAATGAAGTAAAAAATGTTGAGTAAAAGTCACCCATTGCCTGAAAACTGGCAAAGCACTACCAAACACGATTATTTTTAAATAAAACAAGAATATCTTTTAGGGTCTATTTAAATAGAAATTGTTTATCCATTGTCAAATACCTTTACCCATGTTAACTTTTCTTCACTAAAACATAGATGAATGCTTAATATTTAAAAATAATACCCAACCAATTTTTTAAAAAGCTGAGGCATGGCTCCAGAGCCCTTGTACATTTACATTTTCTTCCAATGTAGTGGGCTCCGATATCTTTGGAATTCATAAAATATAATGTTAAATTAATTGAAATGAACTTTAAGTAACTTTTCTTCCCTTTGACTCATTTAATGGTATAATGAAGTTCAAAATATATTTTCTTCAAGGAATGTATTTGGGATTTTTAAGTCTAAGTATGTCTTGATCTGTTATCAAAATTAGAACCTAATTATTGTTAGGATTATCAGATTAGCCATCACCTAACTTTATAATTTCTTGTTGAAATGTATCACTTTTGTAATATAGAATAGCATGTATTCAATATTAATAATAGTGAGTTCTTTATATTCTTTTATATAGACTGATCATCTAAAAATATAAGCTCTTTCAAAATAAATCATCTATTACAGCAATTTTCAACTGGGTGTGTGGCAGCACATCGGTGTGCAACAAGAATTTTTAAAATATGCAATACCTGACTATTTAGTCAGGGCACTAACGTCTTTCCCTTTACTGTCAATGAAGAAAAAAAAATGACAACAGCCAACACAACAATAGCCATGTAGTGTGAATGAATAAAAATTATCCCTATTTTTTTGTCAGATCAGCCAAAAAAATATTTTTTTTGGTGTGCTGAAGAATTTTAGCAATTAGTTTATGTGTGCCATAAGATGAAAAAGGTTGAAAATCACAGATCTATTAATATGTGCCCTGAAATTACAGGTAATATTGAAACAAAACAAATATAAATGTAATAGACATCAAAATTCAATAGCATTATTCTTCCTGAGTTCTAATATTATTGATATACTTGTAATTATCTAGTTATTAAAAATAGTAAAGAAGCAAAAGAAAGGCTAGACATTATAGGCATGTCATTTGGGCAGCTTCACCAGGAAATGGCAATTTCACACCCCCCAGGAGACCACTGGTGCATTCCCCAAAGGTCACTGCAAGAAGAGGTACAAGAAGGGGAGATAAACACATGCTGTTGGGGTAACTAGGTAAGGTGCCCTTCATCCAAACCTGGGAACAGAGATCATTGGCCAGAATGAGCGGAGTTGATGCAAGCCTGTGAAAATTTGGGGATACGTAATTCCCCAAACAAAAGCGTTTGCTCTCTTGTGACTTTTGGCTTGTGGGGTTCTCTCTTTCCTGCTTCCTTGCATTCACCTGTGCTCTGTCCAAGCATGTTCTTGCAAACCACCCACGCAATGAACTAATGGACTGCAGTGGGAAATGCAGACTAAATTAGCCTGATGCTGAACTGGACTCTACCCTGACATGGAAAGAAAACTCTGGAGACTGGCTCTGATTCTAGCCCTATTGAAACCACAACTACACTTCTTCTATGCCAAGACTGTGGGAAAGGGGACCTTGGAAATCCAGGGGTATAATTCCACAAACATAAACATAAACCTTTCTACAATATCTCATCCTCCCTTATGAGTCTCAGAGATGCTTTTTCTTGGAATATCGCAAGAAGCCCACTCCCACTAGCAACAAGTGCGGACGATGACCTCTCCCCACACGTAACATTATCACTCACATATCATCTGTTACAAGCTATATGAAAAAATGCTGGTCATGCAAAATCATGCTATTGTAGTTGAACAGCATGAGAACAACTTCTCTTTAACCTCTACCAAGTATTAGAAGAAAAAATAGTGATTTCTTAGTTTATTGTTTGTAAATCCAGAAATAAACTTTGGGGGACATTAAGAAGAACTTTCTATAGGTATGTACAAATTGCATTCCCTCAATTCCATATGTTGGAGCTCTACCCCCAATGTAATTATATTTGGAGACAGGACTTTTAAAGAGGTAATTAATGTTAAATGAGGTCATAATGAAGGTGTTGCCTAAATCCAACAAGACGGGAGCCCTTATAAGAGGAGAAAGAAACACTAGGGATGTGTGTGCACAGAGACAGGCCATGTGAAGATGCAGCCGTCCACAAGCCAGGGAGAGAGGCTTCAGGAGGGAACCAAGCCTGCTAGAACCTTAACCTTGGACTTTTAAACTCTGGAGCTGAGAAATAAATTTCTGTTGTTTAAGCCACATGGTCAGTGGTCATTCGTTATGGCAGTCCTAGCCGACTAATATCCTGATGATAGAGTTTATCACAAAATGGCATGCATTTGGAAAGCTGAAAGTTTAACCCATCATATTCAATTACTATTGGCTTTATTTTCCTAGGTAGTAATAAAATATTTAAGCACTAATTATGAATGTATTTTACTAAAAGAGTGAAAAATTATTGAGATGACTATTTATTTTCATAAGATAATAATACAGGACACTTTCTATAGTTGTTCAAAACTATCCTTTTCAAGTTTAGTCACTTCTATTTAGGGTAAATCATTTGAAATTGCAATACTGGTCTGGATTTTTAGGATTTGTGTTTTTTTAAAAAAGCATGAGTTGCTTTTGTATAACAATGTTCACTGGGTGCCCTTTCTATCAGGCTTTGTTCTAACACTGAAGACAAAGAGGTGACTGAAATTGAACAAGTCTCGGCTCCTGTGGCACTTATATGCAGTGAGGGAGGCAGATAATGACAATTATAGGATATGTCAGCTGGTGGGTAGATGCTATGAAAAAAAAAATAAAGTAGGAAAAGGGAACATTTGGGAGTGCTACTCTATAGTTGATAAAAAACAAACAACAACAAAAACCTCCTCAGAGGAGGTAGCGTCTGATCAGAAAAACCATTTCTTTTCTATGGTACTATCACTTAAAATGCATATTTTTGTCAGTGGAGATGATGACACGGCCAATCAGGATATTCAACTTTCCTGGAACATTTTTCCAAATCGTGACAGAGACTAAGCCAAGAGCTGTTAGATTCATCAGCTGCTACTCACAGGGTCAATATGACTTGAATAAAAATATCTAGACCATGTGTTTTAGGTGCTTAGAGGTCCAGGACAGAAGATAAATGCCTTGAGGCGAAAGGTTGTATTTTTATCTTCAGTTCTAGTTTCAATGTTTCAATCTTGAAGAGATAAAGAAAGCATGAGAGATAAAACGAATTAATTAAATGGATGATGAAGAACATGATATAAAATTCTGGACCAAGTTTTCTAACATTTTTTAAACATCTCCGTACTAAGCAAAGGAGAAAAATGAGAACAGGAGCAATGGGTCTGGCCAAAAGAGAATCTCTGCACTAAGACTGTGGTGAGGTTGGATGACTTGTAAGAGACCATCCTCCTTTAAGAGTCATTAAATCTTTTCCTCTGAATTTCACACATTGTCAGATTTCAAGGGCAGAAGGGTGAGCAGATGGAAGGCCCCTGCTCCCCTGCCCGCCCCTCCCCCCTCTCCCCATGGACAGCAGCTAGGCCCCATGCACTGTTGGTCACAGTGTGAATCTAAGCTCCAGCAAACCCTTCCCCACTGTGGCTTTACCCTCTTAAAATACAAAGTCCTGGGTGACCTTGTCATTGGGTGTCAACCATTTCAAGCTGGGTTGCCCAAGCGTCTATACTTACAAGTTACCCCGTTAGACTGTTGGAAATGTGCCTGGAGACCTTGGAGAGGGCTGGGGTCAGTTGCAGCTCTTATGTTGAGCATGTGTATCTGTGTCAGATACAAGTATAGTCTTGATTGTTTATCCCTTAAAATTATATATGTGCATATGTGTGTTTTTGGAGCTCATATATTTAAATGTTGAAAGTTGAATACAATTTCTAAAAGCCAAGTATGTATCAAAGAAAAAACAAAACTGGATATTAAAGCAATAAAAACAGATTTTACTCAGGACTATTGCAATTGAGGATAATAGACCTCCGTATACAACCTGGCTCAGTTCTGAACACAGGATGGACAATTAGGAACTTATAGCCAGTGAACAGAAAATTACGAAGAGGAAATAGCCAGGGTACGGGGAATCCTGGCTAGACCAACCTGACAGGATGCTCGGCTGAAGAAAGGCCAGGCTGATCAGACGTCACCTTGGGGATGGTGGGGGATGAGGAACACAATACAGTACCTGGGTTGATCACATATAGGGGTAGGGTTCCAGTTAAACTGACTTAGCTGGGTTCTAGTTAAAAGTGAATTTATAGAGAGTACATAGATGGTCCTAGAAGTCTCAGAAGCATGACTAAATTTGGTAAGAAGCAAAGAATCCTTGTCACATGTTAAAATGAAGCATTTCAAAATGTCTACAAATTAGTTATGAAAGAAACAATTTTGTCTAATAATTGTAAGTTGTGATTGTTCTATTTTCTTTTTTTCTTTTTTTAATCCTCACCTGAGGATATTTTTCTATTTATCTTCAGATAGAGTGGGAGGGAGAGAGCGAGAAACATCGATGTGAGAGGGACCCATCGACTGGTTGCCTCCCGCTTGACCCCAACGAGGGCTGGGGACGAACTGCAACCGAGGTACGTGCCCTTGACTGGAATTGAACCCGCAACTCATTGGTCTGCGGGCCGATGCTCTACCGTTGAGCCAAACCGGCCAGGACGTGATTGTTCTATTTTCAAAATAATTTTAAGAAAACAATAAGTTTAAGGAAATATAAAATATACATTTAATTATATATTAGCATTGTTAAATTTATAGGAAAAAAAATGAACTAAGAATTGCAGCCATACTGAGAAATAGGAGTGTGCTTTTATATAGAAAGCTACATGCTAGGATTTAATCCTGGATAGAATTCATAAGAAAGAAAGTTTTGTTACACAGTTGTACGTTCTTCAAATGCCCATTTCTGTCTCCCATAGTACCCTTCTATTTGATGTATTGTGGCTGAGAAATATTATTTTAGTCCTTCCCTAATGGACAAGTATTTTAGACAATAACCCTTGGAAGAAAAACACAGAAAAACAACTCCAACCAACTCAGTGATAAAGGATACTTAACTGAAATGTTAAAGGGGTAGCCAAAGGAATTAAAGAAAGGATTTAAATAACAAGTTACATGGCCTGCAGGAAAATAGCTGGACTTCAAGCAGTGTATTTCAGGGGGCTTACTTTCTCTCTTCTCTGTGTCATATATAATCTGACTTCATTCTTTTCAACTGCATATTCGCTTCCTCAATATTTTGGGGAATATAACAACCATCAGGTGTCCAACTGAGCCATTTAATTCCTAACGTCATAGAAGGACTGATGATATTGTTATTCACAATAAAAATATTCTAGTAGAAGAAAAAAACAAATCTGTTGAATTGTGTCATTTAAAACCCACACAGGGACACTGAATTGTGGTAGGTTCTGCAAGCAAATGCTAGCAGAGATCAGGTCCATTTGTGTAGTTAGGAAGGTGGTGCATCCCATTTACACCACTTGCTTGGAGCAAAGCGAAGAATAGCTCTGATAAGAAAAGGGTTCTGGTCAAATGGCACCGTGGATGCCCTTCATGATGGCTCACAAACGATGTTTAAACTACGTCATTTTGAACAGTTATGAACTTTATATTACTAAAGTACACTTTTGTTTTAAGCAAAAACCCACCGATTAGTGTTAGTTCTGAACTTCTGAGTTGTGCCAGGCAATCTTCCATTCCACTACAAGTAATATGTCTTCAGGCATTTAAAAATGTCTTTCACATTGCAACCGTATTTTTTTACCTTTGCATTTACAACTCGATGCCCTGCTTATTTTTCTACTGAGTTCACTCTGGCTTAATATTGTACCCATTAAAATTGACCTCAAGAATTGAACACAGTGCTCGAGCTATGGAAAGTAAATAAGAATTAGAATGGAAGACTGAATCTGATACTTCTGAAGTGACACTACATTTTCACAGCTTGAATTTCTCTGTAGCTGTATCAGTTTTCATTCTTACGATTGTGGTAAATTAGCACATATCTATCAAAATATATTATTTAATCTCTGGCTGGTTTGCCTCAGCAGTTAGAGCATAGGCCTGTGGACCAAAGAGTCAAGGGTTCGATTCTGGTCAAAGGCACGTACCTTGGTTGTGGTTCAGTCCCCGGCCCTGGTCAGGGTTGTGTGGGAGGCAACCAGTCGATGTGTGCCTCTCACATGGATGTTTCTCTCTCTCCCTGTCTCTCTCTCTCCCCCTTCTCCCACTCTATCTGAAGATAAATAGAAAAGTATCCTCAGGTGAGGATAATTTAAACTTATTATATGAAATACTATCAAGATAAACCTATATAGTTAATGTAATATTTTTTTCTCAAATAAAGAATTTTGCATCAATTCATTTTAATTGTTTGAATCTATTACTCAAAATTTTGGAGGTTTTTATATATTCATTCATTTTTAATTTTATTTTATCATTATTTAATATTTCCTCTTATCATTTTACTTTAAAATTTATGAATAAAAATTCTGTGAATTCATATTCGTGAGTGTGGTTAAGAAATATACTTGAAGTTTAAATTCTACATAATATTTAAGTATGAAAAAATATTACAATGAAACAAATGCCAATTATTTAATTCCATTTTATCCATATAGCACATTAAACATGTTGAAGTATCAAATAATTAAGATATAAATCTGTATATATGTAAATATATATTTAAACAAAATTTCACAAGTATAACCATTTTATAATAGTATATGATAAAACTACATGTGCATTTTGTGACTCCATGCTGGATCCTAGAGACCACTTATTTTTCTGTAGAAATAATACATTTTATCATATATAGTTAAACATCCTTCACATTGAGCTATAATTTAAATAGTTTGTTATGTTCTACTCTCTGAGAAGCATTCCCCTTTTATATTTTGGCTAGCTATGCAATATTCCTCAATTTATAATATATTACAAAGAAGCATTCCACAATCACACGAGCAAGGTATTTGATACTAGAAGGGAAGTTAATATCACTTGGAAAACAACATCACTTAAAATAGTGATGTAATGTCTTACTGAATTCTTTCTTGAATACTTTTTTATTTTATTTTATTCTTTCCTTTTATTGATTTTAGAGAGAGGAAATGAGAGGGAGAGAGAGATAGAAACATCAATGGGAGAGAACATCGATTGGCTGCCTTAGCATGCCCCTCACTGGGGATCGGACCCACAACCTGGGCATGTGTCCTGACTGGGAATCAAACTGGCCACCTCTTGTTGCAGGGGTCGATGCTCAACCAGTGAGCTACACCAGCCGGACTTGAATACTTCTTGACTTCTTAGTTATGATGTTTATGTCATTCTCTTCAGATTTCAAATACATTCTGTAAGGTAAGTGGCTTTACTCTTCTCAGCAGTAGCTGAGAATTTTCATATAGTATGTCCTCTGTGGATACAGTATGTTCTTCTTAAATATTAAACATAAATTTATTAAACATAAATTATTTTATAAAAGGTACCATTCTATCTTTATTTCACAAATCCATTAATCATAATATATATATATATTTTGTAGATAGTATATTTTCTGGTCCTTGTTGTTTCTGAGTTTTCTAAAATTATGCTATCATTTATAAACTCAAATCAAATATGTCATATGTATTTAATAATTCTTCTTTTAACCTTCTGAGCTTATTAGCCACTTTCTTTTGCCATGATGAACCTTAGCATTTCTAAATTTTTAAAAGACTTAGGGCATCCTAAATTTAATTCTTAACTATCTGGTCATATTTTTTTGAAGAGACCTCATTATTCTATTATCACTGCTGCTCCTAATTTGGTTCTATACTACAGTCTCAATACCTATTTATTGAATATGGAAAAATAAATAAATAAAGGGAAGAGTAACAAAACATAATTGCTACAAACATACTCATGCGGCATGCATACACACATACACACACTGTTATATCAAACAAGATGACAAACAATAAGGTCCAAAAATGTAGCAATATATTTTAAAAGAATATTTGTATCACCTATATGGAAAATTTTAGAAATTACTGGATTGTCCATAAAATATGACAAAACCTTTGAAACATTAAAAAGAAGACACAATAATATAAAGTATTTTCCCTATGTAGTATTTATTTCCTATGTTCCAAGACTGTTTTCAAATTTTATAAGTACTTTTAATCACTAATGATGTTCATACAGTGCAGTAGTGCATTTTTACTTGGCAAAATGATTCAGCTTTTAAGCAATCTTTAGAATTCAAATAAAATTTGCTATTCTGCTGAGTCTGGTTAAATGCTATTCTTTATGTGTCAGTCAAATGCATTTATAAATTATGTAAAGAAAAGTACCTGCCCTTTATTCAGTTGCTAAACGTTCCATCATTAGTGAAAATTTATTTTCTCAATTTAGATTATTTAATGTAAGGAGAATTTTTAAAATATTTAAATACCCTAATTTGGTATTTAAACTTTTATAGAGCCAAATGTGTATCATTTAAGTAAAATTTAATAACTGTCCAGCAATAGCTCTATCTGAGGTGAGAAAAATTAATGTCTCTCTGCCATAATGTTATGGCATGTCATAATACACCACTGCCATCCACGTGTTCTGTGCAGTGAGAACTTATAATAGATTTGGTATAGGAAGGTACAGAGGATTTTCAGTTTGTAAGACATGTTCAAATCTTTTCCTTGTCATTTATTAGCTCTGTGCTATAATTATCAATTTACTTAATTGTAGAATGAAGCTTAGGAGATAGAGGCAGTTTAGACAGTGCAGGACAGGACCAGGGAAGGGAAGCTTGAGACACGTGGGGAAGTTTCAGATGATTGGAATTTCAGCATATGGGTAGAATGCAGGACACAGTATATCTGGAGGTTTATTTGGACTCTACATATCTCAAAATAAAACTAAAATCAACATAGGAAATTGTGCCTCCAAGACCAGAGGCTTCCAGTCCCCCATTTATAGAAACACAAATTAGAAGCTCCTGGAAGGAGCACAGGTCAATTACATAACAAAAAAATCCACGGAATGGCTGGTTTTAGGCAAGAGGGGAACAGCAATTGTATCCATTCTTTTTTCTGGGACCCTGATGGGTTTGCAAATGAATTTTATTTACTGTTAAAGAATATAGTGCTGATGAGTCTGACCTATTCCAATTAATATACCTACTGGTTTCTGGGGATAAGGCAACAGGATTGCTGAGTGAGTTCTGCTGCGAAACTATAGAGTATATTTCTATTGCAGAAAGCCAGGTCACCTTAAAAAAAAATTATAAGAAATTAAGGTTGGATTTGGAGGAGAAACCAAAAGCAAGCATAGGGTTGCTCCAAGGGTGTTTCCCCTCCTCCTCACTAATAGTCTGGGAGAAGTTGAAATTATCTTAAAAAAGGAAGCCACTAAGACCCCTATAGATATCTGAGGCTACTTTATTTGTTCTTAATCACACCTAACTTAGTTGTCTCTTACTTGGGAGTAAAGCTTCTGTGCAAATGTCAGGAATAGCTAATAAATGTCTGTTTTCAAATCAGAACCTGTTCACTTCCAACTAGGGAATGTTATGGGACAATATATATCTTTGCTAATCAAATCTGCCCCAATTCACTTGATAGGGCAAGCTTTTTAAATCAGTGGTGCCCATATGCTTTTTCCAGAGGGGTAATATGAATTTAGAGCTAGATGACCTAGGGCTAAACACAGTCAGGCAGGAAACACAAGCTTTAAAATGTATGGATGTTGCTAAGGCAGAATTCCTTGAAAGGACCAATCAAAGGCTAGCAAAGTATTTTTCTACCCCTAGACAACGGAGCCCCAATGGCAAACCCACTTGGGTCCCCTCCCCGCTTTGGGAAGTCTGTCTGTCTTTCAAATAAACTTTCCTTTATCTTGCTCCTTTGTTGGTGAACTCATTCTTTGATTTTGCTTTGATTTTGCAATTCAATGAACCCAGACCTGATCACTGCAGCTTGGTTTCAAAGCTGCATCTTGCTAAATTATATTAAATGAGATGTATATTAAAAGCTTGGCATTTAGTGTGCTTTAAATAAATGTCACTTTATTTCTTACTTTCTGGATTTAAGGAGGCAAACATTTTCCCCTATTGCTCACAGAGTAATGAAAATTCATTTCCAGTTCTGTATTAGTTTCCTAGGGCAGTTTAAAACAAGTGAAATCTAATATCTCAAAGTTCTGGAGGCTAGAAAATCTAAATCAAGGTATTGGCACAGTCTTGCTCCCTCCAAGGGTCTAGGGGAGAACTTTTTCATGCCTATATTTTTGCTTCTAGCATCGCTGGACATCCTCAGTGATCTCTGACTTGAAACTAAATAATTCCAATCTCTGTCTAGATCTTCACATGGCCGTTTTCCCTCTGTGCCTGTCTCTGGTTTTCACACAGCTTTCTCTCCACCAGGAGCAGCAGTCAACATGGAGGGTCCACACTAATGATGTCACCTTAACTTAATTACATCTGCAAAGACCTTATTGTCAAATAAGGTCACATTCATAGTTACCAGGGATTAAAATTTCAAGATATTTCTTAGCCCACAAATACATAACACTTTCTATTTCAAGAAATATATTCCTATCCCAGCAAATACTGCAATCTTTTCTATCCTCAATTTATATACTCTATGCACTCTGATTTAAAAATCTGATAGGCCTCCAAACAATTATAGAAATGTTACATTTATCATTGTATTATTATGTAGAAGTTTTCTTTTCATTTTTTTCATTATTGAATCACACAATATTGATTACTGCAGACAGAAAAAAATCTGAACAACACAATTGCAATGTAGTTTATTAGGTTATAATGTGTATAAGATTATGTTAAAAATGATAAAAACTGAAAACTTGGCCCTTTCTATCAACTGTTGATGGGAAAAATAACAAAACATTTTTCCCCACTTTGATATATCGTGTCCTTTAAAGCAACAGTGAAGTGAACCATTAAAAAGTAAAACACTCCATTGAACTGAAAAACAAACTGATTGGGAAAACGAATGCCTTAGGGAAAAGCAGGGTTTGTAATCTCTGCCTTCATGTCCCCCTGTGTCTTTGATGGATAATGTAAAAAGCTAAATTCTAAACAAAAATTGCACAGTGACTGCCAGTCTCTTTGTTTTGCATATCAAGAGAAAATTTAAAGAATCCCCCAAATTGCTCACCTAATGGAAAGTGACAGAACAGTGAGAAAAACCACCATATCAAATTTACAATTTTATAGTTCATTTCCTAATGACAAATGAGACATCTATTTCATGGGCCTTCAATTTACTTGATGAAAGAAACACAGGGAAAAAATCTGCTCTTGGATTGCTTATAAGTTGATTGTTTTCCAAGTTTGCAAACATAAAATTAATTTCACAATAATTCATATTTAATATACTCTTCCACTTTGGCTATTCGGTTTGTGTTATGTTAACATAAATGAATGATGTCCATAGAGGAAAAGATACCTTTCTGAAGAAGGTAATGTATTAATAAAGCAAAGAGTTCTCTTGGAATGTGTTGGCTGGGGAAATAGACTCACAGCCAATCTTCACTTGAAAGGCAGATATATTTCTAGAATATTGATTCATGACCCCAAACATGATTTACTTAACCAGGAAATCAATAAAAGAATTAGAGCAAGGTAAAGGGGAATCCGAAGTTCCAAATAGGACAGGAGCAGGCAAGGGTATTAAAGAGGGTGAACAGGGCAGGATGGACTGTGAAGATAGTTTGAGCAAAGGTATGAAGAAGGTTAGGCAATCGGCCAATGGAGACCCAAGGCAAGATCTCCCCACCCAGGATGACCAGCTAGAGTAAATATCCTAAAGCAGGAGTTCCTAGTGCTCATGGAGAGCAAAGAGGCTAAAGGAGACGAATTAGGGAGATGGAAGAAAGAGACAATACCAGAGCAAGAGCAGCACAGGTAGATTCTCATAGACCCTCGGTGGGGGCATGGTAGCATACACTTCTTCATGTTGAAAAAAAGTAAGTTTGGTTATTATGATGAGAACAGATTGAAGAGATTGTAAGGGTATATGAGCTCCCTCCTCCCCCCTAAAAAAGCCTAGAAACCTGTTGGATGCTGTTGAAATCATTCTTGAAAGTAGTGAGGGTTTAGCAGCGGTTCTCAACCTTCCTAATGCTGCGACCGTTTAATACAGTTCCTCATGTTGTGGTGACCCCCAACCGTAAAATTATTTTTGTTGCTACTTCATAACTGTAATTTTGCTACTGTTATGTCTTAGGTGACCCCTGTGAAAGGGTCGTTCGACCCCCAAAGGGGTCGCAACCCACAGGTTGAGAACTGCTGGTTTATTGGCTTATCAGAATAGGTGGTTGAGAAGGCAAGCCAGGTGCAGCCCTTTAGGCAGTGCAGAGACCCGCCCCTGGCTTTTGTAATCCCCTTACATCTGCCAACCACCTAAACTACAGTGGAACTTGAAAGCCCCCAAATACCTGGAGGCTTATCATGTATAAAAGGCGCTAGAACCGGGCTCAGGGCTCAGCCTTTGGAGGTGACTCCACTGGGCCAGCACCACTGCGCATTAAAGAGTCATTTTCTAATCTTCCAAGTGTGTGCAGTCTGTCTCTTCCTGCAGACCGAATTTCTGCCACAACATTTTGGGACATTGGCCGGGAAGCTGACAGCTGTGCTGGCCTCTTGAGCCACTACTGTCGGAGGCCAGTGGGAAGGAGCACTGATTTTGGGGCCCTGCAATGGAAAGGAAGGTGCACCACTAATGATTTCACTGGACCCTGACCCTCGCCAGGCCCGACTGTAGTCGGCCACCACTGCATTTGAACGGACTCGGGGGAGGATAGAAAATCCTGCCAGGACATGGGACTGGTAAGTGTCCCTGGAGACCCAGGACCGAGTTCAAGCCCTCCTCTAAGGTAGAAGGGGAGCTTGATCACCTCCTAGGCAGCACAGACGCTGCATAGGATAGGGAATTCCTGAGTGGAAAGTTTAAATTCTGTATGATTGTGTGCGTGAGTGACCATGACACACAACGCCTGTTACAGAGCCCGTGTGAGCCCCAACCTGCACATCCGTGGTGACCTCATAGGTTCTTGGGGACATTGTCTCCACCCAGCTAACCTTATCTAAGTCGGGGCTTATACTGACCTGCCAATGCCAAGAGGCGCCAAAGTCCCCAAGACAGGAGTACCCAGGTGGGCAAAACGAGAGTTTCCTGCTATTTGTCTCACAACACTGTTCACTGAGAAGTCTGCTTAACCATCTTAGATATCATTATGGGGGGAACTTCCTCTAAGCTCACTGTTCTGGAATGTATGATAAAAAATTTTATAAAATGGTTCTCAAGAGATTATGGGGTCAAATTGATCCCCGGAAAATTGCACACCCTCTGTGAATTAGAATGGACCACCTTTGGTGTGGAATAGCCCTCTGAAGGCACCCTTGATGTCCCCATAGTTCAGGACATGTATAGGTTAGTCACTGGAGACTCTGGCCATCTGACCAATTTCCTGACACAGACCAGCGGTTGGAAATAGCCCAAATCAGGCCTCCTTGGGTTCAATTCTGTGTGACTAGTCAGGGACAGTGTAAGGTCCTTGTGGCACAAGGTGAAAGGAAGACTTCACAGCAAATTAAGCAGCCTTCTATATTACAAGGGGATTCGGAAGAGGCCCCTCCACTGCCACCACCATATGCCTCCCTACCTACGGATGGGGAACCTCACCTGCCCATCTGTAGGTAGGGAGGCATCCGGCAATGTGCCGCCAGAGCCAGGGTCGCCAGAGCCAGTGGGAAGAAATCTCAGGTCAGTGACCCAGGGACCAAAATGCCCAATGGCAATGCAATTACCACTGTGGGAGACAGAGGGTTCACAGAGAATGCGACTTGATGGGACCCTACAAGCGGGGGCATCAGTCTTCCAGACTCATCTCCGCACCTGTGTTGACTGTAACAAATTGTCACAGAAGCCAGAAAGTGGCTCCAGACCCAGGCGCCAGCAGGACATCTAGACACAGAAGCCTGGGCACGAGAGGCCTTACCTGATGAGGAGCCCTCAGGGAGACCCGCAGACACAGAGACATGGGAGAGGGCAGGAGAGAGACAGACAAAGGCACAGAGGCGAAGCCAGAGTTTGGGGCGGGCAGAGAGAGGCCGGAGGAGCTGTGGGAGACAAAGTCAGGGAAAGACAAAGACGCAGGAGAGGAGGGTTTGCAGGAGCCGGGCCACTAGGCACCTCTTCCAAGCCAAGGGGCAAGTTTTCTCCATCTCGTCTGAAGGTCCCCAGCCCCTCTGAAGCTCTGCCTCGTCCGAACCCCAGGCTGCAGAGAGGAACTTTCCACAAAGCCAAGGTGTGAAGGACGTGGTGCTCAGATGGCCTCAGTCCCTTCCAGCCTCAGCACCCTGCCATGTCCCAACTGGACCCACATCCCAGGAGGGGCTGGACAGGCAGCTGGCCATGGGGAGCCCAACCCCGTCTGCTGCTCCCCACTGTGACCTTCCCTGGGCTGGTGTGGTTGCTCCTGCTGCTGCTGGCCTCCCTCCTGCCCTCAGCCCTTGCCAATTTGGTTCAGCGGTTAGAGCATTGACTCATGGACCAAGGAGTCTCAGGTTCGATTCCAGTCAAGGGCACATGTCCAGGTTGTGGGCCTAATCCATAGTGGGGAGCATGCAGGAGGTGGAAAAATGAGTGCCCCAATCGCCAGTGAGGAAAACCAGGAACTTCTGTTCCACCCAGCCATTACCAGCCAGACTTAGGTTTCAAGATCACCCAAGGCAGATGAATGCTAGGGGCCAAAAGGAAACAGGCAGTCTGCACCATTTCCCATTGACAGATTTGAGAATTCCTGGGAGGAGCAGGGTTCTGTTGAATATGAATACCCAGATTTTCAGAACTGGCAAAACCCTTATATGAGCCCTAAAAGGAGAAGAAAAGGTGCTCCTTGTCTGGGGCCCTGATCAAGTGAAGGCATTTACCAAGCTCACGGAGGCACCAGCCTTAGGACTCCTAACCCAGGCATTTGGGCCTTGGCAGAGACTGGTAGCTTACTTTTCAAAGCAAATTGACCCGGTTGTAGCAGGCTGGCCATCCTGTCTGAGGGTCTTAGCGGCCACCACACTGCTGAAAATTCATGCTGGCTCCAGAACTACTTGCAACCCCAAAATATACGGCCCTGGAAGAAGAATGGGCACAACAGGAGGGAGGAAATATAATGAAGGAAGGATGGTGCATACTCCCAGACCACAGAATCTACGTGCCAGGACAATTAGCCCATCGGTTAGTCCTCCAACAATATGAACTCACCCATCGGGGAAAAACTGCCCTAGAAGCCTTATTAAACCTGTACTACCTGATTGCTTGACTTCTATCCCTCTGTGTCTCGGTCTCCCAACGCTGTCTCCTCTGTGCTCAAAACAATACCAGACAAGGCCCCACTGGGCCCGCTGGGATCCAGCGCTGCGGCCAAGCACCCTTTGAAGAGCTAGAGGTAGACTTCTTGGAAATAGGACCCAGTAGAGGAAATAAATATCTCCTGGTTTTCATCTGTACTTTTTCAGGCTGGGTTGAAGCTTACCCTACATGTACAGAAAAGGCAAGAGAAGTAACCAAAGCTCTACTGTGAGACATCATTATGAGATATGGAATGCCATTGACTCTAGCATCAGACAATGGCCCAGCCTTCGTAGCAGAAATAGTACAGCAGGTAGCTAAAACTCTAGGCATCCAATGAAATTTGCACACGGCCTACCGGACCCAGAGCTCAGGGAAAGTAGAATGCATGAATCGGACCCTTAAGCAGACCATGGCAAAACTATGTCAAGAAACCAACCTGTCCTGGACTGATATACTGCCCCTAGCTCTCCTGTGGGTATGCTGTACCACTCAGGCAAAGATAGGGGTCTCCCATTTTGAAATCTTATATGGGAGACCTCCTCCACTGATCAAATTCAAAGGGAATATAAAAGAACTGGGAAATTTGGAAATCCAAAAACAACTACAAGGACTAGGAAAAAACATTCTTGAGGTACATAAGTAGGTAACCGATAGAATACCCATTTCCCTGGGAATAATTGTACACCCTCACAGACCAGGGGACCAAGTCTGGATAAAAGACTGGAAAAGGGAACCCCTCAAACCAACCTGGAAAGGGTCCTATTTAGTTATACTAACCACTCCCACAGCTCTCAAGGTTGCAGGTCTGAATACCTGGATCCACCACTCACAGGTGAAGGCAGTTCACCTGCCACATGACAACCAACGTGCCTGGAGAGTGACCACCAGCCAGAACAATCCTCTGCAGGTCACCCTTAAGAGGACAGTGAAACCTGCTGATTGGTCTATGGCAAGCGCCTGAGGACTCTGCGATGGTCATCACCTCTGGACTGATCCCAGCACTGGACTTTGTATCCTTAGTAGCCTTACAGGATCAAGTAAACACCTTAGCAGCAGTAGTATTACAAAATAGAAGGGGGTTAGACCTACTGATTGCTGGAAAGGGAGGAATTTGCCTCTTCTTAAATGAGGAATGTTGCTTTTATGTTAATCAATCAGGAATATTTAGAGACATGACCCAGCAGTTAAAGGAACAAATTATAAAATGCAGGCATTATCGGAATCTTGGAGTTCCTGGAGTGACATATGGAACTGAGCATCTTGGGTACTCCCATTAGCTGGTCCTCTCTTAATGCTTTTTATAGCACTCCTGTTTGGCCCTTATATTCTCAACATGCTAACCCATTTTATTTCCTCTCATTTAGAAACAATAAAGCTCCAAATGATGCTTCAAATAAGGACCCCCAACTACTCTCCTCTGGATGGTGAAGAACTCTAGTTGCTGCATCCCTCTCCTTCAACGCCCCTATTCACCAGGAAGCAGTCAGGGACATTGTCACCCATCTTCCTCACATGGCACTAAGGGAACTCCCTGTCCAAGATGTTCTCTAACTCTGAGCTTGAGAATCAAGAGGGGGAAATGAGAAGGCAAGCCAGCTGCAGCCCCTTAGGCAATGCAGGGACCCTGCCCCTGGCTTTTGTAATTCCCTACATCCACCAACTGCCTAAACTACAGCGGAACTAGAAAGCCCCCAAATACCCAGAGGCTTATCCTGTATAAAAGGCGGCTGGAACCCAGGCGCGGGGCTCAGCCTTTGGAGGTGACTCCACTGGGCCAGCACCATTGCGCATTAAACAGTCATTTTCTAATCCTCCGAGTGCATGCACTCTGTCTCTTCCAGCCGACCAAATTTCTGCCATGACATGGTGAGAAGCAGTAAGTTTCTGCTATTTTGAAGACAGGATTAGCATGATTTTGTGATAGATTTGCCATGGAGTGAGAGGTAGAAGAGTGTATGTGGGGGAGAGAGTCACAGGCAGTTCTGGAGTTTTAACCCCATCAACTGGAAAAATAAAATTATTAACAGAGGGGGAGGTATGTGGGTGGATCAGATGTATACATGCAGTTTGGGACAGGGGATAGCAGGAGTTCAGCTGTGGGTCAATTAGAGATAGATACATATTTGCCATTCCTTTTGCAGCACAAGTGGTGAGAGGCTGCTGTACCTTGCACTCATTCTCCTTCCTTATGTCCTAACCATGGCGGCTCCAACAGGGAAGAAGAGGATAGAAGTGTAAGGTGGGAGAAAATTAGCAGACAGAATCAATCTTCCCTTCCTACTGCAGGCTGTAAGTGACTCTTTAGCCCACTACAGCCTTGAGCAGAGATGTAAAGCTTAAACTGGATAAGAGGCAAAAGTTTTAAATTGAACTGAATTACATATATTTCATATCCAAAAGTAACTGGAGGTTTTGTTTTACATGGTATTAACTATGGAGTTGGAGAGAAGAGAGCATGTTTGAGAGCAACGCTAAATAAAAGTATTGTCCAGTTTACACTCTATCAAGATCAAACTGCAAAATCACTTCAGTAGGTCTAAGACATGTTTATAAATTACAGTAAAATATATATGATACATTTATTCAAGTCTGTGGAACTATCATATATTGACATCTGGAGTCGTGAAAAAAAAGAATTTAATAATTGGACATGTGTGTATCAAGACACAATTGAGATACACTGAAATATGTTTAAGCAGAGGTATGCAGTTTATTGTGATAACACGAGGTGAATAAAAAAACATTGAAAATAAGTCTGAAAGTATAGATTAAGGGGATGTGGTATGTGGGTGGGATGGCAAAATGGGTTTCTTGAATGCAACAATAAAAAGCAAGGATGACATTTTACATGATTAGGGATCTATGTTTTTTTTTATTGCAGAATTATATTTGTTACTTTGTTAACAAGAGACATTTTTAAATGTAGATTTGTATGTTTTCAAAATTATGAGAAAAAATTCAATTTTAAGTAATTGATTAGATGACATTTCAGAGAAACATCTTGCAAAGTAAGTACATCTAAAATACTGAATTAAATGTTAAAAAGGAACATAGTTTTGATCATGTGTAAGGCTTAAGAGAGAAAAAAAGAATAAATCAGACACTAAAAAAAGCAAAGCAAAGAAAAAGAAAGCGTAATCACTGGGGGCTGGGGTACAATGAAAGAGTGCAAGTTAGAAGGCTGGGTCAAGGAATTTCAAAGAGGCAAGTACCCTTGGAGGGAAGTAATGTCAATGGGTAACTAGGGGAATAGAAGACCAACAAAAACCAGAAAATAAAAAAGCAATTATCACCAACAGAAAATTATTTGCATACTTTGAATAGAAAAAAAAAAATTAAGATGTTTCTCCCTCAAAATCCAATTCCAATTTTTATTCTTGATTTTGGGTTACATTCAGAGTGAAGTCTATACCCACAGGTCTGTGCAGTATTCAAAAAAAAAAAAAAAGAGAGAGATTCTGCATATGAAGATTCATCTTTGGTTGTGCCCTCAGACCCCTGCTAAAATCATGTGCAAATGCTCACAGAAGAAATTAATTTTAAAATTTATACTAAAAAAAGTCACTAAAGTTCCAAGAAATAAGAACTCACAGCTATGTACTACTGAGAAAAAAAGCCAGTGGTAGTCAAATAAAAACCTAAAGACATAGGATGTGAAAAACCTCTATTTTAGTAAAAAGAAAAACCCACAAACAAACAAAGAAATAAAATGAAACAAGAAATCCCTAAATAAATAAAAACATTATTTGCTATAGACTGAATGTTTGTGTCTCCTCTAAAATGTCCATGTTGAAACCTAATACTCAATGTGAGTTGAGACCTTTGGGAGATGATTAGGTCATGATATTGGAAACCTGAGGGTAAAAGGGATGGTAGAGAGCTCCCTTGTCCTCCCTCCATGAGAAGACACAAAGAGAAAAAGCCCATCCATGAGCAGAGAGAGGGTCTTCATCAGACCCTGAATATGCTAGCTCCTTGATCTTGGACTTCCCAGCTTCCAGAACTGTTAAAACTGTTGTTTATTAGCCACCCAGATCAAATGACTAAACTCCAAGATTCTGCACCTTGTTAAATGAACAAGTTAAGGGGGACATTTACTGTCTGTTGTCAGTTTCTGATGTCTCAGACAGGAAAGGTAGTAGAGTAAGCCTATTGGAGAAGGACAGTCTTTGCTCAGGTAAAGAGAAGCCATGAAACTTTAGATAAACCTGAGTGCTGGAGTGCTGAATTTTATTTTGGAAATAACATTCATAAAAAGAAAATATTTTATGGGCGCCTATAGGGGTGAAGTTTCATCATCTTGTGCTTAGGCAGTCTCAAAATCTCAGTGGGATGATCAAAAGAACACACAAAATTGCTGTCTCAAAGTCTGGTAGTCTCTAGATGCAACAGTCTCAATTGTACAGAATCAAGGTTCAATGAACACAAAGATTGGTGACTGAGTTCTAGTAGGCTCAGTGATTGGTCCTAGACCCCTAGAGAAGATGACTGACTCTATCTTCAAAGTGGTGTAATTAGTCTAAACATAGACAAAAATAAACCTCCATCAAATTTCCCTACTGATAAGATCAAAGATCTGAGCCTAAAGACAAAAGAGAAAATTGGGCCCTATACTGCAAAGCAAACAAATATCTCCTTTGCCTCCTAATGTTTACAGCCCAATTCCCTGTTAGAATTGTTCAGCAGACCCCAGCTACAAACCTGATTGGTCATTTAAAAAGTGTTTCTCACTGGTTGTCTACCAGAGGAAAGGGTACATTCCTTGTCCCTGGAATGAAAGAAGTGGTGATTTATACCTGCTTGAATTTCACAGTTGCTATGGACCAGTTTCTGTGATGTGCTTCCCATTTCACCCTTCCCCTCTTTATTTATAATTAATTAATTAATTAATTAATTAATTAATTAATGTTTTTAATCCTCACCTGAGGATATTTTTCCATTGATTTTTTAGATAGAGTGGGAGGGAGGAAGGGAGAGAGAGAGAGAGAGAGAGATACATCCATGTGAGAGGTACATAGATTAGTTGCCTCCCACATGATCCCAACACCCAACTAGAGCCAGGGATTGAACCTGCAACTGAGATATGTGCCCTTGACCAGGGATCGAACCTGAGACTCCTCATCCATGAGCTGATGCTCTAACCACTGAGCAAACTGACCAGGGCTTTCCTTCCCTTTTTGTTTTTTTTTTTTAATCCTCACCAGAGAATATTTTTCCATTTCTGTTCAGATAGAGTGGGAGAGAGGAAGAGAGAGAGAGGAAGAGGGGGAGAGAGAGAGAGAGGGAGAGAAATATCAATGGGAGAGACACACATCGATTAGTTGCCTCCCACATGACCCCAACTAGGGCCAGTCCGAACCGCAACCCAGGTATGTGCCCTTAACCAGATCGAACCTAGGACTCTTTGGTCCTCGGGCTGACGCTCTAACCATTGAGCCATACCAGCCAGGGCTCCCTTTCCCTTTTTATTTATTTATTTTTTTTATCCTCACCTGAGGACATTTTTTTTGCATTTATTCTTCAGATAGAGCATGAGGGAGAGAGAAAAACATCCACGTGAGAGGGACACATCAAGTGGTTGCCACCCACATGACTCCAACCAGGGCGGGAGACAAACTGCAACCAAGGTACGTGCCCTTAGCGGGAACTGAATCCAGGACTCTCTGGTTCGCAGGCCGAGGCTCTAACTGCTGAGCAACCCGGCCAGGGATCCCTTTCCCTTTTAATTTTTTAATTTTTTATTTTTTTCCTCACCTGAGGACATTTTTTCATTTTTTGTTCAGATAGAGTGGGAGGGAGAGAGAGGAAGAGAGAGAGAGAGAGAGAGAGAGAGAAACATCGATGTGAAAGGGACACATCGAGTGGCTGCCACCCGCAGGACCAACCAGGGCCGGGGACAAACTGCAACCAAGGTACGCGCCCTTAGCGGGAACCGAACCCGGGTCTCTCTGGACCGCACGCCGACGCTCTAACCGCTGAGCCAAACCGGCCAGGGCCCCTTTCCCTTTTTAAATGGGAGTGTCTACTTTGATTATCTTATCCTTTACTCACAGGTGTATGTAGGGTCTATTGTGGGAGAAGGAAAGAGAGTTGAACTCCATATTTATTTGTCTACAGGTATTTGCATTTGAAACATTTCACTAAAAAACCACACCCAGTGGTCACATCCTCATCTGGACCTAATTTAGATGAAGTTGAACATAATTTAATTTAAAATAGAACTCATTTAATTTGAACTTCAAGCCAGAGTCCATGTTACAATGAGATGAAACTTGGGGAATCATGAAAAAACATGAGTCTGCATATCAGAGCAATATACAAAGTTTGTAGAAGGTGAATTATTAGAAATTTCAAACGACAATAAAATATTTGCCACTCCTGCCATAGAGAAATAGTTTTTTGTTTTGTTTTTTCCCTTTCCCTTAAATCTTGGCTGACATTGAAATCAGTTTTTTCAGCAGAGCTCCAGCTACACGGTGCCAGTTCTGGACCTGGGTTTTAAGGGTTCTGGAAATGTCTGTTTCACCTTGGACATGTGATTTACTGGTGAGGACTGTTGACTTTCCTGTGGAGGAGAACAAGAGGAAAGGATGACTGCAAAGCTCCCGGTTTTCCAGCTGAGGCAGCAGACATACCAACATGTTAACTTGGATTGGGAGTCCTGGTCATGCTTCCAGATTCCCGGGACCACGTGGTGACTAAGGCAAGACCAGCAGAATATATCCTTATCTGAACCCGCCCACCATGCAGAATTGTGAGCAAATGAGCAGCTGGTTTATCAAGCCACTAAATTTGGGGGTACATTTTTACATGTCAGTTTTGGCAATTTAAATACTGCCTTTGCAGAGATATAAAAAACTTTAGGGCTTGGACCTTTAATTTTAATCACAAAAACTTGTATTTATTTCACGTTCTCCTGAAGCCCCTACATTGTTTTCCTAGGTTTCAATATTCTGACTGTCTAGGGCTATGGATTTATTCCAAAGCCTTTTCGCAGATTATTATAACAATAGACACAATGATTACTAACAATATAAGGTAACTTTTTTATCTGCTAACTGATACAGATGGATGTTAATTGTTCTAGCATCTTAGTGAATCAGAATCATAAGCAGGTACTATTGCTTCAGGAAAAGTTTTCATGGCATCATTAATGCCTAAGTGTTTATCAAAGGCTTATTTTATTCTTTCAAATAACCAGCTGCTTTTCTTTTTTTTTTTTTTTGCTCTTTTCATACATATATATACACATATATATAAATTCATACATACATATATAAATTCATATATGTGAATATATATGGATATATATATAAATATATGTATGTGTGTGTGTGTATATATATATATATATATATATATATATATATATATTACCCTATTGGAATATTATGGAGACTCTATTGCACTCCACAACATATTTATGTATATATTTAAATTCTAGACCCACAAACTTTTTTAGAGCATACACTTAACAGGATATCCTTTAAGAGCTGTCAGATAGGGCTGTTATTAGCATTGTTACTAAGATTTTGGTCATCTCTTGTGTAGTTTCCTGATATTGAGAACTACCTATGAGCTTAAGTCAAGGGTGATCTGTGTGCAGACTGAATATTGAATTTTGCAATATTTGGTTTCACCTCAGATTTTCAGGATATCTTTTTCATTATACCTTGGAGGGATTTTGAGTTCACGGAGAAATGTTATAAAGATATGATATTACCTCTGGCCAAGGAGATTTTTAACAGGGCCAGTACTGGTTAAGCTTCTGTTGAGGGTATTGAAACTAGACTATGCCATGAAAGAAGCCCATCTGATAACAAAGTGTGCAGTATGCTTGGGTACAACCCACAGGTTTAATATCAGCACACATAGAAATGTTCCCCCTGAGACAGTCCTCCAAATTTGAAAATTACTCAATAGCAGAGGGGAGTTCAGATTATTTCCATGAAGTCCAACTCAAGTTTGAACTGGCAGAGGCTGGGAGATGGCAGTGTTCAGGCTAATTGTGAATTTACATATTTCCCTTTTGCATGTCAGTCTTTGCTCAATGTGCAGAGAAAACATACTGAGAGAATGAGCCGTGCTAACATCCTAACTCCTGCAGAACATTATGTCTATGATTCTATTCTCAAGAGATGGCATTTCTTTTGAGGAGGGCTGGCAGGGCTGGCCCACAGTATCCTATTGGAAGACTTTGGAGATTATTGCAGTCCACAAATAATTTTACAAGTCCTCAGGGAGGCATTATAACTCAAATCTCATGCATAACACACTCAAACTAAATTATTTTTCACTCCCAAGTAAACCATGCCTAGGATTTTTTACTCCTTAATTTACCCAAGGAAACGTATGTATCCATTTGAAGTGTCGGAAATGAAAACAACTTTTTTTCCTTCTAATTTCCAGATTATCTTGAATCTGTATGGAGAAAATAATAATTGATTTGTTGGTCCCTTTAACTTTTTCTATACACCGTCCCCTTTCAATTTACATTGTAGCGGAAAAAATCAATTTAAAATAAACTCAGGCTAGCAGACACAGGCAGCCTCCTACCAAAAATCATCTTTAAAGAAAATAATGTTTTCTTATGTTGCTGTTGATGAAATCCAGTTACCAGTCCATGCATAATCCTTTTTTTGAGAAATATGTGGCAAGATACCAGGATATCAAATTGTGAAAAAACACACACACACGGAAACTGATTTTCTTTGCACCTTCACTCTAATACCAGCAGGGGGAGATAATGTGAATTAAAATGTTTAAAATAGGAGGGAAAGTGCATATACTTTACATACATATAAAACACTACGCTTAAAAATACAGTATATGCTTTTAAAACAGGGTAAACTTTTTTCAAAATTTAGATGTATATGATAGAGGATAAGGGTGTATGAGTAATATTTTTTGACGATTATTATGTATTATTTATTATTCATGTAGTTCTTTAAAATATATTTTATAAGCTTTCAGAGTTTATAGGTTAAATGTTTGCATTCTAAACAAGTAAATACTGAGTTCATAATTTTTCTTTCTTTTTTAATAGTATAGTCAAATTTTACTTAAAAACAATTGAGTTATAAGTTCCATCATAAAGTAATGGTTGACAGCATTAATTAGTATATGTGTTATTTGATGTTGCAAAATAAACTAAATCTATTTTTACATTAATTCCAACACCAACTTTCTTATTATATACTTCAAGTTAGGAATTGTTTCTTTTTATTTATTTTTTTAATTTTGATTGAATTTATTGGGGTGACATGGATTAATAAAATTATATAGGTTGCAGGTGTACAATTCTATAATACATCATCTGTATATTGCATTGTGTGTTCACCACCCAAAGTCAATTCATAAGCTTTTCTTAAAAAATAAGTAAGCAGTCAGATTTAAATTTCCCTCAGACCTTTGCTTCAAAATTATTTGGTAGCTGACAAGGTCCATGAATATTTGTTTGTTATTTGTTTGTTTAGCTTCTTTGATTTTAGGTCACTATGTCATAAATAATTATCTTTTCATTTATAAATAAGCACATAATTGCTCGGCATCTGAATAAACACATCACCTTTCTCCCAGGTAGTATTCAAAAAGCTGATTTAAGTTAATCGTCTCAGATCAAATTGGCTATCATCAGAATTTAGAAGGAGAGTAAACAGTGTGAGGCAAAAATACGATTAAATCCTTAATGAATTTTGAAGGATGTGAAAATTGTTTAAAGTATTTTGGATTATTATTTATAGTCATAAGTATTTATTTGGTAAACACTATAGCAGATAAATAAGCAAAAGCCAAGACAAACAAGGAAAAATTGACATACACATTACCATTTGGTCTCTGTCACATAATTTAAATTAAGTCATCAATACTTATATACAGGAACGGAAGGATATTAGCAATAAGGTTGATTTAAGTGTCATCAGTAGAAATCTACACAGGCAATATGTACTCTAATTCAGTCAGTAAAAACCTAAAATAAATTGTCATGGAAAGCCTCTATAATCGTAAAAATCAAGATGAACAATATAGGAGCTGAATTATCAGATTACACTATTCTAGAAGGGAAAACTAATTGACGAAGTTTAAGTGACAAAAAGTTATTAATAAACGTACAATATTATATAACAAGATTAATTAACTGTTTTGTTACCAGAGAAAACCTTCAGAAAGCTCTGAAAGTCCTAAACTTAACTTCTGCTCAGAACCAAAAATTAGTGAATTGAATGCATGAAATATTTAAAAATCCAAAAACAATACAAAGAAAGAAAGCAGGCAGTTTAAGAAGTTAAAAAAGTTATAGAATTCAAAAAGTAGTTAAAAAAGAAATAGGGAGGCGGTTGGTATCAAATTGACAAGCAGATAAGAGTAATACACTATGAACAACTATACTTTTTATAATTAATAGTAAATCCATTAAGAGGTTCTTAATATTTAAGGTAAAAAAATACTGGAAATATAATTTTCTTCATTAGTAACGTAATGCTTTTTATAAGATTGGAAGATAAAGATGTTCTAAATTTCAAGCAGTCAAAGCATTTAAATTCTCCCCATTGAAATTTTTGGCTGAATGAGTCCCATAAAATATATTATACTTCTGATCAATTTATCCCTACTTAGTTCTATATACCTATATATCAACACACATACTTATTTCCTAGACATCAAACATATTGTAGGTCTCAATTCATTTTTCTTTCTTTGAAATGAAATGTTTTATTTAGCTCCATACTGAATGTTTGTGTACCACCAAAGTTCATATACGAAAACCTAATTCTCAATGTGATGGTGTTTGAAGGTGGGGCCTTTAGGAGGTGATTCAGTCGTGATGGTGGGGCTCTCATCAATGGGATCAGTGCCCTTATTAAGGAGATCCCAGAGAGAGCTCACTAGTCCCTTCTGCCAATGAGGACATTGAGACAGACCATTGTCTCTGAGCTGGGAAGCAGGCCCTCACCAGACACCAAAACTGTTGGCACCTTCATTCTGAATGGGCTAAGAACCCCACACAGATAGTTAGACTAGTGATGGCAATCTTCAAGCCATGTGAGTGGAATAGAAAGGCTATAATCTTACTTTATCTTTGGGGCCAGGCTGAATATAAATGGGATTCTGCCATTCAAAAGCTTTTAAATGGCATTTCTATTTAAAGTCTGAAAGAAGTAGGCTTTACCAATCCTTTTCAGCAAAATTTCTTGACAAATTCTTTTTTTTTTTTTGTATTATAAAAAGCCAATTCTTTCCTACTCTTTGAATTCCAAGAACAAGAGATACTTCCCATATTTTTGAAGCTTCAAATATCTTAACATACTCCATTTTCAGGACTTTCAGTTTGTAAATCAGTCCATTGTTATTGCCTAAGCTTAGCCTCTATTTTAATTAAAAGCAGACAGTAATAAACAATTTATATTTGTAATATCCTGTTTTCCAACTTTATTCTCAGGTCCACAAACTCAATAAAGCCTAGTGGATTACTCAAAGGGATAATGTTACCAAGTATTTTGCTACTGCTTAGTATGGATCAGTTAGGATGTTTACATTCGTATTCTGATGGAAAACACAGGACTCTGGACCAGAGAACAGTCTCCAGGGCATCACGTGTTTGTTTTCCATGCACGTATCTCCACTGTGTGCTTAGGAGTCAGATGCTCACCTTCACAGGCAGTAGGGGTGCACAATCATAGAGGAACCCTAAAATTATGAGGCTTAATACTTATATAGACCTGCTAGCATAACTGCCCATCTTCCCTTCTAGAAATAGAAAGATCTTATCTTTTGCTCTGGAAAGTAAAATTCCCTAGGAGGAAAAAAAAAATCTCTAGGTTTATTACTTTGGAATGTGATCAAATGTCTCCAGGGTGAGATGTTCTCTATATTACAGCTTGTCTATTTCCTTTTCTCAGAAGGCCCAGACAAAGCAGAAACATTGAGAAACACAGGGAGAATTTTCTTCCATTAGGCTCTTCATCTTTCCAATAGATCCTATCATTTTCCTCACTGACAACTAACTACCTGAACTCCTTTGTGGCTAATTGATCTCAAAAAACACATGTTTATGCAAACAAGAAAAGATGCTTCCTTCTTTATTTAACTTTGTGTGCTAAATTTCAAAAATTAACACAAATCCTTTCACTCTTATCAAGAAGAAGGGTCTACTTCTCCAATGTTTAAATCTGTGATACTTAACGTTAGTGTCTTGGCCAATAGAACATGAGCAAACATGATAGAAGCAGACTTGCAAAGTGCTTGAACATTGAGGTTACTCTATCTCGCAGTGTCTTTAACCTTTCAAATACATTTGAGGAAGCACAGACTATACTCCTGGATAAAAGAGACACATGAACCAGCCCTCTCCATTTGGCAAGAGCCTGCCAGGTACAATCATGTGAGCGAGTCCACCACAAATCATTCATCTCTTCGCTGACTTGCCAGCTCCAAGGTGATGCATAAGTGAACCCAGCAGAGAACAGCTAGGCTTGCCCAGTCAGGACAGACTTCCCTGCCAACACACAAATTTAGGAGCCAAATACATAATTATTGGTTTAAGCCACTGACGTTTTGGGGATAGTTTGTTATATGGCAATAGATAATTAATAGAGATATTGTATTTATACATATCATTAATCTTGGGAGTGGGAGGTAGCAATGACTCACAAAAGCAGTGAAGAAACAATTAAGGGAAGCTGGAGAACAGTGAATAATCTGTTCATGGAAGCTAGGAAAATCAATGAGGAAATTGTACAGCAAGCTGGATAAAGGGTAGCCTCTATTATTTTGTAGTAGAACAGCTGGTAAACTATCATCTGCTCTAATTTGAAATGCTGAAGTATGTGTTTAATGTACATTTCTAGCCCATCCTTGTATATATTGCTGCTGTGGGGGGAAGGGTGCAAGTAATTCATCTTTGTAGCTCCAAAAAAAACCCCACATGCAAGGCTGCCTTTTAGACTTGATTTTAGATCACAAGATTTTGGATTTCAACCCAAAGGGCAGAAGTATATGAGACACTTTGGGTCCCTGGAATAAGGGTAAGAATATTTCCATGTGACAGAAACATGACTAAATTGCAGCCAGAGGATGGCTGTGATTAATTACCCAATGCCCACACACTCCTTCCTGTCCATGCGTACACAGCATGAGCAGGTGGGGCTTACTGCTCCATCCCTTGCACCTGGAATGGCCATGTGACTTTCATCGGCCCTTAGATTTGACTAGAGAATGAGGCCCAAGCACAGGCTCACTAAGGGATGGTACTCTGGGGGTGGCTTCTCTTGCAGCTTGTATAATCACGCAACCACTCTTCAAAGAAATCTAGGCTGGCTGGCTGGGTATCAGGAGAAATAAACTCAGGTGCTTCCATCACCCTGTACATGTGAATCAGGACACCCTGGATCATTCAGACACAAGCTGACCCATCAGCTGACAGTTGTTGTATGGGTAAGTCCAGCAGTTATCAGCTGAGCTCTGTCAGACCAGAAGAATCAGCCAGCAGACTTAGCTGTGAGCTAAAAGGTTAATGCTTAAACCACTAAATTTGGGAATACTTCCATAAGTAGCAAGAGATAAAACACCTTTTATTTCTAGGAATCACTCTGTAGCCCATGGGCTGTGAAACCACACTCTATTGAATCCATCTATAATCACATAAGAACATTCTCATCAATGTCATTTTAATCTACCGTGAGCATACACATTAGTAAGCTAAACATAGAACAATTACATAAATACGTCTTTAAGCTTATGAGAAATATAAAAGAAGTAAATCCATTCCAGTCCTTCTTCTTAGTATAATGTCATATTTTGGGTGGAAATTGTTTTAAGTATGTATAAGCTTCTAAGATCTGATTATATACATAATAATTAGCTTGATCGGTAGGTTGTCTTTTTCCCACATTCTCAGTCTATCGTGTTAGTAAAGATAAATCTTACCTAAGAAAATAATCAACACATTAAGGAGTTGTAGCATCATTATGTTTTATAACTAAGGAGGGCTTGAAACAATTTGAAATGATTTAAACTCTATAATTTTGTCAATATATATATTTATTTACACACACATATATATATATTTGTTGTTGTTGTTAGGTAGATATTTTACAATAAATGGTATGGGGAATATTATAGATACGTGTAGCTTCATCATCCAAAGGACTAAAAAAATCTATTTAACAAACGCACTAGAACTTACTTATTTAAACTCCTAACAATTAGAATTTGAATAGTGAGGGAGAATATATTTCTTCTTCCTTTTCAGCACTATTCACAGGATATGTTATACATTTCTTATAGACAAGTATCATATGATTTTACTAATATGTGGAATTTAATAAACTGAAATACCCAGCAACATAGAGACAGATTCATAGATAGAGAGCAGGCAGACAGCTTGGTTTGAGGGGGCGGGTATTGAGGGAGGTGGAGGGAATGAGCAAAAAAGAGAAAGAACTCATGGACATGGACAACAGTGTGGTGATTGTGGGGGTGGAGGTGGAAGAGGGCATTGAGGGGATACATAGTGATGGGGAAACTAAAATAAAACAAAACATTAAAAAAAGAAAATTGGGTCTTCCCGAAAATGGCATGGAGTGAAGGGAAGCTACACAGACGATCTCCCAGGACCAAACGGAAATTACAACTAAAATAAAGACAAATCGTCGGGAAAAAGCAACAGAAAAGCAGTGGGAGAGGACTATACAACCAGGGACACTGAATGAGCCTGGTAGGATCTGCGGAGGCATGTGAGGGTGGCGGGTTGGGAGCCCACGGACAGCAGCGGCCTTAGCTGTGAGCAGCCGTGGTGCCCGCCCTCGGGGTTAAGAGCCCAAGCTGCTCCACAGAGCAGAGGGCTGAGACAGAGTGCTAAATAGCCACAGCCACTCACCTGGGGCTCTGGCAGAGGGAGAGCAGATTGGACTGGAACTCTGTGGGGACACCTGGGATTTGGGGGGCGCTCAGAGTTTGTGCTCAGCCGCAGCCACAAAGGACAGTGGTGGCCAGCCTGCTCCTTCCTGGTTATACAGAACCGCAGCCAAGTTTGCTCCTTCCCGGAGCTGTGGCAGCCCCTCCCTCGGAGATTGCCAGGTGAGGCAAAGAAATGCAAATTGAGGCTCATTAACAACCAGCATCGGCTCCACCCTCGGGAAATCCTCTTATACTATAAACACCTGAGGGAGTTTCTCATTCAACTGAGATCCTAACGCTTTTCAAGTAACTGAGGCTAATAGCCTCCAGTTAAAGCTAGAGCATAACTGAACCTTTCCTGAGCTTGCAAATCTACCCAGGAAAGTGAGACTTGACAGTGGTGTTTAAGGAGGGCCTTCCACGCTCATCCAAACCCAGTAGAGGGAGCCACAAATAGCAGAACACCAACACCTACAGGGAAAATTTGGCAGGCTCCAAAACCCACTGAGATAGCAAAAATGGTGAAACAAAGAAACAGATCCCAAATGAAAGAACAAGAGAACACTACCGAAGATGAGATAACCGAAATGCAGTTAAGCAAATTATCAGAGGTAGAGTTCAGAGCCATGATCTTGAGGAAACTAAACAGCACGAGTAAGGACATCGACACCATGAAAACCAACCAAGTGGAAATAAAGAATGACATAGCAGAAATAAAGAACACATTGGAAGGACTGACCAGCAGAGTAGAGGAAGCGGAGGACTGGATCAGTGAATTAGAAGACAGGGTAGAAAAAAATCAACCAATCAAAAAACCAAATGGAAAAAATAATTAAAAAACAGGAAGAGAGCTTAAGAGAACTGTGGGACAACTGGGGACGTAATAACATTCGCATCATAGGAGTCCCCGAAGAAGAAGAAAATGAGCAAGGGTTAGAGAATATATTTGAAGAAATAGTGACAGAAAATTTTCCTAACCTGGTGAAGGAAGAAGGCATTCAAGTTCAAGAAGCAAAGAGAGCCCCAAGTAAGAAGAACCCAAATAGGCCCATACCAAGACACATAATAATTAAAATGCCAAAAATTAAAGACAAAGAGAGAATCCTAAAGGCAGCAAGAGATAAGCAACAGGTTACCTACAAAGGAACCCCCATCAGGCTATCAGCTGACTTCTCAGCAGAAACACTACAGGCCAGAAGGGAATGGCATGAAGTAATCAAGGTCATGAAAAACAAGGATCTGAATCCAAGACTACTCTACCCAGCAAGGCTATCATTAAAAATAGAAGGTCAAATAAAGAGCTTCCCAGACAAAAAAAAGGCTAAGGGAATATATTAGTACCAAACCAGCACTGCAAGAAATGCTAAAAGGACTGCTGTAATTAGTAGAAGAAATAAGAAGAAAAATATAACCACATTGAACAAAAATGGCAATAAATAAATACATATCAATAATCACCTTAAATGTAAATGGACTGAATGTTCCGATAAAAAGACACAGATTAGCTGACTGGATAAGAAATCATGATTCACATATATGTTGTTTACAAGAGACCCACCTCACAACAAAAGACACATAGGTTGAAAGTGAAGGGATGGAAAAAAATCTTCCAAGCAAATGGAAAGGAAAAAAAAGCTGGGGTAGCAATACTCATATCTGATAAATTAGATTTCAAATTGAAGACCATAACTAGAGACAAGGAAGGCCACTACATAATATTAAAAGGGTCTATCCAACAGGAAGATATAACCTTGGTGAACATATATGCACCCAATATAGGAGCACCAAAATATATTAAAAATCTTCTGGAGGACTTCAAAGGAGAAATCGACCGCAATACAAGCATAGCAGGGGACTTCAACACACCACTGACATCGCTGGATAGATCCTCTAGACAAAAAATTAACAAGGAAACAGAAATTCTAAATGAAGCACTAGATCAAATGGATTTAATAGATAGATACAGAGAATTACACCCCAAAACTGCAGAATTCACCTTCTTCTCAAGTGCACATGGAACATTCTCAAAGATAGACCATATGTTAGGGCACAAACTAAGTCTCTACAAGTTCCAGAAGATTGAAATAATATCAAGCATCTTTTCAGAATACAATGGCATGAAACTAGAAATCAATTGCAACAAGAACATGCAAAGACATTTGAACAGATGGAGGCTAAATAGCATGTTACTGAACAATGAATGGGTTACCATGGAGATCAAGGAAGAAATTAAAAATTTCCTGGAAACCAATGAAAATGAACACACAACAATGCAAAATCTATGGGATGCAGCAAAAGCAGTTCTGAGAGGGAAGTTCATAGTACTACAGGCCCACCTCAAAAAAGAAGAAAAATTTCGAATTTACTACCTAACCTCACAACTTATAGAACTAGAAAGCAAAAAAAAAAGAAAACCCTAGAGCAAGTAGAAGGAAGGAAATAGTAAAGATCAGAGCAGAAATAAACGACATGGAGACCAAAAAAACAATTCAAAGGATCAATGAAACAAAGATCTGGTTTTTTGAAAAGATAAACAAGATTGATGGACCCTTAGCTAGACTCACCAAGAAACAAAGAGAGAGAACCCAAATACACAAAATCAGAAATGAAAGAGGAGAAGTAACAACTGACACCACAGAAATACAAAGGATCATTAACAAATACTATGAACATTTATATGGCAACAAATTAGACAATCTAAGCGAAATGGACACATTGCTAGAAACACATAGTCTCCCAAAACTGAACTGGGAAGAGATAGAAAACTTGAACAGACCAATAACAACGAAGGAAATTGAAGGTGTATCAAGACCCTCCCAGCAAACAAAAGCCCAGGCCCAGACAGCTTCACGGGGGAGTTTTACCGAACATTCAAAGAAGAACTAACACCCACTCTCCCCAAACTATTCCAAAAAATTCAAGAAGAAGGAAGGCTTCCAAACTCGCTTTATGAAGCCAGCATAATTCTAATTCCAAAACCAGAAAAAGACACTACAAAGAAAGAAAACTACAGGCCAATATCCCTGATGAACATAGATGCCAAAATCCTTAACAAAATACTAGCAAATCGGATCCAGCAATACATCAAAAAAATTATTCACCATGACCAAGTGGGATTCATCCCAGGGATGCAAGGCTGGTACAATATTCGCAAATCAATAAATGTGATACATCACATAAACAAAATGAAAGATAAAAACCATAAGATCATATCAATAGACGCTGAAAACGCATTTGACAAAATCCAGCACTCATTTCTGATAAAAACGCTCAGCAATTTGGTAATAGAGGGATCATATGTCAACATTTAAAGGCCATATATGAAAGACCTACAGCCAACATCATACTCAATGGACAAAAACTAAAAGTGTTTCCCTTAAGAACAGGAACAAGACAAGGATGCCCACTTTCACCACTCTTATTTAACATAGTACTGGAAGTCTTAGCCACAGCAATCAGACATGAAGAAAAAATAAAAGGGATCCAAATTGGAAAGGAGGAAGTGAAACTGTCATTATTCACAGATGACATGATCTTATACATAGAAAACCCTAAAGACTCCATAAAAAATCTACTAGATCCAATTAATGAATTTGGCAAATTAGCAGGATGCAAAATTAACGTCAAAAATTGACGGCATTCTTATACACCAATGATGAACTCACAGAAAGAGAAACTAAAAAAACAATCCCATTTACCATCGTGGCAAAAAAATTAAGATACCTAGGAATAAACTTAACAAAAGAAGTAAAGGACCTATTTGCAGAAAACTAGAGGACATTGAAAAAAGAAATAGAGGAAGATATAAAAAAGTGGAAGCACATACCTTGTTCATGGATTGGAAGAATTAACATCATTAAAATGTCCATACTACCCAAAGCAATCTATAGATTTAACGCAATCTCCATCAAAATACCAACGACATATTTCACAGAACTAGAACAAATACTTCAGAAGTTCATATGGAACCAAAAAAAGACCCCGAATAGCTACCGCAATCTTGAAAAAGAAGGACAAAGTAGGCGGGATCACAATACCGGACATCAGGTTATACTGCAAAGCTACTGTAATCAAAACAGCCTGGTACTGGCACAAGAACAGGCACATAGATCAATGGAATAGAACAGAGAACCCAGAAATTGACCCAAAACATTATGCTCAATTAATATTCGACAAAGGTGGCAAGAGCATACAATGGAGTAAACACAGCCTCTTTAATAAATGGTATTGGGAAAATTGGACAGCTACATGCAAAGAAATGAAACTAGACCATCAGCTTACACCATACACAAGAATAAACTCAAAATGGATAAAAGACTTAAATGTGACTCATGAATCCATAAAAATCCTAGAAGAAAATGTAGGCAACAAAATTTCAGACATCATATGCAGCAGAATTTTCACTGATATATCACCTAAGGCAACAGAAACAAAGGAGAAAATGAACACATGGGACTACATCAAACTCAAAAGCTTCTGCACAGCAAAAGAAACAACCATCAAAGTGGAAAGGCAACCCACTGTATGGGAGAGCATAATTGCCAATGATATATCAGATAAGGGGTTAATCTCCAAAATATATAGAGTGCTCATACATCTCAACAAAAGGAAGACAAAGAACCCAATTAAAAAATGGGCAGAGGAACTAAATAGACACCTCTCCAAACAGGACACACAAATGGCCAAGAGACATATGAAGAAATGCTCAACTTCACTAATCATCAGAGAGATGCAAATTAAAACAACAATGAGGTATCACCTCACACCTGTCAGAATAGCCACCATCAACAAAGCATCAAACAACAAGTGTTGGCGAGGCTGTGGAGAAAAGGGGACTCTAGTACACTGCTGGTGGGAATGCAGACTGGTGCAGCCACTGTGGAAAACACTATGGTGTTACCTCAAAAAATTAAAAATTGAATTACCATTTGACCCAGTGATCCTATTCCTAGGAATATACCCCAAGAAGCCTGAAACACCAATCAGAAAGAATATATGTACCCCCATGTTCCTAGCAGTGCTATTTACAATAGCTAAGATCTGGAAACAGCCCAAGTGTCCATCAGTAGACGAATGGATAAAAAAGCAGTGGTACATATACACAATGGAGTACTATGCCGCTGTAAGAAAGAAAGATCTCTTATCCTTTGAGACGACATGGGAGGACCTGGAAACTATTATCCTAAGCGAAACAAGCCAAGCAGAGAAAGACAAATATCATATGATCTCACTTATTTCTGGAATATAATGAACATAACAGTCTGAGGAACAGTGTAGTCCCAGAGACATAGGGTACAGACTGACAATTGCCAGAAGAGGGGGTGGGGGAGGGGAGCGATGAACCACAGAACTTGTACGCATGTACTCATAACCAATGGACATGGACAACAAAACTGGGGACATGGCAGGGAGGGAGGGAGAAGAGGGTGTCAATGGGGGAAAAAAGGAGAAACATCTGTAACAAAAGTAAATTAATAAAAAAAATAAAAAGAAAATAAAAAGAAAAAGAAAATTGACACTAATGTGTCCCTCAAAGATTTTGATAAATTATAGTTGTCTATTAATATTCAGCTCACGCTATGATATTTCTTAAGGCAAGTACTCATTGTGCTAAATAGAATTTCACCTTACAGATCTAGGTAAACACACTGACCATCCTTGTGCATGATATTGGGAGCATGGTACCCTCATTCGGACCAATATGGGCAGATAAGTGCTAAAAGGCTGTGTAGGACATCATAACTGATCTGAATCTTGTTTTCCAGGAAAATCACCATTTCTGTATCTATTTAGAAGGAGATATTAGAATGATCCACTTTATATCCACTGAAGTTTCATATAAAAGCAAGTTAAAAATAAATGTCATCTTGGCACTGATCATGAATATTAAAACACACGATGTGTCATTAATTGACAAACGCAGGTTACGGTGCTGTAGTTTCAGCCAAATTTTGTACCCATATCATGGGCCCGGGGTGGAGATTTTGCGTGGTCTGGGCAGAGTTTACATGTTTGCATTGTTTCCAGCTTCCCAGAGCAGGTGCATTCCTCCCCAGTTATGTTGTTTGGCAGGCAACTGAGAATTTATAAAATTTCAACAGATGTCTCCAATCAGAAGCATATATTATAAAATCAAAGATGAGTCTGGGAGAGCTGATCAGGACATGGGGAATAGAATTTGTTTTGTCCAAAAAGGTATACATTTTAGTTTTTCCTGTGAAAGTTTTGCTATTTACACCCAGGTGAACAATTCATGTGAAATAAACAAAATAGATTATACTATAAATGCCTTCAACTGAAAAATCGATTTCCAACATTTAAGTTTTCATATATATACACTTTTAGTTTATTTGTACCTTTATTAGGATTAAGAAGAATATTTATCTAAAAGTCCTTTTACTTTCTTGCATGAAGAGTATTAACTCCTAGTATAATCTGAGATAATCAAATTAAAAATGGCTCATTATATCTTTTTCTTATCTTTAAAGCAAGCTGTTTATTTCAGAACATGAAAGAGCACAATAAAAGATGAAACATGGAAAATGAATTGTGTGTGCCTTGGTTTACAATACCTGAGTCTGAAAACAAGCTATGAAATAAATATGTTAAAAAATTAGCAACACTTGCTGTTTGTTGGACTTGCTTTTGCTTCCTTGATTTACCAGTGAATGACTGGCTTACACTACAAAAATGGCTCATTATATCTTTATTCTTATTATACCTCGGAAAGCTCACGAAGCTAGATTACCATAGGGAAAATGGATAATTGGAGTGATTAGCTAGTTAAATTATATTTTTTAAAAGTTGTTGTTTGTCCAAATTGTATTAGCGGTGTGCGTTGACTTGGTGATTCATGCCAATGCCCACCTTGTGGTGACTGACGATGAGTCAAGGTTGGCATGGGCGTGGCTTGAGCATTTTCTGTAGTAGTGTCTACTCATCACTGATCCCCCTGTACCCTGACATCCCCCTCCACATCACTCATCTTTTATGGATTTACCTAATTTCAGATTGTCCATCTGCTCCATGAATTTTAGTCCCTGACTGGGACAACATGACCTTTCTCTGCATAACCCCATGTTTTATCATCTCGCTTTATGCTTTTTCTATATTTTATTACCTTGTTACTCAAGCTATTCCTTCAGGAAAATTCACTTCAATTTATTCATACATCTACCTCATACACATATACACCTCTACATATTGTACACAAAAATAATAAACATATACACAAATACTCAATTCACCTACACACACCTGGAATAATATCATACATATCAGAGAATTAATTTGTATTATTAAAGTTTCATGTACTTTACTTTTGTCCCTATCCTTCCTCAATCTTATCTAACTCAGACATATCCCCCAATAAATGTATATACACCAAATCACACAGCAAAAATATAAAAAAATACCATGTTAAACCTGTTTGCATTCTATCAGAATAATTTCTTGCTAATGTCATACTTGTGATTATATTGTTTATAACAGACATAAGGCCACACACACAACTATATGATGTTATAAAGGAACAGTTTAGAAAGAAATTTGCAAGAAAAGAATGTTTTTCTATTATTTAGAGAGCTTCTGTATTGACAGAAAAACATTCTTTCTTTAGTTAGGTTTGCTTCCAAACATAACATCCATTTCCAGATGCTTCTCTGACAATATAATTTTCAGCTGTATGTACATCTGGCTGGACACAAAATGAGCAGGTAGAGCCCACTAAATCCTAAAGTATATAGTTACTGATGCTAGAATTATACTATCATTAGCATATAAATTACAGGATAGTGGCAAAGAAAATTCAAATGGTTTGGTTTGGCATAAGTCCCAAAAGATCAGATGGTTTGTATTATTTTCTAAAATCTGTTTTATTATTTTATTTTCCTTCTATTTGCATCTCATTTCCTTAGCCAAACCACCAAGAAATTTTATTGAATTAAGGGATTCTTTTTGTCACTCAACAAAAAACAAAAACAAAAATAAACACCACTTATTATTTGGAGTTTAACTTTTGATCCAAATCCTTTCATATATTTATTTAAAGTTTTCATAATTTATTATTGCCCCTTCTGGTATACTATGCCAAGTCATTTCACTAAAATTGCCATCAAATACACATATTAAATAAAAAAGAGGCAATTTAGATTAAGTTTTCCTGAAAATCATGAAGCTTTCTTCAAAAATTCAAACATCTTTAGAATTTGTAACTATTCAGACGTTCCCCATAACCTTGAGTAGCAACCTCTGTATGGGTCCCTGAAACTGCCCTCCTTTTGGAGAGCCCTTCACTCACTTTGAAATTTTTAAAGTGAAATAAAATGAAATAAGCCCGTCAAAAAGAGTGTAGAACCTCAGTAGGGGAAACAAAGGTAAAGAACTGGAGGGAATAAATGGGGTTTTGCAGGGGAAAGAAGAGTTAAGTGTTTGTTTTTTTCAATCCTCACCGGAGGCTATTTTTCCATTTATCTTTAGATAGAGTGGGAGGGAGGAAGGGAGGAAGAGAGAGAGAGAAACATTGATGTGAGAGAGACACATAGACTGGTTGCCTCCCGCATGACCCCCCGAACCACAACCGAGGTATGTGCCCTTGGCCAGAATCAAACCTGTGACTCTTTGGTCTGCGAGCTTATGCTCTAACCACTGAGCCAAACCAGCCAGGGCCTGTTAAGCGTTTCTTAAATTTAGAGGTGAAATTTCAGGTAAGCTATCTGAGCTGAAAGAAAGTAACCATCATCTCCTGAATGCCTACCATACGACAGTCTTGCTAGCTACTGTTTATGCTTAAAAGTGCTCCTGATTGGCTCTAATATAGCTAACAATTGCACACTTAAGACATAAAGTATCCACAGGAAATGTGTGAGGTCCTTGACAGCTAGAATATGAAGTGACTATTTTAAAGCTCAAAAACTCCGACAAGGCGTAACGTTCTTAAGAACAGTAATTCTGTTAGACTTCATAGGTATTATTTAATTAATAATTAGTTATTGGGGGAAATTCATAGATTATTCTTTTATTACCAAAAACAGAGCTACACAAATATAATTGATTTGACTTAGGGAAGAGAAAGCCCATGAAGAAACGTGGTACAAGGCGTGAATGTGTGACTGGGATTGAGGTCATCTGAGGAGATCATATCCAAGTAAGACTATGATGATATAGAGTTAATTATTTTTATATGCAATGACAAATGATGTCCTGTTCTGTTGGCACTGGATGACAGACATTGACATACCATTTTTAGTTACATGCAAGTTTTTATTTTTGGAGTTGAATATTTATCTGATAGTCAAAAAATTATTGAACATTCTGAGACAAATAGAGACTCAAGTCAGGAAATATGAACACTTCAAATAAAGGCTATTAAAAATATTAATAACCATATATGCATATGTGCAGCATATTTCCATTCATTTTCTCTTGCAAAAAGAACATTTTGACTTCCAAAACTCTTTAGTAAAAAAAATTGTTATTATCTACATTGTTAACGATAACAAAAACTTAAGATTTATAAAATTTAAAGTAAAATAGAAAAAGCTAAGAACCAATGAATTGATTCAATTTTGGGGAACTAGATCAAAGATGAGTTCAAAATAAATGGAAATTTCCAATTTCACAGAAATTTAGCTAGCATTTTCTAAAGATATATATTTTTTCCACTAAAGTATTTTTGGAGACACATAACACCTGAAAAAACATAATAAAGTAAAATTCTGCAAGTTAAATTTTTACCCAACATGTGAAGAAATTCCACTGCTAGAAAATTCTTGAATTAAACTAATAAACATAATCTGAATAGAATACATGTTTCATTGAAAAAGAGTTAAAACAAACAAACGTACAAAAATCTGCAAGACTGAAAGAATGCAGAGTGGTAACGCTTTATATTTATATGAATATCTATAACCATAGTTCTGTTACAATGGCTCCTTAAAAAATCCTTATCCGAGGATATGCTTATTGGTTTTAGAGAGAGAGGAAGGGAGAGAGAGACATCGATGTGAGAGAGAAACATCAATCTCATCAATCTGTTGCCTCCCATAAACACCCAGTGATCAAATCTGCAAACTAGGTATGTGCCCTGATCAGGAATTGAACTTACAACATTTTGGTGTAGGAGATGATTCTCCAACCAACTGAGCCACCCGGCTGGGGCTGGCTTTTTTTCTTTTACTGTGAGTGCTATTTTCCCCAACCCCACCCATAGTTCTTTATAATACAGTTCACATATAAAATAAGAATTATATAAAGCAAATCTAGGGATCAGTGCATAAAAGTTGGGATTTGCATTGTACGAAGGGATTTGTAATCCAAACAATTAAATCTGTTATATGAGTATAAAGAATGGTGCCCGACCAGTGTGGCTCAGTGGTTGAGCACTGACCCATGCACCAGGAGGTTGCCAGTTCGATTCCCAGTCAGGGCACATACCCAGGTTAGGGGCCCAGTCCCCAGTGGGGGCCATGCAGGAGGCGGCCAACCGATGTTCTTTCTCATTGATGTTTCTGTCTCTCCCTCTCCCTGCCTCTCTTTAAAAATCAATAAAGAAAAGAAATTTTAAAAAAAAGAATAGAAGATACATGTTTAGTAGCAAAAATACTAAATTTATATTTACAGAATGCATTTTCAATAAGGTTATCAGAGAATACAAAAGAAAAATTAGAAAGTTCCATCTCAATCTATAAAATAATTCCAGTGAATTTATGCTAGAGCCTATATATTATGCCAATAATTTTATAGATCAGTATGATTGTTTTACTTATTGCCCTGAATATAATACAACAATAAATATCAAAACTATCAGCTATGATTACATCTATAATCGTTTGACATGAATTATTAAATTTAGCTGTAAAATAGAAATGAAAGTACTATATGAAAAACATTTTTCTCTTTTATAGATGAGATCTGGAGCAAAAGGGATATTAAATAATATAACTTAGGTCAAATAGTGAAGGATTGGCAAAGACTGGGAGCAACCACTCACACACAAAATAATAGCCAATGACTACAGAAACAGACCTATAATAAAATTAGGCTTATTATTTAAAGAGTAGAAGAACTACAAAAAATATAATGGCTGAAAATTTTCCAAAATTAAAGAAGCTAATTACAGATTGAGTATGTCCCATGCAGAGTAAGGAAGAGATTAAAGAAGGAAAAAGAAGAGATGCCAAGACGTAAAAATCAAAGATATTCTAGGGAATATAAAAAAATAATATCCCTAGACTAACATATGAGTCTCAATATTCAATAGCAATTTCTGAATGCAACATAACTTTTTTAAAAACTCCAACTCCCTGCATTGATCATTTTAAATGATTCTAATTAAAATATTTTGGAAATGAATTTAGCACCTTACAAAAAAGATGAACATATCAAGACCAAATTGAATTACCTCATGAATACAGCATTGTTTTATTATATCAGAAAATCCATTTATGTAATTTATCACTAAAAAATAAAATGACAAAAAAAAATATCTAAATGGGTACTGTAACTGTGCTTGATATTGTCTACTATATACTAATGAAAAAAGCCCTTTGTATATTATGGACAAAAGGAAATTTGAAGAATGGCTTCTAGAAAGCTGTTACCTATCTTACTTCATCGTGAAATATTGAAATAACTGCTTTTGTATATCAAGATAAAACAGTGTTCTTAGTTATACTACTTTAATATGTTTTTTTTTAGAGAGAGAGGATGGGAGAAAGAGAGACAGAAACATCTGTGTGAGAGAGAAATATTGATCGGCTGCCTCCTGCATACCCCTCACTGGGGATTGAGCCACAACCCAGGCATCAAATCAGGACCTCTCAGTCCATGGGATGATGCTCAATCCATTGAGCCACACTGGCTAGGCAGTTATACTACCTTATACTAAGAAATACTTATACTTAGAGAATCTAAAATAAATAATAATTATTTTCTATACAGTGAAACTGCCTTCCCCCACCCCATCCACTAACAAAGAAACAGAATATGTAAGATAATTCAGCAGTGAGGTGACTAAAACATACCCATTCACTCATATACACATGCAAACACATAAACCACACATATTCAATATGTAAGCTATATTTTCTTTACATCTTCAACATGATTTTGGAAGATATAATTTATTAAAATTGAAGCTAGCAAAGAAAATTGAAGCTAGCAATTTAAAAATATAAAAGAAATAGGAAGAATTCTACAAAATATATGGAATCCTTCATTGGAGAAAATAAAGACACACTATGTTCTGAATAATAAAAATCAATATTATAATTATATCAAATACTTCCAAAACTCCACGAATCCCTACCTCACTTTATACACAACAATGAAATTGTGGTTCATTACAGACTAGTATGTAGTCTCAAATAAGTTAATTCTTATTTCATATCCTGTTTCACAATCAAATAATTGTACATGATATAATTGATTACATCACTGTATCTGGGTTTGTATTTCTTTTGTTGATGTTTCCCCTGGTACAGAATATTTCTTTTCATTTATGTGAATGCCTGTATTTTCACTTGAGTTTCCAAAAATTGAACTTCCATTTCTTTAGTTTTTATATAACACATTGTCTTTTCTGCAACTTAATGAGCTATTCTGTATTTAAATTAGAGAAGAAATATCAAGGATGAATTTTAATCAGTGTACCTCTTCTGGAGCCAGAAATACATTAGTACTCTACCCTCTTGGGTACAAAATTGGAGGAAAACATTCACTTCTACCAGTTGAGATCTTCCCTGGGATCAGACGGATGCCTCCAGAGCCACGAATTCAGAAGCAGCGGGATTTACAGCTGCAGGAGAAAATAGGCAGCCAGCCATCGGAGGTCTCACACTCAGGTGTAGATATATCTCAGTGCCCACTGGAGAACATAATAGCTATAGAGCATGTGGCTAAATCAACACTGCCTCTTCCCAGGTTATTTTTTTTTCAACCATCCATGAGGTGTTGTTTTTTTTTTCTATCTAAAAAGACAACATATGAATACAAAAAAGTCTTACTTGGTGAACAGCATGTCTGAGAAAATATTTTGCTGGAATACAATACTTTGCCTAAATATTTAGCCATTAAACAAGTACAAACAAATCATGGTGACAAAAACTTCACATATGTAGCTTGATTTTAAAGTATTTTGTGTGTAAAGATCAGTGATATGATATTAAAAATAAACATTGAAGATTTGACAGCTCATATGAAAGGAATTTGTTTCTTGAAAAACACAAACTATAGATGCTACCACAAAAAGAAATATTTAACATAAATAGGCCTGTATGTATAAAATTTATTAAATTTGTGGTTAAAATCCTTCTCACAAGGACACTTCCAGGCACAGATGTTTGCACTGGTGCAGTAATGCATTTCATAAAACTTCTACAGTAGAGATCCTACCAATTTTGCACAGTCTCCTCCAGAAATTAAAAAGATAAAATATTTCCCAACTCACTCTATGAGGCTATTATTATCCTGTCACTATAACCGGATAACAAGATTATAAAAAGCAAAAGCAACAACAAAAAACTACACAATAATATCCCTTATGAAAATAGATGCAAAAATCCTGAACATTTTAGCAAATTGAGTTCAACAACATAAAAAATGATAATGCAGCATGATCAAGTGGAGTTTACCCAAGAAATTCAAGGTTGATTACAAAATCAATACATGCAATTTATCAAATTAACAGGAAAGGGAAAAAAGTGATTACTTAAAAATTCAGATAAAGCATTTGGCAAGATCTATCATCTATTTCTTATAAAATATTTTACCAATTAGAAATAGAAAGAACTTTCTCAACATGGTAGAGAATCTATCGAAGCTCAGTGACTAACAAACTAATCAATGGTGATAGAATTAAGAGATTTTTGGAGGAGGTTAAAGAGAGTACTTGACTGCAGCTTGACCCACAAGCTTAATCCAGGCAATCTGAGGCACCTCACCCCCTCCCCTGTCCTCGGAATGTTCCATGTTCGTTCTGCCCCCCCGTTCCCACAGTAGGAGCCATTTCAAGGGCACAACCGTGAGAGAGCGACGTGTTGTTGAGATCATTTTTTAGACAATATATGTGACTGAAACCAGTTAAGGCCTATGTAGAAACTTTTCAGATACTGTCAGGGTGGGTATGGAGATCTATTCATCTTCTGGCTGACCAAGACAAGTCTTGTAAGTTCCCTTCCTTATTAAACCTGCCACCTAACAACCTGAAATTATCTGCCTATCTTTTTATTTATTTATTTAAAAAACATTTCTTTTCTTTACTGATTTTAGAGAGAGAAGAAGGGAGAGGAAGAGAGAGAGATAGAAACATCAGTGAGAGAGACTATCAATTGGCCGCCTCCTGCATGCCCCCCACGGGGGATCGAGCCCATAACCTGGGCATGTGCCCTGACCAGGGATCAAACTGGCGACCTGTTGGTGCATGGGTCAACACTCAACCACTGAGCCACACTGGCCGGGCTCTGCCCATCTTTTTAATCTCTCCTTTTCCTCTGTGTACGGAGGCAGTTTGAGATTTTACCAGGGGAACTCCCACGATTGCACACCAACAGGGTTACTGGTAAGATCAGGATGAAGACAAGAATGGTCACTTTTACCACTTCCCTTCAACATTTTAATGAAGAGGATAACCAGTAAAAAAAAAAGGCAAGAGAGATAAAAAGCAACCAGACTGTAAAGAATGATATAAAGCTTTCTTTAAAAACACAGTACATATTTTTAAAATATCATGAGTGATTATTTTCAAACAATTTTTAAAATTGGTTATTTAATATTGAGGTGTAATTATTTAAATATAAAGGCCACTCAAGCAGTATTATCATTTCATGGCTCTAAATCAAATTTACAGAAAAACATTTATAAAAAATACTGCTTTTTAATATAAAATTAAAAGTAATACAGATATTAATAACATTTATTTCAAAAATATTTTTTAGTATCTACCCAGCATGAATTCAACATTGTGAAAGAGATAAAAAACGCATTCAATGTTTTCATGTATTAAACATTTATATTGTTAAGCTTCTAAGTTTTTACAAATACTAATATATAACCTATTACATAAAATATTTTCAACTATCCAATTGAGGAGATAGAGGCAGGTTGGGCAGTGAGGGACAGGACCAGGGGAAGGGAAGGCTGAGACATGAGGAAATGTGAGATGACTTGGAGCTCAGCACACAGGCAGGCAGCTTAGTGCACAGTGTATCTGGAGGTTTATTTGGATTCTACAGATCTCAAAATAAAACTAAAGTCAACATGTGAATTGTGCCTCCAAGGCCAGAAACTCTCTGTCCCCATTTATGGAAATGCAAACTAGAAGCTCCTGGAAGGAGCACAGGTCAATTACATAACAAACAAACAAACAAACAAACAAAAAACCAGAAAGGCTGGTTTCAAGCAAGGCCACAGGGTTACTGAATGAGTTCTGCTGCAAAACTATAGAGTGTGTTCCAATTGCAGAAAGCCAGGTTACCTTAGAAAGGATTATAGGAAACCAAGGTTGGATTTGGGGAAGAAACCAAAAGCAAGCATAGGGTTGCTCCAAGGGTGTTTCCCCTCCTCCTCGCTAACAGTCTGGGAGAAGGTGAAATTATCAAATAAGGGAAGCCACTAAAGCACCTACAGATGACCTAGGGCGGAACCCAGTCAGGTGGGAAACACAAGCTTTAAAATGTATGGAGGTTGCTAAGGCAGAATTCCTTGAAAGGACTAATCAGAGGCTAGTAAAGTACATATCTACCCCTAGACAACAGAACTCCACGAGCAAACCCACTTGGGTCCCCTCCCCACTGTGGGGAGTCTATCTATTTTTCCAACAAACTTTCCTTTCACTTACCCCTTGGTCCCTGAATTCATTCTTAGATTTTGTGAGACAACAGACCCGAACACTGATGCTTGGTTTCACAATGACCTACATTTTTTCTATAGTAATATTCTTTAAATATAGGTTTTATTATAAAGTAGAGTTAGTTCTGAAACCAATCAAGAGATATTATGTAATATAAGATATGATGCTTTATACTAGTGTATAACCTTTACATATATTTTCAAATTTTATGATGATAATGTGTGATATAAGCATTATTCTTCAAGGAAAAGAAAAAGAAAATCTTAAGCAAGGACGCATCCATTATGTGTATAAACATCTTTCTTTAAATTGAAGCAAGATATTAACCCAGGTGTTTACAGTACTAAATGGACTCTATGGTAAGCAATTGCATAAAATTAACCTGGGAATATTATTATTCTATGACTGATTACCATAAAAAAGATGGCATTTTTAAAAATTTGGCTTAAGAACAAGATTAAGTTTCTACATTGATTGCCTTATTATAAGATTATTCAGAATGATGGCCAGGAATACCCATAAAATAATTCATAAAAATATACAGGGACAAAACCAGCAATGATATTTGACATTAATAAATATATTTAAAGCTAATTTCTTTATGTTTGTTCCCATTTCAGCTCATTTAGAGATACAGCCTTTACTTAAATAGATTCTGAAGGTTAATGGGTTCATTTTCATAATGGCATTATCTAGTTCTTGCTGCCTAGGTAACACTCAATCACAACAATGCTAGCTTTTATTCCAATTATCATCACCTAATTGCATTTAACAATTTCCACATTTCTTTTTCCTTTTCAGATACATTATTATCTCTGAGCATCTAAGATTTTTGTTTAATGAGAAAATATCAAAATATTATAACTCTCAATTTTTGTTCAAAGGACTTATTTTATATATATGCCACTTTGAGGCCACTAGTGAAAAAAAGTGCAAGATCAGTTAGCAAATCATTCTTCATCTGTCTTAAAATTAGCCCATATATATGATAATTTCCAGGCCATTTTCTCTCTCTTTCTCATTACAAATTTTGCATAGTGAAAATGTTGCCTCACATATGATGTGAGTAAAATATGGACTTTCAGAATAATTCTGATTTTATACTCTTGGAGAAGATTCTGTCATTATCCAGTCCATCTACATTTAGCCCAGTCCTGGAGGTCTGCTACACATATTTTATATACACACTAATGGACTTGTATCTGTCTCTCAATCTAAGAGCATCTTTGGCCATAAGGGCGTTCTTTGGCCCATATACTGGGTGAACTGGAAGTGCCATAGAGGCAGGGACCCCAGTGTAATCTACATTATGGAGGAAAAATAGTTGCTGATAAATATTTCAGGATCTTGTACTCAGGAACCATAATTTGAGGTGTATTCTCTCAGAATTCAGAAGATTCTCATCAGATTGAGCCCTGATACCCCTTGGGGAGACCCATGTTCATTCTTATTGGTGACCTTCTTATCCCACTTCCCTATCAGACCCATGTTTACTGAGATTATCTTACAAATACACTACTCATCTCAGGGTCTGCTTTTGGGGAAATCCAAACTAGATTGCAAGGTCCAGAATGCCATAACTATTATAAAATTTTGATACAATTACATTTGAATCTGACTGATTAATTTGAAATACAAGGTACACCGTTTTGAAGCATTTTGTGACCACTTAATTATTCACTTATTCACAGAAATTTGTCTACAGTACAAGACCCAAAGGGGCATATTGAAAACCCAGTTTATATAAACAAACTAAACAATGAAAAGAATAAATCATAAACATTACACAGTGACTATATTTTTTAAAATATAAAAGAAAAATTCTCTATAACCTAGGGTAGATCATCCTACATAAAAATTTTGGAGACATGTGTGTTGAGAAGATCTACTGATAAAACTTGTTGATAAAATTTAAATTTAAATTCATTGCCCTGGCCGCCTTGGCTCAGTGATTAGAGCATCGGCCTGTGGACTGAAGAGTCTTGGATTTGATTCCTGGTCAAGGGCATGTACCTGGGTTGCAGGTTTTTCCCCAGCCCTGGTCGGAGTCATGAGGGAGCAACCAATCCATGTGTCTCTCACACTGATGTTTTGCTCTCTCTCTCTCCCCCTCCCTTCCACTCTATCTAAAAATCAATGGAAAAATATCCTCAGGTGAGGATTAACAACAACAACAAAAAGACTTAAATTCACTGTATAAGAGTAAGGCCAATGTTAGCAGTGAGAGCGGTGCGTGTTGACAAGGGCTCTCTCTTTGACCAAACCCTACTGAAGCTCCTCTGGCCACTTTGCTCTCCAGGGGGTCAGTCTTGACCTATGAAAACTAGACTCTCAGTGTCAGGGCTCTACCCTCATGACCTGATTACCTCCCCAACGCCTAATATTCAAATACTATCACCACAGAGCTGCAACGTATGAATTTTAGGGAGACACAAATATTCAGTCCATATGATGGAACATTACTGCCCTGAGTGGCAGGTGAGGACGTATGGATTAGAACAGATCTCTTTGCTGTACATGCTTGATTTGTAGGAAGAAATTTTATACCAAGTAAAATAGTGAAATGTGTGACGGAGCCTCAATGCTCACCGTAGTATATGATAAAGATGAAAACAGGTTTTAAAACACTTCAGTCCTGTTGGCAAAAAACTGCCTTATCAATCTTCCCCCAAATCTCACCTGACCCAGCAGCTACACCTCTCTCCCAGGACCTCCTGAATTTCAGTTACTAAAAGGGTTAAAAACCTTCCATATCAGGGATTCCTGGAGGCTGCTTTAGCTCTATGTCTGGGATCATGAATCTTTTCAGAGCAGAGAGACTGTGCTACACTGAGTATTAAGTAGTTTTCTATTGACCCCTGAGATGAAGATTTCTTTGTTCTTTTATTCTTTAATTTCCAGAATAACTGTCCACTGACATCTTTATGTAAATACTTCTTCTATAAAAGCTTTCCTGATAAGCCTTTCTACAAAATATAACTTCTGTCCACATTTGACTATTGAACCTGTTTCCTGAATTCTACATTGAGTTGTTATGTGGAATGCAGCCCAATATAAATTCTCAATGTATTGTTTATTTCCATTTAATTTTTTGGATCACGGTTACTGGCAGGTAACTGAAACCTCAGAAAGCAAAACCATGTGTGGGGTGGGGAGGACGACTGCATAGATTTTCAAGTAATCCTTGCATGTTATTAGTAGATTTCAGAGATAGAAATGTCCTTTGAGCAGAAAAATTATTGAATATGGAATTTCATGAAACAATGGAAAGATAATTAAAAACTAATTTTTAAATCCTAATACTTAGATGCAGAAAAGAAATTTCACACAATGTCATGCATCACAAGAGCACTAAAACTGTGCCTTAGGCCTGGCAGGTGTGGCTCAGTGGTTGAGCATTGACTCATGCACCAAGAAGTCACGCGTTCAATTCTCGGTCAGGGCACATGCCCAGGTTGTGGGCCCAATCCCTAGTGGGGGGCATGCAGGAGGCAGCCAATTGATATTCTCTCTTTGATGTTTCCATCTCTCTCTCTTCCCTCTCCCTTCCTCTCTCTCTAAAAAATCAATAAAGAAAAAATAATTGGGGAAAAAAAGCGTCTTAGAACACTGTACCCCACCTGTGAGGTTTACAGCCTCTGGTGAATAAGCACAAACCTACAACACAGGCAGCACAACTCCAGGAAGCTTGGATACAAAGATGATCACCTAATGGTACTTAAAATGTTACATTTATTTTGTAAATATCTCCTGATATATTTGTTGCTTTGCAATTTTCTGGGAGCATCCCAGGTATAATCTGAAATCAGCCCCAAACCTGAGGAAGAGAGAGAGACTGAAGAAAGGCAGAGCGCTCCAGATTTCTGGATCTAACAAACAAGGGAACTGACTTCTGAAGCTTACCTTGGGTGGCCTCAAAGCAAGTCGTTTTTCATACCCACTCAGCAGACTTTTAAAAGTTTATACCGAAGTCTTAACTGGGTTCCGTTAAACACACAGGTGGCCTTAACCAGGTTTGGTCAAGTATCCAGTCCAGAGGGTCTCATTCCCACATCACTGTATCAAGCCTGTGTCCTTGGGTAGCTTCTAGTATGGGGACTGGAAGCAGAGCACACATTCCAAACACAGGTCCAACTCGTGCACCAAATCAGTGGTCACATCTTTTTGATGAGCCTTCCCCAACAATAGTTTGTGGTCGGTCTTTCTGTTTTTGTTTTCACAATTTTTAGTTACTACTGACATTTTATTTGGTGGGTTTGGTTTGCCCAAATGATTGGATGGCAATTTCCTTTTGCTATTGTTAGATACTTAATAAATCAATACTTTCCATGAGAAAAAAACAATTCAATATAAGGATATTGAAAAGCCACCATATACTTCAACATTTTTGACGTTTTTAGTTAACTTCACGTTAACCTTCAAATTGTAAAGTCCTCATAAGTTTTAAAAATTTGAAATTAAACAAGTAAAAGGCAGCATACCTATTTGTTGAGTACTTAAAATGTAATGTCTTGTCAAAGTGTGACATCAACAAAGAGTCTGAAGTTTCGGACAGTTCTGGAGTCATTTCGAACATATGGTCGACCGTGGAAGAGGTCACGCTCTGCCCTCAGTCCGTGCGCGCAGAATTCCGGTTGATTGTCAATGGGAAACAAGTGCGAAGATTGCGGGCCCTGTAGTTTGAAACTTGACAGTGTTTTCAGAACATCTTTGAAGCCTAGTTTCTGTAGAAAAATATCAAGTTTAAAGAGTAGCTCTTCGGGGCTTACTCTTATCCACTGAGAACGTGTTTAGATGGCCTCCTTTAAATGCAGACCTCGCTGGAATCCCGTAAATGGACTACGCGCATGGCGTGGCTGCCGCCAGGGATGCTCCATTGCGTTCAATTGTTAGACTTGGAGACAACAGCGGTCCACTATAGCCTGGTGACCCATCTTTTTATACACGCACTGTGGGTTTGCTTCTGCTACAGCTGTGAAAGGTGTGCACTGCCGCCCATGTTGCTGACAAAATTAAATTTATTGTTATTCATTTTATGTATAAACATCTTCAACAAAAGTGGAATCACCTTTGACAAATCCATTAGAAATGTTGATATTTACACTATGGGTAAGAACGGATATAACTTCGTAAGACCTCTGTTATTCATTGAAGTTTTTTTTATTATTATTTTTAAAATCTTTTTATTGATTTTTTTTTTTAGAGAGGAAAGGAGAGAGAGATAGAAACATCGATGTGAAAGAGAAACATCGATTGGCTGCCTCCTGCATGCCCCCTACTGGGGATTGAACCCACAACCTAGGCATGTGCCCTGACTGGGAATCCAATCAGGACCTCTCAGTCCATGGGGTAACACTCAATCCACTGAGCCACCAGCTGGACTATTGAGGTTTATTTTAATAAATATAGTTAAGGGAAAAGTAAGTTAAAGAATGATCATTTTATCACGATTTTATCCCAAAGAAATGGTTAATGTTATAAAAACTCTCCAATATAGCTTTCCACTTCAAGTTACAACTTTCATTTTCCAAAACCAAATGCCCTAAATTGTATGTTTCTTAGGTAATTATGGTTTTCATTTCATAATATAATTTGTGTTTAAAATCCCTGAATCTGTGAGGGTTTTCTGGAATAATCTTTGCTATTTTCGTACTTAAGACTTATTTGCACAAGGCAGGATCAATGTTCTCGACAGCTCATCTAACACGAGCCTGATCATCTGTCTCACTGCATCTGGAGGAAGTGCTGAAACACCACCCAAGATTTGTGATTTTTTTTTTTTTTTTAAAGAAAGCAGATGCAACTCTTCAACTAGGAAATAAACCTTCAGCGTTATGCGGATTATAGGCTGACTCGAGTTCAGTGTTAAAACCAATGAAGATGAGAGAATGGGAAGAAAGCTAAATAAGAAAGTAGAAGATATTTTGTGTATCACAGGACACTTGATTTTCTGCTGCCCTAATTATCAGTTAGGTTCAATTGGTTACTGATAGCTGAGTAACAAAACTAGTGCAGAAGAGTGCATATCTCAGATTTTTTGATTCTGTGTGTATATTGCAAACCCTCTATAAAGCTATATTGTCTACCACAGATTCATAGGAGACAAGTCTATCTTCCCACCCATGCTCCAGTCACCTCCACAGGACACAGCTCTGGAGTGGATGACTAGTTTCCCCAACTCATGGGAACCTTGAATTTTATCAGCTCCTAAGACCATAAGAAACTATTCGATCACAGTCACCACTCATACGGGCATCCTTCTTTTTCATCTTCTGTCCAAGACACCAATTAAAATATTTTCAAAATGTAAATCATTTAGAGACATTGGCTTCAAACTACTTTTTGCTTTCTGTTCCATAAACATTTTGTGAATCAGAGAAATACAACATCCTGACTGTATTCTTACAGGATCATTGGAGAACACTGAGGATAACAAAAAGTTTACCTCCAATAATCCATCCACATGCAAGAAAAGTAATTGATTAAATTCAGATATAGAGAGAAGAATAACCTCTCTAATTACTGAGTCCTGTGGTACATACATTTCCAGTCTCATGTTGTATTGGTAAAAGGAGTAATGTTGCAAAAGGGAAAATTAATATGAAGGTGTAATTTCAAAAGAATATACAAGGAAATGAGGTGTCACAGACAACAATAGTGGGCAACTGCTGTGATTTTCTACTATTTCATGAAGTTTTTAATTATCTAGACATAAGTTCAGTGACACCCCCCCATACATACATAGACATCAACCCTGTTTGTTCCAACCCTATAAAATAAAACAACCACACATTTCAAAGACTCTCTCATCAAATGCAGTCTGGTATGTGTTATCACAAAGAGTAAGTAAATTGTAGTATAATTTAGACCAACATTATCCAAAGAAAGATCAAGTTCAGTTCAAAATAGTATAGGATGGGGGAAACTAACAAACACCAAACAAATGAGAACAATCAAAGACTGCTCAGAGCTTACCATAAGGAGTGAGTCGGCCACCATCAGTTGTGTTTGGGCAGAGATTCAAAGACAGGCAGCAGAGTGGGAAAGCTTTTTAATAGAAAAAAAGGAAATTTCAGGTATGCTCTGCTTGGAGCCTATTGGCTTGGGGAAGCTGTAGGCAGGCTAATTATCTAATTGGTTAATAGTACTGTTCTATGCATGCTTGATCTTACAATGCTTTCAAGAAAATATTGGCCTTTTGTTAAAAGAGAGATGGCCTGGATGACCAGTCATTCTGCCACTAAACTTGAGGGTCTGATTATTTTTTATATAAAAATCTAGCTTCCAGTTTAAAACATTGCCAGAAAAAGAGAAACAAACTAGCCTAATGATTAAGCACATGGCTTTGGGTCCAAGTTGTCACTTTCTGTGTGATCTTGAGAAAATTATGAAATATTTAGTCTCACAGGTTCTTCATTGACTAACTGGAGGTGATCTGTAGCTACTCTATAATGAAAAAGGTAAATGAATTGAAGCTTCTAAGCATTCAGTTTAATGTACAGCACATTGGAAATGTTCTTATTTTTTATAAAGAAAAGTTTATGGCTTAGAGAATGTACTATAAGAAAAAATGTTAAGAGATTTTTGCTAAAGTGCAAACACTAACAATAATTGTATACCTTGAAAAGTCACATAAATCTCCTTGTATCAGTTTCATCACATGTAAGGTATTAAGTCTAAAGGTTCCCATCACCCTGACATTTCAAAGTTCTGAGTTCTTCTTCATGTGTCTTAACTTTGTTATCAAAATTCTAGGCAAAGAAAAACCCAAAACAAAACAAGGATTAAATCTTTATTACCAGTAAATAGATAGATGTATCCATTGATACAGAAACATAAATCTTTGAGACTGAGCATGACCAATTTCTAGGCACAACAGAACAAGTCTTGGACATATTTTCAGGAGATGTACTTGGTTGTATTATTTGGTTTTATTTGTCCTAATAACAACTTAGGTAAGCCAGCTGCTCTTTATCTTGTCTGAGATCCAAACTTAGAAATAAATTTGGTAGCTGAAATTCTCATCAAATTGCTGATAGTTCTTGGTTTTAGTAATTTCTCATTTGGTCATTAGCCAAAAAAGAAATGAAGAAGTAGTAAATCTAAAGCAATTTGCTTACAGATGAGGTACAAGGAGTTTGGGGAGAAATTTCAGTGTACAATATAAACTATCAATTCCTGAAATGAAAAGAAATAAGTATAATTATATTACTATATTTCATAAGTAAACAGGGAACTGCTGATTCAATTGATTAATCAAAATAAGTAAGTAAAAACAAAGGTAGACCCAATAATCTGATGCTTGGCTTCACATGAGGAACATCAGTGTATGTCTCTTAAATGTCTCCACTACTATATATACGATCTTTTTTTTCTATTTCTGAATTGCGAGTTACACCTAAAATGATCTGGCTTTTATAAAACATTGAAATAACTTTTGAGTATGAAAAATGATTTTAACTTCTAACAATGAATATTCATTTTGACAATTTTAATGTTTGTTCTGTAAGGGAAAACAATGGGATTAGATACTCATTGCATCGGAGAAGATTGCAATAAGGCCTCCTAAATAATATTAATACTCTGCCTGTCCTCATCAGGCATTTGAAAAGAAAGTGTGGACTTTGGTCAGTCAGCTCTCAAAGACATAATAATAACAGTCATGCCAAGAAACAATGTAGAATAGTTTAGTTATATTTTATAATTTTTTTTTCCTTCATTGATTTTAGAGAGAGAGGGAGAGAGAAACATAGATGAGAGAGAACATCGGTTTAATAAACTATTCTAAATTTCTTTAATAAACTATTCTAAACTTTTAACTGAACTTCATCAAAGCTCTTGCATTCATGCAAAGAGACTCGATATCTGAAAACATCATTTGTTGTTTTCCCTATTTCTTGGACTGACTTTTGTATTACCAATAATTTTGATTTGCATTCTTGCTTAAGGAAGTGAACTTTTTAGCTTTCCCTAGGTAAATCAGGGTTCCCAATGACAATTGCATGTTCATTCATGTATATATTCATATATATATATATACACACATATACACACACAGATATAATCTCCAGTTGTTACTTCATTAGCCTATATGTCTATAATCTTATAGCTCACTTAAATTGTAATAGATATTTGTGTTACCTTCATATTTCTTACAAACATTCACATGCTTTTTTCCCCAGTGCTAACAACTGTCTCCTCATTTCTTAGTTTAGGACTCTATATTTAGTAAGTCAACATTTTAAACTAAGCACTCATAGTTTTGTTTGTTTGTTAATCCTCACACAAGGATATTTTTTCAATTGATTTATAGAGAGAGTGAAAGGGGGGGGAGAGAGAGAGAGAGGAATATCGATGTGAGAGAGATATATTTATTGGTTGCCTCCCACACACCCCTGACTGGGCCAGAGATCAAACCTGCAACCCAGGTCCATGGTCTGTGACCCTTTGGTGTGCTGATTGATGCTCTAACCACTGAGCAATACCGGCCAGGGCAGCACTTGTAGTTTTTATTAAGCAAATCAGTTGATCTACACTCACTTTTATTTTCTATCATATGTTGTTAATTTTTTTTTTAAAGTAAACTAGGCCTTACACTAGCAAATACTTCAGCAGAAGCCAAAGGTATTGTGCTTCCAAAGACAAGGGAAGGTTAGGTCTTGGTTAAATTTTTCTCTGTAACATTTTAACTTATATTTTAACTCTCAGTCACAATGGGGAGCCCGATGACCTTTTAAGCTTTTCAAGATCATCTAAGAAGCAGTGATTTCAAATAAGTTTCATCTGTGATCCTGCCCAGCACAACAATATAGGTAATTTAAAAATTACATCCCATGATAAATCTCCCAGGAATTTTCTCTATTACATTCGCTGACATTTCCACAGTGCACAGATACATTTATAAAAGAACTTTGTACAATGAAATGAATTAGATTAATGGAAGAGGAGAGGAGTCCTAATTCTATGTACGCATATTTTGTTGAATCTATTTCTGTACAAGTTTCTTTCAACAAAAGGAATTCTTTTTTAAATGTAATGCTAAAAACTATAAAAAACAGACCAGACATAATTCTAGGTATGCTCATAAGAATCCTTTACTTATCTGATCTTTAAAAATATTTAATGATCAAGTTTAGTACCTTAAATTCTATTTGTGTGATGTCAAATTTAAGATAGATACTAGAAAGACACACCAAATCCAAATCTATTTTATTTGCTTTATACATTATATTGAACACATTCCACTTTCACTAATAAACATTGTGGTCAAAAGGCATATGAAATATGATTTAGAATGACTATAATTGAGTTAGTTGTGCATCTGCTTAGCAATAACATACACACTCATTATAAATACCAAGGTATGCAGTATATAACTATCTATAAAGATATTTCTGGCAATTATTATTTGATATTCTACTACTTGCCCACTAGTTTTACTAATAAGAGATAGTTTTGATTTTTGACTCAGATAAGAAGTCGATAATAAAAACAACTGTGTATTCATTAAATGGATGCAAATGAGCAGAATAGTTCTACCAATAGCCTTTTTTACATTCTGGGAAGATAGTAGATATTATGCACCTTTATGTAAATGTAGCCTATCTTTTATTTTTTCTCTTAAACCTCTTAATTACATGCATTCCTTGGAGTACAAACCTTAGTCTTATAGAAAATTCCCTGCAAGGTATCACATAAAAAAAAAACAACAAAAGGAGTATGGAATAAATAAATCAGAAGAGTGTGAAGGCATAATCAGAAGAAGAAATTCTTCTTTAAGATTTAAAAGAAAAACTTCTCATATATTTCTGACAAATATTTCAAAGTATTAATATTTTTAATCACTTAGGGGTTGGGCATATATTTATAATATTGATGAAAATATCCCTGGGTATTATTACTTGGTTTACATTTTCTTTCTTTTTTTTTTTTCATCCTCACCTGAGGACATTTTTGCATTTATCTTCAGATAGAGCAGGAGGGAAAGAGGGAGGAAGAGAGAGAGAAACATCGATGTGAGAGAGACACATCGATTGGCTGTCACGCACATGACCCTAACCGGGGCTGGGAACAAACTGCAACCGAGGTATGTGCCCTTAGCAGGAACTGAACCTGGGACTCTCTGGTCTGCAGGCCGACGCTCTAACTGCTGAACCAGACCGGCCAGGGCTCCATTGATTTTTTAGATAAAGTGAGAAGGAGGAAGAAAGAAAGGGAGAGAGAGAAACATCGATGTGAGTGATACACATCAATTGGTTGCCTCCCCCACAACCCCAACTGGAGGCCAGGGATTGAACCTGCAATGGAGGAACGAGCCCTTGACTGGGAATTGAAGCCACAATGTTTTGGTCCACAGCCCAACTCTCTAGCCGCTGAGCCAAACTGGTCAGGGCTTGATATCTCACTTCTGTTTGTCAACTTAATCCAGAAAATAACTGAACTTTATAAATAAAGGTATTGTCAATAACACATCTTGATATTTTACTTTGCATTTGTGTAAATATAAAAACTAAAACAAGCATATTATATAAATGATTACAAACTATGTTTTATTCTGACCACATTATTAATCACTTTTGACTCTGAAAAAACCTTAATAAGTGAAAAAAGTCATAGTTTATTTCATCTTTCCATCACTTTCTTCCATATATATATATATATATATATATATATATATATATATATATACTAAAACAAAAGCATAAAGCATGCTTATCCCAAGTGGTTTATATCTAAGTATTTTCTTTTTCCCAGAGAGCTCTTCAAACTAGATATATTTTTAAATACCAGTGTTCAATAATTTTATTTGTTAAAATCAGAGACTGATAACTAAAACAGAGTAAAAAACCATAAAAATCATTGTACTAAGTACATTGTGCAAATAAGGTAATTTACACTGGAAAACATTTAATGGTATAATGCATTTCTAGTTACTGCCTTGCTCTATGTCATTTGAGAGTTATGATTAGAACTTTTTCTTAGACTACACATTTATACTTACTGAGACTAGCTAACTGGTGAGAACTATATGACTCATGGCATTCAAATATGCTTACTAAATTTGCTAAATGTATTAGAAAATACTAAGATTGCAAACTAACTAGTATTTTATTTTGGTCTACAGTGTAACCTCAAATAGGTGCAACATAAAGAATCTGTGGTTTATGTGTTGGAAGAATTTGTATCTGATGCTGCTGGCTTTATCATCAGAAAATGATTTTTGTGTGTGTCATCTCATGAAGTTTCTATAAAAGTACAGGAATTAGGAACAAGTAAATACCATTATACACAGAACAGGATTATTTCAGTTTAGAGTTTTTTCTGAGAAAATATGAGTGTACTATGTAAATAAAAAGTAAAACAAAAAACTACAATTATTTATGCATGTTAAGTTGTTCAAATTTTGAATGATTCAATGTTATACTCTCCTGTTTATATCAGGGGAATGGGGTGAAGGCAGATACACAGTAATTAAGATTATCTGCATCTAAGTCTTTAATTTTGACTAATTAAAGGTAAAAGATAAGTGTAAAATAAAAGGAGGTAGTAAAAGAAAACATTGACACAAATGAGTTTCATTATTAACAGTAGCAATGAGATGAATCAGGAAATTTGTCTAAATATTTTTAGATTTTTTTTCTTGTTTTTAATTTATTTTTTCAATTTGTTGTTTCCTTTTTTTCCCCATAAATAGAATAAGCAAGCAGTGATCAAAGATGTGTAAATGACAAGACTATGCAAGGGGAATTAGCCAGAGCTCCTGGGATGTGTTCATCTGAGTCCTGTTCATTGGAAGATGGGGACCAGTCTCCCCCAAGAGAAGAAGGGAAGGGGATTGCAATCACTGAACTAAAAGAAAAATGACAAAACTATTTATCTGGCAGAGCACAGTGGAGTGTTGATCCCAAATCATATTTTAATCACACTTAATAATGCAGCATTTACTGTGCTCACAAAGAGCAACATAGAGGAACATCAAAGACATCAAAGTCTAATCTCTCTTGGTCAGGAATATAAAGCTTCTGGTGTGTTATAATTTTTTTTTTTTTTTACTTCTTTCACCTTGACACACATTCAAATTTATAGACTGGAGGGAAAAAGTAGTGAAAATACACTTGGGAGAAATACTATTAAATAACATTTGATAAGGTTGGGAGTAGTCAGAGTGGTACGTGAAAAGCAGATGAGGTATAGATTGTCTAACATATTACCTGACATGCAAAGATATGTCATGTACTACATGACATCTGCATTTTTTGGCTGAGAGGAGTACCTGTAGAAGCATTAGGTTTCAATGCAGGGGTGGAAGTGGTGTTTAAGAAGTAGATTCCTATACAAATGACAAAAAGCCTATCAATGAAGCAAGTAATTAACAAGTAACTGAAATGGTCAAGTGGGCTGAAATTGTGGCTGAAACGAGTAAGTGGAATGAAGAAAACTAAGAGACAAAGAGGAGCGAAATAAAAGTTAAAACAATAGTAATTACTGATTAATTAAACATGGTACATGAGGAGGAAAAATGAGTTAAATTACAACTATATCTTTTAGAGCCTAGGAAACCTGGAGAAACATATTGTCATGGTGAGAATTAAGGATATTTTATGAGGCTCTAGTTTAAAATGTAATGTGATTAGGCCCGTTTCATCCATAATAAACTCAAGCATAAAAACAGTTAGAGGAAACTTGAAAAATTGGAGAAAGACCAGAGAAAGGAGGTCTGTGATAGATAAGAAACATTCTTAAGAAAGATAATCAGAAGATAAATGCTGACAGAGTTTTGGGAAATATCCACTTGTGAGAACAAGACTTGTGGAATACCGAAAAGTAATAAACAAATATAGGAAAACATCAGGGTGCATGTATTAAATAAGCCTGCACACAGAAGACAGGAGAATTTGTGGAAGATAATGTTTCATTGCTCCAAATGCTCCTGGCATGAATGGAAGGGACTAAAAACGTATTAGACCCCAAACATGAATTAAACATAATAGTTACATTATATGCTAGAAATAGCACAGGGGAAAGTTATATTTGTTGTTATACTAAACTATTCATTTTCAAATTAATACCAACTGATTTTTGAAAAGGCCAACTCCTTGCGAAATGTGCCATAATGCAAACTATTAATCATTCCCTTGAAATTTTACAGACTAGAATAAAATCTGAGAAATTACTATGTATCATATTTACATTGCATATCTAAGAAATTGATGCTTATTCTATTCTGAGTGTCATATTTGTTTGATTTTAATTATTTAAAAGATACTCAATTAAATTATGACTAGAATCCTAGGTCTATGCCAGCACCCAGTATCTATCAACATTTTACAACATTTGTCTCATCTAATTGTATCCATTTATTATCTTGCAAAATATTTTAAAGATATTATATTATTTCAAGACTAAATACATTGCAATGGTCTTCAAAATATATTTTCTTACAAAACCATATGAACTGTGTCATATTTAACAAGATTAGCAAAATCCCCCATTCTATCCAGTACCTATTCAAATTTAGAATTATTTTAGTAATCCATTTTCTTCTTAATTATTAAAATGTATTTTCATATGTCAATTTTTGAGCATGTTGTTATGGAAGAGTATAATAAACCATGTATCATTCAACTATAATATTTATAATCTCATGGCAAAAAATATTTTATTTGTTCTCGTACATTCTCTAACTTCACAGGTATATAATTTAATTAAATCTCTAAATATTTCTACATACAAGTTTACAAAATAAGGTCATGTCATATAACTCCAAAATTATTATTATTATTATTATTATGCTTTAAACATTTAGTCATGCTCCAATTGTTAATTGCTTCACAAATATCACACACACTCCTTGTTGTTTGTTATTTGTATAATGCTTCAAATTAAACCTACAAATTGAAGTAGTTTGATTTGTCTCATAAGTTGTTTTTAATATATCAGTTCTTTTTCTACCTCTTCATTGTACCTTGAATAGATGTAGGAAGCTTTAACTCAGCGGGCCTGGATTGCTCAAACCCGCCGCATTTCTTGCCTCATAGAAGTGGTTTTTTGTTTGTTTGTTTGACAGAGTTTTGGGAAATATCCACTTGTGAGAACAAGACTTGTGGAATACCGAAAAGTATTCTTTAGTACCTCTTGCCTTTGACACAGGGTACTACTAATTTTTTTTTAGAAGATCTTTTTTTTTTTTTTAAATCATATTCTTTTTATTAATTTATTTTTGTTACAGATGTTTCTCCTTTTTCCCACCATTGACTCCCTCCTCCCTATCCTCTCTCACCCTGTCCTCAGCTTTATTGTCCATGTCCATCGGTTATGCATACATGCATATAAGTTCTGTGGTTTATCCCCCCCCCCAACCCTTCTGAGGACTGTCAGTCTGTGCCCTACTTCCAGGACTCTGGGTCTACTTTGTTCATCAGTTTGTTTAGTTCATTATATCCATAAATAAGTGAGATCATGTGATATCTGTCTTTCTCTGCTTGGCTTGTTTCGCTTAGCTTAATGCTTTCCAGGTCCCTCCATGTTGTCTCAAAGGATAAGAGATCTTTCTTTCTTACAGCTGCATAGTACTCCATTGCGTATATGTACCACAGCTTTTTTATCCATTCATCTACTGATGGACACTTGGGCTGTTTCCAGATCTTAGCTATTGTAAATAGTGCTGCTATGAACATAGGGGTACATATTTTCTTTCTGATTGGTGTTTCAGGCTTCTTAGGGTATATTCCTAGAAGTGGGATTACTGGGTCAAATGGCAGAGTACTAATTTGATCATATAGTTTATGCTGATGTTATCTATGGTGAATGCCTGGTTTTGCTCTGTGGGCTAGAGTCTAACCAGCTGAGGTCAAGCAGACAGACACTGTGTGCACAAGTGACTGACTCCCTCTGAATACCTTGGGCACACAGTCTCAGATGAACTTTCCTTGTTGAGAGCAGTTTGTACATGTCACACTTCATTGCTGGGAGAATTAACAGTAGGAACTTCCACTGGGAGGGGACACCTGGAAACTGCCAGTTTCTCCCAGTCTTTGTTCTATGTACCATTTCGTTTTGCATATTTTAATCCGTAAACTTTTATGATAATAATACTATGTTTGTACCATGAGAATAACAGCTTCTCTGAGTCCTCTGAGTTCTAATCATGGATCCTAAGGGTCATCTTGGGGAGTCCCAACAAACTCTGCTATTTATGCCTGAAGTTTCTAGCTTATCTAGGCTATGTTACCAGAGGGGCATAAAAGCCCCCACAAGGGACATCTGCCTCCTTGAGTATCTCCAAGCAAAATCCAACACACAAATATTGGTTTGATTTCAAGATCACACTCCTTGTGAGAATTAGAAGACTCCTGGGAGTTGTGTCTATAAGTCTCCTGACCTCCCAATTAGCGTGACGTCTCTTAATGCTTTGTTGTGTTATTTGCCTTTGTTAAATCCTTATGTGATTATGTTCTGAGTATTATTGTGAATTCTTTCAAAGAGATAAACCTGAGTGAGCTTTACACCTGTATTACAAATGAGCAATGAAACCTAATATTAAATCATTTGAAATAATAGCACTAAACATTTGTGACCTAATATTGATCATATCAATATCTTCATCAAATGAACTTTGCAGAGATCTAATCAGATGCATAAAATCAATTCAGTTGTTATCAAAATGATTGTATATTTTATTTAAAATTTTTTTTTCTTTATTGATTTTAGAGAGAGAGGAAGGGAGAGGGGGAGAGAGATAGAAACAATGATTGGCCGCCTCCTGCATGCCCTCCACTGGGGATTTGGCCCGCAACCTCGGCATATGCCCTGACTGGGAATCAAACCGGCAACCTCTTGGTGCATGGGTTGATGCTCAGCCACTGAGCCACAGCAGCTGGGCTCTTTGTATATTTTCAAGAGCAAAAATTCTAGTCAACCTGTGTCTGTATCCAATGATGTCAGGCATGAACCAGGATATTAAGGAAATGCCATTGTAATTAAATCCAATGGAAGAAATTCAAATTTTCAATATCATAGTCTTAAAATACATGCACAAAAATAAAAATCATAAAAAAGTATTAAACTAAAAGGAATTTGGTAAAAAGTCTTAAATAATTTTATTATCAGTAGTGTTTTGCTGACCCGTATTTTCAGCATTATCTAAAGAGCAGAGGGAAAACTCAGTGTTTTCTTTTTTCAAGTTTCTTAATTAGAATTTGTTTTCTAAGATTACTCAAAGTAGCCCTATGTAAAATAGAAAGTAATTAAGGGATTTCTTACTACTCCTGCCCATAGGAGATGAAAGCATCAAAAATTATTTGAATAATAAATATCACAACAGGGAAACAACATTTTTGAATATCACCTTGGCTGGAGGCCCAGAAGCAAGTGAACTCATGCTTTATCAAAGACTGAAAAATAAGTCATAGGTTCTCTTTTAATTCTGTATGTAAAAAAATATTTTTTTCCCTAAAACACCAGTGCTAAATTTTAACATAATCAGATGTCTTTTAAATAAGAATAAGGCAAAATAACATGATTTGTATTTATACAGCACTACTAAGATAAAAATGCTGCATACGATTTTTTAAAATAATGGCTCTATATGCCAATAATAACACATATTTCACCTTTTGATAAAACCATATTATGGCATTTGTTTTCAGCCCACACCATTATTATTTCTTTAGCTGGTCCCCAAAGGATGAGAACGTTCTATAGATCTTATGAAAGGCATACTCTTGTTTACTATTTTCATCAATAAAAGGCATGCTATAATAGCATACTAATTTTGTTTGCAGATACCATTTCTCTTTGAAAAAAGAGATCTGAAATATCTGCTTGAGGTGAAGATTAGAAAAAAATCAACAGAACTGAACAGACAAGTGCTGAGACTGAAGTCAGAGTTAAGTTTAGGAGTCAATATTTGAGCATAATCACAGTGTATAGGAAAGATACACAGAATTTCTCCTTTTAGGAAGGAGATGCCTTTAGTTACTTCAAGAGAAGAGAAACCTGTTTTATAGGTTTCTATAGGATTGGTTCCTGCTCGTCCCTGTAAAGTTTACCTTGGCCATTCTTTATAATCTCTCCGCCACCTCCACAAAGCTCATAGTTCAGAGGCAAGGAATTATCCCTTTCTTCCAAAGGGCTATCGTGGCCACTTTTTTCCTTGTTTTCCTATATATTCACTCAGCCTCAGTCATTCTGTAAAGCATCGCCAACCTTAGGGCCTTCATGTTCACTGTGACATGATCTTTATGTCCCAGTTTAGTAGAAGTATTTCAAAGATGTGTTCAGCGACTACCCTTTTGACCTTCACTTTGGTCAGATGTCCGTACTCAGAGCTCTGTAACACACTCTAATGCTTCTAGTCACAGCACAAACCAAATGCTTTTGTATTTGCTTTTCTCTTTCTCGTTTTACCTTAACACTGAAACCTTCCTGAGGGAAGGGGAAATATTAATTTTATTAATTTTGTGCAAATAATGTCTAGGAAAATGGTTTTAAGCAATAATTATGTATTTGGAAAAATTTAAATATTTTCACTTTGCTTTATTTGGTTATTTTTAAATTCATTTCACTTTTTCAGAATTTTCTAAGTTATATAACATGTAATATAACTATTAGTTATATATAATACATAATAGCTTTTCTACATGTAAAATTGAAATTTAATAATTTCTAAAATATTAATTTTAATTCTGATTTACCTAATATAACAAAAAAATACTGTTCTTGCACACTTTCAGATATTTAAATACTTGCAGATTCCTACAATGCATAAACATAATTTATAGATTTATATTTTACTTGCTACATATTATCTCCCTTTCCACCTGCTTTATATTTGTGCTATAAAGATTTTATGCATAATAAATTGTTATAGATCCATATAATTTATAAAAGTGGAAAACTTTAACATAACCTTTTAAATAACAAATAAGTAGTTTTTTTAAAATAATTTTTACCATTCTTGATTTCCTCAGGGACTTAGGAATATATAACTGCCATTTCGAACATCACCATCTTGGCAATGACTGGAAGGTATAAAAATCCTTTTGGAAGTAAACTTGAGTCCCATAAATCTGCAGATCATCGTACCAAGTATAGACCCTAAGAGATTCTTTTCATTCATTCCAGGGCACAGCCCAGTCTAAAAGAACACGACTAGAAGCAAATACAAACTCCTGAGCAAGAAAAATCTCCCCAGCGTATCTCTGCTTGTCCCCCATTTTGATATGGAAATTCCCTTGGGATTGGTAAAATTCTGGCAGCCGTATGTTTCTGAAGAATCCCCAAAGCATTGCCACTCAAGTACAGGGATTTCTACATTTTAATTCCAGAAACATCTCTGCCTAGCCAAGAAGAATATTGCCCAACCAGAACCAGCATATTCAGGGGCTGGAAAGGCATATTATCCTCCCTAAAAACATTTCTCAGGAAAATTTTGATTGACTAATGAATAACATTACCAACTCCAGTCATCTTTTCTGGCAATTTAAATATTACAATTTGATATTAATGTAGCATCAAGCAGATATCTAAGCCAGAAACCCACACATGAGTATCTTCTATTTATTGTATAGCTGTGTGACCATAGCTATCTACCAGTGATACAATACAATATCACAAAAACAGTGCTTGTACAAATCATAATTCTGTTAGGCAAAAATCACTGTCAAGACTTTGATCAACACGTGCAGTTATGTTCATCAGGACTCATGACAATTCAATATATAACAACAAATATAAGTATAGAGGTTGCCTGTCATAGGAGTATGCAAAGACACTTTATTGCTCAACTTGAAACATGAGGCTGTAAAAGGCACTCATTTTTTTTTTTTTTAAGAGAGTGGGAGGGGGAGTGGGGGAGAGAGAGAGAAACACCGATGTGAGAGAGACACATGGCCTGGTTGCCTCCCGCATGACCCCAACCAGGGCCAGGGTCGAACCGCAACCGAGGTTCGTGCCCTTGACCAGAATCAAACCCACGACTCTTTGGTCTGCAGGCTGACATTCTAACCGCTGAGCCAAACTGGCCAGGAATATAAAAGGCACTCTTAAAATCATAGTACAACACAATTAAATGTAAAAACAGTTACATAGTGAACATCTAGGGCTTGAAAGGTTATTGGGAAATGCAATACATTTTTTAGCTCAAAATAATTATGAAAGGATTTTCTTAATTGTTCATCATTCCAATTTATAAATTAAAAACAGTGCTATCTATGGTTGTTTGGAAAATAGGAAAAAAGGGAAAATTTACATTTTTTTCTGTTAAAGAATAAACACCAAAGAATTGTTCACAATATACTTACATTAACCAAACAATTCAGCATTCAGACAAAATTAATCACAGATTTGCAGATTTAAAGGAATGCCAGAGTGCATTCAGCTCAATAGATAGTGTAATAACAATTGCCTGTGCTACATAATTGAAAGCATTTTTTTCACAAGATGACCCACCTCAATTGATTTTTTTTTTATATCATTGCAAAACTGTTCCTACAATCAGCAATAATTCCCTCCCTTTGGTTTTAGTATGCTCCCAGAACAAGAGTCACCATTTATTGTCCTGGAACTTTTAAGTATATGAAGATGTCTATTGGAGGAGGTCATAGAAGGGATGTAAGGGCCCACCTGTTGGGCCTCGAGCTGGACCCAGGCATTTGGAGGCTCCGCACCCCTCTGCTGTCCTTGGAATGTATGTCCTATATACTATTCCCACACTAGAACACATTCCAAGTATGCAGGCTTGAGAGAGTAAGGTGTGGTTGAGACCATTGGGACTACAGGCATAATTGAACCTCATTAAGGCCTCTATATAAACTTTCAAAATTCTAGTGGGTGGGTGCGGAGATGTACTCAACTTGTAAACTACCCAAGACAAGTCTTGTATGTGAGTTCCCTTGCTTATTAAAACAGCCACTTACCAATCTGAAATGGTCTTCCTCTTTCTATGGTTTCTCCTTGTCCTCCTCCGTGTATGGGGGACATTTAAAATTTCACCCAGGCAACTCCCTAGGTTGTGAACCAACAATCTCATTTAATGATAGAAGTTATACTATGGCAATGGATCAGGGCAAGGTAATGACAAAAAGTCCTTACACTCAAAGCTGAAAAAAAGTACATGTTTAGAGTCAGAATTTGGCAATTGATTTATTAATTGAGCTTATGAGATAGCGTGAACTTAATAAATATGAAATATATATTGTTGTCTGCATATAAATATATGTCATTAAGTTTAAAAATTCAACAGAAAATTTTTGACTACCAACTTGTATGAAGCTATAACTTATTTGTTAAATGTTACCTAGATTGTACAAATACTTATATTTCAGAATTTCCATTTATTTTTATGCCAGTCTCATGCTCTGATTCCCAAGACCAAAGTTATTACATACTTAATAGAATAAAAAGAAGGGGGGATTATTCCTTCCCAAAACACACATATATACACACAGTCATGTTCACCCCATGACAAAAACTTTCTTCTGGTCAGTATCCTTGTGTTTAATGTGTTTAATGCCAGGAGACATTTTAGAAAGTTCTTGGAATTGTGAACAGAATTATTGAAGGAATTCTAAAGTGACAGAATCTCTTGGTCTAGGACAGTGGTTGGCAAATTTTTTCTAATGGCCCAATAGTTAATACTTTAGGCTTTATCACATCTATAGACTGATGCAACTACACGACTCTGTTGTTGTAGTATGAAAGTAGCCACAGACAACACCAAACAAATGGGTGTGGTTGTGGTCCCTAAATCATCATTTACAGAACCAAGTGGAAGGTTAGGGTTGACTTGAGATTCTTAGTCTGCAGACCCTGGCTCTAGGCTAACCCAGAGCACATGAAGAATTCACCTCATCATGCTTATGATGGACAAAGAAAAGCCAACACAAGACTTTCTATTTTTAAAAATTTGCAATAAGATGTATGATTAAAGGTAATAGTATGCACACTTAAACCTTGACAGGTGTTTTGGTAGAAAGATAATATAACTGAAATAGTTGTGGTCTGTGATAATAAATACAGTTTTATTTGCTTTAAAATTATTGCTCCCAGTACCCCCTTCTCTCCATTTGTGGAAAAAACATCATAAGAATATTGAGATACATTTATATAGGACTTAATTGTGCACATATTTATCAATTGTGTGCATTTTTATTTGTTTCTGACATTTAAACATTATTTATATAAAAAAGAATCTTCAGCTCTGGCTGGTGTGGCTCAGCAGTTAGAGCATCCGCCCACACACCGAAGGGTTGCGAATTTGATTCTGGTCAAGGTCATGTACCTGGGTTGCAGGTTCATTCCCAGCCCAAGGTTTGGGGCACATGTGGAAGGCAACCAATTGATGTCTCTCTCTCTCATGTCAATGTTTCTGTCTCCCCATCCCTCCGTCCCTTCCACTCTCTCTAAAAAGCAATGGAAAAAATATCCTTAAGTGAGGATTAACAAAACAAAAATAATAATAATCTTCATTAGTATTCTACTAGACTAATTCTTTCTATTACTCATATGTATATAGGCTTTTAGATACATAATTACATATTTTCATTGTTTTATTTCAAATTCCTAATTATAATTCAAACTATTATTTATTCTTCTGGAATGAGGTACAATAATACATGGCATTGAATTCACACTTCTGAAACCTAGAATCCTATATTCTGAACTATTTTAAGTTCTTAATAAACACAATTACTTTTGTATATATTAATTTTTCCTTTTCTTGTTAATTTATTTTCCATAAATATATAAGGATGAGATGCTCAAATCTTATCATACGATCAGCACTTTGACCCAAAGTGATCTTACCATATTGCTTTCTGTGGGTGCCACCATTATTGACAATGCAAACAATAAATTTGTACTGAGACAACAGCACTCCATGACTAGGTACCATTTTATTCAGAACATATTTTCTATTTCCATATACTTTCTACAATGTCTTTTGATTTTGTTACTGACAATAAACATTTTGATTATTTATGTTTGGTTATCAACCATTTATCCTGAATTTATTATGAATTTCTATACAGTATATTTCAACATTATTTGTGATCTAGTATAAATATTTCCCGTCTATTCCAACCTTTTATTCTATTTCTATGATTTTATTGATTAAACATTTTAAGTAGGTCTATACTTATAACTGCCAATATTTCTGCCTAAGATCATTTAATTGCTTTAAAATACTGTAACGATATAAGAAAACAAATTACCTGTTAGCAAAGTCTGACCAGAAATTTCTGTGCTTTAAGTCTGTGATACAAATGATTAATGATTATATATTTATCATAAATATTCTTTCCTTTATTGTAAATATTGCTACACATTGCTTTATGTTATGTTGTTTATTGTTAAATTAATTACTGATTTGGATGTGTTTTACCTCCATTTTAAAGATTAGTTTCTTTTTCAATTTACTTATAATTTTTATTATGTATATATAGTTGACCTTTGAATAACACAGGGTTGAACTGCAAGGATCCACTTATATGCAGATTTTTTCAATAAATACCTGCATTGTTTTTGATCCATAATTAGGAGTTTGAAGATGTGGAGGGCCAACTGTATGCATTGATCTCTGCCATTTTATATAGCAGACTTGAGCATCTGGGGATTTTGGCATTCACTGTGGTCCTGGAAACAGTACCCCATGGATACCAAGTTTTGGGGGATTAGAAAGTTATATGCAGATTTTTAACTGTGCAGGGGTTGGTGCCCCTAACCCTTGTGTTGTTTAAGGATCAACAGTGCTATGTATATTTTATTTTAAAATGCATTAATTAAAAGAGTAGTTTCCTATTGTAAACTTATTGTTTAAAAAAAAACAAAATTATATCTGGTATAGCAAAGTGGACAAAGAGTGTGGGCTCCTTAACTTCACTGCCTAGGTTTATAACTGAGCTCCAAAATTTAGTAATATGTGACCTTGTAAAAGTAACCAAGCCTTTCGTGATTTGGATTCTAGCCCACTGAAATGGAAACTACAACATAACTATTTCATGGGAGCACGTGAAATTTAATTATGTTAATATATACTAAATATTTAGACTAACACCTGACATATAGTGAATATCACTAAAAATATTTATTACATGTATCATTTATGTCTTGTCCTCTAGTAGTGATATTAGAGTAAAACGTAAATTTGAATAAAAATTTTATTTTGAAAGATAAATTTAAATTCAATGTTAAACATTATATTTTAATGTTGATTATTTTAGTGAACTATACTTTTATCTTTAAGTGTTATTTTAAGTTTTTTTCCCCTATTTTTAATGTGGGTTCTATTTTTTTTTACACCGAAACACTTCATCCTAAAATAGATCAAAAAGGCAGAGTTAATGCTCCCCTAAAACTATCACACATTTGCCATTTATTATGTAGACTGGTACATTTAAAATTGTAATTTATTATATAGACTGATCCATTTAGGATTGAACATCTCTTCCTCCATTTAGAGTTCCACTCTCTGATGGCAATACTTTCAAATATTAGGAAGAAAAACTTATTGTCCTTTTGAATGGACAAGAAATATTACATATAATTGTTATGAGACAAATAAAATGAGATAATACAAGTGACAGTATATTATAGGTGGCAAAGTGCTTTGAAAATAAAGTCTATTACCATAACTACATGCCATAATCAAAGAAAGTTCTGAATTTGAATAATGTCTGTCAAACAATTAGGAACCAATTACCATGTTTATTGTTGGGTCAGTGTGGTTGCCACTGCACAGTGGTAATGAAAATCATGACCTCTTAATCCAGAGACTATGGCTCCTAAATTTTGAAGAAAGTAGCTATAAATTATATGTGAAAAAATACATATTATCTGACACAACAAAAACAAACTTTCTAGAAGTTAAATTTTCAAATATCAATTAGCAATATCTGCCTTGTAATGGCACATTTTGATACAATGTAGTGGAACTTTTGTATTTTAGCCTCACATTACACAATTTGACCATTTAAATATTTTACTTTGTTACTTTTGATTGAAAGATAACATCCAATGAACTATGCATTTCAAAAATAAAGATATAAATTAGGAAAAGTAAGAAGGAAGAAATGCTTAAAGAATTCTCTTTGGATTAAGCAAGTCATTCTTTTCTTTATAATCCTTCAGTGAGTTGTAGCCAATTGTTGCAAGAAAAAAAAAAAGAATGAAAGAAACAGATATGGAAGTAGGGAACAGATTGACAAACCTCAGAGAGAAGGGGCGTGGGGTGGGAAGAGATAAGCCAAAAAACTTAAATGCATATAGGTTTAACCAATGGACACAGACAACAATGGGGTAAAGGTGGGGGCGGGTGGCAGGGAGGAGGATGTCAATGGAGGAAAAAAGGAGGGACATCTACAATACTTTCAACAATTAAGATATATATTTAAAAAAAACCAAATGACATATAATTATGGAAATTACTCATATAGTGTTGCTTATAAAATGGTAAGCCATGAATGCATACAGATATATATGTACATACATATATACACACATTTTAATTTTGATAAAAACTTGATGAGGTAGATTCCATTATACTTACTGTACATACCTGAAAGCTAAAGCACAGAAAGGTAAAGTGACTTGTCTTGAAACAGAGCCAACGTTTGAATCTAGAAAATTTTGGCTACGCTGTTCATAATCTTAAATACCACATTATACTGGTGTTTAGAACTTGCAAAACAAGAATCTTTATAGTCACCAGTTACCTTTCTTTCTTCAAATTCTCCATCACAGCAATTGTTTGAACTGCCCTGGCTTCCCCTTGCTATTTAAATATGAAGTCTTTGTGAATCAGGAGGAGATTAGCTCTTTGCTCTTCACATTCTAAGTGCCCAATGTTATCTAGTGGCACATAATTGGTTCTAAATAAATGTTTGCTAAGAGAATGAATTCTACTTCCAAATTGGTATGTCTTCATTACATTCCCAACCTCATCTTAATGTCTTTCTAGTTATTCTTCAGAGGCTTAGTTCACATTTTCTTGCCAAATACATCATTGCTCAAAACCTCATCAGACTCCCACAGAGTTTACTATGTACTCGCCAGTATTCTCCAATATTCTGTATGTATTTCTACAGTAGTGATTTTTATTATATTGTCTTTTATTTTTACACTTCCATATCCCTACCAGTCTGCTTCATGGAAGACATCACCATTTATTTGTTGTTGTATCCCTAGTGCCCAACAAAATGCTTAATACGTAGTAGTTGTAACCACCTTCTGCAATTTAAAAACAGTAATTTATTTTTTTCTATTTTGTCTTCAATATTAAGAGACCAATCTAATGTTGACCTGGTTCAGAATCTATACATTAAATAATTAAATTCATGTTAAGATACACAATTTATCTAATATGTAAAAAAAAATATAAAAGGAACAAAAGTGAATCTCAGAATCCAGGAAGAAGAGTAAATCCTTATATAAGCTATAAGCCATAATGATTTGGGTCGGGGGAGGGGGGTAATCACTGAGTAGTGGAAAGAGTAGGTTTTTAAACCATATTTATGATGGGCCATCACCCCTCCTCTTGCTAATTATGTCCTTGGTCAAGTCACCATAGTGTTTAGAATTAGTTTGCATTTTGTAGATAACTATGCATATTCATTAGTTTGTTTTAAGGGTGAATTGGAATTTATGTGAGAGAGCTTTATAAAATGTCAGTATACTATGTAAGTTCATCCAAAAGTAGGTAATGTATGAGATCCTAAGTTTCCACAGCCTCAATGCATACATTAAAACATGGCTGTAGCCCTGGCTGGTTTGGCTCAGCGGTTAGAGCTTCGGCCCATGGACCAAAGTGTCCCGGTTTTGATTCCAGCCAAGGGTACGTACCTCGGTTGCAGTTCGTCCCCGGGCCAGTTGGGGTCGTGCAGAAGGCAACCAATCGATATGTCTCTCTCACATGGATGTTTCTCTCTCTCTCTCTCTCTCTCCCTCCCACTCTGTCTGAAGATAAATGTAAAAATATAATTGGGTGAGGATTAAAATAACAACAAAAAACATGGCTTTAAACATTTTTGACTGGAAACTAAAGTTTGTATGTATATTATAATTTTATATTTTAATAATATAAGTATATATTTTGGACTGATATACCTATAATATATATTTGTTTTATTTTACATATATATAAAATTTCACAAAAGAATACTTTTGTTTGTGAACTCTGATATATTCTATTCTTTTATTCTATGATATTCATCTTTTATTTAAAAATGTTATTTAAGACACAATTAAGTAATAGAGTTCTCTACCCCAAATGAGTCAAATCCCAGAGTTTAAAAACCACTGTTTGACAGTCCCAGCTTATGTTGGAGAAAGTAATTGGTATAATAGAAAAGATGGATTTCAATGACTTATGAAAGTTATCTTTGCAGTCACTAGGAAAATTCACAAATATTCTGATTTTCCTCTTTTTTAAACTAATCATTAAAATTAAACTTATTTTCTCTATTAATAATAGGCAAGGCCATAAGTCTTACTCAGTGGTTGAGCAACCCATGCACCAAGAGGTCACTGGTTCAATTCCTGGTCAGGGCACATGCCCAGGTTGTGGGCCAAATCCTCAGTGAGGGGCATGCAGGAAGCAGCCAACTGATGCTCTCTTTCATCAATGTTTCTATCTCTTTCTCCCTCTCACTTTCTCTCTCTCTAAAAATCAATAAAGGAAAAAAAAAAAAAAGAGAGAAGTGACATGTTTTACCTCTAGAAAAAGCATGAGGAAACTGTCAAATATTCCACCTCCTCCTCGTACTGCATGGAGAATCTCTATGTTCCTTATGATACAGCTCTATCAGCTTGGGTCTCAGAATGAGAAGACAAGGGTACAGCATCAGATGGCTCTTATAGGACATGGAGTGTGAGTAAGAAACAAAGCTATCATATCCAAGACTGATAAAGAAATTTAGGGCCATCTTGTGTTGATGTAACAAACCCAAAGTCACTTAACTTGGCTTGCTATTCAGGTGGAGAGAATCAAACTATTATTTGATGTTGAAATTACAGAAACCTATATCACATAGTGGCACATATATATTTTTTTAATGTTACCTGTAGAAACTTGGAAGATAGATCATCTACCTAATAATACACTTGATAAAAGATAGAGGATACGTTAACTCAGAAAATGCAGTGTTGCAAGAGAGAACAGAGACACAGACTCAGGGAGAAGACCATGTGATAAAGGGAGACAGAAATTGAAGCAATGCATCTTCAAACCAAGGAACACCAAGGATTTCTAGCAACCAGCAGAAGTATAAAGAGGCAAGTGAGTATCTTCCCCTGGAGTCCTCAGGGGAAGCATGGCCCTGTTTGATTTCAATTTCTGGCCTCCTGAATTTTGAGACAATACATTTCAATTATTTTAAGCCACTCAGTTTGTGAAAATTTGTTCTGTCAGCCCCAGGATACTGTATATTAATTCATGGTCTTATCTTCAAATAAAAGGTATGTCTTGGAGAAAAAAGCTAATTTAATTTTTCTTAGTCCTATCACTGTTTAGTGTAGGGATGGGGAAATATGTAAACTTCCAGTATTATTTAACACAGAAAAGTGTTGTTTGTTTTAATTATCAGCTACTCTAATTTTTCTTTACAATCAAAATGCAATGTACTGACTGACAGAGTAATACGTTTATAAATCAAGGACATAAGGGCTGGTTTAAAACATACTATATATGTATATATATGTACATATACATTTTACATAAATTTTATTATATTACATACAATGTACATTTCAACTAGATATATATAGATAAAATAGATAGAGGTAGAGATAGAGATAGACATAGACATAGAGATAAAGATAGAGATAGAGATATATTAAGTTTATTTAAAACCAAAAATTTCTACTCAAAATATTGATAATATTAATGTAGGCTAGGGATATAATATTTGATTGCTTTATTTAAATAGTTTTATTTCTATAAAGTAATATAATAGTTTCTGTAAAGAAAAAAACCACATGATCTTAGATGATATTTCTGGAAAGAAAGGTATAATTCTTAAAGTACATCACCTTCTGAAACAATTGGATAGAAGTAATATACTCATAGTTGACAAATATTATACCTTGGGTGTTCAGTTATAATAACAATGTACTAATTTAGGGAATAATGCCTAACCTAAAGTCAACCCTTAAGAAACTGGAAAGCTCTAAAGATAAGGTTTATTTTCAACATTCTCTCTAACAGGGGCTCCTTTCTGGGAGACTTATAGAAAGAACAAGCTTGAATAGTAAATAATGTAGAGTCCAATGAAACAAAGGGGAAAGAAGAAATAAGAAGTTAAGACATAAGTAGAAGGAAAGTAAATTTATGTGCTCCAAGAAGGATGCACAGATGATCAGTCACTCATTTGTTCTTAGGGAAGATCACTAGAGTAGGCAAAATAAATTTGTGGTTAACCTCAGGGGTATAATGCAGTGCAAGATTTCAAGTGTATTTTTCAAGTTTCTATATTAATTTCTTAGTCTTTATCTCTCTCTGTTTATTATATGAAGATGCAGTTAGTCAGTAAATGTGACTCCTAACAAAAATATAGTTGTAAGTATTTTTCAAAATTTGGGGAAGCAGGAGAATTTTAAATTGAATAAAAAGAGTAAATATAAATCTATGAATATGTAGTGAGTTTTAGTGAAACAAATAATGTTTCATCAAAATACCAATGGATTAATTGACTAATTAGAATTGAAGATTGTATCTAAAAAACATAAACATAGTTATATGTTGGAAATACTGGTATTGCTGTGAAATTCATACTTCATATCTATGTTTTCTAGAAGATAAAAAAAAACAAACAAGACAAACAAACAAATTAAAAAAAACCAAAACACAAAATGGCGGCAGAGTGAATGGAAGCTACACAGACCATCTCCCAGGACCAAACTGGAATTACAACTAAAATAAAGACAAATCATGGGGAAAAAACAACAGAAAAGCAGCTAGATAGGACCCATATAACCATGGTCAGAAAAGGACATGAAATCGAGCCTGGTAGGAACTGCGGAGCTGCAAGAGGGCAGGCTGGGAGCCCACAGACAGCAGCTGTTTCAGCTGTGAGCAGCTCCCTCAGGGTTAAAATCCCAAGCTGTCTCCACAGTGCAGAGGGCTGGGACAGAGCACTAAATTAGCTACAGCCACTCACCTTGGGCTCTGGCAGAGGGAGGGCAGACTGGTTTGGAACTGTATGGAGACTCAGGAGCTTGGAGAGCTGGGAGAGCTGGGAGAGCTGGGGCAGCAGTGGGAGTTTTTTGCTGAGTCACTCCCTCACAGGACAGTGGCCATCTTGCTCAAAGAGCCCCTTCACAGAGCGCCAGGGAGAAGCAACAGTCCTGCCTCAGGAATTTAACACCACCCAGCTAGGGGCCAGGCCAGGCCAGAGAAATGCAAATTGAGGCTCATTAACAGCCAGCAAGCACCTGCCCCACCCTGTGGAAATACTCCTACCCTGAACACCTGTGGGAGTTTTTCATTCAGCTGAGGGCTACAACCCAAGTCTCATCAAGTAACTGAGACTAATAGCCTCCAGACAAAAAGCTAGAGGATATCTGAACCTTTCCTGGGCTTACAAATCTACTCAGGAAAGTAAGACTTGACAGTGGTGCTTAACGTGGGTCCTGCCACACTCATCCAAACCCAGTAGAAGGAACCACAACCAGCTGAACACCAACACACAGGGAAAATGTAGCAGGCTTCAAAACTGACTGAGATAGCCAAAATGGTAAAATAGAGAAAGAATTCCCAAATGAAAGAACAAGATATTTGGACAGAAGATGAAATAAATGAAAGGGAATTGAGCAAGATATCAGAGGGTGAGTTCAGAGTAATAATCATGAGGAAGCTCAACAGTATGAGTAAACATATAGAAGCATTGAAAACCAACCAATTAGAAATGAAGAATGACATAGCAGAAATAAAGAACACATTGGAAGGAATAACCAGCAGAGTAGAGGGGGCCGAGGATGGGATCAGTGAATTAAAAGTCAGGGTGGAAAAAAATCACCCAATCAGAGAATCAAAATGAAAAAAAAACAATTAAAAAACAGAAAGACAGCCTAAGAGAACTCTGGAACACTATAAAATGTAACAAAATCCACATAATAGGAGTTCCAGAAGAAGAAAATGAGCAAGGGTTAGAGAATATATTTGAAGAAATAGTGACAGAAAACTTCTCTAACTTGGTGAAGGGAAAAGGCATACAAGTACAAGAAGCACAGAGAGCCCCAAGTAAGAAGAGCTCAAACAGGCCCACACCAAGACACGTAATAATTCAAATGCCAAAAATTAAAGACTAAGAGAGAATCCTAGAGGCACCAGGAGATAAGCAATAGGTTACCTACAAAGGAATCCCTATAAGGCTATCAGCTAACTTCTCAACAGAAGCACTACAGGCCAGAAGGGAATGGCATAAAGTAATCAAGGCAATGAAAACAAGGATCTGAATCCAAGACTACTCTATCCGGCAAGGCCATCATTCAAAAATAGAAGGTGAAATAACGAGCTTCCCAGACAAAACAAGGCTGAGGGAATATATTAGCACCAAACCAGCACTGCAAGAAATATTAAAAGGACTGCTGTAATTAGTAGAAGAAATAGGAAGAAAAATATAACCATAATAAATAAAAATGGCAATAAATAAGTACATATCAATAATAACCTTAAATGTAAATGGATTAAACACTCTGATCAAAAGACACAGAGTAAACGATTGGATAAGAAAGCATGACTCATATAGATGTTGTTTACAAGAGACCCACCTCACAACAAATGACTCACATAGGTTGAAAGTGAAGGGATGGAAAAAAATCTTCCAAGCAAATGGAAAGGAAAAAAAAAGCTGGGGTAGCAATACTCAGATCTGATAAAATAGATTTTAAAATGAAGGCCATAAGTAGAGACAAAGAAGGCCACTACATAATATTGAAAGGATCTATCTAACAAGAAGATATAACCTTGGTAAACATATATGCACCCAATATAGGAGCACCAAAATATATTAAAATCTTCTGGAGGACTTCAAAGGAGAAATCGACAGCAATGCAATCATAGCAGGGGACTTCAACACCCTGCTGACATCACTGGATAGATTCTCTAGACAAAAAATTAACGAGGACACAGAGACTCTAAATGAAGCACTAGACCAAATGGATTTAATAGATATCTACATAGAATTACACCCCAAAACTTCAGAATTCACATTCTTCTCAAGTGCACATGGAACATTCTCAAAGATAGACCACATGTTAGTACACAAACTAAGTCTCCACAAGTTCAAGAAGATTAACATCATATCAAGCATCTTGTCAGATCACAATGGCATAACACTAGCAATCAATTACAATAAAAACACACAAAAAGAGACAGGGATGCCCACTTTCACCACTCTTATTTAACATAATACTAGAAGTCTTAGCCACAGCAATTAGACAAAAAGAAAAAATAAAAGGGATCCAAATCAGAAAGGAGGAAGTGAAACTGTCATTATTCGCAGATGACATGATACTGTACATAGAAAACCCTAAAGACTCCATCAAAAATCTACTAGATTTAATAAATGAATTTGGCAAGGTAGCAGGATACAAAATTAACATCAAGAAATTGATAGCAGTCTTATACACCAATAATGAACTCACAGAAAGAGAAACTAAAAAACAATCTCATTTACTATTGTGGCAAAAAAATTAAGATACCTAGGAATAAACTTAACTAAAGAAGTAAAGGACCTATTTGCAGAAAACTACAGGACATTGACAAAATAAAAGGAGGAACATATAAAAAAGTGGAAGTATATATCCCTGTTTATGGATTGGAAGAATTAACATCATTAAAATGTCCATATTACCCAAAGCAATCTATAGATTCAATGCAATCCCCATAAAATATCAATGACATATTTCACAGAACTAGAACAAATACTTCAAAAGTTCATATGAAACCAAAAAAGACCCCAAATAGCCACAGCAATCTTGAAAAAGAAAGAAAAGTAGGAGGGTTCACAATACTGGATATCAGGTTATACTACAAAGCCATTTTCATCAAAGCAGCCTGGTATTGGCACAAGAACAGGCATATAGATCAATGGAACAGAGCAGAAAATCCAGAAATAGACCCACGACATTATGCTCAATTGATATTTGGCAAAGGTGGCAAGAGCACACAATGGAGTCAAGACAGCCTCTTTAATAAATGACGCTGGGAAAATTGGATATCTACATGCAAAAAAAAAAAAAAAAAAAATGAAACTAGACCACCAACTTATACCAATCACAAGAATAAACTCAAAATGGACAAGAGACTTAAATGTGACTCATGAATCAACAAAAATCCTAGAAGAAAATGTAGGCAACAAATTTCAGACATCATACACGGCAGAATTTTTGTTGATACAATGCCTAAGGCAAGAGAAACCAAGGAAAAAAATAATACATAGGACTACATCAAACTAAAAAGCTTCTACACAGTGAAAGAAACAATCATCAAAATGGAAAGAGAACCCACTATATGGGAAAACATAATTGCCAACAACACATCAGATAAGGGGTTAATTTCCAAAATATATAGAGTACTCATACAACTCAACAAAAGGAACACAAAGAACCCAATTAAAAAATGGGCAGAGGACCTAAACAGACACCTCTCCAAACAGGACATACAAAAAAATGCTCAATGTCACTAATCATCAGAGAAATGCAAATTAAAACAACTACGAGGTATCATCACACCTGCCAGAATGGCTGCCATCAACAGATCATCAAACAACAAGGGCTGGCGAGGGTGTGGAGAAAAGGGGACTCTAGTACACTGCTGGTGAGAATGCAGACCGGTGTAGCCACTATGGAAAACAATATGGTGTTTCCTCAAAAAATTAAAAAATTGAACTTCCATTTGACCCAGTGATCCCACTTCTAGGAATATATCCTAAGAAGCCTGAAACACCCATCAGAAAGAACATATGTACCCCTATGTTCATTGCAGCACTATTTACAATTGCTAAGATCTGGAAATAGCCCAAGTGTCCATCAGTAGATGAATGGATTAAAAAGCTGTGATTCATATACACAATGGAACATTATGCAGCTGTTAGAAAGAAAGATCTCTTATCCTTTGAGATGACATGGAGGGACCTGGAGAGTATTATGATAAGCGAAATAAGCCAATCAGAGAAAAACAAATACCACATGATCTCACTTATTTGTGGAATATAATGAATAAAAAAAGCTGATGAACAAAATAGACCTAGAGACATAGAAGTAGGGTACAGACTGACAAACCTCAGAGGAGAGGGGCAGGGCAGGGGAGGGAGGGATGAGATAAATCAAAGAACTTACATGCATGTATGTGTAACCAATGGACATAGATAACAATGCTTAGTGGGGGAGGGATAGGGAGGAGGGTGTCTATGGGGAAAAAGGAGAAACATCTGAAACAAAAATAAATTAATAAAAAAAAAAGAAAAATGTAAAAAAGAAAAGAAAAACAAAACAAAACACGAGTACTATTCCTCAACTTTGAAAAAGTGATGGGTGAGGAGAGAAGTGGAAAAGATGGCAGGTGGGGAATGATCTAGTGTGGGATCTGTTGATTTGACACTAATTTTGGTAATTGAAAATCAGTGCAGCTTTTCCTAGTGGCCTTGGATGGAATACGTCCAGATAAAACACAATGCACTTGAACTTATAAAATGACCCATTGACTGACCTATGGCTCTGTTCTGGCATTTCAGTCTTCCCTACTCTGATTCATTATCTCTCCTTCTTTACCCTTCATTGTGTCCTGGAGACTGCCCCATACAAACTTTACCAACAGGATCTCTTCTGTTCTTAGTTTGCATTGTTTTTGGCCAATGTGGAGCCTTGGTGAAAAAATCAGAAGGAAAGAATGTGAGTTTGTCCCATTTTTCCTTCATTTTCTTCCCTGCATGTGCTGTTACCCTTGTCAGGGAGAATCTTTTCCAGCACTTGCCTCTCAGGCTCATCCTCCACTCTGCCTTAGATCCTCCAGGCCGAAGCATGTGACGGATTTGTGCTGTAACTAGCCCTAGAATACAGTACTGTCTGTTTCAGTTCTCTCACATTCAATCCACAGGTCTGTAAAGAGTCCCTTTATTAATATCTGTCCTCAAATTTCTGGTTTCCCCAACTTTGTTGAGGTATAATCGACAATTATGACTGTATATATGTAAAGTGTATAATATGTTGATATAATATAAATATATAGTGAAATGATTACTAAGAAGATCAAGATAATACATGTATTATCTTACATATTTAAATTTTTCTGCATGTCTGGTGAGAATGCTTAAGATCTGCTCAACAATTTTCAAGTATACAACATTGTATTATTAACCATAGTCACCACGCTGCACACTAGACCCTCTGAGCTTGTTCTTCACTATCTGCTTCCCACTGGACCCGGATTAGGACAAGGTCTAAAGCCATTTAATTATAAGTCCACAGAAATATTGGAGTTTTTACTTAAAGGCATAATAAAGAAATTCAAAGGTCAAAACTATTTAAGAAAATTGGATTCTGTAAAAAAATACAAGAAAACTTGAGATTTCCATAAAACACTTTGGTTATAATTTTTATTATAAATACCATTTCAAATATAAACATATCTCTGAAGTGCACATTTTGTTTAAAAAAAGAACATTCTTTTGTTTCCAAGGATCCTACTTTATTTAGCTCAAAGTCTATTCATTAATATTTATTTGCTTTCCTTTTTTCTTCTTAATATCTACATGTTTTTATCCAATGTTTTATGCAATTTTCAGGCACTTCTAGACCCAACCAAGAGGTTCACACATACTTATTCTCTTTTAACCTAGATTTGCTTGCACTTACATTGGAAATAAAACAAATATTGCTATTCTCATTCAGGATACAATGATGAAGTCATGATCTAAACTATGCCATCTGCTCTAAAGTCAGGTACATAAAATAGCAAACACATTAATAAACAATAAATGAAAAACAAACAAATGAATAAATAATCATAGACTGGGGGGGGGGAAGACAAAGCAAAGATCTCTGAGAACCAACAATGAAAGAGGAACACACTGCCCGGCTAGCGTGGCTCAGTGGTTGAGCATTGACCCATGCACCAAGAGATCGCCGGTTTGGTTCCCAGTCAGGGCACATGCCCAGGTTATAGGCTTGATCCCCAGTGGGGGCATGCAGGAGGCGGCCAGTCAATGTTCTCTCTCATCCATGTTTCTATCTATCTCTCCCTCTTCCTTCCTCTCTCTCTAAAGAATCAATAAAAAAATAAATAAAAAAAAGGAAAATGAGCATACAGCACTAAGCATGAGATAAATCTTCCAGCCTGCTGAGCAGTGGGCTTAAAAGGGGTCACTTTGGCAGGGAATTTGACCTTAGTTGGGTGATAAGAATTCAAATCAACCCACATGTGATAGGCGACTAGAATAAGAATCATGGAAAAGCTGTATGGTTTGTCATGGCTTAATAAAACCGTATTTTGATACCTGGACTAAAGAACCTACTGAAAGCTGATAGAGGCTGAATTATTTTATATATAAGAAAGAGTAAGAAAATACATTAAATAGATCTAAATAATTGATATAAAGTTCTTTGCATAACAAATTTAAGACACGATGACACATTATTAAGTTATAAAATTTCAGAACTACAAAGGGCATAAACAATTATGTCAGACACATAAGGAAACATTAAATATCTTTTTCAAGATCTCACAGGTAATTAATGAAGAAGACATGATGGTCAGCATCTTGATACAGCTTTCCCATCTTTTGCATAGATCTTGCATTTTCCTTAATTGTATGTTTAGATACTTACTGAGACATTTCTCACTTCAACAGTACAGCTTTCTTCAGTCATTAACACTTGAATTGTAACAGCAAATTTGCCAGACCTAAATCCTAAATTAATGATAGATTAAAGTATCAGTGCAATGAATATTTCAGGAGTTGAACCAATCATGGTGTGTGTGTTTTTTTAAGTAACAACTGAAAAAAATGGGTCAGCAGAAAAACAACTCATTACAATTTTTACTTGCACATTTGTCATTTACTTATTAAAAATGTGTCAAGTAGTTATTATGTGCCCGATACAGATTTAGATGCTATTGACAACACTGAAGAGGGAAATTTAAAGATAAGATGATTTCAGATAGTGATAAGTGAACAGAAGAAATTAAAATGTTAATGAGCCTCAGCAAAACAAAGTCAAGGGATGCTAGCTTCATCAGGTAAAACATCTCTTATTACATGACAATTGAGCAGACACATAATTATTGAGATATTCAGTAATCAGAATATTAAAATAACAGGAGCAAAGACTCTGTAATGAGTAAAAATAAAAGTAATAGGGCAAGAATAAAAACTTGGTGTAACATGAAAACAATAGTAAGTACTGAGTGGGTGTAGTACAGGAAAGAGATAATTTTATGTGGGGAATTTTAGACAATGTTAATGTGTTGGATGTTATTCTAAGTAAAAATGAGAAGTCTTTAGATTAAAAAAAATTAATAATTAAAAAAAATAATCGGGGTTGAAGTACATGATTTGGGATTTTAAAAGATCGTTCCCTTGCTCTAATCTTGAAAGAAAAAACATTTCAGACAATAGAAGAAGGGGAGAAAATTCTCAAATAAGTTAAATATTCTGATGTGTCCAAATGATTGAGAAACTTATGAAAAGCTGAACAATTGTATTACTCATTAAGAAGATACAAATTTTAGCCCTGGCCGGTGTGGCACAGTTGGTCGAGCATCATCCTGTGCACCAAAAAGTTGCTGGTTTGATTCCTGGTCAGGGCACATGCCCAGTTTGCTGGCTTGATCCCCACTGGGGGCCATGTAAGAGACAGCCAATTGATGTGTCACTCTAACATTGATGTTTCTCTCCCTTTCTCTCTAAAAATCAATAAAAATTTAAAGAAAGAAAAACGAAGATGCAAATTTGCTGAATGTGGCCATAAAATTGAGTAAAAGAAGACAGATCCAAAAGTACATTGTTGTTTCCATTTATGTAAAGTTCAAATACAGGCAAAATTAACTGCTACTTGTAGACATTCTTGATCCTCTAGTCATGGAATATTGATTATTGCCGAAGTCCTACTCTATTTTATTTCTGGATATAGAAGGTGGCTATACGATTATATACATTTTGAGAAAATTTATCAATGTGTGCACCTAATTTGTCAATGGTTCTGTTTTCCTTCACCTCAATGAAATGATGGAAAACAAAATGATGAGTTTTAATTCTATGTGACACATAACTGCATATTGAAATAGTGAAAAGAAGACATTGCTGCAATGGCTGGAATAACAGTGGTTTGTACCAGATGTGAGAAGGTGTGGGGTGATTGGATTCATCACGCATTCTGGAAGCAACAATTATATATATTATGTTAGGCTAAGTACAATTATTTATGAAATTCAGTTCACATCTTATTTCTTGATATGTATAAAAGAGGTCTCAGAAACAAACAAACAAAAACCCAGCAATTTAAGTGAATACATTTTATGTATGTTCTGCAAAAAACATATCTGAATTTTGTGAAAAATATCTTTTCAATCATTTCAGTTTATTTCAATTATTTCTTAGATTTTAAAGAAAAAAAATAACTTGTGGTGACTCCTAACATATTGCATATAATTTCTTAAAAAGTGTTTTTGTTTTTTTTCAGCTAATGACTATTTTAAGCAGATTATAATTCTAAATTCTCTCACTTTTTCAATATGACATTTTAACTTTTTTAAAGCATCTCTTCAGTGAATTGTTTTCAAAATAGAGCAACGTAATATAGCTCAAGGCTCCAGGCTTTCCACTTTTGGAACAAAGTCATCAGGAAAACAGCTTAGGTAATAATTTAATGGCTAGATTTGTAGTGCAAAAATACTGGCAAGAATCCTGTTGAGGAAATGATTAAAGGCCAGCCATGAGATGTTAACAAAGATAAACCTAACTTTCTTGTCCTTTATCCTGTTCTTGACCTCTGCTCTCCTGTACCCCATGACCATTAGCTCTAAGCAGAAACTACTTCATTAGATGGAAAGATAAGTCACTATGGTATAATCTTTGAGAGCAGTGCAGCCCATGTGTTGCTGGAGAAAAACCATTGAAATAAACAAAAAAACACTCAAAAAGAACAAATACAAGTTATTTATTTAGAGGTTGTATACCAACGTATCAGCCACCATCATTTATGTTGGCTGGAGACCCCAAGACCGGCAGAAGTTGGGGATGGATGCCTTATACAAAGAGAAAAAGGAATATATCAGGTATGCTCTGATGGGAAATTTTAGCAAGTGTGGAAATGAAGACCATTCAAATAAGAACAAAGAGAGTCTATATTTTAGAACTTGCTATATAACAAGTTTTCTACCATCACTTTCCCCTGACAAGACTCAAAGTCAGGCAAGAAATTAAAAAAGCTTTGCAAAGAACTTATATGAATATACGCATAACCAATAGACACAGATAATAGTGTAGGGAAAGCAGGAGGGGGGCGGGACTGGGGAGGGGGTCAAGGGGGAAAAAGAGGGACATCTGTAATACATTCAACAATAAAGATAAGTTAAAAAAGAAAAAAAAAGCTTTGCAGTGAAAAGAAAGAGAAGACCAGGTATGCTTCAGATATGCTCTCCTTAGGGCATAAGGAAGCTGAAGGTGGGTTACTTAGAAGTGGGCACTCTATGTGGTTTTCTCTTATTGGTCCACAGTTGGCAGTGGGAATAAAAAATATAAAAAGAAGTCCAAGTCATTCACCAAGTCCTGACTCTTTTGGGTCAATAGCTGCTGGACTTGTTCCTGCAGAGGTTGTGAATTAGAGTTGTATTGTCATTTATGGGCTATCATTTATGTATGTATGTATGTATGTATGTATGTATGTATGCATGTACGTATGTATTGAATCTGTTACTCGAGCTGTGTTACATCACCCAATATTCTCTGTAAAGCTGAAGGATCTATTCCTTCAGATTCATGCCTCTTTTCTTAGGAGAATCTTACATCCAATTACTGGTTGATGTGTGGTTTTAAAGGCCCAAAGCACTTTCTCCATCTCAGAAAACTCTGAAGGGATAGTACAGCTCCGGAGCACCCCAGGGGTTTTGCCAAGGTCGTGTTATGACTGCATTCCATGGCCACTTTTCTCTCCGCCCAATCCTGTTTCTTCTGTTTCTCCCAATTGTGATCACAAGACTCCCAATGAACTTTCTTCAAACTTAAATGACCCCAGGGAATCTGACCTTCTGCTTCAAATAATATTTCTCTTTCAGCTAGAGATATAATGGTTTCTTTGGCCACACCTGTGAAAAACCTTGGAATCACCATTAACAGAGTTATTTTTAAACATAGAAGAGTTTACAACTTAATTAAAAGTAGTTAAGACATAATGATAGATCTATCTATACCTATATTTTTCAATCTAAAGCAAATCAACGTCTCTGTGTGTTAGAAGATTTTTATACTCTGTCAATCAGGTGTTTTAACTTTCTTTCCTTATTTGATTCTTAAATTACATGACATTTTTAACAGTTCTTTTCCTTTACTCAATTATGGTCTTTTTTCCCCCAAAACTTTAATACCCAAACTTTGTTAATTCATCAGTTACTATTTCACATAATATCTTTCAGTTGTGATGTATTGGTATATGCTCACGTTTTCCCTTTTTATGAAGTACAAAGTACTTGGTTGTCCCACACCACGAGCTCTTCAATATGTGGTCTTTCTAATTCTAGTAATTTGTTTATTTTCTTATTCTGACCAATAGATTTTATGCTCTCAAAGCAATAAGATGTAAATATTTACTAAATTATTAAAGTGTATATACATAGGCATAAAATCTGTTTGCAAATGTTTCCCTAAAATGTTCATAGAATTGATATTTACATCTCTGCAACTGTCAATCAACAGAAATGGGATGCCAGGCTCAAGGAAATATAAAATTTTCTTAAAGATATAGAACTCATTGGAAACTATCATAATTAGAAGTTATCTTAAAATCTATAAATAATTACTAGAGAATGCCTGATCATCTAATTTGTTCACATATGAATTATTTGATTGTTTTGGAATAAACTTGATGGTAATTGAAAAGAAATAGCATAGCTTAAAAATGGGTTTTATTTTTTACATTATATCCAAGTATGTCCTCTCCTACTTATAGACATAATATACCATTTGCCAAACATTTTACAAACAACACTTTATTGATACTAACCACCGTGAATGGTGGGCCAATATTAATGTGTACACCTGCAGATGCAGTAACTGAGAAACCAGGTTCACCTAGTCATTGTGCAGTGTACCTGGTGATTAAAACCAGGTTTTTCTAGTGTCAAGAACTGTGCTTTTTATCATTTCCACCACATTGCTTCTTAATTTTCCTATGAACATTTTTACATATAGTTAAATTTTTGTCCTAGTCTTCTTGTACTTCTTAAATTAAAATCTAGAAATGAGTACCATTTGTAAGGATGCATTATATTTGACTCTACTAAAGAGTGTGTTTCTAAGATTCTCACAATTATTTCTCATGCACTTCAGTGATGCCAAGCAATAAATTTCACTTGAGTTCTCTTCAATTGGCTTCAAAAGGCAGTAGCTTTTAATTAATCTCTTCTTTACTAGTTTTTCTGTACTTTATAATACCCATTAGCTTTGACTAACGTGTCCTAGGACATCAAATTTTATGCTTTTGTTTTGTTTAAGAGCTTGAATAAATTTAATTACTGAATGTTTTCTCGGATTCTAAAGCTTTGGTAGATTTTTTTCTTCACAGATTATATTGTAATTTCTAGGCTATTAGCCATATTCTTATATTCTTCTCCATGGGGTGTATATAAAGAGATGTCAAATTTCTCAGCACCTAGAAGAGGTATATATGTGAACATGCATCCCAAACATTTACAATATTTATAATTGTATTCATTTCATTCATTTATAAGCTTATTAATATGCATATTTTCTGCCAATCTTCAAATTCACTAAAAATACTGAAAGCTTCATTTTCTTTAATATATAAATCTATCAATGAGTTTTCAATAATTTTCTTAATTGTATAAAAAATAAAAGAGGAAAAGGACACAAGAAAACCAGTAGATGTGACTACTATTTATCACAGTAATTTATAATTATTTGCAGAGCCCCAAATCTGAAACTTACAACATTTCTAAAGCATTTGCTACAAGACTAGCTCTTTAATTTGCACTCTCTTGTGAAAACCTGTCCTCCAGCAAATTCTTGCCCTTGAATTCGAATTGAAACATGGGTGAAATATAAGTTCACCAGTGTTCTGAGCACCTTGAAACAATGTGAACATTTTCTTTTGTTGGACCAAGAAAAAAGGAGGAAAAGGTACCCCCTTTTGTGAGTGGATGCTTTCCCATGTCAGGGAACAGAGTTGTGAGGACAGAGAGTGGTCTTCATTTAGACTTCTCTCTTTTTTTTTGGGGGGGGAGTACGTTTATTAAGGCTAGGGACAGTGAAACAAGGAAAGACAGGATTGAAGAAGCAACAGGAGAGACATAGGTGAGGCTGCTTTGTGTCTCTCTAGAAACGTTACAGGAAAGAAACGAGCCTAGGCGGGGCTGCTTTGGCTCACTGGAACGTCAGAAGAGAGAAGAAGCAAATGGACAGAGACTAGACGAGGTTGCTTTAACTCTCTGGAAATGTTATGGGACAGAAGTGAGCCAAGGAGGAGCTGGTGTCAGCCCACTGGAGAGTCAGAAAAAGGGGGCCTTGGGAACAAGCTTAGGGGGTTAACTGGGATATGCTGTTGCTGCCCATTGCTCCCCTGGTTGCAAGTCTCGTGGGGTCCCTTAGAGTCTGGGAGGTGCAGGCCTGTGGGGGAAGGAGAGGAGGGAGGTGCAGGTGCAGGCGTGCTCCTGGGGAGAGAGCCCGTTTAGTCTTCTCTGTCTTTTCACTTGTGCTCTGTTTTGCGGACCACAAAAGTGACTTTTGAAAATCGCAGAACAGTAAGGTAGAAGGAAATTTTATTCCAAAAACAATGGTACCGCCATGTCTTTTTAGGACTGTTGAATATTAGATTACTATGAAATAGAGTAACAGATTTCTAAATTATTTAATTTGCCATTTTACTTTGATTGTTTGGTACTGCAGCCAAGTCTGTATGCAAAAAACAAAACAAAACAACAAACTTCGTTTTTTATGCGGGAAGCCATAGCGACACCCAGAAGACGACAAAAATGATTGCTATAGGAAAACAAACAAACAAAAAGCAACTAAAGATAAACTTCCCATAAAAATTATAAAATAGGAGGAAATGTACACTGAGGAGGACGTGTTCCCAGCAGCATACAGAATCAGTCTACTCTTTTTGAGAGAATATTTTCCCAGTGGTTATGCTCAGTGAGTATAATCATTCCTGACAACCTCAAGGTAAAGCAATCTGTATATTTGAAGATATAAAAAAGAGAATCAGCTAAACTTTGATGATAACTAGTTTGTCATATAATGATATGATGACATTTTGATTTTTAGAGGTTAAAAATCAACATTATGACTTTAGGTAGGGCTGCCATAACAAAATACCACAGGTTGGGTGGCTTAAACAACAGAAACTCATTTGCTTACAGTTTTTGAAGCTAGATGTTTGAAATGAAAATGTAAGCAGGGTTTTGCTTTTAGTTTTTTTTCCCCTGCTGGATGTATGAATGATCCATATTCATGGAGCTGATAAGGACTGTTTTACATTATAAGAAGCATATATAAAGAAAAGAATCTTCATAAAAACAGCATTAAGTGTGGGTGGAGACTAACAAATAGAATAAAAGTAATTCAGTTCATATATTTTGATTACTTGCTCTCCCTGGAGAATAAAACAACGTTTGTTAGAACTATTTGTAGTGGTACACATATTGGTTATGAGACTGGCACATTATCTCCCAAGGTCATGACAAAGCTTTGCCAGATGCCTTATCAGCACTTCTGAAACAAGCTGAAAATCCTCTAATGGTAGTGTTATTGTCTAATCTTATTATCAAGGTGAGTCACCAATTTACTTCTTGCCAAAGGTGAGCTCTAAGGAAGAGAATGAAGATCCCTAAGAGATAGAAAATAAATAATTACCTTTATAAAGTATTTGTAAATTAAAACTAGTAGAGAAGAAAGAAAAGACACTTAAGAATAAAAAAAAAAAATCCGTCAATCACAGATGACCATTTATATAAAACATTAGTTCAAGGTACAATTTAAGATGCTAACTCTATTTACTACTACCATACCAAGATATAGCTGGTTTGAATCACAGCTTACTGAGATTTCTAATTACTCTCTTTCCCATTTTTACTTCCTTGAAAGGCTAGAGATCTCCCATTACTGCCTTGGGTTTAAAAAACTATGTATTACCCATGAATAGCCCTGTTTATCCATTTACAACACCTGATGCCAGCCTGGATACAAAGCTCTTCCTTTCAAAACAACGCATTTTGAATATTTTTAATAAATTCGTCATACTTTCTTGAGTCCTTTATATCCCACAGCACCCTGTCTTTTTTACTCATATGTAATGATAATGTGCATAATCCTACGGGCAAGAACCGTAAGTAGCTTAAAACAAAATCAGGATCAAGAAAAAAAATTAATAGATTACTGTGTTTCTTAAATCATCTCATCTAAACTTCAAGTGAAGACATGTTTTGCCTCATAAAGAGGCTTGGATGCAGTCTGGTTTACTCTATCTGATGGTTTTTAAAATCCTTGCTAATTAGGCTTAGTGGGGAAGAAATGTCTCTCTACAGAGGCTGATAAGCTACAGGAGTGAGGGAGGATGCCAGGAGCTGGCAGCGCAGGAAAATGAGCTTCTGAAAATGGGCCCTGCTTGATTTTCTGATGCTGTGAAAGAATCCAGGGCGGCAGCAAAAGAGAGGGACAGATGGTAGGAAACAAAGGTGGTGAGTAAGATCGCTGATACATTTCAGAAACACCCCTTGTTATGAGCTGAATTGTGGTCACCCCAAATTCGTATTAAAGCCCTAACATCCAGTACCTCAAAATTTGACTTTTTTTAAAAAAAGATATAGGGTCTTTAAAGAAGTAATGAACTTAACATGGAATCATTAGGGTGAGGTATAATCCAATAGCTCATGTTTTTGTACGACATTAGGACACAGAGGGAAGGCGACTGACACGGAGAGCTGACCATGTGTACACAGTGAGAAGGCGGCCATCTGCAAGCCAGGGAGAGGGACCTCAGAAGCAACTAGACCTGCTGACCTTTTGATCTCAGACATCTAGCTTTCAGAACTGCAAGAAAATTAATGTCTGTTGTTTAAGCCACTCAATCTCTGTGTTTTGTTGTTGTTAGGGCAACTCTACCTAAGTCATATACCCCTAGATTTTTATAGAGGATATAATTCAGGAATCCATGCACCTTCCTAGAACAAGTAAATAGCAAAACACAAGACAGTGGGTTGTTCCAGAGAAGTGGCCTGACCAACTCTCTAGCTGACCAAAAGTAACCAAAAATGGTAAACAACTGCCTTGCTTTACATCTGACCTCCTGCCCCTTGGACTGACATTTTTCTCACTTTGTTCAAGTGATTTTTAAACTTCTGTTTATACCAGCTAGTAATTCTGAACTGATGTTAATTTTTATGGACAACAAAAATAATAACACAAGGAATTTCAGGTATGGTAGTATTGAATATGAGATCTGAGTGCTAAGAATCATTCCCACATCCATAAAAACTTGGAGAACCCTGATCAATACTGTAATAGGCAGATAGCAAATATGATCAAGGTTCAGATTTGTCATTCAGGGGTTATTCCGCTCATGCACAGAATTAGTGTAAATACATCTCAAAATTCAGGTTGAGCAGACTCTACCACCATGACCCCAGTGATCACCCAGGTATCAAGGGCTTATATGAAGCTTTGTCCTTTTCCATTTTGACCTCTCTCATATGTGAGAATTGTTTGATATAGATGATTGCCACTCATTTTTAGTTAAAATATAAATAACTATTTGTAAATTGCTTTGAAATGTAAATTTATAATCTTACCTTGAATTTTAAAACTCTATCTTTTACAGATTTCCATATAGTCAGGTCTAAACTACTTAAAACCTGCTCATAAGACAAGGAATTATGTTGAGAAAATAACCTATTTTCTTCAAACTATCATGGAGATATTAGGGGAAATACATATTTAAAAAGCAAAATAATCAATTATAAGTCTATTGATAAGGAAAAGTTTTAGTTCACATAACATAACTCAAAATGTTAGATTGAGGAGATTTTAAGAAAAGCTAAGACAAATGAACCATTCACATAGTAGATTAAGATAATGAGATCTTTTAAAGAGTGAATTATAGTATACGTATAATAAATTAATTTACCTTTTAAATATTTATTTTATTTTAATTGCATAAAAGAAACAGACACAGATGTAAACATATCAAAGAACTGTAAAATAAACTATTGTAAAAATAATAACCATTTTAGTTATTTTGCGGTAATATTAAAATTTATTTCAGAACACACAGAGTAAAAAAAATGCATGCAAAATCTATTATTTCCCCAATAGCACTGTGTCTTTATGATCATTGTAGCTTTATAGCATGTCCTGAAGTCAGATATTGTCATGTCTCTGACTGTTTATCAGTATTCTGTTAGCTATTGTGTTTTCTTGATTTTTTTCATGAACTAGAATCAGTTTATTGAAATTCACAAAATAACTTGCGAGATTTTGATAGGGATCATGTTGAATTTATATAAGTTGAGAAAGCTGTCATCTAACAATACTGAGTTTTTCTATCCAAGAACATAAAGTATTTCTTCATTTATTTATATCTTTGGTTTCTTTCATCAGACTTTTATAATTTTCTTCATATAAACCTTGTGCATATTTTGGTAAATTTATTAAAAATAATATTTGGTATTTTGGTGCTAATGTAAATTATATTGTTTTAAATTTTCAATTCCATTATTGTTAATATATGGGAAAGCAAATTGACTTTGGTATATACTCTTGAATCCTGCAAGAGTTACTATAATTGCTTATTGGCACAGAGTGTGTTTTTATTGTTGATTCTTCAGGATTTTCTGGATAGACAATTATGTTATCTGCAAACAAAAGTTTTTTCTTCCTTCCAATATGTATACATTCTATTTCTTTTCTTGTCTTATTGCATTATCTAGGACTTCCAGTATTTTGTTCAAAAGGAATAATAAGAGACATCCTTGCCTTATTCCTGATCTTAGTAGGAAAGCGTCTAGTTTCTCATCATTAGGTATAGTGTTAGCTATAAGTTTTTTTTGTAGATAGTCTTTATGAAGTTGAGAACATCTCCCTCTATTATGTTAAATTTTAAAAGCCTAAATCTTTAATTTAGAGCTATCATGCTAATGAGTAAAGACCTTGTACCTCATCACAAAGCAGATAGCTTCAATGAAATAATTTTTGGTTATTCTTGTTTTGTTGTTGTTCTTCCTTTTTTTTTTTTTTTAACAGCATCTAGCATCAAATAACCCAAGATAATTCTATACAGTAATGCATATTCAAGAAAGATCAAGACATGCCTGTGACCCACAACTCTAATGGACATTAGTCATTTGTCTGTCCCTAATTTTCCTACCTTGTGAGTCTTGGTCAGTGAGAGAGATCACTCCTACTGTAGAAACTGAAAAAAAATCAGACATTTACTTTCTTACGCTGTGTTGTAACTGGGGTGTTGGAACTGGATTAAGGCTCAGACAGCCAATGCACACACTTTATGCTTTTACTTTACTGCTATTACAACAAAGTAGTGTATACAATGAAAAACTTACTCAGATGATAAACAGTAGGGACGGCAATTGCAGCAGCAGCATCCACTCTATAAGGCATCGGTGCCTGTGGTATCAGTGCTGCTATTCTACGCCCAGTGCCAGTAATATGCCCACTGATAAAACAAATACTCCTAGAGCTTTCCTCTAGTTCCTGCCAAACCATGGCTGCACAATCCATGTTTAGTGTTAGCACTCCACATCCACCTGAGTGTCGGTGCCCTGTGTCACCTGGTGTTCAGACTGGTTTTTGAGATGAGTTTTAACTTCAGCTCTTTATCATTTTTTTTGTTAATTTATTTCTATTTTCTAAGCTTCGATTTCATGCTACCCACCAAAGTATTAACCCATCCAATATTCCTTTAATAAAATTATTTTTATGCTTTAATAAGACAGAATCATACTCTGTTGATTGCAACTAAGATTCCAGTGTAATTGTCTGTCATTGATAATCTGCTGTGGGAAAAAGCAGGACATAATTGCTTTTGGATTCTTAGGAGTTAGAATGTATAATTCTTGATCTCACTGACTTTGTGAGCTTGTAGCTCCCCAAACCCTCAGAATGTCCTGAGAGACAAGAGCAATGACACATCTCGTGTTGTACTATCTGTCTCTGGTCCTCAGTTCCTGAAAACACTTCGGAGCCATAAAAGTGAAATGGGTATCACGTTATGCATAACGAGTTCTTTTCATCACAATGGGGTTTATGTTAATAAAGATGACTTTTTCAAAGCACCTAAAGATGTGGGATGATGGCCAGGAGAACCAACCAGGTAATTAGAGGTTTGGAACTTTCAGTCCCACCTCCAATCTCTGGGGAGGGGAGAGGGGTTAGAGGTTGAATCAATTGCCAAAGGTCAATGATTTCATCAATCATATCTAAGTAAAAACCTAAAGGAGAGGGATTAGAGAACTTATAGGTCAGTGAACACATGGAGATGTGGGGAGAGTGGTGTGCCTGGAGAGAACATGAAAACTCCATCCCTCTTCTCACATACCTTGCCCTGTGTATCTCTTCCATCTGGTTGTTCTTAAGTTTTATCATTTGTAATAATAAGTAATCTAGTGAGTAAATGGGTTTTCCTGAGTTCTGTGAGCCATTCTAACACAATAATTGAACCCAAGGAGGGAGGTTGTTGGAACTTCCAGTCTATAGCCCCATTGGTCAGGAGCATAGATAAGAGCTTAGACTTATAGCTGGTGACCTATATATGTGAGTATGTGTGGTTGGGGGCAGTCTTGTAGTACTGAACCTTTCACTTGTGGAATCTGATGCTATCTCTGGGTAGATAGTATCCGAACAGAGGTGAATTCTTAAACATCTTGCTAGTGTCAAATAAGTGTTTGTTGGTATGGGGGAATTTCCCCACTCCAATGCTGGAATTGGGTCTGGGAACCTAATTTAACACTGAGTCTCCAAACTGATCTAAAATGACTAATTGACCTGTTTCCCACCTCTGCCTGCCTTAAGCTACATATATATGGCTGTTAGAAACATAGTTGTGATATGTAGATGTAACCCAATAATCTATATGGTTAATCACGAGAAAAATTGCACACATATTCTTTTATGACTCTATAGTTAGATTTGCTCTTTATCTTTTTCTCCCTTGAGTTTCCTTAACATATATTTTATATAACTAAAGCTATTATGATCATTATTCTACATAATTTATCTCATTTTTAGTCATACCTTTAATACTTAATATTATTTTTATAAATCATTAGAAAATATTGATCATTAATGGTTACACATTTAGCATAACTTACTACACAAATAATGTTGATCATATACTTATAAGGTTATTTTCAAAGTGTAGAAATATTCTATAGTTACCCACTAAAACAACTATAAATAGGCCTAAGGCATGAAATTATATGGTCTTCATATTTATGTAAGCTTTGTTCTTATCATCATACAAATTATTCCACTTATTTTGACTTTCATGCTTTCATACACAAAGGAGAAATAAATGTATGAAAATGACTTTAGTGACACCCATGCACTATTCCAAGCAAACACACCAAGTTAAAGGCTCAAAGTATTAAACATACACACATTAATATTTTCAAGATTTTTAAGTTTATACAAAAATTTTGGCCATGATTTGTGTCTAAAGAAGACAATGTATAACAAAGTAAAGAAAACCTTTCATGCTTTCAATAACACAAGGAATAACCTAAAGAAATATGTGTCACTCTTGTCTAGACTTGCACTTCCATTAGGTGTCCACTTAGAATTTGTTGTAATAAAAGCCACATATTGGAGACACTACCATTTCTTAGGTAATACCTGAGACACGTTATTACCATTAATAGATACCATCATTAAATGTAGGTGTGGAGGGCCACACTCAAATTTTTTGAAATATGTTTTTATTGATTTTTTAGAGAGAGAAGAAGGGAAAGAGAGAGATAGAAACATCTATGTGAGAGAGAAGCATCCATTGGCTTCCTCCTGCACACTCCCTCCCGGGGACCCATCCCACAACCCAGGCATGTGCCCTGACCAGGAATTGAACCGGGACCTCTCAGTCCATGGGAGGTTGCTCAATCCACTGAGCCACACTGGCTGGGCTCAAATTTTTGACCAGAAGAAACAGACAAGAAATACATTTTAGAATATTCTTTTGTCTTCTAAATTTAAAAAAAGGTCTTTTGTTGGGATGCTGTTTGGAGCATCACAGGATTCCTTGTACCCTAGTTTGTCCATTAAAAAAAAAAAAAATGGCTGCCTCGGTAACCAGAGACTGAGGAGTCAAGTTGCTGAAGAGTAGGTTACTTTAGACTAGGGAGTTGACATTTTGACGGCCTAATTTTCCATGACGAAAGTCCACACAGATGACTGCAAAGAGGAGTCAGAGAAAGCAGCGCGACATTTGACAATAGTACAAAGTAGGAGAAACAAAGTTGAACTTCAGAACTAATAATGCTACCAGGACTTGAGCAGCCAAGATACTCAAAGAAAAGAAACAAGGAACCGAGAATTTACAAGAAAATGCCCATACCAGGAAGATGAAAATAGCTTTTTTTCATGCTAATGCAAATTGGAATCAAAGCTGACAGAAATCAATTTCTGGAACAAACAATTTTAAATTAAAAAAATATATATTTATTCTATCCCTGACCATTTTGGCTCAGTGGTTAGAGCTTTGGCCAGTGGACTGAAAGTCTCAGGTTTAATTCCTGGTCAAGGGCATGTACCTGGGTTGCAGATTCCATCCCAGGCCCTAGTTAGGGTCATGCAGGAGGCAACTAATTAATGTGTTTCTCTCACATCGATGTGTGTGTGTCTCTCTCTCCTCCTCCCTACCTTCCACTCTATCTTAAAATATATATATATTCATTTATTTATTTATTCCAGCATATAAAATTAAGTCAATGTGTAAATCTCAACACTGCTTTGTCAAATTTTGATTAATTTTGTAATTACATACAAATTTTAGAACATTGTATATAAAATCAACAATTAGGAAGTAGTTAGTGTTTAGTTTTAAAGACACAATTTGTGTTTTTGTATGTTTTAATAATGTAATTCAATGTTTTTAGATTGACTTTTTGTTTAAAATTATTTAAAATAACTTTTGAAAGAATGTTTTAACTTGTATTTTGTGTAAATAATCTTGATTATTATTTATTGTTGTATAATTAAATATCTATTGTCATTGAGACATTTCTGAGCATCATGGATTAGAAAATTGAATCAGGAAAAAATAATCTGAAGTGTGCAACAACGTAAAGTGAAAAGTACATGTTAAAGCTCATTATAAATGGGGATATTGTACAATTTATCATTTAACATGGGGTTAGAGTAAAAGGGTGGTTATTTATTATTGTGTCAGGAAATCAGATCTATACTGGACTGTCACAGAAAATCCAGCTATATAATAATCCAATGCATAAATCTCTGTGATTTAACAGAGCATAGAGTTCACAATTTATTAGGCCATAAATATTGATTAAAGTTGATTTTTAAATAAATAAACTGAGGCTGTATTAACAGTTTTAGAATGAAAATGAAAAAACAAACAAAACAGAATTTTTGTGAATTTATAGGGATATTATTTCCTATACTTGCCTCTTTGGAGAAATTACCACTAAATTAATTTTTAATGGAGTAATTAATAATAGATGGTATCAAAAATGGAATATCTTACAATGAATATTGTTAAATTTTCTCTTTATCATTCACTTTGCTTATATCTTAATATAACTCAGTAACATTGCAAACATTTAGTATATTTTAAACACAAATTCTTTCTCCTTGCTTATCATAATTGACATACAGTCTAGATTATTTTCCATAGTAAATATTCAAATTATAACTGATAGCTCAAAGTATTATTATAAATACTATATAGAAAATGTAATTAGTATACATAATCGTTTCAAAGTGACTTTGAGAAATTTATTGACAATAGACAAAATTCTAAGAGTCTCTTTAAGGAAATCATGGTCAATTAAAATACAAGCCCACTTTTTACATTTGAGAGTCCTGAACTACAGTGGGTTGGGCAAAACTCGTTAGTCTTTGCCTGCCTTAATTTCTGCCCTGCTGAAGTGAGGATCCCAGAAATCTGACAATTGCAGACTCAGCTGCCAGTCTCTCTACTATCTCAGCGGATGTACCACTTGGCAAAGTTGGCAGCAATACCTACCATCTGAAAGTAGGCTATCACTCACATTCCGGCTTGCCTGGTACAATTGTAAATTAAAAAGCTATGTTGTATATACAATTCCAGGGTTCATATCTACCCCTTATATGTGGACTAGCAATGTCAGAGAATTTTAAGGAAAATCCAAAGAAGTCAATTCAATTAAGTTGGATGCAATATTTGATACAAATTTGTCAACACTGTGTCTTGACTGGAAAGCACCTCACATACCATTATTGTATAAAATGCATCAAAAACTCAATCCTAATGATGATCAATATTTATGTGCGTGAAAAATCACAATATTCCAATTAAGTATGATGTGAGGTATATTTCCATTCCATGCAAATATCACACCTCACCTTCAGCTTGGGATATACATAAGTTTTAATCAAGGAATATCTTAGATTTATTGAAGAAAACCCTAGTTCCTCCTCATTCTATGAAATTTACATAGGTCATTTAAATAAAGTTCCTCAATTTCTGGAATATAGAGAATTAAGGAAGAATTGATAAATTTCAGACAATTCCCTCTCTGACTTGTAATCATTAATGTTTTACGTGTTTAACAGTTAGTCCTTTGGGAGGTGGAGGGGAAGCCCTGACCTTTATGATTTGTTGATTCACATGGTGTAAATACTCCCATAATAACTGATTATAAGCTACTTGAAAATTGAGCAATCAGCTCCCATGAGCCCACATGAGCTGACTAGCACAACATTGTTTGTATTCTTCCTATGAAGGGAAAAAGTTACATTGATTGATTTGCATATTCCTCTAACCACTACATATAACCTTAGGGATGTTCACATTTTCTTCTTTTTTTTACTATATTGAAATTATTAAAGTTACAATGGTTCATAAATCCATACGCATTTCAAGTGTACAACTCAGTAAAACATCATCTGCACACTGCATCTTGCACTCACCACCCAAAGCCAAGTCTCTTGCTGTCCTCATTTATCTCCCCTTTGTCTACTTCCACCTCTCCCACCCTTTCCCTCTAGTAATCAGCATACTGTTGTCCATGTCTATGTGTCATACATATTTGCTTAATCTTTTCACCTTTTTTGCCCCGGCCCTCCAAACTGCCTCCCCTCTGACAGCTGTCAGTCTGTTTTATGTGTCTATGTTTTTGTTTCCATTTTGTTTGTTGAATTACTTTATTGATTAGATTCCACATATATGTGACACCATTTGGTATTTGTTTCTCTCTGACTGGCTTATTTCACTTAGCACAATAAATTTCAGGTCCATCCATGCTGTCACAAAAGGTAAGATTTTCTTCTTTTTATGTACTTGGGCTGTTTCCTGATCTTAGCTGTTGTAATGCTGCGATGAACATAAAGGTGCGTATATTCTTCAGCATACTTGTGAAAGAAGAGCAAAGTTGGAGATATCACGCTACCTGATATCAAACTATACTAACTACAAGGCTATTGTAATCAAAACAGCCTGGTACTGGCATAAGAACAAGCACATAGATCAAAGAAAGAGAACAGAAATAAACTCACGCCGTATGGTCAATTAACATTGACAAAGGAGGCAAGAATATACAATAGAGTAAAGATAGTCTCTTCATGCCCTGGCTGGTGTGGCTCAGCAGTTAGAGCGTCGGCCCTCGGACCAGAGAGTCCCAGGTACTGTTCCTGCTAAGGGCACGTACCTCGGTTGCAGTTTGTCCCCGGCCCCAGTTGGGGTGGTGTAGGTGGCAGCCACTCGATGTGCCTCTCTCACATGGATGTTTCTCTCTCACTCTTCCTCCCTCTCTCCTTCCCACTCTATCTGAAGATAAATGCAAAAATGTCCTCGGGTGAGGATAAAAAAAAAAAGATAGTCTCTTCAATAAATGGTGTTGAGAACATTAGACGGGTACATGCAAAAATCATGAAACTAAACTATCAACTTACACTATACACAAGAATAAACTCAAAATGGATAAAATACTTAAATTAAGTCACAAAAGCATAAAAATCCTAGAAAAAAACATAGTAAAATCTCAGACATTTCTCAGAGCAATTTTTTTGTGATTATATCTCCTTAGGCAAGGGAAACAAAAGGAAAAATAAACAAATGGGATGACATCAAACTTAAAAGCTTCTGCAAAGCAAAAGAAAACATTTGCAAAATTAAAAGGCAACCCACTACATGGGAGAACATATTTGCCAATTATACATCTGATAAGGGGTTTCCCTTATCAGATGTATATATTTCCAAATGTATATATTTTATATATTTCCAAAATATATAAAAAACTTAATACAACTCAACACCAGGAAGACAAACAAACCAATTAAAAAATGGGCAAAGGACCTGAATAGACACTTCTCCAAAGAGGACATTTAGATGGCCAACAGACATATGAAAAGATGCTCAATGTCACTAATCATCAGAGAGATGCAAATTAAAACTACAATGAGATATTACTTTACACCTGTTAGATTGGCTCTTATCAATAAGTCAACAAACAACACAGAGCACTGAGAAGGATGTGGAGTAAAGGGAACCCTCATGCACTGTTCTTGGGAATGCAGATTGGAGCAGCCACTGTGGAAAACATTATGGAGTTTCCTCAAAAAATAAAAAATGAAACTGCCCTTTGACCGAGTGATGCCACTTCTGGGAATATATCTGAAGAAACCTGACTAATTTGAAAGGGATGTTTACATTTTATTTATTGTTCATTTCCCCAAAATGTTCTGATTGTCAACATTAAATTGTCTCCTATGAACCTTGTTTCTATACATTATTGGGTGTTCCTTGAAGTAAATGACCATATGTTTTACATTTTGGGTGGGGGCCTGTTTCCACTATTGCTATTGCTTTACATATAGAGAAATTATATGTAATGCTTTACATTTAATGAAGTTGGTGATAATGACCATATGAGAGTAAGGATGTACTTGTTCAAGATTAAAAATCTGTAGAGGAACTCTCACCATGTGAGTTGCCCTGCCAGTTTCATAGGAATTGACTGCAGCCCAGTGTTTGCAGCAGTCCTAGTTCACAACCAGGATTAGGCATAAACACATCGACTGTTCTTAGAGAAGAGCTGATGCGTTCCCAATGACAGACATCAACTGGAAAAAGAAGGTTCATGTGTAGTTTCTACCACATCATACTGATGTTATAACCAGTCCCGGCAGGAGAGAAACCACTGCTTTGTTAATAATTTAGTTCAAATGTCCCACTGACATATGGTTGTGTTCTTTCTCCTTGATTCAGAGGTCCTGCCTTGTTGTATCACTGTCCCCCAGTGTGATGGCACAAAAGGGAACCTGAATATGCACTGGTGATTCTTTTTGTAAGAGTTTCCACAATGTGTGCTGCTCCAGAAGGCTTGAAGTATGCATTGTTTGGGTGTTTACCACAGCCTATATTAGAGTGCTCTGAGAGGAGCATAATCTCTCTCTTCATATGTGGGAGAAATTCGAATGTGGGTCATTTCAAGGCTCTAATTGGGAAGAAAATACACTTTAAACTTGTAAAATTTTATAAAAACACTTAAAAATATTTCTAGGGAATCCATGTTAGAGTATGCATTTGGTTTAAATTGTGAGTTTTTAGGAAATCGGATGTATTCTAATAATTGCTTACAACCATCAGAATTAGGCACAGAACTAAAGATGTTTGGAAAAGCAAGAGGTCTAATGGTCTATTTCCTCTGCCACCTTAACATTAACTTTGCAGGAGTAGCTTTCAAACTGCCCGACAATATAGTGCCGTACTCCTAATAATGAGCTACTCCTCCACTTTACTCTGTTGTTTCTGAAATGTATTCTCATCAAGGCCACTTCAGTGGTTCATTGCTATCTCCCAAAGAAATTACAGGAAATATACAACAATTGCTTAAACTGTTATATTTTTTTATATACAAAGGCATTCTTGGAATGGAGTGTTACATACATTTTCTATCCTAGGTAATCAGCTACACCTAACTAAGCTTTAGTTTACACTTGACTTTGAAATATGGTTTAAAAGTTGGTATTCAAATGAGCCCATTATGCTTAATTTTGTCCTGTGAGCAACTAAGCTCTTTGTTGGCATCTAAAACACACGCATATTTTCTTTTCAATATTTTTTCTTTATTGATTTGAGAGAGATTGGAAGGGAGAGGGAGAGACAGAAACATAGATGAGAGAGAATATCAACTGGCCACTTCCTGCATGCCCCTCACTGGGGATTGGGCCCACAACTGGAGCATGTGTCCTGACCAGGAATCGAACCGGCGACCTCCTGGTACATGGGTCGATGCTCAACAACTGAGCCACACTGGCTGGGCAAGGTATATTTTCTTAACTGCACCATTTCCATTGCACCTACTTTTGTTTCTTTGGTCCACAGGAAATATTTGCATGTCCTGAATTACTGTAAGGACTCAGCCACCACCCACCTTACCTGTTTGCATGTATGATCAGCACTAGGGTAGTTATTTGCATATTAGAGACATCTTTCCCTTCCCTCAATTTGGACAAATTGGACCTATTATCACAGGAGATAAGAGGCATCCTTTCTTTCTCCATTAAATCCTGCTCTGTTAAATACTTAAGCAGACCCTTTGCCTCTACAGAAATGGGATATTTTCTCACAATATTTTGAAAGAAAAGTTTTTCTGTGGCTGGTACCATAATTTCCTTTATCCAACTAAACAAGAGATAGAATTTTAAATCCTAATGCATACATATAGTTATTCATGGCAAGTATTTTCCTTAACATGAAGATGATATCAAGAAATATTTATTATGCTAGCTTAAATCTTGATTTTCTGAAAGGGGCAGTATATTTTAAATGCATCAGTTTGAATAGGCTCACCTGAGACTTTCTCTTCAAAATAATTTGTAAACATTGCAATTTAAGTACGGTCTTATTGTTGAGAAAATTTGAAGATACAATTAATTAAATATAATTTCATGACCTTTATTATCTCAACTCATTGCTGACTCCTTTTCTTTTGAGTTGAAATTTAAAATATATATATATATATATATATTTTAATATCATGGGTAAATGCGGTAAATACAATAAGGAACTGGTTGTTCTTTTCCCCTTTAAGAATTCTCTTTACAGCCTTAACTGAATTATATTCATACTTGAATGATTCTGTCTTCATCAGACTTTCTCCACAACATTATAACTCTTTACCACAGAGTACTTTAACCTTTCTCCAGCTGGGATCCTATAACACACTAGGCCTGTGGTTGCTTAACACTCCTTATGGTTCTACTTTTCTATGCTCTATTACAAAGGCATGGGTGTGAAACAATAACTGGGGGCTTCGGTGGCAGAAGATACTTATTTTAAAGTCTGAATTTGAACACTGTTTTTGACATTCATTAGCTACAGGGCCTTAGTCACAATTCTATTGTCTCTAGGTTTGAATATCCTCATTCAACAATAATAACTAAAGCAAACTTGTTGAGCATCAAATACCACTGAGGATATAAACATGAATAAGATGTGAACTCTGCCTTCAGAAAGAAAATAGGATGGTGTCCTGTCTTCAGACCTGGAGCCCCTCACTCTGGCTCTCTTCCACCAACAGCCCAGGAACCTGCTGGGTCAATGAGATGTGTCCTACCAGCATCCTCCCTTTGAAACCATTCTCTGAGTACCAATGATTCCAGAACTTTTTTCCAACAACCCTGAAGCAGTATGCAGGGCCTGCATAATTCTCTACTTGTGTCAATTCTCCTGAGGGCAAAATATACTTTTAATGTGTACCTGCAAGGCCTGAGAAGTGGCTGAGAGACAACTATTTATAAATGTCACAGATAAAGTTGCATCTACAGGTTGGAGAGTTCAACCACTTAGACTCCACCAGGCTGGGGGAGAAAAAGGGTAGACTGCACACTATGGGCCAGGAACTCTGAGACATCAAAAAGTCAAAATTGGAATCCAGTATAACTGTCATCATGAAAACATATTTGTCCAGATAGCTAGACAAAATATGACTTGGTATAACAGTTTATAGCTTGGGTTATAATTTTTACATAAATATATGAAACACAGGTCTCCAATGAACTTGTGCTCTATATTAGTCTCTAAACCCTAAATGAACTCTTATAAATAGTAAATAAGTGCCTGATCAGAAAGACTATCTAGCCCTATTTAACCTAAAGTGGTCAGAGAGGCTACTTTTATTTTCATGATGGAAAGAAAGCTTCATCTTAATTTAGATGAATAAATATAAAGTACATAGTCAAAGTGTAGATGCCAGGTCAGTCTAAATAGTTGGGATGCTAATAAGACGCTCCTTGAGAAGAGTCAAGTTGATAGGGGAGTAGACCTGGGTTCAACAAAGCCAGATCATAAGTTTTAAAAAGAAATTAGAGTTTCTACTTTCTGGGCCAAAGTTTCTTAAAAGTATGAGAAAATATTATCTGCTATGGTGTTTATTTCCTTTTGTTTGGCTTTACAGCTTTTCTTTTCGCCCTTCAAAAAGGAGAAAGGAGAGAACCAGCTTTGTTCCAAGCACACATTGCTGAATTTTAATCACTGTATAATTCTTTCTGGCAAGATTATCTAAAGCTTGCATGTCCCTTCAAGTAACACTTTTAAAGGTCTATCAGACTGTGAGGCCAAAGGGCTATACACAAACAAATGCTTTTATTAATTCAATTTTTCAATATGGTTGAAATGTGATCTCACAATTCCTGTGTAAGCAGATTAAAGTCATAAATCTGAGTTTATCACACCACCTTGGAATTAAACAAGAGAATAAGAACTCCCCTTTCAATATGAGGACAAGAAATGGGAAAGTAAAACAGGTCAGAGTCCAAATAGACATTTCAAAGAGCAAATTTTCAATCTGTGAATTTATGCAACAGTGCGGGAAGAAGAAATAGAAAGCCTGGTTCAATACTCTCCAACCTGAGAGGTCAACTCCAAGATGAATGGTTGCTAGCCAGGCTACTTGACCACACACTGAATCCATTGGGTTCCACAGTCTGAACAGAGGTCAAAGTCAACAGGTAAAGATGTGAAAGAGAAAGTACAGTTTTACTACTATAAGTTTAATGTAAATAATAATACTTCAGTGTGTGTAAAATATAAGGTTTTAGTCCTAGTCTCCTTTTATCTAATTTTCTAAATAACCATCCATTCTCATCTTTAGACTCACGAATATTTGTAACTTGAATATAGTTTAAATATTAGACTAACCCTACTTTCAGCACTGTTTAAAAGTTAGCATTCAAAAGGAAAGAAACAAGCAACACAAATGCTCCCACCCGATCCCTGACAACTGAGTGTAGGAAGAATAAAGTCAGCAATCTTGTTTGTCACTTTGTCGATGAGGAATGTTTGTTAAAATCCCAACCAGAACTCTGAACTTTACTTATTTATTTTTTTCTTTACTGATTTTAGAGAGAGAGGAAGGGAGAGGGAAAGAGAGAAACATTGATGAGAGAGAACATCAATTGGCCACCTCCTGCATGCCTCCCACTGGGGATTTGGCCCACAACCTGGGCATGTGCCCTGACTGGGAATCGAACCGGCGACCTCTTGGTGTATGGGTAGATGCTCAACCACTGAGCCACACCAGCCAGACAAGAACTCTGAACTTTAAATCTTTCTGCAGTGAGTTTTAGGACTTTGTTGTCTGCTTCAGCGTATGCCTTTTCATCATATTCATTTCAGTTACATTTTCTTAAGCCCTTACTCTAAAGTCATCCTATACTTTTCTGAGCGTAAAACATGCACAGTCTATGACACAGATATGAAAAACAAATGTCAGGAAGCTTTCACCATAAACACTTGGAGAGCAGTTGACATGAGGGCGGAGAGCATTGTAATTAGCAAGAGGCACTGAGCGTCCTCCAGGATTCTGCCAATATTTTTGTTGCCTTAGTTCCATGACTGTTTGCTTTATAATGACGACATAAAGAGCATATTGATGTTTTATGCATCGTTATTTATACATACCCTATATTATCATAAGAAAATTAAAAATCCCTTTTGTCTATTAAATTATAAACTTTTGCAACAAGATTATATTCTGACTCTATGATAGAAATTGTAGACAAGCAGACATGTGTAACTTATTCCTTAAATTCAAGTAAATTTTAAAGATAATTTATTATCTTTACATGGTGTTCCTGAGGATGTTTATTATATCAAGAGTAACTGCTAGTCAGGTAAAGTTTAAAATAAGAGCTTCTCTACAGCATCTGAGAAATCTTCCAGAAAATCTGAAAATCATGTAGTCTCAGCATACAGATGAAATATATATATACCATTCTAAAATAGTTTCTGATTATGAAAAAAAAGGAATACCACATATTGACGGAACAAAATCTATGATAAAATACAATCTTTTTTATAAGAATAAAATATTCCACAAAAGACCTCATTATTATTAATCATATCTCTGAAATTATTCTGATTTTATTTCGGTATAAATAGATGCTCATGTAGTAAGTATATGATCAATCATGTACTTAAATAATAATGCTGTCTCAGTTGCTTTGGAAGATTAATTCTGTAGTACAAGTCCAATAAATGGTTAATTTGTATAAAACTCAAGAAAATGTATTATGTCTTGAAATATATTGATATATTCAAAGGAATAAAATGATTTCCTGTGCGACATTTTCTAGGACATAGCATCGTGATGTGTATTTGTGGTGGGAAATGTACATGCATTTTTTGGCAGCCAAAGTCATGAACTGTAGTACTAATCAGAAATATCTTGTAAACAACCTCTGAATACCATTACTGGCAGGTGTGTGGGGAGGAAGGTGTTCTTCCAACCATATATGTTAAATCCTCCTTTAATAACTTAACCTGTAGGCATGTGCCTGAGGCTTGGGCAATGAAGCCTTGGGCATCTGATAGCTAACTGTTGAGAAACTAACAGGCAGATGCAGGGACAGTTGCACATTAAGAGTTAATAGTTTTATTGGTTAACCTGAGAATTCAAAGGTAGCATGAGGAAGTGCCTAGTGTAGCAAGACGAGAGTTCAGTGACAACAGTGGTGGTGACAGCAATAACATCCCAAACAGAGAGATCTTGATGATTAAGATGGTGTATTCTAGATTTCACTTAGTCCCTGGACGTTTTGGATTTGTCATATTCTTCTAAGAAGTCTGCCTATGCTTCCATTAGGTATGGCTTTCTCTTTGGTTTTCACCAAAGACTGATTTCTTTTTATTTTATCCTCACCTGAGGACATTTTTGCATTTATCTTTAGATAGAGCGGGAGGGAGAGAGGGGGGAAGAGAGAGAGAGAAACATCGACATGAGAGAGACACATCGACTGGCTGCCACATACACGACCCCAACCGGGGCCGGGGACAAACTGCAACCAGGTACGTGCCCTTAGTGGGAACTGAACCCGGGACTCTCTGGTCCGCAGGCCAAGGCTCTAACCTCTGAGCCAATCTGGCCAGTGCCCAAAGAATGATTTCCTAAAGGCAGAACCCATTCTTTAGCATTGTATTTTACTATGGGTGATATATTGTATCACATATATTGTATGTGACCATACAATATCTGATATGTTTTTCACTGTTATACATACTTCTTCCTTTGCCTTAAACACAATGGTAAGAGTTTCTTTAGTTTGCATCGTTACCTCCATTTAGAGAGCTTATTTTGTGTGTGTTCATCCTTCCAGAAAGACTTACATTTGCTAGGTTAATGGCATATAATTTGTTTGACATTGCAAACTTTTTGGAAAGCTCTTGAGCCAAGAAGACACAAAAAAGCTCTTAACACCAGTCTCTCATACGGAGCCTGTCATACACACACCACTGCAGGCAGCTGCAGAACACAGCTTCCACTGGCCTTTCCTCCACACGGATGCAGGGCACACATCCGTCTCCTCTTCACACAAAATTATAAGCATGCTGTTTGCAGAGTAGGGCTAAAATCAAATAGAACGGAATTGGACAACAACCAAATTAATTGCCAGGCAACCTGAAAATAACATAATGAAGTAATTGAAAATATTTCTTTGCAGGGAAGTGATTTTCTGATATGTGTTTAGGTAGACCTTGCATTTTCAAGAGTTTCCCCACATACGATCTATGATTATGTGTATGGAAATTAAATTGGAAAACCTATCTGCCACATGCAATGGCTTAGAGAATTATTAAAAGAATATAACAGAGCCGAGTGAAGACCCCCTATGAATTCACACTAATTCTGACATCTTGTTCTTGATTGTATTCATCACTGGGTTCACCATACTGCAAGAAGCTTAACCCAGAGCACAACTACACATGGCAGCAGATGGAGAAGATTAAAATACTTCTCATTTTGGCCTTGGCTGGTTTGGCTCAGTGGTAGAGCGTCGGCTTGTGGACCAATGAGTCGCAGGTTCGATTCCGGTCAAGGACATGTACCTTGGTTGTGGTTCGTCCCTGGTCCTGATTGGGATCGTGCAGGAGGCAACCAGTCGATGTGTCCCTCTCAAGTCAATGTTTCTCTCTCTCTCTCCCTCCTACTCTACCTGAAGATTAAAAAATAATAATAATAAAATAAATAAATAAAATACTTCTTGTTTTGAATAAAATGAAGCTGAAAATTCTATATTTTTTGTGTGTTTTATGAAACTATTGATAGAAGACTGTGCAAGCTCCAAGAGATTTTACACAGTCAGTGGGGAAAATAAACTTTGGCTAATAAATGTATTTTAAACTTTGACAGTGGGAAATTTAGTGCTATTATCTAGATTAGACGTTTTCAACTTGCTTTTAAACTTATTACAGACCAATAGTTCTAACAAAGAAGAGGTAGTTTTGAGCTAACCACACGAAAGACAATCAAATAAAATCTTAAGCCACTCTAGTATTACTTGATGCTGCTGCTGACATTTAAGCATTCCTGTTAAAAGGAATGTCAAAGGGAAAGTCCAAGATAGAAAAAGCAAGTAATAATGTTTTAGACAGTTTATTTTCAGTTTACTTTTAACACAATAAGATGATCTCAAATGAAGTTAAATATGACCTCTCAGGCATAATTATTATTCAAATTAATTCCCATGGTTGTTATAAAATGGACTTGTTCCTAACATTGCTTACCACACATACACTTTCAGTGAGAATGAAATCAGTATATTGCAATTGACTTTACTTATTAAAATTGCTATTATATGATTAGTTAGCTAATTATAAAATATGTATTATATATATACACACACATATATATAAAACAGTGTGCATGCACTTGATTTACTAGGCATCATTTTCTTTCTGTAATTACTTTACATGACTTATACGCTTTGATTAAAAAGTATTTATTTCCACGACAAAAAACGGATCCATATTTTCCAACAGTTCTATGAAAAGTCTGATAATTTTTAAACTTATACACTACAGAATTTTAAGTCGCTAATAATATTGATTTTTTACTTCATGAATCCTTATTGATCTGCAATGAATAAAAGTTCAATCTGTAGTTCCTTGGATACATACAATATTTTACTTCCTACGAAAATCTGAAGGATTTTTAATTTTACACATGTATTGCCACTAAAGATTGTATATTGCCATGTGGGAGATTTTAAATTGTTCTTTGATGTATCAAACATTTTTGTTATAACCAGCCTTGTTTTTTTAATAGAAAATTGCCATAAGTGAGCTGTAAAATATCATAAACGTGATTTTAGTATAAAATCAAGCATTGATTGTATTAAAAGTAACAAAATATAAATTACTGGTTTCAAATGCATGAGATTAATAATAGTAGACACATTAACTTTGTGCTACAATGTGTTGAATATATTCAGAATACTTTAATGTGAGTAAATCTCACAGTCTCTGTAAGACATACTTTACAATACTGTATCCAAAGTATTCTTTAAGGTCAAATTATCATTACGTTACTTTCCTGGGAGATGTCAAGCAGTACTGTGATACGACTCTTATATTAGTTTAAGCTGAGCCTTTGTCTGCCTTACTGACCTTTTTTTAACAAGAACTATTAAAAACTACTTGGCCTACATTAAGTTAAATATATATGTATGGAGGCCAAAGGCAAGGAGAAACAAATAAAAAAGAGTCAAACTTACATAGGATGTTTCAAGAAAGATCTCTTTATGGTTTTAATTTGCTCATTCATTCATATTTTATTCAACAACAGTATTTTTTTTCTATTTTATTTCAGACACATCTAAATTTTTTTTATATAGGTTACCTAATTCAGATATTATATTGTATTTCTTCAATAATAGTGTTATTAAATTGATTACATATTTAGCTCTGGCCGGTTTGGCTCAGTCGTAGAGTGTCAGTCCGCAGACCAATGAGTCCCGGGTTTGATTCTGGCCAAGGGCACATACCTTGGTTGCGGTTCATCCCCAGCCCTGGTTGGGGTTGTGCAGGAGGCAACCAGTCGATATGTCCCTCTCATGTCAATGTTTCTCTCTCTCTCCCTTTCTCTCCCTCTCTTTCCCTCCCACTCTATTTGAAGGTAAGTAGAAAAATATCCTTGGGTGAGGATTAAATAAATAAATTAATAGATTACATATTTAAATAAGCATATTTGGCAATATTTGAAAGATTACTGTATATCTGGCTCTGTTTTGGGCACTGGAAATTGTTAGTGAACAATAGTGGCCAAAATCTTTGCCCTTGGGGGTTTACATGTTAGTGGGACAGTGAGAGAATAAATAAGATTAATGCATAAAAGATAGATTTTGCTAGATAGTAATATATGTTATGGAGTGTGGGTTTTTTACTAGAGATTTTTGCCATATAAAAATTTAAATTTTTATATGAATTTCTGAGAAGAGTTGATCCAAAAGATGAATTTTTTGTAAAGACTCAAAAGTAATGAGAGTCTGTCCTTCCTCCTCTCTGGAGGAAGAGTAAGTACAAATGCCTTGGGGCAAACAATGGTGATAGGACAGAGTCATTGAAGTGGTCCTTCATAATTGGGAGACCAGTAGATTATGCCAAAGGGTTAAGACCCTACTGTTTTCAAAATGAGATGAGAATGCATTAGAGATTTTCGGTAGATGTGTGTCATGCTCATACATGTTTCAACAGTGAATATGCAGACTGCTTTGTTGATAAGACACTGAAGGAGGCAAGGGAAGACTCTGGGAGACCAGAAAAGATGTTATTACTTTAATAACAGAGACAGAATTGACATGAACCAGGATTCTGAGGTGGAGTTAAAGGTGTCTAGCTTGGCCAGTGTGGCTCAGTGGTTGAGCGTTGACCCGTGCACCAAGAGGTCGCCAGTTCGATTCCCAGTCAGGGTACATGCCCAGGTTGTGGGCCAAATCCCCAGTGGGGGGCATGCAGGAGGCAGCCAATCGATGTTCTCTCTTATCGATGTTTCTCTCTCTCTCCAAAATCAATAAAGAAAAAAAAATTAAAAAATAATAATAATCTTAAAATAAAAAGGTGTCCATGTTATCTGCTACTTCCTCTTCTCTGAAGCTCATCAGCATGATATCTCACTTGTAGTGAACCAACATAATGTCACCACTGCCTATCCCACATATCATCACTTCTGACAAGAGACTCATTGCACACCATGCTTCATGCAGTGGACCAGGATGGTAAAGTGAACAAGATCTCTGGTCATAGCAAAGGTATACAGAGTTTATGTACTCCTGAGAATGACTTGAGAAATGTCCTATTCAAGTGAAAGCAAGTGTCTTCGGATAAGCTTATTAAGAGAAATTGTGAAAATATGTCCGATAACTAAATAGGTACATTTCATGTATCAGGGCCTCTATTGATTTGCTCCAGTATTTTTAACAAATGTTTCTCTCATCGATATATATCTAGTGCCCAGATGTTTTCTGGGCCACACTTACCAGTGAACAGCATGTGTAATATCCACTCCAGCATTGCTACCAATTTCAGCAATTGATTCCTTTCCTTCTCATATTGAAAGGGAGTTTAGCAATAATATTTCATTGAGTCTAAGCCACCATTGTATCTAGGTTTTCATTAACCAATTGAAATTAAGTCCATCCATGTCAATAATTACAACAGTGTACACATTTTTAAGGAAAAATGCAATCTTTGGGGTGTAATGTTGGTGAAATGGGAGACAGTATTGCAGACATTGAAACAGAAAAAAAAAAAGGAAATAATAATGGCTGCAGAAAAAAAAGAAGCATCAACAACAAAAAGTGCTCCCTTTTAAAGGCTGTCGATATCCCTATGTGGTCTGTAGTTGTCAAAGATTATAGGATAATTTCATGTAAATGTAAAAATCTATATTGATAGCCTGTAGCTGTCATATGCTTTTTATTTTCCAGGACAGGCATCCAAATATGGTAAATGATGACCACAATAAAAATATAAGTGCGGAATTTTTACAATTCTTTGAATTACTTAAAGTTTTCTGTTTTCACAATTCTAAAAATAATCATAAAGTCATTTTAATATAAAATGGGTAGGATCAGTTATCTATTTTCTCACTTGTTTAGAGAAGTACAGGCAATATATTTTTCCTGCTTAGACTTGTTAACAATGGAGTTGTGTAGAAAATAAACATAATAAAAGTATATCCTAAGCCTGTTTACATTCCACAAATTCTAAAGCTGGAATATTCACAGCCGTTGGATATCAAGAATTCTGTGGAATTGAGAAAATGACTTACTCTCTTCTACCTATTTTCCTTTCTCTCATTTTTACTCTGAAAATAATTAAAATGGAGGTGGTGATGCTACAATATATAAAGATCCTCAACTCAAAGATTAAGAATATATGATTTCTTGTGGACAGTATGTAATAACAGAGACCAGATTTACTCATCCAACTGAATTTAAAAAAATGACAAAAATTTGGGAACATAGCTCTCTTGTCATTGGATATTATGCAACAAAGAACACAGAATCATGAGAGAAAAGAAACAGACAAGATAAGCCTAATGAATGCCCCACTTTATCTCCTAGAGAAGTTTATAGGCCATGGTGCAGGAAGGTAAAATCTAAGAAGTTTCTGGAAGTCTACTTGAGATGAGGAGACAGTTGGAAGACCAAGTAAGCCAATGCACCGAGAGTTTTCTAAGGAAGAGTACAAGAGAGACAGAAAAAAAATCCCTGCAAAGATAGAAAATCCCAGAGATCTCTAAAGTCTCCACCCAGAGTATTTAATTGAGTAAAAACCAGCACATGGTGTATGAGGAAACTACCTAAATTCAGGAAAGAACCACCTGAAAAGATTGGAAGGCACATGCCTGAGACTTAACACAAGGCCAGGAACAAGCCTGTTCCCAACAGCTAGAGAGATACTTTTAGTTCTATCACAACTGAGAATTTTTCTCTTACTGACAAATTCACTGAGTATAACGTACTTGGATCCCCCTGTGGTTTAGGCGATGTTGCACTCTCTCTGGTCATTGAATGTAGCCATGGAGAGTTAGGGGCAGTGCTGTTCTCTGTCTTGTGGATGGATGGTGAGCATTTTTTACATGTCATATTTTAAATCTGTTTATCAGTTACTTTCTATAATATAACCAGGATTCAGATTTAATTTGAGAGTTATATTTAAGTTCTAATATGATATGTGATATACTTGTTTTGTTTTTTGTTTTAGATAATTTTCTTCTATTATGTATAAATAATTGTGTTTTCTGTGTTACCTATTACACTGAAATTGTTGGTCTTTCCTTCATATCACTTTTCATATCTTCAATTTCTTTTCAAATTCTTCCTCCATGTTAACTGTAATAATATAAAGATACACATCCTTGCCTTTGATTAGATTTTTATCAGTGGATTCTGTGTTTCTTGTGGTTTTTAATTGTGCTGAAATCTCTATTTCCATCCCATTTGGCTGTTTTTTCTATCTCTGAGAGTTTGAGCTCATGTTAGCATAAGATTTAATTTTATCATAGAAGGCACTTCAGGGGATTTTCTTCTGTCACTTGTGTCTTCCAAAAATATACTTTTTTTTTTTTTGCAAATTTATGTACTTTTCTTCTGTAGTGATTCATTACAGTTGCCATATTATTTCTTTGCAGTCTATTCATATTTAATCCAGAAATTTTAATAGAATATAACCAGATATTCTATTTACTTTAGTATACTATAGATGCATAAACATTCCCTTGTTTATTACTTTATTTTGTCCAATTTCAGAGATATACACTTTGGGGAAGGGTGTTGCTTTTTAGTTTTCCTATTGCCTGGAAGTGGGAATGAGATTGGGAAGAAATCTTTGGAAGGTACTGGTAGGTCTTGTTTGCATATAAGGCTCTCTTTTAAAAATCCTACTAAATCTCCTATACCAGAGTGATGAACAGGAAAATTTATCTTAATATCTTGGATTTTCACTTGTTTTCACAACACAATGCAGTGCTCTATAAAGTAAAAAAAAAAAAAAAAATCACCTAATATCTTTATAAGTTATAAAGGTTTCTCACTTTTATCGACTTTAGATATAAGTTTAGATATTGACTTTAGATATGTTTATACAACAAAAGGAAAAACTGAGTCTCAAAACTTAAATTTATTAATAAATATGTATTATTTCTAACATTTGGAAATGTGGAAGAGAATAAAATATTTGAAGCCAAATAGTATAGTATAGTACAGATTGGAAATATTTGCCTCAAGGAAAACCTTAGTAAGATTGGATAACTACAGAACATGGTTTATGCATGAAAACGGAAGAAAATAAATGATATATTTTTCATCATCAGGAACCCACTCAATATAATTAAGCCCTTATTCAGACATGAGAACCAGTGCATTTGTGTCTTCCCTTTGGGTCTGAACATGGAGGGATGCTGTGAACCATATGCACATATTTATAAATAGCAAACGTGAACTCACTGGTTTTGCAGAAAATATCACCATAATGTTAAGTATAAATTTTATTAGTTCAGGCTCATTATCTTAACAATTTCACAGAGAAAAATGTTCTCCATGAGAAGCTCTAAGCCTACATCCTGTAAAATCACAACCTTCGCATACTGGCTAAGCATTACCGCTCCAGATATTTCTGTTCATCTTTGCCACTGAGAGCCATACCCTCAGAAATTCCACTTGTAGAAGAACATTGCTGTGAGTTTAGCTGAGCTGCTCCATGGTGTTGCTGCCTCAGCATCCATTTTGTTTGGCCAAGCAGCCTGCAGGGGGCTTGAACAGACTCTACCCCTCCTGCAGCCTCATGCCCTAGATAACAGGCTGGAGTCACAAGCAAATGTAACTTATTCACCTGGCTTCTCCCAAAGTCCTTGTAATCAATAGTCTCTCCTGCTTCCCAGAATCTTTTCCTTGCATGTCCCTCATGATAAGACCCGTGTGACTCACCCAATCTCACTCTTAAAATTTTCATTGATCAATCTGGTCTCAGCCCAGAAACCCCAAAGCAATGCACCTACACGTGGACACTAATAAAAGCATGTATGTGCATGAGGTTCTGCTCTCTCTCTCTGCGCATGGCCCTGACCTCTCCTTGTGGCTCCTCCAAAAGCTGTGAATAATAAACATCTCTATTTTAATTTCTCTTGTGGCCTGTTGTTGAACTGAAGCTTGCCGTTCTGCATCTTGTGCTGTACTTAACAAGTTTTAATTAGATTCATAACATGTGGTAGTCAAATAAAGAGCATCTTTTTTTAATTCTCCAAATGTACTAACACATTAGTCTGTGAGAATCATACATGTACGCATGATGACATACATACATATACACATATATGTGTATATATATATTTCTGGCTAACATAAAGTTCATGAAAAATGCCTTAGGAAACCAATCCTATCTTCTCACTCATGTTACTTCCATGTACTGACCAACTATCAGCACTGAAAACGACAACACAGAAGGAAAGAAAGTCAGGGTGACCCATAGTTCTTTTTTTTTTTTTTTTTCAGTCCTTTCATACTCATTAGTAAGATAAGGAGAGCGAGTGTTGGAAAATGGGCCCAGATCAAGAAATGAAATAAAACAGTTGAATTAGTTTTGTGCAACATTTTTGCTGTTTTAAGAACAAAATACACATCCACACACCAGCTACAGATCATAAATTGTGTAATTTCAGTGATTCCATATACACACTAATTGCTCTTATATTTGCCATTGAAACTGGAATCGTACAATATCAAGATAAATGGGAAAATTCATGCTAAAAATGTAAAATTATAGTTTTTATTAGAATCGCATTCAAGTTCGCAAACAGAAAACATCATGACAAGTTAAAAGAAACACCATGGGAAAGGGGAAAGCTTTGTGTTTTATTACCTTTAACAACACTTTTTCCCTCTTTTAAGAAGAGATCCCAAATTTATTTTTTAATTTTGCACTTCCAACGTGGTTTAGCCAGCCCTCTCTGCAATTATAAAAACACACGCTGTCTGAATCAGCTTCCTTGTAAATCGTGGGGCATCCCTCTGTCCGATCTTCATAAAAAGGCCGTGGGAGCTCCAAGAATGTGTTCTCATTTAGTATTAACAAAACACAGGAAAAGAAGGCTAGCTTCTTCTAATATGACTGTCTCTTTAATAGAAAGAAAACAATCTCAGATGTCTCCAGGTTCCTCACTTCCCTGCTCTTAAAAGGTAATTCATGTTCTAGCAAAAAGGAGAACAATAGTTTGAGGACCTGGCATTGTTCATTTTTATAGAAGACTCCAAGAGCAAGGAAAAGTAAGGACAAATTATTTTGAGAGGCTATCAACGATGTGAGCCACAGCTATGAGCACCCATTCACCTACACAGACTAAGATAGCAAGTTGGTTGGCAAAGCTGTTCACACTTCCTTTTAGTTGACTTCCCTTCTTTGCCAACTGTTAACCAGTATCCCTAGATGAAGCTACTTAGGTATTTAAAAACCAGTGTTAAATGGCTTTCATAGAAAAACAAATTAGAACTGTAGTCATCAAATTTATAAATACATGCAATGCAGAAAGTGCTAACCTTCCTAAGAGTGTAGGCTTTTGTGAGTCTATCTTTGTATTTTTATTACTTTCTAAATTTAAAATTATTCATTATCAAATACATCATTTTTTGGTCACACGATATCTCATATCAAAGAACAAAAGCAAATCAGATATTTGTTTTTCTTTCTAATGCCTTCATCAAATTAAATCTGTAATGTTCTACTCTAATTGCAAAATAATAGAGGCCATTGTGCATGTGAATATGATACATTTAGAAACTTCAGTGCTAGATCAGTTCAATTACCTCATATTTTGAATAATGGTCAGATACTGCCATCTCCTGTTTACTAAATAAAGGGAAATCAGACACACACAAACACACACACGCACGTATGCACACACGCACGCACATGCGCACACACGCAGATGGAGAGATTCAGAGCTTAGCTACTTAGAGCTAACAACTCCAGATTTGTGATTATGTTAACTTCTTTGAAGCATTTGATTTTTCAGAATCAGAAATGTGAAATGAATGCAAATTGGTATCTTGCTTCTAAGAAGCAGATTTCACTTAAAACAATATAAAAACATCAGTTATATGACCATGATGCTTTTAATATGAGTATTAAGGAGGCAGACTTTTTTTTTTCTGACTGAAAATGTAAAGATATGAATGTTTCTCAAAAATATTGTGTCTCTTTACTTCTGTGTCTTACCTATATATGGAAGCACTTAATCTCGGGGACACATTTAACATCACTCAAATGTGATCACTCTTGATTTTCTGTCACTGTTGTTGGAAATTCTTTTTTAGCCATCCTCTAATTTACCAGGCTGTGTAGCTTGTATCTTCTAGAATGTTCTATCGTCTCAATAGAGATTTCATGGCTTAATGCTAATCCTTGGTGCATCTATTCTTTAGAAGTCCGTCATATTCACCACTCTGTTAGCCTACCTACTTTTCTCTTCTCATTCTCAGTCTTTGGTATCACCATATATATTTAATAGAACAATATCTAAGCAAAGTCACTATTGCTGCCTTAAATTTCTCCTCTATTTTATATTTCCTATTGTTCATGTTTTGTTGAAAAATAGGGAAAGTGTTCATTCTAGATCATAAAGGTAATAACCTTGAAGTTAACAAAGTGTTCTAGATTATTTTTTAAGATGAGTTATTTTTAAAAAATGGAAATTTAATTAGCCAGAATTAACTAGATAAACCAGCTCTTTAAAATTTAACTTAGTTGCTGTCACAAGACTAAGCATTCCTAAGAATATCATGGACATCATGAATCAGAATGTGTTAAGTGGCAAAAGGCTGTAAATAAAATCCATTTTTCCTAAAACAATAACTGCAAAAAGCAGATGAGGCCTGAAGAAATTGGATGTATCTATATTCCAAAGGAGAAGCAGCTAGTCCTGGAAGCCTTTAATATAGAAAAAGGCCTTCTCACCTTGCTATTAATCTCAAACATCACTTTATTAAAGTTGAATGTGTCCTCATTGAACTGGGAATCTACAGGACAGGTAAAGTCCCCATCTGAAGCACACTTCCTCTGTCCTGGGGAATGTCTGCACAGCTATGAAAATTACCCATTCCCTTAACACACCGTTTATTGTCCTGAATATTTAAAAGAAATTGTTTCTATGGAACCATTAGGGCTTAACTTGAAAACACTTTAAAATTGCTTCATATGCAATTATAGAACAAATAATTCATGAGCTTTCTCATGAATTAACAATGCAGTAGTAAAAATTGATTAACTCTAATTTGATCTTTAGCCATACAAAGCCTCATATTTTCCATATTGTCACTTCTTCTAGTGTCAACTTATAAATAGACAATTACAGTCTTTAAACATGCTATATGATTTTGTTCATCATTTTTATATTTCTCTTCTATTTGCTTCTTAATTTCTTGAAAATATATGTTCACCTATCACTCTGGCTTTATTTACACAGTTTTCCTGTTAAATTTGCCATGAATCATGAAATATAATACTTTATTTTATTGGTTTAAATCTACCTACTTATAGATTTTTACAAAGGTTTAACTAATTCAATTCTATTCATTGATTTAAACTTAACTTTCTTCTTATTTCTAGTTCTTTGCTAAATTTTGAACAAATGCCGGTAGGAAAAATTAAAGATTTTGTCTCCATCAATTTTCCTCATTTTTCATCATAGTACATAATCGTTGCTTCATTTTTCATGTTCTTAGTTTGTTTTTTTACTGATACCCTTTATTCATCATGGTAGTGTATTCATTTAATGAGTTTTATTTTATTTTTATTTTTTACTTTTCTGCCTGTATTTCTGCTTTGGTGATTATATTTATTCTTCAATCTTCAACAAATATATCTATGTATGGTGTTGCAAAATCTACAGCATGATATATAATTGCATACATATAAATACTGACCACCACCACCACCACCAAAATAAAACCAACCAATCAACATATATAATAGCATCAACCTTATCAACAAAAAGATTTCTTCTGCCCAAGTTATGGCCCCAACCCAACACCACTATTATCTATTTCTGCACCCTGTGTATGCCAATCTGGATTACTTGACATTATTTATATTCCACATTTTCAATCCCTTTTCTCCCTATACTTAGATATCATTTCTAACAAGTTTATCTTATTGAATCTCAAACCTAATGTTCTTTCATTCCCTTTTTTCCCTTTTATTCCCTTTTCTTTATTTTCCTTTCTTTCTTCATTTCCTTCCTTCCTTCCTTTCATCTTCATCCTTCTTTCATTTTGTATTAAATATTGAATGACTATTTTTACTACCTATTCTAAGTGCAGAAAATATAGCAATGATAAAAACATTAAATGTTTCTTCCAGTATGAGTGTGGGAAGACAGATATTTAAAAATATGTGAGTAAATATCATATTTTGATAAATACTATGGATAAAAATAAAGCTTGGTAAGATGTCTAAGCATTGAGGAGCAAGGAGATATTTTCCTTCTGTAAAGGGTGATCAAAGGAAAGCTAACTAAAAATATAACATGTAAACACAGACGTAAAAGAAGTGAGCATATAAGTGAGTGTCCTTGCCCTCACCATCATGACACTAAAGTCACTGCAGGGAGTGGCCTACTTTGTCCATGCTTCGGGCTGTCCACATTGCTTCTGTGCTAACCCCTGTAAAGTCAGGCTCTAGATCTATGGCAATACCTGCACAGAAGGCTGAGAAAAGTTGCTTGAAATAGGTGCCCGTGAGCCCATCAGAAACTTACATAAGCACAAAAGAATGGGGTTGCCATATACCAACAATTCCCAGAGTACAGAACTAGTATTTCTAATAATAATATAATTATCTAATTGTATTTATGTTCTAAGCCCAAAACTACTAGGAGAGCATATTTACTTAGCATTTTCATTTGAATATCACATATCATCTGTTCACAATCAGAGAATGTGAGTTATAGTAGTTGTTATTGATAATGATGTTGGTTCCTTTTTTGCATATGGAAATTTACTTGGGTTTTATTATGTCCTAATATATACCAAATGTCTGTGTACCATGGGAGCTTGAATGAAAGATATAGTGTTTCTTTGTAGAAAACATGATTTACATGTAATTTATTAAATATAACATTTAATATGTACAATTGAATATACCAAGACTTGATATAACGATTGATAGCTGCACTTGAAACATACTAGATACCGTATTGGTTAAAATATTTTATTTTTCAAAAATTATTTTTTATTACTAAGCTATTAATACAAAAATTATATTTTTATCTTTATCATCATAAATTTAGAGCAAATTTATTAAGAATCATATTTAACTTCATAAAATACTAGCTTGCACAGAAATTTCAGAAATATATTTTGCAATGAATATTGTTAATATTTTAGAAGTTAGCTTGAGTTTGGCCCCCAGGATCCTGACTCCACAATTTAAGGGTTTTGTTTATATATATATATTTCAATATGTATATTTCATATACATATATATTATATATGTATATGATATATATATATTTCAATGTATAACATGAAAGAAAAATAATCCTATACCATTCTGTATTTTTATTTTGCATGGTAAAAGGTAATTCAAGTCCTGTATGTATCATATATTTATCTGAAAACAATGAAGGATAAATGAAAAATGATGCAAAGTATTTATAAAATTGTTTTAAAATATTTTTAAACACCCTAGTAAGCTCTTTAAGAGAAAACCTTGTACATAATAATTAAAGTAACTAACTTGAGATACTCAAGTATATTTTGAGATACTCAGCTTATTTGTTCCCCGAGTTCTTATTTTCAGTTAAATACTTCTGAAGTAGGTCATACGATTCAGTGACCTTTAAAGTAAAATTGAAATATTTGATTTACAACTTTTCTTTTTCTTTCTTTCCCTCACTGCATGTAGTCTATAAACCCCAGTAGAATTAATTGCCTAATTACAGGGGGAAAAAATGGAATGCCTTTTGAAAGATTTAAAATTTGTATTTCCTGCAGTGGAGATTTTACCTGACTGCCTGGTCTACACAGTTTGAACCCATCAAAGAAAGAAAATAAGCATCTACTTGGCAACACAATTTTAACCTGATAATAAGTATAACACAAATGCTCCATAATTTTAAGTCATTTTATATACTAAGAACTCATTTTATATTCTGAGAACCAAGTCTGGAGCCATTGTAATGGTTAATCCTTCCTTGTAACCATTTATCCTCTTGGAAATAAGCTCCACCTTTATCATTTTAATTGTTTTCTTGGTACAACTTAAACATGGAGAAGAAAATAAAGAAAAAAGCAAAGCATAGCTGGATCTGTAGCACTCTGGAGGAGAGTTTTTGGCCATAGGATTTGGTGAATTTTATAAACAAGATTTACCAATAAAGTCCATTTAAATATACCTGAGAGATATCTATTCTCCCTGACGAAGGCATATATTTTAATACAGGCTTCATATCTGCTTTATCTGTGGTCTAGTAACTGTTGTCTCTGGTACCCATAGTTCAGAGTGTATGCAGGGCAATCATGTTAGTTGTACATAGGCACACGCAAACGCAACCTCAGAGGCAACGAATGACAAGGCCAATATGTGAGACTTTTTAAGCTGCCTCCTGTGATATTATAGGGAACCTGAGTCAAGCTGTGATTCACTTGCATGGAAATGAGGGACACAGAATGGCAATAGGACAGATGAGTCATGTGCTTGGAAACTGGAGAGATTTCAGCAGCAAACTAGATGGGCTAAAAATCTGAGGATCAGACAGGACCATAGAAATGTCTGCACTGACAGTTGTCATCAAGGACTACATTCACCTCCCCTTCTGCACTCTTACTTTGGCAATATATTACCTTCTCTGAACTAGCCCCAAGTCTGGGGAAGGTGCTGGGAATGGGAAATTCCAAACTGATTCAGATTGTACCCACCCTTTGTTGGAATATAAATACAATGTTGAAATATTGAAATATAAATTATATTGGGTTGTTGAAAATAGTGAGAGGGAAACATATTCCTTATGAAACAAAACATTTACTTTACACTTATCCTGCCCACAAATATCTATACACAGAACATTTAGGAGATACGGGATTGGAAAGGGAGGGGGAAGCCATGTTGCAGATGTCCACAGAAGTCAGACTACAGAGAGGAGGCTTTATTCCCTGAAGAGGAGTGTGAGCTTTCAATAATTCCTGGGAACCAATGTTTTAAAAAAAGTTAATCTGGTAGTAAAAGTTGTAGAAATCTGGCAGGTAGAAGTGGAAAAAGAAGTAGAATTAAGAAATAGAGTTTAGCCCAACCAGTGTGGCTCAGTGGATTGAGCATCATCCCATGGACTGAGAGGCCCCAGTTTGATTCCTGGTCAGGGCACATGCCCAGGTTGAGGGAGGTAGCCAATCGATGGTTCTCTCTCACATCGATGTTTCTCTCTCTCCCTTCCTCTCTCTCTCTAAAAAATCAATTAAAACATATTTAAATGAAAAAAAGAAGAGAAATAGAGTTTATAGGTTGGTACAATGGTGAGATGTGAAGGATCTAATATCAGGGGATAAGAGTTTCTGATGCAGAGGAATAACTACATATTCAGCTTTTAAAAATGAAATATAGCATTTGGTCATTGATTCGTTCTAGTGGCCATGGAGAGGAATGGAACTAAGCGTGACATTTTCAGCTGTGGTGACTGGAGAAAGACTGAACCAGTGGATTAAAGAGCCAAATTACGCAAATTCTGTTGAGAAGGACAGATTCCACTTCATGGCATTTGTAAGACAATCACAGTAATAGTTGGAAATATGACAGTGGTACAAAGAGGCTAGCCATTAGCTTAGACCAGTAATGTGCATTTCAAAATGGCTCAAAATGCTTTAAACATGAAAGTGACAGAAAGGACTGTAACGGACAGAAGATTGAGATTGGTAGGGAAGAAAGAGAAGGGCATTAGAACAGAAGCACAAAGGACAGGGGCCCTGGTTCAAAAAAAAAAAAAAAAAAAAGATGCTAATGGATTCTAAAGAGAAGCTTTTAAAACCTGGGTAGAAATTCAGGCACAAGGAAGTGTGATATATCAAGATCATTAACAGTATTATTCAAGTGTTTTACATTATTGTCCCATGGTAAGAAATAGTACATTTTAATTTAAAATTAGCAGAGGTATGCAAAAGGTGTGAGATATTAAAGAGACATTTCTGTAACAGAATATAGCAACTTTTTTTTTTTTTGCCTTATTCCTCTCATGTTTTTTAGTTATAGAGAATCTTTCACTGACTGTTTTACTATTATATCAGTTTACAGCCATTAAGGCAATCAATCTATTATACAAATTTGCTGTCTTTAATCTGCTATCTGTTCTGGCTTAACTGAATAATATTTGCAAATAATATAAAAGTGGCATAAGGTTTGAATTATTGAATGTTCCGAATCCAAACCATGGTTTCCTTTATTTTTTCCTAAATACATCTTTCTTTCTCCTCTCTCTCTCTCTCTTTCCTTCCTTTTTTCCTTCCTTCCTTCCTTAATATTTAAGTATAGTTGGTATACAGTATTATATTAATTAGATGTTTCAGGTGTACAATATAGTGAATTGACATATTTAGACCTTACAACGTGATTACCCTACTAATTCTAGTAATCATCTGTCACTGTGAAAACTTATCACATGGTATCTGAAGAAATGATTTTAAATAAACCAAATTAGAAACACAAAGTATTGAATTAACACCTTATTTTTTCTTAAGTAACTTTCTTAAGTAATCTCCCAGTTTTTGTGAGAAGGTAAGCCTCTAATTTAGGCAGGCATTTCATTCCAAGTTGCAAAACTTCTTGATATAAAGAAATGAGAAAGCAGATGTTCACCCCGATTACCTAGTGAATTTTGTATGCATATCATGCTAAGCGAAATAAGTCAGACAGAAAAAAAATTAAAAAACATATGATTTTACTCATATGTTGGACATAAACTAAAAGAAACAAATGAACACAGAAGAAAAGCAAACGAACAGAAACTCATAGACACAGACAATAGTATGGTGGTTGCCAGGGGGAAGTGGGTTGGGGTGTCGTAAAGAGTCAAAGGGGTCAACTATATGGTGATGGAAGAAGATTTGACTTTGGGTAATAGACACACAATGTAATATACAGATGATGTATTATAGGAATGTACACTTGAAAGCTATATAATCTTATTAACCACTGTCATGTCATTAAATTAAATAAAAAATGGTGCTGTCAAGTCCTTTTACTTGAGAACTAGTGATTGTTTGTCTTGAGAACATATATGAAGTGGGTTGTGCCTACTTGGCTGTCTATAGAGGGTGAGATTTCTTTCTGACTGCAATCTCTTCATACTTTGCCTGTGATAAACATCACACTCTGGTTTAATGCTTTTCAATAATAAAATTGTTTTCTTTCTCTTCTATCTTTGTAGAGAGGTTTACTGGGTTGGGGGGAGATTTTGTTTTAAATTGTATTTTTCTAACAATACATAGTGCACGTGTATTTTTTTCTTCTGTAGATAAGTACTTGGAGTTGTACAGTGAAATCCTTCAAATAACCTCTGTGAGAGGGATGGAGAAGGGAGGTATTTCAGTTCAAAAATGTATCTGAGTGAAAACTGTCATTGTTTATCACTTTAAATTATGTTCATTTACAGTTTGTTGTCTTTATTATGTGCAGTTGAGATGTAGAGATGACCTCTCATGAATGTAATTAAATTATTAAGTATAATTATTTAATTAGAATCACAACATTCATCTCTTCTGGACATCTCCATTCAATCATCCCTCCATAGTGTCCCACTTTCTGTCTAGTTTGTGCTTTCTGGTATTGAGTAACTTCAATGGTTTTCACTGGTGCCGAAATTTTAGGGTTAAAAAAAAAAAAACAGCAAACTTATTGTAAATAGTTTTGAAAAGCTAATCCAATTTATTATGCACACAGATATTCACACATGAACATTCACTCATATTATTTTTAGGATGTCTTTAAGAAACTGAAGTAGTATTTTTCAACTCCTTTGTCTTCTGACACAGTCTGGACCTTGCTTGTTATTCTTTTGGAATTATTAAATTATTAAATTTTTTTTTCTTTATTGATTTTTAGAGAGAGAAGAAGGGAGAGAGAGAGAGAGACAGACAGAAACATCGATGAAAGAGAACATCAACTGGCCACCTCCTGCATGCCCCCCACTGGGGATTGGGCCCACAACCTGGGCATGTGCCCTGACTGGAAATCGAACTGACGATCTCCTGTGGCATTGGTCGATGCTCAGCCACTGAGCCACACGGGCCAGGCTCTTTTGATATTATTAGATTCTCCATAAAAAGGCATGAGATAATATTGTATTTGGCCCTGTCAATTGCAAGAGTGAATATCTGATGGTTCTCTCTGATACTACTTAAAAGGGGAGTTCAGTAGACTCTCAGTCCCTCTTAATTATCATGGTTGTAAGTTTCTAGTACTTCTTTGTATCTAAGTGTTCAACTATTATTTAATTTCTAGAGACTACTCAATACATGCAGAAATAATGTATGTTATTATTTATACTTACAATGATGCAATATCATTACCCACAGTTTATTGAATGCTTGCTATTTACCCAGCACTAAGATAAGCACTCTATGTACATTATCTTACATAATTTGAACAACCTTCCTGCCCATATGAGCGGTGATTTATTATTACTCTTTAGAGGTTAGAGGCTGTGGCTCAAAGTCAATTGGCAGAGCCAAGGCTTTCGATAGCCCGACTGCAAAGCCTATACCTTTAACCACGATGCTTTCATAAAAATACTTGTAAATACATGGAAATGTTTGAGCTAAACAAATTCATTCCAGCTGTTGGCATTGCTATGGTTTGAATGTTTACATCTCCCCACAATTCATATAATAAAATTCTTACCTCCCAAGATAACACTATAGTAAGTGGGGACTTTGGGAGGTGCTTATGTAATGAGAGGGAAGCCCTCCAGAATAGAATTTGTGACTTACTAAACAAGACTCCAGAGAGACCCCCAGCTCTTTCTGCAATGTGAGGACACAAGGGGAAGTCTGTGCCCCGGAAGAGAGCTCTCACCTTACTGTGCTCACACCCTCAAATCAGACTTCCAGCCTCCGGAGCTGCGAGGGATACATTTGTCATTTCTAAGCTTCTCAGTCTGTGGCGTTTTGTTGTAGCAGGATACAGGACTAGATAGGCATGATGTAACACCAATTGGGGTGAATGATATTTTTCTCCTTCAGCAATTGGGTCAACACCTTGACAAGCAGACAGACATTTGGTTAATATCAGTTGCAGGAGACAACCACAAGAAAATGATGGTAAAAGCGTAAGAATGCCTGGGATTGGGACAGAAAGCCCAGTGACATTATGAAAAGGGAAAATGGCAGAGAAGGAAGCTAAGCAAGCCTTTCATGAACATATGAGAGGTGTTTTAATCGGCACAGAGAAGAAGGATGAAGGGATTTGAGCTTGCAGTTCCCTTCGTTTTGTGATTGAGGTATTGGGACAAAAATAAATCTTTTTGCTTCTATCATCATTCAGATAATCACCCAGATCACAAGTGGTGTGTATATGTTACATATTAAGATATGTACCAAAAAATCTGGTCATGTATGCAAGTTTTATTCCTAATACAAAATTATAATCCTCGCAAGACACAAAATCTCTAGCCCCCAGAAAGTCATGTGTCTGATTTGCTGTACAGTTAGGTATTCTGAATAAACGGGCACTTCTGCCAGAGGTTAGAGAAGGAAATAACGAGGCGGTAACATCTCAAAGTTTCAACAGTAAAAACTCCATTTAAACTGTTTTGTATTATGCACAGGATTTTCCTAAGGAAATAATAGGAAAAAAAGAGCATTTGCTGTAGCCTGGCCTGTGTGGCTCAGCGGTTGAGCATTGACCCATGTACCCAGAGGTCGCTGGTTCAATTCCCGGTCAGGGCACACACCTGGGTTGTGGGTCTGATCCCCAGTCGGGGGCATGCAGGAGGTGGCAAATCGATGTTCTCTCTCATCGATGTTTCTATCTCTTCCTCTCTCTCTAGAAATAATTGTTTTTAAAAAAGAGCATTTGCTGTAGAGATCACTCCATGGACCAACACAGAGATTCAGGGAAGAGCATTGCAGTTACAGAAACAGATGTTTAGATCACATGGCACGTTGCAGTTTTATGAGAAATTTACTTCATTAGATAAGTACAGATTTCTGGAAAAAAGGAGAAACATCTGTAACAAAATAAATTAATAAAAAAAAAGTGTCTATGATTTTGCCAATGTTTTGGTAATGAGGAAGCATCCAAGTAGCATGTAACACATAAGGACATATATGAAATAGCTCAATTAAAACCAATGTGGTACAAACCAAACTGTGTGGTTTTATAAGACATCAACTTGTAAAGATGGTTACAAAATTTCTTAAAACAAATTTCTTCTTGTTATAGTTGCCATACAGAATGATTTTTGTCTAGTCATCTCATTTACCATGTAAATAACTATTCTGCTACCATTAGGATTGGCTCAGCATTTCACAAGTTCTGTGGGCAAAACAAGCCAGAATCATTGTCCACGTGTTTAGTTGTTGTCTGAGGAGTTGTTCCTTTATGCTGTACTAGGGAATGGATCATAAAGATCACTCCAGGAAGATGTCAGCAAACTACAGTTCAAATGCAGTTGGACTGGATCTCTTCAATGTGGTTGAAAATAATAATTAAATATCGATTCAATCATCCCATCTTCATTTCCCTGTTTTCTTCCCCTTTACAGATAAGTGTACTTTACACCCTGATTAGGTAATGAATTGTCTATGACATTTGCAAGATGATTAATAAATAAGAATAATCTCTTGAACTCTTGCCGCATAAAAGCACATGCTTTGGTGGGGACCATGCTCTTTAGTGTGAATTAGAGCCTCTTTCTGTATCTGAACCATACCTTTAGGAATCTGACGTGATGTGTAGTCCACCTTGTGGATCAAGTCTAGTTTATTTTGTTTCTCTCAGTTTACTCATCTGAAGAATAACGAACTGCCAGAGGATGGGTTTACTTTGAATAAAATGAACCTGTAAATTAAAATGCATGCAAGATTTAAATACATGGTGTTGTAAGCTCAGGTACTCACCTCACATGGCTACATTGATATAAGTAGTATTGGGGGGGGGCAATCTGAAGACCCCTGGGTTTCTCTCTGGGTGGCTTTCTCCTCTCTTGGACCCCACTTTGTGAAGTTTCACTTCCTTGTTCTCCCAGACACTCAGTTATACCTCTTACGGATCCTATCATGCTCTACCTCAGTCCTGACCCACTCCTACCTCAGTCCTGACCCACACCTTACAGCCACCACCATCACCAAGTGCTGCTCCCTCAAGGCCCTAAACAGGAACAATTTTAGAACTTACTTCATTTGTGTGAATTAGAGCCTCTTTCTGTATTTGCAGACCACTGCCATTTGTTGACCAACGTCCAGTATCATCAAAATCATTTGACATGTGTTTTGTTTGATTGTTTTGGTTGTTTCTGTCAGGAAAGTAAATCTGATCTCTGTTATTCCATCTTGGCTGGAAGCTAAAGTCACTTGCTATGATTTTAATTAAAATCAGGATGGATAAATAAATCAGTTTGAGGAAAATGGATATATCAATTAGTATCTTGCAATGCATGAATACGGTATATTTCTATGTTTATTTAGGTCTTCTTTATCATAGCAATGTTTTGTGGTTTTTCAGGTAGAACTGTGAAACTGTTGTATGAAAATGTGGTTTTTGCATCATGTGAACTTACTGTATTCTGCTGTTAATTCTACTGGTTTTTGAGAATATTGTGGGAACTTATCAATAAATAATTATATCTGTGAATGAAGGAAGATTTTTAACTCCTTTTCCAGTGTTAATGACACATTTTTCCTTGCTTTGCTTTACTGGCTAGCCTTAAAAGACACTATTTTTACAGCTGCATAGTATTCCATTGTATAAATGTACCATAGCTTTTTTGCCAGTCAAAGACAACTATCACATTATCTCATTTATATGTGGAATCTATGAACAAAATAAACTGACAAACAAAATAGGTCCATAGACATGGAAGCATGGACCAGACTGACAGATCTCAGAGGGAAGGTGGGAGGGAGAGGAGGAAGAGACTAAGCAAGCAACTTAAATGCATATATGCATAGCCCATGGACACAGACAATAGACAGGTGAAGGCCTGGGGTAGGGTGGGAGCCTGGTGGAGGGAGCCAAAAGGGGGAAAATGGGGGACATCTGTAATACTCACAACAATAAAATAAATAAATAAACAACAACAAAAAACAGAGACACACAGTTGACTAGAAATGGTGATAATGGCTATTTTTGCTTTTCTCCCTTTCATGGGATCAGATTGTTTAATGTTTCGATATTAACTATGATATAAATTACATATGGTTTTTATTAGCACTTTTGCCAAGATGATGAGGTTCACTTCTGTTATAGATTGAACTGTATCCCCCAAAATACATATGTTTAAGTCTTAACTTCCAGTACCTCAGAATGTGACCTTCTTAAGAAATAGGGTATTGCAGACATAATTAGTTAAAATGAGGTCAGACTGGACTAGAGTGGGCCAGTGACCCAATATGATTTGTGTCCTTATAAAAATGGAAGTTTGGGCAGACATGCAGACCCAAGGAAAACACCATAAGCCAAAGAACCTCCAGAAGCTGAGAGAGGCCTGGTCCTTCCCTAGCACCTTCCGAGGGAGCGTGGCCCGTTGACACTTTTGACATTTCTGGCCAATGGAAAAGTGAGCCTACAAACTTTTGTTTTTCTAAGTCTCTCAATTTGCCATACTTTGTTATAGGAGCCCTACAAAATTAGTACAATTGGTATTCCTAGTTTCTTGTGATTTCTTTAAAAAAATTATGAATGGTTGTTTAAATTGTTTTTCTTTATTTTTCTGCTTCTGTTGAGATAAACATATGTTTTCCCCTTTATGCTTTTAACATGGTATATACTACTGCATGGTTTTCTCATTTGAAACCAACTTTGCACCTGTCATCTGTGAGGTTCCCTGATTAATTTACAAAAGCAGACGCACCAAATGGTGATGTCCCAGAGCTCTTTGGACTGTACTGCAGCTTTGACATTGGTGAAAACAACCTATATCTCAGAGGGACCCCTCAGGTCTTAGTTACCTGCCTGCAGCCTTTGGTGAGCTCTTCATATTCACCCAGTAAAGGTCTCCTGGGGTGAGAATGGCGCCATGGCTGAGGAACACTGGAATTATACTCCTTCACACCAATACACTTGGAGATTAAAATCCATTAACAAGTTAACTATTTTCTCCTTATTCTCCTCTGTGGTTGTTTGTTCTAGCCTTAAACCTATAAGCAACCATGGGCCTCGTCTTTCTTAAGAGGCAGCTTCTCTGGTCTTTTCCTTTTATTCTGAAGAAAAAAAAAGAATAATCTCTTCAACCATTCTATATCATAATAATGTAGGAAAGTATCTTAATTTAATATCACATGTAAGAAATGCTTTTTTTGCCAGAAAGAAAAATAAATTATCCAGCTGTACGATAACACGCTCAATACGTTATTAAGCAGTTTTCTACATACTGTCAAGGATTCCTTCAAATATATGGCATCTTCTACACAGGTTGCTGTAGTAAAAGACTGACGTGAGCCTCACAATAGCAAGTCAAAGAAATCTATTCAAACTATTCTAATATCATCAGTGCCTCTAGCCCTTCAGTGGGATAGAATAATGTAGGCAATTCTTCTTTGTCTTTCTGTTGCTTTTCAAAACTGGCTGGGAGCTTCCCAGGGGTAATCTAAAACCAGCCCCTGTGTACTGAGGGCAGGGGGAGATGGGAGAAAGAGGCATCCCACTCCAGATTGCTTGTGGCAGGTCTAATAAGTAAGGGAACTATGAGAGGCTTGTCCTGGGTTACTAAAAAAAAAGTAGTTTTCCACACCCACCTGTGAAGTCTTAAAAGTTTATATAGGGGGGAGCTTTGCCTGGGTTCAGTTACACACAGAAGAAGCCAGAACTGGTTTGGTTGTGTGCCCAGTCCAGTTAGTGTCATCACTGCCTTGCTTTCTCCAGGCTGTGTCATTGGGGCAACCTCTGGGAGCAGGGACAACAAGTGGGCTGCACATTCTAAAGACGGGAAGGATGGGAAGCCTCCAATTATTCATGTCCATCCATCACATCAAACCAGTGCGCATGTCTTCTTGACAACCTCTCCAACATGCTCCACTTACAAGCTTACCTGTATACATGGCTAATATACGTATCTTGATATTTTCATGAAAATAGAATAACCTCCTGTGAATGTATGGGTACATGGGCCACTTTGAACATCTTGGGGCTATGGTTCTAAGTTCTAGATTCTAGTCTCTGTTGCTAAGTGGTGAAAAATAACCTGGGAGTGTTTACCCCACGTGCTAGATTACGCTCTTTTATTTTTTTAACTCCTGCAGGGCACTGGCTCCCGCTTTATGATGGTTACGTTTTTCTTCAAAGTTTTGTAAAATAATGCTGTATAGTGGCCGGTGTGGCTCAGTGGTTGAGCATCGACTCATGCACCAAGAGGTTGCCAGTTCGATTCCCAGTCAGGGCACACGCCCAGGTTGTGGGCCAAATCCCCAGTGGGGGGCATGCAGGAGGCAGCCAATCGATGTTCTCTTTCATCGATGTTTCTATCGCTCTCTCACTTTTCCTCTCTCTAAAATCAATAAAGAAAAAAATATTTTTAAAAGATGCCGTATGTACACTTTTCCTATGCTGCTCTCCTAGGATAGGGTAGAGGGATAGGGATCTGGGTAGAGCAAATATTTTATCTAATATTTTGTGAATGATTGTAAAAAAATATATTGTATACATATATTTCATGTATGACAAGATTATTTGTAAAGTCCAGGCAATCTTTGTTGTATCCTTGGAAGTTACAGGAAACAGATATAGTAAGATCTATGTATAAATATTCAAAACAATGCTTTTGTCATTTTATTTTGCATAGGAAATTTGGGGTATGGAGGAAATTTAACAGAATAAAACTAAAATAAATTGTTCATAAAACAATAAATCAGGTTGTTTCAGTACTGATTGAATACCTAGATTACCTGATCTGTTGCTGAGTTATTGGAAGTTATTTTGAGAAAAAAAAAAGAGTGAAAGGCAGAACTATAGTGAACACTTTTATTTAAATTATCAGAGCTGTCATAAAAAAAAAGACAAATTATGGCCACTGAAAAACTTATTCTTCAGTAGAAATGTATTACAAATACTCCTACTTTACTATAGAAAGTCCAAGGCTGTTAAAAAATTAGTTACTTATTTGCTGAACTCATATAAAATAAGCTAAAGGTAATTAAATAAATATTGAAGTATAAATCTTGCTTTATTGTTAAAATTAAGGTGTTTTTTTTCCCTTTAACTTTTAGTGGGATATCATGTCTAATAAATATACATAATAAGAACAAGTTTTCAATGTCATCAAATGATATATACCATATATACGCATCTTGTTTTCCTACATATTTGACCATAAATTACGAGCAACCTCAGCACTTTTAGCAATAAGATAAAACGTGACAGAAAAGAATGAAGTCTTGATGGGGTGATCAGATGCCTTTGAAAAACAGACATTTAAGAGCTTGAGGAAGCTTGAAATGAATGAAGCTGTAAGAAAACTGTCAGTGATAGAAGGCAGACTATTAGATAATAAAAGGTTAAGTTGTTCAAGAAGGAGAACGGGTGAGACTTCAGGTGACATTCATTCCTGAAAGTCAGTGATGTCCTTGAAGACACATTGCACCTATTTTACCGTGAAGATCAGGATTCCTGGCCACAACCACTCAGGCAATTAACTCACCATTATTGCAAAGGCACCAATCTTAGGGTCACGCCCATGAGGATATTTCAAGCACAAACTGAAAACCGTGGCGTGTTCTAGTGTTAGATATCTGCAAAATCTAGGGATTTTTTTCTCATTTAATAAATAAATTAATCACAATCATTTTTGGATTATGTATTATGTATAGAATTTCTGTTTGATGCAGGATGATCTTATTTCAAAGGGTGTTTTTTTTTCCCCTCCCACAATTTATCATTTGACAGTGAAACAACAAATGTGCAGCTGTGGTTTTAATTTGTCACAGACAGAGCAGATTATTCGAGATTTAAACTAAGTTCCAGAATGCAAACATTTTAAAAAGACAGAAATATGCAAATTATCTTACCTTCCAAACAATTGGGTTATAAACAGTATGTATACTTCCTTGTGCTTTTATAATAAAATGATTTTATTGCAGAATGCTATAGCATCTATTCTTCTTTAAAATATTTGTGGTTGTTAAAATCTTAGAAGTCAAACCTCTCATTTATAGAAGAAAAGACTTTTCACTAAAAGGGCCCTTAAAAATACAAGAAACTCTAGATAAAAAAAAAATCAACATTGGGTAAACACCTCGTAAGAAACAGCTTTTCGCAACTACATTAATCATGGTCCTGCTAAGATTCAATGTCATCTCCAGAGCACTTATTTTGAGAAATACTTCTTAAAACTGTTACGATGCTAGCACTGTGATATATGTTATATTCAACATATCTTTCTGGGAGGTGAGGAGGAGAAAGACAACAGCAAAAGGGCAAAGTAGAACTTTTGGATAAAGTTTTTTACGTAAATTGTGGTGATTATAACATATGCATACGTACTTCCAAAATTACCAAATTGCAGTCTTTTGTATACCAATTACATGTCAATATAACTGGGGGGAAGGATTTCCTTCCTGGGGCAGCAATGACTATTAAAAAATAATGCATCATTTTTTAAAAAATTAAACATTCTTTCACATATGCTAAGAACAGATGGTAATTCACACAGCAAAAAAGTTTATTTGAAAATATAAATTTAAAAAATGTAATTATTCCATTTACTAATGATTCTGTACAGTTCATATATAGTCCATGATCTCAGAATTTACTTAATAATTAATATAGGGCTGTAAAGGTTTATACAATTTTATTTATGGAAGCACATTGAGCCTTGGCCAGTGTTGTTCAGTGGTTAGAGCATCAGCCTGTGCACCGAAGGGTCTCCGGTGTGATTTCCAGTCAAGGGCACTTGGGTTGCAGGTTCATCCCTGGCCCAAGTCAGGGTCATGAGGGAGGCAACCAATTGATGTGTCTCTCTCACATTGATGTTTATCATTCTTTCTCTCTCTCTGTCTCCCTCTCTCCTCCTCCCTCCTTTCCACTCTCTCTAAACATCAATGGAAAAAATATCCTCAGGTGAGAATTAACAAAACAAAGAAAAAAAAAAAAAGAAAAAGGAAAAGCACATTTAATCTTAAAGTATGTATGGAAGTAAATCAGTAAGTTATGACATAGGATAGAACCATGGACTCAATGGTAGCAAATACACCTCAAAATAAATTATGAAACCTTTGGCATTCTATCTGACCTTTACCTGTGTAATTTCTCCTTTACATACACACATGGCAAACTGTATGTCCCTAGCTATCCTATGGTAACTATATTACCTTTATCAAAACTAGGGTGTGAAGATGATGCATCATTTAGTAAAACATTATTGTGGCATTTGCTTGATGTTTTAAATATTTATTCTATCTTGACAGTAAACATGAGTATTCTGGATCAAAGGCAGACCAATTATCTACTTGCATAAGATCTCAGTGACATGTCCACATGCCCTAACTTCTCTAGGGGAGGGGGCAGTGAGAGTTAAATGTCACCTGTACATGCCAAATATGGGTTTGCCTTATAACAGGGAAACTCTGAAACAATGAGTTCAAAGCTTATACAGAGCAGCTTGTGCCCTTCCTACCCTCCCGCCCCCCGCCACCCAGGAGAAAATGAGAGACCTTATCTTTCTAAGATAAACAGATCCTGTCTCTGGATGAGAGAAGCAGATCTCTAAATTCATCACCCTTTGGAGTGTAAGCATGTGACTCCAAGGAAGGGAGAACTGTACACCGTTACAGAGAGCTGCGTACTCTCCACCTTCCAAGTTACTTACTCATCACTCGGCCACCAGCAATTTTTGCTCAGAAAGTGTAGAGCATGGAGAAACATAAAATAATGTGTATGACACTGCTTCCTAACACTGCTCGTATGCATGAGAGAGGAATGATGTCCTTATTTACCTACCCAAAACAAACAATGGAAAAAATAGACAAAATACAGAAAACAATGGTTTTTAGCCTTGTACAACAGAGCAGGCAGCAGGTAGAGAAAGGAAGCTAATCAGGAGACTCCCACCACCACTCAGGCTTCTGGCTGTATGTAATATATAGACCACAGTTTGGGAGGAAGGAAAGGCAAATGGGGCCCAGCCATTTCACTCAATCAATGAAACAGATACAAGAGTTGAAAAGGCTAAGGCAACTATAATTTGTGGGGCAGAATTCCTTAGATTAGGAGATCCCCAGGAAGGAATTCTAGAAATATGAATGAATCTTCTTGGAGTTTTTATTTGACCATCTACTTGAGCATGGGTAAGATGAAGCACTGTGAGACCTGGATCTGGAAGGAACATCTTCCAGGGAAAGAATAATTACTAGGGAGATTCAAGTGAAAAAATTCCAAAAGGTAGCAAAATGACAATCAGTAATGAAAGAGACCAAGAGAAAGGCTAAGATCACCCACACCCTTGTATTCCCAATTACCGTGTTCAGTTGTGAAAGTTGGACAATGAAGAAGGCAAAGCTGAAAAAAATAAAAAATACATTTAAAATATGGTGTTGGAGAAGAGTGATATGGATACCCTGGGCCAGAAAGATAACAAGTGGGTCCTAGAGCCAATTAAGCCTCACACACCACTGGAGACAAAATAGACAAAACTGAAGTGTCCTACTTAGGGGCCAGATCATGAGAAGGCAGGGATCTTTGGAAAAGACAAAAATGTAGGAAAAAAGAGAAGGCAGCAGGAAAAGAAGAGCAGCCATGAGATGAATTGACTCCATAAGAGAAGCCACAGGCACGGGTCTACAGGGACTGAGCAAGGCTGTTGAGGGTAAGATACTGAGGACATTGCTCATTCATACATTCGCTAGGAGTTGCAGTCAACTCAATGGCATGTAACACACGATGAATGGCCAGTTTAAATACACCTAGCATTTATCAGATATCCCCAAATTATCATAACTAAGAGTGTACTTAATTAGCTACATTAAAAGAGCTTATAAATATGCATTTAAGGGTTCAAAGTAATAGTCAAGGAATTTGTCTATCAGAATGAATTCAATATTTTTAAAAAGAATAGGACAATATCCAACACTTAACACTGACTTTACAATTCACATTTAATACCCCAAATAAATAACCAAGCAGAAAAATATGACACATAATAAAAAAAAGTCAATAGAAACATGAACATAGAAAGTGACAGATAATTAAATCATCAGACAAGTATGTTGAAATAGCTGTTATATATATGTTGCATATACTCATACAGATTTACTCAATATGTAAAAGAAAACTTAGCTATAATGAAAAGAGAAAAGAAGGATATGAAATGAGCCTAATATAACTTCTGGAAGTAAGAAGTAAACCTGAAATGTAAGAGTACTTTAGTACTTGAAGCAAAGATTAAATAAACAGAAAATATCGCAAATGAAGCACAAGAAAAAGAGAGAAACAAACAGCTGAAAACTGAACCAGCCCCTTTCTGACATGTGGAGCAATGTCAAACTATGAACACAAACATTACTTCTGTACAAGAAAGAGAACGAGGTCCACGGGATAGCGAAGCAAAAATTACCGAAAATGTTCCAAGTTTACTGAAAATTCTAAATGGAGAGTCAAGAATGTCAACAAACCCAGAGCAAGATAAACACATAGAGCACCACAACAAAGCATACAAAACCAAAAGACTAAAAGCCAATGATAAAAAATAAAATCTTAAAACAGTCAGAGGTAAAAGATACATTATGCACAGGGAAATAGTATGAGAATGAAATCACGCTTCTTTTCTGAAATGATATGAGTGAAAGAGAATGCAATGCTACTTTTATAATGGCTGAGGAAAACCTCCATGAACTTATACATTTGTATTCAGACAAACGTCTTTCAAAAACACAAACAGTGACTTCCCGTCAGGATGGCGGCGTAGGTAAACGCGGTCTCACCTCCTCCCACAACCACATCAAAATTACAGCTAAACTACAGAACAACCATCTTTCTGAATCACCTGACATCGATCTGAATGGAAGTCCTACAACTACGGAATTAAAGCAGCAGCCACACTGAGACTGGGAGGAGGGCGGAGGCGGACGGGCTGGTCCCACACCCACGTGTGGCGGATAAAAATCAGGAGGACACCTCGGCTGGGAAGGTCCTCCCTGAGAACTGAGGGGTCCCCGTCCCACACCAGGTGCCCAGCTCAGGGTTCCAGTGCCAGGAATAGAATCCCCATCACTTCTGGCTGGAAAACCAGCGGGAACTGAGGCTGAGGGAGGCTGCGGCTGCTGGAGCCCCAGGCAGCTCCTCTTAAAGGGCCCGCGCATGGACTTACTCAGACTTGCTCCCTCTGAGGTTGGAGGGGAGGCAGCCTGAGGGGCACCAGAGACATACAGGGAAGAACTGAGCTGTTTGGCCTCTGGACCAGGGCTGGAGAGGCGGCTTTGTCTCAGACAGACGTGCTGGTGGAGGCTGATGTTCCTTTGGTGAGTCCTTCCCTGGGGCGGCAGATGGCCGCCATATCTGGGACTCCAGCAACCTGGCTCACACTGTTGGCCCCACCCTCGTGATTCCCTGAGACCCCGCCCCACCCAACTTTCAGGCCCACCCAAGCTGTTTCCAAAGGCTTTACCATAGGATTGGCCTGTCTTGGATCCTACTTCAGAGTTTCCTACAATCTCTCAAACAAGCAGCATCTGGTCTCAACGAGCCCCATACCTCTCGTTAAGTGTTCTCAGGCCTGGCACTAGAAGCAACCAGCCTTGGTTCACAATTTGGTTTTCCTGGGCACCTCCAAGCCAAGCACAAGAAGCAGCCATCTGCAGATCACTTTGTAGCTTATGCCGGGTGGCCCCGGATAGAACACAGGCAGTGGCTGACCTGGCCTCAGAGCCAGCACACCCAGTGGACAGCTTCAGACCACATCAAAACACCAACACCCAACCGCCTCCACAAGTGACACACTCAATGAGTGAACTCAGCGGGTACCAGAGCCCTGCTGAAGTAAGTCTTGCTCTGAGTGGTGGGCCCCTGAACAGCTGATTGTCCAAGGTAGTCAGAGGCCAGTGTTCAGTGGGCACAGCCAGTCCTTGCAGCAGATCAGCCTAAGTAAATCTCTCCCACTGACATGTCAACAGCAATCAAGACTCAATTACAACAGAAGGGTGTACAGTCCACACTAGGAGTGCACCTCGAGGGCCCAGTTGGAGTGATCATGGAGGTTGTGCCACTGGATCCTACAGGACACCTACAACAATAGCCCACCCTATGAAGCCTAGGAGACATAGCAACTCTACCTAATACATAGAAACAATCACAGGGAAGCAGCCAAGATAAGGAGACAAAGAAACATGTCCCAAATGAAAGAAAAGAACAATACTCCAGGAAAAGAATTAAACAAAATGGAGATAAGCAATCAATCAGATGCAGAGTTCAAAACACAGGTTATAAGGTTGCTCAAGGAACTCGGTGAGACACTCAAGGGACTTAGTGAGAGCTTCAAGCAACTTTAGGAGACCTCCAAGGAACTTAGTGAGGACATCAACAACATCAAAAAGGACCAGTCAGGAATGAAGGATGCACTAACTGAAATAAATAATAATTTACAGGGAATCAATAGTAGAGTAGGAGAAGCCAAGAAGCAAACCATCGATTTGGAATATAAGTGTTGTAACCCAGTGAGATAGACCAGACTCAGACACCAAATTTTAGTAAAAAAGGTTTTAGAGGGAGCTTTATTAATCCTGCACAGGGACTGCACTCAGCCCATGCAAGGGAGAATGGCAGCCCTGCTGATTCTTTGCTGGGCTCTTTTATAGGCCTGCGAGCAATTGTGCACTGCAGAGCAAGCAAGCATGAGTACAGACGCCGTTATCAGCTGTTAGCCTGGAGCTGGAGGGTGTTTACAACATAGCTCGGGGGGAGGTTAGGGTACAACTGGTGGTTTTATGATTGTTTCTGAGAAGGGAGTAGTTTGTTACATTCTTAACATGAGTCAGGGTCCACAACCTGGCTTGTCAGGCATTAAGTAGGCCAGGGAAGTGGGGTAAAGGCCTCTACCCTAAAGGAGGGGGTCTATAACATTAGGAAGCAGAAAACACCCAATAAGAACAGCAAAAAGAAAAAAGAATCCAAAAAAATGAGGCCAGTGTAAGGAGCCTCTGGGACAACTTCAAGTGTGCCAACATTCGTATCTTGGAGGTGCCAGAAGGAGAAGAGAGAGAACAAGAAATTCAAAACCTATTTGAAACAATAATGACAGAAAACTTCCCTAACTTGGTGAAAGAAACAAACATACAAGTCCAGGAAGCACAGAGAGTCCCAAACAAGTTGAACCCAAAGAAGTCCACACCAAGACACATCATCATCAAAATGCCAAAGGTTAAATACAAAGAAAGACTCTTAAAAGCAGCAAGAGAAAAGCAGTTCATTACATACAAAGGAGCTCCCATAAGAATGTCAGCTGATTTCTCAAAAGAAACTTTGCAGGCCAGAAAGGAGTGGCAAGAGATATTCAAGGTGATGAAAAGCAACAACCTACAACCAAGACTACTCTATCCTGCAAAGCTATCATTTAGAATCCATGCACATATCAAGAGTTTCCCAGACAAGAAAAAGCTAAAGGAGTTCATCACCATCAAACCAGTATTATATAAAATATTGAAGGGTCTTCTTGAAGGAGAAGAACAAAAATATGAACAATAAAATGGCAATTAATACATATCTATCAACAACTGAATCTACAAAGAAAAAGAGCAAGCAGAACAGAAACAGACTCATAGATACAGAGAAATTTTTGTTGCTTGACAGATGGGCAGGGGCTGGGGGGATGGGTGAAAAAGATGAAGGAATTAAGAAGTACAAATTGGTTGTTGGACTGACGAACCTTAAAGGGAAGGGGGAAGGGAGGGCAGGATGAGATAAACCAAAGAACTTCTATGCATATATGCATAACCAATGGACACAGAAAATGGTGTGGGGAAGGCAGGAGGGGGGTGGAATTGCGGAGGAGGGGTTCAATGGGGAAAAAAGGGTGGAACATCTGTAATACATTCAACAATAAAGATGAGTAAAAAAATATATACACAAGCAGTAACTTTTTTTTTCTTTTTTTCAAACTGATAAAACTGAGAGGAAATATTGCTGGCAGACCTATGCTAGCACACATTATAATTAGTCACGAGTGAGGGATCATTTCCCCTATGTTTGAGGTGATAGCAAGATATCCATTCTATTTATTTAACATTGTACTGGAAATTTACAATAAAGTAATAAAAAGTGAAAGACAAAAAATGAAAGGAAAGAAACAGAACTGTGTTCATTTGCATATAGCATGATTGTTTACATAAAAAATTCAAGAAAGCTACAAAAACACTATTAGAACTAAAAAGTTTAGTACCTTGCAAATACAAGATCAATAAACCATTTCATACATTTCTATATTTATGTGTATGTAATGTAGGATAACAACCAAGAACATGAAATACTTAGAGATAAATTTGAGTAGATATTTCAACTAAAATGTAAATAGTTAATACAGCCGTGATGAAATAAATTAAAGCACACATAGTAGACAGTGGTGTTTGACAGGCTGGAGGAGGGAAAACATGGATTTGTGGTTCCACAGGTATAAAGTTTCAGTTATATAAGAAGAATGTCTCAGCTCTGGCAGCTATAACAGAATACCATACACATGGTGGCTTAAACAACAGAAATTTATTCCTCACAGTTCTGAAGCCTGGAAAGTCAAGGTGCCTGCCAGCTAATTTAGTGTCTGGTGAGAGCTCTTCTCGGCTTGCAGAGTGCTTCTTGCTATGTCCTCACATGGCAGAGAGAGAGATCTCTCTCATATCTTTTATTTCAAGGGCTCTACTTCCATACATTAGGGCTTCACCTTCATGACAGAATTACCTCCCAAAAGATCCACCTCCAAATACCATCACTTAAGGGATTACAATGTACGTCAACATACGAATTTTGGATCTACACACATTCACTCAATAGCCAGTATGTTCTAGAGATCTGCTGTAGAACACTGTGCCTAAGTCAACAGTATTGTATTGTCCACTTAAAATTTTGGGATGGAAGGGAATACAAGGGAAAGGAAGGAAAAAGAGAAGAAACTCTTCTGTCAGTGAATGATTTGAACACTGATTTATAGTGAAATTAGTGTTATACACACTAGTATACATTTGCACACATTTTTGCACTTGGCTAACTTGGGTTAAGGAAACTTATCTCAACTGCAAGTTTTATGAATTTAAATACTAATCTATTATTTATAATAAAAATGTAAATATCTTATTAAAATTTTTTATGCTGAAATAATATTTAGAATATTTTGTTAAATAAAATTTAAACACACACACAAATAATGGAAAGATCTGCCATGTTCATTGATTGAAAGATATATATATATATATGTATATATATATTTACAGTATGTGTGTTTATCTTTTGAAATATTACTTGTGTTACAAAGGAAGTAAATATATATATAATTGACCATAAGTAAATTTTTTCAGACATAAATATTATTGGAAATTATCATTTTCTCTATTTCCTCTTGATGTCACCTCCTCTTGTATACACAAAAATTCACAGTATTTTCTGCGTCTCTCCTGGGCTATGGCCTTGTCTCTGTGATTTTCAGGAGGCTATGAAAACTATAATTTAAGAACTTGTATTGCAAATATAATAAATAAATAATAAACTAGAATTCTGTTCCATGCTTTATATCAAGAAGAGCTCAATTAGAACTCTTTAAAAATATGATTAAAAGGAAGAAAAGAGAATCAAAAATATGCACATATCTAAATCACTGCTTCTTTATATAAGAGATTTAATGGATTCAGTTTAATTGGATGCATTTTATTTATTTTTTATCCTCACTTGAGGACATTTTTCCACTTTTGTTCAGATAGAGTGGGAGGGGGAGAGAGGAAGAGAGAGAGACAGAGAGAAACATTGACGTGAAAGAGACACATTGAGGGGCTGCCTCCCGCACGACCCGTGCCCTTGCTGGAATCGAACCCGCGACTCGTTCGTCCGCGGGCCGACGCTCTAACAACTGAGCCAAACCGGCCAGGGCTTTGGATGCATTTTAAATTTCTGAAGTATTAAATACCTTTTTATTAAGAACACTACCTACAGTAAAACAATTGTATTCATTATTTTTGGATGAAGAGGTATTTTTCCTATAAAATAAAACTTGAGTATCTAAAAAATAGATGGGTACAAAGATAATTTCAATATGTAATGTTAAATGTGCCAAAATATCTTTTTGTAAATTAAGAAACATTATATCTCTATATATTTAGATATACATATACAGAAAATTGAAAAAAATTCTTAGGGAAAACCAAAAGTCAAAAAAATGGAATAACAGTACAAATATATAAGAGTACTAAATTTGCTTTTGCAAGTTAAGCAATTTTATTCTTTACAACTAAAATTTTTAAAGAATAAATTGATATTGTGAATTTTTTTTTTAATAAAATAAGAAAGGATATGCTACCACCTAGTGGTTCCTGGAACTGTTCAAGGGTGATTTCCCCTGCATGTATCCTTAGAAACTAGATCAATGGAGGCTGATGGCTGAACATCTCACAATTACACAAGTTCAATAAATAATTACCCAAAATTACTTGATTATTAATAATTATAATTGACCATTTTGTACTTTATTGTTCTCACCTTACCAGTTTGAACCCTTTAGTAACAAGAACATGGATGGTGAAGAGCGTAGATATGGTTATAGAAAATAATAAAATAATATCTCAGTATTTTAACATCTTAAGGGCACATGAAGATGAAAATGAATATTTCTGTGGAAAATATGGTGACTAATTTTTAACAACCGTTAACTTTACAAATGCTATATTTAGACTACTATTACTTTGAAAAAATAATAAATTAATTTTTACATTATTGGTTTGCATAAATCAAAAATAGCTACATTATAATTTATAATAAAATTAAACATTCTAGATTGAATTAATCTTTTACTAAAATATCTTAAAGATTACTGAGAAAATATTTTGGTACAAAAAACAAATAAGAAAATATTTTCAAGGAATCATTTTGTATCTATATTGAGTTCTCCGGTAAATTATGGATTATTTTCCAACCCATCTCTTTTGTCTATTGTGTGCATTTATTTGTGTATATTGTGCACATGTTCATTTTGTTTGTATTATACAACAATGAATATAATTTTTCATAATTGTTGTATTATAGAATATCTTAAATTCAAGATTTCTAAGCTATATATATGAAATCACTATATGTGATATGATTATCCTTTCAAAAATCAAATTATAATTAAATTATTAATTTAACTAAATAATAGAATTATTTATTCTTGGGCTTCAATCTGGTAGCCATCATTATTAAGTTTAAATCTTCTAATAGTGCAGGTAAAAAATGATGAATTTTTTGATATGTAAAGAATCTTTATTAGAAAATAAAACGTATTACCAAGAATCAGTATTGTGCTACAAAAATCCTGAAATATAGAAGTCTTTGTTCTTTAGCAAACCATAGCTTTTAATCAGTACCAGAGTATCAGTATAAGCAAATAAGAAGTCAAACACACATTCATTCATTTATTCATTAATTCACCAAATACAGAAATAATGACCATGTTCTAAGGGCTAACCAGTGTGCTAGGAGCTGGGGACACTGTGATGAAAAGCAAAATGTAACTGGCACAGTCTCTGTTTATATGAAATTGTTATTATTTTTTGAATGTACAATCACACATAAAAAAAAAAGAGTAAGATAAAAATGGAAAGACTTGGAATTGAGAAAAGAGACAACTACGGAATAGTCAGGCAACAGGGATCCCAGACACAGAGAAAGCATGCAAGTCCAGGGAAAAGGGTTTGCCATGTTTCAGGAACTACAAAGGGAGAAGAGTAGCACAGGTGAGTAAGCAAATGTCAAGAGGTAGGAATTTAATGAGAAAAAGATGCAGAGTTCAGATTGTACAAGGCCATACAGGCCAGGTCTGGAGTTTAAATTGTATTTGAAAGATTGTCTTTAAAATCTCTGCTTTCTTAAATAATGGTAAAATAAAAGTTAGATAAAAAAGAAATATAGAAATGGGATCATTTTGAGGTAGAAGAAAAGAAAAAACAAATTTAGTGTGGATAAGTTGAGAATAAAGATGTCTCTGTATATCATACTAAGTGAAGGGACAAAGGGTGAGAAGTGTAACAGGTGATTACACGTCAGTGGCTGTAGTGGCCAAATATAAAGACCTTTTGTCTGTTACAGCATCACTCTAATGAGGGTTAGGATGCTACACACAAAATTTTTAAAAATCATCTGTAATAATTTGAAAGCATAAAACTACAGACTACTTATTAGTATAAAAAAGTATAAATATACCTCTACAATGGACAGATCTGACACTCACCACCTTAACCAAGTGATAAAATTTATCACCATAAGAAATGAGATAATCTCACATTATGTTTCCTATTGTATAGTACAAGTATAAACACCCATCAATGATGTAAGTGGCATTCTTACACCCCACTCTCCACTCACCCCTAAAAATATTTATTTTTGCATGGCAATAATCAGAAAAAATTGTAACGTACACTGATCTGCAATGAACCGTACTTGGGCATGTTGAAAGACCTGGTTCCTTAAAATGATAAACGAAATTGACAAACCTCTGGCTAGACTCACTATGGAAAAAAAAGAGAAAAGACTCAAATAAAACAATCAGAAATGAAAAGGACATTATAAAAGACACCACAGCAATACAAAGGATTATATGAAAATACACCACCAAATTTGATAACCTAGAAGAAATGGATAAATTCATAGAAATGGATAAATTCATACAACATTTCTAGAATGAATTATGAAGAATTAGAAAAATTAAATACACTAGTCAATGGTAAAAAAATGAAAACAGTAATCAAAAACTTCCCAAAAAATATAAGCCCATGACCAGACAGCTTCACTAGTGAATTCTACCAAACATTCAAAGAAGATTTAATACCAATTCTTTTCAACCTCTTCCAAAAATTGAAGACAAGGTAATACTTCCTAACTAATTTTACAAAGACAAAATTATTCTGATACCAAAGCTGGGCAAAGACAACACACACACAAAAGTTATAGGCCAATATCTGATGAACATAGATGCAAATTCTAAACAAAATACTAGCAAATTGAATACAATACATTAAAAAGATTATATACTTCATGATCAAATGAGGTTCATTCTAGTGATGTGAGGATGGTTCAATATCTGCAAATCAATCAATGTGATACACCACATTAACAAAATAAAATATAAAATTATATTATTTTATCAAAAGATGCAGAAAAAAGCATTTGACAAGATAAAACATCAATTTATGATCAAAACACTTGAAAAAATGGATACAGAAGAAAAGTACCATAACATAATAAAGGCCATATGTGACAAAACTCAGCTAGCATCACACTCAATGGTGAAAAACAAAAGATTTTCCTCTAAGATCAAGAACAAGACAAAGATGCCCACTTTTACCACTACAATTCTATGTAGTACTGTAAGTCCTAGCCAGAACAATAAGGCAAAAAAAGAAATATAATGTTTCCCAATTGGGAATAAAGTAGCAAAATTATTACTATTTTTCAGATGATATGATTATATATATATATATATATATATATATATATATATATATATATATATATAAAATAAAACACTAAAGAATTTACCAATAAACTATTAGAATAAACAAATACAGTAAAGCTGAAGAATAAAAAATCAACATACATATTGCATTCCAGTGTTAATAACAAAATATCAGAAAGAGAAATGAATAAAACAATACTATATACAATCTCAGCAAAAAGAACCTAAGACTAAACTTAACAAAAAGGTGAAGGACCTGTACACACACACACACATCCACACACAAACAACTATAGGCCATTGTTGAAAAATTGATGACACACAAAAAATGGAGCAATAATTTGTGTTCATTGATTGGAAGAATTAACGTTGTTTAAATGACCATGTTACCTAAAGGAATATACACATTTAATGAAATCCTTATCCAAATCCCAATGGCATTTTTCACAAAAATAGAAAAAAAAAATCCTCAAATTTGTATGGAACCACCAAAGACCCTGAAAAGCCAAAGCAATACTGAAAACAAACAAAGCCAGAGGTACCACACTGCCTATATTCAAATCATACTACAAAGCTACACTAATCAAAACAGTATGGCATTAGTAGAAAAACAGACACACAGAGCAATGGAACAAAATTGAGAGCCCAGAGATAATACCACATATATATGGGCAACTAATTTTCAACATAGAAGCCAAAAGCATACAATAGAGAGAGGGAAACTTCTTCAATAAATGCTGTTGGAAAAACTGGAAAGTCGTATACCAAAAAATGAAACTAGACTACTATCTGACACCATACACAACAATTAATTCAAAATGGATTAAAGACTATAATATAAGACCTGACACAATAAAATACATAGAAGAAAACTTAAGCACTAAACTTATGGACCTTGACTTCAGAGAGGTTTTGTGAACATGACCTCAAAGGCAAGAAGCAAAATGAAATAATACAAATGAAACTATATGAAACTCAAAACCTTCTGCACAGTGAAGGAAACCATCAATACAACAACAACAAAGCAACCACTACATGGGAGGAGATAATTGCAAATTATACCTCTGATAAAGAGCTAATATCCAAAATATGTAAAGAACTCATACAACTCAACAATAAGAACAATTTTATTTTAAAAAATGGGCAGAGGATCTGAATAGATACTTTTCCAAGGAAGACATACAGATAGCCAACGGTAATATGAAAAGATGATCAACATCACTAGCTATAAGGAAATACATATTAAAACCACAATGAGTACCACCTAATAGTGGTAGAATGGCTATTATCAATAATACAAGAAATAACAAGTGTTGGAAAGGATGTGGAGAAAAGGAAAGCCTCATACACTGCTGGTGGGAACGTAAACTGGCACTGCCACTATGGAGAACAGTATAGAAGTTCCTCAAAACATTAAGACTAGAGCTGTCATATGATCCAACAAACCCTCTTCTGGGTATCAAATGAGAAAATATGAAAATATTTATTCATAAAATATATGTGTCCTTATTTTTATTGCAGCATTATTTATAATAGACAAAACATGGAAACAACCTAAGTATCCTTCTATGGATGAATGGATAAAGATTTGGTACATATATATTATGAAATATTACTCAGTCATAAAAAGATGAAATTATACCATTTGTCACATGGATACATTTTAAGATTATTATGCTAAGTGAAATAAGTCAGACAGAAAAGAACAAGATCCATGTGATTTCACTTATATGGCAACAAACAAAACAAAACAAAACAAAAAATACAAAACCTCATAGATACAGATAACAGAATAGTGGCTGCCAGAAGGAAAGGGGATGGGAAGAGGATAAAGAGCATAAAGGGGGTTAAAGGTATGGTGATGGACGGAGAGCCGTCTTCAGTTGGTGAACACACAATACAATATACAAATATTCTAATATAAGGTTATTAACCATTGTTACCCTAATAAATTTAATATAAAATATCAATGTAGAAAAGACAGCAGTTGTAAATGTAAACTTTAAAAGTAAAAAGGCCTTTTACTAGAAAATAGAAAAAAACATATTTATAAAATTATAGTAGGTGAAGATCTCTTATTTAGCAAAGACAGTGTGTTTATCATAGAGAAAAAAAGTTAAATTCTACTGCATTTAATTTAAGAAATCATGTTCATAAAAATATACCATTAAAAAAGTAAAAAGATAAGAAACATAGTGAAAGAATGTATTTGTGAAACAAACATCTAAAAAAGGATGTGTATGTAATATGGGATGTATATTGTTGGTGGGTACGTAAATTACTACAACTGCTTTATAAAGTTGTTTGACAGTATCTACTTAAAATCAGTATTTGCATAATCTACAACTCAACAATTTCACTTCTAGATATATTCACAATACAAATAAGAATATATTTGCCAAAACAAATGTACCATACCTCTGTAGCAGCAGTATTTATAAGTCTACGAACAAAAACATGCACATTTCTTTCTTATCCTTCAAGAATTGAATGGTAAGATAAACACTGACTTTTCATCACATGATGTGTTTATTTAATGATAATGAATTCAGCTGTATAAATTACGATACACACAATTTTCTTTATGTATATTTTGTTTCAATAACAATTTACTTTAAGTGAATATAGATTATCTAAAAATAAAAACGTATTGCCTGGCCGGTGTGTCTCAGTTGTTGAGCGTCGGCCCATGCACCAAGAGGTCCCTGGTTCGATTCCCAGTCAGGGCACATGCCCAGGTTGTGGGCCCGATCCCCAGTGGGGGACATGCAGGAGGCGGCCAATCGATGTTCTCTCTCATTGATGTTTCTATCTCTCCCTCCCTCTCCCTTCTTCTCCCTCTAAAATCAATAAAGAAAAAATATTTTAAAAAAAATCATATCATAGTGATGTTTTAATGACATATCAGCATAAAATAATTTTATATAAAATAAATGTTTTACCATAATTATTATATATTAATTCTTTATAATTTCCTTCCTTTTTCTAATTCATCTTTCTTCTATATTTCTTTGATCATACATTGACATTATAGATTTTAAAAAATCATTTTATGCTAACACATTCCAGCTTCATTTTGCAATATAAAATTTGGAGAAATAGAAATTTCATAAATTCCAAGATATCATGGAGCAAATGCAATTTCTTAGATACGGATTCCAAATGGGAAAAAAAAAAAAATTACCTTCACAAATTGGACTCATACTTTTGGAGGCACTAAGAAAACCAGAATTTAAAATCTTAGAATGAAACTCAAATATATTTCTGTATAGTGACTAGGAATAGAGGTCAGATAGATAAGCACTGTCAGTAATCAACATCCCAAGGTAAAGCACTCAACCAGGATGGATCTGAGTTGGAAGATAAATATTTCTGCTTCCTGGATTCTGGCTAAGACTGTTCTATGCTCTGTCCCAGATGTTCTCCTGAGATAAAGGCCCAGTTAGACACAGCAATCAATTGCTCATCAATGCATTCTTTATTGGTCTTTTGCCTTCCTCTGTCGCACTTTCCATTAGATTATCTCTTAATTCACCTCTTAAATACACTTCATGCGTGACTTCTTATATTAAGTACTGTTTTTGAACACAACCCTATAAAATGCTAAAACTGAAAACAGAATTAAACTCATATAACAATTGTCACTAGTATATTTACATGATAATTGAATTTGGAAACAGTTCTAGAGGAGGTTTTTTGAGCAACATGCTGGTCCTACTCACAGTTAGTGCTATCTCCTTGCAAATATGCAAGCCCATCAATTACAGCAAGAAAATTATATGCAGGCTCTATAACTTTTATATTTTTCAAAATAAAATCATGATTACTATTTTGAGATATATGGGTATATGTGTATTTTTTTAAATAGACAATATCTAAATATTTGCTAACCTGCTCATTGTCTCTGTTTTTTTTTTTAAGGATACATATTTTTTCTTTTTCTTTAATTATTTGTGTTTTTAACTTTGAGAAAGTTTGTGGTTTTATAAATACTGTACTGTTGTTTATAAGGCACCTCAAATGATTTTTGGAATGAGTTGGAATATCAACAAATAATAACACTGGAAATAAGAACATAAACAATGTTGCATTACATGATTTTGCTAGCAATTATTTGCTATCAAGGAGCCAGGATATCATCTAGTGTGTGACTCAGTCAGTGAATAAAATGTTGTGGCTGTTCTGCAACCAATTTCTTCAAACCATATTTGTGCCTCTTTTGGAGGAAAAAAATGTGCAGAAGTTAGTCATCAACAACTCAAAAGTACTTAGGAAATGACCAGAGCAGAGATGGGAACACCATCTCAAATAAGGTTGGCTAGAAAAATAACTGTTTTATATATCAATGGCTTCTGAGTTACACTGAATAATTTAAAGGTAGTTTACCTCAGTTCTTCCTAAGTTAACTACATTGTCAATTAACAATAAGCAATGAAAGGAACAGAATACATAACGATGATTTTTTTTTTAATAACTGGGGAAAAGAAATTAGAAACATTACCAATCACTTGGTATTTCCTTCCCCTTCATCTTCACTCCTTTCCTACACATGCATTCATTTATTTTTTTTTTAAAGCACAAACAAGGAACATTCAAGACTATTGCTTCACATCTGAATATATATTTTTTGGTTTCTTTCTTCTTTTCTGTTGGTACTTTTATTAGGATTGTTATTGTTTTTGTTAATGTTTTGGTCACAAGTTCTGAGTTTTAAAATTTTTTAAGTTAAATTTATTGGGGTGATATTGGTTAATAAAATTATATAGATTTCAAGAATACAATTCTATGATACATCATCTGGATATTGCATTGTATGCTTACGGTTTTTTTTTTTACGTCCTAGTTGGAGATGTTATTTAGAGCATGTCATTGCAATAGACTGAAAAACTATATGTCATTTGGAAAGACAGATTTCTATATTAGTTGAGGGGCAGTTGCAACGAAATTAATTTGATGGAAAAACGTGTAGCAGCTCCAGAAAAAATAGACAATAATTGACTTACGTAAAATTTCTCTTTTTCAGTACAATTCCAGAATCATCCACTTTGAGCTATTGCCAGTATATTACTCAGTACATCTATAATTCAGGTTGGTTTTGTTTTTTAATCTAATTTCTATTCAACATAGTGAACCTTGAGATAATCAACTTTGAACTAAAAGAACTCATCATGACAGAGAAGGAACGCTGGACAAGTAAGACACGTGTCCACAGAACGTTAGTGCATTCTCAGTGTCCATTACATCCAAATTATACACAATTCATAACAGAATGCTGAAGAGGAAGCCTTCCTTTGTGACTAGAGAAGTTAGCATCAGTCTCCTTAGGAACACCATGAATCCCAAAGTTATCCCAAGTCTCATAGGCTGATACTCTGTCTCAATTAGAGCTCTATGGCATTAAAAATAACTGTTTCTCAAATGATTGCCTGAGGTTATCTTAGCTTTACTCCCCAAATCTCCTATTAGCAATTCTTAGCACCCATAGAAGACCTAAATATGCCACAGATGCTTAGGTTACTGAGTCAAAGGAGAAAAGCGGCAGAGAAAAATGTGGAGGAGAGAACCATCCACTCAGGGTCCACCTCAACACATGTTTCAAATGAAATGCTTCATAGTTACCCACAATTTGCTGTTTTCTAGATCTTTTCAGTATGATGTGAATGTAATGGAAACAATAGTGTCCTATAATCAGAAAGCTGAAGTTCTTTTGGACTAAAATATGGTGCAAATCTAGAGAATTGCCATATCCCCAAGTCAGTGTGTTTTTGTCCATGTCATATGAAAGCAAACTTTTGATACTGTGTACCAGAGCAGGGAAAAAGAGGCATTCAAAATCAATTGCTGGGTATCTGATACCAGAGGCCAGTGAAATGATTTCATTCAGTTAGCAAAAGATATCTGAAAGAGATCTATAGTTGGGTCACAGAGGTATCAGCATCCTTGCATCTTTCTAATCTTTGATGATGATACTGACAACTACCAGTACACACACACACACACACACACACACACACACACACCCCACACTCCTGCTATTCCACATGTGAAGGAGTCATGTGTTTTTCTGTCTAGTATGTCTATTAAGTTAGATTTTAGTGAATATCTAAGGGAGTATGGTTTGGAAAAGATACAACTGAAACAAATTTCCTGAATTCCATGGGGATAAGAGCATCCTAGCATGGTGACTCTAATTGGAAGTATTTAACCACCTAAACCTGGGCTGGAATAATTATGGTTAACATACTCAATATTATAGCAAGTTAATAAGAAGTTACTTGCAAATGGTCCTCTTTGGTCTTCCCAAAGTTGTCACAATAATCACATATGGCTGTTTTGAAATAAATTCATGTATCTTAATTTTACCATAGAAATGCTAAATCAGAATGTCCCATAGTGAACCTGGGAATATATAAGTTTTCTTTAGATATGCTAAGGTTGCCAAAGATATTCCTGTTTCCAAATTCAATGAACTTTCCTGTCCATTACTAAATTGATTTTTCAACAGTACTTGGTATATTTATGTGGAGCAACTAACACCACACAATTCCTAATTCTTTTAATTCTTAAGATCTAAGCCCCAGTCTTATTAGTTATATCTCCCAATATCTATAAAATCTGGCTACTTCTGTCAAATCAATCTACCATCATTCTAATCTAAGTCTTTATCATCTCTTCAGTCCAAATTCATACACTTATTTCATTCTTGCCCATCTGTGAAATGCACAGGTATTTTCAGAATCTTCCATGAAAAATCCTCCCGTGGATAATAATCACCCCTGAATAAACTTTGAAGGCCTTAGTATAACTTGGCTTATTCTTCCAAGTTAGCTCCTGTCTTTCAATCTCATTATTCATCATTCTCCCTCTTGCTCAGTCATCGAATATACCATGCTGTTCCACCTGCCTGGAATACTGTTCTTGTGTTTTCCTCCCAGCACATTAATTTAAACAACTTTCTACTTGTGATCCTTTAAAAAAGACTTTGCTATAATACCAACCACGCTTGAAATGACTTATTCACTTCCAGAAGCTCCAGGAGAGATGGGAACTTGCTTGCTCACCCACACCTGGATAATTAGTTGCAAAAACAGGTGCCTATATGTTTGTGTTGAATGGGATGCCTTTTCCCCCACATCTTAGTCACAGTATGTTTATTTACTTGTTAAAGCTCTGAAGTTAAACTTATTATAACTATATGAAGATCCAAGTACTCCTCATTGACAAACTAAGAATTTTAATAACTAAACTCCGACGTTTTTACAATAATGTGATAAAAAAATTTTTTACTCTTCATTTGCTAGAATGTTTCAGAAATATTAATGCAGTCCCTACACTGATTTTATAAATTAGTTGGTAATAGATAATTATTTAAACGAGAGATACAATCACAAGTTCAGGCAGTTTATAGCTATTTGGATACACAAATTTCACAGATACAACTGTGAGCTGTTAAATTTCTTTAATTCATATTCAGAAAACCATCTTTATGAACACAAATAAGACTCAAAATAAGACTAACAGCATAAGCCTAGTGAGTTTCATTTCTTTGCCTCTAATAGGATTGTGAGTTGCAGATATAAAACACAGTCTGATGCACAAACTAAGGTTGTATCTGGAAAACAAATCACTACAGAATTTTATAGTACAATAAACTATTTACTATATTTTTCAGTCACTTTGTACAGCTATAATACCAAAAGGTAAATATTGGTTGTCATCAAAGTCCCAGTGAGTACCACTTTTTCTTCAATTTAAGAGAACACATCAGAAAGCAATTAAGAAAAATATTATTTGCACAATTTTAGTATGTCCTGTTTTATTAATAAGCTTTATATAAATTGCATTACTCTGCTGTCATTAGAAATAAATTACTTGCTGTAATCTCTATAATCTCACAAATGACAATGACAAAGTAGTGTGCCAACAATCCTTTGTTTCTTAGCTATGTTGCCATAGATTCATTGGTAATTAAGTGGTATTTTATGCTTACACATTCCATTCCCTGACCATTTTCCAAATAAGTCATTTTTTTCAGAGTGAAAGTTGGTGTAAGAATGGGTAGTCAATGATACCAATGCCTACGTAATTTATTTTAATGCTTAAAGAAAATTCTGACGGGCAATTGATTATAAAAAAATAAAGGGAAGTAGAGAGCAGAGAAGTACATTCATGTTGTAGTTAAATGTAAGAAACAAAAAGTCCAGCACCACCAGAGTGTCTCAGTTGGCTGAGCATCATCCTGTGCCCTGAAAGGTTAGGAGAAGGCAACCGAGCGATGCTTCTCTCACATCAAATGGTAAGTCAGATAAAGTTAAGTCAATGAAGCATACCTTGTAAGCTTCTGAGTCAAGTGAAGACTTAGGTGTGCATTACTGTGGTAGATCCAGTTTCTTCCATCTTATATAGATAGCAAAGATAATATTTTTTGCAGATGCCCAGACCTGGGAAGAAACATTCAATGACAAAAAGTATTAATAGAAGAAAGGGACTGAACTCTACTTTGATGGAGTTTAGATACAGAAGGAAAAATATATATATATTTATATATATAAAGTATTATGTAAAACAAGAGTTAAAGAACCAGTGTGCAAGAGGATGGTGACTGGAAATTTGACAAAACAATTGCCATCTTTTAACATGTATGTTAAATAACATTGATGTTCCTTTTCTTTCACATCACAATGGGATCACAATTCAGAAGCTTTATTCAAAGCATGTATATGCTACTTAATTGTTTAGTTTCAATGATTACACATTTCTTTAGAAGAAAGGATCTCAACATCTTCCAAATTCTCCTTCCCAGGTATCTATAGAACTCAAGACACAGGGTGTCTGAGGAATAGCTCAATGACACTTCCAATTAATCCCAGCCATCTGTTCCTCCCCAACATGCAGATGTTATGACAGATTTAAAAATACAGAAGGACAGCAAACAAGGGATCTAATCAGGTGGAATATGAACTTAATGGCTTTTTTACTGAACTTCTAATATCTCTTTCTGTCATTTAAATTTGCTTTAACAGATTTTCTCCACAAAAAGAAACACTTTTTTGATAGATAGTACCTTAATTTTTAAACTGAGAATTTACATTTTGCTGGAAAGACATGTGGGTTCAAGCCAGAAAGTTTTCTCATAGTTATTTTTCCCATTAAACTAAGAAAAAAAAATGGTGAAGTCTTTAAATTTTCTCCTAGGTTTTCTGCTCTAAACCCTAGTTTCTTTTTGATCCTGTAAAGACGTACATGCTCATTTTCATAGCTGATTCAAAATTTTACACTTCTTTTTCAGAAATAATAACAAAAAGGAACCTCATTAAAATGAGTAAATGCTTTAAAATAGATTGCACTTTTTGTCATCAAACTTTCCACAAAAAGTAATAGAAGTGTATTACCTTTCTTGTGACAAGAGTGTTGATATCAGAGATTGAAGCCTATGCAATGTTATTCTAAATACCTGTTTTTAAGGGATATGTATGTTAAAATTGAGTTTATATGATGTGATTTGCATATTTACCAAGTTGTTTATATGATGGGAAATCATCTTTCTTGGAACCACTGTTTTATAATCACTCTGTATATATTATAGAACATATTTTCCTAATCACACATCAAAGACTATCACCACTTTTGTCAGTTACTAAAGATTTTCAAAGTTTGCCTTATTTACTGTAACACTTAACCTTTAATTTAAAATACCATTGCATTTTCTTCAAAATCCCATGATTCTTTAATGAGCTCTGAATAGCATAAGCACACACTCTTGTCTGGAAAAACTTAGATGAATAATTATGATCTGATTGAAATGCAAAGTCTTCAGAGATTCTCCAAATCATCCTCTTGATAGTTGTTTAAGTAAATGCAATGTCTTTCATTATTCTAGAATTGAAGAGCAATACTTTTTTTCAATCTATATAAAATATACAACACTTAAGATAGCTTGCTTCTGTGCTACTTCATGGTCACAGAAATAATTGCCCGGCAGTTTTCTCTTAAGATTCTTCTTTATAAAATGTATAGATTTATAGTTATTCAATCTAGAGAACTCTTGGGCATAAAGGTTTTTGACTTACTGCCTTCTGAACCACCTCAGGTTCATATCTGTAAATGGTAAAATCTAGTTATATAGATCATTAATTTATCTACGCTTGAGAGATAGTAATACCGGTAAGCCTAAATCATTTCACTGAGTCCTTGATCCAGCATAGAATCTTCACTAAAAGTATTTTCTGTGATGTATTTTCAATTTTATTAATTTCAGTTCACTAGACTATGTTCACAAAATAAGTAGTACACTTTTGTTGGAATAAATTCTAAAAATAACACTCCATCTCTTCTGTTTAAATACACATCTGCAAATAAGAGAACAGTGTAGCATATTCCAATAAACATTTGTACCCAAACATCTCAGACATCAGCATGACAACACAAAACATTTGCAATCCTTTAGCCTTCTGGAAAGTTTGAGAGTCTTAAACATTTGCCTATTTTCTCTCTCTTTCTTTCTTTATTTTATTTTTTGCAATACAGTAAAAAACAAATGAGTCTAAAGAAGGGGCACTCCTTTCCTTCTAGAATAGTACTAACAAGACAATCTTCTGGAAAATAAACCTCTCCCTTTGAATTGTGTCATTTTATCAAATTGGAGGTTCTCTAGATTCTAAACACAATTATTTATTTGTTTTACTTATTCATTGATTCCTTCCTCCAACAATTTTTGAATGAGCCACAGGAGTTCTTACATGCCAAACAAATTGCAAAGCTTTCTAAAAAATGTTGTTACCATGGAAACACAAGGCATTGTATTAATGTACATCACATGCCAAAATGTCAAATTAAATGTTTTTTCTTGATATACTTTGTTGTTTTATTCTCTATACAAGATAGATTAACTTCATTTTATTTGTTGCTATTTTGTTATATAATAAAGTTTAAGGTACATCATTATTTTGATCAACCTTTACTATGCCTTTACACTAGCTATTTTAATTCAATTGTGCATTATGTTTTATGTGCTTCTGCTACTAATCTATCATAATATTGTGGCATACAACTGAATTATTATCAACTATTTATTCAATTAAAATAGTTGGAAAAGCAGAAATGCATATGTGCCCGAAAGTAACATTCAAATCATGGACTAGTGAAAAATACAGGCGACTTTAGTGGATGATAAAACATTAACTTTGAACTTAATTTTCTAAACTACAATTTAAAATCTTTTTTAAATATCTTATGTGCAAAAAGGTTATGTTTGTCAACAAACATCTACAGGTACGGTATGATGACCTGGGCTTCATTTTCTTCACAGCAGTTGACTTGATAAACTGCCAATGATTTGGATGGGAATGAGCAGGTAATTTCAGATCAAGTGCAATCAGTCACCAATTCACATGATATTTCAGACCTTTCTTTCTTAGAATATTAAGCCAGACAATATGATAAAGTTATTGAATGTATTCAAGTATGAGCAAAATTTCTCTGATGACATAATTATGTAACTTGAGAAGAATTTGAAATGAGATTAATCACTTTGCTTTTACTTTTAGGAGAAAGCCAGGTAGAGAACTGACTAACTTATTAGCTTAAAATTATCTAACACTATTTATATAAAACATTATTTTAATAAAATTCCTAAATAACATTATATGAAAACACAGACTTGTTTATTAAATATTGTATTGCTGAACTGAAGGGAAACATATCTGAAAGTCCAGTAATTTTTTTATTGTAAAATCTTCTTTAGACATTATTTTGTCAGAAGGGATGATATATATATATATATATATATATATATATATATATATATGCCAATCTTTTTATTCAGTCTGCATAAAGTATCACCTTTCTTTTTGTTTTCTTAAATCATCATTTATCATTCTTCCATAAAGCTGTTAATTATCTCTTAGGTATGACTAAATTGCTATTCTTCCCTAAGTAAGTTTTAGTCTTGCTTGAGAACTAATATTAAGAATGTTAAAGTATATTTATGTCCAGAAGCTGATAGAATCTGAAATGTAATACTGTTTTATAACTGAAAATTGCCTCTCATTTTGAGAGATTAAGTTGATGGAAGAAGACAACTTCACATGTGTTAAATCATTCATTCTTCCCACAAACATCACCGTGTATGTTTTTCTAGACACTGTGCCTTAGAATTAGAGACTCAAAGAAGAATTCAGTGAAGTACCAATTCTCAAGTAGCTTATTATCTAGTGGGGGAGAATGTTATAAGCAAATGATTTTTAAAGCAAGTAAGAACTGCAGAAATAGGTGAAATTTAGCAAGCATTCTTCTCCATAGTCTGCATCACAAAACAATGCAATACTGTAAAAGAGAATGAGACTGTGACGAAGGAAAAAGTTAGACTGGAAATTTGTTTACTTGACTCTTTTAACTTCCTGCTTGTAAAGTGTGTTTATGTTAAAGAAAGTCTGGACAATTCACATATTTATACCCAGTTAGTGGTTGAAAACATAAGTTTAAAGTTCCAAGGATATATAGGTTTGAGAGAAAAAAGCACATGAATGGTCAACCCAGCTCATGACTTTATTAATTTTTGCAAGACCTTTACTTAGCTGAGAGTCATTGCCTTAACCTAGAAATAGTAACAATAATAGTAGACCAAAAATACATTGAGTCCCCCATTGACAAGAGCACTGAGGACTTTTAGGGGACTTACAACTGACAACTGTGGGAAGTGCACCACTCTAGCAGGGGATATTGACAGTGGGGGAGGCTGTGCATTTGTGGGGCCAGATGTATATGGAAAATCTCAGTAACTTACTTTGAATTTTGTTGTGAACCTAACACTACTATTAAAAATCTATTTTAAAAAGTATTAGTTCTGTGTATAGTATATTTAACTTATCTGGACCCCTGCCTCATTTCCAATTGGCTCACTTTTAAATTCAGTAACAATCAGTCTCATGGCTGAGTAAACTGACAATACCTACTGCCTCTGCACTGAGTGTCTCCTGCTAATTTCTCAGGGTCTCTACAGTATAGCTGATGATAGAGTCTGCACAGGCATTCTGTGTCATGAGTAAATCAGAGGTGGGAATTAAAACTCCTTGAGTTAAAGTTTGAACATTGGGGTAAGAAAGTGAATAAGCCCTGGCTGGTTTTGCTCAGTGGTTAGAGTGTCAGCCCTCAGACCAAAGGGTCTTGGGTTCTATTCTTGGTCAAGGACACATGCCTGGGTTGCAGGTTTAATCTCTAGCCTCAGTTGGGGTGGTATGGGAGGCAACAAGTTGATGTGTCTCTCTCACACTGATGTTTCTCTCTCTCTCTTCCTCCTTCCCTTCCACTCTATCTAAAAATCAATGGAAAGGTATCCTCAGGTGAGAATTAACAAGAAAGAAAGAAAGAAAGAAAGAAAGAAAGAAAGAAAGAAAGAAAGAAAGAAAGAAAGAAAGAAAGAAAGAAAGAAAGAAAGAAAGAAAGAAAGAAAGAAAAGGGAGGGAGGGAGGGAGGGAGGGAGGAAGGAAGGAAGGGAGGAAGGGAGGAAATGAATAAATATTTCTCCTTTTTCCCTATTGTGCAGAAATATTTTGAAGCATGTTTTAATGTGGTCCCACTATGTTCTCAAGAAACTAATATGAGCTAAAACTTTTTAGGATGCTAAGATATTAGATAATGATGAGATGGGAATTCCATAGAGTACAGAAGAAATATGCACAAGAGAAATCTGATTGGGAGGTGTCTGGTGAAAATGTAAAGTGGTAGGCTAATGAAGTAGAAGAGAGATTAACTGTGGGTGAAGTTCTGCCTTTCATTTTCAGACACAGCATATTTGCAATGGGTAGCCTTCAAAACCATTAAAGAAGAAGAGAAAAATTAAATGCCAGAATTAGATAAAGATCTGAGGCAGAATGTGACCTGTCCCAGGCTGTGAGAGCTGGGGTAGAGCTAGTTAGTGGAGAGGGCAGGCTACTCTGTTTCAGAGTTGCAATAAAAGCTTTGGATAAATTGACTACTGTTAGGACACCAGGGGAGAGGCAGATGAGCTCTGTCCTAGATGTGGTTAACAAGAAGTGTTACAGGGTGAGATTGTGGGAATTTTAGTAAGGGAACAGACATGATTTTATTAGACAAAATAATTTTATATAGCCTAACAAATAAAAAAGACATTTACTTTTCAAAGCACTTAATATTATAAAATTGTAATACATCTTGTAGCTGAAGTATTTGTAACCATGGTATTTTATGGTGAGATTATCCATTTCCTCCACAATTTACAATAATACATCCTTGGAGAAATGTGCTTGAGATTCCAAATCAAGACTATCTTTCCCAATTCCAGCAGATTTAAAAAGGATCCTCCAGTTCAAGTGTCTTTAAAGTGGTGTGTGATATTCTTCTCATACAACTCAAGTTTTACCTTTAAACTTAATTAGCCCATTGGAGTATATTTATGGAACATAAGAGCTCAAACTATCTAGTAATAAAGGCTTATTTCTCACCACCAGGCCAAAAACAAAACAAAAACAAAAAAAACACAGTCAATCAACCAATAAGCAAAATCTTATGCCATGGATAATGAAACAAAGATTAAATACAAGATTAGAAGAAGTGATAAAAAGTGGCCTTGCCTGCATGAACACAAGCAGTTCTAGCCAATAGAGTTCAATCTGTTTTTTCTTTTCTTTATCTCTTGTTATTTGTGTCTTCAAAGTTTGATTTTTCTACCATCTTATGAATTACATTGTTATGTAGATTATCAATGTTTTTATCTCTTATATTGAATAGAATTTGCTTTGAGATAATGAAATAATTTCTCCAATAATTTATAAAATGGCAAGAGATACACTTGTATGTGATCAAAATTCATTTAGAGAATAAATAGGTAATGCCTAAAATCTGTGAATTGTGAGACTGACACATATTGAAATAATGCTGAAAATGTATATCCTGTGCAATTTGGATTTGGAATTTTGTGGTCGCTATTATTCTGGAGCTGTTGTCCATTCAGTGGCTTCCCTAAAGCTGTCTTTTATTGGGGTTTCTTCCCTACTATTTGCAGACAATTAGCAACCTAGATAAATTCTTTCTCATAGTTGCTCATATACTGCTTGTGCTTCTTCACAATTAGCAAATGGCATATAACTGAAACAAGATCAACCACTAACTTTGTGGTGACTTTATAACTTTTTTATTATTTTTTCAATTGTGGTTTACATTCGATTTTATGTTGTATTAGTTTCAGGTGTACAGCAATAGTGGTTAGACAATCACACACTTCATAAAGTGATTCTCCTGATATTTCAAGTATCCACTTGGCACTGTACAGAGTTATTGCAGTATTATTGACTATATTCCCTATGCTATAGTTTACATCCTCATGACTGTTTTGTGATTACCAATTTGTAGCTCTGTGATGCTACCAACTGAACTATTGAACAGTGCATCAGATCTGTAGTTCTTAATCTTTTCACCTTTATCATGCAGTCTCCCAAACACCCTCCCCTCTGGCCACCGTGACTCTGTCTCTGTATCTATGAGTGTGTTTCTATTTTGTTACTTTATTTTGCTCCGTATAAGTGAAATATTATGGTATTTGTCTTTGTCTGACTTAATTCACTTAATATATCCCCTCTAAGTCCATCCATGCTGTCACAAATGGTAAGAGTTCATGGCTGAGTAATATTCCATTGTACATATATGTGTGCCATAGCTTTTTTATGAAGACACTGTTTAATTAAATAACAGTTACTAATTAGGTCATTGAAATTGTCTTGTGGGATTGGAGCTATAGACACTGTGGTTACCTTTGATAAAGGTAATTTGTGTCTTAAGGCCCATAAAATGGAGGCCACCATCAAAAATCAAAACTTAAGTCAGCCTGTACCTGCTAAGGAATACTAACTTTAAAACTAGTTACTAGTCAGTGAATAGAAACAAAATACAAAAAGAAAAATTAGTAATGTTTTTTGACAGTAGCAATATACAAGAGAAAATGGAACTCACTGTAAAACCTAAATAGTTTAGGAATCTAGAGTTAGTGATGAAAAATATATGATTCATATACAAAGAGCCCACATTTATTAAAGGAAAATCTGTATTTGTAACACGTTTGGGAAAATAAAGATTTATTATGTTTTACAGCATCCCTAGACACATGCCTTGCTGGCACTTCTCCCCAGAAGGGCAATGCTCGTACTCATCCAGATTCACAGCTTGATCAGCAGGGGCACAGATCCTCAGACTGATCAACTCAAAGTAGTCTTTCTTTCCTTCTGTCCTCCATTTCCCCCCAAATCATAAAAAATAAAGGGCTTTCACTTTATGTTCACAAGAAAAATGCACATAACTGCAGGTAAAAAAATTTTTAAGAATTACTACTTTATGTGTATCAAGTTAGCTAAAAAAATGTTAAAATGAAATTCTCAGTGTTGATAAGAACATGTTGAATTAGACAATTTATAATAACTAACTTTGCCAATTTTGTGCACATTAGTAAGTATTTTGAAAAGCAATGTGTTGATGAGACCACATGGTTCTATCATATTATGCAACAAAATTAAACCATAGGTGTGACTCAGTCATTGGGCAATTTGAATATAAACAGTTTATCGCAGAGTATTTGATCACAGAGGAAAAAATGGAAAATGGTTAGTTCAAGGTGGTGTATTATATAATCGATAAAATTAAGTTCATGAATGTGCTTTAATAATGTGGATAATTGCTAATGGTACACTATTATGTGACACAACACCAGAAGCACATTTTACCAGAAGCACATTTTTCATGATGTTTTGGGAATGGTAATTGATCTTCCCATCACTACATGATGTTTTCCTTGCAAATTTTCACAAGGGATACCAGTCAATAAATAATGAAATAATAGGTTTTCTTACTATGGAAAGGCATTTGCCCAACTATACCTAATAAATTCAGACTTCTGATTTACCACTCACAACAGCTACTGCTTAAACTCCCAAGTAAATGACCATCACCAAACCATGAGCGAAGAGGTTGGAAGATAATGGGCATGGATAAGGTTATTTACTTTCTCTATGGAAATAATGACTAAAGTATCCACTGTGCCTCAACATGCACTATAACCAAAACCAATGACAAGTGTTTATTGTGGCTTATTTTGCCACCTTCATCTTGCTCAATAAGAAAATGCAGCCAGTGAACATCAGACTCTCACTGACCTCTCCACCTGTTACATCACTTTCCGTAGTGTGGAAGAAGGAAAAGTAGAAGAAAGGGTTAACATTCTCCAGCAAGCACTTCCCTCAAAGAGTAGAAACTTTGGCAAGTAGCTCCCCTGTTACACAATGAAAGATGTGGCCAAGTTTTCACTCATATTTTTCCTAGAATTATTTTTTTTTTAAAAAAACACATTGAAAAATAGATTTGTATATAGACAAATAAATATCCTCTCGTTGAGCACGCTTTAGAACAATGAGTGGTTATGAGCCACTTCTTTATCTTATACTGTGTTTTTCAAATTTTATATGCTGAGCATGTATTGCAGTAAAATTTAGGGGAAAAAAATGGAGGAAAGCTAGTTTCTTAGCCAATAAACATATTAATACCATTGGCAGGGCAGCTTCTCTTTGAATTATTCTGTAATTGCCAGTTATTTGAGTTCTCCAAACAATTACCTTAAAATCATTTTTAAACATACAGCTTTTGAGAAATGAGGAATATTACTCGTTATTTTATATAAAAATAAACGCTTATAAAATGGACATATAACTAATTGATAGGGTTTTCTTTTGCATTTATCTATACCATCAAAAATTCAGATGGATATGATACATTCATGGCTCTTGAACCCCAAAACATTTATATACTTTTTTATATAAGAAAATTGAGGAAACAAAAGTCGATTATTTTTATTCAGCTTTCTCATAAAAAGATTGGTGGAAAATCCTTTTTTGTTTGTTTCACTTTTTGTGCATGTGTGTGTGTGTGTGTGTGTGTGTGTGTGTCACACGTGTGCACATCCATGTTCTAATCTGTTTTATATTTAAGATTGAAATACATTGAAAATAAAATTTTGAATTTCTTTATCTAAATTCTGGTAGAATAATAAAGTCAAGCAGGAAATGGTAGAAACATTTTGATTGAACAATTTTAAATGATGTTTGGAAAATAAATAGGATTTGTACAGTCAAGGTAATTCCCACTATCAAGGGAATATGTGGAGTGGGAAAGAAAGCTTCCCAAGGGCACATTTTCTGACATCAAGAAAAATTTCCCTTTGGGAATTTAAGAAGAAAATTAGGCTCAATTAAATTATGTATAGGTTATGCTAAGAGGGCAATTTTCTTGCTCATTACCATTGCAGTTTTGGAACTGTAGCAGCCTATCTGTCTACCTCAGTTGAAGATGAATTGGGAAGGTGCCATAATCATTTCCACATTTGAAAGGCTTTATCTCCCCTTAGATGGGCAATGCCTCTCCCTGTGCAGATGCCCAGTATGAACAATCACATGCATTTCATTGATCAACACAGCGTAGTTGGCATGCCAGTGGTCTTTCCCTTTTCCTGGCCCTCAGCTGTGTTATTCACTAGCATTCTGCTTGTTATTTTTAGTATTTCATATTAGTGCCAGAAACTGGTCCTTTTTTCTTTAGTAAGTAGTATAATGGTATATAAAAGCTGAAATAGACAACAAATACTAAAATAATTCTAATACGGTGATAATACCCATTTGCCCTAGGTTAACAATCGTTAGACTGAAAAGGATTATTTTAAAAATCCATTTTCAGTATATAAATATTGTCAACAAACATGGGCCAGTTAACAAGGTCACAAGTGCACATTAGCAATAAATGAAAGAAACCTTATGCAAATGTGCTCAGTCATGTCTGTGCTCCATTTCTTCAAAGTAGAATGATATTGCAGAAGTATATACAGAATTTGTCTATAGATATTCCTTTCCCTGGCTTTTGTTCTCCTAAATACCAGTCACATAGAGAAGATGATGATATGGAGAGGGTGAGTGGACACACAAATGGCCAGAAGTGAGAAAGTGAGGTTGGCATTTCCTAGGAAGCATGGATCTAAGCCAGCTGCATGGCAGCACCTAGAGAGGTGGCAAGACTGGAGGCTGGCAGTTCTCTTGGTCTCAGACTTTGAACTTAGACATTGGTTGTGGTGCTGAAAGAATCTTGTCAACTGGGTAATGTGAATCACTGTGGAAAGAAATACACTGTGATAACTGGAGGGGTTCTGTGAAGGGCATTTGAAAGTAGATTTCATCTGATTTAAGAAAAGAGTGACATTTCCCATCACATGATTCATGTCCAATAAATTCTCATTTGCTAAAAAATAATTGTAATGCATTCACCTTTCTAAGTTCACACATTTAATTCATGGAACAGTCTTTTTAGACTCGTATGTATGTATGTATGTATGTATTTATCTATACACACACACACACACATTATTTGTTGTGTCAGAAACATATACATTGATTCATTGTACTATTTAATTATGTTATTTTAAAAATTAAAAAAATATATACTTGTGTGGACATACTTCTGGGTTCCCTGTTCTGTTTCATTGATCTATGAGTCTATCCCTCTACCAATACTATGCTATTTTGATTAGTAAACCTATATAATAATCCTTAATATCAAGTAGCATGATCCTTGTCACTTTAGTCTTCTTTGTCAAGATTTTTTTTGCTCTTATAAGTCCCATGCCTTTGCATATAAATAATAAATATTTTTAATGCCTCTAAATGTTCTTACTGAAATTTTGATAGGAACTACATTAAAACTGGGGATCAGTTTGGGAGCATTGACATCTTTGCCATGTTTTCTTTTAATATCCAATTATGTCAAACTGTTTACATTGAAATAAAGTTTTAGAATTTTTTTAACTTCTTAAACATGTGATATGTCTTAGTACAATATTATGATTCATAACTAAGTCTAGTTATGTCCTTAAAATGTGCACTACAGAAATAACAAAATTTTCCTGTCAATTGCATTGTAATGAGATCTTTAAACATGTCATTTTTAAGTCTTTTGTCATTTACAGTTATTGTTTTACTCTGATGCTTTTGCAGATGTGCTCCTTCTTCAGAGAGACTCATGGAAAGTACTCTAGAATACAGATTTCTAACAACTTTCAGATCATAACACTGAGCTGGAGAAGAATTGACAGCATTCTAGTGTAAAAACTGGATTCACAAAACTGCTAACAAAAGATCAAGATCAACAAAAATAATTACTAAATTAACTAATAAAGATGATTATAATTTTTATGACATTTTATTCAAAATATTACTGTTTTTTTATCTTTATATTCTAGGTATAAGGATTTTTTTTTCTCCTAAACTACCTATGACCTACAGCCATCTGGTAAACTACATTTTTCTAAGAAGTACTAATATATTTATCTTTTCCCCTACCTGATCACTCCAGAGTTTAAAAACACTTAACAAGTGAATATTCTTATTTTTATGGCCATATAATTATTTCCATAAGTTCAATAAGAATTTGTTCTTGTAACAGGAGAAAATTGGAAACATTATTTATGTTACAAAGGTTTTGACTGGAATGTCAGCTCTAAGAGACATGCATAAACTCAGACATGACCAGACAACTTCAATAAACTAAGATTGACTTCATGAAAGCCCCTTGGGAAAAATCAGCCTCATACCTTGCTTACATGATTCCCAGCAGCCTTACCAGGTGAGTAAAGGAGGTCACTTTCCGGCAGATGCAGAAACCTCAGGATGTTTGAGGGACCTCAGAAGAAAGTAACTGACCCAAATCTAAAGGAATTATAGAGTACAACTGATAGTAAATATTTGACTTGGCTTCTTAGCCTTCAGAGGCAGTTGAAAGTTCAATCTGGAGATTTCTTATGAAAACTTCCAGCAAAGCTAATTTAAAAGAGCCTCTATGATCAATGGCTGCTCTTGCTGTGTTTATGTAAATAATCTGGCTAAGTTTATTAAAACTAAACTTACTTTGCAAATAACTTAGTCTTAAAATGGCTATTGTTAATAAAATTGAGAGTGATTTTAGAGAGAAAAATTAATTATGTTTCAATAGAAACAATACTATTCAGTTGTGGATATTAAATTCTAGTTCCGTTAATTGTCTTAGAAGTTTTGTTTTTCACCTTAAACTAGACTGGATCTTGTTTCTAGTTTCCTCAAATATTTGGCTACGACTCTCCAAACTAAAGTTTCCTTTTTTTTTTCTTTATTCCTGAAGCCCTACAAACTGAATGTGAATGACTTGATATAGACTTACAGTAGGTTACCACAATAGCTGGTGTTTGGACAAACTCCATGCCTGTTGCTATAGAAGCCACTTAGAAAGTTTGTCTAAACACTTGATGACATCATCAGAGACATTTCAAACTATGAGATGCTTTGACTCCTATATTTAGAAATCACCTCTTCTGTAGTTGGGCGGCCTTCCAGACTCAGACAGGGTTTATTGTCTGCTCCAATCACTAACCTTTATGTTATTTTTTTCCCTCTTATTAATATCCTGATAACTTACACTATAGGTCTAACAATGGGGTCCACCTGTATCACTGTCTCCTGGAATGAGATACAACTATTTAACTGAACTGACCTATTCTCAGGACTGAATGATTGGCTCAATGAAATATGGAGCAATCTATCAACTTAGCTTCTAGAGTGTTAAACTTATTATTTGAAATTTCAAAGGTGGGTCTTAAGGAGAGCAGAGTTTGCCGAACCAAAATATACCTCTTTGTGACAGTGATTATTCTAAACTAGTTCTTTTTTTTTTTTTTGCCCTCACCCAAGAATATGTTTATTAATATTTTTTGAGAGAGAGAAACATCAATGTGAGAGAAAAACACCGATTGGTTGTCTCCCAATGTGCACCTAGAGGGGGTCGAACCAACAGCCTAGGTATGTGCCCTGACCAGGAATCAAACCCACAACTCATGTCAGTCCAGCTAAAAAAACCTAGAAGAGTATAAGAGGATTTCTTCCTCTCTGACAATCTACATCAAAGCTACATAGCTTTTGGATATTACTTCAAGCCTTCCATTTTTGACTATTACCTCCTATTCTTCAATCTTAATTAATTCATCCCACATCCCCAAATAACTTAAACCTCTGAAAAACTACTTATTCAATGAACTTATTAATTATTAACTGTGCATCATCCCAATTTTTCCTGAGTTACCTGTTTTTTTGGTTCATTTGTATATAACATTTAGTAAAATACTTCAAATTGAATCAGCTAATGTTCTCAAAGACATTAATCCAAGGAAATGCACTCAAATTCTATTTTTAATTCTGATGCTTTTAACAGAATGCTAATTAATTTTGGTATTTATATGCTTGTTAATTTTATTATACTTACTCTGTGTTATTTTGTCCTCTCAGTTAATGCCTAATAATTTCATTTTTATTATTTTTTTATTATTTTCTGTAAGAAAAAAATGTTCAAGAGCATACACCTTTTTATTACATTTTGGCTGTGTTTGATATGCTGAGTTTTTTTTAATTATTAACTTTATTAGGGTGACATTGGTTAATAAAATTATATAGGTTTCAAGGGTACTATCTACAATACATCATCTGTATATTGCATTGTGTGTACACCACCCAAAGTCAAATCTCTCTCACCATATATTTGATCCCTTTTACCATTTACTACCTCCTCGCCAACCTCCTTTCCCTCTTGTTACTACTACACTATTGTCTGTGTCTATGTGTTTTTGTTTGTTTTTTATTGTTTGTTCATTTGTGAATGCAAATTTTTGACTGCTATTTATAAATGATAACATCTCTCAATGTCCCACTTTAGGTCATTGGACATTAAAATTATAGACTAGTCACTGTTCTAAGTGTTTTGCATAAAGTAATTCTTATTCCTCACAAAGCCTTTTGTCTATTTACAATTAGAAGTGCCATTTTATAAACAAAGACATTAAGACAGGTTCTAGACCATTCAGCCTGGTTCTGTACTTAATGGCCAATCTGTAAATCATTTCACTGACTCATCTGCTAACTTGATATTTATTGATTATATGCTATTTAATTTATGTGCTATTTATGCACATCATCAGGTAAGTTATTGTTTGGTTCTGGGCATTTTACTGTTTATTTTATTTTATTTTATTTATCTTCAGAACAACTTAGTGATAGATTCAAGGAAGGCAGAGGGATTATTAAAGTACTAATCAAAGCAAAAAATCTAGAAAGGAATTTTAAGATGAATAGATTATTCTTGGGGAAAACAATAAATTCTGAAATAGTTAAAATGGCTTTAAACAACTTTCCAACTTATCAAATATAATTTTAAAGACATAAATTTGAAAAATGCATAGTTTTTATCAGTTATGCTACAAAGTGACATAAGACTGGAAAGAGATCTTTGAGACTATCTAATTATGTTTTTTATATTAATTTTGGTTTATAATTTGTTTAAACTAGTTGTCATTTAGGTAAAATCATTGAGAAATGCAAATTTTTTCCAATATTTAACACTAAAAATGTCAAATGCTAAATTTTTTTATTAATAATTCTCTCCTTTCATTTATATTTCTCTTATCAAACCTGAGAGTCAAGAACTTTGAGTGGAGTTTCTGTTGACCACTCAATGACCACATATTCCTGCAGGAAACAACAATGGCAATTAATAAAACTCTTAATAGCTCAAATATTTTATTCCATGTGAAAGACATAATGGGATATTTTTAAAAAGGAAAAGAGTGTTACTAAATACACATGAAAAATGATCCTAGTGGATACATGTATATACATATACTGAGTTGCCAGAAAAACACTTTTGACTAGCATTTATTTCATACAGGCTACATTTCAAGCACAGTGTACATGTCACATGTACAGATTTATCAAGCCTGCAGGTAAACTTGTGATGCAAGTACTTTTATCAGTCTCCTTGGGCATAAACTTGTTCAGGGTCACAGAGTTAGTAGGTTCCGGAGTAAGATTCCAACCTCCAACTTTGGCTCAAGAGCAACTGTTTTTCCTAAGTTCTACTTATTCCAAACAACAAAATCTCCAGAATATTTAGCAACTGCTTTATTTTTCTCTAGTCTCTTAATTAGGTTGTGTGACAAATAATGTTCATAAGCTACTTGGATGCTTATATTCTTTAAGCTGAATGGCTTTGAAAAAACAGAAGTGATTGGAGTGGAAATTAAAAAGATACTGGGATCGTGTGAAGCCAGAGACGTTTCAGAAAACAGAATATTTCTCCTCCACCACTTTATACATTTGGGGAAAATGTTCAATAGTATATTTCTTTCAAGACCTTTGATAAAATTGCTTTTGCTAAGCATATTAAAGTATCTTTATGTTTTAAAGTATCTTTTTGTCTATAAAGCATGAAATAGAGTTCTGTAATACTTATTTATACTCTTTAATTTTGTCAGGGATAAAACTGTACACTATCTTAACATGGATCACTATTCATACAGAATAAACAAATTTACACAAAAAATTCTGCCAGTAATATTTGTGAAGCCATATTTCATGCATGAATGTATAATTAATGTTTCATCATTGAAGTTAGAATGTGCTAGTTGTCTTTGAAATATGAAATACACTTAAAAATAAATAACACAGATAAAAAAGTATAATATTGCGATGACATTATCAGTAGGTTTTTATCCAAAAGCTATAAATCATGTTTTACCTAAATGTATTCAACGTATTCCAGTGTTCCCATTATGTTTGAATAATGGAGCAAAATCCCATATATCCACTGATTCATTACTCTTTTGGAAGGTGACAATCTTGAAAGATTACTCTGGTGCATCATACATACATTTTTATGCAAATATATAATTTAAGCTTATAGGATGTGCTGTCAGCTGAAACGAAAACAGCTCAATAGAAAACATCATTGATGAGGCTGCATTGAAGAGATGCTCATAGGAGAGTGAGCAGTGAGCCATTTCATTTTTTGTTAATTCATCATGCTTATGAATGTAGACATTATTAAGTTTGCGTTTCACACACATTTACTAAAACTGTTACATTTTAGATCATAAGACAAATTAAGTCACCGTCTAAGCAGTCTCATATTATTAATATTAAGAAGATTCTCCTTGAAATACCTAGTTTACTGTTTCTAATCCATGACTGTTCAAAGTAGAGTGGCGAAAATCTAGACAACTCAAGCTACAATACTTGTATTTGAAACATAAAAATAAAGACTAATAAAGAGCTTGGCCAGTCTGGCTCAGTGGTTGAACATCGACCCATGCCCCAAGAGGTTACTGGTTTGATTCTCGGTCAGGGCACATGCCCAAGTTGTGGGCCAAATCCCCCAGTGGTGGGCATGCAGTGTTGCAATGTGACAGGGAGATAACCAGAGATGCATAGCCGAATTGTAAAGGAGCACTTTTTTTAGCCAGTGGGCTGCGGAGGGCATAGACTCCCCTCAGATCAACAGCCCGATTCTTCTTGCTCGTTCCATTTTAAAGACAGAAGCTCCCTCCTCCTTTTGCCCCCCTCCCCTCAGGGGACCAGTACAATAGTGGGAGCAACAGAGACTACATAAGTCAAAATTAGCATTATTCACCGACAGCACTCAAGTATTTGCAAATACTTGCAAATACCTATACTCGGGAAACTGCAAATGCCTCCCAATACATGGGGTAACTATAATCTTAGGCAAAATTCCTTCCCGTCTAGGGGTAATTAACCTATTATTGGAAGAATATCGAGGAAGGTCTATTGTTGATAAAAATGGAGTCATTTAGTCGCCTTAACCAAGGGGCCTACATAAAATGGAATCTAGTTGCCTTAGCCTTAGGGCCCAGATCAGCAGAAGATGGCCAGTCGATGTCCTCTTTCATTGATGTTTCTATCTCTCTCCCTCTCCCTTCCTCTCTCTCTCTAAAATCAATAAAGAAAGAAAAAAAATTTTTTAAAGACTAATAAAAATTATCAGTTTCAATTATTTAAAATTTTTTCAATTTCTATATATTTCCTTGTTAATAAAATTGTAGTGGGTATAGAGATATTTTTAAAAATATGTATTAGGTTAGAAGGTGCTAAGTATAATTATAATAAACAGTGCAATGGATCAGGTAGGCAAGTGGAAGAGTATTTGTAATTTTAAATACAATCATAAGTGAACATTTTCTGAGAAGCTAACATTTATTCAAAGACTGGAAGTGAATGAAGGAGTGAGTTACATTGTCACCAGGGGAAGAAAACCCCAGGCATGGGAGGAGGGCAGAGTACAAAATACCTGAGATGGTATCTTCCCCACGTATTGCAGAAAGAGCTTCAGAGGAAGGAGCAAGGAGGAGAGTAGTAGGAGATAAAGTTATGGGTCTAAATAGTACAGGTCACTGTTGTCATTTCAAAGATGTTAGCATTGGTTGAGAAATACAATAAAGAATTGTTAACATGACCAAACTTAAATTTTAACAGGTTCACACTGGATGCTATTTTGAGAACAGACTATGGAAGAGCAAGAGTAGAAGAAAGCAGACCAGCTATGAGGCTGTTGCAATAGTCCAGTAAAGGAGATATGGGGATATCAATGACCACCATGTTGCTAATTCATTTTTAGTCTTCATCTTACTTTATACTTTCACACAATTGATAACTCATCCTCCATGGAATTAAAAAAATATATATTATACTAACATCTAGGCCAACACATTTACCTGGTTTCTTTCTTAAAAGTCTAGCCTAGTTGCCCAACCAGGGAGGCTCAGTGGACTGAGCGTCATACCTTGGACTAAGAGGTCCCAGTTTGATTCCTGGTTAGGGCACATGCCCAGGTTTCGGGCTCAATCCCCAGTAGGGGTCATGCAGGAGGCAGCTGATCGATGTTTCTCTGTCACGTCAATGTTTTTATCTCTCCCTTCCTCTCTCTCTAAAAAATCAATGAAAACATATTAAAAAGAAAAGAAAAGTCTAGCCTGGTGGCTCTCAACTTGGGGTTATTTTGCTGCACCTCCCCTCCCCCAGGTCAGGACATTGGCAATATTTGCATAATCCTTTGGTTGTCACATCTGGGAAAGAAATGTGCTACTGGCACATAATGGGTAAAGATGATTGATGTTGTTAAACATCCTACAATGTACAAGACCATTTCCCCACAACACTGAGTTAGCTGACCTGGAATGTCAATAGTGCTGAGACTGAGAAACTCTAGTTACCGTCATTGGCTGATTCCTACTCACTTCCTAGACATCTAAAGGTTTCTATACACCTGGGCTCAGTCATCACACCTCTTCTCTTTCCATATCCACCCATTTCCCAGGATGTCTAATTCAATCTCATAGTTTTAAATATAATCTATAGGCAGAAGACTCCCAACTCTGGACTTCTACTTTGAACAATGCTCTTATCTATCCAACTGCTCATTCAACCTAGCTGATACATGGATGTTTCTCAGGTCTTTGGAAATTAACATCAGAAATTGAACTCCTAATTTTTTAAATTTCATTTCCAGAGAAATCTTTTTCCATATTCTCCCTGTCTTTATAAATAACAATTCTAATTTTTTAGTTACTTAAACCAAAATTACTGGAGTCACCATTCTGTTCCTTACTCCCTGCATTGGGTCTTTCACTAAATTCTGTCTACTTGACTTTCAATATATATCAACAATTCAACCACTTCTCACTATGCCTATTATACTTACACTGTTTCCACTCTGATTATTTTATACTTGTAATAGTGTACTAATTTTCTATTTAATCCCTTCTATTTTAGCTCCTATCCCCAGTGGTCAGTTATTTATTTACACAGCAATCAGAAGAATAATTTCAGATATATATGTTAGATATTTTCAAAATCCTTCAATGCCTTCCCTTCTTACTAGCAATAATAGGCACTTGTACAGAAAGAAAAAAAAAAAGGTATTGACTCTTCCTGCAAGTCAATTGGTTCCAAGGCCTGAGATGCATGAAATAGCCTCTAGGATTGATTACCATGACAACAGTCCTCAATAGTCTCTAACAATTCTAAGGAGTTGTGATAAAAGAGAATGAGAAGAACAATTTGAAAAAATGTGTAAATCTGCAGATCCATAAGGTCTTGTAAAAGTAAACCAGAAAAAAGAGAGAGGGATTTTAGCACACTCTGCCATAACTCCTTTCTCTGCATTCAAGGCAGAAAATATAAATATAACCAACTAGACTCAATATCTCTAATGTTTCTAATGGAATCTCCCTGCTCCGTATCTCTCTGGCTCTCAAAAAGCATCCTCTAGTGTTCTGTATTCTTACCTGTTAACATAAATTACTTTGTATTTAGAACACAGTTGTTTTCTCAAACTACAAATGCAATGGTTAAACTACCATGTTAATAAACTTATGACAAGTTATTGAATGACAAAAACATGCATTCACCTGTTACAAAAAGTCCACTTTCTTTTTTAAGTATTGAGTTGAAAATGTTCAGGTGTCCTGAAGAACTAAAATTGGCAATACTTCTTTGCATTATTTGGAGAAGTTCAGCAAAAATGTAATGATAAAAATATAATATTTTATATGAGGGAAATGTTCTAATGTACAATTATTTACGGATAATACCTGCTTATATTTTTGTTATGTAACGTATTAGAAAATATCTGATTTATTTTACACTATGAAGTTATCCTGATAATAAATGTTTTTATAAAGTAGTCATCTTAATCTCAGATAAAATAACCTTTTGATGATCAACTATCCGATTACATTATATCTGTGAGCAGTGTGAAATCTTGAGTCACAGAGCTAATGTAGCCTAAATAAGCTCACCTAACAAACTTTCTTCAGCAATATGTCTCTTTTGTCTGTTTTATCTCTTTTAATATACACATTTATCATGCATCCAGGAATCTCAGTATATAGACATATATTCCACAAGATTAACATGTAACACTAATTGTGGTTTCCAATAGCTTTTATTATGGACTACTTTACAATGGAAGAAGTCAAAATAAGCACAGTATATTTCTCTTTCATTGCATAATGAATTAATTACTTTTGCACTACCCTGTTTATAACAGCATTAGGAGAAATGAAACATTTGAGAGAAATAAAAAGTGTTCTAATGAAGACAACATTGTCCATATTTAATTTCTCTGGTAAAATGTCGAATCCAAATAAAACAATAATCTACATCCACAAATGTCTTTAATGTGTTGTATCCTTGCAAAATTGTTCATGTTTCATTAAGGCAGACTGGGCAGAAGCATTTTCTCTTTCACACTATGGCTTTAAAAAACAAACAAACAAACAAACAAAAACTTGTCTTCTCCACATTATTTTATTTTATTTTTATTTATTTTTTCCTTTATTGATTTTAGAGAGAGAGAAAGAGAGAAGGAGAAAGAGATAGAAACATCGATAAGAGAGAACATCGATTGGCCACCTCCTGCATGCCCCCTACTGGGGATTGGGCCCACAACCTGGGCATGTGCCCTGATTGGGAATCGAACTGGCGACCTCTTGATGCATGGGTTGACGCTCAACCGCTGAGCCACACTGGCTGGACTCTCCACATTATTTTAAATAAAAGCTGCTATAATTTACACCAATGTGTTTTGGAGTTTTTAATTACTTTAACATAAAATATTTCATTGGTGCTGAAGAAAAGGCCGTCTTCACCAATCATCAGGTTGATGTCTTTCAGAAGTAGTCAAACAAAATCTTTATGAAATAAAATTGAGAAATATACTGTGTACAAAACACTTGGTACATTACATTTTTCCAGGTTAATTATCAAAATTTTATATATATACATTTCAGTTAAAGTGAAAAGTGTGGCTTTCATTATATTTTATTATATTTTATGTAGCAATTTATAATTTCTAGGTTCATTTTAATTCTTTATAATAGACTGTATTCCTTTATCAATAAGACTGCATATTCTTTTATATAAAGATTATAACCAAATTATCATTCTTACAGGCATGCTGACATTATTTTGGCATTGCCAATGAGTTCTTTCCTAACATACAAAATAATGGCATGTTATTGAATACCAGTTTAAAATAATAATTTAAAAATTCAATCAAAATAGTTATAAATATAGGTATTATCAGGAGACTAAATAAATATTAAAATGTGTAATATTGCAGTTAAAACTTAATGTTAGCTTACTTTGTATTTTAATACTGTTCTTTAATCATGAATTGTAGGGTTGGGGGTTTGGTGGATGAACAAAATGTAACCTTGAGGTATGCGTTCTCACGGCCTGGCCAGCCCAGGATCAAAGTATGCGTGTGAATCCATAAGGTATGCATGGATATGGGTTGGAAAGCCACCCTGAGAGCGACAACAGGCAATATGCCCAAGTATGTATCTCTGCTGACAGCAACGAGAGACAGGAAATATGCTGGGCTTGGCTGTATGGTCAGCAGAGATGCAATCTCAAGGACTTAATTACCTAAAACACCATGTAACTTAGGGAACCACTTTGCAAATAAATTGGGCTGCATCCAGAGATATGGAACATTTACTCCCTTGTGATGTTTCCCCTCACTCCAAGCAGAGTCTGCTTGTAGTTCATTGCGTTGTGATGACCCCTGGCAGGCCGAGAGAGTCAGCAATGAATGATATTAATTGTTCCTAACAATTAATACCTTAAGTATTACCAATTTATGTCATTGAGGTTTATTGCAAGAGAAATGACTATCTACCATATATTTACGTTTCATATTTTTTATAGCAGTATGTTTTTGGTGAAAATATGAGATTATCCCATAAGAGTGATATATACAATGAAGATAGTTGTCATCTCTCTTATTTGGGCTAGCACATATACAGGTCAAAAGTACATGTTGTACCTTGCATAGTACCAGGAACACATTACCAGGGTGGTTGATGGTATTCAATTCACATGTAGATCTTACAAACATGTAAGATCAGTTTGTACAGTGCCAATCTATACAACCAACACAGAAATCTTATTAGTAAACTGGAACTAGGTGGGTGCAAGTTTCAACTGCTCAATGACAGTAGGGCAAGCTCACCTCCTCTCATCTTTCTGGTCTACTGACATCCTCACTGTGTATTCTCTCTGGGCAGCTGAGGCAGATCTAAATATCTCACTACTCACTCCACAATAGCCAAAAGCAGGAAGGGAAGGGGGTGATCTTGGTTTCTTTCCCCTCTCATTTGTTTTGCTCTTTTGACGGGAGAACAAACTCTTCTGCCAGAGCACTACTACCAAGTTCCACTTACCTCGCATTGACCAGAGGTATTCACACATCCTCTCTAGACCAACGATTAAACAAAGAGGAATACAATTGTAGTAATGTGCCTGGGGTAAGCACTTTGCTGCAGAAACAAAATCAGACTTCTGGAAACTAAGAAAGTAAAGAGAAATGACTGTCTGGTGAGATTCTAAAGGAATCTACCACAAGCATCTCCATTTTTGATCAAAGAATACCATCTCAGATGTTGTACTGATTTAATCTAAAATCTGTAAAATGTTGGATTCATTTCTAATAAAAGTTCTTTTAAAGAAAAGCTAAAAAACAAAAAAAGGCTTCAAATTCACCAGAGCTAATTTGTAGGCACTTATTAAATTAAACTGTCTGGAGGAAAGTAAATATGCCCACTATATGCAAATCAAAATATCATTTGGAAAACTTGCAGGAAAAAAATATATGGTGAACAACTTTAAAGGAGAATAGAAGAACACCTGATTATGCTTGTGTTAAGAGAAAATAGGAAACTTTATTCCCCAGAAAGTATTTTTATGGATCTGTTGTTTTCAAACAAGTGTAAATACAATATGCACTGATGAAAAAGAAAACTACAAATATGTCCTTATTTCTTTGGTTATACAAACAACACATTTTCTGTGAATCATGAAGATAAGTAAGTTGTTTGAAGCTAGGGGTCATAGCTCAGCAGGGTGGAAGGAAATGGACAGAACAGGTCAAGGGATTTGGCTGATAAAGAACAACAGACCTTCTCTTCCCCAGACAGTGGCACAGTGGGACCATTCTCACCCTCATTCTCACTGCGCAGACAGAGGTAGCAAGAGGACATTTCTTAGACCTAAAGTGGGTCATGTGCTAGTGAGAGAAAACCCTTCAGTGACATTTCCACCAACGCTATCTACTGTGCAAAGAGGTTATTCTCATAGAAAAATATTAGGCTTTTCTTGTTAGAAAAAAAAGGAAAGACATGAAGGGCAGAAAAAAGATAATGTTTACTATATTCCATCTTTTTGGTTGTCCAACATCTACACAACATTCTTTACATTCATTTATTTTAAAATTCCACTTGCCAAACCATGTATCCTTGACTGAATCCACATTCAGCTCCTACCGACAAAGGTATAATTCTCTGTATTCTATTGAGTGAGTTTTGGGACATGTGGCTATTGCTTCTTCCCTATAACGTCTTTGTCCTCTATTAAGGTCAACTAAATGGAAAATGTATTCATATGAAACCCTTTATAAAATGGTGAGGTGAAAGTAAAAAATGGAAAATATGTGCACACGCTTAGACATACATATACATTTACTGTAAAGAAGAGAATGGACAGCCTATGGTCCTTGTGTATTTATGTACCACTGAACTGTTTTTCATCAACTCCACTCTGATAACCCACTTCATATGTCCTGTGGTTTCAGACAGCATATCAGATGATTCCGTGGGACATTTACTTAGTCACAGGGAAGACCCAGCTTAGATTTCAAAGACCTTTGTTGCTTCCACAGGTATTGTTTTCAACAGTCTCCTGTAACTATAATGCTGGCTTGCTAGAAAAGAAGGCACATCACGCCTTCTCTGGCTATGGTCAGGACTCATGTCTGACACTCTCTTGTAGCTTTAACTATTTTATCCTTAAAATACAGAGCCAATAATCCCGAGTAAAGACCTAACTCTTATTTAATACCGGTTTACCTAAAATATTTAGATTAATGCTGAGCTTCCCATTCAGTGCCTTATTCATTATCCCCGTGTGCAATTACTGTTATTTGGAGAATCTAAAATTTTAAACAGAGAAGAAGGACCTATTTTTAACAGAAATTAACAACTATTATTAGAGCATCATTAAGTCAGTAGAATTTGTCATTATCACTTTATCTCACACTTGGCTCTCTCATGTGTTTGGTATGTGTTGATTTTATGTTCCAGTATATATGTGTGCCTCTAATTTTTCTCTACTTTCTTGATCCCTCTGCTTCCTTCGAATTTCTTTGTTTTCTGTTTTCTTAGTCCTAAAACATAGAACTAATGTATTTATTGACTTAGTTTTTAATATAAACACATTTGGCTGTTCCTTTTTTAAAGAATAAAGATGCATAAGGAAAATATATTTTAATCAATAATTCTAGGAGATGACTCTTTATTATTTTAAATACGTTTCACTGTTGATCTAATAATGCACTTTCCAATGCTCTGAAATGATTTTGTTTTTCATAAATAAATGCAAGACACACTAATATGAAACATATCATAATAGATGATGTAAAGTGATAAGTAGGGTAGAAATTTTATGAATATGGTCTTTCTAGGTATATTTGGAAGTTAAAAATAAACAACTCTATATTCAACTTGAAATTTGGTTCCTAAATGTAGATAAAGAAAAGCAGAATAAAGTAAAATTCTAGCTTCTTGAGTTTTAATCTAAGTGGAATAGAAGAACCCTTATGATTCTAATTTGATAAAACGTTTTTTTTTCTGTTATATTTTCAAGGTCAACGATTTACAATTGAGATGGAATTTCAAAATGCTTTATAACAAAATTCATAGATATGAGGATTTATAATAGAGATTTGCTTAGGGCAGCAATATAGAAAAATTATGTAAATGTATAATTTTTGGCCTTTCATAGGAAAAAATACTAATGAGATTCTTTGACATATTTTCCACTGCAACGAATTTATGGGGCTAAAATGTTTTGTGTTTTGTAGCTTTGCTATAGTAAGAAAAATGAACATAATCTTAAAACATGTAGGGACCCAAACATGAATTAAATAATGATTTCCATTATAACAATATTATAAATTTACTTTACATAAATATATGTTAATCTTATAAAGTATTATGATGTATTAATATTCAGAATTTGTACTTCCCGAAAACATATTTGAAAATAGGCGGGCAAGTAAAAGTTATTCTACAAAATACAACTATGATGCTGTTTTTTAAATTCAGAAAATAGGTTGGGGTGTTAAAAACATGAAACATCTTTTAACAGAGAATATAGCAGAATATATTTTTAAATGTGTTCAAAAACTGAATCTTATGTTATTTTTCAAATAAATTAATTTTATTTAAAATACATCTGGATAATATACTAATGTGATCAGAGATAGTTACAAAGGAGCTTGTTTTTCAAGTTGTAGTTCTTAACTAGGGATATTTTAGGTGAAAAAAAAAGTTTTTTAGAAATTCTTTGAGGGAAGTCACAGTGTTATTAACCTTTTTCTGCTCTCCAAAATGCCTAGAATAGAGCAATATGCTACAGGAAACACAATACATATTTGATGGCTAAAAGAAATAAAATAAAATAAAAATGTATATGCTATTTTATTATTATTGGCATTGGTAGGAAAATACTAACAAAGGCGTAAATTGCAAGAATGGAGAAATCCAGTGGATTTCTAGCTGGAATTGAAGTGATCAATAATTTCTGGAGGAAAATACAGTGCCAAGCACATACTAGCTATGTAGCCTAGGTTTTATCTAAGTTATTTAACTGAAATCTTGCTGATCCTTCTAACAAGTAAATCAGCAAAGTATATAAATGCTCTGTACTTACTTCACTTTTTGAAAAATAAGTGGGATTCTGAATTCACTTTAGTGCATTTTTTAAAAACCTAAAATAAATAAATAAATAAATAAATAAAATAAAATAAAATAAAATATTATAATATAATAAATCACTAAATACAAATATATTTAAACCACCTTTCTTGTAAAATATATTTTAGATTTGTATTTATCACTGTCTTCACATACAAACTTAAAGACATTAACACGGAGTGATTAATTCCTATAGGAGGAATAAAAATTATAAAATCATAAAGTATATATTCTAATAATATTATAATTTCATCCTGGTGAGTTTGTGAATGATTAATGTTTTATGCTTATGTGAAAATAAACATAGTTGACTATTTTAATACCCTGGTATTTCATGCTGAGAAATATCTCTATAGTTCTTTCAACCCTTTATGAAATATTTAGTATGATTAAAATGAACCTACATAAAAGAGATCTTAGGTTTAGTGAATTTAAACAACAAAATATTATAAGATAAAAATCATTTTTAAATGCAGAATGAATAGAAACCATAGACGTATACGGTCATGTAAGAATGGTGGAAAACCAAAACTTAATTATAGTTTTAGGATTTAGATTTAAGTCATCATGCAGGCAATTTTTTTCTCATTAGTTTTATAAGGTTAAGAGTATTTCTAATTATTGATGCCAAAGAAAAAATAAAAATGGGATACTTTGAAAGGTAGAGGTTCTTAATGATATTTTCTTAGGAAAAGTCTAACACATTGTTTAAATTAAATATGCTTTACATTCACAAACTTATACCTAACTCCTGATAATTTCATAACATTATAATGTCAAACACTCCAAAGGTAAAGAATAAGATACTAAATTTTGTTGAAAGAAAATAATAGGATAGTTAAAATCAAGAAATAGTGCAAGCAAATATACTTCTACATCAACAGTTAAAACACCATTTTATTCAGATTTCCTAGTCATAAAATGACATTCCCATTTTATGACTTATAGTATACTATCATTACTAGATGCATAGAAGTTTCATTTATAAAATGTTATATTTTTGTGAGTTTACATTTGTTCACAAAAGTGGAATTTTTATACAGATATTTTTTCTTAGCAACATCTATATATAAATTTTCAAGTACTCATCTAACAATTAGCAAGTCATAAAATGGGTTCATTGTTGCTTTTCTTTTTAGAATTACTTCCACTAACTTGGCAAATGGCCCTCATGAGTTCCTACAGAAGACAAATTACACCTCTCCACATGAAAAAATCTTTGTTAAGGACAGTCTTCAAAGTCTGAAATAGCAATTTAAATCGGGGTTCAAACCATTAGATATTGTTCATTGATATCTGGACCAATCCATCTGAATGAGAAAGGTTAAATTGGCATCAATTTAACAAGTGGAGCGAGATATCCTGAGATAGAACCCTTCCTGATATCACCATTTGCAAGAGATGTGACCTTAGGTTGATTTCTTAATTTTACTGAGCCAAAGGCATCCATCTCCAAAACCAGATAAACATAACACCTATGTTATGAGTTATGAAGATTCAATTACTTAACTTATGCAATGGTGTTATATGTAATGTAATTAAAACAATTCTAGCACTGAAAATTCTTAATAGCAAGTAACTGTTTTCATTAGTTCTTTTGAGGGCTCATTCTAAATATAACCTGTTCTAAGGATTATCTTTCCTTATTAAGTTATTAAGGAATGCAGGAATGATAATGACATTTATAAATGATGTACTCTGGAGCTAGGCAGTCTGAGATCTGCCACTTGCCAGCTGTGTGACCTCATGTCAGTTGCTCATCTTGCTCATCTCTCTAAGCCTGTTTTCTCTCCTGTAAAATAGGGCAGATGAGAGTGAGTGCTTAACCCATTGACTTGGTGAGGTATTAAAGATGAATATAGTTAAAGCATTTGGTAAGCAGTTTCAAGTATACATTTTGTCAATGTGATATTACACTTGTAACCAAAAATCTATTTTTTATATTTTAAATAAGTTATTGTCATTTTCTGATAGTAACACAAGTGTGTGTATGTGTATAAATATATATGTATGTACACTTTCCATAAACTTTAAAAAAATATTATTTTATTGATTTCTTAGAGAGAGAGGAAGGGAGAGAGATAGAAACATTGATGAGAGAGAGAAACATTGATTGGCTGCCTCCTGCACGCCCCCTACTGGGGATCGAGCACCAAACCCAGGCATGTGTTCTGACTGGGAATCGAGCCAGGACCTCTCAGTCCATGGGATGATGCTCAATCCACTGAGCCATACCGGCAGGGTTTAAATTATTTTTAACCTAAGAGAAAAAGAAAACATCATCTGAAAATGTTTGTTGTCTTCTTTGCATAAAAAAGAAATACATGAACCTATTGGTGAAACTTTGAGCTGACCTTGACTTTGGACTGTACTGTATAGTAGAGTGGCAAGATTAAAATAAGTCCATTGATTTAAAAAAATGACAGCTAGAGGAGTGCGTAATCTATCTCCAAAGTTCTGTAAAAACAGATTATGCAATAGAAAACTACCTATTAAAAATCGAAATCTTCCAGCACAAACTATGGTAATATATAAAAGCATGTAAATTCCTGGCACAAAAATGAAAATGAAACACATGGTTAAAATAAAAATTACTAAATTTTTTTTCTCCGAGACATGCAGCAAAATTATACACAGACATAGAGAAGAGGGGAATTAGCCGCAACAACAAACAGGCAGCCAGCAATCTACATGAAAAAGCTAGAAGGAAGCGTCACAGTGGAGGAAATAAGAGAAATATTATATTGTATAGAAATATTACAAAAGTATGCATTTTAAGTAGAGAACATATTTAAATGTCATCTTGAGAAATAGTTCAAAATCATATATAATGTTGTAACAGATTTTGGAAAGGCAATTATAGTACATTGCACGCCTGCCTATTAATGTTTTCTTCGTGCTGACCACTGAAGTGGGCAGAAGTGTTTTGAATAGTTTTTCGCTTTCTGCTTCCTGGCTGAGCTCCAGTATATTGAGCTGAGTTCTGATTATCACCTCTCAAGAAATTTGTTGCCCATTGTATTCTTTTTCCTCCTTCTGTCTTTCATTTGTGAGCTAACTGGAGTTATTCTTCAGAGAATAGTGTGAACATAAGATAACACACGTTTTCATCTTATTCTATGGTCCTGGGAATTGAAAAGCATGGTAGTAATTTGCATTTTGGTCTTATTATAATGTGAATAACTCTGGTCTTTATTTATTGTAAAGAATTAGACAGTGAAGCATACAAAAATGTGTTTTCTGCAATCTATGGGAACCTGGGCCCAGGTTCTGAGTATCTAACAAGTTTTTTTTATTTTTTGGTCTTATTCAGATCCTCTTACAAAAATATTTTCCTTCTAGGTCTTAGGTTGCAGAGATTAAAATAGAGAACAAATTCTTTTTATTATTGTTTGTTGTACCAAATGGTTGTGATATCATAAAGTATGTAATTAGAATATTACAGATCAAGTTAATTATTATACTGAAGTAATTCTAGATTTTTAAAAGGGTCTTTTTATAACTTCAATCTTTAATTCGTATTTATAGTTTATTTTTCACATTTATCAAACCAATAATAACTGAGATTCTTACTTTTTAAATAACTGAAGTTTTTTGTGTGTGTTTGGACCGTATTCATAATTTTACTTCATTTAGGTTATATGCTTACTGCAAATGTACTTTATAAAAAATAATAAAAATAGCCTTTCATTTCATATCTTAAACACCTATAACATTTTTGTTCCTTCTGGCATTAAAAGAAGAGCTATAAAACTCCTTTTATAGCTTTTTTTTTCCCCAGAAAAATTAGAAATACATCATGTATTTTCCTTTTGCAGGGATTTCTGTAGCATCATTTCAATAATAAATCTTATATTGAATGCTAAGGATGAGTCAGAAACTGTTTTCAGCCATGACTTGTGTTATCACATTTAATATTTATAGCCACCTTAGAAGAGAGTGGGGCATAAATATTGTCATAATTTATTGCCTTTTACTGAGGAAGACACAGAGTCGAAGACATTAAGAACTTGGCCTTCTCGCACCATATATTTGACCCCTTTTACCCTCTTCACATGCCCCTTACTCACCCCTCACCCCTTCCAAAATAATGGTGACAGAAGATTAGATGTTAGTAGTATACACACAATGCAATATACAGATGATATATTATAGAATTGTACACCTGAAACTGACATGTTATTAACCAGTGTTACCCCAATGCATTTAATGCACAAGAAAAGAACTTGATCAGTGAGAAATAAATGCACGTAACCATGAAAATTCAGATAGAATGGAAATTACCAAGAGTACAGCCGCTTCGGAAAACAGTATGGAGTATTCTCAAGAAATTAAAAATGGAACTGCCTTATGACCCAGTGATTCCACTTCTGATATATATCCAAATAAACCCAAAATACTAATTCAAAGAATATATGTACCCTTATGTTCACTGCAGCTTTGTTTGCAATAGCCAAGCTATGGAAGCTATACTAATCAGTATTCCCACTAACAGTGCATGAGGGATCCCTTTTCTTCACATTATCTCCTATAGCTATTGTTTGTTACTTTACTGATGGTAGCCATTCTGGCAGCTGTGAGGTGATATCTCATTTTGGTTTTAATTGGCATTTCTCTGATGATTAGTGACATTGAGCATATTTTCATGTCTATTGGTCATCTGTATGTCCTCTTTGGAGAAGTGTCCATTCAGGTCTTTTGCCCATTATTTTTAGGATTAGGAAGATTTAAATAATAATTAATAAATTTAATCTAATAGACACATATACAACCCTACATCTAACAAATAAAAAATATACATTCTTTCCAAGTACATATGGAGAGTTTATAGAAACTGATCATATAAAGATTATAGTAATAAATTGCAGAAAATTGACACCATACCAGTTCTTTAACCACAATGGTTAGAGCTTAATTATAAGCTCTACATAATTCTTTTTTTATCCTCACCTGAGGACATTTTTGCATTTATCTTCAGATAGGGCGAGAGGGAGAGAGGGAGGAAGAGAGAGAGAGAAACATCAATGTGAGAGAGACACATCAACTGGTTGTCACCCACATGACCCCAACCGAGGCTGGGGACAAAGTACAACTGAGGTACGTGCCCTTAGTGGAAACCGAATCTGGGACTCTCTGGTCCGCAGGCCGATGCTCTAACCACTGAGCCAAATGGGCCAGGGCTCTACATAATTCTTGAAAAAAAGATAAATGCCACATGCAGTATTTGGAAACTAAAAAATAATCTTGAACAACACATGGGTTAAATAAAAAATCACAACGGAAGTTAAGAAATGTTTAGTACTGACCAATGAAAGCATTACATATCATTTTAATTGGATTGCTTGGGTTTTTTTGGTTTTGAGTTTTATGTTTTTATAAATTTTGAATATTAACTCCTAACCTGATGCATCATTGGTGAATATGCTCTCCCATTCAGTGGATTGTCTTTTCATTTTGTTGATGCTTTGCATTGCTGTGCAAAAATTTTTTGGTTTGATATAGTCCCATTGTTTATTTTTTTCTTTTGTTTTCACTGCCCAAGGAGATATGTCAGAAAAAAATATTACTGAAAGAAATGTCTGAGATTATACTGCCTATGTTTTCTTCCAGGATTTTTATGGTATCGAGTCTTACATTTAAGTCTTTAGTTTATTTTTCATTTATTCTTGTGTATGGTGTAAGGAGGCATTTTAGTTTCATTTTTTTGCATGTGTCTGTCCAATTTCCCCAACATTATTCTTGGTAATTCCCATTTTATCTGTATTTTATTAAATAGAGTGTCATTACCCCATTGCATATTCTTCCCTTCTTTGTCCAATATTAATTGAACATATAGGCGTGGATTTATTTCTGGGCTTTTTATTCTGTTCCATTGATCTATATGTCTGTTTGTATGCTAGTACCCTGCTGTTTTGATTACTATGGACTTGTAGTATACTTTGATATCAAGTAGTACGATACCTCCAACTTGGTTTTTCTTTCTCAAGATTGCTGTGGCTATTTGGGATCTTTAGTCGTTCCATATAAATTTTGGAATATTTTTTCTAGTTCTGTGAAACATGCCATTGGTATCTTGATAGACATTGTGTTGAATCTATAGATTACTTTGGGTAGTATGCACATTTTAATAAGGTTAATTTTCCCCATCCATGAGCATGGTATATGCTTCCAGTTATTTGTATCTTTCTCAATTTCTTCAGCATCTTATAATTTTCCAAGTATGGTTCTTTTTCCTCCTTGGTTAAATGTATTCTTAGGTATTTCATCTTATTTAAATGTAATTGTAAATTGTATTTTTCTTTTTCTTTTACTTTTTCACTTATTGGTGTATATAAATGCAACTAATTTCTGGATATTTATTTTGTATCCTGATATTAACTAAATTTATTTATCACCTCCAGTAGACTTTGGTAGAATATTTAGGGTTCTCTCTATATAATACCATGCCATCTTTAAATAATGACAGTTTTACTTCTTCTTTTCAATTTTGGATGCCTTTTATTTCTTCTCCTTGTCTGATTGCTGTGGCAGGACTTCCAGCACTGTGTTGAGTAAGAGTGGTAAAAGTGGATATCCCTGTCTTGTTTCTGATCTTATGGGAAACACTTTTATTTTTTGTCCATTGAGTATGATGTTAGCTATGGGTTTGTCATATATGGTCTTTATTACATTGAGATATATTCCCTCTGTTTCCACTTCACTGAGAATTTTATCATAAATGGGTACTAAATTTTGTCGAATGCTTTTTCTGCGCTTGATAAATCCTATTGATATGATCATATAATTTTTTTGTATCCTTCATTTTATTTGGGTGATGTATCACATTAATTGATTTGCAGATATTGTACCAATCTTGCATCCCAGTAACAAACCTCATATGCTCGTGGTATATGATCTTTTTAATGTATTGCTGGATCTGATTTGCCAATATTTTGTTGAGGATTTTTGCATCTGTGTTCATCAGGGAAATTGACCTATAACTTTTTTTCTTTGTAGTATCTTTATTTGGTTTTGGAATTAGGATAATGATGGCCTCATAAAATGAGCTTAGGAGTCTTCCCTCCTCTTGATTTTTTTTGAATAGTTTAAGAAGGATAGGTCTTATTCTTCTTTGACTTTTTGATAAAATTCATCTGTGAAGCTACCTGGTCCAGGGCTTTTGCCTGTTGGTGAAAAGTATTCCTTAATGAAGAAGTTCAAGTTAAAATGTAAAAAGACACCAACACATCATATTGTCACATAACAAAAAATTCTACTCAGAATAGATAAACTATATAGAAAGAAACACTCTTATGCTTTGGAAGGTAATATAAGTACTTTTGAGGAGCCCTGGTCACCCAGAGAAAGGAGGATATCCCAGTGTTGACACTGGGTGTTGGAGCCTAATTAAGGAGTGCATCCATGCTAGGGGGAGAGGCCAGGTGTGAGAGCTGGAGTTGCTGACTCACCCAAGGTGTGAGACCCAAACCAGGAGAAAAGCAGGTGAGTCCCTTCTTAAACCATTCCTTCTTGGGAAAAAGCAAGCATCAGTCTTGTTTTAAACCTTTCTCAAATTCAGGAGTTACATATCAATATCTTCCAAGAACGCTAGTCTCTTAGATTGTGGACCCCATTGGAAAACCAACCAGGAAACAAGATATTAGTTGTATCTTCTTAAAAATATCTATTTATATAAGTGGCTCTCTTAGAGCTAGCTTCTTCTTGGCTGAACCAGGAAAGGAAGGAAAGCACTTCTCTCTACTTTACAGTGCTAAAAGACTACAGCAATTTTCTTAGGAAACAAGAAGAACCCTATTCCAAGGTCTTTGCTCTCTTCCTCCTCTCAGGTCACTTTATACATGCTGGGAAGATGTAGGGTGTTCATACAGTAGTTGGTAGTAGCAATGACATTTCTTTTTTCCCAACTTTTGGTAAATTGTTAGTTAATGTTTGTCCCAGCCGTTTCCAGCTCACTTAGAATAGGCAGTACTTGCCAGCAACATTTTTCAGCTTTGGCTCCTAGTTAATAATTCTATTCCTCAAATACAGAGTAACAGAAAGAAATTTAACATCCTGGTATTTACTGATCTATTTATTGTCTGTAAGATAGACAACATGAGCCTGGCTGGTGTGGCTCAGTGGATTGAGCATAAGTTCCATGGACTGAGAGGTCCCAGTTCGATTCTCATGATCCCCAGTGGGGTCACACAGGAAGAAGTCGATTGATGTTTCTCACTCACATTGATGTTTCTATCTCTCTCTCCCTTCTCTCTCTAAAAAAAAACAAACAGCAACAAAAAACAAAAACAAAAGAAAAAATCAATAAAATCATATTAAAAAAAAGATAACATGAAATGGGGAAGTTACTTTGGGAAGGAGTATTGGACTCAATTTCAACCTAAGTCCATTATATATACATTTTTCTATTTCAACTTGTGCCAATGACATATTTTCTTTAAAATTTCAGAAATGAGACAGAGGAGTAGGCAATGGAAAAATGTGTATTTGAATGACCAATTTTTGTTTTGTTTTTTAAAGAAATCACTACCTCTGTCACTCATCTGTCTCCTTTTGAGATTATTTATTTCTAATAGTCCTAAAGTATTAGATGTATTAGTAGTGACATGATCCACAGAAACTTTAAGGAAGAAGGATTAGCATCTGAGTGAAATGCACGTTGCATAATAGAAGTAGGGACCTTGGTGACTGAGAACTGTGGTCACTTTTGCTTGTTCACCATCTTTCCTGTACTCGAGAGCTATTTGGTTTCTTGACTTCTCAGTCTTGTTAATCCCTGCACTGTTTTCTCCTACATTGGATATGAGCATGCTCCTAAATTACTGCCAAATGTTTTCTGGCCAAACATTAGCTGATGACCCCCTGCCATAGTAGACTTTGTGTGAGTGGACCCTGCTAAGAGACTGAATAAACCAAACCTCAGGGGAGTACTTTTAACTCATGACTAATGCCGTTCTACCTATCAAACTGTCTGTTCCTACTAGGAGGAAATGTTTTCTTCATCAGTTACACTTTACAGTGATTGATTACAATCACTTAAGAACAAAATACAGTAGTACAAGAGTGCAGAATAATTTTCTCCTCCTGTTTCCATTTTGATCCTGACAAGAGTACCTGCGATGCACACTAAGTCAAGCAGCTCTGCGATACATACATCAATTTTAACAAATGTAGGGAATTGAGATTAATTGGACACTGAAAAAGTGTGTAGCAAATTTGGATGCATTTGTTTTATTGCTGGTGGGACATTGAAAGAAGAAATAAGGAAAAATAAGCTGATTTCAAATATCCATAAGGATGATTAAGAAAATTACTATAAAATAATCTTGCCTTGGAAATGAAAGCTCCTTATGTCAGTCACACATTTGGAATGCACACACCAACACATTTGACATGGACAGGATTAGAGACATGAAGAAAAAATGAACTTCCCCTAAAAACTCTTTTTGTTTAAATGGAGGAATTATGATAATTTTTGTTGTTTGCAAGTCATGCTGCAGTGCACAGAACACAAATGCAATGCATATTCAGGTTTTCAACATTGTTTCCATCTGATATTATATACAGGCGGTCCTCATTTTGCATGGCGCTAATGTTCAAAAAATATAATTACCATCGTTAGTTAATTAAAATCAGTCCCCGTAAGTAGTATATGGTTCATATTTGTTACCTACGTGTATTAACTGTGATCGACTGCACAAAGTGGAAACTTCACAGCCAGTTCTTCAGTGTACAGATCACTACATAAGTGTCCAGTTCATCAGGATCAGCGGCAATTGTATGCTTCAAATCTGACAGTGATTTGTCAAGGCCCATATTTTGGTTCAGTCCATGCAGACAGCAAGTATTACATGTGTTGTCTTCTTGTCGCCCAGTAATAAACCCAATTGACATTTTATAAAAATAGTTCATTTAAAAAAATTGGCCCACAGAGATAAATGTTCAGCAAGGAAAAGGAAGAGCCATAACACTAGGAGTGAAGTTCAAAATAGCACAAATAGAGCTTAGAAGAAATAGCTAACAGTGGAACTATTGGCATCACTATTGTTCCAGGAAGTCAAGATAAGCAGTCAGGGAAAAAGTGAAGACAAACTTATCAATAAATTGAGGAATGTGGTAGTGGGAAAAAGAAGGAAGGTGTTTTGGAAGGACTGATGCCAGCTGAAAATTCATTAAAGGAGTTCTCACAGATGCTTCACAAAAAAGGAAGCTCAAAATATAAAATATTAGATGTTGATCCATCCTGAGAAAGGAAAATGGCAATTTGCAAATGCATAGAAAAGATGCTCGCTCTACAGTGTAAATTATACAATGAAGGAAGAGGGCAAGGCCGTCCAAACTACTCTTTTCTATCTGGTGATGAATATATATGTATATATTTAACAAATAAATATAATGTTCTAACTATCAATGTTTATATAGAATTTAATCTGTCCAATGCAATAGATGAGTAATTGGATTTTTTCACCAAATACTGTAAAAATAGAAACAAATTTGATCTTGTATAACCTCCTTGATACATGTGCAGGGTGAAAAACTGAGAATCAGGTAAAGCAGTAAAAACCAGACCCTAAGTCACATTGAATATAATAGCATGAATAAACTGATTATGGCCATACAAATGACCTATGGATTTCTTCTAAGTTATCTCCAAACAGCATTACATTATCAGTTTTAAATATTATAGCTTTATTAAACCTATGTAAAAATACTATTTAATGAGGAAAGTCTATCAGTGTTTACTTGTTAATTTATATTTTATTCAAAACTTTTTGAACATAGTTTTATTTTAAGGTATATGGACTTCAAATAGGAGTCAACGAAAATGAGTTATTTTCATTACAGTGATTTTTCCCACCAACATTTCCCTTTGTGTAGTAAATAACTTTAAAAATTTTAAAGGAGAACATATCTGGTGAGTTTGATGAAATGTTTTAACAGATAGACTTAATCAAATGTTAGATATCTACCATTAAAACTCAGTTGGTTATCTTATTCAAATATGCTTCCTATTATTCTTCATTAGGATAAACTGACAAAAAAAAAAAGAGTCACTAGGGGTGAGGTTTGCTAAAGTTCATAGTTTTGTATGGGTTATTTTATGTAGTGTTTAGGCATATAAGTTTGTAATAACTTTTAATTAAATGGATAAATAAATAAATGTTTTTTTATTACATTGCCCAAATCACTCATTAACATTAAAATAACTAACTAAATAGATAAATATAAAAAGATGAGCTCTACTGGATAAGGTGTGCTCTGTTTCATGAAGTGGCCACAAAATAAGACCCAACAAATCATGACTGAAACCTTCAATTCCTGGCAATCAGAAAAAACATAGTATCTTACTCCTCACTGTAGCACTGCAAGTGAAATAGTACATTTACTAAAGCAACATATGAATTCATAAAAAGACAAGAGGATAGATTCATTTGTGCTTAGAGAAGTATATGAATAATTAGTTAAAACAGTTATTTTAGAAAGGCAGCTTGTAAGTTCAAATGACTCTAGAAACTAAGCCTTGATCGGGGAGATATAGTATTTTCTTAACTTATCAACAAATTAATTTCCATTGTCCACACACCTACTCTGTCTAATATAAGTCAGAGATAAGTCAATTACATCCAAGAAAAAAAATATTAGTGTGAGTTAGATTTCTCACTTAAAATGCAGAAATATTATGGACCTTTGACAAATATTGTAATGTGGGTGAACATTAGGTCTGAAGGTCATTAGGTGCCTAGCTGCAATTATATATGAAAGTGACAAAAAGTGACCATTTGAATGGAATTGTCCTAAATTAATCTAATCTGCATTTCTATCCCCCTTGAGAGTCTCAATGGAATAAGTGGGGACTAGGGTGAAAACATGTAGTTTTGTTGTATTTGAAGGAACATCAGCTCTCTTCATTATAATGAAATGTCATTGCTAGAGCTCTTTCCACCAGGGTAATGGCTTCCTACCCATTTATAATGGCAGCAGGGGACCCAAGAGTGGCCATTGAGACACATGCCACTATTTCAGTAAGAAACAGAAGACAACAATAAGAGTGCCATCTTGATAAAACGACTGCTCCTTACTGAATTTTTAAGGAAGATATAGATTTAATTTCCTTGGCAAAGGACATTATATTCCTAAAATTGGCATTCTATCCTGAAACAATGCATAAATTCATAAGAAGGCAAATTTTAAAATTTGAGGCATGCTGTTTCATTAGGTGAAGTCAGAAAATGTACAACAGGCAGCTTTTTATATGTTGCTTCTAGTTAGAGCTTGAATGAACAAATGAAGTTTTACATGACCTTGGAAATTTGATAGCACATGTATTTTCATAATTTTGCAGATCTGAGTTCACATTCAATTGAGCACCAAAAAATAATTAAATAAACGTCACTTTAAATCTTCTTAATTTATGATGTTTATGGTCACTTGTAGTTTTGCAAAATTGTATAGTGATTTTTAATGTCATATGGGTTTTCTCATGGGTTATGCACAGTGGTGGCTGTCTACTTGCTGTGTGGATACATATTAATCATTTATTCTTTCCAATAGTACCTATGTGCTTTTTTCTCTTTACAAATATATCCTATGCAACATGACAAAATTAAACTTAGATAGAGACCCTGATCTAGAAAATACAACATTAAAATTGTTTGAGGATGTTCCAAATAACTTGATTAAAATAATAGATAAACAGGTTCTGATTTGTACTTCAATTTTTGGTATCTGCTTGTCTATCTACACATCCATCAAAAATAAAGACAATAATTTTTATAACGATATTAATTGGTTAGCAAAGGCAAATTTCCAGGTACCGTGAATATTTTAAATGACAGTTTCAAACACTGAGAATAAAACAGCCATTAAAAAGCCTGTGAAAATGTTCTTTAGACAAAGACTTTACAAAAAATTCAAATTCTTGATATTTCAGGAAAGAAGAGAAGAGAGATAGAAAAAGAAGGACAGAGAATGACAGATAAGGACAGGTAAATACAATCTTACTGTTCACACTATTGAAGGTGTTTCTTAAGATATGTAATACACTGTGTAATTGTATGGATTTACTTTGACATATTGTATTATACAGTGAAATAGAAGAGGTAGCCAATTTACAGATTAAAGAGATGCTCACGCAAGAGACTTTTGACATATTGATATACTAGATTTTAAAGTAAGATATTGGATCATATGTATTGATACCAATGACAATGAAACGAGGAGGAGAGGGGCACAGATCAGGAGGCCGGCTGGTAGTTGGATGCACTGGGACATCTCGTGTGGTCAGGGCTCTGTGACTGGGAACTGCCACTCATAATACCGGAATTGGTCTTTCAATCAATGATTAATCATTAAGTGTAAGTAAATAATTTTAGTTGTTTGTACATGTTACCACTCTTTAGGAAAATAAACTTAAAAGTTCTCAAAACTAAGTTTATAATAAGTAATTAATAAACACGTCTGAACCTATTGTTTAAAAAATTTTTTTTTTCCTTTACTGATTTCGGAAAGGAAGGAAGGGAGAAAGAAAGAAAGATAGAAACATCAATGAGAGAGAACATCGATTAGCCGCCTCCTGCATGCTCCCCACTGGGGATTGGGCCCACAACCTAGGCATGTGTCCTGACCGGGAATCGAACTGGCGACCTCTTGGTGCATAGGTCAACGCTCAACCACTGAGCCACTCCGCCCGGACTGAATCTATTTTTTTTTTAATATACAATTTTTACTTGAACAGATTCTTCTCAAACAATGCCTACCGCTGTTCAAACAGTTTAGGACATTAGCCAGTCTAAATAATGGGCTTCCGTAAGTGTTAATATTATGAAGGGAAGTAGAATATGTCACCTCAGCATGTGCTTCTTTGGTATAAGGGTTATTTTGAACTAAGTTGTTTTAGGAGACAGAGAAGATTTGGAAACAGAGTAGAAATTACCCTTTTGTAAGGAAAATGTACATTATAGAGGAAATGTCCACTTGTAAGGGTATCTCCCTCATTCTAAATCACAAGAGAATCTTACCAATAAAGAAGGCACAGACTTAAATCAGCATAAAAACTCTACCCTTGTTTACCATTCCTTTACAGGTAATCTCTCTGTAACTGGCCTCCTCCACACCCTTCTCTCTTTTGTCTTTAGCTGAAGATGGTAAATCAGCTGGTAGCTAAGGCCATCTCAGGGAGTTACTCATTTTTTCCTGGTCATCTCCCATGTATACATGTAACATGCATGAGGTATGCATGCTGATAAACTTCTTTTTTCTCTTGTTAATCTGTCTTTTATTACAGGGGTTTCAGCCAAGAACTCAGAAGAGTAGAGGTAAAATTATTTTTCTCCACCTATAATTATTAAATAGCAAAATAAGAAAGTGTTTTTTAATTTGCAGTGATCTTTAAAATATACTGTAAATATAAAATTCATACTTTGCACTCTAGGGATATCTATGTAATTCATATATCACTGCATATATGCGTGTATGTGTGTGTGTGTGTGTGTGTGTGTGTGTGCATAAAGCTATGCTTTAAGAAAAATTTCCTTACAGGAAACAACTGGACTTATTTACATAATTTATTATTATTTTTTCTTTTAAAAGCAAGTATAAACCTGGAGTACAGTTTTGACCATACTATGGTAGGCAGTTAGACAAACAAGAGCAGAGCAAGGACGATAGGCCAGGTATGGAAGGTCACCAGGGAAGAATGTCCCAGGTGCCTAGCAATGGACAAAACTGGGAGGGGAACCTTTCCTCACCTAGCATATCACTGGTCATGTGGTTTAGACTCCTTGACCTTTCATATCTCTGGTCATGATGTTCCAAACCTCCCCTGACCTTTTCTCTCCTGGCACGTTGCTGGTCATGAGGGTTAGAGCCCACTTAGAGGGAGAACAAACAAGGGGACTGGAGAACAGCCCTTCAGCTTTAAGCTCCCAGGACAATGAGATTCTGACCAGCATCAAATACATCTAGGCCTCAGTTGTGTTTCATCTCCAGGCCCAGGAAAGTGGTAAACACAGATGAGCAATGCCATGGCTGACCTCAGTACCGGCTCCATTGATTAATGACCCTCTTGTCCTGGTGCCAACCAATCAGTGGAGACCATGACCATGAAAGGACACGTCTAAAAAGCTGATAAGTATTCTACTGAGATCCTTCTCTGGGACCTCCCTTAAAACCCCACCCTTAAGAGCTCTTAGGACAGAGGACACAGCATGTCCTTCCTCCCAGGAGCACACTCACACTTTCCCCCTCCTCCTCCTCTTTCCCCTAGGTCCATTACCTTTACCTTCCTCTCTCCTATGCTCCAAGGATCCTCTTTTGCCTCTGTAACTTGTTTCCTGGGTCCATTTGTTCTACCACTCATTTTTACCTCTGAGACTTTCTAAATAAACTTTCTCTTATAGTTTGAGTCTTATCCTGAATTCTTTCTTAGCCAGAACTCAACTACTGAGGTTGTTGAACCAAAGTCCAGTCTGACCCCACCAGTCTGGTCTCAAATCTGGTGCTATTCTTTCCAGCAATAATACCAAGCAAGTGATTAGTAATTGCGTTCATATTTCAATCGTATCTAACTTTGTAAATGATCCCTAATGTACTTCATAGGAATGTAATTTAAACAATGAAATATTTTTTTCTTATGTGGTAAATATTTCAAATAAAACTGTTAAGTGTGATGTTTTCATTCCCTCTATGAATTTTACACTATGTCCATGTATGTTTAAATATCCTTTATTCGAGGGTGTTAACTTTTAGTATAAGGTTCTGTGAAGTTCAATTGTAATGCATGGTAATGTGTATTATTTGTAATGTTAGCTTTATGTCACATGGATGTGTGTGCTTTACTTAAATACTGAAGGAATATTTATTGCAAATAACTGAAATTATAACATTTCTATTTAAAATTATGTTTTCTATTGACTTACACTCACTTTTTAAAAATTTTATGAGGAATAATATAAACTGTTTTAAAAATATCCAATTCCATTTTAAAATATAAAAAGAGCTCTATATACTTACCTAACATACTTTTTTTGCATAATATTGCTACATTAAAATTTAATGATATAATTTCCTATAATTATGTGTAGTTTTAAAAGAACTGTGTAGGGTTTTCTATAAGAGTATATTAAAATGCTAAAAGTGAATAGAACCTATGCATTGTGCATCATTAATGTTTAGTGCAACAACATTTGCATTTGAGCAATGAAAATAATCATCTCAATTCGCCCTCCTAGAGAGCCTGGAAGTGGCTTGGATTAGCCTATTGAAAGCTTGTGTTGTTCCCCTTGAGTCTGGATGTAGGGGGTAGAATTGCCAACACCAAGCAACTCTGCAGGGGTCCAGGGTGTCAAGGCAATAGGAAAGTTGTCTGTGTTAAAGACAAAGCAGAAGGCATTGACTGGGAACAAGCGAGTTGTTACTGCAGCTGTCTCTGCCTTCTGGAATTAATTTATCCATGCCAGTTTGTTATAATCATTAATACATATAATTTTTCCTCATTGATTACTTAAATATTTTTACAAATGACCACCCAAAGATTTAAAATAAAAAACACCAAAACAGTTTTCTCACTAGCCACACTAAAAAAATCTCATAATTCATGGGGCTTTGGGTAAAATACAAAGGTCTTACCTAGGAGGTATATATATATATATATATATATATGGCATTTGGTGGACTTTCTAGCACATACCAAGGGCTAGCAATGCTTGTTAGAATGTAGTTTATTAATAATATGTTAAGAAAAATCAGGAACTAAAGTATTAAAACTGTTATTGTGTCCATTAAAAAAGATAGGACTATAGCAGTGTTCATAAAAATTGTACAAAATTGTAATACTGAAAATGGTACCATGCTCAGAGAAAATAGGCAGGTCCATTTCTGTGAATCTTGGGCACTCACACATGTGCCCCAGACAAGTAGCACACACGGATGTGTTTGTGTGTGTGTACAGGAGTGTAGGCTAGTGTGCAGTGGGATAGGAATGTATATTATACTTCTTTTCAATGCACATGAGTAATAGTTTTAACTCAATTTAGAAATGTTGATATGCTATAAATACAAATATTATAATATGTATAAAAAAGGGATAAACACTATATTTATTTGTTCAGAACACTCTGTTTTATGCAGTCACTCAAGTAGAGCTTTCTCAAAGTTTTCTCATGTATTCAAGAATGTCTGTTATCACTAAAGTGCAATAAAAACATAATGAAGTGTCTTCATGCTAAACTCTCCAGGCACTTAAATATTTAACAGTTTAGAATTAATATCCCTAATGTAACAGAGTCAGCACATAAATATTTGATCCTTCTGTAAACTTTCAGAGTTAACATTTATTGTGGTAGTGTTCAATAACACTAGCATGTTTAAAATTTTTACATTCATTAGCAATTTTGAGTATAAAAAATTTTAATGTGGAAAGTAGTTAGGTAGATTTTCCCCATAAAGTAGATGTAAGAGTTTTGGAGGTTCAAACCACTGGCTATAAGTAAACTGAGTAGATTTTACTTTTACACGTGCTAGTGATTATATATGTATATTAGATAACAAAGTGAACAATGAAAAACCAGAGCGGGCAGGAATAATTCATAAAACATTAATCACTCCTTGAACAAATTATTAACTGCAGGTACACTTAGACTCCGTGCATATGCTATAGAGCTAGATAAGAAGCCATAATAGGAAAGTAGATTGTCATCCATTGAATACTATTTAGTTAAATCAGAAGTTCAACATCAACAGATGCCGTGCCTTAGCACCAACCTTAGAGATGTCAGTGTTCCTTCACCTCACTGCAGGGTTCAAAAAACTGAGTTGCCCCATTTTCATCATTGAGTTAAACTGCCTTAATGTGAATCCTCAAGAAACGTTTTTCAAGTTCTCTAAGTTCCCGGAGGAAAATTAAATAAGAGAATTTGGATGATGCCTCAAATTTCTTTTCTACTGACAGGTGTCAAACATCTGAAACAACACAAGCTGCATATTTGAACATGAGTCATTTAATAACAAAGGAGAAATGGGACTAGGGTATGTTCTTGCTCATTCCTCTGGCTCTTTTGTAAGAGAGCATCCAAACTGTGTTGATCACATGGATTTCTGTTGTGACACTTATCAGCCATCTAAACTGTGCATTTGAAAAAAAAAAATGCAAAAGCAACCACTGTTAGTGAAAGCTGTTTCTTTACACCTTCTCAGAGTAATTTATGCTCCTGAGAAGATAGTGTGTCAGCAAATTGTTAGGTTTATGATTTAAAGATACATGCAATTTAATGAGGTTTGTAGGTCAGTGAGTTGGCTTCAGGATTTCAGGCAGGAAGGAAAATAGATTCAAACCAACAGATCATAAAAACTGTAATAACAAAAAGAAGAAAACCATGAGCTAAACATTAGAAGATTGAAACCAAATTGTTTCCTCAAGAATAAAATTTAACATCATGGTGATAGCATGCAGTATATTTCCAATAAATATAAAACAGCAACCAAGGATTTACATTGTAATTTTCACATGGCACTTATTAAATTACCATGTCATTAGTACCTGGTACATGTCATTAGTACCTAGTTCCTACAACACCAGGAAAACATGGGTCTACAATTCTGGTTTATTGGTTTGTTTTTAATGACATATTTCCAAGTTTATGCAACAATAAGATCCTAGGAAAATCAGAGGCACTCACATTCATGTTTTAGTTTGTTTTGGTGTTTGTGTGTTTTTTCAGAACTGTTCACAGAGACACTTGATATAACTGTGCCAGTGTAAGTACAGACATGCAGAGACAGAACACTAATATCAACCAACGTAGAGTGAAAATTTAGGTGAGTCAATAGACATTAATAATAACATGAATACCATTTTTTTAAAGTGTAGTCAAAATGAGCATTCAACCTAATTTTTTTGAATTATTTATATTTGTTGAACCTATATTCCAGATCAACTTTAACTCTAAACTTCCAATTTCTCATCTGGATTTCTGAGTATGCCTCCACGATTTCTAGTGTGCAAGGAGCCCAGTGATGCTCTCTCGTGTGAGCACTCTGCTTAGCACTCACTTCCTTAATGGCCCTCTGGTTTGCAGTTTGATGATTCTGCTCATTTCATTTCCACAGTTGTAACACAGAAAGTTTGTTAGGGCTGACTACCCACATCTTAGATCTTGATCTTTCCTAACATGCTTTTTCTTCCTTCTGAAGACTCTTTCCTTCTGAAGACTCTTCAAGGAAAATAATGTTGCTTTGAAATGGAAAGGGGTCTCCAGAATTCTCCTCCATGGCCCATGGAAAGTCTCTCCTCACTGACAACCATACTTTGTTAGTTGCTGTGGCTTATAATGTCTTAGGATAAAAACTCTCTAATGGTTTAAATTAATAAAAGACATTAGAGATTTCGATTACAAAGAACATTTTTTAAAACAAATAATAAAAATAACAATGTAAATTAAACACTGCATCTTCAAACATCTTGCAGAGTTTGGCGGTATGGTCCCTTAAGAGAAACCATAAAGACAATCATACTTCAAGAATTATTTTGCCGTGTGTAGTACGCAAATCAATCGCTTTATAAAAAGGGGAGCGAGTGAGGAGAAACAAATGAGCTGATTTGCTTTCAAACTAGCAGCTCAAAACTGAAGATATTCTAGCCTTCAGATAAGACGCTGTCAGGATTCTAATGAACAAAGCTTTGCCACGTATTTGCACTGCCTCAGGTTGCATATTGACTAGACAGCTCTTAATTATGCAGTTTTGTAATCAGTAGCTTTGTCTTATAAATATAAAAAATTTATTCTTATAAATATATTTACCTTCCAGACTTTTCGTTTTCTTCTAAATTAGAACTCAGTTTACGTGCTGGTATTCTCTTACCCCATTGTCCAACCCATCTGATTCTTCCACATTCATAATTCTGGTGGGTCAACAATCAAAATCTCCCATAGAAGTGTGTTATATTTATTATGACCACCCATCATATATATATCACTATGTTTTCTCCTTTTGCTGTTGAGTAGAGTCAAAATATATGTCCTTTCCAAGAGGCAGTGACCTGCCTTTAAATATAATGTCTATCCATGCAATGTTTCTCCTGTCACATTAATAACCGAGTAAGAACATTTTGTCAAATGCCATTGATGGTAACCTGAATGCCATGTCCTATTACCCTTTGGTATGTAATAAAGTTTTCCAGATAAAACCTATGATGGTTGTAATCCTAAGACTATTATTACATGAATATGTGTTCACCTGGAGTTCTCAAAATTTTAGAGTGGATGAAAAAAAAAAGGTCATTAAACTCATTATGTTTCTGTCTCTCTCTATTCCAAAAAGAATATTCACAAAATTTACAAGTAGATTTGAGCTGGTTTTACCTCACTTAAGCTACTTTAGGTCAGTACTGCTTCGTGTTTCTTTGGAAATATACACATTATAATATATTGCTCATTGATCTGAGTGCAACTTAATAGTTTGAAATGTGGAGAATACATATTGGGAAATACTGGTTTGCAGTTTCCTTCATTTCATTAACTTTACTATTAGTGCTTTTCAAGACAGTAGAGACAAGTGCAAAGCACGAGAATACAGGGTGGGGCAAACGTAGGCCTACAGTTGTGAGGATGCGAAACAGGGTTGACTCTTGTATTATTATTTATAAGTCATTGTATTATTTTCCATGCAAACAGCTATAAACCTACTTTTGCCCACCCTGTGTATTGAAATACTGAAATAAATTGAAAAATAAGCCCAATAACTTAGGAAAACACAGACATACAGACAAGTATACCTGCCCCTTCCTAAGATGCTTGATGAATAATTTTCACTAGCTTTTAGTCTCTAATCATATATGGCCATTGAGCAAAAGTTTTAAAATATCAGCATGATTTCTCCCCATCATTATTTATGTGGAAGTCACAAGGATGGTGATGGTTTCCGTTTTTACATATATGATTAATAAAAATATGTCAGTGTGGTTTAGGTCACCAAAGCTTTAGGTAAGGATACTAGCTGTTCTTAGCAATGATACTGCCTTCACTAAGCATTTAGAAAATAAAGATGAAGCAAAATTTCATTTACAAGTGAATCTATTCTACTTTATAAAACACTAATAATTCATACCAAAACTGAGTACTTTACTAGGAAAGCCTGTGGTTATTCTCATACTCTCTGTCTTCATTGGTAAGGAGGGAGGGAGGGGGCTGCCTCTGAAATAACACTGGAATGATTACATCATAGTCTATCCAACATGAGAACAACTATGACTTTAAAACCATACCACATTCCCAGTGATGCATGTCAATAAGCACAAATATGGAAATAAAGAGTATAAAATGAAATAGCACACCATTTCTTATTAGTTCCATAAAAGAGATGCCTTCCGTTTGAACTCTGTTACCTGTGCTTTGGATGAGGCTAGTTTCTCTTGGGCCAAGTTTTAGACAAATAGCTCTCGTAATAATTTTTAGGACATCATAATCTTACTGAGTTCCCCACTGAACCTACCAAAACATGCAATTTTCTTATTTTTTATAGTGCTAGATAACAATACGATGTGCACAAAATCCAATGCTAATCTTGTCCAGACACATCACTGAAGCATGGGACAGTAGATGAATAAGAGGTAAACGGTGGCAAACAGAGGCAAAGTTAGCATGCGAGACCAATGATGACAAAGAGACCTAATTACAATGTCAGGTCTCTGAATCTAGCCACACCTTGGGGCACGCACGCACACACACACATACACACACAGAGCCCATGGATTATTTTCTTTTTTCTTTTCCTTTAATTTATTTAAGAAAAGTAAACATATTCAAGATTTATATATCTACTTTGAAATGCTAGTTTGCGTTTCTTGTAACCCAAAGAGAGCAAATTAATACAGATAGTAATATATGACAGGATTTTGCAAGTGACAAACTTTAAAACAGAATTAGCTGTGTTGAAACAAGATCAAGAACCTATACTAACACTGTTTCTCTCTACCCTCAGAGGCGATAGTAAGAATCTTGTATGGAACCAAAACCATTTTATAAATTGTTTCATTGTATTATGTTGGGATTCAGACTCACTCAACTAAGACTTGAAGGATTATGGTACAAAACTGTCCACATGTTTGTATATTTTGTCTACTTTTTGTGACTTTGTATAAGATAGAAAGGATAAGTCTAATTGTACAAAGCAGCATTTGGTAATGCAAACAGTTACAACAGATGATAAGTGCTGTTGTGGATACATGCACCAGGTGGGAGAGGGGATTGTCACCATGTCCCAGTCGCCACTGGTCTTAGCCTCTTATCCCTTCAACATGCCATGGGGAGACTCTAATGTAATTGTAAAACTAAGATTCAAAGAATCTTCACTTCTTCAAGCATACAATTACACAATTTACTTCTTTAAGTATTAAAAAATACAAAATTCATTTCTTTAAAAAATATAAAAATGTATCTTTACCTCATAGGGAGAATAAAGTTAAACAACTAGATAGCAATACTCATCCACAGTTCAGTTGCACTTCTTCAGTTCAAAGTAAAATGGTATTGGACTAGGTTCAACCAGAATCCAGGAAATGCCTTTGTTATGGACATATTTATAACTTAACACTTTCACAAGAATTTTTCAGTGATGTCCTCTCATTGACTGGTGACAGAATGGAGCAGTATTAATGGACATAAGAATTTAGGTCCTTTGGTGAGCAGATGATGGATGTTCTTATTTCTTTTTGTTTCATTGTTCAGTCTATCTCTTTGAGTAAATGTTGAAGACTATAATAAATCTTCATATTTTAGAAACTCTCCTTTACACTGAAGGTTGTTTGGATATGAGCTTGCCAGGACTTCCCAATAAAACTCCTCTGTCAATGTCAATTACAGTAAAATTTGTCAAACTGCTTGTCTAGAAGTTAGATTAATGCTAATTATGCTCAGAAATAGATGCTAACTTTGATGTGTAGTTAAAAAAATAAATTAAGAATTACTGCATTAGAAGGAATGCATTAATAGTTTTCATGCTTTATTTTCTCAAAGAGCTTTCTGCATAGCAAAATAAAACAACAAAAAAAGCTTTCTTCTTTAATGTTAAATGTTTTTAGTTTTTTGGGTTTTTTTTTTTTTTTGGTTAATCCTTACCTGAGGATCTTTTTCCATTGATTCTCAGAGAGAGAGAGAGAGAGAGAGAGAGAGAGAGCAACATCACTGTGAGAGACACATCAACTGGTCGCCTCCTGCACGACCCCAACCAGGGCCAGGGATTGAACCTGCAACCCAGGTACATGCTCTTGACCGGAATCGAACCCAAGACCCTTCCATCTGCAGGCTGACGCTCTAACCGCTGAGAGCCAAACCAACCAAGGCATGTTAACTGTTCTTAAGTATCACTACAGTAAATAATCATTGAGATCCTATCCTGTTAAAAATTGTGTACCACTTTATCACTACCTAAACATAGAGGTAGATATGAATATAGGTATAGATATATGGAAATAGATGAAAGAGATAAGGATATGAACAAATTGTAAGTTTGCCAAATTCTTTCATTCCATAAGTGTTTTGGCTGCTACAATTTTGCCTATCAGCAAACCCGGACTAGTACGACCCTATTACAAGTCTGGAATCACAGCAGGCTTTAACTTTGGCTTTGCCACCAAACAGTTCTATGTCCTTGGACAAGTGTGGAACTTCCGCGAACCTCACTTTCTCCCTTTAATAATAGACATATAATAGTTTAATGATATAAGAAATAATTGATATAAATTATTCAAAGCTGTTGGAAAAATCATTGAGTACCTAGCAAACACCCATAAATACTTGTTGGTTGAGTTGATTCTTTTTATTGTTGTTATTGAATATGTCTTAGCTATTCAGCCAAAAAAAATCTATATATTCTAAGGAAATGGCTAGTGATTTTCAATTACAGCGATATTACGTGTTTGCAAATCGATAATTTATGAAAGTCCTATATAGTTTATGGGTTGCACACTTATGTTGCTCTGTGAAATTAAGGTTTAATGCTCATGTTAAACTTAGTACTCATGGATACATCTTTTTTTATATATAGGCAGTGTAGAGTAGCATTTAAGACCAAAGATTGGGGGGTTTTGTCAAATCTAAGTAGAGTTCTGTCCCTGCTACTGCCTGGCTGTTAGACCTTAGGTAGGTATGTATCTTTATGAAATCAAACACCTCCTCAGAACAGTCATGCTGATTGCAAATGTGTCTGTATGGTAGAAGATTCCACATAAACTATGAATTTCTAAATAAATAAACAGATTATATATATATATATAACAACTTAAAAATCTCTGCTGCTAAAAATCTTGAAAATTTGGGAATTATAAATGTTTAAAAATAAAAACACTAATCCTTCCTACTAGCAGTAACACTTGTCCAAACTGTACCTATTTTCATTTTAGTCCTTCTGGAGACCCACATGGTTCAGACACAAGGGAGTGTTTCATTCGATGAGGTGCCAGGCATATAGGAAGTTAATTTTTGTAACTTTCAAAAATTATAAAGGCTTTCCATCTAAAATAATTGCATTTCCTTATTTTAAAATTTCTGCTTTTCTTATTGTTCACATGCCAAATTTCCTAGAAGCCTCGTGTTCCTCTAGTACCCCAAACCTACTCCTTACTTAGATATGACAATTTCTGTTTTATTTCCTTCTCTCCAGAAATCTCTACCTCCTTCAGATACTCTGGACACATTTCACCCACCTCTGCACCAAAGAGGACACACCACTGACTGTCAGTTTAATGCTTCTTTTGCAAAATCTGCTCTTATGGCCTCTATTAAGTAAAAAATCCATGAAACTTTATATTTTTATTAAATTTTACATTCTGGCATATTGTCTAATCAACCAGAATCATAAAAGTAACCACAGATAACTATCTACAAGATTTGAGTGTGCCGAGTTTAGGGCAATATTTTTTTCTGAATTTTCCAAAATTTCTAAAATTGATATGTGTTGATTTTATAATCAGAAAACAATGCTTCAAAAATAAATTTTAGAAACACTAACATGCATTTAGCTGGCAAATCATTTTAGAAAAAATTATTTTAAGGAGAAAAATATGAGAGTGTCACACCCCTTTTTCTCATCAAGTGTGATGAGATAGCAAAGTGATCCAAATCCGAGACAGACACATTTTATTAAAACATTTTTTTTCTTTATTGATTTTAGAGATTGAGGAAGTGAGAGGGAGAGAGAGATAGAAACATCGATGAGAGAGAACATTGACTGGCCACCTCCTGCACGCCCCCCACTGGGGATTTGGCTCACAACCTGGGCATGTGCCCTGACAGGGAATTGAACCGGTGACCTCTTGGTCATGGGTCAAACCTCAACCACTGAGCCACACTGGCCAGGCTGCAGACATTTTTATTTTTTTAAAAAAAGAACAGGTTTTTGAATTTTAACCAAGAGGAATCTTGCCAGAAGTTTCCCATGAGTCAGTCTGTTAGCTCAATGTACAGCCCTTCCTTCCAATGCAATAGATTTTTATCAATGTTTTAGGGAGTATCTGCTCTTTTATGTGTTAACATTATTTTAAATCCATCTTTTATTTTAAAATCTGTTTTGTTATTTTCTTAATAATAATATTTCATATATATGAAATAGTATACTCTCATTTCCTGGTGCTCAGAGCTTCCAAATTCTTGTTGAATTGGACCATATATGATAAGTCTTAGGAGTTAAAATTTATTCATCAAGTGACTTATTAAAATCGGTTTGAGGATTTCTGAAGCCTTTTCTTTGATTATCTTCATTTAATATATGTACAATTTAAGACATACTTATTTAGAACAACTCTTTGCTTTTAATTTTCCAACCTTTTCGTGTATATGTATAAATACACTAGTGTATATATGTGTATGTTAAAAAATCATATATCAAACTTTGCATTTTTATCAAGATAATTTATAAAAATGTCTAGTTAAATTCTAAATGTAATTGGAAGAACATCAGAATCATATGTAATCCTTTTATAAGCCAGGCTAATTTTCTACCAAGAGTATCTCTGGTTCTAAGGGAAGTTATATTATTGAATATTATTCAACTATGAGGGAGCAATGTTTTCAGCACTTTATATCCTAACATGAGACTAAAAATAATGTGTACTAAAAGTAGTACACAGTACATAGTACCAGCACACACTAAATGCTTCGTTGTCAATCTATCCTTCCACCCAGAGTAAAGGGGAATGAGTAAATGGTTAGTGCCTTATAATTTCCATAATAAACATTGTGAAGTAGCTTTCCCGCAATATGTCTGATTGCCACAAACGTGTATTGATGTTAAGCAGAAGGTGTCTATATATACGTGAATGCGTCACGTGGCTGCGTGTTTTTATTGCTTCATGTATGGCCACTCCCAATCACTTTCTTCTCCCTTACCTGAGTGTGAAAACGTGCTTTTCAGGCTTCCTTGCAATGTAGGAATGTCAGTTAAGGTTTTCTGCAGCAGGAGCATCCGTACCTGAGTAAAGAAAATCGTAAAACCTCATCAGACTAAAATCTTTCACTTCTGAAACTTGAACATACTGCTTGGACACTCAGGAGCCATATGGATGTTATTGTAAGACAAAATACATGAAGAGAAAAGAACGAGAATTGCAAAATTATTTGTCTTAGTATATGGAGCCTTGAAACAAATGTCAGCAGCTGCCTCTGTGGACTCTTTAATGTGAAGTAATAAAACCTACTTTTAAAGCTGTTGGTGGCATTTATTTTCCATGCAGTCTACTCACACTGATACCATTGAATTAACCAAAGAATATGTTGTGAATTGAAGAATGCTGTCTTTTTCATTGATAGCAGATACATACCTGGGAATACTAATATTGTATTAGTAAAATATAGAATATTTTTTGGAGTAGCTCAGGATTGTCTAAGGAAAACTAAAGTTTTGAATGTGTTAAGAACTCTTATTAGATTGCAAGCCAATTGAAGTAAGATCCTCACATTTAAAACTCATTTTAAACTTCTTGACATCTCTCTAAATCAACCTTTTAATCTCAGCCATCCCCTGTCTCCACCATAGGTCTTTGTAATGATCAGGATTCAACAAATATTTGCAGATAATATTGATGAAAGAGTATGTAGATGAAAGAGTGGTGAGTTGGTGGATTGGTGAACGGATGGGCGGATATTTAAACTGCTTTTGTTTATGTCTGAGAGATGTCAGCAAAATAGTTCAGTAACAGAAGCATGGCTGGTTGAATAGAAACATTGACTCTAAAAATAATCTAAAATAAAATAGGTGAATGTTCCTTTTTACTTGATTTACATTTTTATTGTAATGCAATATTCATACTTGTTTCATAGCCGTACAGTTGATAATCTGTAGGCTCTGCCCTGAGTACCTTCATAGATATATTTAAGGCAGGTTTGGCTTGACAAAACATCTAACTGCAATGATTCATTTCCCAATAAAATGCCACTATTTTTCTTTGGAAACTACTACAATTCTACTGGGTGTGAAGATAATGAATGTTCAGATGGTGAAAGGGAGTGGTTTGCAGGATGAGAGAACAAAGAGAGCAATGTCATTATACCTGTAAATGAATGGTAATCGTATATAAAAATGACTTTCCATTCTTATTCTTTGTACATGTCATTCAGTTTTTATATTCTAGGACATGTATACAGACTGTGGGATTCACATTCATCCTGCTCCCTGGTGTACCTTCCAGTACATGAACACACACACACACACACACACACACACACACACACACACACACACACATACACAGAGAAGAATGTGAATCTCCATAAGAATAGTGGATATTTATTTTTAATTATCATTATTATTATTTTAATCCTCACCTGAAGACATGCTTAGAGAGAGAGATCAGAAACATTTATTTATTAAGACTAAGGACTTCTCAATTTTTCCAGTAGAATTACTATAACAGAGAGGAGGAAACCCAATGTGATTCCATCTATTTCAGCTTTTCATTTGTGATTAAATAAGCACTGATGGTTCTGACAAGTTTAATTGTGCAAGTAGCAACACTGTAGTTTTAGTCTTATTTTAACTAAGCAAAACATTTAATACACCACATCACCTTAGTTATAACAGAACTATATTATATTTTATTTGTGTCCACTTTCTCAACCAAGGATAAAGGCAGCATTTTTCTCTACTTTTATCCAAATTTCTTCTGACACCCTGGGCACCACACCCTAATGGTTAAAATAATGTAAGTTAAAATAAAGAAAATAGTTTCCTAATTGAAAGAGATATCACAAAAGTTTAAAAGTACTTTGAAGAAGTTACCAAATGAATCTGCAAGGTGTTACATAAAGAAACATATAGATATTTATTCTTTAGCCAGGGTTAGATTGTATAGTATTCAGCTTAAAAATATAGTCCCTTAACATAAACAAGTGCATCACCATTGCTTAGGAAAATATTACAGTAGTTCCCCTTTATCTGTGGTTTCACTGCCCATGCTGCAGTTGCAAATGGTCAACCATGGTTCAAATAAAAAATTCTAGGAATAAACAATTCATAAGTTTTACATTGCCTGCCATTCTGGGTAGTGTGATGAAATGTCCCACGGTTCATCCTTCACTTCTGCTCCCCTCTCTTCTCTACTCTCCCAGCAAAATCTCGGAGAGGTTTCCCACTTTATTATAATCCAATCATTATTTTGTCCCCATTCTATTATTTGCCCTGCATATATAGAATCAATACCTGTACTAAACGGCCAAGGACCAGAAGCTGCCTGTCTAGGCAGCAACAATGAACATATTAAAATGTTTATAAAAATTCAGCCTCATGGCAAAGTATAAGTTAATATACATGTGAATGTAAAAAAGAACGCGTGGTGTGGTTGTCAGGGCTGAGGAGGGATGAGCGATTATTGCTAAAGAGTATAATTAGCAATCTTCTTTTCAGGGTGATGAAAATGTTCAAAAATTATATCTATCAATGATAAAATTGCATTAAATCTGTACGTATACCATAAAACCATTAAATTTTATACTTTGAGCATGTTAATTTTATATGTATATTATATCTCAATAAAGTTGTTTTTAAAAAACACATAGCACAAACAAAAGAAAATTCCACTAATAAAGAACTTCACAGAAGTCATTATCAGCTACCTTACAAAGTTCTTAATGTTCCTTACCCATGAAATTCTTATTACTAATCCCACACTGAGATAGATTTGCTATTCAGTCACAGGTGACACATCCTTACTCATGGGGAAGAGGGTGAAAGTAGGCAGGCAGATACCACATAGGGGAATGGTGCTAAATTACCCATGACCAAATCCTTGTCAGAAATCCACTAATCAGATGATCATTTCATCTTTCTAAGGAAGAAATAAATAAGTATAAAAACATAGGAACTTTTGTGTTAAGAGAGGGCTTTTCCCATGAAATAAATCACTAGAAATAGTGAATATTTATTTCCTCTAACCCCCATTATTTCTTGCCTTGATAGCAGCAGGCATTCAATATAAAACTGACTAGGAAAGTTATTAACAAAGAAATGATGTATTTTGAACTTTTGGAAAAGAAAGAGTTACTAATTTAGTCAATCAGCATATACTCCTGCTATCCATATATCCAATCTTCTTCTTCTTCTTCCTCTTCTTCTTCTTCTTCTTCTTCTTCTTCTTCTTCTTCTTCTTCTTCTTCTTCTTCTTCTTCTTCTTTCTTCCTCCTTCCTCCTTCCTTCCTCCTTCCTCCTCCTTCCTCTTCCCCTTCTTCCTTCTTCCTTCTTCCTTCTCCTTCTCCTTCTCCTTCTCCTTCTCCTTCCCCTCCTCCTCCTCCTTCTTCTTCCTGCTCCTCCTTCCTCTTCATTTTTTTTCATCTTTATCCTCCTCCGCCTCCTCTTCTTATTCTTCTTCCTCTTGCTCTCTTTCTCTTTCTCCCTCTTATTTTATAATGTACTACCTTAGTTATTATACATTTGTTTAGAATATATGAATGATTCCCACTTTAGCTCCTACATTTATTCTGAACTTATAAATCCATGTCTCAAATGGCTGCCAAAAATTAACATAAATATGCTGCTAAACTATAATTCAAGTTGTTAAACACTGAATATATTGCCTTCTTCTCTAAATAAATTTATCCTTTCATATTTTAATGTGACATCAACTTGGCTCATTATGTCACCATTTTCCAAGGCATTCAAGCCAAAATTTTTGATATAATTTTCTAGTAATTTCTCTACAGTATTTTTATTTTCTGTCACAGAGATATCTTATTCAGTTTCTGAAATGTCACACTTAATTCTAAGCTCCTTAATGCCCCTACTATCATCGTTGGAGATTCTTTTATGTCCTCAGCATGTGTCACTTGGATAATTGCAATAATGTCCTAACTTTTTTCTCTGTATTCCTGAAAATTAGCCTTGCTAGTTTATTCTAATACTGCTGGCAAAATCCAATTAGCTCACTTGCATATTTAAAATCTCTATTGCCTATGAAGTACAGCCTGTATTTCTAACACAAGTCATTTCTCTGTTGGGCTAGATTGATACTGCCTTTGCGTGAAGCATATTTCTCTATAGCTTACAAATACCTGTTTTGAACCTTTCATATTTGTTCAATCTAAACCATATGGAACTACTTATTTATTTTAAATAAATACTGTTTTTCACATGTTACAGACTGAATGTTTATGCCTCCACTCCCCAATAGCATATTGAAACGGAATTCCCACTGTGATGTTATTTGGAGGTGGAGTCTTTGGGAAGTGATGGGGTAGGTCATGAGGGTAAAGTCCTCTTAAATGGAATTAGTGTCCTTCTAAAAGAGACTCCAAAGAGCTCCCTCACCTTTTCTGTCATGTGAGGTCACAGAGCAAAGATCGTTGTCTATGAACCAGGAAGCAGTCTCTCCCGGACACTGACTCTGTGGGTGCCTTAATCCTAGACTTCCCACCCTCGATAACTGAAAAATAAATGTGTTATTTATAAGCTATCAGCCTATAGTATTTTGTTATAGCAGCCCAAACAGACTAAGACAACATATGTCAGTTTCTTATTTTTAGGCAAATCCTAAAGTTTTCATAATGGCACATCATAAAATGTAAATTAGAATTTCTAAAATGAGCCCATAATTCAACATTTTAGTAGATTTTACTCAATTAAAAGAACAGATCTAATTTTTTGCAGTTAAAAAAAATACTTTTCTTCTTTTCAGGTTTAAAACGGACCTGGGTCGCATTGATTCTAGTAGCGTGAGTTCAAATATCAATTGATCTAACAAATCCAGGCTGCAGACTTACAAGAATGTTACAAGATTGCTATAACTGGTCAGGAACTTGTGGACTTTTAATCCTGGGTCTGTCACCAACCTGCTGCATGACCTTGACAAGCTAATCTATGTCTGTGTATTTTTACAGAAAAGATCGCTGTTGGTACCTGGGCACTTTGAAAAACATGTCATCACAGTACAGTGTAGTACACAGGGAAATTCCCAGGCTCACAGAATATGTGGTCTGAAAGAAAATGTGAGGGGGACTGTGCTTATACTTTGACCCTCATGCAGTGCTACCCGTAAACCACTCATTAAAACGTGCCAGACTTTATGCCGTCTGTGACTGGAGTCCCAGGCAAGAGGCATCTTTCTAAAATTTAAATAGAAAAATTAAATACAAATCATTTCCTGTACATTTTGATCATGACTCATTAAAAATTATATAGGTTGTTTATATTTTGTTGCATTTTAACACTATAATAAATTCAATAAATATCTTGTTATATACCTGAAGATGGATTGTTAAATTCACAGTTTTCAATTTTTTTCTTCCAGAGTTTGATGTCAGGTCTTAAGTCTTTGTATTTTTTCCTAATAAAATCTGAGACTTAGCTCCATTTAAACTAGAACCCCAACCGCAAACAGGTTGGATTATGTCTGACTACAGCAAACACACTGAGTTCAGGAAAGCTTATAGTTTGCTCTCAGACATATAGACTTTGAAGAAATTAGATCTTAGGGCAATCTTATTTAGCTAAGATTCATATAGCCTCTTTCAGCATACAGTATTCTAAAAGGGTGGGTTTTCTTTATAATTCTATACCATGTAGCCTTATTCTAAATATTTTAAATGCCCATTTAATTATAAGAAATATTGTAATATAGAAGAATTAATTAACTTTGAGAGAAGTGCTAAGCCAACAGGGAAAAATCTGTTCTGGGCAATAAACTCACTTAATCCTGCTAAACTTGTATGGCATGTGAAAATCGAACATTACACCATTTGGATTTATAAAAGAATGATAGCATTTGTAAAATCCTGGCTTCAAAGCTGCACTCACTTATTTATGAAGTATATATGCAATTTGAATGTGAGAATTTAGAAAAATATACTAACTCACCAAGCCTTATCTATGAAAAAGTCACATTTATGAAATTCTTGGTATTATATCATTTGGGGTACTTCACATACTACTTACATATTCACTCACACAACCCATTTAGAATCCACTTTTTCAAGTTATAATACATATATAATAAGATGTATCTATTTTAGTTGATTAGTTCAAGTTTCAACAAATATATTAACTTTTATGAATATTATTCTTATAAAGTTTCAGTATATTTAATAGACTTGAAAATTATTTCTGGCTCCATTTATAGTCAATGTCTCACCCATCCCTGCTCTAGGCAACCACTGATCTGTTTTCTGTCAATACAGTTTAGCAATTTTCAACCTTTTTCATTTCATGGCACACATAAACTAATTACTAAAATTCTGTGGCACACCGAAAAATATATTTTTGGCTGATCTGACAAAAATATAGGTTTAATCTTGATTCACTCACACTGGATGACTATTGTTGTGTTGGCTGTTGCCATTTTTAAATTTTATTTGACAATGTAAGGGAAAATAAGTCAGTGCTCCTGACTAAATAGTCAGGTATTGCATGTTTTAAAAATTGTTTGCATCACACTGGTTGAAAATCACTGGTGTACATTAGTTCTGTTTGTGTTAGCATTTCTTTAGTTTGTTGAATCTGTGAGTGTGTGATTTTCACCTAATAAGGAATTTTAATTGCCAGTGGTGTCGGTAATCATCAGTTTCATTGAGGATGTAAAGCTATCCAATGTTTAAGTGGTTTGGCTGCAATTCTATGACCGGTTAGAAGCGGAGTCAATGTTAACAGTTAATTCTTCTGATTCCTTGACCAGGGATTTCTCATCTTCATTACTCTGGATGCATGGCAAAGAATGCAACACACACACACACACACACACACACACACACACACTTAAAAGTAATAATTTTTCCACACACTGTATTGATTATTCAGGAAACGAGTCAAGTTAACTATTCTCTAATTTATATTTTTTTAAAAATTGCTTTATATACTGAACTTGCATTTCAATGGAGGATGAGATTTCAAGTATTATTTAGAAATATTTTAATTCTTATAACTTGAATTAGTATTTGGAGCTACTCAGTGATTAAACTGAAACTTTTCTTTAGTAATGCTATAAGAACAGCCACTGATCTATTTTCATTTTTAAAAAGTCACATTTTTATATGTTTTTATTGATTTTAGAGAGCGAGGAAGGGAGAGGGAGAGACAGAGATAGAAACTTTAGTTGTACGCATGTCCTGACCAGGAATAGGATGGGTGACCTTTCAACCAAGTGAGTAACAATGTCCAGGGCAAAAGTCACATATTTTTAATCAGGCAAAGGATAACTGCCTTTTTATATGTTTTTAAAATCGATCAAATAATGGCTTATTTGCTAAATTTGACTTTTTACTTAAAAAAAGTAGATAAATAATAAAATATCTTTTCACTTAGATATCACTGATCACAAGGACATTCCAGGCAGTGGCTTTCTTCAAACCTACATCTCAAGAAGTATTAATGACGTGGTCAAGGGCATCACTCTTCTCCCAGAAAAATGGGCATCCATATGGAAACGACCATCACAAATAAACGTACTGATCTGGAACTTAGAGGAGATTCATAGTAATAAAAAATATGTAAATTTGGGAATTAACCGCTAATTTGTATGAGGAGCTACAGAAATGATGGGACTGCTTAAAACATGAGCTTTAGCAGGTGAAGCAAATAATACCCAGTCTTGACCCCTAAGGAACTCAACCAGTTAGGGGACAGACATTGTGGCAGAGGCCAGCAGAGGCATCTGAGAAGGGTGTGGGAAGAAAGTTTGTAGTAGTAGCAGTGTGAAAGAGGGCAAAAAGAGGAAAAGTATGTATTTAAAAAGAAAAAGTGATTAACTCTGTGGAATTCTGTGGGAGGTTAAGTGAGGTCAAAAGAGTAAAATACATATTATACTTGGAAACTTGAAATTTTTAAAAATATTAATAAGAACAGTTGTGTTCAAATGATGTGTGCCGAATCCTGATTGGAGTAGACTGATAAAGACAAGGTGACGATGTAGATACCTTATGGAAGAACACGGCTCCGTCAGGCAGGTTATGTGTTGAGGGAATAAACTTGTGGAAAAAGCTGGAGATAGGGTCAGGACAGTTTATATTTGCTTTAGAAGGAGAGATAGTATCACATGTCTAAACCTGATAGACGGATCCCAAAGAAAGGAGGGTTGAGCGTGCAGGAGCAGGAAGGAATGATTAATGAAAGTCGTTTCTAAAAAAATGGGGACAGAGCACCAGGGGAGGTTTAGATCTCGTGTAAGAGGAGGAAGAAAGTAGTAAAGAATTAAGGCAAAGCTGTAGATTTGCTGGTTGGATAAGCAGTGGTTGTTTCTTGGTATATGGTATTTACTCTGTGAAATGTGAGAACAGGTCATTAGCTGAGGACAAAAGTAAACTTGGCAATGTTTGTTGAGAGGGTATGAAATAGCTTCAGAAAGTAGTTGTTTTTTTCTTTTTCTTCAGCTATGCTAAAACCTGCCCATTATTATTTTGGCTTTGAATGTGGTGGATATAGAGGAAGAAATGAAAAAGCATGGAGGCGTTAACTTTACATTCATACTCTCCTTCCCAAAGTCAAATAATGCCAGGTTCATTCAATAACCATCTAGCAACTTCTGTCTTATTTCATCTTTTTTTCCATTCCTTTGGAATTCTGCTGCAAAGATGTATGCACAGGCACACACATACACACACACACACACACACACACACACACACACACACACAGGATGTAGGGCCATTGCACAAAGCAAGAGAATTTCCATAAGACTCGTGATGTTATGCAGAGATGGGCAGACAGGTATTCCTCATCAACAAGAACCATAATAAAAGTAATGCTATGTTGAATACCTTATACTCTTGGATTCATTATTCTTAAAATGATCTACAATTTTACATACCCACATATTTGTGCTTTTTGAATCCAAACTGTCCCTTTCAAGCACAGGACAGCACGCAGTACATTGTAATGCCCCATTGGTGCCCTGTGTTGTTTCGTCAGATGTTCACTATTAGCCTGTTTCATGGATATTTTTGGCCTAAAAAGAATGAACAGGTGGTGTGGAGGTAAGAAGCCTTGTGGATGTTAATGTGGCATTACTTTCTGCAAAACAAGAGGGAACGTTTTCAGAATTTTGGGCTGCCAATCTACTTCATTGGCACCTGCAGTCTGGACGGGCACACCATTTTGAGAGCCGGCATGTTGCCATCGTAACAGATGGTTACGAGTATTGACAGCCAAGTGATCATGTATGTACATCGGTTGTGGGTGTTGAAAGCAAGCTGCTCATTTAAGAAGGTCAAACAAGGGTCTGTCCAGAGCTTCTACAAATAATATTAAGAGGGGTAGCTCTCTGTTTCTCCTGTTCTATTAATTATCTTCCTACTTATGTTTTCATAGAATTACTTCGATAGCTCAGGCTAAGAATTTTATTGCAATCAATAGAACTCATAGCAGATGCCCTGAATCTGGCGTAAGTAAAACAATGATCTTAGTAGCCAAAAAAACAAAAAGGCTTATATGTCACATAAAATGAGTGGAGTTATAGGTAAATTAAATGTAATATATTCTTTTTAAGTAGGATTCTTGGTCTGGTAAATTTATTCACAAACAGCCCCCAGGGTTCCACTAAACTAGCCTGGCTTATTACTTATTAATTTTAGAAAATAAGCACACTACTGCAACCCTATGAAAAGTCTATAGAGCATTGTTTCTAAAATTTTCCCCTCAAATAAGCTAAATTCATATACTACCAATCGACTGTGGCATATTGATCATTCAATTTCAAATGAATTATAAAAAGTATCACAAGATATACTAAAAAAGTGCCCTGTAATAATTTACATTCAAGTTTGCACACCAACAATATTTTTATAAAGGAATAAATGATGCATACCAGTATGTGTGGCAGATAGACTCTCAGTTGCCTTCTCCTTCAATTATCTCCAGCTCCTGATATCTGTGGACTTGAGGAATTTCCTTCCTTTGAGTACTGGCAGAACCTGTGACTTGTTCTAACTAACAGAATATGACAAAGGTGATGCCATTTTATTTCCAGTGTTACATTGCATAACATTGCATCTTCTGTCTTGCTAGTGGACTGGCTTATTGCCTTTTGATTTTGTCTGCTTTGAGCAAACAAATGGCCATGGTGCAGAGGTCCCTGTGGTAAGGAATCAAGGGTCACCTCTGTCTGGTTAGGAGTTGAAGGGGACCTTTGACTAATAGCTAGCAAAAAAATGAATCTCCCACTCCAGAGGATTGCAAGGGACCGAACCCTACCAACAACCATGGGAAGTTGGAAGCTGGTCCTTTTCCAGTTTAACTTTTGGTAGATCCCCAGCTCTGGCTGTTACCTTGATTGCAGACTTATCAGAGATCCTGAAACCAAGTTCCAAGCTAATGAATGCTTGGATTTCAGACTTCAGAGGCTGCAAAAACATACATGGGTTGATTTAAGCCACTAAATTTGTGGAAATCTGTAGTGTAGAAATTAATAACTAATAGAGTGTATTTATTAATTAATGAAAAATTCAGGTAATAAAAAAATATGTATTGGCAGCAATGCAAAGAGAATTGCATAGAGGAGATTGTCTTGATCATGACAGAATAGGTATTTTCTGCATCCCTAGAAGACAGAAGGAAGTTTGATCCATAAAGAAAATATCAATAATGCTAGGGAGAATGCTAATACAGGGGTAAAATAAAAATCTCTGCCCCCAAAGACATCACATTTTATACATTTGCTTCTTTATCTTTGAATTCACATCAATTTGCAAAGTGATTGGTATGTAGTAGATAATCACTAAATTTTGTGAATAACTGCAAAGTGATGGAAAATTGGTAGTATAAGTGAGTATGCAATGGGAAATAATACTGAGCTACTGGATAACAAATTATTTAGTGAATAATTGATTAAATAAGATTGAATACTTTGTGGTAATAATTATTACAAGAATAGCTGATATTTATTTGGTATTGCTTATGGGTATGTAATAAGCAAGTATTTTATAGACATTGTTACATTTAATCCTCACAACAAAATTATCAGTTAGCCACTGTTTTACTCCAATATACATACTAACATGGTAAAGCTTAGATATGTTAAGTTAATTATGCCATGTCTCTGTCTCTAACTCTTGTAAGGTGATGAGCTAGATTTCAATCTCAGAGCTGTCAGATTTCAAAGACCATGTTCTTAATCACTACTAACAGCCAGACACATGATGAAAGACATAGCTGAATAATATACTTTTAAATTAGCAATGAAATAAAAATAAGAACTTAAAAAACATTCACTTGGGTTATAGCAATAGCTCCATCACTATAGAATTATGAAATTTAAAAAATACTTTCATCTTTAAAAGAAGAACTATTCAATAAATAACCTAATGTTTCTACTGTAAAATTCCATAATTATAGAAGAGCATGTGAGGTACATTTTGGGCTCCATGGGTTAGGAATTAATGTATATATATAATTTCTACTATTTTCTAAATTTTGAATTAAAGTTTACACTGGTGGTTACATCATTTTATATTCCATTAGTCTAAAGGAAGAAAAAAAAGAAAAAAATATCTAGCCTGAAATTTGTTTTGTGTACAGTAAAAATAAAGGATTTTATATTCTAAGAAAGTAGGGGTAAATGACTGTGAATGTTTCCTAATAGGAGATGGGTAGGGGGATTATAGTGCAGATGGAAATATCCTGCTTTAATCAGAGGAACTCTTGTCTCCTTGTTGTGGAAGGGAAGAAAGGGGGGTGGCAATGATCAGTCTGAGTGCTTGGAGAGTTACTACCTCATGGGTTTTATTTGCTCTACTATATAAAATAAGTGCATTAGTTTAAAGGAAGGAAAGTGAAGGAAAAATAATCTAGTTTGAAATTACTTGAAACAATTAAGAGTAGTGAACAGAAAACCAAGTTCCTTGATTATTAAAGAAAGTAATCTGAGATTAAGAACTAGTTGTCATTAGTGACTATAAATGTATAGTATATTGGTACTTATTCAGTTTTATCCATTAGCATTTGTTGGATGGGGGCAGGTTGAGAGAAGTTACATAGAGAGATTTTCTACATGAATAGGTATTGCTTGGTAAGTTACAAAATGATAGAAGGACAAGAAAGTTAAAATAACTGAAAATAAGTGGTCCATGAATCTTAATTGTACATAAAGAAAGATATAGTCTATGATGATAAAAAGCTATGGTTAGAAATTAGGATACTTAACACTGTAACTTCAAGGACATTTTGCTTCCCAATGATCCAACTTGTAACCATAGGATGAATGACAAAAATGTAATAAAGAAAGTTATTTATAGGAGATGATATTTTTTTATCAAGAATATGAAGATATCCATATAGATTGGAGAGGAATTCTGTAGATCAGATAAGATGTTAGATAAATGAAGATATCCATTAAAGAGGCTGATTTCAGAATGAAGAAATGTATATCAAGACGGCACAATCAATAGTGAATTCTGCAAGAGGGTAGGAGAGAAATAGTTTTGGAGTAAGGAATAGAGTAATCTTATATTTCACCACTAATTATAATGGAGCATGAAAGAAAAAAAAGCCTCTATTTGAGTGGATTGAAAAGTAAGCATTGTGCTCAGTTAAGAAATAGAGTTAGAAGAAAGTCTCAGACAAGAAAAGTTAAGACTACCATTTCAGATACTGACATGGGAGCAGAACATACAATGTCCATAGCAGCAGTGTTATGGGAGTGAGGGAATGCAGAAGAGACTCCATCAGGAAAAATAAATTTAGAAGATTACTACAGGGGTAAGAATAAACTGCAAAACTTATGCACCAAGAAATTTACATGTTGAGCATTGACCAAGAACAATAGTGATTAGTAGTACAATTGATTTAGTCCTGATCTTTTCTTGCACAACAGAAAGAATGTTTATATCTGATGAAATACAGCAGAAATCTGGAAGGGACAGCCCGGAAGTTATGGTATGGAGCTGGGTATTACTTTTCCTGAGTTAATACAGTGGAAGATGTCATCAAGATGAAAGTTCTTGCAGGTGTGAGCAGACCGTGGCTCCATATAGCCATTACTCAGCTCATCCTTGTTGGGGCAACATTCTACCAGGTTGAATATATTGGTTCACCTGGGTTGCCATTTGTCAAGATACTGCCTTATTTGCAAGAGATGCTACAGTGATTAGAAAATTTGCATTCTGTAAAATAACAATGATAATAATAACCACAGTAGGTCAGAGAGAATTGCAAAAATGTACAGGAAAATTCTAAGGCTGAGGAAGATTTGTGTACCATATGCTTCTACTACTAGACATGAAGGCAAATTTGGTTCTAACAGCCAGACCAAAAATAGAGACATGATCGGTTAAATGATGCAAAACAAACATTGAGAGCATAAGAAACAAAATAATTTAAATCAATACATTTTCTGATATCTAAAACTAAGAAAAAAATTTATTAAAAATTGAAGTCTCTTTAAAAGAAGCTGATGGAAAAAGTAAAAATATTCCTAATTCATTCCTACAAATGATGGAAACATGTTAAGTTTACAAAAGTAATATGCCTTATTTTCTTTTCATGCATCAATTTATTCATCAGTAAAAAATAGAATTAAAATAGTATATACATCATAGGATCATTGTAGGAAATAAGTAAAATCTTTTTAACTAGTTAGGCATTGGGCCTGACACATAAAGACTGGTCATTTTTATTATTATCATAGACATTTTTTCTTTTCATTTAACATCCTTCAAAAAAATTTGTGACTGCAAAATATTCCATCACATGATTGCAGGTTAATTTCACTTCTTACTATCACATGCTTGTTTATTTATGTAATACAGAATTGTTGGTCTTTTTTTTAATTTTTAATATTTTTTTCTTTATTGATTTTAGAGAGAGAAGAAGGGAGAGAAAGAGAGAGATAGAAACATCAATGAGAGAGAACATTGATCGGCTGCCTCCTGCATGCCCCCCACTGGGGATTGGGCACACAACCTGGGCATGTGCCCTGATCAGGAATTGAACCAGCGACCTCTTGGTGCATGGGTGGACACTCAACCAGTGAGCCACACCAACCGGGCTTCTTGGTCTTTTTAAATGGTTCTTCATTTACATCTTTCAGCACTAAACTATAATGCTTTTTAAAAAAAAAAAAAAAAAAAACCTTCTAATCCTTTTTTAAATTATTTGAAAAATAATTGACAAATATTGTATGTATTTAAAGTGTACAACATGATGATTTTATATATGTATGTCCACTGTGAAATTATAAACAAGATTATGATAATTAACACCTACATAAATCATCTAATTGCCTTAATGATGATAATTGTAAAATTATTAAAACATTATTTAATAAAATTAGTTGAGCTATTGATACAGTTGATATATCTTCTTTTCAGCTTATACTGGAACATATTTTCCTTAGTATATGTTTCATAGATGTTTCATTAATCACATCAGGTATGTGATAATCTGGTATTTGGAACATCTGAAAGTTCAAGGTTCTTTTATATGGCAAGACAATGATGTATTGAAAGGCAAACAAAATTTTCACACTGCAGTAAATTGTAGTATAGGTATTCTGTAATGTCTATAACGGCAAATATATGCTTTAGTAATCAGTGAGGCACACAGAGGGATTAAGTACATTCAGAAAAAATTCAGATCCTAACAAAAGACCTCCTAAACTTATCAACACAAAATGGAAGTATACCAAAGTGGAAGGTCATACTTTCTTTAGGAAACAAATTTAAATGCATCTGATCAAATAATACAATTAATCGGACAGTCATGATCCTAAGTTCCATGTCATGGAGAATAAATGTAATGATTTTTGGTTTGAAAAGTATTCAGTACAGTAATCTAGTCCTATTTTTAAAATATCAATTAAATCCTCACAGTAGTTTCATTTAAGCAATGTGGTTATGTTGAAACTGTCAAGGTGAAGGATATAAATTGGACCCTCACAAAACTATTGTACTGGATTGTTGAAGATATGTCGCAGAATGCTGGAAGAGGATAATTTTGTATTTGAAATAATTAATGGTAATCCTTGATTTCATGGAATAATTAGAGAGCAAGAATACTGGTCTATTGAGGCCACTCTGTCATAGTCTGAGAAATAACACCATATAATTGGAATAAAGACAACCATCAATTGTCTTAATTTTAATAGAAGAGGGTGTTTGAATTTGGCATTTGCAGAATTAGAATGACTATGAAATAATTTTTACAACTTATAAAGGAGAATTACGTGCAAACATTTAAAGTATATTCTTATGTGTTGTCAGTAAAAAATTTGTCTGGTTTTTAAAGAGGCAGCACTGTATCTGATGAGTTAAATATTGAAAATTCTGAACTAGGAGACAGGCTGTAAGATTATTAGTCGCTCAGCACTGAAGTGAGGTGGACTGAACAGGTGTGCTAGAATTGCAGACAGAAAAATGGGTGAGGTTGAGACACTGAACAGGGAAACACAGAACTGATGATAATAACCTACTGATATGAAAATTCTGCTTTAGGAACACTATGCAATGCCAGATTATAACCCTAAATTTTAGTACACATATACTACACCTTTACTATTATTAGCAATGACATTCACTACATGCATTTGAATGTGTATGCAGGAGATAAGACTTAAACCACTCTTTAATAGAATTTGAAATACTGTTTCACTGAATTTGAAATGTCCGAAGGTATCTTTCAAATAAATAGCCATACGTAGCAATATTCTCCATTTTTGAAAATAAGTCTCCTTGCACAGAATATGGATATATCTGTGGCAGCTGGGCTCTCCTCTCTGGAGTGCCCACATACCATCCGTGTCTGGCTGCTTTCCATTTGGAACAGTGTTTTTCCACTTGCTTTAGATTCACAGGACACTTTCGCTGGGTCCTGTGAGATTTCTGCCCACAATTAATTGAGAATAGATTTTGCACAACTACTCCTCTTGGAGCTGCTTATTTCTTGAGAAATGCTAGGTCAGCAACTGGGCAACATTTACTATGCTAATGGATAATAATTTTATGGATTTACAAGCTTAGCATCCCCAATACTATGATAATCAAGTGTCCATTGGTAGATGAGTGGATAAAAAGCTGTGGTATATTTACACAATGGAATGAATACTACTCAAACCTAAAAAAAAGAAGGAAATCTTACCCTTTGCGACAGCATGGATGGACCTGGAGAGCATTATGCTAAGTGAAATAAGCCTGTCAGAGAAAAACAAGTCCCATATGATTTCACTCATATGTGGAATCTAATGAACAAAATGAACTAACAAGCAAAATCGAGACAGACTCAGAGATAGAGAGCAGGCTGACAGCTGTCGGTGGCGGGGTTGGGGGGGATGTCGAGGGACTGAGCAAAAAGTAAAAAATAAAAGAGAAAGTCATGGACTTAGACAACAGTATGGTGATTGTTGGAGGGAGGAGGAGGAAGGTATGGGGGGATAAATGGTGATGAAAGGAGACTTGACTTGGGGTGGTGAACACACAATACAGTGCACAGATGATGTGTTGTGGAATTGTGCACCTGAGACCTGTATAACTTTGTTAACCAGTGTCACCCCATGAATTCAATAAAAAAAGAAACGATGGAAACACAGTGTACAACCAAGTCAAGATATTATTTTTATGGAAGGAAATTCTCAAAACAAATATAAGAGCTGATAAATGAATAACTACTAGTGTTGTCATACAGATTTGTTGAGAATACATGCAACATAGTTTGCAGAAATACAGAATCATACGAATATTTTGGTAAATGCCTAATTCACTTAAACGTTAAATGACTTTTGCTAAATCTAAACCTCATTAATTTGTGGGGGGGTTTTGCTTCAGTTCTAATTTTTTTAATATACAACACTACAGGAATTAATGTTAATATTTGACCTCAATTCAATTGGTAGGTGGGGTTATGAGTCATTGATAAAAAAGATAAAATGGTTATTTTATCTTTTATTTATTGAAATAGAAAGCTTCAGCATAATTTTAGGAAACAGAAAGCCACTATTTTAGTGGGATCTAAGACAGTTTCCAAGAAACTCAGTCTATAACATTTTAGTATAATTTCTGTAAGAGCAAACATAAAATTTATATTTCTTATTTCAAATTAGCATGTGTTTCTTTAGTTTGTACTAGGTGAGTTAACCAATTATTTTGTGATTATAAAATAATTTCAAAAAGTATTTTCTAAAAAGGAAATAATCCCTTAAATTATCTAGTGATAACTCAGAATATATTTTTACATTAGCACATTCTCAAATAATCTTTAGTAAAAGTGAGCCCATTTTAACGAATAATACACAGTTGAGACATGTTTTCCAAATAACCTGAGACACTAACTAGAAATTTATTATTCAAATAAACTAAAAGCATGGCATTTTCCTTTATCTCTTTTCTCCTCATCATCCTTCTTCTGTTACTATTGCTAGGAATAAGTGTGCTAGGTACTATACGTATATTAACCCATTCATTCCTCATAACCTCAGGAGGTGGTTAATGCTATTATTAGCAATTTAGAAGAAAAGAGTGATTTACTGAAGATCATACTTGTCATCATCAGAGCAGTTGGGATTTGAACCCAGGTCGTTTGGTGTCAGATTCCTTACGCCTCACCATCACACTCTACTTTAAATGCTCTGAAAAATTAAAGACAAAATTTACAGCAAACCTGTATCATTGAGTCTACCAAGAATGAAACTTCACATGTACTCAGAGCAAAAATCTGGTAGAAATAAGAATCACTGTAATTTTTTTTTAAGTGAGAGAATCTATATACAATCATACAACTCTAAAACTTCTGGAGAATAAACCAGGAGAAAACCTAGATACACCTGAATATGGTGAGGACACATGAAAGAATTGAGAAGTGGACCCTGGCCAGTTTGGCTCAGAGGTTAGAACATTGGCCCGCGAACCAGAGAGTCCCGGGTTCGGTGCCCGCTAAGGACATGTACCTTGTTGCGGTTCGTCCCCGGCCCCGGTTGGGGTTGTGCGTGTGGCAACCAGTCGATGTGTCTCTCTCACATAGATGTTTCTCTCTCTCTTTCTTCCTCCCGCTCAATCTGAAGATAAATGCAAAAAACAAAAAAAAATATCCTCGGGTGAGGATTAAAAAAAAGAATTGAGAAGTAGGATGTCACTGAAATTAAAAACTCATGTCAAGAAAATGAGAAGACAGCCCAGCCAGTGTGGCTCAGTAGTTGAGTGTGGACCCATGCACCACGAGGTCGCCGATTTGATTCCCGGTCAGGGCACATGCCCAGGTTGTGGGCCAAATCCCTAGTGGGAGGCATGTAGGAGGCGGCCAATCGATGTTCTCTCTCATTGATGTTTCTATCTCTGTCCCTCTCCCTTCCTCTCTCTAGAGAATCAATAAAGAAAAAGAAAATGAGAAGAAAAACCACAGACTAGGGGAGAACATCTGCCAAAGACACATCTGCTAAAGGATTGTTAACCAAAACACACGAAGACTCTTAAAACTCTGCAAGTGCCTTATTCCAACTTAAAAAGTCTATTCTATCATAAAATGTATGAGAAGCTTTTATTTCCTTTGAATAAAGCCATTCCATTGGCCAGCACAAGTGGTCACCCAAGTGAATTTTGAATGAATTCTGCATCATGTATGGTTCCATAAGGTCTTCTACTTGAGAGCTAGTTGTTTATCTTGACAGTCTGTATGTAATGGGTTGCGTCAGCTTGGCTCTCTAGAGGGCTAAGACTTTTCTCTGCCCTTGCAATAACTTAGTGGGTTGCCTGTGATGCAAATCACATTCTAGTTTAATGTATAGTCAGTGATAAAACATTTATTTCTCTTCTACCTTTGTTAGAGAGGCTTTCTGATATATCAGGAGATTTTGTTTTTAATTATATTTTCTGCAACATTTTCAATTGTTAATTAGTTTTAGCTATTGGCTTCATGACATAATAATGGTAAGTTAGTTTATTTTTTTAATTTCCTGAATTTGCTGTTTATGGAAACCTCCAGAGTCTCAAATATTTCCAAAATATGAATTTTATGAATTTATATATGCATCATCAGCAATAAGGTTGCTTTGAATTTTTATTTATTACATTGGCTTATGAAAATATAAGACAATATTCTGGAAGAAAAAAGAAAATATCTTACCAGTATGAGTATAATAATTCAGAGCAGCTCAAACAAAATATCTTTTTTTTTTCTTAATAGCTAGACAATAGTGATTTATTCTAATATTTTTTATCTGGATTGGCTTTTGCTTCTGTATCATTGTTAATAATAGTGTGTGCAGTTAAATTAACCAAGATAGCAGATATGATGTTCCCCTAAAAGACAATGTGAAATCACTTGAGACATGACTTCCATTGTCATTTTTCATTATGTTTGAGGTAATATTATAGGTGTTTAAAATTAATGTTCACACACAGAGGGCTAGGAATCATAGTGGCAATAACAAATAGAATTTTTTTAAATAAGGAAAAAAGACTAAAGTCACAGAACATTGGAAAATACTTAAATGTGAAGGCTAAAAATATGCAAATGATCAATATTATTTCTCATATATGAGTGAAATATATGTTACAAGACACGTTTTTACTTTATTAAATAGCTAAAATACTAATATTAACAAAATTAATTTCACTATTTTCTCTGTAACTAACTGGATTTTGTAAGAGATACATATTCAATCATAGCTCTCTCTCCCTCCAAATCTCTCCTCTTATCTTTAACAAGTTAACCAAAGAAGTTATCTAGATTCATGGACAGAAATTTTAATGGGTATTTCTCCTCACAGCCTTTTAAAGATGTTGCGAATATTGTTGAGATAGCTAAATATGTGTGTGTAAAAATGTTTTCAAGAAGATTTATTTAAAATTCATTCATCAACTAAGATATACTTGTTATTGATGTCTATATTTTGTAGGTCACTAATGTTCACAAACAGATCAATGTTAATTGTTATTTGATGAAACTAAACATGGCAAGACTGCATTTCTAAATTTGATTTTGTGAACATTTACAATATGGTAAGTAAAAAATCTTGCAAAAAATCATTTCTGATACAATAATGAATTGATCAAATAGGTGGTAAGCTTAGTAAACATAAATAATTAAATCAATTATATTTACCAAGGTGATCATAAATAATGACACCCAATAAAAGTAGGAAATATTTTAAATATACATTTTTGTTTTTGAAAACAAATTACTGAGTGAGATAGTTTGGGATTGAAAAGATCGTTTTATTAATGATGACTTCTTTTTTTGTAGATTGATGCAGAAACCCAAAATAAGAGTGGCTTAAATATGATACTTGAGTTACCTCAGTAATCTAGAAATGGAGAGCCCAACTCATTTATGAAGGTTACAGTTCACAAGGCTGTCCAGGGACCCATGTTCCTGCCATGGTGTGCTGTCATCCCTAGTATGCTTCCTTCATCTGCCTCTCAAGGTTACCTCACTTGCACGTCTCATCTGGTAAGGTGGAGAAAAGGGAGGGAAGCCCCATTGCTCCCTAAGAAAAACGTCAGAAAGTGAACCACAGTGCTATCTCTATGCCACTGGCCAGGTCCTAGTCGCATTGGCACATTTAACATTTAATGCAAGAGATCGTGTAGAACAGGTGTTACTTTTTCAAACAATCGTGTAACCAGTGTATCCCAACTCCAAATCTAAGTCACGATACAACAATACAAAGAAAGCAAAAACAAAACAAAACAAACCATAGGCCTCAATATAAAAAGTAAAAAGAGGGAAATCTGAAATTGAGGGAAAACTAACAATCTTTGCAACAATCATCAAAACAAGAAGAGAAAATACTAAAACCAAGGACATGTAATTTATATAAAAATTTTAATATCCTGTTAGTTTAATATCAAGGAGTGACTTACAATTATTTAGGCACCAATACATATTTTTCTTTCAATCAAAAATACTGAATGTAATACTAATGGGCTTGTTATTTTAGAAATTAAAAATATTCTGAACTATTTATAATAATAAATATAATATATATCTCAGATGATTAGAAGATGTTAGAAGGATAAGATTTGAGAAATAATAAACTTGGAAGATTCAGCTAATATGGTTGTTCAAGGTGATAAATGACTCATGAGAGATTCTCAAAGTGATGACAATTTTTTTCTAAATTGATAACTAAGAAAAATAACTAGAATAGAGTGCGATTGATCTTCATCATATGAAACATTAGAGAATATAGAGTTATCTCTTAATATAACTGTAGTAAAATTATCAAAATAAAATCAAAAGTAAAATTCATATAATTCATTTATTAATCGCTTTATACTAAGGTTATAATTTCATCTCTTGTCTTGAAGAAGTATGACAATAAACATGCACACATGCACAGTCTGATTCTCTACCACAGCACAGAGAAGATAACTGTGATACTCATGCTGAGTTCTAAGTAGTTATGTCAAAGTTATGGCCATATCCAGCTAAGTTTTCCTCTGGTACTTGCTTGAGAAAGGCAAAGGGCATTTTTAGGATGAAATGTTGTACATCTTGATATGAAGTAGATTACAAGGGTTTATGTATACCTCAAAAGTCATCCAACTTCACACTAAAAATCTATTCATTTTACTTTATGTAAAAAAAAATCTTAATACAATCATTAATTTCAAGGAGGGAAACATGTAGTGATATAAGTAAATAATTTGCTCTCTCATTATATAAATTTAATTTAATAATGCTTTAAAATTCTCATGCTTCTCTTAAATAATATTATGTGAAATAACATACATTATTATATTTAAGAAAAGGTTTGAAGCAAAATGTCCAGAATAATCCCCTCACGATACTTAAATTAAATTCCATTAAAAATGTTATTATCAAATAATTTAAATTGTATTTATGAAAACAAGTAGTAAGCAGACTATGAATAATTTTTATAATAAAGTATTATTATTATATAACAGTATACCAAGTTGTATTTTTTAAAACAAAAGTATTGTTATAGCAAGAATATTGTCTCTACTATTCTCATGAACATGCTGCTCATGTTTTCTGGCATTGCTAATCAATAAACACCGCCTGTGATGCTCATTATTAGAGAGGTTCTCCTCATATGCCTCAAATATCCCAAGGTACCAGGTCTACAATCCTCAGATGGAAGAGATATATATGAAAAGCGGAGTTGTAGTGTAGGGAAATCTTTAACAGGAATATTTTACCCTTAAAATTTTGCTGACTAGGAAAATAATCTCAGATAACAGAGAGATTTATTAAATAAAGGTAATAAAATTTTGCTATGCATGATATAAACAATTGCAAGTAATCATATTTCCATTTAATTGTTTTAGATATATATTTATTGAATCAATATCCCTTTTAAAATGTTCAAAAGTATTTTTATTTGGTTTTAATTATGGAATGCAATGAAAACAATATTTTATAAACTGGACCTTTATTCAAATCTTGTCTCAAAAGTTCATTTCAGGGGCTTACTATGTAGGTGAAGATAAACTATAATGAGGTCCTTAGATAATTTCTGGAGCTAATCCTCTCTAGATCTCTGGAGAGTCACAGGATAAACTGACTTTATACAGAAATATTGTCTATATTGCATTGCTTGTTAACACTATTGATGTTTTATCACCTACAGAAATCTCATCATAGGAGAATAAAACATCAATATTTTAGATCCCTATTAGTCTTTTACTTCATATAAGTCAATATTTTTCAAGTGTACACTGGTCACTCTAGGCAGAAACATAGATGGACACTCACATCAAATTAACACTAAGCACTGCAGATTTCATTTACCTATTCAAAATATTTTAAGTCTTTTAAGAACCAGACAATGTTCTGGGTATTGTGAACAAAAAAAAAGAACAAAAGCATATTCCCTGTTTTCATAGATCATATATGTTCGAGAGAGGGAGCCAGACAATGAAAAGAAATTAACAATAAATATGCAATTAAGTGCTAAGAAGAAAAATAAATGGTTAATAATGTGGGAGGGAGGTAGAGGTATTATTTGTGAAGTGTTTCTGATTAAAATGAGGGAGCAGGCATGCATATTATATTGCACAATAAAAGAATCTCCTGTGATTTGGAAAGTCTGGGGTCTTTTGGCCATGGTAAAGATTTTGTATTTTATTCTGAGTGAGATATGAAGTTACTACAGATTTTGAGTGAAAGGGGGACATTATTTGATGTATATCTTTTAAAAATATCACTCTGAGGCCCGGCTGATGTGGCTCAGTGACTTGAGCGTCATCCATGGACCGAGAAGTCCTGGTTTGATTCTAGGTCAGGGCATATGCCCAGGTTACAGGCACTATCCTTGGTAAGGGGTGTGCAGGAGGCAGCTGGTCAATGTATCTCTCTCACACCAATGTTTCTATCTCTCTCTCCCTTCCTCTCTCTCTAAAAAATCAATTAAAAAATAAAACATATAAAAAATAAAAATATCACTTTGACTTGGCTGCTTTGGCTCAGCAGTTAGAGTTGGCCCATGGACTGAAAGGTTGTGGGTTTGATTCCCAGTCAAGAACATATACCTAGGTTGCAGGTTCGATCCCCTGCCCTGGTCGGGGTTGTGCGGGAGGCAACCAATCAATTGGTCTCTCTCACATCAATGTTTCTCTCTCTTTCTCTCCCTCCCTCCCTTCCACTCTATCTAAAAATCAATGGAAAAATATTCTCGGGAGAGGATTAACAACAATAAAAAATCACTCTGATTATTATTATTTTTTAATAGCTAATAATGGAACAAGGGGATACACTGAGCACCTTACAATCATGTGAGAAATGGCCAAGTCTAGGACCAGGGTGGATAATGATATAATCAGTAAAAAATTAGGAGAGTCAGGATATATTTTGAAGGTGAAATTAATAGGATTTTATCAATTATTCATTCAACAAATATATATTGAGTGGTAACTATGTGCCACTCTCCTAAGCACTTGGGACACATTAATCAACAAAACATGATAATCACTAATAACAGAGTGTTCTAATGAAGAAGACAGATAACAAATAACGTAAATGAGAAAAGAAATGGTGTGTTACAGAGTGATAAGTGCTGGGTAGGAAAATAAATCAGGAAGAAATATATTTTTTTCTTAAATTTTCCAAGGAGTTGGTTTCAGATAGAGTTATATAAGTTGAGAAGTTAGTGGAGACTCACTGAGAGGCTGACTTTTGAATGAAGACCTGAAAGAGAGTGAGAACTCAGCTTAACCATACAGATATCTGAATAAAGAGTATTCAGGCAAGTGTAGAAGTCCTCAGCCAGGAGCATACCCACTACTGTGTTGGGAGTGGGGGGTAAAAAAGATCCCACTGTGATTAGAGCATAGTTAAAAAATGGAAGAAGGGAGTGAAGAGAATAAGAATGATCATAAGCCAACCTGCGGATGACTACGCAGGTCATGATAAGCACCATAATAGTCAGGGTTCCCCATAGACACAGAATCAACAGAATAAAAAGAAAGATGTATTATACAAAATTGTCTCACATGATTATGGAGGCAGAGAAATCCTACGATTGGGCTTCTGAGAGCTGGAGACCCAGGAAAGGCAATGGTATACATTTCAGTCTGAGTTTGATGGCCCAAGAGCCAGGAATGCCCATGGTCTAAGCTCCAGGTTGAGGGCAGGTGAAGACAGATGGTTCCACTCCTGTGGTCAGGTAGAGAGAGCAAATCCTCCCTTTCTTTGTTCTACTAAGATCCTGAATACACTGGATGATGTCCAGCTATATTGGGAGGGCAATCTGTTTTACTTCGTTTACCAATACAAATGCTAATCTCATTCAGAAACACTTTCACAGACACATATAGAATAATGTTTTGCCAAGTACCTGGGCACCCTGTAGTTCTGTCAAGTTGACACATAAAATTAACCACCACAAGCACATTAGCTTTTTTCTCTGTGAGAGATGAAAAGTTCTAGGAGGTTTATTCAAGCGGGTCTATCCAGGTGCTATTTGGGGAATAAAAAGATAGAATAAAAGGAAAGGGGGTGTGGAGGGGGACTGGTGGCAGCTTAAAGCAACCACTACAAGTAAAACTATTTGGATTTCTGGTCAAGATGGTAGCGTAGGTAAACACGGTATCGCCTCCTCCCACAACCACACCAAAATTACAACTAAACTACAACACAACCATCATTCAGAACTGCCTGACATCGAGCTGAATAGAAGTCCTACAACTACGAAATTAAAGCAGCAGCCAAACGAGACTGGGAGGAGGGCGGAGGCGGACAGGCTGGTCCCACACCCACGTGTGGCGGATAAAAATCAGGAGGACACCTCAGCTGGGAAGGTCCTCCCTGAGAACTGAGGGGTCCCTGTCCCATACCAGGCGCCTAGCTCAGGGTTGCAGTGCCAGGAAGAGAATCCCCATCACTTCTGGCTGTAAAACCAGCGGGAACTGAGGCTGAGGGAGCCCCAGGCAGTTCCTCTTAAAGGGCCCATGCACGGACTTACTCAGGCTCACTCCCTCTAAGTCTGTGTGGTGGGCCCCTGCAATCCTCCAAGGTAGTCAGAGGTCAGTGGTTAGTGGACACAGACATTCCTTGCAGCTGACCAGCCTGAGTAAACCCTCCCACTGATGTGCCAACAGCAATTAAGACTCAATTACAACAGAAGGGTGTAAAGTTCACAAAAGGGGAGCACCTTGAGGGCCCAGCTGGGTGATTAAGGAGGCTGTGCTGCTGGATCCTACAGGACACCAACTACAACAGGTCATCCTAGGAAGCCTAGGAGACATAGCAACTCGACCTAATACATAGAAACAAACACAGGGAGGCAGCTTTAGAAACATGTCCCAAATGAAAGAACAGAATTAAACTCCAGGAAAAGAACTAAGTGAAATGAAGATAAGCAATCTAACAGATGCAGATTTCAAAACATTACTTATAAGGACACTCAATAAACTTAGTGAGGGCCTCAAGAGCATAATAAAGGACCAATCAGAAATGAAGGATGCACTAACTCAAATAATAATTCACAGGGAATCAATAGTAGAGTAGGTGAAGCCAAGAAGCAAACCATTGATTTGAAATATAAGGAAGCAAAAAACACCCAATCAGAACAGCAAAAAGAAAAAAGAATCCAAAAAAATGAGGCTAGTGTAAGGAGCCTCTGGGACAACTTCAAGCATACCAACATTCGCATCATGGGAGTGCCAGAAGGAGAAGAGAGAGGACAAGAAATTGAAAACCTTTTTGAAACAATAATGACAGAAAACTTCCCTAACATGGTGAAGGAAACAGACATAAAAGTCCAGGAAACACAGAGAGTTCCAAACAAGATGAACCCAAAGAGGTCCACACCAAGACACATCATCAACAAAATGCGAAAGGTTAAAGACGAAGAGAAAATCTTAAAAGCAGCGAGAGAAAAGCAGTTTGTTACCTACAACAAAGCTCCCATAAGGCTGTCAACCAATTTCTCTAAAGAAACTTTACAGGCCAGAAAGGAGTGGCAAGAGATATTCAAGGTGATCAAAAGTAACGACCTACAACCGAGATTACTCTATCCTGCAAAGCTATCATTTAGAATCCATGCACATATCAAGAGTTTCCCAGAGAAGAAAAAGCTAAAGGAGTTCATAACAACCAAACCAGTATTATATGAAATGTTGACATGTCTTCTTGAAGAAGACAAAAAATATGAACAATAAAATGGCAATAAATACATATCTATCAACAAATGAATCTACAAACAAAATGAGCAAGCAGAGCAGAAAGAGACTCACAAATACAGAGAACTTTTTGTTGCTTGCCAGATGGAAGGGGAAGTGGGTGAAAAAGATGAAGGGATTAAAAAGTACAAATTGGTTGTTCAACTGATGAACCTCAAAGGGAAGGGGGGAGGTGGGGTGGGAAGAGAGAAACCAAAGAACTTATATGCATATATACATAACTAATAGACACAGACAATAGTGTGGGGAAAGCAGGAGGGGGGCTGGATTGGGGAGGAGGGGGTCTAGGGGGGAGGAAGAGGGACATCTGTAATACATTCAACAATAAAAATAAGTTTAAAAAAAGAAAAAAAAAAAAACTACTTGGAAGGTATATGGGCTTGGACCAGAACGGTGACAGTGAAAATGATGAGATATGAATATATCCTGGATGTATTATGAAAGTAGCAGTGACAAGATTTTCTAAAAATATATATATCAGATGATGTGCGAGAAGAAAGGAATTAATAATGACATCAATGCTTTTCTTCTGAGAAACTAGAAAGTTGGTGTCACCATTTGATAACATAAAAAAGATTGAGGGGACATTAGTTGGATGTTGTTTTTGTTGTTTACGGGTGAAGACAAACATCAAATGTTATTACTTGGACTTGAATTAAGATCATTATTAGACATCTAAATGGAGATGCTAAAATACAGCTGGATTTCTGAGGTGGGAGTTTGGAGAAGAGGTCAGGGCTAAAGAACTAATTTGGGAACTGCCAATATTAGGTGATAATCAAATCTATGATACATTGTGAGATCATCTAAGTAATGACTATAAATACCAAAGCTTTGAAGTCTGGGTACTCAGTTCTGAAGTTCCCCCAAATATAGATATTGAGAAGATAAAGAGGTTCTGTAAAAGGAAATTCATGGAGGGTTATTAAAATTGATAACATTTTATACAATGTTGCAAAATGAAAATATTATGTTAAAATTTGGACCTTAAAATTCACCCTAGGAAGAGTGAGAAGTAAACAGTCTACACAATGTATGACACACATACATTATTTTTACTCAAAATGCCATAGAAACAATTTCTAACACTGATTTCTGTGTTAATACCATAATCTTCTTTTGTGTTCTGCTCATTTATACATTCTACCCATGAATTTTTCACAATTATTTTTTATAATTTTAAAATTGTTTTTACTGAAAATGCACATCTCATTTTCAAATTGGAGTGAATGAGAACTATTTTTTGGTTAATATATAAATATATTGCAACCGTTTTTTTAAATTTATTAAGTTTGCTCAGTATTAATACTTTTTATTTCCATTACTTTGATTTACTATTAATTCATATAAATTCACACAAACTAATGAATTACTATAACATCCTGCATGCTATCCAAACTATCTTTTTCTCAAAGCCCTTTTTATTAAACTTATCTTTATTATTGAATGTATTAGAGATGTCCCTCTTTTCTCCTCACCTTGACCCCTTCCTCCCCAATCCAGCCCCTCTCCTGCTTCCCCACATTATTGTCTATCTGTTGGTTATGCATATAAGTTCTTTGGTTTCTCTCTTCCCACCCCACCTCCCCTCGTCCCTTTGAGGTTCATCAGTCGAACAACCTATTTGTACTCCTTCATCTTTTTCACGCAACTCCCCTCCCATCTGGAGACCAATAAAAAGTTATCTGTATCTGAGTCTGTTTCTGTTCTGCTTGCTCACTTTGTTTATAGATTCAATTGTTGATAGATATGTATTTATTGCCATTTTATTGTTCATTTTTTTATCTTCTTCTTCAAGAAGACCCGTCAACATTTCATATAATACTGGTTTGATGGTGATGAACGCCTATAACTTTTTCTTGTCTATGAAACTATATGTCCATCAAAGCCCACTTTTTACAACAATGGATTTTAATTTTCTATCTTTCCATAGAGTCCAGTTTTTACAGAGGAAATGGATACCTGATGTCATCCATTTCCTTTTAAGTCTTTTACCATCTGGCTCTTCTTATCTGCACTTATATTTTTTTCAGTTTTCTTATTGGGTAAACATCAACTGACATACAGTATTTTCTTAATAACTTACCTGGCATTACTATTATTTATTGCTATGTAATAGAGTACAGTGTGTCCCAAAATTTATCATCTTACAGCATTTTACCATGCCCACAGAGTCTGGTTATCAGGGATTGAGAAAGAGCAAGGTGGAGACTACTTGCCACTCTTATGAACAAGAGGTCTCACCTGGATCCCTTTAAAGTCCCAAGTAAGTCATCAACAGGGTCAAGAATGGTCTGGATGTATCCTAGAAGTATATTTATTCATATGCCTGTCTTCTGATACTTGCACTGGACTAGGACCTCAATTGGAGCTTTTGGACAAACTACTAATACACGGTCTTATCATGTGACCTGAGCTTTACTATAGGATGGCAGCACAAAACTCCCTAAAACAGTTCAAGGCTCCAAATGCAGAGGGTCTAAGAAAGCCAGGTGGCAGGTATATTGCCTTTTATGATCTAACCTCAGAGATCAAGCAGGGCTCACTTCTGCCACAGTGACAAACCCTTCCAGAACCAATGGTAAAGAATATAGGTCTTCTCTTTTTATTGAAAGAATGTCAAAGTCATATTAAAATAAAAGTATATGGACTTCTGGTCAAGATGGCAATGCAGGTAAATGCGGTCTCTCCTCCTCCCACAACCACATCAAAATTACAACTAAACTACAGAACAACCATCCTTCAGAACCACCTGACAATGAGCTGGATGGAAGTCCTACAACACCGAGACTGGTAGGAGGAGCGGAGGCGAATGGGCTGGTCCCACACCCACGTGTGATGGATAAAAATCAGGAGGACACCTCGGCTGGGAAGGTCCCCCCTGAGGAGTGAGGGGTCCCTTTCCCACACCAGGCACCCAGCTCAGGGTCCCAGTGCCAGGAAGAGAAGTACCCATCACTTCTGGCTGTAAAACCAGTGGGAACTGGGGCTGAGGGAGGCTGAGGCTTCTGGAGCCCCAGGCAGTACCTCTTAAAGGGCCCGCACACGGACTTACTTGGATTTGCTCCCTCTGAGCCCAGGGGAGGCAGCTTGAGGGGCACCAGAGACATACAGGGAAGAAATGAGCTGTCTGGCTTCCGGACGAGGGCTAGAGAGGCTGCTTTCTCTCAGACAGACTTGCTGGTGGAGGCTGATGTTGCTTTGGTGAGCCCTTCCCCCACAGGGCAGGCAGAGGGCCTCTATATCAGGGACTCCAGCAACCTCGCTCACACTGTTTGCCCTGCCCTGGTGATTCCCTGAGGCCCTGCCCCACCCAATATTCAGGCCCACCCAAGCTGTTTTCAAAGGCTTTACCATAGGATTGGCCTGTCTCGGAACCTGCTTCAGAGTTTCCTAAAATCTCTCAAACAAGCAGCATCTGGTCTCAGCGAGCCCCACACCTCTCGTTAAGTGGCCCCAGGCCTGGCACTAGAAGCAACCAGCCTTGGTTCACAACTTGGCTTTTCCTAGGCACCCCCAAGCCCAGCACAAAAAGCAGCCATCTGAAGATCACTCTGTAGCTTATGCCAGGTGGCCCAAAGAGACCACAGGCAGTGGCTTGAACTAGGCTGTTTTAAAAATCAAACTCCATTCTGATCAGTTATTCCTGCACGTAAACATCCGAGCAGTTTTCTAAAAAAACCTGGGACTGACACCCAGAGGAATCATAAAGATAAGGGGTTAATGATGGCCTTGGGAAACTTGGAGGGACCATATAAAGAAAGAGATTAATGAGTGCCTTAACCCCTGCAACCAACCCTCTTCTCCTCTGGAGCAGTCTATCTCAGCCCCGATACCAATTAAGTGGAGCCAGGAAGAATGTAATTTTTTTTCTTTGAATGTAACTTTTTCTGTTTTTTTTTGTTTTTTTTTTTTTAATGTAGTTTTTTTCTGTATTTTGTTCCTATATAAGCAAAGAACAAAAGAAGCTCAGGGCTGTTGATTTGGGGAGAGCCCCTCTTCAGCCCACTGGTGTAATACAGTGCTCCTTTACAATTCGGCTGTGCGTCTCTGGTTATCTCGCTGACATGTTATAACAGCTGACCTTGCCCCAGAGCCAGCACTCTCAGTGGACAGCTTCAGACCACATCAAAACACCACCACCCAACCACCTCCACAAGTGACACACTCAATGAGTGGACTCAAGAGGTACCTGAGCCCTGATGAAGTAAGTTTTGCTCTGTGTGGTGGGCTCCTACACAGCTGATCCTCCAAGGAAGTCAGAGGCCAGTGTTCAGTGGGCACAACCAGTCCTTGCAGCTGATCAGCCTGAGTAAATCTCTCCCATTGATGTGCCAACAGCAATCAAGACTCAATTACAACAGAAGGGTGTACAGTCCACATTAGGGATGCATCTCAAGGGCCCAGCTGGGGTGATCAGGGAGGCTGTGCCACCTACAGGACACCTAGGAGACATAGAAACTCTACCTAATACATAAAAACAATCACAGGGAAGCAGCCAAAATGAGGAAGGAGACCAAGAAACATGTCCCAAATGAAAGAAAAGAACAAAACTCCAGGAAAAGAATTAAACAAAATGGAGATAAGCAAAGCAACCAATCAGATGCAGAGTTCAAAACACAGGTTATAAGGTTGCTCAGGGAACTTGGTGAGACATTCAAGGGACTTAGTGAGACCTTCAAGGAACTTAAGGAGACCTCCAAGGAACTTAGTGAGAACATCAACAACATAAAAAAGGACCAGTCAGAAATGAAGGATGCACTAACTGAAATAAATAATAATTTATAGGGAATCAATAGTAGAGTAGGTAAAGCCAAGAAGCAAACCATTGATTTGGAATATAACAAAGCAGAAAACACCCAATCAGAACAGCAAAAAGAAAAAGGAATCCGAAAAAATGAGGCTAGTGTAAAGAGCCTCTGGGACAACTTCAAGTATGCCAATATTTGCATCAGAGTGGTGCCAGAAGGAGAAGAGAGAGAACAAAAAATTGAAAACCTATTTGAAACAATAATGACAGAAAACTTCCCTAACTTGGTGAAGGAAACAGACATAAAAGTCCAGGAAGCACAGAGAGTTCCAAACAAGATGAACCCAAAGAGGTCCACACCAAGACACATTATCATCAAAATGCCAAAGGTTAAATAAAAAGAAAGACTCTTTATTTACTTTTCAATATTTTCATTTATTTGCTTTATATAGAATGTGTTTAATTTACTGATAATACACTGTGCTGATAACCACTTGTAAGTTTTTATAATCTTTGCAAAACCCTTCTGTATGGGCACTACAAAATGTGTATGAGGTCTATCCACCGAGGGGATGCTAGGAAGAAATGACATTTTCATTTTTATTACTTTTTGCTTATTTTTATTACATTAATACCCTTTTAATTGACAGTGTTCATTTCCTTTTCAGTACAAGCTGATGTAATCCCTTTTTAAAAAACATAAGCCAGTCAGAGAAAGACAAGTATCACATGATCTCACTTATATGAGGAATCTAATGAACAAAATAAAATGATGAACAAAATAGATACAGAGACATGGAAGCAGGGAACAGACTGAAGAATCTCAGAGGGAAGGGACAGGGGTGGGGGAGGGGGGTTGAGATCAACCAAAGAATTCATATGCATATGTGCATGACCAATGGACACAGACAATAGTGTGGTGAAGGCCTGGGTGGGGGACGAGAGCAAATTGGAGTGGGTCTGTGGAGGGGAAAGGAGGACATCTGTAATACTCTCAACAATAAAGATATATATATTTTTAAGAAAAGGTATATTTCAATGTGTAAATTACTGCATAGATAAGATTAACACCTCCAAATCTCATCAAAATAATCCCCTATCAATTTGGTCTCCCAGTGGTATTACTGTGAGACAAAATCTTTAAGGTTCTTAGAAACCCCTTTACTTAACAGAGACCTGTGAGATTCCTCATTAAAGTCTTTAGTAGGATTTTTGTCTGAAAGGTTCTGTGAGATATCATCTTAGATCTTTTAAGGTGTTAACATAGTATCTTATAGTTCTACCATGGATTTAATCTTTGCATGAAAGCTATTTCTTAATTTGAGAAGAACTTCCCATCTGAAAAAGCTGGCAACAAGATGCAGTTTCAATTTCAAATTCTACAAACTCTAACTTTTTACATATTTAACAGTTCATTCATTATGTTATACCTCTTCTCTTTCATTTTATGTAAAAGTAGAAATAAAAGGCCAGGTGGCATCTTCGACAATTTTCCTGGAGATCTCCTACATTGGTGATTGAGTTTATTAGATATGTTTTCTACTTTGCACATTAATTCAAGCAAGAGTGTTGCCAAATTTTCTGGCACTATATGGTTCCCAAGTGCCCCTTTCCTGTGGTTTCCAATGCCATTTCCCTCAATCTCTTTCAACTTTTACCAAAGACTTTTCTAGGACAGTTGGCTTTATTAGTGCTATTCTAAAAATCCTTTAGTCTTTCTTTAAGAGGAATCTGAAGACTCACATAAAATTTCTGCCAAATTTGGGTTATGGAAGGAATTACTAGCAGTTTCATAACTGCCTCCAATTATTTACAAGTGCATGCCAAATTACCCTAAATTTCTCATCTTAAAACAATTATCATATTATGCTTACACAAGAAAAAAGCAGAAGGAACTTGCATCTGATCAGGGATATCAGAAGCTACACCTGAGAGACCTCAATTTTGAGCAAAGGAATCATGTGAAGACATGTTTACTCACATGTCTCGGGGATGATTCTGGCAGTAATAAGAATTCCTACTGGCTTATCAGTCAGAATGCTACTTCACATATCCTGGGCTTTCTCATAGCCTGGTAGTCTTGGACTTCTTTCACTGACATTTAGGGCTCCAGAGGTCTCCAGTATCTTTTATATGAACCAGCCTCAGATATAACAACCTGTGGTATCTGCCATAATCAAAAGCCCACCACCCAGATGTAACAGAAGAAATATAGACCCCTCATCTTTTGATTGGAAAAGTATCAAAATTATGTGGTAAAAAGAACATTGTGATGGGAGATATTCTTATGGTCATCTGTGAAGCATATAGTCTACCACACCTGCCCCACTCAAAGTCTATGTCTTCCCACAGAGATTGTATCATTTAAGCAAAAGGGCACCAGAAATTACTGTGTATTGAATATGTATTAGGGAAAATATTTTCTTCATTTTGCAGCATTAAATTTGTTGTTATCTATAATTGATCAGAAGTTTAAAAGGTTCAAAGAACATTTGGTATACCACATAGAAGGCCAAACACCAGGTGCATTTCAGTGTTGTTTCTGAATTCACTGTCTTTGATACTGTTGATCAAAGCAAAATTCTTCTGATCTTAGGAGATATAATGGTCAATTTTATGTGTCAGTTTGACTGAGCCATGGAGGGTCAGGACATTTGGTGAAGCATTGTTTAGGTGTGTCTCAGAGGGTGCGGCTCAATGAGATTAACATTTGAATTTGTAGACTGAGTAGAGTGGATTGCCCTTTCTAATGTGGGTGGGCCTCATTCAGTAATTTGAATACCAGAAAACAAAAAGACTGAGTAACATTTTGTCTTGAGCTGCAATATCAGTTTTCTCTTGTCCTTGGACTATACCTCACACCTTTGACTCTCTTGGCTTTTAGGTCTCGGATTAGAATTTAAATCATTGTCTCTCCTGAGTCTCCAGCTTGTTGACTGTGAGCTTGGGAATTCTCAGACTCTACAGTCATGTGAATAAATATTTTATAATAAATATCTCTCTAAATATATAACTATATAGATAAAGATATAGAGATATAGATGATAGAGATAGAAATAGAAATAGATAGAGATAGAGATGATAGATAGAGATAGAGATAGAGATAGAGATAGAGATAGAGATAGAGATAGAGATAGATAGAGATAGAGATAGAGATAGAGATAGAGAGATAGAGAGATAGATTTCCTGTTGGTTCTTTTATCTCCATAACACTGACTAATACAGCAGAATTCTATAATTCTGGAAGGAAAAATAGAATCTGTTAAAAAATGAATTATACTAATTGTATTTTTAATTCATGAAGAAAGATAGTCATCATATTTTTAACTGTCTTAAGGGAAATAAAACTCAGCCTTATGGAAATTGAAAAATATTTTATTCCTCTCACTGTAGAGCACTTTCTTTAAAATCTATAATAGACTAAAATAGATTTTTTTAAATTATTGAAAGCAGTGGTATACATTTTTCATTTTCTACCTTGGAAATGATGAATAAAATAACTTAAAGGGAAATGCTATGAATGTATGTGATTTCACATTTGTGTACATGCTGATGAGGGGTTTACTCCCTATGGGATATCGTTCTTTCCTTCAATCCTTTGAAATCCTGCTTTCCTTGGCTCCAGGAACAAGGAGTCTGGTTCTAGGAATGTAAGTTACAGGAACATGTAGACAATCTTGTCAGGATAATAAGATTCAGGAGAGGAACAAGGTGAAGCCAAACCTTATGAGTATTTGCCTCATCCATATAATTTGATTGCTATCTAAAAGTTATAATGTGATTAAATGTTTTAAATCCATTCTGTTAGATTTTCAAAAATGAAAACAGAAGAAAAATAGAAGTAATGGACAAGACTAAGCAGAGGTATACTAGCAAATTAAAATTTTTATCTTAGAAAAATATCTGGACATTTGTTATCTCAAAATGTCTGCTATCCAATGGCTGTGTTAATTTTACTACTTCATGTCTACAACACATAGACCACAGTATTTTACACAAATCTGTCAGAATTTTGGTAAAGAAACAAAATTGTATATTTAACCAGTGAGTCATGAGTCAGACATTTTGGTCATGCGTGACAGCCCACGTATCTTCTTCCAAAGCAGTAACCTTGCTTCACTAAAACAAACTGTAGAAAGTCAAGTTCTACATATATTGAAAAAAATCAGGCTGCATCTGACACAAGTTATTTTCAGCAAGTAAGCATTTGAACATTTTCTACCTATAAAAAGTTCAGTGAGGGAAATTAAATTATTGACCCAGAGCACTTATTTTTAAATGGAAGAGTGAATTTACCTTTCTAACCATTAATCAAAGAGAAGTGGATAGAACTTTAAAAGAAATACAACTCCAAAGCAACCCTGAAGATTGAAGTTCTCCCAACCCTGCTCTCTGATGTTAACATAAAAATGGCCTTGCCTGCTTGCCTGTGTGTAGCTTGCCTGAGATTCCAGCTCCAGTAAACTACTTTGGCAAAGCCATCATCATAAACAGTGTCAGTAGGAAATGTGATCCTTCATCTTCTTTCCAGATTATTTTGCTGCAACAATCCAGTGTCATATGAAGGCATATTTCATCTCATAGATGAGGAATGAATGAGAAAGATTTCTCTCTCTTTCCCATATCAGAGTTTCTGTAAAAAAAAAAAAAAAAAAAGAAAAAAGAAAAGAAAAGAAAGTGAGAGAGACAGAGTCAGAGAAAAGAAAGAGAGGTAGGAAGAAAAGGGGGAGGGAAAAGGAGAAAAAAAGAAATAATTTGAGAGGAGAAAGGTGAAGAGTAAATGAAAAAGCAGAGAACTGAAGTATCTATAAAGCATATATATGGAAAAAATTCCTAATTTTGTAAGCATGGATCGTATTTTTAAACATAATTCAATGATATATGTTAAAGTGTTGAACACGGGCCAAAAAATCTACAAGTTAAAAAAAAAAAAAAAGAACAAATATGATAGAAAAGAAATAGTCATATAAAACTCAAATAATGGAAGAAGACTGATAGAATTCTTAGTTTTATTAGTTCTTAAATTCAGTCAATTGTCCAGATTCTAATTGAAATACTACTGATTATTGTCTTTCTATCTCTACTTTAAACAAGTGAACTATTTCATTTTTTCCTATTCATTCTCTATGTCCTGTCTTTTTCTCATTCTTTGTCTAGTTCTTGTGTTCTGCTTCTCTTTCTTTTTCCTCCTTTGATTAAATTATTCTCTTTTCCAATAAACATAGGATCAAGCATCAGACTTGGACAATGAAGAAACCTAGAACATGATAGTATATTAAAGTTGTGATGAAAATCATATCAGATATACAAAATAGTTAAAACTGTCTTAGTGAATAGTGTTATGATTAATTATGAAGAGATTAAGAATCCAATTTTAAAATGGGCAAAGTACCTAAGTAGACACTTGTCAAAAGAGGACATACAGATGGACAATAGACATATGAAAAAATGCTCAATATCACCAATCATCAGATGCAAATTAAAACCACAGTGATCTCCGGCCAGGTGGCTCAGTTGGTTTGTGCATCATCCTGTACACCAAAAAAATTGTGGGTTGATTTCCGGTCAGGGCACCTAGGTTAGGGATTCAATTCCAGTTCAGGGTGTGTACAGGATGCAACCAATAGATGTTTCTCTCTAACACAGATGTTTCTCTCTCTCTCTCTCTCTCTCTCTCTCTCTCCCTCCCCTGCTTCTCTCTGTCTAAAATCAGTAAACATATTTTCGGGAGAGGATTAAAAGAAAACACACTGAGATATCACCTCATACCTGCCAGAATGGCTACCATCAATTAATCAACAAACAACAAGTGCTGGAGAAGATGTGGAGAAAAGAGAACCCTCATGAACTATTGATAGAAATGCAGAGTGGTGTAACCACTGTGGAAAACACCATGCAGTTTCCCCCCAAAATTAAAACTGAAACTGCCTTTGACCCAGTAATCCAACTTCTGGGAGCATATCCTTAGAATCCCCAAACATGAATTTGAAATAATATATGCACCCCTAACACTTATGGTCATAGTAGTTTTGTATACAATAGCCAAGATCTGGAAACAGCCCAAGTGCCCATCAGTAGAGGAGTGGATAAAAAAGCTGTGGTACATTTACACAATGGAATACTATGCAGCTGTAAAAAGGGAGCTCTTATTTTTTGCAATAGCATGGGTGAACCTGGAGATGATTCTGCTAAGTGAAGTAAACCAGTCAGAAAAAGACAAGTGCCACATGATCTCACTTAAATGTAGAATCTAATGAACAAAATAAAAACAGAAACATGGATACATAGAACAGGCAGACAGCTGTCAGAGAGAAGGGAGAGGTGGGAACTGGATTAAAGAAGGTGAAGGGGTTAGAAAAATGACATATACATAACTCATAGTCACCCACAACAGTGTGCTGATGGCCAGAGGGAAGAGGGGTGGCGAGGGCTAGGTGGATGTGGGCAAAGGGGGGTTGGGAATGGGGACACTAGTAATGTAATCAATAAAAAAATAGGATAGTGGTTTCATGAGCTGGGGTTCCATTTCCTCTTCTATTGTTAGGGCTAATTAAATATGAAGCCCTGCTTTAACTGTGAGTAAAGTTAAACATTTCTATTGATCCAAAGTTTTCTATTTCTCTTCAATGAGTCAAATGAGTCTCCTGTCCTTGTGTATTAATTCAGGCAGAAGATCTTGTTTAATCAAAGTAATTTTAAAAATAAAGAACATAATCTATTAACCTGCTTAAAATTAAATTAAATTAAATTAAATTAAAAATCTCAACAACAAAAAAAGAGATTAGGATGATCAAATCAAAAACAAAAGTTAGAGAAGCTATAAGTTAGTTATAGTATTGTACTATAAACTTTGAATGGTATGATTAAATACATCAGTAAATAGGACATCTTAAGTTATTGATACTAAAATGAGAAAATTATACACATCAAATACTCACACAAATTCACTTTAGCATTTTCAACTACATGCCATAAATATTTGCAAATATATAAATACTGAAATTCTGTTGGCAGAGACCCAATTCTTGACATTGTGTTTAAGAATTTGGATATGTCCATTAAGATCTAAAATACTATAATACACTTGGTCTAATAAATGTAATGAGTCGAATGTAATAAGAGAGATGAGAACAAACTAATATCAATTTTTGAACAGTTGTTTTGAAAGAATGAATGAGCTACTTAAAGTAATATGTTACCATTGCATAAGGATCATGATAGAAATAGGACATAAAAGTAAATAAAACATTTAAATGATTAAATTTCACTGATTATTCTAATTATAACTCACCACCACTAGTTTCATCATAATATGTTATATGTATGAAGCCAAAAATGTGTAGCTCAAATCCAGGTTTACTGTGAAAATCATCTTTCATTGGAATTTTTACAACCTTTGAGCTAATGAGGTGTTATAGTGCTGTGGCTTTAACTGGAAGGCAAGAATGAGCAAGTTTTCCACTGGTTTTGCAGTTTCTACAAAAGATATTGCTGTGTTGATTCATTTATTTAAGTTAATCCATCCGGTTTTTGTTTTCTAGAGAGTGCCCGTGGATTTACGAAAATGACAGGGATTCTCTTGTTTCAGTGCTGTTCCAGAATTGCTTATGGTAATCTTTGCTTTGATTCTAATGGCTATCCCATAACTTTCCAATAAATTACTTTGCTAAAGGTAGCCTGATCTGTTTCTGTGGATTGTAAACAAATAATTCAAAAAAGACACAGACACTGATTATTAGTTATCATTGATCTAAGGACTGCTGAAAGAGTTGTCACCATAGTTCTGTATAAACAATTTGTTTGGGGAAATCAATGTAATGCTTTGCCTCAGGCATAAAATTAGATTAAAAAGAAAGCTGGTGGGAAAGTGAAAGATCTTTTTATCCCTTCTAAAATTATGATGATAAACAAACAATTAATTTTCTTGTCAAATTGCTATATAGGACAGTTTCTATAAATCTATTACTTTTATTGACATGAATTATCTTGTAGAATACAACAGTAAGCCCCAACAGTGAGCTTTTGGAAGGTAAAAATAAATACCATGTAACATTTGTATCTAATACCTTCTGCTCTCTCCTCAAGCCTTCAACATGTCTTCAACTATCTTCATTCCTAATAAGCAACCTTATTATTTTTTATTTCATTATGAAAATAAAAGGAAATAGAAGGGCATTATTATAAACTCCTATTAGTCCATTTACCCACTTACACATATCTGTCCCTATGTATTCTACCTTTTCTTCTGCTACTTCAGCTTGGTTATCTACATTCATCCACTCATGTGTGAGATCTTAGATCATCTCATATTTTTAAGACCACTGCTATGGCATTTTTTTTCTGCTATAGTTGTAGCATCAACTTCCCCTCTTTATTTCTTTTTCCCAGTTGCAAGCATGTTTTTGTTTCTGCCATCTTAAAAAAAAATAAAATAAAACATTCACTTTACTTCATTTCCCCCTTTAATCACTAATCTATTTTGCTTTATCCCTTTACTGGAAATAGTTTCCTTCATTTGCTGTTTGCAGTTGCTTTTACTTCAGTTCTCTCCTGAACCAACTCTGTTTAGGCTTTTGACCACACCACTCCACTGAAACTGTTTGTCCATGTCAATGGTACCAGCGACCGCCTGTTTCTAATATTTAATGATCAATTCTCCATCCTGTTCATTTGTAACTTATCATCAGAATTTAGCACACATCATCAGTCTCTCCTCATCTATGCATTTTCTTCCCTCATCTCATGAGGACCACCCTCCTCTTTCAACAGCAACTCCTTTCAGTCTCTTATTTTTAGTTTCATGTCACTGCTTTGACCTCTTTACATCGGAATTCTCCAGGACTGAGTCCTTGGATCCTTCATCTTGCCATATATATTATATTTTTATATCAATTCCTTTATAGTTTTAAAATATAATGTATACCTTGATGATTCACAAACACATACCTCTTGTGTGGAACTATCCCCAGAACTTAGATTGGCATGCCCAATTGCTTCTGAGCATTTGTACTTGAATGTCTCATAGACATATCAACCTAAAATGACAACTGCACTATGAACTTTCTTCCATAACCTTCTTATTCTGCAGTAATTCATTTTTATTCTTACTCCTCAAAATTTCAGAGATATAATTGACTCTTATCTTCCTCTTACATTCCATATTTTATATTAGTGTGATAATACATCTGAAGTTTTCCATATTTTCTTACTTCATCTGCTATCAGCCAGGTCCAAGAAAACAAAATGTCTATGTTATTTCAATAGTTTTCTAACTACTGTTCTTACTTCTATCCACCTTCTCTTTCTTTTCTCAACAAAGTGACCATAATAAACCTGTTAAGACATATATTGTGTCACAGGTCAGAATTCTTAGTAAGCAAATTATAAAATGTGATTCAATGTGTAGTATGATTATCAAGAGGTACTTTTCACATTAATATCTGTGGACAAGAAAGGAAAGAGCAGAATGGGCAGAGAGAGAAAGCAAGGTGTGAGAAAGACACAATGTCAAACAGCCAATCCCACTAAGACCTTTAGACCTGGAAAGATCTTTTAGATTTGCTCCAAATTGTGCCAGGTTGAGCCTAGAGGGCCATTCGTGTGGGCTGTACTTTGACAGAACACAAACTTGGGCAAGAAAGCTCTCTGCAGCTGTGGAAATCTCTGAAGTATCTGAAAGGCAAAGGTTGTCTGTCCGTCACCAGTACCTTAGTAACTAGGGCAACAATACCTTCATTAAGTATAGTGTGATGTGTACATCACAGTGCTCACCACATCTGAACATGCCACATCCTTGCTTAAAACCAACCAATGATTTTTACTTCTTTCAGAATTAAAGCCATAGGATATACAATGGCTTTTGATGGTTTACAAAATCTGGACCAGCCTTGAACCATGGTATCCTCTGTCATGGTTCACCAGGTCATTCATGCCATTCCAATTTTATTGTCCTCTGTGCCCTTTTTCAAATAAGCCAAACACACTGCCTCTTATGGATTGAGCAATTCCTCTTCCCTCTCCTCTGATTGAACTGCTCTTCCATTTTCTCATGTCTTTCATGACTTTACTTATTGATTATGCAGAATTTATTAAAGATTATGACCACCCAATTTCAACTTTTCTTTGATCATTTTTGATTTCTCTACACACACACACACACAATTTTGTGAATTGTATTCTTGTTATATTAGAGTATAAACTCAAAGAGGGCACATGTTTCTGGTGTTTTTTTCCAGTCACTACAACAGTGATTATCACAAAATCATTATGCACTGAATATATGCTAAATTAAAAAAAAAAACTGCTATTATAAAAACTAGTATAAAATATCATGCCTAGAAGTAAATAAAAATATGAAATGAAATTTTCTATATCCCTTGCAGAAGCTCATCCTTTCCACCAGTTCATCTAAATGAAGTAGTTTATTTGATGTATTAATACTTGATCACCTTTGTGATTTTATTAGAAAATACCATCATAAAATTCATTCATTGAATGATGTTTTAAAATTCTTACTGTGATAAAGTTACTTTGTAAGACATTGGAATTAATGGATATCATTGCCTGTCACAGTGTCTTGATCATCAAAGACAGTATTTCTAATAAGATGATGGGGAAGTGTGTATGTCATAAGGTCATAATACTGAGAAGTTTATTATTAGAGAATTTGGTTGACAGATAAATAACTGGATGGATGGAGAGATAGAGGAAGAAATAGATGGATGGATAGATAGATTAGTAGATAATGATATAAAGGAAATGGAAGAATATGTACGGTAGAAAAATTTTTCATCTGAGTCTTCAGCATAAAATAATTAGATTTTCATGTTCCTGCAAAGTGAATAATAAACTAGTCATTCCTTGAAAATGAATGAATAATGTCTGAATAATGAAGACAAATGAAAAAGGCTTCTATAAACTATAAAAATCTAATTTTAAATCTAAATACCAACCAAATGTATGGTTAGATTATATAATATGGATTTCTGGTTATAAATGGCAATTACTATTAGATGCTAGCAAAGATTATAAAAATGACTACTAAAAGTTATGAATACCTGAAATAGAGAAAAACTCACCACACACACACATACTAAAGTTCGCATTTGATCTATGCTTAGATTTTAGGATACAGTTTCATTAACTATAAAATCTGTAAAAATTTTATAAAACAATTTTATGTTCCCTGTAGCTAAGCTTTTAAGAACAGAACAAAACAAGAAACTTGCAGGATGTAGAAAACCTCGCTCTCTCCCAATTTGCTACTTTTAAATTGGAGACTTCAATGGTAAAGCACTCTTAAAAAAATTATATACCTATCACTCAAATATGTGGGAGCTTCTTTTTGAAGTAGCTAGAATATGTTGAGCTCACTTCCTATGGCAATATGTAATGGCTCTCGCATCTCTGGTACTGAGAAAGAAAACTGTGCAGCTCTGTGCTGACTGAACAAGTATTACATATGCTGATATAAGAGTGGCCTGGCTGGTGAGTAAGGTGATCTGGATAATCACACTTAAGGAGGACAAGCAGTCACCAAATCGACTCACTCCATAAATACGTCACATGTTAAATTGTGATTATTTATTTACATTTTAATTGACCTTGGAAAAGCAAAGGTAACCAGAATCTCTATTAGAAATAAAATAATTTTCTTGTTTTTCCTTTGCTTTATGGGTAAAGTTACCTACGAATAAGGTAGAAGCATGCAGGGATGGAAAGGATTTAAGTTGTACTGATTGAAAGCATAGGATCTGGTGGAATAAAAACCTGTGGTACATATACACAATGGAATACTATGCAGCTGTAAGAAACAAAGATCTCTTACCCTTTGAGATGACATGGGGGGACCTGGAGAGTATTATGCTAAGTGAAATAAGCCAATCAGATAAAGACAAATAACACATCATCTCACTTATTTGTGGAATACAATGAACAAAATAAGCTGACAAACAGAATAGATCCAGAGACATGGAAGTAGGGAACGGACTGATGAACCTCAGAGGGAAGAGGTGTGGGGGGTCAGGAAGAGATAAACCAAAGAGCTTATATGCATATATAACCAATGGACATAGACAACAGTGTGGTGAAGGCACCAGGGGGCGGGAGAGGAGGGTGTCAATGGGGGAAAAAAGGAGGGACATTTGTAATACTTTCAACAATAAAGATAAATTTTAAATAAATAAATAAATAAATAAATAAATAAATAAATAAATAAATAAAATAAAAGCATAGGACAGGGAGAAAGACATCTTGTTCTAAATCCTGGTTGCATCACTACCTTGTGTGAATTTTGAAAAATAAATTAGTATTCTTATACCGCATATTCCTCATCTGTGATAAATGTATAATCATTATATATAAAACACTGAAATTTCAGGAAGATTAAAGATATTAATGAAGGTAAATTGCTTTATAGTTTCAAGTAATTCATAAGTTGGCATCAAATATTTATGTTCCCAATGTAAGGAAATCTAGGTATTAAAACACACACACACACACACACACACACACACACACACACAAAACAATTCCTCCTCAGTTAAGTAGAGGTCCTCAAGGAAATGTAATAGATCTCCATGGACATGTTTCTAATGCTAAAAACATGGCCATTTGAGACACGTTCATGTAGATGAGAGTAAGAGAAGAAAATGCTGGATAGATTTGGGAGAGGAGAGGGAGAACATGAGAATTTCAAGCAGCCTCAAACGTCCAGCTTGACTGGTATTTCGGAGATGACAGTGAGCAAAGTCAGTGGTGTGACATGAGGTTGGAGAAGTAAGCAGGAGCCAGACCGTAACCATGTGAGACTTTCAATTAACTCTTCTCCTCTCCACCAACAACTAATTCATCTGGCTCTGAGCCAGTCATATTAGTTTTCTTTCGTAAACTTGAAGCTTCCAAGCTTATTCCGGCCCCTAAGTATTAGTATTTGCTGTTGCCACTTCCTTGAAGCCCCTCCCCCAAGTCTGTACCTGCTACCTCTTGTCAATCAGGTCTCAGCTCCAACTCTCTTCCTGGCTTGGCTGTGCTTGACCCCATGGCCTAATGTTGTCTGTCTTTGTCACTATAACCCCAGCTTGTTGGATTTTCTCACTTTAACTTGTCAATACTTGAACTTTAAAAAAATAACTGGAAACAATGTATAACTAGGACACAAGTACATCGTTTGTTGGTGATAAGAGATTTATTTTTGTGGTACCATAGATGCGTCATTCCATGGCAAATTTGGAGCAGGCTGTGAAGTAAACCAGAGATTCCATACGTGTATTTAACAAATGTGGACTTTTACTCTGTGTGATCAGAATGTTACAGACTTCCTGAGCGTGTCACATGGTTTGAAGAAAGAATGTATCATTTATATCTAACTATCTCTCTTTCAAAAAGAAAATTCTTATCTAACTAATTAGAAATGACCTTTAACAAATACATGTTTCAAGGAAGAAAGAACAATGATATGTTTTTGCTATTCTTATTTTGAAACCTACTTTTAAAGAGTGTAGAATACTGCTTTTTAATGGCCTTGCACAAGTTTTAAAGAACTTCTTTAATTTTAGAATAAAAATTTACAAATTTAAAATTTGTTTCCCTGATGACTGAAAAAGTGGCTTTCAACTAACCTCATGCATTTTAAGTGAATATTTATTTCCAAAATGCTGTTTTGGAATAAATTTATTATTGCATTTCCTATTCTTTGTCCCCAGGATGAAGCTTTTATTCATGAAAAAACCTTATTTTATTTTACATTGCTTTCAGTAAAATAGGAAATCCCTGCACATACTTTTGAAGAAATGAATGAGTAAATGGGGCAAAAAAACATGATTACTATAGTAACAATAAATGAGAAAAATAAAGCAGATAATTCGAAGGTAAGATATAAGTCAAATTGATTATATAAAACAAATATAACAAATGAGAAGAGAAATAATGTCAAGAAAAATGTAAATTGCATTATTTTAAATCATGTTCAAGACCCCTTCTTGCAAACGTGATGAAATAACTCATGGAAGAAAAAATTGTCTCATTAAAAAGAACTAGAAAAAAATTCAACAACTACTCCTCCAAAAAGTGGCATTTACAAAAGCAACCAATAATTATTTAAGAAAGAAATAGAAGGATTAAACTACCCGGGTGTAAAGAACCTTGGGGAAGTGAGTTGATGATCTTCTTTGACCTTGATGCTGTCAGGAACTTAGATGCAAATCTGGTCTGTGGCTTCTTCTGTTTTTTTCACAATTCCCAGCTGAATTCTCCAATTACTTTCTTTCCAAAGTATGTCACTAGTTCACAAAGGTCAGTGAGTATCTTGCTTATTCTTCTGATTATGGCTTGGTTGTAGGTACACGTGTGTCTTGGGTCTCCAAGCGTGATCTCAGTTTTCCTACACTTTCCTTGCACACCCCCTCCTGCCTTCTTCCATCTGCACTCCATTCTCACTATTGTCATGGGCAGCAGTGCTTCCGTTCTGCAGTGAAAACGGAGAAGGATCTAGGCCTAGTTCCTCACATCTCCTAAGCTGCTGTGTTTCCCTCCCTTTCCTAATTTATTCAGCAAAATGGATACTTTGGGACTTTCTCTTCTTGTGAGTGCTGGTGGGGTTTGTCTGCACAAAAGTGCATTCACTCCCAATCTCTATGGCACCCAGTAGTCTCACACTGTCTGACCCATCAGCACTGGACCTCACCAACTTTTGAGAGCTTTAAGCTAAACTTTTCTTACAGGTGTTCAGTTATGTTCACCCGCCGTGAGCATGTACTTGGATTTTCTTTCCCCCTGTAGGCACCAACTCTCCTTAGATTTTGAGCCAGTTGCTTGCAGTCCAACCTTGTAATGGGTTCAAAAATATCAGAGAATTTGCAAAGTTTGACTTTTTGTTATTGTCAGGTTAGAAGAAATGCAGCATGTGGCTTTCCACATAGCAGGGAAGAAGCCAGAAGTCTCCCACATCCTTTTTAGCAATCTGCCATAGCCCAATCTTTGAGCAGAGAGATTGCTACCTCCATCCCATCAGCTTATTCAGGCCAAATTCTTCTTTTAATTGCTTCTTGTGCGCTAATTAAGGCAATGACCTCCATCACTTTACCCTTCAATAAATCATCCCACTGATACATTTGTGTTCTTTTTCTAGTATCAGTCTACTTAATGAATTTATTTTTTTTTTCAGGATTCTATTTGAAATAGCATCATTATCACTATCATCACCATTTTCTTCATCATTACCATCATTATCATCACCATCATCATCATCTCTTTAGCAGTCCTTCTTTTGTTACATTACATTGACATCAGCTTTTACTATCCATCTTATCTCTCACTCATAATAATAATAAAAAAAAACCAGATTTCATTTTTGGTCCTCTGTTAATTCCATGCCCTGTTTTCAGGATGTCAATGGGTTTTTTAAGGAAACAAATGTAAGCATATTTACTCAGTCTGTCATCCTGAACTGCATTCTCTATGATTTGGGGATTTTAGCTCTTCCTTCTAAACTCATTCATCCTTTAAACTACACTTGTCTGTGTTTTAATCACTACACCAAAGCTATATTTTCTTTTGTATTCAACTCTAACTTGTTAAACTGTCACAGTGTCTCAGGATGAAAGCCCTATATATGGTGTGAAAGGTGATTACTTGTAATAATTGATCTTCAGCACCTTGTCCTCAATCAGTGCTATGCTACTCAAATTAGTCCTGAGTATACATCTTATATTGCTAGAATAGATTCAAGTGGATTAGGATACTCTGCCAGGAAGTAATTCTAATGAAAAAGATAAAGGAAGGGCATGTCCAATCAGACAGTAACATTTAATATGAACATGCATTGCTTAAAACCATATGGAGTGGTATGGATCAGACAGAATATGTTAGAAGTCTTCTCCATCTCCCTCTAATATTTTAATACACATAAGAATACATATATATGCACATTTTATTATTTTAAATCATATTTCAAGAAAAGGGACTGCTTTAAAAAATATATCAGTGGTCTGGGGAAATTGGTTAAGAGTTGGAAGAAATATCACATTAAAGCACTGTCATGAGAAAAAGTAATATTTTCCCTCCATGGCCCCTGGATGTTTCCCTCAATAGCCTAGCAATGAAGTGCCTCACCAGCTAAGGCTTCCTGACCTCTGGCTGAAAGAACTCCTTGCTGATATCAAATTTGCCAGGTATTCAGCATCTAAAGACAGCATGATCTTCACCCCATCAAGACTGTAATCTGATTGTAAAGCTCAGTGTCTTCTGACTTGGTCTATTTATTTACACTCCCTCTTTATACAAGAGATATGTTGTCCCTTTCCTGAAGCAGAGCGCAGTCTGTCTCTCTGGTCTGCCTGCATCTCCATAAGATGTCAAGAGTCTTAGGAAACACCAGGATACTAGAATCCCGATAGACCGATGCTGATCAATTTTTCTTTTCTTTTTATCTTTTCATTTTAATTATTTTCTTGTTTTGAACACACAACATGTCATTTGTGATGCTCATCATTACCCTTGCTGATATCCATTATTATATTACATGTCATAAAATTATTTAAAATAAAGTAAGAGATATTAAATAAAGACAAATCATATGTTGAATCATCTGATGCAAAATTATAATTGTTTCATAAGCATGAAATTAAAGAAAAATAGCAATTTTAATTGTTTTAAATAAAAAACTATATGTCCCACAATAAAACATATTAAAATGATTCTATATTTCTAAATGTATCACTGAAGATACTAAGAGATACATGACAAACAGGAAAAATATTTGTGATGTAACTGACTATGGTTATTTTTATTATTTTAAGTCAAATAAGTCTTAATAGTGATGTAGTAAATGATATAGTGATATTGTAAATTGGTTAGATCATAAATAACTTATCTGCCCAGTTGCACTCTCAATTCTATAGAGCATGAACATTATAGAAAGTTCTAGAATTTCAATAACTCTGTCAATTATTTAGTCCTGCGAAAGCACAAAGTATGAAAAAAATGGCCCATTTTAAACAAAACAAATGCTCTTTTGATATGCAAAACAACTGAAGTGCTTGAGTCTGATATTCAATTTGGTTGTTTTATGCATAGAGCTATGAGCTAAGTTCTTATTGTCATAGTAGCTTCCAAAACATCTCCCTGCACACTGGGATGCACTGCATGGTCAAAGCTCTTGGTTTTAAAGTTGAAAGAAGAAACAACAAAAATACTGATGAAGCCCTAGCCAGACAGCTCGTTCGGTTAGAGTGTCATCCATCCTCCCAACACACCAAGGTTACAGGTTTGATCCCTGTCAGGGCACATACAAGAAACACCCATAATAAATGCGTAAATAAGTAGAACAAACAACAAATCCTTTGTCCCTTCCCTCCCTCCTTCCTTCCTTCCTTCCCTCCTTCCTTCCTTCCTCTCTCTCTCTTTCTCTCTCTCTCTTTTCCTCTCTTCCTACCTAAGGATTTAGCAAAGGCAGAGAGATTAGAAAAACCAGAGCCTTGCTTTTTTGCTGTTTATTATTACTTCTCCAATTCCAGTGATTTTTGCCTCATTTAATTTACTGAGAAAATGATTGGATCTATATCTAGGTCCTTTAGGAATCTTACTTCATCAATCAAAACCCCAACCTTACTTACTTTTGGGGGATAATATCAATTTATTCATATAATAAAGGCATCTGTTTGCCCTTATTATATTATATATAATATACTAAATATACATAGAAAATACGAATACACATCACATGTTGATTTAAAGAGAATTTAAAACTTCTCAAAGTTAATCATTTCTAAATTGCCAGAGTATGAAATTGAGTGAATACTGGGCATTACACACGGAAGCCTGGACAAAGACTCTCTTATTGTACTATATAAGCAGCACATTTCTAAAACATAATTGGCACTCAGAAGAAGAGTTGTAAATGGGTGAATATATATATGAATGAATGAATGAATGAATGGGTAATAATCAAAATAGGAAGTTAGTGGAAAAATAAAAATCAACATATAAAAAATATTTTCTCAAACATTGACATTGTTTTTCTTTCTTTTTATTTAAACTGGTATTTGGAAGCTCTTAGACTGTGTGCCTTTTTATCCCCATAATTAAAGCTTCAGTGTTTTATTCTATAAGTACTAACTTCATGGAAATCAGACAAGTAGATAATAGTGAAACATGCACTATGTTGGCAGAATAAATGTGTTAAATCAAATCAAATTTGTTTGGATTAGGTTGAACAAACCTATATTCATGATAATGGCTTGGATGCTTTAGGTATAAGAGAAAAGCACATTACGGAAGGTTTTTTTTCCCCCCGAAAATTGATTTGTTTTCTTGTATCTGATTTTCTCAAACTCCGAAATAAAATCTGAATATTTAGTAAACTATAAATGTGATTAAAGAGCCAGCCATTTATGTAAATACCTCTGTATTTTGATAAAAAAATATTTTGTAAAGCCAAAAATATGTCACTAAAATATGTTCGTATTTTTTTGTTGAATTTGTAATGGTAAGCATCTGTAATATGTCAGTAAAATATGTTTCAAATTATTGCCAAATTTTCACAGCATTTCATTTTGTGGGTAATAAGTGTCTCATTAACAAACACTCAAAATAGGAAGATTTTAATCAGTACCTTAATACCCCAGAGTTTTAAAGTTTAAATTGAATCCAGAAATATTTGATTTGTAGAAACCTACAGTTTGAACAATTGCATAATAGATGTACCTTACAAATAATGTGTCTTTTCCTGTCTCAATAGCCATCTACTCTTACACTCTGCACTTTTCTTATTTGAAAAGAATAAATTATTTAGAAAAATTTGACAATAGGTTTCATTTCATTACCAGACTACTTGCATATCCAGCAGTGTCTTGATATATACCTTCCTTTTTTTTTGCATCTAGAAAGTCACTTTTGTGTTTTATTCAGATGTCATTGTCTATAACTAGAATAGCTCAATTTCCTGCCTGTGGAACTTGGTCAAGTCACTCAAACTCTCTGTGCTTCAATTTCCTTACAAGAACAAAAAATAGAATTAGGATAATATCAATTTTATTGTATTATTACGAGGAATAGATAAAATAATATGTGCAAAGCATTCAGGACCTTGAATATAGCAAACAATTTACAATATAATTTATATTATTGTTATCTCTATCTCACTATTCTAGGCCAGGCCTTTATCATGTGTTATTGAAGGTGTTAGAGTGATTTCTCAGTGAACAACTATGCTTCCAGTATTGAAATCTTCTGCTACACAAACAGCTTACTACTTAATATTTTAGAAAATAAAATCCAAGCTAATAATTAAAACTTTAAATAGTTTATTTATAAGGTTAACTAGTTGTTTTTATTTTTTTGTTTTTGACAATCTAGAACAAAGCCTTGAAATTAAATTCAGAGAAACTCAAGTACCATGTAATTTCACTCATATGTGGAATAATAAACAAAATGAACTAACAAGCAAAATAGTGACAGACTCAGAGAGAGCAGGCTGACAGCTGTCAGGGTTGGGGGGCTGGGTGGGGTGGTGGTGGAGGGATTGAACAAAAAATAATAAAAAAGAGAAAAAACTCATGGACACAGACAATACTGTGGTGATTGCCAGGGGTTGAGGAGAGGTGGAGGAAGGCATCCTGAGGATAAAAGGTGATAGACAGACACTTGTCTTGGGGTGATGAATACACAATACAGTGTACAGATACTGTATTGTAAAATTGTGCACCAGAAACCTGTATAATTTTGTTAACCAGTGTCACCCCAATAAATTCAATAGAAAGAAAAAAAAAGACGGTTTTGTGTCATGATACCAATAGATTAATGCTTACTTTTGTTACTAAATAGTCACTAGCCCAAAGGCAAATAATTTCATTTTCCTTAAAAAAAAAAATTACATCTCTTTAAGAATGGAGAGTCAAAGCTTTACTCTCAGATTTATGAGTATTAATTTAAAAAATATAAATTTTAAAAATAAAACTTAAAGCAAGTTCTCTTATAAGTAACACTCAATGACTTTGAGTAATTATTGTTGCAATTACAGTTTTATTATATCCTGTGTACTTTTAAAAATGTGTTTACTGATTTTTTTAGAGAGAGAGGAAGGAAGAGAGAGAGAAACATCCATGTGAGAGAGAAACATTGATCAGCTGCCTCCTGCATGCCCCCCACTGGGGATTGATCACAACCCAGGCATTGTGCCCTGACCGAGCATTAAATCGGGACCTCTCAGTACATGGCATGACACTCAATCCACTGAGCCACACTGGTTGGTCCAGTACCATAATATTAATATGGCAGAATTAATTGAAAATGTAAAGTTAAAATGAAGGTCAACAATTGAACCATAAATAAATTTCTCTGGAGAATTGATTTTAAAATGTATTTTATTAAAATTATTTTGGCCCTGGCAGTTTTGGCTCAGCAGTTAGAGCGTTGACCTGCACGGACCAAAGAGTCAAGGGTTTGATTCCTGGTCAAGGGCACTTACCGCAGTTGTGGGTTCCATATCCAACCTTGGTCGGGGTTGTGCAGGAGGCATCGGGTCCACATGCATACCATTTGTTGTATAGTGAAGATCTTATAATAATTTAAAAAGTAGTAATTTCAGCTTTGTATGCCACACTGGAGCAGCCCTCCCTATGGCCGTTGATATGATCATCAATACATATTGAGCTGGAGAGCACACACTCAAAATCTAACTCTTGAATACTGTTGAGACTGCTCTAGAAGGTAAAACTCCAGACCCCACGTGTTTCTGCACCTAGTGCTACCAGTGTTATCTTATTGATAACATATATAAGAAGGGAAAATGCAACCTTATAAGAGTGATTTATTTTCCTCAAAGAAACAAAACATGCATTTTATAACAGTAAGAACGACTTCCAGGACATCTCATATTTTGAGGGAGAGTTGAGAAACTCAGCAATATTAACAAGTCCATGTAGTAAATTTTTTTTTTTATCCTCATCCGAGGACATTTTTGCATTTATCTTCAGATAGAGTGGGAGGGAGAGAGAGAGAGGAACATTGATGTGAGAGAGGCACATTAAGTGGCTGCCACCCACACGACCCCAACCAGGGCTGGGGACAAACTGCAACCTAGGTATGTGCCCTTAGCAGGAACCGAACCCGGGACTCTCTGGTCCACAGGCCGATGCTCTAACCGCTGAGCCAAACTGTCCAGGGCCATGTAGTAAATTTAATGTATATTTTTATCTTTTAAAAAAATATTAATATCTAAATATTAATTTAATTTCCCTCTGAAAAAGCCCATCAACAAGTATTTCTAAAGCCAGCACACACTTGGTAAAAAAAAAAAAAAAAAAAAATTCCATTGTCTAACTTCTTGTGTTCTGAATGTTGAATAAAACCTCTTAATGAGCCCGGCTGGTGTGGCTCCGTGGTTGGGCATCAACTCATGTACCAAGAGGTCACAAGTTCGATTCTCAGTCAGGGCACTTGCCCAGGTTGTGTGCTCCATCCCCAGTGGGGGGCATGCAGGAGGCAGCCAATCGATGTTCTCTCTCATCGATATTTCTATCTCTCTCTCCCTCTCACTTCCTCTCTCTCTAAAATCAATAAAGGAAAAAAACAAAAACAAAAATAAAACTTCTTAATGAGTCATCATTTTGATGATGACAGTGAAACTGAACAGAGGCTTTGTTCCATAGGAAGCCTTTAACATGTTACTTTTGTTAATTGTTTATTTTGATTTTTCCCAAATTCATTAATCTAAAAAATAAGTCTCTGCTTAAAATCAATTATTTTTCCCAGAAAAAGGAAATAAAAATATTAATAATAACTCAAAAGCAATCAGTTGTGTTCAAAATCAAAAGTTAAGAACAAGTAAAATAGAAAACATCGTTATTAAAACAAAACATAGCTGATTTGGTTTCATCAATGAAACATAATCCATAATATGCTTTAAAATATGTTTAGAATGTCCTATTTTAATTATGTAAAATTTTAATGTTAATTTATTCATGTGATTGACTATATCTAAATATGAGGAGTTAATACCTCATTTTATGTTTTACATATGGTGTGTGATAATAAAGGATATTTAATATGCAAATGCATGTTATTTTTCCTCTTAAAAACCTCATTTAGAAATCTTCCTTCTCTAAACTTAGCTTACATTGTCATCGTCAACCAGAAAGGAAAGAGATACCAGAAAATTAAGTTTGTACTGTTTAGGTCTCAAGAAGTCCAGGATTCTACATATATCATGAATTTGGAAAATATATATATATGGAGGTTTACAGTTTTTCTGCAACAAGTTACATTTTCAACACACACACACACACACACACACACACACACCTGTCTACGGTAGGAGGGGAGTTTGATAGAAACTCAAACCAAATAAGATAGAGTGTGTGGGCTTTGTATCTCCCTTGCTGTCCTTCACCTCTATTTACATGTGAGTAGAGAACGGTGTAAGCCTATGCTATTAGGCAGGGAGCTAGAATACGTAAGAAAGAAGTCATTGCACCATGGTAAGATAGTGGAGTACAATGTTAATGGATTCTGTTCCATCAGAGTTTGGGGAAGGTGGCTTATTCTCTAGCCCCCATGCCTCCAGAATGTGAGACTAGAGATAGCATTCAGGCGTTAGTCTACAGATAGGCGAGGGTCATCTTATGGAAGACCTTCCAATGCCCCATTTGGGAAGTTCTAAACATCAAATTAAGTGAGAAAAAAACGTAAACATACAAAAGTCTAATTTTAATTGAATTTTATTTGAGAAAACTAGAAAAATTCCTTTTTGTTTATGGAATATATGGTTCAACTCTATATAATTTGCTGCACATGTTTTAGGGAATAAGATTTTCTTAATTTTTTATTTTTATTTTTGTAATAACTTTGGAGATTCATTTGGGATTGTAACATTTCACATTTTTATGTATGCATAATATGTTTCCCTAAATTTCATTATTTTCCAACACAGGTATTACCTTTGCTTGTTTAGTCTTAGTAGTAATGCCATTTTAGATAACAGTGTTCTACCATTTGCCTTTAGGGAAACTAATTTTTATCCTATACTTTTAAAAATGCGTACTAGTTTGTTGATATCCAACAGGTCAACTATTTCACACTTTTATACTTAAATCCATATCACTCATCATAATCTGGGTATTTTTGTGCTAACACATTTTAAAGTCAGATTGACCTTGCACCCACATGCCATTGAACGTGTGTGTACAGGAAGCAGTGTTTTCACTCTAATGAGGTGAACCAGAAAGTTCATGTCCTCCTAACACTCCTTATTTTAAATGCTGTTATTGATTTATTTACTTAAAGGCTTTTGCTTTACAGGGTTGCTATGGATATTGAACCTCAATTACTGCATTTTGAATTTATTTTCTACCTAGAGAATGGTGCTTATCCCAGCACAATTATAAGGGTTATGCTTGGTAATTTTTTATCATCTATAAGTACTAGGCAAGAAAACATAAAAAGTCTTGCTAGATTAAGAAGCAACATGCTTCATTGATTGCCATTATGTCAGCAAAGTGAGTGAGAGATTTTTAAGAGTTAAGTTTTAGGAACAAAAATTAATCTGTTGACTATTGCTTGAGTTTCAAAACCACTGTACTGACTCCATCTTACTGATCAGGTACAATGTAGCCCTAAAAGTAATTGTGCTTGGGGTCAAAAGAATTAGAGAAAGTGAGCTATAATGTGAAAGCATGAAAATATCATAGACAATGTATAAAGCCCCATCTTTTAGTGGGTCTATAAACTCAGCAAGTCATGTGATATCTTTGTGTTTATTTTATATGGTCTTTGAGAATCAAGTTATGTAAGTGTGGAGGTCACATGTACATGAATACACCTTGTAGACTGGCGAAGCATCAGGACACCTCTTTGCTCCTACTTGAGTGGCCTGTAGAGTCAGCTGAGACAGGTTAACTTCGCTGAGTCTCAAGGTTATTAGTGTTCATCGCTAGACAAAGGATACTTGATAGTGAAGACAATCGATGCTGAGCAAGTATTTGCCTTCAAAGAATGCACCTAGAACCTAAACACACTGGGGTTTCTTTAAAAAATATCTTAATTTCATTGAAACTTGATGAAGAAATTGTGATTCTTAGGCCACGAGATGTTTCTTCCAGACAGTGAGTCAGTAAAAAATGAGCTAAGGAATTTTTCTTGCCAGAAGGCAGCTTCAAACTCAAGTAATTTTTATCAACTTGCCTAATTATTGCAGCTGAAAAAAGTCCCTGAAAATGATCTTTGTTTAAGTGTTTTAACTGCCCTAATAATCACCTTATTTCATAATACCATACCTTGCTCTGTTCTAAGGAAAATAGTTTTTTCAACATGTGTGCATATGTAATTTTCTCTAAGCTGGTTTCTAAATGTCATAATTAAATGTATGTGTTTTGCTATTTTGAGGAAAGCAGTGTTACTTTTTAAATGATAATGAATTTATCTTCTTTTTTGACAGCTCTTTTTCTGTTTGGTTTATGCATTGGTACATCTTTAGTTTAGTTTCACAATTGGTGATTTAACTCACCCACTGATAGAAATCATACAGTAGCCTCTGTCAAAATATCCCTGTAAGGTATTTTAAATATGAAAAGGAAAATTGGCATGTCTAAATAGATCTTATTTTAGTAAGAACATATATTTTCCCACATAAAACTTTTAAGATCCCACTTACATAAACACCTGTTCTGGCTGTTGTTTCCAGTTTAATGAGTTTGGGGAGGTTCATATCTCTGAACTGAGAGTAGTTCTATCATTTTGACATTTAATTTTGTTTCTCTTTTATAAATGTCTTGTAAAAAGAGAATCATTTAGAATCTGTATTTTATCTACCAACATCTGTCTCAGTTAACCACTGTAACAAAGTGTACATACTTCTTAAATCACAGATTGATTCAATTTTTCAGTTGAAGTTCTCAATATTACAAGTTTTCAAGGAAGTATTAATGTAATATGTTATAAAAAAGAAATATATACTCTCTCATTACATACATAATTAGAGATAAAGATAAAATATTTCTTTTGGTAGTCACATATACAAGATGGGGCAAAAAGTAGGTTTATAATTGTGAGTATGCAAAACAGTTTATTCTTGTATTATTACTTATTAATTATTATACTGTTTTCCATATGGACAACTGTAAACCTACTTTTGCCCCACCCTATATAATTGATAAACACAAAATTTCTGCATCTACAGAGAGAAATGATTTGGAGACTTGAAATAATTTTAGAGGAGGTTCTTCCTTTTGAAAAACAAGAGAGGGGAGTTGGATATAATTTTATCAATGATTAGTTTGAACTTTAAGATCAGGATCATCCTATAAAATTTAGTTACAGACATTTAAAAATGTAAAATCATCAGACTAACTACTTCCCCAACTAAGGTTCTCAAAAAAACAATAAAATAACATAATCATAATATGTAAGGTGCATTCAACTTTTACTGAGCCAAACCTTTATCATGGGCCAAACCTCCTTCATTCAAACTTATTTATATGAGACTCTGATTGGAAGTGAGAAAGTGGAGGAAGAAAGCTCTAAGGAGAAGGAAATTAATTTCTGGCTAAGTCAAGGTGCATCTAAATTTCAGGAGCAGCTGTGGTTTGGGTTCTGGGCAGAGAATAGACATCCATGTGCCCTGCAGCATCAGCCATAGCAGCAGCGCCTCTAGTGCTCAGTGAGATAATGACACTCATCATGCTTCCTTGCTGGGTGATTGTTTTTGTTTGTCTGTTGTTGTTTACTGAACAGAAAAAAAAAAAAAATATATATATATATATATATATATATATATATATATATATAGAGAGAGAGAGAGAGAGATCAAGCACACACAACATGTCTTTGTATAGCAGTTTGGAAAGACAGAAGCTCAGCAGCTGTGATATATATATATATATATATTTTTTTTTTTTTCCCATTTTTCACTTTTTTTTCTTTTTTGTTTTGGCTTTTGTTGTACTGCATACACATGGTCAATAATATATGTGACTTAGCTACTTAAAACAAAAGCCAGCCCTGGCCAATTTGGCTCAGCAGTAGAGCGTCGGCCTGTGGACCAATGAGTCGAGTCGCGGGTTCATTTGTGGTCAGGGCACATACCTTGGTTGTGGTTCGGTCCCTGGTCCTGGCTGGGGTCATGTGGGAGGCAACCAATCAGTGTGTCTCTCTCATATTGATGTTTCTCTCCCTCTCTCTCTCTCTCTCTCTCTCTCTCTCTCTCTCTCTCTCTCTCTCCCTGCCCCTCCCACTCTACCTGAAGATAAAATGGAAAAATATCCTTGGGTGAGGATTAAAAAAAAACAAAAGCCAGTCAATTTTTTACTTCATATATAGCTAACATCAGGCGATACCAAATCCATCTATTTATAAGTGAGCTGAACGATCTCCATCACTTAAAGAAAAAGAACGGAACATCAAGCAGAAGCCGTGTCTATTATCATTTATGTTGCATTCAATTAAAAATATACTCAGTTTTACATATTAGTTCAATATGCATTGCCCAGTATTTCTCCCTGAGAAGAAAATTCTAATGCTTATTCAGTTCTTGGCACACCCTGTTTCTCAAAACCGATCTAAGGAAGAGAATTGTAGTGGCAGTGCATTTATTTGACAAGCTAATTGAAATTGCATAATAAGTCAGTCTGATTACCAAAGACAGAAAGGTTAATGGAGTGTGTTTCTCTAAATTTCTATAATAGCTGAGTTTTCTTTCCTCAAATAACTGTGATTTCCTATATTAGTAGTTACATTATTCAAGCAGCAAAGATATATTTGAAAGAAAAATGTAATATTTATAAAATATACTCATTTTAGAATATGCAATTCACAAACTTTTTCTGAACACATAATGCCATGTCCTTGTCAAATAAAACCAAATGTGAAGTTTTTATATACTCTGCTAAAAACTGCTGTGATTTCAAGTTCAGTCTATTTAGTGGGACAATACAACCAGAGAGCATTTTAGACGAGTGATATTTAGTCTATTACCTTGCTGCCATTAGCTAGAAACATATACATATATATCTCTCTCTCACACACACACACCAACACACACACACACACACACACACACACACACACACAATTCAGCCTTAGTTGAAAATAAATGCAAAGTATATGTCAATGATAAATTTTGCATATGAGGATGACATTCAAATATCAGGTGGCCAGAAAGTGAAGTTCATTTGAGAAATAAAGCTGAGTTAGGAAAAAGACAATACCTTATCAAAGACCTCACTCTAACCTTTTTAATGTAGTGGTTTTTATGTTAACGTAAGAAAAAAGTCAACTTTAAAAAGTTGAGAGAATAGCAAAATACAATCATTTCTATAATCAACTTAATAATGTTTAATGTAAGTTTAAGTATATTTGTAATGTCTGTGAATATTACATCACTGGGATTTATAAACGTTTACAGGTTCAATCATGTATTTATCTGTCATTCCAACAAACATTTATTAGGCTCTATTGTGTGGTAGGCACTGTTGTAGACCCTGAGATTCCATCAGTGGACAAAAAAAAGTTTCTCCTGTTGTAACTTGAAAAGAGAGAAATAAGCATATTGAACATCAATAAGACAATGGTAATTGCTAAAGAGAACAAATAAGGGAGGAAAGGGTATGTGATGGATCAGAACTAGGGAGGGAGTGGTTAGACAGGTGTATAGTTTCACAGTAAAGACTTCAGCACATGACACAGATGGTTAGGAAAATATCTTCCAAAATCTCCCATTATATTCTCTTCATTGTGTATAGTTTTATTACATTTCTCAAGTAGTTGTTGTTCAGTATACATAATTATAGACACGTGACACTTTACAAAATGAAAATCATACTTTACAAATAGCATGTTTGGAGTTTTTTATTGAAAATTATATTTCCAGCATTTAATTTTCTAAATTCACATTTAAAGATATTACTGAATAATAAACTTCATATTTTTTCTTTTTTCATTTATTTTATTTTTTAATCTTTCTTTCTCTATTGATTTTAGAGAGAGAGGAAGGGAGGGGGAGAGATAGAAACATCGATGAGAGAGAACGTCGATTGGCCGCCTCCTGCACGCGCCCCACTGGAGATCTGGCCCACAACCTGGGCATGTGCTCTGACTAGGAATCGAACCGGTGACCTCTTGGTGCTCTTTTTCTTTCTTTCTTTCCTTCTTTCTTTCCTTCTTTCTTTCCTTCTTTCTTTCCTTCCTTCCTTCCTTCTTTCTTTCTCTTTCTTTCTTTCTTTCTTTCTTTCTTTCTTTCTTTCTTTCTTTCTTTCTTTCTTTCTTTCTTTCTTTCTTTCTTTCCTTCTTTCTCTCTCTTTCTTTCTCTCTCTCTCTTTCTCTCTGCCTCCCTCCCTCCCTTCCTTCCTTCCTTCCTTCCTTCCTTCCTTCCTTCCTTCCTTCCTTCCTTCCTTCCTTCCTTCCTTTTCTTTCTCTTTTCTCTCTTCCTTCAATCCTCACCCAAGGACATTTTTGCATTTATCTTCAGATAGAGCGGGAGGGAGACAGGGAGGAAGAAAGAGGGAGAAACATCAATGTGAGAGAGACACATCGACCAGCTGCCACCCACACGACCCCAACCCGGGCCGGGTGGGGACAAACTGCAATCAAGGTACATGCCCCTAGCGGGAACTGAACCCAGGTCTCTCTGGTCCATGGTCCGACGCTCTAACCGCTGAGCCAAACTGGCCAGGGTTCTTCATTTATTTTTTATTCAAAATGTTTATTATGTTTATTTGTTCATATGCTACTTTTAGTATATTTTTCATTCCTGAATTTTTTTTTTATCCAAAATTGCTTTTTAAAAACTGACACTGATTTTTTAAATCATCTTTTTTAAGACATTTTGTAATATCATGTTATAGTTTTAATCTGTTTAATGGGCATACCTTTTAGGTATGTTTTTGATTTTTTAATAGGACTGTTATCTTTATGTGTTTTGTTTTATATCAATTTTGCCTAGGCTTTCACACACACACACACACACACACACACACACACACACACACACCTTTTCTTTTTTTTACCTGAGCTTTTCTGGATTCTAAAATTTTTTTCCCCTTTATTCATTTTTTAGAGAGAGAGGAAATGAGAAGGAGAGAGAGAGAGAAACATCGATGAGAGAGAACATCGACTGTCTACCTCCTGCATGCTCCCCACTGGGGATCGGGCCCACAACCTGGGCATGTGCCCTGACCAGGAATCGAACTGGTGACCTCTTGGTACATGGGTTTATGGGTTGAACCACTGAGCCACACTGGCCGGACTTTCCTGGATTCTAGAAGACAAGCAGGGTAAAGTAGCCATTGTAACTTCAGAGCTCCAAAATTTTCTCCTTTTCTAATTTTTTGAAGAAATCAAAATGTTAGTTTAATTTTTTGAACTCTCTTGAACTTGTTTGTTTTTCAGTTTTATTTGAGTCTCTTTACATTTGAGCTCCATCAATCATTTCTTGTTCAATTTTGATTTTTTCCCTTAGCATTACTCCTCACTGAGGCACTTTGAACATTGTGTATTTCTTTATTCTTGCATCAATATATTGTGATTTTTGATGCAATATCTTGCATTAATCTTGTTATATTTTTTCTTAATTCCATACCATAATGTTATTTTAAATAGTGCATATTTACTTTATCTCTAAATGTTCACTGCTGGTATTTACAAACTGAGTTAGTAACTTTTTCTCCCATGAAATTTCAATTTATTTGTTCCAGCAGTCATTCACGTATTCCTTACTATTATCTATGAACATAACATTTGTATTCTGCAAATGTGTTTAATTCCCTACATTGATTTTTAAATATTTAACAATCTTACATTTCTATTTGTTTACATTTTCTCTTGTTTTTTCCCCTTAAATATTCCTGCATTTTTGCATAAAATGAGCATTTTTAATATTGTATTTGGATTCTTTATTCACATATAAGCTGTAACTTGTTTGATTTTTGTCATGTGTTACTCTAGTCCACATTTGAATACTATATTACTTGTATAATGAAAGAAATTATATTAATAACATATATTATCCCCTGTATTTTACAATATATTTACACATTTATTATAAACTCCATGATTAATTGGTATTTTTGTTTTAAACTCTAAAATGTTTTCTAAATAAAATTTTAATAAGGATTTTACATTTTCTCCATATATTTAGAATTTTCTGTGTTTATTTCATTATGAAGATCTGAATTTTTATTTGGCATGTTTTTCTTCTAGCTTAAATAATATACTTTAAATTTTTAAAATAAGTTTGCTATTGAGTAATTCATTAAATTAATTTTGTCTGAAATGTCTTTAACTTTTATTTTGATGAAAAGCTTTTCTGAAATCTAGATTGACAGTGTCCATTGCTTTTCCCTTTTCTCCTTTAACACTATGCAGTATTCCATTTTCTCATTTGCATTGTTTCTGATAATACATTTGTAACTGATATTATCTTTGTTGCCTATGTATAGTGTGTCTCTTTTTATCTGACTTCTATTAATATTTTACCTTAACCTTGAATTTAATGGCACAGTTATTATGTTTTTTGTGTTATTTCCTGGTGTTTATCTTGCACTGGTCTCTTTGAACTTGTGAAAATTGCGGGTCATACTTTTAAAAATTAATTTGCCATGTTTAAAAAGTTGTGTGAGTCCCAGCCAGTGTGGCTCAGTGGTTGAGCGTCGACCCATGCTCCAAGAGGTCACTGGTTCGATTCCCAGTCAGGGCACATTCCAAGGTTGTGGGCCCAATCCCCAGTGGAGGGCATGCAGGAGGCGGCCAATCAATGTTCTCTGTCATTGATGTTCTTATCTCTCTCTCCCTCTCCCTTCCTCTCTCTCTAATCAATAAAGAAAAAAAAAGTTGTATGAGAAAGGAGAGTAGTTCAGGATATAGTCACATTAATGGATATAAATGGGTACCAATATTTGCATAAGAACAACTCAATTCCGTAAAGAAATTTTAACAAAGAAATATGAAACACATACTTTTTATTGATCTTATGGAAAATTAAAAGTATACCTATATTTTTACTGAAGAATGTAATTTACTAAAACAAGAATTTTAAGTGAATATATTCTTATTAAGTCAATTATGTAAAATTAATAAATTCCAAACTGTTATGGTTTTGTTAAAAATAACATAATGTTATTAACTTTGCAAACTTCATTTTAAAAAGTATAGTAATAATGTTGAATTGAAGATCCAAAGACTGGAATATAAGAGATGAGATTGAATTATTAACCTGTCACTTATTCATTGAGATTTATTTATTTATTTACATAATTTAAATATATCACTTATAAGTTTTAGAAAATATTTGTGATACACTTATTAGCAACACAGAGAAATTGACAATGCTTTTCTTCCACCCAGGCCAACAGCTGCCAAGAAAATGGGAACCTCGGTCTAACAACTGCAAGAAAATTAATTCTATACACAATTTAAGGAGCTTAAACATAAGTCAGTCCCCAGCTGAGTCTCACATTAGACTGCAACCCTAAAAAACATGTGGATTGCAGTCTGATGGAAGGACCCACCTAAGTTCTTCTTAGACTCTTGATCCATAGAAACTGTGAAATAATACATGGGTATTATTTTTATTTTTATTTTTTTATCCTCACCCGAGGACATTTTTGCATTTATCTTCAGATAGAGTGGGAGGGAGAGAGAGAGAGAGAGAAACATCGACGTGAAAGGAACACATCGAGTGGTCGCCACCCACATGACCCCAACCGGGGCCGGGGACAAACTGCAACCGAGGTACATGCCCTTAGCGGGAACCGAACCTGGGACTCTCTGGTCCGTAGGCTGATGCTCTAACCGCTGAGCCAAACTGGCCAGGGCCATGGGTATTATTTTAATCTGCTAAATTTGTGATGATTTTTATGCAACATAGAAAACCAACACACAAATCTATACCTTTGTCTCTTTTTCTACTGCTCTTAAGTAAGTAGGCTTAGTCACCAACATAGGAAGTTTCAGAACAGGAAAGTTGAAAGATCTACTGTCTTCCAACATCTATGTGAGTACCAGTCGACGTCTCTGATTAGCGTTGTTTGAAGAAAGTTCCTAAATCTAAATTAATCACTGTATCCAAAAAGATAGACTATTCTAAATGACTAATTTGCTTTTTCTACTCACCACTTTTAGGGGAGAGGGACACCATGTGAATAAATCAGCAGGCAATGTAAGAGCAATTCTCTCTCTCTAAAAAAGAAATTAAAACAAAAAAAAGGTCGTGGGCATATAGATAAGAAATTATATTCAATAATGAGCATTGAATGTGAATATACTTTTGCACTAAGTAAAACGATCACTTCAATCAGTTTTATTAGAACTGAGATACTATCAGTAGCAAAGGCAATTTGTTGCTTTAGATGGACTAAAGGAGATATATTCATTGTATTTTATTATGCAAATGTACCCATGTGTTTTCTATTTTATTTTCAATTATGATAAAGTAAGATAAAAATGCATGACATAGATTTTTTTATAGCTGCTTTCTACTATAGAAATTAGTGAAAATATACTAAATTGATGATGCATATGACATGTTTGGCATTCAGTTTTTCCTTTATTTTCACTCCAGAATTTTTAATGAGGCCAGATATATTTGAAGACAGATTTTTAATAAAAGATTTGTATTGGAAATAAAGATAAACAAATAATAATGGTTACTAGGGAAAATATCCTTACAATCTAAAACATATCAGGAATCTTGAAGACTATAATTCAGATTTTGGTTTCATATTAGTTGGTTCTGAATAAACTCAAAACTGTTCTGGAGTTGATGATATATTCCCATATTATTAACAACCACTAAAAAGCCAAAATCAAGTGTCATTTAAATAAAGTTAGACAAGAGAAATTTTGAAGACATCTGTTAGTATGTGAAATTGGGGAATCATCTGCACGTGATAAGTATAGTTGAACCAGAATAGCTTTTACAAAATTCATCCTCTGTTCTGTGCTTTCCTAGGTATTGGGGTGGTCAGACTGCTTCACCCTAACCCCTTTTCTCAAGATATACACATTAATCACTAACAATATAGGGCATTATCTGAGTGGACCAAATTTAAATAGTGTCAGGGGGAAAAGAAGATAATATTTCTCCTGTTATTAAGTTAAAGCAATGTTTATATCAATAGTAATTTCATAATAATAACTAAAATAACAACAACTAGATTTCTTTATGACATCAAAATCCCCAGAGCCTCAGTTCTTATTCCAGCAGAGGCTGTGGCAACCAGCTCTACCCATACCTCAAGACTTCAGGGCTATAAGCAGGTACAATCAGATGTGCTTGGAGCTAACATTCAAACAGTCCTGGATTAATGGGGTAAAATGGACACACAGCGGCAGACATAGTAATGCAGTAAGATTAATACCAGCAACAGACTAGACCGTCTCCATGAAGCGGATCTTTGTCATGTAAAGCTTGGCAAAATGGATTCAAAATCATGAAGTGACTCACTCAGAACAGAGGTCACTGCCCCATCCAATACCTAGTGAACAGAAGCAGACAAAATGTGCCTATGTTTATAGCTTTTAGTGCTTTTCCCATTAATATTATTAGCATAGCACATATTTTAATGGGGTATTCAATATGGCCCTGGAATTATATTGGCCACAGATCTCTAATCATATACTTAATATAATTAGGTCCCTAAAGTAAATGGAGATTTATAAGGCCACCTAAAAAAAATAAAGTGACAGACAAGATTTGGACAGAACTTTCAAAGCTAAAGCCCAAGAAAAATATTAAAACAAGAAAAAAATAAAAAGCTCGTTAAAAAATCATATAGTATGAGCTATATCATAGCATGCAATAATATATAAAAAGAATATTACAAAAAGACATAAATAAAAATAAAAGCTACTCTTGTATGATATATGAGGTGGTAATACAGATAATAGGGAGAGGGGAGAGAATCCAATAAAAATACAAAACAAGTTACCTATGTCGATCGCAAAAAAAAATTCTCAAGATACAATGGGTGATAATAAATTTGCTACTATATTAAAATATGAATTATTCATACACATAAATAGTGAAACTTTTTAGGTATGTAGAAAAATCTATATTTGCATTTGACATTTAGGAAAAAATTGATGAAAATGTGAAAAATCTATGCACGTACCAGTGAAGCTTTAAAACTTCTAGTAAATCAGAAATTTTACAAAATTGAAAGAAAACTTTCAGAAAAAAATTACAAGTGAAATACTTGGAAATAATAATTGATGTCTTCTTTGTCAACATCGGATATAAAAAATATTTATGAGAAACTATAACTAATACATATATTCTAATGAAAAATTAAAAATAATATAGTCTTAAATTCTACTTAAAAATGTTAAAAAGAAAAAAAGGAATTAAAATCAATGACACAGGAAGATTATTTGAGAGACTTGGACTCATACAATATATAGCAAAATTAAATATTAAGAGCCATAGTGCCCAGCTGGTATGGCTCAGTGGATTGAGCATTGTCCCATGGACTGAGAAGTCCTGGTTCAATTCCTGATCAGGGCACATGCCCAGGTTGTGGGCCAAATCCCCAGTGGGGGCCATGCAGGAGACGGCCAGTCGATGTTCTCTCTCATCGATGTTTCTCTCTCTCTCTCTCTCCCCCCTCCTCTCTCTAAAATCAATAAAGAAAAAAAATTAAATAAAAGAAAAAAATGTAAATAACAATATTGTTTAGAAGAAAAGAAAATAGATCTTGCAATTATTGATTGCAATTAAAATGTGGACATTAAGGAGGGATGAGGCAGTAAAAGTAAAAGATTAATTTCTTATATGTCATGTTATTACTATTCATTTGACTTAAAACATGAAGGATCATAGAAATAGATGTTTATTTGTCGTTTTGAAAAAAAAGGTAGATTCATAAAAGCAGGAGTACAAAGATTAATGTCATACAATAAAGATTTTAGGATAAATTGCAGAAAAATTACTCCTGTTCCAACAAAAAAATAGAGACATTTTATATCTCAAATGAAAATATCAGAATAAGCAAAAATTTAAGAACATAGGAGAATAAAATGAGAGAAACTAAAGAATTATGAGAAAAGTTAATATACTTCTCTAAAATTTTCATATATGAAAAAGGAAGATAAAGATAAGAATGAGGCGATCACTATAATCATTATCATCGTCATCATCATCATCATCGCTCACTCTTCTTCACAGATTGTATGAGACAAACAGTTCTCAAAATTTAAACACAGTATCTCATATTTGACATATCTTGTGAGGTAGGTAATATTAGTAATTATTACCACTTTATAGATGAGGATGTTGAGGCTTTGTGAGCTTAAGCAATTTGCCCAGCTTAACACCTCACAAGGGATGAAGCTACTTAATCGTTTTATTTAGTAAATATATTTGTCATTCAAAGTCTTGAATTATGCCATTTATTCCAAGCTCCAGTAAAAGATATTTTTAAATCCTTCACACAAAATGCCATTAAAATGTCTTAATGGATTAAAAAAAAAATGGATGCATGTCACATTTTCTAAATATAGTTGAGTAAGGTTAGACAATATTATTAAAAGTTAACAAATTACATTTTTAATTTATATTATAAAATATGTAAAATGTTAAAATTTTGATTCTTTAGAAATCATTTAGTAATTATTTAAAATGAGAATACTACATATCAAAGGTTCCCAGAATATTCAAACTGAGCTAAGGAAAATGCTTTGCCTTTAATACATTTTAACATATTTTGTTAGATATTTTTACATATATTAAATGCTAGACAAGTTATTCTTACTTTATTAGGATCTTGCCTGGAATAAATCTTATAAGTAGTACTCAAAGCTCCTAATGTCTATATATTGTCATTGCTTATTAGCAATATTTTGTAGATTTTCTATTCTATTGCATTATTTCATTTTATTTTTTACTCCACTGAAGCTTTAGAAGGGGTTAGGATGTGATTTTAAAGATTCAGTTCTACATGAGACCACATGCCTATTCTATTTTTAAACATATAGATAAGTAGAGTTTCTGCTTCGTATGACCAAATTTCTCCTACATGAATTAATTTCTCCAATATGAGAGTAAAGCATTTTCCCCCTTTTATTTCATGAACAACTTCTGATAAAAATAAAGGGCCTATTAATTTATTAGAGACAACTAGTTGCATAACTGCCATATGTAGTTCAGAAACCAGTTGATAATTGTGTTGTATGACTTTTGTGTTAATTTGCTAGGGCTACCATAACAACATCACACAGACTGGGTAGCTTGAAGAGCAAAGATTTATTTTTTCACAGTTCTGGGGCTAGAAGTCTGAGGTAGATGTGTCAAGGTGTCAGTAGAGCTGGTATCTCTTGAGGCCTCTCTCAATTGCTTGTAGATAGCGGTAGTCTCTCTGTGTCCCATGTGGTCTTTTCCTGTGTGTGCAAAGCCCTGGTCTCTTTTTGTGTCCAAATTTCTTCTTCATATAAGGACACCTGTCAGACTGGATTTGGGCTGACAAGCCCATTTTAACTTAATCCCCTCTTTGAAGGCCGGGTCTCTAAAGACAGTCACATTTTGAGCTACAACGTTTAGGGTTCCACATATCATTTTTTGAGTTAACGTGATTCAGCCCATAAGACCTTTCAAGCAACATTTTACATTGTGGTGGAATTATAAGATTTTTTTTTCAATTATTAAACCTCCAAATATGAGAGAAGAAAACAAATCAGAAATTTAGAGTTAGATGATAAACTAGGGAATCTCCAACTTAATCCACGTTTGAAATATGTGCGTGCTGAGGGTCTTGAGGTTAAAAATTTATCTTAAAGAAAAAGATAATTAGATCAGAGAATATAATGTAGATCTCTATGATCTTGAGAATATCTTTTTTGTTTTCCATGTGGTAAAATCATATGCAAATTATATATTCTGTCAGGACACATCACATTGCCTCATTTCTTATAATCTTATAACTAGATTTATCTTTTAAAAAACACATAATTTAAGTTATAGAACACATAATTCTGAGCAGATTAAGAAAAGTATGTAATAATTTTAAAGTGGCTTATTTCTGAATAATTGTAGCTTATCATGACATTAACATGGAAGGTCCTCAAAACAATGTATTCATCAGATATTTATGCCACATGGACAATACATAGACTTTTAAAATATTTTGAAATAAGTCTTTATAGAGAGAAATTTTATAAATTCAATATTAGTATATTAGTTTCTTTATACTATAACCACCTGGGTGGCTTAAAACAACAGAGATTTATTCTCTCACAGTTCTGAAGAGTACACGGAGTCATGCTCCCTCTGAAGTTTGGGGAAGAATTGTTCTTTGCTTCTTCTTAGCTTCTGATGGTTTTTAGCAACCCTTGGCATTCTTTGATATGTAGACACATCATTTTAATCTCTGACTCTGTTATGACAGGGTTTTCTCCCTCTATGCCTGTCTATATCAACAAATGTCTTTCTTATAAGGCATGAATATATATTACATTGTATATAAGGACATTAGATAAGAACAATGACTTACAACTCATTAAATTTATGGCCTACCATACTCTACTATAACTTCATCTTAATTAATTACATCTACAAAGATCCTATATCCAAATACGTTCATATGATATTTTGTGTGGACATAAATTTGGGGGGAATGCTTCATGCCAGAGTAGTTTGTATCACATTTTTTTGAGGCAAAACAGCCACACAATAATATATTTCATTACAATTACTTTTCTTTTTTTTCCCCATCCAAGCAAGTCATTATTTCATCAAAAGAAAGCTAATATAAAAAGCAATAATTAAAATCCAAATGGTCAGAGCTCATCTGTTTGAAACAGTGCTCAAAATCTGTCGCCCTTACTCATAATACCCTCATAGCTTTCCCTCAATCTGAAAGTCTTTACAAAATATACAAGAAAGAAAAAAAAAAAAGATATAAGATACTTAGCTTCTATCTTAGGTAGTAGAAAATAAGTTACTTCACTTGAAAGCCAGCAGATTGTTAATTGGATTAACAGTGAATATATCTGAGGAGGGAAGAGAAAATAATTCTAAAATATTGTATAAACTGAAATTTTCTTTTTAAGTAGTAACATAATTGCTGACAACAGTTCTTGCAAACATAAAATTAATCATTTTAACTCCTCTGTCCTTTTTGCCATGAAGTGATTCTGTATTATATTGCAGGCATTCTGCCTTACCTTGGGTATTTTCAGAAAGTAATGAGAAATGTCATCAAGGATGTTTGAAGAACTAGAGATCAGAGAGCAAAAAACCCTTTGATCATTCTTTGAGTAAAGATATCAAATTGGCAAATGTTACTATAAAATACAATAGCTACCCCATAAAATGAAAAAAAAATTTATATATTGGCATGACGCTCAATAAGGAAAATATAATTTATTATCATATAACTTTAATAACAATTCAAGCCTTACAGGAAAGTTAAAATCAACTGGATTATACAGCCTTACAAGTCACTGCAGAATATAGCTTCTCTCTTTCCATTTCTTCAAAATTGTGCTAAAAAATTCATGAAATAACTTTTTAAAATTGAAATAATCAATAATATTTTGTGTAGTTTAGCAACAGTCATTTGATGTTAATTGATAATAAGAGTATTGGAACAACAATGATACTTAATCAAAAACTGTCTTACATCCTTTAATAGTTCCCAATGTGACAGTAGCCAAGAAGATGAGCAGAATTTCCAAATAAATATGCAGTGATGATTTAAGGCTCTAATTCCACTTTCTTGTATTTCAAAAAAAATTATTCTTTATAACTAGGGACACATCTAATATGCTTTATTTAAAGTTCAGATTTTTTTTAGCCTGCTATTTCAAAAAACTCCATATATTCATTCATTCAGCCCATATTCTTTGAGTTTTCACTAGGTTCCAGTCAATATTTTCAATACTTCTTTAAGAGATACTTGAGTGAAGACAATAGACAAAAATTTCTACCTCATGGAAACAATATTTTTGTATTGGGGCAGACAGTAAAAAGAAGAAACACATTGTATAATATTATAAAGGCTTGAGATACATTTTTAAAAAATGATTCTGGAATTGAGAATTGGCTGCACCAAGAGTTAATTAAAATTCCAACACAGGAAGATCTCACTGAGAAGATAATCTTTGATAAAGATTTGAAAGAGGTAAAGGAATGAGCCATGGAGATGTCTGTGGGAGAGCATTCCAGGTAGAGGTACTAATCAGAACAGGAGCCTTGCGTGTACAGAAGGGAATATATCTGTGGTGGAGGGTAGATGATAACAGATGAGGTCAGAGAGATGAAAAAGGGCCTTACTCATGGTGACAAAGCTATGTGTTCATAGTCATCCAGCCAATGACAAATTCTGAATCTTCTGGTGTGCCATGAGTCATGCTAAATTTGAATAACAGCTTGTTTTCCATCTAATATTATGAATGTATTTATTTTCAGATAGTTTCATATACAAATATACTAGTATAGACAAGTAAGTGCTGTAAGTGGTTACAGTAGCAATAGGAAACTAATACATAAATCTACAAATTCTGTGTCACAGAGGGAGACATAATCTTTACTATTCTGAGCTACAAATCCTGAAGGGAAATGCGATCTCTGTCTTCTAAGTCTGTTTGCTATGCAAACTTCTGAAAAAGATGTCAGAGGTGCAGAAACACCAGCAAACCTTGGAGAATTGTCTTCCACACAGGATATTTTGAGTCAGTGTTGAAAGTGCTGCCTGGTTTCTTCTTACTGCTTCTAGTAATATGTGAGAGGAGCGAGATAAACTGAAGGAAGACCTTAAAATGTTAACACTTGATGGCTTTGAAATTCTCAGGTTTTTCAGATGCGAAGTAGGCTACAATTCTTAGGAAAGATCAAAACCATGATGCTGCTAAGACAACAGAGGCCAAACATGAAGCTGAAGATGTGACAAAAAATTTTTTGGTTGAGCTCTCAGAAAGATCAAAGGTTACATCAGACAAAACATGCTCTAAAATGATAAAACATGTGTCTCATATATCCCTTCAGTCAAACATTAAAGATTTTATAAGAAACGTAAAGTCATTGTCCCTCAGCCTTCCCATATGAAATGCAAGTTAGGAAGGGTTTATTTCCAAGAGATTGTAAATGTGGCTTTTATGTAATGGTATGATCCCTAATAAGATACATCACCATTTCAAAAAGGAATTCTGTATTTAGAAACATTACCAACTTTGACTGAAAAGGCCAGAGAAAGTACAAAATGAAAAGAGGTCTTTTGACTCAAAAAGTCTACTGACAGTAAGTAGACTGAGAAGAAACACATGCTATCTTTTAGGGAAAAGGAAGGAGGACTCAGGGTAGAACCAAGAGCCAGAACAATTGGGTATTTGTCAGCCTTGAAGCCCAATCTGAGAATCTACAGCACTTTCCTGGCTGGATTTCACAATTGTTTTGAACCACTGTCTACTTTTTCTTTCTATTTTCTCCCTTTTTTGAAGATATTATCTATGCTAACTTCACCATTATAAACAGGGTGTATTGGTGGCAGATAACTTGTCACTTTACTTTCACAAATGAAGAAATGTATTTGAGTGGTTGTACTTAAGGAACCATACCAAAGAAGCATCAGCCATAATCAGACCTGATTTAGATATAAAAGTCTGAATTGTGTTCATGTAAGAGGATAAGACTTTAGTGGGGGGGTCTTATGAAGAGGTGAGGTGTTTTGCTTGTTGGAAGCGTATAAATCATTGAGGGCCAGACGGAACTGTGGTAGCCAGCTTCCAACCTGGCCTCCACTAATCCCTGTCCCATGTCTCATGCCCTTCTATAGTCCTATCCCATATTTTACCAGAGTTTGTCATTATGCCAAATAGCATATGACAGAATATTGGGTGCTGTGTCTCTGCCTCTCTGTTCTATCTCTCCCTCTCTGTCTCCTCTCTCCCCCTTACCACTTTTGTCTCTCTCTGCCGACATAGGCTGTCGTAATTTGAGCAGATATATGAAGAGATGCATGTGTAAAGGAACTGAAACCTACAGGCCGAGTCAGTGAGGAATTCAACTCTGCCAGCAATCAGGTGAGTGAGCTTGGAGCAGATTCTGAAGGTCCAATTAAGACTGGAGGGGACTGCTGTCCCAGTCAGAGCTGACTTAACTCAACCTTATCACAAGCTCAGCTAGAACCACCAGCCCATTTTCTGAGAGATTCCTGACTGTCACATACTGTGGGAAATACTAAACATTTGCTCTTTTAAGCTGCCAAGTTTTAAGGTAATTTGTTATGCAACAACAAATGACTTACTCAGTTTTGTTTGTTTTTTTCCCCCCCAAATTAATTTACTTCAAAACAGTAGTTATCACCTTAAAAGCCAGACATTCTCAGTTATAGAAAATGTAAAAATTCAAAATCTTTTCAAATGATAACAGAAAATATTATAATAACTATGTCAGACCAACAAAAATCAAATTACAACTATTCATGGCAAAACTCAATCATGTAACTTATTAAAAAATAGATCAGTGTAAAAATTATCCAAAATAGTACTATTTTTATTTTCACTTTTTATTTGCAATCATTTGTTTTTGTACTGCTGATTTTGCTTTTTCTCCAACCGAATTTAAAAGCAAATAAACACTAAACTGCTGAGTACATGAAATATTAGAATGTAACTTTTTCTTACTCTTACTTCAGATAAAAGTGGTAAAACACATGTAAAGTTTTCTGAATATTTTTCAATTCATAGTTTAAATTTTAAGGAATAATAAAAGTAAATTTTACATGAAATAAAGGATCATTTGAAAAATAGATTAACAGTTTTAATTCATTGAAGATCATCCTGGAACATAAAAACAAATTACTATTTCTCCACAGTTTATCAAGCAGTTATAAATATAGAGACACTAAAACAACGTAACTTTTAAAAGATGCTTTTTCTCTTGGTAATAATTTTTTTGAATATTTCTAATGCTTGGATATAATCTTCCAAATCTGCAATTTAGAAAGAATTGCAAAGTGCCCATTTCTAGTCATTCTTGAAAAGCTCTTGATAATTCTTATGTAAGATTATTTTATTCTTACTACCAGTTATCAGATACTTTTTCTAGTAGTTGCCACAATTCATTAAATTGTTTTAATTTCATCTTAAATTTATTACAAGACAATTTAATTGTCTCCTTTAAGATGAAAGAGAGAGAGAGAGAAAGAGAGAGAGAGAGATTTAAGTAAATTGCCAGAATATGCATGCTATTTAGTGTCAGAGGGAAAATTTTAATGTCATTACTTAATTTGTAAGGTTTTTTATTCCTTTAATGATTCAGTAACTTAGAAACTTCTTAATGCATATTCACTTTTTAAGACATCCACTTTTAATAAGTTTTGGGTACTTAAATAAGTACTTACTGATTTTCATTTCTCTACATTTTAAGCAATAGTACTTATATGTTCTGTAATATATACATGTAATAGACTCACAAATGAGAAAGCAATAAAAAGAACAAAATTATAAAATCATAATCATTTACACCTGTTTCCTATGTTTCCCATAGTTAAGTTTCTGTACGAATGGGACAATAATGTAATTTCTTCCTCTGCTTATGTCTCAAATGATTTCTCTATATAGCAAAAGTAAAACATTGATATATATTTCTGTTTCTAATATATATGTGTTTATAGTTTCTGTATTTATTAATAAAATTATGAGAAATATATGGTATTGTAATTCTAATGTTTTCTCCAAATTTTAATGAAATATCTACCTGCATATATTGAATAATATCCAATTTCCTCCCTGGTCTGAAATAACAGTTGTATTCTATTGTAAATCCCTGTGTAAAATCATATCTTTATTTGTATTGTCTTACCCACTTGCCAATGCCTGTTTCAAATTCAAATTTTAAAAGTAAGTATGATTTTTTTAAGAAAATTTTATTTTGGTAACATAAGGACATAGACCATGTCTTTGTTACTGTCGTAAAGACAGTTCTCCATTTTCGCTTCTCATTTTACTTTAGAATAACCTTCAAGTTGAAAATAAAATAACCTGGAAACCTGCATTATAGAGACTTCTAGTGCTGCCTGGACACAATGCTATCTTCCTCCCGTGTCATGGGATGGAGATGGCATGTATTTACGTTGCTGCTCCTTGAAGTTAGAGCTTTGTTACTATCCATTGCCAATTGACTTTGTCCAGAATCAAAAAGAAAGTCATTTCTTGCTTGAGGTTTACAAGGTCACATGTGAACTCTCCATTGTCTCTTTTCCCTTATCACAGTTTCCAGACAAGACCTTGTATTGAGTAACAAGGACACATGATCAAACACCATGATGCTGGTTCCATACATGAAGGACAGCTTTCCTGGAGTCTTGCCAGGCCCATTGATATAGTTTTGCTTAATATATAAATATTACTTTTTATATAAAACTATACTTTTGTTACAAATCATCTTACTGATTTTCCAGTTCCAGGAATTTCTTTTTAGAGATTGCAATTAGCCAGTACTTGGAAGAATCCAGGCTAGTACACAGAGAACCTAATATTGCATCCACATGGATCTGAGTGGGCACTTCTTCCACTAGCCCACCTTGGAGGTCAGGTGTAGACAAATGTCATAAAACAGGTGTGTGACTCTCTGCATCCCTCTGCTCCAGGGTGTTTTTGAGCATTGTAATGTATTCACACATTGTTCCTGCAGTTCTGCACTTGCAAAGATTTTCATTCTCTCTGAATGTCCCTTAACCAATGTGGTCTGTGAGTTAGCAGATAAAGAGTAAAGCACTTTTTGTTTTGTCACAGAATAAATCCTTATTTATTCTAAAAAGTATGTTAGTAGGATTGAGTCTCAGTTTACTCTTTAGGCAACCTGCTAATTATGAAATTCCTTATTGGTTTTCCTTTCTTCTTCTCTCATTTTCACAATTTTTGAAGTGACCTCCCAAGTAAAATGCTTAAACACAAATCCATGTGTCAGCCTCTGCATTTGGAAGAACTCAAACTTGTATGAAAATATGCTTCAAACTTTCAATGACAACGTACAGATATATTATTTGACAGCTTGGTTCTCTGGGCTCTGTTTTCAATGCCAGGTTTCTTAATAACATCACCTGTTCTGCTCACACATACCCTGCAGGAAATAAAACTGAGAGCTCCTGAATCAACAGGTAAAGGATGAAGGGAACGGAATCATTATCTAAGTGGCAATGACATACCTTGGCTACCTTAAACTTTTTATATTGTCTTTTCTTGAGTAGTTTTAGGTTCACAGAAATATTAAATGAATTTACACAGATTTTCCATATAATTCTTTCCCTCACACATGCATAGCCTCTCCCATTGTCAATATCTTCTACTTCTCACAACTGATGAAACTACAATCACCCAAATCCATAGTTTACATTAGGGTTTATTCTTAGTGATGCACATTCTATGGATTTGGATAAATATGCCATCATTACATTATCATTCTACGTATTTTCCACCATTATATTATCAATATACAGAAAGTTCTATTTAACATCATGGACAAGAAAATAAAATGAAGTGTATACAGAATGATATAAAACTGTCATTGAGACTTAAAGGGGAATGTGTTAGGAGATTTCTGGGGAAGGGTTTCAAATTTCTTTTAAAATAAGAGCTTTGGTTGTAACAGTCCGTTTTTTGTCCAACCTTTCTTTGCCTTCCAAACTTTGAATAATTGCATGAGATGATGTGATATTTAGCAATGCTTTAGGCATCTTGAAACAATGAAGGAAAGTTTATGGAAACATACACATGTCAACCCAGAGTCGTGCTATCAATAAAGAGCTAATCAAACCAATCCAAAAGGCAGCTGGAGGAGGCTTCCACAGGCCACATCAGGGACAAGTTGAACATCACACAGATAATGATGTTTTAGTTTAAACATTTTATATGAATAAAAATAAAATCTCTCAGTTCATATTGAGATTAAAAATGGAATACAGGATTCCAATATGGTGGCAGAGTGAATGGGAGCTACACAAACCATCTCCCAGGATCAACTGAAATTACAACTAAAATAAAGACAAATGATCAGGAAAAAGCAACAGAAAAGCAGCTGGAGAGGACCCATATAACCAGGGACAGGAAAAAAGGACACTGAATCGAGTCTGGTAGGATTGCGAAGGTGTCATAGAATGGGCTGGGAGCTCATGGACAGCAGCAGTTTTAGCTGTCAGCAGCTCCCTCAGGGTTAAAATCCCAAGCTGGATCCACAGCACAGAGGGCTGGGACAGAGCACTAAATTAGCTATAGACACTCACCTTGGGCTCTGGCAGAGGGAAGGCAGACTGGTCTGGAACTGTGTGGAGAGACTCAGGGCTTGGAAGGCACTGGGACTTTTTTGCTGAATCACTCTCTCACAGGACAATAGACATATTACTCAAAGAGCACCTTTCCAGAGCCCCAGGAAGAAGCAAACAGCCACTCCCTCAAAAATTTAACACCACCCAGCTGGGCCAGAGAAATGCAAATTGAGGCTCATTAACAGCTGGCATCTACCCCACCCTCTGGAAAAGCTCTTACCCTAAACACCTGAGTGAGTTTTTTATTCAGTTGAGGGCTACAACCCAAGGCTTATTAAGTAACTGAGACTAATAGCCTCCAGGCAAAAAGCTACAGGGTAACTGAACCTTTCCTGGGCTTGAAAATCTACCCAGGGAAGTAAGACTTGACAGTGGTATTTAAAATGGGTCCTACCACACTCATCCAAACCCAGTATAGGGAACCACAAACAGCCGAACACCAACACACACAGAGAAAATATGGCAGGCTCCTAAGCCCACTGAGACAGCCAAAATAGTGAAACAAAGAAACAAAGCCCAAATGAGAGAACAAAATAACTCTACTGAAGATGAGATAAATGAAATGTAGTTAAGCAAGTTATCCGAGGTAGAGTTCAGAGTGATCATCTTGAAGAACAACAACAGCATGAGTAAAGAGCTCAACAGCATGAGTAAAGATATAGAAACACTGAAAACAAACCAAGTGGAAATGAAGAATGACATAGCAGAAATAAAGAACACATTGGAAGGAATAACCAGCAGAGTAGAAGAAGCTGAGGACCGGATCAGTGAATTAGAAGACAGGTAGAAAAAATCACCCAATCAGAAAACCAAAAAGAAAAAACAATTAAAAAACAGAAAGACAGCTAAAGAGAACCGTGAGACAACTGGCGGGTTAACAACATCCACATCATAAGAGTTACAGAAGAAGAAGAAAATGAGCAAGCTGATAGAGAATATATTTGAAGAAATAGTGACAGGAAACTTCCCTACCTTGGTAAAGGAAAAAGGCATTCAAGTTCAAGAATCACAGAGAGCCCCAAGTAAGAAGAACCCAAACAGGCTCACACCAAGACACATAATAATTAAAATGCCAAAAACTAAAGACAAAGAAAGAATCCTAAAGGCAGCAAGTGATAAGCAACAGGTTACCTACAAAGGAACTCCCATAAGGCTATCAGCTGACTTCTCAACAGAAACACTACAGGACAGAAGGGAATGGCATGAAGTATTCAAAGTCATGAAAAACAAGGATCTGAACCCAGACTACTCTATCCAGCAAGGCTATCATTCAAAATAGAAGGTAAAATAAAGAGCTTCTCAGACAAAAAAAAAAAAAAAAAAAAAAGGTGAAGAGACTATATTAGCACCAAACCAGCACTGCAAGAAATGTTGAAAGGACTGCTGTAATTAGTAGAAGAAATAGGAAGAAAAATATAACCACAATAAACAAATATGGCAATAAATAAGTACATATCAATAATAACCTTAAATTTAAATGGTTTGAACACTTCTATCAAAAGACACACAGTAGCTGATTGGATAAGAAAACATGACTCATATATATGTTGTTTACAAGAGACCCACCTCATAACAAAACACTCACATAGGTTGAAAGTGAAGGGATGGAAAAAAAAATCTTTCAAGCAAATGGAAAGGAATAAAAAGCCAGGGTAGCAAAACTCATATTTGTTAAAATAGATTTCAAAATGAAGGCCATAACTAGAGACAAAGGACACTACATAATATTAATAGGATCTATCCAACAGGAAGATATAACCTTCGTAAACATATGTGCACCCAATATAGGTGCACCAAAATATATTAAAAATCTTCTGGAGGACTTCAAAGGAGAAATCGACAGCAATACAATCATAGCAGGTGACTTAAACACCCCGCTGACATCACTAGATAGATCCTCTAGACAAAAAATTAACAAGGAAACAGAGACTCTAAATGATGCACTAGATCACATGGATTTAATATATATCTACGGAAAATTACACCCCAAAACTGCAGAATTCACATTCTCCTCAAATGCACATGGGACATTCTCAAAGATAGACCACATGTTAGGACACAAACTAAGTCTCTACAAGTTCAAGAAGATTGAAATCATATCAAGCATCTTCTCAGATCACAATGGCAAGAAACTAGAAATCAATTAAAACAAAAATTCCAACAACATTTGAACACATGGAGGCTAAATAGCATGTTATTAAACAATGAATGGATTACCAAGGAGATCAAGGAAGAAATTAAAAACTTTCTGGAAACCAGAAAAAATGAACACACAACATAAAATGTATGGGACTCAGAGAAAGCAGTCCCGAGGGGGAAGTTCATAGCACTACAGGCCTACCTCAAGAAACAAGAAAAATTTCTAATTGACTATCTAAGCTCAAACTTAAAGAACTAGAAAACAAACAAAAAGAAAACCTCAGAGCAAGTAGAAGGAAATAAATAGTAAAGATCTGAGCAGAAATGAACTACATAGAGACCAAAAAAAAAAAAAAAACAAAAAAAAAAAATAAAAACAATTTAAAAGATCAATGAAACAAAGAACTGGTTCTTAGAAAAGATAAACAAGATGGATGGATTCTTAGCTAGATTCACCAAGAAACAAAAAGAGAGGACCCAAATAAACAAAATCTGAAATGAAAGAGGAGAAGTAACAACTGACACCACAGAAATACAAAGGATCGTTTACAAATACTGTGGACAATTATACAGCAACAAATTGGACAATCTAAGTGAAATGGGCAAATTTCTAGAAACACATACTCTTCCAAAGCTGAACCGAGAAGAGATAGAAAACTGGAACAGGCTAATAACAACTAAGGAAATTGAAGATGTAATCAAGACTCTCCCAGCAAACAAAAGCCCAGGCCTGGACAGCTTTATGGGAGAGTTTTACCAAACATTGGAAGAAGAACTAACACCCATTCTCCTCAAACTATTCCAAAAAATTCAAGAAGAAGAAAGACTTCCAAACTCGTTTTATGAGGCCAGCATAATTCTAATTCCAAAATCAGAAAAAGACACTACAAGCAAAGAACACTACAGGCCAATATCCCTGATGAACATAGATGCCAAAATCCTTAACAAAAGATTAGCAAATCGGATCCAGCAATACATTAAACAAATTTTTCACCATGACCAAGTGGGATTCATCCCAGGGATGCAAGGCTGGTACAATATTTGCAAATTGATAAATGTGATAACACCACATAAACAAAATGAAAGATAAAAACCATATGATCATATAAATAGATGATGAAAAAGCATTCAACATAATCCAGCACCTATTTCTGATAAAAATGCTCAACATGTGGGAATAGAGGGATCCTATCTCAACATAATAAAGGCCATATATGAGAAACCTTCAGCCAACATCATACTCAATGGACAAAACCTAAAAGCATTTCCCTTAAGAACAGGAACAAGACAGGATGCCCACTTTTGCCACTCTTATGTAACATAGTACTGGAAGTGTTAGCCACACCAATTAGACATGAAGAAAACATAAAAGGGATCCAAATTGGAAAAGAGGAATTGAAACTGTCATTATTCACAGATGACATGATATTGTACATAGAAAACCCTAAAGACTTCATAAAAAATCTATAAGATTTAATCAACAAATTTGACAAGGTAGCAGGATGCATAATTAACATCAAGAAATCGATGACATTCTTATACACCAATAATGAACTCACAGAAAGAGAAACTTAAAAAAAAATTCCATTTACCATTGTGGCAAAAAAATTAAGATACCTAGGAATAAACTTAACCAAAGACATAAAGGGCCTGTTTGCAGAAAACTACAGGACATTCAAAAAAGAAATAGAGGAAGATATAAAAATGTGGAAATGCATACCTTGTTTATGGATTGGAAGAATTAACATCATTAAAATGTCCATATTACCCAAAGTAATCTATAGATTCAATGCAATCCCCATCAAAATACCAGTGACATATTTCACAGAACTAGAACAAATACTTCAAAAGTTCACATGGAACCAAGAGACCCGTAATAGCCACAGCAATCTTGAAAAAGAAGGACAAACTAGGAGGGATCGCTATACTGGATATCAGGTTATACTTCAAAGCCACTGTCATCAAAACAGCCTGGTACTGCCAAAAGAACAGGCATATAGATCAATGAAACAAACAGAGAACCTGGAAATTGACCCAAGACATTATGCTCAATTAATATTTGACAAAGATGGCAAGAGCATACAACGGAGTAAAGACAGCCTCTTCAATAAATGGTGTTGGGAAAATTGGACAGCTACATGCAAAAAAAATGAAACTAGACCACCAACGTACACCATACACAAGAATAAACTCAAAATGGATAAGACTTAAATGTGACTCGTGAATCCATAAAAATCCTAGAAGAAAATATAGGCAACAAAATTTCAGACATCACATGCAGCAGAATTTTCACTGATACAATGCCTAAGGCAGGAGAAACAAAGGAAAAGATAAACACATGGGACTACATCAAACTAAAAAGCTTCTGCATAGCAAAAGATACAGCCATCAAGATGGAAAGGCAACCCACTATATGGGAGACCATAATTGCCAACAATACATCAGATAAGGGGTTAATTTCCAAAATATATAGAGTGCTCATACAACTCAACAAAAGGAAGACAAAGAACCTAATTAAAAAATGGGCAGAGAAACTAAATAGACACCTCTCCAAAAAGGACAATACGAATGGCCAAGAGACATATGAAAAAATGCTCAACATCACTAATCATCAGAGAGATGCAAATTAAAACAACTATGAGGTATCACCTCATACCTGCCAGAATGGCTGCCATCAACAAATCCTCAAACAACAAGTGCTGGCGAGGGTGTGGAGAAAAGAGGACTCTAGTATAAGGCTGGTGGGAATGCAGACTGTTGCCTCCACTATGGAAAACAATATGGTGTTTTCTCAAAAAATTAAAAATTGCACTGCCATTTGACCCAGTGATCCCATTTCTAGGAATATATCCTAAGAAGCCTGAATCAGAAAGAATATATGCACCCCTGTGTTCATAGCAGCTCTATTTACAATCGCTAGGATCTGGAAACAGCCCAAGTGTCCATCAATAGATGAGTGGATACAAAAACTGTGGTACATATACACAATGGAATACTATACAGCTGTAAGAAAGAAAGATCTCTTATCCTTTGGGATGACATGGAATGACCTGGAGAGCATTGTGCTAAGTGAAATAAGCCTATCAGAGAAAGACAAATACCACATCATCTCACTTATTTGTGGAATATAATGGACAAAATAAGCTGATGAACAAAATAGACCCTGAGACATAGAAAGGAGTAAGTTTCAGACTGTCAGACCTCAGAGGAGGAGGGCAGGGGGGATGGATGAGATAAACCACAGAACTTATATGCATGTATGCATAACCAATGGACACAGACAACAATGCTGGGGGTGTGTGGGGACAGGATGGGGAGGAGAGTGTCTAGGGGGGAAAAGGAGAAATATTTGTAACAAAAATAAATTAATAAAAATTAAAAAAAAAAGAATACAATTATCCTACTGACATGTATATGGGTGCATAACTGTAGCTTGATTTTTTTTTACTATGTGTGAAAAAAATGAACTAAGTTTTGTTTTATCAAGGCTAAAGTGAGTGTAATTGATTCTTGATGTCACTCTGAAGGCACATGTCTTAATATCAGTGGATTCACTTCTAAGTGTCCTGTAATTAAAATAGGAAAGCCACATATGTGCTCTAACCTCACATGTGTAATTTTTGTAGAAAATCATTTCAACATAAAAGCAGGCATTTGACAGCTGCTATATTTTTACATTTTACCTACACTGAAAATTATTCAGTTTGCTTCCTGGAGAAATTTACTATCTTGTATAAACACAAGATTCTCTCTTTCCCTACTCTCTCTCTCTTCTCTTTCTCTCTCTATCTCTGTGAACTTAGTTTATTTGAAGTCTTATTTTTTATATAATCTCTCTTCATGTGTCTAAATTGATCTGAAAGTTCCAGAAATTGGTATTAGGATGCCAACTGACTTTTTCTTTTGATATTCATTGAAACAGTTCCTGGGGGTGTCAAATTACAACTTTGATGTTCCTGGAAACTTAGTTGAGGCTGTGGCTCCATCTGCCAGTGGACTGTGGACTCCCTGAGAGATAACATGAGAATCACTTCTGCTTTTCCTTTTTGATCAAAAGAATATTTTGAATTTTTTTCTCACTGAAGATTGAAATTTGGACATCCAGAAACCACACACAGTGATTCCTCTCAATAAAATGTTCTTGGAGCAAAATATTCACTTCTGTTAAGTGTTCTTAGGGCAAAATTTTCAAAGAACTTCGAAATTCTGATTGAGAGGTGAAAGTTTCTTAGAACTAACCTGTGCTCACTTTCCAGGGTCAGGAGTACTGTGACATTTATCCATCAGAAGCTTAAATACAGTTGTCAGTCAGTGCTGGTTCTAAGTTGCCAAAGCTGTTTACACAGAAGCTAAATGTTTACCAAAGCAGATCAACTATGCTTTTCTTTTTAGTTTTTTTACAGGCTCTTTGTACATTACTGTTTCTTCTCTGCTCTCCGTATTACTTTAATTTTTTTCCCTGTAATATCCTTTTGTCTTTAACTGTACCAAAGCCCTCACCTCTCCTAATTTATATTTTATATAAATTATTTAATTATTTAAATAATTAATTAAAACAAACTTTGTCCCAATTGTTTTCTTAGATAGAACGTGATATGATCCTTACTAAATTTATATATCTATATCTAATCTATATCTATATCTATATCTATATCATCTATATCTATATCTATATCTATATCTATATCTATCTATCATCTATCTATCTATCTATCTATCTATCTATCTATCTATCTATCTATCTATCTATCTATCTATCTAAAATCAATGGGATTAAGCCAGGGCAACCAGTTAAGAATCTTGTGAGTTTTTGTTTGTTCGTTTGTTTTTGTATCTAGTCTCACAATGATGGTTAGCTATTTTACTTTTCTACAGCAAGCGTCTGCCCAGTAAAATGTAGAATTATCCTATAAAATGAAGTTGCAGATATACTTTGAATTGGTCTATTATAGGCCTTTCCCTTTAAAGGTTATAAGTTTATCAAATACTAATAACTAAATTTGTCTGAAAAATACTTTACACTACAACAGAGTAAAAATAGCTTCTCTTATTATACATTTATTTTCAACTCTGTACTTACTTAACATATATATTTTAAGCCATACTTCAGTATATGCTGGGAATCGGCTGTCTCTCACAAGTGCCCTACCATGAGGGTCTTCCCATTACAATACTCTAAGAAGTGTTCTATTGATGAGACTGCATGTTTTGAGCTTCAGTGATTTAAAAAAAATGAAAATGGTAAAAAGAAGAATAGAAAATTGAATTCTAAAAAATTAAAGGAAGGGTTGAATTGAAAACACTCAAATTTAGCCATATAATAAGGGCCTAGGAGGTAGGAGATGAGAAGTGTAAAAGCTACACCGCTTGGAGTTCACAGAATTTGCAGGGCTTGGAAGAGACAGGTGTTGGAAAACTGAAAAGTTTGTGAGCAAAGGGTAAGAACAAAGGACAGAGGAAGTTTAAGTCAGTAGAATAATGACATTTTTCATTATATCTGAGAAATACAACCAAGAAACTTGACACTTTTTTCAATGAGTGAAATGAGTGTTTCTGCCATTATTAAACTGATTTGTGTTCATTTCTCTCTTTAAAGCAGGTTCAGTTCAGCAGGTTGACCTCCACGTCAATTTTTTCTCAGGACAGGACAGGAGAGCATAAGATTTATATAGCTCTAAATATAGGTATTGTTGGGAAGAAAAAGGATTTATTAAGTCAATTTACTGCCTATTGAACTTGTCAAATATTAAACTTAGAAGACCGAAATTAGAATTATCTCAAGGTGTAGAAAACCTTTCACTTTTACCAAGGAACTTCGGCTCTGAAATGTCTCACACCATCATTGAATGTTATCATGTCATCATTAAATATTAAAAGAAAAAATCTACTGAACTAATTTAGTTTCAGGATATTATGGAGAGAAGTAAGTAGTGTGACAATATGTGAAATGCAAAAGTCATGGTTTTTTTTACCTGTCCTATGATTTCTCCTTATCACTAATGGTATTAGTGAATTAATTTGTTTAATGGGAGGCAGGATATTTATCTAAAATGGAGAGAAATATTTGATAACAGGGGGGCTTGTGTGTAGTGTATGAGTGTGTGTAGGCGTGTGTTTGTGTTTACTTACCTAAAAGATTTGTTTTGCCATTCTGTGAGGTGATCCCATCCAAGTTTTATATCACTGTTTAATGTGGGAAATCATAACTATTATCTGTAAATAATTTCTGCTACTTTTTTTTTTTTTTTACTTTCTTTGATGTGAGCAATGATCACAACCCCACAAGATGATTCACACATTGTGGTGAGTTCTAACACAACAGTAGCAAAGAGAAAATGAGAAGATCTTAAACACTTCCAGAGGGATAAATGCTTAACACCTGAAAAAAATGTATCAGGAATAAATATAGTAAATCTGAATGCAAAAACAAAATAGAGAATTATTTTAAATCTATTATAGATGATAAAATTAAACTTAAAATTACTTTGTAGTAAAACAAAGTGACAGTGAAAAAAATCAAAATAAAAAAATACTTAGAAAATTTACATAAAAGTCTATTGAGTAGACTTTAGAATTATTTAAGCTATAAAACAAATAAATTTGGGAAGAAATCAATGTGATATGGGAAGAGAAAATAAATGTTTTATTGAAGTGTAGGGTTACCTTGATAAGATTATCAGAGAAAATAAGAGAGAAGATAAATGTATTCATAAAATTAGAAATTCCAAGTGATACTAACAATTGGCAAGTGTCTGGATGTGGAAGACAAAGAAATTAAGTGTGTACTAAAGAAAGGTTGTGCTTTCTTATTTGCTGAGGATTTTTAGATATTGAGTTCAAATGTGTTTCAGGGAAAGAGGTCACTGGTTGTTTTTTTTAGGATGATGCTAGGCTACATTTTCTATTTAATATCCTAATCCTAACCCTAACCGTAACTCAAAACCTAACACTAACCCTAATGCTATTACACTTCTCCATGGGGTTAAAGGTTAACATGGAAGTGTTTATCCCCTGCAGATGGATATCATTGTTTTCTGGTGGAAAAGATATTTCAGAAGGTTATGGTTAGTGGTCCTGAAAATTATCTTATAAATCAGAAATTCATATAATAATGAAACCTTCAAAAAGTGATGGCTGATACTTCAGTTTGCCTTCCGAATGTTGTGTAAAGTTTCTCTTTTGGCCATTTAACCCAGAATCCAATAAGGAAGATATTCGGTAGAATGTTTTTCTGACCTAAATAAATTGATACCATCAAAACATTAAATTTTTTAACTTCATGTAATTTTCTAAAAAAAATCTATGCTTTTAAATTTTTCAATACTAATTCTACCTGCTCATTTTAATTTAAGATTGTTCTTTTTGGAATGCCCATTATATTTAATATCTAATTTTACAGTTGTGCTACTATTTATTCATTTAAAATATTTGTTAACATGTCACCTTTGCACTTTGAAGTAATCTATATTAATACTATGGACATTATTGGGTTTATTCATCAACATACTATAGCTCAAAATAATTATCCTGGTCAATTAATCAGGTAAGGTTCTAAATGAATAGAGTGCTTTATGCATGAAACAAAACAATCAGTTGATTGTAACATTTCAAAATAAAATTTTATTCAACATTGCTAGTGATTAAGGAAATGCAAATTAAACCACAAATGTTTCATACCCACAAGGATAGCTATATATAATACAAAAGACAAACAATAACACATGTTGGCGAGGATGTGGAGAAACCAGAATTCTTATCCATTGTTGTTGAAAGTATAATATAATGTAATCATTCTAGAAAATAGTGTGTCAGTTTCTCCAAAACCCAAATATTAAACTACCATATGATCCAGTAATTCCATTCTGAATATCTGTCAAAGATAGATGAAAACATATATCTACAAAAAGACTCACATGGACATGTTTTCAGCATCATTATTCATAATAGAGAAAAACTGTAAACACAACAGAGAAAAACTGTAAATGTCCATTATCTGGTTTATGGTTAGATACTATATAGTGTATCCACAGCATGGAACACTATTCAAAACAAAAATAAACTACTGACACGTGCTGCCTCTTCGGTGAACCTCAAAACACATTATGTTAAGTAAAAGAAGCTACATGAGAGACTATATAGTCTATAAATGCATTTACAGAAAATGTCCACAAAAAATAGTGAAGGAGACCAAAGTAGATTAGTGGTTGCCTGGGTCTGAGCTGGAAGCAAGAATTAACTGTAAATGGGCAAGATGGTCAGAAGTGTTCTGAAATGGATTTATGGTAATGGTGTAATCATTCAGTAAAGTAACTTTGAATTCTTGAATTTTTCAGAAAAATGATTATGTGTGATATTTAAAATACATCTCAGTAAAATTGTTTAAAAAAGAATAAAATAATTATGCCTAGAATATTTGCATGTTCTATTTTATTTTTCTCTCTAACATCAGCTGCCTCAAGACGGAAATGTGAAAGCTTAGAAGAAAAATGAAACCCTGTTGTTCTAATCAACACTCATCGTTACACCAAAATAAGTTCCTACATCATTTATGCATTGCTAAGAAGACAGCGCTGCATGCACACCTAAATGGAAAAAAAAAATCTTCCAACAATACTGCAATAGTAACATTGAAAATGGAATTTTAAAATATAGCTCATAACTCTATAAAGATGGTAAAAAGCCACCACCCAAATCATCTTGATATGAACAGTTAAAATATTCAAGCAACTTCTAAAAACCAACAACAAAAAAAACAAGTAACTTAAAGGAAAATAGGCAAAAATTATTAACAGACAGGTCACAGGTAAGGTCAAAATAAATACTTAAGTACGTGAAGACTAAAAATTAAAGGAACACATTTTAAAATGATACTAAAAATAATCTTAATTTTAAATTTAATCTTTATTCACTAATGGCTTTTATTTTCTAAATCCCTTTTGTATTGTTGCATATAAGGTTTTTTATATTTTATGTGCTTTTAAGATTTTTATATGAGGAGATTCTTTAGATATTTAGCCGAGTAACAATTTATATCTGCCGATAGATATAATCAATTACTGATACATAAAATAATTTTTGCTTTTGCTGGAAGTTCTCAAAATTATATAATTGTACCTATTCTCCATGATATCAAAACTTAGTGACTGTCTCAAAGTACATGCAAATTTTTAAAAAATTTGTTATTCTACTCTTTGGATATGTTATAATATACACATTTACTGTTTGTCAAATAAAAATTACTAAATAAGTAGCGTCTAAACATTGTGTTCTTCGTTAACTAAATTAATATCTTGTCCATTAATTTTAATACTACAATGAAAGAGCAGAGATAGAAAACTGTGATGATAAGACATGTGCACTGAAATCTGTCAGATCTGAGCAGATTGCTAATCTGTCTTTCACTCCTAGAAACACATTGTCATCTCTAGGCTTTCGTTAGCTTTTCTAAATAAGAAATGGTTGTAGGTTTCCCAAATGGTTATGAATTACATATTAATTAAAATTATGTCAGTTCCTACTAGTGCATATTGAAAATAAAACAATAGTTACACCTTATATATATATGTAACTCAATAAAATAAAATATAGATATATATCTGGCCTGAACCTGGAACCATGGTTTTGTAGTACAGTAATCACTAGTCCTTAAATTAAATTTGTTTAATTCTATAAGTTTTGGAAATTTGTTTATAAATAATTTGTGTGCTCTTTTTGAAGAACATTTCCTATTTGTCTTCAGTTCTTAACAGTATATATATATTTTATCTTTATTGTTGTATTACAGATGTCCTCCTTTTTCCCCCCATTGACCCCTTCTCCCTGCTCTCACTCCCCTCCTGCTTTCCCCAATCTAATGTCTATGTCCATTGGTTGTGCATATATGCATACAAGTTCTTCAGTTTATCTTTTCCCGCCCTCCACACTCCTTTCCTCTGAGGTTTGTCAGTCTGTTCCCTACTTCCATGTCTCTGGATCTATTTTGTTCATCAGCTAAGTGAAACAAGCCAATCAGAGAAAGACAAGTATCACATGATCTCACTTATTTGTGGAACATAATAATTAACAATATTTTTCTAATATTTGTATAACATTTGTATTATTTTTTAAATAATATATACCATAACATCAAGAAATCAATATGCCATTGCTTTCTTTACATTATGAAATTATTATTATATTGATAAATTGCTAAAATGCATTTACATCACACATATGGTTTTTATTTATATATTGGAAACATTTTCAGTATTAACATTTTTCAACATAAATTTTCTTAGAATTTCTTTAAGAGCAGAATGTTTTAATCTTATTAAATTGGTATTTTACATAGTGGTGTCCTTTTAAAGCCACAATTCTAGGTTATAACATCCCATCTTTGAAGTAACTTTAAAGAAGAGACCATGCTGTGACAAAAATAAAATTCATGAAAATGCCTCATTAATTTGTTCCTTTACAGTCATTTATATTTGCAGTTTATACAATGAGATTATCTTTTAAGCAGAAATTCTAATAACATCTCCTGCAATCTTGACCTAATTAGACTCTAAAAGACAGTTTCTTAAAAATTCCAAACATGCTTTTAACCTTGACTGAGGACAGTGGTCTATTATTTTCAGTGTAACTATTAGAGCCCACAGTCATTGTTAAATTCATGATTTGACAGGGCTTTTTTTTCTTTATTGATGAGAATAGAGAATACATTAATACATAGCTTAAGTAAAAAGGAAAACTGCCAATTTGGTAGTAAATACCTTACTTTATAAATCATGTCATAAAACATATGTATTACAAATAATCACCAGTCATCTATATAATGTAGAAAATTATATTACTTACCTTAGAGAATAATTGGTGAGATTAATGAACAAATACTTATAAAGTATATAGAATAGTGAAAGTGTTCCCAAAACATCTAATTAATTTATATAATTAATATTGCAAAAATATTAATTTTTATATTTAGGTCAGCAAATTATGGGAACACTGCAGAATTACAGAGTCCCTCTGATAATATAGGTACTAAGCTGGGTATGTTTTATGTGATGTGTTAAGTCACAGTGGTACTGCAGAAAATGCATTGCTCTTATTTTACAAATTAATAAACAGTGACTTACCTGTGGTAAACAAATAGTAATGAGTAATAATGGTGTTACTAATCTACATTAGAATGTCAATTTAATACTGATGTTTTGCCAGTCTTGATAGATACGCATAATAAAATTGATAACTGCTTTTACTTATGGCTTCATGAAACCAAAATAAAATGTAGTGTTAACAAATGACCTCAGATGAAGAATGAGAACTATACAGTTATTACTTTGAGTCAAACTCTTGTACAATCAATTGTAAATCTTTTTTTTAAAGATAAGACATTTTTATTTTTAATCAGTCAAAAAAAGAAAAAAGTTCTAGACAATGTCAAATTCCACACACAACAAAGCTATAATTACACATTAAATATAATTACTATCTATTCATATACAAAAATAAAAAGTTCTATTTCACACATTAAAACCCCAAATAATTGAAAGCAGGGACTTGAACAGATATTTGTACATCTATGTTCATAGAAACATCATTCCCAATAGCCTTAAGTGGAAGCAACCTAAGTGTCCATCAATGGATGAATGGATAAACAAAATATGGTGTCTACTTCTGACAGAATAGTATTCAGCCTTAACAATTAAGGAAAGTCTGGTACATGCTACAGCATCAGTGACCCTTGGAGACATGATGCTAAGTAAAATAGGCCAGTCACAAAAAAGGCAAATGTTGGTTCCACTCATATAAGGTACCCAGAAGAAGCAAATTCATAGAAACAGAAACTACCTAGTGGTTTCCAGATGCTGAGGCGAGAGGGCAATAGGGAGGTAGTGTACAGAGTTTCAGTTGAAGAAAATGAATGTATTCTGGATGGTGGCCATGACAGCACAACAACATGACTGTACTTAATACCAACACTTAAAAATGGTAAACATAGTAAATTGTGTTATGTATTTTAAGCAAAGAAAAAGAAAAGAGCAAAAAGAAACTCAGCACACACACACAAAATGACTCTCCTGTTCTCTAATTAAAATCCAAACTCCTTTTGACTTTTAAAATGTCATGTACAATCTGGTCCTTGCCTGACTCGTTCAGCGAACTTCATAATTCCGTCTCTCTTTTCTTAATCCTGTCTTTGTTTCCAGTGCTTGGGGATTTCTCCCTGTCTCATGCCCTTGATTGTCATTTTCTGTCCCTCAAACACTGTTTCTCTGGATGTTCTTTTAGTTGGCTCATTCTTAATCTTTAGTCTCAGCTAAAAGACCATTTATACAAGGAGACCACTGATCGACACTCTCTCCCACTCACACACAAGCACACACCAATCTCCCACCCTACACACAAAACAGCCCATATTTGGTATTGCCTAGTATGTTTTCTCTACAGTGTTCACCACAATGCAAATGGGCTTTCATTTATTTACTTTTTATTTATATTTTTCTTCTCCAACATGAACGATATCACTGAGTCCTGAAAATCTTGTTTATCTCCTTTAATACAATACCTCCAAATTTAAAAATGAACTGTCAGCTAACATATTTCATAAAATATATATGTTTCATAAATGCCGTTATTTGCTACAAGTTTTTTTTTGTTGTTGTTGTGTGTGTTTGTTTGTTTTTTGATGTATCAAAATCATACCCTTTTGTGGGGGGAGGTCTTTTAACATACTCATTTCTACCACCTTTAAACTGAAAGGTAATCCCACTAATTTATGTGTTTCTGACTTTTAGCTATTTATTTTTAACTGGCTTTCAATCATGCTTTAAAACAAAAGCCTGATCTAATTTACCATTAAGCTATTAATATGAATGTGAAGACTTAAAATTAATGCTAGACTATATTTTAAAGAAAGTCTGATTTAATGTTCCCCTTCAACATACTAATCTACAAAAGGTACTGAATGCTCATAATACAAGTAAATATTTTATTTTACTTGTAATGCATTATTAAAATCACATGAAAATTGATTTTGTCTGATTAATCGTGTGTATAAACAATCTTCATAAGACTACTCTTGCAGGAAGAAACAGGTAAAGCAGTGTCTTTCCTGAAAGGAAGACCCCTAAGGAACTACAGTTCGTGTTTGGCATTTTGAAATGGAACCAATCTAGCAAAACTGATATCAGAATTGGGGTCACAAAGTCGTGTCAGGGATTATGTACCTCAGATCTATGTATATAAGATAGATCAAACCAAAGCAACAGTAGTGATTAAATTGTGGAGAACTGAAGCGTATATCATTTACCTAGTCATTTCTGTTTATTACAAATACGCTGCACATCAATTAAAACAGGTTTATAATGTATTTTATTATATCAATAAACTTATATGTTAAGAAAAAAATCAATAGCCCTGAAAAGGGGGGGAGATGGGGATGGAAAGAGACAGCTTGGGGCAATAGGTGCACAATGCAGTATGTAGATGATGAGTTGTTGAGTTGTACACTTGAAACCTATACCTCAATAAATTCAATAAATAATTTAAAAGATATTAAAATTCAGTAAAATATCCATGTATGAAGTAAAATTTGCACTTTAAAAATGTTATTCTTGGAGAAAATGGCGGCGGAGTGAATGGAAACTACACAGACGATCTCCCAGGACCAAACGGGAATTACAACTAAAATAAAGACAAATCGTTGGAAAAAAGCAACAGAAAAGCAGTGGGAGAGGACCATACAACCAGGGACACTGAATAAGCCTGGAAGGATCTGCGGAGGCACAAGAGGGTGGCGGGCTGGGAGCCCACGGACAGCAGCGGCTTTAGCTGTGAGCAGCGCCCTCTGGGTTAAGATCCCAAGCTGCTCCACAGAGCAGAGGGTGGGACAGAGCACAAAATAGCTACAGCCACTCACCTTGGGCTCAGGCAGAGGGAGGGCGGACTGGACTGGAACTCTGTGGGGACACCTGGGATTTGGAGGGCGCTCAGAGTTTGTGCTGAGTTGCGGCCACAAAGGACGGTGGTCACCTTGCTCCTTCCCAGAGCTGTGGCAGCCTCTCCCTCAGAGATTCGAACCAAATCAGGTGAGCAAAGAAATGCAAATTGAGGCTCATTAACAACCAGCATTGGACCCAGCCTCGGGAAATCCTCTTACACTAAACCCTTGAGGCAGTTTCTCATTCAACTGAGAACCCAAGGCTTTTCAAGTAACAGAGACTAATAACCTCTAGGCAAATAGCTAGAGGATAACTTAACCTTTTCTGAGCTTGCAAATCTACCCAGGAAAGTGAGACTTGACAGTGGTGTTTAAGGAGGGCCCTCCATGCTCATCCAAACCCAGTATAGGGAGTCACAAATAGCAGAACACCAACACCCACAGGGAAAATTTGGCAGGCTCCAAAACCCACTGAGATAGCCAAAATGCTGAAACAAAGAAACAAATCCCAAATGAAAGAACAAGAGAATTGTACCGAAGATGAGATAAATGAAATACGGTTAAGCAAATTATCAGAAGTAGAGTTCAGAGCCATGATCTTGAGGAAGCTAAACAGCATGAGTAAGGACATCAACACCATGAGTAAAGATATAGAAACACTGAAAACCATCCAAGTGGAAATGAAGAATGACATAGCAGAAATAAAGAACACATTGGAAGGACTGACCAGCAGAGTAGAGGAAGCGGAGGACCGGATCAGTGAATTAGAAGACAGAATAGAAAAAATCAATCAATCAGAAAACCAAAAGGAAAAAACAATTAAAAAGACAGGAAGATAGTTTAAGAGAACTGTGAGACAGCTGGAAACGTAATAACATTCGCATCATAGGCGTCCCCGAAGAAGAAGAAAATGAGCAAGGGTTAGAGAATATATTTGAAGAAACAGTGACAGAAAACTTTCCTAACTTGGCGAAAGAAGAAGGCATTTAAGTTCAAGAAGTACAGAAAGCCCCAAGTAAGAAGAACCCAAACAGGCCCACACCAAGACACATAGTAATTAAAATGCCAAAAATTAAAGACAAAGAGAGAATCCTAAAGGCAGCAAGAGATAAGCAATAGATTACCTACAAAGGAACTCCCCATAAGGCTATCAGCTGACTTCTCAACAGAAACACTACAGGCCAGAAGGGAATGGCATGAAGTATTCAAAGTCATGAAAAACAAGGATCTGAATCCAAGACTACTCTATCCAGCAAGGCTATCATTCAAAATAGAAGGTGAAATAAAGAGCTTCCCAGACAAAAAAAGGCTAAGGGAATATATTAGCACCAAACCAGCACTGCAAGAAATGTTAAAAGGATTGCTGTAATTAGTAGAAGAAATAATAAGAAAAATATAACCACATTGAACAAAAATGGCAATAAATAAATACATATCAATAATCACCTTATATGTAAATGGATTGAATGCTCCAATAAAAAGACACAGAGTAGCTGACTGGATAAGAAAGCATGATTCACATATATGTTGTTTACAAGAGATCCACCTCACAACAAAAGACACGAATAGGTTGAAAGTAAAGTGATGGAAAAAAATCTTCCAAGAAAATGGAAAGGAAAAAAAGGCCGGGGTAGCAATACTCATATCTGATAAATTAGATTTCAAAATGAAGGCCATAACTAGAGACAAAGAAGGCCACTATATAATATTGAAAGGGTCTATACAACAGGAAGATATAACCTTGGTAGACATATATGCATCCAATATAGGAGGCCAAAATATATTAAAAATCTTCTGAAGGACGTCAAAGGAGAAATCGACAGCAATACAATCATAGCAGGAGACTTCAACACCCCGCTGACATCACTGGATAGATCATCTAGACAAAAAATTAACAAGGAAACAGAGATTCTAAATGAAGCACTAGATCAAATGGATTTAATAGATATATACAGAGAATTACACCCCAAAACTGCAGAATTCACATCCTTCTCAAGTGCACATGGGACATTCTCAAAGATAGACCACATGGTAGGGCACAAACTGAGTCTCTATAAGTTCAAGAAGATTAAAATCATATCAAGCATTTTCTCAGATTACAATGCATGAAACTAGAAATCAATTGCAACAAGAACATGCAAAGACATTTGAACAGATGGAGGCTAAATAGCATGTTATTGAACAATGAATGGGTTACCATGGAGATGAAGGAAGAAATTAAAACTTCCTGGAAACCAATGAAAATGAACACACAACAACACAAAATCTATGGGATGCAGCGAAAGCAGTTCGAGAGGGAAGTTCATAGTACTACAGGCCCACCTCAAGAAACAAGAAAAACTTCTAATTGACTACCTAACCTCACAACTTAAAGAACTAGAAAGTAAACAAAAAGAAAACCCTAGAGCAAGTAGAAGGAAGGAAATAGTAAAGATTAGAGCAGAAATAAACGACATGGAGACCAAAAAAACAATTCAAAGGATCAATAAAACAAAGAGCTGGTTTTTTGAAAAGATAAACAAGATTGATGGGCCCTTATCTAGACTCACCAAGAAACAAAGAGAGAGAACCCAAATACACAAAATCAGAAATGAAAGAGGAGAAATAATAACTGACACCACAGAAATACAAAGTATCATTAACAAATACTACGAACAATTATATGACAACAAATTGGACAATCTAAGCAAAAAGGACAAATTTCTAGAAACACATAGTCTCCCAAAACTGGACCGGGAAGAGATAGAAAACTTGAACAGGCCAATAACAATGAAGGGAATTGAAGATGTATCAAGACCCTCCCAGCAAACAAAAGCCCAGGCCCAGACAGCTTCACGGGGGAGTTTTAACATTCAAAGAAGAACTAACACCCATTCTCCTCAAACTATTCCAAAAAAATTCAAGAAGAAGGAAGACTTCCAAACTCGTTTTATGAAGCCAGCTGGGTGGTGTTAAATGTCTGAGGGTGGGGCTATTGCTTTTCCCTGGGGCTCTGGGAAGGGACTCTTTGAGTAAGATGTATACAGTCCTGTGAGGGAGTGATTCAGCACATAACTCCCAATGCCCTCCCAGCTCTCCCAGCTCTCCAAGCTCCTGAGTCTCCACACAGTTCCAGTCCAGTCTGCCTTACCCTCTGCTGGAGCCCAAGGTGAGTGGCTGTAGCTAATTTAGTTCTCTGTCCTGGCCCTCTGTGCTTTGGAGCCATCTTGGGATTTTAACCCCGAGGGAGCTGCTCACAGCTAAAACAGGTGTTGTCTGTGGTCTCCCAGCCCACCCTCTCATGCCTCCACAAATCCTAGCAGGCTCAATTCAGTGTCCTTTTTTCCTGTCTCCGGTTATGTGGGTCCTCTTGAGCTGCTTTTCTGTTGCTTTTCCCAACGATTTATCTTTATTTTAGTTATAATTCCAGTTTGGTCCTGGGAGATGGTCTGTGTAGCTTCCATTCACTCCATGGCCATTTTGGAATCTGTGTCTATCAGGGAACGACACACAACTCCATAGGGTGGTTTGTGCGAGAACTGGATTATCTGTGGGGTCACAACCTCCAAGGTGAACCTGCTGCTAATTCATCCTGAAGCGGGAATACTGTGGTTTTTAAAGAAAATAATGAAAGCCCGTTATTAACAAGATTTGTGAATACTGATGTTTTAAATTAAAAAATATATATATTTAACAAACAGATAGCATAATATAACAATAGTTTCTACTTTAAGTGCATCACTTACCAAATATTAAGATATATTAAAAAGGTAAATGAAAATTTAACAGTAAATTTATATATGTATATATTTACATATATATAAAGTAGAAGAGATTTATAATATATCTCATTATATCTGTATGCATATATATCCAGATTAACAGAAAAATTAACAGAATATATAGATTAGATCACGATAATGCTATTGTATGTTGAAATACTGTAAGTAAAAAATGCATTTAATACTACACTGTATTTGTTGTTCATCTCATGATCATATGGTTGACTTGGAGCTGAGTCTCACTGCCACTGCCCAGCAAAAGATCAAAATATCGTACTGCAGATTGCCAGCCCAGAAAAAGATCCAGCTTCAAAACTGGAAATACAGTTTCTATTGAATGCATATCACTTTCACTTCTTTGTAAGGTCAAACAACTCCAAGTTGAATAGGGGTTCATATATATATATAGTGTATATATGTATATATATATATAGTATATATATTTATATGTGTATGTACACTAAGTAAAATAGTTCTTTAATACTTTTTATCTATATACTGATATATTTATATATCTCTAAATTAACAGCAAAATTTAAGTTACATTATGAAAAGTCACAGTTGTTACTTAATAATTGAAAAATTTAGGTCACTGATGACCAATTGGTTAAAAGCCTCAAACTACACAAAGCAAATAAATATGTTCTGGAGAAGAGATTTGGTGAAGAGAAATTTTAGAGAGAGCATTTGGTTTCTACAATGATATGAGTCTCTCTGGGGATTTTGCTTTCCACTTTACTTCATGGCTATTGAAATCGCTTTTATGGGATCACCACGAGTTTGAAGTCTATACACACTGCCATTTGGAGAACACCATAGAATGATGTCTGGCTCATGCCTAAAACAATAATGAGCATAGTTGCTTTGGAGTCCAGTTGATGGGCCATGAAGAATGTCCACTCGCCATTCTAAGATGAATGCAAGAGAAGCCACAAGGAAAGATGAGGAGATGTCAACAGTAAGAGTGTATGTGGAGAGGATTATGGCAATACTAAGGATCTGTGAAATATTGTTTGGTTACAACTCAGGATTCATGACAAGGGTGGGGTCCCTGCATAGAAATCTCTGAAGAGCATTTCAAAGACCCTGCAGGAGAGTGTGTCAGCTTAGCACATTTGCCAGTGCAGAGTATGAAGCAGTTTACACAATCACTGGCCATATACTGAAAAAGAACATCCTGCTCCCCTCTTCAACCTTCCTCTATCTTTAACACTGGCTACGTACCAAAATAATATACATTTTGTTCTTTGTTGTTGTTTTCTTTAACTCCCTTTAAGTGACAAATATGAATCTTGACTTAGGAAATAAAAGTTTCCAGTTAAATTATTAATTTATGTTTCAACAACCATTCAAAAATCAGAATTCTATCCTCTAGATAGGTAGGCCAGTGCCATCAGGGTTGTAGATACAATGATCATCTATTGCTTTTCTCCAGCTAAAGGTAATTCTTAGTGAATTATACAGCTGAGCACCTTTAGCACCTGATAGTCTCAAGAGCTGGAGGATGGGTGCTAAGACCCTGAATTAAGGATTTGGGGGGAACAGAAAAGTAGTCACTACACAAGTGATTTTCAAAATTAACATTCTCTTTAGGGGTTTTTAAGACACAAAATATTGGACCGCACTTCCCGCAGATAGAATTCAGTAAGACCTTGGGGGGCCAGTACATATACAATTCCATGTAAGGCAGATGCTGTAGCTGGGTATTACATTAGAACTGGTGTATTTCAAGGAGTCATAAATAAAGTAAATTTTCATAAGCAATAAATTCTAAAAACAAGAATCAAATCAGGCTTCCTAACTCATTCCCACAATCTTGTCTCTATACCTAGTTACGTGCCATGCCAATAAGGTTACTTGTGAATATACTTTATGATAAAGTAGATGTTGGAGGGAAAATATCTGCACTATGCTAGAGAGGTTTTTTTCACTTTGTTTTTTAAATTATGGTGTGTGTTTTTTTTACATTTTGATCATAAATTAAATTTTGATAAAGTGTCCTTTCTCTCCACATAAAATATAAAATTTCCTGGAGTTAATTCTATAAGCCCAGGGGTAATTTTATCATTAAAATTTGTCTCAGAATCCATCAATTTTTTTTTTAAACAGAGCATTTAAATAGTCTTTTTAATTCAACATAATTAGTTATATAATTGAATATCAGCTTTTGAAATTATTTATCGTTCACCCACTAGCACTTTATTTTATTTATTTTTTTCTTATATATATTAGATATGTATCATGGGTTCAGTGTAGCACATAAGACTTCAATTTCTCAGAATTAGTTTCCTTACGCAGAGCTGTAAACCCACCATATTTGTGCACCCTCCATACTAAGCATCAAGACAAAAATATTCCTTAAGTTAAATCAGTTAAAAATACAGGGCTACAAAAATAAAATTGTTAGAGGTCAGATCTAGAAATTATGCCTGGCATGCAATTTACCAAATCACAATGGATAAAGTAATTTTACAACTTTTTTTTTTTGTGTGTGTGCTAAGTTTGACTTGATGAGAGTATAGGATTGTACAATTAGAATAGATACATTTGGTAAAATTCAGATATGTATAAATTCTGACCCCTACAATCATGAGCAGTAATCATTAAATCCATGCAAAATGGTCTTGCTGAGTTTTATAATTGTATTTTAATTGTTTTCCCAGTGTTTTAGGAACTTTTTTTTTTATTATTAAGTACAGTACACAAAATATGAATTTGACAGAAAACCATTAAAATTTTGGGGGTGTTCTATCATTGCTAAACACAAAAACTTGGAAAAAACGATACCGTATCAACATCTGTATTGGTTTTCCATTGCTCCAGTAACAAATTATTATCAACAAAGTGGCTTAAATAACACAAAATAGTTGCTTCCAGTTTCAGAGGTCAAAGTCTAAAAAACATTTAACCAGGCTAAAATAACAGTACCAGCAGGGTCATGTTCCTTTATGAAGACTAGAAGAGAATACATTTTATGGACTTTTCCAGCTTCTGGAAGTCTCCTACTTCGTGATTTGTGGCCCCATTTGAAACCCAGAGACAGTAACAGGGGCTCAAGTCTTTCTCACATTAAATCAGCCTTAGAGACTCCTCTTCTGCTGCCTTCTTTCACTTTTGAGTCCCTTCTGGCTCCATTGGGCTCACCAAGGAAATCCATGAGAATCTCCCTATCAGCCTGCTGCTTAGCAATCTTAATTCCATCTGAAATCTAATTCCCCTGTTCTTTGTAACCTAAAAGATTCAGAGGTTTTGGAGATTAGGATTTGGGCATCTTCTGGGATGAGGGCATTCTTCTGTTCACCACAAGGTGCTTTGCTGATTATCCAGATATTTGTCTGCCCTTCCTTAACTGGTGGCTTTTCTTGAGCCTGATTAAGTTTCTTACACAGTTAAAAAAAAAAAAAAAAGAAAGAAAAAGCTTCAGAATATCTCTTGGAGCTTTTAACCACTCTGCTAATACTCTGTGTTTCCTGCTGTCAAGACTTGTGCTGGAACCACAGTAATTCACTCTCTATACTTGGCTGCTTAACTCACTGGGATGAAAACCACCTCGACATCACACAGATTAATGTCCCCAAAGATACACATAATGTAATCCACAGAAACGTGTTCATCTGTCACCTTATATGAAAACAGGCCTTTGGAGGTGTCGTTAAACTGAGGGTCTTGAGATGGTAAAATGTCCCTGGATTACTTCTGTGGGTCCAGTGTAATCACAAGGGTACTTACCAGAGGTAGGTGGAAGTATCAGAGTCAGATAGAAGATATGAAATGAAATCAGAGATGATAGATGATAGATAAGTGGATAATATAGATCTTTGTATATTTGCATATGCCTTCATATGTAATATATATTATTTATCATATGTACATAAACCAAGGAATGCAAATGGCCGCTAGATGCAGGCAAGGCAAGGAAATGAATTCTCTCCTTGACCCCTCAGGAAAAATGCTTCCCAGCCCACCTCCTTCAGACTCTGACCTCCAAAACTATAGTAAAATTTTATGCTCTTTTAAGCCACTAAAAGTGTGGTAATTTGTTATAGCAGCAATACAAAAACAAACAAACAAACAGAAAACGAACACTCCCATCCACCAAATTATAGAGTTTCAGTGGCTGGCATAAAGTTGGAGTAGAAATGAAGCCTGGGGCTGACTACAAGGGACACTGCCGGATACAGCCAAGTGTTCTTTCCAGGCTTCCTAAATGTAAGTGTCCTTGGGTCAGAGCCCTGAAAAATAAACCTCTAATTTTTTTTAGCATAAATTTCAGCACACTTTGATTGATCTTCCAGTGTAAATTTAAGAAATGTATCTTGAATATTCAGGGACGCCTAATGTTGCCAAACACATGTTTCAAAAGACACACATATTCAGCCAGAGTCAGAGAAGCTTTGTTGGGTTTGAGTCCAAATGGCATCAGGGGTTATTATCTTTCGTGTTCATTTGGCAATTCAGCTTCCAGAAGTCAGGTGCTTGCCATTGCTACAACATTTTCTAGGACAGTCAGACATTTTGTCCTGGCTGAGATACAAACTTCTCCTTCCCTTAGGAAAGAACTGCATCTTTACAAATAACCTTTCATCTTTTGCTTGTGGTAGGTCAGCCCTTATTTTATGTAAAACTTCCTTCCTCAGGTCACTGAAATGCTGACACCTTCACAAGCACATCCAAGGCTGTGGTTGTCTTTAGAACCATGTGGAACCTCCTTTCCTGAAATGAGGTCTGTTTATGTGGGCAGTTATTTTGTTTTGTTTTGCTTGAGGTTATTCAGAGTCTGATACAGGCACTTAAAATGATCGTTCTCGTCTATCCTTTCTAAGGAGTCTCTTGGTATTAATAGAGATCATTCTATCATCCCCAGAACATAACTGGCTACATTCATAAATTCTTACCTTCCTTTTGCTGGGCAACCAGTGTTTGAAAACATTCTGAAGTTACCTTTCAAAAATGATCTTGTCACCATCTATTGGAATATTGGAATTCAGGAAATGAACAGTGAGTTGAAATTCCACTCTCATCACTGAGTTAAACCATTTCCAACAGGGCCATAGATATGTGCCAAAATAAACCGACTACAATTCCAGGAGTTTTAATAGGCCTGTTATGTAGACACTCCTTGGACTAAGATCTTAGCAAACCCAGATGCAGTCCCTACATTAAATGGGTAAAAATTAGTTTACAAGCTGTGGGAGGTGAGATGTAGTGTATATATGTATATAAATATATATAAAATATATATATAAAATATAAAAAATATATATATATATTTTTCTTTTTTTTCCTGTCAGTTGATTTTATTTTGCTTCCAAAGGGAAAATGGCTACAAGCTGACAGAGAATTCAAACTCAGTCATTCTAGTACTGTCTCTGTATGGACTGAGTTTGGTTAACAAATAAAAATAGTACACCTGTTACCAGTGGAAGTAGGGTATCTCTTTCCCCACTGAGTGCTGGGGGTGGCATCCTTATATCTTGAGAAAAAGAATGTTCTGGAACTCACAGGGGAAGATGAGTGATTTTTATTTGAATGGAATTACATCTCTGTGTTTCTAAATTCCCATTTCCCTTTATCCAATCCTGAAAGAAGTGTAACTGGGGCTTTCAGTAGAGCTAAAAGCAAAGCCAGTGTCCAGAGTTTCCTTTCCATGGTGGAATTGGGTCCAGGTTAGCATTAGGCTCTTTGCAGTCCGTTAGTCCATTGTGTGGGATCCACATGGCCACGAGCCATGTAGCGAATGTAAGAGCATGAGAGTTCTGCAAGCCAGGAGTCAGTCAAGAGGAGCCAAGAGAGACCAAGAGCAAACCAAGAGAGCCGGGAGCCAAGAGAGCATGTCCCCTGCAACAAGATTCCCAAGAGTCCTTCTTTGTTCAGGAGATTAAATATCTCAAATTTTCCCTCACACGCAGTGGCCACACATACTCTAGCAATGACCTGTTCTCAGGTGTGACTGACAGGCAAGTACCTTCTCTATGTCACCCAGGCTTTACTGGGCATGCGTCTATTCTCCCCCTGTTCAGTCCCTTCCCCCAGTGATCTGTGGGGAACAGACCGGTGGCTCCCTGGGGAGTGTTAAACTGCAGCTTCCTGACAATGCTGTACAAATTGCATGCCCATAATAGTTGACCTTCCCTTTGCTCCTTTCCTGTCATCAACAACTGGGTTAATTATAGAGGTATCACATGGATCCAATTACTTCTCTGAGTTCTTCATCCTAAAAGTTGAGTTTTCACATTAAAGTAAAATTGTTTTACAAAATGCTAACATCTTAAGCCTGTAATAGTTCTAAACATTCATTATTAAGACTTTCATCTTTAGTTTGGTGTGTTTATTCCAGATGAGGAATATATAAACAGTGTATTACCTACTTTGTACATTTTGGCACTTAGGATTTTATTTGAAGTTACCTGTTTTAAATGACAAGGTAAAGTTTTTACACTAATAAAGTTAGGCCACAGTGTTACTATTTTGTGTGTATATTGAATCAATGAAATCTTGTCCTTTAGCTCCCAACAGGGATCACATAAACTGAAATTAAACCTTTTTAGTACGTAATGCTACCTACCCTGTGTTCTTCTCTATCCCCCACTAAAAATGTCACCCAGGCTTCTCTATCTCTACCTCTGTTTGTGACACATACGCACATATTTTAGGCTGATGAGCAAAATTAAAAATCACATTAACTGTAGATTGTACAGAGAAACCAGTAATTCTCACTCTGCCCTTTCCCTCACTCTTACTTCCCAGTGTTTCTACTAAATATGTTTTTCCCCTTAGGTTCTGTTTTCTGTGAATTGAGACTAAGATACCGTGGGTTTGGTTGTTAATATCCCGATCTGTTGCACTCTACACACAGATCTACCATCCCCTGGCAAGTAACATTAGTACCAGAATTGTGTTAATGTATTAGTCCCCATTTTGAAAATTACAAGGCTTCGAAGTGCTTTCTCCCTCCCAGTACTTAAAAAAAAAAAAAAAAAAATGTCTGCCTAGTATCACGGAGCTTGCTGTCATGTGCACTGTGCTTTTCTATTCATACTCTGTTGCTGGTCCATTGACACTCTGTTAACATGTCACACGCTGCTGCTCTGGTCCATGCATATGCAGATAAATGCCCTACTCAAAAAAAAAAAAAGATGAAAAGGAAAGAAAAAGAAAAGATTCTCCAATTTCTTCCTCTACTGACTCTTTTAAAGTGTTTTATATGATTTAGGATTAGGTTCACCCAATAGAAACTGCAAATAATATGACTTTAATAAGATTAAAGTGTACTTTTGTCTTACATTTACAAAGGAATTCAAGTCCAGGGTTGTGAGGGCAGCGTGGAAAGGTCAAGTGAAAACCAGAACCCTTCAGTCTTTTTTTTTTCCCTTTATTGATTTTAGAGGGAGATGAAGTGAGAGGGAGCAAGAGATAGAAACATTGATGAGAGAGAACATCGATAGGCTGCCTTCTGCATGCCCCCCACTGGGGATCAGGCCCACAACCCGGGCATGTGTCCTGACCAGGAATCAAACTTGTGACCTCCTGGTGCATGGGTCGATGCTCAACCACTGAGCCACACTGGCTGGACCAGAACCCTTCAGTCTTAATGCTGTAATATCCTCATCCTCAGCAATGTCTGCTGTCTCGTAGTGCAATATGGCTGCTTGAGTTCCAGCCATCAAAGACTATTCCAACCAGCAGGAAAAAGATATAGAAAAGAAAGCAGTTTTAAGTCTACAGTAATCCAGGTGGTCTTGGATTCTGTATCTCTTCTGGTAAATCTATTGCCTAAATTTTAGGACTTTGAGAAGAGAAGAGTAGAATTAGGACATTCAAATCAGAATCTAAGTCCCATGTTTTCTCTCTCATTCTCTCTTTTACTAGAATTTAGTTCCCCATATCTGGTCTGGTGCAAGACACGAGTAAGAGGAGGAGGGTTAGCAAGAGGAAAAGATGCAAAAAAAGGGAAATAAAAAAATCTATCTCAGCAAATATTTTTAGGACAATCATTTATTATACACTGAACCCATATAATTTTTTGAAAAGCCAAGATGTTGATAAAATTGTTTTATGGCTCTGGTGTGTGTCATTGAAATATTTAGTCTCTGTGTATTCAGGACATTCAGGCAAATGTGTCCCAGATTTGTCAAGATGGGGTAAATAGGCAGTATAGATGAAACACATTGATTTATTTCCTACCACATATATTTCCTCATATTTGTAGCTACACTGACATAATGCTGAGTTAATATAACCAAAGTTGGGCAAAGTTTATACGCTCTCCAAAATCTACAAAAACTCATTTAGCTCTAAAGGTAACAACACATGCAATTAATTAGTACTTAACAAGGAGTGCATTTATTTTTTACTGTTCATTTGCATGACTGAGTTCACCTCCCATAAATTTCTTTCCAGTGGCAGAGCTTTGATATTTTCAATGTTGATAGAGGAAATTCTAAAGAGAATTCTAAGCCACTTAAGTTACAACAGAGTAAAACTTATGAGCATTTGTCCCAGACCAGAACTATCAAGGGAACCTGAACTAAAAGGAAAATAGAGATATTCGTGGGGTAAGCACTCTTAGGGTGCTGAGAAAGACGGGCAAAATCACTGGAAAGTTTAGTAATTGAAGAATGTTTTTGATCAGGAAAGCTAATGCTGGGGCTAGACTTTTGTGCCCTCACTTTGCAGGGGTCTCTGCAGTGCCCAGTGCACACATGAAGGAATGCTGCTCTTCCATAGAAATGTGTGACTGAAAAGACAGGAGCATGTCCCAGACAATCTTCTACTAAACACACTATTGTGATAACCCGAGTTTTGTATAGTTAGTTATATAATAAATTGTTCCATAATACCAAGGCTTTTAGAATTCTTCTTTGACCTTTGTTGGGAAAAATAAACCTTCTCTCAACATATATGTACACATACAGCAATGTGCATGCAAATGTCTATTGCAGTTAATCACCCTCTAAATATCTTCTTTTTAGTTCTCATGTTAAGATAAAGAAGATGATAATAAGACTCCAAACAATGATCTTTCACATTTCTGGTCTAAAGCAGAGGATCTATTTATGCAAATATGCACTCAAAGCAGAAAAGCATAAGATGAATTCTTTTCAGTTGAAGTTTCTCTATCTTTCCAAAGTACAAAACAAGTTTCAAATGGAACACTGAAATAACCTGAACACCTTGCTTACATCAGGATTAATGACTGCACTGAAGGGTTCTTCCTTAGTGCGGCTCACTCTCCATGCCTCCCTGCCTTCCTGCTATTGACGATCCCAGAAAATTGATAAGTAACAAAGAGCCTATATATTTCAGAAATTATAAAGCAAGGGCAGATAACAAAAAGAAATCAATCATTTGATGAATTTCATAAGACTTCTGGCAGGGATGGTCTTTTCACATCCCTGTGAGAGATAAAGATATGACATAGCAGAGGCACTATGTCATGAAGACTGAAGACGAAGAGTTAGGTCTGAATTCAGGCCCTGTCATTTACTAGGCAGAAGGAAACTGGCAAAGTTTTTTTTTATTTTTTTATTTTGCTGAATCTCATGTTTCTCATTTATAAAATGAGCATAATGAGATTAAATAATACAATTTGAGGTTCTTAGTTCCTTCTACAAAATATTTGTTCAATATGACTATAATTATGATATGGTTGTATAACTTTGAATATAAGCTTATTATTTTCAGTTGATACAAATGAGAACAGAAGATTGTCTATTAGGGTAGAAGATAAGAAGATCATTTGTTGTAAGATTTCTTTAAAACACCATTAGGTAGACTCTTAAAAACTCTCACAAACTCCAAAATAATATCACCAATATAGGTATTAATTTTGCAGAGTAGAAATATGGGCTTATAACTCAAAGAGATCTTAAAGATAAATTATCCCATTCAAGTACTGTATAAAAGAAGTGAGGCAAATGATGAGTAATGCGTCAGTTCTTTCAACCACTATTGAGCACATTTGTGTCCTGCATGTATTACTTTGGAAATACAGAACTACATAGAATGTGACACTTTTTTGTAATCAATTCATACAATTATTAAGAGAAAAACTCAGATGTATTGGCCATATCCTTAAACTGGACCCGATATTCTGTATCTCATAATGTTGTATGAGAAAAATAATTATGAGTTGTTTTTTTTATAAAGACAAATTAATTCTAATCTTTGGTATACTCTCTTATCATTGAGAAACATTTTATATATGAATTCCTATGAATAATCACTCTCATCCTTTTTCCCATATGGAGTGAAATTAAATATTTATATTTATTTTTTTTAAATAACACTATATTGAAAACACTTGCTTATAACATGATAGAAGTTAGTACTATTTTACTAGAGAAAAAGAGTTTAAAATTATATCCTTTGTCATTGTTACATGGTGTTCCCGAGTGAATATAATTTTCAAATCAACTGCTTTGATTTGAATACACTGCCACTTGCTTATCATAATGGAATACAGTGTGCGCTTTCCAGTATGTGTGTGAGGGGAGTAAAATAATATAAAAATCAATTTGAAATTATTTCATTTAAATGTGATGGTTGCTATATATTATTTTATTTTGAATATAGGTAGAAGTTTACAAATGTCATTAAATAATATTACAAATAAATAAATGTTAGAAAATATTACTCAATTTTATTAAATTAAAATAACAATGTATAAATATTCCACAAAATCTGTGCAGGGTCCTTAAAAAGATAATAAAACTTTAATTATAGACAAAAGATAAATTTAAAATAAATGGGAAACATAGAATGCTCGTTACAGGAAGTACTAAATATTTAAAATATGTTATTTCTACAAATTCATATGTAAATATAATAATAAACTCACAGTCAAACCACAAAATTATTTTTTCCCAAAATGAGGAGATTATGAATATTATTCAAAAAAGTTAGTGGCTGACAAATGATATTCATGGGGGAGAGGTCTTGCATTTTAAGACATTAAAATTATTTATAAAGTTAGGATAATTTTAAAATGTCAGCACTTGTGCCACAATCGATAAATAGGTAGAAATACACACCAAAAATCCAGGATAGACATTCATCTGTAATTCATTATGTTATACCTGGGACATCTATTATTTATGAAAATCCACCAATACAACTCATGTGGTTTTCCCCAAATTGAACGGATATGTATTATTTATGTATAGTTAAAAAAAAGGGGGCTATGTAAAAAAAAAGTTTGTACTTAACATGCTGGACATTTTTTTCTGCTTTAATAAAGATGGTATTAAAAATTAAAGATGGTAGTTATATTTGAAACATTTAACAATATTGAGATAGTTGATTGTATTATACTCCAAAATAAATTTCAGATAAAAAATTATATAGTGTAATGAATTATATATAATTAAATAAAAAATCGTAGAAAAATCGTTTTAGAACAGAGAGCAGTAGAACAAAAGATTCAGTTTGGGTTTTTAAAAAAAGTCTGTATATGTGTGTTTCTTAAAATAAGAAACTGCTGAATTTGTAAATGTGTTGGTGACTCTAGTGGCATCTCTTGAACATTGACAGTACATGGGTGTATTGCATAGCCCACCGCAGCCACAGCCAAAACTACGGTAGGAGAGAAACCCACAGCTCTGGTTCCCGTGTTCTAGACAGACCTGCCCATATTAACAGAAGATGGATTCAATCCACTGCCCCTGACAAAATCAATGAGGGACTTTTGAAAATGTTTCAATAAGGGGAAAATGTCATTAAGAGAGAGAAAAAAATAGTTTAGAAAAATATTCAACCTCTTCAGAATTCAGTGGTTATATGACTTCAATAATAATTCAAAACTCATTATTTCTAGTAAATAAAAATGAGAAAAAAGATAAAAAGGCATTGAAATTCAAATGATAAGATTATAAATTACAATGTCGTGTGAATACTATGGAAAATTGAATCAGTTAAATGTTTACAAACTTTCAGAATGCAGACATAAAAATAAAAAATGAATATAGATACAGAGAACAGATAATATACAGATGAGTATTCTTTCTGGAAGAGATCCCAGAATAAAGTGAACAAAAGCAATAAACAGAGACAGAAAACATTATTTATGACCTGTGGAGGAGATCTCAGGAGATGTAAATTTGTATATCAGAAGGAGTTCTTGCAAACTAGGCTACACTAATAGAAGGAAATGAAAAGCTAGATATAAGCAGATAAAATTCTGGCATTTCAAAGATAAAGAAAAAAATCTTCAAAAATATACATATGGATTTAAGCTGTTGTTTGTACTTAGATATTTCCACTGATCCATCAGTATTCTGTCTACTCTTTTATTTATTTATTTATTTATTTATTTATTTATTTATTTATTTATTTATTTATTTAGTTTTGCACTATTCCACTTACCTAGATTCTAAGTAATAAGTGTCCCTGCCACTGTCAGGGTCTTATAAGTTACCAAACTTCTCATCAAGAGAACAAGTGGGCTTAGCAAGTTGTTTCATGTCTCCTGTATAACACCTGCATACTACATTAAAATACACCAAAATGACCTGTATACAACTAGCCAATGACTCTCCATGGTCCTTAGGATGAAGTTCAACAGCATCACCGGTGCCCGGTCTTCGACCTCTCTCCAACTCCTTTGTTGGGTAATGCCATCATATCTTGTTTCCATTTTATTGTGTTATTATATTATTTTTCACTCAGAGTTTTTCATATTCTAATCCATCTACTTAGTTTTTCCAACCCCATTCTTCACACCTGCAAGGTCTATTTTCTCTGACTACTCCCCAAACAATGAACAATGGAGTTGATTTCCTCTACATGCCCTAACATACTTCTCTTCCTCACTATAGTCTTTATACTCTGTATTCTTGCCCTAGGCAATCTCATCCACATCTCTGAATTCAATTACTATATGCTAATGATTCTCTCATTTGTATCTCTCCCAAACTTCTGCTTCTCCTTGTCCATATGTACGATTGCTACCTGAAGTTTTCATTCTACTTAGAAGTTTCAGCAATGCCTTCAACTCAACATTATAAATTATAGCCTATGCATTGTCTTCTTTCCCCCCAATTTTTCCCATTTAGTGGTTCAAATGTTAGTCAAGGGCATCACTATTAACTGTTAAAAATGCAGAAACCTGATTCATTCTTAAAAATCTCTTCATGAGTTTTTTTCAATTCATCACATCTTTGCAATTATATTTCATAGATTTCTTTGAATTTTCCTACTTTTTTGGATTTTCACTTAATCTTCACTACTACCACCTCTTAACTGTACTCCTTCCAATTCTTTATTCCTACTGCTGATGGAGTTTTTGAATTTAATATAAACCAGATTATGTTTTACCACTCCTGCAAAACTTCCCTAACATGGCTTTTCAAGTGCCAGGTGAACTTCCAAACTCATGTTTGTGCTGTTTTCTTCTCACATGTTTTAATTCTAGCCCCAGTGGCCTTTGATTTTTCAGGTATTTTAATGTTTTACACACCCTCTGAGTAGCAATGCAACCTCTGTTTCAACTAGTCAATTTCTCTTCCTCCATCAGCTCTTAGCTGAGAAATTATTACCTCAGGGAATGAGAAGTCAGGTCAGTGAAGAAAAATGCTTATACGAAAACTTGCAGAGATTTATAGCTAGAGCATTATTTTATTAAAATGACAACAATATGACACTGAATCACATGCACAAATCACAATGCCATGTTGTAGGTGAAAGTGTTATAAGACTTTATAGGTATAAACAATAAGGTTTAGAGAGTTTATGTAACTTACTGAATGTCACACAGTCTATAAGGGGTGAAGGCATCACCATATAATTAATCATAATACTGCCTCAGAATCAGAGTTTCCTTCCATGTTACTTTTTTATTGCAACTTAAAAATGAAACAAGCCTGGGTCATGGGAGTCTTTGGACTGTTATGGAAATGATGATACTGCCTGATCTAAAATGCAGTCTAATTATTTCTTAAAATTCTCAATAATTTTTTTCTGATATTTATTAGAAATATTTTATTATACAAATGTATCACCATTATTGTGTGTCATAGTTGAAAATGTCAACCTATATATGAGAAAAGATATTAACTGTGATAAAATAATATTTTCAATTTTATTTTAACATTTCTCATTGAGAGATGAAATGAAGTACAGTGTTCTTTCAACTTTTATGTCGTATTAGTGATTTTGATATCTTTAGATTCAAATTGTATACAATATAGTTTATGATGAAAAAAATTTTAAAGGTTTGATCATTCCAAGAATTATTTACTATTAAATATGGTATTATGCTAGAACAGAATTGTACAATGATTCATTAAATAATTACAATACATCAGATAATAAGAACAAAAAAATAAATGAAACATGATCTTGGAAATGGACAGCTGATACCTAGGCTGTAGTGTTTCCTCTTGACATAAAAAATTCTATATAATGTTGGCTGGCTGGTGTGCCTCAGTGGTTGAGCGTCGACCCATGCACCAAGAGGTCGCTGGTTCAATTCCCGGTCAGGGCACATGCCTAGGTTGTGGGCCAAATCCCCAGTGGGGGGCATGCAGGAGGCGGCCAATCAATGTTCTCTGTCATCAATGTTTCTATCTCTCTCTCCCTCTCCCTTCCTCTCTCTCTAAAAATCAATAAAAAAATTTTAAAAAATTCTATATAATGTTAACATCAGAAAAGAGCAGTGGAAATAAAAAAAAAGACCATTCTGGAATCATGTCTGCACACATGTTATGCCTCTAAAAAATATCCCAGAAAAATGTCTCTCTAGATACCCTGAGTAACAACTGCCTCTTTACCAAAGACAACTCTAACATTGCTCATTCCTCTCACCTTCTAGATAAGAATTATTTAGATACCCAATTCTTGAATTATTCCTGTTTCTTGCCAGCATGCAACCCAGGAGAAAATGTTGATTCCATGAACACTCTCCAGAATCACTTAACACAGACCAAATCCAATGGAAAACCTTCCAAATTTCCTCTTACTCAAATATTTACAATTCCTTTAAAGTTGTTGTCTTAACTACAGCAAGTTAATAAACTCATATTTTAAAGCTATAATTGTCTTCCAGGTAATCTTTTCATGCAGGACTTCAACAGGACTGTGCAACAAAATTAGACCAGTGTGGTTAGAACTTAATTTTCAACTAAGCGTGGTATGTAACACTTTGAAGAGGTTGGTAAAGACCAGATTGGTCAAGGTCAAATAGGTCTAATTAATATTTATTTTATTTTTATTTAATGTGCAAATGAATTTAGACAGGTTCAATAATTGATACCTGTAATTTATATTTTAATTATATATATATACATACATGTGTACATATGCATGTCAGTTTTACTTTTCTTTTAACTTTATTAGGATTTGGTGTGTTGCCAAAAATGAAGCTTTTTAAAAAAAATTTTTTTTTTCTTTATTGACTTTAGAAAGAGAGGAAGGGAAAGAGAGAGAGAGAAACATCGATGAGCGAGAACATCGATTGGCCGCCTCCTGCATGCCCCCCACTGGGGATTGGGCCCACAACCTGGGCATGTGCCCTGACCAGGAATTGAACTGGTGACCTCTTGGTGCATGGGTTGACACTCAACCACTGAGCCACACCAGTCGGGCCCATAAATGAAGATTTTGTCTGTATATAATTTTATTATTTCAGTAACAGTTTAATATGGCCCTATGTCTTTATATCAAAGTGAGTTTCTCCTTTTTTATAAGAACATAATGATATTGAGTATAATGATACTACTACTTCATGAGTTTTCAGCAAATGTTTCCTGTCTCCTTGGCCGGCAAGTTGAAAACAACCCACTCCTATCACCAGAGGAGCCCAATGACAACAATATGGAACCTTCAGTTACTGGTCTGTAGTGAAAAACAAACAAAACAAAACAAAAACAAAAACACATTCCTAATGTTCATGAAAATTTTCAGAAAACTTGATAGGAAATGATCAAAAGTTCCTATTTCTTATTTCAATTTATCTTGAAAATGAGAATAAAGGGAGTCCAAATTGTTACCATCTTCAAGACTATCAAGAGAAACATTCTGGTAGTTGCTATTTAGGAAGAAATAATGTTGGGTGGCCATACTCATGAGAACACAGTTTCATAGATTCTTGCTAAATGGCTATAAAGTCTTAACATATAAAGGTAAGATGATTTTCAGTGATCTATCCAAAGAGAAGTTATTATTTCATACCATGATTTATAACAAAATCATGAAATATTCATGTCATTATTGAGCTCTTCTATTGGCCCAATACTGAGATTGGAATACAGAAATACTAGGCAAATAATTTCAAGACAGATTTATAGAGGACAAGAAACCACCAAGCAGATTAGATTACCCTTTCTCTCAAGACAATTTTGAAAACAAAAGCTGTTATTCCATTAAAACAAACAAACAAATAAATAAACAAACTCCCATCCTATTGTTAAGCCTTCAGTCTCTAAAAAAAAACAAACAAATCTCTAGTGAGTCAACTGTGATTCCCAGTAACTGAGTAAGCAAGGAACATGACATTATTTTCCATTAGTTATTCTAATTTCCGAAGAAATTAATGTCCACTAATCAGATTCCAGGTGAGCTTTTCCTCTTCTTCAGGAAAAAAATATCTGAGTAGACAGTCAAAAATCCCTGTCCTTGCTACCACACCGATCTACACGTTCTCTACTTTTCTATATACAGCTATCTGAGATACATCTCTGGTCTATGCTTTCAAAGACTCTAAAACTGCCGGGAACACCAAAGAGTATCTTTCCCCCCAAGGAATACACATTCTTCCATACCAAGAAACCTCTTCTAAGTGGTGGAGACCCTCATCCTTCTAAAACGAATTCAAGGAACCAGACTGTTGATCTGGACTAGAATTTTCTCAGATGGACAACTACTTTTGCTATGATGCTTTTCTCTAGAAGCTAAAAGGCTCCTAAACCTATATTTAAAAAAATCAAACACTCTGACTTAAAACACAGTATGCCTTATATCCTTTTCCTAATAGTCATTATGATACAAAACTTGTTGTGTTTGTTTCTTACTCTTCTATCCACTTTTTCCCCCACAGTGCTTTTTTAAAATTTCACTGCCTTGGTCCTACTTCTAATTCCTTCTTTCCCAAGTCAAACTCAACATTTCAAAAGCACTGAAATCCACTGTAGGTAGGAGGAATATCTGATTCAGTGGTTCAGTGGGAAGAGGGAATAATAACACCATGAAAGGGAAAGAAGAGGCTGAAACAATCCAAAGACATGTTCAGAGAATGACTAAGAAGCAGCTAGTCAAGAAAGTGTCCTGCAAAGGGGTTAGTGTATTTGAATGTTTCCAGTGCTGGTGCCATGAAATATTCTGATTTAGACAAAACTACACAGTTTATTTGAGTCAGATTAATAGATCAAAACCTGCCATCAGTTCAATTAATTTGAATAAGCAACCAATTCTATATTCTGTAATAAATTGTCTATTGCCTGGCTGGTGTGGCTCAGTGCACCAAGAGGTCACTGGTTTGATTCCTGGTCAGGGCACATACCCAGGTTGTGGGCCCAATCTCCAGTGGTGGGGGGAGTGCAGGAGGAGGCCAACTGATGTTCTCTCTCCTCGATGTTTCTATCTCTCTATCCCTCTCCCTTCCTCTCTAAAATCAATAAAAGAAAAAAAATATCAAAAGTAAATAAATTGTCTATTATCTGGAGCAATTTATATATTAATGTTAAAATGTATCTAGTAATGCTAAAAAATCAAAAGAAATCTAGATATTAATACCTTATCTATTGAAGCAAGGATTGATCAATTGTTGATCTCTGTATTAAAGGAATATTTTAATAGAGTCCTAAATCTAAATTATTTGAAACAGCATGCCAACATTTTAGTTATAGGAAAAGCTTTTAAAATGTCTGAATTTTAATGTACTGTCATTTTTATATCATGACTCTAGTTGTATTATGAGAACCAATGATGTATAATTTGGGACAATAATATTCCTATTTCAAAGAGTTATTTGTATAATTTTTATGATGAATAAATATTTGTTATATCAATATAAAGTATATTCACTTCAAATAGCCCTCCACTAGGCAAAACCAACCAAGGTTTGTAAACAAGAAAGAAAGCTTTATCTGGTTTCTTAGGGTTTGTAGTCTACTAATAATTGTTTCCATTCTTTTCAGATACCTCTTTGAATAGTACTAATACTCGCGGTCAAAGGCCTTATAAATGTGCCTTCTCACTTTTCTCTCATTTCTCTCAAGATAGCTGGCCTTGCCTGCTTGTCATAGCTGGCTCTGCTTCACCCTAAGACTGAATCTTTTGGCACTGGGGATAATGTTCTTGGAGCTGTGCTTGACAATTGTTGCCTCTTTCGCAGACATTCACTGGATACTGCAGCTTGGAAATTGTAGCCTCAGAAATGACTGCTGACCCATAACATATTTTAACCCACTGGATTAATTTTATTATGGCTTTGTTATCTGCTGAATATTTGTGGCCCTCCCTACCCTAATTCATATGTTGAAGCCTAGTACTCAATGTGATGAATTTGGAAGTGGGGCCTTTAGGAGGTAATTAGGTTATGAGGGTGAAGTCCTTATGAATGGGATTAATGCTCTTATGAGAAGACCCCAGAGAATGCTCTCATCTCTTCCACCATGTAATGACACAGCAAAAAGATGTCTGTCTATGAACTGGGAAGTGCACTCTCATCAGAAAGAGATCTTGATCTTGTACTTTCCAGCCTCTGGAAGTGTAAAACAAATAAATGTCTGTGGTTTCTAAGCTGCTCAGTCTTTGGTATTTCTGTTGTAGCAGCCCTAAATGACTCAGAGAAGCTCCAGTATCTTAAGTGTGTCCTGATGTTAATGTTTAATAGGGAACATCTTAATCTTTCTCACGTGTGATACAAGGTGTCACTGTTCTCAAAGCAATTTTATGTTTCATGTTAAATATTTCATAGTTATTTCAGGTTTTGTACTCACTCCTACTTCTCACCCTAGCAGCCAGACACAACAAGTCTACCAGAGCTGATCTTAGAGATAATTCCAATGACAGATACACTCATGAATTCAAATATGCGTCTCTTCTTTGTTTTCTGAGCCAATGTTATTGTACCAAATTGACTTACTAACTCACTGTTCCCTTAAGATTCGTTAATTCTCAGATTTTTCTTCCTGAAATTAGGGTTTCAATAAACTGTTTCCCACTACTTATCCAGTAATTCTCGGAGTTTTGATTATCGGTGAGAAACTTAATGCCGCCTCAAGTAAAATCCCTATGATAAGGTCACTTTAAGTTAATGACATTTAACTGGTGGTATTGTACAACTGTAAAACATATGAAAAATTGCCAAACCCCAGGGAAAATATAATATAAAAAGCTTTACTAAACAGTAGGGAAAAATTATGAGTCCCAACATATTTTTTTGAATACAGTGTAATAATGTCACATGAACTCAGTTCAATATTATTTTAATGAATAGTTTCTCTTGTTCACAGTTGTTGGTGATTCAATGTAATCAAGTAATATTTAAATAACGATTTTGTAAAGTTTTGCAAATTCTTTTTTAAACTAACAAAAAATCCAGCTTTTTTTCAAGGCATCTAATCGCTCCTATAATTGTAATAGTATATAACATAAGAGAGAGTAAATTATTATGTGGAATCCAAAGGAGGCTGAGGATGCTGAGAATAACTTCATATAGAAACTTGTACTGAACTGTGATGAAAACCAGACCTGGGATTGAAATAGCTAGGCACTAAAGATACCTATCCATGTAAACAAAGGTTTGGTGTTTGATATTACAGGGTGAATGTAGAATAATGAAGATTAAGTTTGACTAAAATATCCAGAAAAAAAAAAAAAAGAGCTAAAGTGGAACAAGGATGTATAACATAGAATACCTTGAATACCAGGAGACTGGTTTTTCTTAATATGTTATGAAATAGGGAGACAATCATTTTTAGACAAAAGAGTGACATGATCATAATTTTAAAAAATAATTAGAGCCCGGCCAGTGTGGCTCACTGGTTGAGCATTGACCCATGCATTAAGAAGTCATCAGTTCGATTCCCAGTCAGGGCACATGTCCAGGTTGTGGACCCGATCTCCAGTGGGGGGCATGCAAGAGGGGGCCAATCAATGTTCTCTCTCATCAATGTTTCTATCTCTCTCTTCCTCTCTCTCTAAAATCAATAAAGAAAAATATTATTTTTAAAAATAAAAAAAAATAGAAATAGTCTTTAGATGGTGTTGAGAATAGGATCACGAGGAGAGGTTGATGGTTTGAAGTTATAAAGGAACTCTAGATCACTAAAGTGAGTAATAAAGTATTTCTGGGTTAGCATCACTTCTAAAGTTTTATGCACTGTGATATATTTATGCAATAAAGTAAATAAAAGCACCTTTTGTGCTCCATAAACGGGTCTATGCCTCTGCACTTTGTATACTGGTCCATATCTTCATGCCATAACCGACCAAATGGCATACTTCCTGGAATTGTTCATCCAAGGAGAAAATAAAAGTAATAACGTAAGCAGTTGGTTAGAGTACAGGATTTAAGACTTCAAACATATTTAAAGCTCAAATAAATGTATTCACTTTTAGTCTATTATAGCATTAATACACCTATTTTGACTACTAAATTCAAGTCAGACAAAAGTCTTCAGATGTTAACAGTTACGAAAAAGATTTTATTGTGACATAAAATGTAATCAAAGTAAACATATGGAATTCTACAATCCTTTTTACATGCAGCTCTGAAGCTCATTGTTTTTCAGCCTTTTTCTTCTCCTCTATGTTAGAGTACAGACAGGCAGTTGATCATTTTACAGCTTTTACAACATTTCAGAAAGCAGAACTTCTCATATGTTGTAGTATGAACCCATGATTTACTGATTTCTTAATGAAAAACATGACTTCCAAGCCTCCCTTCATTCAAATAAAATTAGGTTGCGATATACATTGAGATCACTACGGAACACTTTTCTCATTGAAGTTGCTTCGTACACGACAGTTGTTTCGACAACCACACATCTCTCTGTGTATTCCTCTCCGTCGTCCCCCTTGCTATACCCACTCACAGGCTGTGATCAGTGTTAGCAAACAGCTTCTCTGGTGCTGAGCATTTTCTGGTAAGCATCCTGCAATCCACAGGCCAAACAAAATCTTCCATTTCATAGCCGAATAAATTAAACATTGGTAAGTCTGTTCTTCTGTTCTTACCGAAATTAAAAGGACAGTATCTTAATCTACAATAATATTACACAAGAACAAAGGTTACATGTAAATGAACAGTAATGTTAAGAGGCAGTGTGCTCTGCTCTCTGGCTAGCAGAGTGTACATGTTGTTGTGGGGGAAATTTTGCACTTTAAATTTTTATCATTGTCATGTACGATTTATTAAACACTGATATATATTTATTGAGCTAGGTCTCCAAGCAAGGTTTACAGCCCTGATATTTAAGAGCTAGGATTTTAAACCAGGCAATGTTGATAAAGTTGATTGTAAAATGCTGGTACTTGAAAAAGAGAAATTAAAAAATTGGATGAGGGGAGGGATGTAGCACTGAGGGCAGACAGGAAGAAAAAAAAAAAAAAAAACCTCTGCAGTTTATCTCTAGAAGAGATAAAACTGTGTTAAACAAGAATTTTGTGTCCAAAAAATATCTAACTTTTATCCATTTACTCTCATTTGCTAGGCAATAATAAAAAAAAAAAAATTACCTAAAGGCTAGGTTGTAGGAAAAGATAATGAGTCTAGGTTAAGATAAAACATGGTCTGCAAGGTACAGACACTATCTGCTATAAGTTATTCTATGAAGAAGTAAAGTTGTGTAACTATTTGTGTGTGGAAGTGAATTTGAGGAAACTCCTCAGACTTACCTGGGCTTGTTCTCCTTTGATCATCCGTGTCAGTGATAGTAACTATTTTAGTTAAGGTTTCCATACATTTGTTCTTTCTCTGATCTCTTCTGTCTCTCAGCAGATAATCTTCAAAATGGCACCATGGAGTAGAAAGCCAGTAAAAATTTAAAATTAACCAAGGCTGTGCAACAAATCCACTTAAAATTGCATCCAATTTAGGAATCTTATATTCTTTCACACACTGAATTGTTTACACAAATTAGGAGAAGATCACCTCGCCTCCAACAACTAAGATTGAATGAGTCAAGGAGGAATACAGTGTGTGCCTTTCTTTTTTCCTCTCTTACTCAATGAGTACTGTCCCCACTGTCACTCCCCTTGACACTGAAGTGCCTCCAGGTATTCTTGAAAACTTTCTTTAAAAAAATTCAAGCTGCTCGGCTGGTGTGGCTCAGTGGTTGAGCGTCAACCCATGCACCAAGAGGTCACCAGTTCGATTCCTGGTCAGGGCACATGCCCAGGTTGTGGGCCTGATCCCCAGTGGGGGGCATGCAGGAGGTGGCCAGTCGATGTTCTCTCTCACTGATGTTTCTATATCTCTCTCCCTCTCCCTTTCTCTGTCTCTAAAATAAATTAAGAAAAAATATTTTTAAAAAAGAAAAAAAAAAAAAAACTCAGGTAACCTGATACCCTTTGACTGAAACTCAACTCATCACAGTGCTTCAGGGTTAACTTTTCCTGTAAGAATATATGATAACTTCTATAAAAAGCCAAAAAATTTAAGATAGTTTATTTGGCTTTCATAACATATACTAGGCTTCAGAGCTACTTGCAAATACTCACTGTCTGAAAATGTAGGCATTACACATTAAAGGAATTGTGAGCTAGGATTGCTTTTACTTAAAGTAAGTTTGCTAAATAGGGAAAACTTGTGCGACATTATTTAAATGAAGTCACTTCATGGGTCTGACAGTGAATTTACTAACTATGGCAGCACTCAGAGAGGGTCAATCTGTAAGAGGTGGCTCTTATGACCAAAACTCACAAAGTCTGATAAAAGCCGGAATTTCACTTTTTCTTTGTAATAACCATTGCAAAAGTCGTGATAACATTGGAACGTTGAATTATGAGCATTATTTTCCGTGCTAAGAAATCTATTTTGAAAGTTAAATTTTAATAAGAAACTTGTTAAGTATGGACTGAGAAGGTGGAAAATGTATTTCTGTCATGCATAGTTTAATGACATGTGACGGCCTACGGTGCAGAATACCTCCACCTGCACAGGGAGAATACATACCTCCTAAGTAGAGTACATCCCTCTCTTAAGTCTACTGAAGAGGAAATTTTCCTTTGGAGATTTATAAATGTGAAATGCAGACTTTGTTTCTGATACCCCTGTTTTGCTTTTTCATGCTAAATATATCTCTCCTTTAAATATTCTATTGCAAATTGTTAGATAGAGCCTGCTTTCAAGCTCATTGCCTTTTTGCAAATTACCCTTAAGTGTAAGTATTATTAGGAAAATATTTTATTTTGGTTAATTTACTATAAGTTTAAGCTCTTTCATGCTGTGAAGAGGACTGGATCACAAAAATCAATCGACTTCTAACCAGTTGTTTTTCCATTCCACCTCATTTAGACTAATCACTTGTCCCAGCCAGTGTAGCTCAGTGGTTGAGCATCGACTCATGCACCAAGAGGTCACCAGTTCAATTCTCAGTCAGGGCACATGCCCAGATTGTGGGCCAAATCCCCAGTGGGGGGCATACAGGAGGTGGCCAATTGATGTTCTTGCTCATCGTTGTTTCTATCTCTCTCTCTCTCTCTCCCTCTCCATTCCTCTCTCTAAAATCAATAAAGAAAAAAAATTTTTTAATTAAAAAAAAAAAAGACTAATCACTTGTTACAAAATCTCTACACTGGGTGACTATAGCTCTTAGCATATCTGGTTTTCTAATTCCATCCATAGACTCCAAGAAACTGATGTATTTAAGCTTGCTAAATGAACAAACTCTTCAAATATAACCTATTAATTGGGCCCACTGGTGAAATAGGAATAACTTCCTTTCTTTTTTCACTTTCCTCTGGAGAAATTCATACATGGCTAGGACTCTTCACCTGGAACATGTTTTTAGAAGATCTTTCTGCTTTACTCATTTGAATTAGATACATTTTATTTCAAACATGCCAAACAGCCCATCTATGTCTGACATACAGTTATATATTTCCAATTGACTATTTTTTAATCATAGGGAGAGTATGCAAATAACCAGTGGACTTTAAAATGATAAACTTGTAATCTTTACATATCATTCTCTATTCATAATAACAATAAATCATCACATCATACCCATCTTCTGAAATGCTCTTTATGTCTGCCCCTTCCTGTCTAGTCTTAGTGATACACTTATTCAGAATCAGATTGGTTCACCGGCTTTCCAATGATCACTTGAACTACTAGCTTTTGACTCTCATGCTAAATGATGAATTGTCCCCCTGAAATTCAGAATGTCCTATTGTGCTAACACTACAGTTTAAAATATTCATTAATTTTAATAAGAGACATTGTTAGGTCTGAATTTTCTGCCTGCATTTTAATGTCTTTGATGGTTTTTATCACTCTTCACCAAACACTATCCCTCCAAAGTTTTTGACAGTAAAAGTTACAAACAACTACTTTTAGAAGAGTTATCTCTTAAAGCACATAATATCCAATGGCTTTCCATATTTTCACAATTTTTCACTTCCTGCTGCTTGAAATTCTCCCTTATTATTCTTCCAACATCTCATCAGTTACATCTGAACTCAAAGTCAAGCTTCCTTACAAAATATACATTGGAATATTTATTCTATAAAACCTTTATTGTAGCTCTTTTCAGCATCCTTCATTTGAGTGTATGAATTATATCTAGCTGTATGATTCATTGTGTGTATCTTGCTTCCTCAGTTAGACAGTGGGTACAAAGGTCAAAACTATGGAATAAGAGAGAACTGTTGTACATATATTTCCCCAATATACATGAAGGCAGGGAAATTATATGCACATTCTTTCGTTCCCTTGTAGAATCCATTCCAATTCAGAAAACATATTTTGGGCTCTGTTTTTATTTGCTTGACATAGTGGTATGTTTTGGACAAATGCAATTTAAAGAAGATTATGGAGGGAATAAACCTTGTCTGCTCCGTCACATTTAAGCTGTAACCACTCATTGCCTGTCCGTGCAGCATCCAATGGCATGAATCAAGGCTCCTCCTCAAGGACTATGAGCAGGGAGCAGTTCAGTTTGCAGCCTAATGCGACTGCACTGAAATGTGATCTTATTAGAACTTATGTCAGTGAACCTGTCAGATTCAACACGAGTTCCTGTCATTGTCTCTGGAGCAGTGAGGTATTACTTTGATTGATCTGCATAGTTGCCAACTGCTTGACATCACTCATCTTTTTCCTGGGCTTTGAATGAGTTTGTGGCTATCAATCAGCATATATATATAGAACATTTTTTTATCAAGAAACTCTTGTGACATTAATATTACTAAATCCCTTGTGATTTGAGCCAAATGTATTGGCTTAGAAATGTCTCATCTGTGATAGTACAAAGAATATTTGCACTTTGAGTTATATTTCAAAATTTAGTAGAGTCTCATGCTTATCATAATTAGCAAGTTATTAATATTAATAATAAGAAGAAAGCAAAGTGGAGGCCAGACATTACAAGCATGTTCATCTAAGAAGCTTCACCAGGAAATTACAACTTCATACTCCCCAGGGAACCACTGGTCCATTCCCTGGAGATCACTGTGGGGAAGAATAGAACAAAGAGAGTGATGGATGTTTGCACAGTAAAGTCAGGGTGTCCTAGGGAAGGTGCTTGCCTGTCAGTCTAACCATGGAAAAACATAATTGGCTAGAAGGGTGAAGCCACTGCAAGGGTGTGAAATCTTGAAGGGTTAATTGGTTAAGCTCCTGGTTATAATCCCCAGACAAAGAGCTCCCCCTTTTTACTTGGCTCTTGCTTTTTGTTCACTGTTGCACTCACTTGCTCTGTGACCCACCCTCACCCACCATGAGGCCTTAAGCAGCCGCATGGCCCAGGGACACGCAGACCCCACAAGCAATGGACCGCAGCTGGGAACACAAGGCAAGCTAGCCAGATGCTGGACTGGACTGTGCTTAAATATGGAGCCAAGACTCTGGGAAGTGGCCTTAATTTTAGCCCTGCTGAAGACAAGGATGTGCTTTTTTTCATAGGGTGACAGAGGGAAATGTGACATTGGAAACCCAGGGGTTTAAGTTCTTGGAAACAAAAATCACTCATCTCTCCACGTAAGTCTCAGGAAATTTCTTTCCTTGCAACATTGAAAAAACTCCACTTCTACCAGTAACAGATGGGGACAGAAGGGTACCCCTCCAATATACACTTTAAGGAATAAAACTTTAAATAACTGTATTTCCATTCCTTACTATAAAAATATAGGAATTTGTCCTGGTCAGGTGGCTCAGTTGGTTAGCGTGTCATCCGATACGCCATGGTTGTGGTTCCATCCTGAGTCAGGACGCTTACAAGAACAAACCAGTGAATGCATAAATAAGTAGACAACAAATTTCCCTCTCTCTCTCTCCACTTCCTCAATCTCTCCAAAATCAATATGAAATTTTTTCTTTAAAAATATTCTTGAAATTTGATTTTACAACATAAAGAAGAGTGGCAATTATAAAAGCATGGTAGCATCAAAGGTTTTACTGATAATGTATAGTGTACAAAATGCTAATGATTCTACATACATGTGACTTTGGAATGAATGTTATTCCTAACTCAACATGATGAAAGACTTTTAGTGAAGAAAAATTTAAAGTGTTGTCCTAGGGGAAGTTAGTCTAATTGATTTCCTTGTCTTTTTTTAAAAAATCTCTAAACAAGAGTAATAATCATTTAAAATAATTTAATTTATTTTATATAATAGTTCTTCAAATTTATGATTTCAGCCATTTTAAGGCACACTATTATTTTATGCATTGTGAATGAAGGAAAAATAAAAGCTTCCAACTAAAACAAGATAGCATTTTCTAATAGAATTCTAAAAATTGCATCATTTTTGAAATATCTACTTAGTCTTAATTAGTAAAAATTTTAACATATTTTACTCCTGAGATTTCTAAGAAGGAAACGATGAGTGAAATTCATTTGCTAACATATTGCTAAATTTCATGTTAGAAGTTAAATTCTGCTAAATTTAATTTTTGACTCAGAGCTATAAATATTTGTATTTTTCACATAACACCATCCCCTATGCCTTCAAAAGTGTTGTTGATGCAACATTCTTCAAAGAGTGCTTATTTACTGTTTCTGAGATTTCTTATCAATATTCACACCCATTTTACAAGTTTTTGTTCATACAAGCAGGTCATAACATCTACTCAATGCCTGTCAACAGTTAACTGTGACTGTAACATGAATTCTGGTTGCAGAGTTGTTGAAATGTGACAAAATGCGCGTCGTTCAATTGATGAAATGTTGTATAATAGTGTTTTCCACAGCCTTACAAAAATGCTAATCAAATAATCCAAAACAGTGCTACTTTGTAAAAGCACATGTTAAGAAATTGTTTTGAGATTCTTCCTAGATTTGGCTGCCACTGTTATCTTCCTTAGCATTCACTGTAGAGGCAGTTCATTCTCATAAATCATCCCATACATGTTATATGGATTTTTGTTTTAAATCATCCCTTGAAATTAGCTTGGAGTCATGTCATTAGTTTTGGCCAATGTATTGTGAGCAATTAGAAGGTATATAGCTCTGGGTTAAGACTGTTAAGATCAGGAGTGCCTTCTCCTTCCTTCCATCTGATGAAGACCTTGAAATCCACATATAGAAAGATAATGATACAAGACTGAGGGAATCTGGATCTCTGAGTTATATGATAGATGTAAAACCTCCTTAATGAAAATCTTGTTTTGCTAAGCTATTGAATTCAGATCTTTTCCTCTGTTTAGTCCAATCGCAGTAAAATTCGTAGTGTCAAATTCAGGAATTATAAACTACTCCATTGAGGAATTATAAACTATGGAGCTCAGTACATTGAGCCCCATAGTTTATAATTCTTCAATAAAATGATTTAAAGATGGGTTTATTATGTATCTGGAAAAAAAAATCCTTTTCTAGTAGGTGCTTTGAACTAATTTATGAGCTGAAACACTTCCAGTTGTGAAGGAAGATAAATTATCACCAGACACTTACCTGATATTTGGATCCAAGAATTTCCCCACTGTTGCTACATGTGTGCTCCCTCTTGATTCTGCTTCTAAGTCAACAAATCAAGACATAAAATCATAATGACATTATTTTAAAAGTTTAAATCACAAAACATTCCATTCTTGATAAGGTGATAGAGCATTCATGAACATGACAGAAAATTTTTGTTGGCTCGTTGGTTATCCTAATCTTCAAAGATAAACAAATATAGAATATAATGCAATATTAGAACATTCATCTGGTTTTTTAGGAGATATAAATATTTTTCGTTTCTTATAATAACTTCATAATTGATGGTTTTAGAGGCGGAATACATCTAAAAAGGACTACAAATAAAGTTTCAGTAGCAGGGTGTCCCAGATAAATAGTCCTTCCTGCCTCAGGCCCACTTCCATGTAAACCAGAAAATATGAGTAGATGATTCCAGTCATGCCAAGAGTTCAGTGGCTGTTACTGCTCTTAATCATTCCCTCGAATTCAATCAAACATAAACACACACTCAAAACACATCCACACTAAAGCCTCAGTGCATATTCAGATTTTAAATCTATCTTTCATACATTACTTCACATTGGCCTACAGAAATTGAATTTGTAAACCAGTTTTAGATGACAGGGGTTTCACCAGTAATTTTAAACAATTCATCATTTGTTTTAAGAACAGTTGTCCTGCCCTGGCCGGTTTTGCTCAGTGGTTAGAGAGTCAGCCTGAGAACCAAAGGATCGTGGGTTCGATTCCCAGTCAAGGGCCCATACTTCGGTTGCAGGATTGATCCCTGGCCCTGGTGGGGGTCATGTGGGACGAAGCCAGTTGATGTGTCTCTCACATCAGTATTTTTTTCTCTAAAAGTCAATGGAAAAATATTCTCAGGTGAGGATTAACAAAAAAAGAAAAAAAAAAGAGGAATAGTTATCCATTGCACATTAAGTTTTAAAAACTTTATATTTATGTCAATTAATTACTTATAATATATAGATTATTATTGATTTAATTGACTTCATGAGAAACTTTGGGATTCATCTGAAGTTGATAATAAGATGACAACAGATTTAGAGATTTATGAAATATTTCTTCCAATATTAACTTTGCTGTATTATATTTAAAAAAAAAGTTAGGCCTAGCAATAATTTTTACAAAAGTAAATGATTATTATAGGCAGATAGCATAATACCCATTTTAAGAAAATCACAAATGAGGGTCATTTTATTCATCAGTTTATTTTGTTCATTAGATTCCACATATCAGTGAAATCATGTGATACTTTTCTTTCTTTGACTGACTTATTTCTCTTAGCATAAAACTCTCCAGGTCCCTCCATGCTGACTCAAAGGCTAAGAGATCCTTCTCTTTTACAGCTGCATAGTATTCCATTGTGTAAATGTACCACAGCTGTTTTATCTACTCATCTACTGATGGACACTTGGGCTGTTTCCAGATCTTAGTTATTGTAAATAATGCTTCTATGAACATAGGGGTACATATATTCTTCCTGATTGGTATTTCAGGATTCTTAGGATATATTCCTAGAAGTGGGATCACTGGGTCAAATGGCAGTTAATGACACTTTTCTTAAAATAAAGTTGAAAATGATACATATTCTAAATTTTTCATATGATCACTTTAAGTTTTTCACAAAAGCCTAGGAACCTGAAATATTTTTTTAGAGGCGTTCTATACATTGTGCAAATATTTCTAAATCCTCTGAACTATAAGAAATTATTTTGATATAATCTCTCACTATTTGGGAGCAAAGTCTATAACTATTTAGTCATGGGCAGAGTAAACTGAAAATATTAGCAGCATCTGGTTGATTAATTAATTAACTAATTTATTTAGCTATTTATTGAATGACTACTTAGTCTTATCTAAATCATGCATAGAACTTAGGTATAAAATCATATTACAGGCATGTGTAATCCTCCCACAGACTGAACAAATATGTTTAAAATGTTATATTGAAAGTCAGATTTTTAAAAGATAACAAAGTTCCCTAGGTTGCTGGTAACAACTGAATATCAAATGATTTCTGTTTAACTGTTTATTGTTCATAAATATGTGTCAAATTTACAAAACTAGGTTTTACTTGCCTTTCCAATCACCTGATTGACACCTGAATTTTCTGCTATCAAATACAACTCAATCCTTGTATGTATAATTTTTTTTATGTTTACATTTGTACATTTTTTCTAAATCCTTACTCCTGTTTTCACCATTTTTCTAGTGGCTTTAAGCTCAGTTTCATGCCAAGTTTAGATTTCTAGCCCTAGTATGTCTAAGTCCTCCGGTACTTGTTTCTTTGATTTCCTATAGACTCTTGAGCGCTTCATATATCCAATAACATTTTATATAGCATTTTTTAATTTAAAAATTAATGTTTGTTAACTATAAAAAGCTTAGCTATAGGTTAGACCAAATAAAAAATTATCTATTGCCTTTGTAACATTGATTTAAGTGTTGTTCTGCATTCTTGTGTCTATTTCTTAGCCTCTTACTTTCATCTGTAAATTTATCTCACTCTTAAGTGAGCAAATACAACATTGTAACTTGACTTATGCAATTCATATAACTAAATTTAAATATAAAAAGTCATAATGTATTCCATTTTATAAATATTTATACAGTATTTAATAAACCCTAGTTGTGAGCATTTTTATTTCCAAATGTCAACTACTATATAAAAGTGATGCAATGAATTTTGCATGTTCATGATTTCTTTCTGATTAATTCTTAAGATTCTGTATAAAAGATATGAGCATTTCTGAAGCATTTTTAAAACTACTATTTAGCATATGCTCAGTGATGAAAACATAAAAACAAAATAGACTCAGAAAAGCTCAATGAAAGGGAAAATTACCCATTCACACTTTGCGAACATTACTTTTTAACTTTTTAAAAGTCTTTCAGTCTTTGTTCCCATGCTATTTGCATGCTCATTAGACAAATGTTGTCATACTCTATGTGTGTTTATAGGGTATTTTGCAACCTAATTTTTCACATTGCAACAGTTTCTTATACATTCACATGTCAATCAATATTTCTTATAATTATATTATTAACTGCATAGTATCAAATCAAGAAAGAAAACATATCTAACCATCAACTCTTTAGGTTATTTCCAACTTAACATTGTGGTTAATATGTTAAAACTTTTTAAACATTTATGATTGAATAATAAACATAATAAATGTCCTTGTAGTTATCTAATTGTTCTAATACAATTAACATTATCTACTGCATGTAGATTTTCTGGGTCACTGTTTAGCATATATTTACATATTTTAATAAGTACTGCCAAAAGTACACTAGAGAAGAACTTATGATAATTTATGTACCAACCAGCAGATGGTTTTCTGGCTTTATCAGCACACTATCTGGCATAAAAATTTTAAAGGTGAAATAATTCATAAAAATTACTCTAATTTGCTCTATTTGACTATGTGATTATAAGTCAGATTAAACTTTTATTTCTCATGGTTTTCTTTATTTTTCAATTAATTCTTACTAGTGTCCTAGACAAAAATAGAAGATGTGTCCAGATGGAAATTTAAAGAGAATTTAATAAAGGGGAACACGACAAAAATATGGGCAATGTGTAGGATAACCACAAGGGATAGTGGAGAACCTGAAGACTAGTAACAGATGGGGCTATCCCCAAATGATCCTAAGGAAAGAGGTCAGAAGAATAATGACCCCAACCACACTCTCCCCCTGACATCCTGTCAGTATGTATTGCTACAGTCAGTCAGAAGGCAGCTGGTGAGAAAACTCAGAGGATAGGGTGGGGCTGGCTGAGTGTGGATCCTCCGAGTTCAACAGAAATCCCCTGGTACAAGGATCTTCATTCAGCCTCAGGATGTTCTTGTCTTTTTCTTTTTTTAAATTTTTTTCTTTATTGATTTTTTAGAGAGAGAGGAAGGGAGAAGGAGAGAGATATAGAAACATCGATGAGAGAGAGAACATTGATTGGCCGCCTCCTGCATGCCTCCCCACTGGGGATTTGCCCGCCCACCCCCCCCCAACCACTGAGGATTTGGTCCACAACCTGGGCATGTGCCCTGACTGGGAATTGAACTGGTGACCTCTTGGTGCATGGGTCGACGCTCAACCACTGAGTCACACCGGCCAGGCTGTTCTTGTCTTTTTCTAAGTGCTTGTTGTACTTACTTATATAGCACATGTAATGAATGGCATTTTTAAATATATAATGTAAATACATTTTCCAAACATATTATTTATCTTTTAGTTTTCTCACAAGTACAAGTTTCTCATATTTATGTCATAAAGCAGATCTTTTTCCTTATGATAACTTTATTTGGTAGCAGTAAAAAAATACATACATGCACACAACCACACAGCCCCCCACCCTTACATACACACATTTTACTGTCAATTTAGTTTATATATATATATATACTATATAAATGTTTAATTTTCCAAAATACATTTAGTACATATTATAAGGTAGCTTTTTCTCCCAAATGTACCACTTAGGTATGTATATCTGGAATTCATATGTATATCTCTATCTGTATCTAAAGCTATATTTTTATATCTCTACCTATCTATATCTATCTATATAAATATACACTTTTCTATTTCTTCTCTCTTTTCTTTGCATTCTAATAATGTCCCTTTATTAGCATATGATGCAATTACTCTGTTTCTAGTGATAGCTATTAATGTTTTTCTATCCTTGATTAAGTTAGATTTACCCAATATTGTATTTTTACTGATTGCGGTGTGGATTTTAAAATTTCATTACTTTAATTTTTGCTTCTTTTTAACAATAATGAATTTGTCTACTTTCACCTCCCATTTTTTTATTGTCATTGAATACGTTGTTTTAATCTTGTCTGTCCACTCATATTAGTTTTTCGTTATTTTTAAATGTCATATTTTAATTTTTATTTCAAGTGTTTATATAATTTGCATTGAGAATTTCCAAGAATCTCCTATTTTATTGTAATCTCTCCATAAGAGTAATTATTGAAAATTACTTATTTCAACACTCATATCTATTCCCTGCATGTTCAGCATGCTTTTCCATCTACCAAGACAAAACAGTAAATGCTTGTTATAAAATATTTTCTATTCAAAATATATAAAGGAATACTATATTGAACATCAGTTTACTATGACTCAGTTGAAGAAAAAACAAAATATAGATGAAGTCTAAATCCCTGTCAATATCTTATTGATAGATCGTTTTCACCAGTGTGTGCTTTGACTGGTGAATTATGTCCTGCTTTTCTGCAGTTATATTCCCCAAGTCAGACTTTTTTACTTCTTTTCATATTATCTGTGATTTTTTTTTTTTGAGCAATCAAATGTGATTTTCTCTTTTATCTTCTCTCTTCCATTACCTTTATTGGTGGAAATCTCTTCTTAGACCTACAATTACTCTGTCTACAGATTAGACCCCACACGAGCTCAAATTCTGTTGTTTGCTTAGTATTCATCTAAAGCACAGATGTTTGTCTTCATTTGGAGTAAACAGTATTCCTTGTCTTTTTTTATTTGTCTGTTTATTTGTATCTGAGGGTGTTGTATTTGAATAGGTTTGTAATGAACATGGCTGTAGCGTAACTTTCCCATCTATCTGACAGTCTCAGGAAGCAGAAACTTCATGGAAAGGGGATAGATATCCAACTCAGTGTTAGAAACTCATGATCTTGAATAAGGTCTCTACTGAAATACAAATTGTGTCCTTGACTTCCTTTAGGAATTGCTTATTTTAAAGGCAATATCTGGATAACACATGAATTAAACCGAGGAAGTTTTCTAACTCCTTCTGCCTTTTCAGGAAAGTAGGGAAATCATGATAGAAAGGCATTATTTTACTGTACCTAAATGAATTTCTTGTTTTAAACACAAAATAAATTTCAAATATAATAATTTCTAAAGTCTTATACAAGTGATTAAATAAACACCTAAAGATATCGTCTACTTTCACAACCACTTGTGTGTGAAGAACTATGACAACATGAGTATCACTTACAGCATCTGTTTTCTGTGACCTCATATTAATATTCTTCAATGAGGTCAACAAATGCAAGACAATGGATAATGGTAAGAACATGGATAAAATTCTAATGAATAATACTAGAAAAAGTAGAAATAGAATAATACTAGAATAAGTAGAAAAATCAGACTCCAAAAGATGCTGACAGTATGGTTCTATTTTAACAACAACCTGTAAAAGCAAAGTTATAGGTGGAGAAAGCAGGTAGGTGGTTTCTACAGGCTGAGGTAGAAGGAGGGATATTCTACCAAAGGACACAATGGACCTTTTTGGGGTGATAGACATATTCTATATTCTGTTTGTGAGAGTGGTTACAATTTGTTACAATTCATGGAATTATACACTAAAAATAATGCACATATGCTGCAATAAAAACAAAAAATATATTGAATGAATTAACAGTAGAATTAAGAAAAATAGGGGGAAAATGTCAGTAGAAAATAATCTGAAATACAGAGGATGTCTATACCTCCATCTATATCATACAATACAGAATGTAACAGCCACACACAAGCCGAAGTCCATGATATATGGCCATTTTAGCCCCTAATGGGTAGGGTAAAGAGTGGGGCAGAAACATTATTTGAAGAGATAATGACAAAGAATTTTCTAAAACTGATGAAAAAGATCAAGCTAGATATTTAAGAAGTTCACCTGAAGGCCTGCAGGAGAAAATCACATCTAGGAGCATGGTAGACAACAAACTCATTAAAACAAACAAAAATTACAAAGAAACAAAACCTCCCATAGAGCCAGGTGGAGAGGCCCATGTTTTTAAAAAAGTAACTAACGCCTGGCCTGTGTGGCTCAGTGGACTGAACATCCTCCGTGGACTGAGAGGTCCTGGTTTGATTCCCAGTAAGGGCACATGCCCGGGTTGTGGGTTTGATCTGATCGATGTTGATCTCTCATTGGTGTTTCTATCTCTCTGTCCCTCTCCTTTTCTCTCTCTCTAAAATCAATAAAAACATATTTATAATAAATAAATAAAAATAAAATAAAAGAGTAACTAACTACAATATTGAGGATTCTGAAAGAAGAATTATGTAAACCAGAGACAATAGAATGGTATTTAAAGTGCTAAAATTAAAAATAAAATGTCAATTCAAAAATTTAAAACCAGTGAAAATATTCTTCAAAAATAAAAGCAAAATAGTTATTTTTGGACAAAGAATAAAATTATTACCTGCCATCACTTTATAAAAAGTACTAAATGATATTCTTTAGTCTGAAAGAAAAAATCTCACATGGAATCTGAAACTCCAGTAAGATATAGAGATTAGTAGAAGAAGCAAATGGCTGTCTAATATAAAATAACAGGGACTATCTAAACAGCACACGTTATGTCGTGTTATATTTTATTGCACAATGAATAAATAGTTGCATGGTTATAAGATTTTTGTATTGTTTTATAAGTGGAAAATAACTAATTTATTGATGATTTCAATGAATCAAGGTTATGTATTTTTTCTGATAACCACAGACACTATAATATAAACAGTATAAATAAAAAGATAATGCAGAAGAACACACAAAAAATAAAATTTCTCAAGTAATCTAAAAAAAAAGGAAAATAAAAACATTTTTCTCTTTCTATCTCTTTGACACTCATTTCATCTCTAAAATTCTAGGTTTTTTGGTTATTGTTGTTCTGAAGTAATGCTGAATGAAATAAAATATAAGTGCTTTATAAATAATAGTGTTTAAAATCCGGAAAGAGATAATGAGAAAATCCAAGGAGATGTACATATAATATGACAAGCATAAGCACACAATAACACAAGCAATCAAGGTTGACATACTCTGTGCAGAATGGTCCTTGTTGACCAGTTTGTGGTTTACAATGATTAGCTAATTTAAAACAGTCAGAAAAACCAGTATGGTATAGTCTGTACATCTTTAGGTGCTAGATATATAGCTAAATCTTTGTATCCCACAAAGATATATTTGCTTATATTTTACAAACCTATGAATTCTTGTATTTCATTTATCTATCTTTAAATATGGTGATACTTTAATCTGCTAGAATGAATTAATTGGAGGTTAATAAGCATTTTAAATAGGTATTATATAGCCAGAAATATTCCCCTTATTTGTATGTCAATTTCATTTTAGTTCAGCATTCCGAAAGTATATATGATACAAATGCTTAATATTTGTGACAAATGTAGAACTGTTTAATATAATCTGCTTCTGTTTAAGTATATGTGAGTGAAAAATTTATGTCTTCAGTTATCTACATTTGCAATTGATGAGAGAGACAAATTGCAATAACAGATATCAGTGTCTTTTGAAAGGAAAGCTCTGTATCTTTCTCTAAGTCCCTAAATTCTGTTTCTATTTTTTAATACAGTAGTTCTTGATGTATTATGTTTCTTGGACACTTACTCATAACAAAAACATATGAGAAAAATTAAATATTGATGTTCACAGTAGGATAGTTGCAATATGTCATAGAGTTTTACCACATAAGCAATATTTCTACTTGCTAAGACATTCTTTGTTGATGAAAGATTATTTTTCTTCACACTCTAAAGGAAATTAGAAACGTCATTTGAAACTATATTTAGTTGTTATGGAACTATTTACTTCTTTTTTTTCAGAAGCAAATAGACATGAAATGCAATAGAATTGTTGACCAAGTTGGCTTTTCTTTGTGACAAATATGAAGATCTATATGTTTTAAAACAAGCCTAATTGTACCTTAGAAATATAATGAATTCTATTGGAATGCTTAGAATAGTCTATGATTTTAAAAAAATACTGACTTCTTATTTAGTAATACATTTCTTATGCACTTTAATGCAAATGGTAAAAGTACATACACAGAAATAGTTCTCTTGAAAGTATTAAAATGGAAAATAAACGGATAAAACATTACATGACTCCATAACTCACAAATATAATTTTTTTATTATCTCTGATTTGGCCAGAAAAATATATGTTGATTCTTTATATATCTTAAAAATACAATTTGAAATTTTCTGTGTCATTCTTTTAGTAGATATGGTCTGTGACATAGCACTAATGACAGAATCCATTCAACTAAACTACCTCTCTTGTAGATTCTCTATTATGTTATAAGTCATGGTTACTAAAGTAAATTGATGCAAATCACCATTTAGTTTTCTCACTGATTGACACAGTAAATGTCATGAGATTCTCCAATTGCAATGATAATAATAATAATAATAATACTAATAATAATAATTAGAAGTGAAGATTGAAATCAAATAAAAAATTATTTAAAAAATTTAAAAGAAGGAAATGTATGTATTGAGAAAAAATTAATGGAAATTCTTCAAGACACTGAGGTTCAAAATGAATAAAAACATTTATACATGTTTGATGGAAGAAACTAAGCTGTATGTCATGGAGGACAGGGTGATAGTACACACCTTTTCTCCTTGACATCTAGGACCTTCCTCGCTGCTTAAGCATGATGAGAAACATACATATTTTAAAGAGATAAAATATGAATGTTTGTGAAATATATAAATAATTTTACAAAGAAATCAAGAGGAAAAGGCTTTAAGAAAGCATGTAAACCCTTCAAAATATCAAGGAAAGACACATGAAATTGTTTTATCTGAGGTGGCCTTTGAATAAGAATTCAAATTACAATGAAAAGAAAGATACAAATGGGTCATTAAAATGAAATAAATATATTAAGTGTGTCCAATGTGGCAGGTGCTACTGTAAGCTCTTGGCATTTATTATCATCTTTAATATTTCCAGCATTATTATAGGCAAGGGCTATTATTGTCTCATTTTTAAAATAAGGAAGCAGAGGCCTGGGATTAAATGGCTTCCCTAAATCATAGAGCTATTAAGTGGTAGGTCCAGAATTCCAAGGCACTAAATTCTGCTTTCCAAGCCAACTACTCCATCAGACACTCCAATGGGAGATGAAAAGGACACCGTCATGGTAATATATGTTAAAAACATATTTTTGATTATTAACATTTACTGGTAGAAAAGGAAAAATAGAGCAGGAAGAACAGGTTGATGTTAGAATTTTTTCAGTATTGTAATTTTTAAACTTTATTTATATTGTTGACACTATTACAGGTGTCCGCATTTTCCACTCTTTTGCACACCTCTGCCCATCCCCATAATTACCTCTTTAAAGCCACTATTTGGCTAATCAATTGGTTGGCTGTTGTCCAGTGCAACAGGAGGTTGCTGGTTCAATTCCAGGTCAAGGGCACATAGCTGGGTTGCAGGTTCAATCCCTTGCCCCAGCAGGGTGCCTGTGGGAGGCCAACTGGTTGATGTTTCGCTCTCATATATTTCTCTCTCTCTCTGTCTCTCTCTCTCCCTCCCATCCTCCCTTCCAGTCTCTCTAAAAATCAAAGTAAACAATATCTTCAGGTGAGGATTAACAAAAAATAAATAAAATGGCAATCAATAAACTTATTTTTTTTTAAAAATCAGACAGCCAGTCACAGTTTATAGTTTGTAGACCCTCATTTTAAGGCAAGAAGCATCAACAGAAATAAACAGAGGTAGTTTCTGCTCATAACTGTTGATACAGTGACCACAGAATTAAATATTAAAGGTGCATGGTAGAATTCTTCTCAGTATAAAGAACATTAAAAGGGGTAATTTAAAAATGGCGATGGAGTTCCTTTGTCTAATGGCACCATGGTTTATAGTGCAAGTGTGTACACATTTTTTATGGAAGGGTAATGGATACATGCTTATTTCCATCCAAGATTCTCATCCAAAATTAATTTATTTATTCAAATATCAAAGGGTATACAAAAGAAAATGTTTTCTTTCCCCCAAATAAGTCAGTTTTGTCAGAATTTTTATCTCGTATATACCCTGTATATCTTTCTATCATGGCACATATAATTACTCATGGTATAACATAGCATAATTTAATTAATAAGACAAACCTAATTACTTGATGCATAGCATTAAGCAATGTGAATATGAGTGTGTGTGTGTGTGTGTATGTGTGTGTGTGTACATGCGTATAGTTTTTGTGTATATGAGAAAGAGAGTAAAGGGGACATTAAGAGGCAAGGAAATAGCATACAAGAAAACCGGGGACAAAACAGGTTTGAAAAAGACTGGGGGCTGCAATTCGGAGTGTCACTAGAACTCATATTGTTAAGTAGTAACTTTGTCCGTACTTGCTAGTATAAATATGATTTAGTGGAACAGCCACAACAAAGCCCTAGAATAAGTTTTTGGTAACAGGCTGGCCTAAATAGTACCAACAAATAACATCTTCCCAAAGAGATATCAGAATGTGTAGTCCCTACTCACCTCACTAGCTTCTTTAATAACCTCTGGATAACAGAATGAAAAATAGTGTGGGATCTTTAATAACACAATTCAGTAGAATTTTTGCTAATCTCATTTTTCCCTAATTTTACATAAGAATAAAAAGGTATCACTCTTCGTAGATAAGGATTTATTAAGTCAAGGGTAAAATCCAAATTCCTTTCTCTTCAGCCTTTCATAATGCAAGGGGTAGATAACCTTTCTTTCTTTTGCCCTTAGTGGTTTGATTTTCCTTGAAAAATTCCATGAAGTAATGCCTATTTAAAACTATTCTTAATGCATGATCGGTTTTAATGCTCTAAAATACAATTTTAAATGATTGTATGCATAACACTTTTTTTCATACTCCATTTAGTATTTCAGCCTCCAGTGAAATAATTTTAGTGGTATCTTAAAATTACAATACATAACTAATTAATAAGAATCCACCTTCAAATAACATTTTACCATACTGTATCTAGCATAAGAGCATTACAAAAGTCTATTATCATTTGCTCTCTCCCATCATTCTATTTTTGCCACATTTTACTTTTACATAAACTATAAATTCAGAGTGGGACAAAAGTATGTTTAAGTTGTATGCGAAACACAGAGTTTATTATTTTAAAAATTTTATTTTCCTTTATTGATTTTAGAGAGAGAGAAAGGGAGAAGGAGAGAGAGATAGAAACATCGATGAGAGAGAACATCAACTGGCTGCCTCCTGCAAGCCCTCTACTGGGGATTTGGCCCACAACCTGGGCATGTGCCCTGACCAGAAATCGAACTGGTGACCTCTCAGTGCATGGGTCAATGCTCAACCACTGAGCCACACTGGCTGGGCCCAGAGTTTATTCTTATATTATTTATTAATGATTGTATTATTTTCCATGCAAACAACTGTGAACCTATATTTGACATAACCTGCATATAATACATTGCTCTCATTTTTTGCTTTAGCCAATTTTCTTAGCAGTAATGAAAAATAAGAAAATATAATTTTATATTTTATCTTACAGCACTTTAAAGATGTCTTTTTTCTATCTTCTAACTTGAGTGAAATTTGATGAGAAACCTGTAAATTTTATTTTAGTTCCTTGGTTTGGAAGGCACGTTCTTTTTTGTCTTCAAGCTACTCTTTATAGCATCACACCCACCCCCACCCCCAGCATGAATAAGACATGTCCAGAAGCTATTTTTTAATTAATTGTTGTGTTTTGTTTGGTTGTTTTTTGTTTTATTTTGTTTTGTATTTTTCCTACTTGGTGTTCTCTGAGTTTCTTGGGCACGTGGCTGAGGGTCATTAATTCTGAAGGAACCTTGTCCATTATTATTTCTTTAAATGTTACTTCTTCACTTCTTTCGATGAAATTCCATTTATACATATGTTGGAACATATGATAGTGCCTGACAGTACTTCAGTGCATTTTTTCCTTCTATTTCTCATGTTTTAGTTTGACTAATTTCTGCTGTTTCATCTCTAGTTATCCGATGCAGTTGTCATCTGGGATAGATTTCCTAACGAGGCCATTGGGGGCATTCTTCGTCTCTGTTAGCTGCTTTTTCTTTTCCAGCATTTATGTTTGACTCCCTCTGACAGTTTCTTTTCCATCTCTCGATGAAATTACCCATCTTATCTTACATTTTCTCCATTCTTTCCAATGAAGCCTTTAACATATCAATTATGGCTTTTCCAGAGGGTGTTTTTCAATGTCTGCACCACCCTCAGAGTAGATCTCTTTCTCACTCATATCCCTTTCTTTTCCTCTCCCTAACTTATTTTGCTGTTACTAGTTGTTTGATACCAGTTAGTCTGCCAGTGAGGAGAGCAGTACAAAAGTGATTTTTGTTGCTCTGGTCAAACTTCCATGTTGGGCAGATACCATGCTCCCGGGTCTTCCTGGTATGGCTTTTTCGGGGCTCCTGCATCCCTGTTATATATAGTGCTGAGCCCAGGACAGAATCCTCCTCCTCCTCTGGGACGTGGTGTGTGTGTGTGTGTGTGTGTGTGTGTGTGTGTGTGTGTGTGTGTGTGTGTGTCCCTGATTTCCTTTCCCCAATTTCAATGGCTTTTCACCAGCATCATACTTTTAACAGGATTTTGTTGCCCTTTCTCTATAGATGAAGCCTTCTGTTCCACAGAATACTGGAATAAAAACATTTAATTGTGATATCATTTCCTTCCTGAAGCTATTGTTCCCTATGTTTGAATTATAAGTGACACTTTTTTATGGCTCTTGACAATCTTTTTCATTAGCACATGATTGGCTTTATTTAAAAAATGAATAAATAAATAAACCTATCAATTGATATAGATTCCCCAAATATCAGTAGTCCAAGGGGTTACATGTGATTTTTGCCACTGCACATTCATTTTCTATTTATTCATCAAAATGCCCTTGCTGAATTATATAAAATATGTACAGTTGTGTGTACCCCATGGAAGCCAACACTTATGTCTTACCTTTCTCTGCAAGTTACTTGTCTTCCACTATGCATTAAGTAAAAAAAAAAAAATTTTGCCCTGTACCCTCACTGAGGAGATAGAGGCAGGTTAGGCAGTGAGGGACAGGACCATGAGAAGGGAAGGCTGAGGCACAGGGGAAGTTTGAGATGATTTGGAGCTCAGCACATATCTGGAGGTTTATTCAGACTCTACAGATCGCAAAATAAAACTAAAATCAACAAGACAAATTGTGCCTCCAATGTCAAAAACTCCCAGCCCCCATTTATAGAAATGCAAATTAGAAACTCCTGGAAAGAGCACAGCTTAATTACATAAAAACAAACAAACAAACAAAAAACAGAAAGGTTGGTTTCAGGCATGGCAACAGGATTGCTGAATGAGTTCTGCTGTGAAACCATAAATTGTGTTCCTATTGCAGAAAGCCAGATTACCTTAGAAAGGATTACAGGAAACCAAGGTTGGATTTGTGAGAGAAACCAAAAGAAAGCATATAGCTGCTTCAAAGGTGTTTCCCTTCCTCCTCACTAATAGTTTGGGAGACGTTGAAATTACCAAAAAAGGGAAACCACTAAGGCCACTATAGATGACCTAGGACTGAACCCAGTCAGATGGGAAACACAAGAAATGTATGGATGTTGCTAAGACAGAATTCCTTTACGAGACCATTCAGAAGCTAGCAAGGTATATATCTACCCCTAGACAATGGATCCTCACCAGCAACCCTCTTGGGTCCCCTCCCTGCTGCAGGGAGTCTGTCTATCTTTCAAATAAAATTTCCTTTCATTTACACCTTTGTCTGTGAACCCATTCTTCAATTTTGAGAGACAACGAACCCAGACTTTGCCTAATAGGGTCAAGAAAGGTCATAAATGCCCTGGCCGCTTTGGCTTAGTAGTTAAAATGTCAGCCTGAGTTTGATTCCTGGTTAGTGCTCTCTCACATCGATGTTTCTCTCTCTCTCTCTCTCTTTCTCTTTCTCTCTCCCTCCTTTCCACTCCACTCTCTCTAAAAATCAATAGAAAAATATTCTTGGATGAGGATTAACCAAAAAAAAAAAAAAACAAAAACAAAAAACAAAGAAACAAAGGTCACCTATTTGCAGCCTGTACAGACTTTCCATCTCTTTATATCCTGAAAAGAAATTGGAAATGTGCCCAATGACTAATGAAGGACCATGATTTGCAATTTGATGAAATTTGATGAAAGTCAATTGAATAATGAATGGTTATTCCAGGAGCATACTGAGATCAAGGCTTCCACATTTCTTAACTGAGTGATCTTGGGTTATTGACTTTACCCATATAACTTAATTGACTCATCAGTAAAATGGGGAAAAAAATACCATGTATTGTGAAAAGTTTAGAAACTTTAGAGAATTTCCTAATCCATAGTAGGTTCCTTATAAATATTGGTAGTCATTATTACCTACACTAGGAATCTAACATTAAATATCTAACCTTATTTAAGTTCTTCTAGATACACATCTTGATTATCAATAAGAAATTGCCAGAGATAAAGGGGGTGGGCAGGTAAAAGAGGGTAAAGTGGGAAATAAATGGTGACAGAAGGAGACTTGACTTTGGGTGGTGAACATATAATGCAATATGCAGATGATATATTATGGATTTGTACACTTGAAACCTGGATAATTTTTTTAACCAATGCCACCTCAATAAATTCAATAAAAATAAAAATAAATGAAATTAATTCATGTACATTTATAGCATTGTCACATAATAGATCCTATAGTTCATATTTCCCTGTATTTAATCAACATTAATTATCAAAAAATTGAAAGGAAAAGTATTAGAAGTTAGAGTTTATGAGGTAAGAGTTTCCATATTTTACTAGTTATATAAAAATACTTTTAAAACCAAAGATATATTTTATCTAGTACTTGAATCAGTGAACAATGTTTCAACAGAACTAGGGAAATATTGTTAAAAAATTAAGTCCTCAGTTAATTTACTACTTTATTTTGTTTTTAATGCCAAATCCATTCCTTGCATTTTCCTCCTAACTAATCTAGAAAGAAAAATGAAGTAGATTATAATACAACAGGTTACTTTGAATCCATGTCTTTTTAACCTCATTCTTTGCAAACTCTAAATCTTATTTAGAAGTCTTTGAAACTACTTATATCCAAACACTTTGGGGAAATGATTTAGTTTTTGCACATTAAATATTGGCCATCACCCCACTAATTATTTCTTCTTGACTAAACAACTCTCTTTTAAAAGCAGAATAAAAGCAATTTTTGAGTATATTTATAATTCCCTGTGTTAGTGAAGATTTTTATAAACAATTGAATTGACTTTATTATGTCCATATAAAACAGTCTTTGGGTATTTAACATATAGAAATCAAGAGTTGTAAGTATATTCTTATTTTCATTCATTTATGTGGTTACTAACAGCTACTGTATACACATTGCTAAATATATCTAGGTTGACTGCATGAAATGAATTAATAAAAACTGTTTGTTGATAAGTTAATTTTTAAGGTTCTACATTAAATGCAGAGAGTTAAGATGATTTTTTTCTATTTTATGCCCTTTTTTTATATCAGTATGCCTTATTATTAGCTTTACTGCATGGTAATCAAGAGTGTTAATTGAGGAAAGAATAAGAAACATTAAGATCTTAGGACTTCATCAAAACTTTGGCAGTATTTGCTTACAAGGAGAACCCAGGGTAACCCAATCTTTAAAATAAAGTACTGGCACTGGATTTTTACTTTCCCCAGCATTCCCATTACTTTGCAATAACCCCTTTACTAAAGGTAATACCTTTTTCTGTGACCTTTAATGAACGATAATTTCCAACTAATATTATCTAGTTCCAACCAGCTGGATGCCATGGAATTTTCAAAATAAATATAATTTATATTGCATGTAAAATTAAAGTTGTAAACTTTACCAAGTAGTTATATTCATAAGATATATTATAAAATAGGTAGAATTTGGACAATTCCATGTAGAACCTTTTTTTTTAATCAAAAAAGAGAAACAGTACCTATTTTTATTAGGTAGGTCCTTTAAATTCTCATGTACATAGATATTTCAATAAAAAAAGAAAACATTATCTAACAATAGTATCTCTATTTCAGTTAGTATAAACAATTCTTTATTATGATTCAAACTACTAAAAATCATAATAACCACATTTTAAAGAACCAAGGTATAATTTTCTCTGGTTCAAACATAATTTATGGGCCACCATTTATAGGCCATTAAGAGTTTGACATGGATAAGTGTGCTAAAAGCATTTTGAAGTTGCTTAAAGCAATCTGCTGTGCCCACCATATATTTTATTATAGCTACAAAATAACAGATTTCTTGCAGTAATAATAATAGTCATAATAAAATACATTGAAAAGAATGTTACAGCTTTCACTGAGAAAAATAACATACTGTGGATTTAAGTAAGTAAATAACAGTACCTTTGTGTTTTCATTGTTCTATAATTTTCCAGATCGTGTTGTACAGACCTGTGAATGTTATTTTACATCAAATAATACATCTCATTCTCTCTCATGTATTTTGGTGTTTGATTCCTATAAATAGAGGGAAATAATGCACTATATAATCATAAGGAAGGACATTTTCCATTTGTTTTAGAAAATGTGATATAGCTCTCTACTGTTTTTCAATCATTTTTAACAATATTTATAAATAAAATCCTTTCTCACTGAAATTAAGGTTATTAGAGTCATTATACTTATGAGTAAAACAACAACAAAAAAGCTAATGTAATTTCTCAGAATAGAAGACAATAAGTGACTTTTTGTTCAAATGGAAATTAGTGAATTTTTGTTTATATTTCAATAAAATAAATTCCAAAGCTATTAAAGTTCACATGTCCTGGAATAGATTCATCATTACTTTTTTATATATATTTCTTGTTTTTTTTAGAGAGGGAGGAAGGGAGAGAGAGATAGTAACATCGATGTGAGAGAGGAACATTGATCAGCTGCCTCCTGCATGCCCCCTACTGGGGATCAAGCTGCAACCCAGGCCTGTGCCCTGATCAGGAATCGAATCAGGATCTCTCTCAGTCCATGGGACGACACTCAATCCACTGAGCCACACCAGCTGGGCCATTATTACTTTTATTCTCAGTAGTTCAAAGCAAAAACAATTTTGTACTTGAATTGCTCCAAGTTTATTCTTAATGACTGTTTATATATACTGATTTGAAATTTCCATAATTTGCTCTTCTAATTTAAATAGAGCCTAACTATTATCAGATATGTCTACCTGAAAAGTTCTATATTGGAATCATAATAATATATAATGTGTGTGACAAATACATGAGTTCTCCATGAGGTTCTTGGATACTGAATTTGAAAGGATGATTAAGGATTATTTTAATAATATATCCATTCATAGGTGATTGTGAATTGTAATTTTAAATTATAAATAACATAACCTGTGTAATCACGAACAATGTTTATACAACATGATTTCAGAAAAATTGCTTTCTATAATGATTGTTTTTATTATAAAAGTCATAAATAAATATGTGATAAAATAATAATACAGTATAATTAAAGTGAACACAATATTTTTGTTGTTTTTAAGAAAAAAAATTAAGTAATGAATAGATTCTCAGAGCAAATCTTTCTATTACTAGAAAACCTTAACATTTATCAGTCGCCCAAAGAAATCTTAATTTTTACCCAGTTCAGATGCATTTCTTCTGATGAAATGATAGATGATTAAAGGTGTTAATTTCTTATAAAGTGCACAACTTGGTATTTTCTGTTCTAGAGAATTCTGGGAAAAGTGATTTTTCCCATTTTATTTCCTAATGTAGTAATTGTGCTATAGTGTTTTCACTGTAGCGTACTATTCTTTTTCCAGTTTTGGTGGATTGACTCAGGCCTATAGGGGAAGAAAGATACACACAGGGCTGGGACCTTTGTTACCACGAACTACACACGATCATGAGTCTACTAATATGGCTAGCCATCACATGACTTCTCAAAAACTGGATTAAATCAGAGCAACAAGATTGTTAGAGCAATGAGGTTTGTTTTCTGGGGTCTTTACAGTTTCTTTTCTTTACAGATTCACAGGAGAATGAGGATTGATGCAGAAAGGGCAGGCTTGGTAAATCTTTGAGATTTTAGGTATCAGCGTTACTCCAATGTTGTTTCACAACGCTATTTTGCTCTTTTTTGGAAATCTTTCTGCTAACATCAAAACTGAAATATTTTTATCTCTATTGGATTAACCTATGGAAAGATATGAATGTGAAAATAAAATATAAGCAAAGCACATGACATAGTGTCCTTTCACATTAATTTAGTGCCATGAGATTTCATTGCAAATTTTCTAAATGATGTTAATTTGTCATTATTTTAAGTTCCAAAGACATACAAAATTTCACTTATGAATTGTCAGCTGTTTTATTTTTCTTTAGCCTAACCGTTAACTTAGATATACACCTGAATGTTAAGGTAATAAGAGTACTAGGACTTTTAGCTGCAGAACCAAGTAGAAAAGTAAATCTAACCTCCATCAAAGATTTATCTTAGAAAGTAAAAGCAAAGGATAATCCAAAATATGCACTAGCTGAGTACTGGAAATGAAAATGTCTTATAGTTTTGCCCTTATATTATTGACTATATTTATTCTCAGGCATATTGAGTACATATTCATGTATCTGTTCTGTTCTTTGAAATATGACCATCTGTATCTATAATTATTTTTATTTTATTTATTTTTACTTTTTTATCCTCACCCAAGGACATTTTTTTTTTTGCACTTATCTTCAGATAGAGTGGGAAGGAGAGGGGGAGGAAGAGAGAGAGAGGAACATCAATGTGAGAGAGACACATCGAGTGGCTGCCACCTACACAACCCCAACCAGGGCAGGGACAAACCACAACCGAGTGCCCTTAGCGGGAACGGAACCTGGGCCTCTCCGGTCTGTGGGCCAATGCTCTAACCGCTGAGCCAAACTGGCCAGGACCTATAATTATTTTTATATCTACATCTATATCCACATGGACATTTTAGCATTTTTTAGCAAAAATTATATAGCTTCCCACTTGGATTCCTCAAAAGTAATAATTGTATTTTCTAAGTGTCTGGCTCTTAGAGCAGAAATTGGATAAGCTTCCACATTTTGACCATGCAATGACTATAACATCCTTTTTTTCAGTAAAAAAATTAAAATGTTCAATTAAGAACAATATAACTGCAGTCAAATCAACTTTTCATTTATAATCACTATACTCTGTGAACACAACCCTTTATCACCCAGGAGTCAACGATGTTAAAAAATATATATTTTCTTCAAATTGAGAAATAAATTAAACAATTAAAATCTGTAGTTTCACTTTTATGTTTACAGAATTTGCTTAGATACTTATAAGATTCTCTTTGTTTAAATACAAAACATTGTTTTATTATACTTCAAGAACTTCCAAGTTGCGAATGTTAAAAGAGTTATAACAATATCAAACTATGTGTGAGTAAGTAACGAATTTACTTGACATTTTTTAAAGGTTGTTATAATCTAATATGGAGTGGTCATAATTTTTTATTTAAAACGTAAGAAAAGTGTATTAGAGTATCGAGTAAATTATCTAAATTAACATAGCTGGTTAAGGGGAATAGTTGAATCAGTTATCATTTTCTAGTTCTTAAAATAAGTTTATTTATTTATTTATTTATTATTTATTTTTATTTCCCAACTTCTCCTCTATAAAGCACTAATTTTTGTATATTTACTGGAGCATTGATGCTAGATAAAGTTAATGTTCAGTTACTTACCTATAGTTTTAGTTTAGAGAACATCTATCAAGTTAACATTAAAGATAATTAATAAAAAAAAGATATGCCTATTCCACATATCTTTACTGTCTTAGATATTATAGTTCTTCACGTCATTTGTTAGTAATATCAATTTGTGCAAAAGCACATCACATTTTGGTTTTCTGTTGATAACCAGCATGCATTATTTAGCAGAAAATTCCTTTGATTTTTCTCCCAGAAAGTAAATAAAAACCACATAAATGGACAATACTAGTATGATTGGCTTATACAGTCTCTAAAGGAGTCTATATCCGGTGTTACAATTATTTTCAGAAAAAAAAAATTGAAATTGTGGGCCAAGACAATTAACATCTGTCCCATTTGTACTTGCCTCAATATGTGATTAAAGCTAGCTGACTTCCTTTTCACATTTCTTAGTGCAATATTTCAAATGAATAATGCATTGACTTAAATTAGTTACATTAAAAAAATAATTTCTACATGCAAACTAAACATCACCTTGAACAGATTGACAATCTTGGAATACTTTGGAATATATATTAAAGTATATATACACAGAAGTTCTTCCAAATAAACTTACACATTTGTCCTCCAGAAAACATTGATTGGTTCTTCTCTTAAAAAGAGGGCTTGAGATTGAACTTGTATGCATATGTTTTTGTTATTTTCTGTTCTTCCAATCTAATGTTTGGCTACTTTTAAATTTCCATCATTGAAATACTGGGACAATGATGAGTACAGTATTGGATAATATTTTAGTTTCTTTTTTTTCTTAACTTCAAAAGAGTAATGTCATGTCTTAATTTTTCTTTTCTTCCTCAGTAAAACATTAATCAAAATCAGTGAGTTATGGTCTAAAAAACAAGCTTTACATTAATTTTGTGCAGTGGGAAAAGCCGTGGCTACAATGCTAGGTTTTTATATGTTTTTATTTCTGTCTGTGACATAAATTAGCTTTGCCATATTGAATCGATGTGATGTTTTGTCAGGAAGGCAATTAAAGCCATTAAATGAACAGAATGGACTAGAATATGAAAATTATAAACCTAGAAAATAACAACTCCCTTTTCTTGACCAGATTACTGGTTAATTGAATAAAGAAACCAGTTAGAACTATGAAAATTCTCTAAGCCTTTCTATTTGACTAGGCAAATACATTTAGTTTGAAAATGTCAAATCCTAAATCACTATCTCATTTGTTTGCATATGATTTCTATACGTCAACATTCCTGTCTTATGGGGTATTTATAAGAACATATCAGTATGACTCAGCAATTGACAATGAGTAAATTAGACATACATTAACTTACAAAAGAAATACTTGAATATGCATATGTGATTGAAGAGCAGGATATAATGGATTAAATTATATTTCCAAAATGTGACAATTTATTGTTTTATAAAATTCCAGTGCCTGAGAAGAGATTATATGCCCCTGCAAGAATTCTCTTCAAGATAGAGTGACCATACAACCCTGTTTCGACTAAACAAACACATACAAAATAGATAAAAATATATATGTTTTGTTCTTCCATTTGATCCCAATGGCCATAACTTTTTGATTCTCTTGGAAAAAAATCAGCTAAATTTAGTGTGGACTATTTGGATGATATTCCTTGCAACTCTATCTGAAAGACTGAACTGTGATCAGTAGAGACATTGGAAAGATATGTGCTATAGGATTTTAAAGTCTATGGTTTTGTTAGTGAAATAGAAGGAAAGTTCAGCTGCTAGAGCAAGGAAATGGCACAAGACTTGCTAAGGGAAACTTAAACTCGGCATCAATATTTTCTGAGATTTAATCAGAAATAGGACTAAGGCTTGCCTGGTGTGGCTCAGTGGTTGAGCGTGGATCCATGCACCAAGAGGTCGCAGGTTCGATTCCCAGTCAGGGCACATGCCCAGGTTGTGAGCCCGATCCCCAGTGCAGGGCATGCAGGAGGTGGCCAGTTGATGTTCTCTCTCATTGATATTTCTATCTCTCTCTCCCTCTCCCTTCTTTCTCTAAAATCAATAAAGGAAAAAAGAAAAAAAAAAAAAAAAGAAATAGGACTAGGGAGTTTATTCAACTATCTTTGCCAAGTTGAATATTGTTTGAAGTCTGATGTTGGATTTACTGTTATAATAAACAAATAAAAAAATAAATAGAGCCAGAAAGAGAAAAAGGAAGAAAGGCCAAAGGAATATGTTGCTTTTCCTCCCTCTCAAACAGATTAGTCTCCTGAAACCTACATTTCCTCGTATTACAAAGTGAATTATACAGTGCTGGAGAAAAAAGGTCTTTCCCTGAAGCATTATGGCAAACCTGAAACAATTTTAGCTCTGACATTTCCTGCAGCTGAATCTGATGGGAAACAGATCAAAGTCAGGGTGAATGCTTTTCCTCACTTCTCCCTGAGAATCAGTTCGATTGTGTAGCAATTGGTACAAAAACTTGCTACCAGCAACAGAACAAAGAGATCTTCCAAGACAACCTAAACTTATTATGAAAAGCATAAACATTTTTGCCTTTATAAAAATTTTAGTTTTAACCATGTGCAATTTTGTTGTCTTTTATGGAAGAAGTTAGTTAGATAATATCCCAAACTAGACAAACCCATGCTTTGGAAAATTATATTTTAGTGGACAAGATATAGAATTCCCTTGAGAAAATATTCTGAAAGAAAACTAACCATATAGGAGGCTGGAGGGCTCACTCATTTAGCATCCCTTGATATAATTCCTCTCACCCAACATTAGTATTCTGTTAGTAGTCAAGTTGGAAATAATATTATAAACTCACTAATTTATGATTTCATAGTGCATATGTGTATTTCAGGTCATCTCTTTAGTTCATGTTTGCATGTATTAAAATACAAAAATTTAGTTAAAAATAAATCTCTACTGACATAAATTTAAATATTGCGACTGGGTTTACAAATTAAGAGATATGGTTATTTAAGTTTCCCCATGAACTTGAAATAATAACGTGAATTAATGATCTATGGTTAATTATATGGTTAAATATAACCTTGACTTTGCCTATGATTTTGGTATCTGTTTCAACAAAGGATTTTCGATTAAAATATTAGTATGCATACTGTTTCAGGAATAAAATCCCAGGAATAAATCATTATAAAATTGTCAAGGTATGCACATAATTTCAGTAGTAGAAAATGTGGAAAATTTAAAGTGAGTATTTCACTATTCTAGGTTCCTTCCTACAGACTGTATATAGACAAATTAAATACACACACACAAGCACTATAAATATCTGTTTTGTTTTGATAAGAAGATGGATCTTTTGATGGCAACTAAGTTATAATATATTGAATTGCACATAATGTTAAAAAATACAAAATATATTTTCAAGGATAAAATATTTCGTTAGTCTCCATTAAATTTGGACAGTGAAGCCATTTCTTAGAGATCTTAAAGGTTGAATGAACAAGATTTTCTATTATACCCTAAAAGTCTAAAGAAAATTTGAAGACTAACATTAAGAGCTTCTGTTTGACAGAATTTTCCATAGTTCTTTAAAAGTGTTAGAAATATTTAAATACAAAGATTGACCACTTATTTCTGTTTTTGTATATTTTTAAATGAGCAATAATATTCAAACATAAAAGACCTTTATACTTGATATTAGATTAGAAATAAGGTGGGATAGAGAAAATGGTGGTGGAGTGAATGGAAGCTATACAGACATTCTCCCAGGACCAAACGGGATTTACAACTAAAATAAAGACAAATCGTCAGGAAAAAGCAACAGAAAAACAGTGGGAGAGGACCATACAACCAGGGACACTGAATGAGCCCGGTAGGATCTGCGGAGGCACATGAGGGTGGCGGGCTGGGAGCCCAGGGACAGCAGCGGCTTTAGCTGTGAGCAGCGGCAGCACCCACCCTCGGGGTTGAGAGCCCAAGCTGCTCCACAGCACAGAGGGCCGGGACAGAGCACTGAATAGCTACAGCCACTCACCTGGGGCTCCGGCACAAGGAGGGCGGACTGGACTGGAATTCTGTGGGGACACCTGGGATTTGGAGGGCGCTCAGAGTTTGTGCTGAGCCATGGCCACAAAGGACAGTGGTGGCCAGCCTGCTCCTTCCTGGTTACACAGAACAGCCAGCCAAGTGTGCTCCTTTCCGGAGCTGTGGCAGCCCCTCCCTCGGAGATTCCCAGGTGAGGCAAAGAAATGCAAATTGAGGCTCATTAACAACCAGCATTGGCCCCACCCTCGGGAAATCCTCTTATACTATAAACACCTGAGGGAGACTCTCATTCAACTGAGATCCTAACGCTATTCAAGTAACTGAGGCTAATAGCCTCCAGTCAAAAAGCTAGAGCATAACTGAACCTTTCCTGAGCTTCCAAATCTACCCAGGAAAGTGAGACTTGACAGTGGTGTTTAAGGAGGACCCTCCATGCTCATCCAAACCCAGTAGAGGGAGCCACAAATAGCAGAACACCAACACCCACAGGGAAAATGTGGCAGGCTCCAAAACTCACTGAGATAGCAAAAATGGTGAAACAAAGAAACAGATCCCAAATGAAAGAACAAGAGAACTGTACCGAAGATGAGATAAACAAAATGCAGTTAAGCAAATTATCAGAGGTACAGTTCAGAGCCATGATCTTGAGGAAACTAAAGAGCATGAGTAAGGACATCAACACCATGAAAACCAACCAAGTGGAAATAAAGAATGACATAGCAGAAATAAAGAACACATTGGAAGGACTGACCAGCAGAGTAGAGGAAGTGGAGGACCGGATCAGTGAAATAGAAGACAGAGTAGAAAAAAAACAATCAATCAGAAAACCAAAAGGAAAAAACAATTAAAAAACAGGAAGATAGCTTAAGAGAACTGTGGGACAACTGGAAATGTAATAACATTCACATCATAGGAGTCCCTGAAGAAGAAGAAAATGAGCAAGGGTTAGAGAATATATTTGAAGAAATAGTGACAGAAAACTTTCCATCCCTGGTGGCGGAAGAAGGCATTCAAGTTCAAGAAGCACAGAGAGCCCCAAGTAAGAACCCAAACAGGCCCACAACAAGACACATAGTAATTAAAATGCCAAAAATTAAAGACAAAGAGAGAATCCTAAAGGCAGCAAGAGATAAGCAACAGGTTACCTACAAAGGAACTCCCATAAGTCTATCAGCTGACTTCTCAACAGAAACACTACAGGCCAGAAGGGAATGGCATGAAGTAATCAAGGTCATGAAAAACAAGGATCTGAACCCAAGACTACTCTATCCAGCAAGGCTATCATTCAAAATAGAAGGTGAAATAAAGAGCTTCACAGACAAAAAAAGGCTAAGGGAATATATTAGCACAAAACCAGCACTGCAAGAAATGTTAAAAGGACTGCTGTAGTTAGTAGAAGAAATAGGAAGAAAAATATAACCACACTGAACAAAATGGCAATAAATAAGTTCATATCAATAATCACCTTAAATGTAAATGGATTGAATGCTCCGATAAAAAGACATAGAGTAGCTGACTGGATAAGAAAGCATGATTCACATATATGTTGTTTACAAGAGACCCACCTCACAACAAAAGACTCAAATAGGTTGAAAGTAAAGGGATGGAAAAAAATCTTCCAAGAAAATGGAAAGGAAAAAAAAGCTGGGGTAACAATACTCATATCTGATAAATTAGATTTCAAAATGAAGGCCATAACTAGAGACAAAGAAGGCCACTATATACTATTGAAAGGGTCTATCCAACAGGAAGATATAACCTTGGTAAACATATATGCACACAATATAGGAGCACCAAAATATATTAAAAATCTTCTGGAGGACTTCAAAGGAGAAATCGACCGCAATACAAGCATAGCAGGGGACTTCAACACACCACTGACATCGCTGGATAGATCCTCTAGACAAAAAATTAACAAGGAAACAGAAATTCTAAATGAAGCACTAGATCAAATGGATTTAATAGATAGATACAGAGAATTACACCCCAAAACTGCAGAATTCACATTGTTCTCAAGTGCACATGGGACATTCTCAAAGATAGACCACATGTTAGGACACAAACAAAGTCTTTACAAGTTCAAGAAGATTGAAATCATATCAAGTATCTTCTCAGATCATAATGGCATGAAACTAGAAATCAACTGCAACAAGAACATGCAAAGACATTTGAACAGATGGAGGCTAAATAGCATGTTATTGAACAATGAATGGATTACCATGGAGGTCAAGGAAGAAATTAAAAACTTCCTGGAAACCAATGAAAATGAACACACAACAACACAAAATCTATGGGATGCAGCGAAAGCAGTTCTGAGAGGGAAGTTCATAGCAATACAGGCCCACCTCAAGAAACAAGAAAAATTTCTAATTGACTACCAATCCTCACAACTTAAAGAACTAGAAAGCAAACAAAAAGAAAACCCTAGAGCAAGTAGAAGCAAGGAAATAGTAAAGATCAGAGCAGAAATAAACAACATGGAGACCAAAAAAACAATTCAAAGGATCAATGAAACAAGGAGCTGGTTTTTTGAAAAGATAAACAAGATTGATGGACCCTTAGCTAGACTCACCAAGAAACAAAGAGAGAGAACCCAAATACACAAAATCAGAAATGAAAGAGGAGAAGTAACAACTGACACCACAGAAATACAAAGTATCGTTAACAAATACTATGAACATTTATATGGCAACAAATTCGACAATCTAAGCGAAATGGACACATTTCTAGAAACACATGGTCTCCCAAAACTGAACCGGGAAGAGATAGAAAGTGGAAGCACATACCTTGTTCATGGATTGGAAGAATTAACATCATTAAAATGTCCATACTACCCAAAGCAATCTATAGATTTAACGCAATCCCCATCAAAATACCACCGACATATTTCACAGAACTAGAAAAAATACTTCAGAAGTTCATATGGAACCAAAGAAGACCCCGAATAGCTACAGCAATCTTGAAAAAAAAAAAAGGACAAAGTAGGTGGGAACACAATACCGGACATCAGGTTATACTACAAAGCTACTGTAATCAAAATAGCCTGGTACTGGCACAAGAACAGGCACATAGATCAATGGAATAGAACAGAGAACCCAGAAATTGACCCAAAATATTATGCTCAATTAATATTTGACAAAGGTGGTAAGAGCATACAATGGAGTAAAGACAGACTCTTTAATAATGGTGTTGGGAAAACTGGACAGCCACATGCAAAAAAATGAAACTAGACCATCAGTTTACACCATACACAAGAAAAAACTCAAAATAGATAAAAGACTTAAATGTGACTCGTGAATCCATAAAAATCCTAGATGAAAATGTATTCAACAAAATTTCAGACATCATACACAGCAGAATTTTCACTGATATATCACCTAAGGCAACAGAAACAAAGGAAAAAATGAACACATGGGACTACATCAAACTCAAAAGCTTCTGCACAGCAAAGGAAACAACCATCAAAGTGGAAAGGCAACCCACTATATGGGATAGCATAAGTGCCAATAATATATCAGAGAAGGGATTAATTTCCAAAATATATAGAGTGCTCATACATCTCAACAAAAGGAAGACAAAGAACCCAATTAAAAAATGGGCAGAGGAACTAAATAGACACCTCTCCAAACAGGACATACAAATGGCCAAGAGACATATGAACAAATGCTCAACATCACTAATCATCAGAGAGATGCAAATTAAAACAACAAGGAGGTATCACCTCACACCTGTCAGAATAGCGGCCATCAACAAAGCATCAAACAACAAGTGTTGGCGAGGATGTGGAGAAAAGGGGACTCTAGTACACTGCTGGTGGGAATGCAGATTGGTGCAGCCACTGTGGAAAACACTATGGTGTTACCTCAAAAAATTAAATATTGCATTACCATTTGACCCAGTGATCCCACTCCTAGGAATATACCCTAAGAAGCCTGAAACACCAATCAGAAAGAATATATGTACCCTCATGTTCATAGCAGCGCTATTTACAATAGCTAAGATCTGGAAACAGCCCAAGTGTCCAGCAGTAGATGAATGGATAAAAAAGCAGTGGTACATATACACAATGGAGTACTATGCAGCTGTAAGAAAGAAAGATCTCTTATGCTTTGAGACGACATGGGACGACCTGGAAACTATTATCCTAAGCGAAACAAGCCAAGCAAAGACAAATATCATATGATCTTACTTATCTGGAATATAATGAACATAACAGTTGGAGGAACAGAGTAGTCCCAGAGACGTGAAAGTAGGGTACAAACTGACAATTGCCAGAAGAGGGGATGGGGGAGGGGAGCGATGAATCACAGAACTTGTATGCATGTTCTCATAACCAATGGACATGGACAACAAAACTGGGGATGGGGCAGGGAGTGAGGGGGAGGAGGGTGTCAATGGGGGGAAAAGAAGAAACATCTGTAACAAAAGTATTGACACACATACCTAGATTCTCATTCATCTAGACTATAACTGAAATAATAAAAAGAAAATGACGTCTATGGTAGGAGATATGGAGTTACTAATATGAAACAATAGTTTAAAAATATTCATTTAATTAACTTAAGTAAACATCTAAATTTAAAAGAAAATGTAGCCCCACCAATGTGGCTCAGTGGTTGAGCGTTGACCCATACATCAAGAGGTCGCTGGTTTGATTCCCATCAGGGCACATGCCCAGCTTGTGGGCCAAATCCCAGGTGGAGGGCATGCAGGAGGTGGCCAGTCGATGTTCTCTCTCATTGATGTTCCCATCTCTCTCTCCATCTCCCTTCCTCTCTGTCTCAAATCAATAAAGAAAAAAAAATGTATATTTCTAATGTAATGAAATTGGTCAGATTTATTTGGCGTAAATATTTACTTGTTATTATATATTGTAGTTTTAAAATTAGGTAAATATATTCAGAACAAGTATATATTATCAAGTCTCTACATTGGCAGAGATTTTAATCTAATTCAAATAAAAAAGTAAGCCAGTTAATTGCATTTTTGTTATTGATTAAATATTTTTAATCAGTGTTTTGCAATAGTTTTTTTATTACATTCACAGTAAGACAAAGTATAAATCATGTTTATTGTAAAGAATTTGCTATGTGCCTACTTGGCTAGAATGAACTACATTTCCCACAACTCCCTTTCCTATACATTTTAATCAGTGTGAACTATATGTAAATTTTCTGTGGAGAGCTGGAGGCAGGAAGAGAGAAGCCACCATTTTATACAACAAACTGTTTTTGATCTGCTGAGTCATTGCATTGTCATGAAGCAGGAACCCTGCCTGCATTTTTTCTCATTGTCCTAGATGTCCTTTAGTTTCTGAGATCATGGGTTCTATGTCTGCATTCAATTTTATCTGAAAGAGCCCAGAATTCTACAGGATAACCTTGTCACCAATGTTACATGGAAAAAACGATAGAGAGCAAAAGATCCATGGTTTACAGGAACTGTAACTGAATTTATTGGTGTGACATTGGTTAATATAATTATATAGATTTCAGGTGTACAGTTCTATAATACATCATCTGTACATTTATTGTGTGTTCACCACCCCAAGTCAAGTCTCCTTCCATCACCACTTATGCCCCCTTTATCCTCTTCTACTCCCCCCCAACTTCCTTTCCTTCTGGTAATCACAATACTGTTGTCTGTGTCTATGAGGTTTTTGGTTTGTTTGTGTGTTTGCTTGTTTTAAGGTTGTGTGTACAAGAACAATGGTCAGGGCTCAATTAAGATAAAGATTAACTTTTTACTAAGAAAGCTATAGGCCTGGGATGTGAGTAACCACCATGACCTGCCCAGCTGGGAATTAATGATCAAACCACCCTGTGTGGTCATTTTTGTTTCCTGAGCTTGTCAAGTGTATCATGTAGCTCCTTGAGCTTGTCAGGGATGCCATGTAGTCCCCTTTTCATTCACATCATCAATTTATTTTTACTTAAAAGCAGTAAGTTTTATGGTATGTAAATTATAACAGTAATTCTCATCAAAAGTCAGAAAACACAAGTTAATAAGTATATCATTGTTATTTGCCTCAAAATCAAATGAAGATCATTGTTAATGGGATAACAATAAAATTCTGTATGGCAGGCCATATCAGTATCTCATTTATTTGGTACACTTTCTAATTTTCCTGTGGAGTAACTGGGTATAAAAACAAATAACCATGGGTGATTTAATTCTTAAAGTTGCATAGCTTGAATTCAGGTGTCTCAAATCAATAATAATAAGGTACTAGATAGATAGATAGATAGATAGATAGATAGATAGATAGATAGATGCAATTATATATAGTCTAATGTATATATTTAGTTTTAATTAGAATTATATGAATATTTATTACTATTTTAATTTGTTCTATTAGTTTCTTATTTGAAAAGACAATGTACAATATAATTACATATAACAAAGTTGTTAAGAGAATGAGTGGTGATTATGTGTTCTGACAACCACAATAATTATTTACAAACCATTTAATACTTGTCAATTTTCTAAATGCTTTATTTTACTGTATCTAATACTGAAGTTAATCCAAATTAAGAGTCATTTGCTCTCCAAATTTGGAAATAACAGCCAAACCACATTGCTATCATTTATATAATGGAAGATTTACTAAAGATATGTAAAATCTCTTATAATCTTAAAATCCTGAGAGTTAATGACAATGCAACATGCATTACTTTTTATATCTCACCTTTTAATAACTTTAGAATCGGTATTCAATAAATTTTCTGTGTTGATATTAATTTGGTTATCTGTGTTTTACAAACAGTGGTGAATTAAACATTTCTATAAAGCATCCTGATATTCTGGTTATAGATTTTTTTCTATATTCCTTTTGAATATATTTCAGCAACTAGATTTATAACTTCTACTATTTTTGTTTTATATTTCACTTTTTATTATTTATTTAACATAGAATAAACTCTATTACTCTAATTTTCTTTTCTTTTTAATTAGCATACATTTTTCACTTATCATGGGTACCTTACACTGATTTGCCATTTTAATTACAGTGTAAAAAATTTACAATAATGTACTTTTAATTCTCTCCCACTGAAAATTGTGTAATTTTAATTTTTACCTTTAATATGTTATAAGCCCCACTCTATATCATTCCTATTTTTGTTTAAACAATTATCCTTTTAAATATTGAAAAAAAAAGATTTAAAAATCTTATATGGATAACCATATAGTTAGCATTTTCAGTGCCTATAATTTACTTATTATGTGGATCCATATTGATTACTACAATATCTTGGCAGTCTATTGTCAACTACTAATATACCTTCTGTGAGTGAGTGGTGACATGAATCCCAATGGAATCTTTACAGTATTGGTCACCATGATTTATATTTAGACAAAGGAATTAGAGAAACAGATGAAAAATTTTAAAGTCATACATTTAAATAGATAAATCTTAATATTATAATATATTTATAAATGTACATCATAGAAATGATTCATATATAGTTAAAAATAAAGGTACCCTTCTCTATTTTAATCACACTGTCTCCATCACAATAAATCAGACATCATCACTATTAAAAAGTTTAGCATGCATGTAAGTATTAATCACATAGCTGATTTAAAAAGAGAGAGACTGATGTAAAGCTATTAGATGTAGGAAAATGAGGTAATACCTTCCTCACAAGTTTTAAGTACCTACCTCTTAAAGTGACTGTAAGATCAAATGAGTTACTATTTTTGAAAATCTTAGAATATTCCCAATTACGTTTTTAAAGTTTTGCATGGTGGTGTTTCTTTTGGAGTACTGACGCATTTATTTTTATAAAGTATGGGAAGTTGAATCACTTGATTATATTTGGTCCCAGAATCCCTGGGGTGCTCTGTGGTATTTGCATGCCAGGAATGACGTGGAAATTGTTTGAGTGTTGTGGGCATTCCAAGTGGAGGTAATGGAATCCCAAGGAGGCCGGAGAAAAGAGTCAACACTAAATCGCCAAAGTCAAGATGGATATGACCACTATAATGGGAAGCACATTACAGCTCTGAACAGAGTGGTTTTGCCTACAGAGATTTTTTGACACTGGCTAATATATCATAAGAAACCTAGAGATGAAATAATGATAACCATCACCATGATCAACAATAACAACAAGTAATAACAATAAAAGCTTGACTAATGGAGTGAAAAATTTCTGGGACTGCTGAACAGAAATTTGACTTGAAAAACCAAAAGAGAGTCACAGTTCAGTTCCATGACTAAAGGTCTATTCTATTGCCAAAAAACCTCCGAATGAAGAGAAAGCTAAGTATCCTTGAGGAAGAACCCTACACTGCCTTCCACTCCCTCCAATTACAATACATATCTTCCTCTTAGCTTTTCCCAAAGTAGTCTTTGGCCATTTAATATGTGATGGGGGAGGGAGTATAACTAGAATTTGATGGGAACACTGGCGACTGATACTGAACTGACAGAGATTCATGTATATCCAGGGATAATTTGGGCTTATGAAATTGAGGTGATTAATGGAGTTTTTGGTCTTTATGGGCACAGTGAGTCCTAAAACCCACCCTGTGTTTAGTTCCCCAACTTCTGAATGTATAGCTTCAACAAATGGACTCAACATTAGTCTGAATCTCCACACCAATTTCCTGGTATATGAAGTGAGGGCTTTTACATGAATAAGGCCAAGTGGAAGCCATTAGAACTATTTCTACTGATTGAAAGAGTATACTAAAAGCAATAAACATTCCTTGAGGATTTACAGAGATTATTGCCTCTATCAATTTCTACCATCAAGAATATGAAAGATAGAAGGTTGCTGGTTACTAACACATTCCCATTCAATGCACTTATTTGGCCTCTGGAGAATTCACAGTAACTTTTGAGTGTACTTTTATAAACTAACACAAGTGGTGGCTCCAATTGCCTATGCTATTCCAAATCTGGTTTGATTTTAAATAAAGCCAACATGTTTCCTGGCAATAGGAATCCAATACACACACACACATACAGATTATATATATAAAATTAGGTTACAGTAAAGAATCAGGGAAAAACAAAAACGTGTGTGTGTGTGTGTGTGTATTAATTTAGGATGATTTGAAGAGTACTAAAAAGTGAAATTATCCCAATAAACAGAAGTTCTAACACTGCTCTTTGTTTCTATTTTTTATTTTCAAGAGATATAGACAGGTATAGATCTATACTCATTCATGAATAGTGCCTAATAGTACGGATCAAAGTGTATTGATTTGGAAATCACACAATTGGCAAATTAATAACAGAGAATTATATAAAAGATTTTTGAGTCTCATTTGAATGCTCAAAAATGAGTAACCTAAAAAAAGTAGATTATTATCAAGTAGTAAAGATGATCTATTCTGTGGCTATCAGCCTCTCTCCATACAAACCTGAGTGTTTAACTAGTGGGTTTATCTGCACAGTGCCATAGTGCTAGAGATGGAGGTAATGCACGGGCTCAGCAACATGAACTTGAATTCACCAGAAACTATCTGACTATACTCATCTGTTCAGTGCAAAACCTGCCTGATGCAGAGATCAGTACTGAGTCGGTATGGCACTATTCCCCAATGAGGCCAGCCATATACTTGATAGCAGATTGTTTTAATTTCCATCATGGAAGGCATCGTGCTTTGTTCTAACTGACAAATGATCTAGGTGTGAATTTTTTTTTTTTTTACTACCTGTAAATATTTTGCCAGAACCACCACCCACAATTTATTTATAGAATGCCTTGCTCACTTTTGTATTACACAACAGAATATTGCTTCTAAGTAGGGAATCTCGTTACAATGTGTGAACTGCAACAATCGGCTCCTACTTTGGGAATTCATTGGTCTTATTTCTCATCACTCTAAAACAGCATGACTTATACCTGACAGAACAGTGCGCATTGAGAATCAGGTACCGAGTTGTCAGCACAGTATGTGGCACTCTTAATATCTACCAGCATGTGGCATTTGCTCTGAATCAATGACTGATGTAAGCCACTGTTCTCCCAGTGCTAGGATTCACATGGCTGGCAATCAAAGGAAGAATGTGTGAACAGCTCCTCTCTTTGCTAACTCATGATCTACCAATAAATTGAATTCTTCCCTTACCTGCACTGGTGGGCTCTGCTGGTTTAGAGACTTTGATAGTTGAGACACCACATGGCCATTTTGAAGTGTCCATGAAGCAAGAACAAAGAAGAAAGTTACTGTGCTGACTGGGCTGATGAACTCTTAACCCCAAATGGGGTAAGGGGAAATTTTGTAGGATACCTATTTTTACTCCTATTTACTTTGATCTACTTTGATAGGAAATTACATCAAATACTTAAAACAGTAAAGAATACATATTGCTTAGATACTTCTGGAAAGAAGCTTTAGGTTACCCTGGCAAGCAAGTCACTGTGGCCAACAGAGTGTTTGCTAGGGCAAAGAGAATATGAATGAGATGGTAGATGAAGAAATCGATAAATACCAGTAAGACTGTGTGATCTGATGAAAAATGAAGAACTCAATAGTTATAGGCTGTTATTCTTAATTTGATATTACTATATGTTTATCCCTTATCGATAAATATTTTATTTTTCTCCTATTTCATTCTCTTACTATGTAAGGAGATACACAAATGTCTTTGTCGTTAATCTTGTATCTTAGTATTTAAGTTTTAGAACATCAAAGAGAGGAGATGACTAAGAAAAAGAATGAAAATATCTCAAAGATAAAATGGCATGTAGGTAATTACGTGCTGGTCAGTATTTAACAATCAGCTGTGATTTAAAAGAAAAGGCATCTGTGACATTTTGGGGGATTTACTTTGATTTGCAAATGTCAATGTGATGCTACTGAATGCAGAAGTGGAAAGAGATGCATAGAATCAGCTCTTGTGAGCCAATGCAAGGCAGCTCTGACACAACAAACATCTGGAACTTTGCAGATTATATTCTCCAAAGATTGCCTAGATCATATGACCTCCTTCACATGTTATTTTTATGAAGTAGCTTTGATATTCCTCCCTTTTAAGACTAGGTTCCCTTTAATTTGTGGGCTAATGACTACAACAGAAGTGATGCTATATGACATCAGAGGCTAGTCTATAGAGGCAATTCAGCTTCTTCCAGGATCTTTTTACTTTCTTGCTGTTTAAAGGCAGGAACCACATTGCGAAGAAGCCCAGGCAGCCACATGCAAAGGCTGCACGTGTGTGTTCTCACCAGCAGTCTCAGCTGAGGTCCCAGAAGACAGCAATGACCAACAGCCATGTGAGTGAATAAGCTTTTGGATGGTTCCAGCCCTCAGGCATCAAGTCCTCTTTGGTTTCTGAGTAAAAAAATAAAACAAACAAACAACAAAAACTAGAATAGCTTTCTATAAAGCTTAATATGTAAGAAATTATTCTATTTTGGAGGAGAACGTAAATACACTTGAAGTATACCAAATTCAAATACATGTTAGCTGATTTTCAAACATGTGCAGGAACAACTCCTGTATTTCAGAAACCTTTGGCTTTTATGAGGCATGTAGCACACATGGGTCTCACATTCAGCCATTCTTATAATGTCCATGTCTGAGTTTGGAGGAATTATTTCAACAGCCTTTTTATACCTCTGCTCTCTAGTGTGCCCATGACCTAGTCCAAATAGGCATAATTTTCTCTTCTTTATCCACTAATGTTCCCTTATCTGACCATTACAGAAGATCTGGACATGTGCAACAAATGTGACTTGACAGCAGTTAAGATAATGAAGTGAAATTAAAAAGTGGTAAGTGCCCATCAATAGATGAGTGGACAAAAAAGCAGTGGTACATTTATACAGTGGAATACTACTCAGCATAAAAAAAAAAAAAAAGTTGGTGGAAATCTTACCTTTTGGGACAGAATGGATGGACCTGGAGATTGTTATGCTAAGTGAAAGACAGATACCACATAGTCTCACTTATATGTGGAATCTAATTAACAAAATAAACTAACAAACAAAACAGGAACAGAGGCATGGAGACATGGAACAGACTGACAGCTGTCAGAGTGGAGGGGGACTGGATGAAAGAAGGTGAAGGGATTAATAAAAAAAATATATACATAACACATAGACACAGACAACAGTATGGTGATAGCCAGAGAGAAAGGGGGATGGGGGTAGGTGGAGGGAGGCAAAAGCAGGGAGAGAAATGGGGACAGAACGGGAGTTTGCCTGAGGCAATGGGTACATGATGTAATGTGTAGATGGTGTTTTATTGAGTTGTACATGAAACTTGTACGGTTTTACAAAGCAATGTCACCTCAATAAATTCAATTTTAAAAAAAGAAGTGGTACCAAGGTAAAAATGGGAGAAAAATTAGAAAAGAAAGAGATAGACCTCCTTCTCAGGAAACCACTTTGGTTTTCCTATGTTTTGGAACTGAATCTGGTGTCAGAATGAAAATCACTTTTTAACATGTATTATATCTAAGCTCTTCACAACAATAAGAAGGGAATTCTTATGGTTTCCATTTGTGTAAGACAAAGCTCAGATTTAGAACATTTTAGGTAATGTGTCTTCCCAGAGTCACAAGCATACTATGTGACTAAAGTGGAACAGGAATGCTGATCTTTTGAATTAATTTTTAACTTCCTTCCCTTCTATGTAGAAGTAATGGAAATTTAGCTGCTTTGGACTGTCTTATCCACTGGAATTTTAACATTTGTTTCTAATTCCGGATCAATCAACAATATATTTAGCAGTGGAAAGTGATTTTGATTCTCAGGTATTCATTTTTAAAATTCTGATACCAAGTAAAGAATTTTATATCAATAATTTCCTAGATTCCTTTCAGCTTTAACAATTTATGCAATTCCAAGTTTTCTGAAAATGATGGTATCAGATGTTAACCTATTATATTTAATATTTTCACACATACTTACATGTGTGAATATTAATAAATTGTGTAAAATATATAACATGCATATGTGTATATTTGTGTGTGTACATGTTACTTGATACATATAGAAAAATAACCAATATCAAAATCTAAGTATCTTCTACGCTAATTCATATTGCTGGACTTATTTTTTATATATCGCACAATTTTATTTTATTAAACAAATTAAATTCATAAAGAGTGAAATTTTAAGATATTTCAAATATGTAATGGTAAATTTTAACTGATGCAATCATTTTAAACTAATCTAGGAAGTATTAATCCTTTTCATAATGGACATTTTATGACAGTATGCATTTATTCTGTCTCAATATCAGATGGATTTTAGTAGGGATTATTCTGGATACAGTCATTGATCTTTAATGTTAAACATCTTTTCTTTTTTCTTTATTTTTCTCACCAGTTTCTCTTACAATTAAAATTGTCATTTTTTTTGGTCATGATAGTGATATTATTAATGAAACTTAGAAGAGTAGAGTATTTTTAAGTTTTAATTGTTAGATTGTAAGTTATGGGGAAGAGGATAAAAATACTCTCCAAAATCTTTTGAATGGATTAGTTAACATAAAATGGGGGGGGAAAATGTGTTTGAAACATATAGCCTCTCATTTGTCTTAACAATGTAGAGTCTTGTTAGAAATGAGGTAATTGCTTCATTTTAGATAGTTTATAATTCCCATAGAAACATCTTTGAGGTTGTTCATGACATATGAAATAAAGAATTCCTCTTGTGAAATTAAGAAACAGAGTAAAGGAAATTCATCATACTAAGATATCGAAATGATACTTGAAAAATTTACATGAATAGCTACACTAATTGCTGGGGCCATTCCTTGCTCACACAGCTATTTATCATAGACAGAATGATAAATATAGGCTATGGTTTATAAAATCCTTTTGAAAATATTAAAATAAATGATTCATATTATGCACAGATGGCTAAATGCAAAAGTACCACATTATGAATTCAGCAATTTTTTTCTTTATGAATTGGGTAGGATCTCAGTGAACTAAATATGCACAATACCTTTAAATGAATTATTGGAATGATTAAGTTTTAGGATTCTGAGTAATCATTGTAATAAATCGCAGTAGGGAGTTTTTGAGTTAGTTTAAATGTGTGATTCACAAAAGGACGGAATTTTAGTTTTATGAAATTTTAGTACTATAGGAGGAAAAATTATGAATGCTGGTAGTTAAAGATCAGAACATCTTATTTTCTCTTCATTGTATGAGCTCTTTACTTCTAAAGTTGTTAATGCTGCCAGTGTGAAGGCTGTGAAGCGATGCCAATCTTTCCACTTTCTGATGCAGTGGGTGGCACTCATCTAAGACTACTTGGAACAGAATATTTTCATAGGAAGAAAAGAGTATTCCTTTTTTTTCTGATCAATTTTTATTGTATTTTACTAACAAAAAAATGGATTTTGTCGCTTGTATACTGTCTAACAAGGTGAAGACTGGTAAGATTGTCTTTCTGGAATTGATAGGATACAATGAGAAGAAATAATTACATTGAGGAAAATTATTTCAGTATTCATCCAAATCCTGAATACCTTTAAATTTGTTCTTGGGCAAATCACTTCTAATATCACTTTCTTTGCATCATTTTCTTAATCTGTATCATAGTAATTTCTATCGTTGCTCCCCATCAACGGCACAGTTACAAATTAACTAATAAACCTGAAGCAATATGATTTTTTTCCCCTTTCATTTATTAGAGCAGGAATCAGCAAACTTTTTTTTTTTTTTTTTTTTTGCAAATGCCCAGGTGGTAAATGTTTTAGGCTTTGTGGATCATAAGTCTCTGTAGGAACTGCCCAATACTCAGCAGCGTAGCAGAAAAGCAGCCAATTCCTAAATGAGTCAGTATGCTGAATTCTAATGAAATGTATTTATAATAATAGATGGTCATATTTTTCCTTCAGAAAGTAGTTTGCTACCCCATGTAAAATAGAATATGGAAGAAAGACTCAAGCACACTGAAACCCAAACATGCCAGGGATATGCACTCTCTGGAAACTTCCTGGGTGACTCACGATAAATGAATCCTGACAGAAAATACTCAGGGAAGTGTTGGGGCTGTTATGTTACTTGGACATAGTGGACAGGAAGATGTGTTGATACAGTTTGCAGGATCTTCCTTCTCTCCATGTGAGTTAGAAGAGAAGTTGCCTGATGCTGCTCTAACAGGACCCTGCTATATTTTGGCAATGTCCAGTGGCAACAGAAAACCTTCATGGGGACTTCGGAGCCCCCAGTGATTGCTCTACCTCTGGGGAGTGTGGACATGTATTCTGTTCTATTAGCCATCAGTTTATACTAAGATTTATCCTCCTTTAATACGGGATTAGACATGCCTGCAGATTCCACATGCCTCTTTTGTGTACCTCAAGCCTAAATTTCTTAGGTGTCTGGATCAAAGAGCCTTTCTGTAAGTCTCTCTTGTGAGGTGGGGCTTGATCTCACCCTAACTAGGAATAATGGCTCAACTATTGTCCACAGCTGTATATTAGGCTAAATTAAAGGTAGAAGAAAAAGCAAGCTACTCTAAGTGGTGTCTTTCTTATGTAGATCATCTACTCAATGAAAAATAAAATGCATCAAATAATTGATCTAGTTTAATTTATATATTAAATTCTATGGCATTTAATTGTTTTTGTTTTTGTTTTTTGCTTTATGTAGATATAGACTAGGAGAAGCTTTGGTTTGTGTTCCCGATAAAGCACCTTCTACAACATTCATTGAAATAGCTCTGTAGTAGCTGATATATTTTAACACATATTTTTGGAAGATTGCTCTGTCTTGTGCAATGAAACTTCAAAGTTATTTTGTGTGGAATAAAATATATCAGTCGATTCCTCTCTCTTACTTTGTATCATCAAGTAAATAGCATTATCTCCGTAGTATCTGGGGACAAAAATATGGTGCGATCACCCCTAATCATACTTACTATCAATGTTTAGAGAATTTGTTGATATACATTTTTTTTGCATTTCAGTGCATTTCATAATACAAGATATTTTTTAAAATAGACATTTTTAATAAATAGGCATTGACAGTTATACTTAGGTTTATGTGGTCGAATGAAGCATTTTAAATGAGATGGATGATATCAGCACTACTGAATCATCCTCTTAGGTTAATTGTTTTCTATTTCCCTGGGCAGGCTATTTATCTGATATACAGTGAAATATGCTTCTTTGATTGTGTAATTATGCCTTACTGTATGAAGTAGCATTAAGAAGCTGAGGATATTTATGCATACATTTACATCCATTTTACATATGTACTTTACTCAGGCATATGTTCATTCATTTTCTGATCATTTAACTTGCACATATGTTATGCCCTTCCTGGCTATTAACAACTATCATTTCCAGAATTTCTACCTTTAACATTTTTAATGAAATTATCTGTATATTTTTCTTGGAAAATTTAAACAGAAGATGTATATATTATAACATGTTATAATAATGTGCTATAATAATGTGATATGAATTAAAGTTTATCCACCTAATTAAACAGGAAAAAGAATTGGAAATGAATATTACTGACCATCCACTGGGTACCAGACAAATTTACCTCACAAATTCCTATAAGCTGGTCTTTGGTCAGTTTATTCTCCTAGAAATGAACCAAAAAAAAAATGGACATATTTTCTCCCAAGGATCACCAAGCTGGACAATCCTTAAGGACTGTGTTGCACTGATTAAGGGAAAATCAGAAAAGAAATCTAAGAATTGAAGATTATGCATATTGTATGCATTCAGGCCTGTGTTTCACAATGAAGTCTTTAATGCACTAACATATTTTATTTTTAGGGTAGCATAAAACCTCCTTTGATTCTTATTCTTTTTATTTATTTATCTAGAGGGAGTAATTAGTTTTGCTTAACGCATATGTTGAAATATCCTTTGAGCAGCCACTTACTTTCTCCAAATGACCAACCCAACTTACATGCTTTGTTTTGTTTTGCTTTTTAATTCTCAATATTTGGAAACCATATATTCACTCCTACCCTTAAAAATTAAATAAACCTGGATCTCAAGAAATTCCTTTTTTCCCTGGGATAGAGTGTAGTAGGGAGGGACAATGCAATTATATATATATATATATATATATATATATATATATATATATATAGTCATTACTAAAACAATATGGGATTATTCTACAATAATGTCTACTCAAATTTGTGAAGATATTCAGTAATTTTATTTCAAATTGAAAGTAGAGAACAAGAAATTTATACCAGTGGAACAGAAATATAAGCTCGATGACCTCAGCCTTATTGTCAAGGTTAATTTTGTCCTATGTAATTCTCGTTACTCTCTAATACAGTTTTCACAACAATGAGGACAATTTTCTTATTTTGTCTCATAAAGGGAGAACACATTTACATTAACCTGCTTCTGATAAAAGCATTTCATATTCTTGAAAGCAATCAGTATATACATTTCTGGGCACTGAGTATGTGGCAGACCTGTGTTAGTACATTAGAAATGAATTCTCTAAACATTGTCAATCTTTTAATGCTAAGAGTAACACTGGATAAATGCCCCTGACTAACTTCTCAAATTTACATTATTTTTCTCTTTCTGAATTGCAATCACCTTTAGTAACACAGTAGTCCTCTTGTCTGCAGGGGATACAGTCTAAGACCCCCTAAAACTGCTGATAGTACTGAAACATATATACACTATGTTTTTTTCTACACATACACATATATGATAAAGTTTATGGCTTCTCTTTGGTGTATCTGAATTGCCAGCATCACTACTCTTGTGCTTTGGGGCCATTGTTAAGTAAAGTAAAGGTTTATTGAACACAAGCACTGTGATATTGAGACAGTTTATGTGATAAATGGTACAGCAACTAAGTGACTAATGGGCAGGTAGCTTAAACAATGTGGATATGCTGGACAAATAGATGATTCACTTCCCAAGCAGGGCAGAACAGGATGGATGGATATTTCATTACACAACTCAGAATGGCCAACAATTTAAAATTTATGAATTGTTTATTTCTGGAATTTTCCACTTAATATTTTCAGACTGTGAAGATCAAGGTACCCAAAACCACAGAAAGCAAAACTGAGGGCAAGGGAGGACTACTGTACAGTTGATTATTTCCTCTGTTTCCTGTCTTTTATTGTATTCAGTCACGAAGACCTACAAGGGAGCTCCCATAAGGCTGTCAGCTCATTTCTCAACAGAGCTAATACAGGCCAGAAGGGAATGACATGAAGTATTCAGAAGTAAGGAAAAGCAAGAATCTGAAACCAAGACTACTCTATCCAGCAAGTCTATCATTCAAAATTGAAAGTGAAATAAAAAGCTTGCCAGACCAAAAAAAAAAAAAAGCTAAAGGACTGTACTATAAACTGACATCATATCAGTATTCTGAAACACTTAGTACTTTGAGGACATTGTAATAACATCTGTCTATTATTTTACAGTAGCGCTATCAATGATACTTTCTTAACTAATCCCATGAGCTAAATTGGTCAGATCCTGTGATTCTCATTTTACTCATAAAGAATATGTCTTACAGTGATTAAATGACTTTCTAATGAAATTGATAGTTTGGAACAGAAAAAAAATGATTATGTGGTATTTGTTCTGATCCAAAATTTCATATCACTTTTAGCATTTAATTTACTTTCTTTTGAAATAGTATGTTCCCAGGAAAGTCATCCAACTAAACTGCTTACATTTCCCTAAACTTCCAGAATTTTACTCTTTCCAGTGTAAATTTTTAACACACTATTATTCTAAATTAACATCAAGCATAGCCTAAGAAATTATTCCATTTGAAGAAACAAGGAGTAGTGTTCTGTTACTATGTAGTACTTTAAGACTCTTAAATTTACAAGAAGACTATATCTGTGGCACCATCTCATTGATGTCATCAGACTAGTGGAAAACTCACAAACCACAAGTACTGAACATAATATAAATGAATGATTTAATGGTTCATATTTTTGTCATTATTATTTTACTTTTTTAAGTGAGGCATTCAGTGGTACAGTTTATAAATGAGAGTAAAATAAAAGTATGTTTGATGCTTGATGAGAACATATAATTTGATGATTATAGGGAGGGTTTGTCAGAAAATTTTTATCATTTTGAATTCAATGCCACACACTTCATAATGTGTGGATTTATTTTAATAAAACTGGAAAAAAATAAGAAAAAGCAGGTGAGTTCTCAGATATAGTCTAATGAATGATATTTAGAGTAACAGTGAGTTGGGGAGGGGAGTGTTTTACAATATTCTTTCCTTTCCTGCTATTCAGTGCATTACAGTTATCTTCATGTGTGACATCATAGTACCTGGTAAATATTGTGGCAGTATGTGAGGCTCAGCTGGAAATGTTCACAAATGAGTAGACTTACTGTTTCAAGTAATATGGAAGATATTATACACATATACAAGAAAACATTCCAAGTTGCTGGGAAGAGACTATAAATCTGAATAAAATAAATAACTTTTATTACATTTAACACAACTAACTAATGGGTAAAGATTCTTTGAATCCCACAATGATCAAGAAAAACCCATAAGTCAGAAACAAGCATCAAGCCTACTTTCAAACTAAGGAATTCTGCCAACCACTGTAAAAATTGAAATTCTGAAATGATAATTTCATTGAGCAAAGGAGACAGGAAAGAAATCTGATGACTCCCAAAAAAGTTTGGAACGAATAGGAGAATCCTACATTCAGCATTTACTCCAGAGAATAACAATCACAGTGAGGGAATGATTGAAAAACAAACCTAACTATACAGAAATAGAAAAAAAAAAAATTACCTGATTGTTACACTGAGAAGAAGATCACACACACACACACACACACACACACACACACACACATTTATAACCACATGGTAGAAATCAACACATGACTGCTACTATAGACCCATACCAATAAAATGAAAACATAGAGGATTTGTTTCCCCAAATTAAGTATCACATAAAAAATGACACAAAAATAAATGAAATAACTGAATGGTTCCAACACCATTAATACAATGTAATTGAAAATTAAAGAAACCCTTTACAAAAAATGAGTTCTTTATAAAGGTGAGTTCTATCATATATTAATTAACCTAACTCTAATATCCAAGAAACTCTTTGAGAAAATAGAAAATTGAACATTTTTATCTCATTTTATAAAGGCATGCAAAATCGTGATACCAAAACAATTGAAATATATCAAAAGAAAAAAAAAAGAACATTTATTTCACTGAAAATGTAGTTGCATCATAAATAAATTTCTAAGCAATGCATGAAAATATAAATACACTATGATGAATTTGCATTTATCCCATAAATAATCTAAATGGTTAATATTAACAAATTAAACATGGACTTCTCACATTAAGATATTAAAAGAGGCTGTTTTTACTCCATTGTATGCTCTTGCTAACTTTGTCAAATATTAATTGAGCATAATGTCTTGGGTCAATTTCTGGATTCTCTGTTCTGTTCCACTGGTCTATATGCCTGTTCTTGTGCCAGTACCAGGCTGTTTTGATTACAGTAGCTTTGTAGTATAACCTGATATCCGGTATTGTGATCCCACCTACTTTGTCCTTCTTTTTCAAGATTGCTGTGGCTATTCGGGGTCTTTTTTGGTTCCGTATGAACTTTTGAAGTATTTATTCTAGTTCTGTGAAATATGTCGTTGGTATTTTGATGGGGATTGCATTGAATCTATAGATTGCTTCGGGTAATATGGACATTTTAATGATGTTAATTCTTCCAATCCATGAACAAGGTATGTGCTTCCACTTTTTTATATCTTCCTCAATTTCTTTTTTCAATGTCCTGTAGTTTTCTGCAAATAGGTCCTTTACTTCTTTGGTTAAGTTTATTCCTAGGTATCTTAATTTTTTTGCCGTGATGGTAAATGGGATTGTTTTTTTTAGTTTCTCTTTCGGTGAGTTCATCATTGGTGTATAAGAATGCCATCAATTTCTTGACGTTAGTTTTGTATCCTGCTACTTTGCCAAATTCATTTATTAACCTTGGAGATTTTTGATGGAGTCTTTAGGGTTTTCTATGTATAATATCATGTCATCTGCGAATAATGACAGTTTCACTTCCTCCTTTCCAATTTGGATCCCTTTTATTTTTTCTTCACGTTTGATTGTTGTGGCTAAGACTTCCAATACTATGCTAAATAAGAGTGGTGAAAGTGGGCATCCCTGTCTTGTTCCTGTTCTCAAAGGAAATGTTTTTAGTTTTTGTCCTTTGAGTATGATATTGGCTGTAGGTCTTTCATATATGGCCTTTATTATGTTGAGATATGATCCCTCTATTCCCACATACAATGGAGTAAAGACAGCCTCTTTAATAAATGCTGTTGGGAAAATTGGACAGCTACATGCAAAAAAATGAAACTAGACCACCAACTTACACCATACACAAGAATAAACTCCAAATGGATAAAAGACTTAAATATGACTCATGAATCCATAAAAATCCTAGAAAAAAAAATGTAGGCAACAAAATTTCGGACATCATACGCAGCAGAATCTTCACTGATACAATGCCTAAGGCAGGAGAAACAAAGGAAAAGATGAACACATGGGACTACATGAAAGTAAAACGTTTCTGCACAGCAAAAGAAACAAGCATCAAAATGGAAAAGGAACCCACTGTATGGGAGAGCATAATGGCCAATGATACATCAGATAAGGGGTTAATATCCAAAATATATAGAGTGCTCATACAACTCAACAAAAGGAAGACAAAGAACCCAATCAAAAAATGGGCAGAGGAACTAAATAGACACCCCTCCAAACAGGACATACGAATGGCCAAGAGACATATGAAGAAATGCTCAACATCACTAATCATCAGAGAGATGCAAATTAAAACAACAATGAGGTATCACCTTACACCTGCCAGAATGGCCACCATCAACAAATTATCAAACAACAAGTGCTGGCAAGGGTGTGGAGAAAAGGGGACTCTAGTACACTGCCGGTGGGAATGCAGACTGGTGCAGCCACTATGGAAAACACTATGGTGTTACCTCAAAAAATTAAAAATGGAATTGCCTTTTGATCCCACTTCTAGGAATATACCCTAAGAAGCCTGAAACACCAATCAGAAAGAATATATGTACCCCCATGTTCATAGCAGCACTATTTACAATAGCTAAGATTTGGAAACAGCCCAAGTGTCCATCAGTAGATGAATGGATAAAAAAGCTGTGGTACATATACACAATGGAGTACTATGCAGCTCTAAGAAAAAAATATCTTTTATTCTTTGAGACGACATGGAGGGACCTGGAGAGTATTATCCTAAGCGAAACAAGCCAAGCAGAGAAAGACAAATACCACATGATCTCACTTATTTGTGGAATATAATGAACATAACAGTCTGAGGAACAGGGTAGACCCTGAGACGTGGAAGCAGGGTGCAGACTGGCAACCCTCAGAAGAAGAGGTGTGGGGGGGGGAGGCAAGAGATAAATCACAGAACTTATATGCATGTATGCATAACTGATGGACATGGACAACAAAGCTGGGGATGGGGTGGTGGGTATGAGGAGGAGGGTGTCAATGGGGAAAAAAGGAGAAACATCTGTAACAAAAATAAATTAATAAAAAAATAAATAAAATAAAAGAGTTCACAAGGCTAAAAAAAGATATTAAAAGAAATATTTCACTAAATATATAAAATATGTACATTTTAAAATAATTTAATGTTTAAAGCTTTACCAAACTCAAGTGGTAGGGAACTTTTTGATCTTAACACAAGCAGGTACCAAAAAACTAAACATGATACATGATGAATTGTTGAAATCATACCTTAGAATTAAAAATATATATATATTTCCTCTATTACCACTTTTGTTAAGAACATATATATTAAAAATACCTGTAACCCTACAAAAGTAAGAAAAATGAATCAAAGTACATATCTGGAAAGGAAAAAAATACAGAAAATTTACTAGAATATGCAGAAAAATTATTAAAATTTATGATGTCATACACAAAGTTTGGTGTTTAAAAATGGTATAAAGTTCAAGTGCATTTCTATAAAAATTAATGTAATTATAACTTAATGAATAACTTTTGGAGTTTTAACAAATACAGTAAGTCCATAAGAATGTTGAATAAAAATTGTGTAGCTCTTGTTAAAGGAAATTTAACAAAATATGAAAGATATTTAAAAATATCTAGAGGCACATGCTAGTTTGTGGATAGAACTACTTAATATCATAGATATGAAAATATCTTCATGTTGTTTATTGGATTTCACATCAAATTTCTACCTAAGTTCTATTCACAGTCAAGCTGGTTCTAACATCTATCTATAACAGGGGTCTAAGCTTCTGTGCCATTGATATTTCGGCCAGTTTATTCTGTGTTGTGGGATGCCGTCTTTCACATCCTTTGATATTTAGGAGAATTTCTGGTATCTACCTCCACGATGCCATCCATGGCAATCAAATATGTCTCTAAACATTGACAAACATCCCATTGTGAGCAAAATCACCACTAATTGAAAGTCATTGAAAAAGAGGATTAAATGAGCAAAAACAGCTAAGACTCTTTTGAAGAGAAGTACTGGGAAGATTTATTCTATTAGATGATAGGTTATAATGCTAAATTTCAGATGTTAAGAATGTGTAGTAATAGCTCTATAGTAATAGGATGAGTTATTTAATAATCACTCATGAAACAATTAGCTGTATAGGGAAAAATGAAACTTCATCTCTTATTAATAACCTGAAAAATATCGGTAACAATTGAATAAAGAAATTGACATAAAAGGCAAAATTATAAAACTTTAGGAAATAATATAATATTTTGTAAATTTAGGTTGGAAGTTATAAAAGATATATAATTACAAACCTTTTTGAGAAAATGTATAAAGTTGCCATACTCAAAATAAAATGTAATTTTTAAAAGATGTATAATTAGAGCGAAAATGTAATCCAAACACTGCCAGAAATATGTCCATAATGAATGGAGGATTTTTATTTCAAATATATAAACAATATCTATGAATCAATAAAAACAATTACTAAATGAAAGTGGTTAAAAACATCAACAGGTATTTCACAGAGGAAGAAATACAAGTAAAAAATCTCAATCCCATGAATACAAGAGACAAGAACTTTAAATCCATAATAAAATACAATTTTATACTCACCACTTTGATAGTAATTAAAATTATATTAAACTCTATCTATGTAAAGTGTGTGGGCATGTGAGACAACTGGGGTTTCCACTCTACCACTAGTGGGAGTGTAATTGGAAACGTTCTCATAGGGTATTTTTTCAATTCCAATAAACATGGAAATGCATATTGGTGGATATTCTTTACGTGTCTCAGGAAGACCACCCACTGATATTTAAAAGAAATATTTCTTAATGTAAGCATTCAATATAGATATTTAAAGTTTATTATTATTTATTAAACCAAAGAGATTCATTTTACTCAGTTTCATTTTTACTATTTTTCATCGTAAAAATGTTCAAAAGAATATGCAAAAAATACACTGCCAATGAACTTGCTGTGGTACAATGCTGAGGTTGACATCACTGCCGTTTCAATGTCTATGCATTTGTTTCAGTTATTTTAACGTAGTGGGTTATAAGACATCCTACTCAAACAGAAGTTACAAATTCAATTTAAATATTAAACTAATATCAAGTTACACTGACAGTTCACCTAGTTCAATTCCCTGTGTATATACAGTCTGCACTAGTCTGCTGTCATATTTTATAACAAGAGCTGTGACAAGGTCACATATCCATAGTAATTTAATGCAGTGGTGTGGAATGTAAATGAACTAGAAAATAATGTGTTAGAAGCTCAATAATATCTAAATTAGAATGGATATATTAATAATCTCATTTTTGGTAGCTGCTAGCATGTTTGACTAGGTAATTACATATATAATTATGTTTTCACATAAACCAGAATGATACCAAACTTAAAGAAAAAAAAGAACTATGTAGTAAAACTGATATGAAGATATCTAACATCCTTAGGAATATTGTCAGAGGATCTTAGTATTAATCCTATATTTCAAATTTTTTTAAATAATTTTTTTTCCTTTATTAATTTTAGAGAGAGAGGAAGGAAGAGGGAGAGAGAGAGATAGAAACATTGATGAGAAAGAACATCGACTGGCTGCCTCCTGCATGCCCCCCACTGGGGATTTGGTCCACAACCTGGACATGTGCCCTGACCGGGAATTGAACCGGTGACCTCTTGGTGCATGGGTAGCTGCTCAACCACTGAGCCACACCAGCTGGGCTATTTCAAAATTTAAAAACATATTTCCCAGTGTGTTATGACTTTTAAATGTTTATGAAATCAAATATATTATTTATATTAGTGATTTTTGAATTGTTTTTATTCTTTAAAAGATTATCTAAAATAATCTTGTTAGTATTCCACAGCATCAATGTGTTTTTCTTGGTGCCTGGTGCATGCATTTTTTACATAAATTGACAATTTTTTATATAATACTTAGCCAAGCTGTGTGCTTTTTAAAATTTTATCTATCTTTAGATTATTTCCCTTAAGTATAACATTTTGATTTTGTAACAGTTCATCCATTTTTATCAATCTTTTCATAAGCCCATGATATTTTAATTGGTCACTTATAAAGGCATTTATGTTAGACACTCTTATGATTATTGCAGAGGAAACAACTTCTTCTATTAATCTTGCATTCTAATGAGAGAAGCCAGGAATACAATGAATAAACAAGGAAGTATTAGAGATTAAACAGATAGATTAGGTAGTAAATGATGGCCTGATTAGGAGGTCATGGAACAACCATAAGAGCATTCCAGGGAAGTGTTAGCCAATTATGAAACTGATTTATTGGGTCAGGGTCAACATTTTAAAATATGGAATAAAATAGCACAGCATAGCATACAATAAAAAATCAGGTGCTCTGCACATAGAAATAATACATGTTCTCAATTCTTTTGTGGGATAAGCATGTGTGAAACTGTATTTGTCTATGAATGTTTACTTTTGTACCATGTCACAATATACAATGCATTTCTTACCATCAATCCAGGTCAAAATGTATCTGGAACACTGAGATATTATAAATACCCTTTTATAAAAATAATCTTGGAATATAACAATTATTTAGCTATTATTATACAATGGCTTCACTTCTGAGTGTTTTCCATTTAACCCCCACAACAACAGTATTAGAGTTTATTAATATTTTTCTTTTTTTTCCAGAGGAGGATATTGAGGCACCAGATAGATTAAGTACTTTCTTAAGTGCAATTTCAAATTAACATTAAATTGGAATGTATACTCATATGATTGTATACACTTTTAAAATGGGGTTTCAAGAGTTGTTTTTCATGGTTGAGAGTGATAACAATCATCTTTCTATTTTGAAAATTTTGATTTGTTTCTTTATTGCACAGTATTTTACTCTCGTAAAAGCTCTGCAATAATCTTTTGGAGATAAAATCATGTGTGATCTATGTCCTTGGAGTATTTTTGGATATATATAAAGCCCAGATATATTTTGACAAAATAATATCTAGAAAGATTGCTGAAATATATGCACCAACCAACAGTATACCAAAGTGTCTTGAAGATGCAGGTTCTGCTGGTCGAGTACCCAGTTTCTCTGACTACTCTACAGAGGTGAGCGTCTTTGTGCAGTTACTCTGCACAAAGTGTACAGCTGGCATTCACTGTGGCATTCTTCCCATCTCCAGTCTTGTTCACAGAGCTACTACTTAGAGATGTAGTATGCCCAGATCCAGTGAGCTTCTGTGAATTCCTTTCTACGACTTTTCTGCCCTTGCTGCCTTACTGCCCACTGGAAGTCAGGGTTTTCTGTTTGTTTTGTTTTGTTTTGTATCGGTCTTCCTTGTTTGTTTCTCTTTAGTTTTCCCCTGAGACAGAGAAAATGAAATAAATGAGTGAGAGGCATGGTATTGACTCTGACTCGTAGTTCTCACACAGATAGGTCATGACCACTGGGACTACTGGTTTTCCTGGTAAAAAAAATGATCCCATAAAACCAAGTTTGACATGTACAGTTGAGGTGATTAAAATGATTTCCCTGCATTTTTAAGGTCGTCTGACCTGTTTAAGCTCAGAAGATGGCTTGTCCTTTGTGGTTAATATGTTTTTCATCTCAGGCACTTTTCAAGATGACACTTTTGCTTGGTTCAGCTACAGAACTTAAAAATAGAGTGAACTGTGATGTGCTCCCTATTAACTTAAAGATGGTATGTCCTGACAGAGAGAATGTGCAGAAGAAATGACAGTGAGTCTACTGTACGGCCAAGAAATTTCTTTGAAAGCAATATCGTCTGGGATGGGACTGCTCTATTGCTGCTGAATGTAAGATATTTAAGATTTTGAGATGTGGATGAAGTTCCTTTAACTTCATTGGAATAATATACCCCTGCAGCATTCTGTGATTTTATTACATATAATGGATAGAAAGGAAAAGCTTAGGAACACAGGATTAGCTACTGTACATCCTTCAACAGCCATAGAAGCATGTGTCCTGTGCTCTAAGTCTAAGTTCTGTGGCATTGAACTGCTTAGAAGTGCAAGAAGCAGTCTAAAATAATTAATTAGAGTTGGAGCAGTAAAATGGGGTTATCTAACATGGTAAGCATAGGTTCTAGTGAACTGCACAAAGAGGGGTGTTTTGGGTGGGCTCAGATAAATAGTTCTGCAACATATGATGTCAACCGGGGCCATGGGCATCTTCGATAGTCTGGATTTAGCTAGCAGTTAGTGCTGTTTTTGGCTGGGAGCTCATCTGTGGCAGTTTATTGATTGATAGATGTAATCTTTCCATGCAGTTTTGGCTTCTCAATGCATGGTGGCTGGGATCCACGGGAAAGAAAATAAGAGACTAGATATTTCAAAGCTTGGCAGAGCCCCAAAATGCCACTTTTGCTGCTTTCTAATAAACTCAATCTCTCAATAAGGAGTAGAATGCATATACAAGGAATTGAATGAAATTATGTATAGAAACTTCTTACCAAAATAAATAAATAAATAAATAAAACTTTACATTAACCACATATTTATCATACATAGCACTCATCATTTCTTCAGTTAAGGTCTCTTACTATGTCTTCCAATTCACTCACCTTTTCATTGACTGTGTACAATCTGTTGCTTTCTACCCAGTAGCATTTTCATGTCGAATATTGCCTTTTTCTATTCTAGAATTTCCATTTGGTTCTCTTTTATAGTTTCCATTCTCGCACGGAGATTCCAATGTTTTCTATTATTATGTTCACTTTTTCCCTCTAAGTCCTTAAAACATTTCTTGTAATGGTTGTGCTAAAGTGCTCACCTGCTCATTTCAATTCTTGAAATTCTTATTTTTATATTGCTTGATATTTCTGATTTTGCAAAGTACCACAGTTTGGGTGACTTACACTGACACAAATTTGTTTTCTTACAGATCTGTGGGTCAGGAGTATGAACAGGTCTCACTGGGCTAAAAAAAATCACAGTGTCTGTGGGACTGCCTTCCTTTTTATGAAGAATCCATTTTCTTGCCTTTTCCAGCTTCTAGAAAGTACCCCATTTCTGGCTTCACAGCCCTCTTCCTCCAACTTCAAAATTAGAAAAGGCAGGTTGAGTCTTCATATCACATCACTTAAAATTTCTCTTCTGTTTCCTATTCTAATTGTAAGGATCCTTATTATTACATTGAGTCTCCTTGGATAATCCAGGATAATCTCTTTATTTTAAGGTCACTTTATTAGCAATTTAATTCTATCTGCAACCTAATTTCCCATTTTGATGTAATTTACCATTCACAGAGTCTGCAGAACAGATATGGACATTTTTGGAGGGAAGATCATTATTCTGCTTACCACATATACCCAGTGAACACTTTATTTCAGATAGTGTCCTTTTCAATTTAGAATTCCCATTGTGTCCTACTATATAGTTTTTATTTTTAAGCTGAATTTCCCCACAAATTTTGTGGTATGAAAGTCTTTTCCTCTATGTTCTTAAAACACTTGTACTAGTTGTATAAAATTCTCATTAGTTAATTTCAATTTTCTAATTTTTTTTTTATTATGATACAAGTTATACTTAACCCACACTAGGGTTAATTATGAGATGCTTTTAGGGTGCCAGTAGGATGTTTTGATTATCACCAACATGTAATCTGTAATACCTGCTTATAGCTATCTATTTTTATTCACTATGTTCATGATATTTTAAGCCAATTCACTCTAGAACATTTAAAGTATGTTTTGAACTTTCTCTGGTCATTGGTATTATCATGGAATCGTTTCCAATGCTTGACAATATGTCCTCCTTCTGACGTTTCTCAAACCCCAGTTATGTGTTTTTCTGTCTATAGCCTTTGCTTTGATCCATTTGGTCCACCAATATTTCATTTAGACTGTCTCTGGCTCTTAATTTTCAGCCCTGATATGTCTGTTTTTGACCTCTGATTCATTACTTTAGGTATATGTAAGTGAGGCAGGGGTCTTAGATTGAGACAAATGGGAGAACGAATATCTTTATTTGAAGCTTTGAAATTGTCATTCTAGACCCTTCATTATGAAAAATGAAGAGTACAATAAGATCCAAAACCTGTGTGTGTGTGTACTTCTTGTGACCTGCAGCAGAATTCAAGACATTTTACTTTTTCCTGAATTAGAAAATTATGAGGAATCTAAGAAACTGCTGCCAAGTTAGTCTTATTTATTTTATTTATCTACATCCTACTCAAAGAACCAATCCTTAATATGATTACCTATTTTTCTAATCTTAGATATAAGATATATTTTGTGTGTGCTTTCCCTATATGTAAATTTGAACTCTGAGCATGTGTGTGTGTGTGTGTGTGTGTGTGTGTGTGTGTGTGTGTTTTAAGAGTTTACAAGATTCAAGTTATAGGTTTCTTTTAGAGGACAAGATGTGATTTATTCCTGAAGATTAAATTAGTTACCTGTTCTGTGTGCTCCCAGAGCACCTGGCACTCTCCCCTACAAGGATTTTAATCTGCCTTGTAAAACAGTGCTTATCCTATCTATGTTATTAATTTTAGTTTATTTATTGTTTTATTTTTAAGGCCTACCACAGAATAACATTTGTTGGGATAGTGTTAATGAGTAACTAAATAGTTACTAGGAAGAAATTTGATTTAAAAAGAAATACCTGTCAACATAACCTGTGTCAACGAAATGATAAACTTTGAAAAACAATCACTTACTTTATAATTTTGCTACAAGTTGCCAAGTTGTGTAAAGTTTAATTTTATTACATTTATTACATTAGAAACTCAAAGTTTCTAAACATCAATATGACATGCATTTTTTTTGCATCTTGTCAAAGCTTATTTCTACCTAGAAAACATTAATAAAATCACTCCTATGACAATGTAGATGTGAAAGATTTATTTTAAAAACATGTGATATTAAATTTGTCCTCTAGAAATTATTGTGTTTATTTTGCCCCTTTCCATTCTGAAGTGCACATTTCATTTAATGATTCATTTTTATTACCTCTTGAAGACACATTTATATTATGTGGCCTCTAGTTATGGCCAAAGAACAGCGATGTGTAAAAAACTATAGGTTTAGCTCAGGTGAAACAAGATTGTGATAAGTCATGCACACAGAGCAAAAGGACCTCATGTGTAGAAATTAAACATGAAATTACCTTAGAAGTCACCTTACGCGATTGTATTGCAAGAATCACATTATATAGAGAAGGAAGCAAAACATTACAAAACAGATTCTAGAACATTTTAACGTGGTCTAGTATCAACCAGTTTTTTTGTTTTTTTTTAATTTTTATAATTGAACTCACTTCAACAGTTGCTTTTCTGAAACAGAAGTAAATTAGTTGCTAAACTACTGTCCTCACGTTCCTTTTTCCTCTGGTCAGAGGGTGAACGTGTTTGTATGGCAGCCAACCACTCAGAAAGGAAAATGAAGTTTCAATCCAGGTGGTTTTGTTGATGGCTTGCCAGACAACAACCATATATTTTGGCAGCTCCCATTATGATGTGAATCACAAACCAGCAGAATTAAGTCAGGGCAGTTTGAGGAATCATCCAAACAGCTAGGGGTTGGATGAAGGAGAGGCACTGGAGGTTGAGGCCAGCAGGGACTTAACTGGGGGTGTGGAGAAGCCTAGATAAAATCAAGGGAAAATCACGTCACCAAAAAGGACCTAGACACAGCAGAAGGCAAGCTAACAGTGAAGAGTCTATTTTGCCTGAAGTTACGGTACCACAATAAATCAAGAGTCTAGGCCTTAGGGTGCACCATGTCTATGAATCAGTTATTATTTTTGTTTAGACATTGATGAATATAATATTAAAAACACATTTATTTAAATCAATATATACTATGTACCAGGAACTTTAAAAATATTTACTTTGACCTTTTGATAATCTCAAAAGTTTACTTATATTAATATCATTTTACTAGTGAGAATTTAGGATCAAACCGTTTAAGAAATTGGCATAATAGCAAACAGAATAATTAACAAAAGAAACAAATTTTTTTCCTATATTGCTTCATGTCATAAGGCAAGTCTGGAGTGGTGCATATTTGAGAACTACAGCTAGGAATCCTTACCTTTTTCTGTTCTTTGTCATTATTCTTCTCTATGTGTTGCATCCATTTTCTATTTCTGCTCATTGTTTTTCTCCATGGAGAGAAACGAGGGCAGTCAGCAGCTCCTGGACTTGTATTTTCCAGCTGAGGGTAGGGGTATTATTCTCTGCATTTCAGTTTAAATACCTTCATTAAAGGACTCTGGCCTTTGGTTTAGGCCATTTTCCTAATCCCTAACACTGTGTTAGCAAAGTGAGACTATGTGTGTGGTCCAGCATGGGGCAGGTGCCAACCCTCCCCTAAATACTGTCATCAGATAGACAGATCATGTAGGATGAGGGTGGTGGTAATAGTTTGCTAAGGCTGCCATAACAAAGGACCACAAACTGGGTGCCATAAGCAGCAGAAATATATTGTCCAGATGTCTGAAATTACGATGTCAGGTGGGGATTCCTTCTGAGGGTTGTGAGTGATGGATTTGTTCCAGACTCCTGTCATTGGCTTCTACAAGACCATCTTCTCCCTATGTCTCTTCACATGGCATAATCCTTGTGTGCATGTCCCTCTCCAAAGTTCCCCTTTATACAGGGGTGCCCTTTGCCTCTCTTTAACTTGATAATTTCTGTAAAGACCTTATATCCAAATAGGTCACATTCTGAGGTATGGGGGGGTTAGGGTCTATTGATGAATTTTGGAGTGATGCAGTTCAACCCACAACAGTGGTTCTCATTTAGATAACATGGCTGAGGTTTCCAAAGTACATACAAAGCATTTCCTGAATTACAACCATTATTTACTATATATCAGCTATGATGCGGAATCACACTCAGTAGCTCCAGCTAGATGATATGTGAGAAGCAAAAGTTGTATATCTGAGTCCTTACGCTCTCATGATCTGGTAGTTCAGTGTCCCCTGATATTTTCTGCCTTCTTCACTGTTTTTATGTGTTATCCAGAACGTCTCTGCCTTTGAAAAGCTTTACATTAAATCACAATATGTTATACTACTTCTATTTTCCTAAATCTCAAATGATAGAGATAATTGTCCATGTGCCATTTTGTTCACACTATATAGAAATATGTACTTGAAGGAAATCTGTTCCACCTGTATTGTTTATAGTAAAAAACAAATAGTCATCTGCAGATGAGGATGTTTGATAGTATTTAATCAACTTGCAGAGTCAGCACAATGTTTTGGACGGATGACCAAGTTAAATGAGTCTATCACCAACCAGCCAGCATGAAAGAAACAGATCATTAAGCCTGTAATTTTCAGAGGTAATGAAGATCAGAAAACAATCATTAAGTGCTTCTCCCATCCCATGTTTGTATATTTAACTCCCAACGAGGCAAAAAACAAAACAAAAACCCATAAAGTTATCAAATATTTTGAGAGATGAGTATATAATATGCTTTAAATATACTGTCCACTTCCATTTATCAAATAATTAATAAAATAACTCATTTTATTTTAATGGCTGTTAAATTGGCGTATTTGGTGTGACTTCATTACTAACACGATATTTATAATTAAATGACAAACCAAGATTGGCAACACAGACGAAAATGGAATGAATATACCAATGTCAAGTACCACTAGCTAACATATAATTGGTAAACAATGTTATAGAAAGCAGGTGTTATATGATGAAGTCAAGTGGAAAGCCTAACGGCAGATGATTGATGTGCAGACATGTTCTAATAATGTCCTAAAGTACAACTTACGCAAAGCAATGTATGCAGGCCTGCTTGGAAACTGCAGGAAGAGTGACTCTGTGTGGCTTTAGCCAGGTTAAGGTGACTCTGAACAAAGGCAAAAATACTGTGCTTCATGAATACCAGCTGCAAACCCAAACTAGGAAATTGAGAATGTTAGAAACACATCAGCCCTTCTGGCTGCTCACTTAGCAAAGGGTCACCGTCAATAGAAGGTGGTTATATCGTTCTCCCTAGAGGCACTGGAGAAAAGACAGACAATAAGCAGGGAAATTTAGAAGCATGGAAACTCATAATTAGAGGGAAAAATATAAAGAATATTGATCCGAGTACTTGCCAGTTCTAAATAATCATCATAATGACCCAGTCAACCTTTGACATATTTCAATTCATGCCACTTTATTTTTCTCATTTTGATGATAAGTATATACTGGGGCCCAGGGATGTCATTTTTTAAAAATCCTCTAAGATGATCTATCATTTATTTATTTCATCTTCCCCCCTTACCCATCTAGTATGTGCATATCTTAAATGAATGGTGGTCAGTTTCCTCTTTGAAATAACTTTGAAGAAGGAAAGGGTAGTGGAAATAAAATGTCATAGATTTTCTAACAAGACTCTTACAGACCTCATTACATGTTTTTGTTATTTTACATATCAAAGAGTCACTGAAAGTTTGAAGTATTCTTTACCATCATTTCATATAAAGTTGTCATTTTCAGACTGTAAGGGAATACTCTTTATGGTAAATTGGATATGTCCAATTAATTATCAAAGAGTATCTTGATTTTTACTGTAACCAACCTATGTTTGCAATTCTACAATGATTTACAAATGGAGTTGTATCATAATCTGGTTTTATCCCAATAAATATATTGTCATTAAATCTTATTTATGACTTACTACAGCGATTTCTAACCCTCATGCAAATGATATTCATCAAACTGAAACTTCTTTTAGCATCAGCATTAATGTCTATTTACTGATTTTAGTGTTTTCTATTCCAATCATACCTATTTCAAATGGGACTGTAGTGAACGAGAAGTTGGAAAGTGTAAAAGATTCCCAGGGCTACTGAAACAAAATATCTCAAACCGAGTGAATTAAAGCAAGAAGAATTTATTTTCTCATAGTTCTAGAAGATAGCAATTTAAATTAAAGTGTTTGAAGAGCTGTGTTCTCTCTGATGTCTCCAGGGGAGGATCATTTCTTCTCTCTTCCTAGCTTCCAGTGCTTACCAGAAATCCTTGGCTTGTAGAGGCATCATTCTAGTCTCTGCCTCCTTCATCTTATGGTGTTCATCCTCTCTGTGTTGCTGTGCCCAGATTTTCTTTGTAATAACACTGAACATTGGATTAGAACTTGCATTAATCCAGTATGACCTCATCGTAATTTGATTATTACATCCACAAAGACTTTATTTCTAAATGCAGTCCCATTGACAGGTTCCAGGTGTTTGGATTTCAAATATATCTGTTAGAAGATAATTTAATCCAAAACAGAAAAAGATGCACAGTAGCATGCCATCATATGATATTTCCACCATAGGAATGCACCAGATATATATAAACTCAAAAGCATATCTAATGGTAAATATTTCAAAACAATTAGCAGGAGTTATGGTTTGATAATTTACTGCCTTTTTAATATAATTTAATATTTATACATGTGTGTAATTTTGTTTTTAACAATGACCATATTTAAAAATTATCATGTAAAATTCTTGAGCATTTAGTAATTGACATTCATAACATGGTATGAGCTCGTTTCAATACACCACTGATTGGAAACACAATATAAACTAAATTTAAGAAGTTGAAAGTGGGAGTTGGGGGTGGACAAGAGGAAGTATTTTCCTGGCCTGGATTATTTCTGCTTTCATTACAATGCTAAACAAACCCAAACTGTGTGTTGCCCTTTCTCTCTGTTCTGAATAATGAGGTAGATACTAATCAAAATAAGGAATATAAGTAATTTAGATACTACTCTCTGTTTGTGGGCATTTCTCCATTTGTCTTTCTTATGTCTTCAAGTCTTAGAAACAAGGTACTGAATGCCTTATTTTCTTGAACTGTGTTTCCAGGAATGTATTTTTAGCAAACTCTTTGTAATAGAGAGAGAGTAGCTCCCAAATGACAGGTTCGTTTACAGCCTTGAAAGATAGAGATAATGGTGCTCTCCAAAGGGCAGGTCTGCTTATGGTTCAGTGTCTCAAATATGTTGTCTCCCACTGGAGCAAATGGCTGGCGTACTTACTGCCCACTGTAAAATATTCTGGTGCTCTAGTTCTGTGAAGATCACTCAGAGAAATCTAGCTCAACACACTGAGTGTGCCGATGTGTCTCAGCCCTTTATGAGTCATGCTGTGGAATGTGGGGCTCAGGGAAGGAGTCCAATAGTGATTTGGCTACTGCTGTTGTTGCTAGTAATCAACTGTCCTTATTCTCTAAACTAAGAGTTTCTTTTATTCTATAAGCATTCAAGAAAATATGGGTCAGCTAATGAGTCAGCTTGCAAGGAGAATAACATCCCAGACCCTCACAGTTCTTGACATTCTCCTTGCAATGGATCTTGGATTACCTCATCTATAATATTTTGTTAAATGAGCCTACACTTAATGTAATGCTTCCTCTACCCCTTTAGAATGATAATTTAGCTCAGTGTTGCTCTTGTTTTTGTTTGCCCCTGTCTTCTGATAATTGTGCAATTAAAAACAACAAAAAATTCTGAGTCTTATTTGTTACTTTTGTATGACAATATTTGGTAAAAAATATAATACAATTTGACTCAAAATATGTCTACTAGATTTACTAAGCAAAAATGAAACCAAATAAAAACAAAAAAAACTTACTCTTTTGATGTTAATTTTTATTTTATTTTATAAAGTGTATTTTCTTTGACAAATCTTGTTAAATTTGTGTACTGACAATGAATGTTTCTATGGTCTACCTACCTATCCACCTACATGCATACCTATCAATCTATCTCTATCTTACCTAATGTAGAATGAAGCCACTTTCTAGGTCTGTGCCAGTGGCTTTAAGCCATAGTTCTCACAATATAGAGCAGGGAGAATAATAATGTTTTTATTTTATCATTGTAAGATTAAAATAAGTTAAGTAAAACAACCAAATTGTTATTGTTTTGCATGATTTTGTATTGATTATGCCCATAGAATAGATATTACTTCAAATATGTTTTCCTTTAAAACAAATTAATTAATTTAATTAACTCACTGGATCAGTAAATAAATATATACATGAATATCTGCTATACAGCAGTCACTTAAATTTTTTTATTTGTTTCTGTATTGATTTTAGAGAGAGAAGAAGGGAGAGGGAAAGAGAGATAGAAACAATAATGAGAGAGAACATTGATCGGCCACCTCCTGCATGCCCCCAGCCATGGATTTGGTCCACAACCTGGCCATGTGCCCTGACCAGGAATTGAACTGGCAACCTCTTGGTGCATGGGTTGATGCTCAACCACTGAGCCACACCAGTCGGGCACAACAGTCACTTTCAAAGTCACTGGAGATATAAACAGGTCTTGAGTATTTAGTAAGTAGTAAGTTTTTCTAGTAATTGGGGACATATCAATTATACCCAAAAATCCTTACATTCATGGAGTGGACATTCTATTGGGGAAGGAGAGTTAAAAATATTTTTTATCATTAAGTGGTGTTGAAGTCCTACTTAAAACAGATACATTTTAGTCAGAGAAAAATGTGGAGATGCATCACAGGGTGGGAGGATCCCAAAGGTATTTCTGATGAGTTGACTATTAGACAGAGACCTCAATGGAATGAGGAAGTAATTTGCATATCTTGAGAAGCTGAGATGGATCAGAGGGACTAATAAAAGCAGTGGCTCTGAGGCAGGGTCAAATTTTGCTTATTCCAGGAAGGTTCTCATGTCAATCAGGTTAATGTAGGTGCATTAAAGTTGGAAATGCAGTACTCTTTACCCTATACTAGAGTTCATATGTTTTTGATATAACAGAAGAAAATTGGTTATATTGAACTTGATTCTGCAACTAGCATTTCCCAAGTAAATTTCTAAAAAAAAAAAAAAATGTTTCTGGGACTTCAATGAGAGAGGAAGCTTCTGCCCACGACCCTCCACTCTTTCCTTTGTTGCTCACAAAAGACTAACATGTTACTGCTTCATCACTCTGAATGTTCTTTGTGGAAATATACTACACTTTAACTTGAAATTCCTGACAAAGTTACTAACCTCCCATCTCTAAAGTACTGGTTTCAGAGTTAATCCTAACTCTCAGAAAGGATTTATGATTCAGATTAGGAATGAGAAAGAGAAAAAAGTGATTTCTTCTCTCTTAAATTGGGTATTCATATTTATGATGCATAAGGGAAAAGCAAGAATAATATGTATATAATGTTATGAGAATATGTTGTGTATAATATGCTATTCATTCCATTACCTATTTTTCCTATCACTCAGAGAAATCTAAATTTTATTCTTTGCAGAGGCAATGATTTGTATAAGAATATTTTTATAGAAAAATTGAAGAAACTGTTTATGTAAGGCAATTAGGAAGTTGCCTAGATACAAATTCATTGAACTAAAAAATATGTCCCGATTGCCATTCAAGCTTGAAAACAGCAAAACATCAGTTTGCAGAACCAAGAAAGGGCCTTAGAGAGCAATAGGAAAATATGAAAATCATCATTCTGAGAGCACTAAAGAAATTAGCCCTGAGATACCCCTCCCTTCTGATACTCATTTACATCTTAACAGTCATCCTAAAATTGATTTGTAGATAACTATTATTTTTGAAAATTTTCAGGGAAAAGACAAAGTATTGGATGATAATACTTGTCTTTCTGCAGGTAAATCTCACTTCATTTTTAAAAACCTTCCTTTTATTGTAACCCATGTTTAATTAATCAAAAATGTCACTGCGACTATTAAGTTCTTTGCTTGTAATTGATGTTTGTGAGATAATGAACCTTTTTTTTCCCCACTGTGTAAACTACACCATAGAGACTAATCAGCACTTTTAGAAGTTGTACAAACTCTTTTAGGTCACTGGGATACCACTTAGGAAATTATCACTCATTACACTAAAAGATACCCTAATGGCTTGGAAAGGTCAACATCGTTTTCAAAAAATTACAACTCCCTGAGAGTGTATTGCTTCAAACATGATCATATTATTTGCAGTGTATTTGGCTAGATGTCTGTAAATAAATATCTCCTTGTGGTGTGGGAAATGATAGAGTATTTTTGCTGTATATAAGAATAAGTTAACTCAGTTTTAAAGATGACTCTTGCATTATATTTTTATGCAAATAAACCAATATAGTTGATCTCTTTACTTTCAAAGATAAATATTTCAATACTTTTTTAAAAGATCATACCTAATTGGTCCATCTGATAACAATTCTGTACTTTATTCCTAGACACAGATAATTGCCAAGGATTTATGTATATAGAATGACAAATATGTATTTGTAACTATGATGTGAAGGTATTAGAATGTGATGCATATACATTATTTTCATCCTTATGAAAGTATTTAGTATAAATTAAAGTCACAGCATCTACAGATTATGATACATAGTAATAATGCATATAACTAACATTTATTTAGACTTTAGTATGTACCAGGCACTCTTGTAAGCACCTTATGTGATTTATTTGTTCCTCCTAATCATTCTATAAAATAAGGTTGGGTGTTATATTTTTATGTGCTTAAACATATAAGGAAACCAATCTATGAGAGAATTAGTTAAATGTTTAGATTCATCCAGAAAATTAAATGCTATTTTCCAAAGCCAGGTGTGTCTTAAAGTTTGTTTGGATTTTTCTACACTGTACTACAGATAATTGAATAATACAATTCTGAGGAGAACTGCGTATTCACAGTGAATTTTCTGAAGCTCTGGAAATTTGCAAAATCAAAGTCAACCACAGTGAAAACTTACTTTAACTGCACTTCTTAGGAGAAGTTTTGCAAGATCATCTTCACTTGAATGCAAATGGATGCTTCAAACAGTGTGCCCAGACCTGCTTCAGTAGTCCTTTTGCACAGTTCAGCAACTATTCACAGTTGTCCTTCTCCAGATAAAAATGTTTATTCCTCATTCCCTCACAGCAGCCTGATTAAAATCTGTGCTCAAATTTCCAGCAACACTGCTGTTACCTGACTCCGGAACACTGGCCTCACGCACTTGGATTAAACAATAACCCTTTCGTTTCTTTCACTGCCATCTCCCTTACTCCATTTCACTCCATTTGCCATATTTCAATCAGAGATTATTTAAGAATGCAAATTAATCATTTCATTCCTCTTTGAAGCACTTATGACTATATAACACTACAGCTAAAAAAAGATCTAATTTCATATTCTTTGTCTTAAGGTCTTATATTATTTATAAACTATGATCCTCTGCCCAGAAAAACTTCCACTCAACTGTGACAATAGAATAGATACATTTTCAGACATACAGACTCTCATACAGTGTCTTTGATAGAGACTTTCTCAAGACTGGAAGATGTGTGTGACCAAAACAAAGAAGTTAACAACAACAAAAGGAAAATTTAAGTTAACAGTAAACATAATGAAATAGACAATGGGAATCCCCAGGACAGGAGAGGATGACAGCTATAAACAGAATATATAAATTAATCTATTAAAATAGGAGTAGTTTATGTGTCTTGGGAGACATTTCATTAGGAAGATAAAGTTTATATAATATCTATATATCTCAACATAGTAGAGGAACTGAGACAGTTGGAGAAGAGTTCAGAGTTGAAGCTGTGATTAAAACATATAAAACTAAGCAAATGAAATAACAAGTGACTATTATTAATACCAAGAAAATAAACATTTTTCGGGTAATAAAAGTAATCATTGTTTTCTTTATGGTTACATTTTGAATAGTACTTACCTACTCCTAACATAAATCTTGAACATTTATCTAACAAAATTCTTCATAAAACATTATGGGAAAATGGATCGACAAGAAGAATGTATTCTACTGTAAATGAGATACATCCTTATGGGCACAGGGGGTGAAGTCTGATTTTCTTATTCCGATGTCTCAATTTGGTATTTCAATCTGAGAAGCAATCATACAGTTATATAAACAATTAGTGTTTCTTATCTAACATTAATTTAGGCTGCAATGGGAAAATATGAAATTTCAGTAACTAGAGGATATGTGTCCCTTATTTTCCCTAGTTTAAACATTTAAAACAAACAAACAAAAATTATTCTCCCCCATGTCTTACCTTTACACCTAGTCCTTCCAAATCCCTAGTAACCTGATAATGTAGTTATCCAGACTTGTTCGTTCTCATTCTTTGATTACTATATGATTCATATGCATGTGATTATTTCATTACAATTTTATTACAGTAAGACGAGGGATCCTCATGCCCATCTTATGGTTAACTAAGAGTGAAATGCATGTACAGCAGTTTTCATTGGAGCTTGGCCTTTGCTCACTCTGAGTTCAATTGCTGTCTGGGCTAGTCTCATACTGAAAGTCAAAATAATAAAAATTACTTAAATAGTTTGAAGTCTAGGGTTGTTTCACAGAAAGAAGAAAAATTCCCCCAGGTTCCTGATCTTACTTACAAATGTTTGCTTTCTGATTGGGAGTGCTGAGGATACTGACCTGCAATGAAGAGCTTCATTTCTACTCCCAGCTCCCAGCTCTTGTACCCTGTTTCTTCATCTAACAGGCAGGCACTTACCTCTGTCCATGATATTTTGCCATTTGAAAAATGAGGGGATAAAACAATTACATAATTTAGAATGTTATTTTTAGTACTAAAATATGTTATTCTAATATTTAGTGATTAATAAGGTAAATCATTTGCTTTTCTATGAATCGGAGAAACTAAATATTCAAAATAAATAATGAAAAGTATAGAATTGCATCAAAATTTAGAAAGATGTAAGGGGTTTATTCATCAACTAACATTATAATAAATCACATAGCTATAAATTTAGGCATTAAAGCATGTAAAATTGACAGCCAATTTTCTGGCTTTTATTTTAACATTGTCAAATGTACAGTTGTAAGTAAATGGCTTTAAATCAAAGACATGATTCTTCATGAAAAAGTTTAAAATTTGCATAAAATATATTTAACTTTAAATTCATAAAATTTGAAAATGTTTTAAAGGATTAACTTAAACATTGTACTCTGAAAATGTAAATGGCAAAACAAATCAAAGCTTTTATTTCAAAATATAGTTGAAATTATATTTAACTAAAATCTTATCTCTTCTGTTGGAATACAACATACATTATCAATGCCATTTTCTGATTGGATTTTCATTCATATAACAAAGCATAAAGCAAAGTTTGGGGGTTTGTTTTTGTTTTGTTTTGTCTTGTTTGTTTTTGCCTTCATAGTTGCCAGATTTCCTTTTTTATAGCCTTGTAGTACTCCATTGTGTAAAGACACTAGTTAAAGCAGAGATTAAGTGGAAAAATGTTTTAAGCATACGCTGTCTATGAGAAAATAAATTCAAACATGGCAGTATAGATTGGTGGTCCATAAATGGACAGATAATGATATAGCATGCCAACATTAATTTTGAAAAGAAGCAGGAATATCAATATAACCATCAGATAAAGTAGATTGTATAATGAAGAAAATTACTAGAGACACAGAGGCATATTGTGTAATGATAAAATGAAAATACCACCAGAAAGACATAAAAACCCAAATCTATAAGCAAAAACTAATAGGGCTGAAAGAAGAAATAGACAGATCCACCATTATAGTTGGGGATGTCAATTCTTTTCACTGAGTAATTGAGAGAACTCTTAGACAGAAATCAGCAGGATATAGAATAACTAAGCCATACAGTCAGCAAATCTAATGGCATTTATAAAACATTCCACCCAACAATAGCAGAATTCCCATTTTTAAAGCACCCATGGAACCTTAAGACAGACATCCTGGGATGTAAAACAAACCTTAACAGATCAAAAAGAATTAAAATCATGCAGTTTATATTTTATGATGATAATAGACTCAAACTAGAAATAACAAAAACAGCAGTAAAATCTCTGAACACCTGAAAATTAACAGCACACTTCTAAATAGTCCAGGGATGAAAGAGGAAATTTCCATAAAAATTAAAAATACATAGAATGAAAGGAAAATAGAAATAAACATTAAACTATGTTTTTTTAAAAACATTTTTTTTCTTTATTGATTTTAGAGAGAGGAAGGAAGAGGGAGAGAGAGATAGAAACATTGATGAGAGAGAACATCGACTGGCAGCCTCCTGCATGCCCCCCACTGGGGATCAGGCCCACAACCTGGGGATGTGCCCTGACTGGGAATCGAACCAGTGACCTCTTGATACATGGGTCAACGCTCAACCACTGGGCCACACCGGCTGAGCAACATTAGGCTATGTTGAAAGCACCTAAAGCAGTGCTGAGAGGGACATTTATAGCACTGAGGCTTACAACAGAAAGGGGAAATGTCTTCCATCAATATCTACTTTTCTACCTCAAGAAACTAGAATAAGAGCAAAATAAGGCAAAAGTGAGATCACTAAAACATGTCAGAGCAGAAATCAATGAAATGGAAATCAATAGAGAAAATCAATGAAAGAATAAATGTAGCAAAAGTCTATCTGGAATAGTTCCCAACAGCTTCTGCCAAATTGCTGATAACCCTTGATTCCATCCCCGCCAAAAATGACATAATTTTCTTGAGACTGAGAGCCCCGAACTAGTAATGACCCAGAAAACAGTATGGTCCACATTTGGGGGTAAGAACATGGGAAGCTGAAGTACAGTCCCCTATAGGCAAAGTAGTGGAAGTAGCAGAAAGCTTTTGGTAAGTGAAAGTGCCAGAGTCCCAAGTGTTTTTATTCTTCACTCTTAAACAAGAATTAAATGAACAACAACAAAAATGTGTAGCGCTTTGCTCTACAGAGGTTTACTGCCAATGCCTCAGGCTGTCATGCACACGTTTTTGTTCCCATTATAATTTTATGGGATTACCTCATGCTAAATATGGTGGCATTTGGGAAGGAAATAAACCACATTTACTCTTTAGCAATCGAATTCTGAAACTTAGGATGTGGGTTTACAATTAATTAAAAAAAGAGGTAAAATCATTGCCCTCTTCACTTGTCTTAGGGCCATCGTATTTTCAATGTTTTATTTTAAGGCATTTCTTAATTTACTACTGTAATTGAACATCTTGGTTCAGCAGTTAGAGAGGAATTATTTATGACATTTATTAGCAATGTAGAGCAAATAAAGTTTATTAGATGCATGTCGTTGGTGATTAAATAAAATAGAAAATGCAAACTATGTAATCTTATACACCTAATGCATTTTTTCTCAATTTGTGTTTCATTTTGAAATCAGAGGGCTAAAAAAGAGGAGACATAATTAACCATATATGGGATATTAGTGTATGCTCATAATAGGGATAACAGCTTTTATAGAATAGACTGATTACTTTTATAACCCAATTAAAATTTAAGAGTTAGTGTTCATCATTACTTAGATTGGATTTTCTTTAATCCAGAAATTTCATGTTTTGCTTCAGAGTTTATGTATGTAAAGTCCACATTTGGAAAATGGGAGCATGATATAGTGATTTAATTGCCATGTAGTCAAAGGAAATTTAACATTTTCTTTCCCATTTATTTTAACTATATAACAATGTTATATTTTCCTGATCATTATTTGCTCTTAATAGAAAGAAGAAAAATAATATTTGTGTAACTGAAGGCCATGCCTAAGTAAGAACAGGTTCATTTAGTCAAATTGAATCAACCAAAACTCTGTTTGTCAAAATTAGTTTCATTTAATTAGCATGATTTTACAACTTGGCAGAGATTCGAGAAACAATGTCATTTGTTCTGTATCATGAATATCAAAGCAACTCCTCTTTCTGAATGTGGATTGACTTTTGACTATTAACAGGTCTCATATCTTTAAAAAAACTAATTTTAATATTAATTTAAAACATTATGTTATTTGGGTTCATTTTAGAAATTAAATTAACTAAACTAAACTACATTATTCCATAAAAATTAATAGGAATTCATAATTTAAACAAAATAGGGATATCATGTTCACTTGGAAACACAGTGTCAAATATTTGAGAGCTAGGTATTTGTAAAGAATAATGGGTCCCAGATTCTAAAAGTGTGTAGTTGTATCACAGTGTACTGCATCACTAATACTTATAAACTTATATGGATGTGGAACATCCATCTGCACACATACAAACATATGCACCAAACCTGTGAAAGAAAATAAAGTAATATTGAATTCAGTTTGGAGTGGATGATCTCCAAAACAGAGAAAAAATTAAATAATTGGATTCTCTCACTTTTATAAGGCTATCTTTAAATATGTCTAGATACAGTAACATGACAAAATTGAGATTTTTAGTGGTGTGGAAATGGATGGCTGCAATTTTTTATTCTTCTTTCTGTCATTCCAGTTGCAAGGTTGCTTTAAGCTCCTCCTCTCAGGAGCTTAATCTGTTTCACTGTCCCTTTAATATAAGTTGGCTTTGTGACTTGCTGTAGTCATTGGAATGCAGCATTCTTCCAGTCTTCTTCAGAACTGCACCAGTAGAAAAACACACCTGGTGGTTTGAAACACCTGGTGAAGAGCTAATATGCTCCAGCCAACCTTCTAGTACAGAGTATCTTAGCTGACCATAGCTGATACCAGTGATATACAGTTCTGCTGAGCCCTGAAGAACCAGCCAGCTGTGTTCAACCTTAACTGCTGGCTGAGAAAATCATGGATCTTGTTTTAAGCTACTAAATTTGGAGTGAACTATTCTACAGTAATAGCTAACTAATAAAGTTCTCAAAAGGAATTTTGAAAGTTTACATTTCAACATGTTATTATAAGTATTACTTAAAAATAAAAAGCTTTCTGAGATTTCACATAAAACATAAGATGTGTACACTATTTGGAAAAACATTAAAATACAAATCAGTGATAAATTATATCTGATATTATTTTAAGACTGAAAGCATTCAAAGTAACTTGAATTATTTGTTTCGATATAGAAGCTTTCAAGATTAATCTTCTTGGGAAAATTGGACAGCTACATGCAAAAAAATGAATCTAGACCACCAACTTACACCATAAACAAAAATAAACTCAAAATAGATAAAAGACTTCAATGTGACTCATGAATCCATAAAAATCCTAGAAGAAAAGGTAAGCAACAAAATTTCAGAGATCACACACAGCAGAATTTTCACTGATACAACGCCTAAGGCAAGAGAAACAAAGAAAAAAATTAATACATAGGACTACATGAAACTAAAAAGTTTCTGCACAGCAAAAGAAACACACCTCAAAATGGAAAGGGAACCCACTACATGGGAGAGCATAATTGCCAACGACACATCAGATCAGGGGTTAATTTCCAAAATATATAGAGTACTCTTACAACTCAACAAAAGGAAGAAAAAAACCCAATTTAAAAAAAATGGGCAGAGGACCTAAATGGACACCTCTCCAAACAGGACATACAAATGGCCAAGAGACATATGAAAAAATGCTCAACATCACTAATCATCAGAGAGATGCAAATTAAAACGACTATGAGGTATCACTTCACACTTGTCAGAATGGCTGCCATCAACAAATCATTAAACAATGATTTGCTGGCGAGGGTGTGGAGAAAAGGGGACTCTAGTACACTGCTGGTGGGAATGCAGACTGGTGCAGCCACTATGGAAAACAATACGGTGTTTCCTCAAAAAATTAAAAATTGAACTGCCATTTGACCCAGTGATCCCACTTGTAGGAATATAGCCTAAGAAGCCTGAAACACCAATCAGAAAGAATATATGTACCTCTATGTTCATAGAAGCACTATTTACAATTGCTAAGATCTGGAAACAGCCCAAGTGTCCATCAATAGATGAGTGGATAAAAAAGCTGTTGCACATATACACAATGGAATACTATGCAGCTGTAAGGAAGAAAGATCTCTTATCCTTTGAGACAACATGGAGAGACCTGGAGAGTATTATATTAGGCGAAATAAGCCAATCAGAGAAAGACAAATATTAGATGATCTCACTTATTTGTGAAATATGATGAACAAAATAAACTCAGAGACATAGAAGTAGGGTTCAGAATGACAAACTTCCAAGGAGGAGGTCAGGGGGAGGGAATAGATAAACCAAAGAACTTATATGCATGTACGCATAACCAATGGACCTGGAAAACAATGCTGTGATGGGGGAAGGGGGATCAGGAGGAGGGTGACAATGGGGGAAAAAGAAGAAACATCGGTAAAAAAAATAAATGAATTAAAAATAAATAAATAAATAAAATATTAATCCTCTATTATTTGTCATATTTTCAGAATGATATCCTCAATTATATATATTTATATTTAAAATTTTTCATTAAATGTATTGGGGTGACATTAGTTAATAAAATTATTTGTTTTAAGTGTACAATTCTATGATACATCATCTGTATATTGCAGTGTGCCTATCACCTGAAGTCAAATCATATTCCATCAAATCTTATCAGAAATATATGGATATTCCACCCTCTTTACCTTTTACTATTTTTAAGTTTCTTTCTTTACAGAAACCATATTTTAATTATCAAGAATCTGCTGATGAGCTTTTTGCTTTTTGTACATTCTGTGTACAAACTTCCTAACTTTTAGTGTCAACTCTATTAATTTTCACCCAATTGGTACTTTCCTTACATACGACTTTTAAAAAATATCTTATTTATCCTGGCTGGTGAGACTCAGTGGATTGAGTGTGTTCCCATGCACCAAGAGGTCACCGATTCGATTCCTGGTCAGGGCACATGCTCGGGTTGCGGGCTTGACCCCCAGTAGGGGGCATGCAGGAGGCAGCCCATTCATGTATCTCTCTTATTGATGTTTCTCTCTCTTCCTCTCTCTCTAAAATCAATAAAAACATATTTTTAAAAGTATCTTATTTAGCCATGCTACTAGATTTTCTCATCTGTCAGTTGATAATTGTCTGTTTAAAATTATAAATTTATTAGTTACTGATGAAACTTCATTATTGTAACAAATTCATTATAAAGACACTAATTTGTATAATTTAAATTAAATCTATATCACAGAGACAAATAATCAACATTGGTAGACCCTAATCCAAAATCCACACACCAATGTGTTTAGTGGTAGAACTTCAATGCCTGTAATTGAGAATTCACATTTTAAACATGGCTATAAAATGTTCAAAATATCTTCACCTATATCTTTGCTGAAGGATGTATTAATTAACATTGGAATAATAATAGTTTTCTTTTGTTTTTGAAATGCCCACTAGATTCTAGTCCTCACATTAATAAACTCAGAGCTTTTTCCAATTTTCTTTTTAGAAGTATTTATTCCATCAAGGGGACACTTTTGCCTATGCACAGCTTTGTAGGAATGCTGTCAAAAGCAAATAGCTAAGTGTGCACTGTCATTTGTATTAGTCTTACTCTTAAAAATATTGCAATATATCGCCGGATAAACTCTTGTGTGATATATCAAAGCTTTACAGAGATGATTTTTTGATGGTGGTTTTTATTGAAAGAACAGTTCATTTCACAGACTTGTTTTTATCATCTTAAATATTTACCTAGAGATATGTATTACTTACTCATAAACATTTGAATCCTCAATACAAAATGTCTCTTCAGCAAATACAAGAGATTGCAACCCAAATACCCAAACAAATACTTTCTATCATCACAGTTGTTACTATCTGATTTAGATTCATCTAGAGGCTATTAAAGAATGCATACATTTTTGCTGACATTTTATCACAGCAATAAAATGAGATGGGGATACATACTCAGAAGGCCCCTAAAAGTAGTCAGCATGTTTATGGCAGAAAACAACCGCTTGTTAAACACTGAAAAAAATTCAGTAAAGTATGACCAGATTTATAGTTAAATGTACTGTCACAAAGCTCTAAGTTTGTAACATATTTTGCAGTAGTGGAAATATATATCTATGAGAGACAGCATCAATTAATATTATTATATTATGTTTACCTTAATGTATGGCAAATAACCTATGAGATGTTAGAAGAAATAAAATTTAGTTTTAAATTTTTACTTATCAAATCACATAAAAATCCAAATATGTATATCAATTTCCTTGGTTACATTTTTTTTCTGTTTAAACTAAACCATATTTTCATTAGTAATAATCATTACGCCTGTCAATGTGAGATTCTCATATGAATGGTTTTACAAGTCCAGGAAACAATTGAAAATATTTTTAAACCTAAATAATTGAAAGCATCATAGTAGGAAAAAAATCCACTCAAAAAAAAACTTCATAAAAATAGTATATTGTGGACAGAGCTGAAAATGTATGCAAGCACTGTATAATTTTAGACAAGTTAAAATTACAAAATAAAACTATATGTTTTTATTGTCTGTTTGCAAATGACACAGTCTTATCTACAGAAAACCCTAAATACTATACCAGAGACTCTTAGAACTAATAAGCAAATTCAGTAAATTTTCAGAATGCAAAAATCAATATAAAATATCAGTTGTGTCTCTATATGCTAATGAGAAACTGTCTCAAAAATAAATAAAGGAAACAATATTATTTACAATAGCATCAAAAACAATACAATACTTAGAAATAAATTTAACTAAGGAGGTGAAAGATCACTACACTGAAAATTATAGAGCATTGATAAAAGAAATTGAAGAAGACAGAAATAAATGGAAAGATATCATACATGCATGTATTAAAAAAATTGACGTTAAAATGTCCATACTATCCAAAGCCATCTATATATTCAATGTAATGCCTATCAATAATTCAATGGAATTTTTCACCCAAACAGAAAACACAATCCTAAAAATTATATGGATTCACAAAGACCCCAAATAGCCAAAGCAACCTTGAGAAAGAAGAACAAAGCTGGAGTTACCACATTTTCTAATTTCTAATTTTATTACAGACCTATAGTAATCAAAACAGTATGGTACTGGCATAAAAACAAATACATAGACCAATGGAATAGCATTGAGAGCCCAGAAATACCATGCCCCCCACCACACACAAACACATACACAATTAGCTAATGTTTGACAAGAATGTCAAGAATACTCAAAGGCAAATGGATAGTCTCCAATACATAATTTTGGGAAAACTGGATATTCAAATGCAAAAGGATAAAATTGGACCCCTACATTATCCCACTCAAAAACGAACTCAAACTGGATTAAAGACTTGAACGTAAAACCTTAAAACTCTAGAAGAAAACATATGAACAAGGTTCCTAGATATTGGACTGGACAATGATTTTTTTAAAATAAGACACTAAAAGCACAAGCAAAAAAAAGCAAAAATCAACAAGTGGGCCTATGTTGAAATGCTTCTGCATAGAAAAAGAAACAATCAATGAAATGAAAAGGCAACCTATAGAATTGGAGAAAATATTTGGAAACCATATATCTGGTAAGTTAATATACAAAATATATAAGGAACTTCTACAACCTATTGGCAAAAACACCCACATAATCCAATTAAAGCAGGGGCAGGAGATTCAAATATTCATTTTTTCCCAAGGAAGACATACAAAAGCCCAAAAGATATATGAAAATGTGTCCAGCATTACTAATCAATAGAGAAATGCACATTTTTGAAAATGACATATTGCCTCACATCTGTTAGAATGGCTATTGTCAAAAAAAAAAAAAAAAAAAAAGAGGGAGAGAGATAAGTGTTGGCAAGGATGTATTAAAAAATGTATTTTTGTGCGTTGTTTGTGGGAATGGAAAGTAGTATAGTCATTCTTGGAAACAGTATGATGGTTTCTTGAAAGGAAAAAAAAAAAAAAAAAAAGGACTACCAAAAGATCCCCCAATCTTACTTCTGGATATATATCTGAAGAAAATGAAAACATTATTTTGAAGTAATATCTTTACGCCCATATTCATTGCAGCATTACTGACAATAGCCAATGCATGAAAATAACCTAAACATTTGTTGAAGGATGAATGGATATAAAAAAGTAATATATATAATGAAATATTATCCAGCCATAGAGAAAGGAAATCCTGTCATTTGTGACAACAAGGATGAATCTTGAGGGTATTGTGTTAAGGAAAATTATTCCAGCAGAGAAAGACGAACACTGTGTGATACATGGAATGAAAAAAAAGCCAAACTCATTGAAATGAAGAATAGACAACGGTTTGCAGGGGTGAGGGGATTGGGCCAGTGGGGAGATACTGGTCAAAGGTCACAAATTTGCAGCTATAAAATGAATAAGTTCTGGGTGTCTATGTACAGCATGATGACTATTAGCAATATTGCTTTGTATACTTGAAAGTTGCTAAAACAATGGGTCTCAAATGTTCTCACAGCACTCACACAAACAGATACACACACAAATGGTAAATAACTGTGTGAGGTGATGGATGTTAACTAACCTTATTTTGACCATCATTTCACAATATGTATGTATATCAAAATCATTGTGTACATTTTAAAACTACACAATGTTATATGTCATTTATATCAATAAAGCTGGGGGAACAAAGTGTCTATGTCTTTCTTCTTGCTCAAATCAGTATTTTGTTGGAGTAGACATATCCCTTTAAACCCTAATGCAATCTGATTTGACATATTGATAACTATTTTCTCTCCCTCTCTCTCTCTCTCTCTCTCTCTCTCTCACACACACACACACACACACACACACACACAACCAAAATGTCTATGGATACTCCTGGAAGGAAAGATGGAGAAGCAGGGTCAGATGGGAAATTATAGTCCTTTACTTCTCTGGAAATAGGGCAGCTACTTTAATAGAACATATATTCCATCTCTAATTCCTTAATATTGGTATAAAATTGTTTGTACAGCTTTCTTTCAGCATTTTAGGAGTATCCACTCTGGAGTTTGTAGGGGAATATTTATCTGTTTCAATTGTTATTGAAAAGGATATGTTGCATTTATTTTGCATTGTTCCATGCATTAAATATTTAAAAATACTAGGATGTTTTCATACATCTAACATTCCTATATGTCTGTTTCTCTATTTCTTATTATTCATTCCATTTTTCTTGGGTTTGTTTGCTATTCATTTTCTAACTTTTGAGAAGAGTTTTAGATCAATGATTTCCAGCCTTTCTTCTTTTCTAAGTTACCATTTTAAGGTTATGTTTTCAGATTTATCACAGAGGTTTTATATTTCATATTTATCATTAAGCTCAAAATGTTTTTTGAGTTTTTTTTAATTCCTTATTATATTTAATTATAATTTAAATACATGTGTGCTTGTGTGATTCAAATTTAATTGCACTGTGCTTAGGAAACATGCTCTAGGATTTTCTTTTTTTAAAGACTAAACCCATTTTATTGAAGTATATAAATTATATACAAAAATGGTCACAAATGAGAAGAAAACATTTTTTGAGTATACCCGTCTCCTTCCTATTCACTTTCCCAAGTCAATGTTAACTACTGACTTCCATCACCCAAAGTTTTTCTATTTTAGAACATAAGTGATGGGGAATATGCAATTGCACTTTTTGTGTGGCTGGTTTCCAATGCTAAAATTTCTACTTGTTAAATTTATCAAGTTGTTGTTTATACTTTGTTCATTTTTATTGCTGCACAATATTTATGAATACAGTAAACTTAATAGGTATTTATTTTGTTTCCTGATTTGGCTATTGTTAACAATGCTGCTTTAATATTCTCAAACATGTGTAAGGTACATTTAGATATGCATTTCTGTTGAGTATACATCCATATGAGTAAAATTACAAAATCAGGGTATTCAAATGTTCAAGTAAAATAAACAAAGCCAAACAATTGTTAAACTTTTGTCAATTTTGACACTGCCAACAATAAATGTATAAATGTTCCAGTTTCTCTGGATTCTTCTCTAAACATAATGTATTTATGATTTTATTCTTTTTATTTTATCCAATTTCATGACTATATTATGACATTTAAAGTAGCTTCAATTTGCATTTTCCTGGTGGCCAGTAATACTGAAAACTTTTAAATAAATTTATTGATTATAGAATAACAACTTCTATGGAGAATGTTCAAATCTGTTGCCCATTTTGTTGTTGGGTATTCTAAATTAAATACTTATAGGAGCCTTATATAATACAAATATGCTATTCTATGCTATGTTTGTCTTTTCACTGTTACTATGCTCCATTTTAATAGACAACATTTTATAAAGTTAATATAATCCGATTTACAACTCTTTTTTCTGTTTTGTTGCTTTTTATGTTAATCTTAAATTTGTCAATGTGTTATATTTTATGAAGATATTAACATTTAAACACTTCTGGATATTTATATTACAGCACAATTCTCAAATACACGTTTTTTAATTTTTTCATGTAAAGTTGGGGTCCATACTTTTTCATGTGGCTATCCAATTAACCCAGAGCCATTTATTGAAAAAATATTTCCACTGCAATATAGTAGCACTTTGTTACAAATCATATAAGTGAGTGGGACTTTCTCAAACCTACTATTCTATTTTATTGATATGTTTACACTTACATCAACATTACTCTAACTTAATCTCTATAGCTTAAACATAGACTGGATACATTATATAAGAACCTCATCTTAGTTTTTACATTTATATATTGATGTTTCTTAGATCTTTGCCTTCCTATATAAAACTTAGAAAAAACTGTCACACACACACACACACACACACACACACACACTCATACTTCTGGGATTTTGATTGCAATTGCATTGACCTATAGATCAATTTATGGAAAGTTGACATATTTAAAATGATACACTTTCCACTTCATGAACTAGTGTGTCTCTCAATTTATATGTTTTATTTAAGTTGTCTTAAAATGTTTTATACTTTTAGTGTAAAAGTCTTATACATCTTTTTTTAGATTTATTCCTAGGTATTTGGTGTTTCGATGCTTTTGTAAATGGTTTCAGTGAGTTTTAAAATCTATTTATCTGCCTCCACTGTATATAGAATATCATTTCTTAAATTGGATTTGCACTCAGAGAACTTACAAAATGCACTTATTAACTTTCATTTTATCTGTAGGTGCTTTTGAAATTTTTGATATACATTGTTATATGCCAGTTACCACAATTTTATCTCTTCACTTCCAAATCTTACTACTTCTCTTTGTCTTTCTATACTGGCTAGTAACATGGACAGTAGATGTTGAATAGAGGTAATGCTTTGCTTCTAAAGTTGTTTTGCTTCTAATCTCAGGAGAGAATTGCCATTTTTCAACATTTTAGATTTTTTTTAACGCTTTTTAACTCATATTAAGAAAATTATTAATATTTCTAACTATTGTGATTATTTTATTTGTGTAGTGAGATGCATTCACTGTTATCGAATGCTAAACAGTTCCTAAATTTCTAGTATAAACCCAGTGTGTCTGTGATGCATTATATGTTTATTTGTAAGTAAATTTGCTTGAGTTCTGTTTTGCTCACAACACGTTTTTTACCTATGTTCTTGAGAGATGTTGATCTACAATATTATTTTATGTAATGCCTTCATCAGTATTTTCCATTAAGGTTTATCCTGGGGTTGGTAGGTGGCTTTATTTCAGATTCTCTATCCCTGGAGCCTAAATGTTTTGGGAAGAATTCCCTCAGAATAAGAGGAGAGAAACCTGTTTAAGCAAGAAATGTGCCGTCAGCCAAGACTAATTTCAGCCTGCTCCCACAGGGAAGTTGTGGAGTGCGTGCGCCCTCCCAGAGGAACACCTTCTAGCAGTTGCATAGAGAAGGGGGCAGCTGCAAGTGTCAGGAGTCCACAATGAGTGAAACGGGAATGGCTATGCCCATTGGTAAAGGGAACCCTGGTGAATGATTGCACCCAGCACAGTGTGCTCCTTGGACCTCACAGATTCCATGGTTTCGTCCATTAATTTTACTTCCTCTAGGCTCAGCTTCAGCAAGATTCTCTTTTGTTATAATTTCTAGAAAGATTACAAGAGAAGAATTAATTCTCTTGTGACAAACCTTTGGTTCTCTGTTTCTATTGGCCCTGAGATCATAATCCATAGCCATATTCGCCATGTCCACTATCACTGTAGTGTTGCCTTCTGTCTAGTGACATTTCTGCTGATTAAAAGTGGCTTGCCATCTTAGGTGACTCCGAAATTCATATCTGATGACCTGTTTATCATATTCTCAACAGGCTTCATGTGTTGTACTTGCTCATTTAATAGATAATACTCGGCAATGGAAAACCAATAGCTGCCCCCAATGAACTGCAGTATATTTCTCCCTGTCCCCATTATATGAAAGCCAACAAACCCACACCTAGTGATTAGGGCTAATCATCTTTGACAATATGCTAAATCCTATCCCTGCTGGTCTACCAGCAGGAGCCACACAAGGCAGTTGGGTAGCAAATGCGGATTTAAGGTTCTCGTGTAATTTTCTCATGTTGCTATTTATTGTTTTGAACACATTTAAATATACTAATCAGATTTGTTTTAAATTCCATGTATGATGACTTAATTTTCAGGATCATCTTTGAGTCAGTTTCATTTGTAAGGTTTTCTCCTGGTTTTTAGTTTTTTTATTTTTGTCTCATGTTAATACTGGGGATATTTTATTTCCAGTATTTGACATTCTATATGAAAAATTGAAAGAGCTCCAGATAGTTTCATTTTTCTTCAGGGAAGAATTAACTTCCTCCTTGCCAGAGTTAGAACAAGGGCATATTACAGTGTCTCAATAAACAACCTAGATTTTTCGAGCCTGTGTTGTAAGGCTTATCTTTATTTGGTCACCATTTTATTTCAGGGCATAGCTTTGTAGAAGTCTCAACTGAATGTTTGGGGTGTTTATCACTGTCCTTTCTCCTCACACATCCTTCAGGCCAATTTTGTCTCCCCTGAAACACGACTATTGAAAGGCCTTAGCTTTTTAGTCACTAAGCAATTTCGTTCTCACTAATATTTTGGCCTCTTGTCCCATGCTTTTTAGGATTTAACAATAATGGTATTAAAGCAGTCAGAATTCTGGAATCACTTCTCTGGGTTATTTTTCTGCCAGATTTCTGTTTCTCATATCCTGAATGCCTTATGACTTCTTAAAACAAAGCTTTCCCTCGCCTGTAACAATATCTCAAACTCAGAGTTTCTGTTTTATGCTGGGCATTTATGACTTATCCTGAGATTTTTGGGGAAAAAAAACCCCAATACACAAAGTAGTATATTCTGGCCCCTTATGATTTGTTTTCCCCCCACAATCTTGTTGCTTCCTGTTGTAGTTTCGGTGCTTCCTGATGGTGAGTATCAGATGGTTGTGGCACTGCTTCAATTTTATGAATGTGATTTTCCAAGTCATGTTACTCATTGGTAACCAGTTGTGAAATACCACTTTACAGGATTTCAATGCAATGAAATCTTGGGGACTCTTCTTAATGGACCAACATACGATTTTTTAAATAACTATGTATTTGAAAAAACAACTCTATTCTAAAATTACTACATAAAATTCCAAAATGGCGACAGAATGAATGGAAGCTACACAGACCATCTTCCAGGACCAAACTGGAAATACAACTAAAATAAAGACAAATCATCAGGAAAAAGCACTTTGCGAGGACCATACAACCAGGGACACTGAATCAATCCTGGTAGGATTGTGGAGGCGTGAGAGGGGGCTGGGAGCCCACGGACAGCAGTGGTCTGAGCTGTGAGCACTGCCCTCAGGGTTAAAGCCCAAGCCGGCTCCAAAGCACAGAGGGCTGGGACAGAGCGCTAAAATAGCCACAGCCACTCACCTTGGGCTCCTGCAGAGGGAGAGCAGACTGGACTGGAACTGTGTGGGGACACTCAGGATTTGGAGGGCTCTCAGAGCTTTTGCTGAGTTTTGGCCACACAGGACAGTGGCCATCTTACTCCTTCCCAGGGCTCTAGGGAGAGGCAGCAGCCCCTCCCTCGGAGATTCAGCCACACCCAGGAGGGCCATTGAAATGCAAATTGAGGCTCATTAACTACCAGCATCTGCCCCACAATTGGGAAATCCTCTCACACTGAACACCTGAGGGAGGTTTTCATTCAACTGAGAACCCAAGGCTCTTCAAATAACCGGGACTAATAGCCTCTAGGCAAAAAGCTAGAGGATAACTTAACCTTTTCTGGGCTTGCAAATCTACCTAGGAAAGTAAAACTCGACAGTGGTGTATAACATGGGTCCTCCCATGCTCATCCAAACTCAGTACAGGGAGCCACAAACAGCAGAACACCAACATCCACAGGGAAAATTTGGCAGGCTCCAAAACCCACTGAGATAGCCAAAATGCTGAAACAAAAAAATAGATGCCAAATGAAAGAACAAGAGACCTCCACCAAAGATGAGATAAATGAAATGGAGTTAAGCAAGTTAACAGAACTAGACATCAGAGTCATGATCTTGAGGAAGCTCAATAGCATGTGTAAGGACATCAACACCATAAGCAAAGACATAGAAATATTGAAAATAAACCAATAGGAAATGAAGAATGACATAGCAGAAATGAAGAACACATTGGAAGGACAAAACAGTAGAGTAGAAGAAGCTGAGGACCGGATCAGTGAATTAGAAGACAGGGTAGAAAAAATCAACCAATCAGAAAATGAAAAGGAAAAAAAACAAGTAAAAAACAGGAAGACAGCTTAAGAGAACTGTGGGACAACTGGAAACGTAATAATATTCGCATCATAGGAGTCCTCGAAGAAGAAGAAAATGAGCAAGGGTTAGAGAATATATTTGAAGAAATAGTGACAGAAAATTTCCCTAATTTGGTGAAGGAAGAAGGCATTCAAGTTCAAGAAGCACAGAAAGTCCCAAGTAAGAAGAACCCAAACAGGCCCACACCAAGACACATAGTAATTAAAATGCCAAAAATTAAAGAGAGAATCCTAAAGGCAGCAAGAGATAAGCAACAGGTTACCTACAAAGAAACCTCCATAAGCCTATCAGCTGACTTCTCAATAGAAACACTACAGGCCAGAAGGAAATGGCATGAAGTAATCAAGGTCATGAAAAACAAGGATCTAAATCCAAGACTACTCTACCCAACAAGGCTATCATTCAAAATAGAAGGTCAAATAAAGAGCTTCTCAGACAAAAAAAAAAGGCTAAGGGAATACATTAGCACCAAACCAGCACTGCAAGAAATGTTAAAAGGACTGCTGTAATTAGTAGAAGAAATAGAAAGGAAAATAGAATCACACTGAACAAAAATGGCAATAAATAAGTACATGTCAATAATCACCTTAAATGTAAATGGATTGAATGCTCCGATAAAAGGACACAGAGTAGCGGATTGGATAAGAAAGCATGACCCATGTATATGTTGTTTACAGGAGACCCACCTCACAACAAAAGACTCACATAGATTGAAAGTGAAGGGATGGAAAAAAATCTTCCAAGCAAACAGAAAGGAGAAAAAAGGTGGGGTAGCAATACTCATATCTGATAAAATAGATTTCAAAATGAAGGCCATAACTAGAGACAAAAAGGTCACTACATAATATTGAAAGGATCTATCCAACAGGAAGATATAACTTTGGTAAACATATATGCACCCAATATAGGAGCATCAAAATACATTAAAAATCTTCTGGAGGACTTCAAAGGAGAAATCGACAGCAATACAATCATAGCAGGGGACTTCAACACCCCGCTGACATCACTGGATAGATCCTCTAGACAAAAAATTAACAAGGAAACAGAGACTCTAAATGAAGCACTAGACCAAGTGGATTTAATAGATATTTACAGAGAATTATACCCCAAAACTACAGAATTCACATTCTTCTCAAGTGCACATGGGACATTCTCAAAGATAGACCACATGTTAGGACACAAACGAAGTCTCTACAAGTTCAAGAAGATTGAAATCATATCAAGTATCTTCTCAGATCACAATGGCATGAAACTAGAAATCAGTTGCAATAAGAACATGGAAAGACATTTGAATACATGGAGGCTAAATAGCATGTTATAAAACAATGAATGGGTTATCGAGGAGATCAAAGAAGAAATAAAAAAACTTCTTGGAAACCAATGAAAATGAACACACAACAACACAAAATCTATGGGATGCAGCGAAAGCAGTTCTGAGAGGGAAGTTCATAGCAATACAGGCCCACCTCAAAAAACAAGCAAAATTTCTAGTTGACTACCTAACCTCACAACTTTAAGAACTAGAAAGCAAACAAAAAGAAAGCCCCAGAGCAAGTAGAAGGAAGGAAATAGTAAAGACCAGAGCAGAAATAAACGACATGGAGACCAAAAAAACAATTCAAAGGATCAATGAAACAAAGAGCTGGTTTTTTGAAAAGATTAACAAGGTTGATGGACCCTTAGCTAGACTCACCGAAACAAAGAGAGAGAACCCAAATACACAAAATCAGAAATGAAAGAGGAGAAGTAACAACTGACACCACAGAAATACAAAGGATCGTTAACTATGAACATTTATATGGCAACACATTCGACAATCTAAGCGAAATGGACACATTTCTAGAAACACATAGTCTCCCAAAACTGAACCGGGAAGAGATAGAAAACTTGAACAGACCAATAATAATGAAGGAAATTGAAGATGTAATCAAGACCCCCCCACTAGCAAACAAAAGCCCAGGCCCGGATGGCTTCACTGGGGAGTTTTACCGAACATTCAAAGAAGAACTAACACCCATTCTCCTCAAACTATTCCAAAAAATTCAAGAAGAAGGAAGACGTCCAAACTTGTTTTATGAATCCAGCATAATTCTAATTCCAAAACCAGAAAAAGACACTACAAAGAAAGAAAACTACAGGCCAATATCCTTGATGAATATAGATGCCAAAATCCTAAACAAAATACTAGCAAATCGGATCCAGCAATATATCAAAAAAATTATTCACCATGACCAAGTGGGATTCATCCCAGGGATGCAAGGCTGGTTCAGTATTCCCAAATCAATAAATGTGATACATCACATAAACAAAATGAAAGATAAAAACCACATGATCATATCAATAGACGCTGAAAAAGCATTCGACAAAATTCAGCACCCATTTCTGATAAAAACGCTCAGCAATTTGGGAATAGAGGGATCATATCTTGATAAAATAAAGGCCATATATGAAAGACCTACAGCCAGCATCATACTCAATGGGCAGAAACTAAAAACATTTCCCTTAAGAACAGGAACAAGACAAGGATGCCCACTTTCTTTTTTTTTAATCCTCACCCGAGGACATTTTTTCATTTTTTGTTTAGATAGAGTGGGAGGGAGAGAGAGAGAGAGAAACATCGACGTGAAAGGGACACATCGAGTGGCTGCCACCCGCATGACCAACCAGGGCCGGGGACAAATTGCAACCGAGGTACATGCCCTTAGCGGGAACCGAACCCGGGTCTCTCTGTACCACAGGCGGACGCTCTAACTGCTGAGCCACACCGGCCAGGGCAGGGGATGCCCACTTTCGCCACTCTTATTTAACATAGTACTGGAAGTCTTAGCCACAGCAATCAGACCTGAAGAAAAAATAAAAGGAATCTAAATTGGAAAGGAGGAAGTGAAACTGTCATTATTCGCAGATGACATGATATTATACATAGAAAACCTTAAAGACTCCATCAAAAATCTCCAATGTTAATAAATGAATTTGGCAAAGTAGCACGATACAAAATTAACGTCAAAAAATCGACAGCATTCTTATACACCAATGATGAACTCACAGAAAGAGAAACTAGAAAAACAATCCAATTTACCATTGTAGCAAAAAAATTAAGATGCCTAGTAATAAACTTAACCAAAGAAGTAAAGGACCTATTTGCAGAAAACTACAGGACATTGAAAAAAGAAATTGAGGAAGATATAAAAAAGTGGAAGCACATACCTTGTTCATGGATTGGAAGAATTAACATCATTAAAATGTCCATATTACCCAAAGCAATCTATAGATTCAATGCGATCCCCATCAAAATACCAACGACATATGTCACAGAACTAGAACAAATACTCCAAAAGTTCATATAGAATGAAAAAAGACACCGAATAGCCACAGCAATCTTGAAAAAGAAGGACAAAGTAGGTGGGATCACAATACCAGATATCAGGTTATACTACAAAGCTACTATAATCAAAACAGCCTGGTATTGGCACAAGAACAGGCATATAGACCAGTGGAACAGAATAGAGAATCCGGAAATTGACCCAAGACATATGCTCAATTAATATTTGACAAAGGTAGCAAGAGCATACAATGGAGTAAAGACAGCTTCTTTAATAAATGGTGCTGGGACAATTGGACAGCTACATGCAAAAAAATGAAACTAGACCATCAACTTACACCATACACAAGAATAAACTCAAAATGGGTAAAATACTTAAATGTGACTCGTGAATCCATAAAAATCCTAGAAGAAAATGTAGCCAACAAAATTTCGGACATCATATGCAGCAGAATCTTCACTGATACATCACCTAAGGCAACAGAAACAAAGGAAAAAATGAACACATGGGACTACATGAAACCCAAAAGCTTCTGCACAGCAAAAGAAACAACCATCAAAACAGAAAGGGAACCCACTGTATGGGAGAGCTTAATTGCCAATGATACATCAGATAAGGGGTTAATCTCCAAAATATATAGAGTGCTCATACAACTCAACAAAGGGAAGACAAAGAACCCAATTTAAAAATGGGCAGAGGAACTAAATAGAAACCTCTCCAAACAGGACATACAAATGGCTAAGAGACATATGAAGAAATGCTCAACATCACTAATCATCAGAGAGATGCAAATTAAAACAACAATGAGGTATCACCTCACACCTTTCAGAATGGCCGCCATCAACAAATCATCAAACAACAAGTGTTGGTGAGGGTGTGGAGAAAAGTGGACTCTAGTACACTGCTGGTGGGAATGCAGACTGGTGCAGCCACTATGGAAAACACTATGGTGCTACCTCAAAAAATTAAAAATTGAATTGCCATTTGACCCAGTGATCCCACTTCTAGGAATATACCCTAAGAAACCTGAAACACCAATCAGAAAGAATACATGTACTCCCATGTTCATAGCAGCACTATTTACAATAGCTAAGATCTGGAAACAGCCCAAGTGTCCATCAGTGGATGAATGGATAAAAAAGCTGTGGCACATATACACAATGGAGTACTATGCAGCTGTAAGAAAGAAAGATCTCTTATCCTTTGAGACGACATGGAGGGTCCTGGAGAGTATTATCCTAAGCAAAACAAGCCAATCAGAGAAAGACAAATATCACATGATCTCACTCATTTGTGGAATATAATAAACATAACAGTCTGGGGAACAGGGTAGACCCAGAGATGTGAAAGTAGGGTACAGACTGACAACCCTCAGAAGAGGGGGTGGGGAGGAAGGGAAGAGATAAACCACAGAACTTATACGCATATATGCATAACTGATGGACATGGACAACAAAGCTGGGGACGGGGTGGGGGGTTGGGGAGGAGTGTGTCAATGTGGAAAAAAGGAGAAACATCTGTAACAAAAATAAATTAATAAAAAATAAAATAAAATTACTACATAATGGTTTTCACATAATTAAATCCTGGATCCTACTCACATATTAGAAAGATGGAATTAGATTCCATTTATTTTATCATCATAGGATTGCTTATCACTTTAGAGTACATGACTATATAATTGCAGGTTTCATTTAAACAACAAATCCTAGGTTACTATAATTTTAAAATCATTTTTTTTTTCTAGAAACAGAAAAATAATCTCTAAGTAAAAACTTTGCCATGGATAGCTATTATGGTTAGAATTACCTTCCTACAAAAGACGTTGAAATCTTAACCCTCTGTACCCATGAGTGTGACCTTATTTGGAAATATGGTCTTTGCCAATGATCAAAGTATGCTGAGTTTATTAGGCCTTGATCCAATATGAATGATGTTATAAGAAGAGGAAATGTAGAGACAGCGACAGATACACATAGAGGGAAGATGATCTAAAGACACAGGGAGAGTCTGGCCAGTGTGGCTCAGTGGATGGGTGTTGACCTATGCACCAAGAGGTCACCAGTTCCATTCCTGGTCAGGTTATGGGCCTAATCCCTAGTGGGGGGCATGGAGGAGGTGGCCAATCAATGTTCTCACTCATTGATGTTTCTATCCCTCTCTCCTTCTCCCTTCCTCTCTATAAAATCAAGAAAGAAAAACTTTTTTTTTTAATAAAATAAAGACACAGGGAGAATGCTATTTATAAACCAAGGAATTCCTGAAGCTATCAGAAATTAGGACAGAAGGACAGAACAGATTCTTCCTTGTAGTCCTCATACTAAACCAACTCCTAACAACCTCTTGATGTCATTCTCTTAGACTCTAGAATTGCGTTTTATAATCCATCTAGTTTGTGATTCTTTATTAAGGAAGCCCAACGAGACTAGAACAATAGAGCAACCACCTGGAAACTGTTATTTTTAAATCTAGAACCCAGGCTGACTACATACCAAATCTCCCTGAACTCTTTATTCTGGGATTCATGAAGGTCATTATTTGGTCTTTTCATCAACCTCTGAGCAAAGGTTTTATAGTTTGTGGTAAAATTCTAAGGTTTCAAATACATTTCTTTAAAACGTGGAAGTAAATATAGAATGTATTAATAAAGGATAGTTAAAATTTTTTTGAAGTTAATGGGATTTGAAACAACTTATATTAATAGAAATGCTAAATAAAGAGTAAGTGTATAAATATATGTAATTATAGTTAAAAGTAAATTAGGTAGGCCAGCCTTCCCCTCCGCACTGCACACACATAGGGGGCCGATATTCTTCTACGCTAGATGAGGATAATGACACAGTGACATTAAGCAAATGTCAAAGTTCATGTAGATTTTGTGGGACTCAAATGCAGTATTGGATGTCTCCAAATAATACAATAATTTACTTTTAGTTTTCAAAAAGAGTCAGGCTGACCATATTGTATTGCAAGCAATCACACTACCAATTTCTTCTGTATTAAATTACGGTCCTGGTTATGCATATGTCGTTTCTTTGGTCCTTGACATTAGGAATTGAACTCTAACTGCTATAAATACATAATGTGAAACAAATGCCTTTCATTATCCAATTACATTTGAATATATAATGAGCACTTCAAGTACCAAAGATTTTAATTAGCAATTAAATATAGCTCCCCATTATGAGCTGCTACTAGAACAATTCATTGAGGTTGAACATTTGAACATTTCTTGATGACCAAGAAGATTTAGCCAAAGGACAAAGGAATTAAAGATTTTCTAGGCAAGGAAAATAGCAATGTTATTCCCAAGACTGGAAAATGATTAAGATTTAAGAGAAATATAGGGGGGAGGGAGGGCAGGATGAGAAAAAAAAAAAGATTTAAGAGAAATTTAGGGCAGGCAGAAATGGCTGGTTTGGGAGTAAGACTGAGGATCATATATTTGTGAAGCCAGAAGAAATAACGAGACCATAACAAGTACATTTGTGTAAGCCATCATAGGGCTGACCATTATGAGAGACACATTATGACTTTACATTATAGATAAAAAGGATAGGTCATAATTTACTTAACTGAAGAACATTACTGGATCATTATAAGGTCTTTAATTTTCCATTATTAAAAGGAGCTTATCTTTTATAATCTTTTTCAATTGGTTGGAAGTTGATATAGTGAAAATTCTGCTGAAATAATATTTTATTTTTTAATTAAATATGTCCCCCACTTGTATGAGACTCTTGATATCAGAACTACTTTTGCATATGCATCTCTATAATTACTTGATCTTTTCTAAATTATATATATACATTTTTTTAGATGGCAGATTTCCATATCTAATGACGCATATGATTATGTTTCTATTTAGAAAATTGTTTCAATTTACACTCCCATCAAAATTATGAGTAACCTTGTATGTAAAACTGCTTTTCCAATTTGATTTTTAAAGTGTGTCCGGGCCATGAATATATTTTTTTTCTCTTGACTTGATTGGCATTCCATGATTATATTGGGTTATTTTGTTTGTTTGTTTGTTTTAACTTTTTAAGAGTTTATTTTTTTTTAGTGTAGTTTTAGGTTTATAATAAATTTGAGAATAAAGTATGTAGATTTTCTATATGCCCTTTGCTCCCACAGATGCATAATCTCCTCCCTTATCAACATTCCCTACCAGAGTAGTTCATTTATTACAACTATTGAAACCACAATAACACATCATAATCATCCAAAGTCTATAATTCATTTTAGGATTCACTGTTAGTGTTGTACATTCTATGGGCTTGGAAAAATGTATAATGGCAAGTATTCATCATTATGGTTTTATACAGAGTATTTTCAGTACCCTGAAAATCTGTGTGCTTTGCTTATCCAAACCTCCCTCTTTCCCGGACCCTGATAAGCAATGATATTTTGACTGTCTCTGTGGTTTTGCCTTTCTCAGAATATCACATAGTTGGAATTATACTGTACGGAATCTTTTTAGATTGGTTACTTTCACTTAATAATATGCATTTCAGTTTTCTCCATGTCTTTATAGCTCATTAATTTTTAATGAAGAATAATAACTCATTGTACAGATGCCCCACAGTTTATTTATGCATTCACCTACTGAAGGACACATTTGTTGCTTCCAAGTTTTGCCATTTATGAATAAAGCTGCTATAAACATCCATGTGTAGGTTTTATGTGGTCATACATTTTCACTTTCTTTGAATAAATACAAGGGAGCAAGATTGACAGATTGCTTGTTAAGAATATGTTTAGTTTTGTAATGAACAGCCAGACTTTTTAAAAGTGACTGTACCATTTTGCATCCCCACCAGCAATGAGTGAGTTCCTGTGGCTCCATATGCTTATCGGCATTTGGTGTTGTCAGTGTTCTGGATTTGAGCCATTCTAATAAGTGTGTAGTGGTATCTTGTTGTTGTTGTTGTTGTTGTTTTAATTACAGATGTCCCTCCTTTTTCCCCATTGACATCCTCCTCCCCACACTTGCCCTTCCCCTCCCCCTTGCCTTCACCTCACTGTTGTCTGTGTCCATTGTTTATGCCTATATGCATATAGGTTTTTTGGTTTATCTCTTCCTGCCCACCTCCCCAACATCCCTTCCTTCTGAGGTTTGTCAATCTGTTCCCTACTTCCATGTTTCTGGATCTATTTTGTTCCTTATATTCCACAAATAAGTGAGATACAACTGGTTTTTTTCGCTTAGCATAATACTCTCCAGGTTCCTCCATGTTGTCTCAAAGGGTAAGAGATCTCTCTTTCTTACAGCTGCACAGTATTCCATTGTGTATATGTACCACAGTTTTTTTATCCACTCATCTACTAATGGACACTTGGGCTGTTTCCAGATCTTAATTATTGTAAATAGCACTGCTATGAATATAGAGGATCTTGTTTTAATTTATGTTTCCTTGAAGATATATATATGATGAGGAAATATAGATATACTAAAAGTACAATTATAGTGGATCCAAGAAATATTTATATGTCCTTCTGTTATATCATTTCTCTTGTAAATCCTGGATAATTTTTTAATCTCTTACACATAGTAAAATCATCACGATAACTTTTTCCAAAGTTTGCCAGAACTTCCAAGAGTGAAAGTCAGTTTAAGGTTAATGTTATAAGATTTTTTTAAATTTACATTTTAGACCCTGTATGTTTAAGTCCATTTCAGAAATCCTTAATAGAACTTTCTGCACATTTTATTCTCAAGTTGTGTATTTTATAATTGGAAATTAGTGTGAGACATTTAGTTTACTCTAGAATTAGAAACAGAAATTAAAGAATATATTGTTTTACATTCTGTTTCATTATTTATAGCAATTGTTCTGGTCTTCAAAATATAAAAGATAATTTAAATATAAATAATTTTATTCAATTCAAAATATTTTAATTCTATGTAATCAGATTTTCATAACTCAATAGAGCATGACTATCTCTTTAACATAGTTTTATTTTTTGTTTGTTAATTTTATCATTGAATGGCTAAAGTTGTATAAAATTCATTCATGTGGATAAAATGCCAGACACATCATTTTAGATTTATATTAATTAAAATGTGTATTCAAATATACCAAAGTCAATTAGGTAGATGAATGTCATGAACATGAAACTTTCACCAAGAAATAAAGCTCATATTCTTTTTTTCCTTTTACTTAAGGATAACAGATACATATTTGATATTTTCTTCACATCTGAAAAAAACATAGTCCTTATAATTATATGTGCTTGCATGCAAATATATATATATATATAGTCTCAAAAAATGTATACAGGGTGTCTATAGATTCTATTACATTTTGAAAATAAAATGTATTTTAATAAACATTGGCTTTATAATTATTCAAAGTTGTATATACATTTTTTGGGACACCATATAGATAAGTAAACAAAAAATAGACTTACTTTTAAATGATTTTGGTGCATTTCTTAGACACATATAAAATAGAAGTCTTTTTTCAAATTTTTGATGCTTTTCTAAGATAATTTTAGATTCCTTAACAATCAAGCAAGGGAGAATAAGTCAATCATGAGATGAAAAGTTGCTATTCATAAATGTATCAAAAAGGTTACATTTGCAATTCTGTGAGTTTGTAAAATTATTTGGCTATTATTTTAAAAAGTTTTCCTGAATTATAGAATGTTTTCACTTAAGATTATCTTAACCATTATCTTCTAAATAAATAGAATATTCCAATTGAAATACATAATATCTACACTAAAGCTAAGCAACCTAAATACCATTAAAATTTAATGTTGTCTCTTTTTATCCATTTGTAGGATGAGAATGTTGGGCAGATGTTAAATTCTGGAGTAGATTATTAATCCCAAGTAGCTATTAATTTCAATGAGGAGACTTGAAACTTTTCTAGGTAAATAAATGTTTTGCTCTCTTCTTTATGTTAATAGGAGGGACTAAGCTGTTCATCTTGATTTTATATATGTTGTTATTAGTCTCACAATAGACATCTCTGTCAAGTGCACTTAGTCTTGGAACACTGGATTTTCAATTGTACGGAGAAATCGAATTTTATTTTTTACAGGCTTATAAGAGGACCAGTTATCTATCTATATCTATATCTATATCTATATCTATATCTATATCTATATCTATATCTATATCTATATCTATATCTATATCTATATCTGTATCTGTATCTGTATCTGTGTCTGTGTCTATGTCTATGTCTATGTCTATGTCTATGTCTATGTCTATGTCTATCTATATCTATATCTATATCTATATCATCTATATCTACATCATCTATATCTATATCTATATCTATATCTATCTATATCATCTATATCTATATCTATATCTAATTTGCAGATTTTAGACATTTAAAATTTAGAAAATTATTTTCTTTTATTTTTTAATTTTAGGAAGCCATAATATTTCGGTTACATATTACATTTCATTTTGGATAATCACATTTTAAACTGTCTTATAAATGGAAAATAACATATCTATGTGATAGGAGGAGTGTAGCATATAGTCTGTCCTAAAACAGGTAGGACGCCTTCTACTTTACCAGTAGTCGCTCTTTCTAAATCCTTGTATTGCCTAAGGCAAGATATTGATGTTATAAAATATGTTGTTTTTCAAAGCATATATTTTCCAAAAAATGAAGGAGCCGTGTATATATAATAAATATTGTATTGCCATTTACAACCTTTGTTTCTTGAACTGTGGTTTCTATTCCTTTAGAAAAGACATTAAAACACAAACATTCTCCTAGGTCTGTGAGACATGCCAATGAGATGTGTGACATATAATTTACATTTTTTACTGTTAGTTTCTTAGGTGTTTTATTCGATCATTGCTCTCAAAGAGATTTTTTTTTCCAGCTTGGCATTTTCAACATTTCTATCATCTATCACGTTCACATGGAAAAAAAAAAAAGGCTGACTGATAATTATTAGCTTACTTATATTGGATCTAGAAAATAACTTTCTTAAAATTTGCTTTTCAAATAAATATGCATTATAAACATTACCAACTCAAATTAATTAACTAGACATAATTAAACTTATAAAGTAATTCATATCCCCAATTATCAACTAAGGGAAAAAATAACTGATAGTTCAACAATTCCAACTGGCCTCATACCTTCTTTTAGAACACATATTAAACCAAATTCACATTTCTTAATGACTAGATTTTGTCCAATTAGTTAGCATTAAAACAATTCTTGGTAAGCTGTTTAATTCCCAATGTAAACCTACACATTTATACACATGCAAAAGAAATGTATTTTTTCCCCTTCTATGATCAAATCACTGCTTTCTAAGAAATATTAGATCAATTATTTATGTCACATTTTTTCCTTTATTAAATTGAGAGTGCACCTGGCCAGTTTTGCTCAGTGGTTAGAGTATCAGCCTATGGGCTGAGGGATCACAGGTTTGATTCCTGGTCAAGGTCAAATACCTGGTTTTCAGGTTCAACTCCCAGTCCCGGTTGGGGTCATGCAGGAGGCAACCAATTGATGTGTCTCTTTCACATTGATGTGTGTCTCTCTCTCCCTCCTTCCATTCTATCTAGAAATCAATGGAAAAATATCCTCGGGTGAGGACTAACTAAAAAAATAAATAAGTTGAGAGGGCAATATTAGCAGAATAAGAGACAAAGAGAAACACAAGACATGGGGAAAAGGAGTAACACATGAATTTATATGCTTGTATATTTACTGTCAGTCTCTTCTGAGTCTATAATTCTTGAGTTACAGGACTTTGTCCATTTTAATCTTATGCTTTGAGCACCTAGGATAGTATTTAGTACATAATATGAATCTAATCAATATTTGTTGAATAAAAGAAACATTAAATGAATGATGAATGAATGAATATTGAAAATGACAGAGAAAAGATGAGATTGCAAGAGAGGCAAGTATATCATGTAATTTTAATAATAATATAAATATTAGTTATTGAATACATTTTAAGTGCCAAGACATCTGGTTTGCATTTTACCTACTGATTTTTTTTACTATATACTTGTGCTTTGCATTTTAAATAATACAGGCATATAGTACATCATTATTTTATATATATATCATAATACTATTTAATATTATTCTATTGCACAGTTGCTAAAACTATCACTTGGATAAGTAAAGTAGCTAGTTCTAGTTAAATTATTGTTAAATGGTAGAACCATGATACTATGTTAATATTCCAAATCCTCTACAGCCAATTTTCTCTGATTCTCCCGTTATGCAATATAAATTGATGGCCACATCCCAACTTTTCATACTACTTTTTATGGTACATAGGACAAGATCAGTTATATGGACAATTGATGACACCCAAATCATCCCCAGACATATAATATGGGATGAAGAATTATTTCTGAGTGGATTATAAAGTCAAATTGACATTGTTTCAAATGTTTGTTCATTTTTTCCTGCCGTGCTGTTGGTTAATGCAGATATTGTATTTGTATTCTATTGCTGCCGCAGGAATTTGCCATAAACTCAGTAACTTAAAATAATAAAAAATATATTACTTTATAGTTTTGTTGGTGAGATTCATGATCCAGGCCGCACTGGGCTGAAGTTAAGGCATGGGTAGAGCTTATTCTTCTCTGGAAGCTATAGGGGAGAAATCATGCCCTTGTGTTTCCAGCTTCTAGAGACCACCGGCACTCTTTGATTCATGACCCTACTCTTTCATCTTTAAAGCCAGCAGTGACAAGGAGAATCATTTCACTCTGTCATCTCCGGTTCTCTGTAGCTCAGATAGATACTCCTGTAACTCACAGTTTGACATCACTTTCTTCTCCTGCCCAGTGATGAAAGCTATCACTTGTGTGGGCTTACTTGGCAATCTGGAGAAAAGGCACATGACATCTCTGGATTCATGGAAGTTAAGAAGTCAGGTTTATTCCTGGCATTCTAAGGGAGTTAACTTGGTATTTAAACCTGACAGAAATAAATTTTAGCATGGGGATGATTTTTTTTTTTTTTTTTTTACTAGTACAGAACACACCATAAAAGAAGAACTAGTCATTCATGGTTAGGTGAACTTAGAAAATATTCTTAATTGGTGGTGTCCACTGCTAGGGATAGTAAACAGTGCCAGCCAATGCTGTCAAATAGAGAGAGGAGGACACATGTGGCAGAAGCTGCAACAGCCACTCAGTGTACTTTTGTTTACTGCAGCAGGATGGGAAGGCACATGGTCCTGTATGCACGTATAATGTTCCTTTGGGATCCTAGAAATACTGGCCTGCAGTTGGGGGAATATGAACTGGAGTTCCCCCTTGGGCAAATAGGGTCCATTAGGATAATTTAGATTACAATTAATCATGGAATATGCAACTCAGTCCAATGTTGCCCTCACAGAGAATAGGTTAAGTGCTTTCAGATATAGTGTTTTATTTTTCATATTGATCAGGGTCAGGTTTAGCATGAATATTCTGGATATTCCACAGGCTAGAAAAATCCTGCTCTAAAGACCAGGGTCAATGGTGAGTGAGTAGAGATGGGGTGGTTGATGCAAAAATTTATTTTCAGCCTGTAAGTCATGAAATTCCATTGAAGCTGTCATGGAGACAAAGGGTAATAGATAGATTACCTGAATAGATAGATTATCTGAATGATAGTAAAGACAATACACAGTGTCATATAGGTAACTGCAATGACAAAGCTGGCAAAAGTAAGCTGATAAAGATAATCATTTCACTAGAGGTTCATGGAATATATAAGCTACAGACGGGGAGATAATACTTGCAAAATACATGTATAAAAAAGTACTAGTATCCAAAATATACAAAGAACCCTTAAAATACAGGCATAAGGAAACAAACAACTTGAGTACAAAATGGATATTCCACATAGTTCAATCACAGTATTTAGAATTTAGTTTTGGTCTTTCTCCTTTCACTACGCCATACATGGACGTGTTTCAGTCATCTATTTGCAGTGTCGTAACAGATTGACCTAATACATAGAAACAAACACAAACAGGCAGCCAAAATGGGGAGACAAAGAAACAGGCCCCTACCCTGGCCGATTTGGCTCAGCAGTTAGAGCGTTGGCCGGTGGACCGGGGAGTCCGGGGTTTGGTTCCCGCTAAGGGCACGTACCTAGTTTGCAGTTCATCCTGGGCCCCTGTTGGGGTTGTGTGGGTGGCAACCAGTTGATGTGTCTCTCTCACATCGATGTTTCTCTCTGTCTCTTCCTCCCTCTCTCCCTCCCGCTCTATCTGAAGATGAATGCAAAAATGTCCTCGGGTGAGGATTAAAAAAAAAGGAAAAGGAAAAAAAACAGGCCCCAAGTGAAGGAACAAGAGAATTCTCCAGAAGAAGAGCTAAGTGAAGTAGAGGTCAGCAAGTTATCAGATACAGAGTTCAGAATAAGAATTCTAAGGATGCTCAACATCATGAGTAGAGGGAGAGCAATAATTTGCCATTGTTTTTGGCAATTGTCTGAGAAGCAACTGATATAATTTCTCACATTTTGTTGCCTGCTTTTTTTTTCCCTGTGTATGGCTCACACATTTTTTATATGTGTGTCTCTCCATGTATAGAACATAGTATAGCAACTCTGGCTTCTAATTCTTCCTCCACTCTAGTTCTACTGTTTCTATTATTTGCTCATATGTTTGCTTATTGATTTGGCTGTATTAACTAGTAATGTTTATTTCCTCTATGTTGTAATTCACTCTTCAGAAAGCTCACCTTTAAGCCTGCAAACAGTCACCATGGGATAACAGTTGTTATAGAAAGTCTCTCTTTGAGTATCTTTTCCCCTCTTATTAAGCTTGATGCCTTTATTAATATTACACCTAGCAGTTAATCTTCACTTATTGCTGGAACACTGCTCTATTTTTTTTTTCCCTACAATGCCCTCTTTCCTTTGCATTCATTGGTCAACTAGCTAGTCTGCAGCTTAGCTTGTTGCTTTCCTAAACCTCTCAGCCTCCTCTTAGTTGCTCAGCACCAATATTTCTGTTGTTTTCTAGAGCACCCCAAGATTTGAACTGGTTCACACTGTGCAATAAGTAAGGTCACTTATTTTGGAGAGAGCTTTGGAGCTTCTTCTTATGGTTTGTCTCTCACCTTGCCTCTTGGCCCTATTAACCAGTTTCTTACCATTAGAATTTTGGGAGTCTTGTAATTTTTATCAGTTGTGTATGTTCTCTGCCCCTTTTGGTCCAAGCTGGTGATGCTTCTGCTGAAATAATTTTTAAGGAAGTGTGTGGGCCTTCCATGGGTTTCACTGTCATTTACTCCATTAGACAAAAAGCCATGACCACAGATCTTTCTGAGAAAACATTTCCTGTACCTTGGCTTCTTGCTGAGATGGCTGAAGAACTATGCCCTCAAGCTCCCTAGAGAATCGCTGATTTGATTGAGAAAATCTGTTAAGTTAGACACTAATTTTTTGAAAGATTATTTATGTGACTGAATTATCTGTCCTTTTCGTCTTTCTGAGATTTTTATCAAAAGGTTGTAGAATTATACAGTTTCACCCTCTCACCCTAGTCTTGCCCCTTCAGCATGCTCTCTTGAAGGTGAGTCTTAATTAAAATGTATTTTGCTGTCTGTCCTGGACTGGCTGATAATTCTTGAAATTATCTAGTCCTGGTTATTTCTTGTTTAACAATTCTTCCCTCCATGTATTTTCTACTTCTCACATGTTGCTATAATCAGCAAGAAGAAATCAAGTCCCACCGTCAAAGCTTTGTTTGGAAATCTCCTTAGTCCATTGACCACTCATCACTTTCAAGTTCTGCTCTCCACATAAGTGCAGGCAAGAATGTTGTCAACGTTCTTCCACTGCATGACAAGGTTATCTCTCTATCCAACTTAATAATATACTCCTCATTTCTTTCTAAGTTCTCACCAGCAGCACTTTAATATCCAAACTTCTACTAGCAGGCTGATCGTGTGGTTTAGAATTTCTCTATCATGCTCCTCAAAATTGTTCCATCCTTAGCCCACTTCCTAGATCCAAAACTTCTACCACATTTAAGATACTTTTAAGATGCTGTGATAGCAGCAGGCCATTCTCATACATCAACATCTGTATTCATTTTTTATTAATTAGAATTAAATTCCAGGTTTCACCTATACTCAAGGGGAGGAGAATACAAGGGCTTACCTCACTGGGAGTCACTCTAAGGCATTTCCACCACAGCCATGTTTTTGTTTGTATCAAAGTCATTCAAACATAATCTAGTGGAAATATATTTGAGAACTAGATAATGTGAAGAAATGACACTATAAATTATAATAATCAGACGTGTGATGTTTTCATGCATTGTTATATAAGGATACAAACAGTGAGAAGAAATTATACTAATCAGTTCATGGGAGCAGTTGATGCACAAACTAAAGATCATATAAACTCTGATGTGCTTTGAAATGTGTTATGGTAAACAGCCAATTAGCTGTTAATTTATGATAAGCTTTTTATTCTAATAGATAGAAAAGATAATCTTTTTCGTATCTTGTCAACCTCAGTAAATACTTCTTTTTTCTATACAACAAAGGAAAAATAAAGAGGAAAATAGTGTCTAGTGTAAATGTAGAATATGTAAAAAATGTTTTTGAAGTAATATATTCACAATTAAATTCAGTTAAACATTTGTAGAGTACCTATTATTGACCAATCACTTTCCTAATGTAAACAGGTGGTTAAGTTATGGTATTGTCTTCTAGGAGATAATAGTCAAATTAAAGAGATGTGAAAATGTAAAATACCACTAGTCAGATATAAGGAGGTAAACAAAAGATATGCTGGACATGGAAGAACAAATAGAAAGCAAAATAGATTATGCCTCTTCTTTGAAGAAACATGTTTGGAAATAGATAACTTCCTGATACAATCAGGACCCTGAAGAACTGCATGAGAGCTTGAGTGAAGCACTTCCCAAGGGTAAATAAAGCAGTTTTCCATCAAATCACTTACCTGTGAATTTGGCAAAAGCACTTTTTCTAGATTCTAGATTATATTGCTGCTAAGTAATTGATCCAAACAAGTCCTTCTAGAATAGCTTGTCTCTTCTCCTCTTCAAATGAACCAGTTCCAGGAGAAACTACATCTTAAGTCATTTACCAGCTGCCATTTTATTGTCTGTTAATAACACAATAACATTTTATTGAGAAGGAAGAAAATATAAGATCCACTCAGATTCCCATTGGAATAGAGAGGATCAGGGGAAAAAACATGGGAGAGGAGCCTGGATGTTAGGAAAGAGGAATGGATGCTGAAAATTGAATTTTAAGTCTATCCAAGTCCAAAAAAAAAAAAAAGTATATTATAAACATAACTGCAAATATTGTCTTAGAATTAACAAAATGCCCAGCAACTCAATATGTTTTTCATATATAATTTCACAATAATTATGTTAGATAAATATTATATTTATTGTGTCTATTATAAAGTAGAATAAATTAAAGCATATAGAGGTTAAATAATTTACTAAGGGCTTTATATCAGGTAAAAGATAAACAGGACTTCAACACAAGCAACCTGATTCCTGAAGTTATTCAGGGCTCCTTCAGAGTATTTTTTCCAAACGTGGGTCAAGCTTAATTGATTATATTATCACTGAAAAAGAGTCTAGATAGAATTTCAACTAAAACCAAGATATTCCTGGAAGCAGCATCATTGTAAACCACCATGTGAGCTTCTCAGAAAGTCTAACTTCATGTGTTGAGGTCAACATCTGTTCCAATACTCAGGTTGATCTCTTTCATGGAGAAGCTTACAAGAAAAGGATGGCTAGAATGGATTCTTACCTCTGCTGCTGGATATTATCTTCAGGTCATGAGTGCTGCTTCCTCTGCAAGATTATTGTCCTCCTTCACTAGAACTTCTGTTTGTCTTAAAGGCTTCACAGGAGAGATCATCTAGATTCTCATCCTTGAGTGTTCTGAGCCTTTGGATGCCAAGTGGTTGTCAGGCTTTGTGCTGCTGTATCACTGCACTGACTATCAAGATTCAGCATGTTATTAAAAAGAGGTACATTATCAGAGGTACATTACCTCAGTGCTAAAGGTATGTTTTTTCATGCCTCCACTATGTAACAAATAGCCAACTTCTTCTTAATAATAAGGTAAATTGTCCCTTCTGTGATGTTGTGATTTCTTTCTTTGACTGTTGGTCTCCTGGCACAGAGTATGTAAGTTACCAGTCAATAAATATACCTTAAGCTTAATGGGAATGCACCTGATGGAATTGTTTCGCAGCTGGGAACCAGGGTGACCAGAATCAGAAAAACTACAATTTTAGTCTTGGGAAGTACACATTTTCCAGGTTTATCACAAAGGGTTTTGATAAATTGAGCCATTTATATGTCTACCCCTTGTTATTCTGACCCATTGACTCAACCTGCTGAGTACAGAGCACCATGCAATGGTCATCCATTTAACCTGTGAGATTCTCCCTGGAGGATGCTTCCCAATCATACAGTATAATACTTCACATGCCATTGAATGGATGTCAAGAGCGTGTGCCCACTTCTGAATTCCTTTTCCTCTAAGATATTATACAGGATCTTGCATTGATAAATAAACACTGTAAACCCACAGACAGTGGTGCTGCCTTAAGCCTTGGAATCAGGAAAGGCAAACCTAACCCTGAATACATGTCAATTTCGGGTAAGTTGAATCACTGTACTTTCTTGGTGAATACTATTCTAGTTGATTATTTAAGTGATTTAAAGTATATGGTTACTACTCTCTTTGAAGAATGGTGTCCTATAAAGGCCCAGCAGTGATGACTGTCACTGGTAAATTTGACATCCAGCAGTGGTTGTGGCTGCAGCATCCTTGGTGAGTAGAGTCCTCATGCAAAGCCTCAATATTTAACACTTTTTCCCCCCAGAGATGAGTCCTGTTCTAGCACTGTACTAGTCAATATCTAGCTGACATCACTTTGTCTATTTTTTTAAGAGGCAATAAAATGATTTTGTACTTTGTTCCCATGTGTGTAGCTCAATCATCATGCCTCTTATGCAGACACCCTTGTCCCTGGTGGGTTTTCCATCTTTCTGTTCTCATGCTTCTAATCATCCAGGCAAGTCATTCAGAATTGCCCATGACTTTGTGTATTTGTTAAGCTGGAACCAGTATTCCTCTCACACAAAGAGAATGAAAGAAAGTCTGCCCATTGGGAGAGATTCTTCCTACTGCTGACTTATAAGGCCACCCCAAGCAGCAGTCCATTTTTGGCTTATACCCACACACTGAATTCACTTGTCAGTTAAACAAGCTTGACTTTTATCCTTCTCTTAGTCATGAAACCCAATAGAAATTTCCAGACCCCAGTCACTTTCACCAATACAGCTTTAGGTTTGAGCTAAGGGAGTGACAATGGGTAGAAATTTGGGTGACATTGTGGTCTGGACAATCTGCTTATACAGCTCAATTTTAAATTCGAGCCATCTGATGTCTTGGATTAATACCATCTTAAGATGGGCCAGCCCAAGTTAGGACCTAGCAGGATTGACTATACCCAATGCTGGTGGGCATTCCAAGATACATGGTCAATTATATCCTGTTATCAGATATTCCATCTCTAACAGGACACTATCACAAAACTGAATCTATTTGTCCAATATATGTCTCTGCTGTAGAAGGTGTGACCTTGCTTCAGAACTAGAGATCTACATTATAAAACCCTATTACATTTAAAAAAATAAAACTTTAAATTTTTTTTCAAATACAGTTTGCATTCAATATTATTTTGTATTATTTTTAGGTATACAGCATAGTGGTTAGACAAGCAAATACTTTACAAAGTGTTCTCCCTGTTATTTCCAGTACCCAACTGGCACCATGCGTAATTATTTACAATACTATTGTCTATATTTCCTATGCTGTACTTTATATCACCATGACTATTTTGTACCTACCAATAATTTTTGACATAAACCTCATTACAGAAAACTCTAAGATTATGGGATTCTTTTGGTTATATAGCCCAAAATCTAGGGTTACAGATACTACCACAACATGGATACTCTGCAGAGCCTTTTCTTTCTCTGGGCCCCAGTAAATCTGACAGTCTTCTTTTTTACTCAGTAAATGCATCTGAGAAGTAGTTTGAGATGTGTAATATGCTATCACTAAAGCCTGATAAGGTCTACCAGGTGTTGTGCTTTTCACTTAGGGGAGGAGGCTTGTAACACAAGGACTTTCCTCTCCCCTGCAAGGAATAAACCAGCATGTCTCTGATAACTGACAACTGGATTCTTAAAAACTTCAGTGATGTTGGGGGCATCTGAATGTTACAAGATTGTCTCCAGTGTTTAGGGAGCATGTTATCTTACAAAGGTCTCTAATGTGTTTGCCACGTCTTGTTTTTCTGGTCTAATTATAATGATGTCAAAAATAGAATGTACCAATATGATGTTTTGTGGTATGTCCAGATTCCTTGGGTCTATGCTATAACAGAAGACTGGAAAATTATCATAGATTTTGGGTAGAAGTGTTAGCATGTATTTTTGTCCAACATATATGAATGTAACACTTGTGCTGGTCTTCCTTCTTGATAGGAATAGAAAATAATGACTTTGCCTGATTAAGGACAACCTACTATGTTCTGAAGCTGTTAATCTGGACTAGCAAAGATGAAACATCAGATCCTAGAGCTGCCACAGATTCAAACTTGACACACTGTTTAAATGACAATAGTATGGGGACAATCACTCTTGCATCTTTAGATCAGTTGCACTTATCGCTGACATTCCCCTAGCATGTGATATTACTTTCAATTTACTTTCTTGGCGAGGGCTGGGAAGAACAATTTCACTAGCTTCCGTTAGCCATCTTTACTACAATACCTCTCTACAGACCTCAAAATTATGTGGGGACCTGCCAATTATCAAGCCTATCCATTGCAATCATACATTTTTATGTATGTATGTATTGATCTATGTGTGTGTGTGTGTTTGTGTGTGTGTGTGTGTGATGAATACTAGATTCATTTATAATCTAACACCCTCATGCCCCACCTCTAAAATGCACTGTGATAACTCAGTATCAATGATTATTTAGACTGTATGTCTAATATCCTCTAAAAGGTTTGTGTTTTCAAGTAGATTAAATAGCTTAGGATCCTTTAGAGGAGAACTGACAGGATTGTTTTAGGATACATTTCCCTTTGTGTTCTTGAGTCCTTCTTCATGAATTAGGCCTTTCAGTCAATCAAATAGTGCTGAATCTGGACACGAAACCAACTTCAGCACCTGGGCACGAGGTCATGACAATGTATTAGAAAGACTGCCGCAGGTTCCTAATCATTCATTCTTAATTTACTTTGTTTGCATAGTTTGAACAATATGTTGCTGGCTGCTGACATGGTTTGCCCTTCAGAATAATACTTTAAATACCATCCCCATTACTCTTGGCAGTTGTGCGTACCCTCCCATTTGCCACTTGGTTGTACCCTTCTATTACAATAACGTGTCTACGTTTTTCTTATTATTTAACTATCAATATGTGACCTCTATTATGTCAGGATTATATCATCCATTTTCTCTCAGGGATTCCAGTTCTGTAATAATATATCCAATAAGTAGCTGTGGTCTGCAGAGGACAGTCAACACTGAGCTTTGAAATGAATGAAATTTGTTTTAATTGAGTAATAAAACCTTAGGTCAAAACTACATTTTGTGTTTGGAAGATCACTGGGAGAGCAATACCAAGAGAAAATTGTCTGAGAATACCCTTTAGATTACACTAATGGAAAGCATTTCTGGTATATTTAAGATACATATATTTAAGGTATATATAAATGTGTGAATGTGTATAAAATACAGGAATAGACTTTGTAAGCACTTGAAAGCAATTTAAGAACTTTGATTTCACATTACATGAAGTGTGTAGTACTTCTAGAATTTTGATCAGATGACTGAGATCACCTGTTTTAAAGTAATCTGTCTCTTATTTTGAGATTATGCTGTAAGAAGTGAAGAGTAGAAAATTCAAGGTCAATTAAGAACCTATTGCAGAAATCAAGTGAGAAATGATGGTGGATGTAACCTGGATGGTAGCACTGGAGTTCTTGGTTAATGTTCAATAGTGGATATATTTTAAAGTAGAGCAGGTGGAAATTGCTGATAGATTGAATTTTTGCTGCAAGAGAAAGTGAGTATTCAAGGAAAATAATAGTGTTTCGGGCTGAGCAATGCAGAATGAAGTAGACATTGACAAATAAAGGAACAAAGTGGGGGAAGGTAGATTCTGAGGGAGGAATAGTGATTCACTTTTGGATAACTTAAGTTTAAGCTGCCATTTGACATCGAATTAGGGATAATGAGTATGTAGTTGTTTTTAGAAGTTTGTAGTTCTGATAAGTGTTCATAATTGAAAACATACATTTGGATATCATTCACTTATTGATGTTATTTGAAACAAAGTTTGGATGAGATCGCATAGTAATGAGTGTATAAAAAAGACACAAGGATGCCTGTCTGGTGTGGCTCAGTGGATTGAGCATCGTCCCATGGACTGAGAGGTACCAGTTCAATTCCATCAGGGCACGTCTCGGGTTTTGGGCTCAATCCCCAGTAGGGGGAGTGCAGGAGGCAGCAGATCGATGTTTCTCTCTCTCTCTCTCCCTAAAAAAATAAAAATAAAAAAACAAACAAAACAGACACAAGGAACAAGGGCTGTTCCCTGGGCTACAATGGTTATTTTGGGGGATTGTAGGGAATGTTAATCAAAGTAAATTTAAACTGTCCTTTAAATATTTTTTCAGGAATAATATAGTCAACTTTCATTTGCAAATTAAAAAAAAAAAATAGCTGTTTCTTCCTGGTGAACAGAGCAGCAGATATGAAATGATAATGGGTAATTTATAATTATTGGGTCACTCAGTAGGTATTACAACAGACCTTCCAAAACACAAATGAATACACTTTCAGTTGCATTTCACACTATTTTTGTGTTCACTTGACTCTTTTACCCACAGTTATGTTTAATAATACCCTGACTGAATCAAGGCTCAGCTCATCTTAGGTAGGTAACATATTAGATATATCTAATGTATTTCTCTGAGAACTGTTTTGGGACTTACCAATATTAGCAATAACAATTGTAGAAGTCACTATGGATTTTAAAATATAAAGCCATAATAAAGCAAATGAATGTGAGAAAATATATTAATGGTAATATGCAAAGATCATTATATATATACATGAAAAAATAAGAATGTGTATGGATTGTCCTATATACAAAATATATCTCGTTACCAACTCTTCCTAAATGTTAAAGACACTAAAAAATACTTATGGAATATTTGCTACAAGCTAGCTATATATGGTTGTTAAATTATTTTGGATCAAAGATGTCCAAAACATATTTTCTACCTTTTAAAGGCCTACAATGTATCAAGAGCAGCACATCTATAACTAACAATATCCATATCCTAATAAGAATATTTGTTAATCCTCACTAGAGTATATATTCCCATTGGTTTTTAGATAGAGTGGAAGGGAGGGAGGGAGAGAGAGGGAGAAACATTGATGTGAGAGAGACACATCAATTGGTTGCTTCCCATATGACCCCGACTGGGGCCAGGGATCGAACCTGCAACCCAGTTATGTGCTCTTGACCGGGAATCAAACTCAGACCCTTCTGACTGAGGGCCAATGCTCTAACTGCTGAGCCAAACCGACCAGGGTGCGATAAGAATATTTAAGGGCTTATGTAAATATCAGTAAAATATTTTGTGTATTAGAACCACTTATGCGCAGTGTACAGGAGAATGGATCAAACCCTGCCCCTGCTCATGGATGTGTGAATATGCTGCAATAATTTCATTCTTATCACCCTTATTCTTAACGTCAGAATGTCATTTTAGAGGAATGAATAAAAGCATTGAGCAACCAGTTGAACACATGGGTAACATTTTAATTGAGGTCCTAAGATCAAGTTCGGGGCGAAGGCCCCGCTGGAATGCTGCAGAAGAGCAGTGTGTGCGCACCACCCGTGACAGACTGACACAGTGGGTCCATCTGCAGTTTTCTTTCCAGGAGAACTCTCAGAGGGGCTCAACAAAGGAGCAACCAAAAAATGTAACCTGGACCTACATCTTCCCTTTCTAGTGGGTTCAAAGAAATTTCTATAATCAGTTCCTCGAAATTGGAAGTGAACCCACTGTGAGAAAATTGACAAATGTTTGCCTACCCGCTGGGTGGAAAAATTGAAAAATACCAACCTAAGGACGTATTTGTTTTGATCTTGTATTATGCCTGATGATTACACAGCAACTGGAAGCTGGCTATATGTCAAGGAATCAGGAGGCAGCCACACGCTCAGAGAAACTCGGTGCTGGCAAACAGATGTGTCTGCACCGCCAAAAGTGTCCTGTGCACCACAGAGCTGGGTGGCTCACGGTATTGATACACCCTGCAGCTGCAGCTTGGTTTGTAGCTCAAATCCAGGAGAGAATCTGCACGTCTCTGTATTTCAGCAATCTTAATAGGAACTTGCTAAAGAGGACATCTTTTGATTTAACCCATTTAAAAGTATTTTTTTCAATTGACTTAAGAGAGAGAGAGAGAGAGAGAGGAAGGGAGAGGGAGATAGAAACATTGAAGAGAGAACATCGATTGGCCTCCTCCTGCATGCCCCCACTGGGGATCGGGCCCACAACCTGGGCATGTGTCCTGACCAGGGATTGAACCGGTGACCTCTTGGTGCATGGGTCAACGCTCAACCACTGAGCCACACCAGTCAGGCTGATTTAAGCCATTTAAAAGTAAGGTTTAAACACTAAAACTCTCACTAAAAAGATGTTTAGGAAGAAGAAAAGAGATTTTTGGACTATTGATGACCTATTAAGTCATAAGGCTTCATGTACACCAGGAAGCTCCATGTTTGTCAGGAACCTCTCTGTAATTGTCATGAAAAAGTCAGCTATGTCTGTTTAAATATGACACAACTCAGTTCAATTGTATTGTCACATAGTCAAGATTAGAAGGAGAAGCCTCTTTTAGGATGTTAGAAAAAAAAAAAAAAAAAAAAGACCAAACAACTTTAGCTTGGAATGTAGCCAACAGACTGCAGCGCAAGGAAAGTTACAGGTCTGAAGTATGCGGCAGATGAGTTCCCACTGTAGCTGGAAAGAGTTTTCATGTTTCAAGTAATGAAAATAAATACAATCCAGAACAAGTGGAGGTTTCTCATGGCACAGAGGCAGAGCAGAGTCCATCAAAATCGAGCGGAGTGCAATAGCCATGAAGCACAGAAGATAAAGAGGGTTGTACATGCTTTTCTCGACCTAATAGAAGTGTCTCCTTCAGCAGCTGTAATTAAGCACTGACACTTAAGAAAGTGTCAGAATATAAATTCTACATGTACGGAGAGCTTTGTAGGTTTTGCTCATTGCTTTGTCAACATCATTTAAGATAGGGTGTGGCTTATATAGTGCTCACAACATATTTATAGCCCCCACCCCCAATTCTTGGGCCATAGAATTTTGACAGGTCAGAGGAAGAGCCAGGGGTAAGTTCGTCCCCTCCCATGGAGCATCCATCCTTTTGCTGGAAGCAGGAAGCCCAGGAGGCTGCTGGACTGGGCAGTCTTGTGATGGGCAGGTTGTTGCTGTAGACATCCTGGCCCTGGAGCAGGCTGAGGAGGTGACGATCTCCTGCTCCAGCTGCGACTTGATGTCCATGAGCTGCTGGTCCTCTAGGTTCTGCTGTGTTCAGTCAGCACAAATATCACTCAGGGGGCTTCCATACTGCTGGTTAGCACCTGGATCTGTGCCAGCTGGGCTCCAAAGCGAGCCTCTGTGTCCACCAATGTGCCTTCCAGGGTGGCTTTCACGCTGAGCTGAGATTGCTCCTGGATCTCCAGACCCTGAACAGTGCCACACAGGTCAGGGACCTCCATCTTCCTAATCTGCAGTTGCTGGTGTGGCCAAGGACCTCCCGGTTCAACTCCTCCATCTGGCTGGTGAGCCAGGCATCAGCATCCTTCTCAGCCATGACCTCATATTGGCTTCTCATGTCACTCAGGATCTTGGCTAGGTCAATGCCAGAAACGTCCCTACTGACCTGGCCCCCAGGGCACTGATTTCTTCCTTCAGGCCTTCCATCTGTTTCTCCAGGTGGTCTCAGGCCGGGGTCAGCTCCTCCAGCACCTTGCGCAGGTGTTGGTACCAGCCTCCAGCTCCTGTGTGGGGCTTGCTTTGTCTGGAAATTGGTTCGAAGTCCTCCGCAGCCAGCCTGGCACGGTCGATCTGCAGGACACTCTCGGAGTTCTCAATGACGGCACCAAGAATCTTGTCCCACATCTCGATGACCTGATAGTGGCTGCAGTCGCGGGCGAGCTGGACCCCTGCTTCTGGTACCAGTCACGGATCTTCACTTGCAGGTCGCTGCCGGCTGCCTCTAGGGCGCGCGCCTTCTCCAGGCCGGAGGCCAGGCGGTCTTTGAGGTTCTGCACGGTCACCTTCTTGTCGCCTACCAGAAACCCATCGGACCCGGCCGGGTGCCCGTAGCCTGTGCCGTAGCCTCCAGAGGGGGACATGCAGCGGGTGGAGGACACCAACAACGCCACGGCCACCTGACCCCCGTGGATGCTGGGCGCGCAGTAGACATGGGCTCCTAAGCGCACAGCGTCGCTGTCCAGGTCCCCGAAGGACAAGAAGGCCCATGACTGGCGATAGCTGTAGGAAGCCATAGCAAAAGAGGACAGGGCGACACTAGTGGGAGGAGCTGTGGTCAGCCGGAGGAATACCTGTTTATACTTATGAATGAATGAATAAACCTGGGAATGTGACAGTTTTATGGAAGCCAAAAATAAAGGAGGAAAAAAACATTTTATAACAATGTTAAAGACCTCGTCGTTTTGAAGCTGAGTTAAAAATGAATCCAAGTTGAGTCTGAGAAGACATTAAATAAAACACTTAAGATCTGTTTGAAGGAACCTTAAATCTCCCACACTCTGTTCCCTGACTGAGACAGAGTTCACAGTGTCTCTGGGACCAGGCTTTCTTACCTTAGTGCATCTCATCCCATCTACCTGCCCTTTCTACAGTGCTACAATTTCAAGATGTTATGTTCCTCTTAAAACTCCCTGTGTATTGCATTCACTTACCGATGAGTTGACTTTCTAGCTAGTTAGATAAACCCTTTATTAATATGTCGATATGACTGACTGAAAAAGTGTGTTAGGTCTCCCTGGTGTGTGTGTCTATATATAATTTACATAGATAGACAGATGATAGACAGATGATGATAGATAGATAGATGATAGCTAGATAGATGATAGATAGATAGATGATAGATATGAGATATAGATATACAAGATACAGATATACAAGATTTAAATATTTAGATGTCTTCAAATTTCCAAAAGTAGAATGGGGGTTACAACCATCTCCAGCCTTCTAGGTGAATGCTTCTAAACAGTTTTATTAAAAGAGGATCTTCTTGTAATTCCCAGATCATAATATTGAACTGAAGTCACATGCACAGTTTCTTATAAAAAAGTGATGTTACATTAATAGTAATAGTGATTATAGTAATAATAATAGTTCCTGTTTCTGTTGGGGTTATTTTCACCCTATAAAATGAACCTGAGAAAAAAGAAGAACCACAGTTTAAAAATGTCAACTTCTAGACCATATGAAGATTGAAATGTTTTTCCTGTAATAGGCCATTATAAATTCACATTGGGAATTTTTTCAGGAAATACTCCGTTACTATGTATGATAGCCATTGACCATTCATCTGTATCAATCCAATCATTCATTTTTATGATTACAGAATGTCATAGGGTTCTATCTGCATTTTTAATTTGTTCTGCAATACAAAGAAAATGACCTTAATTATTGTTTCAAAAATGTCTTGATAATGAGTTATGGCTATATTTCCTCTAGGTATTTTATATTTCAGATTACAAAAATTAATTAATTGTCAAAGTCTTAAATATTTTCATTTTTTGTAACTAATTATACAGTGATCATTCTGGCACAATTTAATAGCTAGGGAAGAATAAAGAAACCATCTATATCCTTCTTATTCTCACCAATTTATTTGACTAATGAAGAAGCCAAGTGCCACAGAGATCAACTGATTTGACAAAGGCCTCATAGTTGAAGAGGACTGTGTATGATTGCAACACATGCTTTCTGTATTTAAACCAGTGTCTTGTCTACCCTACTAGTGGTTTTCAAACTTTCCTGAGATCACCGGAAAGATAAATTATTAGGATAAGGATTCTGGAGTTTCTGAACATTTTGGCCTCAATTCAATGGAATGCTGCATTTATTTCTGTTTTCTATCTTGCTTTTAAAGTAACTTTTGATAAAAATGCTTTCCCCTGCTAAAATCTTCGGACATGTATATACTACTGAAAAACTCTTACTTATAATGAATATTATTCAATATGCATTCCTCCTTTTAAGAGAGGAAACACCACCACCGCACACAGGGCACACATATGAAACTAAACATGTCCCTAAAAATGATGGCAAAATTGTTTCCTGTTAACTACTAGGGATGCTATCTGATCATTTGACCCTAAAATTCTCTCTTTGACCAGTAAAACATATCAGTATGTTGCTTGGAATATTTCATGAGAAAGCAACTTGTAAAGGAATCTCTGGAAGTGGATAAGGTTCAAGTGAATATAAACTAAAAGCATTTCAGTTGAATGCCCAATGAAAGGAAGGAGAAAGTAGCTGTCAATCAGACTCCAGGCATTCTTAAAAATTTAAACAGGAAAGAAGGTGTGGAACAAATGAAAGCAAGATCTTGTGGATACAGTTTAAGGGAGGTTTTCCGTATGCTGAGAAAGTTTTGTGGGTGCTCAGTGTTTCATGGGGCTGAGATGGGTAAGGAATGTGTAAAGAATTATGTCTTCTTGCCCAGCTGGTGTGGCTCAGTGGTTGAGAGTCGACCCATGCACCAAAATGTCGTTGGTTCTATTCCTGGTCAGGGCACATACCCCAGTTGCTGATTCGATCCTTAGGGGGGCCATGTGGGAGGCAACCAATCAATGTTTCTGTCTCCCTCTTCCTTCATCTCTCTCTAAAATTAAAAACAACAACAACAACACAATTCTGTCTTCTCATTCTAGATTGTTTGCCTTGCAACATTCCTCATATCTCTAGATCAGATTCTTACCCTGTGCTCTAGCCCACCAGGTGTTCATCTAATCTTTTTTTCTTCAGCTAAATACCAGCGGGGCACTATAAACTCTAGGGAAAGCATAACCTCCTCCCTATGACTTGCTACTCACCTAAATGCACCCACTTGTTATCTTTGAACCAGATGAAGCAGAAGGTCTTACCTCCTTTGGGAATTATTATTATTATTATTATTTTTATTCCTCACCCGAGGATATTTTTCCACTTATTATCAAATAGAGTGGGAGGGAGGGAGAGAGAGACAGAGAGAAATATCAATGTAGCCACAACGATTGGTTGCCTCCCGCATGACCCAACCAGGGCTGAGGACAAACCGCAGCTGAGGTAGGTGCCCTTGACCGGAATCAAACCGCGACTCATTGGTCCCTGGGGCCGACGTTCCCACTGTGAAGCCAAACCGGCCAGGGCAGGAATTCTTTTAATTGATGTCAATCTATTTAAAGAATTCTATAATAGCTTATGGTCATGGTAAACCAATGATCAATAATTAGCTTGAAAGAGAACACAGATCCTCCAGTGAAACTGCAAATTTGGCTGATACGATGATGTCAGCCTGGTAAGACATTGAACAGAGGCCCCAGCTGATCTGTGTGCAGACTCTTGGTGCTCAGAAACTGAGCACTAATAAATTTGTGTTGTTTTAAGTCACTAAATTTGTCATAATGTGCTACACAGCAAAGAAAACTAGTAACACCAATTAAAAGTGAAAAGCTGTCCAACTATTAATATAAGGCTCACAAAGCCCAAATAATAAATCTATAGCAAGAGAGCATTAAAAAATAGGAAAAGAAAAATTGCAAGACAGCAGTTTATAAAGACCTCAAGCACCCAAGGCAATCAACTAATGCAATTTGTTACATTAAATTAAATGTTTCATCCTTATAGATGCCAGAAGTATCTTTTCATCTAAATTAAGCATCATTTATGAGGGAAAATTTTCAATAGCTGAAGAATAGAAATTTAATAACCAGAAAAATCTAGGTTATATTGTATTAGATATCTAAACACAGGTTTCAGTGCCTGCAGATGACAAAGGTAGATGGATAAGTCATGCAAATTCTGGGGTGAGCCAGACCGCTCAATGGGGCAAATGTTCTCTCACATGGTGACGTAGGTATCCTGGCCACTTCTTTCTTATATCAAGGCAGATCCATACCATGGACATGAGGGTGTAATCTGATCATCATGCAATGTTAATTTTTTCTAACGTATACAGAGAATGTGCGATTTCAGCTTCCCCCTGCCCCAGTAAACGGAAATATCCATAAGAATTATTTCATCCATAGTAATAAGTATTAAAGTTCGATCTTACAACTATTTCATATATCTGCAGAAACACATTAAAAAAAAAAAAACCCAAGTCACATTAGAAAAAAATATTTACACCATAGATAACAACAACAAAATTATACCTTCATATGAAAGATTTTTAACAAAGAATTTATAAGAAAGACTCAATATCTACTAGGAAAATTTGGCAAAAACATAAGTAGAAGATTCAAATAAGAATTATAAATGTTAGGTTATGAATATTTATATATCTCTATAATTCACAGATTGTGAACCTAGTGTCCAAAGTGATGGTAGGGCCTTCAGGAGGTGATTAGGTCATGAGGGTGGGGTTATCATGAATGGGATTAGTGGCCTTATTGAAAAAAAGCCCCAAGGAGCTAGCTGGCCCCTTCTATCACGTGAGAAGACAAAACTTAGCGTCTGCAACCCAGAAGAAGGCTTTCACCAGACAACTAATTTGCTGACACTCTGGATTTTCCAGCCTTCAGACCTATGAGAAATAAATGTTTTTTTTTTATAAGCTACTCAATCTATAATATTTTGCTATAGCAGCACAAATGGACTAAGACAATAAATACAGAAATATAAATTGAACAAATCACAAGATGTCATTTTCACTAAGATTAACAAATAAAGACCCTAGTGTGGAAATACATACTTTCACACACATGTGTATCACATATATCAATCACAGATGCTCCCACTATTGAGGAGTGGGACCAAAATGCCTAATGCAGATGACCATCAGTAGAGGGATTATTAAAAATTTGAGACTGATAAATCAATGGAATGATGTGCAGCTATGTGTAAACAGATGAAAAAAAATCTTCCAAGCCACAATGTTATCTGACATAAAAACAGGTCACTACACAGTAAATAAAATGTAATTCAAATTAAAATAGACAGATCAAATATCTACAAGTGAGTATAAATATTACAGAATTATACAGAATAAATTAAATGAAACCTACCAGATTATTCATAGCCGTTAACTCTGAGAGATATATGGTTTTATTCAAAACACTTCAATATGTGCTTGGATCTCTTTCAACAACAATGCCCTTACTGTTACCTGAATGATTTCAAAATACAAATAATCTAGAATTATTTTAAACTTAAAAAGATACTTTTCATACATTTTGGAGATCAAATACTGTTAAGTTAGTTATTACTTTGCCAAAGAAAAACAATAAACTTATACTATATCAGTTCTTAGCCTAATTATTTTCATGTTTGGTATTTATAATTTTTTTAGGGATTGCTCATTCACTACACACACATACACACACACTTCAAATCTACATAAATAGGAAACATGCATATTGCATTTTTTATTTGATTTGGATTAATGCTCCAATATTATCTATTTATCTTACTATGTTCTAAACCCTAGTTTTGATAAGAAATGCTTGGGGCAGGCCAGCATCTATATATTGGTGTTCTAGTAGTAAATTGTTAAGATAAGCAAGTAAATATTAGTTCATGTAAACTCACAACATCAAAATACAAAGTATCAGCTCAGAGGACACAGTACTCAGTCTCAAGCAGTCAAATACACATAATATGAGAGGCTGGATGTTAATCACAGTCATACGTGAGCAATTAAGAGAAGTTCAGGTAAGCATTATGGACCAAGAACCAAACAATGCAGTGCAGGAATCCTAGCCAGGAGCCTGGGAATATTGGAAAAGAGACAGGTCAATAGGACAAAAAAATGAAGGGTGGGCAACATATTTCAAAGGTCTCTGAGAGAGCAAGGCATAGATAGGGTCCAATGTACTCATACTGGTGGAGATAAAACTTTCTATGCTGTGCATGTGGGCGTTAACATCAATGGTAAAATGTTAGGGTCACTCACTCTAGAGCAGAAGTTCTTTTTCCTGGCCTGGAATTCTACTTGTGAGGTTTCTCGGGGGCTGGTGAGTGCTGATAGGTGGATTGCAGCAGATACTGGTAACTCTTGGTCTCCTGAAGTAGAAGCAGAGGCATAAAATGAGATTTGCTGGGGGTTTTCATTTTTGATCACCATGTTTCCATTACAACATTGCCCACCAGAGCCTGGGCCTGAAAAACTAGATTCTGAGTATGCTTAAGAAAAGAGTGGAAAACTTGCTTATTCCTGTTTTGCCACAATGAAATGTACACACACACACTCTCTCTCTCTTTTACACTATGGGGGTAGGGGGTGTAGGAAGTGGTCATTAATTAATTGCATGTCTTAAAAGGAAAATTCTTAGCAAATTCCCATAGTTAAAAATATTACTCATTTAGTGCACAATTTCTTTAATAACTTTTAATGAGCATCAGGAATACCTTCTCATGTTAACATTAAACTTATTAATATTATGAAGGCATATCCAGATTTAATCTGCAAAACATAGAAAATAGTTTTTATAACTTCAATGCTGCATATGCACAATGAATTCAATAAATGTATAGAGTAAATCATTATTTTATCAAGATATAAGTATTTATATTCTTTCCATTTTTTTCCTTTCTTTTGTAAACCTGTAAGTCAGAATCACATAATCACATACCTGACTGTACATGTGAGACATTTAACAGTATTCCAGTGCAACAACAAAATGTTCGTTATAATTTTAGTTATCTTTATATATATACAGATATGTGTAGGAGATACCTTATTTGAGTAGTACATTTTGATTAAACGATTAATGTAAAATGCTTCTTGTTAAATATAGGGAACGTTTTTCCTAAAAGTTTCAAACTTGCAGCAATATTGATAGCAAAAGATACGCGCGAGACAGAATATAAAGTGGTTATCAACTGAAACTCTTCAGAGTGCAAGCTTTGGTTTCAGAACAAGTTCAAATTGCTTTTCCAACTCTATATTGGCTTTTTCTCTATGTGCCCTCAGCACTTAAAACTATCTGAACATCTCATAAGAAATGGAAGCACTAAGCTTGTATGTTCTGATGTTTGTATACAATTCTTTGTCAGAGAAAACTGCTGCTGAGTTTTACACTCAGAAATAAATTTTTTCTCTTTGTGTGGAATCAAAATTGGAAACACTAACTAAATACCAAATACTCCATGTTCTTCAAATATTATTTATTTATCTATTAAAATAACACTTCACTTAAAAATACTTCTCTACTGTTTAAAACTGATTACAATTTTAACTAAAAAATAGATTCAATTGCAGCCCAACATATAAACAAGTCAAGACTGCAGTCACCTATATTGGGAAGAAAAGGGAAATTGGTAATTTTGTATATTGTAAATTCAAATTGGTAGTCGACTTTTTTAAATTTCATTTTTCTACTACAGTTTACATTCAATATTATTTTGTATTAGTTTCAGGTGCAGTCAATTCTTTTTTATTATTATTAATTTATTTTTGTTACAGATGTTTCTTCTTTTTTCCCCATCCCCCCCACCCCATCCCCAGCTTTGTTGTCCATATCCATTGCTTATGTGTACATGCATATAATTTCTGTGGTTTATCTCTTCCCTCCCTCCCACCCCTTCTTCTGAGGGTTGTCAGTATGTACCCTACTTCCACGTCTCTTGGTCTACCCTGTTCCTCAGACTGTTATGTTCATTATATTCCACAAATAAGTGAGATCATGTGATATTTGTCTTTCTCTGATTGGCTTGTTTCGCTTAGGATAATACTCTCCAGGTCCCTCCATGTCGTCTCAAAGGATAAGAGATCTTTCTTTCTTACAGCTGCATAGTACTCCATTGTGTATATGTGCCACAGCTTTTTTATCCATTCATCCACTGATGGACACTTGGGCTGTTTCCAGATCTTAGCTATTGTAAATAGTGCTGCTATGAACATAGGGGTACATATATTCTTTCTGATTGGTGTTTCAGGCTTCTTAGGGTATATTCCTAGAAGTGGGATCACTGGGTCAAATGGCAATTCAATTTTTAATTTTTTGAGGTAACACCATAGTGTTTTCCACAGTGGCTGCACCAGTCTGCATTCCCACCAGCAGTGTACTAGAGTCCCCTTTTCTCCACACCCTCGCCAACACTTGTTGTTTGATGATTTGTTGATGGTGGCCATTCTGACAGGTGTGAGGTGATACCTCATTGTTGTTTTAATTTGCATCTATCTGATGATTAGTGATGTTGAGTTTCTTCATATGTCTCTTAGCCTTTTGTATGTCCTGTTTGGAGAGGTGTCTCTTTAGGTCCTCTGCCCATTTTTAAATTGGATTCTTTGTCTTCCTTTTGTTGAGTTGTATGAGCACTCTATATATTTTGGAAATTAACCCCTTATCGATGTATCATTGGCAATTATGCTCTCCCATACAGTGGATTTCCTTTACATTTTGATGGTTGTTTCTTTTGCTGTGCAGAAGCTTTTGAGTTTGATGAAGTCCCATGTGTTCATTTTTGCCTTTGTTTCTGTTGTCTTAGGTGATGTATCAGTGAAAATTCTGCTGCGTATGATGTCTGAAATTTTGTTGCCTACATTTTCTTCTGGGATTTTTATGGATTCACGAGTCACATTTAAGTCTTTTATCCATTTTGAGTTTATTCTTGTGTATGGTGTAAGTTGATGGTCTAGTTTCATTTTTTTTGCATGTAGCTGTCCAATTTTCCCAACACCATTTATTGAAGAGGCTGTCTTTACTCCATTGTATGCTCTTGCCACCTTTGTCAAATATTAATTGAGCATCATGTCTTGGGTCAATTTCCAGGTTCTCTATTCTGTTCCACTGGTCTATATGCTGTTCTTGTGCCAGTACCAGGCTGTTTTGATTACAGTAGCTTTGTAGTATAACCTAATATCCGGTATTGTGATCCCACCTACTTTGTCCTTCTTTTTCAAGATTCCTGTGGCTATTCAGGGTCTTTTTTGGTTCCATATGAACTTTTGAAGTATTTATTCTAGTTCTGTGAAATATGTCATTGGTATTTTGATGGGGATGGTGCAGTCAATTCTTTATCACATTTGACAATGAGGCAAGGTAGTGGCCTAGATAATAAAACACACCATCCAGTAGTTCCTTTGATTGGCCTGGTGATATATTATCCTATTTTGCTGTGGCATATTTATAGCTCTAATTATATTTTAATACCATGCTTTTCAAAAAAATTTTTTTTCCTTTCTTGATTTTTTAGAGAGAGAGTGAGAGAGAGATAAAAACATTGATCAGAGAGAGCATCGATTGGCTGCCTCCTGCATGCCCCCCAGTGGGGATCCGGCCCACATCCTGGTCATGTGCCCTGACCAGGAATCGAACCGGCGACCTCTTGGTGCATTGGTTGACGCTCAACCACTGAGCCACACCGACAAGATTAATATCATGCTTTTAAGTGTGTATTCCTTGAGCACACACCAGGCATTGAGGAAGAAAGTTGTATGTGAAATAATATTCAATGGAAAGTGGAAGATATTTGGTCATTAAGATTCTCTATTTTAATCCAGGATCCAGATAACCAGCCAATGAACAAACATGAGACAACAGCATTATTTTATTAGTGTATTTTTGCTCAATTAGTGTATTGAATGACCTAACATAAATAGAAAAGGTGTGTGTGTCTTATAAATGCCCTTATGGTTTTAGGTGAAGAGATATTAAAATTAAGAAATATCCAATGTGGTAGAACACAGAAGTACATATGTAAGCAAAAATAGTAAATGGCTCGAAGTATTAAACAAAATACAGCCTGTGTCTCCAAAAATCATAAAGGCATAAACATAGAAGGAGGGTGAGAAGAGAATGAACTGGGTAAGTAAACAGGAGCTAAACTGCTCAAGTTCTTAGGTGTCATTTAAGATTTTCTAACTTTATGATAAGAACATGAAATGAGTAAAATATGACTCAGGCATAAATCATAGAAGAGTGTTCAATATAGAAAATCAAAGTTTAAGAAGTAATACAATATTAATGTTGTCTCAGATATCTTCCCTAACATTATTTATAACTACTTTTCTTTAAAAAGTTGCGACTACAGAGTACAGTAACTGAATAACACTTTAACTATATGGTAAAAATTAACATGACAAATAAGACTAATAGAATCATGTGCCTCTGGATGTATTACTCTGAAGAGAACACAGTATCACTTCAATCATATTTCAGCCAAAAAAGTAATAACTTGAACTTTACACAAGAAAAACATCAGAAAATCCTAAATTAAATAAAAATAATTTGAAGAAACTAGTTTGTAGATTTCAATTTTATAAAAGACAAAGATAGGTTGAGGAAATTTTCCAAATTACAAGTGACTAAAGTGAATGACAACTAAATGCAGTAAAGAATTCTAGATGCAAACACAATTCAAAGCACATGATTGGGGCAAGTGGCAAATAAAAAGATGTCTGTCCGTGATAATGCTAACATTAAATCAAATGTAAACTTTCTGAATTTTAAAGTTGTACTATAGTTTTACAAGCAAATATCCTTATTCTTAGGAAATACACAGGGTAACACTAAGGGGTATTAGTGTATAATGCAGGCAGTCTGCTCTAAACATTTTCAGCACAAATAATATGAAAAATGTATATGGACAAAGAGAGAGGGGTGGGAGGGAGAATGAGAAACAAATCTGGCAAAACGTTAACAATTTTGAGAGTAGGGCATGTAGGACTCTGAGTTCAGCACCGGGGAGGAATCAGAAGATTTGCTGTCTGGGTAAGGCAGATCTGGGGAAGGTGCAGTAGTTACCCAGGGAGCAGTGAGATGATGAAGTTTTCCCATGACGCATCAGGAGGAGTAATGGAAGGAAGAAGAATTAAGAGCTTGGTGATTTACTGGCCATAGTAAAGGGGGAAAGGAGTAAAAAAAGGTGTCAAAGTATTTGATATATACTCAACTGTTTTGATGGTGATGCCAATCAATGCTGTAAAGAACCAAGGATAAGGGACCCAGGAAGAGAAGGTATTGGGCTAGTTTGGGATGTGAAGTGCCTATGGAACTGTCACATGAGGATATCCAGTAGGCTATGCGTGGATTTATAGAGAATATACATGGATTTATAACTAAAGTGGGTAAAACTTCCAGTAAGATAAATTAGTGTATGAGTAAGTTGAATTCACATAATCACTCTGAAACTAATATTTCTTATTTATGGAAAGAGAGTGACATCAATTCTTCAGTATTTACTATTTGTGCTTCTTACACTTAAACTTTGATGCAAACATTAAAGGCGACAATGTTTTAGAATCTTGAAGTTTCATTCAGAGATGACTATTATTCTTATCACAGCTGGGTATCAGCATTCATTTTTAACCACGATTCTGATCACGCAGAATGCCCAGCATATCAGACACAGTAAAGCTCGTCAATAGCCAGTTCTCTTCACCTTGGCTCAGGAAGTATTTATTACACGATGTCTGTACTGTGTGTGCAAGGACCATGCAACTAGTTTTACACAAGCAATTGCAAGTGCAAGCAACCTGCATCTCTTCCAGTTTGAAAACTACACTGCAGGTGTGAGATGCCCCATGAGATGCATGTATGTGTGTGAATGAATTGATGTGTGTGTATGTGTGTGTGTGTGTGTGTGTGTGTGTGTGCGCGCTACCCAGGAAAGCCTACACCTGATTATACCTACATTATGATGTAACCTTCCTAAAATTCGATTCCTAAATTGACTTTCAGAAGATGATTGCCAGGGGAGTCTCCAACATCTTCTTTGGATTTTGTATTAGTGGGGGGAAAAAACAAACAAACAGACTTTGTTGTATTGAGGTGCCAACATTGAAATTCACAGAAAAAGAAAATCTAAGACATTTATTTTACTCAGCAGCAGGATGTTGCTCCATTAACAGGTGTCAGGTTTGGGAGAATTCCAATGCCAAACACCCACTGAAATGAAATTTGAAAATGTCTTAAAACTAGAGAAACAATTATATTCCAAATAAATAGAATCATTCTATTCCTTGAGAGAGTGTCATTATTAGTTATTATTCTCTTTAGAAGGCACATCCAGTTGAATATAGGAAACTCTCCATCCCCTAGCCAACTTCCCACTATGATCCCAGGAGATCTCTACTGTCCTAGGAGACCTTTCCATGCATGTTGTATTATTCCCTCTTTCAGGATTCAAAATGGCATTTCCTAGTAAACAACATTGTGATTTTTGTAACCACTTAGTTCTAAATTGAATGCTTGCTCAAGGGGTCAGTAAACTTAGTTTGAATTTTTATTTTAAAATAACTTTAAATAATGAAGTTAACATAGCCAATTTGAATTTTAATATATGGCTCCAAAATATTTCCAAAGAAGCTGATAAACATTTCTCTCTCCCGATTTCTTTGAAGTAGAGTTTTACACAAGAATTTAAGAAGCTGCAATGCTTATAAATATTCCCAGTGAAGATAATTATAGCTTAAATCCATTATTGCTCCTATGTAAATAAGCTTATTTTGGTTAAAGAATATGGACTTTTATTTATTTATGTAAATTCTAGATATTTTATTTTATAAAAATAAATAACTGTGGCGAGGAGACAAACTTCAGTATATAATGTACTGTCCTTCAAGTTCGAGAAGAAAATAAAAAGCTTTGTATTATTTCCAGAAGCCAGGAAATTATGATGGATAAATTTATCTCAAAGAACAATTCAGCTTAGGGTGTTTTATACTCAGAAAGTTGAATCTTTCTAATGCTACATTGGGAGGAGGACCAAAAACAAAATATTTTTCACCTGAAAACTATTTACATTCTTCTGGAAAAACCTTCACCTTAGACCATTATATGTAATGATTTCTCAGCCAAGGGCAATTTTCTTCACAAGGCATAAAGTATAATTTAAGTTATATCCATGATTATCTAGAATGTATTCCCATAAACAAAGTCCTCTCTAGAATTCAATCTGAGCAAGAAGAAATAAGGTCATGAGGGAGGCAGTAGCAAAAGAGAAAAAAATAAATGTACACATATGATATGATTATTTCTCTTCATAACATAGGAATTCTATAGCAAAATTAAAACCACTGAGCTTGGATAATTATGTTGGGGGGAGCGGCATATATAATGGTCATTGCAAAATCTTTCCAGGGATTACTAATCAGAGCTGGCTTTAATTCTGTTGCACAAAAAAGAAGGAACTCTAACCTTTTGCAATAGCATGGATGGGCCTAAAGAGTATCAATGTTAAATGAAACAAGCCGGTCAGAGAAAGACAAATACCATATGATTTCACTTATCTGAGGAACCCAATGAACAAAATAAACAAACAAAATAGAAATACATTCATAGATACAGCAAATAGACTGATAGCTGTCAGAAGGGAAGGGTTGGGAAGTTGAGTGGAAAAGGTGAAGTGATAAAGCCAAAAAAAAAAAAAAACAACCAAACAAAGAAAAAAATTTATAGATACAAACAGTATGGTGATTACCATAGAGAAAGGGGGGGGGGTCAGGTAGAAGAGGGTAAAAGGGAGATAAATGGTGATGAAAAGAGACTTGACTTTGGGTAGTGAACACACAATACAGTGTACAGATGATATATTATCGAATTGTACACCTGAAACCTATATAATTTTATTAACCAATGTCACCCCAGTAAATTCAATAAAAATAAAAGAATTCCCATATAGTGGAAGGAAATGATTATATACTATGTGTATATTTATTTCCTCCCCCTTTCCTCCCGCCTCCCTTATGACCCTATTTCTTCCTGACTACTGTGGATTCTGGAAAGGACATGAGAATGTAGATCATAAGAGTTCGTGTCACAAGGAGTATTTTTTTTTCTTTCCTTTTTTTTTTTTTTTTGTATCTATATGAGATAATGGATGTTAACTAAACCTTTTGTGGTAATCATTTCACAACATATGTAAATCAGACCATTATTCTGTGCACTTTAAATATTTATGGTAATGTGTGTCCATTTTTTCTCAGTAAAACTAAAAAATAATATATAGCATCCTCATCATGTGATATTACTTCTGTGCAGATCCCTAGCTAATAATATATTTTCTGTACAGTTTCTCATGGTCAAGCTCTGTATTCAGGTCCTACTTATATTTTGTCATAATATAATATATTTTTTGCATTCCACAGACACCTAAGTGAAACTACAAGTTTAAATCTATTCCTTTCTCTGATGATGGCAAACGAGTCTAAAATGACATTTAACCCATGGACTCAAATACATTTTCCCACATTTCAAAATAAATACTCATCATGATACAGAGATGGTGAAATTCTGAACAAGAAAATTAACACTACCAAGAAATATGTTAAAAATGTTGAAAATCTATCATTAACCAAAATATCACTGTTACATTGATAAACGTTGTTGGTATGCACATCCTGTATTCATTTAACAGAGAAATGTTGGAGAACAAGGAAAATAATGTATACTTTTCCCACTGTTACAGTCCTCACTGATAATCTTAAGGATATCACACATCAGAAAAATAAGCAGTAATTCTTTATGCTGAAAGTACTTCCTTTTGAAATTGTTCTGAAATATAAAGAAACTAGCTCATATAATGCTCTGAAATAATACTATATGGAGATTAATAAATTGTTATATATGTCATGTTTTCAAAATATACGTGTGCAGGTTAATTTTCTATTTAAACTCTTGCGATCTTACATAATGAACATAGGAAGCTAATGAAAGCTAGTGGAGAATAAGGACAATTGAGCAGCAATTAAGGAAAAAAGTAGCAAAGCTAAGAGAGATACATACATTTAATACAGTTTTAACAATTGTAAAAATACTTGTTTTAAACAGAAATGGTGAAAAAATAACCCAGAACAACAAAGGTCTTCTAGGAGACTATGACCAATAACTCTAAAAGATTTACTAAAATAACCAAAAAAATTTTTTAAGAAATTTTTTGGCTGGGTGTAAAAATATATATCTTCCCAGAACCAGAAAAAGAAAGTCATATCAATGGCATAAAAGGAAATAAACAATAATAGAAAAATATTAAATAAAATTAAATAAAAATAATTTCCCGTGATTTAGGGGGAAAAAATTAACAATATTGTTAAAACTTCTTAGGAGACTATTGGAATAAACAAATCTATGAGTAGAGATAAGTCTATGACCTATATTATTAAATATTTAACGGAATAGATTTTGGTATCTGGATTACTAGCTACCCAAAATGGTACTTCAATGAAAACACATGTAGCATACCAAATAAAATAATACAAACATAATTTTGAATGCATAGCTGACTGTGCAACAAAGTAAGGTTAATCTTAGATATGTACCTTGCAAAAAACACTTGCATATATGCACAAGGTAACATCACTAACAATAACTTCAGAATTTTACATAGATTTGAAAATTGTAAACAACCTAAATATAAGTTAACAGAGGCGAATGGACAAATAAATTAGAGCTGAAGTAACAAAAAACAATGTAAATGATAAAAAGTAAATTGCAAAATGATATGTAATGCCTTATAAATTTATTTAAAGTTCAAAATGTGCAAAATTCAATCATATACCATTTAACTATAGTATATAAGTAGAAAATAAAGATATGCATAGGAATGATATATAACCTCAGCACATGATTGTAATTACTCTTCGAAAATAATGAGAGAAAGAAAGTATAACTGAACAGGGGTAAATGAAAGCTTTCAATGTCAAATGCAATACTTCATTTTTCATCCATTTTTATTTTACATATGTTATAACAGAAAAGAATAATAAAGGAAATAATATAATTAGCCTAGAAGTAAAAATTTTAAATGTGTAAAGAAGAAAATACATAAAATCAAAGTGAGGGCCAGCCAGTGTGGCTCAGTGGTTGAATGTTGACCCATGCACCAAGAGGTTGTCGGTTCGATTCCTGGTCAGGGCACATGCCCAGGTTGTGGGCCCAGTCCCCAGTGGGGGACATGCAGGAGGTGGCCAGTCAATGGTCTCTCTCATTGATGTTTCTATCTCTCTCTCCCTCTCCCTTTCTCTCTCTCTCTAAAATCAATAAAGAAAAAAAAAATCTTTTTTAGTTAAAATGAGAAAAAGATAAGCATCTAGGAGAGAACTTTAACAACAGATAAAATTAACATAATTAATGAGTTGCCCTATTTGAATATGTAAAAGAGATTTTCAATATTTTCATTTGCATGGTCATAATTTTAACATTTAAACACAACATATAGATAGAATCTGTTTTCAACAAAGATAAACAGAAACTAAGGGGCTACTGATTTCACAGATTCATAGAAATGGATCTGAAAGACAACGGAAAGATCAACTGTATTTTTTGTTGTTGTTTGTTTGTTTTCTTTAAGTATTGAGGTCTGGTTACAGGAGTTCTTCTTCCTTAATTTTTGACACGTACTGGAACTGAACTTAATTTTTAGTTTGTTTATTTATCTTCTCCACCAAGCCACAAGTCATAAATGTTCTTGAGCTTCCAGCAATGCACAGTTATCAAGAGCTACAACACAAATGTTCTGTTTCTGTGTGGTTATGAGAAGATAAAATAAATCTGTTGTGTTTAAAGGGAACTTCTTAAATTATATAAAACAATGGGCTTAGCATACTTCCTTTTCTTTCAGCACAATAATACCCTAACTTGATCAGTAAAAAATATTCTTATAACCTGGAAAATGTGATTTCTCTAAAGAAAAAGATATAATAAAATGGGAGATTTCATCATTTATTCTTGTTACTATCAATCTACATAAAAACTGAATGACATATTTCTTCATGAAAAGGAAATATGTTATTGATGTGTAATATATAATGCCAACATTAGATTGTACATAGCACTTAAAATCTCTGAATTTTTAAATGTCAGCTTGTATCATTAGTATCATCATCACCATCATCTTATTATCTTCCCTAATAGTAACTTCACATGCATGATTTGAGAAAGCATTTGTGGCTTCATGAGAAGAGACAGAAAAGAAAGAGAGAAACTTGTTACAAAATAACTAATATAAACTTTTTTCTTTCAGAATCCTGAAGTTGACCTTAATTATAGGTAGTTCCAGTAATATGAGTAATTTTCATCACAAATTTATTGAACCTTGACTTTTACAAAAGATTTTTTTAAATGAAGTAATGTAATTGTGAACATCTTATCAAAATAATTAACAGACATGCAAACTGGAACTCAGCCTAGGGTCTCTTAAGCTGAATCTGTTTACTTTCTAAATGATAGATATTTTCAGCAATATGAATCCCACTAACAGGAAGGAAAAGACTGGTAATTTTTAACAATAATTATATTGAAAAGTTAATAAAAGTCTGGAGATTCACACATTCTTTAAGAACTCCTTTTAGAACATTGGTAGTTAAAATGAACTCAGAGTGAAACTAATAAAATATAAATAGTGTTCTCATAAATTATACATTCTAATTGCCAGTGATAACTACTTGTCAAAAAACAATATAAAGATATTATTTAAAATCTATCAACCAAGGATAGATTTTATTTTCCTAAGCTATTCTATGATCCTAACAATAAATCTGAATAATCAAAGCATTGCAAGGTTCACAATTAAAACAGCAACAAAACAACCTTTATTTCAAGCTACGGACAGATTACCTCTGAGAGTTGAAGATTAGATCCAACAATTTTATTGCAGTGAAATATGTTCTGCACATTGCTCTGTTAATAAGACACAATCCAAGTTTTGAGGGAGCACAACAGACTAAATAACTCAGCAAGGAATTCACCTCCAGGGAGTCAATTACCTCAGTCTTGTTGCTAGCTTGTGATCAGAGGACTCAACACAGATACTGAGATCAACTCATTCCATTAGTCCGTAAAATGATTTTAAGTCATATTCTAAGAGTAGGTTTTTGAAATGTTTCAGCAATGAAACAGAAAGATGTCTTAGCTCCACCACACATTTGCTTTAGAAGAGAAACTTTATGTAAAATAGATGAACATATGCACATATAAGTCCATTATTTTTTGTACTTTTAATTGCCCCTGTAAACATAACTATAAATATTAGAATGCAATGCAGAGGTACTGGACATGGTTGAAGGAGTCAAAGTGTTAGAAAACACCTTTAAAAGCTCTCTGGAATAAGCAGTGTACATATCAAGTTCAAGGGAAGTGATCTATAGTTTTGAGAAAGTATGACATAAATCATCTTATGCTATAAAAGCTATGTTGTAAAAGATTAATATTCTTAAAACAAGAAATGTTACTTGTGACTTCCCTGTTTAATGCCACTCAGTTACTTAGAATAAGATCTACACTTCTTACTAGACCATACACTCAGTCAACCTCTCCACCCTCACTGCCGTCTTGCTTACTGGGCTTCAGCAACAGAGATCTTTCAGGTCTATAAAGGTGTCATTCTATTTCTTGCCTCCAGGGTTTTGAACATGCTTTTCAACTTGCAAAGAACACTTTCTCATCTCCTTCTCTTTTCTCTTCTGATTCTTCAAAGGATCTTTAGGTCTCTGTTTACGGTCCATTTTCCTAGATAGCTTCCACTGCTCCCAGATATTTCTACGTCAGTCTCTAGTATTTCTGCATAAATCTTATTTCAATTTTTCTTATCATTTCTTTCTTTCAAATTTTTATTTCCAGATGCAAATGTAAACAGCATGGAGACAAACAGTTTACATTCCCTTTTTTATATATGTAATAAAACAATTTTATTTAGTTTTTTTATGGTAGTATTTCACATGTAAATAAGACTTCAAGATTACAGTATATTTGCCGAAAGGAACGTCACTGATAGACGGATAGACATTGAGCTAACTGAGTGAACACAGGGAAGCACACTCATGGAGAATTTAAGTGGAATTACTTTCTTTAAAACTTCAAAATGCTATTTTCCTGTTACTCAAATCTGTTACCAGAGTTTGATTATAAGAAAACCCACATCCATTTATCTGGGGCAGCAGCTTCTAACTCATGTGAATGGAAAACCTCTCTAGTAATGAAAGTACAAAGGTCAATGATCCAGATTTCCCACAACAATTATTATTTATTTGCAGCAACAATATGGCAGATGAAAAGTTTATTTTTGAAGTTCAAAAAGTTCAAAAGTTCTTTTAAGGAGGGCTATTGAGTAAAAAAAAAAATCTATCTATATATCTATATCTATATCTATATATCTGTATCTATATATCTGTATCTATATATCTATATCTATATATCTATATCTATATCTATATATATATCTATATAGATATAGATATAGATATATAGAGAAATAAATAAATAAAATTCACTTTTGGTTCCCTGAACCCTAACATTATTTGGCATATAGTAGGGACTCAGTAGATATCAGTTGATTTAATGACTAAATAAATGACCAAACATTAACTTAAAATGTATAAACAACATTAATAATACTGTGCTGATAGTCTTCTAAGACAGTCCCAGTGATTCGCACCTCTTGTTACTCATGGCCTTGTGTAAATACCTCTGTCGTTGAATATGGACTGGACCTAGTGACCTACTTCTAACCAATGGAATATAGCAAAGGTGATGGGGTGTTATTTTCATGTTTAAAAGAAAATGTTAATAGACTCTGTTTTGCTGATTTTTATGAAGCAACTTAACTTGCTGAAAGAAGATGCTAATGTGAAAAGCAACTGAAGGTAGCCTCTGTCTGGCCGCCAAGAAGCAACGGAGGGATGCCCTCAGTACAACACTGCTGGAGTAAATACATCTGACCAACAGGAACATGAGTGTGCTTGGGAGTTGCTTACTCCCCATCAGAGGCGATCCCTGCTCTCACCCACACCTTGATTGCAGGCTGTGAGAAATCTGAAGCAGAGGAGCCAGTGAATGAATCCATGCTTCGATTCATGACCCACAGAAACTGGGAGATGATAAAAGTGTATAGTGTAAGCCTCTAAGTCACGAGGCACTATTATGCTGTTACAGATAACAGAGACAGACTTTGACTGTTGGAGAATCGGCAAGGGAGCAAGTTTCACTATTATGTAGAGAAAAGCATGACAGCGAAGACAACTAGAGAAAAGGGAAAATGGGAGATAATGATGGCTTTGTGTACAAAGATGAGGTTACTTTTGCTTTTCATTAGCCATTTCTTTGTATTATGTGACTTTATTTCTTGGCCTTGGATCCAAATGACATTTTCTGTTGTTCTGATATATAAATTCCTACTTCCTTGAGCTAGTTTTATTTATTGAAAACAAACTAACATCGACTAAGACAATGTGCATATTTATATAATTGAAACATAGGTAATATTTAAGTAATTACTTAAGGGAAAAAGGAGAGGACCTGTGGGTATTTGGGATGGGTGATTCTTAAGGGTTAAGATATAACTTCAGAGAAATTTCAGAAGCAGAAATCGGATTTAAGGAAAAAAGATGATGATAAACATTAAATTCAGTGATGAAGGGACAGTGCTTGTTGAGAGGACAAGGAAGAGAGTCTAATTATTTAACTTACAGGGTAAATAAAATCAATGCAGTGATGCTTTAGTTGATTAAGCATCACTTTCCATTTTAATGTTCTATGTAGCTCAAATAAGCCATTATTTCTTAGATCCATTTGCATGCATAGTAAGAAACCTCAAACTGACTTAGCTTTAAAAAATAAAGGAAAAGGAATTTCTATAGAGATTTTACTTAGTAATAAATAATTTTACTAGAAGGAAGCTGAGGGACAGAGGTGGGCTTCGGGGACCACTGTACCCCAAGGTTTAAATGATCAGGACTGTATCTCAGACGTTTGTCTCTGATTCTTTTTTCATACTAATGTGATTCTCTCTAACTGCAGACTTCTCCTTGGGACAGGAAATATGGCTACCAACGAGATGATTGTTTTATATTCCACAGCTTCTGGAACCACCGTTGACAATGTTTGACAAGTTCAAACTCCAGTGGAGAGTTCCATGGCAGGCACTCGTTGGCGCAGAGTGAGTAAGGTGTACATACTTGGAGCAATCATCACTCATATTGTGTGAACACAGCAGCAGTGGGAGCCATGGAAATGGAGCATAGGGGAGATCACATAAAAAGGTTAATTCTGGCCCTGGCTGGTTTGGCTCAGCAGTTGGAGCGCCGGCCCACGGACCAGAGAGTCCTGGGTTCAGTTCCTGCTAAGGGCACTGTACCTTGGTTGCGGTTCCTCCCTGGCTCCAGTTGGGGTTGTGTGGGTGGCAACCAGTCGATGTGTCTCTCTCACATCAGTGTTCCTCTGTCTCTCTCTCTCTCTTCCTCCCTCTCTACCTGAAGATAAATGCAAAAATGTCCTTCGGTGAGGATAAAAAAAATTTTTAAAAAGGTTAATTCTGTATTAGGAATAATACTAAATGCAATGGCAACAAAAGGAAAAAATTGATGAATTGGACTGCATCAAAATTTAAACTTTTGTATATTAAAGGACACTATCAAGAAACTGAAAAAGTCTACAGAATGGGAGAAAATATTTGTAAATCATATATATGATAAAGAACTGTTATCTAAAACATAAGAAATGTTCTTTGTACTCATCAGCAAAAAGGCAAACAACCCAATTAAAAATGACTAGAATAGACCATTTTCCAAGGAAGACTACACAAATGACTAACATGCACATGAAAAGATGCTCAACATCATAAGTCATTAGAAAAATGCTATCAAAATCGCAATGAGCTACTACTTCCCAGTGGCGTGGCACTCATCATACGCATCATTATCATCTCCATCATCAGAAAATAACTAGTGTCGACATGGGTGTGAACAATAGGGACCTTATACTTTGTTGGTTGGAATGTAAAATTGTGCAGGTGCTGTTGAAAACATTTGGTAGTTACTCTACAAATTAAACATAGTATTGCTATATGACCCACCGATTCCACTCCTAGATGTATTTATAAAATAATTAAAAATAGGTTTTTAAACAGGTACTTCCATAACAAATTTTCATCACAACAGTAATCACAATAGCCAAGAGGTGGTATGTCCATCAGCTGATGAATGGATAAAACAATAGATGTATTCCTGCACAATGAAATACTATTCAGCCATACAAAGAAATAAAGGGCTGCCATGCTACAATCTGGATGAGCCTTGACAACATTCTAGTGAAAGAAATGAGAAAATGTCATATTACTGTACGATTCTATTTATGTGAAACTTCCAGAAGAGGTAAATCCATATAGACAGAAGGCAGACTAATGGTTTGCAGGGGCTGGGGGAAGAGGAACTGAGTAATGACTGCGTAGCAGATACAAGCTGTCGGAAAGAAGAACATGCCTATGAAACCTTTCCTAAATTGAAATTGTGTGTCACAAAGAAGCAATTACCATTAATTTATATGAAAACATTTTTGAGCATTCCCAGACACCAAGTTCAATGCACACACACTGACTATTTCATTCACCACAATCGAAACACTTAATTACATCCAGTTGTACACTAAGCGTAATGCCCTGATGAACTCTCATAGGCTGCTCTGATATCTTAAGACACCTCTTGCTAACAGATGCACAAAATAAATCAAGATAAAGCCCAGATGCTCACAGATCCAGTTCAAAGTGATGGCGGCTTAATGCTGAGATGCTGAGTGTAGCCCTGGGGAAGGAGCTGGGCGGGGCCCTCCCTGCTCAGGGTCTGTGCTGCTTCTGTAACAGCTGCTGCAAAACAAAAGCTGAACACTGTTTTCACTATTTGCCTTTTTTGGAAAAACAAAAAAATCCTCTTTGAATTTCTCTGGTTGGTGAAATCAGGTTACTAGAGTAGGTCTTTCATAAAAGTGAAGGGCACCATGCGAATTTTGGAAAAGCTGGGGATACCTGTACAGGGTTTCCCTTTGGGATGATGTAAATGTCCAGGAACTAGACAGAGGTGATGGTTTCACAACACTGTGAAGGTACTAAATGCCAGGAAATACTACACTTTAAAATGATGATTAATCAATAATTTTATGTGACGAGAATCTTGCCTCAATACAAATTAGAAAAGAAATGTTGTGAAGACTGACACACATATACGTAATAACAAACATATTTTAGTTTATTCTCTTTAAAATGTTTAGACATAATCTAAGTTATCAAGTGAAAACATATATACACACATTTATGTTTATGTTCAGAATCAAGTAATATACATATATATTTGTGTGCTTTTTGTCTTATAGGGTATATATATATATATATATATATATAGATATAGATATAGATATATAGCCTATAAAATATGTATATTTCATGTCAATTAAAACAAGATAGCATAATCAGTGTTATCCTATCCAATTATGCAGCCTTATTGTCACAAACTATACCCTTACTTATAATTATCTAATTTATATTTACCTCTTCTTAATTGCAGGTAAATGGCAAAGGTAAAATAGCAATATGACTTAAATCCATATGGCCAGTTAGATACAAAGTCTAACTGAATTCTGAAGTTGATCACTATTGCTATAATGGCAGCTCACTATTAAGAGAAAAATAAAATTTAAAACACCAATATCTCTCGCACTATGTGATATGCTGTATTCCACTGTGTAGTGTACTTAAGGTAATGTAGTATAGCTAAATAGAAATGTGATTTAAAAATTAGACCAATACTTATATTCTAAAGGAAATGTGCTCTTTCAAGTAGTCCCTCGTGCTAAAAAAAAAAAGGTGAGGGGCAATATTTGAAAGATTTATATTTCACATTTTTGAAGAAAATATTCTGGACTACACTAAAATTTGAAAATCACTGATATAATAATTCAGCAAACCAAGCTATACTGGGCTTATAATGCTTTTCCTGAATATTTTTTTAAGAAATAATAATTTGGCTACCACCAAGGAAAGATATTTTACCTAAAATGGACCACAAATGCTGAAGGCAATTGCCACAGTGTGTCCTTCAAACTATTTTGAGTTGTATCATTATCATTGAAATAAAATAACCACATATAATTACACATATAAAAGTGATTATTCACATATGTCCATGTGTCTTTGTGTGTGATGCTTGCATTATTCAATAGTCCTGGTTTACATTCAACAAAAGTAGCTAATAACTTAGTCTAAAATGAACATGATCCCCATATTTTATACACACACACACACACACACACACACACACACACAGAGTGTATATATATATATATTTTTTAATCCTCACCCGAGGACACTTTTTCATTTTTTTGTTCAGATAGAGTGGGAGGGAGAGAGAGGAAGAGAGAGAGAAACATCGACGTGAAAGGGACACATCGAGTGGCTGCCACCCGCACGACCAACCAGGGCCGGGGACAAACTGCAGCCGAAGCGCATGCCCTTAGCGGGAACCGAACCCGGGTCTCTCTGGACCGCAGGCCGACGCTCTAACCGCTGAGCCAAACCAGCCAGGGCCAGAGTGTATATTTTATACACACAGGTTTTGAATTGCCAAGGCCTAAAAACCTGCATAGTTAACAATATCCTCATTGAAGAATCTGTTTCCAAGCCAAACTCTTACGTGTGATTTCTCAGGCCTGACCATAGGCAGTTTCAAAGCTTTACCTGGCAGAGGTCTCATGGACAGTGTCCTCCCCCCAGGCCTGCTGCACTGCTCATGCGCTGCAGCCTCTGAAGAGAGCTTCCGGCAAGCACTCAGGCCCCTGGTCAGCCATGCTCTTCCCAAGGTCTCTCCATTTCCAGCTCCCGAATCTCCATTCACCTCCATTTGGAGGCCTCTTTATTTGGCAGCCTTCTGGCAAGACTTTTCCCAGCTGCTTCAGCAGAGCTCTCGTTATGATTTGGAGGGAAGGTAGGGGAAAGTGGAAAACACATTTTTCTATTTGACCCAGGACATTTCCACACTTAACCCTTCCCTTTCTCCTTCCCCTCTGATCCCTGGGCCTTTTGTTTGAGGCTTCCTTGGCAGTGAGGACCCCTGTCTATAGATCTTAAAAATGTTTTGAAACATAAGTATCATAACTATGATATTAAAATGAGATAAAGTATCACAAAACCCCAAAACTTTTAAATTCATCTAATTTGGAAGTAGACGCTAAAATTTTAAATATTAGCAAGCATATATATCTTTTATTTTGAAAAGTAAGACACCAAGGAGTTTGTGTGTGTGTGTGTGTGGGGGGGGAATACATAATATTTTTAAACTAGATAATATATTAAGATATTTAATAAATTAATGAATTAAAAGGGAAAATCCTGGTCATATTGATATATGGATTTCATAAAATTCTACATTTATTTTAAAAACAAACAAAAATATTTTACTTAACTGGAACACACAAATTCCTTACCTTGATAAAGACTATCACTGAGACTTCCGGTCAAGATGGCGGCGTAGGTAGACGCAGTATCGCGTCCTCCCACAACCACATCAAAGTTACAACTAAACTACAGAACAACCATCATTCAAAACCACCTGAAATCAAGCTGAATGGAAGTCTGACAACTACGAAATTAAAGAAGCCGCATCGAGACTGGTAGGAGGGCGGAGGCATGACGGGCTGGTCCCACACCCACGTGTGGCGGGCGGATAAAAATTAGGAAGGCACCTCAGCTGGGAAGGTCCTCCCTGAGGACTGAGGGGTCCCCGTCCCACACCAGACGCCCAGCTGAGGGCTCCAGTGCCAGGAAGAGAAGCCCCCAGAACTTCTGGCTGGAGAAACCAGTGGGAACTGAGGTTGAGGCGGCTGGAGCCCCCGGCAGCTCCTCTTAAAGGGCCCGTGCACAGATTTACTCGGACTCGCTCCCTCCGGGCTCCAGCGCGGGGGAGGCAGCCTGAAAGGCACCAGAGTCATATGGAGAAGAACTGAGCTGTTTGGCATTGGCGCGAGGGCTGGAGAGGCAGCTCTCTCCTGGACAGACCTGGACAGACGTGCTATCAGAGGCTTTTGTTCCTTTGGTGAGCCCTTCTCTGGGACGGCAGACGCCAGCAACCTGGCTCACACTGTTTGCCCCACCCTGGTGATTCCCTGAGGCCCCGCCCCACCCAACTTTCAGGCCCATCCAAGCTGTTGCCAGTTGTTTGACCATAGGATTGGCCTGTCTTGGATCCTGCTTCAGCTTTTCCTAAATTCTTTCAAACAAGCAGCATCTGGTCTCAGCTAGCCCCACACCTCTCGCTAAGTAATACATACAAACAAACACAGGGAGGCAGCCAAAACGAGGAGACAAAGAAACAGGTCCCAAATGAAAGAACAGACAAAACTCCAGGAAAAGAACTAAGTGAAATGGAGTTAAGCAACCTAACAGATGCAGAGTTCAAAATACTGCTTATAAGGATGCTCAATGGACTTAGTGAGAACCTCAGTGAACTTAGTGAGGGCCTCAAGAGCATAAAAAGGGACCAGTCAGAAATGATGGATACACAGTTAGAAATGAAGGAGGCACTAACTGAAATAAAGACTAGTTTAGGACTTCCGGTCAAGATGGCAGCCTAGGTGGACGCGGAACCGCGTCCTCCCACAACCACATCAAAGTTACAACTAAATCACAGAATAACTATCACTTAAAGACTGCATGAAATCAAGCTGAAAGCATGGAAGCCCTGCAACTACGAAATTAAAGAAGCAGCAGAATGGAGACGGCATACTGCCCTCCAGGACCCTCCTTGTTGCCTGAAAGGAAACAAGATCCTGCAGCCAGGGGCACCTGCGGAAGCTGAGCGACCCCCCCACCACGGGGGAACCCAGGCGGGGCAGAGGAGCCGGGCGACCCCCCCACCACGGGGGAACCCAGGCGGGGCCGGGGAGCCGCGACCCCGCCACCACGGGGGAACCCAGGCAGGGCGGGGGAGCCGGGCGACCCTCCCCACCACGGGGGAACCCAGGCGGGGCCGGGGAGCCGCGACCCCGCCACCACGGGGGAACCCAGGCTGGGCGGGGCAGCCGGGCGACCCCCCCACCAACGGAGGAAGCCGGCAACACACAGGAGAACTGAGCAAACTGAACAACGAAATTGACCCAGAGACATGGAGGGTGGAGTACAGGATGACGGGCCTCAGAGGAGGGGGGGAGGCGGGGGAAAGAGATAAATCACAGAGCCTATGTGCATGGGTGCATAACCAATGGACATGGACAACAGGGATGGGGAGGAGGAGAAGGGGAGGGGGAGGAGGGTGTCAATGGGGGAAAAAAAGGAAAAACATCTGTAACAAAAACAAATTAATAATAAAATAAATTATAAAAAATAAAAGACTATCACTGAAACTAACAATAAGGATACTACTTGGATGAACAATTAAAAACTTTCCATCAAATCAGAAAAAGACAAAGTTACCATGTATCAAAATTATTATTCAACATAGTTTGGAGATAAAAGTTTGAGTAATGGGAATATACCAAAAATTAAGAAAAAAAATGATATGTGAGTATTGGGTAGTTAGAAAAGTAAATTACAATTATTCCCAAGTAATTTCTACTCAGAAAGCCCAAGAGAATCAATAGGAAAAAAATAATATGGAACTAATGGATAAGATAAATATATAACACGTTGGATAAGAAATAGGTTATAAAAAAAGATACCAGCATTTAAAGTGTTATGAAAAAAATCTATACATATTAGACCAAAAAAATACATTAAAGTAAATATTAACACATCATAAAAATGTGGGAAAGCAATATGACAAAAATTAACCTCTCCAAACTTAAAAAGAAGTTTACATATTAGACGGAGAATGTCAAAAATTTCACATTTTTGTATACTTTTTCTTCCAGAATACATATTAAAAGGATCATCAAGTTCTAAAACTAAAAATTCCTGAGATTTTGATTGGAAGTTTATTGTATAAAAATTTTATTTGAAGAAAATTGATATCTCACTATTAGAGTTATGCAATAAAGTGGCATGAGATATTTTGTCAATCAAGCTCCACTTCTTTCATTCCTTAATTTATTCCACAATTATTTATTGATCCGTAATAAACTTTTATAAACCATGCAGCACCATAAGAATGGAAAATTGGCCAATGGATGAAATAGAAAATCTTTAAAGAGAAATCTGTACATGCCCGGCCTGTGTGGCTCAGTGGATTGAGCGTTGTCTCATGGACTGAGAGGTCCTGGTTCGATTCCTGGTCAGGGCACATGCCCAGGTTACAGGAATCTAACTAGTGACCTCTTGGTGCATAGGTCATCACTCAACCACTGAGCCACACCAGCCAGGCTGTCATTTTGTTGTTGTTCTTATTTTCCTTAGGAATAAAATAGGAAGGAAAAATTATAGCTAGCATTGTCCTCAGAATATTCTCTACTTGAGAAATGAAAATATTTAGAATTTTTAAATGAAAACAATAAAATAAAAAACCCCACAAAGATGGTTATTGTATGGAACATTTAATTTGACTCATAAAAGACTGAAGAATATTTATATATTTGCCACTAATAAGTAACACCTAATTGGAGCACATATAAGAATTATTGTTATCACTGTAGAAATTTTCGTGATTACCAAAGAAGCCCACAAAAAATTTTATCTTATGGACAGTAAATAACCAATGTGTATTTTAAAAGTCTGAGAAAAGAAATGGATATGTGTAAAATGGCTTATGAATTGGTTTTGTACATTAAATGCCAGCCAACTGCTTTGCACTGCTTATTCCAAAGGCATTGAATAGTTTTCTGTTATATCAGAAGTAATAGAAGTTGGCATAGCCAGGGAAGAAAATGGGGCCCCTGATGATAGAGCCTGCTACACAATAAAAGTTACAATCTGATTCTTTTCATTGTTTTTCTAGGCAGAAATTGGTACAAGCGACTGGCCTCCCAAATCCTAATTTCCAGAAAGAATTGGATATGAAAGTTTGAGAGTGAAACATATAAATAGGTGTAACACATAGTTATTTGGAGAGGAAAATAAGCTATAAACAAGATAATATTTAGAAAAATCCACATAACACATATTATAGTTTATAATTTTTGATTCTTTATTCTGACACTCCATATACAAAATGTATTCAAGATATAAAATATCTATTATATTACTGTTTCCTTTTATTATTGGTTTTCACTGAAACACAAATGCATGTTTCTTTTCCTGTTAGCAAGTTATTTCAAATGTGCTTTTTTCTACTTTGTTTTTCAACTTTCTTCTCTGAATAATTAAATATTGCAGATAAGGAAATATTGTTGTTCTCTAGGTCTCCCTTGCGTTCAGATGTGGAACTAGGCACATTTTTCTTTCCAATTAATCTGGTGAGAAAATTTTATGACAGCACAGACTTTTTATTTTGCCACCAATAATTACCTACCAGCAGAAAGCTACACCGTGCCACAGAACGATAATTGAAATGGGGAATACAAAGATGTTGGCATGAAGAGGTTTTCTAATTATTAAATATAATTAAATGTGATAAATCTATATTAATTTCGGCATCCAGAATAAACTATTGTTAATTAACAGAATGATTAAACAATAGTTTATTCTGGATGTGGAAATTAAATTATATTTTATTACATTCAATGTGACTACTAGAGATATACATATAAATAACTTTGCATGCATAAATTGTTATTGGAACAAAGTTTATATTTTCTTCAAATAGTGATTTTATGAGAATAGAAAATAAAGTAAACCAATAACTTACAAGAAAAATCTCTCTTTGAAACTTATATTAATCAACATATGTTAATGATATATCTGATCACTAGTATGTAGGTAAAGTTTCATAACTGGCTCTCAGAGGAAAGAAATAATATATTTGTAGTGTTTTCTGATTTTGTGGCATGACTACTCCCACCACAGATAATTTCAAGCCACTGGCATGACATCACTGACTGTAGAGTGGGAAGAGATGCTCAAAATGGACTCACATGAGCTGGTACAAGCCAGCTGTAACACACCACTGTCACAAAGGAAATTTTATTATTATTATCATTATTATTATTTTCTGTATTGATTTTTTTAGAGAGAGGGAGAGAGATAGAAACATCGATGAGAGAGAACATCGATTGGCCGACTCCTGGATGCCCCCCACTGAAGATTTGGCCCACAACCTGGGCATGTGCCCTGACCGAGAATCAAACCAGCGACCTCTTGGTGCATGGGTGGATGCTCAACCACTGAGCCATACCAGCTGGGCAAGAAATTTTATTATTATCAAGTGAAAGCCATTAATGAAGTTATAGGTATTATGCTCATAAAGTTGCTAAATAAATACAGAGTAGCCAAAACATGGAGTAAGAATTAATCCTTAATGATCCAATTATAAAATTAATGCATAAGAAATGAGAAACACAGTATCATTGCTAATGAATCCCAAAGTTCACTCAGAAAAACATGTCACCAGTTGTCATTGACTTCCAATGTACACAGAGAAGACTGGAGTTCTCAGTGCAATTCTATGTAAAGTTGGGTATAATAATTAAGTAGACCTCTGTGTGAAAATAAAATGCATCATCAACACTGACTAAAAGAGAGAATAAATAGATCAGCAGAGTTTGAAAACATTGATCAGCTATCAAAATTTTCTCTCACAGATGGTCAAATACTTTTAATACTCTACATAATGGATTTCATTTAATCTGTTGAAAGAGTTCCAAAAAGTAGTAATCAATGATTGTCTTGAGTTTTCATTATCTGATCTCCTCCTTCCTGTCTAGACTACTCCCCTACCAGATTCCTTTCTAAACTTCCTATTTCATACTGCTCTGTTAAGTATACGTTTGGCTCTTTTTACAGTTTGATGTGTACCCTGCCCCTTAATTTCAGGACATTGAGACTTCTTTCAGTGATCACCTGGTACCATCTATCATCAACATTGTGACCCTATATAACTCCTCTTACACCCAACCTATATTAACATACTTCAAAGCCCTTTTCTTCCGAAATTGCATTATTTAGCTGTTCAGATATTTATTATCTCTCTCCCTCAATAGATTTCCATGAGGACAAGTGAATTAGTTTTTACTGCTCTGTAAGAAATTATCACACACATTGGCTTAAAATAACACAAATTTATTATCTCACAGTTTCTTTGGATCAGGATTCTGGGCAGGGGTTACCTCGGTTCTCTGGTCAGGATCTTAACCAGGTTAAATGCAAGATGTTAGTCAGGGCTATGATTTCATCAGAGGGCTCAGTATCCTCTTCTAAGTCCACTAGGTGTTAGCTTAATGCACTTCCTTTGAGATATAGGAATTAGGTCCCTGCTTTCTAACTGGCTGTCAGCAGTGGCCATTCCTAGCTCATAGAACTCATACACCCTTTCAAGGCCAGCTGGAGAATCTCTTCCTTCAGCCTATTAAGACAGAGTCTTGTATAAAGCAACATAATCATTAAAATGACCATCTGTAGCATAATAAACTATACATTTGGTTTGTCTCAGGTTTCTGGTACAGTATTCTAAAATCCTTGGAATTCACTGAGTTATATATGTTAAAGTCATTATTCAGATGATGGGGGTGGGGAAGAGGGGGTTTATGTAGCTTCCAAATAGATGGCTGTTTACGAGAAAAACTAACAACATGACTAGAGGGTCAGAGCTTCCAATTCCATTCTGGGGAAGGGAGAGTGGTTGGAGATGAGTTCAGTCCCCAACAGCCAACAATTAGATCCATCATATCCACCTAATGAAATTTTCACTTAAAAAAAAAAGAAACTCAGAAAACATGATTTGGGGAAGCTTCTAGATTGGTGAACACGTTTACCCGCTGGGTATAACAAGCATATACCATCTGTGCTGTGATTAGAAGAATTCTGTGATGGATCCTGTGCTCAGGACCCTTCTGGACCTTCTCCTATGTCCCTCTTCATCTGGCTATTCCCTTGTGTCTTTTATTATAAAATTTGTACCATATATGTAGTGCTTTTCTGATTACTATGAGTCACTCTAACAAATTATCAAACCTAAGGCGGGTCTGTGGGAACCCTGGATTTGCAGTTGCCTGGACAGAAGGGTAGATTGCCTGAGGCCCCACCCCACTGGTAGCAGCTCTGAAGCTGATGCAGTATTTTGGGATTCTGCACTTAATTGTGCTAATTTCAGGTAGTTAGTGTCAGATTGATTTAAATTGTAGTGGACCTAGTTGGTGTCAGAGAATTAGAGAATCGGTTGTTGTGTGGAAAAACCAAACACTCTCATCACCTTTGCCAGCTAATCTAATCTAATCCAATCCAATCTAAATCAATCAAAGGAGTGACTATTTTGCCATATTGATAGTTCCCACGCACAGCCCAAGAAAAGGATTTTCTGGGGCATGTACAAGAAATGGAGGGAATCAGAAACCATCATAGAATTCTTCTAACCACAGCAGAGATGGTATATGCCTAGTCACATAGTAGAGTCTAAAACAATGCTTGACACATGTAAATAGTACAGTATAGATCTGCTTCTTGACAGTGATTATTTTTTCATTTCAATTACTGTTTATATAAACAAAACACTTTTATTTGAAAGTAGTTAGAGTAGTGAGTCCTTTTAATGACATATAATACAGGCAGGTATTAATTATCCACATTCAGGTCAACGCTGTCCTGCTCTATGTTAAATTTTAGGTTTTGGTTCCACAAACCCGACCAAAGAATCACCTAGTTATTTTTCAATCATTACAAGGTTGTATAGTCTTGTACTTGAAACATGTTTTGCTTCTATAAGCTGTAACCTAGTAAGCATAGAGAATGGGAATGGTGGACATCACGTACAGATTGCCAGGGCCTGTATAAATTCTCCTTCCCTAGCTGTTCCTGCGCTTCAAAGTCCTCAGAAAGTCGAGGATTGAGTGTGAGCCATTTTTGTTTTCTTCTTTTAAGGTGTGTCAAATAGCTCCTGAGACACATTTTACCTGCAAATGAAACACCTTTTGCATGGATTACTGTCTCAAGTTCAAGGTTAACAAATAACTATACATAAATGGAAAAATTCTCAGCAGTAGATATCATTGAATCATTCACTAAACATGTTTAATAGCTGTCGTACATAAAACTATTTCATGTATATGATATATACACACACATACACATGCACTATATATAATTTTATCTGATCGGGTAATCTTCTAGCCTTCTTTAAAAAGGCACTGAAAAGTAAGGATTGATAGTTTGGGCTTGATGATACTGCTGAGTGTTTCTGAGGATGTGAATCACCTTTAAACCTAAGGTATTGCTTTGAATATGTGGCCACTGACCCTGGGGCTGAACCATAACTCAGAATTTCCTCATCCTCAACCACTAGTTCAGTGACAAATGGAACAGATTCTACAAACTGCCTCACACAAATAATGCGCCTGGATTGCTTGTTGTGCTCACTTGTAGCAATGAGACAACCATTTTTCTTCTAATCCTTAAGACAAAAATGCATTAGTCTTTCCACTTCGAATCCAATCAGTGCCATTTTTCCTCGTGAGTCAAAGGTTTTGTGGAGTCTCTGCTGGTCGTTATAACCACTGGTTTATGAAAGCTTTAGTGAGAGTCAGAACTTATGTTTTCCTGTAACCTTCAATATAACCCTTTGGCTATCTGTGAATAACAAGTTAGTTCAGGATAAAGCTGTTTGAATCTTAACTTTATACAGCTATTTAAAAATAAATGTAATATATGAATAAGTCTCTATAGAAAATTCAAAATGTCAAGTAAATATTTATATATAATTTATTATATGTCAATAAATATTATAATTTTATTAAGAAGCAACACACTGCATTGTTTGCAGTCTGTCCTGGATCCATCCTCTTAATAATATACAATACTGATTACCGTGTGACTTTGAATTTATATAGTCTTGCAGAATGTCAACTGTTCCCTTTTTTTTAATCAATCCTCACACAAGGATATTTTTCCACTGATTTTTAGATAGAGTGGAAGGGATGGAGGGGGAGAGAGAGAAACACAGATGTGAGAGAGAGAGACATTGATTGGGAGACATTGCCTCCCAAATGACCCTAACCAGGACTGGGGATCGAATCTGCAACCTAAGTACATGCCCTTTACCAAGAATCAAACCTGTGACCCTTCGATTTGGGGGCCGATGCTCTAACCATCGAGCCAGATCAGCCAGGGCTCACTTTCTCCTTTTGCTTGGCATATGTGCGTAAAAAAAAAACCTTTATAATATACTTAAATTTATTTTAAAATTCATTGGAAACACATCCTCATGAATTATAATGTACTCAATGTTTCTTTGATCATGTTTTGTATCTAAAATAAATGGCTGATGGCTTAATCATTTAAAAATATATATGTAATTATTTTTCAAGGACTTTAAAGGGTCAGAGATTTTTACCTTACCTGAAAGCGAACTAGTTTTCTTGCCAAAATTTTATGAATAATAATAGAAGGCACAAGACCCCTGGGTCAGAGACAAAGGACAGTTTATTACTATCAGCAATTGCCATAGCCAGAGTATCAGCATTTCTACACCAGTTTCCTGAGATGCAGTTCTTTTTCTTTGCAAGGCCGCCAAAAATTTGGTTGCCTCCCACAAAAAAAATGGGAGAGAGAACATGAGAGATGCAGTTCTTAATGTGAAGAGGGTGAGTTGATACCCATACACAGTGAGCTGAATCACTAGACAGATCCTGAGTTAAAGTATCACCAATATTTTAAACTAGGCAGTAAGAATGTTTTATATATATACACACAGAGAGAGGCATGAACTTCCTAAGAATAAAGGCCTTAAACTCACTGGGAGGAAGCCCTGGGGTTATTAACTGTGTGTAGCTCCTATGAAGGGTAAATAAATAATAACTACTTCTAAAAACCTAGGTCAACAGGTTATGTATAAGAGTGATATATTATCATATATCTGTCTATGCTCTTGGGGGAAAAAGCTATTATAGTCAAAAGGATTTACCTGGAAAGAATATAATGAAGGTACTACTTACCATAAATATGTCACTGTTAAGAGAACCAACAACAGATGGTCAGACACCCAAGGACTAGCACCACTGTTAATCCATTACTTCCCTTAGGTCTAAAGGGCCATGGTAAACATCGCAGATAGATTGCAGGCCTACGGTTTTCATCTATCACCCTTTGAACACCCTTTGTCATTTGACTTGGCAGTACATCTTATTAAAAAAATAGAGTCTAAAGGGAGGGACATCTGTAATATTTTCAACAATAAAGATATATCAAAAAAAAATGGAATCTATCTTTTTGCCCTTGATTCTTAGTTGAGCCATGTGACTTGTTTTGACAAGTTGTTAGGTGTGCTCAATGCAGAGATGTGACAGATCACCTGAATGCACTTCCATATTTGTTATCCATCAGCCAGCCTTCAGGACTGAGCCACCCCAGAAGACCCTGCATAACTATCCTAATCCTCTTGTATGTGATTTCCTTGAAGTATGAACTTGGAGAAGCATGAATGAGAGGGAAGTGAACCAAGGGAAGATAAAGAACACGGCAATTGTCCTGCTGGTTGGCTCAGTGGTTGAGCATTGATCCATGCACAAAGAGGTCGCTGGTTCGATTCCTGGTCAGGGCACACGCCCAGGTTGTGGGCCCATCCCCAGTGGGGGTCATGCATGAGGCGGCCAATCAATGTTCTTGCTCATCAATGTTTCTATCTCTTTCTCCCTCTCCCTTCCTCTCTCTCTAAAATCAATAGGGAAAAAAAAAAAAAAGAACATGGCAATTGAGGGCATCTGAAAAGGCAAACAAGGTTTTTGCCTTAATACAGCTTCTTAGTTAGTAAGCACGTGTATATTAATGTCCAATATTTTATCCAATGTTATCATTGAAAAATGCTATATCATATTTTTGGAACACTCAACTGTTTCTTGCTTCAGTCTTTTTCAACAAATGGCATGACATTAATTAGTCAGTTCAAATTCTTCTCTTAAGGAAAGCAGAAAATACTCAAAGTGGATTGCAACTTAGTGGCATTATTGAGCTTATTCTGATATTTTCTTTTTATACTGAGTTGTATTTTTCATTACAGACAATCACCTTTGAATCAATAATATCTGGTTTTGAACTCCAGTGAAGACGATATATATCTTGAAAAGAATACGAACTCTTTTCCTACCAGTATTTTGTCAACTAAGTTTCTTCCAGTGAACCATGTCTTTTTTTTTAATATGTTTTTACTGATTTTTTATAGTGAGAGGAAGGGAAAGAGAGCTAGAAACATTCATGTGAGAGAGAAACATATATCGGCTGCCTCCTGCATGCCCCTTACTGGGGATCGAGCCCACAACCCGGGCATGTGTCCTGAAAAGGGAATCGAAATGGGACCACTCAGTCCATGGAGTGACATTCAATCCACTGAGCCACACTGGCCGGGCTGTCTTTTTATTTTAATTTATTTATTTTTAAATCCTCATATATATTCAGACAGAGTGGGAGGGAAAGAGAGAAACATTGACATGAGAGAGACACATTGATTATTTGCCACCCGAACGACCCTGACCAGGGCCAGGGACTGAACCACAACCAAGTTACGTGCCCTTGACCGGAATCAAACCTGTGACTCTTTGGTCTGCGGGCCCACGCACTAACTACTGAGACAAACTGGCCAGGGCCCAGCTGTCTTTTTAAATCAAAATGAACCCCAAAGGACTTCCGGTCAAGATGGCAGCGTAGGTGAACATGGTATTGCCTCCTCCCACAACCACATCAAAATTACAACTAAACTACAACACAACCATCATTCAGAACCGCCTGACATCGAGCTGCATGGAAGTCCTACAACTACAGATTAAAGCAGCAGCCACACAGAGACTGGGAGGAGGGCGGAGGCAGACAGGCTGGTCCCACACCCACGTGTGGCAGATAAAAATCAGGAGGACACCTCAGCTGGGAAGGTCCTCCCTGAGGATTGAGGGGTCCCTGTCCCACACCAGGCACCCAGCTCAGGGTTCCAGTGCCAGGAAGAGAATCCCCATCACTTTTGGGTGTAAAACCAGTGGGAACTGAGGCAGAGGGAGGCTGAGGCTGTGAGAGCCCCAGGCAGCTCCTCTTGAAGGGCCTGCACACGGACTTACACAGATCAGCTCCCTCTGAGCTCAGAGGGGAGACAACTTGAGAGGCGCCAGAGACATACAGGGAAGAACTGAGCTGTTTGGCCTCGGGATGAGGGCTGGAGAGGCGGCTTTCTTCTGGACAGATGTGCTGGAGGAGGCTGATGTTCCTTTGGTGAGCCCTTTCCCCACAGGGCAGGCAGATGGCACCATTTCTGGGACTCCAGCAATCTGGCTCACACTGTTGGCCCCGCCCCGGTGATTCCCTGGGGCCCTGCCCCACCCAAGTTTTGGGCCCATCCAAGCTGTTTCCAAAGGCTTTATCATAGTATTGGCCTGTCTTGGATCCTGCTTCAGAGTTTCCTAAAATCTCTCAAACAAGCAGCATCTGGTCTCAGCGAGCCCCATACCTCTCGTTAAGAGGCCCCAGACCTGGCACCGGAAGCAGCCAGCCTTGGTTTACAACTTGGCTTTTCCTGGGCACCTCCAAGCCCAGCACAAGAAGCAGCCATCTGCAGATCACTTTGTAGCTTATGCTGGGTGGCCACGTATAGAACACAGGCAGTGGCTGACCTTGCCCCAGAGCCAGCACACCAGTTAATGTGTCTCTCTCACATCGATGTTTCTCTCTCTCTTCTCCCATAAATTGCAGCATGGCGAACCAAACATTGTTGACCCAAAGTATAGAAATATAATTTAGGTTATTGGTTTTATGATTCAATAGCTGGGACTACTATTGATCAAAGGCCCAGTAAAAATTAAGATGAAGGACTACACAACTGTGATATACCAAGAATTTCCTCACTTGGTAGTGGTAGGTGGGCTAGTAGGAGGGTAACTAAGGGATAACATGGTTTCCTGGCATTCTAATGCAACTGAAAGGCAGCAACTACACGCCAGATTGAGCACTCTTGGCCAACTGAACTGCTGGTATTCAAGTCTGGGCAGGATGCTAAAAGAAACAATAATGGGATCACAGAGCCAGATAAAGTCACTGTATGCTCTTCTGCTTCATGTCCTTCTTTGCACTGCTTTTTTTTTATTATTATTATTTTTTATTTTTTTTGGTATGTGCCCCTAGCGGGAACCAAACCCGGGACTCTCTGGTCCGCAGACTGAGCTCCAACCGCTGAGCCAAACCGTCCAGGGCTGCACTGCTTTTTGACTAGTGAGATTGTAAACAAAAATGAGAGTAATCTGGACCATGCCTTTGTGATCATTTGTGCCAATTTTTAAGTTTGGACCCAATGTTGTGATCTGGCTTGGCTGTCTACACAGAAAGATTTAGCTAAAGGCACAGTCTGGCTAGGAAAATCCTGAACTGTAATTTTATTTTGCTTTTTTTTTTATTGAGGTGAAATTTACATAATATAAAATTAACCATTTTAAAATGAATAATTCAGTGCCATTCAGTACATTCACAATGCTATGCAACCATCACCTCTATCTAGTCCAAAACATCTTCATCTCTGCAAAAGGAATCTTCCCAATACACCCCCCGCCTCCCCACTCCACTCCAGCTTCTGAAAACCACCAATCTGCATTTTGTCTCTGTGGATTTACCTAATCTGGAAATTTTATATGTATTGATTTATGTATAGAATATGTGAGCTTTTGTATCTGGTTTCTTTTACTTAGCATGATGTTGTTGATGTTGTTGATGTGTTCATCCACATCATGGCCTGTATCAACTTACTTTTCTTTCATGACTGAATACTATCCCATTGTATGTATATACTAGGTATCCATTTATCCATTGATGGACATTTGGACTGATTCCTTCTTTTGGATATTGTGAAGAGTGATCTTATGAACATTTGTGTACATTTATTATTTGAGTATTTGTTTTCCATTTTGAGTATATATCTAGGATTAGAATTGTTGCTCCTTTGCTTAAATTTTCGTGGAACTCTCAAGCTAATTTCCACAGTGGTTACAACATTTTACATTCCTACCCGCAATGCATAAGGGTTCTAATTTCTCCACATCCTCTCCAACAGTTAGTTTATGTTTTTGTTTTGTTTCGCTAGTTGGTGTGAAAATGTCTTGTTCTGATTTGTACTTCCTTAATGACTAATAATGTTAAGCATTTTTTCGTGTGCTTTTTTTCCATTTGTATAAATATTTTGAGAAACTACCATTTAAGTCCTTATCCCGTTTTTTAAAATTGAGCTATTGGTTTTAGCGTTTTTGACTTGTAAAAGTTCTTGACGTAGGCTGCATACAGACCCTACCAGATAGAAGATTTGAGGATACTTTCTTTTCTTCTGCAGGTTGTCTTTTTACTGTCTGATAGTGTTCTTAGATGCACCAAGGCTCTTAAATTTGAAGTCTAGCTTATCTTTATTTTCTTTTATTGCTCATGCTTTTGGTGTCTGAGCTGCAATTTGAAAAAGCTCTTCTAAGTAATTCTCTCTTTTCTTTACTGACATAAATAAGAGTTCAATATAGTTTAATATATAATTTTATATTATCTCCTATAATTTTACAATTTGTATATATTATAAATATGTTTTGGTCCATTTAAACATAATATGTAATAATTATTATGAATACAAACAAATTATTAAATAAATTATTATTCTCATTAAACATTATGGCTACTGCATGTTACAATTACATTCTAGCAAACAAAATAATCTCTTTACACCATCATTCTGGGACTTTCAAAATAAACTTAACATATTTTCAAAAAGCATTAGATATTTAAAGAAATGACTGAAATTTAATCTGATTTTCATATTGGAAGCTGCACAAGGCAGCAGAAAGATTCAGGGGCAAAATATCACTGGACGCCGTTGTCAATTACTTGCTGTTTGACCTCAGGCAGTTTACTTGTTCACACTGAGTATCATTTTTCTCAAATGACAGTGGTTTTTAGATATTGTAATATCTGACCTAATTATCTTAAAGAGTTTTTTCAGAATAAAAGAAATTGCAAAGTGCTTTATAATCTGAATACACTAAGCAATGTGACGTTTTCATTTTCATTTGCGTGGGCTTGGCTACTAATACAGCACAAGGTTAACATTAGGTGTCAAAGAACAAAGAAAATGTTGTCCTAGCTATTGAATCATAAAACTAAATTAATCCTGGTAACAATGAATTATATTTTCAATTTTGGGTAATTCAGAAGGAAGATGTGCTGTGGTATCTTGATTATGCTGTAAACTATAGAGAAGCTCAGCCTATTCCCATCTCAGTTGTTATTTATGGTGCAGTACAGAAGTGTACCACAGCCTGGCTGGTGTGGCTTAGTGGTTGAGCATCGACCCATGCACCAAGAGGTCACCGGTTCAATTCCCAGTCAGGGCACATGCCCAGGTTGTGGGCCCAATCCCCAGTGAGGGGCGTGCAGGAGGCAACCAGTTGATGTTCTCTTTCATCGATGTTTCTATCTCTCTCTCCCTCTCCCTTCCTCTCTAAAATCAATAAAGAAAAAAAAATTAAAAAAAGATCAAAAGTGTACCAGATTATTTTAGCAGACAGAGAAAAAAAACATTGATAACACAGCACTTTATTGCAGTTCCATAATGATGCATTCTTGTAGCTGAAAGCCTTCTAGAGAATTTGATGGTGTTAAATTGGTACCTTCTTACTCTAGCTATTAACTTCAATTGATATTTGATCTCTCTATGAAAAAACAGGAAGTGCAATTTTTAAATCTTACTTTGTTTTGAAATCTAATATACTCATTGAAAGAAATGCCAACAGCCCTGGCCAGTTGGGCTCGGTGGTTAGAGCATTGGCCTGTAGACCAATGAGTTGCAGGTTCTCTTCTGGCCAAGGGCACATACTCAGTTGCTGTTCGTCCCTGGCCCTGGGCGGGGTCGTGCAGGAGGCAGCCAATTGATGTGTCCCTCTCAAATCGATGTTTCTCTCTCCCTTCCTCTCCCTCTCTCTTCCTCCCACTCTATCTGAAGATAAATAGAAAAATATCCTTGGGTGAGGATTTTAAAAAAGAAAGAAATGCCAACAAAAGTAAACAGATTCAACAGATGAGCCGCACTGCTTAGTTATCCAACCACCACCAATGATCATCTCAAGATAGGGGTGACCAGAATAAGCTTCTCATGTCAGTACAATTGCCCCTATGGTATTAGAAACGTTTGCATTGAAAACTAACTGAGTGACCCATGAAATATTGTTATTTTTTTCTTCCACAACGTAAGACTCACTTCATTATAACTGTACCATTCCCATCATTTCTTTATGCATCTCCCTTCGTCATAGCCCTGACGCTGTTCAAAATTAATAGTTTTCTTCTTTGTTCATGTAAGATCCAGTTGTTCATTTAAATTTACATTTTTTTTTACAAGACAACAGAACACACGTTTTGGAAAATAGTATTTCTCATTGCACTTCATTTAGCCTCAGAAAGAGAGACTATGTTATAATCCAGGTGATTTCAAAGGCTGAATAAGTATTATAAAAATTATTGTTTAAAGCTTCCTAAGAACACATACTCTGGATAAACCACAGATGCAGAGGGCGAGCGGTCCGAGAGCTGCGCACTGGCACTGTGACAATTCCAGCCTAACCCACCCTGAACCACACACAGAAGTGAAGGCTTTTGTTCCCTACTCCTGTCAATCTCCGGTGAATACACTCCGTACAGAGAGGACGTGCACATCCAAGTGCCTCAGTTAAAAAAAAAAAAAAAAAGCTGTCTTCAAATTAACTTTTTTAATATCTTCATACAGTGACCCGTAAAACTGCAGGAAAATAATTAGGGTTAGATTGGTGAGGGGTAAACAAGATAAAACCGATTGTAACACCATAACAATGAACCAATAGCACCATCTATCGCCTCAAATACAAGTCCATTATACATAGTAGAATTTTTATGTGACAAAATAATGACCATATGTGACTATGCCTTTATTTTAAGTAAGTGTACATACCTGTTAATAACATAATAGCAATAGGCTAGAGTTACACTTCAAAATTAATTGTATATCAGGTATAGCATGTATTTATTACATATTCAATGTATTATATTTATTATCTTTTAGGAGATAGCTTCAGTTTACCAAAATGTATACTTTTTCTGAGGAGGGTGTGTGTAGGAGGGGGCCTTGAAGGGAGTAAGATCCTGTAAGTCTAGGAAAGAGTACAGCTCAGCAAGACCTTTGTGTGTGGCCCCTCATCCACACACAGAGGGTGACAATTCTCCCCAGCTCCCCAGCTTTATCACGTTGGATCTCTATTATTGCAGGAACCACCTAAAAGGTCTTGCTGTTTGCTCCTGGTGCCGGCAGAGCACAGCAGCCAGTGGTGGATCTATTGAAATAACTGTATTGTACTCATAATAAAATCAGGCCCCTGTTCCCTCCAACTTCACTCCCCATTACGACCAAGACATTAAAATAAAGCAGAAAATACAAACCCAGCTTCGAGCTTAGTGAAAGCCAAAGCGACAGCAGAAGCAGACCATATGGATTTCATTATTTAGTACACAGTAGCCCACGTGCTGCATGCCAGGACTCCGATTTTCAAGAGGAGAAGAACTGTCTTCTTTTGTTTAATTCCTTTGGGAATTGCTCTGCAGAAAGCTGTTTGTGAATGAAATTCTATTTTTCTCATATGGTTGGGTTTGTAATAGTATTAAAAATAGGATTTACATGGAGATCATAAAATTTTCTCTATGTGCAACCATTTATAGAAATAGCAAATCATCCCAAACTAGAATATCCAAAAACAACAACAACAACAACAAAAACACCCAAATTGGGTGATTGATTAACCATCATCAATATATTTATGGATATTAAGTTTTGACAGATAGATATATAATAGATAACTAAATAATAGCTAAACTGGAGTGTAGAAATGATTAACAAAAGCAACAGCAAAACTGTAACTTTTATATAAAATGTACCCCTTATCCAAGGTTTCCGATTCATTGATTAATAGCTTTGCATTTGTCATAGTGATGTAATGAATACTTACATTTAAAGCATAAGTGAAGCTGCTATAAAAGAGACCCTTAGACACAGTGATTTACACTAATGGTAAGTTTATCACTCACCTAAGTTTGCTATCCAGTAGCTTGATGATATCAAGAATCCAGTATCCATCTATTTTGAGTTCTGCCGTTCTTACATGCTATTGCCCGTAGGGTTGATGATATCTGGCCAGCTGAAATAAATGAACTGTTGTATCTATAATTGAGTTTTCCTAAAAAAAACTTTCATTCACTTCTCTTTTAGTGAGACCCTTTTTAGTATTTCACAGCAGCTGATTGTCTGATTAATGTCCCATAAAATACATACTTGCTATTATGAATGACCTGGAATTTTGGCAGGAATAAGTATAGACAATAGTATATGTGACATACTAGCTATAAATTATCTTTTGCTAGCATTGAATTCAAATTTAAATATGAAAACATTCATAACAAAAACTTTCTCTTTTGATTACTTCAAGAACATTTTTTCATTGCTTAAACACACATCAAAATGTGTTGCTCTTAATCTTCTATGTAAGGTTACATCTGCTTAATAAAACAATGACAAAATCAAGGCTGTACTCACAAACTGAAAAAAAGTATGTTTTTTTTTTTAAATTTTTTTTGTTATTGATTTTAGAGAGAGGAAGAGAGAGGGAGAACAAGATAGAAATATTGATGAGAGAGAACCTAGATTGGCCGCCTCCTGCATGCCCCCCACTGGGGATCAGGCCCACAACCTGGGCATGTGCCCTGACTGGGAGTCAAACCTGTGACCTCTTGGTGCATGGGTCGACACTCAACCACTGAGCCACACCGGCCAGGCTAGACTTATGTTTTCAATCAACAAAATAAGCTCAAACAATGTCACAAGGAAACTTTACTGTCAGAATAAGATGTTTCTGAATAATCATTTATAAATGTTTGAAGACATGTTTGATTGGAGAGGGTAAGTTAGGAGAGGAGTATTAAACTACATTTTGAATACATAATAATAATATATTTAATGTTTGATTTATTTGAATAAAATTACTGATGTAATAAATCCAAAATTTTAATATCTATTATACATGATTCTAATGAGGTAATGCAGATAAGAAACTTAAAAGTGCTTGATATTCTATAAACATTAGCTGTTATATATCTTACTTGTAAATATCCACTGAACAGAACTAGATAACTTCTTAAGGGTACAGAATTAACCTATGATTCTTTCTTAATTGCCATGAATTACTTTTAAAATAATTTTATTCATCGATTTATTTTATTGAATTTGTTGGGGTGACATTGGTTAATAAAATTATACAGATTTCAGCTCTACAATTCTACAATACATCATCTGTATATAGTGTGGTGTGTTTACCACCCCAAATCAAGTCTCCTTCCATCACTATTTATCTCCCCTTTACCTTCTTCTACCTCCCCCATGAATGTTGCAAAGAATTTTTTTATTAAGGCAAATTAATTAACTAAAGCTTACCATCTACTACCTGTGACTTTCAGTGATTCATATATTTATTGCACCACAAAAGTGAATGTTTAATTTTCAAAGAAGACATTCCATTTTGTGGGAAACAGTACAGCTCCAGAACCTGACTACCTGGGTAGGAATTGTGGCTCATCCTTTCACGGGTGGTGTGACCTCCAGCAAGCTGACTAACCTCTCAGGACCTTGGCTTCCTTATTGCTAAAATGGACATCCTAACAGGGACTACTTCCCAAGGGCAAGGTCTGGAAGGGATTTAGAAGAAAGTGATAGAGAATCATAGCTCAATTACGTGGGTTCAGTGATTAGTTTTATTTATTGTTATAATTTTTCCTATTGTTTATTCTTAGAGATTACTAAATAATACTAATTTTAAAAAAAAGGAAAACATGCTTCTTTGAGTTTAATAATAATTTTATGTTTGGTTGGGGGGGAGATCCTTTGGTTCCAATAAAATAAACTATTGTCTCTTCTACACATAGTTCCTAGTAGTCAGTGGTTATTTTATTGAAATAAAAGCCTTGGTAAACTTGAGATGATAATGGTCTGCTGTGTCCATATTATGTTTCATTTTGCTGGTGTTGTTATTGTTTATTGAGTATGTGATGTGACACACTGGGAAAGCAAGACATGAATTGACCACATAGTGCCCCCACTGGGCAGCAAAATAGAAAAGTAACCTTCCCTCCATAAAAGGAAAAGGGTTACAGGTGTCATAAAAGGCCAATGGAGATTATAAGAAAAATTATTTCTTCATTTTACATATAACTTGTCACTCTAAGTGTCCTTTCTTATTTCTGAAAACTAACGCTCAGGGCCCTGTGACATGGCAGGTCAGAACAGTGGGCACAGTTGTCAAATTGGTCAAAGAAAATTTAAAAAAACACTTGTGAAATAGTTGCTGAAATTCTCAAGCAGTGAGACAATTTTTTTTTTCTATTTTACCCCGTAGTAGTTAATAGTACATGGCAAAAAACTTTTTTTGGTGTATTATCATACTTAACCATAAAAGTATTTTTAAATATTATTTAATAGTAGTACCTATAGTTTCTGGGGGGCAGGGGAAAGATTATATTCTCTTTATGTGAACTTCATACATTTATTTAAAAACTAGTGCTCATTTTATAAAACCTACCGACTTCTATATATAATAATGTAAAACGTATGTTCTATTTCTCTTACTTAGCACACAACTACATCATCCAGTATAATTTTAAGAAAATAAATATCATATATTTACAATACTTATATGACAGAGTCAACTGTAATCAATGAGGTGTCAATGTGGTCAAAATTATATAAATACATCATTATAGTATATTGTAACTGAATAAGAAATTATAAATTCACTGTTTTTTCTTCATATAAAGAAAGAGAATGGCAGTATTGATCAAGATACTTTTGATAGTTTCTTGATAGTTTTTTGATAGTTTATTGAACAATGATAGTTTTTATATAATTTTTACTTCCCAAGTTTCTCTAAATCTCATGTTTCCGTGAGCTAAATGGAGCCAATATCACCTGTCCTATACCTACATACATAAGGACAAAGAGAGTAAGTCAAATGAACACATTTTGGTGTCTTTGAGAAAAAAAATATTACTAAAATCATTCATGTAAATCCTTATTGTAGTTTAAGGCCACATATATTGACTTCATTAAAGCATAAAAAATTCAAAGTGAGAAATGACTCTCAAATTATATATAAGTTTTATACACACACACACACACACACACTCAAAAAATGGAAATATATTTATTTTATTTAAATTGGTGACTATAAATATTTTCTTATTTAGTGTAATGTGAAAATAATAATTTTCACAATTCATTTATGTCTCCTTATATTACCATTGGTTAATTCCTAACATATAAAGTGAATTTAAATTTATTGTGTACTTTTTACTGAGAAAACTTGCTTTAAGAGGTACTCTGTATTAAAAATATAAAGTCTTCACATAAAGAGATTTTATTCCCAAGGTCACCTTGGCTGCTTTCTTTAAATCTACAGAAGAGAATAAGAAGGGCCATTCTCCATTGTTCTATTAAATTTGCTTTAATTTCTCATATATTCTAGTAAGAAGATCAATGTAGCTCAGTAGTTAATCTTTATTGTCATATTTGCCAGAAATCTCAGAATAAATCATTACCTAATTGAATGATTTGCCAGATTTAAAATATTGTTTTTCTTTTTTTTAAATTTTTGTTATTTTATTCTTATTTTATAGTATTCTATCTTATTTCCATTTTAAACTTGTGGTCATTTACACATTTTCTGGAAGAATGTGTGTGTGTGTGTGTGTGTGTGTACATATACATACACACATATATATGTAGAGAGAGAGGGAGAGTATGTATTTGGGAGAATATATTCAGACACATACATGTGTACATATGCATACATACGCATGTGTATACATACATGTAAACAGACTATATATGTAATTAGATACAGATAATAATACAAGTGATATAGATCAAAGGTAGGCAAGCTTTTTTTTTCTGTAAAGGGCCATACATAATTTAAATATTTGGACTTGTAGGCCATACAGGTCCCTGTCACAACTACTCAACTGTGCCACTGTGATACTATAATACATAAGCAGCCAAGAGAATATACAAACAAAAGAGCATGTCTGAATGTCAATAAAACTTTATTTACCAAAACAGGTAGCAGGCTACATTTGGCAAGCAGGGTATAGTGTGCCAACTCCTGAAATAGATAATAGCTATAGCTACAAAATGAATGGGAATATGTAATGGAGCCTGTGTATTCATAAAGTACTTCCCTTATTAAACTACATTTCTCTTCTGATATAATTTCTCACATATGTTATGTTTACCAAAACATAATATGATTATGTGTCTAAATCCATCAAATAGTGGTATAACCCTGGCCAGTTTTGCTTAGTGGTTAGAGCATCAGCCTGGGGACGGAAGGGTCTTGGGTTCCATTTCCGGTCAGGGTCATGTGGGAGGCAACCAACTGATGTGTCTCTCACATTGATGTTTCTCTCTCTCTCTCTCTCTCTCTCTCTCTCTCTCTCTCTCTCTCTCCCTCCGTCCCTTTCACTCTATCTAAAACTCAATGGAAAAATATCCTTGGGTGAGGATTAACAAAAATAACTAACTAAATAAATAAATGGTATAAATTCTCATTAATTGTAGAAATTATATTAATCCCTTTATGAAATAGAGGAAAAAATTTATACCATTAAATAATATTTACCTTTAAGCATCACCCTTTAAAATATTGCACTTAAAAATGATTAAGGTAAAAATATTGTAAAATTAAATAAGTTAACCATAAAGGACTATCATTAACATACAATATTAAATATGTATATTGTATAAAAATAAAACAATAAGTGGAAACAATGTATTATTTTAGTAGTTTTGAAAATGAGTATAATGAAATCTGCTATTATCTGCCATGACGGATATGCTTCAGTTTAAAACAAATCTACCAATACCATGAGAAGGCTTTAGGGAGAATATTATATTTGATCTGACACCTGAAGAATGAAAATACATGAAAGAAGGCCACATTGATCCAATAGACATACACAGACCACTTAATCTTACAAATAAATAAATGCAACTCAAACTGGTGCTTTGAGAAAATCAATGTAATTGATAATCTTCTAGTCAGAATGATCACAAACAAGGAGAGAAGATACATATCACCAAGATAGAAATGATAAAAATTGAGAAAAGAGAAAACACAAAACAACAAAAACTCTTGCTAGTAATCATAATTAAAGATGGTAGTATTAGTGTTGTTATTCTGAGACAGTTGTATTACCACATATAATAAAGCAAATGGATTACATGAAATAATTCTCATTCTCTTACCTCTGCTCTCCTTGCAAACCAGCATATTCAATGTGCATAAATTGGATAATACAGATGAAGTCATATAGCAATTTCATAATTTTTGATTAGAATGGAAATGGAAATATTAGTATGACTTCACAAAGTATTTTATCTGCATAACTTTATATTTGTTTATCTTAAACCCTCTGAAAAGTTCAAGAAAAATTGATAAATTCAGATTAAAATTAAAATAAAGATGAGCTTCTTGGTGAAATAGATGATTCTATGTCTAGGGAGGAAAATGTACAAGATGAACCCGGCCCATGTGGCTCAGTGGTTGAGCGTCGACCCATGCACCAGGAGGTCGCTGTTTTGATTCCCAGTCAGGGCACATGTCCATGTTGTGGGCCAAATCCCCAGTGTGGGGCATGCAAGAGGCAGCCAATCGATGTTCTCTCTCATCTATGTTTCTATCTGTCTCTCCCTCTCCCTTCCTCTCTCTCTAAAATCAATAAAGAAAAAATATTAAGAAAGAAAATGTACAAGATGAGCCTGGATTATGTTGACATACCAGATAGCAAGAATGCTATTAAGAATCATTAAGGTCATTCCCTAAGGATTCAGAAGCCAACCTGCTGAGGCTTCCCCCTTGTCAAAGATGGAAGAATTTGAGATTCAATACAGACAAGAAATGTAATGGAACAAAATCCATTATAAATCCATGCAATTATATTAATGTAAAAACAATAATTGATCAACTTCTGAGAATAACAGTGAACCAATTTAGTAATTTAGTCTTTGAAAACTGAGTAAATGATAGAAAAGATCCAGGTGATCATCCCACCTTTCCTATATGAACTATACCATTGAGTAACCAAATAGTAAATGAAAGGTAGCATTTCTTTGCAAAATCATTTTAGTCTAAATGTTAAAATAAAATGGTATCATTAAATTATCATATTCTTTAACTTCTAATGGCATATTGAATGAGAAATTGGGTATACATGGCTGGAACCAAAATATAAATAAAATGAAAGAAAAGCCAGGAGACAAATATTTTGTGCCTCCTGTTAAAAGAATCCATTATTATCTAAAGACTTTCTCAAATCTTTGCCTGAAACATGTTATGCTATGTCATAAGTTTGCAATCAGCATGATTTTGATTCAGGGAAATTTTCCAAACCAACTTCATAGATTCTAAACAGGTAAACTATAAGGAAAAGAAAGGGACAGAGATCTGTAGAGAAAAAGACAGTAAGCTAAAACATGGGAAAACTACATTCTGTTGTCTAATGATACACATTTGTTTGCTAAACTGTAAAAAAAAAAAGGGGAACTGATTGTTTTAAATATCAGGATAATTAGTCATTATCCTGATATTTAAAGGAATGATTAGAAGGAGGAGTGGAGCTGTGACTGGAAAGTCTGGCTGGAAATCTTATATTTCTTAACCTATGCAGTGGATATAAGTATGTTCAACTTGTAATAATTCACTAAGCCAAATAAAGAAAATTAATTGATTTAATTATCACAATCAGCCCGGCCAGTGTTGCTCCGTGGTTTGAGCATAGTTCCATGGACTGAGAGGTCCTGATTTGATTCCTGGTCAGGGCACATGCCTGGGTTGCAGGCTCAATCCCAAGTAGGGGGCATGTAAGAGGCAGCTAATTGATGTTTCTCTCTCACATGGATGTTTCTAAACCTCACACTACTTCACTTGTCATGTTATTTCCTTTCCAGGAAGCTGGGTGAATAAATATCTAATGACATTCAACATATGAAAACAGAATTCTTAGAGAATGCATGACTTTGACAATCAAATGATTACACAAATTTAGAAAGAGAATGCAAATTGTCAACTTAAATTTAGTGTTCTGTCCTCTACTAAGGTTTTGAAACCATAGGGGAAAATGAGGAGGGCTACAACATAAATTCTGTCATAATGATTTGCCATTTTTGGCAGAGTAATTTGTATTGCTCATTAAGTCCCTAATATATGACTTTTATATGCAATTACTAACTGGTTAAGAAACAATCAATGAGAGCATTTCCTACCAATTAGTGCTCTTTCTCATTAAATATTTAATTGCTCAATGAAACTAAGCATCACATGTTGTTCTCCACACAAGTTCTGAAAGATGAAAGATGAAACAACAAATCTCAGTGAAATGTCATCTCTTGCATCCAAATTGCTTTCTTTTTATTTGTCAGTGATCTCTTTAACTCCTTTGATTAACTGATTAGCTGGTGGTGTTTTGTTTCAATCTTATCAGATATTCTTCGGGAACATGCCTAGGTTATGTGCCCAGAAATATTGAGCTTCTTTTTACATAATCAGCAATTTTCAAGTGAAATTTGTGATTCCAAAACCACATTCCTGATGGAGTATAAATCTTTATTCCCACAAGTTACCAAAACATGATTTTAATCTCTTGATGAAAATACTGAAATCTATAATAATGGCTACTCCTGCCTATTTGAAAAAGAGCAGAGAATAGAAATAATTTATGTCATTAGCAAACTTTTCCTGTAAAGACCCAGGGAATTAATATTTTGGCTTTGCTAACTACACATTCTCTGTCAAAGCTACTCAATTTTGCCATTTTTGTGCAAAAATTTCCATAAATAATATTAAACATATGTGCATGACTGTGTTCCATTAAAACTTTACTTATAAAATCAAGTGACTGATTAGATTTAGTTTAAAGTCTTTAGATTTTCTGTCTCTGGTACAGAAGGAAAGCTCCTCCTTTCTTGCATACATTTATTAATTAATGCAACAAATATTAATTATGCATCCATTATATATTCTATGAGTGGCAGATTAGCAATAGACAGATTTAAAAAATGAATGTATACCATTTCAGGTGGCAATAGTGTTATAAAGGAAAGGAAAGTGAGAGAATGGGAAGCTAGGGCCAAGGCATAGTTGGAGGACATGTTTTTTTATGGTGCTCAGGATGAACCTCACTCCCTGGTGACATATAGTAGAGGTAGGAAGAAAGAGTATGATGTAGTTTTCTGAGTGAAGAGAGCATCAGGCCAAGGATGCTGTAAGACCATAAAGGCAGAACAAGCAACACAGCTAATGTAGCTCTGAATAGATGAAGAAAAGAAGAAAGTAGTCAAGTAGAATGTAAAGCCAAGATAGTGGGTGTGTTGAGGGGATAACATTTGGAGAACATAATATAACCACACAGAAATTCCATTTCCTTTTTATTTTTTTTAATTTTTATTGATTTTTAGAGAGAGAGGAAGGGAGAAGGAAAGAGATAGAAACATTGATGAGAGAGAACATTGATTGGCCGCCTCCTGCATGCTCCCCACTGAGGATTGGGCCCACAACCTGGGCATGTGCCCCAACAGGAAATGGAACCGGTGACCTCTTGGTATATGGGTACCTCTTGGTACAAGGGTTGATGCTCAACCACTGAGCCACACCAGCAGGCCAGAAACCCCATTTCTTTAACAAGATCTTCTTCCTTCTGTCCCTCCATGCCCTTCCTTAATCATTAAGCCTAGGGACATCAAATTTGGGTCAATTTCAAATTGTCTTAAAAACAAAGCCTCAGGTCTATTGACCATAGAAACAGAGTTTCTATAAAGCTAAAGATGATATCTTGACTTCAGTTGCATTTCAGCCCCAGACCCATGAAATTAGAATTACCCTACGGAACACACCCCCATGAAATCAGACAGAAAGACGCCATGGCCTACATCAGGACCTGACACAATGATCAACTACTTCCTACCCTGGCCCCAACCAGTCAGTAGAGCTCACCAACCCAACTCCTTTATCCACCATGGTTAATAATTTTTTCCTTATATAACCCAACCCTTGGAAGTCATTCAGGAGCCAGGTCTTTGAGCATTAGCCTACTTGTGATGCCAGGCTTGGCATCATTTCTCAACTAATAAACCCTTACTTTCTTGGCTGGAAACTCCTGTTTGGATCTGACTGAGCTTTGATGCACACAGACAGACAGCCAGACCCCTTCAGTCCAGGAACAATCACATATTCCCTTGGTAGTATTCTACAAATACTTGATTTCTTTCCTGATAACAGGAGAAACCACTTCAGTTGACCAAGTGATATGATGGGACTTTTATGTTTGATATGGATCACCTTGGTTACTTTGTAAAGGCTAGACTGTAAAGTTGCAAACATAGAGGCAGGGAGAAGTGACAGGACCCATCGCAGCAATGGCAGTAGAAGGTCGTGGTGCCTCAGGCCAGAACAGTGGTTGTATGAGTGGTGAGCAGCTGCATAAACACCGATTAAAATTAGGTGGGCTTCTGGGAATGCGACCAGAAAGCAATTACTAGTAAACAAATGTAAAGTACATTGCTATTACAATTGTCACATATCATACAAATGTGGACAAAAAGGGGCCACATGCTAACTTGCCAAGCTCAGGGAAGGCCTGCGTGGGAGCCTTGCAAACTCAGAGACCTAAAGTAACCACAAAGGATGGTCTGAAATTAAAAAACTTTTTAACTAAAAGCAGTTTATGCAGGTAGTTTTGTCCTAGGCTAGAATCTTCCCTAACAATCATCAATCTTTACTTTAACCAACCCTGTCTATTGTCTTTTGCATCTAGGATAACATTCCTTTGGAATGTCAGGGTAACTACCCTTTTTCCAGACCCCTCAGAGCACAATCAATGCACCAGGGCAGAGACCATAAATCCTCTCATTGTTATTGTTATCATGTTAATTCTTAACTGTTAACTATCCTGCACCCACCTATGTAAAAGATGTACATGTCTATCATTTTACTATTTATCCAATCCCAGAGGTTTCCCTGCTTTGCTTTCTCCCGCCTCCCTAATCTGTCACCAATGGATTTCATGTAATGCACTTAGTCTCCTCTTCTGACTGTAATGTATAAAATGAGGTGCAAAACTGCCATTCTCTGGAGCATTATCTCAATCCCTTGAGATTTTACTTCCGGATAATTGTTTGGCTCAGATAAACTCATAGAAATTCTCTATAGATTTGAATGTTTCTTATGTTGACATGAATAATCTCTTCACCTTAAGATATTATTCTTGGGATATAGGTTAATATTCCCAAATAACAGAAACTGATCAACATTAACAAAAATATAAACATTATAAAGATTAACATATTTTATTGAATTTGCTCCTGGAAATATTCTGGCCATAATTCTTCAGAATATGAAGACAAGTGAAAAGTAAAAAATTTTTTATCTTAGAGACTGGTTCAACAGAACAGAGGTTGGAGAGACGTTCTGGAGTCCTCCTCTTACCAGATTCAGACAGCGCCCTGACTGCATTACTGGGAAAATTCAGGCTCGATTAAACCTCCTTTGGATACTTAGTAGAATTGTTTTAATGATTATGCTGACATTTTTCTTGCATTGTGATTATCTTTGGAATGTTATTAAGAGATTGAAGAACCTCTAACAATGAGGTATTAATTTAAACTTTCTTTGCTGAGTGCTGTTTCATAGATTACTGTCTGTAATAGTAAATAGTTTGATAAAAATAAAAACTATAAAGCCTAGAATTTCTTAAATGAATAGTAATTTAACATATTAACATTAGATCTACATGTATTTAATTTCATTGTCTGAACAAAGCAATACAAGAACTATGATAGGAGGAATTTACTTGAATTGCAGGCGAATCTCCTAAGCATACATACGAAATAATTGCTTTTACTTCAAATTTCTTTAGAAATGATAGTCAACATTTTCAAATATTAATGAATAGGTAATATTTCTCATTACATTTATCTAAAGAAATGTTGCTTTACATTCACATAATATTTATCAAAACATTAATAGCAACTTTTGAAATGGCAGTTTTAATACAATCAAAAGGATTTTGCCTTTTAAAACTATTGATAGGGGATTATGATTTTTTTGCATGTTTTTATTTTCAGAATATGATCATATGTGCATTATAATAAATATTATCCAAATTATTTCTACAAAAGTTCTTTTAATATTGTATTTTATACTCAAGGCAACAGAAAAATATTCAGAAAGGAAAGAACATTAAACATATATTCTCATAAAATAATGAGCGTTAGCTCATTTGGTTTTACAAGATCTACCTAACTGTCGGAGTGATATTATGTTGGATAAAAAGTGCTAGTGAAGACTTCTGCCTCAGAGACACAGCAGAAAAGTTACACCTAAAACAATACGAAATGAGAGAGTATGTAACTTAGTGGGAAAAAATAACTGATGTCTCTGAAAGAAAACCAAGAGAGAGAAAATGGATATAATTGATGTTTGTGGAAGGTTTTATCTAGGAAATATGGCTTGGATTGATCTTCAAAAGATGTGGAACACAGAGGTGGCTCTTTTAGTGTCTGATAATTGCCATGAAAAAAATGGAATTACTTAAATGCAACAGCCCGAATGAGGAGATGTATTCTGCTGAATTCGGAATTGCTGTGACTCTCCCAGTGATGGTTACTGAGGTGCTGGAAGGGGGCCAGGAGGGTAGAGATGCACTGGAAGGACAAGTGCAAGTGATGAGAAGTAATTCCCCTTCCCAGACAATTAGGAAGACCATGATATTTTGAGATTCTTGGATTTCCTTTATTTAGATTAATTTTATTACTTTACCAATACATTTCTTTTATTTACAATTACCGGCTTATGTGAATTATATAATCATAAACAATAATAATAGCATGGATTCTAATTATATGTACTATTTCTGTACCTACAAGACTTGGTAAAAGCCAATTATCTAAGGAGAGAGAGGGAAGCCAGAAAGAGAACTGAGTGAGCATTCTAAAGTATCCTCCCTGAGGCAACATTGCTGGTTCCCTAAAGTTAAAAAAATTCTTGATTAATTATCATTAATATTACTTTTTGTAACCCCGAAGAATAGCTGAACTGAGACATAACTCTGTCCAACCACTCAGCTTAAAAATAGACGTTTAGCCCTGATCAATGTGGCTCAGGTGGTTGGAGCATCGTCCCATACACCAAAAGGTGAAGGGTTTGATTCTGGTCAGGACATGTACCCAGGTTGTCCTAGACAGGTTGGAGGTGTGTTGGGGAGGCAACCAATTAAGGTTTCTCACATCGATGTTTTTCTCTCTCTCCTGCTCTCTTTCTCTCTCTAAAATCAATTTAAAAAAAATTTTTTAAATAGGAATTTAGAGGAAGGACTTCAGGTCATAATATATATATATATACACACACATATATACATATATATACACATATATACATACATATATATATATATATATATACACATATATACATATATTTTTTTTTTTACGTAGAAGAAGAAAAAGAAAAGGCAGGTGTGATCTTTTGAGCAGAGCAACTGAAAAACATTGAGGCCACACATTAATTGGGTGAATGAAGTTAAGCATAAAGATGATGTGGTAGACAGAATAGTGTCCCCCAAAGATGTGTTGACCTAATCTCAGCAAAAGAGAATTTGCAGAGTTTAGGATTTTTTTTCTTTATTGAATTTATGGGGGTGACCTTGGTTAACAAAACTGTACAGGTTTCAGGAGCACAATTCTACAACACATCATCTGTACACTGTATTGTGTGTTCACCACCCCAATGCAAGTGTTCAAGTCTCCTTCCATTACTATTTATCCCCCCCATACCCTCCTCCAAGCCCCCGTCCACAATCACCACACTTCTGTCTGTGTCCATGAGTTTTCTCTTTTTTGCTCAATTCCCTCATCCCACCCCCAACCAGAGCACCAAACCCCTACCCTGATAGCTGTCAGCCTGTTCTCTATGACTCTGTTCCTATTGTGTTTGTTAGTTCCTTTTGTTCATGAGATTCCACATATGACTGAAATCATATGGTACTTGTCTTTCTCTGACTGACTAATTTCACTTAGCATAATTCTCTCCAGGTCCATTCATGCTGTCGAAAAAGGTAAGATTTCCTTCTTTATTATAGCTGCATAGTATTCTATTGTGTAAATGTACTACAGCTTTTTTATTTGCTCATCTACTGATGGGCACTTGGGCTGCTTCCAAACCTTGGCTATTGCAAATAGTGCTGCAATGAACATAGTGTTGCATACATTCTTCAGAATTTGTGTTTGGAGTTTCTTCAATAAATTTCCAGAAGTGGAATTGTTGGGTCATTAGGCAGTTCTAAATTAAGGTTTTTAAGGTAAGGAGAATATGGTGAACTATCTTGGTAGGCTCATTATCATCATAATGGTCTTTATAAAGGAAAGAGGAAACAGGAAATTCAGAGAAGGAGACATGAAGATAGAATTGATTCCTGGCTAAAAAGCAGCTTCTGAAGCTGGAAAATGCAAGAAACAGATTCACACCTGAGTGGCTGGTGACAGCATACCCCTGTCAGCACCTTGATTTTAGCACTGTGAGAACCCACTGAACTTTCTGATCTCTAGAACTCAAGCTAATGACTTTGTGTAGTTTTAAATACTAAATCTGTAATAATTTTTTTTACAGCAGCAATAAGACACCAATAAAGTGCTAAAAGTAGCCTTAAATAGCACTTTACATTCTCCTAGCAACAAAATTTGTGGGAGTTGAAAACGTATTTTATAGCATAGCACATAATAGAGTCAGAGAGGAACTGTAGAAGTATTTCTTTTCCCTCAAAGGCCTCAAATCAGAGAAAAGATTAGGTAGTGGAAGCAAGGTCACACTTCACAAGTTCCAGAAGGAATAAAAAAGCTCTCCTTCTGACTCTCATGTACTCATGGCTACCAAACTCTTCTTCCCTTCTCATTCAAACTTTTAAAAAGCGTTCTTTACTACTTTTTACCTGTATTTGGATATGTTTATTTGTTCTTAATTTGACAGCCCTATAGTATTACATCACAACTAGATTGCAAGTGATCTTATGCTAATCAGCAGCAATCTCCAGATTTCTAATAAGTTTTCATTGTTAATTTTTATTCCCAGATCAAAATAAGATTAGAAAACATTTAAAAAGGGAATGTTCTATGAGAAACTTGGAAGGCGTTATTGTTAAACCTCTCAAGTTGCAAAAGGAAGCTTGTCCTATAAAATGTAGAATGCAATCAAACATATATTCTGACCATCAAACTAAGCACTGGACAGGCAGTGCTAACTACAGAGGTCAGTTACTACATGACTTTGTAGGAAACATTTAATGCATTCATTATATTTATTATGATTTCAAGAAGTAACAAAATATACTGTCTGAGGCTTTAATTGATATTATTTATCATTCACTTTAATTCTTCGTATAACTTCATTAAGGTCACAGATGTTACAAGAAACAAAAATTTTTGTTTTTATCAAAACAGCATTTTATACTCTCAATATTATATAGTGAGAAAATTGATATAAACGAAGTCATTTCAAAATGGCATTGGAGCCACCATCCAAGAAGTAATGAATATAATGACTGATGTTCTGATAACAGTAATGATACCATGGTATATTTCCAATTAACATTTAAAAATATAATTACTGGCCTGGCTGGTGTGGCTCAGTGGATTAAGCATCATCCTATGGACTGAGACCCCTGTTTGTTTCCTGGTCAGGGCACATGCCTGGCCTTCAATCTCAATCCCCAGCAGGGGGCGTGCAGGAGGTAACTGATGGATGTTTCTCTGAGACGGATGTTTCTGTCTCTCTCTCCCTTCCTCTCTCTAAAAAATCAATAAAAACATATTTTTAAAAAGTATAATTACTATTATATTTTGGGTTGAACAATTGATGAATACATGGATTTTTTATTAACTTATATTTACATTTTTACGCTGTATATCACTCTAAATTCTTTCTTTCATTCATTTTTTTCTTTCTTTCTCTCTTCTCTATCTTGATCTCTCTCTTTCTCACAGTCCCCCTCTCCCGCCCTCCCTCCTTTCTATCACTGCCTTATATTTATGGCATTAGATTTATTTTCCATCATAATGCTGCTAGTTGAGCACGTCAGAATGATTAGAAAAGACAGTTCATCTGCATTAGTCGCTGTTGACATTCAAAATCATAGTTTACATTCAACAATGTCTCCTAATACATTTAAGAAGACAGTATGAAATGAACCCAGTTAAAGACAACAGAGACACGCAAAATACAAAAGGAAAACTATTTCTATTATTTTGGTACGCTCTTATCTGTGATTTGTTTCCACTCTTCTTTTCAGTTTCAAGTGTTTGCCAGGTGAAAATTATAAAAGAAACAAATAACTAATTATTAGGCAGGAACAAGGAGCAAGAAAAAAAACAAACAGACAACTACAGATGCTCTCTTTATACACATTCTATTCAACAACAAGCTAGTGTCTATTTTATAGTCTCTTGTTCACTCCTGTTGATGTTTTTAGATTGCTTATAATAACTGAACTTCTTGGGAATGCTTTAAAGAAGCCTGTTCAAGTTTGAGCACTTTCCCTAGTAGGCTGCTTTGACAGAAAGTGACAATTATAGACCCTAGAAAAAAGGAGAGAGAGAATTTGCCTCAAAACAAATAAAACAAAACATTTTGTTACCATGGATTAAAACAGGGCAACATACTACTTTTAAATCACAGTTTGAATTTCATGTACAGTATTAAAAAAATTCCCTAGATTCAATAGAATTAGAGCAAAATAAATAAAAGATCTTATATATTATATACATAAATCTACAAAAATAATTAGACAATCTAAAGCAAATAGGGAAATGATAACATTTTTAAAAATATTATATATTGTTTAAATTTATGTCCATCATATAAATGCAGAATGATTTTTTAGGTATCTGATAAACTTGCAATCCCTATTATTGTTCTTGTAAACATTTGTTTTTGTTTGTTAATCCTCCCCCAAGGATGTTTTTTCATTGAGTTTTAGATAGAGTGGAAGGAAGGGAGGGAGAGAGAGAGAGAGAAAACCTATATGAGAAACACATTGGTTTGTTGCCTCCTATATGACCCCGGCTGGGGCTGGGAATCGAACCTGCAACCCAGGTATGTGCCTTTGACTGAGAATCGAACCTGCAGCCCTTTGGTCTGAAGGCCAACACTCTAATCACTGAGCCAAATGGGCCAGGGCAGTTCCTGTAAACATCTGTAATGTGGATAAAGTATTCATCCAATTAAAAAATAGATTTATTCCCAGAAGAAAAAGGGAAAGAGTACACACAACAGAATTTATAAAATTGTTATTTTATTTTTAAAAAATAATTAAACCAAATACTTTCTATTACTCTGCTCAGGGAATAGTAACACTGGTTGATTTTTTTTTATATCAGGGCTTATAATAATGCAACATGAGAGAGAAATACTTCTGTAGCTAACGAGCAATTTATAAATATTACTCTTGCATCATAATCTTACCTTGATTATATTTATATCTATGTTTAGAATGTTGATGCATTGAGACATTTGTGTTTCCACTAAAATATTTGAAACTATACATATCATTTATATAAGAATCTCTGCAATGGGGTCAAATAAATTCAATCTTCTTTCACAGTTTGATGGGGTATGGTTGGGGAGAGAACAGTCTGATCTCTGAATGCACTTAGTAGAGCAGATAATGCTCTTAGTTTCTCTTCTATCTACTATATAGTTTTATAAATTTTGAACTGTATTAGATTATGTCCAAAATTGTTTGTTTTGTTTTGTTGTTTTTTTTAACTTTACTGAGCAGGAATATAAAGATTTCTTATGTTATTCCTCAAGCAAGTCAGGTGTCCTTAGAAATATGTTAATAGAGCAGGGAAAGTGAGATGATTTGTTCATCTCACCTACAAAATCAGTATATTCGGTAAACAAATGGCCAAATTACACTGATGATGTGATTTTCCAATTTTTGTTTTATCTATCATTAGCCTTTACTTCATGCTAAGAAGGTTACAAAAGAATAGATCCCAGGTTATTTTCCACTTTAAAAAATATTTTTTTTTTCCTTTATTGATAGATATATAGAGAGAAAATGAGAGAGAGAGAGAAACATCGATGAGAGAGAACATCAATTGGCCGCCTCCTGCATGCCCCACACTGGGGACTGGGCCCACAACTCGGGCATGTGTCCTGACTGGGAATTGAAATGGCGACCTCTTGGTACATGGGTCAACGCTCAATCACTGAGCCACACCGGCCGGACTATTTTCTACTTTTAATGATAGTTATTGATGCCTTTCTAAAGATATATCATGATCCCTGTCAACATACATATGAAACACTTTCATCTCATTTGCGAACCATCTCTTGCCCAGATGGCTAAGCACGCCCAATTATCTTGCATAATTAGCTCTATTTTAGATGTGGGAGATTTCTGACCTTTCTGAAACGTAAGCATGATCATATTCTTATTCTTTTCTTGGAATACTCAGAGAATACAGTTTTGTATAAGCTTAAGATAATAAATATATTAGAAAATATTTATTTCAGTGTAAATGGAAAATAAAATTCATATTACTTGGCCAAATTATTTTGTCCAAAAGCAACTTGGTAAGCATGAAATACATTGGTCAGCAATAAGTATTCTGAAATATAGTTGATCTGATCATTCTTAATTTTGATGCAACACACGGACCTGTGTAAATGTTTTAGTTATTTTACATGCATTTCTAGTTTCCTTGTGTTCAGACTTTCCCTATACTTTGAGAATGTTTTAATTTCTATTTAGTTTTCAAACAATTATTTCTTGTATTTGTCATTACAAACATTTAAAGTCACTAAATGTCACTTTGTGCATATAAAACTTTTAAGTGCTTCTACCAGTTATCAACAACTAGGGACTTGGTACTTATGTGTTGAAACTTGTGAATATTAATTACATAGAAATACATAATTTTGTACAATTATCTACCATCTCTCTATCATAGATCTCTCTAATTATATGTACACCTGAATAGAGAGAGAGAAAAGTATTTGGAAGTATATTTATCATTTTCTAGAGTGCAGGGTGAGAGTATTATATAAATGATCTTTTGTGTCCATTTACATTTTATACTCTTTATTTGTTAAATTACTAAAAATGATATAAACTGATCCTTTTCTGATACAGTATTTATTTGGACTTTCCTAGTCCATATTATTACACATTTATGTTAATTTCCTATTAAATATACAAATCTGAAAAAGTAATTGATGTCAAATATTTTTGTTTAGTTACAGCTGCTTGGATATCTACATTCTGTTTGTGATATGTACATATACTTGGTATTTTGATCGCAACCAATTCAAAAATAAGCAGAAACCTCATGTAAAGAAAATTTACTTTTAACTTGATAAGTGATTAATTACATTAAAAGATATATCAATAACAAGCAAATGAGGCCAGTTTAGTTGAAGGGCATTGTAATGGAAAAGTAAGAATGGAAAGTAAGCATATTTCAGTTCTGCAATCAGGAGTAAGATGGTCACCTGGACACAGGTGGCTGTTTTCTCAGGAGAGTTCTTCATAATGGGTTTTAAATGAGGAAATGGGAGCCATCAGTTTTAGATACTTTTGAAATCTCACAAGTGTAAAAACCTTCATATATCATAACTGAAATAATGGGAAGTGATTAATAAATGTCATTGACATAAATGAGTTGCCAGCTGTATCTAATCATTAAGTGTGCGGGAGAAAAAAATGCACTAGAACCTCATAAAATGTGTCACAACAGTTTGTGACAATTCATATTAAACCACAGAGAGCATTTTAACTTCCAAAGAATGTAATTTTCGAAAGCAGTGTTATTTATTTTGAGAATATAACCAAGTTCTACAATTTAGCTTTTGAAAGATTATATTTTTCCTTCTATCTCAAAGCATAATTTAAATAAACAAAAAACAAAAATACAGACAAAACATAATACCTCTATTAAATCAACAAAGACTAAAATGGAACATATAAAGTTACCCCAGTTAAAATAAGGGGATGTAAAATATAATCTTAGAAGTATCTGTTTATTAGGAAAAAACATTTTAAAGTTAATTTATTAGATTTTAATTTTAAAGGTACCTATTTAGTTATGCTGTGCCATGATGTGTGTCATTGGGTGGTCATTATTAAATTTAATTTTAGAAAAACATTTTAAAATAATGAGAGTTATTTTTTTCTACGAGAAAACAGAGGGACGAACAAAGACACGGAGATAATCAAAGAGATTTCTGACTCTGCTTGCTCTTCCAAATGCCAAGAATGATTTTAGTGATGGAATCTAAGGTCTTGATTGATCCATCAACTTCATGATCCATTCCTCACTTTTCTAAAAGCTATTAGACTAAGAGCAAAACACCAAAAGTTATCTTTGTCCTGCTCTAGCTTCAAGTATGACAGTGCCTATATTTTCTTACCTAAGAACTTTGAACAAAGTAAGCAGGCAGAGGTTATCTCTATGGCAACCACAAAGTGCCATCGTACACTTAAGAGCTTTCAAAATTCATTTGTATTTCTCTTTAGAATCTGAAGTAAACCTGTGCACTCTGAAGGAGAATTTAGATAGTAGGTTAGTTTTTTAAGTAGATAAATTAGGAAATTTGTAATCCTCACTAATTTAAGAAATGTCTTATTATGTATTGTCTTAGCATTTGTCTTGTATCTGTGATGTATGTTGGAAGATCTGGATTTGTAACATTTGTGCTGCTTCTTACATTCAAAGAGATTGTAAAAAGACAATGGAAAAACTACTTCTAGAACGCAAAGTGGAAATTTCTCAATGTGATCTCACAGAAACAAAATTTAATGTATTTTTTTTTTTAGCAATAACCTAGCACAATATGGAAGCCATACACAAAGTCAGTCTTCAAAAATCATCATTAATCTTCTCCATTCAGCACTGATACCTATTCCACATTTTAACCTTCTTCATTGTTTTATTCAACAGTTTTCAGGGTTGTAAAGGAAAAGCAGTTAGAATAGAGTGAGGATTTTGCCAACTATAAACTCAGATTTCTTTGATAAAAAGCTTATAGATAGTTCTATAATTACTATTTTACCATTCTCAGACTATTCAAAGGTCCCTCAAAGCTTCTCAATAAACTAAAAATTACTATTTTAATGATTAAATGACAAATCACTATGTATGCAAGTTCTTTTTAGGGTATGTGTGAAGGAGGGCAATGGTACTGTAGTGTCTCATCATTCTTATTTTCAATTTAGCAAAGAGCAGTAACTCTGCTAACCGCTTATCAACTCTTAAGAACAATGCAATGGTTTATAGTTAGACAAGCACCAATTTTTTAGAAAAAAGGAGATAATTTACACATATGATTCTGTTTCATCTTTTCAAAATATTGGTAAGCTAGTATTTTTAGTCACATTTTTACTATGCAATAGAATAGTGAGTAACCAGTTATTATAGATAAGACTCCAACAGTATTTATTGTAAAGAATGCCACTCTTCTCTCCTCCTCAAATTCTTCACATCTTTTAATCTCCAGTTGGGAATATGCCTAGTGATATAATGGGAGAGAATAACCTGATTTTAAAAACAAGTGAAGAAACATTATACATCAATAGAGTTTCTACTTGATTATTTTATCATATAAAATATAATAAGCAAATGTATTTGAAATGTTACTTAATCATTGTTACACAAATTTCTATTGTTTTTCCCAGAAATATTTGCTGTGATTATATAGGAGCTTGTCTATATCTAATTATCCAATGATACTCAATTAATAACTCTTTAATGCCTCCAATATGTTCAAGTTTAACTAAAGATAGCCTATATTTAATCAAGAAAATTATTCAATAACATAAGGTTCCCAGATCCTCGGTTTGCTTTAAAAACATGGACCAAAAATGTTACATATTACTCATAATTAATTAATTGTATTAATTTGGAAAATTAACCAAATAATGAGAGAGAGAAATGACATTTTTCTTCCCCATCATAAAATGTATCCACCAAGACAAAAACAGAGTGGTCCCACCTGTAAACTTCAATTATCACTACACCAACACTGAACCTACAAACTGTTTTAAACTATGACACAAACCCCTCTTTTGGCAATCAGTCTTGGCTGACATAATGAGACACAGTGAATCTCTAAACACGTGGAATCACAGTAGTTAACTGGCTCAACCATGCCTGTAACAATTTAATTAGCAAATCCCTGTGGACATTCTGTACTTCAGCAAAATTATCCAGGGATATTTTTACTAGGCTTGTTTTCCAGTCACGTTGCCAAATCTAACTGTTTGTACAAGAGAATACCATTGACCTTGCCAAGAAGAGGGGTCAACTTTATTAACAATCCCATATGGCTACATTCTAAATTGTCATTTCATGTATGTGATAGTGATTATGGTTAAGCAGCAGCTTTACATCTTTGCAAGAGGAACAACACAAAACCCTATTTCTTTTGTCTATTCATCTCAGAGTCGTTCTGGCAGGAAATCTAACCAAATACTAGGCCAGAAGTTAAGAAATCAGAGCTCATGTAGGGTTGATATAAAGATATAAAAGTATTCACAAAAATGCAAGTTCAGGAGTTAGTGAACTAGAGACCAAGAAAACTAAAACAAACAATGGAAGGTTAATTGCAAAACAATCTAAACCCCCTCCCCCTGTCCCAAAATATAGCTCAAAGCTTTTAAAACCGTATGTTTTAAAAGACGGTTTCTCTGTGGTTCTATCTGCTTGGAGACTAAACCTTATGGAAAAAATTAAAACAAGTCTGCTCCATTTTCAATAAGAAATAAGTGAAATATGTATTTACAACTGTCAAATACCAAACAAGATTTTTTTCTTTCTTTAATTAAGATTTCATTTATATTGCTGTTGTAAGAAAATAAATAAATAACAATGCTAGGCACTATTAATTAAAAACATGTTATCCGTTAGCACAAGAAACCATATGAATTCCATTTGATAATGACTAATTAAATAACAATTATCCAATTTGAGGAAGAGTAAAGGTAAATTGTCTCTGTTTTAATTATTTAAATTTTTTTATTCCATGTTCTGACTGAAGGAGTGAATTGTGGGAATATACCAAATAAGATTTCCAAATTTAATTCATCCAGATCAGGCTTAAATCTTGGTTCTGCTTTTAAACCTGAAGTCAAAATTCCCTTCTGGTCTTGAATTATGAAAACCCTTCTTTTATTTTATCTAGCAAATTCAAGAATCTCATTGGCTATAGAAGAAATTGGATTTTCTAGCCTAACATAGAATTCATGACCATATGTCTGTACCATGCCCTATCAAATACCAAAAGAGACCGAATGATAAATGCTACTTTACCTCTTACAAAACAGCAAGGTAACATACCTGATCTCTACCCTGAACCTAAGTTTAAATGATATAGTCACCCAAATGGGAAAAATTATTTAATACCTTAGGGTCACATACTGTGTTTCTTTTTTTTTTTTATTTCCTTTTTTAAAATTAATTTTAGAGACAGAGAAAGTGAGAGGGAGAGAGATAGAAACATCGATGAGAGAGAACATCAGTTGGCTGCCTCCTGCATGTCCCTCACTGGGGATCTAGCCCACAACCTGGGCATGTGTCCTGACCAGGAATTGAACTGGCGACCTCTTGGTGCATGGGTTGATGCTCAACCACTGAACCACACCAGCCAGACAATACTGTGTTTCTTTTTAGGTAGAATGGCAGTGGGGGTGTAAGCTCTATGTACCTTGGGGTGCAGCATGCAAGACAAATACAACAATGTAACTCTTCCCATACACAACAAAACGAAGTATTAAATTTGAAAGTGCAATTTAAAAAAAGTAAACAGTTCAATCTGTATGAATATTTAAGTGAATATTTAACTTATTCTGAGTTATAAAAAGACGTTTTAACTTTAAGGATTTTGTAAAATACATCACCAAGGACTAATACCTTGGATGGTAAAGTAACATTATCCCATGTTTATTTAGTGTAATGTCTATATTTTTAGACTTAGAAAGATTTAAAAGACAGAAACTAGGTCAAAATCCTGTCAGTACCTTAGGAGGTTTTAAGATGAACATTTCGACCAGCCGTTACGTTTCTGATTAGCTCATGAGATTTATAAACGTGTCGGTAGGAATGAGCAGGTCAAAGAGCAGCTACCCTGGCCTTGTGCTCCTCAGTCTTAAATCTCTTCACCACAGCTTTTCAAGAGAGACTTTAGAAACAAAAGAAGTAGGTCAAGTTTCAGGAAATCCTAACTGAACATACTGGCTGAGCTGCAGCCAGGCACCTTTATGACAGCTTTGCTTGTACAATATTAGCTACCTATCCAATGTAATTAACTTTTGCATGGAACATATATATGCTGTGAAAAATCAATGTTATTATTTAGTGAGTAGTGGAGAACTTAATTATATAAGACTAATGTGTTGATATGTTGATCATCAAGAAACTCTGGAAAATAAATAATTTTGTATAATTAATAAAAATTGATCTTTATGTACAAAATAAACTTTGAGCGTCATACACTACAATTATCAACCTGACAGGAAGTACGTATTCCTAAATGTTAGAATAGAGACTATAAGTTTCCAGTAACAAGTTTCTGAAAGGAAAGGGAATGTCTTATCTTGTTTTGTTTTTTTATTTTCTTACTGTTGTTCATTTTGTTTTGTTGTTGTCTGTTTCTCCTTTTAAATTTTTTAAAAACATTTTTCTTTATTGATTCTAGAGACAGAAGAAGGGAGAGGGAGAGAGAGATAGAAACATCGATGAGAGAGAACATTGACTGGCCGCTTCCTGCGGGATTGGGCCCACAACCTCGGCATGTGCCCTGACCAGCAATTGAACCGCGACCTCTTGGTGCATGGGTCGATGCTCAACCACTGAACCATATCGGCTGGGTTCTTTCTAAATTTTTGAAGTACTAAAGCAAATACTATGTAAAGAAACAAATTTTCATGTAACAGTTCCTACACAATTGATGTACATATGTCTGTGACCTGAATTTACTTTCGACATATGTGTGTAGGCATGTATATATGTCATCAACATAAATACTCAGGCATGCATTGATCTTGTCATTTGTCTCATTCAGTGTTGGTTTCAAAATTAATATTTTTCTGAGAATCTGATAAATGATGTAGGTCACAGTTCATCTCCCATAACTGGGATTAAGCACACACACGTGTAAAAATTCGTACACAAGCATGTTGTTTGGCGTACAAATGTCTAAAGGAATATAGTCCTCATTTGAGTAAAGATGCTCCCAAAATGTTTTTCCTGGGAGACTGTGAACTTTTTTTTTTTCATCCTCACCTGAGGACATTTTTGCATTCATCTTCAGATAGAGCAGGAGGGAGAGAGGGAGGAAGAAAGAGAGAGAAACATCGATGTGAGAGAGACATATCGACTGGCTGCCACCCACACGACCCCAACTGGGGCAGGGACAAACTGCAACCGAGGTACGTGCTCTTAGCGGGAACTGAACCCGGGTGTCTCTGGACCGCAGGCCGACACTCCAACTGCTGATCCAAACCGGCCAGGGCGAGACTGTGAACTTTCATGTTCAGTCATGTTGTCTAGAATGCTTTTGGGTTGTATAGATGTCCTTTAAGCACTGCCAATGGCAGGTGATTTCCATAATGAGTGAATTTGATGTAAAGTGTGTTTGATAGAATGCAAATTGATTTTATTTGTCTGTAAAAAGAGTGTTTTTTGGCTTACTTCAGCCAAATTGAATTACTAAACAGGATAATTTGTTTGAATAATTAAAAGGAATGGTTTCTTCTGCAAACTTAGAATTAGTAGGAGCTTTGAAGATTTGTGGTTTTTGCAGATCTTTTCTGTACTAAATATTCACTTGTGATGTCAGAAATCCTTCTTGCTTGGGAGGAAGACTATGTGATGCAGTGTATGCAAAAGACAAATGACTTTTTGATGCACTGTATGCAAAAGAGCTTCTGAAATGTTTTCAATTTATTTGAGATGTTTTTGATTGGGGCTGATGTGACAATAAAAAAATGTTGGCTGAACCAGCAGAATTTATTTTGTGCCTGATGTTCATAGCTGTTCTGGATATGTTAGAGTCAGGCGGCTCTCAAGTCTCACTTGAAAGATCCCTGTGTTGTCTGTGGTGTTTTCCTAGGAGACTAACAAGGGACAGCTGAATGGAAGGTTATTGGTATCAGTTGTTATGTATATGTTAGAGTATGTGCTTATGTATATATAATTCTAGCAGTGCAGTTTCTTTCAAATCCTTACTATTTGAAGAAAATGATGATTCATCAATTTTAAGTAAAGTAACAATTACCACATTAAAACTAAAAGAAACGTTTTTTATTTCACATAAAAGAAAGCAAGTATCCACTATAAAATTACTTTATCTTAACTATAATAAATTTCAAAATAATGTGTTTTAAAATAATAGGCAAAACACAAAGAAAGATATATTTCTAGATATATGTGCTAAGTTAGCTTACTCTAAAGGGAACATCAGTGGGTGCTATTTGTTTTATTATTATAGACCGGAGCAAATACAAGTGGAGGTTATCAAAATAAGTACATTAAAATTAAGTCAACAAAATATAAACAAATATATTTTTGAGCTAACATCATCAATAAATATTTACTTTTTAGTTTTATCTGATATTTGAAAAGATCGCAATATATTATTCATAACTATTTATAAAGTAAAATTGAATGAAAATAGTATAAATGAAGCATTTATGTTTTATATAGAAATATTTATTCAACAATTATTTTTCTAGAGATTGATATTTTATAAATATAGAACTATGATATATCTATGTGTAAAAAAATATTTATATAGCTGCAATAAAATATTTAATTAAAAACCCTAGCTAATAATAGGAAAGAACAAGAACCACAAATCAACATTAACTTATAATCAAAAGCTATATCAAAAAAAAAATCAAGAAAAATAAGCCTTAAAATCATGTTCAAATAAAAATATTTTGTATGATTATTTTTTTAAAACCGTAATTTATATCTTCATGGAGTTTCCAAAGAGCATCAACAGATGTCAGTTTTTCATTATACTATTTTCATGTGTATAGTGGTGAGCTAATATCTAAAATTAAAATATATACTTTAAATGTATAAATAGAACATAATGCTATAAAAGAATAGAGTGACCTGTGTGTTTACACATGTTCATATATGTGGAAGGGTGAGTGGGTGTGAATGGGAGCTTACATTTTCTACACTGACCAACAGCCTTCTATATCTGACTATCACTATCTGAATCCCCATTCTTTATTTTAGAATGAGGACTTAATCTGGAGTTCTGAAGATGGTTGCCACAGAAAATTTTGAGAACCATCCTCCAACTAGCCGTAGTTGAGTCCTCCAGATCCCTCCAGGCAGCAGCAGAGTGGATGCCTCAGCTCTATCAATGGGCATGGCTTTTGAGCTTAAATTCACTTAAATCAAGGATTTATGCTAAAGAGGAAAACCAAACAAGAAAGAGATCAATAAAGATGGCTTCATCTTCAGACAGAATTCTTTTCATTAATTGTAGATTCTTCTTATGTTTGCCCAGGATGACTGCTTCTGGACCAGTTTTAACCATGTATTTGATCTTACAGTAAATCTCATTTGTTTTTAAGAGTAGCTAGGCTCTTTTTTTAACCTTAAAATGTTTACATTTTATTTAAGAATACCACATTTAAGAATTAAAAGCTGGCCCGGTCAGTGTGGCTCAGTGTTTGAGGGTCGACCCATGCACCAAGAGGTCACCGGTTCGATTCCTGGTCAGGGCATATGTCCAGGTTGTGGGCCAAATCCCCACTGGGAGGCATGCAGTAGGCAGCCAATCAATGTTCTCTCTCATCGATGTTTCTGTCTCTCTCTCCCTCTCCCTTCCTCTCTATCTAAAAAACAATAAAGGGAAAAAAAAAAGAATTAAAAGCTGACAGTCTAACTTGTGAAATAGCAGTACTGATATGATCAGAGGTTCACATGGCCCGATAAACATTTATTTAATATTTTTGTCAGCATTCTTGATGAAAACAACCCACATTTCAAGCATCAACAGAACAAGAGAAAGTAGATTACGCATAGGAGCAAGGAGTTCTGATAAGGAAGAAATAAACTGTCTCAAATGTGAAGGAGAATGACAGAGATAAAAATGAAATTGAGAAACATAAGCTGAATAAGATAAAATAGAAAGGTCATTTCATAATAAAAATCCCTTTTCTTAAAAATAATGGTTTTTAGCAGAAAGTGAGAAGAGAGATATTGAGAACTTTGGAAAAAAGGTCAATAATCCAATTAGGAACTGTCTGTCTCTAAATAATCATATGTCTCGTCTGAGAAATTGGGTGCACACACAGACTAACAACTTGATATTCCTTTAAACTAATGATCTTAAAATACATAGATATGTTCAACACTTATTTAGTGAGGGAAGGAAAAATTTGAGAAATATTTTTTCTATAAAGCACAGATAATATTACTTTGAACAAGATATTAATTACATGTATTAAAATGTAACATTAAATACTATCTTATTTTGAGTTATCTTGATGTAATGAAACTTTCTAATAGATTATCCCAGGAAACTCATGTGGAAAGCTTTGATTAATATGAAAATATATCACATATTCCCTGTTAACAGCACTGGATTTACCACTTACAAACTTTACAATTCTGATATGTTATGGGGATAATTGGGTTGTAATTATTAAGGGAGGCAAACATGCTTAAAACTGTGCTAGATACATTGTTAATTATAAGTAAATGTTAGTTATTATTACATTTAATTGGCAAATACAATAAACCCTTGATTTTGCAAAACTCAACTTAATAGACAGGATTTCATGGACAAAATTTCCAGTCTTGTGTGAAAATTAACACCGTTAATTTAAAAATTCTTTTAACCAAGATTTACTGATAATTAAATTAACAGGTTATTTTTTGTTAGTCATTCACTGATATTTTTAACAGATTTTAGCAAATAAGCCATATGTTGGAAAAAACACTGTAGTAATTTTGCCATATAAGTAAATATTACGTATCTACAACTATAGTCTACATATTTAAATTCAAGAGTCACTGCTCATAAACAATGTTTGGTGAGTGATTAGCACATGATCACACCACACCAGGGTGAGGTAACTGGTTCTCTTGTCACATGGCGTGACTTTCTGCAGCAGTTTTAAGGAGTGCCTGCCAGCTCATGTCCCCATGTGTGCTAAGCCACACCCCAACTTTGTTCACTGATTTACTTGAGGTGACTGGTGAATGCAGACATTTACTAGACCTATTCAGTATAAATTTAAAATTACTGTAATACATATAGAAAACTTTTCACACATACTTAATTTTAATTACGCAAATGTGTCTACATAAGTAAAAATGGATAAATGAACAATCAAGCCTCAGTTCTTGAACATCTCCCTTCTGGAACAATTAGCTTCTCAACCTAACAAGTCTTTCATGCTGATACCTGAATGATCAGTCACGTGTCTCTCAGGGGAGAATGCGCGAGCACGAGTCAGTTAACCGCTAAATCTCATGTTGTTAACATCTCAGAAAATTGTGCTGTGAATATTTTCGTGTTTTTTTTTCTTTTGTTGCTGTTTATTATTAACAAATTTTCATTTTTTACTGTACATTTTATTTTCTTTTTGTTAAATTTTCATTTACATTTCATGTCCTTTTAAAGTGTGCATAGATTAGCCCTGGCCAGTTTGGCCTGTGGACCAGAGTCATGGGTTTGATTCCTGTTAAGGGCACGTACCTCAGTTGTGGTTTGGTCTCCGGCCCTGGCTGGGGTCATGTGGGAGGCAACCAATCAATGTATCTCTCTCACATTGATGTCTTTCTCTCTCTCTCTATCTCTCTCTCTCTCTCATTCTCCCTTCCACTCTATCTGAAGATAAATGAAAAAAATGTCCTTGGGTGAGGATTTAAAAAAAAAGGTGTTTATAGATTAAACAGTACATTAGACAGTTACTATAAGAAAGATTAAAACAGAATCATTTGGGGGTCTGGAACGGATTAATTCAATTTACATTATTTCTAATGGGAAAAAATAATTCGGGTTTCATACAGCTTTCTGGAATGAATTAAGTTGGAGAACCAAGGTTCCACTGTAATTTGTCAATTTTTTAACATACACATTCAGAAAGTGTGTTATTATATAATGACTTTTGGCTTATATGGACACCCCCTCACCTGAATTAGTCCATTATATTGAGGTTTTACTTGTATTATCTAAGGTGTGTAGGGTGTGTGGCCTTTTTTACACAAAATTATTCAGACATGACAGAACTCAGATGAGTTTCTGCTTTGGAGTTCAGAGCCTTTTGAAGGAAGGTAATATATAAATATTTCACTTGTCATACAAGAAATGAATGTGGAAATCTTAGTCTACCTAATAATTAATACAACACAGAGAAAACTGACTGAATGATGATAAAACATAGAGGTATTGGCAAAACCAGCCAAATTAGAAGCTGGTTCCATTCCCACTTTTATGTGTGCCAGTGAATCCACATTTGTTTATTTAAGTCAGATATAGTTGGGTTTTTAATCACCTGGAACTGAAAGATTCCTTAATCACAGTATTCTTGAAAAATATAAGAGGTACTCCATAGGAGTGTTTAATTGCAGAAGTGTTTCAACCACCAAAGAACCTCACAAAACACCAGGAAATAGTTTTCCAATCACTGAATGACCCAATGAACTAAGAAACACAAACAAAAATAACACATACCAATACTGATTTTACAATGTCAAGTTCCCAAAATAGGGCAAAGGATAAATAGGATTGCTCTGTATTATTTATTATAACTGAATGTGAATTCACAATTTTCTCAAAATAAAAAGCTTAATAATAATAAACCTTTGTCCTGGACACACCTGGCTTAGTCAGTTGGAGTGTCGTCTCATACACCAAAATGCTGTGGGTTGGATTTTCGGTCAGGGCACATGTCTGGGTTGCTGATTTGATCCCTAGTTGGGGTATATATGAGAGGCAGCCAATCAGAGTTTCTATCTCTCCCCCTTTCTCCCTCTCTAAAATCAATAAAAACATATCCTCAGGTGAGGATTAAAAAATAATAAAATAATGATAAAAACTTCAAATCTCCTAAGCATAATGCACACATTTACTGAAAAACACTTCTACAAATGTTTTTACTCTAAATATATAGTCACCAAGTAAAAAGATGCTACTCTTGTCCTGGCCAGTGTGGCTCAGTGCAATGTGGCCCAGTGGTTAGAATGCCAGCCTGTGTATTGAATGGTCACGGGTTTGATTCCCAGTCAAGGGCATATACCTGGCCCTAGTATGGGCGTGTTTGGGAGGCAACCAATGGATGTGTCTCTCTCACATCTGTGTTTCTCTCTTCCTCCCCCTCCCTTCTACTTTCTAAAAAAAAATAATAATAATAAAATAAAATCAATGGAAAAAATATCCTCGGGTTAGGATTAAAAAACAATAAAAAATGATGCTATTCTAATTTTGATATACAACTATATCTCTTGAAAAATGAAGTAAATATAATTTGTTTTAGGGCTGTATGAGACTTACATTTCCCTTTTCTTAGGAAAATCATGGTGTGAAGGGCACTCTACGCATCACAGGAGAGTAAATGAAGTACAATCACTGGAAAGAAGACATTAACTACATGAGTATAATGGGATAAAACCATTGTTTGGTTGCTACACTTAAAGGAAAAATAAATCTCCTTTCCAAATTTCCCCTTTCCTATGGAAAAAGAAGTGAAGGACTACCTTGTAAAACTTTAATTTAGATACTTAATCTTTATTAATCTTGAGACAGAAGATAATTTGATGAGAAAAAATTATAATGAGAGATCTAAATTGTCATCATTCCCAAGTGGAACAACAATATAATATGTTTTATATTCATATTTTTTCAAAGGAAACTCTCTCTGCACCATTTTGAAAATGTTGATGCATACATAAGTACCTGTTCATTATCTTCTCAGACAAAATTCTTTCCAAGTGAATCCTTCTTTGATAGAGCTATAAGGAGCTCAATTCAATTTATTTTTATATTGAAGGTTTATATAAAGTATCATAAAACATGTCTTACAGAGAATTAAAACAATGAGAAATGCCTCATTGTACTGAATGCAGTATCTCACATGTAGCCTAACAGCAGATGAGTCTGCAGACAAATTGGTAGTCAGTAAAGGGATAAATCACCTCAGAAGAAATAATAGGCTGATAGATTACTGAATAATTCGTTTTGATTTAAAACATTATGGAGAAATCAGCTCTCTTAAGGTTAGTGGTAAGTTGTTTGAACTGTTTTATAAATAGTATCTAACTTCATCCAGTTTAAAATATAGACACAAATTAGGAAAACTACTTTAAAAAGTCATAAATTATTTTGTCATATTAATATAAAATCAGTCTGATACTCTAATTAAATGGTCTATGTCATGCAGATGATCTGACAAGACAAGTGTAAATGCATTTTTGATTGACAGGGTTGAAAAACATTAGTGCCGCAGGTGTTTTCGAGACAGCAAAATGGGAAAGATATAGTGATGAACCAGATCAAGGAACACAGAAGCAAGGTCTTTCCTACAAGAACTGGAGTCAAAGGGAAGATGCCATTATTGTCTGGGGCAATTTCTTAAACAGTAAGTAGGAGGTGAATTTATAGCTTTCTCCATTCAGTCTCCCCAAAGTACCTCCCAAGGGCCAAATTTTATGAGAAGTCTGCTGAATCGAAGGATTAAGAAAGAAAAAAGGGTAGAAGAAGGCATAAAAAAATATCAGAAAGCTAAAGGGAAAATGAGTAGAGCAGAACTACTACTATTACTAATAATAATAATAAAAATCTTTAACATTAAAGGGTAATGTCAGAACATCAGAAATAATAATTTAAAAATTATGAAATACAGTGTAAAGAGAAAAAAATCAAAAGACTCAACAAATCAAAATTCACACTGACATCAACAACACTGGATGCAAGAAGAAAGGAAACAATAATATCAAAATCTTGATGGGGAATTATCTTCAATTTGAAGACTCTGATCCATTAAAATCACACTGAAGACTCCTGCTTTTGTTCATGACAGAATAACATACTATGCTATCCCTCACACCTTTCACTGGAAACCTGGAAAAAATATAAATCGATTGTTTTCAGACAGTGCTGGATAGATCCACAGAGAAGGAAACAAAGGAGTCGAGCCATCTGTTCACCTGGGATTTCGAAACAAAAGCATTTTCTAGGATGAAAAACAAGGAGGGGAGCCCCCAAAAGATCATGGTAGTCTCACTGATTTGAGAAGAAAGAGATAGAAGTCAGACTGAGATGTCTAGAAGGTGTAGGGCATGGTACCAAAGAAATGAGAAATGCAGATTAGGAGATATAAAAATCAGTATAGGGCTCCTTAAGTTTTTGCAAAATGCTAAGTTTCAACTGGTGAGAGTGAGGGGACTTGACTGCATATTTTGGGCATTCAGCAAGGACTCCACAAATCCTGTGACAACAAAGTCTAGACATTCAAAAATGTAGCAATCAAAATGCTTAGCATTAAATAAAAATTACCCTAAATGCAAAGAACCAGAAAAATGTGATCCATAATGAGGACGTATGTTATCGATAAACCTAGAAATGACAGATGGTATAATTAGAAAATAAGAACTTTAAAATCAGTGTTATATATATGAATCAGGATTTGAAGAAAAATATAAGTAAGGTGAGAAAAAATAGATATGGAAAACAATCAAGTGGAACTACTTGAATTAAAATATAATAATTATCACATAAAAATAGTATCAGATGACCTTAGCAGATTAGATAAAGCAGAAGGAAAATCAGTGTACTTGGAAACATGACGAGAGAAACTATCTAAACTGTAAAGAAAGATTCATGTTACAGAAATCATGATTATGAGATTCTTCCCAGGTTCATAACTGTTAAAATGTAGGGTAAAAAAATGTATGTGTTACATTTTATGAAAGAGTGTTAAGTGGGACTGGATTTAAACCATGAAGGATTAGAAGCCTGGCTGAAAAGTGAGATTGTATTTGTAGAGAACTGAAATTGGCTGAGTATCTCTGAGCAGGGGAGTGATGTGATCAACGGTGAGCTTTATGTATCACAACATATTTTTCCCTCCAGGAATGGAAAAACGAGGGCAAAAGATAGGCTGGGTTTGGGGATCATATTGCTGAGAAAAACAAAAAAAAATGTATTTAGGTAATCCACATTATTTTGTCCAATTACTATTAAAGAATTCACTCCTCCAAGAAATATTACCCACAGTCACAGTGCCATGCTAATAGCTCCCAGCTATAACATACACATCAGGACAAGCTGAGGGAGTTGCAGAAAACAAACATTAAGGAGATCTTGAAACCACGGTTTTCAAAGCTGGAGATCATTATGTCATCTCACAGTGTGCTGTTCCATGGGTTTGCTTGCATTCTCAACCCAAAGATTGAATAATGAATACAATTACAGCAGCAGGGACTCTGACAAGACAATCAGAAACAAACTCACAATGATAGATATTAGTTGAAAAGAGTGACAGTTATTTACCTACAGAAATGAAAGGTGTATTGCTGAAAATGAGCTCTTGCTTCAGGAGAACCTGAGCGAATTATTTAAATTAGATTTTTTAGTTAGTTGCAGAGAAATAAGATAATTCTACTGAATGTATTGAGGACTTAAAATTAAGATGATGAAAAGTCCTAGTTTAATAGGGGGGTCATTCTGTTTTATGCCTATTGTCCTGGCTTAATTACTGAGACTACACACATTCCCTCTCAAAACTGCCCCTGATGGAGTGTGAAAACATTTGTTTAATTAGCATGCCATAAAAAGACAGTTGGATGTTTGCATCCTATTTATTCCAATGAAAGCTGTTTAAAATTTGGTTTTCACACAAAAACTTTAAAATTTCTCTTTGTTATTTCACACAATTCACATATGACATAAGTAACTCTTAATTTGATTAACCTATGTTGATTGAGGAAATATGGGATGCTGGAGAATTGTCTGCATGATCATTTGAAGAGCAGAATCACTGCCAATACAGTCTAGTTAAGTCTATGGACTCAAGCCAGGCTGCCTGGGTTTCAATTCTGGTTCTGCCAAACACTATCTGAATGACCTTGGTCAGGTCACTTAATCTCTACAGGTCTTCACTCGTATAATTAGCAAAATGAGGTCAAATGGTTTACGCAAAGATCGACTGCAGTGAAGAGTTAAAAAGTTATCAGATTAGACTTCCGGTCAAGATGGCGGCGTAGGTAAACTCAGTATCACTTCTTCCCACAACCACATCAAAGTTACAACTAAACTACAGAACAGTCATCATTCAAAACCGCCTGAAATCAAGCTGAATGGAAGTCCTACAACTACGAAATTAAAGAAGAAGCCGCATGGAGACTGGGAGGAGGGGCGGAGGCGCCACAAGCTGGTCCCACACCCATGTGTGCCGGATAAAAATTAGGAGGATACCTTGGCTGGGAAGGTCCTCCCTGAGGAATGAGGGGTCCCCATCCCACACCAGGTGCCCAGCTCAGGGTTCCAGAGCCAGGAAGAGAAGTCCCCATAACTTCTGGCCGGAAAAACCAGCGGGAACTGAGGCTGAGGCGGCTGGAGCCCCCGGCAGCTCCTCTTAAAGGGCCCGCGCACGAACTTACTCGGACTCGCACCCTCCAGGCTCCAGCGTGCAAGAGGCAGCTTGAAAGGCACCAGAGTCCTATGGAGAACAACTGAGCTGTTTGGCATTGGAGCGAGGGCTGGGGAGGCAGCTTTCTCCTGGACAGACATGCTATCAGAGGCTTTTGTTCCTTTGGTGAGCCCTTCCCTGGGCCAGCAGAAGCCAGCAACCTGGCTCACACTGTGTGCCCCGCCCTGGTGATTCCCTGAGGCCCCGCCCCACCCAACTTTCAGGCCCATCCAAGCTGTTGCCAGTTGCTTTACCAGAGGATTGGCCTGTCTTGGATCCTGCTTCAGCTTTTCCTAAATTCTTTCAAACAAGCAGCATCTGGTCTCAGTGAGCCCCATACCTCTTGCCAAGTAATACATAGGAACAAACACAGGGAGGCAGCCAAAATGAGGAGACAAAGAAACAGGTCCCAAATGAAAGGACAGAACAAAACTCCAGGAAAAGAACTAAGTGAAATGGAATTAAGCAACCTAACAGATGCTGAGTTCAAAACACTGCTTATAAGGATGCTCAATGGACTTAGTGAGAACCTCAGTGGACTTAGTGAGGGCCTCAAGAGCATAAAAAAGGACCAGTCAGAAACGAAAGATGCACAGTTAGAAATGAAGGAAGCACTAACTGAAATAAAGAATAGTTTACGCAGATTCAGTAGTAGAGTAGGTAAAGCCAAGAAGCAAACTATCGATTTGGAATATAAGGAAGCAAAAAACACCCAATCAGAACAGCAAAAAGAAAAAAGAATGCAAAAAAATGAAGATAGTGTAAGGAGCCTCTGGGACAACTTCAAGCGTGCCAACATTCGCATCTTGGGGGTGCCAGAAGGAGAAGAGAGAGAACAAGAAATTGAAAACCTATTTGAAACAATAATGGCAGAAAACTTCCCTAACTTGGTGAAGGAAACAGACATACAAGTCCAGGAAGCACAGAGAGTCCCAAACAAGATGAACCCCAAGAGGCCCACACCAAGACACATCATCATCAAAATGCAAAAGGTTAAAGACAAAGAGAGGATCTTAAAAGCAGCAAGAGAAAAGCAGTTCATTGCCTACAAGGGAGTTCCCATCAGACTGTCAGCTGATTTCTCAAAAGAAACTTTGCAGGCCAGAAGGGAGTGGCAAGAAATATTCAGAGTGATGAAAAGCAAGAACCTACAACCAAGATTACTCTATCCTGCAAAGCTGTCATTTAGAATTGATGGCCATATAAAGAGTTTCCCAGACAAGGAAAAGCTAAAGGAGTTCATCACCATCAAACCATTATTATATGAAATGTTGAAGGGTCTTCCTGAAGAAAAAGAAGATCAAAAATATGAACAATAATATGGCAATAAATACATATCTATCAACAACTGAATCTACAGACAAAATGAACATGCAGAACAGAAACATTCTCATAGATACAGAGAAATTTTGTTGGTTGGCACATGGGAGTGGGGTTGGGGGAATGGGTGAAAAAGGTGAAGGGATTAAGAAGTACAAATTGGTTGTTAGACTGACAAACCTTAAAGGGAAGGGGGGTTGGGAGGTGGGAAGAAATAAACCAAAGAACTTATATGTATATATGCATAACCAATGGACACAAACAACAGTGTGGGGAAAGGCAGGAGGGGGGCGGGAATGGGGAGGAGGGGGGCAATGGGGAAAAATGAGGAACATCTGTAATACATTCAACAATAAAGATAAATTTTTAAAAAAAGTTATCAGATTATACTTGGCACATGGTCAAAACTATGTAATCCTTGACTGTTAGAAGATACTCTTCTCTATAGAAAATTAAGAAAAGATTTGTTTTTATTATATATATGTATATATATGTATGTGTATATATGTGTGTGTGTGTGTGTGTGTATATATATATATATATATATATATATATATATATATATTTATTACCAAGCCTCCCCAATCAACTGTAAATTGCTGGGAGGAAGAGATAGATGCTGCTGGGTTCTTATACATGTTGGAAGAAAATGCGTAAGAAGTCTAAAACTAAGTGTCAGTTAATTAATCTTACAAAGAGTCAGTTAATCTTACAAAGTGTCAGTTAATTATTCTGTAATGTCTCCTACACTAAAGACATAGCAGAAAGACAAAGATATTTTGTAGGAATGTGATTATCAGGTGCTACTACACAGAGTAATTCTTGCTAAAACAAATTGACTACGGTAACAATTATCTATGATCATAAGGCTTTAAGCTGATAGTACATTTTGGCTAACCATATCCATATTCCAAAATCCTTCCTTGTCTGCCCACAAAATAGAATGAATTTTCAAAAGCTTAAACACTTTTTTTTGTTGTTGTTTTCAGTTTTCATGTAATGGACAACAAACAATATAATTGAAACAAATTTTTCTGGAGTGCAGGCAAGTTTCTTAGGAAAGCTTCTGTTTCCTTATCAAAGAAAGAGTTGGGAATGGATGATGCTTCTTTTCACTTTGTCCTGCTTTGAAATAGAAAACAAAGTCTAAAGCTTCAGTAGAAATTCTTCAACCATGCAATGATGGGCCAGTCTACTAAGTACTATAATGGAGAAGAAAGAAAGAAGGGGATGGTATTGCTGAACCATCACCCAGGTCCTAGACGTTCTCTCCGGATTCCTTGGTATGTGAGGAAACAATGTACTTTTTCACATAAGCTATTATTATTTTCTTTTCATCTGTTTGGACAACAAATGCGTTTCTAAATGATTCAGGGATTTATGAGGGCTACAACTCTATTCTCAACATCATACTGAAATTTTGGGTTTTGTATTTATGAATGCTATTTGAGGATATGTAACATGCCAAGGACTTAGAGTAGCTCTGGAGAGAGGTTAGTGCTGCTCCAAGTACTACACATGAGAAAATGATAGGAATGCAAAGAAAAGCCACAAGTACAACTAATTGAACCAGACAATACTAAACATTATCAGTAGGCATTAAAAAGAAGGCTTTAAGACACCATTGCTAACAGACAGTACAATTCCAAACAACAGATTGTGTCAGAATATAGATATTTTATGCCTCAAACATATCTATTAGTCTTTGCATTGAGATGGGAGAGTCCTATTGTTGATAGGAATGTCATGCCCTACTTTCTATATAAAATAAAAAGTGTGAAGTGAGGATATAAGTGGATATAGTTTTTTCACCAGAAAAACTACTTTATTTCAGTGAAACTTTCATTAATTGTGGTCACGGAACCATGAATAGGGCTCAGGTTAATTATAGGGCTCCGGTCAATTAAATTAAAATTTAATGCAGATAATTTAGATATATTTTACAAAATAGATATTGCATTATGTAAGATTATGTCATATTTATATATTGCAACAATTAACGTAATACAGATTTCATTTTTCCCCTAATCCATGTGCAGATTCAATTCAATCTTTCCCCAAATTGCAGAAGCCTTTTTGTTTGTGGGTGGGAGAGGACTGGTACTTGAGCTCGTTGATAGCCAAGAAAACATTAAAGAATAAGAACAAAGTAGACAGACGGCAAATTCTATTGTATATCATAACATTGTAAAATGCATTAATTAAGATAGTATACAATTTTTAGAAAGACAAATAGACAATGGAATAGAAAACACTATCCAGAAACCCTACTAAACCTACTAATGCTTTAGAAAGTAGCCCATTTGTTTCATTGCCAGGATGCCAGAAAAATTGTCCAGTGCCACAGAATACAATACGTCAAATGTTCTGGGTTTCATTTTGTTCTTCTGCACATTCGGGTCATTGTGCCAAACTTGTTGCCAGTGGTTTAATGGTCTCTGCCACTCCGGGATCCCATCATCTATACCAATAACTAGGAATTCCGGCAGAATTCCCACCATTTTGCTGCCACCATCACCATCCCTTATTTAATTAATGTAGATGTTAATGTTTTTCTAAAGGACATGTCCTTTGGACCCTCTTAAAATATGTAGGGGCAGAGAGGAATGAATGTGATTAATCCACTGTAATATCTTACATTTCATATATGATCCTCTGTATGATACCCAGGGACTTACCATCTCAGACCCCCTGAGTGCAGGCCAAGTTCAACTTCAGGCAGCCAAGCAAACTACTAGAATGAATTCCACTGGCTTGAGCTAACGCCAACATCAGTAACAACATTGGAACCATTTTCCTCTTTGTAACCTTTTTCTTTTACTTGGGTTTCATTTACTAATGTTCTCATCTTCCCTGATTCCTGATGTTGTGCTACCACTGGGTTCAGTTCTTGGATCTCTTTATCCAGACATATCCCTTCAGTCTGCTCATCGAGTCGTAAGGCTTTATCATGCTTCCTGTTACTGAAAATTCTTTATCATCAATATCATTCTTTGTATTTCTTTTTATAATTCTAACTTCCAAATGTATATCTCTTGCTAAATATCACCTGATCCTCCTCCTCATCCATTGCTTCAGGCTCAGTTTTTCTTATTTTATCTTGATTATTAGCTACTCTATCATTCCAGTCACCCAAGGCAAAACAGCATGGTGCCATCTTTGTATTTTCTTTCTTTCTGTTACCTCATATCATAACTACTTGCAAATCCTGTTAGCTTTTCATTTAAAAAAAATATCAAGTTGTGCCAACTTCTCACATCTTTTACTTCTAACACCTTAGCCCAAGCCCTCATCAGCTCTCACCTAAGTTATTTCAATGACCTTCCAAATCACCTCATTCGTCTGACTCTCTCCCTATCTTTTTTCTCACCCAGCAGCAAGAATAATCCAGTTAAGAATTAAGGCCAATGTTTCACTCCAATCACTCCAGTAGTTACCCATTTTATTCAAAATAAAAGCCAGAGTTATTGGAATTACCTGCAAGGCACTGCCTAATCTGAACTCTGGAACTTGTTGGACTCTCACTAATATTCTACTTCTCTTATTCCACTGAAACTAGCCAGGCCTCCATGTCATTCCATGAAGCCAGCAAGCACGCATCTGCCTCAGTGCCTTTGCACTTGTCCCCTCTGACTAAATGCTCTTTCCCAAGATAGCCAATGTTTTTCAGGCATTTGCTCAAAAACTCCTCGTCCATCCTATTTAAAATTTTACCTTTTTTTGCACCTTATTAACTCTGTATTCATGTTATATATTAAAGTAGCTACTTTTTTAATATATAACTACAACTTATGTATCTTAGACATTTTAGTAAAGAATTGTTATATAAGCCAGGTTTTCATTTCAAGCTGATTTTTTATATCAAGTTTGTTTTCACTTTGTAACTCATGATGCTTAAAACATAATCACAGGAATGGGGAAAGAAATGATAGAAATGCCAACATTATCGTGGAATTTAATATATAGATTAGCTGTTCTTCATAAACTAATTGGCATGAAAATAATCTGAGGATGTTTTCTGTGTCCCATCAGTTCTTCACTAATACTAGGCTTTGTTAACTGCTAATGAAAAACAAGTGGTAAATTATAAAGTGACAGCCACTGAGCTGCAAAATGTACTGCTTTCATTTCAGAAACCGATTGTCACCATCTCCTGTCTGTAATGGCATTGCACGGTCTCAGTCTGCAAAGTAAGTACCAAACACTATGTTCATCATGTATGAAAATGGTTGTCTGTTAAGATATCATAGAAATTATATTCATTTCATTTTTTAAAAATCCACCAACCTTTCTCATGCAAGAATCTTCTTGCTTGCTAAGAACCTGGTGATGGGGACAAGGAATATGTATAAAAAGATAGAGTCCTTTTGCCCAACAATGACAGTTGTCTTCCTGGGGACCTTCTACAAAGGACACCAGCAACCAAGAGCACAATTTTATTCCTTCTAGAAAATTTTCCAAGTGCACTTGGTTAATGTCCTGTTTTCATCTACTAGATAAAAGGAGGGAGGAAACCTATATTAATCCAGAATTTTTACCTATTTTGGAATATACTGATATGGTTTTTGGCCTCCTATATGTCTTGGTATTCTTTTTCCCTGGATAGTTTTTTCTCTATAAAAATGATTAGTCACTTGCTTTCTGAAACTATTATCAGTGCTACTAAGGGAAGTTATTGTAAAAAAACATTTTATAGGAGGGCAGTCTTTCCCCCTCCAGTGACAGCGTCTTACAGCAATGGCTTTGATACTGAATTTTCTGCATTTGAATGGGATAAAAATACTTTGAAATGATGTTTAAATATTCACAGCTATTATGGAATGACTTCTATATACTCAATTTAGAGGTTTTATGAGTTGTGCTTCTTTGTCTCAAAATATTTCCGTACAAATATACAGCATCCTCCCTAGTCAGAATATGGACAACCGAGTGCAATCTGAATTCAGCTACTTCACTCATCTCTTAGAAACATTTTCACAGTGTTCTTTGATTCTAACTTTCTTTATTTCTGAAATAAAGTTCAATAAACATAAGAAGCACTATATCTTACAAAAGTGATAGGTTCGAATATTCCTCTGTTGGATTTAATTAGTTGAGACGTCTGTAAGAGGGTAATTAGCTTACTCAGCAGATCAATGTAGAGATGTTTCTCAGAAGGCAGTTTTATTATATTTTAAACTTCAGGTACCAGGAGAAAAAAAATTTTTAAATAAATGCTTCTAATAAAAATGTTCTACTTCCACTGGTGAAATTCCAAATAAATATCTCAACAGATAAAATGTATCATCTTTTATCAGTAACTTATGCTTCAATAAAATGTTTTATACATTACCAGGAATTTTATAAAAACATTTTTTTTTATAAAAGATAGCAAATATAAGTAGCTATTACTTGGAAATTATATATAATTTTACCTTAAGACAACTGAATAAACAGCATTAGGCATATTTTCAAAGAGTAATTTTCTCTTGCTATTCTTACTGAGCAAATACTTTTTTCCCCTAAAAAGTGTTTTAAATAATTATATTCACTGAGGAATTTGATTCTAGGCATTTATGGTTTAGGTTACTGAGATAGATCCATAGATTTCTATTACCATATATATATTGTATCACTGAGAGATTAACTTGACATTTCTCAAATTAACCAGGCCAACAAGCAAACTCAATTATAATGTGAATAATCAGCTATCTATACAATTGAGCTAAATCTGATGTCTTCATAAAATTATGGAAGTCACTAAATATTTCAAATTCCTTACAGTGAAGAAAATAAATATTTTTTTCTGTTTCTGAGTTCTAGATTTAATTAATTGCATATAGAAATGATTTCTATAATTTTTATTTGCACAATGCCATTTGAGACATGAGCCTTTGCTTTTCCTGAGATTTTATCAATATTTCAAATCCTGAAGCTTTCACTATAATAGATGGTGTCCTTGTATGCTTTATGGATTTAATATAGGAAATATATTTCTACAAATATTATTTTGTATACTCAAGTGGGATCTATAGTTCTATGTGAAGCATAGCCCATATCAAATGTTTATTTTACTTTTATAAAGCACAGTTATACACTATCAATTTTCACTAACTTATAAGTAGAATTTTTCAAGAGAACTAGAATGCATTTTTCAATCTGAAGAGAAAACTTCATGAAGATATCGTCATATTTCTTGTATTTGGATTATACTGTAATTCTCATTACTTCACACACACACACAGACATTTTAAGAAATAACATTTCTTAGAATTACCTATCAATTTTATGTGATATTGTTTTACCAAGAAATCATTCAACTGACTGTTCACACTCACCATTTACAGTATTCAGGTCTTGCTTTGTTTATTCAATGAAGGTTGACTATTGTGTACACACTTTGCATTCACAATGTTGTTGCCTAACCAAATGTAAGAGTAACTTAGTTTAGTTTTAAATATTTTATGCCTTATCTCTTAATATGTCATTTCATATACTTCTGAATTCCACTGACACTTCTAAGTTAAATTTAATCATATTTCCTTGTTGAGAGCTGCCTATTTTTCCCTGAAAGTTTTAAGATCTCTTTGTATGTGTATTTGTTTTCTTTTACTGCTGTACCATCTTACCACAAACTTAGTGTCTTACAGTTCTGTAGGTTAGAAATTCAACATGGGTCTCACTAGACCAGAATCCAAGCAGGCAGGGCAGCTTTCTTTTTTGGAGGCTCTATAAGAGAGTTCAGTTTCTTGCATTTCCAAGCTTCTAGAGGCTACCCGAATTCCTGGGCTCGTGGACCTCTTCCTTCATCTTCAGAGGCAGCAACAAATGCAATCCTCACGATACAGCTCACTGATTACAGCCAGAAACTGTGTTTAGGTTTTCAGGATCTATACGATATTTTTAGTGATGCAAATAGTATGTTAATGGGAATAATGACTTCTTGATGTTTAAAGACTATTGAATTTCATAACGTCACAAAGTAAATAAATTAAAAATTTTCCAAAGTTTTGACTAATTTTTATAAACTGCACAGAAGTTATCTATGTTTTAAATGTTACATGTATATAGAGATTCAATAGTGCAAAAATAACTTGGGACATAAATGTATAGTGAATTTAATATACGGAGGAACACAAATCCTCTTTAAAGAAAAAAGTTATGGTCTTTCCTAATCATTAATGATATGGGTGACAACTGCCAATGCAAGAATCATAGTTCCTGTTTTCTACTTTAACTTATTCTTTCATAGTAAGAAAAGGTATCAAAAATAAGGGTAATTACTTGTATATTAGGTCCACAATTGCAGTTGAACACCTTTTACCTTAACAACAAAGGTGAGTTGCTTGCTAAATTAACTGATAGGAAACATAGTAGTTTTTACTGAAATTTTCTCAATATTCTGTTCTTGATCATAAATTTTCATTTTGTTACATGTTCCTAAAAGTTAGCTTCTAAAAAGACGCAAGTGGCTTGTGTCTCATTATAAAGTATATGCGCAGGTGTTACATCATAACCTGATAAAGATGGTTCAAGTTTAGAAGATTAGTTTTTGGTTCTCTCTCTCTCTCTCTCTCTCTCTCTCTCTCTCTCTCTCTCTCTCTCTCTCTCTTTCTTTCTTTTTTCGTAACAGCCATGCACACAACTTTAAATTATCACCTCACACCGCTTGGTCTGATTTTTTTCATTAGTAGAGGGAAGGATAATCACACTTATTGTGTAACTCTCAGGTGTGTTATAAAATTTAATTGAAAGTTCAAATTTTGAAAGAACTTATAAATTGCAAAATGTTACATGAGTGTAATACTGTGCATCACATGTCCTCATTAAAATATAAACTCTTAAACTTCAAAATAATTGAAAATATCACTGAGGCAGATTTCCATATATTTCAAGTTTTCATATAACTCTACAAAAATATTTCTTTAAAAGCAGTTCCTACAAAAGATGTTGCTATATTTAACATACCACTGAATTAATTAGTGGATTTTGACCTATGGTTTTAAAATGTGTCTGCAATATTTACCAAAGAATAATATTAGTTATAATAGCCTTCGTCATGACTATGAATGAACTCAAAATTCATTTTTATAAAATTTAATCTAAACTTTATCAAATGTTCATTGTATATTAAAAACAAGTTATACCTTATTACAACTTCTGTTTCAAATAATGTCATTTATTTAATTGTATTAAAAGAGTATTAAGTAACTAATAAAATAGGGGAAGAAGTGAATTTTAAAACAGTATCATAAATATGAGAGTGATGCATAAATTTTCTTCCTTATGATATGCCCATAACTCTCAGTAAAGGCAATAAATCATGAATATTCATTGGACAGATAATCCCCAAATAAAACCTTTAGATGACATATTCAACGGTTTTGATATATTTTATATTAAGGAAATAGCAGCCCACAGTTTATATATTTGTCTTACATACATTCCAGGCTGTTTATATAAGACGCTGAATATTCTCTCATTTTATTTTTCACATCTCTCTGTCAGTCCATGAGAGAATACATAGACTGGCTTCTTTTGAGCAGTGTCATATGGAGGAGTGACGTAAAGAATGTCAGTACCTGTCAACTTTCCTGCTATTTGCAACATGGGAACAGCCTCACACGTCTTCGTGTCCCAGAGGGTATCCAAACAGGCCTGAGTGACTTATGAACAGTTGGTGTTTTATTCAGAGAATGCTTTCCAAGTTCAGAGTTCTAATTGGAGAAAAAAGAAAGCTGTGGTATATTTACACAACGGAATACTACTCAACTTTAAAAAAGAAAGAAATCTTACCTTTTGCAACAGCATAGATGAACCTGGAAGTTATTATGCTAACTGACATATGCCGGTCAGAGAAAGACAAGTACCATATAGTTTATATGTAGAATCTATGAACAAAAAATAATAACAAATGAAAATAGAAACAGACAGGAATACAGAGAATAGACTGACAGCTGTCAGAGAGGAGGGGGGCTGGGGGACTGGGTAAAAAAGGTGAAGGGATTAAGAAAAAACAAACTTATAGACACAGACAACAGTGTGTGATTACCAGAGGGAAAGTGGGGTGGGGGGAAGCAGAAGAGGGTAAAGGGGGGGATACATGGTGATAGAAGGAGATGTGACTTAGGGCAGTGAACACACAATACAATATACAAATGATGTAAAATAGAATGGTACACCTAAAACCCATATAACTTTATTAACCAATATCACCCCAATAAATTCAAATAAAAGTAAAAAAAATAAAATACAAAAATGATACTTAGGAAAACAGATGTTCAGTTTAGTGCAAAGAATGGATAATGGATATACCCTTGAATCAAAATGGATTTTTTTTTATTTTTATTATTTTTTTATTTATTTACTTTTGTTACAGATGTTTCTCCTTTTTTCCCCCATTGACACCCTCCTCCCCCTCCCTCCCTGCCCCGTCCCCAGTTTTGTTGTCCATGTCCATTGGTTATGAGTACATGCGTACAAGTTCTGTGTTCATCGCTCCCCTCCCCCACCCCCTCTTCTGGCAAATGTCAGTCTGTACCCTACTTCCATGTCTCTGGGACTACCCTGTTCCTCAGACTGTTATGTTCATTATATTCCAGAAATAAGTGAGATCATATGATATTTGTCTTTCTCTGCTTGGCTTGTTTCACTTAGGATAATAGTTTCCAGGTCCTCCCATGTCGTCGCAATGGATAAGAGATCTTTCTTTCTTACAGCTGCATAGTACTCCATTGTGTATATGTACCACAGCTTTTTTATCCATTCATCTACTGATGGACACTTGGGCTGTTTCCAGATCTTAGCTATTGTAAATAGCACTGCTATGAACATGGGGGTACATGTATTCTTTCTGATTGGTTACACCATACACAAGAATAAACTCAAAATGGATAAAAGACTTAAATGTGACTCATGAATCCATAAAAATCCTAGAAGAAAATGTAGGCAACAAAATTTCAGACATCATACGCAGCAAAATTTTCACTGATATATCACCTAAGGCAACAGAAACAAAGGAAAAAATGAACACATGGGACTACATCAAACTCAAAAGCTTCTGCACAGCAAAAGAAACAACCATCAAAGTGGAAAGGCAACCCACTGTATGGGAGAGCATAATTGCCTATGCTATATCAGATAAGGGACTAATTTCCAAAATATAGAGAGTGCTCATACATCTCAACAAAAGGAAGACAAAGAACCCAATTAAAAAATGGGCAAAATGGATTTTTATAAAAGAACAAAGTAAATATTTTTGTGTTCATATTATACCATATTAACACAATATTCTGGTCAAACATTAACAATTTAGTCAAAATTACAGAGAACACTCTATTTTCACCCATGGTGTAATCTAACAGATGCTAGGATGTTTGTAAAAATAACAGCATTTTTTGATGGAATTCATAGTTTTCAAAATGCTCCTAGCTTCATTAATTTTTCAATCTCAGGTCACTACACTCATTGGCATATTGACATAGCTAAAGGCAATTTTTATGCAGGTTCAGTAATGCAGAGAGGTAAGGCAATTAGCTCAGTTATTTGTCTACATTTATTGAATTCACAGAAAAGTTTTTCTTCTCCAAATAATTTGCATTTTAGACAGGCAAATGATACAGTTAAAACTATGATCACTGCAAATATCAGGTAACTCCCTTCTTCCTGTCTGGAGAGAGGAGTCATCTAAAACGAAATGATTGGTACCTGGCTGGTGTGGATTGAGAGGTCCTGGTTCAATTTCTGATCAGGGCACATGCCTGGGTTGCAGGCTCGATCCCCAGTAGGGGGCGTGCAGGAGGCAACTGAGCCATGTTCTCTCTCACATCGATGTTTCTATTTCTCTCTCCCTTCTTCTCTCTTAAAAAAAATCAATAAAAAAACATATTTTTAAAAAATAAATAAAAGGAAATGATTGGAAATGAGTATACCTGCATTTTCCTGAGCTGCTATTCCAGCATGCTCAGGTGGGACCATCCATGACTTATTAGGAATGTTTTACTCTTCATCTTCTGAACACAACCGAATATATGCATCAATCAGCCTTTCTCCTTGCTGCCAGCTGCTGGCCTCGCAGGTCTGCTTTTGAACTGTTAGTGAAGATGCTGAGCTCACTTCCTATTCTAATTCCCCCCATTTTACTTGAAAAGAAGTTATTGATGGAATTAAATAATTGCTTGTCAAGAGGCAATTATTAAGCATGTTGACTCAGTCATATTGAACAGTGTCCCCTTCAAAGAAAATTAATATAAACCAAAAGCATTCTTGAAAGTCTGGAAGACAGGCTTTGTGGATCAATTGCTTGATTGATCAATAAGTCCAAATACCATATCAACACTTGTAATTGTCTTCTTGACAGAAAGAATTGAAAGCCAGAGTCTGTGTTCACTTGAATAGAGGGAAACTAATACATGTAAATTGGTGGTGTCATATGTACGTAAGTGGAAGGAGGCTGAGGGAGGGGATTTGGGTGCATCCAATACTTTGCTATCACAGTCTATGATAAATAATTTTATACTTTCCCCTTATGAATATGCATAAAGATTTCTCTGGACACATGAAAAGATACTCATCCTAACTTCAGTGAGATGCCACTTCACACACATTAGGATGGTTATTATTAAAAAAGATAAAAAATTACAAATATTGGTGAGGATGTGAAGAATGTGGAATGTAAAAGATTACAGCCACTATAAAACCCGTATAGTGGTGCCTCAAAAAAAAGTTAAAAATAGAATTATGATATGTATTATGAGATTTATAAGTTACTTTGAATAATAATTGCCCAATACTGTACATTTTTTCAGTTTAACAAACTTATTTTAAAAATGTAGGCCAAAGGAATAATGGTTAAGCTGTGGTACATATATAAAATAGAATATTGTTCGGCCATAAAAAAAGAATGAAATATTGCCCATCCAGTGTGGCTCAGTGGATTGAGAATCATCCCATGAACTGAGAGGTCCTGGTTCAATTCCTGGTCAGGGCACATGCCTGGGTTGTGGGCTCCATCCCCACTAGGCAGCCAATGGATATTTCTCTCTCACATCGATGATTCTCTCTCTCCCTTCCAATCTTTCTTTAAAAATCAATAAAAATATATATATTTTAAAAAGAATGAAATATTAACCATTTGTGATAGCATGGATGGACCTAGAGGGTATTATGCTAGTGAAATAAGTCAGAGAAAAATAAGTACAATATGATTTAATTGTTATGTGTAATCTGCTCTTTCGCACTTTTTTACTGCAAATTACTTCAAGTAATTTGTGAGACCACCTGCTGGTCTTGGACAATGAAGTTATCAGCTATCTACTTTAAAAGTTTTCAAATATCATGTCTGAAATGTTGTTTGTTCATTTGCCAATTATACGGTATCCATAGTTGTATATATTCAATGACACTATATCCCCTCATTATAGAATTACCTCAATTAACAGGTATGAGCTCATCTAAAATATCTTTGTCATTTACCCCCAAATTGACTACATTTGAAATCTTATTTTCATTAGTTATCTTTAAAATTAAAATTAAGCAATTTGAAAATAAAATTAACCATCACAAATTGTTTTGGGCATTAATTCTCATTTTCCCAATGCATTTAAATCATGTCACACATAGAACATCAGAATGTATGTATATATATTTCCTATGTGATTCTATCAATTTACACACTCATTTAACAGTACGAGGGTTGGAGACATCCTACATTCTTGTTCACGTGTATATACACACAGAAAAACCAATTACATAGAGATACATATTTATATTACTCCATGCTATGTCATTTTCAGTATAATACAAATACATATATTTTGGATATGGTTTTAATAGGATTATGTGGATTTTGTTTTACTAAAATTGAATTAAAAATAAATCCACTAATAGTTTAAAGTAACCATATTAACTGAAATGATCAATGCCAGGAAAATGATAATACAGTATCTTTAAAAATATATTATCATAATTTATGTTTAATTAAAAAATTAATATTTGCCTAGAAGGACATTGAAAGAAAACACAACACCATGGTACTTTATGAAACTGTATAAATTACTCAAATATTATAAGAAATATATTTTTTATCATTCTATTTAGTATTTTAATCTAGTACTTCCTGAGACCACTTGTGAGTTTTAATAAATTTTATGAATCCTCTAAAAATGATTGAAATTTGACAATTTGTAATAAAATATGATATGCTTAAAATGATTAACATCAAACGTAGCTAGTTGACAAGGTCATTGAGAGTGATTAATTTTCAAAAATTTAATTTTATCTGAATGGTTGGACATGCCACTTTTTATTTTTATCATCAAGTATACCTGTCAAGGAAATATTTTTCAATTCAATAATACTAGAATGAGGCTGTGCACAGCGCTGTCTTCATGGGTCTATCTTCCTAGTAACCTATAGGTGGAGTGGATGCCTTGCTATTATCTTCCCATGATGGAAAGCCAAATTGTCTAAATTAATATTGCTGAGTAAAAAGTGATACACAGAAAGATCATGTGTTTCAGTGATTGAGTGGCCTATGATTAGAAGCTACTTTAATTTTATTTATTTATATATTTATTTTAGAGAGGGAGGAAGGGAGAGATACATAGAAACATCAATATGAGAGAGAAACATTGATCAGCTGCCTCCTGCATGCCCCCTACTGGGGATAAAGCCCGCAACCCAGGCATGTGCCCTGACTGGGAATCGAACCCGGACCTCTAAAGCCATGGGAGGACACTCAATCCACTGAGCCACACCGGCAGGGCTAGAAGCTACTTTATAAATAAGAATAAATATTCCCAGATTACCTTATATTATGAATAATTTTAAGAAGTGAAAATAGTATAACTAAGAAAATTTCATATTTGTATGTGTGGAGGAGAAAGCAATATGTTTTGTACTTAAATTTAATTCAATTTAATATATGTGTATTCACTCCTCTGAAAGTGTGTGGTGTGCTAGCTTCTGAAAACCATATAGATGAAGAACACTCAACCTTGTGTGCTTTTTGAAGAACTTAGTCCAGAAATGAAAATAAGGCATGTGTTAATATAGGGGAAAGAAGTAACCAAGTCACTAGATTATATGGTTCTTAATATGCTAAATTCTTTATTTAAGACTTGTTATTTATTTATTTATTTATTTATTTATTTATTTATTTATTTATTTATTTTTGAGAGAGAGAGAAAAAAGAGAGTGAGAGAAACATCAATCTGTTGTTCCATTTATTTGTGCATGTATTGGTTGATTCTTCTATGTGCCCTGACCAGGGATGAATCTGCAACTTTGGTGTATGGGGACATCACTGGAGAGGAAATCTTTTTCTGCCAAGGGCCATTTAGATATTTATAACATATTCACAGGCCATACAAAATTATCAACTTAAAAATTAGCCTGCTATATTTGGTCAGGCTAATTTGGTGAGACCTGTGATGTTAGCTGGTATTGATTTCTCTGACAATATAAGGCCGGTGGGCCTGGACATTCCCCACCCCTACAGGGCCCAGCCAGGGCCTATTTGCTTCATTGTTGACAAGACTGTGGCTGAATCTGGTGACACTGATCATTTGTCCCTACTAGATCAGCTACCATCACCTTTCCAGGCAAAATATTTAACTGATATTGGCATAATCCACAGGAAACATCTTGTCCAGATCCCTCAAGGCATCAAATGCATAATAAGATCATAAGACTCAAGGCCTCATTATCCCCATACTAGTCCCTGTAATACCCTTAATTCGTCTATAAGAAAACACAATGGCTGGACATGGAGGTGTGTCCAGGGCTTCTGGGCAATAAACAACATTGTTATTCCCCAACATGGTGTTGCTCCTAACCCCACTCACTACTGACATTCATTCCCATTAAAAGCAAATTTTTTACTGTAATTTATTTATGAGGTGCATTTTTAGTATTCCATTTACAAAGACTAGCCAATACTTATTGGCTTTTACTGGAAAGGCAATTTAATGTCTGCTCAGTTCTGCTGTGAACCTAAAATTTCTCAAAAAAAAAAAAATCTTCTTTATAAAGACCACAGAGGTAGTCATTTAAAGTGTGAACGTGTATTATTTATGTTTTGCATTGTTTACGTTCTCACAGAAATTTTCTTAGATTTGGGACTAATTACTGATGCCTAGGTCAAGCTTTATCTAGAGTTTAGTCCTTTGAGAACCTGTGGGTGTTAACAGAAGTGTTTTGTAGGAACTTAGTCACTTCAATTCGCTCTTGACATTCTTCATTTCATCCTAGCGACACATTAGTTCTCTCCCTCATTCTGAGCCATTTGGTGGCAGCCAGGACTTTGTCCACTCATGTAGACTCTGTAAAAACAAAAATAAGTTTATTAATGCCTTATGTATACATATACGCCTTATGTATACATATATGCCTATGTATTCATATGATCTAACTGTGACATTTTTTAAACTACAGACAGCTGGTTTGAAGAAGATAGCTTTATAAATGTGAGAGAATTTACTTGGAGGTCATCTTCAGAGCAGACTACATTTAAGGTTTTTTCTTTTTTGTAATAATACCAAATCAACACTAGAAAACTACCCTAAGCCCCGGAGGCACTTTAACCCAATTATCTGTATGAATCTATCCAATATATTTTCAGTCACCAGAGCTGTTGTATTAGGCATTTCTATTCTTCAATGTCAGTTCTCATTAACACACTGGTTCTGTTACTGTCATTGATGACTTCTCCATTGTCATTTTACTTCATTAACTGATTATTTTCTAATTGCTATTTTATTCCACACTTTGATTCATCAGCTTTTAATGTTCCACTTAATTGATTTCTTTATCTAAATGATGTGAGAGAAAATGGCGCTGAATTAATCATTTAGCTTCTGATTTCTGATATAGTGAGAACTTATTTTGATTGTTCCATTTTCTACATAGCAAAGCTAAAGGAATATATTTGCAGTCTATTTGAACATCTTGTATTAAAACGCTTCTTACTCCTTGCCTTTTTCAAATTCTTTTAAAAGTCAAACAGCTGATTTTAAAAGTTATATAATTTCTTATTTTTATTCTATATTACTTAACAAGATCTTAAATCATAACTCATATTGTATACATTTAGGAAAAATTTTAAATAAAAAACTTGTGGATAAAAGAAATTGGCAATTAAAGAGTGTGTTGAGGACTTTATCAGCCAACTTAGGGCTACTAAATATTAATTTTAAGGAAAATTAAAACAGTAATTATAAAATGCTAAAGTTCAACTGACTTTCAATAATGTTCTTCTGTTTTTGAATGCTAGTTACCTTTATTTTTCTTAATTTTTCAATTACAGTTGACATTCAATATTATTTTATGTTAGTTTCAGGTGTACAGCGGAGTGGTTATGTTTAACGTTTTCTTTTTAAAAATGTATGTTTATTGTTGAAAGTATTACTGTTTAACATTTTCTTATTAAAATACTCCCTGAGGCGAAATCTGGGCCACAGAGAGTTAACATGACTAATTTCATGCTGCAAATAAGTCACAGGACTGAAAGTCACATCAAGCTGTGCAAAACATAAATGTCTGAGTTCTATCTATATGCTTAGGTAACGAATGATGTGAAATCAGAAGTCAGGTTAAATATATGGTGCTGGGAAAAGAAAGACTGTTAACTCTTCACTCTAACACAGCCATCTCTGATATCATCATTGACAAAGTCGTAGGAGATTCCAAACATTCTGCATCTTTGTTAAGCATGAAGCATGAGAATCTTAGTCAAAGCTGGGAACCCAGTGAATAGAGTAGAAACTCAGGCGTAGTATGTCTCACCCCAAGTTTTCACCACTTTCTTGCAAGGATACAGTTTCAATTGTCACATGACCCACTAGAGTCAGGGGTGGGGAATGTCTGGCCCACGGGCCACATAAGGTCCGCAAAATCAATACCAGCAAACATCACACGCCTCACCAAATTAGCCTGACCAAATATAGCAGGATAATTTTTAAGTTGATAATTTTGTATGACCCTCAAATGTAATAAATATCCAAATGGCCCTTGTCAGGGAAAAGGTTCCCCACCTGAGACTGCCTTCCTTATTCAAAGTGGGAGAATTTTTGTGGTACCCCTTGATCTCAAAGGTTGTCCCTCCTTCTTGTCTTCTTTAATGATATGTCTGCAAGTAGCTTAAGCTTCAAAATGCCTTAGGCAAATCATCAGAAAAGGGGAATGTTGGACAATTTGATTCAATTTGAGCTGAAGAGAGCAAAATACTTTGAGAAATTTTAATTATTCATTAAATGATTCTTCCATTTAAGAAAACAAGTAATTCCCATACAGCATTGTATATGCTGTAGTAATAAGTGTACAATAAGCACAAAAAGTCTTGAGAACAATTTATTTGGGCAAAGGGCATCATGACATTTTAGGTGAATTTTTTTTTTTAAATTTGGGATTTTATTCTTTTAGAGGAGTTTTGAGGTTCACAACATGATTTAGGGAAGGTACAGAAATTTACCACATATTTCTTACCCCAAAACATACATATGTCCCCATCCCCAGGCTGGATTTGTTAAGACTAATTAGGAATATAACTAGAAAACAAAATGAGGAGCTGTGCTCCTGGAAGTGACTTGTGGAAACACAGGGGAAACAGGTCCTATGACACGTTGCAGAGTCTATGTTAGTTATGCCAAAGGAAGCCATCTGAAGATGAGCAGTAAGAGGTGGGCTGGGAGGTCAGCAGCAGCCACAGGATCAAGGACAATTGTACCATGCACAGATGTGTAGCCTTTTCATATTGACATTGTTATGTCCTTACTATCTGTGTCCCTCCAAATTCCTATGTTGAAAGCAGACCCACTGATTTGATGGTATTAGGAAGTGAGGCTTTGGGGAGTAAGTTAGGATTAAGTAGGTAAGGAGGGTGAAGCCTTCAGGAATGGAATTATTGTCTTTATCAGAGTCAAGAGAGTTCGCTTCCCCTCTCTGCTCTCTCTGAAATTCAATTTTAAAGTAATTTAAACTGTGATTCATTTAGGAAAATTTTGTCTCAGAATGGGTCAACTAAAAACGTTTTTGCAAAAACAAAGTTTGTTGAGATTTTGGGTTGTGCTGCACTACACTCTGTGTAAAGACAATTTCTTTTTATAAATATTTTTTCTTTATTGATTTTAAAGAGAGAGGAAGGGAGAGGGAGAAAGAGATAGAAACATCGATGAGAGAGAATATTGATTGACCGCCTCCTGCATGTCCCCCACTGGGGATCAGGCCCACAACCTGGGCATGTGTCCTGACTGGGAATCGAACCGGTGACCTCTTGGTGCATGGGTCAATACTCAACCAGTGAGCCACACCGGTTGGGCAAGACAACTTCTTAATATCTCCTGGGTCATCTGCAAATCTTAAAGGCAGATTTCTTGAAAAATCTGAAGAGAACATAAATACAGATTTTTCAAAAAAATCTTTTAAAAAATCTTCAATGATGTGTGTGGTTTCCAGTTTTCACAATATTTATTGGCTTAGGACTGGCAATACCAATTGTTTAGATGTCCATTTAGTTTAAGACAGTGTTATAGCTTCATTTTTTTGTTGTGGTTGTGTATATATTTAATACAGAAAAGAAAAAAAAAAACCCTATTTACCACTAACATACTAAATGCTTTTTTCCAAAGTAAGGTATTTTTCTTTATTTCTCTGAAATTCACTGAGGTTCTAACAGATTTTTGAAGTTATTTATTCTATTTATGGGATTTCAAAAATGACATTTTGAATCATATGGAACATTATTTTGTTTCATTATGTCAAAACATTTTGAATTCTTTTGATAATTATAAACAGTTGATTTTTTCAATATAACAACACTGAGATGGCTGATGTTCAGGAAATATATGCTAGAAATGATGCTATGCAATTTTAGATATTCCAACTCTGAGTAGCTCAACCCTTAATCTAAGAACATATAATCCATTAAATAGACACAGAAGGAATATAGCTCAATATAGCACAAATTAGAATTAGTCATGATTTTCAGCCTAACTTCTGGAAACAGATGTTCTAGAATATTTCTGTTTGTTTTTTCTACGCCAAGTCGATTATAGCCCTTAAGGTCTGAGATTTAAATAGAATACAGTGTAAACAGATTAGAGGCCCAAATTAAGAAGAGTGAATTTTGATGAACACAATCATTATTCAGATGTTTCTTACCAAATGGCTTAACATCTCTTAAAAAAATACTTTACTCGTGCTTAGTTAGTGAAAGAGATGTTGAAAGGAATAATGACTAAATTGTCCTGAATATTCTTTCACACTGAGCAGAACCAAATTGTTTCCACCATCAATTTTTATGAAAATAAAATAAAGCTCATTGCCATGAGTTAGAATAATAAGAAATAGCAGCTTTGTTAGACAGGTGGTTTAATAACCTTCCTAATGAAGGTCAGCTTCCCATTCTAGGTCCTTTTCTGGACTGACCCAAGAAGAAAACAAAATGATTTACCCTGACAGTAAAATTTCCCATAATGAATTTCAAAACTTTGGCAGGTGCTTCATAATATCTTTCAAGTTCAAGCCCAGACTGTCTTCTTCACCACTCTAAACAGTCATCCGTTACCTCATACTGACTGTTGGAATAGTCTTCCAAATATTGCTTTACTCTCTGGCCTTCCACACTCCAAAATATCTTTCAAACTACTTCTAAACCAATATTCATTTGACATCATACTGAAAACATTATTTCCTTATGTTCAAGAATCAAAGATGGATTATTTATTTCAGGTAAAATGTAGTGTCATATTTTAACGCCTTTTCAATGCAGATCCCATCCAAGGTCTTTTTTATTCTTCAAAATAAGTCACTGTTTCATTCAGATCACACTTAATGTTTGTAACTACTGTGCTATGGATGGAAAGGTTTCTGCCCCCCACCCCCCACAATTCATATGTTATAATGCTAAACCCCAATGTGGTGGTTTTAAGAGGCGGACCTTTGGAGGTAATTAAGTCATGAAGGTGAAGCTCTCTTAAATATGATTAGAGCTCTTCTAAGAGATGCAGGAAACGTACTCTTTTACTCTCTGATCTCACTCACGTGGGGACGGAAGGAGAATACTGCCATCTGCAAACCAGAAATGCGCTCTCACCTCACAACAGATCAGCCAGTGCCTTGATTTTGGACTTCCCAGTCTCTAGAACTGTAGCAAATAAATTTTTGTTTTTTAAACTATCCAGTCTATGGTGATTTGCTACAGCAGCCTGGACTACAAGCAATGCCTTATATTTATCTATTATACCCATTTGCTCATAAGTTTTCCTAGCAAAGAATGCCCTTATTTCTCCTCCCATAAAATTACATCTACTTTTATGTCCTACATTCTACAGTGTACTTTATACCCAAACCAAACTGGTTTATTACTTTGTTTAGCCAGTATACATTTCTCTTCAGAAGTTTAAAAAATGTTTAGATTTCTTAAGTTCCTTAGGGATAAAGGGCAATATGTTTTAATTCTTTGTAATTCTCTAAAGTGTCTAATGCCATCTTTAGCTTATAGGAGATAGTTCACCTACCTTAATCTCTCATTCTCCCATGATGTACTAATTTTCAACAGGTAAGTTTACATATTAAATCAGGAAAATAGAAGATACCAGAGGCATTTCAATTATCCTCCTTCTACAAAACATACAAATCTAATTTTTAAAAAGCAGTAGCCCTTATCTTATTTAAGGCCAGCAACTCTACTTATGCTGTGGTTCTCATCCATTCATCTTCACAGCTATGAATTACACATTTCTTCCTTCATGTTTACATTTTCCACAACTGGTTACTTCTCATCAGCTTAGAGTAAAATGTCTGCTTCCACACCACATGGTTCTGACCCATGCAGTCTTCTTTCCTCTCTATACTTTGGTCCCATCATCTGTGTACTAAGTATTTCCGAAACTATTCCCAGCCAGACTTCTTTTATGAGCATCAGACAGCGTATCCAATGGCTTATGAAAGTAATCACCACTTGGATGACTCAAACATGCATAAAACCAGATTTGTGATGCCCATAAACCTTGTTCTCTCTCAGAAAATGTTAAAACCATCAAGCCAGAAACCTAGAAGTCATCTGTGAGTATATTCTTGTTCTCACCCCACAAAGAAAATAAATCTGGATCTCGTCATTTTTACCTTCTAATTACCATTGACAGCCATCTGCTTTTCTTCTGTCTCCATTAGTCTACTTATTTCTCAATAAATTGTAATCTGGCTTTTGTTTGCTACATTCTAAGGAAATCACTCACTATTATTGTGTTAGAGGGAGGGAGGGAGGGAGAGAGAGAGAGAGAGAGAGAGAGAGAGAGAGAGAGAGAGAGAACATATTGTCTGCAATGCAAGTTGAAAACCCAAGAAAGCTGGTGGTGTAATTCATTCCAAATCTGAAGATCTGAAAACAAGGGAAGCCAATGGTGTTAATTCCAGTCTGTAGGCTAGACAAAATGAGATATGATGCCTCAGTCCAATCAGCATTTTATTCAATATATTCAGGCCTAATGGATTGGATAGTACCCAACTCACAATGGGAAGAGCAATTTACTTCACTGAGTCGACTGATTCAATGCTAATCTGATCCAAAAATACCCTCTTGACACACCCAGAAATGAAGTTTAATCTGGGTACCGCATGGCAGGTCAAGTTAACGTGTAAAATTAACCATCACTAATGTTATATTTTATTACTTGAACAACATATCAATTTTGGCTTCATGATAAATAATCACCTGTTTATAAGCCAGGCTTTGCTATAATTGATCTGTTTTGCTTAGTTATAAGAACCAATGAAAAAGGTCAGAGTAGAATCATTTATTTTTTCTGATCTTAAGAAATAACAAAATAAACTAATTATAATAACATTATATGGTTTCCTCAATAAATATGATCTATTTTATTGTATATCAGCATAGGCAAACAAAAAACCAAACACAAAGATATAGTTTTCTCTTTTTCTTCACAGTGAGACACATTGATTGAAATTTTTGAGGCTTATTTGAAAACTAGACTTAGTGAGTTTTATCCTCCTTAACTGAAAGAAAAGAATAATGTTAATATAAAGAGAATTTAATTGGCACATTAAGCGTTTCCCTTAATTCAGTGATCCTATCCTTATATTTATATTCTGTATGAGAATATGCCCTATACTTGTTTATGATAGAATATCATATAGAATTTTCATTTTCCATCTGTTAAATTATTTAGCCTTCGGAAATTTTAATGAATCAAATATCACGTGAACATCATGAATGTGTATCTTTTATGCAGAAATGATTTCATTTCTATTTGAAGCTAAAATAGGTATGCTTTCAGAGCATTTATTTGCAAAGGCAAAATTTCTTTCTTCCTTCTTTTACCCTAAGGTTTAACTGTGTTTTTATTTGTCATATAATATAATAAAATATGACAACATGAGATTGATAACAAAGGAATTTTTTTACATTCATTCAGTAAAAGAACAAAAAACATGTTATTTAATTCCTTTGGAAATACCATCATTAAAAATGATAGTATAAATCAAGATGTTACTCTTTAAATACAGTTTTTTTAGAAAATATGTGGCTACTTTTCAAATCAAGTTCTGAACTGATCATTTCTTGTGTCCTACACTGTTCAAAAATTCAATAGCCAAGAAATTTAATCACATTTTGATTTAAATTTTAGTACATTGTTAAGTACTGCTACTTAATGTAATATTTGGTATATTATTCTATGGTTCCAACTGTAATTTTCTGAAATTAAATTTGTTAAAATATTACTAAATTTAATTTGAGAGATAAATACCAGCTAAAGTTACTGAGAACTTAAAGAGCACTGTAGGAAGATACAGTCAATATGCCTGCCCTTCTTAAAATTAAAAAAAAAAAAATATTTTAATGATACCATAATGACTATTACCGGTTGATTGTATCCCCCTCCAAAAAGATATGTTGAAACTCTAACTACCAATGCCTCAGAATGTGACCTTACTTATCTATATCACTGCAGATGTAATTCCAAGATGAGGTGATACTGCAGTAGAGTGAGACCCTAGTCCAATACTACTGATGTCCTTATAAAATGACCATATGAAGATGAAGACACACAGGAAGAATGCCATGTGAAGATGGAAGCAAAGATTGGAACAATGCATCTAAAAGCCGAAGAATGCCCGGAAATGCTGGCTGTCACCAGAAGCTGGGAGAGGGGCCTGGAAAAGATTCTGTCTAAAAGCTCTCAGAAGAACCAACCCAGTTACAAGCGATTTTGGACTTGTAGCTTCCAGAGCTGTAAGAGAATCAATTTCTGGGTTTTTTTTTGTTTGTTTGTTTGTTTTTTTTTTGTGTGTGTGTGTGTGTGTGTGTGTGTGTGTGTGTGACAACATAGATTTTAATTTTTTTCCTAAAACTCATCTTTATTGTTGAATGTATTACAGATGTCTCCCTCTTTTTTCCCCATTGACACCCTCCTCCCCAATCTCGCTTCTCTCTAACCTTCCCCACACTATTGTCGGTGTCCATTGTTTATGCTTATATGCATAGAAGTTCTTTGGTTTATCTCACCCCACCCTCCCTCCCCCCTTCCCCTTGAGGTTCATCAGTCTAGCAACCAATTTGTACTTCTTAATTCCTTCATCTTTTTCACCCATCCCCCCAGCCCCTGCCCATCTGGCAAGCAACAAAAATTTCTCTGTATCTATGAGTCTGTTTCTGTTCTGCTTGCTCTTTTTCTTTGTAGATTCAGTTGTTGATAGATATGTATTAATTGCCATTTTATTGTTCATATTTTTGTTCTTCTCCTTCAAGAAGACCCTTCAACATTTCATATAATACTGGTTTGGTGGTGATAAACTCCTTTAGCTTTTTCTTGTCTGGGAAACTCTTGATATGTCCATCAATTCTAAATGATAGCTTTGCACGATAGAGTAGCCTTGTTTGTAGGTCGTTGCTTTACATCACCTTGAATATCTCTTGCCACTCCTTTCTGGCCTGCAAAGTTTCTTTAGAGAAATCAGCTGACAGTCTTATGGGAGTTCCTTTGCAGGTAACTAACTGCTGTTTTCTTGCTGCTTTTAAGATTCTCTCTTTGTCTTGAACCTTTTGCATTTTGATGATGATGTGTCTTGGTGTGGGCCTCTTGGGGTTCATCTTGTTTGGAACTCTCTGTGCTTCCTAGACTTGCATATCTGTTTCCTTCACCAAGTTAGGGAAGTTTTCTGTCATTATTGTTTCAAATAGGTTTTCAATTTCTTGTTCTCTCTCTTCTCCTTCTGGCACCCCTATGATGCAAATGTTGGCATGCTTGAGAGTTGTCCCAGAGGCAACTTACACTATCCTCATCTCTTTGGATTCCTTTTTCTTTATGCTGTTCTGATTGGGTGTTTTTTGCTTCCTTATATTCCAAATCAATGGTTTGCTTCTTGGCTTTACCTACTCTACTATTGATTCCCTGTAAATTATTCTTTATTTCAGTTAGTGCATCCTTCATTTCTGACTGGTCTTTTTTTATGATGTTGATGTTCTCACTAATTCCTTGGAGGTCTCCTTCAGTTCCTTAAAGGTCGCACTAAGTTTTCTGAATGTCTCACCAAGTTCCTTCAGCAACCTTACAACCTGTGTTTTGAACTCTGCATCTGATTGATTGCTTATCTCCATTTTATTTAATTCTTTTCTTGGAGTTTTGTTTTTTTCTTTCATTTGGGACATGTTTCTTTGTCTCCTCATTCTGGCTGCTTCCCTGTGATTTGTTCTATGTATTAGGTAGAGTTGCTATGTCTCCAAGGCTTTGTAGGGTGGCCTATTATTGTAGGTGTCCTGTAGGATCCAGTGGCACGGCCTCCCTGATCACTCCAGCTGGGCCCTTGAGGTGCACCCTTAGTGTAGACACCCTTTTGTTGTAATTGAGTCTTGATTGCTATTGGCATGTCAGTGGGAGGGATTTACTCAGGCTGATCAGCTGCAAGAACTGGCTGTCCCCACTGACCACTGGCCTCTGACTCCCTTGGAGGATCAGCTGTGTAGGGGCCCACCACCAAGAGCAAGACTTACTTCATCAGGGCTCTGGTATCCACTGAGTCCGCTCATTGACTGTGTCACTTGTGGAGGTGGTTGGGTGGTAGTGTTTCCATGTGGTCTGAATCTGTCCACTGGGTGGTGGCTCTGGGGCAAGGTCAGCCACTGCCTGTGTTCTATCTGGGGCCACCAACATAAGCTACAAAGTGATTTGTAGACTGCTGCTTCTTGTGCTGGGCTTGGATATGCCCAGGTAAAGCCAAGTTGTGAACCAAGGCTGGCTGCTTCTAGTTCCAGGCCTCGGGCCACTTAGCAAGAAGTATGGGGCTTGCTGAGACCAGATGCTGCTTGTTTGAGAGATTTTAGGAAACTCTGAAGCAGGATCCAAGACACGCCAATCTTATGGTAAAGCCTTTGGAAACAGCTTGGGTGGGCCTGAAAGTTGGGTGGGGCGGGGCCTCAGGGAATCACCAGGGCGGGGCAAACAGTGTGAGCCAGGTTGCTGGAGTACCAGAAATGGCGCCATCTGCCTGCCCTGTGGGGAAGGGCTCACCAAAGGAACATCAGCCTCTGCCAGCACGTCTGTTTGGGAGAAAGCCGCCTCTCCAGCCCTCATCCGGAGGCCAAACAGCTTGGTCTTCCCTGTATGTCTCTGGCGCCTCTCAAGCTGCCTTCCCTCTGAGCTTAGAGGAAGCAAGTCTGAGTAAGTCCGTGTGCGGGCCCTTTAAGAGGAGCCGCCTGGGGCTCCAGTTGCCTCAGCCTCCCTCAGCCTCAGTTCCCGCTGGTTTTTCCAGCCAGAAGTGATGGGGACTTGTCTTCCTGGCACTGGAACCCTGAGCCGGATGCCTGGTGTGGGATGGGGATCCTTCACCTCACTCCTCAGGGAGGACCTTTCCAGCCGAGGTGTCCTCCTGATTTTTATCCACCACACGTGGGTGTGGGACCAGCCCCTCCGCCTCCGCCCTCCTCTCAGTCTCGGTGTGGCTGCTGCTTTAATTCCGTAGTTGTAGGACTTCCATTCAGCTCGATGTCAGGCAGTTCTGAATGTTCTGTAGTTTAGTTGGAATTTTGATGTGGTTGTGTGAGGAGGTGATACCGCAGTTTACCTGCGATACCGCGTTTACCTACGCCACCATCTTCAAATTCTGTTGTTTTAAGCAAAGCAGCAAGAGGTAGGAGCATTCTGACTAAAAGAGGCCAGCAGCTATGTACATATGAGCATGGCATATACAGACAAGCACACGTATACATACGTACCCCCATCCCTTACAGGTGCATATATGTTCTTCTCTTGGCCAAAGTTCTGCCACTTTGTAACCCTATTTTAAAGGCTTAAATTATATTTGGAATATATTAATAAAAACTCTGTTGTTTGAGTGTGTCAAAACCTGACCTGATCAATCAGAACATGCGCATTTATTACATTTTTTTAATGAACATTGGAAATCAACACTAACTGGAGGAAGGGGAGTCCTGTGTGTCTCCTCAATCACAGTCTCACTTACATATAGACATGCAATGACTGTGAGGCTTGTTCTGTGTGCTTAATATAGTCTCACTTGTGTCCTTCTAGGATCTCTGTCTGCACCTTGAAAAAATGTTTATTCAAGTCATTAAGGCATATTACATGGGTAAGACTACTTATCTATATAAACCAACAATAGGCAACCAGAAATCTTCAAATCTGTAATTGTATATAAGACTATATTTCTAATCAAGTATCAAAGATCATTCTAAAGAGTGAAGGATAAAGGTATTGCTAGATAGCTTATATCTTGTTCATCATATGAGTGGTATATCTCTACAGTATTATAGACAACCCATGCAGTTGAAACACTTTCAAAATTAAAAATAATAATAGTAAATATAATCATAATCTAATTAAAAAGTGACCAATTTCAAAATGAACAACCCCTGAAAATTTATTTCTATGAAAAAACAAAACCTCTAAACCATTATCTGTAAGCCCTTATTAGTTAGAAGTAAAGATGGCAGAAACATTAACCAGCTGATTCTGAGGTATAGCCTTTTCTAGAAATCATAGCTCACAGAACCTGAAGAGTGTTTTCCCAATTACAGACACTAATGTGCACATCAAATAGTTCACACTTGACTCGGTTTTCAGCTATGACAGACTAGATCTTTGAGAGCAAATCTCCCACCAAGAACAATAGGAAATGTATATCTGTTTGAAGGCATCAGAATAACAATTAGTCAATGAGAACTGAAGGATAAAATATTTTAGACAGAAGAGTGCAAAGAAAATACTCAAATTCAGCTCTGTTTTTCCCCTGAGACATTTTCCAATATTTAAGTGGCCATCAAGATATTGAGAAAGTGAGGGAGCTGTCAGCAGTCCCACTAAGCTGGGAGACCGCAATTAAAGTTCAGCGTTCACCGAGGAGGAGGAGCCCGGGCAAACACGTGTGTTTTTCTGTTAGGAGCCCTGAAGGGCTGGCTACTGCTTGGAAGTAAGAGTGAAATGGAAATAGATAAACCTGCTCAAAGATTCAAATTCAAGATAGTCATTAGCTCAATCCCAGAATGGATTAGGATGAAAAGCTCCTGCCCTATGTCTCCAAAGAGATAATTCTCTCTAGAGCAAAATGAAGTCATTTAGAGTCTCCTGGTTTTTAAAAAAATTTTCCAACATATTATTGTGCTTCATTTTTAAAAATCTGGTAAAAAGAGACAAAATAAAATAGCCAACAATAATGTAAAATAGCCCATTAATCATTATAATATTTATTACATATTAAGGGTACACTATTTTTAAATATTAGACTTAATAAAATATATAAGTATAAAATTATTTTCTCCTGTATTTCAAATGTTTAATTATGATTACTACAAGACATTCAATCACATATGTGGCTTGCATCATGTTTTTTGGGGGGGCGGTACCACATAAAGGGTACAAATGAGAAGTTTATGCATTTTTATCCTCCTAGAATTAGTAGAAACTCATTATTTCACTGTTGGATAAATAATTTAGTAGCAAAATAAGATTCCCCCTAAACCAAGAGCTGTGAAAGAAATGCATTTTAAACTAAAAGTTAAAAAGGTGGCCTGCTAATATTTGATTAAAATATATATATACACACACACACACACACACACACACACACACACACACTCAGGGTGGTCATTAAGATGCAAAATACATGTTATATATTGATAACAGTAAACAAAAAAGTCTATAATGGCAAAGAAGGATTTAAAATTTGGGGGAAATAGGAAAAAATTGGATTATGAAGTGCACATGTACCGTGAATATAATTTTTGAAATGGTCTAAAGGAGAGTGTGGATTATAAATAGTTGTTGAGTCAAGACATTTACATTTCTGCATTCCAAAATAGCGGTCCACACTTGAGATCTGTCAAGTAATTAATAAATAGAATTAGTTCCTCTGTTATGTGCATTAGATAAAATCACTTTGCGATATTCAATTTATCATTATGAAGATAAGTAAATGTCGAGTGAGAATCTCTGTGCCTCCACTATTTCCTGTCCAAAAAGTGATTTTAATTTAAAGCACTGGAAGGGCAATGGTTTGAAGCCATTCATTTGTACTTTTACCCCTCTGAAATAAGGGTCCCTGGACATTTTTATTTAGTCTGATATCACACATCTTTCCAACTCTCCTTGGCATACTCACATTACTAAAAAAAAACCAGTGAATATAATTTCTTCTTTTTTAAATGTGTTAATGCCTAGGGTAATATGTATTGGCCAAATTAACTTAAAATTTAGAGACCTGTTTCTCTAACTCAATAATCTTCCCAGTAGCACAGATAATGTATGATTTACAATTGTGTAATGGAAATTAATCTTGAAACACCACTATCATCATTTCCAACATTATTGTTCCCTAATTAGAGCACAACCTGCATTGTTATTGCTTTAACTAAAGATCAATTTCTCAATCATTGAATTACATAAAGCCCTGAGAGGGATAATACACATTATCTCTGTCTTCGATTTGCTAGAGTTTTCTAGCCTGTCAGTACATCTAGATTTAGAATAAATGTAAATGCAGTAGCTTATTTTTAATCTGTGAGGAGATCTGACAGTTGACGTTTTATAATGATGAGTATCTTTGCCACCTCTGCTCACGGATCTTGGAGAACGCAGTATCATTCTGCAGATTTCCATTTTATAACACACCCACACAGACAGGGTATTTCTGCCCAGCTACTGCTGTTGCTCCAAGTTCCTTAATCTTTTTCAGATGTCATGAACAAAACATAATTTCTTCTTTTTATTTCTGTTATTTTAAGTTGGGGGAGGGGAGTCATTTTTGATTCCTCTAGAAGCCCATTAATTTTTACTTTGACAAATAAAAACACCAAGTCCCCACATCATTATCATATGTCAACTGATAAACAGCAGAGTAAAAGGTCCACTAAACTGTCAGTAGAAATCCTTATGTGCAAATCTTCTTTCTTATAAATAAAATTAAAATCTCACAAGGTAACTTTTTTAGACATTGATTGGTCTTACTAGGCCTGTGGTCTATATGAAGGTGTGCCAGTGGATCTTCCTGAGAGAAATAATTGGCCATTTATCTGGAGAGTTAGCTGAGAGCCTCGACTTTACTGTTTTCAGGATGCACCTCGGGTTTTGAGTTGCGGCCATGCTTTTTTCTGGGCACCTTCCAGGCAGTGGCTGTGCATGGTCAGGATCCTAATGCCTGGGTATTTCTGCCAAAGTGAAACTTCTCTAACAGGCAATTTTGCTTCCAAGACTTGGTCAAATATGTGAACTAGTCTGAGGTTTATTCATACAACTCTTTCTCAGACTTTCTTCTCACCAATTTTTCAATCATGTTCCTTCCAAGTCCATGACCATCCAGCCAAATCATTAGCCACAGCTCACGGGTCAGTATATATTCACCCATCTGGCCATTTCACCTTCTAAAGTGAGCAAATAGGTGCACTGCCCCAAGTTCTGCTCACCAGGAGGATTTCCCTTTACTGCCATCTTTTGGAGACATCCAAGAAAAAAGCTGCAGTGATAAAACTATCCACCGTTGGGTTGTTCCTGGATATTGTGCAGAACTGTCTGTAAACCAGGTCCTTGTCTTATCTCCCTCTGTCAGCTGATCATAGGATACTCACAAGAGGACATAGGTTCAGGCTAAAAGAAAGAAAAGAGTGTGGCAGGATTGGGATGGTGAGCATCTGGACCACTTCTTCACATAATTTCTTGTGCCTTCAGGGACCGCTCGAGCTGATCTCATACACACCACTTTCCTTTGATGATAGAGTGTTTCTGCTCATGCCTGACATTATGGTTTGGTGGACACAATAGCATTCAGTTCATAACAGGCAATCGCACGGTAACTTAATAACCCATGTTGAAGAGTTCAGTTTCAACTAAGGCTTATTAGGAGGCCAAGAATTATTTCTCAAAAGGAGAGTAGTTATCTGCAAAGGACAACAGGAGATTTGCTCCAAAATACTAAAGATCTACAGTGTGATTCACCTGTAGGACTTGACAAATCTCCAAACAATATTCCTATTTACCACTGACCCTTCAAGCACCATTAAATCAACTAGATTATATGGCCCAAGTAGCAGAGCAGTTAGCATGGCAGCCTGGACCTGTTGCAGAGCTTTCTTTTGTTCTGGGCCTCACTTAAAATTAGCACCTTTTCATGTCACTCAGTAAATGGACTGGCATAGCAGATTCAAATAAGAAATATGTTTCCTCAAAAATCTAGAGGCCCACTAGATATTATGCTTTTGTTTTGGTTGTAGGCTAGATGCAATCATTTATTCTTCACCTTAGAAAGGATATCTTGACCACTGGACACCTAGAAATTCCACTGAGGTATAAGATCCCTAAATTCTTATCAGATTTATTTCCTACCCATTGGCATGTAGATGTATAACCAATAAGTCTAGAATAGTTGCTCCTTCTTGTTCACTAGGTATAATCAACATACTATCATAACTGTAATGGACCAGTGTAATATCTTGTGGCAATCAACGTTCCTTTAAACAAAATTATAACATCGAGCTGGACAGTTAACTGGTAAAATTACCACAGTATAGGTTTGGGGGTCCTCTGGACCCACTGTGAGATGGACTATAACTAAAATACATTAGTCACCGGGGCGGGAGGTGGGGGAGTAAAAAGGAGATCAACTGATTTTATTTAAAGGAATTGGCTCATACAGTTGTGGAGGCTTGGCAAATTCAAAATATGCAGGATAGGTTGGCAGGCTGGTGTCCCAGAAAAGAGCTTCAGTTTAAGTTCAAAGACACTCAAAGGGCAGCATTGCTTCTTGCTTAGGAACATCAGTTATTTTCTTGTTGACCTTAAAATAATACACAGTCAGCTATTTCTGCAGCAAAATCGGTTTATTTGGGAAAAACATATAATTGCAATTTGTGACAGTCGGTCTAATGGCAAACCACCTGCAAATTCAGTAAACAAAGTAGACAAATGCTTTTTTGTTTTGTTTTTTATAGAAGAAAGATTTCAAAAGTGCTGTTGTAAACAAGGTCCATTGGAGGAAACTGGCAGTTGAAAATGCAGTGGCTTTTTATTGGCTGAGTTGTAACAGTCTTTCATTGGTTAAGTGCTTGTAGGAAAAGGAGAAGATTCTCCTTCCTTCTGGAGTAGTAGAGTAGAAGAACATCTTTCTGCTGGCAAAGGAAAGTATGTTTTCTCCTTTTTTGGGATAATTGATGATGAGTGGTAGGGCATGAGAGATCTCTTTACAGGCCCTCCCAACTCCAATTTTTATTTATTTATTTATGTATTTATTTGTTTGTTTGTTTGTTTGTTTGCTTGTTTGTTTTTAATTGCAGTGATTTCCTTCATTCAATTTGGGACATCACTATTTTTTTTTCTTTATTGATTTAGAGAGAGAGGAAAGGAGAGGGAGAGAGAGAGAGATAGAAACATCGATCAGCAGGACATTGATTGGCTGCCTCCTGCATGCCCCCCACTGAGGATTTGGCTTACAACCTGGGCACATGCCCTGACCGGGAATCTAACCGGCGACCTCTTGGTTCATGGTCGACACTCAGCCACTGAACCACACCAGCAGGACACCAACTCCAATTTAAATGAGGTTTCTCTTTATTAATCTTCACACTATTAAGGCCTTCATCTTACTGAATGAGGCTTATATTATGTAGGATAATCTTCTTAACTCAAAGTGTACTGATTTAAATGTTAATATCATCTAAAAATACCTTCACAGAAATATCTAGAATAATGTTTGACCAAATATCTGTGCCTAAGTTGGCCTAGCCAGGTTGACACATAAAATTAACTATCCCCTCTGAGTTTTAGTATATTGATGATTTTTTCTCACTTATATGATCAACATCTCACTGAACAACTTATTCTCTTCTGTTAACAAATTTGGTCAGCTTCTTTAAGTCCCTGGAATTAAGGAAATACCTCCCCTTCCCCTTTCTCATATTTTATTTAAGCTATTGTTTTAGAAAACTTAATTTCTAAGTGTTATAGAATGAATGCTTGTGTCTCCTCAAAATTTGTATGTTCAAGACATGATTATCCATGTGATAATATTTGGAAGTGGGGCCTTTGGGACAATTTAGGTGTAGATGAGATCATGAGGATTTAGCCTCTATAATAAAGTAATAACCTTTTAAGAAAAGGAAAAAACCAGAGTCCTTTCTCTCTCCATCATGTGAGGTTGCAGCAAGAAGGCAGCCAACTGCAAACCAAGAAGAGGGCTCTCAGCAGACATTGAATTTGCCAGTTCCTTTACCTTGGACTTTCCAGCCCCCAGAAATGTGAAAAATGAGTTTGTTGTTTAAGCCACTCAGTCTATGATATTTTGTTATAATAGCCTGAACTTACTGAAATGCCAAACTTAGAGAATATATGGTCTACTTCCACTGCCTCCAATTTCTTATTAAATAGTCATTCTTTTTTCCACTATAGTTTGGCTTTCACCCAAAATAGTAATAGAAAGAGTGTTTTTCCAAGGTCTACAGTGAAATCTAAATGACAACGCAATAGCCATGTTTGGTCTTCAATTACATTTATTCTCCCTCTACACTACTGCCATTTTTAATATTTCCCCAGTTTGTTTTTTAAATTTTTTCTTCTTTATCTTGCATAGAATAGCACTATCTCATTTTCCTCCCCCTTCTCTGTGTTAGTCTGAATAAATGTGCTAATAGGTAGTAATAAATAAACCCTGAAATATAAGCAATGGTTACATATTTTTACATACAAATTCTGGTATAAAATCTAAGCTGCTTTTCATCTTGATATCTGTCATTTCAACACATGACCTCCATGATTACTAACAAAGTGAAAGCCAAGAATGGAGGAGACACACACATGGATGTAGCCCAGAAGCATCATGTAACATTTTTGCTCACAGTCTATTGGCCATGAACTGGGCTGTGAGGCATATGTCTACTGGACTGATCAGATGCTGACTTCTTCATTTCAGTTAGTGGCATTTACATATGCTTCTGGTTACTCACATTTGTGTTATTGGAATCAACTTAGAGCCCTACATCTTTCTTGTTTTGCTGAACCAGTCATGTCATTTCCATGCAACTTTACTGTGAAGTTTTTGTTACCTCTCTAATGTTCAGCCTACTCCTACTACTCTAGCTCAGACACTTAGCTATTTTTACTTGGCTTACTTCAGTGATCTCTTAGTTGGTCTTTAACTTACTCATGTAATCATTGTTGATTTTCTGTCCAATAGCCTTCCTTGCTCCCATTATTTTTCTCAATGACAAACACATCTTCTAATTTTTCAGGCTGAAAATGTAAGAAACTTGCATGCTCAGACTTGTAAATAAAGCAGGACTGTAGCCTAATCCTTCTTAATGAAAGATGCAGTAGGGAAGCTGGAATTCCTGAAAAAATTGTCCTGCCTGAAGTACATACACACATGGAACAAAATGCTATTTTCTTTTTCATTGACATGTTTATAAGTGACACCACCTGGGACTGGTAAACAAACTGTGTCCCTGAGAAGATTTGGCTGACACAAAGAAGATGACAGAGCAAAAATTGGAAAATCTACATCTTTGTCAATGTTCAACCACTGAAGCGATTGGAAACTTTTGCTCTTCTAATCTTATTAAAAATTGATACACACACACACACACACACATACATCATACGTATATATGGCCCTGGCTGGTTTGGCTCAGCGGTTAGAGTGTCATCCCGTGGACCAGAGAGTCGCTGGTTTGATTCCAGTCAAGGGCATGTACCTCAATTGCAGTTTGGTCTTGGTCAGGGTCGTATGGGAGGCAGCCAGTCAATGTGTCTCTTTCATATGAATATTTCTCTCTCTCCGCCCTTCCCACTCTGTCTGAAGATAAATGGAAAAAAATATCCTCAGGTGAGGATTTTTTAAAAAATTATATATATATATATATGTATTTAATGGCTATACTGCTTAAGCCACTATTGGTTGGGTTTTCTGTTTCTTGCAACACAAAGTGTTGAAACCAATGAACTCACAAGTCTTCTATGTTTATTCTACCTTTCAAGTCAGGCTAGCCAGTGTTGTTCAGACATGACACACACATTTTCACTTTACTCTTGCTCTGTGCTACCTCCTCCTGAAATACCAGGCCCATCCACGTATTCACTTAACCAAAATAATTCCCATGCTCCAAGATTCAGTTTAAACAAGAGGCAATAGCAAGCTTCCCTTGACACCCTAACCAGATACAGCCTTTAGTTTTTGATTTCCACAGACTTGAATTTGCAGATTCACTCTCCCACTTAGCAATTATGTGATTTTAAGAGAATTAAAAATCACTTTTACTTTAAAATTACTCATTTTAAAAATGGACATAGTGAAACTTGATTGCTTGATCCTTATGAAATGAAATTCCAGCTCTGCCTTTATAAACTATATGACTTTAAGGAAACACTGCTTAAGTTCCCACATATGTAAAATGTGGGTAATAACAACACTTACCCAATAGGTTTTTGTTGAGGTTGAAATGGGTTAATATAAGTAGAACACTTAGAATGGTGCTTGGCACATAGACAATACTGTCAACATGTTTCTTGTTCATATTGGTACAGTGCCCAGCACTGTATATTCTTCATAAATGCTATCATTATTGTTATCATAATCATGTGTTTATATTATTTACTTTCTTAATAGTTTAACTTATTTACCTCTCTAAAAAACACCTTTGATATCATTATAGATAATTTGATTTAAAAAATTTTAATACAAATTATTGTGCCATGTAGATCCTAGCACTATGCCCATAGAAAGATCTTAGTAGATATTTTTAAATTAAACTTATTCCTCAAAGAGTATCTAACACAAAATTCAATATAATTCTAAGAATAAATCTTTAAGATTTATTGCCCCGAACATTAAGAAAAATGAAAGCCGTCATTGAAGTGCTTGTAAAAATAACAACAGAATTGAATCAATATAATTGTTTATTGATAAAGAATTGACTAAATAAATCATGTTACATTCAGCCAAAAAAATAAAAATCTAAGTTATTTAATAGAAGTGACTTTTAAAATATAGGCTTTTATTATTATCCAATCATGTAAAGGCCATCAGCTCTAAAGATATTGCCACTAAAAAGTTAATTTGTTATCCTCACAGATCCTAAGAGGAGGAGTCATGTTGGGGGAGATTGACAGGGACCCACACACAGGGAAGCATCAAGGTCAGTCAAACGCAGAGAAGATGAGGGGAAGGCATGGTCATAAGTCTTTGTTGTGGTTTCTGAAGGACCAAATGGGTATGGCAGAGTAAGTAGGCCTAGGATTGGCTAGTTTGAATAATTTCCACAGACTGCAGGTCATAGAGATTGTCCTTGTTTGTCTGAAACTATGAACTGAGATGATTAGGGAAAGGGACAGTGGTCCTGAGTGTTAGACCATTTGTTCTGCTATCTCTAGGAATTAGCTAACCCTGAGAGGGGCAGTCCCTTCAGAGTCAATAAAGCTCCAAGATGTCAAAGCATCAAATACAGAAACTAGAAAACGTGGTTATTACAAAGAGGGAGATCAATGTGTCATGGAATGAAGTCCATGGATTGTTATAATGCACTATTGTGTAAGAATAGGATTGATCTGCGGCTGCTCTGTGGAGGTTCAGTATTTTTTCTACAGGATTGCCTAGAAACATGGAACCGACTCTTGCAAGATAGAGATGAAGTGAATTAGTTTGTGATTTATGATGTGATGTTTAAAGTCTAAAACTCACTTTTGAATCAGCTTGCTTACATTGTTTATTCATAGTGTGTAGCTGATAGTATGCACCTGGTTTTAGCTAGGTGACCAGTGAGATATAAAGATGTTAGTTAACTTGTGCTTTTGCTCACCTGAGACTGTGTGTCATGTTTATTTTGGTAAATCACTTCGAAAGATGGAGCATCTTCCGTGTGACTGAGAAAGGACTCCGAGATCTGTGTTTGAAAGACATGGACCTCTTTAACCTTTTCTTGACTTATTTTCCTTCTACACTATGTATCTTCATCAAAGTCTTGCATGAGTGTACCTTAAATCTCCTGAGTTCTCTCAATTACCTGACCTTTTGTAATTGCTGCAATTATATATAATATCATCTCTCTTATTTATGAAAAGCAAATATGTGTCTTTGTGTGTGTGTGTACACAGATATACACAAATATATATGTATATATACCTGAATTAAGTGTAAATAAAACAAGCCATATTTTAATTAGTTTAGTAAAATAAGAGTTAATATACCGACATTAATGTATGTTGGTTTTTCTCAGATGTTAATGGTAGATATAATAATATCAAAAGTAAAATAACATAATTATCATTTCAATTAGTAGTTTTAAATAATAAATGTCTAACATATATAGAACTTAATAAAATAGAGTTTAATACTGAATGTTAGTAATAAAATTGGATGAGTACAAACATCTATATGTATAGTACACATCTATATATTCTGTGTGCATTTTCTCACTTGTGGACAGATTTTCTTAAAATAATCTGGAATACATTTACTAAAGTCACATAGATTAACACTCAAACACATTGTAAACAGTATGATTTGAGAAACATTTATTGCTACCTCAACTGGCTTTTCCTGTTTACCTATAGACTTTAGTTGAAGAACATTAGAGAAAAGTCCATGCCTCATTTCCCTGAAAACTGAAAAAGTTATGGGGCTCATTGGTACAGAGACCTCACTCTAGTTTGCTTTCAATATACACCAGCCCAGGGCACTAAACAAACTTTACTGATAATAGCGTATATGTCTATCACAATTTTACACAATATGAAGCAGTTTTTTCCATTTACTACCTTATAGTGGCCTATAAAATAGGTTAGAGAAACTATTAATTATCTTCTGCAAATACTGAATGATGCCCTTCTAAATCTGTATTGTTTGCAATGTGGCCTGCATTTTATTTTTGAAAACATATCCAGCAACTGACTTTGTCTTATTATGAAATGAAAATATTGGTTAGATTGAACTATATATTATTTATATTTCTATCTGTAGCACAGACAAGTGTTTGCATAAGTAGTCAAAAATAAGTAAATTCACTGAACTTGCCTTTTTTTATCACTGTATGTACTAAATGTGTCCTCTCATAATTCATGTATTTAATTCCTAACTTCCTATGTGACGGTTTTGGGAGGTGGGCCTTTGAGAAAAGGTAACTAGATCAGGAGAGTGGAGCCCTCATGAATGGGATTAGTACTCTTACAATAGGGACCCCAGAAAGCTCTCTTGCTTTCTTTCCAATGTATGAGGATGAAAAATTGGCAGTCTGTAACCAGAAGGGTATTCTTACCAGAACGCAACATGGTGGCACCCTGATCTCAGACTTCTAGCCTCCAGGATTATGAGAAATAAATGTTTGTTTTTTAAGACATGTAGACTAAGGTTATTTACAACAGCAGCCCAGATGGACTAAGATAATCACTAAATACTCTGCCCTTCCCTTAGAGTACACATAGGAAAGTGGGATTAGAAGGAAAGGTAAAATACGTAAAGAGAATGTATTCCAATCAGTGGCTGAGTCCCTAAAAACAAAGGAAAAATTCCAACAGCTATAGTACAGAGTAGGCAAATCTCTGAGTCTGCAAAGCTTTGATGGTATTTCATGGTAAAAGAAAAATGTATGCTTTATAGTTTGATCAGGTTTGATATTCATCACCACAGATCAAAGGAGTGAAATAAGGAGCAGATATGTCAAACGACTCAGTTCTCAATGGAAAAAAATATACTACAACCCAAGTGTGTAGCATTAGATATTTTCTATTTCTTTGTTCTCTAACTTTCTGCCAAGTTCCCCTTTCATCATGTACCAAGCATAAGAAAGGATATCAGAATCAGATATATATGGACTTTTAGATTATAAAATATACATATGGACAATCACAGAGTATACCCATGGTTGCCTTTGTTCTCAGTCATTCCTGTGTGCAAAAATCGTGTGTAGAGAAAGTGTTCTTCGTGGCTGTTGGCTCCCTGCCTTGTACATAAACATGAAGGAGAAAGAAAGACCCAGGAAGTGTGTATGAAATCTCTCTTCATTGGCCAGTTATAGCTGGCATAACCAAAAAAACATACAGATTTTGATGGGGCTGTGAGAAAGAAGCATAGAGTGCATATATCCTAAATGTCACTGGAATCAATGCAACATGAGCTGAGCAAATAAGGTCCATATGGAAAGAAATAATAATCGAAAGCCCTGCAGCAGCAAAGTAATTTTAGGACACAATCATCTAAGGCCATTAAATTCAATCTCCACCTGTGCTACAGATCAACGTGGTCTGTAATTGCCGAAAGGACTCTCTATGGATGTGTTTTTCCAGCAGAGGGGAAAGAGAATGGGTTGTGTCCAATAGAGTTGTTTACAGGCTAGTTGTGAAAGTCATGGGTGTGAGATTTAATGAATAAGTGGGTGGGCAGAAACAGCATTCCTTCAGTTAGAATCCCCCAAAGAGCAATTTTTCTCTAAGTCCCTTTTGTTTGGGAAGTATAAAGCTATGCTCCTACTTAATTACCTGTTGCAGCTCTTACTTACCTCTGCTGCCAGATTGCATCCCCCTTAGCTGGCGTCCATAGAAATGCTGCCAAGGCTGCTGCTTCTCCTTTTATTTTGCCTTGGCTCATTGAAAACTCTCCTGGCACTAGCCCAAGGGCACACATATGCCATGCCACAATGGTGCCAAATTTCTTCCTAAATGTCTTTCCCTGGGTGTCTTTACCTTGTTACAATGTGTGCAATGGAGTTCTAACATACAGTTTAAAAAATTTTCCAATCCAAAGGGCTGATTCTTTTTATTGAATTGAGAATCTCCTCCCTTTTATTTTTTCTCTCAAACAGCCCCTGTGAGTTTAATTTCTAGTGTCGCGTTCTCGATATGTCGATAGGCATTTAGGAGTTTCCAGACAGACTCCAGAAATTTGATAATGTTGATTAGACTACAAAGTTTGAGAAGCAGCCTAATGTTACCTACTATATCTATTTCCCCCTGGCTAGGCATGATTTCACAAAATATATTTGATTTATTACATTTCCTTGCTTCAGGAAAAGGTTTAATATGCTTCAATCTCTATGTTTTCAAAGACTCCATTTTATGGGCATCCAGATGGGACCTTGAAATTCCAACCGACCTGATCACTACTTTGACTTGCATATGTATTTTTTTTGCTCAGTCTCATTGTTCCATTTCTAGATTTTTACAATGCCTTTTACATTTGTCCATCTCTAAATCTGAATTACAAGGGTAACATATCATTATTTATGAGGTGTGTTCCAAGTATTCTGTTACAATGTCAGTGCCCTCCTGCCAAAGACCATCAGGAATATATCTATGGGAAACAAATTGGGTCTATTGCTCAATGCAACAATGACAGCTACACACAAGGTGAAACTGGGGGTGATATTTCACTAAGGTCATGTTACTAAGGACTTCATATTGGAGATGGACTCTAGTTAGATGATTTGTGGTGGTTTTCAAGGAGAACGCCTTTGATGTGTATCACATGGTGTCAGAAAGTGATGATTATTCTGTGATTGGTTATTTTAATTAATTTTATCTCGAAGGAGAGAGGATTGGAGCAAAGCTAAATTGGTGAAGAAGTAGCAGTCATTTATATTAGCCAGAAAGGGAGATGTTTGGAATTTTTTATTGTTTGGACAATGTTTCAGTTTTGTCTATGTTCAGACAGGACTGTGAAGTAGTCTTATGTGTGTCTTGATCAATTACTGTCAGAGGGGACTTGTTTGATGTTCATGTTCTGTGAAATTGTTTATGTTCAACAAGAGAACACCAAGGGCTAGCTGACAGTGCTGGGCCGAGTCCTAGCAACACCACAGCCTCTCTGGTATTGCTGGGCCAGCTCCCAGGTGTTAGGATATGCTTTGCTTTTAGTAAGAAAGGATTCTCTGTATTATTGAGAGCATTTTGATTGATATATAATAGATATAAAATAAACTGCTATACTTAAAATGTATAACTTGACAACTTTTGACATAAGTATATACCCGTGCAACCATCACCATCACCATCACCAGTCACTGATGGTTATATGTCTATGGGAAACTTTAAAGTTAGAAAATGCTGGTATTTCGCATTACTAATTTCTAAATCCTGGGAAAAAGAGCCCAGAGAGCGTCTGAACATAGAGAAGTTCCATGTAGGAAAGAGGTCCCTTTGTAGAAGTATCAAAAATATTACAGATTCTAAACGGAGACTTTATCCTCAAATGTGTTTATTTTACTTGTCTTAAAAAAATCTGTCCAAAAATATAAAACTTTATGTAACAAATAGTTATTTTTCCACTGTGAGAATCTCTGATATGAAATGTATCCTATGAAATTTAAGTTAAAAAAATAAAATTCTGTACAATAATAATCAAGCTGATAATATATTCCGGCATCCTCCTGCCCAAAGTTTCCTCCGGCCCTTTGATATTCCTTCCTACTTGCTTCTTCCCAATCTTCACCCTATTCCCAGGCCCAGTAACCTGCTTTCTGTCACAACATACACAGTGGTTTTCATTTCCTAGAACAGAATATCAATTGAATTATGTAGTTTGTACTCCTTTGTTTAGCTGGTGGGGGTTGGGGGCAGTCTAGCTTCTTTTACTCAGTTAATTATTTTCAGATTTATCTATAGTTTTGTATATACCAATACTTCATTTTCCCCTACATTTTTAAAGAGTAAATTCAGTGGCTAGAGCCTGCAGGGTTTTTTTGTTTGTTTGTTTTGTCCCAACACTGAGTACTATTTCACCTCACTGTTTCCTTGCTTACATGGTTTCTGATGAGACATTTGCTGAAATTATTTTCCTTGTTTTTATATAGATAAAATTTCATTTTCTCTTTATGATTTATTGCTTCTTTCAAGATTTTCTCTTTCTCTTTGTTTTTCCACAGTTTGAATATGATAGGCCTAGGCCATTTAATTAATTTATCTGTTTGTTTTAATCTTGCTTTGACTTTTTTAACCTCCTTGGGCCTGTGGTTAGGTATCTGTTCTTACTTGTGTGAAGTTTACGGCCATTACTACCTCAAGTATTTCTTCTGCTACATTCCCCTTTTCTTTTTGTTCTGGTATTCCAATCACGAGTATGTTACACTTTTTGGTATTGTTTCACAGTTCCTGTATATTTTCGATATATATATTTTTTATTTCAGTTTGTGAAATTTCTGTTGACTTAGCATTAAGTCATCGAGTCTTTCTTTGGCCATATTAAGTCTACAGATAGCCCTTCTAAGACATTCTTTATTTCTCTTACTGTTTGGTTTCTATAATATCCAATGATTTTTGCTTAGAATTTTCATCTTTCTGCTTACTTTACTCATCTGTTCTTGAAGGTTGTCCACTTTTTTTCCCATTGGAGTCATTAAAATATTAATCAAGGTCTTTTAAATTTTTTCGTTTGGTAATACCGACATCTGTGTCATATCTGAGAATGATTATGATGCTTGTATTGTCCCTTGTGCTTTTTCTTGATTTTAGTCTTGCTTTGTAAATTTTTTTAATTGCACATGATGCATCTGCTAATAGAAACTGGTGTAAGTAGGCCTCTATTATGTCAAGTGTGTTATTTAGGTTATCACATCATGTGTGATTCATGTTAACCTCACTATGCATTGGACTGTATGCAATGTTTGTTTTAACTATGCTTTTAATGCTTAAAATTCACCAATTTTTCTTGGGATTTTTCTTTTCTCCTCTTGACTTTGGAGCTTTCTTTTTTTTTTTAATATATATTTATTTATTTATTTTTATTTTTTTCCTTTATTGATTTTAGAGAGAGAGGAAGGGAGAGGGAGAGAGAGATAGAAACATCAATGAGAGAGAACATCGATTGGCCGCCTACTGCATGCCCCCATTGGGGATCAGGCCCACAACCTGGGCATGTGCCTTGACCGGGAATCAAACCAGGGACTTCTTGGTACATGGGTCCACACTCAATCACTGAGCCACTCCAGCCGGACGACTTTGGAGCTTTCTATATACTTCTCCTCAGAAAGTATGTGTCTTAAAAATCTTTGATCTGTAATCTATTGAATCTGTAATCTAGATAAAATCTGATTTTAGAATTGCACTCCAATAAATTCCTTATTTTCTGGATAGTAGGCTTTTGTTATGCAGAAGGTTCTGAGTATATTTCCACAAAGATTACTCTAATCTTAATTACTTCCTAATGTCAGATCTATGAGGGGTTCTTTCTTGAATCTTCATGCTGAGAATCTGGAGGGGTTTCTGGAGGTATAGTTAATTAAAGTTTGGGATCCCTGAGGACTATGGCCACAGACCTATTTCACTTTCTAAAGAAGCAATTTGTGAGAATTGCCATTTAAATATTCTTACCATTCTATTGGTCCAATGGCTTCTTCCCTAGCTAAGTAGATCTCAGTCGCTGTATTTCTCTAGATGTGCCTGTCTCCAGATTTGGAAGGTGGTTTATCCTTTGACCTCAGTTCTATGGTAAGTCCAAGAAAAATAGATTTCCAGTTTTTCCAACTTTTTCTTGTTGTAGGGACAGGAATGACAACTTCTTTGCTTATTACATGTCAGAGTTGAATCCAGAGGTCTAGTAATTTCTTATTGGTTCCAAGATGTAGTGAGTGTTACTATGTTGGGGTTGTCTACTTTAATTTTCTCTTTATTGATTTTTATTGATTGGCCTGACCAGGAATTGAACCAGCGACCACTGAACCACACCAGCTGGGCTACTTTAATTTTCTTATAAATATTTTTGAAATTTTCCTTTTCCGGAAAGACTAATTGCTTGGAAATAGTTTTATCTTTTTTAGTTTTACTTTTTTTTTAATCCTCACTCCAGGATATTTTTCCATTTATCTTTAGATAGAATGGAGGAGGAGAAAGGGGTGGGGGGAGAGAGAGACATTGATATGAGATAGAAACATCGATTGGCCTCCTCCCGCATGACCCGGACCAGGGCCGGGGACCCAAACACAACTGAAGTATGTGCCCTTGACTGGAATCAAACTCACGATTCTTTGGTCCATGGGCCGATGCTCTAACCACTGAGCAAAACTGGCCAGAGCTGGTTTTACTTTTAATATTTGCTATTTAAGACAGGATCAAAATCCAGAGCTAATTATGCTACTGAGATTAGATCCTTTTTCACGTATTCCTTCTTGTTTCCTATTAACCTTAAGGTTTTTAAGTCAAGCTGAATGGCAAAAGTCACCATTCTCAGTCTTGTGTTACCCCAAGCACTGTTCATTCTAATGCTTTGTAAATATTTCTTTCACCAACTTCAGGTAATTTGTTTGCATGCATGTCATCAGTTCTCAGACAAATGATAAAGGATATTTCTCACACCCGACAATCACGTAGGCCAGGTAAACTGGGGGCTAACTTGTTATCACATTGAAAAAGATTATCTGAGTAGGAAACCAAATCATCAAAAACCAAATCATGAGAGGAAAAAGGTGTAAATAATCAAGAAATAACCCTAAACCAGTGGTTCCGAGTGTGTCTAAAAACAGTATCATTCCTTCCACTTGTAGCTACATAAGGCAATGAAGTACCTTTTTCTTTAACTTAAATTCCATTGGGTTTTGTTCATTAAAGTGACTACAACAATAAATAAAATCTGATACAATTATTTAATTTTCTGTGTGGGAAAATGCAGATATTACTGTTGGGAACATTTCTGTCTTCTAATTAAGATCAAGCAGTTTGGGAGGACATTAGCCACATTTTGCAACTACTAAAAAATAATTTAATCCGGAGATTTGTATGTAGGCATTCAAAGAAGCTGTGTGAAAATAATCTAACACCAAAAAAGACAGTTTTATGGGGCTAGTTCATACACATGTAGAACATATAATATTGTATGAATTTTACATATTTCAGGACTGATGACATTTAATGGAAAGTAACTGAATAAAAGCACATTTATCAAAACATTAAGTGTGGGTTGGTAACATAATAAATATTTATTTCTAATTACAACTTAAATGTTTTACCTGCATTTCTCAATGAATACTCTTATTTTCAATTCCAGTGACAGTCAGTTTGAAAGACTACTTTTAATATTTTCAGTTCATGAAAAACATTTAGAAAATAATGTCAAATAGTTTTCTAATATGACATACAGCAAACTTTTAAGTTTGGTCACCAGTAATTTCAACAGTTCCTGCTGGGTTTGTGACTGGATGGAGAAGGAAATGAGGGCAGAGCCTGGGAGGTGTGGGAAGCTTTCTTCTCTGTCTCTGTCTACTCAGCCTTATCTAGGTGATCTAGATGATCTCATCTCTTATGCTCCATTTCCCCAGCTTGTAATTAAGTGGATTATGACTCCCAGTGGTCTTTGAATTTAATTACAAATGCCATAGCATTGATAATTATTACCTAGAGAAATAAAGACTAAATGATACCACAGGCCTTGTCTCTACAATATCTCTATCTTTTTTTCATCACCACACATAGAGGGCTCATGTGGAGTTTTAGCAAACTGTTTCTACCACTCAATTTCAAGCATCTCAATTAGAAAATATCTAAAATGATATGCCAGTATTTAAAGCAGAAACCTATACCCAATCATGAAATGTCTCTCACCTCATTTAGGACTACACCATACTAAGATATAAGGTATGTGCTGATGTGGCTTCTTATTAATATGTTTTTTAATGAGTTGAAGCAGATGATGGACATGATTAAGGTTTATGGCTGGTATTTTAACTAAGAAACTATTCTTTTTACTAAGATGCTACAAAAGCAAATGCATTACATAAATTGATCTGCAGATTTGGATAAGATTATGTTTCCCTTTCCAGCCATGGTGCTTTGCAAAATGTAAGAGGTGAAGTAAGCCCTGGCTGGTTTGGCTCAGTGGTCAGAGCATCGGCCTGCAGACCGAAGGGTCGTGGGTTTGATTCCCGGTCAAGAGCACACACCTGGGTGGCAGGTTGGATCCCAAGCCCTAGCTGGGGTCATGTGGGAGGCAAATAATCGATGTGTCTCTCTCACTTCCATTTTTCTCTCTCTCCCTCCCTCCCACTCTATCTCAAAATCAATGGAAAAATATCCTCAAGTGAGGATTAAAGAAAAAAAAAAAAAGGTGACCTAAGAGTAACAACCTTCTAATTTTCATGATATTTTTATTATTCTCAATAATTTTAGTTTTTCAAAAAAATAATGGAAAATAAGTAAATGAACACCATATATTCAGCAATATCTCCAATTCTAGATTAATGATAAAAAAAATCTGTTTTGCTGTTGTGGGTAAAGGTCATCTAATATACACAGTCTTCTGACCACTCACTTTGCTGCAGGAGGATGGGCCTTGTGTCTGGAACACTTCCACATCTCGAGATAAAGAGGCCACACAGAATGTGCCAGGCTTGTCACCTTCTGTGAAATTATCTTTCCTGTTTCAAGCTGAGTGAGAGGTTTTTCTTCTATTTAAGCATGTGACCGTATGTCTCCTGGCCAACCCCACTGCTATATTTGTCCTTTTCTGGGAGGGGCAGGGTCTATTCGTTACAGCGTGAGGGGGTGCACAGTGATCTGACGTTCCAGGACAGACCTGCGGGCCACTGGCACCAACGTCCACTGTTGAAGCTTTGCTGTGTAAGTAAAGCATCATTCCATCCAGTGCCTGACTATTGTGTTTTCCTGGGCAACTCTGATATAAGATGCAGTGGGCAGATGTGTCTGAAATTCTATGTTGGTACTGAGCAGAATCCAAAGAGTTGTTCAACAATTTTATGACGCATGTACTGGCACATTGTGGATATATCACAATGACAGTATTTGGATAAACTTATGTAAATAATGATAGTACACAATATATTCTTTTAAAAACTGAATTAATGATTGCAACCCAAGTTTGGATTGCTCAGTCTAAGCATTCCTTTGTACTCCATCTGCCATCCTGGCATTTGAAATATTTGTCTTCACAATTTGAACTTAATGTTCTCATTTGGGATAATAAAAGCGTATTTTTTAGTTCTTTAGTATGTTGTAATAATCACTGATTTTATATTTTTTATTAACAGTTTTTTTACACTAATATTTTACTTTCAAATTTTCATTAAAAAGTTACTGTTTATAATAATTCCAGCAAATATTAGCATGGTTTATTTAATAAATGTTTATCTTGGAATTTAATGGTATTATTCTGGTTGAAATTTTCCTTATTTATCTCCAGATGATCAATATAATTTTATCCAAAATATTTCATTTTCAACAATTTAGTTTCTTTATTTCTTTGTTTAAAATTTACCTTTATTGTTGAAAGTATTACAGATCTCCCTCCTTTTTTCCCCCATTAACCCCCTCTTCCCTGGCCCCCCTGCCCCCCAGATTTCATTGCACTATTGTCCTTGTCCATTGGTTATGTATATATGCATATAAGTTCTTTGATTTGTCTCCTTCTGCCCCCCATCCCCCTTCCTGCTGAGGCTCCTCAGTCTGTCCCTTACTTCCATGACTCTAGATCTATTTTGTTGGTCACGTCCTTGATTTCTTAATTTTAAAAATATAATTGTTTTCATTTTCTTTATATTGAGAGGTCATATAGCCTGATAAAAACACAGACTCTGATATCAGATTGCCTGGGTTCCTATCTGTTTTGCCACTTACTATTATGGCAACTTGGGTAAATGCCAGTCCTTGGTTTCCTAGTATCAGTCAGTGTGTTGTGTAGAAAGTTAAAGGGTTTAATGCGTATAAAACACTTTAAACATTGTCTGACACAGATTAAAAATGAAATATTTTCTATTATTAATAGTTCTTGAAAAGCTGAGTTTTTAACCCATTGTAAACATCAAGATCAAAATCAATTTTATTAACATGTCAACCTATTTTAGTAACTAATTAAAACATTTTCTTGAAAATGTTATAAAAATTTTTATTCAAGATTTTTAGTGATTTTTTATTTTATTAAAATAAATTATTTTTTCTTTAATGATTTTAGAGAGAGGAAGGGAGAGGGAGAGAGAGATAGAAACATCGATGAGAGAGAACATCAGTTGGCCGCCTCCTGCATGCCCCCCACAGGGGATTGGGCCCACAACTTGGGCATGTGCCCTGACCAGGAATTGAACTGGTGACCTCTTGGTGCATGGGTCGATGCTCAGCCACTGAGCCACACCGGTTGGCTAGTAATTTTTTTTTTTTTTTTGGTACGTGCCCCTAGCGGGAACCGAACCCGGGATTCTCTGGTCCGCAGGCTGATGCTCCAACCGCTGAGCCAAACTGGCCAGGGCAGCTAGTAATTTTTTAAATAATTTAGTTATTTTAAATATAAAGAGGGTCATGGAACATTTAACTTACGACTTTATTTGATTACACAATATTTATAAAGAACTGAGCTAAACTACATGTTTTACTGATCCTTACAATCATTGTTATTATTTATCATAATTACAGATGAGGAGATCACGCTTAGTGGATCTAAACAATTTCCCAATATCACACACCTGGTTGGTGCTAAACTGGAATAGAAGTGATTTTTCCCTGAATGTCGAGCCTCAGATCTCAGCCACTCTGCAATAGAGCTTGGTTTAAACCTTGACTAGGACTAGAATGATCCCAAGTCTTGCTTTTTCTGGAATACGTCTTGCTTATATCTGTCACCCTGGCTTAATTAATAATGTCACTTTATGTTCACATTTTCAGCTTGTTTAATATATTATATTTAGAATATATGTTATTGACTATTGGGACTAACATGAGTATTTTTTTTTTTTGCTTAATAGAAACAGAAATTACATTTCACTAACCTATGCCTTACTGAATTTTATCACATTAACTTTTATGGAAAGCACAGGCAAACAACTCACACATAAAGTTGATACTTTAGCAATTTCAAATGAGCTACTAGGTGTCAAAATGATGTGAGACTGAAGAGTTAAAAATACAGGCAGAATGCATCTTATCACTTAATGCACATTCTCATCTACTAACACTCCCTCCCCCAACCCGGAAGAATAAGAAGACTGGGAGAATTAATAGCAAGTGGCTCCATTTGAAGTAGGAGGGAGAAACAAGGGGAGAGTGAAACAGAACAAGAGAATATGAATACCCAACAGCGTTTAGCAATGACAGGATGTACTTAAAACCACAGACACATATATGACGTATGAAACCACTCACGAACTTATTTCAATTATTCCTGAATTTTGGTCTAAAACTCATGACATGAAAATGCAAAGAAAGATGGTGGACACAAACTCGACAATAGTCATAAGAAAGATGTTTTATCATGATTAAAGAATATGCAAATCATGTTATGGGCAAATAAAAGTAGTTCACCTGAAGAAAACAAGCAAACTTGAGGGTCAATAAATGTTCAGAAGGACAAGCAGGAAGTAGAGGGAGTCATTTCCCTACTGGGGAGTTTTCACCTTTGCTATTTCCTGTGCCCAGAAATCTTCCTGAGATAGCTGTATGACTCAGCCCCTCACCTCCTTATGGTCTTAACTAAAATGTTATCACTTTCATGTGACATTCCGTGGCAGCATTATCAAAATTGCCTTTACACACACACACACACACACACATGCTGCTTAGTCCTGGTCTCTGCTTTGTTTTCTACTTAGCACATAATACCAAAGAACACTCATTGAATTTGTTTTCCTTATTGATGTTCTATCTTCCTCTAGAGTAAGATTGCCATTCCACAAGAATAAGATTTTGTTTGTCTAATTTGTTCAGTGATTAATCCTTAGTGCTTGAGACAGCATCTGACATTCAATTATAAATTATAAATACATGAATGTGTTTGCTTTCCCATAGTTTTGAGCATAAATCTGAGGGTGAGTAGACAGTTTAAGCCATTTTATAATGAAACAGTAAAATCTGTCTCCTTGTGAGATATTAGAATCTCAGATCATGAAGGTATCATTCCTAAAGTGACTTTGTGATCACATGGCAAAGGTTTTCTTTTCTTTTTTTTTTAAATATTAATTTATTTTTGTTACAGATGTTTCTTCTTTTTCCCCCATTGACTCCCTCCTCCCCCTCCCTCCCTGCCCCATCCCCAGTTTTGTTGTCCATGTCCATTGGTTATGTGTACATGTGTACAAGTTCTGTGGTTCATCGCTCCCCTCCCCCACTCCCTCTTCTGGCAATTGTCAGTCTGTACCCTACTTCCACGTCTCTGGGACTACCCTGTTCCTCAGACTGTTATGTTCACTATATTCCAGAAATAAGTGAGATCATATGATATTTGTTTTTCTCTGCTTGGCTTGTTTCACATAGGATAATAGTTTCCAGGTGGCAAAGGTTTTCTTAAGACTCTGAGAAAATGTGGGAGGTTGAGTCCACTTCTCTTTAAAAAAAAGAATTTAGAAACAAAAAAGAAACATCTCAAGGTACTGAACAAGATTGTAGAAATGTTTTAAAGCATTCCTCTTAAATTTGGGGGAATTGTTAATTTGATTTTGTTACTTGACACATAACCCTGACAAACTCATATTTCTAATATTGGAAAATAAAGACTGAACCAAAAGGGAAGGTCAGGCTACCTTCTGAAGAGCTATAAACAACTTCCAGTCAAGATGACAGCGTAGGTAAACGCGGTCTTGCCTCCTCCCACAACCACATCAAAATTACAACTAAACTACAGAACAACTATCATTCAGAACCACCTGACATTGAGCTGAATGGAAGTCCTACAACTACGAAATTAAAGCAGCAGCCACACCAGGACTGGGAGGAGGCAGACAGGCTGGTCCCACACTCACGTGTGGCAGATAAAAATCAGGAGGACACCTCGGCTGGGAAGGTCCTCCCTGAGGAGTGAGGGGTCCCCATCCCACACCAGGTGCCCAGCTCAGGGTTCCAGTGCCAGGAAAAAAAGTACCATCACTTCTGGGTATAAAACCAGCGGGAACTGAGGCTGAGGGAGGCTGCGGGAGTCCCAGGCAGCTCCTCTTAAAGGGCCCACACACACGGACTTACTCAGACATGCTCGCTCTGAGCTCGGAAGGGAGGCAGCTTGAGGGGCGCCAGAGACATACAGGGAAGAACTGAACTGTTTGGCTTCTGAACGAGGGGTGGAGAGGCAGCTTTCTTCTGGACAGACGTGCTGACGGAGGCTGATGTTCCTTTGGTGAGCCCTTCCCCCACAGGGCAGGCAGACGGCGCCATGTCTGGGACTCCAGCAACCTGGCTCACACTGTTAGCCCTGCCCTGGTGATTCCCTGAGGCCCCGCCCCACTCAACTTTTGGGCCCATCCAAACTGTTTCCAAAGGCTTTACCATAGGATTGGCCTGTCTTGGATCCTCCTTCAGAGTTTCCTAAAATCTCTTAAACAAGCAGCATCTGGTCTCAGTGAGCCCCATACCTCTCGTTAAGTGGCCCCAGGCCTGGCACTAGAAGCAGCCAGCCTTGGTTCACAACTTGGCTTTTCCTGGGCACCTCCAAGCCCAGCACAAGAAGCAGCTGTCTGCAGATCACTTTGTTGCTTATGCCGTGTGGCCCTGGATAGAACATAGGTAGTGGCTGACCTTGCCCCAGAGCCAGCACACCCAGTGGACAGCTTCAGACCACATCAAAACACCACCACCCAACCACCTCCACAAGTGACACACTCAATGAGTGGACTCAGTGGGTACCAGAGCCCTGATGAAGTAAGTCTTGCTCTTGGTGGTGGGTCCCTGCACAGCTGATCCTCCAAGGTAGTCAGAGGCCAGTGGCTAGTGGGCACAGCCAGTCTTTGCAGCTGACCAGCCTGAGTAAATCCCTCCCATTGACATGCCAAAAGCAATCAAGACTCAATTACAACAGAAGGGTGTACAGTCCACACTAGGGGTGCACCTCGAGGGCCCAGCTGGTATGATCAAGGAGACTGTGCCACTGGATCCTACAGGACACCTACAACAATAGGCCACCCTGCAAAGCCTAAGAGACATAGCAACTTGACCTCATACATAGAACAAATCACAGGGAAGCAGCCAAAATGAAGAGACAAAGAATCATGTCCCAAATGAAAGAAAAGAACAAAACTCCAAGAAAAGAATTAAACAAAATGGAGATAAGCAATCAATCAGATGCAGAGCTCAAAATACTGGTTATAAGGTTGCTCAAAGAACTTGGTGAGATATTCAAGGAACTTAGTGAGACCTTTAAGGAACTTAGTGAAAGGGTTAGTAATGTTTTAAAGGGTAAAGGTAAAAGTTTGCAAAAGGCGGAAACTGGAAATTGTGTTGCTTGCATGACCTTGGCTCAGCCTTTTGTTGAGTACGGATAAGGTTATCTGGATTGTCTGCAAGGCAATGGATAACCCAGCAGATGCCTGACAGATACCAGACCAGCCCTACTTTAAGGTGGACAATAGGATAGATAAAGTACATCAGCAGAACTTCTGGAAACTAAAAGGAGGGTATATAACCAACACCCCAACCCTAATTCGAGGATGAACTCATCTCAGTTCAGCCCGCCTGCACCCGGGCGTATGCAATAAAGCCATTTGGCTCTACATTGGCCTTGCGTTGTGGATGTCATCTCCCACTGGCTCAGACCTTTTACTTAGTGGGAACATCAACAACATAAAAAAGGACCAGTCAGGAATGAAGGATGCACTAACTGAAATAAAGAATAATTTACAGGGAATCAATAATAGAGTAGGTAAAGCCAAGAAGCAAACCATCGATTTGGAATATAAGGAAGCAAAAAACACCCAATCAGAACAGCAAAAAGTAAAAAGAATCCAAAAAAATGAGGATAGTGTAAGGAGCCTCTGGGACAACTTGAAGCATACCAACATTCACATCATGGGAGTGCCAGAAGGAGCAGAGAGAGAACAAGAAATTAAAAACCTATTTGAAACAATAATGACAGAGAACTTCCCTAACTTGGTGAAGGAAACAGACATACAAGTCCAGGAAGCACAGAGTCCCAAACAAGATGAACCCCAAGAGGTCCACACCAAGACACATCATCATCCGCCCCCACCGCGGGGGAGCCCAGGCAGAGCGGGGGAGCCGGGCGACCCCCCACTGCGGGGGAACCCAGGCGGAGCGGGGGAGCCCAGCGACCCCCCCACCAACGGAGGAAGCAGGCAACACACAGGAGAACTGAGCAAACTGAACAACGAAATTGACCCAGAGACATGGAGGGTGGAGTACGGGATGACGGGCCTCAGAGGAGGGGGGGAGGTGGGGGAAAGAGATAAATCACAGAGCCTATGTGCATGGGTGCATAACCAATGGACATGGACAACAGGGATGGGGAGGAAGAGAAGGGGAGGGGGAGGAGGGTGTCAATGGGGGGAAAAAAAGGAAAAACATCTGTAACAAAAACAAATTAATAATAAAATAAATTATAAAAAAAAAAAAGACACATCATCATCAAAATGCCAAAGGTCAAAGAACAAGAGAGTATCTTAAAAACAGCAAGAGAAAAGCAATTTGTTACCTACAAAGGAGATCCCATAAGACTGTCAGCTGATTTTTTTTTTTTTTTTTTTTTTTTATCGATGAGAGAGAACATTGATTGGCCATCTCCTGCATCCCCCAGCCCCCAGGATTGGGCATACATCCTGGGCATGTGCCCTGACTGGGAATCGAACTGGTGATCTCTTGGTGCATGGGTCGATGCCCAACCACTGAGCCACAGCAGCTGAGTTAACTTCTCAAAAGAAACTTTGCAGGCCAGAAAGGAGTGGTGCCATCTCTCCGTCTGCCAGGATCGGTGCAATGCAATGAAACTACAAGCACACGCTGCTTGGAGTGAGTGGGAGCTTTGCAAGGGAGCAAATGCTCCAGAGCTTTGGATGCAGTCTCATTTATTTGCAGATTGTTACCGCCAAGTTACAAGAGGATTTATGTAAATTATTCCCTTGAGATGGTGTTTCTGCCAACCATACACCCTAGCTTTGTCTCTTGCTTTTTACCAGAAGAGACTTTGAAGGCAAAAGATAACAAACCCATATTTACATGCAAATGAAGCATTCAGAGCACCTGGGCGGGCCAGGTTTCTGAGAATGCATTAACACAACGTTGACAGTGGATTAACACAAGGTTAAGAGTGCATTCACACAAGATCTCAAAACGTCCATCTTCCAACCCCCCAACCCCACAGAGTGGCAAGAGATATTCAAGGTGATGAAAAGCAAGAACCTACAACCAAGATTACTCTATCCTGCAAAGCTATCATTTAGAATCGATGGACACATCAAGAATTTCCCAGACAAGAAAAAGCTAAAGGAGTTCATCACCACCAAACCAGTATTGAATGAAATGTTGATCTATCAACAGTTGAATCTACAAACAAAATGAGCAAGTAGAACAGAAACAGATTCATAGATACAGAGAACTTTTTGTTGCTTGCCAGATGGGTGAGGGCTGAGGGGATGGGTGAAAAAGATGAAGGAATTAAGAAGTACAAATTGGTTGTTAGACTGATGAACCTCAAAGGGAATTGGGGAGGGAAGGCAGGATGAGATAAACCAAAGAACTTCTCTGCATATATGCATAACCAATGGACACCAACAATAGTGTGGGGGAAGGCAGGAGGGGGCTGAGATTGGGAAGGAGGAGGTCAATGGGGAAAAAAACAGGGGAACATCTTTAATACATTCAGTAATAAAAATGAGTTTTTTAAAAAAAAGCTACAAACAATGTAGGAGGAAACAGCCCAGGAAAACTAATACACATTTTTGGCTAGTCACACAGAGTTTTGAACACAGACATCTCTGTCTTGAAAGGAAAAAAAAACAACACACTTTTGTATGAGACTTTATACTTCTAGCCCTTCTGAATGTACTAAATTATCTTTATTTAGTTATTTATATTGACTTGATAATCTTACTGACTCAGTGAAAGAGTTCAAGAAAATGAAATAGACTCAGCACAACAATGCAACTCGAATCAGCCAAGGAAAGAATGTGTTGTTTTGTCAAAGCCCATTGCCACAATAACTCTGTCAATTTGTTTGAAAAATGTACGACCCTGGGGTGTTGGCTCCACTTAACGGCCGAGGAGGACACAGTGTGTGTTGTGAGATACAAATCTTCTATACCATTAGTTCGATATATTTCTGCATAGCAGCTTTTCAAAAATTGGCACCAGGCTGTTTCACAACAACAAAATCTGTGAGATGTATTCTGAAGGCTATACATGCTCAGAAACAGTTTTTCGTTTTTTTCCCATAGAAACCTTTTCCATAGAAATCCTGCCTGTTTGCCTTAGTTTTTCCTCATCTATAATTTCATCAAGATTGCATTACCACAGTGTCAGCAAGTAGACTTAGAGTTTATCGAGTATGTGTGTGACTCACTGAACTTTGAACAGGGTGAGTAGATTAGTCCTTAATTAAAAATTTGCTGAAAAGGGGTAGGCTCTATTCCTTACAAGTTTGCAAGAAAGGAAACTAGAAAACAATACCACCTAGAACATCACCTCCAAATCACAAAATACACATTGTTTATATTTTTCTCATTTGAACTAAGAAGGGGTCTGCATATAAGGGGTGGTGAGTAGATATTAATCGAAATAAAATAAGAGTTTTAGGTAAGACATAATCATTTGACATTCTTAGCTTCTGAGATCAATGTTCATGGTGGTGGTGTCACTTGACATTCTTTCTATTGTCAGAAAGCAATGCTGTGATTATATTTTAATAAAATATACTTGTATAATAACAATGTGTCAGTTGGACACTGTTTGTTTTCAGAAATTGTAGTACTTATTTACGTGCATTCATTTTAATCCTCACATTAATCCCATCTGAGAGTTTCCTTTTTTAATTCTTTTCCTTCTGATGTTTTCTTGATGTACACAATTTATTTTTTTAAATGTCAGATTTACAAACAAATAAACATGTTCCTTGGTGATATAGTAAAATAGCGTAAAATTCCAACTAATTTTGAAATTGCCTATTTATTTCAAATATGAAGTATACTTTGAAACAGCCTTATGAACAGGAGGGAGTCTTCCTTCCATCCACCCGATTTGAAAATAAAGAAAAATGTAAAAGAATCAAGTTTTATTTTTACTGATTCCGATTAGAAGCATGGTGGAACCTCAGTCATGTAACCCTGGGGAGAAGCAATTGATCCGGGGATGAGGAGCGCCAGATTTAACCAGAAGGTATCGCAAGAATAGAACAGAGGTTGCAGGGTGTGTGACTACTTCATTCAGCCTTTTTTAGACTGGAAGGATGGCAGCAGGACTCCCTAGAGATGAAGACAAACGTAATGTGGCAGAGGGCACGTTATGTGTCGACGGAAGTCTAGCAAGCACAGATCCAAGCCAGCATCTCCGTTACAAAAATAAAACAATAAAAAAAAACCCAACAACGTTGCAGCAGGAAATTGGAGCGCAAGTCAGGAACCAAGGTGATGTTTCTCCTCGTGAAGACAGAATTGTGAGTTATGGATAAGAGACTACAGCTCAGTGATCATATAGAGTCCAAGGGCCACTCTTAGACATAGGATACTGGATTTTGGACCCTTAGACAAATCTCAAGTTCAACTGGGGTTTCTAATAATTTTTCTGGAAGTGATAATTTGCTAAGGACATGGATAAGTCTGTTGAAAGTCTTAGTTCCCATTTGGAGGACTGTCTGGAGCATTTCACTCTCAGTGAAAACCACAAGATCAAATTTTATGCAAAAGTCTAAAGAAATTCACAGCTTAGAAAGATAATGTTATTTGCATATGATGGAAGTAGTTTCCATGGCTAGTCTGGAATCTTTTGGGGTCTTCTGTAATGCCCAACCGAAAGGCCTGATCATTCAGAAGAGGATGAAATTGCAGAAAATTTTGTCATTCTTGGTGAGTGTAAGCCATAGCTAGTAAATGCATTTTCCTTATATTTACTTGTTCACTCATTAAAGATTTATTGAACAACCAGTATACACTACACTCTGTACAAGTTTATGAAAAGCAAAGAATAAACCTAGTCAGTGTTCTGAAGAGATATACTATTTTACTATGATGTTAATAAGTAGAATTTCTCCTTTTCGGATAAAGAAGTTAATAATGAAATTTTGGTGGCTTGTTTGGATATTGTAGACTCATCCATAATTTTGAACTGTATATTTTTTATAAAAAATAGTACTCAGCAAAAGTAACTCTACTATTGAACTTAAATGGTATATAAACTCCAGGCAGCTTTTTTAAGACATAAAAGGCTGTGACGTTATTTTTTGTAGCAACATTATTTGTCACAGCCAAATGTTGCAAGTAATGCAAATGTATCCATCTACGGAGGAATGGATAAATAAAATATGGAAATCTATACAATGGAATATTATTTACCAATGGAAAGGAATGAAGTACTGACACATTCTGCAACATGGGTGGATCTCATCATGGTAAGTAAGACTCAAAAAAGACCACATATTACCATTTATAGGAAGTGGCAGAACAAACAGAGCTATAGAGACACAGAACAGATTATTGGTTGCCTAGGATATAGAGGTTTTGGGGGAAACAAGATGTTGCTGCTAAAGGGTGTAAGGTTTCCAAAATTAATTGTGGCAATATTTGTACATCGATAAATAAACTAAAAAATATTGAATTGTACAATTTAAATGAGTGAATTGGTTGATATGTGAATTATATCTCTATTAAAGCACACACACACACACACACACACACACACACACACGGCTATAGACTCTTTAGCCCCAATGTCTTTATTCAGTCCCAAATGTTCAATTTATTAGCACTATGACTTTATGTTATTTAACCTCCTTATGCTTCATGTCCATCATCTGCACAAAGTGTATTAAAATAGTACCTATTTTATAGAATTATTGTGAACATTTAAATGAATTGATATATAGAAAGAGCTTACAAGAGTGCCTGGCACACTATCAGTGCTAAATATATTTGCTCCTGCTACTGCTGCTATTTTATTACCATAATTATTTAAATTCTCATAATAAGTCCAACCTTTCTTACTTAATCCATGGGAAAGGTCTCTGAACTCCTCTTGTTACCCTACTACTCCATATGTTGACTAAATTGTAGCTACATTTCTACGTAGAGCTTGTCAATATTTTGCCTTTGTTTTTATTTTATTTTTTTTATTTTTTCAGTTTATGTACCATATTATATTAGTTTCAGGTGTACAACCCAGTGAGTAGACATTCATATAACTTACAAGTCCCTGATAAGTCTAGACCCATCTGGCACCATGCATAGTTATTACAATATTACTGACTGTAGTCTCTATGCTGTACTTTACATCTCCATGACTATTTTTACTTCTTAATTCCTTCACCATTTTTACCCATCACCCCAACTCCCTTCCCATTTGGCAACCATAAAAATGTTCTTTGTATCTTTGAGTCTTTTTCTAGTCTGCTTGCTTGTTTATGTTGTTTATTAGATTCCACATGTAAGTAAAATTTTTGACTCTTGTCTTTCTTGTCTGACTTATGCAGCACAGTACCCTGTAGGTCCATCCATGTTTTTGCAGACAGAAAGATTCCATTCATTTTTATGGCTCAGCCATATTCCATCTTATCTATGCACCACTTTTTCTTTATTCATTTCTTAACGGACACTTAGGTTGCTTCCATATCTTGGCTATTGTACACAACACTGCAATGAACATATGGATGCATATGTCTTTTTGGTTAGTGTTTTGGGTTGCTTCAGATAAATGTCCAGAAGTTACATTGCTGGCTCCTTTTTTGTCTCTTGATACAGCCTTTGTTTTAAAGTCCATTTTGTCTGGTATAAAGTATTGTTACCTCAGCTTTCCAAAAAGTATTCATTTCCATGAAATACCTTTTTCTATTCTTTTACTTTCAGTCTCTCTGTGTTTTTCGATCAGAAGTGAGTTTCTTGTAGACAACATGCGTAAGGGGTCTTATTTTATTATCCATTAAGCCACCCTATGTCTTTTGATTGGAGCATTTAATCCACTTGCATTTAACATAACTTGATAGATATGTATCTATTGCCATTTTATTATTCATATTTTTAAAATCTCATTTCTTTCTTTTTTCTTAAAGAAGACCTTTTAACGTTTCTTGTAATATTGGTTGGTTGGTGGTGAACTCCTCTAGTTTTTTATTGCCTGGGAAGCTCTTTATCTGTCCTTTGATTTAAATGATAGCTTTGCTGGGTAGAGTAATTTTGTTTGTAGGTCCTTGTTTTTCATTACTTTGACTATTCCGTGCCAATCCATCTGGCCTGCAAAATTTCTGTTGAGAAATCAGCTGAAGCTGACAGTCCTATGGGAGCTCCCCTGTGTGTAAGTAACTGTTTCTCTGTTGCTGCTTTTAAAATTCTCTCTTTGTCTTTACCTTTTGCTTTTTAATTATGATGTGTCTTGGTGTGGGCCTCTTTGGGTTCATCTTGTTTGGGACTCTGTACTTCCTGGGCTTGCATGTCCATTTCCTTTGCCAGGTTAGGGAAGCTTTCCATCGTTATTTTTCAAATAGAGGTGTGTGTGTGTGTGTGTGTGTGTGTGTGTGTGTGTGTGTAAATAGGTTTTTAATTCCTTGCTCTCTCTCTCTCTCTCTCTCTCTCTCTCTCTTCTTCTTCTTCTTCTTCTTCTTCTTCTTCTTCTGGCACCCCATCATGTGAATGTTGATATGCTTGAAGTTGTCTCAGAGTCCCCTTAAGCTATCCTCATTTTTTGGGAATCTTTTTCTTATTTGCTGTTCTGGTTGGGTGTTGTCTTCTACCTGTCTTCCAATTCACTTATTCAATCCTCTACTTAATCTACTGTACTGTTGATTCCCTGTGATGTATTCTTAAGTTATTTCGTTTATTTTTTTAAAATTTCTAACTGGTTCATTTTTATGTTTTCTATCTCAATTTTTATATTTATCTTTTTGTTGAAGTTCTCACTCAGTTCATCTACTCTTCCCTTATATTCATTGAGCATCCTTATAACCAGTGTTTTGAATTCTGCATCTGGTAGATTGCTTGTCTCCATTTTGTTCAGTTCTTTTTCTGGAATTTTATTCTGTCCTTTCATTTGGGACATGTTTTTTTGTCTCCTTATTTTGGTTGCCTTCCTGTGTTTGTTTCTACGTATCAGGTAGAGCTGCCATGTCTCCCAGACTTGAAAGCTTGGTACAGTGGCCTTATGTAGTAGGTGCCCTATAAGGCTCAGTAGCACAGCTCCCCTGTCACCTGACCTGGGCACTCTAGGTTTGTCCCTGGTGTGGGCTATGCAACCCTCCTGTTGTAGTTGAGCCTTGACTGCTGTTGGCATGTCAGTGAGAGAGATTTACTCCCATGCCCATTGCCTGCAAGGATTGGCTACAACTTCAGCAGAGCGGCTGTTGTACAGGGGCCAACCCCTTGGAGCAGGACTTGCTTCAGCAGGGCTCTGGGCTCGCTGTGTCTGCCCCTTGAGTATATCACTCCTGGAGGTGGCTGGGTGGTGCTCTGGTATGGTCTGAAGTTACCCACCAATTGCTCTGGCTCTGGGGCTTTCCAAGAAGTACAGGTGAAGGTCAGCCACTGCCTGTGCCTGTCCCAGGACACCCAGCATGAGCTACAGAGCAATATACAGATGGCGTCTACTTGTGCTTGGCTTGGAGATGCCCAGAAGAGGTCAAGCTGCAACCCTAGGCTGGCTGTTTTTAGTGCCAGGCTTGGGGGTGCTTAGCAAGGGCTATGGGGCTTGATACTGCATGATTGAGGTTTGTGAACTTTTGAGAGATTTTAGGAAAGTCTGGAGCCTGAGCCAAGACAGGCCATTTTTATTAAAGAGCCACTGGAAGCAGCTTGGTTGAGCCCACAAGTTGGGTGGGGCAAGTTCTCAGGGAATCTCCAGGGTGGGGCAAACAGTGTTAATGGAGTCTCAGACACAGCATCTGCCCTTGCCTGCAAGGGCCTCAGCAAAGGGACAATGGCTTCTGCCAGCACTTCTATCTGGGAGAAAGCTGCCCCTCCAGACCCCACTTTAGAGCCAGACAACTCAGTTCCTCCCTGGACCTCCCTAGCACCCTTTAGCTGCTGCCCCAGCTCTGGAGCTCAGGGTAGTGAGTCCCTGTAAGGGCCATTTAACAGGAACGCTAGGGACTCCAGCAGCCCTCACTCAGCCACAATCTCCACTGGTTTTCACAACCAGACGTTAGAGGGATTTTTCTTCCCAGCACTGGAACCCTGCGCTGTAAAGCTAGGGCTGGGCCCTCTGGATCCTCGATGGGGGTGGGGGGCTCTCCAGGGGAAATATCCCTCCTGATTTTAAACTGCCTTACCTGGGAGTGGGGTCACCCCGTTCTGCCTCTCCTCTCCTCCCACCAGTCTCAGTGTGGCTTCTTTAAAGCCTTAGTTATAAGACTTCTGTTCAACTAAACTTCAGGTGGTCCTCCGTGATGGTTGCTCTGTAGTTTGGTGGTAATTTTGATGTGGTCGTGGGAGAAGGCCAGCACTGCATTTACCCACTCTGCCATTTGACCAGAAATGTGTGTCAACATTTTTTAATCAGTTACATAAGAAACTCTTGTCCTGGAACTTAGACCCATATTTATGTGTGAGAAGACTGAGATCTGATTTGATATTAAGCAGGGAGTCATATTTTTCCTCTGAAGGCAATGCAAATATTATGTGTACACCCTGCTCAATTAAAGGCAACTATTGAGCCGGGTAATGGCTCTGGTAGCACACCAGCTCACTACGTATTTCCAAGCAGGATGGCAGAGTCATAATACCAGCTTTATGGCACAGATATGGGATAATAACACACCACTAAGAGACTGACTATAACCACCTAAATTTTTCACATAAAATCCTCAGGATATGGTCCCTCCAAAAGGAAAAAAAAAATCTTTAACTGTTATAGCTTCTACTCTGTTTTTTATCTTCACATCTCTGTAAGTCTTGATTTAGGCTAAATGCACCATTAATCTTTAACATATCCACCTAAGAACACAATTAAAGTCAAATAGAATAACGAGTGGCATTACAAGGAATACAAAGTAGCACACTCAGGAATGGAGTCAACTATTCCATATGCTGCATAATTACACACACCCACTAACTTGCACAGTGCCAGACCTAGAAAAGAAATTAACCCTTGAATGACTAAGAGTCAGAATATTTGAATTAGTTAATTGCCGAACAAAGTCAAGAACCAGAGGTGAACTTGAACATTCATTTTTTTTAGGCATGAACTATACCATCAAGCTTTATACTCATGATTTGTTTCTTCAGATCTATTATTTTGATTTCAGAAAAGATGGCTTTAGTCACAGATGTGCCATTTACTAATTGGGTAACATTAAGTGAAAGCTTAACCTCTGAGCATACCAGTTTCCCAAACTGTCACATATGGAAGATGGTTTAGACCCCTGGTTTCCAATCTTCAATCTACATCAGAATCACTTGGAGCAAACTTTCAGATCCACACAGAGAGGTGTTTCAACTGTTTTTTCCAATGTCCAGCCAGAGTTGGAAAACTATGGGACTAAATAATCTCGAGGTCTGTCCCAGTTCTAGAAGTCTAAGTTTTTTTGTCTGAGTAGATACTCTGACTCAATTCTCGATAATAATGTAGCATTACCTTACAGAAGAGTATGTTTACATGATTAGTGAATAATTTTTTTTTAATAGCACTACTTTGATATCACTTACACAATGATGGTAAAGAAAATAAAGAATAAAACATTTGACTATGTTACTTAACAAGAAGAAAGGGCTGCAATAAAGAAGACAAGCAAATCCAAACAAACACACACAAAAATCGACCATCCATACAATTATCCTTTCTACCAGGTAAATCAAGGAAAAACCCTGTAGAGGAAAAACAACAATACTCTGAAACGGCATTCTTTTCTTTGTCTTTCTTTAAAACGATTCCTATATGTCCTCATGTATTTGTGCAATTGTTTTGAAATAGTTTGATACATTCAAAACAGAATACAAAGCTAGGAAGCATTGTATGTATTACTCTTTTCTTTTTTTTTTAAACATATTTATTTGTGGCTATACCTTATTTTTTTCTTTATTGATTTTAGAGAGAGAGGAAGTGAGAGGGAAAGAGAGAGAGATAGAAACATCAATGAGAGAGAACATTGATTGGCTGCCTCCTGCATGACCCCCACTGGGTATCTGGCCCACAACCTGGGCATGTGCCCTGACCGGGAACCGAACCGGTGACCTCTGGGTGCATGGGTCGACGTTCAACTACTGAACCACACCGGCCGGGCTGGATATATTACTCTTGATTCCACTAAGCCAAATCAGTTATAGGAAAAATAAAAGATTTCATTTTAATCAAGAGGAATTTAGCTCAAGGTGTACAGCTTCCCCAACCATCGTCCCTCCCAGCCGTGTGATGACAAATCAATTCAGTACACAGATGCCTCTCAGGGCAGCATTGTCCTCTCTCTACCAACTGCCTACACTTCTTACCGCCACATCCCACCAAGCCCAGGAAAGGACATTTCCCTCTCAACGTGGCTTTCTCTAAATAGCAGGACACTTGGTACAGAGATCAACTAATCAGTTTCTTCAGCTAGTCTCTGGCAGCACAACAGACCCTTGGCTGTCTTGTCCCTATCTCTGCTTCTGAGAGGACACATCACATCTTCTGTAGCTCTGACCATATCGGGAGGCTCCAAAGTCTTTATAGCCCGGGAAGACGAAGGCTTTCTCCCAGCCTGGGACCTGTCTGCTGAGCATGGATGTCTTACTTTCAGCAAACCACACACTTTAGGTCTCCGGGGGTGGACCTTAGCTTTAATGTGAATAGCTCCTGTTGTCTGGAAACATATTTCAAGTTTCTTATTGGCAAAGAGGCTCTTCTTTCTCCGTGATACAAGTAGGAAAACAACACTCCTGCTCACATGGTTGAAACAGCCTCAGATTTCACAATGTAAGTAGTACTTTGCCTATTTAATACTTGAAGAAACTGTGGCTTGGCAAAGCGCATAATCTGCCCCAGATCTCACAGCTAGTAAGCGACACAGCCGGTGACAGAAACCTTTCACACTAGATGTCCACCAGCCCGGATCTTATCTCGTGGCTTAAAGCAATAGGGATTTTTTTCTTTTCTTTTCTTTCCTTTCTCTCTCACTCTCTCTCTTTAAAATATATTCTGGTTTTGCTCTCTTTCCCGTGAAACAAGCCCTTGAGTCATTCTTTTGTATGGAGTCCGGTCAGCATTTACGGGACAGCATTTACCTTCGCTGCTGAACTTGGGGATGAGCATCCTCTTGGGCGCAGAGATCTGAAGTCCTTTTATGTCTTTGAGTGATACTTAAGGATCCCAAAACAAATAGAATACACTATTCTCTTCTTAACAGAAGCAAATAGAATCCACTGTTGTCTTCTTAACATTACTTCTGTTCAAGGCAGACAGGCACACCCACGCAGCTATGCCACTTTGCCACCTGACACCAGCAACAGTGGCTCCTTTGCATTTCCTGGCCAAAGTTGCATTTCGTTTCTTATTTTCAGTTTTCCTCACGTATTTCACTATTATCAAGGATTACTATCAACATAGATTTTATTGGATCCTTCCTTTTCCTGCATATTTAAAATGAACTTAGATGTACTCAAATAACAATTATGGTTTAAATAAAAATGGAATTATCAGTTGACAAAATGATTTAATTACAATGGAAAGGAAAGGGCTTGGTTATTGTAGATGATATATGTATCCTTTCTTTTAAAAAATATTTAAGATTCTATTGAAATCGATCTAGTCCCTTCGGTCCACCTGAAGGTCCAAATATTCTGGAATGGACTTGCTGTTCTAATGTTTCCTTGACATCTACGGAATGTCATCCCTTCAGCTTCCACAGTGATTTTCATAAACAGCCATGTTACTACGCCTCTCTTTTACCGAAAAACCTCAAAGGCAGTTTCTCACACTCCCACAAAAAAACTGGTTGCAAATAGCTTTTTTTTTTTTTTTTTTTTTTTAACATATAAGACTTTTCCCACACAAAAGAAAAAATATGTCCTTCAAAACTGTCGTGGCTTAATTGATTTATGTCTTTGCCATGTTTTAAGTGAATGTATTTTCCTTTCCTCTGAAGGTTGATTAAAAATGTGTTTCCATTAACATTTTTGGTTATGGTAGTATCTGGTTAAAATTAAATGGCAAAGTGCAAGAAATATATCACTCAAACCTAGAGTCTTAATTAGTCCAAATGATTGAGAATAGATTTTATTAGTAGTAATTTAAAAAAATTCTATCTAATTTGCAAGAAAATGCAACATTCTAGAAAAATTACTTCTTTTGAGACCAGAGGTTTTAATTGCAATTTGCATATGTATTGTAGTCTCACAAATCAAGGTACTTTAGGCATTATTTTATTCATTCAAACTACCTCTGTATATTAGCATATAAAATTTTTATATCAGTCATGCTTTCCTTAATAAAAATCAGCTGGTTTTGCAGTAAGTTTCCAAAGCATTAAAGCAGAGTAATAACCACTTCTAGGTGCAGATGACATTTTTTTTTCATTAGAAAATATCAAAGTGACTTCTCTACAGTTTCCCTGGCATAGCTATTAAATTCAAAATTAAAGCCTATTTCCATCATTGGGTGTTTTTATCTACTGCATGGCATTTCACAATGCTGTCCTCTTTTTTTTTTTTTTTTTTTTTCTGATTCTCTCAAAGACAAACAGCTAAGTAGGTGAAATCTGTTTATGTCCCAGTTTCCACTTTCACTTGTCCTACAAATCACACCTCCTCTCAGTCCCCAGCCACTCATTCCTCTCCTGGCAACCTGGCTGCCCTGGACCCTGTTACAGATGTTTCTGGACTGAGTTATGCAAATCGTCTCTCTCTGGTCCACACAATTTAACCTAATTGAGCACAGGAATTTCAGATCTATAACCAGAAGAAGAATCAGATTTTGGACATTTCTGGACAAGAGAAGAGAAAAATTAACATGAAATCTTTTACCCATCTCTCTATTTTTCACTTCTCATCCCAAGAAATTATGTCCTCTAGGATCAGAACTTCTCTCTCAGGAGGTTCATAAATGGGACTATGAAATGGCATCACCCTTAGTGGTTTGACTTGTACCTCCAAGCACAGATCCACCAAGGATGGGGACTTATTGTTTTTTATTCAGCAATTTACCTCCAGTTCATAGAATACCTAACACATAAGATGATACTGCTATTCAAGTGAGTTTAAAATAATGCTCGTGCCCTCCATGCCTGGTAAAATATCTCATTTAGTTCAATCCATGGTAAAGATACTATCTTTTGCATGTGGATAAAACAACATACAGAGACCTAGTTGGGAGAACAGTTGTGTTCCTTGGACATGCCTTCAGAGTTCTTTTCCCTAGGCACACAGAGGGTAACAGTTTACTCAAGGATCTGGTGGAGTCAGAAGAACCATTTTATGAATGGAGTACAGGCCATTTACATGTTCTTACCCACGTAATTACTTCTCTATCCAATGTTGTTGCTTTTGGCTTTATGACTTTTACAACATAGCATGTGAAAACTGTAGCCTTAACTACACAATGACCAAAAAAAAAGAAAAAATCTCACAACAAGCTGTCTGTTCTCTAAATGTCATCTCCTAGAAGTTATGCTTGGGAATTTGCATATTGAATTTTTCATTATATAGTTTTTAAATATATTTTGTTAAAAACAGAAAAAAAACATTGAATTGAACTGAATTTCAAACTATAATAGTTATTAATATGTAGCATTTCTTGAACCACTAAGATGAACTAGGTAGGCTCTACGCTAAGGACATGATACGACTTATCTGTTTTAACCTTAACAAAAACTCTTTTAGTATTTATTCCATTTTAGAGATGAGGAAATTGAAACTTAGGTTAAGTAACTTCCCTGAAGCCACACAGATAATAAATGCTGACAATAAAGTTGGTATCCTGACAATCTACCTTTATAATCTCAACACTACAAAAATAAAGCAATAAAGGTCATTGATACAGACTATTTTTCTGGAACTTAGACCTTACTGTACATTTTCACCCCTTCTTATCTTATGAATGATGGTACATACATTTCAGGTCAGCCCATCTCTTCCAAGGCAACATAAATTACAAATAATCTCTTTTTTTGCTAGTATTGTCTTAAAACTCAATCAAAAAGAAAAAAAATCTTAATCACACTTATCTTAATTGTTTTTATTATTTATTGGGGAAAAGCCTTAGGGTTATATCTCACTAATGAATACAGCATTTATTTCTCTGTGTAATAATTTTTAAGCATAGTTAATATATAACTTTTAAAGTCACTATGATTTAACTTCCCACAATGTCTGACATCAAGGTTCCCTTATTCTTCTATATTTAAATGCACAGTGGTTTCCACATGAACATAAAATAGACTCACATTTGTATTTCCAGACCTGACTTCTTCATTTAAATGTGTAATTCCTACTCTACTATTTCCTCTCTGTAGTTCTCTCTCTTTCTCTCTCTATTTCTGCCTCTCTTTATATATGGGCATGTATATATATATATATATATATATACACACACATACAGATCATACACACACACACACACACACACACACACACACAAACTATATATCTAGTATAATAAGTAATTATAAAAATGTTGTAAATGTTATTTATATAATAAATGGTAAAATCTAAAATAGAAAGGACAAAACACAAAACATTTCAAATGGTGATATAAAATTAAATATCTTACACACCTTAGCAATACCTCATAGACGGAACAAGGGAGACAGACAAGGAAAAGTATTGCAAAGATCACAGATTAAAAAGTTTGGCCCACATTCAGGAGGAAAAGATAACAGGGGCAATGTGCACCAAGGGGAGGGAATTCTGGGAAACATCTTAGAACTCTGCCTACCATATATAGGAAATGCTTTTGGAAACTCAATAGCTTGATCAGACTGAGATGCGTGCAAACATTCAAGTAGGTGGGGAAGTTAGACAAGGATATATTTAGTCTTGGTGAATATTATTCAAACCTCACGGAACAGTCAAGCATGCACGGTGTGTTGTATTTCAGGAACATCAGAGAGGTTCACTTTTCTGGAGCAAAGTGTATAAGAGGGAATATATTAGGAGATAAGTTCAGAAATATAACAGGATCATGGAGGCTATTGTAAATTTACTCTGTGTAAATAAGGGAGACGTTTTACTGAAGGATACAAGTACTGAGTTAGGAAACTGAAGATATGTTGTATAAATGCTTGAGAATGTCAAAAACCTTCTGGCTGTTCATGGACGGTCATAACATTTGCACAGAGAACCCTCAGTATGAATGTCCTTTTTCCTTGTGTTAATAGCAATGGTACAGGGTCAGAGCAGGACAGGGGAGAGCTGGATGTAATCAGGCTTGAGGTGATGCCAAGGGGAATAATGAAATGAGATAATGGCAGAGTAGATAGAGATAGAACAGAAATTAAATGCACTAGAGTGACTAAAACAATTAGTTATGGATATTAAGCTGGTTAAGGGATGAACAAACTATGAAAAATGAGACCAAAAAATGAGTGGTAGTGAAGAGTGATCCTATACGTGAACATGGAATAAAACAAGTTTGCCAAAAGTAGAAACATGTGACGTAATTTTTTAATGTAAAGATTTAATATGATAAAGAGATCAATTCTATAAAATGAGTGCCTCAGACATAAAAAATAATGAAATTTAATTAAAATCACACTAGTATTTTGGGAGGGACAAAATTACCTAACATTTTATAGGAAAAGTGGAAGTGTTCAAGGTGAAGACTAGTGTTGGAATGACTTTCGTACTCAGAACCACTGTAAAGACACCACACTCAAGTCAATATTTTGTTGGAATAGAAATAATTAGATCAGTAACCAAGAAGAGTTGTTTAGAAATAGATGGTATTTGTATAGTAGTATTGTGTACATACAAAAAATGTTCTACATTGACAAGCAGTTAGTAAGCAACACAATAGAGAAATGGGCAAAGTATGTGACAAGATTGTTCACATAAGAGTAAATTAATATGTCTAAAAAAATATAAAGACCTTCAATCTTTCTAGTAGTCGTGGAAATGCAAATAAAATCACAATTAGTTATCACTGTGTCCTTGACATGTAGATAAAAATTTAGAAGGCGAACATCTATCATTGTTAGTACAAAATACACGTTCCAAAAATGTTGTTAAAAAAATAATCTGTGTGACAGTCCTTATATTTATTCAAATAAAAAATAGTTTTACCCTATAACCCCACTCCAAGGAATCTTCTACAGAAATAAAAGCTCCAGTACTTAAATCTATACATGCACAGATACTTATTACAACATAGTTTATTGTCACAAAAATAGGTAAGCAAAGCACAACCTAAATGGGAAAATGAATATGTGGAAGAACTAGAGCATGAAATGTTATATAGTCTTTAAAAATAAATGCAAAAAATCCCCTTATACTGAGTGGTTTTTAATTATAGCCAACTCTGAAAATAAACAGAATAACTAAATATACGTGTGTATTCAGTACATCTTTACTGAACACATTTTCTAGACCCACACTGTTTGATATTGTAGTCTATAAATATGTGGCATTTTAAGTTTAAATTATTAGATTTAAATATTTTGGCAAAATTAAGTAAAATTATAAATGCAGCCTTTCAGCTGCTTAGGCACCTTCCAAGTGCTCAATAACAACATGTGGCTAATGCCCCCACACTGGACAGGGCAGAGGGTCCTTCAATGCAGAACGTCTGTTGGAAAGAGCTATTGAGACTCTGTTCTAGGTTCTGGAGATATATTAGTAAACAAAGCTTATAAAATCCCTAACCACATCTAACTAGTATTATAGAGAATGCTAAAAAAAAAAACACACATGTTTATCATGTAATTTAATGTTTGAAAAATAAACATGACAAATATCTTCAGGGATGAGAGTGTGTTCATATGAATATCTTCAGACACGTTTATTGATAACTCTATACATATGGGGAAACATACTTTTTAACTTGAGTTGCCTGGCTGGGTGAGGGATATTGGCAAAACAAGGTAGAAAATGGAAAGTAGCACAGATGCAAAAGAGAAACAAGTTTTAAAAGTAAAGATCTAAAAAAAAAATCATATTTATTCATGTATATTAAAAAACATGCTTTGTGTAAAAATAAAATGATTTTAGAGAATAATAGAGAACAGTGGGATGATTTTCACATTAGTCTTAAGTTATGACACATTTTGCATGGGAAAGATATGGAAATGTATATGTCCCAGATAGCTACAAGTTGAAAAACAAAAAAGTTAGCTCTGTTACTAATAATACGTCTCCCAGAAATTATGGGCATTGTCACTTCATTGATGTATAGATTTTATTTATTTTCCACATAGCTGTGAAAAAACTTTAGTTTCCATTTGATGATAATGTAGAAATTATAACCATGATACTATTTCAATGAAAGATTATTCACAATTCATGATTTTAATATTTAATAGATTTTATGCCATGTGATTTAACAAAGTAATCATGCAAATTGAGAAAGCACAGGGCAGAGAACTGTTTATTTCCAATGCATAAAACAAAATGTGAAGTCACGTATTTCTCCTAAAATTTTTTGATACAGCCCTGGCTGGTGTGGCTCAGTTGGTTGGAGTGTCCTCTCCTACACTGAGAGGTCGCGGGTTAGATTCTGGGTCAGGGCACATGCCCAGGTTTTGAACTCCATCCCTGGTAGGGGTGTGTGCAGGGGGCAACCGATTGATGTTTCTCTTTCACATCAATGTTTCTCTCTCTCTCTCTTTCTATCCTTCCTCTTTCTAAAAATCAAAACACATATCCTTGAGTGAAGATTAAAAAGATAAAAATACAGTAAAGTCTTATAAAAGGGACATAGGAGAAAACTTGAACATTGAGACATGTCTAATTCAAACTACTGCCTCTGAGAGAGGTCACACCTTCTCTGACTTATTCTGAAAACAGTATCTCCCTCTTTTATTGAGGATACTACATATTTTTCTGGCAGAACACAAAAAATGAGATTTTTTTTTCTTTTAGAACTAATCCACATGCTTATTTTCTAAAGCTTATTTTCTCCAGAGAGTAATCATCTTTCATCTAAGTATAAGCCTGACTTCCAGTACTGGATATAAAGTGGTAGCTTGGTTCAGAGGAAGTCTGCTTCTGAGAAAATTTATAAAATCTGTATAACATAAAAAATATCAGCTTTTGAAAGGATCTATGCCTTGATTGATATTGGAAGCAATCAAGGCAGCTCTGATGGGCATAGGTGGGGGGATGGGACACGATGCTGAAGAGGAAGGAGATGATTTACCGATTTATACATGCCTGACACTCTGCCAGTTTTCTGCTTCAGAAATTTGCCAGTCTGTAAGCTCTGTGAGATGCAGAGTTTTCATAGATTGTGGCCGTTCAGAGCTTGTGGCTGTCTCTCCAAAGTAGAGAGACACACATTGGTGTTCAGAGTTATTCAAGCCAGTCTGGAATTAAGGTACGTGGTTTCCCAAGAAAAAAGAACTGCAGAGAAGTGAACCCCAAAATTTCACCCCTTTTTCACATTAAACAGATGCTTTAAAAAATCCAGTGTGGCTCAGTGGTTGAGCATCGACTCATGCACCAAGAGGTCGCCAGTTCAATTCCCGGTCAAGACACATGCCCAGGTTGTGAGCCAAATCCCCAGTTGGGGGGCATGCAGGAGGTGGCCAGTCGATGTTTTCTCTCATCGATATTTCTATCTCTCTCTCTACCTCTCCCTTCCTCTCTCTCTAAAATCAATAAAGAAAAAAAAATTAAGAAAAAGCATCTGAGAAACTAAGAAAGCAATAAGAGGCTAAAACTCTTAAAGGATTTTCAATAAGGTTAACGTGTTGAGAAAACAAATACAAAATCTGCCAAGAGGGAAAAGGAGCCTGCTAACCCTTTCATGTTTCAAATGAGACCCCTCAAATACTATCCCCAAAGGATAGGAGTCAATCAAATATATGATAGTTCTTACAAAAAATGAAAATAGGACAAGTCCTGATGAATCAAGTTGGTTTGACTTTTCTCTGTTTGCTAGATACGTATGTGTTGTTGAACAAAGAACTTTCACAGCCCAAAGCTTTTCTCAAGGAAAGATTTTATTGAACCAAAATGCCAGCAAGAAAAAACCAGGTCCTAGGACTGAGGTCTAAAGACCAGCAGCAGGGCTAGTTGGGAAAGACAAGTATGTGTCCTGTCCTGGATTTGTGAGTGTCTCTTACACCTCACAGGGGCTTGGGGAGATGGTTGTAAGCCATTCTGGAAGACTTTACCTTGGCTATAGACAAAAGGGGTGGAGAAGCTCAAGCAGGCCAGCTCTGGGATAGGAGCAGAGTCAGCAAGGAAGAAGGAGTGGTCCCATGGCAGCTCTGGGAAGCAGACTGGAAAGTTACTGTAGAAACAAGAAGCAAAGCCTCCTGCGGTTCGATGGCAGTGGTTCCTGGAGTTCAGTGGTGCCTGGCTATTCTCTCTTTAGGATAATCGTGGAAACAAACATCTCTAAATGAATCTGTAGTTCCAACAGTCGTATATGTGTGAGAGCAGTCTTCTGTCAGCTGGCCCACAGCTATTAGCAGGCTAACTGGTCTGTCTCACTCTCCAGCAGTTAACATCATCATTAGGAAGTTATTGATTTTAATAATAGAAAGAGAACGAGGGAGAGTCAGACTCTGTAAGCGTGGTCACCTGGGCAGCTTCACCAGCTTCACACTCTCCAGGAAACCACCAGTTCACTCCCTGCAGATCACTGGGGGAAGGGGTCCAACAAAGGGGAGGATGGGTGAAGACGGGGTGTCATAGGGAAGGTGCTTGCCTGTCAGTATAGCCTGGGGATCCATGGATTGGCCGGGTGGGTAGAGCCACTACAATCTTGGAAGGGTAAAATTTCCAGACAAAGAGTTCCCTCTCTGTTGCTTGCTTACTCCTGCCTGCTGGCTCCCCTTGCTCTCGCTTGCTCTGCGACCCACACTCACCGTGCACTCGCCTGCCTTGTACCCTTCAGCAGCCACATGGCCCATGGCTGTGTGTTGCAGGGCCCACATGTAATGGACTGCAGCTGGAAATACAAGCTAAGCTAGTTAGATGCTGGACTAGAATGCACTCTAATATGGAACAGAAACTCTGGACACTGGTTTTAATTGTGGCGCTACTAAAGACAAGATTGGACTTCTTCCACGGCAGGATGGACAGAGATGGGACCTTAAACGGAAACCCCCTTAATTTTATATCATCAGTAAAGCTTTCAGTGATACCCCATCCTCCCAAGGGGACCTCAGGAAATGATTTTCTCTATAACACCCCCAAAAACTCCACTTCCACTGGTAACACAGCCACTGTGATTTAATTTAGAACATCTCAGAATTTTCTCCTTGTCAATATTGTGGGAGCTAAAACAGTATCACTATTTTCCTCTCACCTTTGAGTTCTTCTAGCTGGGCTAATAACCAATATAACATGGACAGATTAACAGGAGAAAATCAAAGTTTAATACATGCACACGCAGAATTCACAGAGGCTTGAAAATTTCATGCAATTCATAACACAGTGAGGCAACATTTGGTACATAAGACAATTTGGACAAAGGAGAACGTGAGGGGATGGGGTCTTACATTTCAGAAGGAAGAGTGTATGATTGGTAGCTAGTTGAGGAGGAGCCAAACATGCATAGCAGGAAAATCTTTGCTAGGCAACCAGAAATAGTGGACACAGGGGTATCTAGCTGACAGACCCCTGCATGAAGCTTCCTTTTCCACCACATTCAACTCAAATTGAACGGCAACATCCTAACATTCCTGAAGCAGGTTTCTGCCTGAATCTCTGGACAGGAAAGGAGAGAGGATGAAAGGTTTCTTCTGAGTCTTGTTTTTTAATAAACAGCCTAAAATCAATATATCAAAAAGGGAGACTTGGGTGGCAAAACTGCGTCCCTTCAGTATCTATATAACTATCTGCCTGTCTATCCATCTGCCTATCTATCTATCATCTATCTATCTATCTATCTATTTATCTATCTGTCTGTCTATCTATCTATCTATCTATCTATCTATCTATCTATCTATCTATCTATCTATCTATCTACTTTCTATTATAAGTTCTATGCTCCAGAGAGGTTTGGTTAATAAAGAAACTCTAGGTCTATGATTTTACTATTGAAGTCTTTTAAATATTTAAGGATAAAATGGGAACAATATTTTTGAGCAGAAAAAAGACCTATTAAGGAGACAGAGGCAGGTTAGGCAGTGAGGGACAGGACCAGGGGAAGGGAAGGCTGAGACATGCGGGAAGTTTGAGATGACTTGGAGCTCAGCACACAGGCAGGCAGCCCAGTACACAGCATACCTGGAGGTTTATTTGGACTCTATATCTCAAAATAAAAACTAAAATCAATCTGGCAAATTTTTGCCTTCAAGGCCAGAAACTCCCAGCCCCATTTATAGAAATGCACGTTAGAAGCTCCTAAGAGCACAGGTCAATTATATAACAAAAACAAACAAACAAACAAAAAAACCCAGAAAGGCTGGTTGCAGGCAAAGTGGGGAAAGGCAATTGATTGCATAATTCCAAGGAATTTTATTTTTAAAGAATATAGTGCTGGCGATTCTGCTGGGGGCAAGGCAACAGGATTGCTGAATGATTGGATTTGAGGGAGAAACCAAAAGCAAGCATAAGGTTGCTCCAAGGGCGTTTCCCCTCCTCCTCACTAATAGTCTGGGAGAAGTTGAAATTTTCATAAAAAGGGAAGCCTCTAAGGCCCTATAGATGACCTAGGGCTGCACCCAGTCAGGTGGGAAACACAGGCTTTAAAATGTATGGATGTTACTAAGGCAGAATTCCTTGAAAGGACCAATCAGAGGCTAGCAAAGTATTTATCTACCCCTAGACAACAGAGCCCCACAGGCAAACCCACTTGGGTCCCCTCCTCGCTGCAAGACGTCTGTGTATTTTTCAAATAAACTTTCCTATTGCTTATTCTTGGTCCATGAACTCATTCTTTGATTTTGCGAGACAAGGACCCCGATCACCCCTGCTTGGTTTCACTATTGTTGCTACTATTCAACAGTGGTTTGTAATTCGAAAGCCATCAGATGTCATTGTAGTTTCTGGGAACATCTTATAAATAATAATTTTCTTATGTAGTTACTTGATCAATTTTTATTTCTGATCATTGAATGTTTTAGTAGTATAAGTTCCAGAAAAAAAAATAATTTATTGCTTTTTCTGTGTCTGGAGGAGAAATGCTTTTTTAAAATATGTTTAGTAATTTTGACAGTGGGTTAATTTTATGCTGCTGCATGTTTCACTTGGTTTTCTGTGTATTCACTGACTCTTTATAAGTTTCAAAATTATAAATTGGCTTCTTGTAGTCTTTCATAACTTAACAGAAAAGGGGGAATTTACATAAATTATTTTGATGGGTCTGTGCTTGAAGCATATATGAAACTGAGAGCTTTGGACAAATGTATACCCATCTGTGCAAATGAATGTTTATTGACTAGTTAACACATTGAACTTCATATTATTTTTACAGTCTACACAGCAGTCTTTTAGCTTGATAAAATAGGCATTTGTTAAGTATAACTCAAACATCGATTTTCAATGGTCTAAAGGAATTTAAGTAGAAAGCAGGAGAGGAAACTGAACAAATTTCAACATGTGAGAACACTCTGCCCTTACTGCTTCAACCATGTATATCATCTAAGCTGAACATGGAAGACGAATAAATTCGTCATATGGTAAATCCCTTTTTTCCCAACAGGTTTAAAAAACAGAGCAGACTTTTTTACCTGGGGAAGGAGGTTTACAGGTCCCATTAATCTTTTGTCATGAACTCACATGATTTATGTTCTATGATTACTAATCAGAAACTCAATTTTACGCTCATTTTCAAAGGAAAAAATCAAGATGTTTGAATGCTGACAGTTGAGCTACTAACAAAAAAACTACCATTTTTTTCTGTTTTATGTAGGTGTTTTCCTTCTTAATTAAAAGAACAGAATGATTATAATTATCACAAGATTTATCTGGGGGAAACTCTTCAGGTTTTCTGGTGACTGCTGGTAAACATACTTGTTAAGTTTACACTGAAACTTGGTTTTCACTAGGAATTATTGCTAGTATATTTTATTTTATACTATTACAAACAAAATTATAGTACTATGTCTATTTCTTTAAAAATCCTGAATCATTGTACATTTAGAGATACAATTAATAAATCTAAGTCTATTTCCAAAAAAGAAGAAATATACATATAATAATATATACCGCATCCAGAAGAAAATAAGCTTTTGCAGTGCAATGAGTCTCCAGGATTTTTGATAATCGACTTTCTGAAAGGATGTGTCAGAAGTACTGTGTGAGATGCATTTTTAATTTTGAGAACAATATAGGGCTTTGAACCATTAAATTGATTGGCCTGTAGTTATGTTGTTTTAAATAAAAGATTAACTTTCTGTTGATCAAAGGTAACTATGGGTCAAAAGAGAGATTGAGAATAACTGCACTAACAAGTACTGCTTTACTGATTCTCTAAAATTCACCAAAACATCTTGAATGCAATGGTTTGAAGGGCTCACTCAGGCTAATATGAACACATTAAAATTTCCTGAAGAACTCTGTAACTTGAAAATCATAAGTATAGTGAAAATGATTTGTTGGTAGTAGCTCTAATCTAGAATGGAAACAATATTCATTGTATTATTTTTAATATGAGCATAAATATACATAATATGAAAATAAGCGATGTTCAGTGGAGTCCAGTATAAAACGTATAGGTTTTCTATAGAAGACAGGTAGGTACCCTCTGGAAAGAAGATTTTTTAAAAATCTGCTAAGCCCTCCTTTCTTCAGAACCAAACTTCCCTGCATTTGTTAGTTTCTCCAGTTGCTGTGGAAATTGTCAGGTGTGGACTTGTTCTTTTGATATGTTTTTATTGATTTTTCAGAGAGAGAGGAAGGGAGAGAGAGATGGAAACATCGATGTGAGAGAGAAACATTGATTGGATGCCTCCTGCATGCCCCCTACTGGAGATTGATCCCACAATCCGGGCATGTGCCCTGACAAGGAATCGAACCAGGACCTCCCAGTCCATGGGACGATGTTCAGTCCACTGAGCCACACCAGCCAGGCTAGACTTGTTATTTTTTTATAGAGAGAGAAATTTGTGTTGGAAAAAAAAATATTTATATATACACTTTTACACCTAAATTCTCTGTTTTTATTTGACACTATAAAACAGCCACTTAATTTTGTTGTGTTAACCTTACAAAATAATAATAATTAGCTTTATCAACCCCTCTGTGCCAAACCCTCCAAAACAAATCACATAGATGGTTTGTTTTAATGATCAGAACAACTCGGTGAGCTGGCTCCTATTTCTGTGCTTCGCGTTCTGTATAAAAGGTAACACAACCAGTTAAAAAATTCGCAGACTCACTCTGATTGTAAGTTGGGAAGGGTCTGTCACAGACAAGCTACCTGAACCCTGGTCATTGAACCTGTTACCCAGCGTTCACTGACTTTAAGAACAGATTGATTTGAATTTATTTCATTCAAATTGTGTTTTACATTTTTCACAGAGCCTGGCTGCCCTCCAATGTGTTCTACAAATTCCTAGGTCCCTGTTTGACTTATTGACCTGGTTTCTCTTAATCCCAGCAATTCCCTATCCCTAACCTAGAACTCTTGGTCCAGGTCCATGCTCCCTGCCACACTATGTTTCCTCTGCTGACATCATTTTCCACAGGAGAGCTTGAAGAAGGAAAAATAAGGTCATGTCTTTGTTTGAGCCAGAACAAAGGAATCACAACCAGTGTCACAGTGGAGTGAAACTGTCCACTGCTCTTAGTCGTAATGCTGTAGGGTTCGAGGTTTTTACCTGTATTTTAACAGTAAACTACTGGTGATAGGGCTGCAGGGATACAGCTGATTATTATTATATTTAGTTTAACGTAATTACTATTATATGAAATAAAAATGTATTATTCTATTTGAATACTGTTATTCTTATTAGCACTTGAATGGCATAAATCATACATAGAAGCATGAGAGAGAGAGAGAAAGAGGGTAAATTTTATTTTCAGAAGTGGGTTAGTAGATGGTTCTGGTTTGTGGTCTCTTTTGAGGTTGCATCTGAGATATTGGCTGACACTGGAATATCTGCTTCCAAGATAACTCATTCGTGATTATTGGTTGATAACAGGAGACCCCATTTTTTTCCCATAAGGGATTCTCTGTGGCTTCTTGAGCAACCTCAGCATACAGTGGCTGATTTCCCACAGATTGAGAAATCCAACAGAGTGGCCTAAATGGCAATGCTTTTATGACCTAGCCTCAGGTCACAACCATATTCTACAATAACCGGTTGATAACACAAGTCAGTCCTACTCAATAAGGAAAAGAGAGTCAAAGGGGTATGGATACCAGGAGGCTGCCATCATTCAGGGCTATCTTGGAGGCTGGTTGGCACACATACAATAATCTTTGGAGTAGGGGAAAACATTCTACCCAGGAAGGAGAAATAGCATATAGAAAGTCTATGAAACAGTAAGGATTTTGTCATATTTGAATTAGATAAAAATATAAGAGAGTGAGCACCGAAGAACAAGGTATAAGATGAGCTGGAAAGGGAGACAGAGGCAAGATCAGGTAGCAACTTGCATGCATGGTAAAAATGTTGGCACTTATTCTAAGTGAAGTGGAAATCCATTAAAGTGATTTATCCTATTAAGAGAGTGACAAAAGATGAGTTGACTTTATCAAAGATTGCTTTGACGGCTGAGTGGATATTGGATCATAAGGAATGAGAAAGAAAGACCGAATGCAGTCATTATACTACTTGGTATAAGAAATCTGAAATGAAATTGCAGTCTTTTCCTAAAGAAGTAAAATTCTAGAAGTTCATTAAAAACATCCAGGTTTCTAAGAACTCATATGGTCTTTATACTTTTACAACTCTCACTGACTTTCATCCTCATATACAGCACCAAGAAATTCTTTATGTTTAACTCAAATTTTAGGAGACATACTAGTGCATATCTTTAGATTTCAATAAAACAGTGACAATGGTTTCTTGCTTTAAAAAAATTGCAAAGTAATTTTTCATTTGTTATCTCCTCACTTGCATATAATTCCATTAACACAGCTACTCTAACTTTTCAGATAATTAGATATGTTGATTACATTTATTCCCTTTGCTCACAAAGTCCTTTTTTGAACTTATTTTGAATATATTTTTATAAAACTAAGCATGTCCCTAAATTTATATAAGTCTTAGTCTCTGAAATTGAAGGGTAGGGCTGAAAAATATATGCCTATTGAAAAACATTAGAAATATTAAGTGTTAAGAAAGGATTCATGACACTTAGAAAACTTTTAAAAACGAAAAACTCAGAAGTAGTTTGCCTCATATCATATTGCAGAGAATTTGATAAGGATGTTCCAGAGAATTTTGTTGAGAACAATGTATAAGAAAATTCAGCAATAAAACAGGTGGGGTCTGGCCAGTGTAGCTCAGTGGATTGAGTGTCCTCCCATGGACTGAGAGCTCCTGGTTCAATTCCCAGGCAGGGCACATGCCAGGGTTGCAGGCTTGATCTCCAGTAGGAGACGTGCAGGAGGCAGCCGATCAATGTTTCTCTCACATTGATGTTTCTATCTCTCTTTTCCTTCCTCTCTCTCTAAAAAATCATAAAAAATATATTTTTTAAAAAGGTGGGAAGGAGCCTAGTCTGTCTCCCGGAAATGGTGGCATAGCAGTATGTACACCACAGAAAAATGATGGCTTATACATTGTTTTCAAGGTAGGCATTATCGCACTTCTATAGTTTCTTTCTGATTATGGTCTCTATATGACTAAAAAAGCTTTCCTGTTCATGCTATCAAATGCATAATCCATAGCAAAATGTATGATTGTATTCCCTGATAACAGAATCCTCACTTCAAAGCTTACTGAGGCAATTCTAATTTCTTCCAAGTAATGCAGTGAATTTAGGTAAATTTTTCTAAACAAATGATAATAATAAAAATTAACTCATGCATTTGTCTTCCTATTAAGCACGCTAGATTAGCACTTGTTTTTAAATGAAAAATATAAATAAATTAACAGTACCTACTCACATGTCTTACATAGCTGAAACAGATTTAGAATGTCATGTCTTGGCAAAGAGACAAGAAGCACATAAAGATAAAAACTCCAGAGCAGTGTTTTAGTTGTCGTATTTCAAGTATGTATGTGCATAGCTGAGTGTATATATGTGTGATATATGTAAGCAAGTATAAATATATTCATATTTATACATTATTCATGTATAAATATGAATGTATTGTATGTATATATTTATATTTATCATTTAGTTATTTGCACATAGAGCCCAGATTATTTTGTTACATTATTCTGCCTAAATATCATCTATTATTACTCTACCAGTGCTAATAGAATTATAATGCAAATAATAAATGCAAATCACATCAACACATTTAAAATTTTCTAATAGTTACATTAAAATAAAAAAGTAAGGTTAAATAAAAAATTAAGCATAATAATATATTCTATCTCATCCATTCTATCCAAATATCATTTTGATATGTAATTGCTATAAGTATTATCATGAAATATTTTACATTTTCCCCAAAGATTTGCAAATTGGTGTGAATTTTATACCTATAGCACATCTCAGTTAGGATTAGTAATATTTCAAATATTTAATAGCTACATGTAGCCAGTGGATACTGTAGTGGATATCACAGTTCTGGAATGATTTAAGAATTATTTTAATCTACTCCCACTCTAAATTGTTTCTTTAACAGAATTATCTTCAGCAAATTTCATATTATTTAAGAGTGGTAGATGAGAAAATCCATATATGACCACTCAGATAAAGGTTTATCAAACATCTATCAAAACCTTTATCTAATAAACACTAAACTTAATTTTTAAAAAAATGATAACATATATTACATATAGAAGAGATCTCTCAGAGACAATATTCAGGCAAATGGAAGAAATCTTTTATGAGGAATGTATAAATCATTCACATATAGTAAAACTAGATTGAAAAATTCTCAGGTGCTTTATTGTGCTCAAAAGATCGACAGAGAGTTATTTCAAGTGTATCCATTTGAGGAGAAAAAAAAGCAGAAAAATGAGACAGAAAACCCAGAAGACGTGAGAACATGGAATGCCTGAATCTAGAGCCTCAAGTGTTTGAACAAGGAGACTTTAAAGTGAATTTTGAGCTTCAGGGACTGTGAACACCATGAGCTATTAAAGCTACAAAGATTGTATCTCATGCTGTCTGCTCCTGAGAGTGAGTGGGAAAATCTTATGGCCAGTGGAAAACAGAACTGAATGAGCGTCTGACACGTCTTGGGACTAGAGGATGCTTTTTACATTATGTTCTCAGGGTGGGAGATAAAAATATGGAGAAAAAATACAAAAGTTTGGTTCAGTGATCCCAAAGGGAGCAAGAGGTAGCAAATTTATTTAGAAAAGCTGAAGTTCCACCACTGGAAGTTTGTTTTGATGCGTACTAAGTTTGAATTGTTCTTCTGAATAATGAAAATCTTAAAGAAGTGAGTGCTGATTGTGTTATTGGTGGGGCACTTTCCATGTCCCACCTTTTGCTGGAGGAAGTAGGCTGCAAGAGATCTCACGAGAAAAGGAATGTTCTGAGACTTGCACAGGAGAACGAGTGGTATCTATTTGTGTGAAATTAAAACCCTGAGTTTCTAAGGTCCCATCTCCCTTTGTCCTGCCAGCTGTGTCTTCAGTTGAGCTAGGATTAAAGCCATTGCTCAGAGTTTCTACTCCATATTTGCACAGTCCAGTCTGGCATCAGGCTTGCTTAACTTGCGTCCCAGCTGCAGTTCATCAGCCCATTGTCTGTGGGGTCCATAGGGAGGCAACACGGGTGTGTGCAAGGAAGCAAGAACAAAGCCAGAGGAACAAGAGAGCAAGAGATTTCCTTTGTATGGGTATTATATATTCCCAAATATGGCACACTTGCAGTGGCTCCACCTGCTCTAGCCAATCATCTTTGTTTCATGCAAGACTGACAGACAAGCACCTTCCTTATGTTGCCCCAACTTCACTGTGCATGTGCCCATCTTCCCATTTATTGGGCCTCTTCCCCCAGTGATCTGCAGGGAATGGAACAGTGGTTCCCTGGGGAGTGTAAAATTGTAGCTTCCTGGTGAAGCTGCCCAGATGACCATGTTTATAATGTCTGGCCTTTCTTTTGCTTTCTTTCTATTATTAATAACTGGCTAATTACAATGGTAACAATTGGAAGAAAAGTTTCTTCAAAAAGTCTCTTCCTTTGCATAACTCCTAGCAATGCTTGCGGTACTGTTGAAGGATATTCAGGATTTTGGTGCTCATGTTCATATTAATAATACTTTCTAACTGGACAAAGGCAGTATTTTTAAAAAAGTAATTTTAACTTTTTCTATTTGATTTATTTTGCTTAGTATGATAGTCTCAAAATCCAGCCATGTTGTGACAAATGGCAGTATTTCATCCTTTCTTATGGCTGAGTAGTATTCCGTTGTACATATGTGCCACATCTTCTTTACCTAATCATCTGTCAAAGGACACTGTGGTTGGTCCATATCTTGACCACTGTGAATAACACTGTAATGAACAAAGAGGTGCATGTCTTTGCAAATAAATGTTTTCAAATTTGTCGGGTATTTACCCAGAAGAGGGATTGCTGGGTCATATGGTAAGTCTATTCTTAATTTTTTGAGGAGCCTACATACTGTTTTCCATAGTGGTTGTACCAGTTTACATTCCCACCAACAGTGAATGAGGATTCCTTTTTCTTCACAACATTTTATCTCATGTTATTAATCATCTTGTTGATTGATAATAGCCATTCTAACAGGTATTTCATTGTAGTTTTAATTTGCATTTCCCAAATAGCTAGTGAAGTTGAGTATCTTTTCATAAATCTGTTGGCCATTTGTATGTCTTCTTGGGAGAAGTGTCTGTTCAGGTCCTCAGCCCATTAAGAACCATATGATTTCACTCATGTGTGGGATATAAAACTGAAAGCAACAAATGAATAAACAAGAAAAACAAACAAACACACAAACTCATAGACACAAACAACAGTATGGAGGTTAGCAGAAAGAAGGGAGTGGGGGGAAGTATAGAGTAAAGGGGGTCAAATATATGGTGAGGGATGAAGATGTGACTTTGGGTGGTGGGCACCAATGCAATATACTGATCCTGTACCATACAACTATACACTTGAAACCTACATAATCTTATTAACCAATGCCACCCCAATACATTTAATTTTAAAAATAATTTTATTATTTTATGTGGTTAGGAATAGGGGCAAAAAATCCAACTCATGGGGAGGAAACTAATGTTACTACTCCTACTTATTTCTCCACAAGCCCTTATCCAGAGCATTCATTCCTTCTTAGTGACATCCTGTGCCAGTGTCCTTTTTATATATAAACCCATTGTATAGTTACCCTCTCAGAAGTTGGTGCATTTAAAATAACGAAGGGAGTAAAGCCAATTTTATTTAATAAAATTTAAAACTTTTTGGAATCTGACTATAAGAAACTACTTTGGACAGCTAGGATTTCTCCTGTCACCCTTTGAATTACATTAACTATATGCAGTTGCCCATTCTCAATGCAAGATCAGGCTGGACTACCCACATTTTTGTAAGTTAGGAGACAGAAGCAGAAACAATGGAGCATTAATGTCAATGGCAAGATGGTGGAGGGAAGAGGAAATTTCAAACATGCTTATTCCACGGACACAATCATAATGCTAATGCACTAAATCTGTAGATTTTGTTGTTCTAAGTACTTGAAGGTGTCACACATTTGCATAGTAGTTTCTTTCGGTGAACACAGCCAACTGTCATCCTTCCTGTCACCCTACCCCCAAAGAATAGTGACAGTAAAAATGTAATAAACATAAATCTAGTCCCCAGGCAGGTTGGCCTCATTCTCCATCATGAAAATAATTTCCAATACTGTATCACGAATATATTAATTTCTAATTCTCCTCAGTCTTTGTGATAGCATACTCTTTTGGAAAATAATACTGTTTGTATGTTTCATCTGCCTGAGGTCATGTGAGCATTCTGTCTGCATTCCCTTGTCCTCTTCTGAAGAAGGAAACAGTTTCTGCCTCATTGACCTTAAAGATATTATATTTTCCCTAACAACTTTTTAAAATGTATTTCCATTACTTCTTATTCAACATTCAAAGTACAACTTAATTTGGCAATTGCATCAAGATCAGACACCAAAGACATGTGAAGAAAATGAATACACATTCGATATTTTGTTGCTTCGGCAAAGAAATAAAATTTTAAATGGTATGCTTTGTCAAAACTAATATTCTGAATTTTTTACAAACTTCACAACTTATTTTGAATAATTGCACAAAAATTAACATAATCAATGTATTGACCTGACAGTTAATGTCTTTGCTTTCAATGCTTTATGGTTTGCATATCAATACAATATAGAAATCAAGTGTTGGAGAGCAATATCATGAAGATTTTTCAATGCAGAAATGTATTACTTGGAGTAAAAAAAAAAGTAAAATATATAAAATTTGATGGACACATTTAGAATATAAAATTTAGATGCAAAAAGTTTCTAACAGAGAACTAAGTATTTTTGGATATTGCTTTTATTTATTTATCTTTATTGTTGTAAGTACAGGATATTGCTTTTAGAAATTTCCAAAGAGTACTCAAACCAGTATATTCATGTTAAGATTGTCAACTGAATGACCAAGGCATTCTATTTTTAACCATAAGCTGGATACTGATTTATTTGACAGGTTCTTAAACAGTCTGTTCCCCTGCCACTCTATCCAAAAGAAGGTTAATTCCAGTTGATTAATATATAATTAAGAAAGTAATTTTTATTGATTTTATAATTATTTCATAAATGTTGGTGTCCTAGTTTATTTAACCGTATTATAAATACTACTCTTTATAAATGAAATTGCCAGGGAAGAGAATGAGAAAGATAACTTAGAAACCACTTGACTGAAAGGTTTGAAAAATGATGTCAATTCAAATGTAAATAGAGCAATACCATTTTTCTTGATGATTAGATAAGAATAGTGGATAAGCTGCTATAAAATTTGGCAAGAATGGGAATGTGTAAACCAAGGTATCCAAATATTCAGTATGTAAAAATTCACATATTAGATCTCTTAGTAATTTTGATGTCACGGGAGCAATTGCAGAGCAGAGAAAAGCGGGCAAAATTCCAACACATGTCAGTCATTCATGTTGACTTATTTATATAAAAGATGTGAGAAAGAAAACTGTGAGTCAGTGATGGATGGCTTGTATATAAAATGAATTGTAGGTGGCCACATTGCTAGTCCTTATCATTTCTCAGATAAAATAATGCTTGCTGACCTTTTAATGTATTGAAATGTCAGGATAATTTTAATTGCTTCAGACTAATATTGCAAGCCTATGATGAATCAAGTCAAAAACGGTTATTTTGTGGTCTAATCTTAAAAAGAATACTTAAAATCTGAAAGTGAATACTAATTATATTTCGATTAGATTTGTAGCATTAAAAATTAAAATGTTACATACATTTGTGAGTTGGTAAATGAGCATTTGCTAACAGTTCTGCAGGAAAAAAATTAGGCATTTTCTTGCTTTTCACTGTACTAAATATATCTTTCATAAAAATTCAGTTGGTGTCAGTATTCAGTAGCATGCATATGTCAAATTCATTAATTTTTATAATATTATGGACAATACACTTCCCTAAGGAAGCTGTTATTATTCACAGCAATACATTTTGTAGGCTGTTCAGTCTAATATTGGGATATTATGACAGTAGATTTAATATTTGCACTCATAATAGTAATTTTTTGCTTATATTCTGCTCTAGCTCAGTTCTATGTATAGAACTGTAATTTCAACTTAATTATTTTGCAAAATGTGCAATTATAAAATCAATTAAAGCTGTCAAATCCAGGGAATCTTGGGCTCAGACTTACCACTAACTCCCTTAGCAAATTAGTTCCTTTACCTCTGAGAACTACAATTTAACTCTTCATGTAAAAAACAGACAGGGGAGAAACAAGCTGGGGAGAAGTTGACCTTGACCATTCACTGTGGACCATTTGCTCTATAACTTTATATAATCTCCACAGCACTTCTTAGAGTTAGTTATTAATATCTTGGCATAATTGATCACACCAGTCTTAAAAATGAAAGTCATAGCCTATTATGTAAAAACAATCTATAATAAAATAAGCATTGCTGTTCACAGTCATTAGGTTGTATATAAAGTGGGGCAAAAGTAGGTTTATAGTTGTGAATACGCAAAACACAGGGTCTATTATTGTGTTATTATTTATTAATTGTTGTATTGTTTTCCATACAAACAATGTACATCTACTTTTGCCCCACTCTTCATACATATTTAATTATTCGTCCTGGGATGATTATAAAACAAAATAATGATAATAGAAGTCAAGAAATAACTACTTGTTATAATTTACAAATATCTTCACAATTTCTATAGACTGTTCATATTTGTCATCTTTGTTTTTTTCATAGTTCTGTATGTTATACACTGATTTTTAATTTTACTTTAAGGTAACTAATTACTATAAAGTAAAATTCTCCAACACGATACTTGGAACAACTAGAAGGCTTAACCCTAAGACTATGTTTCTACATGTCATGTTTTTTTATACTTTAAAATGCTGGGCACTGTTAGAACTTCGCCGAGACATCCGCAAGCGGGCCCCTGAATGATTAACAACATGCTTTAGTAAAGCCATTTAGCTAAAATTAGAGTGAAATTCTACAGATATGAAGAGGCAGCTTATCTCTCTTTATGAAAAAATAGCTTACCATTACAGGATTTTTAGTTTTTCGTTTGTTTGTTTGGCTTTATTCACAGCACATTCTCTTTGACATAGTTAAATGCTCAGCCAGACTTCCCAAATCTGAAAACCTTCCTGGGATTATCCCAGTCTACAAACTGTATATCTCCTTTGTTCAATGTCATACTTGTCAATAGATCTCCCTGTAATTTTAGTCTTTAAATAGTGATAAATCTGACCATGCATTTATATGTATAAACTAACATATTATTTGCTCTTCTAGATGTGTTTGACAGTACATAACCTTCCAAAAGTGATGTATTATTACTGCCTTTGATTATTTCTATTACTAAAGAACATAAAGATACAATATATTAACTAAGTTAAATAATCTCAGTCTACAGCTTCTAATAATCATTCTAGTATATTTTTCCATAATTTCCTTAGAAAATATCTATATGTCTTCATGTTAGAATAAAATTCAAATATTTTGACAAGCAGTCAAACTTGAATACATTTTCAGCACATGTGGAGTATAAATGACCCAAAAAATACAAATAAAAGGAGTAGCATAATCTATGGGATTTTCTGCAGTTGAAAAGGCTCTTTGGGAGGAGAAACCTAAAATTAGATTTTTAATGAGCCCAGTGTAGATCCCTGGGTGTGCAAACCAGCTCAAAGTCAAGAACATATTATTAACTATCTAACAAGCCATGCTAATAAAGTGACTGTGTACTATTTAGTATTATAAACTGTATAGCAGAAATAGATTTTTCTTCAAGTTAGAATGTTTCGCAGATATCTAGGTAAAGACCTAGATCCTCCAGAGAAAATATATGATAACTAGTTTGGTATAATTTATAGCAAAGAACAAAATTTCTTATAGATTAATCTCACCACAGTTTTTAAAGCCTAAAACTAGAAATCTTAAATCCTTTTATACCTTATTTTCATCTCTATAAGTAGCAGATTTATTAAGTCTCTATCAGCTCAAGCAATTTTCTTTCCCACTTTCAAATCAGTCTAGCAAGAGATAATAAATGGAGTAGCTCAAATAGGTCTAGAGATCCTGTTGCTGCCTGTTTCCTTCATGAAATTTACTTATATTCTCTTGTATAACTGAATGAGTGATTTAATGAAATTTAGGAAGCCTCTGTTATAAATTGCACTTATAATGGCCAACCTGCATACAGCCCTTCACTGATTCTTTTTACATGTATTTTCATATTTAAACAGGACTCTTGAGGTTTTTGTTATTGATGAATAACTGATTATATAATCATCAAGTGCCTAGTATGTGATAGCCCTCATGCTTGATGCTAGGAAAATAAAGGCCAACACAATAATAAGAACAAAAACAAACCTCTATACTCACAGAGCTTAGAATTAGAAGTAGAAACAGGTACTAAATAGATAAGCAAGTAAACCATCAATCTGATAAATACTACGAAAGTGATTACATGATACCAAATAATAAAAGATTTGACCTAATTATGCAGGTGTTAGAAGAGCCCTGAAGGAGGGTTAATGGAATTGAGATATAAGGTGATAGGATTTGGTAAATAAGGTGGGAAGTGTTTTAGGCAAGGTTTTGGAGGCCATAGTGCCTGGTCTGGTGATGTGAAGTGTGGTTGACATTGATAGAGTTGGAAGGAGCACAATAGGAAATGAATGTGAAGATATAAGTCATGATTCTATTGGTCATGCTATCAGTAATTTAATGTTTAGACAGATGGCCAAATATGTATCTGAAAAAATTCATTGGCTTCAGTGTTTTACATGTTTTTGTATGTGTGTCCATGGACATCACGTAGAGAAGGGAGATGTGGGGATACCAGTCATTAAAAATTGCAACCACCTAAATGAGAGAAAAGCGAATACACTCATATCTGGTTAAGAAGCAAAAACGATTCAGTCTAAAGATAAGATAAATCTTAGAGTAAGAAAAAGGGAAAAAGGAATATTAAACATGATTCTCATGTTTTGGAGGCAAGCTCAATCTTGCACAACAAGTTGGGTGATAGAATTCTTCACTGAAACAGAAAACACTGGATCATGGTCAAGTTTTGGGAAGAAATCGTGTGTTCAAGCTTGGTGACATTTAATACAGGGTGTCTGGGACATGGCCAAAAGGAGACAGATGCTGTGTAGCTAGTTGACTGAGTTCATAAGAGAGGTCTGAGCCAGAGTAACATACTTGGGTAGCAACAATGTACTATAAAGTGATAGAAGCTCTGCTTTCCTTGAAGGTTATGTTTCTAAAATGTGTTTTTAAATTTGGCACAATACTTTGATGGAGCAATATTAAAATATTGCTAAATTCATGTTTTGCAATTTTATTATAATAGCAATATCTGTATGACATCTTGGAAAATAAAATTAACTTAGAGCTTTTGAAATTACTGCACGGATGGTGTTACGGGACTTAGACAAATAAAACCAGAGAACACATCCTTCTTTTGTTTACAACTCAATACATATAATTGACAGGTTTCACTAAAAGAATTTGAAACTATTGCCTAACAGAGTCAGTATCATCATGTGCAAACTTGTTCAGTGTGCATTTGTCTTTCCATATGATTTATTTAACAGACACACATATATAACATTCTCATGTTCCAGGAATTATTCTACTTGCTCTACTCATTTTAATTCCATTAATCCTCAAACAAACAAACACTATGAGATAGGTACTTTTAGTATTCTCATTTTGCAAATGAGGAAAATAAACCGTAAAGGACCTACATGTCTTTTTATAGCTCATCCAGTTAGCAAAGGAAAACGTGAGGAATCAAGCATCAGTGACCTGCTTTCAGTGTCCCTACTTGTGGGTAGATGGCACTATTGTTTTCAATCATTAGCTGCCCACCCTTCCTGTAATAATATTCCCTACCTCATTTTGTTCCCATGACTTACATTAATTTCCTGTAGGAAGAATATTAATCCCCAACTCATTAGATCATGGTTGGTCATTAGACTTGCTCTGGCCAGTGAAATGTAAGCAGAGGTAACAGATGCCAGTCTAAGCACATGATTTAAACGTCATCAAGTTCTTTTACCAGCTCTCTTTGTTTTTACTTCAGCAACAGTGTATGACAGGTCAGGAAGACTGCTTCAATGTGGGTCCCAGGATAAATCACAGGAGTAGAGACACAAACTATGCATATGGATGGAGATTATTTAAATTAAATTTTTTTTTTCTTTAATGGAAGTGATAATGAATCAAAGGTTGAGAAATACTGTTGTAAGACAATTTGGGGGGGCGGTATAGGGAGGAGGGTGTCTGGTGGGAAAAAGGAGAAACATCTGTAACAAAAATAAATTAATAAAAATTTTAAAAAATGGAAAATATGTTATGTATTAATCCTCTTTTGATATTCATAACACTATATACAGTTTTTTTCTTTATTAATTTTTAGAGAGAGAGGAAGGAGGAGAGAGAGAGAGATAGAAACATCAATGAGAGAGGACATCGATTGGCCTCCTCCTGCACGCCCCCAACTGGGAAATGGGCCCACAACCTGGGCATGTGCCCAGGCAACCTCCTGGTGCATGGGTCAATGCTCAACCACTGAGCCACACCAGCCGGGCTGTGTACAGTTTTTTATAAGGTGTTTAGCCTTTATCTATCAGTTCTGTCATCTACCGAGTTTTTCTTTCATTTTCATTCTAATAAATGCTCCACTTTGGCTCTACTTAAATTTTTGCTCTTCTGAATTATGATTTGCGAAGAGATCTATGTTTACTGAATTCATTGTTTACTGCTTTTTTTGATTTTGGTAATATTATTGTTATTTTCATAGATATTTGTTTAATTCCTATTATAGGACAAGCAGAATGTCTGCTTATTCTCAAAATCATATTTCCTAGAACTTTAAAAAATTGCAAGAATATTGCCCTGGCCAGTTTGGCTCAGTGGTTGGAGCGTTGGCCTGCGGTCCAGAGAGACCTGGGATCGGTTCCCGCTATTGGCATGTACTTCGGTTGCAGTTTGTCCCCGGCCCTGGTTGGGTCGTGCGGGAGGCAGCCACTCGATGTGTCCTTTTCACGTTGATGTTTCTCTCTCTCTTCCTCTCTCTCCCTCCCACTCTATCTGAACAAAAAATGGAAAAATATCCTCGGGTGAGGATAAAAAAAAAAAAAAATTGCAAGAATACCATCTTGTCACTCGAGTATCATATGGTCGGTTTTGCTTTGTTTTTTTTTTTTAATCCTCACTCGAGGACATTGTTCCAGTTTTTGTTCAGATAGAGTGGGAGGGAGAGAGGGGAAGAGAGAGAGAGAGAGAGAGAGAGAGAGAGAGAGAGAGAGAGAGAGAAACATCGACATGAAAAGGACACATCGAGTGGCTGCCACCCACACGACCAACCAGGGCCAGGGACAAACTGCAACCTAGGTACGTGCCCTTAGAGGGAACCGAACCCAGGTCTCTCTGAGCCGTAGTCCGACGCTCTAACCGCTGAGCCAAACCAGCCAGGACAGTTTTACTTTGTTTTAAAAAAGTAAAAGCCTTGAATTTTACCACTGTTTTAATATCACCATCATCATCACTAACAAAAACAAAACTAATGAATTATTTCAAATTTGAATAATGAGTACTTAATAAATAAACCACAGAAAATGCAACTCACAAACAAGAATAAAGATTTATATTAAAATTACATTAAACCAATTAAGGTTTATTTGGTAAAGAAACATTACCATATGAACATTAATAATTTTTAAACCTGTAGTGCATAAAAGCTTTGTTTTCAGTAATTTGAGGAAAACATCTGGTTTTGTTCATTATTTTGTATGCAGCACCTAGTCTAATGACTGACAAATTATAAACAAACAAAAAATCCACTTGGAGGCATAAAGTAATGAGTGACTGGGCTTGTCATTTCCAACAGAGTAGGTACATCCTACGGAAATTCATCCTTTGAATGTTTATCCCATTTATTCACACTAAACTGAAAAAAAAATTTATTAAATGTCCTTTACTCATGAATAACTTTGCCTAATCATCCTTTAAGTGGAAGAAAAAAATCCATACTAGTAAAATATTAGGGTGAATTATTATTATTTTTATTGATTTTTTAGAGAGAGGAAGGGGGAGAGAGATAGAAACATCGATATGAGAGAGAAACAACTATTGGCTGCCTCCTTCACGCCCCCTACTGCGGATCAAGCCCAAAACCCGAGCATGTGCCCTGACCCAGAATTGAACTGGGACCTCTCAGTCCAAAGGACAACACTCAATCCACTGAGCCACACCAGCTGGGCAGGGTGAATTTTAAAAAAATTATTACCTCTTCTATAGTCCTGTTATGGCCATGGCTTATCTATTTTTCTTACAGTTTTTAAAAAGCAGTAGAAGGCACTAAGTTCAGAGAGCTAAAATTTTGGCATCTCTTTGACATCAGTAAAAAAGGCTCTACCTGTAGTCCCTCGTTTCTTCGGATTCTTCACATATTTTTTTTTTTCTTGAAAGAAAATCCATATAGAGAATAATCACTTCTTAGTTTGTTGTTTTTACAGGAAATTAAAACATAAATCTTTTACCTTACCTTACTAATACACCAGGTCTCTGCATATAAAGAAAAAATAAATAAAAAGAACTCTACATTTAGAGAAATGTGAGAAAAAGAGAGAAAGAGAAATCAAATTGGCTTCTCTTTTATCTGTTTTCCTTTTTCATTTATTTTCTACAACAAATTCATTCATCAACAATTGATAAAAACACTTGAATTAGCAGTCTCTCTCTAATCAAGTAGAGAAAATCATAAAACGATCAGTTGTTGTTTTTTATTTCCTGTTCCTAAAATCATCAGCATTCTCTCCCTTGGTAAAGCAAACAAGTCATTAATTAGTTTAAACAGTGGTTACCCTGAAAATCAACAAGCTTCCAATACAATATGCAATCAGAGCCAGCCATCTACGGTAGAACGCAACCTATAAACAGGAAAGAGCTGTTGCGCATAGCAAGTAAGAGGTAAGTACAGCAGAAATTGTCAGGCTACAATAATGTAAGATTGTAGAACATAAGCTATTTTTTTTTTTTTTATCAAACCAATCCAGTTAGAGCAACAAAATCAAAGCTACCCCATTATTTAAGTGATAAATGATATCTGTAGAGTCATGTAGGTAAGGAGCACTCAACCATTTCCCAAGATCTATCGATGTGCTGTGGATCCACCCAGGGTGTTCCAGAACAGCGGGAAGCTTATTTGAGAAATGGTCCCTCCTTTTCTTTGCAGCACTCACCAGTATGAAGCAGTATTTGAAACTATGTGTTTCTGTTCTGAAGATGATTGTCTCCCATATTTTTCTTCCACAGTTTGATTTTACCTGCATGGTAGATTTGTTTTATATCGAAACAGATCTGAAAATTATAGAGGACTAAAAGCATCAGGTTTATGAACTGTCTTGGATGAATTCACCCTTACTTCTTTTGAATAATAATAGGACACAAAAGGTATCTCAATACAATAAAATCTGCTAGAGTTATATAACTCTCTAACCATTCACAGTTCTTCTATACTCCATTAGTACAGTATGACTTCTGATTTCTGTATTTATATAGTAATCTTTTTAATAATTTTGCATTATCATCTATGAAAACAACATAATGGTCAATACTAATTAAGTTGGGAAAAAACATATAACTCATATATTACATGTTTATAACATTAACACATTATGAACTATAGGATAAAACGACAAAGAGGCTGGTTATCTATAGACCAGAAACATGAAATTAAAATAGAATAATCTGTATAAAATATTTTAGTAACACTTGAATAAATTACAAGTGGAGAAAGGGCAGAACGTTTTAAGTTTCTCTTATCTCCTGCTGAGTGTTGATGGTGTTTTTGCCAGTTGCTATTTTGTTGTTGTGACTGTCAACATCAACTTTATAACTGGTGACTACCTTATGCTCCTTATTCTTGAGAAACCCAATGGATTCCATCTCTCTTACATTCTCTGATGTTCCTGAGGACACTGAAGGAGAAATTGCAATGACTGACTTCTCCAGTATTTGCCCTCATAATTCCTAGATCACCTGTGATAGATTCATTCAGACCCGTCCATGGGAGCCATTCTCTTAAATGTCAACAGCATTTCCTCAGTAACAAATCCCACAGCATGATGATACATCATGTATAAGTTTTTTAAAAATTATTATGCACTTTCCAGTGTTGACCAGAATTGACTTTTTAAACTTCCTCTTGCTTTAGCTTCTTTTATACTGTGTATTTTTTGTTCTATTTTTGTTCCTCCAAAGGTACTTATAACTATATTCCCCTTATCTCTCAAATAAGTATTTATCAAGTTGTACTATTTTCTCCTAAACTCTCTTTCACTATTAGTTCCCTTAAATAATCCATCCATTGAATTTACAGATAATTAAATCTATACCTTATTTCTATTCTCAGTGCTCATCTAGACTGCACTAATTGTATCTCTTACATATCCCAGTTCCAGAGAACCCTTCATTTTCTCCTCTGGGATCCATAATCAGTCTTCACCGAAATGCCCTGTATCTTCAATCTCTTCTCTAACCATTCCTTTAATTTTTTTATTTGACAACATCTGACTCTTCCTGACGACACTGATTTTCCTGTAGTCCTCATGGAGCTCCCTTATCTTTATTTTGTGGCTCTCTTCTCACTGGCCTGGAGCTAAAACCATTGTTCTGCACAACCTCCTTTCAAGTCTTTCCCGCTCTGCTTCCCTACCCAGCTTTACACCTCATGTTATCAGACTGTAGTACCACAGCCCTTCATTGCCACTGTCTTTTACTGACTTTAGATTCTGTTCCTTCATTGATGACAATTTCAGCCTCCAGTTTACACGCTCCCCAACATAACTGATTTGAATAATGATGATTTCAAAATGTACATATCAAATATTCCAATACTCTGAAGTCTCTCAATTTTTCTCTGAGAGTTATCTTAATATCAAAATACATCAGCTGTTCACTCTTATGGTCATTCATTAGTTCTGTTGTTAGTGTTGATGTGTGTTTATTTTAAAATTGATCTTAATCACAGGGATTCACTTATGTGCACTAACCCCTATATGTACTTCTAGCTTACTTATTCTAGAACATTGACTAATAATTCTGCAACTCAATCAGGACTTCCAGTTTCTTGATCTTACTATTTTTCCCTTGCCCCTCACCCTCTAAGTGCTCTTACTCCATTCCTTGCTCAGAATAAACAGAACCTAGGCCACCTTTCCCTGCCCTTATTCATTTTGTTCATTTGACAAAATGACTTTGTATGTATTTTGAACCTTCACACAGGCCAGCAAGGCTGGAGGAGAAAGCAGCCGTGCGAATCGGACTCACTATAAATGGACAGTCACAGAACTTGCGAGTGTTCTTGATGATGTGAGACATTCTTAGCTTTGCCTCAGTCCCTTCACTTTTCACCCACTCAGCCACTTCAGACCTTTCCTCCCTTCTCAAGCTTCCTCTCCCGTTTTCATTTTCAGCTGATTATCTGAATCCCAGCTTCTCTGGAAAGGTCAAGCAATCAGTAGAAAACTCCACAAATGCCCTCCACCACAGACATACACACACACTCTTTGACTCACATTCTCTATTTTCCTGACTGTTCTTGTAGATAAACTATGCATTTTCTTGCCCATATCCAATCCATCCATTTGGACACTAAATTTCATGTCCTGTTACCTGATTTGGAACATTTATCTATTTACCCTTTCCAGATAACACATTTCATACTCACACATGTAAACTTGACCCCAGGGAATTATATATTTTGTTCAGGTTGTTTTAAATGTTATATTTTTTAAGTGAGTAGTTTGTAACAGGTGTTAATTGTATTTATTTTTATTATCATTTAAATATATATATACTCACATATAAACACACTTATTTTTATTATCATTTAAATATATATATACTCACATATATACACATATATATATACTCACATATATACACACTCAGACATATTATATATAATCACTCTTTTGTAGGTATAGTAATTCACAATAAAACATTTAAAAGAAATACATTTAAGGATACATATAAGTTATTCAGAGAGTGACCAATTTTATTTTTTCAGTGGGACAAATTTCTATTAAAAAGTAAACATTCAAACCACTTGTAAACACACACACACACACACACACACACACACACACACATACACACAATGCAGAAAACCATAAAGTACAACAAAAAATATACTTCTGGTCAAGGGAACTTCCCACGGCCCTTTTTCCATCAGAATAGATTCTCAATATCTTTGTATTTTTCATTGTAATCTGCCTACATGTATCAACTTATTTCTTAAGACTTGAATATTTACTACTTCTTTGTGTGGACTTACTTCTCTAAGTAGTCTTTTTACACTATTCCCCTCTCTAATAAAGTTAATTATTCCACCCTCTTTGCAACCAATTTATTTCAATTTTCAACTGATTTATCAAATATATTCATGTGTACACACGTGTGTGTGTGGATGTGTGCACACGTGTAGACATAATTCCATATTGGTTCCATTTTAAATTACCTATCCAAGTGAGTATGTGCAATTGGTATGTGCATACCTATGGGTTTTTACTACTTAACACTTTACTAAATTGATTAAAATTATAAGGCTAGGGTCCCCAAAATTTCCTTTTTACTTTTTTTGTTTCATTGTCTCATTTTAATGGAAATATCATTTTGTCCTGTTCTATCAAATCTCCTCTCTATTATGGTTTTCCTGACAATTCTAATCTGAACTGATTTCCACTTTGTTTGTGAAGATCGCAATGCTTACAATGTGTACATCAACATTTAGCATAAGTATAGATGACAATGGTCAGAAGTGGATGCTGAAGTTGATAAGAACTCTGGGTGGAAGAAATAAGAAGATAATAAATTATATCTGAGGGTTTGGGAAAGGATGAAGGCAACCAGAGTAGACTTTCATGAGACACAATTTCTCCATGAAAAAAGAAAAAGTGTTTTTCAAATAATAATGCTGTGAAATATATGCTTCTATCCAATCTGTTCATTAAGAAAGAATTAAAGGAAATTTCAAGCCAAGATTGTTCATTCATACCCAATTAAGATAACCCCAAAATGATTACATTGTCATTCTTCTCCACTCTTAAACATGTTTTGGGATTTGGAACCATCTCGAAAGAAAATAGCCATATAAATGCCCAAATAAATAAGGCAGGATATATTTTATTGCTTTAATTCATTATCGAATGTTCATTACAAGTATATTCACATTTAAGACTTTAAAAAGTATCTTCTGCAATATTTTCTATGGTGTTTATTGCTTTTCACATAATAATTATTGCATTGTATTTTTAAATGTTCATTTCAAACTTATGTTCAGCATTATATTTATAGGGTATTTATTTATTTTGTTTGTTCATAGGAGAAATCTAAACAAACATGGTATTTTTTAACGAGGCCATAAAATGTCCCACTGTGTCAAGTCATCAAAAAGAAAAGTATGACCCCTACATCACCGTAATTTATAGTTAAAAAAATCAACCTTTCTATTCAGACAAGTGTATTCTCTATTTCCAGTTTGAGTCTAGTATCTAAAGAACAGTGGATAAAATGGCCCTCTAATCATTTCAGAAGGCATGATGACTTGCCAAACAGACCCCTGAACTTACGTCTTAGCAGGTAAAGAGAAAAAGCAATCTGTTCATCTTTAAAGGCTAAAAAAAATCATATTTTAAAAAATATTTTCCTCTTTTACTGCAGTTTTACATATACTATACAACTAATTTCAGTGGGAAGGGTGCACTTTATGGAGTGGAAGATTTAATTTATTATTTTATTTTCCTATAATGTTCCTTCTATTACTAACCCCTGATGTTATTAGATCCCAAGGTGAGCCCGGCCGGTGTGGCTCAATGGTTGAGCATCGACCCATGCACCAAGAGGTTGCCGGTTTGATTCTGGGTTAGGGCACATGCCCAGGTTGTGGGCCTGATCCCCAGTGGGGGGCGTGCAGGAGGTGGCCAGTTGATGTTCTCTCTCATTGATCTTTCTATCTCTCCCTCTCCCTTTCTCTCTCTCTCTAAAAAAAAAAAAAAAAAAAATCAATAAAGAAAAAAATGTTAATCCCAAGGTGATATTTTTCTTGCAATAGAGCCTATGAAAAGTACGAGTCTTTAGAAATTTTATCAAGACCAGTCCGTGAACTGCTTCCCCGCTTATTCCTGCATGAACAGTGTTACTCTTGTCTTCCCTCCTCATGACGCTCACCCTCTCTTAGGTCTGAGGACACAAATCAGATTTGCAATTATCTGGGCAGTGAAAAGGGGTTTCTATTTTTTAAGAGCCTAAATCCTAAGTATCATTTACACAAGTTTGCATAAATGTAGGTTGCCAACAAATTTGGTTTTAAAGTGTTTTATGACTGTGGGAGTAATGAACAATTTCTTAGAACAACAACAAAAAAAATAGACATGTCAAGACCACTACATTCCACAAAGAAATAAAAAAGTAAAGCCTGTATTCACTTAATTTCTCCACTTTCAGAAAAAAGGATTGAAGTAGCAAAGAACCTGTGTGTTTCTTTTTAAAATACCATAAGATAACCCGGCTTGTGTGGCTCAGTGGTTGAGCATTGACCCACGCACCAAGAGGTCACTGGTTCAATTCCTGGTCAGGGCACATGCCCAGGTTGTGGATCAGATTCCCAGTGGGGGACATGCAGGAAGCAGCCAATCGGTGTTCTCTCTCATTGATGTTTCTATCTCTCTCTCCCTCTACCTTCCTCTCTCTCTAAAATCAATAAAGAAAAATAAATAAATAAATAAAATAAAATATGTGTGAAATGGGAGGGGATCTTTGAGGTCACGGAAATGTACCGTATCTTAAATGTGTGGTGGTCACGTGAATCTACACACGTGATAAAGTCATGTAGAACTAAACACACGCCCACACACAAATAAAGTAAAACAGGGAACTTTGAATAAGACAGGTGGATTAATGTCACTGGTCTGGTTGTGAAATTCTACACAATGTCATTTTAGGGCAAGTTAGGTGACGGTAACAAGGGATCACTGAGTTATTTCTCATATCTGTGTAAAAATCTGCAATGATCTCAAAATGAAATGTTTAAAATAATGAATAAACTTGGCAAAGGTGCATGGTGCACTCTTTCACTGATATGATACATAATATCTACCCATAAGTTTAAGCTAAATAAGGCGGAGCTACTATGAGTGGTAAGAGTGTTATTTAGGAAATCAGACTGCAACTTCCATCCTGCAAGCTCTTATCCATGTGAAGAAAACCATATTGTATTCAGATGGAGCAGAAATACGAGAATCTTCTGAAGTGTAAACTTTAACTATTCTGGAACATAATAGGAAATATCAATAACGTAGATGTTATCGTTTTTAATGTGCACACACACACACACATTTTCTATAGCCCCTAGAATTGAAATGATAGCAGCAATACCAGTGAAAACAAAAATAATTCAACAACTAGTAAAATTCTACTATTTTTGGAAATGTGGGAATGGGAAAGAAATCTAATAGAAATTTGAGAGTTTGCATAGATATTGCAAGCATAGATAATAAATAAAGCATCTTAACGCCGTTTAAAGCTTTCCATCCCATTGTTTGTGAGGTACAGCTTTTCAGGGATCTCCTCCACATTTTCCTATATTTACCTTTTCTAACCTGGTAAACATTGGTTATAGCTCCTGGATGCTTAACATGAACTATATTGACATTGCTACAGTTTTCCTAGATACCAGTAATTAAACAAATCAAACTTCATTATTTTAAACTTGGCATATCATTTAGTTGTATTCTTCATTAAAATAAGTAACTGCATTAAATTTCTTATAATTATCTTAATATTGCACAAACAGTGACAAATAGTCATATGTTTTTCATTTAGTAACAACCTCAAAAATGCTTGGATTAAATATCTTTCAAAATAATATTATTAGCTTTAAAATTTTTCCCAATCTTCTCATTTGCTATCATGGTTTAAAAAAAATAAGTTTGACATCTGCATTTGTCTTTCATACATGTTTATTTGTCTTCTAATTTTATTTTTTTGTTTTTTGTTTTTTTTTATCCTCACCTGAGGACATTTTTGCATCTTCAGATAGAGCGGGAGGGAGAGAAGGAGGAAGAGAGAGAGAGAAACATTGACCCGAGAGAGACACATTGACTGGCTGCCACCTACAGGACCCCAACCGGAGCCAGGGACAAACTGCAACTGAGGTACGTGGCCCTAGCGGGAACCGAACCCAGGACTCTCTGGTCCACTGGCTGACGCTCTAACCTCTGAGCCAAACCAGCCAGGGCAAACGACTTAATTTTAAAATGCCCCCGATATTTGGCTCTCACATAGAACACAAAAAGGGTAAGCATATCTTCATATACTTAGTATAGCCTGAAGTCTTTATTAGTTTGCCATCCTATTTATTCATTTGTTTTGTTAGTTTGTCATAACAAAGTACCACAAACTGGGTGGTGGTACTGGCTTAGCATACATGTATTTCCTCATAATTCTGGAGGTTACATGTGAGATCAAGGTGTCAGAGGGCTGGTTTCTTCTGAGATGTCTGTCCTGGGCTTATGGATGTTTGTCTTCTCCCCGTGTCTGCACCTGGTCTTCCCTACATGTCAGTGTCCAGGTGTCCTCTTCTTATGAGGACACTAATTATGTTGGATTAGAGCCCTCCCTAATCTCCTTTTAACTTGATTACCTATTTAAAAATCCTGTCACTGAATACAGTCACATCTCGAGGCATTGGGTGTTAGGACTTCACCATATGAATTTCAAGGGGATACAATTCAGCCAATAAGAGTCCAACACCATTCTGGATTGACTTCCCTATAAAACCTTCTGTTGTTATACTCATGATACATCGTCTGTTCACCTGAGGTTCCAATTTTCCCGGATCTGATTTCCCATTTATGCCATAATTACCTCCTCTTCACAAACAGCTCATAAAGCATTCGGTGCCCTGGGAAAGGGACAGGTAAGGTTTACCTCATAATTTATGGCTTAGAACTTTTCAAACAGTTCAATTTCATGTCTTTATGATTTTATCATTAATAAAAAGCTACAGTGAACATAATATTACATATTATAAAATATGGTGTTCTTCACATTTAAACTCTGAAGAGCATGTAAGTTTCTCCATTGCGCTGCATTTTATGATTGCTTACTTTACCAAATTAAAAGAAAAAATATGTTGCCAACCAGGCCCTATCTTATAAGGAATTTCATGAGCTTTGTGGATTTTAGCAAAGGATGTAATTAATCAATTTGTTTAACTGGCTTCTAATAAGCTGTTTCAGAAAGAATACTAAATATGGTTACCTTTTAATACAAGTAATATGGCAATGGGACAATACTATTAAAATGAAAAAGAGGTAAATAATAAGAGCACAGGCTTGTTAAAGGCAGAGTATGATACCAGATGCCAATTTAAAAGACACTCAGACAATCTAATTCAAATATGAAATCACAGCAGATGTCAGAGAAGCAAAACATTTTTATTTATTAGTTTCTTGTTTTCCACTGTAACAAACTGCCGCCAACTTATTGTCTTAAACAATGTGAATTTATTCTCTTTGATTCTGGGGTTTAGAAGTCCAAAATGAGTCTAAAGAGACCAAAAATTACGATGAGCTGGGCTGGTTCATTCTGGAGGCTCCAGGGGAGAAACTCCTTGGCCAGGTTTTGGAGGTAGCTGGTACTCTTCAGCCTGTGTAACCAAATCACTCCAATCTCTGCTGCCTTCGTCCCTTTGCTTCGTCCACTTCTCTAGTGAAAATTCCTCCGCCTCCTTCTTATATTTAGGGCCCATGTAGATAATTCAGGCTGATCTTCCCTTCTCAGAATCCTAAACTTGATCACATCTGCAAATTCCCGTTTGCCACGTAAGGCAACAGTTCCAGGTTCCAGAACTTAGGACAAGGACATCTTTGGAGGCCATTATTCAGCCTACCGCATCCTATAGAGCCTTCAATTTCTTGAGTGTGACTTCAGGGGATACTTAAAATTCATAAACCTACAGTATATGTAACAGAATACTTTGGGAGTAGTTAGCGATTCAAATTGCTGGTTCAAGTGTAGGTAGGAAGCTCTAGACTTCCTGTGGAGAAGGAAAAAGAATATGCACATAGCTTTTTTTCACCCAGATTAGTCCTTTTTCACAGTTTAAGCATCTAGTATCTATATATAAATTGGTATGCTTTTCTGGTTATTCATGAGCATATTTAAATTCTTATAGGTCTTCAAATATGAATAGAATACATTGCATTTAAAAATCTGTTTCAGCCCGGCCATTGTGGCTCAGTGGTTGAGCGTGGACTCATGCACCCAGAGGTCACCAGTTTGATTCCCGGTCAGGACACACGCCCAGGTTGTGAGTTGATCCCCAGTGGGGGTCATGCAAGAGACGGCCAATCGAAGTTCTCTCTCATCGATGTCTCTGTCTCTCTCTCCCTCTCTCTTTCTCTCTAAAGATCAATAAAGAAAATAAATAAATAAATAAAAATAAAAATCTTTTTCAGATGAAATTGCTTCTACATGATCCGTCCTTTCCTATGGGTTATCTTATTAGGTATGTTTCTGGGCAATACCATTCTATCATATACTTAGATGTATCAGCTCAAAATGACTTTCTGGTGGTTTTCTCTATAGCCATCTTGTTTCTATAGAGTAAAAACTCTTTAAGGAATGAGACCACGTATTTCAGCCACTTTATATGAATTCTGCAAGTAGAATCGCCTATATCCAATCAGTTGTTAAGGCTCACACCCTTCCTCACTAGGGCTGAGAGGGGGCTCTCATGTATTTGAATTTAATATTTGCAATTCTGTATATGAAAATTCACCTAGACTCTTTTATTGATGCTGACTTGGGGTTTACACCTTTGAAGGATATTTCAGATCAGCCTTCCCCAACTTTTTCTGTGATGACAGTTACTCATGGAACAAAACTAATAATCTGAGACAAAATGAGGACAGAAAGGCAAGGCCATGATTTTTTTATGAGCAAAAATATTTAACTCATAATTTTGTTAGTTTTCATCGTAACATTATATTCATACAACTTTGGCTTTACTATAAACCAGTAATGCACATTAGCCAATAGCTATTTTGACTTGTCAGTTGCTTATGCTATACCTACTACAAATACTGGGAATGCCATTCCCCACTTTGTTAATTTTTTTTATTTGGGGAAGAGGTCTTTAAAGGTCCTCTTGTTTTCTACAAAATCATGATAATATTGTATTTTAGTTGTTTTCTGTAGTTTTTTAATATAGCCATATTTATCAAAATAAACATTTGACAACCTTAGATCAGTTATCTTTCTAAAGATTTACTTATTTATCCTGTATTTATTATTATTTATTAAAACTTCTAGTTTAGAAAATCCCAAAATCTGCTAACAGATTATTTCATTACTTAAGAAAGAGATCTTCCTCGAAAAGGGGTTAAACTGATGTTTTCATTCACTAGATCAAGCAGTTTATTTTATTTTAGCAATGGAGGACTTTTTAAAGAATGATTTTTCCAGAGATCAAAATGTTATATATATATAATATATATAATATATTATATTTAATTGGATGTTGCTTTAGATTGTAAATGAGATAATATAGTTTAGTTCAATTTCTTTGTAAAGTATCTGATGCACAGAATTTGAAACAGGAAATAAGCCACAGAGCAAGATTAAAATTTACTCTTATAATAAAAAGAAACTCAATGTAAAATACTACATATTCCATACACATTTATAAATATAATACTTTAAGGGTGGTGGTAAGTGCAGCCTACAGATACAAGAGTAGTTACGATAGATTCATTTAAAATATAGTTTAGGGGTAAGAGATATTTTCCTTTTACAGCTGCATAGTATTCCATTATGTAAATGTACCACAGCTTTTTTATCCGCTCATCTCCTGATGGACACTTGGGCTGTTTTCAGATCTTAGCAATTGTAAATAGTGCTGCTATGAACATAGGGATACATATATTCTTTCTGATTGGTGTTTCAGGCTTCTTAGGATATATTTCTAGAAGTGGGATCACTGGGTCAAATAGCAGATCCATACTTAATTTTTTGAGGAAACACCATACTGTTTTCCATAGTGGCTGCACCTGTCTGCATTCCCACTAGCATTATACTAAAGCATTGTACCCTTTTCTCCACATGTTTGCCAGTACTTGTTTGATGATTTATTGATGGCAACCATTCTGGCAGATGTGAGGTGATACCTCATAGTAGTTTCAATTTGTATCTCTCTGATGGTTAGCGACGAGCATTTTTTCATATGTCTCTTGGCCATTTGTATATCCTTTTTGGGGAAGGGTCTATTCAGGTCCTCTGTTCATTTTTTAATTGGATTGTTTGAGACAACATAGAGGGACCTGAAGGGTAATATGCTAAGTGAAATAAGGCAGTTTGAAAAAGACAAGTATCACATGATCTCACTTATTTGTGGAATCTAGTGAACAAAATAAGCTGACAAACAAAAGAGATCTAGAGTCATGTAAGTAGGGAACAGACTGACAAACCTCAAAGGGAAGGGAGTGGGTGGGAAGAGATTAACCAAAGACCTTATATGCATATATGCACAACCAGTGATCACAGACAATAGTGCGAAGGTAGGAGGAGGGCGCTGAAGTGGGGAGGAGGAGGTCAAGGGGGAGAAAAAGGAGGTACATCAGTAATATTTCAACAATGAATTATAAATTTTAAAAATATATATCTATATATTCAAAACACACACGCATGCACATACACACATATATAGTTTTTGGTCTGTAAAATTATAAATTTTGGAATCCTAAAATCTTAAAGTTTGTAAAATAACCATAGATTCTCTAGCAAAATCCCATTATCTTAGAAAATATCTCCCAATGTCTGTGACCACTATTTATTTAATTTCTGTTTAGAACTTGCATAATCAGAAAGCTTTCTACCTCGGCCTGTTGTGTTAGGGAGAGCGTCGAGAGTTCCAGAGGTCTTTCTGAAATGGAACATGTCTCCTCTTCTATTGATTTTGCCTCTTGCTTTTGTTTTAGCTCTGAAGCCAGAAAGGCTGCCTCATCTTTTTTCAAAACGTAATAAAATTTTAAATACCTTCAAAATCATCAGGTCTCTTCAGTCCTTTTTATTCAAAGATATAATGTTCAATCTGTCCTGCGTTCAGCCATGCACTTTAATCTCTTACACAAAGAACTGAGAGAAATATTTACTTTCATGTTAGAAGTTAATCTTTTTTCAATAATAAAAGAAAAAAATTATTTACAAAAATGCTCAGATCTTAAACATGTACTCTGAATAATTTTGATTTGCATGCCTCATATAACCACCAACCAAATATGATACAGAATATTTGCTTTGCTTTGGAAGGTTCCTTCAGACCACTTTCCAGTCACTTCCCCCTCCTGAGAGGCAATCACTGATCTGCTCTCTGTCAGCATGAATTAGAGAAAAGAGGTAACAGTTTGGCATCTGTCAGGCAGGGAGGAAAACTCAAGATATTTTGGCAGTGATTAAGACATGTAGATGGGGGAAAAAAATCTAAGCATGTCAGTGCTAAAAGCTCAACCACCACCCTGCCTAAGGTCCCCCTAGTGGGCACATTCATTTCTTAGAAACCTTTACATAACCCTCACACACAGGACTTTGATTTACAATCCATTGGCTACAACTCAGTCATGGGACCAAATCTAATTGCAAAGGAGACTAGGAAATATAGGCTTGCTATATCCCTAAGAAGAAAAGAAGATAGATTTTTGAATGAATACTAGCAATTTCTATTACTTGAGAGTCATGGGGATACATATTTAAATATGTAACTTTTTCAAACATGGATTTTGTTTTTGTTTTTTTTAAACTTATCTTTATTGTTGAATGTATTACAGATGTTCCTCATTTTTCCTCCACTGACCCCCTCCTCCCCATTCCCGCCCCCCTCCTGCCTTTCCCAACACTGTTGTCTGTGTCCATTGGTTATGCGTATATACATATAAGTTTTTTGGTTTATTTCTTCCCACCCCCTAATCCCCCTTCCCTTTGAGGTTTGTCAGTCTAACAACCAATTTGTACTTCTTGATCCAATCACCTTTTTCATCCATTCTCCCAACCCCCCTCTCATCTGGCAACCAACAAAATTTCTCTATCTATGAGAATGTTTCTGTTCCGCTTGATCATTTTGTTAGTAGATTCAATTGTCGATAGATATGTATTCATTGCCATTTTGTTTGTTCATATTTTTTATCTTTTTCTTCAAGAAGACCCTTCAACATTTCATATAAATAATGATTTGGTGGTGATGAACTCCTTTATCTTTTCCTTGTCTGGGAAACTCTTTATATGGCCATCAATTCTAAATGACAGCTTTGCAGGATAGAGTAATCTTGGTTGTAAGGTCTTGCTTTTCATCACTCTGAATATTTCTTGCCACTCCCTTCTGGCCTGCAAAGTTTCTTTTGAGAAATCAGTTGACAGTCTTATGGGAACTCCCTTGTAGGTAACTAACTTCTTTTCTCTTGCTGCTTTTAAGATTCTCTCTTTGTCTTGAACCTTTTGCATTTTGATGATGATGTGTCTTGGTGTGGGCCTCTTGGGGTTCATCTTGTTTGGCACTCTCTGTGCTTCCTGGACTTGTATGTCTGTTTCCTTCACCAAGTTAGGGAAGTTTTCTGCCACTATTGTTTCAAATAGGTTTTCAATTTCTTGTTCTCTCTCTTCTCCTTCTGGCACCCCCAAGATGCGAATGTTGGCACACTTGAAGTTGTCCCAGAGGCTCCTTACACTATCTTCATTTTTTTTGATTCTTTTTTCTTTTTTGCTGTTCTGATTGGGTGTTTTTTGCTTCCTTATATTCCAAATCGATGCTTTGCTTCTTGGCTTTACTTATTCTACTATTGATTCCCTGTAAATTATTCTTTATTTCAGTTAGTGCCTCCTTCATTTCTGACTGTGCATCCTTCATTTCTGACTGGTCCTTTTTTATGCTCTTGAGGCCCTCACTAAGTTCACTGAGGTTCTCACTAAGTTCACTGAGGTTCTCACTAAGTCCATTGAGCATCCTTATAAGCAGTGTTTTGAACTCAGCATCTATTAGGTTGCTTATCTCCATTTTGCTTAGTTCTTTTCCTGGAGTTTTATTCTGTTCTTTCATTTGGAACCTGTTTCTTTGTCTCCTCATTTTGGCTGCCTCCCTGTGTTTGTTTCTATGTATTACTTCGCGAGAGATATGGGACTAGCTGAGACCAGATGCTGCTTGTTTGAACGAATTTAGGAAAAGCTGAAGCAGGATCCAAGACAGGCCAATCCTATGGTAAAGCAACTGGCAACAGCTTGGGTGTGCCTGAAAGTTGGGTGGGGCGGGGCCTCAGGGAATCACCAGGGCGAGGCACACAGTGTGAGCCAGGTTGCTGGAGTCCCAGATATGGCAGAGTCTGCCGGCCCAGGGAAGGGCTCACCAAAGGAACAAAGGCCTCTGATAGCACATCTGTCCAGGAGAAAGCTGCCTCTCCAGCCCTTGCTCCAATGCCAAACAACTCAGTTCTTCCTCATATGACTCTGGTGCCTTTCAGGCTGCCTCCCCCATGCTGGAGCCTGGAGGGAGCGAGTCCAAGTAAGTCCGTGTGCGGGCCCTTTAAGAGGAGCTGCCGGGGGCTCCAGCCGCCTCAGCCTCAGTTCCTGCTGCTTTTTCCAGCCAGAAGTTATGGGGACTTCTCTTCCTGGCAATGGAACCCTGAGCTGGGCACCTGGTGTGGGATGGGGACCCCTGAGTCCTCAGGGAGGACCTTCCCAGCCCAGGTGTCCTCCTAATTTTTATCTACCACACGTGGGTGTGGGACCAGCCCGTCCGCCTCCGCCCCTCCTACCAGTCTCGATGCAGCTGTTGCTTTAATTTCTTAATTTCGTAGTTGTAGGACTTCCTTTCAGCTTGATTTCAGGAGGTTTTGAATGATGGTTGTTCTGTAGTTTAGTTGTAACTTTGATGTGGTTGTGGGAGGACGCAATACCGCGTTTACCTATGCCGCCATCTTGACCGGAAGTCCTCAAACATGGATTTGAAATTTTGTTTCTAAGATTTATGTTTACTCTGGAGTCAAATTCTAAGATAAAAATGTAAGCTCATAATTTCTATGTGTGATTATTTTAAATGTACACATTTAATCCGTGTAAATTGGATTAGGGTAACTTGTCTTGCCTATGAATTTGGGTAATTCCACAGGGACAAAATTTTCTTTGTTTTATTTTCAGAAAAACTCATCTATTTATATGTAATAGTGTTAAGAGCTACAATTACACAAGGAGAAAAAAATAATTTTCTTTATACCTGTTTTGATAACTTTTATTTGCTATTGCTTCTGAAATCTTAATATCATTTTAACAACCGCTCTTTGGAAAGCCACTCAAAGCCCACATACAATCCCTTAATGTTTTGTTCTTTCTTCCACTAAAGCAACACTTGTCATGCTTCTACTAAATGTCACAAGGTACTGTTTTCATGGTAATTAGCTAGTTATCAATATTAATAAAGGAAACAGAGCAAACGAGAGTCAGACATTGTGGAGCATATTCAGCTGGGAAGCAGAGGCCTGTTTGCTCCACTAGGAACCTACAGCTTCGCACCCCAGGGAATCCCAGCATTGTCCCTCCAAGGGGAATAACACCTCTCCTTTCCTCCCTCTGGTGCTAGATTGTTGGGGGAGGAGGGGAAGATAAGGGTGTGCACAGTGAAGTGGGGGTAAATGAGGGAAGGTACTTGCCTGTCAGTCTAGCCTGGGGAACAGTGGATTGGCTAGAGGGTGGATCTCATCAGAAGCTGCAAAATCTTGGAAAATTAAAATCCCCAGACAAAGAGCTTGCTCCTTCTTTTGGGCTCTGGCACTCTGTTGCCCTTGCTTGCTTCTTGTCCACTCCTGTCCGCACTTGTTGGCTCTTGCTCCATGACCTGCACTGGCCTATGCGCTCACCTGTTTTCTCTGCAGTCATGTGGCTGAACGCAGAAGCATGGCTCATGACCGTGCCAACTTCACATGCAGGATGGGCAGTGGCCCTTATCCTGGCCCGGCTGAAGACAAGATTGGACTTCTCCCATGGCGAGATGACAGAGATGGGACCTTGGATGGGAACCCCCTTAACTTTACATCATCAATAAAGCCTTCCACAAAACCCTATCCTCCCATGGGGGCCTCAGGAAATTCATTTCCTTGTGGCACCCCAAGAACTCCACTTCCATCTGTAACAGTACTACATGTTGCTAACATAATGACAAACATTTTTTCTGTTGTTTGTTTGTTTTTCTTTTTGCCCCACACAATATCTATATTCTTGTATGGTAAAACAGTAGTTATCAATTGAACACTAAGTTTATTTTCTTTTTTTATCCTCACCTGAGGACATTTTGGCATTTATCTTTAGATAGAGTGGGAGGGAGAGAGGGAGGAAGAGAGAGAGAGAAACATTGATGTGAGAAAGACACATTGACTGGTTGCCACCTGCACGACCCCAAGTGGGGCGGGGACAAACTGCAACCGAGGTACGTGCCCTTAGCGGGAACCGAACCCAGGACTCTCTGGTCCCCCGGCCGACACTCTAACCTCTGAGCCAAACTGGCCAGGTTTAAGTTTATTTTCACTTAAGCCTCACTAATAGGTATTATTACAATACAATACAATACAATACAATACAATACAATACAATACAATACAATACAATACAATACAATAGGTATTATTACCTTCACTTTATAAAAGAGGTCATTTAGATTCACAGAGAGTAACTCGTCCAAGGTCATAAGGCCTTACTGTACGAGTAAAGCTGGGACACAGACTCCAATGTGAGTATTGGTACCCCTCCAGACCCTTTATATCACAAATTTTCATGTATAACTAACACCGTGTTATATAATGATGGAGCCCTGCAATGTCAGTGGAAAGTAGGTTTCACAATTTAGTTTTCCATGTTTCATCTTAAATGATTTCCTATTCTAATTTTTAAATAAATTATGTTTTATGCTATGTATCTCACCTTAATTTTTAAACAAAACTGTTTTCCTCACAAGTAGCTTTTAAAAATTTCTTTTTTGTTCAAAGTGGGGAGATTATTTGCCCATTAAAAACAACAATGATGAATGAACAGTGCCACCTTCTGTTGATGTTTTATTCAACAATTGGGAATAAAGAATTTTAAAAATCTGAGTTAATCTAGATCAGCAAAAAGAAGCAAATAATTTGGCAATTGTACTCTACTGGTATAATGTACTACATCTTCGAACTCCTGCAAAGAAGCTAACTATTTGAAAGGCCTTTTAGGACAAAGACATGTTTAAGACTGTTCTGTGTGATTAATTATTTGAAACCTTTGAACATCCATTTAAACAATGGAGGGAAAGGGAAGGATGCAGAATGCAATAAGGAACAGAAACAGGTGGCAACTGCTTGTAACAGTTTGGTGTTAGCGTATTGTAGGAATAAAAATAAGTATACCATTAATTAGCCTCTCATTCTTCTACATCTTTACAAATACATTCTTGATACTGGGAATTCTCCAATGTATTTACTAGAAAAGGAAGGTGAAATAATAGGGGGACGTTTTTAAAGAAGCTTTTAAATTTCAACGTTAGTGGATATTCTTTTTTAAAATCTGCATGTGGTTCATAGATTTCAAACTTAAGGCAAGAGAAGTAACTAAGATACAGTGCATTTTAGGTTTATTATCTAGCTAATAAAACCTAATTCATAAAAACCTTGCTATTTGGAAAAATATTTTCCAGTCCAACTTACTTTCATCCATTTTTATCTTCTCAAATGAGAAAAAAAATCTACAAGAGAAGGCTATGTACCTGACCAAGATTTCAGGAGGACATTTGAGTCACTTTTAAAGAATTTTAAAAATAATCTATCTAGATAAGATTTAAATGGTGTGACTGGTAGCAGTTCATAAATACATCAGAAATCTTTTAAAACCTAGTCCAGGAAATTTTCTTCTAAGAAATTTGAAGTAATCAATGGCAAATGAATGAATTCATGGATTGAAGTGATCTTATCCATAAGACCCCAAAGGGATAAAAACAAAAAGGTAAATTAAAGACAGCTTCATTCCATGATTCAAAAAACTTGACTTTTTTTTGAGGTGGTTTGCTATATATGGTCATTTTGCATATTGAGAGACAAATAGGTGTGGGTGAAATTCAAAGTGACAATATATAACCAGCAACCTTCACCAACTTCAGAGGGAAAAAGCCCTTTGTTTGTAGCTAAAGTATTTACAGGGTACTCTTTGTATAAGTCTATTTTTAAGACTTTAATGATTTAAAGTAGGTTTTGTTACTCATCCTGTCCTAGTTTAATTTCTAGTTTACTGATACATCTCTTCAAAGATTCCCCAAGTCCTCAAAACACATTTTAATTCACTTAAATTGTTGATTTTGTGAGAGGTTGGAGCAATCAGTGCTAGGCAGAGATTGTTGTAGTCGCATGAAATAAATGAGACAACTGTGTACGCTGATTCTAACAATGTGGATAGCTGAGGTCTGAAAGGTCATTGGATTTGAAGATAAGACTCTTCTATTTTTGAATGCTTCATGTGAAGGTTCTCAGTCTGCTTCTAATAAGTGCTAACATTCATGCTCTATTCTTTATTATCTCAGGGTATTTGATGTTGATTTGTAAAAAATCAACACAGTATAGAAAAAACTTAAATTTCATATTAATTTAGTTTTTGTAATTCAAAAGCCAACAGGATACAAAAAAGATTGTGAAGACTAAAACAAGCAGATGTGGGGAGATTGGAAAGTCAGCATCTGCAATCATATGTGCATGTTATTAAGATAAATGTCATATTTAACCTCATGAAATAGAAAAATGTATCAGCCAGAACAGTCCAAATTGGCAATTTCAAATGATTCCAGTAAATTAATGGAAGGAAAAATGACAGTACTCTTTACTCAAAACAGTTCAACGTTCAATCAGTAGATATAACAAATACAGCCTGGATTAATAAAATAAAACATAATATTAATTTATAGGAGCCAAGCGTAACCATTTATAAAAGAAAACTATGAACTAAATCAAAATATTGGTGGAGGTCAAGGGTTGGGGATACTCCAGACCACTGATAGAGCATCACAGCTGCCTTCTGTACAGTATTTAGGTATTTGAAGTCCAGAAGATGAGGTGTGATCAAGGCTCCTCCAGTCCTGTGAAGGCTTTAATACTGGTGAAAAAATTATAAAATTATTCATATATCCAGGAAAACTTTACAAGCTTAGTCTAAATAATTTAATAATGTCTAATTAACATAAATATAGAGACAAAAATAAAAAAGACTAGTGTAGTGTCTTTAAAAATCTGATAGTTCACTGATTTAATAGTAATATTTGGTAGAAAAAAAAATGACATCATGTCACTGATTAATGCTGCACAGAGAATTTTTCTGTTTGTGGAAAATTATCCCAAGTGGGAGAAGGCTATGCAGTTAGTGAGACTAATTTTTAGTGCTCATTCTTTGAATGTCAAGGAACATTGCAAATTATGACTGGAAAAGAATAGCTATTTTATGGCACAAAAAATATTGGGGAACAGAAATGGCACTGTATTAATAAAGACCAGTCAGAATGATGAAAATAATTCAAAATCACTGATAGGTAAATAGGATCACTACATTTCAAATTGCAAAGAGTAAGATTTATAGAAAATATCATTGAGGTTTTTTAAAAGCTTCCCAGAGAGCTGAATAATTTTCTAGGTAGTATAAGCAATTGTATTAAATTTACAGCATTTGAAAGCCATGGAGAGGCTATTTGTTATTGTGACCCAGGGGCATGCCTTGATTATACTTTGAAGCTTTAGAAAATAACACTGATATCAGCTTGACAGATGGAGTGACCTCTGATGGCAGAAATAATTTCAATAGCCCAGTCAAGAAATTAGGAACACCTACCACAATAACGTTACAGTCAATGGAGTGGAAGTAATGGATGAAAGTGACATGGTAGAATATCCTTTGGACTTGACCATATGTAATAGTAGGGATGTGGAAGAGGGAAGAATTGGAAATGATGTTGAAATGTCTCACTTGGATGGCTGAACATGTGGTGATACTGTTAACCTACATAAGGCAAATGAAATGAAAGGTCATGCATTACTTCCCTATTTCCACAGTGACAGTTTGCATACATTTAGTGTGTTTAAAGCAACACAATGTATTATCTTACAGTTCTGGCGGTAAGATGTGCAAAATGAGTTTCACTGGGTTAAAATTAAGGTGTCAACAGGACTGTGTTTCTTTTGAAGGCTTGGGGAGGTGAGATCTGTTTCCTTGCCTTTTCTAGCTTCTGGAGTCTGCCCTCGTTCCTTGTCCCATAACCCCCTCCCATCTTCAAAACCAGCAATGGCAGATGAAGTCTTTCTCACGATGCCATCTTTCTAATTTTGACTCTTATGTGCACTTATTCCTCCTTTGAAAAACCCTTCCCATTACATTGGGTTAGCCCAGATGACCCAGGAAAATCTCCTTATTTTAAGATAAATTAAACAGCAACCTTAATTCTCCCTTATAACATAGCATGACATATTCAAAAGTTCCAGGGATTAGTATGTGGATATCTTTGGGGAAAGTGTCTATGTTTCTGCCTACCACAGGCTATAGTGGCCAATGAAGGGTAGCAAAAGAGAAAGAGAGATTTTAAACATACTATCTAATTTTCAGGCTGTGTAGCCACAAAGAAATATCTAAGAGTAATAAGAAGCTTGGATAAACTCAGTATTAGATTTTTTTTCCAAATTATTTAAATAGGTTTATCCTGCCAATGTGTAGATACTGCTACAATTACACAAACACTCAGCTTTGAGAATTAGCCATTTTTACTCTCTGGTCTCAGTATATTAGTTTTCTATTGCTGCATAAAAATTTACCAAAAACTTAGCACCTTAACGTAATACTCATGTTTAGCTCAGGGCTTGAAGTCTAGCACTGTGTGGATTTGTTTTCTGCACAGGATATCTTGAGGTTAAAATCAAAGTGTCAGTCAGACTGAATGCTTCATTTGCCTTATGTAGGTTAACAGTATCACCACATGTTCAGCCATCCAAGTGAGACATTTCAACATCATTTCCAATTCTTCCCTCTTCCACATCCCTACTATTACATATGGTCAAGTCCAAAGGATATTTAGGTTGGTGTTGTTGGTACAGTATTGTTGGGACATATAATTGAAAGCAAGTGAATGAAAGGGATTGGAGATTTTCTTGACTATACACACACACACACACACACACACACACACACACACACACACTCATATATATATATTCCAAGATCATCCTTGTTGGCAGGATCTGGTCCTTTCAGTTATAGGACTGTAACCTCCATTTCTGTGATTGCTGCCAACTGAGTGCTGTTCTCTGTTCCTAAAAGCCATTCACATCTCTTGCCATGTGGTTTCCTTCAATTTAAGCCATCCACCTCATTTCAAATCCTTCTTCTGCTTTTAATCTCCGATTTCCTTTCTGCAACCAGCGGGAAAAGGGGATGTTTTTAAAGAGCTACTTGATTAAGTCAGACTCACCTGAATAATATTCTTATCACAATAGTGGCATACAATATAGGTTAATATAGATTCATTATGCAAATAAAATTCATCACACTCAGAGTTCAAAGGATTATACAGGATATGTATATCAGAGGAGTGAATGTCTTAGATGCCATCTTAGAATTCTGCCTGCCTCACTAATCATTATTATTGCTCCTGTCTTCCTATCTTATAACTCTCTCTGATTATTGCTGCTGAAATCTTGATTCTTACTTATCTTCATCATGATTCATGGCTCTCTCCCTTAGGATAACATTGGTATCTTCCTTCTAACTCTGTTAAGCAAGTCTGTGAGGAAGACATTCTCCTGGCTTCTACTGTGACCCCTCGTAGCACAGAGTGCTTGGTCAACCCTCTCCCTTTCTTCCAGGACACAGAAAAATTGGGCATTATGGGTGGAGTCAGGTTATTGCCCCAAGGTTGGTGTTGTTGGTACAGTATTGTTGGGACATATAATTGAAAGCAAGTGAATGAAAGGGATTGGAGATTTTCTTTAGACCAAATATAAAGGGGAAAAAAAGAAAAAACGTGAAGGAAAAGAAGGAAGGAGGACAAGGGAGAAGGGTAGGAGGAGGGGAAAGGAAGAGGAAAGGGAGAAGAAGAGGAACCCTTTTGTACTTTGTATAGTGATAACCGTTAAATAGATTTATTGTGGTGACCATTTTGTAATACAGTTGACTCCTGAATAACATGGGTTTGAACTGGGTACACTTATATATGGATTTTTTTTCAATTTATCTATAATTATAAAAAATTTACTGACTTACAGACCAAACACAGCCTAAAACAGGCCATGTAAATTTTTGGTGTATTGATAAATACAATACAGTACTATAAATGTTTTTTCTCTTTTTTATGATTTTCTTAATACTATTTTCTTCTCTCTGGCTTACTTATTGTAAGAATACAGTATACAATACAAATACAGTCAAGTGTAAGCCATTAGTAGCTCAGATTTTGGGGAAGTCAAATGATATACGCTGACTTTTTACTGTGTTGGTGTCAGAGCTCTTAACCCCAGCATTGTTCAAGGGTCAACAGTATATACAAATATCCAACCATGACACTGTACACATGAAACTAAAATAATGTTAGATGTCAATTGTGCCTCAATTAAACAAGAAGAAAGAGAAGGATAATTAAATTTAAGTCTATGAGATGGCTCTCTCATGCCTGTAGGAGAAGGGAGTGATCCTCCAGGACTATATTTAAAAAAGGAGGAGGAGGAGGAAGAGAAGGAGGGAGAAGATAGGAAGGTAAGGGCAGTAAAAGAAGCAGATGATACAACAATATGTTATCTTAAACATTTCCAGGTAATTTTTTAAATTGCTATCAAAGTTTACTTTTCTGAAACCAAAAACAATAAAATATCTAAATACATACATATCTGCCAGTGCAGTAGGATGCTGACACTCTCCTTTATTAGAGAGCATAGTATCATGTTTTCAGGTAGATTACTTGGAGAAGGTTACCCAGGAAGGCATTTCCTGAAAAATGACTAGGATGGTTGGGGCAGGGCACAGACATTTATTCTGAGAACAATGATGTGTATCGGTGTGCAAATTATTTTGATCTTTATGGAAAAGCAAATCACATATGCAGAGATAGAAATGAGTAAATGAGTGACAACTGGTTGAAAAAAATGAATGAATTAAGAGTCAGCTTTCACCCGGCCGGTGTGGCTCAGTGGATTGAGCTTTGTCCCATGGACTGTGAGGTCCTGGTTTGATTCCCAATTAGGGCACATGCCCAGGTCGCAGGCTCCATCCCCAGTAGTGGCATGCAGGAGGCAGCCACTCAATATTAGAGAGAAATGCCGATGTTTCCTCTCTCTCTAAAAAAAAATCAATAAAAAAGATTTTTATAAAAAAAAGAGTCAGCTTTCTACCATGAAAATAACTTGCCAAGACGTGAATGCAGACAATCAGTTTCCTTCTTTAATGAGTTGGTCAGAGTCAGGTTGAATAACAGTTTTAAATAGCATAAATAAGTAAATAAATAAATAAATAATAAATAAAATTACATATACTGTGAAGAACACAGTTGCCTTTAGGTATTCATGAATGAGATACGTCCAGTTTTTCCACCTTGTGCTTCTATAGCAGAATTATTCCAAGTCAAATAAATAAGTACAAAAAATATTTTTACTGATTAGGTAAGGAAAAATGAAAATGATACTAAAAAATACTAACCAATGTTGGAGAGATTGTGGAGAAAAAGGAACCCTCATTCACTGCTGGTGGGAATGTTAACTGGTACAGCCACAATGGAAGACAGTGTGAAGGTTCCTCAAAATATTAAGAATAGCCTGGCAAGAGTGGCTCAGTGGTTGGGTGTTAACCCATGCACCAAGAGGTCACCAGTTCGATTCCCAGTCAGGGCACATGCCCAGGTTATGGGCCAAATCCCCAGTGTGGGGCATGTAGGAGGTGGCCAATCAATGTTCTCTCTCATTGATGTTTCTATCTCTCTCTCTCCCTCTCCCTTCCTCTCTCTCTAAAATCAATAAAGAAAAAAACATAAAAATAAAAAAAAAGAATAGAATTACTATATGACCCAGCAAACTTTTTTCTGGGTACCTACCTGAAAATTTTTAAAATACTTATTTTTAAAGATATATGTACCTCTATGTTTGTTGCAGCGTCATTCACGGTGGCCAGGATGGAAACACAACTGAAGTGCCCTTTGATTGATGATTGGATAAAGAAATGGTGTGTGTGTACAGTGAAATACTACTGAGCCATAAAAAGAGATGAAATACTGCCATTTGTGACATGGATAGATCTTGAGAATATCATGCTAAGCAAAAGAAGTCAGACAAAAATGGTCAAAAGCTACTTGATTTCACTCCTATGTGGGATATACAACTGAAAGCAACAAATGAACAAACACGACAAAAACTCACAGACACATATTAGAGTAGGGTGCTTACCAAGGGAAAGGGAGTGAGGGAGGTAATAAAGGGGTCAAATATATGGTGACAGAAGGAGATTGAACTTTGGGTGATAAATACAAAATGTAATATACAGAGGATGTACTAAAGAATTGTACACTTGAAGCCTATATAATTTTATTAACCAATGTCACCCCCATACATTTAAGTTAAAAATTTAAAAACAAAATATGATCCAATTAGACTTTCTTCTTTTATTTAAACAATTATTTTATAAGTGGCATACACCTGATAACTGAATGACACATTCATTTAGTTATAGTTGTGAAAAGAGTATGGTTATTATAATGCATAATTCTTAAACTGGAGAAGGGCAGAGACAAATAATGAAAAAAATGGAAAGTACGTAGAAACTTAGTAATCTGTTGAAACAAAAGCAAAGCTTAATTTCTTCTTGGCAGTGCTTTTTTATGTCACAGGTAAGCATAAAACTGGCTGGCTAGCTTTATTATTTAATGGAATTTGGGAAGGAAAGGGAGCTTGGGTAGCTTCAGTTAGGAGATAAGCAAATAAGAGGCAATGATGAGAAAGAGAGGTTTGATTATATGGGTCATAAAAGTATTCATTACCACCTTCCCACCTGTGTATAAATGTGACTTACTTTCCATGGGGACTGCCGGAAATTAAACAGTGGCTCTTAGAAACAAGGACAACTTTATCACTCAGGCAGAAGCCTTATAAAGGCTGCCATGAGATTTGCCTGAGACTATTAGGAAGGGGCCCTCATCAGAGAAATAATGCAAAACCCAGCATAAAATGCCCAAGAGAGCCTGAAGAGACAATTTTACTCATATAATATCTCTGAAAAGGAAATTTCCAGAATCATGGAAGAAGAAAATTATATTGTTTAAATAGCTTTTAATTTACTAGAAGTATCCATGAGTCCTTTCTGAATGAAGTCAAAAGGGGCCGTGTGAGGAGCAGAGGTATTTGGTCATATCTGGCAGTCTCCTCTGAAGATTGCTTTGCTGTCCTATTAGAATTGTTTTCCAGGTTAAAGGATTATTTTTAAAAAATCCCCAATGGGTCTTGCCTCACTCATCAAAACATGGCATTAGTTAGAGTTACAGGAATGTATTTGTACTGCTCACATGTAGTCAAGTATGCTGCTCTGTGAAGTGGAATTTGGCAAAGTCTCAGGGATCTTATCTTTACATTTGCAACAGAGGAAAGAGCCAAAGTAAGACCTGCTATTTTGCCCCATTACATATTATCCTATAGTCCCTAAACCTGATTATCCTGCTGTCCACCCTACCGGGTGAGAGGACTGCTTCAAAAAGAGAAATCAAGTAGACATTGACAGATGGGATAAAGATGTGTGTAAAACCCAGAGACATGATTGGGTTGTCTCTAGTAAAGACAACCTGGGCTTTTAGATAACACTGACATACATTGCTCTTTTATTTTTATTTCATTCAAGCACTATCACACAAAAAACACAGAGCAAATGCTGCATGCTTTGGTGGCAAATTGGCCTTAGCTATTTCTACCACGGTGACCAGGTTTGTGTGTTCACCAAGTTATGAACAAGTTTTGCTTAGGAAATTGACTCTTACTTGTGATGAAAACCCATGAAAGCAAGTTGAAGGGGGAAAAAAAAGTTTTTCTCACCTTCTGAGGAAAATTAACAGATTATTTGAAGCCTTTGCCTTAGTTGTGAATCTTATCACACCGTTCTGATTAAACATGTCTATGAGGCTAAAATCATAGCCCAAGGGGTAAAGTCATGTATTACCAATTTAAAAAAAGAATTATAATCCTTTCCTGATGAACTGTTCTATTCTCATGTGAACTGTATGTAATATAGTATGGCTTTTTACCTTATAAATTTGTAATGCTTGCTTTATTCTTGATATTAAATATTATATAAATTGCAAAAATTCATAGTTTGCAAATCTTTAATAATAAAGGAGTTTGGAAAGGCTGGCATTGGGTGTAGACAAAATATTTGCCTGCATGGGAAGGGTTGATATTTCTATAAAATAAAATTAAAACACATGTACTTATAGAATTTTTAAGGGAAGATATATATATTTTGACATTTATATCATCAAAGGCCACTTATAATGAATTAGCCTTCAGGTATTAGAGTATGAAAAATAAAGTATTGTTTCTTCAAATTTAGAAATAAAAACAATTTACCAAGTATATTAGAAGTTAGAGATCACAGTCAATAAAAATTAAAAAGATTCTGATTTCAATATTCCAAACCTAAATATGTGATGAGGTCTACCCTGACATTTTTAGACATACTAAAATTAGGAGCAAATATTTGCTGGGCAAATATTTGTTATCTGTGTTATTCCAAATCCTATTAGAGACAGATGGTAGTATGGTAGTAAAGGGTTCATTAGGGAATTAACTGTGATATAAAATAGGGAGACACTCAGGGAAAGCTGGGAGAGCCATCAGACCCCAAAGCAAGTGTGACCCCCAAGTGAAGAAGAGAGGAAGAGAAAGTCAGGTAGAACCATCAGACCCCAAAGCAAGTGTGACCCCCAAGTGAAGAAGAGAGGAAGAGAAAGTCAAGTAGAAACATCCTAGACTGCCAAGCAGTTAATGAATATTTGAAATAATGCCAAATTTTTTGAGCCAAGATCAGCCAGCAATGGAATCTCATATTTCTCAGGAAAGGGTCTGCCTTTGTTTCCCTGCCACACTCAGTTATTAACAAGGAGCAACCTGCGGGAGAAAATGCCTTGGCACATGTTCAGAGATACACTTCAAAGTAAACCAGCTAGGGCTCTACACCACTACACCACATAGGCTTTGCATAGTGGGAGGTCTGAGAAGCTCCTTCTCATTGGCCATCAGGAAAATATTCTAGGGGTGATATGGAAAAACAAATAAGAGTCAACAACAGAATATACTGCATTTCTACGGAAACCCACTCAACTTTGAAACCTGCTCTGATGCTTCCTATGGAAAAAATAAATAAATACGTAAGAATCTTTCTTGAGCTTTTATTCCTATGCAATTACCATTCAATTTCTCTACTCAACTTCCAAAATAAAATGTGTTCCATATTCTAATCTTTGATGTCAGGAAAACTTTCCTTTTTTACTACGAGTGAAAATAATATTCCCTAAATTTTGGCATGGTTTTCCAATCAGTAGGAAGAAGACAGGTGAGGTAGACAATTTCAGACGCCATTCATCTTTTAAACTGTCTACATCTTCTTAAGGGAAGTGATATTTTGGATTATCTATAACTCAGCTATTTTAGCTGAATAATAAAGAATCTTGGGCTGTTTGTGGAAAAGAGAAAGCTTCAGCATGAAGATGTGAATTCTACACAATCTTACTCCTTTTACATGTGTGAGATATCTGTAAATCAAGTGTTTGTAAATTGTACACACTGGAAGTCTTATATTACAGGTACTTATCATTCCTAGGTTTGTACTTTCTCTATCTCCTCTGTTAGTTTATACTTTCTACAGTAGAGATGATTCTACATAGAACAATGAGTTTGTTTGGGTGAAGAAAGATTTGAAGGGGATTGGGGAGCATGACAGAATCCTGTGTCATCACATTCCTGAATACCTAGCAGATCAGGGAGTAGACTGCACAAAAGTTGAGAAAAGTCAGAGTAGAAAAGAGTGACAGGAAGGAAAAACATATTTAGTATCATGGAGATGTCCCAAAATAGGCATTAAAATATTTGAGTGCTGATCTACCTTGAATATTTATGAGCTATGTGGATGTGGTAAAAAAAAAAAAAAAAAAAAAAAAAAAAGAGTTAATACTCGTGATAAATAATTGAGAAAATTGTGGCATTCAATGAACAAATACTTGTAAAATATTGGAAATATATAAACTCTATGCAAATTAAACAAATGTTTTATAAATTATCACACAATAATAAGTATATGCACCTATTATTATTGTCTACAAATTTATATTCCCACATCGTTCCAGGAATAGATAGAATTGGGGTTAAAATAATGCTGTTATATCTCTGCCTCCATTTCTCATTTCAGCTTATTTGTGTTTCCTTTTTCACATAGACCTTTTCATTCCTGCTGCAGATAAACTTTTTGCACAACCAAGAAGGATGACTGCTAAGAATCATACCCTATTTGTTTACAGGTAATGATCCAAAATGAAAACAGAGTTCCCCATCATTCCCAGAAGGAAGTTCACAGGATAATTCTAAGTGATCTAATGACCAACTTTGAATCAATCATACCTCCCACAAGGATGTGGTGTTAAAATTGGCCTAACCTAGCTCAGCCCTATGGCAGGTAGAACAAAATACAAAGAATGACCCTCAGGACTACAAATAAGATGAATTCCAGAGAACCAGTGAAAGAAAGCTGAGAAATCTATAGCTTCATTGGAATGGTTAAAAATAAAAAAATAAATTCCAAACTGTGATATTTACAGTGTTGGAATTAAAAGAAAATTAGAAATTTGGTTTAGTAGAGCAAATTTTGACAGAAATATGTACAAAGAATTGGGAAAAATAATAGAAAAGGAATAATAGAAAAATAATAGAAAGGAATTTGGGGAGACTTCAGGGAAGGTACAAGTGTGCCTGCCTTACAAAGAAAGCGTACCTTTGATTTTAGTACCAACTGATATCTGACGTTTCACTAAAAAGGTTTTATTAACTGGGGATGTTAAAAAACCCACCCTAGTTTTCCCATCTCAGGCGGTCTTACCCCCCCAGGTCAGGTGGTATATTTCTTATTAAATTCTACTCCTATGTGGGAAGATAAAAGGAGGAACAAAGGCCAATCAAGAAGAAATATAAATATAGTCCATGTTAAACCGCATGTTTTATCTGCCCTACTGTTTCTTCTCTATTTTCCAAAACATTTTTCTTTTAAGTCTCTATTTACGGTATATTTAAAATTGCATGTAATTTTTAATGCTCAGTTTTCTTGAAATATACAAACCAATAAAAAGAATGAGGGATACAACTGTTTAATAAGAAGACCACTTGATGTTTTCTGAAGTGTGATGGTAGGTAGAGTTGCTTTCCTGGACAAACTCTTACTCTGTCCCCTCCTGATCCTACACAGTCCAGTGTACATTTCTGTAGTCTTGAATATATGATATAACTCCAGGCAGTTTTAACTCTAATCAAAGAAGTGGGAGCAAACTAAGCAAGAAATTACAGGAAATCTTAAGGAAATGTTGGTCCTTACAGTTAGCTCACTCATCTATTCAAGGAATTAACTACTCCTTTTGTTATATTTTTCAAATTCGCCCCTTTAAAGCAACTAAATTGTAATAATTTTATACACATTTCCTTTCTAATGTACTCATTATCGTAGCTGGATATGAAATACTTATAGAGCCCAGTATAAGGAGACTCATGCATTTTAAATGTAAGTAATTAGCAAAGTTTAAAATAGAAATACTTCACCTAGTTACCACTTCAAGTACAGATTAATTACTGGAGATTTTGAGTAGCATCAGACCATGGAGAAAAGCTGTATTTGCTAAATAAAAGTTCTTTTCAGCTTTCAAAATATGATTCCGAGATTCTGTGTTTTTCCTTGGAAAAGAAGTGATGTTCAATGTGAGGGCAGTGACAGCGGAGTCTTCATTTGGGTTAGCTGTCAAAGGCAATCTAAAACATTAGTAAAGGGGAAAACACATTAAACGCTTTTAGTGAGGTGCACGCTGAAGAATGGATGGCTGAATGAATCGATGGCCCAATGAGACAAATCATCTGTCTGGCTGCCACAGGGTCCTTTAGGCTATTATACATGAGGCTGCTTGTGCCCTCTTTATCAAATAGCAGACTATCGATAGCCTCTCTCTCCAGACTCATTACCTCTCCATCTTGGGCCCAGCTCTCATTCTTTTCAACAGGTGAACTCTGCACATCTCACTCTGTCCTGACTCCGAGGAGAGCACAAATGACAGATGCCAGAGGTTTTCACATCGATGTTCAACAGTCCTTAAACCCCAGTAACGCTTACCTAAGAAAGGGGCATGATTCATTAGGTCCATTTCTACATTTCATTGAGCCAGTGTGCATCAAAGCAAATTGATGCATCATTACTATGGCCGCTTTCATTTACAAGGTAAATATACAGATCTCAGCGGTTTGTGCTCTGGGTATAATCTAAACAGTAGAGAAAACCAGATTTTGAACTGGCTTATAATTTGGTCATTCTTTAGAACATATATTTTTATTATAGTCTTCCTGAGCTAATTGGCCACATAGGGTAATTCCCTTTCACCTGATTGATTTTGAACAAATGAGGTGTTTGCCAATGAGCACAAAATATTTCTTAAGCTGTGATTTAATATTTAGTCCATCTTGCTATATATATAAAGATATATAAAAGACACTTTGAACAATATTCAATAAAAAGTTATAACAGAGAATTTTATGGAATATGTGATTGTGAATAGACATTATAGCAAATATATATTCCATATCAGATGTTATACATTTGTGGAATAGTATATATTCTATAGAATGTTATATCATTATGGATTGTTTAGAAATATGTCTGATAGCAGCAGAAAGCTGTATCAATATTTGTTATGGATGATGTATGAAGTGAATAACCTAAGTTGACTTCATATGACTGTACCTTAGAATTCATCATTACATCATCACCATCATCATCATCAGCAGCACATTATAGTTATAACGCCTACCTCACTACACATATCACTGCATTTCATTTAATCTTATCAATACCTCCTTGACTTATGTTTAATTAATCCCACTATAAATATAAGAAAACAGAAATCAGAGAGACTAAGTAATTTGTCTCAAGACATGCAGCTAGAAAATGGCATAAGTGGGAACTGATGCTTTTAAAAATATATTTTTTCTTTATTGATTTTAGAGAGAGAGGAAGGGAGAGGGAGAGAGAGTTAAAACATTGATGAGAGAGAACATGGACTGACAACCTCCTGCACATGCCCACTGGGGATTGGGCCCACAACCCGGACATGTGCCCTGACCGGGGAATTGAACCAGAGACCTCTTGATGCATGGGTTGACGCTCAACCAGTGAGCCACACCATCTGGGCTATAAGTGGGAATTGACTAGAGGCCTCTCTTGTTCTAGATTTCTTGTTATCAACCACTACCATACATTCTACCACATCTCTTAGGCGTTCACTTAACAATCAAGACTTTCACTGGCTTATTTCACATGACCCTGTGGTTTTCCTTGAATAGAGGGCCTCCATGGAAATTCTCTGACTCTCCTTTCTTCAGTCTACTCTTGTTCTCAATTATATACAAAAATCTAGCTTCTGAATGTTTTATTCTTTCAACGTAGCTGAAACTGACAGTAGCTTCTTGGCACATAATAAAGTGTTTTTCTAGAGTATCATTCTAGCCGCATCATACATTTTTTTTATACCTTATCTTATGCAAATTATCACCACTGATATCCAATGTATTGGCAGATTTAGAAATAAAATATTGCCTGAGACTTGGAGATATGAAAGTCAGTTAGATTTGCCCTACACAGTTCCATTCTCCAAGGGCCACGCCACTTCCAAATCACATAGATGCCGTTACTAAAATATATGAAAAGAAAGAGAGGCAAAATCAGAAGAAAGTTGGTTCAAAATATTCAAAGGACAAATCTCATTAGAAGGATTTACAATCCAATTACATGAGTTCTAAGAGACTAGGCAAATTATTGAAGCTATTCATATTATTTTACTAAAACAGAATTTCTCTGTACTGAGTAAAGGAATTATTTGCTAGACCTTGAAAGAACAATTATAGATCTTTGTTCTAATATGATTTGATTTGTTTATAAAGTGTTTCCTAAAGCTAGTTACAATTGTCATGGTTTGTTGTAATAATTTTCCCTTTTTTTCTACAAATTCCAATCCTAAACTAGACTTTTGAAGAACTACAAGTGTGATTAATGTTAGTACTTTTGCTGAGTGAAGATACCATGTGTTTTTATTTTTAATTGTTTTAATAATTAACATACTCTAAATAATTACGACTTTCCAGAATATTTTTTAAAAATTAGTTATCATTTTACTGAATAAAGCACTAAATAATGAAGCATTCAAATTATAAGTTTATTGCAAATATCAATCAACTAAGCTCCTCTTTTCACTACAGTTCTAACTAAAATCTGTATAAGGTAAGGAGCAAAATGGAGAAAGGAAAATTAAGAAAAAAAACTTTGGAAATTACAGTGTTTTTTATTTTAAACTTCAAAGTTTCTCTTGCATTTAAACTGATAGTCCTCCAGTTTAGCAAAAATGAAGGTGATGGAGTTGATGAGGGAGGATAATTAATATCTTTTAAGAAGCTGTGCAGACATGTCTGTTGAAAAATTAGAGCATATTATATATTGACGTACATGGTTGCTAATTAGAACTGCTGTAAATCTCTGAAATAAAGCCTGTAAAGTGTTTGAAACTCCAGGTTCTGCTCTCAGTCAACTTCTAACTCAATTAAAATTTTGGGATTCTCATTAATGCTTTCTTATGACTCCTTTCTCCAATTTCCCCTACAAAAGGAATTAACTCTCTTAATTATATTTTAGTAGAAATGGTCATCAGTTTCATATGCACACAGATTCATTCATTCAAAACATTTCTAACTAAGTGCCCATGAGATGCTAGGCTTTCTTCCAAGTTTAGTGCAAAGCAGTGAGGGTGTGAGTCAAGATCTTTATTCTTAAAGAAGCTTCAGGCAAGGTAGAAAGAGACAAACAAATGTGTAGAAAAATAAATACATACAAAGACCTCAGATTGTGATAAGCACTGGAAATAATCAGGGTTCTGAAACAGAATGAGAGTTATCGTATTTCATTGCTATTGAAGGTGTTTCTGAGTAATTAAAATTTGAGAAAATGCATGCATATTGGAAAACAAATCTAGCTTTGTCTTAAATGGAGGACAAAGTCAAACAAAGGAGCAAGTTAGAGGTGAGCTTAGAATGTTCAAGAAACACATCCCAGCTACTTCAAGCCTGGCCAACAAAATTTCCCTTGCATGGTCCTCCATATTCTTTCTACAGGTTAGATATAAGCAAGCAATGGCAACTTTGAAAGTTGCCCAATGAAGCTGGCAGAGCTTGGATTCCAAAGGTGTGGATTACCTAATCAACATCAGGAAGGAGATGCAAGAGTACCAGGGAGGTTGGTTTTACACTTTATGTGAACAATAAATATTACACCACTGCAATTCTAAGAAGTATCTTTTACATGAGCCAAAATGACCTAAATTGATATGGTCAAGATTTGGGTTTTAAGTGCCATAGAATGTGTTAATAGATATCAAACAGGGACAGTGACAGAACTGTATTTATGTTGTTAAACTGCCATTCTGTCTTCTGTTTGGAGAACGGGTTGTGAGGGAACAACAGCCAAAACCAATTAGGAGTAGAACTATCAGATCTGATGGTGGTCTGGACGAGGGTGGTAGTCATAGATATGGAAGGAAATGTGCACATTCTGGATATATTAGAAGGTAAATACAGAAGTCCTGGAAGATGGATAGAATGTGGCAGTGATGTACAGAGAGTAATAAAAAATTTCTTGATTCCAATTTTTATATTTTGAGCAATGAGATGAATGTTAGCATTAATTTTTATTTTTTTATTTTTTTATTTTTTATTTATTTTTTTATTAATTTACTTTTGTTACAGATGATTCTCCTTTTTTCCCCCCATTGACACCCCCTCCCCCTCCCTCCCTGCCCCGTCCCCATTTTTGTTGTCCATGTCCATTGGTTATGAGTACATGCGTACAAGTTCTGTGTTCATCGCTCCCCTCCCCCACCCCCTCTTCTGGCAGATGTCAGTCTGTACCCCACTTCCACGTCCCCGGGACTACCCTGCTCCTCACCCTGTTATGTTCATTATATTCCAGAAATAAGTGAGATCATATGATGTTTGTCTTTCTCTGCTTGGCTTGTTTCACTTAGGATAATAGTTTCCAGGTCCTCCCATGTCGACGCAAAGGATAAGAGATCGTTCTTTCTTAAAGCTGCATAGTACTCCATTGTGTATATGTACCACAGCTTTTTTATCCATTCATCTACTGATGGACACTTGGGCTGTTTCCAGATCTTAGCTATTGTAAATAGCGCTGCTATGAACATGGGGGTACATGTATTCTTTCTGATTGGTGTTTCAGGCTTCTTAGGGTATATTCCTAGGAGTGGGATCACTGGGTCAAATGGTAATTCAATTTTTAATTTTTTGAGGTAACACCATAGTGTTTTCCATAGTGGCTGCACCAGTCTGCACTCCCACCAGCAGTGTACTAGAGTCCCCTTTTCTCCACATCCTCGCCAACACTTGTTGTTTGATGCTTTGTTGATGGCGGCTATTCTGACAGGTGTGAGGTGATACCTCATTGTTGTTTTAATTTGCATCTCTCTGATGATTAGTAGCATTAATTTTTAAATGAGAAGACAGCAGAAGATTCTAGATAAACAATCATGATTTGAGGGTGTTTTTTTTTTTTGTTTGGTTGTTTGTTTGTTTTTTGACATCTAAGGCCATAGACATTTCTGTGAACTCTGTGGTTTGGGGTGGGCACTAAGAAGAAAATTACTGAGTGAGAAACTACTAAAGATTAAGTAAAGTGAGACCCAATTCTCTTCTTAATTTGGTAAATGTAGTGAAACCCCCCAAATACCTACATACATTGTCCTTAATAAGGACAATAGAAAATTAGAAAGTGTAACTATTTAAGAACTGACTAAAATAGGCACTGTCAAGATATAAGCCCAAGAATACATTCCAAGCCTGGTCTATAACCTTCACGAATTTTTAATCCTTAAGTCACTTATCATCTCTGATAAATTTTATTTATTTATAAATAGAACAGAATATAAGTGACTTATTTCTCTCAATAGGCTTCTTATAATCATAACAAAATAATTCAAGAGAAAGCACTATGTAAATTACAAAATGTAGGTCGAATTTTATATTACTATCACTTTTAATAAATACAGTTTGCCAAAGCAACTTCTGTACTTCAAAAATAATATAACTTTTCTTTTTTAACTAAAATGACATTTTGGTCATGAAGAAATCATGTAGAAAATGGAAAACATGAATGTATACAAACATCAAGCTAATTTCTAAAGGCAAAAAATTAACAATAGCATTTCCCAGATGAATTTCTTTTGAAGTAGAAATTTCCAGAATTAATATCTTTTTAAATGTTGGAAAAGGTTTCAGCAAGATAATTAATTCTATGCCTAATTCCCAATTTATCAAAGGGCAATTCATGTATTATAATTAACATGAATAATATATGTAACCTAAAGAATTAAAACATAGGAAAAAATTCATGCAATCTATTTTTAAACTACTCTGGGGAAAAGTTACCCTTGACTTAATTTTCAAAAACTGCCTACTAGTATTGACATAACTAAGTAGTGTGAATGGAGACACACATGCTGGGCACGGACAATTTAAATACTAATTTTGCTCACTATCTGTTAGAGATAGAGTAAAAAATACACAATGTAGGTACATGATCATGGTTGTTGTGACAGCGATGTCAGGCTGGGATCCAAAATAGATTTCAAAACAACATACTGGTTGCTGCAGGAATGACACTCTTGCAATAGCTTTTTTTTTTTTTTTGCAGAAAAAGAAATGTCAGAACTTTACAGTTTAATATCAAGGCATATTCCATATATCTCCAAGTTGAACTGTGGAAACTACATCTACCAGAAAGTGAGGAGTAATAAACAAAAGCAAAGGAAATAGAATAATTGACCCATCTTAGCCTGAAAACTCTGTTTTGATATTCACATCCTTGAGTAAGTCTCGCTCCTTGAGTATTGGCTGGACTTAGTGATTAGTTGCTAACAAAGAAAACACATCAAAAGTGATGAAATGTTACTTCTGAGGTTACAAAAATATTTGTGACCCCCACATACACCTGCCTCTGGGAGAAGCCAGCTGTTATATTGTGTGCAACCCTTTGGAAAAGCCCATGTGGCAAGGAACTAATGTCTTCAGCCACCAACCAGCATGGACCTGAGACCAGCCAACAGCCCCATTAGTGACCCCAGAAACCCATCCTCTTCCCTACCTCAGCTGGAAATGGCTGCATTCATTCCTCTGCCGCCTCTATTGCAGCCTTCAGAGAGATCTTGAATCATAGGCACCCAGCAAATCTACCTAGGTTCCTGACTCACAAAAACCCATAGAAATAATTGAAAATTGTTGTTTTTGGGGGGTAATGTATTACCTACCAATAGATAACTAAGTCAGGGCCTTTTCAGCTAACATTTGGTAGAAATATTTACCATCAACCCACTTTACATATAAAAACATCCAACTTATTGTAAGATTTGATATTTTTAAGTTTTTTCCACAAAAATGCAAAACAAAAATCATTAGTATATATAAAGTATATTTTATATCATTCTTTTTTCTCTTTATCAAAATCTGAAAACTAAAGCAACTATTTTGTGTGTGTTTGTGTGTGTGTGTGAAAGTAAAACAAAAATCTCATCTCATATGAAAGAAAAATGGTAAGCCAGTAATGGTAATCTTCCATGACTACAGCCATGTGTTTAAGACTTTTAAATTGTTTTTCAGTGATGAATTTTTTCTAAACCTCACACTACATAAGGCTGTGAACATGATGTCATTTCTGAAACTAAAGCATTGAGATGTGACTGTCAACAGAAGCTTTTAGATGGAAAGAGGATGGACTTGTGACCAGAACCATGGCCGTCGCATGATGTGCTCACCACATTCTACAGCAGCATTCTGATCCAGGGAGGCTGGCAGCGGATCAAACGTTAAGTGGGGATCTGAGAAAACAATTGTTCTAGCTTCACGTATGAGCTAGGACAGTGCTGGCAAGATTACCTTCCATGCAAAACAATCAAATCCAGGGATGGAAACAAATTTAGACCTGTCAGAGATAATCTGTTACAGACAAGTGACTCCAAGTAAATATTTTTAAAGCAATTCAGTGATGATTTCTAGACAAGTTGGCTCTTAAAATAAACTCTGATTTTCTTTTATGTTATCAAGGTACTACGTCTTCCATCTGGCTTAATTCCTTGGACACAGACCCAGGAGAACATTTAACATAAATCCTGATATGGAAATAAGAGATATAAAGAGTTTCTGTACATGATAATTTCAGTGGTCCAATCTGAACCATGGGACAATAGTTATTTAGCCACATACATTGGGTTCCCTTCCATAACTAGTCTTCTCTCTATACAAACATTATGCATAAACTTTTGTGGGAATAATGAGTATGATAAGTGATATGGGCTAGCCTTTCTTCTTGACTGCTATTCTAGAAAGACAAAAAAGGACAGATGACTACTAGATTAATATAATAAAACAGAATTCACAAGAACAGAGCCCAAACCATGTCTGAATTAAACTTATGACATACACGGTCTTTCACATGGAAAGGGAGGGTTAGTATTCAATAACAGTGATAGATTGGTTAAGTATTCGGAGGCAGAATTTTATAGTAGTTAAGAAAACAATCTCCATTCAGATAGCTTAATTTTGACACTTGTGTTTACAACTCACTAGTTCTCTGTCTTTGGAGAAATCAACTACACTCTTTTTGTCTTAGTTCCTCATCTAAAATATGAAAATAACAATACCACATATCTAAAAAGTTGTTGAAAATATTTTACCATGTAATATATGTAAAAACTGTTTATAACAGTGGCTGTTCTATAATGAGTGCTCAAACAATTTCAAATAATATGAGTCTTAGCAGAATAAATTTCTAATACTATTTTATATAGACAGATTTATGATACTCTAACAGAAAGAAAATGCAAACGCTTGTTTTATCTCAGGATAAATCTTCTGGTGAACTATGGCCGCACATCAAAACACTGAAACCAGTGGTTTAAAATAGAAATCATTTATCATAACTCAGGGATCTGCAGGTTACAGTTAAGGGTTCAATTGATCTAGGCTGAACTTAGAGCAATGGCAGGTAGCCTATACACTAATTCTTCTCACTGTCCGGTAAAGACAGAGTCACACGTATGCAGCATAGGTAAATAAATGTAGCTGCTGTGACAGTGTGGTGTTGTCTGCAGGTGGCCTAACCAATTAACAGATGGAAGCTGAACACAAGCCCATCTCTGTTCCACATGACGCTCTCATCTTCCTCCTGGAACCATCACAAAAGCCTGGGTAGTTTCTTCTCCTGGAAATTCTTCTAAGTCTTAGGCATAATATTGCACACCTCTGGCCGTCTCAGTCTATTGTTCAAGCAGGTCACATGACTGAACACAAAGCAAAGGGGTGGAGATACTCTGCCCAGTTGGGGTAAGAAATTTCAAAGCCCCACAGCAAAGGCTAAGAGAACAGGGAAAAGGGAAACATTAGAGCCAATGATGGAATCTGCCTATCACCAAGAGAAAGGGCCTTGTAGGTACCTTTTGAAAGGTAGGAAATAAAGGTAGTATTAACTTACTGTTTAAGAAAAATAAGGACAAATAAGAAAATCAAATTATTTACTGAAAAATTCAAATGAAGTTGCCACATTTCAATTTAAAAAATAGGCCCGGTCGGTGTGGCTCAGTGGTTAAGCATTGACCCATGCACCAAGAGGTCATCGGTTCGATTCCCAGTAGGGGTACATGCCCAGGTTGTGGGCCTGATCCCCAAGTGGGGAGCTTGTGGGAGGCAGCCAATCGATGTTCTCTCTCATCGATGTTTCTATCTCTCTCTCCCTCTCTCTTCCTCTCTCTATTAAAAAAAATAAATAAAAGGAAAATCTAATAGAAAACATGGAGAAACAGCCAATCTCAGATCTTTCTAGATGGGGTCTAAACAAGTGTAAATATTCTAGTAGTCATTTTACACTGTAATTCAAAATTCACTAAAATTATTTCTACTACAAATTCTATTAGAGAAATATTACCTAAGGGAAGCAGAATCACAACTGTACACAAATATTGAGGTATAATATCATGATTTAAAATACAATTTATAATAAAATTAAAATTCTTGTAAATAGACACATTTTATTTAAATAGCAGATGGTGAAATATATCACAAGTAAATAGACATGTAGAAACAAAATTCTTTACAATATTTTGTTGAGTTAACATTTTAAAAAGTAAATATTGGGAAATGATATTAAATATAAACATCGCTCTTTCAATAGTCATAATACACATCAGTTTATTAAAGGCTCTGAAAAGTCATGCAGTGGAATTTTTAAAAAAAGCAAAACACTGTTTCCTCAGCATATTTAGCATCACAATCATCAAATTGGTTCAGTAGCACCTAAGAACATCTGATGAATTACTGCTCAATATAACATGCTTTTTAGAATCATTAAGTTCACCAAAAGCAAGTTATAAAACAAATTGTAAGTAGAATTATACATGACCACATGGTGATACATTAACCACAGAATACTGAATAAAGCAAGTAAGAAAGAAAACCATGTTTTCAGTTTCTAAAATTCAATCAAACAAGTTTATAAATTTGTGAAAATAAAATAATAATATAAAATGGTCCTAGTGAACATTTCTTACTTAGAGGTTTGAGCTCTGAAGTGGACCTCTCCAATCAAATCTTTATAACATTGTTCCTGAATATATTCTTAAAATTATCTCTTGAGATTTTTAAAATATCTATGTTTATTTCTCTATGCAGTGATGACAATCTCCAATTTATCTAAATTACTGCTCAATAATAGTATCTCTATTATGGTTAAATCATTGAATATGGAGTGTTCTAAGGTTTTGTATGCTAAAAAATAATGCAATCGAGACTCTGAGGGAATTCATACAGAGAAAATGAGGATGTTAGCCGTCCATGCTATATAACTCCATAAGCATTTAATAAAGCTTTATTTGGATAAAACAATGCAGATAACACCAATAGCTAGAATCTTGATGCAGAGCTCAAGAAGGCCAAATGTGAGAGAGAAGAAAGACACTAAGAACTTGTGATGCATTGTGCTGTGTGGGGATATGTGGGGTGTTTTATTTGTTGCTTTTTAGTACAAGGCTCACTCTAGAATAAGTTAAAGTGGTAAGTAAATAAGAAGAAACATCTTTTTCAAGATTTTATGTCTCAGTTTTATATCTGAGATTATTCCTTTATTTATTCAATAACAAATATTCAAGTGTCAATCATATGGTCAGCACTATGCAAAAAGCTCGGTAAGAAGAGTGAGTCTCTTTGACTCTTAATTGGTAGACACAAGAAGTGGTGGATGGCAGTGTTTACCCCTTAATGCTTCAGGGATAAGAATACATCTTTTGGAATGTAAAACATAGTGAAGTGAGGATGTTTTTTCAGTAAAGAGAATGTATGAACCTGGTTTTGTGGAGAGAGAAGGAGTGGGCTCCTCGCTCCTGGGAGTACATAAGAGAGGGAGAAAACAATGGCAATATGCAGGAATAAGCTGTCTGTGACCCAGGCCAGAAGCTGACTTCCCAGTAATTGCAAGAGCACAGCTTGAGACTCAACAGTGTTTGAAGCAAAGTATTCATCTGAGCACCTGGAAGACCAGAGAGCCAACTGGGTTGATACCAAAACCAGAAAGCTATGAGTTCAGAAGAGTATAAGGGTTGTCATGTTGAACAAGTCAAGATGACTTTTTTAAATTCCTGGAACAACTCTGAAACATGAAATTGGATGTTTAAAATATTATTGTTTTCAGGGTTTGAAGTTTCCATAACCAATCTACAAATTAAAATCTCATCGCTTTTCCTCTACAACTTTAAGTTGAATATTTACATAACTAAGGAGCATTTAAATGTTTAGTGAATATTTCTGAGGTGTAACCATTGTGATTATAGCTAAGGGAAGTGTTTCCCAATAACCCCTTTGTGAACTGACAAAGCCATGTTTCAATGGTTATAATTCTCAGTATTTCTCTCCTTCCAATTTCTCTGGAATTTGGTTTACTTTAAAAGGAATGCTATTTTAAATTTTATTAGCTATATTAAGTAAACAGTGTGGTGGTTGCTTTTCAGATAATACAAGATTTCTGGCATTTATACATTTTAAGTGTCTTTACATATATTGAGGTAACATATTTTCCTAATTATCATTAAGCATAGGTGACCTTAAAATGAGGGAAATAATTATTTATTTACTAGAAAACTTTCAATTCCCTGTTAAAACATTCTTTGCCCTTTAATAAAAATCCCTGGATGTACAAAGTAAGGTCAAGTTTGTCAGAAACCATACATGGATGCTTCTAAATTTTCTAGGGAAGACACCCACAAACAAATACCCAGGACATTTTATTTTCCTGGTTCCATGTCTTGGATTCCTCCTTCTACCCTTCCCTAAATTGCTGATTCCTCACTTCATTCCATGACCCTACCAGGCCCCCAACTGAGTAATTTATATTCATCGCTTTGGATTCACCTTAATGTCAAGGATTAATCAACAGCTCTTGAAGCTGCCTATAACTGTGTTTGTTTAATCTTAGCTTAACCCATTGTGGCTTCTTGCATCTGTGGCTGGCCAGTATCTCTTATTGGAAAGTCTCCTGGCTAGATATCTGCCAAGTCCAGCTCTATGCTTCCCAAATTCTGAAATATTTGCCTCCTGACTATATAGGGCTTTCTTCTAATCCTCTACTTCACTGGAAACAGTCCTTGCAATGAGCAAAACTATTTTATCCAGAGTTCAATTCCTTATTGGCCCTGATTGTACCAAAGAGAGAGAATTCTTAGTTAAGGTGCCAACTACTGCAAATGGGATCTTAGGGTTCGGGAGTCCTAATGAACCTTAGGGTATCCCATGTTCAGCTGTTCTCTTCCAGAGAAATGGAGATGTTAAGCTACTTGTTGCTATTCATACAACTTACTACTACTAAACGTATGTCTAAAAAGTAGGACATGTGATTTCAGTCTAATTCACTCTTTTTAGAATTATTCTACTGACACAAGGTGTTCATTTATGTTGATAGTTACATTCAGTTTCCAAAGCTGTGAGTAGTAAATGTAGACACACAGGAATTTTTTATGCAGAGAATTGTTCAGTGGAGTCTTCCTTTTTCCCTAAAAATATGTCAGTAAACATGAGTCTACTTTATTTTCTATATGATCCCAAGTATTTCAGTTCAGGTACTTATAACACTTTTGTGTGCCCAGCAACTCTGTCCTCTAGTCATTCCTTTGAATAAAACTATTACTAGGCAAAGAGTTGATCTCAATCATGGATAGATGGAGAAAGGACATAAAGCTGCCTCTGATGTTGTCAGATTGGAGCAGATCTAATAACAGGCTAATAACAGGATTATATATTCTCTTGCTGAACATAAGCAATAGCATGGAGTCCCAATGTCACATAGAGCCACTGTGTGCTGGTGAAGACTGAGACAGAAGATCACTCTGTCCATAATTATAATTCATAATTATATTTGAACATATACAAACACATAAACATGCACACACACACACACACACACACACACACACAGTCCCAACCACCAAAGTGACCAAATATTTTCCTCTTGTAGATAACATGAGGAACTGTTCCTTATTTGATAACTAAAGCTTCAGCACTTGTCCCCTTCCATTCCTCTTTCCTCCTAGATAAAAGTCATTAAGGTACAAAATCATATAATTGCTTCCATTTTCTGACAGTATCAAATATAAGACAAAACTATATTTCTTTGAAATCTTCCTCTAATACCCCACCACATGCTCAAATCCTATAACTATCTCCTCCTAATATCACTCACTGAGAGGCCTCAGAACCCCCCACGGTGTGTATTCTCCCTCAATAAAAAGAGTCAGTGAACAGAACTTTGCTCAGCTACTGGTATATTCAGGGAGGCAAGCTTATAGTGAAATTCAAAAGGTTACGTCTGCTGAGTCATTTGTATTTAAAATTATAATTATATAATGAACTTATTTTTTTTCAATCCAAAAGATCACACACATTAACTATACAATAAAAGAAAAAGATTTTGAAAAAAGTTAAGTTAATTTAATATCCCTGAAATGAATCATACTAGGTATTGTCCTATACAATGGGCCAATCAGTTCGAGGTCCTCTTGCATGAGGTGTTATCCAACCAAAAATCATTTATATACACCATGCATAGAATAGACCAGTTTCTCAATAAGCACTATTGTCAATAATGGTGGTTTATTTTCTAATCCACTAACAGTTATGAAGTACTTCTTAAGTATGAGATATTTGTAGCCGGTTGGATTCTTCAGTAACAGGCTCTGAAAAGAAATATTTTTTAGGGACCAACACATGCAAAAGGAAGCTGAAGGAAGTAAAACTGGCCAGAAAAAAAAAAAAAATTAAACTATGTTACAGGATGGCAAAGTCTTGGCCAATTGGTGGGTAGCTCTGGAATAAATATTACCCATGAGAGCATCACACATTGGCCTGAAATCTTTATTCTTTATTTTTCACTTTCCTCAGCCACTGGATGAAGAAAGATCTTGGAAGACTGTCACCTCGGGAAGGTGACAGAAACTGTAGCATACCTTAAAGGATATGACAGCTATAGGGTCTGGTGATCACACTTTTTGCACTGGGAAAGCAAGTTCTTCCTTGAAGGAGGAACTGAGTGTCTGATTATTCATTTAATATCACATACAAGTTACTCATTCAAAATGAACTTAGAACTAGATAGCAATTAATAAAATATGATATAGTAATATGATATAGCAAAACCAAACTATAGAAATGATCCCTGACTGGGTGGAGGGGATAAAAAATAAAACAAAAAGAAATAGCAAAAACAAGCTGTAATACACAGGTAAATTTAAGCAATACTGCCTATATCTTCAACAAGGACTACTTTACGTTCTAGAGGTTTCTTTCTCTTTCTCTGTAGAGCTGCAATAGTCTGATAGCTAACTGCTTGATTCTCCACTCTCTTTTATTTATTTCAAGACAATCATTGTTGATTTAGTCATTTCTTTGTTACCCTTAATCCCATTGTGATTAAGTATCTCTCAAATTATGGGCAATTTTCATTTTGTTTAGTTGCTGCAGAATTAAATTGTCCTGGGTATTAAAACCTGTGACACAAATAATCAAAAGTAAGAGAGCAGAGAGTTTTCAGATGTCACCAGCAAGAAAATATGCAAGTAAAATATGTGACAGGATTTTAACATTTAAAAAGCACTAGGGAACTACATATCAGAATTTGCATAAGTATCTCAATGACCTGTCACTGGCTTTTTTTTAGGAGATGGTATTATTTTTTTACAGTACTATGACACAAGATGAGTGTTTTAGTCTCTTTTCTGTAAAACTAGAAAAGCACCTATTACATACAAACACAGAGACTTGCACATAAACACTCCAGTGAACACCTAGTAACACACACATCCACCACAGACACTGTGCCTGCAGGTGGTTAGTGTATGGTCGTAAGATAATTGTTTAAAAAGAACACAAAGAAGAGAAAAGGGTGTGTTGGGGCTCAAGTTGCCCAAGAGGGAAGAGAAATGGGGAAGAGAGCTGTAGTGATATGGACACTTTCAGTGAGCTCTGACTGAGAACCCAAAATTATATTTGGTACTATATGGTTTTGTTTTTAATTTTCTTCAGCTGTATTGAGGTATATTTAATGTACCAAAAAGTGTACATATTTAATGTATACATTTTAAAATATTTTTATTTGTTTTTTAGAGAGAAAGGAAGGGAGAGATAGAAACATCAATGTGAGAGAGAAACATCAATTGGCTGCCTCCTGCACACCCCCCACTGGGGATCAAGCCCACACCCAGAGCATGTGCCCTGACTGGGAACTGATCCAGGACCTTTCAGTCCATGGGACAACACTCAATCCACTGAGCTACACTGGCCGGGCTAATGTATACATTTTGACAGGTTTGGATACATGCATACATCCATGGTGCCATGATACCGTGCATATATCCCACAATCAAGGTAATACACATATGTATCACCTCCAAAAGATTTCATGCATCCCTGCATTGTGCTTTTGTGTGTGTTTGTGTGTATGTGTGTGTAAGACAGAGCACAAGATCTAGCACTTAAATTTATAAGTGCACAGTACCGTATTGTTAACCAAAGGCACTGTGTTGTACAGCATATATCTAGTAATTATTCATCTTGTGTAACTAACTTTATACCCTTTGGACAACAATTCTCCAATTCCTTCTTTTATTCCCTGGCATCCACCATTCTATTCACTGCTTCATTGAGTTTCACTGTTTTAGATACATACTTCGTACATGTGGGATCATGCACTATTTGTCCTTCTGTGTGTGGTTTATTTCATCTTTCAGGTCTAATCATGTTGTTGCAAATGGCAGGATTTTCTTCTTTTCTAAGACTAAATCATATTTCATTGTCTGAGTATACCACATTTACTTGATCAATTCCTCTGTTGATGGACAATTAGGTTGTTTTCATAGGCTGACTTTGTGAATGATGCTGTAACAACCATGGGAACGTAGATATTTATTTGAGATTCTGATCTCAGTTTTTTCCATTGTATACCCAAGAGTGCTATAGCTGGATCAAATGGTAGTTCTATTTCTAAATTTTTGAGGAACATAAATATTGTCTTTTATAGCGGCTGCATCATTTTGCATTCCCACGGAGAGTTTAAGGATTTCAGTTTCTCCACATCCTCACCAACACTTGTTGTCTTTTGCTTGCTTGATAATAGCTATTCTAGCATCTGTTATTATTTAGGATATCAGCCACTTGATGGGGTGATATTCTATCGTCCTTTTAATTTGTGTTACCAGGTCTGATCCTTTCTAAAGCATGTTAGTCCGTATCACCCTTTTGTTCAAACCCTGACGATGGCTTTCTTTAGTGTTCATGATAAAATCCAACATTTCTCATGAAGATCTACAAGGCAGACTTTGTGGCCAAACAACTTACATTTAAATTACATACCTGCGTGTTATTGTTTGTGTGAAATAGGCAAGATGATTAAAATATTTCTGTCTCAGTGTAGTATTGAGAGAATTCCATGAGTTGGTATACAGTATGTACTTATAGCTGTGCCTGGTACTGAGTAGCACTACACTAAGTTTAGATAATATTTTTTCTGTTTCTGTTCTTATTATTGCTGATATGTTTCTAATTTATTTTTTGTACTGATTAAACAAATATTTTTCATGTCATATAATTCTCAAAAACATGATGTTTGAGGATTGTGCAATATTCCATCCTATGTTATGCCATTTCTTTCTTTCACCTTTTCATTCAATCATTTGCTCCAATCTAAGTATTACAGCTGTGGCTTGGCATCACTTTGATGACAATACATTTATATGAGGCCGAAATCAATAACACAAAACAAGGAACACATGCATAAAATACATCATTGACTATGGTCTTTAGTCTCTCTGACAATCTCACCAAAAAATATACTATTTTCCCTGACATCATGCTTAAATACTTAATGCTGCAATAAAGATATTCTAACGAGAGGCTTCTATGAATATGTGGAACACTACAGAGAAAGTCTCGTTTCTTTCTTTCTTTCATGGAATATGCTGAGCTTAAGGGGAGAAGTGGGTCCAAGTAGAGTTTACATTTTAGCTCCTTCTATGTAACTTTTTCATGGGCCAAGGGTGCTATATGCACAAATGATGCTGATGTCCAGTCACTTCTCTACTACCAGCAGTCCTGACGGAAACGTAAGTTGTGTGAACCTCTTAAGACATGAAAGACTGACATATACGAAGGAGATCACTATCATACGTTCCGCTGCTCTGCTCATGACATGGAAACAGAAAGAACGATTATTTCCCAGATTGTAACTTCCAGAAAATCATAGTAAAATGAGTGCCTACTTATTTTTAAATCTTAAATGCATGGCCTTTTAAATATTTTTCCTTATTTTAATTGCTATCTAATTTTCTTTAATATCAGAGAAATAATAAATTAAATTCTGTCTTTGTCATCACCTCCAGACCCAAGACAACAGTTCACCTCTTTGGCATCTGGTCACTGAATAACGGTCACTAGGTTAAATGACTTAGTCCACGCATGTAGCTGCTGAGATAATTATATATATAAAAAAAAACACTATACTATTTCAGGCATAAAATAGATTTTTTTCTTTTTGACATAATTTTATTTAAAAGTTTCACTAATTTTCACCCAAGCACGTAGGCTCTTTGAGCTGCCATCCCTTCCTTAAATTAAGAAGTTGGGAATCAGGTTTCTATTCTTGTAAGGGCATCATGCTATATTTATTTTCTGTACAATATTTTCTTGGCAATATTATATATGTTTACATATGTAAATCATTTATTCCCTTGAAAACCAGGGAATTAGAGCCAAAAGGAAGATAGAGCTTTTATATTTTCTTTCCTAATATAAGCCTGTCTTCTGAGGCTAGAAAACTAAGTTATTATACTATAGTGACAGGACCAAGCTGAGAGATCTCTCCTTCAGAAAAGAATGTATAAGATTAATAAGTGACCAGAGAACAGTCCCTGGAGAGTCATTCTTGCCTCGTTCTTGTTGTTTGATTTCCTTTGTAACAATCTGTGAGTAGAGCTGAAAACTTGAGTCAGATAACTAACATTTTACCATCATAAGAAAAGAGGTTTAGGTCTCCAAGGAGCTCTGCCATCCATTTGAACCCAACCTACAGAAAGTATGCAAGTGTACACACACACACACACTCTTTTCCTAAACATTCTGAAACTTGGTCTTTGGGAAACTATGTTTAAAAAGCATATTCTCTATCACATCTCTACCATCATGCATATGGTAGATTTTATCATTTTTACTCTCAGAACAAACAAAAAATTTGATTAATTTTTCCACAGGGTAAAATATAATGTAAGCCCCCTACTCCCACCAGACTGAGAGGAGAATCTTAGTTTCATTAGATCTTACCATTAGTCATTGAAGAGATGATAGACATCTTGGGAATGCCTACTAACTGAGCTCCATGGCTCATGAAGAGTAAATCTTTCTCCACTCCTGTGTTCTGATGTGAAAAACGCAATTTAAGTGAAGAAGTGAAGGAAATAGAAAGAACAGCAAAATGGAGGACAATTTAAATTCAAGCCCAGCCAGTGTGGCTCAGTGGTTGAGCATCGACCCATGCACCAAGAGGTTGCCAGTTCGATTCCCAGTCAGGGCACATGCCCAGGTTGTGGGCCAAATCCCCAGTGGGGGGCATGCAGGAGGCGGCCAATCAGTGTTCTCTCTCATCGATGTTTCTATCTCTCTCTCCCTCTCCCTTCCTCTCTCTCTAAAATCAATAAAGAAAAAATATTTAAAAAATTAATAAATTCAAGGTGGTTTTTTCTATGTGTGTGTGAGAGAGAGAGAGAGAGAGAGAGAGAGAGAGAGAGAGAGAGAAAGAGGAGGGAGAGAGAGATATGAAATAATATCAACTGATATTTTCTCATTAAATAAACTGTTTCTAGAGGAGCTGAATATCCTCTTCCTGATTGCTCCTTGTTTTTTGGAGTCTCACCCATTCAGCACTTTTTGAAAAGTTTACATTGCAAGAATTTTAAACTTTAATTCCAGTTTTAGCTGATATGTTATTTGTGCATATGTTATTTTAGCAGAATAATAACAAGCTCTATTTTCAGGAGAAAATACCTATATAATAGCTCTGAAGACATCTTGAATATCAAAAGGCTCTTAGAAAACTAATTTCTTGTTGAAAGGCCTATAAATAGGGGGAATTCAAAGCCAATAAACTAGGCATAATTTTTTAAACTAATCCATCAAACTCTGAAAAGTGGTATTAAATTAAATTTTAAAATCTGGAATATATTCAATAGACAAGTTTTTTCAATTCTTTTATATTTTAACAATGTTAAATGTACAGGCAGAAAAATATTATCAGGATATACACAGGTGTGTCACAGCCAAGCATATTGGGGCACATCAAAACTTTAAAGGAGTAGAGAACCCTTAAAAGATGCTTGTTCTGTAATCTAAATGAAAAGAGCTTATCACAAGTACGGACTATTGCATCATCTTAATAGTTATTCAACAATTTTCCCGTGTACAGTTTATGTAGATGATTCTCTTCACTTTGCTCATACTTTTCTTTATAGAAATTATTTTCAGCTATCCACTTTCCGTTATACACATAAATGTGGTTCACTAAATATGCTGAGGTCTCAGTACATTATCTACTGCTGAGAAAAAGGTAACATGCCATTGTCTTTTGTGAAGTGGGTTTAGATATTAATGCCTTACAGACCCCAATGTATATACACTTCCTAAGGTGGTTTCAACACTTAGAGCCTTGCGTTCAGACTCCATGGTAATTTAGCCCAACCATATCTGTAGCCTTGTCCCTTCCTGATGCCATTCACAGAGTCAATGCTCTTAGCCAATTGGATTTTTGTTCTAGAACACACCTTCAGCACTTTCCATCCCTCTTGAATTTTTTTGCACCTGCCATTTTTAATAATTTTGGTTTCCAAACATTTATCATTTTAAAGTCACTGAGAATTAAAAAAACAAACAAAAAAATGTTTGCTTATGTAGGATGCCCCTATTAGCACCATGTTGGAAATGAAAACTTTAGTTTTTAAATTTTTATTAATACTTTTATATAATGATAAATTTATTGAATTTTATATAACATATATTTATAAAAATGATTATATTTTCCCAAACAAGAAACCTTAGCGAGCAGAGGAGCATTTTACCTTTCTACAAGTTTCTTTAATGTCTAGTTTCACAGAGGGCAGCTGAAAATTAATACTTGTTTTGGGGCTTAATCTGTTGTAATATGTTGTTCTGATGTAAACCAGGCATCACACAGAGACAAGTACCAGAAAAGGCAGAAGCATTTTAACAGCTTTTTTCAGGTAATTGTGAATATTTGTATATTATACTAAAATTTCACAATTTATGACATGAAATCTGAAAAAACATTATTGAATTTTTACTCTGTTACATTAAAATCTATTGGGTTCTCTTGCAGTTTGAATGGGACTTATACTCACAGGTGATTTTGTGCCATAATGCATTGGTTATTTGGAAAATATCATTTACTAAACTATGAAAACCTACAAATGTTGCTATATTTCTTTGTAAATATTTAAAAGACTTACACATTAATATTATCACCAAAGTTATCAAAATTACCTTTACTTGTTAGAAAATGTCAAACTCATGGTGGCAGATACAAGTTTCCCAAAATTCTAGTGTTTTCTTGTAAGCGTGAATTTTATTATTTTCAACCAATAGTACTGATTTTCTTTGAAGAGACAGTGAATACCCACCTCAGCTAGCCTCGTATATCAGTCTTTGACTTCCTTTCTTCTCTATTCTCATTCTGGAAGTAGTATTACGTATTCAAAGCCATCTATATACTGATAACTTTTAAATGGATATTTTCAGAGTACCTCATTCATTTTTAAGAAATTATAATAGCCAGATCATAGTTTATATGTCTATTATTCTTCCAAACAAAAATGGTATTTCTTGAAGAAAGTGTCTAGTTCAGCTCACAACTCAAGCAACCATGTAAGTGCTTCATTAAAAACAAAGAAAAACGTTATCATGCAATAAAACGGATTTATATTTATTTCCCATTTGTCAAACAACATATTTAAAAGGTATATACTCAGAACTAGAGATTTACTAATTTGAATTTTATTTTTTAGTGCTTTAATTAGGTCCTTTGTAAGTCCTCCTTTTTATTTATATATATATTTATTTATTTATTTATTTATTTTTATTTATTTTTTCTTTATTGATTTTAGAGAGAGGAAGGGAAAGGTAGGGAGAGGTAGAAACATCAATGAGAGAAAAGATCAATTGGCTGCCTCCTGCATGCCCCCACTGGGGATTTGGCCCACAACCTGGGCATGTGCCCTGACTGGGAATCGAACAGGTGACCTCTTGGTGCATGGGTCAGCGCTCAACCACTGAGCCACACCAGCCGGGCTGCAAGTCCTCCCTTTATCAAGTTTTGTTTTTAACTGTGTGGCAGTGAAGAATACAATGACAATGAATACATTTTGGTGCAATTGTCTTGATTTGTGCTATGCCACATGCGGTTTTACCCAACATAGCTTTTGCATAATTATGTCAAATAGCAACACAATGAAAAAGACGAATACCAGGTTAGCACTACTGTGAAAATAATTCTTACTTTGCAAATTGCCTGGAATAATCTTGGGGATCACACTGGAGTCCATGGAACACACTATGAGAACCACTGACTTGCACTGTTTTCTCTGTCTAAAACGCCCTTGCATCACCTATTTTTCAACCCAAATTCTGCTCATCCTTAAATGTCAAGGGAAGTTAAACTACTATTTCTTTTAGAGTAGGCAGTTAGTTAGATATTAATAAAAGAGGAGGAAGTCAGTGGAATCCATTATGTCATTAAGCCCGATAAAGTAGGAAAACACAGCTTTGAGGCAACCCTGGGGAGTAACTGGCATTGTTCCACCAAATGGAGCAAATCATCTGACCCGGCAGGAAAAACAGTGTTGTGGCCACTCTGGGGCATCCCCCCTCCAACTAAGTGGGGGTGGGGGGCTGCCAGAGCATTCTTTTTACGATGAGCATGTGCAATAGAAGACAACTGACGAAAGGGAACTATGAGGCAGCAGAGTAGGAAGCAAAATGGTGCCCATAAGAAGGGGAAGGAATTCACCTAGGCAAATCTGAGGAAAAGAGCCTGGATAGTTTGAAAAAATGCCTGTTCATTCGCAAACCCAAGGAAATTAACAAAAACCTCAGGGCAACCACTGTCCTCTAGCCTGCCCACTCTCTTCCTCTCCAGAGTGTACTATCATTTTCCACTCCAGTACATCTTGCCACTATCACTTAAAAATCCTCCTATGTGTCTCTGAAATTCTTTTCCCAGGACACAGCAGAAGAACCTATTTCTCCCAGTGTCACTTTCGCTGTGAAATCTTTCCAGATGTCTCAAGTTAATAGTGATATTATTTTTATCCAAATGAATAAAACTTTATGATGTTCCCCAGAAATAAGAAAATAAAATAAAAAGATATGTTCTCTACTCTTGACACTATCACATTCTATTAGAAGATACTCATTTCTGACACAGAAATGTACAACAAAATGTGATGCATGAAGGCATAGATAACAAAGCACACTAATAGAGCTCCGGACACATGGTTGGTAGGCATCAATCTTAAAGCCAGAACTTTTGCAAATTAAGTAACAGTCGAAACAAGTAGGATTGCATTGTAGAGAGAATAAGCAAAGCTACAAAGACGAAAATACCAGTTATGCATGCAGTGGGTTTAGTATGTGAGGAGTAGAGCAGGTTCAAGTGCATTGTTAATAGACATTTGTTTTTAGCAATCAATGAGTTAAAGTTATTAGGGAAGGGTAGGTGAACTTTGTAATTCAAGATCAGTGATGACATTTGTAAAGCATTTCAAATAAAGGGATAAAAGTGTAATAGTTGCCAATCATCAGAAAAATCACTATGAATAATGGACTCCAAGCAGTGGCAAGTGACTACAGAGCATCTGACTTCTCCCCATTCCCTGTATTGCCAAACACACTGAGTCTTAGGGTTATTATTTGATTTCTGGTGAGGTGCAACATAGCATCTGAACATTGTAACTAATTGAAAAATGATATTTGTATAAAATCTAAGTCTGTGTTCAGTTGCTCCACCCATTATTATCCTAACATGTCAGTGAAGAAAAATTTTTATTTGTTTGGTTTGTTGGTTCTAGGGCTTAGATTTTTCAGAACTTATGATGATGAAAGAATATCATGAAAAAAAGGAAATGTAAGAAAATGTAACTCAGTGTTCATCTCCTTCTTAGTTTTCTTTCTGTGTGTAGGTCTCCTATTGTGATTTTTACATAATAAATCAGCATGACTATTTTATGATCTTTGAGTAGTACAAGACTTCATAGCATATTATCTTATTCACAGAATAAAATGCACGATATTCATTTTTTCAAATTGCTTTCTCTTACAGAGGTTTTACTTAGACTTTAGGTTTGTCCAACATATAAACAGAGTATAATTCCAAATCACTATGCATCCAGCGACCACATTTGGCATTAACTTTAACACAGCAGTAACTGTATTTTATTAATTTCTTATTGAAAAGAAAAATGTTATCATATTTGTGTAAAATAATATTTTATTTTTTAAAACAAATCTATTATGCAAATGATACACAATAAAACTTCATAATTAGAAATCTGAAGATATATCACAATTTCAGTCTGACATTTCTTACAATTTTGAATATTCACAAATAATTAAATAAGTGAATTTCTTATGGCATCCAATGTCTATTTTTGGACAAAGAGAAAAATACCTAATATTAATTAATGTTATACATCTAGATCATATATTTTGGAAAATTTTTTGTTTAATTCTTTTTTAACCTAAATGTGGAGAATTTGGGGCAATTTCTTGTTCTGATTATTTTAAATACAATTTTTTTTACATGAATTGTATTCAGTAATAGGGCAAAGTGAGCCATATAGGGACATGACCAGTAAACTCTTTTGATTTCCTGCCATATTATTTATTTCAATTGTGTGCTTCACAGTTTCACTTATGTTGCTTAGGTGTCTTTACAAATAGTCCGCCAAGGAGAATGTCTTTGAGATAGAGTGTCCACACATCAACCAAGGTAAGAACCTTGGCTCTCTCTACTATACTGGTCTATGTATGTGTTCTCTCCTTGATCTCAATGGCTGAGACTTCTCTCAAGGTTTATCAGTATTCAAGGATAGTGATTTCTTATCCTTATACTCAAAAGTATCCTATCAATATCTAACTGGATACTCACTACATTGTTAAAATATATGCCCTGGGACTCTTAATTTGTTATGAGGTTATTGGATAGAAAATTAATCAAATCAAAGAATAAAAATAAAATATCTCAATATATGTTTAACTAGTTACCACGCTTTGCCATTAAATTTAGTTAATTGCATTCTGGAAACCTGAATAAAAATGGAAACATGACAGATTAGATAGTCCTCATTATTTTATAAGAGGAGCTTACTCTAATTATTTAAGGGAGCTCATTTTTTGTGGTACTAAATGATAAAGGCAATGTATCAACCTAATGGACATTCTACTATTCAACTAAATTGTTAAGACACACTGTGATGGTTATTTGAGGAAAACTATCATAAGGAAATTGAACTGTGTAACTGAGGTCACATCACAGTGAATTAGTTACTAAAGACTTTGGCCATTTGGGGTCATAAGAACATTCCTTATGGTTTAAGAAAACTCATTTTGCAAGTGTTTATTTAATAAAAAGTTAAGTGCAATCAGTATTTAAAAAAAAATAGATGTGTAATGCATGAAGTAACCCCCTTTAAGTGTGTAATCTAAATTTCCAACAATAATTTATCTTTCATTATTTTGAAGGGGGACAAATTATTCCCTTTAATTTGCTGAAATCATTTTGTTTACAATTTAATTCAGGAAACATTTATAAGCATTAACTAGGTTCACAAGACACTTTGCTAAGACATGAGGACACAGAGTTTATGCACTGTTTATTTTTATCAAATTTATGAAGCTGGTCTTGGGTTGCTCTGTGTGGTGACATTCTCAATGCAGTGAATTTGTCATCTGCCAAAAGCTGTTTCTGTTGAAAGACTGACTCACCGTGTAACAAAATAGACATGTAGGGAATTTAAAAATATATTTCATTTATCAAAAAAGTGGTGAGTGTTTTCAATATAGGTAGACACAGTCTAGGAGATGAACCTGTAGTGTGTATTTATTCATTCTTTATTCTATTTCCTAGTAAGAAGTATATTCATCAAAATTCCAATTTGACAATCCAAATGCGACATTTACTATAGACTTCACATTGCTTTTCTCCTTCCTGCATGATTCAAGCATATATGAGATCTATCAGAAAGAACATTTCTAAATCCAGAGCAAAGTATAATCAGTGTTTTCCCACTGCTCAGGTTCACGGTTGGATACATCACTCATTTTTCTGTCTCAAGAATCACTTCATCTAAACTGGTTATTTCAGTGTATCAAAGTCAATCATTCCTTAGTCCCCTGAATATAACATTGAGAAGAATGCAATAAAATGGAGGCTCTAATTCCTCTTTCTTTCATATCTCTATTTTGAGAGTATGGAAATCACTCGATATCACATAGTCTACTTGGAATATCACAGAGTAGGTGTAGCATGAAAATATATGTTTCTGATCTGTAAATAGTATCAGCTGCCACAGGACTGAGTGTTCTCTTCATCTCACAGCCAGTATATTTTAATTCTCTTTTATCACAGCTTCCAAGAGTATCAATCTGTCATTTGGAGCTGAGCAACATGAAGATTCACCACTGTTCTGGGCAATTGGAGCTTGGTAACATTGCTGTATTTCCTGAATTGGATGCCAATAAATTATCCTTAAGTGACTTTAAAGTGGCTGATGGGCTTCAGCTCACTTAGAGGTATGCTTTTCTGTGATAATTGAGTGCTACCCTTAAACTGTAAATTGGCAGCCTGAGCACATGTGTTTGGTGAAGATAATGCACTTGGTCTCTAGGACTGGATTTTGACAACATTCCACCATTATCCCTAGGTTAGATAGAATTAGTTATTTTTCAAATTGCATATAAAGAATTACTTATTTTTTCAAATTGCACATAGAGAATATATACCAAAGAATGAGAGGCAAAGAAAGAACCCTTCCCTGACCACCAAAAAACAACAACAAAAAAAAACACACACTTGACTGATCTCCCAAGGAGAAGAAAAATCCACTTAATGTTGTCATTTCAATCTAATTATGTTGGTTTGAGCTCTGCATATCCAGATGTCTAATGTGTCAGTTTATTTAACTGGCCAAATGTCTTTGGAAGTGAAATTTTCTAACATCATGATCAAATCAGGAAAGAATGCTTTTTAATCATTCAAATCCACACATTCATTGTAAAATATTTATCACTCATTACTGTTTGTGAGGCTCTGTGATTCTTCTAGGTATTCAAAGATGAAATAAATAGTTTCCTATTATCTAGTGTTTTGCAATTTAGTTGAGAAGATAGATACACAGGTCAGTACATCAAAGGAATATGCCCTGCTACAGAGGTATGCATTAGGAGCATGCTAAGCACACAAGAGGAAGAATTGCTTCTATTTTAGAATGCCTAGAGGTCTTCCCACAGAAGGTGATTAGCTTCAAAATTCATTATTTATTTATCTATTCATTTTAATGGAAGTTATTAGCCAATGCAGTTTGACTTCTTTTTTTAATTATATTTCTTTGCGAAGCTCTACGTCTAACGCTGAGGCTTGAGGTTTATTTTTCTCCAGATAAGAGGAGAAAGATGATTTGATTCAAAATAGCTGTCACTAGTCAGTTTTGAGTCTCTGAGAAGATATTCTTGACCTTTTCAGTGAGATGCCAGTATTGAAAATCAAGTTTTATGAGGATGGGTTGAGGGAGAGGAAGATTTACTTAAGTTAATATGTTAATAGCAAGCTCAAGAAACTAGATAATAAGACTATTGTATATCAGGACAGTAAAAGGTAAAGGATTATGGGGGCAAAAATAGGGTGAAACATAGTAGTCCTCATGTCCTTTTCCTCCCACAGACACATTTGTAGTTAATCTTCAGAATGTGAGTCATTAGAAATATCCAGATGGGTGTGTGTAGGAAGCTGGATCAAACATATTAAGGAGGAACATCTGAGCCATGCCTCATGGAGTTTAAGAGGAAAAACTCTTAGACTGCAATGTGCAAATAAAGCAAAGTATAATGATAGAGTAGAAGCTGGTAGAGACAGATAGAGGAGCCTCTGGAAGTACTCTGGGTTCCCAGGGGCTTTCATAAAATCTAGAGTGATTTTACATATTCAAGTGAAGGCACACATTTCTAAGAAGACTGGCAAATTCTCAGAGGTGTATGGTCATGAGAAGAGTCCATCATCAACCATGCCTTTCCATCTAGAAGCACATAGCTGATACCATGGATGTCAGCTGTGGTAGCAAGCATGTCAGTCCCCAAGGCCAGCTAGGACACATCCCACATTAGACAGTGTAAGAAATGTATCAGATCAGCCCCACCACTGAGAATGATGGGAACCAAAGGACACATTTATGATATAAAAGACTGCCTTTTCTCAAGTGCCAATAAGTACTCAATTTATACACCTAGTCGCCAGCCATTGTAGGCAGGAGATGGTAGAGTGGGATGTGCACAGAATGAAGACAATGGGTCATTGGAAAGACCCTATTCAAGCCAACCCTGATAGATCACTGGGTACCTAAATGGACTGAGGACTTATACTTAAATAATGAAAGAAATTCTTTAATTGCAGACATAAATGTTGCTATCAACCAGCAGAAGAGTAGCTATTAAGAGAAATCATATCAGTCATAAAGAATAAAAAAGCCACACTTTATTTTATTGATCTGAAGGTAGAGTGAATGAAGCTGTGATATCCCTTTACATTTATTGAATATGTACAGGCATAGCTCTAGCAACTGAAAATATGATTGGTAGACAAGATCAATATATGCCTGTTTCTCATGGATCTCACATCGAAACAGGAAATGTAGACAATACAAACATGATATTAATATAAAATAGGAGGTCTGCTATATTAAGAGAGTGTCTTAGAGAGTGCATAGGTGGGGCACATAGTTAAATTTTCGAGTTGGAAGTGGCTGAGAAAACCCCAAGAAAAAGTAATTTCTGAGAGGAGGCATGGAGGATGATTAAACACAGCATCAGTCAGACTGGCCTTAGAATTGTCAGTGTGTAGATTGCTGTGTCTCATGTGCAGTCATTTCAAAGGCATTGACCCTGTCCATCAACACTCTCAGGCATAGGCAGGGTCCTCAGCCATCTCTCCAGATTATGCAATTTTCCCTCATTTATCTGAACAGTGCTTAGATGAAAGCAGATCAGACACACTGGATTGAACTGTCTAATTTATTATTCTGTCACAAAGGAAGATGTCAGCTAGCTGGAGGTCTTGCATGCAAGGACACAGGGTTCTCTCCTTAGACCTGTCCTGTTCAATGTGTTCATCAATAATCACAGGAAGACATAAAGGGCATGCTACTCAATTCATGACAAGCACAAGGCTTAGGGAATAGTGAATACAGTAAAAGACAGAGTTAAGAACCAAAGAGTTTTAATACCCTTGAGCCATTTTATAGCTATAAATAGTTCCAAAACTTTGGTCCCAAAATGCACAACTATACAAGTATAAATATCACAAGATAAATCTTAGCAATGCCACATGTGGGAAAAGAGATAGAAAAAAAAAATGAAGTTAAGATTGAATCAATAGTGTTCTCAATGAAAGCCAACAGTATGACTCCTGTCTGATTAGTTTAATGGGATCTTTTAGGCATTGTTAATAGAAATATAATATCTGTAAGAAAGGAACCAAAAGCTCTTTTACTTACTCTATTTTTCAGGTCACATTTGGAATACTGAGTGGGTCTGAGCTCTCTATTTGTACAAATTAAATATCTATCCTATAAGCACATGTTTCGTGGATATATACTATGTATATATCATCGTACCATTGATTCAGAGTAAATAGCCTCATAGTCTTTAGGAGAACAAGTTAATAATCTTTATTGTTTTATATTCAGGGAAACTCAGCTAGATGGGGCTGGTAGAAGAAACAGAGTCTGCCAGAGGACAAAGGTCTATGAAATACCAGAGTTACCATGGAAGATAACTGCAATTTGGAAATAAGGCAGAACTTTGTGGGGTTAAGAAAGTGAAAAAGAGTAAGAAAGCATTTAAGGGTCTAGGCACTGGATTAGCATGATATTTATTTTTAAAAACTACTCTAATTACAATATTTTCCTTTCCTTCAGGTACAAATTTCTTTCTAAAATAACTGATTGCTTTGACATTGGAAAACTCATTCATTAAAGCAATGAACACATTTTTCTTATTTGCCTTCAGTTCCAAATTAGCTAGTAGGGTTTGACTACAATGCTGTGAGATGAAGGAACAGATAAAATCGATCAATAAAGCTATTTGTGAGTTATGAACATTAAAAAATCCAGCAAAGTCCAAAGGCTCAGTTTACTTCTTTCATGCATCAGTAGGTCAAGAGAACACACTCAGTGACTTTTATAGCCTAGGTGAAATTTCAATACCACTTGGGAAAGCAAAGCTTCAAATTAAAAAAAAAAAAAAGTTTATACTGTTCTTTCTTTAATGTAAAAGATTTGATTGCTCTTTTATGGTATTTTTCTAACATTATTTGAACAAAATTCATTGAGTAAAATTAAAGTGTGTAGAGAAATGCCTAAAATAGTTCAGACTCAAATTAAAAAGCACTGAAAGCAAAGGAATGCAGCTGGTGAACTCTGAGCAAGTTCTCATAGACCTTCCCATGTCTTTCTATCAGGGCCACGTGACTAGGGAAATATGAGGTCAGTAGTACCTTTAAACTAAAGCATTCACCACTCCCCATGGCCCTTTACTGCACTAGCAGAGAATTTTATGAATTTTATTCATTTTTCAACAGATACTCTTCTTTCTAAGATGTGGTAATGTTGTTCTAGATTTTGGAAATGCAAAGAAGAATTTAATTCTTCTTGCCTTCAACTATTTCACAGATTTGTATTCAAGGAAGTAAACAATTATGATATAAAGTTCGTAACACAAGTATGTACATTCAATAGCCCATTAAAGATAGGAGAAGAAGAACACCTAAGTCAGTGAGGATGATCAAGGACACTTTCAGGAAAATCTGACTTGACCTAAATCTGAAAGTGTAGGGGTTATCCAGAGGAGCTGGTGAAGGATGCTGTTGATAGTAAAGATACCACAAATTCACAGATGCAGATGAAATAGCTAAATCCTCAGGGTATTGGTCTGGACTCACAAAGTTTCTCTCAATCTAATTTAGATTGAATTTAGAGACCAAAATATGGCTAATGCTACAAGTGAAAGGCAAGTATCAAAAGTACAAAGAGAGGAGGGATGCGTGTGCTGGAAATCAGGCAGAAACAAGTTGTTAGTGTTACAGTCGATGTTTTTGTTTGTTTGTTTGTTTTTAATCTGTTTTTATATATATAGAGAGAGAATATATATATATATATTTTTTGCAGTGGATTTTTACATATTTTTAATACTCCAGAGCATCCATTCAAAATGGGATGGATTACTGACTGAAGGGTGATCTATATACTTTTTTATAAAACTTGCTTACATTTTCCATAATGCAAAAGAAGAGGAAAATGATGGAATTTATCCTCATATAAAAGAGCAATATAGCCCATATCAATATCTCATTTTTCACCTACCATGGTTATTTCTGCCTTTCTCTTTTTTATTTATGTAAAGAGAAATGCAGAGACTGCAGAAATGGGGTAAGAAAACCTTGTTAAACTTTTTCAACAATCCATGTTATAATGTTCAAAGCAATTACATTTGCTGTCAGTAGTAATAAAATTTACACCATCAGAGAGTGCAAAAAATCAAATGTATTGCTAAGAATTACCACATAAGCTGCATGCAAATAACCTCACAAGTTCTATAGGCTTGTCTTCCTTTATTTGTACAGCTAGACTTCAGTCATAAGTTGTTGAGGTTTAAAAAAAAACAACAAACTCTTTAGAAGCCAGAGTAGGATATTCCCATCAATTTCAGTGAAAAACAGAAGTTTTCTAATGCCTACCATCTTGAGGGGAAATAGAATTGATAAACTTTTACAAAAAGAAATATCTCTTTCTAAACAAATCTTATAGTAAGAATATTGTGCTATCAAAAATAATGAAAGTTGTACAAACAATAATATTTTTTGAGGCAAATATTTGTACTTGACCCTCAAGGCAAGCTGAGTGTGAATTTCAGTCTACTGTTCTCAAAAGACATGCAGACATTTTGGTGAAAGCTCAGCGTGATGCATGCTCATTTCTGTAGAATGCTACATAATCTTGAAACAATGGCCTTGGCTTCCTGATATTACTTCCTCTACAACTCTAGTGGCTTGACTCCCAACTCCAACATCTTATTATGTTTTCAAAGTCAATACGGGTAAATAACAATACATGCACATTGCTTAACAAGGCAAATAACCCTCCGATAACTAGTTATTAAACAACAGACATCAATCCTCTACTTCAATTTTTCTTCCCTGGATGTAACTCTTTGCATAGTTTCATTTCATTCTTGTGACCACCTTTCATGAATATCTTGTTTTTGATCAGAGAAAGCAGAATTCTGTCTATATATTCCATAGAAATGTTTTAATATAGGGATTCACAGGTTTATATAACTGTTAGCCTGGGGAAAGTGGACCCAAAGGATCTTGTCCAGCAACATGGAAGTGAGTAGTATTCAAGGGCTCTCGCTAAAGCCACTGCAAATCTCAAGCACCTCTAGAAAGTGTCCATCTGTCCACTTCAACATGCAGTGCCAGGACTGCGTATGCCCTAGTTTCTCACTGGAAAGCTGGTAGACTTCAGTCAGGTCCTGACATCAAGCCCTCCAATTTTATACATGGGCAAGGAGATTCTAGAAAATGTAGTTCTAGGCTTTTTCTGTGTAAAACAGTCATTAGAAGGCACTGATGAATATGTACAAGCAACAGGCTTATGAATGTTTGTATTCTTTGCATCTTTTCCCCCAAAGTTAATAATTGCTACTTTTCTTATCCAGTTGATTAAGTTTTTATAATGATCACATGTATAGTTCTTAAACACCTTGCAGTATTGTTTTCTACACATTCAGTTCCATCAGATAATTTATCAAGTCCAATCCCTAATCATTGAAAGTCCTACTGGAGGCTTCTTGCTCCAGTCTGGAACATTTGCTCTTTGCTCCCCAGGAATGATGTAAAGCTTTCTCTCCATCTGCACCCATTCCAGATTCCTCATCTCCTTCTAGATTCTGCCTTCCTTTCTTTTTTTATTTCCTTCATCTCGATAAAGCATATTTTCTAGTATTTCTCCGAGTGCAGGAGAGGTTGGTTTTTTCCTCTTCACATATCTCAAAATACCTTTAATCTCCCTGATTCTTGATTTAAAGTGTATCTTTATGTAGATTTCTAGGCTGGAAATCATTTTCTCTCAGGATTAATAATATATTGCTATATTGTATTTAAATTCTTGATGCTACTCTTTAGAAGGTGCAGGCATTTTTTTTTCCTGATTATTTTGTCTGATCTTTTAGTCGCTAGTATATTTTTTATTTTGTCTTCTCTCAAAGAGTTTGAATTCCCTCCTTATTGCTGATATTTCATAATTTCACGAGCATACACTTTGGTGGATGAATGTTTAGGAACGTTTGGCAAGGGGTGATGTTGGATATTAAATTGATTGCCCTGGTCGTCAGTTCAGTCATTGCAATCTAGAGACCATATCCTTCAATTGGGGGCACAGTTCTTGTATTCGCCAGTTTTCTCTACCTTGTTTTATTTTCTGGACCTTCTGAGTAGTCTAATTCCCAAACTCTCAATAGTCTAATAATGAGTCTCCTGAATTAATCATGCAATATTTTAGCTTCTATTTCTTTTATTTGCCTTTTAGTATTTTTATTCTTATTTCTGGTAGATGTCAACAACTGCATTTTTTCTTACCTTATTTCAAATGTCAAAGCTATTAGTACTGTGTTGTTGTTTTTTTTCTAGTATGGTTTTTAAATCCCGTTTTGGTTTTGTGAGTGAAATAGCTTTCCTTTCATAGTGGAGAATATCAACTAATTATCATTTTGTCTTGCTTTGAATTATTTTAACTGCATTTTCTCACTTTTCTCCAATTTTCTCAGCATATTTTATATGTTTCCTTGGTTTCCTTTTCATAATTTAATTCTTACTCAGATATCTGGAGGATCTAGACAGTCCATTCATGTTATAAAATGAACTCACTACAAACTCTGAGTAAGGACAAAAATTGTCAATAGACTTTAAAGAGTCAAATGTGCTACATTCATGAATGACATGTTAGTATAATGCATATATTATCTTTGGGACAAGTGCTCTTCCATAGCAAAAAGTCTCCTAATTTTCTCCCAGCTGTGATGGAGGTGGAGAAGGAAGTGTATACCCTGGCTGGATGAGCACTGGACCAACTGGGTCTCTAGGAACTTTTCCTGCTCAGTAGCAGGTTTTCAATTGAATTACTTGAAATTCAAAGTTACGTCTTTGGCTTTATGGTGCCTGAGGTTCCTATGTGTAGGTTCCCACTAATTCCATTTCTTCAGAATAGCAGCCTCCAGTCTGAGTATGGAGGAAAGAGTATAAAAGAAGGAGCAGTTGCCTTGCTGTGTGGGATAAAAGAGGAAACCTGGGGATCACCCATTTTTGCATATAATTTTTCTTTCTATTTTTAGTTCTACAGTTCAATACCACCATATCTGTCTCCCATGTATCTCATTACAACAGCCTTGAGCCTTCCTTTCTCTTGTAGAAAATAAAATCCTTTCCCCCTTCTTTTTCTTTTTCTGAAAGCCTGTATGTTGCATCTTTCTCTGCTGAGCTGGTTATCAGTTACATTATATATTCTACTCTGCAGCTGTGGTTTTATGTTCAAATTGATAGTTACATTTATTCAGTTTTCAGGACAGGCCAGTAAAAGCAACATACCATAATAGAGATCTCATCACTCCTGGGTTCAGCTTCTGATGTTCCAAAATTATTCTGAACTTTGGTATATTTGGTTATGAGAGATGAGCCTGAGGAGTGTAGACCAACTGAGCTCAGAAAAGTTATTGACTTTCAAATATCTTTATCTTTTGTGTGTATTTACTTGTGTATCCATGTATCTCCTTCAGGTTTATGTGACTTTTTACTATTCTCTAGTGCAAGTGATTCCATGAGTTATTCATCAATTATGGGTTATTCAGACAAAAAAATGAACTAAGTATAGATGCTTTGTATGGAACACAACAATTTCAACAAAACTCATTTATTTTGGTTTGTTATTCCTATAAGTTCCTTTGTTTAGGTAACCACTCCTCCTCAGGCAACCTTGAGGTCACAGAAAATAATACAGAGCAGCTTAGATGCTTTCATTGGATAAATCATTAACACAATTTCCTATCATAAAAAAAGACTATGACATTTTTTTTCTTATCTTAGACTCCTTGATCTTCTGAGTTTATAGCTTTATTTTATTTCCTTTCTTGTCATTTGAGCATAATTAACATGTTTTTAATTTACCATGTGTATCTAGAAGTTCTTAAGATTCAACAACTTTTTAATCACATTCATAGGAAAAAGATAACATTAAAAAGAAGAAAGCCAATCTAATAAACTTCCCAGATTAGAGAAAATAAATATAGAAACCAAAGATAATCAAGATTTAACACCTGCTGAAGTCTTCTAAACAAAGCCTAAGAGGAAGAGCAACAGTTCAAAAGGAATTGTATAGACCTGTCTAAATCCAACAAATATTTCAAAACCAACTCTCATTATGAAATAAACGAAATAGACCAAAGCCTTGGTGGTGCTTGATATAATTCTTCTCTTTAAATGTCTTTAAAGAAGACATGTCTAAAGTTCCTTTTTCCACATTAATAATAATCAAATAATAAAAGTAACTGATTATGAATTAATTCAGAATATTATTGCAAATCAAGTACTGTCAAGTATTTTCCAAGGACAGCATGTGAACGCTCATCTGCATGTTGCAATTTTGAAGGAACTCTAAAGTTGCCATTTGATGAAAGTTTTATCTTTCAAAACATCGTACTAGGTTGAGGTAAAGAACACAAAAGCAGGATGTACAAAATCACTTTTTTGGAACTCTTGGGAAAAGTCACACATAAGCCTTTAATTGCCAAAATGCATTTACATCACAGTTGTTATCAGATTGTAAGCAAATTCTAATATCAATATGGAAAATTACAAGTTTGCAATTTTATACCTGGATTATAACAAATGAAATTAATGGCTTTAAGTTTGTAAGATCACCTTTCTATTTATTAAAAAATAAATGTTTTAACTCAGATATGTGATCTGACAAGTTTATGAGTATGATATAGAAATAAGCAATTCTCAATTTCTAACAGAAGTTTGAATAGTTAAACTCTGGTTAAACTTTCACTTCAAAACAATAATTCCCACAAAGAGTCACATTTGGAGAGACTGTATTTAATAAGAAATTTAAAATTTAAATTTCCCTGGTGATGATCTTAATCATTACGCTTTAGGAAATTCCAAGCCCCGTGATTGCAAATTTAGCAAAACACACCAGAAACCTGTTAAATAGATTATTTTATTGTGCCAATGTTTTATTAGCTTAACTGATCTAATTTATTTAAGAGGACCCCACAGCCTTATAAAAAACATTTTATTTGGTACACGATGCAGTTATTATAGAAAATTTGCATACTGGCATTGACTTCCATTGGCACCTTAGGAATTGCCATTTTACCCTAGTAAACAATTTCTATGAATAATTTAGTACAGCAAATTGAATTTGTTATATTAGCTGTTACCTGGAATTAGCCAAACTACAAGGCTAAATGTACAGTCCTTCAGACTGCCAAATTTTTCCCAAGAGTTCTGACACTAATGGAAAGTTCAGAAGTTTCCCTAACTATCCAAGTTCAATAATTCACTGGAAAGACTCATAGAACTCACTGAAACCTAATGTACTCACAGTTACATTTGCTATAGTGAACTGATACCAGTTAGATCCAGCCAACAGAAGAGATGCAAAGGGCCAAATCTGGGAGGGTTCTTACTGTGGAGCTTCCATTTCAATTGTCCTCTTCCTTTGTAGTCATGAATAGCATTACCTACTCCTGACTATGATGTGTGAAAATATGAACAGAGTATTGCCCACCAGGGAAGCTCACTTGAGCCTTGGTGTCCAGAATTTATATTCCGGTTTCGTTATATGGGCGTAATTGATTAGTTGCTCAACTGGTTAAACTCTGGAGATTGAATTCATGGTCACAAGGTCTCCACCCTCTAAGCAAATGGTTGGTCCTTCTGACATGGCCAGCCTCCTACCCTAAAACTATTAAATGTGGCTTGACCCACCGCAGCCACTTTGTTAGCATAAAAGTTTTTATCTAGTCATTTCTTGTTTAGACTGTTGAATACATGTACATAATGAGTGTCAGAACATTATTCCTGAGACTCTATCCAGAGTATTTTCCCTCATATAATTTATAAATAAGATTTTCTGTTTGGTTACATTGTGTATTCAAATTTTGATAACATTTTTCCACAGCATTCACTGGGAAAAAAATACCCAAGAGTATTTAGCTAATCAATAAAATGTGTAGTAAGCCCCCTAGAGGTAATAGAACTTTTCCTTAAGATTTATTTTTAATAATATTATTCATATATTCAGGGATAGAAAATCTACATCTTAAAAAAAAAGTAGAAGAGAAACCAGGTAACTAAAGATGCAAGTTCTAGAAAAAATGGTGACGAACTTGTATCTAAGCTTTTTGTGTGTGGTTATGACATTTTGTGTGTGTGTGTGTGTGTGTGTGTGTGTGTGGTGGTTGTTTTTTAATTTTCAGGCTGAAGCTCCAAACATTGTGAAGCAATAAGTCGGAGACAAGGTGTGGAACACTAGGTACATCACCCTTCAAAATTCACCACTCTGGAAATATTTCCAATTTTTACACAGCTCCCCTTCCTCTTCTCTCAAGAGATAAAATTATGTGATCAGTCCTTCTGTGACCTCAGAGTCCTACTCTCCGCACCAGCTGTGAGAACGTAGCTCTTCCTAGGATACTCTTTGATTCTAATTAATTATTTGAATCAGGGATACTTAAATTTTAAAATTTTATTAAAAACAGAATATTTTAATGTGAGTCCACAGAAATGACTTATGCATCAAAGTAAAATTAGTTTTTTTCATTGAAATCACATTTTCTCCAAATTTTATTAATTAGAATTCTTTCTAATACCTTTTTTCAGAGCCTTTGCCACTTCTTACCATAGAACAAACAGACATCCCATACTTACTATTGCAGTTACTTGGGGAAGGGGATAGAATTGTGGGTGTTGGTCAATCAATAATTTTACTTAATTTTTACCTTTTTAATATGCATAAGACAATGAACGTTTTATTTTATTAACACAAAGGGTTATATTCTAAAAATCAGAGCTCCTTCAAGAATACTATATAAGTAAGTAACTTTATGGGGTTAAAAAAAAATGAACCTGCTTAATAACATGAAGATCCTTGCTGTGTGAGGTAACCTAGCATCTTTATTTTAAAACCTCACTGACTTTGGGCCACAGAGCATATGTCAAATATGGGAAAGAACAATTTGTGGAGCCAGTGGGATGCCATCTCTCTGCATCTCCTTTGCTTGTAACCTGTGAGTGTTAGCCAAACTTGCTGCTGAGAAAATATTCTCTGATTTGTGTGATTCCAATGAGATAGTCTGAGCTTTAACACAGAGTCTATCCCTAATTTCAATTTATGTTGATGCAATATGCAACTTTGTTTAATATAAATAAGTGCATATGAGTAGGATAAGCTTCACTGTGCAATGTCACTCAACAATATGCCAAAAATCATACTTTATCATGAAAAAGTATCTGTAATGATTATTCCATTGACAAATTGGATCTTCTTCCAATTATATTGAAAACAAAAACTGTATAAATTTGATGTGAAAAGCGATTTATTTCCCATCATTAGATATATTGTTTAGGAGTAAACAATGAAATTGAAAAAAAGAGCAAAGGAATAATTATCACAAAATTCAAGAGAATGAAGATGATTGTGCTGGGCTGAGGCACACCAGGGATTGCAACAGGAGTTATAACCAGATAAGTTATAATTATTCCTTGAAATGTTATATATATGAACACACATATGAACTAAATTAAGTACATATTATATATATTACATACATATATATATTTCATGTGTACATATTAATAGATATATAGAGAGTAAAATAAAAAATTGTAAATAAGTTAATAACACAGGCTAAAATGAATAATAAAGGAATTTAAATAAAGTAATACATCTCAGAGATATAAAGGGGTAAGTGTCAGCAGATGGCACACATATTTGGTCTTTAATAATTGCAAAGTTTTACAGTCTTTTCCACATTGAACACTTTAGGGCAATTTTAAAAGTCAGATGAAAATATCAGAGCTAAACATAATGCATTTTAGCAACTATCCAAATATAACCAAGTTCCTATGGAAAAAAAACAAACTTTATATTTCTGTAAATTGAGGGCATGACATCAGACAAATTAGATATGGTAAGTTATGAAAGGAACTATGACAGAAATATACTACATACATCAGGGGAATGTGCTTGCATAAGGACAATTTTCTTAGACAATGTAAAATTTTCATCAACAAGCCAGCAGGTTTTTTTTTTTTTTTTCACCTAAATTAAGAAGATCATCTCACATAGTAGAACAATGGGCACACACAAAAATTATTTCACTGACCCATCTGAAACATTGCACACCTTTTTTTTTCTGGGTCAAGGCCTTTAACGTGATTGTTATACAGGAAAATATAATACACCATTAATACTTCACAACAGTTTGATATAAGAGCTATCTTGGCTTTGAGAGAATGAAAGACTGTCAGGAACATTTTACTGAGATAGTTTGTGGGCCGGGGCGGCAGAAAGCCCCAAGCTTTAGGGTAAGTTAGACTTTGTCCAAAACCCACTTCCCACACAAACCAGTTATGAGAGCCTGGGACCTTAACATCCTAAGCATCATTCTTTTTGTCTACAATGTGGGTTTTGTGAGCTTTAAAAGTGATAATGCATGCAAAGCACTTAAAAAGTGCTGTTAGTAACTGTTAGTTATGAATTTTACTTCAGAGACCCAAAAGGCATTGCAGGCAAACAGAGCATGTTTGGGAAGGAAGAGATGAATGGTATTAATATCAATGCTAATATTAGTATTAATATTTTAAAAACATTTTTCTTAAAGTACGGCATACATAAACTCAATTGCGTGAATCCTAGCTTAGTGAAATTATATAAAATAAAGGCACCCACATAACTATTACCCATGTCAAAATAATAGGCATTAATTGAGTCTTCAGAGCAACACTTATTACCCCCAACAGAGTAACCACCATTGGTATGGCCTGTTTTAAATTCTATATAAAGGAAAGCATAGGCATGTATGACTCATCTACATTAACCTTCTGATGCTGGCAGATTCTCCTGTATTGTTGAGGTGGCAACTGTTTTGCTTTTCTCGTGTTTGTATCACAGTTCTGTCCAATAGTAAATAACATGAACCACATAGGTAATTTCACAACATAAAAGTAAAAATTAGTTAATCATGCACGTTTATCTTATGTAATCTAGTATATTAAAATATTATTTTAATATGTAATCAGTATAAAAATTCTGAATAAGGTATTTTATATATATATAGTTTTTTGTTTTTTACTAAATCTTCAAAATCTACCGTGTATTTGACATTTACAGCATATCTCAACTCTATTTGGTCCAGAGCGTCAAGTGCTCTGTAGCCACGTGTGGCTAGTGGCTGCTGTGTATACAGGACAATTCAGTTATTGAGTACTGCCTTATATCATGTTATTTGCCTGTTCAACTGTTAATTATCATGTGTGCTTTTTCTAATTTGGAGCTATTACTATTAATGCTGCTATGGACATTCTAATGCATGTTTCATGATGCTCGTACGTATCTATTTCCACTGTACATGTGTGAAGAGAGGACTTACTAATTTACAGATTGTGCATGTTTAACTTTATAAGTTATAGGCAATCAGTTTTCCAAGATATTTGTACCAATTTACCCTCCTGCCAGCCGTGTGCAAGAGTTCCAGTGATTGTATACCTGCCCCCCCCCCAATTTATATTGTCATACCTTTTTTAATTTTACTTACAGTGGTGTACAATTTTAAATGACCTTTCCTTGATGAAAAATGGAATTTAGCTCTTTTATGTGTTTATTAGTCATTTTGATATCTTTTTTGCGTGAAGTGCCCATTCTGGCTTTTTATCTATTTAAAAATTGGTTGTCTATCCTCTGTTATTTACTTTTATTAATTCCTTATATATTTTTATATGCAGGGTGGTACAGAAGTAGGTTCATAATGAGTATACAAAACAGAGTTTATTCTTGTATTATTACTTATGAATTATTGTATTATTTTCCACACAAGCAAATGTAAACCTACTTTTGCCCCACCCTGTATATTCTGGATACACACATACATGTTAAAGTTCAAAGACTTCCTTTACCAGATACCAAGACTTTACATATGTCTGAGCGATTAAAGCAATGAGGTATGGACCAAAGAGACAGTCTGACATGTACGTAGATTTCTGATATGTAGCCAAATTCCCACTGCAGTATACAGTAGAAAAAGGATGATACTTTTAGTAAATAATGCTGCAAAAATGAATAACCCAAACACATTTAGATATCAATATAAAACAAGAACATTTCTTCAGTCTCCTCCTCACACCATACACAGTAATAATTTAAAGAAAATTTGTAGGCCTGAATACAGAAAACGAAATAAAGATTCTAAAATTTTTTTTTCTTTATTGATTTTTAGAGCGAGAGGAACAGAGAGGGAGAGATAGAAACATCGATGAGAGAGAACATCGATTGGCTGCCTCCTGCATGCCCCCCACTGGGGATTGGGCCCACAACCTGGGCATGTGCCCTGACCAGGAATTGAACTGGCGACCTCTTGGTGCATGGGTCGATGCTCAACCACTGAGCCACACAGGTCGGACATCAGAAATAAAGATTCTAAAAGATCACACAGGATAAAACTTTCATGACATTTGTATAGGCAAAACCACAAGCATAATGGCAATGTTGATATGATTGGATATGAATTTTTTAATGATACATGTTTACTTATACTTGAGTTTATAGCTAATTTATGATAAAATATTATTTAAAATTATATAAATTATTGAACTCATTGTTAATAAAAACAATAAAGCCAGGTGCTGAAATACTTACAAGATGAAAGAGTCTACAGTGAAAAGCAAATCTCCCTTCTGCTCTTTGCTCTCACTCACCCAGTAACCTCCCTGGAAGTAATCATTGTTACCCTTTTTTGGGGGCTATCTTTCAGAGCTATAAGGGGATTCTAGAACTTTATCTCATATTTGTTTCACTCCCTATTTCAAGGCATAGTTTCCATCAGGAATATCAAAACTAGATGTCATGATAATTTAAGTTACCACAGAATATTTGGGTTTCTTCTTCATCAGAATTTTGATAATAAAATTATTACTTTTTTCTTCAGTGAATGACTTTCATGCAAGTTCAAGTATCTTTGTTTTTAATTGTGGTGACAACTGTGCATTATGTAAATATGAAGGTTTGGGAAACAGAAATAAGACCCTAGGACAATTGGTTATTCCCAGGGTGACAAAGATTCTCCTTAAATATACACAGAATTCCAAGCTCCTGACATGGGTCCTTCAGTTCTGTTCTTGTTTGTAGAGGTTTACCCTATTATTCAAACATATTATTGCATTGAGCATTTAGTGAACATACACTAATACTTAGCATTATACTTCATGTCAAAATATGTGAATATAAAAAATCTCCTAGTTTATGAGAATGGCATAGTAAGTAGTATGGAGAAATTTGAAGGCTTAGACTAGAGGCTATATTTATTTAGAAGAGAATACAAATACGCTCAGAGAAGTTAGCAGAGTTTTGACCTGAAGATTCTCAGGGGAGGAACACATATTTAACCTGGACATTGAATAATAAGTGAAAATGATTTCAGCTGAAGAATAGGACAAGTTAAGCAGATGAACTACATGGGAAAGGGGCTGCTCACCTGTCATCTACTCATTCATGCATTTCTTGCCAACATTTATTGGTCAACTACTCAATGTTAGTTATTAAATGTTCGACACTGAAGATACAGAAGTTAGGTATTACACAGGAGATTACTGCAGAATGAAAAAGATAGCAAGGCAAACACGATTGTAATGCAAACAATGGGTAACAATGCAATCCTGTCGTTGTTTGGCTATAAAACCCAGTGTGTCCTTGATGATGTCAGTAATTCTGTTATTATCCAAATTCCAGAGATAAAAAAAAGTACTTGCTTTTAAGGCCTCCTGTGTCTGCAGCCTCCTATTCCTTTCATTGCTTTGGGAATGTCTCTATTACTAACTCTGGAGCTTTGTTAATTCATATGGTAGTGCATAAATTGTTGCAAAACTCTTCATAAGAAATATTTTGTAGCCGCTCAGTTGGATTTAGGGACCTGAGCCATCACGAGATTACCTATTGTGCTTCCCCTCAGTATTTCTCTAATAATTCTTATCTATACTCACTTCAGGAGTAGATATACTACAATTGGAAAAAAATCAGCCATGCTCCGCTTTACTCTGAGGTAGCACGGAGGTTTACTGGTTCTTAAAAGGCACAATCTTTTTATATACAATGGATAATTTTGAGCAGATGTTTCACAACCCCCTGAAAAGGTCCCAATGGGTGTAACTGGAGAACTTTGAGAAAACACCTAATTCCTCTGCATAGCTCATCTGCTGGACCATAACAGGAACAACTGTGAACACAAGACACCTGGGACTTGATACAAAGATGAATATCTGTACTCTTGGTTCAAAAATTCAAAATAAGGGTCTGAAGCTTTTTAATACGAAGTCTGAGGTCTGGACTGAAACATACCTGACATAAAGATCTCAACTTAGAAGGGATCCCTAGTGCACTATTGGTGGGAATACAGACTGATGCAGCCACTATGGAAATCAGAATGGAGATTCCTCAAAAAATTAAAAATGGAACTGCTTTTTGACCCAACAATCTTACTTCTGGAAATATATTCTAAGAATCCCCAAACACCAATCAGAAAGAATATATGCACCCCTATGTTCATAGCAGTGTTATTTACAATTGCCATGATCCGGAAACAGCCCAAGTGCCCATCAGTAGATGAGTAGATAAAAAAGCTCTGGTATACTATGTAAATACTATGCAGCTGTTAAACAAAGGGAAATCTTATTTTTTGCAACAGTATGGATGGACCTAAAGATTACTACGCTAAGTGGAATAAGCCAGTCAGAGAAAAGCAAATACCATATTATCTCACTTATATGCAGAATCTAGTGAACAAAATAAACTGACAAACAAAATAGAACCAGAGTCATGGATAAATGGGACAGACTGACAGCTGTCAGAGGGGAGGGTGGAAGACGAGACTGGATAAAAGGTGAAGGGATTAGCCAAAGAACATATATGCATAGCCCATAGACACAGACAACAGTGTGGTGTGGGGAAAGGGGTGTGGGGGCTGGGTGGAGGTGGGCAAGGTGGCAGGGGGTGACCGTGGACCTCTGTAATATTGTCAATAATAAAAATAAAGTTTAAAAAAAAGATCCCAACTTAGTCTTTAAAACCTTTTCTCTTTCAGAAAAAGTTTTCTGTCATGTAAAATGAGGTTATGATGTTAAAGGGCTTTTAAAATAGATGAGTAAAGTTCCTACTATAATCTCCGTTCTTCAATATCTATGACAGCATTTGTTTGAGTTTTGCTTTTAAAAGCATCAGACTGAAGATATTAGGAAAAAGTAGTTATGATGAAAATGGAAGCTGTGTCCTGGCTGGTGTGGCTCAGAGGTTGAGTGTCATCCCATGTATGGCGAGGTTTGATTCCCTGGTCAGGGCACAAGCCTGGGTTTTGTGGTCCATGCCCAGTGTGGGGCACGCAGAAGGCGGTTGATCAGTGTTTCTCTCTCATTGATGTCTCTCTCTCTCTGTCCCTCTCCCTCCCTCTCTCTCTCTAAAAAAAAATAAAATAAAATAAAGTAACATTTTAAAAATGGAAGCCATGAAGTTACATAAATGTCAATGAAGTAATTATCAATATAAAAGACATGTAAAAACATGTAATATATAAATTAAATAAACTGGGTTGAGGGGCGGGGAGCAAAATAAGCAAAGCCATTATAAGAAAGGAAGAGCAAAATCTAGAGAACACAGACTGTACAGAGAGAGCACAGTGGAAGAGAGAAGTTGGGTGGTGCAAATGTGGTCAATGGTCTGGAAGGAAGGAAATGGCAGGATCACGCCAATCTCCTTCCAGGATCAGACATGAAGAGAAGAACCAGTTGCTTGACTCTGAAGAAATCATTAGCAAATCTGGTCATGTACTCTCTTAGATACTAAATTCTGCCTGTGTTGACCAAAGTGAATGGCATAGATATATTTATAATGGCAACTATTAAAAATTATGTGGAGAAATTACAGAGAAGGATAATTATACCTGCAAGTTCATCATTGAAAATTTGAAAAACCATAGTATAAAAAGCTACGTCTTCTCAAAATACAGCCCCAATATGAGTTTTTTAAATTTACAGAGTTAGTTAAGTGTAAGTTATTTGTAAAAATACTTGACTTTTCATAATTCAGATCCTCTGGGAATTTTTAAAAAATTAAAGGCCATATATTAACTTTAGAATATAATGAAGCTATTAGAAAAAGCAGTAGAAAAAAGTGTTGATTAATCCAGTACAGGTGTCACTGGTCATCTTTTAACATGGTGCAGAGGGAAGCATGACCCCTTGCGGAACTGAGAGAAAGCCAACATGACAATGAGGGGTCCATAACCACCATGTTTTTGGTGAGGGCGAAAGTAGATTCAGGTGCAGTAGTGTGTCTCAGGGGGAGCAGTGACTTCAATGTAATATTCCACCACATTGTTTTGATCATAGGTTCCTAGATGTTTCATGTTTTTATTACTTTAACTGTTTGTTTTCGTTTGGCATTTTAACAGTCTGGCTTTGTAATAAGGTATCCATGCTCTCCTTTAGAATGAGGTCACAAAGGAGTAAATGAAGATAAGTGTGGACAAGAGAGAGCAGAAAGAAAGAAAGAATTATCTCTGATCATTTTAGATGGATAGAGGAACAAAAAAGGTGCATTTATTAAATATCCCTAGTGCCTATGAACTTAAAATTGGCTAATATATATCTTAGTAGATTTTTTTTTCTAGCATTCTTGTACTAGAACAAGTAGAATGAAAATTAGATTGAAGTTAATTGAGCCAGCCTTTCTATATAACAAAGAGAAAGTTTTTGGAGTGAATGAGTTAATAAAATTCCCCAAATTGCCAAATTTACTCCTGAGCCTTACTTTAAGCATTGAAAGAATTTAAGTTCAGGGCAAAAACCTATTTTATATTTGCATCAAAGCTCTAAAGAGATACCTAAAAAGACTAAAAATTAGATTCCTGGTCTCCTTCAAATGTAAAAGATAAAATATATGTAGAAACTTATATTCCTTGTAATTGAACAACCTTCAATTTGATGAACAATTTAGCCTTGTAAATCAAAGGTAAGTTCTAATTTACATGCTCAGAATGGGTTGTTGAAAAATGTAATTGTTTGGGTGAGTTCACATTTACATAACAATAATTATCTGTAATTAATTAACCTTTGGAAAATTCTATTTTTAATATCCTCCTGTTGTGGTATCTGGAAAATTCAAAGTTAATAAGAATTGCATATAAGCAGCTGGATTAATATGGAAGCTATGCCTGCCATTAGATGGCCAAAGTAGTCAAACCTCAGGTTAATTAAAGAATTGTCAACTTAACACTTTGTTCACTTGAACACATATAGAGAAATATTTTATATCATTTCTAAATAATGAAAAATGGCCCTGGCAGGGTAGCTCAGTTGGTTAGAGTCTCATCCTGATATGCCAAAGTTGCTAGTTCTATCTCTGGTCAGGGCACATACAAGAATCGAGGCTCAACCAATGAGTGCAAAAATAAGTGAAACGTCAAATCAATGTTTTTCTCTTTCTCTTTCTCTTCCCTCTCCTCTCTCTAAAATCAATCAATCAATCAATAATAATGAAAAATGCATCATGATTTTATAAAGTAGTAAGTAAAATAACTTATTTATCAGCAATGTTTTCTTCCAAGTCCTTCTTATTTTGTGAACATCCAACTTTCATAATTCAATTAAACCTAAATTAAAATATAATTTTAATTGCTATATTATTAGGTATGTATTCTGACATTAAAATATGGTATTATTATATGTATTACACACTCACACAAACCCATACACATATATATGAATCAGAAATGCTCAAATTAATTTGTTCAGAAAAGTAAAACTGATTAATATCTTAAAGGTTATTAATGAAGTGCTTGGTATGAGGTCATATTTTTTTTTAAAGGAAATTTTCTAAGTAGTGGTGAAAGTAGAGGAGCAAGAATAGCAAAACTAAATAAGAAGTATTTATTTAAGAATAAAGTAAGTGAAGTAAGAAAACCAGAAAAAGTTGGTTGGCAAAGATACTGTGGAGACTTCATTAGCAAATGAGCAAACTATCATTAAGCATCTGTAGAAACCCGTTAGCAGTTCGGCCAGGTATTGGTATTGGAAAAGACTGATAGGTGGCTGATCAAAAAGGAAGCTAGATGAAAAAGTGAAGAGATTGTGTTTTCTATAGGAGGAAAACCAAGTAACATCTACTACACAAATTTAAATCCAGTGCTGTTGACAACGATAACTTGCATTACTATTCGTATTATTATACTAAATATTTAAGACAACTGAAAGTCAATCAAAGTTGCACAACTCCATAGAGTCCATAATATTGGAAGGCCAGTAGACAGTACCAATAGTCCACCAAAATGTACCCACAACTTTCTTTTGTCTATTTCCAAATGTAGCAGTGAAGAGATTTGAAAGGGATTACAGTTTATATTTTCAAAAGTTTTTTTTTTTTTCCTCCTTCTTACATTCTCAGTTTATAGGAAATATTTATTCTTTTTGGGATTTGATGGATTTTTTTGTCTTTGCATGAGAAAAAAAAATAAACACACACACACAAAAGCAATTACAAAGAAGACATTCATTTTTCCCCCCAGAGTGTTATAAGCTCTGGTAAATGCTATATCTAGTCATTACAGTGCATAGCAACAAAAGCAGTAGTAGCAGTTGGCACTATGAATTTAAATGAGACAAAATGTTCTGTGAAACCACAGGAGGTCTTCTCTATCAGTTTCTTGAGTGTGCATCAGAGACACCCACAAGATCAAGTGCCACAAACTAGTCTAGCCATTTATGTCTTTCTGTTTTACCAGGGTGCTCACTTCCTCTCAATATATTAGTCTTTTTGCTCATCAAATGTTTCATGATAAAACCCACTAAAGAAATCCAGAATCTTTGTTCCAAAAGATGACAAATAGAACAAAACAAAATAACTTGTCTTTTCATTGTCTTTTTATGGATATCACATTATTTCTTTGAGAGAAATTTAATCATATGGGATAATATTAATAATCATAGCCAAGTTTTGAGTTAAAAATTCGAAAACTATGCCTTTCCTCCCAATCACGTTTCCCCTTTCATGGTAAGAGGATTTACACCTTACTTCTCTTTGCCATGTGATTTGGAAGACCACATTATAGAGTCCGATTCTTATAAAGTAGAGATAAAAATTTTTTCCCTCCATGATTTCCAGGCTTCCTTTCCTTTTCCCCCAAATTCATCTCCTCATCCCTACACAATGACCTTGGTCTGTCTTTAGAATAACAATACAGAATACCCAACTTCAGTGACTATTATAAACATGTTTTTTCTCATATCTTGATTAAGAGGTTCTCTTCAGTTGCCCTTTTCCAATTAATGACTCAAGTTCCTATCTCTCAGGGGAATCCATGATCTTGTATCCTTAGCTTCCAAGCTTAGAAAATAAGATAATTGTGGAAAAGGGCCACATTTTATTTATTTTTAAAACTCTCACCCGGGATGTTTTTCCATTTATCTTCAGATAGAGTATGAAGGGAAGAGAGAGAGAGAGACATCCGCAACCAGGGTGCATGACCTTGACCAGAATCTAACCCGTGACTCTTTGGTCCACAGGCCGATGTTCTAACCACTGAGCCAAACCAGCCAGGGCAGAAAAGGGAGATATTTTAAAAGAAAATAAAGGATAAGGTATATATCACTTTTGCTCTCATCCTATCGAATTCTGATCCTATCATAGAGACACAACCTGACTGGGGAGGGACTTAGAACTATATTTTCTGACATGCATAGGACGCATAAATGGAGCTGATGATGATGTAATCATTTTCAGATGGTCTTATACATTAAAAAGAAACATGAATCTATGCATAGGCAAGTTCAAATATTAAACTGTGTTCATTTATTTCATGAAGATGGGCTGTGGTATGTATTGCATATAAATTGTTAATAAAATCCCGATTCTACTTCAAGAAATGCAAATATTGATTTGGTATTACATTTCTTTATTTTTTTCTTAATACCATTTCATCTCATTGCTTTTGACATTCAAGGTAGTCATTAAAAAAATATGAAGTTGAATTCTATGTAGCTATTAAATAATTTTTTTTTTTTTTACTTCTGAATGAAAGAGAGAAAGAAAGAAAGAGAGAAAACTAGGGGGAAGGTAGGAAGGAAGAAGAAAACCCATTTCTATACTGAATTGAAAATTTCCTCTTTAAAAATTTTTTTTCTTTATTGATTTTGAAGAGAGAGGAAGGCAGAGGGAGAGAGAGACAGAAACATCGATGAGCTGCCTCCTGCATGCCCCCACTTGGGATTGGGCCCACAATCTGGACATAGGCCCTGACCAGGAATCAAACCGGCGACCTACTAGTGCATGGGTAGACGCTCAACCAGTGAGCCACACCAGCCGGGCATGAAAATTTCCTCTTTTAAAATTATGTTTACCACCAGTCCTCTTGAACAACACAGAAGTAAGTCTGTAATGAACATAGTGATTCTATGAATACTTCACTATGACAGTGACCACTACTCTTAGATTTCTCTTTTCCAAGTTAATAATGACTTTTTCCTTCTCTATTTATTCCTGCATTTATTTTTAAAAAGTTCCTGAAAGTGATGTCAAAATGTGCAGGATTATCAAATGGGCTATATTTCTATGTTATCATTCAGAAAGGAAAAGAAACTCAAGTATATTTTTAAAAGATACGTGGATTCATTTACATAAACCCAAATTAATTATTCATACATTGTAGATATATGTTTTTATATGTATATATAAGCCAGATCTTCTTGTTTTCAGAACAATATTTTATGAAAAGGTGGGTGATAAAGATAATTATTTAAATAATATATTTTTATACATTATATGTGAAAAGCAAATACATACAAAATAAAAATAAGCAGAATCATCGGAAAGTTACTGTTTAATTGACATCTGTGAAGGAAAATAACTACTGGGTCAATTAAAAAAATGGGAAATTTTTGAGTTCATCTGCGTTATGATTAAGATGGGAACTGATAAACTTCACACGTTTATATGAAACTCAGTCTCTATTTCAATATTAACACGTATTCTAAGGCAGTAATGAAGTAAGAAGACCCTGGTTCAGTGAAAGATGTTTGTAGCTTTAATACTGATAAGGGAGTGTGATGCTATTTTATTCATGTGTCGCTGATCCTCTATGGATCCTGACATAGCTACTGATTGTTCTTAAAAATATGGCAATGGGTGTTAATGACATTACTTATTAATCTCTAAACCTAACTAATGAAGAGTACCATATCAGTGAAAACAAAATTTTAGATATTGCATTTTTAAATGCGGGTCATTTTCATAAGTATATGCACTCTTTGTACTTATTTATCTTTTTCTTTACTTAGTTCATATGACAGAGTTGATTTGCGGTATTTTTCTTGTCACTAAATTAAATCTTCCCATCTGAGAAAGAATCAGCAAGACCAGTTACAGCTAATGAATAGCTAATGCTGTTTACCCTGTAATTATCTTGCCTGAAATAACAGGCATTAGATGCAGCAGTTGATAAGATAATTTATTGGCTATTATATCCTCTTTTAAGGGTTTTATCTTAAATCATACAAAATGCATTTTGACAGGAACTTTAAGTTTCTAATTATCTTTAAAAGGACTTTATTTTAAAGTTTATGTTCCCTAAAGTGATCCATCCATGTTACTTTCCCAAATGTTTTTTTTTTTTTTTCTTTCTATTGTTGCTCTTTTTATTTCAATTTTATCTGGACAACATATACAGCAGCACTAAATTTGATTTTGAGAAAATTACTAGTTTAAGAAGAATGTGGTCATCTATAAATAAGGAATGTCAATAGAAATATCCCATGGCTTATTAAATCCCTTGACATGAATGTGTCATTTGCTTACACAGACAAGACAAAATAGTTACTTAATAATAATGATAGCAATAATAATGAGGATAATGGTAGTCTGTATTTAGTAGGCTCTTACTATGTGAGGGGCACTAAATTTATTAAAACAATTATCTGGCAATGAATTGGATTAGAAAATATATGAATCATTTTAGTCTATATCTATTCTTTTTTTTAAATCCTCACCCAAGGATATTTTTCCACTTATCTGGGAGGGGGAGAGAGAGAGAAACATCGATGTGAGAGAGACACATCAATCGGTTGCCTCCTGCAGGACCCTGACCAGGGTGGGAACCTAACCGCAGCTGAAGTATATGCCCTTGACTGGAATCCAATGAGACTCTTTGGTCCATGGGCCAACACTCTAACTGCTGAGCCAGGGCTCGTCCATGTCTATTCTATTATATTAAGTCGATAGGTCAAGCAGATGCAGTTGCCCATTTAGCATGGATTTTAATTTTGAGCAACAGTATCACACCTTAAGGAATGTCAGTGGTATGATGCAATTCAACAATCCACTTCTTGTTAAGGAGCAGCACATTGTGTCTTCCAGTTCCAACCTACGTTTTACTATTAGTGCTTGCATCAATGTGATTTTTGAGTGGACCATACAAAACAGATACACTGCAATCATCAATGATTTTAGATAGAGAGTTGAAAAGTTAGCTCTATTATTCTATCTGTAGATTGTATTCAGACCTCGCTTACACAAAGTTATACACATTCAAAATTAGTTTATGATGCAGAGGTTTGTTCTGAACTACCCTAGGGAGCAGGTTTGCTTACCCAGCAAGCACTCACTCATCTCTTTTGCTTCCAGCAGTAGAGATTTTGTTAATTCCTTAAGCTAATTCAAATATTGATATTTTTCAGCACGGTTCTCTTTTCAGTCAGGGGCAATAGAAGGAAGTAGAGAAAGCAAATCAGCAAATCATACGCATTCAGAGGAAATATTTGCATCTCAAACACATAATAGCTCTTAGCTCTAAAGGCATCAATTCAGCGCCAGCCTGAAAGTATTGATTTGTTCAAAACTCCAAGGATTCTTATGTTTTTTCTATTTCAGAAAAAAATATATATAAATGTGTCATTTATTACAAAGATTATATTATCGACCTAATAAAAAACTCCATTACAGTGGTACATATATTTACTAAATTTTAAATGGATGTTTTGATTATTTAAGTATTTAGATTTACTGTAATCCCCCCTTATCCACGGTTTTGCTTTCTGTGGTTTCGCTTATCTGCAGTCAATTGTGGTTGGAAAATATTAAATGGAAAATTCCAGAAACAAAAAATTCATAACTTTTCAAATGTGCACCATTCTGAGTAGTGTGATGCAATCTCGTGTCGGCCTGCTCTATCCTGCCAGGGACACAAATCATCCCTCTTACATGAATTATCCACATTTTTTATGCTACCAGGCCACCAGATGCTTAGCCCGCCCAGCCGTCAGATAGACCATAGCTGTATCACAGTACTTGTGTTCAGATCACCTTTACTTTACTGAGTAATGGCCCCAAAGCACAAGAGTAGTGATGCTGGCAATTTGGATATGCCAAACAGAACCCATAAAGAACGTGCTTTATGTGAAAAGGTGAAAGTTTTTGACTAAATAAGAAAAGAAAAAAATCATATATGCTGAGGTTGCTAAGATCTATGGTAAGAACAAATCTTTATTTTTGTAAATGTTCATTGAGTTCATTGGGGTGACCTTGGTTAATAAAATTATATAGGTTTCAGGTGTACAGGTCTGCAATACATCCTCTGTATATGGTATTGTTTGTTCACCACCCCAAGTCAAGTCTCCTTCCATCACCATCACCGTTTATCCCCCCTTTACTCTCTTCGACCTCCCCCACCTCCCTTTCCCTGTGGGAATCACTGTACTGCTGTCTGTGTCTATGAGTCTTGTTTTGTTTTCTTTGCTTAATCTCTTCGTGTTTTTCATGCAGCCACCCAACCTTTTTCCCTCTGACAGATGTCAGGCTGTTCTCTGTATCTATGAAATCTTTTATCCATAAAATTGTGAACAAGGAAAAATAAATTCGCAGTTGTTTTGCTCTCCCACCTCAAACTGCAAAAGTTACATCCAGTACATGCTAAGAGCTTAGCTAAGAAGAAAGAGGTATCAGAAAATGTGGTTTGATTGATGCCAACATATTGCATCTGAAAGCACTGAGCCCTAGGAAGAGTTCAGCAAGGAATTCCCTGAAACAAGTGACACCGAGTCATTTGCCGAAAGTAAGGGATGGTTACACAAGTTTAAGAATAAGTGTGAGCTGGAAAATATAAAGATTACTGGGGAAGAAAGAGAGACAACACATTCACATAACTTTTATTACAGTATATCATTATAAATATTCTATTTTAGTATTGGTTATTGTTACAAATCTCTTATTGGGCCTAAGTTATAAATTAAACTTCATCATGGGTATGTATGTTTGCATAGGAAAAAATATTCAGTACTATCTGTGGTTTCAAGCATCTACTGCGGTCTCCGAACATATTCCCTGTGGGTAAAGTGGCATTACTGGGTTTAGTTCCATGAACTTCAGCATTATAATTTCCTCCCCTTTCATCAAATCTGTGAATACAAAAATCTTTCACAATTAATAGTCGATCTTCTCAAAATGATAAATAATTTGGAAAGTGCTGTAGAATGGGATTGCTTTGTTGATTTTAATCCAGAAGATGCTTTAAGATGAAACCCTCCCAGAGATCACTGCTGAGCCTGTTGGTTAGTCAGCAGAGCAAAGTGTCACTTAAACCAGCAGGTGTATCTATTTCTTTCGCCAGGGTACAAAGTTTAGGAGTTTTATGCTAGATGTTTTTATAGAATGGGAAGTCTTCAGGCCTGAAGAACTCTTAAGCTTACAAATATTTTAAAAATCAATCTTAACTTAGTTTTTCATCATTTGTGAATACATACCTACATATATACATGCATACAAGTACCATATAGTTCTATTAAGGTAAATATTACCATGGAGACAATGTTCTCCTTTGATATTTGAGGAGACTGACCACTTTTTTTATCCACTGAAATGTTATTTTAGCTAATAAAGTTAGGGTAATTTATTCAAAGACTCCAGTGAAATTTATCATGTCAATTTTAAACTGAACAAACTATACTTTCAATTTTTGTATAAAACAACCATTAGAACATTTCTAAGTATGTTACTCAACAGTAAATGTTCACAAAATTAAACACAAGTATTCAAATATTACATATGTCTAATATATATTGTTAATAATGCTGAACCTATTTGTTCTTGATCTTAAATGCATTAGTTGGGTATGTACAATTTTTCTGTACTTTCTCTTGCCTTAAGATCATCTCCTTTCAGATTCCATTTATATCTAAAATACTCAGTATCATTTGCATTCGCTTCTATGAAAGGAAGTAAAAATTCCAGTGGAATAATTCAAATTAAGGCATAATAAAAATGAATTGTGTGTGCAGAGGTATTTGTATTTTAAAAAGACATTCCTTATGGAAGTATTATCAATCTTAAGGAGGACCCATAATGGAAGTGTGTCAGACTCTGTGGCATCTTTTTAATTAAAAAATGGAGGTATGATTGATATATAACCTTACATTAGTTTCAGGTGTACAACAGTAATTTGATATTTCAAAATGATCATTGCAATTCGTCCAGTCAACATTCATCACCACACATAGTTACAATTTTTTCTTGTGATGACAATTTTAAGATCTACTCTCTTAGCAATTGTCAAGTATACAACACAGTATTTTAAATAAAGTCACCATGCTGTACAGTACATCTCTATGACTTACATATTTTATAACCAGAAGTTTACACCTTTGACTATCTTCGCCCATTTTTCTACCCTTACTCCCCACCTTTGGCAACCACCAACCTGTTTCAAGTATCTATGAATTTTTTTTTTTTTACTTCCACACATAAGTAAGGTCATATGGTGTTTGTCTTTCTGTCTGACTTACTTCACTTAGGATAATGACCTCAAGGTCCATCCATGTTGTCACAAATGTGCGGCATCTTTTGGTTGAAGATCTTTTATAGGGTAGTCTGAACTTCAATTGTAATAAGAAACTGCTGCTCATCAAAGCCAATGTTAGCATTGTCATGAGGCTTTGTTTGTATGAACACAAATGATTCCAGAAGGAAATAATTTGATATGTGTGGCCAATTATGTTTTAATAAGAAAAGAGACTCCGCTTAGGCATGAAATCACCCGAGTCAATCTGGTCCCAGCAGATTTTCCAGTTTTATTCTCTTAGATGTTGCATGGACCAGGCAGACGCTAAATGGGACTTGGGCTCTGTCACCTAATTTGGCCTAACTCTGCACAGCTCAAACAAAGTGTCTGAGCTTCAGTTTCCCATCTCTCTGCAGATTACAAATCTGGTAACACCTCTGCTCTCACACAGCTCAGCTCTCTCTGCACTCCTACTTTGTTAATCGGTTCCTCTTTCTGAAACTGTGTTTTTCTCTCCTTTGTAGACTCACCTCTCTCCTAGTTCTCTTTCAACCTCTAGCATTTTTTTCTCATATCACAGTATCTTTCTTAAATTCAGGTGTTTCTTGAAGTTTTCCCCCCCTAGTTTTCTTCTCTTCTCCGACTAAAAGCTATCTCTAGACCAGAAATTCTTGATTTTTTGTTTTGTTTTATGAACCTTTTTGGCAGTCTTGTGTAGCCTATGAACCCTTTCTGAAAATGATTTTTTTAATGATGAAACAAAATACAACTAATAATAAAGGAAATAATTTAGCTACAGTTCCAAAAATACTTTCAAATATTTTATTGACAAATTAAAATATCTAGAGACAGGTATAATAAGTTCTTAAAAATAGAGATAAGCACTCATAATTCAAAATTTCTGTAGAAGTATAATGAATAGGAAAGTCCCTATACTGTATGTCAGTGACAAAGTGGAGACACTGTGAATACTACTGTGATCTATTGTTGGCATTAATAATTTGAAGGAAATTGTATTTTTAAGAAGTTGGTGAAAATAATGATGGATTTTTTTCCCTTCAAGATCATAGGCCCATAACTTTTGTCCATGGATCCTTCAGGTTGAGACCACCTGCTCCAGATCACCTCTTCCCCTCATCCTCTCTTTACTCACAATTCTTGTCACAGTGCTTTGTAATATAAATAACTTACTGTCTTTCTCTCTGATGTGTTTGGGCACTTTTTGAGGGCAACAGACTTTTTGCATTAGACAAATTTGTCAGTGTCTAGTCAAGATATATTTTTTTTATTTCATTTTTTAATCTTCATCCGAGGATATTTTTCTATTTATCTTCAGGTAGGGTGGGAGGGAGGGACAGAAAGGAAGAGAGAGGGAGAGAGAAACATCAATGTGAGAGAGATGCATCCATAGGTTGCCTCCCGCATGATCCCGACCAGGGGACGGGGACAAACTGCAACCGAGCTACGTGCCCTTGACTAGAATCGAACCTGAGACTCGTTGGTCCATGGGCTGACACTCTAACCGCTGAGGCAAACCAGCCAGGGCAAGGAATATTTTTAAAAGGCTTGTAGAAAGTAGGATAGATCTTTATTTTCTCTCTCATTAGCTCTCTGAAATCTGGATCTTCATAGATGATTGCTAATAATATCCTTCGATACCTATCATGAGTGTGAGGAATGATGCAGCATGACAGCTGTGACAAAGTCCTAAAGAATCAGTACTCCCAACAAGTTGGCATCAAGAGTATTGTTTAGGTTCTCTCTTGTGTCCAGCCTCAACTAAATTAGTAAGCCTTTTATGTGTACAGTAGATCAAGTTAGAAAAATAAATGTTCTTACTCCAAGAGAGGAATGATAAGACAAAGAGATTATCTTTGCTTAGTCCTGCTTTCTTACACAGGAAATATAAAAAGTATAAGAGTGAGTCATTCTGGAATATAAATGGGAAAGGGACACTAGAGAAGGCAAATTTGACCCCAAGTCCCTTCAACTAAAGGAAGAAAAACAGTAAAATGACACAGCTCTAACTTTGATGAACATACCCCTTAACAAAATCAAGTTATCAAATGCTTAGAAATGAGCTGCCTCAATTGGTTGCCATATATATAGGACTCAAAGAGATGTAGGCCCTTGTGGAGAAACCCCTCAAAGCATATCTCACCAAAAAAAAAAAAAATCAATCATGCATGTTGTGATATTCAAAGCAATTCCCACCTGAAAAACCTTTAAGATCAATTACCAAAAGGTTAAAGGACTCTCAGTTATTGTGAAGTACCAAACATCAAGTAAGGCGTCAGATTGTGAGCTCAAGATTAGCTGGTATTTGAAGTAAAGCTGAGTTTCTCTCTCTAATTTTATTTGTTCTGAAAATTGACAGTTAATTACAAGCAATATGTCTGCTTCAGAAATATCACCCAACTTGGAATTACAACCTACACTGCTGGGTTGGTTTGCAAATAAAATAAAAGCAAGGAAAAAAACAGAGACATGATTATGAAAGATACTAGACTGTGGAAAGGCATTAAACATTAAAATATCTTAAGAATTAGAAACAGTTTTATAATGAATAACATAACAAATGAGTGCAAAAAAATGCCTGAACAGAAATTAAATTTTCACTTGCAAACAGGAATAATGAGGGGACATAGAAAATATTGAATATGGATTTTTATGCCAATGATGATTAACAATTATCTATGGTCTATATTCAGAATTAAGATACATTTTGGTTGTAGAAAAAGAATTCATTGGGTTTTCAGTCTACTACTAGACTGAAAATCATGACATGATCTGGATACAATTTCCATTTCATCATCACTGGAGTTAGATTATTTTCACTATTGCCTATTTAATTATATGTACTAGAAAAAAATGAGCATGTCCTTTTGAAAAATGCAATATTAAAAAGGCTTATTAAAAGTAATTGTTCTTGGCAATATAAATGTTCAGCACAATGTTATCTAGTTAAATGTTGACATGGTCTAGTTCTTTGGAAAAAACTGACAATAAGAAAGAAAAGCTCTGGTGAAATTATTTTTTAATTATATTGTATTGGTGTAGCGCTTTAGTACAATTTTATTTTATCACAACTTTAAAAATTATTTTATCATGTTTATATTCTGGATATTAAATTAGATGTCAAATAATATGTTGACTATTTTATTTCCATAGCAAACATTTAGAGACTCTATTTAAACTGCATGTGGTGTGTCAGGGTTTATTTTAAAAATAAATGTATAACATTTGTAATATTAAAAATATATAAATTATAATATGACAACTGTTTTGTCTCCAGATTTTGAATTGTTAGGTGTGAACCCTGAAAAAGAAAACACTGAGAAGGGTTGCTGGTGGCTAACTGGACTCAGATTTTTAAAATCAAATCTGTTTTATAAACAGAGCCTACCAACGATTTCTACACAGGGGCCTCTCATACAAGCTGCACTTCAGGGAGCCGCCTACCCTGATCTTCTTGCCTCAACTCTGAACTGCTGCCTGTATCTACGTGTGCCTGCCATCTGAGTTAGCCTTCATAAAGGAGTTCCTGGAATCCTATTTCAACCTATAGAACTGAGGCTTTCTCCTTCCAATTGGAGCTGCACAGCTATGACCAACCAGAGTGGCTCTATTCTAACCAATCAGGTCAGTGCCTTTCAGACAAATCAAAGTGTGAGAATTCAGAGCTCTCATTTGCATGAGGACAAACAAATTAGGAACGAGAGGTGGGACTTCTGTCCATGTAAGCCTTCTCCCTTCTGGCTCTGAGAGCATACTGTTTCTCTGGTTCAGCTGAAAAACCAAAGATTTCTCCCAAGAGCAGAGTGGAGCAGGCCAGCACAGGCCAGAGAAGACTGGTACAGAAAAGAGTAGACCAAAGCTCAGAGGAGCAGACCAGCAAGGAGCAGAGTAGAACAGACTGGCAAGCAGCAGAGCTGCCCAACCCAGAGGGGCCTGGCCCCTGGGCTACCTCCCCTCAGTGTTGTTTTCACAGCAGTGCTGTATCACAATTTAGCTGTTTTGCACTGAATAAAGTTTTATTTTCACCACACCCCAAATTGGGTGTTTCTGTTGGTGTTGAATTGGCTCCAATGACCATGGGTCAACAAAAGTTTTCTTGTCCTGTGACAGGGTGTCCCTGTTGATGGTTTTCTGTTTTATTTAGGTGCTTCAGGAGGCTCACGGAGCAGAGAGGGAATTGGCATTCATTAGAGGGCCAAGAATGCACCAAAATATTTTCATGGTGAATCCTATTTATTTCCACAAGTCGTTATAAAGTAGAATTTCTATCCATTGCTATAGAGGAAAAATAAATAAATCTAAGATAGATTAATAATTTAACTAAAAAAATTTAAGTCAAATAAAAAATTAAACTATACCATTTATTCCAGTCTATTACATAATGCATTTGATCTTTAATGTGCCTAAGACAGTAATACTCCTCGTTTCAACATTATTCCCCTTTATTATTTCTTTCATTAAGTTTAAACAAAAACATCTACTCTACCTTTAGGATATAATGATTAGAAAATTATGGTAAATATACTTCTTGGTTTTGTTGTTGTTCTGGATTTTTCTAAATGCTAGTGGCTCTCATTCTTCAATTTTTTTGCGGTGGGGGGGGGATTTATGCCAGGATTTGGAATGACTAAACCCCAATTCTAAATGTATTCTTAAGAATATACTACAAATAAATTTGTTTCCAGAAATATACAAATATGTGACAAGGGTCTTGGCAGAGCTTCTAACTCACAGGAAGAAACATGAGTGAACTTGCCACGCTGGCCTGTATCCAGGGGACAGAACCCTGATTGGCCTAGTGATCTACAAATTAATTGTCAGGAACAGTCAAGACAGGCATCTGGTACTATTAACAGCCTTCTTCTATAACATGGTTCTGCCATGAATCTACTACTTTGCAATAACTTTCACCAGTAGTACATACAATTTCTCTAATGTGTGTGCTATGCCATTTTATTTTTAGTGTGTAATAAGGTCATTAAAAAAAAGTGAGAAATTACTAAAGTGGAAACTTATTTCTGTTTAGCTATTGTGAACACGACAAGCTTTCCTAAATTTAGAACCAATCTTTGGAAAATGTATCTAGTGAGTTGCTTACCTCAAGCAATTAATTTTAGGATGAGAAATATCTACAAAAAATGTGTATGTTTTAAGTCATCAACTGGAGATTTTATTAGCTTGTATGTTCAAATCATTTCAGAATGGTAGCTCCTGAACCCTGTTTATTCCCTGAGAATCTAATTTCCCAATGGCCTTCCCCTGTGAAAGTTGCTTCTATTGCATTTTTGTGTGTATTTGTTTTTAAAGATATATTGCATAATTTAAGGCTAGATACTGATGTTGTGTTCTCTTTGCTTCTAGATTCAATTTCCTGTTGATTCTTGTATAAATTCATTTACTTATGCACATTGTCATAGAAGACAACTGTGTTGAAGACAGAGCTGAGAAAACAGCAGTAATCAAGTCAAACAAGCTCCTTTTCCACACGGAATTTACATAAGAGTGTACAATAATTTCCTAGGGCTGTGTAACAAAGAAGCACAAACTGAGTGACTTAGAATAACAGAGATATATTACCTCACAGTTTTGGAGACCAGAAGTCCAAAATCAAGATGTTAGCAAAGCCATATCCTTCTGAAGGTTTCTAGAGCATGATGTGGTCCAGGTCTCTCTCTAGCTTTTGGTAGCCTCAGGCAACCCTTCACATCATCTTCTGTCTGTGCTTCTCTGTTTTGTGTCCATATTTCTCTACTTTATAAAGACCCTAGTCATGTTGGAGTTGAACCCACACTCCAATGACCTCATTTTAACTTTATTACCTCTATAAATATTCTATTTCCAAGTAAGGTCGCACTTTGAGGTACTGGGAGTTAGGACTTCAGCACATCTCTTTGAAGACACAATTTTATCCATAATTCAGCAGGAGAAACAATAATAAAGAGCACAGTTTAAATAACAAAGAAAAAATGGACAAAAAGTATATCAGTATAATAAATGCCAAGGGAACAAACATACAGTGGTAGAGAACTGTGCTGAGACAGGGTTGAGGACAGACACTGAAGGAGCAGATATCTAAATGAAACTCTAATGGTAAGTATGTCCTTACTTGTATAAAGCAAGAATGAACAGATTTCGAAGCAGAAGTACCAACACAGGCAGAAACCTGGCCAAATTCTCTAAAATCTTTGCTCCAGAATCCCTAAAATTCTAGATTTAGATATTTGTATCTTTGTAGTTAGCATTGCCTGTTCTTCAGTCCACCATTTCAATTTAAACACAACTTTTAAAATATTATGTTAAGCTCAAAACTTTTATTCTGAATAAATGTATGGACACATAGGAAAAGCAGATGTAAGTAATAATACACTGAAGTTGGGGGGGGGAATGTTAAAACACTAGAGAGTGAATGATTTAAGTTTGATCTTTGCCTACTTCACAATTTTGCCAAGGTCTGGCCAGTAGGTAAAATAAAATCTTGGACCAGCCATAGTAAAGAAAAAAAATAATTATCTTTAAATATAAGCAGAAGCAACAAATTGTCAGCCAATTGATTGGAAAATCTGTTGTGAAAATATTTAACAAAGTTGTTTTTAGAAATAATTATTATAATAGCTAACATTTATTTTTTTAAATATGTTTTCTTCATTGATTTTAGAGAGGGAGGAAAGGAGAGGGAAAGATAGAGACATCAATGAGAGAGAAAATTGATTGGTTGCCTCCTGAATGCTCCCCGTTGGGGATTGAGCCCACAATCTGGGCATGTGCCCTGACCTGGAATCGAACCGGTGACCTCTTGGTGCATGGGTTGATGCTCAACCACTGAATCACACCAGCCAGGCAATAACTGACATTTGTTAAGCAGATCAGTTATGTGTTAGTTACTGTTCTAATGTATATATATATGTGTGTGTGTGAATATATGTGTGTGTGTGTATATATAATTATATATATATATATATATGTATGTATGTCTTTGTCACAGCCCCATGAGTTATATAATCTTATTTACTAATTTAATAGATGTAGGAATTTAAGCACAAAGAGGTTAAATGGCTTACCCAGGACCACACAGCCTTATCTAACTACTAAGGATTTGAACCCAAGCAATCTCACTCCATTGTTTACAAATTTTAACACTATAAAGGATGTCTTAAAGGAGCAACATAACATTTTTGCCTGCAAGTATAGAAACTTTTTATTTCCTGTTAACAAAATTACTTACTTTTATATAAATATAATCTTAGAATGTAATTATAAATAGCATGGTCACAATAAAATCACATGCACATAAAAAACTTTCTATCTTCCATGGAAACAAATGTTAGATTGTTCAAGAATAATTAACTTCATTTGGGGAAGTAGCAGTTACAATAGTTTTGTAGTCCACATGTCACATAGCACCGTGACAATAAGTTAACTTTCCTTTTTAAGGTCTCATTTATTTACCTGTAAAATGTATAATAATATCCTTCTAGTTTGTGAAATAGAAAGAATATTTATAAAACAGCTGGCATTTATTAGACAAACAATGATGAAAACTTACATCAATGAAAAGTAACCAACAGAATTTGTTTTTGTCTGCCTTTTAAAATGGAACTAATGTCACACTGGAAAGGGAGATTTTTGCTTCTAGCATTTGCTTTTCGATAGCAGAGTAGAATACCTACTGTGGACTCTCCGTGGAAGAGAGCCTATAAAATACTTAGAAAGTTAAAGGCTCTCATAATGGAGAAAGGGAACAAAGGGCCCCAAATAGAATATATGCCTTCATGTTCTCAGCACATTTTGAATTATATTAGACCCAAAGGAGAACAACACCGATCTATTGAAAGCACTATGTTAAGACTTTATGACCACTCTGGGTAAAGCTCTTTTTGCCCTATAGACAATGTAAATATAATACCATCATTTGTTTTGTATACTTTAGTTGGTAGAGAAACAATAAGGATCTCTGGCTCTAAGAGAAATGAGTTCCTTGGCAGTAGGAATTCGTATTATCAACTCAAAATAAAATAGCAATTTCCCATGAAGCAATCACACATTAGGGAGAAAACCACTGTTCTAAATTATGTACCAGGAGTCACAACGTGGTTGTAAGAAGCTTCTAAAGTCATCGTTCAGAATGAAAGCTTTAAAATTACTTGAATTATCTATGTCTTGTATAGACTTAAAGAATAGCAAGATATTTTCAAAGTGCTGATCACACCCAAAAGTTGCATATATATCCTCAGATGTATTTGATTTGAGATAAAGGAGAACAATGCTGTGTGCTGCTTGCATTTAAATCTGCCATATTTGTTGTAGGAAAAAAACTGCCATATGGCTCTTATATCAAAACAATGGGTCTGGAAGACCACCATTTGCATTTGTAACTCCCTCCGTTATAATTTAAAATAAGCAGAGACAGTCTGGGTTTATGTTAAGCATCCGTGTCTGCCTGAATTAATTTTCCCATATTCTGATTTTTAAGAATAAATAGTATACATTTTGTTGTTTTATTATGTTTTAAGAAAGAAGAAAGACAAAAGGCATAGAGCAAGAAAGATGCATAGAGATCTAAAGGTGTGACATTTGGAAAAGTATATTGATTTACAGAATGGGATTATGAAGTATGATGCAAAATGGTTTGATCTCTGTTATGTGTATTTGGTATCTATTATAATTACATAAGCTTTTTCCATTTGATCTGGCAATCTCAATTCTAGGAAACTATCACCAAAATACAAAAGGACAAATGTACAAGGCTATTCATTTAAACAATGACTATTACAGCAAAGGACTGGAAATAACATTATTTTGATAAATATGAAACTGGTTGCTAAATTATGGCAAATACATAATGGAGTACTATACAGTTAACAAATGGAGTAGAAACATCTCTATATACTACCTAAGAGTGACCCCTGGTATATACTGACAAGATAATAAAAAGCTAAATAGAGGAAAATTCTTATTGACAATTCAGAATAATTTACTATTCTTAATGATGTATTTATAAAGTTCTATAAACTATTTTAAAGATTGTAATATTTTGGCCATGTCTCTTATGGTCCTGATTTCATAGAGGTTTTCTCAATTTTGTTACACAATGAGAATTTAAACTTGAGAAACAAACTCAGGCTATTGATTTTACATGTCTTTAAATCCCAAGTTCCAAGTACATTTTGTTGGATAGATGTGGTTTTCATCTTATAATTGCATTAAAATGTATCAAATCCAAAGTTTAATGGTTATATGAGTTTTTTCCACTTAAATTTTACTTTCCCCTAGTATTCATTTAGATTCTATGCTTTATGTCCACCCCATGAGATGCATTTCTGATTTTGTAAGGGTCTGGCAAATTTCATTACCTAAACAGCCTATATGAGAAATTAATTTCACCAATCTTTTATAATTTCTCACTTGTAACTATCAACAAAATTATAATGTACCGTCTCCCAGTTTGTCCAACCATGTAAATGCTTGTTACTCTTTACTGACAATATGAAGTAGTTTTATTTTTTATTGTTTTGGCAAACAACAAGGAGAGGCTATAAACTGTAATGGGCCATGAATTTGTTTCTACACTAAGCTCCATCAACACTGAAGAATGTATGTGTAACATGGATCTTTGAAAATAATATGAATTCCAATAAATTTGATTTTCTTTAATAATAATATAACAGATGTACTGAAATAGCCATGCAGCTAACAAATATTTCAAGTTCAGGCTTTTTTCAAAACATTCTTGGTGTCTATTTGTTTCAGAATGAAAATGAACAGCAGAGTGTGGAAAGATTTTGAAAAGAGACATTTTCTAATCACTGATCAAGTAATCTTCACTGTCTTCCATATTGAGCTACTCACTAACTAGAAAGATAGTAAGAAGAATAACACTGAGCATACAAACTTGACCAAGGTAGACAGCAAACGGAAGCCCTTTAGGCATGCTAAATTTTTATTTATTAATTATATCAAAATAGATAAACAATTTGCTCACTATTCTGTACACATTATCAAAATCAACAATTAATATTTAGTTACGCAGATTACTATTTCAAATGAATATTTATATTCTCCTAGGTTAGCAAATAACTTCCATTGTTTTCTGAATTTCCACTCTTCCACTGTACTTAATATTACATTGACCCTGACTGAATTTCTGATGGCTAAGAGGAAATTTAATTAAGCAACCATGGTCTCAGCTACACCAATGCCAAAAATATTATTTTTAAGCTATGTATTATTCTTTCTTTTTAAAAGTGTGTTCCAGCTTTATATAAACAAATCACTCAAACACAAAGTTCAGATTTAGATGAATGATATAATGAGCTCATAGGGATAGGAGACTAGAATTATACAGCATGAGACAAAATATTTTCTTTCTAATTAGGCATTAGTTGTAACCCTTTTGAGTGAGCAGTTTCTCTCCCACGCTGGTATTTGAATGTGCTATATAATTTGCTTTTGCTGATGCAATGAGAGATTTTATTAATTCTGAACCAAGTCCCCTGGTAGCCAGACATACAAATGTGAAAGTATCTAAGTGGTTATAATAGCAGTTTAGCTCATACTAAATCCAACGTTGTACCGTGAACAACTTTGTTCTAATCACTGGAGCTATCCAGTAGTGTGCCTTCCATGTGGTCAACTTATTAATACATGATTATGGTTCCTTAACACATTACTTCTTCCTGACATATCCCGTCAATTCAACAGTATGATCAGTGTAAGAGATCACTCTTGTCAGTTTGTTTTCCACTGCAATACAAGTATGTGAAAAGTTTTACTATCAGTTCTTTGGTAACTTAAACATTAATTTTCCTACAAGGAAATGACTCTGAAGAAGAGGTCAATAAACAGTACCGTGCCTCAGTAAGAAGAGCTGGTCTTCCCAAGAATTTGAACTGTCCAACAATAAAACTGCAAATGCTAATTTCAAAGCTTTTGCAAGACTAAGCATAGCCCATCAGAAATTCTGTGTTCTGGGGAGTCATTTTAAAAAGCTTGCATTTCTCATGCATGATGAGTGACTTTTGATACTTTTGGGAAAGAGGAGAAAAGAGGTCAACATAATATTATTTTAAGACTAAGGACATCTGAGAATGTGATGTAATATTTAATAAAATAAACGTTTTTCTTAATATAAAATTAAAGTACTTCTATCATACTGATTCATAATAATACCTTTTTCTTTAAAATTTGCAGGTGTGTGTGTGTTGGTGTGTGTGCGCGCGTGCACAAATACACATGCGTTGGGTGGGTCCAAAAATTACCGCAGGAAGAATAGAAAAGCTGACCAGCCCTACCAGGATGTATTGTTGACAGGGTATTCCTTACCTCTAAAATTCACTGATGTGAGCTTTTTTTATCTTTGGATTTTCTTGATAGCAGGAAGGAATGGATCATAAAGTGAGAACAATTCTTGTGGTAGTGAATACATTTCTGAGAGTTCAAAAATATGCCTTGGAATGATTGAAGAATGAGACTTTCAGAAATTAGGAAGAAAAAGGACAAATCCTAAATGCAGGTAGTAAGGATAGGGACCCTTCTGAAGAGGGTTTGGGTTTGGTATGTGTGGAGATTTGGACTACTGAATCAATATGTCTATCATTGGCTTTCAAATTGTATCTCTCTGCTTCAAAATTCCCTTTGCTTATCTTTAACTATTCAGCATATGTATTCATAATCTTAGTGTTAATAAAATTTTATATAATTAACCAAGAGAGCTGTAAAAGAAAGTTTGGATGTCCTTGCATCACTTTTGCTATAAACATCATGTCCAGTGGACATGAATCCCACAGCTACAGAGGACAATAAACAAGCAAAGGATGTCCAAGGCAGAGCTGAGAGAAGAAAAAGAGGTACATGACAGAAGTAATCATGATATGGGCAGCTCTATCGTGTACTTGAGGCAAACTAGCCCTTTAAGAGGTACTACTTGTATAAGAAAAATATCTCTTTGAGGGCAAGACAGCTATTTCTTTTTTGCCTAGTGATTGCATATGAGGGAGAGCAGAGTTTTCCACCCCAAATATGCCTCTTTGGGATATTGATTATTTTAAGCTGGTTATTTTCAAGAAACAATAGACAGGAAAAAACAAAAAAACAAAAAAAACCAACCACAATTTAGCCACCCAACCCTCTTCTCCTTAGCTCAAGATGGCACATAAGCTTTAACTGCTCAATGTGTCCCCATAAGTAGATGAGCATTAAATTTCATTATTTTTCTTCTGTTAATTGGTCTCGTGTTCATTTGATTATTAGTCCAGCCAGAAGAACTTAGAAAGAAAGAAAGAAAAAAAAATTTTTCCCCCCACACATATTTGGTTTTGAAGCAACTATGTTTTACTATTTCCTCATGGGAAATCTGATTTCAGGAATTAACCACTATCGATAGTGCCTCAGTAGAGGAATGAGGAAGGATGCTTGTAGATGTGAAAACTGAGGATTTGCTTCGTAGCTTCTCCACTTTCATTACGATGCTCACTCTGAGGCTTCCATCACAGATAAATCTCTGCAATCGCACTCAGTGAACAGAAGTGAGATGTTTTTATATGTGAAATTAAATTACCTTCTTTTTCAAAACTTCTTCGCTTACTTTTGTTGTTATCACATAATGTGTTAGCAAAATAGGACAATATTGAAATGTCAATATTAATTTATAAAATTCACTGTGATGTTTTATATGGACCCAAGCAGCATAAAATTACTTGTATGCAAAACACTCGTTGCTTAATCAGACTTATAAATTTGAGTGAATATTTAATCAATTAGGTTTATTTGATTCACTAGGAGTTTATAATATTCTTTGATAATATAAAATGCAGAATAAATAATAGTAAATATATTAGAAATTTTTCAAACTAAACTTTGAAATGAGTTTTGGTTATTTTTTGCATAAAGAACATGAACTTAGTGGCAGACAATGAAGTAGTGGGCCATATTCTATTTTAAAGGCAATTTGAGAACTGATGAATCATATGTGGTACAAAAAGTAAACCTTTCTCAAAATCTTGTGTTATTTTATTTTTGCTGAGTAAGCAGATGCAAAGTATCATTTATATGACATGTATTAAATAATATAGTCTATAAAACTCAAATACCATAATTGTAAGTATGCTGTGAAATATTTATGTGATAATTTTACCCACTGCATGTGTATCGGTTAGATAAAATGTAATTCTTCTGATGCACTAGGGAAAAAATTAGAAATCAATACTCTTGAAATTTCCTGTGTAAATGAATAAAGATAAACCATTTTATTTCAGAGATACTAACACTTGGATACCAGAGCAGTAATTATTATTTTATCATTTAAAGTATTCCAATACTAGGATACATTTTGGAAGAAGGTTATGTGGATAGAAAAACCCACTGTTTTACTTAAGCAGAGATACTCAAAAAGAGTATTTTCAATGCTTTTGCCCCTCATCCAGTTTTTCCTTCAGAGTTCTGAGACTCAGACAAGATGTTATTACCGGAAGAGGAGGTGAAAATAGATGGGAGATGTTTCAGAGTGAGAGGGAAAATCAGAACATGAATAGCCTTTGAATAGTGCTACTTTAATATTAAATACTTCAAAAAGCTAAGGTGTAGATCCAATGCAACTTTGCTACAGGAAATTAAGGAATAATGAAAAGTATTTCAGGAGGAAGTTTCAAGAAGTAAGCAATGTGATGAATACAAATGAAGTAAAACAAAACTTAAGCTTGTAGGGAAATATAAAAGATGAGTTGATGTAAGAATAAAAATACTATTATTATGTCATCATCATCATTGTCATCACCATCCTCATTATAATGACAATATCTTCATAATAACATCAGTGGTTAATCTTTAGAATTAAAATAGGTAAAAAAAAAATACTGGAAAATAAGAGTATATCAGAGCAAAAAATGACCACAATAAATGTTTTCTATGACCCTTTATTATTAAAAAGGGAAGATTAATATTGATTAAGTAAAAGTTAAATATGGATGATAAATAGTTTTATAACTGTTCCTGTCACTTGCTGTTAAGAACTTGCAAGTATTCCTTTCATTCTTGGGACTAGTTATTTATTATTCCTTCTGCCTGGAATAGCATTCCAGGCTCCCTTTTTCCCTTCACTGAGGTCCCTGTTGAAATATCTGTTCCTCAATGGGGCCTTTCTAAATACCTTATGGAGAATATCAAGTTATATCATTCCATTTTTTCACATCTTTCTTTTATTTTTTGCTATAGAATGTATATTTTAACCTTTATTTTCATATATTATATATGTATATATATATATTCATGCATATATTTTTAAAATTCTGTTATATATGTTAATATATGTGTATGCATTTTTTTTTTTTATCCTCACCTGAGGATATTTTTTCATTTTTTGTTCAGATAGAGTGGGAGGGAGAGAGAGGAAGAGAGAGAGAGAGAGAAACATTGACGTGAAAGGGACACATCGAGTGGCTGCCACCCGCACGATCAACCAGGGCCGGGGACAAACCGCAACCGAGGCACATGCCCTTAGCAGGAACCGAACCCGGGTCTTTCTGTACCGCAGGTCTACGCTCTAACTGCTGAGCCAAACCGGCCAGGGCTGTGTATGCATTTTTAATTTAAGGTCTATAAATGTCCTATGCAAGTTTAGTATTATTATATTTTGTCAATGTGTTTGTCTTTAGGACCTAGAACATTGTTTATTCATTTTAAGCACTCAATGTATTTTTGTGAGTAAATTACTTAATAAATAAATGAATAAACTACTGCAGAAAAGTCATTTCTCTGAAACAACAATTTCTTCAACTTTGATTTTTTGTTATATATCTATAATAATTATATATTTTATAAATATGTTTATAAAACTGTACGATTATAAACATATTTATAAAATGTAGACAACAGTGGAGTAACAAGCTGTACAATGTAAATATATTTATGAAATATATAATTATAATAATATATATATTTCTTAGTCATTCCAGGCTGCTATAACAAAATACCATAAACTGAGTGGCTTAAATTACAAACATTTATTTCTCCTTTCTGGAAGCTGCTATTTCCAAGAGCAAGGTGCCAGTGGATTCATTGTCTTTTTAAAATTAAATTTGTAGGGGTGACATTAATAGGACCATATAGGTTTCAAGTGTAATTTTTATGACACATGGTCTATATATTGCAATGTGTGCCCACCACCCAAAGTTAAACCATCTCTTCTGAGGAGCTTGTTCCTGGTTTGCAAGATGACTACCTTCTTACTGTATCATCCCACATCGGGAAGAGAGAGAGAACTAGCTCTCTAGTCTCTTATAAGGGTACTAACCCCTCATAGGGCTACACTCTCATCACAATATCTGGAAATAATTACCTCCTATAGACCCCACCTCCAAATACCACCACATTGGGGATTAGGGTTTGAATTATATATATTGCTGATATATATAAATTCACCTCTCCTTCATGGCTTCTACTTACTGATCTATAATTCATAACTTTGATTGATCCTACTTGATGCCTTCTCTCTGTGGTCTCTGCTTTTGTACCCCTCAGGAGCTCTGATTTTTGTCCCCTCCATTTGATCCACAGTTGAGACTCAAAGAGTCATGAGCCAGACTGTAATGTATCTGGTGAGATGATGCTCTGAAAACTCTTATAAAATCCAGACTGTGAACTAGATTTCTAACAGTGAATGTTAAGGGGGAAAAATTATATGAACTAAAAATAACAGGGAAAATGTAAATTTATGATCCATAGTGCAGTAAACAAATTGTGATTCATAATTATTATTTATAGTCAAACCTTTAGTGCTGACAGGCAAACACAAAATTTTATAGTCCATTTTTTTTCTAGATTACAATCTTATAACTCTGCTCTATCTAGAAACCTCCCAAGTTACCCTCCTTTTTAATCTCAGCTGACTCTACGTCCTGATTATTTATTGCTTCATAACAAACCACCACATAGTGTAGGGCTTAAAACACAATGTGCCCTCTGACCACAAGTCAGTTATAGTATCTCCATGTGAAAAATGAATGAAAAATCTCTCTGTCTCTAAGCATAAAAATCCTTTTTGCATTAAACACTGGCTTGATGTCCAGGATCTCTCCTTTAACCAAGTTCAAGTGAGAATGAGACTTCTTGATTATGGTTCTTCAGATGCACACACACGTATACTCTCCTTCCTAATCCTGTGCCCCACAATCTGAAGACCCATGACACAGGGAAAAGTTATCTATCAAACCATACTTCCAACATACAACAACATGGTAGGCATAAGTTAGGCACAAAAGAAACTCCCATTCACATGGTGGCGGGGGAAGGGTGTGAAATACCAATAATTCACAGGGTCATGGCAATTTTGAAGGCAAAGACATGATGACTTTTCTTGATTAGGATCTATGTATGCTCCTTGTAAATAATTCTCTTCAGTCTATGCCCTTCTCTCTCAATTATTCTTGCATTTATATGAAAAATAGTCTCTGTTCCTTGCTTTCTTCCTGCCATAGTAATTTGGGAACCCAGAGTCTTTTATTTATTTCTACCCTTTTAATCCAAACATGCAATACTTAAAACTCCCTGGGTAACCTATGTGCCAATTTAGAATTAAATTCCATAGACCAAAATCACAACCACTTTGTTTTCCAGACCTTTTCTAGTTTAGTTACTGATGAAGCTGATGTGGGAAAAATTTCTTTAAGATCCTTAAAGACTGTTCTTAGATGTTACATAAGGTTTCATCTTATGTATTTCTGAAGTCTCTATAAAAGTCTTAATGACGTTCCTCTGATATCTTCTTGAGGCCATGTTCTACAGACAGAGGCCTGAACTTTTGTCATAATGCCATCTCTTAATTTAATAATCTCTTGATGGAAGGGGTTGGGGATAGGAACTAACCTTATATTTGAACTCAACTAGTCCTTGTTGTTTTACCTTTTCTCTAATTTTTTCTTAAAAATATATCATTCTCTTTCTTAGTTCATTTCTCTTTTATATAGTTTGTAATATGTGATTAAAGTAAATAATTTGGTATCAGTTTGAATAAAAATCTCCATAGTCATATCCAATAATTTGTCAGGTAAAATTTCTATATATACAGCACAGCAACAGTTTTGCTAAGTATCTGCCATTACATATCATTAGTTATGTTTTTTGCAGCCTTCAATAATACTTTTATAATTTTTTTAAAGTTCTTCCATTAGCTGTCTACTGCCTGTTCCCAAGGCAATACCACCAGTTTAGAGTTCTGTTATTGCATCACCCCAATTCTTATACAAAAATCTGTTTTAATGATCTATTTTTATATAAAAGGAAACCATCAAACATAGTGGGCCTCAAAACCAACAATTCTGTATTTTGTTTATGAATATGTATGTTGGAGTATCCAAGTGGAAACAGGTTGCTATGTTCCCACATCAGCTGAGTGGCCCAACTTGGGCTGCATGATAAACTTCACGTTACCTGACAAACTGTTAAGTTAGTCAACAAAGTTTGACAATAGTTAAGTATCCCAACGACAGATACTCCATATTGGAAACAAAAATGGCCAGAAAAATTTCAAATTCCAAAATGCTTCACTCTTGTTTTGCATTCCCAGGACATTGTATTCAAAATGGGATCTTCATCCCTACTCCCAACTCAGCTCCTTTATAAGATAAGACAAGAAGTATGCTTATTCAAGGTGCCTGCCACACCTAGGTACTCCAACTCAGAATTTCCCCCCAAACACTTAAGGAAGAATTTTCCTAAATGAGATTTTCTTAAGTTGATTTCAGAGAATGATAGGTCCTATTAAATATCTGAAAATGTATGGAATGATGCACATATGCATTTTTCTTGCATATAAGTCCATAGAAAATGTCTTTACCCTGAGTAAATTCAGTGAGTTAATACGTAACTAATGACCTACTTCCACTACATCCATATTTTTTTCTACTCTTCCTTGCCTTTTAATGTCAATATTACTTCTCCTTTCTAGATGTGTACCCACTTTTTACCCTAACATACTTGTTGAATTGGTTTCCTTTTTTCTATCTCTATATAAATCTAATTCTTCTAAGTTCTATTGCTATTCAAATCTCAGTAGTTACCTATAATTTTTCTATTCTTCTTGGAACATTATGCCATATTTTACTGCCTCGTTTATTTTTTTATATTTACTCAGTATGTGAATATATAATTGGAATCCAATAATGACATTGGATAAATGTCTATTGAATGAATGAATTGATATTTTGTCTTCTAAACTTAATTATAATCACATAATAAAAGAACATTGAATGTTGTTAGACTAAATAAAAGTCAATAAATGGATTGTGTGTGTATGTGATAGAGAGAAAAAGAGAGACAGAGAGAATAAAGAGAAAACAGTGTGTCCTTGTGACCTGGTAGAGGTCATTTAAATTTCTAAATGACTGGCTTTCTCCTAGAAAGAAGATCAGACAGTATTATAGTACGATTCATTTATTTCCTTTTCCAAGACAGTTAGATAAAAACATGTTTATATTACAAAGCTGCTATCCTTTAATTATTGCCATTTTTAATGTGAACTATAATTTTCTGATGACATTTATGTCTAATTTATTAAAAATTCTTTCTTATTTTCTTGCCCCTTTTCAGGATTTATATTTGAGAATATGATCATTTCTTATCTCCAAAGTGTGATCATGTTAACATTATGTCCACATTAACCTTTAAGTAGCTAAGCATTTTTCCATATTTGTTTTTGTTCCTAAAAATAGATGATTATCTTCATTAGCTCAGGCTACTTACTATAACAAAGGTCTGTACACTGGGTGACTTAAACAGAAGATATTTATTTCTCACAGTTCTGGAGGCTGAAACGTCCAAAATCTAGATCCCAGCAGTTTCACTTTCTAAGGAGAACCCTCTTCCTGGCTCATAGATGACCATCTTCTTCCTCCCTTGAAAAAGAGAGCTGAGAACTCTAATCTCATTTTATATAAGACCACTAATCCCATTATGGGGTATCTACCCTTATAACCTCATCTAAATTTAATCATTCAAAGGTCCTACTTCCTAATTCTGTCATCACATTGGGAGTTAGGGCTTCAGCATATACATTTTGTGAGGGAACAATCATTCAGTCCAGAACAATGACTTCTATTTCTATTCATTGAAGAATAACTAAATTGCAAAAAGAAAAGTTTACTATTTAGAGGGTAAGACATGTGTCTAAATAGCTAATATTATTGTTAGCTCAGCCACAAATGAATGTTTGGAGCTATATCTGTGCAGATTTGAGGAGGTGAGTCCAGTCCTCAACTCCTCTGTGGTAGTAGCAATGATGACTATTACTTTTCTCTTGACATTTGACCCCACACGAGCCTTCCTCTAAGTGTTCTTGTTTCACTGATTCTCCCTGTCAACAGGTGGCTTACCTCATTGGACAGTTGTTCCCTATGTCAATATTGGTAGCCCTTAGATGGAAAACTAAACCTTTCTCTCCTCACTTTCCCCTTTGTTTCAAAACTATGCTCAAGAATGCCAAAGCCCAGACTTCTGAGGCTGCTGCCTGTGGACCTGATGCTGATCAGGGAACCCCCTGAATCAGAAATGTTCTTAATGTCATGTGATAGAAGTGCGACATGGCTGAGAGTGTAAGAAGGTGAACAAGAGAAAAGAACGTTTCCTTGTTAGTTATAACCATGTAAACATAAGATTATTTCTTTTGAAGTTATTTGTTGGGTCTGGTCACGTCTATGAGCAATGTACCTTGCCAATACTAGGTATCAAGCAGGCATCCAATATTTTGTTGGTGGTGATGTAGCTGTTATTTCTGAATGGATGCATAAAAGCAGTTGCACAAGGTACCATTTTGAATAATAATAAAATGTATGTACACAAAGCCTATGCATAGTGTTTGCTAGGATAAAAGAATAATTAATTAACATCATTTTTTTTTTTTATCCTCACCCGAGGACATTTTTCCATTTTTGTTCAGATAGAGTGGGAGGGAGAGAGAGAAACATCGACGTGAAAGGGACACATCAAGTGGCTGCCTCCCGCATGACCAACCAGGGCCGGGGACAAATTGCAACCGAGATACATGCCCCTAGTGGGAACCGAACCCGGGTCTCTCTGGACTGCAGGCCGATGCTCAAACCGCTGAGCCAAACCGGCCAGGGCTAATTAGCATCATTTTATATCTAACACTGTTGGACAGTGACAGTGTACAATTGCTCTACTAAAAATAGCAAAAATAAACACACAGTAGCATCCATTTTGGTCTAAATGTCATATCATTTTCTTATGGGTTACTCAAATATTCTAATATGTTTTATTAACATCTTCCTGAACACACTGTATTTCTTATATTTAATAATGTCAAGACTTTTCACTGTAGGGTTTGCATATGATTTTGCCACACAAGAAACAATTTCTAAGACACTCTATAATTCCAATCCATTAGTCTAATGGATTGCAGCTGCTGTGAACAGTGGGCATGTTGTTTTTTGATAATAAAGTCTAGTAACATAAAATATAAAGATACATAAACTGAAAAATAACTATATAAATGGTTAATGTTTTTATTAAAATCTAGTATATTTTTATTTTTCTATAAAATCACATGAACTGTTAGAACATTAACTTCTACTATATATATATATAATTCCATTATAAAATATTCAAGAAAGCCACTAGAGTGATATTTTTGTTTTAGAAGTCATTTTAATCAATATTTTTTATTTCCTTCCTTTCAATTTTCACTTTTATGAATCTATTATAATTACTTGCCTTCACTTATTTATTACTCCATTTGTCATTATAGATTTTGTTTCTCAAAGCATCTCATGCTTACCAATTGTTGGAGCTTTCTTAGTAGAGCCAACCTGCTCGCGGGAAGAGTTAAACCCGATATCATTGTGGGGCTGATAGAGTGGATGATTTTAACTTCTCTGAGTCCTTAGGACCATTTCAAAAAAATCAAGCTACACTTTCCTTAAACACATTTCCTGGTGTTAAAAATAAAAGGGGGGGGGCAATTAATATGCTATGAATGACACCTGATTTTTATGATCTGGAAACTAGAATTCCCTCTGTTGGTTGAGGAATGAAGAAGAAATGAAAAATAGAAATCCCACAGTGGACTACCCCATTTATAAAAGAGCTCAAATAAACAGTACATTTTAGAATTAGTCATTAAGAACTTATCTTAAAATAATGTTTTCCTTCTTTTTTGAATAAAACCCTGTTAAAATGTATGGCATGATAGATAACCACAAGTGTCTTTGTCTTCTTCAGGTTTATTGAACGTATACATCATTTCCATTGTGTATTCTGAGAGCTTTCATTCTAAGCAGATATTTATCAATATTAATTAATATTTACATACTTTTTTTTCTTGTTTATGGAACAGAAATGCACTACCTTTGATGTTTATAAATATATAGGTAGAGACAGAGAAAGACAGGGACAGGCTCCTTAACAGAGGACTTTGAATGTCTGAATCCTGGGAAAATTAAAATCAATAACAGAAATGCATCATCAGTCTCCACCTGGGGTGCAGGATACCGAGGGAGGCATGTGAAGCAGAGAAAAGGGCTTCTATGACACTGTGACTATAGAGGAGGCTTGGTACCCCTGGACCAGCTTTCCTCCTCAGGCAGCAACAGACAGGCCAGCATATATGTTGAGACTCAGCAGTCATTCCCGGAGAAGAACAATATGTAGCTTTGGGGGGACAGCAGAACTATGTGCTGGTCAGCAGGAGAGGATGGCTGGAGTGGCAAGGACAGCAAGATAGGGAGCTCAGGTGAGCCAGCTTGGCCATCTGTCTGGTTACAGTGCAGGTGACCCATGCCGATGCCTTTACCTGCATCAGCTCCTCAGTGTCAATGAGACTAGCCTCTCTCATCCCACAGTCTCTACGGAGATCAGGAATGAGCATATCTTTGGAATGCCGTTTCTAGGGAAGGGATACAGTGAGGAGGGCCCTTATTCGCACTTCTACTTGGGCATGCTCTGGTTCTGTAGACCAGAGAAGAAAGGCCCCACAGGACAGAGCAGAGTCCACAGAGCCCCTCCAACTTCCCCCAAGGGCAAATGGCTGGAAGACATGGGTAAAAACGAGGATTTAAAGCTGGAGTTTGGCTTAACCTTTGCCTGGCCTTCCTCACTCTGAAGTCCACATGCACTCACTATAGCAAGTGCAGGATCATCAGGAGGGAAATGTCAGACGATGAAGAGGCTCAGGCACAACACAGATCCTAGGGCACCATCAGTCAGACCGGTGACAGTGGGGTTGGGAAGGTGCATTGTTCAACCCAACTGCATGTGTGACTGCCCACCCCTTCTAACTAGGGCCCTGTTGGACACACAGCATGTGTCTTGGAGAATTAGGGAATTGAAAGTGATGTACCTCAGGAAAATGGAGCTTTCTCTTAATGAATCATTCCAGAGGGTATCAGGGATGTCACAGTGGATAAAATTGCTAACAAATGACTGGGATTTTTCACTCTTTGGATATTTTGACAACCCAGGAACATACATAGCGTTCGACGTTAATTTTTCCCTTCAAATTCTCCCCAAAACTGCAAATACAAGATGATTTCAGTTGTGTAAATTAACCAAAAAAGTTAAATATCTGTGTTTCTTATTTTTAAAAAAAAATTTTTTTTCCTTTATGGATTTTAGAGAGAGAGGAAGTGAGAGGGAAAGAGAGATAGAAACATTGATGAGAGAGAACATTGATTGGCCGCCTCCTACTTGCCCCCCACTGGGGATCAAGCCTGCAACCTGGACATGTGTCCTGACGGGGAATAGAACTGGCGACCTCTTGTTGCATGGGTTGATGTTCAACCACTGAGTCACACCAGCCAGACATATCTGTGTTTTTTAAAAACGTCATCTGCATCTGTAATTATCTGCTAACTCTGACTAAAATTTTTGGAGTTATTTTATAGCTTAGGGTCATTTTATATTGTAAGAATTCTATAATCTCCTTCTTAGAAAAATCATTTCAAATTAGGCTGTTTTAAATATAGACATTTTTAAAAAAATTTATTGTTGACAGTATTACAGATGTTCCCTGTATTTTAAATATAGACATTCAATGACACTTAAACAATATTTTAAATTTAACCAAATAGAGCACTTTAGGTCATCAGACCCTTCTCTCCTATACATCCCTGTCTCAGGTATTATTATTATTAAGGTTTTACGAAATAAAAACAAATGCATAGCATTCTATTAGCAACACTCAGTTTCCAGTAAACTATATGATGGTACTATGGTTTAGGGAGTGTGTTTTTACTGTTGTTCTTGTACTATTAACATGTAAGACTGGCCCTGACTCCCTGGGCAGGAGATTAGACATAGACTTGAGCTTGGAGTGCAGTTCCTGGAAAGGGAAACAAGGAGGAGGGCCCTTATTCAATTCCTACACACCAGGGCAGACCTGAAGAGTCACGGCTTTGAGCATCTTTACGTGTTTATTGGCCACATGTGTACTGTTCTTTGACTAAAAATATCTAAGCAAATCTTCATATATCATAAAATACACCTTTTTAAAGTATACAATTCATGGTATTTTTGTATATTCACAGTTTTCAGCCATCACCAATATCTAATTTTAAATATTTTCCTTCGCTTCCAAAGAAACCTATTAGCAATCCCTCTCTGTTCTCCCTCCCTCCAGCTCCTGACAACTACTGATTTACTTTCTTTATCTCTGATTTTGCCTATTTTGAATATTTCCAGTGAATATAATCTTATGCTATGTGACTTTTTGTGACTGACTTCACTCAGTTAGCATAATGTTTCCACGGTTCGCCTACGTTCTAGCATGAATCATTGTTTCATTCCTTTTTATTGATGAATAATATTCCATTGTATACATACAATACATTTTGTTTATCTATTGATTTCTCTGAGGTATTTTCCTAGGAGCAGAATTTCTGGGTCATACAGTAATTCTATAATTATCTTTTTGAGGCATTCCTAAACTCTTTTCCAAAGTGGGTGCATAATTTTACAATCTCACCGATGTTGAATGAGGTTCTAATTTAACCTCATTCTGACAACTTGCTATTGTCTTTTTTTTTTTTTTTTTTTTAATTTTGGCTGTCTTAGTGGATATAAAGTGATATCTCATTCTTAGTTTGTTTAAACAGTATAGCCTATGGTCACTAAGATTACTGAGGAAAATCCAAAAAATAGAACTAATGTGATAATATATACCTTCTTCCATGATAAACTTTTATCCAACTAACTCAAATACGCACCTGAGAAAGGCAGCTAAACTGCTCTCCCCGTATTAACATTGAAACAGTTTGGGTTCTTGGCATATGCCAAGATGGATTAGAACCTCAAATGAGAAACACACATAAGTATGAAGGATAAAGAGGAAAGGAAACAGGAACAGCTAGGGAGAGCCCTAAGAGTACATAAGAAGCTGCAAGGAAGAAGACACATGAAAGGAGGGGAATGAAAAAGAAGATACAATGGAGAGTGATTCCAACTGTAGTATAGCTCTAAAAATGTGTCAGCTAAGCATATGAGAATCCCCAGAGCAAAGATAGCCTGTTAGAAGAGTCCCCTGTTGAATAGGAATGACCCAGATTTAGTCACCTCTAATGCTCAGCCATGGGCTAGGAGCATGAAACATGCAAAATTAGGCATCATCTAAAAGATAGTATGGGAGGAAGTCTATGTGACCTTGTGGTTTGATGATGAATATTTACATGCAAAACCCACAAGCACAATACATGAAGGAAAAAATTGACGAGCCGGACTTAGTTTAAACTAAAAATATTTCCTCTGTAAAAGACACTGTCAGAGAAATGAAAGACAAGGCACAGACTTAAAGAAACTATTTGCAGAATACATATCTGATAGAGGACTTGTAGCCAAAACTTAAAAACACTCTTGATATTCAGCAATAAGAAAATAAAAGCCCAATTAAAAATGGGTGAAAGATATGAACAGACACCTCATCAAATAACACATGTAGATATCAAATAAGCATATGGAAAAATGTGCAATAGTATTTGTAGTTAAGAAAGTGAAAATTAAAAGAACAATGAGATATTACTATATACCCATTATCATGAATAAAATCTTTTCAAAAAATCAATAAGCTGACAATACCAAATGCTGGTGAGGATGTGGAGCAACAGGAACTCTCATGTATTATTCTTTGAAATAAAATATGATATAGCCACTTTTTAAGACCATGTGGATGGTTTTACCCAAAACAAAACATAGGTGTACCATATTATCTATTAATGGTGCCTGTAGGTATTTATCCAATTGATTTAAAAATATGTAAGTATACAAATATTTGCATGTTATAAAACTGTATTTATAATTGCCAAAACTAGAGCCAACCGAGACTTGCATAGTTAAAAGATAAACGTACCAACACACATACACGCACACACACACATGGATATTTTCAGCAATCAAAAGAAATGAGCTATAACTATGAAAATACATTATGGAACTTTAAAAATGTATTGCTTATAAATGATGCCAATCTGAAATGCTTTGTACTGCATTATTCCAGTTGTATGACATTCAGGAAAAGGCAAACATACAGAGAAAGTGAAAGAACCCGTGGTTACCAGTGGTTCAGTAGGAGAGGAAATGAGTCAAATAGGTGAAACACAAGGGTGATGAAAATAGTCTGTAAGGTACTATAAAGATGGGTATAGGCACAATGCATTTTTCAAACACATAGAATTTTATAGCACAAACAACGCACCTTATTGTATGTGAATTGAAACTCATTCATGATATGAAGAGAGACCAAGAATTCAGACTGTGAAAAGAGAATCTAACTTTATTATAAATATAATATGAAATCATATCACAAAAAAGTATAGGAAAAGATGCTGATCTAAGTAACTTCATAAATGCATGGCACCCTTAAGACTAAAGGCAAAATGAACTGCAAATTAGTGTTCTATAGTTCCCCCAAGGGTAGGGTTGAAAATTATGATGTTGCTATGCATGTTAGAGGAATGGAACAATTAAGACAGTGAATAGTCGATGGGAGCTATAGGTGGGAGCCAGGCTTTTCACAGTTGAAGTGGGTTTTACAGAAAAACAATAAGAGGAGGCCAATGTAATCTGTGGGTAATGAATTACAGTGGGTGACCTTACTAAGGACTCGTATTTAGTTTAATGTCAATACACATGGTTACATATAGATTTGTATATATGTGAACAAATATGAGTTGGTATACTCTCTATTTCACTGGAAGTTGAAAGTACCTAAAATAAATGATAGACCACTAATACTAAACACAATTGTAGCCCAGAACTAATGGAAGTTTTTGATACTGTTATCCAATAAAAGGACCAATGTTCCTTAGAGAAAGGGTTGAAGCTAGGTCTAGGGCAGGAAGTTTGCAAGATGAGCCTGATGCATTTTGTAGTCCGGGAAGTTAACAAATGCTCAAAAACCCCACATTGATGTGTGAGGAAAGGAGGGTACCAGACCCAATGAAAGAGCTTCTCATGGTCAGAGCTGAAACAACTTGAGCAATATAATAAATAAAGTGGTATTAGATTATAACCCAAATTGTAAAATGAACTTCTATTTATACTTATAAATAAATAAGTACATGATAGATAGGTAGATAGATGATAGATAGATAGATAGATAGATAGATAGATAGATAGATAGATAGATAGGAGAGAAGAGAAAAATAGAGATACATTTCCCATGAATTAAGGTTCCAAATAATGTATATAAATTCTCTGCGATCACGGAGGAAAAGTGTAAGTTCCCCTTTTTTAAGTCTGGGTTGTGCATTGTGACTCCCATCCAAAGAGCACAGCATGAAAATGGGGAGGGGTGTGACTTTATTTTAGAGAGTCCTGACAACCACTACTTCAGTTTGGGGCTGGACATCAACGCTAACAGTCATGTTGACAGTGACTGAAACGGCACATCACTTCTGTGATCGTCCTCCTCTCTAATCTCGTCTAACCATGAGACGAATATTAGACAAATTCCAGTGTTGCTCAAAACTCTCAAGGTCATCAGAAACAAGGAAAAATAGGCAACAGTCAAGAGGAGCCCAAGAAAACATGACAAGAAACACGGGAACAGAAAAAAATGACAGTATGTAATAACTAGGTATATCTGAATAAAGAATGGACTTTCTTGAATAATAGGGTATTAATATTGGTTCATTAATTTTTAACAACTACACTATATAATGCAACATGTAATAATAGAAGAAACTGTCTGTGGGATGATATGAGAACTCTGCTGTCCTCTCAATTTTCTGTAAATCTAAAATTGTTCTAAAAAAATAAAATCCCTTTAAAAATGATTAGTAGGTATATGTTATTTAAATTCTTGGCCACTATTCTATGGAATTTAGAAAAAATGAGTTTGAATGTGTGGCTAAGGGCTAAATATAAAGAAAGCATGGACATAAGAGGGAAAACATCTTCCATTTAATAACAAATAAGAAAAAAAATCTTTTTCTTATATGATAGGAAGTATTGCAAGCATTTTAAATAAATTATATCCTTGGGCCTTGACTAAATCAGAAGCCTTTACTTCCTTCTAATGAACACAGTATGCAAAGCAGGATGAGCTGACCTTGTAAATGAAGTACAGGTGACTGATCTATTCAGGCTTGGGAAGACAGGGCTTTAGACATTTCAAAATAATGACATAGACTTACCCATCTTTAGTAGATTTGCAAATATTGTGTCCCAATCTAAGCACTTATATCATTTCATTGAACTTCCAAACCATTTTATAAAAGGGAAAAGGCAGGTATTTGTGTACCCATTTTATATTGGGAGAACAACAACAACAAAAGATTCTTGAATTTTCGTCACACATTAGTAATAAGAAACCTAGTAGTAAAGACTAAGACCTGGCAATCTCTTAAAGCGATATTGCAGTAGCAACTGCAGAAGATGAGTTGCTGTTGTAGGAGCAGATTTGGTGTCAAAATGTCTTAGGTGTGAACATAAAGTACACGTTGCTATTCCCTACTTTAGAACGCCCTCAGTCTCCTTTGTGTCCCATAGAAACAATGCAGCAGAGAGCAACCAGCCTATGATGATTGTTTCCTGGCGTATTTTCTCTAATCATTATCACATAGATGGGGGATTTATTCTGACCATGATAACAGGTGATTTATTATTTTGCGGCTAGAGAAAGAGACAGCCGAAAATGGGTTTTGAAATGGAAATTGTGACATTTATTGTGGGAGCAATGATCTTACACAGAAGCCAGGTGGTGGCTGTTTACCATTCAGACAGATGGAAGTCCTGCAGTGAAGTCAGTTTTGTCGCGTGTTACTGTTTTCCTATTAAGAAAAATTAGCTTAAATAATTCAAGCCTCTTTTTTTTCTTTTTTTTTTTTTATACCTTGCCAGATTTGTGCTTTGTACAAAATGAACTATTAAAAGACTTTTTCTACTGGGTAAAATGTAGTCCTGCATGTATTGATTTTCTTTCAAGTTACTGCAATTGTTTTAGCCATTTCAACTTTTTATAACACCATAATGACTATTTAACGTGACCAAATGATAATAAGGACTCCATGCAGCTATAATTATAAAGATTTACAGAAATAATAGAATAAACATTTGTTTCAGGAGAATATTCTAAAATTGACTTTCTTTGTATCTTTCAGGCAGTGTAAATGCTGCAACAGTAATAATAATTTCCCTTAGACATCCAGCCTATTTGTCTAGAACTTCTTTGCAAGCCTTATTGCTAAATATTTTATTGTAGGAAAGGTTGTGTATTATTCCCCAAATTTACTCTTATATGTGCAGCACAACACCGATTTTGTTAGTTGTTGCATGTATACCCTGCAGTTATAGTCTGAGAAAAAGTAGATGAATGTGAGAGATAATTGTGGTTTATATATTTTAATCATTTGAATTGTGAGTTTAGTACTAGAAGGAAACTGATCCAACTAATCCAACCAATGTGGCCGAATGAAACTTCAGATGGTTTCATAGGTTATTTCTTCACTAATTTCAACTAAGGTACGATGCTAAAAGCTGACAACCTACATGTATTCCTGATTCTTATCAAGCACAAATGAGCCAATGCCATGGTGCTAAAGAGGCAGGAGTCGGCGACGAGGTCGGAAACAGCCTGCGAGCAGCAGCAGAGTCACAGCTCACCTGACACAGAGGATGCCTGTTAAAAACTGGTCCAAATATTGCTTCAAGGCAGTGATCTTCAACCTATGTGTGCTGCAAGAATTTCTAAAACATGCAATACCTGACTAAATATTTAGTCATGGGCACTGACCTCTTTTCCTTTAGATTGTCAAAAAAAATGACAAAAGCCAACACCACAATAGCCGTCCTGTGTGAATGAATCAGAATTATACCTATTTTTTTTTTTTGTCAGATTGGCAAAAAATATAATACATTTTTTGGTGTGCTACAGAATCTTAAGAATTAAATTATTTGTGCCATGAGATGAGAAAGGCTGGAAATCTCTGCTTTAGGGGACCATTATATTCTTAGAGTTAATGGAGTCTTCCACCTGAATCCAAGTGGAAACTTAGTTTTCTAGGTATATTAAAAAAGCTGATTTTCTATATACCTCCTAGCATGACCTCTCTTTTCCCCTCTGGTTTCTGGTTTTCAATTATGGCATTTCAGGATAGCTAAACATTTCTGGTTGTGTTCTGCCTTCATGGCATGGCAACCTTTTTTTTATATCAGTGGTCATCATTTAGCTGTGTTTCACTTAAATGTTAAGTGTATAATTTAATTAAACTTTTTATGTGTGCTACCCCCCCTTAGTTTTTTTATAGTTTTAACTTTCAGTTCTACTAATTGTAAGACTACAATAAGGACCTCTCTTTATCTGGTCTATTAAAAACAGACTTTACCTATAAGGAACATTAAAAATTATACACAGCTAATAGTGGAGATTATGTTATTAATATAAATGATCAATTTGACCATTGTAAATTGCTTTAAAATAATATGGAAATCTTTCTAACCAAAATTTTAGGAAAATTATTTCTCAAAATTAAATCAACTTAAGAGGACATAGATAGCATTTAATAGAGAGCAGGTAATGGGAATGCGTTATTATTATAAGATCTTGGGCTTTAGAATTGAACATTGATGAACACAAGTGTGCTATTTGAAAATGAAGAAATAAGACAGCTAAGTAGTTGGTAAATTTTTACAGTAGGTATAAAGGCTATTTGGAGTTAAAGGGAAAGATGCAAAAGAGATAGATTCTGAAGAAGTATACATGCAATGTATTTTGAAATTAATCAGGATTATTAATGAATTAAAAGAGTATGTATAAGATACCAAAACATTGAACTACTACTACTCACTGGATATGCATATATACATTTATATACATCTGCAGAAATGCATATATGTATATGTTTGTATAGATAAATGATACAACATTTCAATTATATAGTAAAATAGATATGAAAAGTAAATAAGCACGTGAATAAACACTAGATATCGACACTATACTAAGTGCTAGTAATGAATGTTTACATTGGTAAAATCAGGTTCAAGTTTTATATATGATGGTTTTCCAAGGTTATTGGAAAGATAATAAACCATCATGTTGTATGTAAAAAGCATAATTTTAACCTTTTGAAGGTAGTGTATATATACGTGTATGTGCATGTGTGCATATATATATGTATTTATATGTATATTCATCCTTCAGAGCATCAAGGACATTGGCAATACTACACGTCAAAAGTGGTTATAAGAGTCAGTGATTTTAGTAAGAATTAAAGTCATATTTTCCAAATAAACATGAAAACACCTGATTCTTATCCATTCACGTCATCTTTCATGATAAATTCTCTGTAGGGGATTTTTACCTTAGAAATAATGCAAAATAGGAAGAAAGGAACATTTTACTATTACGTATTTTTTATCCTAAAGTTCAATATACGTACTCTGGTACATGGAGAAAAAACAGCATGATTTTCCTAAATTTCTTAGATTTTCTAATTTCTAAAATAATTAATACTATATGACTTCTGACCCATTAACCAAATTGTAATCTCATATTTTATACCAGGATAAGAAAGAAGTCCATCTGGTACACCCACAATGTCCAAGGAGAGGCATTTAGAAAAAGAGGGTGCATGAGGACAACACAACTTATGTGTTATTAACCTAAACAATAGGTATATTGGCCCTGGCTGGTTTGGCTCAGCGGGTTTGGCTCAGCGGTTGGAGCATCGGCCTGTAGACCAGAGAGTCCCAGGTTCGGTTCCCGTACCAAAACAAAAAAACAAACAAACAAAAACAATAGGTATATTGGACTCTTATTAGTTATATGTATTTCCCTTTTCTGCAGGAAGATTACAGTATTACATGTAAAATATCAATAAAGATTTACTAATAGGGAGTCAATCTTTTAACATGCAAATGTAAATCTGTTAAATAAATATAATGATTTAAGCTAATAAATAATAAGAGATATAATTACATAAATCAACTGCTTTCCACTTTTTGTAAAATTATAGAGCCCATTCAGATTGGACTTAAAAAACCTGATCACTACTTTTGTTGAGAAAAGTCAAATAATGAATGATATAAATAAAACATTAAGGCATCATCTAATTTCAGATTTCACAACTTCTTTAGATTTTCTAAATAAAATGTGACTCTAAAGGAATATTCAGGACCATTTTCTGCCTGCATACTTATAGATATATTATAATTTGGGCTCTATTTTAACTGTGTAGATAGGCCACACTTTATATATGTATATGAAGCAGAGCAGAATTTAAACCATTACACTGGAAAGGTGGTGATTTTTCTAATAACATTAAACATAATTCAGCTGTTACATTTTTATAAACAGGTTTAAAAAATTTTTTTTTCTTTATTGATTTTTAGAGAGAGGAAGGGAGAGGGAAAGAGAGATAGAAACATCGATGAGAGAGAACATCAATTAGCTGCCTCCTGCATGACCCCCACTGGGGACCAGGCCCACAACCTGGGCATGTGCCCTGACCGGGAATTGAACCAGAGACCTCTTGGTGCATGGGTTGACGCTCAACCACTGAGCCACACTGGCTGGGCTAATTCAATATTTTTTACCTTACCACATGATTACCTTGTTAAATCTAGTAATCACCTATCACCATGCAGACTTATCACAATATTATTGACTATATTCCCTTTGTGTTTTTAAATTTAATTGAAATAATTTATTCATTTAAAATTTTATTTATTGAATGCTTATCATGAGCAGACATTTTGTAGGGCACAATGACAAAGACTAGACAGAATTTAAACTTTTAAGGATAAAGTAGAAAAGCATTTCAGATAGAGATAATATAATAAGGAAAGAACCAGAGATGGGAAAACATAAAATATATGGTAAGGGCAAGTGACTCATATTAGACAATACCAATAGAAAGAAAACATTTGCCAGGGAATAATATATCCAAAATATTTTGAGACTTGGACAATAAAGATCTTAAATGATGAGAAATTTCAATATTTTAGCTGTAGGTATGGGAGAATGAGACACTGAGAGTATTTGTTAAAAGAAAGAAACTAACAGACCAGAGCTTCTGAAGCTTCATTGTTTTTTTATCATTTTTATTGAATTTATTGGGGTGATACAAGTTAACAAAATAAAACAGGTTTCAGGCACACAATTCCACAACACATCATCTGTACTTGGTATTGTGTGTTCACTACCCCAAGTCAAGTTCCCAACCATCACCATTTATCCCTCTCAGCAGCAACTACCACTGTTGATCATGTTCATGAGTTTTTTCTCTTTTTTGCTCGCTCTCTCTCCACACCCACACACCTTCCGAAATAGCTGTCAGCCTGCTCTCAATCTAGGAGTCTGTCTCTATTGCATTTGTTAATTTTTTATTTATTTTGTTTATCAGAATCCACATGTGAGTGAAATCATGAAGCTTAATCTGACAGTGTAATATGAAAAGCATGGGAATACAGCTCCTGTATTTCTGCCTGAGGTGTTCAGGCCTTAACAAAAAGAGTGAAAATAAAAATTAAGACAAGAAATGAGAAATAGATAAAGATCATATCAATAGGAGCTACAAATAGATTACGAGAGAGTGCATGGGCAAGGGGCAATTAAACATGAGGTTCCAATTCATATAATGACACAGACATTAGACCTTGGTTTTCTAAATGTCTTGATTGTCTTAAATTTGGGATAGCAAATACCCCAAGGTATATCTTTAGTACCACCAGACAGATAGTTAACTTATCAGAAAAAGGACAAGGGCAAAAATAGGATAGCTGCTTCAGCTTACACATATTCTTTCTACAGTTTTCCTTAGCTTTAGCAGCAAATGATTAGCCCACAGGATTCCAAGGTCAAGCAAACAACTACTGGCTAAAATGACTAAAGGAGGCAGTCCTTTCTTACCTGGGCTGCACTGATATTTCTTGGCCACTGAAGTTATTTCCATGCATGTCATCCGTTGCCACTCTTCTTAAGGGTCTAAAATTAATGTTTTATGTATTTTATGATAAAATATATTAAACTGCAGAGGAATTAGAGATCAGTAGTAGGAATAATTTTACATCTTATCACTTAGACATAAAATATCCACTTACTACTTTTGATTGAAAAAAAATTTACTGAAGTAGAATCTCTGTTGCTATGGTTATATCTTGTGCTATGATGGTCTTAGTATATTTTTGGCATTAATAATTTCACATTTTATTAGTAAAGAATCTCCTTTTTGTTCTTGTTACATTATGTGCATTAAATATATAAACCAACTAAAATATTCAAAGAGGGTCCAACTAGAGGGGATGTGTTTATATTTTTAACACACATTTACAAAAAGTATTGCAATCAATGGGAGGAATAGCATGCAGTTTTTATACTACTCTGGAGGCAGAAGAGAATTCTTCCCTTTGAATCTTGTAGCAAACATAATAAGGAAATGAAATATTTTTATACAAATGTACTGGACTGGAATATAGAATATGAGGAACATGTAAACTCAAAGGATAACACAGTGTCTAGTTTATAATACAAACAAGTTCACAATCTGTATTTAATCTCAGCTCCAAACCAGCCTCCATGTGGTGCATCTATCAATCTATAAATCTATCTATCTATCTATCTATCTATCTATCTATCTATCTATCTATCTATTATCATCTATCGTCATCATCTGTCTATCTACCTAGCTAGAGAGGTAGATAGATACTTATCATAGTTTTCCTTAGGTAACTTTGCTAAATAAAAACAATTTGAATGTCTAAAGAGAATACAAATTCAGACTTCACTATTGGACATACTCAATGGCTAGAAGAAAACAAACGTACTTTGTATAGATTCTCAGAGTGGTAAGGGATGAGAGTTCTTTAGAGGCAGCTAAGTCCAGTTTGCATATGATGTTGAACGCCCCATCCAACATCCTCTCAGGTTAGTGCTTGTGCAGCCTGAGCCCGAACCCTTTCAGTGATGACAAAAGTATGGCAGCCTAAGGTCCTGCCTCTCCGGAGGAAGTCGGAGGTATCTTTGGATATCTGTTAGTGTTACAAAATTCCTCTTTACATTTATCAAAGTTATGCCCCATGGAGTTTCCACTTTTTTTTTTATTACATTTGGAAACAATGGGGCCACAAGGAACAAATCAAATGACTCTTACACATGAAAGCTCTTGGCCTATTTAAGAGGAGCCTTCAAATTCCCCTTGAGCCCTCTCTTCTACAGAATCCATATGCGCTATTCCTTTAAGGAACATTCACCTGTCATCTCAGTTCTTGTCACAGTTCCCTCTCCTCGGCACCAAATGCCTTCCACTTTGTCAACATCTCTCTTAAAGTCTGGTGCTTCGGACTGACCAAACTTAGACGTAAACAAATGACAGGCTGAGTGCATGATATTCTTTGTTCTGTGCCCCTATCACATTCGTCATTCTACATGCCAAGATCAAAATGACTTTTCTTGGCAGTGTGACTTATGATGACTCACATTATTAACATAGCTCCTGGTTGCCTGGCATTGAATTTACTGTCAATAAACTGTCAAGAATTGTTTAATACTGTTTCTCTTTCTCTGTATTAGTGTAGTTATTCTGTTAAATGCTCATTTGTTTTCTTGTTTGTGATCTGAGAACCTTGCATTAAATTGAGCTAAATTTCATCATATAAATTTGGGCTTATTTCTCTGGCTTGTCAAGTTACTTTTATGTCCTGACGCTGTCATTTATTACCTTTCCCACATTTCATAAATATATAATGTTCTACATTATGCCATTCTATAATACATTATTCTTGGTTCTCGGGTTTTGACCACCTAACTGAGCCAAAAACCTAATCATAATTATACCCTTCCTAAGGATTCTTTTCCAGTATCAGTTATCTTGCATTTATCTTTTCCACAATTCTATTAAAGAGTAAGCAATGAAAAGTGTTCATTGGGCTAGAGGCATCATGACATTGTGTGGTGGATTTCTTTGGTGAATCCAGAATTATGCAAGGTTAGCATGTGTTGAATGTATATTTAATGAATGAATGAATGATGTTATTTACACATGATGCTATACAAGATACACTGATATAGAAAAGCTGCTCATAAATAATTTCTGGGATGTAGATTCTCTTAATGGGGTGTCTTTATAAAAACATTTGAGTCAGTGGATAAGACAAATAAGCAAATAAAAACATGCATAGGGTGATTTCTCTTCAATGTTAACAGAAATGGTTTACTTAGAATAATCTGCTATTTAAATTAAAAATATATTTGATACATAATATAGATACAACTGGATTTTCAGGGAGTAGTTTTCTACCATTCTTAAAAACAGTTCTCTATTTTCTCTCAATTATGAGGTTACCTTTCATCAAAGCAGTAAAGGAAGAGAGAAACTTTAAGTCAATTACATGGACAGTATATGTTGCTGTGCTAGAAAAAAGTAGTTGGCATTAAGATTTGTTCCTGAGGTACAGAAAATGTCTCCCTCTCTTTTTTCAGGTCCCTAAAAGAGCCAACATACAAGGATTAGCATCTTCATCTGTGACTAATTTATGACAGAAAATCTATTGAAAGTGTTTTCTGTATGCTGTCCAAAACTCTACAAGCCAGAGTTTCATGGAAAAGTGTGTTTATTTCTATCTATTGGCATCATTCCCTCAGGTCACTGGAAATCCATGAAATAATAAGGTTTAGGAAAAAAATTCTATGATTAAGAAGAGGTGTACTGGCCTGGCTGGTGTGGCTCAGTGGACTGAGCATCGTCCTTTGGTCTGAGAGGTCCTGGCTCAATTCCCGGTCATGGCACAGGCCTGGGTTGCAGGCTCAGTCCCCAGGAGGGGGTGTGCAGGAGGCAGCCAATCGATGTTTCTCTCTCACATCGATGTTTTTTATCTCTCCCTTCCTCTCTCTCTAAAAATTCAATAAAGATATATTTTTAAAGAAGAGGTGTACTGAATACAGCTTTAGAAAACTGATGATTTGCAGGAAGGTTCATCCTTATTTTTAACAAAATTTCTCCATCACTATCAGTGCATGTATGTAAAGAGATACTTCAGGAAAATAATAAAATAAAAAAACTGTTCTGATTCATTATCTCTCGCTAATCACATATATAAAAAATATATCATTAAGTATAAGCTTGCATGCTGATTGTGTCTTTGAATATTAATCATAATCTTCACAGTCAACTGACATTGGCAAATGGTATTATCTGAAGATCTCGAAATCAGAGGTGCAAAATATCCCTTTCAAATGTCACAACACTATAAGTATGGCATCTTAAAAGCTATTACAAGCAAATCTTTGGGGTTAAATGATCCTTTTTATGTTGAACAGGATACTCAGATTTACTTTCTGGAACATAAACTGAAGGAAAGGATACTCCTTGTCCTAATCAATCGCTTTGCCCATGGTGGTCACTTAAAAGTATTGGCTGGATCCCAGTTCTAGGTACAAATACAAGTACGAGTTCTTGAATGTGTTCATCAGTCTTTGACTGCAATGACATTTCTGGCCCCGTGATATGCTGAGGGCACTTCTGAGACTTTCAGGGGCAGCTCCATGAAGGTTGTTGGGAAATACTTACATCAAACTTATGATTATTATAAATGTTCTTCAAAATATGTGTGACTCATGCCCATTTGCACTTCCATATGTTAACTCCCTCTGCAAGGTATGGAACACTGAATCACATTCATATTTTAATTAAAGAGAAAAACGACATGTTACTAACATGGATGGTTTCCTCCCAGTGTATCTTGTTTACTTGCCCAGAGCCTCTGCACAATCACTTCTCTGGCCAGTTATCAATTTACTGTCTCTCTGGTCCAAGTGTGCTCTCCTTTGCCTGTTCTGGGAATGAAGCTGAGATCACTAAATATTGTTCCTTAGCCAGCTGGCACAATACTAAGCTTTATCAGTGGAGGATGGTGAAGAGATTTTGCAGAAAGAAAGTGCTTTCGTTGCAGGTCTGAGGCACTCCTCCTAGCAGGCTCCTGAGGTGCACAGAACATCCCCAGTGCCCAGCTCCTACAGCAGGATGTCTTCTCCAGTGCCAGGAACCTCCAGCACCTGAAACTTCTCCACATACCATTTCTGTAATGCACAAAGGTTGGCAGCTTTGGGGCAACAACTTAGCCTGGCAATCCCATAGATGGTTTCTCTAGGTGTGCCTCCAGTGAGACACCGTCCGGAAGCAACTACAGGGAAGATTTCTGGCAAATTGTACCAGTGTGGCCCTCAGCTACTACTCTGCCATCCAGCTAGCGTTGTGCACTCTCTCTCAAGGTTTGGTAGAGAGATGAGGATCTCACTTGGGTGCTCTATCATAAAGGTAGTGGCTATACATTCTATCATATATTTTTATATATTTAGAGTTCATTTTACTTCTTCCTAGACAATCTTTCCTTACTCCAATCCCCTGTGATCAACTGTTTTTTATGTGAACTTCTCTTGTTCAAATGGCTATATAGTTTTTGCTTCTACCTTGGACCCTGACTGATACCCTAATTAATTTATACTTCTCTTTCTGAATTCAGCTCAAATGTTTCACCTTCAAGAAAGCCTCTGACACCCATTCCCAGAAGAATTCAGATTCTCCCATTCTGTTAGGAGATCTCAGTGTACCATATACTTTTCCTGTGTAGAACTTACCACAGGTATAATTTTACATGTTTTGGTAACTCTTTGAGAAATATACACCTCTGCTACCAGTCTCAAAATTCTGTGAAAGAGGAGCAGTATCTCTGTACTTTGTCACCAGTATATCCCTAGATACAACACCAAGTGACATGCAGAGCACTCTGTCAATTTTATTGGAAAAATAAATCAGCCCCTTCCATGTGACCTAGGTTGAAATTTAGAAGACCTTTCGAGGCACAGGGTGGTCTCTGAGGCCCAGCTGGAAAACTGCTGAAAATTTAATGATTAAGAATTCCAAAAAGAATAAACATTACCTTTGGTAATTAAAAATAAAATTTCCTTGCCTGGCCAGTGTGACTCAGTGGTTGAGCATTAACCCATGCACCAAGAGGTCGCTGGTTTGATTCCCAGTCTGGGCACATGCCCAGATTGTGGGCCTGATCCCAAGTAGGGGTCATGCAGGAGGCGGCCAGTTGATGTTCTCTCTCATCGATGTTTCTCTCTCTCTCTCCCTCTCCCTTCCTCTCTCTCTAAAAAAATCAATAAAGAAAAAAATGCTGACCAGTAAGGCAGCATTCTGCCTCTGTGATGTGTGGTTGCAATGTCTACACCATTCATGGATTCCAAAATCTTCCCTGATCTGTTCCTGCCTCTGTTACACATTATTTGAGCTTTTTCTCAGTCCCACAACCAACCACTAAAATAGTGTTCAAGCTCCTCAGTATTCCAAAACACATCCGCCTGCAAGCATAGTTAATGATTTTTAAAATTGGAACACAGAGAGGCTAATGAATAACATAATCTGTTTGTGATTTTGTAAACCTAGCAGTGACTTACATGTTATTTCCTGTCCAGATTTTGCCTTATTTTCATTTCTCTCCTTTTAGTTCTGAATCTCCTTGCTCCACATAGTCACATGGTTCCTAGTGTGTTAGTCAACCATTCTCCTTTACTTTCCTGACATTTATTCATAAAATTTCATAAGGCTTTCTCTTCTCAGTTTTTCTACAAGCTTTCAAAGAACATTTATTTATTGACTATTGACTTTGTGGTCAATAGATTTATACTGATGAATTTTCAAAGCTTTTCAACTTTCTTGAATATATATATATATATATATATATATATATATATCAAGAATATATATATATATTCTTACTTCCTTTAGAATTCATGTATGAACTAAACATATTTTAAATTGTGAAAGCCACCTTTTACTGGAATCACACAGACTCTGATTTCTGACTGGAAAATGAGGACGTAGAAATAATGAGAAAGGGCTCTTTCAACTCGGAAATTCTAGCTCTGTGTGTAGGAGGAGGGACTTAGGCAAAGGACCCACCATGTATGGGAAAGATTTTCTTAATTTGTTTATTACATTTTTTCCTTGCTTATTTTTATTTGTAATTAAGTTGATTGGGGTGACATTGGTTAATAAGATTATATAGATTTCAAGTATACACTTCTATAATATATCATCTATATATTACATTAGGTACCCACCACCCAAAGTCAAATCTACCTTTTGAATTTAATTGTTTAGAAAACAAAGACGTATGCATGTATAAAATTTAATGGAAGGAAATACTTGTGCAAAGTGATAGGTTAAATATACATGGAGGAAATAATTCATTTATTTCTCTGAAAATGTAGGAAGCAAGGAATAAAGAACACAGACCAAAAAAAAAAGAACTTCCTGCAGCTCAAGGGAACAATGATTCTATGATTCTTTCTAACAGAAAATAAGGAACAAAGATCAAATGAGGGTCCATTTAAATTTGTAAAATTGGGGATAAGAGACTGAGGGATAGGTCTTCTTATGGTTTCTATTTTATTCCTATTTTTTCTAAGAAGTAGGTGACTCATCTTGTATGAATAAGGTGGATGAAGAAAATATTTGAAATTTAAGGAGAATTCAGAAGGTTGGAAATAGCTGTATGACGATTTGGAGAGAGAGCAAGTTACTGAAACAAGTCCTAAAAAGGGTGAGGTGGGAGATTCTCTAAAATGTGCTGAAGACACATTTTAAAATTTATGATAAGCTTTTCTGCCTCTTAAATGACAAAGATAAGTGTACTGAGGACATTCAGCTTCAAAGGAAGCAGTGCATAAGAGTTTCTCATGATAACTTTGTGAAAAAGATTATATAGTTCTACATAAATGGCCATGGGTAATGAAGACTAATGTAAGATAGAGCTGAAAGGCATTTCCTCAGATAAATTTTACAAACTGACAAACTATTAAACTGTTCACATCAAATGCAAGAAGTTAGAAACTTCTTGGAAACTATACCTCATATATCAAGGCTCATGATTGTTCCATTTTATGGGTTGATTCTCTTATCCAGTTGTACCTGTCATGGCAGGTGGTTTTCATGGCACATTTCAAAGGGAAGAAATATGAATATCCAAACCAAACTTGCAGTAGTCAAGTTGTAGCAAGTTTGATGAATTTTGCACAAAACTGACCAGTGAATTTTATGTTTGCAAAAGGCTTACCGTTTAACATAAAATTTAACAGAAACACAGAGTTATTTCTCCAGGCTCATGACTAAGTCTTTACCACATATTCAAAATAAGTGAAGAAATGAGAGCCCAGTGCTCCAAAGAAAGCTACTGGTGCAGGGTTTTCAAATACAGCTGCTTTATCAGTGGTCCCTTTTCTTTAAGAAGTCAAAATCTAAAATGTAAATTCTTACTCTTTCTTAAGGAGAGCTTAGGAATTTCTATCTGTTGCAAATTGAGTACAGCAAATATTTAGACACCAGCTTGCTGCTCTGGAGACACTAAGAACAAACCACAAAGAAGTTCTAGAGACAGCAAAGTGTAAATAACACACAGTGACTATTATAATTTGACCTTGTAACATAGTGATTCAGAAAATGAACTATAGAGTTAGATTTATCTAACCAGCTTCACCCTCTGTAAACTGTGTGGCTTAGGGTAAGTTATTTATATTATATAAGTCTCAGGTATTTTTTTTTCTGTGAAATTAGGAGGGTAACAGTTGCTTCGCCATGTGGAGTACCAATAAATAAAGTGTCAAAGTGCTTATTACAGTGTCCATCACATATTAATCATTAACAAATGGAAACTAAAGCATTTCATGAAAGTGTTAAAGATGTTAATGCAGACTAAATGTAGTAGGGTACAGGAGAAAGGGTGCCTCCTTCCCCAACTCCCACTCCCAGCTAAGGATAAATACAACATCAGTCACCTCCAATCAAAAAACTCCAATCAAAAAACTTTCAGAAAAAAAAAAATCAGTTTAAAGTTGGTGTCAGCATCACCACATTGTAAAAGAAAGTTCTTGATGCAGGTCATCCCCCTGAGAAAAGGTTTCCATTTTGGGAGCTACATATATTAGATTTTACTATCAGGAAATCCCCCACTCCAAACATCTAAATTACATCAGCTATAATCTGATTTCTCTGAATGTACTTTAACAGCAACAAAAACTATGTTTCCATTTTCAGGGCTTATATCACAACCATGACAAACACCAGCAGAAAAAAATGATAGTCTCTTGGATTTAAACTCAAATTCATAATACATCTCTTTCGGTTCATGACCTAATATGAAACTCGTGAATATAAATTCTCTCACAAATACATTCATCACCTCAACAAAGCATCCCTTCTAAATGAACCTGCCCAGGTTAAAAACACAAAATAAAAAGGAATAATTAGCCTCAACCCTTCCCTTCTCAACTCCCTAGAATATGCATCTATAACAACAATGTGAATAGAATTGTGATAACATGTATGTACAAACTAAGCAACAATTTACAATAATCCAATAATATCCCATTAATATGAATCTATTTTCTTAGTTAGTTGTAAAAACACATCAAACACTATCTGGGCATAATGGGTTAATGCAAGAAACATATATCATTAACATTATATGTATCATTAACATATGTATTATACACACACACACACACACACACACACACACACACACACTAAAACTACTGTCAACTACTGTTGAGAAAATTAATCCAAGGTTATGCAGTCACCAGTGAAGGACCTGGGTGCTAATCTAACTCTAAACCTCAGGCTTTTACTTCATCATGATACCTCTTAAAATGAGAGAAACTAGGAAGCCTCTTCTTCAATATTTCTGTGCTGGGCTTTCAGAAATGAACTTGAGGTGTAGATAAAGAACAAGAATCCTCAGAAATATGTAGAACGACTCCACTTTGAGCCTATTAGAACCCCATATAATGCAGTGCCATCTAGCAGAACCACAGACCTGTTATGAAAATGAGAGACAAACGTGGTGATCTTGCAACTAACAATACAAAAATGGCTCTATTTATGTGTGATGTCTTTGGCTAAATTGATGATTTGCAGAAAGAGAAAGGGATGGTTTACCTCAATCAAACATAGAGCTAATGTATAGAATTTCATTAATTAGGTGGTTAAGCAGGTATTAAATCAAAATAGTACAAAAAAAAACCTCTTAAATTCAAATTATCTGAGAGAAAGGAAACCATATCATTGGATTCAAAGTTAAATTTAAATGGATGCTTTGGTCATTTTGAGCATGGGTTTTGGTGTCTACAAGGAGAGATGTTGCAGATACTTACGGCTGTTTTAAAAGATGAAATTGTGATTCCAAAATGGTGGTGGAGGGAATGGAAGCTACACAGACCATATCCCAGGACCAAACTGGAATTACAACTAAAATAAAGACAAATTGTTGGGAAAAAGCAACAGAAAAGGAACTGGAGAGGACCCATATAACCAGGGACAGGAAAAAAGGACAATGAATCGAGCCTGGTAGGATCTGCAGAGGCATGAGAGGGTGGTCTAGGAGCCCACAGACAGCAGCTGTTTTAGCTGTGAGCAGCTACCTCAGGGTTAAAATCCCAAGCTGGCTCCACAGCACAGAGGGCCAGGACAGAGCACTAAAATAGCTACAGCCACTCACCTTAGGCTCCAGCAGAGGGAGGGTGGACTGGACTGGAACTGTGTGGAGAGACTTGGGATTTGGAGGGCACTGGGATTTTTTTTTGCTGAATCACATCTTCACAGGACAGTAGACATCTTACTCAAAGAGCCCCTTCCCAGAGCCCCAAGGAGAAGCAACAGCCCCTCCCTCAGAAATTTAACACCATTCAGCTGAGTCAGAGAAATGCAAATTGAGGCTCATTAACAGCCAGCATCTGCCCCACCCTCTGGAAATCCTATTACCCTGAACACCTGAGGGAGTTTTTCATTCAGTTGAGGGCTACAGCCCAAGGCTCATCAAGTAACTGAGACTAATAGCCTCCAGGCAAAAAGCTAGAGGATAACTGAACCTTTCCTGGGCTTTCAAATATACCCAGAAAAGTAAGACCTGACAGTGGTGTTTAACATGAGTCCTCCCACACTCATCAAAATCAGTAGAGGGAGCCACAAACAGGGGAACACCAACACCCACAGGGAAAATTTAGCAGGCTCCAAAACCCACTGAGATAGCCAAAATGGTGAAACAAAGAAATAAATCCCAAATGAAAAAACAAGAGAACTCTACTGAAGATGAGATAAATGAAATGCAGTTAAGCAAGTTATCAGAGGTAGAGTTTAGAGCAATGATAATGAGGAAGCTCAACAGCATGAGTAAACAGCTCAACACCATAAGTAAAGATATAGAAACATTGAAAACCAACCAATTGGAAATGAAGAATGATATAGCAGAAATAAAGAACACATTGGAAGGAATAACCAGCAGAGTAGAGGAAGCTGAGGACTGGATCAGTGAATTAGAAGACAAGGTAGAAAAAAATCACCCAATCAGAAAACCAAAAAGAAAAAAACAATTAGAACACTGGAAGACAGCTTAAGAGAACTGTGGGACAATTGAAAACATAACAACATTTGCATTTTAGGAGTTCCAGAAGAAGAAGAAAATAAACAAGGGTTAGAGAATATATTTGAAGAAATTGTGACAGAAAACTTCCCTAACTTGGTGAAGGAAAAAGGCATTTAAGTTCAAGAGGCACAAAGAGCCCCAAGTAAGAAGACCCCAAACAGGCACACACCAAGACACATAATAATTAAAATGCCAAAAATTAAAGACAAAGAGAGAATCCTAAAGGCAGCAAGAGATAAGCAACAGGTTACCTACAAAAGAACCCCATTAGGCTATCTGCTGACTTCTCAACAGAAACAATACAGGCCAGAAGGGAATGGCATGAAGTAATCAAGGTCATGAAAAACAAGGATCTGAATCCAAGACTACTCTATCCAGCAAGGCTATCATTCAAAATAGAAGGTCAAATAAAGAGCTTCCCAGGCAAAAAAAAAAAAAAAAAAAAAAAAAAAAAAAGACTAAGGGAATATATTAGCACCAAACTTACACTGCAAGAAATGTTAAAAGGACTCTTGTAATTATTAGAAGAAATAGGGAAGAAAAATATAACCACACTAACCAAAAATGGCAATAAATAAGTACATATCAATAATCACCTTAAATGTAAATGGACTGAATACGCCAATCAAAAGACACAGAGTAGCTGATTGGATAAGAAAGTATGACTAATATATATGTTGTTACAAGAGACCTAACTCACAACAAAAGACTCACATAGGTTGAAAGTGAAGGAATGGAAAAAAATCTTCCAAGCAAATGGAAAAGAAAAAAAGCTGGGGTAGCAATACTCATATCTGATAAACTAGATTTCAAAATGAAGGCCATAACTAGAGACAAAGAAGGCCACTACATAATATTGAAAGGATCTATCCAACAAGAAGATATAACCTTAAAAGATGAAATAACAGGGAACCGTAAGAGAAGAGGCCATTGAAAACAATTGTAGCCAACTCATTTCAAATAGGTGAGGTAAATATGAATTACACATTCAATGGTATTAGAACAATTGGAAAGTCATATGAAAAAATATCTTCTTGGCCCTGGTCAGTGTCAGTTGGTTGAATGTCATCTCATGCACCAAAAGGTCTCTGATTTAATCCCCAGTCAGGTACATGCCCAGGTTTCTTGCAGGGCAGATGATGGATGTTTCTTTCCCTCATCAGTATTTCTCTCTTGCTCTCTCCTTCTCCCTTTCTCTCTAAAATTTAAAAAAAAAAAAAAATTAAAAAAAAATTTTTTTTTTTATCCTCATCCGAGGACATTTTTCCATTTTTGTTCAGATAGAGTGGGAAGGAAAGAGAGGGAGAGAGAGAGAGAGAGAGAGAAACATCGACGTGAAAGAGACTTATAGAGTGGCTGCCTCCCACATGACCCAACCAGGGCTGGGGACAAACCGCAACCGAGGTACGTGCCCTTAGCGGGAACCGAACCTGGGTCTCTCTGGACTGCAGGCCGACGCTCTTAACCGCTGAGCCAAACTGGCCAGGGCAAAAAAAAAAATTTGACAAATTAAAAAAATTCTCATTGTATTTCAATTTTGTACATAATAATTTCAGACTGACAAATATTTAAATTACAGAAAAAAATCTTTAAAATCCAAGAGTAAAGCATGGGAAAATTATTATTATATCACATTGGAGAATACTTCCAGAGTACAAAGAAAGAGAAAAAAAGTTTCAAAAGAAATTTTATATTTAAAAAATAAGAAACAACAATTCTGGCAGAAAATATCATAAACAAAGGTAAAAGGCCAATAACAAACTGGTATAAACCTTGGTAACTAATGTCAAAGATGGAGTTACCATTCATTTGATACATAAAGAACACCTCTGTATCAACAAAAGCAAAAATCTTAATGGAATATAGACAAAGTATATAAATAGACAGTTTATAATAAAGAAACTATTTAAACATATGCAAATTTTCTCTAATCCATTTATACATATCATAAATTGTGGAATATAAATAAAACTGTGTTTAGAAGACAATATATAGCTATATACAATATTTTAAAAGGGAAAAAGTTGAAATTATGAATAAACATCTATCTCAAGAAGTCAGAAGAAGAATAAAAATAGCAAATTGAATTAAGAAATTATACAAAAGAGTCCGGCCGGTGTGGCTCAGTGGTTGAGTGTTGACCCATGCACCAGGAGGTCGCCGCTTTGATCGATTCCCAGTCAGGACATATGCCCAGGTTGTGGGCCTGATCCCCAGTGGGGGGCATGCAGGAGGCGGCCAATCGATGTTCTCTCTCATCGATGTTTTTCCCTCTCTATCCCTCTCCCTTCTTCTCTCTCTAAAACCAATAAAGGAAAAAAAAATTTAAAAGAAATTACACAAAAGAAAAAAGAATTAGAGTACAAATTAATAAAATAGAAATAGAACCAAACTTTGAGGATTTTAAAAGATTAATACAAATGAGAGATTATTCTGAAATTCATCAAGATAAAAAGAAGGGGGAAAACAAACCCTTCTCAATGGTAAAAATAAGAAACTTGTGACAGGAACCCCAGCCTTCATAAATATAAAGTGCAAAATAATACTGGATAAAATATATAAAATAATACAAAATAAAATAATAATTATTATATTATAAATATTATATTTATTATAATTATCATATTATTATTAACAAATATATAATTTTATGACAAAGTATTTAAAAATTAGACATATAGACAATTATAAAATAAAATTTGCCCAAATTAAAGAATAAATATAAAAATCTTAATGCTTTCATACATATTTAAAAAGTTTAATTTGCAATAAAGTATTATTACAAAGAAAACATTAGGTGCAGTTAGCTTTATAGGTGATTTCTTCTGAAGGAAAACAGAAACAATTTTTGTAAAACTTTGTTGTTTCATAGACTATAAAAAGGGACTACTCCACAACTAGTTTTATGATACCAGCATCTTCCTGAAACTAAAACATAATAAGGACTTCACAAGAAAGGAAAATCAAAGACTACTTTGATCAGAAATCCTAAGCAAATATTAGCAACCTAATTCTGCAATATGTAAAAAGAAAAAGAGATCACAGCCAGGTTAGATTTAATATGGGAATATAGGATATATTAACAATGAATCAGTTTCATTCACAAACTTAAAATAAACGACAAATTTTATATTCATCTCAATGGATGCAGAAAACATATAATTGACTATCAAACATGATGATAAACACTTAGCAAACAAGAACACTTAAGAAAACATCCTTGATTTAATAAAAGGTACTTCTATTTTACTTAATAAACTCACTTAATGGCAACGCGCGCACACACACACACACACACACACACACACACACACACCAAAAAATAGAAATAAAACAAGAATCCCTGTTATGATCACTTCAAAATAGCCCTAGGGGAAAAAATATAGAAAGAGATAAAATAATTGTCAAGCACATTATTAGAACCAACAATTTGGTTGGTAAAGTAATTCATATGAAAAACAAACTTGTATAAACTAGCAGTAAAAAGTTATAAATACAAATTTAAAAATAAAATAACATGTAAAATAAGTATGAATAAGTTTAACGATACTATGCAAAACTTCTAGACAGAAAACTATAAAATATAAAAGAGATTTAAAAAGAACTAAATTGAAAATGAAAGAAAATTTCAATCTGGTAACAACATTCCTATTTAAACACACACACACACACACACACACACACACACACACACACATACACACACACACACAATTTGACATCTTTTGAAAATGCATACCAGAGACATGCTTCTTAAACTCTAACTTGCATATGAAACATCTGGGGAAATTGTTAAAATGGACATTGATTCAGCAGGTTTGAGTTGGGGTCTGAGATTTTGCATTTCTAATAAGTTCCATGATAATTATGTTTCTGGTTTGAGGGCCAAGGTAATAGAGTATCATGATCTCTGGGGCACTCACTGTAAGCATTTGGTGGAAAAGAACCAGGGATACTGATCTGTCTACAATGTTTGATGTCCAAACCAAACAATGACAAATTGCTCCATTCAAAACACCAATCATATACCTGTTGAGACACACTTATAAATTGACAGTCTCAACTGAACAATGAGAAAGCTGATATCCACAAATGTTCAGTGATTTGTTCAAGGTTACAAGCTAGCTCAGTTGCACACTCCAAGACCAGAACCTAGGGATCTTGCTTTGCACACTAGTGATCCTTCTGTGAAACAAAAATTGCATCAGAACCATTTAACGAAAAAAGCAAGGGAGACTTGATTCAATAGAATTGCAGTAGGATTCAAGACTTGCAATAGGGGAGAGAAATGGAGTTCAACTCTACTGAAGTAAAAGGTGGAAAGATTTAAATTATGGAGTAGGGTAATGGAACATTTTTTCCACACTGGAAAATGTTAGAGGGGAGATTGGTCAATATGATGTTTGCTAATTGTAGCTTCTTGAAGTTAGGGTCCTTCTCTCCCACAGAGACTGGGGGATATAAGGACCATATCTTTTTTTTTTACATTTCAAAGACATGGTTCTCAGATCCTTGAAAAAGACATTTCTGGGTTGCAGAAGGTTTATATCTCAAAGGAGCAGAGAAAGAAGTCACAATTGCAAGATTTCTAAATTCAATGCTCTAAGCAAAGGGAGGTCAGTCCTCCACAGTTACAAAGAAGCCCATCAAAATCCAGCTAAGCTAAAGAGAACATATCAGTACCATCATTCAAAACACTGCCTTCTTATTTTACCCCTCTCTTCTTTCCTCCCTTCCTTCCCTACTCCCTCAACCCCCTTCCTTATTTCCTTTCTGCTTTTATTCTTTTTACATTTCTCCTTTGCTTCTTTTTCATCTTTTTTTTTCCTTTCTCCTTTGTCTTTAAAAGCTACACACACACACTTTTTTTTTTCAGTTAGAAAACATAAGAAATGCCATTCTTTAACATTTCTTTTAAAAAATTTTTTCTTTATTGATTTTTTTAGAGAGAGAGGAAGTGAGAGGGGGAGAGAGATAGAAACATCGATGAAAGAGAACATTGATTGGCTGCCACCTGCATGCCCCCCAATGGGGATTTGGCCCACAACCTGGGCATGTGCCCTGACTGGGAATTGAACCAGCAACCTCTTGGTGCCTGGGTCGATGCTCAATCACTGAGCCACACCAGGCAGGCATTTTTTATTTCAAACAATTAATTTTTTTTTCTTTATTGATTTTTTTAGAGAGAGGGGAAGGGAGAGGGAGGCCATTCTTTATTTAGAAAAGGCAATGCCATTTAGTATCAAAGACAGGTAATTGGTTGTATAATACCCAGTTGTAATTTCAGTTAATGAAATAGAAGAAATTGTTCCAAAGTCTAGATTATAGCCTTATACATCACCTCTTCCAACTGTCCTTACAGGTTTCTCTTTCTTACCACTCTGCCAAATTTAGTTGCTATTCCCCAAAATACATGATACAACATCTGTGGTAGCTCCTACTGAGATTCATTTAGCCAGATTTTCATTAAAATAGCTACTGAATTGACTCAATAAAATGTTGCTTATCTTAATAAAGCTCTTTAGAGCTTTGCAAATTTGCATTTAATACTCTTTAGTGTCGTTACAGCATTAATAATCTGTGCCTAAAGAGCGATTAAAAAAAACTTTATACTTTCTATTTAATAGAGGTAGCTTCATAACCCTCCATTTTCATGCAACTTGGACTTTAAATGTACCGGACAGAAGCTCAAGGGAGAATATTCATATGCAAAACATGGTCAAGTCTCAATGGAACTGACTTTGGCTGAATGAATCAGAGACTTCTAAAATATCGGCCTCTCCACATTATTCTGACCGGGAAAATAATCCACATAGATTGCCTCAACCCTGTAGCATGTACCTTCAACATCTCCTTAAGAAGAAATGGCTTTTAATTTCCTTGAAATCTTCTCATTGTTAATGAGAATGAAAGAGGAAGAGAGCAAAGAGGGGAGAGGATGGACGAGTAAGTAGCTGAGTTGATACACTGGCTGCTGTGTTTAGACAAGTCTTGCACATCCAAGTAGTAAATGAATAATTAAAGGAAGTAACAAAATGATGAATGACAACTGGTGCCTTGATTTCATCTCTTTACATCTGGTTTTCCCTGGCGCACTCTAATTTGTAGAATAAGAGAAAAGATGCTGACACATATTTCAAGTCCCGATTTCAAATAACCACAGAGGGTTTCCCATTCCCAAAAGCAATTGTGCCGAAGGAATTGTGTAGTAATTTAGACGTATCGAACAGTGATCAGGAAGGCTGATGCAGGGACCTCGTATGTGAATAGTCTTTTAAAGATGGTTTATAGTGTAGCCAAAACACAATTCTAGGAAGTGTCTGTGACTTTCCTGGCTGCAGAACACAATGCATTTGGGAGAGTCATTTAGACTTTGATAGCTTAAGATCCATTTAGATGAAAGTAAAGGTGTGTGAATAAAGGGGAGAAGGATAGCATAGAGATCCCTCCACCAATGAGAAAACACTCAGGCTTCTGCACTTTTCAAGGTTGTGTGCTGCCAAAATAGTGCCTTTAGGTCTTCCCAGGGCTGCTTGAAGCAAAGTCTCAGATTTCCTATAAGATCAAGGCTGATTTTTCCAATTCAAAGATGCCTAATGAAAACAGAAACAAGCCTTTCTAGCCATCTTTCTTCACTCCCACACAGTACCATCTCCAGCCAATCAGCCACCATCATTTGTCAGTAAAACATAACAGAGACATTAAGGAAAAAAAAAAAAAAACACACTCAGAAAACAAAAAAAAAAATCAGAAGATGAATACATCAAAATTGGAGCAGGACAATAAAAGAAAGTGCTTTCAGTTGCAGAAAAGGGCAGTCAGTGGGGACATGCACTGTAAGAATGTGAGATGGATGATAAAAATCTTCAAACAGGAATGTGAGTGAACAGCACATCTATGGATTGCCTACAAAAGAGCAAAGGCGAAAACAGCTTTAAGTCCAGGCTCTGGGGAGATGACCCGTCAGAGGAAGGCAGCCTCTGGGATCCACAGAGCAGGGAAGAAAACAAAGCAGCCATTTAAGCACAGAGGAGCAGGAACCAGGATTGAAAATAAAAATAACAAGTAACAAGATTTATAAAAATAGTCTAGCTAAAGTAAGTCCTCGGAAAAGAAGGGCAATAAAAGGTCCAGAAGAGGATTAAATATCCTCTAGACCAGTTCACTTATGTAATTTATCAATTAATTTAAAGAAATCAATTGAAGTTCAAGAAAATTGTGTGGCTTTGACTTACGTTATAACGTATTTTGTGCTATTGATTTTTGCACTAGTCAAACATGGACTTATGTTGTCATGTTTACTGGGCACTGTTACTATTTCTAGTGATGGATTGAAAAGGGGACCCTCAAAATGTCTGCCCAGCAGGATTTTGGGATTGCTGTGGGCCAGTGAATGCTTTATACATTCTATTTTCTTCATTTTTAATGGGAGTGTTTAGCAGTTATGATGATCCTCTTCTACCAGTGTATCCTGCGTGTGTGAGGGTGGGAAGAGGTCAGGGGTTAGGGTATATGACTAGGGAACAAATAACTTGACAATTTTGCTTGTTGATTTTCTAGAAATAAGGACCTGCTGTAGAGACTATCACAAGATCTTAGATTATGAGCCTAGGGCTATAACTAAAGGGGATTTCTCTTGAGAGATGGAGGGAGGTAAGTAGGAGGGATTATGTCATTCAAGTGAGACAAGAAGGGTAGATCTGTGGTACCCTGGAAGGTTGCAGTTTTGTTTCTTTATATTGACTTCCCCTCTCTGGGGGAATAATTACACTTCCTTTCTCTCCGGCCACAGTCCTGGCCATATGTCCTGCTTGACTGGTGAAATATGAGCAAAAGTGACGAATAGCACTTCTGTCAAATGGTGAACGAACAGCCAGTGGATAGCTGGCCTTGCCTTTCTTTCATTTGCTGTAGGATTTGCAAAGCATGCATCAAAGTTAACCCTCCAACAATGGTCCCTGAATAACAACGTAAGCAAAAGCATCCTTGCTAAACCTAGCCAGAAGTGTTGCACATGCAAAGAATAAACTCTGTGCTGTTATCTAGCGAGATTTGGGGGTTGTTTGTAATCCAGAGATATCTCTTGTGTCCTACCTGATTGAGAAAGATAATACAGATATATTTACAATAATCTGGGGGTGCCTTAGTGGTTGGGCAAAAGATAACCAGGGTAAAGTAAAAATTAATATACAATCTATAGAGTACTATTCCTTAAATCCTTTGTTCAGTATCCTGATCTTTTCTGGTCATATTGATATATGAATAACTTCAACAAGGTATATCATCCCAAATTGACAGCCTATCAAAGTATTTTTGGGGACCAAAATAATAGTAATGAACTCCATGATATCAAAGGGGGGATATCTGTAATACTTTCAACAATAAAGATAAGCTCAGTTAAAAAAAAAAAAAGTGGAAAATGAAAAAGAAAGAAAGCCATGAGATCACATAGGTCTAATCGGTGAAAGGCTTTGGATAAGATAACTCTGAAAAATTCAATTGGAATCATAATAGTGTGAGTTGAGGGCTAAATAATCTAGAAAATAATGCCAGAGTTTAAATGAAGCAAGATCATATAAATAGGAATACACATGCTGATTTGTCAGGGGTAAGAATGGTCAAAGGCCACGGATTAACCAAAGTCTGTGGTACATCTGAACACAGCGGAAGGAAAGTCCTTGTTGAACAGTTTACAAAAGATTGTCAGGCTTCTCTCAGGGATCTTTCGATCTGAGAAAATGCTGCAGTATTAGAAGTCAACGCCCAGTACATTGAGCTAAACAATCTCACTTCTGTATAATTAGAAAGCTTCACTCTGTCTAACGGAAGATGGTGATGTGTCCTCGAGCTGAATTTCTAAGCCAAGAGAGTCAGGGAAGACAAGTAACATTAATAAGTCTAATGCAATGCAATATGGCACAGTAAAAACAGCATAGGTTTGGGTGCCAGAAAGCCATGGATTTGAATTCAAGCTCCACAATTATTAACAAATATGCTGAGCTTCACAGAGAAAAACAGCTATCTAAAATCACTTCTTTGAAAATTTAGAAGTGCTGTATACACGTTGTGCTTATATATTTTTCTTACATTTTTATTTTTGTCAAATTATGCAAAAGTATTTTAGTGTAAAGGACATGTGTCCTTGATGGAACAATAGATATAGAAATGTATTTAATTTTAGAATAGCTCTGGGGAAATCCCAGGAATTTAATTGTCAATGCATTAGCTCTTGAATATTTCCCTTTATTTTCTCAATCTCTCAAAACTAAGGAGTAGGTGGCTTCTAAGAAATACTCTCAGGTCCATTATACAGTTACCCATTACATAAAGAATGGTCTTAGCCTTGTAGACAAGGAAGCAACATACAATCACTGAGATAAATAGTGACATCTAGGATATTTAATTTGTTTCAACACAGGAATCTGTGACTATGTCTTGGTATAGAAAAACTTATTTTTCTGTTGAAATAAAGTTCTCTCTTCTCTGAAGAATGTAGATTTCTGGAGAACCTGGCAGTCCCCTAATTAGTTACAGAATGAAAATGGGAGCGAACGAAAGGCTGAAGTTCAGTCTTTTTAGTTCAGTTTCTGTATGCACTATGTCTACAGAGCTGTCAGAACCTATTTGCACCAATACATGAAGAAAATAGGAACTGTAATATCCCCACCTCCTTCTCAGGGACTGGGGGAATGTAATAAACATAGCACATATAGTTGCATATGTAGAATGTACACATGCAATATGTATAAAAAAGAGCCGAAATGTGTAAAAGATCATCACCGTTTTCTTCACCTGAGACTGAACTAAACTGAGATGGAGGTAAAAGACGAATTCTGAAATCCATCCAAACAGGTTGAGTTTCTTTTTAAGGTTTCAAATTCTACATGCTGAAGTATTTTTGCACATATGTTTTTACCAAAAACCATAAAAGTTTATTCCAGAAGCATGACAAGAAAAACCTGTGTATCAAAATAATGTACAGATAATTCTCAAGAAAGTGAGCAGAAAATAATATCCATTCCCAATGATTTCAACGGAGGAAAGAACTATGATTTCTTTTGGTTTTATTCTCTACATAATTTATCAAGACTGTGAATGCAGTAAGAATGGAATAATAGATGTTTCTTGAATATAAAAACACATGAGAGCTGATAGCATGGCTTACAAGAGTAGTCATACAAGCAAGTAAGGACTATGGACAGTTCATTATCGATGACTCCTCTAAAGTCGAAGATCATGGGGATGTGACTCTCCTAAATCCCTTGAATCTGTATTTCTTTACTTTCACTTTCCTTCTAATGACATAAACTAACAAGACCCTTAGGTTTATTCAAAATTTTGACTCTGTTCTTCCTTCAGCTTAGTGTTTGTAGCTAAAATTCTTTTGGCTTTGTTTTATTCCTGGTTACTTTGGGTTATCTTGAGGCACAAACCAATGGTCTACTAGTCAGGTGCCCAGCCAGATATGTTCCAGCTCCCCATTAATAAGCTCTGTGGACACCCAAGATTGGGCTGAGTTTTGATTCTTCTGCTATGGATTGGAGTTTTTATTTTCTGAGTAGCTGTGCAATTACAAGCCTAGTAAATCCCATACCAGTTTTATTATGCTACCCATTCAACTTAACATAGACTTATTTCCCTGCTTTGAACTCCTCCACTGATCCTGGAGTCCTCCCTCTGATGTAACTTTCTTCGCTGTGCCTTCACATCCTGCACAGCACTGGAAGCTGTCTCTACTGGGACACAAACATTTCGTTTCAATTAGTCACTGGCTGTATTACTTTCCTAGGTCCATTTGAATATCACAGGCTAGGTTTTTTAAACAACAGAAATGTATTTTCTCACAATTCTGGAGGCTAGAAATCCAAAATCAAGATAGTGGTAGGCTTGGTTCCTTCTGAGAACTCTGAGAGAAGGATCTGCTCCAGGCCTGATCCCTTGGTTTGTTAAGGCTGTTTTTTTCTGTGTCTTTTTACTTCACTCTCCTTCTATGTCTGTCTCTGTGTCCAAATATCCCCTTTTTATAAGAACGCTAGTCATACTGAATTAAGGCCCACACAAAATCCTCACTTTAATTTGATTACCTGAATAAAGACTCCATCTCCAGAGAAGGTCATATTCTCAAGTACTGGGGGATAGCACTTCAACATAAGAATTTTGATGGGGTACAATTCAACTCCTAACACCAGTTATAGTTCTAAATTGATGATACTAATAACATGGGCTTCACTTTCTCATCTTCTTTTGATTGAGAGTGAAGGATATACTTTATGCTAAGTAGAAGCCAAATATAATCTAATGATTCAAAGGTTAAACATCTATATCACTGCATTCCACCCTCCATCTACTTTGTCACCTTGGCATGAGAAACAACTCTCCTGTTTGGTCTTATTTTGTTGCGATGATTACAGTGTCAAGATTAGATGGCTAAGAAAGTTAACATGGAGCAAGAAGGTATGTAAGTTGAATATCTATATTAGCAGAATATCTAAGATAACAAAAATAAATATTTTCTCATACCAATTTTAATAAACTTTTAAATTTACAGTTGTTTATACTTACGGAAAATGTACAAGAATAATATTGATAGTTCCCCTATACCTCTCACCCAGATGCCCATATTAATAACATGTTACTTGAATACTACAGAATATTTGTTATGACTAAAATGCCAGCTTCAGCAAAAATGCTATTAACTACAGTCTAAACTTAATTTGGATTTCACCATTTTACCTGTTTTGTTCTAATGACTGTTTTCTGTTCTAGGATCCTATCCAGAATAACGCATCACAGTCTTCATGTCTTCGTTCTTTTCAGGTCTGTGACTGTTTCTCAGACTTTCCTGGATTTTCATGACTATCAGTTTTGAGGAGTCCTGGTAAGGTGTTTTGTAGAATATCCCTCAATTTGGATTCTTCTGATGTTTCTCATGGCCAGACTAGGGTTATGGGTTATGGGACAAATGCCACAGAGGTAAAGGGCTCTCTTGTCACATCATATCACCTGTGTTTGTTATGAACAATACTTACCACTGATGATACTGACCTTGACCACTTGGCCTGGTTTCTCCACTGTAAAAGTACTCCCTCTCTTTTTTATGCTACTCTGTGGAATTGCAAAGTGGGGTGTGCTCAAGCTGATTTTTAAAAGATATTTATTTTTTCCTCTAAAACTTTTATACTAGATGATCCTTTCTCTTCCACTAAAGTAAAATCAAAGTCTGGGCTTAATTCATTCAATTAAGACTGCTCAAATATTTATATATATATATGCAAATATTTTAGCCAAAGAAGATTCCTGCAGAATCCAGAATAAATATGTAGAAATGCATTATGTTGTTCTGCTTTCCCCACGTCTTTTTTCTTGACTATGAAACATTTTATAGCACTTGCTAAGAAATCAACAGCTTTTAAGTCTTTGGTGGACATGATGCCTAGACTGAGCTACACAACTTCAGCATTCTCAGCTGGTAATGACTCTTTTGGATGACTGTATTTTCCTGACAGAACAAGGGTAGATATGCACGGACAAAATCACAATTTCCCTCAGGTAGCATAAAGGAGGGCTTTTTCTCAGCCTTTATTTACTACACTGATTTCTTGTGCCTAAATACGTTAATGCATATTTTCAATGAACTAGAGGCCTGGCTTTTTGTCAAAGCAGAGAAGATACCCCACTTGTATCAACAACACAGCTTTCTTCTTAGAAAAAGAGTAGTTTTAAGATGCACATTTTCTCATTTTCCATTTAGTCTAATTGAAGAAAACGACATTATTAGGTTGGGCCAAATTTTGGTGGATTTCTTTCCAAATAAAATAGTCAATAGTCAACAATCCACATCACTCAAAGTGCAGAGTTCATGAAAAAACTAAGAAGGTAAACTGATTGTGTTCAGCCTACCTCGAGGCTCTATTCATTATAGTCATGGAGCTGGACAAGACAACATGATACCTCCTGAGATTATAGCAGCTGTTCCTGTCCTCATTCTCCACATGAATGCAATGTCTCTGCGATGTTTGGTTATGATACTGGTCTTCTCTAGCTGGTGTCCAGAATTGGGGGGGGGGGTAGCTGACCTAACTTACATCAATTTGATTATTTCTGAGAGATTGAATGTGAAATAAAAAGAATCAAGATTTTCATGTTTAGTTGCAAAGAGAAGTTGAGACAGAGAAGAGCTAATGCACATTTATGATGAAACAGCAGAATGAAGATACATAAATCCCATCCCTTGGGGCAATAGCATGATTATCTTGTCTCTCAGTTTGTATCCTACCTGTCCTCATATAATACCCTGGATTCCATGTTAATTCAATGAGATGCCATTCCTGAGTGTGGTTTCCCATATTTCTGAGCATAATCTTCTGTTACTTGAGTGATCAAACTGATCTTTGAAACCAAAACAACAATACATTTATATAACATTTTACACAGCAGCTTTGGATTTTTTGTTGATCAATGAAATCAAAGACTTTGACCATGATAATGGGATTTTAAAACCTCCAGCCAAAATCATCCTTTTCTTGTCCTGTAGCACAGGACACGTATGTTTCAAGCAAACACCTGTAAAGTTTCAAGAGAAATGCAAACAGCTGTGTGAAGACATGGTAAGAATTTCTTTCTGGCTCTTTTATAAAGATGGGATGTCCTGCCATTGCTGTGAGACTACAAGTAAGTTATCTCAGAAGAGAGTATATATCTTAACACCTGTGGGGTTGAAATCCAAAGGATAATATCATGTCCCCTAGGAAATTTAACTTACTATGACTGATTCCAAAGGCTTGCCTACACCTGGCTAGGGAGTATTTTTGCATTAGAAAATAGTCAAATGCCAATCTCCTCATTCTTAAGGTATTTCAAAACCAACTTGGATTTAAATTAAACTATGCAGCCTTCAGCTGTTAGTTAGCAACTACATTATTATGAAATACTATATTGTGTTTGTTCTGATAATCAAGATTTTATGGAGGGGGAAGCCATATAAAGCACATGAATAATTCTTCAGCATTACCTAACTACTTAATATTCTGTTGCTTCTGTGGATGAAATTTTACATATTAATATCTAATAGAATTTATTAATAATATAATATTTTTATCTTGAAGTAATGCCACATTACCTCTCGATAGATGCATTTACTATATTAGTCCACACCCCTGGCAGACTTTCACATCAGGGAGGTAACATTTTATAATGGGATTGGGTCATAAGCTTTAAATTTGATTTACTTGACTCCAAGTCCTAACTCTGTCATTTACTAGGCATGTGACCTTGGGCAGGTCCCTTAATTTATCTGTCTACTAAATTTTCCATCTGCAAAGTGAGGATAACCTGGTTCTTATATCAGAAAATTTGTGTGAGCATAAAATAAGATAACATTAGAAAATATTTAAAATAGTATCTGACATTGTGACCATGACAGAATTTTAAAGTTTCTATTTAGGGTTAGCATACTTATTTTCAATAACCTCTTTCTTTTTGGGTAAAAAGGTAGAATTGGGATAAAAATATTGCATATAGGAAAGAAAGGGGAGAAAAGAGAGGATGACTAAGAAGACAGGTAGAAGGGAATGAATGTAAAAATGACGGGCAGGTCCAGCCAGCGTGGCTCAGTGGTTGAGCGTCGACCTATGCACCAAGAGGTCGCTGGTTCGATTCCCAGTCGGGACATATGCCCAGGTTGTGGGTCCCATCACCAGGGGCTAGCCAATCGATGTTCTCTCTCATTGGTGTTTGTATCTCTCTCTCCCTCTCACTTCCTCTCTCTCTAAAATCAGTAAAGGAAAAAAAAAAGTTTTTTAAATAGATAAATAAAAATGGCAGGCAGAAAGCTTTGCAGAATGATGAGAAGTGAGTTGAAGCGGTTTCCCCAAGAAACCAGGGTGAACGTTGCTGACCTCGGGAAGGTCCCGCACTTACTACGTGCTCCATGTTTACAGATTGCAGGAATGAATTCATATTAGTCAGATTTCTTCTTCTTAACTGTGCTTTGACTATCTTCTTTCCTTTACACTTTGGTGGAAGTAAAAGGTTAGGAATAAAGTAAGGTGTGAATGGACAGGAGGCTAATACCTTCTGAGGGGGAAAAAAATAATAATATAAAAGTAACCCGAACACTTTTGAGAAATAAGGTAATAATGCAGCTGCAGTCTCAAATAGTGCACACTGAATTTCTGAGCTTTTTAAATTCCTCTTTTAAACTATGCCCATTAGTTATTAAATAAGTTAGAATAAAGGCTGACAAAATGTGGCATTTGAAACAGCAGAAGTTCAAGAGTGCAAACGATGGCAATCTACTATAAATGGCAGAGATGGGAATCCATCTTCCTGGGTGGTCGCAGGAGTGCTGTTTTCGGTGTGCATTAAAGCGCTGGTCCACTTCATCTTGTTCCAACATAAATCTCTTTCTCAGTGGGAATAACAGTGTCACTACAAAGAAGCACTTGGTTCAAAAGATGAAGCAAAATTAATATGATCCAGAGACGAAAACCAAAAGAAAGTGAATTAATTACGTAAATCTCGTTAATCTAATTGATGATGCATTTTTGATTCAGGTGAGCAGAGATGCAGCATTCATGAATATTTGTGAACTATCATTGAAAGGATCAATCGTGGAAGGAATTAAGAGGTACACAATAGAAAAATGGGAAGTATGAGAACTAGTTTCTACGGGAAAGTTAAAACTTAAGTCAAAGTGTGTCAAAACCAGCATATAAAATTCATAGCTTTGTATCTAGTCCTATTAGCAAAAGTTTTGGATTGTCATAGATCCAAGAGATAGAAATCTCAACATTGTTACATTAAAATCATTTCTAACACTCCTTCCAGTTAAAAATTTTTTAAAAAAGAACTTTTAAAACCCTTCAATTAGAAACTGTGGGTGTAAGAAAATTTGCACCTATCAAGGCAATTATTGCATTTAGATAGATGGATACTCTATCAGCATACACTTGTCAAGTACTCTTTTCAGTTATCTTTTCAAAACCTTTAGTCAGGATTCTATATTTATCAATGCATACTGGGTCCTAATAGCAAGTCATAATTCAATTAATTGTAATTGATATGAAATCCAAAGCATAATTCTGTTTAAAGATTTAATAGCTATAAAAGTTTGCCCAAAATGAGAGATGAGAAATACAGTCTCATTTCTGCCTTCATTTAATATTCTCAGAGGAGCTTTTTAATGCTTCTCGTGTCTCATGTGTGAAAATAGATTGGAGATCATTCTACATTCTTGTCTTCAATAATGTAACAACTATACAAATCCACCAGTCACATCTCCTGCTACAGGAAATAGATTGACACGCAGCTCAGCTGCTGCCTTTTGGGACCTGCCATCACATTCATGAGGAGATCATACTTCTTGTGGGCTGCTCCTACTTGATGACTCTGCCAAGCGGGGACACTAATGCAGCCCATTCCTGCAAGAGAGGGAACCCCTCAACTGGGAGATTTGGGCTTGAGGACACCTTATTGGACTAATTAAACCTTCCTTGGAACTGTGCCAGAGTCCAAGACATTTCTACTCAATCATCCTGTGTTCTCCTCTCCTTCACAGTTGTCAGAACTGCAGCTCAGTCTGATTGCTCCTCACCTTCTCTGACTTCATGTTGAATAGGCATTTTCCCAATATAACTCGTGCACCTCTAATTCCATTCTGGATTTTGCCTCTAGAAGGAAATTAAATAACACATTATTTTTGATAAATCAGTCTTGATAACTAATATAGCTGGATGAGAGATTTTAGCTTAATATTATTCTATATGATTTAAAGAAAATCAAGTGTTGCATTTAATATATTCAATAATTCATACCCTGGAAAATTACTGCAGTCCTACTGTATGTTAGATGAGGATATGACCTCATCCCTCATGGAATACCTTCACATAGCTCATGTGGTCTCATAGTTGGAATTAAAGTTGACCCTTGAACAAAGTGGGGGTTAGTAGTGCTGACCCATGTGCAGTGGAAAATCCATGTACAACTTTGACTCCCCCAAAATTTCAGCCATCCTTCAGTATCTGTGGGAGATTGCTTTCAGGACCTCTTGATGATATCAAAATCTGAGGATACTCAAGTCCCTTGTATAAAATGGTGTTTTGTTAACTCAGCCTTTACCACCACCCTTACCACCCCCATTGGTACAAAAGAAGAAAGCAATGCTTAGAATTTGGATGTAGTTCCATTTGGTAAACACTTCAGATGTGATACTTGAGGATACTGGAGGGCTGACTGTATATTTATTGAAAAATATTTGCAGATAAGTTAACCGATGCAGTTCAACAGTTCAAACCCATGTTGTGTAAGGGTCAACTGTACTTCCTTGGTAAGAATGTACAACTCTGATTTTTATGATGGCAAAAGTATCTGTAATCAGAGGGAAAAAAAAACCCAAGATCCTTATTTTATTTTATTTTTTATGTTATTGCATTTTTTTTACTTTATTTATATTTGTGTCTGTGGCTTATTTAAGTGTAACAATGAGATACTTAAATAGAAATGTCCTATTAAGCTTCCCTTTACCTGGACGATGTAAATGAATATCAGTCTTAACACCATCTCTTCTGCTCCAATCGAGTTCTCTGCAAAAGTATGATAAATGTTCCTTCATAGCAGAATTTCTTAACCTTGGTGCTATTGATCTTTGGACTATATAATTATTTGTTGTGAATGACTGTTCTATACATTATTGGTTGTCTAGCAGCATTCTTGTCCTCTACCCACTAGGTGACCATAATAACCCTCCAGATATGACAATCAAAATGTCTCAAGACATTGCTAAATATCCCCCAGGGAAAAAAATTGCTTGTTTGAGAGCCACTGTTGTGTGTGTGCGTGTGTATATAGGGTGGGGTGTGTGTGTGTGTGTGTGTGTGTGTGTGTGTGTATGTGTGTGTCACCCAGGTTTGAGGAATTATATGCACCTTCTCTGAGACCAATCCACTTCTTATTTTATACTTGATTCTGTGTTATGCTCTTGGTTCTGTGTTTTTCTGTTTTGGATTTTTGAGCTGAAAACTTATTTATGATTGGTCTGATTCCTTATTTGTGTCAGGAAGAAAAATCCATCAAAGATCATTTTGGCTTACTATCTATATTTCCTAAGGTTCAGAATTTCAAATAACAATATTTTGATCAATTATATTTATTTCTATTTTCTTTAACTATTTATTTTATTATCAACTATTTATTGAGGTTCTCTTATTATGCCATCTCCGTACAGTCTACTAGAGACATGTGAGTGAACAAAACAAAATAAAATATTCTGCCCTTGTAGAGTTTGTATTCTCATGTACCTGGGAAAGTATATGGGAATGGTCACTCTCATCAGTGTGTGCCAGCTGGAACCATATCCTAAGTCTCAACAATGCTTTCTTTTTTCACACTGATGAGGTGACAGGGATGGTTGTAAAGGCTGGATTATGAGTAGAAAGGTGTTGAAGAAGGTGTGTTTATGATTATATTAAATAGAGAAACAAAAAATAATTTCCTCATTCAGTACTATTTTAGAAACTCTTCACCCATTACTTGAAAAGTCAATACTGAACCCAGCCAGTATGGCTCAGTGGTTGAGCGTTGACCCATGCACCAAGAGGTCGCCGGTTCGATTCCTGGTCAGGGCACATGCCCAGGTTGTGGGCCAAATCCCCAGTGAGGAGCATGCAGGAGGTGGCCAATCGATGTTCTCTCTCATCGATATTTCTATCTCTCTCTCCCTCTCCCTTTCTCTCTCTCTAAAATCAATAAAGGAAAAATAAATAAATAAATAAGAAAAGAAATGTCAATACTGATTTCCTCTGTTATCCTGGTTAATTTCATCCCTTGCTCCTACAGCCTCTGGCTTTGCTTTTTAACCATTTTTAAAAATACCATTACACATTTGATCAGTAAAAGAAGATAGAAACCTTCATGTACCTGGAGAAAGGATGATAAGGACGGACATGGATTGAAGCAGTCATGGATTGCACTTCTGCAGATTTGAAATAACTGCCCTCAGGGTAATGTTATCACAGAAACACACAAACCAATAATAATTATGATATAAAATGCTACATAATAAAGTGTTTTGTCCAATTTAATTTCTTATTTCACATTTATCAAGGAAAAACATAAGCCTTTCTCCAAATAACACACATAGCATTTATGCATTTTACAGTTTTTATTTATTTTGCCAAATGATAAAGAATTCAATATTAGATTTGTGGAATAAAATCTCAGTCTTAATGAACTATAACTGATAAACATTATTTCACTTCATTCATTAAAAAATCTCTTTCTCTTTCACACACACACACACACACACACACACACACACACACACACACACACATCCCAAAGCCTAGATAAAGACAAAACAAGTGTCATCATAAAAATGGCAACCTAAATCATTCCCAATTTTAGTCCCCCTCAGAAGAAAACCAATAAGCAACTATCTATAGACAAGAACCCACTGTGAAAATCCCAGAACCTGGGGATAAGGCTAAAGCATCCTGCTCACTGACAGAGAGCGAGTAGGACCTCATTAGAAAGGTAAGAACAGTTTACTTTGCTAGCGTCTCCCTGAGGCTGGCACAGTGCTACATGCACTGAGAGAGCCTCATGGGGCTAGACTTTCTCTTTGGGGAAAAGTGAGCTCAAGGTGAACAGCCAGCTTCCAAAGCATTGTGGGAAACTTCACAGGAGGAAATGAAGTTGACAAATCAAAGACAGGACTTGGATAAAAGAAACTATAAATTAAAAAAAAAAAAAAGACATTACAACCGATGACATAAAAATTCAAAGGATCATAACAAAATAGTATGAACAATTACATTCCAATTGCAAGTAAGGGAACTGAATAAATACTAATTAAAAAACAAAAAACAAACTCTCAGAAAATAAAAGCCCAGGACCAGATGGTTTCACTGGTAAATTCTACCAAGCATTTAAAGAATTAATACCAATCTTCCTAAAATTCTTCCAAAAACATTGGAGAAAATGGTCATTCACAAACTCATTTTATGAGGCAAGCTTGACCCTGACACCAAAAACAAATAAAGACAATCCAAGAAATGCAAACTACAGATCTAAAACCCTGATGAATATAGATGTAAAAATTATAATCATGATCAAGCGGGATTCATTCCTGGGTTGGAAGGATGGTTCAACATATGCAAACTGGTAAGTGTAATACATCATACTAATTAAAGAAAATGTAAAATCATATGGTTATCTCAATAGATGTAGAAGAAGCATTTGACAAAATTCAACATGCTTTCATGATAAAAAGTCTCACCCAGTTGGGTATACAAGGAATGTATGTCAACATAATAAAGCCCATAATGATAAGTCAGCTAACATCATGCTCAAGAATGAAAAACAGAAAGCTTTTTCTCCAAGATCAGGAACAAGAATGCCCATTCTCAACACCCCTGTTCAACACAGTACTGGGAGTTTTATCCAGAGATGTCAGGCAAGAAAATAAATAAAAGACTTCCAAATTCGAAGGGAAGAAGTAAAACTGTCTCTATTTGCAGATGGCATATTATGTACAGAAAAACCTAAAGCCTCCAACCAAAAAACTGTTAGAACTAATAAATCAATTCTGTAAAGTTTCAGGATACAAAATCAACACACAAAAATCAGTTTTATTTCTATACACGAACAACACACTATCTACGAAAGAAATGAAGAAAGCAATCTTATTTACAATAACATCAAAAACAAGAGCCTGTGATCTCTAGAGTTGTCAAGATAAAGTCACATTCCTTGAAGTTCAGCTAAAAATTATTTTTGAAAAAAGTAGTGTTTAAAAGGCCCTGGTGAAGCACTATAAAATAGCCCATGAGTTTTCATCATTTCTACACAACCATGAATATATTTGTTATCAGATTTCCATGTTCTCTTAAAAAGTATTTTCAAAACATGGTGTGAGATCCCAAAGGAACCATTTGGTGGAAGCTATATTCCAAACTACAGTTATGTGGATATGTGTACTTTTACACTGTTAGCAAGTGGCCCTTTGCTACTAAAAAGAAAGATTTACCGGAGCAATAATAAGTAGCGGTTCTACACATTATTTTCAATCAGCAATTTTTCTTGAATAACTCTCACTGGACAGACCATGATGCACAGCCACTTTGATAGATTCTGTTATGAAGACAGAGAACAGCTATTCCTCCAGGCAGAACAGGCTAAAGGAGAATGTGTAACTGTAGCAAATCCAGAGGGGCGAAAATTTACAATGACTCAAGTTTGGCAGGAATGGTCAGGTCATATGATTCAAATATGAATATAAATAATTGAACATGATTTTATGGTCTACTAAAATACAATAAAGTAACTAAAATGAGTATGCTGTCAACATGAGACTGGTGTAATTAAATAAATAAGATTAATTTGACACAAGAAGCCTTTAAACCTGTTTTATCAAACACATGACATAAATATATATTTTACTGCAGGAAGCAAATAAAATAACACTTGCTTACCAAAAAAAAATGCTACTGGTTATGTGTTATTCAGGAAGTAAATTATAAATAAATTAATTTGTGTTTTTAAGCTTGAAAAATTTAGAATTTTCAAAAATGCACACTCTGGTTTCTGAGAAATATATCTCCAAAAAGTATGACTGAAGCATTTTGATACCCGAGGCTTCTGTTAAATTTAAATAGTATTTCACCCATAGTATGTAGCCTAGGGCTAAGCCTAGAATGGGAATTCTTCTTAGTAATACTTGCCAGTTAATTCTTTACGTGATCTCTCTAAAGAATATCTGCACGTAGTATTTATTTTAATCTTTCAATCTATAAAAATACTTCCCCTATCAATTCCATGCATTATTAATTATTTCTATCACAAAATTAGCTGCCACTTGTAATACAACATCCCCCAAAATATATAGTAAATAAAAACCAAACGTGAAAATGCAGAAGAGAGAATCATTGACTTGGAAAATTTATAACTTATATGTTTATTTAGTATAATATTTTTGAAACAGACAATATATTGATTGAACAACTACCAAAACAAAATACACCATTAGTACCCAATCCAGTTATATAGCAGGGACAAATTATTATTTTAAAGTTATCGGCATTTATTTCTGTTGTGAGACAGATCCTTGACTTTACATTTTGTATTAATAGATGCAAAAACAAACAATCCAGAAACAAATGAGTGGTTGGTCATAAGCACATTCTGCCTTCCTGGGTTAAAGTAGAAGTTTGTCTCTAGGCAGTTACTCCCTCAAATAAGGGATGGACCACACTGGAGACTTATTTAAGCAGCCAGCATAATTCTCAGGGAAGCTTTCACTCCTACCCGAGGAAGACAGATGTATTGTGATGGCTGAACCTGGCCCTTGGCCACATAAAACATTCAGGAGTCAGAGTAGCTGTTTCCCCTAAAGGAAGTAGTGTTTCAAAGATTGATCATTCAGGGACAAATCAAGGCAGCAGGCTTTCATCTAGGGATAGGAAGGGCTTATTTCTCCCTCTGCGTCCAGGGATGGAGCCTGCACTCTAGAGAGGGACAAACAGTTTAATGGACTCCTGAGAAGTGAAAGCTGACCCTTGAGAAATGGGGGGTGACTGGACAGAGTGGATAGAGCAGTGCAGCCAAGACTGTCAGAAAACCTGGTAGAGAAGGAACAGTGAAACCTAGTAACCAGTGTGTGTGTGTGTGTGTGTGTGTGTGTGTGCACGTGTGCACATGCTTGCTCTTATTCATTTTTTGCATTTTACATAATTTCCTTCTTAGATTTCCAAATTTTCAGAAATGTATTACTTTTGTTTTGGGTTTTATCCTATAGTCTCATCCTGGTTTTTCTTTAGTGAATAGGGTATGTGTTTGTGTGTGTGTTTGTGCAGGAGTGTTAGGGGAGGAGGATTCAAGGTAGGACTTTGCTTGTCATGGAATGATATGTGAACATGACTACTGCCTTGGGAGATGGTTTTAAAAGAGTAAAAAGCGGTCATCAGAGAAGCTCACAGTAAGAGTCAAGCAAGAGATGACAAACAGGTACTTACATTTGAAGGTATTTACAGGTGAATTTGTTGAGATATAATCATTCCTGGGAATACAAACAATTACTAAGGCTAAGACTCTGTGAAAACCAGGGCCTTAAAGCCATCACACAGAGAGAAAACACAAGCTATGTTCTACATTATCCAGCTTATAAAGAAACGGGTGATCCCAGAAGGCATGAGAACTAGACATTCACTTTTTGCTTTTAAGATGTTAAAGTTAGAGAGAAGAAAGTAAAATTCAGGCAAGCTCTTTGCCCTCAGAATCCTCCTTCTATTTGCCAATATTTCCCAGAGACATAGCCACATGGAAGGCCCTGTTCCAGCTGAAATTATCCCAACATAGTAATTGCAAAATCTACTATTTCATATATCAGTTTGTTTTATTTGATCACTATTGCATTAATCAGAAATTCCATCTTCACATGGATTAGAATCATAATGGAAGGAGAAAATTTTTGAAAAACATAAACAAATCCAAAGCTTTAGATTGTAATTTCTTTCAGTGTTTGTCTATAGCACTGACTTTTGTTTTGCTATGCCTTGTTTTATTTTCCTTGAATTCAAGAAAGAATTAAAGTCTGTGAATAAAACTATTGACTTTGACTCACATTGAAGGGCCTGTCAGGTAAGCAAACATCATCAGCTACAGGTAAGAGATCTCCTCTGCTTTAGACAGAACACTTATATCTCTATTGCCATCTGTATGTTTTAATAATTTTATTTCCTAGTACTATTCCATAAGTTATGTTTTAATCAAAGTTCAATTTCTCTGTCTTCATATAGAATCTTCTCTTAGACTAAAACAAAACATCTGGAATTAGCACATTATACACACACATGCACATATCACACACATATACACACATCACACATATATACACGTTTCACGCACACACAAGCACATAAACACGTGAGCATGCACATTATTTTGGGACCTGTTTTGATTTCTTTGTTTTAATGCTTATATTTTAATTCCTGCTCATAATGCCCAACTCTGTCTATGAATTAATATCATGTTGATGCCTTAAATGACCTCATATCTTGTAAGACAATTATATACCCCATCAGGATCTACCATTAAAATGTCCTACTGGTCACTTAACCAAAGACCAGTTGGAGGTATGTTGGGCTTGCTAAGGAAAAAGAGGAATTATTGGCTGGAGAAACTGCAGGATGTATTTAATATATACCTTTAAGAAACAGAAGAGTTCATGAAACTCAATTTTGTGTGCTAGATAAGTGGGGTGCAACACAAAGTTTAATAAAGAATAGCATACCCCCTTATTGGCGAGTTTATTATGTTGAACTTTTTCAATTCTCCAAAAGGGTGTGAATCATGTTTACTTGGGATCAACACATATCTTAGAAATAGGTTTGCCTTTCCTACCTGTAGGGCTTTTGTACCAATATTTGAGAAATTACAGAGTATTTGATCAACAACACAGGATGTTACGTAACACTAAGACTATGAGATCCATTCAAAAGCAAGGGAAAGGGTGGGTAAGTTGAGTAGGTAAATAACAATGGAATGCTTTGTTCTATCACATTCCACACCATGCAATGGCCATCTGTCTGTCAGAACATTAGAATAATCTCTTGTAAATGAAGCTGAGATACCAGCTTAAGAACAATAACTTGTGAGGACTGGGCATCTTCCAGGATAAAATATACACCTTAAATAATGGGACAATATACATGGCTGTGTTTTTAATCAGTAGAATTATTAATAGAAAAAAAGGGATGAAGGAGAAATGACCACTTAACATTGCTTGAAGTGGCACACATGAGTAATTTGTTCTTTTTTGCAGGTCCATACTGTCTGGTCCCAAGAGAGAGAATGCTTTCTATTAAACTTTCAGGGGCTCAGACCCCTCAGTGACATGGACAGGGGTCACCCTACCAAGCAAGCCAACAAGATGAGTAGGGATGCTAACCCAGGACAAGGGAGAACTTGAAGTTGAGTGACAAGTATCAGAAATGGCCTCGAGATCAATTACAGTAGCATGAATTTTAGTTCTTCCCACTAAACAGAAAAGTGAAATTGGAAGAAGCCTAGATTAGGCAAATTTATTAAAATACAGTTGGATTTAAGTGGTACAAGGGGTGCACTGTAAAGGGTACTCTGGTTCTCTGCCCACATACTCCTTTTCAAGGCCAATGTACCATCCCCTAGCTTTTAAGAAGATCACCTGCAGAAAACTCTCAGTTGCATTTGTCATTGTAATTACTCTCAGCCATAGGGAACTGACTTGACCAAAATTACATCCCCTCCAAAGGTATCCCTCAGTCACTGTCTGGCTGATGTGGCTCTATAAGGGCAAAATTGTTTTGCTTCAGTTTGAGACAAATCTGAAGGACCATGACAGTTCCTGAAATCCCTGTAAGACAGGTTGAGTCTTCGTTTGCACTCATATTGCAAATACCTGCTCCCTCTGCCCAGTTTTGCCTTCCTTCTTCACTTTCTTATGGATGCATCTCCCAAAAGCACTTGGCAATAAATTCAGTCTACAGAAACTTAATTTAAGACATAAAGAATCAGCCTTATTTGTTTTATCTGTATGTATGAGTGTGTTCATTACTAAGTAGAAATATATGTATTAAACACGAAATATGTATGTAGCAAGTATAATTATGTATATATACATGTATATATATTCTAAATACTTAATGTAGATATACTAAATGCAAACACACTTAATGTGTTTATATTCTAAACATTTAATGTAGATATACTAAATGCAAACACACATCAACTTTAGAATTTATTTCCCATAGTCTTAAATAAAAATTTGTATTGCTTCATTTTATAGTGTGATAAGTACAATTTATCAATTTTTAAAGCATAGATTCCAAACTCAGTTGTACTGTTAATCTAATTTCTAATTTAAAATTCACTCCCAAAATGCCTGTTGATAAAATTCATCTTTATTTAGTTGGCATTTATAAATGTATTTATAAATAAATTGAAGATCACCTGATAGCTCCATAAAATACAGTTTTAATGAAGTCTTTGGAAAACCTAAAAAATCAACATGCACTTTCTATACAATATTAATGAAGTTATTTTTCTGTGATTTTTCTTAGTAATTGCATTTTTCAGAATTATTAATAAAATGGCCCTTTCATACTAAAAAGTGTGAAAACCCATTTCTTTAGCTGCTGAAACTCAAGTGTAGGGAAGAAAAATCAAATTCTAAAACCATCTTAAAGATACACTTTAAATAATTATTTGAAATCATTTTAATCAGAGTTGTCAAATAAATGCATTCTATGTTTTAATCTTAGCATCATATTTTTAATATTTTTTACTTGGAAAAAATAAAAAGAGACAGAAAATGAGTTTCTTTGTAGTGAAATGAAAACTTCAAAGGTGTTATTGATCTTCTCACATCAAATCAAAACGACATTGATTTGGACCAGACAAACTATTGGCAATCAAGAGTAAGTTCAGAGTATTTTTTATGTGAGTTGGTCTAATGAAGAGTCAGATTTTCTTTTAAAACAGCAATTCCAGAAGACATTGTGTCTATAAATGTAGCTTAGCCTAAGGAGCATACTCTAGTACCAGAGACTAAACCTTGACAGACATTTGCTTTTATTAGAGGACTTTGCAGTCCCCTCACAGAGTTAATTCTTCAGTCACCTCCATGAACTCCAGAATTTCCTGTTTATTAGATATGCCAAACATAATCTCCCTTCTGGGAGGATGATTACAAGCATAACACTCTAGAAATCTCTTGATTTTGCAAGGACCAAATTCTTTTTGCTCTGTACTATCTACGGAGATTTATAAATCTGAAGTTTTATATAATCTTGTGACGTCAAGAAATTATAGCACAAAAATACCCATTATTTAAAAGAAAAAATAACTAAAACAGAAAAATATCATATGATTATCTTATAAAACATAGTGAATTTGCTTTGATTACTACTCACATACCAAGTCAAAAGATCAATAACCATTGTTATTATATGCTATATAGTAAATTCTGTGTGGACACTATATTATTGTATATCCACAGTAGTATAATATATATAAATGTATGTGCATACATATATATGTACACTTATATCCATATGTATACTTTCTGCTTCAATTATTATTCATTTCTATCCATTCAACAAATATTGGTGAAACTACTAACAAGGTCCAGGCACTGGGGGCATCACCATGGCAAGAAAGACAGGATCTCTATCCTCATAAAACATACTTTTTTCTAAGAATGGTAAAAGTTAATATTAATGGAAAGACAGTGATGGGCATATATTCTGTGCTGGGTTAACTATTTACTTGTATTATCTGATAAAATTTTTATAGAAGGTTATTGGTAAATATTATAACTGAAGCTTAGAGAAAAAAAAATTCCAGCTGAAATCATTTAACTGACAATAATATGAATACAGGTCTATATTAGCACAAATTCTGGACACTAATTCAATGAGCAATAATTATGGCTATGAGGACATCGAGAATATTTATTAAGCATCTTCACTATGCCAGGCTCTGTAACAGAACTTGGGAATAGACTTAGTTAATTTGACAGATTACCTGATATTTTAGAGCTTACGTTATAGTTGGAAAGATAGAACAATAAACAAGTAAACACATAGATCGTTTTCAAGTTGGTATGCGTTCAGTCAAGAAAACAGAGTAGGTTGCACGTTAGAGAGGAAACTGGTTGTCAGGGAACTCCTCTATGAAGAAATAACATTTGAGGTGAGTCCTGATAGACCTGAAGATAAAAGTCAAGCACGGGTCTCAGAGGGAGATCAAACAGACCCTGAAAAGGGAACAATTTCCCTGTGTTCAAGGACCATGAAGAAATTCAGCACCAGTGGTGGTGAATGAGGGAGTAAGAGAGGGATAGGACATGAAGAAACAGGCGTAAAAACAGATCAAAGTGGGTGGAGTCTTTCTGACTATGGTGAAGAGTGACTTCAGAACCATTATTTATCAATGGAGTCATTGTTACATTCAGTAATAGGCTTATCAAATCAGGGTAGAATGAAACCATGTAGCTGAAACAGCTGTTGATCATAAAAGTGAAGTAACAAATACAAAGAATAAAGAGATGTGATAAAAATTATACTGCCTATATTTGTTGTAAATGGCTTAAATGATTAATAATTAATAAGAATATTAAGAATAAAAATAGAGTTGAATTGGAAGCATGAAGCCAGTCTGCTTTAAAAATGTCAAAGTATGTTCCTTTGTTCATATCACATGTGAGAAATATTCCAAGATATTAAAAAATTATAGAGAAATATAAAAACAAAACAAAACAAAATGTTGAAACAACAGCTGAAGACTAGGCATGTGATAAGGGAGATAAGAGAAAACCCTGAGTCTTATTCATTTGAAATATCAGCTATCAGAAATTGGAGTGGGCAGGAAATCTGAGATTGCACATAATTTAAGTCAACTTCCTTCTGAAAGCTTGGTTGGGGTCAACAAAGAGAAGAGAAAGTTTCCAAAGAGCAGAAAGCTGCAAATGGGATTAGAGAGCCAAGAAAATCCCCCAACCCATCACAAAGCCAGCAATTTTTTTGTAAATCAGCTATATCATGTTTTTGAGGTTTTTTTTTTGTTTTGTTTTGTTTTTTTGCTTACAATGTACTTCCTTTCCTCCGTATTCAGTATAGGCCTTGATAATACATTAATTTGTGTGTTTTAACAAAGAACTTCATCAGTACAAACAAGGATACTATCTTGGTTAAGACTCTATCATTCTAATTGTTCAAAGTTAAAAGAGCAGAGAAAAAGATAAGGCTGAGGTGGTGTCATGTGAAGCTAACTGTATTATATCTATTCCTTGATACAAGTGATATTCTAATGTGGTTGGGAGCGTTTCATCCTTTGATTGACTTAGCCAAATTCTAAGTGTTTCTTACTGGCCTTAAAGAGGCAACCCAATCATAACCAAGTCCCAGATCTCCACAGCTACCAGAGCCTCTCCTTGATGCTCTCAGACACAGGAAGAAAGGTGACCTAAACAGGTAAAAAACATCTGAAACATTTGGAACTTGGCTTCACTGATGATGTCTAGCAAGTTACTGACCAGGAAAGCCAAGATGTATCTTACCAAGAACTAGAATCCTAAATATTCCATTACTCTGTTTGTATTCAGGTGGCTTCTCTTATGATGTATGCAAATACACTTTTCGTTTATTTATAGATGAATGTAATTCAATCATATGGAATTTATATTTGCATATTATACAAAATAGATTTTTATTTGAATAAATAGCCAATAGTAAAAAACTATATATATAATCAATGGCCCACATGTTGCCCTGATAGAGATGAAACATTTATTATTAAAAATTTTTTTATACTGAATACACACATTTTATACTCTGTAGAAACAACTGATTCCAAAATACTACTGTACTTCATTGATTAATTGGCACCAATGCCACACTTGTTTACTGTTTTACTCCAGTTCAACCCTTGTTAATTACTATAATTTTATAATATGCTTTCATGTCTGATCAAGCATGCTCCTATTATTTTCTTTTTTCAAAGTAGTTTTGATTTCTCTTTTCAATTTTCTCCTGTGAACAGCAGGATCTTGACAAGGTCTATCAAATGTCTGTTGGGATTATATGTATGTTTTAATTGCACATAGAGTTTGATAGGGAGAAGATTGATGTGCTTAGACATCAATTTAAGGTATTTCTAGTAGTTAATCATTTCCTAGTCATAGACATGTCACGTCTCTTGTATTAGTCAGGATTCTCCAAAAAAAAAAACCCAAAAAACAAAAACCTCAAAAAACAAGAAGATACATAGAGATAAATAGGTAAAGATATATTACAGAAATTGGCTCACACAGTATGCAGGCCAAGATGTCCCACAATATGGTGTCTACAAGCTAGATAACCAGTAAAGTTGGTGACACAATTCAATCCGAGGCCAAAGGCCTGATAACCAGGAACTCCAATGTCTGAGGGCAGGAAATGGTAAACATCCCAGCTCAAGAAGAAAGAGAGAGGGAATTTACCCTGCTTTTGCCTTTTCATCCCATTTGAGCACTCGATGGATTGGCTGATGCCTACCATATTGGTGAGGACAGATCTTCTTTGTTCAGTCCATTGAAAATGGTGATCTCTCAGACACACTCAGAAATAATGTTGACCAGTTATCTGGGCATGCCTTAGCCCAGTCACATTAACACATAAGATTAACCATCACACCTCTCCCTCCCAAAGTTAGTTCATTTTTGCCTTTCAGTAATTTTTTCTGATCTCTGCACATACAACCTATGCTAAATGTATTTTTTGTTAAATTTATTCCTAAAAACTTTGTAGATTTTTCTATGAGCAGGGTCTTCTTTCTAAGAAAACACAGTTAGTTATGACTTTGTGTTGGAATGCTGTGATGTTTTGTACATTGATTTTGAATGTGGCTGTCTGGCTAAACTAATTTATAGTTCTAATACTGTGTAAGTTTATGTCTCTGTAGTTATTACACGAATATACAAAATATTTAACAAAATAGCCTGAATAAGCAAACAGAAATTTTAGTGGGATACAAAATAGAACTGTAGTTAATGTCATTTTGGTGAAATGTTGATTAACTGGCTAAATTTTGATAAATCTCTAATTATCAAGACATTCTGTCTCCAGAATCACCATTTACAAAGCAATTATATGGAGGGGGTATGTTTACTAGATGTCACGAATGGCAGAGAGTCATACAAGTATACACAGCTCATTTATTTTTCTCTACATTATTTACCTAGCATTATCCCAGATAGTACCTTCATATTAATTCAATGTTATTATATGCAAAATATCGCAAGGACTTTAAATCTGCCAGCTCTGAGAATACCTATATGTCCACAGGCTCATGTACTATGGCTTGCTAGTTTTTATTCATATTTTGATTAAATACCAAAGAGTAAAATAACAATTCAAGGAAAAGCAGAGACACAAAGTCACCTGCAAAGCCTTTTCTGTTTTTGTACCCCTATGATCATTTTCACTAACATTTCTAAAAACATTCACTCCTAAGAGTTTGGGGATCAATGTGTTCCTGTTGCAGAAAACATCAAAGGATGTTAAGGTAAATGAATGAAGCATTTGTGGGGTGCCTGAAGTTTAAAAATGTAGCAACTTCATATTTTGTGACTCAATAAAAAAAAAATTAGATTTCTTTTTCTAAGTGTGACTCGAATGGAATTTTGTGGAGAAAGCATGCTGACATATTGGACTTTGCCCCATTTGTTACTGATGATTATACCTAAGATAATTAAAGGACTAATTGCAATATTTTAGAAGATTGCTGTGTTTGCTGTTATTATAAGCTCATTTAATTATTAGTTACTTATAAATTGCAAATATTTAAAAGGACTGGATAGCCTTTCAGTAGCCAGGAGAGTGGACTAAATAATATCAAAGAGCTCAATCTGTAAAAAATAATCAATCTACTTGGTCTTAAAGAGACCATTCTCCTCAATGAGTTTTCCTTTGGCCTGAAAACTAAAAAAGTTATACCAAAAATTAGATTCACTACAATTTAGCTTTTACATAATAACTGTCAAACAAGTACTTTTTCAGAAAAAAATTAAAATATGCTATTTAGTAAAACTTAAAAATGTTTTATTATTTCAGTCTATAATATTTAAGGAATGATATTAGTTGGATGTCTTTTATTCTTCAAAAAACTGTTATTATTATCTAGTACCTTACATCATCAGCATCGCCTGGGAATTCATGAGAAATGCTGACTCTCTAATACTCCCCTCGACCAACTGAGACAGAAGCTCTGGATGTGGGACCAACAATGTGTGTTTGAAATGTCCTTACAAGGAAATCTGAGAAACACCAAAGTTGAAAAACTTTTTGACTGAGTGATAACCCACTTCTTGAAGGAGCTTACATTCCAGAAGGGAAGATACAAACAAATGGACACCTTGCCAAGAATGGAAATCCAAGCATTCCTTCCGAAAAAGATAGCGTGGAAGAAAAAAGACAATTTTCCCCTCCCATTGTAGGTAGAATTTGTTGACTCCTTAATTTCATAGAATAAAATAATGACGTTCATTTGTTCTGACCCTTTCCAATGATAAGCACTCAAGGACTGCTATTGCTGACAATTCCCAAAGCAGTTTTCAGTTTACAGCTATGAGGGTTCAATCACTGTATTGTTACCTTAGTTTTATATTTTGTTCAAGACCTATCACCACTAGCTTTACCTCCGCTTCCAAACCTACATTTTTTTCTGCCAGATTTTAGAAACTCCTACTCAGAAAAAGCTTAGTACCGCCTACAAAAATAACTTAAAAAGAGGTTCAGAATACTTATTCAGACACCTATGTATGATTCTGGGAATTTATGTTAAATTATATGTCATGATTAGGCAGCATATTTTTTTCAAAGCTCTTCATTTTCATCAGACCATCATAAAATATCTAAAGTCCAAATCCTACTGTAGAGCAGCTATTTGCTAGTTGATATCTCAACCTAGATCTTTTAGGAGTGTCTTAGATCCTTTTTACAAAACTAAAGAAATCTCAGTACCCTGGTTCTTGTGGTGGGAATATAAAAGACTATCAAATTCACTGTTGTTCTCTTAACATTATTAAAATTCAATTAGATGTGTTTCTTTAATGATATTCCAAAGGGCCCATGGTACTTTAACATCTGGCAGCGTTTTTTAATGAGATTTGTGTATGTGTGTGTGTGTGTGCATGTGTGTGTGTATCCTATAAACTGACACAATTAGTCTGGCCCTCAGACCTTGCCTAGTCATATCCTTCTTTATAAACTCTGTGATATCTCACACTGTTCCTCCTGAACTGAGTTATTAGAAAAATAATTTTGTCTTTATGGTTTATCTTTAGCTGACCCATGTTAGGTGAAATAACATTCTGTTGAGTGATTATTACATAAAATATCTTGATACCCACTACATAAGTATGATAAAAATGGAACCTTAAGAATTTCTCCTATTACATTGCCAATATTCATCTTCTCCCTAAGTCTTAATGGCTATGAAACACAAGTACCCAGTATTTTTTATGTTCAGATCATTTAATCACTCATTTTACCTGATAACATCAATATGATGTAGGCACCATTGTCAACCCCTTCCTACAAATGAGGAAACAGAGTTACAGAATGGTTTTCTAAACTACCCAAGGTCATTTGGTTACAGTTGAGCCAAGATTTAAACTTCAGAATTTATGAAAATTCTAGTTCACAGAGTCAATCTTAGAGCTCTAACAATCCAGAATCCATTTACTCTCAACAAAATCAGAACTGGAAATCTGCTGGATTATTTATTTATTTAAATTTTTAAAATTTACATGGGCGAGGAAGTAATTAAATGAATGGTTATTATTTTTCATAAAAAATATATGTCTTGGTATAGCTAATAATTACTTTATGTTTTAAAAATATTAATGCAATTTTTCACAATCAAAAACCTTAACTTCTAACATGACATAAAATATATATTTTAAATATTAATACACTATTATTAAAATAATATGAAACTGGAACATAGCTTGAAATCCCAACGTCAAGGCTATTTTTCATCTTTTCTAAACTTCACACACAAAAACGAACAGCTAAGTGCATTCACAGAATACCCAAAATGGTGGTTCTGTTGTAGACACCTTCATAATCAATTCAGCTCAATGACAAATGGCCCATCAATCAATCAGCCAGACATTTAATCAAAACACACAGTGAAAAATCTATCAAAATAAGGATCTGAAATCAATTGAACGTTGATTATCTGAACACCAAAGGTGCATGAGGTTTGAGTGCAGAGTTGCCTTTTGTCAGATAAAAGATGAGGCTACCTGTTTTTGTTTTTTAAGAACTAGATTGCCCCAAGTTATTCAGAATGAAGTTTGTATCAACCAACTTATAGCCTAAAAAGCAATTATTTATTCTCAAACGTTCAGAAATTGAAGCAGGGAAGAGAGAGAGCAGTATAATGTGTTTTGTTTTTACAAATGTCTGCAGAAACTTGTTAGAAATAGAAAATATTAATCAAAGTAACCAAATGTCAAATATACAGAAAATAAGAAACACGATAAAATAAATTCTGGCATGTTCACCTAGCCCACATACAGGTAGCAAATGTGTGCTTCCTTATCTCAGTTTCTAACAGTCTCAGGCTTTGTTACAAGCTACACAGCTGCAGAAACAGCAATATTTTAGCTACTGTTTTCAAGCTTACTAAACAGTAATAAAGGTTTTCTTCCCAGTTAAGAACTGCTTTGTTATCAATTTGTCAATAAGGCCCACAAACATTTTTAAAGCTGACTGAATATCACTCGATATCTAAACTTCATGATGAATCACTTAATTAGGGACACTTTGCATAATCTAAAATCAATTATTCTCCTTTTGGGGAGTGGCTAAATTTGGAGGTAGGTTTAGATTTCAATTTTAAAATATAAGTGGAAAATAAACTGGCTTCCATGGTTAACAATTCAGTCATACCTTTCGAAAAAAATCTATAAATAGCATTGTTTTCTAGCTTAATTTTACAATATTTTAATAGTGTGCAATATTACCTTGCAAATGATTGTCTTGCAAATCCAGCCACAAGAATTAAAGAACAAAATGTAAAGGAACTTCAGTTATTCCTTTCTGGGGCACTATGAGGGTCAGGTACATTTCTCAGTTTGGGTCCCTATTTTAAACCCTGTCCACCACCATCACACTTTGTGGGATTCCCATCACAGCACCTCATCAAAAAGTTACTATCAACTTTTCCTTGCATTAGAATTTTATGGAAAACATCGCTGTTATCCAAGCTGAATTCAAATGAACAAAGAATGTTGACAAGTTTCTTTACTCATGTGAACAGCTTATACCTTCAAATAGAAAGGCTTTCTTCAGCTTAATGTCATTTCCACTGGGTTTTGATGCTTATCCCCAAAAGCTCATTCCCCATATAGTTTCTATGGTGTCTTTAAACAAAGATATATTAGCATAACATTGATGACCATTTTCCTTCACTGTTAGATGGTCAGTCAAAAACCATGGTTCTGTTAGTGCATGATCAGTGCATCCAGAAAAATTAGTGAAAGACCTTATTCTAAGCCTCAACCTTCCGCAGCTTATTTTAGTAAGCACTTCCATCCATGTGTTCTCCAGTAGAGAACTCTCATTTTATTTATCCCAGATCACAAGAGTAGTTTGAAGTTTGTTATGCTATTTTCTACTAAACTTGCCATAACAATGTTTCTCAGTTTGTGTTCTGAAAGTGTACTAATGAGGGCGTAGCAGTGGAGAGAACAGTTTGATATAAAGGAGCCACCCAAGATTAGTGCTACAAAAGAAGCCAAGCATGCCCTGGCTGGTTTGGCTCAGTGGTTAGAACATCAACCCACCATGGACTGAAGGGTCGCAGGTTTGATTTCCAGTCAAGGGCATTTATCTGGGTTGCATGTTCAAGCCCCGGTTGTGTGGGAAGCAGCCAATCCACGTGTCTCTCTCACACTGGTGTTTCTCTCTTTCCCTTCCTCCCTCTCTCCCTCCCTTCCTCCCTCCCTCCCTCCCTCTCACTCTACCTAAAAATCAATGGAAAAATATACTCGAATGAGTTTTAACGACAACAAAAACATTTGGCCTTGCAACCACTGATTTTAGATTTCAGATGCTTTAGATTGATCATACATTCTCTGTATTTATTCTTAAACTCTTTGGTTGCCAAAGTTTAGATTTTGTATTCTGACATATGAAAATGGTCCATCTGGTTCTCCACTTTGGCCTGTTGCTAGGCACTGTCTCTTGGTGACTCCTGCGACAACTAGCTCCCCAGATGGCAACTCTAATCTCTCTGGCTCTTTAATAATGAAGCAGGCTCCTCTGAAATACAGCAAGAGGAATGAACATGAGAAAGCAGAGTTCATTCCCTGTTCTTCCCCAGGACTATATTTTTGTCCAAGACCTGAGCTTTTGGAGAAGTTTAGGGTCATAGTTTTTAGCTCATAGATGTATTTTATAGATATACTAAATGTACAAGTTTAAGAAAACAGTATTTTCCCCAGGTCACTCTAAGCTATGCGGGTTCCTTTGAGGTGAATTTTTCATTTGCATTTTCACCATCATATTTTCTTGGAGTAGTAATTTTATGGATGTGTTGTTTTTATTCCCCAGAGATCTAGGGACCACCTGACTCTGCAGTGAGTTCAGGCAACTATTTAAATGTTCAGGAAAGTCCTCTTCAGACCCTGGTAGGGGAGAATAAGCACTGGGGGCCTGGGCTGTACTGGAGGCTCATGCTTATATTTTAGTTTTACTCTGATTCCTGTTTTACATAATGAAAAAATAGAATAAAAGAAATACTGTCATATATAAATCAAGGACAAAGCCAGTTTTTAAAAATCTAACACCAAGAGACTATAAAGCCATTGCCTAAAGCCCCAAGCTGCTGAGAGAGGAAATTGGGTTTTAGCCTTGGGGTGGAGTTTGCTGAAGGACTGGTTAGAGGCCTCTTGAGAGAAAGTTTGAGGCAAAATGACCTTTCTATGCCACATTCGGTGCCTCAGGGGAAAGAGAAACTACAAACAAGCAAGACTGTGCTCAGCTACTAATTCTCAGCCTGGTGCAGAAACCCAACCCACAGCCTCCGGGGCTCCATCCACTCATTCCGTGTTCTCACCATGGCACCTCATGGAAAGACCCAGAATTGTCTAGGACCCACCTTATCAGGAGTGAACACTTTCTCATTGGTTCATCATTCCGCTGCCTGGCTTTGGGCAAGCTACTTACCCTTTCTATGTCTCGGAGTCTCCAATGGCAAAATAGGAATTATAACAACACTGACCTCACAGATGATGTACTACATATAAAACACTTGAAACAAGACCATAGTAAGAATGATTTCATAAATATTATATATTGTTGGTTTAGTGCTTTACCCTTTACAAAGCACCTTACCCACATCAGTGGTTGCATTATCACAAAGCTGTGGGAGATCTCCTGTTTCAGGTATTGAACCCCATTACAAATGTAAAGAATTTGTTCTCAGAAAACTTAAGTCATCACTGTGATTTGCTTAACTGAACATAGCTACCAAATGGTAGAAATAAGACTAGGTTTAAGCATCTTCATATTTTGTCCAATTCTCTTTCGATGACATCATGTCAATCCAGCTTACTAAGGTTTTCCATAGTTGCATAACAAAGAAAATCTGTTAGATTTCACAGTTTCACATTTTTTATTCTTGGGGTTCAGGTTACCATCAAATGGGAAGATATGGACTTGCTAATACCTTACTATGAATTAGTAGTGGTAGTAGTAGTAATAGTGATAGCGATTATTCACTGAGTCCCAGGCATTATGTCCTTTACATGTAGTTTTATAGTTGATGCTCAGAATAACCTTGTGAAATGCATATCATTACTATTTATCAAGTAAAGAAGCAAAATTTAAGAAGGTTAGGTAACTTGCCCAAAATCTGATCTGAGAAATGGAGGCATCTGGACCCTGATGAGTTTTCTTATTTCTCAAAGGCATCTTTCACAGATGTGGAATTCTAAATCTCCTGGAGATGCAAAATAATGCTCAAATTCATGGAATCATTTTATTATAATATTGTGACATTCCTCTTAAAAGCTTAAGGTTTAGATTTGGAAGAAATTTAAAGAATTATATGATTCTTAAAACTTTATGTAGTAGGATAGAACATAGAGGTCCAGAGGGGTTGAGAAACTTTTCCAGGGCACCTCATCAAGTTAGTAGCAGAAGCAAAATTAAAATATATGTACTATTTCCTTATCTAAGTCCTCTTTCTTTATCTTTATTTATTCCTCCCTTTCTCTCTCCAGAATATATTTTTCTATTTCTATAGCAATCAACCAATTTCTTTTCTGGATGCTCAGAAAACATTTCTCAAGGTAGAATTAGAGTCCCTGCAAACCCTAAGTAAGTTACTCATTTCTAGATTGACTCTGTGGGTTTCTTCTTGTCCCTAAAACCTTCCTCCCCTCACTAACATCCACATACAATATATAATCTCCTTTAAAATTGTTTACTGAACATACAGTCAACATTCAAACATGAAATCCCAGTCTAGACTCAGAAATACTCCAAAGTTTCTTAAAATCCACAATGTGGGTATTCAAACTAAATTGCAAAATGACTGTCAGTTTCAGAAAATATGCTACTTGGATTTAGAATCAATCCTAAAATATTTTATAAACACTAAAAGCAGAATGCTAATATAGATTCTTAACACCGTCACATACAAATAGGAGAAAAAGGTCACTATAGATAAACTCTAGAAATCTCCCACAGAGAAAGCAGCAGAATAAATACAATGGAACAGGGAAAATGTTTTTACTACATTTCTTTTGAGATGTTTAGCGTTTGATGCAGAATGTAAGATCCTTTCTACCTTAGGAATATGAACAGAACAGCTGTGCACAAGAAGGAGTAGAGAAGTTTGTTCTCCCAGAGAGAGAAAGAGGGAGGACATGAAGACAAAGCCAGTTTGACTATAGAAGGCTTCATGCTATGTCATTGGATCTTTCCCCTAAGTATGCCATCTTCTCCAGTGAATTCTATAAACTCATTAAATTCTTGGAGATAATTGTTTCTGGAAAGAAAAGATACATAACCCTCATCCCAATTAACAAGTGGTAAAGTGGAATATGCAGATCTGGAGGAAGGAAGGAACACTGCTGACTTACAGAATTCGTGGGGCTTGCCTGCTCTGAACTGCTAAAAACCAGCGTTGAGATATGGCTAGCTTTCAAAAGAGAGATAGTGCTTCTCAGAGGAACAGAAGCTTCCCTTCAAAAGCTGCCCCCCAAATGCTAGAGTTCTCTGTCAATTCAAAACTCATTTATTTCATCAGAAATGGTTAAGGATATGAGCTCTAGAGACAGATTCTCTGGGTTTGAATTGTTACTCCTTTGCCTATCTCAGACATGCTAAATATAATTCCCGCTTCCAATCTTACCACCTTCAAAGCACTATGTGTCTCCAATCTACCCATAAACAAGATACTCCACAGTTTTCCATGACACTTAATAGGATTGCCTCATTCATCATGCCCGCTGGGATCATCCCACAAAAATAAAAAGACACTAACATCTAGACTCCATTTTTCTTATTTACTCTTTGATCTTATTTTCTCCTATTTTTTTTCATGTATAAATTCTCATTAATAATCACTGCATCTGCTATTTTCTTTCAGTAACACTCAGATGATAAAAACTCTCAAGTCCATCCACCCTAAGAGCATTTCCTCAACTTGCTTTCTCTCCAGCTAATTTTTTACCATCTTATTTTTTGAAAGTATAGCTCATTCACCCTTCACCTTCAAACTCTTCAATACCTTGAAATAGGACTTTTGTTTAAATAAAACCTTAGACACTTTTCAAAGCTCATAAGAAAAAAGCACTGTGTGTGCACGCACACACCCTCACATGTGTGTTTGCCTAACTTCCCCGTCCTTTATCTTTCCATGTGTGTGCCAAGTGGCACTGTGGGCTCAGATGTCCTTTTTGAAACATTTTCCCTTTAGCTTTTGTGACATTGCACTTTTCTCCCTCTTCTTGCATTTCGTCTTCAGACTCCAAAGGGAATAGCTTATCTTAAATCTGGTTGTTATCTTGCTTACATGATTCACTCTCATTTTGATACCTTCATTATCTTTTCAGGTCAATATTTATTATTGGTTTGATTCATCCATATGTATCGATACCAATCATTAAAAGTTTTTATGTGGCTACTCAGTGTAAAATAAATTTTGTTTGCCACATCTAGTACTCTCTTCAGTCTTCTCCTAAAACCGAAGCTCTGAATTACCTATACAGAGTTAATAAAACACCCTGTCCTTCAGGACGTTGTCTGAGAGCCTATGGAGACCTGACCCCGATTCCTGGCAGCTCCTATTCCAGAGTCTGTCTCTGGAATCCTAGCTCCAGAGATCAACCAGCATTTCTTACAGACATCTTAGGAAGTGTCTAGATATCACGAAGACCTGGTATGGCTGTTGAAACAGGTTCAATGAATCATAAATGTTGCATTTTAGTGTATGTACGTTTCTAAAGATTGGAAATAAGAATTTGAATGAGCTTTCTATTTACCATTTTTTTAACTTATAAGGAAATTCAATGCATTTATATTCTGCATTGTCAAAGACAGAATTCTCATAGAAACACAAAACCTTTTCATAATCTACTGACAAATCATGAAGTTTGATTTCGTCATTTCACCACAAAGGAGACAAAAATTCCCCAAGGCTCTACTGTTACTTGAAATCCTAGCTGATTCAGCTCAGCTATGATTAAACAAGAGTGGCTTTCCTAAAAATGAATGTTATGAGAATTTCTGTGTATTATTATATACTTCTAGTCTAATAATTTTCTTCCATGTAAAGACATTGATATTTTAGTAGGTCAAAGGGACTGCAGTTAGTATATGAGTGTTTACTCTTCACAGCACTTTTAATTAAATATACAAAGACACAGAAAACAGAAGGGGATACTTGTGGGAGAAAACACTTACACTGCAAATAAATTTGAGTTACTGACAATGAAAACACAGATAAATAAGACCCATACTAACAGTAAAAATTATGTCAAAACCATTAAATAAGAGGCAGTTGAAGGGACATGGGCAGTGATACTAGGATCACTTAGCTAAATGAGGCAGTAAGATGAATTATAAAGTTTATCTGACTCTCCCTGCCATCACAGTACAGAGAAAAACATGTCAGTTGGATGGTACATATTATCTGTCAATAAGAGATATAACAGCTCAGGGAAAGAAGCACTATCTTTTTATGATATTGTACCCTGACTGGAGTTAGTCACCAGGAACATTGATCAAAATAACTGATAATATTGTCAATAAAAATTTAAAAAAAGAACCTGGTGATTTTTTTCTGAATTTTACAAAAAATTCCAGTTATATGAGTTTTTAAAAATAAATTGTCCTTCAGTGAAATACTGAGATAACAATGTTGGAGTCAAGAGGTAGGGCCATGAAAAATGTCCAGTTGTTTGGTACAGTTGTCCAATGACAGATATAGCATCATTCTGAGACCATTGCTTTCAAACCGAATGCTGCTTCAGTTGGTGTTCAGAGGGGAGTGAATGATTCCGTGGTTAGGACTGAGGTTGCTGGCTACAGGGATAGGAACTTCCAATGGAGGAGGTCAGGAGGAATGTCTGAAGGGAAAGCCTTTTCTCAGAAAGCAGCTGTTGAACTCACACACTTGACTCATCTCTCAAGAGCAAAAGGAAAGGCTGCAACTTGGAGCATGGAAGAATTTCTTGACATTTTGAAGAGTAATGACTATATCTCAGTTGGTCATTGGAGGGGAAGAGCGTGCCATTCAAGCAGATGCTTAGTTCTTTATAATAGGCTGGACCCTTCACAGTCAGATCCGTGTTTGGAGTTCTTGGACATTTATGTCATTAGCAGTGACCCTGCTAGAACCTGACTGGCATTTGTTTTTATTAATTCCTGAGGACTGTGAGGAAATGGGGCTTCATTAGACACTGTACGTCCCTAATTGTGTGGGAAGTGGTTCAGCCCACTTTGAAGAAACCTGCTTATCTGTTAGAAATGTTCTGTTAAGCAATGATTCCAATTGGTTACACCTAAAGAGAATTTTCATTGGAAATACCTGCTGAAACTGAATTCTGGTAAAATGATCTTAGACAGTTAAAAGAAGGAAGGTCTTGTTTTTAAAAAAAAAATTCTATCTAAATTTAAAAAGATTGTAAATTATACTTCCAACACAGTGACTGCTAGTCAACAGGAAATGGATTAGATTTTTTCTTTGATGAAGTGATTCAGTGTTCTTTTATATATGCTGTGAATACAAACTTAGAGGTGTAAATAATTCAGAAGATAGATCTTTTATTTTCTAAGAAGGAAGCACCACAGTGAAAGTAGTATTGGTAATATGTTTTGCTTTTACAGATCGCTATGTAAGTATATGTTCAATCAAGTAATATTTTTATGACCTCCTTCTGAGTATCCATCTGTTTAAAGTAAGTCCTAATTAGTTTAGATACTGCCGCCCATTTTTTTTTAGTTATTCTCAGGTCTATAGTCGTTGACTGAGATTCTGTTAATTGTTTTTCATTAGTGGCTTTTATTTTGAATAGTATATCATATAATTTGTACTATGGAAGACTTTAAAATTTTAAATCCTTGAAATTGACCCTGAGCTTTATGATAAGAAGTTCATCCTCGGTTGCAGAGTGACATCATAAAAGTAGTAATAATCAAGCATTGTTGGGCTGCAGAGCTGCACCCTCATGTTGTTATCTCCTTTGTTTTGGAAAGAAGTTATGTCAGTACAAAGGTTATAAGTCATTATCCAGATTATTGGAAATATTGAATTTTTTTCAAATTAAACATATGCATAATACTAGTCAGCAAATTAAGGTGATCATTAAAACAATAATTAACATGTACTAAATTTGGGTGACATGAGAAATGCTTATTACTTAATATTAAGTGAAATAAAAGCACGAAAGGACATTTTGACAACAAATAATTCTAAGAATCAACAGGATGGTTCTTTTCTTCTTTTTTCTGTATTTTCCAATTTTACTCTGATGGGCTTATGGTTTACTATATTAAAAATGGTAGCCTCGTGATTGCTATATTAAAAATTTAACCATAAGTGTAATTTTTTAAATGCATTAGACATTTACAAACATAGGCTTATTTCCAGCTTGTTTTGCATATATTCTCATATACTCTTTTAGGATTTGAATAGTCTCTACATGTTTTTAGATTAGGTTTGAATGGGGTTGAACTACCCAGCAGAGTAGCTATATGCAGCTTAATATATTTTTCATGTTACAGGAGCAGCCAGCCTAGGTTCCTGCTCTGCAGCCACAGGTCTGCCTGTACTCAGAGAGGGAAGAGCGGGGATAGCTTATGGCAATTTGTACAAAGGCACAGTATGGACTGGCTGAGGCCTTGTGAACAAATAGGACCTCTATATCAATATTCATTTTTAAAGCACCTTATATAAAATGATATATGTAATTTAAAAACCCATTTCTATACACAAATACTACTTTGCTTTAGCAGGTTAAAACCTAGCTGGTGGGAAGTCAATGGGAAGCAGAGGTGGGGAGTAAGAGGTTGGGCAGAGCTGAGGGGCTTTGGGCAACATGGGAGAGGAAAGATGTCTTCTAAAATTACAGACAGTGAGAAAGTTTTACAAAGTCATTTTAATTAACAAATGCTGGGTTTAGACACAGAAAACATTTATACTTTGAAATGGATAGAAGGAACTGTTCTATATTTAAAGAGCCCACCCTACAGTGTTTAGTAATAGCTGTTAGTTTTGATTCATTTAATTATCAGCACATAATGCATTTATATGATGACACTTGTCAAAACGTTTATGTTTTCCAGATAATACCTGCAAATACTAAAATCTATAATCCTTTAATTGCGAATTTAAGGTGTGGAAGAGACCACTTGGAAATAAGTCAGGTTGAATCCTCGCCCACCTTTTCAGCTGAACATTGAAAAGTATTATCCTCCCAATAACAGGAATGGATGTATTTCTGATCTCTGTTGATCTACTCTTTAAGTCCATTTTCTGAGAGGTATTTTTAAAGATTATTTTTAATGTCATGTACAGAGCACAAAGTATTCGATCCATCCCCATTTACAGGGACAGATTTGATGAGAATTACGTTAACAGTGAGGAATATGTTCAAACATATCACTTACGTATACTATTACCATTATAATATTTCTAAGTTATTTTCATACTTATTACAAACATGCTTTCTTAATACTTTTAGATCAACCTAGTTGGAGTGCTGAGGATGGTAAGCATTTTCCCACATGCTTGTTTTCTATTTGTCTGGTTCATTCCATCTTTTCAGAATTTTGTTATTATAGGTATCACAGAAAATGTAAAATAGTGCCCATAGTGTATTGTACTCTGCTGGCTAATGCACAATTTCTACAGAAGGTATAAATAAAAATTGATTAGAACTGTTTTACCTGCCATATGGAAGTCCAATATCAGGCTTCAATGAATAGCCTTCTGTGGTTATAGACTATAATACCTTGGCTCTTTATGATAATATTCTAAGGGCAAATCCAGTTCATAGTTTCCCTTTTTTTCTTTTACTACATTAACCTATTGCAATTTTGATTTCAATTACCTTGTAATGCATATAAAAATAAATTACAGAGAGAAAATATTACAGAGGTTTAACAAGTTAATGGTAAATTAAATGCACTCTCTCCTTCATTATGCAAATTTGCAATGCTGTGGAACATTTAGCACTCTCTCCTGGATAGCACTCAACATTTTCTATGCAGATAAGTCAACAGCTCCAGTGAACTTTTGCCTTACTCATGCATTAATACGAGAAATAAATGATGAAGTTTTTTCCAATTGCTTTACCAACCTATAGGTAAGGTAAACCTAAATTCACTGCTTTATATGGAATATTCATTTCTAGTTATGTCATTCAGGTTGTTCCTTCTAAAAAAGGTCATTGTGCTCAGTGGTGAGCAAAGAATTGCTCATTTTGATATAAAATTTTAAATTTTAAATACATTTAATTATTTTCCCATTAAAGTGACTGCAAGATTGTTTAGTATAGTTTTTTCACATAATTAATAGATATCATTTCTTATCTTCCAATAGTTCCCACTGTCTTTTTTAATTCTATGTCAAACATAATAAATTGGTTTCCATTTACTAAAGTTGAACTGGGGAAATGTACATAAAAGGGCACCAAATTGCAGTCACATGATGAGTAAGTTCTAGAGATCGAATGCATAGAATTGTGATTATTGTCAACAATACTGTATTCCATGCTTTAAAATATGTCTTAAACGTTTTCATGACAAAACAAAGAAGTGATAGTTATTAACATGATGGAGGTGTTAGCTAACACTATGCTGATAATACTGCAATAAATGTATCAAATCAACTTATTTTACATGTTAAACGTGCACAGTGGTAGGTGTCAATTATATTTCATTTAAAAATAAAGTTGAAATTACTTAAGCACCACTTGTTTTAGCAAAATAATCCATTTTCAATTTAAATCTTATTTTAAATATTTTTTCCTAAATTGTTTTATAAGTTCTGATGCAGAATCAGCTCAGACCTCTGCTATCAATTTAAAAAATGATTGTTCTAAATTGCCTTAAAGCAATTAATCTTAAAATGTCCTGTATACCTTTAATACTTTCTTAAAGTTTAAACTCAAATTTCTTTCAAGGAAATTTAAATGACTTGTAAACAGTAATAAAAAATAGTTTATTCAGAAGCAAAAGTAAACAGAAAGCACATTATTTCATAAATGTCTTAAAAATACATGTAAAAAAAGAAAAAAAAAGGAGGAGGTAAAGAAAAATCAAAAAGAAGGAAGAAAGCAAAGAAGAAAAAATGGTAGGGAGGGAGGGAGGAAGGAAGGAAGGTTTTTTAAATGTTACCTTGAGTTTTTAGGTATAGATGCAATTGGATACATCGGTGTAAATGTCAATAAATATAGTTATAGACATACATATAGATGCAATTTCTGCCAGTAGTTCAGTTACTCTACTTTCAGAACAGAAGAAACGTTTGTCCTATTGCACAGTTGAACTCTCACTGTATTATTACCTACATGGCTTTGCCTTCATCTCTCTTAGTCAGATTACCCTGTGTCATCAGTTAGTAGAACCCCATTTTTAAGAAATATTTGTCATCATCCCACCATTCCCACTCTTCTTCAGAACTATACCAGATGAATGAAAGTTGTACTTTTATATATCACTTTGAATTTTGAATACCTAACTATATCACTTTCTAATTGATAAGATGGGAAGGACAGATGATAAGTATAAATATATGGATATTGAGCCAAAAAGAGTAAAATTTCTGTGTCTAAAACACAATAAACAAAATGTGGTTCTTCAATGTTCAAACTTAAAAAGCATAGTTTAAAAACTAATAGTCACCTCAGCCAGTGTGGCTCAGTGGTTGAGCATTGACCCATGCACCAAGAGGTTGCCAGTTCGATTTCTAGTCAGGGCATATGCCCAGGTTGTGGGCCCAATCCCCAGTGGGGGGCATGCAGGAGGCAGCCAATTGATATTTTCTCTCATTGATGTCTCTCTCTCTCTCTCCTCTCCCTTCCTCTCTCTCTAAAATCAATAAAGGAAAATTATTAAAAACAAACAAACAAAAAACTAATAGCCATAATTTATTATTAAATGATTGCCACAATTCTTATTAGTTGTATGACATGGGTTTCTATGTAATTCCCTGAGAATGAATAAAATTAGTAGCGTTTTCATTAGCAATGATGATGAAAAGTATACACTAGCTTATGTTTATAAGCTAGACTATAAAGACAACAGTTGCGTGGAAGTATTAGCTACTGTATATTGGGGGTTTTATATTTTAAAAGTGCAAGATAAACAAACAGAATTTATAGTTTTGTTTTGTTTTTCAAAGTGTCCCCTGACTCTAACAACTCTGAAGGGTCTAAGAGTTTATCCCTCTTGCAAAATAACAAGTGAGCCTGTTGCAGTTTCAGGGAAGCCAACAGAGGACATGGGACTCCTGGGTCAGAGACAAAAGGCTTTATTGGTCACAGAAAAAAACAGTAGCTGGAGTGTTGTTATAATCATGCTCAGTGGTGAGCCAAGAATTGCTATCATATCAGTTCCTGGAGACTTGTTTCCACAGGGAGAATGCAGATCAGCCTAGACATCTATGCACACAGTGGAAGCATTGTAGGAAATGAACAAGTAGCTTAGGAAGTCTGTCACTTTACAGAAGTGAGTAAGTAACCTTACACTTTATTGGAGTAGAAGATATTAATTACTTAATCCCTCAAGATTGGTCACTGCAATCACAATCTGTGAAATGGCCCAGGTAAAGAATGTCCAATGTCTTTCCTTCTTGGCATACTCAGCATTTAATTTCAAAAAATAACATAAAAACTTATAGACTGTAGTGCAAAATGTAAAGTATATAGCATAAACACTTACAGATTTTACTTCAAAACGTAAAGTATTTCTTAACATGAAATTCTCTTTTGCTGTTTCTTCTGACATTTAAACATAGAATTAATTGATGACCAAAGTGAAAAATAGGAGGAAAAGGTAAACTGAGAAGGATCACTTTCTCTAGAATTAGGTGGCCATTGGTGGAAACCTCTGTGGATTGTGAGGATCTATCTGGAAGGAGAAAGCATACTATTCAAGAGTTTCAGCAGGTGTTCCAAAGCAACATTCAGTTGTAAACAGTCAAACTAGTAATGAGATTTCTGCAACTAGTTATTAACATTCAGCAGTAAGATTTTTAGATCTGTTGGCCTGAGAAGTAAACTAGAGAGTTCAGGAGACGGATTGCATTCTCTGAAATAGACACTAAAAATAAGAAATGTACCCAGTACTTTGACAGGGTCTGGTATAATATATAAATGACAATAATAAGAATTAGTAACTATGGTCCATGGGCTTTCTACACTTAAGAATAGGGGGAACCTGGCCAGTGTACTCAGTGGATTGAACGTCATCCCATGGGCTGAGAGGTCCTGTTTCAATTCCTGGTCAGGGCACATGCCAGGGTTGCAGGCTCAATCCCCAGTAGGGGGCATGCAGGAGGCAGGCCATCGATGTTTCTCTCTCACATCAATGTTTCTATCTCTCTCTCTCCCTTCCTCTCCTTTAAAAATATCAATAAAAACATTTTAAAAAACAGAATAGGAGGAAATGAGTTCTACTAATAGGGCAGGGAAAACGTGTGGTTAGAGACTGAGCTCCGACTTCAGAACTAACATAGCAACACCAAGTCCTGAATCAGTTTCAAGCAATGATGGATCGGAGCAGAAAACTGGAGCCCTGTGGTGACAGCTTCCATCAGACCAAGGGGGTGAATGATTCTAAGCATCACAGAGAAAATGAAACGTTAGTTGCACAAGGCTTCTTGCCTCCAGCCTAGAATGGTCTGACTACTGGAGTAAGGCTAAATATACCAATGTTAACAAACACTTTTTATTTCTTTGATTAAAGTACTTTCTTAAAAAAAAAAAAAGGAGCAAAGATAAATGAATGCTCATAGATTTCATAAAGTAAGAGTCTGATTAAAATTTGTATCATCTATAAATCAAGACATAAGGTTATAATTTCATCTTTACTTTTCATTCTTTAAGAATTACTTCTCTAAGACTTCAATTCTCTATGAAATAATACTTTTATTTATTCTTTTTGAAGGCCTAAAGATCAGAATTATTCAATGACCTACTTGGCACAACAGAGTAAGTTGAAGATGCATTATAAGAGTCACTTTCTTTATAAATGTTTATTTTTATCTACTCCCCCATGATTTCTAGGTCCTACTGAAACGATGAAAACTCTTACTTATTGGGAGAAGAGAACACTATTTCCTAAGATAAATATGATAAATCATAACTGTGAGATTTATTAACTTATAATAACAGTAGTAATTCTTTTAAGATTATCTTTTGGACACCAAGGTCTGCGATTATTTGAACTGTTATAAATATTGTTCATATACATATAGGAATATTTTTAAATAGTACAATATGAAGAGAATTTCTTATCTCACTGTATGTGGAGTTGAGCTCATTTAGTTGCAAGTGACAGAAAACATAATTGAAACTGGCTCAGGCAAAATGAATTGTATTGACTCGTGTAATTGATGAGCTCAGGGTCACAGATTTGCTCTCAGGTATGTCTGGATATAAAAGCTGAGGTGATGCAATCAGCATCCATTTCTTTGCCCCCTCCTGGCTCAGCTCATCTCTATTCCTCATTGTTATACAGATCTTTCTTTTGTGGTTACAAGATGGATGGCCAGCAATTTCTATCCAAGAAAATAAGCAGAAATTCTGTTTTCTTGTGGCTTCTGCATATGTCATGTGATCCATGTTTAGGTCATGTGCTCAGCCCTGACTCAAAGTGGCTTTGCCTGGATCTCCTCTTGGACAATGTCTTGGAAGGAAGGATGGAGCTCCATCAGACTGCATGGAATGACAATGGAGGAATTGGTATCTGATCCTGAATCAAATTTCTGAGTTGTTACTCTAAGTATGCTGACTGGATAATCAAAATAAAATATAACTAACTCACCTTCTTGTAATTTTTAAATGGTCTTTTGAGGACAAGTCATAAGGGGAAAAGTAACCAATTCTAACCACCAACATTTTAAATATTTATTTTAGTCTTTTCCTCTGAATGAGCCAAAGGATAAAATGTTTTATTTCATTTTGAAATAGATTTCAGAATAAGCTTAAAAGAAAGATTGTAGTTCAATTTAAATACATAATATTTAATCATATTTTATTATTTGTACAGTGCATGATTAGCTTATTACATGCTATGGAATTACAGTGAATTTTAAGGATTCGTTCTTTAAAGGTCCTATGATAATATACATTGGTGTCATTGTTCTATTTTAAATATGGTGAGTAAAAAGAGAAAGCATGAAAACAGTTTTTCATAGATGCTTATTTGGGCAACAAAGCACAGCCTGAGACTGAGTTCAGGCATGCACAGTGGTACACCTGCATTTTTCCATTAGAATACCAATCGCTTGTGTGGGTAGGAAATGGGCAGAGCAGAATGCTTAGGCATGTTGGAAATTGCAGCAGCAAGCCCCTAATTTCCTGGCTTCATGGACACTGAGTGCTATGACTCTAGTATGAGCCAATTTTTAATTCAGATATTCATAGGCATTCACATGATGCTTTTCAGACGGAAGACCAAACCTGCTATAGCCTTTCTTTACTGGCCTCCCTTTATCCCCATTTACAAACCAAATTAAAGAAGAGGCAGAGCCTTGGCTGGTGTGCCTCAGTTGATTGGAGTGTGGTCACATGCACCAAAAGGTCAACAATTCCATTCCCATTTGGGGTACATACTCAGATTGTGGGTTTGGTCCCAGGTTAGGGTGCATGCAGGAGGCAGCCGATCCAAGCAAGTTTCTCTCTCACATCGATGTCTCTCTCTCTCTCTCTCTCTCTCTAAAATCAATAAAAACCTATTTAAAAAATAAATAAAAGAACAGGTGGAAAGAAACTCCTGCATTCCTGCATGTAAGTACCTCTGAAAACGATGCTCTGTTTTATTTCGAGTGTTATATTCCTACAGCATGCCGACAATCATTTAACCTTTCTCCAACAGCACAGACCTAACTTGCCCCAAGGACATAAACAGTGGGGTAGATGCTGACACTGGATCATCATAGGAGCACTCATGACTCCCTGTGCCTGACATCTCTGCTTTCGCTTTACTGTGTTATTTTTTGCTGTTAAGAGCTTGGAAGTGGCAGAGCAAATGAGCTGGATGAAAAATACAAGAAACTGAACATCACTTACTTATTCACTTTAAGAAATAAATATTGTGTTTTTTTTCATGATTTTCTGAAATAGATAGGGAATAAGTAATTAAAAATAAACCCACACTAACATGACTTTTTGATATGTGTATAGGCATACACACATATAGTGTATATGTTTTTGATAGTGTTCAGAGTACAAAGATAAAAGGTGATCATGTCCCTGTGATCCATCCTCATTTCTCCCTCCCCTCCTCCTTCCCCTTTCCCTCTCCACTCTCTTTTCTCTCTGTCTCTGTCTCTGTCTCTCTCTCTTTTTCTTAAATGAAGATAAAACATAAGCTGAGGTGATATGTATATCCAGCTGAAACATCTAAGTAAGAAAACCTGCAGCCATTTAAATTATTATATACACAAATTCACATGTGCTAGATTACAAAATTCTCAAACAAACTGTATTTTATTTGCCATTATTCCAGTTTCTTACAGATGAGGAAAGCCAGGCTCAGAGATGTTGTATATGTTGTCAAAGTCGCATCGTTTTTGCAGCAAAGCCATGATTGAAACGAAGGTCATTCCACTCAGTGTAAAACATAGGCCAGTGTTACTTGGTGCTAAAAATGCTTTGGGAAGAGAAAGAAATGATGGTTTCTCTTTAACAGGATAATTTGGATTTACCACCTTTATTTTTATATCATTCTTCCAGGAGCCACTAAGCTTTCTACTAAAACCCAACTTCCTTTTGATATAAATTTCACTTATTCTGAAATAAATCACTGTTAATGGTACAATTGCACTGTATTTTTTATTGGGTTTTATCTTTTTCTACTTTCAATTTTCTTCAGACCTAGAATTAAAGAAAAATAATATTTACTACAAAAAAAGAAAAAGAAAAAACGATGGCTTTTGGCATGTCCTTTAACAGTTTCACTATTTTTTGGTTAAAAGATATATAATTACCCTTAATTTTGGCAATCTGCACAATAGAACAAATATATAAGAGACAAAAGAACTAGAAGAAGGATGATGACTTTTTAAAAAGTTAAATTAATTATTGCTATTAATTATTAAACACAAACAAATACAAATATTGTATTGATGCACAGCATATCTGGGTTATTAACCAATTTCTTTTGTTTTTTTAATTTTTTTTTTCTTTATTGATTTTAGAGAGAGAGGAAGGGAGAGAGACAGAGAGATAGAAACATTGATGAGAGAGGAATATCGATTGGCCACCGCCTGCATGCCCCACTGGGGATTTGGCCCACAACCTAGGCATGTGCCCTGACTGGGAATCGAACCGCTGACTGCTTGGTGCATGGGTCAACGCTCAACCACTGAGCCACACCGGCCAGGCACCAATTTCTTACTACAATTTGATAAAACGTTTCTGCACGGAAGAAGATGAGAAAATGAATTAGGGAAATACAAGAAATTTCTCTTAATTGAAAGGCATAATTTAAACTGAAATATTTATTTTCATTCTCTAATATGGAGAAATATGCTATGTATCTAAAACATGTCATTGCACATGTAACCTTACTGTAAAAATGTTGAATTAGGGAGATGTGCTGTCTTGATGAGCAAATGAAAAATGTTCAAATATTTTGGGCAAGGAGAATATTTGGAATTCAGCACAGTCTGAAGGGAAATAATATTTCTCTGGAGAAAAATCGCTGCAAGATAAAGAAAAGGCAATCAGCCTGTGTTCCTTTCAACTGCCAGCTCCTAGCTCACTGGAGCGCATGGCGTTTGGCTGTGTCTCCCTGCCAGGAGCTTTCTCAGCAGAACTCTGGGGTGGAGAGGCTCCCATCCTATTCTTTTTAAATGAAACATCTTACTTTATTATAACCAACTACACTGCAGTGAATGAGACCTGGGTACTGCAAATCTATAGACTACAAATATATCTCAGAATTTGTCTTTACATTTTCAATTCTATTGAATAACCTGCAAAACATCCTGATGTCTCCAGAAACAAGCCCTTTGCTTTATATTTTTGAAATTACATTTCATTTTTATCTCTTAAATCAAGTACTGAGTTTCTTTCTGAAGTTTACCCCGCATTGAGTATTCATTATATTCTCATAGAGCTACATCTGTGGTCTTTTGTTGATTCAAAGTAATTGTAGCAAAAGCCTCATGCATATTGACTATTTTTAACCAATAGTAAAGACATAGTCAGGGCCTTAGTGTGATTCCTAACTCATTCTCATCTAGAAATCATGAAACTTTGCTCTTTTCCTTGATTTTTCAGGTATTTGCTATGTGGCAGCCTTTATGCGGGAAGCATATGTTTATATTTTCATCCATAGGAAAACTACAGTTGGATGTAACAGAGTCTCGAGTTTTGGGAGTTCCTTTTTACTGGCAAGAAAAGAGCTGAATGAAAGTCTCCAAACTGACTGTGTCTCTTCTCACAAGGTTATGGTATACTACACCTAATTGGATTCATATTTATAATAAATGATGAATGCATATCTAATAAATTGAACTGAAACTACAAGGAAACTATAGCAGTAATAGCCATTAGTAAAAAATAGTATTTAGAAAGGCCAAACCTGGGAATGAATCATAATGTCTTCTGTAGGCACTTTTTCTTCCCTTAGGAACTCAACTTAAATTCTCCTTTGTATCACTTGCTATGAAACAATGGCCAGTGTTTTGTTATTAGTTTGGACTCTCAGCTTCAAACTGACCCTATGCTCAGTTCTGTGATCCTGGGGCTAGAATTCTGCAAAACACATTTCTTGTGCTAGCTTATTCCTATTGAATTATGCCTATAGGTACCACAAGAAAGAGACATGAAGTTTCCTGTTACCGTTTTCCTGACAGCATGACCCCAGCAACAGTTCCTCACTAGGTCAGGAGCAGTTGGCCCCAAAAGCAACAGTTTTGCTCATATTTTCCATACTCCAGCACCAGTCTCATTTCTCCCTTTAAGAAACAATGCACAAGATTGCCCAATCCTCCTTCTGAAATGACTGGCTCATAGTCCCATGGGGGTCAATGTAGACTTCCTAAGGAACCTGTACTAGTCGGGCAGTGTCCCATCCTCAGCGATATGCAGTCCACAGGGGAATTTCTTCTTCTTCAAGGAAGCTGCCACTCCATTTACTCTCTTTAACGACAAAACTAAACAGTCATATAATTTCTGGAAAAATAGGAAATAATTTGCCCTCGTTAAGTCTGAATCATTATACCAACTGCTCTTCATACAGCATTTGACCTCTTTATGCAAACCAAATTCCTCATCTGTAGTCACAGGGTGTTCACCATTGGCACACAATTCAAGCCATGACATTTTGCATAATAAGAAGTCCTCGAGACTAAACTCACAAGATGCTTCAAGTCATTTCAGAAGTCTCAGTGTCACCGAAGGGAGAAGAGCACGAACAAAAGAGAATTCTTTAACAGCAGTCTAAGTCAATTACCACAGTGCAAAATAGAACTTCCTCGGGGTCTAATTCTGATTCTAATGCCCACAAGGATTTCCAAGAAAGGAGAAAAATTATTTTGAGAAAATAATTTTTTCTTTGGAAAGTTTTCTTGTCTTTGACACACTCCGTGGGCAAAGGAGGACAAGGAGCAGCTGAGCCTGTCTCTACCCTGTGACTATACTCTAACCTTTAACCCTGCACCTATGCTTTTTCCCCTCTTTTCAGTCTCCACCACCTAGGAAGACCAGTTACTCTTAAAACAAGATTTGCATTCTTATCAGCTCAACAGAAAAAAAGATCTCCAAACAAAAATTCTGAATTCTGCAAAGAATAACGAGAACAAATGACTGAAGTTAAGGAGCTTGCATTCTATGATGAACAAAAAAATATTCTATGGCATGTTACAGGGATAATGGCCACACGTGTGCACGCGCACACACACACACACACACACACACAAAGTAGAAAAAGGCTGATCAAGATCATCACAGGAGGGGTTGAAATTGAAAACACTATTGTATATCTACCTAAGGTTGAGAGAAAATTCTCTATGGCTCTCTCACATTTCTGTACATTTGATTAACATTTTAAATACCGATTAACCTTTTAAGGTAAGGATGTTTGTACAGAGAACAGCCTTGGGAGAAATTATATACATATATATACATATATAAACATATATAAGTATATTTGAATGAAAATAAAATCAGTATATATTACCAACATGTGTGTGCTACAACTTAATGCAGGTATTAGAAGAAATGAGTGGACATTAATGAGTTAATTATTCAAATACAAAATTCGAGACAGAACAATAAAAAACCCAAGTAAGGTCAAAGACAAAAGACTATAGTCAGGGAGGAGACTGTGATGGTTCATTTTTTTGTCATTCTGATTGGGCCAAGGGATGCCCAGATAGCTGTGGATAAAACATTACTTCTGGGTGTGTCTGTGAGAGTGTTTCTAAAAAAAGATTACCATTTGACAGTAGAAGATTACCCTCAAGGGAGGGGACCTTCATTCAGTCTGTTGGGAGCCTGATAGAACAGAAAGGTGGAGGAAGTGTGAATTCTTGCTCTCTTCTAGAGCTGGGACATCCATCTCTCTTGCCCAGAAACAGAAGAGCTCCTGGTTGTCAGACCTCTGTACTCCCAGACTTAGACCAGTGGCTACTCTGGTTCTCAGGCCTTTACTCGGACTGAGTTACACCACTGGCTTTCCTGGTTCTCTGCTTCAAGACAACAGATCATGGCACTTTTCAGCCTCTATAATCATGTGAGGTGATTCAAATCTCTGTTTCTCTCTCTCTCTCTCTCTCTCTCTCTCTCTCTCTCTCCTCTCTAGTATATATATGTATATATGCTTTTGGGTACGTTTCTCTAAAAAGCATTGACAATTACAGAAACAAACTATTGTAAAGGGAAACAAAAATAAAAATGAATGGTAACTTAAAATTTGGATCTTTGGCAAAATGGGTAAGTGGATAAACTGACAAACTCATGAAGTAAAAGACAAAAGATAAAAATTAATCATAAAAGGTATTTTAAAAAGAACATAATGAAAATCGAACGCTTAGAACTCTCCACATGTGGGAATGAAAGAGGTAGAAGAAAATAATGGAGAATTGACCACAGTGGGGTACCAGCCACAGTTGTAAGAAATGTTGAACATCTTAGCTCTGTTAATCGTGATTGCTTTGTTCTGATTAAAGAAAGCCCATTCTGACCTGGCTGGGAGCTGTACACCCTGGGAGTTTACCCCAGGAATGCTGTCCATTCTCCTTACATGAGAACTATTCCCCCTCATCACAGAAAGACTAACAACCTTGGAGTCTTGGAGGTGATGCAGTGGAGCCAGCCCACATCCCCAGCTCCCATTACTTCCCCGCGCCTATGATCTGAAACTGTTTTATCCATTGATATTACCTTTTCCTACTTCACCAACCATTTTACCATTGATATTTCCTTTGCTTACTTCCCCAACCATTCTACTCATTGTTGTTCCCTTTGCCTACTTCCTCAACCATTCTACCCATTGTTATTCCCTTTGCCTATTTCCCCAACCATTTCACCCATTGATGTTCCCTTTGCCTACTTCCCCATGTAATACCCAACATAAACGACTGGCTATGGAGGGAGTGCAGAGTAGATTTTTGCAGGATGACCTGGCTGCTCTCCCACACTGTTGGCAATATTGGAATAAATGCTGATATATGATTCAACCTTGTCTCTGCTTAATTGGCTCAAGTAATGACACACAGCCCAGACCCATTTGTTGTCCAGTTTCAGGAAGAAAATTTGTGTGCTTTGTTTTTTCCTATCACTTGTCACCTAGAACAGTGTCTGCCACTTAGTAGGCACTCAGCATATTTTTTAAAAATATTTAATAAAGAGAACAGCTTTAAAGAGTTAGACTTGTACAAACACTATTTGCTTTTGCATTTATTTACTGGTCTGAATTCTAATGTTTTTCCAACATGACTTTGATTATGATGCAAGGAAGAAAGAAAAATAAAAGCACGAAGTATGATGTTAAAACTGATTTTAATTTTACTTTTCAGCTCCTCACCTTTGGAGTTTCCTCTCTCTCTCTTTTAATTATTACAAACACTGCAGGGAAGACTTTGTTCCTGTTCTGAGTTTCTTCATCATGTCTTCCAACTAACTCCTCCAGATACATTGTGGGGTATTGCATTCTGCCTAATAAACTGAGATAAAGCTATTTCTCTTATATCTTTTCTGACACCTGATTATGTCTTATGATAAGAGTGAGTTTGCATCTCTCTCATAATGAGTTTTTTCCAACGTATTTATTTATTCATTAGTACTGGAGTTCCCAAAGTATGGCTTCCTGACAAACATAATCAGCATCCCTGGGAAGTTGTTAGAAATGCAAAATCACAGGCTCTATTCCAGTCCTACTGAATAAGAAACTTCAAGGTGGGGGTAAGTCACAACAATCAGATTTACAAGCATCTAAAGGATTGTGATGTGCCCTGAAGTTTGAGAACTACTGCAGTGGTTCTCAGTGTTGGGAACAATGGTAGGAGAAGAAAAACACAAGCTCTGGAATCAAACAGGTATGAGTTTGAATCCCAGATCTACAATTAGGTAATTGCTCTGTAACTTTGGGGAGATGACTTTAATTCATGATGCCTCAGCTCCCTCATCTGCAAAATGGGTACAATAATACAAAACATCAGAATTGTGAGGAGTTAATGCAATGCAAGTAAAATGGTATCTCATCACATTGTGGTTATTCATCTAATAAGCACTCACTGAACATCAGCTATTCTCATTGATGGAAATTGAAGAGGCAGAATTACAGTTGCTGAGTTACCTGGATTTCATGTTATCAGGACATAGTAATGGGCTCTACCATTGGATGTGTGTAAACTTAACGAGTCTAGGGAAAATCATGGCTCTGGTTCCTTTCTCGGTGCAGAAGAGAAGGAGATCCACAGAGAGCTGGGAACTGCTGTCTGGGTGACATCACACAGATCTGGGAACCGTGTTCCTTTTTTGTTACTGTATATGACAGTAACAGAGAGAGGCAGAGAAAAAAAGCAGAATGTTGATGCAGCTACCAATCCAGATTCCAACCAGGAAGAGGCACAGGTCACTGAGACCCAAAACCTAGAAACCTTGGGAAGCATTGGCCACAAGAACAGCTGAGAGGATTTTCTGTTTAGAAGCCTCCAGTCCTATCTATCCTGTCACATACACATTATAAAGAAGCAGGCCACCTAGTTACTCTACATTTAGGGACATAAAATATCTTCTTTTTTCCCTGAAAAAAAGAGGGCCTAAACCAGTGAAAGTGCAGGTAACCTCTTCTTTAGGTAATGGTATACCTAATAACCTCCTGCATATGTCTTTCATGATCCAGCCAATCTACTCAACCTGACATGGATAGTTATACTCCTTCGGTATTCTGACTTAATTTCTGGCTCAGGGCAGTTTGATATGTCAGTGGTTTCTATATTTGTTTCTTTATCAATTAAACCATATCTGGTATCCCAATCTTCAGATTTTTACTCCAAGAACTGGGGTTTTCTCACTACCCATTTCCCTTACACTAGTGTATTGCCCTTGTGCCCAGGTATCCAAAGTTCTAAGCAGATCTATGTGTTCTCTTCAAATCTGAGTTTTCTACATTATCCTCTAGTCCAACAGTTTTCAACTGGAGGTGGACGTGCAGGTTTGCCAACTGGAAGGCACTTGGCGATATCTGGCACAGTGTTGGCTGTCACAACATGGGGATGTTACTGGCATCTAGCCCACAGAAGCCAGAGGTGCTGCTAAAGCACTGACACTATAGAGGACATTCCACCACGACAGAAAATGATCTGACCTCCAATGTCAGTGACACTGTGGAGAATCCTCGTCCTAGTCCTAGAACATGTTGTCTACCTAACCCTCTCTCACTGTGCTAGAGTTCCAGGATGTTAACTGCAGGTCTTTTTTTAAAATTTTTCTGTCATTTTGATTCCCCTTGGATGAGGTATTTTAACTTAGTGGGGGATGTAATAAAAGCTACTTTCTGAAAGACCTCTCTTCTCCTATACAGGCCCCATTGCTTGATGTCCTGGCTTAGGACCAAATCTTGGGACTCATCCCTCCATGTAGACACCTGACCCTGCTTGTCTAGACTCAGGCTTTATTTATTTCTTCTAATCCACTTGATTTCCCATACTAGTATCCTTATACTAAAATGCATGTTACACATCTAGTCATGGCATGTGATATACTGATCCTCTAAAAATTGTTGGACTTCATAATGAAAATCACGTCAAAGGATCTTAGCATTAAAAACTACGTTCTCCAGCTTTTGTTAATGTATATAGTCCTTTTAAATAAAACATGTTACTTCAACTTGCTTTGCAACTGCCCAAAGCCTTTTATACAACATTCTACACAATTAGATTATTAACTACATTCTACAACCAATTAACTTGAATAAATTAGTAGATGTACCATGAACATCCTGACTGTATTGATTAATATTTGAATCCAACACTATACTTATACTGAGTTAATAACACAAAGTTTCCATGACTTAAAACTATAGAAGTCTCATCGCACCTTGCAAAGGTGTCATTTTGATTTGCATCACCTTCATTTAGATTCCCAGGCTGACGGAGGCTGCAACACTTGCATTCATAATTATCAGAACAGAAAAAGAGACAAATAAAATCACCAACTGGCTTTTGAAACTCCTAACCTGCTCAACCCTGTTTCAAGGTACACAAGACAACCATCAACTCTCAGTGTTTTGTTAGGAGGACTCAGCAGATAGTAGTACTCATTGCTACAACTTATTACAGTAAAAAGATACAGCCTGGCCAGTGTGGCTCAGTGGTTGAGCATCGACCCATGCACCAAAAGGTTTCTGGTTTGATTCCCAATCAGGGCACATGCCCAGGTTGTGGGCCAGATCCCCAGTGAGGGGCAAGCTGGGGGAGGCCAATTGATGTTCTCTTTCATCGATGTTTCTATCTCTCTCTCCCTCTCCCTTCCTCTTTCTCTAAATCTAATAAAGGAAAAAATAAAATAAAACAAAAAAAGATATAAAGTAAAATCAGACAAAGGAATGGGAACATGGGTCAAAACCTGGAGGAAAGCAGGTACAACCTTCCATGCACCCTCTACAGGTCAAGTCACATATGATGCCCCAATTCCTCCATCAATAAGTTTATGACACCAGTGAATTATTCTCCACCAAGAAAACTCTTCATTTCAAGGGGATAAGATAGAGAAAAACATCTCCGCTTAGTGTCCAGCTATAGAACCAAAAAGAGTTGGATAACTGATAACCATTATGATTTTATTGTATATTTCACTATGGAATAAATAAAATTAAATATAGTCTTTATCACTTCTATTAGCAATAAATGGTACAATAGTTCCCCATTGCCCAGTCTCATTGTTCATGGTTTTAGTTACCTATGGTCAACCAAGCTCTGAAAATATTAAATAGAAAATTCCAGAAAGAAATAATTCATAAGTTTTTTAATTGCACACAGTTCTGAGTTGTGTGATGGACTATCATGCATTCCTACTCTGTCCCACTCAGGACATGAATCATGCCTTTGTTCAGTGTTTCCACACCATATATGCTCCTCACCCATTAGTCACTTAGTAGCTGTCTTGGTTGGTTATCAGTTCAACTCTTGTGGTATCACAAGGATTGTGTACAAGTCACCTTACTTTGCTTAATAATGGCCCCAACACAGAAGAGTAGTGTAAGGGCAATTCAGACATGCCAAAGATTAGCCACAAAGAACTTCCTTTAAGTGAAAACATAAATAGTTTTTGATTTAAGAAACAGACAAACAAGAAAAAGTATGCTGAGATTGCTAAGATCTATGGTAAGAACAAAGTTTCTACCTGTGAGATTGTGAAGAAGGAAAAAAGACATCATGCTAGTTTTGTCCATCAAACTGCAAAGGTTATGGCCCCAGTGTGTGGGAAGTGCTCAGTTCAAATGGAAAAGGCATTAAATTTGTGGGTGGAAGACAACAGGAATTGTGTTGACCACAAAACATTGAGTTGATCCAGAGACGTCAGCATGGCAAGATGTGATACTGTAGAAAGCTTTATTTCTGTGGAATTAAATCCCTGAGTTTCCAAGTCCCATTTCACTCTGCCCGGCCATGGAAGAAGTATCGCTGTGATTTCAGTCGGGCTAGAATGAAAGCTGTTCCCAGAGTTTTTGCTCCATGCTAGGGCACAGTCCAATCCAGCATCAGGCTGGTTTAGTTTGTGTTCCCAGCTGTAGTCCATCAGTCCACTTGGTTTGGGGTCCACAGGGCCACATGTCTATGGAGGGAACAAGTGCAGCAGCAAATCCAAAGGAACCAGAGAGCCAAGAGAGACAGTGAACTCCTTTGTTTGGGGGATTATGTATTCCCAGATCTTCATGGGCTTGCAGTGGCCCTGCCCCCTCCAGTCGATGATCTCTGTTCCCAGGTTTGACTGACAGGCACCTTCCCTATGTCACCCCAACTTCACTGCACATGCGCTCATCACCCCTTTGTCCAGGCCCTTCCCCAGTGGCCTGTAGGGAATGGGCCAGTGACTCCCTGAGGAGGGTGAAATTGCCCCGGTGACCACAATTATAATGTCTGCCCTTTCCTTTGCTCCTTTCCTATTATTAATAACTAGCTAATTACAATGGTATCAGTTACACAGATTTAAGAATAGATATGAACTGAAAAATATAAAAATTGCTGGAGGAGAAAGGGAGACCACAGTCACATACCTTCTATTACAGTATATTATTAAATAGTTCTATTTTAATATTAATTATTGTTGTTAATTTCTCATTGTGCCTAATTTATAAATTAAACTTTATCATAGGTATAATGTATAGGAAAGAACATAGTATACATATAGGGTCCAGTACTATCCACAGATGCAGGCATCCACTGGGGATCTTGGAATATAACCACTAAGGATAAGGAGGGACGACTGTTAATATGTACAATAATGTTTTCATGATTTAGGCAAAAGGGTATATAATCTCTAAGATTTTCATATTATTTTCTAATCTATATACTTTGTTTTTTTGTTTGTTTTGATCTTTCTGCAATGTTTGCCTCCCATGATTTCAGAGGGAATTAAATTATCTCTTGGCATGCTAATTTTTTCTACCCATCATTATTCTTTTTCCTTGAGAAGTCAGAGATAAATGCCATCTGGACATAGCATTTTATCATCAGATGTTTTAATTTCTTGATCATCTGCTCTGGCAAGATACAGTTTCCTTCAGTGTTCATTTTCCTGCCCTGAGAACTGTTTGATTGTTTCTGGCATCTGTTCCTCTGTCTTCATCTGTTAACACAGAGGCAGCAAAGCTTTGGGACTTTGGCAACACTTCCATCTGCTATAAATCCATCACTCTTGCCATGTTTTGTACTCAGGGTCCCTGCAAAACAATATGGCAGAGGGCAATGTACTGACTGGAGTGGGTGTTCAGAAGGTAAGATTAATATTTTCTCATGAAACCAGAGATCATTGCTCTGTGTCGGGGAAAGAGGTGCATTGCTTGATCTCTGAAGCCTGCTTTACCTGGGCCCTCCTTCCAAAAGAAAGTTCTAGAGTTGCAAAGTTTGTTGCTAGTATATGCACTCCATTTTAAGGGCATTGAAATGCCTCGGCCTCCTCCTCAGTCTCAGTCTTGGTTTCCTGTTTCACTTGTGCAGTGCTGTTAGCTTTCATCGCCTCCAGTCTAGCATTGTCACCACTATGCTAAGAGATGGCAAACATAACCTTTGTGATTCTCTAGTATCATTTATTTTATTGCACATTTTCCTTTTCCTGTCTCTTTCTGTTCCCATTATTTGGTTTTCGATTTCTCTCCAAAAGCAAACATGATCCTTTTATTTTTCAGCTCCTTCTCAAAGATGCATTTTAGCTGATTAGCCAGAAATGTGAGAATGATTCATAATAATACATTAATCTTGATCTACAAAATAATATAGCGATAGTGCTTGTTTCTTATGAATGTTTGTGTGTGTACGGCTTTGTGTGTGTGTGTGTGCATGTTACTGTGCATGTCTTATGTCATATATATTATTATATAGTTATGTATATGTGTATGTATATAGTATATATTTGTATTTGTACAGATATATCGATATATATAGCCTACTCTAGATTTCTCTATCAACTTTGCTCCTTCATTGGAAACTGTTCATTGGAAACAACACTATGCAAAGTTCTAGTCATGGCTCATTCCATCCCAACCTCCGTGACTTTGTTTTAACACTGCATTGGTCCCCAGCTCACTGCCTGCCAGCTCTACTTTCCTGATTGTTGCAAGTGCTCCTGAAAAGATCTTTCTGTGATAAAGCCTTTGTGAACTGATATGTGAAGAGCTCGCTGCCTCCCGACATAACTCTGAGTTCGAATATAAAGCTTACAATATTTTCCTAGTTTCTACCTGCAAAAATCTATTTAACCATGCAGTGTAGTAATCAGTTCTTACATTGGACACGTACTTAACGTAAATACATCACTATATATTCCAGCTACAGCGATAATTAGACACTAACTTTCTGTTCAAATCATTACACATGTGCATGTTGTGCTTTTAAATGAGGTTTGGAAGAGTCAAAAAAACAATAAAAAATAACTGCAAGGCTGTTTTTATCTGAAGTTTCCAGGAGTATCACTAAGAGATTTAGAAGTTGGCTAAGGGATAATTTAAAACTGGAAAGCCATTTTAAATCAAATACTTCAAGTATAAAAGAGTAGTTTCTTGAGATGGAAAATTATGTAAAGATAACATACAGTAGGAAATCCTTTTATAATGGAAAGAAACTTAGGTAGTAAGCCCTTATATTGCTAAATAGTGGGGTCTTTTTAAATCTTCCTTTAAGAAGAGTAAGAAAAAAATTTCAGAGTCGGGAAATTGAGAGAGAAATGTCAAGCTGCTTTCTCTCCTCTTACTTGGCTCTTCAGGCTGCCTGGAGGAAGCAAATCTTGGTAAAGAAAAGCCTCTTGGGATGAAAAGCACGAGCAGGGAAGAGGACTTTGGCCTTATGCACATTAAGCAAAATCTAAACTTTAAGAAGAAAATTGAACCTAATATTTTGAATCTAATTATTGGGACTCTAAAACTCAGTGGCTAGGAGACAGAGTTCTATCTCTGTGTTTCTTTCAATGCTTCATTTTAAAGACATCTGTTTTATTGAAAATAAAATTTACCTCTTCAAAAGGAGATTTTAAAAATATATGTGTGTAAATATATGTGTGTGTATGTATATATGTATACACACACACACATATATATATATATATATATATATATATATATATATATATACTTTAGAAATATAGTTTATTAACTTAAGCAGAAAATACCATCTTGAAGACCATGAATAAAGAAAAATATTTGGACTTCTGGTCAGGATGACAGCGTAGGTAAACGGGTATCGCATCCTCCCACAACCACATCAAAATTACAACTAAACTACAACACAATCATCCTTCAGAACCGCCTAACATCGATCTGAATGGAAGTCCTACAACTACGAAATTAAAGCAGCAGCCACACCGGGACTGGGAGGAAGCAGACAGGCTGGTCCCACACCCACGTGTGGCGGATAAAAATCAGGAGGACACCTCGGCTGGAAAGGTCCTCCCTGAGGAGTGAGGGGTCCCCGTCCCACACGAGGCGCCCAGCTCAGGGTTCCAGTGCCAGGAAGACAAGTCCCCATCACTTCTGGCTGGAAAACCAGCGGGAACTGAGTCTGAGGGAGCCTGCGGCTGCAGGAGCCCCAGGCAACTCCTCTTAAAGGGCCCGCGCACGGACTTACTCAGACTTGCTCCCTCTGAGCTTGGAGGGGAGGCAGCCTGAAAGGCGCCAGAGACATACAGGGGAGAACTGAGCTGTTTGGCCTCAGGACGAGGGCTGGAGAGGCAGCTTTCTCCTGGACAGACGTCCTGGCGAAGGCCGATGTTCCTTTGGTAAGTCCTTCCCTTGGGCGGCAGATGACCGCCATATCTGGAACTCCAGCAACCTGGCTCACACTGTTGGCCCCACCCTGGTGATTCCCCGAGGCCCTGCCCTACCCAACTTTCAGGCCTACCCAAGCTGTTTCCAAAAGCTTTACCATAGGATTGGCCTGTCTTGGATCCTGCTTCAGAGTTTCCTAAAATCTCTCAAACAAGCAGCATCTGGTCTCAGTGAGCCCCATACCTCTCATTAAGTGGCCCCAGGCCTGGCACTAGAAGCAGCCAGCCTTGATTCACAACTTGGCTTTTCCTGGGCACCTCCAAGCCCAGCACAAGAAGCAGCCACAGGCAGATCACTTTGTAGCTTATGCCAGGTGGCCCTGGATAGAACAAAGGCAGTGGCTGACCTTGCCCTAGAGACAGCATACCTAGTGGACAGCTTCTGACCACATTGAAACACCACCACCCAACCACCTCCACAAGTGACACATTCAATGAGTAGACTCAGTGGGTACCAGAGCCGTGCTCAAGTAAGTCTTGCTCTGTGTGGTGGGCCTCTACACAGCTGATCCTCCAAGGGAGTCAGAGGCCAGTGGTCAGTGGGCACAGCCAGTCCTTGCAGCTGATCAGCCTGAGTAAATCCCTCCCATTGATGCACCAACAGCAATCAAAATTGAATTACAACATAAGGGTGTACGGTCCACAGTAGGGGTGCACCTCAAGGGCCCAAATGGGGTGAGCAGGGAGGCTGTGCCACTGGATCCTACAGGACATCTACAACAATAGGCCAACCTACGAAGCCTAGGAAACATAGCAACTCTACCTAATGTAGAAACAATCACAGGGAAGCAGCCAAAATGAAGAGACAAAGAAACATGTCCCAAATGAAAGAAAAGAACAAAACTCCATTAAACAAAATGGAGATAAGCAATCAATCAGATGTAGATTTCAAAACACTGGTTATAAGGTTGCTCAAAGAACTTGGTGAAACATTTAAGGATCTTAGTGAGACCTTCAAGGAACTTAAGGAGACCTCCAAGGAACTTGGTGAGAATATCAACAACATAAAACAGAACCAGTCAGAAATGAAAGATGCACTAATTGAAATAAAGAATAATTTACAGGGAATCAATAATAGAGTAGGTAAAGCCAAGAAGCAAACCATCGATTTGGAATATAAGAAAGCACAAAAAAGCACAATCAGAACAGAAAAAAGTATCCAAAAACATGAGGATAGTGTAAGGAGCCTCTGGGACAACTTCAAGTGTGCCAACATTCACATTATAGGAGTGCCAGAAGAAGAAGAGAGAGAACAAGAAATTGAAAACCTATTTGAAACAATAATGACAGAAAACTTCCCTAACTTGGTGAAGGAAACAGACATACAAGTCCAGGAAGCACAGAGAGTCCTAAACAAGATGAGCCCAAAGAGGCCCACACCAAGACACATCATCATCAAAATAACAAAGGTTAAATACAAAGAGAGAATCTTAAAAGTAGCATGGGAAAAGCAGTTTGTAACCTACAAAGGAGCTCCCATAAGACTGTCAGCTGATTTCTCAAAGGAAACTTTGCAGGCCACAAAGGAGTGGCAAGAGATATTCAAGGTGATGTAAAGCAATGACCTACAACCAAGACTACTCTATCCTGCAAAGCTATCATTTAGAATCCATGCACATATCAAGAGTTTCCCAGAGAAGAAAAAGCTAAAGGAGTTCATCACCACCAAACCAGTATTATATGAAATGTTGAAGGGTCTTCTTGAAGAAGAAGAACAAAAATATGAACAATAAAATGGCAATTAATACATATCTATCAACAATTGAATCTACAAACAAAATGAGCAAGCAGAACAGAACTCATAGATACAGAGAACTTTTTGTTGCTTGCCAGATGGGTGGGGCTCGGGGGCTGGGCGAAAAAGATGAAGGAATTAAGAAGTAGAAATTAGTTGTTAGACTAATGAACCTCAAAGGGAAGAGGGGAGGGAGGGTGGGATGAGATAAACCAAAGAACTTCTATGCATATATGCATAACCAATGGACACTGACAATAGTGTGGGGAAGGCAGGAGGGGGGCAGGATTGGGAAGGAGGGGGTCAATAGGGAAAAAAAGGGGGGACATCTGTAATACCTTCAACAATAAAGATGAGTTAAAAAAAAAAGAAAAACATTTGACTTTTCACTGAGTGATCATGTCAAACAATAGAGCAAACAATTTTAGTGGAATGTTAGGTACTGAGTCTGTGGGCTTTAAATCCTGCAATGACAATTTTGTCATTTAAACAAGAGACATGGGCAAATGAGATAAAGAGCTGAACGAGTCCAGCATAATTATTTTTAATTTAGCAAACTATATATATAAGTTCATACAAATAGCCTTGCATTTTGCTCCATAGTGATGGACTGCTATGGTATTGTTAGATGCTGTATAAAGAGCTTTTCATCATTGGGACCTAGTACGTCCCTACAACAACCTCATGAGGCACTGATTGTTATTTATTTCTTGTTTTTATTTTATCCTTTTACAGATGAAATAATGGAGGCTTAGAGAGTTTAAATAACTTGCTCAAAATCACACAGGGAAACCACTGTTTAAAACCAAGGAGCCTGAATCTAGAGTCATTGTCCTTAACTATTATACCATTACACATTTTATAGGAGCAAGAATAAAATAAAAAAAAATGTTAACCCAGTGATTATTAAATTTAAAACCATATTTTGTGAGGAAAGAGAGCACATACAACATATTTATTTAAATTTCCAGAAAAAGGAAACTTCCTACTTCACTAAGCAAATGGAAGAGAAATAACATGACTCCCACTCTGCACTTAACCTACATACCAGGATCTTTACCTACAGATTCTGTGGGTAAAACGATCTCTATCATACACCTGTCTCTATTCTTTCTATTTCTCAAGGAAATTGCCCCCCAAATTTTCCAAAATATTTTTCATCAGCAGTTTTCTTCTCCATTAGAGCATTCCCATCATCACAAAATATACTATTATTTTCTATCACCTTTGGAAAAAAAAGAAAAAAGCTGTCGTCACCCCATCTTCTATCCAGGAGTTCCTTGAACTCTCTCCTTTACAGCAACATGCCTACAAAGAGTTGTTCTATCCTAACTAACTCTTATTTTTCCATTTTCATTCATTTATATATCCCCCAAACAGGCTTTTTCTTCAACACCATTATCACCAAAAATGCTCTCAAAATGCCACCAATGACTTCTCATAAAGTAAAACTATAATTTGCAATAACAGAGCATAAAAACTTACCAAATCATAATGTGTAATACAAACTACCTTTGTTACAATTGTTTTCCTATCAATTCACTCCCTACCAACTTGCCCCCTCAAGAAAGAAGCATTTTGTGTGTTTCGTTCAATGTTCAATGATGTGCTCACAGTGTTCAACAGGACCTGGAGCTTAGTAACTGCTCAAAAATTATTCATTGAATATATAAATGAATAAATGCATGAATAAATAAATATGTGACTTGAAGTAGCCCAATGGATAGTATTTTCTTAAATTCACAAAGAAATATATATGTCAAGCCTCAAAAGGATTTGATATATCATTATCATTATTCATTTAACCTCTGGTTATGTTCTACAGAAAGTCAAAGTTGAAGGAAACACCATTAATGAGATCAACAAATTTTGTTTCCTTAAGGTAGGTGTCCAATCATAATTTTTGTATTTTATCTCCCTCTCAGTGTTTGATAGAGCTCAATAAATGGTTGCCATAGATGAAATAAAAAAATCTACTTCAATATTGCAATGAAAATAAAGATGCAAGTAAATGTAACTTTGGAGGTGTTTACTCGGTAATATATGTATTTTCCTGTGCAAGGCCATTATTTTTTATAGCTCCAGCTACACAGTGGATCAATCGTAGAAGTCTACTCTGTAAAAGAGATGTAATACTACCCTGGGAAAATAAATCACATCTTATCTTTATGTGTAATTGAGGAAGAAAAGCACACTTACCTCTTGGAGGAAAGTGAAGTCTCCAGGGAAAACTCTTCTTAAATAGACACAGTTTAGGAAGCAACTCAAATCACACTGCAGGCAGATTACATGGTAAAGAAGTATTGCTGGTGGGATTCAAGGTCACATACTTTCGGACCAGCTGTGTGCTTCTTGAGAAGAGGAAGTTATATCAGTAAGAAGCCTGTGGGAGGTTTAGTGGTCACAGTGTCCCTGGAATGTATTGATAAATAGTGTGCTGGGCTTAACAAATGAGATAAGGATTAAGAGTGGAACTGAAAACCAAACTGTTACACTGTTGGCTGGGCATTGCAGAGTTCAGCTGTACAAAGAACTGTGTATTGACAAAGACTGTGGATGGGGTGGGGTTGGGGGGGTACAGATAGTGTTGAACAAGATGACCTAAGCACACAAGACTCCAGAACTCCAGGTTCTGGAAACAAATAGGGAACTTACCTCCATAAAAAAGGAACAAATTAATCACTTCTAAAGTGCACTGTGTTTTTGCTTTTATGTTGATAAATGAGGAATTGAGAATGCACATACATTTCTTGACATGTTGATCTCCTAAAACAGTTCTCCATCACATTTGAAAGGTCCTTACTTTCTAAATGCCATTGTGTTAGAACTCTATGGTTCTAAGACTTTATTAAGATATAATTGTAGCCCTGACCATTATGCCTCAGTTGGTTAAACTGTCCTCCCATGTACCTAAAAGTCATGGATTTGATTCCTGGCCAGGGCACGTACCCTAGGTTGTGTGCTCATCCTTGGCCCCGGTCGGGGGTGTGCAGGAGGCAGGATGGATGTTTCTCTCTCACATCAATGTTTCTCTCTGTCTCACACACTCTCTCTCTCTCTAAAAATTAATGAACGTGTCCTTGGGTGAGAATTAAAAAAAATAAAATAAAAAATTAATTGTAATATTTTCACATGATTTTTCTATTATTTAATTGAATTATTTAATTATTTAATGTCTTTAAAATTATTTCCTCTTAGCCCTGGCCACTTTGGATCAGCGATTAGAGTGTCGGCCCGAGGACCAGAGAGTCCCGGGTTCGGTTTCTGCTAAGGGCACGTACCTCAGTTGCAGTTTGTACCTGGCCCCAGTTGGGATCGTGTGGGTGGCAACCACTCGATGTATCTCTCTCACGTAGATGTTTCTCTCTCTCTCTCTTCCTTCCTCTCTCCCTCCCGCTCTATCTGAAGATAAATGCAAGAATGTCCTCGGGTGAGGATAAAAAAAATAAATAAATGAAAATAAAATTATTTTCCTTTTAGCTATTAAATATGGATAATCTCTGTTTTACTGAAACAATGTGAGTTTATAATCCAGGTATTACTGCCCATACTTAGAAGGGGTTATTAAATGTGAAACATACATTTAAATATTTTATTTAAAACTGAAGACAATGTATTTTTCATTAAGATTTGGTTTATCATTAATATAAAATGGGTGAAGTTTGTTTCTCTAGTTAGAACTTCTCTATCTAGAAAAGCTATTGAACTATAATAAAAATACAACTTCAATTTTTAACTTTGTCTACCCTGAGTAATAGATCCAGCCAAGTTCCATCTTTGCCCCAGGCACACAGTGAACTTAAAATTGTTACAGTTTCTCATTCTCCTCTTCAAGTCAATTATGAGCTTGAGGTGACACAAGAATTTCAAACCTAGAAGAAATATCTAGTCCAGCACCTGCAGTACCTTTATGCACTATGAAAGATTTATCTGAAAAAATCTTACGAATAACCTTGATTCATCTACTACTTAAAATCCCACTTTTTAAGATAATAAAGCTAAGAATCTAAATAAATCTTCACTACCATAGTTATTCATTGTAGATAGTAATATAAAGAAGTTAAATTATCATTTTTAAAAAGATTTTTAAATTGATTTTTAGAGAGAGAGAAAAGGGAAAGGGAGAAAGAGAGAAACATCAATGTGAGAGCAGAATATTGATTAGCTGCCTCCTTCATGCTAAGGATCAAGCCCATAACATGGGCAGGTGCCCTGATTGGGAATTGAACCAGAAACCTTTTGGCACATGGGTCGATGCCCAACCAACTGAGCCACACTGGCCCGGGCAAATTAAATTACATTTCAGTGAATTGATAGTGTATTCATGTTTTGAATATTGATTCTAGAAAATTATTTTATTGTAAAAGTTTTAGATAATTTTTATTCTTTAAAAAAATGTTGAAGAAATAGTTAAAATTGTAACCAAGATGTCCTCAGAAGTATTATTTAATATTTAAATGTTATCTTACATTATTATTTTATCATGGTGTCTTTAGAACCTGAGCTGTATAGCAGGTACAATACCTTCTTTTCCGTTTCTTCCCTATTACTTTGTTATAATACTTGATAGAATCAAAAAGTCTTTAAGTAAGCTCTGATTGATGGTTGTCTTGAGGCAGCTTGAAGAAGCCCACTGGAAGCAGGTCATCATGTGTGCTTGATTTAGGAAGCATGTTTGACTTTCTTTGTTTGGTCTAGAGTTAGAAGTGGGACAAAAAGAGAAGTTGGCAGTCAACGACCAGTCCTGACCTAAGAGCACATTGCTTCAGCTTCTGGTTTTGCTTCCTGTGTTGGTTGCTGCAGAAGTTATGGACTGGCTTCCTGGGTTTCTAATGTGGGACAGTGTTCAATTGTATGTATGGTCTGGCCCTTGTCTCTTTTAATGGTCATCTTCTCTCTCTCCTCACTTTGTTTTCCTACTCTTTTCTACTCAATTTGAATTTCTCATTATTTAGGGACCTAGCACAAGGGGAGAGAGGACACCCTTTATGAGACTAGAATTGGCAGGCTGTCTTGTAGATGCCTGCTGGATATGGTGGATACTCAATGACAATTGTTTTTCTTCACAGCTTTCTAATCCAGTGTAGTCCTTAGACCAGAGGCATCAGCATCACCTTGGAGTTTGCTACAGCTTACTGATTCAGATCCATTTTTGTGAGTTTCTCCTAGGTAATTTTCCTTTGCAATTCTTGTAAAGTAGTTGGTACCCTCTCCACTGACTGTGATCTGTGTCTCTTCAGCCTCTGAAATTCTGACTGTTCACTTTACTGCTGGATCATTTTAACCCTCAAGCAGTTCTCTCTCTCTCTCTCTCTCTCTCTCTCTCTCTCTCTCTCTCTCTCTCCCTCCCTCTGTTAAAACAGACTTACCAACACTCTCTCATACTGGACCTTAAGCAACTCAAAGCCAGAGAACACATTACCCACCTCCAGTGGCACCTTAAACCCCTCTCCCTTAGCCTACGTTGAGAGGGCAGCACCCTTCTCCTCTTCTTTAGTGTAGGTGGTGCAACAGCATGAGTGAGGGGACACAGTAACCTCAACAACTCAGCCAAGGAGCTCTGTTACTCAGGCTCCAGATTTTAAACGCTGGAGATTGGAAACATCTACTAACCCTGACAAAAACAAATGCACAGTTTCTTAGCATGACCTGGAAGGGGTAAGGCCCCTCATTTAGGATAAAGGGATGTTTGCAACCTATTGAATTTTTCTTGCCTCTGTGGACCCAAAAGACTCACAGAGCCAGAGGCATATCCTGTTATGGCAGTAATGTGGGCAGTACTACAGGGAACAAAATCAAATCTTCAGGTCATGAATCAAGCAGAGTTGGAATAAAATTCACTACCAAATATTGTCCAGAGACTGTTGAATAAAAGTCATTTTTTTTTCTTCGAAGGCATCTGGTGATATGAGGTTTTGTTTTATTTTGTTTTTAATCTTTTACATTTACTGATAGACTTGGTTTGCTAATACTTTTTTCGTAAGACTATTTTTTTAGAGCAGTTTCTGGTTCACAGCAAAATTGAGGGGAATGTCCAAAATTGAGGTGATTTTCCATATGTTTCCTGCTCTCACATATGCATAATCTTCTTCCATTATATTTTACACCAGCTTTTTTTACTAGGTGTTGAAAAATATAAGATTCAGGGACCAGATATTTTATACCTTCACGATCTCTCAAAATTCGTAGCATAGATCAGGTGCTTAATAAGTTCTTCTGAACAATTAAAATGTTGACTAAACTAATTTTGTAATATCACATAACTAGAATAGGTAGTAAATGAAAGTGAACAAGATTATCTGCAATAATTTTCTTTCTGATAATCCATTCCACTAACATTGCAAAGAAGTAAATAAAGAGAAAAGTGATGACAAATATAAATTCTTTTTTAGTTTTTGAAAAATCAGGATGACAACATTACTAAATTTATGTATAATGAATTTTTTGGTTGATGTTTTTTCCTTTGTTTTTATTTTGTTTAACCAATCAAAGCCTCACTCAAAATTCACTAAGGCTTTTATGGCTTCCAGTCTCACATTCACACCTTCACAAAACCACTAACACACACTCTTTAAGTCAAGACTGCCGACGTGGCTAATTGACTTTACATAATGAAAAATTCAATATAACATCTGATTTTCCTGAAATTAGTAGTGTTTCTTATCATTATCTTTACTTCACTTTTATATCGTCATTTAGAAATTTCAACACAGTCAGATATACCAGGGTTTGCAGAAAACCTACTAGTTTGTTGGTAGCATGCAGTTGTAATTACTTGGTTTCTTCTCACTAAGTTAGCTTTTCACAGCATTCATAACCATTTACAATAAAAAAAATATTCATTTTCTACTGTCAAGACCTATTAATGACTTTCATTGTTTTATGATAAAAAACAAACAAACAATGGATAAAACTGCGTTACAGTGGTCTGTCACCCACTTAAATTGGCCTCATCATGACCATTTATCAAAACTGACAAAGACCTTGGGAAACTTTTCAAAATGATGGTAACAGGTGTTCAACATTCATTGTACAGGGATTTTGCAGCTGTCTCTGTCATGAACAATCAGCACTGCAAACTCTTGCTGGGAACTGATATTCGTAACAGGTAAAATTGAGTATTAAATATTTGAATTCTAACATGCATGTGTTTTCAGCAAAACAATTAAGGAGCAAATTTAAATAAATTTATAAAAGGTCGAGTTCTAAAAGTATTCCTCCTTGAGGCTATAAATTATTATTATTACTATTATCATTAACAATTGTCATCAAGGAAGATTCTGAGGACTTAATTTTATATCTCTTATGGTGAATGATTGTTGTACATTTATTAAATTAAAAAAAATATTTCCATCCACCTGAAGTGGCTCAGTTGGTTGAGTGTCATCCTGGGTACAGAAAGGTTGCAGGTTCTATTTCGGGCCAGGGCACATGCGTGGGTTGCCGGTTAGGTCCCTGGTTGGGGTGTGTAGGGAAGGCAACCAATCAATGTTTCTCTCTCACATGATGTCTCTCTCTCTCTCTCTCTCTCTCTCTCTCTTGCTCTCTGCCTCTTCCTCTCTCTAAGCATGTCTTTGGGTGAAGATTTAAAAAAATAATAATAATAATTTCTTTTATGTGGAATGATGTTGACAAGTTCACCTAATGTTCTATAATTCCGCATTTTAATTGAAAACTCGGAAATTATTTAATATCACACTGTATTTCAGTTCAGATAACCTGATTCACAGCTGATAATAAGTAAACAAACTAAACAAACAGTGAAGGAATACATACTGTGACAATTTAAGAGGACAGTAAGTTTGCATGTTACCCCCCTACTTCTTACAAGCAACATTGTTTACATTTTCCCATTGGGATTCAAGCTTTTCTCTATTTCAGAATCATGTTTATGAATTGCACCTTTATTAGGAGTCCTCCACTTGCCTTTTAGCTTTTAAATGCCACTTTCTATTTCTTTCTCTTTTTTTATGATTTAAGGGGAGGATTCCTTAGAAGTTGTATCATAGAGGATAAATTACACTCAAGGAATGAGGCAAAAGGTCAACAATTGTTAAATCTGAGTATGGGGTACATAAGAATGTCTTGTATTTTTACACGTTTGCGACTATATATTTAAAATTATAACAAGATAAAAAGTTATAAAAATGTAGAAATGCCCATTCAATTGTCACATGGATTATACAAAAAAACTGAAATGACAAATGATTATTCAAATCAATACTATGTAATACCATTGAAATCATATCCCAAAAAAGATTAGTATTGCATGCTTTTATAACACACACACACACACACACACACACACACACACACACCAAAAGCTAAGGATTTGACTTAGAATCTAGCAGTAGAACTATATGAAATACATAACCTAAGTATGTTGAAGTGAAGAACTACTAGGATCAAAGAAAATTAATAAAGGGAAAAATAAATAATTATTTTAATAAATTGGAATTTTATGTTTAGTAGAGTCAGATTTTGAAAAGCAGTAACAAAGCATATAAAATTTTACCTGTGGGAGAAACTAGCAAACACTTCAACAATACTGAAGTCATACACCAGAGCATAAAAGAAATAGTGTTGAATATTCATGAAACTTGAAGGTGTGTTTCTGACAGTCTGAGCTTGAAGAGATACTCTATGGCATGTAAGGAATTTTTTTGAGACCCGAGAAATATTTTTCTAATAGTAGGCAGTCATATATCTTTTTAGAGAAACTGAATTTGAAATACAAAAGCATGCCTGGATTCCATGAAATAAAACAAAACCAACAAACAGTAGTTTAAAATATCATACTCAATTTCAAACACAAAAAAGGTAAACCTCTGAATTGAAAACGCTGGTTTGCTATTCAGGAAAATCAAATAGAAACTCATGTAGAAAGATGGTTAAAATAAAATATATGCTTTGAAAAAAAAAAGGACTAAATAGAATAAGAGGAAACACCTCGCCTGGTTTTAAAATTTATTTTAAGTCTATTATAATGAAAACAATATTATGCACTCAGCCTGGACAGAAACAGATCAGGTAAATTTGGAAACTTACTGTACATTAACAGTAGCAAGACAGATCCTGGGGGAGGGAAAGAGATGGATTATTGAAGTTGTGGCACTATGATATTATGTATACACATCAGAACTTACACAAAACCATAAATATACCCAGAATTTCCATGAAACTCATTTTTGGATTGATAAAATAAGAAAAATAAAAGTAAAGAATGATAAGAGATAAGATATATCTCACTCCCCACAGAAGCATTCCCTAAATCCTGTTTTATATAGCATGTGTTGCTATTTAAAAGTTCCCTGCTTATTCATTTTCTTATGTTTATAAACCATCCCCTCCTTTCCCCAACAGAATAGTAACTTCATAGGAGCAGGAACTCTCTGAGTGCTGTTCACTGCTATATTCTTCAATCCCCAATCAATATCTGGCATAAGATAGGTACTAAGTAATAGTTTTAAAACCAATGATTGGGTAAACAAATAAACAAATATATGCATGATTGAATGAAGAGTCTTCTAATAATTACCATGGTGGATGAGACGATATTCTTGAAATATACCTACTAACAAATACCAAACTGTTCATAGTTCTCATAAAGTTATGGACTCACTCTAAGCATGAAGGTCAAAAATGTTCAAAAAAACTCTTTTAAACCTGGAATAGAGCCCAGTAAAAATTAGGCCAATGATGCTCTCTCTAAGTATATTTTAACAGTAAAAAGTTAAAAAAAAATTGTTGATGAATTCCGTCATTATTATTGAAATTATAAATTCCATATTTGAAAGGAAACACAGAGAATTATTTAGTTCAGTGTCCTATGAAGTTTGACAGTGCAACTGTAGGGCGGACTTCCCACACACGTATCATCACCAGCCTCGTTAGTGCTGAGATTCCTGCTCATAATGGATCTACAAGTTTGCAAGCCATGTTCATGGGAAACTAACAGGTAAGTGGGACAGCATGATATCTAAGCTCTTCTTGTCCAGTGACTAGCTAGAAGCATGAACATAGAAAAAGGAGAATCAAAGCTTTAGGTATTTCAGAATTACAGCCTTAAGCAAGAAAATACCACCTCGTCTTTGTCCTTCACAGTAAGTCCCAATTTTCTTCTTGCTCTCACACATACACACAAATCTGTTATCAGATTAAGTATGCAAAGTCAAATAAATAACTCGTGGATTAGTATACTACCTCAAGAAGAGAAACCAATATGTTTTGTTGTATTGTTGTAGTGATTGTTTTCTTAAATTATTTTTATTCCTTTTCTGAGTTTTTTTGTTTTTTTTTGGCCCGAAATGTCTATGTTGACTTTTGTCTCAGGAAAAAGATAAGACTATGGAAGAAACAAAATCTTTTTACTTTCTTGTAAACATCTAAAGTCCAACCACAAGAGGAAACAGAAAGGACTCCTTGCAAGACCAGTACATAGAAGAGAATACGTGAGCATTTAGGAGAATAATCTGGTCCCCATGGATGAGATACATGTTTCCCAGGCTGTCAAAGAGGAAAATTAGAAGAGAAACAAAAAGTGAGTAGATATTGGGGACTGCCTAGGAGTTAGCTCACTTCCTAGGAGGGGACTAAGCAGCAAGATTAGAAACGTCATATTCCTCTAGAGTATTTGCAAGTAGAGAGTACCTTTCTCCATTTGTCCCTCTTTCCTGTGTAGAAAAGCCGATGGGCCTGGATGTCCTCACAGATTATTCATTCTCCAGCATGGCCTCAAAAAACAAAATGTTTCTCAAGCTCCTGCGAGTAGCATGGAACTCACAGAAGCCTTGAATAACATCTAAGAATTTTCTTTATCCCAGTGCAATGAAAAAGTTGCAGCAGAAGGATGTCTGTGTGCCCACAGGTAGTACTGGAAGTCCTTAGAAGTGAAAGTAAGAGCAGCCCTGGCCGATTTGGCTCAGAGGTTAGAGTGTCAGCCCGAAGACCGAAGCGTCTCATACCTGTCCAATTGATGTTTCTCTCTCTCCCTCCCTCCCTTTTACTCTATCAAAAAAGAAAAGAAAAGAAAGAAAGAAAAGTAAGAACAATATAGCAATAACTTGCATAGGCCAATGACCATGACCTGGCTGGGGTCATGGATGCCTCAGAATTCCAGCAAGGACAACGTACAGAGAACTAAGTGGGCAATCTTGACAACCCCACTTGCCCATCACCATTGGATATTAGACAACATTCTGGGGGGAAAAATAGATGTTAATCAACTGGAAATATGTTTTTACCATTAGGAACTAGAAATATGCCCAGTTATAGAAAAATCTTGTATTTCAAACTTTGTTTAATCTCTTATTTTAAATAATTATAAGAAATTCCTATTTGTCCACTAATCAGATGTTCAAAAGAAAAGTTCTAGAAACTAGCCAGCTTATTTTTTGACAACACACTTGACAGGTATAAGCTCAGGAGAAATTGAATGGATTCTCCTGTACCTCATTCCACAGTGTGAAAAGGAGCATTAGATCTAACACTTCCATACTTCTCACTGTTCTATATTTGAACGAAAACTACTTTTTCGTACCCATTGTTAACCACTTGCTGCACTGGAAGGTGGCTGGACAGTGGCTTAGCAGTATACACTAGGAAATGAAGAATTGAACATGCATCATCCCCATGAGAAGCATCCCAGAGTAAGCGGGAATTCCTACTCCTAGGAGAACCCTTTAATCAATGCCAGGAGTGGGTGGATAAATATCCCATTTTTCTTATTTATGTTAGGGACATATCTGATGTTTGTTCCACAGTCTCTTGAGTATCCCCAGCATGACTGATTCCTAATTGCCATTAGCAGTAACCTGCCCTTAATATATCCTCAGTGGATTCCTTCCTTTCTCTGGCTTGCTTCCTTACTACCCTGCCAATGATTTCTGAGATCACTTTCTATGTAAATATTTGTGTTCAAATTCTTACTGTTGCTGGTAGAAGCCAGCCTAGATCACCCACAGATCCCATTGGCTGAGGCAAATGCATCTCTGTCTGAGTAGGAAATTGTGACTCCTTTCACAGCACCAGGGAATCCAGGATTCACCTCTAGGTTCAGGGTCTCATTGTCCTTGTGGTTTGCTTTCTATATAAAAACCAGGATCAGCTTAATGGTCTTGTGACCACACTCAGAAAGGTATCTCATATTTAAGGTTTAATGCTCTTCATTGGCTGTCTTGATAGTCTTAATAATGTCATTTCTGTACATTTGTTTGTAAGTAAAATCCAATAGGACAATGGAGCACTTACTGAGGCATACAGCCGTAGTTCAAATTTAGTTGGGTCTCCTGCCACTTTCTCACCTCCCCAAAGATGGCTTCTTGGCTGCCCACTACCCCACCCCTATGCACCCTCTGTTGCTAGTAGAGGCCTGGATGTACTAGCAGGAAAGGTCACAATTCAGTGCATACAGTGTGTATACTGAATTATCAGGCAGGGCCCAGATACCTATGTGGGTTTGCACTCACCCTGTAAATATCCAAGAGAGTGTGGTATTCAATAGCAAATTAAGTGACCATGATAGATGTAATAGTTTCCAATTTGATGCCATAAAAATGACAGCAAATTTAATAGCTTAAAACAGCACAAAGTTATTATCTTACAGACTGTAAGTCAGAAGTAAAAAATGGATCTCACTGGCCTAAAATCGAGGAGTTTACAGACCTACGCTCTGTACTGGAAGCTCTAGGGTGGAATCAATTTTTTTTTTTTTTAATCCTCACCCGAGGACATTTTTTCATTTTTTTTTGTTCAGATAGAGTGGGAAGGAGAGAGAGTAAGAGAGAGAGAGAGAAACATCGACGTGAAAGGGACACATCAAGTGGCTGCCACCCGCACGACCAACCAGGGCCGGGGACAAACTGCAACCGAGGTACATGCCCTTAGCGGGAACCGAACCCGGGTCTCTCTGGACCGCAGGTCGACGCTCTAACCGCTGAGCCAAACTGGCCAGGGCGGGTGGAATCAATTTTCTTGTCTTTCCCAGCTTTTGGAGGCTACCCTCATTCCCTGGCTGGTGGCCCCTTCCATCTTCAAAGCCAGCAATGGCCTGTCAAGTCTTTCCCACTCTGGCATTGACTCTTATGCTTCCCATCTTGAACATTTAAGGACCTTTGAGATTATACTGGGCCCAACCATATAATGTAGGGTAATCTTCAACGTCATTTTAAGGTCAGTTGATTTATAATGTTTATTCCCTTTTGCCATGTAATATAATATATTCACAGGCTCCAGGGGTTAGGAGATGAACATTTGGAGGGGGATGGGTAATTGTTCTGCCTACCATAAAAAATGGAGAGAGAGAGACTACAGAAAAGAAGGGAAAATAATTCTTGCTTTTTAAACAAGGAGCCCACATTTTTATTTTTCATTCAACACCACAAACTATGTAGCCAACCCTGAAAATGATCTAAGTAGACGCTACACGAATTCTCCTCCTTGTGGTCCACATCTGGTTCTCAGAAACACCTGCATCCCTTGCCTCTCTCAGTCCTGGGCAGCACCTTCTCTCCTGCTCCATGGATGTCTTGTCTTTCTCAGGCGTGAGTCACACACGCGGCTTCATCTCTCTGAACACAGGACCCCTGATTTCTCCCGTAGAAATCCCCTCATCAGGCTAGGAGTGAAGAGACAACACCCCTTATTGTTGCCTCTTGGGAACTCATAGCCCAGAAACATCTCTCTACAGGGAAAATTACCCACAACTCACTGTTATCCTCTTTGATAGCTTTTATACATCTTTGATGTATTAATTTTCTGTGGCTGCTGTAACAAAATAGCAATAACTGGGTGGCTTAAACACACACACACACACACACACACACACACAGAAATGTATCCTCTTAAGGTTCTGGAGTTCAGAAGTCTGATCAGTATCACTGGACTAAAAACAAGGGCACAGCTGTGCTATGCTCCATTCCGAAGCTCTAGGGGTAAATACATTCTTTGAGTCTTTGAGGTTTTGGTGGTTGCAAGAATTTCTTTTCAAGGTCAGCATCTTCAAATCTCTCTTTGCATTGTCTTCACATAACCTTCGGCTCTGTGTTAAATCTCTCTCTGCCTCTTTCCCACGAGGATATGTGTGATTGCATTAAGGGCCCACCTGGATAATCCAAGATAATTTCTCCATCTCAAGATCCGTAACTTAATCTCATCTGCAAGGAATTTGTCATGTTAGATAACATGCACAGAGTGCAAGGATTAAGATATGGGTTTTTTTTTTGTTTGTTTGTTTTTTTGGATGGGCCTGGGGCAGGACAATTTTCAACCTACCACACTTGATTTGACTGAGGGTTCAGGAATGGTGATCCAGGTTTCTCTAAATTGCTTTTGTTATTTTTGCGTAAGGGGAAGATCTGACTCTCTCTCACTCTGTCAACTGATATCTGTCTTATTAGCACCTCCTGTCCTTTGATTTTTCTCAATGCATATAAATTCAATCTACATTTATATACATAAAACTGTGTGTGTTTGTGTATGTGAACCATTCACCTACATTATCAAAAATTGTGTGGGCCCGATCAGAGTGGCTCAGTTGGTTGGGAGGCAGCCTGTGCACCAAAAGGTTGCCAGTTCCATTCCTGGTTAGGGCACATACCTGGGTCATGGGTTTGATCCCCAGTAAGGTTTAGGGTATGTATGGAAGGCAATAGATCTCTCTCTCTCTCTCCCCCCCACCCTTTGCCCTTCCTTTCTCTAAGCATGTCGTCAGATGAGGATTAAAAAAAATGTGTGGCACCCCTTTTTTAATACTTGACAGAATACAGAGCTACTGTGGAGTTTCTAGGGGTTAGGTAACAGGCTTGCAGCCTGGGTAGTAATTCAGTTTGTTGGCTCTCCAATTTTAGATAACTGTACCTGCCAACACAACTGTCACTCACTCTATTACCATGTTATTACTGTCAGTACTGTGCCATCTTGACATTCCTTCTCCAGGCCATAGCACTTTCAGTGTTATTTTTCTTATTTCTTAAAAGTACTTCAACTGTATTATTCATGCATAAAAAAGATAACCTTTAATTTTTGACTCTATGATTATGTATGAAAATAATTTATATTCTTCAGCTTAGAAGTATTTCTAAAATGCCATAGAAAAATGAAATGAACGTAGCAACGATTTAATATATGGGGCCAAGACAAAATAAAAGACATTCACTGTATTTTTATTTCTCTAAATAATTTTTGAATACACTATTGTTATGTATTTTATTTTCTTTCATATCTAAAATTACATGTTTTTACCTCTATGATTTTGTAAGAAGTAAGTGTGTATTGTTTCCATCAAGACTCTGTAGGAATTTATTTTAAGTTAATTTATTATGAAATGACTGACTCAGCGAGTCAGCATCGCTAGAGTGGTGCTCCATCATCAGTGCATCAGAGGGTGCCCAGTAAGCGCTGGTTTTCTCCCCAGCAGTGGACCCAACTTTATGTACCAATCTACCTGCTGTGTTGCCTTCTGTTTTTAACTTTTATCTACTAGGTTCTATCAAGTATTTTATTTCATCATGCTTATTAGCTATGGCTTGGACATGAGCTTTGACAGTTTAAACATGGACTCTTTTGGGGGGTTTAGAACCTTGTTAAACTGGTCTCTGAACTTCAGTTTCCTCTTCTGTAAAATGGGAGTAATAAAAATTAACTCATGGGATTTTGGGGGGATTAAGAAAGAAAGCATGGAATCCACTCCCTGCCCAATGGTAAAGACCTTATGTAATAAACGTGGTCTCTATTGTTGCTCTTAATATGCCTACCATAAAATTAATGGTTATATATCCTACAGAAATACAGAATATATATTTAGTTGCATAAATGTTCCATATGAAACTGGACGCAAATAGAAAGTTTTGTCTCCAATTTTAACAAGTAAAATGTCAAAAATAAAAAGAAAACTTAAAAACATACGAAAAATTAAATTGATAATTCAATTATTTTCAAAAGCAAGCTCTAGGTATGTTTATCTTGATGGAATTAATTAATTAGTAAATGGATGAGCTTCTAAGTAAAGTTCTTTAAAAATTTTTGCTCAAGAAAAAGTTGTTTGGAAAAGGTACAATATCTATGCAATATAGTCTATAGTCGAGACTCTCTCATGCTGTGAATGTATCATAATGAGTAGGCAGATAAAAGTAGTAAAATAATTATAAAATTTCAGGATGTATCTCTCTTTTCATCTCTGAAATACTTTCATCGTCACCAAACAGTATGTCTGCCGTTATATTTAGGTCAGTCACAAATTACAATATAATAGACCTGATCCCCTGGGTAAAATGAACTCAACCAAAACTTTTCAATCTCAAGAATATATAGTATATTGTAAATTATTTTGTTCCTTAAGCAGTTGGAGTGCACTGTTTTTAAAACAAGTATTGCACCTTGCTCATAGGAAAAAGTATGTTCATGTTAAATAATGAATTTAAATACAGTAATTATGGAATTATTTCATCATTATTTCATAAAGGGATTCAATTATTTTCCAGGAAAGGCAATAAAAACAAATTCCTCCCAGCATTGGTTTATTCATGGATACGAACATCTATTGTTTGCTAAAACCTCCATGGAAATAGTTTCCTGGATATGCTTTTGAAATCTCAACATTTTAATTCACCCATAATCCTAAGAATTATAGAGTGACTTTAAACATATAAACCAATGAGACCCCTTTATGTTAATTTAATCAACAGAATAAATATTAAGACATTGTAGGTCTTAATCCATCAGATGGCATTTTCACCATGATCAGTAATTCAGAATCGATTGCAGTAACACATGTATTCAAAGGAGAAGGTAATCCAAAAGTTAGTGTATGTTGGTGTTGTTTTCCCATGTTTATACTGAACCTAGGTGCTTAAATTGTTCTAGAATTTATCATAGCTCAAATTAAATAGTTTTGGACGACTTAAATCAGAACACTGGAAAACTATTTTGATTTCATTTTCCTTGTTCCCTGGCTCAACTGAGGAATTAAAAGCATCACCTTGCAAGTAGGTGCAGAGCATATATCCGAGGTAATCTTCACAAATTCACTCACTATATAAATTAGGAATAGCATATCCCACATTTCTGCAAAATGGATCATATATAATAGCAACTTTGGAGGTAGGAGAAGAACAAAGATTGTATAAATACCTCAACATTTCATTTTTGCTGGATGGTATGTATCTGATTGGCATCTTCTATAAGTAATGGAATACCTAGATAGAACAACTCCTTTTATTTTGGAAGCCAACATCAGAGGTTTTATTCATAGTTAAAGACTTTTAATGCTGCTAAGTTTGACCTTCAACCTAATTGCTGGCCTTATTGAAATGCTACAGGCAACATCTGGAAGAAGGATCAACAAAGATATTAAAGATTTCCCTAAAATTAATTTATTTGAATAGGAATTAATACCCACGAAGAAAAATATTTTCTTGTTTCATATTTAAATTCTGTTTATGGGAACTACAATTATTGGTATACAGTAGTTTCCCCTTATCTGTGGTTTCACTTTCTATGGTTTCAGTTGCCCACCATCAACTGAGGTCCAAAAACATTAAATGGAAAATTCCGGAAATAAAAAAAATGATACATTTTGAAATGCACAATGTTCTGAGTAGCATGATGAAATCTCACACCATCTCACTCCATCCTGCCCAGGCAGTGAATCATCCCTTTGTCCAGCATATCTACACTGTATACACTACCAGACAGTTAGTCACTTAGCAGCTGTCTTGGTTATCTTGTCAACTGTCATAGATATTGCAAAGCTTGTGCTCAAGCGATCCTTACCTTACTTGATAATGGCCCCAAAGCACAAAAGTAATGATGCTGTCAATTTTGGATATACCAAAATGAAGCAGTAAAGTGCTTCTTTTAAGTGAAAAGGTGAAAGTTCTTGACTCACTAAGGAACAAAACAGATCATATTTTGAGGTTGCTGAGATCGGTGGAAAGAATAAATCTTCTACCCCTTAAATCATGAAGAAGGAAAAAGAAATGTGTACTAGTTTTGCTGTTGCTCCATACACTGCAATGCAAGCTATGGCCACAGTGTGTGATAAGTGCTTAGTTAAGATGGAAAGGCATTACATTCGTGGGTGGAAGACATGGACAGGTTTCGATAGACAGAGACGTGTTGCACTGCAAGGTATTAGTTATTGTTGTGAATATCCTATGTATGTCTAAGAAAATACATAGTACCTATATATTTGGTAGTATCTGAGGGTTCAGACATCCACCGGTGGTCTTGGAATGTATCCCCCACAGGTAAGGGGGGACTACTGTATTACCATATGGTTCCTTAAAATTAATCACACTATTTGCAATTATTTGTCCATTTTCACTGCCTAAACATATGAAAAATATAGTTACAATATGTTAGAGATGCCAACAGACTTGAGTTACATCCCTAAGGGCCCAAAAACACAATTGTGAATATTATCTTACACTGTCTCACCATCATTTAATTATTGTCCTTTTATCCCGGATAACCTCAATTTTCTAGCTTGCTAGATAATGTTTTTGTTGTTTATAGACAATTTATATTCGATTCTTATTATTTTTCCTCATATTCTTGCCTGAATATGGTGTCTAAAGTGAACAAAGCACCACATTGATTTTAAAAGAATAACAAAAATAACATAATATTAACCCACTTCAAACCAACTTCTGTTTAGATTCGTCAAAGTGACTTAAGTGAGGATGCAGTTACAAAAGAAACCCGCATGGATTTGATGGAAGAAGATGTTTTTAAGCAGGAAAGAAGATTAATTCTATTCCACCAATTATAAAAGCAGCATTTCTGAACCATACATCTAGGAGATGTTATCTGCTGACATGTCTGTGGGAGCGACTCAATGTTCAGAACTTGGGAAAGTTAAACAGTAGCTAAACTTTCATAAAATTCTCCACATGGGCAAAGAAAACTTTAGATTTTATATGAGTATGTTAGATCATACACTGTGTACAATCTCCAATATATTTATTTAAATTTAACTCTGTACACACACACACACACACACACACACATATTACTTCAATAAACACATACTAGCAAATGAGAAATGAAAAATTGGATAAGAAAAATGATAAATTTACATATTTTCAATAAATGTGAGAAACATTCAGAAGTAAAGAATCAAGTGTATGGGTCCCTGGATAAGGAAGGGTCCAGATGAGGCTCATGTTTGAGTCTGAGCCAGTGGGAAATAGTGATATATCTGTTAACCAAGGCAACAGAAAAATATATGCAGAGTCTTTATGATAAAGTTAGATCACCTCGTGCAGCTCCTACCTGCCATTCCAGACGGCATATGCAGAAATGGATGCAGGCATTGGTCTTTGTTCAGTCATTTTTTTTTTTTTTAAATCCTCATCCGAGGATATGTTTCCATTTATGTTCAGATAGAGTTGGGGAGAGAGAGAGAGAGACATTAATGTGAGAGAAATACACCCTATTGGTTGCCTCCACACAACCCCGACCAGGGCCGGGACAAACCGCGACCAAGGCACATGCCCTTGACCAGAATTGAACCCGCAACTCTTCGGTCTGGGGGCCGTGGCTCCAACTGCTGAGCCAAACCGGCCAGGGCTTTGTTCAGTCCTAATAAAATGACAGTATTCTTTTTAGCCAGTATGGGGCTTGGAGGCTGAACTTTGAATTTAGCAGAATATCAAAAGGAAGACAAAAGGACATAATTTCCTTTCATTTTTCAAAGATAAGGCAATGTGATGAAAGCTGAGAAATGTACCAAGGCATCCTTTTGCACCAGCTTGTCCCTGAATACACACTTCTTTGCAGTGAAGTATTTCAGTGAATACAGAAATAAAATACTTAATTTTCTGATGCAAGATTCTTGTTCCAGAAGAGAGAGCTGAGCTAGAAAATTATTGATCACTTGGCCACAAGCAAATAATATATTTCTTTATAAATTATCACCAGCGCACACTTAGAGTATCTTTTTTTTTTTTTTTGGTCAGATAAGTCCCTGGATAGCAAATAAAGGCAGAGGACCGTGGTCTAAGTGAAAGGTGATCAAGATGCAAGAAAGTCTTCTCAGATGTGGTTGCTGCATGAGAAACTGGAGAAATAGCTGGGACCCAGCAGTTACACTGGAGATGTCTGAGACACTGACGTGTTCCCCAATCCACATCAACGTTCTGTAGGATAAAGAGCAAATCTGTGGAAAAAATCTAATCTAAACCATTTGTTGTAAAATACATATTCTCTTCAGAAAGCTGTAGAAAATATGCTTTGAGAATCTAATTTATTTTCTTATACTGGTCAGGTCAGCTTAAATAAATCTTATAAATAACTCAAAATCATATAAGTAGAAACTGACAAAACATAAAAATGTTAATGTTAATAATAATTACTTTGAAAAACACTATTAAAGGTAATGTAGAGAATATATTCATGTTTACTAAAATTTTAATTGTTTGTTTTATGTATTTAAACACAATACTGACCATAAGAGATTGAGGAACTAATTAATGAAACAAATGATAAGTTTTAAACACATATAATAGATCTCACTACTGATGAATCTTTATAGCATTAACAGGAATAAAAAGATATAAAGGAACCTCTAATCTAAATACTGGGTGCACTTAATTGTCACATAAATTTTAAGAGCCACCATAATTTAAAATGATAAAATATCATTATAGTTTTTAATTATATGTATATATATATATTTATATATGTGTGTGTGTGTGTGTGCAAATATAGGTGTGTAAATGCATACACACATTTGTTCTTACAAATAATCTTATTTTACATATGCAAATTTGTATACTAACTTCTCAGTTTTTGCATTGAGAACACATTCATAAAACGTAATGGGGTATTACTGCATTCATAGTCTTAACATCTGCAACTCTAAAAGCAAAACTACCAAAGAGCCACTTAACAATACAATAATTCTCAAGTTATTGTACACAATGATAAACACCCATTGAGCAATCAGCATACCAAGGACCTTGCTTCAAAAATATAAACACAAAAACAACAAACAGGAAAAGCAACTTAGAAATGAGAGAGAATAAAAACCTGAAAGATTGGCTCTAAATAGAACATTCAGGGTTTGTGATTTCATGTGTTTTTTTATGACCTTTATAATTAGATCTCAATTTATAGGCATTAAGTCTAGAGTGTGAAAAGAGAGTAGCCATAGCGCCATATCTCATATAGTCAATTAAGAATGTATTTCCTTATTTTTTAAAATGATTTTTACTCAACCCATCTAATTGACGATATTTTCAAAATGAACCTCAGAATTGAACCTGGTTTAGAATTTATAGAAAACAGCACACAAATAGCATGAATGGATTATGTAGCCTTGAAAACTATTAACTACATGTTCAGTTTTCTAACTGATCAGTGGACACTAACAAATATTGCCATTTATATGAAACTATGGAATTTTCCAATGAAAAGTATATGTCAGATAAAGATATCATTACCTTAACTATCAGAAGAATTCTGGCTCAAGCTACTCCTTCTGCAGGTAGTAGCAGAGTTTGTTTTTATCAACTATGTTCTTTGTCTCTGTCCTCTGCTCTTGAGCTTTAGGCAAGAGCTGTTCATTTAAGTTTAACCCCTACATCTGTTTATAGTATGTCTCTATTCATTTAGGTCCTCTTTTATTTCTTCCTAAGCAATTTATAGTTTTCAACATATATTGTTCACATATTTGTTAGATTTATATGTAAATATATAATTTTTAGGGCAATAGTACAATGGCAACTAAGAATAGTTCTATTTGTTTAAAAAAATTCACTTCTTGCATTTGCTATAAGCAATATTGAATAGCAATGGTGAGAGCGTGCAATCTTGCCTAGTTCCTGATCAAAGGAGGTATGGATTAAATTGCATTTCCCAAAGAGATATGTTGAAATCCTAATCTAGGGTACTGCGAATGTGACCTTATTTGGAAAGAGCATATGTGTAGATATAATCATGTTAAGATGAGGTCATACTGGATTAGGGTGGGTCCTAAAACCAGTGATTAGGGACGCTATATGAAAGGAGAAATTTGGAGACCCACAGGGAGAAGATAGTCATGTAAAGATAAAAGTGGAGATTAAAGTTATTGTCATAAACCAAACACTGTCAGGGGGCACCAGAGCTACAAGGGACAACGAAACTTGTCTAATAAGCCTATTATGTCATACAGATCCCAAACTAATGTCCCTTTTCCCATGCCACACTTGCTCTTCCCGGTTTTTCCCATTTCTATAAATGTCATTTGTTCATTTGCCCCGACCCAACCTTGGAGTCAACATTGTTCTCTGCTTCCTCTCACACCACATAGCCAATTTGTCAGCATTGCTTGTAGTCTGTCTCAGAAATAAATGAAAAGTCTAATCCCTCAATGTAATTTCTACAGCTGAGTGGTCAAAGTACCTGAATCTCTTACTTGTATTATTATTTCAATGGCCTCATAAATGGACTCGCTACTATGTACTCCCAGCACTGCAGCTACAGTGATGCCATAAAACACCAAGGCAGATGCACTTCTTTACTGAAAACTCTCTTAGGGATCGCCCTCTCACCTAGAGTGGAGCCAGCGTTCTTACTGTGGCCTGTTAACCCCATGTGATCTGGCCTTCCACTGCTGCTTAGTCATGTTCTACAACTCCATCCTCACTTCCGGCTCTCCAGATATGTTCATCTCTGATAGGAGGGTTTATTTTTTTCCCTTTAGAAAGCCAAAAAGTTTCATAGGCCTAGCTCAAGTTTTTCTCTAAAATGTAAAAATCATGTCCACAATAGGCTAGGAAAGACAACAGCTGAAGGGGTAGATTTTATATACACACACACACACACACACACATACATATATGTTTGTTGTCTAATACATAATTTTATATTACTTTTATATTATTATATAATGTAAAATATTTTAATCATTATTAATTATATATTAATATTTACATTATATTTATACTAATAACATATACATAATTATATGTATTATGTTAATATGTTTATATATTACTTATATTATAATTGTATATATAATTTTGTTAGGCTATAATTCATTCAGCATTTATCTAGTCATTTTGACTTATAAAACAGTCTACATGGAATATTCTACATTACATATTAATACATATTATATGGATTATAAATAGATGTATATTTAGTTTGTGAGTGTAGCACATATCTTTATTGAATAGTTAATTCACTAGGAACCACAGCAATCCATTTACATTTGTCATAATATTAAATTCTCATAACAAACTCATATAGTGAGCAAACCATTATATCTTTTTACTTTTTTGTATTAACAAATGAGGAAAGTGAGTTTCAGAGGTGTTAAATACCTTGCCTAAGGTACCATGGTTACTGAATAACAACTGTGATTTGAGTAGAGTCCCTTTATATTTGGTTTATTTTACGTTTTCTTTTTCAATTTTCCTCTCCTTGCCCCATTGACTTGAGCTTGGCCACCTGAATCATTTTGGTCAAAGAATGTGAGTGTACATATGTGCCTGCTGTTTCTAACAAGAGGCTTTAAAAGTACTTTCATGGATGGCTTCCTCTCTTGTTCTGTGTGAGAAGAGTATGCCTGGGTGGCCACAAGTCTTGCCGCTTGACTTCCAAACAAGAGATATTTCTGTTAAAGAGCTCAACGTGTAACACAAAAAAAGTTACCTGTAGCCAACCTACAAACACATGAATCAAGTGAATGTGTATTGTTAATAGTCACTGAGATATTTGAATTGCTTATTATAGTACATTATCACAGGAACAGCTGACTAATGCCGTTTATAAGAAGTGTTCCTTGGCCAAAATATTACTGATGATTACTGCCATAAAATAAAGGCAGAGGAGAAAAATAAATTGATACTGCAGCATAAGAGACTTAGTTAGGTATGAATATGCACGTGGTTGCTACAAAGCCTGGGTTTGAATAGTGTCTGTATTCTCCCAGCCAGCAAGTTTTAATGGCTTCTTGAGCCTGTTTCCTGAAGTGAGATAATGAATAATACTGTGTCTCCAGTGAGCTGCTGTAAGTATTAAATGTGAAAGACATGCAAAATGTCCTAGCATAGAACCAGGCATAAAACTGACCTTTAATATATATTGTTTTATCCAGAGATCCAGAGTAAACATACCATAGAGAAATGAGTGTCACTCTAATAGGAAGCACAGTGCTTTGTGAAGGCCCTTGTAAGAGCACCAACTTGAACACTGGGCATAGGGGGCAGCTCCCTAGAGAAAGTGTCACTAGGTGAGACTTCAAGGATGAGAAAGAGTATATTCAGGCAAAAAAAAAAAAAAAAAAAGGTTGGGTATGGGGGAGGGAGTAGCATTGAACATAGCAAAGGAAATACACACTCAAATACTCAATGGCAAAGGTAGTTTGGAAGTTGGGAAGTCTGAAATAAGACTGAAGTTCTAGCCAAAAGTTGTTGCTAAAGAAAAGGGTGGAAGGATGGGTTTTTCAGATTTTCCCTAGGTGTCAGCAGCAGCCCTTCGACACCAACTGCCAGTTATTGCAAACAAATTTGTCTCTAGACCATGCCAAATGTTGCCTGGTTGAGGATCACTGCTCTAGAATTAACCTGTCTCATACTATGTACTTAAAAATTAAAAGGCAAGATAAACACATTCATTTTAAGAAGACACATTATTATAAATTTAATAAATAGGGTTGTGTCATGTGTAGTTTTAATTTCCATAAATCGAGTATTGGCGTCTTCTTTTGGACTTAAAATGTTTTGGAATAATCTATTTAAAATACATTACATTGTATATAAAGTATTACTGTCTTAGTTATTTTGGCTGCTGTAACAGAATAGTGTAGACTGGATGGCTTACAGACAACAGAAATTCATTTTCTCACAATTCTGAATGCCGGAAGTCCAAGAGCAGGATGATAGTATCGTCAGGTTCTGGTGATGATTCTCTTGTGTGTTGCATATAGCCATTTTCCAGATGTATCCTCACACGCCAAGAGGACTAGAAAACTTTCTGGAACCTCTTTTTTAAGGGTGCTAATCTCATTTATGAGGATTTTACCTCATGATCTAATCACATCCCAAAGTCTCCACTTCCTATACCATCACATTTGGTGTTCAGATTTCAACATATGAATTTTGGGGAGACACAAACATTCAGTTCATAACATAATTTTCCAATCCTGACCAAGAACATTGAAGAACCTATAGCAAACACTTACTTAATATATGTTAAATGAATGTGGATGTTCAAATTTTAATTGAATAAAATTTGTGATTCATTCTGTTTTCTCCTTGAACAACTCTGATGGAAATTATATTTACAATGGACTTTTATTTATATTTAATTTTTAAAATGAATAATGATTGCTAAGTTTTATTCAATGCTTTCTTTGGCATCAACTAAGGTGATAGAATCATTTTCTCCTTTAATTTATCAATTTAATTCATTTTGTTGAAATATCTTTTTACATTGAAATACTTTTGCATTATTTGGATAAGCTGTTCTTGCCTGTTCTATATTGATCTTTTAGAATGTTAATAAATTTAACTTGTTAAATTTTAATTTAGGACTTTGTTATCTATGTTCACATATGAGAGCTTTGTATAGTTTTATTTCTTTTCTGAGTGTCTTAGTTATTTTATATTTGCTGTGTGTTAACTTCCCATGCTTTCCTGGAATTCATTGGTGATTAAGCTCACATTACACAGCTTCACTGAATACAAATCTTGTCGACTCCCTGCTTTTCAACATTTGTTTTTAATGTTGAAAACTTTTTAATATGCGTAAAATCAGGTACTAAAAAATTCAGAGGTAAATGTGTTCATTGTGAATATTCAAAAATCAGATACAAGTTTATTTCAAGTCACAAAAACTAGCCTGCATTTGAGAACATTGAGCATAGATACAACTAAGATACAATTCATGACTTTAAGGTGATCAAATGCAAGTAAAATTTTATTTTAAGCATAAGACTATGTTAGAAAAGCAGAACTTGGATTATACAATTCTTATAATGAGAGCTCAATTTCTTACACAATTTACCTCTCTAGAATAATTTTTTTCTCTGTTTTCAAAACAAAGTTGTTGACCCATGTACCAACTCATATCCTTTACTTGGTTTAATCCTCTTCAAGGGAAATGTCAAACATGGAGAGCACACATTCCATTTCTAGGGAAATTTCTAGGGAAATGTCTGTCCTAAAAAAATACTTGGTTAAACTAATTGCATACATGTGAAATATATTAATAAAATATTAACTACTTAATATAATTATTTCTACACCCTTTTAAGTGGGTCAAATAGTAATTAATTTCATCTATATATCAGACCAAGTGTTCTGATTTGGGACTCAAACATTTGAATCACTGATGCATCGATATAAACATCTGGTAGTAAAAGGAGTTCAATTTCTAAGCCACCAGGCTTTTTGTAAACATGGAGCTCAAACTACACGACTAACTGCAAAGTTAGAGTGAAGATGCACTGGATAAGTACAGATCAGTAACTCTGTTAAAACATCTCAAGATTTAAGGATTCTTTTTATATTTCAGTGACCCTCACATGTTCTCTACAAATATACCAAAAATATTATTAAGGAATGGTACAGGTACAAGATGTATGTTTACAACCATTTCGTTAGTTAAAAATAATATTAGACCTTCTGATTTATGCTTGTAACGAAAACATAGCCCAACACAAGAGCCAGAGCCAACACAATTAGACCTCGGCATCAAAGGCAAGACATTTTGACAGCTCTGGAACACTGCATTTCATGGGGCTCGGTGCACAGCTAGGTAGCACAGGTGTTCCTGTAATTGCAGTACAATGGGAAAATTCGGTGCTCAATGACCTTCAAATTCTCCACTCTCGTGTGTGACGTGATGTGAAGATCAGATGTCAGTGCTGCCTGCTTTCTGTGTGATGGGATGTATTTATGTGAAATGCCACTGAAAATATTTTGGAGTTCTGGCTTTCCAAAACTAGATTAAAGTTATATATTTGGATTCTGTCTTATGTCTTTATACCTTCTGCAGATTTGCATCTGTGGGTTTACAAATATAAAAAAATGTATTTTAAAAGCCTTTGTGGACAGAAGTTGACATTGAAAATGATATCTTCCTTTTATCTTATTAATGTATTACACCAAACTCGGCTGTTTTCCGAGCCAGCCTGTAATAAATATCTTTAACAGTGTGTTGCATAATAGGGAAAATACTCTGGTGATTTATTTCCTTTTTTTTCCCCCTCAAAATTATGTCAATTTCAAGTTTGAATTCCTAAACTTCCTCTCAGTGAACCTGGATATAAGATATAGAAACGTAAGTGCAAAAACAGCGTCAAATATGTATCCATTTAAAGTCATACCATATGAAAATTTTCAACAAGAATATTTAATATTAGAAGATATTTTGGAGATTTGCAAGTTTAATTTTTGAAAGCACAATGAAATTGACTAAGTAATAATTTAGTGCACAGCCATGAGCTCTTAACTGAATCTTTAATAAAAATCATTGTCTTTTCAAGTTTGCTTATAGTAATAGGACATGGCAAGAGATCTCTTTTTAATTATAGACTGTGAATATTAACTCATGCTAAAATAACTGGCTTATCCAAGGGACAAACTCAGAAATTGGATTTGAAGCTGGCACACCAATTAAAAAGGAGAAAAGTCTTGGAAAAGAAGCAGATGCAGGGAAGTTGACCCCCAAATCTGCAGGTAAGTTATGCCCAAATGCTTAGAAAAGCATTAAGTCATGTATGTATGGTGGACATGCCAAGTAGCTGTGTTGGGCTTTGCAGGACCCCTGAGTGGTGATATAAAGTATTTCTGCACTTATACATGATCTACTGGTTATTCCTATTTCTTTTCTTGCAAAAGAACATAAAATTGATATTTTTTAATTTTATTTCTGCTTCATTTTACATTATGTTTGAAAGAAAATACTATTTGTAATGTTTGCAATTATCACCACTGTTTTATCATAATAGTCAACAAAATTGCATGAGATAACATGCCAGGTATTGGAAAATGGGATTTTCTTGAACTTTCCTACTGAAGTTGATAACCCAATGTATGCAAAATTTCCATATAGTAAGATCTCAACAGATATTTGTTGAGTAATTGAGTTAATAACCTGGACTAGTGTAGTGAAAAGGACCTAATAAGTATATCCAGGCTAAAATCTCACTTCCCATCTACATTTCATTTACTTGTTATTCCAGGAAATAATCATTCCCCAACACTGCTGGTAGTCTTATTACCACTAACTCCAAAACAGAAGATGAAACTCAATTTCTGAACGAAAGAGGCAACCAGGAAATTTCCAGGTGGTGGGCATAGCCAATGTTCATTTTCCTAACCCTTCTCATAATAGCTCGTACTCCGTAGTGTGAATTGATTTATACATTCCCAAGACAGACACATCTCTGTCTTTGCCACCATTCAGAAAGGGATAGCTCATTTGCCTTCAGAAGTTTGCACACATCTCTTCTCCCACACAAACATCACAGGAACAACTTTTCTTTTCTCTCAAGGAACTCACACAGATAAAAAATAAATAAAATGCTCTCCAAACAACCAGCTCTTAGATGCCCCCAAATAAACATGTATTACTGAAGTATAGTATTATTTAAACATGTAGACTTAAGTATAAATTTTGAACTATTGAAACAGGAAACCCCACTTGGTATTAAATAATTGCATAATCTTGATACTTTTATGATGTACTTTTAACAGAATGGACATGAAATTGGCATGAGTTTGGATACTTTACACTTCTTAACATATGATAGTTATTACTAGCAAGCGTCACCACGTAAGAATAACTGGACAATGTTGTAAACATATGAATGATAGTTCATTGATTTTTCCAACTGTTGTAATGGGTTTTATTATCCACCACATAATTTCTGTCCAATTTGAGATTCTTTATGACAACATTGTACCTCCTCTTCAAATTTAAGCAAATGTAGAAAATAAAAATGGGGCATTTATAAACGAAAAGGATTTTTTAAATGTTTCAGAAGAAATTGACATTGAATATTTGTTATTATAATGTTTTGGGTTTTTTTATTGTTGTTATTTTTGTTTTTACAGTTCACTGAATTTTTATTTTAACCACATTGAAGTAAAATCGGGGCAACACGAAGTTGATAAGGAAATCCTGGGAAATAGGTAAGAGATACAGTCTTTCTTTAAAATCTTAGAGAGATACATGTTCTATCACTCCTACATTGAAAATAGGAATTTATTTTTTCTCGAACACTTTATGTACTTGAGATGACATCTACCAGACACAGAACTTACTGATCTTTCTGTTGTAGTACTGTAGTAATCACTATATTCTTCTTCTGTCTCATATATGCCTACTTGAACATTACTTCTATTTTGCTATTTACACATGATAAAATGGATACTAAGTTCTACTACCACAGGGAACTTTTTTTTTATTCAAATGACTCTGAAAACTCAAGACATTTAGGTGAAGTTAGTATTACCTATATACCCATACATTCAGCATTTTATAGAGTTTTAGTGATTTCTGACAGTGTACCATAAAAACCAGCTGTTTAATTATGAGAAATTTCCCAAATACTTATTCAATTAACTGTAGGTTAATTTACCAGGAATCCTTCAAATCAGAAGCCATAAGTTCTTCAGGGCTGACTGACAACTATGTTCATATATAGTAAAAACTAGTGAGAATATTGTGTACTAACTATAAATTTTATACATATTCTAAACTTTACATAAAGCTTATTACCATTTCCTGACTTCTTTTGAAGCATTTTACCCTGATCAAATGAAACATTCAGAATTTTATGTTGGGTTTTAAAATAGCAATTATTAGATCTTGAACATCTACTTGCTTGTTGTTTATATCCACTGAATAATTTATTCTCTACTTATAGAATTATATACACAGAAAGTCAAATTTCAATGAGAAGTTTACTTGATGAATAGGTGGATGTTCTATATGCTTGAATCATCACACAAAAAGCTTTATGCAATTATTTATACATAGATTTTGAGTTCTTAAATTAGGTCTGCTTTCTCTTAGACTTGCTAGAGATCTACTGACAAGTTATACATTGTTTGATTCTACTTCCAGGACCAGTATCACAAATGTTCTTCGTATGGAGAATAGTAAACTTAATTACATTTTTTGTTCATTCATATTATAAAAATTTTGTCATCATTGAAGTATGTCATTTTAGCTTGAAACTTTTGTTGGCTTTTTCTCTAGAATAACAAACATATTCTATGTGTACAGATTTTGCACATCCTTTAAAATCATTGACAGAAATCTTAAAATCAATTCATGTGCCATGAGTTAAGAATAAGTTCTTAGGGGTTGCTTTACTTCTAGAACCAGAACATAGTTTCATTTTGTGGTTCTTATTAAATTTAGAATAAATCAGAGATTTCAAGACACCGTGAAACAGAAGTGGAACGAAAGTGGGACTAAGCGTTTCAAATACATAATTCCACATCCAGTGCAGTGTCAGCCAGTGCTGGATCTCATCCTAATGCAGATAGCATCCTTAAGCTACAGAGCTGGCTTTGCTTATGGTGAGGATGAGGGTAAGTAACAGAAGGTTTTATCTGCAGCTTCCAGCAAAGGGCAGAGCTGGATTTTCCCCTCTTATTCTATTTCAAGCAGGAATAACTGGCCATGGATTTTCTTGCCTCCTTTGAGTCTAATTGCAAGAAGGACAGAGGAAAGGGTGGTGCTGATTTTGACGTATTCTTCTACTGAAAAAAAAAAAAGTCAAATAATATTTCTAGACAAAGTGGTATTATCAAGGGTCTGCAGGCATGCCTTTTTGTTCTCCCTTCTTGCAGGTACACAGCTAATTTGGTGGAAAAGCCAAAAGGTTTTGGGACACCTTTCTTAATTATAAAAGCCATGGGCATGGTCAATTAACTATATTTGTTTCCCATGAGAAGGACACTTGTTTTGATGCCAGGGAATCTTGAGTTTCAGATAGGGGATTTTGCTCCTTGTTTTACCACTTGCATTTCCACATGATAGGTTGATTTTTATTAAATTCTCCTCCTGTTCCTTCTCTATTGGCTCTTTCTTTCATAGTCAAATTGCTAAAGGTAAAGACCTTTGCACACTTCACAGAAACTAATTTTGTCACTTTTTCTTGTTGATGGACTTGCTGCTTCTCATAATACAGTAATTTAAACATTTTTAAAGAAGATTCTGAGATTTAGCTGGAAACTAATTTATTGTTATTATAATAGAAAATATTTTTCATCTTTATATTAACTCCCTTATTTATTTCTTAGGTTTTAACATGAAATACACATTTTCATAGGTCAAAATGGTCAGATATGGTGATTTCATATGGTTCAAACTAAAATTATTTATTTTAGAGGCAAACTTATGTATGTTAGGTTTTGAAGAGCATGTATGTTTCTCCTACAACATATCTTTAAGAAATATTTTATTTCTTTATTTTTGCCTCAAAAATCATGCTTGTTATCAATTGAGAACTGGGAAAAAAATATTTTATTCCAGTGTTCTAGTTGCTTTTATGGAGGAGATGATTTTTGAAGATCTTTGTCATTTTACTGATGCCATCCTCCATCTTTTTTTTTTTTTTTTCCTGTATTGATTTTTAGAGAGAGAGAAAGGAAGAGGGAAAGAGAGATGAAAACATCAATGAGAGAGAACATCGAACTAGCCACCTCTTGGTGCATGGGTTGATGTTCAACCACTGAGCTACACCAGCTGGGCCATCCTCCGTCTTTTTAAAAACCACTTTAATATTGGGTTTCTAACAATATGTGTTTAATCTAACATTGAACAGCACAAGGACAAATGATAAGAATAGATAATTATGTGTTCAATTTTGAAAATTAAAAAAAAAAGTATAATTCATGTAAGATCCCAGAATATGTTGTGTTGTTTTGGAATTTCACACAATAAATGTATATAAGATGTTTAGAAATTAAAGACTCAATACATGTAACTGTCCTGGTTGTTGTTGTTGGTGTTTGAAATACAACATTGTTGTCTCTGAGTAAGGGCTGATAACACTGTCTCAAAGATTCTTCTCTTCTAATTTTGCTAATACCTAACAGAGTGACCATTCCAGATTAAATTCACTGGTGATGTTACATTTGGCATTCTTTCTTATGTGTCTGATAATTTTCTTCTCTGAGTTTAACAACAAAAGAGAAGGGTATATTTTCATTATTCATTCATAGCTTGTTTTTAAAATGTTAGGTTTGAATATTTATTTAATATTTTAAGACATTTATTTTAATATATTTATAACCAACTTCATTTAAAAATCAAGAGCAACTACACTATAATTCAGAAGGAATTTTAGAGATTTAGATATAGTTGCTTTCGTAAAATATCATGCTTTAAGAATATCTTATATCCTGATACATCATTTGCACTATTTAAATTCAAAAGGAATAAAATCTGTAGGCCTAGTTTACCTCTCTTTGGCATCATCTCAAACTTCCTACTCAACCTTTGTGTCATTATTCCACATTTTAAACATTTTTTCTAATAATATCTGACTTACAAGAGAAGTTGCAAAAATAATACAAATAATTATTATATATCTTTCTTGAATCTTCACATATTTACCTTTCACACATTTGCTTTATTTTCTTTCTTTATCTCTTTCTATATATGTTTTTCTGAAAATAATGAGCATGAGTTGTAGAGCTGATGCCCTTTTTAGAGCTCCAAATATATTACTGTATATTCTCTAAAACAAAGATACTCATATAAAAAATGTGATAGTCACTCTGGCTGGTGTGGCTCAGTTTGTTGGAATGTAATCTGTATAACAAAAGATTGCGGGTTCCATTCCCAGTTGGGGCACATACCTAGATTCAATTGCGAGTAGGGGCACATGTGGAAGGCGACCAATAGACTGATGTTCTCTCTCACATTGATGTTTCTCTCCTCTCTCTCTCTCTCTCTCCTTTCCCCTCTCTCTAAAATCAGTAAGCATGTCCTTGGGTGAAGATAAAAAGAAAATGTGATGGTCAAAATCAGAAAATTTCGTATTGGTGTCTTTCTCTGTTCATGATCCAATATGGTGTAGCTCATTGCTTGTGATTGTCATATCTCTTAAATATGGAACTGGTCTTCAATCTTGATTTTTCTTGAAACTTATTAAAAGTAAAGGCTAGTAACTTTGAAAAATGTCCCTCAGTGTAGGTCTGAAGTTTTCCATAAATTCAGGTTACATACTTTTGACAATAATATCAAAGAAATAATATGTTATTCTTAGTGAATCATGTCAAGAGGCACATAATGTCAATTTGTCCCATTACTGATGATGTTAATTTTGATTACTTGGTTAAGGTGGTGCCTGCCAGATTTCTCCACTGTCAAGTTAATATTTTTACCTTTGTAATTAATAAGTGCTTAAGTGGAAATACTTTGAAACCATGTAAGTATCCTAGTTTTACTTAAACTTTTGTTCACTAATTTCATTATTCATTGGTGATTTTTGCTAAAAGGAATTATTACTGTGGTGACTGCCAAGTGATGGGTCATTATCTTTTAAAAGGAAAAAAAGCAAGTCTCTTCTATTCATAGTATAACCAAACAAAACCCAGTACAGAGAAAAGGCAGGATAAATTGATTTATTCATTAGACTCTATTGTCATTTCACACATTCCGATTGATTTTCTAATTTAAGGTCCTGGGCTGGTTTATATCTTCATAGTAGTTTTAAGCAAATTTTCATTCAAAATATAACTGAATTTGAAGAGAGCAAGAAAACTATTTTGCCATTTCATCTAGATGTTTATTTTTTAATTTAAAACTTCAATAATTGCTTTGTTAATGCAATATTATAATAGAGTATGTGTGGTTTGGCAAAACACTTGTCATTGTCGTAATTAATTTTTACTTAGAACAAACAAAACATTCATCACATTTTAGATGGAACTCATAGTGTATCAGAACATAAGGAAGGCAGTGATTGACAAAACGTTTATGTGACAGATACAATCACCATATAAATACACATCTGATGAACTTGAAAATTAACTTGCTGTGTGGAACAGAAGTGCATGTTTTTAGAATTCAAATCTCATTGCTCATTTCAGCTAAAAGGAGAGTAAACACATAAAGCTAATAAGCTAAAAGAAAATGATTTTTTTTATTAAGCAATTTTAATAACTAATGCCTGGAAGATATAGAGGCCAGACCTTCTAGGTTCCAATGATGTGCAATGAGTGAAATATTATTTTTTTTTTGTAAGGAAGAGAGATCACCATTTTGCTTGATAATAATATGCATTGATAATGTCTTAACGAAATTTATTTTGATAGTTTTAACCTTCAGAACCAGAGCTACACATACAGTGAGTAGCTGGGCTATTCTTCTAGTTCACTGGTACCTTAGTTTGCAATTCTGGATTCCCTACCCCACCTTCCTGCTTTCTCATTATGCTTCCAGAGACTGGTTTCACTTTCTCGTGGCTCTTCCACAATATTACCCTTAGGTCCTTGCTCCTGAACTCTTCATCATTCCAAGAATGTTTACAATCCAACTTTTTTCCAAACAGGTTGTTTCTCCATCTCTAATCTACTAAGATCCTTTTGCTGACTCACAGGAAGGAGAAAGCAGGGTCAGAAATCAAAGACAAGGAAAAGCTATGAGGCCCTGCACCAGAGAAGTACCAGAAGTGCTGCCCAATCCGACAGATGAACAGCAGCTGGCTCCTCCGAGCTCCATGGCTTTGAAATGTTATAGAGAATGTGCTGTAACTCTTCAGTGTCAAAATTGTCATATGATTAGCGTCAAAATGAGTTTCGATTTATTTTTTTAACCAGACTATGAATAATGGGAATATTTTTTACAACTATAGCATATACACATTTTGAGGCATAATTTTTATTTAATACTTTTTAAAAATTTATTTTAAAATAGTCATTGGATCATTGAATTGAATGCAAGAGAATTGTGAGATAGTTAAAAAAAAAAAAAAGGTAAAAATAAAATGGGCTTCCAAATAAGACATATTTGAACTTAAAGCTTAGTCCTGCAATTCACTATTCTATGGATTTACTTAATTTCCTGTCTATGCCAAACTTCATTTTCTCTTACCTTACATGTAAATTGTGTTTCTTTTTTTACATTGATCTTGTATCCTGCAACCTGGCTGAACTTATTTATTTTCTCTAATAGTTTTTGTGTGAATTTTAGGGGATTTTTTATATGCAAAATCATGTCATCTGCATATAGAGATAGTTTTACTTCATATTGTGGGTTTTAACAAAGCATTCTGTCTACAGTGAATACACATACCAGATGATCCAAATTGATTCTTTTCCTTTACTAACAGACTTCTTCATATTTTGATAGAAATGAGCCTAAATGAAGAAGGCTAGAGAGAAACCTGCTGGGTTATCTGCAGAGTGTTCTCTGATCTAATGGAAACTCTTAGGCTCAACTTTTAAGTTCTTTGAGAAAAATAACTCAATCAAAATAACACCAGAAGAAATAAACCATTTAGGTTAGCAAACTCTCCTTTCTCCCACCATTTAAGAAAAAAAATATCTTCTCCAAAGATTATTTTAAACATAAACTTTAAAAAAATATTCTCTTGAAAAGAGATCCAACTATTTTTCAATTCATATAGACAGGAAACTGAAATATTAATTCTGTCTTGAAAGAACAAAATAACCAAAGAAAAGAAACCTAAACAGTTTTTGTTTGTTTATTGTTTTTATTAGCATCTGTGGCTGTTAATTTCATCCTATAAAATTCAATTCTATGTAAACAAGAAATTAACATTATTTTAATATATTTGCTGTAAGGGAGGAGGAAACTAAATCTTTTGCCCTCTTAATATGTCATCTTCAATGTCGAAGGCAAATAAAAAATCATTATTTTACAAGGTAGGACACTATCCTTGTTATTTTATAAAATCTTAAATAATTATGTTGCAGGTAATGCAATATAACACATTTCATAAATATTTTTCAATGGTTACACACACCATTATGTAAGATTGTTTTCATTCATTTCAAATAATTTAATTTTATGTTGTTGAACTCTTTTACCAAGTTTGGTGATGTACCTCAATGGGCAGGAAACAGTCATCCTTGGAGAAACTGTGGTTTGGGATTTTAGTTAACAGGATGGTAGTTTCCAAGAAGAAAATTGCTTTGGAACCTGTAAGAAAGGATCAACAATCTTTAATTCTATCAAGAGTTTAATCTTGTAATGAAGCCTGAAAATTCCATTTTTGTTAATAGAAAGAGAACCAGCATGAAATGTATTGAGCAAAACATTTTACTGGCAGCTAACAAAGCCACACTGAGTCATCACAGACTCAGCATATAAATGTGATTTAATTATATTGAAGAGAAGACAAAAAAAAAAAAAAATGACTGAATCAGGACAGTCAGCCAACTGCAAACAAGATACAGGGCTCAAACTGTATTGCCGATGGGAAGGTAACACACCTTTGGTGTATAGGTGAGGCGTTCATCTTTGTGCCATTCAAAAGTGTCCTAATGAACACTGAGCAATATCGTTTATACTTAAAAGTATTTGTCCTTGCCTCATTTCTGATATGGCTTCTTTGAAACCGTACTTCAATTGTTCTCACAGAGAAAACCAATAAAAGAATCCAATAAATGGCATGCTCATTACTTTGGGTAATTCCTTAATGGTCCTAGAATTCCATTTTTTTTTTTTTTTGTATCAATGTATAATGCCCTCCACCTCTAATTAATTCCACCTCTAAGTACAATGTTTGTCCAAATGCAGATAGGACCAACACTCACTTGTTTTCCTTGGGGTGCAGGTTGTTCTCTCAATTGTTGTTAAAGAAATCTATTCCACTAAGAGCCGATCAATTCTACTTCACACAGAAAGGCAGCATGGTGCAGAGACGTAACCTTGACTGGAGACAGGAGACCTGGAACTTTCCGCCAGTTGTGCTATCATGGCAGGTACTTCGCTCCTGATCATAACGGTTTCTGAGTGACCTTTCCGTACCTAAAGATTTCACATTTGTGAAATAAAAGGGTTGTGGGAGAGTTCTTTATAGCTCTATAATTCTGTGATCTTAGCCTGTTTATTTTTAGATTTGTAAATAAGCAAAATCAGCATGAACCCATTAGGAATGACATTCCTCATGTCATTTATTAGAAATCCACAAATTAGAGCAATGGTCAGTGTGGCCCAAACTGGAGCCTGTGTTTTAAATTACGGTTTGTTTTCCTTTTTGAGTTTATTATTCTTTTTATTTTTTTTTTGTAGTTATGATAAAAAATAAGTGTACAGGACAAAAACATACGGCCAGGTCCAACATGTTATGCTAAACACCCTTTAGCAATACATTTTTAAAATATTCTACTTGGAATGTTTGCATTTTCTTAATACTTAAGGGAATCAAAATGAAAGAAAACATGAAAATCCATCAATATTATTTCATCTCTTCATAGCTTATGTATGTTGATTTATTTTCTGATTTGCTAATGTACTGTGTTAATATAAGACTTTTTTTTTCTTTAACTGTGAGATTAATGTTCAATAGACAATCAAAACTGATATTCGTGGTTTTCGTTTCTTCTAACACTTAGAATTATTTTTAACATGGTTTCAATTGTCCAGTGGTGCTTTCATTATTTTGGAGGTGGATGAGAAGGGTTGATTATACAAGCTTGTTTGTTGTTCCTGAATCTGCCTTCCTATCTCTAGTTTGTAGGAAACATATTTTTGCTTCGTTTCGAAGGAGCTTCTAGCAGAAGGTCATTTATTAGGTGGTCGCTTATCTGTAACAATCCAAATTACTTCATTTTGATAAAGTGAGCAAACTAGGATTGCATCTGAGTGCTGAATAAGATGCAAACCAAACAGATGTGGAAGGAGGAGAAAAAATAAATTCTCAGTTTAAGAAAATAGTTAAATGCATCTCCCTGTTCAAAGGGTTAAGAGGAAAAGCATTTCCACCAGCTATACTAAAGTTAAAACAGCATAGAGTTTATGATGCTTTCCCTTTAAAGTTGAAGTAAGAGAACAAATTATTTATGACCGCTACAGGGCTATTATTTTCATTTCAGTGGAAACTTAGTGCCCCCTACTGATAGTCCAAAAAATGTTTTATATTAACAATCGATTCTGGTTTTCTCTTTAGAAAAATATTTTTAAGTTATGGTAATTATGGCATGCCTCCAAAAACATTGTTTTGCTCATATGAACTGTGTAGAGATGAGTTCAAGTTATACTTGTAGACAGATTTCTGGACCCCAACAGAAACTGCCAGTTAAATGCATTAGTTTCACAATCAAATGATCGGCATGATTTTTGTTGAATTGTTTCCGAACCATAAAGTGAACCAGCAATATACTTTTTCCTCTCCTTTTGTAAATTTAAAAACATATGTAAAAGTTTGGTAGGTGTTTGGCAGACTATCAGCTGACAGGGATTTTAATGGAAAAAGGCCATCCATTAAAGCATCCTTCCCAACCTGTGTTGCCAGAGACAGCAGAATGCATGTCTTCCAGCTGAGTTTTTGGAAATCCACCTCTATATTTTAAAATAATATGCTTATGCATCCAGTTCTATTTCTCTCTCTCTCTCGTTTTATTTTCAAATTAGCCATGTTCTCCTGACTTCTTATAATGGAAGATGGAAATTAAGATCTCTACCACAAACACACAATCACGTCCTTTATCATATATCACACATCACATAAAAATATTACTCACAGCTAATCTTTTGTTATACAATAATAGCAAACATTTTTGTGTGCATTTGTTTGTCCTGTAAACAGATATAATCCTTAATCCTTTTCTTCTATATTATTATTATTAAATAGTAGTATATTATATGTAATTTACACATTTATGCAAAGATAGTATTGCATATGAATAACAGATGTACATTTTTTAAGTCAAAATGAAAGAGTGGGTAAAAGTATTTAGTGAATTTGCAGAGAGAAGAAAGTCTATTTTTTTGGCAAGCCCTACACTGGATTCCAGAAGCCTAAGCAGTGATCAGAACCCTACCACTTATTAGCTGCAGAGGCCGGGACATGAACTTCTCTGGCTCTGATACTTCATTTGTATTGTTGTATGCTTTCTAAAGTCCTTCCACCCAATTCTAACATAAAAATAGAATATCATATAAGATTATAGTATATTTGATTAAGTTATTTTATAAGCTCATAACAGATTTAAATTTATCAGTAGAGGAACTCATAGGCACTAGCATTGATTCTTAGTGCCTAGTTCTCCAATAGTGAAAATATGGTCTTTCCTGTGAGTTGCACTTTTTCTAAGAAGTGGATGCTTTATTTTACATTCTAAAAGCCTAGAAGAGTGCTACCAAATGTGTGTCCAATTACTTACCTGGAGTCATTGTTAAAATGCTGATTCTAATTCAGTAGATCTATGGACAGGCCTGAATTACTGCTCTTCTAGCAATTTTCATTAAGCTCACTTAGAGCAGCACTTAGCTGGACACCTGCAGAACTGCTTCCAACCACCAAGCCACTGCATTCTCTGATACACAGCCTGAGTCACTCATAAGGATTTAGACTCAGGACATTGAGAAATCACCATGAGTGCCATTCCTATAGAATTTAATTTTATATGTGTAAATATTATCCTTCAAAACAATGCCAACCATTCTATTTATAGGTTCGTAATAAGACTTCAAGTTATCAAAAAAGAAAAATTTAAGTAATAATTTAGGTGCTATATTTAAACACCACATGCTATCCACTTAGAGCAAATTGTCACCATATTAAGAACTTTACCTTTTACCTGAACAGTGGATTTATCTCACAAAAGTGTGAATTTGTAGTTAGCAATGTGTGTCTAAATCACTTGTAAAGCCTTTTTAAAGTTATTACTTGCTCTTACTAAAAAATGACATATTTTAATTCCTCTTTAAGTCCTACCACAAAAACTATATAAATTAGAGAAATATTCTTAACATTAACACTTGATGACAAAATCTGACTACAAAGCTTGCTATATCTAGAAAGAATACCTGAGAAACATATTCTCATATAAATGATCTCATGCCAGGAAAGTGACTTCAAAAACAAAAATAAACAATCAAACTGAAAAACAAACAAACAACCAAAAACAACCGTGATCATTTTTAGTCCACAGTTGAGCCTGCTGGAACCTTGCCTGCCTTGAACACTTCAATCCGCCGAGGTCACTCCATCAGAGAGTACTGGGTTGAATCAGTAACACTTTTTTTTTTGTAGTTTATCAGGAAAAAAACATGAAATGCAGTACTTTTTTTTTTAACTCAACACACCTAGTTCTAAACCACATCCATGAATCATTGTCTTTGACCTCCGCAACCTCATTTCACTACACCAGAGGGGAAAGCGGGCCTACACTATTTCCTCAAGAAAATCAAAGTCAATTTCTTTTTGAACTCTCCTTCTAAGTATCAAGGAGAAGTAATCATCTTCTTACAAATCCTCCCACCACCTTCTTTTTAATGCTCACTAGAGACCTGAACAAACTCCTATTTGACATCTCTCCTCATACAGAATTTAATGGACAGTCTGACCTTCAAAAAGTGGTCCTGATTAGATTGACCAAACCTGTGTCCTCCCCAGGAAAAAGGGATCGCAAACAGCCTCTGTGATTTTTTAGTTTCTTCTCCTGAAACAAGAGACAGGAACATGTTTCTTTTTTTATCAGTTCATTTAACAAACACATAATACATGCATACCGTATGTCAGACACTGGGCCTGTGTGAAGATAGAAGAATGAAGAAGAGAGATGCTATTTCTGACCCATCCTGAACTTCTGGTCCCACAGTTCAGCAGCGGCCAAGGTCAGACTCAGTTCAGCAGAGTTCCCAAATGCTTATCCTTTAAGTTTATTGTCCCCCCAACACCAAAATGTTTTTCTGATATATTGAATGTCAATAATTGTGACAGCCAGAATGAACTGTGGATCCTTATAAGTAATGCTCTTCTCCTTGCAATGAACCCGAATTTTTCATCTGGGGCTAGGTTCTGGCTTCTGTCCTTTTAAATGTCTGAAGAGGAGATTCTCTATGTAGAAGATTTACACATTATCATATGGTGTTTTCTTCAGTTACGGTTTGTGTATTCATTCAGGTATTTTAAAAAATGGACTGGGGAGATGAACACAAGAATATGGTTTGTAAAATGACAACTAAAATTGTCAATAGCCTTAAATCAAAATATTGATGTGCATTTTAAGGCGTGCAATTTACTGCTGAGAATACGTCTGTCACGAAAAATACCTAGTTAATTCTGTAGTATTCTTCTTTTTATATCCACTGTGTAAATAGAATTACAATTATGAAAACAGTTTTAATTTATGTTTCAGATCTAAACGTCTAGGTTTAACCAAAGAAGAGATAACGCACACTCAAAGCTAAAAGTCTACACATATTTGACATCTGAAGGTTTTCTGGGTGTTAAGATACGTTCTTTTTTCAGTATCTAGAAATAGGCATGCTAAGAATTTCATACTGCTTTCTGGATGGTTACAGGGAAAAGGAGGCTCACAGCCAACATGAAGTGTTACTACAACCAGCCCTGATCCAAGCTGTCCTGGCACTTCATATATCTCATTAAAAACGTTCAAGGTCTTTGATCTCAAGGTTTCTATGGAAGAAGTCTTTGAATAATGAGACAAAGAAAATCTAATTGAAGATGATAACTAGGTATCTCATACAAGTTGAGATTAATAAGCAAAAATAGAGAAAAAGTTGTCTGCTTATGTATTATGGAAAAGACACTCCTAGGCTCTGAGTAGTTTAAATGATAAATTTAAACAAAATACAATTCCAAAATCACCTCTTAATTTGTCTAATCAGAATTAGATGGACATTTTGCCTAATGTTAAGTATTATTCACACAATCCAGAATATGTTATTATTACTGAAAAATTTTGATAAAGTTAATTTTTTTAAATATATCAAAATAGTGCTCTAAACCATAAAAACACCATGGAATCAATATTTAATTTTTCGTGTTGCCAAAATTATTTCATCATGGAATTCTATCTAGTTTTATTAGTTTTCTTTAGTCTACATATATTGATAAACTATATCTTTTGTATTTAATATGTCAAAAGCATTTGAAGCATACTGTCCATCACACTAAAAAACAACTGTCCACATTTTTATAGATTGCGGCTATGAATGAAGTGTCCTATGTGGGTCACACAGATTTGACTAAAATTTCAGCTGTGATTCTTCTTCAAGCACGACCTTGGGTATATAATTTAATACCCCATGATTCTTCTTAATTTTCTATAAAAATGTAGGTAAATTTCACAGGGTTAACATCAATAAGTTATAGATATTTGTTATAGGTATACTGTTTTTTTAAACAGAGGCCTAGTTGACATAATTATTTAGAAATAGGCACAAGTGTAAAGGAGCCCAACTTGTGATAATTTTCAGGACACTTTATAGTCTTGGAAGGTTTATCTCATTTAGCTAGTGAGGTCCACTCAGCTGAGCACACCAAAGTCAACCACACTTGGATTTAAACTGTATTGGACTTGGAAGTGTTTTTCTTTCTTTCTTTTTTCATTGCAGTGTTCCTCAATACTTCCAAATGATGTTTATTTCCTTTCCCAGCTGTTAGAGAAGATTGATTTTGACCCTTGGAGCTTTCTCCCCGAAGATCTTAATTTTTCCTTCTAGGTATCATCTGCTTTAAAATGTGTCCCTGGCTATAGACTTTTCTGTGAAAGAAACTAAGGTTCTATATATAGCCAAGACAAGGGTTACAAAAGACTGCATGAGTTGAAGGTGTACACCTCCTAATTGAACTGATTATTGAAGGGGGTGTGAAATTTGAAGGGATCTGTAAAGTTGACGTGCTGCTAGCTGCCCCTTGGGGCCACGCCATTACAATATTCTCTAGAGAAACACCCAAATATTGCAAACAGAACTTGTCCAGCGATGAGACCATGCATTTTCCATTGGTTGGTCACATATCTTAACAAAATTCTAAAAGAAACCTATTGTATTATAAATCTCAAGGAAGGCAGATTATTTTTTTAACTTTGAAACATCTGAATATGGATTTTATTAACCCAGGGAAAGGTATAATTTGGTAAAAATCTTGCTAAATGAAATTTAAGGTGTCAAATAGTGAACCACATCTGTATTACTTAAAAGTAAGATCTTTATGTCACTTTATCAATAGAATATTTATTCCATTCTGGGTGACAGGGGATAAACTGACTTGCAAAATTGCCAAAAACTGTGAGGTTGCTACAAAGAACTAGGAGAGAAAAGACAGAATGTGGTCAAAAACCTTATGAAGAACAGTGAATTATACCTTCGCACTTTGCATCATACAGCTCATAAAATGAAAAGTGTATATTGATTTTTCTCTCAGCTCACCTAGAGAGATACTATATCAAACATTTCTAAAAGTAGAATGTCCCATTGGTTTTATTATATTAAACTAGGAATAAAACACAGTGCTTTAATAAGGTTGTTGTAAAAATGCATCAGAGCTATTGATTATCAACAGAGAAATTAGGAACTAAAAAAAATCATGGCACTTCCCCAATTATTAGCTAAGTTACTACATAAACTATAATTATGTGATATATAATTGAAAAACAACTGTTATAAACATGGCTAAAACATCCCTTTCATTGAACAATTGATTTTCCTCATAACTATAATATCACATATCCTGGTCATTGAACAGTTTATCTTATTTATAACTATAATAGGATGTTAATAGTTGATGAGAGGTTTGAGGATATTTTAAGATCTTGTCACTAATTTGATATTCCATTAACAGAGACTTTTCTGACAATATATTACTATGTGAAACTCATACTTACTCAGAAGGTTGGAAATGTGAAAGTTCAAGCAAAAATCAATTCACTTCTGTGTTATACATAAGGAACCCATCAGATCATGGTTCCAAATGAATACCAAAACTCTTTGAACTGGCATGTCTACTTGGATATTTCCTCTGCTCCTAGAGTATTCCAATGTCTTCCTTCCTTCCCTCAGGAAGCTGCAGTCATTCTGTGAGAATTCTTATCTCCCTTTTTTCAAGCTAACTTCTTCCAGGAATGTCCTTGGCTGATGCTGAATCATGAAAAGAAAATGTGGACATTTTCAGTCATCCCTTATTTCTGCTACCTTAGGACCATGTCCAGGGTATTGGTTATAAGTCTATTATTAATAACACAGAAAATACAATACCTTGATTAAGATAGAAATTTCTGATTCAGGTAAATTACTTAGACATTTAGGACAAATACATAACTGTTATATTACTCATATTCTTCTTGTGAAAAATTAGGATAATAATGACACCTATTTCATAGGAATTTTGAATAGAAATGCAAGTAAATAAGAAAGCAGGGTGGAATGATGAATGTCATGTCTGACATGCAATAAATATTTAAACATTTGCTTCTATCTGTACTACTATTATTATTATGACTGCAGAGCAGAGGGTCAATCATCAATATGACTTGGTTGGACACCAGAGTTAAATATCTTGACAAAAGAATCAATGTACCAGGAAAATTGGTTGAGAAATACTGATAGAAACAATATGTGAGACAAGTGACAGAGTAAAACATAAAAGTGCAGAAACAGACCACATTATACATAGCACCCCCGCCCAAAAAAAATATCAGTTTCAATCATAGGTCTCTAAGCTGAGACTACTTATATCATAGCAGAGGACCTAAAAAGAGCATCATGGCCTGGTGGTCCCTTCTGGTTTAGCACTGCTCAGAAGTAAAAAACAGGATTAGAATCAAGGAAGATTACTCAGTGATCCATGTATTCTATCTATCTATCTAACATATATCTATTTATATATCTATCATCTATCTATCTATCTATCTATCTATCTATCTATCTATCTATCTATCCTCACTGGATGTCCTGTGCTGAATGCAGAAGTCTTGGGCGCAGACAGGGCCACCTTCTCCAGAGGGGCCCTTCCACTGGGCAGAGAAGTCTAAATCTTGAAGGGATAAGGAGCTTGTGTTTTCCCCCATTCCACTGAGGGAGTTCCCTTTCCCCATCACACCCTAGGGCTTATATATAGATTATAAATATATAAGGGGAAAAGGATGAGTTGGGGGGCTGAATCCTCCCTTCCCATTATCCTTTTTCCTTGGTCCCCAATCCCTGTGGTTCTTTGTTAAAAAAAAAAAAAATTAAGATTAAATGTATGTGTGTGTGTGTGTGTGTGTGTGTGTGTGTGTGTCAATAACTTAAAGACAAAAACATCATGATGACTAAATACATGGAATTTTGGAATTAATTTAGAATTAAAAATAAATCAATTAGAAAAGACACAAATATCTGGAAATTAAACACTTGGAGAGAAGAAATGTTGAAATCTTAGAAAAGCTATTTTAAATAACACTAGAAAAAAAATTTTTTCAACTGCCACATCAACCTGACAAACATATTATAAGAATAGAAAATTATAGATCAATATTACTTATGATGATAGGAAAATCCTTAATAATATATTAGCAATTATCTTAATGGATGTAAATGTTATTGAATATAATCAGTAAATACTGTTATCAGAAAATTAAGAGTGGAAGGAAATTTATTCAATTTGATAAGTGAAATCAACAAAAAATCTAGAGATAATACCATACTAAATTGTGAAATAGTGAACCCCAAGATAAGGAAAAAAATCAAAGATGTCTGCTGTCATCAATTAATTCTATTAAATTTTGCTCTGGAAGCCTTAGCTTCCAGTAAAAATAAAAATAAATGGGAGGGGTATACCATATACATAGATTTTAATTTTAAAATGCTTATTCCTCTAAAATTCATGTATAGATAAAATGTAACTTTGATATCCCAGCATGCTTTCTTTACTATCATAGTACTGAAGTCCTTGTTTCTTTGCTGGCTGTAAGCCAGGAGCATCCCAGCTGCTGCCCTTCTCTCACCAAATGGCTCCCTCCAACTGAAAGCCAGTAATGAAGTGTTAAATCTTTATCAGACTTTGAGTCTTTCTGACTTTCCCTTCTTCTATCCCCAGGAGAAAACTTTGCTTTTGAAGTATTCAAAGGTCAACTGACTTGCAACTTTAATTACAAGTGCGAAATCCCTTCAAAGCTGTACTTAGATGAACACTTGATTGAGTAACCAAAGAAAGAGATTCTTGAAGGGGACCACCTTCAGAATTCTACCAACCATATAGGGCTTGTGAATTGCATTTCCCAGCCATGGAAAAAACTCTTTATTCCTGGGGCCTCACAGAGAAAAAGTACCAATTAGCCAGATGAGATATCTCAAATACCAATGCACAAAATAGATCTAGCAAATATAGTGTCAATAAAAAATGTACACAATAAGTATGTCAATGTCAATGCAACTCATGCTCAAAAATAAAAAGCTAGAAAACTCTACATAAGTTATGTATCACATGTTCCAACCAAAGATGACTCAACAATAATAAACATTTCTTAAATTTGTATAGAACTTTATACCCTTTACCCTTCATCTGGAATCACGTCACATTTCAAATTTTTATAAGCTTTGCAGATTCAATCTTTTTCTTAATTCTTTCTTAACCTTAAAAATAAAACAATGATGATAAAGTACCTCACAACAATGCAAAGGAATAAACCACTTCTGAGAACAATTCAAGTTAGTTAGCATGAACCAGACATGAAGGCAAGATTAAAAATAATTTTCTTCATGCTAGATGTAGCTCCAGTAAAACAAGACTTCTGTTTTCATAGCTTATTTCAAGCTGATCTATTTTGTATATAGCCAAAACATAAGAGGATTCAACCTTTGGAAGATTATAAATGTGGACATTTCAGTAGATCAAGTTAGTGGGCAATACAGTAGAACAGAGGTTCTGTTAGTCTCATTCCTAAGAGAACATGTTTTGAATATCTGTGTTTTCAAATTTCAATAATTTTTACTCTACATTGTTTTCAACACCGTTGCATTGTTTGACAATCGTAGACATAATTTAAACCATTTTTTATTTAATAATAATTCAAAAATAAATAAAGTGAGGCTGAAGTTCAATCTGAGATCATAGTTTAATTGCAAAAATATAAGCAGTTGTTGGGTGACAGAGCCGTGTTCTCTAAGAAAGCCTTTTGGAGATTTAACAAAATGAGTCATCAAAATACAATCATGGACTTATTTGTATCTGGTCCCCTGGTGCCTAGCTTAACTAGTGAATGAGTACAGGGCTGGTAAAGAGTAAGCTTGGAAGTTTGGGAAGCTAAAACAAATAGAAGGAAATAATTATAGAGAAAACAATGCCCTCATTTCCAGTGCCAACAAAGACAGAAATTATAAAATGAATGAAACGTGAGAAGTTTTGACAAAGCAATAAAAAATTAAACTAAGGCTTATCTTCCCCTCTGCATACAGTTTTATTTTGTAAAATGAGGACAGTGGATGTGAGAGAGAATTGTGTACAGCAAGGGAAGAAAGGAAGCCCAGCAGAAGGGTTGCTCCCAGTGAAATTACATAAGAAAAGAAATTGTGGGAACACTGTTTTGTGCAAATGTTTGAAAATATTGTGCTATTCTGCTTTCCCATTCTTCTTTTTTCATTTTCTACTGCCACCCATTTCACCTCTCATAGAACATCTTTATCAGCCTTTGTTTTCATTATGTGCAACAAAAGCTATGGAAGAATACTGAGAATGACTATGTGAATAAAAAAAAAGTCTATGTTTGACCAAGGGTGACAACACTCTCCGTATCCCAGTTGGGTAGGATTCTGAAGGCAAAGGAAGAAAGAGGAAGAATAAGACTTAATTGAAATATAAAATGAAGAAGGAATATAACGTGTAGTTTTTTCAACAAGGACTGAAAGCAGAGTTTTAAAAACAACACAGGAGGCATTTATTTAATCAAACAAGCTATTTCTGTTTTTGCCCAAGCATCATGAATAGCCAAGCAGAGCAGAAATTGCTTTCTATATATAATATATAGTAAATTGGAATATATTAAAACTCTACAGGCATATACTTAGACAATTGTTATATAGACTTATGACATGGAGTTAATATTTTGAATTATGTTCTCCACTCTACAACTAACACTGATTCAGAATTTTCTATATCCTTAGATTAAATCCTTGTTCTCCAATGAGTCAACTTTTAATAATTCATTAACTGTGACAGGTCATGAGTAAAAACCCCACTGTCTTTCAAATTTCAACTTTAGGAAGCAGTATAACTTAGTGATGATACTTAGGGAAGTTAGGGATAACTGAGCTTATGCTTTTTTATCACACTATTGACTAATTTGGACATACCTGTGCCACTGGTTCCCAATCTGTTAAAAGAAGAAGGTGGATATGTGACCTAGATGATATTGCTCCAAATATTGTTTCTAAATCCTTGCAGTGAATAAGTCAGAAAATTAACGGACAAGGTAATTTTATGGTGTGGTATCTGCTATGTCAAAAATGAAAAGGATAATTTGGTAGGAGCGACTAAGAGAGACATTTCCAGCTCATAGTTGGGAAAGCCCTCAACGAGAAGGTGACAATTGTACTGTCCCTACATTGTATGCATCAGCCAACTTAGGATGTAGAAAGGCCTTTCCTGGTGGATGGAACATAATGTACAGAGACCCTAGGATGTACAGTTATTTCATTGGTAAGAATAGAAAGGTTTTGGTGGTCAGAGGAAGTAAATAATGGGGAAAGTGGTAGGACATGGCATGCCCTACCAGAAACAATAGAAACCAGGTGTGGCCAAATCATATAGGACCTTACAGACTGTGTGGATGCCTTATGCTTGTCCCTACATATCCATTTTCTTCCCTCCCTCACCTGTTGTTGCATTTAGAAGGCTAACCTGTGTAAATTGCCACAGTGGGTTGATTTATGCTGTTCTCCAGTTGGATTTGGCCAACTGGTAACTTTAGGACAAGAAACAGGTGTTGGTCTTCATTTACCCCAGCCACTTCCCTACTGAATTACCCCCTGGCAGCTTCATCTTTCAACTCCTGTGAGGTAACCCTCACCATACAGCTACTCTTTCTGGATTCCTGTAACTGACCCCAGTCCTTCAAGTCCAGGTGTGGTGAAGTCTCTCTCTGTTTCCAATCCTGAAGCATTCTACTGTTCCCTGCTGGTTTACCTAATCTCTGACTACCCTTAGAACAATCATCCCATTATTCAACTATCTTTTAAGTGCCAAGTTTGAATCAGCTCTCTTTTTCCTGCTGGGACTCTATATGGTACAAATATCATAGTAAATATTTGCTTTTAATAATAAAATGCACATCATGGCAAAATGTTTCATATGATTATTCATAAATGGAAAACACAACATACTCTTAATTGCACTATGAGAAATGGACCTAACAACATAGCACCTCTCTCTTGCTCTCTGAGCCAGTGACCACAATGGAAGTTGGTCTTGGAATAGAATGAATTTGAATGTTTACAAATACATTTCTTGACTCTCTTTCTCAACCTCCTGGCTCGAAAGGCAGAATGACATAGGAGTACCACTGATATTAAAAGACAATCTGTGGATAGTCTCAAGAAAAGTTTTGCTTCCACACACAAAATCATGCATGATGATAATGAGAAAAAAATTGTAGAATTAATTTTGTCCTCATAAGTATCTCCTATAAAAGTTGTATAAACAGAAAAAAAAAGGCACTGGTTAAAATACTAGAAGGTATTTGCAAAATAGACTTCTAAAATGCTTAGATTTCTTACACCTAAAGTGTTTCTTGCTGCAAAGCATTGTTAAATCATTTCTTTTCCTAAAGAAAGAAAATATTGAATTTTCTAAGACAAAACATCATATGTAAGTATACACTGTTCTTTTGTGAAATACACACAGTTTCTCTTGAGAGAGCTCAGACTTGCTAAGTTTCTTTAGCAAAAGATATAAATAGTGAGGCCTTCAATCCAAGATTAGGTTTTGTACAAACATAGATAAAATGCTTAAGCTATTCTCTGAAGTTCTAGCAATTGTTTCTCATAACACTACATATGAGATAATATGTTGTGTTTACACAGGGAAACAGAACAAGGGGTTTGAACGGGAATCTGGTGATTTTGATCAGAATGGACACGATAATTGGATTTTCTGAATAATTAAGACCAAAAAAAGACTCTTTCTTTAACATCAGTTTTTGTATATATTTATTTCTTTTAAACATTTTGTAGATGATTATGAATACACAGTGTGAAATATAGAGAGGGTTTGCAATTTTCTTTTCAAATTAATCTGTGCACAGAGGACATATAAGGACAGGACATTTGTTATTTACCAAATTAGAGCATTTAGTTGTGACTTTAATTAAAATATCATATTGACATACTACACAGGAGAAAGTTGATAAGTAGAATAAAAATTAAACAATGCAGTATTTTCACCAAGTTCAAATGTCCAAAACCTGTCATTTTTCCCACTTATCTTAAGGAAGCACTATTACCCTCTTAAAAATAAATTGTTCCTTTGTCAATGAATTCAATGAAGCCATAACCAAGACCAAGGAAGCATGTTAGAAGGTGACTTATTGACAGGTATATTCTTTGTTGTTGAAACTTGTAGATAATGCTGGATTACACAGGGTTGGGGAAAATGACAAGATTTAAGTGAATTTGTTCCTTTAGAGGCTCAAGGGCACCTATGCCCAGATATTCCAATAAATCACATTGTTTACATTTTACTATATGGAATGCTGATTAAGGTCATGAAGAATAAATAACCAATAACAAAAACAACAACAAAATACTTCCTTCAGATTTTCAATGGATTGTGAATATCTGGAATTTCCTTGTCTAGAAATCTCCCCCCTTTGGGCAAACATGCAGTCTAATTTTCATTTTTAGACTTAACATTTATTCATTCTTATTCACTGTGTATAAATTCTTAACATATTTTTTTATTAATCCATTGGTTCATTCAACAAATATATTTGTGTGATGCGTATTAAATGCCAGGTTTATATTAAGCAATGAGAATATACAAATTTATAACACAGAGACATGATTTCTGCTATAAAGAGGTTTAACATTTTTTAATTATAAATTAATAACATGATAATAAGAATCAAAATAAAAATAAAACTCTTATTTTGACATCAAAATTTTTGAATTAATTTTGGTTAAGAATAAAAATAATAATACCTTTATGTGGAAACTTTTTTATTTAAACTAGTATTTATTAGTATTTACTAACATGTATTTGCTAGTATTTTTGTTTTCTGTGAAGGTTAAGAAAAACATAAATACAAGAGATTGAGAATGTTGCAATTTTGTTATCTGGTATGACTTATTGTAAAATTTGTCTTGCCTGGAAGGTCTAAGTCAATTTCAGTGTTCCGGTAGAAAGCCTTCACTTATAAAAAAGGAATTTGAAAAGAGCATTTTTTCTGAGCAAGGATGGTAACATACATATGTTGCTTACAGCAGATAGGTTTACATTAAGTCTCTTTTAGAATGAACTAAATTTCAATTTTATTCTCTCTAAATACTCTCTAAATACATGTATACTTTAATTTTTAATGATTTACTTCATTGTATCTCAAGACACTATTAACAAGTATTAACTTTTTAGCAATTGACATTTTCTAATGACCCATTTTCTAAACAGACTGTTAAAAAATATTTCACAACAAATAATTAAAGTATAAAAACAATGACATTTCTAAAGCATAGGCTCCTTTTTCAGCTCTAGGGTGTGTGTAGTACTCTCTGATATGATTTTGGTATAGAGTTGACTTGATATGGATTAAATGTTTAAAATCTGCTTAGGTTCTGGTTCTCATCTTTCACCATGTCCGTGATAAAGTTCAATAAGCTTAGGAAAGAGTGTTCCTGAGATAATTGTAAACTAAGTAGTTACAAATCAGAACAAGAAAGGAAGAAGAAGAAGGAGGAGGAGGAGGAGGAGGGGGGGGGAGAAAAAGAAGGAGGAGGAGAAAAAGAAGGAGAAGAAGAGGAGAAAGGAGAAGAGAAGACAAAAGAAATATGTCATTGATGCTGATTTTAAGAAACAATTATGGGGATTCCAAAATGGCGGCGGAGTGAATGGAAGCTACACAGACCATCTCCCAGGACCAAACTGGAATTACAACTAAAATAAAGACAAATCGTCGGGGAAAAGCAACAGAAAAGCAGCTTGCGAGGACCATACAACCAGGGACACTGACTCGATCCTGGTAGGATTGCGGAGGCACAAGAGGGGGGCCGGGAGCCCACTGACAGCAGCGGCCTTAGCCGTGAGCAGTGCCTGCCCTCGGGGTTAAAGCCCGAGCCGGCTCCACAGCGCAGAGCTGGGACAGAGCGCTAAAATAGCCACAGCCACTCACCTGGGCTCCGGCAGAGGGAGGGCGGACTGGACTGGAACTGTGTGGGGACACTCGGGATTTGGAGGGCGCTCAGAGCTTTTGCTGAGTTGCAGCCATGCAGGACTGTGGCCTGGCTGTCTTACTCCATCCCAGGGCTCTGGGGAGAGGTGGCAGCCCCTTCCTCGGAGATCCAGCCACACCCTAGTGGGCCATTGAAATGCAAACTGAGGCTCATTAACTACTAGCATCTGTCCTACCCTCGGGAAATCCTCTCACCTTGAACACCTGAGGGAGGTTTTCACTCAACTGAAAACCCAAGGCTCTTCAAGCAACCACGACTAATAGCCTCTAGGCAAAAAGCTAGAGGATAACTTAACCTCTGCTGGGCTTGCAAATATACCCTGGAAAGTAAGACTCCACGGTGGTGTTTAAAGTGGGTCCTCCCATGCTCATCCAAACCCAGTAGAGGGAGCCACAAACAACAGAATACCAACATCCACAGGAAAATTTGGCAGGCTCCAAAAACCACTGAGATAGCCAAAATGGTGAAAAAAGAAACAGATCCCAAATGAAAGAACAAGAGACCTCTACCGAAGATGAGATAAATGAAACGGAGTTAAGCAAGTTAACAGAGCTAGAATTCAGAGCCATGATCTTGAGGAAGCTCAACAGCATGAGTAAGGACATCAACACCTTGAGTAAAGACATCCACACCATGAGCAAAGACATAGAAACACTGAAAACCAACCAAGTGGAAATGAAGAAGCAACAAGAAGAAATGAAGAAGCAGCAAGAAGAAATGAAGAATGACATAGCAGAAATGAAGAACACATTGGAAGGACTAAACAGCAGAGTAGAGGAAGCTGAAGACCGGATCAGTGAATTAGAAGACAGGGTAGAAAAAATCAACCAATCAGAAAACCAAAAGGAAAAAACAATGAAAAAACAGGAAGACAGCTTAAGAGAACTGTGGGACAACTGGAAACGTAATAATATTTGCATCATTGGAGTCCCTGAAGAAGAAGAAAATGAGCAAGGGTTAGAGAATATATTTGAAGAAATAGTGACAGAAAACTTCCCTAATTTGGTGAAGAAAGAAGGTATTCAAGTTCAAGAAGCACAGAGAGTCCCAAGTAAGAAGAACCCAAACAGGCCTACACCAAGACACGTAGTAATTAAATGCCAAAAATTAAAGACAAAGAGAGAATCCTCAAGGCAGCAAGAGAAAAGCAACAGGTTACCTACAAAGGAACCCCCATCAGGCTATCATCTGACTTCTCAACAGAAACACTACAGGCCAGAAGGGAATGGCATGAAGTAATCAAGGTCATGAAAAACAAGGATCTGAATCCAAGACTACTCTACCCAGCAAGGCTGTCATTCAAAATAGAACCACACTGAACAAAAATGGCAATAAATAAGTACATATCAATAATCACCTTAAATGTAAATGGATTGAATGCTCCGATAAAAAGACACAGAGTAGCGGATTGGATAAGAAAGCATAACCCATATATATGTTGTTTATAAGAGACCCACCTCACAACAAAAGACTCACATAGGCTGAAAGTGAAGGGATGGAAAAAAATCTTCCAAGGAAATGGAAAGGAAAAAAAAGCTGGGGTAGCAATACTCATATCTGATAAAATAGATTTCAAAACAAAAACCATAACTAGAGACAAAGAAGGTCACTACATAATATTGAAAGGATCTATCCAACAGGAAGATATAACCTTGGTAAACATATATGCACCGAATATAGGAGCACCAAAATATATTAAAAATCTTCTGGAGGACTTCAAAGGAGAAATCGACAGCAATACAATCATAGCAGGGGACTTCAACACCCCGCTGACATCACTGGATAGATCCTCTAGACAAAAAATTAACAAGGAAACAGAGACTCTAAACGAAGCACTAGACCAAATGGATTTAATAGATATTTACAGAGAATTACACCCCAAAACTACAGAATTCACATTCTTCTCAAGTGCACATGGGACATTCTCAAAGATAGACCACATGTTAGGACACAAACGAAGTCTCTACAAGTTCAGGAAGATTGAAATCATATCAGGCATCTTCTCAGATCACAATGGCATGAAACTAGAAATCAATTGCAACAAGAACATGCAAAGACATTTGAATACATGGAGGCTAAATAGCATGTTATTAAACAATGAATGGGTTACCGAGGAGATCAAGGAAGAAATTAAAAACTTCCTGGAAACCAATGAAAATGAACACATAACAACACAAAATCTATGGGATGCAGCAAAAGCTGTTCTGAGAGGGAAGTTCATACCACTACAGGCCTACCTCAAGAAACAACAAAAATTTCTAATATACTATCTAACCTCACAACTTAAAGAACTAGAAAGCAAACAAAAAGAAAAACACAGAGCAAGTAGAAGGAAGGAAATAGTAAAGATCAGAGCACAAATAAATGACATAGAGACCAGAGAAACAATTCAAAGGATCAATGAAACAAAGAGCTGGTTTTTTGAAAAGATAAACAAGATTGATGGACCCTTAGCTAGACTCACCAAGAAACAAAAAGAGAGAACCCAAATACACAAAATCAGAAATGAAAGAGGAGAAGTAACAACTGACACCACAGAAATACAAAGGATCATTAGCAAATACTGTGAACACTTATATGGCAACAAATTCGACAATCTAAGTGAAATGGACAAATTTCTAGAAACACATAGTCTCCCAAAACTGGACTGGGAAGAGATAGAAAACTTGAACAGACCAATAACAGCTAAGGAAATTGAAGATGTAATCAAGACTCTCCCAGCAAACAAAAGCCCAGGCCCGGATGGCTTCACAGGGGAGTTTTACCGAACATTCAAAGAAGAACTAACACCCATTCTCCTCAAACTATTTCAAAAAATTCAAGAAGAAGGAAGACTTCCAAAGTCGTTTTTTGAGGCCAGCATAATCCTAATTCCAAAACCAGAAAAAGACACTACAAAGAAAGAAAACTACAGGCCAATATCTCTAGTGAACATAGATGCCAAAATCCTAAACAAAATACTAGCAAATCGGATCCAGCAATACATCAAAAAAATTATTCACCATGACCAAGTGGGATTCATCCCAGGGATGCAAGGCTGGTTCAACATTCGCAAATCAATAAATGTGATATACCACATAAACAAAATGAAAGATAAAAACCACATGATCATATCAATAGATGCTGAAAAAGCATTCGACAAAATCCAGCACCCATTTCTGATAAAAACGCTCAGCAATTTGGGAGTAGAGGGATCATATCTTGATATAATAAAGGCCATATATGAAAGACGTACAGCCAACATCATACTCAATGGGAAAAAACTAAAAACATTTCCCTTAAGAACAGGAACAAGACAGGGATGCCCACTTTCGCCACTCTTATTTAACATAGTACTAGAAGTCTTAGCCACAGCAATCAGATGTGAAGAAAAAATAAAAGGAATCCAAATTGGAAAGAAGGAAGTGAAACTGTCATTATTCGCAGACGATATGATATTATATATAGAAAACCCTAAAGACTCCATCAAAAATCTACTAGACTTAATAAATGAATTTGGCAAAGTAGCAGGATACAAAATTAACGTAAAGAAATCAACGGCATTCTTATACACCAATGATGAACTCACGGAAAGAGAAACTAAAAAAACAATTCCATTTACCATCGCAGCAAAAAAATTAAGATACCTAGGAATAAACTTAACCAAAGAAGTAAAGGACCTATTTGCAGAAAACTACAGGACACTGAAAAAAGAAATAGAGGAAGATATAAAAAAGTGGAAGCACATACCTTGTTCATGGATTGGAAGAATTAACGTCATTAAAATGTCCATATTACCCAAAGCAATCTATAGATTCAATGCAATCCCCATCAAAATACCAGTGACATATTTCACAGAACTAGAACAAATATTTCAAAAGTTCATATGGAACCAAAAAAGACCCCGATTAGCCACAGCAATCTTGAAAAAGAAGGACAAAGTAGGTGGGATCACAATACCGGATATCAGCTTATACTACAAAGCTACTGTAATCAAAACAGCCTGGTACTGGCACAAGAACAGGCATATAGACCAGTGGAACAGAACAGAGAATCCGGAAATTGACCTAAGACATTATGCTCAATTAATATTTGACAAAGGTGGCAAGAGCATACGATGGAGTAAAGACAGCCTCTTTAATAAATGGTGTTGGGAAAATTGGACAACTACATGCAAAAAAATGAAACTAGACCATCAATTTACACCATACACAAGAATAAACTCAAAATGGATAAAAGACTTAAATGTGACTCATGAATCCATAAAAATCCTAGAAGAAAATGTAGCCAACAAAATTTCGGACATCATACGCAGTAGAATCTTCACTGATACATCACCTAAGGCAACAGAAACAAAGGGAAAAGTGAACACATGGGACTACATCAAACTCAAAAGCTTCTGCACAGCAAAAGAAACACCCATCAAAACAGATAGGGAACCCACTCTATGGGAGAGCATAATTGCCAATGATACATCAGATAAGGGGTTAATTTCCAAAATATACAGAGTGCTCATACAACTCAACAAAAGGAAGACAAAGAACCCAATTAAAAAATGGGCAGAGGAACTAAATAGACACCTCTCCAAAAAGGACATACAAATGGCTAAGAGACATATGAAGAAATGCTCACCATAACTAATCATCAGAGAGATGCAAATTAAAACAACCATGAGGTATCACCTCACACCTGTCAGAATGGCCGCTATCAACAAATCATCAAACAACAAGTGTTGGCGAGGGTGTGGAGAAAAGCAAACTCTAGTACACTGCTGGTGGGAATGCAGACTGGTGCAGCCACTGTGGAAAACACTATGGTGTTACCTCAAAAAATTAAAAATTGAATTGCCATTTGACCCAGTGATCCCACTTCTAGGAATATACCCTAAGAAGCCTGAAACACCAATGAGAAAGAATATATGTACCCCCATGTTCATAGCAGCGCTATTTACAATAGCTAAGATCTGGAAACAGCCCAAGTGTCCATCAGTGGATGAATGGATAAAAAAGCTGTGGTACATATACACAATGGAGTACTATGCAGCTGTAAGAAAGAAAGATCTCTTATCCTTTGAGATGACATGGAAGGACCTGGAGAGTATTATCCTAAGCGAAACAAGCCAAGCAGAGAAAGACAAATATCACATGATCTCACTTATTTGTGGAATATAATGAACATAACAGTCTGAGGAACAGGGTAGACCCAGAGATGTGGAAGTAGGGTATAGACTGACACCCCTCAGAAGAGGGGGTGGGGGGGAGGGAAGAGATAAACCACAGAACTTATGCGCATGTATGCATAAGTGATGGACATGGACAACAAAGCTGGGGACAGGGTGGGGGGAGGGGGAGGAGGGTGTCAATGGGGAAAAAAGTAGAAACATCGGTAACAAAAATAAATTAATTAAAAATAAATAAATAAATACACAAAGCCAAAAAAAAAAAAAAAAAGAAACAATTATGGGCCATTGTAGGTTGAGTTCTGGGTAAGAGATTTGAAGAATCCATTCTGAATGAATGAGGTCCCTGCCTTTCTGGGTAGGTCAACCCCCAACTATAGCAGGATACTGAATGACACAACCCCTTGTCACTCTCCCCTAGGCCTGTTCCTCCTTCCTCCTCCTCCTTCCTCCTCCTCCTCCTCCATCTCCTCCTCCTCCTCCTCCTCCTCCTTCTTCTTCTTCTTCTTCTTCTTCTTCTTGTTTCTTTCTTCTTTCTCCTATTTATTATTTTATTTTATTGATTTGAGAGCGAGAGGAAAGGAGGAGGAGGGACAGAGACAGAAATATTGATGTTAGGGAGAAACATCAATCCATCACCTCCTGCACACACCTCGACTGGGGGATGGAACCTGAAACCTGAGTATGTGCCCCGACTGGGAATCAAACCAGCAATCCCTTGATGCATGGGATGACACTCAACCAACTGAGCCACAGCAGCCAGGCCTGGTTTCATTATTGAATTTAGGAACCCTGCAAAATAGGACATCAGACTCTCATTTTTGATCACTGACTCCTTTATTCTCATAGTATTTTCATTCAGATTAATATTTGTTGTATGGATGTTTTTGTAATAATAAAATCTGACTCTGGCAAAAAAAAAATTACATCTTTACCTGTGATTAATGTACAACACCAAGAGCAAACCTTATGTAAACTATAGATTCTGGGTGATGGTGTGTCAATGTAAGTTCATCAGTGTAACACATGTAACCACTCTGGTGGGGAATGTTGATAATGGGGAAGGAAATACATTTTTGGGAGCAAGGGGTACAGGGGAAGTCTATACTTTCAGCTCAATTTTGCTGTGAACCCAAAGCAGTGCTAAAAATTTAAGTTCATCAATTTAAAAAAATGAATAATGTTTCAAAGTTTGTTTATTAAAAAACTTCAGAGAAAAAAATTATTATCAGAGTTACTAAAATAATAATTCTTTGTAATATAAAGGGATTTTTATAGCAACTGATAGAAATTTAAATAGGAAATAATGCAAGAAGCTTAAAAAAAATAAAGCAGAAGAACCAAAAGTAGAAACCTTCTCAGTAGAAACATTGTACTGTTCATAGCAATGCTTAGTTCATAAAAATTAGGGCTTTGACAAATTTACAGCTAGGTTGTTTGTGTGAATAACTACTCTGTTTTGACAAATTACATAAATCGCTTGAAAAACTTATTCTGCTGACACCAATTGTGGATTCTTTTCCCCCTGACATTTTGAGTTTCTGATAGCAACAAATTCGGCTACTAACAAATTTATTAGGTAGGAATTTGAGATGAACATATTTTGATTTCTTTCATTATTGCTTCAGTGATTCAGATATTGGTTATGAAAATGGCCCTATTCTCCACCCCTCCTTATACGCATACTGTTTGTATGTGACATAGCAACTTTTCCCAAGTAGACGTGAACTTGCTTCCTTTACCCCTTGATTCAGAGCTGGCCTTGTGCACAGGGCAGCCATGGTATGGCATTCTGATCCTAGGCCTCTAGAGGCTTTCCATGCTGCCATTTTCTTGACACTCTGCCCACTTACCTTGAGAATAATGTGGACTGGCCAGCTGTAGGATGAGACACTATAATGACCACAGCTGATCCAACCTAAGTAAGGCCATCTTAGACCAACCAACCCCCAGCTCACTCACCTCCTGAATATGTCAAGATCAACCAAGTATGACCTAGATCAGCAGAACCTTCCAAAGATCCAGCTCCATGAGAAAGAATAAAATTATTGTAGTTTGTAGTTTCAAAACTCTAAGTAACAGGTGTTGATTACACAGAAATAGCTAACCAATAAAGGATCTTAAATGAACTGCTGACTTCAAATGATATTAAATCGCTCATTTTTATTTAACAAATATTTATTAAAATCCACCAAGTGCTTAGTACTCTGCAAGGTACTCTAGAGGAAATAAAAAATGTATGTGAATAAGCCTTTGACCCAAATTAACATAAGTCTTTGAGAAAGACAGCACTGACTATCTGAGGTAACACTTTAATATTCATGTAGACTTCAAATTTTCCTGATCCATGACAATTACCTCATTGTGAATCCAGGAATGCCACCAGACTTTCTGACTTCCAATGACCTTTAGAAATATGAACATAAAAGCAACCTCTTCATGGAAAGCAAATCCTAGAAAATAATTTATATCCATATATTAAAACTAAATTAAAATAATTTAATTAACAAAATATAATTGTTTTTTTAAAGGTCTTGATCTTAAGAAAAAGTCTATTAAAATTATTTGGTATTAAATATGAAAAATAAAGTTTTCTATAATTTATTTTATTATTTAAATTTTTTAATCTCTATATCACTACTGTTTGAATATTAAGTACAATGCCATATTTTGGTTCTTATTTTATCAAGAAACATAGTTCTCAGTATTGAGGGGATGCTGAGAAGACAAAGTAAGACTTGCTTCCAAGGAACCTACTGTCACACAACCAGACTTACTAGAGAAATCTCCCATGCCTGCCTACACAGATACACAGAGATCCCCATTACAAGACTGGGTCATTGTACACTTTTGGTGGAACTGGAGACCTTCCAAAAGAATTAGTCTTGCAAAAACCTTACAATGCCCCACTAGAAAACATCCCTGGTAGAAATTGCCTACCTTAAGTCATGTTACTTTACCCACCAAGAAGAGGACACTGGGAGTAAAGCAATGCTGGGAAGGAGAGACAAAGATGTGCACATGCCACTGGATAGGCAACTGGGCCAGAGTAAGACTGCCTTTTAGTCCAGCTCTGCTTTCTATGGACTGCTGAGCAAACCGCAGAGCTTCTCCAGCCTTAGTGTGCCCAATGTTATTGATTTTTATATGAACCATATGCAACAAAATCGGAAAGATTTTTAACATTCACAATTGGAAAGAATACAGAACATATGAACTCCCCTGAAGTAGATTCTTAAATTTCTGTACCATCCATCACTCCATGTCACAAAGCGCTACATAAAACATAGTAGGGTCTAAACGAATTAAGTAGAAATGTATTACAAGTAAATTTTGATCTCTCTGTTTCATTTAAAGTTGAAAATCATGTGCACAGCTTATGCACAAATACCCACACACACACACAAACAAACAAACATATATACGTATATCTTTCTATGTACCCAAGGCACAGGTGCTTATTCTAAGAGCGAAAATAAGACTAATCCCACAAATGAGCTGTTCTTTCTTATCAGATGCGGATTTTTTAAATAATGCAACTGTCTCACAACCTTTCTGTATGCATTGAAACAGCCTAGATCACATCTTCATTGTGTTACTTTAAATCACATCATCATAGTAATTAGTGTGAAGATAAGGAATTTTAAGAAAATGTCATGTTATTGATGCAATGATAAAGGAGGAAACATGACTGAGAGAAGATAAGTTTGAACAATTTTGAAGTAATCTTGGGAAAGTTGCACATTCTTGGAATTAAAAAATATGTATTTTTATTTTACTTATAGTTGATTATTATGGCTATTTAAATATATACAGAACTATTTTGCCTTCCAATTATTCAGAATACCTTTTCCCTAATTGACCTTGTCCTTAGAGTTGTATTAAACTACACAATAATTTGTTATGAAAATAATGTTGATTAAATGAAGGCTAGAGAAGCAAGCAAAGTTGTAGAGTATTAGATGTCTAGCATATATTGGAGTGTTATTTGTAATTCCTACCAAATGATGGGTCATCATGGGATTCTGAGGAATTTACTGAGTAGGTTTTGGTCTCTGTAAAAGCAGGAATTTCCAGTCTAATCACTCTATAATTTAAAGGGTGAGAGTCTCTAAACCTTGGAAATGAGCCCTGGATTATGTCCCTAAGAGTTGAGGAAGTGGTCACTACAGTAGGTGTCCTGGAATAAACCAATCTCCTACTGTTTCCAACTGTTACAATGACTCATAGGTTCCATAATAACCAGCAACTCTAAAGCAAAGTATAAAATAGTTATTAATGTGGCCATCTATGCACAACGGTTTTCTTAAATGACTCCTGTGCGACATGTACTTTCTTCAGGTGAAGTATGAAATGTACTATGCATTGTCCATGGGAAGAGAATTTTCATCAACACCATCTACATTCTGGCATTTTTGAGGTATTAACAAGAGTTTTTTACCAAGCAGGGGTGTGGGAAATTGACAGATTTTGTCCACTTTAGTGTTTTCTCACAATATTTGCTATGTTCATAACAATACAAGCTTTCAGATATAAAATGTGAGCTAAACCTCATCTTGCTGTGCTAATCAGTACATTCAGCAAGCCTAGCAAAAAAGCCTGAGACGTAAGCAGAAAACTGGCAAAAGGTTTTCTATCCAATGTAACGAGAAACAGGATTTAAATGATGATTTGACCTAAAGGAATGTCAGAAGTCAAGAAACACAGAAAAATGCCCTGAAAATGTCTATATGCTTGAACAATAGATTTTCAAAGGTTAAAGAATAAAATGTAAAAAAATTAAATTTAAAATATTTTATTAAAGCCTAATGTCCATGTAGGATAAGCTGCTATAACAAAAGAGCCATGAAGACTCTCTATCTCTTTCTCCTATAACAGTTCAGGCAGATGTTCCTGGCTGATGGGCAGCTCTCCTCCTTGCCATCTTGTATTCCTTTTTTTAAAAAATATGTTTTTATTGATTGTTTTTTTGAGAGACAGAGGAAGGGAGAGAGAGATAGAAACATTGATGTGTGAGAGAGAAACATCTGTCTGCTGCCTCCAGCACACCCCCTGCTGGGGATCAAGCCAGCAACCTGGGCACATGCCCTGATCGGGAATTGAACTGGGACCTCTCAGTCCATGGGACAACAGTCAATCCACTGAGCCACACTGGCTGGGTCCTTCTTGTATTCTTTCATTTTAATATTATCTTTGAAAACAATTTCTATGGGGAAATATTTTTAAGACTTCTTCATTTGAGGAAGAATATTTCAGTTGAAGCTAGATACATATTTTACTTAAAAGATGAAGAGAAATTATAGTTGTAGCACTACAATGAAAGCAACTCTGTGGAACCCTGTAATTGAGGATATCTTGAGAGGTCCTCAGACATGTTGAGTATCTCAACTAAAACCTTGCTACTGCGTATGAGTTGAGGTAAATTCTTATATTTTATATTCAAAAGCTTAACTCTTTTAATTTAAAAATATAATTAAAAGTGCCATCATTTTCTTTCTATATCACAATGGATAGTTTTGCTCATACCTGAGTATGTCACATCACATTAAGACATCAATAATTTAACTCCCTCAAAAAAACCTTCAATATCTTATCTTAGTATAAACTTGGATCACATGTTGTATTAAAAAGGGAAAAACTTTTGTTAACTCTTAAGTATTGCATAAAATAGAACCTTTCTAAATTCAAGCTAAGTCTTTTTATATGATCATAAAAGCACATAACTACTTAAATCTGGATTTATTATGTTTGCAGAAAAATAGCTAACCTTGTGAGAGAAACTTTAAAATTTTTCTGAAGAATTCTACAAAGACATGAAAACTATTAAATAGGCAATTTTATTTTAAAGTGTGTGCTTGCCTGGGGAGAAAAAAGAAATGGAAGGAAAGTGTATGCATATTAAAATGTCTGAATCACATGGAAACTTTTGATCTCTTCCTTGCCAAAAAAAAAAAAAAAAAAAATCAGGACTCAAGATTCTATTATGTGTGAATACCTGGGATATATGCATCCATTCTACTGTATTTTTGTTTTTAAATGATATAAGTTTTCCATATCATATTTGTATAAAATCCCACACAAGACATTTCACTCTTTATTTGGAGAGACAAATAGCTGGAACCATCTCACTAAAAGAGTTAAATATACATGCCATTTCAAAAGAAACTCTTCATAAAATATCCTCAGCTCTGTTTAAATGTATGGAACTTATGTATACTGATATGCATATCCTTTTTGACCTTCAAGAAAATAATTACATTTTTAACAAAACTCAAAACTATTTTATAAAATATATTTTCCTCAAGGATACTAAAATAATTATTAGGTAGTTTTACTTCTCAACCCAGTGGTGCAGTCCTGAAAATGTCCCATTGGTAGAACATGAATAAGGTGCTAATACAATTCCTGTTGAAGGAAATCATAAAGAGTTTAAAGAACAAAAGAAAATACAGCCATCAAGCTAACACTAAATAAGTCCTCTCTTCTTTATTGCATTAACAAAATATTTGTAGGTATTTTCTCTCCTTACTGAAATGTTAAGATAAAAAGTAATCTTTTTGAAATTGTTGAAATTTATTATAACATCATGGGACATGGAGAAAACACTATTGAGCATCTAATATATGGTGGACATACTGCTAGATGTTTTATATACACATCTAATTTAATTCTTCCAGCAGTCATGCAATGAAGATGGTGTTAGTTTTGTTTTATCAGAAGGACGATTATGTTCAGGGAAAATTTAGTCATTATGCCAATATCAAGGAACTTGGAACTTGCTGGTAAATATTGAAATTTTAGAAATATCTTACCACGAAGTGCTTTTTCATTGCAATGATAAAGCAAGACTGGAATTACTTGGTCTTTATGCAAAAGCATTAAGGTGGTATTCTGCTCAATTAGTCCAGAGCTTCTAAACCTCAGAGCTATTGGTGTTTTTGGCCCAGTAATTCTTCGTTGTAGCCTCTGACCTGTGCATTGAGTATGTTTAGCAGCATCTCTGCCTTCCTTTTACTAGATGCCAATAGCACACCCCACCCAAACCAACTGTAACAAACAGAAATGTCTTTTGACAATGTAGAATGTTCCTAGAGGGGCAAATGTGCTCCTGGTGAGACAATTGAACAGAATAGCATAAGAGTCAGGGCACTTCACCCTGCCTATGTTCTACACTTCTCGCTCCTGTGTGCACATATACACACAAAAACTAAAAAGAATAAAAATCAAAGAAAATAACAATGTAATGGTCAACAACATGATCAAATGAAACAAACAAAAAATAGTGCATGAATCTACCTGCATATTTTATGAAACAATAATCACAATACAAATTGTTCTGGGAGAGTGAACAGAAACTTCATCAGAAGAGACAATAAACAAAACAAAAAAAACCTCTTTCAACATTATCTCCTAGAGAGAGCTATTGCTAACACACGAAATTGTGTTTTTAAATCTCAAAATGCTCACTAATTACATGGGAAGAAAATATGTAAAGGATTTATGATATGTAACTCCCAAATGCCATGCAGTTGTATCTAAGATGGACTAAGTATTACTAGTCTACTAAATAATTTATCCAAAAGTAAATCTATGCAAAATCATTGTGCATCTTATCTTAATGGTAAATTAATCAATAATAAATAATATGAAATGCTCAAAGTTTCTCAAAATACTTGAAAATAATCTGACCAACTGGCTAGTTTTAAACCCCATTTGATGACCTGCTGCCTCCTCAGGAAAGTTCAAGATTCTACACATCCAGTTACCTCTCAGCCTCAACAGCTACTTTCCACCACCTCACTTAAGGAGAAAAATCTCTCCTCTGAACCAAGGGCAAAAGAGAGTTCTCAAGGGTTTGCAATGAGACCACTATAGTAGGATATAAAACTTGTAGAGAGAAAAGTAAATATGGGGGTCAAAAGTTCACTTTTTCTATTGCTTAATACTGTTTCTCTCTAGGTGGCTATAAATTTAGCAGAACCAAGGAAGGTTTTAAGGGAAACACTGCTTCCAGCAATTTTTGGGAAAGAAGACAAAGGGATCATCATCCAACTCCCATGAGGGCCAGATCACACAAGAGTTGATCTTCATTGCTGATTCACAAAAACTACAGATTCATGAAAACTACAGATTCATGAAGACTACAAATTCATGAAGACTACATGCTCCAAAATGTCACTTTTATGATCAGTAATTCTAATGTTGGTTCTCATTTTTGAAAACTGAAATGAAACAAATGTTTGTGGAGATTGGATCTATCCATCAGGCTATAGGAAGAACTCAGCTGCTAGATGGGGCAGGAGAGAAGAGCTATAATTTTCTATGTGGAAATTGTTAAGTTTATAGTCCTCTATACATTTCCTATGTCTCTTTTTTTTTTTTCTTTTCCTTCCTATATCATTTATCCCATACATATTCTCTTTCACATAACCAGTCAAACCACGGAGTTGAGGACATTTTAGTTACAAACAAAACCTGCTCCTTTTCTTCTCCTGCTTTTTTTCTCTCTACAGAATTTCCATTTCCCTTCCCCCACCACTCTGCAGCTATGGCAGGGTAAATATGCTCACAACTAGACATAAGTTGCTATCCCATTGAATGAAATGGCCTTCGTGGTACAACTTGGGTTCAAGGGAAAAAATGGCCCTTACTTCTTGAACCCAAGGTTTACTAACACATACAGGCTTATGTCAAACAATGGTCTCTCAGTCTCTTCATCTCCTTATCTCTAATACGTTTCCCAGTCATTCCACCTGAGCCAACTACAGCCATGGTCATAATTATGTCCCCTCAAAAATCACTATCAAAAGCCTCCTGCTCTCTGACTGTAGCTGTGAATACTAAAACCCCTCCCTCTCACAAGAACCTCTGGTTCACTATCCTGTCATCATTCACTTTATCATTCTACAATAATCTAAAGCTAGTCCTAAGGCACCTTGGGGTCCCCATCATGAATACTGCTCTCAAGAAAGAGCTAAACACATAGCCAAATTAGTGTACTTCACATAGATAGTAGAGAGAAAAAAAAATGAAACAAATGCAGACATACACACACCTGCACACACTCACACACATAGAAAAAAAGGTACTGACACTCATCCCGGGGCTCAGGAGCTCCTCACAGCTGCAAGGTGTCTAGAACTCATCCCAGGAGACCATCACTGCTGCCGAGGTCCCACCTCAGCAGGTCCAGTGTTTCCCTCAGGTGTGGATGGAGTCAGCGAGAGAGGGGGAGACATGGTGAGACAGAAGGGCTTGATCCTTCTGCTACCTAGGGCTAGCAGAATCTTTATTTTTATATCTTCAGGCTATATGACAAGTTACTCATTCTTTTTTTTCTTTTGACCTTTAAGCAAGTATGTATAGACATTCACTTCTGCTTACACAGCTCTTAGGTATTGGTACAGGGTTAATCACTAATTATTTCACTTTTTCATCCAGACATAACAATGACATTGTATCAGCTCTTAACCTTTACAATTACTTTCACCATGTGACTCATTGCTTAGCAATCTTCCTGTTTACAATTATGCAGACAATGTCTCATTTAACTTCTTCCTTCCCCAGACCCTCTATTTCAATTTCTGTTACTTTCTCATAGACCTTGACTTTTCCTCTTATCTAAGATCCTTCTAAGCTTTTACATTCTTATCTTAAATTCTTATTACTTTCTTGCCTTTTCTTTCTGCAGTCTTTTCTGAAGTTTATATTATTAATCATCTACTTGTTACTTCTATAATGATTCCTAACAGACAGATAACAGATAGACAGAGAAAGCAAAGATTAGCCTCCTTCAGTTGCCATCCTGCATTTTTATTTTTCTTATTAGCCTTTGTCTTCAGCCACTGTTCTTCGTGATTCCTGCCACGCAGTGAATCCACTTCTTCAGGGACTATGTCAAACCATGGAGCTCACCCATGACTATGTCAAACCACAGTGATCGCTGTTCCAGTGGCACCGCTCCCAACACCCTGCCTGTTCCTAAAGCCTCTCACTTGATGAATAAGGTGGTCATCCTTAGTGATTTGAACATTTCCATAGAAGGCTTATGTCAAACAATGGTCTCTCAGTCTCTTCATCTCCTTATCTCTAATACGTTTCCCAGTCATTCCACCTGAGCCAACTACAGCCATGGTCATAATTATGTCCCCTCAAAAATCACTATCAAAAGCCTCCTGCTCTCTGACTGTAGCTGTGAATACTAAAACCCCTCCCTCTCACAAGAACCTCTGGTTCACTATCCTGTCATCATTCACTTTATCATTCTACAATAATCTAACTTAGATATCATGGTTCATGATTTTTAATAGCATTCCTGCCAATGCACAATGAACAAGTGCTTTTCAAAGGATGTGATAAAAGACTTGGTAAGTGTTGTTAATGATGATGATGCTCTTATATATAATTCACTGTGGGCCAATACTTTTATAAAACAAAGTAAAATGAATTATTAAAGATTACATTAAAAGATCTCCTAAGCTCTGGTCGGTTTGGCTCAGTGGTTAGAGTGTCAGCCTGTGAACCAAAGAGTCTCAGGTTTGATTCCAGTTAAGGGAACATACCATGGTTGCTGTTCAGTTCCCAGCCCTGGGGTCATGCGAGAGGCAACCAGACAATGTGTCTCTCACATTGATGTTTCTCTCTCTCTCTCTCTCCCTCTCACTCTGACGGAAGATAAATGGAGAAATATCCTTGGGTGAGGATTGAAAAAAAATAATAAACAAATAAAAATTTTAAAAGTCTCCAAAGACATCAAAGAAGCATGGCACCAATTTGTTATTATTAGTTTCAACAGATAAAATATTATCAATTTGCAATAATATTTTATAAACATTTACTCTCATTTTCTCTACTTTTCTTGTCATAGACTAGTAACAAACTCTTTGTGAACCAATCCCAGTTTGTGGACCACCATTTAAATAACAATGCATTAGCCTCTCTCCTCTCCATCTTTTTTTTTTTTTTGCATTTATCTTGCAAATTTCAATTCTAGATGATCTGTTTTTTTCTATGCTTCCAAAGAAAATTGGCAGGTGTTCCTCTTACTGTGAAAGATCAATCTCTTCACCTATTTTAGACCCCATCTCTTTCTCCCCTCCAAGAAAGCTTACACTAACAATCACATTTTTTTCTAACTCTTCAACTTGTCACAATCAGTGGATCCTTTTCACTATTTTTTGTTTGTTTGTTTGTTTGTTTTACATGTTCACATATTGCTCCTCTTCCAAAATAAAGTCTCCCTAGCCCACTTATTTCTCACCCACCACCCCATCACTCTCTTCCACTTCATGACCAAATTTCTTGAAAAGTTTGGCTTATCCTTCTATGTCTTCACTTAACCCTAATTCTTTAACTCATTCTATCCCATTCTATTCCCAGCACTCAACCAAAATAATTTTTTCTAAGATAATAAAAGTTTTCCATTTTGATAAAGTCTATGAATGTTTCAGTAGTAGGTAGTATGACTGGTCTCTTCTTTCTAAGACTGTTTTTCTCTTTCTGGGATTTTCTGACAACCCACTGACCTAGCTTTTTTTATTTGATCTCTTCACAGGATCCTCCACATTTGTCTGGGTTTCATCCTTTTTCCAAATTGTGACAGTTTGTAAACATTTGAGTCAAGATTCAAACCCAGTTTTAACCATAAAGTTTGTGTTTGTTCTACTTTTATCAAAGTGCCTTACTGAAATTGGTGATTTATGGATGAAAGATGCTTTCCGGGCCTTCAGGAGTGAGCCAAGAGTCAATCTAATCACTTTGCCTCTCCAGGACATATTTTACTAGTCTGACTGTTTCTGTTGGAAACAAATACAGATTGAAACAAAAACAGATGAACAAAACAACCCCTCACCTCCAGAGGGGGAAAAAAGGCCTTTTCCACTGTAGTTGAACTTCCCCTGAGAGCGACTTGGCAGTAAAGTCATTTTCTGATACACTGAAGATCTTCTAGGAGATTGCACCTAACTTCAGTGTTCTTGTTGCTCATAACACTTTTTGCCAGTCTAAGTATGTATGCAGAAAGCAGAGAAACATTTCAGCTAATATTGTCTATTTTACAAATACAGTAGTAAAACCTATTTGATTCCTAAAAATTATTTTTAATGTTGTTTTAAATCTCATGAAATGATGTTTGTTTTAAGAAAAAGTTTTATTATTCTTTGTCTAGCTAGTACAAATCATTTTTTAGACTCATGTGTTTCAGAGAAGCACCCAAGCATTCCCCGCCCCCGGCTCTATGGAGTGACAGTATGCCATTCAAATATAAAATTTAGAAACTTATAATAAATAAAATTCCCCTCAAAATGGGGGGACATCTGTAATACTCTCAACAATAAAAGTAAAAAATAATAATGATAAAAAAACAAAAACAAAACAAAATTCAACTCAATCGCTGATTTCACTAGTTCTTACTTTCTGTTAGGAGAGTCACTGTGATAACCACATCCAGTGGTGCATACTTAGTTGTGACTCCTGCAAGGCTTTAAGTCATCATTAACCAGATAAAGAAATATAAAGAAATATAGATTGAAATCTGTAATTTCAATCCCTGAATCAAGAAAAGAGATGGATGTTCATTCTGGGATAAGAGATTGCTTGTGGAGAAGTGGAGTATGGTCAATCAGGGAAAACTCTAGACCTGGCATCAGGATCATAGCACAGGACTGGGTATTGAGGGAAGAAATCAGAAAGCAGAGCCCTAATTGAATTTATGATAAGAAGCATACCTGAGCTCACTGTGTCCATGGAGGCTATGACTCAGGATTCAGTATAGGAACTTGGATAAAAGAGAAGTCATCAAGGAATGCCATCAGGATACATGGGCTTTAATGCAATGCAACTTCATGTGATGAGGGTGGTGGAAGGGCCTGGCCCAGTGCTGGAAGCTAGGAAATTGTTAGCTGAATCAGACTCTGAGAGGGCCAGCTGTGCTGCTGCCAACCCCTATGGGTGGGCTTTGTGGAGGATTCCCCAGGGCAGTGGTTCTCAAACTTGAGGATGTGGCCCAGCTGGTGTCGTTCAGTGGTTGAGCATCGACCCATATACCAGGAGGTCACCAGTTTGATTCCCAGTCAGGACACATGCCCAGGTTGTGGGCCCAATCCCCAGTGGGGGGCATGCTGGAGGCAGCTAATCGATGTTCTCTCTCATTGATGTTTCTATCTCTCTCTCCCTCTTGCTTCCTTTCTCTCTAAAATTAATAAAGAAAAAAATTTCTTTTTAAATTGAGAGTGTGTAGCTCTGGCCAGTTTAGCTCAGCAGCTAGAGTGTCGGCCCATGGACCTAAAAGTCTCGGGTTTGGTTCCTGGTCAAGGGCATGTACCTGGGTTGCAGGTTTGATTCCTGGCCTCTGTGGGGGTTGTTTGGCAGGCAATCAATTGATGTGTCTACCTCACATCGATGTCTCTCTGTCTCTCTGTCCCCCTCCCTCCATCCTTCCTCCCTTCCACTCTACCTAAAAATGCAATGGAAAAATATCTTCAGGTGAGGATTAACCAAAAAAATAAAATAAAGTAAAACTTAATCACGTGTAGCAATAAGTAGGTCTGGTCCTTAAAAATGCATCTTTCCTGACCGACCGACCCTAAAGACTCTGATTCAGTCTGGAGAGAGCCCAGGAACATTCATTTTAACATAACTTCAAGGCAATTTTATTGGAGATTTTTAACAAAAAAGTGTGGTTTAGGAGGTAAATATGAGTTAAAAGATGCTACAAAGACTATCTCCAACCTGGCAGGAAGAGCTCTAAGAAATATAGACCTAATAAAATGCTTCTTGAGGGCAAAAATGGGAAGACAGAATTCACCATTACAATCTCCCCTCACTCAACCTATAAAATAGAGATATTTGTAATCTCTACATTACGATGACTTCAACTTTCAGAGGCTATTTAAAAATTGCTAAAAATTCTTTAGGAGTTTTCAGTTCCATTCACTGTAACAATCAAACTATGTTCGTGACTGTCAGGAAGAGGAATTTTATTTTCAAGTGAAAAAAAAAATGGATTCAAATCTCAGTTCTGTTCCTGAGTGAATGTATCACAATTTTCATGCTATTTAACTGCTTCAAATGTCAGATTCCTCAGAGGTAAAATACAAATATTTTATCTGTTTAAAATAATTAATGTGAGATTAAATTGGAAATATATGTACAACTTTCTGGTGATATATATGTGCCTAAAGAAGAAACCTCCTCCAAATTTTAATGGATTGATGGATGAATAAAAAAAAATATTTGGGTGGGAGAAATATCTTTAGCAGAAGTAAGTGAAAGGTTGACTAATTTGATATGTATACTTCCATGTTATTGTCAAGACGGACAATTCTTCCTTAAGACGTTTGATTACTAAATATTTTCCTTTTTTATTTGTTTGCATTTTGACCCAGTAGAATCACCAGTGTGATCATTCTGTATTTTACCCTGCTTTGGTTTGATAGTCTACATACCTTTGGTGTATATCACTAAATGTACAATTGAAACATCAGTGGAGCTTTAACAGGCTTTAGATCTAACACTGTTTAACTATAGAAGAAAATTAATTCCTTTACGGGTCTTGAATTTTTAATATTCTTCCCATCTCCTCTAGTACTTTTATAAATCTCTGGAGTATGAATGCAAGTAGTCCCGCTGAAGTTCACAATTACCGGTGCAGTCTTCCATGTTAACCCTTCATTTGGCCTCATTTACAAGCATCACTGTCTTGTCGTGATTTCACTGGGAATGAGGCAGAACAAGCATTTTCCTCGTCACATTCCATTTGTTTCCCAACTCATGTTGCAGAATATGTTAGGTTTATTTTCTGTGGAGTTGTTCTTGAAGTATAGAACCATGCACAGTTGGATGGCATTGTGCCTTCCAAATGGGACAGAGATAAATAAAGCCGACAAAATGATGGGCAAAGCAAAGGTGACTTTTCTAATCTATTAGAGGCTCTTCATGCTATGGAGATCTTCAAGTTTTCTCCAGAAGTAGAACACACACTGTGACTTGGAGGTCGATGGCACTTTTCTGTTTATAACTTCACATACATGATTTGATATTTATGCCAACACTCTGACATAGGTAGTAACTTAATGCTCACTTAACAGATGTGGAAAACTGAGGTTCAAAAAGATTATAAAAATTGCCCAGTCACACAGGCTGTCGATTGCATTACAGAACCTAGCGTAAAATCTCAAGATTACACCCTGTCTCCTAACAGCAGGGTCCTACAGTCCATGAATAAGAGAAGGAAACATCACTTGGGTCTTCATTCAGAAACTACCTAATCAAAGTTTGGTTGAAGGAAATCAATAGGTTGAAAATTCAATACTAATGAAATGGTCCTTTGCTTTTCTTTTGCCTATCAATTCTTGAGTTTGCAGTTACTATGGAAAATAGCTGTAGGCACTCTGGCCTTGAAATACTTAGAATTAACATATGTACAGTAATTCCAAATCTTTCACCTTCAATAAAATGTGTGTACTTAGCTCTCAATCATGTCACAAAATTAATGTTTAATGATGATCATCTAAAATAACAAGAACGCAATAAATGCTGTATTTGGAAGGTGTATTAGTTTGTAGCACTCTGTTGTGTCCACTGGGTGGATTTCCCTTCACCATGTCTTTCAAGATCTGCACATATGGAGATACCACTGCAGTCTTGGCCCCTGTGTATATAATATACTTGTACCTTCTGGATATTCTCAGGCCCAATTATTAATCCATAGTACAATGGATTTCTGCTGTACCCTATGAGTATCTACACAAGGGAAAAGAAGAAAGATTTTAATAAAATTTGCCATGAACTAAGTATTTAGGTTACAAAACTTTTAAGAAGAGCAAATAAAGATATATATTATGACATGGAGAGTTCTTTCTTAAAGGCATCATAAACTATGGGCAGGAACCTCATTGACGACAGCATTGGCAGGGCCACAGAAGCTTATCAGTGCTTCTCTCTGACCCCATCCATCTGTTCAGACAATGGTCTGAGTTATCTCTGGGTTACCAAACATCTCTCCAAAAGCCAAATAAAAGATAGTCTGTTAGAGTTTAAGACATTGCATAATGCATCAACTAATTGTGGGAGAAAATAAGTTTCCTTTGTGCTGAAGCAGACATGAATCAGTTCTCTCTGGGCTGCTAATGGAATCTGTTCCACTTTAGGACTTTGCAGTTTGCCCTATTTAACCCCTGTCTGGGTCTCTTGAATGTCTGGAATGCAAATAACCTATTTAATAATTTTGGCTCCTATTTTTGAGTGGCAGTTTTATCCTATACTCCAGACTATTACCTATGGCTTGGACTTGGTTGTCCATCTTAACTCTTGGCTCCCCATCTTATTTTTATGAAGCTTCATTTTGGTTTTCCCTTGCTTCCTAGAATAGCCTATAATTACCTGAGACTCCACCTGAAACTTATACCTTCCCTGATATTTAGATCTGAAGCCCTATGTCTGAACCACTTTCTGGATTAGTTGATTATCAGTTCTTCACATCTTAACTGGATATGCCGAATCCTTTTGGACCTTGGTCTCTAACTGATAGCCCTCTCAAAGGTTCCCCAGCTCTGAATTATCTTTTCCATCTCTTCATTGACTCCTTCTGTGAGTTCCATAAGCCTTGGTCCCCTTTCTCTTACATGCTCCATGCAGATGGTGCTGTCAAGTGGTAAATCTTAACCGAACATGTTTGAGTAATATAGGCCGACTACCCAAATACAACTGTACTACGTTGGAAATAAGGAATAGAAAATAAAAAGTAATTTTTTTCAATGCATTATGGTTGTTCAAAGAGCTTTGAAGATGAAAAGTTCTATTCTTCATTAGTACTAAAATCAATTTGAATAGCAAGCTAATATTTCCGAAAAAAAAAACACTCTATTTTAATCATAAATGGCTATACTTATAAGATGATTGAGTATAGCGAAATTGAATTCATCAATTGAGATTAAAGTCTTAAGATTTTCAAGTCTATTGGGTTACTGAAACCAATTGAATAATTAACTAATTAAACTATGCTAAAATCCTCATATGGTTTCTTACCCATAAGATCAAAGATGTTCCTTATAAAATGTACTTATTACTAAGTCATTATATCACTGTCATTGTCATTTAACTCATGCAGGCATGTATCTCTTCAATATGTTCTCTGATTATTTTTCTTTCTCTACTCCATCGTCTTTTACCCTCATTGAAGATATTTCCTTTTGAGCATGATATACATTGTCTCTTTTAAATAGTTTTCTCCACAATTCTTATGTATAAATAATATTCATATCTGTACTATTATATTCATTTGTCTTCATTATTTTCTATTCCCATCTTACTTTCTCATTTCTTTGATGTGTGTTTCAATGTATTTCTTTCTCAAAATCAAATGTGAGATGAATCTGAAGCCATTAAATGTTCACATATTTGGTTATCAAGCATTCTTTTAGCATCTCTGCTCCCAGCCGTAGTGCAGGGCACACATGCCATTGAACCTCTTTCACAAAGGCAACCTCATTCCTTCCTGGTGCACTAACAAGTAATCTGTACATAACCTCACCAAATTTCCCACTTGGACCCCAGTTAGAAAGTGTAGTCTCAGTTTGAGTCTTTTCGCTGTCTGCAGAGTAAACAGTGAGAGGCAGACTTTGTCAGCTCTTTAGTAAATTACATGCAAGGATAAAGAGGACATCTTGCATGCTAAGGAAACATTTTTTATTCTCTTTTTTCCTACAATATACTGGATACAACTATAGGCATAAATCATCATATGCCTGAGATAATAAATACATAATTAAACACATGAGGCCAAAATGAGCTTTTACAAAAAAACATGTTTTATAATGGAAGGGGAGAGATATTTCACAACAGTGAACAAAGCTTTGTGTCCTGCAGGGAAACACAACTGGCAACAATATTAAAAACTGTGAAAGGCAGGAGGGATTTGTTCTTGCTGTTATACACACAGTGCTGCATTTACGATGCCATTTATAACAAATCCTAGGAAGATGGCATAATTATTCCCATTTTGCAGCTGAAACCCAGAACTGGAAAATGACTCATCAAGTAATAAGTGAAACCTGGATTCAAACAAAGTCTGTAAAAACCAATAGCTCTTGTGTCTTTAAACTGTAGCCCACACTCCTAGAATTTCTGCACATAAAATTGCCATTACAGTTTTCATCTTTTTGAAAGCAAAATGCAAGTGTTCCTTAGGATTTCAAATAAATCAACAAGATTTTTCAAAGTTATAATCATAAGGCATAGTTTTCATAGACACAATATGAATATATATGTTTACATATATGTATAAAATATATAATGTAATACATTATAGATTATATATATACACATATAACATATTATCTTTTTGATAACTCTGCCTTATAATTGTAAGTCATAGAAATTTTGTTTATTATACACTAAAACATACAGTTCTTATAGTTTCCTGATATGTAGTCTTATTCAGTAAACACGTTTTTCCTCAAACAACAAAATATATTTAATGAGATTAAATAAATATTTAATTTTGAATAGTTTACCAATATTATTCTCTGGATATGATTCTTTGCTTTTTGTTTTTAGTTCATATATTTACCTATTTATCAGGAGATGTTAAAAGGAGATGTTATCATCTCCTTTTAGGTGTCTTGAGTCATATCTATTTCAAACTAACAAAACACTGAATATAAAGTTATATCAGATGAGGAAATGGGGGAGATGAAAATAAGGAAATTAATTGAGAAACTTACCTATATGTGGTGCCCCTCTATCTTGTGAGTTTTTTGTGTTATCCATAGACTTAATTTAACATTTTTAAAGGGAAATTTAAAAAAAATTTTGAAGAAATATTGTGAACACTTTTTTTCCTGTACTGTAGTATCAATTACTTAAACCTAACATACTCACTAAGAAATAAACAAGCAAACAAATTAATAACAGAATATAATTTACTCTCAAATAGTTCATAAAATTTATCGATATCTATACCTATATCTATGATCTGTAACTATGCTTATACCTATATTTACTTTTATGTCAATACCTATACTTTTCAAGAAAAAGAGAATGCAGCCTCTAATGATAAACAATTGGGACCAAGTAATAATAGATGAATCTGGGTAATATTTTTATTCTTGCAATTGTTTCTTTAAGTTTCAAATTATTTGACTGCACCCTGCCTTGACCTCCCTGTGTGGCCCATTGAGGTGTGCCGTGTGCCTCTTCAGATTCTCTAGGAATAAATTTCTCTTTTTCATCTTCCCTTACAGTATGGTGAACAATGGCTCACCATAGGATACCTCTGGGATGTACTCAACAAGTATTAATTTGACAAAGTTACAACATAGAAGTAATGGTACTTAAAATAATTTTTTTAATTTCTTAAATTGATATAAATGATTATCATTTGTAGACATTAAATATTTCAGCCCCATATTCCATAATCTATACATGAAATCTAAAAAGTGCTAGCTTATATGTAGCTATGTTGAAGAAAAGAAATTTGTTCCAAATTCCTTTATTCTTTAAATTTGGCACATAATGAATGTGGCCGTATAGAAATGGATGTTCAAAACTATTATCATGAAATTACTGGTGATTATTTTGTAAAGAGCAGAAAGTACACGTAGTTTGTATAAATTGCCATTGATGGCTGAAAAATTGAGCGGTTCAGATGCTGGTTTTCCACCTTTTCTTTCTCTCTCTACTTCTTCATTTATCTTCAATCTAAACACTACTAGGATTCTTTTTAAAAAATGTTTTCATTTGTATATCTATCTCTGAACCTATTCCTCCAGCCCTATAATCTCCTCTTTCCTTTATAGTGCATCCACTCTCATTCAACTCTCTGATCTCCATGCTCAGAGTCTCTGAAGTGGATGATTTCTCCGTATTTTATGATGCGGGGTTGTGTCAGTGCATTCACAACTTAAAGTTAAAGTTTCTGGTTTAAGTCTATAACAGTGTAAATGCCCAAATAATTTCCCATTTATTATTTCATATTCTCTTAAGATATTCATCACTTCTAAATGTCCACTCCTCCCAGCTTTCTCCATTAGTTTTTTATTGTGATATATTTATTAATTTGTTATTGGTTGTACATTAAGTATATATTGTTTGTACAGAAAAGGCAAGGAGAAACACAGATATAGTATTTAAAGACAGTAAAATTAGTTTGTGATTGATTTAGATAGAGAAGAAATACACAAGAAAAAAAGTTATCTACTTTTTTTTTTTTTAATCCTCACCCAAGGATATATTTTTCCAATTATTTTTAGACAGAGTGGGATGGAGGAAGAGAAAGAGAAACATTGATGTGAAAGAGACACATCTATTGGCTGCCTTCCGCAAGACATCAACCAGGGCTGGGGACCAAACCACAACCGAGGTACGTGCCCTTGACCAGAATCGAACCCGCGACTCTTTGGTCTGCGCGCTGATGCTCTAACCGCTGAGCAAAACCCGCCAAGGCCCTACTTATTTTCATAGTATCATGTTTAGATCCAAAGATGAGAGCTTTCACTCATATAACTTATTACTTATCACCTTAGAGGTCTGACTTCACAGTTTTATTTGTTTGTTTGTGTATTTTTTCTACCAGTTTTCTACAAATTTGAAATGGAAGGAGAACTTTAAAATGCACAAGAACATTAAAAAAAACACAGGATTAATTCATGTTCTGCCTGTGTCACACATCCAGGTTATTTGTATGTTTTGTGTCAAACAACTCTGAAAATTATAGAAAACTGATGATCCACAGAAGTGCTAAGCAGTTGTGTCCAGTAGAATACAATTGATTATTGCTTTGTGGATAGACCAGATTTTGCATATATTTGTAAAATAATTTCAGCATTCCCTCATTGCATACAGATGTGTGAATCTTTTCATTTTGTTTGAGCTAGCAGTAACCTAGGAGTTTCCTTACTAATTCGTGAATTAAATAAAATAATTGATATGTTTATTTCATATTTGTATGAGATTCAAGATTTTTTAAAAATTATCCTTTGTAAGACAGTGAAAAAGGGCAATGCATTTCCTAATGGTAACACAAGTTGCTCTGACCTAAGGAAACATGTTAGGCAAACACTGTTTATATAACCTCCTCTTTAATTCAGGTATTAGAATATTTTTTCTCCTGGTGTTCCTTATGCCATGCCAAAAGGGAAGCAGATCTTATCCAGATCACCGTTAAAAAGAACAACTTCAATCACTTTCAACATTTCAATTGTATGTGTGTGTGCATTTTAGATGTTACCGAAAATTATTATAAGAGATGAAAAAGTATTTTGTAACAAATATCCCAATTACACAATCTTATAAAACCTCAATCTTCCTGTGTTTGCAAAAAAAAAAAAAAAAAAAAAAAAAATCTCTATTGAAATCATTCCAGGAATTCCTCTTTCCTTTCAGACCCCTTCCATAAAGCAGTCCGCTCAGCCTAAGATTTTCTTATGTTCACCTCCATCAAATTATGCAGCTGCCTTGTTCAGCCAGAAAACTTGGAGCCAGCCCAACCTCCAGACTTTGGAGGCTGTCCGCATCCCTTTGAGAGCTTATGTAAGCATCTTCCAACAAAGACGCAATGTTCCTCATGGTGCTAGAATTCATTATAGTTTCGTTTATGGCAATTAACTTTTTACAGATTTATTCTTAGTTTTTATGACATTTACTCCATTATTCACATGAATAGCGTTTATTGTAGACGCTGCACAAATACATGTCTCTCAGCCAAGTATAAAGAAATGACTTAACTTCCCAAAGCAACAGAATGGTTGTCAAACTAACATGTATATTTTTCACAAGGATATTTACATTGATTTTTAAATAGAAGTCAGTAAAATACTTTCACTTAGTGGGGGAAGAATACCATCTAGAAATCATCCAGTCTGCAGCTGGGCCCAAGGGATGCCCTCAGACATCTCCTGGAGCTTGCTAGACAGTGGCTGAGATCTGATATTCACACAAAGGAGCGGATTGTGAAAATGCTGGTGCAGGAGCAATTCCAGACCGACCTGCCTGAGGAGCTCAGAGCTCAGGTGCAGAAATGTCAGCTCCAGGTCAGATTCACTGGCTAAATCTCACTGTTCACTTGTGGCTAAACCTACATATGAGACGTTTAGTTAACGTTCTTTTTGTTGTAAGTTCCTACTACAGGCATGGGAAATCTGAACCTCAGTTTTCTTTGAGTTTGCCTTTGACTAGTTTTAATAAGAATCGATCAAAACCCATGTCTGGACCTCTTTTTGCCTGAGGCAGCTCTATTTCCTGGGACTGTGAACTCCAGAAGGGGTTTCTCTGCTCTCTTGTTAGGACAATCAGCCTGCTGTTTGCTTTTGCTCTGCTGAATGTCTTCTTTTTCACACTTTGTGACATCCTTTAGTGTATTCTTCTTATGTATCTAAAGAGGTAATTGCTTGAACTTTCAGAATTAGTGTTTCTTGTTGTTATGGCATGAATGGGAGCTTCTGTAAACACATCAGTAACTCATTTGGGATGTCCTTGAAATATTAAAGTTTGGTTCTTAATAAAAAAAGAAAGAAAGAAAAGATATAATCCTCCTGTCCTCTTTCATTTGTTCTACTGCTCCCCCCACCGACGTTATATCTCTGAGATTTGGCAATACTACCATTCATTTCCCCTGTCACTGGATCAACTCAGGCTACCTGGATTTTGCTATCTGGTCTGCTATAAACAACTCCCCTTATTCTTTACTTTCTCTTGCCAATGATTTCCGAGGTTCTAGTCTTCTAAAAAATATAGTCCACACTCTTTATGTAATATAGAAGGTCCTTCTTGTCCTCTCTTGCAACTGTTCCTGAATTAATCTAATGTGCCCATCAGTTTCCCGAGCTTTCCCCAATCAACTCACCATGGGGCCATGTTCCGATCACCTAGGTCAGGACATGAAGCCCATTACAAAATAGTATTCATACACTGATAAGTTCAACACTTTCAGTGTTGACTTCAGCTATTGCCAGCTTCTATGTTTTATCTTATTGCTTTTCCTACCCTTTACCAGAAGCTTTCTCACTGGATCTATCACTTGGTTCCTCTAGGAGGCAAATATTGAAATAAAGTTACAAATAACAGCTGTGAAAGTTGAAAGGGATAGAAAGCAGAACTGGCCAGATAAAAGTACCACAGTGTAGATCAGAAACCTGTGAAAGGAAAGAGGAATAAAGATAACTGTGTAAAGAAAAGCTCAGATTGTGATTCAAACTGGGATGCAGATGTGGCAAACTATCAGCCAACCCAGTTGGGACCTCCAGAGCAAAGATTGTTCTGCATTGAATAAAAATGGCCAAACCATAGTACTACCACCATACCAAGTCTTGACTTTGTCTGCCCAGGTAAAGTGTGATCTTAATTTGAAAACTAGGGGAGATCCCAACAGTGCAGGGGGTGTTAGAGAACTGTATTCATGGCAGCTGAAGGTCAAATTCTTTATTGAAGCAAGATCCTAGTGACATACCCTCTGGCTGCCATAACAGATCAGCTTTAGACTTCTATCCTGTATGATTTGGTACATTGTTTAAATTAAGTCTCTGGTATTCTACTCAGCATGGTTTGGGGCTTATTCCAGAGTTCCATCCCTCTGGTCTTTAGATACATTATACTCATACTGTTCCTACAAATTGGTAGCTCTTTCAATCTACTAGTTTTTAATTCACTTGAATGACTATCTATTTAATACTGACAAACCAAGATTAAACCTTTGGGATAATAACATTAACATGTTGGTGTGAAATTAACTCACACAATTCATTGATCACCTTACAGGAGAAACTAAAATATAATGCAAAAATATATCTCTGTTAGCTCTAAGGGGTAGAGAATAATATAGTTCAAATTATTAACTACCCATCACTATATATCTTTTATTCCAGAGCCTCTCCATAGGGGAATGTTATATTCCCTATTCATTGACACCAGGCTTGGATATATGGCTTATTTTGGCCAAGGAAATATGAGAGGAGATGACATGAAAAAGTTTTTAAGAAATGTTTTAAAACCTATCACACAGTTTCACTATTGCTCTTTAAATTGCATATATTGTTCTTTCCCACAGTCTAACAACAATATGTGGTCAGAAGGGGCTGTCTGAGAATAAAAGAAATAAGATGGAAAAAACAGACAGACAGAAACACACACCGCTGCCCTGCAATAGGCTGAGTGTGAAGTAGAAATCAATGACTTTGTTTTGTTAAGCCACTGAAATTATTATTATTTTTTGAGTTGATTGCTATCAAAGACTATCCTAGTCTAAGATGACTGATTCATTTTGCTTTCATTGATCAATTCACGGGTTTCATTATGATGGAGCCTGTGTATATCTTTGGCTGGTTTCTTTACACATCATGTCTCATCTGGAAAATAAAATAAGAACGAGACTTATTTCATATGGTTGCCATCACAAACAAATGAGTGCAAACATTTAAGATGCTGAGAAGAGTCCCTGGAATATTTTTAATGTTTACTCGATGGTACCTGTTAGCTGCCACCAGCACCACTGCTGTTACTACTATTGCTACTAATTCTACCATCACTGTGTTAGTACTACTGCCATTAGTACTAATACTGCCATTGCCCTGTCAGAGACACTGGTTCACTCCCAATTATACCACTTACTAGATTTATTACCTGGCATAATTTCCTTAGAGAACCGAGACTCAGTTTCCCCATATAACTTACTTCGCATACTTATTTGTCTTTTTAAAACCTTTATAAGGTGTCAATCAGTGTATCAGACTCCTCTGGTGCCCAGGTGGGTTCATTTTCCAAGTAGTTTGATAAATAAATGGTTTTATTTTGGTATTAACATCTAATGTTCCATATCTCATAACATTTTTATTATTTGTTTTTCTTTCCTTCTTAACCTGACAAAGGTAATCAAATCTATCAGTTTATTTTTTCGATGTCCTAATATTGTACTTGCATAAATTTTCATATATTCTTCACTCTGAACAGAACTCCAAATAAATCATTTTAAGTATCTACATTTCTGCTGTAAAAGATGTTCTACAAAGTTGTATGTTAAGTTGGCAAACACTTAAAAGTATTTGAAATGATCATAAGTTATGGAGCCTCAAGGAAAACTCTTTTTAGAAGTTATTCTTCTTACTGGCATGTTCTCAAAAATGGAAAATAATGTTCTTTCTTATTTTCTTCCCAAGAATAAAGAGAAAACTTTGTTTCTTAGAAATCCTATAAATTTTGTTTCCCTAAGTTTTTCATGTCTCCATATTCTTTCCACATAAAACATCTTTCATCATCTGTATGTAACATTAATTTTTATTGCAACCCATTTTCCTTAATTCTACAAACAGATAACATATGCATTGTTACCAAAACAGAGAGAAAAACAACCACCACAAAACCTTGTTTTTCAAAAACACATCATTCATCACTAGAAGAAAATGAAGTAGAAAGTTTAACTTAGAGTTAACTTTTCTGCTGGGTGTTTTAGTTGTTAAATATTTTTCCATTATTCCCTGAATTTTCTGGCCTCCTTGACTTTAATTTCTCTTTGAATTCAGACTACCCTCTAACAATGTCAAAGTTACCTTCATATGAATTAGATTATTTCACTTGCCAGAGTTCAACCTCATAGACACTGTAACATGAATAGGCTAAAGGTAAAATTACTTCACGAGCTATTTGTGGAACCTTTCATAAATTCTCCCTTTCAGCCGGTGCCTGTGATATCACCTACTTCCCTGTTTATTCTCTAGCTCCTTCCCAGCCTCCTTCCCTTCCAGCTATCATTATGGAATGCATGTTCTCCACAATTCTGACTCTTCTGTCTACACTTCTCCTTCCTTACTTTTCCCATAGAGATCTCAGCTGCTCCTGAGCTGTTGTTAATACCCACAGATACCACCTAGAGCCCTAAACACTTGCCCGGATGCCACTGCTTTTCATGATCTACTCATGAGTGCTCGAACAGCACCTCATTTAATCATGTTTGGAAAAAAATGAAATTTACCTCTATACCCTTTCTCTTTGCCTATTGCTTCACAAAAATATATTCTTATCTTCCTGCCGTTCATGTTTCCATCATGGGCTCCATTTCATATCTGAATCCTTCTGTTTTATAATCATTATAGGGTTGTGCACTTGGATGAAATCTTAAAGGTCATCGAAGCCACTTTCAGGATGCTAACATTTCCTCTGTAAATTTGATCCCTGGCCAATGTATCGATGAACTCAGCAACTGTAATCAAAGTTGTGTATTTACAGGATTTTTTTTCCCCAGAGAAGATCGCTAGCTTTGTTGTGCGTGCAGAAGAGTTAAAACCAAAGGCATAAACACATCCTTTTCTCTTTTCCTCACCACTTTTTCTTTTTTGCTTGTTTCCAATATCTGTCAATTTAACTTCTTCAGTGCCCTTCAATCACAAACCTTCTCTTCCTTTTATAGTGTCCTCCATCTGGGCCCTACTCCTGGACCTCCCCCTGTGCTATGGCTACACTCTTTCATGTACAACAGATAGAGACTCTGCCAGTGAACGTCAACAAAACAATCTGAGACACTGGCTATGAAACATAGCTCATAGACCTTCCTGTTGCATTAGTTTCTACTGATGTTGTAACAAATACCAATTACTTTGTGTCTTCAAACAACACGCATTTATTATATTACACTTTCAGAGGTCAGAAGTTCTATAATCAATATGTGATTCTTCCAGAGGTTCTAGGGGCACATTCTTTTGCTTGACCTTTCCAGCTTCTAGAAACTGCCTAGATTCCTTGGTTCAAAGACTTTTCCTCTATCTTCATAGCCAGCAGTGTAACATCTTCAAATATGCAGGTATCTCTTTTCTCTCTCTGTCTCTCTCTCTCATTCTCTCACTCTCTGTCCTGCTCATCACGGCTTAGCTGGTGAGATGTACTGTGCACACGTGCTATGATCTGAACTAATGCAGAAGCCTGAGACTGTCTAAGAGAGCACCAAGGTTCCCTTCCAGTGGTTTTAATGCCTCCAACAGGAGTCTGGTGAAAGTCATTTTTCTGGTCAATGTTAGAATATTTATGCTCTTAATTCCCGGAACAGAACTTTTCCCATGCCTCATTCTCCCAAAGGAGATTTAGCCACATGAATAGATTTGTTATCATTTTCACACAAGATAGATTTCATCTTTCTGGAAGACACCCTCTGCTCTAACCGGGAATGTAGTATACAGTATCTTCTTCTAGTTCTGAGTAGATTATAATTTCCTCTAGGGTTTAGGTTTTGCTTGTTTATTTGTTTTAATATTATTTCCCCTAGTTTTTACCTTTCTCTTAAATCTGGGAACAGTATTCTAAAAGCCAGACTTTTGCCAAAGCCTTGATGACTGAAACAGACCCTTAATTGACATCTCTGTGCTCAGTATTCCCCCAATCATGGCAACTTTTATGCCTCTGCTTGTTTCAACATTTTTTATAGAGTATTTAATATCACTCTGCTTCTTAGGAATACTTAAGGGTTTCCCACAGCCAAACAAATAGATAAACTCCCTGTCATTGAATTCAGGACCCTCTGAGGTCTGTCCTCAGAACTAACTTTTAGAGACTTAACTTCCATATTTTTCTACCCATAGCTAGCTTATCTCTCAGAAAGGAGATATCAGAGTATGTCAACCTCTGCTAGTCACATCGTTCACATTTTCAGAGGTTCCATTTGAAAACGGTGTCAAATCAATCGCATGGGGTAAGAGTCACTGTACCCTGAAACGTGGTGTCCTCATGAGACATAAAGTCTGCTAATTAAGTTTGAGAAGCTGACCATAAAACAATTCAAAGTGTTTAGGTGGTCAAATTTTGCTCAGGTCATGAAAAAGAGGAACATACACTTATAAACTCATGTATGAAAACCTTCATCAGTAACTCATCTCTCCCATACAAATCATTTTAGTCAGGTGAGAGTAGGTCAATACCATCATAGCAGAGCAACTTGAAAAATGTCATCAGATTCTTAAAAAGGGACTCAGTTGCTCTCCAGGTGCTATTTTAACTGTGGTTTAAGTCCTTATAGTCACATTTTGCAAACTTGTCACTTCTAAAAAAAAAATCAAGCTTCCTGGAAATTTTCAATGTTTCAAATGGTGACAGGATGGTGGAAACTCCTATGATATGTCTCTTGGACAAGAGCTGGTCTTGGAGATCAAAGTCTTTGGCTGGTCTCTGGAAATGCTCCTATATGCAATGTAGCTATAAATAAAAGCACTGGGATTATTCCCCCCCCCCTTAAACTATTCACAGATTATAGTACAAATTGCAAACATGTCCTTTATGTCTATATCTCTATTCATTGGAATAACTGGAATTGAACCTGAGAGAATTACTGTAGAGGTTGAGCTGCCCATGCTATTCATCAAAATGCTTGCCCAGAAAAAAGAAACATGATTGTGAGAAATAATGCTTCCATTTTCCAGACCTCCACTGTGAGAAAATACCCAGAGTTCACAAAATTCAGGCAATGTAAATTAGCAATAGCCCCAGCACTTCCTGTTCAACAATAATAAGTACTCAAGGGAGTTCATGTGTCCTTGGAAAATAAGTGGGAGGCTGGTGACTTCTACACAAAATCTCCTGTGGCTCAGGAAATGTCATTTAGTTAAAAATAGTATTCACTGGTTGGCCTTAAGGGTGCATTTATTCTAAACTAATTTAAATTCTTCTTTAAATCTGGGGTAAATATGATAGGCTATACAGTAATTCAAAAGGTCTAAACTCTCTTCTCTGATGCAACAAAAATCCTTCATAGAATTATTGCAACAATTATGTGAAATTGAAATCCTCTTTCAGATTCTATAAACAAATAAAGTAGGACAGGAGGGAAGAAGAGAAAGAAGAAGAAAAAGGATTTAAAATGCCATTTTAGATGACGTGCTAATTATAAGTGACTTACTTTATTAATTATATGGTAACCAAATCAAATAACAATTATATAGGATTTTTTCTTTGTATTTCAAGTACTAAAGGGATTCGTTTGTACTGATAATGTCCAAAGATGCTGCTCAGATTGTTCTTTCTTTTCATTATTTCCCAAATGTCAGTTAGCTGAAAACTAGAAGGATAAATTTTTATTTTATGTATTTATATATTTTTAATATATTTCCAATCCAGTTCCAATACTTAGGCTTTAAAATTCATTGTAATTTTTTGTTGTTGTCACTGAGCAATAAGAAATAGTTTGAGGAACAGGTCTAGATGATTTTGCTAATAGGCAATAGACATTCATGATCTACCTGAAGACAATATTATGATTACTTTCCCCAAACTCTCACAGTGGGAAAGAAAAAGATACTATATTGATCAAAATTCTATTGTAGAATTACTAGCACTGCCACAATGATAGAAATATTATTGTAAATATGAATCAAGATACATTTGCTTATTTTTAAAAGCCCTCAGAAAGCAAATGTTTTCTTAGAAACAGACATTTTTTTACATACTCCTTTAAACATACTCCTTTAAACATTTGTAAACTCTATTTATTTTTTATTTATTATTATTATTTTTTGGTTAATCCTCACCCAAGGACATTTTTTTCTATTGGTTTTTAGAGAGAGAGTGGGAGGGAGGGGAAGAGAGAGAGAAAAAAACATTGCTGTGAGACAGACACATCGATTGGTCTTCCTGACTTGTCCCTCTCGGGGACTGGGATCGAACCCAGGTATGTTGCCTTGACCAGGAATCTAACCTGTGACACTTTGGTGCTTGGGCCAAAGCTCTAACCACTGAGCAAGGACTGTAAACTGTTTAAAAATTCCAAAAATGAACTTAGAACACAATATTTAATAATGAAGAGAATTTAAATCTGGCAAATATAATTGGTATGATTTGTTAAACTTTTGAAGGATAGTTGAGTAACTTCCAAGATAGTTTACTATCCTCTCAATTGTATGTATGGTTTCCATTTAAAAGTACTAATTTTAAAAACTAATAACTTAAACCAGCCACATGCACACACATAAAAAAAAAATGGTCCACAGCCCTGAACAGTATGGCTGAGTTGGTTGGGCATTGTTCTATGCACTGAAATGTTGCTGGTTCATTCCAGGTCAGGGCACATGCCTGGGTTGCACACTGGATCCCCTGGAGGTGTGCAGGAGTTAGCCAATTGTGTCCCTCTCACATTGGTGTTTCTCTCCCTCTCCCTTCCTCTTTCTCTAAAAAAAAAATTAATAAAAATAATTTTAAAAAATGGTCCACAAAACAGTCTTCTTTCTTTCTGAAGGTTTCATCATTAACCAGTCTTTTACTATTAAACGTATGTGTCCCATTGAGACAAACAGTTTTGAGACCCTTCTTCCAACACTGAATGGAACTGAAGTAGCAGGTATTAGGGACAGTACAGCTTTGAGCTCAATGCACAGACTCAGTGGTCTTGCCATCTCCACCAGCCTTGATGTCCACTGTTTTTATAACACACACAGAGCAACTACCCATTTCATGCCACAGACAGTGAAATGACCCAAAGGAGGGTAGTCAGAAAAGTTCTCAACACACACGTGGGCTGGCCAGGAGCCATTTCAGTAATGGCAACATTACCAGGTTTCAAGAATTTGGTGCCATCTTCCAGCTTCCTATCAGAACAGTGATCAGTGTTCTCCAGGTCAGCAACTGGCACTCAGTGTGAGCTGCTGGACAGTCCAGCACGGGAGAGCCAGCGTCAGTTTTGTGTAGATGGTTCAATCGCCTGAGGCATGAAGCCAGCTGCTTCCTTTGTCAGGTCATTTTGGCTGCCACCAGCCATGTTGCCACGAGGAATACCTTTAACAGACACGTTCTTGACATCAAAGCCCGCGTTTTCCCCAGGAAGAGCATTATTTGCAACTTCATGGCGCATTTCAACAGACTTTACTTCAGTTGTAACATTAACCGAAGCAAAGGAGACCACCATGCTGAGTTTGAGAACACCAGTCCCCACTCTGCCCACAAGGGCATCACCAACACCACCAGTTTTGTAGATATCCTGAAGGGGCATATGAATTGCAGCAAAATATTTTAAATTATTTTGAAAAGAGACAATAAGACTAAAACAATGAATAACTCCAGGACAATCAAACCAGTGAAAGGATTTATATAGCTCATTGACAATGAAATAAACTAGGAGAGAGAGGAAATAGCTATGAGATTTTTAAGAGATTATAATAAATATTAGGTAGACTGGCTGGTCCATCAACTTCTTGGATTATGAAAGGACCAGAACAGATTCACTCAATTTTTCCTAGCCTAAATGAATTTTTAAAATGTGATAATGATGTAAATATGGAAACTACGTTCTCTTCAGAACAAGTGCTGATCAATGGTGTGAAGTAAAAGAGAAAATTATAATTCTGAGTGATGGGTCACTCAGTCAGGGTGGCTTGACACAGAGGTAGGAGGGGCTGAGATCATGTGCATTGATGTGGATTAAAGGGCCTGAAAGGGAGGAGGAAACTGTTAGGTACTTGTGCACAATCTATCTTTATACTCAAATTTGCTAACGAAATTGCTAATAGGAAGTTAAAGGGTGATTTGCTTATGATAGGAGATATGGTGATGCAACTCTGAAAGGCTTATATATAAAAATATGACTCAAAGTAGAAATTTATTAATAGAAGTACTTTGTACTAATGCGTTACCCCTACCAGAAAGTAGTATAGGAATAGGTGTGATGTCTGAACGAGAGAGTTTTTCCCATACCTAAACAATTAAGAAAAAGAAAGTCATGCCAATCTGCTCTTCATTTGTTTAAATGTGGTCTGCTAGATGGAAATCTTAGGAATTACTTAAATTCACACAAGAGGTTAATTTAAAACAGTATACAATATTTGGGTGTCATCAGGGAATTTTAGTTTACTTTAAAAGATTTCCGTTTCAGTATTAGTATCCCAAAAATCTCTGTCTAAAGTTCCATTGTTGTCTGTGAGGAAAGTTGATGGATCCCAGAGTTTAACTGTAGGCTACAGAGGATTAAATAAAGTGTTGCCTCGACAGTGTGCTGAATCCAATATGATTTTAACAATTCAAACTGTGCAACATGCTAAGGAAAATCAGTATTCAGCGAACAATTTGTTTTTCCAAATCCTATTTCTAAAAAAAGCCAAACAAATTTGTATTGATGTGGAATGAAACTGAATGAATACTGTATTCTCACACAGATATATAGGTCCTGCTGATTATTGACAAAATCTGCTATGAAGAGACTTAGATATGATTGAATTTAAAATACTGTTATTTCTCAGATTGACAATACAATGTTGGCAACTCAATCTGAAGATCAGGTGGGATGAACTAAATGCTAGTTAATTATATGATCAACAGAGGGTCATCAACTTAACCCTGCTAAACTGTAGAATCAAGCACAAACGTGAAGATTCTGAAAAATTATGTAAACTAGAGACACTGGAGATATACCTCAGACAACTAAAAATAAGTTATTTTCTCTGGGAGCTCCAAAATAAAAATAAGAAGAATGGAGATTGATTGGGTTGTCGGTTTGTGGAGAAATCACAACCACATCTGAGATTTTTACTAGTCCCATTTCACAAAAGTGCCAGGGAAAAAGATGAATTTTAGCAATGTTATGTAAACAGAAAACACTCTTGAAGTCTCAAAAAAGTCAATCTAATAGTTTACCCAATCTAATCCTGGGGTGATACCACCCCAAAGCTCAAGTGATTTGAGAAGCATCAGCCACTTGCCCCGGCTGTCGCGAGCCTTTTGTCAAAGCTCATGTCTGCCAGCCAACATTAACTACTGAGAATTTGGAGCAGAAATTTGCCAGAAGCTGTTGCCATATAAATTCCCTTTGAAAGGCAATTTTTGGTCTGTTACAGGGCTTCAAATGAAACTGTTTCTGTTATGAAAGGACATAAAATTATTTTGAGACACGAGATACCTTTCATGTCATGAGTTATGTCAAAACAAACTTCCAATATGAGAGGGAAACACACAGAGGAGTTGGAAATGATATATTAACAAATATGCCACAGCAGTACTCGTCTCATACATGAACAGTTGGCTGCCATACCCTTGGGTTCTATGTTAGATTCACCTGAGGAGTTGTCTCGCTCACCATTTAAATGGGCATCAGTTAACAGAGAAAGCTAAACAAGCAGCCATGTTTACATATGGTACTTTATAGGAGGCTCAATCTGAAATGCCGCTGTATTATATATTGTCAATGGCTGAAATTTCAGAGAACAGTTAAAAAATAAAACTACAAAGTAAGCAGAATTAGGAGTAGTGTTCTTCGTGGCATCAGAAGAACCAAATAAAGATAATAAAAAAGTAGAAACTTATACCAATTTTTAGGCAGAAGCCAGTGGCTTGGCATAAATGATCCTGAAATAATTAGAATATGAAAGAAATCTCAGTGTGAGGCATTATATTTATGAAAAGAAATGTGATTATGGAAAGGAAAAATCAAAGTTGTACATAATGAACTGTGTATATGTGTTTGCATATGTAATTATTTACTTAAATTACAATATGTTGAGAAAACTGCCTAGACAAAATGTATTTAAAATATTTTCTATGCCCAACTTATTGTAGTATTCTCTGTCCAAGTCTTTTGAGAAAAGAGGCCACAATCAAGATAAAGAATACTTAGAAAATTAAAATCAACATTAGTTTAGAAAGAGTTGGTGGGCTCATAGTAGCCCCAATACTCTTTTTTTTATTTTATTATTAATTTGTTTTTGTTACAGATGTTTTTCCTTTTTTTCCCCTATTGACACCCTCCTCCCCCTCCCATTCTCCTCGTCCCCATCCCTGTTGTCCATGTCCATTGGTTATGCAGCCATGCACATAGGCTCTGTGATTTATCTCTTTCCCCCCGCCTCCCCCCCTCCTCTGAGGCCCGTCATCCCGTACTCCACCTCCATGTCTCTGGGTCAATTTCGTTGTTCAGTTTGCTCAGTTCTCCTGTGTGTTGCCGGCTTCCTCCGTTGGTGTGGGGGTCGTCCGGCTCCCTCGCTCCGCCTGGGTTCCTCCGTGGTGGGGGGGGTCGCCCGGCTCCCTTGCTCCGCCTAGGCCCAATACTCTTTGAATAGACCTATGGGAGTTCTTTGCAATACTCCAAATAAACTATATTTGGGGGTAACAATTAACCTCATAACATTCTGCTGAGGGGTTCAACTTTTCTGGTTCTGAGATATATTCTTTATTTAATTTTTTTTTTTCTTCATTGATTTTAGAGAGAGGAAGGAAGAGGAAGAGATAGAAACATCGATGAGAGAGAACATCGATTGGCCGCCTCCTTCATGCCCCCCCACTGGGAATTTGGCCCACAACCTGGGCATGTGCCCTGACAGGGAATTGAAACAACGACCTCTTGGTTGATTCAACGTTCAATGCTCAACCACTGAACCACATCGGCTGGGCCCAAGATATGTCCTTGAACTGTACTCAATCAGTAAACTCAGTGGCAACAATATTTTTGGTAGATAAGACAAAATTTCCTGAAACATTTTTAGAGAGACTTGAGTGAAACTCATTCAAACTGAGTAGTCATAGGATAAACCACTCTTGTCTCTAATGAAGAGTGATATACTAAGGAAAAAGACTTACGGGTTTATATTGCCATTTAGAGTGAATGCTGTTTTAGGAGGAAGGTAAAAAATGACAAGTGGCCTATATGCAGGATATGGTTTTAGAAAAATGGATTTACAATATTCGATAGGTTGTTAGCATTCTAGGAGACACCGTTGTAAAATCGCATGTACACAGTTCCAGGAAGGGCTATTTATGAATGCTCCCCTAAATGGAAGTGGCAAGACCTCAGGAAAATGGTCTTTGACTTTGGCAGAGGAAAGTACAAGAATAAAATTGTAGGAAACATTTGGCCCCAGCAGGCTATGGAAATACGTTTGTGGAGAATACATTTTTCATAAATACTCTTTAACTGTCAAGGAACCATGAATAAACTTAAAAATAGACGCACCCAATAGTGCAATTAATCAGCACTGACACCTTCTAAACTTTTCTAGCATTTTTATCAGAGAAGATAAGATAGGGATTATTTAATGAAAAGATCATTTGGAAACCATTGTCAGTGTAAACTTGTAATGTGAAATAGAAAATATGAAACTGGGAATTTACAATCGAGAGCTGGCCCTTTGAATGATTTAACATCTATGACAATACTGGTATTGGTGACCAAAGATATTGGTAGAGTGAATTGATAGCTTTCAAAATGTTCTTTCAGTGGGTTTGGCCAGAGAAAATGTTTAATTATGATTAATTATTACATTAAATTCATATATAGTCATGCACCACATAACAATGTTTTGGTTAATGATGGATTGCGCATACCACAGTGCATACCGTCTAGCCTAGGTGTGGAGTAGGCTACACTATCTAGGTTTGTGTAGTGCACTCTATGACATTCACATCAAAAATGCCTAGTAACACATTTCCCAGAACACATCCCCAATGTTAAGTGGTGCATGACTGTATTGATACTTTTCATATATTTTAAATTTCACCACAGAGAAGAGGTAAGAGTTATTAAGCTTGTGTATGACTGACAAGTTTGCATTGACATATGTTACCTAGATCTCATTGGATGATACAAATAATTAGTATTTTGGTACTTATACTTTTTCTGCTTTACAGGTTTATTAAAAAACACAAAATAAAGAATGATGGTGTTAGGGCATGTGTAACTAGGGAAGCTAGACCAAGGGACAAGAGGTTGACGATCTAAGAACAGATAGCTTTTTGGTGGTAGCTTTATTTATCAGCAGGATTCCTGGAACCATAATATTCGTTTGTGACCAAAAAGGAATGAAATTTTCTTTTTGATGATTTAAAATATGCTGATTATTGTTCAAAAATTCTTTGGAAACATTATGTACATGTTTGTCTACATATGTTATTAAAAACATGCAGACACGTGTTTAACAGACATAGGTTTGCACAACCTGGTTTCAGCTATCTATAAATTAAAAAAAAAAATCAGGGAGTAAATAGCCCCTCAGTAGATTTATGGCTTGGTTCCCTTGAGAGAAAGGTGCCTAGAGCATATCATGGAGGTTCATAACCCAATGACAAAGAACAGCCTGTGCAACTGAGAACAGGCCCTGGAAACATTAGTTAGAAGTTTTGAGTCTTGCTGATGTTTGCAGGTACTTTTTCTCCTGCTATAACATGTCCTTTACCTTTAGACAAGTTGTACCTGAGTATTCTCTAGAGTCTATTGAAATTGCTGCATCTTACAAAACCTACTACTTTTGTTATGTTTTCCTCTTGTGTTACAAATATTTTCAAGTTATTTGATTTATAAAGCAAATGATTACTTGAAACAATTAGAAAGAAGACCGTCATGAGACATGATCAATGTCTTTGGTTTTACCAGAGCAGAGTGATAGGATTTGAGCAGATGGATCAAGGGAGGCGTGGCCTTAGAAGCTGTCTGCCCTGCATCCGGGCATTAAATGGGCACTTCTTGTGCAGAGAAGGTAAAACAATAACAAAACCGACTGAAGGTTGTTTTTCTTTTTATCTTCACAATACACTATGAATTTTAAACACAGTCTGTGACAAATTACTCTTTCCTGCTGACCCCACCTCCCACATGTAAAACATTTGATTCTCTTCCTTCCTACGCTATTCATTTAATTAATCATGCCACCTTCAGAAAGCTCATTTGCCTTCCCTGGGATCTTAGTTTTCTTACATGTAAAATAAAAGGGTTGTGGCAGCAAGATCGTGGAGCCTCTCCAGCACTCTGAAGCATGTTGTCTTTCAAAACTCAAGCATGTCTCACCCATAGAAGATGCATCAGAACACTGGAATAATTCTTCATTCGTCCCTGCATACAAATGTTCTCACACTAAAGAACTAAATATACTAAAGTCTATACCTTCTAGATGTTACTATTTTAAGGCCACATTTGAAAGAATTAAAAAAAAGTCATGCTAGGTCAGAACTACGTCCGTCTTAGGCACTGGGTTTGGGGCTGAGTAGTTAAAGACACAGAGATGTAAACAGACAAGTGCTGCCTTATTGGTCAGTATAGGGGACAGAGATAAGTCCAACCTTACCATTGATTTCATATAAATGTGACAATTAATAGATACAGACAATATCAAGGCAATATATAATGCTGATGTATTAGAATTCTCCAAGAAATATAACCAAAAGGAGAGATCTATGTCTGTCTATGTCTACGTCTATATATCTGTCTCTACCTCTATCACTACCTCTGTCTCTATCCTCAGTAGTCATTTTCCGCCTCTGGATGCTGGAGGAAATTATTATAAATAGTCCTGGAGAGAGCAATTAGGAATAGTAATTTATTCTCCATGGCATTTTATTAAGTTTTACTAAACGCTAATGAATCTCATAAGAAAATGATTATAATATTTTAACTCATAATTTCTAACAAACTGGATTACATGATAGTTTCCTCAAAATGCTAACAAAAGAATTAGTAATATTTTATCCAGTAAATTTTTAAATGTAAACTCACTGGCCTTTCAATTCTTTTTCTTAATTTTTGCTGCTGAAATTAAGCATAAAGTTCCCATATAAGACGTATAGTCTTTGTTAGTTATTAAAACTTGAGTTTACAATTATTTAATTGTTAGGGCCTTAAAACTCAAGATTTTGGAGATTTTTACGTCAAGATAGACTCTAGTGGTAATTCTGAGGTGAAAATCTTAGATACTTATAAAAAATATGTGCAATAAACCTAGATGATTTTAAAATGAATTTTTTGGCCCTTTGGTTTTAGTTTTATTTCATTTATTCTGTTTTATTTTTTTATCCTCACCAAGGACATTTTTCTATTTTTTGTTCAGATAGAGTGGGAGGGAGAGAGAGGAAGAGAGAAACATCGACGTGAAAGGGACACATCAAGGGGCTGCCACCCGCACGACCCAACCAGGGCCGGGGACAAACTGCAACCAAGGTACGTGCCCTTAGTGGGAACCAAACCCGGGACTCTCTGGTCCGCAGGCCGACACTCTAACCGCTGAGCCAAACCATCCAGGGCTGGTTTTAGTTTTCAAACAATGAATTTCCAAAGTGATTTTTGTTAAGAAAATGTATATATGTTCAGAGTAGTAATTTAAGATGCATAATACGATCTCCCTATAAAAAGCTGTAATTTTTAAAAATCATGGAGAGTCACCTTTTGTTCCCCACAACATTTTGGGAATGAATATCTTGGAAACAGTTTATGTAAATTCAATGTAAACATGTGAATGTACGTGAAAAGTAACATGAGCTGCCAGTAAGCAGAGAAGCAAAAAACGTTTAAAAATAAATATCTCCAATGTGCAAAGACAAGGCTGTCCTCTTTCCCAAAACTTTTATTGCAAATAAAAAGCCTTTGTTTAGAACATGTGAAAATATTTTTAGTTAGGTATGGGAAGGAATGGTTTCTGAGGAAACATCTTGAGATTTCCAATGATATCAACCTTATCTCTTCTAAAACTAGAACTGACATGTCCCCCTCCGTGCACTGGGCCAGAATCCAGCATCATCATTCACCATCTCCAGGCAATTGGCCTGGTCAGGTGTCGTACAGCAGAGTAGAAGTATGAAAGGGAAGAATCTGTTTATTCCCTAGTGTTTGGAGTTGTGGTGGGAAACCTTGAATGGAATACATGAAATTGACTAATTTTATTTTTTTGTTTGTTTGTTTTTAAGTGAAAAATTAGTTTGGCTAGGAATAGAAATGAACGTGTCTGGTAAGTGCCCCTCTTCCAGAATGGAAAACATAAAACTCTAAAACCTTAGCAGCCAGATAGCCTGATCTGACTGATCACTTATTTTGACTTTAATGATCACATTTGGGATTTAAATAGAAGAATCTTTGAATGCTATTCACCTTAATATATTTGGAATCTACAAAGATTATGAGTGTGCGTTTATTTTATGATGTATACTGTGCACTCGGAATCTTGATATTAAGTAAAACAGAGGTACTGTTTCCCTTCAGGGGTTATAATTAAATTTTAAAAGCAGTTAGAGCATTCTTATTTCATTATATAATGTTCTTTAGTAGACAATCAATATCATATAATACTTTATTTTTCAAAGCCATTGAAAAATAGAATGTATCTTCAGTTCATCTGACTTTGCAAATTTCTTTTTCAGACTAGATCTTTTGTGCATGGGTTTTATAGGCAAGCATGGTGGTCTGTTTGATTTAAAAAAAAAAGGGGGGCCCGGCCAGTGTGGCTCAGTGGTTGAGCATTGACCCATGCACCAAGAGGCCACCAGTTTGATTCCTGGTCAGGGCACATGCCCAGCTTGTGGGCCAAATCCCCAGTGAGGGGCATGCAGGAGGTGGCCAATTGACATTCTCTCTCACATTGATGTTTCTATCTTTCTCTCCTTCTCCCTTCCTCTCTCTCTAAAAGTAATAAAGAAAAAAAAATTTTTTAAAAGGTATTGTCTGAGAGGTGTAGGTTTTTTTTTTGTTTTTATAAAATACCAATCCTTAATATCCTGTCCTATAAATGGAAAAAGGAAAATTCAAGATTAGTATAAAGATTTAATAAAATACCTCATACATGACATGAACAATGGATGTTTTTCCCTAGAAGTAAATTTCATTTAGATTAATAAATGTGCTTTACATATTCATAGAAAAACTATAGAGCAAGTAAGTGATAAAGAGTAATATGAAATTTTTCAGGTTTCTCCAACATGTCAGGTTCCTTTAAAATGATATTCCATTAAGCATATTGTTAATATAGCAATTCATCAATTTTTTGTGAACAATAATTTGCATTTAGAAATGAACTAGTTTCTGGGAGGGCAGGATATGATATGTATATAAGATTTGCTTCCTGGGCGGGAAGAGATAAACCACAGAATTTATATGCATGTGTGCATGACCAATGGACATGGACAACAGGGCTGGGGATGGGGCGGGGGGGATGGGGAGGAGGGTGTCAATGGGGGAAAAAGGAGAAACATCTGCAACAAAAACAAATTAATAAAAAAAAAAAAAGATTTGCTTCCTGCTCAAAGGAAACTTGAGATCAGATTAGGCATATGACTTATATTCATATAACAAAGGGCACAAATGAGAGAACACTTTCAAATTAAAAACAAGGGCATGATCAATAACTATCATTACTGTGATGAACAGAAGAAGTCATTAGGGATTTAAGTAGCTTAAATGATGCTTAGAGTTTCTGAGACATAATGGAATCATTTGACTTCCAAAGCTCTAATAGAAAAGGGCTTTTAATTAAATACGTATTTGTAAATGTGCCCCTTTGAAGTTTTGGAAAGTTAACAATTATCTGAATGAGAAATAAAGTACTGATTATTTTAATCAACAACAGGTTTCATGATTGTAGGCTTAGATCCTACAGTTTGGGACTTCATGTAACTTTAGTTGGTAATTATGCTGGAGTCATATTTTATATAATCGATGTTTTTCTAAAAGAGTGCATCAATTGAAGTGTTCTCAGGTGAAAAATAGTTTGCATATACTGAAGGATTTTATATTCGAAATGAGACACAGTGTGCATTGGTTATTAGGTAAATAATTTGTTTTTGAGCAAGAATGACCTCTCCTTTGTATTTTCAATGTGGATATCCAATACTAGGTCCACTTCAAATCTGTTTTAAGGAATAATGATATGCACGTAGTTTGCAAAAAAATTCTGAATCATTTTAAACCCTTATTTCCCAAACACTTATTTATATTAACAGTGTTTTATATTCAAAAAGGGAAAGAGGATTTAAAGTAATAGTGGTTACAAAAAATTACCCAAGACCAAAAAGTGATGAACATTCTCTAAAATAGTCTTGTCAACACAGGATTTTGAGAAGACCATAGAAACAAATGAAGATATTCATTAATACTTAATGATTAGAATATTTATTTTTCCTTTTATTTCCTTTTTATGGAACTTATTGGGGTGACACTGGTTAATAAAATTATACAGGTTTCAGGTGCAGAGTTCCGCAACATATCATCTGTACACTGTATTGTGTGTTCACATGACAAATGAAAAGTATAATTGAACTGAGACTATTATATAAAAACCTGTTAAGATCATTTAAAGACACATTAGTTGCATTAATATCTGAATTAACTATTTAGCCATCCTTATATATGTAAAGAGTAAGCAAATTGTAACATTCTTGCATTATGAAGGGATTTACAAACAATCACTTTTATTACTATTCTAGTTTGCTCTATACTCCTCCACAAAGGAGTCAAAGAATTCTTTCAGAAATAACGCAAAACTTTTCAACGATTGTTGGTTTTTTGAAGAGCAAAGACTAAGCTTTGAACTAGGTAAGAAGCTTCAGTAACTTGACTGTATTTTCAGATTTATCCGATGAGATTAACAGCAAGTGTAATTTTGAATGATTAATTTTTCTATCTTAAGCTTAATGATTCCACATAGCTACTTGGTACACTTCACTTTTTTTGACAAAAATGAACAGTTCAGTTATTTTTGTTGTTGTTTTTATCGTATCTATACGAGAAGATGGATATTAGCAGAACCTGTTGTAATCACTTCACAATATATGCAAATCATTTTAAATGGATAATAAGCAGTTCTACATCAAGGGAATTTTTACATCTACTTACAATGAAGGTTGGGAGATGTTTAAGGTCAAAGAGAGAGCATGGCTGAATTAAATCACACTTTAGATCTTTGCTTAGCCTAATTTGTTCACAAATATGTAATTTCTTTTACTTCTAGGGTTATAAATATTTCGTATCCTCTAATTTTTCTCATCTGCAAAAGCAAAGGAATATGCAATATATTACATGAATGAGAAAAAAAAATCTTTACTCGTAGTTTCTATTTAATTAAGTCAGGTTCCTTTAAAGAAAAGCTACAATTTCTGATATCAAATTACTCTTTAAAACACTATTCTTTCTATATTTAGCAAACAAGATACAAAATATTGTTTTTCTTTATTTGCAGGTTGAAAAATCATTTTAACTGGCTAGAACTGTATGTCAAGCTGAACTTTTCAAATTTAAAGCCAGAAACTAAAGGATTCTATATGAAGCCCGGTTATATTTGGATCATGCAAAAACACTGAATGATGAGGGAAACCAGGAGCTTTAGAAGACCTATCACTACCACATCAAAGAGAAACATCCGTGTGTGGTGCTATTGATGAGATTTCATCTGCTCTCGAATTTCAGCTTTTCACTTTTCAAGGGCACTTTATTTTCAGTGCTCACCTTGGCCAATTGCAAAGATTGATTTCAGTAATATACCAGTAACTGTAAATGCTTTAATGTACATATATACTCAAAATGGATATATCATTTTGTCCAGAAAGGCCAATCAAATTACCGACTATGGCTTTTCCTCTCCTGAATCTTTGTATTCCTTCTCTTTAATTTTGTTCCTATTTAAAGTGTTATTTTTATCCTGCTGAAGTTATAACCTATATTTTCACAAACTGTTCATAAGAATCATAAGAGATATGACATTAAAATCCTTATATTCAGAACTAAAGCACAAACTGACATTTTCTATAGACACAGTAAAAATTCATCGACAAAGTTAGCTTTTCATGCCTCTTCCCTAATATTTTTGAATGCCAGTGATTGTTTCTAAATCTTTTCATGACGCAGAAATGTTATACTTTGCTTTATGTAAGGATGACTTAATGAATGATGAATTCAGTTATTAATGCAACTAATGTGTTATTAAATTATCTTAAGGGGTCTATATATGTAACTATCTTAATTCAATTATACTTTTTCTCATAATTTAATTTTATATAAATTATGTCATTTTCCAAATTTATATACCTCTTCTCTACTATGTTAATACTCTTTTTTAAAAAAAATTATTTTCCTTTATTGATTTTAGAGAAAGAGGAAGTGAGAGGGAGAGATAGAAACATCAATGAGAGAGAACATCCATTGGCCGCCTCCTGCATGCCCCCCACTGGGGATCGGGCCCACAACCTGGGCATGTGTCCTGACCAGGAATTGAACCGGCAACCTCTTGGTGCATGGGTCGACATTCAACAACTGAGCCACACCAGCCAGACTATGTTAATACTCTTTCAACCAAGGTTATAAAAACTTTCTTAGCAAATGCTAAGAAAGCATTTTGCTCTTTTCCTCCACAAATCACCTTGATGTGAATCTTTCTATGGGAAGATCCTGAGTCTAAGGACAAAAAATACAGATACTTAACACAAATTCCATTCTCCTGAATGAATCAGAATGTAACAAAGGACTTGGTTTCCCCTGGGCAGAAAGACAGCACCCCATATAGCTCCTCAGAGCCAGTCTTTGAAATTTTAGATTGGATCTAACTTAATAGAAATACATTTTTTAAATGTTGTTGCCTGAAATTTTCAGATAATTCAGGAAAAATGTGTTTTTTATTTACCTTTAATTTATATAAAATATAACATATATTATGCAGTTATAAGTTTCTATATTATTCTGTAGATATGCTTCTAACACTTGTCTGTGACTGAAGATATATAGTTTTTTAACTAAGAATACGGAGAACATGTACTTAATCTGTGATCTCTCCCACCTCCGTCTTGTGAATAATTGTATTTACCATAATATCTGCAATATTTCAAATGCATTGCTTTAATATGTATTATTTTTCATCTTGAATTTCATGAAGGAAAGCAAGTGGATATAAATGTTACTGATTATCCTTTTCTTTGCATATTTACATAGTTTCAACAAGGAAAGATGAGTTGTGGCAGTGAACAGTGTTTATCTCAGCCGCTTGCAGCAATGCAGCAATCTCAACGCAAACACCTGAGCATACATGCCATCAGCATGTACGACAAACTCTCAACTCTCCTGCTGTTGCGTGTTCACTGTATAGATGATCCTCAAAACTTGTACATTCTATGTTGATATCTGCAATCAAGTTGGGATGATGTTACATATTCATTTATTCCAGGTCAGCAACTTGATCTGGCCTTCTGCAAAAAGCTCTTAGGTTGTTACCTTGCCAGAAATCCCTGAACTGAAGCCTTGGATTTCCCATAAATCCTGCAGGTTCTAATCAGTCAGCTTTCTCTGCCAATCAATCCTTCTCTGGTTGCTCTCTCTCCCTTAGCTTTCACGCTGTGCGTTTTGTAAGCTGAGGCTTTGACATGGCATTCTACTCTTAAAAATAAAATTTAGGTTTCTTACAAAATACTGAATCAAAGTGAGAAATCTAAGACGGAACTTTTGTCCATCGAAACCTTATCCTTCCTGCTGATTTTAAGCATCTGTACAGAATTTAGTGAAGTCTGGATGTTATCAGAATGACATCTAGATTTTAGACCTTGTATTATTTTTTATGTTTAGAAAGAAATAATTTTTTAAAATCTTCACTTGAGGATATGTTTATATTCATTTTAGAGAGAGGGGAAAGGAGGGAGGGAGAGAGAGAAAGAAACAGTGGTGTGAGAGAAATATCGATCAGTTGTCCCCACAGGCACTCCGACTGGAGATTGAACCTGCAACCTAGGTATGTGCCCTGATGCCCTGACAGGGAATCAGACCCACATTTTGGTGTATGGGATGATGCTCCAACCAACTGAGCCACTCAGCAAGGGATACGCCTTGTATTATTGACATTAATATGTATATAATGTTGAATAATTTGGCTCTTGTGAATTCTGTACCCTAGAGAAAACTTTACAATCTATTCAACACATTTTTATTTTGTAGAAATTGAATAACTGTAATAACACAAGCTAAATAAATGTCACAAATGTGAATACTGGAAAACAAGTACAGCATAGGAAAGAATAAAAATGAATTCTTTATTTAGAATTATTTATGTATTTAAAATTATTGTTTTAAAATAAAATAAAAAGTATTTTAGCATGTTAAATATATTGAATATATTATATTTTATTTGTTGTTTATGTAAAACAATGTCTCTGTAAATATAATTAAACTTGTTCTGTATTTTGATTATATATAAATATATAATACATTTTATATATAAATGCATATATACGCTGATTATAGCTTCTACTTCCAATACTCTAACATGAATTGATTCTTTAAAATTGATTGTTTAATAAAAACCAGGTCATTTTCAATAGCTGTTTCAACAGAGACCAGGAGCATTACCACTAAAAAGGTTTGATATTGCTTTTCTTAGACAAAGTAGAAAGAACATAAAAAACAAAATGATGGGCCGGTATGGCTCAGTGGTTGAGCATCGACCCGTGCACCAAGAGGTCGCCAGTTTGATTCCCACTCAGGACACATGCCCAGCTTGTAGGCCCGATCCCCATGCAGGAGGCGGCCAATTGATGTCCTTTCTCATCCATGTCTGTCTCTCTCTCTCCCTCTCACTTCTCCTCTCTCTAAAATCAAAAAAGAAAAAAAAATAATTGAAAGGAATGTAAGAGTAATTTGTGAAGATGAAAAATTTGAAAGCTGTATTTGTATATTATAGTACACTAGACCTTCATTGTACAAAATGTTATGCACTAGTAAGATATAACTAATAAGAATTTGAATGTGGTTTTTGAAATTGAGAGGTGTTACAAGTATAAAAATATAGATTTCAAAGATAGTATGAAAAGAAGACTGTAAATTATCTAATTAATGTTTTTATATTGATTACATATAGAAATTAATATATTGGGTATATTTATCATCAAAATTAATTTTCTGTTTCTTTTTCATCTTTTATGAGAAAAGTGTAAATGACTGATGGGTCCCACATCTAAAGGATTTTTTTTTTTTAATCCTCACCTGAGGACATTTTTGCATTCATCTTCAGATAGAGTGGGAGGGAGAGAGGGGGGAAGAGAGCGAGAGAGAGAGAAAAATCGATGTGAGAGAGATACATCTAGTGGCTGCCACCCACACAACCCCTACCGGGACCAGGGACAAACTGCAACGGAGGCACATGCCCTTAGCGGGAACTGAACCTGGGTCTCTCTGGTCCACAGGCCGACGCTCTAACCACTGAGCAAAACTGGCCAGGGCGGGACCTGCATTTAAGACTCACATTCTATTTTATTCGTGGTGCACAGCTCTGAAATGCCGCATGAGATTTCATGACTGTGGGAAAGATTTTTCCATTGACCTTTAATTCCCTCTAATAGTTATTGCGACCATATCTTTACTTTTGACAAATCATACTTATTTCATGTTATATCTAGGTCAGTTAACCTAATGTTAATAATTAAAAATAATTTTATTTAATTTTCGATTGTAATAGAAATAATCCACTTTAGCTGCAGATAACCCTTCTCTGATGTTTCTGATCTATGTCTAATTAGAGATCAGTGTTCTACTATATTCAAAGTCTTACCTCCATTAAATTCTGAAGAAAAATTCCAGGTAGAGTAAAGAGTAAACACAGAAGAAAAGGTGTTTTATTCTCATCCTTCATATTTTGGAACCATAAATATGAAAGAAAATATTTTACTTTCTGCTTTGTGTTTGTAGATATTGTGAAAACAATCCATTCACTTTCTTTGTTCACAAGGAATTTTCTGAAATATTTTATGGTAATATTATTGTTTCAGAATTATGTCTCGATTATCGTTGTTCTCACTAAAATTCCTTGGGTGTAAGTTATATATTTTACATATATTTGAGTGAAGTTTATTTTTTCAGCAACCTAGAACCATATTCTACCCTAAAATCAGCATTGCAGATATAAATGGAAAGGGCAAGAAAATAAGAGTAAAATAAAATATTTCAAACAGAACTATTCTGTAAATAATTATGTAATATTGTGCTAATGCAAGATTTTTAAAAATATTGTCATGCTTTATACTTGCTGTTCTCTTGAAATTTTCTTAAAAAGATTTCAAAGTGTGGGTAGATATATTCAACGCTTTGGATAAGTGACTTTTATCTATTTTGAAGTGGTTTTGGATGACACTGACATCTCAGAGTACAAGAAGTAATTTTGCTCTGAAGTAAGAAAAAGAAGGTGTATTAAAATACTTAGAGAAAATTTTCTCTTAAGAAATTGTTTCAGTAAAGATAGTGTCCTACTTATACATATTCTGAATAACTGGATTGCACTGTGGATACTTCATTCTGTGTAATAATGGAAAATTGTCTGTGTAGCATGCCCAATATTCTATTACTGTAAGTGGGCATAACTATTGCTTTTATCTGATAAATCAGACAGCTACTAAGTATAAGAAAATAGAACCAATAAATTAATCTATCAAATAATGACTATAGGAGAATGATAACTATTATAGCCTTAAACTTGTAACATCCTTTCTTTGAGATACTGTACAGCAAATTGAACTAACTTGAGAATGCTGAAATACACTTCAAAAAGAAGTGATATTTTCTCTAATAAAATATATTTGCCCTGGCCAGTTTGGCTCAGCGGTTAGAGCGTCGGCCTGCTGTTCAGATAGACCTGGGTTCAGTTCCCGCTAAGGGCATATTGCAGTTGGTTCCTGGCCCTGGTTGAGCCCTGCGTGAGGCAGCCACTTGATGTGTCCCTTTCACATCGATGTTTCTCTCTCTCTCTTTCTCTCTCTCCCTCCCACTCTATCTGAACAAAAAAATTAAAAAATGTCCTCGGGTGAGGATAAAAACACACACACACAAAAAAATATATATATATAAAACAAACATTTTAATGAGTATAGATGTATAGTTGCTATTACACTATCAATATGCATTCCTATTGTATTTAAGTAAACTAGACCCTGACATTGTCCACACAAGGGAAAGACCAATTTATTAAACTTATTTCTTTGGGTTTCCCCATATAAACTCTCCATCTTTGTTTACCCTCAGCTAATACCTCACTGACCACAGTGACCTATCTGTTTCAAATTCAGTCCATGTCCCCAAAATTTACTTCATTTCCCTTTTTCTCCTTCAGCCCTCAGATGAAATAATTACCCATAGAATCTTATGCTCTACTCTGATATCAGACTCTAACTGTATGTGTAACATTTCTGTGTATAGACTGGGAGGTAGTGATGTATAGCAACGAAGGACTGTTCTAGCACCTAGGGATTTGATTTATACAAATCCTATTCATCCTTCAAAATTCAGCCTAATAGATTTTCCCTTCATTCTCATAATCACCCACAACAGAATGCTTATTTTCTGAATTTCTAAAGTTTACTTCTCCTTAAGAAACATGAGTGGACACTGCTGAGCTTGAACTAGATACTACAGAGGACTCATGATAACCAGGATGCCTGCTCCCATGAAGTGTCTTTCCAGTTGGGAAGATACATAATAAACAGGAAAATTAATTAATTGCAATACAATTCAACAATACACTGGATACAATAGTATAAGTAAGGTGCAGTTATTCAGTTAGCATTATAAATAAATCATATTTTAGAGTGGATTATTTAACAAACAAAGAAGGCGTTATCCATAACGCTAAAGAGAGGAGTCACACCGAGAATATAAAGATCTCGGCAGGACTTGAGAAAGAAAGAAGAGTATTGTTGGAGTTTTAGCAGCACTAGCGAGAAACAGCTGCCACAGCAAGGGGGTTTAGATAGCCACAGGGTAAATGTGAAGGACCAGAGAGAGGCACTGGGTGTTTTGCATGGTGATCAGTGAAGGAAGTCAACAGATTGTAGTTACATAGAAGCGGTTTGACCGAATTTATCTATTCCAGTAGATAATGGTATTTCTAAAGAATTGACATGGTAAACTGAAGTGATACAAATGCTATATTCAAATCAGCAATCATTGTTGACATAAATTATTAGTAAAGCATGGACTTTATATTTCCTAACATATCTTTTCATTTGTCAGTAAAATAATTAGTGAGATTTACTAATAAAATCAGATTTTTAGAAAATTTGCACCTTATTGGCAGGTTGTTGTTTTTTTCTAGTTCCAAAATTCTAGAAGTGGATTTTAGTAACTAACAGGAATATCACTGCTCATATCACGATTCATATGAATCTTTCTTAAAGAAAAAATCTGAAGGGTAATAGTATAAGATTGCTTAGGGACAATGTCTTAGTGTTGCCAGAATACCGACAATAATTTTTAACAAATTACAGCTATGAATTCATCTAAACTGAATACACAAACAGAAAATACAGCAAGTCTTCTCTTAACGTCATCCAACAGGTTCTTAGAAACTGTGACTTTAAGCAGAACTAATAGCAAAACCAATTTTATCATAGGCTAATTGATATAAACAAGAGTTAAGTTCCTAATGCATATTTCTGGTCATAAAAACATCACCCAACTTGTAAACAAAGACCCAAGACCCTTTTAATAGTAAACATTAAAATAAACGTTACCTATACATACATTTGAGAAAAATTAATAAAAACAAGTATTATTATTATTATTATTTTCCAGCCTCTTATTCCAGTTCAGGGTCAGAAGGGTCCAGAGCCTCTCCCAGCAGCTCAGGGAACAAGGTGGGACCCCACCCTGGCCAGGACACCCGTCCATGGCAGGTACACTCACACCACCCCCCACCCTCACTCAGACTGGGACAATATAGACACATTATTTCACCTTATGGGCACATCTTTGGGATGTGGAGGAAACCCACGCAGACATGGGGAGGAAGGGCACAGACAGTAGCCCCAGCAGGGAATAGATTCTTTTTCTCATCTACATTATAAGGAAACAATGTTGAATGTAAGGACTTTATGTGAAGACCTGCTGTAGTGAAGTACAGAAAGCAAGAGTATAGTGACTTAAATATATAGATTTTTCATTTTTTTCTTCCCAAGTAGAAGTTTGGAGCTGGGAAGGCCAGGGCAGGAAGGCATTTAGCTATGCTCATAGTCATCACATCGTGTTCTGTCTTCATCTGCTGCCACTGACGGCATGGTTTTCTCTCATACTCACTATCTCCTTTCTCTAAGATGGGTGCCTCACACCTGCATTCAAGGCATCAGGACGGTGAAAAAGATATGAAAGTCAACAGCTCCACCTTAATTTTCCTTTTCATAAAGAAAGTGAAACTTTCCAGAAGCCTCACTCAGCCCATTTTCAATATTGTCTCTAAGGTAGGAGCATGTCACCCAGGCACAACCTCCATGGACTGTGCTTAGGGAAAACGAGATTGTGGGAAAAGATTAGCTCAGTGAGGACACGATGTCTGCCATTTTCTAATTGTTCATATTACCTTAAAGATTATCTGCTGCAAACCTAGCAATCATTTACTAGAAGACATTTCGACATTATGAATGGGAAAATTTTGGTTATGCAAACACTTACCATCTGTTGCTGGTTGTTTAGCATCCCTCATTGTCCCCATTCTCTCTGGGACTGCCTTTCTATCACTGTGACAACCAAGTGTCTTCAGACATTTTCAAATATTCCTTAGGATGGTATCATCCACACTGGTGCCCACTGAACTAATTTCACATAATGAGACTGACAACATTGATGAATTCTGCAACTACGTATAGCTAAAAGGACATTTCATTTTAGAACTGATCATAAAATAAAAATGTTCATGTACACAAAGTGGTTATTAACATTTCTTTTTGTGAAATTGTCTAGGGTTGTTTAATACCTGCATTTGGGAAGGAAGTATAATGAAGTACAAATAGAGGTAATTAGCGTGATAAAACTAGTAAGCCTTAAGTTCTTAGAAAGTTGGTCACCAAATTTTACCTTAGTGCATAACATATAATAATCTGAAACACAGCTGAGTCTAATTAGAATTTGAAGTAGACCATAATTATCTGAAATGAACTTCTATCCTCCTTTCTGTTGCTATTTTTTCTCTTCTCCCCACAACTAAACACTGGTGGTGCTTCAATGTTGCCTCTTATTGACCCAACCAGAGTCTACTCTCCAAACACTAGGACTTAGTTCTTTCCCAGTGTGCTTTCCCTTTTCTTACCTTTCATCCATCCTCACTTTTCTCCTTCCATCTTCACCCTCCACCAACAGTTTCTAGAAACAATTTTTCTCAGCAATATTACAATGCAAATTATTTCTTTTTAGTTCACTATATATTATTTTCTAAACACTGAGTCAATATATTACATCTCTCTAGGCTATGAGCACATTACCAAGTCTGTGTACATATGCAAAGAAATAAATTCTATTTGGGCAGTTTTAGCCATTAGAAGCAAGTGTAGTGTGTATATAAGATCACCTCACTACTCTCTGGGTTTTAAGAATACCCAAAGAAAGAAAATCCTGCTAACTATTGCACGATTGCTTGTTATTAAACCACAGAAATAAATGAGACACTTTCTCAGATCTTCAAGCATCTCAGAAAGTATTACTTTAGTCTGAACACTGTTTCCCGGTGACAGTAACTGGATAGAAATCTTTCTCTAAACTTGAGGTTCAACTGCAAACTATTTCCCATCTTACCTTAACTGCCTAGTTCACTACCCTGCTTTCAAAAAATATAGTCACCTTTCCTTCCTTTCTTTTCCATATGTAATGTTCTGACCTCTGTCTCAAATCCTTAAAATGCTGTCTAGAATTCTACTTACTCCTTAGATTTTCTTCTCTGCAGGATCCCATTTTCTCTTCTTATCTAAGGAAAATTTTCCAGAATGCCAATGACTGGGCACTTGAATGTCCGAGTCACTCCCCATTCCACCTTCATTTTTCCAGTCTGTCTCTGCAGGTCCAAATAGAGATGCCTATGATCCAATAAAAACTTATATTAATGAGGCCACAGTTTATTCCAACCAAGAGTAGACTATTTCTCTAAACATTTTTTCTCAAGAGAGTACATTTTCATATTTTTCATTTGCTACAGTATATATATATATGGTAGCAGTGATCTCAATGTTAAAAACATTTTGTAAAGAATTCTCGACCATTTGGTATCTGGTGTTTGATCCCATATCTTCATATTTTCATGTTCTATGCTGAATGAATTTACATATTTTATACATTTGGACAAAAAAAACTAGGTGGATGCAAAACGTATAAAAGGTTTTGAAGTTTTTACTTGATTGTAGTTTTTTGAAATTTCATTCTTTATCTTTTTCTGTGTATGTGGATTCTTGCTAGAATAGGACTGTATTTATACATCAGGAATATAAAATTAAGATAACACATTTTCCATGCTTGCATTGATTCCTGGCATAACTGACAGTAATAATTTTGCCCTGGATTTCATTGAGAATTAGACAAGAACTGATAATACTTTATGAAATAAATATTCTATAGATAATAGACTTGTAAGTATATTTTATTGACTATTCTCATGTTTGACACATGACTTCATTTACTAACACATTAAAAAACAATACTTATGACATAGTATAGGATATAATTGCAGTTCTCTATAGAAATTGATGTAACAAAAATCAATGAAATTAAACATGTACTTGGAGGAAACATAAGTCAAAATGAGTATAAAATGTCACATTGTGTATGGAAAAATACATGAAGTTATTTTAAATGCAGATTATTTATATCTACTTTGTTCTTATACTGTCAATATAGACACATGTATTTTACTTTATCTTTTTATTTATTTTCTTTTTAAATTTATTTTATTGTTGAGAGTATTACAGAATTTTAATGAATAGTTTTAAACATAGTGTCTTCCCTATATTTTAATAACAAATTATATTTAATTTGGTGATAGCTATATTATTATATTAGTCTTGGCACATTAAGTAAGTTTTCTGAGCTAAGGGGACCTAAAGAAAATTGGTAGTTTAAAATCAATTAAGAGAAAAGTACCATGGGGATTAGCAATTTTGCTTGTGGCAGAGTTTCTAAAGCTTAATTGACCTTCTTAAGTTACTTGCAGTAGGATAGGTTACATATTATACAATGGTAGTAATAGATGGATAAACAATTTTAAATAATTTTACAGTAATAAAATTAGGTGTAATTTTTGAAATAACTTATTTCCTAGTTACTTATGTGTGAGTAATATCCTAAAATTTACTTAATGCCATTACCCTAGACTTTGAAATATATTCAAGAAAGAAATTGTTCATTTTTTCATAATTTTTATTGAATTTATTGGGGTGGCATTGGTTAATAAAATTATATAGGTTTCAAGTGTACAATTCTATAATGCATCATCTGTATTTTGTGTTGTGTGTTCACCACCTAAAGTTAAGAAACTGTTTCAGCATCACATATTGCTAAGCATTTAGATATAGTTTTTCTATTGTGAAAGAAGGATCTGAGGTTTTATTCATCTTTTTATTGAACAGAATACTTAGCACACACTAGACTTTGCTCAGTGTTTGTTGAATTTATACATAAATATGTGAATTTGTCAATGTTATATAATTGTGTAACTTGTGCAAAGAAGTAGATTAGTAAATTCAATAATTAACATGTTAAAAATAAATCTCCTTACACTATGTATTTTATTTAAGAGTATGAAAACAGGAGGCCAAATAAGTGTGTGTGGTGGGGTGGGGGGTATTATTTTTTCAGAGCAGGTTTTTTTCAACCTTAGCACTTTAGACATTTGGGACCAGATAGCTTTTCGTTTTAGGAAGATATACTATGCATTGTAGGATGCTTAGCAGTATCACTGCCTTTTACCCAAAGATGCTAACAGCATCCCCCTCCAAGTTGTAACAGTCAAAATATCTCTTGGGAGGGGGGGCAAAATCTCCCTAATTAAAAAGCACTTTTCTTTAAAAAAAAAAAAAGTGTATGGAAGATAAAGGCCAGGAGTAGCTAAGGTAGGGATGAGTCTGATATTTAAACCTTAATAATATACTTTAATACATTTTAATAAAAAATCTTAGCATGGAGCAAGAATCTCCTGAACAAATTAGGATAGCGAAAAAAAGGGATTAGAATTTGTAACCACATTAGGAACATCCAATTCCTAATGTTTCTAAATCTCAAAAGTAAATGAAATATCTCATGATTTCTTTCATATTTTATAATTATGAAGATTCTTAATAATTTTATTTAACATTATCACAGAGTTACCTCTCTCATATTCAGATTAGCAAACTGAGGTTCAGAAAAAGTGGGAGCCTTATTCCAGGCCCCAAAGATTCCATCAGGTCTCCTGTTCCATGTTCCCTTGGGACCTTCTGGTTCTCATAGGACCCCTCACCCTTGTTCGTTGTCTTTGTTCCCTACTACCTTTTAATTCCAGAGGAGTATACTGCAAATACTTTGTTTACTATTTTGTTTCTTGTTCCTAGAGTAAGTCTGGCACCCAACAAGAGCCGAGCAAATGTTTGCTAAATGAACAAGTAAATGAATGACAGATGAACAAAATGAAAGTGATATATTAAGGGAAAAACTGTCATTTGAGGCAACTGTTTTGTTCACTGGATACTTCAACTGTTCTCAGTTTTCCCTGCATTCTCCACTGAACCCTATGGCACCACAATGGTGCTAAATAGACACTAAAACTGTTCCATCAACGTGCCAATCAACATGGGCATCTGTTTTGTAAGTTCAAAACCAAGATGAATGTCCTATGTTTATTTTATTAATTAATTAATTTCTGTTACAGATGTTTCTTCTTTTTCCCCCCTAGACACCCTCCTCCCAATCCCGCCCCGTCCCCAGCATTGTTGTCTATGTCCATTGGTTACACATACGTGCATCTAAGTTCTTTGGTTTATCTCATCCCCCACCCCTGCCCCCTCCTCTGAGGTTTGTCAGTCTGAACCGTACTCCTTTCTGTGTCTCTGGGTCTATTTTGTTCATCAGCTTATTTTGTTCGTTATATTCCACAAATAAGTGAGATCATGTTGTCCTATGTTTATTTTAAAATTGTGCCTTTAACAAGAGTATTACCAATCCCTGTTTTTGTTATAATAAAGGGATTTAAAAAATTATTAAATTCTTTTTACATATTTAGTTATAAAAGCTTTCTGTCACAGAAAAATAATTGAGCAGAGACAGAGAATGTTATGACATCAACATCATGGTTATCTACTCACTTCTCCCTGTTTGTCCTAAAGTATTAGCTGAGAGAGATTTCTTGTTTGGGTTACCATTTATATAAAGAAAAGATACAAATATGTTCTACAAACTGATTTTAGAAAATAAATTTTTAATTGTTACCAAAACATTATAAATCATTATTAGATATAGTCAAAGTGAGGTTATAAAATTATGGTTAAAGATAAACTAATATAAAACTGAGCTTTGGGGAAAAATCCAATATATTTTGCAGCTAAAACAATAGTATATATAACATACCTTTACCTCGGGGGAAAACAGGTAGGTGTCCTGTCTTAATGATGGGTTATTAGATACAACATACCACACATAAAATACTCCTATGCCATACATCTATTAAGGAAGTAGTTGCCTCATAATTACAGGTGCTATCTAGTAAGTGGTTTCTGTGGGACTGAACTTAAAATTCACATGTTAACTGTATTAACATATTGAGTACTTACAAAGGCAAGTCCAATCATGTTTCTAATTTTAGAGATGAGGAAAATGAAACAGAGAGATTATAAAATTACCTAATTTACACAATTAGCAATAACTTTGATTCAGTTATTCATAACTGATTAATAATTCATAACATAATTTTATGTGTTAATTAACTGATTAGAGAATCATTGCTTATTTGGGAGGTTAATCAAAAAGGTAAATTTTTATATGGATAGTAATTTAAAGATCTTGTTCAAGAAATTACTGTATAAAACAATCACATAGAATTTGGCATTGAGTGCTATAATGCCTAGTTAAAAGACCTAAAAACTGGTAATGAGTTTTACTTTAATGTTGTTAGACTTTGAGAAGTTCAGTGCAAATTAGTGCAGAGTAAATTGTAGAATTAACATTGGTTTAAATTCATTTTTACCTTTTTATTGTAAACATAAAAATATATACAATTTGCATTTAAATTTATTAATAATTGTCTATAAGTAATGTGACTTTACAAGTCTCTTTATATTGTTTTTTCTCAAGACTTTAACAAAAGATTTTTCACAATTGATATTTTAGATCTTCATTAAGTATACTATTTTAATTTCCCCTGTTGTGTAATATTAAAGATATCACTGATGCAATAGTGGAAAAAAAATAAAAAAATAAAAAACAACCAGATAGATAAAAGCAAACTGAGATAAAAATATTTAGAATTATTTTGTCAACCTTTGAAGCATCCAAATTAATTATAGAACTGATAATATTTTTTCAGGCTTGTCAAGAACATTATAACTTCAAACAATATTATCCTATGTGTCATCAAATTCCTTGGTAATGCAGCTTTTCTTAAAAAGAGTATACATTTATCTTGGCTAGTGTGGCTCAGTTGGTTGAGTGTTGTCCCAAGCATCTAGAGGGCATGGCTCCATCCCAGTCGGGGCACATGCCCCGTTCCCAGCTCCATCCCCAGTAGGGGCATGCAGAAGGCAGCCTATCAGTGTTTCTCTGTCTCTCTCCCCCTCCTTTCCTCTTTCCTCTCTTAAAAAAAATCAATAAAAACATATTTTTGAAAAAGAATATATGTTTATTCTTGAATATATATTATCAAGATAATGTTCTTTATTTTGTATGTTTGTAAGTTTCTTTTCACTATATCATGAGTGAATATCTAAAACCCATATTCTGTTGAAATGTATCACATAACCTTTGATCAATGTCAGAAAAAAATCTACTGTTTATACATATAGTTCTAATCTTATTTGAAAATGTCAGAGGCAAACATGTGTCAGAATTGAATTTTTAACACTAATCTTAGGTCTGATGAAATTGGCACTTAAAAATCCAGTTAACTTACTAAAATAAATATTGGATCAGGAAGACAGTAAGAAATTTTAATGCAAATACACAGTGTAGAATACAAATATAAATTCTGAAATATGTCCAAGACTTTTTTTTCAATAAAGAAGGTTTGTGAAAGTATAAAAGACAATCTTATACTGTCAATGGCTTTTATCTTTATTCCTAAAAAATGATGCTGAGTATCTATCTATGTTCCCAAAGTCAAAGTAGTAGAAATATAAAAAACATTTTACCTACTGTCCTTCAGTCAAATATCTTTCTGTGTATTATATCTTACAGGATTTTCACATTATGCCTTTGTTTTTATTGACAAGAAATGTAACTGAGATCCTCAATTAAGTCCTCTATACCTATGCATTGAGGTCTCAATTTCTACTTTGTGTTTTATCCTTCACAGTTCCTACAAAATTGTAGTAGTCAATTCAATGAAATCCTCAAAGTTGATGACATGTGCCTGGATCCACGTTTCTGAAACAGAATGAATGTTTTAAATTAATCCAATCAAAGATATTGGTAGGAAGGACTATTGAATATATCTACTTCTAACAAAATTGTTGGAGACCTAACAAAACTACCTTTTCTCAACCCAAAGACTTTTTACTTGTACTTTGTGTTACAATAAATAATTCTTCAGCACCCAGTGTTCTATTGTATAAAACCCTAAATCCCTAGGTTTTTCAGCCTAAATCGAAGACTTGGTATTTCAGAAACTAAAAAAACTATTTTATATCAAAAACACACATTATGACTACTTTTAAGGGTTTGCAGTGATGATTTAGGTGAATACAGAGCATTACTATACAAATTAAAAAGAATGTACCTTTAAAATATTTTTAAATGAATCAATTTAATAGATTACTTTAAAATTGAATTTATTAAATGTAGTCAGATGCATAAGACATTGTATTTCCTCCCCTTCTAAAATAATAGCTATTTGCATGAATCAATGAATAGTGTTTTCTCATCTATTAAATAACCAATAGTGCTTTGCATATTTGTGCTTAGAACTTACTAAATAAAGTTTAATTAGATATAGCTGCTTGACACAGATATATGTTTAAAAAGAGAAGTGAATTGTTAACCAATGTAATTCTCAATCAAGTAAAAGAAAACAACATACAAATAGAATAGAAAACATTTTAAACTTTTACATAAGCAAAAATAGTGAAATATTATTTTTGCAAAAGTGAAAAAATCTAAGGGTTATGTCCAAACATTTATAGGTTAAAAACTTAAACCATTTCTGTGAATAAACAGTGCATTAAACATCAAGCTAACAGCTTATCTAAATTCTCATTTTCTCTACATTTTTATACCATCATTTACTCATTGATTTTTAATCTTATGTTGTCAGATATCTTGAACCTGGGATGGAGGAAATGAAGTACTGCATAATAAATACTCTAATTATAGCATACATGGAAAAGCCTACTTTGGTAGATACATCCCCATCACCTGACTTCCCACAATGGAACTTACTATCATTCTTTTGGAGTGTCTCATTCTCATATGGTAGTCTTTGAACCTCCAGAGTTCAGTGGTTTATACTTAACATTTCAAAGTACAAACAAGAGCTACAAGTAGATTTCTGAAGTACAGGCAGTGTAAAATTCACTAAATGAAATTGTGAATTTACAGTCATTAAGAAGATTTAAAATTATAGATGTAACTCTATTTAAAAGTAGAGAGAAGTAGTTATACTGTATGATGGATTATTTTTCATCAAATGACTTAAGCAATTTAAATTAATGGTGAAATATAAACCAAAAAACAAACAAACAAACAAAAACCTTGATTAGATTTGTCAAAATCATGACATTATTAAGGAAAAGAGGTCCTTAATAATTTGTACATTAGAATTGGAAACAACTGTCTATGAAATGAGAGCAAAGGATATGACATCCAGATATCCACACCTGTGTATATTACATCCCTTGGCTAATTTAACTGGTCAGATATAAAATTTCTGGAATAAAGCAAATCAAAGCAAAATAAAAATACCAATACATTAATAAGCTCTAAGATTCAATAAAATCTGAAAATGCTCTTCCTTTTCATCAATATAGTGAGTGACAGGGACATATACTTCTAATATTTCAAAGCATCCAGGATGTTGATTAAAAATATATAAATTAAATATTTTAAACTGAATCCTTATCTTATTCTCAACCCTGAACTTGAGCATTCTCCACTCATCTCTTTCGTCCACTTATGTAACAATTCTGAATAATATCTGGAATCATCCTGGGAAGGATGGGATAAATAGAAAATAAAAGTGTGTCCAAAACATTCTAATACAGACAAAGCTAGAGATCCTGGAAGAGTCAGTTTATGAATGACTGAGTTTTAAGAGAAGTTGTTGCCCTTACAGTGTTGCATTGGCCCACGGACTGAAAGGTCACGGGTTTGATTCCCGGTCAAGGGTATGTACCTGGGTTGCAAGTTTGATCCCCAGGCCCGTCTCTCTCTCTTTCTCTTTCTCCCTCCCTCCCTTCCACTCTCTTTAAAAATCAATAGAAAATTATCTTCTGTTAACAAAATAAATAAATACGTTGCAGTTTACCTAGCTCCCAGGGACACTAGCTGAATATCAGAGGCAGGCCTCTTGTTCATAACTCATAGTCCTGGTATTCATGGAGAGTAGGATTGAGGCACAAATTCAAGGCCTATGTTGAAGTCTTGAAAACAAGGAAATAATTTTCCATTAAGTTGTGATGGGACAGAATTGGTACCTTTGCAATCAATTTTGAAAAATTTAGGAATTGGAGTTAGAAAGAGCTGGGTTTGCATCTTATTTTCATGACTTACAACTAGCCTTATGTATATGAATAAGTTATATACAATTTGAACCTGGTTTTCTCATCTACAAAATGGTTTATATAATTGGAAAAATAAACTTATCTCTGAAAGCCTATTTGATCATTGATTGAGGTGATGTTCATAAAGTGGGTCTCACAGTTCTAGCACAGCACAGGTACCAGTAACTAGTTCTCTGTATTTGCCATATCTTATCCCTGTTTTTAAAGATAGATTGTCTTAGAGAAAGGCCATCTCTTTGACTTTAAATATATAATATGTATAATTTATGTGACTCATTTCATTGTCATCTTCATTAATAAGAGAAATTAGGGTTCTTAGAGAGAAATGAAAGAAGAAGTGTTCATTTCAATTGAATTTTACGTCCAACATGAGAACTATATAGTAGTCCAATATATTAAAAATTCTCTTAGATGATTATTTGAGGCTGTAGCCTAAGAAATCAAAAAAAAAAAAAAATGACAGCTAGAAATGACATTGTAAATTATTTTTAAGAGTCCACTTATTTTACAACTAAAATTCTGAATACAGTAAGATAAAGTGATTTATCTGGGTTTACATATGTAGAAAATAGTGTGAAAAATGATTCAAATTTGGGTCTCCTGCCACCTAGTCAAATATTTTCTAACCAACAACCAAGTACCATGGGAACACACACATACACACATACCTATGTCTGTCTGAACATATAATAAGCATATATGTATTAAACACCATATAATTATACAAAACATATTGTCTATGTGTGTCTCTATGTATGCATATGTGTGTCTATGTTTATACACAAAGCAAGATCAGGGGTGAAAATGAGAACGATTAAGAATATACGCAAAACATTATGTAAATAATTTACCTCTGCTAACAACAGATCTTCCTACAATCATAGTAGGAAAGTGATGTTACTTAGGATCAGTAAACTGGTCTGGCCTAGAGCACTTGGTTTACATCAACCAGAACTCCTGGGGACTTTTCATGTTATTCATGTGTACTGATCGTCAGAAGGTCCGGGGACACACTGGAGATAATGAAAAACATAACCATACTAAAAAAGCAATTTTCAGCCCTGGCCGGTTTGGCTCAGCAATGAAGCATCGGTCTGCTGAAGAGTCATGGGTGGGTTCAATTTTGGTCAAGGGCATGTAACTTGGTTTCGGTTTGGACCCAGCCCTAGTTGGGGCCATGTGGGAGGCAGCCAATTGATGTGTCTCTCTCACATAGATGTTTCTCTCTTTCCTTCTCTCTCTTTCTCTCTCTCTCCCTCCCTTCCACTCTATCTGAAAATAAATGGAAAAATATCCTCAGGTGAGGATTTAAAAAAATAAATAAAATAAAATAAAATAAAACAGTAATTTTCAACAATAAGATGAGGATATTCAAAAACAAGAGAATGTGAAAAAAATAAAGCCAAGATTTAAAATACATTAATATTTAGGAGGTAATATTCCACTGGAAAAAATGGCCTTTGGACTGAAACAGGTAAACACCTGAAGTAATGGTGGCAGAGTGATGCGTTGATGAGAACTTCATAGTACAGAACAAACTCAGCTGGTGACAGCTGGATCCTTGGACATCAAGAAAAGCCAATATGAGGGTGTTCCCGGTTGGATTAGAATTGTGATAGGACCTAGTTACCATTGATAAAGAATGAAAATAAATTCTGGCCACTTAAGTTTTATTGTTGTTTTAAACCCAAGTAAATGGGAGTTTACTGCATACCATCATTATCATTAGGACTCACCTCTTGGAGGGTAATTGCTTGTGATGTTGCTTTGTATTCTACAGAAAGAGAATATTGAACTAGCAGTTCACCACCATTAAGATGGAGAGCTCAGTGTCAAGCTGGCTAATTTTAAAGGGCGTATATTGGTATAAGTACCTAATCATAAAGATAGCTGTGTTCTAAATGAGAAGAATATGTTTTAAGGTGAAAATACATAAAAGTGGAACTGATAATAACAAATGTTTAGTGGCATCGCTGCCTTCATTTAGCTTAGTCTATCATTTTTAATTAACAAAGCTCTATTCAATAAGAGGCATATGAGAATTTTAATTTCGATTACAGTTGCTTTAAAAATTATAGAAATGCAGTAAAATGTATTTCATTACCTTTACTTTATAAAGATTTGCAGGAGGGGAAAGTTATGTTTATTGAACTCTTATTATTTGCCATGCAGGGTGCTATGTGCTTTGCACACATAATCTTTTAATCTCCTCAACAAATCCAGGAGAGATGGATTATTTTATTACATTGAGGAGGAAACTGATACCCCTCATAGTGTTATGCAACTTCATCAACATCATTCAAACTAGTAAATAACAAATCAGAATCAAAATCCTGTACAGAAAAACTTTACATCTCAAGATTTTGCTAGTACGTCATGCTTTTTAAAAGATACAACTGTCTTCCAATTATTATAAATAACACTTCGAGACACAGCTTAATCTGAAATGGTACTATTACTGAGAAGCCATAGTCATGGGAATGAACCCTATAAAATAGTAAGGTCTTGCTAATTTCATAGATACATAAATATATCTAGACCATTATAGATCATCTTAAAATTTATTGATAGTAATGCACGTATTTTTTTTGGATTGATGGGTTGAGGTGCTGATGTTGTGAAATCACTCATGCTGCTTTCATATATAGGCAAACATATCAAAACCAAAAAGTAAATCTAACATAGAAGCTTCAAGAACACATTTCTCTACTTAGCACTGCAAAAGTGATATATAGCCTTTGCATTAAAAAAGGGGGCATGTAAATAAGCCTTTGTAAAAAGGCATATCTATGTAAATACAGGGATGGGCAAAAGTAGGCTTACAGTTGTTCATATGGAAAATAATACAATAATGAAATAATAATACAAGAATAAACTCTGTGTTCTGTATACTCACAACTGTAAATCTACTTTTGCCCACTCCTGTATTCATAATCATCACTATTTTTATAATAAATAATTTAGATATACCAAGATGTTTGAAATCCTTTAGCTAAACAGTAAGACTTTTATGTCATTCCTTCCTCTAAATACCATTTTTTTCTCTCTAAAATCCAACCAGGCCTGGTTGGTGCCAACCACCAGGAAATTTTTCAGTCAAAGTATATGAATGGCAATTTATTTTTTATTCCTTAAAAGGTTTATTTCTGTTTCATAAAAATTCTCTGTGGCTAGATTGACATTATTTTCCCTTAGTATTTGGGAGGCCTTCTTCTCTTTCCTCCTGGCATCTATTTTACAACAGTGGTCTGATTGTCAGTTCTTTTTAAGAAATGTGGTTTTGCTCTTTTATAAGTGTTATGGTATGAATCATGTCCAAACCCATCTCAACAACAAAAAATCATATGTCAAAGTCCTAACATCTAATACTTCAGAATGTGACTATATTTAGCGATGAGCCTTTAAAGAGGTGACTACTTTAAAATGAGGCCATCAGCCTGGCCTGTGTGGCTCAGTGGTTGAGCATAGACCTGTCGACCCATGCCCCAAAAGGTCGCCAGTTCCATTCCCAGTCAGGGCACATGCCCAGGTTGTGGGCTAAATTCCCAGTGGGGGCCATGCAGGAGGTGGCCAATCGATGTTCTCTCTCATCAATGTTTCTATCTCTCTCTCTTTTCCTCTCTCTCTAAAATCAATGAAAAAATATTTTAAAAAAAGAACCCACGAACTAAAATGAGGCCATCAGTGTGGTTGCTAATCCAATTTTGCTGGTGTCCTTAGAAGAGGAGGAAATTTTGATAATAAAGAGGTCTCAGCACTGTCTGCACACCAAGGAAAGACCAGGTGAGGAGACCGTGAAAAGGTGATCTGAATTTAAGGAAAAAGGCCTCAGAATGAAATCAACCTGGCCAACACTTCGATCTTGTAATTCAGCCTGTAAAACTAGGAGATAATACAGGTCTGTTGTTTAAGCCACCCAGTCTGTGGTACTCTGTTATGACAGTCCTAGAAAACTAATGCTGAAGTTCTACAATAGCTTCATCAAGATGCTTCTCAGTGTAATACTATTGTTAGGAGTATGTTGGGTTTCTCATCCCAATCTGCTTGGATCATAACTTGTCTCACACCTATATCTCATGTGTTATTTCTCTGCAGTGGATTATCTAAGGTTTTGTCATATTCATCTTCAAATTGACTGATTTTCTCTTTAGGTATAACCAATATATTTTGTCATTCAAGAATTGCTATCTCACTTGTTCTTTTTCTAATTTAACTCCTCTCTTTTTCATAATACACTGTTTTTGGTCTTTGAAATACATGTTTTCCTCTATCATTTTGTGCATTTCAGACACACATTCTTTAAATTGTTATTTTTATTGATTTATTATGAGTGTATATTCTGCCATTTGTTACATCTTTGGCTTTCACAGTGACTGTGTTTCTTCTGTTTTTCTGTATGTGTTATGTACGTATGTATGTATATATGTATGTATGTATGTATGTATGTATGTATATATGTACTTATGTATATTTTACTGTGAACTTTTCTTTAGAGAGAATTGGTTTTCTAAGGTGCCATAGCTACCTGATTGGAACACGTAAGGGAGTAACATCTGTGTGAGCTGTGAGAGACCTAAATAATTTTGTAATTACAGAGAAGTATGTTAACTTCTCAACTCAGAGCTGAACAATCTCATAATTTGTTACCTTAAGATATCAGACTGCTTCTCTAGAGGCATAGAGAGTATCTCTTAAATGATTCCTTTAACTGTGAGTTGATTTTAAGAATGAAAAGAAAAAAAAAAAAAAGAAACTTGAGTGGGTATAGAGAACATGCTGTGAGAAATTGTGCCTAGCTGGCTCAGTCCCCATATAACTTAGGTTTTTACCAGTTTAATGAATGCACAGATATGATAAATATTAATATGTTATTAGAGAAATCAGTTTACCATCAGCTGATGTTAAAGACAAAATATAAAAAAATCTATGATGACACACATTTATAATGTGTCAAGTGATATACAAACAAACAAATCTGTCCTTTATATTTTCTAAAAGTAGATCATTAAGGAGGTGATGTCTTAGGAAAATTAGATTATTTCAAAAATAAATGGTGCTCCTATGATGGCTGATTTTATGTCTCAATTTGGTTGGGCCACAGTCCCAGATATTTGGTCAATCACTATTCTGGAAGTTTTTATAAGGTTGTTTTGGTATAGATTTACATTTACATTGGTGAACTTTGAGTAAATCAGATTGCTTTTTATAATGTAAAATTTAGACCTCCAATCAGTTGAAAGCCTAAATAGAAAAGCTGACCTCTTCCTATCTCTCAGGTGACTGACTTTGGACATGAGCTACAACTGGTTCCTAAGTCTCCAGCCTCCCCATCTCATCAGATTTTGGAATCATCAAGCCTTCCACAATCATTATGTGAACCAATTCCTTAAAATTTTCTTCCTTTCTTTCTTCCTTTCTTCCTTCCTTCCTTCCTTCCTTCCTTCCTTCCTTCCTTCCTTCCTTCCTTCCTTCCTTCCTTTCTTTCTTTCTTTCTTTCTTTCTTTCTTTCTTTCTTTCTCTCTCTCTCTCTCTCTCTCTCTCTCTCTCTCTCTCTTTCTCTCTCTCTCTCTCCCTCTCATATATATAGATATATAAATACATATCCCATTTTTTTCTATTTTCCTAGAGAACCTTGAATACTAGAGTAGTATTAATATATAGTTCTCATAACTTTTTCACTTATTATTTTCAGGGCCAAAGTCTGTCTCTGTCTCATGCTACTTATCCAAGTTTGTAAAGACTGAACCTCTATGATTTTTAGTGAAATCCTTTTAAATTACAAAAAGAGATAGAGGGGGGGAAAGAAACAAACAAATTCAAGGCATTCCATGAACAATGTTATATTATTGTATTTTACATCTTTTGAAAAAATCATATAGTTTTAGATTTAATAAATTTATGTTTTGATTATTTTGTAAGCAGACATAGCTTATTCTAAATTATATATTTAGTCCCAGCTTCAAGAGATTTTTCTTTTCTTATTATTTGGATGAAATTCTATTGAATTCACAGAATAATAAATGCTTGTTCCCTTTCCCTTACCATCAGACACTATCATCATAATAAAAAAAATGTTTTATAAATTGTTAAAACAGCAAAGATTAATAGGACACAGGAAATATCATCTACCACTAAGATATTTGATATGCTAAAATGTCCAAATGAAGAATATCAGTCTAACTACCAAATTAAAAATTGTATTCCTCTGTTTATATAGATATCTTCATATTTTCCAACTTGTCTCCTAATATTTCAAAAAATGTTGTATGTGCAATAGAATCTTTTAATTAGTATTCCTCACACAACTACTATATGCATTGCTCTGAGAAACAATGGGGAACATGGAAAAAAACAATATAGTAACCTCACTTACATCATAATATTGCTCATGGATAAGAACATGCGTTGTGGTGTCAGACAAGCATGAGTCCTAGTAGCACGTTTTAGTGACATGGCTGTGTGCCTGGTGTTGCACTAATACACCTCAATATCCACATTGTAAACTAGAGAGGAGAATATTATCTACACATAGAGCCACTAATAAAATTAACAATGACAGGGCAGTCGATGTGCTCAGCCTGGCCCCTGGAAAAGTATGCATTCATCACTGTTAATTGTCACCATTATGTTTAAAGTCTCTGAAGCTGGTGCCCATGCACTGCACCACATGGGACTCATTGTTATCCACTGTCTGGCTCTGTCCACACTGTTATCATTTGTACTTTTTATAAAGATCTAGCCTAGAGATTACTGTTTTTCCTTCAGTTTGTCAGAATCAATATTAAAATAATCGCAGCCACATTTCTATGAAGATTAGGAGTAAATTGAAAGCAATTTAGTCTATCCTCAGTTAGATAGGATTTTATTTAAGCCATTCAAAGAAAAATCAATTGTAATCTTTATCTTTGTAGTATCGCTTGCTAGTATTTTATCAGCTCTTAGAAATCTTCACCATATCTGCCCACATTGATATATTGCTCGTTACTCTTCTTTCTAAATGATTGGTTCTGGTGGCATCACCCGGGCTCCATCCTTTACACGAAGCTGTGATATATTATATATCACCATTTGTCTTCTCTGTGTTGTTACCACCAGTAATCTTTTCTTTGCCTTTTCTTTATAACTAGTTTTAAACATGAAATTAACTCCATTCCCTTCTTCTGAATCCTTCTTATATTTCCCACAAGAGTATTAGTTTTTATTATGAAAACAAGTCAGGTCACTGCTGAATCTGAGAATTACCTCATGGTTTCTCAGTGCCTGGCTCCTGGTTAAGAATTCAGCACTGTGTTTACTTTCTCCAGGGCTGCATCACTGATCGTGGTTAGTTTATTATCTGTTATGAGACTTAGCTATTTTTTTTGCCACACTTGCATTTCTTGTGTTTGTGCATTGAAAAATTATTTTTCTCTTTAGATAACTATCTTCATCTTATCTTGACTGCATTATTTCTTTGTGTTTTTCATTCAATGAGGTCACTTTGAATGGTGACTTTATCGTTTACATTTTTAGCTACCTTCTTTTCTTCTCTTGTTTAATATTATATGCCAAGTTAATGAGTGCACATAATATTCCATCATACAGATTTCATAGTGTCTACTATTAAATAATTCAGAGCTTAGCACCAACCACACAATTCTACTAAGAATATTATTAATGTATTTTAGTTTGTTTTTTTTTAATTGACTAGACTAAGCATAGAACCTAAGCTCATGGTTTAGGTGTCTCTTTAGTGATGACTACTTAAAACTTCTGATTCACTCGCCATTTATTAGCAAATTGAGTTTAATCTGCGGGCCCAAATATTCAACACTATTATTTTCTTTTAATGTCTTTTGAGATTTATCTTTCATTATTTTTATAGCCTATAAAGATTAGTTATAAGAATGAAGAATTCACTGTGGCACGTTGATGAGGAAAGGGAGAAAAGCTAGTTTGAGTAGAAAGAGGGCTATTTGCACTATTTATCCCTTTATTTAAGATTCATTAATACATTGTGCAATGGACTGAAGAGTCAATGATAGGCATATGGAATACATGGTAATGTTATAAAGACCATATTTTGGAGATAAATTGTTAGAAATGCAACTAAATAAAAATGTGATATATGCACTGAAAAGGGAGATAACACATTTAGATAGAGTCCATAGAAATGGTTTCTATCGTAGACAAGTGTGGATATAGTGGTTACGATGATATTTGGAGATGCAGCTTTTGGGAGGTAATTGGGTTGTGAAGGTGAATCTCTCATGAATGGGTTTAGTGCCCTTATAAGAAGAAGCTGGTGAGCTGCCTAGCTCTGTTTCAGCAATGTCTGCAACTTTGAAGATGCCTCTCACTTGAACCTGACCTCTAGATCTTGGACTTTCATCCTCTAGAACTGCAAGAAAAAAGTATCTGTTGTTTATAAGCCACCCGGTCTATAATGTACTATTATAACAGCCTGAACAGACTATGACACTATGGAATGCAAAGATTACATGGAAGGATTAACTTTAGAGAGCACAAGATGCACCTCTATCTTTATGAGGGAAGAGAAGGTAGAAAAAAGAGGAATGAATACAAGTAGGTTTGTAGATTCAACAACAGGAAATTGAAGTATTTTTCTTCTTAATAGCCTTTATTTTATTGATCAAATAAATATGTTTATGTGTAAAATAAAAGTAAAGGCAAAGAGAGATGTGGATAGAGAATTGGTAGGAGAAGTTCTGGAAAAGGTGTAATAATGAATAGGAGAGAACACTCAGAATCACACATGGTTGCTGCATAGCCTTAGGGTCTCCATTAAATACATGAGAAAGGTAATCAATTAGTATAAGTGGCTGGACACCTCCCAGGAGACACAAGTACAAGAATTTTCAAGGAATCAACAGCAATAGCAAAAGTCTAGAAGTTATAGTGCATGTCAGTCAGGTACAGGTAGCACTATGGTCCCAGAATTCCAGTGTGTATGAAACCAGACATCAGACAGTGGACGATAGATTGAAAAGAATAACTGGGTCCCAAGAAGGGAGATGAACCAGACAATCATCCTGAACTGGGTAATAAGGCTCCAGGCCTGAATGGAACAGGAGTAACTAGAATGGTAATAGTAACCACAAAGGTGATAATTGCCATATATTGTCGTACATTGTCATATTCCATGCAAACCATCTTACGTTATTCTTCCTACACAGTTACAAAAAGGCATTATTATTTTCTTCATTATGCAGGTTAAAAAGAAAGGAAAAACAAATATGAACATCTGTGATAAGCAGAAACTCAGTTATCAGGCCTTTAAGACAAGGCATTTTGGACCAGTGTGTTGGGTATTCTTGTTGGGATATTTGTATTAGTGTAAAAGCATTAAGATCACCTTCCATGTGTAAAATACAAACATTTCCTCCTCAAAGAAGGCAATTCAAAGCAACTCATTCAGTTATGTTTCCAGCTTTAAATTCAAAACCAGTCCTCTCATCAGGTTTGTATAGTCTCCTCGTGACCTGACACCTTATAAAACCAAATGGTAAGTTATCATACTCAGAGACATCATATATATAAAGGGAGAAAAGGAACTGGAAACACAAAACTAAAACTCCCATTTAGAAAAAGAAGGTATAAAAACATACTGCTTTCATTGATCCAGGCAAATGATCAAATCCCACAGGTAGGAATTGTGACAATTTCCATTCCTGACTATTAGGTAAATTATCTGACTAATAGATTCATTCTATGCTGGTAGAACTCCCTTGTCCAAGCTAACTCATGGTCCCTGACTTTGTTCATTAAAGTAAAGATTGGGAAAACATTGAAGAAAAGGTTGTATTAATGTAGCTACGGTGGTGAGAGCAGATGTTCAAAAAGATGGATTTCTCTGAAGAAAGTATTGATAAATCATAAAGATCCAATGGAAATTGTTGTCACAGAAGAATGGAGTATTAAAAATAGCTTTCAGCCCTGGCCAGTTTAGCTCAGTGGTTAGAGTGTCAGCTCATGCACCGAAAGGTCACGGGTCCAATTCCTGGTCAAAGGCACATATCTGGGTTGCATGTTCCATCTCCAGCCCCAGGCAGGGTTGTGTGGGAGGCAATCACATCAATGTTTCTCTCTCTCTCTCTCTTTCTCTCTCTCTCTATCCCTCTCTCCCTTCCACCCTATCTAAATATCAATAGAAAAATATCCTCAGGTGATGATTTAAAAAAATAGCTTTCATATTTAAACAAAATATATGGACAAATGGCAATGCCACAGACAACCATAGACTTCTCCCCCTGTACTCTGAAGAAATTGGTCTGTACCACAGTGTGAGAAAGTAACTTCACTCTACAGATACATTTGACATCTGATTATCACATATAATTAATGCACCTAAGTAACCAATGATTTAAAAGTAATTATATTTATATATCAATAAAATAATGTGTGTGTGTGTGTGTGTGTGTGTATATACCTGCACAGATGTGTGCACACATATAACTGTCAAGACTAAAAACAAGTTCTAGGAGATAAGACTTTAGATAGATGGTGTCTTGAATTTTGTCAAGTGACCATGCTATATTTACCAATCTGAAGTATGTCTAAAAATTTTTTTCTAATTCCCTATTGTGTAATATTATTCTTTCATGTTTTGCGTTCTCCTAATGTTCTCTTCATGCATGCATGAGAGCCATCCATTACCTCGGTGAGCTCCGCCCCTCCTCTTCCTGTGCAGTGCAAAGTTTTTGTTTTCCTAGCCCATTACATATATTAGACATTTGTATATTTCATGGCCCAGTGAATTTAATTAGGTTTTCAGCTGGTTTGTTTACTTATCCCTTTGTATTTCGGAGCTTTGGTAACTATATTTAGACTCCTGGCACATAGGGGATGTTACCTAAAGGAAATTAAGAATGACATGTGATTTAATCAATACAATTTTATGGATTGTAGGTTTTGTTTGTACATGAGGCTGGATCTTTTTTCTTTTCTTCATTCTCTCTCTGTTCCATTTAATCACTTAGGTCATTCTGTGTTCACTGCTTCTGGAAATGGTTTGACTAAGAAGAAAGCAGATAAGGGTCATCAATGTCCTTATGATTTACCCATGCCCCAGAGTGACAAGGAACCCACCTGATGTTGCTCATACCTTCAAACCTGGCATGGAAGTAATAGTGTCTCTCCTGAAAGGAGCAGCAGGCCTAAAAAAGGATCCGATCAGTGACAACCTGCACACATCTGTGCCAGAAGTCTCAGAGGGTTTCCATACAGCCAGATTATTTAAAAGATATATGAGCCATGACACCCTAATCATCTCCCAAACTATTGAAAAATTTGGAGTTAAAGAAAAGGAACCCAACCTGACTGAGATTAATCTTCTATAGCCCTAAAGGAATGGAGGTTGAAATTATATATTGATTTATAAAAATTTTATTTATCTTAAATACTTCAGTTTTGCCTAGTCTTTTATCCATTGCAAAAGAAAAAGAAAGATCCTCAATTATTAATCTTGTTTTCATTCCTATTAATATATTGTAGATTTAGATTCACTATTCTTTGTAAAGATAGTAACCTAGCAATTACCAAATTCAGTTGTAAGTAGAAGCTTGGTGATTGACACAAACCAGTGAGGCTAGCAGGCCAGGAAGAATTGTACGTGATGGTGATGCTTATGGGTGCAGGGGGACCCAAGCATGCAGATTCTTTCTATGTTGACACTGGTTACTTTGTTCTAGCTGGTTTCTGCATTATGGGAATGCAAGCTTGCCATGTGTGGTTCCATAGTTATTTCTTTTCTTTTTCCTTTTCCAAAAGAGCCTGGAAACACAGCCTTGCAGCCTCTTTATGTCTAAATTGGCAATATTAAATACTCTGTGCAAGACAAAAAAAAAATCTTGCCTAAAGTTTGCATCTTGCTTTTTTTTCATGCCATTTCCTGTCCTCTGAGTTAGAGTGGTTGATTTTCAGCTGCATATGTAGTACGGAAAAAATTGTTACAAATATTGTAAGAAAGTCAAACACAAAGAATAACCTGGAATGTCTCTGATTGGAGTGGTGAAGGGGAAGTTAATGCTCCAACCTCTAATACCTTACTCATCCATCGAGAAACAAAGACAGAGAGTCACTGGCCAAAATAATTCCATGTCGTTTTTAGAGAAGCCAAATGAGTACATCTTTAGACTTGTGGATGAAAGAGGAGTTCAGTGGAAACTATCCTCACAGGGTGATCTGATCATAGATTCCTAGCTGGGCAGGTCATGGTGGGTAGTCATGCTCCAGGCCTATGGAGTCTTTTTTATGAGGTCACTAATGCCATTTATAGGGGCTCTGCCATCATGGTGTAATTACTTCCCTAAGACCCCACATCCAAATACCATCACATTGGAGATTAGGTTTCAATGTATGAATTTGGGGTGACATAATTATTCAGCTTACAGCATTCACCATAACATAATGGATTTACAAAGTTATTTAGTCTTTTGTATCATATAATATATATTTGTCTATTAAAAACAAAGTGTATTCAGCTATTCCACAGGGACATCATGCCAGAAGGCATATTATAAAAGGCATAAAGAACATTTCAATTCAGATAGCAACTAAATTTTAAAATTAGTTTTAATTTTAAAATGAGAAATTTCTGTTTAACATTTATTTATCTTATGACATTCTCAAATTATCTGATCTCTCACTAGAAATGTTATTTAGCTTTACCAATTAAAAGGTATCTAAGAGGATACGGTTCATCGCAAGCTACATCTTCAGTATACAGACTTCTGCTAATGATTAAACATCTTAGCCTGAATTTACTCCTGGACCACAAATTCTTTTTTCTCCTGTTTCTTCCAGATTTAAAATTTTTTTATTTTTTATTTCTGTGAAACCTCCTCTTCTGGTTTAGGAACAATTTGCTCTTTTTCAATAAGGATCATCTCAATGTGTGGCAGGGAGAGCTCATTGTGTGGGTTCATCTGCCCAGGATCTCTGAGTTCTGTGCTGCATGTTGGGAGTTTTGTTCACCTGGACGTTCTCAATGACCAGAGAGCTGGCATCTAAGCCCCTAAATTCAGCATCACTCTCTTATTTTTAACCATGTGTGGCAAAAATGCAGCACTCTTTTTGGGCCACCGACCCTGTGTCTAGCCTGGGCACACCGACCAACTCTGCCATTGCAATGACGGAATGGCACACATTGCTTCTGTAAAGTGACATCTTTCAGATACTTGGTGGCTTTTGGGATATGCATACCCTCAGTGGCGTGGGCAGTTTCATGAGTGTTCTTAAAGTAAACATGAAGATTTGAACCACTTTATTTGCATGATTTTGTGACGTTTTCTGGGTCAAGTGAAGAGCAAACCATTTGCAGATGTCACCTCAGGCCACTTACAAGAAGAGAAACTTTCCATCTTTACCAGGCTTTCAGTGGCAAACAAAATTTCCATAAAATACAAATAATAAGGATGATTTCAGATACAAAATACTAGAAACACAATGACTTTTTTCCTTGTGGAATTATGCTTTTAAAAGGAGTGCAGGTAGTAGGCAACCATCGATTCATTTCTTCATAGTAATTATTATTAAATAAAAAGCTTTTTTTCTAAAAAAAAATTACTGATTCTATGAAAGCATGATAAAAATTTGACATGTTCTTTCATATATTTATTCAAAAGTATTGAGTTCCTTCTCTGTGCCACTTACTACATGTTGACAATGCCTGTGCATATAAAGAGGAATGAGTCACTGTCCCTAACCTCAGGAAAATCATTGCATAGTGAAGGGACAAATGTATGTTGCAATTGATACAGCACATCACTCCTAGTGTTAAGAGGACTGTGATTGCAGAGGCCTGGTTGCTCCGTGAAAGAAATGCTGACATGTACCTTGGGAATTACTGTTAATGGAATAATAGACATAGACCAATGGGCAAAGGAGTGAAGGGCATTGCAAATAGATCACACATACAAAAGGATTAAAGAGTATTGAGTGTTCAGAGAACTATGAGCACTGGTGTGGGTGTTTGATATTACTCTGGTGCGGCGTATGGTGTTGGAGAGCTAAATGGGGTCATATTTTAAACAGCTTTGCATGTCAAACCACATTTTACCTTGAAGGTAATAGCAGGCCGTTAAACTAGCGGCTCTTAATCTGGGGTATGCATTGATTTACCTTCAAAGGTAAAAAAAAAAAAAAAAAAAAAAAATTAAAATAGAGCCTGGAGACTTGAAACTTGAGATTCTAATTTAGTAAGTCTGAAATATGTAGTATTAGCAAATCAATATTTTTAATCATAATTATTATTTTAATAACCTTTACAAGAGGTCATGACTTGAACTGCTGGCTAAGAATCACATTATTTAAGGATTTTATATCAAGGGAGTAGCACAATTAGGTGTTCACTTTAGGAAGCTCATTTTGGTAATTTTTTCACCAATGTATTATAGGGATATCAAGATCAGAAGCCAAAAGACAAAATAAGAGGCTATATTAATTGACCTAATTGACTGGGTAAAAAGTGATAAGTCTTAACCAAAGCCTGGGAGTAACAACTGAAAATTAAGGAGATTTATATAAATCGCATCTATAGAACATGCACTTCTCTAAATTTTGGGAAGGTGCTGTAGTGCTTATTTAGGGGAACTCTAAATTTCTGATATGGGCAGCTGGGAAATTAATTGTAAAAATGATCATCTAACTTGGAAATAATCAATTAATTAGAAATTGGCATTTTAAACAGACTTTATTTCTGTTACATATAAGATGTGTGTGCTTGGGTGTGTGTTTGCCGCAAGATGTGAATGAGAATTATGACTTAGAAGTTTTAATAAAATGAGAAGAATCTGATTCCCAAAACAACTAAATAATTATCAAACACTCAATTACATTGTTTATTTAGTGAAACCTGGATTCTTAAATTAATAGTACTGTCTTGAGCATTCATGAGATTAATACCAGGCTAGCAAATACAGGCATAGCACAGAAGTATAGGTAACAATGTGTGTTTATGTACTTGAAGGGAAAATACATAGATTCACAGCCTGTTAACTAGTGATATATTGTAGTCCATATTCAACAACTAAGAGATTTGGTAAGGCAGGCACCTCCATGTGAGGGAAGCAGTGCTTTGGAGTTCCACTGCCCAGTGCCAATGGGACGTGAAACAACTTCACTATAGACAGATTCTAGGTTCATCTCTGGCTCACAAAAATGCAGTATGTGTGGACAATATGAGTTATTTATTGAAATTCTTCATTGTTTACAAGGATATAAACTCTAAAGTAATTTTTATAAATAAATAAATAATAAAATACTGTAAGTAAATGAGATTCTAAATGTATTTAAATAAAACACTGTGCGATTGTGTTCAAGTTTATTTCTATGTCTCTTAGACGTAGATGAAAACAAGACAGCAAGTTTTCCTTTACAAAATTTCCTTATTAAAGAAGTTTCATCATTTTCCTTGAGTTAAAACTTATTTTTAAAATAGATAAAATAATTATATAAAAGAATTGGGGTTTTATGTTGAACAAGAGAAGATTTGATTCAGGGGAGATGCTGTTATTTATTATTTTTTAAGCTTAGATTATTTTGTATGTGATTCAGTGTGTATTTACATTAAAAACTTAAAAATATTAAATATGCCATTTATATAACAAAATATAAAGTTATATATGCTTTTTTTTTAAATAACTCTAACCCATATATTACTTGTTAAAAAACCTTATGCTCTAGAACAGAAAGCACTTTGCAAACCTCATCAAGATCTGTAGTAGAGGAACAACTATTTAGAGTGAAAGGTAAGGTAATAACACACTTGAACTTAAATAAAAGCAGGTTTGAATTTACTTGTTTTACAAATTGAGTATTCAAGATCTTTTCAAACTGAGAATCTTATAGCTAATTATTTTTAATTGAAGGAATACCACATAAATGTCATAGAATAATTTTTAAATATGTACCATTTTATACTTTATGAATTACATTTTTGTATAAAATGAAAAAAAAAAAAAAAGAAGAAAGAAAGAACAGATCCTCATCGATTTTGCATTGTTTAAGGTACTTATATAGAATCTGTGGGCTAAAAAAAATTTTGTATGGTGCATTACCATTTATTATCTACAACCAGAGTCAGGAACTGTGCTCAGAAGTTTATAAGTACTATGTCTAAACAATTAATTCATTATCATTGTCATTATTGCAAATCCAGTAATCCTAGAGATGACAAACTTTATTCTGTAATGACTCAGATAGTAACTAGTTTAGACTGTGTAGGCCTCGTGGTCTCTGCCATGACCATTTAACTCTATTAGCAGAGCTCCAAAGCCGTTAAAGACAACTAAATAAATTTCACTCTTTCAGTGAAACTATTTACAAAAAGAGGCAGTGGGGCAGATTTGGCCTGTAGGTACTAGTTTGCTGATCTCTGTTCTACGTTTAATATCATTACTCCTATTTTTAAGATGGAGAAAACGAGTCTCATAAAAGTAAAATAATAGGCTTAATGATTCCTAGCTTTGTGATGGGAGGCAATTTCCAACCAGATCATATTATCTGTAGACCAGTATAGAGTATCTATACCCATGCTTTTACACTAGGACATACCTTTATTAAATTTCATGGTAAACAACCCAGCTTACATTAAGCCATTTTCGAATATCTTTTTTAATGTAAATATTGCTATGTTCCTTGGGATTTAAAGACATAAAGTGATTACATAAGTGGAAATCTGCAGGAGCGGAGAGCAGAGACTAGATAATGCTGCATAAACCAATATTCTTCATGACTTTATTGTGAACCATGCAGCCTTAAAAGAAATGCAAAAAAAAAAAAAAAAAAGAGAGAGATGTTTTATGAGACCACTTTTTGAAATAAAAAGAAATATGGAAAATGTGGCATATATTAAGTTAGAAAAATGAGGACAAATTTGCTTAAGGGAAAAAGGGCTCAGACTGACTTAATTGCAATTTTCAGCATATGAAAATATATTCTTTGTAGAACCATTTTTTGATTTCATGGCACTGGAGAAAATATACATACTGAATTTTGAGAGCTTGAGCCAGCAATCACTTTTTCCTTCTTTTAAATACAGCTATTTAACTAGATCATTATAGTTTATTTTCCCTTCTTTAAATTCTTTAGATAACATTATTAATATATATCTGAAGGAATACAATACTGAGAAAGATGTGCTATGGTCTTGATTTTATAACTAATGAGATATGAAAACGTATACAAGCTAATTCATTGAATTTCATATTTCACATCTGTAAATGATCATTTTGATTCATGGAAAATTACGTTTGCAGTACAGTGATACTGTATTGTCACAATTTGCATTCCTTCCAAAGTACCCTGATTTTACCAGTTATTAGTACTTTAATTTGTATGCATTAAGGTTCGCTCTCTGTGGTGTAAAATTATCTGGGTTTTGACAATTGCCCAAGTTCATGTATCTGACATTGTAGCACATACAGAGTACTATAACAGAATATTTTCACTGACTTCAAAATACCCATTCTCCATCCATTCCCCCCTCCCCTTCTCTGAACCTTTACTAAGTATCAATTCTTTTACTTCTTCCATATTTTTCCCTTTCCAGAACATCATATAATTGGAACAGTATAATTGAACTTGCAGACCTGTTTTTTTCCCCACTTAGTAATAGGCATTCATGTTTCTTCCCTGTCTTTTCTTAGCTTTTTAGCTCATTTCTTTTTATTACTGAGTAATTTATAAATGAATTGACTCAGCCTGGCTGGTGTGGCTCAGTGGTTGAGCATCGACCCATGCACCAAGAGGTCACCGATTCGATTCCCGATCAGGGCACATGCCCAGGTTGTGGGCCAAATCCCCACTGAGGGCATGTAGGAGGCGGCCAATCGATGTTCTCTCTCATCGATGTTCCTATCTTTCTCTCTCTCTCCCTTCCACTTTCTCTAAAATCAGTAAAGAAAAAAATTTTTTAATGAATTAATTCATCTACCAGTTTGTTTCTCCACTTATTTATTGAAAGACATATTGATTTTTCTGAGTTTCTGCTATTATGAATATTAAATATGAATATAAGCATTTATATTCAGGTATTTGTTTTTTGGTGGAAAGGGAGCCATAAGTTTTCTAGATCTATTACTAGATTCTCCAGTAATGTTAATGTTTAGTTTTGTAAGAGACTGTCAGACTGTCTTCCAAAGTGGCTGTTCCATTTTGCAGTCCCACCAGCAGTGAGTAAGAGTTACTTTTTTTCCTGCAGCCTCACCAGCATTTGGTATTGTCAGAGTTCTAATTTTGGCCATTCTCATAGGTATGTAGTGGTATCTCATTGTTGTTTTCTCCCTGACCTTTTATTGTTCTCTTTAACTGTTCTTCCTAATAATTTGCCACTTTGTCTCTGTGTTTCCTCTTGAGAATTCCAGTTCACCAATGATCACTTGGTGTGCAACCTGGAGTTTAACCCATCAATTGTTTTTCATTATATTTCAATGAGGATACTTTTTTCATCTTAGATATTTCTAACAATTTATATAACTATACACCCTTTTCCGTTTTTCCCTCTTTTCAACAATTTGTTTTATTATTCTTCTATCTGTAGTAAATTCACATTCTGATTATTGTTTTGTCTCTCTCTCTTAACACGTTTCCAAATTTGGATTTGTCAGTTCTACAGAACGGAGGGTTTTTAAATGTATTTATTTATTCTCAATGTTTCCTCTCTTTCTGTGCCTACCTCCTTTTATCTAATCATTCTGATCAGAATTATATCTTATATAGCGGTTCAGATTTCTTTCCTATGGTGATATCGCTATGTCCTATATTTAAAAGACAAGTTGGTTTACAGCTATTTGTGGGCCTGGACCTTCCTCACTGCACTTCATTAGGTGAGTGACTTTATCTAATCATGGCCCTCAGGACATAGGCCTTTTATTACTTGACCTCTTCAAAAGATGGAAGATAGGAGAGAGAAAAACAGAGAGAGAGAGAGAGAGAGAGAGAGAGAAAGCTCTATCTCAGTTTCAGATTTCAAGGACTCAGCAGCATGTTCCCATCTTTCCAAGAATATTTAAATCCCTGTTACCCCAAAGAGTAAAGCCTCTTATGCTTCCTTTCTGACTTGGAATCTATCCTACCTGTATGTTTTACTCGCTGTTGTGTTTATCCTGAAATAAGCTTGTTCCTCTTACATTTTCTCTTTTAATACTTGGCTTTCGATGATGTTGTGTTTGAGTGGGACAGGAGGTCAGGATAATCAAACTATGCTATTATATGTGACATATTAGCTGACCAGAATTTTCTTTTCATGTTAAAAAATATGCTTGCTATTAAATAGATTTGTCCACCTATTGAAGGAAAACCTTTTATAAGAAAATATCCTGTGCCCTGTGTTCTTTTATATAAAGATAATGTAATAATCTTGCTACTAAATGCTGTGAATTAGAAGATATATGAGATGTAGCTACTATAAAGTATATGGTGTTAATTATGGTGATTTACAGATAAATGGAAGAAATGTATTTCATTTGGCAACATAATGCCTATAATAGACATTTAGAATAATATACCTATATACTATAATTGTGCTAAGCATTACCTTACACAGTTCTAAAGAAATTACTGGCAGGTAAGACCTATTGGGTCAACTGGGGCATCACTTTGCTATACAGAGCTATTTCATATAATATATTTTCCAGAAATCTCTCCAGTTTTAAATTATACTAACTGTAGTCTTGGTAAATTACTTCACAGCTGAGTACAACATTTTATAGTGGCACTAATGATGCAAATAATAGCTAAAAATAAGTTATACTTTCCTATCCCAGTGTTGCAGAGGTTAGCACAATAAATGTAGCTATTAGCAAGCAATTTATCATTCTGTTAACATCATATTTGGACTAGATGTTTAAGGTCACATATGCTAACATTTCAATATTTCTTGCATCCTCTAAACATCCCTAATGCAGCCTCAATTTTAACTCTTTTAAAGACTAATTTTTCTACCCAGAAAGAGAGCTTACTGGATTTCATCTACCAGATGTTATTGTATTTATTTTCTTTTTTCACCTGAATGATGCAAATATTTCAATTAATTTTTTCAGATATCACAGTCTTTTCAATATCTTCTCTTCTACTCCTGCCATTGTTTTATAAATTATATGGCTCCAAAAGATTGTCTCCCTTAAACCAATTCAAATTTCCAGGTGCATATAATCAGCACAGAGACTAGTACAACTATTAATCTCCCTTGTTAAACCTAATCCGTGAGTGTCCCAACAATATTCCATCAATGGACACTCAGTGTTAATTACATTAACCCTTGAGCAACCTGGGATTGAACTTCATGGGTCTTCTTTTTTCTTCATTGATTTTTAGATAGAACGAAAGGACACAAAGGAAGGAGAGAGAGAAAAAAATATTGACGTGAGAGAGACACATCAATTGGTTGCCTCCTGCATGACCCTGACCAGGGACAGGGATCAAACATGCAACCCAGGTATATGCCCTTGACCAGGAATTGAACCCATGACCCTTTGGGCTGTGGGCCGATGCTCTAACCACCGAGTCAAACCAGTCAGGGCTCATGGGTCTTCTTATACACAAATTTCTTTAATAAATACTTACAGTACTGTAAATGTACTTCTTTTCCTTATAATATTTTTAATAACATTTTTCTACCTTACTTTACTACAAGAATACAATATATAATACATATAACATACAAAACATGTATTAATCAACTAACTGATATTGGTAAGGTTTCTGGTCAACAATAGTCTATTAGTAGTTAAGTTTTGAGAGATTCAAAGTTATATATGAATTTTTGACTGGGCAGAGGTCAGTGCGCCTTACCCCTACATTGTTCATGGGTGAACTATATATCTTTCCTAAATGCCCACATATCAAGCAGCTAATATTATATTAAGAAATCTTAAATAAGACCAATATTAACTGCTCACTAGAGTTTCTAGATTTACTTTTCTTTGGGGGGAAAACCCAGTTAATATTTTTTTTATCTCCATTATATCCAAAATTTCACATAAATCCTTCCATACAATTGACATTTCCTTAATAGCATCTTAGGTTCTTACAGTACATTAAGGGGTATATAATCTGAGCCATTTCTCTTCATCTGATTTAGAAAGCTTAATATTCTCTTAAAGGTTTTCTCAGTTGCCTTTTCATAATGTTTCTCTTAATTTTGATCTACCAAGTTTTATGTTAATATAATTGACAGAACTAAAAGAATAAACATGAGATTCCAAAATGGTGGTGGAGTAAATGGAAGCTACACAGACCATCTCCCAGGACTAAACTGGAATTACAACTAAAATAAAGACAAATGGTTGAGAAAAAGCAACAGAAAAGCAGCTGGAGAGGACCCATATAACCAGGGACAGGAAAAAACGACACTGAATCGAGCCTCTTAGGTCTGTGGAGGTGCAAGAGGGTGGGCTGGGAGCCCACAGACAACAGCTGTTTTAGCTGTGAGCAGCTCCCTCGGGGTTAAAATCCTAAACTGGCTCCACAGCGCAGAGGGCTGGAACAGAGCACTAAATTAGCTACAGCCACTCACCTTGGGAGGAAGGGCAGACTGGACTGGAACTGTGTGGGGACACTTGGGATTTGGAGGGCGCTCAGAGTTTTTGCTGAGTCACAGCCACACAGGACGGTGGCTATCTTGCTCTGGGAGCTCCTTCCCAGAGCCTTGGGGAAAAGCAGGAGCTCCTCCCTTGGAGATTTAACCCCACACAGCTGGGCCAGAGAAATGCAAATTGAGGTTCATTAACAACCAGCATCTGCCCCACTCTCTGGAAATCCTCTTATGTTGAACACCTGAGAGAGTTTTTCATTCAGCTGAGGGCTACCCAAGGCTCATCAAGTAACTGAGACTAATAGCCTCCAGGCAAAAAAAGCTACAGGATAACTGAACCTTTCCTGGGCTTACAAATCTACTCAGGAAAGTAAGACTTGACAGTGGTATTTAACGTGGGTCCTCCCACACTCATCCAAACCCAGTAGAGGGAGCCACAAACAGCAGAACACCAACACCCACAGGGAAAATTTGGCAGGCTCCAAAACTCACTGAGATAGCCAAAATGGTGAAACTAAGAAACAAATCCCAAATGAAAGAACAAGAGAACTCTACTGAAGATGAGATGAATGAAATGCAGTTAAGCAAGTTATCAGAGGTAGAGTTCAGAGCTATGATCTTGAGGAAGCTCAACAGCATGGGTAAGGAGCTCAGTACCATGAGTAAAGATATAAAAACATTGAAAACCAACCAAGTGGAAATGAAGAATGACATAGCAGAAATAAAGAACGTATTGGAAGGAATAAACAGCAGAGTAAAGGAAGCTAAGGACAGAATCAGTGAATTAGAAGACAGGATAGAGAAAATCAACAAATCAGAAAACCAAAAGGAAAAAACAATTAAAAAACAGGAAGACAGCTTAAGAGAACTGTGGGACAACTGGAAATGTAACAACATTCACATCATAGGAGTTCCAGAAGACGAGAAAAGGAGCAAGGGTTAGAGAATATATTTGAAGAAATAGTGACAGAAAACTTCCCTAACTTGGTGAAGAAAGAAGGCATTCAAGTTCAAGAAGCACAGAGAGCCCCAAGTAAGAAGAACCCAAACAGGCCCACACCAAGACACATAATAATTAAAATGCCAAAAATTAAAGACAAAGAGAGAATCCTAAAGGCAGCAAGAGATAAGCAACAGGTTACCTACAAAGGAACCTCCATTAGGCTATCAGCTGACTTCTCAACAGAAACACTACAGGCCAGAAGGGAATGGCATGAAGTAATCAAGGTCATGAAAAACAAGGATCTGAACCCAAGACTACTCTACCCAGCAAGGCTGTCATTCAAAATAGAAGGTCAAATAAAGAGCTTCTCAGACAAAAAAGGCTAAGGGAATATATTAGCACTAAACCAGCACTGCAAGAAATGTCAAAAGGACTGCTGTAATTAGTAGAAGAAATAGAAAATATAACCACAATAAACAAAAATGGCAATAAATAAGTACATATCAATAATCACCTTAAATGTTTCTTTTCTCTTCATTGATCAAATTAGAGAAAAAAGAGTCACTACTTTGGGAGTTTCAGAGTACCCTTGATATTTAAATTTGCATTTTCTTTTTGCTTTTGCTTTTCTTTGCTGTAATAAATTCAGTATGTTCTTTTCTAACATCACTGATTACTTTTTAGAGGAAATAAAAGATGAGAAATGGAATGATAAATTAGTCAAGATAAGGTAATCAGATTTTCTGTTGTTAATGTTTCTTCATGACTCCTGTTTTCCAATCCATCACTATTTTCTATAAGCTGCCTGTCTTAAAGGAAGCAAACCACTAGTTGGTCAAACTTCTTTTTTCCCTCCCTTAGTGTATCTATATGCATTTAACTCTGCACCATGCACGCACATTAAAAGTATGAAATCAAAGAATGTCAAGATGTTATGCTTTTTCAGCTGGTATTTGTAAGTGATGGAATATTTACACGGATAAAAATATATATATTTGTTCCCACTCATTAACAAAGGTGATCGCAATAGGAAACTGAAGTCATTTAAAGGTGACATACAGCCCTGGCATTCAAAAAGAACACATACAAAAAATATATGTCTAGTTTAATGCAAATTGTTAGAGCACTTCAATTATGTGACATAGCATGGAATGTTTATATTGTTTTCCCTTAAAATTGAAACATTGCTCCTGATGATGATAAGAAAATCCACACAATCACTTTATAGCAGGTTGGCACAGGAAAATACTGAATTAATTTAATGAGTTCAGAATTGTATTTAGCTAGGAATAAGAAACTCTAAAATAGTACCTTAAATTATAACCATAATGCTTTCTCAAGTACAGGACATTCAGAGTAGGGAGTTCAGGATTAGAGCAGAAAGTCACAATGCCATCAATGAATACACATTCCTTCATTTCTTTCCTCTCTTTGATTTTGGTGTAACTCTCATTTTGTGTTGTCCAGATAGCAGTCAGATCTCTAGCCAAGAGTGAAACATGCTGGATGTTTGAGCCTCTGGAAGTTTCTCTGGGATTTATTTCATCACATTGACCAAAATGTTTTACATGATAAGATGAGAAAACAGCCCGGCTGGTATGGCTCAGTGGTTGAGCGTCGACCCATGCACCAAGAGATTGTCAGTTCAATTCCCTGTCAGGGCACATGCCCAGGTTGTGGGCCCAATCCCCAGTGGGGAGCATGCAGGAGGTGGCCAATTGATGTTCTCTCATCAATGTTTCTATCTCTCTCTCCCTGTCCCTTCCTCTCTCTCTAAAATCAATAAAGAAAAAAAAATTTTAAAATGAGAAAACATTTTTTATTATTAAGAAATGTTAAGCTGGACTTATTAACACTACAAGTAAAAGCAGATTTTTGTGGTAAGAAAGAGGAGGATGTTAGGTGGGCACTTAGCAGTCTTGTTACATTTATTGGTATGAAAAATTCATATTTTCATAACCAGTTTAATTATTATAAGGAAAGAATTACATAACTGAGTAAAGGAAGTTCAAAATTGAAGGTGTTTTTTAAAATGCAAGATGGCCTGGTTAGAGCAGAAAAGATTAAGATGTATGTTGAACCTTCCTTTTAAGGCCACCAGAATCATATCCGCTTTCTTAGGCTTCAATTAATATTTCTCTTCTGAAAACACTCAGGGTACATAATTGTAACCTCTCTTTTTCATTCATTATTCAAAGGATGTGGATGTGGATGCCCAGATGCCATCTATTTAATATGCAAACACGTGCAACACTGGACTTCTCCCCCACACCCACATCTGTTCTCAATACCCCTATTCTGCTTAATTACAGGACCATTCTGTCACCATGGCTTAAAACTCCATAACTCATGTTGGATCAACTTTCTTTTTTTTAATCTCACATATCCAATTATTTTCCAACTCTTCTGGTTTCCACCTACAGTTCCCACTGCAACCCATTCTTCAGTTCTTACTGCCACTGTCCTGACTGAGGTTCTGCAATGTTCATTACCCAACTAATTATTTCCAAAGTTTGATTGCAATCATATCAATTATTTAATAGAAAAACATGGAATGAAGGATAATTTCTACTAAAATGAAAACACCTCACCCTAGCTTTTAAACTGCCCAATGAAACTGGACAGTGAATCGGTCTGCGCCGCCTGTCACTACTTGAGCCAATTAAACAGAGACAAGGTTGACTCATATATGAGCATGTACTCCAATATTGCCAGCAGTATGGGAGAGCAGTGGGTTATCTCATAAAATCTGCTCTGCCCCACCCCCCTGCACTAGCAAGCTGCTTTTAAAGGGTAGAAAGACAAAGACTACTTGAGAAAAGGAAGTTAGGCAAAAAGAAAAAAGAAATGGATACAATGGTTGTAGGCAAGTGGGGAGGAATGTGGGCTGGGGTGTTGCAGAGGCTGGTCACTAATGAGTCACCATTATGGTTCCAATGTTCCAGTAATCAGATTGTTAATCTTTCCATGATGTCAGGTAGTCCCCCTTGTTCTCAGATTAGGAGAATGGACAGCATTCCTGAGGTAAATTTCCAAGGCATACACCTCCCAGCCAGGTCAGAATGGGCTTTTCTTTAATCAGAACAAGGCAATCATGATTAACATTGCAAAGGATGATTAACATTTCTTATAACTATGGCTAGTATCCCATTATGATTAGTTCTCTATTCTATTATTCTCTCCCACCCCAGTCATTCCCTCCTGTTTATTTTATCATCTCATATCTATGAGATTAGTTTTTAATGGACAGTGTCTTGTTGTTGAGCTGTATTATTCCTGGCCTATTATATTTTCCTGTTACGAATTTTGGCCCTGAATCCTTTCAAGGAAACGGGTGTTGGGTCTCTTCTGTAACTGCTTCCTGCTGATGGGGGTGGGGGGTAGAGTCCTGGGTTCTCCCTGTCTGATAAAAAAAAAAGGGAGCCAAAAAGGGAAAGCAGTTTTAAGTGAAGCCAGTAGACAGTCATGTTTCACTAACTCAATCATAAGTCCAAACTGTTGAGTCTCATATTTCAGGAGACAGAGATGCAGATGACTTCTATAATGAGGTCTATACTGTTTGAGTAAGCAATTAGGTAAACAGGGACATAGATATACATTCTATGAAACAGAAAAACACAAAACATAAAGGTTAATGTATACAGTAAATCATAAACCAATTGAGAAGATTTCCAGATGTAAGTCTTCCTCTGGAATGAAATCACACAGTGACAATCTGATAGATTGTCTGCAATTAGTACATCTCTGGTGTTGTCATCAGGTGCTGAAGCATGTATGATATACATAGATACAGCCTTAAAACAAAACTTTGAAGACTTTTAACTGCACTGGAGTTGAATACCCATGATTGGGTATTGTGGTTTTCACTGAGACATAATTTTTCTCTCCCTAACAGTACCCTCCTATTAAAGAGACTCTATTAAGTCTAGTTCCAATCTAGCTTGGTTATTTGCATAAACAAAAGAATATCAATCAGTCAAATTGATCACACAAGCTTTCTCCAATTTTACTTAGCTGGAATGTTACTCATTCATAAGGAATCTTTAGATGAGCTCTAGTGAGCTGTCAACAGTCAATCCCTCAGGGCAAAGAAGCTAAAGCCACAGTTGCTATCAGGTGGTGCCTGGAATACCTGCAGATCTGGGCCATGTCCTTGAGTCCTTGAGGTTCCCAAAGATGCTAATATTCCTTCAAGCAAGATACCAGGCTATGTCTCCAAGGGGCTTTTTCAAAAGGCTTCAAAGTTAAATCTTCATTCCTTAAAGCTTTCTGGTAACATCCAGAGTCCTGGCATGTCTCTCTCAGACATGACATTTCAGTCAAAGTCTTGGTTAATAAAACCACAATTGGAAACTGGCTTTATGTGTCCTCTTATGAACAAATCAGATTCTTATTGGATTCATGCAAATGCAAATAAACATATTTCCTTGAAATAATAATACTCACTCATTAAGAGTTTCCAAATTCCAGAGGGATCAGGTAGGGAGAAAATATAAATGCCTCAATATTGCTTATGGAAATATAACTTACTGAATTGCTTTAAGAAAAGAAACATGTTTCTTATGTTTGGAAAACAAAAAGATTAAAAATCAGCAATACTTAAAAGAATTACAAAAACAATTATTATTTTTAGTTCATTCAGTCCCGTAATCAAATTCTGTTTCTCCTGATCTTTTTTCTTGCTAGTATTTTCATAAATTCAGATGTTCCCCAGAGTTCTAGCATTTTCCATCCAGTTCAAGAGGATTATCTGAAAATGTATTCTCAGAGAAATGTAATTTAAAATAAGTCAGAGTCCTTTCCATGGATCTTTCAGAAGATGTGACATCTTTGCAAATGTCCCAGAATAAAACAATGACTGTGTGCAAAACTTAAAATGACACTATAGTTATAGATTTAATTAAAATGTAATTGACATGGAATCCTGTCTTTTTTTTTTGTAAAACACAACAATCCAGAATTATCAGAGTTATAAAAGAAAGTATATTAGAATTTGTAAACTTCTGGAGATATTTAAATAATCTCCAGAACATCCATTAATAATAGGCATATATAAGTAAATTATAGTTATTATTTCTTTATTCAACAAAACTTCCTGTGTACCGTAAGCATAAATTTTTTTCTTCATAAAAAGAGAAAACAAATCCTTGAGACATTCCAGGGCCTATTGGAATGACCTAAAGTTAATTGTAGGTCAAGAAAAAGTTTCTTAAAATTCAAAACCTGGGATGGTTTGCAAACATATTTGACCAAAAGATTTTGTTATTATTCTTATGAAACAGTATTAAATTATTTATTCATTCAAAGTGACAACAAAAAATATTAGAAATAAACATGAGTTAGTGAAACTCCATTTCTTATGATTAGGAAGACGGGTTTTAAGTAATCAAATATTTGATTAACATAACATAGCATAACACATAACCATTTCAATCATATATAGAACCTTCACTTCCTAGGCAAACACAGAAACAATGTTTTCCCTTTTAACAGACTGTAAAATGACCAAACAAATTCTATATTAGTTCATTTTAGATTCATTTATCTAATTAAATTCATTATTTAGCTTACTTATAATTTCCTTTCAAGATTTATCTTTACAAACCTTCTTACAACTTTCACAAACCTTTTTACGCATTCAGGAATAACCAGCTGTAGAACAACTTTGTTCCTTTCTTCCAAAAAAAATATCTCCATACCTTATACTTTCTATCACCAAAATCATACAATTTCTTTCCAACTTAATTTGAACCTTTTACTCATAGAAACCTCGATCTTCTCAGATTGGAAAGTAGATTCACATTTTCAAGAGACATTTTTCAAATAAAATATAAGATATTCATTAACAGATCTAAATCCATCCTCTAACTTCTCTGTAATAGAAGCAAAAGTAGGCAAACTCAGATTAATTAACATTTTAGTATCCTGTTATTTTAAAATACCTAGATATTTAACATTTTAATCATTTAATACAGCAAACCTTGAAGCTTAAGACACTAAAGACTTTGGGAAACTATGTTTAGGTATATATAATTATTAGAAACTCTATTAAAAAACAAAAAAAAAACCTTCATTTTAGTTACATCTATTTATTTTTTCTTAAAAATAGACAATTATTACCCAAGCCACTTTCTTGACAAATTTTGTAACAGAGATAAATAACATGAACTTATTCCTGCAAACCAAGCAAAACAAACCTGTATTTTATGTTAATAACTTTAAAAGATAACAATTAATCTTAAATTACCCATATGGTTCTTGGTGATTACTGTATTCCTTTCATGTGCTCAGAAGTAAGCCGTTTAATGATCTAGTGTCCTTGGCTGCTTCTAGGAGGCTGGATAAGAGGTGAGTGGAGATAACAGGCCCTGGAGCTTGTTCCAGGGACTGCAGCAGCTCCCCTGTCTCCAGCAGCTTGAATTTAAAAGTACCATTTTTCTTCCTCCACACTGAGGTGGAGCACTGGCCCCTGCTGCTTCCACAGCCTCCACAGGGTTTGGGGGTGGCATTAATGTCCCCATTCTTCCCCGGACTGCTGTAGCTCCCGGGCCTCCAGGAGGAAGATCTAGAGTGTTTAAAAGACTTATTTCATCACATTTTTCTTTTACTCTATGGGAGGGGAGGAAGACCTTTTCCCTCTTTGAACAATCAATTTAGATTTTTCTGAATAGAATTCTTATACTGTAACAACATGAAAGTTTGCACGTAAGAAGAGATCTTATCCTATGTCAAAACAGAAAGAGAAACAACATCTAAAGTAAATAAATGACTACTCTCAAAAGGAGGGACTGGGACACCAGCTTCAGAATCTTATCTCACACCAACCGACACAGCAACATGACCCTCACGAGGTCTAAGTGGCACAAAGTCCAAACAGCAGAGACAGAGGATTCCCTGTGTTCATAAAACAGCGAAGAGCAAACCAAGTCCCCAGAAGATAAGAAAGCAAGCAAGGAACATCCAAAAAGTTACATTACAGACAGACAAGAACTCGCAGACAGCTCTCAAATAGAACAGACTTGTTTCTTATTATTAGTTAAGCATTTTGGGAGGCCGATGCCTTGAGAGGAAGAGCAGAGATGGTGCCCGAGATAAAGAACTCTTGGCAGCTGTGGGGAAGATCCTGCAATCCCTGCCATGGGTTCAGCACACCACAAGCAAGTTGGGGCTCCCAGCGAAGTGGGATATGCCCCCATCTTTAAAGAAATTAAGCAAAATCACAGGCAGACTTATACAAAAGCCACTCTAATATACAATATTTACAAGTGTGTACAACAAACAAATGTTTGTGGCTTACCATGCCCTTTCGTTTGTAGAGCCAGAGAGAATGTCCTGTACCACACAGAGTAGTGTCTTGACCCTAAGGTGGTCCAGCTTGGGTTTGGAGACCAGGTAAGGACTATGAGAGGTCACTTGCAACCAGGAGCTGATCAGGCTCACACCAGATGGGAGGCTACAGACAACCAATGCCTCTCGTTATGGAATTACAGAATTTCAGAGCTACAGAATTACAGAATACTCTATATAACTTGAGTGAGACTACCTGGATTGCTGGAGCCAAAAGCAGGAGTCTTAACAGGAAAATTCATGGAAGTGCTGTGAATAATGAAAGTCCAGGCTTTAGTCTCTGGAATGCCCCCATCCAGGCAGCTAGCAGGATCCCCAGTACTCACCCCAGAGTGACCCCTCTTGTGTTCCTGCTGGAGTCACCAGAATATGACACCAGACAAAGAATAGGTCCAGGCTTCCTGTGAGTACCTGAGCCAATTAAGCAGAGACCAGGTTGAATTGTATATAAACATTGATTCCAATATTGCCAGCAGCATGGGAGAGCAGTGGGTCATCCCGTAAAATCTGCTCTGCTCTCCCACCGCCACCACCACTAGCCAGCTATTTTTAAAGAATAGAGAGACAAAGACTACATGAGAAAAGGCATTAGGCAAAAAAAAAAAAAAAGGGTAAAATGGTTATAGGCAAGGAGGGAGAAATATGGGCTAGGGGGTTTAGAGGCTGGTTGCCAGTGAGTCACCATCATGAGTCTAATGTTTCGATAACCAGGTAGTTAATCTTTCCATGATGTCAGGTAGTCCCCCTTGTTCTCAGATTAGGAGAAGGGGCAACATTCCCAAGGTAAACTCCCAAGGCGTACACCTCCCAGCCAGGTCAGAATGGGCTTTTCTTTAATCAGAACAAAGCAATCACAGTGAACATTGCAAATGATGATTAACATTTCTTACAACTGGTGGAGCTAGTACCGCACTATGACTAGTTTTCTATTCTATTATTCTCTCCCTCCCCTTTCACCAGTATCACTCCAACATATTTAATAGCTTTCATGTGTACCATCCCCTACACTGACCCCATTCCAGGCATGCTTGATTATTTGTTTCCAAATATTACTCTTTTGTCAAACATTTAAACTTTTGTTCACATCATACCCTTCGGTCTAGTGAACTCTCGCTATTATTTCTACCTGTTGATATTTTACTCATTCCTCAAACTTGATACTACTTTCTCCATTAAAGGCTTTCTTGATTTATCCAGTTGACTATAGTTTCTCCTTTCCTTAGCTTTTCAAGAGCATTTTAAAAATTACATTTATTGGGGTAACACTGGTTAATAACAGTATTTTATTTATATTTTTTAAAGGTGTTCCACTTATTTGATTTTTAACATAAGTGATCAGGTAGTCTTATATTCCCTGAATCAGATTGTATTTGACAGGGAGTAAAGATAGGTACATATTTCTCTACTGCTCAGCACAGTAGAAATAAGATCTAGCTGTATGCCAAGAATTGTGGACACTCGTACTGTGAATCAGAATTAAGGCCTTGTAAACAGAGCTCAGGTTTGTTACCTCTGGTTAGCACTCAGTGGTGGCAGTCAAACTGCAGTGATTTATGCAAATAAGACCAGATAGGAAAGATGGCATTCAGTTAAATAGCTTTGTGTTCAGTCCTCCAAAGCTAATTAAAGTGATATTTACCTCATGCAATTATTATAAGTATTAAATTATATAATGACTATAAAATTATTAAAAGAATGTTAATGTACTTTTATTTCTACTTCTAGTTTTTTAAACAGGTAGAATTGTGTTGTTAGGACTCTGAAATAACATTGATAAATGTAAACACAGAATTTTAAAAAACAAAATTTATATATATATATATATATATATATATATATATATATATATATATAATTACAAAATACTTTGGCTGTTATTTCAGACTGTAACTAGGTGAAGAAACCAAGATAATCATGACTCTTTTTATTCCTTTTTGAGGACAGTGAGGAGATGGATTGAAACACATTAGAAAGCAAAAATTCGCTTGAGTGACTGAGCTTAACCGGCCATAAATGCTGAAAGACTGGCATTTGAAACAGAAGGTACTTTCTATACCACTCATCAACATCATTCATCATAATCCTCTCTACCCCCCAAACACAATGATTACACTTATTATGTCTGCACATGGGAAATCATTTAAATTTTTCCTACTTAATGAAAGGCCCTGCTTGTCTTATCTGCCAAGTAATTAAATTACTATTAAGCCTTTATTATTAAAGCCATTTGGAAGTAAAATCTTCCATTATGGTTAGTTATTTAAATTTCAACTCCAGACTCATATCCAACCACTTGCATAATGGCCATTTTAAAGTTAGTGTGCTCAAAGTTAACATGATGTGACCAAGTTATACCCTCTGCCCCCCTGGCTCAGTCAGTGGCATCTTCACCCTTCCAGAATTCCATGATAGAAACCCTTGACTGTTTTCTAACTTGCACACTCCATATGTGATCCTTTTATTATCTTTGCCTTCAAAAGACGTCTTGGATCGGGCCATTTGTTCTCTTTCTTCTACTAACTCTATTCCAAGACACATCATATCTTCCCCGAATTACTGAAATATCCTCTTTTTTTTTGGTGTTACTGATTCTTCATTTCCCCTAATCCAAGCTATTATCAAGAGAGAAATCAGAATAAATTTGTTAAATAATAGGTGATATCCTTTCTCTGAGTTCAAGACCTTCTAGTGGTGCTCTAGGCATGGAGAATGTCAGCACAATCCTGCATGCTATAGGACTGTCCATCGCTATCTGTTCTCAAAGACTAGCCTTGATCTCCTGGAACGAGTGATGTCTTAGAACTACATGTGTACTGATCATTAAATTTTCAGGAACTTGGAATGTCAGTTTCAAATGCAGCTTTTATTAAAAGCTAAATTAGATACACTTAACATTAAATAAAGTATATTAAAACCATGCACATTATATCTGAAAACTAAGCATGATTTTGCATTGCTGTGATTAACATCATCCTTACCAGCTCTGAGGTTTTTGTGCTGTTTTGCCCAGTCCACAAGTTAAACACTCTAGTCAGTTGCTCATCTTCTACAGCCTCTGTGAACCCAGTTGTGTATTAGCCATGGTCAGAGATCCCTGAAAGAACTCTTCTAATTAAGGGGACTTTAATTTGAACATCCGGAGTGCCTCAATTAGGTGGATAAAAGTCACAGACATATTATTTTAGTGTTAATGACAAAAGAATTATAGAAAAAAAATCTGATTCAATGAAAACCATGCATTGCCTGGAAGATACCCCTTTCCAGGTAAAATGAGTCTAGTCTTTCATTGCCTGGGCTGCTTTGCAACTATGCATTGATTTAAACACTTGATTGTCTTTGAGAAATATTACAAAGCTGTATAAATATATCTGCTCTTTTCATGTTTTCCTGCCCAATTACATCTCCCTGGTTTCCTCATTAAATGAATTAAATAAAATCTTTAATGATTATTGATTATAATAACTGTATGAGAGTCAAAATTTTATCTTTTATCTTCTGAAAAGTATCTTTTAAAAAATCTTTTCATTTATATGAAGTTACTTAGATCTGTGTTGTTTTAGATGAAACAGTGAGAACTGTGTAATGAAAACTGAGTTCACATACACTGAGTATTCACAGTGTCTGTAACAAGCCAGGATATTTAGAATCAGGATCTGTGGTTGTACTATGCTGACTAATGCCAGCTGTACTTGACTCTACTAAAAGCCCTGGCTTAAGGTTTAGACATAGACTAGGTGCTGTGAGCTTTAACTTTGGATTTATTTCCTAAAATGAAGCCTGGAAACTTAATTTTTAAAAAGCTGCCCATAATTACAAGCCACACATCACATCATGACTATTACCATGTATGAATTATTCAAATGATGACTTAATATGCTGCTAAGTGATCAGCATGAATAGTGGTGATTCCTTTAGCTCAATTCACTTTTACTATTTTACACCTGCACTTCCAAAAATATGGAGGCCCCTTTTCAACCAAAAGGCCAAAAGGTTTTCAGTGTATAACCCTCCATCATAATTCCTAACCTCAACAAAAAAAAAATCATCCTATTTAAAAATCTATTTCAAAAAATCTTCTCCAACATTGCAATAAAACATGCAGTCATTGTCACTAATGATAATTTATTATGCTTTATCACCAAATTGAGTACTTCTTTATTATACAGTGTAAATGTTTCATTTGGGGGCCTGACATCCCTGGCTGGAGATCATGCAGCTCCTCACACCCCTCCCCAAGAACACATACAGGGTGGGCAAAAGTAGGTTTGCAGTTGTTTAAATGGAAAATAATACAATAATTAATAAATAATAATACAAGAATAAGCTCTGTGCCTCACATACTCACAACTGTAAACCTACTTTTGCCCATCCTTATATATATTTGTAAATTACCAGTACCTATGGAATTACTGTAAATGTTGATTAGAATATAATTAAACCAAAAGGGATTCTCTGATGCACTTGATGCACTTGCAGGGAAAAATGACTTTATTTCTTTCTATTTATATAAAAATGTTTATAATTTATTAATTTAGTCAATAAAGTAAATTTATAGAAGATAAAAAATATCCATGATTTAACCAATTAGAAAACCAACCAGTAATGTAGTATATTTCCTTTTAAAATAATTCACATACATATACTCATACACAGAGTATTGTATTGTATATAAGATGTGTTGTTCTTATTTCATTCATGACAATAACTTGATCACTGTCTTTGGTAAAAGAATCTTCTTTGCCCAGCTGGTGTGGCTCAGTGGGTGAGCATCATGCCATGGACCAAGAGATCACTGGTTCGATTCCCAGTCGGGACACATGCCCAGGTTGCAGGCTCGATCATGTAGGAGGCAACCAATCGACGTTTCTCTCTTACTGATGTTTTTATTTCTCTCTCCCTCTCCCTTCCTCTCACTCTAAAAATCAATAAAAACATATTTTAAAATGTTTTTTAAAAAGAATTTTCATAAAATATTCATGTTACGTATCTGATAGTATATAAGTTATTAAATATATAAACTAACCATTTAGAGAATATAAAAGGTTATGTTGAAATTTAATTATTGCAAAATTTTAGACATTTGAACCTGTCATATATTACAGTATTGTAGTAAAAACCTATAAAAATATTTTTATTAATATCTATGCCTATTTTACTAGAAGAATTTCAAAATTAGGAATATATGGCCATTAAAAAAATTCTTGAAATGTATCCCTAAGTTGTCCTCCAGAAACCATCCATAGCTACATGTTTACTGTAATAAAGAATATGATGTTTGGGGTTTGATTTCTGACAGCTTTCAGGTACCACCCCTCTCCCTTCCCTTTTCCCCACATCTGGACAAATGGATAAGTAAGCCCCTGAACTCCCTCCACGGTGACTGTGGGGAAATTCCAACCATTCAAACCCAGGCCAGCAGAACCTTCGCCATGTTTCCACCATTTAACCTCCATAAACACCAGACCCCTTCTCTCCACCCACTCTTGTTTTAGTCAGGATCGGATCTGATCACTTTTTCTTGCGAATCTGTTTGCTCTTTACTCTATGAGCAATGAACTTTGCCTCACACCCATTGGTGCCCGTGTGCCATCTTACCCACGTCTGCATATAAAGCGTCTATGTTTCTGAATAAGAATTCCTTACTGGACAGAGAAACCGCTGGGCGTGGGAAGTAACACTTCTTCTCTGTAGGATAGTTCTTCCTTTTTCTATACGAATTTAAGGATTTAATTCACTTAATAAAAATAAAAGAACTATTTTTTTTCTTTATTTATTATTTTTTATTAATTTATTTTTGTTACAGATGTTTCTCCTTTTTTCCCCATTGACACCCTCCTCCCCATCCCTCTACCCCTTCCCCAGCTTTGTTGTCCATGTCCATCAGTTATGCATACGTGCGTATAAGTTCTGTGGTTTATCTCTTCCCTCCCCCCCACCCCCTCTTCTGGGGGTTGTCAGTCTGTACCCTACTTTCACATCTCTGGGTCTACCCTGTTCCCCAGACTGTTATGTTTATTATATTCCACAAATGAGTGAGATCATGTGATATTTTTCTTTCTCTGCTTGGTTTGTTTCGCTTAGGATAATACTCTCGAGGTCCCTCCATGTCGTCTCAAAGGATAAGAGATCTTTCTTTCTTACAGCTGCATAGTACTCCATTGTGTATATGTACCACAGCTTTTTTATCCATTCATCCACTGATGGGCACTTGGGCTGTTTCCAGATCTTAGCTATTGTGAATAGTGCTGCTATGAACATGGGAGTACATATATTCTTTCTGATTGGTGTTTCAGGTTTCTTAGGGTATATTCCTAGAAGTGGGATCACTGGGTCAAATGGCAATTCAATTTTTAATTTTTTGAGGTAACACCATAGTGTTTTCCACAGTGGCTGCACCAGTCTGCATTCCCACCAGCAGTGGACTAGAGTCCCCTTTTCTCCACACCCTCGCCAACACTTGTTGTTTGACGATTTGTTGATGGCGGCCATTCTGACAGGTGTGAGGTGATACCTCATTGTTGTTTTAATTTGCATCTCTCTGATGATTAGTGATGTTGAGCATTTCTTCATATGTCTCTTAGCCATTTGTATGTCCTGTTTGGAGAGGTGTCTATTTAGTTCCTCCACCCATTTTTTAATTGGGTTCTTTGTCTTCCTTTTGTTGAGTTGTATGAGCACTCTATATATTTTGGAGATTAACCCCTTATCTGATGTATCCTTGGCAATTATGGTCTCCCATACAGTGGGTTCTCTTTCCGTTTTGATGGTTGTTTCTTTTGCTGTGCAGAAGCTTTTGAGTTTGATGTAGTCCCATGTGTTCATTTTTTCCTTTATTTCTGTTGCCTTAGGTGATGTATCAGTGAAGATTCTGCTGCGTATGATGTCCGAAATTTTGTTGCCTACATTTTCTTCTAGGATTTTTATGGATTCACGAGTCACATTTAAGTCTTTTACCCATTTTGACTTTATTCTTGTGTATGGTGTAAGTTGATGGTCTAGTTTCATTTTTTTGCATGTAGCTGTCCAATTTTCCCAACACCATTTATTAAAGAGGCTGTCTTTGCTCCATTGTATGCTCTTGCCACCTTTGTCAAATATTAGTTGAGCATAATGTCTTGGGTCAATTTCTGGATTCTCTGTTCTGTTCCACTGGTCTATATGCCTGTTCTTGTGCCAGTACCAGGCTGTTTTGATTATAGTAGCTCTGTAGTATAATCTGATATCTGGTATTGTGATCCCACCTACTTTGTCCTTCTTTTTCAAGATTTCTGTGGCTATTCGGGGTCTTTTTTGGTTCCATATGAACTTTTGGAGTATTTGTTCTAGTTCTGTGAAATATGTCGCTGGTATTTTGATTGGGATTGCATTGAATCTATAGATTGCTTTGGGTAATATGGACATTTTAATGATGTTAATTCTTCCAATCCATGAACAAGGTATGTGCTTCCATTTTTTTATATCTTCCTCTATTTCTTTTTTCAATGTCCTGTAGTTTTCTGCAAATAGATCCTTTACTTCTTTGGTTAAATTTATTCCTAGGTATCTTAATTTTTTTGCTGCGATGGTAAATGGGATTGTTTTTTTAGTTTCTCTTTCTGTGGGTTCATCATTGGTGTATAAGATAAATAAAAGAACTATTGAAAAGTAAAATATATAGTTTTGATTGTGCATTTCCTAAATGTTCAATTTCTAATTATTACCATAAATCCTGGCATCCAGGTACTGCTTTTTGCTTCAGTATCTTTCTCTGTACACGTGCTGTCTATGGAGCATGAGCCCCCAATAAAAATGATAAGAAGGGAGTGTAAGGTGTTCATTTGGAGGACATCCAGTAATTTAGAGAGGTATTTACTTTGCATTTCTGTAATGATTATAATATCAATAATGATAATAGTTGTAATAAAAGATGTTTATTTGTATTAACACAGTTAATTCTCACAACTTATTTCAAAGATATTATTTTATACCCTTTTACAGATATGAAAACTAAGACTAAGAATAAAAATACATTTGCTTAAGTTGCTTTCCCCAAAATACACGTTATCTGAGTTGAAGTGTAGGTTTTCTATTAATAACCTCTGCTTCTTTATTTGTGAAATTACTTTCCAGTAAGGTGTTCTGGACTATATTGACTAACATAGCAACAAAATTTACCAAGATCAATTTCTGAAATTCAGACAGGTATATGACATCTGTTCAATACTCTTTAGCAATTCAGGAACAAACATATGTGATTATGAATGATATAATTTGTTCTATTAGAATCAGAATTTCAATGGAACAACTCTTCTTGTATAGGCCGGACTGTGGATGAATGTGTGCACAGATTGTCAGAAGGTAGTCTAATAAATTTATATTTTCCAGTTGTTTAATCATATTATTCTCTTGGTTTCCCAAAGAATAATCAAATTTGAAAAATTAAGATACTTAGTAGATGCCAAGATAAAACATTAACACAAAGGCACAGATACAAGTGGAATTACTGTATAATAAAATATAATCATGATTTCTACCTTATAATATAAATTAGACACCATAACAATTGTACATAAAAGGAAAATATGTAGGTTACAAAGGTCGCTTTGCTAATAGTTCTAGGAATTGAGATCCAGATCCATGTATGTTTGCTTTTAAGTTCCATGCTCTTTACCTGATTTCAGAAAGAAATATCTGAAGAGTTACATAGAAAACAGTCATAACAACAGTTGAATTCAATTTAAGGGATGAAAAAAAAAATGGAATTGTTCACCAAGTTTTCATGCAAAAAATGTGGAATTTAGATGTTAGAGAGGAACCTCGTTTTACTGAATAAAATACTGCACAGCATATAATTTAGCTATAAACAAGAATTTAGGGACCATCATGTCTTTACATATAAACTTTGATGGAAATCACCAGAAAGATAACATCTCCAAAATATAACAGAAAAAGAATGAACTCAAGAAGAACTAGTATTGCATAGTACATGCTTTCTTTCTCAAATTAAATACAATATTTTTTGAAGTTCTAAGCTTTCTTCAAAAAAGATATCTACCATGCCATATGAATATTCTTATTGTCCATAATAAAATAAATAAAACAAAAACTAAGGACTAACATAGTTTATATTAATATATCATTTTGCATTTAAATGTTTTTTCCTTGAGCTACATGTTTTTAAGTCATTATGAGAGCTGATCATATGTATAGTCAGTTTTGCCAATCTTTCAATTATTATTGCTCCATTTTATTATAATAATGCTTAAAGATCTATTTTAAAAATTGAATAATGTGCTTATGAACACACTATAAGCAAATTCTTTGCTTATTTTGACATATCATTTATAAATCAAATATAAGGCTCTTAAAACACTATGAGCTGTGCTTTCATTTGTATGGATATTGGATATCAGAGAATTTCACCAGGTGTAAAACAAATAAAAGATAAACCTAAGTTTTTTAAAATTCTGAAGTCAAAATAATGCCAAAGTGCTCTTCCTTTTACTGAATTTTGTTTCTCCAAGGTTACATTTAAGGAGCTTCTAATTGAAACTAAAGAGAGCCAAGATACTTTGTAGTTTATCTGTTCTTAACTATATTTTAAAGAAAAAGAAAAGAAATAATGTCACAAACAAAAGTCATCCTCATGCCCTGGCCAATGTGGTTCAATTGGCTGGAACATCATCCTGTGCACTGAAAGGTCACGAGTTCAATTTCTGATTAGAGCACATACCCAGGCTGAGGGTTCAATCTCCGGTCCAGATGCATATGAGAGGCAGCCAATCAAAGTCTCTCTCTCTCCTCTCTAAAATCAATAGAAAAAAAAACAACAAAAACATATCCTCAGGTGAGGATTAAAAAGAAAAGTCATCCTCACTGTGAAATTATCAACAAAGCGTATGCTGAGATTCTCTCTTCATCAATATCTGTCTCATTATTTCAAAATATTTACATTAGAAAAGATTTTAAATAAATGAGATGTCTCCTGAGGAAAAGTTTTAAATTCACATTCACCAATAACATATTAATAACACCCTGACAACCAACAATTATTGAATGGAAGTTGAAATAGAAACTGCTGTGTTCTGAATCTTTGTATTTCCCCAAAATGCATTAGAGAAATACTAATGCCCGATATGAAGGTATTAGTAGACAGGGTCTTTGGGAAGTGCTTAAGCCATGAAGGGTGGAGCCTTCATGAATGTGATTAGTTCCTTAAAAAGAGGCTCCAGAAAAATCTTTAACACCTTCCGCCACTTAAGGACACAGAGAAGGTATAGGCTATAAACCAGGAAGAAGGCTCCCACTAGAATGGGACTATACTGACACCTTGACCTTGGACTCCAGCCTGCATAACTGTGAGAATCAAATTTGTTTTTTTATAAACTACCCAGTCTATGGTACTTTGTTATAGCAGTCCAAACAACTAAGACACAAACCCAGATCATCCTCCTAAATACTAAACTAAGATATCTTTAAACAGAAGCACTCATAAAACAAAGTTATTTATTGATCAGTTGATAAAAATGTTGTGACCAGAGGTTCAGAGGAGCCTAACTCCGTACTTCCTCTGGGAGCAGTGAATCACTATTCACTGAATATTCAAGTAGTATTTTGCACTGGTCTCAGCCCATCGATAACAAATGTTGTGGCTGAACCAGCCCTGTGTTCTTATTATGGTTGCAGGACTCACTTTAACAATAACCATCAGCAAAGTTTAAAAAGATACGGGTTTATTACTTATAAGACCTGGAAATTACACAGCACCCCTGGGATCACATAGAGGTCTTGGGCAGAGAGTGGCAGAGTGCATGGATCTGGAGCGCTGCTTTTATTGGGGTCAAGGATGGGAGCCTTGAGTTTACTGGGCTCACTCTTTACTGGTGAATTTAAAACATAAAAGCAAGAACTTAAAGCACTGGAATAATAAACAAACCCAATGGTCAGTTACTAAAATCAACCAACATCTTTAGAACAAAGCAGTCTCTGTGAGGGGAGGCAGCCTGGCGCTTTAGTCCTTATGGCTGGAAATGTGTTTTATTCCAGATAGGGGGGCTTTGCAGTGGATGCCTAGGTAATCAAAGCTTAAGTCAAACAATAGCACTCCAAAAAAAGAAAAGAAAAGAAATAAAGAAAGAATAAAACAAATATCAGGGCTTACACTACTTACACCATGGGGAGACTCTATAGAACATCACTACCAAAATTAATGAGAATAGACTATATAAACACAAAAAGCAAATGTGAGCATCTTGGGACTTGCTCAGTCATTCCGAGGCCCAAGGGTGTCTACATCCTGTGCACTCATATTCCACCTATGACATGACAGCGGGCAGCAACACAATGATTAGTAAGATCAGTTTCAGCACATTTAGAACACCATAATGCTGGACATGTTTTCTTTTTTCTAAGTCTCTTTAATTGTGGAAATACCTACCCCCCACCCCATAGGCAATAGTAATTGAAAAACTTTGTTCCCAAAAATTATATTCAGCTTCATATTTCAAAGTACATAGACTCTTACTGATATCATATTTTAAAAAATACACCAAAATAAATTACTTCCTAAAATATGGTACATGAAAACTACTTACTATGAACTCTATTTCTTCTCATTTATCAAAATGTTGTCCTTTTCTAGACATAAGCAGCTGGCAGTACTGTTTTCCCAGGAGTGTACAAGCAGAACATGATCTGAAGCCACATAAAAAATAAATGTACTTATCCAAGTGGAAAATATTGCAAGTGCATATGTTATTTATAACACCAATTAGTTCTTGAGTCAACAAATATGATAAATTATTTTGGAAGGAACACATCTTTAGAGGCTAGACATAAAAACATAAATCCAAAAGAAAATCTTCCTAGATTGATCTGAGTAATTCAGTCCACAAGAGTTATTTTATTTGAAATATCCATGAGTATATGTTGCAGAAACTAGAATTGCTTTGTTTTCTTGTATGTCATAAATCCTTCTCTTTCTGTGAATAAACAAAATGGTCAAGGAAGAAATTTTATTTTAGGTATTCAATTTTTTTTCTAATTTTATCCTCATGAAAAACATGCAATTAGATTTCCAGATAAGGGATGTGATCCTTAAAGAACCTAAGACATTTGATCACAGCACCAAATGGAAAGTATAATGCTGAAATCCATGATCATTTCTTCCAGAACACAAAATTTGCATTTGTCTTACTGATGCAGATTACCCTGGAATGCACTGAAATTCAAGAGTTACAGTTGGATAGTTAACTTTCATTATAAAGCACAGTACTCTGAAATTGAATTATATTTGATGAAGTATTTCAAATAATTCCTTCTTGTGACACTTTAACTTTCCAAACATATCTTTAATCTAAAGAGTATTAACATAAGAGTTAACATTAACATGTTACTATTTAAATTTACTGATTTAATCAGATATATTTAATCAACTTTTTATTTGAATATTTAATTGAAATTATTTTGGTTAACATTCTGGATCAACTAGAGAGGAGTTAAACTGCTACAGATTGAGTTTGTGAAGGAGGAAGACTTTTCATTACTTTAGGTTCTTTAGCCTGGTCTAATAATCAAATAGACATGAGACAGATAAACAAGAGAAAATAACCAAACTTAATTGCACACATACATATGGAAATTCCATATGCATGAGAGGTTCAGAGACAGAAAGGGAAAGTGAGGTTTATATGACATTCTGAGTTGAGGATGACATAAGGCACCTTGGGGCTTCAGAAAGGAGGAAGTTCATTCACAAGACTGTAAGAAGAGCAGATGTTTAGTAATTAGAAGTTTGCCCTGTCCTATTGATAAATCATAAAAGTTGTTTCTGGTGACAACTGTTATTGTGGGCGAGGCCCCTAATTAAAATTCTTTAAGGAAGAGGTAAAAGTTTCTTGTGAGCTCACAGGGCCTTTCTCGGATTGCCTTCAGCTCAAAATGATTCACATGTCGAAGTGGCACATCTTGGGAAGGCCAGTTCTCAACTCCTTCAAGTCCATGCACTCAGGAAATGATTTGTTTACATCCAGAGTGGCTGTTAGTTCATTTATCTTCAAAAATTATTTTCACACTAAAAATAACTTTTAAAAGATGACATACTCAAAACTGAGGGTTTGAAAAAAATTTAGTGCCTTGTTATGCCATGCAAAATATATAGTTATGAAAGTAAGATTGAGAAGAAAAATTAATACTTTGAATTTATATGTTTAATATACATGGAGTGAACAGAAGAAGGAATAGAGAATAGATAAAAAATAACAAGAAAGTATTAAAAGGGTTATCTCAACTCAATAGAATTTTTTATGATTTTTCTCTTTATGTGTTCTTCCAATTTCAAATTTTTCTCACATATGTATGAATTACATCTATGCAAAAAAGTGTAAATCTTTAAAACTTTCAACTCTTTGAGTAACAACAAATCTGTTTTCACACACACACACACACACACACACACACACACACACACACACAGGCTATGAGAAAAGCTCAAATCCTCTTAACAAGGCACATGGCATTTCTTGACTGGATGGTGGTTTATTTCTCATGGGAAGGTCCATATTTCCATGAGTAAAGGTAGTGGCTGGAACATAAACAATAGACTTAGAGCTGAAAAGCAAAAATATTATTCACAGGTACTGCTTAGTTATTCAGTAGGTAGCCTAAGTGTGTGCAGAAGGGTCAAACATTTTGAGAGGGGAAACAAAATTGAAATTTAATATTTTGGTAAAAATATCACTTAATGGAAAGTTTCCTGACAATTATTTTCCAGTTGGTATATTTTTATATCACACATACCCATGGAAGGCACTTACGTGTTTTCAGTGAAAGGTCCTGTAAAAGTTGGATGCCAGTGCTGTTCTTGTTGTCTGCTCTATGAAGGACAAACAGAGAGGCGGGCGGGCGGGGTGGGGGGTGGGGGGTGGGCAGTAATGAAAAAAAGCAGGTTGCTTGGGAAAATGATGACAGAAAGGAGGAAGAAAAGTGAGGCTGGTCAGCCAACAAAGTTCTGAGTTGTGAAGCCACTCTTGGACTTGATGTTTTTATCTCAAAGAAGTATATGAAAATGCTTCTCACTGTAGCACAGACATTTCTCTTGGTTTCACCTGCCATAACAGCTGTTTCTCTATGAACACTTGTTTTATATGCATTCCTTTGATATAACACAGGTAGTCAGTATACTTCTCCAGGTCCTATTCAGCATAGTTCTTCTTCATTACAACTGACAGGTAGGGAAACCTAATGTGTGACTTGAAGAATACTTAACAAGATGAGGAAATCATATAGGTCTTGAGGAGACAGAAAATAATTTTCCTCCCACCCCACTAAATCCTTCTGAATTGACTAATAACTCAACTAATATGGGACAGACTAACAGGAGAGAAGGACCAAGTTGGTTACATGTGTATATATGGGGATTCCATAAGAATATGAGGCACGAGGAACGATTGTGCAGTTGAGGTTTACATACCATTGTGGATGAAGCAGAGGAGGCAGGAGTCTAGGATTTCAAAAGGAAAATAGGCAATTCACAAGTGGATCAGAAAGAGAAACATGTGGTAAACAAATTCTTGCTAGGCCACTGAGAAAAACCAGACAGAGGTAAGTCTAACAAACAGACTTGCTAGGATCCTCCCTGACTGGCATTCTTAATTCATACATGCTAAACTGAATATGCTAAAGTGAATAGCTCCTTTTCTTTCAGCGGATTTTTCTATCGGAATTCTTTTAGACAGATAAGGGGAAGGGTCAAAGGTTTTATCTGAGTCTTTAATTTTTTTGTTTGTTTGTTTTTAAATAACTAACTTAAAATAATCAATATTGTAAAAGATCTATTTTGGGGTGGCCAACTCGGGCCTTTCTTAGTCTCTAAAGCCTTTTGGGTTGCAGTAAGACTATATCTTTCAGCAACAGCAGTCTCACTTCATCCAGTCCTGGGGGAATATCTTGCTTTACTTTCCAGAATAATGTATACACTTCTCTGCTTTCCAAAATAACGAATCCCTAGAAAATCTTCCATTTCAGTGGGGAAAAAAATGTGTTAAATATTTCTCAGTTCTACCTAACAACTTCACACTTGCTAGAAAGTTTACACTTTAAGGCCAAAGGAGTGGCAGTACACTGGCATCGGTTAGTAATAAATATGGACTGCAATGAGCTATCATTTGGTACGTAGAGACTTAGTTCATAGTTCAAAACTCTTCCCTTTTGCTGTATTTACTTTAATAAAATTACCGAAGAAAGAGATCAAAATTTCTTCTAGAGTAATACTAGAAAAGACATCAATTTCCTATCAATTTTGAAATATCAACTTCATATAATAAATTTTTAAAATTTCTATTGAATTTATTGGGGTGACATTGGTTAATAAGATTATATAGGTTTTATTTGTATAATTCTGTAATATATCATCTGTGTATTGTATTGTGTTCAACACTTAAAATTAAGTCTCTTTCCATCGCTATTTACCCCTCTACCCTTTTCTACTTCCTCCCCACCCCCCTTTGCCTCTGGTAATCACCATAATGTTGTCTGTGTCTGAGTTTCTGGGTTTCTGGTTTTTTTTGTTTAATCCCTGCACCTATTTCACCCAGCCCCTCCCCTCTGACAGTTGTCAGTCTATTCTCTGTATCTATGAGTCTGTTTCTATTTTGTTTGTTAGCTTATTTTGTTTATTAGATTCCACATATAATGAAATTTAAAAGAAACTTGTAGGAAATACCAGGAGTCAATAAACAACTCTCAACTTTTCACTAGAGTGCTGTGTTCTTGCAAGCACACGGATGAGATTTTGAAGAACTTCAATAATAATCCTTTTGAATATCACAGAGCAGCCAGGAATGAAAAATTCAATCATCTAAATTATTTCTTCTCTACTTGCCATCCAAAGAAGGAAGCAAATGGTGTGCAGATAAGTTTATATGATAGTGGGAACCAGAGATGAGGGCATGCCTCTGTCGTGAGAGAAAAATAACTTTGTGATACTTCACAAATCCAAAGACTGTAAGCACTGTGGTATTATTCTACTTTATTTCTCACCAAAATAGCTGTTTAGTATAGAAGAGAAAATGTACTGATACTTGACTTCCTATAATAAATAAATATAAGTTCTGCATAGTGAGAAAGCCAGCCCACAGTGTCAGGATGTTGTGAGTATATGCATTCTTGGGACTTAAAAAATAATGGGTCAATTTTTCTCTTCTTTTTCATCAGTCCATTGATAAGTTGATTTCAGACTGAACTGTGCCACAACCCAATTTCCACTCAATTTCTCAAGAGTGAAGAAAATTGGGTAGTAAATTAAAAAATCCTACCTTTTATATTTGAGAAAATCATAGAGCTTGATAGAATTGTTTGCCTTAAAAGCTTAATTTTATCAATTAAAATAACTAACAATCCTAAGCATATTAGTAAAAAGAACATTTGTTGTGTAGAAATTTAAAATAATATGATGCTGATAGTTCAGTCCATGTCTGCGTTTCCATTCCATTTTGTTTGATTGTAAGAAGTGATAGATAGTAAACAGGTAATACAAATTAGCATGATCAGAGAGTGTTTAGAGGAGGAGGATCTCAAAGATAATATCCAGTGGTGGGTCCAGAATCTTCCAGAAGTCCAATAGAATCACCAACACAAGGGAATGGGAGAGGGCTGGGGGAGTGATGGAGGGGAGAGAGAGAAAATGAGGACATAAATAAAAAGATAATTGTGAAAAAGAAAATACTGAAGGAAAAGCAGGAGAGCCTGGAAGATTTATTGGAGAAGCCTAACATAGCTATGGGAAGTCTTTTATTAAAAATAAAATAAAATAAAATAAATCTAAGACTTGTTCCTGGACTTCAAGGTGTTCCTATGGCCAGAATTTGTCACCAGGTCGGGGCTTTCTCCATCCATGAAGGAGGCTGAAAACCAGGGTAATCTTCCTTCCAAGTCTGGGAAAAAAGAAGTTTTAAGAAGTTCCCTGGACCACCCAATTCCTCTCCTTTCGCGTTCAAAGTGATTCAAGTATTGTTGGTAAAAATAATTTTCAGTACATTTTACCTCTCTCTTCACACCACTCTCTTGTGAGATCTGCCTGTGTCTCATCAAGGTGGAAAGGTTGGAGTGCAGCCGTAATTGCTTGTTCTCTTCAGGACATCAAGGAGCTCGAGGAAGAGACCTCACTTTTCTAGGTTAGCAAAGTGCTTTGTCTATTTAAGGAAAAGTTTTGAATTTTTTTTTTTTTTTTTTTATTAATTTATTTTTGTTACAGAGGTTTCTCCTTTTTTTCCCCATTGACACCCTCCTCCCCATCCCCCCACCCTGTCCCCAGCCTTGTTGTCCATGTCCATCACTTATGCATACATGTGCATAAGTTCTGTGGTTCATCTCCTCCCTCCCCCCCACCCCCTCTCCTGAGGGGTGTCAGTTTATACCCTACTTCCACTTCTCTGGGTCTACCCTGTTCCTCAGACTGCTATGTTCATTATATTCCACAAATAAGTGAGATCATGTGATATTTGTCTTTCTCTGCTTGGCTTGTTTCGCTTAGGATAATACTCTCGAGGTCCCTCCACGTCGTCTCAAAGGATAAGAGATCTTTCTTTCTTACAGCTGCATAGTACTCCATTGTGTATATGTACCACAGCTTTTTTATCCATTCATCCACTGATGGACACTTGGGCTGTTTCCAGATCTTAGCTATTGTAAATAGTGCTGCTATGAACATGGGGGTACATGTATTTTTTCTGATTGGTGTTTCAGGCTTCTTAGGGTATATTCCTAGAAGTGGGATCACTGGGTCAAATGGCAATTCAATTTTTAATTTTTTGAGGTAACACCATAGTGTTTTCCACAGTGGCTGCACCAGTCTGCATTCCCACCAGCAGTGTACTAGAGTCCCCTTTTCTCCACACCCTCGCCAACACTTGTTGTTTAATGATTTGTTGATGGCGGCCATTCTGACAGGTGTGAGGTGATACCTCATTGTTGTTTTCATTTGCATCTCTCTGATGATTAATGATGTTGAGCATTTCTTCATGTGTCTCTTAGCCATTTGTATGTCCTTTTTGGAGAGGTGTCTATTTAGTTCCTCTGCCCATTTTTTAATTGGGTTCTTTGTCTTCCTTTTGTTGAGTTGTATGAGCACTCTGTATATTTTGGAAATTAACCCCTTATCTGATGTGTCATTGGCAATTATGCTCTCCCATGGAGTGGGTTCCCTATCTGTTTTGATGGTTGTTTCTTTTGCTGTGCAGAAGCTTTTGAGTTTGATGTAGTCCCATGTGTTCATTTTTTCCTTTGTTTCTGTTGCCTTAGGTGATGTATCAGTGAAGATTCTACTGCGTATGATGTCCGAAATTTTGTTGCCTACATTTTCTTCTAGGATTTTTATGGATTCACGAGTCACATTTAAGTCTTTTATCCATTTTGAGTTTATTCTTGTGTGTGGTGTAAGTTGATGGTCTAGTTTCATTTTTTTGCATGTAGCTGTCCAATTTTCCCAACACCATTTATTAAAGAGGCTATCTTTACTCCATTGTATGCTCTTGCCACCTTTGTCAAATATTAATTGAGCATAATGTCTTGGGTCAATTTCCGGATTCTCTGTTCTGTTCCACTGGTCTATATGCCTGTTCTTGTGCCAGTACCAGGCTGTTTTGATTACAGTGGCTTTGTAGTATAAGCTGATATCCGGTATTGTGATCCCACCTACTTTGTCCTTCTTTTTCAAGATTGCTGTGGCTATTCGGGGTCTTTTTTGGTTCCATATGAACTTTTGAAATATTTGTTCTAGTTCTGTGAAATATGTCACTGGTATTTTGATGGGGATTGCATTGAATCTATAGATTGCTTTGGGTAATATGGACATTTTAATGATGTTAATTCTTCCAATCCATGAACAAGGTATGTGTTTCCATTTTTTTATATCTTCCTCTATTTCTTTTTTCAATGTCCTGTAGTTTTCTGCAAATAGGTCCTTTACTTCTTTGGTTAGGTTTATTCCTAGGTATCTTAATTTTTTTGCCGCGATGGTAAATGGTATTGTTTTTTTAGTTTCTCTTTCCGTGAGTTCGTCATTGGTGTATAAGAATGCCATTGATTTCTTGACATTAATTTTGTATCCTGCTACTTTGCCAAATTCATTTATTAAGTCTAGTAGATTTTTGATGGAGTCTTTAGGGTTTTCTATATATAATATCATATCGTCTGCGAATAATGATAGTTTCACTTCTTCCTTTCCAATTTGGATTCCTTTTATTTTTTCTTCACGTCTGATTGCTGTGGCTAAGACTTCCAGTACTATGTTAAATAAGAGTGGCGAAAGTGGGCATCCCTGTCTTGTTCCTGTTCTTAAGGGAAATGTTTTTAGTTTTTGCCCATTGAGTATGATGTTGGCTGTAGGTCTTTCATATATGGCCTTTATTATATCAAGATATGATCCCTCTACTCCCAAATTGCTGAGCGTTTTTATCAGGAATGGGTGCTGGATTTTGTCGAATGCTTTTTCAGCATCTATTGATATGATCATGTGGTTTTTATCTTTCATTTTGTTTATGTGGTGTATCACATTTATTGATTTGCGAATGTTGAACCAGCCTTGCATCCCTGGGATGAATCCCACTTGGTCATGGTGAATAATTTTCTTGATGTATTGCTGGATCCGATTTGCTAGTATTTTGTTTAGGATTTTGGCATCTACATTCATCAGGGATATTGGCCTGTAGTTTTCTTTCTTTGTAGTGTCTTTTTCTGGTTTTGGAATTAGGATTATGCTGGCCTCATAAAACGAGTTTGGAAGTCTTCCTTCTTCTTGAATTTTTTGAAATAGGTTGAGGAGAATGGGTGTTAGTTCTTCTTTGAATGTTCGGTAAAACTCCCCCGTGAAGCCATCTGGGCCTGGGCTTTTGTTTGCTGGGAGAGTCTTGATTACATCTTCAATTTCCTCAGCTGTTATTGGTCTGTTCAAGTTTTCTATCTCTTCCCGGTCCAGTTTTGGGAGACTATGTGTTTCTAGAAATTTGTCCATTTCACTTAGATTGTCGAATTTGTTGCCATATAAATGTTCATAGTATTTGCTAATGATCCTTTGTATTTCTGTGGTGTCAGTTGTTACTTCTCCTCTTTCATTTCTGATTTTGTGTATTTGGGTTCTCTCTTTTTGTTTCTTGGTGAGTCTAGCTAAGGGTCCATCAATCTTGTTTATCTTTTCAAAAAACCAGCTCTTTGTTTTATTGATCCTTTGAATTGTTTCTCTGGTCTCTATGTCGTTTATTTCTGCTCTGATCTTTACTATTTCCTTCCTTCTATTTGCTCTGGGGTTTTCTTTTTGTTTGCTTTCTAGTTCTTTAAGTTGTGAGGTTAGATAGTCTATTAGAAATTTTTGTTGATTCTTGAGGTGGGCCTGTAGTGCTATGAACTTCCCTCTCAGAACTGCTTTCGCTGCATCCCATAGATTTTGTGTTGTTGTGTGTTCATTTTCGTTGGTTTCCAGGAAGTTTTTAATTTCTTCCTTGATCTCCTCGGTGACCCATTCATTGTTTAATAACATGCTATTTAGCCTCCATGTATTCAAATGTAGTTGCATGTTCTTTTTCCAATTGATTTCTAGTTTCATGCCATTGTGATCTGAGAAGATGCTTGATATGATTTCAATCTTCTTGAACTTGTAGAGGCTTCGTTTGTGTCCTAACATGTGGTCTATCTTTGAGAATGTCCCATGTGCACTTGAGAAGAATGTGAATTCTATAGTTTTGGGGTGCAATTCTCTGTAAATATCTATTAAATCCATTTGGTCTAGTGCTTCGTTTAGAGTCTCTGTGTCCTTGTTAATTTTTTGTCTAGAGGATCTATCCAGTGATGTCAGCGGGGTGTTGAAGTCCCCTGTTATGATTGTATTGCTGTCAATTTCTCCTTTGAAGTCCTCCAGCAGATTTTTAATATATTTTGGTGCTCCTATATTCGGTGCGTATATGTTTACCAAGGTTATATCTTCCTGTTGGATAGATCCTTTCAATATTATATAGTGACCTTCTTTGTCTCTAGTAATGGCTTTCGTTTTGAAATCTATTTTTATCAGATATGAGTATTGCTACCCCAGCTTTTTTTTCCTTTCCATTTGCTTGGAAGATTTTTTTCCATCCCTTCACTTTCAGCCTATGTGAGTCTTTTGTTGTGAGGTGGGTCTCTTGTAAACAGCATATATATGGGTTATGCTTTCTTATCCAATCCGCTACTCTGTGTCTTTTTATCGGAGCATTCAATCCATTTACATTTAAGGTGACTATTGATATGTACTTATTTATTGCCATTTTTGTTCAGTGTGGTTCTACTTTCCTTCCTATTTCTTCTACTAATTACAGCAGTCCTTTTAACATTTCTTGCAGTGCTGGTTTGGTGCTAATGTATTCCCTTAGCCTTTTTTTGTCTGAGAAGCTCTTTATTTGACCTTCTATTTTGAATGACAGCCTTGCTGGGTAGAGTAGTCTTGGATTCAGATTCTTGTTTTTCATGACCTTGATTACTTCATGCCATTCCCTTCTGGCCTGTAGTGTTTCTGTTGAGAAGTCAGCTGATAGCCTGATGGGGGTTCCTTTGTAGGTAACCTGTTGCTTTTCTCTTGCTGCCTTGAGGATTCTCTCTTTGTTTTTAATTTTTGGCATTTTAATTACTATGTGTCTTGGTGTGGGCCTGTTTGGATTCTTCTTACTTGGGACTCTCTGTGCTTCTTGAACTTGAATACCTTCTTTCTTCACCAAATTAGGGAAGTTTTCTGTCATAATTTCTTCAAATATATTCTCCAACCCTTGCTCATTTTCTTCTTCTTCAGGGACTCCAATTATGCGAATATTATTACGTTTCCAGTTGTCCCACAATTCTCTTAAGCTGTCTTCCTGTTTTTTCATTGTTTTTTCCTTTTGGTTTTCTGATTGGTTGATTTTTTCTACCCTGTCTTCTAATTCACTGATCTGGTCCTCAGCTTCCTCTACTCTGCTGTTTAGTCCTTCCAATGTGTTCTTTATTTCTGCTATGTCATTCTTCATTTCTTCTTGCTGCTGCTTCATTTCTTCTTGCTGCTTCTTCATTTCCACTTGGTTGGTTTTCAGTGTTTCTATGTCTTTGCTCATGGTGTGGATGTCTTCACTCAAGGTGTTGATGTCCTTACTCATGCTGTTGAGCTTCCTCAAGATCATGGCTCTGAATTCTAGCTCTGTTAACTTACTTAGTTCCGTTTCATTTATCTCATCTTCGGTAGAGGTCTCTTGTTCTTTCATTTGGGCTCTGTTTCTTTGTTTCCCCATTTTGGCTATCTCAGTGGTTTTTGGAGCCTGCCAAATCTTCCTGTGGATGTTGGTGTTCTGTTGTTTGTGGCTCCCTCTACTGGGTTTGGATGAGCGTGGGAGGACCCACGTTAAACAGCACCCTGGAGTCTTACTTTCCAGGGTATATTTGCAAGCCCAGCAAAGGTTAAGTTATCCTCTAGCTTTTTGCCTAGAGGCTATTAGTTGTGGTTGCTTGTAGAGCCTTGGGTTTTCAGTTGAATGAAAACCTCCCTCAGGTGTTCAGTGTGAGAGGATTTCCAGGGGGTAGGGCAGATGCTAGTAGTTAATGAGCCTCAGTTTGCATTTCAATGGCCCTCTAGGGTGTGAATGGTTCTCCGAGGGAGGGGCTGCAGCCTCTCCCCAGAGCCCTGGGGTGGAGTAAGACGACCAGGCCACAGTCCTGGGTGGCCGCAACTCAGCAAAAACTCTGAGCGCCCTCCAAATCCCAGGTGTCCCCACTCAGTTCCAGTCCAGTCCGCCCTCCCTCTGCCTGAGCCCAGGTGAGTGGCTGCGGCTATTTTAGCACTCTGTCCCGGCCCCGCGCGGTGGAGCTGGCGCGGACTTCAGCGCTCTCTGCCCCGTCCCCGCGCGGTGCAGCTGGCGCGGACTTCGGCGCTCTCTGCCCCGTCCCCGCGCGGTGCAGCTGGCGCGGACTTCGGCGCTCTCCGGCCCGTCCCCGCGCGGTGCAGCTGGGGCGGATTTCGGCGCTCTCCACCCCGTCCCCGCGCGGTGCAGCTGGCGCGGATTTCGGCGCTCTCCGCCCCGTCCCCGCGCGGTGCAGCTGGCGCGGATTTCGGCGCTCTCCGCCCCGTCCCCGCGCGGTGCAGCTGGCGCGGATTTCGGCGCTCTCCGCCCCGTCCCCGCGCGGTGTAGCTGGGGCGGATTTCGGCACTCTCTGCCCAGTCCCCGCGCGGTGCAGCTGGCGCGGATTTCGGCACTCTCTGCCCCGTCCCCGCGCGGTGCAGCTGGCGTGGATTTCAGCACTCTCTGCCCCGTCCCAGCGCGGTGGAGCTGGCGCCACTCCAACCCCGAGGGCGGGCGCTGCTCCGGCTAAGGGGCTAAGGCCGTTGCTGTCCGTGGGTTCCCAGCCCCCCTCTCGCGCCCTCGCAATCCTACCAGGATCGAGTCAGTGTCCCTGGTTGTATCGTCCTTGCAAGCTGCTTTTCTGTTGCTTTTTCCCGACGATTTGTCCTTATTTTAGTTGTAATTCCAGTTTGGTCCTGGGAGATGGTCTGTGTAGCTTCCATTCACTCCGCCGCCATTTTTCCGCCCCCGGAAAAGTTTTGAATTTAAAAACAGATGGAATTCTGTTTCAATTGTGAATATATATATAATTTTTTTAATGCATTTGCTCTCAATTTTTGTTAATTTATTTTTTCAATGAATTTATGAAGAAAAAATTCTGGGACACTAACTGTGTTCAGGGCTCGGTCAATAAAATTGATTATCTAGATACCAGCCTCTTTTTCAAAGAGGAAAAAAACATTAAACAACTAAATATATTAAGTATGCATACATGAATGTATGTGTGTGTGTGTAAAATTCCAAAATGGAGGTTTTAAAAGAAAGTTGAATTAATTCAAAGGGATATTAACAGAAAATTAAATTAACTGATGATAACATATGAAAGTTGGGAGCTTGTTTGGATGGTAGAAAAAAATTCCAGGTAGAATATAAAACAGTTACTAAATACTGTGCACAAGTGGAGGGGACTCAGAGGTGGGCCTGGGAGTTCTAGGGTAGGTCATCAGTAGTACCCACTAAAACAAGATCTGCTTGCTCTGAATCAAGAAGCCCTACGTACGTTTTGTGGACGGCAACATGCTGTTCTCTATTAAAATGAGCGTATTTGATAAAGTGTCCAACAAATTTGAATGCTTAGTATTTTCCCTAAGTTTTCACACTATAATGAGTAAATCAAAGCGGCAGTTTTATTTTTTACTTTAAAAAAATATTTATAACTAGACAAATGTTATCTTGGAACGGGATTAACTTGTTTTGAACCTAGGGTGGTTAATCAAGATCATATGGAGAAATTCGTACACACTAATTAAAAAGAGACTGATAGTTAAACATGATGTAAAATCTGTTAACATATAAAATTGGCATCCATTATCTTATATAAAAATTTTAAATGAAATAAGAATGAATTAAGACTTTTAAATCTTACAATTATTTACTCTACCATTGATTCAAAAATAATTGAGCCTTTATTAAGTGCCTTATTAAGCTCCTTTCTTGTCATTGGACACAAAGAAGCATGCTAGAGCCAGTTCATACTGGCTTGTGGCGGCCGAATGTGACATCTCTTTCCCACCCCATGTTCAGTGCACTAACATTTGTAGCTTGCCAATGGCCAGGGTGGAAGCATTACACCATGGTAATGGGCAAGTCTAGGCTTTTTTTCTTCTACCAGAGAGCCAAGTTTTCAATATCTTCTAGCATACCACTGGATACATATCAGCCAACATGACAGAACAGGACAGAGTTATTCTGAAGCCTGTCTTCTACTGGAGGGACATGTTAATTAATTAATTAATTAGCTTTAATTAATTGATGTTGAGAAACTTGAATTTAAATCCAGATATGCACATATGGCTACTTACTACCATATTGGACAGCATACATTTATATGAAGGAAAATGTTAGAAGAGCTTTCCAGATGGGAACATGAAGAGCAAACACTCTAAGGCAGGAATCAGAGTGGAACACTCTAGAAAACATAAGGTAAATGTGGTAGAATCTTAGTGTGAGAGAAATATCATCTGAGATGAGGTGAGAACAGTTGGCTGTGCAGTTTGAAGGCTCGTTTAGGTTCTGCACGACTGCTTCTGGCAGCTGTATATCAAACTTTACCTTTAAAAGTTAGAAAGAATTTATTTCCTTCAAATGGGACATACTAAGCACCACTAAGAATTCAAGTTGCTTTACTCTATTCTGATGCAAAATGTATATAAAAATGATTTATAAGACGCAGAGATCGAAAATAAATAGTGCCTCAGGAAAATAAACTTATTTATTATGTATAATACTAATAGTAAAAATTTTGTTACAATGGCATTTATCTTATTAAATGAGTTTCACAGTCTTGTGAAATGTTGTTAATTCTCATTTTGTAGGTGAATCTACAGTTCAAGGAGATTAAAAAAATTGTTTATGCTCATGAAAGAAACTGGGGTGGGGAGAGGATTTCTCTCCGGCTTTCTGGAATACAAAACATATGAACATAGTGGATAGAAATGAGAAAATATAATTACAAATATAATTGCAGATCAACCATTATAGATTAAATAAATATCTTGATTGATAGATGATAGACAAACAGATAGACAGACTGACCCTGACATTATATTAGCCATTGGATGAGAGAGAAAAAAATTAAAGCTTATGAAAGATTAATTAATAATCAATTTCTGCCTATAACAAGAAATTTAGTGGCATATCCTGTTACATAGGAAGAACAGGTAACAAGCCGTTATTGATGCTGATTAGTTCTCAGAAAGAATAAACATGAAGTTTATTCATTGAAAATTGTCTTTTAAAGGGTTAGTATCAGCTTGAATATGAAAACACTTAACAGAATATTAACAGTGGAACCTAAGTTGAAGGCTATATAAAGGGCTGAGAGAAAAAAATGAGTGTGGTCTGCGTGCACAATGACTTTGGCTATGAAAGTAATTATTAATGGATTGTTGGATAAGAGGAATTTAGGAGATGGAAGAAATTATTATATTCTTATTATTTCAGTATTTTTTTCCTAAGATATAGTAATAAATTTTGAGATCATTTAAAAGATGTATGGGCTTCTAATTTGAAATTTTAATTCCCAAAGACCCATAGTGGTACATGGTGGGAAAATAACTTATGCATTATTAGGAACTTCCATTATTTTTTAAAAGGAAAGCTTTATAAAAAAAAAAAAACAAAAACAACTGCATTTAAAATCACTTTTACAGATGAGCTACTTTGAACATAGTCATGTTGCTTTAAAATGGGACTAACTAATCATAAATAAAAATCATAACACTAATTGAATTAAATAAGCATAATCTACCTTACAGGTAAATTCCTGTGGGTTCTATTAGTTAAAAGTAAACAAAAATTAATTTGGTAGATTTACTATTTTTCTGCTAATATCAGTGAAAAAAAGTCAACATGTGTAATAAAATGTAAAATTTACTTTGCAAAATCATCCTTTTTGTATATAAATCATTGTAAAAGCATTCCCATCTTTCAATGCTAGTTGTATTCTTGATTAATATTGTTTTTTAATAATTAAAGGACTTTTATTTTACTGTTATTCCATATAGAACCTCATTGCAATTGACTATTTAAGTGACCTTTGTATATATAAAAACAAAACAAAACAAATCACAAGGTTGTGTAAAATATACTTTCTCACTATTTTACCTGGATTAAGCCAAGATATTCCTCAACAGTGGTTTTCCGTTCAAAACACTGAAAGTGTAAAAAAATTAAGTTATTATTTATAGTCCTCACTTAATTCCAAAATAAAATGACAGGCAAGGATGGTTAAAGTTAAGACTCTGTTGATCGGAACTCTGGTTAATAACAGTACTTGCTCAGTTGCTTATAAATGAAGATTATTGTTATAATAAAAGTATTTGCTTATGAAGTTAACATTCTACTTAATTTATTTTTTTCTGTAGATCTAATTGGGGTTAATCTTCTCAAATCTGAAATGAGAAGTTTGACGTAGTCAAGATCAAGTATTTTTCAGTCAATTTTAGGGTACTTTCTTACTCTCTGTGGCTATTAATTCATTAATTTGAAAATAATAGACAGTTGGCAGATGATAGAGGTAATACTTTGCAAATACTAGATTGATTTCCTCTATTTTAATATAGATATTTAATTCTTTATATGTCTTTAATTGCTGTTTTGGTTTTTGAGATATCTCTTTTAAAAATAGTTTTACCAAAAAAGAAATGAAATTCTATTACAGTACTAGTAATAGTAAGTTAGAGAACTTTAAGTTACTACAAATCATATTGCAGCATAGAAAAGTATCAAGGTTTCTCAGGTTAATGCTGATGAATAGTCCTTTATGATAATGAACAGCACAGCATTTCTTGCCTTCAGTAAGTGCTTGTGTCATGTCTGAAAAAAATAGGCAGTGACAAAGGTGTATTAGTGCAATATCTAAGCCATGGTCATTGTCGCAGGATATCAAACATGTTATTGAGGCCAAATCTGGATAACAGGTTGCCTGGCCAAGTTCTGTGTTTTCCTTTCCCAGAATTTGTTCCGAGAAACCATCATCTGGCTTTTATCTAAAAACAGCATCCCAACAGCCTGCTTTCCCAGTAATCTTTGTCCAGACTTTGAATAATCTTCTATTCCCAGCTGTGCCTTATGACCCTTACTATGCCTGGGGACTATCTTCACCTGAACATCAGGGTGTGTCTGAAATCTAGAATACAGTACAGGAGGAAGCTCTGGACACAAGAGTCGTTCTCCAAGACGAAAAGAGGAGTGGCTGGTGAACATGAAAAAGTAAAAAGACTAAGCTCTCAAGAATGAGGAAACAATAACTTAGTGAGATCAAGTTCAGTCTGCATGAATATTTTAGGTCTTTTTCACTAATGGAGATCTTTTAGGCAGTGATCGTCGATGCACAATGGAGCAGTAAATAAAAATTTTTTTCCCATAATGAAATAATATGAAGAACTTGGGGAAAGAACAAAAAGTATAAAATTCAGTTTGCTTCATTTTAAATACATATAAAAAACCTCAAGTCCAAAGTCCAAAATTTCACTTTGAAAAATGATTCAATGTTTTTGATTGGTGAAATACATAATCATTCATGCAATAATTATTTTTCACAGCTATAAAACATTCAGAAGTCATTTTATAATAATATCGTACTATGTGGTTATATTTGGAATCTTAGCTCTAGATCTAAAAATGTTATTATCAAAATATTTATGTCCTAGTTACCTAAGTCCTTATCAAAATTCTTCATATATATTGCTATTTAAATTTTTATTTTATATGTTTACAGGTGATCTATTCAATGAGGAAAGTTTAAAATGAATTTTTATGATATATAAGTTATCTATGATTTTAAAATATTTCTCAGAGAACATAAGCTAAATACTGGAGCATTTTTATGCTTTCTCAAAGGTAGTAAGGAAATTGCATACTGTGGATGTTTGACATTGTTTTCTACAAAGTATGGAGACAATATTAGAATATAAACACCTTATAAAAACAGTCAAAATCTATGATGACATTAACCATTTTGTTATTGCATTACGTATGTGTATCCAAATAGATTAGAACATATGTTTTCTTTGTGGTAAAAAATAATCTAAAATGTTAGTGTTTCATAATCAAATTCTACAATATCCAAAGTTTTTATAACATCTGTTGCTACACAAAATGCAATACAATCAAACCTTGGTTCTCTAACATCTCCAACCTCGAACAATTCGGTTTTTAACCAAGTTGTTCATGGAAACAATGTCTAGGTTAATGTTGGGTGTGAACTTTTCCTGTTGATACATCAGCATGATGAAAAGCATCTCTCAGGCCACAAAGAAAGAAGAGAATGTGCCAATATGAGTCAGTTTACAGCTAAACCTTGTCTTGTTAACATCTCAGGAAATTTTGCTGTGAATATTTTTGTGTTTTTTGTTGCTTTTGGTGCTAGCAAAATGGACAATTAGCACAATTTTATAACATAAAGAGGCTCTGACCGGTTTGGCTCAGCGGTTAGAGCATTGGCCTGTGGACCAGAGAGTCCCGGGCTTGGTTCCCGTTAAGGGCATGTATCTCAGTTGCAGTTTGTCCCAGCCAGGGTTGGGGTCGTGTGAGTGGCTGCCAGTCGATGTGTCTCTCTCACATCAATGTTTCTCTCTCTCTCTCTCCCTCTCTCCCCCTCTCTCCCTTCCCCTCTATCTCAAGATAAATGCAAAAATGTCCGCGGGTGAAGATAAAAAAAAAAAAAAAAAGAGTGTTAATATTGCTGAAGGTGTGAAAGAAACAATGATCAAGGCAACTGAAGAGGGAGAAAAACTGTTGTCGATTTAGATAAACAAAAAGCAGTCAGCCAATGACCAGTGACAGCATTTCGGAGGCAATATGTGAAAAAGCGAAGGTGCTGCATACTGACCTCCTGAAGGACACCCTTGCACGGATGGGGTGCTGAAAGTGATTCGCTTAAGGCTAGTTCAGGGTGGGTTGATACATTTAAGAAAAGAAGTGTTTGTTTATAGACTAAACAGTGCATTAGACATCTACTATATATAAGAAAGTTTAAAACAGGGAATCATTTGGGAGTCTGGAATGACTTAATTCAATTTACATTATTTCTAATGAAAAACAAATGATTTAGTTTTTATACAAATCGCTTCTTGAACAGCCTTTGGAATGAATTAAGTACGAGAACCAAGGTCCCACTGTGATGCTTTACTAAATGCTAAATTTCTCTTTAGATCAAATTTAAAAATTGCAATACATATTCTGTGGCCAAAAGAAAAAGAGCATAGTGTAGTGTACTATCTGCTTAGTTGTAATTGTGTTCAATGAATAAATTAATCTGAAATAAAGTTTTTAGGACTTAGAGGTTAATCATTTGTAAACAATTGACACTGAATTTTAGTTGAAGTCAGTAAAGCACAATGAAAACATTCAGCCAAAGGACTGTCTGCCTCCTTCTCTTTAATGACCATTGGATGCCAGAGTAGTGGTTTCTTCACAGATAGATCCTCAGTGATGTTATGTGACTAATAGTTGATGGGATAGTTAGTGGGGCTTAGAATCTCCTATCTAACAGGCCAATAACCCCAGTAGCCATAGCTGTTCCCTTCACTCACGTGCATATGGTTAGCATTCTGTGCCATGGAATGCTCCAAAGAACTGCATAGAACAGGGTACTTATTCACCCCGTATTCCCAGCAATCGTTCAGAATGTGGAAATAGAAAGCACAAAATCAATTTATAAGTATGTGAATGAATAAATAAATGATTATGGATGTAATTAGTACCATTAGTTTGACAAAATTCATATCTACAATGGTCCATAACAATAGACTTTTAGAATTGTAAATTTTAAAGTCATACTGCAATTAATAAAAATTACCTTTTCAGTTATGTTGACTAAACAACACGCAATTATTATATTACATTATGAAAATTCCTAGCAAGTAAATTTCAGATTCAGATTCAAATTTGTTAGGTATATTGATGAAATAGTTACAATATCACTTTATGAAAGGTGTCATGATATGTTACTTATCACATTTAACTCATGTAAATTTCTTCTACTGCTGTTTATAGCAGGGCCAAGCAATGCATGTTTCACACTGCATATACAAGCAATTAATGCAATTTTTGAATGGTATATAAGGGCAAATAAAGACTGTACAACTAGGATAAAGTCTGTATGTATAGCAATGACTACACCTGGAGTTTTCACATGATAACAAAAAAGAAATGTGTTCTCCACACAAGAAATACATTAGTAAAATGGAAATAACATACTAATTATGAAAGCAGAATTTTTAAATGATTGATTTACCTCTTAAATTATGAAAAATGCATGTTTCTCAGTTTAAGTAAAACATGAATCTGAGTATCCTTTGTGAAGACAAAAGTTAAGCATAAAAACTTACCTCTCAAGTTAACTACTGAACTACTCTTTTGAGCTCTGCATCTCCCAGGTGTCCATGAACATCTATAAAAACTAAATAAAAATAAGTTTTATCTATAGAAACAAGGTACAGAATGTATATATACTAAAAAGGAGGTGTTATTGGACAACTTCTTCGGGGAGTAATTTGCAAAACCCAGCACAAATGTTTTGTCTACCCTTCACCTATTCTGATTATGTGTAAATCTGAAAGCTATTTGACTTAATGTCATTAAATGTATTTAGCAATATCTTGTTTTGTGCAGCTATGTTGGCTTTAAGAATTTGGCATTGAAGACAAAAAAAATTGAATAGAAATTTATAAAACTAAATTATGTGTTTACATTTATAATACAGTGGTTCTGATTTTAAAATTCACTTCTAAACAAAATAATTAAGCTTAAATTATGAATGTTAACATTTTAATTTGGAAAAACACCTACACAATAAAAAGGAAAAATTTTAAATTGAAGAATCTCTTAATTGCTTTAATAGGTAATGAGCAATTAAATGTCCCTCTTTTGTGTGTCTACTTAATATTCACTGTCTCTTATATTTTTATAAAGCTCTTTATAATACTGTTCTTGCCCTGGCTGGTGTGGTTCAATAGGTTGAAGTGTCCGTGAACCCATACACACCCAAATGTTGTGTGTTTGATTCCTGGTAAGGGCACAAACAAGGTTGCAGATTCAATGCCTGGTTGGGCGCCTACAGGAGGTAATTGATTGATGTTTCTCTCTCAATCTCTATCTATCTCTCTCTAAAATCAATAAATATATCCTCATGGGAGGATTTTAAAAATTCTGTTCATGGTTTTATAAGCATATAAACATATATTCTCATAGATGTCTTTTGTCCTTCAAACATTTTCTTTTATAATGAAATCATTTGGAAAGGCTATAATTAAATCAATGAACCATAAACATTAAGGCAACTGACCAACTAAAGAATTCTTGTTGCTGTATTCAGTAGAAGTAGTTCCTAGGCTTTTGTGTTTAATTCACTCCCTTTTACTGGTTCATAAACCATGAAAACATTGATTTTATTCAATGTTTTACTTGGCACACTAACTGAATAAGTTCCCACTGAGTGAGACATATTGTTGAGTTATAACTGCACTATGAATATTTTTTCTTACATGGACATAATTTTATAAAATAGCCAATAAGTTTATATTTTTAGACAAGTACAAATATATGCCTATTGTGCACACTATCAATGCTCTTAAATCTTCCTATCTCTCAAAGCAAAATCAATGGCAAAGGCAATATTGCAAAGCTCTTCTGTTTTTTGCAAATAAAAGCATTTTTACCTGAATTTTTTAGTAATGATTCAGAGAATCATTATGAGTAAAATGATTCTTGCTACTTGTAGACTTTAACAAATAACCCTCAGCTTGTGCTTTTTGGAAAAGGTTGTTCCTCAACTATGTTCCCTTAACTTCTCTCTTTAGGTTCCAATACTCTTAAGTCGTTGGTGTGTGGCTTCCTTTGCACAGCCTTCAATATTAAGGTCTTTTAAAGTACAATGCTGTGAGAAAGCGCAGCCAGACGGCATAAGTGTGGCCAGTACAGCAAGCCCTAGGGTATTAGTAGTTGAACAAGGATGGAATTCAGAGATATCATAAACTAGGCTGCATAAAAAATATATATATCTTTGTTCACTCATTTCCAATTGAAATATTTCTTGTAGGACATTTGGTCCTGTCCCAAACATCCACTGAGACACTTGGTTCTTGAAAGTCGGTCCTATCTGAAACATCCATGGAGACATATGGTCTATGGCAAAATGTCCCTGAAGTTTGGTCCTGTCAAAAACATCTGCACTTAGAAAATGCCCACTATGTTTATATATACTTTTGGTTTACAGTATTAATACAGAAACTAGCATCATTTTTTATGGGCCCAATAATAGTGTTGTGGCTGTAGTACTAATAATAACCCTACTTGCCTGACAGCCTGTTCAAGGATATTTTTGGCCTGCACTAAATGGCTCCATAAACATTTTGACAGAAGCAAATATCAAGAACATTTTGGTGTGAACCAAATGTCTCCGGGGACATTTTGGTTAGGAACAAATGTCCACTGATCAAATTTTTACATTTCCCAAATGGAAGTAGGCAAAAAATTATAAAAATTATAATGAAAATCTTTTTTTCATTAAAAAAAAAGATTAACTATTAATTGTCACCAGTACAAATCATACGTTTTCATATAAGCTTACAGTTGTTGCAGATATCTCAAAAAAAATAAACTAATTACTACTTTGATATTATAATTGGTTTTAGAACCGATATTATCTCTTATTATTTAACGTTTTAGTGAAGAAATACATTTATGCCCAGCAGGTGTGGCTCAGTGGATTGAGCATTGTCCCATGGACTGAAAGGTCCTGGTTCAATTCCTGATCAGGGCACATGCCCGACTTGTGGGCTCGATCCCCAGTAGGATGTGTGCAGGATGCAGCCGATCAATGATTCTCTCTCACATGGGTGTTTCTATCTCTCTCTCCCTCCCTGTCTCTAAAAAATCAATAAAAACATTTTTAAAAAAGAACTGTATTTATATTAATATATATTAATTATTAGTATAATTGTAGATATCACATAAAATGTATTTGATTTCATGAATTTACAATTCTGTTCTAAGAAGGAGGAGTGTGGATCAAAAATAGATTAGGAATCTCTGCAATTCTCTTTCAGAATAGCATGAGTGCTAACTGATATTTGCCAGTTCCCTCCTCTACCATCTCTTTTATTTTATTTTATTTTATTTTTTTAACTTATCTTTATTGTTGAATGTATTACAGATGTTCCTCATTTTTCCCCCATTGCCCCCCTCCTCTCCATTCCTGCCCCCCTCCTGCCTTTCCCCACACTGTTGTCTGTGTCCATTGGTTATGCATATATACATATAAGTTCTTTGGTTTATTTCTTCCCACTCCCCAACCCCCCTTCCCTTAGAGGTTTGTCAGTCTAACAACCAATTTGTACTTCTTAATCCCTTCACCTTTTCACCCCTCCCCCCAACCCCCACCCATCTGGTACCAAACAAAAGTTCTCTGTATCTATGAGAATGTTTCTGTTCTGCTTGTTCATTTTGTTTGTAGATTCAATTGTTGATAGATATGTATTTATTGCCATTTTTGTTTGTTCATATTTTTTTATCTTTTTCTTCAAGAAGACCCTTCAACATTTCATATAATAATGGTTTGGTGGTGATGAACTCCTTTAGCTTTTCCTTGTCTAGGAAACTCTTTATATGGCCATCAATTCTAAATGACAGCTTTGCAGGCAGGATAGAGTAATCTTGGTTGTAGGTTCTCTCTTTTCATCACTCTGAATATTTCTTGCCACTTCCTTCTGGCCTGCAAAGTTTCTTTTGAGAAATCAGCTGACATTCTGATGGGAACTCCCTTGTAGGTAACTAACTGCTTTTCTCTTGCTGCTTTTAAGATTCTCTCTTTGTCTTGAACCTTTGGCATTTTGATGATGATGATATGTCTTGGTGTGGGCCTCTTGGAGTCCATCTTGTTTGGTACTCTCTGTGCTTCCTGGACTTGTATGTCTGTTTCCTTCACCAAGTTTGGGAAGTTTTCTGCCATTATTGTTTCAAATAGGTTTTCGATTTCTTGTTCTCATTCTTCTCCTTCTGGCACCCCCAAGATGCGAATGTTGGCATGCTTGAAGTTGTCCCAGAGTCTCCTTACACTATCCTCATTTCTTTGGATTCTTTTTTTGTTTTGCTATTCTGATTGGGTGTTTTTTGCTTCCTTATATTCCAAATCGATGGCTTGCTTCTTGAATTTATCTACTCTACTATTGAAACTGTGTAAACTATTCTTTATTTCAGTTAGTGCCTCTTTCATTTCTGACTGCAATTCCATCATTTCTGACTGGTCCTTTTTTATGCTCTTGAGGCCCTCACTAAGTTCACTGAGGTTCTCACTAAGTTCACTGATGTTCTCACTAAGTCCATTGAGCATCCTTATAAGCAGTGTTTTGAACTCAGCATCTGTTAGGTTGCTTAACTCCATTTCACTTAGTTCTTTTCCTGGAGTTTTGTTCTGTTCTTTCATTTGGGACCTGTTTCTTTGTCTCCTCATTTTGGCTGCCTCCTTGTGTTTGTTTCTATGTATTACTTAGCGAGAGGTATGGGGCTAGCTGAGACCAGATGCTGCTTGTTAGAAACAATTTAGGAAAAGCTGAAGCAGGATCCAAGACAGGCCAATCCTATGGTAAAGCAACTGGCAAGAGCTTGGGTGGGCCTGAAAGTTGGGTGGGGCAGGGCCTCAGGGAATCACCAGGGTGGGGCAAACAGTGTGAGCCAGGTTGCTGGAGTCCCAGATATGGGGGCTGTCTGCTGCCCCAGGGGAGGGCTCACCAAAGGAACAAAAGCCTCTGATAGCACATCTGTCCAGGAGAAAGCTGCCTCTCCATCCCTTGCTCCAATGTCAAACAGCTCAGTTCTTCCCCATATGACTCTGGTGCCTTTCAGTCTCCCTCCCGCACTCTGGAGCCCGGAGGGAGCGAGTCTGAGTAAGTCCGTGCACGGGCCCTTTAAGAGGAGCTGCCGGGGGCTCTAGCTGCCTCAGCCTCAGTTCCCGCTGGTTTTTCCAGCCAGAGGTTATGGGGACTTCTCTTCCTGGCACTGGAACCCTGAGCTGGGTGCCTGGTGTGGGACAGGGACCCCTCAGTCCTCAGGGAGGACCTTCCCAGCCGAGGTGTCCTCCTGATTTTTATCTGCCACACGCGGGTGTGGGACCAGCCTGTCGCGCCTCCGCCCCTCCTACCAGTCTCGATGCAGCTTCTTCTTTAATTTCGTAGTTGTAGGACTTCCTTTCAGCTTGATTTCAGGCGGTTTTGAACGATGGTTGTTCTGTAGTTTAGTTGTAACTTTGATGTGGTTGTGGGAGGACCGATATCGCGTTTACCTACGCCGCCATCTTGACCGGAAGTTTCCTCTACCATCTCTTTTAGATTTCTAACTTTAGCTAGTAAAATACCTTTCCTAGTGGAGTTACCCGGATTTTATTTTTGAGTTGCCTTGCCCTGGATAGGACATATGTGCTAAAATTGCCCTTCAAGTATCATTTAACATGAAAACACATCCTTTATCCAGTCTATAAGCAACATGTATGAGACATAATTTCAAAATAGATCCTAACACTAGACTCTTGTCTTCATCCTCTATTTTCCAGTATGTTATGTTCTCTCACAACTCCAATTGTTATGGCATCTATTGTGAATTTTCATTTTCCATGCTATACCAGACAATTAGATGTGTATATCATCCCTGCTTCTCACCATCTTCAATGTTATTACTTTGGTCTAAGAAAGTATCATTTCTTACTTGGTTATTGCAGTGGAAGCCAAGCTGATCTTCCTGCTTCCAAATCAATCTTTCCTCCAGTTTATACAGCACACAGCACTCAGAGATTTCCTGCTGATTTAGAAGTTCTGGGGTTAGTCCTGAGATTTTCAGGTGATGTTGCTGTTGCTATTCTGTACATCCTACTTTAGATAGAAAACATTTAGAGCATCTTTAAGCAAAATGCTAACACAAAACCTGTTCCGTGAGCTCATTTACTTTAAACCTGCTATTGATTTCTTAGGATCATTTACCTCGCTGCATGTTTCCATGGATCGACTGTCCTTTCTTCCCTACTTAACCATTCAAAACATTTAATGCCATTATGTGGTGCATTGTTGTTCAACTTAAGGGAGGAGGGATGCACAGAGCAAAGGGAATATAAATTTATAAGTAATTGTCATGATCCGTTATCAGAAAAAAAAAAGGTTGAATTACCAAGGGTATGAATGAGGTAAAATAATACTTTTCTCCTTGAGCAAATGAACTTATTTATTATATAGTAAAGTAATACAGAACTACTTACTAATAATAAAATCCATGCACATATCATCTTGTAGCAATGCTCTGAGACTTCAATGTGCATAGGCTGAAAGGAAGATTCTGATTTGACCATGAATTTCCAAGTTCTCAGGTTATAACACGCTATTGAATCACTCTTTAATTGACACGGTTGTAGTAAATAAATAGCTGAGTCATTAACAAGTTTTCTTCATGGAGTTACTTTTCCTAAGACACAAATGTTCTTGTCAAATGCCTTTAAATTAATAGTTGGGTGCCTCTGTCCAGTGAATGTGTATCTGTGGTTAAGGCACTGGCTGGCTTTTAAGGAGCTCATTTGCCCAGGAGTCTTCCTGAAGTAGGATGAATGTTCTTTGTAAACTTTCCTCACTAGGAAGCTGCTCGGTCACTGCCTGAGGGTGTTACTGCGTGAGCAGGTGCATGCAATTTGTGTATTGAAATAAAAAGATCAAGAAAACTCAATCCAGATTTCCCATCTTTTACATTCTGTTATTGAAACACCTGACACAGTTAAAGAGGACAAAAGAAATATCAAACATCCTGACATTTTATTTATGTTGATAATAATTTCTTTTTTATAAGAACCATGTCTTCAGAAAAGATAAAGCGCCCCTAAAATCTTCACAAGCAAAGTACACTGAAATAGAGCATTATTGTTTTGATGAAATATCCTTTATCAGAACAGACTCAGTTCTATAAATAGGCTGTATTATTAAAGAGAAAAGAAATATTTTTACTTCAGGCAGCCGACATTGCCACTGTCTGGCTATTGACTGAAATATATAATACTTTTTCAAATATTGGCATTTTCATTAAAACGGAACCCTCTAAGTATTATTACCATTAAAAATACAAAGTAGTCCAGCCAGTGTGGTGTAGTGGATTTAGCATTGTCCCATGCACCCAGAGATTACCATTCAGTCCCGGTCAGGGCACATGAACAGGTTTCTGGCTCAATCACCACTAGGGAGCATGCAGGAGGCAGCCCATTGATGTTTCTCTTATTGATGTTTCTATTTCTCTCTCCCTCTCCTTTCTTCTCTCTCTAAAAAAAATTAAAAAATAAAAATGTATTTTAAGAAAATACAAATTAGAACTGTAAGAACAGTGGACTGGAGTAGGAAGATCTGGTTTAAATCTGAGCTCTTTTGTTTAAAATCATGAGATATTATATAAGGCACATAATTTCTGAGTCTCAGTTAGATTCTTGCAAAAATCGGATGTAAAAGTTATGTGTTTATCTATCTTTGAGATGATGAAGATGGATTTAAAAATAAAGGAAATATTGTCCGGCTGGTGTGGCTCAGTGACTGAGCGTCGACCCACGCACCAAGAGGTTGCTGGTTCGATTCCCGGTCAGGACACATGCCCAGGTTGTGGGCCCTATTCCCAGTGTGGGGCATGCAGGAGGCAGCCAATCAATGTTCTCTCTCATCGATGTTTCTCTCTCTCTCCGTCTTACTCCCTCTCTCTCTAAAATCAATAAAGAAAAAATAAAGGAAATATTTATAAATTTAAATAATTATGTAAAAGCAAAGTATTTTTAAATTTATTATAATATTTAAAATTGAGAAAATAAAATAAAGCTTAACTTCAACACTAGCTAATTGCTAAATGCTACATCAAAATGAATTTAAATGTTATTGACTCACTATGCAGAGAATTTATTTTAAATATGCATATGTTGCCTTCTGGAATTAATACCATTGTGATTAGCTAGTTTTTAATAATAGGAAAGAAGCAGAGAAGGCCAGACATTATAGGCATGTCATTTGGGCAGCTTCACTAGGAAGCTGCAATTTTACTCTCCCCTGGGAATATCAGCCTATTCCTTGAAAAGCACTGCAGAAAGGGATACAACAAAGAAAAAATAGATGTCTACCCAGTAAAGTAGGGGTGACTGGGGGAGGTACTTGCCTGTCAGTCACACCTGGGAACAAAGATCATTGGCCAGAATGGGTGTGGCCACTGCAAGCACATGAAAATTTGGGAATACATAATCTCCTAAGCAAAGGAAATCTCCTCTCTCATTGCTGTCTTGTTGCACTTGACTCTTAGTTTGTGGGGCTCTTGCTCCCGCTCCCTTGTGTTCGCCCTTATGGCCCATGGCCATGTGGATCCCACATGCAATGGACTAATGGACTGCAGCAGGGAAACACAAGCTAATGGACTAGACTCAGCTCCAACATGAATAGGAAACTCTAGACACTGGCTCTAATTTTAGCTCTGCTGAAGCCCCAGCTACACTTCTTCTGTGAGTGGACTGAGGGAAATGGGACTTTGGAAACTCAGGGATATAATTCCATGGAAATAAAGCGTTCTACTATATCTCATCCTCGCATGGGAGCCTCTGGGAAGTCTTATTCCAGCAGTACCCCAAGAACCCCACCCCCATGAACAACCAGGAGAGATGAGCCCCTCTCTTATTCTGTCCCAGAATGACACATTTTACAATAAAAACTAAATATTGTCAAATTAATATTTTTATTTAAATTAATTTTATTGTTCTATTTTGACATTTTCTTTTAATGTCTTAGCAATAAACTAGTATTTTGCATTCTCTTACACGTTGTTACAATGGGGTCTAACCTTTTGATACAAAATATATTTTTTAAATCTCTGAAGAAAAGCTTTATAATTGAAATTAATTTTAATTAGAAAAACTATTTTGATGAATAAGATTGACACGGTATATTTTCAACTGTGTCAATATTGGATAATAGAATTTTTATTTTGATAGAGTATTTATTTTCTCTATTTCAGATGGAGGAAAAAATTAGGAATAAATTCCACTTCTGATTTCATGGATATTTGCATAATCCAAACAAATGTATCCTTAATACCACTATACAGGCTGGACAAAATGCAAGAAACATTTTTTGAAGCTTGCAGTAAAGTTAAGGAAAGCCTCAGCAGCCAAAAAAGCAAAGAGAAAAAAAAAAAAAAAAAAAGAAAGCTTGGTCGGTATAGGCTAAAATGGGGACCCTCCTGAAGAAGTTTGCCAGTACTAGTGTCTTAACAACAGCCCAGAGTAAGAGGACAAGACCTTGTGATCTCATAAGTCCCCTATGACAGTGTCATAAGGGGAGAAGTTTAACAGCAGCCCTTCAGAACTCATGGACCATCCAAGGATACAAACTCAATGAAAGGGTAAACCCTAAAAATCCACCCACTACTCAGAAGATAAAATAGATCTTAGTTATTCTTAGCTCCTAGTAAGGGAAGTATCTTCCCAAGAGAATATGAAACTAGAGCTATGCTCTTATTCATATTTGGGCTTTGAATTTTTTACTGGAATACCAAGTCAACTGATAGTTTGGAAGTGTTTTCAGGTTGGTAGCACCCTGGGGCACCTAGAAGCAGGAAATACAAATCTTCTATAAGGATAACCCCTATCAACCCAGGCCCTGGGAATTCCTACTGTTTAAGGTCATCCAAATATCTGCTGAAAAGCCCACATTTCAAAATATGAGAAACAGAGTCATAAATGAGTGTGTCTGAAAACAAAATTAGGCAGCCAAATATTTCAGATATTTAACATATATGGACTATAAAATAAATACAATTAATTTTTTAAAGATAGAATTCAAAACGGGAGCAAGAAACAATAAAATGTGTAAGACAGTTTTAAAATTAACCAATTAGAACTTACAAAAACTAAAAATATGTCCACTGAATTTCAATTTTCAATCAGTAGTTTCATCTGAGATGATCAGTGCCTGGAATATGGGTCTCAGCATGTCATTCCACATCATGAAAAGATAAAAAGATGAAGTTTCTTCAAATTAAAAAGAGTTAAGAGGATTGAATGAGCAGGTCACACAACATCCAGTTGGCATTCTGTAAACAGTTCAGACAAGGGAAGAGGGAGGAAGCAATACTGAATATCAAGACTGATAATTTTCATAAATTGAAAAAAAATGAATATTTACTTTTAGGAATTATGCTGTATGATTCTGATACCAATTCCAGAGCGTGTGTGGGATTTTGTTTTGTTTTGTTTTTATACCCACACTACCAAGCAGTTCTGACACCAACTAGGTGTGTACAATTTAACTCAATTCTGACTCTTATCAACAGAGATAGCATCAGATCCTATAGCATAAGGGTTCAGTCCCACAGGACTGCCTCACTGCAACCCCACAGTCTGTAGATGCCAATAGCAAGTGCAGGTTATGACCCAGGCTTCTGAGTTACCAGATATAAATGGAATGTTCCAATGACAACCCCCTCTGCCCAGGGTTCCATTAACTTGTTCCAGTGATCTACAGAAGTCAGAGAAGTCTTTTACTTACTAAGTTAACTGGTTTGTTATAAAAGGATATCGCTCAGAAACAGCCAGATGGAAGAGATACATAGGGCAATGTTTGTGGAAACAGGGACATAGCTTCCATGTCCCCTTCCACCATTCTCCCAGAATCTTTAGTTGTTCACCAACCCAGAAGCTCTCCCAAACCTGTCACTGACCGTTAGTCATGGATTCTACCTCCAGTGTCTTTCTGCTCCCTGAAGGACAGAAAGCTGGGACTGAAAGTTTCAAACCTTCAATTAATTACAAGGTTGGTTGCCCTGGCAACAAATCTTCATCCGTAGGTTACCTGGGTGACTTCCCAAAAGTCACCTCACTGATATAACAAAAGATTTAAAAATCTCTTATCTCTTAGGAAATTCCAAGAGCCAGAAACAGGTACAAAGACCAAATATATATTATAAATCACGATATCCCACACTGAAATCATGAAAAATAGATTAAAAGAACTTCATCAAGACAAATTGTACTGAAAATTTAAAGCAGCAAAGAAAATAGAGAATATAATACAGTCAGCCAGAGAAAAATGACAGGCTACTTATAAAGAAGCAAAAATTAAAACAAATGTACATAAAGATACTACAAAGATACTGATCAGAGATATATTCAGAAATGAATAAGGTGTTATAAAGATAATATTACAGGATATTCATTGATTTGGGGTGAGGAAAATGAGAATGTGATTTGTAAAGACTCCCAGAGGCTTTATTTACATGGCTAAAATTATGTTTCTTATGTAGTGTGAATTTTTTATGTTATGTTTTTTAGCATGTCCAAAGTATTCAACAAAACATTAAAAATATTCTAATCTTAATAAAATATTATCAACTGATCAGAAAAAGAGTGAATTTGTATGAAGACTTACAGGAGTTGGTGCTTGATTCTCAAAACTAGTATCTATTCTCATTTCCTGAGCTTATGCTATATGCCAGGCCCTCTTCAAAGGGCAGTGAACATATTAACTCCAGCAGGCCTTACACTAACTCAGTAAATGACATATTTCCCCACTGCACTAATGAGGAATAGCACACTGAGCTGAATTGCCCATACTTGTACTACCTACTGGCATGGCTAAGAATATTGTTCTTTTTCGAACAATGAATAATATTCTAGGAGGTCAGCTTTTACTATAATCAATACTGACATTCTAGCCAACACTCGTTATAAATTGCTATAAGCCTAGTTCATTCTTCATGTACTAGTAATAGTAATAATCTCTGCTAGGAATGATAATTTGGTGTACTCAAAATTTAGCATGCATTGGAATCCCCTGGAAGGCTGGTTAAAACCTACATTGATTGCCCCATCCTCAGCATTAATTTTTTCAGTTAATCTGGGGCAGTGTCCAAACATTTCCATTTCTAACAAATTCCAGGTGATGCTGATGCTGCTGGTACAGATATCAAATTTTTTAAATGACTATTCTAAAACATAGGAAGGGACACAGTGTTATAGAGGACATGAGTAATCATTGGTGGGTCAATAAGTAAGTATTTTTTATTCATATATATGTATATAATGATACTGAATTATAGGTCTACAAAAAGATTTGTTGAGTCAAAAGTTTATGGACAAGGATAATCGTGTGGTGAAGGCCAATGGAGGGGAGTGGGGGTGGGTGGAGGGGAACAAAGGGGGGGAAATGGTGGGCATCTGCAATAGTGTCAACATTAAAAATGTTCAATAAAAAAAGTTTATTTGTTTTTGTTTTACCAGAGATTTAGGCAAAGAAGGCATTAAGAGGGAAAATCATCAACACTATCATCACAGGAATCTATTTTAAGTAACTGATATTGATATTGCATTAACCTCCAGTTAATCTTTGTTCCAACTAATGTGCAAAGAACAGCTAATGACTCTTGCCATCTCTGAATGTTTATTGAACTAATGAGTGAATGTATCTTACTCACCAAGTGGATTTGACTTTCTGCTAAGGGTTGGCTTAGAAAGGAATCTTAAAAACATCAAGAAACTGCTTTATCAGAGCTGGAGAATACTAAAATATATGAATACGCAAAATGAACAGCTTTGCAATTTTAAGTTAATTAAAATATAACCTATTTCCTTTTAAATATTTTTTCTATAGATGGTTAATATGCTCAAAATTATCCTTGATGCTATAATTTTCATTTATCATGACCTCAAGTCTTTGAATTTGTATTCCCAAACCCAGGCATGAAATGCCTTTTTATTTATATTAAACTTTACAAAATATTTTTTATTCAGACTTATACAAGTGAAACGATTTGATTTTAGCGTAGTTTTAAAAATTATGCTGTAATTAAGTTTATGCATTTAAACCTTCAGCCCATGCCTTAGGATTTTCTGCATCTGGTAAGCACGATTACATTATACACCACAAATAACATCGACTGTAAAATATTTAAGAAGGTGAATTCCTTCAAAGAAATTCAAAACAGTAAAGCTTGATAAGTTTACTGTAGGCTAATGCATCTTTATAGTCTCTCTATAATTCTATGGAAACTAATACCTGAAGAATAATCTTAGAAGAAAATCAGTCCCTTAAATAAGATACTCCTTACCACTTATAAATGTGTTTTATAAGATAATATGAAGCCCAGAATGTAGCAAATTTCAAGTTAAATATTTATCTGACATTCTCATCTCTTATAGAATATGACCTCTAAATATAAATAAACTCCATCAAATGAGACAATGCATGTGAAAATATGTAAATGTATAAATTATGTCAATATAAAAGATTATTGCTACTATTATTTTTATTGTGTTATTGTTTTCTTATAGTTACAGAGTAGCAGTGGCCATACATAATATAAATTATGTGCATTATTCTTCAGTGTTTGAAGCAATGATATGTTGTAATCATTTTTTTTTCCCGTAAGAGAGACTGTAATATTTCAAACTTAGTGTAACACCATGGCAAATATTAGTACATTCATTCATGGACAATTGAAAATACGGTTGTAGATGGCATTAACTTTTACATCTCCTATTTCTTGCTTTTTCAAAACAGCCAAATAAAAAAAAAGATAGACCCCAGATTCAAGGTATAATATTCCATTTATTTCATGTTTGGTTTAAAATGTGAGAAATGGTCTAAAATTAAAAGTCTTTATAGAATTTAAAAAATGATGACGGAGCTTGATATGGTACAAGTTAACTGCAATAATGAAGGAATACTATGAGCAGCACTGTCACAACAACTCTTATAAGTTAGATGAAATGGACCAATTTCTGGAAAAGCACACACCTTCAAAATTCACACGAGGGGAAACAAATCATTCAAACAGGCATATATCTATTAAATAGTTTTAATCAATAGTCAATAACCTCCCCAAAATAAAGCACTAGGCACTAAAGAGTTCACTGGTAAAGTCTACCAGACATGTAAGAAAGAAATAATAATTTACTTTACATTCTTCACAAACTCTTCTATAATGTAGAAGCAGAATGAACACCTGTTAATGCATTTTACGGTGCAGGAATTACCCTCACACCGAAGTCAGATAAAAATATTAAAAAAAAAAAAAAGGAAACTATATAGTTGCATTTGACAAAATGTAACACCCAATGATAATGAAAACTCTATGCAAATGAGGAATGGGAGGGAGAGGCTTTCTTAAACTGGTAAAGAACATCTACAAACAAGCTACAGCTAACATTAAACCGAATAGTGAGAAAACAGACAATTTCCTTGTAAGACTGGGAACAAGGCAATGATGATCTCTCAGTACCCCTATTCAACATTCTACTGGAAACCTTAGCTAGTGCAATAAGACAAGAAAAGGAAGTAAAATATATACATTTGAGGAAAGTAAGGAAAAAACTGTCTTTGTATACAGATAACACGATTACCTATGTAGAAAATTCCAAAGAATCAACACAAAATTCCTGGAACAAACCAGAGAGTGGAGCAATATCACAGGGCACAGAGTGCTATGGATTGATTTGTGTCCCCCAAAATATATATGGAAATCTTAAGACCTGTGCTTGTGAATGTAATCTTATTTGGAAATGGAGTCTCTGCAGAATGTAAACATGTAAAGATGAGGTCATTAGGGCGAACTCTAATTGAATATGACTTGCATCCTTATAAGAAGAGGGAAATTTCGACAGAGACAAATAGGATAGAGATTGAAGCAATGAATCTATAAGCCAAGGAACACGAAAGATGGAAGCTAACACCTGAGGTTAGCAAGAAGCGAGGAAAGATTCTACCCAAAATCTCAGACAGTACATGGCTCTGTTGACATCTTGAATCTAGACTTCTAGCTTCCAAAACGGTGAGAGAATAAACTTTTATTATTTTAAAACACCAGGTTTTGAAGACTTTGTTACAGCAGCCTTAGGAAACTAATATACCTGGTTTAGATACAAAAGTCAATTATTTTTCTCTGTAAGGCCCATGAGACTTAAGAGTGAACTGAGCATTAGAATTTTTATTTCTTCACTTTTGAGTAATTCATTTTTTTATATTACAAAGGATGGCTATTATTTACTGTTTTATTTTATTAATATTTCAATTTCTTTATTGTAAGATAATTCTTGTCAGTTTTGAAAGTTAAATGTTTTAGAAACAGATTACCCAAATGATTTTATTTGTCACTTTTCCTGAAGACTATAGATAACTTTGTGAATATTTTCCCTAATGAAAGTGCTTCCTAATTGAACTTTTCTATTTGATGGTTTTTAGATACCATAGTCTCATATTTCTCACATGACTTTTCTACTAACACAGTATAATACATCTAACCCTTCTCCATCAATACAGATATAAATGCTCAGCATTGGGCCAATTGAAGGGGAAGCATTACTGAAGCTCTTATAAAACAGGAGGTTTTAAATGCCCTCCTACCTCAGAATCCATGTGAAAAATTGTTCCATGCTATCATATTCCGATTATACGTTAAATATATTTTGTATTAAAACTATTTGTTTTAGTATCAAAATAGTTAACATTTCCCCCAATTTCTTCCAAAATTGACACTTAAATAAGAGACACCAATTTTATTTTGTGGCTTTTAGTATCTCTTATTAGATATCATGCACCCTGGCGGTCACATAAAATTCACTTTTATTAATAGAAGCAAAACATAGAGGATACAGATTATTAGCTTCTTATCAATAATCATAAGTAAAAACACTAAACTCTGTTGGCAAACAGAAAGAGGACCATGAAAGGCAGAATCTAAGAGGCTCTCCCACATCCTGCCCCCTTAATGTATACATTGTCCATAACCACTTCTCCTGGAATGTGAGCAGAACCTCTGAGTATGGTAGAATATCACTTCTGTGATTATGTTGCATTGTATAGGGAAAGAATTTTGCACATATAATTAACGTCCATAATCAAATGGGAAATTACCTTTGGTGGGCCTGACCTAATCAGGCGAGTCCTTTAAAATAGGATCTAAAGGTGAAAGACAGAAAGTAGCAGAGACTCTCTCCCTGCCTTTCCAAATTCTTCTCTACCTTTCACTTGCTTTTTTGCTGGCTTGGAAGAAGCACACTGTCATGAGCTCTACCAATACAAGGAAATACATTTGACGAACGACCACATGAATTGAGAAGAGCACCCCAAATTTCAGATGAGACCACAGTCCCTATTGTCACCTTAATTATAGCCTAATGAGACCCTGAGGAGAGGATCCAGGAAATCCATACTTGAAATTATGACCCCACAAATGTTGACAGAATAAATATATATGTTGTTTTAAGCTATTACTTTTTTAGCAATTGTTATAAAACAATATAAAATTATAACAAGCATTATAGATAACTATAACAAGCATTTAGAAACTTTTAAAATATTATCATAATACTACTCACTTGTCTGTATATATTTATCTTGCCTCTCACTCTATCCAAGAAGTTTTGCTCAAAACAATGTAACTCAGTATTTGGAGGTTTTGCTCTGCTTTCTATACTTCAAGTACAACAGGTCTATGCTTATCTGTATATATCTTATTATTTCACAAACATTTTTTGATAAAGCAGATTTACTATTAATTGTTAACCAAAACTCTATTACAGGTGCATTTGATATAAAAGCACATTTTTTAGTGTTAATATTCCCACCGTATCTATTTCCTGTTCTACCATAATACCATTTGTTTCAACTCAATCTGCAGAACCTATGTTTTGCACCATACATTAATTTGAACCATAATAAAAGAGCTTTACCCATACTCAGTATCACTAGATTTAACTGAAGGAAATAGATGAGCAAAATGTAGTGTCACTTACTGTATTATAGATTTAGGGATGCATGTCATATTTTCTTTATATTATCTGTATTATTCAAGCCCTGTACAATGATTATATATGCTACTTAAAACAGAAATCAAAACAACACAATATTTACTTCTTTAAAGAAAAGCAACTTTAAAGTGAAGGAGGAGATTTCTGATTACACCTTCCAGGGCTTCTTTATTGTTTCTTCAATTTTTTTGCTGGGTTATCACCTCAATCTCACAAATGCTGTCCACCCAAGACTGGGAAGTGAGTCTGGGTCGTGGGGGACATGGTTCCAATGCTCAGATCCTTTTGAAGATTGTTCAGCTAAATCTGAAGCCAGAGAGCCACGTGCTGGTGTTATGTTCCCTCCTTTGTTCTAACCCTCTGTGATAACACGTGCAGGCTTCAGAGGGAAGTCTTCTTTTAACTCTTATTTTTATTTTGTGAACGTGGCAAATATCCCTAGCTAACTGCATTTGTTAAGGTTGGTATTTTGAAATGCCATCAAACCTGAAAAGTTCAAAGGATATTCCACAGTGTACAGAAAGATCCAAAGAGAATAGATTTGTTTCTAGCCAATTACTATTGTTAGTTATCTCACAAAATACAGGATCCCTTCAAGGCAGTGTTTGCCTATTAAAAAGTCATTTGTGGTAAGAGTGAAATGTCAGAGTTTTGAGTTTCTTATATATATATATATTTAATATGTGGCAAATATGCATTCTAAGAGATCTGCTCAATTAAGAAAATAAAATGTTGGCATTAATTTAGCCTTATAAATATGTATGTCCAAGACTGAAGAACATATTGAAATTTTTAATGATGGAAACCTTTTAATCGCACATAAACAAAAACTCTTGGTTAAGAAAGTAGACATTCAACGTGATTTAGTAGCTGCTTCATTGAATGGTAAGTAGGAAAGCAGTTCATAAGCATATCACTGGAAATGATTTTACGGATTAAAATAGAAAAAATAATGTTAATAATTCTAATTTCTTACCTTAACTTTTCTTCTTAAAAAATTAAGCTTTTTTTTGTTGTTGAAAGTCTATTAAAATTTCGACATTAATCTGAACAACCTCTTCTTTAAAAAAAAAAGTATTTATTTTTTAACAGTGTGGTGATTGTGGAGGGGGTGGATAGAGGTGGAAGAGGGCATAGAAGGGATAAATGGTGATGGAAAAAATAAAATAAAATAGATTTTAAAAAGAACATATTTCTACATTACAACTTATGAAAACAATTAATTTTGTTGATTAATTATACAATACATGTGAGAGTGAAAAGGAAGCATGAAAGAAAAGCAAGCCTTTTGTCTTGTTGACATAAAAGTGAATTCCCAGTTGGGAATTGAGATGACAAAATCCCCTATGTGGTTTACATCTACATCACTGTTAATCTTCCCAACTTCTATCCACACTATCAACAGTGCCCGAACCAGAGTTTGATATAGATTAGTTTTTCGATAAATATTTGTTGAATGAAGAATCCAAAAAACTTTACCAAACAAAGGAGATGTAATTCATATTTCTCTGTTAAATACTCATGACTACTGGCAGCTGCTTTGCAATTTTAGCTTTACCCACCTCTACTTCTCTGTAGTCTCTGAAAATGGATGGAGGACAAAAATATTTACTTTTGCAATCTGATGAATTGGAATTCACTGAATACACTATTCTTTGGCTTAAAATAACATGTTGTGTTTCCATTTATATTCTTCAAAAGATAAATGAGTTAGATGAAACTTTCAACAATTTATTCATTCAGTAAAATATGTATTAAATACCTATAAAATGTGTCCAGCCGGTGTGGCTCAGCAGTTGAACGTCGACCCATGCACCAAGAGGTCGCCAGTTCGATTCCCTGTCAGGACACATGTCCAGGTTGCGGGCCTGATCCCCAGTGGGGGGCATGCAGGAGGAGGCCAATCGATGTTCCCTCTCATCGATGTTCCGATCTCTCTCTTTCTACTTCCTGTCTCTCTAAAATCAATAAAGGAAAAAAAAAATTAATACCTATAAAATGTCAGACACATTACAAATGCACTAAGAGTATGAAGAAAAAGATCCATGAGGGTTTGATGAGTTTGATGGCCAAGATATCTGTCTAAGTTATAGAAGACTGAATTGGAAACTGAAGAACGAGGTGGCAATACTTAGTTTTGGTAGCCACGTGAGTGTGCGAGTGCGTGTGTGTTGGAGCAGTGAAAGTTTGTATACCAAAAATATAGCAGGGAAAAGGCAGAATTGCTCCCATGATGCATCTGAGACGAGAAAGAAGCATGTGGTTAGAGAGTTGAGAATGTGACCTAGTGCAATTTAAAGTTGAGGAAGTGCATGGTGGCCAGATATGAAGGGCTTTCCGGTCATTTATTAAAAATAATTGAAAGTAACTAGTAAAAATGATTAATTTTAAAGAAAGAGATATTACATATTACAAAACTTTCCTTAAGAAACACAAGATTATGTGTTTTCTTTGTGTTGTAAGGTCCTCAGCCTCAACTAAATGTTACAAAATTCTCTTTTCTCTCTTTTCAAAAGGCAATTATTGGAGGGTACTTTGTGTCACAACTGTGTGAAAGTCTCTAATTCGATGCGAGGCAACTGTGATATGATACCATGTGAGCATGAGATTTCTTATTTTTTATACATGTGAATTCTATTTAAGAAGACAAAATGATTTTAATTAGAAAGGGGTAATGTGATTTGAAAAAAATCACAGTAGGAGCAAATCGGGACACGGCACAAAAAGACTGAGATCAGATTATTCACACACAGGGACATGGGACTTGAAGAGCATATCGTTTTGTAGAACAAATGAAAGTATACCTTGCATTTTAAGAAGATAATTCATATAGATTACATGACATTTATTTGATTTTGTCCCTGGGCCTTTGCCATATCTGTTGTACATGCACGTGACCACGAAGATCCTTCAATTTTAGGTTCAAAATTAAACTATTTGAACTAGTTAATTTTAATCCAGCAGAATAAGTCTAATTAGTCTGGAACATCAATAAAACTGCTCATTCATTAAGTTGTAGAGAGCACAACCAGGCATCCTGAATTATTTCAGCATTGTAGTTTTATTATGTGTCCACAGTGTCCACAATAGAAAAGATCACACTGCTCTCATGAACCTAATATTGTTATAGAAAATGCACAATAAGCAAATGAGAACTTTAATAGGCAAGATAATATTACCATAAATGCTATGAGAAAAAAAAAATTCATTGTCTGGAAGCTGTTCTATATTTGGTGGTCTGAGGACAGTCTTGATAAAATCAAGGAGTAGTAAACAAATACATACTCACACACAACTACTGTGGTTGGAGACAAAAGAATTAAAAAGTAAATGGTAGGAGATGGAAGCCTGGGAAAAATCACATTAGCCTTCTTAGGCCAGGGTAAAGCATTTAGATTTTCTTATAAATACATTAAGAAGACATTGGATGGTTTTCATTTGATTGTGGTATTTTCTCCATGTCTATGATTGCTACATGATATATCATATTGGAGTGGTGGCCATCAATAATAGGAGCCAGAGAGGATACTGTTTGAGCTATTGTCTTTGGTCTGCTGATAGATAATAGTAATTTGGACCATAATGGTTGAGATGGAACAAAAGAGAAGTATACCTATTAAGGGCATATTTGTAGGAAGAAGTTTAAGGGAGTGTGTGACAGTTAATTTTATAATTTTATATGACTGGTTAAATATTATTTCTGAGGGTCTGTAGGGTGTTTCCTGCTTAACATTTGAATTGGTAGACTGAGTAAAGTAGATGGCCTTCTTACATGTGGATAAGTGTCATCCAATCCCTTGAAAGACTATAGAATCAAAAGTGGATGACTACAGGAGCTGGGACAATGACCTTTAATCTTCTGCACCTCAACACTGCTGATTCTCAGACTTTCAGACTCAGATAGAAATCTACACAATTTTTCTCCAATTCTCAGGCCTTCAAACTACACCACCAGTCTTCATCCTGTAGCTTGTAGAGGACAAATCATGGAACTTCTCAACATCCATAACTGCATGCGCCAATACATTATAATAAATTTATATTTTTTATATAAATTTATATATATATATAAATTTCATTATATTACCGTACTGCTCCTGTGTTGGTGCTGGCCCTGCCCCTGCATGGTCTGGTACCTTTCTTGTATCTGGCAATCTCCAGGTTCTTGACTCCTGCAGAAAAAATTTCAATACACAAGTTTAGGTGAAAGTGAGAATAACTTTAGTAAAGCTTGGAACAGTGAGGCAAAGGAAGGTCCCTTGGAGACAGGATCAGGGTTGAACCCGGGACAAATGCTGCTACCCACTGCTCCCCTGGGTGCAAGTCTTTTGGGACCATTAGAGCTTAGGATAGAAGAAGCAAAGTACAAGCCTGAGGAACAGAGCTCCCAGGAGTGCTCAAAGAAGAGCACAAGCTGGCATTCTTTGTCCTGGGGGTGTTGTCTATTTTTGTAGGTGAGAATTTTAGGGGATGTCCCAGAGGAGGATCTCAACAGAATATTCATTAGATTTCCAGGTGTTTTGTTTAGTGTGCTGAGGTATCAGAATGAGTGTATAGTGGGGTCAGAGGTCACTCTCTGGTTAATTTCACCTTTATCTTGGATTAGTCTGGCTCTTAGTGTTTGTGTGTGTGTGTGTTGTTGTTGTTGTTGTTTTAAATCTATCTCCCTGATTAAGGTGATTAAAACCACCTGCACTTAGGTATCTTTGGTTAGGGAGGGTAGAGTCTTGTGATTTATCAGCTGGCTGTTAATTGCTCAGCCATTCAGGTCTTTTGTTCAACCATTTATCTCAGTTTCTTCATTCCACCTGCCAGAGTATTTTCCTAGTTTCTTATTAACCTGCTTCATTTATATACATGAAAACAGTTCTGTTTCTCTGGAGAACAATAACTAATACTGAGAATTAGTGTATTAGATAGAAAGTTGAAAGACATAAGAATAAAGATCAATTTCTTATTTTAAAATTTAACAATTGAGTAAATATTTATGCAATGTCCTAAAAATTGAGAATAAATAGTTTATTGGTCAATAACATCATCTCATGAGAATGTAAAGTTTGTAATGTTTATCGTACACTCACGTGGAGAAGTTCAGTAAAGTAAAAAAGTCTGGAGCTCAGGGAAGAGGGTCAAAGATATATATGTGTGTCATTCACATGCACAAAGTAGGTCAACATCATCGTGTGTGTGATTACGTAGGACAAAGGCATGAGCCTTTCAGTACTTCACATTTAGGAATTGCAAAGAGAAGAATGGGCCAGTGAAGAGGATTTAGAACATTTGGACAGTAACATGGAGGAAAAGCCAAAAGAGTGAGAAGGCCTGATATCCACGAGAAAAAAGCAAACCAAGATGGAGGGTTCAGTCAATGGTGTCCAGTAAGTCTCTTGTTCAGGTGAGGAATTTGAGCACAACAAAGTGTCCATTGTAATATGGAGGCCATGGGTGGCTCTGACCAACAATCTTACTGGTATGGTGATGATGATGTTATAGGTTGTGGTTTAAATAAAGAGGATAAAAATAAGAAAACTGAAGCAGTGATTATGGGCATCTTTTTAAAGTAATATGTTCTGAATTTTAAGATTCTCTCTTTGTTTTTAACATTTTTCATTTGAATTATGATGTGTCTTGTTGTGGGTCTCTTAGAGGTCACCTTGTTTGGGACTCTCTGTGCTTCCTGGCCTTGTATTTTTATTTCCTTCACCAGGTTAATGAAGGGTTCTGTCATTATTTTTCAAATAGGTTTTCAATTTCTTGCTCTCTCTCTTCTCCTTCTGGCAACCCCATGAGTGAATGTTGGTACACTTGAAGTTGTCCCAGAGGCTCCTTACACTCTCTTCATTTTTCTGGAATTTTTTTTTCTCTTCTGATTGTGTGTTGTTTGCTTCTTTATATCCAAATCAATGATTTGATTCTTGGCATCATCTACGCTACTGTTGAATTCCTGTAAATTGTTCTTCATTTCAGTTAGTGTATCCTTCATTTCTGACTGGTTCTTTTTAAGTTATTTACCTACAAGGGAGCTCCCATAAGATGGTCAGCTGATTTCTCAACAGAAACTTTGCAGGCCAGAAGGGATTGGCAAGAAGTATTCAAATTGATGAAAAGCAAAGACCTAAAACCAAGAATACTCTAGCCAGCAAAGCTATTATTTAGAATTGAAGGATATATAAACAGCTTCCCAGACAAGAAAAAGATAAATGAGTTTATCACCATCAAACCAGTATTGCACGAAATGTTAAAGGGTCTTTTTTAAAAAGAAGAAGATAAAAAATATGAACAATAAAATGGCAATAAATACATATCTATCAACAATTGAATATAAAAATAAAAATAAGTGAACATGCAGAACAGGAACAGACTCATAGATACAGAGAACATTTTGACAGTTGTCAGATGAGAGGGGATTTGGGGTATGGGTGAAAAGGTGAAGAGATAAAGAAGTAAAAACTAGTGTTACAGAATAGTCACGGGGATGTAAATACGGCATACGGAATATAGTCAGTAATATTCTAATAAATATGTATGGTGTCAGATGGGTGCAAGATTTATCGGAATAATCACTTAGTAAGTTATGTAATGTCTAATCCCTGGAGTGTACACCTGAAACTAATATAATAATGTATGTATATCAACTGTAATTGAAAAATAAAAAATAATTTACAAATAAATAAATAAATAATGTGTGCTGCAAAATTGAGAAAAAAATAATACATTACCTGCAGGGGGCATTGATTGTTGAATTATGTTTTTATTTATTTTTCTACTTGACACACTACAACTGCTTTTTATGCTGGTTGAAATAACCTAGGAGAGCCCGACCAGTGTGGCTCAGTGGTTCACCAACAACCCTTGCACCAAGAGGTCACCAGTTTGATTCCCAGTCAGGGCACATGCCCAGGTTGTGGGCCAAATCCCCAGTGGGGGGCATGCAGGAGGTGGCCAATAGATGTTTTCTCTCATCAATGATTCTATCTCTCTCTCCCTCTCCTTTCCTCTCTAAAAATCAATAAAGAAAAAAAAAATTATTTTTAAAGAAATAATCTAGGAGAAAGAGATAAAAGAATGAATTAAAACTTTGGTCCTTAATAAGGAAAATAGGGGATGATATTCAAATTTGAGAAATTAGAGAGTTTTGAGAAATGGAGATAGCTCATTCATAGTAACCAGAAAGGGGCAGAAATTGAAACTCTAAATGAAGTATATCAGTAGATACAGTGGTAAGAAATACTGGAATTTTTAGATCAAGGTGTGCTCTTCAGACCAAAAGATATTATCTGTAATAGCAATGCTCAGCTCATTTCTCAGGACCAATGGGCCTGAAGAAATCTGTACCTACCTTCTAGACGTAATCATCTCTATTCTAAACCAAATCCTTACCACCCTTCAATTTGCTCTGTCTCAAATAATGAGTGCTAACAACATCTTATTTATATTTTCTCATACTTATTTAATTCAATAAATGTCAAGGGCTGATATTTAAGAGGTGATACAATAGACATTTTAAACAACATATTAAAATTACAGCATTGCAGTTTGTATTTATCACTAACGGTATAGTTGAAATAGAAAGATTTTAAAGCAGAAGATGATATCTCAAATGTGATGGAAGAGAATGATGGTTTTATCTCTCTCTTTCTTTCTGTGTTTTTTTTTTTTTTTTTTTTTGTATCCCCCACAGGAAATAATATGTAACTTTGCATTTGTTGCTACTTCAAAAGAACTGAAAATTTAATTATTAAAACAAGTATTTTAATTCTGTGCTTTCAACATATTTCTTACCTTATGAAGCACAAAAGCAACTTCCATAGTTTTAGAAACACACAGTCACAGAACATGCACATAAATATATCATTGCTGCATTGTGGAGAAAGAACTCACTGATCTCTCCTGAAATCTCACAGCTGAGATTTTTTTTTCCCCTTGAGATTTTGTGGATTTGAGATCCAACCTGTTGTATTATCTATTCTACTCTAGTGACTGAAATTATAAATAATTTTAAAAGAGTTATAGTAGACATAAAGGCATTCTCTCAGATCTTAATCGTTTCCGCTATTAAAACTGAAGATGGTTCTTCCTAGATTCACTATTTCAGAGAACTCCAAACTTTAAGTGCCCTTTGTTGGAAAGTAACTACTTGCTAGGCTGCATTCCAGTGGAACATTAGTCCAAGAATTGTTTGAGATAATGAAATTAGTTTGGGGCTTTAAATTTCAGAGTTGAAGCTATTTATCATTGTTGTGAGAGAGAAATTTGACTTATTCCTGCAGTCCACATGGCTTATGCAACCAAGGGCAAAAGGTCATAATAACTTAATAAACATTTAAAAAAAACATAAAGAATTACATATTGTCCATCGTACATTTTTTCATTTTTTTACATTTTCTTTACTGTTGGTTTCTCAGTGGATAACTTGATCATGAATTGTTTGTTCATAATATAATTCTACAAACAGAAATTGTGGTAAATGGTATTTCCCTAATGACATATCAATACCATAAACCATGAAAATTGTAATTGAATCACAAATGCTTTAATCAAACAAAGAACATATTTTATTTTAGAGACAGATTTAAACTTTTTAAAATTGCATAGCCTTTGAAGTACTCTGGAGTATATGAATTTGAGAAGCAGAAATACTACTTTCAGCGTTAGGAGGGAATTTTTAATGATTAAATCACAAAGTGGTTTTTGCTTTGAGGAGGTAGAGTTAAAAGCTATATATAAATCAATTTTCTTAGTTCCTCTTTCATTTGTCATATCAGTTTCTTCTTTCACCCAAAACACATTCATCCTGACCAACTATAAGTATAACTCACAATTAAGAACTATGCCTACAATAGCGGAATTTAATTAAGGACAGTGCATACATAGCTGTTTTTTTTCCTTTCTAGAAGACAACTTCCCTTGTCTCCCACTCCCAACAAAGTCATTAGTATCTCTCTCCCTGCTGCTCCCTCATTGCTCACAAACTAGCCTGGTTTGAAACAATGTCAGTGGGAGGGTCAGTTCCAGCTTTAGGTGATTCAAGCACCACATGTCACCTCTTTAATGATGAACTTGGAAAACACTGCAATATCAATATTCACTGACATTCAAAGACTACCCTTGGATCTTTTAAAAGTCACCATGTAAATGGTCACCCAGTAAAGGCAAGGATTGAAGATGCTCCATTTTCATGCATTTCAAGATGTAACTCCAAGGTTCTGATACGTGTTGTTACAGTTTGTGGCTACGTAGGGAAGTGACAGGAGAGAGATATTTATTTACCTCTGAACTAAAGTTCTGGCATAATAACCACAATTTCTAGATCTAACAGCAATGGGAGTCCAGGTAACCAGCTTTGAATGCCACAACAAAACAGCTGCTACCTGGTTTTCAAAAGAGTTTGAGTCATTTTTCCCAGGTGCATTTAAAATTGGAGTAGCTCCTTTGGTCTCCTTCACCATAATAGTCGTAAAGGTAATATTGAAGCAAATAATCACATGTATTACATTTAATAGCATAATCTCATTTGCTACATTAATAGTAGTTGTGTTCCTTAAAATATTAAATTGTCCAGAAACTCAATATAAAAAAAAATTGGGGGTGGGGGAGTTTAGAAGCCAGTGAGATTCAGTTACAAAACAAGGCATTTGCCTTTTAACAAAAGAAAAAAAGATTGTTTTCAATCATTATTTTCAGATAGCAAAAAACCAAAAATGTGCTTTTTATAACAGACAAAAAATAACATTAGTGAGGAGAGTCACCTTTAAATATCAGTTAACACCTGGACCTCTTTATTTTCAGCAAGTTAAATGTTCACTGGTGTGAAAAATAATATAAATGGAGCCACTTTAAAATGGAGTTGGAGAGCCCGGCTGGTGTGGCTCAGTGGTTGAGCATCGACCCATGCACCAAGAGGTCGCCGGTTTGATTCCCAGTCAGGGCACATACCCAGGTTGTGGGCCCGATCCCCAGTGGGGGGCATGCAGGAGGCGGCCAATCAATGTTTCTCTCTCTCTCTCCCTCTCCCTTCCTCTCTCTATAAAAAATCAATAAAGAAAAAAAAATTAAAATAAATAAATAAAATGGAGTTGAAGACACCCTCCCAGTGAAATTAATTAACTTTCAGGTCTTACTCCTCAAACCTTTGCAATGTTTGAGCTGGGCAAAATAACCTTTGGACTAGGCCAAAGCAACATTTTATTCCAAACAACTGTTTGTAAGCTAACAGGAAAGCAGACATCCTGACTACAGGACTGAATGTTAAAGACAATTTTTAGAATGAACACCACCACATATAGCTAAAGAATAACTTAGTTTATATGCTCCTATAGAAATCCTTCCTTGGCTTATAATCACCAATATGAAATGTCTTTCCTTTGTTCATGTGCTTATTTTTCTTCCCTTTCTCATAAATACCCCTTGCCTTCACCTCCGAATCGGGACACTATTTGGGTTTCTTCTTGAATCAGTACTTCCAAGAAGTGCAATTGTTTTTTATCTCAAGTGTTACCTCTCTTTCTGGTCTTTAATTTTTAGGTTAATACTGGCAACACAGTTCCAAAGGTCGACACTTACAACACAATTTCAAAAGAAAACAAGTTGAGTATGGATGTCTTCCTGGAAATCGGTCCCCAAATCTATTCTTTCTAGTCCTGACTTGCTGGCTGTGATTCAGTTATATGCAGTAATAATGAACATTGGGAATTGCAGGCCCTATTTGGCAGATCACTTACGTTCATCTTTCTTTACAACCTTCTGTGTTTGTATTTTTCATGCAAAATTTATTTTCATTGCCATTGGCTGGCCAGTACAATCAGCTTTGAATAAAACCAATGGATCATTCAGAGCAGAATCCATTACTTTATTAAATAAACTTCTCACAAAGAATTCTGTTTTCTCATATAGTCTTGTAATATGCAAAAACAACATTAACAAGGGCTTTCTGGATTGTTCTCTATTTACCTGCCACCAAGGTTCCAATTATTCTGTTTATTAAAACCTTATGAAACTCTCCCCTTGTGAGTGAGTTATCTACGGTTGCTGTAACAAATTACCAGGATTTAGTGATTTAAAAATACAAATGTATTATCTTACAGTTCTGTACAGTCTCACTGGGCACAGGGGTTGGGAGGACTGCAGTCCTTCTGGAGGCTCCAGAACAGAAGGTGTCTAGAGGCCTCTCCCGTTCTTTTGTGGTTCCCTATTCCATGTTCAAAGCTACCAATGTTGCAGTTCTCTGGTCATTCTTTTGTAGTTCATCATCATCTGACTCTCCTCTTCTGCTACCAGCTTGCACTTATGAAGACTCTTGTGATCACATTGCACCCACCTAGAAATCCAAGGTAATTTCTCTATATAAGGCCACCTAATTGATAAGCTTCATTCCATCCTCAACCTTAATTTACCTTGTGCCATGCAATCTACCATGTTCAGGGGTTCTGGAGATTAGGATTAAACGTTTTGGGGAAACCATTACTTTTTCTACCATTTCTTGCAAATTGATGAACTTTTTATTTATATCTGTATGTAGTTAACCACAACTTTCAAAGTCACAAGAGAATGCAGTCAGTTGTATTTTCCCCCTGGCAAATCCTTGCAGTAAATGATAAGGGGAAAACAGGAGATGATTCGTGCATTCTCCACAACTCACAAAACAACAACCAATACTTTGAATAAATCTCTCAATATACAGATTGAGCCTAATTTATGTATGTTTTTCTCTCATCTCCTTGGGACATCATTAAATAAATTATCCTTGCTGCATTTTATATTATTAATGTGATCAAGATTGTCATGTATATGTTAAAGGAAATTTTACCACATTTATTTATGTTTGATTATTCAATACTTCTTTCAATGCTGTTTCACATTTGACTAAAAGATGCTTGAAATAAGAGCTGTAAGTTTTCTATGTCCATGTTTACCATACTACATATAATGTTGTGTATTACCGATGTTTGCTGAATGGATAAGTGGATGAATGTATGAATGATCACCTATCAATAAGGTTATCATGCCTCACATATTATATCATGATGTTACCTATAACAGACATTTGCTGAATGGATGAGTAGATGAATGTATGAATAATTGCCAATCAATGAAGTTCTTTCCATGGCATTTTGTCCAGTAAGAAGCCTTTAAAGTGTTTGGTCAATATTTATCTTGATTTCTTTTTCTTCTCTTACAAATAATAATTCAACTTGAATTTACTTTAGAATAATTTAGGACCTGTTATCTTTACAGTAATCTTTACTTGGCGTGTCAAGTTTATATTCTAAACGGAAAAAGAGAAAACTAAAAAATATTGCTTCCTTACTTGGTAATCATCTGATGTTCCCAATTATTTAGCAAATAATCTTAAAACAAAAAGAACAGAATCAATGTAGGAACCATGGAGATAAGTGGTAACTGCCACATTTTAATGTAAAACAGAGGTGTTCCTGGGGCCAGGTCTGCTGCCTTATTTATTGTAGCATATCCTATTGCCAAGGAAGACAATTTTGAGCTTCTTCAATCTTGTAAGTTATGGAGTCCAAAGTGGGTACCTGAGGCTGGAGCATCATTAAATCTCTATGGGTTAGGCCTCGGATTTCAACAAGAGCTCATTGTCAAGCCAATAGCTTTTTTTTTTTTTTTTTAAATAAAGGTTTTGTTGTGGTGGGTTTTTTAAATTAAGTTTACTGAGGTTACATTGGCTAATAAGATTATATAGGTTTCAAGTGTACAGTTCTATGGTACATCATCTGTATATTGCATTGTGTGCCCACCACCCAAAGTCAAATCTTCTTTTATCACCATACATTTGACCCCATTTACCTTTATAAACCCCCATCCTCCTTCCCTCTGGTAGCAACCATACTGTTGTCTGTGTCTGTGAGTTTTTGTGATTTTTTTGTTTGTTTGTTTGTTTGTCTGTTCATTTGTTGCTTTCAGTTTTATGTCCCACATGTGAGTGAAATCATACAGTTCTTGACTTTTTCCTCTTGACTTCTTTTGCTTAGCATGATAGTCTCAAGATGCATCCCTGTTGTCACAAATGGCAGTATTTCATTTTTTCTTATGACTGAGTAGTATTCCATTGTCTATATGTACCATAGATACTTTCTGAAAAGGGTTATGTCTAGTAGTTTTGTCAAGACCAAGTGCAAAAGGAGATATCTTCAGCTGCTACCCTTTGCAGGTTGCCTCCCTTTTTCATGGTAAGGGGCCAAAAAGATAGCAATCTTTTCTTGGCTGCCAGACCTCAGAGATTAGAAGCACTTATATTAAATCCTAACTCATTTTCCGGTTGTAAATGATGGAGAAGTTTGTTCCACTAATGTACTTCTTTAATTGCAGTGTTCCTCTGTGGATAAATTGGAATGGTTCCCTCTGGCACTTATGAGATGGAAATTACAAGCAAGTACATCAATTCATATGTATATAGGTTCAGCAAATAATACATAGTAAGGTGTAGAAGCAATGAAACAATATAATAAGACATTTTAACTTTTAATCTTTCTTCATTACATGGTTCGTTCAAAGCCCTAGCTGGTAAATTGGTTGTTTGTTGTTTCAAGGGTTAAATCACAGCTGCCAAGAGACCCTGTCATCTTCTGGCTGGAGGACTGAGAATGCAAGGGTAGAACTGAGGTGGCAAAGGCTATGTGAGGAATTGCTATGGCAGCCAGAGAGACTTTTTATTTTCTCTCCCTCTCCTTTGTTTCCTTGCCCCAGAGCATGTTTTCAGCCCTTGTGCATGTCTCAGCATCTGGAATGCCCAGGGCTCAAAGGATCACTGCCCTGGCCCCTCACATTTCACCTTGTATTTCTTGATATTTTCCCCACCTCTGCACTCAGCATCCACAAGGGACTGGGCACTGGGTGCTTGTATCCAATAAAGATATAAACATTCAAATCCTTCTTTTCCTGCTGTTCCTATGTGTATTCAGATAGGCTACATTTACTGTAAGACCTTAGTCCCACCCCTGATCATTATTTTATTTTTATGTTTTTTATTTTATTTTCTTTATTGATTTTGAAGAGAGAGAAAGGGAGAGGGAGAGAGAGAGAAAGATTGAAGAGAGAGAAAATTGATTGGCTGCCTCCTGCATGCCCCTCACTGGGGATTAGGTCCACAACCTGGGTATATGCCCTGACCGGGAATCGAACCGGTGACCTCTTGGTGCATGGATCTATGTCCAACCACTGAGCCACACCGCTGTGCCCACCCCTAATCTTTAAAGCAGCTGGGGCCTTGATAGAGGAGTAGTAAGCCATCAGGAGAACAGGGAAAAACTTACATCCTCACCAGCAAGTCATTCACATTTGCTTCAGATTCAAGAAGAACATCAGCTGCTCTACCTGAAGCCTTGCTCCAGATTTAATAATCAATTAAATGTGTCCTTTCCTTATGAAGGCTAAAGAAAAATCCAAAAGCAACAAGCAGGCTACTTATGTCAACCCTACTTCCTCATACACAGCAAACTCCCATCTTCTGATTCTTCCTTAAGGGGAAACAAACAGGGGAAACCATATATTGCCCACTGGCCAAGTAAGTTTGTTTAACATGTTAGTGACCAATCTCAGTGGACCCATGGGTGCCTCATTTTTCTTTTCCAGACAACCATGTTTCTCACAGAAGTCCACCTTCATCACCAAATTAATACATTTTTATGTCTATGTTTATTTATTTTATTCTGACACTGAAAAGTAGGTTTATGGATCAGAGACCAAAAGAGTATTTACTTACAGACTATCTTAGCATAGATTTCCATGCCCCATTTCTCCTTTGGGGCAATATGCTGAGGATAAAAATCACCTTGCTTGTACAGAAGGTGTCTGTAGTACAGAAAAGAAACTCCAAAATTTTGACTCTCAAAACTTTAAAGGGAAGCTTGTATATATTTCTTCTTCCCACCTCGAGAGAGGGAGACAAATATTTGCTCTTTAACATAAGCAAATACTCTCTGGGAAGTGAAGGGAAAGGTCCCTAAATTGTTACAATGAATGAGTCAGGGATTTATTACTTTTTATGTAAATGAACAGCTTTGGGAAGGATTAATTTATATTTCTCTGCAGGGTATTCCTCTACTTTTCACTTCCAAGGTATGTTTACCACTTACTCATATTTTTTAACCCAGTTTGCCAATATCTTTTCCACAGAAAATAATGACCACACAAAATCATGAAAACATTCTTTCCTAACACAGATTGATTTCTATGCTGATGGTAGTCTGTGTATTACAAACAATGACTTTTTCAGCACAGAGTAATTATACAATGTACTATGTGCCCACGTAGGGGAGAACACAATGAGGAAGAGAGAAAATGTCTACCTTTAGGGCATTATAGCAGGGGAAAAACAGAATTGAGAAAACAAGTAACACAAATGTTATGTTAACAATAGAAGCTAAGAAGGAAAAATAATCAGAGAAGAATCTGGGAACTGTGAGGATTTGGGGATTTTAGAAAGAACATCTAGAGAAGGTCACCTTAAGAAAGAGAAGGCAGTAGAAGAGAAGAAAAGAATCTAAAGGTGAGGGAACAATCACTAAGGATGACAGAGGGAAGGGAATCAGGTAGCCAGACCAGGAAGAACAAAAGCCTTAAGGTGAGGTCATGTTTGGCCCATCTGAAGAACAGCAGGGACAATAGTATGGCCAGGATAGAACAAGCAGTGTGAATACAGGTAAAGTTATACTATCTGATGAACTACATTTGTGGTCATGTCAGCAGGTAAATTTATTTAATATATAATTGAATGCTACCATGGTGCATGGAAAATGTGTCATGGAAGAGTTGGCAACAGAACTCTTTCTATCAAGATAAGTAAATGTTACATACTGAGAGTAGAGATTGCAAACTAATCCAAACAAAGTCTTTGTGGTCAAGACCTCCAAGGGATTACCAAAGTTCACTGTCCTCTTGTTCAGCAGAAATAGTTCTAGTTGGGCGCATTACATTTTCCACACTCCTTTTAACTAATGTGGCCATATAACTAAATTATCAAAAAAGGCGGGTATATGGCTGTTAAATAAGCCTTGCATATAAAACAAGCTTGAAGGACTCCTTCCTTCCTTGCTCCCTTCCTCCCCTTTTCCCTTGCTCCCTCTGTTCTCTACTCCTCCCATTTTTTCTTTACTTCTTTCACTCTTTTCTACTTTTCTTTCACAGATTATTGATTTACTTCTTTGTGTCAGGCACTTTACTAGCTGCTTGAGTTCATTATTAGTCAAACCAGAATCTGTCCTACCTCTAATGAACCTTATAATTTATAAGCAAGGCCTAGAGTTGTCAAATTTCCAATGCCAGGATCAATTATGAGGATAATTCCTTGGCCATCCACTTTATTTGTTCTGGAAAAAGAAAAAGTATTCCAAGGAATTGTTCATTCACTTGAAAAACAATAATTACTGATCTAAGTTTCCACGATAAAGGTATCATTAATTTGCAGTAATAAATAGCCTATAGATCTTTTCACATCACTAATATTGAAGAAATGCCCATGAAGCTTACTGATACAGTTATAATAGCAAATCCATGTTAATTGTAAATTGGAATTAAAAAGGGTAAAATTGAAAGGAAACTCCTTATTGTATTCTATGCTTAATATCAAGATTTGCCAATGAAAAAGAGCTATTGTATTACCCAGAGCTTTTAGGCCTTGAAGGTCTTATCACAATATATTGCCATTTGGGTAAAGATGGCCATTTAAACAACAACAACAAAAATCAGGAGTTAAACATATACTCTTTCTCAACAAAAACAGAAAGACTATACTGAATTATACTTAAATTAAAATTTTAAAAATCACTGAACTCTCTCAACAGTATATGAAATAAAGTTGGTATACATAAGGGAAGTGTTTAACATTAAAATATCTCTTTAAAAGCTAAATGATGATCAGATATAACGATGCATTTTCCTAAATTAAAGTGACACATCTAGTGATTTAGAATAACCCCCAGTGGACAACAACATTGGAAATAATCATGTGGAATATTTGATATCAGTAAATGCCATGTTACTGGGTATCAGAAGAAAAACCTCACCTTCAGAGATACATACTTTATGTATATAGTTTATATCTCAATACTGTGCAAAACAAGAACTACATACCTAACATGGTCAACAGAAAAGCCTGCAAATCTTGGAAAAGCTAAGGCCTTTGGAGAAGTGAAAATATTTTAGGTAAGAGTAAATAACTCCTTAAAAGATGGAAAATCAATCTTCCAAGAATAAAAAAAAAGGCATCTCTGAGAGCAATAGCCCCAGAAAAACGTGCTTAAAGAAGTTATGTGTGCAGAAAGCAACTTTAGGTGAAAAACTCCTTACTAGTTCACAGGTCTATCTTTCCCAGTTTCAGGGGTTGAGCGCAGAAATAATCCAAGAAGCAGTTGTTTTTCTTTTTTTTTTTTTTTTATCCTCACCTGAAGATAGGTCTTCGTTGATTCTAGACAGAGAGGATGGGAAGGGAGGGCAAGAAAGAGAAACATCATTAGGTTGAGTAGGCCGTCTCTCATATGAGCCCCGAACCGAATTGACTTGAACCCGCCAACTTTTAATCTACAGGGCGGCTCTCCAACCAACTGAGCCACACCAGCCAGGACCTGAAAAACACTTTTTGAATAGCTCACACTGATGTTAAGATTATGGATTTTAAAAACTTTGAAAAATAGAGATTTGAGAAGATGTGTCTACTAGTTTCCTGTTTGCTTTGAGCTTTGAGATTACGTCTTCTATTATTTCAAAGTGGAACTAGAGAAAACAAAAGATAATTTCTTAAATTGGCCATTTTCATGCTGAGAAAAAAGTATTAAAAATATCAACCTGTGGTTTACAACTCCTCATAAAAAATTTGGGGAGAGATATATGAAAATATCGTTCAAAAAAATTACTAAATAAGCAGGAGAATAGTTCTCTATTACCATCAGAATATAATTTTTAGTCAGACAGTTTAATTGCATCTGTATGTACAACAAGGGTTTAATTTTATTATGTTTATTGAAATAGTTATTAAAACAACAGTTTTCATTGATCTTTTTATAATGAAGTCTATTTCACAAAATGAACCATGAAAATGATAAAAGTAGTTTTTGCTTTTTTAAAAAATGTGAATTTAATCTGAGAACTCTGAGTTGGATGATTTTCCAATTTGAGAGCATTTTCTACCTATATATCTCTATAATCAAGTTATTGGTTATAAACAGAGCACTAATTTATTTATTTTTTATTAAATGCAAGTAGTAACTATCTATTGTATTGACATATTTACAAAATATTACAAATTGAAATACCTCTCTAACTTACCATATTACACCAGGCTGCATACAGGCAAGACAACGTATTTGGAAAAATATGTGCTTCTGTCTTTGGTATTAGAAATCTACACACATCCTCAGCATTTAAAGATTCCAATTCAAAGTATTAAACATAGACAAAGATGTAATCAGTAGCATCATGAAAAGGGGGCTCTAACATCCTCTGCCAGAAACCTCACCCTCACCCTGGTCCATGAAATGCAACAGGAAATCCAAACACTGTTTGTAAAGAAGGGAGTCCAGTGGCTAATATAACAAATAAAGAAAATACAAGCTACAGTACCCTACACAGGAGTGTTTCAGTTTACGTGAAGCTGCTGTCTCCATAACAACAGACCGTAACAGACAAAACATTCCCAGACTCAGACTCTCAGGTAAGACTTCAGAGGAAGAATCCACTCCGGGAGTACATTGTGAGGGTACAACTTTACTGTACAGAATGTTTTAGAAAATTCATTTTCATGATCATTTATACCTGTACAAAAAAACTTAACTGGTTTTAATAAGAAATAATTTCTCTCAAACACAATCACAGTTTACATAATTCTGAGGTGTAGGTCCTGAATCTATCCTATTTGAGAAGGCCTGGCCCACGACGGTCTGTGCAGTGGGGAGGTGGCCACTGAATATCAAGTTCTGGAATTTATTTTAAAATACTTTATTAAGATGATATTCCGTTAGATGTGAGCTTTTCGTGCATGGAACATTATATTTACCACAGTGCAAGTGACCATACAAAATTACATATATGTGCAGTCATTCACACTGTGACACATATATCATTGTTACACACATGAAATGATTAAGATATCACGAGAGCATACACATTGTTGTAAATGCCATTTCCTAGTATAACTATATTATTATGAAGAGGATGTGGTGATTATAGTGGAACACAAAATTGTTAGAGAGCTGCCTGGCCGGTGTGGCTCAGTGGTTGAGCATCAACCCATGCACCAAAAGGTCGCTGGTTTGATTCCCTGTCAGGGCACATGCCCAGGTTGTGGGCCCAACCCCAGTGGGGGCATGCAGGAGGTGGCCAATCGATGTTCTCTCTCATCAATGTTTCTATCTCTCTCTCCCTCTCTCTTCTCTCTCTCTAAAATCAATAAAGAAAAAAAATTTTTTTTAATTGTTAGAGATCTCATGTAAAATAATTAGTTTAAAATATACTGATGGCTGATTTTAATATATTTAGAAATACATATAAGCTGACCAAAACACAATAATTACAAATACTTCCCCCAAAAATACATTTGGAATTTGTGTTAAAATATGTCATTAAAAATATATATGTTTTATATGTCTATATGGATAATAAATCCATCATCCACTGCTTTGTCCCTGTAGTATATGTTTATGGTTTCTATTCAGACAGATTAATAACTTGCAAAGATGATAATTACATGTTTTTCTTGCATCTTTATTAGACTACAACTCTCTATTCTCTGCACCATAACCAAAGCAGAAAACACTGATGGGAAAATAGTGTTAGTTAAGGCAAACTTGACATGAAAGGGCCAATGAGAAGAAGCCATCAGGGATGCTTTCAATGTTGAATTGAAAGTGTGAGTACCAATTTCTCCTGGATCCTACAATCAAATTAGGTAAATATTTTAGTGCAGGATATTTTTGTCTTTTCATGTACTGTATGTTATGTGCAGAATCAGGGTCGATAATGGCTGAGGACTCAGTAATGTCAACAATAACATGGCTGAAAAAAAATGCTTGTGAGAAATACGACTGAGAAAAAAGAAGAGATCAAGACTTGGTGGGAATGCTAAACTATTTGGAGTTAGCCTAAAGTCAGGAGGTTATTGGAAATGCTTTAAATCAGAGTATGACATGGTAAAGATCATTTAATTGGTAGTGTGGAAAATGAATGCAAGGGAAATAACTAAGAACAGAAACTACTGACCCTTGGTAGACCAGAAGACTTGGAAAGGGAGTGTCGGATATGAGAACTATTTAAGAAATAGGATGTGGTAATGTATACAAGTATGGAGTGTTGGATGAAATAAGAAAAGAAAGGTCTACAGAAATTAACAGTTCCTCTCCTTGGCGATTTGGTGGTTTGTGTAACCATCATCTCATCAAGCATGTTTAAGAGGAGATGAATATTTCCTTACTCATATATTTTTAAGAGACATTTTACTCTGAGTGCTCGCAAAGGCAATTTTATGTTCATAATCTACATCTTAGTAGAGATAAATGAGAAGAGCCATCATGTGTCACCTGGTACAACATTTCATCCTGTTATTGTTCTAATTACATGAGTGAGCAGCTTAATGTGCCATAAAATCCCAGCACATAGAGAGAACCATCACCAGGTCTGCGATTCAAACAGGATTTTTAGAGTGGCTTTACCTATGGCTTTCAAATTAAAAATCTAATGTGCTTTCATCTTCAATTAAGCACCATTGCCAAGTATAATTGACCACAGTAATGTAACTAGTAATTTGAGGACATTCAAACGTGCACATGCTGTACACATTTTTAAATAGGTTTAGCTTATTGCATGGAGCTTTAAGCCTGGAAATCGCTTCATAAAAAATCTAGTCAATCCTTTTTTTTTTTTTGGAAATCTAGTCAATCCTTTTTTTTTTTTTTATCTGTATTATGAAATACAGATAAATGATCAGGAAGTGTAAATTATAGTCAAGGGGGAAGATTAGCCTAATCCTTAAATACAAGGTCAGGCTTAAGCATTGTCCATTGGACTTTGTTCCTAGAATTCATATTAATTAACTAGTATCTTCATCTACTCCCTTTCTGCCCTCTCACTCCCCACCAATCCCACAACCTTTTCATGCCCTTATCTGGATAGGAGCCATTAATAGTTGATCCAGGATATGTCATCATTACATTATTAAAAGGTTCAGACACACCTGGCCCATGCAATAAGAGGTGACCGGTTTGATTCCCAGTCAGGGCACATGCCTGGGTTTTGGGCTTGATCCTCAGTAGGGGGTATGCAGGAGGCAGCAGATAAATGTTTTTCCCTCACATCGATGTTTCTCTCTCTCTCTCTCCATTCCTCTCTCCCTAAAAAAATCAATGAAAACATAAAAGAAAGAAAGAAAAGGTTCAGGCACAAAAGAGTAAAACAGTCTTGTTTACACTTGGAAAATTCAAGTAAGAGAGAGAGAGAGCATGAGAATGAATTAATCTTTGTCATTAATATAATTGAATGGAAGGAAAAACTGAACACTGAGGTGTGTTCTTTATGCAGGAAGAAAATAGGAGGTGAAAACGTGGCTACATTTTACTATACTTGATTATTATCCATTTTTAATTTTTTTTTAAAGAGCTAACTTTTGTCTGTTTTCACCATTGTATGATTTTTTTCTTCTGTTTCTTTTCTCTCCGATCTCATCTTCATTATTCATTCTTTCTACATTCTATGGGCTTCTTTTGTTTTCTTATCCTAACATTTTGGGGTAGGGTATTTGCATTCATTTTCACCTTTATACTTTTTTTTTAACTATTATTGGTTTTTAAGACTATATATTTTTATTTTTACACTGCTTTAGTTCACACAAATTGTCATTTGTATTTTTTTATATCATTTAGTTAAACACGGTGGGTCTAAAAATTGTGGGCTAATTTAGTATTTTATTTATTAATTTCCAAACTTATGGAGATATTCTAGTTATTCTTTTATTATTTATTTCTCAATTTATAAACAGAAAACATATACTGACATTTTCGAATTTTTTTTCTAGATGTTTTAATAGTTTCTGAGAAATCTTTAGCTATTATTGTAGATTTGTTTATTTTCCATGTTATACAGCAAATTGTTGATATTAATTTTGAAATTACACTATTAAGTTCTTATATACTTGTTTATCTTCTAGGAATTAGTCTTGTTATCAATATGAAACATTTCATCTCCAGCAATGCATTTTTGTCTTAAATTAGATGAATATTAATTTAGCTATAGGTTAATGTTTGCATGGAATATCCTTTTTCATTTTTTTATTTGCAAACTTTCTTTCTGCTTACATTTTGATGTTTCTGTTGTAATTAGTTTAGTGTTGTTTTTTTCTCCCATTCTGACAGTCTTTTTTAATTGGTGTATATAATCATTTCCAGTTCATGTAATTATTGATATGAGTAGGTTTAAATCTTCATATGTGCTTTCTATTTGCATTTCTTGTGACATAGTTTTCTCTCTTTTATTTGTTTATTTTGTATTGCTTTTTTTTCTGCTCTTATTCACTCTATTTGTTTGGATCCTATACATAATATTATGCTATTGTTTTATAGTAACGGTTTTCTTAGAAATTACATCATATTAAAGTATCTCAGACGTATCAGTCTTATAGTGATTGCAACCTTTTGCTCTCTTCCCAGGCAGTTGGCTGATCCTTCATTTCCTGCACCACAAGAAGATCCTATTACTTCTCTGTGTTGTAATTAAGTCTATATTTTACATTCCCCATGGCATTGCTATTGTTTTATAGAATTAATATTTATTTAAATGTAGCACATTTATCTTCCATTTTTCTGCTTAAAGAACACATTCCAGCATTTCCTTCAGGGCAGTTACATATTATCTTTCTGTCTCACTCTGTCTCTGTCTCTGGGTTTCCCTCCCTCCTCCCTCTCCCTCCTCATGTCCTTTTTTCTCTTCCCCCTCTCTCCCCTCCTCTTTCCTCTCTCTTTTGGCTTTCAAATATAATTATTATACCTTAATTACAAAAAGATATTATTACTGGCAATAATGTTTTTCAGTACATGAATCCTCCTTTTGCTCCATTTTTACAGATTTAGAATGATTTATTTATTTATTTGTGTTCTTAGCTTTTTAATTGTCTCCTCTTTGCTTAGCGTTCTGTGGATTTCTTCCATTTTTTGTGTTTATATCTTTTATTAGAATCACCTCCAATATTTGAACCTTTTTTATTTCTCAGTCGTATTACAGCATTTTGTTTCAACCATATTACTGCTGATATTGCTGAGACTTTATATTGCTGAGGCCTCAGCCATTATTGAACCTGGTTGTGCATGTCACAGAGATACATGTCCATACTTAAACTTCAAAGAATACATGATGCCTGCTTCTGATCAGACCTTCCATGTCGACTTGCACCATTCAAAAGGAAGTGAAAATTACTGTAAGTCATAAATTTCTTTGCCTGCCTTTTATACAGGATGTTTTCACTCAAGACGTGAGAACCTTCCAGATTCTGTGCAGCTTGAATACTTACACCTGTTGCTCATGTGCTTTTGTCTATATCTTTCCCATGCACACACACAGGAGAATGGAAACATCCCATAGTTTAACACAGTACATTTCAGTGGTTCGCTCATTCATGCCGCATTTCGACACAGACTGTATGTCCCGTTTGGGTAGCACTCTCCAAATAATATCCTGGTGTTACAATCTCCTTATATCTTTAGATGTCTTCCCTTCTGCCTCATTTTTCTTGCTTTCATCGTATGATACATCTCTCTCTTGCTAGCAGTAGAAAAATTATCTACCTTTTAAGGTCGGTGTGGTTATGTTGAACACACCTGAATAATTGAGAATAATCTCCCTATTTTAAGGGAAGCTCATGTATAATTTTGATTACTTCTGCTAAGTGCCTTGACAGCAGGGCTTCAATTAGGGTTTGATTGAATAATCTGGGAATAGGAATCTTCAGAATTCTGCCTACTACTATCAGTCACACTAATTTGAACCACAAACAAACATTTCATTCTTTTATATTACCTTAATCTTTCATAATGAAAAACATCAGGTGTTTGGGGTTTAAAGCAAACAAAGAAGCTTAAAGTCATAAGTGTAAACATATATATTTAAGGAATAAATTGAAACTGTAGTGATTGCCACCTGTGAGATATTTACAATTATGAAAGATATTAATGAGAAAATAACTTTAAGACATGAACAAATACCAAGAAGCAAAAGATTTTTGTGTCATCATATAGTGGAAAGTCACTTTTCAAACCTGTGCTCTAAAATCTCAGAATCTGAGATAAATTGAGTTCTAGAGATGAGAGAGAGAGAGAGAGAAAAAGAACTATAAACTATCCAATAATACATTATTCAGATAAACTAGTATTGCCCCCATACTTAAACATCTGGTGAGTTTTTGAAACTAAGTGTCCTTGCAGAGTATAAAGTCAGCATAGTGAATTTCAGACAATTTTTTTAGTCATCAAACATACTGTCGATCATATAAATGGTCATCCTTTGCCCTGAATCCAAGCACATAAAATTCTGATTGGTGTCAGTGGGAGCCATGTGCGGCTTTTGTGGGTACTGAAGTCTGAAACTTTATGGTGTGTTCCGAATATCTTTGAAGTCCAGTTTTTGAGGAGAAATACAAGGTTTAAAAAGTAGTTCTTCAGGGCTTATTCTTATCCATTGGGAACAAGTTTAGATTGCCTATTTGAAATGCAGTGTTAGGCTGGAATTGCAAAATACAATATGGGCAATGAGTAGTTGATTTGTAATGGATTGTTTCAGTTTATTTCTATTCTAGATTTATAACCTTTCGGCCCATAGTGGGAAAAGGTCCACCTCTTTTTCTGAACATTCATATTCATGAATTCTTTTCATTCAGTTGGAACAGCGGTATTTATTTTATGCATGGTATTGCTATAAATTAAGTGCATTACTTTCATTAGCATAGTCTACAAAATTCATAAGCAAAACAAGTGAGATCACCTTTGTATTAACAAATTCATTAGTGGATTTTATCTTTAAGTATCACTAAGTATGCTTTTATATGAGTTCTTTATTTTTTATTGTTGCTTATTTTGAGAAATATAGGCAAGTACTTAAATAAAATTCCTTGAATGTAGTTCTATAGCAAGAGATGGGGTCGTAACACGGTAATTACACGAATCATCAAAATGAAAGTGATGGTTTGTCTAAGGAGATCCCAGGTATACAAATCTACAATACAGCAAATAACATTTATCGATTATTATAAAATTTAAAAAAATCCATTATTTTAATCGGAAACATAATTTTGGATAGTCTAGATTTCTTATGTAACAGGATTAAAAATAACTAAGTATTCAATTACCAAATTAAACATAACAAATAAGATAAGGAAGAAATACTTCATCACATTTATCAAAAGACTTAGTTGGGTTCACAGATTTTTTGAATGAAATACATATCACATATTCAAATAATCACACTTTTTTTTAATCATAATCAGATTTTCGGTTATCTGAAACCTCTCATTTTCCTGAAGGTCTAAATACTATTAAGCTAGTTCAAGATCCTAAATTTTACTCTTTTTAGCTAACTCTGCTTTTCATTTTGGAGCACAATTAAGTTTGGCTTAGATTTCCTGAATATGTGAAGCTTCTCAGAGAAATCTTTGCCATTTCATTACTTTGGCTTTATTACCGCCGTGCAGGCTCAATGTTCTTGACAGCTCATCCAGCGTGAACCTGATAATCCATCCCAACTACAGCTCAAGGAAAGTGCTGACACTGCACTCCAGAAGCGGGAGGTGGGCAGAAGAGAAACGATTGACCGACAGCCTTTCCAGCTGGAGCGAACCTCTGTACTCAGGAAGACATTAGGATGGGCGTGCTGAAGTCCAGTTGGAAACAAAACTGATGATCAGAAGACAGGAAGTAGATCGTAGAAACGGAGCCAGGAGAGAGAAGCAAGAAGGCAGCAGAGAAACAATGTAGTTAGCTTTTAATTCTTTTTTCTTGGTGAAGGAAAGATATTGAAGGGTTTTATGGAGGCAAATGATGGCTTAATTCGCATTTTAAATCGCTAACTCTGGTTTTATTTAGATAATCCATTGAAATGATGACAAGTCTCCAGGTCAAGTTCCTGTTGTCCAATGGAGAGATGATAATGTCCTGAAATAAAGCCAAATGAAGCTAATGTCTCTCAGAGAGATAGAGAGCAGTGAATACCTAGGTGGCATAATTATTTATATTTATAGGAGGGGAAAAAAAACAGAGTCAAGGATAATCTTAGGTCTCTGATTTGGGCCACATTGTAAACAGAAATGTTATTTAATAAAAAGTACAATTTCAGATAATATATGGGTATTTTGGAGAGTAAGATAAACTTAGTTTGAGACACATGGGGTTTGGCGGTTCTACAGACATTCAAGCATGACAGTTTATTGGTCAGTTTTTAATTTTATATGCCACAGAAATTTGTCTCTTTTACTACATTAACTATGCTTTCCATAGATTCCTTATAACCAAGCACCGAACCCACAAAACACAGCTGCAGAGCTCATTTTTTCTTCAGTAATGTCTTATCTCTGAGGTTCTGCTCCATGGCTCTCATTTGTTCCACCAGAGCTACTCCATTCTTGGCTACTCTGCTCTGCACTCCAGAAGGTATCAATGGATCCTTTGCACCCCGGCTTCTGATCAATTTCAGCTCATAGTAAGATGTCAAAATAGAGGAGAAAACTGAGGAGCCATCCTTCCTGCGGAATTAACACTGACTGGCTGCAATGGACGGAATGCTTGTCTCCCCCAAACTTTAATCCCCAGTGTAATGGAGCTGGGGCCTTTGGGAGGTAATTAGGTCAACAGGGTGGAGCCCTCATGATAGGAATAATGTCCTTATGAAGAGGAAGAGACAGAAGATCTGAGTGCATGCACCAAGGAAGCCATGTGAGGACATAACCAGGTAGAGGGCCCTCACTGAGAACTCGACCATGCTGGTGCCCTGATCTTGGAATTCCAGCCCAGAACTATGAGAAAGAAATGTTGTCCAAGCCACCCACCCTACAGTACCTTTGTTACAGCAGCCTGAACTGATTAAGACAGTGGCTACTAGAAGGCCAGCATCTCCATACAGGCCCACTTCTCCCAGGTTTTGGCAGACAATCCTTTATCTTCTTGTCTCCTCAAGACTAAATGTTGTAAGCCACCAACCAGCACGCCACTTCCCACCTACACACATACTCACCAGTTGCCTCAGGTTTCCCTATATTCTTTAGACATCTTTGTAAACAATCTCTTTAATAAATGCTTCTCAAATTACCCAGCCTGAGACCCCAGCCTCATTTCTGCCAGGACACGAGGAATTAGAGACTGAGGATGTTGTTGTTTTGGTCTCTCCAAAATCTCCCTCACAGAACCTAATCATCTTTGACTCAGAAGGGGAAATAAGAGGGAAAATATTAATGATAGAAAAATGTACGATAGAGAAAAATGCCCATGAAGTGACAAAATATTTCTCCCTATGTTTTACTAATCACTACAAAATTTTTATGTCTCATTATTTCTCAAAGGGGAATCAATTCTGAAAACAGGATTAGTCCCGGTCTACGTGAGGGAGTACAGCTTACCCTCTCACCTGTGCAAGGCTAATCTCCATGCGAGATGGGATTCTATCCAAAAACACTGTCTGTGTATACACAAAAGAGGAAATGACCTCGTGATTTTTTCCTTTCATTACAGAACCATAAAATAATCATAAATTAATACCACTCAAGTGCACAAAGTGCAATGAAAATCAAATTTATTTTTCAGTCCATCTACAGAGGAATGGAACCCCTTTCCCACTCTCTAGTCCAACATTCACTGTTTGATTAAAAATGTTTTATTTTAACATCACAATTATATAACAGGATGAAAATCTCTGCACTTTCAAAACCAAGGTCAGATCAGAATATGTGATCATTTTTTCAGGTTGTTTAAATAGTTTGACAATTGTATTTACAAGCATCACTATTTTTAAGTGCCCATCAAATCTTACAATGTGTCTAAATTCCTCTCCTCAACTTGTGCTTTTATTCCCACTCCAGATAATAAAGTTTGCATTTGGCGACTTTCCAGCTCTACTTTAGTGTCTTTATCATCATTCTCTCTGGCTCCCAACCCCTGTCTACTATCCACAGGTGCTCTCCTGTGTATTTCAGGTTGAGAAGTAATGTATTTATGTAATTAAATTGAAGTCTTACAAAGACCACATTTTTTAACTTATGTGTTGTCACTGTGTATAAATAGATAGATACAGATTCTTAGTGAACCCTTCATGATGTCATTGTTTTCCAAAATGTACAAATGAACAAATAGCATTAGTTTTCTCCAGTGTCCTAACATCCAAAGCTTATAGTTAAAAAGACTTCTGTCTGCTCCCTGGGCCAGAGGAATCTTCCTTTTTACTATCATTTTGCTCAAAAGTACTTCTCTGTTTCATCTCCCCTCCAGGATACTAATAAAATAGTTTTCAAAGACTTTAAGTTTTAAAAAATACATGTAAAATCATTTGCTTAAAGCAACTTCTCCTCTCTGATCTTTGAATGTTCTTAGAAAACATCGTTTCTGGCTATCTGCTTGCACTTGGACAGCGTATGAATGTGGGGAGAGCGTCTGCTGTGCAAAAATACATGCATAATAATAAAACTGTGCCTCTCAAATAATCTAGTTACAGATAAGAAAAACAATTTGCCAAACTTGGACATGAGTGGAAGAACAGCATTTCATATACTTGAGCCTTATTATATAGGAATTGACAGAAAAGTAATGACCAGAGATGTGTTGTACTGATTATGGGACATTAAACATAAGGATAAATGTTCAGTTTGATTTAAAAGTGGGGGGAAAGTAGAGAAATTAGTTATGAGACTCGTGTGTGTGTGTGTGTGTGTGTGTGTGTGTGTGTGTATGTGTGTGTGTGTGGTCTCACTTCTCTCTACCCCTCCTACAAAATACACATAGAGACTATCTTAGTAAAGATGCTTCTGACCAGCGTACTCATCATAGAGTTCAATGAGTCTTAGTGTGACCACAACCAGCACTGCCAAACCAGGTCCAGAATAGAGGTTCTTAGCCTCGGCATCATTGACATTTTCAGCCAGATAATCTTTGTTGTACGGGCTGTCATATACATTGTGGAAAGTCAAGCAGTATCCCTGGCCTCTAGCACAATAGATCCAATAGAATCCTCCCCTACTATGCACCCAGTTGTCACATCAAAAATATCTGCAGACATTTCCAAATGTCCACTAGGAGAACATAATCACCCCCAGCTGAGAACCATTAGCACAGGATAAAAATATCATCAGTAATGGATTTTGCTCTCATGATTTTGTCATGTTTGAATGAAAATATTTAAATTCTGCAAAAAAATTATAGATACATGACCACTTTTTTTCATTAAATAAGGTATTTTCATTGGCTAGATAAAATTCCAGCTTTCGGTTAAACATTATTAGCAAATATGAGGCCACATAACTGAATGGTTGAAGCACCTGCTTTTTGGATTCCTATTATCACTTACGGGGTAACCCTGGGGAAATCATTCAAAGTATATTTCCTACAGTTTTCTCTTTGGATACATGAGGACAATTAATAATTACTTTATAATGCTATTAGAGGATAAAATCAGTTAATATCTATAAAGTACTTATAATACTGTTGGGAATATAGGATGTAATTTTATTGTTTGGAAATATAGGAATGGACCTTGGAAGGGGGGTTAAGGTAGCTCTACCACTAATTGTACAACCTCAGAAAAATAATACACTATCCCTCAGCCTCATTTTCTTCATGTGTAAAACATGGCCTTGAATGATATTCTGAAAGTCATAATATTTCAAATTTTGAGTCTTTAAATCCTGAAATTATATTTTGCTAGCAATCTTCAAAACAAAAAAGGAAGATGTGTACTGTTATACACACCATAGTAGGAATGTGTGTGTGTGTGTGTTACTGTTTGCTCCAACATTTTATTGCAACATGAATAATTTCTAGCCACAGAGAACATGTCTCAGCCATATTTACCACTATGCACTCCCCACCCCCCTATTTTCTGTGACTTGCCTTTAGCAACCATTACTCAGATAGGTCTGCTGCTCATAATACTGTCAGGAATGAATACCAAACTTGGATATAATGCTAGTTCTTGAATTCTCTCCAAGTTTTTGGTCTTAGTAGTATTTCAGCTAAGTCATAAGACAACAAGGGAATGCAGAAGTAGTAAATTTAGAAAAATGAGATTATAAATGGAACATATAGTGTAACCTGGGAATTTCCAAGGTTAAAGCAGAAATCTAAATCCTTGGAACTAAAAGAGGAGAGAATAATGATTTCTATTGCATTTCTAGATAAAACAGAACATCTCTGGAAAGAAACAAGTCATCACCTGTGGAGAGAGTATCTTAAATTCCAGGAGGTATGGGAAAGTTGAGAGACAGATATTAATAATTTTCCTCTCCAAGGAAATACTTTGGTATGCCTCTTCAAAACCATTGAAAGTGTAGTAATTTTAACTGAACACTGGGCATTCCATTCCCCAACAGAAAGCTCTGAACACAATGTGATCATTGTTCTTCACTCTTCTGTGAAGTCTACCAGAAACAGTCTATTAAAATTAGATGGTCCAAGATACTGCACCACCCACGCAGAGCACAAGCATTTACAGTTTTCCATCAGATTCCACTCTGAAAGTTGTCACTCGTCATTGCTAGGGGTAGAATGCCACCCAGTTGGTGCCATGGTACAAAGGACAGATTAGAGTAACTTCTCCAAGTAGTTCCCCCAAAAGCAAAATTGGCCAGGGTACCACTTTGGAGACAGTAAAAACTTTTGTCCCCCATCCGCTCTGGGTCCCACTTGAGAGATTCCAGCAATTCTAAACATTTTTTTCTTAGGGGCACTGTTTTTTGGGAAGCCAGGCATTAACTGATTCCCTTCTAAAAACACTATGACTTGCCCTATAATATAGAACAGTCTTAAGATACCTGAAAGCATTTAATAAAAAAGGCTACCTTTCAGAAGAATGTGAAGATTTTTTCCCCAGTTAGAATACCTTATGTTATGTGGAGTTTCTCAGGGGATAAATGAATCCTAATTTATGCATGAACTGTGAACAGTTATCACAGCTATGGGAGTTATTCAATTAGAAAATGGGAATGAAATTGTTTGACTCTAGCTGATTGATCAATGATACCCCTTCACCTCTGGAAAGCATTCAGCTCGTCAGCTGATTGCCCAGGATTGTTATGGAAGATGGAATTGTCCCAGACACGCCTCTCTACCATCTTTGTGAGAAAATCATTTCTTCTAGGAACACCATGTGGGGGGGTGTTATTCTTTTCCTTGGTTGCCATTCATACGGCAACAATCTAAGCTAATTCTTTCTGAGGTTCCACCACTTATTCAGTTTATGGAGGGGGTAGGTTGTACCTTAAATCCTCTGCCTTTTGTCCATTTCACATAGAATCAAAATCTATTTGAACTTGAAGTTAAATATTGTCAGTATTGTTAGTTTTGTCTGGTAAAAATTTTGGCAGGAAAACAATATTAACAACTAAAAGAAAGTGTCCCAGTCCTTTTTATTTAGAATTGTGTGTCCATGATCTGACCATTCAATTACATTTAATAGTAATCATTTTTTAAAGTATTTTTTATTGATTTTTTTAGAGAGAGAGGAAGGGAGAGGGAGAGAGAGAAACATCAATCAGCTGCCTCCTGCACACCCCTATCAGGGATCAAGCCTGCAACCTGGGCATGTGACCTGACCAGGAATGAAATCAGCAGCATTTCAGTGTGCGGATCAATATCCAACCACTGAGCCACAATTTAGTAGCAACTAAACGCAAATAGATAATTTTGCTAACCTGTCTATCATCCATAATGTTTATGTGCGTTTATTCACTGTCCTCCATTCAATAACAAGGCACTGGGAACAGCGCCTTGACTCTCCTTCTGTTGCTCTAGAAATCTTTATTCAGAAACCTCACATTTTTTTATCCAAAGCTTGTTATTTAGATTAAACATATTGACTTATCCTCTAGGATGTGTTTTTAAATAAATATTTATGTCAAATGAGCCATACACTTTTAAACATGTTGGGAGGGAAATTAAACAGAATGTGCATTAACATTAGAGAGAATCTTATGTTTTCATTTAATTATTCTTTGAAAGTATTGAACAGTCACAGAGACTCATGACCTTTCATGATTTTCAAGATCATCTAAGAAACAGTAATTTCAAAAGCATTTTTCTCGGTGACACTGCACAGTGCAACAAAACGTAAAATACAAGGATTGCATCTTAGGATAAATCTCCAGAGAAATTCCTTTATAACATTAACTGACATTCCCACAGTGCACAGATGAATTTATAACAGAACTTGGTCCAATAAAACTGAACTAGATTAATGGGAGAGAAAAGGAATCTTAATTCTATATAGTCATATTTTATGAACCTATTTCTATTAAACTTCTTTTTGATAGAAGTTTTTTTTAATGTCATGCTAGAAAATAATGAATTGGATTTCTATATCTAGATACATGCAGAAGAGGTTTTTTTTTTTATTCATGTGAAATAAAATGCAATGTAAAATTGTACTATAGTTAATCATGTTAATGTGATATATAATTTGATTGTGGGCAACAAGACTGTTTTTATTTGTCTTCATTAAAAAATGAATTTCTTCTTCTTAGCTACATGAAATTTTTTGTCAATAGGATATTTTTTTTAATTTATTTTAGTTTTAGAATTTTTTTCTCTATTGATTTTTTTTTTTTTTTTTTTTTTTTAGAGAGAGATGCAGGGAAAGGGAGAGAGATAGAACATCGATGAGAGAGAACATCAATTGGCCGCCTCCTGCATGCCCCCCAGTGGGGATTTGGCCCACAACCTGGGCATGTGCCCTGATCGGGAATCAAACCAGCGACCTCTTGATGCATGGGTCAATGCTCAACCACTGAGCCACACTGGCCAGGCAATAGGATAATTTTAAATACAGGATGCAAAAGAATATTATTGAATATAGATACATTTTCTAATATTTAGAACATTTTTGATGCATAAGGAACTATCCAAGCTCCTTGATTTTACAAAACAAAGAGGTTCTGTTAAGTAGTTTGCCTGTGACAACAGAGAGTTCATGGTAGAGAGCAATGGGTTGATGGGGAGGTGAAATCCTATTTCCCATGAATCTTTGCACTTCTTTGTGAGGAAATAATCATTCCCCTCTGTATCTAGTACAATTTAAAATAACAGGAGAAAACTGAACAAGGAAACTTCTAAGCAGCTTTCCTAGTCTGACATATATATTTCTCACTATTTTTTTTTATTTTTTAAGAGTTTTTCTAAGCTTTATTTTGAAAGTTTGGAATACTTTTGTGGGTACATGTAATCTAAACTGAATAACGAATAGTATTTTATTTATTTTTATGATTGATTTTTTAGAGAGAGAGTAAGGGAGAGATAGAAACATCGATGTGAGAGAGATACATCCATCGGCTGCCTTCTGCACGGCCCCTACTGGGGATCAAGCCCAAAACCCAGGCATGTGCTCTGACCAAGAATCGAACTGTGACCTCTCAGTCCATGGGAGGATGTTCAATCCACTGAGCCACACTGGCCAGGCATGAATAATATTTTAAACAGATACAAGTGTTAAGTCAGTTACTGAAAAATACCTATGTCAACATAGATAATTATAGATAATTCTGATTTTGTGAGATTTACTTTCAGGAACTTGACTAGATTCTCAGAGTAAATATCTATGAAAAATCCTGTTTCTTGCCAGGGTAGGGAGAAGGGAACCATTTTGAAATATTACAGAGCCCTCTGTTCTTCTAACAAAGCCTGCTCTCAGGGGATACTAGCTAACCAGAACCTGTCCTGCAGGGGTTTATCAGCCCCTAACTGATGTGAGGGAAGGGAATGACCAACTTCAGTTACCCCTAGCATTCCAAGTGAAGAAGGAAACTCCAGCCCACCAATTTAGGCCACCTCTGGAAGATCTGGTCTGCTGGCCTTATAGGCCTAATGCAATGATTACTTGTATCTGTGTAATTAATAGTTCCTAAAATAGTTTCCCATAATGCGTGCATCTAATTCAGAATGTGAAAGTTAGATATTTTAAAAATATGTCTAAAGGCTCTTTAAATACACAGTTACATTTCAAATTATGATATAATAGTTGCAATATAGTCCTTTTTTGTTTGTTGGTTTGGTTGCTGACAGCTTTCAAGCCCACCCCTGTCCTTTTCTGTGTTTTGCCCCGGTAGATGGGGAGGCCAATAAGAAAGCCCAACTCCATCCCGCAGTGCCAGCAGGTAAATTCAATCCAGGCAAAATTACACTGTAAGCCTCTCAAAAGCTCATCCCAGCCCCACACTCTAAGCACAAAAACAGACACACAATAGCTGCCGGCATCCCCTTGGGCTCCCTTGTTTCATTCCAGCCCGACCCCGAGCCCTTCTGTTTGGGGAGTTCCTCTGATGTCTGCCCTGGGTGTCACACACTTTACCGGGCTTCCACTGGTGCCAGAACAGCATTCATTCTGACAGCCAGGAATTTCTGGAGGTGCTGCCCTATGTGAGTGCATTTATCATATGTTTGATGCTCATTATTAACACATACAATAAAAAGGCTTTGTTATCTCTCAAGCTAAATTATGAATTCTTCAAAACATATTAGCCTACATTCTTGTCTTTTTTTGTTGTCGTTCTTTCTTTTATTCCTTTTCTCCCCTAGTGTTCTTTCTTCCTTTCTTCCATCCTTCCACAAACACGCAATTATCTTAATTATATGCAATATGTTATGATAGGTATTTTCATAGGCAGTGGAGAGAGCACAGATAGAAATAAAACAATGCTTACTCTCAGGAAACACAAAATCTGGAGTGGGGTGGTTTATAATAAGAAATATTTGAACAAAAGCGACATGTTAATAACTGCCGTATCAAAGGTGTAAAACTTTGGTGTGAAATCCCTAAGGAGAAAAAAATATATTATTAATGCTGCAACAGCCACGGAGGCATGCTGCTTCGGTCTCCCTTCGATGGAACACCTTCCAACGGCCTTCAGCTGCTGTACTTCTGGGAGTGTAGTGTAGCATTCATGCCAAAACATGTTGTTAACCCATAATAATACCATCAGTCAATGCCCGAGCACAGCAAGGGGGTTAGAACTGGAATACTTTTGCCTAATGTAGGACAGTTCTAATGAGAACTCTGCTCTTGGCCTCTTTAAAGGCCTGGACAAAACTCTCAGAGCCACAGTGAGAGTTCCTCCTCAATCCTCTCTCTCTCTCCTTTTATACGTGTTAGACCTGTATCATAGGCTTAGACCCAAATACATCTGCACTATATTTCTTTTAGACTTCATTATGATTTTGGAAATAAAATTTAGTCATTTCCATAGTGTGGATGTGGAGGAGGGCTTCCCTCACAGCATCAAGCAATTCTCAGGACACCAGCTCGGTATCCTACAATTCATCTCAACTGGGACACTATCTATAGTATCAGATTCCACAAGTTAAGAATCCAAAGACTGCTCCATGCTCCAGCTTCAATGCTCTGACTGACTGGCTACAGAACTACAGAATGAAGGTTGCAGTCGCCCCTCATTGGTCTTCAGATGCCAGTTTCATGTCCAGGTTGTCACCTGTGCTTCTGAACTACAAAGGTTCCCATGACTTCCTGAGGTTTATCAATTTGCCAAAGCAGCTCACAGAACTCAGGAAATCCATTTATTCAGTAGATTACCAGTTTATTGTAAAAGGATGTGACTCAGAAACAGCCAGAGGGAAGAGATACATAGGGCAGGGTATGGAAAGGGCACAATGCTTCCATGCCCTCTCCAGGGCATCATTCTCCCAGCACCTCCACCTGTTCGCCAATCTGGAAGCTCTCTAAAGCCTGTCCTTTGGGGGTTTTATAGAGGCTACATTACATAGGCATGATTAATTATATCATTGGCCACTGACATTTAAACTCAATGTCCTGCTCCTGGGAGGTCAGTGGTTGGGGAGTGTGGGATTGAAAGTTCCAAGCAGCCAGTAATATGGTTGGTTCCACTGACAACCAGCCCCCAGACTTAGGTGCCTTCCAAAATTCACCTCATTAACATAACAAAAGACACCTTTGTTGCTCTCAGCATTTAGGAAATGCCCAGGGATTTAGGAACTCTGTGCCAGAAATAAGGTCAAAGACTATATATATTTCTTATTGTAAAATTATAACATCACAGTTCTTCTATTCCTATTCATTTTATTTTTTAGATTAAACATTTTTGATCAGAGCGACAGCTATGTTTACATTTGTATAACTAGTAATTCTAACAGCAAAGATTGTTGCTATGTGGTAGGACTATTCTAAGAGATTTTATGTACTAAATAATTTAATATCTAAACAGTTCTGTGAAGAAGAAGCTATGATTAACCCTGTTTTACAGCTAAAAAAAATAAGGACAGAGCAGCACAGGGTACCCTTGATTTATTACTCCGCCATTCTCTAAAATGGCCTATATACTGGTTATTGAAGCTTCAGAATAATGATGCCAACTATTTGTGATCTTACCAGTTATTCGTATTTATAGCTAAGTCAGAACAATCATGTGGAATTCTGATTAGTTGCACACTGATCCACATGCAAGCATTCAGCACAGTTGTCATAAATCAGAAAGAGAAAAAACTCCAACTAATTTCAGGCTGTGAACACTGACCCTAGTTGTTAACCATTCATATTTGTTGTAGGAAATTCTAAATTTCATATTTTATCATCTGCACTTAATCTAGATAATAAATGCAAAAGGTACATTAAAGAGACTATAAACTGTAAAAAGTGATACAAAGGCTTGAGTTTTGTGTTTGCCTTTGTTTTTAAACCTGGAATACTATTCTGTTGACCCCTAATTTCAGTGGTGGCTCAAAATCATAAGGTAAAATTAATGTCCAAGTTTAAAAAAACTGTCTTATTAGAATTTGTTTTCAGAGAACATTCAACGCACCTCTGTGTGCAATGCTGAGTAATTAAGGGAATTCTTTTTACTCTTGAAACCAGAAGATGAAACATCAAAAAAAATTAATTGAGTAATAATTATCTCAAAAGGTAAATGGACATTATTTGAATATCCTCCTGGCTTAAATCCCAGAACTCAATAAATGGATGGGTTTTCACAAATATAGTACACAATGCACGAGTTATGTTTTCAATAATCTTTTTACTCCATTCCAAACATGAAGCACTTCTTTTATTTCTGAAATACCAGTAATCATTTTTCCATAATCAGAAATCCTGTAGGAAACACCAAGAATGCCAAAGTGGCCCAACATATATTTTTATTTCCTCTATGCAGTATATATTAGTCATTAAATATTTCAGCATTGGTCCCAATCCCCTGGCAACCATACTCATATTTGTAATTATTTGCACTAGCCTTTGTCCCATATGCAAAGGAGAAAAGTCAGGCAGAATAGGTGGTACGTTATCAATCTTGCAGGGTTTTGTTTTGTGTTATGATTTGCTTAATAAAATGCAAGCTGAAGTGGCTTGTTTGCTTGGTTTTCAGGTACCACCTAATTTTGAAAGCCTACCTGGGATACAATTTGGAGATTACGAGTCCAGGAGATTTAGACTGGAAAGGCGAATGTGAGACCTGAAATGAGACTGTGACACTACTAAGTGTGGAGCATATTTATAGGGCACAGAAAGTACTTACTTTGAATGACTTCTCCACTTAGGAGATTCACAAAAAGAAAAGTCATGGCATTTAAAAAAAATTTTTTTTTTACTTTGCAGACCTCCCTCCGGGACTGCAGTCCGTAACTCCTGTTCTCGCTCACCTCTGAGGTGTGTTCTGGTGTCATTTCTGCAATCCTGCACTACCCCAATGGTACTCTGTTATTTCTTCAAAGTGGGCATATCCATTTTTTATCCTCTTTGCTCCTTGGTGTTCAATCTTAGTCACCTAGTACAGTATCCCCAATCCTAGAGCCTTTTAGTTAATGATTATTCTTGGTATCTCAATTGCATGTCATTTTTCTCCAGAATACAGAATTGACTACTAACCAATCTCATCCATTTTGATTAAATGGATTAAATGTTACCAAGTAGCACTCTTATGGCAATCAATAATTGTCATAATTTTAGAATTCCTCAAATTTTATTGAACTCACTTCTGTTTGTTTCTTTCTTTTACCCTAAAAATTATAGCAAGCTTCGTGGTATTTTAATTTTAGATATCTTTATGTCACTAGTACCTAACATAATGCATGGCATAGGTTCTTAATAAATATAAGCATGAATTGGATATTTATATAATTTCTCACATTTTTCCCAATGAAAAGGCTTACTTTTCAGGTTGTTAATATATAATAAATTATTTTACATATAGAAATTCTGGTAAGTGGTTTGTAGACTATTTAGTCTTAATTCCATTTACCTAATAAGATAGTAAGATATTAAACTGTTGACACATGAAAAAAGCAAACATTTTAATGATTACTTATATTTTCAACTATACATCTTTTCCATTTTCATGTTCCATGTGTGTACTACAAGTTTGTAAGCACGTTGTATAATTTTAAAGCAATACACAAAGCTCGAGAACAGCTTTAACAAATATATACAAATAAGTTGAAAACATAGATTTTAGCAATGCCGTGTTCCTTGGGGATCTGTGCAACTCAACAGTTAACTGAAACAATCGCAGCTTGCTGATGACCCAAAGCAAGCAGGGTCACTTTGAAAATTAAGCCTCTGTCATATTGATAAGCAAACCCATCTCAAAATTCAGGACCTGTCAGGAGACTTCGTATCACAAGATTTCATGTAACAGCGACTTCTTGAGAAAGGTAACTATATGTAAGGCTTTATGATAGTTAAAAGCATAAAGCAAAGCAAGATAAAGAAAATACTGGCAAACATCGAAGATGTCTGAGACATTTAGACACCGTTTCCAGGGTTTGTTCTCAGTCACATAGAATATTGTTTGTCCTCTAAATCTAAAGCCACCAGTGTTCATTTGCAATATCTAAATCTCAGGGGAGACCCAAGTCCCACTCTAGGAGTTGTCTTGTATAACCCATGACCATATCCATCCCAGAAATCAGAGAACAAAACAAAAACCAAGTGCAAATTATCATTCTGGATATTCTCCATGCATAATGTATTGGTAGGGTTGCATTCCTTCTGAAAGATGTAGTGGGGAGCCCTTTCCTTGACTCTTCAAGCTTTTTGAGGCTACCTGTATTCCTTAACTTGTGTTCTCACATTCCTCCAAACTCTGCTTCCGTCATGATATTTGTTCTCTGACTCTCCTGTCTCCATTTTATAGATACCCCTGTGATTACATTGGGCCCATCCAGATAATATAGGACAATCTCGTCATCTAAAGGTCCTTATTTTAATCACATTTGCAAAGTCCCATAAAGTGATCTATTCACACGTTCCAGAGATTAAGAGGTGGATACCTTTTGGGAGACTTCCACAGCTGATTTTCTAGTTGTGTGTTGAGCACTGGCAGAGAGCTCATATGCAAATTGCATTTTGCATTTTTAAATTCTCATAGACTGTCAGGACCATAATGGTCCTATAAATTCATTTACTGTACTTCTACTGCCAAGATCCAGGCCATCTTCTTTGACCTATGTCTACTTCTGTCCGTAGAAACAGTTTCATTGCCCATTTTGAATCAGTTGCATTTATTTTTGAGTCTTTCTTAAATTGTCATACTGCTGCTAATGCTATCCATCTGTTTGTGCGTGTTGTTTACTTTTCCATTAAATCACTTAGCATATTAATCACATTTTTATTTCAAATTCCTGGTCTGATAATTCCAACATTTTTTCTACATGATTTTGGTTCTGATACTTGTTCAGTCTCTTCAAGCTGTGTTTATGCCTTTTAGTATGCCTTGTGATTATTTTGTTGAAAGGTAGACATAGAGAACTAGCTAAAATGGACAAAATAATTAGGCATCTGTAGACTATATTATCAGTGCTCAAAGGTGTAATAATATTTGCTTCAAGTTAAAATTTATTTTACTCAATATATTTAATTTCAGTTATTAAAATTATATTTATAATATAATATCATTTATTAAAATTGCTTTCAACAATAATTCAAACTGAATTAAGATGCAACATATGCCTTAAGAAAGACTAATCAGCTTTTGAGTTACTGCAGCACTGTGAAAAATTCATTTCAGTTTTCAAAAAATAGGGACTCCAGATAGCTATCTTTGTCATTGAAATTCTTAATCTCTTTTAGTTCATTTTATCCTGGCTTTAGTAATGACATCACAATAGGCCATCAATCATCCTTAGTGAAAAAAGATCTATGACTGATGAAAGAGGACATCATCTTTTACTGAATAATTAAATAAGATTATTAGTTGACAGTACAAATGGCAGTTAGCTTTTTATGTTCTAGTAAGATAATAATTCCAATAGATCTAAAAGAAAATGATTTGATTTTAATACGTTTGAAAATGTAGATATCAATGAAAACAATCACTTTTATTTGGTATTTTAGTGTAATTTTCCCACTAGGTCTCCTAATCAGTATCATGCAAGGGGGATGTTATCTAAAATAAACTAAATGATTTAATCATTTTTTAAAAAGTTACAGAAAGTGTTGCCTATTAACTTCTTAAGAAAAAAAAGACTTACATGAAGTAAAGAGCTGCTAAGGCTCATGTTGTTAAATATTGCTCAATATGACCCTATTCATTATGTGAATCCCTGTATATAAATATAAAAGTTTTACAAAAAATGTCTTGCTGAGTATGTTAAGCATGCTTGGAAATTAATCAGGTGACATGATTATTAACAAGTTATAAAACACATATATATAAAACACATATATCTAACAAATATAGCTTTTACAAACCAATTTAAAACTTTACTTTCTATAATGGCAGCTTGAGAATGTTAAAAATTTCACTGCAGGGAAATCCTTATGAGGTGAAAAAATATATATATACATAAATAAAAATAAAGTAAATTTTTAAAAATAACAATTTCAACAAATCTGAAACTCTCAAAGGCAGTCAACAACTTGATAGTGATTCATGAAAAATAGCAACTTCATGATGTAAGGATGACAAGCTTGTGGATTTTTTGGCTAGGCCTATGAAAAAGGAACTTTAACTGGGAAAATGTTTAAATGAGATCTTTAGAAGGGCTAAGATAATAAATTCTTCACACGTTCTGGGATGGAGAAGCCAGGAACCCAGTGAAAACTGAAAGCCTAGAAGACTTAAAAAGTTAAAAAAAACAACAACTGTGTCTATGAATATATTCTTTAACATGAAACTTAAGCTACCTACTGTACTATGAGTAAGAATGCTATTACCTCTGACCCAGGAGACTATGTAAGCTGCCAGCACCTATAAACCTATGGCGTACAAACTTACCAGTCTCCAAGTAAAGTAAATTTTCGAGCCCTTCTCGGTGTTGACATCTTGATCTCATGGAGCTTGCCTTCCACTCTGGGGAGACAGACACTAATACAGTGGTACAGATATGTGTACTTCTGGTGATAGAGCACTATAAAAAAGAACAATGCATATAAGTAGGACAGAATGATGGTTGAGGGTGCTATTTTAGATGAGGTGGTCCAACACTGAACAGAGATTTAAAGCAAATGAGAGTGTGAGTTATGAGACTATTCCAAACAGATGATTGCTTCTTTAAATAAATCTTGAAATTGCTATGGGAAATATTTTGTACTGTTAAATTTAAATTTGTTTAATTACATGTATTTTTAGCTTTCTAAAAAGAAAATGGGCCAAAAAAGGTAATCAAAAAAGGTTTAATGGGGGTACAGTTAACACATAAACATTCTAGATGACCACTTAGAGAAATCTAAACAAATAACAATCAAATTGATTTTGCCATTGTTAAAAAAAAAATAATAATTTTCTTAGGCTTTCTTACATGATTTGTGTCCCCAGATTTCAACTTACATTGAGTTAATAGATTTATATCTTCTAAATTATGCTATATAAAAACATATATTTTCATTTTGGAGAATTTAAGATTGCTACACCAATATAAGACACACTTTTTAAGCCTTATTCTTAATAGGTGAAATTTCACATTTTGAAAGAGAACTCAGTGAGAATATTTTTTTTCCTGTTCTGTGAAAAAGCAAAAAGCAAATTGTTGTACAAAATCTCTGATCCAAGAGACACAGAAGTAATGGAATTACAGGTGTAAATTTTAATATATTATCAGCATTCTGATATACATAACGTATTACCAAGCAATTATTATTGTATTTAGCAAGACAGTTTTCATAGTGTTGATGGCATTTTGTACCACATATGCTATTTGTCATGATTGCTTTCTGTTTTCTTTGTTTTTAAGATGCAAATGTACAAAATGGTTTATATTCTTAGTTACATTGTTAGATTATAAGATTATTTAGTATTTTTTCATATTCACATTTCATTTATTTACTAACTTTATATTCTTTTTTATAAAGACTTGTAAATGTATTGACCTAAGTTATTTTCTATTACAAAGCTTTTAGACATTTAAAATTATTCTAGCTTAGATTTTTAAAACCGAAGACCATTTTTCATATAACATGAGATGATATAATGAGAATTTGCAGCAATAAGCAATTCTTATTGAAGAAGAAATGCTTTATGACTTGCATTGAATCTGCTGTCCTAAAATACATGTTTTTGGTTGAAAGGACATGGATGAAGGATGGCAAATCTCATTCCCCATGGCCATTTATATATTCAATCCAGGGGCATCTTAAAGATATAAATATCTGTTTGCTTTTTAGGGGTGTTCTATTAAAAATGCTACAGAATTTGGAAGCTTTAATATTTGAGTAGAACAAGTCAACCCCTTTCCCCCAATGTTCACACACACACGCACACACACTCACACACACTTAAATTCTTTAACAAAATTAACGTAAATGGCCAGTTGGTATTTCATCAATGCCTACTAGCAGGGTTTAAGTGCTTATGATGTCACCTTCTCTCCACACATCCAGTGATGACTGAACACCTTCTGTATCCTCATGGTATTGTCATGCTTTATTAACTTTGAGGGGTGGGGGGCATTCACCTACCTCTCTTTTGTTTGTCTTAAATGTGAACTCTGATTTCTGATGTCATTGTAAAAGCATGTCAGTCTCAATAACTAATGGAGATAGTATCTGATTCTAAGTCATACTGAGAGGCTAGTAGGCTCCTAGGAAACAGTATGATTCCAGAGCTCTCTATAACCCACTCCTCTTTGGGGTCGTTAACTGAGAGAAAATAGTAAATAGAATAGAATTCCATAGAAATGCAGAGTTAAAGCAAAATTCATGAACTATGAACTGGTTGAACAGATAATTGCTTTGGTTTGCTGGGGCCTAAGAAATGAAAGCTATAAAGGAGAAACAATGGAAGGGAGACCACTGAATTTGTCTCTTGTGAAGAGAGCAACTGGATGCAGAGTATGTGTTATATCCTGCAGGCTATTCCATTTCTGTATGATGACAGTCTATATGATATAAGATGCAGTGTTTTGCAAATGCTTTATAGTCTTTTTACTGCTCTCTATGTGTTGTTTAAATTATTGAGTAAAACTGATTATTGGTTTTAAATTTCTCATAATGAAAACAGCTAGAAAGCATAAAGTTGTATGAATTTGGAAAAGCAGGGGAATTTTAGATTGTATATAAGGGCAAATGCAATGAATCATACTGAAACAAATACTATTTATTCAAAATTTCAAAGTTGTAATTTATTACCCATAATTCTACAGACACAGTCACTTTGTAATTTTACAAAGATGCAAATAGGTAGTTCTAGTGTGTCATTAATTAATTAAATCTAAAATCTGAAGAAGTAATACAAAACTGTATATGTGCGTATATACATCTGTACACCTACATGGTTCTGGAAGCAGAATAAGGACGTGACCTTGGCAGAGTGCTGGGAATAAGAAGATGAGGTGACTGTGAGGAGGGAGAGTAATATATTCCTTAATTATTTTTATCAATGCTAATTTTGGTGATTGAGAGTGAATAAAGATTCTTATGATAGGATTAGGTGGGTTAGGGTTTAGACAAAGCTAAAATGTAATTGAGTTGATAGAATGACAAATTGTTCAATTACCTGACTGTGGCCCCATTTTATCTCTGAGTCGTCCTCCTGTCCTTTCTCTCCACCACAGCCCTTTGTCAGTCAGGCCCTCACCACCGCACTCACTTTCCACATTCAAAACTGGCTTCTTGTTTTTGTCCTTTTCATTTTATGGAGGTAATGGGATTTTGTAGTTACTAGCCCCAGCGAACTGCCATAATGCTTTTGGTTTAATAAATCTTACACTTTTATTTATTAAACTGTCTTCAATAATCCAATTGATTTATGCCATCATTTTTCTTGCAGAAATGAGATAGAGTAATGGACTATGATATCATACATCCACGGAGAATTAATTTGGCTAATTGGGATAATAAGTAAATTTGAACAAAAGTGAAATAATATTTTTTGGAAATGATTCTGTGGGAAAATATAAAATAAGAAAAAGAAGGAAATATAAGAAAATCTATATTTTTTGTGGAAAATATTTTGGTCTATAATTTGCATTAGAAAGTGTCAAGAGAAGTAAGACATTTGAGAAGTTCAACTTTTGTCCTGGCCAGGTGACTCAGTTGGTTGGAACGTTGCCCCGTGCTCTGAAAGGTTATGGGTTTGCTTCCCACTCAGGGTATGTACCTAGGTTGTGGGTTCGATTTCTAGTTGGGATGCATGTGGGAGGCAACCCATGGATGTTTCTCTCTCACATTGATGTTTCTCTCTCTCTCTCTTTCTCCTATCCTCTCTCTCTAAAACATCAATTAATACATATTTTCAGGTGAGAATTAAAAAGAAAAAGTTCAACTTTCATTTAGATAGATAATGTTATTCTTTTTTATTTTCATGACTACTTGTTTATTGGGTAGGAGTCTCTTCAAATATATTTTCTCTCTGCTCTAAAGACATCACTCTTTTGATAACCCTGTATTTCCCAACCACTACCCTGGTCATTCTATAGACAACTATTTTAGAATAAAACTAGAAGTGAATGTATGTTTTACTTTTTAATTTATATATATTTACTTGAAAGTAGAAATAAATATTTTGACTATAATCAATATAGTAAATTTATGGTTTAAACCCTACATTTCACTCTATTTCAAAAATTGCCTAAGACTTTGATAGATGTTATTAAATAAATTCTCCAAATGATGAAAAAAAAAAAAACATATAAAAGGGTGCTGAATGCTAGCAAGAAGATGTAAATTAAAACCACAATGTGATACCACTATATACTTACCAGAATGGGAAAAAAAAAATCCACAAAATATCAAGTGTTGTTAAAATGTAAAGTACCTTTAATTGTTTTTATTCTGATCTGTTCCTATTCCTCCCTTATCTAACTAAGCTTAATGAGGGAAGATAAATATATATTTTTTATATTCACTGTAATGACAAGACCATACCGAAATTACAGAGGACATTCACCCATCTTCTAAATGACTAACAACTCCATTTGTTTGGGACATAAGTTCGTATCACACACACACACACACACACACACACACACACACTCACCCAATCCTGGCAAATCTTATTGTTCTGGGTGCCATTTTATTCAATTATAAATAAAGTAAGAGTTAGTATATGGAAAATATATATGATACCTTAGAGTTGAGAAAGATACCCAAGGGAGGACAAACTTGGAAGAGGTACAGATCTGTTCGAGAAGCTGGGGTTCACCTTATCCTATACTAGGAATCCTTACTTTGGTGAGGTCAAAGATGGTCCTAATTTGTTGGACATAAATTTGCCACCTGCATAGTGTAGGTGGTAGAGAAAGCAATCAGCCACCAATAGTGTTGTGTGGGTATGTGGTGGGAGTCCAGGCAAGGGCAAGAGGCCTTCAAGAGCACAGGATTGTGCTGGGTGCAGAAGTAGTGGTAGCTCCGTGTGTGACCCTCCAGGCCACCAGTAGCTGTCTGTGGGTTCTACTGAGGTCTGTAGAACCTTTAGGCTAGTCAAGCACTCTGGTGTCTGAAAGATGAGGCCTATGAAAAGGCTCTAGCCAGGCTGAGACTGCAAGGTCAGAGGTACCAGATTATCGGCTAAACTTGGACAGGCTTCACCAGATGCCCTCACACCCGCACAACTAAACCATCTCAATCCCTGAAATGGCAGGACAGCCTCTTTTTCCTGCAATGTCCCTCCAGGGCGTTCTCCTAGGATGTTTAACATCCTGTTCACTTTAAAGAATCAATACTTAAAGAATGTCTTTGTTTCCCACAGAGCATATACTGATGGGTATACTCAGAGCTGAGGGGCAATAATTGATAACTGATACAGGAGACCATTCAGAGTTCATAGTCCTTTATCAATTTTAACCGGTGAGCAGCAGAGGAACATACTTATCAGCTGGTCAGAACTGTTTTTTCTTTTTATAGCTTCAAAGGAAGTAGGAAGAGAAGGAAAAATAAAGATAAAAAATAAAAATGGAGTGAAGACATATATCTATTAGTTGCGATAACAAAGTACTATAGACTGGGTGTCTTAGACACAGGAGACATTTATCTCTTCACAGTTCTGGGGGCTAGAAGTCCAAGATCACAATTATCAGCAGGTTTGATTTCTGGTGAGGTCTCCCTCTTTGGGTTGCAGATGGCAGTGTTTCCTCTGTGCCTCGCCTGGTTTTCCCTTAGTGGGTGTCTGTGTCCTGTTCTCCTCTTCTTATAAGGATACAAGTTCCATTGAATTATGGTCCATGTTTATTACCTCATTTCACTTTCACTGGCACTTTAAAGACTCTATTTCCAAATACAACTGCATTCTGAGGTACTAGGGGTTAGAGTTTCAACATATGAGTTTTGAGGGGACACAATTCAGCCCAACAATAGGACAGTAACTATTACAGAAATAATAAACAATTCTCTCTTTTTTTTTTTTTTTAGCAATTTATTTAATATATATCCAATAATTCAACCACCAACTCATTCTCACTCTGACCTTATTTTCCTGGGTATCAGAATTTCTACCTCTAGTTCTGCCATATGGTGGGAAATGGCTTAATGAAAGTCATACTTTCACTGAGCTGGTTAGTATTCTATTATGTTTAAGCTATTTTCTTTAAAAAATATATTTTCAAATTTACTTTCACCAAAGGATGAAAAGATGTTTTCAAATAGTATTCAACTAAGATTGGCAAGAATATAAATCAATCTTATTGATTTCCATTGAAAAAAAAAATGTCCTTAATGTTCAGAGTACTAAAAAGGAGTAAACATATAATTAGAATTATCTTAAAGTAATATATACAGTAAAATTTTAGAATAAGGTATAACTATAGTATGGGCAAAATATGAGAGATACGTTCACAGAAATATAAATTACATAGAAATAATTTTGCTAATATAGTAGTGAATAGTTTAATAACTAGTCATAGTAGGAAATGGTTCTTTTACATTCCTGTGTTCCATCATAAGGAACCCTACGTAAGCTGCACATCCTTCCCTCTTCATTTCTTAAACCTTCCTATGGAAATGGAGAGACTTAAATCTTTGTTAAGTCATATCTACTGATCCTATTGCTAGAGTTAATCTTTCACAGACTGAATAAAGAATATTTAGTCTTCTTATCTTCTCTACCCAGGACATGGGAAGTATTTGCCCAAAACAGTATTTTTCTATTTAGAGACAAGCTTGTCCTTTAGTAGAATGTTTCAAGATTTGCCACAGTAAAGAGTCAATAATCTTGGTTGGTCCTTAAACAAACTGATCTTTAACCCTAGTTTTTCTCAGTATTAAAGAGCTATTTTAATTCTCTATCTATAGATTATTTTGTCTTATTTCTTAACTGCTTTAGACCTCAAATGGGGAGAAAGACTGACATTTATGTGCCCCAAGTTCCTAAAAATTATGTGCTATTCCTCTGGCCCCAAACCTAAAATAAAAAGGGAGAACTTTAATACATATAATATAACAACAGAGTAAGAAATTACTGAGATCAAACATTCATTTTAGTCTTTAGTATATTACTAGGGCACAGTGAAAAGAATAGAGAGAAAACTTGCAAAACATAAAAATTATATGCTCTCTCTTTTCAGCAAATGTTAAGATGTTCCATTCTCTTTTAAATGTAAATGAGTTTAGCAGGGATAAATTTTTAAATCAATTAATTTTAGAAGTCTGTAGATTATAAAACTTGAGAATTTTTAGTTTTAGAGATATATAAATAGGTTTTTACTATATAACATAAATGAAAGACTTTTATTTTATTATTTCAAATTATGTAGTAATTTTTACTATTTATAAAGTCTCAAACCCTTTCACTGCTTTTTCCTTGACAATAGCAGCATAGAATTTGCAAGAAGATAATTTTTTTCAAGATAAATAGAGTATAATAGGGCACCAGGGTGGTTGGCAAATGTGCTCTGGATTTCCAAAAGTTTGATTACTGAAAACACTACTAGGTTGGTTGCCCAGAAAGTATTTGACAAATTATTTTAAGTTTTCCTGAATATACCCTGCTTTATTTCCTAAATAATGATCTGATTAATTTACCTTACACTTTGTAATTCATATAATTTTGTCAATTATAATCTATCAAAAAGGTATAGGAAGAACATAGGAGATGTCAAAAAAGCATATCTAAAATTAACCATAAATCAAAGTTTTCATTTAATCAGTTCAAAATTTCTTCCACTGAATAAAATATAGTTGGGCTTTTACAATGTGCTAGGCATGTTTTAGAACTCTGTGTGTAATTGTACAATTTCTGATTGACAGATATGTTCAAGAAGGCCATTTGGTCTTACCTTTTTATAATGAATGTGAAAAAATAAAAAGCAAGATATGTTAAAGAACTAATAAAATATTCAAAGCTAGTTAAATTCAAATATTTGATCATTTGGGTGTCAGCAGTTTCAGGTCAATGCTCTTTCTTCTACACCCTGAAGTTTTCTGAGAGATATTTTATCTTATGTGGACAAAAGCAGTCATCAATATAATCAAATGAATAAAGGTACATGACCACAGATCTGACACCAAATTGAGGGGACAGACCTAGGTATGAAAATGGTCCTGAAAGAGGTTCAACTTAAGGTGAGATCTGAAGAGAATGTAGAACTCTTCTTCACTTTAGAAGGAAGACCAACTTGGCATTCTATATATTTAGAATCTAACTGTGTAAGAATCCTTTTCCATTGTGAAATCTCCCAACAAAACTTTATATTTTACTCATTGTTGCTGAGTTTGAATATGAGCTTCAGAGTTATATTTTCTATTATCTACAGGTAGATGACTTTTTATAAATTCTTATTCCACCGAATAAAACCCTATAGCAAGTGAAATACTATAAAACATGTGGTTGTATGTCAGCCATAACCCTAGGCTTCTATGGTTAATGCAGGCACAAGGAGATTCAGGCTTTCATTGATTTTGCCTTCACGTAGAGACCCTTGGAGATCTACTTAGATTCCCAGGGCACAATTTGAAATAGATAAAACCTCAAGGTAAATCTCAGAGAATACAAGAAAAAATCATTCTTATTCAATCCACAGCTCATTTTACCATACATTTAATCTTTTACCGATTCTCTTTCCCTATGTCCAGGGGTTGATTTTTTAATTTTTTTTTTAAGTTCTTCATCAACACTGCATCTCTACCTAATAGCACTTGTCTTGGGGTAAAGGTTTGAATTATGCCAAATGATTGACCAGATGCAGCTGGTCTTGTGCATATAAGGTGTTTCAACCTTCCATGTACCACTGCATGAGAGAACATGCCATGATACTTCCTCCCCACTTACCATGCACTGTACCTAGTTTAACTGATTTTACCACCTTAACCGGAATGGACCCTTGGTATTTAAAGATGTGCAATTATTTTCCAGACATTGTATTTTCTGTGGTTATTTGTATTTCTGTATTCTGTTCAGTTTATTCTCTTGATGATTGTTAAAAATGAAATCATAATGCTCATGGTAACTATGACACTTAGAATCAGCCAGTAACCTGCTTTCAGCATTGTGAATGGGTACTGATGCCCTGGCTAAATCTGGCTGAAACTTTTTCATGCAGGACTTAAGGAAACACTTTTTTGTTGTTGTTCCTAAAGCTGTGTGTGTGTGTGTGTGTGTGTGTGTGTGTGTGCGCCTAAGTTGTGTTAGCAAAATTTGAATATTTTACATATACACTTTATGCATGAGTGTATGGGTATGTGTGTTTCTTATGTGGTTTATCATGGGTATGCTTTACTATTTATTTTGTGCTCTCACAATGGATAATAAATAAATACTTTAAATTTTATGAAAAAATGATATAAATATGTTCCATTGTTTTTTATTTATTGTTAATCCTTACCCACGGACATTTTCCAGTTGATTTTTGTTTTGTTTTGTTTTAAAAAGAGTAGAAGAGAGGGAAGGGTTGGGGGGGGGGAGAGAGAGAGATGTGAGAGAGACACATCGATTGATTTCCTCCTGCATGACCCCAACAGGGACTCGGGATCGAACCTGCAACCCAGGTACATGCCCTTGACTGGAATCGAACCCACCCCCCTTTGGCCCACAGGCCAGATCTCTAACAGCTGAGCCAAACCGGCCAGGGCAAATATGCTCCATTTCTTAAGTTGGGAAGATAATAGAAAATATTATTTTGGGATGCTGATATAAATTATTAAACCAAACTAGTTTTCTGCTATATAATCTTACCTTTTTACTTTACATGATTCCATTCACTTAAAAAAGTTCAACCTATAAGATATTATAAAAAATTTCTTCTCAATAGTGTGAATAAAATCACAAAATGAGATTCACTATAAGCTTCATTTTTTATAATGATCTTAAATGGAACAGATAGCAATTTATTTCTACTAGTTTATGTTTTGCACATAAAATTGTTTAATTTTTATATTAATCTTCTTCTTGAAGGTGGAATATGTTAAATTATTAATATAATTTGCCTAACTTAAGTTCTCTCTTCAAACTCATAAAACTTTTTGTTTAAAATATAAAGCATAACATTTTTAAAAAAAATTTTTTCTTCATTGAATTTAGAGAGAGAAGAAGAGAGAAGGAGAGAGAGATAGAAATATCAATGAGAGAGAACATTGATTGGCCACCTCCTGCATGCCCCCATGAGGATCAGGCCCACAACCTGAGCATGTGCCCTGACCAGGAATCGAACTGGTGACCTCTTGGTGCATGGGTCGATGCTCAACCACTGAGCCACACCGGCTGGGCTAGCATAACATTTTTTTAATTAGAAAAATCTTATGCTCAAGTGTTTCTATTAAATTTTTGTATGCAGAACTCAGTTTCATTACCCATTATTTTGCTTAGGATATACAACAGAACATGTTAGATTCTTCCAACTAATCATAATTAATCATAAATGTAATCATAGTGAGTCATAATAGAAGATTGCCTCTACTAGTTCGCTAATAAACTGGAATCTATTTCATAAAATGTATTCTCTTAAATATATCATTCACATTCCAAAGCCATGATTTGTAGTATTTGTATATACATTCAAAATTTACTTTAGATATTGGAAAAGATAAATGTCAGGCAAAGCTGTTGTCAATGGTAATCAAAATACCAATTTATTGAAAAATTGAGTAAATTAAGTTACTTAAAATATTCCCAAAGAAAGATATGAGTAGAATCAGTGAACTATAAGAAGTATGCAGAATGAGAGGGGCTTTTTTTTTACCCTGGGACCCAGTTATTGTTACCTTCATTGAGGATGGACATAGCTCTAAAATTAGGAGGAACTTTGGGTCTTTATTAATATGACTGAGAAATGGGACATTCTGCTTGTGTTTCCTTCCGAATATATTCAAGCATCCAATTGTTTCAGACCACACGCATTGCTACCGACTCTGAGCCATATCCACTTCCGCTGGTATTATTGCAAAATTATTTTAAATTTCCCTGTCTCTTCACTTGCTCTCCTGTATGCACTATAATCAGAGAGATCCTTTAAAAGTGGCAGTCTGATCTTGTCAGCACTCTGCACACTATCCAAAAATATCTCCTCATTTACTCAGAAGACAGTGTGATTTCCAGTAAAAAACCATAATTGGTCCACAATGACACAAGCTCAGAAATTGGAAGTAAGACCTTAGAGACCTTATAATGCCTTCCATGCATATAATTATTTATCTTATTTGTTTTTTTCCTTCTGCAAAAGCATTTCTCTGCAACACATTTTAAATTAATGAAAAAGCTTCTCTATCCTTTTTCAAGGACTTTAAGAAACACTGCTCTAGATTAGTTCTTTACCTCATCATTTTTACAGACTTTAATTTCAACTCTATTTTAAACTTTGAAGTCTGTGCACACCTCAAAGACTTGCCAGAAATTACAAAGATTCAGCTTTTGTAATATTATATTAAGATATCTTACTGATTGTAATATACATTTTTGCTTCTCTCATTGTGATTTTATCACTATCCCTATACTTTATGTAAACACATTTAGTTCCTGAATCCCTTTATTTAAACTGAGTGGCCTTTCTTATATCCTTATTTATTTAGTTAATATTTCTCATTCCTAATTTTAACCATTTCTTGCAAACTTACTCAACCTTTTGTCTCCTTAGCAAAATTTTCCCTACAATATACCAGTTATCAAATAGGACAAATTGAAGAAAACATTGAGAATGTAAATAGTATAGATTGATTTACAGGAAAGTTTTATCAATCAATTGATAAAGAGTTCTAATATTATACAAAGTATTCAAGTATATAAAAAAAATGTTACTTTAATTATTTTCTGTGTCTAGCATAATCTGAATACAAATATATGACAGGAACAATCTAAGAAAGAAAACTTGAACATTTATACACGTAGGTTTTTTTGTGCAGTATTAAGTAGAAAATAATTTGTCAACACAGACATTTACCAATTACATTTCATTTCAGAATGTTCAACTGAGGTATTGAATTATTTTCTACAGTTTGATAAATTTGTAGTGAACATGCAGTATGCTGATTTTATGTAAGCATATACCTGTGTACAAGTGGAAAGAGTGGATAAATTCCATATGAGTATAAAAGAAAATTAGAAAGGCTTATAGTACCTACCTTGATGAAATATTCAATCATAAATTCAGTGAGTAGGCTTGGTATCGAATACAGCTCCAAATCCAGTAGAAACACTTATTATTACCTTATATTCTTGTCTTTAACAAAAATCAGTATTACTCAACTTGATTATTAGACAAACATAGACACTATTTTGCCATTTCACATACAAACTCACTAAAAAATAACAATTTGTCATCTTTGATATGGCTATAAATATATATATATTCTGTTTTAAAGGTTCATTATTGGCACTTGAACATCTTCTCCAAAATCACTGTGATGACCTCTTAAGCAAATCAATAAACCATTTAATTTATAAACTTAGTATGGTAACATCTGTGCTTTCTGGAGATCTGTATCATGACCAGAAGATACAGGGAAGAGTTGAAGGAGATGGAGAAAGCTCTTTGATTTTTTTTTCTTTTTCAGGCAGTGGATGATTTTGGGGGTGGGGGGGTAGGGAAAGCCATTGAAACACTTCTCTTATTGACTTCTCTTTGAATCGAAATAAGTGCTCACTGAGATACAATCTCCTCACTGACATCATGACCTGCTCTAAATTCCCATGCCTCAGACTGCATTTATTTCACTCTTCCCGACCAGATATTCTATTTCTTCATCAGAGTTAATTTGATGAATATTGGAATTGTCACATATTGTATATCACTAAGGCTACACAATTTTCCTCAAATATATGATATATTATATCTTTTCTTATTGAACAGATGATTAAGCCAAAATGAATAAAAGACAAAATTTAAATGTTCCTAGATCCACCAAAAATACTTGAATTTAATAACATTAATAATTCATGTGCATAATCTATCTGAAAACAGAGCAAATATTAATGAACTAATAAAATAAATACATATATTTGATAGTGAATGTATTACCTTTTATTAAATTGATTCAATAATAATAAATAACATAGAACTTTACTTATTAAAATTATAATTGAATATAAGGTATAAATATGTCAATGTTTTTTAAATGGATGCTTTTTATATTTTTATTTTTCATTATTTTCTCAATATTTAATTCATTTACCATCCTAATTTATTGAAACACATCATTTTATGTTTGAAATGTCTCATATCAATGAACAAAAGACAGATTAGTGCTCTGTTATTATTTTCAAAGCCTGTTACAAATTATATACTGAATTATCTATTCTAGAGTAAAATATATAAAATACAAAATATATTTGTTACAGATTTAAAATTTAAGTGTTTGATGGATTATTGAGTATTTTCAGTAATATCTAACCTGCTGGATTCTGTTCACCAAGTCAAAGAAAATGATTCATGTAGACAAATACTGAGTATGAATTTAACTATTATGATAAATTCAATTCTTAATCTCGCCAAACTCTGTTGAATTTTAGAATTTTAAGAATCAGAAATCTAAAACAAATTGAAGTTGGGTGCTTTATTTTTAAGAAATAATTTTCTTCTTATGCCACAGAGATTATTTTATGCAGTTATGATATTTAATGACTATTGAGTTTCAGATAGAATTTTTTCTGTGATAGAACATTTAAGGTTATGAATTTGTCACCCAAAAAGGATTGCCTATTTATTTTTTCTTTCTTATAGATCGAATTGTTAGTTAATAGAGTGAATGGAAAAATCATCATCCTGTGGATTTTCTGTTACTATTTGTAGGGAAATCATAAGGACCACCATCATTTTTTAGAAATCTATCCTTCCTCTTGTTTTTTTTTGTTTTGTTTTAGATATTACACCACTTGTATCCTCCACAAAATAATGCTGTTTAGATCACACAGAGCTCTAAATGCTGCTTCTCAGTCCTTGTATGTTCTTTAACCCTACTGACATTCCACACTGAATCAGTTCCTACCTGCTTTTCCTCTGGTCTTCTTTTATTCCTGGCAGCTTATATTACCTTCTAACCAAAAAGATCATTGTCATATTTTAAATCAGCTCTTCATTTTCACTGATCTTCTGTTTTGTTTTAAATGTCTTATCTATTTTACCTTAAAAATAGCAAAAGTGATAAACCCAGACCATAAGTACTAATAACCTTAAGATTGCCACTTTGTTCTTGAGTAGATAATTTTAAACTAACTTTATATTCAAGAAAGAGAAAATAAACACAATCCCAAATCAGTTCCATGTAAAGTGACTCTACTGAAACTAACTTTACCTATTTAATATAGTTATCAGTAAATTTTAGGAATATCAAAAGCACCATGCATGGGAACAAATTAAGTACAAAAACTAATTAATAAATCCATTTTCATAAAATTAAATTTTGAAATAGTGGTTTAAGCTTGAAGGCTTTAATGTATTTCTAATACATGAAATAATGACTTTGTTATTGGAAGTGTAAGATAGGCAAGCTTCTCTCTACCTTCCTATTCATCTGAGACCATCATTTTATCAAAGTGGGTGGTTTGGAACTACACTGAAAAGCTGTGTTCAGATGAATTCCCCTCCTGGATTCTCTTTAATAGTGTGTTAGGCAACTTGCAGCTTGTATGGTATTCATTTAGTGTTTAAATTTGTATTGTTTTGATAAGTAGAATAATTAAACATTTTACTTGCATTTTTGTGATATATGAATTTATATCTTTTTTAAACGTTTAACCAATTGCTTATTTTTTAAATCTTATTTATTAAAAATTTTATTCTGAGTGTAACTTGTATGTGGTAAACATGGAATAAATTAGAAGTTTTAATTTTATTTTCTTTAAAATGTATTATCAATTCTTCCGGTGTCACCGATAACATTTTATATGTTATCAGATCTGTTAACACAGTCTTTATAATAGCTGTTTTTTGGTCTAATCTTATATCTCACTATTTGTTTTCTAATAGTATTTTTTGAAAGAATCCTCATGTGCTAAATTATTTTCTTATTTTTTAATTTTCTGGTTAAATGATTTGTCAAATAATGAAGTTTAAAAAGTTAGAATTTTGATTGTTATTCTTTTAGTTTGTGTAATAATCTTGCAAGAAATAAACCTAACTGGATATCTTAATGCATTCTATCTCTTCTCCCTTATCAGTGATGAGCTACTGTTACAACTAGAAAAATATCTCTCAGGAATGGTAAAAAAGAAAAACTGAAGATCTGCCAGCTGGGATATGAGTCAGGGAACCTTAAAAAAGGACCTTAAAAATATAGCGCATTGGGTATATTATGTATCTTAGTAGCACAAAGTAAATGCTATGAAAGTTTATTTTATCTTTTATATAAATCGAAGTAAGTATCTCCACTGCTGAAAACACAGCTTACTAAGTCACAGTCCCAGGCTCTTTCTCTCTTGTTGCTCTGCCACGTTCAGCAGAAGAATCTGGTGGTTGTTCACGTTCTCACCATCACAGCCACACAGCAGTCAGCTGGGAGGAGGATGAGAAAGGTGGGGACATGTTTCTTTCCTTAAATGGCAGAACCCAGTAGTCGCACACATCACTTCTACCTTCTTATGATGGGTCAGGATCTAGACATAAGTCCATATGCAGCTGAAAGGGAGAATTACAAATATAGTTTTCATTTGAGCTGACCAGGGGTGCATCCAAAACTCTCATTATAGATACTTTTGGACTCCATCTGGGGAGATCAATGTCAGTCTATGCCATAGTAATCATTTTTATAGTTTAAATTTAAAAAAAAATCCACTAATTTGTAGCTATCACTTAAACTAAGCAGTATTACTTAAGGGAGGTTTGTTTGTTTTCGCTAATACTTTGCTTTTCTTTTCTATGTTTATTATATGTTGTATAAGTTTTTTCATTTTTGATAATGTATTCAGAATTTCAGTATGGCCTAATATGTGACAAATGTATAGGTTCTGTGTGTCTTATTGGGATTTCAAAGAAAATGTATTTTCCTTTCTACAAAACACTTTTAACATATGGTTATTATAGGTATATAATATTCAAAACCACTGTGTATTTTCTTTTGAATTATTTATGTATAAAAAATATTTTTAAAAAATTTTCCATTATTTCTTTCATTAAGACAGTAATCATTAACCAAGAAACAAATTAATTAATATTATCTGGAATTTGTACATATAGTTAATACATACATTTTAGTAAATGTTGATGATTTTTAGTAGATAAATTTATTCTGCTCCAAGAGCATTTTATTAAACCTGTATATGCCTATTATACTTTTTAATAACTGATTTGTATTGTTATATATGAAGAAAAACATTCTATTTCTTTAACCTTACATTTTGTATCATAAAAGAGAAAGTAAAAGAAGGCTTTAGTTCAAGGCACTTACAAAGAGATCATTTATTCAAATATACCAGTGAGTTCTCTAAAATAAATCTTTGTGTTCTAATTAAAGTAGCGAACTTCACAACTTGAGTTACTCAGCTCATTTGTTTCCTGACTTCTTTATTTCAAGTTAAATACTTCTAAGGTAGGTCATATAATTCAGTGACCCTTAAAGTAAAATTGAAATTTTTTATTTTACTGCTTTTCTTTATCTCTTTTTTCTCTCACCACATGCAGCCTATAAATGCCAGTGGAATTAATTGCCTAATTATAGTGAATAGAAACATTGCCTTTTGAAAGGTTTCAAATTTGTATATACCGCTGTGGAGATTTTACTTGACTACCTGACCTATACAGTCTGCACTTCTCAAAGAAGAAAATAAGAGATCTATAGTGGAACACATTTTAATTTTATAATGAGTACAACAGGCCTGCTGTGCAATTTTATATTATTTTATATTTTCAGGGCTTAATCTGGAGCCATTTTGCAGTTTAATCTTTAACCATAACTATTATATATACCCTTTAATAAGCTCCATTTTATGTTTTCTGTTTTCTTGATACAGTTTAATAATATGGAAGAAAGTAGGAATAAGTAAAATACTAATCACTGTTAGATTGTAACATAAGGCACACATTTTCCAGCAAGAGGATTGTATGAGTTTGATTTACAGGTTGCATAGAAAGCTATATACTTAAGAAACATACATTATTCCTTGTTAGATATACTATAATGTTCCTTGTTAGATATACTTCTTATTTATTTGCCTTTTAGGTAATCTTGTGTCTGAGTATCATGGATTCCAGGTATATATAATACAGTCGTGTCAGTTTTATAAGGTCGCATCTCAAGCATTAGATGCAAAGAATGAATAAAGGCAAGATTGCTAGATTTAAAAGATGTGTTATGTGATATTACAGGAAGACAGAAACAAGAGGAACTTTGTGAGAAATCTGTGAAAGAAAAGAACCCAAAACTTAGTTCAGATATAAAACTTGATGATGCCATATATGCATCACTGAGACGTGAAAAGATTTATTTCTCACAGAATGAGGTTCTAGGGAGAGAATGGCAGGCCGCCAAGCAGGTCTGAAAATGGCTTGAGGAACCATGGAGAGATTATTAGCTTGTCTTTTGTTGTGGTTAAGGTTATGGCCAGATTGAGGACTTTTGTGTGTGTTTGGAATGGGGTTTACATGGTTTTAAGTTTTCACTGGCACCAAAGTGGGGAGCTAGGTTGTATTATTGGCTTGCCAAGATGTGGGTACACAAGACGAAGGGTGAGTGGTAGGGCATGAAAATTGTTAATAATAAAACAAAGATTGATTCAGACTCATACAAGTAACACCCATGTTTGACTGAACTAAAGTGTGCTGTGATTTCTTTAATTGTATTTGAACTTGTTAAAGTAAGCTATTATGATGTTCTATGAGACTTGCAACATGAAGCTTTGAAGAAGTATGCATTTCATTGCACACCTTGATCATGAGCTGTGATGCTTAATTTCATGTGTCAACTTGCCTGAGTCATGAGGTTCTCAGATATTATTCTGGGTGTTTCTAAGAGGGTGTTGGTAGATCAGATTACCATTTTAATCTGTAGATTGAGTAAAGCAGATTACCCTTTCTAGTGTGGGTGGGCTTCATCCAATCAGTTGAAGGTCTGAATGTAATAAAAAGGCTGAATTTTTCCCAAATAGGGAGAATCATTCCAGCCTGATGGCCTTCAAACTGGGACATTGACTTTTTTTTCTTGCCATGTAACTCAAATAAATATTAGCTTTTCCTGGGTCTTGAGCCACTCAACCTTTAGACTGGAACTATACCATCATCTCTCCCTGGTTCTCAGGCTTTTGGACTCAGATTGGAACTAAATCATTGGCTCTCCTGAGTCTCCAGTTTGCTGACTCGCTGTGAGGATCTTGGGACTTGCCAGTCTCTCCATAATCAATTCCTAAGAATAAATCTCTTTCTATTGCATGAATATATATATATATGCAATATACTTATATAAATACACACACACACACACACAGTAGGATGTATTGTTTTATATATGCACTCTGCTGTCACAGATCCAAAAAATTCAGTTTCTTGCATCAGAAACCCATTGACAACTATGGTTATTGTGGGTGGTCAAGAAACTCTAAAGAACATGAAAGCAGGTTGCTAGAGATTCTACAATGAAGAAGTCTCTGCAGGGGAATAGAAGTGTCTGTCGGATTGCAATTTGAATGCATTCTAGAATCTTTTGCTGTAGATAGCCCCATTCAAACTGGGACAATTTGTGAGTATCAGCATACATGAGCTTAAGTTAAATTTGTAAATAAGAAAAATGTTGCTTCCATAACCCAAAAAGTACTAAAATATATTGTTTGTATTTTAACATTGTGGATGATGAGAGGGACCCCTAACCTAATATAAACGATACTCAGAAATGTGATTGAGATAGAGGGGTCTTTTACTTTGTGTGAGACGATGGTCCATTATTTTTTGTGAGCTCCTTTGTGAATGTTTATTTGCCCCAAATGTGTGTGTAGAAAAATCTCTTCAAAGAAAGATGACATCAGCATAATGTCATACATGCTCCTCAAGAAAGCTGGATATGATTAGATCTTGCCTTCAAATATTGAGTGCAATGGTAAGGCTTTGAGATACTGGCATAACTTAAGTATCAAGATAATCCACTAGTACATAGTGTAGTTTTTCCATCTGTAGCAATAGAAGTTGTCTAGACCTCATGAAATTAAGAAACTCAAGGAGTGGCATTTACATTCTCTTAATAATAGCAAACCTGAACAATAATAACCATTCTAAGTGTATTTAGTTCAGACATCTTTAATAGTTTCCAGTAAATATTTAAAAAATTATGATATAGCATATTGAGAGTCAGGAAATGAAACAAAACTACAACTGAAATCATTTTTATTTCGTTGATCCATCATAAATAAAATTAATAAATTAAAATTGTGATTTAAAACATTGAATGCCACCCAGCTGATGTGGCTCAGTGGTCGAGCATCAACCCATGCACCAAGAGGTCGCTGGTTCGATTGCTGGTCAGGGCACATACCCAGGTTGTGGGCCAAATCCCCAGTGGGGGGCATGCAGGAGGCGGCCAATCAATGTTCTCTCTCATCAACGTTTCTATCTCTCTCTCTCCCTCTCCCTTCCTCTCTCTAAAAAAATCAATAAAGAAAAAATATTTAAAAATAAATAAATAAAATGTTGAATGCCATTTGAATAAAGATCAAAGGATATACTCCCACCTAGTGGTAAAATGTGTTGCGCAAGGGAAAATATTTTCGTATTTCTTTCAAGTAAATAACAGGCTGATGTGTTACGGTTAAATGAAGTGTATAGTAATTAACAAAAGTGTACATGTGTTCGGTTCTTTACTACTGCACACTTTATTCTGCTTAACAGTTCAAGCATGTTTACAAGAGGTAGATAGACATTTTTGTAGATGTGACTTGGGGGAAAAAAATAACAGTCTAGTTTCCCCTCCCTCTGATGCACTTTTGTTATCATGTCTCCTTCTTTGACATTGAGACTTCTATTTATCGTTATAAGAACTCTTGTGATTATATTGGGTCTACATGGATAATACAGGATAATCTCTCCATTTAAAAATCAGACTAATCATGTCTGCAGTGTTCATTTTGGCATGTGATGAAACATTCGCTGGTGATGAGAGTTAGGATATGGACATCCTTAGAGAGCAAGCATTCTGTTTACCATATGTGGTCAGATTTGAATCTATCATTTCTTTTTTTTCTTCTTTCTTTCTTCCTATTTGCCCCCTTTTTCTTTAGTTTCTTCTCTTTGCCTCTGTAGGTTTGTCTATTATTTTATTTTAGTCCATTTCACTGCATTTCAGATCTTTATATTATTTCCAATCACTTTCAGGTTTATAGTATCCATCTTTAGGTTGTCATAATGCCTTTTACAATGGTGTACTTCCATTTCTCCCTAAAACTCCACAGAATACTCTTTTTATTTTAATCACTCAATTAAGTATAAGAAATAGAAGCATTTATAGTTATACCTATATAGTTACCACTCATAATACTCTTCATCTTTCATGTAGATCCAGGTTTCTCACTGGTGACATTTTCTTCCACTTGAAAGACTCACAAAATTTTGTAGTGCATACCTGCTGGTTATGAAGTTTTAAAGTTTTATATGCTACATCTTTATTTCATTTTTCTTTTGAAATGTAAGTTGACTAGGTAAATAAATATAGGTTGACAGTTTCATGTTGTTTTACTTTGGTTTTCAATGATGTTGATCCAATTCAGATGACATTTTGCTTTGGTTTGTGTTTTGTTTTGTTTTTTTCAAAATATTTATATTGAAAGCATTTTAAAACGTCTCCCTTAATTTTTTATTTACGTCATTTGTTGGTCAATTTAGGTTGTTTGTATATTTTTCTTAGCTTTGAGCTGTATTGCTCTGCTTCTTAGAATGCTAGCAATTTGATTGCTTGTCAGATAAAGTAAATTTACTTTGTGGGGTGCTGAATACTTGCACTAATTATCCTTGAGGGTCTTTTTTGGATGCAGTTCAAGTTACTTGAAATCAGTATGATTATTTTGGGTCTTGCTTTTAAGCTTTGCTAGTGCAATGTTTAATCTCTGCCTAACTTTTTATGACGAAGCTCCTTTATAGTTCTCTACCCAATGTCCACCAATTATGAAGTTTCCAGGCTGCTCTGTATGTCTTGGCACAGAGCCTTCCAATATTTCTACTTAGGTAGTTTCTTCCATGGCACCAGATAGATTCCTCACACCTTTGCTCTAATCTGTACTCAGGTCTACAGTGCATGATGAAGAACTTACAGATATCAGAGCTTCTTTCTAGGCAGCTCCTTCTTTTTTGGGACACTGGTACTCTATCCTACACACAGTAGCCACCTTCGCTTGCCCAGATCAGCATCTCAATGTCCTCAACTCAGAGACTTCTAGATTTTACCTCCTATTGTTATAGCCTAGAAACTCTCTGAATACTAAGCTGGAACAATGTTAGAGTTCAAATGACTTTTTTCCTACTCTTAGAGATCACTGGATTTTCTTGATTGTTATCTAATGTTTTGTAAACCATGTTTTTTATATATTTATGTCTTTTAATTGTTTTAGATGGGAAGAAGTTTGGTCCTTATTATTCCATAAGAAGAATTTACTTTTACATTTTTTTCCTCAAGTTTTAATTTTATGTTATATTTTTATATTATAGCAAAATTTAAAGTATATGTTTCATTTATATTTATTAATTTTAATAAATATTTTACCATATTTTCCCCTCCCTATATGTTTAACAAACCATGTTTATGAATCATTTGAAGGAAATTGTAGACATTATAACCTTGATACTTAAGCATATATTTCTTGAGAAGAAGAAAAATCACATAAACCAAAAGTATTCTTTTGTCCCAGTGATGTAATAGCAAACATCTTCTGATGTTTTTGTTTTTCAACATACAGGAAATAAAGTCATTGATTCAACAGTTGAGAAACAGAAAACAAGCACTGAATTAATCTGTTCCAATTTAGATGTTGACATCTCAAAGAGATACACTGAAGCACCACTTGGTTAAGCTTATAAAAACAGTAGTCATGGAAGATAATAATGAATCAGGAAGCAGAGTCTAAGCATGCAGGGCTTTGTAAATTATGTGATGCAATATGCATTATCAAGGACCTACAGACTTAAAGATCAACAGGATTTCAATGAAGATTTTTGCATTCATAAATAGAGGTATACCCTTTTTTTATTGTGCTTTACTTTATAGTACTCCACAGGTAATGTTTTGTTTTGCTTTGATTTGTTTTTTTACAAATTAAAGATAAGGCCCACCCACCAGTAAAAAGATTGCAACTCACATTATTGTGGTACTCACTTTATTGCAGTGGTCTGGAACCAAACCTGCTATATCTGGGAAGTTAGGCCTCTACTCTTTGCTACTTTGTAGAGAATGGATTTAAGTCTTCCGAAGTGCAAGCCAAGCAAGACACAACTCATAAACTGCAATTGTGATCTAGGGGAATTATCATGTGACTTAATATAGGGTTCCTGGCATGGAGTTGGAGCAATATAGAAATATTTGATTAAAAATATGAGAAATAAGGATCGGTTGATGATTAGAGGAAAAGAAGGAAGTTTCAGATACATTTGATAAACCTCATAATTAGTAACCACTCACTGAGAAGAAGAACACATATTGAGTTTTCTTTCTTGCCAGTTAGGGATAATGAAAGTTGGCTTTTGAGATGGACAATGCATACTTATATTCGATATCTGTTGCTATGTCACAAATTACTCTAATAACTAGTGTCTCAGAAAACAATTAATGTATCTCACACAATTTATTAGAGTCAATAATTGTAGAGTGATTTAACTGGACACTTTAGGCTCTAACTTTTTATGACATTGCAGTCAACACGTTGGCTGGGGCTGCAGGGACCTAACTCTTGACCAGGGCCCAGGGATTCACTTTTAGGTGACCCACTCAAATGTTTGCAAGTCAATCAATGCCTGTTGATGGCAGAGTCCTCAGTTCCTACCCATGATTACTTCCCTACAGACCTGCTTACGTATACGTTTGGCAAGGCAGCTGGCTTCCCAGAATGACTCATTCAAAAAAGAGCAAGGCAGAAGACATAATGACATTTATAATTAAACCTCAGATGTCACACACCATCACATTAATATCCTGTTAGTTACACAGGCCAGCCCTATTTTAATGTGCAAGAAGACTACACAAATCTGGGAATACCGTCTTCAATCTCCATCCTCTGATCTCATGTAAGTAACTCGACTGGAGATAAAAAATTAGATTTGAAAAATGTATGCCCTATCCACTATTGAGATATACTTGAGAGGATAAAGAGAGTGAAGTTAAAAGAGAAAAAAGTCTGTTAAACATTCTGTTACAGATAAACATTCACACTCTCTGTTCTTTAATATGGTAAAATCTCAGTGGAGCAATATCAAAGCATTTGACATGACATTAATGTACTTTTCTACTTATCTTTGTTGTTTCTTGGATAGCAGCTCAGAAGTGAAGCTGAATTTATTTTACATAAAATAACAAAGATGATATGCCCTGTATGTTGTTGTGCATGCATGCATACACGGGGATTAGTAATAGGAAACCTCTACAAAGAGATGGCTAGAAATTGATGTCTGCACAGAGCTGATATGTACTAGAAAAGGAAATAGAGTATTTTAGGAGCAAAACTGGCACTTTTTAAAAACTATAAATATTTAAATTCACATATATTTAGCTAAAAAGCAGTTTTTAAAACGTTTATATATTTAACCTCAACATGTTGGCTAGTCATTTTATTTCATAGAAACCATTTACTAACCAAATTTTATATTAATTTAATATATGCATTTGATGAGCATTGGTCTATGTTATTGCTATCTCTCAATTTTAACTAAATATTGCAAGTTTAAAATATCTCTGCCATGCATGTGTGAATAAAGGCAGGCTGTGTGTTAAAAGGCAGTCTTCTTCAAATTTTGTCTCAATCATAATGTATCAGAATATAACAAAATATGATCATTGTTGCTACTTTCATCTTAACTTAATAAATGTGTAATTATATTTTGTTATACTTTTTATATAAAATCATGCATAGAATATCAATAATTAAGTCACTTACACTCCAATCCTTAAATCAAGAGGGCCTTTTATTTTGTGCCCTCGCTAGTGTTTTGTCATTATAATACTTAAAGGTAAAAAGAGTGTTATGTGACCAAAAGTGATTGTGAAATTGTGGAGTAAGCCTTGTACTATCTGGCAGAATGTTTGGGAAATGAGTCTGAAAAGATGGGTAGTGTCCTACAATGGATGGTCTCAATGTCATGCAAAGAAAATCCATGAAAGATTTTAAGCAGGGAGGTTGCATGGATATGTTTTATTTGGAATGATTTATCAACTGGAGAGAATAAGAGCTTTTACATCAATGACATCCAGAATTGTTACAAATTTTACATAATCTCAAACCAAATCCATTATGCAATAGACTTCTATATTTCTATGGGCTGTGATCCAGTTATTTTCACTGGCTTGTTACTGGTTCTGTAGGAGAAATTGAGATTCTCAACTAGCTGATTGTCTTACTCATAGCAGTGGCCCCACACAGCACTTACCATACAGAACTGTTGATATTGCTTAAGAATTAATTCCATAAAGTAAAATTTTCCAGAAAATTTTATTCATTACATAGTCTTTTTCTAAATCTAGAGGGTGAACTGTATAACATAAATCATATCTTTTTCAGTACTGTAATCAAGGTACAAAACCTAGATTTTCATTAAAAAATTTATTTTTTCTTTATTGATTTTGAAAAAGAGGAAGGGAGAGGGAGAGAGGTAGAAACATCGATGAGAGAGAACACTGATTGGCCTCCTCCTGCATGCCCTCCACCGGGGATTGGGCACACAACCTGGGTAAGTGCCCTGACCGGGAATTGAACCTGTGACCTCTTGGTGCATGGGTCGATGCTCAACCATTGAGCCACACCAGCCAGGCCAAAACATAGATTTTCAAAGAACAAGTCTGTGTTTTTAAATCAGTTATTACTGTTTACATTTCAAATAGTGTAAATAATAGTGAGTATGGATTGGTTTTTAGACATATTCATAGGCTGACTGATCTAAAAATAACCTCAGGCATCAAGACTTGTTCTCTCATCTACACTATCAGCTACATCCTACATCCCCCATCTTTGTTATTACAGGATTGGTGCCAATAAGCACCCGGGATCTGTGCTTCCCATTAGAGTCATCTGGGAGCAAAGTTCTCACACTATCCCTCCTGGAATAGTATTTTGAGTTAAAGGGGAAGATACAGGTGAGGGGTAGATGGCAGACAAATTTCTCCCCAGTAATCTTAAAGACTCCCTAAAATTAACTGCATATTTTATGTTATGCAGAATAATTCTGATCACTTCTCACTAAACATTTAAAAGAATTAAGTTTAGGGATAGAAAAAGTGTTTCTCTCATTGTTTTATATTTTATTTTAATTAATCATTGATAAAACTTAGTTTTCAGTGATGTTAGTATCATTTTTTTTAATGATTTAAATAAAGAAACTAGTTGTGAGAGTTCATTGAAACAGCCTCATGCATAGAATTGTGGGGGGAAATAATTTACTATTATCATGCTTAGATGATTAAAATAATTTAATCTATTAAACTCAGGAAATTTGGAATTATCGTTCTATTTGATGGCATCTATAAACATCCATATTGTGTATAAATACAGACTGCCAAAAATTTGTTTTTTGTCCATTATGTTTACAGTTTATATTTTTTGTGTTTATGTCAATGTTTAAATTAGAAAATGTCAATATGTATTTTGAAATGATTCCCTTGCAATTTCTCCAAGTTTCTTTCATGTATGGGCTTTCAGTCCATTAAAATCATATGACCAGTTTCATGAAATACTTTTTTTAAAAAACATATGTGTTATTGGGTTTTGTTTTTTTTTAGAGAGAGAGATAGAAACATTAATGTGAAAGAGAAACATCAAGCAGCTGCCTCCTGCATGCCCCTTACTAGGGATTAAACCCACAACCCAGGCATGTGCCCTGACTAGGAATCAAACCGGGACCTCTCAGTCCATGGGACAACACTCAATCCACTGAGTCACATGGGCCGGGCATGAAATACTGTTGTATTAGAATTTATTTTTATAAATGTAATATGGTTTCTTACCTATTGTTTTCTTATAATCACCTAGTTACAAACAATATCAATTCTTGGAACGTGAATGCTTCCATAAAGAAATTAAATATCCTAAGGTTTCTGTATATTTTAAAGTTGTCTTGAATCATTTTTTTTAAATTCAGATATTAAATTAATAGTTATTTTTGCAATAGCAGCATGGAAACAAAATGACCTCTAAGATAACCTGAGTTTGCAGAAAGATGTATGATCTTGCTTAAAGAACAGTGAACAATGTTTAAGCTGGCTCATTCCTGTTGTTTTACATTCTAATGCCTCTCTGACCAGCACCTTTAAAACTTAACAGCAATGTGCAGTAATGAATTGAGACAAGTGTTCCATGGCGTTTCTCTGAGACATATTGTTTCCAACAAAGCCCACTGAAGTCCTCATTAAATTAAATGATTGTTATTTGCAATAAGATTCACATGGCTTCTTCAGAAATCTTAAAGTTCTAAGTGAATAAAAATGTACTCAAATTCTAAAGTAAAATTTGCCCTTAAAATTAATCTATCTGATTTACTGCATGCATAGAACACTTTGAATTCTTAAAAATACCTAGAAAAGTTCCTACTAAAACCCAAGAAATTATTTATTAATATTATCTGCTTTTCAAACTGTATTTATATTTGCAAGTTTTTTTCTGTGAAAAAAAAAATTTAAGGTAAGATTTCCTTCTTTTTAAAAAATGTTTTCATTGATTTTGTTTTAGGGAGAAAGGGAGAGGAACAGAGAGAGAAACATCAATGCTAGAGGGAAACATCAATCGGCTGCCTCCTGAACATCCACCACCTGGGTTCAAGCCAGCAACCCAGACAAGTGCCCTGATGGGGAATTGAACCAGTAACCTTTTGGTGCACAGAATGATGCCCAAGCAATTGAGCCACACCAGCCAGGGTTTTCTTTGAAACTTTTAAAAGGCTGTTTTTGTTTTATTTAATTTGGTAGTTGTTTTTTTGTTTTTTGTATTTAGTAATTACTCTAATGTTACAGTTTAGAGAATTTCCTATAAGTCTGCAGATTTCCCTAATAACTCATTTCTAGCCATTGTGCAATATTATTAAATTGTATTAAAATAGTTGCTTACATATTCAAATGTATGTATATGCAAAATATGGGAAAATCATAAATGTATATACTGTTAGAGAAAGATAACATTAGAAAAACAATCAGCTTTAATAACTAATAAAACATACAGTTGAATATAATTTTCCAAACTATAATCAAGAGTATGATCCAACTTTAGTATCTTATTAGTAAACATACTGAATTTTATGAAACCACATCTTTATGTACAGTGTGGTGTTATCTGCTTCATTATCATGACGAAGGTTGACTTGTTAAGCTGTCAAGGATGTGGTATGTTAATGAACAGATAATTTCAGATCAATTGCAATCAATCAACATCTCCCATAACTTCCCAGACTTTTCTTCCTCAAATTATTAAGTTAGATGTCATCATGTTGTTACTTAATGAATTCAGTTCTGATGGGCGATTTTTTAGCGTAATTTTTTATCGTGACAGGAATTTAAAGTGAAAGTAATCACATTGTTATTTCAAAGGAAGCTACATTCAGTGCTCAGCATGCATATACAAAAATTTGTTTAAATTATTCAATATTACATATCATTTTAATATATCCTTTAAATTATAGCATGTAAAGGGAAAACTTATTCACCTACATATACTGGATCACCGTATTTAAAATATGTATTTGAACGTGTAGAATATTTGATATTTGATATATTTGAAATTATATGTATAAATATTTATAAGATTTGATATATTTAATATTAATCTATGAACTATTAATAATAGTAATTACCTTATTGGGTTATTGTGAAGGTGAAATGAAAAAATGTATGTAAAATAATTTAGCACAAAATTAATTAACTAAATGGTATATAATGATGACCCTTATTTTCTGTTCATAAAATTCTTTGATATTAAAAGTTATTGGAAATAACGTTTTGTTTTTCTGCATTTCATTATTCATTCATAGTATAATGCTACACTCAGTAAAGAATTATAAAACATTTTTTGATAAACAATTTTAAATAAAATTTGGGAAATAAATGGGAGCTGTATTGTCCAAAAATGTAATCCCCATTAGCAAGTGGATCAGTAGACTAAGGGACAGAAATTTCCCCACGTGGATATCTGACATTAAGGAAGACATGTTTGGGAGTAAGGGAGAAAGTGGTTTGAGTAAATTATATACAGGTCATTCAAAAGTAGAATTATTACCTTTATTTCTAGTAATGCAGCATACTATTTTAGCCCCCTGTCTTTCTATCACAGTTGAAGGTGAATTGGAAAGACGCTTTAATCATTTCCACTTTAGAAAGTCCTTATTTTTCTCCAAGCTGGCTGGCAGCTCTACCTTGGATCAGTAAGGTCTGTGCCTGTCAAATTCACAATATAATCAGAGCAGAAATCTATAATTTTATCAAACAAAAAGTAATTGACAGGTTCCTTGTTGGCCTTCAACTGCTGTATTCATTCATTTTCTAGTTGTGCCTCTGGTATTTGACACTAATGCCAGAAAGTGGTCATTTACTCTTTAGTAAATAGGATAATGGTTTACAAATACTGAAAAAACAGACATCAAAATGGGTAGTTCAATATCAAAAGAGCTCTCATCCCCGGATAACTCTCATTCTCCCATAGATAAGCATGTGCTAGATTAACAAAATCATTTTTAAAAATCAATTTTCAGAGTGTAAACTTGTCAGTAAGCACTGACCATGTTAACTTTCTCATGACTCACTATTAACAGCATGGCAGGAAACACATGTGATGGTGTTGGGCAATTCTATGTGCCATGTGTCAAGGTAGGCTGGTATTGCAGAACTAAATGGGGTTTTCAGCAGACATTTATTTTCTTAACTTTTGATTTCTAAATCCCATTGCCTTAGAGCAGATTATAATATGGGGTAAATGGGATAGGCAAATGGCAAAAAGTGAAAAGGTTAATTTAGTGTTCTATATAAAGCATGGGTCAAAGTCTACTGTGTAATAGTTAGAGAGGTAGCAGGACCAGAATAGGAGACTGCATGGCTGAGCCCAGTCATATGTAGGAACTGGTCTATATTGGCTCAAAACTGCAAATTTTAAGAAATTTCACAAGTCAGTTGTTAAATATACCCATTATTAAAAAGTGAGTTTTGGGGAGATTCCAAAATGGCAGCAGAGTGAATGGAAGCTACACAGACCATCTTCCAGGACCAAACTGGAATTACAACTAAAACGAAGACAAATCATCAGAAAAAAGCAACAGAAAAGCAGCTGGAGAGGATCCATATAACCAGACACAGGAAAAAAGGACACTGAATTGAGCCTGGTAGGTCTGCAGAGGCACGAGCGGGTGGGCTGGGAGCACACAGACAGCAGCTGTTTTAGCTGTGAGCAGCTCTCTCTGGGTTAGTATCCCAAGCTGGCTCCACAGCACAGAGGGCCAGGACAGAGCACTAAATTAGCTACAGCCACTCACCTTGGGCTCCAGCAGAGGGAGGAGGGTGGACCGAACTGGAACTGTGTGGGGACACTCAGGATTTGGAGGGCGCTCAGAGTTTTTGCTGAGTCGTGCCCTGACAGGACAGTGGCCATCTTGCTTTGGGAGCCCCTTCCCGGAGCTCTGGAGAGAAGCAGCAGCCCCTCCCTTGGAGATTTAACCCCACCCAGCTGGGCCAGAGAAATGCAAATTGAGGCTCATTAACAGCCAGCATCTGCCCCACCCTCTGGAAATCCTTTTACCCTGAACACCTGAGGAAGTTTTTCGTTCAGCTGAGAGCTACAACCCAAGGTTCATCAAGTAACTTAGACTAATAGCCTCCAGGCAAACAGCTAGAGGATAACTGAACCTTTCCTGGGCTTGCAAATCTACCCAGGAAAGTAAAACTTGACAGTGGTGTTTAACATGGGTCCTCCCACACACATCCAAACCCAGTAGAGGGAGCCACAAACAGCAGAACACCAACACCCACAGGGAAAATTTGGCAGGCTCCAAAACCCACTGAGATAGCCAAAATGGTGAAACTAAGAAACAAATCCCAAAGGAAAGAACAAGAGAATTCTACTGAAGATGAGATGAATGAAATGCAGTTAAGCAAGTTATCAGAGGTAGAGTTCAGAGCTATGGTCTTGAGGAAGCTCAACAGCATGGGTAAAGAGCTCAATACCATGAGTAAAGATATAGAAACATTGAAAACCAACCAAGTGGAAATGAAGAATGACATAGCAGAAATAAAGAACACATTGGAAGTAATAACCAGCAGAGTAGAGGAAGCTGAGGACCGGATCAGTGAATTAGAAGACAGGATAGAAAAAAATCACCCAATCAGAAAACCAAAAGAAAAAAAAAAAAAAAAAACATTAAAAAACAGGAAGACAGCTTAAGAGAACTGTGGGACAATTGGAAACGTAATAATATTCGCATCATAGGAGTCCTCGAAGAAGAAGAAAATGAGCAAGGGTTAGAGAATATATTTGAAGAAACAGTAACAGAAAACTTCCCTAACCTGGTGAAGAAAGAAGGCATTCAAGTTCAAGAAGCACAGAGAGCCCCAAGTAAGAAGAACCCAAACAGGCCCACACCAAGAAACATAGTAATTAAAATGCCGAAAATTAAAGACAAAGAGAGAATCCTAAAGTCAACAAGAGATAAGCAACAGGTTACCTACAAAGGAACCCCCATTAGGCTATCAGCGGACTTCTCAACAGAAACACTACAGGCCAGAAGGGAATGGCATGAAGTAATCAAGGTCATGAAAAACAAGGATCCGAATCTAAGACTACTCTATCCAATAAGGCTAGCATTCAAAATAGAAGATGAAATAAAGACCTTTTCAGAAAAAAAAAAAAAGGCTAAGGGAATATATTAGCACCAAACCAACACTGCAAATGTTAAAAGGACTGCTGTAATTAGTAAAAATAGGAAGAAAAATATAACGACAGTAAACCAAAATGGCAATAAATAAGTACATATCAATAATAACCATAAATATAAATATACTGAATGCTCCAATCAAAAGACACAGAGTAGGGGATTGGATAAGAAAGCATGACTCATATATATGTTGTTTACAAGAGACTCACCTCACAACAAAAGACTCACATATGTTGAAAGTGAAGGAATGGGAAAAAATCTTCCAAGCAAACGGAAAGGAAAAAAAAAGCTGGGGTAGTAATACTCATATCTGATAAAACAGATTTCAAAATGAAGGCCATAACTAAAGACAAAGAAGGTCACTACATAATATTGAAAGGATCTATCCAACAGGAAGATATAACCTTGGTAACCATATATGCACCCAATATAGGAGCACCAAAATATATTAAATATCTTCTGAATGACTTCAAAGGAGAAATCCACAGCAATACAATCATAGCAGGGGACTTCAACACCCTGCTGACATGACTGGATAGATCCTCCAGACAAAATATTAACAAGGAAACAGAGACTCTAAATGATGCACTAGATCAAATGGATTTAATAGATATATACAGAGAATTACATCCCAAAACTGCAGAATTCACATTCTTCTCAGGTGCACATGGGACATTCTCAAAGATAGACCACATGTTAGGACACAAACTAAGTCTCTACAAGTTCAAGAAGATTGAAACCATATCAAATATCTTCTCAGATCACAATGGCATGAAAGTAGAAATCAATTACAACAAAAACACGCAAAGACATTTGAACACCTGGAGGCTAAATAACATGTTATTAAACAATGAATGGGTTACCAAGGAGATCAAGGAAGAAATTAAAAACTTCCTGGAAACCAATGAAAATGAACACACAACAACACAAAATCTGTGGGATGCAGCAAAAGCAGTTCTGAGAGGGAAGTTCATAGCACTACAGGCCTACCTGAAGAAACAAGAAAAATTTCTAATTGACTAACCTCACAACTTAAAGAACTAGAATGCAAACAAACAAACAAACAAAAACCCAGAGCATGTAGAAAGAAGGAAATAGTAAAGATCAGAGCAGAAATAAACAACATAGAGACCAAAAAAACAATTCAAAGGATCAATGAAACAAAGAGCTGGTTTTTCAAAAAGATAAACAAGAATGATGGACCCTTAGCTAGACTCACTAAGAAACAAAGAGAGAGAACCCAAATACACAAAATCAGAAATGAAAGAGGAGAAGTAACAACTGACACCACAGAAATACAAAGGATGTTTAACAAATACTATGAACAATTATACGGCAACAAATTGGACAATGTAAGCAAAATGGACTAATTTCTAGAAACAAATAGTCTCCCAAAACTGAACCAGGAAGAGACCTTGAACAGACCTATAACAACTAAGGAAATTGAAGATGTAACCAAGACTCTCCCAGCAAACAAAAGCCCAGGCCCGGATGGCTTCACAGGGGAGGTTTACTGTACATTCAAAGGAGAACTAACACCCATTTTCTCCTCAAACAATTCTAAAAAATTCAACAAGGAGGAAGACTCCTAAACTCGTGTTATGAGGCCAGCATAATTCTAATTCCAAAACCAGATAAAGACACTACAAAGAAAGAAAACTACAGGCCAATATCCCTGATGAACACAGATGCCAAAATCCTTAACAAAATACTAGCAAATTGGATCCAGCAATACATCAAAAAAATTATTCACCATACCAAATGCGATTCATCCCAGGGATGCAAGGCTGGTACAGTGTTCGCAAATCAATAAATGTGATATACCATGTAAGCAAAATGAAAGATAAAAACAATATGATCATATCAATAAATGCTGCAAAAGCATTCGACAAAATCCAGCACCCATTTCTGATAAAAACGCTCAGCAATGTGGGAATAGAGGGATCATATCTCAACATAATAAAGGCCATATATAAAAAACCTACAGCCAACATCACACTCAATGGGCAAAAATTAAAAGCATTTCCCTTAAGAACAGGAACAAGACAGGGATGCCCACTTTTGCCACTCTTATTTAACATAGTACTGGAAGTCTTAGCCACAGCAATCAGACATGAAGAAAAAATAAAAGGGATCCAAATTGGAAAGGAGGAAGTGAAACTGTCATTATTCACAGATGACATGATATTGTACATAGAAAACCCTAAAGACTCCATCAAAAATCTACAAGATTTAATAAATCAATTCGGCAAGGTAGCAGGATACAAAATGAACATCAAGAAATCGATGGCATTCTTATACACCAATAATGAACTCACAGAAAGAGAAACTTAAAAAACAATCTCATTTATCATCGCAGCAAAAAAATTAAGATACCTAGAATTAAATTTAACCAAAGAAGTAAAGGACCTATTTGCAAAAAACTACAGGACATTGAAAAAAGAAATAGACGAAGATATAAAAAAGTGGAAGCACATACCTTGTTCATGGATTGGAAGAATTAACATCATTAAAATGTCCATACTACCCAAAGCAATCTATAGATTCAATGCAATTCCCATCAAAATACCAACGACATACTTCACAGAACTAGAACAAATACTTCAAAAGTTCATATGGAACCAAAAAAACCCCAAAGAGCCACAGCAATCTTGAAAAAGGACAAACTAGGAGGTATCACAATACTGGATATCAGATTGTACTATAAAGCTACTGTAATCAAAACAGCCTGGTACTGACACAAGAACAGGCATATAGATCAATGGAATAGGACAGAGAACCCAGAAATTGACCCAAAACATTATGCTAAATTGTATTTGACAAAGGTGGCAAGAGCATACAATGGAGTAAATACACCCTCTTTAATAAATGGGAAAATTGGACAGCTACATGCAAAAAAATGAAACTAGACCATCAACTTACCCTATACACAAGAATAAACTCCAAATGGATAAAAGACTGAAATGTGACTCATGAATCCATAAAAATCCCAGGAGAAAATGTAGGCAACAAAATTTCAGACATCATACACAGCAGAATTTTTACTGATACATCACCTAAGGCAACAGAAAGAAAGGAAAAAGTGAACACATGGGACTACATCTGCACAGCAAAAGAAACAACCATCAAAATGGAAAGGGAACTCACTGTATGGGAGAGCATAATCGCCAATGATACATCAGATAAGGGGTTAATTTCCAAAATATATAGAGTGCTCTTACAACTCAACAAAAGGAAGACAAAGAACTCAATTAAAAATGGGCAGAGGACCTAAATAGACACCTCTTCAAACAGGACATACAAATGGCCAAAAAACATATGAAGAAATGCTCAACATAACTAATCATCAGAGAGATGCAAACTAAAACAACTATGAGATATCACCTCACACCCGTCAGGCTGCCATCAACAAATCATCAAACGACAAATGCTGGTGAGGGTGTGAAGAAAAGAGGACTCTAGTACATGGCTGGTGGGAATGCAGACTGGTGCAGCCACTATGGAAAACACTATGGTGTTTCCTCAAAAAATTAAAAATTGAATTGCCATTTGACCCAGTGATCCCACTTCTAGGAATATACCCTAAGAAGCCTGAAATACCAATCAGAAAGAATATATGTACCCCTATGTTCATAGCAGCACTATTTACAATAGCTAAGATCTGACAACAGCCCAAGTGTCCATCAATAGATGAGTGGATAAAAAAGCAGTGGTACATATACACAATGGAATACTATGTAGCTGTAAGAAAGAAAGATCTCTCATCCTTTGAGACAACATGGAGGGACCTCAAGAGTATTATGCTAAGCGAAATAAGCTAATCAGAGAAAGACAAATATCACATGATCTCACTTATTTGTGGAATATAATGAACAAAATGGGCTGATGAACGAAATAGACCCAGAGACATAGAAAGGAGTATAGTTCAGATGGACAAACCTCTGAATAGGGGGGTGGGCGGGATGGATGAGATGAACCAAAGAACTTATATGCATGTATGCATACCAATGGACATAGACAACAATGCTAGAGGGGTGGGGGGGCAGGAAGGGGGAGGATGGGGTCTAGGGGGGAAAAAAGGAAAAACATCTGTAACAAAAATAAATTAAAAATTGGAGAAAAAAAAAGTGAGTTCTGTCTGGCTGGTGAGGCTCAGAGGTTGAACATCGACCCATGCACCAAGAGGTCGCCAGTTCGATTCCTGGTCAGGACACATGCCCGGGTTGAGGGCCTGATCCTCAGTGAGGGGCATGCAGGAGGTGGCCAATTGATGTTCTTTCTCATCAATGTTTCTATCTCTCCCTCTCACTTCCTCTCTCTCTCAAATCAATAAAGGGGGAACAAAGTGAGTTCTATCAAATTAAAATTAAATAAAATACATTAAAAACAAAGGGAGTAAACAGAATCTCATGATCGCTACTCCATGTGTAGTAAGGTTATTTTTATAGCTTAAAATAATCCGTGGTTGTAGTACTTATACCATGAGACCAGGACAAATACAAATTATTTTTTTCCATAGCAATTCTAATGCTCACACTGCTTTAAAGCTGTTTATTATGATTTGTTAAAATGGAGACTTTCTCAGCAAAACAATTCATATTTCTTTATGTATGTTTGTTTTATGAAATCCTAATAGTACAGCAGCAAATGATGTCATAGTGATTATTGTGGACCAGGTACTCTTCTTAAGGTTGTATATGTATTTACTCCTCATCTTCACAAAAAGCTGAAGAAGGCATTTGCAATGGACATAGCCTATTATAGATGAATAAACTGAAATATAAACTACCAAAATAACAAGCCACAGTGCTTGGGACTGGTACATCTGTGATTCAGGTCCTCCCTTTCTGACTGCACTATGCAATACTCTATACTCCTCTTTGTAACGATTCATCTGACAAACTTACGATTATTGAATGTTATGTGCCATTTCATAAAGACCATAAAACTAATGTTGATGTGTCAGTGAAAACTTTCTGAACTCCAGAAAAAAGTAAAATTACGAAGTTTTGTAAAAGACTCAAGTATATCCTCAAGATTATTCAAGTATCAAAGAAAATGATCTGAGAATAGATTTTAAGACAATGGAATTATGTACTTAAAAAAGCAAATTCTTCCCTGGCCGGTTTAGCTCAGCAGTTAGAGTCGGCCGGCCAACCAAAGAGTGACGGGTTCGATTCTGGTCAAGGGCACATACCTCCGTTGCAGTAATCAATGGATGTGTCTCTCTCACATCAATGTTTCTCTCTGTCTCTTTCCCTCCCTCCCTCCCACTCTATCTGAAAATCAATGGAAAAAATATCCTCAAGTGAGGATTAAAAAATAAATTAATCAATAAAAATAAAAAATAAACAAGAAATTCTGAAGTTTTATTTAAACATAAAATGCAATATGATCAAAATGGTGACGAGTTTCTCTTTATCCCCAAGAGAAAATGTAACTTTGAGGGAATATAACAACTAAAAAACACAACTATATTAGATCATCTTTGTATTTAAGATTCTCCACAAAGATATGTTTGATACCATGGGAACTTGCAAGGCATTTTAAAATTATTTCAGGCCCATTAGACAACATTTAACTAATCTATGAAACTCATCACTGAATAGTTCAACTTAGATTTTAAAAAATCAAACTAGGTTCCAAAAATGCCTAAATAGCTCCCTGGGACTGTATTAGGTGGTGAAAAAGCCTGACTCATTAGAGTATATATGAACTATTTCCACCAGGCTAAACACATAACCCCAAAATATAATCAATTTATAGAATTTTTATTTAAAGATCATTCCCTATCTCCCATGTGATTTGTTTACCTAATCAGATATGAAAAGTATAAATATCATTTTTCTAGCCAAGAGACCAATAATAATGTTGTTGATTTCTGGTTGTTAACTAAAGATAGAAGTGAGAAAGGGATGGATTTACATGGAACAGTAAGAATGGTATTGTCCAATTCCAGGCTTATCTTATTTCTTCCTCTATAATTAAAGATAGAAACATTCATTTATTAAGATGATTAAAATAGTACAACTAATTTTTCATCATTTCAAATAAAATTTATCAGAGTCTAAAAGAAAAGAGCTTTAAGGATGGTTATTTTTTCAGTAAATAAAATTGTGTGTAGATGAAAACATTAAAATTCCTTAGACTATACTACTCAGAAAACATTCTGCTCACACTAGGTTTTCTTTCTGCTTTAAAACACATGTTTTAAACCAGAAATATTAATTAGAACCTATTACAAGAACTTCAAAATATTTTAAAATAATGAAAAATCCTATAAAGATTTTTTTTCTTTTTTTTTCTTGGAAGATGAATATTTAAAGTAATATATTCAAAATGTGTGTAACTAAGATGCTTTACCAATTCCAAAAATTACTACCGCAACATAATGTTTGTGACAACTTATAAATGACTATTTCTATGTATTCTATCTCTACTTTATACTTGGTAAATATCTGGTAATGCAAAATTGGAGAGAAACTAGATGACTTTCTCAAAAAAGACTTATCCCTGTCGCCATAGAGGTCACACATATCCCCATATTGTGGAACATCAATGAAGATTGCTTTTTTGTCCTGTGTTTCATTTGGAAATATTTCTAAGTGGGGATAAATATGACAGATACAGGAGTGACCTCAGCAAATTGTGTAGTAAGCTTCTCAGAACTCTTGTCCCCGCAACAGAAACACAGAAGTAGCAACTGTCAGAGCCAACTTTGACAGAACTATAAAAAATTGTCACAGGTTAACAGTAACCAAGTAAATACTACCAAGCAACAACAACAACAAAGCAATTTTAAAATGGTAGAAAAGCATTGTAGTGTTTTTACTTACCCTTCTTCATTTGGTGGCAATCTTGATAGCAGCTCAGGTTCACAGTGTGTGATCTGGTCACTAGTTTTAGGGAAAGAAGAGTAGCCCTTATTCAGAGCTATTGTGCAGGTATGTTTTTGCCTGTCTGGTGACTATCTGAAGGACAGGTGTAAGACATTCATGTCTATTTTGCTAAATTCACCCAGTGCAGAAAAGTGGTGACCATCGCTTGAAAACATTGTAACACTGACAACAAACCATAGAGATCTGGGGCAAAAACGATGGTGGTCATACACATACAATAAATAGTACGCTCAGGCCTAGGAGGAAAAGCCAGGGAAAAGTTTCTTTAGAGCTTTCAAAAGTGCTTGTATATACTGGAAAACTTAGAAATCCAAAAACATGCCCAGAGCAAGGTGTGTGATCATAAAAACCTGGGAAGATTTTACGTGTTCACCACGGGCTGGTCCCTGGTCTCAGTGTAAGCCTGGCTAAGTGTTGAAGGAGGTCTATAGCACAGAGCCAATCTGCAAAGAATGGGAGAGAAGAGTTTTGTTTGTTTCTATGATTTTTAGTTTCTGTTGCTCAAGGAAATCTTTGTTGAAACTCTAGTTGAACATATGCTAATAAACAGAGGCTTCAGTGACGACGCACAATAAATACAGTCTGTAGAAAAATTATTGGGAAAAGATGCCAGACAAATGTATTACTACAGCTTTCAATAATCAAAAGGAAAAAAACAAACCATGGGGAATGAAGAGAGCCCAATTTCTAGAGTTACCACATTATAATATTCAAATGTCTAGCTTTTATTTTTTTAAATATGTTTTTATTGATTTTTTTAAAAAGAGAGGAAGGGAGAGAGAGAAACATCAATGTGAGAGAGAAACATCAATCAGCTGCCTCCTGCATGCTCCCTACTGGGGATAGAGCCCTCAACCCGGGCATGTGCCCTCACTGGGAATTGTACCAGAACCTCCCAGCCCATGGGACAATACTCCTAAATGTCTAGCTTTTAATAAATTGTCACAGTGTATACAAAGAAACAAGAAAGTATTGACCCATTCAAAGGAACAAAGTAAATAGACAGAAGCTAAGCTTGAGGAAGACTAGAAATTATTCTTACTAGACAACCATCCTAAATATGCTCAAAAACCTAAAGAAAAGCAAGGACAAATGACTAAAGAAATGAGGGAAGTGATGAATGAAAATAATGAGAATATCAAAGGGAGACAGAAATTACAAAAAGGAACCAAACAGAAATTTTAATCCTAAAAGTATAGCTTAAATAAAATTTTTATTGGAGGGATTCAAAAACAGATTTGAGGAGACAAAAGACAAAATCAGGAGGCTTGAATATAAAATAACTTAAATTACTGGAGCAGAATAAAAAATGAATAAACAGAAGTGAACAGAGTCTAAGAGCTATCTGGGACATCAGCAAGCAGAATGAAAAGTACATTATTACAGTACCAGCAGGTAAAGAAAAAGAGAAAGAGACAGAAAATTTTTGGAGAGGTAAAGGATGAAAACCTCCAAAATCTGATAGAATATGTGAACCTACAAATCCAGGAAGCTCAACCAAATCAAAGTAATATAAAATCCAAAAAGATCCATACCAGACACATTAAAATCAAGCTGTTGAAAGACAAGGACAAAGAGAATCTTTAAAGCATCTACAGAGAAGTAATTTATGCCGTAGAGGGAATCTTCAATAAGATTAGCAGCCAATTTTTATAATAAATTTAATCTGGAACTATGTTACTGTTTTTGGTGGGATAAGGCCGTGTTCAGCTCCTCAGATTTCCAGATGGTATAATCTGTAGTAGAGTTACTTTCCCAAACTGTTTGTTTACTCTTTACCAACTTTTGCTTATCCAGAAGTGCAAGAACTGATTGGTGTTTTAACAAACACTGGACAACTTTTCTTAATTAGGTGAACTTTTCTTATTTAGGTGGACATAATCTATTAAAAAAATTAGTAAGTGTATTTTTTCTCACAGTTTTCCCTAAGAGCTCTGTAAATAGGGTATAGGCAAAGAAACATATAGAAGTGGCAAGGCCATGTGACTGTGGCCCCACACCATGGGTTCAAACAGCTTCATCACTATCAACAGTAATATTTGCCTAACTCTTGTTTTATTTACAGTTGATTCAGAACTCTAGCAATAAAGGGTGTAATGGTTTAATATCTAAAACCTTTATAATTGCTGCTGTAAGAAAGATCTCTTATCCTTTGAGATGACATGGAAGGAACTGAAGAGTATTATCCTAAGCGAAACAAGCCAATCAGAGAAAGACAAATATCACATGATCTCACTTATTTGTGAAATACAATGAACAAAACAAACTGATCAACAAAATAGACCCAGAGACATAGAAGTAGGGTACAGACTGACAAACCTCAGAAGACGGGGTGGGTGGGGAGGGAAGAGATAAACCACAGAACTTATATGCATGTATGCATAACCAATGGACATAGACAACAATGCTGGGGACGGGGTGGGGGGGGGGAATCAGGAGGAGAGTGTCAATGGGGGAAAAAGGAGAAACATCTATAACAAAAAATAAATTAATAAAATAAATAAATAAAACCCTTACAATTAAGATATGTCTTTTAAAATAAGTAAGAAAAATATATATCTTTCAAAACTTTGTCTCTTGGAGCTGTAAGGCTGAATCAAGGAAATCAATTTATTTACACTTAACCCAAAGTGTACACATGAGTATATTACTATCAGAAATTTCAGTAGACAAAATATTTGTGATGTTCTGATCAAACAGAATTTTTAGCTCCTCCTCCTCCCGCTGAGTCTACAATCAACTGTCACTATCTTTGTTTAATGTATTAACCAAGAATTAAAGAGCAAAATAAATGCAAAAATTAATTTTCTTTTAGATTTAACCAAATACAAATAAAGTGCTTATTCCACCAAAGAATCTGCATTTTATGATCAGGAAGAGTAGGTTTACCATAGGTTTCCTCAACTATCATGAAAAAGAAAACTGGCCCCCATATATACCAACTAATATTCAGAATTACTGTTCTGTAGTTTTGATATGCATTGTAGGAAAGTTAGAATTTGTCCATGGAATCACTTAATAAGATCATAACTATGAGATACAATTTTCTATAGTAAAAATTTTAATACATGAAGATTAATTGGGTGACTATAATTTAACACTGAATATTTACAATTCTGCATGTTATAATGTTATAATTTTACTTCAAATTTACCAAAAAAAAGTTTGGTGTGTGTGTGTGTGTGTGTATGTGTGTGTGTAAAATAATGTCTAGTGTGAAGATATTTCAAAAATAAAGCAAGCAAAAGTAGTATAAAAGCTATGTTTTTTTTATTTTGTGGATTCTAGAAAATCAGAATTCATAATACTTTCCTCTGTGGTACCTTTCTCAAGATAAGATATGCATGAAAGCAGGTTACTTCACTGCATGTGCAAACAGATAAGATCTATTCAATGAGAGGCAAAAAAAATGTCAGAATTTAAATGTGTTGTTGACAGCATGTAGTGTTTGACCCCTGGGTTTTCTATCACACTTGAGGTTCTAGGAAAAATCTAAATGAAGTGCATGAATGTGTATGTATGTAAACAGGATGCACAACCTTCATAACCATATATGTTTTACAATACTTTTTCAAGATAAATTAAATTTATATTATCTGGACCTTTTTCTCTTGAAGTTTGCCTGAACACTGGCATAAGCCTGACTCAAAATTATTTCCCTATATTACCAAAGAAGTCTCAATTTCACCACTCCAGAGTAGACATATAAATGTGTTCCTTCAGAATGAGCAATAAAAAAAAAAAATGTGTCAGGTGCTCTGATGAAATCTTCTCTACTGCTTAACCTGGTCCACCAGCCCCAGACCAAAATATTAATCATACACTGAATATATATAAATCAAAGATGTGAGAGTGTGATAGATAGTGGAAAATGAGTGTTCTCTCTACTGGCTTAAAAATGTATCTACTTATATTTAAATTTATTCTGATACTGAATATGAGTCCAATAAATAATACACTTGAAGTTCAAATTACAATTAAAAAGTACAATTGGAGAGCATATTTTAGTGGCGAATATCATCCTAGCAAGACTTGGAATCAAGAACCCTCATGTGATAATATTGAGAACTTAGACTGCATAACAAAAATCTTGCACAAGAAAAAATGCCACAGAAAAGGCCTAAGTAAATTTCAAAAGATACCATTATAATATATCCTAAAAAATGTATAATTTACTTAATCATATTTAATGTAGCATGCATATCTAGAATTTAATATTAGCATTAAAAATTTGAAGCAAATAAATATGAGAATACATTATGATGAATTAGTTATCAGATATTATTATAACAGAATTAAGTAATAAGCAATCTTAACTCCTTCACTCTTGTCCAGCTTCCTTTAATAAGTGAATAAATAATATATATTATATAAAGATAAAAAGAAAATTGTGAAGGATGATTTAACTTTTTAACCAATTTAAAGTATAAAAATATTTTACACACTCCTATTTCTAATAATCATAATAAGTATTAGAAGCATAGGTCTTCTATTATTAGCATTGACCTATCCTCCTTTATATTTTCTCCTGTTATCATAAAGCAATCATGAGTTGTGTAAAGTGACTCTTCACCACATACCCTGCCTCTTTCGCCCCACGATCTACACAAGCCAGCAATGCCTATCAGTTCAAGTTTTAACAGAACACACTTTTCTTCTGTATAAGAGACAATAGTTAACATTATTTCTGAAAAATCTGCAAGAAGACTAACATAATTATATTGGACAGAAAGGGTATATACTAGATCTCTACAGACAAAGAAATAATAGTATTAGTTATCATTATTGATGTTTACTAGGTGCCAAGCACTGTTCTGAACACACTGCATGTATTAATTTATTTATTACATCTTTCTTTTTAAAATAATTTCAATCTAAGTACCCTACTATCTTTCATCATGTAACCTTACTAAGTGCTGCATGTGGGGGAGCCTGGCAATCAGCCTTAAGACTGTCTACTCTTACCTATGTAGTTAGTCCCATTGAAAATTCTGAAAAAACTTTGTCACCTATTTTAATATCTCTTCTTCTTCTTTTTTAAACTTATCTTTCTTGTTGAATGTATTACAGATGCCCCCTTTTTCCCCCATTGACCTCCTTCTCCCCAATCCTGCCCCACAATATTGTTTGTGTCCATTGGTTATACATATATGCGTAGAGGTTCTTTGGTTTTTCTCTTCCCATCCTCCCTCCCTTCTTCCCCTTGAGGTTCATCAGTCTAACAACTAATTCATATTTCTTAATTCCTTCATCTTCTTCACCCCCTGCCTAACCCCCTTGTATTTGGCAAGCAACAAAAAGTACTCTGTATTTATGAATCTGTTTTTGTTCTGCTTGCTCATTTTGTTTGTAGATTCAATTGTTGATAGATATGTATTTATTGCCATTTTATTGTTCATATTTTTGTTCTTCTTCTCCTTCAAGAATTTACAGGGAATCAAAAATAGAATAGGTGAAGCAAAGAAGCAAACCATCAAATTGGAATATAAGGAAGCATAAAAGATCCAATCAGAACAGCAAAAAGAAAAAAGAATACAAAAAAAATAAGGACAGTGTAAGGATCCTCTGGGACAACTTCAAGCATACCAACATTTGCATCACATGGGTGCCAGAAGGAGAAGAGAGAGAGCAAGAAATTGAAAAACATTTAAAAAAATAATGACAGAAAACTTCCCTAACTTGGTAAAGGAAACAGACATATAAATCCAGGAAGCACAGAGGGTCCCAAACAAGATGAACCCAAAGAGACACACACCAAGACACATCATCATCAAAATGCCAAAGGTTAAAGACAAACAGAGGATCTTAAAAGCAGCAAGAGAAAAGCAGTTCATTACCTACAAAGAAGCTCCCATAAGGCTATCAGCTGATTTCTCAAAAGAAATTTTGCAGGCCAGAAAGGAGTGGCAAGAGATATCCAAGGTGATGAAAAGCAACAAACTACAACCAAGATTACTCTATCCTGCAAAGCTATCATTTAGAATTGATGGACATATAAAGAAAGAGTGTCCCAGACAAGAAAAAGCTAAAAGGGTTCATCTCCACCAAACCAGTGTTATATGAAATATTTCTTCTTTTTAAATTAGATTATATAAGAACATCATTGTGGGGCAACTGATTTGAAATTTAGTGAGAGGCTCCTGTTGTTTAGTTGAATGTCCTGAGAGAAATGGGAAGGATATTAGTGAGATGGTGAAGGAGATACTGAGATTCTATTAAACCTGAGACAATGTAGAAGACAGACTCTTTCACAAATGCATAGATTCTGGCATAATTTCAAATAAATATCCCAGTAATATATTTTGTTAGTCTTTTCAAATCACTATGATTTTCACTCTGTTTATTATGTATAAAAGAGGAATACTTTGTGGCATTAGGTTTTAATTTCATATTTTTATCTTTATATCAGTCAAAAGCTTACGTACTTACCTTTATATAGGAAGGCTGCTCCTAAAGAGAAGATCACTTAATATGTGAACATTTTTACAGATAATAGTGGTTGAAAACATATTTCATAAAGCAATATAAAATTATTATTCCAGAACTTTGGTTGGAATGTTAATTTTCTTTAAAATATGAACTACATTTTAAAATAAGGATAAGAAAGCATTACATTGAGATGGTTTTATCAAATTTTCATACAAATTTATAAATCATGCTTCACTCTATGTCCTTAACACATTCCAATGTTCCCATTATGTTTGAATGATAAAGCAAAATCACATATTTCTATAGATATATTACTCTTTCGAAAGGAATAGATTTGAAGGATGACTTTGACTTGAAATGTATACAATTTTATGCAAATATAATTTCATCATATTAGACAGAATGTTTGCAGCTGGGACAAAAAAAGTTCAATATCAAGCCTTAAAAATGTTACCTTGGAAAACTATTCAGGTAAAAGTGATATCTGAGAAATTTCATGCTTTGGTAATTTATCAGAACAACTGATTATATGCTTAGACATACATAAGTATACTTTTCACACATGTTAACCTAACACGCTAAGTTTTAGCACATAAGGCAATTCAATTAAATCATTTGAAAGTGATTTTATATTGCTAGTATTAATAATGATAAATCAAGTGTTTCCTAGCATAACAATTTTTAAAGCTGTGATCACGTAGTAAAAGAAACTCCAGGTGTATAACCAAATGATTAAAGATAAAACATATATGAAACATAAAAATAAAATCCAAAGGTTATTAACTCTATTTTTATTGATTTTTCACATATGTTGTACTTCTTTTCGTTGATATTATGACATTATTCAATAAGAAATGCCTCATATAATGGATTCATTGATAAATATCCTCTTTACAACTTGCCACTATTTAATATCAGAATTGTATACTTTTGTTTCTAATAACCAGCATGTTTGGCTCCCTCCCCCCCCCCCCCCCACCACCACCACCGAGAACTCCCTATGGCTGCCTGAGCCACCATTGAAACAACTTCTGCTTCTGGGAAGCCCAACTTAAGGCAGTGTGCAACAGAAATGGTTCTAAGCAGCAGAATATACTTATGTGATTCTGAAATTTGATCTCTCATCAATCATAGAGCAACAGATTGGCCAATAGAATGGTACTACTTTCTGGCATATTCATATTGTACCATTAAAATTGGTAATTATTTTACAAGTGACCATTTGGGATGGAATACAAGTGTGTGATGCACTGTATCATGTTATATCCATAGCATTATAAAGATACAGGGGGATGGTGATCACAAAGACGGTGGACTCAAGTGTTTGTTGCTGTACATCACTACTGCATTAAATAGAGAAAATGATAGGTTAAATTAGCCAATTAGTAATTGAGTGCATTGTAGGAAAATTAGAAAGTGTCCATGGAATCACTTAAAGGGATTATCATTCCCTGCAGTTGGAGGGAAATTGCTGCTGATGATCTGGCTCAAGATCTGATTATGAGTAGCAGAATTTCTAACTAAGTCATTTTTCTCAGTAAATCAAGGTCATGGTCAGAAATATAAGGAATAGGACCCTGGGATTTGAAAAGGATACATCTGAGTAAAGGAGGGTAAAAGCATTAAACAACCAGATCATTCTGACCCCTCAAAACCTGGAGAAATGGCTTTCCTTGGTTAGACTATAGCAGATCCCTGGAGATTCTGAAGTGGATTCATCTGAGGCAGAATCCTTGCAAAACAAAACTGCCCTCCACGAGATCTCCCACATTCACTGTTGGCCGTTTAAACCAAAAATTAGGATTAAATCTCGTTATAGCCTGCAGAAGTGCTGGACCCTATCAGTGAAGAGAGAGATTGTTCATGGTGAGAGTTGCTGAACCTGGTTTAAAAGTACCAGTAGGAAATTGTGCTTTGACCACAACTTGCATGTACTAAACCAGAATAGCAGACTGAATGAAAGAAGTTTAGTAATATGACATTTTATTGTACAGAGATAACACAGAATTCAATGGATTAAAAGAGCCTCTGGGTTAGTCCTAGTGTGCCCTAGGGATTTCTCTCAGAAATATTATGGGCCACATTACATGGAGTGAGTTTCATGTAATATGTCATGATAGAATGTGTGGAGTCAATAAAACACTGAGGAAATGGCCGTGCTAGAATGACTGTATACTTTAGGATGGCCCAAAGGACATTTATTAGCTTTACTGGGTTATAAGGAATGCGCTTGTTACAGGTTTGACAGTGGCTGTCATCTGTAGGCTCAGGACAATGTGCAGATGGTGATGTTTCAGAACTGGTATCAGTGGTGATGGAGAACTCTGGCACAGAAAGGCAAGGTGGTAGCATTAACTACCACCCAGAGACAAGGAAAAACATCATTCCCATAACTGTTAGCAGCATCAGTGTAACAACTAAGGGACCCTGTTATGCAGTAATCTATGGTGATGGCTAAGAGACCATTATGGTTCCCAGGAAAAAATAAAAAGGCTGCCAAAATAGGTCTCTGTATATGCATGGATATTAAATATTAATTTTGAATATTAATTTTAAATTAATATTCAGAAGGCTGAATATTGAAGGTTGAATGCACAGAGAAGGTTGATGTCAGCCACTCCAGTGAAAAGATTTAATCCCTCATGTAGTTTTCAAACCTGAGCCAATTCTCAGACTGAGTCCAATGATTAAAGCAGAGACTGTGTCCTCCTGAGAAATTGCACTGATGCCAAAGCAAGTCTATACAGTAGAGAATATTGTATTCTTTGACCCAAGGAACCAATGGCCATGGGCACATGTGGAAAAGGAAGCACCCATACCTTTTAATACAGTATGTGAACTGACCCTGAGACCAGGGGAAATAAATTATGATCATAGACCCCTTCAAGAGTAGGGGCATATGGAAACTTGGTAAAAAATTGGTCAAACCGGGTGCTCATCTCATAGTGGGTCCAGTGAGATCATATACTCATAGTAAGTAAATTCTTATGCCTTGAACCTTTATTCCTTTAAGGAGAAGACCATGAAAAAGTTTCCCTTTACACCACAGACAAGCGAGTAAACAAAAGCAGTATTACCTCTCAGGTGTAATAGCAGCAATCAGTGCCATTCTTAAGGACGTGAAAAGTTGCAGGCATGGCAATCTCTATTGTGTGCCCATTTCATTCATCTGTTGGCTACTACAAAAATCCAGTGCATTATGACACAATGCAGAGAACAACAAACTTATCCAAATGGTAGTCCCCCCCCCCCCCCCAGCTGCTCTGCCAACTAGGATGTTCTTACTACAACAGACAAATACTCAGGTTTGTTTTATGTATGTGTGTGTGTGTGTGTGTGTGTGTGTGTATGTATGTGTGTGTGTGTGTATGTATGTGTGTGTGTGTGTGTGTGTGTATATATATATATATATATATATATATATATATTTGTCATTTTAGTTCTAGAATTTTCCGTTGATTTTTAAGATAATCTTATTTTCTAATAAAAAATATCCACTTATTTATTTTCTTAAATATAAAACTCATTATAGCTTTCCCCATTTTTACTGGTGACAGTATTTCCTAAGTTCATAATGATCAAATTTGCTTATTAATTGACTCTCAGAAATTTTAATATTCCTAGACAGAAATTTTCAAGGACATAATTAATGTCAATGAAGAGAGAGCTCTCCTACTTGCATGAAAATACAAAAGCTGACAAAGGATTGCTTTTATAGTTGAAATGTCTCACAATTTATATTTTCTTGGGTCAAGAAAAAGTATTTAAAAATCTAACTAATTTTGAAGTTAATACACACTATTTTTTGTTTTGTTTGACAATGGACTCATAAATGATGTACAAGTAAAGTATTATAAATATTACAAAAGTGATATCAAAACTGACCTCACACCATCTCTTAGAATATTTGCTGAAATTTATTTGATATGAATGTACAATGGAAATGCTATACAATGTAAAGAAAAATATGTTTAGATAAATTAACTAGGTTAATATTTAAATGTCATCTTCAAAATTATTAACCTTACTAATGATCATAAAATGTTTTTATTAAAATTAGTTTAATCAGTCACATAACCAATGTAATCAAATTATTATGCAGATGAATATGTGATTACACAAAGAAATATTCAAAGTAACATAAAATATTAATTATAAATTTTATTGCATTTTTTTTCACTGGTATAACCTCTCTGGCTAATTCCAGTTTAATCATGTAATTACATTTCATTTGAAATACTATGGGCATAAAATAGAAAGTTATTAATCATTAAAAATCTATTCAATTGCACATTATCTGTGTTTCGTTTTCCCTTTGCTTAATGTTTACTTTTCCAAACTAAAGACCAGAAGACATCTAAAGATTCTAAGGAAAGAATTATAGTATTAAATATGTAAATATCTACAGCTGTTGCTCTTCATTTTGCAATAATCTACTGTGATTTCAGTAAAAATAAAATTAAGTAAAATTAATAGTATTTAATAATAAATATTCAAAGATTACAGGAACTTTTGGTTTATTGTCTTTCATGTTTATATTTTTAGGGGGAGGAGAGTTAAGAGCTGATTTATTCTGGGCGTGGTCATATATTCACTTAATATCTTTTGTATGAATAAATGGCTGAATAAATAGATGAGTATATTACTTAATATGGGCTTCAGCTACACTGGCACACACATTATAATTTTTAAAAATGAATCAATATGCCCTTTCATGTAATATATGAGGGATAAACACTGGGTCACATGACACAGCTTTTAAGAGACCAAAACTTTTTAGTTTTATAAATTCTGAGATTCAAAATCTTAGTCTTTATAAAAGACAATAGCATTTCCCCCATTTTACTTTTACCAGATGAAACAGTACATATTTTACATTTAAAAATGTATTCATAGACGAAACAATAGAGGCCACACGGGGAGCATGCGCTGGTAGTCTCCCCACCTCTTGGTAGACACTGGGATCCCTTTGGCTTGCCTGCCCACCATGGCCCACAACAAAGCAGCCTTTGATGATGCAGTAAAAGAATGTGTGATCAGCCCAGCTGGTGTGGCTCAGTGGTTGAGCATTGACCCATGCACCAAGAGGTCACTGGTTCAATTCCCCGTCAGGGCACATGCCCAGGTTATGGGCCAAATCCCCAGTGGGGGACAGGCAGGGGGCAGCCAACTGATGTTCTCTCTCATCAATGTTTCTAACTCTCTCTCCCTCTCCCTTCTTCTCTCCCTAAAATCAATAAAGAAAAAAAATTAAAAAAAAAAGAATGTGTGATCAACAAAGTGTATGAAATATGGAACAATAACACCATTTTCTTTATGATTTTGTGATGATCCATGCTCTGGAGTGGCCCAGCCTAATTGCACAGTGGCTTTTAGATGGAATCAGACCAGAAAGGAAATATTTCAGTATTAGTTGTCTTGTTCTGGGACACACACATCAGATGAACAAAACCACCCTGTGTAGTCAGAGTGCAGCTGCCTAATGATGATGCTCAGTTTGATGCTTCATATTAGGACAGCGAGAAAGGAGAATTTGAAGGTTCTGGCTCTGTTAGTGGAAAAATTGAAATAGAAATAAAATCAACCATGAAGGAGAAGCAAACAGGGCACGTCATATGCCACGGAACCCTTGCACCACTGCAACAGACTCCATCCAGGGATGTTCTTGTTTTTTTTTTTTTTTTTTTACTATACTACACATCCTAGTAAACCAGATCTTTCTGGAGAGTGCACCCCAGACTTGCATCTCTGTGGACATCAAAAGGAAAGCTATAGGCTTTCTTGAAACCTAAACCTCAGTGGGCATTTAACTGAGTGATTTAGATGATCATATCATCTTCCCATGGCACTTGAGTGTTGTTCCAAAGGAAGGAAAAGTTGTGGATGTGAAGACCATCTTTATAGGGCATATAGCAGTAGAAGATGTCTCCTGGCATCTGCTCCATGAGTATCTGTTTGGGTCAGTTGCTGATGATCAGAAACTTAAGATCTGGGATACTCATTCAAACAATACTTCCAAACCAAGCCACTCAGCTGATGCTCACACTGCTGAAGTGAACTGCCTTTCTTTCAGTCCTTACAGTGAGTTCATTCTTGCCACAGGATCTGCTGATGAGACTGCTGCCTTTTCGGATCTGAAAAATCTGAAACAAGTTGCATTCCTTTGAATCACATAAGGATAAAATTTTCAAGGTTCAGTGGTCACCTCACAACAAGACTCTTTTGACTTTCATTTGTACTGATCACAGACTAAATGTCTGGCATTTAAATAAAATTGAAAAGGAACAATCCCTGGAAGATGCAGAAGATGTGCCTCTGGAGTTGTTTATTCATGGTGGTCATGCAGCCAAGATACCTGATTTCTCCTGGAATCCTAATGAGCATTGGGTGATTTTTTCTGTGTTGGAAGACAATAGCATGCAAGTGTGGCAAATGGCAGAGAACATTTATAATGATGAAGACCCTGAAGGAAGTGTGGATCCAGAAGGACAGGGGTTTTAGATAACATCTGCACTTCTTGTGATTTTACACTCCCCTGTTTCCCCTCTCAACCCTGATACTGATTTAACACTGGTTTTGAGACACAGACTTTGTTCAGCTATCCCTCTATAGTAGGTACCATCAATAATGGTATTAGCCCAAATTGAGGGTGTTTTCTAAATATTAGCTGGGGGGCTTGATTCAGCAAAGCCACAAACTTATATTTAAATATTCTTCGGGAATTTTTCTAGTAACAAAGATCTAAAGTAGCCATTGAGAAGGGAATATTGTGCGTGGTTATCTTATTTTCTTCCTATGCCACATCCCCAAGTTTTTCAGACTCATTTAAGTAAAGGCTAGAAGTAAGGAAGGAATAGATCCACATACGTAGGTATCTGAGCCATGAAATATAAGTACTGCAAGATGTCATTTTCATTCAGGAATTAGGGCAGATTCAAGTCATATGATTTCCTACTCCAAAATCTGCACACCTGACTTTCCAGCATGCACAGTTTCCTGTGTAGACCAGTCTTCCCTCAGTTTCATGAGTTAATTCAGAACTGCATGTTCCTCTTTCCCCATATATTTTTGCTTATTATGTAGTTCTTGAGCTGTTTTCATATTATGTCTTTCCTTTCTGTGAAATGTTTTTTAAAAAACCTTGGGACCACCCAGTTGTAAATATGTATGTTTTTACCTGACAGTTATACCACAGGTATACTGTCCAGTTGAGTTGAGAAGAGTGAATCAATAGCTGGTATTTATTTTCAAAATTAAATTAATCCTAGATAAGAGTTGCGTTTTAAAAATTTTTATTGTTTTAGGAGTTAGTTCTTGACCACAAATTTGATACCATTTCTGCTCTGGGTGATCTGTTTCACCAGCAAGCCTGTTATTCTCCATGACTAACCGTGTAAGTGCTTATAATGGAATAAATTGCTTTTCTACATTAAAAAATAAAAGAATATAAAATGTATTTATAAAAAAGACAAAAAAGTAAATTCATACATACTTAATGAAGTAAGTAAATGATCAAACAAAAAAATTAACTATAAAAATATATATTCATTCCAGATGACTAGATAAAAATACTTTGGGCTAGAAACATTATTTATTGGCTTACAAGTCAATTAATGTAAAATTTTCTTAACATATACCATATCTAACATCTGTGAGAATTCAGAAAATGGAATCTATGAAGAAAAATAAAAGCTTCAAAGATATTTTTTCAATGTAATAATTCAGAGAACTTTGGGTTTGATGAATATTGTTCTGTGGACCAATATTCTCTGTGACAGAGAAAGCATCCATAAGCAAACTATATCAAAATAAAAATATGGATTAATATTGTATTACATCTATATTAGTTTTCAGAAGTGACTTAAATCCCTTATTGATTTTTTTTTTCTGATTTACTTGTTGAGTAACCTATTCTAGTGTTTTCTCAAACTCCACCTATTACTGTGCCTTCCCCCATTCTTTGTTGGAGTCAGTATAAGATTTTAGCTCAAATTAGGGTCAAGAGGCAATATGAACTTACATTTATAGGATGGCCCCCAAATTTATACTAACTCTATTGTTTCTAAGAATTGGTAATAATACATACCTACTTATATTTCTGTTAAGACTTATAACTTCTTGGCATTTTCTTATCCAAGGATGCCTATGCAAAGTGGGTGAGTTGCTTCTTTGTAAACAGATTTATTAGCAAAAATGCTATCTAAAATGTTAGACATTGGTTTATTCTTGATTTTTATGATGCCATTATCAGTAAAGATGTAAAAATCATTCAGTGAACCAGCTTCAGCATGCCTAACCCACAGTTTTTAATTTTGTTTTGAAAATATATCTCTTCTCTTATTCTGGGAAGATGCCTAGAAAGCAAATAACAAAACTCATGCCAACACAACTTAGACATACTTTTAAAACAAGTGTGTTCCAATGCTCCCAGAGCTCCTTTTTTTTTTTTTATCATACCCTCTCAAAATTCCTTTTATTATCAACTCTGTTCAGGTGGGTATACTATATATTTTTTGTTAAAGGTATTGCTAAGTATATCTTATGATAAAAATATACATTATATTTCTATAGGCTGTGCCAATGCATTTATATGTAGCATTTACAAAATTTTGTTTTCATTTTTGAAATTGAATTGATTCATATTAACTAAGCTGCATTCAATATCCATTCCCATGCATTCTCAGAGAAGTGGTGACTGAGGGAGAAGTTATTCCATTTTTGTGGCAGTTTGTTGAACACTAGCTTCTTATACTACTGGTAATAAGTCGCTCTGAGAGCTATTTTTCTGCATGGGAATTGACTTCATACACATTCATGATGGCAGCAGGAAGCCTGAGTGTGGCTGGGAGACACATGCCACTTCACAGCAAAGTACAGAATAAAACTGTAAGATGAGTCTTCTTGACAAAACAAGTACTTAGTATGGAAGTTTTTAAGATGTAAATTTTATTTCCATGGGGAATGACTCTATCTATCTAAACAGTAGAATTCCATCCTGAAATAATACAGAAATTCACTGCAGTCTAAAATTTGAAATAGAAAACATACAGGTTCTCAAGCTATATTTTATTTCAAGTTAGAGACTAAAAGAACATATGTACTTCCCCATAACTTTGAAAATTTGAATTCACATTAAATGTCACACTTTGGAACGCTTGGGTATATTCTCGAGTTGAGCAAAATATCTTTTGCCCTTTTAATAAATGACCTTTGGGATTTCTAAATCTGTATTGTTTCTTATGCCATTAAAAACTTGTAGTTTTCATATGAATCCTGTTTAGAGGTGCTGTCTAATTTCAGAATCTCTTTTCTTGAATTCCCTATTCTTTCCAATCATATACATATTTTTCTCCTGACAGATATATTTTATGCATTATCACAAAGTTAAACTTAATTAAAAACCTAAAACAGAGGGAGAGTAAAATAAAATGTTTTGATAAATATTTTAAATAAGCAGTTATTGAATACATTATAGAAAAAAATTATTATGAATTTGAAATTCACTACCTATCTATATATATCTATGCATCTATCACTAACAATTTATGTATTGTATCTAACTGTATATCTATCTATACTTCATACAACTATCAAAGCATAAAGGTCATAGCTTGTAAACTGGAATTATTTATGAAAAAGTAGAATTGTTGAGCCCAGTTAAAGTCTGTAATATTTGATAATTAAACATTTCTTGAAGAGTATGTTGAAATATCCTTTGGATGAAGGTTTCTAAGTTTTAGAGTATATATATATATATATATTCTATGAAAAAATAATTGTAAACACAGTATTAGTTTCCCAGCTCTTAAAGATGAATGTGAAGAAATGTTAAAAATATATTATTATGGCATAGATTTATTTTGAGTTAGCAAGTAAGAGGCAATCAAATTGCAGAATAAAGGGGTGTTCATGTGCAATGTATTTTGCAATATTAATGTACTATCATTTTACACAGAAAATAATTTCATCATGCATGATATATTATGAAAATAGGAAGATGAGATGAAAAAAAAGATAAATTAAATCTTGTATACTGACCTTGTCTATTGTGTAAAAACTTCACTTTGATTGCACATACCAAGTTTAATAAACGGTTAAAAATCATGAATTCATCAAAAGTGTGAATTACCAAAAAGGCAAAAATCTGAACAGTGAAAAGGATATAAAAATGCATTAGAAAATTCAAAGGAAAGTAACATGGGGTTTAGGAAAAACAAAACAAAACATTACAAACAAACAAAAATGAATGACATCTGGTTATAAAGAAATGCCAAAGGTATCAAAGGAGTAACTCATACAAACACAGTAGGTTGATCACCTGAGTGATGCACAAAAGATGAAGACGTGGATCAAGGGCTGTCAAAGAGAAGAGATAAGTTTGGATTCTAGATTCTATTCTGCTATTCAGTCATTTTGTTGTTTGAGTAGCCTACAGCAAAACTTAAAAAAAGAAAGATGATGATCACATTCTTATGCATAAGCTCTAGATATTCAGATCATCTTTATTTAGTTATTCATCAATTCATTGAATAATTATTTATTTAGATTGCATCATTTGTCCATTCTTATAGTCATTAAGTACCTAAAATAAAACAAAGAATTAGTGTCAAGAAGATTAACTTTTAGTAGAGGTGACAAACACTAAAATCTTGTGTGTTTTAAGTAACTATAAAAAAAAAATAAACATAAAGGAAGGATCTGAAAAATATGAGAGAGTCATAAAAATGTTCTCATACAGGGACTTCTAACTGCATTTTATTTTATTTTATTTTTTTATTAATTTATTTTTTTTTACAAATGTTTCTCCTTTTTTCCCCATTGACACCCTCCTCCCCATCCCCCCCACCCCATTCCCAGCTTTGTTGTCCATGTCCATCAGTTATGCGTACATGCATATAAGTTCTGTAGTTTATCTCTGCCCTCCCCCCAACCCCTCTTCTGAGGATTGTCAGTCTGTACCCTACTTCCACATCTCTGGGTCTACCCTGTTCCTCAGACTATTATGTTCATTATATTCCACAAACAAGTGAGATCAGGTGATATTTGTCTTTCTCCAATTGGCTTGTTTTGCTTAAGATAATACTCTCCAGGTCCCTCCATGTCGTCTCAAAGGATAAGAGATCTTTCTTTCTTACAGCTGCATAGTACTCCATTGTGAATATGTACCACAGCTTTTTATCCACTCGTCTAATGATGGACACTTGGGCTGTTTCCAGATCTTAGCTATTGTAAATAGTGCTGCTATGACCATGGGGGTACATATATTCTTTCTGATTGGTGTTTGGTATGTTCCTTGAAGTGGGATCACTGGGTCAAATGGCAATACAATTTTTTAATTTTTTGAGGTAACACCATAGTGTTTTCCATAGTGGCTGCACCAGTCTGAATTCCCACCAGCAGTGTACTAGAGTCCTCTTTTCTCCACACCCTCGCCAACACTTGTTGTTTGCTTTGTTGATGGTGGCCATAGTGACAGGTGTGAGGTGATACCTCATTGTTGTTTTAATTTGCATCTCTCTGATGATTAGTGATGTTGAGCATGTCTTCACATGTCTCTTAGCCATTTGTATGTCTTGTTTGGAGAGGTGTCTATTTAGTTCCTCTGCCCATTTTTTAATTGGGCTCTTTGTCTACCTTTTGTTGAGTTGTATGAGCACTCTATATATTTTGGAGATTAACCCCTTATCTGATGTATCATTGGCAATTATGCTCTCCCATATAGTGGGTTCCCTTTCCATTTTGATGGTTGTTTCTTTTGCTGTACAGAAGCTTTTGAGTTTGATGTAGTCCCATGTGTTCATTTTTTCCTTTGTTTCTGTTGCCTTAGGTGATGTATCAGTGAAGATTCTGCTGCGTATGATGTCCGAAATTTTGTTGCCTACATTTTCTTCTAGGATTTTTATGGATTCACAAGTCACATTTAAGTCTTCTATCCATTTTGAGTTTATTCTTGTGTATGGTGTAAGTTGATGATCTAGTTTCATTTTTTTGCATGTAGCTGTCCAATTTTCCCAACACCATTTATTAAAGAGGCTGTGTTTACTCCATTGTATGCTCTTGCCAGCTTTGTCAAATATTAATTCAGCATAATGTCTTGGGTCAATTTCCAGATTCTCTGTTCTGTTCCACTGGTCTATATGCCTGTTCTTGTGCCAGTACCAGGCTGTTTTGATTACAGTAGCTTTGTAGTATAACCTGATGTCCAGTATTGTGATCCCACCTACTTTGTCCTTCTTTTTCAAGATTGCTGTGGCTATTTAGGGTCTTTTTTCATTCCACATGAACTTTTGAAGTATTTGTTCTAGTTCTGTGAAATATGTCTCTGGTATTTTGATGGGGATTGCATTGAATCTATAGATTGCTTTGGGTAATATGGACTTTTTAATGATGTTAATTCTTCCAATCCATGAACAAGGTATGTGCTTCCACTTTTTTATATCTTCCTCTATTTCTTTTTTCAATGTCCTGTAGTTTTCTGCAAATAGGTCCTTTACTTCTTTGGTTAAGCTTATTCCTAGGTATCTTAATTTTTTTGCTGCGATGGTAAATGTGATTGTTTTTTGTTTGTTTGTTTCTCTTTCTGTGAGTTCATTATTGGTGTATAAGAATGCCGTCAATTTCTTGACATTAATTTTGTATCCTGCTACTTTGCCAAATTCATTTATTAAGTCTAGTAGATTTTTGATGGAGTCTTTAGGGTTTTCTATGTAAAATATCATGTCATCTGCGAATAATAACAGTTTCACTTCCTCCTTTCCAATTTGGATTCCTTTTATTTTTTCTTCTCGTCTGATTGCTGTGGCTAAGACTTCCAGTACTATGTTAAATAAGAGTGGTGAAAGTGGGCATCTCTGTCTTGTTCCTGTTCTTAAGGGAAATGTTTTCAGTATTTGCCCATTGAGTATGATGTTCGCTGTAGGTCTTTCATATATGGCCTTTATTATATCAAGATATGATTCCTCTATTCCCAAATTGCTGAGCATTTTTATCAGAAATGGGTGCTGGATTTTGTCGAATGCTTTTTCAGCGTCTATTGATATGATCATGTGGTTTTTATCTTTCATTTTGTTTATGTGGTGTATCACATTTATCGATTTCTGAATATTGAAGCAGCCTTGCATCCCTGGGATGAATCCCACTTGGTCGTGGTGAATAATTTTTTTGATGTATTGCTGGATCCGATTTGCTAGTATTTTGTTTAGGATTTTGGCATCTATGTTCATCAGGGATATTGGCCTGTAGTTTTCTTTCTTTGTAGTGTCTTTTTCTGGTTTTGGAATTAGAATTATGCTGGCCTCATAAAACAAGTTTGGAAGCCTTCATTCTTCTTGAATGTTTTGAAATAGTTTGAGGAGAATGGGTTTTAGTTCTTCTTTGAATGTTCAGTAAAACTCCCACGTGAAGCCATCCGGGCCTGGGCTTTTGTTTGCTGGGAGAGTCTTGATTACATCTTCAATTTCCTTAGCTGTTATCGGTCTGTTCAAGTTTTCTATCTCTTCCCAGTCCAGTTTTGGGAGACTATGTGTTTCTAGAAATTTGTCCATTTCACTTAGATTGTCGAATTTGTTGCCATATAAATGTTTATAGTATTTATTAATGATCCTTTGTATTTCTGTGGTGTCCATTGTTACTTCTCCTCTTTCATTTCTGATTTTGTGTATTTGGGTTCTCTCTCTTTGTTTCTTGGTGAGTCTAGCTAAGGGTCCATCAATCTTGTTTATCTTTTCAAAAAACCAGCTCTTTGTTTCATTGATCCTTTGAATTGTTTTTTGGTCTCTATGTCGTTTATTTCTACTCTGATCTTTACTATTTCCTTCCTTCTACTTGCTCTGGGGTTTTCTTTTTGTTTGCTTTCTAGTTCTTTAAGTTATGAGATTAGATAGTCTATTAGAAATTTTTCTTGTTTCTTGAGGTAGACATGGAGTGTTATGAACTTCCCTCTCAGAATTGTTTTTGCTGCATCCCATAGATTTTGTGTTGTTGTGTGTTCATTTTCATTGGTTTCCAGGAAGTTTTTATTTTCTTCCTTGATCTCCTCGGTAACCCATTCATTGTTTCAAAACATGCTATTTAGCCTCCAGGTGTTCAAATGTCTTTGCATGTTCTTGTTGCAATTGATTTCTACTTTCATGCCATTGTGATCTGAGAAGATGCTTGACATGATTTCAATCTTCTTGAACTTGTAGAGACTTACTTTGTGTCCTAACATGTGGTCTATCTTTGAGAATTGACCCATGTGCGCTTGAGAAAACTGTGAATTCTGTAGTTTTGGGGTGTAATTCTCTGTAAATATCTATTAAATCCATTTGGTCTAGTGCTTCATTTAGAGTCTCTGTTTCCTTGTTAATTTTTTGTCTAGAGGATCTATTCAGTGATGTCAGCGGGGTGCTGAAGTCCCCTGCTATGATTGTATTGCTGTGGATTTCTCCTTTGAAGTCCTCCAGAAGATTTTTAATATATTTTGGTGCTGCTATATTGGGTGCATATATGTTTACCAAGGTTATATCTTCCTGTTGGATAGATCCTTTCAATATTATGTAGTGACCTTCTTTGTCTTTAGTTATGGCCTTCATTTTGAAATCTATTTTATCAGATATGAGTATTGCTACCCCAGTTTTTTTTTCCTTTCGATTTCCTTGGAAGATTTTTTCCCATTCCTTCACTTTCAACCTATGTGAGTCTTTTGTTGTGAGGTGGGTCTCCTGTAAACAACATATATGTGAATCATGCTTTCTTATCCAGTCAGCTACTCTGTGTCTTTTGATCAGAGCATTCAATCCATTTACATTTAAGGTGATTATTGATATGTACTTATTTATTGCCATTTTTGTTCAGTGTGGTTATATTTTCCTTCCTATTTCTTCTACTAATTACAGCAGTCCTTTTAACATTTCTTGCAGTGCTTGTTTGGTGCTAATGTATTCCCTTAGCCTTTTTATTTGTCTGGGAAACTCTTTATTTGACCTTCTATTTTGAATGATAGCCTTGCTGGGTAGAGTAGTCTTGGATTCAGATCCTTGTTTTACATGACCTTGATTACTTGATGCCATTCCCTTCTGGCTTGTAGGGTTTCTGTTGAGAAGTCAGCTGATAGCCTGATGGGGGTTCCTTTGTAGGTAACCTGTTGCGTATCTCTTGCTGCCTTTAGGATTCTCTGTTTGTCTTTAATTTTTGGCATTTTAATTACTGTGTGTCTTGGTGTGGGCCTGTTTGGGTTCTTCTTACTTGGGGCTCTCTGCTTCTTGAACTTGAATGCCTTCTTTCTTCACCAGGTTAGGGAAGTTTTCTGTCACTGTTTCTTCAAATATATTCTCTAACCCTTGCTCATTTTCTTCTTCTTCGAGGACTCCTATGATGCGAATATTATTACGTTTCCAATTGCCACACAGTTCTCTTAAGCTGTCTTCCTGTTTTTTCATTGTTTTTTCCTTTTGGTTTTCTGATTGGTTGATTTTTTCTACCCTGTCTTCTAATTCACTGATCCGGTCCTCCACTTCCTCTACTCTTCTGTTTAGTCCTTCCAATGTGTTCTTCATTTCTTCTATGTCATTCTTCATTTCTTCTTGGTGCTTCTTCATTTCCACTTGGTTGATTTTTAATGTTTCTATGTCTTTACTCATGGTGTTGATGTCCTTACTCATGCTGTTGAGCTTCCTCAAGATCATGGCTCCAAATTCTAGCTCTGTTAACTTGCTTAACTCCCTTTCATTTATCTCATCTTCAGTAGAGGTCTCTTGTTCTTTCATTTGGGTTCTGTTTCATTGTTTCACCATTTTGGCTATCTCAGTGGGTTTTGGAGCCTGCCAAATTTTTCCTGTGGATATAGGTGTTCTGCTCTTTGTGGCTCCCTCTACTGGGTTTCGGATGAGCGTGGGAGGACCCACGTTAAACACCACTGTAGAGTCTTAATTTCCTGGGTAGATTTGCAAGCCCAGAAAAGGTTAAGTTATCCTCTTGCTTTTTGCCTAGAGGCTATTAGTCGTGGTTACTTGAAGAGCCTTGGGTTCTCAGTTGAATGAAAACCTCCCTCAGGTGTTCAGCATGAGAGGATTTCCCAAGGGTGGGGCAGATGCTGGTTGTTAATGAGCCTCAATTTGCATTTCTATGGCCCAGCTGGGTCGGGCTGAATCTCCGAGGGAGGGGCTGCCACCTCTCCCAGAGCCCTGGGAAGGAGTAAGATGGCCAGCGTCCTGCATGGTCGCAACTCAGCAAAAGATCTGAGCGCCCTCCAAATTCCAAGTGTCCCCACACAGTTCCAGTCCAGTCCACCCTCCCTCTGCCGGAGCCCAAGGTGAGTTGCTGTGGCTATTTTAGCACTCTGTCCTGGCCCTCTTTGCTGTGGAACCGGCTTGTGCTTTAACCCTGAGGGAGCTGCTCACAGCTGAGACCGCTGCTGTCTGTGGCCTCCCAGCCCTCCTCTTGCGCCTCCACAATCCTATCAGCATCAATTCAGTGTCCCTTGTTGTATGGTCCTCGAAAGGTGCTTTTCTGTTGCTTTTTCCCGATGATTTGTCTTTATTTTAGTTGTAATTCCCGTTTGGTCCTGGGAGATGGTCTGTGTAGCTTCCATTCAATCCGCCGCCATTTTGAAATCTTAACTGAATTTTACAAGAAAACTCCTCAAAGATATAAAGGTTAAAATGTACTCCATATAATTGACTATTTACAAGATATTTCTAAAGACATTTTAAAGAGATTTTTAACTTCATGTCAAGAACTCACCATAGAGGAAAATTTAATTATACTTAAATCTAAACAGCTTAGGTATCCGTTCACATGATCTAGGCAGACACCTTGTCTATATGCCTCAAAGCATGGGTGCTAAAAAGTAGCTCATTTCATTTGTTATGTAATAAAGTCATTTTTCCTATATAATATAGAATTACACACTGAACTCACACACAGTGAGAACACGAACATTGAAAAACTTGATTATTGGCCATAAAAGTCTAATCTAGATATTATTTTGTTATTAGCCTATTCTTATAATATGATAATGGGCAAAATAATTTAAAGTAATAAAGCAATAGTAAAAAAAAGAAAAATGATGAAAAAGGAATCAGAGAAAAATATGTAAAAATATACAATAATTGGAAATAGTGATTATTGAAACTGAAAGCCAAATAAAGTAAACATACATAATTTAGAAACACCATGTTTAAATATGAATTTTTTAAAAATTTTATTTGCCATAGAATGAGGATTAGAAGAATTATCTTTATATAATCTGAGATTTCCAAAAAATTGGCAAATGACTATTTGGGAGAAAATGAACTATTCTATCATAAATATTACAAAATCTTGTCAAAAAAGTAAAGGCAATACATGAAAGAACTGAAGAATTCTGGAAAAATAATTAAACATGCCATTGCCATATGAAAAGTGTTTCAAGATCTAATTAAACAGTCAATTTGTATAGTTTGCTTAGTTCAATGAGATCGTATTGGACAGACTGCAGTGCCTGGGCTATCAAATTTCATAGGTTAATCTGATATCAAGAAAGTCTTGTAAAGATGAACAGTCAGTTCTTTATTTTGGGTACACTACGAATAAAGAATGTGCCCTGAGCCGTTAGTAACGTCCCTAAATACATATGACCAACCATTTTCAGAGTTCCATAGATAATAAACTCATCCCCGCCCATTGACATTGTTGTCATCTAAGGTCACAGTTATAGGGTCCTTTTCATTATCAATGTTTTGATTTTGGAAAGGAGTCCTCAAATTAATGGTAATTTGCTGTAGGTCACTGCTGTACTGTGTTCTAGATCAATCTTTTTATAGTGATGAACCTATGATATAATGAAATTATCTAAAGACATGCTGGTGATTATCTCATCTTGGGAAATAATGAAAGGCAAGAAGTGTTAAGGATGCTTATGTACTATAAATTATTAGAAGTGTGAAATTAATGTGGGAAAAGTAAATTGACTTAACCAACACTGTTAATATGCTTAAATCCCTGGTGTTGTATTTTATTGCTAAAAAAAAAAAAAAGTAATAAAAGAGACTGTTATTCATATCATCTTACTTCTGCTCTTGGTATTTGGGGAGCAATAACCCTGGAGAAAGTGGAACATTTTGAGAAGGCTTCAGTTCTTGATGTCAGGACTAAACATTAGCTAAAATTCCAGACTGCGTTCCCTAGAAGCACTTCCTTTTATAACCCGTAATATCATCATTAATTTAATAGTCATATTAAATGCAATATATATGTTTTAGCCATTACAGTTTGTAATATTTTGAAACAAATATAAATGAGTTACATAAATACTTCAGTCTTCTGAGCCTGTTTATATGTAATTTATACACTCATTTCTAAAAAAACAAAAAACTAAAACAAGCAAAGTTCCAATACCATCATTAGATCTCCAAACTGATCAACCAGGTTAGCTAGTAAGTTTTACAGAAGGCTAGCATCATTAAGTTATAAATCAGTTTTAAAACTACTCTTGAAATATACTGCTTAATTTTTAGCTTACATTCCTAGAGGACATTCCTAAGAGAATATCATCAGCTCCACACATCCTCTCCAACAGTAACTCACATATCCCACAGGAGCTTATTACTGGATGATGTACTCTCCCTCTGGAGATCTCAACTCCTAGCTTGGATTCCGCTTTTATATTGGCTATTATTGCCAAATAACATAGAGGTTTAATGCCACATGCCCAAGCTTATAATCAACAGGTTCAGTGGCGTTCCCAAGGATAAAACTTAAAAACCCCTGCATTACTTCCCACCCAGATATCCAGTTTACTGGAAAGAACAGCAATGTAAGACTGCTCTTGAGCCTCTTTGGAGGGACATTGCTGTTAACTACAAACACTTCCGTAAGAGTGAGGTGAATTTATGCCTCCTGTGAAATGTCTCCCAGTGCAAAAGACTTCATACACTTACCTCTACTGACTGGTATGTGCTTTGTCTGTTTCTCATCTTCTTTTCATGCTTCTATTTTTCTTCCATTTTTTGTTGGATTCAAGTTTTTTATTGTTAAACTGCTATTAAAAGTTTTCTTCTTAATCTTACTTTATATATTAGGAGGAAAAAGTGCATTATATACAAGCCTGTTGATAACAAGACTGTTTCCTGACAGACTTAGAATTGGGACAGGATATGTTCTCTTTAATGGTTTCACACTGGGAAGAATCTTGGCTTAAAGGCACTGCTCAAGTCTTTCTAATAATTCTATTATCATCCTTGTTGTATTCACAGGCTTCTTTTTCCTGTACTTTCTCAGAATATTAAAATATTCCAAATAACAATCTGTTTGATATAGAATTACAATTCAACTACAAGGAGTAATAGTAATGATGGAGCCCTTATGACACCCACCGCAAATGAGTCTGGGAGTTCAGTTTAGACCACTGTATAGATTTGGAGGAATTAACTACATTTTTCAAATGATGAGACTCAATCTCTCCTCTGACTGAAAGTAGAAACTGTAAGAGACTGTGAAGAACTAGCAGAACTAATAGAAAATATCTATTAGCCACCCATCCCTTCATCATGACTTTTGCGCCTAAGACTTTTCTTTCCCATCTCGACATTTGCATGACCTCAACCCCTAAACATCTCCTCTTCAGCCCTCTTAGTAAAACCACGTTGCCAAACAAATAGCTGTTAAATTTCAAACCAGTCCTACCTCTTCTGAGGCCCATATTTGACAAATTATTCCCCCAAATTAGCTGAACCTTTTGGCAAAACTCTATAGAATAGTTTACCCATTTCTCCCAAGCTAGAACATACCTTTGGATCACTTTTTAAGTTGTTACAATCTGAATAAAAAAAAAAAATTACAGCTCATAGTCCATCAATTTATTTTCTTCCACATTTCTTACAAGTTTTACAAACCCAAAGAGTCTACAGGGAATGCTACCAAATAAGGACATTATTTTCTATTGTGTGTCCTAGCACACGTATTAAGTGAAAATACAAATATGCTTTACTTACACTTGATTTTATTTTTCCTTTATATTATGACTAAAATAAAGTTTTTCATAGTTCTCCATGAGGAACGATAAGACTTGTTATAAACAATTATGACATTCTTGGACCATACAGCAGTTTTCTGGTCTTTGGTGACACATGGCCCCATCAGTCTTTACGCTCCTTCCCTTGACCCACAGGAAAAAGTTTGGAGCAAGATTTATTTGCAGAAGTTGGAATCAGAAAGAAAAGAGAATAAATAGCCAGTGTAGAGTTGGCAGAAGGGCAGTGGTTCCTCCATTATTACTGCAGTGAGTCTACCGGCCTTTTATCCAATACACTTGTGTCTATGAAGTTCGATAGTGGTATCCACCACCCTTTGGGAAAATAATATTCCTTCATGGTCATATAAGTGCACAGAGAACCTTTTCTCATCCTATTGACATCAATTGTCAGTCTCATCGAGATAAGCTTCTCATTGGAAGGCATGTAACACAAGGAAAATGCAAACAGACCCTCTTGGTCATAAGTTTTATTTTATTCTCATACATGAAATGTTAGTCATTTGCCCAAACATCTTCTGTTTAATTGCTGCTCCTTCACGACAAACCTTGCAGTCTAGGATGGGAACAGAAAAGCTGTGGACTATTCCCTGCCCACCTTGTCTTGGCTGCTCAAGGGCTTTACTTTTTCATCTTAGAAATACATTTTTTAAACTCAACAGATAAAGTACTTTTATAATCTGAATAATCAAGGCCTTTGTGATACCATTAATCATAGCATAATATAAACATATTCTTCAGGAGCACATTTCTTAATCATATAATCATATTCTGAGTCTGTCTTGAGTCATGATAGGAGAGTCGAATATTGGGATGTTTGAAAGATTTGTCTATTGTGTTTAACTGACTAACTTACACATGGAAGTGATGCTCTCATTGTTCATTCAGCCTAGGATAGTTTTGGGGAGATCTTAGGTAGAAAAGAGCTGTTTTTTTGTTTGTTTTTCCTCCTAAAGTAGAGAATATATTACTATTTATTCATTCTTGGGTGTTAAGAAAGTATGATGGTCTACTGTGTTTCTTTAAAACAGCAGTTTTACGAAAAGGAAACATTAAGTTTTTTTAATGCTTAATTTTAAATCCTGTATCATTCTAAGTAACAGCAAAACACGGCAATGCTGTGCTGGTTTGGTTAAATGATAGGCATTTGTATTTGGGAAAGTGGCTAGCACTAAGTGGGCAGGGAGAAAAAAAGGGTATTGGCAATTTTACAAAATGTCTTAAGAATGAGAAAGTGGCCAATTTTCAGAGGTGTTTAATGTCATACTTTTTACCATTTAGTATTCTGATTTGTTGTGTCTACTGTTTTTGATAAAAAGGAAGAAAATTTAAAAATGAAACAGTTAATTACTTATGTTAAACTTGAGAAACTTTGATTCTAATTCTGTTTAGAGTTAGATTCATATTAGAATGTTTTAATAGCAATAAAAAATTTTTAAAATATAAGAAAATGTGATGTGATTGACATATAATTGTATAATGTGCATATATATAAATATCACATTCCTGACACATATATTTTATAAATGAAAGTTTGTACCTTTTGACCACCTTCATTCATTCCCACCCCCTTTACCTCTGGCAACCAACAATCTCTTCTCTGTTTCTTTGAATTTAACTTTTTTAGATTCCACCTGTGGGATCATATAGTATTTATCAATACCTTCAAGTTCCATCCATGTTGTCACAAATGACAGAATTTCCTTATTTGTATGGTTTAATAAATTCTATTGTATATCGATATCTGTATCTATCTATATAGATATATAGAAAACATTCTCTTTATATATTCATCTGTCAATAGACAATTAGTTTGTTTCCATATCTTGGTATTATAAATAATGCTGCAATGAATATGGGATGTATATATCCTTTGAATTAGTGTTTTCATTTTTTTCAAATAAACACTCAAAATTGGAATTGCTGGATTGTAGAGTGGTTTTATTTTCAAGTTTTTAAGAAGCCTCCATACTGTTTTTCATAATGGTTGTAGCAATTATTTTTCTACCAACAGTGCACAAGGTTTTCCTTTTCTCCACATACTTGTCGACATCGTTTTGATGACAGCCACTCTAACAGGTGTGAGGTGGTATCTCACTTTGGTTTTGATTTGCATTTCCCTGCTGATTAGTAATGTTCTCACATACCCATTGGCCATTTGTATTTCTTCTTTGGAAAATGTCTATTCAGTTCCTCTGCCGCTTTTTAAATTTTCACCTTAATGATTAGTAACTAACAAGATGTAATAAATATGTTTCTTTCCATTAAGATAATTGAGGAATGACTTAGAGTAAGCACAAAACCATACATACTATTACTAACAATGACAGGTCACATTTTCACTGTGCATTTGCTTCGAGCTAGGCCCTGCACTTAAATGTCTGAACACGCCCTTTTACATTTGATTGCCTTGATGAAAAGTACCACAGCCTCACAACTGACAATGATCCACCATGAAAACTTGCACTGAGCATGTGTTTCCAAGCCTTTTGCCTGGCATTTCAGATATCATGACACATTTGGATAGTGTCATTTTATTGGTCTAAACAATATTGAATGCTCATCATGTACCTTCATGCATATACTCTGTAATAACGGGCACAATAATCAACTATTTGCCATATGTTATATTCTTAAATAATATGTTTTCAAATACTTAAGATAGCATGACTTTTTAGAGCAAATGTCCAGATACCAATATAGAGACAGCCTGAAGCATTTTAATTGCAAAAATGTGCTGTATGTAGAAAGTGTATATATTTTAAAAATAATTAAGCACTGCTGCTAAATTATATAAATAGACAAATTAATCTGAATCTTTGTGGGAAGTATTAGTATTAGCAATTACATAAGAATTGCTTTTAACTTTTAAAAAGCAGTAAAAGGGGAGACATCTGTAATGCTTTCAACAATAAAGATAAATTTAAAAAATAGAAAGAAAAAGCAGTAATAGATTTACTAATATGTTTATATGACAGAAAATTATAAATTTTTTAAAACATACTTTCAAATGGACACTGTTTTAATGTTGCAATGGCATCTCAGTAGGAGGCACACCTTACATCTGGTTTATATCTACAGAAGCACGAGAGCATTTCCAGAAAGCGCTGGAGGAGGATGGAGAAGTAAATTGCAACATCACTGAAGTACGAATGTAGCTTAATTAACAAAACTGAAGCTGCTACCTTCATGCGTGTATTTCATTTATCTTTTCCACGTGCATGTATATGCTGCTGAGTTCAATGCAGTGTTGTTTCTCACTGGCATACTGCAGAATTCCTGCCCACCTCGACTGCCCTCTCAGGATGCTGTCTGTGCAATTCTCTGTTAACTCACTAGGACTCTAATTAAATCTACATTATAACTGAGCTTCTTATATTATAAGCAAGAGGAAATATCCCATCTCTGCAAGCTCATATGAAAACATATTTCTGGGTAGAAATGGGAAGGGGGATTATGCAGAACAAACTTCCAGGTATAAAATATGTCACGGAGATGTAATGTACAGCATAGAGAATACAGTCAATAATATCATAATAAGTATGTATGGGGACAGATGGCCCCCTGACTTATTGTGGTGATCATTTTGCAAAGTATATAAATGTTGAATCACAATGTTGTACACCTAATATAATATTGTATGTCAACTATTATAAAAAATCTCCAGCTAAATTCTTTCCTACCATTTTAAATATACACAGATATTAACATTTTAGAGAGAACTAAGTAGAGAAAAATATAAATAAGGCTTACATCTCTTGATCACAAGCAAAGCTACTCCTCTCTGAATATTTCTGTCAGTCAATCATTTAGTCTAAAAATATCCATCGATCTCCTGTTATCTCTTTATTTAATGGAATGACCTATTTTGTTTCATATAGCTGAAATATTGCAAATAATACAAATGACATCATCTGTTTGAGGTGGTGAAGGATCACTTGATAGAACACCTTAAACCCTAAACTTTAACTCCAGATGCCATAAGTGTATAATTATGACAAAACTTTTAATATTTTTATGGCACAGTTTCCTCTCTGAATCTTGAGAGTAATTTGATGACCTTTAGAGTTTTATTGATTGGAAATTTATTTAATCCGTTTATCTTTACTCCTTATCAAATGCAACTTACGTGTAGCAACAAATCAGAAGCAGAGTATATTTATTTGTAGCAATATTATGAAGCCAAAATAAAGCATCATTAACCAATGGCAGTGACATTGCCATTTGTCTTGTATTTATGACCTTCAGTAAAGTTAGAGAGTGGGGGATCGTAAACCACAGTGTCAAGTTTGACACAGTCAAGATGTAATGATTTAGTAATGACGATGAAGCCCTTTTCACAGGAAGTCTTACAATATCTTGTCTGCAACTTGTAGTGGTGAGCAGAACTCAGTATATTTACAAACACACATATATCTACATATGAAAGTTTATTAAATATGTGCATTGAATACATTCATTTATATATATATATATATATATATATTCATTTTCTCTGTTTAACAGATTCATTGACTTATTATTGATGCACAGTAAAATGGATACAATTAAAATCTGCAATTTGATATAACGTATGCTATACCTGTGAAAGTATCATCACCATCAAGTTAATGAACATACACACTACTCTCAAAACTTTTCTGTGGCTCTTACAGTCTCTCAGTTATTGACTTTTCAAGGCAGTGGTTAAATGCAATTTTTAAAAAATAAAAGAGCATTTAATACAGGAGGGTGATTGAAATATCTCTCCACCAGAGGTCATAATTGACGATCATCTGTTTCCTCCACAGTCTGCTCCAACACTTCAGCTATTCTAGGCTGCTTGGATGATAGGAAATTCAAGAGCTTAATCCCTAAAAGAGATGAACCATTGATTTCCTTGTTCTCTTAAGGACCTGGTAAGTGCATTTGCCAATTAATTCATTGTCATTCAGGCATGTTTTCGAGACATGCTCTATTTTATATCAGGATTTACTGCACATATTAACTTTTTCTTTTGCCTGTTGTTCTGAGAACGGTAAAGTGATCATGAGTAGGCACAGCTTCACATTCCATGGAAACCTTAATGGTACTTTCACCCAGTCAAACCATCTCTGCCTGGAAATAAGAGTTCTAATGCAACAGAGCTTATATTTTAAGATAGGAGCATAATCCTGTCAGTGAGCTGCTGAGGATGCCAGTGAAAGGACCAATCTTACTTACGCTCCTTGCTTTCTGGACCCACTCATTATGCTTTCTCTGCATCATACTCTACTCAACACCATACTCTACCACCAGTCCAATGACTATGACAGACACTGGAAAACAGTGACCCACATTTACTGAATATTGTCCCTAAGTGAGTCTTTATTTGGGCTTCGATGGTCCATTGCTATATTCTGTCAATTCAGATGCTTATGAGGGGTGCACTATTTGGTAGGACTAGTGGACCTCATGATCACTTACACATGTTGCACTAAACAGTTCTCTACATCAGAAGATATCACTTTGCACTAAAACCGTGCTATCTATGGGACATTGTAAACTCTGATCAGAAATTGCTGTTGACGCTCTTTTTTTTAAATAAGTGAAGTCCATTTTATCATCCCTTTAAATCTGGAAAGGCGTTGTGAATTGCTTTAACTAATAGGATGTCTTTGGGAGTAATGCTGGTTTTCACAGGTAGGATCCTGCAAGAAACAGACTCTAAGTTGGAATTTATTGGGCCTGTTGGTTATTAGGGGATTCCCTTGGTGTCAACATCTATAGAAGATAAAGAAAAAGAAGCAAAACTAAACAGAGAGGAAAATTACCTGTAAGAAAATTCTGACAATAGCTTTAATGAACTCTGGAAATAAAGTGTCCTTTAGATTTGTCCTGCATTGGGCTGAAATAGCCAAGCCTTTCTATATGTCTCCATCACAATCATTCATTGGATGTGCACCATTGAAAATAGTGTGATCGTGGGCAAGGTAACTCTTTGTAACTGAGACAATTTGTGCAAAAGCTTACCTCAGAAAACTTTCTGTCAATAGTGACCCTAACAGCTGGAATACAAATTCTTTCTTGAAGAGGAAACTGAATAATATATGACCATGTCCACTACATTGTGTGACTCCCCAGGCTATGCTTTAAACCGTTTTTTCTTCCATTTAATTTCTTGTATTAATCACATTTTTATTTTCTATATATTATGATGCTTTGACATCTTCAGGCCATGCAGACCTGAGGAGGGTCTGTCCCTGCCAGAATTAGCTAGTTTCTAGAGATACCAAACAATTTGCCTATAAGTCTTTGCTATGCCAACCAAACTTGAGACTATACCCTACTTGCATCTTTTTTGCAGGCTCCTATATTTAGGGACATTATTGCTCTGTCCTAAATCATGCCAGGGCCAGGTACCAGACAACTAGGGGCAGTACCCACAGCCCAGTGCTTACTGAAATTATTCAAACTATCCCATTCTAAGCCTGTTTAAAGTGTCATGCTTATTTCTTAAAAACCACCACCACCACAACAACAACAACAATAAAACACACACACACACACACACACACACACACACACACACACAATAAAGTTTTTGCTCATGCTTTTTCCTGGGCCACTCTGTCTCCCAACTAACCTTTGTGCTTTCCCCATGAGGACCCTCCACTAGAAACCATATTTTTTCAAAGGCAGTGGTCATCAGATATGTTGGCCTCAATATACTAGAATAAAAACAAAATCCCAGGTATATATTAAAATAAATCTCTTTTGGAAGCCGACAACCTTGTAAGAAGATGGATGAAATTACTGGATGACGAGGAGCCATTTGGAGTGAGAAATTCCACATGAAAGCGGACTGAGACTATACAGTCAACAGCCTACACTAACACTACATTCAAGTGAGCAGAATTTCTTTCGACACCCCAGGCCAGCTGAGTCCCTAAGTGCATGAGGTCCTGTGAGTGACTACAGCCAACACCATGTCTACCTGGCCAAACCTTAGAAGCATGAAAAATAATAAAGCTTTACTATTTCAAGACACTGTGTTTCAGTATGATTTGCTATGTCACAGTCAATTATTAATCACAATAAATAATCAGAAATATTATCAAGAGTAGTGGACTGTTGTAACAAAACCTGAAATTGTGGCATTGGCTTTTGGAACTGTTAATAAGTAACAACAGGAAATATGGTTAGAAGGTTATGATTGGAAGCTAAATTTGTAAACTAATTTATGATGAAGTGTGGAACAGGAGAAAAAAAGTTGATATTGGAAGATGGAGAAAGAGAGATACATATTACATGAGGTAGTAGTCTGCAGTAACACAGAAGATAGAAAATATACCAAATGGACTGGTGTATGAAGAGATCCTCAACAGAATATTAAAAGTGCCAACAAGATCCTTTTGGTTGCATATGTTAGGAAACAGATAGAGATGAACTGAAGAAGAAATTGTTACATTTTGAAGCAGAATCTAGAAGCGAATTTTTCAGCCCTGGACTTCGTAGATAAGAAAATAAAATTGTATTATTCCCAAATTCTCCAGCTGGAAAATAGCTGAAAAAATTAAGACATAGCCTCAGGCAAAAAAAAATGTATTTTAATAACTATTTTCAGAATCCTACTGAAAAAGCACAGGCAAGTGTTGGGTAAAAGACCATATGAAGGTAGATGTAGGATTGCCCTGATGTACTGATATTTTTTTTTCCTTGAACAATTATAGACTTGGTTTATAAATCCAGTAGATTAAGGGAAAAGTAAAATGGGACATCAATTAATGGAAGGAAGAACCCTTCCGCCTCTCTACCTCCTCGGTGAAGTTCTAAGAGTAAATTCTCTCTCTCCACTTCCTGGTATCTCCTTCCTTTGGCAAGGGGTAAGTAATCTGATTGGGAATCTGTTTCATGGATGTAAAACAACATATACTGACACCCCAGCAGTGGGTTGTACCTGTCATTTTGACTGTTTGTCTTGTGTATCTATAAAAAGATTTAGATGTTTTTTCCTGTAAGTATGATCTCATGGGAGTGAGTTTGGAAAGCAGGAGGCTATTCCAGCTTCTCTGCCTATAAATGGGAAATAAAGCTGTGCTGAGTTCCAGACTCTATTCCATTCTCAATTTAGGTGACAAGGAGTCTCAGCATATTTTCAAACCAGCTGATACTAGAGTTTATACTAATATGTTTTATATATCTCCCTTTAGCTAATTACACATTCTTTATATACTATGTGCCTGAATTATGAATAGATGAGTGCCAGAAATTAGGCAGCAACCTCAAACCTCACACTGCATTGCTCACAAAAGCTTTGCATAATGTATGACTTACACTGAAATAAGACCAAGATGCTGATCTCACCATATTAATTGTGTATGTGTTTTCACTCAAGGCATATCAATTTTGATCTTCCTTTTACATTCTATATACTTTTAGGCTTCAGTTTGTTCTGCTGGAGTAAATAATCACTTTTCTTCAGTGATCTGGATATATTAATAACTCATGTCTCATGGGTTGTTACTTGGTGGGCAGAATACATTTTTTTTTTCACTGAACTTTTATCTTTGATGAATAGCTAAAAATTATCACTCTCTTTCAGAACATGCCATCATGTGATCTATTAATCAAGACAAGTAATTGTTTTAAAAAATAGATGGATGGGAAGAAAAAGAGGAGGAGGAGGGGAAGAAAAGTATGCTGATATGGCACAAATACCAATAATTAGCAGTTTGTTCTTGATTGCAACCTCATGGCTACTGCAAATACGCTGTAATGGAAATGAGTCCAAGGACTTGGCTCCCAGCTTACCCTATGACCTTCCAGGTATCACCGTTTGGACTAAAAAGGTATCACTTTTTGGACTTAGGGAATATGAGCAAAATCCTTTGTAATTTTTGCTTGTTTTTCTACAAAAAAACACTGAACTGTGTGTTTGTATGTTTTCTTTGAACTTCATTCAATTTATAACTGCTAGACCCTCTTAACTGTTAATAGTATGAGTTTGAAATAATTTTAACAGAGATGGCACTTTTCATCTGTTTTTATTATTTTTATTTGTTAAGTTAATTTAAGTATAAAAAATAAGGTCTCTAAAATCTAATGTTAATTAACTAATATAATTGAGTTCAAACTTCAATCTTTCTTTTACAGTTCACATTTACATATGTAGGAGAAGGCTGACCCATGAATGAATTAAGAAGCAATTTGTCCAGCTACAGAAAAGATAACTTCTATCAATAAATCCTCTAATAACATTAACTGTGATTAACTTGGTACTGTAGTAATACTCATAAGTCACTTAAATCTTAAAACAATTGTATGTTGCTATTAGATATGTTTACATTTTTTAAAAATCTGGAAAAATCTAATTTTGTGATTTGTAATGAGTTAAATCCCTTAAAATGTTTTTAATTTAGGGGAAATTATAGCAATGCAATAATTCAATGTAAAATTAAAACATTGACTATTTAATAATCTACTCCTGTAAGGAATTTCATTGTTTCCTGGGGAATTATTGCACCTCAAACCAAAAAGTTGGATTGACATACTATTATAAGTTAAGGATGATTTCTACAATCAAGGTTTACATAGAGTCACGTTCATACAATACAATTTCTTTCTTATTAATAAGAAGAAATGCCCTTTTCTTCCATTTTCCCCGGAAACAAATTTAGTTTACTTTTATTAGAATTTCTTATTTCCTTTGTGAGCAATACACATGCACACTAGGGTTATGTACTTGTCTTAAATAGATCACCATTTTAAAGACCCAAGTTCTGAGTAAAAACAAAAACTCATTTAAAGAAGATGTTTACGACAAATTCCAATGCCCCCAAAGCATCTCAGATATAGAACAGATTTCAAATTACGAACTTGAGTACATTATCATGGAAGACATTATGCTTTGATTTCCTAATTCATTGCATCACATTGATTCAAAATGCCAAACATTAAATGGTAAATATTAAGATACCATATATAAGTAATTTAAAATAATTTAAATTTAGTTAAATGAGAATAACATTCAATACACATAATTATTCTGTTCATAGTGGCATTTAAATGATAATGCTTATTATAGAAGTAATAAGTTAGATGAGTGCTTTTCAGCTAAATTATTTGTTTTAATTTTGAATAGGTTTAAAAACACTCAAATGAGGGCATTGTTTATAAACCTTATTTTCATCTCTTCATGTTAGTTTGTCCTTTTGTTTGAAAATAAGAGGAACTTTCCTGTATCGGTCACAAAAATCTCAATAAAAACATTTTAAAGTATTTTCATAGATATAAACTTCATCTTTGTGCTTGTTGAATGCATTGAATTATTGAATTTAACTCTCTAATTCTTCTAGAGAAGAGCATTGAAGGGAAGGCACACAATAAAATTTTTTTTAAATAGAAATTGTAAATGTTGACTACATATTAATACTATTAAATTTTAAACACTCAGAAATTAAAATTATTTTATCTTATAAAAATAAATATCTATTAACTTGTGTCGATTTCTCATTTTACTCCTAATACCACTTCTAGTGAGCCCAACCCAAGCATAGTAAGAGACCCAGAGAGACATATAAGGATCACGTAGCTTCAAATTGCTATGGTTCACAAACAATTAAACTGGGTCACCAGGATAATAATTTCTAGATACTCCCAGGGTAATATTTTTTGCAGCTATAATGCCAATTGCCATGCCCACCTCCCAAATTTGCATATTGAGGTCTTAACCCCCAGTGTCTCAGAATCTACATTTGGTGAAAGGGCCTTTCAAGAGGTAATTAAGGTAAAATCTGATCATTAGGGTGGGTCCTAATCCAATATGGTTGATGTTCTTATAAGAAGAAGTTATTAGAACACCGACACGCCCAAAGGGAAGAATTTATGTAGATGAAGGGAGAAGACAGCTATTTACAAACCAAAGAGAAAGACCTCAGAAGAAACCAACCCTGCCAGTACCTTCTCTTGCCTTCTAGTCTCCATAACTGAGAAAATAAATTTCTGTTGCTTAAGCCCCCGATCCCTGGTACTTTGTGAAAGCAGCCCTAGCAAAGCAGTACCAATGCATAGAAGAAAATAGATAATATGAATATCCAACTATGGTATTATCTATATGGATCCCAGCCAAAGAAGGGGAAAATACGAGGATATGCCTTATCCAGAAACTATCAGGCACACAGGGTAATTTTAATTTAGCTCTAAATAACTCAAATTCTCTCATTAATAAAATATATATTATAGACATATGCATACATACACACAATGTGTAATAATGTATATAATATAAAAGTAATATATTATCTATATGTTGAAATATATATATTTCTTTATACTTCACATACATATTGAAATACATGCACACACACATACACTACATTTCTTTTCTCTACATTTTTAAAATTTTATTCTTGTGATCCTAATGACCTCTACACATTTAACCTAAATTCACTGGTTTTACATGTTCTATTACTACTAACCAACCTTGATACTTTTTCCTCCTCTATCACAATAAAAACCTTTTTAAGGAATTCTGCCCTTTAATATTTGTTGTCTTTTTTATTTTTTCATATCAGGGATTCGACATATCTAAACATTACTGGTTTTGCGCAAAATATTATTTGTGTTTTTTTCCTTTTCCTCCATTCTTTTTCAAAAGGCCAGCTTCTGCAAAACTTAATATAAATTCCCCTCAGCTCTTTATTTTAACTAAGTACTGCTAAATGACATTAGATAAGAATGAACCCTAAATTTTTTTAAACAAAATATAGAATAATGATCCATTTTATTCAAACTGTTAAGCTCACACGAAACAGATGCATTTCTCCAATATTTGAATATTTTTGGTGAATCCATGAGATAAACCGGAGGCCATGCTCAAAACAAAGCAACACAATGAGGCAGATTTAAGGATATATTGAGGGGGAGAAAAGATAAAAGTCACTGAATCAGAGCAGAATGATAAGGACTGTAGAAATACTCAGTGGTAAAATGTCTTTGAATAAACTTTTAGAAAATATTTATTTCTACCTGTTGAAATTTTGGTAAAACATACCACTCAATTGCCAAGTACATACATAAATCAATGAATAAATAAATAATCAGTCATTAGGTATATACAGATCTCTAGCATTTCACTTGCTATCTGGAAGGCATATACAAAATTGTTCCAGGATGCTCAACTAATGTATCTAAGGGATAAAAAGATTTGTGACTGTTTTTGTGTTTTAAATTAATTTTGGTCTCAAACATTGTGTGGACATTTATTGCATAAAAACATCAGTCATGGTTCTATCTATAATCAATGAGTGAACGATACAAAATCTATTGTTTGTAAACTATACCTTATGTTCAAAATAACCTCACAATGCAAGTATTTATCATATAAAATTTCAAAATAAACATAAAAGAGTATGATTCCAAAACACACTTTATTTCTGCTTTAAATGTCAAGATGACAATTAACATCATTCAAACTTGTCTTGATGCACATTGTTTACAACTGTAGACACATAATTTGTTACCTAAATACTTGATCTTCATTTGTTTTAAAATTCTGATGATATAAAATTCAATTTGGCCTGAGAAAGTTTGTAATATATTGAAATATACTCACACTTTAGAAGAGCTAAAAAGCTTTAAAAAATAAACTCACTCTCTTAGCACCAATTAATAAAATAATTCTTTAAAATGGAAACTTAAAGTTACATTTGAAAAGGTTTCCATTGTTAATAGAAGCAAATTTTTCAGATTGCTTACATATCTTGAGAAGGAAAATTATAGCATTTTTGAAGGCAGAACACTTATCTGAGTTTTAAAAAAAGTAACAGTTTGCTGATTTTTACTTTAAAATGCTGCTGTCAATATGCCTCTTCTATACCCCGAATATGTGAAAATGATATCTAAAGTTGCATCACCTACTGTTAAAGCATTTTTGCTGGACTTCATTTAATTTCTCTCAGTGTGTAAGAAATTTTGGTAATAAACTACGTATTTGTCAATTGTGTTTGAAATAATTGCTCATGTTCATTTTCTCATACTCTACTAGAAAACGTATATGTTAGGTTATTTAACAAACATACAAACAGTGAAATGGTAATTTTCTTTCTTAAACTCCTTGTAAACACTGATGCCAACAATACCCCAAATCCATACTTAGAATAAATGATTTTTATTTAAAACCACTCTGCGTCAAGCATTAAACTATATGTTCTTTGTCTCATTTCCTGTCTACTTGACTCTACCACAAGCATAATCCTGTTAGTTCAATCAACCAAAATTTATGGAGAAAAAAAAAAATATAATTATTTTATTTTAGCCACTCAGAACTAGCCCCGCTTTGGACACATAACTTATTAACGATAAATACCCTAAAGATTCACTACCTGGACATTAAATATAGCATATGATAATTAAGTATTTTCCTTTCAAATTTTTACAGAATCGGAGTGAAAGCAAAGATCTTTTTCTTAAATCTTTATTGTTGAGAGTATTACAGATGTCCCCCCTTACAAACATCTTGACAAAAGCTACTGATCATCATATCAGTTCTATACCTTACTGTATAACATGTTGGTCTGTCATGAAATTATTTTGATTGAAGCCAAGTGTTTAAAGAGTTTTACCTTCAGACAGTAACTCCATTTATATGAACTCATTTATAGCTAAAAATTCCAATGTAGGTGGAAAAAAGCAATTTAACTTGATTATCTCCCTTTCATTCTTTGAAATACTCTAGTGTTGACACAAAAATTGCAATTATGTATAAGCCATTTTTACTATCACTATCTCTTCTAGTAAGTAGTGAGAAATGGAAAGCAATCACAAGAAACTGAAATGTTGAAATAAATTGAAAAGTAAGCCAAGGCATTTTAAGAAAATGCTAACACAGAGATAGATAAATCTCTTTTCTAAAACACAGATAATGAATAAATTACATCGGCTTCATATTGTTTTTCAGATTGGTTTTTGTCTTCAACATATCCTTTTAGAGACTATAAAATATGAAATTCCACAGAATTTTTCTATCATTTTTATTTGAGCAATAATAATTGCTAGTCATTATTATTTTAATTTTAGTAAAATAAGTCATTAATCTCCCTCAAGATAAAGTAGCTGCAAATTACTAAAATAGCTAGTCCTCCTTCACAATGGAATTTCTCTAATTGTTTAGACTTAAAAGCTTATCACCTTTATCCAAGGATATTAAGTAGAACAAATTAAAGTAAACCTTAATTATTAGTGAATCTTCTCCGTGATTATAAAAAAAAGTCCTTATTCATATTTCAATTCCAGTTACTTTTTTAAATGGAAACTTTTAGATTCTAATACTCTCTAGCCTGAGTTCATGACAAAGTATCTGTGATATGCAGAGAAGTTGACTACATTTGAGCTGCATTGCTTTTATATTGGGAATGATGAGATGTGACTCACCATGCCCAATATCAAAGCTATCATGTCGTTATCTTCTTGCTTTACAAAATATCCAAATAACTCATATTGATAAACACATAAAATAAATATAATTCAAAATTTTATACATGTTATTTGTATTAAATTAATATATTACAGTTAAAACTCCCTTCAAACTTCGTCTCTTTTATTGCATGTGTTTTGGATGATATTGATGTATTCCAGCCCATCTGCAAGACCAAAGATTCATGCTTGGGCACAATGATGAAAATGAACAAATCAGAATGAGTTTGTTCATGGGTGGTATATGCTAGCTTTCTCTCATCACATGATCCCAACTTTTTGCCGTAGATAAATATGAGACCAACAAACAAAAAGAAGCAGAAAAGTAGATGTAGGGAAACAATGTAGAGAGGAAAAACCCCATTTATATTACCAGAGTCTTGTGTCTAACCACCACTGAAAAAATTTGTTAATTTTTTAACTTAATATTTTATGAAAATTATTTATTATTCTTTTATTTTTAGTGTCTGAAATTTTCAAAAGCCTGCTATCATAAACCACATTCTGTATTAAATTTCACCATGTGGTTTACAAGTGATATAGACTCAACCACAACAGTTCACCAACATAATCCAAACAGTGAGATAGTTTGCAGATGGTGGTGCTTGACTGAGGCTATTGCAAGTGGAGACCCTATAATATGAAATGGTTGAGTCAGTATAAGGTCTAAGGTAGAGAGGCTTCTGCTGGAAGAAATTGTTGAGACTTTGTTTTATGCTTAAGAAAAGTCACTAATTAATAGTAATAGTAATCGAGAGGTCAACTGAGACATTAAACAATACAGTAGAAAACTATCAGAATGCTGGCATGGGTAGGCAACTTTTTGTTGTCTTCAATATGATGAAAAAGACAAAATCTCATAGTCCAAAGACAAAGTCATGTACACTTTTGCAATTTATTTTAACGTATTATAGGAGTACACTCCAGAACACTAATGAGAATTCTGCTTCTCTCCATTTATACCTGCTCCTTCTTCCAAACTTTTGCCCCCCTAACACAATGGGAAAGCTGAAATGTAAATATTGTTTCAGTGCTTTTAAAATTTAGGAAAGTAAGCTGCTCTACTTCTTATGAATAATAAACAGCATCATTAATGTTTTTCCACTCACAAAGTGAATGTAGATTAATAACTATGACCAGATATTAGGAAACATGTGTTTAAATATAAGTTATTGCCCAGCCAGTGTGGCTCAGTTGATTGAACGTCCTCCTATGGACTGAAAGGTCCCAGTTCGATTCCTGCTCAGGGCATATGCCTGAGTTTTGGGCGTGATGCCTGGTAGGGGGGGTGCAGGAGGCAGCCAATCAATGCTTCTCCCTCACATCGATGTTTCTCTCTCTCTCTCCTTCCTCTCTCTCTAAAAAATCAATGGAAATATATTTTAAAATAAACAAATAAATAAGTAAATAGAAGTTCTTGAGTGAAAAACAACAATATTATTACACCAAGTTCTTTTAGGATCTAAGAACTGCCTTCAGTATGGGCATATTTGTCGCTTAACACTATATAGTTTTATTTTCAGTAACATCCTTTCATTGAATCCTAGCAGAATATAACAATATGAAAGGACATAAAGATCACAGGTCCTTTTTGGTTGTGATGGATTGTCTTATTTCTTTTCCTTTCTTCTTCAGTATATCACTTTGAGTTAATGTTGAAGACTGTAATAAATTGACATCATACTTCCAAATCCTTTAGTTTATACTGAAGGTCATTTTGATATGAGCTTGCCAGCAGTTTCCAATAAGATGCTATTGTCTAGATAATACTTTAACTAAAAATTGTCAAGGAGCTTTTAAGAGATGCGGTTAATGCTAATTATACAGAGAAATACACAGCTACTGTGCACTTTTTAAAAATTAATAATTGCATTAAGACATATATCCATTCCAATTAAATGTATGTTTCAGTTAAAGTTAAACATTTTTAAGTATGGATGCAATGGAAAGTCAATTAGATTCTACCTGGAATTTTAAAAAAGATTTAATCATGATTAATGCTGAATTATCTTTAGAACATGAGACTAACTCCTTAAAAGATATAATCAAAAGTTAGTAAACTTACATGAAATTATAGATTCACAGGTTTAGTAAATTCACTTACTCAAGTAGTGGTTGTTGAGTATTCCAGTCAATCAAACCAGTAAGGTCTTAACCCAAGAATGGACCCCTGGAGACAAACAAGGATGTGAATTTGACTTTGTCACTAAGTAGCTGCATATTAATCCTATAAAGCCATTTAACTCTGCTTAGTGCCTAATAAGCACCCACTGCATATGTACTGTTCTTGTTTCTAATATTATTATTATTATTGTTATTATACAAATATAAAATAAATATTTTCAAGTGATATACCCTTCATCCCATCATGAAAACAAAGAAGCATGACATATGCACTTTGCTAAGCCTAACCACTATATTCTACCCTCTTGGCCACATGGATTGCATACTCACATGGTTTAAACTAATCCAATTGGAATGTTTCTCCAGGCTTTTGCTAGCACTGCTATATAAAAGTTTTTTTGTTTTTTTTCTTACATGGCATAAAGGTAAAAGGGTATAACCTGGGATCTGTTAGTAGTGAATTTTCCACCAAAAGGGAAGGCAGACTGAAGAAGAAGCCAGTTGTCATAGTAGCGTCATGAACAAGGTCTACTGTAGCATTGTTGAACCACTAAAGACTTACTTGAAACAAACCTCTGTAAGTGCCAGTGTGTGAGCTAACATATTCTTTAATTGTTTAGTTCAATTTGTGTAACATTACTTGAAAAATAAAGGTTTTTTTGATGCAGTGTATGTGACAGAAAATAACATTTTTTAAAAAGTTCAAGGTATACTTTATATAAGCTTTAATACATAAGTATTTGACTACAAATAACATAAATAAAAGTGAGCTGAGCAAATCAGTTGCATTTAAAAAATACTTTTGAAATTGAAGTCTTACCACATTCAAAAATCCTAAAAAATTGGAGGCTGGCTTGTGTTATCAAAGTCAAATATAATAGTTCCATTACATGAAAGTTACAATGTAAACTCAGAATCAGTATAAAATTATCAGAAACCTAAATATGAAATTGTATGTTGTTTTTTTTTATTTTGAAGATTTTTTTGTATTTAAGAATGTGGCAAGCTTGTGTCCAATGGCACTTCAGTTTTTCATGAAAAATTGGCAATTGTTTTCTGTTATTGGTAGAGACTATATTCCTAACGCTGCAGCATTAAACAGGAGACTAAGTGGGATAAAACTGTTCTGCTCAATGGGCAGAACTCACAGCTTTTCTGATACACTGGGCAATAATGCTCTTGTCACTTGGAAAATTATAAACTGAGAGACTTAAAGACACCTTTTTGGAGGGCTGTAAATAATGTTTAAAATGCAGCTGCTTATTAAACCCACGGATCACTCACAGATGCCCACAGCAGGCCTTGTTCCCTCACATGACCATCTGGGGTCAAGTTGCTTTATTTAACATAGGATTTCCTCCAGCTTAAGTCTTGATACAGCATTAATTTGATATACATTTAAAAATCTACACTCACCAAAAACCACAATATATCAACAATATTGTGTTCAATTCCTTAAAAGTGTTATAACTGGTTTTACACTCTTAAATATATAAGGTTCTTTCTAAAAATAGGTCAGAATGTAATAAGATGCAATTATTTTACAACAGAGTCCCACTGATTTTTCTCAAGTACTCACTATTTCCTTTTCATGAACATTTTTGGCCTAGAACGAATGAACAGGTGGTATGGCGATAAGAAGCCATGTGGGTGTGAATGTGACATCACTTTCTGCAGAAAAAAGAGAAAGTGTTCTCAGAATTTCAGGCTGCCAATCTACTTAGTTGGCACCTGAGATCTAAAATATCACAGTATTTAGAAAGCAGGCATGTTGCCATCATAACAGATGGGTATGAGTATTGACAGCCAAGTGATCATGTATGTACATCAGTGGTAAGTGTTTAAGGCAAGCTGCTCGGTTAAGAAGGTCAAACAGCCATTTGCACAGAGCTTCCTCAATTACTAGTAAGAGGAATGGCTGCCTATTCATATTGCATTACCTATTTCCTTACTAACCTCTCAAATAATTATAGAGCTACACAAATGAGATCCTTGTAATCAGTAGATTAGAATTCAGTGACATAGTAGATGCAGCAGCAGAAAAGAAGAGTTATCTATAAATAAACAGACATTTGGCAAATTATATTTAAATTTTCACATATTCTATTTGAAGGAGAAGTGGGGCTTGATTTGGGGAAATTTCTCTCCAGTCTTTCAAAGTTCAAACAAGCTTGTCGGGCCATCTCTTACATAAGTGGTTTTCATTAATTTTTTCAAGTCAGTACAACGTTGCAACTCAAATTAAGGTAAGCAATACTTGATTCCTACCAGTTGCTTATAGGTTCAAATAAGCTAACTTCAAATTATATTAATTGCTATTGCTATTTTCTAATCTATCAAATTTTAAGTTTGCCATTAACATATTATTGCGAATATATTTTGGTGTAAATAAAACCAAAATTAACTGAGAGTCAAGGAAGAAACAAAAAATATTTTACATTGTTTTTGTTCTTCTGCAGTCTACAATTCAAAATTAAGACTTTTGTGATGAAAAAGTGTATGTACAATGATTCTTTTTAGATAAAATTAATAGGAGTTCAAAATGTAAAGGGGTATGTGAACTCTCTTTAGGAAAGTTGCTTAGAGCAGGTAGCATTCTGGAATAAAGATCATCACCAATAGAAAGGAAAAGGAAGTGTTTTCCAGCAAAGGAAAATAGCATGGCCATCCCATAATCTAAATATAGAACTAGTATATAACGAAGAAAATAGAAAAACTACCTTAATGAACCTATAATTTTGTAAACTTTTTATTTTGGTATTTGAATTATTGAAATATCACCAGCTTGCTTAGCATTTGCTAGATGCTCAATAAAACAGACATAGTTGCTACATAGATACAGAAGTAACTGTATACCAGTATGGATAGATAGATAATAGATAGATGATTGATGATAGATAGATAGATAGATAGATAGATAGATAGATAGATAGATACTAGCCTGCTGGATCAGATACAATATTGCGATGATATTTATTAAATAAGTTTAAATACATTGTGATAATGATCATTACAGAATAGCTAACATTTATTTGAGATTGGTAGTAGGCTAATTGTTTCATATGCATTATTACATTTAATACTCACAAGAACACTATAAACTGACATTTTATTCCCTGTGGAATAACAGCATAGCAGAGGTAGTAGGTTAACCTATTGTACAAGGTCACATATAAAAGAAGGGATGAGCTGTGACTCAATCCTAAAAGTGCTAAATTTTAAAGCCCATTTTCTTCACCACTACATGAGGCTGTGAAAATAATTAAATAATTTCAAGGTAAGTAAAACTGTTTTAAGCTAATAATGTCATGAAAGTCTTTAAAAAATAAACAACATACCTGAGCTATTTTTTTTACATACTTGAATTTTAATCATAGCAACTTTGTACTTTCACATCTTTTCCTAGCAATAATTTTGACATTTATAAAGTCAGGGCTGTTTATTTCAGGATCTTTTCATCTCTTGTAAAATTCTACAGTTCTTGAAGGGCATTTGAGGTTGAAAATCTGAGAACTATGTGTTTAGATTTTATCTGTCATAGTTCTATATTGTAGATTGAATTAGGGGTTACACCAAAGTTCACACCATATTATATTACACTTAAATAATTCCTTCCACAATCAGAAGACTTTAAAAATCACTTTTTAGAAGGAAGAGGTTATATGTATACTTATGCTGACGGGAGCCCAGTAGTGAGAAAGACTTTGAGGAAAGTGGAAGTGACAACTCATTTCCTAAATGGGGGAGGGGCTTAGAGGACCCCTTGCTGCATTGTTATAGAACAAAAGGAGCAAAAAATAAAAAGAAGGTTTGCACCTGACTATCCAGAACTAGAATTCCCAATCAAAGCATTGTTATTAAGAATAGTGTGGCAATTACAGATGCTTTTGTAACATCACTGTATTTTGGCTACACTGTACAATGTCAGCATGGTATATAATGAATTGGAGACGCTGAGGTCATGAAGAGAAGAGGGAGCTAGAAGAGCCCTCTTCAAAGTTTGAAGTGCATGGAGATGTCACTGTTGACATCAATAGTGTGACTGAGGAAATCTCTGGTGGGGCCTGAGAAGCTGTAACAAGCTCCCAGGAGATCCCCTATGTGAATGACACTGTGGGAATCTATTGCAGCCATGTAACAGTGACACCAGGAGGTCTAAACTGGGGTGATGGAATTGGAGCAGAGGGTAGTGGGTAAGGATGAAAGAGGGGAAAAGCATGGAATAAACAAATTGTGACCTGGTGGTATCAGAAATGCTTATTTAGGAGAACCTGTGCATGACATTATAACCCTAGATTTTAACACATGTATGTCTTTGCGGTTACAAGAATGACATTCACTGTGTGTTTTTTAGTGTATCCATTGAAGATAGCTCTAACTCACTGTTTCACTGAATTCGAAATATCCTTAGGCATCTTGTAAACCAACAGGTATATATCTCAACGCTCTTCAGATTTGGAGGAATGTTTTCTTGAACCTGAAACAGGCATTTTTGCAGTAGCCAGGTTCTGCTTTTCTGGGGAGCCCATCTGTGTCAACTTCTGACATCCTACTGCATGCAACAGTGAGTTTGCTCTTTACCTAGATTCACGGGGCATTTTTGCTGGTTTCTGTGAGATCCCTGTCACATTTAATTAAGATTTGAATGACTAAGTCTGTGATATAGATAACGCTAACCAGAGCAATTGATAATACTCTAAGGCTCTACAAGCTAAACTTCCCAAACAGTACAATACAATATCATATAATACAATACATGCAATAAACCACTGAGTCAATGATACTATTTTTGTATATTTTTTAATTTAAAAATCTCCCTGTCGAAATAACAAAATATATCATATAATTGCAATGATTACAAACCAGTGTTATATAATTTGGTGAACAGTTATACACTTAGTAAGTCTACAAGAAATGTAGAATGATGGGTATGTTTGGTTCTTGCATATTAAACTTAAATTTTAAATAACTTTACCAAAACAAAAATTCTTTTTGGCTACATGTAGATGCTTTTAATGTTTTCTCGTATATAAAGATTCAGGTGTGTGTTTGACATAAGTGTGTTGCGTTATTTTCTCCTCAATCACATCTTCCATTTCTTAGAGCATTTAGTTTACAAAATTTGTAATTCTTTCTTTGTCCCTTTAAGATTTAAATCTTTTTTACAAAAGTCTCTTCCAGTTTATTAACCCAGGACTATCTTTCTCAGGGACCTGGGAACCATTCCTTTGAAATGTAATCATCAAGGAAGATAGCGTTCCAATTTCCCAGTCTCCATGGGAGGGTGTGAGCCTAACTCAGCCTGACTTGGAACCTTGCTCTAAGTTTTAAAATGACTTCTGGTAATGAAAACAGGAGAAAGTTTACTTTTCCTTTGAGTAAAGCCAATTAGCAAACACAGATGGCCTAATCACAGAGAAAAACATTTGCAAACTCAGAAATAACTTAATGTAGCAGACATTCCATTGATCAACCTGCCACCTAATGTCCTCCAGTATTTTTCTACTAGCTCTACCCCAGCACTGAGAAACCCTCCTGCCTTTTGTTTATGTGGAGCTTGTTATGCAGACATGGTCTCTGCTGTCTTTCTATTGCTGACAACAGTATTAGAATAAAATCAACTTCTGTTTGTTCATCTTGTTCTGTGAGAATTTTTCTCTTTAACATGCCACATAATCTGACTTTAAGAAGTACATTCATATAAGATTCTTTTAACTATAAGCTCTAAAGACATATCATAGATTATTACTACTACTGATTTTCTGATTTGGGATGTTTCTTATTCTATATCTGTCATGAGTACATCCTGATAATATACATATTCTACCAATATGAAACTAATTTCTTCTCACAAATTATGTGTATTTGAGTTTTTCTAAACATCTTGACCATGTGAATCATCTGTTTTTTCCTACTACCATAAAATGTCCCATTTTACTAATACATATTTTAATATACTGTGGTCCCTTGTTACTCAAAGTAAATCTGTGCTCAATATATTGATAGAGGGTTTGTCAGAAACATAGAATTTCAGACCCCATCCAAGAACTGATAATTCAGAATATGCATTTAGCAAGATATTCTGGTGATTCATATGCATGTTGAAATTTCATGCAAGCTCCCCTTTACTTGACTGAAGTGGGTCTACTAATTCCACTGAGTACTTAGAGATGGAGAATTTGTCCTTCTGATTAAAATATATGAAGTATATGGTGTCAGGAAGATATAAAGAAAATAGATGTTCTGTTCTCATCATGGAGGGAAAGTAAAGTAGACCATAGAGATAAGGCTTTAGTTTGGGAGTCTCAATTCTATTGTTACATAGATGTGCAATGCTATCCATAAGCTGGTACTACTCTTTCTTGATTATTGTAGCTTTCCCATAAGTTTTAAAATTGTGAAGTGTCAGTTCTCTAGATTTTTTCCTTCTTTTTCAAGAGTTTTAGCCTTTTACATTTCTATATTAATTTCATGATAAAATTCTATAAAAACATCTGGGATTTTCCTGGGGATTGAATGAATCTATAGATCCAGTTGGAGAATATTACCAACGTAACAACGCTAAGTCCATTTCATGACCATGGGATGTATTTTGACTTATTTTTTTTTTCTTTAATTTCATTTAAAAGTATTCTATAGTTTTCAAAGAATATTATACATATTATTATTAAATGCATCCTAAGACTTGATAGATTTCCTTGAATAAATATTTTTAAATTTGCTGTATGCCCTTAGTAGTACATTTTTATAGATTTTAAATGTTTTTATTTATTTATTTATTTTTCCTTTATTGATTTTAGAGAGAGACGAAGGGAGAGGGAGAGAGACATAGAAACATCAATGAGATAGAACATCGATTGGCCACCTCCTGCCTGCCCTCCATTGGGGATTGGGCCTACAACCTGGGCATGTGTCCTGACTGGGAATTGAACCAGCAACCTCTTGGTGCATGGGTCATCACTCAACCATAGAGCCACAATGACTGGACTAAATGTTTTTATTTTTTAATAATTTTACCAGTTATAGTTGTTTCACTAGAGATAAATAAAGTCTGCAGAGCTCTTTACACCATCAATCTGTAAGAAGAATATTTGCTGTTACTTTTTGTTTTATTTCCATGCTATACATGGGCAATTTCAAAAGTTAGTAAATACCTAAAAGGTGAGTTGTATGTACAATTTGGGGCTTGCACTATTTTTATTTCCTTTCTCTCTGAAGTTTTGGTTTTTTTTCAACTGAACTGCAAACCCAGTGAGACTCTCACACCAGAAAGATGGGTAAATTATACAGACCAGCACTCTGCTCAACTTTATCGCCATTTGAGGAGCAGAGGCTCCTGGGGGAAGATCCGGAAGTCTGAGTGCTGAGAGAGAGGTCACTGACACTGCTCCAGGTGTTTGTGTGGGACACATATTGGTGATTGTTCTCTCTAGGGCTATGACTAAGACTCGATTTTGATGTTTTTCTGTTGTCAATATTGTTCTCTGTACCTGAACAATTATAAAAATCATGGTGGGTAATTTTTCATCATCTATAAGTGCAAAAAAAAAAAATGTCTAGCCTCATTTGTGATATAGATTCATAAGCAAGATGCTTTCTAGAGTAAATTGATTCTTTATGAAACTGGCCTAATAGCTGGAGCTAAGAAAAACCACTGAGAGGAAAATACTATTTTCTATGCATAACTGCTCCAATAATAGCATTATTGTATAGAGAAATTCTTTGTTCTTATGTTGGGTATCAATTTCTCAGTATTCAAGAGACTGTAAACTGAATCAAATCTTTTGTGCATGGAGATTATCATAAAACAGAAAAAAGAATAGGGAATTTCAAACATGTAAACAATATTAATAGCACTTCCCCTTCTTAATCTTTTTAATGTATTTTAATAATTCCAAGAATAAAATAAAAGTTCCTCATATAATATACAGAGTCCTAAATAACTTCAAATGCACCCCTAATATTTGCTTGGCCTGATAGATCCCTGGCACTCTTGACTTGGTTTGTTTGTTATGGCTTTGGGATTTTGGATTCTTCTCTCTTAGACTGGAAATATACTTTCAGCTACAGTGTCCATTTAAATGATTTCTTTTTATCCTTCTAATTGTACTGTAAATAACTGGTTTAATTTCAATCCCTTAGGGAACAGTTGTCTGAGGCTCAGAGTAAGTTAGGTCTCTCTAATATACATGTACATTGTACTTTATTCTTTTAGAGCAATTTCACAATTACTTTGTTATGAAATAAGGCAAGAGAAAGGAAGAATAATTTATTTCTGGGATTAAATACTATAGAAAATGCAATATAAGCATGTGATATATGACCTGGGGGATTACTGAGTTTACATTTTATATGCCTACCAATTTATAAACTCTGAAAACATAAGAACAATGTTCTTTTTCACGAGTGTAGCTCTCACTTCCATACAAATCCCTTTTAAGTAATAGAATTTAAATTATTACTTATAAATGAAGGAATGATCAACATGGATATGTGATAATAAACTTCTGATTTCTAATCTCCTAAGCAGAAAACACATGCTGACAATCAAGAGAAACCTACACTACTTAATTGGCACACATACAGGTCCTTGCTTATCAAGTACTGCATTTTTATGCCCAAGGTAAAATAATCCAGTTTTACAGTTTTTAATTTTACAGTAAATAATTTTACAGTTAATAAGAGCTACTAAGATACTTACTATTTTCAATATTGAACTACATGTGAATCAGTGATATAAGAACATGTTTTATAACATAGATAAATATGTTACTAACACTGATTTAACAAAAAAAAAAACACGTTAAAGCATATTTAATTCAAAAATCATAATTTTTCTGTAAGTATATGTTTTTTCAAGGGGCATTTACAATAATTAAACATTGGCGTTAATATAGGCAGATAAACTTATATTCTTAGAAAAATTATTTCTTTGATTTATTAAAATAGTCTATTGTTAAAGATGAAGAAGAAAAATATGTGTAGAATTACTTGATTAATTTCTATGAGTGATACAATAAATGCTCATGGTCTTTTATGTAGTTGAATTGTATGTTCAAAAATAATTGACCCATGACTCAATCAACATAATTTATATTATGCAATTCAAATATATGATTAAACACTATAATTTAAGCGCCTTAAAGTTTATCCACCCATTATTTTATAGCTTAGTCTTTGACTAGGGAGCACTTTCAACAGCTAAAATATGGCAATGATCATGAATCAGATGATTATCAGACAAACTTCTGCTCCATAGTTCCCAGAGGAGAGTTCATGTCTTTCTCATTGTGCTCTAGTTCACACACAGAGGGATTACCAATCTGCTACACATTTTAGTTATGGGATCTGCAAAGCCCCAGAGAGAGATAGAACCAGATATGAAACCAGCAACAGACGTGTCTTCATTATCATTCATGACCAAAGCTTCCATATTACTTTAATATCTGGACAAACTAGTGGCCATGCAGTTTTTTCATGAATACATGTTTATAAATGCCATAATAAATGTATGTGCTTTTACTATATTGGGGAAACTATATTTTAATGTAAATTTAATTTTTTTTATATCAGCTTTTTTGTGTTTAGAATCTATATTTTTTAAATTTGATGATGTAAGGTAATGATGTTTTGAATATAGGTAGAAATTATAAAATATCCTTTGAAAATATAGTATCCGAAATATACAAAGGAACTTTTACATACATCAGTGCATTTAACCAATGTATGATATAGGTTTTAAGGTTGCACTTACATAAATACCCATTTTGATTTTTGTCCTGAGTTTAATTAGTCTTAGAGATTTGTAGCTATAGAACTATAACTAGTTCTATAGTTTTGACATTTAATTTTTTTCTATTTTATAAATGTCTTCTAAACAAAGAGAATCATTTATATGTTACCCATAGTCTGTTCTAGTTAGATTCTATAAGAAAAATACACATCATTGATTTAACTTTTGCTATGAAATTCTCATTAACACAAATTTTCAATGAAATTCTAATAAACATTTATATAAAATGCATTTTTCATCTCTAATGTAAAATTAATTTATGTACTAGTTCTTTACACAGAGAAATTAAATTGGAAACATCCACAAATTAATCAAGCAATTTAGAGAGGATTCTTCCTATTAAAAACAAAAAGATGTCTTTTTGTTCTTTGAATTGCACTATAAATACCCTTCTCAATCAATTCATGACATAGGTTCTCAGATATGCAGTTGATCCCACCTAAATGTCACATGGAGACAAATTACATATGTTTGCATTATGCACATGCATTTGTATATGCATATAAACATACACATACACACACACACACACACACATCTGAATTCATTTTTATATCTGATTCTGTTCCACTTCCTGTTCTGAGCTCTTGAAATTAACTGGTTAACTCTGACAATGCCAATATATCTTCTTATATTATTATAGTCCATCTTACATGAAAGTTCTATGCTTTGTTTTTTCATTGTATAACTGGGAATGTGCTAGAAAATTATTAAATAGCAATCTAAAATCAAAACAGAGAATATATAGAGGGATGTGATTTTGTCATAGTTACAGGACGATGTTGATAGGAAATTATAAAGATGAAAAATCTGAGTAACCCTTGACAAATTTAAAAAAGAAAAGAAAGCAATTTCTCTCTTGATCCTTGGAAAAAGAAAGGTCATATGTGTATGTTTGGAAAAGGAGATATGTATATAACAAAGACAAGGGTAGATAATATTTCATCATCCTAATTAGATATTTGGTGAGCGGCAATGCCTTAGTTCTGTGGCTGCGGTAACAATGCATCACTAATTTGGTGGCTTACAACAACAGAGATTAATTTTCTCATAGTTGTGGAGAGTAGAAGTCTGAAATCAGTATCATTGGCTGGAAACCAAGGTATCCAAAGGGCTGCACTCCTCTGCGGGCTCTGGTGGGGAAATCGTTCCTTGTCTTTGCCAGCTTCTAAAGGCTGCTGGCATTCCTTGGTTTGTAACCCCAGCACTCCAAATCTGTCTCTGCACTCACCTTGCTTTCTCCTTTTCCATCCGTGTCAAATGTCCTTTTGCCTCCTTCTTATAAGGAGGTTGCATTTAAGATCCACCCTGGTAATCCAGAATAATCTACTCATCTCAAGATCTTTGATGTAGTCACATGTGCAAAGTCCTTTTTGTTATATAAAGTTATATTCACAGGTCCCAGGAATTAAGCTAGAGATATCTTTGGGGAGACCATTATTTGGCCAGCCACAGACAAGTGAAGTGAATTTTTTTCCCTTTTACTTGTATACAACTAAAAGTAGACTTCACTGACAAGTATCAATCCCACTAAAAGGCAAAGAGAAAAGCATTATTTTTAATTTTTACATAAAATGGTCATTTAGATGAAAATATTACATCCACTAAATGTGGAATTTGAAGAAATATTAATATATCTTGGTATGTTGAGGAATTAAAGGACTTCTTTAGCATATTGGCCCAATTTGAGTATTATTGCATCTATATTTTTTTTATCTCCTTGCTATTGTAGTACATAGATAAGGATGTTAATATATATATTACTAGTTTAAAAACTGTTGAGTGTACATTAAATGAATAGAGAAAATCAAGCACTGGTTCATTCAGAAAGACTAGTCAATTTCCATATATACCCAACTTCATGATTATAAATGTGTTGCGTAATTTCCATTATTTGAAATGTATATATATATATATATATATATATATATAAAGCAAATTAGAATTTGTGTTCTTATTATTATCTTGAATTTGGTCAAGAATTATACCTCATTTTAATATTAGTCAAATATGAATTTCCTACAAATTCTCCTAGAGAAAAAAGGTACAGATAATACGTATTTCAGTTCTTGGCAAGCTGTTTTTCCAAAATCTGATCTAAGGGGAAATAAAAAATCTGAGGCAAAAGTGCATTTGATTTGGAATGCTCACTGAAGTTGAACATATAGTCAGTCTGATTTCCAAAGATAAAAAGGTTAATGGAGCGTGCTTCTTTATTAGGGTGTCATAACTCTGCTTTCTTCCTTAAAATACCTATGATTTTTCTCTATTTGGATCAACAAAATTATATTTAATATGAAAAGTTAATCATTTTATAATAAATCTATGTTAAAACACCCAGGTCACAAACCTTACTCAGAATATATAATGTCAAGTCCTTGTTTTATCACAAACGCATAATTCCTAGTTTCTCAGTTAAACACTGCCATGACTTCAAAAATATTTAATGAGAGCATACAAACAATGTACTTTGACAAGCAGTATTTAGTCTATTTCATTTCTTCCTGAACAGAAAAGGGAAGCATTTTTAATCCAACTTCTGTCTAGTTAGATTTAGAGAACTGATTTGAAATCATGTCAATGGCCATTTTTTTATAACAAGTTTAATAATCAGGTCACCAGAAAGTGAAGTGTTTATGTTTGTAAAATGAACCTTAGCTGCACCCTAAACAGAGCTTAATCTATTTTGCCTAATGTAGACACTAGTATGTAGAACCAAAATATAAAAAAAATTAAAAATCATTTCTTAGTAATTTGATGGAAAACCAAAATGTAAACCTTATATTGTACAGCTTATTAAGAATTAATATACTATCTTATAACTTCTACAAGCATACTAAATATGTTTATAATTTTCTAATTATTAAAATATAATCTCATTATTTTCATTTGAGTATTTTTATTATGCACCTTCTGTGTACAAGGTACTATCATAGGCTCTGAAGATTCATTAGCATGAACAAAATTTCTGTTCTTATAGAGAATACATTATACTGAGTGAAAAATAAATAAAATATATAACATGCTAGATAGTGGTAATTTTAGTCATTTTAATCATTTACATATAAAAATGTTTGGCCTTCAAGCCCTGGCCGGTTTGGCTCAGTGGTTAGAGCATTGGCCCAGGGACCAAAGAGTCGCGGGTTAGATTCCGGTCAAGGACACATACCTCAGTTGCGGTTTGGTCACCGGCCCTGGTCGGGGTGGTGTGGGAGGCAACCAGTTGATGTGTCTCTCTCACATTGATGTCTCTCTCTCTCTCCCCCCTTTCTCTCTACTTCCTTCCCACTCTGTCTGAAGATAAATGGAAAAATATCCTCGAGTGAGGATTGAAAAAAAATGTTTGGCATTCTCGTCAGGAGGTACATTCACTAATTTGAAATGCTCAAAAATGTTATAATTTTCAATTTTATGTTTTCATTCAATCTTATGAGAAAAAGAGCATTGCAGTTCTCAGATTTCACATTTCGTTCTCAAATACAGGAGAGTTTTCCTATGACAACTTAAAATGATGTACAGAATGTAATTCAATTATATTGCTAGACTTAATATCCAAGATGAAAAAATGCAGTAGGTGCAATGTAGAAATAACATTGCCATGGCAACCATGTGTTTTGTGAAGTCAAAAATCAGTTCTGCTGTAATACTCCATGAAACCTAAACCTTAATTAGAAGCTTCCCAAGAAGTCAAAACGTGTGCAACTTTTTATTTTTAATTAAATTCATATTCTAGAGACTATATATTAAAATAGTTCTATTTCTTTTGAGTTTATAGCATGTTTTGCAATATTTATTCTTTAAGAAAGAGCCCAAAGGTATCAATAAGAAAACAAACTAGAAACTCTATGTAAAGAAAAAATAATGCATTCTTCAAAATGCTTTTGTAATAAAATCTTTCTGTGTCTTTTTTGAATTTTCCAGGATATCCATAGAAAATAGTTTTTAAAAATTATTGGTCTTAACCCAGCTGGTGTGGCTCACTGGTTGAGCATCGACCCATGCACCAGAAGTCACCAGTTCGATTCCCTGGTCAGGGCACATGCCCAGGATGTGGGCCTGATCCCCAGTGGGGGGGGGCATGCAGGAGGTGGCCAATCGATGTTCTCTCTCATCGATGTTTCTATCTCTCTCTCCCTCTCCCTTCCGCTCTCTCTAAAAATTAATAAAAAGAAAAATAAAATTAAAAAGGGGAAAAAAAAAGAGGAACTGCCTGGGGCTCCAGCAGCCTCAGCCTCCCTCAGGAAAAAAAAAAGAAAAAGAAGAAGGAAAAAAAAAATTATTGGTCTTATATAAGATGCCTTATATTGACACAGTGATGGTAAAATTTACATTTAAAAATTGTAATGGAGATAAGCAATATAACTCTAAGGTCAATAATGTAAATTGTTTTCATAAAAATTTTATAATATCAATAATAGAAGTAGCTAAGCTTGTTAACAATTTGCAAAAACAAACTGTTAACATTCTTATTTAAAAATAATGTTTCTGTTTAAATAAAAAAAAAAAAACCCATGGGACTGTTTGTCTTATATAATGGAATAATCTTACAGACTTTAATAAATTTCTATTAAATGCGTCTCTATCACATTTCTTTTATTTGGACAATAACCGTTTGAAAGATGAATTTTGTTTTACTCCTTTTCATTTTTCTAATTGATATAATAGTTTCTAGAAATTCTTTTGTACTGCTAAAAATTCGATATATAGAAAACTTTAAATATAGGACCAGATTCTCCCACTACTTTTGACCACAGCAGTAACTAGAATAAAAGCTAAATGACCGTAAACCTGTAATTATAATTTGAAAAATACATGCTTACCATATTCTATTAAAAATTTCATGGGTATTTTCATAATAAATTTACTTCATAATATCTTTATTTTTACACTTATCCTATCTTTTAACAAAAGTCATATATATTTAAAGTGTACAAAATGATGACTTGATATACATATACATATTCATAATGAAATGATCACTACTATCAAGCTAATTACTATCTCATCTCATCACCTAGTTACCAATTTTATTGTGTGTGCATGTAATGAGAGCACCTGAAATCTACTCTCTTAGTAGATTTCCAGTATTCAATAGATTATTATTAACTATGGTCATCATGCTGTACCTGTGATCTCTAGACTTATTCATCTGACATAACTGCAAATTTGTATCCTTCCACCAGCACTTCCCTGCTCCTAGTGACTTTGGTGACAAGTGGAATTCATGGATGCAGAGAGTTGACTGCATGCATTGTTCTATGCCATTTTATATAAGGGACTTGAGCATACAGGGAGCAATACAAGCAGCATACACTTGAGCAACCCTTCCCCATACTGAGGGATGAGAGTAGTTAAATTTGTACCTAGTCAAAAGTTACACGTAGGTTTCGAACTGCATGGGGGATGGTGCTCCTAATACCCACAGTGTTCAAGGGTCAACTGTACTCATAAGTCTTCATCTAGCAGGGGTTGTATGTGCAGAAGACTAAGGAAAATTGCTTGATACCCACTAGTTTATTAGTTAAATTGATATTTAGCTAATTAGAAGGAAGTTGGTGGCAAACTGTTGTGGAAACAAAACATTTTTTGAAGGTAATAACAGAATTGCTATAATATTTCTATAAAACACCTATGGTATTTTTTAGCTAATCTGCCTTTTTCTTTTCCTAAAACTATTCTATACTATATTGTAGACATTTTGATCTAACTTAGATATTTTCTGATAATAATGAATATGTTATTCAAACAAGTTTGGGTATAAAAGATCAGAGAAAAACTAAAAAGCACAATGTTGATATCCTTTGAGGAAAACAGATCTAAAACTGGCAAACATTAGTATTTTACATAACAGAAATCCAATAACTGAAAAAAGCTCCTGAAGCTCAATAGACAAAATTTGATTGCACTATCATAAAAGCAATTTAAAATGTATAGAAAAGGTAAAAATCAGCTTTTTTATGGATTTTGCTTAAATTATCTTAATCCAAACAAGCAATAATAACATTTAGTTCATATAAAGTTTAGAAAAATTTAAAATGCTTTCAAAATTATAGTTAAAGAATAATTTATTTATTTAATGAGGGAGGAGATGGAGGCAGGTTGGGCAGTGAGGGACGGGACCAGGGGAAGGGAAGGCTGAGACATGTGGGGATGTTTGAGATGACTTGGAGCTCTGCACACAGGCAGGCAACCCAGTACACAGTGTATCTGGAGATTTATTTGGACTCTACCGCAAAATAAAACTAAAATCAACATGGGAAATTGTGCCTCCAAGGCCAGACACCTCCCAGCCCCTATATATATAGAAATGCAAATTAGAAGCTCCAGGTAAGCAGCACAGGTCAATTACATTAACAAAAACAAAAACAAAGATGGAAAGGCTGGTTTCTGGGAATAAGGCTACAGGATTGCTGAATGAGTTCTGCTGGGAAACTATAGAGTATGTTTCTATTGCAGAAAGCCAAGTTACCTTAGAAAGGATTATAGGAAACCAAAATTGGACTTAGAAAAGAAACCAAAGCAAGCATAAGGTTGCTCCAACGGTGTTTCTCCTCCTCCTCACTAATAACCTGGAGAAGTTGAAATTATCATAAAAAGGGAAGCCACTAAGACCTCTATAGATATGTGGGGCTACTTTATTTGTTCTTAACCACACCCAACTAAATTGTCTCTTCACTGGGAGTAAAGCTTCTGTGCAAATGTCAGGAGTAGCTAACCAATGTCTGTTTTTAAATCAGAACCTGTCCACTTCCAACTAGGAAAAGTTATGGGACAATATATATCTTTGCTAATCAAATCTGTCCCAATTTGTCTGATAGGGCAAGTTTTTTTTAAATCAGTGAGGCCCACATATGCTTTTTCCAGAAGGGTAATATGAATTTAGAGCTAGATGACCTAGGGCTAAACCCAATCAGGCGGGAAACACAGCTTTAAAATGTATGGATGTTGTTAAAGCAGAATTCCTTGAAAGGACCAATCAGAGGCTATCAAGGCATATATCTATCCCTAGACACAGGAGCCTCACAGGCAACCCACTTGGGTCCCCCTCACACCCCCACCCCCACTGCAGGGAGTCTGCCTAGTATTCTTTGATTTTTCGAGACAACAAACTCGGACCCGAACACCATCACTTGGTTTCATAAGATCAATAAAAACCATGTTGTATTTATTGGAGCCGAATTTAATCATCTCTGTGGATTATTAAAATGCTATTGTAAAAAATATATAAAACACTAAAGGAAAGTTTCTGTTTAACTGTTATGTTTTGTTCTACTACTGAAGTTTATACTTGTTTTACTTGCAAACTAAAAACCAAAGCAACTACCAAAATGATGAGTAAACAACATTCCAGGAATCGATATCTTTCAGCCCTTGTGTTACAAGAAAATGTAAATTATCTTTATGTTTGTTAATTGTATTTTCTATTCAGAATTTGAATTTTAAGGCAAACTACATTTAAATTCATAGAGAAGAAAAGATCATATAAATAAACTATATGTGAACTACTTATATTAACATAATATGGATCATGAAGAATGTGTGTTTTAGAAAAAAATGATCAGGAGTTTTAATACAGAACATGTTCTAGTAGAACTTTAAGAAAGGTATATAATTTTTATGTAGTATTGATTTCTTTACCATCTGCTAATATCTGAATATAGAGTTTAAATGTGAACTTTATAAATGTTTGCCAAGTGCTTCATTTTGTGGCTCAAGGCAAAACTGCTGATACTTCCTAAGTAAGATTATCTATTCTCTTTTGCCCAAAGATAGCAATTTATATTTTATTAGATCCAAGTTTCATTAAAACTCATTTTGCTGCTTCTTAAATTCAGTAAAATACAATTCCTTCATCTCAATTAACATATAAAAAGTATGATGTGGAATAGTTAAGTGACATTCAAGGACACATGCAACCTAAAGAGAATAAAATTAGAATTCTTTTTGCTTAATTTTTAAATTTGCCGCTATCTTGAACTATTTATAATTAGTAACGTTTTCAAACATAAATTCTTTTTTCCTTTTTTTTTGGATTAATTCTCACCTGAGGATATATTTTTCATTGATTTTTCCAGAGAGAGGAAAGGGGAGACAGAGCGCCTTTGTTCAAGAATTGACCCCTCGGTGCATGGGCCATGCTCTAACCACCACGCCAAACAGGCCAGGGCCTCTATAAGGCATTTGAACTCAATATTTAGGGCAACAGTTCCCCTTTTGTTAAACCTTCCCCCAAATCTTTATTAAAATAGAACAAAATGATGTACTTTTAACATTGAAAAAAGGAAAAAGGAGTATTTTTTAGACTGAGAATTATTTGAAGAGTAGAAAACTTCAAAATTAAAACCAAATTTTCAACTCTTTTTGCAATTTCCTGTGAATTTATAATTATTTCAGGATAAAATGTTTTAAAATGTGAATATAACTTTAAAGTCCTAAATATACTAATGTTAAGAAACCTATTAATGAAAGTTTCTTTAATACTGAAAGAAACAACTCTGTGCTATTCAGAGGCATCAGAAATAGTTTAATTTATATCATATTTTTATTTCTTTTGTGCTAATATTTGTTTTTCTTTTAAATATAATAACCAAACATACCAATATTCTTCTCATTACAGAGAATTTTGTAATAATAACTTTATATTTGCTAGGAATTTTTTAAATATAGAGGCCAAGAAGAGGATATGCAGCTTATGTTATTTTATTGATAATGCATTAAAGTGGCATTTTGAGAGATTTATTCTTCTAAAATAATAGACACTATATTCTTAAAGAGTGGTTCATGAATGTAATCTAGGACTTATTCAATAAGCCTTTTAGAATATAGTAAAATAATAGAAAGACATATCATAACTTTAATGCATGGCAAGTTTCCTCTTTTACATTCTATTTTCCTCATTTTATCTCTAAGCGTCCAGCTATAAATATCTCCAAATGTCCCACTAATTTTATCTGTCTCACTCCAGAAGAAGCTAGTCTTCATTAAAGTGCTCTCTCTGTTGGGCACAATGCCAGGCATATAATCTCCAATAAATATTTTTTATGTGGTTGCTTGAGTTGTTCATATTATTGCAAATAAATTGCATTTATTTTTTAACAATTTCTTCAGGTATAAAATCATTGCTACTTTTATTGTTGTTAAAAAAAAAAGACGTCATGTCTGGCCGGTATGGCTCAGCAGTTGCGCATCAACCCATGCACCAAGAGGTTGTCAGTTCGATTCCCAGTCAGGGGCACATGCCCAGGTTGTGAGCCAAATCCCCAGTGGGGAGCATGTAGGAGGCGGCCAATCGATGTTCTCTCTCATCGATGTCTCTATCTCTCTCTCCCTCTCATTCTCTCACTTCCTCTCTCTCTAAAATCAATAAAGAAAAAAATAAAAGAAGACATCATTACTAATTTTTAGTGTACAGTATAGTAGTTAACTATAAGCACAATGTTGTACAGCAAATCTCTAGAACTTTTTCATCCCGTGTGTCTGAAACTTTGTACCCATTGAACAGCAATTCCCTATTTATACCTCTCCCAAACCCCTGGCCAAAATATCCTCCAGGCTGACATGTAAATTCATCATGGCAGGTGGAATCATGGACGGATTCTAAGAGTTGGGTGAATATTTTTTGATCCATAAGATCAATGTGTCTACCTAAAAATTATTTCTTAAATATAAAGGGAAACAATGAAACTTTACATTGGAAATGTCTAGCATGACCAATATAATAGTGGGTTACACTAACACCATATACCACCTAATGTGACACACTGAAAATACAAATTACTTAGCTATTACTCCTACCAATAATATATAGCTTGGAATAGTCATAGAAAAACAATCAGACCAACCCAACTGTTCTCTATTCTTCAACAATATTGATGTTATACAAGACAAAGGATGAGAAAATATTCCCAGATTAAGGGACACTTAAAAAAAAGTGACAATACATGTAATGAAAGTTCTGGGTTTTGAAATTTAATGCAAAAAAAAAAAATAAATGTTATAGCAGTGGTTCTCAACCTGTGGGTCGCGATCCCTTTGGGGGTCGAACGACCCTTTTACAGGTTGCCTAAGACATAACAGTAGCAAAATTACAGTTATGAAGTAGCAACGAAAATAATTTTATGGTTGGGGGTCACCACAACATGAGGAACTGTATTAAAGGGTCGCGGCATTAGGAAGGTTGAGAACCATATATTAAATATTATTTATTTAATAAATAAAGCGCATTTTGGCAAAAAGAAAAGGGTGTTCAGCAAAATAGTAACATTAATACCTATGGAGTAAAGATAAAGCAAGCATAGAAACATGTTATTTGGTAAAGTTAAGTGAGGAGTATACAGGTGATCAACTGTAGACTTTGACCAACAGGGGTTCAATGTTTCCTCAACTGACCAGAATTTAGACAAACTTCTTGCCCCTAGTCCCTGGTCCTCCCTTTCCTTAGAGCATTTGCTTTAGAAAACATGTAATTTTTTCTGCTATTAGTCAAATTTATTTTTTAATATTTATTTTTATTTTTAATTAAGTTTACTTTTAATGTTATTTTTATTGGTTTCAAGTGTACAGTATAGTGGTTAGACAATCACATACTTTACAAAGTGTCCCCACCCGAAATACCCAGAACCCACCAGGCACCATACAGTTATTGCAATATTGTTGACTATATTCCCCTACGCTGTACTTTACATCCCCATGAATATGTTGTAACAATTGTAAAATTTTTTATTTCCTCTTTCGAGATGTAAATCAATGAGTTTCTCAAGGAACTAGGAGGCAACCCTTTGAAATGTAATTATCAAAGAACATGGAGTTCTAGCTCCCAATCTCTGCAGGAGAGTAAGGTAGGAACTTAACTTCAGTTAGGTCTTGCTCCAAAATGTAAAACTACCTTCTTTCACAAAATAGAAGGGAGTTTATTTTCCTTTGAATAAGGCTAATTAACAAGTACAGATGGCCTGTGGTCCCCACCCCACCACTGTGTCTCTCAAACACTCCTCCACCCTTTGTTTCTTTAGAGTTTCCAGTCAGTCCTGGTCTTTCTCCCTATTGGAATGGGCTAAAATAAAGACTTTCTTGCCTTTTTAACTTGGTCAGGTACAGTATACGCTTTGACAGTTGGAAATTTTTCCAAATTAGTTTAAAATAAGGGAATATGGTGTTTTATTCACAATACCATGTAGAGTATGTTAACGCTCCCCTGACTTTTCCAAAGGTAGCACGTAACGCAGGAGAAATCACTTGCTGTGTTTCATGATCATAATGGAAAAATCTGTTTATGTGCCTTCAGTCATTTTTTGGCAGCTGACAGAGCAGCATCCCAACAGATCTAACAAAAAATCAGAAAAACTAAAACAAAATGAAACAAATCAAAGCAAAGCAAAAAAAACATGCATTCTGACAATTGTTATGTGTTTACATTGTAACTACTCTGAAAAATCAGTCTCTGGCCCATGAGGGAGTTTACTGACTGTTATATATTACAAGTTGTTTTTATTTTTATTTTCCTTCAGTTTGTTTGAAGGCACGTTTTTCCATTTAACACGGCCTTGTGAACTTAGGAATGTTTTCACATTTGATGAATCATTGGTTTTAGGATGTCAAGTGACTTTTTTTTTTTTTTTTTTTTTTTTGCACTGAAATTGTATCTGGAATGAAAAATTACAAGTGTGATGGTTTTTTCACTCATCATTGACATTCAGGAAGATTATTTTAGTTTGGTCTGTAGTTCTATCTATCTGAATCATGAAGTAAAAGGAATTCTCTCTCATTTTTCTCTGAGAAAGCATAGGAAAACTAATTTAAGAGAAATAATATTTTATATTTTAACACTGCATACTAAAATCTGGACTTCGATACCATACATAGTCTGCTTCATCTCAGGTACTAGTCCTTGGAGTAAAAATTTCAAAGAACTGTGAAATTCTGCTTCTGGGTGAGGGATTCTGTGGCAGTAGTGCCCCATCAGGGGACCATGGAGCAATGTAGCTGTCAATCATCTCTAGCTCTGAACAATCAAAACCATTTCACAAAAGCTGAAGTGTTACCAAGTACCCCAGAGCAGTTCAACTATTTAGTTGGTTTTTTCGTTCTTCACTTTCCATATTTGTGCTTCTTTTTTCACCCCATATATTCTCATTTTGTATTTTAACTTTGCCTGAAGCCCTGACCTTGGCTACTCTATATTTCATGATATAATACATGTTTTAAAAAAAATGGCTTCAAGCCAATCTAACACAAATCACCATCTGGGAAGAACTTGTCTTAAAAAATGTTAATGCTATTAAAACATTTTTTTGTGTGTGAAAATGTAGTAATCGACTCCACTGTTCATCAAGAATTTATTGTTCTTTAAGAATCTAATGGTTCTTTATTGATCAGTACTTACCTTTTTCTGCAGCCTAAAAAAATAAATATCTACTTTCTTTTACATAAAATGTCTCTTCCCAGACTAAATTGCAGTAGTGGCCTCTTAAAGGTCATTTCCCTTAAAGGAAAATATAAGAAAATTTGATATGCATTTATAGATAAAGTGTTCTAATAATTTTTTATAATATGATTTAAATATTTCATTTCATTGCAAATTTTATTTCAGTCATGTTTTCAAGCTTTTCAAATAGCGTGCACCTATATGAGTGTGTGTGTGTGTGTGTGTGTGCATGTATAAATAAATTTATATAATGCATTTATTCCCAGTTTTCCCCTACCTCCTTTCTTCTAAAGAAGATTCAAAATCTTTACTTCTTCAAAACTCAACTCCTTTAGAAGCATTCTTTTCAACTCCTATAACATGAGAATAAAATTTGGTTGTGAAAGAACAGAAACCTCTATTATGAAGAGGAGAGAAAGTGTTTGATTTTTAAAGATTTATTCAATCTGAGTTCAGGAAAGACTGCAGAAATAGTAAAAGCCAAATATGTTGGGTTGAGGATGAAGAGTGGGGTGCTGAAGCAATCCAAGTATCAAGAAATGAGGGGAATAAAGTAGAGGGAATGATTAAGAATTAGATTTGTGTGCCTTCCATGGTTATGGAAAAATGAAGGAAAATCTTATTTCTTTTGAATTCCTGTAAAAGAGATAATTGCCAGCAGATGTGAGCATTTGCTTCACAAAGATCTAGATATAGATATTAAATGAGAATGTGAATTTGCTGCATCAACTTATTACCTCTTTAGTACATAAAAGATTCAACCTGGAAGAAGAAAAAACATTTCTTTCACAGTATAAACAAGCTCATACTTTCACAGAGGAAACACTGCAGTGAATATTGGTATTCTGTGGTAGATTTAGTACAAGAAAAGATGATTCTGCCCGGCCAGTGTGGCTCAGTGGTTGAGCGTCGATCCATGCACTAAGAGGTCGCCAGTTCGATTCCTGGTCAGGGCACATGCCCAGGTTGTGGCCCCGATCCTCACTGGCGGGTGTGCAGGAGGCAGCCAATTGATGTTCTCTCTCATTGATGTTTCTATCTCTCTCTCCCTCTCCCTTCCTCTCTCTCTAAATCAATAAAGAAAAGAAAATTTAAAAAAAAAAAGGAAGAAAGAAAAGATGATTCACCAATTTGATTGGAGTCATTATTTTTTTTAAAAAATTTAATTTTCAATTATAATTGACATACAATGTGATATTAGTTTCAGATGTACGACATGGTGAATAGACATTTGTATAACTTAGGAAGTGATCACTCTGAGTCTACTACCCATCTGACACCAGACAGATATTACAATATTATTCACTATATACCCCATGCTGTATTTTTTATATCCCTGTGACTATTCTGTAACTACCAATCTGTACTTAATACCTTCTCCATTTTCACCCATGCCCCACATCCTCTTGCCATCTGGCAAATGATTAGAGGTCATTACTGGTAGTGAAAGAGAGAAGAAAGAGGAGGTGATCCAATCCTCAGACAGACATATTTCAGGGGTGGAGGGGGCAGGCAAACTAACCCCGAACTAGGTGGTATAAGCCCTCATCTTTGTTTTTCTCTGCCTTTTAACTGCTGTGTTTGGATTCCACTAATTTCCATTAGTTTTACATAGTTACTATCCATGTAAATTCTGGAATTTATTTCAACATTTCTACAAAAAAAAAATTCTGCTAAAATATTAATTTGGATTGTAAAAAAACTACATATTGTACTAGCTTTTCACTTGGAGGCTATTAGTCTAAGTTACTTGATGAACCTTGGGCTGTAGCCCTCAGCCGAATGAAGAACTCTGTCAGGTGTTTTGTGTAAGAGGATTTCTAGAGGGTGGGGCAGATGCTGGTTGTTAATGAGCCTCAAATTGTGTTTCTCTGGCCCAGCTGAGTGAGGTTAAATCTCCGAGGGAGGGGCTGCTGCTTCTCCCCAGGGCTCCAGGAAGGGGTTCCCTGAGTAAGATGGCCACTGTCCTTTGTGGCAGTGACTCACCAAAACCGCTCAGTGCCCTTCAAACCAGAGTGTCCCCACACAGTTCCAGTCCAGTCTGCCCTCCCTCTCCCAGAGCCCAAGGTGAGTGGCTGTAGCTAATTTAGTGCTCTGTCCCAGCCCTCTGCGCTGTGGAGCCAGCTTGGGATTTTAACCCCAAGGGAGCTGCTCACAGCTAAAACAGCTGCTGTCCGTGGGCTCCCAGCCCGCCCACTTGCGCCTCCGCAGACCTACCAGGCTCGATTCAGTGTCCTTTTTTCCTGTTTCTGGTTATATGAGTCCTCTCCAGCTGCTTTTCTGTTGCTTTTTCCTGACAATTTGTCTTCATTTTAGTTGTAATTCCAGTTTGGTCCTGGGAGATGGTCTGTGTAGCTTCCATTCACTTCGCTACCATTTGGGAATCCTCAGCACCATATACTTTTAATCTATTTAATATAGATACTTTTAAGAATGTCTTGAATTTGTATTTATCATATATGTTATCTTAATCATATTCATATAATGCTCACCCTCTACATACAAACATACAGCTGGCCTTGACTCCTACCTTGCTTGTCCTATCCACTGGATTTTAAATTGAATTACTAAGGGGATAAGAAGAGTTATAAAGTGAAATAAAGAAGTTGATGCCATGGATTTTAATCATCCCATTTGGCAGATTTTTCTTGCACCAATTTCTTAACAAACCCAGGATCTGTATAGTTAACCTTAGTGTGTTAGATATATTACTTTTATATAAGTATCTAACCCAAGTTAACCTTGACTTTTAAGTAAACTTTGTGTCAGGCTGATTGTCATTATTGTAATTCTCTTTGCTTGTTTTTTTCTAGAAATAGCTAACAATATTATTTACGCTTTTATATCTTTATACTAATGCTATCATTCTAATATACAATGGATTTTTGCATTAAAATAATATTCAACAAAATAATAATAATCCAAATATAGAATATTTTAAGCACTGACCTTTTTAATTAGTGTTGTGTCTTTGCTCCAGGTGGGAAAAGACTTTGTATGTAAAAATAGACCATCGCGTTCTTTATGTGTTCCAGCTTGTGCATTTTGCTTGAAGTTATGTGCTTTAGCTGTCATCAATTATTTTTATTTTTATGTTTGCAGTAAAATAAGCTTTTAGCTATATTTAGCGCTACATCTCCTACCAAGACAATATCTTCTCCTTGTACTCCCTGCAAGGGTCAAATGAACTGAAACCTAAAGAAATTAGCAAACACAGAACTAGTATTTGTCTGTATCTGCCATATAATGCTTCCCCTTTAGAATAGGTCTTTCAGGCTTCTGTAGCTCTTCTTCTTTTTGTAACAATGTCTACTTTTTAAAGTTTGGCCAAGAAAATTGAAAACCACAGTTTATAATTTTCTATAAATACTCAGCCCCCATCCCCATTTGCTAATTCCAAGTGATTAAGTTTTCTAATAAAGCTGTAGTGTATACATTTTATTCCTCAAGCTCTTTTTTCAGGGAAAGCAAGCCTAAGATATAGAGGTTTAGTGTTAATTTCCAAATTTTCTACATGGCAAGGAAAGAGAGCTCAGATTCTCAGCCCAGGATACCAATGATCCTGTGTAGTATTTATACTTGAAATGAACTAACTTAATATCCTGGCCTCCAACACTATAAAACCTCAATTCCACCCTATAACCCAATGTTTTCTGTTATCTCTATGTGTCCAAGGAGGGGAATCTCATACATAATTCACTTTTCAGACCATTATATTCTTGAGCACCTGTGTGGAATCCCATACCTGAATCTCATCACTGTTTAGGCTGATGGTACCAACTTTTATGATGGGTTTTGTCTGCTAACCCATGAAAATGTCTCAGTTTTTCTCTTTCTTGTCATTGCTCTGTTATTGATGTACTTTAATTCTACTTCTACACTAGATGTCGCTGCCATATCCCATGCATGTATGGGTACAGAGACCCATTCCTAAAGCACCAGTTTCTGTGACAAATCTCATAACACTCTGTATAACTGAAATCTCACTTTTACAAATGGCATCATAAATGTCTGCCTCTACATATTATGTCAAACATATCTAGGTCAGATAGGATTTGGTTTACCTGAGAAAGAGGTCAAAGACTAAGTCATATATCTTTAAAAAATATATAGAATTCATCTGCCTCATGTAATAGAGGTCTGAAGGATATATCTCAGGGCCAGTAGTTTCCTCTACCCTGGTGTTCTGCTATCCTCATCCTCAGCAATGCATCTCATAATCCACATAGCCCAAGATGACTCCCTGAATTCAAGCCATCATATCTACATACAAGCCAGCAGAGGAAAAGCCTCGAAGAACTGTTCAGTAGATGTTCACTCAACCTGCCCTCTCATTTTGGGCAGATTATGCTGCCCACCACACTGATGTTGGGCTTTACTAGGCAATTTGCTTTGGTCAATGGAACACAAGAAGATGTGAAGGGCAGGCCTTGGGTGGCCTCTGTTCTGAGCCTGGGCCTCACAATAAATGGACAGGAAGCCAACAAGCCCAATACCCAGTCTAGATCCAAGTCCAGCTCAAGAATAGACACCAGGATGGGCCCAGCACAGACCAGCTGAACTGGAGATCCCTGCCTGTGAAAGATAAATTCTTATTTTTAAATGTCGCTAGGATTTTGAAGTTACTTATTACAGACAGCAGTAGTTGAATAACTCAGAGTATTCTGCCTTCAACACCTTGCACAGATTTTCATCATTCTACATTATATTACTAATACTGCCCAGGAGAATGTTTGTCCATAATCATAAACCCAAACCAGTCCCTTAAGTTCTGGCCCACAAGCCAAGCCTGAGATGATTCAACTCAATAATTTCAGAATCACCATCTACCAGAAATTTTAACTTCTTAACCCATTTTTGCTGCAGAAGAAACTAGAGAGACCAGAAAATATATTATAAGTGCCCAGTTTCCTTTTCTGTGCTTTCATTTTCACTGCCCCAATTTTTTACCTTACCTCTTTTTGTCCAACTTTTTCAAATTTCTCTCTGGAGACTCTCAGGTTCTAAAAACAAAACAGCCCTACAACTAGAACATCCTTTTTGTATTGTTGTGGCTGTTGCTGTGCCCCTGGTCAGAAGGCACCACTTTCGTTGACGTCTTCTTTTCCATGGCACAATATGTGTATGTCTACTTGCTACATTATTAATGGATCTCTCTGAGATTAGAGTTGATTATACATATCTTCTTTATATATTTTTCTCTAATTACTACATTGTCTACAATGCAAATGCATTGCATGTTATTGAAAAAAGTTTATTAAATGAACTGGAAAAAATATACAAAAACAGTTTAGCCTTCTTTATTTATTGAGATCATAAAACAGCCATTGAAATTATTTTGCTAGCATTAACAGCCAATTAATTAAGTCTTCAAAAAGCTTTTGCTAAATCTCTCATTGTATTTTAATACTTTTTGATAAAGTAGAAAGCCCAATAGGATCGGTAAAAATCATAAGGATTTTAATTATTAGTATTATCAAATTTGCTGATGGCAAATTGGAAAGCTCATTAAAAATGTTGACCTTTTAAGAGTTAGGAAAAGATCTATTAATTAGAAATTTTTAGTTCTTGACCCATTAATGCTGTCTTTATAAATACATTGGGAAATATTCATTTAATACTTCAGCAGTTTTATTATCCTTGCTATCTCATTTCTTATTTCATGCTGAAGAGCTCTAATTTCTTCCTTGATTAAACTTTTGCTGTAATAATAATGAAAAATTATTTTAGTTATATAAATCTTTATCCATAAGGATTTGATATCTTTTTTATTTTGAGCTTTATTGTCCTTTTAGTTCACAACATCATGTTATTTCCATATCTTAGTTCAATATTATTTTCTTTTCCTAAAATAGGAATTAACATCTTTTTGCTTACTTTTTGTATAGTTAGTGCAGTTCATTTATTAATTTTTTCATTAAAATGATAAATGCAATCATTCATTGATTTAGTTGCTCATTTATAAGTATTTATGGGGATATGCAGAATCAGAGATCTAAATCATATATTTGAGTGTTACTCTATTGTTTAATAATATCATGGAATTTTCTCTGTATATCCACATGGCTATGTCTTTCTTTTTATAGTACATCTTATTTTGTGTCAAATGTTATAAAAGTAGATCTCCATCTATAAGTCTTTAGAAACATAGAAGATTCTCACATCATTTATCTAGAAGAACACAGAAACCTCAGAGCCCATGCAAAATGAAAGAAGGCCAATATGGTTGGAGACTGATTATTAATGAAAAAAAAAAAATTCAAGGATATTAGAAAGATAAAACCTAGATGTTCAGAGTCAAACATGTCACAACACAGAATCTAGAAGAAGAAAATAAATTAGGGTAATTCAGTTCTACTATTTCCTGGTTCTTTCACTTGTCCTCACCACACACCACCCCACCATTATCCCCAGTCCTCTATATTCATTGTACAAAGAGGTTTCTTATTAAAAAACAAACCTGAATATGATTTAATCCACCTTCAAACTGCTAGGTTGGCTTCTCCGACCTCACATGCTAAGTAGCAACATTAATACCATGGGCCAAAGGTTTTGGTAGGTCTTCCTTATGCCATGCCACACAACTATTCTTCTGTCTCTTTATAATTTAGACCCAGTGCACTTCTATCTATATTTTAACATGACATACTCTGTAGACTCAATTACTATCCATGATTAAATTTTTCTACTTAATTTATATTAATTTACAAACTCTGAGCTTAAAAGTCACTATCTTAGTTAACATGAGAGCAGGTAAGTATGCAAAAATATTCTCATATCAGTTTTATACTGAAACATTAAAGTTATGATATAATTTAACATTATAATTAATAAGAACAGCATACTAATAATGACAATAACAATAGGTATCATTTAGAGAGCAGTGTCTGTATGTCAGGCACTCTTTTAGGTGTTTGACATGGATAATCTCACTGACCTTCATAAAAATCCACGAGATATCTATATAGGTATCCTCATATTTTACAAATACAGAAATTGAGACTTAAAGATAATAATCGACACGCCCAAGGTCACACAATTAACAAGTGATAAAGCAAAGATTTAAATAGCTGGACCTTAGGGCCCATGTGATCCACCATCATGTAGCCTGAGAATCTGGGTCTACTGCAACGTAAACAACGAGAGAGCATGAAATGTATCATGACATGCTTCAAACTAACATAAAATTATTGACACTTCCAGAGCTAAAATTCACTGTAAATATTTTTTAGATCACCTTATACTTCTAAATGTATTTTCTGATTTTAATTAGATAATCTTTTATACTGCAGATTTATCATCATCATTGTGTTCTGGAACTAGGAAAAATCATGTCAACTTACATCTGAGAAAAGACATTCAATTAGAATAACAATATGCTCAGCTTTTCTTTTGATATTTCTTGTTTAATATGAAAACAAATTGCAATTTCCTTTATCTCTTATATGTCTATTCCTGTTTAGTCTCCAAATTAAAAGTTAATTAAAAATAGTTTAAAACATTTTATCAAGAAAATATTTGGTATGGCAAATATTTGGTTGTTGCTAGTATTCAAAGTGTGCAATACTGAATATAGTGTTATGGTAGAGCAAAATGATGTTCATTAATAATCAAATGTTTATTGCTAACCTTCTATGCCTCAGAGGCCATGCAAAATGGAAGAAGGCCAATATGGTTGGAAACTGATTATTAATGAAAAAAAAAAAATTCAAGGATATTAGAAAGATAAAACCTAGATGTTCAGAGTCAAACATGTCACATGAATTGTATTCAATGTCTAAAAAATATATAGCACATAAATTCAAAGATAAAGATTAGATAGATATAGAGATAGAAAGACGGAGTATATAATTTGTTATATACATATATTTGGATGCCAGTTCCATTAGGCTTTTACTTCTAATAGAATATAACAATATCTGCACTTAGCCTGTATTTTTTGTGTCTTCCCATTACAATTATAGTTCACATATATCAATGTGAATTTTTAGCTGTTTTTATATATAATTGAAATAACCAGCGATCTGATAATGCTTCTCTACATTATGGAGGTGGGAAGAGAGAGAGACAGAAACATCAATGAGAAACATCAATTGGCTGACTCCTGCACGCCCCCTACTGGGGATTGAGTCTACAACTCAGGTATGTGCCCTGACTGGGAATCCAACTTGTGACTTCTTGGGGCATGGGATGATGCTCAACCACTGAGCCACACCAGCCAGGCAGTTATACATCATTTTATAAATTTAATATTTTCAGTGTAATCTGTGTCAAATTAAGTATTAATATGTCAAAAATCATAACCATAATATAAGAGGTGTTGAAAAGCTATAAACTCTTTGTTTAAATTAATAATTTGATGTTACTAAAATTTTATTTTTAAATCTTGTTTCGACATTTTAAAATATAAAGGAGTCTTTTTTTAACATTTCTGTTTTAATGATTTTAATGTTTAGTGTGTGAATAATTATATCATACCACACATGGCTATATAAGAACTGAAGAATAATACTTCTCATTCAGATTAGTTTATGTAATTGTATAGAGTGAATAGGTAATTATGTAATGCAACAGCCTAGCCCTACAAAGAAAGTAGTATTAAACAATAGAAAAAGCATTTTGCTTTTTCTTGCCCCGTTTACTCTTTTTGTACTTAATCACCTACTTCTAAATTTCCTTGCACTATATTAAGACAGTCCCCTGTAAGAAGTACTACTGCTCTCTTTCCAAAGCCTCAGTATATGTGCCATGGACACTAATGCCTATTGCTCCCCAAATTTGTGTCCTTCCAGTTTGATATGGCTAACACTGCTGTACCAGGCTGCTGAAACTTGTGGCATTAAGAGATACTGTTCTCCAAGATGTAGCTGACCATAGGCACAGCCTCGGCAAGCACTGCCTCTAGGGATGGCAGGCCTGGAGTGTTCTTATCTAACACTGATGAAACCTGGCACCCGTTTGCCAACTTGACACAGTTCTTTGGAACCACAGTGTGCAGAGGCCATCCTTTTCTTGGAATTAATAAGAGGAAATCCCACTTTTCCTTATGTATGTTTCGCTATGACCTTGTTCTCAAAGCAATTCTATATTTTAATCTTAAATTTTTCAAACTTTTTTTTTTCCAATTTTTGGTGATTTTTCATAGATCCTCTAACCCTTTAGTTCATCACTATGCTAGATAAAGGTCCACCAAGGCTTGTCTTGAGAGCAATCTTAGTGACACATTGCCATATTTTAACATGTCTCTTCCCTCTGATGATCAAGCTAATGTTATTGAAAAAGTTGATATGTCTTATTCTCTTTGCGCCAAAGATAAGTTATTACTTAGGAAAATTTCCCTGAAAGATTAGATATTTAATATATATCCCCATTAATTCTTCATCTGTTCTTTTTTTTTTTAAAAAGTGTAAATAGCCCTGGCCGGTTTGGCTCAGCGGTTAGAGCGTCGGACTGCGGTACAGAGAGACCCGGGTTCGGTTTCCGCTAAGGGCAAGTACCTCGGTTGCAGTTTGTCCCCGACCCTGGTTGGTTGTACGGGTGGCAGCCACTCGATGTGTCCCTTTCACGTCGATGTTTCTCTCTCTCTCTCTCTCTTCCTCTCTCTCCCTCCCACTCTATCTGAACAAAAAATGAAAAAATGTCCTCAGGTGAGGATAAAAAAAAAAAAGTGTAAATATTAGTATTAGTGACTATAAATAAATAAATAAACAAAATAAAAGCTCTAGTTAATATTGAGATTCTGCTGAAATGATTGACCATGAAACAACTAAAGAATGAATATTTCTAATTTATTCAGTTTTTCTTCATTAACCCATCATTGTTTTTAAGCAAATATGAAGTACTTATTTTGGTTAATCCAGGCCTGGGATTTTTTTCCAGGTAATTTTGAGAAAGGAAAACATAAAAGACAGTTGAATATTATCAAAAGATTTTTTTTCAAATAGGCATCTGAAACATCACATTTGTAAAATATGAGGAAATAAATTCAGAATTGTGTTGGAATAAAAAATTCATTGCTTAATAAATAAGACAAAAGAACAGATTTCAGCCCCAAAGAAAAAGGAATAGGAAAATGTGGTTGGGTCTCTATATTAAAACTTGGGCAGTTTCAAATTATATCAAGGTTCAAGACGGGTGTGCAGTCCCAGGAGCTAGCTGATTCGGATTGATGGTCAGTAAGAAAACAAGAGACCAAGTATCACAAGACCTATTATATTTGATGACTACAATGATCACACACATTCACCTAAATAGAAAGGCTCAGAGACCCCACAGAGCATACACACGCAAGACTTGTAATAAAGGCAAGAATATGATAGAGCAAGAGAAAGAGATTTCAGGCAAACATCCAGGACCAAGCCACCCCAGGATCTTCTCATATATTTAAGAACATGCTTTGGCTAAGAGACAAACTGCCAAGATGAGTGTGATGATTGTTAGTTCCAGACATTTCTGACGAAAGCTTCGGCTTAGTTGTATATAATTCTCTGGTCTAACTGCCGGGTGAAAACCATTCATAAATACGCTGGGCCTGGGTATCATATGGGGAGTTTTAGCTCTTAAACAGCACATCATGAGTCATTAATTAGTTAGTTAACCCACTTACTGGGCCAGGTGACACAGCCAGACTCCAAGGACTTCTGAGAGATAAGGACGGATATCTCTCAGTCCAGCTGTAAACAACTCTGGCCTACAGCATAACCCACCCCCTGCAGGTGGCCTTATTAAAGTCACTTGCATTATGACAAAGAGTTGGTGAAGTTATGTCAGCTGCTAAATTCTGTAAGGAATTGCTAGAATTTGGTGATAAAAACCAAATAAGGATACTTTAGGATCAACATAGTAGACTCAAAGGTGCCTGTATTTTTTATATAGGCATATCGTCATAGATAGATTCCCAGAAGGCCAGCAAGAGTGACAGGAAGCTCATTCTAACTTGCATCCTCAAAGCTTATTAAAACTCCCTAATCATTTTTCTTAGTCCACTGAGGCTGCTCTAACAGAAGTACCATAGACTAGATGACTTATAAACAGCAGAAATGTATTTCTCACAGTTCTGGAGTCTGGTGCCAAGCCGATTAAGTGTCTGGTGAAATCCCACTTTATGGTTCATAAATTGTGCTTTTTTTTTTTTTTTTTTTTTGCTGTGTTCTCATACGGTGAAAGGGGTATGGATCCCTGTGGGGTCTCTTTTGTGAAGTCACTAATTCCAATCATGAGGGCTTTACCCTCATGACCTAATCACCCCCCAAAGGGCCCACCTCCTACCTTCCCCTTGGGGATTAAGATTTCAACATTGAATTTGGGGAGGTAAACTTGTGACACAAATATTCAGTCCATAGCATCCTCCATTCAGAAATTGAATGTCACCTCTTTATAGTTATTTTTGTAAATCCAATAAAAAAATCTCCTGTTCACAAAAAATGCATGCATTTGAGTTAGAAAATATTAAACTATTTCTGAACAGTTGTTTTTTGGAGAACCACTAATATTAAATTATGTGTTCTCAATAAACTACTTTGTAATTTTAAAATTACATTTGTACTTGTCATGTTATTAATTTAGGAAGCAAAACCCCGCGATCTTGGAAGTTAAGTAGTAAAAACATTGTTTTATGTTTGGTTACTTAAAGCATGAGCTAGTTCACTGTGGCTTTGACACTTAACTTCAAGTATAAATATCTCTTGTTCATATCATCAATAATGAACTCATAAACAATGTTTGATTTAAATCACAAGAGATTTGACAATATTAATGCCATAAGACTTTTCCAAATGAAGAGTTTCCCATATGTATGTATATATGTTGATTGATAGCCATGAAGTCATTCAAAGCCCAGGGAAAAGCTGAGTGATGTCAAGCAGTTGGCAACTATGCAGATCAATCAAAGTAATACCTCACTGCTCCAGAGACAATGACAGGAACTCGTGTTGAATCTGACAGGTTCACTGACATAAGTTCTAATAAGGCCACATTTCAGGGCAGCCACATTAGGCTGCAAACTGAACTGCTGCTCCCTGCTCGGAGACCTTGAGGAAGAGCCCTGATTCATGCCATTGGATGCTGCACGGACAGGCAATGAGTGGTTACAGCTTACATGAAATGGTGTAGACATGCTTTATACTCCCCATAATCTTCTTTGAACTGCATTTGTCCAAAACATTCCACTATTTCAAACAAATAAAAACAGCCCCAAATACGTATCTTGCAAGATGCTGGATACTCTGCGGGGAATCATGAGGTATAAATCGGTTGTCACTCTCATGAATCTTGGGGAGTTATTTGTGTCCCGGTTCTACCTATCTCTTACAAATTCTAGGGCTTTAGCCCTTGGACCCATAATAGCATTGGATATGCATAATTAGCTATACAACCTAATAAAGTTTCTATGTTCAGATGTGTGATATTGAAAGAAAACGTTATTCAGAATTCAGAGAATAAAGACCCTGGTGTGTAAGTACTGCATAATGAAGGTTAACACTGAGTTCAGCTTTAATTGATGATATTATTGAAAAATGGGGTAATAAAGCAGCAGGACATTTCAGAAAGCAGAAATGAGGGAAAAGTGTGAAAATATGAAAGACCAGGATATGTTATATAATCTAAGAGACACCTGCTCCAGAAGGACTTGTTTATAACCTAGGGCTACAATTTAGAAAATTAGAGAGGAATAGAGTTGGGTTAATTGCATGATGAGAGACTATTAAGGGCCTTGAAATGCAGAAAGAAAATCCCAATCTCAGCCATGCATATAATTTTTTAAAACTGAATATTTTAAAATTGTGACAGGAAGGGAGAGAAAATATTACATTTTCAGTAACATTGATCACTTAGTATTGTGAAAAGCTGACTGGAGATTAAGGAAACAGAAGTTAAGATGACCATGACAAAGCCAGTTTTGCTTCCGGGTGTATTTTAGTCTAAGTAATTATCAGTAGACATGAAAAATATTCAGTACACATAAATGACACTTCAACAGATGACTAGTATCTTATGATTTATTAAATAATGAAAGAATAATGAATGGGCTTTGTTCCTATGTTCTCAAGTGCTTTTTAATCATTAAACGCATATTAGCAAAACTGGAAACTTTTGGAGGGGAAACAACTACGGCGAAATACATTCTTTTTTTATTTTTTTGTCTTTAATTGGATATGCATTTTATTAACTATGACAGTATCTAATGCATTAAAGTATGTGACAATATTAATAGCAACTGCTTTTTTTAAAATTTTTGTTATTTTTTTATTTTTGTTACAGATGTTTCTCCTTTTTCCCCCCCATTGACACCCTCCTCCCTATATCCCCCCCACCCTGTCCCCAGCTTTGTTGTCTATGTCCATCGATTATGCATACATGCATGTCAGTTCTGGGGTTTATCCCTTCCCTTCCCCTCCTCCCCCTCTTCTGATATGGGAGAGCAAAATTGCCAATGATACATCAGATAAGGGGTTAATTTACAAAATACGTAGAGTGCTTATACAACACAACAAAAGGAAGACAAAGAACTCAATTAAAAAATGGGCAGAGGACCTAAATAGACACCTCTCCAAACAGGACATACAAATGGCCAAGAGACATATGAAGAAATGCTCAACGTCACTAATCATCAGAGAGATGCAAATTAAAACAACAATGAGGTATCACCTCACACCTGTCAGAATGGCTGCCATCAACAAATCATCAAACAACAAGTGCTGGCGAGGGTGTGGAGAAAAGGGGACCCTAGTACACTGCTGGTGGGAATGCAGACTGGTGCAGCCACTATGGAAAACAGTATGGTGTTTCCTCAAAAAATTGATCTTCCCGTTTCCACCCAGTCCTCACCCGCCCTTCTCTCTGGTCAACACCACACTGTTGTCTGTGTCTAGGTTATGTATGTATGTTCTTTGGCTAATCCCTTCACCTTTATTTATCCAGTCTCCCCCTCCACCATCCCATCTGACAGCTGTCAGTCTGTTCCATCTATCCATGCCTCTGTTTTTATTTTGTTCTTCAGTTTATTTTGTTTTAGATTCCACATGTAAGTGAGATCATATAATATTTGTCTTTCTCTGACTGACTTATTTTACTTAGCATAGTAATCTCCAGGCCTATCTATGCTGTCAGAAAAGGTAAGATTTCTTTCTTTCTTTCTTTTTTTTTTTTTTTTTTACAGCTGTGTATATTCTGCTGTGTACATGTACCATTGCTTTTTTATCCACTCATCTACTGATAGGCACTTGGGCTGTTTCCAGATTTTGACTATTGTAAGTGACACTGCTGTGAACTTAAGAATGCATATGTTCTTTGAATTGGTGTTTCCGGATGCATTTCCAGATGTAGGATTGCTGGGTCAAAAGGCAGTTCCATTTTTAATTGAGGAAACTCATACTGTTTTCTACAATGACTACACCAGTCTGCATTTCCATCAATAGTGCATGAGGGTTTCTTTTCTCTGCATCCTCTCCAGCACTTGTTGTTTACTGATTTATTGATGGTAGCCATTCTTGCAGGTGTGAGGTGAGTTCATTTCTGGACTCTGTTTTGTTCCATTGATCTATATGCCTGTTCTTATGCCAGCTATAGTTATTTTAAATATTTTAACTTTTATGCTATGGTTAAAATGATTTACTCACCATCATTAAAGTATTAGAGTATTCTGAATTGACTATATACTTACCTTTACCAATATATTTTATATTTTCACATCTTTTTATGTAGCTATTTAGTGTCTTTTATGTCTCTTAAAAGAATTTTCTTTGGCATTTTTTCCAAGGCAGGTCTAATGCTGATTAACACTCTCAGCTTTTGTGTATCTGGGAAAGTCTTTATCTCACCTTCATTTCTGAAGGACAACTTTGTCTATATAGTATTTTTGCCTGTTGTATTTGTTTGTTTATTTGTTTGAGCACTTTGAATAAATCATCCCACTATCTCCTGGACTGCAAAGTTTATTATGAGAAATCTACTGATAGCCTTATGGTAAATCTACTAATAGTATATGGTGAGTTTCCTTTCTTTTGCTGTTTTCAAAATTCTCCCTTTGCCATTAACTTTTGACAATTTGATTATAATGTGTCTTGATGATGACCTCTTTCAGTTCAATCTATTTGGAGTTCTTTTGGATTTATAGATCTGGGTGTTCATTTTACTCCTCATATCTGCCAAGTTTTCTGTTACTATTTCTTTCAATAAGTTTGTTTTCTTTCTCTTTTTGTTTCTCTGCTCTTTCTGGAACTTCCATGATTGTTATGCTATTGTTTGGGGATCTAACTTTAAGAACCATCATTTTAGCCAGGCTGGTGTGGCTCAGTGGTTGAGTGTGGGCCCATGATGCACCAAGAGGTCACCAGTTCGATTCCTGGTCAGGGCACATGCCCAGGTTGTGGGCCCAATCCCCAGTGAGGGACATGCAGGAGGCGGCCAATCAATGTTCTTTCTCATCAATATTTCTATCTCTCGCTCCCTCTCTAAAAATCAATAAAGAAAATATTTTTTTTTTGAAAAGACCATCATTTTAGACCAAAGAGAAATAAACTTCCAGGGCCTAAGAATAGAATTCATTTTCCTAAATAATTAGACTCAGAGAACACAGTGATTCTTCACTCAGATCTAAGATTTTACTAATACGGAAAAAGGAATATGAACTTGGGTATGCATCCAACAATGTGTGTGTGTGTGTGTGTGTGTGTGTGTGCGCGCACATGGTATAGTGAGTTTAATTATCATAATCCATAAATAAGGAAATTACAATTGGGAGTTCATTCTTACTCAATATCTCAGAATTTCTGCCTTTTATAGCTGGAATCAAAAATGACTGAAAAGTAAATTTTTACTTTAATTTCTCCTTGATAACCTCTTTTCAATATATTAATTTGTTAAACACAGATTTATTTAAAAACTACTAGATCAATTGTGCCAGATCCTAGAGTTGAGACAATAGATAAGATAATATATTATATGCCACCAAGGATATCACAGTTCAGAGAGGCCAGGCATAAAACAGGTAGTTTGTCAATGAATGCATGTTAGGTGAAAGAATGTCTGTGCCTGTACTTTAGGGATTCACATAGTCAAAAGGAAAGTCTAACAAAGTTCAATGGGACCTTCAGGAAAGGAGACAGTTGAGCTGAATCAGAAAAGAAAATGGGCATTTATAGCTAATAAAAAACTTATTTCTTTTTTCTTGTCTTACTCTTAATTTTTCCTAATTTCGTTATTTATAGTCTTTAAGTTTTAGCTTTGTTTCTTTTGCAAAACAAAATAAAATGTTTTTTATGGCTTTAAAGTTTTTAATTAAGCTTTGACATGTATACTTTTTCACATGTATAGTTTCCCAAGAGGGAAAAATTATTTACAGATTAAAATTAAGGCTTTATTATATAAAATAAACACCTACTGACAATAGCTATAAAATTCTTTCTTTGATCAACTGGCAAAGTTCTTTCAATACATTTTCCTTTATTAATATGAGTATTTTTAATATCATTGTAATATATAGAAATATTTGTTTACTATAAGAGCAGATTTTAAAAGTCTCATTATTTTAAATTTCTTTCTTTTTCTTTTTGGTCCTCACCCGAAGACATTTTTGCATTCATCTTCAGATAGAGTGAGGGGGAGAGAAGGAGAAAGAGAGAGAGAGATCGATGTGAGAGAGACACATCAACTGGCTGCCACCCACACGACCCCAACCGGGGCCGGGGACAAACTGCAACCAAGGTACGTGCCCTTAGTGGGAACCGAACCTGGGTCTCTCTGAACCGCGGGCCGACGCTCTAACCCCTGAGCCAAACCGGCCAGGGCTCATTATTTTTCATTGTGAAGATAGAAATGAGTCAATGTATCACAAATCCACAGTTGTTCATGTAGGAAAGGAAGAATCTTTTATTTCTCTACCCTCCTGGATTCTGTGGATTGGGCCCAGTGGATTATACTAACAAAAGATTAGCAAAAGAAAAAGAAAAAAAAAGTTTATAAACATGAGCATTATTATACCCACACTCAGCAATGCTTAGAACTTGGGTTTACATAACAATTTAACAAAAGAACAATACATATTTAGAGAAGTGACAAGACGAAGAAAAATAATTTTGAGCTTCTGAAGGTGGCAAATTGTGGGAGTGTAAATAGATGGGAAAACAAATGGTAGCTAGGGTTAGTTTGACAAGGTTTGTTATATAGACTCTTCTGATGCTGTTCCTCAGATAATAAGGATCTAGAGTTGTCTCCAATGATTGACTTCTGACCTTCCTGGTAGAGAGAGGAGGAGGGGCATTTTAATAAATGTATGTCTTTCAGGCAAATAGTGGGAGGACAGGGAGCTTTTCTTATATTTGCTTAAGCTCAAAATAATACTTCTGCCAAAATGAAATATTTTAGGGTAACGTATTCTGCTCTTATTCATTTGAAACTACACAATAACTTGTAAAACCAGTTAGACAATTGAAAATAAACTTTTATTATACATACCCTTCCAAATGTAAGGAATAAATTGATATTTCTGTATGTTGTATAATACCTGGAACAATTAACTCCCTTGTTCATAATCATGTTCATTCATGTAACCTATTTCGAAGTAAACAGTATTAATGTCAAAACAACATATACGTTTAAAAAATATATATTAAGGAAAGAAAGAAAAATTTTTCCCCAGGGTATATAACTCAATTATTTATAAAACCTTTGCTTCAAAGTATCTAGCACTCTTAGAAGGCCTTTTTTACTCTCTTTGTTTGAAGTGAGAGCTAGAAATAAAATCAATAAGATTACTCCTTTTTACATTGTTCTTGGAAGTGGTAAACAACTCTGCCCACTTCTCAGACTTAATGAAAACTCTGGTGCTAGGATAGTATGGATGAGCCAGAAGTGTCATAAAATAGTCAAGTTTGAGTCATGAACGTCTAAGGAATGTTCTTACATTTGTAGTCTCTATTCACAACTTACTATTGTATAACTTTATTTTAGAATGATGGAAATTTTATAAATATTCACCCAAAAGACTAAAGGGTCTTCTAGGCATGAACAGCTTATGCAATTTACATAGCTGCTATGGGTATCTTTTGATAGCTAGGAGAGAAAGGGATATTCAGAGCTATCCTAGTAGTTTCAATAAATAACATTCCAAAGAATGCACAAAAGTTTAAAAATTAATAAATCAAGTGCTAGAAATATGTCTGCACCTTAAATATAATTTGACAGAAAGGAGACTCTACTATTAATTAGTATAGAGTATCTCTAAATTCAAAATAAAAATACAGAACTTAGATCTTAAGGAGAAAAATGATATTCCCCAATTAGCAAGATCCAAGTGAATGTATAGCTTCATCATTTTATTTTAGTATGAACTCTCCTTAGCAGATATATATTCTGACATTAGAGATGGAGGCATTCAGCACTTTTGACAGCCAGAGGTCATTAAATGTTATATTCCTTTCACCTGGTGTCATCATCCTCAAACAAACTTCTGATTAACATGTATCTTAAGACATCTGTTTCCTATAAGGAAGAAACGTGCTGGTTATCCTCTTGGATTGTATACTGCTGATGACAATTCAGTAAAATGATATATTATAATATCAGTTAATAAGTTTTATCCAATTCTTAAGAGACTGGACCTATATTACTGGTGTCATAACAGTAAGCTGAAAGTCACACTATAAACAGTGATGACTATCTTTATGTCAAGTTAGGCTGTTCATCAAACTTCTGCCAGGCAAAAACATTTAAACTTGCAGTCTTCGCCAAATCACATTCTTTACAAAGTGGACACATTGAAAACAAGCTTTAGTATATATTATTTCAGTCAACAACACTCATCTCAAATGCTTCATTTCTTCAGAGAGCCAACACATAAACTCATGCACACAAATTGCATCATCCCTACATGAGGGACAGAGCTGTTCATTATCAAAGTCATTCCACAAAAATAAATGCAAGTGGCAGATAACCTGAGCTTCATTATAGAAAATGCTCTAGAATAGTAGAAAACAGGGAGTTCAACCTTACTAGATGTCTCAGATTGCCTTAGTTCTGCCATAAATATAAGCATGCATAGAATAAATGGCAGCATGATTTCAAGAACTGAAAAGGGGCAAAGATTTTATCCTACTTCAAGGTAACAAGTTGGCTTATCACACTTCCATACGCTCTGGCTGAAGACACAAGATTCCTTGGTCAGACACAATGGCTTTCTTATTCATGGCCCAGCAGGCAGCATGAGTTTTATGTTCCTGATGGCTTCTCTGGTCTCCACATCCCCCCAGGCAATGCAAAGCACCTCAGATAGATGTTGCATACACAATATGTTTGCATGACTGATAAACAGTGCTAGTTTAGAAAATCTCAGTCTTTCAGTGCAGCTGCTAACAAACATACCTGACATTTGCCCCAAGAAGACATTTTCTTTTTTATGCTGCAGAGGAAAAAAAAATCAATCCTTGACCCTGGAGAGAAGGCACATTTCTATCCTATGTAATACAACAAATGTTATCAATGATATCCATGACACTATTCAGAAAAAAAGCAGTAACACAAAAGATCCATTGATACTTTTCTTTCTATTCATGGACTGTGCTCGCTGACCTTTACCATTGTGTAGATACGCAATTCAAGAGGATCAATAAAAATAAAGATTTCATAGAGAAACTTTATGTCTAATGATATTTTTGCCTTGGTGATTCAAAAACAATTTTTCTGTTCTAAGTTTTAAATTTTTTTATGTAATTTGGCAAAGATATCTGTTTTCTTCTTGCAAAAATATTTAGAAATAGAAAGTTCAAATTCATATATTCTTTATTAGCTCTTTATATCATATGTGTCAATAGCTAATTCCACGCCCCTTAATACTTATAAAAACTAAAAACAAAAATACTAAATCATTACATCCAAAGCATTAATTATTAGCAAAGAGAAATAACTCCATTATTTGTCAAAGGGGTTCCCTTACATATTCCTGCATCTAAAGTGTTACTTAATTTTAGTTGTTTTAAAGATCTCCTATGTCTGAGCATGGCTTCATCTTCCAGGGTTATTGGACCTTGATCCATCCATTTCCCACACAAATATACAAGAACATATTTAAAATGTGGATGCTGTTGGATTGCAGTGGTAATTTTGAGTCAGCTAAAATGCAGTGGTATTTTTTATCATCTGTTACTGCATCACTTCTGTTCTTCCCAATCTCTTTTTTTCTCTATTTCAAATAACTACATTTTATAGTCATACTTATTAGTGTTCACTGCTTTAAAATCCAAGCTTTTAAATGTCAGGGCCCATAAAACTTGCTTTAAAAGACCCAGCTCAATAAATATATGTCAGTTTCATTAAATTCAACTAGATGATGGTAAAATTTCTAAATACAGTTATTTGTAATAATCTGAGCACTTGGCTAGCAGGAAGGCGAACATATTATATTTGACTTTTGATGTCAGGTCAAATTTGGACAATGTTTCGTTCCACAATAAGAACAGTACAAGTTATTGTCCTTTCAGTTCAGTGAGAACATTAGATCGATCTTACTAATGTTAAATTAACTGTCCTATTATACAGTGATAGACTGTTGTTTCCATATAGACTTCAGGAGCCTTGCTGGCTGAAAGCTCAGCATGAGAGAAGATGTTTGGTAATACTGATCACTGCCTGTCAGTAGATAATTCAAGAAGAATGATAGCCAATGATTACATTTAAAAAGTGTAGGTGTTATAACAGTCAATAATAAAGAACTGCAAGGAGAAATATACTTTATAGTGAATGCAGTGCTTATCACAATTGAATTTCAAATTTCAGTATTTGGGGAAATTTTTATGGAGGAGAAATAAGTCTCCCCAATAGATTAGAAAGCTGGGGAAGCTCAATGCATTAAGATTATCAAATGGAAATATAGCTTGCCCATCTTTGGAGTTGAGGGATTAACTGGTAGCATGTAGTTATAAATGATGGTAGCCGACAGATCCTTTGGAACAGAAATGGAAATCATAAAAGAGAAACCCTGTCTATGACCAACAGTTTCCATTATTCCATGTCTCTGATGTCCTAGTCTGCTGACCAGTCTCTTCCACAGCCTTTTATCCTAGCACTATGGAGATAACCTCTGAAAAAAATTTTTAAGTATCTTTTCTTTGCTTTTAACTTCCCATAACTCACTTTAGTATTTAATCAAATTGACCACATTTAAGTCGTTTTCTTTTCTTTGACTTCTTGGCTTACAGATTTACCCACATTTTTCCTTCTCTCTGATGTCCACCAAAATCATCTTTCTAATTGTGTCACTTTAACAATTTTTGAAACAAACTCTTTTAAAAATGTTTTTAATGTATTTTGGCTAGATAATATATTTATGTATACTTAACACATTAAAAAGTTAAATGACAAAAAATCTTTAAAAGCTTGGATTTTAAAGCAGTGAACACTAATAAGTATGACTATAAAATGCAGTTATTTGAAATAGAGAAAAGAAGAGATTGGGAAGAACAGAAGTGATGCAGTAACAAATGATAAAAAGCTTTTGAATCTGTGTTTTTCACACCAGTGAAACAGTAACCTACTTTAATAGCTTCCTTTATCCATCTAGAGTTTCCATATAAATATATAAGAAACATATTTTATGTGTCCTTCTATGCAAAATAACAGATTAAATAAAAGTTCTGAACACAAATTACGCTGAAAGCAGTGCTTTAGTTCACAGAGAGTGTATGTGCATTATACACACAATATATATGATGTATACATACCTATACCTATATATGAGATATACATTGCACAATATATAATATATATACATTTAACAGATAATATATAACATACACATACGTGTATATAAAACACATATAGTACATTTAACACATATGTAGCAAAACAGAAATATACAGGGGTAGGCAAAAAATATCCTGTGAGTACAGGAAACACAGAGTTTATTCTTGTATTATTATTTGTTAGTTATTACATTATTTTCCATTCGAACAACTGTAACCTCCTTTTGCCCACCCCTGTCTTTTCTCCCAGTTTGTGCAGCTAGAAGCCCAAGATCAAGGTGCCAGGAGGACTGGTGTGGGCTGAGACCGCTCTTCTGTGATCGCATGTAGCCACTTTCTCCCTGCATCCTCACATGGTTTTTCTTCTGTGTGCACACAGAGACGTCACTGGTGTCTCTTCCTCCTTCTATTAGGGTATCAGCCCTATCAGATTAAGACCCCACCTTTATGACCTCCTTTAACCTTAATTATTTCCTTGAAGGCCCATCTCCAAATCCAATCACTTTGGAGTAGACGACCTTGGTGGTGGAGGGAATTCAGTCCGCAACATCAGGCAAAAGCATTAAGGGTTGAGGTGTGGCATATTTTTCTGTGCCTTGCAAAACACTGTTTACAGAGAAATTGATACCTGGGAATTTAGTAGATTCAGCAGTGGAAAATGGAAAAAATTAACAGATGACCTGAGTTTGAAATACAGCTTTAACTGTTTCTTTTTGTTTTACATGAGACCTTATATAAATTAAGCATTGCTTGGCATATACTGAATAATCTCAACTTTTAAAATTTTATATTTTTTGAGGAAATGTCCCTCTGGTTTATTAGCGCTTCTGTAGAAAAGCTCATGGAAAATCAATCATCTACCACTGAAAGCCCTGATACTATTTTGAAATATATCAGTCAACTTTTTCTAATAATTGTGAACAAAGAAGTCACCTTTGTTTTTTGTTGCTGTTGTTGTTGTGTGTTTGCTTGTTTGGCAGTTGTATTGTATACGGTATGCTCTTAAAATAACAATAGAAGTGTTTCCCTTTCCCTACTCAAGTAGATGAGACACCAAACTGAATATGAAATGTGATCAATTTCCCCTTTGCTCTACTTTTTCTACTAAATTTGTCAGTTAAATCAAAACAAACAAATAGATGTTTTAGTAATAATTTTATGAGTGCTTTTGTAAAATCTGATAAAAATTTGGCAACAAATCATGAGACAAATAATGAGACAAGCAGATGCAAACAACAGCAAAAGCAATCAACATTGGTTCTATTTTTTTTTGCATGATGGTTTCTGGTGGCTTGGTTGTAGTTCCTCAGGAAGACAATTTAGAGAAATCAGCATACTATTTATTTTCTGTATCTTTTCAGTGACTGGAGAGATTGTTAAAACTGTAAGTGACAATGAAATCAATCTGCATATATTACAAACCAATCAATTCTTGTATTTTATTTATTTTCAAATTTAGTACTGTGTGAAAACTAATGCGATAAACTTACTGTATTGGAAAAAATATGAATACTTAAAAGGTGTACCATATTTTAAGAAATAACTCAGTGAATCATGTAAGTAAAATTAGTATTTATTGTTACAACGTTATACATACTATGGGTGTATAATACTGGTAGTCTTAGTTTTAGTATTAATTGCCTCTATTTTACTTAATTTACTGTTGGAGACATTTAAATGTCTTTGTCTGCATTTGTAATTGGCTGTAAAGCTACATCATTTTTTTTCTTTTCCAATACTGTTGCTCTTGATGTGTTATGATTCTTAAGACTCTTACTCATAAAAAGAAACATTTAAGATAAATTAAATATTGATGTTCACAGTTGTATTGTAAATGTTTCATGGGCTTATACCAAATAATAATACCAAGTATCTCTTTGCTGATGAAAATTGTTTTTCTTCTCACCATATAGGGAAAACAGACCAATAATTTTAACACTATCTGATATTGTATGTTATTTGTTTTTCTCCCAAAATAAGTGGTTGGGTACTACAAAAACATTGTTGAGCCTGGCCAGTGTGGTTCAGTGGATTGAGCATTGTCCCATGGACTGAGAGGTCCCAGTTTGATTCCTGGTCAGGGCACATGCCCAGGTTTCGGGCTCCATCCCCAGTAGGGGGCATGCGGGAGGCAGCCAATGGATGTTTCTCACGTTGATGTTTCTATCTCTCTCTCTCCCGTCCTCTCTCTCTAAAAAATCAATAAAAACATATGAACAAAAAAAAGAAAGCATTCTTGATAGAGTAAGTTGTTCCTCAGACAGTTCAATATTTTCTGATTTTAAACAAACCTTGATGCCCCTTAAAGTATGGCAATATCCATTCGAAAATGATTGTAATATTTTATGAATGAGGAAAAATGGACATTTTTATTCAGCAAGGTTCTCTTTCTCACTATAAAACAAAAAATTTAAATTTCACTTAAGGACACAAAGGGTTTTATTGAAATTTTGGGATTGACAATGTCTTAGTCCATTAAGGCTACTATAACAGAATACTATAGATTAGGTAATAAAAAACAACAACAGAAATTCATTCTAGAGGCTGGAAAGTCAAAGATCAAGGCACAGGCTGATCCGGTATTCAGTGAGGGCCCTCTTCCTGGTTCACAGATGGCCATCTTTTGCTGTGTCCCTGTATGGCAGAAAATTCAAGGAAGTTCTATGAGATCTCTATTGTAAGGATACTGATCCCATTCATAAGGGCTCCACCTAATCACCTCCCAAAGCCCCCATCTCAAAATACCATCACTTGGGGGGTTTAAACATATGCACTTTGGGAGGACACAAGCATATAAATAAAATGTTGTGTATTCCATAACACACTATCTTCAATTTGGTACTTTAGGATTTGTCTTTTAAAAGAACATATTACCCATTTTTTTAAATAGCTCTCCAAAGTACATTTTGGAAAATTCTCTATTAGTATTTAATTGGCTTTGCCAGGGTAGTAGCATGGAATCCTTGAAAACAATCCATTAATTATCTCACCTATCTTATACATTTTGTTCTATATTAGAAGTTGTTAAAGTCATTGTGACAGTTGACAATGGTTATATTCACAGCTGCCACAATTTATATATCTTGCTAATTGGTGTAATATCAGAAGACTCTCCATGGGGGTGGCAGAAGGAGAAGTGAGTTAGAAGACAAAAGAAATAAAAGGGTCGGCACAGGTTTCAGGGCAAATGCCACTGGAATATCTCCAAGGCTTAGAGACCGGTGAATACATTGAAGTACATATATTTATGACTGTATGTGTTCCTTGTGCTTGACTTCGACATAAGGGGAAGCCATGAGGGTACGATATCCACCTGTGCTTGTAGAGGAGTTTGGACCACAGGGATGGAAACTTGAAATTATGAGACCAGGTTTCATCTAGGACAGCTGGAACATTGACCTCTCTTCACATCCAAAGAGAGAAGGATAAAGACCTTTAAACAGATCCTCTGTGTGGGAGTGGAAGGTCTTTTGGTTCTATGAACCTTGGAATATAAACAAATGTCTCCAGGAGAGTTTAAAGACACCTAATGATTTATTATCCTCAGTATGCACAACCCAGTAGCTGAGTGCGTTTCTGGGTAATAACTTCAAGTCCCAAAGGAAGGGCTCAGAAGGCCAAAGGAGACCTGAATATGTGTATTGAGACCAGGAAGCTTCAGTTAATTTCTGCAACAGACAGCTTGTGTGATTATATTCAACAGAACCCTAGAGAGGTTGCAAATTCTTTCTGAATCTGTCATCTTCATTATTTCTGAAGTTGAGCTACATCAACAACTCCACCAGAGGTCTATTTATGAACAGAGGAAAGTAGTTCTTTATGTGTAAAATCTCAGTATGAATACAAAGAAAAATAGCAACCTATATATGTCAGGACAGGATATCTACAATTCATGGAAAATAAAACAGAATTACTGAAGGAAACAGATAACCCCTTATGTCCTGGAGCTAAAATCAAAATTTGAATTAAATGTTCAGTAGATGAATTAAAGGTAGGTAATCTTGTAACCCATATTATATAAACTTGGAAAATATAAATGCAAGACACACCGCAAACCCACAACAAAAATATAGGCATGGAAATCACGAGGGAAAACACAATACTCTTTGAGCTATCCAAGAAAGCTAATATAAAAAATAGGGTCTTCCCAATAAGAAAGAAAGGAGACATTTAGGGGAAGAAAAAAAAGTACCAGAAAATGTATTAAGCTGAGGATAAGTCTGAGTTTGCAGATCAGATGGAATCATCCAAGACCCAGTCTGGGCTAATAAGCAGAGTCATACAGCTGTGTATATCCTGATATTTAAATATTTAAAAATGTTTTTATTGATTTTTTTAGAGGAAGAGGAAGAAAGAGAGAGATGAAAACATCGATGTGAGAGAGAAATATTGATCGGCTGCCTCCTGCATGCCCCCCACTGGGGATTGAGCCTGCAACCCAGGCATGTGCCCTGACTAGGAATCGAATCGGGACCTCTCAGTCCATGGGACGATGCTCAATCCACTGAGCCACACAAGCCAGGCTATCATGATATTTAAATAAAAAGTAAGACAAATAATAAATGATCATTTCAAATTACTATTTTCAGGTAGAGAGAAAACTGAGAAAAGATAGAAAACATTGTTTTACAGAAAGATATTACCAAATATTTCAGGTCTAGAAAGTTGAAAATTATGCACAATGCCACAGGAAAGAAAACAAGAGGGGAAAACCTCAACTAATTTTGTAAAACTGGTTTAAGACTGTTATCAAAACCAGTTAAAGACTGCATGAGTAAAAAAAAGTCAATGTCTCTGTCGTTTAAGACCATTGATGCAAAAATTCTATCTCAGATAAAAATGAGAATTGGTTATGACCCAGATCGGGAATTTTAGGAATAAGATGTTAATACAATATTACAAAAGTATTTAATTAATATGGTACACAACAAGCAAAAGCCATATGACTATCTTAATAAATGCAAAAAAAAAGCATTCTATAACATCCAACATCCATTTATGATTTAAAAAGTATAAAATAAATCAGTGTTAGTTCAGTAACCGAAATCTCTAAATCAAAAACAAAGCATCTCCCAAATCCAACAGCAAACATCACATTGAACACTGAAGTATTGAATCCACTGCTGTTATGATTAGGTGCAAGACAAGAATACCTACTATCACCACTTCTACTCAGTATCCTTCTGCAATGATTTTATATTGTTGTAGTAATACCTGAAAAAAATATATGTAAGTTTCTAACTTAGACAATTAAACAAGATGTGATTTAGGGACACAATGGGAGCTCTAATGAAATAAAATAGTGTGATCAGCACAATCAGTGTAAGGGCTGTCCTGGGAGAAAGGGGAGGAGGGGGATAGGATGATACAATCAAGACAGGGCATTTCAGACATGACATTACTCTGTGTTTTAAATTGGATGGTGAGTACACTGGTCTGATTTTATTGTTGCTGTTTAAACTGCACATAGAAATTAGCTGTACATTTCTGTGAATAATATATCCCATAAGAAAATTCTACACTGGACAAAGAGGCAAAAGTATATGAGTTTAAGGTCGCTCTATGACTTATTCAGGGCTTTCTTCCACTGAATTACATGGCTTATAAATTATTGCAATTCCAGGCATTTTCACTCACTACAATATTTCATTCAGACAAAACCTTAACAAAATAACCCAACTTCCAATACAGAAAAGCACCTTCCCTTATGTATTATCCAGCACCTGGGTATGGTAGGTCTGACAATAAGATTTGAACTAAATCATTGCAGGTCACACTTTGGGAATGTTGTCTGGATCACTATAAATTCAGATTTCTTTATTTCATTACAGATAAACTTTCAGAAGATGTTAACAATGCTTTCAGAAGCAATAATTTTGGTTTCAATTCTACTTTGTGGAATGGAAAAGGAGTGGTAATAAGGACAAGGAATGTGTAAATTGCCCCAACACTATAGTTTAAAATTAAACAAATATCCACTAAAACACATTAAAATCTAAAAATACATTACTTGCATTTTACCACATTAAACTAAATGTTACACTGAGAATCCTGTTGATTAGCTAAGGATTTAATCTTTGACCATTGTGAAAAACCAATCGTCTATGTTACAATTCTAAGTACATAAGTTAACATGATGTTAAAACAAATTAAGTAAAAATAATGTTCACGTTGAAAAGGTCCTTAAATTAAGTAGCTTGTTCTTATAATATCCATTATATTCAAATGTATTTCCACTCAGTATTCCCCAGAGATTGAAATTCCAAAACTTATGTAGATCTCTTTTTATATTTCCTGTACATTTATGAAGACACACTGCCCTCTTTTGAACCAAAGCAGTTAAATGTAGGGGAGAAAGCAAAGCAAACTTAGAACCCACAGAATGAGAAAGGGACAGGATGCTCAACAGACCAGGTCACCTCCCCCTTTTACAGTGGATTAAAGAATGACTGCTGTGTTGGATTTGAATTTCTCAAAGCCAAACTTTCTTTTGTATATGTGTTCCCCTTTGTTTACTTTCATAGGTGCGTTTAAACACAGATCACTGTTGAGAGAAGTTGTATACATTTGGGAGCCTTATCTCAAATATATCTAATATTTATAGTAATTAATATATAAAATTCTGCAGAATCTATAGTTTATCTGAAGTTGGTTGTGACCATTTCACTATGTGCTAATATTCACCTCTGTGAATGCTTTATCCTTAACAAATGTGTACCATAGCTTCCTAACAAGGCCACTGAAATAAAATTAGTGTGAGGCGAACAGTGTGTATACAAGTTTATGAGATGATCTCTGTGGTAGGTGGCTACTTAAAATTTATTTCCTGAATGACACAATTATATTAACTTTTTCTTTTCTTTTATAATCATTTGGTAGTCTACATTAAAAGATTAAATATAGATTACAATATTAATGTGGAAATTTCACAACTGTCAAGATGCCTTTTTTGTAAAAGACTGAGAAAGCATGACAAAGAAGGCTAAAGCTTCATTTTTTTTTAATATTAATGTTGTTATTTTAATCACCGGTTCTTGAGTGACAGTAGATGAATGCAGAATGGGGTAATAGTATAATAAATAAATTTATTATAGTTACTATCTTAAACATAGTACTCATTAGTGTTAATTTTACAAATTAATTTACATTCATTAAGCCCTTTTTTTCTGTGGTCCAAAAGTGTACTATTTTGGGAAGAGTGGGCAAAAGAATTTTCTTCTGTCCTCTGAATTTTGTCCTCCCTTGAGATGTAGAGTAAGATAGCTAATAATTAAGCAGTTTCACTGGTAATAAGAATGGAAATAATATAGGATGTACAATGAATTATCATCATTTCTGTTGAAAAGTAACAGGTGCCTTTACTCCCTGGACAGGATGGTAAAGTGAATCACCAGTGAGTTGGCGATTTCAAGTACTTGCCTAATAGAAAGATACTGGAGCAAGCAAATGAAACTAGCTAAGAAAGTAGTAATCTAACAATAGATAGAAGCAGAGGGGATGGGAACACAGAGGCTCTGTGCTTAGAGTTCAAAGACACAAATAGGAATTGGGGTAAAAAATGGTTGTTTACCATGCTCCCACTCTGAAGAGCAGAACAGACTATACACAGTACAATTTCCAGCACACTTTACCCACACATCTAGGAAATATAAAACAAAAATAATCTAAGAACAACAAAAGCCTAATGCTCATAATTTAGGGCATGTCCTACATAAAGAGGGAAAAGTTGTCTCTTCTTATAGACTAAAGATTCTCCCAACTTATATTAGATCCCTCACAAATGACAATTGGAAAAATTCCTAGGTGTCTAGTTCATTCAGGCTGCTATAACAAAATGCAAAAACTGGGTGGCTTATAAACAATGGAAATTTATTTCTCACAGTTTGGAGCCTGCAAATACAAGATCAGGGTGCCCCTAGGGTCAGGTGCTGTGTCTGGTGAGGGCCTGCTTTCTGGTTCATGGGTGGCTTTCTTTTCAACTGCAATCTCACATGGTGGAAGAGGCAATGGAGCTTTTTCATGTCTCTTTTAGAAGAACACTAATCCCATTCATAAGGGTTCCACACTCATGAACTCATCATCTCCCAAAAGTGCCACCTCCTAATGCCATCATCTAAGGGTTAGATTTCAAAATATATTTGGAGGGTGGAGGGCATATTTAGTCCCTAGCTCTAGTTTTAACTGAGCATTGTTGACATGAAATATCTTTTTTTTTTTTTTGAGATTCCAAATCCTCTTTAATTAATTGATTAAGTTTACATTAAAAGACTCTTTTAGGAGCTTAAATATAAATAGGACTTTAAGAACCTGGAGAAAACTCTCCAACAGTCCTCTTTACCTAGGCATCCTACTACAAATACCTTTTACATGAATGACCTAGAATCCTTGGAATTTTAATTCAGTTTCAGAAGAAATATAAAAACTCATTGCATATTATAACCGCATCCTTGATCAGGTTTCAAAGGCCTATCTCCTTTTTCTTAGGGCCATATTTGTCACTGCAAAACTCACTGATGCTTTTACTGAATTAGTTCCAGCCTTCCCACTTGATCTCATGGTTCTTCACACAGTACATATATTACTGCTAAATGAGGAAACACAACACTTTTAAGCCAGTAGATTAACCTTTCATCAGAATCTATTGTCCTTTCTCTGTCACATTACTATTCTCCACTGTAACACCCTGAATCCTGCCACTCTATGGGCCTTACCAGAATAGTTTACTCACTATTGTCTTATTCACTTAAGTAAGTTTATCTTGCTTAAGTTTATTATAAATTTTCATGATAACACTGACCTGATATTACTTTTTGATGGATCATGCCTCAATACTGAAACTACAAATTACTAAAAAGCATGTGTTATTACTAATATTATACAGTTCCATATCTGAGATAAAAATCAGTCTAGATACCAGAAATTACTGAACAAACTAGGGCTCATCAACTACTCAGTGACTATAGGGTACACATATATATAAATAGCTGATATGCTTTTTGAGTAGTACATGGCCTTTGTTATGCTTTGGAAAACAAAAGTGTTTCTAAACTCTGCTGGAACCCCATTAGAAATAGACAAGTTAAAAAATTTTAAGTGCATACCTACTTCCAAGAGAGGTAGCTATTATGCAAGTTGAGGCCAATACAAAAAAAAAAAAAAAAAAAAAAGAGAGAGAGAGAGAGAGAGAGAGATGCAAAACAAAGAAAAAAACTCTAGCAGGTTATTATACCAAAGAAGTACCTTAATCAAAATGAAGTCACAATAGCTCTGGCTGGTTTGGCTCAGCAGTTCAAGCATTGGCCCATAGACCAAAGGGTCTTGGGTTTGATTCCTGGTCAAGGGCACATGCCTGGGTTGCAGGTTCAATCCCCACCCCAATCGGTGTTATGTGGGAGGCAACCAATCGATGTGTTTCTCTCGCTTTCCTTCCCCCTCCTTTCTACTCTATCTAAAAATTAATGGAAAAATAACCTTGGGTGAGGATTAACAACAACAACAAAAATGAAGTCACAATAAATTACTTCAAGCAAAATGTCTGCAGTGGTTCAAAGAGGATATTATAAAATAGTAATGTTTAGCCACTGATTTTGAGAAGGAGACGTGGAAAAAAAATAAAAAAAACCTGATTGAACCCTTCATTCTGATCATCTCTGATGTTCCCAAGATTACTGCTTGTTGGCACCAGTTATTTCTAATGGATGTTAGCTAAATTTCTCCGTGAAACTACATAGCATGGTACAGGCAATTTTGTTGGTTGTAAACCAACACAACAGGAAAACATGAAAAGACACACAACATCTTACTATACTGTTTTCTCATAATCTTCAGTGATAAGATTTCACATATTTAAAAAATAAAGAAAAGAAAAACTGCTTTTAAACACCATTGAAAGAAATCTTATTAGGAACTGTTAAGAAAAAATACAGCAGTGACATCCCAGGAATCAACACTTGGGTTCACATTTCATAATATAAGACACAATCCTGAATTTCAAACAATTGAAAGTCTACTCCAAGAGAGGGCTTCAAACTGAGGATTCTCAGAGATTCTCTAGAAACAGCCACTCTTTAGAACTATACAGGGAAATCAAGATCACTGGAACAAATGAAAAATATAAGATTGTGAAAAGCTCCACTCCATGACATTGGACCAAGACCCCTGTCTAATTCTGTTGTATTATTTTTTATATGCTTATTTATCATTTTCTGTAAAGCCTTGGTTATTACCAACTCATTAAAAAAAAGTGACCTTTTTAAAATGTTTTATCTCTGTATTATAATTGTTAGGTCAGAAGACACTAATTTTATTTCTATTCTTAGTTTATCTCAAATCCTCAATCTGAACTGACTGCTAAACATGTCATCACCAGTCCTACAACATAAAACAAGGGGAAATTTGAGCTTCATTGAATATGACAAAACATAATTATCACCCATGACATTTTCACTTGCACCTACATAGACAGGTAACCTTTAAAAATTAATCTGTCATTTTATTATCTCCATAACCCCCCATAAAAAGGACTAATTATTATAATTTATTGATCAAACTACAGATAATTTACAAATTTAATTCAACAAACTTTGTAGGAAAATGAATCAATTTCTTGACTATTGAAAGAGATTAGTAGAGACTCAAATATGCAACCTAGCTTATGTAAGGCATTGGATCTAACCAACAGCTGTGAACAACTTCTGTTGTCCCTGGATTTCCATGTGTCTTTTTCAGACACTCTTTTTTTCAGCAGGAAAGCCCGGTCCTATTTGCCTCAGACTAACAGTAATGCTTTTTGGCAATTTCAATACAAGAAACGACTGGACACAGAGACCCTAAATCTGTAAATCATCAAAGCTGAAATTCTGACGTACATGTCAATTTCCAGATCAAAGCTGTCATTCATTATTTAAGTACTATAGGTGGGGAAATTATTTACCAATTTTTATGTGAACAGTAAAAGCAGTGCTCCTGAGGGAGAGAATCACACATATAGCAAGACTGTAAGAAATTTATGCTAACTCTGGATGAAGATATTAATAATGCCATCTCTGTGCTACATGGACTACACATCAGTTTCAACTAGTTGACATGAGCGATAATAGACAATCCTATTACTCTATATTTTTTATTGGCTAGTCATGGTGGTGCTGCGCCATCACTAGTATGTCTTGCTGTTCTTGGAAGTGTAATGATGATGCAGGTAAAGTAGAATAGGCTATACATTACTGTGAAGAAAAAGCTACTTGGATCTCTACAATTGATCATTACTGCCTGTGGGACTCGTTATCCTGACCTGGGTTGGACAGTAGGTTTTTTCTTAGTCCGTTTGGGCTGCTATAACAAAAATATCATAGATGGGCTGAGTAAAACAATAATCATTTATTTCTCAGAGTTATGGAGGCTGGGATGCCCTAGATCAATATGCCAGTAGATTCAATGTCAAGTGAAAGCCTTCTTCCTGGATTGCGGATGACCCCCTTTTGCTGTATTGTCAGAGACAGACAGACAGAGAGAGAGAGAGAGATCATCTGTCTTCTCTCTCATCTTATAAGAACTCCACTCTCCTATTTATCATCATGAGAGTTCCACCTTCAAGTCAGAATTACCACTCAAAGTTCCCTCCTCCAAATACCAGCACATGGTGGATCAGGGCTTTAACATGTGAATTCTGAGGAGGGGTAACAAATTCAGTCCAAAGTGGGGTTCCTGATTCCAAGTTATCCTTGAGGGACTATTAATTATCTCATGTTTGCCATAGTGGTCACAGTCCATTGTCTTCCATTCAGAGCAAGGCTGCTCTCTGATCAGATAATTACCATGATAATTCACTAACAAAACCTCAAGAAGATCTACTGATACAGTTACTATGGAGACAGCTGAACACTTCCCAAGCATATAAAATCTGGATCTCTAACATTTCCTTAATTGGTAAACATCTCACAAATGAAAGAATAACTGAAAGGCGAGACCGATGTACTGAATATACAAATAGACAGTGATCAAACCATATATGAGAATTGACCACTGACCCACAACTTTTGCAGTACCCAGCCTTTGTAGCAATCAGGACAAAAGGGTCATGAATTTGTCAATGTCTGTCATCTTTCTTAGTTTTATCCTCACTTCCAACTCTGGACTAATCATAGGAAGTCAAATATGCTCCCCAAATTAATCATATAGGATATCCTACCTTACATTAGCCCTCCTCCAGCTTTCTAATGCCAACAACTTATAATCAGAGCTTTTCAGAAACTTCCCCCTGTTTTTACTATAAAGCCTTCCCACTCCTCTGCTTGCCTTTGAGTCTCTGCCAAAGGCAAGTGATGGTGGCTGATTCCCTTGTTATCTAAAACTCTGAATAAATGGACTCTGTCTGTTCTCATTTGGGTGGCCTTTATTTTTATCTACAATTGCATCTAATAGTGTCTCTCTCTGATGTATTCTTCACTATGGCTGTAATTTTCTAAAACACCAGTCTTATTTTGAAGGCCACCCTTCCATGACTCCCTGCTCAAGCATGGGTACAACCCTCCTCTGTTTGCCACTCTGCACTGAGGACTCACAATTCACTGTTTGACCAGCAGTTGCATCAGTATGTGTAGCTACATCATGTCTGGGGCCAAGGCCTTAACACTGATCCCGGGTTAGTGACTTCACTCATTTATGCTTTATTTTACTCAGCTTTACAGTGGGAAAAATTACCTTATTTACCTCATCATGTTGTTGAGAAATTTAAATAAAATATTCTTGTAAAAGATTTAGCAAGGGTACCAAGTACACAGGAAGTTCAATAAAAGGTAGCTATTATAATATCTGATAATAGATATCCAACAGTATAGAAATTTCTCTTCCAGTTTAATGGATTGAATTTTATCATTTCATAAATCAACTTTTTATATAAAATAATATTATCACATTAAAACACTCTATAATTTAAATATTTTACACTTAAATTAAATATGTACAGTTAATGATCAATATTAGCAGAAAAATATTCAAAATTATGCAAAACATAATTTTTTTGTTGTGCTAGTTATATTAAAGCCCCTTGAAAACCAAATTCTATTTATGTATGACCATTATGTATGATCAGTGACTTGGTTTCAATACAAGTCTGGGAAACCGTTTTAATTTACCATATCTCCTGTTTTGTCTTGCTATTCAATGCATTCTAACACCATGCATCCCACCATCAACTTTGTGTCTATGTAGTTTCAATGTCTGCAATCACCACCAACTACTTGAGAAAACATTAAAACTATGCATACTGCCCTGACCAGTTTGCCTCAGCGGTTAGAGCATCGGCCCATAGAACAGAGAGACCCGGGTTCAGTTTCCGCTAAGGACACTTACCTCTGTTACAGTTTGTCCCTGGCCCTGGCTGGGGTCGTGTGGGTGGCAGCCGGTCGATATGTCTCTCTTGCGTTGATGTTTCTCTCTCTTCCCCTCTCTCTCCCTCCCGCTCTATCTGAAGATAAATGCAAAAATGTCCTCAGGTGAGGATAAAAAAAAAAACTGTGCATACCAAAATCTTTCAGAAACTCATGTTAGTGTTATACAATTAATAATAGCTCTTTCCATACTAAGTATTTCTTTTGATCATAACCTTTCTTTTTTAGAAGTAGAATAAAAGCATTTTTGGTACATTTGTAGAACTCATCATAACCTTGAAGGTAGTTTAAATGTAATCTTTTTTAAAATATTTTTTTCTTTATTGATATTAGAAAGAGAGAGGAAGGGAGAGGGAGAGATAGAAACATCGATGAGAGAGAACATCAACTGGCCACCTCCTGCATGCCCCCCACTGGAGATTGGGCCCACAACCTGGGCATGTGCCTTCACGGGGAATTGAATTGGTGACCTCTTGGTGCATGGGTCAACGCTCAACCACTGAGCCACACTGGCCATGCTCAAATGTAATTTTTAAGTCACGCCAACATTACATGGTCTCTTGACCATTACCAAATGGATATAGAAGAGGCAGAGGAGATTTTACTAAACTTGAAGAATTTATTTAATTGTTGAAGTAATAACTACTGTGTAAGGAATATCAATCAACATTTTCCCTTCTTCGTTGCACCCTTCCATTTTTATTAACAAAACTTTTATTTCCTTTGTTGAACAGTAAAAAATCAAAAGCATTGCATTAGGGAAAGAAGAGCATATATTAAAAATTACCAAAATCTTTGATGACGGATAACAGCTAACTCAGGGTGACTATATCTATACAATAAAAATAGGTACCTTTTTAAAATCACCATTCCCAAGCATTTGTGTTATTATGAAGTGATATAAATATTGCTTCTGTCTGTCATCTGGAATAATGGTCATTTCAACTACCATCACTAGTCCTGTGAACAAAGCTATATAGCATAGTGCTTTCTAAAAATGAAAGATGTATTTTGCATATGAACATAAAATTATACAAATGTTCAATTTAATAAGATAATATAAAGAGGCAGGTAGAGCTCAGGTGCTTTGATATGCAGAATTTTCTTTAAAATATAAAATAAATTATACTAAGTTATATATCTTCTTAAAATATATATTTCCACCCTAATGTAGAATGGAAAGATCAAAAACTGAAACACAGAACATGGTCTTTATATTTAATTAGGGGAAATACAGTTATCTTTAACTACAAAATTTATAATAACCACATTTTCAAGAGACTAGGTATAATTTTCTATGGTACTAACATAATTTATAGTCACAGTTTATAAGTTATTAGGAGTTTGATATGGAAAGTGGACTAAAATAATTTTGAAGTTGCTGCAACCAAAATATGCTCTCTGTACATTTTCACTTTTGCAATAAGGTAACAGATTTCTTGGGGTAACAACAAAAAACAATGTGTGTTACAGCTTACAATGGCAAAATGTACATATTTCACATGTAGATAGGAAAGTAATACTATCTTTCCAGTATAACTGCTATCCTACAATTTATCAAAAATTATTTCTTAGTCATGTGAATATGATATTTCACACACACACACACACACACACACACACACACACACACCACAAACAGAAAACCATGATAGTTTCAATGGCTGTCAGTTGATTTTGCTCTTGCATAAATACTGGAGAATATTGTACTATAAAATTTTAGAATGTGGCATGCTCAATTTGTAAGGAGTGTTGTAGCTTAGCCTCTCTTCCTGTTAATCCATAAGCATATTTGTAACTACAGCCTTTCTATGCCAAGTTTTGGAACATTATACTCTTTTACTATTTAAAGTTCAGCTGAATAAAAACTAAATAAAGTTCTATCCAAATGGTGAGTAGCATGTTTGTTTAAATACCAATAACATACTTTCTCAAACCAGGTGTTTCTCATTCATTCCACCTAATAAATTCATTGTTATGTTTATTCTACTTAGTTGAAAACTAAAGTTTCTCATGATTTTTTAAATTATCTTCCGAATAATATAGATTATCATTTTCTAAATGGGCCATCCTATTTTGAACAGTGCTCACCTTTCTAGTCTCAAAAAGGTAAGTTCATCTGAAAATGTCAATATTTTTTTCATAATAATCTGCAGATTTTTTTGTGAAGTATTTTTGAGTTTGCTGCTTATGGTCCTTCCCTGAGAAAGATTTTGAAAGGATGTCTTTCACACTGGGGTGGGGGTTGCGGCAGGATTGAGGAGAGTAATTTCTAAAACACAAGTAAGGGATTTGTTGTTGGTGGTGATTAGTGACTATTTTTATGATATCAAAAAAGTCATTCAGCCTGGCCAGTGTGGCTCACTGGTTGAGCATCGACCCATGCACCAAGAGGTTGCTGGTTCGATTCCCAGTCAGGGCACATGCCCAGGTTGTGGGCCCAATCCCCAGTGGAGGGCATGCAGGAGGCTGCCAATCAATGTTCTTTCTCATCAATGTTTCTATCTCTCTCTCCCTCTCCCTTCTTCTCTCTCTAAAATCAAAAAGAAAAATTTTTTTTAATTAAAAAAACAGAAAAAAGTCATTCATCCTAAAATATGAACTCTTAGAATTCTATCAAAAGTTCAATCCTTGTTTTAAAAAACATTTATTTTTCACATCCATAAAATGTGATTATTGAATTACTTTAAGATTCTAAATCATTAAACATTTAATTTTGGGTGGTTAAATTTTTAAATAAAGGTAGTTTTATATGTATAATTTTGCACTAAGAATTATATTCAATAGCGTAATTTTAAAAATAATCCGGGAAAATATTTTTTTGTTAATTTTCTAATTTTTAAATCTCATATTAGCTCCAATGATCAAATAAATGCTATAGATAAAATCAACTCAGCTCTGCAGCTCAAAAATTCTGCTATAATTGCTACCTTAACACTTTGCTGGGATTCTTCTTTAACTGTTAACTCAGAAGAGAAATACTTGACAATTTTGGAGGTGAAATGATGAATAGTACAAGATGTGACAAATTAAAATATAGTTTCTAAGTTATTTATTAAAATAAGATTTTAGAGAATGTGAATACCTCAAGTTCTTAAAGTAAATTTTAACTTGGTATTAGTGGCAGTGATTCTAATAATGTATAGTAAACAAAAACATTGCATTGCAAGCAAAATTACAATTTTCTGTTTGAGCACAGAAGATACTATTTGCACAAAATATAATTTCATATAATATCAATATTGAAAGGAAAATTGAAATTATTTTTTATAGGCCAGTAGTATTGGTTAACAAGAATTTACATGTTAAAGCAATGTCATTAACTTAATTTAGCTATTTTATTTTGCTTTTGTTGTTTGTATCTGTTCTTTGGAGTAACTCCTATTGACTTTTTTTTTCTTGAAAGAGAAACTAAAAGTTATATGGAAATATTTAAGCAGAGAACATGATATGTATATTTTCATATGAATCTAGTAATGTAATTTCTCTCATGCTTAGTTTAATATCTCAATCATCTACAACTTTCTGTATTAATAATTATTAGTCTTGAAGGATGTGATAATGTTTTATGCTTTTTAAACCATAACACAACAGTCAGTATTTGAAGACATGCTCAGACAAATCTAAAATGCAAATTGAAAGTCAACACGGAAATGTTCAAGTCCTAGAAATTTACTTATGTTTAACTTTTCTGGAATAATTATTTTAGAAATTCTTGTATAACTTACTAAAATATTTTTCTCAGAAAAATATCATATTCTTTTTTACTTACCTGGTTAAGGAAGTTATTTGATCTGTGGAAACTGGCTTGTTCATCTCCAAGCTTCCAGAGAGTATTAAATAAACTAACGTATGTCAACCTCTTAGTGCAGTAATTGACCCACAAAGATCACTCAGAACATATAAGGCATCATTACAATCACTCTGCTCATTTGTGATTTAAACCTCATTGAGGCCTGACTATAATAGAGCCAATTTTGCCTTCATTTTCCTTCACCATCCTGCATATACTTCTATTGCAACATTCTCAAAAATGGCATCATATTCAGAAATTATTTTTAACTCTGTGATATTTATCGATTCACTTCTAAAATCGTCAGGGTCTTTGATTTCTCCTCTGAGTTAACAGTTAATGAAGAATCCCAGCAGAGTGTTAAGGCAGCAATTACAGCAGAATTTTTAAGCTGCAGAGCTGAGTTGAAAAGCAAATTCTATCTTAATCAAAGCCCAATCAAGAAACTGAAAGCAAAGGATAATGCAATAGCTACCCTGGCTGAGTATCCGAAATGAAAATATCACTGCTCATATCGCTCTGGTAACAGCCATTCTCCGGTAGTCATGTTGAGGGAGAAATATCCATACTTAGGTTAATGCATCTGTTCGGTTCTTGAGACATGGTTTACCTTACATTTAGGATAAGAAGAGCTTGACCAGCTTATTCTTTTTTGTTTCATTTTTATAATCACTGAAGTAAATGTGGTCATTACAAACGATTAGGAAATCATCGAAGGATGAACGAATCAGTAAAATGGGATTGTATGTGACATACTATTTTATGATATATGTATTCCAACTAGAAGTAAAGTCATTGCAAAATGTATATTCAGATCTTGCTTGTATCTAAATATTTTGCATATTACTCATTGGAAGTTTGCAAGTGAGCAAATGAACAAGCCAGCTTTAATCAATTAAACAGCTTTTCAAAGATCTGACAACAGTAACAAGCAGGGAATTGATTCTAAATCTCAGTCTAAGACTTTGATTTATACAATGCGAAAACTATTTTTCAGATGAAGAATAATGCAGTAATAATGATAATAATAATAATAGGCCTTCTATATAAATGATCTCGAAAGTAGAATTTGCATTTCTCGGATGTCTCATTCTAAGGGTAAATATTGAATGAGCTTTAGCACATTGATCGCTCATTGTCTTAATAACATTTTTAGTTACAGTTGAAACTGAAGCAATTTAATTTACAAAAGGGTTGCGGCAAACAGGTAACATTGTTTCTTACAGGCTGCAAACCACGAAGACTCTGGCATAACCTACTTGGCTGCCTCCAGAATTACAATCAGTGTCTACAACAAGGTATACAGTGTAGTTTTATTGGTTATTTTTTAAAAAATTAATATAATACTTAAAAATGTGTTTGTTAAACCACCAAAATGCTCATGATATAGAACTTCCAAGTTTCACATGTTAAAATGTGTGATACTTATATCAAACTCATATCTGAATCAAGACTCTGTGTAGCACTTCTGAAAGGTTGTCACCAAGGTTTAAAAAATAAAACAAGGGTGGGATTTAACAGATGTGTTGGGACAGGTACCAGTTTTACAAGTTAAACCTTTTTAAATAAACATATTAAGTAGCTAAAAATGAAATAGGTTCAGTAAATTTTCTAAGAGTGCTATAACTGGTCAGGGGTGGAGCTTGGGTTAGAACTAAAAGTAGAATGGTGGTTGCCAGGGGCTGGAAAAAGGGAAAAGGGTGATTTAGTGCTTAATGAGTTCATAGTTTCAGTTGGGGAAGATGAAAATTTCTGGGCATGGATAGTGGTAATGATTGCCCAACAATATGAATGTACTTGCTGTCACACAACTGAATACTTTAAAAAGATTAAAATGCGCCTGGCCGGTGAGTCTTAGTGGTTGAGCGCCGACCCATGCACAAAGAGATTGGAGTACATGCCAAGGTTGTGGGCCAAATCCCCAGTGGGGGGCATGCAGGATGTGGCCAATTGATGTTCTCTCTCATCGATGTTTCCATCTCTCTCTCCTTCTCCCTTCCTCTCTCTCTCTAACATCAATAAAGAAAAAAAAATTTAATAAAAAATAAAAAGATTAAAATGATAAATTTTATTTTATGCACTTTTTTACGACAATGAACTCTACATGACTTTATAGTATAATTTCACACACACACACCTCCCCCAAACTGTATTTTTGGCTTTATGCTATTAATCAGCAAAAAACTATTTAGCAGACAAATGTTTTGATTTTTCCGAGAAGAAAAACTATATAAATGTATAATAGAAGAATGATTGTCCTCTCAAGTCCCCCAAAGACTCCATGTGGAATGTCTTGATTGTTAGAAAAGGATTTAAATGAGCATCAGCATCTTTGTGAACCAAAGCAATTAAGATCTGTGCTGTTTTGTCTTTGCCTCAATGTGTGATTAAAGCTAGATTTATTTTCTTTCAGCTGGTCACATTTCTGAGTCAAAAGAAACTTTTTATACGAGTTCTTCTTCAACTTAAATTGGTCCCACTCAAAAGTATTTCTTCTCTGGAATGCAAATTGAACATCACCTTAAACAGAATCACTAACTTGGAATAAATCAGAATGTATATTGAATTCTATATTATCAGTTCTTATTATGAATAAGTTCATTCAAAGGTTCTGTAAAAAATTTTTTGCTTTATCTGTTAAAATGATAGCTGTTCTCACTGGTTAGCTCTGGGGTTTGCCTAATAGTGTGTTGCTTTGCTGATATTTCCATCCATGAAATACTGCAGTAATTAAGTGTCATATCTCATATTCAATATATTTTAATTATTTCTAATGTTAGCATAAATACAATAACAGTATGCCTTATCTTTTAACATTTGCCTCAAAATAAGAGAAGCTATGTCAAGGAACAATTGCCCAAAACAGAGAGCATGGGCATTATTGTGGCATGAGGGACAAAGCATCATGGGAGTAGGGAACACTTTGTTCTCTTTACCGTGTTGGCTTTTTGGTCTTGAGTGAGTTTGCTAGTATCTCAGAGTGGCAATGCAATTTGATAAATAAGTAGAGTGGGTTTGAAAAAGAAGGTGTGAATTTGAGAGTAAGCCCCCACTTTTCTGCATTCATTATGACATATATTAAATATAAGAACTTGAAGATTTTTAAAGTCTCTCGGCCATTCTGTATAAGTAGGCAAAGGTATGCCGTTGAAACTGACAAACCCCATCCATTCCCTCACAGTTCAAGGGCTTACATACTTTTTCGACATCAATTTTTCTAGACAGAGTGCTGTGCTGGGACATTTAGGGAGAAATCATTTCTAGACACTGAAAGGTCCTGGCTCAGGATAAAGGGCCCCCAGCAGAGTCAAGGACATAGTCCCAACCTTGTGGGGGAAACTTTGCTGGTCAGCACTAATATTCTCTGGGATTTAATCAGCAACGGGACTGAGAAAGCTGAATGCCATACTCAGGTTAAACATTACCCCAGGACCAAGGTTAGAATTGCCATTTTAATAAACAAATAAAGCCAGGGAGAATGAAAGAAAATAGGGTCGCAAGAATATGTGTTTTTTTTTTTTTCCTCAAAGGGTTTATTCCCCTGAAACTGACATTTTTCAGTATTACAAAGTAAATTATACAGTGAAAAAAAAAAAAAAAGAGTTTCTTCTCTAAATCTTTATGGCCAAGCTATGAAACAATTTTTGGTCTGACATTTCCTGAAGCTAAACCTGATGAGAAAGGTATATAAGTCAAGGTGAACACTCTATTCTGCTTTCTCTGGGAATCTGAGCGAGATGGTGAACCTGTCAGTATAAAAACTGACTGCCGGCAACCAGGCAAACAGAGTTTATAAAAAGCTTGGCTCATTAACAAAAATAGACACATTTTTTTTTGCTGTTATTTTCTATCTGTGCTGCCATTGGGAATTTTCCTTTCTTCAAGAATAGAAATTAGAAGGCACTAAACTTTCCTGTTGCAAGTATGCTCAGTTTTAGGTCACTTGTCTTCTGTCTGACAATTTTGTCTGACATGCAAAAAATGTATTTTAGTGTGTCAAATATCAAGTTTCCTCAAGACATCATTATGATGTCACCAATGCTCTACCAGGAAGGTCAAAACGAACAAGTATGATAGGATTCAATTTTTTTTAAATTCACACGAGCAACCCTTAACAAATATTAGACTAAAGGTTTATGAAGTTTAGTTTGGATTATAAAACCTGGATATGTAGAGCTAATGACTTGCTGTCTCTAGAAATCTGAATTTCAGCCCTTTTTTAAAAAGGTCATTTGTTATAAAGTTGTTTCATGTGCCTTCCTCTGAGGAGCCCTGAAATAAATACTAACCAGTTTAACAAGGAACCATGAAGACAACTAAACACACATTTCCCATATAAAGAACAGTGGCTGTTGGGTTTCTGGAAGTTACTTTGTCACAGCTTTTCCAAAATGGCCTTACCATGCAGGCCTCCCACAATCAGCATCTCCATTTTATCAACCCATTCTGAGGGAAACACCCGGAGGATGCGATGTCGTCTGTTTGAAGAAGATTCTAGTACTCTGTAAGATTCTAGTGATAAATATATAACTTTAAAATGTTTTTCCCATTATTTTTATTCAAAAACATAATATATATATACATATATGCATATGTCCATCATTATACATACATATATTATTCACATGTACTATACATACATATATGTTCTTGATACCACAATGAATCTATAGAAGCTATATTATTAATCTAAGTATTATAGGCTATTAAAAGACTCTCAATGAAGAATAACAAAATATGCATTGTAGAGGCCCTGACATTGTTTAATTTTTAATGGAATGGTATCATAGATAGTAAATCAGTAAAACTCTTAGAAACTGAAGGAATGAATACTTGCCCAAGTATTATAAAGTCTAAAGAAGATTAAAAGACTAATGTAGAGCCTTTAGCAGACATATACCATAGTCTTCTAATGGCAGAAGTGGTATTAAATGCCAAAAAAGTGATTGATTTTAAAAATTTTGCCATTGTAATGTATTTTTAAAGAAAATTAGAATAGCACTTTTTTGCTTTTTTTAAATAAAAATGTTATAATAAAAAATTTTAAACATGACTTTGATAATGAAATTAATTCTTTGAAAACATCATCAGAGAGAAGCTCAGCCTCCAGTTATAATAGTGTCGATGAGATAAAAGTTGTGTGTATGAAGAAGTATTGATATACATCTATATGTATATTGTCTGTGCACTTGTTTCTTTAGACATGTGTATATTTCAGGAAGTAAAAAGTATCTTTTTATTCACAAATTGTGAAGAATAGCAGATAGTATTTTTTAAAATAGTACTGAATCTTGGCTTCATCATTGAAAGTAGTCATGAGTCTACAGAGAGAGAAACAAATGAACAAACAAGGAAAACAATCAAAACTCACAGACATAGACAACAGTGTGGTGTTTACCAAAGGGAAGGGGAGTGGGAGGAGGTGGGAGAAGAGGGTAAAGAAGGATCAAATATATGGTGATGGAAGATGATTTGACTGTGGGTGGTGGGCACACAATGCAATATACAGAACATGTATCACAGAAATGTACACTTGAAACCTATATAATCTTAACCAATGTCACCCAATAAATCTAATTAAAACAAACACATAAATACATAAATAAACAAACCAAATGCAAGCAAGCACACATTATGACACCTCCTCAATGAATCAAATTGTAATTGATTAAATTAGTGGATTTTTGGGGGATGTTTATCTGAGTGTCAGTGTATTTGAGAAGGATTAATATTAATATTAATAGTCACTCTACTAGGTACTTTGTATATGGTATCTCCTTAGACCTAAAACAAGTATATGGTATATTGCATCACTTACTCTATTCAACTAGTACAAACACATTAGACTTCACACACCCACAATATTTACTTAAATTTATAAAAGATTGTAGGACGGACAGCTGCTCAGCAGAGTGAGATCTCAGGATTTGAGGACCCAGCTCCCAATGTCCCAGTCACTCCAGCTTTGGCATCTGTGTGAAAGAAAAGTGAGTGGGCAGGAGCTATGTAGTTACAAGCCATCTTGTCTGAGCTTTTTTACTTTTCCTATATTGCTGATAACTTAGCTCCCTCACTGGTACCTGGACAATTGTTATTTTGCTGGACAGCTCCAACTTAACAATGGAGTATCACAATGACATACCAGGGCTTGCTTCTGTCCCTCAAAATCAAATACAGTGTCCATCTATCCAACCTAATTGAGGCAGCCATTCATTCCCTTATCACCCCTCTCTGCTTTTATTAATAGATGTTTCAGCGCCCATTCAATTCTCAATCAAGTCAGCACTTCATGGGTGGTAAAGCCTATGATGAACCCATATGATGTTTTCACGTTTGTTTGTGTGCACAGTCAGCTTTGAATTGCGTGCACCCTGGTCTGATGAAAAGCAGCCTAGAGGACAAAATTAAGACACAATGCCACAGTATGTTTTTACAGCTAATGGAATGCTCAGCAGTTTTTGCAGTCACAAGGTAATGAAAACCCAAAGCACAATAGTGTGTCTATTCAAATCAAGATCCATTTAAAGCCACCAGAAACTACTTGAAAAGCTCCTATGTAATTAACTGTGTTTTGGGGGGCGAAAGGGCTGTTGCTTAACCTTGAATATCTTTATGCAATGAATCTTTAGGTGACATTTCCTATTAGAATTCTATAAATGTTTTTTAACCAAAATAATAGTTTTAGTCATCAACAAGGAAATATGTCACTTTTCAGTGTAAAGATGCATAGTTTAGAATCTCAAGGACCCATCACAACCTCTTGCCATGTAGCTAATCCCAGAGACAGAGTAAGGTGTCTGCTTTTGCATTCCAGTTTTGGGGTTTTCTGAGTAAAATACTGGCTTTTTAAAGTTAGGCATAAGCATGGCACACTTTAACTCTTCCTTGAATTCTCATGGGGATAGTCATAATTTTATTTCCCATACATAAGTATCCTACCATCTGATAAGCTAGGGTTCATATGCCTGACAATACAACGAAGCCATAACTATCCAAACATTGCATTAACAATGCGAATCCAGTTCTACCCTTAATGTTAGCTGTATTGCCAGTTTTGCCCAGTGCGTAGACTTATTCTTGCCTGGTTAACTTTACCATCTACAGAGTGAATGCCAGAAATACAACAGCTTCAGGTCCCTCAATTCATGAACTTCCTTCATTAAAGAAGGTGACATTGTCACTGGAAAGGGTCTTCCCCGCATGGTCTGGAATGTGTGGGTTCTTGACTTCATGCAGGAAAGATTTCAAGATAGGAGCCCAGGTGCTTTCAAGAGTATGTTTATAAAAGCTGTGGACAGTGAGACAAAGGAAGGGCTTACGGCAGAAGACGCAAGATCATAGCAACAGGAGTGAGCCTAGGTAGGGCTGCTTGGACTCAGAAAAGTTAGGCAAGAGGGGGCCCTGGGAGCTTGGGAGAAAGAAAGAAAGTAGAAGTACCTGCTTGAGGAAAGGGAGGCGCAAGCCTGCTCAAGGGAGAGTTCAGTGCTAGCTCCTCTGTCCTGAGGTTTCCATCTGCTTTCTGTAGGTGAGAATTTTAGGGGAGGTCTCAATCAGAATATTCATCAGCTTTCCAGGTGTGTGTCCTTTAATATGCTGATGTATCAAAATGACCATATAGTGAGGTTTGGAATTATTTTCTGGCCAGCTTCACCTCTATCTTGGAATTGTCTGGCTCTAACTGGGTTTTCTGTTATTTATTCCCCTGACTCCCTCCGTTCATAGGTTTGTCTGGCACTAATCGGTTCTCTGCTATCTATCTCCCTGATGGGTGGTTTAAGCTACCTGCTCTCTGGTTGGGAGGAAGAGATGAAACCACCTGCTCCTAAGTGTCTTTGGTTAGGGAGTGGTTCTTAAACACAGAAGTATCCTCAAATCTAACTTTCACCCAAAATTGCGGTATCTTCTTCATGGAGAAATGCAATCTCTTTTTCTAATAAATATCAAAGCACCATAATATAGTCCCACAAAATTAAAATAAAGAACGGAGCTGCACTCACCCAAGAGAGGGTCAGTTATTGGTCAATGAGCTCGCTAGTGTAGTTAGCATCTGCCAGAGCTGTGGAAAGAGAGTAGTTGGTGTAGTGAGTGGGCATCTCACAGATTTGTGCTTCATGTTACAATGTTTGCTTTATGGATGTCCATTCCCTAAAATGCACTTTAGGGCATTGCATTAATTCTGGCTTAAAAATCAGAAAACAGAGCAATGAATAAGTCCTAACAGTAATTGTATTTATATCTTCAAGCTATAGTTCCACTATTGTAATTATTGACTATATAGCAAATAACTAATTAATAACTCTTTAAAGTTAATAAAAATGGCTTATTTGTTTACCTGGTTGTAGAGAGAGAGAGAGAAAGAGAGAGAGAGAGAGAGAATTTGAAATGCATTACCCAGGTTACTTATAACTTGGAGTAATTTCCACATAAGTTTTCTTGGTTGGTGATGTCAGATCACTGCAGACAAATAGTGTCCATTCTTAAATTATTATATAACATACCAGAAGTGTGTTATAGCTATTGTAACATAAACCAGTTATCATTCTTTCATTCGACCATCTTTTAATATTTTTTTTTCTTGACCGGCTGGTGTGGCTCAGTGGTTGAGCATCGACCCATGCACCAAGAGGTCGCCAGTTCAATTCCTGGCCAGGACCCATGCCCAGGATGTGGGTTCAATCCCCAGTGGGGGGCATGCAGGAGGCAGCCAATCGACATTCTCTCTCATTGATGTTTCCATCGCTCTCTCTCTCCCTCTCCTCTCCTCTCTAAAATCAATAAAGGAAAAAAATTTTTTTTAATATTTTTTTCTTAATTGGTTTTTAGTGAGAGAGGAAGGGAGAAGGAGAGAGAGAGAGAAACATCCATGAGAGAGAACATCAATTGGCTGCCTCCTGCATGCCCCCCACTGGGGATTTGGCCCACAACCTGGGCATGGGCCCTGACCGGGAATTGAACCGGTGACTTCTTGGTCCATGGGTCGACACTCAACCACTGAGCCACGCCGGCCGGGCATCGACCACATTTAGATTATTTTTAAAGAAAGATATACATTAATATGTAAGATATTTTATTTTTTACATTCCTGTATTGTTTACATATGTTTTCATTTGTTCTGTAAAACAATTACAAATAATATTCTATATTCTATTTTCTCTAAATTTCAATTTAGATTCTACCTCAAAGGGCTTATGAAAGCATATTCTTTCAAGTTTTTCCTTTTTTATTGGATCAGCTGTGAAACACTATGGTTAAATTCATTTAGATAGGAAAAAATGCAAATAACAGCAAACGAATATTAAATCCTTCCTTTCAAGATTAGAATTTTTTTGCCAAGTTATTGGTCATAATTCTTGTTTTATTTTCTGTTTATACACAGGAAGAGACTTAAATATCAGAGTCCTTATTTTCCTTAGAAATGAGTATTAACCATACTTCAGACCATATCTTGGCAGGCAATAGCCACCTTACAAATGGTTTGCTTCTGAGTGTGAGAGATAACAGAAATCCACGGAGACCATTGTTCTTTTGGCCAAGGTTATCAGCTTACAGCCAGAGGAGACAGGGAAAGACATGTAAGCAGTAAATTTTCAGAAGTCACACAGCTAAATAGATCATCTTTATGATGGTATACATTTCCAAAGGTACTTTTGCTATAAATATAACAATTATCTATTATAAATATAGTGATGTATACATAGTAAGCTACAGGTACACATATTAAAAATAATGAGTCTCCCTTTCACCCTAATTTCAATCTCCCCATCACAAAGACTCAAAAAATAATCACTTTTAAAAGCTTAGTGAAAAATTGTACCACTAGAGAGATAGACAAGACCGCTAGATCGTTTTAGGACAGAGACTCGATACCTTCCTTATAGGTTTTGCTCCTGACTGATAAGGCTGTTGTGAGGACCATAGGATAAGTACAGTACTGACCTCCAGGAACATAGCGAACATCATGTAGGTGTTTGATGTTTTTAAAAACTCACTAATTAATTAATTTATTACTTACATATGAGGCACTTAGTGTACAATGTTAGAAAAATGAAAAAGCACAATCTGGAGCCTGGTGGCTAAGCTCAGATTCAGATCACTCACTTGCTGGCCATGTGACGCTGGGCTATGTATTTATGATTCCTTGTGCCTCACTTTTGTTCCTTGTCTATGAAATAAGAATGACGCCTGCCTAACGAGGTTGTAATAAGGATTAAATAAATTACTATTTGTAAGCTAAGCACACTATGTAACTATTTATGAAATAAAGTTCTACCACTAACAAAATAAAAGATTCATGACAAGTCAGAACTAGAGCATTTCAAGAAAAAAAAAGTAAATCTAATGATATATATCACATAAGACAAAAGGAGATAAATAATTATGTTGTATTAACATTTATCACAAAGATGCCATTTCTTCTTCATATCAATCAAAAAAATACCCCATGGCTTTGTTTGTTTGGTTATATAAAAAAACTATTACCTATCTGGTTTTTAATTTAGTATTGTACTATTACATTAATTTAATAAAAAATAAAATTGCAACATGATTGGGAAAATAAATTTGTATAACAAAAATAGAGATTAACAAAATTAATAATAGTTTGTGTATACCAATTTTATATATACACCAAAACACAATGATAAAATATCCTATAAAAAGTAAATGCAGAACATATGCACACACTTATTTTAAATGTTTTATTTGTATTAATTCATTTAATTCTCACAAAACCACCATGTTTTAAGTTCAATTGTTGCCATATTTAGTTGAGAAAACTGAGGCACATTGAGTTAAAAACTTGTCCCCCAGATCTTGGGACCAAGGAAGAGCCCACAGAAGAGAAGCTTCTAAAATAGCTAAATTTTCTTTTCTGTAATGACACATAAATATTTTACACTATGAGGGCAAAAGCTAATGCTCGTGGGGTCCTAACTGTGATACTAATCACCAAAAACAATTTGACTTATTTTCAGTCCCTAATAAATGATGGGTAATTGAATTTCTTGCTCCCAAGAACTGACTTTCTAAAGAGCAAATACAAAATTTGGCTACGTCTGCTGTGCTAATTGTGATTACCATTATTTTTAATTTAAAGAATTCTTTTTCTCTCACTACTCCTTTTTATAGCACACAATTTTTCTTCCAAATCTGAATCAAACTCAGAAATCTTACTGATAAAATACTTACTGAGTTTTAAGTGATTTTTCTTTTATTAAATGTAGTGTTGTGCTTTTGGTCCCATCTGCTCTAAATTACTTATACTGGTCTCATCACATTTTTCTTGCATGTGCTCAAAAATTAAATAAATTACAGTGTAGGGAAGATAGTCAATAATATTGTAATAACAATGTATGGGGTCAGGTGGGTACTGGAAATATCGGGGGGGCAACTACTTTGTGAAGTATATGATTGTCTAATTATGATGTGATATGCCTGAAACTAATACAGAATAATACTGTATCTGAACTGTGATTGAAAAATAAATAAATAAAAAGACATAGAGATGTAATAAAATAAAATAAAATAAAAGTGGCTCTCAAACATAAGTAAATAAATAGAGTTGTAGTGCAGTCAGTATCTGCAGCTTGTGTAACACGTTTGGGTATAGTGTAGGTCACTGGGGTCAATTCAAATGCCTCCTCACCACTGCTTGGCATAGTCTTATGCAGTAGAGAAGCTGATGATCTGGAGGAAGCTTCACCCTTTGTGAAGTGGGCAATTGGGAATGGATGACCAACTACACAGGCTTCCCTTCCTTCCCTAAGAAACCTAAAAGATTCAGAGCGTGAGGGGGCAACCAGTACAACATGTACTGTCAAGTTCACCAATATTGATTCTTTTCCAAGAGCAGAACAATCGCTGAAGTTCCAGTCGTGTTATCTGTAGAGAAGACCCTGATGACATTCCAGAAGTCCATTGTGCTCGGTGTGCACTGGCCCCTAATGGGCTCACCTCCCCAGCCTCTGGCTGAGAGGTCTCTGGCAGATACTTGTGCCTCAGGGGAACCATGATTGCCTGTGGGAAACAGCAGCATGGTTATTTTTATAATAGAGACTATTAGAAAAGCATTCTTGTTCTTACTCTGTTTTTTCAGAGTCTGTGTTGCTGTGTTTTATAGCCATTCATCACAGGGACAATAATATTAATCATAATTTCTTATTTTCTATATTTTTAAGCTTTTTAAAAATATGTTTTTATTGATTTTTTAGAGAGAGAAGAAGGGAGAGATAGAAACATCAATGTGAGAGAGGAACATCGATCAGATGCCTCCTACATGTCCCCCACTGGGGATCTAGCCCGCAACCAGGGCATGCACCCTGATCGGGAATTGAACCAGGACCTCTCAGTCCATTGGATGATGCTCAGTCCAGTGAGCCACACCAGCTAGGCTGTTTTCTATATTTTAGTGCTCTGGCATTTGGGAGCCTGCAGACTCAAGAAGAAACGGCCCCTCCTGGGCTAGCTAATTCTTAAAAATAGTAACACTTGCCTACAAGCAAGTCTTTCAAATATGAACCTCTTTATTTCAATCTCACACACCAAGCAATATTTTTCCTGCCCTAAATCATCCAAGGGCCACATACCAGACAACTAGTAACAGCCCCTATAATCCAAAGACTAGCCTTGATGTTCTTATGGAAACCCCATTACAGGTTCTGACCCAGGCTTTCTTCTCACTCCTGTCTTGTCTTTGACCATCCTGATGTTTGTCCTATGTGTGATGTGGCATGTCATTCTCTTGAGAAATGTAAGTAATAAGCACTAAATTATTCTTTCTTTCTTTACCAGCTTTATTGAGATATAATTGATACACAAAAAGTTTAGTTAACATGCATCATCCCATGTAGATACAAAAAAAAAAAAAAGTGTTTTTTTTCTTGTAATGGGAACTGTTAGGATCTACTCTCCTAACAACTTGCAAATATACCATACAACACCAATAAAGTCTTCTTTCAATCACACTGGCTTCTCCATGTCATCACTTGGTCAAACCTCTATGAATTAAACTCTGGGTACAATTCTAGAGTAGTTCTATTGGGCCACTCCACTGCCCCATGTTTGCAATGACAGCTTGCAAGTGGCTTCCTCAGTTCACTCTGTGATATATTTGCTCAGTTCTAGCAATATAATGAATTTTTCACCATTCCATTGACTTGGAATACTCAAATTTCTATTACAGTTGATTTTGTATCACATTCTCTGGCAGATAGGATTGACATGCAATCAGTTTTCTCTAAAATGTAGTAACTGATAAAGACTGCAGTTTTGGAGGAGAGTTTATATGTTCTAAGACTGTAGTTCATTAAAATATAATACCTCTAATAACCAAATGCATGCAGGAAACCAGTACTTCCTTAAGAGGTCCCGGCTGACCCCAGGGCCGCAGCAAGGTGAGTTCCATCTCTGGATGCACTTACGTGTCTCCTTTGAAGCGAAGCCAATCTTCCAACCCCTGCTGTTCTCCCAGGTGCTCTCCCTCTCTTCTTCCAATGACTTCAGTCGCAGCTTCTCGCCTTAGTGACAATCCCTGATGTGGACAGGCTAAGCAGCAGTGTATGTGGAAGTGTGACAATTACCAGCCTTGACAGCAGTTAACACAATAAAGTGCAAGTGGGGGATGCCATTAAAATAAAAATGAAGGAGAAGCAAGATGAAGAGGAGAAAGGTATAGCCTGTGGTTGCTCAGGTGATACAGCTGGATTTAGTTTCAGGATGAAAGGAAACTGTTAGCCCAGGTCAGCAGAGAATTTTGGGTAAGATGAGACAATAGAGCAAACTGGGGTTTAAGTTAAAGTTTTAAATTAGTCTTACTGCTGAGAGTCACGAGTACCTAAGATAGTCGAATTTTTTTAGAGTACGCTATACAGTAACTTGAACTGTATTTTAAAATGTTAAGAAAGCACATTTTCCCTGTTTCATTTTCTCTGAAGTTCATCACTGAAAATGCCTACTGAGACCCTGTTAAACACATGTTTGATTAAGCAGCACTAAAATTAAAATCGAGAAAAATCTTCACTCGCTAATATTTTGTTGGCTAAGCAATGTCAGTTATTGTCTGTCATTCTAATTTAGTTTTTGCCAAGTTTATTTTTGTTTCTTTTGGTTTTAATTATGCTTCCAATCCATTCACTTTTATTTACATTTATATTTTAATTCAATGTTGTATATCATTTAAAATTATACATTTCAAAACATCTGGTTTAATTATGCTTTCCCTCTTATTACCATCTTTGCTGCAGCTGTTTCCTGCATAGGCTGCTACCAGAAGTTTATTTTGCCTCATTTTTTAAATTTTGTCTCCTCCTTTGAGCAAGAAGATTTTTTTCCCTCTTTAGAACAACTATTTTCTTCATTATATTTTTAATAGTTGATTATGTGTTCTATAAGGAAGAAACAGTGTTGGAACAAGACATAAGTATAACCAATAGTAAGTGAACTCCATGGGGAGCTATGCATGCACTTGGCTATGGCTTCTGCTCCCCATGAAACATACCACCACAGGCAGGACTTTGGGGGCAGAGGGCTCAACATTGTGAGCATAAGAGCTATAGGCAATTTTCTTTGCATCTGACACTACCCAGTAACCCTCACTAAGACCTATAATAACATAAGAAATGCTTGGGAAATTGATTCACAAAGAGGTTTCCATCTTTAGAGGTACAGATTTCTAATTTGCTGAACTGACAATCTAGGGAAGCAAAGAGATGAGTCTTATCTAGCTTAGAAAGGGTACAATGTTTAAATGTTCTCAATATAAATTTGAGTTGTAAGCCCAGGATGGATAATACCATTTTGAGATTAAACATAGATTCCATGTTATTCCATTACATTGATACATCAAAAATTAAAATATTATCACTTAAATGAAACACTTAGCACTACTTCCACATTTGTAACTTCATTTCAGAAACACCTATCATAAAAAAGGTTGTGATATTGAAATAATAATTGATGCTTAATAGCCCTAGAAAAGTTTAAAAACAATTTCATATATTACACCTTCAGATCTCTGTGACAATGCTAAATCATTATATTCTCCACTAAGTAGATGAGAAAAGTAAAATTCAGAAAGTGTAATGGACCTACCCAAAGTCACAGATATATTTAGAAGCAGAAGTGGTACTGGAATCCCAGCCTCTTGCCTTCTATTTTAGGTTTCTTTTATCCTACATGGGAGTAATCAAATATCCCCAGTCTAAGGGTCAGGAGATTGAGATTCTAACCCCAGCTCCATCATTCATAAGATATTTGACTGTTGGAGAATTATTTTGTGTCTGTGGGACCACATCCAGGGATTTAGATATAAGGTAAAAAATTTAGAGTCTAAAATATCCCATTTTCAGAGGTTTTAGGAAGAGAGTTTCCAAATTCATTATTAGTTGGGATTATTTTAGTTAAAGCAATTATTTCTTAATAGTCAACACTTCATTTTCCATTAGTATGCCTTTGCTCTTCAAGAGGTCTTCCATACATTACAACAATCTGGAGAGAAGAGAGCCTCATAAAATACAGGATTTGTTTGTTTGTTTGTTTTTTAATTAATTAATTTATTTTTAACTTATCTTTATTGTTGAATGTATTACAGATATTCCCCCCTTTTTTCCCCATTGACCCCCTCCTCCCCAATCCCACCCCCCTCCTGCCTTCCCCACACTATTGTCAGTGTTTATTAGTTATGCATATATGCATAGAAGTTCTTTGGTCTATCTCATCCCGCCCTCCCTCCTCCCTCCCTTTGAAGTTCATCAGTCTAACAACCAATTTGTATTTTTTAATTCCTTCATCTTTTTCACTCATCCCCCCAGCTCCCGCCCATCTGGCAAGCAACAAAAAGTTCTCTGTATCTATGAGTCTGTTTCTGTTCTGCTTGCTCAATTTGTTGGTAGATTCAATTGTTGATAGATATGTGTTAATTGCCATTTTATTGTTCATATTTTTGTTCTTCTTTTCCTTCAAGAAGACCCCTCAACATTTCATATAATATTGGTTTGGTGGTGATGAACTCCTTTAGCTTTTTCTTGTCTGGGAAACTCTTGATATGTCCATCGATTCTAAATGATAGCTTTGCAGGATAGAGTAGTCTTGGTTGTAGGTCGTTGCTTTTCATCACCTTGAATATCTCTTGCCACTCCTTTCTGGCCTGCAAAGTTTCTTTTGAGAAATCAGCTGACAGTTTTATGGGAGCTCCTTTGTAGGTAACTGTTTTTCTCTTGCTGCTTTTAAGATTCTCTCTTTGTATTTAACCTTTGGCAATTTGATGATGATGTGTCTTGGTGTGGAACTTGTTGGGTTCATCTTGTTTGGGACTCTCTGTGCTTCCTGGACTTGTATGTCTGTTTCCTTCACCAAGTTAGGGAAGTTTTCTGTCATTGTTGTTTCAAATAGGTTTTCAATTTTTTGTTCTCTCTCTTCTCTTTCTGGCACCCCTATGATGTGAATGTTGGCATACTTGAAGTTGTCACAGAGGTTCCTTACACTACCCTCATTTTTTTTTTATTCCTTTTTCTTTTTGCTGTTCTGATTGGGTGTTTGTTGCATCCTTATATTCCAAATCAATGGTTTGCTTCTTGACTTTACCTACTCTACTATTGATTCCCTGTAAATTATTCTTTATTTCAGTTAGTGCATCCTTCATTTCTGACTGGTTCTTTTTTATGTTGTTGATGTTCTCACTAAGTTCCTTGAAGGTCTCACTAAGTTCCTTAAATGTCCCATTAAGTTTCTTGAGCAACCTTATAACCAGTGTTTTGAACTCTGCATCTGATTGCTTGCTTATCTCCATTTCGTTTAATTCTTTTCCTGGAGTTTTGTTCTTTTCTTTCATTTGGGACATGTTTCTTTGTCTCCTCGTTTTGGCTACTTCCCTGTGATTATTTTTATGTATTAGGTAGAGTTGCTATGTCTCCTACGCTTCATAGGGTGGCCTATTGTTGTAGGGTATCCTGTAGCATCCAATGGCACAGCCTCCCTGATCACCCCAGCTGGGCCCTCGAGGTGCACCCCTAGTGTGGACTGTACACCCTTCTGTTATAATTGAGTCTTGATTGCTGTTGGCATGTGAATGGGAGGGATTTACTCAGGCTGATCAGCAGCAAGGACTGGCTGTGCCCAGTGATCACTAGCGTCTGACTAACTTGGAGGATCAGCTGTGTAGGGGCCCACTATACAGAGCAAGATTTACTTCAGTAGGGTTCTGGTACCCACTGAGTCCACTCATTGAGTGTGTCACTTATGGAAGTGGTTGGGTGGTGGTGTTTCAATGTGGTCTGAAGCTGTCCACTGGGTGTGCTGTCTCTAGGGCAAGGTCAGCCACTGCCTGTGTTCTATCCGGGGCCAACTGCATAAGCTACAAAGTGATCTGCAGATGGCTGCTTCTTGTGCTGGGCTTGGAGATGCCCAGGAAAAGCCAAATTGTGAACCAAGGCTGGCTGCTTCTAGTGCCAGGGGGGCCACTTAATGAGTGGTATGGGGCTCGCTGAGACCAGATGCTGCTTGTTTGAGAGATTTTAGGAAACTCTGAAGCAGGAGCCAAGACAGGCCAATTCTTTGGTAAAGCCTTTGGAAACAGCTTGGGTGGGCCTGAAAGTTGGGCGAGGCAGGGCCTCAAGGAATCACCGGGGCAGGGCCAACAGTGTGAGCCAGGTTGCTGGAGTCCTACATATGGCGGCAGTCTGTCGCCCCAGGGAAGGGCTCACCAAAGGAACATCGGTCTTCGCCAGCACGTCTGTCCAGGAGAAAGCAGCCTCTCCAGCCCTCGTCCCAAGGCCAAACAGCTCAGTTCTTCCCTGTATGTCTCTGGCGTCCCTCAAGCTGCTTCCCCTCTGAGCTTCAAGGGAGCAAGTTTGAGTTAGTCTGTGCGGGCCCTTTAAGAGAAGCTGCCTGGCCCTGGCAGTTTTGGCTCAGCGGTTAGAGTGTCGGCCCACGGACCTGAGAGTCCTGGGTTTGGTTCCCGCTAAGGGCATGTACCTCTGTTGCAGTTTGTCCCTGGCCCCAGTTAGGGTCGTGTGGGAGGCAACCAGTCGATGTGTCTCTCTCACATCGATGTTTCTCTCTCTCTCTTCCTCCCTTTCTCCTTCCTGCTCTATCCGAAGATAAATGCAAAAATGTCCTCAGGTGAGGATAAAAAAAAAAAAGAAGAACTGCCTCAGCCTCCTTGAGCCTCAGTTCCCACTGGTTTTCCAGCCAGAAATGATGGAGATCCTCTTCCTGGCACTGGAACCCTGAGCTGGGCGCCTGGTGTGGGACGGGGACCCCTCACTCCTCATGGAGGACCTTCCCAACCGAGGTGTCCTCCTGATTTTTATCCGCCACACGTGGGTGTGGGACCAGCTCGTCTGCCTCCTCCCCTCCTCCCAGTCCCGGTGTGGCTGCTGCTTTAATTCCGTAGTTGTAGGACTTCCATTCAGCTGGATGTCAGGCGGTTCTGAATGATGGTTGTGTTGTAGCTTAGTTGTAATTTTGATGTGGTTGTGGGAGGAGGAGAGTACCATGTTTACCTACGCCACCATCTTGACCGGAAGTCCGTAAAATACAGTTTTAATTGTCAGTTTACAAATGACAGGCATGTTGAAAAAAAATGCTCTCCTACTTTTCAAAATATATATTTGGACAGCTTGTATGAAATTAGAAATCTTATGCTTGAAATAATACACCTATTCATTTGTCTTTATAAGTATAAAAAACTATTTAGAATGACAAATCACTTCTTTCTAAAAGTCTTTCATTCTTACAGAACCAATTTTTGAGGTTTACATTAAGGAATTCTGAATATAGGTAATTTATCTTATAACTAAGAAAGGATACAGGAAATTTTTGTAATATAATATCTAAATAAAACTAGAAAATGATCACATGAATATCTACACTAATTGCTGGGACAATTATTTGCTAAGGGAGCACAATGACAAAATATTGTTTTAAAAATTATTTTGAGCCCACCTGGTTTGACTCAGTGGACTGAGCATCATCCCATGGACAGAGAGGTCCCAGTTCAGTTCCAGATCAGGACACATGCCCAGGTTACAGGCTCGATCCCCAGTGGGCAGCATGCAGGAGGCAGCTGATGGATGTTTCTCTCTCACATCGATGGTTCTATTTCTCTCTCCCTTCCTCTCTCTCTAAAAAATCAATAAAAACATATTTTAAAAAATTATTTAGGACACACTGCAATCAACACCTTATATTATAACTAGGTGGCTCAATGTAAGAGGTTATCAGAAGACTTTTTTTGAATTGAGCAGAATTTCAGTGAGTTAAATACATACTCTACTTTTAAATGAATTATAGGAATGTTGAACATTTTAACAGTCCTTAGATATAAAAGTACTGAGAAAACATCATAGTGAATTTCATTAAAAATTTAGGGCAAGTTCAAAACTGTGATTTATAAAAACATGCAATTTGATATTATGAGTTTGTGAATCTGAATGTGTATAGATAAATTCCAGGTTATTATATAGTCTCTTCATGTGAGTTATAAAGTTGTTCATGTTTTGACATGGAGATTTTTTTGTAGTTCTGTTCTTTTTAGTTCTTCTGATTGCAAATAGCATTTGTTGTGGGTGAGTGGTGCTTGAATAAGAACATTTTTAAGTAGCAATGGATTATCATATGGATGGCTTATTTTTTTTACTTCTACCCAACACAACATCCAGCATTACCCAACTACAGGTCTCTCATATATTCTCCTAGCACATTAACATTGGTTATTTGATAATATTCTCTTTTATGTTTCCGAAACAGGTGTAATAAGGTGGAGAAAATGTACTAAGTAGTCAGAAATAGATGTGTTAATACTACCTAAGCCCCAGATTATCCTAAAATATGTTTTTGGGTACATTCATTGCAATATTACTGTTTTTTTCCATTGCTCTAAGTTTTTATTTTAAAACTCTCCATCTTTATCCAATACAATGGTCATAAATTATGTTTTTATTTTGTTTTGTTTTCTGTTTTTTGTTTTTTCAGATAAGAGCAGGAGGGAGAGAGAGGAACAGAGAGAGAGAAACATCGAGGTGAAAGGGGCACATCGAGTGGCTGCCTCCCGCATGACCCCAACCAGGGCAGGGGATGAATCACAACCAAGGTACATGCCCTTGACCGGAACCGAACCCAGGACTCATTGGTCTGAGGGCCGACGCTCTAACCACTGAGCAAAATCGGCCAGGGCATAAATTATGTTCTAAACACAGGGTATGAAATGATTATTTCTTCAACAATAAATACAATTAATGCAGAGAGATTTCAGGCAGGCCCAAGTCTCCACCTAATAGGCATATATTATATCTTAGAAACTGACCCTGAGAGACTGACCTTCAGTTCAATCATTTGGCATGGAGAAGTCCCCACAAGGCCTATATCTACCAGTACTTTTGGTCACATACACCTTCAGAACACACTTTCTCCATCAGTTTGGAGAATGCTAATGAATTTCCTAATCAAGTGTGTGAGAAAGATGTATCTTTTAATTTTTTTCCATAAAAATGTGTCCAAAAAAACAAGTTCTTAACTAATTATACATTAGTTCAATTTCTAACCCTTCTTGTGGCTTCATAAGTATTTTGAGTGTCTACATCAAAGAGCTTTTCTGTATCCTTTACTTTTATGATGAGTCTTAAACAGTGTCATTTGGGAAAAAAAAAATGGTTCTTTTTCCCTCTGGATCTGGGAAAAATACCTAGATTTTTATCCTAATCCTATTGTTTGACTCTGTAATAGTAAATAACTAATTCAGTGGAAAACAAAAAATATATAATCAATAAATGTATACTATGCTTTGATAGAATTGTATATTTTCACTTCATTTGAATATCATCATGTGGACATTAGGAGCAGGTCTGAAGAACTGAAGTCTGTGTGTCCCTGGAAACCTCCAACTGGGATGTCTCAGGAGTGTCTCACACCATTTAACGCATGCTTTTGGAGTTTATTCAGTGTGCTTAGTGCACATTTAATGAATCTGTGCTCTTGCAGATAGAATGACAATCTATTCTTCCCTTGTATTTCACATTATGGGGTAAATATCATTAAGCCAAAGTTATTTCAGGCAGAAATATGATGTTTTCTCAAAAAATCAGGCATGTCAGTCTTCAGTACACTTATTGACACCTAATATTAATGTCTTTCAGTGTGAAATAGCATTACATTTTGAACATATAGTATTGATATAAATAAAAATATGTCCTTAGGTTACACTTAGGATTATAATATAACACAGTGAAGCATTTCCAGATGCATTAGCATAAGCTCCCAAAGTAAGGTTTTAAACAGCAACAAGAAAAAACCCTGCAGAATACACTAATATTAAGAAAAAGAAAAAAATAATAAAGATGAAAGCAGAAATTAATGAAATAGGAAAAGTATTTCAGTAGCAAAAATTGCCCTGCTGAAAATTAATTCCCTGAAAACAACTAACAAATTATACAAACCTCTGAGTAATTACTAATAAATAAAGTACATGATAGGAATAAAAAGGAAATTTGAAATGAACTGTTACAGCATAAACTGTTAAAAATGGGTTCAATTAATAATTTCATGTCAATAGCATAAAAATTCAGATAAGTTGATATATTTCTAGACAAAAAAATCAAAAATAAAGAAATTTTATGTTCAAAAGATATTGAAAGCCTAAACAGTGCTAAAACTTTTAGAAAAATGAGTTGGTAATTAATTTTTTCTTCAAATAACACAAGTCTAGAGGGCTCTAGTTTCACCAAGTATCAATGAATAGTTCGTTGTAAGCTTATAAAACTGTTTTGGATAATAGAAAAAAGGTTCAATGTCAAACTTATTATACAGGTATAATATAACCTTGATAAAAACAAAAGCACTGGAAAAAAAGAATAATTGTACATTTATCTCACTCATAAAAATTGATTCAAGAATCTTCATGTAAATGTTAGTAAATTGAGTTCAGTAATGCATGAAAAAATGTTTAGACAGAATGACCCATTTGGCCAAATATCATGAATATAAGAGTGGTTTAGTATCAATCAATTGATGAACGTGATTTCATACAATAAAATAAATTATTAGGATAAAATTTCATATAAATCTATATGTAAAATTTGATAATATTTAATAACACATATCACTTTATTTGATCTGATAAGAGAAATTTGCATAAAAGTTTAAAGCAGAGCGATACTAATTGGTGAAAATTACAATATTTGTTGAAAGACATTAATAATACCTAAATGCAGAGAGAGGTGTCACATGTTCCTGTAAATAAAAGATTTAATAGAAAGAAGATGGTGTTTCCCAGATGACTCTTAGGATGAATACAATTTTTTTCAAACTTCAAATAAAAGGAAATAGGACAAATGCAGGAGAAAATGGCCAAGAATAACTGAGACCACTAAAAATAACAGTGTAGTCATAATGTCTCTATCAGACATTAGGCTAGGTAATACAAATTTAGTAATTAAGATTCTTTTGTATTTGCCTAGATATAGACAAATGAATCATTCTCTGATTTCAAAGAGTGAGCCCATGCCAAATTAAAGAACATGTGGGAGACCTGGCTTATTCCAGAACAGTTATGACACTAACAATTAGTTAATTCCATAATTTGGAAATGATACTGTTTACTGTAGAGAAAAACAATACGAAGACAATAAGTACTTTTGGAAAAATAACTTCTCCATGTGAAAGAAACTAACCGGATACCTACTTCACAGCATGTACAAAACTCAATTTAATTTGCATAAAGAATTAAAAAGATAAAGCTATAAAACTTTTAGAACATAATGGAAAAGGAGGCTTTTGTATTCTTCATGGGGAAAGAAGAAAAGAAATGCATACCATAATGGGAAGGTTTATAACATGGACTATATGAAATTTCCAAGAAGCATACATTAAAGAGAAAAACTCCACGTGTCAGGATGAGACTACATCCAGCAAAGAATATTTAATCAGAATATAAAGTTCCATCAATCATTCAAATATATAAAACAATCAGATGGTAAAATGGTTAAAAGATATGAAGAGGCATTTTATAGAAGAGAACCACAATGTGTCCATAAACATGAAAATATAATCAAATTTATTAAATCAGGACAAAATAACTGAGGCCCAAGGAAATGCAATTTTATATTTAGAAAATTGGCAACAATTAAATTAATAGCAAATGTTGCTAAGAATGTGTAGAAAGTGGTGAAAGTGCTATTGGTACTATCAGTTTGGAGTGTTTAGCAACATCTGGAGAGTCGCACCTGCACTTGTGGCATTGCACATGGGACAATTGGGAAGACCACATGAGAGGTGACAAAGGAATTATTCCCTAATCTAAATGGTGGGGACATAGACCTTTATTTTTCTTTTATCCTTTAATCTGAATAGATCATATAAGTAAATACATGCACACTTTTTTCCACAATAAAAAGTAATAAAACAATATGTGCAAAAGTATTACTAAGTTATTGGTGGACTAGTGTTGCTAACATGCAGCACATTTTAAGTAGTGCATGTATGTATGTATGTATCTAATGCTCTTATTAAATCCCACTAGGTTATAAGGAGGGACCCCAAAAAAATTCAGTATCATTTAAACATTCAAATTATTTCCAGCCATGCGCATAGATCACTGAGTGTGATTCAGTGTACATATATAATGAGTTAATAATCTCATGTCTCACTATATAAAAACTCACATGACATGGTCACCCATCCACAGTAATTTAATGAGATATTATGGAATATAAATGAACCAAAAATAAAGCATTAAAAGCCCATAACATCTAAGTTATCATACAGATGGTAATCTTTGCAATTTTTGTAAATGTCAGAATTTTTAAATAGATCTTTAAATGTATGATTTTCTTTCCACACTAACCAGGAGACAACTTTAAAACAAAAACAAATTTTAAAAAGAGAGAACAAATTCATGAAATGCAACCCAACACAAGTGAAAATATACTCAGTATTTAACCCACACAACATGATGCCGTAGGTACAATCATTATTCCCATTTTACAGATCAGAAAATTAAGGTATACAGAGAAGTCGAACATATTGCTCATGGTCATAACCACTAGGCATTGAAACTGGGATCAAACCTGTATCCAGTGCCTAAATCACTATGTGCATCACCCTAGCGGACATAGAGATAGTGTTCAAGCCCAAGTCTGTGCTCACAACACCCTCCGAGATAACACAGGTGTCTCCCCTTTTAATCACCAGTGACAAGAGGAAACCCAGATCTGTCTGATCACAATGTCTAGTCTTTACCATCCTCAAAGAAAAGTCCAAAAAGGGACCTAAAGATGCATGTGTGTAACCAGTTTAGTTCCTTTTCCATATCTCTCTTAGGTTTTATTCAACTTGCCTATCGTCACTGAATCTGCTATTTAAATCCAATGTTTCCTTTCTCGCTGTCTATGTGGATATTGGGTCTGAAACTACTCTTTGCATCTCATGTTCATGTGTTGTGGAATTTGCACTTTAGTTTTTCATTTCTCTGTTCCCCAGTCACAGGGCCAGCCCAACCCACTCTCATTCGGAAGCTCGTTTCTAAAGAGGAAACTCCAAGTAGAAGCCTTTTTCTTCTGAAAGAAGGGGCAGTGAAAAAGTAGTAGTATATACACTTATCTTTTCTTCACTCAGTGTTTGAGCAACTACTCACTTTCTAAAACAAATTTTTGGGACTTTCTGGAAGTTCTTTCTGCATGTGACTTTCCCCATCGTGTACATACGTACTGCACGTAACACCATAACTCTGCTTCACAATTTTGCAAAGGTTATCCTTTCAATGAAAACTCATCTTATATCTCTGCTCGAAACAATTGAGTGTACCCACTTTAAACAAGATAATTAAAACACCTTTAACATGATAGACCAGACATCTTGAAATTCCTTGCATGTATATGTTGAGGAATAAGATTGTTTTAAGATCGCTGCAGGTATTATCATTTGCCTACCCAGCAGACCTTTAAGTTATTCTTCTTCCTAATAGATCCTAATTTATTGCAGACAAATACCCTGTTTCTTCTACTTCCGTCATGCCTCAGGGGAAGCTGAATCCAGCTGCATATTCTGTCTTGGGATAATCTCCAGTATTTTGCCAGAGACTGGTGAGGGAGTGAATTAGGATCATTCTACCATGACTGTTAGCAATAAATTCAGAAACTTCAGAAAAAGTGTTCTCACTTTGAAGAGAGACTACAAGAAAAAACAGGATTCTCATTTTCCTCAGGATATACTTGTACCTGGGGACATGAAAATTGGAATGAGTATATCCATCTTACTACCAGCCTGAGAATGAATTAACAGAAGAAGGTTACAAATAGGTCGTTAAACACGCTGTTAACTTGCTAAAAGAACCACCCCTGAAGACTGTTTCACTCTAGACTTCTTTAAGGGAGGAGCATATATTGCATTTTTTTTTCTTCTTTATTGATTTTAAAGAGAGAGGAAGGGAGAGGGAGAGATAGAAACATCGATGAGAGAGAACATCAAGTGACTGCCTCCTACATGCCCCCCACTGGGGATTTGGCCCACAACCTGGGCATGTGCCCTGACCAGGAATCGAACTGGTGACCTCTTGGTGCATGGGTCTATGCTCAACCACTGAGCCACACTGGTCGGGCATATATTGCATTATTGATTAAACCAATTTGAGACAAAATTCCTATTATTGAAGGCAAAAATATCTTAAAATATATATAATGTCTTAGGATGATATATACTAAAACTCTCATATTTTCTGGTGTTCCTCAAACCAATCAATCAGTATCATTCATTGATTCAGGGAGAAGAGCATATTTCTAAATAGACTATTTTCATATTTAGCAGAGATATTAATCCTAAACAGATAGAGTATTATTATGAAAGGTAGGCTGATTTGGAGATTAACAATGCCAAAAGCCTGAAAGACTCACAGCCTAAAATATGTACCATAAACTATAGAGGGGAAAGCAATGGAGAATTGTGTGAAATCTAAGCTTCCTTCCACTGAGAAAAGAGGTATACATTTGAACAACTTAGGGATGGGTAGAGATCTCTCAGAAAAGAAGGAGTAATTTATAAAACCGGAGTCCTTAATAAGGGTGATCAAAACCCAACTCCAGACTAAAGTATCAGAATAAATTAGGGATGTAAGAGAACAGAACACATTGTGTTCACAGCCAAAAGAGTACATGGGGTGCCTGCACACATAACAAAATGCCCAGTCCCAATGTGAAGTGACAATGTTTGATGAGTAGTAGGCAAATCAGAAGTCAACACAAAAAGACCTTACAGTAGAACAACAGAGACCTGGGCATCTCAGTGGGGTTCAGCTCAGCAGTCCAAAAGTCAAGAATGGAAAAAAGCCTGAGGATCCTATGATCAGGTGGCAAGGGCTACAGAGCACATGGTCATGGGGATTGGAGGCCATGGCATGAATGGATTTCAGCATCTAATTCCAGTGAACGATCATCCACAGTGATGAAGAAAGAGTAATATGATATTCAATTCAGCAGATGCCAGCAGAGTAGCTGAAGACCTCCCTTCATTAGCTGAATGATACTTAGACTTCCCTCATTACCCCCAGTAACATGTAGAAGTGTCCCTAGTAATCTGGAGCTTAGTATATTCTGTAAGAAGAATGTAAGCAAAAGAAAAGACAGCATATCCATTGCTTCACAGAGTAATATTTTTGAGTCAATAGTTTCTAGAATGGGAAACTACCCTCCTATTAGATGTAGGTGTTTGCAATTCTAATATCTGATCAGAATCTCCTCAGCTACATTTGATTACTTGCCACTGAAAGATGATCTTGAACCCCCGGGTGTAATGATAGCTAAGAAAGCTCAGAAATTCATTGTTAGTCACTACTCATCCTTCAACCACCTTAAGAGAGGTTTATCAATGATGAAGGAAGTGCATTTGAAGTATAGGGCAGTTTTATCAGTATGGCCGTGATGGAATGTCATAGAATACGCTCAGAATTTTATTAGCGAAATGTACCCTTCAAAAATGAAGATGCTGAATTATTTTTCCAGACCAATAATGTATGAGAGCTGGGCAGCAGATGGGTCTTCAAGACTGTAATTTCTCGAGCTAAGATTGTGTAGCAGTTGTGAATGAGGTTGACCTATGGTTGAAGATATTGAGGAAAGAGCCCCAAAAATCTTCATTGTGGTAAGGGCAACTTCTTGAAACAGAAGCAATCAGAACAGGAAAGCAATATATCGAAAGCAGATGATAAGAAATAGAAAGACGGAGAGTTGTTAAGGATTCCAAGCTGATTTTGAAAGACATATTCAGCCACTGAGTGTGAGAAGAAATACAAAATGGAACATGCTGCTAAGACTCTAGCTTACTAAACTAAATGAAAGGGGACGTCTTAAACCAAAATAACATCAGAATAAATATTCCTTAAGGGACGTTGATGAGAATGCGTTTAGTTTTGAGCCTAAAAATTAAACATTTCCTTTTAAATCAGTCAGAATCCCATAATTAAACAAATGTTACACTTTCATTGTGAATCTTGAGAAATTTAATGAACAGACCACTTACAATGTTGTGTGAATGTTTAGAGAAATGACAGAGGATGGTGAGATGCTCAAGGAGTAAGAGGATGGGGGTTGGGCACAAGGTTCAGAAAACAAACATAATTATTCTCTTTCTTTGTTGCCTGGCCTTGAAGTTGGTTGTCACAGCTAAGTGTTCAGATGGAGAACAAGCACAAAGAATTCAAAATAAATTTGTGTGTGTGTGTGTGTGTGCACGTATGTGTGTTTGTGTGTGTGAGTGTGTTCTCTATGGCTTGGAGCCAAATGAAAAATATTACACCTTCCTGAACACAAATCATCTAAGAAATCACCTGTTTCAGGCCACTTCTATATAAATTTTTATAAACATCTTGCTCAAAGCTGTAATCCTTACTATGTGTTCCTAAATCTGTCCTGAAGAATGGCTTTTTTTTTTTTTTGCTCTTGAATAATACGTAAATTCCAACTTAGGCAGGAAGTATCTGAAATATACTTTTTGTATGTAGATGGTGTGCGTGTGTGTATTTTAAAAACTAAAAGTTTTGCCCTGGCCGGTTTGGCTCAGCGGTTAGAGCATTGGCCTGTGGACCAAAAGGTTGTGGGTTCGATTCCGGTCAAAGGCACTTACCTGGGTTGCAGGTTCAATCCCCGACCCCAAGGAATGAAGGAAAATGTGTACATATCAGCATATGTAAAACAAATGGTAAATTTTTAGATTAATCAACTTATTTTTGTCACTTGTTACTAATATAGCTAAAGTTTAATTTTACCCAGTTTTGTCAAACTAACTCAAAGTTTAGAAACATCATTCATTCTCTAATATATGCTCATCTAGATTATCTAAAGATTCATCTCTAACTTCTAACATCAATATAGTCACCGTGACTAACAATGTGAATGTTAGTTTTTTTTGTTTCTTTAAATACCCTATAATAAAATCTAAATTTATCCTTTAAAAATCACTGACTTGGTTATATTTCCAGTGCAAATTGCACGCTCTCATTTGATCTGATGACCTATTTTTGTCACCTTTTAAACTAAATATCTTTGTTATATGTCCTGTAATGATAGCCAAGAGGCAGTAATGTGGTGTACAGAGCAGCAGATGGGGTCTCCGGTGAAACAGAAGTGTGAAAGCAGTCATGCCTAGTGGACACAGAGGTGCCTTATACATTACTCCAGGTGATTCTTCCTACAGGACTACCAGAGAAATAGGGCAGCAAAATATTAGCAAACAGATTCAGAATACTTCAGAGTGACCTCTTACAGACCAGTCCTTTTAATTCTGTCATTGAACTCAGCTAAACAGCTACTATGAACTGTGACTTAAGTTTTTCTTTTTGAATATAAGTACATTCCTTGCTACCCTACTGGAATCGAATGTTGTTTTCTTCTTATCACAGAGTGAATGTATAGACGTAGCGGTCAAACTAGCCTGAAGGAAGCATTTGAAGATCTTCGTCCAGGTGACATGTATGTGTAGGTGTCCTGCCAGACCTTTGTCATAGGTGGCAGTGGAACCTGCTCATGGGGTGGTTCACAAACGAGGAGAACTTAGGCAGTTTTCTCTGGAACAACTTCAGACCACAGGAAGTTATATCATTCAGAGTTGCCGAGGGTCAAGGCCAACAGGAACATGACATATGGGCAGGGACACACCTAAGGGGGGAAAATCTCACAACCTTAGAATTACACTGTGCAAGCTTTGAAGTCAAGGGTCAGAGGAGGTTACACTTGTGGCAATGATGAAGCAAGAGGTCAAGTTTCTAGAAAATACATATGAGAAAAATTATTTTTCTCCAAAAACTTAAAAACTTTAAGTAATTTTGATTGTAAAGAAAATCATATATCTATATGTGGATATGTGATTAATTAAATACAAATAGTCTTCTAATTATATTTTTTTAACTTTGCAATGTTGTGAAAGTGATAGACATTTAGTAGAAACTCTACGTCCAGTTGTGAATTTTGAATTTTCCTGGGCTACTGATATGCAGTACAATAATTTCCCATGATGCTAGACAGTGAAGTAAAATGATTTTGTCCAACTGTAAGCTAATGTAAGTGTTCTGAGCACAATTAAGGTAGGCTAGGCTAACCTATGATGGTTGGTGGGTTAGGTGTACTAAATGCATTTTTTACTTACAATATTTTGAGTTTAAAATGGAGTTTTTAGTACATAACCCCATTGTAAGTTGAGGAGCATCAGTATAGATATTTGGCTATTACTGTGATCATTTTATTGTTTTGACTTTAAGACAATAATAACAAAGATAATTTGAATTAATTGAGTATAAATTGTGAGGCATGCATTTTACAGATATTTTCTCTTGGCTTTAAAACACTCTTGAGCCCAGCCAGTGTGGCTCAGTGGTTGAGTGTCGACTCATGCACCAAGACATCACTGGTTCGATTACTGGTCAGGGCACATGCCCGGGTTGTGGGCTCAATCCCCAGTGAAGGGCATGCAGGAGGCAGCCAATCAATGTTCTCTCTCACTGATGTTTCTATCTCTCTCTCCTTTCCTCTCTTTGTAAAACCAATAATATTTTTAAAAATTAAAGGAAAAAATAAAATAAAACACTCTTGAAAGGTAGCTCTTATCATTCTTATATTATCAAGGAGACTCTAAAATCTAGATTCAAAAATTTGCTCAACAGCAAAAAAGAAGTAATTGGCCAAACAATAATTCAAACTTGGAAAAAGTACTTATGTTTTCAAAAGTTTAAATCGTATCACAATATATCATACTACTTTCATTTTCTCAATATCAGATATAGATATAATCATGTATGGTGATGTCCAAATTATGTTATATTATTTATCTCACAAGAATTGTTGCCATCTGGATCATTTACATAAAACAGATTTTTTAAAAAAACTCAAGACAGTTGCACAAGGAGATTATAATAGCTCTGAATTAATGTGCAGATTCAGTGTTATTCTTTGGATGACCATGTAAAATAAGTCTGATGTCACAAACCAGCAAGAGGGAAATGGAACACTAGGATGTAATTTTCACAGGAAATTACATTCTTAAAATAATCACCAAGTGCTTTTTCCTCTTTCATGAAAATGTGTTTAAAGCTACAGAAGCAAACCAAATCAAGAATGCTACAATATCTTTTGAGATATGAGTAATTTTTTTTTTTGTGGTACAGATATGCTCTTGAATTTCATTTAGATGAAGTATATATATATATAATATATCATATATCATGATATGTTATCTTGTTTATGTAAAATATTTATTGCAATATCATGTATTAACCTGTTACATTTATTATATTGTATACATATAAATAACAGCATCAACCAAAGCTCTAAGACTCAGACTTACTGTAATCTGTTTTTGTTTTTTTTCAATGCCACTTTATCACCATCATTTGCACCCATGCAAAGTATATGACATTAAGACAGGATCAGTAACACCAAGACTTAGAAGAGAATCAATCTTTCAATGCCACGTACTAATAGCATATACTGATACTGATAACATGGCTGATGCTGAATTGGTGTGATATATTAAAGGAGCTGTTTAGATGGAATTTAGTGGGGAGACTAAAGACAGAGGGATCAGTAGAAATATTTTAAGATACTTTAAAAAACAATGTAAAACAAATCAGCACATCCTCAGCTTGCCTGGAAACTACAGGTCATGGGAACCTGGGTTGTTGTCAAATTACGGTGACTTCTTAAGCAAAAGCTCCAAAAGTAATTCCATGCAGTCTCCAGCTACAGAACAGAGTGCCGGGAATGTATCAGTCTTTCTGGCTAAAAATGCTGACATAGGTGGGGATCAATGTCAGTGGAAAGTAACTATTTCATTCTCGTCATAGCCGCTAGACAAAAGAAAGACAGTGTGCAGGGAGAGTTTAGCATTGCAGTATATCAGAATGGGAGGAAACATCAAAGTCATTTTTAAAGTTTTCCCCAACCGGACTGATAATTCTAACAACCTGGAATGCTTTATAATGTATTGATTTATACCACCCAAACTTCCCCATTCAAAATTGGCAGTTCTGGTAGTGGGGCTCAGGAATCCACACTTTTTTTTTTTTTTTTTTTAAGTTTCCAAAAGGATTGTAATGAAGATCCAGGTTTCAGCACAACTGATTTCCTCTAACCTATTTCCACCTAAAACCACTTTAGACATTTCATATGCATATATCCCAGATAAATAGATCTGATTTTTCCCTGAGGGAAAATAAATGGAGTAAAGGTAGAGGAAAAGAAAAGAATTACTTTATATATTTAGCAACAAATATAATTTTTAAAAACTGTGTTTCTTTGGTGTCACTGACAACCTGGGGTTGTTGTTGTTGTTGTTTTATCATCCTGTGTAAAGTGTTCATTTTCATGCCTTGTTTTCCCATCTCTAAAATCTCTCCTTTATTTCCAACATAATTTTATTACATGAAGTAATTTGGTCACAGTTTCTAGGAAACTGCACACACACACACACACACACACACACACGGGTACTCTGTAAGCAACCCCACTGATAACGTCCTGAACTTTTGGAAATCCATGGTGGAAATAAAATTACACAATGCCCAAGGTCTCACAAAGAAAGGGGATAGAAACTAATGTGGCAGATATGGATTTGGTTTGGGGACAAGGTAAACTGGATAGTGTGTATTTCTGATCTGGATCCTTTTGATTCATTATTAGGCTTAATACAACAAAACTTGACCTGTGGTCTAGGCACCTAAAAGGATTGCTGGAGAATGCACCACTCAGTGAAAGGATTGTAAATTAAATGTTGTTCTCCCTGATGTTGATAAGCCTGAAGGCAATGCTTTTTACACCCCTTGAGAATGATAAATTGCTTCAGCTTTTTTTTTCTTTCTGGTTGTCCCATGTTTTCCTAAGGTCCTACATACCATATCTAATGTATTGTTTGCTACCTCATTAATAAAATATGGTAAATTTGCCTTTTATTATGTCCAACATCAATAATCCCACTAGAGTCACTAAGAAACCCCACAAAATAAAATTAAAAACCCAACAAACAAAACCCGAACCAACTTCTATTGTTATTGAGTTATTCCTATTCGGTTTTAGAAGAAAACAAAAACATCTAGTTATCCAACAAAGCTGCCAAAGTGGTCCACAAAATATATGAGAAAATGGTAAACTATCTATTTGTAAAGACTAAATCTGGAACTTAGCTACTATTTTCCCTCTATAACGCAGGGATGACAATAAAACCCAACTATTAGGAGCTGTTGAAAGGGATAAGTAAATTAATTCAAATATGTCCTTTAAAAAGTCTTAGCTATCATATTTAGTGTTCTAGTAGGCATGATGTATGTTGAAGATATTTTATAAGATAATTGCTTGATGTTTTAATCATCTGTTCTTCAAATTTATCAATCCATTCATTTATTGATTGATTAAATATTTTCTGAGTGCATCCTGTATTTCAGACAATGTTCTAGGCAGTGGGGATTTTACCAAGGTAAAGATTCCTGCCCTCATGGAGATGACATTCTAGATGAGGATAAATTCTACACATTCATAAGCAGCTAAATAAAGGAATGCTCCCAGGAATGATATGCATTATTAAGAAAATAAGGCAGGGAAAGGGTCAGAATAAATTGAGATTGCATGTTAAGTAGGATGCTCTGGAAGTCCTGTTTGATTATTTGACCTTTTATCAGAGATCTGAATGTACTGAGGGAATAATGTACATGACTGGTAAGAGTCAATTTCGATAGACTCAACAAATGCAAAGGCTAGTGCATTTTTGGTATGTCTGAAGAAAAGACAGTGGGCAAGTATGGAGAATTAGACATTGGGTCAAGAGCTAAGCCATGAAGTTGAAGAGTGATTTAGGAGCTAAATTGTAGAAAGCTTTGAAGAATATACTTCTGAAATCTGGAAACAGAAATGAAGAAATGAGTCTTTAGAAGAAATGCTTTTCTTTCTTCTAAAGACATAAATTGAAGATTATATCAATTTTAAAACTATGTGACAAAGAACATTAACTAATTAAAGAGTTAAAATCTTTTCAAATCACAGGATAAAAAAGAGAAATAAACCACAGTTGGTAATTTGTTATCTGTTCGGAATTGATGAACTAGAGCTGGTTTAAAAATATAATATATGCAGTGATTTATAATTGCATAGTTTAAATTTTAAGAGAGATTAATAGTTTATAAATGTTATATTATTTTATTAGAATGGCATAAGATTTTGAAATTTCCTCCATTTAAGTCAAGTTTTTTCAATTCATGATTATGAATGTATTCATTACCCATCACTGAGTAAAGCAAACATTTTGTTGTGTGTGTTCACACTGTCATTTCCTAGACTTCAGGGAATACAAGCAAGAAGTATGACTGTGCTCTCAGCTGGGACAGTCAGAGTCACTAAATTATCTGACTTGCAGATTTTTGTGGGTCCAAAAGGAAATGTTATTGTTCATATAATAAAATATTGCTTATTATTATATATATTTTATATTCATCAATAATATTTTATATGCATATAAATAAATAAAATAAGAAGCATTGTGTGTGTGTGTGTGTGTGTGTGTGTGTGTGTATCAGATAGTGTATATTTGCAATAGATGCCTTGACCATATGCACCTTTTTCATGACTTTTAATGAAAAGAACTTCCTCTCATCACAGAATGTATGTTTCTGTTTCAGGCCAAGGCAGTTAAGAGCTAATCAGCTTCTTCCATCTTTCTCTTCTACTACATCAGTGTTGGAGGTGCAATGTTTTACATGACATTAAGGAAAATTATTTGCCTACTTGAATTTTTCATTGATGAGAAATAAGTTATTTTTGTGTTAGTTATTGAAAAATTAAAATTAATTTGTATGTCATCATAACCTAATGTTACAATAGCTATTATAGAATCTTGTACCACTAAGTAGCTATCTGATGAAAAAATCTCAAATATAGGGTATTATCTTAGTGATGAGAAGCAAGAAAATAACATGTGAAGCATCACCTTGACTAATATACAAGATTTCCTTTTTTTTTTTTTTTTTTTTTTTATTACTCCCAATCACATCTTCAGCTCAGCTCTTATTAGTTGTGTTATGGTACGCAAGTCAATTAATTTCTCTAAGTCTCAGTTTTTTACATTTACAAAATGAGTATATATGGTACTGATTTCTCAGGCTATTTCAAAATTCAGTAAGACACATGTAGAGTTCTTAGCATAGTTTTGGACACAGAGAATTTTCACTAAATGTTTATTATCATTATAGTAATTTTTCATTGTCTCTATGTGTACATGTAATAGACTCGCATGTCACAAGTGTATGATTATATTCATTATTTGCATTGGTTTTTAACCAATCATATTATATTCTTCTCATCAATGCACTCAAAATACAGAAATTCCCCCAACATAAAACTTTTATGTCACCCAATTCATTTTAACCAAGTGCACAAGAAATCCTATTTTTGTTCATCATTATTAAATTTATCCCCATGCAGAAATGTATTTAGTATATTTTACAATCAGTATTAATCTCACACAGATCACTGCTAAGAACTTGAGCTTAATTATAAAATCAGTAAGTCATGAGAATATAATGTACAGCACAGTGACTATAGGTAATAATACTGCAGGGCATACCTAAAAGTTGCCAAAGTTTTCATCACATGAAAATAATGTACCATTGTGTGATGACAGATAAGTAGACTTGCTGTGGTGATCATTTTGCACTGTATAAAATATTGCATCATTGTGTGTACCTATGAAACTAATATAATGTTACATGTTAATGATATCTCAATAAAAAACACAAAGTTTTCTAATGTAGACTTGCTCATAAAAATTACCTTAGTACTTTTAAAAATAGTTTTAAATTATGAAATATAAACTTGCTACTCCAAATCTTGTAATAGAGGTGTGGCCATTGTTACACTAACATCTTTCTAGTGTGAAATTTCTGTCCCATAATACCATGTCTATATGCCACTTCAAATTGACTTTAATAATAAATGAATATTTTGTATTTTCTTTAAAAAATGTATTTCTAAGAATTTTAATTAATTGATTAAATAACCAAGTACTGTTCAAAGCTTATTTTATGATATTAAAAATCTATGATTCATGGTTAAAATGTTGTTTTGCATATAATGTATAAAATATATAGGCTAATGGAGCAATGAATACATATTTTTATATTATATATAAATAATAATAAATAAAATGAATGTGATAGATGATAGATATACATAGATAGATGATAGATAGATAGATAGATAGATAGATAGATAGATAGATAGATAGATAGATAGATAGATAGAAAGAATGTGTGATAGAATGTGTGTACCAGGGGCTTTGACCTGACCTGGCAGCCTGTTGAAAATGCAACATTCCATTTCCATGTCTTAAACAAGATTTTCAGGGAAACCATATACAAATTACAGTTGGAGAGGCACTGGGTCATACTGTATAATAGTGCATATGTTATCTTTTCATGAACAGGTCCTGATGAACCTATTTCTCCAACCCATATTTTCTAAATGACCTTGTGATTAGAAAAATGTTTTGTAAGATTTTAAAAAATTTTAAAGGTAGAGGGAGCTACTGCCCACCCTCATCTCCAAATCTCATAAAGAATGACATGCCTTTGAACCACTTGCAGGAATACTCTTTATGGAAATATAATATGAAGAAAATTTTATAAATTATTTATTACTAATTTTTAAATGGTGATTTCAAATGGGACTATAACCCTGACAAATCACATATTATTCAGATTAAGCATGAGAGGAAAATGAATATGCAGGAGAAAGACAAGTCTTTTGTCTCTATAAGAGAGATACCATTTGTAACAGTGTAGTGGGGAAAACGAAGCTAATGGGTGTGATATCATGAGAACATACTGTGCACAATATGCTGTTGACACAAGCATGCTCTAGCTAGCAATCAAATAAATCAAAGTTTTCTTTACTGTACAAGGAATGATTTGAATAGGAATATTTTTTCTAGGAAAGCTTAAGAAACTGATTATGCAAAAAAGAAGAATTTTGTCAGCATATAATTTCACTGGACTAAATAATATGTTCCATTTTTTTTTTGTTCAAGCTTTAAAGCAAGAAAACATCAGTTTGCAAAACTGGAAAAAGACCTCAGAGAGCAATAGGAGATGATGAAAATTATCATTCCATGTGCACCAAAGAAATTTGCCCTGATATGGCCTTTTCTTTCTAATATTAATTTATTCTAAAAGTAGTCTTAAAATTGGTTTGTGGATGAACATAAACATTACTGGTAAAACTTATGAAAATGGAAAATGTCCTTTTAATATTGCATATCAGCATGTATGTTCCATTCCATTATTAGAAATACATTCCTCTTAGAATTACTTAGTTTAAAACAACCAAAAATATAATTGCAACTATTGTATTATACCCTATAATGTAAGTGTGTGACATAATTTACTATATTTTCCCACTGTGTAACTATATCAGGGAGACTAAGAAGCACTTTTGGAAGTTGTGCTCTTTTAGGCCACTTGGATATTATCTAAGAAATTAGCACTCATTATACTGAATTACACCCTGGGGCGTAGAAAGGTCAATATCGCTTTCAAAAAGTCTGACTTGAGAGATTATGGATCTAAAGTTGTCACATTACTTCATATACATATTATTAGATATTTGCAAATAAGAATCTTATTTAGTGATAAGAAAATAAATTCATGCTTAGATTCAGCTACCTCAATTTCTGGAAAGAAGATGGAATGTATATTTATATAAATAAATAAAATAAAATATTTATAATGCTTTTTTTTTTTTTTTTTTTACGAAGGCAGACATTTCTACATCCATTAGAAGTAAATTAAAGGACTCATTACTATTTCAATGGCCATATATTTATATACATCCAGTTTAATGGAGAGAAATAATCCATCCCCATTATCATGAGTCCAATTGAAAGCCCAATTCTGCATGCATCAGTGGCTTAGAAAATTACTGGATATTCAAATTTCTATAAAATTATATATATTTTCTACTACTCTGTGCAAACATGTTAATATTTATCTAGGTCATGATTTTAATCCTTATAAAAACTTTAAGGCAGATTTTATCATTTCTATTTGATAATGCAAGAAAATTTGCTTCAAATGTTTAATGTAGTAGACTCCTTAAGAGTTAGAAATTCCTTCTTGCATAATGTCATTTCATAGCTGTATCCATTTTAGTGATTAATTTTATATCGACTTGGCCGGAGATACTCAGATATTTTTATGTTTCACCATCATGGCAGAAACAGGGAACACCTTATATGAACACTGTACATGAACAGGAAAGAATTATCTGACAAATTTCATACATTAAAAAACTTACAAAAGAATATTCTAAGAGTCTCACTTAATCTGATTAATGCGATGTTCAGCTGCAAGCTCTGGGAAAAAAAAGTGGATTCTGCCAACATAACTGTTTGGCATCAAAATCATAACTTAATTATACGCCTCACCACAAAGTAACAGTATAAGATATGTGTTTATAAGAAAGAGGGGGAACAACATTTAATATTATTTTGCTAGAAGAAAAAATTCTGAATTAAATTCCAGTATGCATTTTTTGAGAACCAAGGATGGGTCATTTGTTGATCACTGACTACAAGCCATCCCTGCTATAGAAAACAAAGTGATTATTTTCATAGCCCTGCCTTCTAGGAAGATAAAAGATGAGTCAACAAGACATTTTTTTTAAAATTGCAAGTCATATAAAATTACTTCTAAGACAAACATTAAAAGACACCTCAAACATTAAAAAACTAATGGAAAGCAACACATATTGTTCAGGTCTCTGAAGATAAGTTTTTGGAAGAACTAGGAAAGAGCCTGACCTAATTGAGGACCCCTTGGGCCTCCCCTAGAGCTTGAGAAAAATCATTCTCCAGGCAGATGTGATGACCCTCATCAAATCATCCTCATGGAACTTCTGTGAGGTGGTTCACAAAGGTGAAACTGTCGGAATACCCATTTGTTGAGGAATGTTCTATTTTTTCTTACTTTATAATACAAAACATCCTCTGAGAGGTTATATCCTAAACCCTTATCAGATCTTATTTTTATTATGTGTTTGTGTTTATTAGACAGAAATGAGATACAGACAGATCCTCTTTCCATCAAAATAAAGAAAACAGCAGAGAAAGGAAGAGTGTGAGAGATAGGAGCACACGCATCGACCTTTTGTAGCAGGTGTCTTCAGATCAAAGCAAATACAAGAGAAGAGTAGAGATACCCACTTTATTATTTGGGGATTTTTTTTTTTTTGAATTATCTCAAAAGTCCCATCCCATGCTCAACTTTAGGGAAAAAATAAAACAAAACAAAACTACAGTATGATTTGGTGACTCATTATAAGTTTTTAATAAATCATATAGTGTCTTTAAAATGTTTGAAATTCCAATTTACTTTTGTTTTCAGTGAATGTATGCTTTATTTGTAAATCAAGTATACGTATAAACTAGATAAATAAATCTTCTTTTAGGAACATTATTTATCGATATTTTAATTGTACAAATGTTATAATTAGTAAATCTTAATGTGATTCAGTAACTTTGTTGCATAAACATTAAAGGTCTTGGCAAAGTGCAATCTTATTTTTCTCTAACTTTCAATATATAGAAAGTTGATTTTTTAAATGACTTTTTATTAGTTTAAAATAAATCTCTTTTGACATTTACTTCTATTAAAATATTTCATTGTATTCAACCAATGTGATAATTAGGACATATTTTATTTTAGATAACCTAGTCATTTATGTATTCATTTACTTCAGAAAGGTCCATTAAACACCCATAATGCAAGCGTTTTACTTAATTTTGTTGTTTTTTTAAACTGAATTTATTGGGGTAACTTTGGTTAATAAAATTATATACGTTTTAGGTGTACAATTCTATATAATACATCATCATCTGTATATTCATTCTGTATTTTGATTTGCAACATTTTTTTTTCCTTTATTAATTTTAGAGAGAGAGAAAGTGAGAGGGAGAGATAGAAACATTGATGAGAGAGAACATTGATTGGTTGCCTCCTGCATGCCCCTAACTGGGGATCAGGTTCACAACCTGGGCATGTATCCTCACCGGGAATCGAACTGGCAACCTCTTGGTGCATGGGTTGACGCTCAACCTCTGAGACACACCAGCCCGACTGATTTGTAACATTTTTATATTACAAAATAAAGTCTGAACCTCAAGTTCATACTAGGCCTATGTTTACAGTTTAAATCATATTTCTTAGTCATGTATATATTTTTCAATCAGTTTTGCTTAAATAGATATTTGAGAAAGGGGCAGGAGAGAATAATAGGATAATAGAGAACTAATCATAGTAGGGTACCAACCATAGTTATAAGAAATGTTAATCATCCTTGCTCCGTTAATCTTGATTGCTTTGTTCTGATTAAAGAAAGCCTTTTCTGACCTGGCTGGGAGTTGTATGCCCTGGGAGTTGATCTCAGGAATGCTGTCCATTCTCCTTATCTGAGAACAAGAGAAAACTGCTCAACATCATGGAAAGAACAACAACCTTAGGGTCCTGGAGGTGGTGCACTGGAGACAACCCTTGTAGCCCCCAGTCCTCATTACTTCCCCATGCCTGTAATCTGTAACCATTTTACCCATTGTTATTCCTTTTTGCTTACCTGCCCTTCCCCAGGAAGCTATCCAAGAAAAATGACAGGCTATCTAGGGAGTAGAGAGCATTTTTGCAGGATGACCTGGCTGCTCTCTCACACTGCTGGCATTATTGGAATAAACGCTCATGTATGATTCAAACTTGTCTCTGCTTAATTGTCTCAAGTAGTGATAGGCAGCCGGGACCCATTTGTTATCTGGTTTCATTTGTAAAATGATATTAGAACTAATAATAATAAAAATATGCTATTATTTTACTACCTAAAATGCTTGTTTTTACTTATGAATTATAATAAGATAATTAGAATAATGGATGGGGTAGGAAAGATTTCATGTAAGAAAATTAAACTTCTGGTAGCATTTATCCACATACGAACTATGTAAACTTGTAGAGAATTGTTATAACAATTTGAGTCAATCTGAGGACAGTTGCTAGGAAATAAGATCTCAAATGCTCTGGAGAAGGACAATTTTGCAGCTTCTTTCATGCATTTGAAATTAGGGAGGGAACACAGGAAGATTATATGGAGGTGAGAGAAAGTAAAGCAGGGACTGGATTTCAGGAGAGTTAAGATAGTGTACTCTCCTGAGAGTGAGTAAGTGTATTTCAAAGGTGGATTAACCTAGATGCACAAAAACAATGGACAGGTCTTTAAGACACAGATAAACCCTTTACTAAAGAAATTGTATGCCTGGGGCATGACTAGACACCAGGGCCTTCCCAGTTAGGAATTTATGATGAGATTACTCTGTGAGTTTTCTTTGGGTTCTATTTATTACAGCGCCACTATTTCATCCACATATTCTTGGGCTCACCTCTGAGGGGCTCAGATCTACATGTTACAGAACTAATTCAAATACAAATTGTCTATCCCTAGGCCAATTTGAAAAACAAATGGCAATTTATTTTATGAGTTGCAAGATGTTGCCTACGAAACAAATACTGTATCCAGAAACTTTGTCTCCACCTATAATACACTTGTGTATTGAAATTCATCTGATTTTTCCCCCCATGAAGCTACTACTAATAATGACTATTCATTCTGGTTATTTACATCCTAGAGTGGTTGAACATGCATACACAAAATCTATGGCTTTTTAAAATAAGTTATCACAATCCTTGGTTTAATAATATTTACTTTCAAGATTATAAAAATTATAAAGTATAGTCTGTATAATAATTAAAACAATTTCTCCAAAAATACAGTATTCTTCCATAAATTGTCAAATGTACAAGTCCAGAGAAGAAAAATATTCATAATATCAGTTATGGTAGAATAGGTAAATATTTTATTAAATTTAATTTTCTGTTGCTATAAATGTATAGCATCTATTAATAATCAAATGCTTGTCAAAACATATCAAAATATTAGAGTCATAAATAAAAGGAAAGAACATATTTTCAAAAGTCGGAGCACTGGAAAGACTTTTTTCAGAGAACTGGACGTTGCTTTGAACAAACTCCAGGTTACTAAGGTCTCCCTAGACCTCCTCCTCCAAGATATTTCCTGATCTCTGTAACTCAGCAAGCTCCTTGCTCCAACAGAAAATACCTTAACCTTCAGACTTTTCTCCATCATCATTTCACTTTACCCTTTCTTTCAATTTTGCATTAGATTTCTTTTTTTCTTGATTTTTAGAGAGAGAGGAAGGGAGAAGGAGAGAGAGATAGAAACATCGATGAGAGAGAACATCGATTGGCCACCTCCTTCATGCCCCTCATTGGGCATCTGGCCCACAACCTGGGCTTGTGCCCTGACCGGGAATCGAACTGGCGACCTCTTGGTTCATGGGTAGCCGTTCAACCACTGAGCCACACCTGCCGGGCTACATTAGATATTTTAATGGATTGAGTTTTAGTCTTAGAAAATATGTCAATATAAAAAGATGAGTAGCTATTTCAAAGAGAAAGCAGACAAGTGGTTGATATTGGGTGGGAGTGAGGGGGATTTAGTTGCCAGATCCTAGTGAACTAAAACCCTTCTGTGGATTTCCATTGTTCTTAGAATAATGATTAAAACCTTTAATATCTGAAGAGTTTTCTAGCCTCCTATGATAACATTTTCCTTCTTAATCAAACTCTGTCTTTTTTTATAACATGTTTTGAGGGGTTTCAGCTGGGTCGAAATATATTCAGTACATGTACTATGTCTCCTCTCTCACGGGCCCACAGCAGCTGTTACAACACCTTTGTACACAGTAATCCAGGTAACCTCACCAATAATTCAGAAATGATTTATGAGATTAAACCTACTTATCTGAAGTCTGAAATTCTATAAAGTGTTTAAAATAATCTGGCATAGCTGATAGGTACTATGAACTGTGTAGTAATTGAAAGTCTCAAAAGCTTTCTTGGTATAACATCCAGAAACAATGGCATTTTATAGCTCTCTTCCTAATACTCATTATAAAAACCAAACGAAATGATTAAAGGCAAACACAAATTGGGAAATACCAACCTAATATGGAGAGAATAATATCAAGAACCGAAAATTATTAAAATATTTGAAATTTCCAAGAATAAATTTTTGCATATAGGAAAAAGTGAAATAAGAAGTCACGCTAATCCTTCTTGCAGGGGGAGGGTGCAGTATTTAAATGCAAACCTAAAAAATCCACTAGTATTTCCAAATTGGAAATCTAGAAATAGCACAAGTCATAGAAAGAGGAAGCTCTTCAGATGAATTGTGTCACCAGCTGCAGATCATTAATATCTGACATCTATAACGGGGTGGGAAGGTCAATCCACAGACACAAAATTCTAAAAAGAAAAAAAAGTGCTGCTGCTCACAATCTAATTGTACATACTCACTATGGAGCAATGTAATCTTAAAAACATTAATTTTGATTCTATATGGATATTCAAATTTAATCGAATGATTCCATTTCTACTACTTGTGCCATTATATTGGAGTGTAACTCTTGTAGAAATTAATAAAAACATCAGTCAGTCTAATACATAGAATACTCTTTCGGACCAAGCCTAAAATCAAGACTCACAGGCCAAAGGCGCTGCTTGAACCAGATAGAATGGTGAGGTATGTCTGTACCCACCACAGTGACATCATGACCGAGGGACAGGTTCACCTGCAGCTTCCTGTTCAGACATTTGGAAGGATTTCAGCCAAACAGCAATCACTGTGCAAGCTGGTGGGAATATGTCCTGCTTTCTGCTGAAATCAAAGACATCTCAATAGAGTGTCTTGAAATTGGAAGAGAACCTACTGTGAGAAAACTGGTAAATGTTTGCCTACTGGGTGAAAAAAAATGAAAATCAAATAATCCTAAATCCATGTTTACTTCGATTTTGTATTATGGCTGACATTTACACAGAAACAGAAACAGGATATACGGCCAGAAATCAGGAGAATTCTGTTTCTGGCAAGCGGACAGTGTTTGGTTGTAAAAGGTCACTTATATCTGGAGAGCTTGATGGCTCCAGAATATTTATAGGCCCTGCAGCTGCAATTTGGCTCATAATTTAAATACTGTAGAAACTCTCCACATCTCTGAGGATTCCAGGACTCGTGCAGGAAATAGTAATTCGCTTCAGACAACAGACTTTTTAAAAATTTTTGTTCTGTTTTACTTAAATAGTTCTAAAGTTACATCCAATTTTAAAAAAAGCATTTAGCAAAAATAACTAGAAAAGCTTGATATCAAGGAGAAATTCCAGCGTATTTCAAACATCTTTATCTGGAAATGCAATCTTTTTTTTTTTCCCAATTTTTATTAATTTATTTTTGTTACAGATGTTTCTCCTTTTTCCCCCCTAGACACCCTCCTCCCCATCACGCCCCCTCATCCCCCCAGCATTGTTGTCTATGTGCATTGGTTACGCATACGTGCATGTACATTCTTTGGTTTATCTCATCCATCACCCCCCCCCCCCTCGCCCCATCCTCTGAGGTCTGTCAGTCTGAACTGTACTCCTTTCTATGTCTCTGGGTCTATTTTGTCATCAGCTTATTTTGTTCATTATATTCTACAAATAAGTGAGATCATGTGGCATTTATCTTTCTCTGATTGCCTTATTTCGCTTAGCATAATGCTCTCCAGGTCCCTCCACGTCATCACAAAGGATAAGAGATCTCTTTAGCACGCTTTTTGGCATATGCCCGGCAATCATTAGGCGCTTTATTTTAAATCTTGAACAATTCTAAACAATTCCATTTAAATGTTTATATTTTTAGAAAACAACAGAGAAAACCACTCTAAAGAGTTGGTAAAAACGTTTCTCATAAGTTGCATTTTTATATGAAAAGAGATGGAAATGAATACTCTGAAATGTAACCCACAGGCTGAAGATCAACAAGAGTTACCCACTCTAAAATGCCACAAAAAAAGATAAATCAAATTCCACAAAAGGATTCTGTTGTAGGCAGAAGCATTTGAAGAACTTAGTCAACATATACAGAGTGTGAAAAGACTACTCCAGTTTCCCATGGCTCAGTGAAATGGAACACACTGCAACAGAGTGACCTGGAAAAAAAAAAAAAAAGTGTTTTCCTAGCCAGATTAATGGACAGTGTCCTCCCACTCTGCAAAGTACATGATTTTCAAACCACGGTGCTATACATCTGAAACTAATACAGAATGATATTGAGTATAAACTGTAATTGAAAAAAATAAATAAAATTTTTAAAAGAACGATGACCTCCCAGTATTATAATGTAAAAGATCCGACACCAAGATGCCAGCTCCCTGGAGGGCAATGTAAGTTTTGGTTACTGCTGCGACCTAGCACTTGTCTTGATTTTAATGCCTGCCAGTAATGATGCTCAGGGTGCATCTGCTCATGATAAGAATGCCCAGTGGAACTGGAGCAGATAAAAATTGAAGAAGACAAAAATTCCTTCTTAGTTGTAGCAGGAGTTAAGACAAAAACTTTGTATATTTACTTTGCATATTTGAAAGCAGACTTTTAAAAATGTATGTTGATTCTCAGGAAATCTTAGAGGCAGTGACTATTTAGAGGTATGATTAGCAACAGAATAGAATGTGCCAAATAATATACAATTGTTCCTCATTATTCAACAAGAATGACTTGCATGTGGTATGAGGGCTCATTTAGTATCTGCTTAAACGTTAAAGTTTTTAAAGGGCCAGATCTATGATAGTATTTTGTATTACATGTTGCTACAAAATATGATAGTTATTAATTACTGACCCACAAAAAGTAGGTGGCACACACTATTAATATAATTACTGAAGAGTTGCATATAGGTGCTATTTATAAAAAAGTCGGCAGGGTTTGGAAAAAATCACAGGAAACAATTTAGCAACACAGCAGCGGATTGATCAGAGTGTTACTCTAATTAAGACAAGAGGGGCAAGTGATTACCTAGACCCAGGGGAGAGAGCCTAGTAGAACAAGCCATTGGAAGGAAAGCAGTAATTTTCTCTTGAAGGACACTGTGAGCCCCAGGTAAGGGAACCAGGGAAATCTGTATACTCACCTCATTCTCCTTGGCCAAATTCAATTGGTGTTTAGAAGACAAGAAATTATTTGAACATGTCCTGTGAGTTATTTTCTTTACATTGAGAAGAGTAGAATGCAGTGTTAGGGGTCACGAGGACGGCAAGAAAGCATAATATTAAACTTTTAACAATGGGGGATTTGTAATTATACGCAAAATATGTATTTTTCTTTAAGATATCTGATTCCATATTTACACAAATTAATTGTTTCTTGGAATACTGTACAATAGACTTATTGAAGTTCTAAGTGTATCAAGAATATTTCATTTTTCCGTAGATCTAAATCTACTAGATTGAGGTTTGCTGGAGTAAAGTAATGATTGAATCAGCATGGTCATAATGAACAGCACTTTACATCACACAGCCCAAAAGTTAAAAAGTAAGCTCGCACAACAAAATCTGAAGGATAGTCATTTTGTTCTTAGAAATCTTTGTTCCTTTGTTCTTTCAACCCCCTGCACAATACATTTAGGGGAAAGAGAGTGCTAGGTTCTTAAAATGGGTTCTCAAGTTTTAGATCTTATAAAGAATGAAATTTCTTTTCCTGTAATAGGCCATTATGAATTCATATTTGTGAAGTACTTAAGAAATAATTCAATTAATATGTATTATAGCCATTGGGCATTCATCTGTTTTATTCTAGTCATTCATTTTAATGATTACAAAAAGTCATAGGGGTTCTATATGAAATTTAAATTGCTCTAAAATACAAAAGAAAAAGATTGCTTGCTATTTCAAACTGTCTGAACAATGACTTATGGCTACATTTCCTCTGGGGACCTTATCATTTTGGACTTTAGAAATATATTGATAGTAAACTCTTCAGCCTTTTCATTTTTGTAAGTAATTAAATGTAGATCAAACTTTGTAAAGGTTTTGACTAGGATGGAATTTAAAAGTCATCTCCTTCTTTCTTACCCTCATTATTTTATCTGAGGTTGAGAAAGCTTAAAGTCACAGAGACCAGTGAGCTATAAGCTGCATCAGGTTAATGCTGGTTTTCTAAATTTGGACCTGGGTCTTATCCTAATGGTTTTCAAAATGACTGGAGGTTTTTTTGGGAATTTGGAGACTCCTAGTAGAGAAAGTTATTGAGAAAGGGACAAAAATACCGACTCTGGACCATCCTATCTTGATTCAATCAGACCCTCTCGATGTTATTCCACTTGATATATCAGCTTTGTGTTTTTGTCCATTCTTTTCTTTGGTATAGTTTTATATGGTTTTAAGTATATAATGTATTTTAAATTAGTACTTTGCCACCAAAATATATAAAAACTTATGCACTAGAAAATAATTTATAATATAACCAATATTATTTGAAATCTATGTATCCTCTTAGAAACTGTAGCTATCGTGGATGTTATTAGTCTTTAATGAAGAATATTCTTAATTTTGAAGACATTAAGTAAAATTGTGACTAACATTATCTGCTTCATTTTGGCATCTCCTGTCCACCTTTGAGTTTCAAAGAAATCGCTGGAAACTGTTCACGGGAAAACACACAGGAGGGCAGGTTTAGTAGGTATTCAAACCCCGGCATGTATTTCCCAGACTCAGAGATGAAAGCACTAGCTTGTAAGCAGAGTCTGGGCATATGGATGTGACAGAGAACTACAGAGCAGTATTAACACTTCAATAATGTGTAGACTGAGTTGGCCAAAAAGGTAATGGAAAGAACTATCAAGAAACAAATTTTGGAATGCATGAGATCAAGGAATTTTGAAGGTAAATGATTTAGGATTGCATGTTGTTAAAGTAACTGGTTTCAGATTACTAAAATTTGGGACCTTTCAGAATGAAAGAATTCTGCTACTTTCAGATCTAAAATAGAAAATGTAGAATTAAGAAAGTCTTTGATTTTTAAAGACCCAAAATGATTCAAGACAATATTAGACTATCTGTTTAGTGTACCGTGAAACTGTTAGTTAGACCTGATTCCGTGCAAAAATCAGATATGGTCATGCACCATGCTTTTCTATATTACTTGAAGATAGTTATCTGATTGTTACTTTTAACTTTACCTTTTTTTTTTTACTCCTTATAACCAAATAACTTTAACATGGCTATCCTTACTAACACAGAGAAAGAATTGACTACTCAAACAGCTCTTGGGAATGGGTGTCCATTTGTAAATGTAAACTTAGTCTAATGCTCACACTCTAAAAAACATAATGAAGTACAAAGCCAGATAGACAGACATGCAAAACAAAATGCCAAAATTAGTTTTTAATGAGAATTTTTAGAGCATTAAAATTAATATATCAATCCAAAGGAAGACACAAAAGAAACCACAAGACAGAAGAAGAATATATTTGATAATTAAAAATTAAAAGGTTGTTAACAAAAAAGGACATAATTGCAATTAGAAAAATGAATTATGTAGTTGATACAGGATATCTCCACAGAACGGTAGTCATTCCCTATATGGCACATTGCCCTTCCTTGCTACGTTGCTTATATCGCCACTACAATTTGCTAGCATGATTCTCTGGAGCCCTATGAAACTGTCTTCTGCAGAATCTTACTTCACCCTCTTCTCTCTACCTTTCCTTTACTTTCAACCTTACCGGACAATGACATCATATAGAAAGTGGTTTTATTTATTTTGTTTGTTTGTTTTTTCAATGTTCATGTGTCATTTCCAGGTAAATTAATTCAGAATCTCTGAGGCTGGAGCATGGCTTCTGCTGGTTGAGATCTGCATTCAAGCATGGCCTGCATGTGTGGTTCCGTGGGAACTGTCCATGCTCCATTTAATCTCTATGACCTAAATTCCTTAAATTTAGCAAACAATATTTATGTTTCTTTCTTATTTGTCATAGCTTTCTCTATTTTGTGTTATCTACCGCTGTGTCTATCTACACTGTACCATTTTTTAAAAGCTCACCCTCTTCCTTTTTAACAAATGCCATATTTGATACTTTTTTACTGACTAACTCTGGTAGCTTTATGTACTCAATATATCTGAGCTTGGTTGCCCTTGTTTATTAACTGAGGGTAATATTTATTTTGTATGATAATTCTGTTTTTATATTTAATAGTTATATATTAGAGCAAAAATTATAAACCTAGAAGAATATAAAACCTGAAAATTCACTCTCTTATATAAAGCTAATTACCTCAATCTGAATGGTAGTTTATGATGAGAGCAATTAAAAGTGAATACTAAGATCAACTCATTCCACTTAGTCCATAAAAGAACGGCAAACCAAATTTCAAAGGATAGAGTTTTTAAGAGTTACAGTAATGAAACAAATATTTCTATGTTTAACCAATGATGTTCTGATTAAAAGTTAAATCCTATGTAAATAGATGAACAACAGAGGAAAACCCAAACTATTCTGATACTTTAAAAATATGTTATTTAAAAAGCTTCCCATGCTTAGCCCTACCTTTAGTCATTAAATTTAAATACAAAGTTATTGTAAGTGGTTCAGAGGGCAGTTAAGTTTTGTATAAAGTATTAAACTAGTACCTTACATAATACTGGTTAAAATAAGTTAAAATAATATTTAAGGGACATAATACATTCCTTTGGGAAAGAAATTACATTATACTATGCAAAATATTCTTAAAAGTTAATTTTCTTAGCCCTGGCTGATTTAGCTCAATGGTTAGAGAATTGGCCTGGGGACCAAAGGGTTGCAGGTTCAATTTAGTCAAGGGCAATTACCTGGGTTGCAGGTTCAATTCCAGCACCAGTGGGGATCATTCAGGAGAGAGATGTGTCTCTCTCACATTGATGTTTCTCTCTCTCTCCCCCTCCCTCCTTTTCACTCTCTCTAAAAATCATTGGAAAAATATCCTTGGGTGAGGATTAACAACAACAAAAAAGTTAATTTTCCTAAAAACCATATTGTCATTTGTCACTGTCTGGTTTAATTTGATTCAAAAGTGCCTACATTAACCCAGGCTTAATACTTCACTATACCAAGTTTAAATTGACTAATTTACAATCTATTTCTCCTTTCTTCTCCTCCTGCTTTGTTTCTTATGCACCAGCCATGACAGTTATCACTTTATAATTGTCCAAATATGTCAAACATGCCCCATTACAAGGTTTTTTACATGTTCCTCCCCCAGTTCTCAAAGCAATCCTCCTTCTTTCCAAAACTTCCCCTCTCTCCAAATTCTTCTGAAGACCTTCATGCCTCACATTGTATTTCACTTCCTCAAAGAACTCTTCTCCCCATTCCTAAATCACTATGCGAATTTTTTCTTTATTGTCTTACAGGATTTACTTTAACTTTTAATTCGTTTATTTGTTCACTACATTGATTTTTTTTTTTTTTCCGGAACGATTTTATCAGAAAAATATAAGCTGCACAGGGGCAAGGACTGATATAACTAGTATATTGTCAATTCCCTGTAACCTATACAACTTGGTATGTAGAAGGAGTTCAATAAAAATCTACTGAATAAATGACTCAATAAATCAAGGATAGCTATACAATGTAAAAACAATAATGATAACCTACAAAACTAACAATTATACTAAAAACTGCTAGGAGTTACTGAGTGTGTGTTATATGTAAGGCACAGAGCATAGCTTTATATTTACGATCTCATTTACACTCTATGAAAAAGGTATATTTCCCCATCATTTAGGTAAAAAAAGAGATTAATGAACGTGTTCTATATGGCATGGCTAATAAGTAAATTTAAATCCATTTGATATCAGATCCTATGAAATAAATCAATGCAGCCCACTTTCACAGCAGTAGTAAAACTATGTCCTAATCTTGTCATTGCTCTTGTTTTTTCTTATTTCACTTGGAGTTTTGTAAGTAATGCTTTATATGCCCTTTGGCAGCTACCTTAAAAAACACTTAGAAATGATTAAGGAGATGTTTATACTGGATTGATATAGAAGTAGATTGATATCTTTAGATGTAAAGACCAACAAAATCCATTCTCAGGAACCTACCACACGTGAGGCACTCTGTATTCTATTGAGTTCACGTGAAGATGTAAGACATGGTGGGGGCCAGAAAGAAAGTAAAACATTGAACCAGTCATTTTTATATTTAAAAAATCAATTAATTCTGCAAAGTAGACCTGAAGTAGACATCAGGATTTACAGAGCCCAGGAAAGGGGAAATCTTCTTATCAACTAGTCTGAGGCACAGCCAATTGACCAGAGGAAAATTTGTAATCCGAGATGGCCATGCAGTGACTTTCTCCTGGATGTGTGCACTGGGACACTGCCACTGAACCAAATAATGTACAGAGATGGTGTTGGAGTTGTTGCCTTGACCAGTGGGCACAATTTTGGGGAAAAAGAATCCTTAAGAGAGCAGAGGGAGGAATTCTGTAGAGAATAGCATGAGCATGGAGCAGACAGAGAAAAATAAAGCAACAATGCACAGAAGAGAGAAGTTTGGCCCCATCAGAAAAAGGAAGTGATTTCTGCTTTTCCCCTCAGCTGTATCTTTTGGCCTTGCAAAACTCACCTTATTATCTGTTTATCTAATGTGCAAATATCTGTTTTCTTAAGCTAAAATCAATGCAAAGCTATAAAAAAACAATTATCTCTAATTAAGATAAGAGAGATGTTAAAAGAATTGAGTGTGTAGTAGATGTTTAGGAAGTTCTCAAAGAAAAAAAATCAGAGTAACTAATTTCTGGTATTTAAAATGTATCTTTGGAAAAGATTCAGAAGTAGGGCAGACCTTTTTTCATTTTATGGACCATATTGATCAAAAGAACTTTAGAGCAATAAAAAAAATAATACTGGTTGATGCAATAGAAAGTGAAACTATTTAATTTATTATATAAATAAAAGCAAAGTGAGTGTAATTTGGTTAAGAATTATTTTTTTAATCCAAATCTCTATATACGTCTAATTAATGACATATGAATTAGGACTCTTGAAGGCATGGACAGGAACCCAAGTTGACTTAGTTGAAAAAACTAAGTACAGGTGACCCTTAGAAAACAGGTTTGGAGTGCATTGGTCCACTTATATGCAGATTTTTTTCAATAAATACATTAAATGCATTTTGTCTTTCTTATGCTTTTCTTAATAAAAGTTTCTTTTCTATAGCTTACTTTGTTGTAAAAATACAGTAAAAAATATATATATATAACATACAAAATATATGTTAATCAACTGTCTATATCATCAGTAAAGCTTCTGGTAAATAGTAGGCAATTATTAGTTCAATTTGGGGGAAATCAAAAGTTATACATTGATTTTTTTGATTATACAAGAGATGACTGCACCTCTAACCCTCAGTTTTTTCACAGGTCAAGTGTAAATAATATTGGTCCCTGGAATTCAACGGGTAATAGAACTATTCAGGTATAAAAAGGGCAGAGACAGAGCTGGACCTCAGGGGCCATATGCACATTTAAACAATATCAGACTCTCTTTGTCTCTGGCTCTTGTCTCTTAATCTCTCTGTGTGCATTATTTTCTTTACTGGTATGCTTATTTTTTTTAATGGGAAGAAACACCATAAATACACACAGAGAAAGGGCCATGTGAAGACACACAGAGAAGGCAGTGGTCTGCAAGCCAAGGAGAGAGGCCTCATGAGAAACTAAACCAGCTAACACTTTGACTTGCAGCCTTCAGAATTGTGAGAAAATAATTTTTTGCTGTTTAAGCCACAAAGTCTCTGGAATTTTGTCATGGCAGTCCTAACAGATGAGACGTCTCTTTCTGCTTTACATGCTATGTTCCACTGTGTGATATATTTAAGATTATTTCTATGGGATTATTTTAAAACAATCGATCAACAGCATCATTAGATATGCTATGTATTTACAAGAAGATCATCATATCAAAAACATTGCCAGTGCTTAAAACATTCACTCCTTGTTCAAAAGAGAGAGAGAGAGATTTGATTATGTACACTGTATAATACCAGGAACTAAACATTTGAGGATTATTCAGAGCAAATATGGATGGTACCTATGACTGTTTCTAAAATTGCTGCAATATTTTCACAAATATTAAAAGCAAAATTCATGGTAATAGACATTGGTAGATAAATACTCATTGATTTTCATTACTCAAGGACAGTGAATAGGATTCTTTCTCTCCTGTTCTCCCTTATCCAAAGCAGCCTCATTTTATGTATTTTACACTTTTTACTTTGTCTAAGCATTTTAAGGACAAAAATAACAATTTGCAATTACTACTCGAGTGATATATCCACTAACCCAGGCCATAGTTTGCTTAGAAATTATGATAATAAAAATAACGGAATATATAAACTAAGATCAAAATATTGAATAAGCTATCACAAATAACCTTCCAAAAGTATCAGACACAAATAATTTTACTAACTTTTTTTTTTTAATTGTAGGAACTGTGTTAATTATACATTACTTACCGTAAGAGTTTTTAGAGAGACTCACGGGTTGCAAACTGTATATACTCATGGAGCAACTGTGTAGGCAATGGATACAATAGACTAATAGCAGAAAAGAGATGTGCTTCTTTGCCCTTCCACTACTGGATCCCACAAGGTGAGCTCTGTCAGATCTCACACTGCCAGGGCCTGCGTGCACCAGGTGCCAGGCAGGAAGCTCAAAGTTGGCTCCTGGTGAGAGTTTATCATAGTGAGGTGGTCACATAGGTACCTTCCAGCTACCTGAACGGTGTTAAACAGCAAAACGCTCAAAGCTCAGGGACACCAAATGCAAATCAGAAATCCAATTACTATTACTAAACAACACTGAGGAACTTGTACATCATGTTATAAAATAACTCATAATGCTATGGGTACTAAATATCATTTATATATAGTTAATATAGTCCATAGTGTTCCTCGAGTGTTACTATAATGCTCCAGGGAGTTCTGTTTAAATCATTCCATGATGGAAAAATGCATGGCTGTCACAATCGTTGATCATCTGACCTCCATGTACCTTCCTAATTTTATTTGTTTGTTTTTCCTACCCTTCTCCCCCCATCCCCATGCTCACCTGTGCATCCTGCTTTGTGATGCAAACTGCCTAGCTCTCTCTCTAAAGCTGTCTTTCCTTCCGCCTGTCTCTAGTGCCTTGACCCTCCTTGCAAGGCTACCCATGAGAAATCCTTTGTAAGAACAGACCTCATTATAGATCCACACCTTCTCAGAGAGACCTTTCTGCAACGTGCTACCCAAGAGTCTGCCTTATGGCACTGAGTGAAGTCTGATATTGTGTATTCTCTGTCTCTTCCACTTAAATGTAAGATACATAAAATCAGAAATATTATCCGCCCAGTGCCTAAGTCTGTGTTTGCCACAGTTATTATGCTGGCATACATTTGCTACTTAACAATGAATCCACTTTACTTGGCTCACCACTTAGATAAATAAAGCAATTTGGTTTGGAAATAGTATGATACTTGAAACTATTTTACATATATATTGGTCGACAGTATTCATCTCCAGATTGACTGGTACGCACTTAATGTTAGTGTTATAGATGTTGGACCCACCAAGGTCACTTGGTTGTTTTTTAATTATTATAGATATTTAAGGATTGACAGCATCAAGTATACTCTGTGTCCAGGTTTTTATGCTGTCAATGTGCAAAAATATATCTGGTACATCTTTTGCATTATACATCAATGTTACAGGTACCGTGCTTACATGCTTTTCAAGTGACTCTCTTCCGATTGCTGATGCATTTCAATGACCATAAAAAGTCTATAGTTGCAGCAATTTTTCCATTGGTTTATTTTTTTATTCCTTCTCTTTTTATATTTCAAAATTATCTTTTGAGAACCTATCCAGAAACAGAATACCATCTAAGGCACAGACTTGCCTTACTTTCCAGATTAATGTATAACAATACATAACATTTCATAGGGATTAATATAATTTATATGCAATAATATTGTTTATCATATGCTTTGGGGAAAATAATGTGTAGAATTGCATTTTTCCCCCATTTCTTTAAGGAGCCAAGCCTAACTTCTTCTTTGAAAGCACACTGAAAGAAATGGTAATTGGGCTACATGCTGCTGCTGAGTTTTGGGGAGGATGTGACTCACCTTTAAACCTAAGGTGTTGCTCTGAACACGGAGCCACTGATCCGGGACCTGAACCATAACTCAGATTTCCCTGAGCCTCAGCCACTAGTTCAGTGACAAATGGAACAGATTCTACAAACTGCCTCACACAAATAATGCGCCTGGATTGCTTGTTGTGCTCACTTGCAGAGCCGAGAGATCTATTTGTCTTCTAACCCTTAAGGACTAAAATGCATTAGTCTTTCTACTTCTAATCCAATCACTGCCATTTTTCCTCTTGTGAGTGACTAGCTGTGTGGAACATCTGTCTGTCATTTTAACCACTGGCTTATGAAAGCTTCAGTGTGAGTCAGAACTCTGTATTCTTCTGCAACCTTCAATACAGGGCTTTGACTGACTGAAAATAAAAAGATACCTCTGGATCAAGTTGTTTTTAATCTTGGTTATTCTTTAGCTAGCACTGGAAAGAAAGAAATCACTGTGTAATGGCTCTGTATGGAAGAGTAATTAAGAGTATTTTTTTTAAATATTTAATTAGTCCAAGCCAGTGTGGCTCAGTGGTTGGGCATCAACCCATGCACTAAGAGGTCACTGCTTCAATTCCTGGTCAGGGCACATGCCCAGGTTGTGAGACTGATCCCCAGTGGGGGGCATGCAGGAGGCGGCCAGTTGATGTTCTCTCTCATCAATGTTTCTATTTCTGTCTCCCGCTCCTTTCTTCTCTCTCTAAAGTCAATCAATCCATCAATCAATCAATATTTAATTATATATATTAAATGCAAAATGTAATTATATCAAGAGGTAGCATAATATATTGGTTAATAACATGGACTTAAAGGCAGATTACCTGGGTTCAAATATCAACCAAACCAACACCTCACTCTATGACCTTGGACAAACTACTTAATAATATTGTTATTAATCACTCCTGTTTTTTCACCTACAAAATGTTAATAAGAAGAGTAAGTGAATCATTGAGAAATGTATCCTCTGTGTGTCTATGAATACTCCAAATATGTGTCTATATTTTATCTCATGATGATTTAAAGTTATTTGTTGGGAAAAAAATCGAAAAAATCTCAATGTGCCCAGTATTGCCTTCCTCATAGTTTGTGCCAATAATTAACAATTGAGTATTCAATTACTCGAAACAAAAAAAAAAAAAACATGCAAAATGCACGTTAATTTTGTCATACCAATTGTGTGCTACTTATGATAGCACATTTATGCTACACAGGCAAATATTTATATATACCGTCAAAGGAGATGTTCAGCTACTCTGAACATGCCTTTCATAATCTTCCAGGCATGTGATCCCTGATGCAATTTTACTTTGGCTGGTGTCCTTATTTAAGCAGGGCCGGGAGGTGGTTAATAATAAAAAGCTACATTGGCAGATTTCCACTATGTATTCCACTTGGTCCCAATTTAGATGTATCTCAGAGCCAAGAGTTCTCACTTTGCACCGTTGCTTAGTACCCTCTATAACACCAATCAACTCCGTCTAGGCACAAAGACCAGTACTCCAAAAGGAGGAAGCTAGACTACGAGTCTGTGATGCAGCGTGTAAAGATAATAGCTATCGAAATGCCAAACTGCTTACAAAAGTGGTCATTTACATTCACACAAACAGCGTATGAGGGCTCAGTGTGTCCCACAGCCTTGCCAGCACTTGCTGTTACATGACTTTTTCATTATAGCTATGCTGGTGGCTATGAAGTGACGTGATGTCCTAATGTACTTTTGATTGGCAGTTCCTTGATGACTAGTAATGTTGAGCATCTTTTCATGTGCTTATTAGCAATTTGTATATTTTCTTTAGGGAAATGCCTATTGAAATCCTTTGCCCATTTAAAAAATTAGGTTATTTGGCCCTGGCCGGGTTGGCCCAGCTGTTAGAGCACTGGCCAGCGGACCAGAGTCTTGGGTTCAATCCAGTCAAGCGCAGGTACCTCAGTTGTGGTTTGGTTTCCAGACCTGGTCGGGGTCATTTGGGAGGCAACCAAGCCATGTGTCTCTCCCGCATCAATGTTTCTCTCTCTCTCTCTCTCTCTCTCTCTCTCTCTCTCTCTCTCTCTCCCTCTCCCACTCTGTCTGAAGATAAATGGAAAAGTATCCTCGGGTGAGGTAAAAAAAAATTAAGCTATTTGTCTTTTATTAATGAATTGTAGGAATTTGGCTTCTTTTTATTAATTTTTTTACAAGACGTTACCTTTATTTATTTATTTGAAGCTTTATTGAGGTATAATTGACAAATAAAGTATACACATTTAAAGTGTAAAATGTGATAACTGGACATATGTATACATTGTGAAATGACTACCAATATTGAGTCAATTAACACATCCATCACCTCACATAGTAACCCTTCTTTTGTGTGTGGTGAGAATGCTTGAGATCTAATCTCTTGACAAAATTTAAGTATATAACACATATTAATTATAGTCACCATGTTGTACATTAGATCCTGAAAACTTACTCATCTTACGACTGAAAATTTGTACCTTTTGAATAACGTCTTCCCATTTCCTCCCAAGTCCCTGGCACCCACCATTCTAACCTCTTTCTATGACATTGACTTTTTTTTTTTTTTTTGAGATTTCATATATAAGTGAGATCATACATATTTTTCTTTCCTTATCTACCGTATTTCACTTAATATAATGTCCTCTAGTTTTAACCATGGTGTCACAAATGATTCTTTCTCAATTATGGCTGAATAATATTCTTGTGTGAGTGTGTGTGAGTATATGTGTGTGTACACACACCAAATTTTCTTAGCCATTCATCCTTTGACAGACTCTTAACTTGTTTCCAAATCTTGACTATTGTAGGTAAAGCTGTAATGAACATGAGAGTACAGATGTCTCTTTAAGATATTGATTTCATTTCCTTTAAATAATTACTCAGAAGTGGAATTGCTGAATTATATGATAGTTCTATTTTTTGAGAAACCTCTATTCTATTTTCCATAATGGCTGTTATCAATTTACATTCCCATCAAGAGGGTATAAGGATTCCCTTTTCTCCACATCTTATTCAACACTTATCTCTTGCTCTTTTGATAATAGCCATCCTAAGAGGTGACAGCTCACTGTGGTTTTGATTTGTATTTCTTTGATGAATAGTGATGTGACCACCTTTTCATATAGCTGTTGGTTATTTGTATATATTTGAAAACTATTCAGATCATTTGCCCATTTATTAATCAAATTATTTGTGTGTGTGTGTGTGTTTTTTTTTTTTTTTTGCAATTAAATTGTGAGTTTCTCATATGTTTTAGATATTAACCCCTTATCAGATACATAGTTTTCCCCAAACATTTCCTTCCATTCCATAGGTTGTCTTTTCATTTTGTTGATGGTTTCCTTTGTTGTGCAGAAGCTTTTAAATTTAGTTTAGTCCCACTTGTTTGTTTTTGCTTTTGTTGCTTGTGCTTTGGGTGTCATATCAAAGGATCATTGTTAATACCAATGTCAAGGAGCCTTTCCCTATATTTTCTTATAAGAGTTTTCTGTTTCAGGTCTTACATTAAAATTTTTAATCAATTTTGAGTTAATTTTTATGAGGGATGTGAGATAGTGCTCCAATTTCTCTCATTATTCTGTGGATACCTAGTTTTAATAGCACCATTTATTAAAAACCTTATCCTTCCTCCATTGGGTGTTCTTGGCACTTTTGTCAAAGATTAGTTAATCATATATGTATAAAGATGTTCTTGAAATCTCTAATCTATTACACTGATCTATGTGCCTATTTCTATCTAGTACCATACTGTTTTTATTACTACAACTTTGTAATATACTTTGAAATCAGAAAATGTGAGGCCTCTAGCTTTACTTTTCTGTCTCAGTATTACTTTGGCTCTCTGTAGTCTTTTGTGTTTTCATATGAATTATAGGGTTTTTCTTTTTCTCTATTTCTGTGAAAAATGCCTTAGGAAAAATGATACTGGAATGTGTGATAATGAATAATATTGTGGGAACACTAGCTGTCTTGGATGCCCTAGAGGCCAGCTTGATCACCTCTACTCAGATCATTGAGCTCCACCTGTTTCCTCTCCCTAAGCTGCAACCTGGAAATTTCTCCAAATAGTAACTAAACTGAGTGTTACTGATGGAAAATCTGGGATGTTTATTCTCTGAACTCATTCATTTCTAAAAACTTTTACTGACACAAGATCAATTCCAAACAGGCTTCACTTAAGATTTGATAATCCATATGCCCAGGTTGTGAGCCTAATCCCCAGTGGGGGCCATGCAGTGGGCGGCCATTTGATGTTCTCTCTCATCGATGTTTCTATCTTTCTCTCCCTTTCCTTTCCTCTCTCTAAAATCAATAAAGAAAAAATATTTTAAAAAAATTGACAATCAATCAATATGCCACTTGTTTATTTTTAAGATTTTTAAAAAATGTTTTTATTGATTTTTTAGAGAGAGAGGAAGGAAGAGATAGAAACATTGATGTGAGAGAGAAACATCAATCGGCTGCTTCCTGCACACCCCCTACTGAGGATCAAGCCCACAACCTGGACATGTGCCCTGACCGAGAATAGAACCGGGATCTTTCAGTCCATGGGATAATGCTCAGTCACTGAGCCACACCAGCTGGGAGCCACTTTTTATTTATAGGCAGGAATAAAGCAAGTAGAAATAAAACACCTTTTCAAAAGAAATTCTTGAAAATGAATGAAGTCCCAATGTTCCAGAAAAGAAGAACTATATATTATTTTAAAACCAAATGTAGTTTTTAATGGAAGTGATCCAAAAAAATGTTAAAATGATTCATTTAGGTCAAGAACTGCTAGGGCAATTTTAGTGGCTGAATTATCTATTTGTGGCACTAAAAGAGACTCCTGATAATCATTAAATCAAGGAAGTTTTAACTTATAAGTCCATAGAACTAAAAAAGGTGTTATTATCTACTCTAAGGTAATATGATTTGCTACAAGGGTCTTTCATTCTCTTTACTCATCCTGTTATCTGGCCTCTGTAGCCATATTAATTAGAATACATTAATAAATGTTGTTGATGAAGGTCTGCTAAACACTAAAAAAAACAATCATCAGAAAAGATCTTGGGACTTCTGGTCAAGATGGAGGCGTAGGTAAACTCAGTATCGTGTCCTCCCACAACCACATCAAAGTTACCACTAAACTACAGAACAACCATCATTCAAAACCGCCTGAAATCAAGCTGAATAGAAGTCCTACAACTACGAAATTAAAGAAGAAGCCACATCGAGACTGGTATGATGGGCAGAGGAGCGACGGGCTGGTCCCACACCGACGTGTGCCAGATAAAAATTAGAAGGATACCTCGGCTGGGAAGGTCCTCCCTGAGGACTGAAGGGTCCCCGTCCCACACCAGGCGCCCAGCTCAGGGTTCCAGTGCCAGGAAGAGAAGTCCCCATCACTTCTGGCTGGAAAAACCAGCGGGAACTGAGCCTGAGGGAGGCTGAGGAGGCTGGAGCGCACCCCCCCAACAGCTCCTCTTAAAGGGCCCACATACCGACTTACTCAGGCTCCCACCCTCCAGGCTCCAGCATGTGGGAGGTAGCTTTAAAGGCACCAGAGTCATATGGAGAAGAACTGAGCTGTTTGGCATTGGAGTGAGGGCTGGAGAGGCAGCTTTCTCCTGGACAGACGTGCTATCAGAGGCTTTTGTTCCTTTGGTGAGCCCTTCCCTGGGCCAGCAGATGCCGCCATATCTGGGACTCCAGCAACCTGGCTCACACTGTTTGCCCCGCCCTGGTGATTCCCTGAAGCCCTGCCCCACCCAACTTTCAGGCCCACCCAAGCTGTTGCCAGTTGCTTTACCATAGGATTGGCCTGTCTTGGATCCTGCTTCAGCTTTTCCTAAATTCTTTCAAACAAGCAGCATCTGGTCTCAGCTAGCCCCATACCTCTCGCTAAGTAATACACAGAAACAAACACAAGGAGGCAGCCAAAATGAGGAGACAAAGAAACAGGTACCAAATGAAAGAAAAGAACAAAACTCCAGGAAAAGAACTAAGTGAAATGGAGTTAAGCAACCTAACAGATGCTGAGTTCAAAACACTGCTTATAAGGATGCTCAGTGGACTTAGTGAGAACATCAGTGAACTTAGAGAGGGCCTCAAGAGCATAAAAAAGGACCAGTCAGAAATGAAGGAGGCACTAACTGAAATAAAGAATAGTTTCCACAGATTCAATAGTAGAGTAGGTAAAGCCAAGAAGCAAACCATCGATTTGGAATATAAGGAAGCAAAAAACACCCAATCAGAATAGCAAAAAGAAAAAAGAATCCAAAAAAATGAGGATAGTGTAAGGAGCCTCTGGGACAACTTCAAGCATGCCAACATTCGCATATTGGGGGTGCCAGAAGGAGAAGAAAGAGAACAAGAAATCGAAAACCTTTTGAAATAATAATGGCAGAAAACTTCCCTAACTTGGTGAAGGAAACAGACATACAAGTCCAGGAAGCACAGAGAGTGCCAAACAAGATGAACCCCAAGAGGCCCACAGCAAGACACATCATCATCAAAATGCAAAAGGTTCAAGACAAAGAGAGAATCTTAAAAGCAGCAAGAGAAAAGTAGTTAGTTACCTACAAGGGAGTTCCCATAAGACTGTCAGCTGATTTCTCAAAAGAAACTTTGCAGGCCAGAAGAGAGTGGCAAGAAATATTTAGAGTGATGAAAAGCAAGAACCTACAACCAAGATTACTCTATCCTGCAAAGCTGCCATTTAGAATCGATAGCCATATAAAGAGTTTCCCAGACAAGGAAAAGCTAAAGGAGTTCATCACCACCAAACCATTATTATATGAAATGTTGAAGGGTCTTCTTGAAGAAAAAGATAAAAAAAATATGAACAAACAAAATGGCAATAAATACATATCTATCAACAATTGACTCTACAAACAAAATGAACAAGCAGAACAGAAACGTTCTCATAGATACAGAGAACTTTTGTTGGATACCAGATGGGTGGGGGCTGGGGGGATGGGTGAAAAAGGTGAAAGGATTAAGAAGTACAAATTGGTTGTTAGACTGACAAGCCTCAAAGGGAAGGGGGGTTGCGGGGTGGGAAGAAATAAACCAAAGAACTTATATGTATATATGCATAACCAATGGACACAGACAACAGTGTGGGGAAAGGCAGGAAGGGGGTGGGGATGAGGAGGAGGGGGGCAATGGGGGAAATATGAGGAACATCTGTAATACATTCAACAATAAAGATAAGTTAAAAAAAAGAAAGAAAAGAAAAGATCTTGTACATACTTAGTTTTTTCATACTCATATTTTAATTATTCCAGACTTTTGAGATATTGTCAACTGTATTGCCTCTCAAGTCATATATTTTGAAACTGATCTGACTAGAGAGTTATCTAGAAACTGCAATTAAATGTCAAGTCTACTAATTGCTGAGTCTTTTTTTCTTTTTAAATATAAGCTAGATCATGCATATACTAGAAAAATTTTTATTTTATTAATTTTAGAATAAAAGATAATATAATTCAACATGTAAAATAATATATATTATGGTATCATGGTGTTACACAGTAGTGATATAGTTTACACTAAAATCATAAAAGAAATTAAGACAGAAATATATGACAGCTATCTTTTAATTTTACGTATGGGTACTTTTCTATTGAATTTATTGGGGTGATATTGGTTCATTAAACCGTACTGGTTTCAAGTGTACAACTCAATAAATTATCATCTGCATAATGAATTGTGCACTCATCACTTGAAGTCAAGTTTCTTTCTACCACCGTTTCTCTCTCCTTTGTATTCTTTTACATCGCCCAACCCCTCTTTCCCCCTGGGAATCACCATACCATGTTCATGGGTACTTCTAAATTTTGTTATTTTCCATGCATTTATTTAGTCATAAATACAGGTTTGAATATTATTATTATAAATTTCAAATTTCTACATCAACTTACAAGTTGAGAAATTGAAATTAACAGAATAAAAAACACAACACTTTGTATTATTTTTGCTTAATATTAATATAATGTGTGCAGCAGAAAATAATTCAATATAGATGAAAAAAACATTAAAAGAGAGGTGGGAAATTCCTGCCACAACCTGGCCCCAGCAGTTGATTAATGTGTGGATTTATCTATGAACAAATAAAGCATACCTTGTTGTAGTGTCTTGCATTAATTACCAGGCCAGACAAAATCTCAAGAAGAATATAGTAAATCTGAATGACAGAGTTAACAAAATCAATTTAAATGCATTTTATGGAAAAAATGCACCTAAGAAACACTAATTATGCATTATTTCATGCTGTCATGAAATATTTACCAAAATTATAATTAATTTATTGTAAAATGAGACAAGCTTAATTAATTTCAAAGAACTTAATTAGTTGTTTATGTTCTCTGACCAGAGCAGAATTACGTATATTTAGAAATTAAGTGATATAACTGTAAATAATCTGTGGGTAAAGAATTTACAGAGAAACTTATAAAATATGTTCAACTGAATTATAATGAAATACAATAAATCAAAACCTATGAAATGCATTATTCATACTTTAGGAAAATGTATTGCCACATCTGCTATATTAGAAAAAATGTTAAAATAAATGATTCAATAATCCATATCACAAACTTTTTAAAAAATTAGAAGCAAAATTTAAACCCTGAAAAAGTTAAAGGAGGCAAATAGTAGCGATAACAGGTATCAGTGAAACAAGACAAAACAAAACATAAAAACAAATATTCAATCGAGCAATCACCAAACTATAAATTGTTTCTTTATAAAGGCTAATACATTTGTAATTAAAAAGATGCGGAGGGGGAACAAATACTAAGATTAGGTCCTAGAGATATTATACTTTTATATCAATAAATGTAAAACCCATACGGAATAAAAATTAATGGACACAAACATCCTGCAACTCTAAAAAAATGTAAAATACATGGATAATGTCATCTATTAAAAAAATCAAATCCAGACTTCTAAAGTGTTCCTCTTTCAACAACTTAGATAAAAAGTATAAGTGTCATAGAAAAAAAGGTGCTCAAGAAGAAGTAATTAACTTAAATAATTCTATATTCATTTTTAGTAATTGAATTCCTAATGAAAAGCCTTCCCAGAAAGTAACTCCAGGGTTGGACACCATCATTGGTGATTGTTTTCAAATATCTGAGGAAACAGCAACATGAATACCATACACATTTTTCAGAAAAGTAGACAGAAACACTTCCCAACTCATTTTATAAAGCTCAATTTATCCACAAAAAACACACAAATATGTTATATGAAACAGCGACAAAACCCCCCAAAAACCACCTAAACGTTAATATCCTCATAAACATAAATTCAAGAATTCTGAACATAATATTAGCATATTAAATTCAGGAAGATTTAAGAATGATGAACACTGTGTCCAAGCAATTTATCCAAGGAATGCAAGTTTATTTTAAATATTTTTACACATGTAAAATAATAAGTGCCCTTATAGGTATTTGCACAGCATAGAGCAGTACAACTGAGCAAACATTTTTTTCATTGAGATAAAATTCAAACCAAGAAACTTTATGTAAGTTTAAGGTATATAACATGTTGATTTGGTATATTTACATATTACAATGTGATTAGCTAACACCTCTATCATGTCACATAATCATCATTTGTGTGTGTGTGTGTGTGTGTGTGTGTGGTGAGAACATTTAAGATCTAGTCTCTATCTAGTCTCTGAGCATTTTGAAGTATATAATACAGTATTGTTGACTATAATCACTAAGCAGTACATTAGTTCTCCAAATTTTACTCATCTTCCAATCATAAGTTTGTACCATCAACTATAATGCCCGACAGTTAAAAATGTGGTTGGCCCTATGATCCAGTAAAAATAGCATGAAAAATTAGGTATTTAGAGTGTAGCAAGAATTTCCTTGCATGATAATAAGCAGATTCCTGCACACAGACATGACTCTCTCTGCGTTCTAATGCTGACTAATGAAGGCCGCCCTAGGCTGCTTGCTCGTCCCATGCTGGCCAAACTCCCCTCCAAGTGGGCATGCCTCTATAAGGAACAAGGCAAGAAACAAGCAACAAGTCACGTAAAGTCTGGTTTACTCTGTATCCTCTTTTGTAGTGCCCTTTGCCAGCCCAACTGTGTACAACAGTGAACCCAATCTTAAAATATCTGCCTTCGTCTCCATTCTCTTCCATTTTTTAACTAGGGACAAACTTTGTGATGTGGACTAGCTAATGAGCATAGAAAGATTTAGCTAGTCATATCACACACAGATATATCATGTTTCTATAATTTTGAAAGGAATATCTTTTTTTTACTAATATAATTTATTGACATTATTTCATGACAGGTACAGCAATTTCCCTGTGAAAAATATGCTATTTTATATAGTTTAATAATTTTACAAATTATCTTTTATAATTTTAAAGTAGCTTTTACAAGTTTTAAATACTGTTCATAATGTTTATAAGTTATTATCATATAAATTTATTTTCAAGCAACATACACGAAATACTTTGTGGACATAGATAAGTTACTAAACAAAGGCTTCTATTTTCCAAGTGTTATTTCTACTTCCTATGACAACATTCTGGAATACAGTAACATGATCTCCTCGTATGTTCATCTGTGTTTTTAAACATTAATTAATGCTTTTTGATAATCACTGAGGCTTTAAAAGGAATAATTTCAACATACTAACTCATTTTTCTCAAGCTGCCCAAGGTGGCAGGATGTTCCTGAGTCAGATTCTCCGAATTGTCCTTTGTCGTCTCTGCCATTTACTGATCATTTGACTGAGGCTCTGTCAATCTGTGTCTAGTTGTTCACAAGTGGCAGCTGGAATTGCAATAACGATGCTAGCTCTCTTAGAATATAATTACATAGTACGTATAAAGGTTTATTGAAAATCACAAAAAAGTTTTAAAACACTAAGAGAAATAAACTGTCATTATTTGCTCAGGTTGGGGATTAAAATTGAAGACCAAAAAAAAAAAAAAAGAAAGAAAGCAGCCTGAAACCACAAAAAAAATTTAGATCGCGCTCATTTTGTGCTATCTAGTCAAATTTAGATATTTCAAAAGAAAGACTCTTTACTGGATCATGATTGTGTTATAAAGTGTACAGAGAAGCTCAGCTTGCTCTCCCATTATTGCTATTTGTGGGGCCGTTCAGGATTCTGCCATATTACCTTGAAAATACAAAAAGGAGCACTGATAACATATCACTTAAGCGTGACACCTTAATATTGCAATCTTATAGCTGAAAGCCCTAACAAAAATGTGATGAGATAAAATCGGTAACTTCTTACTTTGGTTATTAACTTCAATTGATGTCTTATCTTTTTATGAAAAAGAAAACAAAATGCAACTTTTAGGTTCTGGGTTTTTTTTTTGTTTTTTTTTTTTTAGAATGAGTAAACTTGAAAGAAACATCTTACACAACTAAACTCATTGGATGCAGCAAGGAACATTCTTTTCCTCCTTTGGTATCAAATACTGCTCCTGGTGCAGCGAAAGCTTAGACTCAGTATTTTGGTTCTATCATTCCACTTGCACACTGAAATTTTAGAAAACTGTCTTAACTGGATGACCCATTACTCATTTTCCTTTTGTTCTCTTCTTTCAAATGTATGGATTACTTCATCATAGCCTCATTATTATATCTTTCTTTCTATACCTCCTTAGTGCTGTTCAGAGATGCAGTTTAGCCCAGCCGGTGTGTCTCAGTGGATTGAGTGTCATTCTATACACTGAGAGGTCCCGGTTCGATTCCTGGTCAGGGCACATGCCAGGGTTGTGGGCTTGATCCCCAGTAGGGGGTGTGCAGGAGACAGTTGATGGATGTTTCTCTCTCACATATATGTTTCTACCTCTCTCTCCCTTCCTCTCTCTCTATAAAAAAAATCATATTGAAAAAAAAAAGATGAAGAGTTTATTTTCCTCTCCCTTACAAGATCTAGCTATTCATTGAAAATCGCTCCTTAAAAATACCTACTCACAGTGCAATATATGGATGATGTAGCATAGAATTGTACCCTTGAAACCTATATAGTTTTATTAACCAATGTCATCACAATAAATTTAATAAGAATAAAATAATAAAATAAAATGCCAAAAATGCCTATAAAATGTTAAGTAACAAGTTATATGAAAAATAGGTAAATCTCATTTAGATTCTGTTGAAAGGGAACAGATTTTTAAGGCTAAATAGGTATTAAAAAATGTATGTATGAAAGCCCTCTGTAAACGTAATAAACTGAAGAAGACTAGGCAATGTGAGTCCATAGCAGCTCACTGTGCCGATTTCAGGGGCTCTGACACTCTGGGTTATCTATGAAAAGCAGATGTGAAAGAATGCAAACCCTTCACTTCCCACTGCTGCCCAGGTACCCTCCTTTACACAAAGAGGGAATGCAAATCAAAGTTGCCTATTACAAAAATGTCTTCAAATTAACATTTCGAATATCTTTCTACGATGACTTATAAAACTTTAGAAAGTAACGATGGTTGTTGGGTGAGGAATAAAAAGCAAGCAAAAGCTTTATATCTTTCATAAAGAAATGCAACAATACTGCCATCTATTGCTTCAAATATTTGTATTTCTTAGCTATCACAATGCATATTACCTGTTTTGAATAAGAAGAATATATGACGTACGTGGTGTTTTTAAATAATTTTATACAGAAGTATGTAACATAGAACATTTGAATACAAATGAGAATTTTTATACGATACTATAAATGTCATATAAAAATGATTATCATTCAATAGATATAATAACTTTACCAAACTGTATTCACTTTCTAAGGTTTTCTTCTTCTTAACACATTAAAGGTGTGAATGGACGATGGTACTTAGTGAACCAGCTATGAATAAAGTGTATGACATTTAGAGTAGAGATAAAATCTTTAAAATAAACAATAAATCTATAATTATATGCATAATGATAATTATCATTAAAGCTACTTATAATGTTTATAATTAGTATTACAGTTACACCACCATACTACATATTTTAGCTTTAATGAAGGTCTGCATGAAGCAAAAGAAAAAAAAAAAGATTTCAAAATTCTTTTCTGCCAGAGAGAGACACAAAGAAGGTTGTCACTGCTCATTTCTTTCTAAGTTCTCTGCTTGACCCTGAGCTGAAGTCAGCCTCAGGTTCAAATTTATGAAAATGAGTTGACAGTATTATAAACTAATCTGCCTTCAGGACTCTGGTGTCTACTCAGACCCTGTTTGAAAGAGTTGGGATTCAATCTTCACACCTTTATCAGTTCCTGAAATATCAGGAAAATAGACTTTATAAATAAAAAATGCAACCAGACTTTTTTTTTTAATCCTCACCTGAGGATATTTTTCTATTTATCTTTAGATGGGAGGGAGAGAGAGGAAGAAACATTGATGTGAGAGAGACACATCGAGTGGTTACCACCCACATGACACCAAGCGGGGCTGGGGACGAACTGCAACTGAGGTACGTGCCCTTGACTGAAATCGAACCAGAGACTCACTGGTCCGTGGGCTGATGCTCTAACCACTGAGTCAAACCAGCCAGGGTGCAACCAGACTTTTATTTCTGTTTGTGTTGTTTTTATTCATTTATGCCTTAGAATAAATTACAAAAGGACTGGGCATATATCTGTATTCAGAATTTTAAAGTTAAAACTTATTTATATTGCTGTTCAAAAGTAAATGTTCTTCTGTTATTTTATTTTCATTTTGTTTCTGCTGAGACTGCATATTGTACCTTGGCTGCTTTGTGGTAAAAGCCTGAATCTATGGGGCAGGTCGGTTTGTAAAACTCTATGTCTGTGTTGATTCTGTCTGGTAGACCAGATCAATTCAGATGTGTTACTATGCACAGAGCCCACTAATGAGAACTTTTATACTTGAATCATGATTCTTGGAATATAGTAACTCATGTTCAAATTTTGTCTGTTTCCCATCAGTTTCTATCGTTCTGGTGTCATTAAATTTGGTTCTATAGTCTATTAAACTCATGAAAAGAGATTAGTCTGACAATCTTTGTATTACGAATTATGGAAGTGTTGATGCTTGTTTGTCCCTTCACAGCTTTCTAATCAAGCACTCAAGAACATCCAAAAGAGATGTAAAGTTTCAGTACAGAAAACCTAGAAAATGGATCGGTAATCAATGAACAGTTTGGGGAAAAAACAACCACTTAGACAAACCCACTGCATGCTTCCCCCTCTCAGAAATCAGTGTTTCAAATAACCACAAGCAGCCATTACCCTCCTGTGAAGAAGCTAGCCAGGCTACTCCACCTCTTTCTCCACCCCTTCCCTCATCCCCACCCCACCCCACCCCCTGCCAAAAGGTTAATGTCTGTCTAAAACTTAAAGGGTTAAACAAGGCAATCTGACTTTAGAAATAAGTGGAATTAATTCCATATTATTAATACTTCCCTATTGCTGCTGAAACTAGTCATCACAAACTTTGTGGCTTAAAATAACAAAAAATGTATTATATTACAGTTCTGGAGGTTAGAAATCCAAAGTGTTTTTCAATGATCCAAAATTAAGGTATTCACAGACATGGATTTCTTTGAGAGGCTCATGGGGAGAATTTGTTTCCTTGATTATTTTCTAGATTCTAGAGGCTTCCTGAATTTCTTGCTCATGGGCTCTTCATCCATTCAAAGTGCATCACGCCAACTCTGTGTCCTTCATCACATATCTCCTTTCCAGTTTTGATACTCTTAAATGCCCTCTTAAAAATCTTTGGTATTATACTGTATAAATCAAGAAAATCTAGGGTAATCTCACCATCCCAAGATGTTAATTTAGTCATCTCTAAAGTCCCTTTGCCATGTAAGGTAACCTATTCACCTAATCAACAGATGATAGTTGGGTTGCTTTTATTTATCAGAAGACAAAGAGAAATGTGTGTGGAATACATGTAACCATTGCTGCTTTCTAGTTCTTCATTGATTCATTCAACTGAGAGTGGACATGAGCAACAACCCTATCCTGAAAAGAATATAATCTACCAAACATTCAAATTCTTTTGTAATGAAACTTGGTTCATACTAACAAATAAGTCTCCAGGAACTACTGAAGTGATAGCTGGGTAATGTAATTGAAAATCAGTTGTTCAGCTGGGAGAGGGAGAGTACCCATTGCAACCTGAAGACTATCTTCAGAGACAGAATCTGTGGCTCACCTATTAGAATAGAGGAGCTGTTCTCTACCCTCGTCTGGAAAGTAGATCTCTGTGTTGCAAGTGGTAGACAGTGTTCACCATCGGAGCACAATTGACTGACAGCCTCAGCGCTGATCTACTGTTATGCAACACATAGGAAACAAAGACAAGAGAGAGAAATCTTCAACATATGTGACAGGTCTTCCACTTCAGACATTTGCCAAGTTATGAACCTGCAGGTAGTGAAAGTTTAAAGAGCTCAGCTCAAAATCTCCAAAAGGTAGAAACTTCAGGAAGAATTGAAAATGATCTGCCAGGCCCCGAGAGGTCTATACCAAAAGGACAAGGGTTGAGAGAATGCTGTACCTTAAAAGCAGTGAGAAATCTACCAATCTTATACACTTACAAGACAAACCCCACTGAAATTCCCAATACACATCAACTCACACTTTCAGAATATTAGCAATGATGGACTAAGTTTAGCTACAACCCATCCCTGCTTGAAACAGCCATTTTTGTAGGACCTTGAAGTGACCTCCCACACCTCTGTCTGTTGATAGAGGGATGAACCAACTTTCCAAGGGAATAAACAATGGACTCAGTAGAGGAATAAGATCAGTGAATTAAAAAAGTGGTCAATACAAATTATCTTCAGTGAAGCACTGAAAGAAAATAAATGAGAAAAAGAAATCTGTGTGTGTGGATGCATAAAAGATATAGTCAAATAAAGACTTACTGAAACATAATGATAGCATACATGGGGAATATCGGTATTTATGCATTCATCACATTTAATCTTTTTTTTTTTTTTTTATCCTCATCTGAGGATATTTTTCTATTTATCATCAGACAGAGTGGGAGGGAGAGAGAGAGAGAGAGAGAAACATGGATGTAAGAGAGACACATCAACCGGTTGCCTCTCTCACAACCCAATCAGGGCCGGGGATGAACTGCAATGGAAGTACATGCCCTTGACCGGAATTGAACACGGGACTCATTGGTCGGTTCAAGTGCCGACACTCCAACCGCTGAGTCAAACCAGCCAGGGCACATTTAATCTATTCTTATCCTTTAGTTTTAATTTTATTTTTTATCCTCTCAGCTTCTTTCTTTCTTGCCAATATACTTGCTAGTTCACATTTAAGTAGAACTGAATATATTTTGATCAAAGTTATTTTAAATAATCAAATTAAGCCCGGCCGGTGTGGCATGGTTGAGTGTCGACCCATGCACCAGGAGGTCGCCAGTTCGATTCCTGGTCAAGGCACATGCCTAGGTTGTGAGCTCAGTTCCCAGTTGGGGGCATGCAGGAGGTGGCCAATTGATGTTCTCTCTCATCCATGTTTCTATCTCTCTCTCTTTCTCCCTTCCTCTCTCTCTAAAATCAATTAAACTGAAAAAAAAAATAAACTAATCAAATTAAAATGTAAAAATACAGATATAAAAGGAAAACTGAGAATAATATTTATTTATTCATTCTTTCATTTCTAAAAACTCTATCATATATTTTAGAATGGCTTAAAATATAATTCAGATTTCCTATAAGATCACATGAAATCGAAAGAAAAAGATCACATAATATACTGTAAACTAGTGTAAGATGATAAGAGTCAATTAATGGATACTTGGTGTATAAAACCTGCTCCTGCCCAGCCAGGTGTGGCTCAATGGATTGAGCTTCATCCCATGGACTGAGAGGTCCCGGTTGAATTCCCGGTCAGGGCACATGCCCTGGTTGCAGACTCGGTCCCCAGTAGGGGGCATGCAGGAGGCAGCTGATTGATATTTCTCTCTCACATTGATGTTTCTATCTCTCTCTCTGTAAAAAATCAATAAAACATTTAAAAAAAAAAATTCTGCTCCTATCTTGTGCACTGGTCATCATGTAGCTCAGCCCTGTGCCAGGCCAACATGCCCCTGTTCCTGCACACCTTCACTTCTGCTCGGATGTGCACTGCATCCAGAAAGCTGCAGTGTGCATGTGGTAAATGAGATGTCACCGAAACTGAGCCCCAAACCTAGCTCTGAGCACAGTGATAGTTAAAGCTCAGGGAAGAACACACCACAGAGATTTCATTATCAAGCACAGAAGCATATTTTCACAACAGCAGAACTTTCTACTTACAAAAGAGGAAAGAGCCTGTTTGGGGTAATTTATTTTGGAATTGCTCTGTCAAAAGCTAATTTCATTTTGACTCTGTAAGGCCAATTTGGCTCATATGTTTGTGTTTTGATAAAGGCATTGGAATAGCATTAAAATTCTAGCAACTCTATGGAGATTACAAAACTTTCTCTAGGCACAAATCTTGTCTTTGGGAAGAATGAATGATGAATAATAAGTGATGGAAAAATTTTAAATAAATTCACTCAACAAAGACTTATTGAGTGAATGCTGTCTGCCAGACATATGCTAGGCATAAATCATCTCATGCTAAACCAAGTCTGCCAGAATGCAAAAATAATTAACAGGAAACAACAATTGTTATTTAAAATGTCTAATCACCTTGCAAAGTTTCAAACTTAGTGAAATTTCAGAATGGTTTATGACTTATTTGTCTTCTATGAATTATAAGACCTCAAAATATAGTGGCTTAGAAACAGTTCTTTCTCACCAGGCAGATATTTAGGGCTTTTATAATAGTTTGATCAGATGAGGGAACCAGACTTCTTTCATCTTTCACTCCTTCATTACCACAGGTCTTTGTCCACAATGTGAAAGAGAGTTCCAGCCAGTGGGAAAAAGAAAAGAGAAAATGGGAAGGTTATTAATATCATTTTAAGAAAATGATCTAGAATTTGACCATATCATTTCTGCTTATATCACATCACCCAAAACAGAGATTAGGTCACATTTAATGAAGCCAGAGGACATAGTGTTTACCTGGACAGTCAGGTAGGTCCTTCTTCCCAAAATATAATGCACTCGTCTTTAACCCAATGATAGCAACACAAGGATCCATCTGCTCACTATACCAAGGTAAAATTCCATAATATCCCCATGATAAGCAATCATCTCTAGCAGGTTTTTAACCCAAATGATAAACTCAATTCCCTTTTATATGAAATAGAATAGGGTCATGATAACTATCATGATATTCCTGTTTGGAAAATGAAAAGATAGGAAACAAACATCCTTTGCTCCGCAGCCATTGTCAATTACATATCAGGCATGGATGTGAAAAGTCTCTGCTTTAGAATTCAAGGAATTCCCCTTGATGAGTTTATATGGGATTTCTTGGTTCTGCTCTCTTGGAGAATCTCTTTTGCTCGTTTTACTCTGTGACCACAGCTATGATAGTGTTGGGAAAAGGATGTTATATCCTTGAGAGCTGCCCAACATTTTCACCTGATGCCTGTGGGATATGCTTCACAGGCTTTTGCAGTCCAGGTAATTATAGTTTGTTGGTTCATTTATTTCTGTAATACAGTTCCCATAAAATACATGATCAAATTCCAGGTTACTTCTAATAAGTTCCACATGCCGGTGACTACAACAAAAAACTTCTCTTTAAGTAGCAGGTTTATTTCGTTATGTGTCTGTTTTCATATCTGACTCTCTTCTCTTTTTGCATTTAAAAAAGAAATTACTAGCCTCAGAACTCTGCCATCCCTCTCTGTCAACAAAAAGACAACTACTTTGAAGCAGGGCTTCAAAGAGAGAGTTAGAGGTGAGACACCCATCTGGATGGACAGAATAGAAAGAGAGCCCCTCCCACAGCACTCCCACAGGTATCAGGGCAGTGAGTGGACAGTGAGTGCCTTTGTAAGAGGTAAAGGGTCTCCCTCTCACTGCGGCCAGTTTCATCGCATGCTGAGTGGAGCTGAAGCTAAAGTTCAGCCCTAACTTCCTATTCACTGGTAGTCCTCTTCAGTCCATCACTCAGCTGCACCCACTGATCTTGCATGAAGGTCCTCTGAAACAATAGGCTAGAGTGGTAAAAAAAAAAAATGTATTTAATTTTATACTTGCAGCTGGACTGGTTTCCAAGTCTAACTGAGGAAGTGGAGGAAAGCTTAAGGACAGTCTCATCTCCTGTTCATGCTGCTTCTTTAGAGTAGTGCCTCTTAAAACCCATACTAAGTTCTGCTGTGGTAGAATTGTGCTAAAAGTAACAAGAAACAAAATATTCTGCGTGTGTCCAGCCATTTCTGCTGAAATATGAAGGTCTACTGGTATATGGTCTTCCTTCCACAGGATCCCTAGTGACATTTTTACCATGTCACCTAAGATCACCGACTCCAGCAGCAATGGCTGTGTCCTCGTGCAGCCTTCTCTCTGCTATACTCGGACAAGCCACATTTTTCCCCCAGATTTTCCCACATCTTTCCACTAAATCCTTTATTGGTTGGGATAGAAGCTAGGCTATTTCCAGAGGAAACCACAAACTACAATGACATGAAAAATATATACATTTGTTTCACTCCTACACAGCAGTCATGTGGGGTAAACAAAGGCAGGCTGGAATGTTGATGTTTTGGGAGGGGCAGACCATCTGTAGAATGGGTCGCTAGACCACTTGGTGGAGTTTAACTCAACACAATATCTTCTAGTCCATGGACTCGTTAAAAGAGAAGGGAAGGCACATCCTTTCCTCCTAAAGGCACTTACCAGAAACTGCACACATCGCTTGTGCTCAAAATGACAGTCTGTAGTGGGCGTTTGTGTATCCTGTTCAAAATAACTTCAGTACTAATAAAGGAGAGTAGATGTTGGTAGAACCATTGGCAGCCACTTTCAACATACAGGTCTAGCTTTGAATGTTTATTTTGAATATTTATAGGAGCATAATTGAGAAAGCTAACTGGTTACTCATTTTTAATCTAAATAGTTTATACTGCCAGATTATATTTTGATAATCAATTATATAGCAAAGTGCAAATGCCATTTTTTCTTCAGACATTTTCAAATCAAATTCAGAGAATAAAGGTCAGTTTCCATTAAACACATAAATATGTATTTGCATGAAAAATGCACAGATTCAATGAACTATTTTGCTGAAAATTGAATTGAAACAAATGGAGTGTTTATAATTATCTCTAAGCAAACTACTCTTTTCCCCCTCTCCTTCAACCTGGCCCCTTGTGTAACGTTCTCTCAACAACTGATTTTCTGATTAAAATCAAATAAATTCAAAGTTGTTAGTATGAATGATTTGGATTCTGGCAAGAAGGTGTATAGACATAGTTATATTCAGCATATCAACAATAACTTATGTTCACTATAGTTGAATGTAAATTAAAAAAAATATTAAAACATTCATAATAAAAAATAAACCTTCTATTTCCACTTTTTCATTAAAACAAATTTCTGCGTGCTTAATTTATAATAGGTCATGTACTTTATCTCCAAATAAGTATTTAATTAAAAAATTGTAGATGTCTGTATTTATCAAATCTTGAAACTGATTATTTTTGTTGCAACCAGCAGATCAGCTCAAAGTACTTCACAGTAGACTACAGACTAGTTTCTTCTCTGCCTAAATAAGAAATATCTGGAAGTTAAAGGCAACTTCTAAATATTTGGAGGTTGGCAATATCAGGAAGCAGGTGTGGACTGGGAGTTTAATGGAGTGGACAGTATCACTGATATGCATTGTGAATATTGAACAATACATTTTTTCATAATTGATTGGCAATCACTTATTTTATGTTGAAAAATTCAGCTTTCTGTCTTTAGTATAATGTGACTGAGTTAAATGAGTTAACATAGGTAGACTTACAGCAATGCCAGGCTCTTAGGAAACACTCAATAAATGTCAGACTTCTCTGTGTCTTTTACTCATAATCTTGTTCATTGCTCTGTGAATGTTAGTGAAATATAGAGTCATTAATACTTCATACCTCAGATAGGGATAGCATCAGTCTTTATTTTGTCTTTATTTGCCATGGATTATTTTAAAAATCAATTTCAATTAATAGCTTGTAATTTGTCTTACAAAAATGTTTCTTGTTCAGTCAATTCAAGGTACTGAAGAAAATAAAATATATTGAAATGTTTAGAAGCTTTACATAAAAGCCTACTTAAATGAGTATAGGAGAAAGAGAACAGTGAAGGAGAGCATTTGACTGAAATTTTTACTTCAATCAATGATCAACTTGGACAATTGCTTTAAATAATTAGAACCAGAAGAAAAGACATAGGCAAATGAGTATCTCATACATTTCAAAGGTAGATGCTTAGTAATGGAAAATAATCTAATAGTAGGAGATGCAGATTCATAACTTTTGAGATATATTTATGAATTAAAGTTACAGACCAAAAACTCTGAGAAAAATAAACATATAATTTACATCAAGATTACATTTATGATATGATATAGAGTATGGGATAGTATTCTGCTATGGGAGACAGAATGATAGCCTTCCCAAGAGGTTCACTTCCCCATCCCCCAAACCACAGATCTGTTACCTTACCTGGCAAGAGGAAATTTGTAGATACGATTAAGTTAAGGATACTGAATTGGGGAGATTGTACTGGATTATATCTGTGACAAGAGCAATAGGAATCTAGTGTGTATAATAAGTTTAAAGAGTTTGAGAATACAAGGTTCTAATTTAGGAAGTACTATCAGTCTTTTTACATTTTTCTCAGCTGCCAGATGTGCATTGTAGTGCCAGTCTTACCTTTCTCACAGTATTAAGTTGAAATAACATTAATTGAAACACTGCATTATATATTCTATAGTTCAGATAGCTTGCTTCCATAATGAATTCGCTCTACAAGTATTTATGAGTTTCATCTATGTGTTGTTGGCACTGGGGATAAAGCATTGAATAGCCAAAAACAAAAACAAAAAATCTGTGTCTGTGAAATATACATTCCGGTGGTAGGAAGGTAGATAAAATACAAATAAATAGAGCATATAGTATGTCAGATGATGTTCAGTGCTCCAGAGGCGAGGGAGTGGGAAGAAGAGTATGAAAGAGATATAGGAAACAAGGAGCTATAATTTTGAGAAATCCTGGAAGTCTCGGTGATGGGATATTTGTGTAAAGACCTGAATGAAGTGAGAGAGAGTGAATCTTGTCATATCTGATGTAAAGTGCTTTGGTCTACTAAAAGGTCCTGAGACTGACATGTGTCTGGATGTTGGAAGGCCAATGTGTGTGACTGGAACAGAGAAAGACAGGCTTTGAATAGCAGGAGATAAGGGCAGAATGTAAGTAGGAGGGAAAAAGAATTGGGCAGATTACTGTGGGCTTTCTTGGTCCTAATTAGGACTTTAATTTTATGCTAAGAGGGAAGAGATACACTCAGAGGCTTTGAACAGAAGAGTAACATGATTGAAATTAAGTTTTCAGAAGATTCTTTCCAGTTGTGTTAAGAAAAGATCTGAAGTTGGGTGGAGAGAAGTTAAAAAAACATTGTAATCATCCAGACCATTGATATTGGTGGTTGGGACTAAGGTGATACTACCAGAGACAGTGAGAAGTACTTCAAGTTTAAATGCATTTTGAAGGTAGAGCTAATGCAATTTGCTGATGCACTGGATATGATACATCAAAGAAGAAAAGAGTCAAGGATGATTTCAAAACTTCTAGCCTGAGCAGCTAGAATATGGTATTACCCCCAACTCAGATAGGCAAGACTGAAGGAGGGGAAGATCAAGTGTTTTTTTTAGATAAGTTAAGTTGGAAGTGTCTGGTTGTACTCCAGGAACGGATGTTTTGAAGGCATATGCAGTTCTGGGCTTTATTGCTATGGTCTAGATCAGAAACAGAAATTCTCTTGCATAATGAAATCATCATTTCATTTATTTGTTACAACTTTGTCAAGTTTTCTAAGTAAATGTTTAGTGCAGAAGTGTCTTTCATTTTTAGACTAATTTGGTTTCTCACTATTTACAAAGGATAAATGGAGCCTACATATAATATGTGGCAATGTTAAGGTAAATAAACTCTGTGCCAAAAAAAAGAAAATCATATTAACCTTTATCATTATGATCATTCATGCAAATTATTCATATTGGACTTTTGAAAGATACATATTGATTTTGATATTCAGGCTAAGTGAAACAGAAAGTGAAAAGCACTCAAGATGTAAATTATTCATTTAAGTGAGGACGCTAACGTATTTTCATAATTAAACTATATAAATTATCTCATTATTCAACTCTAGGTTTCTTCCTAAAGTTCACTTCATTTTACTTATATAATTTGAAGTTCCAAAGCACTCTGAAAACATGCCTCTTGAGATGCAACACTAAAGATTGAATTCTGAGGTTAAATAAAGATTATATCCCCCTAATCATTCTGGACATTTTCTTTAGATCTACCAAAAAAAAAAAAAAAAAAAAAAGGTGGAGGACTTCCACTGAATTTATGTGCTTTAATACATTATATGTTTTGAGAAGGAGATACGTAATATCTGTATGTTTTCTTTGCTGCCATAGCTGCAATAATGCACAGAACAAAATTTAATGTTTAGCTAAAGGAGGAGAGTTTCAAAGAGAAAGATGATCTGTGATCTCTGGTCCAAAAAACAAGCTTGAGATAGAGGTTTACTTGAAAACATTAGAGTGAATGTCTTGGAGCCAAGATATAGATATGATCTTGTTAATCTTCTATCCAAAATCTTAAAAAAAAAACAAAAAAACCAACATTTCTTCTTAATAATTTGTGGATTTCCTGACCCTTTTGGTGGTATTGGAAATATAATATTGGTGGGAGAGACAGGGATGCAAAGAGTTAAGCCTTGATTCAAGCATAACATGAAGTAGAAATAGAGGCTGTTCTTGGGGGAGTATTGATACATGGTTTGTAGGCAAGAAGACAATAATAACATGAATAGCAACATTGCTGTGATGGTGAAGATGGACTGAGAACAAAGAGAAAGAGAAATTAACCCTGACTTCACATGTCAAGATAATCGTGGGGAAAATGATATCTAAATTAGAATTAGAATTGGTTTGGGGGCAGGGCACAAAGCCTTGGGGTGTGAGGGGTCTAGGAGAAGGCAATTGTGTGTGAGTAATAGGAGTTAGAGCAGCATGTAGGGGAGCCCAACAGGAGATGAAGGGAGTAGGGGATGGGCAGGAAGGGCAGGAAGGGCACTTAAGGATGGTGCTATAAACAGCCTTGTCAGGATCTGTAAGGGTTTGCATTTTAGCCGGAGGGCAATGACCAAAGTCTACCCTTTAATAGGAATTGAGCTAACTTTTGGCAGTAAAATTGTAAGTAACATGAATGCAGTCCTTGCTTTCATGAGCTCTAAATTCCTCTGGATGCAAATTCATTGACCTATTAGTCACATAATAATAATAATAATAATAATAATAACAGCCTTCCTTTTTTTTTTTTTTTTTTTTTTTTTTGGTAGATCTAAAGAAATGACTATGGAGATTTTATCCTCATTTACCTCACAACTTGATCTTTAATGGAGAGTCTCAGCAAACAGGTCTTCAGAGTGATTGGATCATTGCTCTACTAAAGTAAACTGGTGTTTCCAGAAAGAGTGAATTGTAAGGACCAAGTCTAGTTGAAGGAAAAGAGAAAAAGTTCACTAAGCAACTATTGGGTGAATTTCCACTTTCTCTTAGTCAACCCATGCTGTTTAATCATAGTAAGTACAGCCTGGCTGGTGTGGCTCAGTGGTTGAGCGTCGACCCATGCACCAAGAGGTCACCTGTTCAAGTCCTGGTCAGGGTCCATGTCCAGGTTGTGGGCCTGATCCCCAGTGGGGGAATGTGTGGGAGGTAGCCAATCGATGTTCTCTCTCATCAGTGTTTCTCTCTCTCTCTCTCTCTCTCTCTCTCTCTCTGTCTCTCTCTCTCTCTCTCTCTCCTTCCTTTCTCTCTAATATCAATAAAGAAAAAAATTCTTTTAATCATAGTAAGTACACACTTTTTATTCCTATATTAATCTAAACTAGTAATATATCTTCAGCATCCATTGTTTAATAGGAAATGAGCTAACTGCTGGAGATATAATAGTGAGTGAAGCAGATACATCCATGTTTTCATGAAGCTTAAACTTCTCTGGGTGCAAAAACATTGAACTATTAATAACAACGGTAATTTATCACTTTACTGTGTGGTTATTATGTGAAGAAAGAGTAGAGAAACCAATGAAAATATGGTATAGTGAAGTATAACTTTGTCCAGTTTTGATTTAGTCACAATTCTAAACTGTTTTTAATTCATGATATTTTAGAAGTATCGTGAGATCTATTTGCCTACACAGTTCTAATCTGAGTAACTTATTTTCCTTAAAAAAAAAATTGATTTTGCCTTGCCAGTGGTGCTCAGTTAGTTGGGTATTGTCATGTACACCGAAAGGTTGCCAGTTTGACTCCTGGTCAAGGGCACATTCCCCTGGGGGCCTGCAGGAGACAGCCAATCAGTGTTGCGCTCTTACATCAATGTTTCTCCCTCTCCCTCTCCCTTCTTCTCTCTCTAAAAATCAGTAAGCTACTCTTTTAAAAAATAATAATAATAATTGACTTAAAAATGAGAGAGATCCACTACATCCCAGTAATGCAAGGATCTGAATAATAAAATATTAATATATTTTATGCATTTCCAAATATAGGCCTGTTAACTCCAGATAATTAAGTCACTTTTGCCAAGGAAGTTATCTCTTTTATAGATTTTTTTTTACACATTTACTTACTTTTTCAGTTTTCACCTCAGGAAAATAATTTAGATATTTTAACTCAAACTCCAACAATCATGTATTCATTTACTACAGAAAATAGACACTATTCTAAAGTATTCTAGTTTGTCACTACATTTGAGCTGAAAAAATCTTTAAATATATTTTTTCTAGTTATATTTTAAAATTAAGTTTATAGACTTAAATTATCAGATGTGTTGCTAAAATATCCACATAGCTATAATGAATGTAAACCTCTATAGCCATAGAGACATATGAATGTTCTCGGCCTCTGTATTAGTCCCCTTATTTGCAAGAGGAAACCAACAATAATTACCAACCTCTCCACATGTATGCAGAAAAAGCTGATAAACAGTCCTTATTTTTTAATTTATTTTATTGTTGAGAACATTACAGAGGTCCCCTATTTTCCCCAACTTGCCCCCCTCCACCCATCTCCCACCCCACCCCAGGCATTCACCTGTCTATTGTCTGTGTCCATGGGATATGCTTATATGCATATAAATTCTTTGATTACTCTCTTCCCACCCTCCTTCCCACGCTCCCTCTGAGGTTCGTCAGTGTGTTCCATGCTTCCATGTCTGTGGATCTACTTTGTTGGTCAGTTTATTTTGTTCCTCGGATTCCACATAGTGAGATCATGTGATGTTTGTCAAATCAAGAAGGGTTTTGTTATAGCATCACTTCTTTTCTTTCCTCAAAAAAGGATATTCTTAGTGTTAAAAATATATATATTCCTCTTAATCTGCTCTTCAGATATGATGCAAATTCTGAATCCTCCAAATGACTCTAATTAATTTTCCATGCAATTAAAGAGTGAATGATAACTAATGCATCGTCTTGAGATGTGAATGCCTTCTTAAATCTAAATATATACTTATTATTCAATATCTGGTGTTTTCGGTATTTTTGAGTTGAAATAATAAGTTAATATAACAAATAACTGAAAGCTTACTGGACTAGATGTGACAATGTTGTTACTGATGCATGAGGTTTATTATTTGACACAATTTTTTGCAAGCATCCAAATATTTATCTACTTATGTACAAAGACTTAAAATTCTATAAATCTAAAATTATGTTACATTTAGTGATCATAAACCTCAAAATTATACCAACAACCATAGAAATATTAACGCAATTACAAAATGGTAAATTGGATTTTTCCCTTTTATAAGCTTCCACCAAATATCAAAATTCGGGTAATATTAACTTCTTCCAATAACCTAGCCAAACCTAAATAATTTAGCAATTCCTCGTGTCTGTTTTAACCTTTATACATCTCTGACAGGTGCTCAAACATAAAATTAGAATTTTCTAAATGACTTAGAAGCAAGTAAAATCAACATGGTAAGATTATGAGCAAAGGGATGATACCTAAAATAAGTCATTTTTTAAAATATGGGTTGTCCTAATAGGTTAAGAATACATCATTATTAAAGAATGCATCATGATCATTATAGCTAAATATGACATTTCACAATTAGGCTGTATTATCCATAGCATGTTAACAGTGACAGCAAATCTCTCTTTAATTGCAAGATAATACAGATAATTATCTATAGAGACAAAAATGGATGATACTCAGCATCTTGAGGTGTATACCATAAATGATTGTTCAGAGATGTAGTTATTATGACATTATAAATATCAGGTAAAGCATTCCATATAATTTAAAAATTGCCGAGGCATAACGGTGTAAACTACTGATGAACTATAGAGAATTTTGATTAATTTTTAACATTGGTTTATACCATGAAACATTCTAAAACAGGACATTATGTATTCTAGGGTTTAAGCAATTTTTGAAATAGATAGTGTCATGAACAGAAAGCTCATCAGCAGTTATGGTGGATTTCATTTTTTTTTTTCTAAGTCCAGGGGGTAAGGGCAACTAGACGAATAAAAATTATTGAACATGATTCCACTATAGTTAATTTTCATAATGAAGCCACAAAGATGAAGACCTAGAGACCCAATTTCTTGCTACTCCTAAGATGTCTAGATTATCTACAACACGCCAGCAGAATTAATTTTATGATCCCATGTTTGATTCACTGTGCTTTTATTGTTTTTACTCAGAAGTTCCAAATTTTTCTTTGTGCCAAGTATTCATGGCATCAAATGTATTTTCCATCATAAGGCAGTTAGTTGACACTGTCAGTGTGATTAGGAAATATAGTTATACAGGGGTGGGCAAAAGTAGGTTGATAGATGTAATACACACAAGTAATATAATAAGTAATAAAGAATCAACTCTGTGCTTTGCATACTCACAACTATAAACCTAATCTTGCCCACCCCTGTATTGCTTCGGCCACTGTTTATATTCTCAACCACAAGCTTCACTAAAGAGCATTCCATCATTCAGATAAAATAAATTAGTGTGAAATAAATCTGAATAAAGACTACAGAGTCAAGTGAAGTACAGAATAAAAATGGTTTTCCTTACATTGCTTCTTTCTTATCCAGGCCTTTTTTTCCGTTGTTCAAAGGTCTTGTGTGTGCCAGATGGAAAATACAAAAGAAACAAGTAATAATTTGGCAGGCAGGAAGTTTAGAAAAATGTTGAATGCAGGTGTTCTCTCTACACACATACTCTTTATCAGCCAGCTAACTTTGTCTATTTTACATCCTCTCATCCACTCCTTTGAAAAATATAGATTTATTGTAATAGCCGATCTTCTTGGGTACTTTTTAAAAAGCTCTTCAAGTGTCAGCATTTTGCTCAGTAGGCTTTTTGCCAAAGTGTGCCAATTAAGCTCTTATGAATGGCAAGCAAGAAGAAGGTACAAGGAGAGTTCATCTCAAGCAAAAGAACACATTTTATTCACAGAGATTTTAAAATGTAGGTAAAACCATCAGAATAGATGATAAAATTAAATCAGAGTTTGAATTTGAGACAATTGTTTTGTAAAACTAGGCTGAAACTTCTTAGCAAAAAGCAAAAACTGTGAAAAATTTTATTCAACACATATGTAACACAATAGAAAGGATTAGCCAAGTAATATACAAGATTAGTTAGTAATAATAATAATGTCAATATTGATTAAAAAGCTTAAATATGCCCGGCCCGTGTGGCTCATTGGATTGTGAGCATCATCCCATGGACTGAGAGGTCCAATGTTCCATTCCTGTCAGCACACATGCCTGGGTTGTGAGCTCGATCCCCAGTAGGGGGCACGCAAGAGGCAGCCAATTTATGTTTCTCTCTCACATTGATGTTTATATCTCTCTCCCTTCCTCTCTCTCTAAAAAAAAAATCAATAAAAACATTTTTTAAAAAGCTTAATGCAAACAAATTTCTTAAAATGCATAGATTTTATACAATTGCAATATAATCTTTAGATATCTTATGACATTATAATCATTTATATTAGTTATATAAGCATTAAGAGTAGAAATTCACTACCAGTGGAAATTTATGACATACAACAAATTATTATGATTATTAATTTGTGCCATAAAAATACTTAGAACCAAGTTGAGCCTTCTATTCTTCTCATAGAATAACTGTGAAAATAAAACAATTTTTACATGCAACTTCTAGTGCATATGGGCAGTCATTTCTCCTTTTTTCTCTCGTCATTCTGTTGTTAATATAATAAGGCACGACTCATTACAGTCTTGTGGTGCTCAGCTTTTAAAATTTATTTTTGGAAATTTTATATCTTGAGAAAATGTGTCTTCCTACTACATCATTCAATACATTTTCATAATCCCTGCCTTCCATTCTGTGCCTATAGAGTAATATATTCAAACTCTTCCCAGTAAGCGTAGGGCATTTGGAAGAAACCCCTGGGCAATGGTGTGGAAGGTGATAGGAGGTGGTCCTCTGCAGTCGGGATGACCTCAGAGGATGCTGCAGCAGTGACCTGGGGAGAAAAAATGAGAGATAAACCTCGGCAACAGCGTGGGAACTGAGAAGAACTGAAGAAAAAATTGAGATATTAAAGGCTTAGTTTTTTTCTCCATCACCAAAAAAAGTGGATTTTGTTTTGTTTTATGACACAAGAGCAAATGAGGAAATGCCAAAGATAATTGTTTGTCTATGTTATTGACAACTGTGATATATATGACTTGTACATATATGGTTTTGTTGGAAGATGTAATGGTTTTATGTAATAACAGATCACCCGAGGAAAGACAACCAGTAGGTATTTTGAAATCTAAGCTCAGCAGGCATATATAATTTTGATTGATTATTTTATATTAATGATGGTGTTTATAATTTTAGATGGGGTGGTCTGGCAAGAGTGTATAAAAAAGCAGAGAAGGAAAAATAATAGTAGATAAGAGATCATCAATATTTGAAATGGTGAGCCAAGGGAAAATAAACTATGAAGAAGATGAAGGAAAAGGTCTACGAGGTAACGATAGAGGAGAGGGCCAAATAAATACAAGTTGTTTGCCTCCCAATGAAACAGAAGAGAAAACTGGTACCAACAGATGACAATTCCTCCAAATACTTTCCCACTAGCTAAAAATGTCCTTTAATATACATCCTTTCCATCTTTCTTACATCACATCTTGGTATAAGATGTAACCCTCGTCCTGCCCAAGACTAATGAGAACCTGTCTCTTTAGGAGCATCATAAAATGGGCAAACACGGAAAAGCGATCTTAGGGCAAGGGAGAAAAAAAATCAGTTCAAAATTATATTAATATTTCAAACCACACAAAGGAAGCAGATATTAAGATAGAGAGCCACCAAATTAAAATAATATAGATAAAATCACTTCCAATAAAAATAAAATAATCAAAAATATAAAATACTTGGCATATTTTTGAAAGTTATAAAACAATACCAAGTGAACTGAACCAATTAAGAGTTACTATAACCAAATACATATCCTAAAAATGAAATCTGCAGCCCTAAAATAATAATTTTTTTGACATAGGTAAATCCTAGAGTAAAGATCCAGAGAGAATTAATGAAGTGATTGCTGTTAAATCCACATAGAATACAGCAGATAAACAAAGGGTTGAAAAATGCAAGAAAGATATTCAGAGATGAGTTAGGTAAATATTTAAAAAGTGCAAAATTACAAAGAATAGAAGTTTCATGAATGTAGAATGAAAGGAATAGAGTGTTATCAAAAATTTTTTGAATATTTTGCAAAGTAATTTGCTAATATAATTTTGAATAATTTGCTAAAAGTTGTCCATCATGAAGACAGCCAGTGCTTATTATGGGTGTCTGAGTTTTCCACCAGCCCAGTTTGGGTCCGGGGTAATGGAGGTAATCTTTCCCTTCCTATCAGATTCCGAATATTTTGAAAAATAATACCAATACGAGGAATTTTGAGGTGAAACTAACAATGTTATTATGGATAGAGTCTTAGATGCAGAGATGGATTTGGGTTCTTCATCCAAACATGCTATTTAACTGAATCTCTGAATTAGGCACAGTTTCTCAGCCAGTGGCAAATGAGGCTGGTCACAGGTAAAATGTTTCTCTCTCTCCCTTCCTCTCTCTTTAAAAATCAATAAAAACATTAAAAAAATTCTCTAACTTCTAGGGATTAATGAAAATTGTAACTAATTTCCAAGAAGGACAGCAGGAAGGGCAGTCCTGGAGCAAGACCAGTTAGTTTCTCTGCAGACCACCCTGCCTCCAAGAGCCAAAGATAACAAGTTACTTGCTCATTTCAAAGAAACCTACCAGATAAGTGCCTTGCCTCCTCCATACCCTCCATCTCATCCCCCGCTCCACACACAGAGTAGCATAATGATGAAAAGGCAGAGGGATGCCTGGGTTATTCTCAGGGAAATACATTTTAATAAAGCCAGGTGTCATTGTCCTTAACACCAAGTAAGTGCAGTAGTCGGTGCAGCTTTCATTAATCTCTTATTGTGTTTGTGTGGGACTTACCACAGTTCTCAAAAAACAAGGCAGACTCTGGGCTCTGTCATGCTTGGAGTTCCCTTGGTCCAGTCGCCATACAAAAGTCAAATTTTTGGCCACCTCTGCCTAATTCCAGACCCAAAGTCCAGGAGAACTATACCTTCAGCAATTTCTATGCACTGTGTAGTCCATGAGTATTAGTATTATATTTGTGACTATGTACATATGTATTCAGAGGATATTCATCTGAGGTGTCAGAAAAAAAGGGAAAGAAAGAGAGAATAGATTTTGCAGCATACAGTTCCAGTGCCATCTTGACCAGGTATCTTCCAACAAAAAGAGAATTTTCATTATCGATATTAAAACACGCACACGCACACACACACACGCCCAGCCGGTGTGGCTCAGAGGTCCTGGTTCGATTCCTGGTCAGGGCACACCCGGGTGCAGGCTGGATCCCCAGTAGCGGGCATGCAGGAGGCAGAGGATTGATGTTTCTCTCCACATTGATGTTTCTATCCCTCTCTCCCTTCCTCTCTCTCTCTCTAAAATCAATACATTTTTTTTTAAATACACGCACTCACTCAATGCCATTATCACATGCCCTGAATGTGTTAAGATTGTATTTGGCAGTCCATATCATGACTATGAAAACAGTGATACAGTAGCATAACCAAGTAGGGATTGGTTTTATTTTTTCACAGGAGAAGAGGCTGGTGCAGAATTTTTATGATATCAGTTATAGCTCAGGGTCTTTCCATCTTTCTACTCTGGTATCCTTAGCACACAGACACTATCCCCACACTTCTCACTGCATAATGTTTTCCTTCTCCCCACATTTCACATTACAGGTAGAAGGTAGAGGGGAGAATACTTGATTCACTGAATTTGGGCAGGGGGGGAGGAATTTTCTTATTTTGTTATAATTTTATTGTCATCCAGAAAGATTGAGGAGAAATTTAAAGCAAACAATACTGTTTTTGGCACATGTAGTCTGGCATTTAAGTAATTTATATTCAACAACTCTGAAAAGAAAAAAATATATATGCTAGGCATAATTTTAAACTATTTCTATCAATGGTTCATATAATTATATTGATTAAATGTGAACAGCACATTGATATTTTTTATAGTGAAGTAGTATTTTCAAGGATCAACAAAATTATTCTAGTACTCTTACAAAAATGAAATGTCCAAAAGGCTAAAGAAAACTCTAAACTGGAAGAAAGAATGTGGGGACTTGCATACCATGTGTAAAAATATTACATACTAGTTATTGGTTACTAGGTTAATACATTAGATTTCAGTAGATATTATGTCAAGTATGTCACATGATAAGCCGGTATCTCAATGTTGAGTTATGATTAAAGGCCATGTGTTCTCACATTAACTGGTGAATAATTGTTCATTCCTCATGGAACTAGCACTACCGTGTCAGAAAATGTCATTTCTTTGTCAAAATAAAATCAGGTATAATTACACTTAAAAAGATACAAATATGTGATACTAAAAACCAGGTGCTGCATGATCAATTATATTCTGTTGCTAAGCTTGGTAAGAATTTAATGTTATCACTGTGTTTTTGAATGCTAATGACAGACCTCTGAAATTTAAAAAAAAAACTAAAATATTTTACATCAAGTATGTAGAACCAAGTAAAAATGCTGAGTTCTTACCTAATATTTGCAAAATATGAGAATTTTTTTCTAAAAATAGAGCTAATTTTTTAGTGAAGTTCAAGTATATACAAGAGAACGTGAATAGCAATTTGATAATATCATAGATTCCCCTGTAATATATTAACTTGCTAACAAACACTTTGAAGTGTACATTTTAATATTTTCCACAAACTCTATAAATTATTTTCACCTATTTAATTATAGACACATAATGACTCTTGTCCTTAAAATACTATCAGCTTCACAGTGAACATTTTTTGTGTAATTTTTGCTTAGTTGTTCCGACAGTCTCTGAACAGAAATTCTAAATGGACCATGTCTATCTGCTGCATGATGTATAAATAAACTCAATAGAATTCTTAAAAGAGTCCTGTGGCATTGATTGCTTTGAAAAATCCTGCATTTGTTCAATCTCCATTGCTTAATTTTTTCAATAAGAGGAAACAAAACAAATGTTCTGCCCTTGAGCAGAATTAGTTCCAGAGGATAGAGTAAGAATATAATTAAGGGGCGACAAAAACGGAACAGGTGCTCTGCGGCAGCCATAAAAATGTTCAAAATAATGCCTGTAACATCATAAAATTCATTGTGCCTGTACCTCAAAAGATCTTTGCCAAATTTCATGTAACATAAATATGTAATACTTTCAACTTAACCAGAAATTATATGTTTATCTGTTTGTTAGAAAAATCGTTAATAAATATCTCCAAGTATTATTGTAAGAGTTGTAGGTAAGGTAAAACAGAGAAGGATTGCACTTTCCTAGAGTTGATTTTCAGGGAGATGTAAGCTAATAATCACGTGCATAAGTAAAGAGTATAATTTCAGTTGTTGATTAATGCTATGGGTACAATGTGTTAGGGTGATGATTTAGAGCTGGAATAGAGGAGGGGTAGTGGGTGCTAGAAATTTTATGCAGAGTTACATGAATGAGGAAATGATATTTTAAAAAGCTAATAAGATGTTGAGATGACTGTGACGGGAACAAGTTCAAATAAACTGGATCTCTACAGAGCTTACATTCACTTAATTAGTCAAAGTCATTTCATAATTTTTGACAAGGTGATTTATCAATGTTTTAGAAAGAACATGTCTTTTAAGGATAAGTGGGCAATTGTATATAAGATGTGACATACTGAGGATCATAATTTTAAAACTATTATTGGGACTAAAATAAATGGTAAATTTTATTTTTAATTTTTTTCCCTTTATTGAATTTATTGGGATGACCCTGGTTAACAAACTTATACAGGTTTCAGGTGCATAATTCTACAGCATATCATCTGTACACTGTATTATGTGTTTACCACCCCAAGTCAAGTGTCCATCCATCACCATTTATTCCCCCATATCCTCTTCCACCTCCCTTCACCGCCCTCCCCGACAATCACCACACTGTCATCAGTGTCCATGAGTACTTTCTCTCCTTTTTTTCTTTTTTGCTCAATCCTTCCACCCCCTCACCCATTGCCCCCCACCCCAGCCCCGACAGCTGTCAGCCTACTCTCTATCTATGAGTATGTCACTATTTTGCTTGTTGGTTCATACTGTTCATTAGATTCCACATATGAAATCATATGGTACTTGTCTTTCTCTGACTGGCTTATTTCACTTAGCATGATACTCTCCAGGTCATTCATGCTTTCATAAAGGGTAAGATTTCCTTCCTTTTTACAGTCCAGTAGAAAGGGTAAATTTTATCTTAAAACAACAACAACAACAACAACAAAAACACTGCCCAAACAAAATATAATGTGAGGCACAAATGTAATGTAAAATTTTCTAATAGACACACACATTTATAAAAAGATAACAAAAGACACTCTATGTAATATGTCATTGTTTTACTATAAGAATTGTTACAAGCTTTACCACTCCAAAGGGAAAGAAATTAAACTGGACAACGAGGCTATTTCTATAATTTTATAGAAAAGGAAAATCTGAGACCACAGATTTGTCATTTTTAAAAAATATCACAACCTTAACTGGTCTTCCTGATAATACAGACTTTAACATACTAGTCTGTTTTATAGAAGGCCTTTGGGTTTTATTCTTCTAATCAGAATCTTGTTCTCTTATTCAGGCTATACATCCACATTGTCTGCCATAGTCACTGCCCAAACTGATTATCAAGCACATGCCTGACAGTGGAGTCTGTATGGAAACAGATTTCAATAAATTGATTGATGTAATATGGCCTCAAAGTGAGAGTTCACCCTGAATTTAATGAAGCAATCTATGCATTATACTTTTTATTACTATGCATTAAATTTATTTTCAATATGTGCACCTTCTCATTGAAGTAAAGAATGCTAATGCCAATGTGTAAGGTGATTTATTCATTGTGGTGAAGAATTGGTTAGCATGTTTATGTTTTCCCATTGAATTATCTTATAGCTTCTGTTTGAAAACCTCCAGTGAAGCCTACAAATACTTGTTTTCATTGTTCTAAATAAAATATCTCATCATTCTCTAAAAAATGAAATAAAAAACTAAAAATAGTTGAAAATACATTTAATAATATATTTCATTTAACCCAACATATCTGAAGTATTATCATATCAAGACATAATCCACATGAAATTTTAAACTTTATTTTTATTGTTGACACTATTACAAATGTCCCATTTTTCTTAGTTCTGTCCACCTCTACCTAGTCCGCGCACCCCATCGCTCTGGCCATCCCCACACTATGAGATATTTGATATTCCTTGTTGGTAATGTCTTTGAAATTCAGTGTGTATTTCATGTATAAACATATCTGCATCCAGACCTACCACATCCAAGTGTTCAACAGCCACCTGTGGACACGGCATCCACAGTAAACAGCACAGAGTGCTAGAACATGTTTTACAACAAGGGTATATGTGACTAGAAATCTGAAATTTGGAGAAGAAACATAACTAGATAAGTAAGAAAACAGTGTTCAATGAGTGCAGCTTAGAATCTTAAGGGAAAATGAAGAGGTTTTTATTTGAACTAAGTATTTGTTATGTATAATTCTTTGGGAATGGAAATTAGATTAGATGAACTGCTCTAATCAGGGACAAACAAATCAAAGCTTGCAAAAGAACAGATCTTTTTTATTATTATTATTTATCTTCATTATTGAAAATATTACAGATGTCCCTCCTTTTTTCCCCTTTGACCCTCTCCTCCCAGTCCCCCCTTTCACGCCACTGTTGTCTGTGTCCATTGGTTGTGCATATATGCATATAAGTTCTTTGATTTATCTCTTCCCATCCCTCACCCCCTTCCCTCTGAGGTTTGTCTTGACCAAAAGCAGTTTAAGTATAGAAAACTGAACTGCGTTGACAGCTATCAGAATGGCATGCTATACTTCATTCCATGAAAGAAATACCTATATTCATCATGTACTTGCCTCGTAAAATATATAATATGAAAAATTGTCAAATGAAAAAATTGCATATTAGTAACTTGAAAAAATATGTTTATGAGTTTCAAAAATATCAATGATTAGCCCTAATGAACAACAACAACATAAAAGAACTCAAAAAAAAGGAAGTTTGCGATCAAGGACAAGAACCGTTTTTCACAGGGAGACAGATATTCATGGTTTCTAGTAATGGTAATCTGAACTTCAAAAGTATTTGGGTAACAACTTACTGTACTTTCACAGCCATAGGAAGGGGTGTGTTTGTGTGTGTGTGTGTGTGTGTGTGTGTGTGTCAACTCCAACCACTTTTGACTTCCAACAGTAGAGAGGAGCGAAGAGAAAGAAAAATGATTTCTCTAAAGGAAACCAGTGGTTGCTTGGATTGCAGAATTACAGAAAATAATAAAAAGCAAAGATGAATGACTAATGAAAAATGTAATGCATTTACATTAGAAATAACTAAGCAGTTTTAAGTTATGGAATATAATATTACTGATTAAGTAAATCTGAAAAATCAATGAAGAAACTACATATAAATTTCAAATGACTCAATAAGAGGAGGAAAAGAGGTACCTAATTTGAGGAATTATTGTTTCATAAGGGAATAAACATTTTTGATGTATTGATATTTTTGTGATGAGAAAGAACAAGTATATTCAATACTATTGGACAATGTTTCTTTTTTCAAAAATTGCTCACACAATACTCTTTAATCAAGTTATTCACTAAGGCGGTTTCTATTTACCAAATCAATTAGTGGGTTAACAAATGACCCTTAAATAATGATTTCTCACAAGATATTCTTAAACAATGCTACTCTGACTAACTACTGAAAAGTTTTATTGACTTTTTAAATACTTAATTTATTAAAGTTTTATTACAGATGTCCCTCCTTTTTCCCCTTTGACTCTCCCCTCCTCACCCTCCCTTTACTGTACTGTTGTCTGTGTGCATTGGTTATGCATATATGCATATAAGTTCTTTGGTTTATTTATGTTTTTTACCAACTATGTATATAAAAACTAAATATAATTCAATTCTTAGGAAATGTCAACAGAAATATGTATCTATGTTTACCAAGTGCTGAATATATAAATATTCATAACAGCACTGTTTGAAAGTGCCCAAATATGAAAACATCAAATTCCCATCAACCTTGGACAAAATAAATAAATTATGTCATATCTACATGGCAATTGTGAAGGAATATATAGTAAGTTAACAATGAAAATGAATAAACTGTACATGAAAACAACATGGATAAACCTTAGAAACATAATGTTAAGCTAGATACAAATAAGTGTGCATGGTTCATTTTATATACACTTCAAAAGAAAAGGGCAAAACTATTCTATGGTGTTAGAAATGACATTAATGTTAACTCTCAGGGTCTAGTATCTGGAAAGGGAAGTGGATTCCTTTGGGTGGCTCCTTCCTCCTTTGGGCGGCTCTTTCCTTGATCTGGAAGCTGGCTCCACCTAGGAAATTCACTTTTAAAAAAATTCATTGATGATCCCCACACTTACAATTTTTGTAATTTCATTAATTTTTAAATTAATATGGCTATTTTATCATTGACATTGCCACAAACACTTAGACAATGTAATTTTGTAAAATTCAGCCTTTCTAATAAATACATCTAATTTATTATACAGAGAAAAATTATTAATCGGAATTTAGTATATTAAAGTAGACCAAAAAAAAAGATATGTACATGACAATGGACTAAATGATTCAATATCATAAGAATAATTTCCCAGAGTTTTTCTCAATAGTATAGATATAAATAATTTTTTATTAAAACTCCTATTGAAATTTTTATGGAATTAGATAAGTTGAGTCTAAAATGTATACAAAGTATAAAAGTCAGAATGATCAGCTCACTGAAGAAGACTACCACGAATAGGTTTCAATTCAACACACAAAAAATTATTATGAAGCCAAGAAAATTATGAAAATATGACAAAGTAATGTGTGACAATTATGAGTTTGGCCTTGGGACAGATGAATTGATAAAACAAACACAGTAGAAAAATCGGTAGCCCATATATGGGAACACGTTTTATAGTATAGCTTTCATTATAGGTAAGTGAGATTTTCAATTAATAAGCCTGGCAGAACTGTGTATCTTTGCAATAAAAAGAAATTTATCCCCTCTTCATTAGTAATCATATAAATGTAAATGAAAAATTTACATGCAATAAATGCAAAGTTCTTATGTAATAATTCAATTAGTTTTAAAAATGTATGTACTTGTGTATTCCAAACACCTGACACACAAAATATTATCATCCCAGAATATTTCCTCATTTCACATCCCAAGAAACTCCACCCAACCACACCAACAGGACAACCATTTCTGTCCACCATAAAGTAGCTTTTCTATTTTAGTACTTTGTATGAATCTAATCATACAGTATGTACTCTCTCACTCAGCTTGATACTTTTCAGGTTAATTAATTTTCTTGTATCCAGCAGTTCATTGCTTTTTATTGCTGAATAGTGTTCCATTGTGTAAATATACCAGATTTTGTATATCCATTTTCTTATTGATGAAAAACTGGGTTGTTCCAAGTTTTGGGTAATCATAATAAAAGCTGCTATGAACGTTCTTGTACCAGACTGTTTATAAACTTATGTTTACAGGCATGGAATTATTGTGGCATACACGTGTGCATTTGTTTTATAAAATATGTTTTTATTGATTTTTTTTAGAAAGAGAGATAGAAACATTGATGTGAAAAACATCGATTAGCTGCCTCCTGCACAGCCCCTACTGGGGATCGAGCCTGCAACCAGGGCATGTGCCCAGACTGGGAATCAAACCAGGACCTCTCAGTCCATGGGATGGTGTTCAATCCACTGAGCCACACTGGCCAGGCTATTAGCCAATTTTTTAAAGTAGTTGTACAATTTTACACTCCAACAACAGAGTATGAAGCTTAGTTTTTCCATATCCTTGACAGTATTCGGTATAGTCAGTCTCTTTAATTTTAGATGTCTTGGTGATTTTGTAGTGATGTTGCATTGTAGTTTTAGTTTGCATCTTCCTGATGACTAATGATATTGAGCTTTTTAAAAAAAATGTGTTTATTAGCTAAATACGTATTTTCTTTTGCGAAGTTCCTGCTCAAATTCTTTACCTATTTATATTGTATTATTTGTTTTTTCATTATTGAGTTGTAAGGTTGTAGGAATTTTTGTTTTATTTGGCTGTTCATTTTATTTCACTGATTTTAAGAGATAAGTGTGTACATGTTCTGTATTTATCTTACCTGAGTTTCACCGAACTCCTTGAATTTGTATGTATGATTATCTTTAATAAATTAAGAATATTCAGCTATTATTTTTCCAAAGTTATTTTCTACTCCATGGACTCTCCTTCTCAGAAAAAGTTAACACATATGTTACATCTTTTGATGTTATGCTACAAGTCCCTGAGTCTCTGCTCTCATTTAAAAACATATATTTGGTCTGCCATTTTTCAGATTGTATAATTTTTATTAATCTACATTATAATTAATTAACTATTTCTTCATATTCACTCTTCTGCTAAGCCTATCTTTTAAATTTCAAATATTATTTTTTTAGTTATAGAATATTCATTTGCCTCCTGTTTATAGTTTCATTTCTTTGCTTAGTTATCCTATATTTTCATTAATAGTAGGAATACTTTCTCTTATTTCCTTAGCATAATTATAATAGCTGCTAATAAATTCTTGTCTACTAATTCCAATGACTTGGTCAGTCTATTGATCTCTATTGATCATCATCTCTTTTTGAGTATAGATCATGTTTTCTTGTTTCTTCTTAGGATAAGTTATTTTCAACGGTCTCCTGTTCATTTTGAATGATTTAATCAATCATAATTGATGGTATTCCTTTTTAGAGAAACAGCCATATTAGTACAAATGCCAGCTTTACCATCTTTTTTTTCAAAAATATCTTATATTAGTTGCAAGGTAGAGGCTTCATTATTGAAAGCCTGTAAAAACACTGCAATCATTCCTTTTATATTACAAGTAACACAGCTCCTTACCATTAATTCCACTCATCTTAGCAGGCCATCTTTTTGGATGGGGTCCCATCAAGACCCCTTGAGACCAGCTGACATTCTGTCATCAATTTCACCCACAGAAAATACAAGCGTTCTGTCTTCATAAACGCTGGGCGTACCATTGTAGGCTGCTCCAGTTAGCTTCTCATATTTATTATTTTCCAGAAAATAAATAGAACATCAGTTCCACTGTTGATCTTCAAATTATGGTGTGTGTCAAGTTTTTCCAAGATCAATCTCACCTTTATGTGAAGACTTTCCTAATATTAAAACAAAAGGCAACAGCTCATGTTACCCTATGTTCTGCCTTGTTACTGTTCTATAAGCCACTTGAGAGATTTTTTAAATTGTGGTAAAATACATATAATATAAAATTTACCACCTTAATCATTTAAAAAATCATCTTATTCATCTTTAAGTGTGTTGATCATATTCACATTGTTGTGAAACAGATCTCCAGAACTTTCTCATCTTGTAAATCTGAAACGCTATTACCAGTCCCTTTTCTCTCTCTCTCCAGCCTCTGGCAACTACCATTTTACTTTCTGTATCTATGAATTTGATTACTTTCATATACTAGATATCTCATATAAGTGAAATTGCAGAGTATTTGTTTTTTTGTGACTGACTTATTTAACTTAATGTCTACAAGTTTCATCTATCTTGTAGCACATGACAGAATTTCATCCGTTTTAGGGCTGAACAAAATTGTATTGTATCATATATCATACTTTGTTTATTCATAAAAAATTTAAAATAGAGCTACCATATGATCTAAATATCCCATTTCTGGGTATGTAGATAAAGGAATTGAAAGAAGGATCTCAAAGAAATATTTGCAAACCTATATTCATAGCAGTACTATCCTAATAGCCAAGAGGTAGAAGCAACTCAACTGTCCATCAGTGGATACATTAAAAAAAAACAACTTAAGGGATTTTTCAAATGTGTTTACAACAGCCTCTGTCTATGTCAATATGGCAGCAGAATAAAATAATATATTTAATCAATCAAATATATGAAAGTTCTAACTAGATGGGAAATTGTTTCTTTCTTTCAATTAGATATGTCACTAGAAAAATATATCTGAATCTGATATTCTTGAAACACCCTAACACACAAACCTGAAAGAGGACAGTATGTATATTCACTTAAATAGTAAACAAGCAGATTATATAAATATCCTGGATTTAAATCTTAAGAACATTTACTCAGACCCTGGATCTCAAATCCAACAATATTTGCAGCATTCAAATATGGGATTCTCCTCCATCTCTGAATTGAGACACATAACCATTTTTAAGTTTTAGTCCTACTTGATTATCAGTTTAAATTTAAAAGATTTAAAAATAAAACCTGTAGGGCATTCTTTATATCTGTTTCTTCTCTATTCCTCCTTAGGCCAAATCTAGGGAAGGCTCCATTAAATTCCCTTCTATGTGCTGGATACATATTACAACTTTTGAAAAATATTAGATTTACCTGACAAGTTCTTAAAGCTCTGCTCAGCAGGAATTTGATCAATTCTCTCATATCTTCACACCTGTTCCCCACAGCCTTGCAGCTAAAAGTTAGCATTGTCTGTTCATCTCTCTAAAATGGAAGCAACCACTTTCCAATTATATTCAAATATATTACTACCCAAATGGTTTTCATCAAAAACAGGTCTACTTTTGCTCAATAAATTAATTTCAGCACTTGGGGACATAAAATTATTGCATTTATCTGAAAGAAATGTTGATCATGTGGAGAAAAGAAAGAATCTATCAGGTTTTTGCATTTAAATTTTCAAAGATTATATATTTAGATGGATATAGATAAAATAGATACATTAACATAAATGTTAGCAATTAGAAAGTTTGGCTAGGCACAAATAAAATTCAATAATAACAATAAAACCAGGCCATGCTTTTATTTTTAAGCAAAATAAAATTTAGATATGTTTATATTGAGTGGTGAAACAATTGGATCCAACAGCCAACAATTAAACTCACTTAATCATGAAAACGAAGAAATGTTAAGGTTTCCTTATTTCACTTCAAGCTTTCTTCATTGGATTCATTGATGCTTCGCATTCAACCCTCGATTTCCAGCAGGCCCTATGATTTCTTTGCCAAATAGAACACTGTGCAGTGACACCATGAGAGGTCTAAGTATAGCACCTGCCTGGCATTGTAGCTTCCCTTTCGTGCTTGCGAGAAGCCAGCCATCAAAGTTGATGTTTCCTTAGAGCACTCTTCTTAGAGAAGCCTTCAGACCTGGGGAGACTAAGAAGGATAACCTGTTATGAAGAGAGAGGCAAAGGAGGACTATGGTCCTCAGCGTGTTAGTGAAGAAGCCACTTTTTAAAGAACGTCACCAGCCCAGCAGTGTCACTTCCAGGTGGATCAGAGACCAGCCATCCAGCTCTGCCCTTCCTCAGATCCTGACTTCCATTTGTATGCCCCAATAGATGAACAAAACTGTTCTTCAAAAAGAAAAAAAAAAACATGCTTATAAGAAACATTTTTAAATTTAAAGGATGACTGGAAATAAAAATTTTAGAAACTTTTAAGTATTATTATGCTTACGTGGAAGAGACCTGACTGGATGTCTGCAATAGTTGTGAGTTTTTTTGTTTGTTTGTTTTTGTTTTGTTGTTGTTGTTGTTGTTATTACTTTGAGAAGTTACCACAACTTAAGAGGCTTAAAACAACACAATTTTATTCTTTTACAAAAATTTTTTTTTTCTTTATTGATTTTAGAGAGAGAGGGAGAGATAGAAACATCGATGAGAGAACATCGATTGGCCGTCTCCTGCATGCCCCCCACTGGGGATTTGGTCCACAACCTGGGCATGTGCCCTGCCCAGGAATCAAACCAGCAACCTCTTGGTGCATGGGTCAATGCTCAACCACTGAGCCATGCCAGGCCGGGCACACAATTTTATTCTTTTGCTGTTCTGGAGGCCAAAAGTCCAAAATGAGTTTCTCTGGGTCAAAATCAACATGTCCACAGGGCCATGCTCTCTCTGAAAGTTCTGGGGGAGAATCCCTTGCCTGACCTTTCCAGATTTTACAGCTGCATTTTTTGCATTTCTTGGCATATGGCCTCTTCTTGCATCTTCAAAAGTCAAAAATGTAGCACATTGCCTCGGTCACAACTTTGCTTTGTCACATTGATTTCTTCTGCATGAAGTCTCCTTTGGCTTCTTTCTTACAAGTCACTTGTGATTCCATTTAGGGTTTATTTGATAATCCAAGATAATCTCTCCATTTAAAAATCTTTAATCACATTTGCCAATCCTCTTTGCCATAGGAGGTAACATTCACAGGCTCCAGGCATTTGGATGTGGATATCTTCAGGGGGCATTCTACAACCTCCCACAATGACATATAATAAAACATTTTAGCCTGGCCAGTGTGGCTCAGTGGGTGACTGTCACCCATGCACCAAGAGGTCTCTGGTTCAATTCCTGTGCAGGGCACATGCCCAGATTGTGGGCCTGGTCCCCAGTGGGGGCCATGCAGAAAGCGGCCATTTGATGTTCTCGCTCATCAGTGTTTCTATCTCTCTCTCCTTCTCCCTTCCTCTTTCTCTAAAAATCAATAAAGAAAAAAAAAAAAAAACATTTTGGCTTGTGAGGACAAACAAAACTCCATTTTAAAGCCAAAATTTACCAGTGCAACTAGTACAAAATGACATTCTAAAATTCAATACTTATTGAAAGTCCAATATTTTCCCTTTTAAACAGAAAATATTTATAATTTCAATTCAAATTCTAATATGCCATGTAAGTATTTTCTGTAGTTGTAACAGAAGCATGCAATTCTAAGAGTAATTTCTTCATGCCTTCCTCAGGACTCTGCCCAAGAGGTAGTGTACTCCATATTGTCCAGCCCTCTCTTTCTCTCCAGATTAGAAAGAGTCATATTGGGAATGGGGTGGAGAGGAGGTTCATATCAAACAGCCAAAACAATTCTTCCTTCTTATATTCAAAAAATATTTTTTTCCCTCACAAATCGAACAGAGACATTAGAGTTCAAAAGCCAAGAATAAATATATCACCTCTATTCTCTAGTGTTATTCTTACAAATTTAGAGCTATTGACAATACCTTGCTTTGATACCTCAATAGACAACCATTGTGTAGCAGAAAACAATAAAAAAAGTCAGTTAATATATAACATTATACCCACGTACATAGAGACATAAACATGTTCTGTAAATATTTTAAGGTTCATTCATGTCTCGTCCTGTTGAATAGTGGTTCTGGGTTAATATTACCTAGAGGTACTGTGAAAACCTCAATGATTAGGCTCCACTACAAAGGCAGGTCTGGAGAGAGGACAAAGTTTTACATTTATAACAAGTTCCTAGCTAATGCTAGTCCTGCAAATCCAGGCACCACTACCTTAGAATACAACTGACACCATGAAATCTAGGTCTCAATCCATAGTTGGTGATTAAATAGCTACTTTTATCATTGTTCTGAAATAAGATGAATTTTATTTATCATACACAGCCTTTTCAAAATGTCTCATGATAGTTTTAATTTCCTTTTATTCAAAACCTGTTGTACACAAAAGAGATTTTTATGTTGTAGCAAATCTCAGTCACCTTGCATGCATACTCCCTTTAAGAAATAACCCACATAGCCATGAGGCAAAACAAATCTACTTTCTTTTAATCTTTCCTAATTTTTAAAATATGCTATTTGTCATGATTTTCTAAAATTTTATTCAAGCACACATATGAGCTCTATTGTTTTTGTCCTACAAAACCAATTATTTATAGCTTTACAAACATACTTTTCCTGAACTGTTAGCCTTGCTGTGAGCATCCAATATAATAGCAATTACAGAGAGACCATTCAATGCATACTAATTGGTGACAAAAATCAATGAGACTTCGCAGAGCCTCTTGATGTGAAGGCATGGGCTTCCTTATCACGTTATCATGGTCATTATTTGATGATTCTTGCTGTGAATTCTGATGGATTTTAGAAATCTAGAACATAGGATAATTTATTTGGATTCTAGTAGTGCATGGCATAAAAGGAATGGGTCTACTGGTGAGCTCCCTACAGCTTCCTTCAGGTTTTGTGTTTCAAGAGCAGATTCTTTGCAATCTACATGGCAAACAAAAGGAAAGCTTTCATTTCAGAGTTTTGAGTTCATTACAGAGTCAGTTCACAGCTTCATTGAGTGATATTTCATGCATCAAGGAAGCAGGACCACCTCAATGTCACCAATAAGGGATTGGAGGAGGTAGCTTGTACATACTTCAAGTAAGGGATTGCAAGGAAATCATGTTCACTTATAGAGGAAGTGGGAAGATCAGGTCTGGAAAGTGGAGCTAAAGTCTCAGAGAAAAGCCACTAATCAGCCTTCTGGAAGCACTGGGATCTGGAGACAAGTTGAAGCATTCTAGCTGGTCCAGCTGCCCCAGAGGCACCACAAAGGGGAACTAGTGGGAGCTGTTGTTTCTGTGACATTTGGTGGAACTGGGGCCATTGTGGGTCAGCAGGGGAGTGGAGAAGAGAGCTGAACAATAAAATGGGAGGGGTCCAGGACAAGTTGGATTGCACTGGGCTGTGAGCATCTGGCTTTCACCTCATGCAATCAGGAAGCTTTCTGAAAGCAACAGCTGCTGCTTCACCTCTGACTTCCAGACTTCATGGTAATGTCACTTTGATCCACTCTAACTGAGAATCACCACATGAAGCATCACTGTTTTTCAGCTCTCTTACTGAAGTCATGTAAATGTGTACTCCAATGTGTAAATGTGTTTTCCAATGGCTAAGTTTGGTTTTATTATATCTAATAAATATAAAATTTGAATACATATAAAAGTTCTATATTAGTATAATATATATTTATATCTTGTACACAAACATATCAATAAGCACGTAAACCATTAGAGATGTATTATGTTTTACACATAAAGATCAGGGCTGGTTCCATAGGAGTCTTCTGGTACTCAGTCATTTCTTTTTTTCTTATGAGGAAATTTAATTAACAACTAGCGTTGATCTCACCTGTGATGAGTTTCTATCTTTAACATACTAAGTTAAAAATCAACGTTTGGCTCAGCGGTTAGAGCGTTGGCTTGCAGACCAGAGAGTCCCAGGTTTGGTTACCGCTAAGGGCACGTACCTCGGTTGCAGTTTGTCCCCGGCCCTGGTTGGGGTCACACAGGTGGCAACCAGTCCATGTGTCTCTCTCGCATCGATGTTTTTCTCTCTCTCTTCCTCCCTCTCTCCCTCCCTATCATAAGATAAATGCAAAAATGTCCTAGGGTGAAGATTTAAAAAAAAAATCTAGTCTTAAGTATAATTCCGGCTAAAGACATTTACAAATGAGTTTGTATTTAGTTTTGCAGACTCATAAGACAAAGTGATCTTCATTGGACCAAAGGCAATGTTTCAGCTAACTAAAATAAAATTAGGCAAACAAACTAACTGGGTGAGATTCGTTATTTAATGAGTTGTGGGGTATGCAGCTCGTGATGGACACTGACAGGAAAAATGAGAAAGATGGATTATGCTAATGAACGGTGTTAATGAATAATCCTAATTTTAAAATGTACTCTCTTATTCAAAAAGTTAAAGCAAAATAAAGATGCTTGAAAAGAGCATGCACAGCCTTCCCCAGTTTGGCTCAGCAGTTAGAGCAGCAGCAGCTCAGACCAAGGGGTCTCGAATTTTATTCCAGTCAAGGGCACGTACCTGAGTTGCAGGTTCAATCCCCGGCCCTGGTTGGGGCCATGCAGGAGGCAACCAATCGATGTGTCTCTCTCACATCAATGTTTCTATCTCTCTCTCCTTCCCTCCCTTCTATTCTCTCTAAAAATTAATGGAAAAGTATCCTTGGGTGAGGATTAACCAAAAATAATAATAATAAAAGAAAGAAAAGAGCATGCACAAATATAAAGAGAGTATAAGGGTGTTACTTTCAACAAGATTTTTTCAACATAAATACTTGTTTGTCACAGAGGAACTATACAGTTGAGACATATTCACATACATCTCTGAAAATGGTATCTGGTGAGAAACATTGAACCACGGTGACACTTGTGAATTCTCTTGCAAAGATCAGTGTTGATTTCTTGTTGCTGTAGTCTGAGTTTGCAGATCAGCTTCCACAGTTATTACATGTAAAGTGACTCAATAAGTGTGGTTCTGAAATATATCATAGTTCTCTTTTTTAAAGTTGATATTCTGAAAGTATGTATTGTACATAGATCAAGAAGGCTGTAAACTCATCAATAGAAATTATGATAAATTGTGCTATTTATAGCAAGTGTTTCCTCTTTAAAAGAAATAGCTGAAACAAATTCCTTACTAAATAAACCTGAGACTTGAGAAAAGCCCTATGATTCCATCTAATAAGAAAATATTACCCCAGCCGGTGTGGCTCAGTGGTTGAGTTGAGCATCAACCCATGCACCAAGAGGTCGCCGGTTCAATTCCCAGTCAGGGCACATGCCCAGGTTGTGAGCCCGATCCCCAGTGGGAGGCATGCAGGAGGCAGCCAATCGATGTTCTCTCTCATTGATGTTTCTATCTCTCTCTCCCTCCCCTTCCTCTCTCTCTAAGAATCACTAAAGAAAAAAAAGAAAAGATTAGCCTTACTTTACTGGCATTAAAAAAATAAGTTATAAAATCAATGAATCAATAATCACTGGACAGCATACCCACCCATGTAAGTTACTTCAGGTCTTTGTATGACTATAAAAAAAGATATTCCTTCTTCTTTTCCTCCGCTAACACATGCATTTTATAGTAATGGCTTGAAAGAAGTAGAATTTAGCATTATAAGAAAATATTTGGGAAAGGGAGAAAATATAACAAAGAGAGAGAGACAGAAAGAGAGAGTGTAAATGAAAGCCAGAAGGAGAGAGAGAAAGAGGGAAATACCTAAAAGGATTTCTGCCTCTCATTGCTTATGCTAAAGACAAGTACTGTTTTAGCTATTGGAATCTAAGGTCTTCACTGGCCCTTCAAATTTATTTTTACTTGTCATTTCTCACAATCACAATACCAAAAGAAATCTGTGTCCTGATTAATCTTTAAAACATTGTATTCCTTACATTTTCTTACCTAGGGCTTGAAGCTAAAGTAGCCAGGTAGAAGTTATCTCTATGGAAACCAGAGAGTAACACTGAATAGAGATATCAGATTTTTTTCTCTCTCTCTTTAGAATCTACATTAAACCTGCTGTTCTCTGAAGTACAGTTTAGGGAAAAGTAGTTTGTCTAAATCAGTAATTTGGAAATATTATAATCCACAGAAATTTAAGAAATGTCTGAAATGTTCCAATTAATTATTTCCCCCATAGCTTCTGCACAGCTATGTGTTCTCTGTTGAAACAATATGCTTTGTTGAAGATATCCATTAATAAAGCTTCTTGTATAATGTAAAAGAGATGGTAAATCCTAATTTTTATGTAAAAAATGAAGAAACTAAAGCTACAATGTAGAGCAATATTTCCAATGGCACTTTCTCATACTTGAAAACTATTCTCTCAGAATGACCAAGTCCAGTAGCAAAGGCTCGTGAGAATCCAGGCTTCGAAACCTGCCACTTCGTGCTTCTTATTCTTCATTACCTGCCCTTATACCACTTTCAACTACTTCACTGCTTTATTCTATGGTGTTCTGAGGTGTAAGAGAAAAATAATAGCCTGAGTATATTCATCTAAAATCCTATTTTAATAATTCTGGAAAAGTGCAAGTTCTTTGTACAATAACTTGTCAATGACTCAGAATTGTTTTAGCTTTAGCAGAATAATTGAAGTTTTCTAAAAGCGTCTCAGTGAACTATAACTTATTTTTCAAGCTATGAGAAGACAAATTAATAATTATTTATGCTGGTCCATATACCTGGAGGGCTTTTTATCTTCCTGGTTTTTAATACATAGCAGAACATTTACTTGCGCTGAAAGCTGAACATTTCAAGTCAACTCTAAGAAAACAAAATAATTTTATTTTAGGTCATCTGTACTTTACACGAGGAAATAGGAGAGAGAGACAGAAACATCGATGTGAGAGAGACACATCAACTGGTTGGGTTGTCACCCACATGACCCCAACTGGGGCCAGGGACAAACTGCAACCGAGGTTCATGCCCTTAGCGGGAATCGAACCTGGGTCTCTCTGGTCTGCTGGCCGACACTCTAACCGCTGAGCCAAACCGGCCAGGGCTGGAAACCTTTTTTAATGAGCCCTGAGTTATATAAATAACCTTACATTATTCATATGCACACGCACACACACACACAGACTCAGAATTCCAGGTAATTATGATAACATGTATTCAGAGCATAAAATATATTATACTATCTTTTAAGTAATTTTTCTTGAGTTAATTTACTCTTCAAAATAATCATATGAATCAGCTACTATTATCCTTATCTTCAGATGAGGAAATCAAGGCACAAAATGATTAAGTTGCCCAATGTGATAGAGCAATTAAGTGGGTTTGCAAGTATCATAAATCAAGCAATCTGGCTCCCAATGCAGATTAAATGAATGCTAATGAAATTCTGCATGTTTATTTTTAATTTAGGCACATATGGTAGTGCTGTGATTATATTATAATCAGGGAGTCTACTTGTATAAATTCATATTCACAACAAGGACAAAGATATAGATGTACACGCAGATACACATACGCATATCGATATAGAAATAGAGATAGGAATAGAGATAGAAAGGCATGGTCAGGTTTGGGGTTTCACTTTGGATTTTTGAGACACCTAATAAAAGTCATCCATTACCTTTCGTACAAAATTGACTAAACCAGTCACAAAGACATCAAAGCTCTTTAATTGATGACAAAACCATAAAGTTAACATGCAGAGTTTCATTCCTCAACTGCATTTTTGCTTTATATTGAAATTATATTGTCCCATATGCATTTTTGCTTTATATTGAAATTATATTGTATCAAATAATAACTATTTATCTTTGTACTTTTCATATGTTTCTGGTAATATTTTAATGTGATTTTTATTACAAATTTAATTTCTATTGGAAATGTAGGACTCACCTATCACTTATAAGAACAAGCATAGAAAACTTATATGGTGAAAATGGACACCTAATACCATGTGTGTACTTTTTGCAACAACAAAATTAGTAAAAACAAAATCAGTAACAGAGGGTAATAAAAACAGCAGCACACAAGCAACCAGTGCTAATGTCTGTCCATCACAGCTCTAATGAAGCAAAGTCTTTGTAGTTGTTTGCATCCATGGACTCTGGCGTGCTGTAGGCCACTGCTGAAAACATAACTGCCCCATTCTGCTCACATTGTGCCATATTGAAAACGGAACACACTCCAGTGGTCTCCATCTTCTGATGCAATGAGTCCAACATTGTAAATAGTAAAGTCTAAAAATCTAATGAGCCAAAGACCTGCAGGCAAAAGAGATGTATTGACACAATGCACCAAGGGAGGGGATGCTAGCTGAATGATGAGAAGCTGCTACTCAAGGTGGAGAAGGGAAGTGTCTTATATAGAGTTTGGGTTCTCACTAAAAATTCTGAAGAGGATCTCAGGAAAGCGAAGGGGAGATCTGGGTTGGTTGCTTTTTTTGAGACAGGATTCAGACAAGCAAAAGTTTAAGGATTGAGTGCTTATGAGTTGAAGGTGGGTTAGGAGTTGGGTATCCCCACCAAATGGGAACAGCAAAGCAGGTCAGAATGTACACTTGCTTATAAAGAGCCAGTCACTCAGAGAAGGGGGTCATTATGACACGTTATGTCTGTGGTATAACCAGGGGGTGAATATTTCCTTTAACTTTCCTCTGGCTTTAATGTTGTCTGTACCCAGCCTCATTAACACCAGGACTATTTTTTGTTTTGTTTTGTTTTGCAGTTAAAGCAGACTTTCCATCTTTCAAGCCAAGACAGGGTTTTACTTTTTCAAAAGCAATTAAAAAAAATCATTTAATTAGGCTCTAATATTATGTATTAGCAAAGGCAAACTTGCCCTTTTTTTATGGAAGAGTATAAAGACTGTCCTTAAACAGGTGAAATTTTTAGACTGATTTGGAGGAAAAATTTAACAAAGTTTTCCATTGCAACTTGTTTCATGTTTGCATTACGAGAAAATATGAATCATCCACTAGTCTTTTCGTATGGAATTATCTAGAAGAAATAAAAGAAGTGACGCAGAGTAAACGGTACAATAAGAAATCTCCATTTTGTCAGCTAAGACCTGTCCAAAACAGTCATTCAGAGAAATCAAAAGCTAAGACAATAGCTTTTCCCTTGGCATGGATCTGTGTAATTACAGAAGTGCCCAGCATGGACCAGATGGGTCCATTTGGGGGGCCAGAGGAATAAATTCAATCTACTCCTGACTTATTGTTTCCTTCCATGCAGCAGAAATTCCACTAACAACGCTATGGTTTTCTCTCATCTTTTTCACTCACTCCTGCCCACAAAAGGAAGGAGTGAGTACGCACTGGTCAATTTAGAAAGAAGAAACGGTATGCAAAAGTCAGTTTCCTTCTCTTTCTCACGGGCTATTACCTGCTTTCCCTGGGCCTTAAAGAGTTCCTACCCCTGAGAGTGGCAGAGACAGAGAAGCCAGTGCGCGGTGGAGGTGTGGGGGGTTGGCTGTGGTGGCTGAGCTATGCCTGAGACTCGGTAAACAGTTTATATGATACTGGGTTTGGATATTATAAAGTTTTCTTGCCCTCAGATGTAGCCTATGTTCTGCAATATCATTTGCATCAACAAGGACGATGTATTTTGACCTCCATCTCTTACTGCTATTGTCTTATTTTATCCCTGGCTCATGACGGGAGTAGGGAAAAAGAGTCAATTCATGGTTTCCCTTTAAACCTCAAGTGTCAGTATATAAACATCTTTACATTTTAAGATCTTAAGTCAGACTATCATGAGAAGGTTTTGGGTAGGATGTTCCTTGACTGGTTTATTTTGGGGTACGATTCTAGAAAGAATTGATAGGGGGTAGGAAAGGGAGTTAAAGAAGGAAAGGAAGACATACAAGGCATATTAAGAAGCAAGTGACCAGGTGGGCAACTGGGACTCAATCTGACTTGGGTCCTCTGGGAGATCATGGTGATGCCTGTGAGCTGTCCACCTGTGAGCACAGGAGGGTGGTTTATTTATTCACCAACTCCCTTTTCCTGTTGTTAAGGACTTGCTCCCAGAGACTTCACCTATCAGCAACTCTGTCCTTTTTGCACATGGAGCTTGCTCCTATGGCCAGAAAAGTTCAAGCTTCTCTTTTATTAAGAAACCACTGGTGTCTGGCCAGTGTGGTTCAGTGGTTGAGCTTCGACCCATGCACCAAGAGGTCACCAGTTCGATTCCTGGTCAGGACACATGCCCAGGAAATGGGCCCAATCTGTAGTGCAGGGCATGCAGGAGGCGGGCAATCAATGTTTTCTCTCATCGATGTTTCTATCTCTCTCTCCCTCTCACTTCCTCTCTCTCTAAAATAAATAAAGAAACCACTGGTGTACATATATAGGGTGAAACTCAAATCCTGAGCAAGTCACCAACAGCATCTGCTACAGAGAATGGTTTCATTATCCGAAAAATAGAAAGTTTGGTTAATGAATTTTTATTTTCCTGCCAAGAAATATTTGCTATGGTTCTAAGAGTGCTCAACTGGCCCCAAGCATCCTAAAAGTATTTAATTAGAACTGTTTATTTAGTTCTCCTATATAATCAGTCAGATAGATTTCATCAAATTTAGCCTACATTCTATAAAAGAAATTATTTGGATAAATAAGATGCTCAGCTGAGGGTTTGGCTTCCCAAAAATGGACCAAAATATTGCATAATAATCATGGAAAAAGTTATTGCTATTGAAAATTTACTTAAAATCAGAGAAAATAACCACTCACTTTATTACTTTTTTTTTAATTTCCAAAATGCCAAAAAATGTCACTTTGCCTGTAAACATCATCAACTCAACATTGACCAAACCTAGAGTGACCCAGTGCTTCCAGATGTCACTGCCATTGTTCTACCAGCAGAGAGTTTTCTCTGCCATTATGAAATACAGTGAGTGCCTGATCCCAGTGGCAAGTGTCCACTGTCATTAACTTGCCAATCAGACCTGTAACAATTTACTCAGTACTTTAGAAATACTACTTAGGGATAATGTACCCAAATCACATTACCAAAACTAACTGTTCAAGAGATCGTTATTGTCCTTGTCCAGAGAAAGATTTTCAGTGCATTAGCAAGCCCGTAGGTCCATGTCCCAAATTGCCATTTTATGTATATGGTGATGACAACAGAAAAGAAGAGAACTCAGATCACTGCTAGAGGATGTTGGTAGAATTCCACTTTTTTTCCTTTACGTGATTCCAGAAATAATCTGTCAGGCACTGTAGACTAATGTCAGTTCAGCCAGAAATTTGAGATGAAAATTAAGAAGTCAGGGTTTATGGGAGGTTAATCCTACTGTAAACACCCACAGAAGCACAGGAATAAGAGTGAGGAGGTCACTGACTTTGAGTACCTCAATTGATACACACCATTGGAAGATTGATTGCAGAAAAAAGTCCAGCAAAAAATGAAAGTATATTAACATGTGTAGAAGAGCATATTCTTTCTCTGTAGCCCTTTCTGCTTGTGGATAAAAGCTTAAGGCTGAAAAGAAAGATCAAAATTCTCAAAATGATTACAACATTTTCTGTGAATTAACAGCAATACTTAACAAGTTCAGAAATGTCAACTAGCATATCAAAATGTGCATTTTTATTCATCTGCATTGAATTCCTATTTCTACTATAAAAACAAAGTAAATGACTGTGAATTTAACATAAATACCTTGTGGGGAAAAGAGCAATATAATAATTCCAAATGAAATCAATGTGTTTCACATATGGCTTCTTTGAACAAAAAATTGGTGTCCGAGTTTCTGCTGAAAAGTTCCTACGCTATGGAATTTCTGATGTGTGTGCACAAATAAAATTGTGTATGTTTTTTAAACTCAAATGTTTAAACCTTATAAAGCAAACATTGTCATGGGTAAGGCCCCTAAATATGACAATACTGGTTTGAGGTTCTCTGGAGGAAGAGCCTTAGGAATATGAGCAGGATAAAGAGTCCCACACAAAAGCATATTAACTAACTAGAGAGGAAGAGATGAGAGAGAGAGAGAGAGAGAGAGAGAGAGAGAGAGAGAGAGAGAGAGAGAGAGAGAGAGAGGAAAGACAAGACTGGGAGTGGGAGGGGGTGAAAAAAATGCTGAAAAAGTCCTAAATTTGATCCAACTGCAAATCTATAACTTACTAAAAGAATTCATACAACAAAAAGAGAAAAAGGAGCTGATTGGATCTTGTACCTCTACAACAAAGGTTCTGAATTAATTTTAATATCTGCTGACATAAATCAATTGGCAAACCTTCGTGTCCTTAATACTGAGTCAATTTGCAGTTATATCTTGGGATCACACTAAATTTGAAAAATGTTTCCCTTGTAATATTAGGGTAGTTCTTAAACATAAAATATAGGACACACATGTATGCTTTACCTTAACCATAGAAACTACTGGATTGCTTTAAATTACCCATGGTCATAGCTTTCACTGCCCTAAAATACACATAATGAGCATGGATGCTCTGACACCATGTGGAATAAAATTAAATTAAATTAAACCTTTGGCACGTACAAATTGGCTTGACAGAATGGAACCCCATGGGTATTCTCCCTCCTCCTACTTAAATTAGTTAATATGGCCAATGTAAACTAAAATAGGACTTTCAAGTATTAAAATCCATTATAGAAAAACTCATTAGAGAAGAAGTGATTATTCCCCACTGCTTTTTCATTTAACACCACAATTTTTCCTGGTCTTAAACTTGGAAAGAGCGAATGGCACTTCATAATAAGTTGGTACAACCTTAAAGCTGTCGCTCTATTCATCTGAGCCCTGTACCCCATATTATTAAAATTATTAACTCTATCCAGTCAGTATAAAGTAAGTAGTTTCCTACTGCAGATTTGACTAATATATTCTGTTTGGTGCCTATTTCAACAGACTTTTGGCGGTAATTTGCTTTCACCTCCATAGAACACAATATAACTTTACCTGGCTACTCATGGGTATCTTAACTGCCTTGAAAGCACACCCAATCTTTGCAGACAAAAAGATAAAAGGATCCAACTTAGCAGCATCTAACTTCCTCCAACATTACATTGGCAAAAAGATTCATTTGGCACAATTATCCAGGACGTAAATATGCAAAGGAGCTCACAGAGAAAGCAGAACAGTTACCTGCCCACATAGTCCAAGGGCTCCCCACATCAGTTCAACTCCTCAAAATTGTTTGGTAAATTTTTTAAAACAAGAGCTGCTTCATCCCTGATACTGTCAAGTAGTAGCTATTGATCTTCTTAGTACTCATGATATTAAAGTTATTCTGATATATTGTGGGGTTTGAGGGGGCCTCTGGATGCAACATAGATTCCTCATTTTTAAATTTTTACTTAAGGCAACAGGTCCCTTCCACCAAGTCTCTAGAATTTGTCCAAACTGTAGCACAACAGTCACTGCCATTAGTATTCCCCAGGAACTCTTCATTGTAGAGGCTTTAGCAACCTCCTTGCACATTTTTTGGAGTGTCTGAATCACTGTGATAGCTACTCTTTGCCCATAGACTTTTGCTGCAAGAAACTGTCCATCTTGTCTCCAAGCTACATTCCATTAGAACAACAATTGCTTGCCAAAAACTGGGCTGTCCCGGCAAAAGAGGTTCTCACAGGCTCTGGACCTGTGATCCTCTACATGCACCGAAGCTCATTATAACTTGGTTCATGGACACAGCACCTCACAAGCTCAGCATAGCCACTGAGGAAGCTTTGATATGGACAGATCCAAACCTGAATGTTCTTGCATACCCCATATGCAGGACTGGGCAACCTCCTCTATCCTTGGTCCCTGTCTGATGCCACAGTGTTGGAGGATGCCATCTCTTAACAAGGGCATCCCTGAAAAGGACAGGATGCAAGGGTCAACACATTTGGCCAAACTTTAGGCAGTTATTTTAGCACTGGATGCCCTGGCCAACATTTAAGCTAATTTACATATTTTTACAGAATCTTGGATCATTGACAATGGTTTGTCTGTTTGGTCTAGTCAATAAAACAACAAAAATTTCTTATCCAAGGAACATCTTGACGCACAGATACCCAAAATATAGATCAACCCATGTCTCTACATGGCTTCACCAGCTTATCCTTTCAGATTTCTAGTCATTGGAAATATTTTTAGAGAAAAATTTATTGCAGTTCCCAATCTAACTCTCTTTATTTTATGATAGAATGATATATATTTCCCCTATTAAGGAGGAGAATTTTTCTTCCTCCTGAGTTATCTGGAGTTTCTATTACTCTAGAACTACATTATTCCAATTTAATAGTTGAACATTTCCAAATCACTTGGGTGATCCAACACAGGGCAATAGGTCTGTACTTTTGACCTATTTAACTTCTACTGTATCTTTATCTTAGCATATAGTCTTTTTGGATAAAAACTTAAGTCAATGTTTTATCATAATTTTTTCCTTTGTTGTGCCCTCATCTTTTAGACATGAGTCTCCATGGCCCAAGGAAGACATCAAAAATACAGATACTTTCTTTGGCTCTGTCTTCTTAAATCAGAATATGTCTGTCCTCTTAGCAGATCAGCTTTTAATGCTAGAATTTTTTCTAGTATTTCTGCTATATCTTATACCACCAAAATGATTTCTTTTTTTATTTTGTCAAACCAAAACTTTTAGTTGTTCTCAGTGAAAAGATTAAATTAAGCTATCTAATACTCCATGAACTAATGCAGAAACTTAGCCAATTTTATGTACTAGGCACAACAAATTCTTTAGTAGTCTTATTCATGTGCAATATCTTGGGTTATTTTTTGTGATGAGATGACAAAATCATTGCTGTAATTGTAGTAAATCAACCAGATATTTCCCATCTGTCATGTGTGAATATCACACTAAGTTACTTATCACAATGTTAATCTTAAAATAACTGGAAACTTAATTTTATTACACTTTTCTATTCTTGATGAAGGTCTTTATCCTTAATGACTGAACACAGTTTATATTTTAGAGACAAAATTGTTAGAGAGGTACTGTATTGCAATATCTGGGTTTCTTGTCTTTAATCTTGTCTTACAAAATTTCTGCATGAAAAAAGGTGTAAATCAAGAACTAATGAGTTTATTTAAATTTTAAAGATTGTATATATGTATACATATATACAGTAACATTACATATATACATAATTTGTGTGTGTATACACACACACACATATGCACAAGTACATACACATGCATGTCATTTTTACCAGGTAACAAAATCTTCAGAATCACCAAACATGAAAATTCTTTGGTTTATTTAAATACACATTTATTTATAGGCTTCATCCCCAAAATGATTTAAAACAGAGTATATGCCCTATATAAATAAGGAGCTTTAATGCTTCTTTGTACATTTTATAGTATCTATTTACCTTTTTCAATCAAGTGAAATTCTATAAAAGAAAAGTCATTTTCCTTTATATTACAACTTGATTAAGCTTCTGCTTTACAACATGACTACATAACTCTACAAGATGTTTTATGAAGGTCATCTAAATTTTACTGTGTTAATTAAATTAATTGACAAGAGTTGGCTGAGTATTTATGAAGTATTATGAAGAGCTCCATTGTTATTACTTATTTTAAAATAATTGATAAGAACTACACATTTACCCCTTGTTAAATTAACAGATTCATTTGGATATTATAATTAATATAATTACCCACTAAGTTATATTCTGTAATTACTCTACATGACAAATCTAATAACCTTAGGAAATCCACCAGTCAGTACTAACTAAATCAAAGCCCCGTCATTGTGGAGAGAAGACCATTTTTTTCAAATTTTTAAGTAGTACACTCAGAAATACATTTATTAAATTTTTATCACTTGAGTAACATTACATTTTTGTGATAAACTGTAGTGTACCATTTTAATTTCTCAATTGGAAAATCACTCAACATATTCTCCCCTATGAGGGACAAACAAGTTTTAATATTTTAATTACCATAACATTTTTTCTTAATCCCTTCACCTTTATCACCCAGACCTGCAACCTCCCTCCCCTCAGACAGCTGTCAGAAATTACCATAACTTTAGGAATGTAGTTATTAATCCTGTCATTAATTTTTGACTCATTAATTTCTCTCAAGAAATTTTAAAAAATCAGTCTACTCTTGTTATTCAAAGAATGATACAAATTGGATATTAATATTAAAAGATTAGAGAATGGATCTAAAATAATTTTGATGTTAACAATATATCCTAAGTGATTTGTGGTAAAATATATTTTGTGTAATCAAATACTCTTAGGGGTAATTTCTTGCCACTTGCTAAGGACTAAATGTCTGGGTCCCCTCACATCCATATATTGAAGCCCTCATTCCCAATGTGATAGTATATGGAGGTGGAGCTTGGGGAGGTAATTAGGTTTAGATGAGGCCATTAGGATAGAGCCCCCCACCCTTGTAAGATTAGTACCTTATAAGCAGATGAAAAGTCCGGCCAGCGTGGCTCAGTGTTGAGCGTCGATCTATGCACCAAGAGGTCGCTGGTTCAATTCCCGGTCAGGACACATGCCCAGGTTGTGGGCCCGATCCCCAGTGGGGGCATGCAGGAGGTGGCCAATCGATGTTCTCTCTCATCAATGTTTCTATCTCTCTCTTCTTCTCACTTCCTTTCTCTCTAAAATCAATAAAGAAAAAAATAATAATAATAAAAGAAGATGAAGAGACCAGAGCTCGCTCTTTCCACGTGGGAATACAGCAGGAGGCAGTCATCTGTATGCCAGGAAGAGGGCCCTCACCAAGAATCTGACCCTGGGGACCCCCTCATCTCAGACTTTCAGCCTCCAGAACTGTGAGAAGTATGTTTGATGTTGACGCTGCCTAGTCCATGTAGTTCTGCTATAGCAGCCAGAACTGACTCACGCAACATTCTCTTGTAAACATCCTATTCGAGGCTAATTCGCCAACTTTTGTTCCTGATTGCCTGAAGCTCCAGTTCTTGATCATCTGGAATCTATTTTTCATCTGGGAACAACTCAAGTACCCCAAAGGATGGCCAAACAGAGTGAATGTTTGCAAATATAAATTCCATTTTCTAAGAGTTAGCCATATTCTAGTGACATAATAACAAATTTGAAAAAAAATTGTTGCTGTGGTTGTCCTTACAAATTTTAAAATAGAAGAAAATATAAAAACGAATAAACTTGAAAAATTAAATTAAACAGGAAGAAAATGGTAGAATTGATTATATTAATTTATATTGATTGGCTATTTTAACAGTGTCTTTTAAAACTTAGGGTGTTTTTTTTTTTTCTTTTGTTTGTTTGCTTGTTTTGGCAATCGATTTACACAGCAAAACCATGGCTGCTACATGGGGCTTTCATTCAAAATCCTGGTATTTTTCATAGCATCTTATGCTGAACAAATTAACAATTTTACTTTGATGTCTGAAAGATTAACATTTTTTCTTAATAGTATTTTCATATTAGTTGTAAGCAGAATAGTGTCCTTTAAGAAATAATATAGATTTCCCGTCAAGATGGCAGCATAGGTAACTGTGGTATCACCTCCTCCCACAACCACATCAAAATTACAACTAAACTACAACACAACCATCATTCAGAACAGCCTGACATCAAGCTGAATGGAAGTCCTACAACTACAGAATTAAAGCAGCAGCCAAACGAGACTGGGAGGAGGGCGGAGGCGGACAGGCTGGTCCACGCCCACGTGTGGCGGATAAAAATCAGGAGGACACCTCGGCTGGGAAGGTCCTCCCTGAGGACTGAGGGGTACCTGTCCCATACCAGGTGCCCAGCTCAGGGTCAGGAAGAGAATCCCCATCACTTCTGGCTGTAAAACCAGTGGGTATTGAGGCTGAGGGAGGCTGAGGCTATGGGAGCCCCAGGCAGCTCCTCTTAAAGGGCCCGCGCATGGACTTACTTGGACTTGTTCCCTCTGAGCTTGGAGGGGAGGCAGCTTGAGGGGTGCCAGAGACATACAGGGAAGAACTGACCTGTTTGGCCTCAGGACAAGGGCTAGAGAGCGGCTTTCTCCTGGAAAGAGGTGCTGGCGGAGGCTGATGTTCCTTTGGTGAGCCCTTCCCCAGGGTGGCAGACAGCCGCTATATCTGGGACTCCAGCAACCTGGCTCATACTGTTTGCCTCTCCCTGGTGATTCCCTGAGGCCTCACCCCACCCAGCTTTCGGGCCCACCCAAGCTGTTTCCAAAGGCTTTACCATAGGATTGGCCTGTCTTGGCTCCTGCTTCAGAGTTTCCTAAAATCTCTCAAACAAGCAGCATCTGGTCTCAGCGAGCCCCATCCCACTCATTAAGTGGCCCCCCTGGCACTAGAAGCAGCCAGCCTTGGTTCACAATCTGGCTTTTCCTGGGCACCTCCAAGACCAGCACAAGAAGCAGCCATCAGCAGATCACTTTGTAGCTTAAGCCTGGTGGCCCCGGATAGAACACAGGCAGGGACTGACCTTGCCCCAGAACCAGCACACCCAGTGGACAGCTTCAGACCACATCGAAACACCACCACCCAACCACCTCTACAAGTAACACACTCAATGAGTGGACTCAGTGAGAACCAGAGCCCTGCTGAAGTAAGTCTTGCTCTGTGTGGTGGGCCCCTACACAGCTGATCCTCCAAGGTAGTCAGAGGCCAGTGGTCAGTGGGCACAGCCAGTCCTTGCAGCTGATCAGCCTGAATACATCTCTCCCATTGACGTGTCAACAGCAATCAAGATTCAATTACAACAGAAGGGTGTACAGTCCACACCAGGGGTGCACCTCGAGGGCCCAGCTGGGGTGATCAGGGAGGCTGTGCCACTGGATCCTACAGGACACCTACAACAATAGGGCACCCTAGGAAGCCCAAGAGACATAGCAACTCTACCTAATACACAGAAATAATCACAGGGAAGCAGCCAAAATGAGAAGACAAAGAAACATGTCCCAAATGAAAGAAAAGAACATAACTCCAGGAAAAGAATTAAATAAAATGGAGATAAGCAATCAATCAGATGCAGAGTTCAAAACACTGGTTATAAGGTTGCTCAAGGAACTTGGTGAGACATTAAAAGAACTTAGTGAGACCTTCAAGGAACTTAAGGAGACCTCCATGGAACTCAGTGAGAACATCAACAACATAAAAAAGGACCAGTCAGAAATTAAGGATGCACTAACTGAAATAAAGAATAATTTACAGAAATTCAATAGTAGAGTAGGTAAAGCCAAGAAGCAAACCATTGATTTGGAATATAAGGAAGCAAAAAACACCCAATCAGAACAGCAAAAGGAAAAAAGAATCCAAAAAAATAAGGATAGTGTAAGGAGTCTCTGGGACAACTTCAAGCATGCAAACATTTGCATCATAGGTATGCCAGAAGGAGAAGAGAGAGAACAAGAAATTGAAAACCTATTTGAAACAATAATGACAGAGAACTTCCCTAACTTGGTGAAGGAAACAGACATACAAGTCCAGGAAGCACAGAGAGTCCCAAGCAAGATAAACCCAAAGAGGACCACACCAAGACACATCATCATCAAAATGCCAAAGGTTAAATACAAGGAGAGAATCTTAAAAGCAGCAAGAGAAAAGCAGTTTGTTACCCACAAAGGAGCTCCCATAAAACTGTCAGCTGATTTCTCAAAAGAAACTTTGCAGGCCGGAAAGGAGTGGCAAGGGATATTCAAGGTGATTAAAAACAACGACCTACAACCAAGATTACTCTATCCTGCAAAGCTATCATTTAGAATTGATGGACATATCAAGATTTTCCCAAACAAGAAAAAGCTAAAGGAGTTCATCACCACCAAACCAGTATTATATGAAATGCTGAAGGGTCTTCTTGAAAAAGAAAAACAAAAATATGAACAATATAATGGCAATTAATATATATCTATCAACAATTAAATATACAAACAAATTGAGCAAGTAGAACAGAAACAGACTCATAGATACAGAGAGCTTTTTGTTGCTTGCCAGATGGGTGGGAGCTGGGGGGATGTGTGAAAAAGATGAAGGAATTAAGAAGTACAAATTGGTTGTTAGACTGATGAACCTCAAAGGGAAGGAGGAGGGAGGGCAGGATGAGATAAACCAAAGAACTTCTATGCATATATGCATAACCAATGGACACTGACAATAGTGTGGGGAAGGCTGGAAGGGGGCAGGATAGGGGAGGAGAGAATTAATGGGGAAAAATGGGGGGACATCTGTAATACATTCAACAATAAAGATGAGTTTAAAAAAAATAAAGAAAGAAATAATATAGGTCTCCATTATGAAATCTATGAGTTTTATGTTATATGGAAAAGGGGTCACCACACATGTGTTTAAGTTGAAAATATTGAGATGGAGAAATTATCCTCAAACAAGTCCTAAATGTCATCACCATTATTTTTATGAAAAGGGGGCAGATGGAGATTGGACTATAAATGGAAGAGAAGGAGGCCCTGAGACAGGAGTAGAGGCAAGCATAGTCAGAGAGAAGATGTAGCTGAATTTGAAGATGAAGGAACAAGAAATAGATTTTCCCCTAGAGCCTCCAGAGGGAGCAGAGCTTTGCGGATGACTTGACTTTAGTTCTATGTCTCATTTCAGACTCTGGCTGTCAGAACTGTAAGAGAATAATTTCTGTTGTTTTAAGCTTCCTGTTTGTAGTAATTTGTTACAGCAGCCATAGGAGAGTAATGCAATATTGATGTGAAATTAGTCATTTTTCACTAGTTGGTATATTTTAAGCTTTTAGAACTACAGGTTTTCCCACCACTCATGGAGAAAACCTGGAGGCAATACACATGCTCTTTCCTTGTCCTTGAAATATCCTCATCAACAACAATATTTTCCCAAGGTACAAATACATTTGACAAATATTCTGAAATACACTTCCGTAAGGGAGAAATGAAATGTATTTATATATTCTTTTCTAACTCTACTAATCAGAGTCAAAGATAATTCAATCCACATCTATCCTTCTGAGCTCAATTTGGAAAGACATTTTGCAGTGTGTGCTGGAAATCTTCAGAACCTGAGGCAATGTTTATTTAGGTGAAAATGACTACTTTTCCCATGACAAAATTTATCCTAATATGAAGTACCTACAAAGTAGTCAACAACCTACTACTTAACCCAAAAGCAGTAAATCTCTTTTTATTTAGAATGAAACTTTAAGCAACTGACAGGTGACTATTGATCTATACCTGCACATTCATTTATGATTGTAAAAGTATTCACATTCTTCATTTTAAGAACAATATTATGATACACATAAGATTTAAAGTTTGCTTTGTTCTTTTCTAATCATAGTGTTAGATTTCATCCCGAACACAACAATTAATGTTTAGTGAGTACTTACTGTATGTCAGACATTGTTCAAAGGTTTTACACATATTAAGTTATCTCATCACATCAGTCCTCTGATGTTGGTGGTGCTGATGTTACAACTATAATTCAACTAGTGGGAAAACTGAGGAACAGAAGGGTTACAAAACTTGCCCAAGGACGCACATGGAGTAAGTAGAAGAGCAGTCTATTTGTCCTTAATCACAATGCCACTGACTCACTGGGCATCTGTCAGCTGGAGGAGCCCAAGCAACTGCTGACAAGCCACCTAGAGACTCTGAAGACAGCAAGGGGGTAAATACCTCTTAGCTGATGTCAAACACACACAATATACTTGTGCAAACACACACACACAGTTTTGAAGTTTCGGATAGGATGTCCATTTGTAATGAACTGGACTGGCTGAACACATATTAGCAGAGACCTCTCCTTAAAGAGTTATAAATTTAAATTAATTATTGCAGCAACAATTTCGCAGACAGTAAATATTCCTCTCCTGAGTTTTCTAAACACCCCTGGGTTTATGTAATTCATAAATCCGGGTAACCAGAGTCAGTTCAGTAAACAGTACACCTCCCAGCCAGGCCAAGCTGAGTTGGTTCAGGCAGTGAATGCTAAGACCCCTCATTTTTACACAATATCACTGTGAATCTGGTTCTGCACAGTCTGATGCACAGTGTGTATTTTCCACATTTTATGATCCCTGCTTAACCTCTCAAAGGCATTCAAGATGGGATGATTTTTCCCTTCTAAACTGCTTCTACCCCAGGCTTCCATTGTTGATGGGTTAGGAGGTGGGGATAGGAGATTCAGAGTGGCTACATAGTGACCATTCTTGAAGATTCCTTTCACGTGGAAGAGTGTGCATTAGCTTGCTCTCTCTTCCCCTTTGTTTGCTCTCCCCATATGAGAGATCTGTCAGATAGATAGATAGATAGATAGATAGATAGATAGATAGATAGATAGATAGATGATAGATAGATATCTGGATATGGTATGTGTAGTCAACTCCTTTTCCCGTCTCTTTTCCTTTAATATTTGTGTTCTCAAAGTTGTCTATGTTTTCATATGCTCTTGGACATGCAATAAGATTAGTAGTAAAAGTTCTGTCTCTGTGGGTCTGTGCCTGGGAAGGGGTATCTTATTACTGGGTTGCTCTGTTACACAGTGAGTTGTGGAAATACGTTGTTAATTGCTATGCTCCTTACTTTAAAAAAAAAATGTGTTTTTTAATGTTCTTTTAAATTATAATTTTCCTCTTCTTTTTATTCTATTCACATCTAATTAGGTATCTATCTATCTATCATCTATCTCATTTTATTCCAAATCAATTGATGTGAAACCCATTCCACCTCTGAGCTACAGGTGAAGAACTGGGCATTGTTCTAGTTTTTTGTATCTTGAGAGAAGAGTTGGTAAGAAGAGGTCAGAAAATGCCTTCTTAGGGCTGAATAGGATCTTATATGGAATACATGATCTCAGCTCTGATATGAAGTTTTGTGATCTAACCATTTTCATGGTCCCACTATATTCTTTTTCATTCCATACAAAATTATTTTAAATGTATTGAGACTTAAATGATCATCAAATTTTATACCTTGGTTATATATTTTTGATGTTGTTGTTTGGCTGAATTTGACTGTTCCTTTTTTAACTAATGAAGACAGAGCATCTTGGCCTTTAGCTAGGTATTCAATATAACCATTTGTGAATACCATCCTCCAAGGTTATAGTGATAGTCTAAAGACCTTTGAGACAATGGCTATAAAATGCTGCATAAAGATTCATTGTTCTAGAGATAGGGATCTCAAAGTATAACTGGAACAAATTAGATCCATAAACTCAAAATGCCAAATCATATACTTTTTAAAATTGAAAATAGTTTCTCTGCATCATTTTTAATAATCCTTAAAAGGGAACCCCGGTAGAGTGAAGACTCAGCTGACCTCCAGGCCCTTGGTGAGTAGGTTCTGAAATTTGAACAGTCAGTGTTACATGACCTCCTTTTGCCACATAGTGCAAATTCTGACAACTGGTCTACTGCTGGTTATTTCCCTGTGCTGGTCACTGTGAATATTTGAGGGAGATTGATGTCATTCTCTCAGCACTTACATTGTTAAAGGGTTTCCTGGGACAAAACTTCTGATGCCCTGATTGTTCTGTGTTCTATAAAGTCATGCACCAAATCACGGGTCACTACCAGGTACCTTGTACCAAGCTTGGTTTAAACCAGTTGTTCTCAACCAGAGATTATTTTTCTCCCCCAGGAGATATTTGGTAATCTGGAAACTTCTTGGTTGTCACAACTGGGGCAAGGAGTTGCCACTGGCGTCTAGTGCATAGAGACCAGGAATACTGATGAACATACAATACACAGTATAGCACCACCCCCCTCCCAAACAAAGACTTATCTGGCCCAAAATGAGGTTGAGAAACCCTCGCTTAAACCATTGTGAACCTGAAGCCAAACTCCAGATTTCAGATAACGTTATTTTTCATTTTTAACAACACCAATTGTCTGATTAAATAAACTTTTTTTTCACAGTCATCTGAAATCCCTAAACTCTTTCATCAGTATAGCTAATATGACATCCACACTTCTCTAGTTATTCGTGGAGGAAAACAATTGTTATTACCAAAGGTTAGTTCCCTTCTGAACTAACAATGATTGAAGAATCCATCTGGAATCTTTCTTACTAGAACAGAAAAAATAGAACACATTCTTATGCTGAGAGTCCCACTACACAGCAATGAAAAAAATAAAGTAAACGCTAAAAAAAGAATGGAAATCAAATACTTGAAGAATACATTGGGAAATGTTCACGTTTATTTAACCTGATTTTGAATTTTAAATTGAATAGAACGAGAGTGATTTAGTAGCACTGTGTGTGACTTCATAACCCTCTAAGTTTGACTCAGCAACTTCAATTTTTTGCAGAAGCTGTTTTAACTTTAATTATTTAATGTTTTTTATTTTAAGAGAGAGAGAGAAACATTGATGTGAGAGAGACACATCGAGTGTTTGCTACCCACACGACCCCAACCGGGGCCGGGGACAAACTGCAACCGGGGTACATGCCCTTAGCGGGAACCGAACCCGGGACTCTCTGGTCCACGGACCGACGCTCTAACTGCTGAGCCAAACTGGCCAGGGCTTAACTTTAATTTTTAATAAAATCTTTGTAGGTTGGGCAGTCTCAGCATTATTACAGTGAATATCATCAACAATAATTAGCTATTTTAATACTGTAATAAGCCATACATTAATATTCTTGGGTTGTTATTCAACTTGTATATAACCAAAACATATATATCTCTGTAGACCACACTTTAACATTTCTAAAAATTCTCATTCCTTTCCCACCATAAACAGAGAACAGGTATGTTCTCTGGAACTGAGATGCCATGGTGAGAGATCTTACTGCCACTGCTTATGAAGAACTGCTCTTGACTCTGGGACAGTTGACGTTAAGTCAGAACCTAGGAAAGAAAATGTGCTTCTGCCTTCCAAATGTGCATTTAAGAATATTAATTGACACAAGGATTGAAAATTTCATTGATTTAGAAGACCTATTCTAAGGCTTAAATTCTGATTATACACTTTAGCTATCTATACAGTATTAAAGGACAGGCTTAAAATTGTAAATAGTTTAAAATGATCTCTGGATATTTTATGTGAGCATAAACCTGGAGGTCAGTGAATAACAATTAATGTATTTCAAATGCTATTACATGAGCCTTTACTGTAAATATTTAATTTATATTAGATATTAAGTGTTTCATGATGAAGAAAGCTCACATTAAGTAGTTGACAATTGAATAACTAAATGAATAAAGATGGGATAATATGCCAAAGCTTAAGAGTATCCTGTCCCTTTCTTATTGAGGGAAGGCTCCTTATCCTATGCTCTTTAAAGAATAAAGAGAATATGGGAACACTCTGAGGCAAAAGAGGCCCTTCTAATGTGAATCACCAAAACCATGGATGGGATTCTCTGGCCACTCTCACACTCTAATTAAATAGGAGAAAAATTTGGATTTTCTGCCTGGGATTTAGTTTAGCTAGGAAACTTTGGAAAATCTATTATGGTCAATGGTTATTCATGGCTCCAACACAGGGAGCAATATTTGTTATCTAATATCAAGTCTTCATCTGGCCATTTCAATGCACCCTTAGGAACCATGAGATGGGCTTGCAGTGATTCTCAACCTTCCTGATGCCGCGACCCTTTAATACAGTTCCTCATGTTGTGGTGACCCTCAACCATAAAATTATTTTCGTTGCTATTTCATAACTGTAATTTTGCTACTGTTATGTCTTAGACGACCCTGTGAAAAGGTCGTTCAACCCCCAAAGGGGTCGCAACCCACAGGTTGAGAACCGCTGGCTTATAGAATCCATGTTGCTGTTAAAAGCGGGAAAATCAAAGCACGATCATAGCTCATATGAGAGAGTAACTTGCGTATGATATTAGTCCCTTGTACATAGTATAACACTTATAATCCAGCTATAATGAACATCTTTTAAAAAAAAAAAATACATGTTTTTATTGATTTTTTTAGAGAGAGGAGAAGAGAGAGATGAAAACATCGATGTGAGAGAGAAACATCGATCGGCTGCCTCCTGCATGCCCCATACTGGGGATGGAGCCTGCAACTCGGGCGGGTGCCCTGACCAGGAATTGAACCTGGACCTCTCAGTCCATGGAACGATGTTCAATCCACTCAGCCACACCAGCCTGGATATAATGAACATCTTTAAGAATATCTTTCAGAACCCCAATCCCTTTAACGCAGGAACTGCCTTCCCATTTCCACTCCATCCTGCAGCCATGACCACGGTGGGAGCAGACACATTCTTATGTGACTGAACACAGTTAATTGTTCTTATAATGTGCACCTGATACAAATTAGGCCACTACCCCATTCATGTAGTTGATTTGTCTAAAGGTGAATGTACAATTTATGTAGTTAATCCATCCCTTCCCAAACAAAGTTTTCAGTTTGGTAGCAGAGAAAATAATTTAATAGTCTTCTTTAATTGTGTAAATTTCAAATTCCAAACATGAGCACTGTGGATAATTAACCATATTGCCACATTGCTCACCATATAGAGGAAGCCACTGTGCTTTGGGACAAGGGGCAACAGATACTCAGAGAGAAATATTGGTCAGATATTGAGAGATTTCTGATTCTTGCTTTGGCAAACCATTGCATCTTCATTTATTTAATTGTTCACTCACTAACTGAATGTGAGCTTTCCTCATCTTCATCATCTCAGTACCCAATTGCCATTTTCCTGAAGACTCAACCCCCCTCTGTTATTTTGTTGAAAAATCTTTCCTTGAATTCTATATGCTAATAAATTTCCCTTTTTGTTGGTCAGATTGAATAAATATTTGTTATTTTCAAATAAAAGAGCCTAAGTAATATAGCTTCTAGATTAGATTATTTTCAATGTTTAATTTTAACACAATTTAATCATCTTCTTGAAAATAAACAAAAAAAATCTTAGTTTCCTGTTTCAAAGCTATATAATCAAATCTTCCATGCTTTCTAGTCAAATCTACTTCCATTGTTTACTTGAATTAATTAAGCACATGTATTTTCCTTTGAAACACTTATTCTGTATCAGTCAGGGGCTAAGTTTTTCAACTTTCCTGAAGCAATGTAAAGAGTGAGCAGAAAAAAGTCTCATTTCTTGAACTATGGATAAAGTGTGTATTCTGTTTAGGTTTATCTCAGGAAGTGAGTGGGAATATAAATATTAAGAACATGAACAAGGAAAGGATGTGATAGATAACATTAAAAACACTAACTTAACCTAAAGTGAAGATTCCACTATATATAGCCTGTAGGGAAGTTTGATCTAATATCAGACACAGAGCCTCAACAGATTCCCAAGGTTCCTCTTAAGTATAGGTAGTCTTTCCCAGAACAGTGATTTTCAACACATATGCCACAAGAATTTTTAAAACATGCAATACCTGACTATTTAGTCAGGGGCACTGACATCTTTTCCCTTACATTGTCAAATAAAAAATGACAACAGCCAACACAACAATAGCACCTGGTGTGAATGAATCAAAATTGTAAAATTGTACCTAGTTTTTTTGTCAGATCATATATATATATATATATATATATATATATATATATATATGCTGCAGAATTTTAGTAATTAGTTTATGTGTGCCCTGAGATGAAAAAGGTTGAAAATCGTTGTCCTAGAGCATTTTGGTTGGGCCTATTGGGCACAGAAGGGGTTTTGAGGAGTACCATACATCAAGACTTCACATCAGATTTCTATTTCCTTAGACTTATGTTAAAGATTGGAGCTGGGTTCTCATATCTGATTATTTTGCAAATGTTATTTTTTTTTTATCTGTCTAATCAAGTTGTCTGATGAACTAGTGATCATTCAATGTTCTTCTCATGAAGTCATTTTGGTTCACACAACAGACTTCTGTTTTCCCAGTTGAGAGAGTGTTAGGGAGGGTAGTGCCACACCTGTACCCACCTCCTTACTCAGGTTTCCCCAAGTGGGGAAAGGAAGCTAACATGACAGTGAAATATTGGCGTATGCATTGGGAGAAGCCCAACACTCGGCAACCTTACAGAGGCCTAAACACAGAGCACTAATCTGCACTCATCCTCTCTCACATCCTATTTCCAAAGCATTAAGACCTCTTGAAATAATGCTTTTCACAGAGTAAGCAATTTTGAAAAGGCCTGTTCTTTGTCCCTGTGCCTTTTTCTCTGTCCTTGTCAACCTCTGCACTTTCTCTGGTCCGTCTTGTGACTGGGTGAACGAAGTAGAAGCCCTCCATCCTGAGGCTGGTTGGGTGAACAGCCTCATGGCCAGCTTGGTGGTCTGTTGCTGTCCACAGCCCTCTCTTTTGCTCTCCTTGTCCTTGGCATGCCAGAGTTGAAATTCTAAAATTTCGAAGTAGGAGGCACTATAATCCAAAATGCATTTTTTAAATCATCTTTTTAATTTTTTTTTAAATTTCAGCTTACATTCAATATTATTTTGTATTATTTGCAAGTGTATAGCATAGGACTTTGACAATCATATACTTCACAAAGTGTTCCCCCTGATGTTTCCAGTACCCGCCTGGCACCATAATATTATAATATTATAGACTATATTTCCTATGCCAAACTATCTGTCACCAGACAACTCTGCTTGAGAGTTTAAATAAGTTATATAAATACATATAACTAGATTTTTTTGTGACTTTATCATTCAATTCTAAAATGGGCTCAAAGTTATGTGACGTATCAAACTTCTTACATTGCCTAATGCCAAAGGTAGAGTCTCCTGTTTTACATATTCCAAATGTATATCAGAGGAGAGAGACTCTCCAGCCCAAACGTTTAACAGAACATAACTCATTTGGTCATATTGGTAAAGTATGACCACCCCCATAGAATTGGGACAAATTTGAGCTGATAGTAGAGTCATGGGCCTAGGAATGAAAGCACTGTACAGAAAACCATTGAGAAGGCGAATGATCAGCTGCATAATTCTTACCAAGATCACTGCAGACATCTCAGAGAGTTCCAAGATTAAATAACCATCTTTTGGAAAAAAAAAAAAATGCTCTGAGATTTACAAAATCTGAGACTGTCAAACTAACATACACAACGTAGCATTTTACGAAAACGGCATACTGTGAGAGCCTAAGGGTCACAGCTATGGCTATTATATGCCAGGTAAGAAGTGGACCGTTTGGCCTAATGAGAGAGACCACCCACTGTCCTGTTTCCACATCAGGAGCAAGACAGAAAGCTGCATGCCTAGCTTCTGACCAGAACAGAGAGTTCATTGTGCTCCTGGGCACTCACGTTTACTGTAAAATTAAATCTTGAGGTTGCATGCTAATTTAACAAAGAGCAATGTGAGAGCAGGAGGTGGCCATGGACAGGGTTCCTGGAATGTGTGCAGGGACAGAATATATTTCACTTATTGGTGCAGGATTAATCTTATCTACTCATGAAAACTACCTCAATTTATATTCTAATCTTATACCCCACACAAGAAAAAAATGCATGTAAATGAGTTAACCTGAAAAGAAAAAAGACAAAAGCATTAAAATGATATAAGCAGGTAAACTATTTCTCTGATTCTGAGATAGTAAAAGATGATTTTTTAAAATATGTTTTTCTTTATTGATTTTAGAGAGAGAGGAAGGGGGAGAGAGAGAGAGATCAAAACATCAATGAGAGAGAACATCGATTGGCCATGACCTCTTGGTGCATGGGTTGATGCTCAACCACTGAGCCACACCAGCCGGGCCTAAAAGATGTTTTAAGTTTAAATACCTTAGAGGGGGGGCAAGGCAACAGGGAAACTGAAAGACCAGAGGGTAACTGGTATTTTTTTTTTTCTATTTGTTTATTTTAGCTCTGGAGACATTGACTATGAGCAGCATGGACAAATTCATATAGCTACATGAGACAGAATTACGATGAACACTTTGAGTAGTTCACTAGACTGTTCCTGGAGCAATTATTCAACTTATCAGCAGGAATGAGTCCCAGCCCTCCGGCCTGAAACCTCATCACAGCCGATCACGTGGTGGGGCCAGAGACATGAGCAGTGACCCAGGGCGTGTTGCAGAAGCCCTGAAACAAGCATGATGGCTGTCACTGCAGCCTGGGACCTGTGTAGCAGCTTTGCTCTCCAGTCTCGGCTTCCTCCTAAAAGTCGTTTTCACGTGGAACAGGCAGACGTGACAAAATCAGCGCTAGTCGTTATTCCACGAGCCCTGCGGAGGTGAATTCCCTAAGACCAGCGAGTCGGATATGTTTATGCTCAGACAGCACTGGTAACTGGTTTTATTTTTATAATTAAATTTAATCTTTGTATATGTAGCAAAACGTTAAGTAAAGTAAAACGTAAAAATATTCTGACCTGACAATAAAAAGAGCAGGACTAAGTTTCCATTAAACCGTTTTCTGAGTAGGAGGGAGAATGACTCATCTTTTTGTTTTCCTAATTTTGTGGGTGCCAAGGACAAAGGCACAACTGTCATATCTCAGTTATGATGTTCTGTCTCTTCAATGATCATCTTATTGAAGGCAATCTCTAACAATATAATGGTGCCCACAATACTGAAATAATGAGTTTCTCATTTATTTTATCTCAAACAAAGCCTTGTAATGTGTAGTCATGTGTATGTGTGTATGTATATATGTAAGTGTATTTATATATATGTACATATTTATATATTTGTATATATATACTTTGACCCTGCCATTATCACTCTCTGTGTAAGTTGTAGCAATTAATATTGCCTAATTATCTTATGCATAGACCTTTGCTAAATATAATCAGGAACTTTCTACCTACTCGGTAGATAATGTACAGCCATATGAGTGACATAGTGACATGGGCTTTTATAGACGTCTCTTAAATACCAGCAAAGACATAATCTCTATTTCAGTATAAATACCCGTCAAATGTTATTCTCAGGTAGAAAACACGTTTCTATTATTTTCCTTTAACATTGTTGGTTTCTAAATTTTTATTTTTATGAATAATGTTACTGAATTTCTTATATTTACAAGCAGCGTTTCTCTTCATAGTTACAGCTTCACTAAATCCCATGGGTGCTCAGGAGACGCGGTTTTACATGTCCTCCTGAGTGAACACTGGGTTATGAGGGTCCTCAGGACAGCGGCGCAGAGACGGGGGTGCAGGGGCAGCCCTGGAGCCCTCCCCACCAGCAAACACCTTCCCATTCCCACACTGGTACCAACTGAGAGTCATTTGTTTTTAAATTTAAAAAGTGCATATTAGGCCCTGGCAGGTTTGGCTCAGCGGTTAGAGTGTCGCCTGTGGATCAATGAGTCGAGGGTTCAGTTCCAGCCAAGGGCATGTACCTCCATTGCGCTTCGCCCTTGGCCCTGGTCGGGTGCACAGGAGGCAACCAGTCGATGGGTCTCTCTCCCATCGACGTTTCTCTCTTTCTCTCTCTCTCTCTCTCTCTCTCTCTCTCCCCCTCCCTCTCTCCCACTTTATCTGATGATAAACAGAAAAATATCCTCGGGTGAGGATTAAATAATAAATAATAAAAATACATATTTGTCGTGCATATGTAATACATTTGTGTGCATATATGCCTGAATGCAAGCTTGAGATAAACTTATTCTGAAACACAGACATGCTGTGTGGGTATTTCATATTTGTTCAGAAAGGCCATGTCTAGTGTTTGTGTGTGTGTGTGTGTGTGTGTGTGTGTGTGTGTGTGACTACGGTATGTACAACTCATCACACATCTTTATATAGAAATCTTACATAGTTTTTTGTTTACATGCTGCCAATTTATTATAAAAGAGATATCCATTGGATTTAAACGTAGGATAGTAGCCACTAAATTGACATTAAGAAAATGTTTTGTTTTTCTTTTACATTGATGGAAAACAAATATTTATTAAAAATACTTTTATTTTCTGAATAAAATACTGCATATTTCACATGTTCCCCAAATTTCTCTGTTTAATTATCTTTTTTCAAAACCTGAAGCCTAAGGAAATGCCTAAAGTTTCATTTATTAACTCCATAACTTATTAAGTATTTATTTCTTAACAACTTAGCACCTATTGGTACAGCACATCTCAAACTTCCAAAGCAGTTTGGATCTTGTCACCTTCATTGTCCTTTCTACACCATTTTTCACAGTACTTGCAGCTGGTTCAGTCATCACCAAAACCCAGTTTCACAGTGCTGAGACACCATACAAAGGAATTTAGTGACCTGGTGTATAAACCATGAACAGCTTTGAGCTAGTACTTTTTCCCATTTCCAATAAATGCCACTGTGTTTCCCTCAATAATTTAAAATAACATCGTTTATTAATAACCATTTACATTTTTAAAACAGTCCTGTGGTTCACTGTGCTACCCTGAGTGGGCTTTTGTGCCTAGTTTGGAAAAAGTAGATATATTTAAAAGAAAATGATAACAGAGTAAAAATACAGTAGCACTGGATATATGTGCTAAAATATTTACTGAAAAGGGAACACTATTGACACTAATGCTTGTCATTATAGACAAAAGCAAATAAAACTTGATGCTATCAAAGACAAATATGCAGTGAATAAAAATCACATTATTACATGTATAGTTCTAGACTAACATTTACAAGCTAGTCCTAAGTTTTAAGGAGACACTAATATATTATCTAACACTTTATACAATGAAAAGTGAATAAAACCCAGTTCAAAAAGTATTTTCCCTTTGGTATAGAGAAACTGTTTGCCTAAGAATTATTTCTCTACAGATTACGATTTCATCAGTATAAAACTAAGCCATATTAATCATTTTCTACTTGTTTGTAGCAGTAATAAGAAATTTAATTGAAAAATCTTAGCAAATAAAAGTTCAGTATGAGCAAAAAGCTGTGTTTGTTCACTTATAAGCAGATGAGATATCAAAAATAAATGAAAAACAGTATTTAAATTGTTTCTGAATAAGAATTAATTTGTACATGCATTATTTTCTCTAATACCCTATTTTATGTTCCTAGGTATTTCCAAATACATGAGAAAGTTTAGTCCTTTATTATATTGCTTCCTTTTATATAATATAATGCAAAAATCAAACATGAATGTAATCATAAATACATAGAAAGCATTATTATAGTGCTAAATGAATTGTAGTTTTGTGTATGTGTGTGTGTGTGTGTGTGTGTGTGTGTGTGTGTATTTGTGGGTGTAGACATTTTCCTTCCCCTATAACCATCTTTCTCTATTTACTGCAAACCAAATCTTCAGCTGGTACCTTGGCTCTATTATCACGAGGAACTCTGCAGATCTAGTACTCACGTTGACAGGTGTCCTGGCCACTGCCCAGCTGCCCCAAATCTCTTCTCCATCTGGCATCCCAGGAAGGAGATCAGTGGATGTACCAGCCTCTCAGGGGTTATCAGGCTCTAGCTTAACTTTTTCAAGGTCCCCTAGGTGCAACCTACAAAGCGTCGTGGGGCTTCAAACCAAATAATTTGACATCTCAATTGTGTCTCCTAGTTTCTGTCCTAGAACCCAGTAGTTCTGTGCTCCAGGTTTGGAGCACAAATCTGCAATCCAGATTTGTGGTGATGCATATCTTATTTTTGGACATTATAGCTTCCTTTTTTCTGTTTTATCTAAATTTGGTGACTGAAGGATTGAAAATTAGTGGCCTACCATATTAAGCAGCCTCAACTTGGCCAGATGTTTGCAGAGCAGGATAAACAAAGAATTTAGGTTTTCAAATATGAACAATATGAAATCTATTGTATCAAAGGCAATATGCTTGAATTCATTTCTTATAGTTTTTGAAACAAGATAAATAAAAGTAATGAACTGGGTCTCAAATGTGGAAAGGGGATGAAGAAAACACGGAAGAATGATTAACATAGTTTGAATATCAAGGTGCAAAAAAAAGAAAAGTTTGCATTAATAAATGACCCTCCCTCAGGATAATGAACTTCAACAAAAAGCAAGGGCATAGAAATTGGAAGCAGCTCGTGAAAATTCGTAAATGTTCTTAATCCAATTAATAGCTGCCTGTCATTAAGGCTTTATGTCAGGCCCGGAGAGAGACAGATGGGCACCTGCAGCTGGCCAATAACTTGGTACTCATTTAACACAAATATGAAAAATAGATATTTGGCAGAAGAGAGAATTTCTTTCTATAAATATTCATATTACATAAGTTTGAAATGAGAGGTTAATGGCCAATGGACAATGTAAGATTATAATCTACTTTAGCAGATACAAATACCCATACTCCAGAAATGGCACGTGTCTTTGGTCAAATATTCTGCTCATTCACTCAGTCCCTCTCTCTAGGTCCACCATTTCTGCACACTCTTCTCTCTCTGCTTTCCTAACACAATCAATGAAATCAAGCTCTGTTGATATATATTTATCTTTTTCCAAAATGTAACTTCTATTTCTTTCTTTAGAAATGAGATTTATTTTAATTTATATATTTTTTAAATTTTTCATTTTGAAATAATTTCCTGCATACAAAAAAATTCGCAAAAATTGTACAGAGTCTATTAAAATACCCAGCTTCCCCAAGTGGCAATACCTGACAAAATCAAAGTACAGTTTTCAAAAAGAGCAAATTAACATTGATATAGTACTATTAATCAATATAGAAATTTTATTACAATTTCATAAGCTGTCATTACACTCATTTTTAGTCCTAGAACCCAATTCAGAATCACAAATTGTATTTAGTTGTTTGGTCCCCATATTTTCCTCCAACCTTGGATAATTTTTCAATATATCTTTTATGACATTGAAATTATTGAATATCATTTGTCAATTATTGCATAGAATTCCCATCAATTTGGCTTTGTCTGATGTACACCACAGAAATTATGCTGTGTCATTCCCAGTCTGTCATATCAAATGGTATGATGTAATGTTGTTACTGATGATATTTATAAGGTAGAATAGTATTTCAAGGGCATGAGGTATATGAATAAGAAAACATTTTGAAATAAACTCTGTAAGCTTTAAGTCTATAAAATTTAAGATACACTGCTTTTTAAGATGCACTATTGATTTATATACATTTTTTTTAAAAATAATTATGCTTCCAAATAAAGTATGACATAAAACTTTCCATTAATTAGAAATGTCATAATAATTGAAAAATCTGTTTCACCTCTATTTAGAAAATAGAAATGCTGACAAAGGAGTGGTTAAAACCGAATTTATAGTTATAGCAAGAGCAGTCAGGAAATCAGAATGCGCACCACTGCTGCCAGACCAACCATGAGTGTGATTCTCTTCTCAGGTTCACAGATGCTCAATGGGGCGGGGAATGTGTACCTTAGAATCAATGAAATGACTAAATTAATACCCTCAAACCAACGAAGATGTCACACTTTATATCCTAGGTGGTGGGATCCATTAGAGCAGGGGAATAACATGATTAGTGTCAGGTTTTAGTATTGAAACATTCAGTACTAAATGTTTACTAGAGTAACAGATTAGTTTACTAGAGCAACAGATGTTTACCTCTGTAAAGTGAAAAGGTGCATTTCCAAAAGTGTAGTGTATAGTATTAGAAAACCTAAATGAATTATTTTAATTAAAGGGTCTATCAGTCTGTCAAGGGAATAATGTCATTCTATTATATATACATAGATCCATAACTAAGGTGACTGTGTAGCCCAGTTTGCCCAGGACTATTCCCATCATCCCCTTTCACTCTCAAAATTGTTCCAGTTTGATAATAAGTTCTATGGCCATTAATTTACTGAACTCATGTATCCCAGAGGGAGTTTAAATTCTTGGTTCATGACACATGATGTCAAAAAATATATTTATTTTCACATTAATTCCAATCAAGGTGTGAAGGGCAAGAACCTAAATTATAGGTGTTCTATCATATACTTCCAAAATTTGTTTTTAATTTCAAAAATGCATTTATATGCTGCATTTCTTACATTAGTTTTATTTGTCATGGGTTATTTTGAAGTGTATGGGGTAACTAGGAACTTTTGTAAATTATGTGAATAGGTACAAAAAAGTATAGTTTATAGAGTAGATAACAGCATGGACTTTCCTGGAGCATTTGAATCCTAGCTGAGTGACTTCTGTGCTCATTTTACAGTTTGTAAACTGAGGATCATTACTGTGCTTACCTTAAAGAGTTGTTGTAAGAACCAAATGAGTGATAAGGCACTATATATATATATATATATATATATATATATATATATATATATATCAGATATTGCACCTGGCATTTTTTAAGCATGATGTAAGTACTTAGTTAAAAATAGATAAAGAGGAAGAGATATATACTAATAGATAAAGGATAATTGTATTTATTCTTAAGCCTCCTATACAAGTTAGAATTTTTCTTGGAGAAAGGGAGAGGCTGATGGGCTTTCAAGGAAATACTGTGAGAAGACTGGTTTACAGAATATAAACAAGAAATTGATCAAGCAAGTGATCATGGATCTTTAACCCTCTCCAGGACTCAACACCATACAGATCTAAGAAAACGTGTAAGAATGTGACATGGGTACAATTTCCAAGAACGCTGAGTACATTTCTTAAAAGATCTGAATATTTATAAAATGAACAAGAAAACTTTACCTTCCTTGTTTATTCCCTTTATCTCTGACTCTGTCTCATCTGGAATCAAATCCTATTGATATTGCCTTTTACATGTTTTAAAAACATGCCCATGGAATCACCTTCACCTCTACCACCCTGCTCCATGCCACCATCAACTTCACGCCAATCGCCTCTTGATTGGTCTCTCTGTTCTGCCTTTATCCTCCATTCGGTGTATTCTCTCCCAACAGCAAAAATTAGTCATTAAGACAGAGGACATACCTGTCTGTCAAAAGCATCCAATGATTTCCCAACCAATCACAGCATGGTCAAAGATCTTATGGTTGTGAACTCTAAATGATCTGATCCCTGTTACCTTTTTTTTAAAATTATACTCCCTTCCTTATATTTACAGAAGCCACACTGACTCCATGCTTGTCCCCAACTGGCACACTTACGTCTTATCGATTTGCACGTGCTTTTCCTTATACACAATAACTCTTCTCCCACATATCCATGTGGCCCAAAGATTCACCTCCTTCAGATTTTGGTTAAACTTTCTTCTTTCAGTCAACCTTTTCTTGACTTTTGTGAGAGAAGGAATTTTTGTCTGTTTTGGTCCCTGCTACATAGGCAGTGTCGGAGATGGTTTCTGACCTACAATACACCCTCAGTAAACATGTACTGAATAAAGAAATGTTGCGTTAGCTTTTTAATTAGCTACCTTTTGATAACTAGATGATAGCCATGTTAATTCAGTATGTCAACCATGACTTACATTAAAGGTTAAGTCTTAATTTCAAACTTAAGTTTCTCTTTGCTGTGTAAATTATTCTGCTAAAATATAATTGCAGAAATTGGATTCAACTGAACTGAAATACTAATGTTATCTGGGAGCTTAATATATATTAGCAGCTCTTAATGCTAATGAACAGAAGAAGAATAGAAAATATTCTACGAAATCCACTTATAAAATATAATACACTAGTAAAATGCTTTGTAAACTGCTAATGAAAAAACAAGAGGTAATTATAAAGTGATGGCCATTGAGCTGCACATTTTAGTGCTTTCATTTCAGCAAATGTGTGTTCGTGTTGTAGCACCTGTAACGGTACCCCACATTCTGTCTATAAAGAAAGTGCATAATGCATCCCCTCCACCTTCTTTAGTAGGAAATTGTTTATCTATTAAAACAAGCATCATATCCATTAACTACAAATTCCTTTTTGTAGACCCTTCTCATCCAAGAACATCTTTGCTTACAATAAGCGTCCAATAGACAACACTTTCTTTTTCCCTGTAGAAATTCTGAGGAATGCAGCTTTATAGCACAAACAATTTAGTTTTCCCATTTTCCTAACCTCACATTTGGAGTTGGAGAAATGGTGATATCACCCAGTTTAGAGGTCCCTCTCCCTTCGAGGACAATAGCTTTCCTGGCAGCCTCTTCAAAGGCAGCCAGCCATTCTAAATATTTGTTTCCTCCTTTTTAAAATGCCTCTTGCCAAAAATATTTGATCAGGGCCCACTCAGTACACAGCACACTGTAGGTTGAATTCATGAACATGCTTAGTCAGAATGTGCTGTCATTCTTTGCATTAGAAGATCAAACTTAGATTTATGTTTAAAAGAAAGAAGACAACATGTATCAAAATTTAAAATAATAATAATAGAGAACATGTTTGTATACAAAACAGAGCCACACTGTTGACTATAAAAGGTGATTGCTATATGTTCATACTGTGATTGCACAAGTAATTAATATGATCAGTAGAAGTGTCTACTCAAATCTCATACAATAATATTCCCAAATACATTTTCCAGAACAGATGGTACACAGATACTGATCTAAAATCAGCTAAATATATAAATTAACATATTGGTATTACTCAAATGAATATGGTTTTGTTCTTTAACTCATTTGTGTTGTTTCTGTTTCTCTGGCTGATTCCCGCTGTAAAATGATTAATTTCCACTCTCATAGGCTGTGTGCTGAATCCGAGGCAAGACTTGCCAAAGGGTAGTAAAATGGAATCAGATATCCTAGGAAGTTAGCCACCTCTTTAGTGATAGCTCCAAGCAACAAGTATTTTGATACTGAATTCTCTGAATTCACTGCATTTCCCCAAGATGAATATAAAGAAATATCTATGTCAATAATGTAACTTAAACATTAACAATGGATTTGGAATGCTAACTCATCTTCCATATGTGCATTTAAGAGATTTAGTGACCTAAAATGTTTTATTCTGTAAGATGCAAGCATGCTTACTGCAGCAAACTTGCTCTGGTAAGAATGTAAATAACAGTGTAAACTCTGGTCGGTACACTGCATTCATCTTCCAGATCCATTATTAAAGTGTCCTCTGAGTCTAACTTTCTTCATTTAATAAACAAAGACCAATACACTAAAGAAGCATTTTTATTTCCCAAAAGCAATACCCTGAAAAATCCTTATGTAGGATTTAATTAGGTAAGATATCTTCAAGTGAATAATTGACTCACTCACCAGATTTCTGAAATGTTTCTGTGAAGGCAGACTTAATATATTTTTACCTTCGGGTACCGGGGGGTAACATGTCTTATTAATGTCTCTGATATAACTGTTCTGCTTCCACAAGCATAGTACAAATAGACAGCTCATCAAATAAAATGGATTCTTTTGTACCAGTTCAATAAAGAATGTCTTACATAGTTATGCATTTCAAAAAACAAGTTTGCATTCTTCATAGAAAAAAATGGAAAATTTAAATACGCTGAATCATTTGCTGGTTAGAAGATACCAATCTTAAGTAGTTATTACTGGGAAAATAACAAATATGATTATTTTATTTAAAAAGCTATTGGACAAATAGTATTACTTATATACCATAAGAGTGAATTTCGTGTTATTTTCTTTACAGGGCCCATTTTCTTTTCCTATAAACACAGTATTAAAGGAACTTAATTGGGAATTCAACTTAGCTAACATAATTGTTTAGCATACAAAGAGATCTGTGCATTTTTATTGTAATTCATATAATTTATATATTGTATTACTGAGAGTTGGCATATTTTTTAGAATACCAATGCCATAAAGACAAACCCTGCCAAGTAACTTAATTAGCATCACGATGCTGTCCGTCCCATCTGTATGCTGAAGACATCTACATGATGTCTAAAAAAATTACAGAAGTTTGTATACCCATGAAAATTACATATACGTTCTATGCTTCCATTTTTTTGTCTCTTCAGAAAAATGAAACACCCTCCTCAAAGTATGTATCACAATTGAGAAAAAGTACTTACCTAGAGTGGTTTTGATTTAAATTTGTTTCTTTTTTTGAATTTAAAAGAAAGTTTATAAGTAGGATGAAAGCATAGGCCCTTCACAGTTTTTGGCAGTCCCGGCAATGAACATGTGATACTGCTGACAGACACATGGCCATCTGAAAGAGGAAAGCTGAACACCCTGCAAAATGATTAAAAGAATTTGAGGGAAATCTGTGTCAATAAATGGTCAAAATGACAGATCTGTGTGGTCAACAGGGATTTAAATGGTTCCCTTCTTTGTTCCCTACAACTTAGAAGGAATTGGACAGGTGGCTGCGAGCTGGGTGCCATGAAGCAGAATCAAAGACTGAACAGTGTCCTGGGATTGCTCACTCTCCCTTGAGGAGGAAATCCTACCTGCCAACCGGAGGTCACCCTCTGGTCCACCACATTGTGACAACTAGCACTAAGATCTGTCCATGGTGGGCAGCAATCTGGACACATTTCATACGAAGTTACAGAGATGCACACCTACCCTATACATAAAGGAAATTTAAGACTGTATGGGCAGAAATGATCAATCTTGTGCTGATTCCCATGGGGGGGAAGGGAGAGCTGTGCAATGCTTATAAAGGAAAAATGACAACATCTGGGACATCTAGGGGCTCAGGGCCTCCCACATTCCTCAGATTTGTTAGGGGATGACACTAAGTGCCTCTGAAATTTTGTGCAGCCAAAAGGGCACGATGGCTCTCTTTGGGAAGATTTCCTTTATAGAGACAAAATCCCATGGGAAAATTATAGCTGAGGTATTGACTAGTATTCCAGTACTTACAGCTTGGATTGGGTTTATTATAATGCCAGTGATGTTGACCCATTGGTTCACATTTGTGAAACAGACCAACCTAAACATAGTCTTCTGTTTATATCTTAGTAATAGGGCAGCAGATATCCAGAATTAAGCTAGACTCCTAGATAAAGGTCACAGCTGTGTGAGCCAAACCCAGGTACCCCGAGGAAGCACACTCCCGGACCCTACGCCAGTAGGCAGTATTGGTGTCACTATGAATCAAGGAAACCTCCCACCTGAAATAATGTCAGTAATGATGTTCTCACAGTTCAATACAGGGCTCTAGTAGACATATTAGAAGTCTGTTTGATAGAGGCATTGGAAACTAAAAATAAATCCACTTTGCTCATTGGCTGCAAGCCACCCTCTCCCACCTCATTAACCTTCTACCCCAACCCTAGATGCTTTAAGAAAAACAACGATTGGGGGTTGAGACCAATCTCAACGGACTCCAAAGAACACTAAAGTTATATGTACATATTCAAATATGCAGAGACAGTTTTACCCTGGAAACTAAAAGCTGAAGGTAAGCTACAGCAGAAACAGAGTGGACTGCCCAGGGAATGATTTCAGCGAACTGTGTGTGTGTGTGTTTATGCATTTGTATGTCTAGTGCAGGCAATGACTGAGCCCATTTTTCATGCTAGCCATGTTGAGTTGAGAACAAGTTATAAGAAGTATATAGACTCAGATCTGCTGAAGAAAGATCACATCGTGAGCTGGGGAGACACTCAAAAGAAAGAAAAAGAAAAAAGCAGAAAATTGTTACAGAGTCCAAGAAGGCAACCAGCCTGTGAATGGAGGTGAAACACACAGAAACAGCCAGCATGTCTCAGAACTCAGAATGGTGGAGGTGGAAAGTCAGGGAGAGACTAAAAGAGCAGGAATATGCCCAGCCGGTGTGGCTCCATGCTCTGGGCATCCTCCCATGGACTGAGAGGTCCCCATTCAATTCCAGGTCAGGGTTGTGGGCTCGATCCTCAGTGGGGGAGCTGCAGGAAGAAGCCAATAGATGTTTCTCTCTCACATTGATGTTTCTCTCTCTCTCTAAAAAAATCAATAAAAACATTAAAAAAAAAAGAAGAACAGAAATAAAACATCCAGCAGTAGGACAGAGGTGCCAAGTAAATAGAACTGCTGCAATAAAAGAATTCCCACAGAGCTAAGAACAGTGATTCTCTGGAGCCTTCAAAACTTATCTCTGTCATTATTTTATAAGCTCTGCCTCTGTTCCTAATTCCTAAACACCAGGATACCCATGTCCTCCTTTATTCTGCCTTCTATGTCCTTCCCAGGACTGACACTACTGTGTGTGTATTTTTCTAGTTTCAACCCTTAGCCACAGTAGGCATTGTCCGTGGACTTCTCTGTGTCCTCTATTCCTAGCATTTAGCCCATGTTTAATTCATCAACTTGGCATATCATTTCCCACAGGAAGGTACAAAGAGGGTCTTCTATTAGCACCTCTTACTTCTCCTGCAGGAAGAGTTACTTCCTCTAGCTGTCCCCCTAGGTAGAATTATCAAATTTAAGGTCACAAACTATGTATGAAAGCCCAAGTCAACCACCAAAATAAAGACAGAACATTTGACTCCATCAATTTCACTTCAAGTACCTTTTGTGAAGACAGTTAGCCTTGTTTAGACCACTGTTTGGAACAAGAATATAAGTACTTGTTGGAATTATATCTAAGGGGGAAACTACATAGGATAATGTATAACACTCTAAAAGGAAAAATATCGAAGATGTTATTTTTATTATATTTCAAAACTCCAATCATAGCCATAAAAACTCTAAATTCACCTATCTCATGAACAATTACTGAATTATGGATTTGTGTAACATCTGTTTCCATGGCATCTAAGTAGTAAATGTAATCTGCAGAATATGTAAATACAGATATTTGTATACAAAATATCTTTAACAAATACTTTTTTTTTTCCATTTAGATAATAGCTCCAAATCCAGCCAGATATGCAATAGTATTTTGACTGAGAATCTGTTTGATGTAGGAAAAAGGTACTGTCTTTCTCCTGTTCAAAATATAATATGTTTTTTCTTTCATTTAATTCACAGGATGCTTCATTTTCAATGAATATTCTTCATTCTCCAATGCTTTATTATATCAATCTATGGGAATGATGTTTATTTCATTGAGGAAAATACTCTTTATTCAGGTACATTTAATTTGTTCACAGCCAACCCAAGAAAAAAGGAAAAAGTTTGATGATTTTTACAAGCAGATAAACTTCATTTAATTTGTAAAACCCCACTTAGTTTAATGTGATAGACAGTTATAGGGAACAAATTCCTGTTCAGAGTCAGCTAGTTTGGACATGCCTACATGAATTTCAGAAATGAGCATGCATCAGGTTCTTGGTGTTGACTCTGTAATGTGTTAGAGATATATCATTTGGATGCAATTTCTCTAGAAAATATCCTAGAAACTAGAAGGAGTGCTCTGTATATTAGCTCATCATAGCAAAGGAATTTTAAAGATCTATATAGTATCCACTAAACTTCATTTTTAAATGCTTTACTAAGTGACTCTTTTTTCTTACCAGGCCATTAATAATAACATTAATAGGAAAATATAAGCACAAAAGCAGGCAAGTGTGACTTAAAAATTAAATAAAAAATAAAATATCTCCCCCTCAAAAGAAATAAACTAAAATACTTTGAAGACCAAGAGAGGAATCTCCCTGGTTTCTATTGAAATCCAATCTTTTAAAGTTGCCTACTATTAGTTTAATAGCACCCAAGACAATTTTTTTCTAAAATACTAAATGAATGTTAATGGTTCTGAAGCATTACCCTAATTCTAAATTCTGTACCAAATAATTTGAAAATTGTTTTCTTCTTGGATCCAAGTTGCTTTTTAAAAGAAAGTAAAAGTAATAGACTGAGAATGTTGAGTTTAGGTATAAAGGGATTGATAGTAGAGATTTCAAATAACATTAACTTAATTTTACTAAAATCTTCAGCTGATTTCCTTTTCCCTATGTGGGTAACTGCTTCTCTTGGGCACTTCCATTCTATTGCAATAACAAATGTAGGGAAAATTTTAATGTTTAAGGCAAAATTGCTAAGAGACAGATCTTAAATGTTCTCACCACAAAAAAGAAATGATAATTCTGTGACATGATAGAAGTTCTAGCTAACATGAAGGTGGTGATGATATTGCAATATATAAAAGTATCAATTCATCACACACAACAGTTGTATACTTTAAACTTGCACAATGTTATATGTCAATTATATCTCAATTAAAATTGGGTTATATATATTAACAAAATATTACAAGTTACTATAGGCAAAGTTCTCAAAGATAAAGGCAATAACATGAGTCTAAATATAAGTAAGATAGCAAAGAGATTTCATGGCAACAACAAACCAACAGTATGTAGCAATTTGAAAATATGATTGCAAATTATTTGCCAGTCTTCTTCTAAAGAATGCCGTTTCCTAAAATCTGAATAGGCTAATAACTGCCTCAACCAGTTGACTAGTGTAACAGAAGCTATGCCACATTGCTGTATTGGTTTTATCTAGGGCTGTCATGCCAAATTATGACAAACTGATGCGTTAAGCAACATAAATTTATTTTCCCACAGTTGTAGTGACTGGAAGTCCAAGCTCAGGTGCTGGCAGTGTTGATTTCTCCTGAAGCCTCCCTCCTTACCTTACAGACAGTTGCTTTTCCTCACAACACCTTTTTCCTGTGCACAGGTATCCCTGGTGTGTTTCCTCTTCTTAAAAGGACATCCATCATATTGGATTAGGGCCTCACCTTGATGACCTCATTTAACCATAATCACCTCTTTAATGTCAGTATCTTCAAACACAGTCACATTGGGTGTTCAGGTTTCAACATATGAATTTAGTGGGGCACGGCAGTCCTTAGCAATGGCTTTTGAGGGTAGGTTATAGTAGACTATGCAGCTTTCACATTTATTGCTGGAACTTTTATTGTATAGAACTTGAATCCTATTTAAGAAGTTCAACTACCAAAAACTGTGCAGGGTCAACGCAGAGAGTAGCCGTTTCATGTTATAAGTGGACCCTAGGTGTACACATAGGTCTATATAGATTTCATGGGTGTGAAAATGTTGCAGCATAATGTGACTGACCTTTGGACTTTCCATCTACTGGGACTAAAAGTGGAATGACTAGATCTGAGAAGTCAGATAATATAAGATGAATTTGAAAATGAGTTCATGAGAAAAATGAAACTGTTAATATAGTTATGTCCCAAGCCTGGGTTCTTGGCCTCTTCATCATCTATTTTTTGTTCTCTAGGTGATATCATCAAGTGATGTAACTTCAAAAAAAATCTCCATTTTGAATTTTGATGACAGTCAGAATTCTACCTCCATCATGACCTGATCTCTACACGTTAACTTGTATTTCAAATTCCCACTCCACGTATGTTTCTCACCCAACTTTTTATCAGGTAAATAGTAACCCCCAAATCATTGATTAAAAGGCATGGCCCGGCCAGTGTGGCTCAGTGGTTGAGCATTGACCTCTGTACCAAGAGGTCACTGGTTCGATTCCCGGTCAGGGTACATGCCCAGGTTGTGGGCCCGATCCCCAGTGGGAGGCATGCAGGAGGCAGCCAGTCGATGTTCTCTCTCATCGATGTTTCTATCTCTCTCTCCCTCTCCCTTCTTCTCTCTCTAAAATCAATAAAGAAAAAATATTTAATTTTTTAAAATTTCCCCACACACTCAGACCAGTGAAAAAAGTTGTCCAAAGTCATACTTATGTGCCTTTTTACTACCTACAAAACAAAACACTAGCCTAAGACATGATTATTTCTCACCTTGAACACTGCAATGTCATCTAGATCTGTCATTCTTACTTTATCTCTTGTCCCTCCACTGTCAACTATCCACTGAGTATCCAAGGAGACTTTTAAAAAAACACAATTTACATCATTTCATCCCCTGCCAAAACACTTCAGTGGCTGCCTATTGCAGTGGAAATCAACTCTAGAGCCATTACTTTGTTCTACAAAATCTTACTTGATTTCCATAATTTTATACTTCACTATACATTTGCTTTTTTCCTATCTTCATCATGACAAGCTTGTGTCTGCTTTAGGGAATTTATATCCCAGAAAAGCCCTTCCCAAGATTTGTACAAGGCAAGCTACTTTGTAAAAATTTTGATCACATTTTTAGGGTCCCCTCTTAATCCAATCCTTATCTAAATATGCAATCAAAAACACTTCTTTTATTGCGCTATTATATCGCCCTGCTTAACTTTAATAGTGACACTTATCTATCACAGCTCTTAGTATTCTCTGATTTATTTCTGTATTTATTATCTCTCTGTTCTCCACCATCACCAGAAAGATGTAAGTTTTATGAAAAGAGGGTCCCTGTCCTTCCTCTTTTACCACTATAGCAAATATTCTTGTGATTATGTCCAATTAATAGTGGATAATCAATGCATATATGTTGAGTAAATTAACATTTGGGGAGCTTAAGTCAATTTTAGAATTAAGCACAAAGCAATAATCTACCTTCTAATGTTCTCTAAAATTGTACTTCTAAGTGTTCTCTTTCGTACTATAAAGATGGATAGCCAAAATATATTCTCACTTACCTGATATTAAGTTCTTAAAAAATTAATGAATTTTAGCATTATTCAAAAAGTAATAACTTATTAAGGACAGTTCAAGATAAAAAAATATCTCACTTTTATATTTCAACCTCAAAGCCTTTTTTAATTATCAAGATAAAAAGTTAATAATAAGAACTACAGTTTGGAATGTGGTTATGATAATTAAATTTTTGACTTCTCTTTACACTTTTTATCAGATATAGAGTAATAGTCTCACAGTGGCCATCTTTGAAGCTAGATCTTACAAATATTAAAAATTGTAATTTTCCATGGGGAAATGCTTCTTCTTATCCTCCTACCCACAGGAGGAATCAGGGGTAAACATTTTGTGCTATTTAACTTTGTAAAGACGCGGTAAGGCCTGACTGTGAAAACCCATGTCCTTTCATATACTAGAATAATATTTGGTTTATCCTTGCTTCATTCTGTAGAAATATTAACCATAATGTTACACACACACACACACACACACACACACATACACTGAATCTGTCTGTTCTCCTTTTTTTTTCCCCTTGAAATGGATTTCACCTCACAACAAATATTTATTTTAAAATGAATAAAAAATAAGTAGACTATAATACATACATCTTTGTAAGTTTTCTTCCTAATCTATTCACTGTGTTGTTTAGGTTCATGATATCATCTATTTGGTCTCTTAATCTAATTTTTGTGCAATTTAAGAACTGAATTATGTGCCCCTCTTCAAATCATATGTTAAAGCCTTAACCATCAGTCTGACTGTATTTGGAGATAAGGCCTTTAAGAAAGTAATTAATATTGAATAATGTGTTAAAGATAAGGACCTAATCCAATAGAACTGGTATTCTAATAAGAAAAGGAAGAGACACCAGAAATCTGTCTCTCCCTGCACTCACAGAGGGAAAACCACGTGAGGACACAATGAGCAGGTGCTATCTGCGAGCCAGGAAGGAAAGTCTCACCTCAACTGAATCCTGCTGTCACCCTGATCGTGGACTCCTAGCCTCCAGAACTGAGACAGAATACATTTGCGTTGCTTAAGCCACTCCGTCTGTGGCATTTGGTTATGGCAGCCTGAGAAGAGAGATACAATGAGTCTTAGGACAATCACAAGTATTCCAATCATTCTATTTCATGTTTTTGCCACCTGAGATGGATAAGCAACATTTGCAGTCATTAATATAACTGCAAATGTATCTTATTATCATCCTCAGTTATGTAACATAGCTGGAGGTAATTGAGCCGAATTTGAACACATACTGTTTCATTCACTATGTCAGGTAATATCCCATTTAGGAACATATTTCCAAATGGACTAATATAAAGTAATTTGTTCATGAACATATTGTAAAATATATGAGACTTTTGGAAGCAATAGGGCTATCAGAAAACAAAATTTCAAGTGCTAGTTTAAGTATAAATGTACTATGTGGCCTTGAGCTTCTTTGAACATTTATATGTAAGTTGAGACAACTAATACCTTCCTAGCAGAGGAATTCAAAGGAGTTAAATCGTAAGTGCATTAAATATATGAGAAAGCATCTTATAATTTATTAAGTACCATGCACATATAGTATATCTTCATTATTTTAAGAATACTAATGCAGTATAATTGTATTGAGTGTTTGTTGGAAGGTACAAGCAAATAAAAATCAGTGTTTAAATGTCTTTCGATAACTCAAAATAATGTACTTTGAAATGTTTACATGATTTGTTTAGTACATTTTATATTTCATAACATATATTTGCATTTTATTGCATCAGTTTTTGCATTTTTATACTTAATTGCATCAATCAAAAAGAACAAAAACAGATTGTATAATATAGATGTTTTGTATGACAGTTGTTATTTTAACAATTATTTAAAAATAGGATTTGAACTAACTTTACAAAAGGATTTGGACTTTCTAAAATATTTCTGCATTACTTATTATTTATAGAAACTATAGAAAAAAACATTGGGTGGTATATTGTTTGGCTTGTTTTAGTGGAAATTCTCAGAGTTTTGTAAAAAATGGTTACACTTATCATTCTGCTTGCAAAATTTATTCATCATAATCAGCTCTACCTTTTCTATATTCTGGCATATACTAAAGATAATATTATTTTCCAAAATAGCCTTATACAAAACATATCAAGGAAAGACTAGAAACATAACAGTCTTTTTCTTCAACCAAAAGTACAAAATTCTTTCGTAAAACTATATAGATAGATAGATAGATAGATAGATAGATAGATAGATAGATAGATAGATATAGATAGATATATATGGAATTCTTAAGCACAAACTTATATTCTATTTATTTTTATGAGAAACAATTTAGTAAAATTATTATATATGTACAACTTTGATTATCTAAAAGCAGATGGTTTCTATATAATGTCATTCAGATGAACAATTTTAAACTCATTTCATAAAAAGCACTCTCTGTCACTAGGATGAATCTCTAAATACCACAATTTAATATAAGTTTTCCCATGCCAAACGTTTGTGTTCAGGAGCATAAAACAATATCCAATGAAATAAAGTGAGAGACAAGTCTTCTTCCATTTCTTATCTCTGTGTTTTTCTTTTTATTCAAATTAATGATATATTTTATTCAACAAAACTCACTAGCAATAATTGTCTTAGCCAAAACTGAGGGGAAAATAGGAGTTGAGAACAGTAACACAGAAGGACTTCATTTCCCTTAAAATGAAAGGGACTTCATTTTCCCTTATAAAAGGTGAAATACAATATGCAAAAACCAGACAAAATCATTCAACTCCATGTAATAATTGTTTTCAGAGATCAATTTATTTACTTATCTTCAGCAGCCATTTTAAAAAAAAATTGTTTTTGACCAATTTGGGAACCTGTTTATATATGAGAACAATCTATAAAGTAGAATATGTAAATTTGTATGCAATATTAATGAAAGTTGAAATGTACAATAGTTGCTGTCATTATCTTTATATTTTGTTAGAAATTCCCTTTACCTCAGTCATCTCTGAATGATCAATGTCCCTTGTCCTGTCTTAATTACATGTCCCTCTACCACAAGCACCCAACTACAGCTCATCTGAAATAAGCACCCAGAAGCACAGGTTTATTTCCTACATGTTCATACAATCTTGCCTTAAGTAATTATCATGCTTGTGTGCATATGGATGGATGCTTGTGTAAAATTATATTCCATTTAGTATTTATGTTGAGAAAAGCTTCTGCTAAAATCTGTGGTAGTTGTTGGGTATGATAGATTACTATTCTCCTAGGCATAGAACTAACAAGATCCTCCTTTCATTGACAATATAGTCATATATATTATATATGAGCTATACTAACAGTATTGACCTATAGCTGTCGAAATTCTGCACAGTGTAGTCTCCTTCCTTCCTTAGGGCCTCTGCACAGGTAGTTCTTTAGACCTACCTTTTAAAATAGGTTTTTACTGATTTTTAGAAAGAGACGAAGGGAGAGGGAGAGAGAGATAGAAACGTCTATGAGAGAGAAACATTGATCAGCTACCTCCTGCACTGGGGATCGAGCTCCCAACCCAGATATGTGCCCTGACCGGGAATCAAACCGGTGACTTCTTGGTGCATAGGACAACGCTCAACCACTGAGCCACACCAGCCAGGCCCTAGACTTATTTTTATATATTTTTCTGGCCCCTGTTCAATTCCTTGATTTCTTATTCTTCACTCAAAAATAGCCATCTTCTCAGGAGATCATCCAATAGAGAACCATAAAACTATGTCATTCTTATCATTTATAATTTTATAATCATATATTTACCTTTCTGATTTATATTTTAAGGATTAATTATGGAAGTGTTATCAACTTTTTCAGGAATTATGATAACTAGCATTTAATAAGTGACTACAGGTATAAGGGTTTAACTGGATCATCTCTCTTAAAGCTCACGGTGACACACTAGGAGTTGCAGAGCCATTGTGGTCTCGGGGGGAATGAGGCACTGAATACAGGGGGACTCCGCTTCACAGGGCTTAGCTTGTGGGGAGTGGCATTATATTAATAAAGGAATCTTTAAGCTTCTATGTACAAGACTTGCATGAAAGATTCAAATAATGCTTTTTGGAGAGGTACTATTAGAAGAGCAATGTGGGAGAAGTTTGTTCTCATACAGAGGAACATTGAGTTTGACCACCTGAAGACTGAAGCACTTTTTCATATCTGCCCTCTTTAAGAGATGTCAGATTCTGCAAGGGACAAAACAAAATGGCAGATGAATATAAACAAACAAATCAAAATTATACATTTTTCCCCAAAAACTCTTACACATTTTGACAATAAATTTTCAAGGAGGAATGCTGCAAATCTACATAAAGCATTCAAAGTGGATATCAATATTTACCTGGTAGCTAGAATTATTTATAAATATATATAAATAAAAAAAGCACAGAATCCAATATTTAGAAATACCTGTGCCATTCTAATATCATAAAATGCATACTATATACTTTTTCAAATTAGTGTGATGTTCAAAAAATAGAAATGAGAAGTGAGATGATCAAATACAAGTGAGTTGTCCATCCCCAGATATACTACACTGACTCTAGGCCCCAAAAGGTCACAAATTTTATGTGTATCTTGCTCTACAATCTCTTACTGACCCCCTCATCTAGCTGTGTGTGTGTGTGTGTGTGTGTGTGTGTGTGTACAGTCCACCTATATTTCTGTGCTCTTATGGCTGGTCTATCAGACAAAAGCACACACTTGATTTTATGAAAAGAAACAATAATCTTATCTTCTGGAATAAATAGAAACACTAATGTCAACTGGAAGCACAGTGGAGCTACCTTTGGAAAGACTTCCTTGTTAATCCAAACTCTGTAATAGCTACTATAATACAAAGTGGTTTTTAATGGCACACCTATGTCCTGAACATTTGCATTAGAGTTTTTAATTAATGTAATGTGGTTTCAAGTTGCAATTATTTTAAAGTGTATGGGAAGGGAACGCTAATTATGATGTGCTCTATTTTTCTCTGTCTCTAGTCTGTAATACAAGCAGCAATACCGCCTGAGATGTGGGATGTGAGTATGGACATTATGGACAGTTGCAAATTCAATTTGAAAAATACACATACTTTGATATCTGGTATTTAATGACTAGAAATATGCGTCCAGTTTAAAATAAATAAAATTTCATTCCAATTAAATGTCTGAGGTTTCTCTTTTGATAACATCAGTTAATATAGAACTTTTTTAAAACCAAGAAGTGTAGAAATTATTATTTCTTGTAATTTTGTATATGACCCTTATGTTGTAAAGGAGATAAGTTTAAACCCTGCATATTTTAATGCTTTTGTAAATAGTCCATGTTTCACTACATGTAAAATACATTGTATGCAACTATACAGATAGTAATCAAAGAAACTATGGCCTTCCAAGGATTGCATTCCCCTATTGTATAGGATGTCGTTTTCTAATATCTTAGGTACTCAGGCAAAACTGAAACTAAAATAGCTCTTTTCTTTAAACATGTAATTGCAATACAATATTGTTTTGAAAACACATTCATATAAAAATATGTAGAGCTTGCCCGGCCGGTGTGGCTCAGTGGTTGAGTGTCGACCCATACACCAAGAGGTCACCAGTTCAATTCCCAGTTAGGGCACATGCCCAGGTTGTGGGCCAAATCGCCCCCATGCAGGAGGCGGCCAATCAATGTCCTCTCTCATCGATGTTCTATCTCTCTCTCTCTAAAAATCAATAAAGATAAAAAATGTTTTTAATATGTAGAGCTTCACAATAATTTAAAGAGGCTAATACAAGTCAAACATCAAAATAAAAAATAAAATAAAAAACAGCCCCAGAAATAAAAGTATGGGATGTCACTTCCTAAACAGAATACTTGAAAATAGAATTTAGCATTGTACTTCAAAGAATAGTATTCCTTTGGGGTTTATCAAAGAAATAAAATGATGGTTCTATAAAAGAAAATTTAAATCTAACTCAATATATTAATAGATTCAAGGAGAAGAGTAACATGAACCAATAGAAGCAAAAAATAAATGAAACTTGATGCATATTTATGATAAAATTACTTATGAATTAGGAATAGAAGAAAGGTTCTTTATCTTCATATGCTTGGAGAGATATATTAATAAAAATCCTACATTAAACAAAATAAATAACTTTGAGAGATGCTAAACATTCCTATTAAAGACAGAGACAAGCATCAGAGCCCATTATCTCAACTATTTATCTTTTACTGAATCTTAATCAACACAATGCATAAAGGCAATAAGCTATAAGCATGCATATTGAAAGCGAAAAATAAATCCTCATTATTTTCAGACAATATGGTTTACAAGCTTGAAAAATCCCAAATTATAAAAAATAGAACTAATAGGGTTTAGCAAGATAACCAAATAAAGTATTAATTTGCAAGCAAATAAAAAAACTTGCCTTACTATCAGAAAAAACCTATTACAAAATGTTAATTAAAATTATTTAATTTGCAATGGCATCATAATCAATAACTATCTAGGAATACATCTGTTTAGATATGCAAATATTCTTTTAAAAGACATGCTAATAGCCACCAATTATTTTGAGTAAGCAGGATAGGATGGTATGCCACTCGGAAAAGAACTTTTACCCAGTTGTTAGAAGTGCTGTAAGCAGCCTTCAGCTGTCAGCTGCCTCAGCTCCACAGAAACAATTTGTCCAAAGTTGTGCCTTTTTTAGGGTGGTCTACCCCATCCAATTACTGATAGTGGCACTCTTGACCATTTTGGACCGAAGTGGGAGACCTATCAGAAACCATTTTAACTTCAGATTTCTCAACTCACTTTGTCAAATCGAGTATAGGGTCTGCATGAGAGCCCCACTCCTTTCTGTCCCCTCCTTTACACTTATTCAGCTCCCACAGACACTATGAAATAAATATCCTGAACACTAATCACCAACTCAGTGTCTTCTTCTTAGGGAATCCAACCTGCAATATTGAGTGCCAAGAGGGGTCTAAGAAATCAGGCAATTAAATGAGTTATTGGGTTTGGACTGTGGTCTGCCTGGCTGGCAATAAGGACTCCATTAAGAGGAACACAAATAGTCTGGGAAAAACAGTGGATTTCCAAGTGTTCAAATGGTGATTTGAGTTGGTTCTGGGGGAAAGAAATGTACCAGTTGGTGAAATATCAGGTCTTTGAGAGATTTGGGTGGAGAGGAGCCAGTAATTAAAAGACACTGAATTGGATGGCTATTGTTAACCTTCAGTAACTGTGCTAGACCAGTGAATCTTAGAGTGTGAAGCAAGGAATTTGTTATAAGTGCCCATAATCAGGCTTTGCCCCAGATCCACTGTATAAAAATGAGGGCCTTCCATCTATGTTTGAGAAAAGATCACCAAGCTATACTGAGTCACTGCTTTAGAACACGATTAATGGTCAATTGAACATCAAGTGCAAAAGCTAGTAGTCTAAAATGAGTCTATCACCTCCTGTAGTCAGAGGGCAGAAAAAGCAGATAAGAGGCCCAGAATTTATCGTCAGTATAGCCAATGAAGCAATACTCTCAGTCAAGACAGTTCTGATATTCCAATATCAGAATCTAGTTTGGGAGTGGGGATCATCTGGGTTGAATTCCCTGAAAATATTGGATCCTTAGATTCCCTCCAACATTCTGAATCTGGAAAAGGGGTACATTTCTCTTAAGAGCTAACACTCTGTTGTCAAGAACACAAGACAAGGTTAAATTCTGACAAATACACCAATAAAGACAAGAATAAGTCTTTGTAAGAACTACTCACTGTGTGACTTACATAGACCATGAAAGAAAGAACATTCAAAGACACTACCTGGCCATGATCCTTGTGCAGACCACACTGCGGGAGGGGGGGGGGGGAGGTAAGGGGGAGAGAGAAATTCTACAAGGGTGAGAGAATGCAATTTTACTGGCGTGTCCATTCTAGACTGCAACCAAGTGGTTTTGTAGCCTGTAACTGTACCCAAGGGAAGGAAGGCAGAAATTTTCATACTTCAGTAGAAACTAGGAGGCAATGAAAGTCTCTCCCATGGCAGCCCGCTGGGTAAATAAGGAAGCCAAGTAAGGAAATGGCCTTGCAGCATCTTCTCATTAGCCATACATGCTCTTGTGTTCCAGGGACATCACATTATATTCCACCAAGACTCAGATCAACTGTGGCTCAAGCCTGTTCATGTGGCCTCATCCATTTGGCATGGTCATGGTGTCCTTCCCCTCTACCACAAGACTTCTTGTTGAAGCGACGCAAAGGCTTCTGTCTCACAGGACAATTCGTGCCCTTGTCAGGAACCCACCTTCGTTCTTGCCAGTAGGCCTATAACTTGGATTAAGTCTCATCAAAATCAAGCTGGGGACATGGTCTCCTCAACCCTTTTCCACAAGTTTTGATCTCCGAAGTACTCAATACCTAATGTTCTGTACACTGAATACTGTCTCAGAGTTTGCTTCACGGGGACTCAACTTTTGACAAGGAGCTTGCCATGAATCCTTTGTATATCCTGTCATACTTCATCTCTATGCAACTCTTTCCAAGATCTCACAGAGATTTTAAGTAATTGACTCACAGTTATGACTCCCACTTCATAAGAGCTTTATGTACTTTAAAGGGTAAATATTACTCAATTAAACTTTTACCTTAATAAAAAAATTAAAAAGTAAATAAAATGAGATAAGGGGAGTTTGGGGGGAAATATGAAATAAGATGAGTTGATAATAATTCAGGGTGAATGATAGACACAGTGTTTATTGTGCCCTTTTGTCTGTGTGTCTGGCTGAAATTTTCTACAGTCAAGTGTTCTTTTAAAAAATAAATGAAAAACTAAAAGTAAAGATGTATAAAATAGAGAGAGAGATAGCTACACACACACATACACAACTCTAGCACTTTTAAAGAAAAACATTATAGTAAGATATAATCTTTTCTTGATATAGAACTGTCTTAAAAATAAAATAAAAACAACATATGGACAGAATGGTAAAATTTAATTCTTTAAATTTTTAAGTTATTCTATCAAAAGAAAACATACACAAAAATGATGAGAATTGACATGTTGAGGAAAATCTTGCTGCACATGTATATAATAGATATTCATTATTCAGAATAATGGATTTCTATAAACCAATAACAAAATGACACTCAATGGAGGAAACTTTTGGAGGTGATGAATATGTTTACAGCCTAGATTATGGTGATGAGTTCATGAATGTATACTTATGTACAAACAAGAAATAAAATAGGTATATAATTTCTTAGAAATATCATTTAAAATTATACACTTTAAAAAATTATACTAGCTTATGAAAATAATTTTGAAAACATTAATGATGAATCACAGATATTATATATTTGCAAAACACAAGTTATGGACATTGACTGATAAAGCAGAAAACCTCAATTTTACTAAAAAACAAAACTATAATAGAGATACATATTATATAAAATAAAAGTAAAAGTAACAGCCCCAACCCCATGATGATACTTTAGGTGCAAATACTCTTATGAGTATTCAATAGTAAATAAGAAAGAAAAAGTATTCATTAGAGATAATGATCCTAGGATTAGAGGATACAAATCTGCCCAATTTACTTTTTTAAAATAAACTCAAAGGCAAAATTTACAATAATATTATGAAAAATAAAAATAATAATATATTTAAATGTTTAGTTTCATTCAATTTATTAATGAGACATACAAAAACCTGACATATTATCAAATTTGGTTCAAATGTGTGTGTGTGTGTGTGTGTGTATACATTAAAAAATATATGTGTATATATGGATAATCCACAGTGATGAGGATTTACCCTAGGAATGTAAACATTGCTTAATGTTAGAAAAATCAGAAATGCAATGATTCATGAAGTTATGCTGGCTATTAAGAATTAAAATGAAAATAGCCCAATTCTGACTCTGGTGTGAAAAAATTTAAATTATTGGACAATCAGTAATTCCCATCTCCAGTTGTTTTTATGCCCACATACCTAAATATTGTCTGAATCGGTAGAAATAAATTTATAGGTTTCAGGTCTTCATTAATGATAGGTAAAGAAAGCAGGGACTATTATTAATATAGCTATGGCAAAGAAAGCGCCCATTGCCATTACAGCAGCATATCAATACGTAAATAATTTTTTCATAATCACACTATTTTTTTTATTCCACCTGAAAAATCCTTCAGGTCAAATTACACAGGTTCAAATACATGGCCAACGTAATCTTTTTGATATCCTAACCTAATTATTTGAAGGAGAATCACTCAGAAAAACAAGTATATGCAGTCCATTCTGGAAGGACGCAAAGTCAGCTCTTAGAACCAGAAACCAAAGGGATACCAAGAGAATTACTAAAAACGTGGGTCGGACAACTCTTACCCTCAGAACAAATTGGTCTTGTCAAGAACCATGAAGGCTCTGAGAGTTTCCTCTACTACCATGCTAACAAATTAACCTGCCACAGTTTTATAGACACAGGCAGGACACATGAGAGTTTATTACTCACAACAATAGCAGTAGTTGAAGTAACATCATTGCCTGAACTCACTGAGCCCCAATTTCTACATGAAGAGGGACAGCTGCTGCCAGGTCTCTCATTCTGGGCGAAGCACACTGACATTAAGGAGCTGCTAGCAAGCACTTTCAGTCTCTGTGGAGAAAGGCAGAAACATTATTACCCTGGAAGGTTAGCAAAACTTCTCTACAGGAAGACATTACCTTTAACCTCAAAGGTTTCCTAGTTATACCAACATCATTGAGACATCATTCTGCAGAAAATTAGCTGCTGGGGTTTTTGCTCACCAGATGGTACAGAAATGTGAGAGATCCATGGAGAATTGTCTAACAAAACAACCCATTGCCTGGATTTATAAATAAAGTTTCACTGGGACCCAGACACATGCATTCATTTATACATTGTCCATGGCTCTTTCTGCACTTCAGCCAGAATAGTTCAAGTAGAGGCTATATGCCAAGCAAAGGTTAAATATCTCACAAATAAATGTGTTGATCCCTAACATAAAAAGATGACTAAATATAGGTAAAATCACTAGTACTATAGAAAGACCTTACATGTCTCCCTGAATTTTGATTCACTCTCAGTGGCATTAGTCGATTTAAAATATATAAGAAACTTTTACATACATTAAAACTTATGAAGGAGTTCAAAACACATCACCCTAAAGTACACTGATCTGATGTATTGATTATTTGAATTCAAGGCACTTGATAAACAACAGATGCAAGAAGGGCACTCTCACTTTCTTTTTCTTCCCCCAAACAGGAGATAATACCCCAATATCGAAGATGTCCTTCCTGTGTCAAGAGAAAAGAAACATTCCTTTTTTTTTTTTTTTTTGGTACATACTCCTAGCAGGAACCGAACCCGGGACTCTCTGGTCCGCAGGCCAACGCTCCAACCGCTGAGCCAAACTGGCTGGGGCAAAAGAAACATTCTTATCACCAAGGGAGTCGAGGCCAAAAGAAATCTGTACAAAAAATCTTGTTATCCTATGTCTTATCTTCCCTGTCATTTCTCGTGATTGACTGCCCTAGTCTCATACACTTTGCCTTGTCATGCTTCCACAGTGTAGAGTCATGAGTCACTTCACAGGGTTCTCCTCCACAGCGGACCACCTATACGACAATAATCCTATAAAATGATAGTGGAGCTGAATTTCCTGGAAGAAATGGAAGGATATGTGGTTCAGAAGGAATTTTTTTCTCTGTCTAGAGTAATATCTGTGGGGATTGGCAATAGATGCCCTTTCACTCATAGCACCTCAATTTATAGTGCATATTCCATCCTGAAGGGACCAAAATTCTGCCATCCAGAAACTGCTTTTTGAGATGTTAATTTTAAGCTGTTTATTAAGAAACAAAGGACTAGACTTCCCGTCAAGATGGTGGCATAGGACACCGCGGTATTGCCTCCTCCCACAACTACATCAAAATTACAACTAAATTACAGAACAACCATCATTTAGAACCATCTGAAATCCAGCTGAATAGAAGTCCTACAACTATGAAATTAAAGCAGCAGCCACATCGAGACTGGGAGGAGGGGTGGAGGTGCGGACAGGCTGGTCCCATACCCACGTGTGGAGGATAAAAATCAGGAGGACACCTGGCTGGGAAGGTCCTCCCTAATGAGTGAGGGGTCCCCATCCCACACCAGGTGCCCAGCTCAGGGTCCCAGTGCCAGGAAGAGAAGTCCCCATCACTTCTGGCTGTAAAACCAGCGGGAACTGAGGCTGAGGGAGGCTGAGGCTGTGGGAGCCCCAGGCAGCTCCTCTTAAAGGGCCCGCTGCACGAACTTACTCGGACTCACTCCCTCTAAGCTCGGAGGGGAGGCAGCTTGAGGGGCGCCAGAGACATACAGGGAAGAACTGAGCTGTTTTGCCTCAGGACGAGGGCTGGAGAGGCAGCTTTCTCCTGGACAGACATGCTGGCGGAAGCCTTTGTCCCTTTGGTGAGCCCTTCTCTGGGGCAGCAGATGGCCGCCATATCTGGGACTCCAGCAACAGGGCTCACACTGTTTGCCCCACCCCGGTGATTCCTTGAGGTCCTGCCCCACCCAACTTTCGGGCCCACCCAAGCTGTTTCCATAGGCTTTAACATAGCATTGGCCTGTCTTGGATCCTGCTTCAGAGTTTCCTAAAATCTCTCAAACAAGCAGCATCTGCTCTCAGTGAGCCCCATACTTCTTGTTAAGTGGCCTCAGGCCTGGCACTAGAAGCAGCCAGCCTTGGTTCACAGCTTGGCTTTTCCTGGGCACTTCCAAGCCCCAGCACAAGAAGCAGCCACAGGCAGATCACTTGGTAGCTTATGCCAGGTGGCCCTGGATAGAACAAAGGCAGTGGCTGACCTTGCCCTAGAGAGAGCATATCTAGTGGACAGCTTCAGACCACATTGAAACACCACCACCCAACCACTTCCACAAGTGACACACTCAGTGAGTGGACTCAGTGGGTACCAGAACCCTACTGAAGTAAATCTTGCTCTGTATAGTGGGCCCCTACACAGCTGATCCTCCAAGTTAGTCAGAGGCCAGTGGTCAGTGAACAAAGCCAGTCCTTGCAGCTGATCAGCCTGAGTAAATCCCTCCCATTGACATGCCAAGAGCAATCAAGACTCAATTACAACAGAAGGGTGTACAGTCCACACTAGGGGTGCACCTCGAGGGCTCAGCTGGAGTGATCAGGGAGGCTGTGCCACTGGATCCTATAGGATACCTACAACAATAGGCCACCCTACCAAGCCTAGGAGACATAGCAACTCTACCTAATACATAGAAACAATCACAGGGACGCAGCCAAAATGAGGGGACAAAGAAACATGTCCCAAATGAAAGAAAAAGAAAAAATTCCAGGAAAAGAATTAAACGAAATGGAGAGAAGCAATCAATGAGATGCAGAGTTCAAAACACTGGTTATAAGGTTGCTCAAGAAACTTGGTGGGACATTTAAGGAACTTAGTGAGACCTTCAAGGAACTTTAGGAGACCTCCAAGGAACTTAGTGAGAACATTAACAACATAAAAAAGGACCAGTCAGAAATGAAAGATGCACTAACTGAAATAAAGAATAATTTACAGGGAATCAATAGTAGAGTAGGTAAAACCAAGAAGCCAACCACCGATTTGGAATATAAGGAAGTAAAAAACACCCAAACAGAACAGCAAAATGAAGAAAGAATCCAAAAAAATGAGGCTAGTGTAAGGCGCCTCTGGGACAGCTTCAAGTATGCCAACATTCGCATCATAGGTGTGCCAGAAGGAAAAGAGAGAGAACAAGAAATTGAAAACCTATTTGAAACAATAATGACAGAAAACTTCCCTAATTTGGTGAAGGAAACAGACATACAAGTCCAGGAAGCACAGAGAGTCCCAAACAAAATGAACCCAAAGAGGACCACATCAAGACACATCATCATCAAAATGCCAAAGGTTAAATACAAAGACAGAATCTTAAAAGCAGCAAGAGAAAAGCAGTTTGTTACCTACAAAGGAGCTCCCATAAGACTGTCAGCTGATTTCTCAAAAGAAACTTTGCAGGCCAGAAAGGAGTGGCAAGAGATATTCAAGATGATGAAAAGCAACAACTTACAACCAAGACTACTCTGTCCTGCAAAGCTATCATTTAGAATCGATGGACATATCAAGAGTGTCCTAGACAAGAAAAAGTTAAAGGAGTTCATCACCACTAAACTAGAATGATATGAAATGTTGAAGGGTCTTCTTGAAAGAGAAGAAGAACAAAAATATGAACGATAAAATGGCAATTAATACATATCTATCAACAATTGAATCTACAAACAAAACGAGCAAACAGAACAGAAACAGAATCATAGATACTGAGAACTTTTTGTTGCTTGCCAGATGGGCGGGGGCTGGGGAGATGGGTGAAAAAGATGAAGGAATTAAAAGTACAAATTGCTTGTTAGACTGATGAACCTCAAAGGGAAGGGTGTAGGGAGGGCGGGATGAGATAAACCAAAGAACTTCTATGCATATATGCATAACCAATGGACACTGACAATAGTGTGGGGAAGGCTGCAGGGGGGCAGGATTGGGGAGGAGGGGGTCAATGGGGAAAAAAATGAGGGACAGCTGTAATACATTCAACAATAAAGTAAATTTAAAAAATAAATAAATAAACATGAAAAATAATAAATAATCAAATAAATTTTTAAAAACACACAAAAAAAGAAAAGAAACAAAAGACTCAGAATCTTTGACCCTCCCCCTGTCCTTCTCAAGAGATTCAGACAGACAAACCTGCTTCAGGAGGGAGACTAGGATGCTGCCTTGGCCTAAGGTGAATTAAGTGTGGTAAACAAAAGAATTTTTACCCCCCTCTTCCCATCGTTTCTGAATCACCTAGCAAGGATTGTTCCGTTATGTATGTTCTGCTCTTCCTCAACTACCTATGAGTCTCCCTTGCTCACTTCTGAAATATAATACCCCATCCTCCCTTTCTCCTTTGTCCAAAAATATCTTACATGTCCAATGTTGCCTCACTGTGGAATTTTCATGGATTTATCATGTCTATGTGAATTCCCCATGCTCATGTGTTAGGCTTTGATTTTTACCTATTAATCTGTTTCTATTAATTTGGTTATTAGCTCAGCCTGAAGAATTTAGAAGGTGAGAGGAAAAGCATTAATATTTTTTAGCCCTCACAAACCCAATCAGTCAGCTGCTGTCTGTTTCTGTGCAGAGGAGCCTGTACCCCCAGGACTATATTCCGAGTGCACTACAACCCTCCCAGATCCAGCTGGATGGTCTCCAGAGTACACTGCTATACATTCTTTATTGAGGACCTGCAATCCTACACAAGGACACAGGCCCACAGGATAACAAGGGTGCCACTGCCACTGTGGTAGTGGGGAGCCAGCCTGTCCCTGTGTTATCAGTGGAAGTGGACTTCTTGGGGTACCATGGGGAAAAGAATTTCCTAAGGCACCCACGAGTGAATGGAGTTTTGTGGAAAGCTTTATTAATGATGTAAAATTAACGAGGTCCCCTCTCTGTCTGTCCCACCAAGGAAAAAGTTCAATCTTTTCTACAGCACTGTCAACATTCAAACCTATAAAGAATTTTGTGAGTTTATTTGAGCCAAACTGTCAACAAATGCCAGGAAGGAAATCTCAAGGGATTGAGATAATGCTCTGGAGAATGGCAGTTTCGCACCTTAATTTATACATTATTGTACATTACTATCAAAAGTGGATTACATGAAATCCATTGGTGATAGGTTAAGTAGGTGGAAGAAAGCAAAGTGGGGGGGACCTCTGGGATTGGATGAAAAGTAAAATGATAGACACATGCATCTTTTACATAGGTGGGCACAGGATAGTTAACAGTCAATGATTGACATTATAATAGTAACAGTGAGGGGATTTGTGGTTTCCACCCTGGTGCATAGATTGTGCTCTGAGGGGTCTGGGGGAAAAAAGAAGTTACTCTACATTCCAAAGATATGTTATCTTAGATGCAAAAAGATAACAATCTCCATGAAGGTGAAAATTGACCTTTGTCAGGGAAGATGCAGGCCTAGGACATGACTGACCATCTGCCATAAACTGCTTTTAGTTAAAAAGTTTACATTTCAAACCATCCTTTGTGGTTACTGTAGGTCTTTGAGTTTGCAAGGCTGTCATGCAGGCCTTCCCTGAGCTTGTTGGGTTAGCATGTGGCCCCTTTTCATCCACAGCAGGGACAGAATTAAGGCCACTGCCCAGAGTTTCTGCTCTGTATTACAATCTAGTCCAGCATCTGGCGAGCTGAACTTGTGTTCCCAGCTGCAGTCCACTGTGTGTTGCCATGTGGCTGCTTATGGCCACATGGCTATGGAGGCGAGTGTGGGTCACAGAGCAAGAGAAAGCAAGAAGAGGGAGGGAACTCTTTGTCTGGGGATTTTAACTTTACAAGATTTTGTATGCATTGCAGTGGCTTCACCCTCCTAGCCAATGATCTTTTTCCTAGGCTAGACTGACAGGCAAGCACCTTCCCCACATCACCCTGACTTCACTGCATGTGTGCCCATCTCCCCCTCAGTTGGACTTGTGACCTTCAGGGAATGGACAGGTGGTTCCCTGGGGGATGTAATGTTGCAGCTTCCTGGTGAAGCTGCCCAGGTGACCATGTTTATAATGTCTGGCCTCCCCTTTGCTCTCTTTCTATTATTAATATTAACTAGTTAATTATAACAATAACATCTGTATTTTGGAAATATTTTTAGGTAGTAGTGATATAGAGAGCATAGATAAGTTTTATTAATGCAAAGAGTTATTATTGACACCTTTATATCTGAATTAGCATCCTGTATATTGCAATGCATTTCAATTTTACTTGACTTTGTAATTCTACCTACCAGTTCTACAAATGATTTTGTTGAAGTTAGGCAATTAAATATTAACATTCTCTAAAGTCAACTGAATGTCATGTATTTGTATTTGTTTTAATTTACACAAAATAGTAGAATACTAATGGCCCTCTTTATTTCAGAAATGGCCATAAAATGGAACTCCTGGGTGTTTCTTTTTCTTTTTCTTTTTTTTTTATAACATATTATAAAAGTTGCTTAACTTTTAAAAGTTTGACAACTTTAAACATTTTTGCCGTAAGTCAATTAGTGAATCTCTATGTGATGTAAAATATTTTTATACTCATCTCCCATCTTTTTATTTTAAAAAATCTCCTATATAGCCCTGGCTAGTGTGGCTCAGTTGGTTGGAGCATCATCCTGTGCACCGAAGGGTCATGGGCTTCATTCCCGGGCAGGGCACATACCCAGGTTTTGGGTTTGATCCCTAGTCGGCATGTGCTGGAGGCAATCGATAGATGTTTAGCTGTCTCTCTCTCTCTCTCTCTCTCTCTCTCTCTCTCTCTCTCTCTCTCTCTCTCTCTTTCTCCTCTTCTCCCTTCCACTCTCTCTAAAATCAATAAAAACTATCCTTGGGTGAAGATTTTTAAAAAATGTCTCCTATATGAAAGTCTTATATAAAAAAATAAAACATATCTATTCTATTGGGTAGTACTGAAATTGAAATGCATTGCACTATGCAGGATGCTAATTCAGATAGGAGGGTGTCAATGATAACTTTGCACTGTGACGTTCCCATTTTTTTCTTCAAGAGCCCTCCCTAAATATAGGCCACATGACCATTTACCAATCACATTGAGTGAAAGTGGCAGTGGCAGTCCCTGTGCTGAACATCAATAAAGTTCAATGCTTCAATTTTTTCTTTTAGCCAGAAAATATTCATAAGCATTCTAATATTTTATTCTTCCAAACTATTGACTTCTCTGGTACCTGATTCTCCTGTTTGGAGACTATTGATTGTATAATTATCTGCAATTCTGTTCACATTAGCAACATTTAAATATTTTTGTAAGTACATATTCATGATCATACATAGGACTGTGGGTAATATATATCTGTATATTTAAAATGTAATGTATATATTATTTTTTATGGTATATCTTTCAAAATGTTGCCTTTTATCTTTGTTATTTGATTACCTTTCATTCTAATTCACTTAAAAATAACACTTGACAAAATACAGTAAGCACGTAAGCCCAAAAATCCCAGTTTTGAACTTTGTTATGAAGTGATAAATATGCAAGCATGTGTAAGAATAATTATAAAAATGATACTTCAAGGCAGAAAATATACAAAAACTCTAAATATCCTTCAATAGAAGTCTTAAGTACAAGAATGCGTGGCTGTTGAGCACGATCTCTTTCCACGCCCTGGGAGAGACCATCGCAATACTTGCATGTCACTCAATGTGAAGCTTCCTCAGCTGTCTCAGTGAAATCACTTTTCATTATTTAAGGGTCACAAATTTACATTCCTAATTCCAATACTGGGGTAGAGATGGAGGTTCAGTCTCTAAGTGCTCAATGTAAGATTTCTCTGAAGAAAAAAATCTCACCTATCCCACCTCCCTCTTCCAATCCAGTTATTTTAAGAGAGTAAGGAGATTTAACAGGGAAAACAGTTCTTCTAGTTTCCCCTAAGAAATCTTCATCATTGGGGATTCAGGTACCTCTCTGTGGAATAAAGCACCTTTCATATTTTGATATATAACTTGAAATTTTTTCAATATCTTGTTAAATATATAAAATGAGATCTGCATCTCTGTGTCTCTCTGTAAATAACAGGTGTCTGGACCAATGTTCCTTAAATAATGAACCATGTACCTCTGGTAGGGAAATTTTACCGACTTTTTTTACTTCCTGTTTTTTACTCTTATGTGCAATAAATGACATTTCTGAAATTTCATGCATTACTCTTTTAACCACTATAAACAATGCTGTTCTTTTCTTTTTGAAAATAAAAACTGGTCTTAAAAAATTTGTGATATCCCTGGCAGAGTTTTATAGCTGTTAAAAATTTTCTCAGGCATTGTTTCATGTTTCCCTCAAAACAGGCTAAAGGAAAATAGGATTATATTTATTCAATCTTAATATATTTGACACAAAATATATCACTTAAATTCAAAAGAATAATTACTGCCTGAAGTTACGCATTCTATCTTTGGTTGATTTTGTCCTCAATACTACAGAAACTACAGAGGGTGTGAACAATGGCAGGGCCATGTTTGGGAACCCAGTCTTCTAACATGGGCCCTTCTAGACTCTAACTCTAATGAGATGTTATTGAAGGCTCATGTTACTTTATCTTCCATAGCTTTTCTATGACACCGCATCTTAAGATCTAACAAGGAAAGTTGAGAGTTACCTAATATGATTCCAGCAACAGACATTTTTTTCCTGAAATGTAATTCACTTATTCTAGTCTTTGTATATTACTTCTTCCATGAGGAAAAAATAGTAAAGCCAGGAAATTATTTTTATTCAAATTTAAAAATGAGCTTTGTTACTATCTGAGTGATCAATGTGAAACGTACATTGTGTTATTCTCCTTTGTCACTAATGTTGTATGTGGAAAATTGAAAAGTTGCTGAACCTTTGCCTATTTTAACTTTCCTGTCAACAGGTTAGTCTGGAAAAAATAAAAATTTTAAATAAACTCATTCTAAAAAACATTTTTAGTGAGACAAACATTTTATTTTAAAAATTAAGAATATAGACTATGTAAGCATCAAGGTGTAAAGGTTTGCCCTAAATATTTGCTTTATTTTCTATACTTTAAATATTAAGAAAGTATTTTTAAATAAAGTCGTAGTATTCAAATCTGAAGTTATAGTTTAACCATCTGCTTTAACTATTTTTATCATATAAATTACAAACTAATCATTGCTGTGGAAATCTCAGAATTTGATTTCTTTTTAATATGAATACTTCATTTGCAAAGAACTATAAGCTATTGAGTATCAAATAAAAGTTACTTCACATGAACTAGCTTTTAAATTTACTATTATAAAATTACAATAGAGAAAGACGTTGATATATAATTGAGAAGACAAATAGCAATCATTGTTCTTACAGACTGCAGATATTTAGAAGACTACAAAACATCAGCTATGGTTTCAACTTTCTCTACTCCAGATGATCTCCAGAAATATTTGCTGTTAAACCCAAACAAGATGAAGAGAGAAGAAAAAGACTGAATTAATAGTCAGTCATTAGATTTCTCTCATTTCCTTGGTAACCCTTTTTCCCCCAGTTTCTCCTGCATTTATGTAAGGATAAGATTTCTAGAAACATTCTTTAGTTCCATGATTCTTAGACTTGCCATTCTTTCTGACTGAACACTAACTGATACACAGTTCTATTTCAGAAATATAAAAAATGTTAACAAATATGTGTCAGAGAATCAATGGTATACAATAAATTTTTTTCAGATTTATCACTTAATACAACATTGTTTTTAAAACTGTGATTTCATACTTTAAAAAAAATAAAATTACAAAATGTTTGGGCTGCCTTTAAGCATAGATTACACTCTCTAAGTCATTCAATAAATTAAAATTTTAGCTAAGAAATGGCTCAAGGCTTGTGATTGGAGAACAATGTTTCCCAAATTGTGGTAAGAAAAAAAATTTTTTTAAAGCATAACAGGTATTATTATAAAAAGCCCCTTGGGAACTTATTAAAATTACTGATTTTTGTTAATTGCCTATTAAAATTACTGGGTCTTATTTGAGATCTAATCAATTGGCACCTTAGAGGAGTTGAAGTCTGAAATATGAATTCAGAACATCTGTCCAGATGATTTGCCAGATTTCTGAAGTGTGAGGAACATTTAGGTATGTTGAGTCATCTCAATTCTCTTCTCCATAGTTTTAATCCATCCATATGTAAGTTTTAACAAAACATGAAATTTCAATGTCCAATAACTTTGTATTGTTGAAACACGTCTAATTACTTATTAACTATAGAGCAATGGTAACACTCCTTCCCACCAACAGAGTAGCATCTCTACATACAATTTTTCTTTGCAAATATTGATTGGTTAGTAAAAAGTGTGGGTGATAACAATGTAAATTTTTTAGCACTTTAGTTATGAATGGCCTTATTCAATTAATAAAGTATCTACTCCGGACACTTTTAAAAATAAATATATTATGTATAAAAACATATCAGTGAAAAGACCATGGATTTTTCATCACTATTAATGTCATTTTGATGAGCAGAATCTTTATTTTTAAATTATTAAATTTTATTAGCAAACCAGTTCAGAAACGAACCCTGACCTTTCCATTGGGATATTCTTGGTTGATCCTTACATTCAGCATGAAGAATGTAAATAAAAGTTATATGGCAGGCAGAATTCAAATATGGCAGCCAAGATTTCTGCTCCCTGGTCTATATTCCTTGGATAATCCCCTACCACGAGTGTAGTGAAAACTGAATAAATGGGAGAGTCTGGATACAAGTACCCCCACAGGCAGTTCTCAATATGAACGTTTGCTTTATTTTAGACCACGAGAAAACCCTGAGCAGAGAATACAATAACCTGTGCCTGTGCTTCTGAATCACAGAAACTATGAGATTATGAATGTGTGTTGTTCAAGGCTGCTAAATTGTTGTTAACGTGTTATGTAGCAATAGAAAATTATTCTAAAATGTATTTGTAATATTTCAGAAGATTATTTTCTTCAAAATGAAACTAAAGCCATTGTTCTGTCTTAAAATTTATCATGAGAATAACATTTTAACATTATGGATAATATGTCTTTCCAATCCTTTCAAATAGACAAAAATTATAGTTCATATTGCAGTAAAAATTTTTACAATTGGAGGAGCATCTTAAAGTGCTGCACACTTATGTAACTTAAATAACACAATCTAGTTTGAGTACTAAGATCTCCATGTCTATAATTAAAATTTAAAAATACAGTCCACCACTTCCATGAAACAATTTAAAATCATTTTAGAAATACTAATATATTTTTTATTATTTTATGATATGAAATTTAGAGATTTATTACATAAATGGTTCAATCTGAAATATTATTTATTGGGAATTCATGATGACTGCCATATTACCAACTTCATAATACACATCTAAGAAAGTAGTTAAATAAATATTTCCATTCCCCTTGTTTGAGAAGCACTTAGAATCTGTACATGGCTATTATTCTCATAAAAAGCTGTGCTGAAGAAGAACTGAATACAGTTAAGTTCACACCAACGATTTCCAGATAGTTAGTAGGAGGTGGGAGTATAGAAAAAGAAAAAAAAGAAGAGAATACTTGGCTAAATAAGTGCTACATTTTTAATACCTTACATTTGTTCATTTTTAAGGTGTAATTGCCTTCCATTATTGTCATAGTCTACATCTCAGCATCTATTTATCTTTAAATATATTTCTGTTATATAAAACTTCTAATACTACACTAAAATTTCTTTAAATGGTCCTATGGGTTTTTATGCTCAAAATACAAAGAATCAAAACAAGTGATATAAGTTGTAGCCACTCTACTTAGCAAAGGAAAATTATTTTCAGAAAGCTTAAGCAAGTAGGGTTAATAAATATATTGGTTAAATGTTACTTAGCCATTAAAAAAAAAAAAAAACTGTAATAGCAGAATTAAAGAAAGAAACCAAGGCTGGGAAATTTTTAAATGTATCCTCCCCCACAGGGTATTATAATAACAAGAAAAAAGAAGCACTGCCGATATATATATAAGGTGGGGCAAAAGTAGGTTAATAGTTATATGGAAACACAGAGTTTATTTTTGTATTATTACTAACTAATTCTTGTATTATTTTCCATGCGAACAACTGTAAACCTACTTTTGTCCCACCCTATCTATGTTTCTTTCTTTCCTATTTTCCTCATGGAAAGAAAAGTCAAAAGATGAGAGATGTAAAGAGTCATTAACTACAAAGAGTGATTTAATGAAAAATAAGTATTTCTCAAAAGAAAGACTTCCCTACCATCTGTGATTCTTAATTACGGAGATAAAAGAACACCTAGCTGTGGGGGGAAAAAATGGAACAAGAGAGAAAACGCCAAGATTTTCAAAGTTAGACTTGTTCAAATCCCAGAAATTTATACGGCAATGCAAGGTCCTAAGAAGGACAGCTAAACACCAGTGGGAATGTGCCCACTAGCAATGTGTTCTCACAAACATCAGTGGTCACAGACCTTCAACCCGCACCTGCTCATCAGTGGTAATCAGGGAGGTAATAGTGAACAGCAGCTTACATTTATAGCAAGGTATCTAAGGGATTATTCTCTCAATCTCACTATTAGATTTCTCTTTTTAAGCACAACTTATAGAGAAGAGTAAATTAATACTTTAGTTTGAAGAAATATGTCTGTTCTGGTCAGTAAAGTGTCCATTCAGTATCACTTATAAAGATGCAGCAAACTATGCTCCAGCTCTCATAAAAAAAAAATACTGCACACTGGAGGCTAGGCAATACAAAATCAAGGTGCTGGTAAGGTTGGTTTCATTACGAGGTCTCTTCTTTTGGATTATAGGTGATGTCAGTGTCGCTGTGTGCCCATATGACTTTTTTGTTTGTGTGTACTCAGGAGAAGAGACAGAGAGAGGGAGGGAGAAGGGGAGGGAGAGAGAGAGGTGGATCTCTGGTGTCTCTTCTTATAAGGGCACTAATCTTATCATTAGGGCCCCACCCTTATGACCTCACACTGGGGGTTAGGACTTTCTGAGACATTAGAAAAATATATATTACATATTTATAAAAATATATTATATATATAATATGTGTGTGTGAGTATTTGTCTCTGCTCCAGTTTCTGGCACAGAGCTCCAAAAACCCTTGTAATTTCTTAAATAAGAGCACTAAGAGCATATTTTGTTCTAATATTTGGTCTTTGACCCCAGTTCCTGACACAGAGCTCCTCAATCCTTTGGAATTACCTGAGTGACAAGAGTGTTTTAGTCTAATGAAGACACTTGGTGGACTGCTGGATGAGAGCTGGTCACCAAAAAGACCTAGCTATGATTAGAAGCTTGCAATTTTCTACCTATCCCCAATTTCCTAGAGAGGGGAGAGGGGCTAGAAATAAAGATCATGATCAATCATGCCTATGAGATGAAGCCTCCATAAAAATCCCCAAATTGCAGAGCTTGGAAAGCTGCTGGGTTGGTTACCAGGTGGAGGTCCTGGGACAGTGCACAGTTGGAGAGCATGGAAGCTCTTTCCCATCCCCCATATCTTGCCCTAGGCATTTCTTCCATTGGATGTTCATCCATCTTTTCTTATATCCTTTTATAATAAGCTGGTAAATGTTTTCTGAGTTCTGTGAGCCACTCTAGCAAATTACTCAAACCTAATGAGGAGGTCCTGGGAACCTACCATTTACAGCCAATGGGTTAGAAGAACAGGTGGAACCCTGGACTTGCAGTTGGCATCTGAAGTGGTGCAGGGCAGTCTTGTAGGACTGAGCCCTTACCTGTAGCATCTGACACTATCTTCTGGTAGATGATGTCAGAATTGAGTTCAACTATAGAATATCCAGGTGGTGTCATAGAGAATTGCTTGGTATGAGAAAAATGCACATGCGTTTGGTGTTAGAAGCATCAGTAATGAAGTGTTCTGTGTGACCAATGAAGAAGAAGCACATAAGAGGAAGAGTGAGTTTTTCCTACATAGGCTTCAACTTATCAAGTTTGAGGGACACAAACATTCAACCCTTACAGACACTGTATCTTGTAGAAGCTATTGAACTTCTAAAAGTACCCTTCCCAAGATGAAAATTGTCACAGAAATGTCTATTTTAGGCATTTAAATACAATTATAATATTATTATTTTAATCTACTTAATTCTGTCTATCCCATAGTCAGAATATTTAGGTCTGGAAAAGAACGAAGGATAGTAGAAGTGACATCTTCCACTATTATAATTTCTGAACACCTCATGACTTAACTGGAGGCAAACCCTAATTTCAGGGGTATGGATTTAGAGATCCTACTTATATGCAAATTTTTTTAATGGACTTAATACATCTCTACAGTTAAAGAATATCTGTCTGGACTTAGTGTAGGGCTTAGGTCTTATCCTCAAATCTCTGGACAAAAAAAACACTTCCATTTTTTTAAGATTAAAAACCATAGTAGGTCATGAATTATTAATAAAATAATAGCATCTAGCTTTAGATGGCAAAACAGTTTTATTGATAGGCAAATATATTCTTGTTTTTAACAACAGAAATGTTTTGCTCTCTCACCCAGAGTAGAAATGTATTAGGCTGTTTATGCATCTGCACATATATTATCTGTTGTTGTTTGGAACTTAGTTCTTCACAACGTAGACCAAGATGGCTGCTCTGTCTCCAGCCCTCACATTCACATTCCAGCAACAGGAAAGGGTAAGAGATAGAAGAAAGATGTGGCCCATCTCTCTCATTTTTTTTCTTTATTGATTTGAGAGAGAGAAGAAGGGAGAGGGAGAAAGAGAGAGAAACATTGATGAGTGAGAACATCGATTGGCCACCTCCTGCATGGCCTCCACTGGGGATCGGGCCCACAACCTGGGCATGTGCCCTGACCAGGAATCGAACCAGCGACCTCTTGGTGCATGGGTCAATGCTCAACCACTGAGCCACACCAGCCGGGCTGGTCCATCTCTTTTTTATGTCTCCCTTTCTAATACTAAAATAAGTGATATGCAGAAAAGTGCACAACATCCAAGTGTATATGTGATGTACAAATGATAATTCATCACAAAACAAACATATATGTGTAATTATTTCCAAGGTAATTAATAAAATACTAATGGAAAACAAGAGGCTTTGTTCATGCCTTTTCCAAAATGCTAATCTCTTTTATTATATATACACTTTTTTTTCTTTTAAACTCTGAATTTATTCTAACAGAACTTATGTTCGTTACCTTCTTCATCAGACTGGAGAATTCTCCTATGCAGATACTCATAATGTGAAGAAAATCTCAGAGTGCTTATGCACAAGGTAGCTATCTTCTTCCACTTCAAATATGGTTAAAGTATGGAGTCTGTGGAGAGGGTCTACTGTAAAAATGCACCCCATGTGGCAAATAATCTAAAAAAACTAGTCTAGACATAGTCACACCATCTCTTTATTGACACAAATTCTGTATTGAGCTAATCATTAACAAATTGAGTAGCTCACATTTTCTCACTTAAATTTCAAACCAATGTCCACAGAGAAATTCAAGTAGAAACTAGATGACTACTTGTAGTGGAGGTAGAGGAAATTAAAATGTTGGATAAATGATCCTTTAACACCTGGATTGTATAAAGCTCGGCGACCCAATCCATGCTTTGGCCTCAGTGATTTCTGAGTCCCAATTCTCTTTCTGTTACTTTCATTATCTAGGAGTCACTGTTGCCAAATTTTCTTTGTACGTGGAGGGAACAGATTTGGTTGGAGAAAATATGGATATCACAATTTCACCTTTTAGTTCAAAGTGATATAAATGTAAAACTTGTTAGGTTTAAAAGAACACAATGGGTCTGAAAGAAGTACTGGCTATTTCATCAAATATTAAAAGGTCAAATAATGAGACATTCCTACATCAGAAAATTTTATTTAAGAAATTTTAATCCACTGAGAAGTCTTGTCTTTGAAATGTTATAAAGGTCGCAGACCAAGTTATTTAAAAGCACTGCAAAAGAAGCAGTTACTTAAAATCCAGTGATATTTTGGAGACATTTTTGTCTGCCCTCTGTTTTACCAGGCACTCCTCCATGCGCACTCTCTCTCTCCCACTGCAAGCAAGTTACATTCCAAAGATAATCAATAATCTTCTATTTACTGAGCATAATATACTCTTTAATTTCTCACCCAGCTCAGTCCCTTTGCAGTATTTGAGATTATTTGCTATCACTTTTCTTTGAAGATCTTACATCTTTGGCTTTTTGATGAACTTTTGATCTCTGAAACATAATCAATCTATTTGCCGCAACCTTCAAGTTCAGCTCTTGAGACCCCCTGGTGTGTACACTATGAGCCAGTCACACAAAATGTCTCATTGTCTTCCCTTAATAAATCAGGACCTTTGTAAAAGTTGTTGATTGCCCTGAAATATACTCTCCCTCCTTCCCATCCCTATACACATTTAAAGAGCATTTTAACCAGTAAAATCCTGGTCATTCTTCGAGATCTAAGTGATCATTTTGCGTATCTATGATGTCTTCCACTCTAGCACAAAGCCTTATTCCCAAGACAGAACAGTCCCTGGAAAATAAGACACATTTAATTATAAAATATATCAAACAAGGACTTTAGATTCAGAAATCCTATATTTAAATTTTGGTTCTCTCATGCATTTGAATTCAAACTAATAAATCCTTCTCTGGAAGCCTTTGCTGCTTCATAACAAGTAAAACTAGTGACTTTCCTATAAGAGTTACATAAGAGAATGTGACTACTGCTTGACTCATGAGCTGAACCCAAGCCTGGGAGACCCTCACACCCTCCCCTGTCCTTGGAATGTATACTCTGCCCACTGTTCCCACAGTGGAAGTCATTTTCAAGGACATGACCATGAGAGAGTTCTTGAGACCATCTGGGTGGTATATGTGACTGAACCCCCTGAAGGCCTTTACAGAAACTTTTAAGATTCTATCAGGCAGGTGTGAAGATCTATTGTATTCACCTTGCAGATGCCCCAGACAAAACTCATATGTCAGTTCCTTTGCTTATTAAACCTGCCACCTTCCAATATAGAGTAGCCTGCCCCTTTCTTGCCCTTCGCATATGGGAGACAGTTTTAGATTTCACCCAGGAAATTCCTGAGTTTGCAAACTAACACTTGTGTGATGTATTTAGTGATTAACTGCTTACTGAATTCTTATCAAGTCAGAAACAATGAAAACACTGTAGCTTCTCTTTAGAACAAATTGGTTTATTCTTCCTCTAACTTGTGATCGTCTCCCACTGACCCACAATGAGCTCTTTCTACAACAGCATGACCTTTTATATACCATAATAACCAAAATAATTTGTTGCAGGAAGTAGAAGAATGTTGATGTTTGTTTAAGGTTGTGTCATTTACCTAGTTTTCTTCTTCTCCCCTCTCTCTCTTTGGGAGTTTGAAACATTTGATAATTCATAAAAAGCCAATTAAATTGTCAACATTCAGCTATTTCAGCAGTCCCTATTCTAGGCATTTAGTAGGACAATTAAAGTTAGTGTAAGCTTTTCTTCCACAGGGACCACTAGCCAGGCAAAAAGAAATCACATTTTACAATAAATATTGTTTAGCCTCTAGAGGAAGATGAGTTTATATCATTGATCACAAATGTTGGCTAAAATGACGTAAGGGGAAAGGTAGGATATTGAAGAGTGTATGCTTCTTTAAAGGGTCTAATTGGAAAAACATAAGATTCAAAGAAGAGTAGGGTGAGAACAAAAGAATAAGAAGAGATTATTAGGCAAATTTAGGAAGAACGAAGGACTCTGCCTATGACTGAAGGAAGAGAGAGAAGCCAGCAGTTCAATAGTCTGCTGCCTTTCAAAACAACCACATCATATTATTTTAAGTAATGAACAGTCTTTTGCAATAATTATAGTCCTTATCAAGATTATTGGTTTGTAATACTGCCTCTGCTGAACAATGGTTCAATCTACCTAATTTCTTCATATAAAAATGTTTTGTTCATAGACTTATAAATATGCTAAAAACCCAGATCAAGACATGAGAAAATTTGAGGGTACCTTAACAATTTGAATAATTTTCTAGATAGCTAACATTTTTTAAAAATTAAAAAGTCCAATACTCTGTTTATTCCTCAAAACTTTGCTAAGAATATTTAAGTTATCAACATCGAGTACACTAACTCCAAAGTTGTGAGAACCACAGATCTATGGGGAAATAAATATTGGTATCTTGATGAATAATTTAGGATTAGTAGTTGCCAGCATTTTTATCTATTGATGTTAAATGACTTTGCAAGGTTAATGAATTTTAATTTGGATATCATAATTTCCCTCTCTCTGCTTTTTCCTATCTGCTGCATATCCAATCTATTAAGGCTCAATGTGGGACAAAGCCAGGATGACCTGCTGGTAATTGCTGGTTGACAATGTTGCACAATAGTTGGTCTGGAAGCAATCTGGCCTGGCTGATCTGGCATGGGAGCCTAGTGAAATGTCACAGAGGTTATTGCAGAACATGAACAGGAATTTGTATAACAGTAGTCACCCCGGTGATAGCACAGTGGGGTTATGTTTACCTGAGAAATAGCAGCATGGTTATAGAACCACTTGCAGTTTTCTTCTCAGAAAAATTAATTAGCTTAGACTTCTTCAAAGCCACTTAGCAAAGATTGCAAATCATTGGAGAAACCAGTTAAACCATAATAAGGGAGGAGGCCACATGGATCAGTTTGACCATGTACTATGGATTGCAGAGTCTCCAAAGTAGTATCCCTTTGTGTATATCCACATACTCTAAGATCGAATTATGGCCAGAGTTTAAAAAAAGAAAAGGGGAAAAAAAAGAAATGTCATTAGAAAATAGACAAAATTTTAAATACTTTTATATATGGGATGGGTGGGTTCGTATTTTTGTTGCAACTTTTGTGTACATGATCGTTAGACATGAAGTTGGGGCAGCCAAAGACCTGCCATCTTTGTGCTGTTTGCAGCCTGGATGTATGCCTCCTAACCCAGAGGGCATGAAAAATAGGCCTGGATGCCTTCTGAATATTTAGTGCTTTTCTCCATAATCATCATCCAACTTCAGACTCCTCTAACAATCATGATTCACCCCCAAAGAGGCCTGGTCCTCATTCTCTCTCACACACAATACACAGAACAGTTTGCTAAGAAATATCAGAGGTTCTTTTTATCTGCTGTAATTAAAAGAAAAATTCTACATTTTAATATAAATCTTTTTTTAAAACTTTACATAATTTTGATTTTTATTTGTAAAATGTTTTATTAATTACTCGATCAATAATATAATAGAGTTTCGTAAATGTAGCTACTTAATATCCCCCACTACATTTCATCTATTCAATATCTTAATACTTTGTTTAAATTCTGCTTAAATCTAAATCACCATAAAGTTTGCAAGAACATTTCTTCAAAAAGTGCCATTCCTCTTCTGGGAAAAACATGATTTCCAAGTTTGTTTCAGAGAATGTTCTGATCCTTGAGATGATTTTTATTTATTTATTTATTTATTTATTTTTTCCTTTATTGACTTTAGAGAAAGAGGAAGTGAGAGGGAGAGAAAGATAGAAACATTGATGAGAGAGAATATCAATTGGCCGCCTCCTGCATGCCCCCCACTGGGGATCGGGCCCACAACCTGGGCATGTGTCCTGACTAGGAATCAAACTGGTGACCTCTTGGTGCATGGGTCGATGCTCAACCACTGAGCCACACCGGCCGGACCTTGAGATGATTTTTTAAAAATATTGTTGAAAGTATTACAGGTGCCCTCCCACCTCCTGCTTTTTCTCCTCCTTGTCCACCCACAACAGGCTTCCCACCCTGTCCCTGGCCTTCACCATCCTAGTGTCTGTGTCTATGGGCAATGCACATATGCATATAAATTATTTGGTTAATCTCTTCCCACCTCCCTCCTGCCTTCAACATACAGATAATGTATCAGAATTGTACACTTGAAACCTATATAAATGCATTTACCAATGTCACCTCAATAAATTTAATGAAAAAATATAGTGGCATAGCCCATAGTTGATGTGAAGAACTTAACTGATACTCAGTTTAGGTGGAGAGTGGATAGCATTGGATGATGTTGGAGCTGTAGACATGAGTTTGTATTTTATTTCACGTACAATAAGAAAACATTGGCGATTTTGTAAACATAAAACACAAGCGATTCAATTTATACTTTTAAAGAGTCACCCTAGTTGCTATGTTGATATTAGAGAGTTACTGTAGAACTGGAGCAGCACTTTACGAGACTGTTATAATAGGTCTGGGAAAGCTAATTGTGGGTTTGAATAGGATAGTGAAAGGTGAAAGTCAGTGGTTCAAGGTGCACAGGCATGCTAAATGGCAATCTCAGATGGTGAATAAAGAAAAATTGGGTTTATTTAAAGAAAAGGGGCCCGGTTGGTGTTGCTCAGTGGATTGAGCGTCGTCCCATGGACTGAGAGGTCCTGGTTTGATTCCTGGTCAGGAAACATGCCAGGGCTTGTGGGCTCTATCCCCAGTAGGGGGCGTGCAGGAGGCAGCTGATCAATGTATTTCTCGAACATCGATGTTTCTATCTCTCTTTCCCTTCTTTTCCCTCTAAAAAAATCAATAAAAATAAAAAATATACATAAAAAAAAAAGGAGATGGGGGTGGGGATATCCAAAGGGAAGGGCTACAGAGCACCAGGCCAAGGGTAGTGGGTCATTGATGGCAGCCCCTAGGAGCTGAAGTTTCATTCTTAAATGCATCCATTAACAGGAAGCTTTTGTCAGTCAGTGGGTTTTGGGGTCTTGGTTGGTGAGTTTGGGCAAGGTGTTGGGTCTACAGGACTGTGATGTGAGACTGGGTACTTCTTTGGTTCCTGGTGTCTGGTGGCATTTCTTGTCCGGCCAGTTCTCCTGTGTCAGGAAGTTTGGTCTTTGTTCTCCTTTGCCAGGCAAGCTTGCAAAATGGCTTTTAGGAATTATATGCCGGAGTAAGTAAGTCCTAACAGATAGTAGAAAAGAAGTTTTGAGAAATAATCGACAATAACAACTCTGATACTTAGAGTTATAGTTATGATAATACTTTATAGTGGTTTGAGATATTTGAAAGAGCAATTATAATATTAGATATGGAAGCTAGAACACACAAAGAATAAAGTGATGACAGAATATGCCCTGAATCATCATGAAAATATTGTGAGGACAACTGCCTGACAGTTCCAATAAAACTGAATGACTGTGGCATTGAGTTTCTTGCACAGGTGAGGAGGATGCCAGAATGCTGTGGTTGGGAGACAAACTCTTTTACATAAAATTTCAAAGGTGGCTCAAGTCAGGACATGGCAAACCTAGAGGGTGGCCATGGCAGATGGGGGATGGGAGAGAGAAGGACAAAGTCTTCATTGAATTAGGTCATGTTACCATGAAGTCAATAATACAGGGCTATTGGATAGACTCATTCAGCTTTAAAATATATGTAGAAGGGAAGCAACCAGTCGATGTGTCGCTCTCACATCAATGTTTCTCTTTCTCTCTTTCTTCCTCTCTCTCCCTCCTTCCCACTCTATCTGAAGATAAATTGAAAAATATACTCGGGTGGGGATAAAAAAAATAAAAGATATGTAGAAGTTGAGGTTGTAAACAAAACTACAACTGCTCATTGAAGAACAGTAAAATAAAACAATATCCGTATCTCTAGTGTAGCGATAGTTATATTTGATTTGAGATTAGGTAAATAGAAGCATAATTACTTCAACCTTGGCATGATAAAGCACTCTGAAAGCCTTAGAAAGAAAATGCTGAAAATATACAAACTATTATCATTATTAAAGCAAGCTTGATCCCAAAGTCTCTACCTGAAATGTATTTTATTCTAGTTTTGTTTTTCTGAGCAGTTCTACCTCAATACACAACTCTACTTAAATAGATTTATAGCATTTAATATGAACAATTCAGAATTGTTTACTATGCTTTATTGATCTAAGTAAAAGACAAAAATCAATGTTTTTCTTAACAAGCAATGGAGCTGTTGTACAAAGAAAAAGATTGTTTCAGCTTGGATTCCTTGCCAAGCCAAGTAATTAAAACATATAAACAAATTGCTAAGAGTTTTTTATGGAACATAAATACTGATATTTTATGCCTTTGAAAAGGCTATCAAATATCAAGAGTTGGGCCAAAAGAAGAAATGTCATCTGGTGTCTCTAGTTTGGTTTATAAGTACCTTGTGATTAAATTTATCACCAAAAAAAAATCCATAAGCTTAGGACTTTTAGAAAATTCAAATTATGGGGTGACCATAAAGCATTTAGCATCACTTGTGAATCAGGATGCTTCTGCTCTAAAGAAAGAGCCTCATATTAAAAAAAAATGTCTCCATGTTTGGTACTGTTTCTTCCTTGTCATATTTTTCTTGGTGTAGCACAAGCCATCATCTGCCTAAAGAACAAAAAGCAGGAGGAGGAAATCTTAGAGTGCAAACTCTAAAACAAATGAGTGAACAAAGTTCCTACAACTTAAAATACTATTCATTTTCTTTGAGTTTCTTTCTAAATATTGGCCAGTATTAGGTAACATTATAAAACAAAACATGTAGTAAAAAGTATGGTTTCATTGCTTACTATACATTCTTGGAATCCTAGGCGGAAAGACAGTGGTTATTTTTTATATTTGAGTAAAGCACCGCTAGAAAACACTTATAGATTGGGACGATGATTTTGAAAATTCACTTTATTTCCATAGATATATGTTCCCAGTAGAGAAGTTTAGTTATTTCTTGACATAGTGAAATAATTTAGCTTTAAATTATTTTCCACTTTCATGTGGAGGTAGATGAATTTCGCTGTAGCAAAAGATGCTCTCTCTCATTCTCTATTCTTTAGATTACTATAATAAAACAACTCAAATGTATCCAAGAAAACAAAATACACTGTGAGAATCTGTAATAAAAATAGGAAGACTTTGGTTGAAACTTTGATTAAAATAGGGTTGACATGTAACTCTAGCAAGAATGCTATATTAGAAGCCATTTATCGGATAACACTGTTGCTTTCGTTGATAATTATAAATATGAGGGAGAGCTGTCACACGTGCACCTGTCAATCTCAATGCTCTATGATTGCTGCAAATGCTGAATTAAGTGAAGAATTGCTAATCTTTTGGGTTTAGTAGATAGATCATATGATTAAAATATAATGGAATTGATTTGACAGAGTCTAGGGAAAAGAATGCCACAGTAGTTAAGAGCTCAGGTTTTAAATCTGATAAAATTAGATTTAAATTCACTTTCTCACTTATAAGGTGAATCATTTTGAAAAATTCATTTGGTTCCTCTAAGCCTCAGTTTCTTAATTTATAAAAGATTATGATCGCCCTGGCCGGTTTGGCTCAGCGGTTAGAGCATTGGCCTGCGGTCCAGAGAGACCCGGGCTCGGTTCTCGCTAAGGGCATGTACCTCGGTTGCAGTTTGTCCCCGGCCCTGGTTGGTCGTGCGGGTGGCAGCCACTCGATGTGCCCCTTTCACGTCGATGTTTCTCTCTCTCTCTCTTCCTCTCTCTCCTTCCCACTCTATCTGAACAAAAAAATGAAAAAATGTCCTTGGGTGAGGATAAAAAAAAAAAAAAAAGATTATGATCACACTTAGAGATTTGTGAGATTAAATATCTCATATATAAACACTTAATGGCTTGCAGAAGTAAACCTCAATAAATTATATGTACATAAATAGTGTATGTAGTCAATGTATATTTATATATATTTATAGATGCATTCATATAACTAGATGGATTCAAAATAGTTTTCGCTCAGAGAATTTTCATTCAGAAATGCTATTATTTTACTAAATAGCTTATTCCGTTATAGAGACATACAATACTCAAAGTGAGAGAGCTATTTCTAAAAGAGTATATGTATATGTAAGAAAATCATCATCGATATTAGAATTCATCTTAAAGTTTTCAGAAAATCAATTACAATTGGTTAATTTAGGTTAAAATTAAGTTACCAGGTAAATAGATTGTAAAACTAATCTTTTACTTTTTTGCTTCTACCTTGCTGCATGTTTTTCATATGCTATTTTTATGTGACCCTGGGTCACTACAAACCATAGAAGTGCCTGCTAAACCACATGAAATTATTCATAGTATGGCTTTAAAAGGTGCTGGAATATTGCCTTAATCAGGCTCGCTCAGTAACCATAGCAGCTCACTGTACAGCTTTTAGATAAAATGAATTTTGCTCAATTGCTTCAAAATTTAGTTGATTTGAGAACCATGCCTCTCTAGATCACTGGTAATTTTCTAGAAATGGTCTCCGCAAATTTTCAAGTTCACAGGCTCACCATGCCTATAAATTACTTATGCTCTAAATCTAATTGAAATAAGTACCTGCTTTTCTCAATGAGCAATTTTATAAAGAAATGACTATTATATTGATGCAGATCAGTATAAAAATTGTTTTATGGCACTATGTAGTTTTAATTTCTTTTCTTAGAAACCTTAAGCTACAAATCAAATAAACAAACCAAACATCTGCATTTCACATAATAAAATTAGACACATACATGATATATTATCTAGAAGATCCATTGTTTTACTCTGTAATATGTTTTCAGAATAATTTCTATATAGCACTTATTTCCATATTTTATATTTTTCTACTCTGTGCACATTGGTAGTTTCCAGTTCTGGTGAGGAGATGTTTTACCTGACTAATAATCAGCAGAGTGTAAATTATTAACAAGAATATGCCACCAAAATTTGAAAATATCAAGTATTCTTGAAGATACATTGCTATAGGAACTTTCACACTATCCCCCCTTATTATTTTCTGAGACTCTTTTCATGGGCATAATTCTAAATATTCTAAGAACTGGAAATCTAGCATTTGGTATCAAAAGAAAACATTAAGCCTGAAAAGAAAAAACTTGCAAGATTGAAAGAGAAAACTGCAGAGAAAATAATTTTTTAACAGAATATGAGGAATGGAAAGCCCCTTCTTTATTGTACTGTGCAGACACTCATATTAATTAATAATTTATCAATAGATGAAACATGTATCTCTTATTCTTCAGATGTCGTTCTATTAAATTCATAGTGGGCATTACTATTTTAGTATCCAGGAAAGAACATTTGTCATGGGCCCTCATAGGACTCCAAACTATGCAAGGTTTTCTAAGTTTCCATTAAAGACAAACGTTACCATTCCCAGGGGCATTAAAGTTCCTGATACATGTTTTTATGCCTTAATTTCTTTAAAGGCCACCAGCCCATAAAAATATAGCCCAGCTTCAGTCTGGTATAATTTGGAGACTTAGGGTCTGGTTAGGGGGGATTAGATTTGAAAACTGTGGATAAGATCAATTAGTCACAAATGCACATGGAAATTCTTGCTAATAAGGTAACATATTACTTTTGCTGGTTGAAATGAAACCTATCTGTGCCCTAGCCAGGTGGCTCAGATAGTTGGAACGTCATCCATACACCAAATATTTTATGGGTTTGATTCCCGGTCAGGGCACACACCTAGGTTGCGGGTTCCATCCCTGCAACCTAGGTATATATATATACCTTTCTTCCTTTCCCTCTCTCTAAAATTAGTAAAAACATATCCTTAGGTGAGGAGTAAAAATTAAATCTACTTGTGCAATTGTGTCAAGTACTTGTTCTAAAGTCACCATCCCCCTGACTTTTTAATTAACTTGCCTTATTTTTACTGACTTATCCTAAATGCTAGCTAGGATTTTGGTTTTTCCAGCAAAGCCAGAAACCCCACATGGTGGGACCACTGTGATTCTTTATGTCAAGGATGTGTGGATCTTTCCCACAAGGAAGGTCAAGAGATAACTCATAGCTGGGTGCCATAATCCATAATCTAAGAGTCAGACAAATTACCTATAAATCATGGATAAACCCAGGTTCTACAAATAAATAAATAAACCATTTTAGATCATCATAATTTATATGTAATACATAATATCTTTGTACCTCACAAAAGTTGGATTTTTAGTACAGCTTAGATTTTGTTTATGCTGTGTGTGCTCTCAGAAGCACAGTAAAATCTTGATGTAGTAAAATAATTTTAACCAACTAGTGTGAAGTCAGAAATATCACTTTTTGCATAATATTACTTTTGCATAAAATATAAAAGTATACTTTCAGCTCTAGCTGTCTCACTGCCACACCTGTCATACCAGGAACTGTCACCTGCATTGAAGATATTCCTTCTCAGTACAATTTGGTAATAAGAGCAAACCAACATTTAGGTATATTTTCTTTTTATTTGTGTGTTGATAATAGAGAGGAGTAATGAATTAACATGACATCTTTGGGCTCTTTTAGTCAATATTACAGTAACAATAACTAGTCAATGTCTATCATTTTTAGTGGAGCGTTATTCCTCATTAGTATTCTGAACCAATAGCCCAGAACAGATGTTTCAGCTCAAACAGTGCACCAACCAGCACTTCCCGAGACGCTTGTTCGCTGGTATAACTTGATGGCAGCCATTAAGCTGGTTTTCCTCAGTGGAGAAGAGAAGATTAACACTCTTGCTCAGTCGCTGCATTGTTTCAAGTAAGGAGACTTTTATAATGAGAAAGTCAGCTCTCTGCTGTGACTAGATAGGTGATTTCCAACCGGTGCACTGCAAGAACTTTTAAAACATGCAATACCTGACTACTTAGTCAGGGCCACTGACCTCTTTTCCCTTAGATTGTTAAATTTTAAAAATGACAACAGCCAACACAGTAGCCATTCAGTGTGAATGCTCTGTCTTGAACCATAAATATGTAGGTCACAAAATAGAGTTGCATCTTATTGGTCATGTCACATAATAAGGTTGCATCTGATTGGTTAGTTATTGGTACTAGAAATCCTTATATATAGGCATCCGGGTTTTTTTAAAGTCTCTTTGGAGCAAAAAGGGTAAGTAATTACTATTATCTTTTGTAAATCAATAAAAATTATACCTATTTTTTGGTCAGATTGGCAAAAATATAATACATTTTTTTTGGTGTGCTGCAGAATTTTAGTAATTAGTTTATGTGTGCCATGAGATGAAAAAGGTTGAAAATTGCTGGACTAGAGAATGAGGTACATACGACCTATGCTTAGTGTATGGAGGGTGAGAGGGAAGAGAGAAAGAAAAGAAATTATAGTCTCTTGTTGACAAACACACAGGAATCCTGTCCTGTTGGAGACATTGCTAACCACGCTCTACAGGACAGAACTCATTTAGAGCATCTTTGAATAATGGGGGAATGCATCTGTAACACAGAGTTTAATTTTACTAGTCAACAGGGAAAGGTGAAATTAGAAGGTCTACCAGCTGCTACCAGGGTTTTCTTTACCACCAGAGTGAAATTCAAGGGAGAAGAGGGTTGCTGGTCATGTGTCTAAGGAGAAAAATAGAAACTAATATTAGGAAGTTCTTTAATGGGTTCAGTTGACATGTATTGGTATTTGGAGACAGAGATCCAAGATGGTAGATCTTGGCACTTGACAAGTCATTATTGGAAAGCAAACCATAATAAGGCTTTTCCAATGGAGTTTTAGCTGTGTTTTCAACTGAAAGTCTTTGTTGTGAACCCAGTTACCAGACATTGACTTGACAATGTTTGTCCAAGTTTTGTGAAAGGACATCTGTTGACTCACCCTGGTACTTTGGAAAAACAATCACATAATGGCAGTGATTCCCAAACTTATGTCACTACATGCAGAAAAAGTGACAATGCTTGTGTGATGCCCTGGGATTTAGACAGGCTGCCCAGGCCCAACCTGAGTGGTAGGTGTACCTGGAAGCCTTGGGCTCTGCCTGGCCACTCTGACATAGCTTTATAACATGTGTCTCATCATACCTGGGAAAATCTGATCTACCAAATGAATATTCCAGCCCACTTATGAACAGTTTACATGCATTAAAGAGACTCCAAAGCTCTGCTTTTTCTGCAGCTCTCGTATTTATAAGGGCTATACGCAGAACATCTGGCCACTTAAGAACCGTTTCTACATAGAATTTAAACATGTTTGGGGATTTCTGATTTGACATTTCAGATGCTGTAGGCAGTGACAGTGCTAATGAATTCGAGGGAGATTATAACCTACTGTGCCATCAGAACTGTAAAGTGTGAGCCCGTATTGTTAAGTGTTCATTCCTCAAATCCAAATATTTTGTTAAGAATCCTGCCGACAGTCACTGTGTCTGTTTTTTGTTCATGGTTATGCTTTTTCCATTCTGAACAGCATAAGAACTCTCAAGAATCGCAAAAAAAAAAAAAAAAAAAAATGTTCAGGTAAGTAATGGACCCTGAGTGTATTTACAAATAGTCTCCAAAGGATGAATAGGAAGGGAAATATGCCACTTTCTTTGTCTTGGGAACCCCCCCTAACGCACAGTCTGTGTAATTGACATAAAAACATTCCTATGGAGTCTTGCCGGAGAAACTCTGGGACGCATCAATCATGTTCAGCTCTTCCAATTATGAGCTCTTCCTAGCACGTGCGGAGGCAAGAAAGAGTTACACCGTGGAAATGGGGAATGAATACTTTGGTGTCTTGAGCAACTATCTGGGGAGCACCAGAGATAACCTGTGTAAAACAAAGGTACTGACTGCCTTCAAGTTTCTTTGCCTTTCTTTCCTCCTTCTTTTTATTTGTTTTTAATTGAGCTAGAGAAGGGCGCTACCTGAAAAAGGTACCCAGGGAGAGCGCTCTGCAGATAAAGGAGACTGGAAGTAGCCTGAGAATGAGGAATGACCGCAGCCTTGGCTGTGTTATTAGGCAGAAAACAATATTTTTTAAGAGCCTGAGTAGAAAGTAACATAAGTACCATTAACAATGTAGCTTCTCCAGAAGTAAGAAACACTCATTACCTTCACAATTTTTCTCAGCCAAGGAGTACCCACGGGCCCCGTGAAAGAGACGATAAATGATGTTTTCGTATTTGAGCGTGCACGCTCCAGGAGCGCGGGCAGCCCTGCCGCCTGGGCCAACAGAGGCCGGGGAACCAGCTGGGCCCAGAACACGCTGCAGACCAGGGACCACCTTTATGGACTCGCCCACCGACCACTCTTTTAGCTTTTTTCTCTAGCATAGATAGGCCTTGCTAACTTATATACAAATTGATTTATACCTATGTACAGTTATAGAGAAACATTTAAATATTATTTATAGATGTAAAATGTAAAGATAAGCAGCATATCAAAAGATATGCATATCAAAAGTCCATAATACATCCATTGAGGTGACTGTTTTCAATGTCATAAAAAATTGTAAGAAAATATAGATACATAGATAAATATGCAGGGATTGTACTTTTCTTTCCTTTGAACTTTAATTTGCTTATAAGACTTTTTATGCATAACCATTACCAACACTTTACCTCAGGTGTTAACAAATACCTTATTGTATTTGTTCAAACTCCTTAAGCAGTTAGAGATTTAAGCGTATATATTGATATAAATATAACATATTTATGTAAATATGTATTTAAACCCATGGTTTATTATTAATGAATAATGTCTTATTATTAATAAAATATTAGCTTATTATTTTATATAACATATATCAATTTTATGTCAGTAATCTATTTCTGAAAACAGACTTCTGCATGAGAGTGTAATTAGGGAGGCTATTTCCCATTGTTTTCAAGGAAAATAATTACAGTTCGTTTACATGTCAACACTCATCATTTTATCATTTTCTTAAAATGTAATCAAAATGCAGAACTATAATTTTATGTGTTACAAACTACTATACCAAGTATAAAACGTCTAAAACATTACTTCCTGATCACCAAAAACTTATTCGTCACCCACCAGCTGTAGTGACCCAGCGACAGGCATCCGCACAGAGCTAGCAGCGCTTGGGTGTGGGACTCCTTTGGCTTGTTTTAGGGAGCGGTGGGAACCACCCCATGTGATTCTGGCATTTTTCCAACTGTATCTGAAATAGTGCTGACAGAGTTTTCCCACTGGAGACTTATATTCTGAGAAATTAATAACAAATTTTCCTAGGTAATCGTTAACTGAAAACTTGTGATGATAAGTCAGATACATACCATGCAGTTTTTATCTTAACCACTGACAAGCACAATTTGTCATTTTCTACAACTATTTGTACTAACCAGTCTTCTTTATCTTAGCTCTGATTTTGTCATTTCACTTATTTTATTTTTTCTATAGAAACACACCAGGATTAGACCCATCAGTTTTCTCTCATTTCATCTTCAATAGTCTTTTTTTAATAGTTTTTCTTAGTTTCATACCATGTATGAAAGAAGGAGAAAAAAAAAAAAAGATTTTATGCCATCAAAAATGGTAACATTTGGTAATTTCATGATGTTCCACAGTGAAAGTATATATTATTATGTACTTAAAGGGTTTGAATTCATTAGAATTTGCAGTTTAATCATAATTACATAATTAAATTATATTTAAAATAAGATCATCTGTGATACCTGCACGGTTTTTTATCAAGTCCCCATTCTGCATTCTTTTGTGTATGATGGAAACAAACAAAGGCAATCTGGAGCAGTAAAACATGATTCTGCTGACCCTGCAATATGTTTGGGCAACAAAGAACTTGAAGGAAGAGGCTAAATGTTTACCAGTCACTCAGAATGAACAATAACTGTCAGGACAATTTCCCAAACCTTATCAAAGATCCAGACCACCTCAGTTCTTCTTTTTTTGTTTTAAAAAAAGATTATTTCAGAGCAGTTTTGGGTTCACAACAGAATCGAGAGGAAGACACAGAGATTTCCCTTGATCCCCCTGCTTCCACACAAGTCACTTACTGCATATAACTGTAAACATGTTTCTTGATCTCTGTTGATAACCCTACTTGTTATTATGTTGAGTCATCTATATTACAGGGTATTGGGAATTTTAAAAAGTTCCGACCATAATACATGACTAATACGGTAGCTACTGATGTTATAATGAAAATAATTCCTAACACCAATGCATTTCTATATTTGATTTGAGAGTAAAATAGCTTTACAGTCTCCTCACCAACAAGAAATAAAACACTTAGGGATTCTCAAATCAATAAAATTATGCCATAGAAAAGTTGATAAAGTTACATCATTAGGTAAAAATGCTAAAACAAAAAATCAAAAACTGCTGTTTTTTTCAATGTTCACTTTAATTAAGCAGTCATTTATTAAGTGTGTAATCATACCTAACTTAATGTTATGCTACCATGACTATAAAATAAGAAGATGGCAAATTCTTAACTCTGTTAATTATTCAGTTAATAGAAATGTAGTATTTGAGCATCACATCGATAGTTTTGCAGCAAACAGATTTACATCTAAAGCAAGAGGAAAGAATGTAAGTGAGTTTGAAAGCAAAAGCTAAACAAGACATTTCACAGTGCTTGGTTCAGAAAACATGTGCTCTGGAGAATCATTAGGATGAGAACCATTAAAACAATTGAGAAAATCTCATGATGGATTTGAGATGTATCTGAACTTGGAGAAGTGATAGGCTTAGGAACAGCAGAAAGGACATAATCAAAAGAACAAACAAAGCCACGAGAAAATCCAGAGATGAAAAAATGCACGTTGTGTATTGGGTGACAATACAGAACTAGACTGCTGCATAAGATACAGGCTTTCAAAAGCAGTGGCAGATGAGATAAATTTATACTATAATGAAAGATCACCTGTACTATGAATATGATTTTGACTTGATCTAAAGGGCAATGCAAATCTGAGTTGTTAAGCAAAGGCATATCAATTTCTGCACTCTACAGTAAGTTTGAGTCAAATATATAATAAACATAATTCACTATGTTTTATATTAGATAATATGCTGACATATTGTTTACCTAAGATTCAATATATAATCATAAAGATAAGGGGAATCTCTGCATTCCTACTACATTACTCTCTACTAGGTGACTGTCTAAGGACAGTTGGGACAATAGCTTAGTCACCTGTACTTCTGCCTCACTAAAATAATAGTCTGTGAAAACTGTCTAAAAATCTATCATAAAAATTTGCCCATTTTCCTAAGCGTACTCATATTAATCTGAAATCAGTGCGTATCATTTACTTTTGTGGGTTTTATTATGAAAACCTATGGTAACAGGCTATTTATAATAAAAAGCCTATATTACCATTTTATTAAAGTCCATGGTGACATGTGTTGGCTGATTTAGCTTAGTACAGTAAAGATTAATTTATCTAAGTCAGTAATCTCCCCAGGAGCACAGATATTGATGAATGACTTACCAGGCAAGGAACTTTTCCTTGAGCTTTCACATCTTATCATCTCTGAAGTTATTACACACTAATTAGAATCCCATCTTTCCTTTTGTATTGTGTTAACTGAAGATCAATTTGCTAATCACTGAGTAACTTGGGAGCATGACAAGGATCATACAGATCATCTCTGCCTTTTGCTCATCAGACTCGGCTGGTATCTTGGAGGTTGTCAGGACGCCTGCATTGGGAGGCAAGGTTAATGGAGTAGTCTTTTTCAGGATGGAAGAACTGCCTGCAGGAACAACATAGTAATGAGCATCTTATGATACCACAGGCAGTGGTTTCTTGAGAAGCAGCATCAGCTTCTGTAGCTTGCTTTTGAATTTTTTCCCCCATAAGATGCTTCTGTATAGCTGGTGCCAGAAGTCACAAGTCTTTTACTTTCTATTAAGTGTCATGAAAAAAACTTTTTTTTCTATGCAGATTTAGGAAAAGAAAAACAAAACGATATGTGTTTTTACTCTAAAAGCCAATTTATCTTTCCTTGGAAAAATTGCAACAATTGTTTGAAGATTCCCAAAGTATTTCCAAATGCATGAGTTACAGCAAAAAAGTAAATGTCTCAATGAAGTATCCATGTGAACTAACTTTATTTCCATTCATAAAAACAAAATTTTCAATGAGTATATATTTGTTTATTGATTATGTTACTATTTCAAACCATATGGCCAAGTTGATCTTGGTGATGCATCCACCAATGTCATTAAATTATTAAGTCAAATGTATTATCAAATTATTTCTTTTTAAAATTGTTGTACTCTACATTTATTTCTTTTGATTAAATTGATTGGGGTGACATTGGTTAATCTGATCATATAGGTTTCAGGTGTGGGTTTCTATGTTACAAGGTCTGTATATTGCACTGTGTGCCCACTACCCAAAGTCAAATCATCTTCTGTCACCATATGAGGTCCCCTTCACACCCCTCACCCCTGCCCCCTTCCCTCTGGCAACCACCACACTGCTGTTTGTGTTCACGAGTTTATTTATGTCTAATATGTGTGAGAAAAATAAGGCACAGAAGTTCTGTGCATTATCAGTATACCCCTCTTCTGTAAGTGAGAATTGAAGCACAGAGCATTTGTTCTATGCCTATTGAACACTAAGTAGACTTAATAAAAACAATTTATTTAAAAAATAATTCTGACTTGGACTTTTTCTTATGAAATATTCATGGTATTTCAGTGTACTATTTGCTAAAATTATTTTAGTTTAAGTCTCCCAAGATTGGTATAGTTGTATTTCCTGAATGTATTATATCAGAATTTATTTTTTTTATTTTTGAGAAACAGTTCATGGAAATAAAGTTATAGAGAAAAAATTGGGATTTAAGTGAATGTTGATAATTTAGTATGATTAAACTACTACTGAAAGTGGTAAGAAATATGTGGGTTTAAAAGATGATCATAGTCTTAGGTAATGAGTCTGGAAAGACTGACTCAGTCCTTTACTGAGAGCATTAATTTTGAGAATTTAAAAAATAAAGCAAATGTGTGAGGTGATGGATGACTTAATTAACTCAATGGCGAGACTCCTTTCACAACATGTATGTATATTGAATCACCATGTTGCACACTTTGAATTTATTACAATTTTATTTGCAAAGGAGAGAGATTAAAAAATGGGCAAACATAAGATGCCTTGCCTGCTGTCTCTTTTCTTAATGATGCAGGATCTTTATTACTAAGTGTGGCATGAGTGGGTGGAATTTGGGAGTGTATTAGTCAGAGTTCTCCAGTGAAACAGAGCCACAGAATAGATAGATACAAAAGAATAGAGATCAAGATAGAGATATAGAAAGAGATTTATTGGCTCACACAATTATGAAAGCTGAGAATGCCCATGATCTGCCCCCTTTGAACTAAAAATAACTAGGAAAGCTGTTGGTGCAAAAAAGTTTATTCAAGTCTATAGACCCGAGAACCAGGAACACCTATGTTTGAAGGCAGGAGAAAAGGAATGTCTCAGCCCAAACAGAAAGCAAATTCACCCTTCCTCTGCCATTTTGTTCTATTCAGGCCCTCAGTGGATGGGATGATGCCCACCTGCATTGGCAAGGGGGATCTTCTTCACTCAGTCTTCCTATGCATGCTAATCTCTTGCAGACGAAGCCAGAAATAATGTTTTACCAGCTATCTGGGAACCTCGTAGCATAGTCAAGTTGACATGTCAAATTAACAATAACAGGGAGAGACTGGGAACATAATATAATCATCAGCAGAGGCTGGTTTATATACATTTTTTGGAACCTTTCTACTCTGGGCCAAACTCTACATTGTTTTCTACACAACATTATATATACTATATCTCTTTAGGTCGCTCTACCCATTTTCTCTGCTTTATTTTTCTATTAGTTTATATCACCCCCTGACATATTATTATAAATGTGTCCTTACCTGTTTTGCTATTTTTTTAACCCTCATCCAAGGATATTTCCCCATTTATCTTCAGATAGAGATAGAGAGAGAGAGAGAGAGAGAGAAATATTGATATGAGAGAGACACATCTACTGGTTGCCTCCTGCACGATCCTGACCAGGGCCAGGGACTGAACCGCAACTGAGGTACGTGCCCTTGACCGGAATAGAACTGGTGACTCTTTGGTCCGCAGGCCCACACTAACCGCTGTGCCAAAGCGGTCAGGGCTTGTTATGTTTTTTCCCTCCCTCAAACTCATATTAGATGTAAAATTCATAAAAATCAGGTGTTTACTTTGTTGTTCACTGCAGTATCTCAAGAACCCCAAAATTGTGCATGGCATACAGCTGGAGCTCAGAAAATACTTGTTGAATAAGCAAATGTTCATTTATTGAATAAATCAGTGAATTATCTAACACTATCGTTTATATAACCATTCCCTCATCATTGGAAATTTAGTTGCCAGATTTTTTTTTTTTTGGTAGTAAAGGAATATTTTTTTAAATATATTAGTCCTGTTCTGCTTTTTCTGTGCACACACTAAATGGAAAAGCTAACAAATAAAGAATTCAAATGATTCAGTACAGTTACACACCAGCTATTAGTGGAAAGTGTAACAAAACTGAAATCTGCAGCATCAAATTCTATGCAGATTGCCTAGGTGTTTGGCAAGCTTCCGTCTTACCATCTACACACCGGGTGGAGCCCAGAGCAAGATAGAATTTACTTGTGGCAGCTCAAGTCTGGATTTTCTGAAGGCATACACTCTTCTGCTCTCGCTCTTATGTGCAGAAGATACAAGTAAATAAAACATTATTGCTGCCTCACAACCTAGGTCATCCAACACATCCTGCATGGAATCCTGAAGACAAGGAGAAACAGGACAATTCCCCTTATTTCAATGTTCATTGGGCATACTGGGCAATCGTGATCATAAAGAAAGCATGCCTGATTCAGAATGAAACAGAGCATACACACTGTCCCAAGTGGACACTGGGTTTTTGCAACATGAACTGAGCATAAAAGGCCATATAAAAATAGAAGAATTGAAAGCCTTGCAGAAGCAAACTAATTTCAGGACACATCTTCCAAAGCTATTGGTTTCACTGGCCATATGTGCTATAGATCCACAAGGTCTCTCTATGGGTACTTTATTCCAGCAGAGAGGAAGACAACAGGTTGTGTCCAATAGCGTTTACAAACTAGTTGGGAAAGGCATGGTTGTGAGATCAGACGAATTAAGTGGGTGGGCAAAGACAACAATCCTTCAATTAGGACTCCTAAAAGAGTGATTTCCCTCCAAACTCCCTTTGTCTGGGAAGAACTGCAAAGCTGTGCTCCTACTTAACTATTGTTGCAGCCTTTGCCTCTGCTTCCAGACTTGGCAGAGCCTCTGCTGGTTTCCAGTGTGATGCTGCCAAGGCTGCTCTATTCCTTTTATTGTATGTTGGCTCACTGAATACTATCCTGGCAATAGCCCAGATGCACACATATGCCCTGCCACAGTGGTGCCAAGTTCCCTCCTAAATGCCTATCCGTTGTGTCTTTACTTGTTATAGTGCATGCAACTGAATTTTAAGGTCCACTTCCAAAACACCCAATTTTAATCTAAAGGGCTGAGTCACTTAATTGCATGATGAAGATCCTCCCTCCCCTTAACTTTTTGCTTCCAGTGGTTTTATTTCTAGTGCTATGTTCTCTCTATATAGATATGCATTTAGAAGTTGCCAGATAAATGTCATCAAAAATTTTACAATGGTAGTTAGACCACAGTATTAGATGGCTTTGAGAAGCAAAGGCTAATTCCATTTTATATAATTTATGCATGGCTCCACAAATATTTTTATCTCACGTTAGGCATCCCCTTGTTTCAAGGGAAATGGTTTAATGTAGTCATAAAGGGCCTTCACCTTCACAGTGGCCGGATTATTGTCACCCTGTGTGAGCTTTGTTCCAGACCCGCATCCCACTGCAGAATTTCTGCAAATAACTCTGTTATTTGTTCTCTCTATATGCATAACTGTTACCAAAAGGGGACCTGGCCCTGAACAAGATTGTGTAGGGCCAGTAGGTAGTGTGTGGATTCTTGATTTGATGCATGAAGTCACAACAGGAGTCCAGGTGAATGTCAGAGGACGTTTATTAAAGCTGGGGACAGTGAAACAGGAAGAGCTGGGGAAATGAGCCTAAGCTGGGCTGCTTTGGCTCACTAAGAGGGCAGAGAAAAGGAAGCCTTGGGGCAGGTTCAGTGGGTTTTTCTGGGACAAACTGCTGCTGCCCATTGCTGCTCTGGTTGCAAGCCTTGTGGGGTCCCTTAGAGTTTAGGAGATACATGCCTATGGGGGAAGAAGGGGATGGGGAGGTGTGGGCGTGCTCCTTGGAAAGAGTGCATGGGCTGAGTCCTTTGCCTTGAGGCTTTTATCTCTCTCTTGCAGGTGGGAATCTTAGGGGAGGTCTCAGGGAAGGATTTCAACAGAATGTTCACTAGTTTCCCAGGTGTGCACCTCTAGGGTCATGGTCCTCACTGATTGGTTAGTGTCAGGGCAGGGGGTTGTTAGCCATTGCAGCTGGCCCTGGTGTCACACACCTTGTTTTGTTGCTTTTCGGGGTCTGAAGCTAAAACACAACTGAGGCCTAGATGTTATCTCTAGGTAAGTGACCTATGTCTGCTGTAAATTGCTGTCAGTTTGTTCAGTTACCTGTCTCAGTTTCCCTCTTCCACTTGTCCTGGCTTACCTGGCTGTCTCATGACCTTCTAAGATATTGAATCAGTTGTGATGTGTCCCAAGCTCTTTGTACTATTAATAAATTCCTTGTCTTTGTGATTGTGATTATTTCAAATATAAACTAAAACACCTTCCATCTACATCTACAGAATCAACAATTCACTCTCCAAAATTCTCTCATGCTTTCATAACTGTTAGCAAAGAGATTTGAGTTAAAGTTGGAAACCAAGGAGAGCTCGTAACTTTCTATCTAGTGCCAAATTAACACAGCTTCCTAAACTTTTTATTAGCTCTTTTTCTTCATCATTTAAATCACATTCAAAACTTATTTCCAACAAAACACTTTCAAAATTAATCTCACTATAGATTTTGAAGAATATTCTTTCCTTCTGGTTTTGCTTTCTGTCACAAGCTAATTTTGATATAATTTTATAAGGATATTATTTTTCTTGATCAGATAATGTGGACTGTATTTTAAAGCTTCTTCACAAATCATAAAAAATATAGAGTGGTAGGTAAAAAACAAACATTTAAAAATATAAAACTAGATTCCAAAATGGCAGTGGAGTGAATGGAAGCTACACAGACCATCTCCCAGGACCAAACTGGAAATACAACTAAAATAAAGACAAATTGTCGGGAAAAAGCAACAGAGAAGCAACTTGCAAGGACCATACAACCAGGGACACTGAATCGATCCTGGTAGGAGTGCAGAGGCACGAGAGCGGGGCTGGGAGCCCACAGAGAGCAGCGTTCTTAGCTGTGAGCACCGCCCTCAGGGTTAAACCCAAGCTGGCTCCACAGCGCAGAGGGCCTGGACAGAGTGCTAAAATAGCCACAACCACTCACCTTGGGCTCCAGCAGAAGGAGGGCAGACTGGACTGGAACTGTGTGGGGACACTCGGGATTTTCAGGGCGCTCAGAGCTTTTGCTGAGTTGCAGTCATGCAGGACGGTGGCCATCTTACTCCTCCCCATGGCTCTGGAGAGAGGCAGCAGCCCCTCCCTCAGAGATTCAGCCACACCCAGGTGGGCCATTGAAATGCAAATTGAGGCTCATTAACAACCAGCATCTGCCCCACCCTCTGGAAATTTCTTACGCTAAACACCTGAGGGAGTTTTTCATTCAACTGAGAACCCAAGGCTCTTCAAGTAACCACGACTAATAGTCTCTAGGCAAAAAGCCAGAGGATAACTTAACCTTTTCTGGGCTTGCATATCTACCCAGGAAAGTAAGACTCAACAGTGGTGTTTAACATGGTCCTTCCACGCTCATCCAAAGCCAGTACAGGGAGCCACAAAGAGCAGAACACCTATATCCACAGGGAAAATTTCGCAGGCTCCAAAACCCACTGAGATAGCCAAAATGGTGAAACAAAGAAACAAATCCCAAATGAAAGAAGAAGAGACCTCTACCGAAGATGAGATAAATGAAATGCAGTTAAGCAAGTTAACAGAACTAGAATTCAGAGACAAAATCTTGAGGAAGCTCAACAGCATAAGTAAGGACATCAACACCATGAGTAAAGACATAGAAACACTGAAAATCAACCAATTGGAAATGAAGAAGCATCAAGGAGAAATGAAGACTGACATAGCAGAAATGAAGAACGCATTGGAAGGACTAAACAGCAGAGGACTGGATCAGTGAATTAAAAGACAGGGTAGAAAAATATCAACCAATCAGAAAACCAAAAGGAAAAAACAATGAAAAAACAGGAAGACAGCTTAAGAGAACTGTGGGACAACTGGAAATATAATAATATTCACAACATAGGAGTCCCCGAAGAAGAGGAAAATGAGCAAGGGTTAGAGAATATATTTGAAGAAATAGTAACAGAAAACTTCCCTAATTTGGTGAAGAAAGAAGGCATTCAAGTTCAAGAAGCACAGAGAGCCCCAAGTAAGAAGAACCCAAACAGGCCCACACCAAGACACATAGTAATTAAAATGCCAAAAATTAAAGACAAAGAGAGAATCCTAAAGGCAGCAAGAAATAAGCAACAGGTTACCTACAAAGGAACCCCCATAAGGCTATCAGCTGACTTCTCAACAGAAACACTACAGGCCAGAAAAGAATGGCATGAAAAAATCAAGGTCATGAAAAACAAGGATCTGAATCCAAGACTACTCTATCCAGCAAGGCTATCATTCAAAATAGAAGGTCAAATAAAGAGCTTCCCAGACAAAAAAAAAAAAAAAAAAGGCTAAGGGAATACATTAGCACCAAACCAGCACTGCAAGAAATGTTAGAAGGACTGCTGTAATTAGTAGAAGAAATAGGAAGGAAAGTAGAACCATACTAAACAAAAATGTCAATAAATAAGTACATATCAATAATCACATTAAATGTAAATGGATTGAATGCTCCGATAAAAAGACACAGAGTAGCGGATTGGATAAGAAAGCATGACCCATATATATGTTGTTTACAAGAGACCCACCTCGCAACAAAAGACTCACATAGGTTGAAAGTGAAGGGATGGAAAACATTCTTCCAAACAAACAGAGAGGAAAAAAAAGCTGGGGTAGCAATACTCATATCTGATAAAATAGATTTCAAAATGAAGGCCATAACAAAGACAAAGAAGGTCACTACATAATATTGAAAGGATCTATGCAACAGGAAGATGTAACCTTGGTAAACATATATGGACCCAATATAGGAGCACCAAAATATATTAAAAATCTTCTAGAGGACTTCAAAGGAGAAATCAACAGCAATACAATCATAGCAGGGGGCTTCAACACCCCGCTGACATCACTGGATAGATCCTCTAGACAAAAAATTAACAAGGAAACAGAGACTCTAAATGAAGCACTAGACCAAATGGATTTAATAGATATTTACAGAGAATTACACCCCAAAACTACAGAATTCACATTCTACTCAAGTGCACATGGGACATTCTCAAAGATAGACCACATGTTAGGACACAAACTAAGTCTCTACAAGTTCAAGAAGATTGAAATCACATCAACCATCTTCTCAGATCACAATGGCATGAAACTAGAAATCATTTGCAACAAGAACATGCAAAGACATTTGAACACATGGAAGCTAAACAGCATGTTATTAAACAATGAATGGGTTACTGAGGAGATCAAGGAAGAAATTAAAAACTTCCTGGAAACCAATGAAAAGGAACACACAACACAAAATCTATGGGATGCAGCGAAAGCAGTTCTGAGAGGGAAGTTCATAGCACTACAGGCCTACCTCAAGAAACAAGAAAAATTTCTAATAGACTTTCTAACCTCACAACTTAAAGAACTAGAAAGCAAACAAAAAGAAAACCCCAGAGCAAGTAGAAGGAAGGAAATAGTAAAGATCAGAGCAGAAATAAATGACATAGAGACCAGAAAAACAATTCAAAGGATCAATGAAACAAAGAGCTGGTTTTTTGAAAAGATAAACAAGAATGATGGACCCTTAGCTAGATTTACCAAGAAACAAAGAGGGAGAACCCAAATACACAAAATCAGAAATGAAAGAGGAGAAGTAACAACTGACACCACAGAAATACAAAGGATCGTTAACAAATACTATGAACATTTATATGGCAACAAATTCGACAATCTAAGCGAAATGGACATGTTTCTAGAAACACACAGTCTCACAAAACTGGACCAGGAAGAGATAGAAAACTTGAACAGACCAATAACAACTAAGGAAATTGAAGATGTAATCAAGACTCTCCCAGCAAACAAAAGCCCAGGCCCGGATGGCTTCACTGGGGAGTTTTACTGAACATTCAGAGAAGAATGTTCTCCTCAAACTATTTTAAAAAATTCAAGAAGAAGGAAGACTTCCAAACTCGTTTTATGAGGCCAGCATAATTCTAATTCCAAAACCAGAAAAAGACACTACAAAGAAAGAAAACTACAGGCCAATATCCCTGATGAACATAGATGCCAAAATTCTGAACAAAATACTAGCAAATCGGATCCAGCAATACATCAGAAAAATTATTCACCATGACCAAGTGGGATTCATCCCAGGGATGCAAGTCTGATTCAATATTCGCAAATGAATAAATGTGATACACCACATAAACAAAATGAAAGATAAAAACCACGTGTTCATATCAATAGACGCTGAAAAAGCATTCGACAAAATCCAGCACCCATTTCTGATAAAAACGCTCAGCAATTTGGGAATAGAGGGATCATATCTTGATATAATAAAGGCCATATATGAAAGACCTACAGCCAACATCATACTCAATGGGCAAAAACTAAAACCATTTCCCTTAAGAACAGGAACAAGACAGGGAGGCCCACTTTTGCCACTCTTATTTAACATAGTACTGGAAGTCTTAGCCACAGCAATCAGACATGAAGAAAAAATAAAAGGAATCCAAATTGGAAAGGAGGAAGTGAAACTGTCATTATTTGCAGAGGACATGATATTATATATAGAAAACCCTAAAGACTCCATCAAAAATCTACTAGACTTAATAAATGAATTTGGCAAAATAGCAGGATACAAAATTAATGTCAAGAAATTGATGGCATTCTTATACACCAATGATGAACTCACAGAAAGAGAAACTAAAAAAACAATCCCATTTACCATCATGGCAAAAAAATCAAGATATCTAGGAATAAACTTAACCAAAAATGTAAAGGACCTATTTGCAGAAAACTACAGGACATTGCAAAAAGAAATAGAGGAAGATATAAAAAAGTGGAAGCACATACCTTGTTCATGGATTGGAAGAATTAACATCATTAAAATGTCCATATTACCCAAAGTAATCTATAGATTCAATGCAATCCCCATCAAAATACCAACGACATATTTCACAGAACTAGAACAAATGTTTCAGAAGTTCATATGGAACCAAAAAAGACCCCAAATAGCTACAGCAATCTTGAAAAAGAAGGACAAAGTAGGTGGGATCACAATACCGGATATCAGGTTGTACTACCAAGCTACTGCAATCAAAACAGCTTGGTACTGGCACAAAAACAGGCATATAGACCAGTGGAACAGAACAGAGAACCTGGAAATTGACCCAAGACAATATGCTCAATTAATATTTGACAAAGGTGGAAAGAGCATACAGTGGAGTCAAGACAGCTTCTTTAATAAATGGTGTTGGGAAAATTGGACAGCTACATGGGAAAAAAAATGAAGCTAGACCACCAACTTACACCATACACACGAATAAACTCAAAATGGATAAAAGACTTAAATATGACTCGTGAATTCATAAAAATCCTAGAAGAAAATGCAGGCAACAAAATTTCAGACATCATACGCTGCAGAATTTTCACTGATACATCATCTAAGGCAACAGAAACAAAGGAAAAAATGAACACATGGGACTACATCAAACTCAAAATCTTCTGCACAGCAAAAGAAACAACGATCAAAGTGGAAAGGGAAACCACTATATGGGAGAGCATAATTGCCAATGATACATCAGAGAAGGTGTTAATTTCCAAAATATATAGAGTACTCACACAACTCAACAAAAGGAAGACAAAGAATCCAATTAAAAATGGTCAGAGGACCTAAATAGACACCTCTCCAAACAGGACATACAAATAGCCAAGACATATGAAAAAATGCTCAACATCACTAATCATCAGAGAGATGCAAATTAAAACAACAATGAGGTATCACTTCACACCTGTCAGAATGGCTGCCATCAAAAAGTCATCAAACAACAAGTGCTGGCGAGGGTGCAGAGAAAAAGGGACTCTAGCACACTGCTGGTGGGAATGCAGACTGGTGCAGCCACTATGGAAAACACTATGGTGTTACCTCAAAAAATTAAAAATTGAACTGCCATTTGACCCAGTGATTTCACTTCTAGGGATATATCCTAAGAAGCCTGAAACACCAATCAGAAAGAAAATATGTACCCTTATGTTCATAGCAGCGCTATTTATAATAGCTAAGATCTGGAAACAGCCCAATTGTCCATCAGTAGATGAAATGGATAAAAAAGCTGTGGTACATATACACAATGGAGTACTGTGCAGCTGTAAGAAAAAATGATCTCTTATCCTTTGAGACAACATGGAGGGACCTGGAAAGTATTATGCTAAGCGAAACAAGCCAAGCAGAGAAAGACAGATATCACATGATCTCACTTATTTGTGGAATATAATGAACTAAACAAACTGATTAACAAAGTAGACTAACAGTCCTCAGAAAGGGTGAGGGGGAGGGAGGGGATAAACCACAGAACTTATATGCATGTATGCATAACCGATGGACATAGACAACAAAGCTGAGGACAGGGTGAGAGGGGATGGGGAGGAGGGAGTCAATGGGGGGAAAAAGGAGAAATATCTGTAACAAAAATAAATTAATAAAAAGAAAGAAAAAATAACTTTGATGTCAAGACTTGAATTTGTCGATTAACTTGTGTTCCTCTTTTCTACTTTAGTGAAAGCCTGTGTGTGTGTGTGTGTGTGTGTGTGTGTGTGTGTGTATAGATGAAGGTGAAAAAGCAAAGTTAACGTATTCACGAAAATAGTACAAACTGGTGAACAAGAAATAATATTAAGTAAATTCTGGCTTCTATGTTTTAATGCTACATTTAAAACACAGTCACCAATGATTTGAAAACTGGAACCTCTTATGAGCACCTGTACTGTAGGAATCAGAAACCCAGCAGTGTAAGAAAGCCTGGGGAAACCTTCATCACACCTTCTTTTGTACTTATGCTTCCTGAGGATATCACAAAATCTCATCTCTTATGCTCCATTTTCTCTGTAATAATAAATGTTGTGATTCCTAGCAATCTGAAAATGATAAAAGATTCTTCAGATTTGTATCATACTTCCCGCAACCCCCATGCACCCCACTCTTATAGACTCTTATACCAAAAAAAAAAAAAAAAAGTTTATATTCTGAGTTCAAAAAACATTGTTCTTGTTCTCCATTTCAACTTTCCCAAATTTGACATGTTTCTAAATTATTCATATTTTAATTAGGAAACTCTGTCAGATCACTAAAAAGCTCTCACCCTTATTTAGGAGTACTCGGGTTGTAGAGAGTCATGTTAATGATGAAGCGTCTTATTAAACTGGTTTCTAATCTCACGAGGTGGCAGATGGTGATCTTGTCAAAGCAGGAGGGTCACATTGTCACAGTGGTGCCTCTGAATTACTCTCCACTCCTGGTAGGTATGCTGAGGCTCCACAGAATAAACTGCTACAGTTGCATTACTAAAAGCTACTCTGAATGAAAACGTGAGACTTTTGAGCTCATTCTGCTCAGGTAGCAGACTTCTTATCCCAGGGTATTAGTCTTGCTCTTTCCAAAGAAATTGTTTTGAAAACCTTATTAGCACTTGATCTAATATTGGATGGCCTCTAGCTCTTTTATGACCTATTTTTGAACAAATAAAAAGGAAAGGAAAATAATATATAGAACATTTATGTACTCACCTTCAGGTTTAGTAAATAAAAATTACAAGTACAATTAGAGCTCTCTGTGTACTCTCCCTGCTCTGCTCATTTTCACCATCCCTGAAATGTCACTTCCTTCCCCTTTATGGCCAGTCTTCTCTCCTCACCTCACTAAATCTGGTCAATTCTGATGTTCTTCTAAAATAATAGGTTTGGCTTTAAAAATATTTTTTTACATAAACGAAAGCATACGATACGCAGCCTCTTTTTGTGTATTTGGCTTCTTTCATGTAGCATAATGCTTTTGAAATTCAAGCACCTTGATGTTTATATCAGTTATTCACCTCCTTTTATTTCTGAGTAGTGTTCCATTGGATGGATATACTACAAATTATTTATCTATTCATCAGCTGAAGGACATTGGATTCTTTTCTATTTGGCTGCTTTGACTAAAGCTACTATGAACATTTAAGTGCAAGACTGTGTGGAAATAGGCTTTTCTTTTCCTTGGGTAAGTATTTAAGGATGAAATCACTGGGTCATATAGTAAGTGACTGTTTAATCTTATAAGAAACTAACAAACTGTTTCCAAAGTAATGTAAGAGTTTACCTTTCTAGGTGCTTCACATCCATGCAAAAAAACAAAAAGAGGCTCCTTAACCTAGTGTGTCCATTTTTTGAGCGCATAATACACATAACCCTAAGCTAAACAATTTATATGTATAACCTCTATGAATCTGTATGACAATTCTATGAGATACATACTATAAATAGCTATACTCTATAAATACAGAGAATACGGTTTAGACAGATTAAATGATTTCCCCGAGCTTCTATGGTTGTTTTACAAATGCTGAGATAAAAATCCAGCTCTCTATGACTCTAGAATCTGATCTGTTAGCCACTATGTGATATTATCTATATTAAATATAATATATAAGTAGAATAAACTTAAGCCCAGCTTTTCTTTGCAAAGTACTGCATTATATCTTTTACTATGGTTAATTTTTAATAGTACCCATGGTCACTTACACAAATTCCCGGTTTGTATGATAAGTCATATGTTTACACTATTTATAACAGGTATTATTGACTGACACGATTGATAATGGGCATCTAAAACCTAGGGAAAGATTTATCCAGTTAAAGAAGATGAAGTCTGTACTGTCATTTGCCAATGCTTCAGTGATATTTATCACTTTGACTTTTAGAGGGAAATTACATAATAATGACACTTGACAAAGATTTGTTAAAATTGATCAATTTGTTATTTAGCCATTCTAATTCAGCTTTGGGATACTAAATGAGACAGATATTGAAGGACAAACATTATATGAAAGACTGGACTATGTCAGATGCTCAACACTCCTTTCTTGTCACCTCAACTTTGACTGAGATAAAAATGGAATAATTAAATTTTTAGTAAAGAATCTGAAGTTGAGCCCAGCTGGTGTGGCTCAGTGGTTGAGCATCGACCCATACACCAAGGGGTCACCGGTTCAATTCACAGTCGGGGCACATGCCCAGGTTGTGGGCCAGGTCCCCAGTGGGGAGCATGCAGGAGGCAGCCATTCGATGTTCTCTCTCGTTGATGTCTCTGTCTCTCTTCCTCTCCCTTCCTCTCTCTCAAATCAATAAAGAAAAATTATTTTTAAAAAACACACAAAAAGAATCTGAAGTTGAGTCGTTCTTTGGGGATGGGAAAGTGGAACAAAGAAGGAGAGTAAGAGTGAGAAAAAATGAATAGAACTAATATAAAAGAGAAATGAATATCAACAAACTTTTTAATCGTTTTAGAATACACTTTTAAAAAAAGCACTAGGGCCCTGGCCGGTTTGGCTCAGCGGTTAGAGCGTCGGCCTGCAGTCCAGAGAGACCCAGGTTCGGTTCCCGCTGGGGGCGTGTGCCTCGGTTGCAGTTTGTCCCCGGCCCTGGTTGGTTGTGCAGGTGGCAGCCACTCGATGTGTCCCTTTAACGTCGATGTTTCTCTCTCTCTCTCTTCCTCTCTCTCCTTCCCACTCTATCTGAACAAAAAATGAAAAAATGTCCTCGGGTGAGGATAAAAAAAAAAAAATTAAAAAAAAAAAAGCACTAGGAATATAAATAACCAATTCATTTATTCAGTCACTCCTGAATGGGCACAACAGAGTATTTACTATTATCTTATACAAATGTGAAGAAGTCGGTGAATGCAAAGCAGAGTACCTTTCCAGAAGGGAGGCCACTGCGTCAATAAAGGTTGTCTAAATAATTTTATCTCTGAAGTAAAGGAAGACTCTGGGGCTTTTCAACTAAAGGGAGTTTTGAATGGTATGCTAGTGATTGTTAAATAATTCAAGCACTGTCATGGAGTACATGAAATAAAATTCTATGCTGTGGCACCTTTGACATTCTATCCCCTTTGCTTGAAAATCTTTCTCCAAATATGATATGGCTTCCTTTATTTTGGTCACTGAAAGTCACCTTCTCAGTGAGGACTTCCATAGTGACTCAATTTACGTGGCTAACTCCTGAAGACACACACACACACACACACACACACACACTTCCTAACCCTTCTCTGCTTCTATTTTCCCACTTAGCACTTACTTTCACCTACTATGGTATATATTTTTCTTGTTTATTATCTCAAATCTACTAAAGCAGGGATATATATGTATTTTGATCACTGCTAATCATCATAGATCAGTGTGTCTCGTAGCACTCAATAGATACCTGTCACATGAATGAAGACTAAATGAGCAATTTGTTCTGCTTCAGCACAAAGGTTGAACAAAGTCATGTAGAGTAAATCGGTGTGTGGCAGATTAGGCTCTTAACATAAAATATTAGCTCTACAATCTGTCCCTTTTTGCATAAGTGGCTGCTCAGATTACAACTATAATGTTCTTAAAGTGACTGTATGGAGAATTGATAGGAATAATTTTAAGACTCACAGATTGGCTGAGAGGTTGAATTTGAGGTTTGTTTCTTTTAATACAGGAAAACTTATGATTCATGAAAGAGATAAAAAGATATTAAAAACACTACAAACTATGATATTAAAATGAAGAATGTCTTTTTCTTTGAACTTGGGGCTTGCTAGTTTATCCTAACATGGATGGATAGACCTAGAGGGTATTAAGTTAAGTGCAGTAAATTGAACAGAGAAAGACAAACACCCTATAATTTCACTTATATGTGGAATCTAAAAATTATAATAATAATAGTAAAACAGAAACAGACTCTTAGATACAGAGAACAAAGTGATGGTTGCCAGAGGGGAGGGAAACTAAGAAGTACAAATTTCCAGTTAAAAAGTAAGTCATGGGAATGTAATGTACAGCATAGAGAATAGAGTCAATAATATTGTAATAACTATGTACAGTGAGAGATGGTTACTCAAGTTATTGTGGTGATCACTTTGTCAGCTATCTAAATGTTGACTCATGCTGTCATAAACTTGAAACTAACATTGTGTGTTAATTATAATTAAAGATAAATTTTAAAAAAGAACAAAAAGTCTTGCTTCTATGAAATCTGAAAGATACGGATAAACCAGGACAGAAGGTGAAGGTGGTCTGGACTCTGGGAGTGAAAGTGTGGACAAAATCAGGAGGAACATTGCCACGGCCCCTCTTCTGCACTGTTCAGTAAGGTAGATACAATTTAGAGTATAGACATTTGTTCTGAGAGATAAGAAAGAAAGCATTCTATATGAGTCTTCATTTCTCTAACACTTTGAAATGTAAAATATCTTTAGTTTTTAAATATTACGCTAAAGTCTTACTGACTCAGTAAAAGAGTTTGAGAAAATGAAATAATTTGAGCTCAACAGTGCAACCTGAAACAGCAAAGACCTGTCAGATCCTCTTACTACAAGTGTGCCTGGAAAATGTGCAACACACAAAAATAAAATATGAGTTATATGTTTAACATTTAGAACGCTCAGAAAAATAAAACATTAATTGGTCTTTTCCATAAACCTATTTCAAGTCAGGCTCAGCTCTTTTTTTTATCTATTGTTTCAGATAGCTCTGTGGTTTTGCAACTAGGCCAAGAAAGGAACAAATGCAGATTGACTATAAGGTGCAGGGCTCATACCCTACATATTTTCAGGGAAGAAAAACCCTTTGGTAATAGAACTGTATTCATCATTACCCTGACGTCAATGTTGTTTACATTGTATTAAATTGAACAGAGAAAGATTGAGCATAAGACATGGCAGGTCCATTAAGATGAAAATAAATGCATTCCATTTTAAGGGAAGCTTTTTCACTTGAACCTTTATTTCTGACAATTAGTAGTCTTGAAAAATACTACTTTGATGGTGTACTAATAAAATATACTTGTACAATAATGTATTGTTAATGCACTTCTATTTATTTTCAATAACATGGCAGTATTGTAGAAAGTGACTTTGCATCCATTATTTCTAATTCTCACGACAACTCAGCCAAGTAGATATCACAATCTTGTCTTAAGGATGAGGAAACCTAAGTTCAAAGAGGTTAATTTGAAGATAAGATAGCTAAAAAAGAGTAATGGCCAGCATTTGCAACTAAGTCTTATTGATTTCATTAGAGTATTTTATTAGAAATAGTCACTGATGGTACTATTATGTTATATTTGGACTGAAAATGAGAGAAAGCAAAAAAAAGAATGAAGAATCCAGAAATATAAACATAGATGGATATATTTAATTAGTAGTTATGATATAAATTGAAAAAATCTATTTGTAAACTACGTAGAAATTAAATAAAAGTGGAAGACATTTCAAGGGGGAAAAACAAACAAACAAACATACTCTGCTGATAATAGCCAGGTATAGAGACTTAAATGTTTCACAAATCAATTCACATTTGACTTTGAGTACAAGTTGAGATGGCCAAAAGAAAATTTTCTAAATGTCTGGACTAGAAATCAAATAGGTATTATTAACAATATATTGAAATAGTTCACTGATTTACACTTATGTTTAAAAATGTAAACTTATGAGTTTAAATAAAAAATATTTGTTAGAACTGGCATGTGAGTTCAGGCTCAAGTTAGTCTACCATAGATGATTTAAAGTGAAGGAGAGGTGGTTTCTGCTGCAACATGGAAAGAGCTTGGAAATCAACGCTTCTGTCCTCACCAAAAGAAAAAGAAAAAAAAAACAAAAAAACTAAACAAGGGAAAACATACAACCCTTGTTAGCTCCATTAGAATATTGAGGTGATGGGCACTCTGACACCCTGAAAAACTGGAGAGACAAGCAAATACAGAGAATTACAGCTTACTATAGCAGAGGCCCCTAGACCTAGTTCAATGGTAGAAAGATTTAAATAGTAACTAACAAGTTGCTGGAAATTCAGCATTAACTAGTATTGAAAAACTATTGAGGCCCTTCAGAGGGTTCCCACAGTTCTGTGAGTTTTATCTCCAGGAGCCCTGCTTATCATAGTTAAGATCAGAGAAAAATCCCCTTAGCCTTATGCTAGCAGAGGGGACAAGTAAAGCACACCCGACTAGAAGGCTGCAGAGGAAACGACTTTCCCATGGTCTTCTAGCCCCTGTCTAGAAAGTCTACTAGAATTCCCAGACCTATTGGGAGCAATGTTCATGAGAGGAAACAATCAGGAAAAAAATTTCACTTCTTCCCAATCATCATGAGCTTTTGCTCATATGGTAGAACATACAGAAACCATGCAGTCCTTTCCACACTCAGTCCTTTCCACTCAGTCCATTCATTCAGCACGTTTATGGCACACTGTGTACTGTACTAAAATGCTGTACAAGGATCAGGAGATTAAAAAAGAACACAGCAAAGTCCCATTGTTCTATGATATTAGTATATAGAATTCCTGGTTTTCAGTAAAGAAATCCAAAATAAATGCATCTATCAGATATGAAGAGATATGTAGAGACAGAACTATATCTAACTATAGATAGATCTGTGTGTGTGTGTGTGTGTGTGTGTGTGTGTGTGTGTGTGTGTTTTCTAATCCATTGAACAAAACAGCCATGACTTAAATCTCAATAGTTTTTCTAACACATGATTCTCTTGTTTAACTTAAATGCAATATAAACTATAGTTTGATAAGCAGTAGAACATACTGTTTAAGAGCAAAGACTGCAACCAGATTGCCTGGTTTCAAATCAAAGTCTGCCATCTCCTATTCGTATGACCTGGGCCAAGCCACTTAACTTCTCTGGGCTTTATTTTCCTCATTTGTACAGTATGACATGCAGTGTACATAGCACAATGTAATACTATTTACCTTGTAGGGTTGATGTGAGGATTTAGTCAACCTCACAGGAATTAAATCTTATAACGTACCTAAAACAGCTCTGGTTACACAGGAAGAGCTTAATACATACTTGCTGCCTCTCCTGCCCCCTGTTGTTGCCATTTTTTGGTAACAAGTTGACTCCTGTCCATATAATCAACAGGAACATGTTCTCACCATCATATAGCATGTTAAACACTGCAAATGTTGATAATCTAGTAGCCATATTTGTACTGGAAACCCTTGAATAGTTTATATCTATTACCAAATAATTATCCTGCTTTGGGGACACAGACATACACTGTTTTGTGACAATCACTAAAATCTCATTAAGCACAGAGTTTTGAAGTTTTTTTTTTTCTGCTAGAAATATATGCAAATATTATGTATACTCATTGCTCAGTTAAATCCCAAATAACTGGCATAGCACATCATCGTGTCATATTTTACCAAGTAGCGTAGCATAGGTGTGCTCTAAGCTTTATGACAAAAATACGACAGAGTTATGGATCCTCTGGGAGATTTGCTATAACCACTCAAATTCCTTACACATAAAATCTTCAGAATATCTCCAGAGGAAAAAAGCAAAATCTTTATTGTGCCTTCTACTCTCTGCTGTATCTTCACATTTCTGTGGATCTTGATTTCAGATAAGCACATCATTAATCTTTAGTACATCAACCCAAGAACACAATTGAAATCTAATAGAATAATGAGTGGTATGAAAGAAATACAGAGGAGCATGCCCAAGAATGCATTCAACCATTCCATATACTGCATGACTACACCCATCCACTAATTTGCACAGATCCAGAATTTTTAACACTTTTCTGGAAAACAAGGATTGGCAAACCTTTTTATAACAGGCCAGATAGCAAATATTTTCTGCTCTGCACCAAGGCCAAATGGTCTTGATTACCATTCAACTCTGCCACTGTGGCATGAAAATAACCACAGACAGTACAGAAATGAGTGAGCATAACTGTATTCTCATAAAACTTTATTTATGTATGGTGAATTTTAATTACAGGTAATTTTCATGCGTTACACATATTATTCTTCTCAAAATTTTTTTCAACTATTGAAAAAGGCAAAAACAATTCACAGCTCACGAGCCATACAAAAACATGTGGCAGGTTCAATTTGGTTCATCAGCTATAGTTTCCTGACCTCTGATACAAAGGAATCAGAATTATTTATGGTTAACAAGTTAACATAGGTACCGCAATCATGACCTAGAGCATTAACTAGTAATATATAATGTCTCAAGGCATGAATTACATTATCAGTTTTAGTTTTGTGATTTATTTATTCTAGATTTTTACTTTGACATCAGAAATCATAGGTTATAATTGCACAACCACTTACTTGCTAGTTTGATAGCCTAGAGTGAAAATATAACTTCCAGGGATCTCTTTTCCCCCCAAAAAATGTATTTGACAGATGGATTATATCAATACTGCTAAAGTATCCCTGTGCATCAGATCATCTGTGAAGAATCCAAGGCCTAACACTAAGAATGTGACTTCAACATATGATTCCAAACGACATCCAGGGTTGAAAACTATTGGTTACTGATATCCACATCTCTTCCCATTCAATAAGTCTACGGATTTTTGTTCTATATACTCACAGTAACACAGTCCTCAACAACAACATAGCATCAATTCAACAAATATGAATTTAAGTGGTTAGTAGAAATCCTTTGCAAAAAATCCAGAGCTGTTTAACATTGGTTTATAAAAACATACAGGTTTCGCCCTGGCCGGTTTGGCTCAGCGGTTAGAGCGTCCGCCTGCGGTCCAGAGAGAACCGGGTTCGGTTCCCGCTAAGGGCATGTACTTCGGTTGCAGTTTGTCCCCGGCCCTGGTTGGTCGTGCGGGTGGCAGCCACTCGATGTGTCCCTTTCACATCGATGTTTCTCTCTCTCTCTCTTCCTCTTTCTCCCTCCCACTCTATCCTCCCACTCTATCTCAACAAAAAATGAAAAAAAATGTCCTCGGGTGAGGATAAAAAATAATAATAATAAAAAAAAAATACAGGTTTCAAGTGTACAATTCAATAAAACATCATCTGCACACTGCATCATGCACCCATTGCCTCAAGCAAAATCTCTTTCTGTCCCTGTTTTTTATCCTTTACCCACCTCCACCTAACTCCCACCCCCCTTCCTCTCTGGCTATCACCACACTGTTGTCTGTGTTTATGTGTTTTATAAATATATATGTGTGTTTTTGTTTAATCCCTTCATCTTTTTTCATCTAGTCCTCCCACCACCCTCCCTTCTGACAGCTGGCAGTCTGTTTCATGCATCCATGCCTCTGTTTCTATTTTGTTCATCAGTTTATTTTGTTCTTTAGATTCCACATATAAGTGAGGCCACATGGGATTTGTCTTTCTCTGACTGACTTTTTTCACTTAGCATAATAATCTCCAGGTCCATCTATGCAGTCACAAAAAGTAAGATTTCATTCTTTTTTACAGTTGCATAGTATTCCATTGTGTAAATGTACCACAGCTTTTTTATCCATTCATGTACTGATTAATACCTGGGCTGTTTCCAGACCTTGGCTATTGTACATAATGCTGCTGTGAACATAGGGGTGCATGTATTCTTTCAAATTAGTGTCTCAGGATTCTTAGGATATATTCCCAGAAATAGGATGGCTGGGTAAAAAGACAGTACCATTTTTAATTTTTTTAGGAAACTCCATACTGTTTTCCACAATGGCTGCAAAAATAAATCAATGAGACTACATCAAACTAAAAAGCTTTTGCACAGCTAAAGAAACCATCAACAAGATGAAAATGGAACCCACTGAATAGGAGACCATATTTGCCAATGCTACATCTGATAAAGGGTTAATTTTCAAAATATATAAAGAACTTATACAACTCAACACCAGGAAGTCAAACAATCCAATTTAAAAAATGGGCAAAAGACCTGAATAGACACTTCTCCAAAGAGGACAAACAGATGGCCAGTAGACATCTCAATGTCACTAATTATCAGAGAGATGCAATTAAAACCACAATGAGATATCACCTCACACCTGCCAGAATCACTATTGCCAGTAAATCAACAAACAACAAGTGCTGGCGAGGATGTAGGAAAAAGGGAACCCTCGTGCACTGTTGGTGGGAATGCAGAGCTATAAATTTATTTCCTCTTACAATTTTTCCCCTTAAATTTCTTCTCCCTTAACTTACTATTGATATGGATAGAATAAAAAATAATATAAATAAACAGAGCAAAACAAACAAACCATACATACTTTTCAAAGACCATAGAAGAAAGCAACAACAATCTTAAACTTTGTTTTTCTTAATGTTTCTCTGACGCCCTTATTTCCACACTTTAAAGTCCTTTGTAGTTAAACAATTGTAACATCATTTCTCTGTTCCCAATTTCACTATTCTAAAAACAGTTTACATAAATATGCAAAAATAATGTACAATTTCACAGTATAGTTCATTGAGTGTATCAGAATACATATAATGGAAGGACCAAAATGAGAGGTGAAAAAGAAGCAAATTTAATGGCTGAAAACTTTCCAATCTTAATAGAAAACATTAGTTTTACACAGCCCAGAAGAAGTTCAATGAATTCCAAGTAGAAGAAGACAGAGATTCACAGACTTTACAGTAAAAATGCTGAAAGTCAAAAACAAGGAGAAAATCTTGAAGACAGCAAGAGAAAAACAACTCCTCACTTACAAAGGGACCTCAGTAAGATTAATAGCTGATTTCTCAGCAGAAACAATGTAGTCCTAGGCAATAGAATATTATATTCAAAGTGCTCAAAAAAAATGACAACCAATAATTCAATATCAAGCAAAGCTACTTTTCAAAAATGAAAGTTAACTAAAGATATGTCTAGGTAAACAAATATTGAATTTATTGCCTGTAGACCAACCTTACAAGAAACCCTAAAGGAAGTTCTTCAGGCTTAAAACAAGTGACCCCAAACAGTAATTTAAATTTACATGGAAAGAAAAATGAGCTCCTATAAAGAAAATTATGCAATTATAAAAGACAATATAAATGCATATTTTCTTCTTTCTTCTATTAACCAATTTACAAAGCAATTGTATAATAGAATATGTATCTAATGTATTGTTGGGCCTATAACATAGACATGTATTCTATTTATAATATATTTGCCAATTACAGCATAAAGGAGGTGGATTAGAGTAGCAGTGTATTGGGCAAAGTGACTACAGATGGTAAAGTAATAATTGCAACATACACTATTGGGTTTGTAATAACAATACATTTGTACACAATAATAAGACCACAAAAAAAGGCAAAGATATTAGAGTTATGCCTTAGTCAGCTGAGGTTGCTATAACGAAAGACCATAGAATACTTGGTATAAATGACATCTATTTCTCATAGTTCTGGAGGCTGGAAGTCAAGGTTAAGTTGCCAGTATGGTTGAGTTCTGATAAGGACCTTTTTCCTGGCTTGTTATTTTCTCGCTGTGCCCTCACATGGTGATGAGAAGAGCCAGCTCCTCTAATTTCTTTCTTTTCTTATAAAGACACAAATTCGATCATGAGTCCCACTTATGACATCATCTAAACCTAATTGCTTCTGCAAGTTTCTACCTCCTAATACTATCACATAGGGGGTTAAGAATTCAACATATGCGTTTTGAAGGGGACACAAATATCTAGTCCATAACAAATTATACAGAAGTAATATTTTTGTATCTCATTAGAATTAAGTTAACATAAATTTCAAACTGATTCTTATACATTAAGGAATAAATGGTAACCCTAAAGAAATTACTTTAAAAAAACCACATATGTATAGTGAAAAAAATTAAAGGATTAAAGGTGCTTAAGACATCAATATTCTCTCCAGATGGGCTTCTTGACTGGTAGGATAGGATTATTACATGGATAGATGCAAGGTATGATGAGCTGCTGTTCTATGTAGCCTTCAAATATTGTTTCCAGTCTTTAACTTTCAGTTTTAGAGAGTATTGTGCAAGGTTGTGTAAAGTTGGCCATTTATCTATACATTTGTGGGCTCTGGCCCAGTTATTATGCAAATTCTAGCAGAAATTTAAGGTTGCAAAGAATTCACCACTTTGTAGACAGATCTTCAATTTGGGTCTACTTTAACGGATGCTGTTAAATCAATGTCCAAAGTTGCTATGGCCTGGTTATGAATGGGGATGTATTTGGAGTTTTCAAAAAAATTAAGAAAGTACACCGGGAAAACATAAAATTTGAAAATTCTCTTTGCACAAGAGATCCTTTCCTCTTAAACCGGCAGTGGTGATGTCACAAAGAATGAAAGACTGCGCCTCAGTTATAAGGTCTGAAGGTCATGGTCGTAAGCTGAGAAGTAGGGGAAATGGGAGCATTATGAGACACTTGCCACTGGATTAGGTTTTTGACTCTGAGGAAGGAGTTGTGTTTGGTTAAAGGATGTAAGGTCATTACTGTGGTACCCAAATTAATCACATTTTCAAGTTTTCCCTTTAAACATTTACATGAAATTTCTCATTGTGAGTTTAATTGTAAAATAGTAATTTAGGTAGTTGGTTCCCTCTCAAGCACCATCATTGATCATCAACCATTTTTTTCAGTGTCTTAGCTAGTGTAACAGAACTGTTTTTCCATTGTCTATTCTGTTTATCATATCTACATCTGTCTTTACCAAAAGTCTCCCATATCCTGATGATGAATAGCTCATGTGGGAGCATCTAATTGTTTTATGATAGGGCCAGCAACTCATATTCCAAGTCTTTTTATGCTTTTGATCCAAGGTTTTTTCAAAACATTCACAGGGGTGCTGGAGATCTGGTAATAGGGTTAATTCTAATTGCAATATTTGCTTGATATTATATTCTTGATTTCTGGTTTATGGCCATTCACACACACATACAGAAGAAGAACTGAGCTCACATGCTTCGGGATCCACTGGTAATGCTATCTAAACATGTTAAAAAGCCTGTTTCTGACATTTCTAACGAATTTTTCCTTCTTTGCCTGTAGGAATAAATGAATGTCCAATCTATTTTCATAGTAATGACATTGGAGATAACCTCCAAAATATTTTAACTAATATATACAGTTTTGCTAAATGCCTCTGACTGTCAATGTAATGGGAAGACTGCGATGAGAAGGAAGATTCTCTCACTATACCCCCAGGGACTTCCCTCTCTACCTTTTCATTCAATGGCTTGCACTTGAGGTCTGTACTACCTTAAGAAAAACTTCATATAGAGTGTGGCACTCTATATCCTACTAGATCTATTCTAAATTCTTCTGTGAGCTTTATTCTTTCATGTCTCTGCTTTTGTAAGCTCTTTAGAAGATGGAGATGAGGGCTTAAATTCAGTCATAAGGAGCTTGTTCTAATCTGAAGAAGATTTAACTTAAAAGGCAATTGAGATAGGAAGGTTTTTGTTGAGCAGAGGGGAACGGAGGTAGGTCAGAAGCGGAGGTCAGAGCAGAGCCAAAATGTAGGATTATAATGGAGAGAAAAGGAACACTGAAATCAAGTCTGGTAGGTACGAGTTGTGATTTAGGGAGATAAAAGGGAAAGATCATTTTATATTTTTCACATGTTTCATTTGACTTGGGTACAAAATCTTTTCCAGAAGCAATTTAAGAACCTGAATTTCCTTTGGAAGATTTCACCTAGCAATCAAAAAATTCTGAACATTGGATATTTGGAGTTATATTTTTAGGAGGAAACTAAGGCTCTTCTCAAATGAATAATTTTGTTGACACTAGAAGTTCTTCAAAGTGTCTACTGTTATTCCAAATTATCCTTGGAGAAATTACATGATGTAGGAGATAAATACACAATTAGAGTTATAGCGTAAACACATGGAAGGAGCTGAAGTCTGTTGCAGAGAAAGCATAGACTTTGACAGAGAAAACCCAGCAAAGTCTGGCAACAGGTCAGACAGATATCTTTATGCACCATCATACCGTGAGCCTTCACCTACTTGTTTAGCTGCCTTTGACCGAGACTTGATTAATTCATAATTCTGATGTTCTGGAGTTTTCAAGAGGTTTCTTTCAGAACCAAACTGTCAGAGACAAATGTAGACAAGGCTGTGACAAACTCTAATGAGGTGTTTGTTCAGATCTTTTATCCATTTTTCTAGTTGGGTTGTTTGTCTCCTTATTGTTACACTTTATGATAATTTTTCCAAAGGATTGCTAAGATTCAAAAGCAAATAGGCTGCCATGCAGATGAGCACACCAGCCATGTATTACCCTAGCCATGTAAATGGTTTTCAAGATTTTTCACAATGAATCCTCCTTTTCTTCTGTAATTTTTTTCCCATTAATTCAATATTGGTGGGGTGAGGAGGGTACATAAAGTAAATAGTACTCATCAAGAGATTTCCCATATTTAAAATTAATCACATTTGTACTTAATTATAGTTTTGTTATAATAAAATCAGATACACAGTTAACAAAATAATTTAATTCTAATCAAAAACAAGAGAATTATTTGAATACTACTTTGTTAAAGTATTTTTTAAGTTTATATTTAAAAATTGGAAACAACTCTAAACACTTAACTCTTGCATAAAATTTTAAGGACTCTGGTTTGATGCTATATTGCCTAGCCCTGAGGTTCCTAAGAAATGTCTTGTTACTATAAATAAGCATTTAAAAAATGTTTTAAAGATTAAAGGTTCTTTCGAACCATAGATGTCATTTCTATGGAATGGTTTGAGCTATTTCTTTTCCTCAACAGATAATGCCCTAATTTTGATTTCATTCCAATATTTTATTAACAATGGTGTGTGCTAATCTTAACCGAATAATTATTGTTTTCCAGGTAAGGTACTCAGTACTTTACATGCACTTTGTCATTTGTTCTTCCCAACAATCTAAGAGGTAGGTACTTGGGTCCCTATTTTATAGATGAATATATTGAAATATTAGTAGTAAGGTCAGTATCAGAGCCCAGGTCTGACTTACCTGCCCCCCGTTAGTCACTGCTTTTCCAATTCATGATGGATACTCCTGCCACAGTAATTTATGTAAAACCTCGGAAGCAGTTTTCCACCCACGGGAAGGTCAAACTCCCTAAAGTGTACACAAGGGGGTCCTAATCATTTACCCAAACTAACTGTTCATTTTAATGCCCTAGCTCTATGACAGAGGTAGTTGGAAAGTTTTATGGGAACAGAGAAAAGAATGATCGAAGCCTTTAGAGATTGAGTAGACACATTTGACCTTGATCCTGAAAAATAAATAAGTTTTTCCAGCAAAAAGTGAAGGAAAAATTATTCAAGGCAAAAGAAGCATTACTTACTAAGTACTACCCACTACACAGTTAGATACATACATACATATGTATATATACACACACATATATATACATACACACATATATACATGCACACACAATTTATATATAGCATATGTATACTCTCATCTGTAATCATCTGATAACCAAGTCCATAATAAATGTAAATGGTTGCTGCTTATTGAAAATTAAATAAGTAAATAGAGAGGTAAATGAATAGCTGCTCTGTGCTTACTTAGCTCCCTCCTTTAAAGCTTTACTACCTACTGAGTCAATGAGACCTATCACCTGTCATTCTCCCTTCTATTTTTCTGATGCCCCAATTATGTTGACCTGAAAATTACTACCTAAACTTAAAATGAGTCACTACAAATTACATGCAGCAGTATTTCCTTCTCTTCCTTTCTCTCTGGTACACCCCAAGCCAGAAACATGTAAGAGAACGAGGACATGGTAATACAGGACTGTGCATCATAACTCTGTGAACTTCACATGTAATTGGATCATTACATGAGACTGTTTTCCAAATAATATAGGAAGGAGCACAGAGTAGATCATAGAGAGCAAGAAGTTTTGTAAGATCCTCTTTTGTGTAATGTGAGCAGTTACTTAATGTAACCCACACAGTAAGTGCTAACCTAGTTAGTTGTTAGACAAATGGTTGGCCCTCTGCAATGGACTCAGTACGATTATCCTAGGTGCTGTAGGAAATATAGAGGAGATGGGATCCCTGCCATCATAAGGCTCAAATTCTTTTGGGGGGAAAAAAAGACTAAGACATGTAAACTAACAGTTCTCTAAGTGATGTAGCTTATTTTCCACTACAAAAATATATCACCTTAAGGAAACATCTACACAAAACGAGCAATGATCTTCCTCCCCAAAAAAACTCATTTGATGTGGAACTTTATCACATGCAAAAAAATTTTTCATCTTCAAAAATGATTAGGATTTTTCCATTTTTGTGTTTCTGTCACTTTTTAATTGATATATTTTTCTTCTACTGAAGACTGGTAAAATATGTTTTCATTAACATTTTTGTTATGACAGTGTTCTGATCATAATTAAATGATGAGTGTCAGAGATTTGTTATTTAAAATTTGAATTTAGTCATTCCAAAATAATTGAGAATAGATGCTTGTAATAGCATTACCAAAACCTTCCAACTAACGTATAACAGAAAGCAGCATTCTTAAAAAGATAGTATCTCCTTCATGACCTTAGCTTTTACATTAATTTACATCTGCTTTATGGGTTCATAAATCAAATTCTTCAAATATTATCTCCTCATCTATTAAAAATTTCTGTGCATAATAAGATGTGGTCAAATCTGTATTCATAATTCTTTTTATGAATATAAAGTAATTGATTTTGAATGAGATTTTAAAGAATTAAGCCCAGCAGAATCTATTCTTGAGAGAAGATAATAAAAATTTTATCCTCATTGGAAATTTGTCGCTTATTTTATAGCTATTACAAAAGTGGTTTGTCATAATATCATTAGGATAGTTTCCAATCAAATTTTTCCAACGCAAATCTCTGTTCACAGTTTTCACCTTTCTTAGTGACTGCATAGCATTTAGCAATGTTGCTCTCTCTCTTTGCCTGCTGACTCAGGGGAAAACAATTCTTCTTACTGTATGTAAATTATACCTGAATAAAATTTATTTAAAAAGAAACATTTGTACCAGAACAATGTAAATAAGTGTGTGCTTGTTTCCTATACATAAACTAAAAATCTGTAAGCCTTCCTTCTCCTCCATGATCTTAATCCAGTCTGCTATCAAGTCCACCCGTTTCCTCGGAGGTGTCCCTTGGGTGTGTCCTCTCTCCTCTTCTCCGGAAGCTCCTTCTCACCCTAGAACTCCGTCAACATTACGTTGATCTCCTTGTTCTCTGCCCCTCCAATCCAGTCTTAGAACTACTGCCAGACAAATTTGACTAACACACTCTTTTTACAATTGAAATTACTTGTTCAGAGACATAAGAATTGCCTCAGTCTTCACATTGTCTGAAATTTCTTTTACTTGGTGAACCTTAATCTCTGCTTCAGGAAGATTCCTTGTGCATATCTTCACGTCCCTCTCTGTGCCTTTTCAGTGGTGTTCCCACCACCTGAAATGCCTTCCCCCTCTAACATCACTAAGTGTGTGTGTGTGTGTGTGTGTGTGTGTGTGTAACCACTCATCAGATCCTTTATCTCTTTAATAGTATGACATTTCTCCTTTGTTTCTTTTTTATTCAAACTGGCCTCATCCAGCTTTCCAACTCACCCAACTCCCTCTCTCTTGGACGTCCACTTCCTTCATCATTAAGCTCACAGGACAATGAGGTTCGTTCTGGTCAGCATCAAATAATCTTAGGAACAAAGCTTCCTGACTATGAACTCTGGAGATAGGGTTTTGGTCAAACTAGAGATGACACCTAGGCCTCAGTTGTGTTTCAACTCCAGGCCCAGAAAAGCAGGGACACCAGAGGAAGCAACAATGTCCTGGCTGACATCAGGGCCAGATGCAATGATCAACTACCCCCTACCCCCACCAATCAGTAAAGATCAGGACTTAACCATGACCCTAACCCCCTCAGTCACCATGAGTCCTGATTTTCCTCCTGTATAACCCATCCCCTGGAAGCCCTTAGGGAGCCAGGTCTTCAAACATTAGCTCACCTGTGACTCCAGGATGGGCCACCTCCTAAAAACAAACCCTTACTTTCTTTGCTGCAAACTCCTGCTTATGTCTTACCGGGCTTTTATGTGTGCAGGCAAATAGATTTTAAGTGACCAAATGTTTCATAAATTTCCATGACAAGAGTCTCTTTTTTTGTCACAGTCATAGTTGGAGATATAGCCCTCTTTCTGCTGTGAGGGTTTCCATGGTGGCCCTGAACAGCCAAGTATCTGTAACTTAAGGCAGGCTTCAATTCTATTAACACTTTTTAAATCACCAGCTCCTTCCCTGGTCTGTGTTGCTCCCTGTGAAAACTACCAGCTCTTGATTCAATTTACTTGGTACCATATTATAAATGTACTACATTAGAATTTGCTTAATAATTTTCCAACTGCTGTTTGATTTAATCATACCAGAATGTGTAAGATTGGGAAGTTGCTTATGAGTGTCTTCATTTTTGGATTAGGAAACAGCAAAATCAAGAGCTTATGACTTCCTCAAGGTTATGGGATAGAAAAGTATTAAAACTAGAACCTGTTCACTCAGGTTCACTTTTTTTCATTTTTATTCTTAAACAAACCTGACATGGGCTTCTTCCTAGAGAAACAAACTCAGCCTATCTAACCTATGTTTATTGTACCTACATTTTATTAGCCTTCTTTAATGGTTAAGTCAGCATCTTTGTTATACTCCAAAGAGACCAAACATAGTTTGATTTTGAATAATGTGTCACTGTATAAACTCAAAATTGAGCTACTACAATTACTACCTCACACACAAAGAGAAATGATGAGAATATTAAAACCAAATACAATTTTATTTCTTAATGGGCTGAACAAAGCATAAATATGACAATGTGCTCACTGGAGAATAATTATCAGCTTTCCTTTCAGACAATATCAGGTTCTGCGAAATTAGTAGGAATATAAATGCAGTGTGTTGACAAAAACACATTTAGTGAAAAGCAATAATAGTTACTAAAACAGACCATTAAATTATTTTTAATAACTTTATAATAACAATGTAATACTGTGAAAAAGCCCAAGCTAATAAAAAATCACACTTTTCTGATTTGGCAAAAATAAGTAAGATTTAAATCAGATCAAATTTTATAAGGAGTGCTACACAGTGAACTTATTCTGCTAAAATATCTGCCAGAAATAGGGAATCATGTAAACAACTAAGTTCTTTCGAGGAGTCAAATGTAAGAACTAAAAAGAACAGAGAAATACACTTATACATGTATAGAAGACAGGATAATATTAGTTACATTACTTTAGGTTCTCTCTATTGATGTTTAAGTTAGGATGTTAATCTAATGTTATAAATTTTAAAATACGGTTCAAATTGGAAAGGGAATATAAGTGTGTGTTTATGTATTTTACTACCGACAACGGTAATGTTTATATTATTTGGTATTGTCTAGCAATATGATTTTTGTGCTAGCAACTAATATTTAGAGTTGATCAAAAAGAATAAAAAGAAGTGTGTTCCTCTGAGGTTACTTTGGTACTAAATGTCTGTTATTTGAAACACACATAACTATATTGTGAGTCTACACCATCATGTGCATACATGTAACTGTCTCACTTTGGAACATACTACTCTACAAAGGTGACTGTAATAGATTGCCAGCTGGCTCCATTTGCCCTTCCTCTTGCTTCCATCTTTGGCCATGTACTTTGCAGCATCTCCCATGGAGTAGTGAGAAGTATAATCTCCTGGTTGTGGGTTTAGTCAAGGGACTTTATTTGGCCAATGAAATATTAGTAGATATGACACAATTAGAAGTGTGAAAGGGACTTGCAAGATCAGGTTTGCTCATTTTGTCCTTCTATGGTTGACATGAAAGAGACATCCTCGCTTTGCTTCTTGGTCCCAGAAAGAGGATGAAAGACCCACAGAGCAGGACCAAGTGGTTCCAATTTCCCCAGGTTAGGTCAGTGTACATCAGCCAATAGCCCACCAAACCCAGGATATGAGTGTGCCCATCTGAGATCATCCAAACCCCAAATTCATACTCTGAGAGCTATTATACTAAATGTCTGTTATTTGAAACACTGAATTTCATAGGTGACTTACATAGCAATGGCCAATTGACACAGTGATGATATGATCTCTCAGATCAAGATTTCATCATGTGGAAATTAAGAGAAAATGGAGCAGCTATCTGTGGAAAACAAAAACAAAGTTACTCTGAGAATGTGTTGGGTGGTGTTTGTCCCTCACATGAGTGTAGTAAAAATGATCATACTACAGATAAATACTAAGACTAACTTTGTCCACAGCTCTGTAAGGTACATTGCCCATTCATATTAATGTTTTTATGTGACTGTCACAAAGTACATAGTCTATGGGGCAGATATTTTTTATATGCTTTTCTTTAAATAGATGCCCTCAGGTAGTGTCAAAATGAAAACCAAGATTTCTCAGCATTAATTCATCTTTTCATTCCTGTCCTCAGTACATTTTCATACAATAGAATATAACTGAGGAGAGCAGGGCAGGAAGTTCAGATGACAATGACAAACACAAGCAATACTATCACATGAAGCAGGAAAAAGAAAGTTACATTTTTGAAGACTGAACAAAGTCATGTTTGCCTACAGTGAAAAATCAGTCCGAATGACCCCATTATCTCTCCAAACCGGAAACATTGCCTTCAGAGAGCTATGCTATCAAATACATAAATCAGGTCTGAAAGAAGGGCTGCATTCCCAGAATAGCAAACACCCACGACCTCAAAATATAACAAGCACATGTAATTTCTTTCCATTAATGAAGTGAATTTAGGCAAGTGCATCCAGATCAACTGATTAGAAAACATTTTTAAAAATAGGTATTTATCTTCAGATTAACTTCTCTACATATTACTTTATCTGAAAAAAAATTAAGACCATTCACGGTCACATAAAAGCACAATGGAAACACAGTTGGGAACAGTGTGCCTTTACAAAGAGAATGACATGAGTGCCCAAGTTCTAGAAGGTGTTGCTCTCTTCAAGGTGATCAAATACATGGATTTCTTTTCTTCGTGTCCTCACATTCACAGGCAAATTGTTTATAACTTATTTCATGAAAATACCTTCTTTTGATGATATTGTATAGTTTGAATTGGGGAAAACTAATCGATATCCACTGCAACGTTTTCCCTTACAGAATTATTTTCTACATAAGGAATACAATGTTCTAACTTCTAAGCAATGTATGAAAGAAAATTCATGCGTGACCTCCAGCTGCCTGCATCAAAAATAAATGTAGGCAAATGAAAGAAATATTTTTAAGAAACATGTAGACCTTCATTATGTTAAGAAACAGTTTTGAAATACTTCTGATGTTTAATTTTGTACCAATGATTGACAAAAATGTATCTGATTTTAAAAAGGAAAATCAAGGAGAAATGTAGAAGAAAAACTTTTCTCAGCGCATGAATGATGATATCCAGAAGCCCCAGGTGGTTGAAGAAGGAAGCTTGAGAGAGAAAGACTTCAGAGACTGAAAATGCCAGAAGCTATTAAAACTGTAAAGATTGCTTCCCGAGAAACTGTTTATTCCTGAAAGTGAGTGGGGAAATCTTATGGCCGAAAGGAAACAGAATAGAATGAGTTTCCAGTGTGTCTTGGGATTCATGGGTTTGTTTTTCACCTTATTTTCTCACAGTAGAAGATGAAAATAGGGAGAGAAAATAGAAGAGTTTGGCTCAGAGATCCTTAAGGGAGGAGCACTTGGCAAGTTTAGCGAGAAAGGTCAAGTTTTTTCAGAAGTTTGTTTTCCTGGTCACTGGAGTTGAGTTGTTTGCTCTGATGTGTGAAAACTCTTCAGCCTACAAAACTGTGAGATCCTGGAGGAAAGTTTCTAAGAAAAAGCAATGCTCTGTTTTGCACAGCTCCATGTACGGCTAAAAGTACTAGTCATGCATTATCAGTGTTATGCTGCCTCTGCACAGAAGTTACTATATAAAACGGTATGACTGAGCTAAGCTTATTTTTAGAGGCACATTTATATGTTAATGTTATTGAGGAAGTTGGGATATACCTTTCTCCACTGGATGCTGGGGGTGGAGTCCTTACGATATCTCTAGAGAAAGAATTTTCTGAGACTTGAATGGGAGGATGAGTGATTTTTATTTATGTGGAATGACATCCTTGTGTTTCCAAAGTCCCACTTCCCTTAATCCAGTCCTGGAAGATGTGCAGCTGGGGATTCAGTAGAGCTAGAAGCAACGCCAGTGTCCAGAGTTTCCGGTCCATGTTGCAGCCGGGTCCAGTTCAGCATCACACTACTTGCAGTCCATTAGTCCATTATGTGTGGGGTCCACATGGCCATGGGCCCTGCAAGCTATAAGTCAAGCACAACATGCCAAGAGGAACCAAGAGCACAAGAGCCCAAGAGCAGGAACTTCTTTGTTTAGAGGATTAAATAACCCAAATGTCATAACCCTACAGTGGCCACACCTACTCTGGCCAATGACCTGTCCCCAGGTGTGACTGACAGGGAAGTACCTTCCCCTATGTCACCCCAACTTTACTGGGCATGCATCCATCTCCCCTCGGTTGGAACCCTGGGAAGTGTAAAGCTGCAGTATCCTGACAGAGCTGCCCCAGTGACATGCCTATAATATTTGGCCTTCCCTTTGCTCCTTTTCTCTTAGTAATAACTAGGTTAATTACAATACTATCATTAAAATTGCATCATCATCATCATCATTAGTCATGAGAAGTTGGAGAAAGAATCAAATAAATTATCAAGAGGTAGCTAAAGTTTTTGTTTGTTTGTTTTTTCTTTTGCCCTTCTGCTCACCTGTCTTCAACATTTCTCCAGAACATTCTTTCTAGAGACATAATCTGCTAGCGTCCCTCTTGTATGTAAAGTTGTTTTATAAGTTAACTGTCCCCCAAAGTGTCTGTATTTTAAAATACTGAATGGAGAATAGCACAAATGCACCTTGGCATCTAAAATGCAGTGGTTTCTCTGAGCGTCCCTCGAAATCTATCTTACGGGCAATCAATAGTATAGGATGTTCCAGAGGGAATGAGTTTCAGAGAGGGCAGCTTTGGAAATGATAGCAATGGAGAGGAGAATTCAGAATTGTATATTCTATAATAAAAATCATAATCACAAAGCACCATCACTTTAAAAACATATAGATTATCTTCCCTTAGTTGAGTTAAAGGCAACTGGAACTTAGAGAAACTGCCTCTCTACCAACCCGATCTTCAAAACACAGGATGGTGAAAAGCGTGAAATCATTTTCTCCTGTAAAGCTCAGAACATTCCACCCTGAAAATAATTTAAAGTACCTCAGCCAAAACACAATATATTTCAAGTTCTCCAGTATATTTGTGATAGCACATTCTCTAGCTAGTCATGTAATTTGTTCTGCATGTGATCGACCTTCAAGCCTGAGTATCAGATGGTTTGCTCTTACTTCTCTGCCTTACCTGATGTGACCATTTCTGCCCTCATGACTCTGAAGTTTATGCCTCTGCTCTAACTTCTTTGTTCATTTAGATTTCTTCTGATTCAGAGTTCTACTTTATATGGCTTTCCCTGTTACAAAAACACTACACTGGATCAAGAATAGTATCAATGTTAGCACAATTAACTCCTTAGCCAGTTTCCAAAGTTTACAGTAGAAAAGGGGGCTAATTCTCCACTTCCAATTTTCCAGTGGATAATGACATATCACATGTTACAACAACCTCAGTCAAGGTCCACAATCTTAGTACATCACAAAAACAAGAACTCTTGTTATTTTAAGATCTGCAGTCTTCATACATTGACCTCATATCACCCCTTTCCCATTAGAAAGGCCCTAGTTGATAGAAATCAAATTCAATATTAACCATAGCTACATGATAATCCAACTTACTCCTTTACCTGCCAGCTTTCATTGTCTGCTATTTGTTCTTTGTTTTGTTTTTCATTTCACTACTATATAAACTGCCTTTAATTTTTTTTCTCATTTTTTCAAAATGCCATTAAAGTCTTATGTTCTTCAGCAAGTATACCATTTTAAAAATTCTACTTAATTCTGGTCATTTTATCATCTTAAAATATTTTTAAAGAGAGACAGTTTGCTAACTTTATGGCTTTGTATTTTTCTATGTAAGTTATTTAGCTATATTGTTAAAGGATATTCTTTCTTCTAGAAGGATATTCTTAAAGTTTTCTAGATTTTCTGTATGGCAAATTTTATGGGTAATATTTTCAAAATAAAATCGCTCAAAATAAATCTATTTTTATTTTTGACACTGAACAATTTTCCAAACATTTGAGACAGTTTTCTCTACCTCCTCATTGACTATATAAAATATACTTGTATTTATTCTAAGTTGAATAGTTTCCTATTCAACACTGGAGATCAATATTTATTCACTGAAATAATTTACCTAGGTATTTAACAAACATTTCATCCACCAGTTATAGCCAACTATGACTATTAACCATTTTACATGTTGACAGCAATAGTCAGGCATTTCTCTGCCCTCAAAGACCTCACATTATAGTGGAGGAGACAGAAGATAAGTAGTAAAGAGTAAAAGTAAATAATATTTGTTATGAAATAAAATGTGCCCCTCCCTAAGTTATATATTGAAATTCTAACCCACAGTACCTCAAAATGTGGCTGTGTTTGGAGATAATCCTTTAAATAGATGATTAATTTAAAATGAGGTAATTACAGTGAGTCCTAATTCAATCTGTCTGGTGTCTTTATAAAATGAAGAGATTAGAACACATTGAAAGAAACTAGGATGTGCACGCCCAGGAAGAAAAGGCCCTCTGCAAGCCAAGGAGAGAGGTCTCAGAAGAAACCAAACCTGCTGACACCTTGATCTTGAACTTCTAGCATGCAAATCTATGACAAAATAAATTTCTGTTGTTTAGGCAACCCAGTTTGTGAAATTCGATTTGGGTCTGCTTGGAACTCCAAAGATGGTATGAAGACTATTTTAAACTGAAGATTTTGGATTCAAAAGAAAACAGAAAGAACTTTGCAGAGCTTCCCTAATCCGACCAAAAGCAACAACTGAGAAATGAGGCTACCATAAATTACCTCTTCGGAGTGTCTGTTTCCAGGAGAGTGACAGTAATAAATCTACCACAAATCCGCACCCTGGGAGAGTTTCATGGCCATGAGCAAAATGGAAAGACCACTCACACCTGCATGAACAAATATATCACAAACTTTTTAATCTCCTGTTTGTTCTCCCAAAAAACTATTTGTCTTTGTTAAAAAAATAAAATAAAATAAAATAAAATAAAGCTGATTTGTTTTCCCTTTCCACTACTAAGAAAGTACATTAGCCTCTAACTTTAATCACTTAACTATTTAGCTATTTCTTTTGTTGGTTACCATATCTTTACAAACTTTTTTTTCCCCAGTTAATTTGCCCATTTAATTTGTAGTTCCCAGGAACTTCAATTAAGAGGATGGAGAAAAATTTTTCTTCCCCAACAAAGCCCTACAAACTAATATAACATCAAATAGTGATACGTACCACTAAGGAAAGGGAAGCAAGGGGGTAAATGCTAGTCAGGAGTTTAAAGGCCATAGGAAATGTGTTTGAAGAGGTGACATTTGAACTGAGACATAAATTAAAAGGTGATTTGAAGAAGATGACATTTGAGCTGCTAACTCAATTACAGGTTGATTTGAAGAAGGATGAGCTCTAAAGCACAAAGCCCCTAAGGCAGAGCAAGCTTGGTGTGCTCCGGAATGAAAAGGCCAGTGTGAATGGAGTCAGCTGTGATCTGAGATGAGGAAAAGACAAGCGACCAGTCATGGGCTTCTTTGAGCAAAAAGTTTGGTTTGCATCATTATTCTGAGACAAGCTATTGAAGGATAGTAAGCAATCCACCTAAGTCAAGTTTAAATTTAAGTAAAAATATTTTAAAAGGCACACAGAGGGGATTTCAATTTCTGAATACAGCGTAAGTTTAATTCTGTAATCATGATGTTCTTTTTTTTTTTTTTTTTTTATCCTCACCCAAGGACATTTTCGCATTTATCTTCAGATAGAGTGAGAGGGAGAGAGGGAGGAAGAGAGAGAAAGAAACATCGACGTGAGAGAGACACATTGAGTGGTTGCCACTCACACACCCCAACCAGGGCCGGGGACAAACTGCAACCGAGGTACGTGCCCTTAGCAGGAACCGAACCCGGGCCTCTCTGGTCCGCGGGCCGACACTCTAATGTAATCATGATGTTCTAAGGGACAGAGACATTTTTTTATTCAAAGTCCCATTTTAATTTTTAATACTGTGCTCAAAACTTTCAAACAAAAATTTCGTCAGTGTATTTTACCATATTTTACAGAGAGGAAATTTATTTCTAAACCATCTTTTCAAAATAAACAGCATGCACAGAGATAAGCTGTGCTATGTCTCTCAATTTAATTTCATTTAAGTCAAACTGGTTTTATATTTTATAGTCATTATCAAGTTTACAATTATTTGGTTAATTGGACTATAGAATAAACATAATAGATGCTTTCAAATGATAATTTATGAGTGTTGCTTCTATATTTTTCTTCTTATGGCAATTTAATATAGAAAACATTGGTGCAAAGATCTATCAAAGTGTTAATAATTTAAAAATTGATTATTGTTGGTAAAATATAATAAAGTATATTTGGAATAAAATTATTTAGAAAAAAATGTTAGAACACTAATATAGAGGCTTTAGCATGAGCGCTGAGTACCTGATAATATTGTATTTTATTTTATTTAAAAAAAAATTTTTTTTCTTTATTTATTTTAGAGAGAGAGGAAGTAAGAGGAAGAGAGAAATAGAAACATGGATGAGAGAGAACATTGATTGGCTGCCTCCTGCATGCCCCGACTGGGGATCAGGCCCACAACCTGGGCATGTGTCCTGACTGGGAATCAAACCGGTGACCTCTTGGTGCATGGGTCGATGCTCAACCACTGAGCCACACCAGCTGGACACAATATTGTATTTTAGACATCTCTAAGGAGGAGCTTAACTTTGTTTTTATTATTTGGTTATCAATTGGGTACATTATCCTTACAATCTAAAGTGAACACTAATCACATTTCCATTTCATTTATTGTGGTAGACAAATTTTTTGTAATTAATTTATTTTTGTTACAGATGTTTCTCCTTTTTCCCCCATTGACACCTCCCTCCTGATTGCCCCTCCCCACCCACAGTATTGTTGTTGTCTATGTCTATTGGTTATTCATATATACACAAATTTAAATGTCACTTAGAGCTGTAGGTTGGTGAGTGGTATTTGCTAACACCTCCACAAGAACTGTAACTCCTTGGGATAGTAAATACATTCTTCTTAGAAATTCAGTAGGTGTTCAGTATTCAGCAGTGTGTGTATCCATTAAGTATTAATTCCTATCATAGCATGGACATCCCAGGGCCCAAAGTAGCTGTGACTATTTAATGCAACAGTTCTCCTGGTCTGTTCTGCCTAGCAATAGGTTTTAAGTTATAATAAAGGACTTAGTATCTGCACCCAGAGTTATATTTATTGTACTTAAATTTTTCTCTGGCATAGGTCCTTTATATCAGGCTGTAATTTCTCTAATTTAATTGCTTTGCAAAATGTGCAATTATAAGACTAATCAAAGTTGTCAGGTACTGAAATTCTTGGACTCAAACACATTTTTCTCCCCAAACTAACAAGGTTCTTTGAATAATGAGAACTGCAAATCTAACTGTTCACTTGGCATTCCTGGAGGAGATACAGAAAAGACAGAAATTAATAGTGATTGCCCACTTCATGCCAGGCACTGTGTGATTAGCTCCAAGTTTTACTGAATCTTCGCACTTTTTTGAGGTGGTTATTATTAACATGACATAATTCACAAGACTGGTGGTTATTATTAACATGACCAGTCTTTTAAAAAGCAAAGCCATATCTGGTCATGTAAATCGTTATCCACAAGGAAGTAAATTTGCTAACCCAAAGTCAGTACAGTGAAAACACATTGAGCTATTTTTCTTACAATGACAAAAAAAATAGAAAAAAATAAGATAATTATAATGTATTTTTTTAAGTTGTAATTTGTAGTTTTCAAAGCTTCTTGTAAATCTTCCCACTTAACGCGTCTACCGTTCCATAAGGTACACATTAACCACACACCCTAACGGGGTCAACTAGCTTGGACTTCCAGAACCAAGTGCCTAGAATCTGAGCACTCTCTTGGGGTTCTTCTGCAATATTCCTATTGCATAATCCAGGTCAATCCACTAAGATGTTTCTTATCATTTTATTTTTTAAATAATAATGAAGATATAGTGTGTTTTTATCTGATTTTCTAACATGTATTTTTAAAGAATAAAATATTCCAAAAGTGATTTATAAGTGTTACATTCAAGAATTTCCATCGCCAAAGAACAAAGAAGCACAAATCATTTACCGAGTTAAATGATCTACATTTTGAACCTTCTAATTATTATCTAGATACTTTTTCATTATTATCCTTATAAAATAACAATGCCCTCTTGTTAAAATCTAAAATTACAATACTTAGGCAAAAAGAATTGGAGAAGCTATAATGAACCAAAACAGAATTCAGAATAAGAACAAACTATATGAGGTGTTTTTGGCAGGTGAAGAAAATCATTCTTTGGGAAGGGAGATCTAAACTTGCATTTTCAGTCACCTTGCAGTTGAGAGAAGGGAAAGAAAAGCAGATAAACATGAAGAACATAGTAGTAATCAGCTGTTGGAAAACACAAATTAAATAACGATGTACTACTTTCATAAGATTTATTATATAACCAAAAATAGATTTTGTCAGTGATGACAAAATGCCTCATAATTACCTGGGTAGTATTAAGTTCTCCAAAGAAGAGTTTAAAATGCAATTTTAATATCAGGCCAAAAAGTTAAATTCCCCTAAAGGCTGAGATCATTAGAAAACTCAATCCCTGAAACATCTCATATCTGTGTCTCATTCTCAGTGAGGACAGACTGCTCAAGTTACTACCAGATCCAGTATTCTTTCTCTCCTAGTTTAACCAATAGATTGTTGCTTTAGATCAATATAGCAAACATATTAAGCTGCTATATATATTAAGAAGCTCAGAAAGATAGAATTCTGTTACTATCCATCCCATCACATAATCTTCCCACTCTTGCTTCTAGAATTGAATGCATGCCTTCATGAATATCAGGTTCAATCATAAATTGTAAGAATAATAACCGATACAGTTTCAAATCTTTACAAGTTTTTCTGTGTACATTTTCTCACTTAAATCTCAGTGGCTTTAATACATTCCACCATTTATATCTAGTTCCAAAACATTTTCATTACCTACCCTCTTAAAAAAACCTCTGATACATTCAGCAATTCTATTCTCCCCTCTTCGCAGACTCTGCAACCACCAACCTGCTTTCTGTCTCTATGGACTTACCTATTCTGGACATTTCAGAAAAGGCCACACATTGTATGTTAATTGATTTTTTTGTGATGTTTATTGTAAACACCAAGTAAAAGCATCATAACTTGAATAATAAAATGAACTTACAGCTCTCATAATTCCTAGAGGCTTTGTTTCATGTGAATGTAGATAAAATAAATCTAGTCAAGACAGGGTTTCTTTATTTACCACTAAGTACATACAGTTGACAAGCATCTCCTAGGGTGCAATTAGAAAGTGTCACTCAAATAAATCATTGTAATTAATTTTGCTGTATCTATATGTTATATTTCACAATTAAATCATCCGTACTGTGATCCAGTATCATCCTAAATTTGTTATAAACGTTAATCCTCATGATCGTCATTTCCACTTGATGAGAAAAGTACCCTTGTTTTTCTATTTTACAGATGAGAAATCTAAGGCATGAAGAGATTAAATAGCTCCCCCATGTTTGCACAGCTATTAAGTGAAAAATCCAGTCAATTGGACTCCAGAATCTATCACTGTAAGGTAACAGGATTGCTCTCATTTATTAACTCCCCACTTTCTAAAAGGACTATCAATTACCAACCATTGACATGGGACTCACAGTGCCGACAAGGGATGAGTATATTTCCCTGCCCCAGTGACTTTAGGTTTGGCCTCATGACATACTTTGGTCAATGGAATGAGCAGATGTGATGGACGCACAGTTCTGAGCAGAGACCTCAAGAGCCCTGTGTATTTCCACCAGCTCTCCTCTCTGGCACAAAACAACAGGTCCAATATGGGAGATGATCCTTCAGCCTAGGATCACAACAAAAGAGATGGAGAAGAACAATCCTGCAGTCCTTAACATACAATGTGAGAAATAAATAAACTGTTCCAGTAATCCTCTGCAGTTTATGGGATTGTTCCTACTTAGGTGAAGTTGGCTAGCTTAGCTTTTTACCACTGTGCTACATTTCTCTCAAATATCCTGTTCATTTATTCAACATCAAAGTTATACTGAAAACATTGAATGTTTTAGTGACACAGCATGTTTCTTTGGAAAAAAAAATGAATTGATTGTTAGAGAGAGAGGGAGAGAGAGAAAAACATCAATGTGAGAGTGAAACATCCATCGGCTACCTCTTGCATACCCCCTACCAGGGATCGAGCTCGCAACCCAGACATGTGCCCTGACTGGGAATTGAATCAACAAGCTTTCAGTGGATGGGATGATACCCAACCCACTGAGCCACAGAGGACAGGGCAACATTATTTCTTCTTGAAAGTAGATGTTTCATCAATTCCATTTTGTCATTAAAAATTGTATAGCCTTGATAGGTGGCTCAGTCATTTGGAGTGTGGTCCCATACACCAAAAGGTAGTGGGTTTGATTCCCAGTAAGGGCACAAACCTAGGTTGTGGGTTTGATCACTGGTTAGGGCACATATGGAAAGCAACAAATTGATGTTGTCTCCTCACATCAGCATCTCTCTCTCTCTCTCTCTCTCTCTCTCTCTCTCTCTCTCTCTCTTCTCTTTCTCTCCACCTTCCCCTGTCTCTAAAATCAATAACAACATATCCTCGGGTGAGAATTTAAAAAAATGTATACATTTTTCCAATGACCACTGCACATCTGGTGTATCTTCTGGCCATTTTAATGGAAGCCCTTCATGTAATATTCAGTCTACCTTCAAAATTGCAGTGTGTTGCCCATCCAGTGTGGCTCAGTGGATTGAGCATCATCCCACGGACTGAGGGGTCCCCATTCGATTTCCAGTCAGGGCACATGCCTGGGTTGTGGGCTTGGGGAGTGCCGGAGGTAATCGATTGATGTTTCTCTCTCACATCAATGTTTCTATCTCATTCCCTTCCTCTTTCCCTAAAAAAATCAATAAAAATATATTTTTAAAAATTGCAGTGTGTTTAAAATGAAATGGTGTCGTATTTATTCTTAGCTCTTTCAAAGAATTTAAAAGGCTAACTAATTTGCTCCTTCCTATACAGTTTCAATAACAATAATGCAAATGTTCAAGCAAGATTTTCCCATTAGCCTGGTTTATACCCTGCATGAATAGCCATATTACCTACTGGAATTAGTCCAGATATTTGAGACTTCTTTTTCTGATTTTTTTCTTTTGCTTCAGAAAAAATTTCTCTTTACTTTTTTCTTCATAGTGGCAACCATGACAGAATACTTTCTAGGACTTAACACAGGTCTGGCACATCGTAAGAATTTAATAAAGGTGTAAAGAATCAATTATTGAATTCTTTTTTTCTTTTAATTTTTTTTCTTTATTGATTTTAGAGAGCAAGGAAGGGAGAGAGAGAGAGAGAGGGACATCGATGAGAAAGAACATCGATTGGCCGCCTCCTGCATGCTCCCCACTGGGGATTGGGCCCACAACCTGGGCATGTGCCCTGACCAGGAATTGAACGGCAACCTCTTGGTGCATGGGACGATGATCAACCACTGAGCCATACCGGCCGGGCCAATTATTGAATTCTTGATTAAATAAATAAATACATGTGCCAATTTATAAAAGTAGGCAGGCATTTAGAAGATTTATAATGAAAAATAAAAAATGCAAACAATTTTTTTTTTATATTAGTATACAAAATGCTTATTCTCCACCCATTGTCTCTCTTTTTTTTCTATCAGAATTTGTCTACCTCAGTTCTTTCATAACTCTTTTGGTCTTTTCATTTTCCTATTGAAAATAATATTCAACTCTTTTCAATTTTTTTAAAGCTCTATGGTTTGGTTGTAACAATGACCCATTTTTATTGACCCTTAAGTGAAGGCTGAAGTACAATATCTTTCAACATATTTGTTCTCCTGAAAAAAAAAAAATGTTATTACTTTTGTAAAAAGTCTCCTCATTGATTACCTATATTTATTAACTACCTACTATAGGTCAAGCTGATACTTCATTATTCTCAAAACTATGTTTCTAAAACTTCTCCAGATTGTTGAAATCTCATTTCTCTTGAAAGTTTCTATTACTCGTGAATCATGTAAATAACATGTTATGATTCATTAATGTATGTTCATCAGGCTTTTATCTAAGCTTGAGCTCCCCATCATTTCTAAAACTTCAATAGGAAGAACATTTTTTAAGAAGAAAAGAAATTACTTATTTCAAATTTAAAAACTTGTTTTTGAAGAATTTCAAAACTAATTAAAATACAAGTCACTAACCAGAAATATTAATTCTGTCTTTGTTTTAAAAAATCTAGAATATATTAAATGTTTGGTTTTGGTGTCTTGAAGGATAGTTGAGTTGAAAGATAATGTCTCGTTTTGAACATTTTTTTTTAATACGTTTTACCAAGATCAATGGAGGGTTCAAGATTGTTGGAATGCCTGAACTCAAGAATGACACACTTGACATATATAATTGGCATGAGCACCTATTGAAAATTCTTTCTTAACTGTGTATTTCTGTAGCTAGCATTAAACAGTGATAAAAACATTATGTTACTGAATTCATTACTACACATTAATAAATTTCCCTAACCTTCCATTTAGTGGAAGAATAAAATGTCATGTTACAGGAATATTAGGAGACTTACAAAAATATCATCTCATGGACATATTTGAACTCTGAGTTGGTGACTTCTATTGCCATGTTCAATACGTTGTTCTTAAGGATTTTGAAAAGTACAAAGGATCCAGGACTTAAGAGAGCTGTAACAGTGGCTTCTTGAGGACAGGAAAGGTCTAGTCTCTTAATCTGGTTTGTTTTCTGTATACCCTCTCATATATTTCCTTGTTAGAGAAATCTATAAGTAGAAGAGTCTACTCATCTGTGCTTTGTGTTTACAGGAGGTAAGAACACAATTCTGCTACTCTTATAGACTAATATTTATAATACATATGTTAATAAAATCCAACTCCAACATTTCAGAGAAATGGTGTAGAAGGAGTGAGAGAGGGAAAAGATCTGATCATCCTTTCTTGTTTGTTCTCCTTTGCATTTATTTTCTACAAGAAATACATTCATTTTTTTCTGTTGATAAGAACACTTCAGTTACCAGACTTCCTCTAATAAAACTTTTTTTAAAGTATAGAATGTGACAGGTTTTCTCCCATTTCTGGAATCTTTGGCCTTCTATTCCTAAGTACAGGCAAGCAAGTCATTATTATCAACAGTAAGTTTCCCTGAGAATCAACAAGCTTCAAATATGCAAAGCCATCCACCTATGTGGAATACAACATAATCAAAACAGAGATAGTGTGTAGAGTAGGTCAGAGATAAATGTAGCAGAAATTATCTAAGATTGTGTAGCATTAACTTATTTTTGTTGTTGTTGTTGTTTTATTGTTTATTTTCATTTTACCAAGCCCAGTCTACTTGTAACAACAAAGAGAATCTACCTTAAGGCATTATTTAAGTGATGACCTTGCTGTAGAGCAGGGTGTACAAACCACTCAACTATTTTCAAAGACATCAATGAACCCTGAGGATATGCTCCTAGGAATGCCATGTCAGCAGAAAAACTATTTCAGAATGAGTTCATCTTGTTTTGCAGTCTCACTATTATAAAGTACCACTTCAAACTGTAAGTTTCTTCTCTAAAGCTTATCTGTCACATTTTCTTTCCTCAATTTGATTTTACCTGCATAGTAGATTTTAATTATATTGAAAAATATCTACAAAATTATAGAGCACCAAAAGTGTTTGGTTATGAACTGTCTTGCAAGAACAACTTCTTTCTTCTTTTGAATAATAATGATTAACACAAAAGACAGATGAATTCTATAGTTCAGTGTTTACTTATGCTATCTATACTATACCATAATATACTATATAGTGCTGATAAATAACATAAACTCTGTAACCATTTATTTTCCCAAAATAGAGCTAGGACTTCTTTTCTTCATTTATATAACAACTATATTATTGTTTTATAATTTAACTATGGAAATAAGCAAAGTACTAAATAACTTTTTGTTTGAGAAAAAATCCATACTACCTAATATTAAAGAGCTCTCAAATAAGTTTATTCATGAATTATGGGGTGAAAAGACAGAAACAGGTTCTCACAACCCAATGGGGAAAAAAAAGTTATAATACAAAATCATGCACTAAATATATGAGCTTTCACTTGAAGAAAATACTAGGAGTAAAATAAAATAACATTGCAGAATTCAACGTTATTTTATTTCTAAGTATTAATGATGCTTTATCCTATTGTTATTTCTGTTACTGTGGCCATCAGCACCGACTTTGTGTTTGCTGATCCTTTATCCTGCTTATTCTAAAAAATATAACAGCATCCATCTCTCTTACATTTTGAAGAGTCTACCTTTGAAATGTGGGGAGGAAAAGAAGGTTCTATGGAAAGTAACCTCACAGGGTTATCTGCTGATGGTAAATTCCTAATTGGGCAGGTCATGGTGGGTACTCATGCCCCTGGCATATAACTTCTTTAGTAAAAGGCTTCTCTTTGCTTTAAGCAAGCCCTGTCCATTGTTTCTGTGCATCTAGGTTAACACATCTTTGAAATGTTTCTTTTCATGCCTCTTCTTCTAAGCATGACCACCCTCAAGAGAGCTCATAACCTCAACTCTCCTGTAATCCAATCCCCCTCTTGCTATCTCCTGCCCTATATAATCTTTCTTACAACCCCTCATTAATTTCAAATACATAAAAGAAACTGCAAAACTGTCTTTCTCCAAAGCATTTGAGATCTTGCTCCCTGGCATATGTTGTCAGTTTGGCTCAAATAAACTTTTATAGAAATCTCTACAGATTTCTTACACCAACAGGAATTTTCAATAACTGCAGAGAGATTTTTCAATAACTGCAGTTATTTCTTCATCCCCTTCACATCTGTAAACCTGAAACAAGATGATATTCAGAGAAGGAGCTCCAAAGATCTGTATGGAAATCTGTGTAAACCTTTGGCTAGTTTTTGGCTGATTATAAGTGCAGATACACAGTGTAAGACTCCATGAGACCATGCAAAAACCAAAAACTAAAAAAAGAACATCTGAAACTGTGAGAAAAGTAACTAACTGCTAGCTAGACCTCACAGAGAAAAATATTTGGGAACAAACCAGCCAGATTAGACATTGGGTAATATCCCCAAAACATCACACTATAAGGGAATACATATTTTAGATGTAGGGTAAAGACAATTCTAGAACTGTATTAACATGGCTAAAAAATAAGATTTTAATAACTATGCTAATTTTCAAGTAAACAAACTGCCTGGAAGAAACAAACTCATCATTGTATTAGGGAAAACAATAAAATGGAGATACTCAACATTTACATTGTAATGTCTAACATGCAAAAAAAAAAATTGTAGACATGTAGAAAATCAGAAAAACGTGACCAATAAATAATAAATATAAGATAATTAGGGAATCTCAATTAAGATGTGGAAATTATAAAAATCAAATAGAAATTCTAGTGTTCAAACAGACACTATCTAAAGTGAAATATATATTATATAGAGTAGGCAGAAGATTAGACATTTTAGAGGTAAACTTGAAGTGACCTTCGATACAGGTACCCAATGAAATCAGACAAAAAATGTTGGAAAATAATTGAATAGAGCCTCATTGACTTGTGGGACATTACTAAGTGGCCTAACAAAGGTGTGATTAGAATACCACAAGAAGAAGAGGGAAAAGAGAGAAAAATCATTGAAGAAACAGTAACCTTTTTTTCCCAGTAAACTGCAATAAACGCCAGGCAACATAAACACAAAAAAGCCACCTCAAGATAAATTATAATTAAAATGCTGAAAATTAATAATTGGGAAAAAAAAAGAAAACATTGGCCCAGCCAGTGTGGCTCAGTGGTTGAGCATCCATCCATGCACCAAGAGGTGGCGGGTTCGATTCCCGATCAGGGCACATGCCAGGTTGTGGGTCAAATCCCCAGTGGGGGGCATGTAGGAAGCAACCAATTGATGTTCTCTCTCATCGATGTTTCTATCTCTCTCTCCCTCTCCCTTCCTCTGTCTAAAATTAATCAATAAAGAAAAAAAATTTAAAAAAAAAAAACATTGAAAGGATTCAAAGGAAAAAATCCAGATTATATGCAAGAAAAAGACGTAAAGAGTAATTCATAACTTCTTATCACAAACAAGAAAAGCAAAAACAATTGGAAATAACATATTTAAAGTCCTGGCGGTGGAGGGGGAGGGGGTAATTAACCTAGAATTCAATACCAAGCAAAATTAACCTTAAACAATAATAGTCAAACAAAAGATTTTTATTTTATTTACTTATTTTTTTTTTATCCTCACCCGAGGACATTTTTTCATTTTTGTTCAGATAGAGTGGGAGGGAGAGAGAGGAAGAGAGAGAGAGAGAGAGAAACATCGATGTGAAAGGGACACATCGAGTGGCTGCCACCCGCACGACCAACCAGGGCCGGGGACAAACTGCAACCGAGGTACGTGCCCTTAGCGGGAACCGAACCCAGGTCTCTCTGGACCGCAGGCCGACGCTCTAACCGCTGAGCCAAACCGGCCAGGGCAAAGATTTTTAAATAATAAAAAACAGAAATTTTAAAATAACAAAAGCATGAGAGAATTTTGCACCAACAGACAAATACTACAAAAAGTGTTCAAGAAAGTTGTTTAGGAGGAAAGGAAATTATATCAAATGGAAACAGAAACTGAAGAGCACCAAAAATTATAAATATGTTAGTAAACATAGAATATATTTCTTCATTTTAAAAATTACTTTTAAATGACTGACTCTTTAAAGCAAAATAATCATGTTTGGTGTTATACAGACCTTCAGAAATATGTAAGACAGCACTGGAACTAGAAGGGGAAAGGCAGTCCACTGTTGTGAAGATCTTACCTTCCATGTGAGTTGATATAATAGCATTTGATTAGACTGATAAAATTAGAGATATATATTTAAAATGTAAAGCAATCAATAAAAATGAAAGCAAAGACATACACCAATAAGACAATACACACATAAAATGAAGTGCTCGAAAGACCAACAGTTTTTGGACTTCAGAGTCACTCTACATAGTTACCATCTTAATAGGTGACTAAAACAAGTTTACCAAAGGCAACCATTGGGCTTAAATTTTCAAGAATGGTTTTCAGGACACAGAACAAGAAGGGCAGGGGGGAGGGAAGAGGAATCTAAAGTCCTGGAATCAAAAGCCTAGAAGCAGTAAATAGGATGCTTATATCAATGCAGCCTTAAGCCTTAGGGTAGTATTGCCAGAAAGCAGTGAGAAAAGTTTTTGCCTAATTTACTCAGTTAGAATTCAGAGTGACAGCCTAACAGTTGCATGGGTGGTGAGTGATCAGAGGAGGACCAGCACGTTCTGGAACATGTGGTGGGCTATAAATACAATATTGGGGTTTTGACTAATAGAAACCTGGAAACAAGTGAGTTTCAAGGGATGTTATCAACTCTGTAAACCATTGTCTCTCAAACCAAGAATTTGACTAGATGGCAAGATTAACCTAGGTTATCACTTGCAAAAAAAATAGGTGTTGTGTCTTCTTTATCCTTTCATGCTGAAATAGCTAACGAAATATCCTTAACATACAAAGAACAACAAAATATGAGCTTAGTGGAATTATTTATTTATTTTTATAACAGAAATAACTAGTGAGATATGTTCTATGTTCTAAGATCATATTTCCAAAATGTAACTGAGAGTTGGGTAAGACTCATCAAATTTTTTAATGTGTGTGGCAAGAAATTGAACCTGAGTTTTTTTCAATGCTTTTAAAGTTCACAATAAACTACTGAAGGAACTTATATCAGAGATGAACTTCTCTTCTTCCAGCTAAAGACATTAGAAAGCTAACTTTGGAAAGAAAGAGATATTTGGTACCTGAACATCACTGTACATCCACTCTACATCTAACTGATGTGGAATTCTTAATGCTTCTTTCATTCCAGAAAAAAAAAAAAAATAGATACCTTGACAAGAGAGTGCATCCCACAATCCCGGAAAAGGAGTTTAGCATGAGACATAATTCAACCACCATAAAAACAAACAAAGAAATAAACAAATGCCTTACTGAGTATTGGACAGTGGTGAGAATATCAAGATAATCCAATAATAATAATATTTTTAATCTGGCAATTTTGTGAAAACCAGAATAATAACCTAATTTTGATCAAATTAGATTTAAGAAAAAAAAAAATCTGTTCCCTTTCCTAAGTGGTGGGTACATAGATATTCATCTTCAAATTTTATGTATATATTTTATATATTATGTTATATGTATGGCATTTAAAATACAATGTTTTAAAAGAATAAAAATGTCAGATATGAAAGTTATTTACTAAATGAAATTGATAAGATTTGCATTTTTCTGATAAAGGCTAAGAGATTCCTTATAGTATTCTCAAAAGTTCAAGCTGCTTACAAATAAAAAAGGGAAATGAATTCAAGTCGTGCCTTAGTCAGTGTGGAAGTGGTTCAGTGTTCAGGTGTGCAGGACAGAGAGAAAGGAGCAGCCTCTGTGACGCAGGGAGATAAGATGGGCAACACCAGTGGACTTCTGTGGTGCGTGGGTCTATCCTAGGAGCCCCTTCCATCAGCAAGGATTCCCAATGCCTTTTTCACATTGTCACCCGTGAGACTTTTCTAAGAAGGCTTCCCCGACCAGTCCTTTCCCAGGTGGAATTAGCCCTGTGTCCTCCCATTTTACTTTATATTTTTTCTCTGAGTTCAGAAGTTATCAAGTTATACTATAGTTTTGTTCCGTGTGTGTGTGTGTGTGTGTGTGTGTGTGTGTGTGTGAAATTCCTTAAAGGACATATTTTGAGTACTTAATTATAAGAATTTAGAAAGGAAGATGAGTATATAATGACTCTCTGTATCTCCTGTGACCGAGTACATAGGGCAATCAATGCATAAATATATAGAACGGAATTATCAGTGTAGTCGCCCCATTATCCTTCCTTTTATTTTCATTTTCTCTTCTGTGTTTTTAGGCTTACCTTCTTTTCCTGGAAAGTTTTTTGCTTTATGTACCCAGATTATCCTCCATGATGGACAGCTTCCTCATAATTCTAATTCACAGCGGTTACTACTCGTCTGAAAAACCACAGCACTAACACCATGGATCTTGGCCAGCTCAAGCTACTATAACAAAATGCCACACACTGGGTGATTTAAACAATTTACACTTGTTTCTCACATGTCCAAAATCAATGTGCCAAAAAATTAGGTTCTTGGCGAGATCCTCTTCCTGCCTTTCAGACAGCCACCTTCTTGTTATGTCCTCATATGATGTCTCGTCCTCTTACAAGGATACTGATCCCTGCCCAGCCGGTGTACCTCAGTGGTTGAGCGTCCACCCATGCACCAAGAGGTCACCGGTTCGATTCCGGGTCAGGGCACATGCCCAGGTTGTGGGCCCAATGCCCAGTGGGGGCATGCAGGAGACGGCCAATCAATGATCTCTCTCATCGATGTTTCTATCTCTTCCACCTTCTCCCTTTCTCTTTCTCTCTAAAATCAACAAAGAAAAAAAACAAAAGAGTAAAAAAAAAAAAAGAGGATACTAATCCCATGATAGGAAATCTGCCCTCAAGAGTTCATCTAAATCTAAGTATCTCCCAAAGGAAGGCCCCACCTCCAAATACCATCTCACTGAGTGTCAGTGCTCCAACACATGGATTTGGGGCAGGCAAAAACATTCTATCCGTAACACCATTTGACGCACAATTAGTATAAATATAGCTTGTGGTCTGAAGTTCAAACAGACCCTTCCTTCTTACACATGAGACACTGGCAGTTGATGAAACACTCCAGATACATGCTCTCAAGCTCTTTGCTAGTCCCAAATCGTGCTCAACAGCTGAAAGAAGATTATGCAACAGATTGTCTGGGCTATCCTAACCGTGCATGTGTCAAAATCACATCTTGGCCCAAATTTTCTCTTACCCTCAATGAACTGATTGCTTTTAAGAAATATTTGACTGTAAAATTATTTTGTGCACCTCTACCCTACAATGATCTCTGTCCAGTAGTTCCCTCCTTTGTCTCATCTATAATCCCATTCAGAAAAGGACACAAAAATGGGCAAGATATAGTCTACCAATTAGATGCATGACCTTATTTGTTTTATTCCTATTCTTATTTTGCCAGCCTTAAAATATCACTTTGGCTTATCTTCTTACATGTCGTAGAAATTTAACCACAATAATGCCTTATTTTTGTTAAATGTTCAGTTTCAACATTATGATTATTATTCTACATTTGTAACGGGCATATACGAGACCAGTAGAAGTGTGAGAGAGCACTTTGTAAAAATTATTTACACATGAGAACTTAGCTGTTGATAGAATAAAAAGCCATATAAACAGAGATACCTTTTCAGAATGAATTCTAAAATATGGTGAAACAGAAAACCACGACGATTTCATCTCAATGACACTCTAGTAATTTGTAGCTGAAACATCAGCCTTTCAGTCCCCACTAGATTCTCCCCTGACGCCAGCTCTTGACTGATTCCTGAAGCGCATGGGAACACAGCCCTCTGACCATTTCAGGAGCCATAATCGCTTGGGAAAGAACTAATCCCTCAACTCGGGTTTTAGCAGGTAAATAGAAAAAGCAATTCGTTTTAAAGGCTAAAAAACAATCATCATCTTTATGTGCTTTTCTCAACTTTAGTGCAATTTCATCTATAATATGCTGGAAATTTCAGTGAAAGGGTATATTTTATGAAGTAGAAAATTTAACTTTTTATTGTCCCAGAATGCCCCTTCTATTACTAACCTCTGATTTTATTAAACCCCACTGTGATATTTTCCTGCAACAGAGCTGATGAAAAGTACAATTCTTCAGAAATTTCATTAAGAACAGCCCATAAACCGCTTCCTGACTTATTCCTGTACAGACACTGTTACTCTCCTCATCTCTCCTCATGACACTCACCCTCGATTATGTCTGAGGAGATAAATCAGATTTGCAATTTGCTGGGCAGTGAGGAGGAAATTTTTTTTCAAGAGACTGAAAAGCTAAGTGTTATTTACATACTTGTGAATTATGCTAGATTACCCCCTGCAGAGGTTCTAAAGATTTTTTTTTTTTTTAATTGGGACTGCAGGTACATGCAAACAGTTGTGGAGAAAAGAGAAAAGAATAGGGATGACTATCGCATCCCAAAATGAAATTGATAAAAAGGAACATATTCACTTTCTGTACTCTTGGAATAAGAATTGGGCTGGCATAGATTGTGGTAATGGTTTCACACATGCATACATTTCTCCAAATAAATATGTACAGCTTTTTGTATGACACTCATACATCAATAAAAGGCTTTAAAAATATTCTTAGCCCTGGACAGTTTGCTCAATCGTTAAAGTTTTGGCCCACAGACCAAAAGATCACAGGTTCAATTCCTGATCAAGGGCATGTACCTGGGTTGCAGGTTCAATCCCTGGCCCTGGTCAAGATTGTGCGGGAGGCAAACAATCAATGTGTTTCTCTCACATCAATGTCTCTCTCTCTCTCTCTCTCTCTCTCTCTCTCTCTCTTTATTCCTCCATCCCTTCCACTCTAAAAAAATCAATGGAAAAATATCCTCAGGTAAGGATTAACCAAAAAAATTTAAAAATGGCTGCTTTGGCTCAGCATTAGAGCGTCGGCCAGCGAACCAAAGAGTCTCAAGTTCAATTCCGGTCAAGGGCACGTACCTCAGTTGCGGTTCGGTCCCCGGTCGGGGTAGTGTGGAAGGCAACCAATTGGTGTGTCTCTCTCATATTGATGTTTCTCTCTCTCTCTCTCTTTCCCTCCCACTCTCTCTGAACATAAGTGGAAAAATATCCTCGGGTGAGGATTAAAAAAAATAATAAATAAATAAAAATATTCTTAGATTATTAAAGTATTGTGATTCCCCTTTTCTTATCCCCTACCCCCTCAATATATGTACAATTCTGGAGTTAAAGTCTAAGCCAGGGCCACCTCAGTGTCCTGCTCATCTCATTCAAATAACAATGTTCTTCCATGCATCTTATTGGTATGGTGTGCTTTCTGAAAGAACTTTAGTAACTACTCCAACACCCCATTCACTGGCTACCTTCTATCTTATTTGCCTAAAGGTATGTGGCTCACTCACTAAAAAAGAAGAATACTCTGTGCACAGGCATCAAGATAAGAGTGATAAATTTTCCTGGTGGGTAGAATAAGTATTCAGGAAATCAGGCTACAGTCTCTCTTGTTCTGGAGAAAATTTAGATCAAACCATACCCTATTTAAATGGAGCATAAAAACAAAATTCTTCTGAGTCATAAACCTTGGAACTTCTGAACCCCAGGGAGAAATTCATAGTAGAATTGCTAATTAAGTTGGGAAATATTTCCTGCAGTTACTAGAAGCAAAATGATAAGATTAGCGTTGCTAGTGATAGGAAAAATACAACAATACCTTATATATTAGCTTGTTAGGACTGCCATAAAAATTACCAGAGACTGGGTGACTTAACAGAAATTCCTTTTCTCACAGTTTTGGAGGCTAAAAGTCCAAGATCAAGATATTGGCATTTTGGGGTTCTCCTGGAACCTCTCTTCATGGCTGGAAGATGCCTGCCTTCTCTTGTGTCCTCACATGGCGTTCCCTTGGAGCATGCGCGCCCTGGTGTCTCTTTGTGTCCAAATTTCTCCTTCTTAGAAGGACACCAGTGATATTAAATTAGGGCCCCACCCTAACAGTTTATTTTAATCACTTTTTAAAATGCCTTTTCTTCCAATATGGGTATATTCCAAGTATTAGGAGTTGGAACGTCAATCCCAATATGAATTTTGAGGGGACACAATTCAGCTCATAACATTGATCATTCAGACAGTGCAGAACTAATAGAATTTGGGGGGGGTAGCTTATTTTAAGAAATTGGCTTATATGATTATGGAGGTTGGCAAGTACAAATTCTGCAGAAACTGAAGACCTAGGGAAGAGCCAATGTTGCAACTCAAGTCTGAAGGCTGTCTGTTGGCAGAAATCCGACGTTGCTTCCCTGAGCTGTGTACTGAGGGCTGTTCTGGTGAAAGAGTCCAAGTGGAAACCACTAGACTGCTCCTACCTAGAAAAATAGTAAACAAAACCGTTCTGTATTCCTTCAGGGATTGCAGAGATTAGTGCCACCATCAAGGACGGGAGAGATGCAGGGATAGGATTCCTGTCACATCCGCATTCAACTTGCCGACTTGACCTGCGCAAGAGGCAGATGGATCTTGGAGAATGACAGTGGATTATCATAAGCCTAACGGAGTGGTGACTCCACTTGAAAATGTTTTAACAGGTGTGGTTTCATTGCCTGAGAAAATTAATACATCCACTGGTACTTGGTATGCAGCTATTAAGCTGGCAAATGTTTTTTTGTTTTGTTTTGTTTTTCTTTTTCTCTATCCCTGTTGTTAAGGAAGAGTATGTCTGGCATACAGGAGATCTCTTAGGCTATCTCTTCGTATTACCAACATCTTAATCCAGGCAGGACTACTAAAGGTGGTTTGCCCTAGGAAGGTGGTAGTCACATGGAGAAAAAAGACCAGAGGGACTTTGAAGGTAGAATCACAGAATACAATGGACAGAGAAATAAGGACTTGTCAGGAGGGATTTCAAGGTTATCTGGCTGGAGCAACTGAGTGGACATGAGGTTACACAGGAGATTCTAGCGGTAAATTAGGTCATCCATGGCTGGCCTTCCCCAAAGGTGGCTGTGAGTCTATGGTTCATTGTGTTCCTCTGAACAGGTGGTTTTCTGGGGACAAGATTCATCCATGGTAGACAAGAGCATTTGCGAGAATAGTTGGAAACAGCATGCCCCCACAAGTTATACATGGCTTCTGCCTTGGGGTTCTGCCTTCTTGCCTGAGTCCTGAGGTCCATAAGGCTAATTGTATAAGGCCACCCCCAGCCCACCCTCCAGAACAGGCTATTTGAGCTGTTGTGTCTTTGCCTGTGTTATACCTTCTAGAAAAATGTCCCTGCCCTTTTACCTTTCCCCAACTCCTACCCCATAATCATCTTAACGTCCTCACTCCTCCACGTCTGGTCCACACATAGGCATTACCTGAGAGAAAGGCAGGATCTCAGTCCCCACTCAAGAACTGATGCATCTAAATTGCATTGTAGGAGGGTGTCAAAGGGGAAAAGGAGGGACATCTGTAATTTTAAAAATTAATAAATTAAGTATTAAAAAATAAATGAATTACATTGTAATATCTCTATTATTTATTATTTATCTTAGTACCTCCAACTAGTAACATTGTATCAAGTCAACAACTTGAGTCAAATTGTATCAACTGAAAAATACATCATAGTTGGGAGTTCTCACCTTAAACTTGAGTTCTTCCTGTACCTGCCCTTGGTCTTGTTGTGGGATCACCTGACAGGTAAGACCACCAGGTCATGAGGGCCTTCAGGTATTGTACAAACTAAATTGAAGTCCATGGCAGACATGCCTTATACCACATTATTCCACAGAAAAGCAGGCTTTCACTTGGCATAAACCTGTATCTGTTTACTCTTGCAGGGTTTTCCTGATGAGATTTTACTAAGACTTCATTAGTAGTGCCAAGCAGTACACAGGGTTGTTAGAAAATGTCTAAGCATCACCCTTCATTCTTCTTCTCTGCCTCAAAAACTACCAAACATGGCCCCAATCTGTCCTCGCTTCTCTGTGTCTGTGATGACCACGGCTGTACCAACCCCAGTGCTCTGGCAGACAGCTGTAAGGTCCCTCACCAGCCCCCTAATTCCATTATTTGTGCCACCAAAGAGATCTACATAGAATACATATCACTCCTTGTCCTGTTCCTGCCTGACTCCTCAGGGCTAAAACCCTCCCCTGGTGTCATTACAATACACCAAAGATAACATCTGTTTAATGGGCCCTGCTCACTTCCACCATTCTCCCTGACCAGTTCATCTTTGTTCCAGTTGCCCTGGCCCGAGTTCTCAGGGCCTTTATACTTCTACCTGTTCTTTTTGCCTGGAATGTTCTGCTTGCTAAGATCCCCAACTGTTTCCTTACCTTTTAGATCACTGTTTAAATGTCACTTCCTCAATATTATCCCATTGCCCTATTTAACCTTCTGCAGAGCACTTACTACTATCTGTTTATTTGTTCATTATTACCTGACCTTGCCCCTCACTAAAATGTAAGCTCTGTGAGTTCACAGGCCTCACTGGGTTGTTTTTTAATCAGTGCCTCCCAAACACCTAGAATAGTAGAAGATATCCTAGATGCTCAGTTGATATTTATTGAATAAAGGCATCTGAATACAACTGCAACACACACACTTTCAATTGAATACACTCAAGTGCTCTGGTCATTATTCATATTTGTTCTGCACCCATTTCTTTCTGACCTGCTCTGTAAGTGGAGGTGACTCCTCTGGTCTACACTATCAGGCCATCTGGGTGGCTGTCACTTGTATCAGCAGTAAATGGGAGGACAGGAGGTGAGAGGGTGGGGAAAGTTTTCCTGTTTCCTCCCTGTTTTACCTTCTATAACAAGGTGTTCTACCTGAGCCCAGATGATGCCACTCTCCCTTCTCCCTTTGGGTCCAGCGTGGAAATAGCTTCTCCCTGTCACTAGTGTCTTGTAACTGCACTGTGGTTTTTGTGTGGATCGGGTGTGTGGGCATGTATGTGTGCACATGTGTGTTGACCTTCAAGATAAAACTTTTATTTTGACTGTATAAAATTTAGAAACATTTATACTACAAATACTATTGTTTTTAAAAGAATTTTAAAAATTATAAAACAAGAAACAAGTAGCTGCAAAATGTCAACTACTCTAAGTAATCTGTGAATTTGGGCTAAATTAATAAAAAAATTATGAAGTTTAAATGGAGTGTTGTTGTTTAAGGAGTTTTTGCATTTTTTAATTAATCAAAATTTATTTGGATAAATATTAAATTACTTGTACAATTTATAATAACAGATCATAGCACACTGAAATGATCTTTTTTTTTTAATGTCTAGCCATGCCAAACTTTGGGGATGGTTTAAGTAACAGTGGTCTTTTATTTATTGAAATACTTATACTACCTAATTCTGGAGGATCCAATGACATGAAAATAATGTATTCATAAGAATTATAGCCTGGCTCTTGTGGCTCAGTAGTTGAGCATTGACCCATGCACCAAGAGGTTGCCAGCTCGATTCCTGGTCAGGGCACGTGCCCAGGTTGTGGACCAAACACCCAGTGAGGGGCATGCAGGAGGCAGCCAAATGTTCTCTCTCATTCAATGTTTCTAGCTCTCTCTCCCTCTCCCTTCCTCTCTCTCTAAAAATTAATAAAAAATAAAAATTAAAAAAAAGAATTATATTAGACAAATCTTTATTTCAAAAATGCCATTTTGAATTATAATGCTATATCAAATTTAAATAAGATGAATTATAACATCAATTAAATAACAGTAGCTAAAATAAAAGAGATAAATAAAACAAAATGAATTATAACAAGCAAAATAGAGGCAGACTCATAAATAGAGAGCAGGTTGACAACTGTCTGGGGTGGGGGGTTGGGAACTGGGATCAAGGGTGGAGGGATTGAGCAAAAGAGAAAAAAGAGAGAGAAAAACTCATGGACGTGGACATCAGTTTGGTGATTCCCTGGGGAGGCGAGGTGAGGGGAATGGGGAACAGGTTGAGGAAGATACAGTGAGGATGAATGGTGATGGAAGACTTGACTTAGGGTGGTGAACACAGTACAGTGTACAGATGATGTGTTGTGGAATTGTGCTCCTGAAACCTGTATAATTCTGTTAATCAGTGTCACCTCAATAAATTCAATACAAAGGAAAAATAAATAATAAATAAATAAGACTTTAAAGACAAAGAATAGGCAGATGTTCTGCCACAGTTTGGTCTTTAGGACCCAGTTGATGTGGAAACTGAGTCAAACCTGCAGGCGACCTGGATCCCTGCACCTTCCCAGCATGACCTTCCTCCTGCCTGGGGGACCTCATCAAGGGATCCCCGAACACTTCCAGGCCTCTGTGGCCTTCAGGTAGAACAGCAGGAGGCAAAGGGCTACTAGGGAACTTGGGCTTGACCTTAGACAGCATTTACTTATTGTGGTCATTTTCTTTTCTTAGCTTGTTAAGCTTTCTCTCAATCAACAGAGATGCCATCCCACTTTTTTAAAACTCTTTTCTCATACAAAAGAATTTCCTTTTGATTGTAGAAAGTATGTCTCTCCAATTCTTTGTCCATGTCTTCAGCCATCTTCTTATAAAGGTTGCATATCTGATACGTGGAGTTCGTATTTCTACACACCTTGGGAAGTTTCTTCTCGATTTTTAAGTATTTTTAAGTAGTGTATTTCTGACTCAGCTTATTTTCTCTGAAGTTGCCTTACATGTAATTCAGTCATTATTTGAAGCTGAAGCTGCAGCTTCTGAAGCTTACTTTCAAAAGGGGAATTTTCAAACTGCAAAAATACTTGCTCAGTTTGGAGACATTTTATTTATCCTGTAAGCTCTTCATTTACTTGATTTTCTTCACACAAATTTCTAGGTAGTTCTTATTTTTTCCCCTTCAGAACTTTTAAAGGACACACTTAAGTTCACACCATCGATGAGACTCTTCAGATCAATTTCTGACCAATTGATCGGGTGGTCACCATTTTCTGCTTCCTTCTTCTTATCTGCTTTCAAGTTCCCATCACCCATATGATCTCTAATGAGATCAGGTGATATATGGTCTTCAGCATGGTATTTTATTAGCTTACTTGATCTTCCCTGACCTGTTTCATCTGTGCATTCAGGTATGCTAGCATTTCTATTTGTTTTTATTTCCTTAACTCTTTGCTTCTCTCCTGAAGTTTCTTGGTCAGGAAGTTCTGGACTTTACTGAAAATGAGAGTTTTCATTCAAATCTTCCATTAATTTTCTGAAGTTGTTCTCTATTGTTCTGTAATGTTATAAGATGTGTTTATCATCAGTCACTTCGGAAAGTTTTAGAAGGCTTGCTTTTCTGTTATTTTTTTAAGCAAGTCTACTATGTCCTCAAGTGGAGTCCTGTTCAGCTCTTTGCTAAGCACCCTCAAACACAGAATATGTAACATCAAAGGACTGGCATCCAACACAGGTGACTTGAGGGCTTCATTGGTTTGTGTCATTAGTCCATTCTTCTCACTGCCTTTTTTCATAGACACCAACCAGGGAAGAGCACCTTCTGGCTAGCTCTTTCTTCTTCTTGATGAATGTTGGCTCTTTACTATAAAAACTATCACAACTGTTCATACCAGGATCTTCCAGGAAAACCCAGCCAGACCAGGTACTTGTCTCAAGCACTTATACATTACATTGTCTGCCAAGCTCTGCAAAGCTGCTCCAGGACTGGCTGAAAAGACATCTCTGTGGCATGCAGCAGGCCTCCATGGCTCTGAATGGATCTGCAGATCTGCCTCCAATTTCCATGTCCTGTGGCCCATGAGTAACTATATGGAACATTGTGGAATGTTCTATCTCTAAAGCATACAAATGCCTGCCTACCAGGGCAGTCCAATAGTTGGGCTGGGGCAGGGGGAAGCCAGCCAGGTTCTAGAAAACAGTGCTCCCTAACTTTGCTCAGCTTACTGCTCCAATAGAAAATGATCTTACTTACCTAGTACATCAGGGAAAGTAGAAGGGGCTGATTGCAGCCTGGAGCTTGGACCACTCTATGCCCCACCTGGCTCTAAAGCAAACCTAGAAGGTCAAAACGCTCCCATGTCATATCCCCTTCTCTGTACACAAGTCTGTCAGGGCATAGTGGTATGGCCCACATCCTTGGGTGAAGCTCATTCTCCTGATTTCAAGTTTACGTAGGTCCTTCCTACAAAGGTTCCAGGATCTCCCTCCTCTAAAGGCTCCCACTCTCCATTGTGTTTGGCCAATGCAGGCAGACAGGGGTTGATGACAGAAGAGTCTTCCCAAAGATATTCGCTAAGAGACTGGGAATTCAATTGTAAGAACTCAGGAGAAATCAAATGGAAATATTAGGGTCTTAGAATTTCAGGAATTTTCTGTGAAACTGGGATGTTCCCGTTCAATCCAAGCATTCCTGGAAGGGGCTGACTCCGCACCAGAGGTGACACAATGACCAGGGCTCTTTCTTTCATGTGGCCCTGCCATCTTCAGAACATGTCTCCCAGGGTTGCCCTGGAGACAGTCTCCAATCCACGGAGTCATCTTCAGAAGTATGCCCCTTCCTTCTACTGCATTTTCTTATTCTTTATAATTTGTTCTTATATAATGATGTGCTTTTAATGCTGCCCTTTTCTTGACTCTCAATTTATTTCTCCAATCTGAGAAGCAGTTAGTTGCTCCTGCTCCTGGAGGCCTAATGTCAACTATGGAAGCACTATTTGTAAATTGCCAAGCCAACAATAAAAAATAATCCTTTATTTTAATGAAGCATTAGTGCAGCCTCAACATGTTATTTTGTTTTTATCGTCAATGAAAGTAATCAATGATGCATTAAATTTCTTACAATGATTTTAATATTTCAGAAATAGTGACAAGCAGTCATTGCGGAGCTCATTCTAACAACTGCGAAAATACTCTTACTATACATTTTACAGGTACAATCTCACTAACGTTTGTCAATCCTTCTGATTTTTTTCATCACTGGGGTTAGAAAACAATAGGCCTTCTAAATTTGTCATTCATAAATGTCAACTTTCCATCACCAATAAGAAATTAGATGATTTAATTTGAAAAGGCCCAGCATATTTGCCAAGAGATATGAACATATAAAGGACAAGCAGACCTTCAATAAATAATCTTCCACTGAGGTAAACATACTACTCTGATAAAGCCATAATAATAAAAATAACAAGGACTCAAAGGAATAAAAATCAGAAAATAGTGGAGAGAAAGAAGGGAGGGAGGGAAGGAGAGAGAAGAGAAGGAATAATTTTGATCAACAGTGTCCCCAGCACACTTGACAGAGAATAGCATTACTAGCGTGGGGATATAAACATTATTGAATATAAGATGTCTGAAGTTGGAAAATGTAACCTAAATTCTTCAAGGTCTTGGTTTTAATAAAGCTGAACTTTTGTTACTATTTGACTTTGTGGCTTTCATAATGTTTGATCACACCAATATTTGAAAACTACCTTTTGATTTACATACTCTAATATCCAGTTACTATGTATCCCTTCAATGGTAAATTTCCTTTAAAAGAGCATCCCAAACATATGATGGTTGAGCAAAGCTAAATTCATTAAACTTATGAGAGAGAGATTTCCACCTTGACATGTGCCAGGAGTGTCTAAAGGGGAAATTTAAAATAGGACATTTATAAGGTTTGTGGGCTGCCTTTGGGTAATTTAAGGCAAGTTTTTCAAGGTAGTAAACTGATTGAATTTGGGGAAGTTTACAAATAGTAGTTTAAGGCTTGGCAGATATGGTGAATCCAAGTCCTGGGTGAATTTTGATGATCAAACTGCTATCCTAAAAAGACAGCTTTTCCCAGATGAGCAAACTGTTAGCTTGAATAATTTGGTTAACAAGGATTTTCCAAAGCTGTGACATTATTTACTGGTTTTCAGTCTAACATTCCAACCTAAGAATTTCCTATAGCAAATTGCTGCTACATGACAGGTGGTCTTATCTCTCTGTCCTCATCCAAGCTACATGCTTGAGTAGTAGCTTCAATCCAAAACTGCTTCTCCACTGACCTCAGCTGTCCTGTCATTCATGACAATTTGTCCAATATTCAGAGACTGCCAGGTTCCTGAGTCAAGTTTCCCCTGGCATGTTGTACGTGCCCTTTTGATAAACACCTCAAAAAAACAAACAATAAAACAAATTTGGATTTCTGGTGTAGTGATTTATAAGTTTCTTATAAATAATGGTTTGGGTTGTTTTAATGGTTAACAATCTGTTTAATGATATTATTACTAGAAGTCTACAATGAACAGTCACTCACAGAGACTTGTACACATATACACATACACATGCATGTATGCCTCTGTGTGTGTATGTGTGTGTGTTGTTTATATTGAAATGTTGCATTTTCAGACTTACTCCCTGGAGAAAATATGTGGAATGCCATAGCATGAACTTCTATAATTGGTTATTTGATTTGTTCGAACTAATTTCTGTCATCCAAGAAAAGGTGCTTTTGGCTATCTCATGAGAAATTTCTTGTGCTTTTTAGATTCCAACAGAATGTGATACAAGCTACCAATCTAGACAGCATTGAGTGAAATCTAATCTTAAAATGTAAAATCAGAGCAGGAGCCAAGGAAAAAAAAATTATTTTTATTTTCCTATACACCCATTAAGTCTGTAACTGTGTTTGTCCTCAATACGAAATGCATCAACTTATTGATCACAGAATGTGTGGAGAGCAGATGCAGTATCTGAGGACACAAAGCCCTTTCACCATTGTGAGCATGAAGCCAAGACATAGCATGGCTATTATTCATCCTGAATAACCCATTCCCAAACTTGAAACCAAAAACCTACTTTCTAATCTGTTTGTAAACATGGGCAAATTACTATTCTCATAGATTAAATAAGATACGTCGTACTGGAAATTTTTATGAAGTTCCTCAGATTAAATTTACTTCCATACGTTAAACCCTTTAAAGAAATTATCTTAGCATTTATATATTTGGGCCAAAGCCCCTATCATATCTTTAGTGATAAACTGAATTAAAATTATGTTCCCATCTTTTCACAAACATCTGTTGTTTTTGTCTAGTTAGGATGAAAACCTCTCAAGAGCTGGAATCATGTCTAGTGTTGCCCATTTTTCCTCTACATTTAATATTCCATACCCATCATTAAAGTCACTCCTGAAGGACCAATCTATTCTTTAAAAAACCCAAGAGAGTAAGCTCATAGATTGGAATTCTACACTTCTCAAGAACACACTAAATTCCTTGTTATTGAACAATTCTGGGCTTTCTGTCACAGAGAAATTTTCTTGAGTCAATATTGCAGATGCTGGTCCATGGACACATACAGGTGTCTACCAAAATCTTAAGCATCTTGGCAAATGAATTAAACTAAGTTTTCATGACTCTAAGGTATGAAACATAAAGCATTAAGTGCAGTAGTGGTTAGCAGCTAGCGTCTGTTCTGACTGGTCAATTAGTGCAAGCACCACACCAAGTGCTTAATCTTTTTAATGTTACCCAGGGAATAAATATGCTTTTATATATTAAAAGTTTTTCTTCTATTAAATGGTAGCAATATTAGGGTTAAGTTATTTCTCTTGGTTTTTCTGTAATATTGACTTAGGCAAAAAACAACACTGACAAACTTATATCAGTCTCCTCTCTCCCTCTCTGAAGTACAAAAATAGGTTTATAGGTCAATGAAGTCCAAAGCCTGAGAATCATATGAAACTCCTTATTTAACCTCTGTAAAACTCCTTATTTTTATTTTAAAAAAATTTTTTTTCCTTTATTGATTTTTAGAGGGAGAGAGAGATAGAAACATCGATGAGAGAGAACATCGATTAGCTGCCTACTGCATACCCCCCACTGGGGATTTGGCCCACAACCTGGGCATGTGCCCTGACCGGAAATCAAACTGGCCACCTCTTGGTGCATGGGTCGACGCTCAACCACTGAGCCACATTGGCTGGGCAAAACTCCTTATTTTTAAAAGTAATGTTTTTATTGCCCAGCTTCCAAATTCTTATCACATAGATCAGTCTTCAGTCTTGTGTGTGTCCTAGAAACTAAAGGAAAACAAAAAGTTTCTAGCTTGATTCCTTAGCAAAATCCTCAATGAGTAGACTTTGACATAGGAACCATGCCATAGAACAAGATTAAATAAGCACAGCTGCTAAAAATAAAATTACCTGAAACGTTACACTTTCTGCACATTATATACACACTACCTTAAATGTGATAGAAAAAATTGAAATAGTGAGATATGTTGAAGTGTATGTTAATTTCTGCCTTCAGCTATTCATAAGCATAGCTATCTATACTGGTATACTTAAGACAAAATATATTTTAGTATTGGGGAATATAAATTTTAAAATAATAAATTCTTAACATCATCTAGCTTAACCTCATCAAGCATAACCATGACACCTGTATTTACTTTATATCTTACTTCTGTTTAACCACATATAAAACTAAAATATTCATCACCTCACATTGTTTCCCAGTGCTGCTACAGAGAGCACCCAGTGTTCTAAACATCTACCTAAAACTGAACCTGGGTCTGCCTCTATCCATGACATCTCGATCTCCAGTTTACATTTGTAGCTACATAGACTGCATAGTTGTTTTCCACACAGATAATAGCATTTTAAATATCTGGACTATTTTCAGGTCTCTCATAAAGGTTCAAATCTTTTAGAAAACTTTAGACCAAGACCTACAAACCCCTAGCCTACAGTGTCTTTATGTTTTTATTTGTTGTTGCTGTTTCCTTGTTGGTTTCCTAAAGCCAAGCTATGGAATGTGCTCTCTCATTGTTGAAACTGTCCATTGTCCATTTTCATTGCAAAATTCCAAACCACAGACTCACTTATTCTCAGGTCATATATTTCTGAGAAGTGAGTCTGGGTCATTTGTCTTGCCTCATCATCTCATTCTTGTTTTCTTATTTCTTATCTCATGACCAACCCAACTGCCTGTAACACATTAAACCTCTGATAACTGCCAGAGGTAGGGGAGTCTCACTCACAGGATGCTTCAAACCCTTTAGTGTTTTTTTCTGTTCTGTTTTTGTTTTACTTTATCCAGCTTTATTAAGATATATTTGACCTATAACATTGTGCAAGTCTAAGGTATACAACGTGTTGGTTTGACACACTTATGTAAATCCTTTAGTTTTTTTCAGTCAGTTGTAGATTTCTATTTTTTCCTACTGTCCTTACTGAGATATCACTCATTTGGTGACAACATGAAATTTGGGAAGGCCCTGGCAGATTTGGCTCAGCAGTAGAGTGTCGGCCCACGGACCAGAGAGTCCCGGGTTTGGTTCCCGCTGGGGGCACCTGCCACGTTGCTGTTTGTCCCCGGCCCTGGTTGGGGTCGTGTAGGTGGCAGCCAGTCGATGTGTTTCTCTTACATCAATGTTTCTCTCTCTCTCTTCACCCCTCTCTCCCTCCCACTCTATCTGAAGATAAATGCAAAAAGAAAAAAGAAAAGAAATTTGGGAGGAAAAAAAAAATATGTTACCCTAACTCAAAAGTTTCTATCTAAAGGCAAGTCTTTAAAGGAGGGTCTGCTTATTTGCTAACCTTATCTTTATGTCTTCATTGCCCTGCTGAATAGATAGTATTATTAGGGAAAATGATTTGTAGATAATTCAGACATTTTCACTGGCTTGTTCCTCCTTCATCACATTTATAGACATGCTCTTCACTTTCTAACCTAAGATTGTCAGTGTAAGTGTGATAGTTCATTTTATGTGTTTAGTTGGCTGGGCTATGGTGCTCAGTTGTTAGTTAAACCCCATTGTAGAAACTGCTTTGAAGGTAACTTTTAGATGTGATTAACATTTAAATCAGTAGACTTTGAGTAAAGCGTATTATACTCCATAAGGTGGTAAGCCTCATCCAGTCAGTTAAAGGCCTTAACAAGAGAGACTGCAGGGTACCTGAAGAAGAGGGAATTATCCTCAAGAATGCAACAAAGGAACTTCCGGTCAAGATGGCGGCGTAGGTAAACGCGGTACCGAGTCCTCCCACAACCACATCAAAGTTACAACTAAACTACAGAACAACCATCATACAAAACCGCCTGAAATCAAGCTGAATGGAAGTCCGACAACTACGAAATTAAAGAAGAAGCCGCATCGAGACTGGCTCCAGCGTGCGGCACCAGAGTCATAAGGGGAAGAACTGAGCTGTTTGGCATTGGAGCGAGGGCTGGAGAGACAGCTTTCTCCTGGACAGACATGCTATCAGAGGCTTTTGTTCCTTAGGTGAGCTCTTCCCTGCAGACACCGCCATATCTGGGACTCCAGCAACCTGGCTCACACTGTTTGCCCTGCCCTGGTGATGCCCTGAGGCCCCGCCCCACCCAGCTTTCAGGCCAACCCAAGCTGTTGCCAGTTGCTTTACCATAGGATTGGCCTGTCTTGGATCCTGCTTCAGCTTTTCCTCAATTCTTTCAATCAAGCAGCATCTGGTCTCAGCTAGCCCTATACCTCTCGCTAAGTAATACATAGAAACAAACACAGGGAGGCAGCCAAAATGAGGAGACAAAGAAACAGGTCCCAAATGAAAGAACAGAACAAAACTCCAGGAAAAGAACTAAGTGAAATGGAGTTAAGCAACCTAACAGATGCTGAGTTCAAAATACTGCTTATAAGGATGCTCAATGGACTTAGTGAGAACCTCAGTGAACTTAGAGAGGGCCTCAAGAGCATAAAAAAGGACCAGTCAGAAATGAAGGAGGCACTAACTGAAATAAAGAATAGTTTACACAGATTAAATAGTAGAGTAGGTAAATCCAAGAAGCAAACCATCGATTTGGAATATAAGGAAGCAAAAAACACCCAATCAGAACAGCAAAAAGAAAAAAGAATCCAAAGAAATGAGGATAGTGTAAGGAGCCTCTGGGACAACTTCAAGCATGCCAACATTCGCATCTTGGGGGTGCCAGAAGGAGAAGAGAGAGAACAAGAAATCGAAAACCTATTTGAAACAATAATGGCAGAAAACTTCCCGAACTTGGTGAAGGAAACAGACATACGAGTCCAGGAAGCACAGAGAGTCCCAAACAAGATGAACCCCAAGAGGCCCACACCAAGACACATCATCATCAAAATGCAAAAGGTTCAAGACAAAGAGAGAATCTTAAAAGCAGCAAGAGAAAAGCAGTTAGTTACCTACAAGGGAGTTCCCATTAGACTGTCAGCTGATTTCTCAAAAGAAACTTTGCAGGCCAGAAGGGAGTGGCAAGAAATATTCACAGTGATGAAAAGCAAGAACCTACAACCAAGATTACTCTATCCTGCAAAGCTGTCATTTAGAATCGATGGCCATAAAAAGAGTTTCCCAGACAAGGAAAAGCTGAAGGAGTTCATCACCACCAAACCATTATTATATGAAATGTTGAAGGGTCTTCTTGAAGAAAAAGATAAAAAAATATGAACAAACAAAATGGCAATAAATACATATCTATCAACAATTGAATCTACAAACAAAATGAACAAGCAGAACAGAAACATTCTCATAGATACAGAGAACTTTTGTTGGGTACCAGATGGGTGGGGGCTGAGGGGAGGGCTGAGAAAGGTGAAGGGATTAAGAAGTACAAATTGGTTGTTAGACTGACAAACCTCAAAGGGAAGGGGGGTTGGGGGATGGGAAGAAATAAACCAAAGAACTTATATGTATATGTGCATAACTAATGGACACAGACAACAGTGTGGGGAAAAGCAGGAGGGGGGAGGGAATGGGGAGGAGGGGGGCAATGGGGGAAAAATGAGGAACATCTGTAATACATTCAACAATAAAGATAAGTTAAAAAAAAAAATGCAACAAAGAAACTCTTCCTGAGTTTCTAGCCAGAATCTGCCCTGAAGAATTAGGACTCAGTACTATAACATCAGTTCTGACATAGATATCCAGGAGCTGTCTACCTTACAGATTTTGGACTTGCCCTGCAGCACCTCCCTTAATATATGCCAATTTTTAAACAACTCTCTCTCTCTCTCTGGATACTTCTGACAAATACAGTCTGTATGTATTTTGAAATATGCGTGTATACAAAAAGATAAATAGATAGATAGAGATGATAAATGGATAAAGATGATAAATATGATAGGTTAAGCCTGTTCTAAAGATAAGCAATAGAAGTTTAAGTAAATTACTTTTTAAATTTCTTTATCTAATTAGTACATATGCATGGTACAGAAAGTATATACCAACAAAGAAAGAAACTATATGCAAAAAAGTATATACCAGAAAAGTGCATGCAATTTCACCACTTTGCATGCTCCCCAGCCTTTCAGTTCTCCTTCCTGGGTTGGCTGTTGATACCAGTTGTCTATGGAGCTTTTCAGAGTCATCTCTGTATGTATAATCATGCACATGCTCTCATTCCGACCCAGTAATATATTATATAGACTACTTTATACCTTGCTGTTTCCTGGTAACTATGTGTCATGAAGATATTTCCATATAAGTACATATAGAGTGATCTCTTTCTTTTTCATGTTTTATTACCATAATGTTAACTGTTTCCTCCTGAAATTCATTTAGGATGTTTCTAATCCATTGCTGTGTCAAGCAATGCTGAAATCACATCATTCCAAATATTTTTTAGTGAAAATTATCATTTATCTTTACAATATAATCTTAGATATGGAATTTCTCAGTCAAAAATGTATGGGGTGTGTGTGTGTGTGTGTGATAATACTACACTGATATTAATATGATAAACATATTTATATTATTAATACATTCTGATAACTAAATAACATTTATTACTGTTTGGTGTTTGTGGTCCTATATCAGTATAAGGTATTTTTTACCCTGGACAAACAACTCAATTGGAAATTCATGATTCCTGATATTGTCGTAGTTTCCAACTTGCTTTTATGGAGCAAATCATTGAAAAACCTTTTAAACACTAAGTGCACCATTTGGGGATAGACTACTAATGTCACCCATAACAGGTTATTGAAAGTAAGATTATTGCAAAGCTCAGAGACCTGACTAAATACTCGTACAAAAAAAATAACTTGTATATACATCAGGAAAAGCGAAAATCCTCATCATAGGAAAAATGTCTTGAACTTTGTTAGATAAATTAAATCTCACATGAGCTATCAAAAAGTGATTATAAGAAAAACAGAGTTACTTTTCTAAGAATAGATTAATTGTGTGTTTCTGTTTCCATAAAAACCTAAGAGGAGGAGGTGGACAGGTGTTTGACTTTGTTTTTGTTTTAGCACTAATCATTCTTCCATGTCTCGTCTGTCTTCTCTTCGGAACCAGAGCTTCTGTCAATCCTTCTGCTTCTAAGAATTGTCTTTCATTTTGTCAAATAGGAGAGACAGGTCGCTACACTTGTACTGACAGTGACTACACCTCATGGCAATTTCACTTTATCCACTGAGCATTCACCCAAGATGAAATGCGGGTAACATAGCAGGTGCTTTAGCCAGGAGAGCTGTAGCATAAGGTGATGAAAGGCCAGGAAAACTATGTGCCTGTTTAATTTCCTGCTCAAACTTTCCCTTTAATCCACCAACAGTCAGTTCATTTTATTTTTTAAGTGTCTCTCAAATCTATCCAATTTTTATTTTTACTCCTTTCCATACACAGCCAAGCAGCTACCTTCTCTCCCTCTCCTAACTGATCTTCCTAAACTTAAACTGGCCTTTCTTCTACATAAAATCCTCTGGTTACATCCCTGTGCCCAAATAAGAACGGAATTCCTAAAGGTGGTCTACAAAACTGAGTAATCTGGCCACTGACTAGCTTTTTAGTCTCATCTGGAACCTTCTCTCTCTCTCTCTCTCTCTCTCTCTGTCTCTGTCTCTCTCTCTCTCTCTCTCTCTCTCTCTCCCCTCCTCCTCCTCCTCCTCCTCCTCCTCCCATTTCAAATCTCAGGACTTCCTTAAGCCCCTCCTGCTCCTATAAACTCAAATACATAATGGAGGTGCTCAGCAAAAATGGCTAAGTAAACACTTCCAAATTCTTTGTCCTCCATAAAAGATTTGACAAAGCTCACAAAGATTTTCAGAATTGTTTTTCTCAAAACTCTAAAAATTAGCAAGATATTTATAATAATCTGGGGAGTGTTTATTCAAGAAAAATAACTGCATCTTTGTAAGAACAGGTATTACAGTGATTTAATTTGCCCTGGTTGCATCCCCGACTCTCTCGTTCTGTGGTAGTCTTGAAAATGCACAGCCTACAAGCGTGGTGAAGCCTGGCAGCCTGGCTGCCACTGGCTTGGGCAGAGCAGGACTGCAGCTCCATCAATGTCTCATTCCAGAGAAGCATCATGATTTAACCTGTCTGGTCATTCCCTGTAGGACACCCTTGCAAGGCTGTCTGTATTTAACCTGACTCAGAGCTTCCCAGTGTGAAAAGCCTTTGCCCTAAGGCATTCATTTTTTAATTATAAATCCTTTCTTCTATCTCATTTAAGTGTATGCATAAAGAAATAATTATAAATCTGTGTGGGTGGGCATGTAGTGTAAAATAACGGGATTTGTATAACAATAACAAAAACAATGGGATTTGTGTAACAAAGGAACAGAGGGGAAATACATTATATAAGAGTAAAGATTTTGTGCATAATTGAAATTAAGTTGGTATTAATCCTAACTAGACTATGATCACTTAACATGTTAACTGGACTCCCCAGAGCAACTACTAAGAAAACAACTTTAAAAAAAAAAAAAGAATATCTAAATACACTTACTACTGTAATGATAAATAACCCAATTAAAAACATGCAAATCATTTCAATAGATATTGCTCTAAAAAATATACAAATGGCCAATAAATATATAAAAAGATATCAACATCATTAACCATTAAGGAAATACAAATCAAAACAACAATGAATTAACACTTCACATCTGGTAGGACGGCTATAGTCAAGGCTGCCAATGATGTATTGGACAGCACATAAAAAGATCGGAACCATCATACATTGCTAGTGCGAATGTAACATGGTGTAATCACTTTGGAAAAAATTTGGTAATTCCTCAAAACATTAAGAACAGGGTTACCATGTGACTCATTAATCCTACTCCTAGTTATATATCCCCCAAAACCCAAAGCATATGTTCACACAAAAATTTGTACACAGATGTTTATAGCAACATTATTTATAAGAGCCAAAAAGTGGAACTAACCCAAATGTGTATAACCTGATAAAAGAGATAAACAAAACACAGTATATCCATACAATGGAATATTATATAGATTCATAGAAGTGTGAAGTATTGACATATGTATACTACAGCATGGATGAACCTCTACAGTAAGGAATAGCTGTAACTTAGGAATTCCTGCGTTTTCACTGCACTTTAGACTCTAGGAGAGGAAGGAAAGAGTAATAAAATAGAACTAAAGGTTACGCCACCCAGCCCCCATCCCTCAGAAGGTATAGCAGCTGCTGTCAGTTTTAGTTTTAAACATTTTCCTCCATTGCACAGTCTAGTGGAGAAAATGGAGCTAAAACTAACATCATGGAGCCATTATTTGGCATTTTTAATTAAAAATAGATTAATGAAAAGTAAGTGTCTACTGTATGAAACTGGTAATGAGCTGAATGAGCAAAGCATCCTGGCCCTCCCATCAAAAGTCACTTACTACGCATATGTAAAAAGAAGGATCTCTTACCTTTTGAGACAGCATGGAGGGACGTGGACAGTATTATGCTAAACAAAATAAGCCAGTCAGAGAAAGACAAATATCATATGATATCACTTATATGTGGAATCTAATGAATAAAATAAACTCATGAATAAAATAGAATTAGAGGCATAGAAATATGGAACAGACTGACGAATCTCAGAGGGAAGTGGTATGAGCGTGTGTGGGGGGGGGCAGATTAACCAAAGAATGTATATGCATACATGCATAACCCATGGACACAGAGAGTAGGGTGTGAAGGACTGGGGTGGGGCGGGAGTCCATTGGAGGGAGGCAATGGGGGCGGTGAGGGGGCGGTGGGAAGGGGAGCGAAATCTGTAATACGGTCAACAACAAAGATAATTTTTTTTAAGTCACTTATTACTTAGTATCTCTGTTTCAACCTAGAAAGTTCTAAAGAATGGTAGCCAACCATATGCTACAATGTTATTGCCAGCTCATTTTTGTCTTTTATGAGAGTATTAGTTTGGGCAATGTGAAGTGCTAAAACAAAGAAAAGTTTATTTCCCATTTTCCTAACAGTTACTGGGCCATGGATGAATTCCCTTACATGAGACCCAGGGATCAGATTCTTTCATTATGTGGCTCTGATATGTCTTAGGTCTTCTCTTTCATCTGCATCGAGGCCATTGAAGAAAAAATAGGCCTTCTGTGGTTGGAAGCATACCCTCCTGCTGGAAGCATTGACACAAAAATGGCCCATATCATCTCCATGCACATTCCACTGGCACATGTAACTTCAGAGAGCGAGAAGGGCAGGCTGGCTAAGATAGGTGTCCAAGAAGACAAAATCACTTTTGGTGAATAGCTCTACCACCTGAGGGCCATGAAAATAAATGTTGAAACATTTAATAATGTCTAAATAGCCATTTAAACTTTTGATGTTTCAAGTTAATATTGTTGCAAAGCTAAATATTATAAGATAGAGTAAGGCTTTATCTAGGTATGTTCAGTTAAAATGTTCAAGTTTAATGAGTATAACTAAGCATAAATAATGTATGTTTTAAATATTAGAGAAATAAGAGGAGCAAAATGTTCTACCACGTTTTATTATTATTTTCTCATTTGAATTTCTCAGAGGAAAGGTAAATTATGAAGCAATATCTACAATAACAATAATAAATAGAATAAAACATAAAATAAATTTCTACCTGTCAAAACAAAATACTTTATTATGTTAGTGCTTCTGAGGACTAGAATAAAACTGCTATTATTAGTAAAGAAATACCTTCTTCAATCATTTAATTGGGAATAATTAAATTTCTCTGATAAGGAAAAGAAAACATTGAAATAACCAAGTATTCTAAAGTTCAAGATTAGTAACTAATTACTTTTTGTCCTTGTCCTGCTTCTTGTTTAAGTAAAAATCATCTGTTAGCCAACATAAAATTCAATTAAGTTTTTCATGTTTTTCAGTAATTTAATCAATTTCTACACTGCTTTTCCAGGGTAGGCGTTGAGCTATTTGGTGATGATAGATGTCTTATTAACAAGATAACCAAACAATTATGGTCTAGTATTGTTAAAGAACTTTTACTATGTGCTCATTCAATGCACCAAACAATCCTACAGTGTAAGTGTTATTACCGCAATTTTACAGTGAAGACATTTAAACCCAGATTGAAATTAAGCAACTCATCCAAACTTTTCTTGTGGTTTGTTCCCGTTGAGACCCAAACCCAAGATCCTGGTCTCTTCCCTTCACTACTTGTAACGATTGCTCTCCATTTGAAATGGGCTCTTCCTGAAAATCCACTGATCAGTAAGACTGTTTTCCAATGTTTAGTTTACCTCTCCCAAGTTTAAATTTGTATTTCCTATTGTAAGGTTCAAAACTTGTGTTCGTTATATGTGCAGCCTCATTTCCGATTTTTAATAACACTGTATGTTTTCCTAGATGGGAAGCATTGTTTTATTCTTTAAAGTGGCGTGTTTGCTGACCTTTTAGTAATGAGTAAACAGTGCCATCTTCTGTCTGCGTTCTCAGCAGCAGTTGGGAACACAGTCTTGAAAGACGAGGGTGATACAGCTCAGGGACAGGAAGCAAAGAATCTGCAGAGTGCACAACCTTGGCAATGTGCACTACATCTCCGGACACTTGCGAACAGGCTGATTGTCTGAGAGGCCTGTCTGGGCAGATTCATGTTAAAAACAGTCCTGTGTGGTCAGTTGTCTGGAAACTTTGAATATCCATTCAAACAAAGGAAAGAAGAGAGAGGAGACAGAGGGAGACAAGTGACGGTGACAGGAAGAGGTGGCAAGGGGTGTAATGACAACGCGGGAAAAGGAATAAAATAAGCATTTCTCTTACTTTCTCTACCATTTGTTTCCAATTTCCCCTCAATATCCACCTTTGGAGAAACATGCTTCATCTTGACAAGTACCTTTTGTCTGAAAACAAAAAAGAACAGACAGAAAGGAAATAATATATTAATCACTGAAGATTCAATACTAGAAAAAAAATTAATTTTCTTTCTGCATAATTATCAAAATGAAGACATGTGCAACAACTTATATAAATGTGAAAATCCTATAGGGTTGAACATTCAGTCAAGAAACATGTTTTTTGCAAATCTATGTTATTTTGGAAAATGTATTTTTAATCTCACTATACTTTCTAACCATCTCACAAAAGAAAGAAAAAATGAAATAAAAGGTTAGTACATTTTATAAAGACTTATATGAGCTCATTTAAATATTTGTATCTCACAGTAATTTTCTTTCCTGTATCTAGACTAGGTTTAAGCTTTATGAGTAGTAGCCACTTTCAGAAACACTTATGATGTTAATTATATTAACTACCCACAATGCAATTGTTCATCTAAAGAATTTGAAGAGATAGTGGGAACCCCAAAGGGAAGTAATTCATGGTGCTGATGTTCTTTTAGTCAGGGAGCTCCTAACAGTGGCAAAGCAAGAGCATAACTTTTTTTTTAGCGTTTTTGTAAAATGACATAGAGTGAGACATTTTACTACGTACTAATATTTATTTTTTCAGAAGTTGCTCCAAAGATTCTCCCAAATCCCCAAACACATATTAAATCATTTTAATTTGGATTGAATGTGATGTAATCAGTGCTGGACAGATGTGGTTGGACATGGGGTTTTATGAAATTAATCAGACAATTCAAGAATATGTCTTTAAGAAAGCTGGGTGTCTAAGGTTTGAGACTGGGTATCCAGGCAGGAAGAGACTCATCCGTTTCTGAGTGCTCCATGTAAGGGTCCCTAACCTGCCACTAGAGACCCCCAATATGCCCTTCAATTCCACATTGTCCAGAGTTGTCATACTTTGATTTTACAATGTAAAACACAATTTAGAAAACCCCAAATTCCACATTAATTTGCCAGTCAACACAAGCAACTTAGCTTTGTGGATTAACATATCTATTTCTAGAGATTCATTCATGTCAACATTTCATTACTTCAGGTTACAGGGCACTCATTATGTGATACCATAGGCACAGTGTGCTGACAACTGAAGGGATTACACTGATCTGAAAATGCATATACGTGTTCATTTCCAACATTACAAAACTATGATGCTCTCTACAACGTTTTTCTTTTAAGTGAAGCTATTTCCTAAGTATTCATAATGCACATCGTTATGGGAATCTTAACTCTGTTGCCTTTCTCTGGCTGTAGGTGAGCACAGTGTACAAGGCTTCCGGGCAAGGAAATCAAGGTGGGCCGTGGACTGCAGCTGTTGTAAATGCTCCAAATCTCCTTGTGCAGGTCCTCAGGGGAAGGACATTCCGCATTTTGTACTAGATCATTGCTCCCAGGCTATGATGGAAGAAACCAAGGCTACGGACCACACCATGATTGATTAATTACACCAACTTCAGAGACAGTCTCTGAGACAAACAGGAGGCTTGAGCTTTAACCAGAAGCTCCCTCAAGCACACAGCAACCTGTCTTACGTAAAGTCAAGTTTTCTCTTTTATGAACTCACCTCTGTTCATGGCCTTAGTCTGTCCCAGCCACTCCTTGGGACTTTTCCCAAAGGGCAGCTCACTAGACTATGTGTGGCACCCCTCTGATTACTGTTTATTCTCTTTATATTTATTTTTCTCATTTACTATAATTACCTTAAGGTGAGGGTTCTACTGCCAGAGAAACTGGGAGTGCTGTTGTCAAGTTTCAGGTGTTTGGTGACACGTGAGCTTTACTAAGTTAACTGCTCTTGTGTTCTTTCTCCTTTCCTCTCTCTCTCCTTTTTTAAATACCCATTGACCCAGAGCTCTGGACAATCACTACGACTCCATTAGACCCAGGATGGGAGCTGAAATCTGTTGACCTTCCCCCCCGCTTTTTCCATTTCTCCCTCAGGTCCCCGGGTCCTGACAGTAGCTGAGAGAGCTCAGCTGCACAGCCACAACTTCCAAACACACCACCTGCGTGCCCCGTCTGTGCTGTGCCCCACCTGCAGGGACAGCCTGGCCATTTTGCTTTGGGACACCCCACTCCAAGGTCTCTTGTGTTATTAACTCAATTGTCTTCTGTGATCAAGAGAATGAGAATAATAATTTTTCATAATTCTGCTTGTATTTTCTTGGTTCTCTCTCTCTCTCTCTCTCTCTCTCTCTCTCTCTCTCTCTCTCCCCCTCTATCCCTATCTCCGTCCATCTTTTTCTCTTCTTTCAATAAGTATCTGGTATATTTTAGTAATTAACGAACCTCATTTCATGTCTAATTATACTTGATGACTTTATCTTTCTATGACATATACTAACCCACGAATACACACAGCCCATTTAATTGCTGACTCCCTCAGTTGTAGGGTTATGGATTTTTAAGCTACTAAAGTATTCTTTCTCACTAAAATTTGAGAAAAATGCAAGGTAATAATATAAGTACAAAAGAAGTGTCCCTAATAAGAAACAGCTGAATACACAAGTGTGTCCAAAAAAAATAAGTGACATGATGGATCTTAAGTGGAGGAAACAGACATTTAAATGGTCATTAATTTTTTAATGTACATAATTTTGAACCTTTCTTACATATCCTGACATTTTTCTTTCTTATCTCATTTTGACTCTGTATTGGGGACAAAGTTCCCTCATCTTTAAGCTGCCTTGGAATCTTTTTGAAGGCACTCACCCATGACTCACTTTAATTCAATTATTTACAGTTTGATTAGCAAGGTGATGATAGTCCTATGTACTGATTGTTTACATATGCTAGAAACTCTATTAGGTGATCATATATACATGTAATCCTATCAACAGCCTGGAAGTGTTGAGAACTTTATGAATAAAGAAACAGATGCTCCAGTTTATTGCAGTCCCGGCAAAGAGGTCAAGCTACTTGGCCAATGTCTTACAAAGAGAATGTGGCATAGTTGAGATTCAAGACCAGGTATGTTAGTCTGATTTTCATGGCCATTACAATGATTTGAGGAAAACATATTAATTCTCCTTTTCAATGTCCTTTTTCTTTAAACCATTCTTCTTCTTCAATAAACATAACTTATCTAAAGGCACTTGTAATCCTTCTACAGAAATCAATAGTTTATATTTTCTGTTAATCCTTGTATTGACTAGGCTTCCACAAGTAATGAATTCATAATGTACTTGAATTACATAGTTTCAATACAAATGTGAGTAGAAGCCCAGTGGCTCACAGACAACATAATAATGCCCAGGATTAACACTTCACTTGTCCTTTTTTCTGATTTATTATAAAATACTTGCATTCCAGTGGTTTTATATATATAAAATGAATTACTGTCGCATGTGTTTTTATAGGTAAGTCACTTATGTCTGCATTAATTTGCTAGGGCTGCCACAACAAAGTACCACAGACTGGGTCGCTTGAACAACAGAAACTCTTTTCTTACAATTCTGGAGGCTGGATGTCCGAGACTCAGGTATCAGAAGTATTGGTTTCTCCTGAGCCCTCTCCTTGGTTTGCAGATGGCCACCTTCTTGATGCCTTTTCACATGGTCATCCCTCTATGCACATAGGCACCTGGTGTCTCTTTGAGTGTCCAAATGTCCTCTTGTAAGAACATTAGTCAGATTGGATTAGGGTTCATGATTGTGACCTCACTTAACCTTAATTACCTAGAGACCCTATTTCCAAATTCAGTAACATCCTAAGGTGCCTGGAATCAGGGCTTTAACATATAAATGTGGGGGCAAGGACACAACTCAGCACATAACAGTTCATATCATTGAACAATTAGCCCAGAATATTGAATTTCTATTTGTATAAAGAAAGAAATTGACACTATACATCTTGAAACAGTTCAAAGAAGGAGGTAAAACTTGATCCGTACTTTAAAGTTTGTCAAGCTTAGAGTAGACAAACAGAAGATGAGTTGTTTCATCTTTTTAAGGAATATTTTGAGTACATGAGTCACACAAATGGAATATGAGAAACGCTGTTACTATGGCAATGAACAAAAGTGTGCTGAAGCCAGGAAGGCTGGAATTAGGGATGACAGAAATAACCATTTGCAATTACGTGGAATTGAGTGATAATACCTCAGAGTTTTCGTCAAGGAGAAATGACCATTTGGTTTAGCAAAATACTTCAGGGGAATTTGATAAATTAGAGAAGTATAGCCCAAATGATGAAGAGAATATTTGTAAGAACTAAAAATAATCACTTCAAAAGAAAATAGGTTGAAACTAAGGGGAGAAAGTTCAACAGTAATAGCAGCCACAACAAAAACCTATTGATAAAGCGTCACAATGAGCTCATTAGAATATTAAGAATTTGATGTTGTTCAACAAGGAGTAGGAAAGAGTGACAAAGAAAGCTTCTAGCAAAGAGTTTCAGGTCTTTCCAGTAGAAAGCCTTCAGGTGGAGGTGGGCAGGGCACCAGGAGCACCTCTATGGTCCAGAATTAAATCATTGACCCTCCACTCCCCTGCCCCTTGTATTTCTCCCCAACTCCAGTAGACTCTTTGTCTTTGAGTCATTTCTGCATTTAGGGAAAGGAAGCTCATTTATTTGGGGTCTATCTATAAGGTGTAATTGCTCCAATGTAGAAATCCCCAGGCAGTGGGAGATAAATGCTCAAAGATTGAAGTGAGGAAAGTTTCATATTATATAAAGGAATCTTCAAATCTACTGTCATGCCAATCATCATTTGTAGAATAAATAATTTATCTTCAGATTATAATTTTATAAAATAAATTTGATATTCAGAAGCAGAGTTATAACTATGATGTTTCTTTAAATAAAATTTTCAAAAATTCATGAAAGGGTCACAAGTCTAGGAAGAGCATAAACTTTTTTAACAGACTCTAAGAACACACACTTTTTAAAACAGACTCTTACATTTAAGTGTTTGTACACCTTCCCCCACTGCCCATTCCCCCACAATCAAAACAATAAATAATAAATGTTTGTACACAATTTAAGTAGACTACAAGGGAGAATTGGTATTATATTTGGAACATTGTTAAGGATTCTTCAAAGAGCAAAATCTTTTAGGGAGTCTTTGGCTTAAAAATGTGGGACGGGGTGGGGGGATGGGGAGGAGGGTCTCAATGGGGAAAAAAAGAGAAACATCTGTAACAAAAATAAATTAATAAAAAAAAAGGTGAGATTAAAAAGTCGTGTGGTGTCTTTAAAAATCTGATCATTTTCTGCCCTGGCTGGGTGGCTCATTGTTTGGAACATCATCCTATGCACCAAAGGTTTGCAGGTTCGATTCCCATCAGGGCACATACGTTGGTTTCGGGTTTGATTCCGGTCAGAGCACATGTGGGAGACAACTGATAGATGTTTCTCACATCGATGTTTTCTCTCACCCTCTCTCACTAAAAAAAATCAATAAAAGCATATCCTTGGGTGAAGATTTTAAAAAATCCAATCCTTTTCCTATAAATATGTTCCTATAAAAGATTTAGTGTCATGGCACAGACATATTATGGACAGTAGGATATTTTCCTATTTGAAAGAATTAATGTGGTGTATACGTCATATTTGATGGTTTCTATAAACTCAAGAGAAAATGTGGCAAATATAAAAAAGGATTTTGCTCCAACGAAGAAAGAAAATCACTTTTTTTTTTTTATAATTTTAAGGGGACAAATATCATTTAGAAAATATGAATACATCTAATTTGAAAGAACAATTAGAATAGAAAGAGAAATTTACAAATAATAACACATAAAAATGGACACTACATTGCAAGATTCAAAGGAGAGTACATTACAAAAGTGAAAACTAAAAATTGTCAGTTTCAGAGGGATTTGAATAGTCTTTTATGACTATGAAAATGTGTGTTAAAGTTTTATGCTATACAATCCAGGAAACAGTTTATTAACTCGGTGGCTTGATTGGATATCACTGCACTCTTCGTTGGAAATTAACCTTCATGGCAGTAGCAGATGAAAGAGATGCTGGCGGCCAGAAACTATGTTATAGCACAGTGAAGAGTTTATGAGCATCTAAATCGAAAATTGGACAGAGCCAATGGAGTGGAAGAGATGGATATACTTGACCCGATAGAGTGGTGTCATGGTTATGAATGACACTCCAAGATGAGGGCCAGGGAAATGTTGGAGACAACTCTGCAATTTCTAACCCAGATAGCTAAGCAAATGATGAGGCTGTTAATATAGGAAACCAGGACTGAAACATAATAAAGGGCAAGTCAGATTGTAGGATTGAGGGAGGAGACGGAAAAAGAATGTAATATAAATAAGAATTTAAACATCATGAGTCTAAAGTTCTAACTCAAATCCAGATGGAAAAGGCTGGGAGGCAGAGGGAAAGTGAATATATCCAATACTGTCCCTTTCTTTTTATATTTTTGACAGGCTTGTACTTAGCACTTTCTACACATTTTTTATTTTCTGATCTTGTCGTCTTGACTCATTGATAACTGTCATCTCTTTACCTAGTCTCTTGCTTCTCATCTCCAGGGAATAAAAAATAAGTTCAAAAACAGATACATACTTTTAGGTGGGGAACTGACAAATTAAATAAATGAATTTGGCTTTTATTTTTTTAATTTAAAAACACACTTTTATAAATGGAATAGATTTGAATATTTATTCATAGCTATGCATTTATTCTGCAATGTTTAAACTGACAGGAAAAAAAACAGGAAGAAGAAAATTGAAAGAACCCTGGATATTAGTAGCCTACTGAAGTAAAAATAAACTTTAGATTATTTCCCCCAACCTTTCAGAACATGCTTATGTCACAGGCAGATGGTACCTGGATGACTTTACTATTTAATGTGATTATAAGAAGAAAAAGGACATGGGTGGGTTTAGCCTAAAATAGTCACATAAAAGATAATCTAAAAAAAAAAAAGATTTGATTATGTGAAACCAGTAAAAGTGTTCATCCTTGTAATATGCTTTTTGGGTAATATGTCCCACTCGTTATGGAGACTGCCTGAAATTAAACAATGGTCCTTTGGGAAAAGAGGATTTTATTACTCAGGCAGAATCCCCTTTAAGGCTGTCTTGGGCTTTGCCTGGGGTTGTTAGGAAGAGACCTCTATCAGAGAAAACCTGCAAATCTCAGCGCAAAGTGCCAAGTGGAATCTGAGGAGATGACTATCTCATTTAAAATATCTCTGAAAAGGAAATTTCCAGAATCTCATAACAGGAAAACTATCTTGCTTAAGTAGCTTTTAATTGCAAGTATCCACAATATAATTTCTCTGGAGCACAGTCAGAAGGGGCATTAAAATGAGCAGCAGGGCCCTGACCAGTGTGGCTCAGTTGGCTGGGCATTGTGGGTGCATCCAAAGGTCTCGGGTTCCCAGCATGTGCTCAGCACATCCCCAGTAGGAGGGTTGCAGGAATCAGCGGGTTGATATTTTGCTCTCACAGTGACGTTTCTCTCTCTCTCTCTCTCTAAAAGTCAATAAAACATCTTTTTTTTTTTTTTTAAATGAGCAGCAGGAATATTTAGCTATACACAGCAGCCTCCTCAGAAGACTCCTTTGCCCTCCTGACAGATATTTGTTTAGGATTGAGAAGTTATTTTTAAAATTCCCATGGGGTTGTTTTTCTCACTTACTGAGAACAGACATTATTAGTGAGAGTCACAGAAACTGACTTTATACTATTTATGTGGAGTCGGGTATATTAAAAATTGTACATGTGATGCCCTGTAAAATGTGAACTGAAACTTCCAGGTTCTTTGCATTACATCTGCAACAATATTTTGAGCAGAGATAAAATAGAATCAGTCATCTTGCCCCATTAGTTATTATTCAGTAGCTCCTAAAGCTGATTAACTGACTGTCAAATCCTACTGAGAGAAGGGATTGGACTTGCCTGCTTCAAAAAGGAAAATCACAGAATCTGACAGAAGGGATAAACAAGTTGTATGAGACAAGTAGAAATGATTGCATTTTTCTCTCCTAAAGGCGATGCTGGTGAATTTGCCAGTACTGGTATGAAAAACAAACAAACAAATCATTTTTCTTCTTTATTCCATTCAGTAACTGTCCCATCAACCAAAAGGCCCAGAGCTTTTGCTGCCAACTTTGATGACATTTTGACCTTCAGCTCCTCCTACTGAGATAAACAATTTTTGTTTATAAATTGACTTTCTTGCAAAAAGGTGAGAAAAATAATTGTTTTTCTCACCTGAGGAATATCAACATAATATTTTTTGCTTCTGTCTTATTTGTGAAATTCATCACCTCATTCTGATTATGTCTATGAGGCTGGAAATTATGGTCAAGTATACTTAATTTATGAAAAGAATAACATTCTTTTCTTTCTGAAGTAATCCTTTTCCATATAAACTAAATTTAAAATGGCATAGATTTATAACTTATAAATTTATTACTCTTGCTTTTGCCTTTATTTTTAAAAAACCCTGTACATTATTAATATATATAACATGTATTACTTTAGTAATTAAAGGTCTTTGAAAGACCTTTACTTCTACATCAGGATAGAAGTGATTTTTGCACATACGGGAAGTGCTGACATTTGTGAAGTTTAAAAAGAAATATAACTCAAAATTTTATACAGAAAACACATATTTCTTGACATTTAGATTTTCTAAAGTAACTTATAACAGATTAGTCTTCAGATTTAGGTATGAAAACTAGAAAAAGTCTCTATTTACTGTTGAAGTTTTAAGACTAGAACATAAATATAAAATAAATGGCTCTGAGTTATAATAAATGTTTGACTCGACTCTAAATTAAACTAGACAAATAATTTTACTTTGGTATCTTAGATAAAATTAAAATCATATTAAAATATTTAGTTGGAACCTACTCAATTATGGTCTAAGTATGTGTTTCCTCCTTTCTTAAAAAAATTACATTTTTAAACCATTGACCACGATCCGGCTATCACCATATTTCTGTAATGAATCAGGGCTCTTGACAGAATTTTTTGTATTTTGCCTCCTCTTCCTGATTTTGCAATCACTCTTCAAATAATGCAGAGCTGATTTCTACTCCCTCCACACTATCAAAACTGCTTTAGGTGAAATTCCAGTGTTCTCCATGATGTTCATTCCAAAGGATCCCTTTCAGACTTTACTTTCCTTGATCTTCAGCATCATTTGACACAGTTAATCCTCACTGGGGAAAAAAAAAAAAAAACTCTTTTATTTTTCATTCTATAAAAAAAAATTTTTGAATGTCCTCTGGCTTTGTTCCTATTATTCATCAATGATAAAGACTGACATGATTTTGTTTCTATTACATCTCTGCGTTCGCTTTACATCCAACACCATCCTTACTCACCATGGTCCAGTGAAGCTTGTATCTTTCTTTTCTGGAATTCACCAAGTTCTTTCTCAACTTAGGTTATTCGTAGCTACATACTTTGCCTAGAATACTCTTCTCTGTGCTATTCAATTAGCTAAGTTTTTATGATCTTTAAAGATCAACTTAAGTGACAAAAAAAGAAGACTTTTCCTGAATTGAAATTCAAAATTAGGTCTTATCTAATTATAACTTTTCCTGGTAGCACAGGGAAATAGAGTTTCATTTATCCCTGTGTCCTGAGCACCTATTCTATGCACTCAGTAAATGTTTAGTTGCATGAATTAAGTATAGATGGTCTCTGCTTTCAAGGAACTTTGACTCTAATAATGAATAGAAACAATAAAATATTGAATTAAAATTTATCATATTAAATTAAAATTTAGTATACTAAATTTATTATCCTATTATTTCTATATTTCTACAAGGAAATATATAGGATGCTAAGAGTGAAAAACAAAGTGAAATATAGAGGATGAATATAAATCAGCCAACCAAGAGGGGTATGTAGGAAAATAATTTCATGTAAATACAAATAAATATACAAAGGCCAACAACGGACACTATGAATATGATCAAGTCTTGAAAACGTCAGCACCCTGTTTGATCAAGTCTGTCACTGGAGACTCTGCCTATCTTTGACATTTTCCATTGTGTGGTACCATCAATAAGTCTTGATCCTGTAAAGAAAGACTCAGAACAGAGTAAGCAGCAACCAAATATTCTTGCATCTGCCACCTATGTCGGTGAGTAAGAGAAAAATTTTGCAGATTGTTTTGTAGAGTGCTTAAACATCATTTACCTGCATAGTCATCAAATTATAAGCAATTATGCTCAAACTCATTTGGAAGTTCATTTGGAGATACCAACATATATTGCCAATAATCATATTTTGAGTTTACCTAAATATCTTTTAAATCATTTAATAAATGATTATGAATATCATATTCAATGAAACCTGTATTAGACACAGGGTTTGATGTTTTACATTAATTCTCTTATTTACGTCCATGACAACACAGAGTGGTAAATGATACCGTCATCTCTACTTTAAGGAACATAAGAAAGAACTCGATAAATGTGATTAAAATCACACAAGTGGTGAGCCAAAGCCAAGATTTGGACTCAGGGTTCTCTCATTCTAAGTATTATACGCTCAACCATTATCATGTATTGCCTTCCATGACTTCTTTGTATACAAGTATCCTAAGACTATAACTGATGCCAAAAAAATAGAACTACCACTGTACTGCCAGCAAGAGTGGAATGTCCAGTAATTTTTTATGAATTCTGGACTGGTAGGGAGAAAGAAGGAAAAGTTAGATTCTTGGAGAACCCAGTAAACTTTTAACTCCCTCTATCTCCTTAAGAGGGATTATTCTCTAAGTAAATTGTTCTCAGCTTGTGATCCTGGGACCAGCAGCATTAAGACCACCTCAAACTTGTTAGAAATAGAAATTGTCAGGTCTCATCTGAGGCACACACAATCAGAAACTCTTGAGAGTATTCAACAAGCTCTCCAGGGAATTCCTGAGAATCACATCTTTAGGTCATGTATATCTCTGGTCTACTAAATTAATAAACATAGGGCCATGGCCTCCACATGTGGGCAGAGTGAGAGGCTAGCATGAAGAACCTCCACTACAGCCTCCTTTTTCATATTTATGGAATACTAGAAAACTAAGTATTTGTGCAGGAAGCATTAATCAGTTATGTCTTTGTAATTCACAATTTTGAATTTCCACGATTCTTTCCGGCTATTCATACTCCTTGCCTAAGCCATGACTCCACTTACAAACATCTGAATGTTTGGAGTGGGGAGGTTGGGAAGGGAGGAGCTGGGGTAGCACAGGGATGTGACTGCACAGCTAAACCTCCAGGAAATCAGAAATAGACGATAAGGAGATGGGAAAAACCAGGACAAGTAGCACAAAACAGTGAAGATATTTGTTATGTGAGAAAAATCCTGAACTTAGCATAAAAATTCCTGAGTTCTAATCTCAACTCAACTATTTGTTAAATGTGTTACTAACAGCAGATAATATGACTAAATGTCCCTGTGTATAAACTGTAAAAATACTTGTCCTAGCTAATTTAAAATATTATTTTGAAAATTCAATGAGGTAATAACTATATAATCTCTTTGAAAACTATATAAAGGTCTGTATCAATTATATTAACTTAATATAAATTATTACAAATATTTTACACTTATTATTGGCAATAAAAATTGCTTCCAAATAATTCAAACACTTTAGCATAACTATTTGTGTTTTGGTAAAGCTTATTTACCTGTAATGAATTTAATAGAATATTTTCTGCTGTCAGTGACAGAAGCTGAACTCAAACCAGCTTATACATGGGGATGTTATTGATTCATATTACTAAGAGGGTCAGGAAGGAGGCTTGTTTCAGGCCCAGAGATGGGCTCAAACAATACTGTTATGGCTGTCTCCCCACTGCTCGCCCGGGGTTATTTCAGCTTCTCTTTTCATGTCAACTTCATACATCTTTGCTTCAGGTAGGCTTTTCTCACAACCAAGAAAGACAACATCCAGAAATCACCAAATTCTATCTTCCAATCTAGTGATCCAACAAAGATATATAGTGACTTCCAGTGGAAATGCAAAGAAAAATTTTGATTGGCTTGGCTAAGTCCTTGTGGCCATTTGTTAAACCATCATTCCTTTGTGGAGATGCACAGCTGTATTGGATGAACCTGGAGCTCTTCTCTTGCAGAGAAGAGCAAGATATGGAGATTGACATCCCCACAGGTTCACAAGAGGAAAATATCCCGAAGATCCAGACAAAGAAAGATGAAGAATTCAGTCTCCGCATTGACTATACTTTCGCTGCAATTGCTGAAAATAACCAAATCAATACCAACTATTGAAATTAGAAAAATAAAATGGCAAATTGTGATTGGATAAATCAAATTTTGGTTGACTTTGGCAGTCAGATAGGTATGAAGCACTACAAGTTTGAAGTACAAGGAAGAGGGACATTGAAAAATTCCAAAATATACAAGAAGGTGGTCAGTGTTGCCTATATTGAAATATCTTCAATTTACGCAACAAGTGATATGTTGATGCATTTCCTAATATATCTTGTTAACTTGTGGGTTATGAACTTCAATCAGTTTTCATAATTCAGTCTAATATTCCCAATCCTACAGTCCTATCTCTCCAGGGCAATTAGTATATTAGTCCACAAATTCCAATCCTACATGAGAGGATAAAAAAGCTCAGAAGAAAGATAGAGGTCTGAACATGTAACTATCCTGAATCTTATATTTTCACTGTCTTCTTTTCTAAACATCTTTGAAAATATTATTTATTTAATATATATATTTTAAGATATCTTTAAGACAAAATTAAACTCTTAAAAGGTCGATTTTTGTGGTACTTTCTTCGATCATGTAAGATAAAAATAATGAGAGAAGCAACTTTCAAAAAGACACTACTCTAGTTTTTCTTTAAGCACATGGTAGGAAGAACTAAGTTACTTTTGAAAAATTGTTATATGTTGTTCCCTCATTTGCCAACATGGTGTAGTGACTCTTTGTATCATCTTGAATGTGCCATACCCAGGTGGATTTCACTCCAATCAAAGAAGTAAGAGTGATAAAAAGCAAGAAATAGCTGTAAATCTTAAAGTTCATTTTGGTCTTTACAGTATATTCACATCTCTTTAGGGAACTAACTACTCATTTCCTTGTGTTCTCAAAATGTGGCCATTTAAAGCAACTCAATTATAATAATTTTGCAAGCATTTCCTTCCTCATGTATTCATTAACTTAGCTTGAATTGAAATTTTAATAGACACCACTCTAACTAGAGTCACACATTTTACATGTGAGTAATTACAAAGTTAGGGCAAAGTTAGAACAAAAATAGCACACCTATTTACCACCTCATTTGCTGATTAATTAGTAGAATTTGGAATCAGGTCAACTACAGAGCAAAGACATACTAAATGAATTTTATTTATTTATTTATTTATTTTCTTACAAGCTGGCATTTATATTATAAAAACAGAAATACAAAATTAAATATAATTATCAGTCCTTGAAAAATGGATTTCAATGGTAACACAAGACAGAACCACTAGGAGTCGATGAATCCCTACTGGAGACTCAAACAATAACGGTCAACAACTATTGGCTCAGTTTCTTTCAAAGACCCCAACAGCAATGAGAATGTAGTAATTCAAATCTTGAGGTGCCTCAGGTGAAATCCCAGTTAGATCTAATTCTAACAACACTTTTGAAATTAATGAACATATGATTTCTACTTAAAGTTAAATATTTATAGTTTTATTAAATATTATAATTCCATTATATATATTTATGATATTTCTAGCTATCATTAGTTTTCTCTACAATTTTAACTTTGTTAATGTTCAAAAACAGTATTTGGCATGGTAAGGCTTCCCTTGACTTTGTAACGTAAAAGTACACTCATGCTTTCAATTTGCAGCACATCCCTTTTGCACCAACAAAAACAATGTGAAATATATTATCAAAACCTTATCTTGAAACAATATATTTTTTTAATTTCTTTATTTTACACATTGTTTTTTTGTTTTGGTTTTTTATTTATTTATTTATTTTTATTAATTTATTTTAGTTACAAATGAATTTTAAAAACACCTTTAGAATTATCATTGGATTCTAGGATTTATTTGTTTGTTTTTGAGGTAGTATTTAATGTTTAGGAAATACCCTAATTTACCACTCACTATAGCCCCAAATAAACAGGAGAAAATATGTAAAATTGGTTTAGTGTGGATAATATCAAATAAATTGATAGATTAATGAATGAAATAATAAATATTCAATATAAAATATACAAAATGTAATGAGTAAAGGAATATATAAAATGAATTCCTCTGTTAGCACAATATTTCTGACATTGACTATGAAAGTACCCTTGATCTCCTTCCTAAATGACAACATTTTGTTCTCTTATTCCAGGCTCTGTCTCTCTCTTATTTGTGGACCAACTGTCATGTTTCTTAACAGAAGACTGCACATCTCTCTCTGTAATACCTCTCAGAGGACACCAGCGTTTGGTCGGTTTTCGTGTATGAATGATAAAACATGCCCTCGAACCTTAGAAGCATTTGCTTAAGTAAAGCTTATACTCTTTCGGTGTTTACTTTTAATTGAACCAAGCAAATGATCATCCTGAGCAAACTAATCAATCTTTATAATGGCTGGTGAAATTAACAAGGCACAAGCCAACTAACTCTTTTGTCTGTGCAGTTGTATATCAAAGATAGGAGTAACCTAAAAAGTAGATAAAACCAAATATGCTATCTTGCAGTGTGACTCATGTCCAAAGATATATCTTCATTTTTTATTCTTCCTAGGCCAATAAGCCATATAGACTGATTTGATTTAATTTTAACAATTCAAATGGTTTTGACCAAATAATGAGCACAAGATATATATTATATTCTATTTAATGTGTATTGTCCTTATGTAACTAAATTAGGGTCAATGAAAGATGAATGGTCACAAGTTTTAAATAGTATAATAGGAAATCATTATTGGATATTCAATTGCAATATTCTACAGTTCACAGGATGAGTATTAAAACAAAATTATCTTCCATAAAAAGCAAAAACAAGTATCCTAGAAATATGTTGACTTTTCAAAATGAAGCTATACTGATATTCAATATTTGTATGGATAATCTACAAATTGAAATATCTAAATAGATAAGTTAACTTTATTTATAGATTTCTCATGAAGACTCGACTCCATATGGCATCACCTTCATCATAGTTACAATGTGTTAACCCGGTACATTTATGGTCACACTTAATTTAATATGAACAGTGTCTTTAAATTGGGTTGAACGATTCCAATTTTACAAGTGATAAAATTGGAAATCGGAAAGCTTGTCTCAGAGCACATAAGAAGTGGAAATCAGACTCTGTCTGATTTAAACACAGGTCTGTTTTGTAGGAAATCTCATCTCATTAAACACGACCATGTCCTGTACAATTTCTTTCAGGCATTCACTTCACAAGGGCTTCACTGGAATTATTCACAACAACCAAAAACATCGATTTTTTTTTTTTCTTTCAAAGATGGGTTCTTTGGACCTTACTTTTTGGCCTACTTCTACCACCTAAGAAGTTAGTTTTTCTCAAGCACGGATAGAATATGCCTTCTGAATTCCTTTGTGTGGCAACTTAGCTGATACTAAGAAATGGGTTCTATACACATACTTTATTATTCTTTAACATTTCTACAACCAAACATTTTTTTAACTCTTGCCACAACGCAAATGTTCGTTCTCATTTTCTAACACAAATTTTCATTACATAATTCCAGTGTACTGAAATATTTAGAAATGACATGCTGTCTGTCTGTGCCTTTGAGGTATAAAATAGAGTGAAATTTACCCTACATAGAACCTGATCTCTAGAGGCTGCATAATCCTTCACATCTCTAAAATCCCATTGCTGAGCTAGGCTGGTGTGGCTCACTGGCTGAGCATCGACCAATGCACCAAAAGGTCACCGGTTCAACTCCTGGTCAAGGCACATGCCCAGGTTGTGGGCCCAATCCCCAGTGGGGGGCGTGCAGGAGGTAACCAACCAGTCGATGTTCTCTCTCATCGATGTTTCTGTCTCTCTCTCCTTCTCTTTTCCTCTCTCTCTATAATCAATAAAGAAAAAATATTTAAAAAAATAATAATAATAAAGCCCTGGCTGGTTTGGCTCAGCAGTTGGAGCGTCGGCCTGCGGTCCGGAGAGACCTGGGTTCGGTTCCCGCTGAGGGCATGTACCTCGGTTGCAGTTTGTCCCCGGCCCTGGTTGGTTGTGCGGGTGGCAGCCACTCGATGTGGCCCTTTCACGTCGATGTTTCTCTCTCTCTCCCTTCCTCTCTCTCTCTCCTACTCTGTCTGAACAAAAAATGAAAAAATGTCCTTGGGAGGGGATAAAAAAAACAACAACAACAACAAAAATAATAATAGTAAATTAAAAAATAAAATCCCGTTGCTGATATATAATAACTGAAAAAGAAGCCAATGCTGGAAGAAGCTGGTTCAAGATGTGCAAAGGATAAATCCCATTAGAACTGATTTATAATTCAATTACGTAAGGTCCAAGGGACTGGGCAAACTATTGGGACTATTCATATTACTTCATTAGAGCAAAATTTCACTGTACTGAAAAAAGAAGTTATTAATGAGACCTTGGAAAGACAGTTGAAGATCATTGTTCTAATGTGATTTGACTTGTTTGTAAGTATTTCTTAAAGTTAGTTTCATCTGGTATAGCTTGTTATAAGAAGTTTCATTTTTGCTTTTCGAGAAATGCCAAATTGCTAAATAACAATGGGAAGCTTCATGTGTATATTTCTGCTGAGCAGGAATATACATGTAAAATACATGTGCTTTAATTTTAGTGAGTAAATAGTGTTTTCTGAAAATTTGCCATTCAACAGATTACTTATAACAATTTTACCTTAGTGAATAAAATACTGAGCAGTAATATATTCAAATTACGTTTTAGTCAAAACTTCTAGCCCCAGCTGGTTTTGCTCAGTGGTTAGAGTGTCGGCCCACGTACCAATGAGTCACGGGTTCAATTCCAGCCAAGTGCATGTCCCTGGCCCTGGTTGGGGTCATATGGGAGACAGCCATTCGATGTGTCCCTTTTGCGTCGATGTTTCTCTCTCTCTCTCTCTCTCTCTCTCTCTCTCCCTCCCACTCTATCTGAACAAAAGTGGAAAAATGTCCTCGGGTGAGAAAAAAAAATTTTTAGCTAACAAAGATTTTTTTTTATTTATTAGCATTACTGCATCCAAAAAATCACTTGAGAAAGGAGTGAAATTTAAAAACTAAAATAGTAAACCAACATTTGGAGATTACAAATAGCATGATTCATATTTAGAGTTCAAGTTTGTTTTCTTCATTTAAATGAATAGTCATCCAGTTTAGAAAAAAACAGAAGAGAAGCAGTGGAGGAAGAATTGGTAAATCCTGGAAGGACCTGTGTAGACATGTCTCGTGAGGAATTATATCACATTATATATAGAAATGTTTGACTTCTGATTGAGGCTACACAATTCTGAAATGAAGCCTTATGATTTAATAGAAGCCTAGGTAAGAAATCCAAAATTCCACATTCTCTCCTCAGTTGACCTTTTACTCATTATATACATTTTTGAACACTCTTTTATCATGTGATTCTTTTCCTTCATTCCTTCCACAAAGAAGAACTGGCTCTTTCTCTTCTAGTCCTTCCAGTGAAATGAAAATCAATTCTTTCTGTACATTTATTCATTTATTCAAAGAATTTTTTTAAATTAAGAACTGGGCTTTCTGGCACTGATGACAGAGAAGTGGTTAAGAAAGTCGGGTCCTGCTCCCATGGAGCTTTTCAGAGAGTTAAAAAGGCAAATAATAAATGAGTTTTAAAATATTTAATGAGTGTGGTAAGGATTGGAAATACATAAAGGGCTTTGCTAAAATAGAGAAAAGTGAGATTACTTTGAATTCAGGGTTAAGTAAGGTTTCCCTGGGAAGGTTACATTTAATCTGATGCATGGATTTTATAAAGGGTCCAGAATGCTTTAGAGGCAGAAAACAGCCAATGTAAAATTTAAGAAGGTGTATGGCATTGGAATACTGAATAAGCGAAGGAATTCCACTGTAGTTAGAGAGCATAAGGAACTTGACCCCCAAGGCCCCATTTATGTGGGACAGTGGAGGCAATGGCAAGTACAGGAGAAACTACTATCTTCAAGACTGATTACCTCACCCAGTTCCTCTACTACTTTGGTTCACTGTTGGACTACATTTCCCAACCTCCTTTGTGATTAGTTAGGGTCATGTGACTGAGTGCAACCAATAAAACATGAGCATAAATGTTTCATGCTATTTCCTAGCTTAACTCACAAAAATCTCTGATATAATTCTTCATGCACTTTCCCTAAGATTGATTTATAAGTCACCTGTGGAAGCAGCCTAAGCTACAAAATGAAAGAAACCCTTGTAACTAATTCACTGTGAAGGAAAGCCACATGCTTATCAGGAAAGCTGTGTTGGACTTCATGTGGGCAAAAAATAAATAACTACTGTGTTCGGCCACTGAAATTTGCAGGTTTATGTGTTATAACAGCTAGCGTTACCTAAACAAATATAGTAAAGTATTTGGATTTTATCTTAATGGCAATAGAATATATGAACAAGTTTTAAACATCAGAATTCTTATTTTTTAAATATTCTTGATACACCTTGATCACCTGCCAAGATAGGTAGCCAAGTTTTTTTCATTGTAGGGCTACCCTTTCCTTTCCATGATCTATTTTGTGTAAACAAGTCACTAAACAAAGCCCACACTCCAGGGGTAGGAGGTAGAGTCATTTAAACTTTATCTGCATGAGAGGATAGTACCTATCTAAATTATTTGGAATTCTTTAGCACAGGAGAGTTGTATTTTCCTTGTATTTGCTTATTTACTCAATTATTTACATCATTATGTACACACAGGTATTTATTTTACACTTTGGGGTACAATCCACTACCACTTTAGTTTGCAGCTCATCTTACTTCAGCATTGACCATGGGGAGATGTTTCACATTTGCTCCTGTGCCCCCATGACAAGACCAATCTTTGTGTTACTTAAGAACATCCTTACTTTCATCACTTCAACATGTGCCAGATTCATCCTGTATATTCCTGCCCCAGCTCTGGAATCAGTCATTTCTCCAAGAAGCCTCATTTCATTTCATTGGAGTATGGGATTAGAAACTAAGATCTAACATGGAGTGTGTTCATTACTACTGGGATGTCTGCTTGTAGGCTCTCTTGGTGAATAAAGCCAGAAAATATATGTATGTACACTAAACCATGCATACATACTTATTATCTATAAGTATTTATGTATCTACCCATCTGTATCTGCTTAAACTAACCATGAATTTGCATTGATATCTCTGACTCTGATCCAATACTACATGGTTTACTGTAGCCTCTCCTCCTTGCTAATCTGTAATCTCCCCTTCCAGCAGTGAGAAACCTGGAACCCACCATCTGTCATCCATTTATTTCTTTGTTTAATCCTAGTGTTCATGTACAACTGTTTCAGAATTATGAAACTGTATCTTTGTGAGAAAGAGCTTTACCATCCAGAGTAAAGTGTTTATATACATTTCCTTTTGTTTTTGATCTTACACTTTCCAGTCAAAACATCATTTTCCAAAGTTACTTAGTTCAGCTCCTCACTTCCCATCACCTTCAGTGAAGATGTGTAATATGTTTGCAGTATAGTTAATTCTTTTGTCACCATCTGCATTTCCTTTCCAGTATCAATCCCCTAACATTCTGATTGATTATATTTTTTATTTGCCTGCATTAGATTTACTCTTTCCAGTGTAAAGAACTCTGGATTTTGACAAATGCACAATCTCATGTATCCACCATAGGGTACTGGGGTGCCCTATGGTAGCAGGGTACCATATAGAATATGCCTAGCATCCCAAAGTCTTCTCTGTTTTCCCCAAGTCAAACACTGATCTCTCTCCTCTCCAAGGTCCTTGAGTTCAGCAACCAGATGGATTTAGTATTATCTTTGAAATGTGAAAGGCTATGGGATTATTCAGTTTAGAGTTATTGAATCTGAGGGACTTTATGACATTCAGAATCAGGAAGTTGTTGTACTATGCTTCTGCCATGACTCGTTTACTCTCTGAATTTTGGTAGATATTTCCCTGGATGTTTCCAAAGGTTGAGGTGGAAGAAAATAATCACTGAGAAAAGGTACAAAAATTAAGCAAAACGTGGTACATTTCTTTCTCAATTCAGAGAATACATTAAAGCCTAATAACAGCTGTATTCAAAGTCTGTAAAAAAAAAAAGTAGTCAAAAACTTGTATGTGAAATAAGTTAAGCACTAATTTTAAAACTCACTGGTTTGGTAATCATAAGACTTAGATCCACACCATGCCTGTGCAGCCTCGATTGTCTCTCATCATCTCTGAGCCAATGTCTTCACTTACACAGAGTGCACAGATCTTAGACACACTTCCCTCAATAAGCTTGTTGGGAGGATTACAAGATAGGAGACTTGGGAACACATTTTAAAAAAAATTTATAAGTTATAACTTTTACTCTTAACCTTTAAGAAACAGAAATGCAGATGACATAGTCACTTTCAAACACGGATAATAAAATTTTTATTTTCCAAGAAGAAATCTGTATGAAGAACAGTATATATTAACAATGTAGATGATTTTCAAAGTGATTCTTAAAGGAGAAAAATGATCTATAACAGTTTCCAAGTGAGTTCTCTTAGAAGCAGTAATTTTCAAAAATTATATCTTTTGGAAGAAAGAAAAGAACATCAACAGTATACTTAACTAAATGACTAATTCTCAATCTTACCATAAGCAATTCAGGTCTTAAAATTAGCATGAATTATAAAGAAAGAAAAATACAGGCACTTTATCTTCAAACTTTTCAAGGAGGAATATTACTCTTGACTTAATCTTTATAACCTGACTCTTGCTATTGACGGCACTAAGCAATGCAAATAACAACTCATGCATTATGTGCCCACAATGGAAGTACTTGTTTTGCTTGCTGTCAGAGTCCAACAAACACAACTCTTTCAGTGTTGATGGATGTGGCGGTGCAGTGTCAGGCCACAGTTAAAAAATTGTTCCATGATTCTCCCTGGCACACTACAAGAATCAAGCCATTGCAATAAGTCCATTGTAGTAGCCCAACAACAGAAAAATGATACAAGTTCTTCTTGAAGGTACATTTTATATGTCATTTAATAGAGACTATACACATCCTAGTGAGTGGGGACAAAAATATAGCATTGTTTCTAGCTAAAATCTAAAGAATTAGTTAGCCATGCTCCACTTCATATAAACATTTTAGAAAATAATTTTAGGTCACACTCTGCAAAATGCATATTAAAAGACAGAAGCATGTATGGAACAAGTGTTCAGAAATGTTATTATTTTTTTCTCCACTAAAATCTGAAAATGTGGGATTCCAAAATGGCGGTGGAGTGAATGGAAGCTACACACACCATCTCCCAGGACCAAACTGGAATTACAACTAAAATAAAGATAAATCAACGGAAAAAAAAAAAAAAAAAAACAGAAAAGCAGCTGGAGAGGACCCATATAACCAGGGACAGGAAAAAAAGGACACTGAATAGAGCCTATAAGTTCTGCAGAGGCACGAGAGGGCGGACTGGGAGCCCACAGACAGCAGCTGTTTTAGCTGTGAGAAGCTGCCTCGGAGTTAAAATCCCAAGCTGGCTCCACAGTGCAGAGGGCTGGGACAGAGTACTAAATTACCTACAGCCACTCACCTTGGGCTCCAGCAGAGAGAGGGCATATTGAACTGTAACTGTGGGTGAAATGCAGGATTTGGAGGGTGCTGAAAGTTTTTGCTGCATCACAGCTGCACAAGAGAGTGGCCATCTTACTTGGGGAGCCCCTTCCCAGAGCCCTGGGGAGAAGGAGCAGCCCCTCCCTCAGAGATTAAACCCCACCCAGCTGGGCCAGAGAAATGCAAATTGAGGCTCATTACCAACCAGCATCTGCCCAACCCTCGAGAAATCCTCTTACACAGAACACCTGAGGGAGTTTCTCATTCAGCTGAGGGCTACAACCCAAGGCTCATCAAGTAACTGAGACTAATAGTCTCCAGGCAAAAAGCTAGAGGATAACTGAACCTTTCCTGGGCTTGCAAATCTACCCAGGAAAGTAAGACCTGACAGTGGTGTTTAACGGGGGCCCTCCCACACTCATTCAAACCCAGTAGAAGGAGCCACAAACAGCAGAATACCAACACCCACATGGAAAATTTGGCAGGCTCCAAAACCCACTGAGATAGCCAAAATGGTGAAACAAAGAAACAAATCCCAAATGAAAGAACAAGAGAACTCTACTGAAGATGAGATAAATGAAATGCAGTTAAGCAAGTTATCAGGGGTAGAGTTCAGAGCCATGATCTTGAGGAAGCTCAACAGCATGAGTAAGGACATCAACACCATGAGTAAAGATATAGAAACACTGAAAACCAACCAAGTGGAAATGAAGAATGACATAGCAGAAATAAAGAACACATTGGAAGGAATAACCAGCAGAGTAGAGGAAGCTGAGGACCGGATTAGTGAATAAGAAGACAGGGTAGATAAAAATCAACCAATCAGAAAACCAAAAGGAAAAAACAATTAAAAAATAGGAAGACAGCTTAAGAGAACTGTGGGACAACTGGAAATGGAACAACATTCACATCATAGGAGTTCCAGAAGAAGAAGAAAATGAGTAAGGGTTAGAGAATATATTTGCAGAAACAGTGACAGAAACTTTCCTAACTTGGTGAAGAAAGAAGGCATTCAAGTTCAAGAAGCACAGAGAGCCCCAAGTAAGAAGAACCCAAACAGGCCCACACCAAGACACATAATAATTAAAATGCCAAAAAGTAAAGACAAAGAGAGAATCCTAAAGGCAGCAAGAGATAAGCAACAGGTTACCTACAAAGGAACCCCCATAAGGCTATCAGCTGACTTCTCAACAGAAACACTACAGGCCAGAAGGGAATAGCATGAAGTAATCAAGGTCATGAAAAACAAGGATCTGAATCGAGGACTACTCTACCCAGCAAGACTATCATTCAAAATAGAAGGTCAAATAAAGAGACTCCCAGACAATAAAGAGCTAAGGGAATATATTAGCACCAAACCAGCACTGCAAGAAATGTTAAAAGGACTGCTGTAATTAGTAGAAGAAATAGGACGAAAAATATAACCACAATAAATAAAAATAGCAATAAATAAGTACATATCAATAATAACCAAAAATGTAAATGGATTGAACACTCTGATCAAAAGACACAGAGTAGCTGATTGAATAAGAAAGCATGACTTATATATATGTTGTTTACAAGAAACCCACCTCACAAAAAAAGACTCACATAGGTTGAAAATGAAGGGATGGAAAAAAGTCTTCCAAACAAATGGAAAGGCAAGAAAAGCTTGGGTAGCAATACTCATATCTGATAAAACAGATTTCAAAATAAGAGCCATAACTAGAGACAAAGAAGGCCACTACATAATATGGAAAGGATCTATCCAACAGGAAGATACAACCTTGGTAAATATATATGCACCCAATATAGGAGCACAAAAATATATTAAAACTATTCTGGAGGACTTCAAAGGAGAAATCAACAGCAATACAATCATAGCAGTGGACTTCAACACCCCACAAACATCACTGAATAAATCCTCTAAACAAAAAATTAACAAGGAAATAGAGACTCTAAATGATGTACTAGATTAAATGGATTTAATAGATATCTACAGAGAATTACACCCCAAAACTGCAAAATTCACATTCTTCTCAAGTGCACATGGGACATTCTCAATGAAAGACCACATGTTAGGACACAAACGAAGTCTCTACAAGTTCAAGAAGATTGAAATCATATCAAGCATCTTCTCAGATCACAATGGCATGAAACTAGAACTTCATTATATCAAAAACATGCAAAGACATTTGAACACATGGAGGCTAAATAGCATGTTATTAAACAATGAATGGGTTACCAAGGAGATCAAGGAAGAAATTAAAATCTTCCTGGAAACCAATGAAAATGAATACACAACAACACAAAATCTACGGGATGCAGCTAAAGCAGTTCTGAGAGGGAAGTTCATAGCACTACAGGCCTACCTCAAGAAACAAGAAAAATGTCTAATTGACTATCTAACCTCACAACTTAAAGAACTAGAAAGCAAACAAAAAGAAAATCCCAGAGCAAGTAGAAAGAAAGAAATTGTAAAAATCAGAGAAGAAATAAATAACATAGAGACCAAAAAACAAATCAAAAGATCAATGAAACAAAGAGCTGGTTCTTTGAAAACATAAACAAGATTGATGGAACCTTAGCTAGACTCACCAAGAAACACAGAGTGAGAACCCAATTACACAAAATCAGAAATGAAAGAGGAGAAGTAACAACTGACACCACAGAAATACAAAGGAACATTAACAAATACTATGAACACAAAAATATATTAAAACTATTCTGGAGGACTTCAAAGGAGAAATCGGCAACAAATTGGACAATCTAAGTGAAATGGACAAATTTCTAGAAACACATTGTCTGCCAAAACTGAACCCGGAAGAGATAGAAAACTTGAACAGACCAATAACAACTAAGGAAATTGAAGATGCAATCAAGACTCTCCCAGCAAATGAAATCCCAGGCCCGGACGGCTTCATGGGGGAGTTTTACCAAACATTCAAAGAACTAACACCCATTTTCCTCAAACTATTCCAAGAAATTCAAGAAGAAGGAAGATTTTCAAATTCGTTTTATGAGGCCAGCATAATTCTAATTCCAAAACCAGAAAAAGACACTACAAAGAAAGAAAACTACAGGCCAATATCCCTGATGAACATAGATGCCAACATCTTTAACAAAATACTAGCAAATCAGATCCAGCAATACATTAAAAAAATTATTCACTATGACCAAGTGAGATTCATCCCAGGGATGTAAGGCTGGTACAATATTCACAAATCAATAAATGTGATACACCACATAAACAAAATGAAAGATAAAAGTTATACGCTCATATCAATAGACACTGAAAAAGCATTCAACAAAATCCAGCACCCATTTCTGATAAAAATACTCAGCAATGTGGGATTAGAGAGATCATATCTCAACATAATAAAGGCTATATATGAAAAACCTACAGCCACCATCATACTCAATGGGCTAAAACTAAAAGCATTTCCCTTAAGAACAGGAACAAGACCTAGATGCCCACTTTCACCACTCTAATTTAACATAGTATTGAAGTCTTAGCCACAGCAATCAGACATGAAGAAAAAATAAAAGGTATCCAAATTGGAAAGAAGGAAGTGAAATTGTCATTATTCGCAGATGACATGAAATTGTGCATAGAAAACCCTAAAGACTCCATCAAAAATCTACTAGATTTAATAAACTAATTTGGAAAAGTAGCAGGATACAAAATTAACATCAAGAAATCGACAGCATTCTTATACACCAATAATGAACTCACAGAAAGAGAAACTAAAAAAACAATCTCATTTACCATTGTAGCAAAAAAATTAAGCAATCTATAGATTCAATGCAATCCCCATCAAAATACCAACGACATAATTCATAGAACCAGAACAAATACTTCAAAAGTTCATATAGAACCAGAAAAGACCCCGAATAGCCACAGCAATCTTGAAAAAGAAGGACAAAGTAGGTGGGGTCACAATACCAGATATCAGGTTATACCAAAAAGCCACTGTAATCAAAACAGCCTGGTGCTGACACAAGAGCAGGCATATAGATCAATGGAACAGAACAGAGAATCCAGAAATTGACCCAAGACATTATGCTCAATTAATATTTGACAAAGATGGCAAAAGCATACAATGGAGTAAAGACAGCCTGTTTAACAAATGGTGTTGGGAAAATTGGACAGCTACATGCAAAAAAATGAAACAAGACCATCAACTCACACCATACCCAAGAATAAACTCAAAATGGATAAAAGACTTAAATGTGACTTGTGAATCCAAAAAAATCCAGAAGAAAATGTAGGCAATAAAATTTCAGACATCATACACAGAAGAATTTTCACTGATACATCACCTAAAGCAACAGAAACAAAGGAAAAAATGAACACATGGGACTACATCAAACTCAAAAGCCCTGCACAGCAAAAGAAACAACCATCAAAACGGAAAGGAAACCCACTGTATGGGAGAGCATAATTGCCAATGATACATCAGATAAGGCGTTAATCTCCAAAATATATAGAGTGCTCATACAACACAACAAAAGGAAACGAAGAATCCAATTTTTAAAAATGGGCAGAGGACCTAAATAGATACCTCTTCAAAAAGGACATACAAATGGCCAAGAGACATATGAAGAAATGCTCAACGTCACTAATCATCAGAGAGATGCAAATTAAAACAACTATGAGGTATCACCTCACACCTGCCAGAATGGCTGCCATCAACAAATCATCAAACAACAAGTGCTGGCAAGGGTGTGGAGAAAAGGGGACTCTAGTACACTGCTGGTGGGAATGCAGACTGGTGCAGCCACTATGGAAAACACTATGGTGTTTCCTCAAAAAATTAAAAATTGAATTACCATTTGACCCAGTGATCCCACTTCTAGGAACATATCCTCAGAAGCCTGAAACACCAATCAGAAAGAATATATGTTCCCCACCCTGTTCATAGCAGCACTATTTACAATCGCTAAGATGTGGAAACAGCCCAAGTGTCCATCAATAGATGAGTGGATAAAAAAGCTGTGGTACATATACACAATGGAATATTATGCAGCTCTAAGAAAAAAAGATCTCTTATCTTTTAAGACAACATGGAGGGACCTGGAGAGTATTATGCTAAGCAAAATAAGCCAATCAGAGAAAGACAAATACCACATGATCTCACTTATTTGTGGAATATAATGAACAAAATGGGCTGATGAATGAAATAGACCCAGAGATAGAAAGGAGTATGGTTCAGACTCACAAACCTCAGAGTAGGGGGGCGGAAGGGATGGATGAGATGAACCAAAGAACTTATATGTATGTATGCATAACCAATGGACATAGACAACAATGCTGGGGGGGTGGGGGGCAGGATGGGGAGAAGGGTGGGAAAAGGAGAAACGTCTGTAACAAAAATAAATTAATAAAAATTGGAAAAAAATTCTGAAAATGTAAGTCTTATTTAAGTGATAGTTCTTGCAGTCAACAGCATGAAAATCAGTAAATAATTATTGCAAATAATCTCTAATCAAAGTCCGCATAAGACTTTTAGTATATGTTTTTTAAGTATTTTCCATAACTCTTTCAGCCTCACACTACACACCACTATAAAGATAAACAATCTCAGAATGTGCTGTATAAACAAGTTAAAGTAAAAATTCTTCTAAGTATACAGCAGGAAAGTCACACTCCAGGATCACGGCAGCAGTGCAGTCATCTAAAGCAGCATCCTAATCTAAATTTAGGGAAGCTGGCAGTGGATCCAAGGCTGGAGGGGGCATAAGAAAACCGAAGCTTTGGTCATGCATATGTGCCCTGGTTGTGTTGGCAAGAGGAACCTCAACGATCATGATCAGAAAGGGAGAAGAGGAGAAAGGAGTGTCCTAACATTCATCCTCTTTAAAGATAATATTCTACAAACAAGTAAACCCCCAAATTATTTCCATTATGCCATCATTCCTAGTAATGACTGCTCAATAAGAGTAGTCTTGGAGCCCTGGCCAGTTTGGCTCAGTGGTTAGAGCGTCGGCCAGCAGACCAGAGAGTCCCAGGCTCGGTTCCCATTAAGAGCACGAACCTCAGTTGCAGTTTGTCCCTGGCCCTGGTTGGAGTCGTATGGGTGGCAACCACTCAGTGTGTCTCTCTCACATCAATGTTTCTCTCTCTCTCTTCCTCTCTCTCTTCCTCCTGCTCTATCTGAAGATAAATGCAAAAATGTCCTCAGGTAAAAATTAAAAAAAAAAGAATGGTCTTGTTATCCCCTATGGATGTAACTTGTGGACCTCCCTCTCTATAAACAATGCTGCTATGGATTGAATGCATATGTCCCCTAAACTTTTTGTTACATTCTAACACCCAAAATGATGGTATCAGCAAGTGGGGCCTTTAGCAGATGTTAGTCCATGAGGGTGGAACTCTCATCAATGGGATGAGTGCCCATGTAAGAGATCCCAGAGAGCTCTCTTGTTCCATTTTCTATGTGATGACATGGGGAGAAGATGGATATTTATGAACCAGGAAACGGGCGCTCACCAGACACCAAATCTGCTAGGACCTTGACCTTGAACTTCAGACCTCCACAATGTGAGAAATAAATAGCTGTTGTTTGTAAGCTACCTAGTCTATGTTGTTTATTAGCCTGAACAGACTACGAGATGGTCTTCCATGCGGTGAGCTTCCTTGGTCAGACACAAAAGGTCTTCCTGCCATTGGTCCTGACACTGGGATTGACTATAATACAGTCTCTGCCCAAAATTCCAGGGTTTGAACACAATACACTTAAGAATGGCTATAATAGCCTGATACATTATCTTTCATTTCCATTAATTGCCTTAAATTATTGACGTCTCCCAAATAAACTGTAAAATCCTTTATATATTTGTTAAATGTCAGAAACAAAAACCTGTGAAGATTTTTGTGAGTTTATTTGAGCCAAACTGTGGACACATGCCTGGAAGCAAAACCTCTACAAATTGAGATAATGCTCTGAAGAAGGGCAGTTTTGCACCTTAATTTATACATTATAATCAAAAGAGTAGGCTAAGTGGAATCCATTGGTGATAGATTAGGGAGGCTGGAGAAAGCAAAGCAGGGAAATCTCTGGGACTGGGTAAAAAGTAAAAGGATAAACACATCCTTCTTTTACATAGTTGAGTACAGGATAGTTAACAGTCAACAATTAACATAATAATAACAATGAGAAGATTTGTAGCGTCTGCCCTGGTGCAAATGTTGTGCCCCAGGGGTCTGGAAAAAAAAAGAAAAGAAAGTTACCTCACATTTCAAAGGTATGTTATCTTAGTTGCAAAAAGACAATAAGCTCCATTAAGGTGAAAATGGACCTTTGTCAGGGAAGATGCAGGCCTAGGACAGGACCAACTGCCATAAACTGCTTTTGGTTAAAAAGTTTAAATTTCAGACCTTCTTTTGTCATTACTTTAGGTCTGAGTTTGCAAGGCTGTCATGCAGGCCTTCCCTACAAATAAGCTTGTCAGGTTAGCATGTGGCCTCTTTTTCGTCCACATACTACACATATATGGCCCTTGGCAATGTACGTTAAATAAGCTGTGGTGGAAGACTGTGCTAGCTGCTCCCTCAAAGCAGCTGTTTAGTAAGACACAAGATAAGGAGCCAGATTTTTATAACAGAAGAGAAAGCTCAGCGACAGACCCAAGTCCATGTCTGAACTAAAGATATCATTAAAAAACATTTAAATTAGGGAGGGAGTAGCGGACTAGGAAACAAAGAACACTTGGTGAACTCAAAGACAAAACATTCCAGTCGTTCAGAGAGGGTTCTGGAGCCAGACTCAATGGAAGTCCTACTTTGCAACCTACTTGCTCAAGGAAGATTATCTCAACTCATTCTGCTCCGGTTAGCTCATCTTTAAAATGCAGGAAATAATAGTACCAGCTGAAGAGACTAAGATAATTTAGTAACATCATATATACACACTGCGTAGAAAAGCATTTGACCATAGTAAATGTCCAAGAAATATCAAATATCAAAATTATTGGAAATATTAGATCACTGCCTTATCAGCTGGATCTGTGTTAAATGTAATATTTAAGACAACAAATTTAACATTTTATCTTATCTTAGGGTAAGAAGGTTTTTTCTAAAGATAATATGAGTTGATGGTAAAATAGAAAAAACGGGTAAACAATATTTTCTTAAGGTTCTTGAGATTATTACAAAAATAATACATATAAAGCTTTTAGTAGATTGCGCAAGGTACGTCAGTACCCCTTAAGTGTTAGTTTGAAGTATAGTTTATGGAAACTGTGAGAAGGTATGAAAGACAAAGGAGATAATAAGAAAAATAAATTTAAACCCAAGTGATATCTTTCATAATCCAATGGTAATAGTAGGTTATATTGGGAATTATAAAGTAAGAAAGCCCATATGGTGTTCTAGAATTATAGCACAAAATATAACAGTAATATACAGCATGGTCCCAAATTTTAAAAATGTATTTCCATGTGTAAATATGTGTGTATATGTTTATGTACCCACAAGATGGGACAGACCTAAGAATATGTGGAAAATATTATTAATGACTTTAAGTGGCAGAATGGTGAGTATTTTTAACGTCTTCTTTATATTTTAGAATTCCTCCATTACTACTGTGGGTACATATTAGTCGTGCAATCAGATAAAGTATCTTCGAGTAAAAGAACACATCTCTCTTTGAAAACAATGATGAAATATAATCCAGGCGAGGAAAACTGTTAAGGCATTTGCTAAAGTTCACATAAACTTGTCACCTCAGGAGCAATGTCTCAGAGTTGACCTTACTTGCAAGCTAGCAAGTGAGCCCATCACAGTTTCATAGATAGTAGCAGAAAGACATGAGATTTCTGGGTCAGAGTAAATGACAGTTCATTGCACACAGCTACCGCACAGGCCAAAGTAACATCTTGCCCTTGTTTTCAGAGCCCCAGTTCCCGTGAGGCAACAGTGAGGGTCGGGTGCTCCCTGCCCACACGGTGGGATGAATTACAGGAGGACACTGTTATCAGGAAGGCTCCGAATGATACAGGAACTGCTGGCAAACCTGCACAGCCTCTCTCCACAGAGAGGCATTACCTTTATTACTCTGGAATTTAAAACTGCTGGGAGGGGGGGGGCGGGGACGGGGCAACAGTTCTTCCTTCCAAGCATCCCCAAAAGAAAATACAGAGGAAATTGGCTGATGATGCCTTTGTTCAGAAAATGAGACCCATAGCAACGTGAGAGATCCAGAAAGAATGGTCTCTGGATAAAACCGTCTCTCTAATTATAAATATATAAAGCGGGTGTATTTGAAGGTGCAAATTCAGTAGAGCACTTCATGTGTGAAAATTGTTATCGTGGAAGTCTGACTATGCAATCTTTGTTAGCGTGTACTCAAAAACATGGTATTGAATTTTTCAGTTTAGCTTCTTTCTGACCTACTTTTACCCCTAATTTATCTATTCATGAGAACGCCACAAAATATTTCAGTTGGTAGCCGGGGTTTGAATTTACATTTTTATTATGATTGAAAAATTTAAATGAATGCTACAAAGATTTTTTTTGAGTCAAGAAAAAATATAGCACAACAAGACAGTTTGTGGGAATTACACAAACTACAAAGATAAAGATGTTGGTTTGCTTTCTTCAAGACTCTAAAGGTGTTTATCAGCCTTCATTATTGTATTGTTCACTGTTGTCCAAAGACATTTCATAAAGCTTAATCTAGACAAAAGAGCAAAGCAAACAACATTAATGATGCTGAGTACATAAGGCCAAAGGTAAGAGAAATCAGCAAATAAAAGCTTTGGTGTATTGTATTGAGTGAAGAGACTGGCTTTTGTTTTGTTTTGTTGTTTGCAGACCAAATTTGTTTTGTCACTCTTCATTTCAAAAATGCACACCCTAAGATAATTTTAGGTGTAAAAACTATATGGATAAGAAACATAATTACTTTTTAACTTTGTACCTGTGATTTTTCACTCATTCAAAAATACATATATGCTTAACCTCTGCCCACTGGAAGTCAAGGAATTGCACCTTCACTTATAATCTGTAGACACAAGAGTTGGTTGACTGCAGAGAGCGATAGATTCAGTGTGGAGTGGAAGATATGGTGAAGCTAAGAAGTCAACACTAAGGAGAAAGTGTGAACTAATATTTGTAAACACAAACAGACTTCCTTATAGTAAGGTGGAGAGAGGGAGAAAATAGTGGCAATACTTTAGGAAAGAGTAGATTTTTTACAAACATCTGTTAATAATAATGATCACTGAGTAATTAATTGACTCATCTAAGGATTGATTGCCTATTACACATGAGGCCTTATACAAAACATTATATATATGTATATATAATTAGGGAAAATTGAATAGCAATTAAAGTATGAAGTATACTATGAAATGTCAAATACATTGGCAAGTTTATTAATTTGGATACAGAGAAATCCAAAGTACTTTTTGTTCTGCCTATTTGTACAAAAGGAGCACTTTATTTTTAAAAACTCAATTTTTCTTATTATTGATTTGAGAGAGAGAGAGAAACATCAATGTGAGAAACATCCATCATTTGTCTCCACACTTATCCCGACTGACCAGTGGTCGGTCCCAGAATCTGGGTATGTGCCCTGATTGGGAATCAACCCCACCATCCCTTGGTGTACAGGACCACGCTCCAACCAACTGAGCCACACCAGCCAGGACAGGAACATTTTATTTTTAGAGATGTCTTTATCGCATTTAAATGTGTAGAGTTAAAATTGTCTGATAACTAATGTACTTTTATTAGTTTATTTCAACAGAGCAGTTTTTTATTTGTTAATTTTTTGTTGTCAATTTTAATTCCAAGGTGATTGAACATCTTTCGATCTTATTTTCATTTCATCCAATGTAGTTGCTTCAAAATTAAATTGTATAAAGTCTCAAAATGTATGATACAAAATGTGAAAAATGAGAGTAGAGAACCCTTCATCACTAGGCAAGTAGCCACAGAAACCCCATGACATGGATGTAACATTTACAGAGCAGTTGAAATTCATCAGCAGACTTTGCATATGAATCTCAATGTCCTGTCACTGACCTTTTTCTGGAGAAAAGGGTTAAGCATTCAGGAATGTAGTTTACTACTTCCTGCATGGTTATAGCAAAGCTCTTTTAGTCTCTGTTCTCTAAACAAAAAAAAAGAATGAAGGGGTTCAGAATAGAGCTGCCCAAGGTCTGCTATTTTGACATGTGAATTATTTTGAACTGAAAGCAGTCAACACTCTGCGGAATCAACAGCAACTTTTACCTCTCCCTTAAGGAATTTAAATTGGGTGACTTGCCGATAATAAGTCATTAATAGAAATAACTTTTTATGACCTATGTATATGGCAAGGCAAACATCTAATTAATGAACATTTGTTCCTCTTATTATCCTGTGAGTTACCCATCGCCCCTCTGAAGCCTCGGGCCTCCTTCCTTAGCTCAGAGTACCACCCATGCTTCCTGTTACCTTCTGTCTCTGACTCTGTTATGGATGTGGGATTTCCGTATTTACATATGTAATTAAATTTGTTTGTTTTTTTTTTCTCTTGTTAATTTGTCTCATGTCAATGTACACATTAGATCAGTCGAAAAATCTAGAAGGGCAAAGAAAAATGTACCCTTCCCCCATGAGAACATCTATTATACACACACATATACACATTCAAAATATCACTTTAACCTGTTCTCTCCTGTCTATTCTGTGGTAAATATATTTTAAACTGGCCCAAATCCTTTCTCAGTATCATTTCTTGTTTTTCACTTGTAGGTTTTTGGTGCCCTATTTTTCTGAATTTGAGTTCAGCCGTGGAACTTGTTAATTTGAAATCCCCCCCTGGAGGAAGAGGAATATTTGTAGATAATGGTGGGATATAGATATAAGCATAGCTATAGAAATAGATACAGATTTATGTCTATACACTTGGTTCTGTTTCTCTGGAGAACTGATTAATATAACTATGTTGATTCATCCCATTTTAAATTTATGAGCAAGAACATCAATCTCACCTTCAGCACTATATGACAAGCTACTACATTCCCTTCGTAAATTCGTTCCATTTTAAGTGACCAAATCGTACCTCCTCCTCCTCTCTTTTTAGTCATCCCAACATTCTTTTCCCAATTCTCACTAACAACTACTGGCTTTGCCTCTTATTTACTGGGAAAATAGAGGTAATCATAAATAAATTGCCATGCACTCTTGTTTCCATTCTAGTATGTATGTATATCTGTACCACATATTTTGTCTACTGTCTGTCTTCTTCTCTAAGGAAATAGTCTGTCGCCCTGGCCGGTTTGGCTCAGTGGTTAGAGCGTCGGCCTGCGGTCCAGAGAGACTTGGGTTCGGTTCCCGCTAGGGGCACGTACCTCGGTTGCAATTTGTCCCCAGCCCTGGTTGGTCATGCGGGAGGCAGCCACTCGATGTGTCCCTTTCACGTCGATGTTTCTCTCTCTCTCTCTCTTCCTCTCTCTCCCTTCCACTCTATCTGAACAAAAAATGGAAAAATGTCTTTGGGTGAGGATAAAAAAAAAAAAAAAAAAAGAAAGAAATAGTCTGTCCATATTTACTATATGGAAGCCCTCCTCTGCCACTGAAGTCAATACTGAAAGAAACCTTTATATTTTCTAAATCATTAGTTATTATCATTCTACCAATTAATACCATTTGAATCAGTGTTTCAATATGTCCTATTTTGAAAAAAAAACTAATTTTACTATCATTGTTTTTCAAAAAGATTTCTTCAATTCCCTGCTTCCCTTTAAAGATAAACTCCTCTTCTCTTCCCCATACTAATTCTATTAGCTGAGAGCAGTTTTTAAAATTCACTCTGCCTTAGTTTCATCTGAAAAATAAATACAATTATAGTACCCACCTCTAAGAATTCCTATGAAGATTAAATAAGTAAGTCACTTAGAAGAATCATTGGTACATAGTTAATTAAAAATTTTAGATATTTTATAAACAATATTTTATAATGTACAATCAATAACAAAATATTATATAATAAAATATTATATTTCTGCTCTCTAGAGTCCATTCTCATTGCCAAGAATTTGTTGTATGAGTGTAGAAAAGAGTCCTGGTCAAGGACTAGTTTAAAAAAACAACAACAGAGAAATCATGTTAGATATTTCAAAAATAATAGATTTAATACAGTATATTGGTAATATAGGTATTAGAAAGCTGGAGGAACAAAAGTACAGATTAAAGTAATGAGAGGTGAGAAACTGCAGGTAACAGCTACCGTCCCTAGGGCTAGGGGAACGTGGGGAGGAAATGGTGTTATAGGAACCAGCACTGGGGTGGAGCTGCTGCTCTGGAAGTCCAGGGATTGGAAGAGACACTCAGGAGACACCTGCCCCAAAACAAAGAAAAGAAATTAGAGTCAGAGATGAAGAACTCTGGTTTTTCCCTACTTTGGGCAACTCAACAGGAAGCCAAGTAGAAAAGTCACCTGGAACTTTATGCACACATGTGGCTCCTGAATTATGTAGCAGAGAAGGGGTTAAGACACATCAGGTGAATTTCTAGTTAAGGGGCATGTTGATAATCGTGGCTACACAAAGAAATATATCTTTGTTCTAACCATAAAACCAGTTCACAGAAAAAATTACGACCATTTCATGGCATAACATCTAAAGGTATATTGGTTATTTGATTCATCTATGCATTTGTGGCACCATATTACAGTGGAATATTCTGCATGGAAAATGATGCTGAGTCTGGTTGTATAAACATGGAAGCAGGTAGTATGGTAAGTACCATAAATAAAAGAAGAGAAAAGATATCCAAGATGATGGAAGTTTTTTCTTCATATATTCTCAAATCCATGATTGTCCTCTAGGTGGAAGGAATTGGTTCCACTTACAGGTGACTGTCATCTTTTTCTTTCTCCAACTGAGCGTTGTAACTGTGTGTGTGTGTGTGTGTGTGTGTGTGTGTGTGTGTGTGCACGTGCGCGTGTATTCACACAGTATAGAGGACAGACCAATGACTGACAACCTGGATTTGAGCCCCAGGTCTGGCTCTATCTGTGTGACCTCAGACAAATGAAATATCTCATAACGAAAATATAGTACTGACTCACAATGTGTATTAAATTATATATGTATATGTAAAGTTATTTAGAATCATAGTGGATATTGAATTAACACTTTATAGATGTTACCTATTATTTTTGTTGTTTCTATTGCTGATTTTGGTATGTTTGCATTTTTCTACCATTTATTTTATCACGTACAATTTTTTCATGTTATTTAGTATTCCACAAAAATAACATGATATGTAAAGATTACTAAATATTCTATTCTATGGCTTGATGTATTTAATTTATTCATCCACTCATTCATTCTCATCTAAGTTTCTCAGCAGCAGCTTAGAGTCACTCAGTTGTAAATAAGCCCATATGAAGTGGAAATAAAAACACAGCAATTACACGGGTTCAAATACCTTATTGAATATGCCTATCATTCTTTCTGATGACTGCACCAAAAGATATACTTTTTCTCCCCAACATTATGCTCAAATTTTTAATCATGTAACTAAAATGTCTTCCTAAGAAACTTTTGTGACTTTTAGGAGGACAGTGGAAGAGACTTTATCCCTTTCTCAATGAGAAAATGCTTCCCAGAAGGGAAAAATTGGGTCCAGAATTGAGCTTATGTTTTAGTTCCCTCTTTTATAATCTCTACATGTGTCAAGGGGACTAAGTAATACAGTCAGGCTCTTCTTTACTACTAAGAACAGTCATTAAAGTATAAATTGCATGAATTTCACAAGTCATCAGAAGCTTTTATAGATGACAAGGATTGACAATTAATTTTTTTATTAGCTAACCTACAGTACAGGTATAAAAAAACTTTATATTTCACAGGTCGAAATTTTAACAAAATCATAATAAAATGGATTTAAATTACTATCTATCAAGAAATTTCTTTCTATCAAGAAAGAAACTAAATAAAATTATCTTCTCAACCTTCTTGTTCCCAATCACCTTTCCAGTTTAACTCTGCTTGGGTACCTAGTTATTGAATAATGCCTATAATGGTAAATAACTTAATCAAGACTTATCCTTCCAGAAATTTCAATGTAATAGTATCCAATAGCCATCAAATAGATATTCCACCTTTTTACTGTTACCAAGAAGTTTTGTGGATATTTGTGTTTCTCTTTTTTAAAAAAAATTGTATACAAAATGCATAGATTCTACGTATACAGTTCACTGCATTTGACAAGAGCTGGCACAGTTCCATCCATGGAGAACGTTTCCTTGTGTCCCTTTTAGTGTTTGTGGAACCCATCCATGTTGGTCCATGCCTCAGTAGTGGTTTGTCTTCATCCTTAAGCAATATTACAGTATGTGGGTTTACCACATTGTGTTTATCTGTTCTGTTGATAGCGCTTGGTTTGTTTTCAGATTTAGAATATTATGGTTTATAGTTATTCACTATTGATTATTACTTTGTAATAATATAGATGTTCATGTATATGTGTATGCCTATATGTGTGTATCTAACATCAGATATATTCTACCAGTAGGTAAACTGTAAGCTACTCTTTAATTTGCATTGATCATGAGGAGAAATGATCAATTTTAACCTTGTCTAATTGATCAATTTTTTTTCCGTTATGATAGTTGCTTTTATATCCTGTCTGAAAAATATTTGTCTTTCACCATGTTCACAAATATATTCTCTTATGTTTTCTTTTAAGAACATTATGGCTCTAGCATTTATGCTTAGATTTACGATCCAGCTTGGAATAAATATTGCTTATAGAATGAGTTAGGGGTTAAAACAATGTTTATTTTTTTTATAGGACTATCCAGTTAATTTGGTACCATTTCACTTGGTGCCTACAAAAAAAGTTATAATGATGTTGATACAAGCTTAATGACTTTTGAGACTGATGTCCCTCAATTAAATATGTTAATTTTGAAATGAAGTTTTCCTATTTTACAAAGGGTACCATATTACATTTTTTGTACAATTTTCATTTAAAGATATTTAAAATAATTAATATAATATGAAATAATGTAGCAGTTGTTTTACATTGAATTGTTTCTCATAAAATTCGTATGTTGAAGCTCTAACTCCCAGTATCTCAGAATATGACTTTGTTTGTAGATAACACCTTTAAAGAGCTAGTTAAGTTTAAATGAGGCTGTGAAGGTGGGCCCTAATCCAGTATGATTGGTGTCTTTATAAGAAGAGAGACACCAGTTGTGCCTGTTCACAGAGAAAAGGCCATGTGAGGATATAGTGAGAAGGTGGCCCTCTGTAAGCCAAGAAGAGAGGCCTCAGAAGAATCCAACTCTACTGACACCTTGATCTTTGACTTCTAGCCTCCAGAACTGTGAGAAATAAATTTCTGTTGCTTAATCCATCCAATGTGTGGTAGTTTGTTATGGAAGCCCCAGCGGACTAACACAGCAGCCCTACAGTAGACTAATATAGTGAACTAATACACGGTGTTAGACAGAAACAAGTATTCTGAATACAGGGATGTTGTCCTGAGAACAATCTCTAAGGACAACTTGTTTCTTAGATTCCAGTTCCAATGTTTGCCCTTTTTGTTCCTCTGTGGCATGATTTGAGCCCAAGACTGCCTGAAACAGCTAACATAATGTTTCTATTGTAAGAAGCAGTGGTCAAGAACTCACCATATTCCTCTCCTGCCCACCACTGTGTCTTCTTCTTATCTCCTGACTACCCCAGCACACATTTCATCCAGATCTTCTGAAAACTTGTCTTTGGAAGTTCCAATTTCAAAAGAATATTCTCCATCAGATCTCTGACAATTGATTGACTTAGGCCAAAATAAAACAGAAGAGTCTGAATCAATATTTCCTCCCATTTTTTCCACATTCATGATGAAATGAAGGATTGAGGAGATAATAGACCAACTCAGAATTTCTGACAACCTTATCCTCTCTCTTACCACAAAGGGGAAAAATAAGAATGTCTTTCTCCCTTTACTATCCTGGTGTAGGAGTGCTAATGAAAACGGAAGAGAGCCCTGGCCTGTTTGGCTCAGCGGTTAGAGCATCAGACTGCGGACCAGAGAGTCCTGGGTTCAGTTCTTGCTACGGGCATGTATCTCGGTTGCAGTTTGTCCCCGCCCTGGTTGGGGTTGTGTGGGTGGCAACCAGTCTCTCTCACATCGATGTTTCTCTCTCTCTCTTCCTCCCTCTCTCCCTCCCGCTCTATCTGAAGATAAATGCAAAAAAAAAAAAAAAAATGTCCTCGGGTGAGGATAAAAAAAAAAAAAGAAAATGAAAGAGAAACATAAGCAATGGCAGTTTGAATTCTGTTCATATTAAGCTAAATAATAAAAATTACCATTTCCCTGGGGAATATAAACTACTAGGGGAAAACAAAGTGCTAGAGTAACCCAAGATCCTTCCCATGACCATCATCCTCAGTAGTTTTTATTTTTTTATATTACTTAATAATCTCTTGCTAATTTTTAATTAAATTTATTGGGATGACATTGATTAATAACATTGTATAAGTTTCAAATGTACAATTCTGTAATACACCATCTGTATATTGCATTTTGTGCTCACCATCCGAAGTCCAGTCTCCTTTCGTCACCATAAATTTGACCCTCTTTACCCTCCTCCTTCCCCTCGATAACCACCCTTCTGTTATCTATGTCTATGAGTTTGTTGTTTGTTTTGTTGGCTTGTTTGTTGCTTTCTATTTTTTTTTTTTTCATGTAAGTGAACTCATAAGGTTCTGGTCCTTTTCTATCTTTGCTTAGCATAACACTCTCAAGTAGTTTCATATATTCCACTTAAAAAAGAAAAGGGCCTAAGAATGAAGTTAAACTTCAACTTAAGCCTTAACTAATAAATTTTATGTGTATTTTATTTTAATATAAAATACCCTATTTAGGGGAAACAGAGTATTCCAAGGCCTCTGAAGACATACTTAACATCAAGATACTTTTCAAAAACTAATTTTGGATGAACTGAATATTTTAAAAAAATGTAAAGTGTCAAATTAATTAGATATTATTACTTTAAAATTAAGAGCTATTGAAACTCAAAAGTGGTATAAAATTAAGTGTGCTACCTAATTTAATATTTACGACTGAACAGTTGTTATGTGGGGTAAGTCTATAATAGTCAGATGTTTAGATATATCGGCTTATTTAAAAAATTATATTTTTTGATACTGTCTTTTTGTATTTGTTTAATAAGTTTTCACCCCAAACTGCACCAAAGAAATTCTATATAGTAGTAATAATTTGATACTATTTCAGGAAAAACACATTTACTAGTTTACTCAGCACAAAGGTTTTCATTCAGAAAATATTTACAAAACAAACTTGAACTGTTTCTCTTGTTTAGATGAGTTTAAAATCCTTTTCTTTTGTGTACGTATATAAAATGGGAGAGATGAAGGGGTAGCATATGCTATGACTTTGGCCTATTGTGTATATTTTCTTTCTCTCGATTTTCCAAGGCTTCTGATTTAAACTTTATTTTGCCCTGGAGATGTTTTTCTGTGGTAAAGCTCTATTTTAAAATGCATTTGAATACAAATATCACAAGCCCCCAAAAGACTGCAAAATCTTCAAAGACCGTGGTACAGAAAGAAGAAAAAGGAATGAATACATTAAATCATGCTATGTTTTATTTTATGAATAAACTGTATTTCTTTGGTTTAAATGACTTATAACCTTTTCAACTTACTGATATTCAGCTGAAACGCTTTTATCGGTGGAAATTGTTTGGATACTTTGGGTTAGGATGGTAAGTATCTTTCTTTTTCTTTAAAATTAAAGGAAAAATGTTTTTATTTAATGGTTTTTCACTTATGAGTAGGATTTTCAGTAATAAATTAAAGTTATTGAGAAGAGATATGGGCATTTAGTTATTTTTTTTTAATGATTCTATTTTTAAAATATCTCATACATTAGGCAACATTTACAACTATCTTTACTAAATAGTGGAATCCAAAGCATCTGTGAATATGAGACATTTGTGCTACTATTTTTTCTCTGAATTGCCATCCACAGGCGGTGCTAGGGCTTTGTTTGATATCTAGTAAAGTGGAACTCAGCAGTCCTTGTAAAATGGGACCTGCATCAAACCTAAAAGCTCCAGGATGTGTTTTATTGTTTCACATATTGTCGTAAGATCCCAATAAAGAACTCTTCGGAGTTTGGATCTTTCCGAATTCTTGATGGTGATAGATCCTCACGAAAAAGCAGCCCCCACTCAGCCAAAATGTAACTCAATGTTCTTTGCCTCTCCAGTATTCTATGTTATTATATATTTCAATTTTTAACTTGACATATAAGATATCAGAGCACATGTTTTTATAAACTTATCACAAGACTTCAATGCACATTATCTATCCAAAAAAGCAAATACCATAATATAACTTCATCTAAAATGAGTTTTCTGTTACAGAAGTGTAACTTCAGGACTCTGTTTTGTCAATTCCATTGATAGAAAACTCTTTATTATGGTTACATTCAACTTCCTTACTTGATACTAACCTTCAACATTACAGCAATGGTGGTTTACATTAATTTCTCTTTTTTAAGAAGGTATTTACCTCTTTGTGTATTGTGACCTTTTACTGTTGAAAAAGAATTCTTCAAATGCCACTCAGGAAAGTTTCAATTTTAGAAATTTGAGAAAATACTATCATAGATTCTTAGACTAACAAATTTAACTTTCTATTGAACCTTCAAATATGATCAAAGTAATATATAATATTATTTATTTTTAACATACTATGTAATATATACTTACATAAATATATATATTACACATACTGTGTATTATATACTATAATAACCATAATATTTACTATAGTATATGCTATAAAACAAATTAATACAAATAGATTTGGGTATTTACATGTTGTTATAGACATGAATTAAAGGAAAATATAATTCCAGGTGGTATTTAAACTCTAACTTTAGATCAAACAGTGGGGTATGCTAACATTAATTACCTTATATATTTAAGACATAAATTTTTCTTAAATAGATATAAATATTTATCAAATCCTTCTTTTTGAAATTAAAGGAAGAAAAAACAATGTTCTGGTGACTTTAATAAATGTTCCAAATGTGATTGTTTTACAGAGGCCCACAGACTAAGGTGTCTAGTTTGAAGGTTATTCAATCTCATTCCTCCTGAGTGCCCTGAGGTCTTGTCTTAGCAAAAGAATATTTTTTTTCAGGTTGTTTGACTTAGTATCTTTATGATGACAAATAACTGAATTGTAGGTTGACTAACTACCTATATACCCATAATATGTGCATTGGTTCACTCGGCTTTACTATGTAAATGTTAGGATAGACAGAGAAAAGAAAAACATGTCAAAGAAAATGTATTAATATATGCCTAAGTAGTTACATTAATTGAGCATTAAATTTAGTTTGGGGCATCCTGGTAAGATAAAAATGAAAACATGATAGATTATCTAATTGTCTGGATCTGATAAAAACAATATACCAATTCCTCAAATGAGATCATTTTTTCCTGATACTAAATCATCCAGCCAATGTATCACTTTAATGGACAATATAATATTAGGTAGAACTCTTAAGTCATATCATGACGGTTTATAGACGGAACCTATCAATATGAGGTCTCATCAGAGTGGGTTTGTTGCTAATAAATTTTTCTACCATGGGGTAAAAGAGTAGCCCTTTAGTCTAAGAAAACTCATGTTGCTATTTAAATATAAGTATATGCATTCACTTTTAGAAATAAAACTGCACACAGTGAACAAATTAGCTTCTTCAAGCATTCAGGCAAAAATATTTACAATGGCATACACTTTGATTTCTTTTCTTCTCTCTGGGGCAATTTACAATCTGTAATCTGCTTGACTTTCCTTACTCATATATAATTCAATTTACCAAAACGTTTAAGAAGCAACACCTACCTTCTCCAAACACTTTGCCAGGCTCTGAGGCTATAGGAGCTCAGGCATTGCTCGTTTTTCTCAGTTATGAAGCTAGTTTTGGGCTGCCCTGTGCATTCACACTCTAGTTAACATGTCTCTGCCAAAGCACAGTTTCTGTACGAAAATCAGTGGTAGCATCTAGCAGAGTGGAAATTTTAAAGTGTCTTTCTTTTTGCAAAGAAAACTGTAGACACCTTCTAATAAACAATGCTACAGTGTATGTTTCCAGTTATTTTCATTTCATTTCCAAGTATGAAGTATATTCATGAAATGCCAATTTGACATTCCAAATGCGCCTTGTACTTCAGACTTCACATAGCTCTCCTCTTCCCTGCATTAATCAAATATATGTATTTGATCAATCAGGGTGAACATTTCTAAACTCCAAACACAGTTTCATCAGTATTTTCCCAATGTTCAAGTGCACAGCCGGATACATCTGTCATTTCTCAAGAATCGCTTGGTCTAACTTGGTTGTTTCATTGTATCAGCATCAGTCATCCTTAATCCCCCAAAGATAACATTGGGAAGAATGAAATAAATCAGAGACTCTAATTCCTCTTTCTTTCATATCCCTCTTTTTTGAGAGTGGGGAGATCAGCTTTGATAGTGGATTACCGGCTGCCACATGTTCTCATTGCAATGTCACAGATTGGATTTTCAGCTCAAAAATACATTTTTCTGATCTGTAAACAGCACCAGCTGAATCCATATTTCTCGTGAATGTCCTGCCACAGCACTGTGTGTTTTCTTTCTCCTGCAGCCAGCTTATTATAATTCCTTTTTAGCACAACTTCCAAGAATTCGCATCTGTCACTTGGAGCTGAGCATAATGAAGCTTCACCACCACTCTGAGCAACTGGAACTTGGTTACATTGCTGCATTTCCTGACTTAGATGTCAATAAAATGTCTTTAAGTGGCTTTAAGCTGCTAGGTTACATAGAGGTATTGCTATCAGCTACATTTTGAGAGTTTTCCTTAAGCCTCAAATCGGCATATTGAGCACATGTGTTTGTGGGAGGTAATGACACTGGTCTCTAGGGTTGGGTTTTGACAATATTCCACCACTATGGCTAGGTGTACGCAAAATGGAATTGGTTAGGGTAAACAATTTTCTCGAATCATATGTATTTTTGGTGGGCCAAGGAAAAATTGGCTACCCCAAATATTTTCCGACTGATGTTTAGAAAAGAAAACTCCATTTAGTATTATCATTTTATTATAATCATGCCAAGTCAAATTCAAACATACCCAGATGTCTGCTGTTATCAAGCTATTTGACTGGCCAGATATCTTTGAGAGAGAAGGTTTCATTCATCTCAACTAAATTTTTTTAATTGTCTTTATTTACCTATCCACTCACTGATTTGAAAAAACATGAAACATATTAAGAAAATGTGAGTTCAGAAGGAGACTTGGAAGGTGAGTTTATATTCCTTCGGTCAGAATGGCCTAAAAATTGCAAACAACCATGGAGTTTTCAATGTTTCATTTCAAAGGCAGATGCTGTGCTAGGTATCTGCTATGCATTCAAGGATGAATCAAGCATGCTCACTATTCTACAGAATTTCCTCCAGTAATAGAGGAGACAGGCCTGTGAAGAACAGCAACAATGGAATAACTCCCGCACAGAAAAATAAAGGAGAGTTTATTGGCATGCACAATGGGAAGTACTTCTGCCTTGATAGGACCTGGAATATTCTTAGAGGTGACATGAGCTGAGCCCTTCATTTAAAAATATGTTTTATGGGTGGTATTTTTGTGCCATGCATCCTCATTGCCTCTCACAACTTTTCTTAAAGGATGAGTCTTACTTTCTCTCCCCAGGAAAAGGAAGACATTTCCCTCATCTCCTTGGGTTGTAGTCCCTTTAATTCCTTATCAAACCAAACTCTTCCTGCAGCCAAGTTATGTTGGGATTTAATCCTAACAGTCTAGTAACCAAGAAAAGAGATGAGGGTGAATCTTGATGATGAGACATGTGTTCCTACAGTGAAAATACTGTGCAGAGGAGTATACTAGCCTTTAATAAAAAGGAATGGGCTACTTCTACATGAGAGATGAACCAGGGAAATTTGTGAATGCAAGATTTTTTTAGTGTATCAACCCAGATATCTCCATCATATGACTAAGTCACTTTATTTCTCAACCAGAGCCTGGACTTTACAAAGGAGAACTTCCCTGGTTAACTGTTTAACTTTATTTGAAGCTCTGGTACTGTAATCAAAGTCTCCGGCCTGTTCTACAGGTTACACTGTTCCCTGGCCACAAGTAAGGCTTGCTATGTTACCAAGGAAGACCCTTAGTTTTCACGCTTAATTTTTAATTGCTGTTTAACCACTGTTACCCTTTAGTTATCCTTTCTCAAAGCACCTGTTGCACTTAGCATCAGCTGCTTGATTGGACCGCCCTTTGTTGTCCTGTTGTTATTTACCCATATATTTCGAAGTTGTGAAATATAGTCCTTGCTACTTCATTTCCTTCCACTGATATATGAATCCAGTTTACTGCAAGAGAAAGTCTTCACAGGACTGCTTTTTTGTGCCAAAGTCATCTGAGTTCATCTAACACTAGGGATAGGCTGTGGGTGTGAGCTAGCAGATGATTCAACTCCTGAATCCTGTCACACATTTCTGTGACAAGCCCTGGCAACAATGAGTGCAGGTTGGAGTGCCAGGGAGCAGAATCTGAGAATACTGACATGCAAGAATTTTGTCATAGAGGGTTTGATAACCTCAAAAAAAAAAAAATGAAATGAGGCAGAATTAGACAGAAGGAGAAGATGGACTGATAAAGTTCAAACAAATCCCTCAGGCAAATGTACAAGGAGCTCTGAAGCTAGAAAGAAAGTTGGGTTTTATATTCCTGCATCTACGATCATTAAACGCAGGTTATCTCTAGGAAGGGGGTATGACCTTGGGCAAAGCAACAGACTAGCATGAGGCGTTTTCTAGAGAGGGCTGTCATTTGAGAGTGGTTAGCGAGCCGCATTCTGAGAGGCTGAGAGACTGAGTCTTTTAGTCCTGAAGGAAAATCTAGGAGGCACATCACAAAATCCACCCTGGAAATGTAGGAGGTACTAACAGCCTCTATCAATAAAATAGAGAATAATGGCATGCAAGAAGCTATGGCAAGTGGACTTACAAAATTCAAGCAGTATACCCAGATCCCAGGGGAATTCAGGAAACTCAGACTAACGGAATCCTCTTGATAAGACCCACAGGCATTCTATAATAGATGTTGGGTCCCAAAGAGCAAGGATCATTACAAGAATCACTCAGTACTTAAGAGTATAAAAAAAATCAGTGCAATGCCTTTTGCATTAACAACCTAGAATTAGGCCAAACGTCAAGGTTAAGGGTATAGTCTTCCACAAGACCATCCTTACTTCAGACATCAGCCACAAGCCCAAGTTCCCAAGGCCACCATCACTTCTAACTAACTGGCTATAAAATTCACTACCCCCTCAAGTTTGATCATTGCTATTATGACTCACAGAATTCAGGTAAGTGCTATACTTATTATTACAGTTTTATTACAGCAGGGAGAATTCAAATCAGAACCAACCAAAGGAAAGACACATAGGTCAAAGCCTCAGAGGATCCCAAACTCAAAGCTTCTAGTGTTTTCCCTTTATAGAATAAGGATATATTATCCTCACAGCATATCAGTGTATAATAATATGCACAGAGTACTGCCAACCAGGAATGGTCTTTCGAATTCAATGTCCAGAGCTTTTGCTGGGGTTTCATTATGTAGGCATGGTTGATTGAATCATTGGCCATGTGACTGAACTCAATCTCCAGCCCAGATTCCCTCCTCAGAGGTTGAGCTGATACCACATGGCTCAAAGCTGGAACCCATTAATTACATGGTTGGTCTTTCTGACCTGGTCAACCCCTATCCAGAGTCATCTCTCATTAACATAAACTGCACAGAGTTCCACCACATGTCACCTCATTAGCATAAACTACCAGACTCCACCATAAATAGCAAAGATACTCCTATTACTTGAGGAATTTTTAAAGATTTACAAGCTACTTTCAGAACTGGGGACAAAAGACAGACAAATTCATTATTACACAGAAACAAGCCACTCTACTGAGTCTGTGGGATTAGAAGACTTCATGGATCAGAAGAATGCTTTCTTTCAGGCTCTATAAGGACTCAGTACACTCCTTTATATAATTATTCAAGAGCTTGGAAGGAGGAAATGGAGAGTAGGGAGTAAATGAAAAGGGAGAAAGACTTAAAAAAATCTAATCCTTCACATAAAATACTTTCATACCAACCCTGATAGGAAAGGAAACTTGGAATAGATATTTTTTAAGTGGCTTTTCTTTTTATTTCAATTTTAAATCTTCTCTTTTGTTTTGTTTTGTTTTGTTAATCTTCACCTGAGGATATTATTCCATTGATTTTTTTTTTAGATAGAGTGAAAGGGAGGGAGAGAGAAAAATGCTGATGTGAGAGAGACACATCAACTTGTTGCCTCCCACACAACCTGGGATGGGGGATTGAACCTGCAGCCCACGTACATGCCCTTGACCAGAAATCGAACCTGAAACCCTTTGGTCCTTGGGCTGATGCTCTTACTGCTAAGCCAAACTGTCCAGGGCCCAATCTTAAATTTTCTTGATATCCAGTGGAATTGAAGCCCCTATGGGAGATTTGAGAAGTCATAGAAAATATAGAAGTTAACATCTTTTTATTCATTAGAACATAACATGGGTATCTTTGGGATTACATTTTATACTTATTGAGTCTATATCAGCCACAAATCTAGGAGCTGAATATACAATCAATAAACAAACTGAAGTTCCCTCTTCCATGGCTTCTACACTCTAATGTAAAATACACCTGTGCATAAACAATTATAACAAGATGTGAAACTTCTATAATAAGAATAGTAAATGGTTCCATAAGAACACCTAGATGAGGCATCTAATGAAATCCTGGAAGGTGTGATCAGCAAGATTTCCAGGAAAAGTGAGTCTAAAACGAGACTTGAAGAATGAATCAATATTCCTTCAATGAATGTGGTCTTAGAATTGTAAGCAAACCACAGAGATTTCAGTGTTTCATTTCAATGACGTTCATTCTCCATAGACTTCAATCCACGCATGGGAAGGGGTCTGAGGGCACTTTCCAGATTATCCACATTTTCCTCATGTGTCCAGTCTAAACACACACCAAATGCCCTTGTCACAGAGAATGATGCTAGCATGATTTCAGGTCTTCTACACTACGGCAAACAGTTCTCTCCTTGGATCTATTTCGTTCAGATGTTCATCAATTATGAAGATAAACATCTAGAGTGTATAATACTAAATCTGTGATTAGCACAAAACTAAGAAGGATAATAAATATGACAGAATCAAGATAAGACAGAATCAAGATCTGACAAGATTTTGAGAGGCTGGAATAATTTAATAATGAAATAAAATAATTTGCCCTTTGTCCAAGAAACATCAAAAGGAGTGGGAATACCACAAGATATAACTTAGAATCAGAAGATGTAGTTAGTACTACACTTGATAGTAGACAGAGTGTACCTATCAAAATACCAATGCAATCTTATGGGCTTTGACAGTAGAAATAGAATATTTGCAAGAAGAGAATGAAAAGCTCTTTGTTGTTCTCTGTTTGGAATATGAGATTTGGCTCTGGGCACTACACTTAATCTATACAAATGTATCTGCCCTCTGGTTTAAAGAATCAACTATATGAATACAACTAGCACAAGATCTAAAGCACCATATGTTGGAGAATAAAGTCAGGAATTTTGTCAATAACATACCCAATAGGAGCTCATTAACATAATAAACATTTCATGGATACTTACTGTGTAAATCACTGTGCCACTGATAGCAGACAAAATCTCTTGATCTTAAAGAGTGTATATTCCTGCCCTGGCTAGTGTGGCTCAGTTGGTTGGAGTGTCATCCCATACACCAAAAGGTTGCAGGTTTGATTCCTGGTCAGGGCACATACCTAGGTTGCAAATTTGATCCCCTGTCAGGGCATGTACTGAAGGCAACCAATCGATGTTTATCTCTCACATAGATGTTTCTTTCTCTTTTTCTCCTTCTCCTCCCCCTCCTCCTCCTCCTCCTTTCTCTGTCTCTCTCTCTCCTGGCCCCCACTCTCTAAACTCAGTAAGCATGTCCTTGGATGATGTCCTGAATATATATGAAATTTAGTTGATTATGGCCTGATAGAGGCAGACATATATCAGAATAGCAAAATTATCCATGAAATACTAGGGTCAATATTGAGAATGGCTGCAATTTAAAGAAACAACAGTGACTGGTAAACTATGTTAAGTCATGTAAAGACCAGTTGTAAAACATTTAAGGTTTTAAGCAAGATGTAATATGTGTCCATGTTAGACTAGCTGCAAAGATCAACCCACTCCTTAAAAAAAAAATAACTGTTGATCAGTCAAAGCTGGGTTTACTAAATTTATTACAGAAATGTAAAAGTCTACCTTTAAAAACTCTTAATAGTATCAAAGGGGAGGAATAAAAAGGGCATTTATAGGTTTTATTACCTGAACTTCAGTGGTTTAATGTAGGACCTCATGGCATAATAGTTCAAGATAGCAAGGCCAGGGTCCTGAAACCAATCTTGATGCGATAACCATTGTCATAAGCAAGCTTTTTGTCCAGGTGAGCAGACTTTGTATTGGTGAGGCAGCTATTTGCCCAGATGAGCAAACTCAGATAAGCTGGTTTGCAAAGATGTTCTGAAACAATTTTTGACTGGTTAGCAACCTTATCTCTCTGAGTGAGAATTTCCTAAGCAAATAGTTAAGTGTTGACTCAGGTTATCTCAGTACCTACTTTTGGTCACTTTCCAGGTGAAGCTAGAGACTATATCAATGCCATTTTTGTGATTATTCGGTAAGTACAGAATAAACCTCACACAAAATTTGGGGTGGATGTAGAAACTGATGCCTCCACACATACACCAAGAGACTTAAGATTTATTACTTGAAGTGTGATGTCTGGGGAGAGCAAAGTAAGTTTCTCAAGCAAGTCCTAAATGGCTTGGGAGAGCAAGGAGAGGAGATTGGCTCCAAGTTTTTATTGTGGTTAAAAAGTGGGGCTGACTTGAATAGACATCTCTCCAAGGAAGACATACCAATGGGCAACAGGTATATGAAAAGATATTCAATGTCACCAGTAGTCAGGAAAATGCAAATCATAACCACAATGAAATGTCACTTCACACCTATCAGGATAGCTATTATCAGTAAAACAAAAGATAAATGTTGGTAAGGATGTGGAGAAATTGGAACCTTTGCACACTGCTCGTGGGAATGTAATATGGTGCAGTCACTATGGAAAACTATATGGAGGTTTCTAAAAAAAATAGAACTACTCTATTCCAGCAATCCCACTTCTGGGTCTCTATCTGAAAGAAATGAAATCGGAACCTCAAAGAGATATTAGCACGACCATGGTCATTATAAAGAATAGCCAAGATGTGAAAACAACCGAAGTGTCCAGCAATGGAAAATGGATAAAGAAAATGTGTTTATACACAGCCTTAAAAAACAAAGTCCACAATATTTACTAACACGGAACCTGAAGGACATTATGCTAAGTGAAATTAGCCAGTCACAGAAAAACAAATACTGTGGGATTCCACATACATGAGATACCTAAAATGGTCAAATTCATAGAATCAGAGTGGAATGGTTGCCAGCAGCTGGAGAGAAAGGAAAATGGGTAGTTACTGATCAATGAGCATAAAGTTTCAGTTACACAGGATGAATAAACTCTAAAGGACTGCTGTCCCACAGACAATGTGTTTTACACTGAAAAATGTGTTAAGAAGGTATATCCTATGTTAGTTGTTCTTACCACTGTCAAATAAAAATTTAAAAATAGGTAAATAAATAAAGTGTTGAAGCCATGAAAGAATAAATGAGGTTGAAGTGAGTGAGGTTCCCACACATGGGTAGGAGCTCGCATGGTTTGACTCTCCCTTCCGCAGAGGAATGAATAGAACAGCTCCTGGAGGGAGGGCTAAGAACTGAACCTTAAAGTGGCAGCACTAAGGAGGCACTGGGAAAGGAAGTTCCAGCAACACGAAAGGGCAAGGTCCACGGGCCTGAGATGACCAGCTTATTAACGAATTTTGGAGTATTGTGTTCGATTCAGTTCATTTTCTCTTACTTGGATAAGGTTTATTTGGGGACTGAACTGTAGATAAGCTGCAAGAGAGAGGCAAAGAGCAGAGCTGTGAGGAAAGCAGAATGCAAATGCTGGAAGCCAGACAGGCTTTTTAAATGGATTTTATCAGTATTCTCAAAAAAACTGGTCATTAGTGATTTTATAACATAACTAATTATCCTTCAGACCGCTCTTCTAAAAAGACACAAATTATAAATAAAATACTCTCTCAAAGGATTTCAAGTTGAAAAAATAGGAAATAACGAAGGCACATGTTCTACCTGAATTTGTCATGTGACCTTATCAAAATCTCATTTCTCAAGTACCAGGAATATATTTGCTTTTTCACATTTAGATTTGCGAAAACAAGAGCAGCGACTACAGAGGTGCTCCGATGAAGTCATGTTGAACTTCTCACACAATTACTTTTGTGATGTTCGAAGCAATTACTTTTGCTAGCAGTGGGAATAAAATATACTACCACTGAAGACTACAAAAGAAAATCAAATACATACCTGGGAAATACAACATAAGCTGTATGCTAATAACCCCACAAGTTCTAAGGGCCTGTCTTCTCCTATTTGTATTACTGATGCTTTAGTTTTAATTTGTTGAGGTTTTTTGGGTTTTTTTTTAATTTACTGGAAACTGAAGCACATTCTGTCTATCAGCTTCAGTAAAAAAACAGCTGCGTTAATACCTATGGTCCTGGAGGGGAAATATCATTAGTGCACTTAATGGAAACATTTCCTTCTAAAAATGAAAAACATGGCTATGGTAATTAAAGCAAATTATATAACCAGTAGTTTTTTGAAGATTAACATTTGGATATAGTCTTCTCAGGCAGATTTTGGTGTTGTGATTACATTATCTCACACAAGGGACATATGGATCCTTTAAGAAAACATGTGAATCATAAAGACCTCTTGTTTCTTCTGAATGCAAATATTATACAATAATCAGGTAAATATTATACAATAATCAGGTAAAGATGCATTTCTGCCCTTGCTATGGCTATAACTACTTAACCACCAACAAAATCTTACCCAATTCTTTAGACCTGGTATTTAGAAAATTAGTAAATGATACACATACTCAGTATGGTAAATTTAAATATTCATATACTGTAAGTCATAATTCTTCTAAAACACAATAATCCCCTGTGAGGTGGAGAGAAAACATTTTTCTATTTCTGCACAGTTAAAGCTTTCTGAGTAAATTTTACATAAATTTAGGACATAGGCAAGTTTGGGAAGATAATTTATGACTGATTTAGACAGTGAGAAAATTCCGGAGTGTCAGGGGGTGAGGGATAAGACTTGGGACTAAGAAGCTATACTGTGAAGACATTTATAAAGCTGGAGACAATGCTCTTATCTTTTCCCTGGAGAGATTTATATACATTCTAAAGGGTTAGAGTGAAAAAGTCCTTCCCAAGAAACAAAGCACAGATTCCTTTCTCTGGTTTCTTCACCCACAACATAAAACAGTCTATGGAGGATAAGATCTGGATCTCACAGCTTCACCCCGAGGTTAACAGATTGGGGCACCCAAAAGCCACACTTTTAAGCTATGTGTAAAAAATAATCTTCTCCACCCTGGAAACCTTATGTTTACATTTAGGATAATATTAAGAAATATGGATATTAAAAAAATCTATCTTACTTCTCTGCTCCATTCTCCAGGATTTAACTTTTTAGCTCTGTCTTCTCATATTGATCTCATTTCAAATACAGGTTTCATACTGCCTAATTCCAAATTAAGTTAGGAGAACAAGCCAGTCTACATCTTTTGGTGGTTATAATGCCAGAAAGCAAATGTTTGTGCGACTGTTGGAAAGGCTGGGGATGAAAAATTTGGAAAACAGCCAATGAAGTTCTTACTTGAGCATGTAAACAAGTCGGTTTTATATGCTCACCTGAAAACCACTGTCATGTCAAGAACCTCTGGACCATTCACATCCAAGTACCTCAGTTATCAGCACCAAGAAGCTGATTTTCTCTCAACTTGTTGAAATCTTTTCTCTTACCGAAATCTCACATCAGTTTTCTATCTTCACCTGCCAACTAATAATCAAGTCCTGTCCTTCTCCTCTGTCTTTCAAATCCCACGGAAGTACTATCACTGAATGAAGAATAAGGAGAAGGATGTCCCAGCTTCTACTTCTCAGAGAAGACTGTACAAGGATTTGGCCATTATGCCTGTCAAGTTGATGTGGACAAAAAACGGGGGTCTATGGAAAGTAACCTCACAGATTGATCTGATCATAAATTCCTAACTGGGCAAGTCGCACCCCAAACATCTAACTTATTTAGTAAAAGGCTAATCTTTGCCTTAAGCAAGCCCTGTCCACTCTGTCCATTGTTTCTGTGCATCTAGGTTAATGCAAGAGATCATATAATCTTAACTATCCTGTAATCCAATTTCCAAATTGTTTTCTCCCACCTTTAGGTAATCTTTCTTAAATTCCCACCTTAATCTCACATGTATAAAAGAAACTGCATATTGTTATTCTTAGAAGCATTCATCTCAGTCTGTTGAGATCTTGTTTCCAGGTGTATCCTCTCTTTGGCTCAAATAAATTTTTATAAAAATTCTGTACAAGTTTTAAAGCTATGTTGACATTGATGATAAACAATCTAGCCCACTTTTGTTTCCTAACACATCAGTTTTAGAAATGATCTATCATATATGATGACATGCCTTATTCAAACGCCCTTAAATGTCTCCTTCTTGATCTCTCCCATGCTGCTATTATAATTAACTTGTCATTTTGGTCAAATCTATATACAATGTTTATAGTAACATAACTATAAATTTATCTACTACCAAGAAAATTAGTGCATTTATGATCATACTTCCATTTCTTAAAACTTTCATTTATATTCCTATCTTATAAAACTTTTGTTTTCCCTGAAGTTGATAATTGCAGATTTTCTTTGTGTGTGTGTGTGTGTGTGTGTGTGTGTGTTTTCAATGTCTACCTCTATTTCTAAACTCATACTTAGAGTTCTTAAACAACTTTTGGTACTATTTTCTACATGATCAAATGAATCACATATTTATCAGTTCTATTTTCCCCCCACTCCTCACTCCATGACATTTCCTCTATGGTCCCCTGCTACAATCGGGAAGAGTTGTTCTGTGGTCCACTGAAGAGATTTTGATTTAGGACTTCTCCTTCCTGTTCACCTGTGCTTAGTCCTCTGTTTCCTTTTAGAGTTTTCTTTTTCTCATTCGTAGTTTGCTTTTTTATTTTGATGAAGCAAATTGTCTAAAAGCTTTCTGACCGAGAGTGTAGAGATGGTTATGACATGAGGAGAAACTGGCAAGAGAAAAATTTATCAATGAGTAGGCTTTATTGTGATATAAGATTTCATCAGTAGCCTTTATTTGTGAACTCTTCACCCCCACCACCCACCCCAAATATCAATATCTAATACTTTTTTTTATTCTGCAACCAGTTTTTGTGCAGAATAACATACTGAGAAAGGGAATCATGACTGGCTGCATGTATTCTAAGATCAAGTGGAAATAAGGATTGCAGGTTTTTATTCTGTAAGCAAACTTTCACTTACTTATTTTCAGTCATCTAACTCACCTTTAACTTCCATGATAGCTTGTGTGCTTGAGTTGTTGTCCTTACTATTTGAATTTCCTCAGAAGACAGAATTCTGGTCCAAGAATGGGGAGGAGTGGAAGAGGAGGAGATAGGGAGAGAAGGGGAGAGGAAGTTGCCTGGCTTGTTGGTATGGAGAGGGCTCAAGGGTCTACTGTTCTCTTTGTGCATTTTTCTCATGCTCCATTTTCCAGTCACTCGACTCACCATCCTTTCTGTTTCTTCCATGGTACAACTTGCACCAGACCCTAAGCCTCTTCTTTTTTCCTGTGGGACAAATGAGTTTATTTCTCATTAATTTCCCTTTGGGTAGTTTCAACTGGCTCCCATTCTGCTTAATCAAGGTCTTGGGTTTAGATTGTCATTCAAACTCACAAGGCACAGTAGCATTCACCAAGTACAAAGTTATTTGGCTTTAAGAAAGAATAAACAAGAGAAATCATGGCATATACAACAACATAATCAAGGTCTCATGACTCCCAAGTGTGGTTATGAGAGATGATGCTGAGTGGGTGTGGATTATCTCCGCCCCAGGAAGCCATTAGCTCTGAAGTCCCTTTGGCTTTTTGGTTACTAGTGATCCAGACACTAGCATTCTTTCCGAGATGCTCCTGAAACTCATTATTTATAAGTTATTCATCAATTAGAGGTTACTAAGCAACTAAAGGATAGCCAATTAACAATCTCTACAACTAAGTACAGAGTCTTGGTTCAGTACATAACAAATTCAGGTATATTTCATTTTTCTTGGATCTGATATACTCCTATAATCCTTTTTGTTTCTATGTTACAATTTTTTTTTTTTTTTATCCTCACCTGAGGACATTTTTTCATTTTTTGTTCAGATAGAGTGGGAGGGAGAGAGAGGAAGAGAGAGAGAGAGAGAAACATCGACGTGAAAGGGACATATCGAGTGGCTGCCACCCACACGACCAACCAGGTCCGGGGACAAACTGCAACCGAGGCACATGCCCTCAGCGGGAACCGAACCCGGGTCTCTCTGTACCGCAGGCCAACGCTCTAACCGCTGAGCCAAACCGGCCAGGGCAATGTTACAAATTTAAGTATGTGTCTCAAGTATTACAAACAGAGTGACTTAACATAAACTTATGTCCTCACAGGTCTGGAGGCTAGAAGTTCAACATCAAGGTTTCAGCAGGGTTGGTTTCATTCTGAAGCCTTTCTCATTGGTTTATAGATGGCCATTTTCTCCTCCATATATCTTTTCATGGCCTCTCTTCTGTGTTTGCCTGTTTCCTAACTTCCTCTTCTTCAAAAGACACTAGTCATACTGAATTAGGTCCACACTCATAATTTCATTTACCATTAATTGCCTCTTTAAAGACCCTATCTTAAATACAGTCACATTCTAAGGCACTGGGGGTTTAGAATTCAACATACGAATTTTGGAGAAACACAATTTATATTGTAATAGCATCCAATTCTCAGGCAGCCCAGAGGCCAAAGGAAAGAATCAGACAAGTTGTTAATATTTTCCTTTGACCATTCATCTTTTTTCCATATTACAACCTCTCCTCCCTTGTCCTCTTTGTCCTTTTGCTTTATATATTTTTTATCTCTCTTCTTATCATTTCAGCAGAGTTATTAAGAAAGTAGAAATAAATGTGAGTGTTTAATCTACTATGTGTAACCAGAAATGTCCACTTCTCAGGTTTAACCACTTTTGAGTCAAATAAACAGAAAGAATGTTTTCCCTATATAATGTTCTAAAATCTGAGAAAAAGTTAGAAGTCAAGGACAATTACAACAGTGGCTCAACTTTTCTAAATAAATACTTTATTGTTCTCTTTGAAAAGTGAGGCCTATTAGCCAGAAATAGCAGAACAATGATCCAACAGGAATTTTGAAGGCTATAATAAAAAGACTCAATCAAGGCTGTAATTCAGCATATAGGGAGACAAATTAACCACAGAATTCTAAGTTTTTAGTATGAATTCTTCTATGGTTGTTGTCTAAAAGTTCTGTTAAGGATAATGAAGCACTTATCAGTTTCTTATCTAAAGATATATTATAATCCAATAGCATTTTCTACTCATTATGAATTACTTTAAGAAAGAAACAGTAATACTGCCCTTGCATACTTTCTAGTAATAGCAGATACATATCATTCTGAGGGTACAGTGTAAAAAAAGTCCCCCAAATTACATCAGCTTAGAGATGTCTCAAATGTCCAGAACATTGACTTTCTTAGAAATAAAAGCGTAAGACCTGAAAATGATTTTCTCTTTCCATTTCTAATTCAAAGGTTTCTGTTTAATAAAGAATTCTTCATTTGACCTGGTAAGTTTACAAATATGTGACCACTTGGAATATGTCATACAGTTTTTATTCTTTAAATGAGATGCTGAGAGTCAAACAGTTGTTTTTACTTCAAAGCATAAACCATCCCCACAAAGATCTGCACTGAAGAGTTTGTACTGAATAAAAATATTTAAATATCCCAGATGATAATGCAAATCACTAACTCTAGAAAACTCCAAACCCAGTGATTTCAACTGTGTCAAGGCAATTTAGCTAAACACACTAGAAATCTGTTGAGTAGATAATTTTATTGTGCTAACATTTTATTAGTTTATTATTATTACTTATTTAAGACCCTGTAGCCTTATAAAAGACATTTCATTTTGTATACTGTAGCTGACTGCCATTATGAAGCTATTAAATTGTCATTTCACTCCAGAAGGCATTTTTATGATAATTATGAATTATAGTAATAGGTAGACAGGTAGAATCACATTTTCTATATGGGATGTTCAATTTCTTCCTTATAAGAAAACAAAAATAACCAGAAGTCATACTTGGATGTTTAGAATAACTGTAAAGTGTTTTTAAACCCTCATTTTAGTTCTTATTTTAATATGTGAAAAAATTTTACACTACCTTCAGGTCTATACTAACTATTTATGCTTCCAGAAGGCATGACAAAACATTTAACAACAGAGTCAATGAGAATTTTTCAGACATTCTATCAAGAAGTACTTGGTTAATTTATAAAAGTTTAACTATAGAATTGGATTAACTGAAAATGAGCCAAAATAATGCAGAGAAAGAACTAAAATATAGTATGAAATTTCAAAGTTCTTTTTGTAATAACACAGAGAACAAAAAGTCAAATTTGTGACTTCCCCATTGATCATCATAATATTAACATTAAGGCTATATAATGTGCATATGAAAGTGTGTGCCACTAAAGATTTTTCTTTGCCTACATTAAATAAGAAAAAAACTAATATATTAAGAGTTAAAGGGAAGCAAAAAGATAAATTGAGGGCAAATGCAGAGAAAAAAATAGTATTTGTTGTGAAAGTCTTAACGTCAAATATGCAAAATAAAATGTTCAACAATGGCTTTACTTAATGAGAGACAGGTTATCTGAAATCCAATCACAACTCTTCCTTGAGACAAGGTTCTAATCCTGCTGTCTGTACATTTCCTAATCTGTCAAATAGGGACAAAATAGATCCTACTCAGAGGGATGCAATGAATACTGAATTAGTATAAATATGTAAGGCAGTTCAAGCGGCACGTGCAAATTAATCAAGGTCATATAAGCATTTCATTTTATTCAACTCTCACAAATTTGTAATAAATTACAGAGAATGTAATAAAAAAAAAGTAGTGTGGGATCTTGGAATTCTGACCTTTTGACATTTGAATAAGGTTTGGCTCATGGACATAACCAGGAGCAACTCATTGAGAATATTAGTTTTTCTGAATCAGAAATGCAATGTTGACATATATTTTCATGTATGCATATTTATATAAATATACATTTATATATCTCATATACACACATTTCCAATTTCTATAGTAGAGACCTGTCCACAATAAGCTATGAGAAATCAAACATTCCAATGAAACACAAAAACAAAAGGTTTATGGATAAATAACTATTGAAAGACATCAGAATAAAAATTTTAAATAAATGTCTGAGTGAATTTTATTATTTCCAAATAAAATCTACTACCTTTATTCTTTATGAATCACTGATACACACACACACACACACACACATTTCCTAACTAAAGTTCAGGTAAGTCATAACATACTATCCTTTTGGCCTTTTGTACTATTAAAAGAGGTATTGAGAGAAGAACTTATCTGCATGTATGCATAATCAGTGTGGTGAAGACAGGGAGGACAGGAGCAGGAAGGAGGGTATCAACAGGAGGGAAAAGGAAGACATCTGTAATACTTTCAACAATAAAGATACATTTTTAAAAAATGTTACCTCGCGGGGTGGGGGAGAGGTATTGAAGACTTTGTTTTTGTTTTTGTTTTAGTCCAGGTAAATTTAACAGTTTTGGGTTTTTGAAGCAATATCCAGAAAGCCACTACTAGATTCAATAGCCAATATTCAGAATCTGAAATGCTTAAATAAATAAAAAGAAGAGTGGAAGCAATAACTTTATAAATAAATCCACTACTACCCCTGAAGAGTTTTCGTAAATGAAGAATATCATCAACATCTGCTCCTCAGTTATCGAAGACCATTTGATATAAATTTTATAAGCAATAAACCAGAAACGCAGGCTCATTTTGTCCATGTGTTATCCTAAACCTAATGAATCAGAATTTTTCCAAGATCTACAGATGATCCACATAAACTTTAAAGTTTGAAAATCACTAGATGCTCCTTACATTGTGTACTTTTATGATTCTTGAAATTTCTGTAATGGTGAGTTGTTTAGGAAAAATAATATTCTTCCCAGCTAAAGCTGGAAAAAAAGGTAGATAGCTAAAGTTTTGCACTAAATAAATATAACCAAGTAGAACCTGAAGCCTTGGATTTCAGCACTTTAGTTAAAATGTTATTTGAGGCACACAACTGTGCAATCACTCATATCCACGTTATTTTAAGGGTAATAGAGGCTTTGGGGGAGAAAATTTGTATGCTTTCCATCTCTTTTCAATTTGTTATGGTGTGTTTAATGCCCAGAATGTGATTGATCTTGATGAATATTCCACATGAGCCTGAGAAGAATGTATATTCTACTGTTGTTGAATGGAGCACTCCACACGTGCTAATTAAAGTCACATTAACTATATCCTTACTAATTTTCTGCCTTCTTGATTTGTAAAATAATGAAAGGTGCTGATATTCCTGACTGTAGTGGATTTGTCTATTCCTCATCGCAGGTCTATCATTCTTGCCTTACATATTTTCATGATCTGTTGCACAATATGTATTCACATTAAAAATTGTTGTTCTCCTTGGAGAACTGATCCCTTTAACATTATGTAATCTGCCTCCTTATTCATGATAATTTTCTTGTTCTGAAGTCGGCTTTGTCTGATGTTAATATAGTTACTCCAATTTTTTTGATGGGTGTTAGCATAATACATATGTTTTCATCGTTTTACTTTTCAATCTATTTCAGTCTTTATATTTGAAGTGAGTTTTTTGTTTTGTTTTGGTCCACTCTGATAATCTCTGTCTTTTAATTTAGGTATTTAGACCATTCATCTCAAGATGGTTACTGATTTAGCTAGATGCTCTTGTTTGTGCTTTCTCTGTTTTTGTTTTTGATTTAATTTTTTTTCTTTATTGATTTCAGAGGGAGAAGAAGGGAGAGGGAGAGAGAGATAGAAACATCGATGAGAGAGAACATCAATTGGCTGCCTCCTGCATGCCCGCCACTGGGGACTGGGCCCACAACCTGAGCATGTGCCCTGACGGGGAATTGAACCAACGACCTCTTGGTGCATGGGTTGATGCTCAACCACTGAGCCACACCGGCTGGGCACTTTCCCTGTTTTTTATTTAGCATTTTATATGATTCTATTTTCTCTCCTCTCATAGAATATCAAACATACTTTTAAAAATTTATCTTTATTGTTGAAAGTATTACAGATATCTCTCCTTTTTTCCCCCACTGACCCCCTCCTCCTCACTCCCACCCCTTCCTGCCTTCCCCACACTATTGCCTGTGTCCATTGGTTATGCATATATGCACCTAAGTTCTTTGGTTTATTTCTTCCTGCCCACCCAATCCCTTTTCCCCCTGAGGTCTGTCAGTCTGTTACCTACTTCCATGTCTCTGGACCTATTTTGTTCGTCAGCTTATTTTGTTCATTATATTCCACAAATAAGTGAAGTCATGTGATACTTGTCTTTCTCTGACTGGCTTATTTTGCTTTTAAAAATTTACTCTTTTAAAAATTTTGTTTTATGGTTGCACTAGAGTTTGCAATATATATTTACAACTAATCTAAATCCACTTTCAAATGACACAATACTCCATCACATTTATTATAGGGATCTTATACTTGAGCATTTCTAATTCTTTGCTCCTATTCCTTATAACATTGGTGCCCATCTCCTCCTCTGTTCAATCTCTTCCTCTGGTGATCTGCAGGGAAGGGACTGGTGGTTCCCTGGGGAGTGTGAAGCTGTGGCTTCCTGGTGAAGCTGCCCAGATGACCATACTTATAACATCTGGCCTCCCCTTTGCTCTTTTCCTATTATTAATATTAATAACTAGCTAATTATGGTAACGTACATAAAAATAAAGCTAGCTATTTTTTAAAATATAGCTAAATTATAATTATTTCTTTTATTTACAAATTCATAATTAAAATTATGAGATAAAAAAATAGCCCTGAGATTCTAAGCCCTAAGAAAAATTCTAAGACTTGAAAGAGAAATTGTAGTATTTTGTGATGAGCTTATATGACTTAAATTCTGATAATTGGATTATTTTATTGTTCTTTTTCTTAATAGACAGTCATATATCATCTATAGAATATTAAAAAACAAATATTTTGTTTAATTTTTTTCATTTTAATTGGTTACAAAATTTTCAACTTGTGATTATTTTACTCAGTGCTGTTTAGTTTGTTGTAAGGCTCAATGATTCAATAATAGATGGGAGTAGTGTGCTGAAGTTCAAGAATTGACACTGTTCATTTCTTTTGCAGGTGGTACATTTTTTTGAATCTCTCTTTAGGATGCTCAGAAGTGAAAACAAACCTTACCAAGTCCAATTGCTGGGAAACATAAAGTCATGAAACACAGGAGTTGTTGCCTTAGATGAATTGTGTTGCTTGCTTGGCATATTATCAAAAGGCTGTTGTTTTCTCTCCCAGTGCGTAGGGTTTCTTAAGAGGTACATAAAATTCTAAATTAGAATGAGAACCAAAATTTAAAAAATGATGACAGACAATGGAAAAAGAGAATACAGTGCATGTACAGGGAAGAAAGGAAGGAAAGAAGAAGGGACAAGGAAGGGAGGGAGGAAAATAGAGTCTGACTTCAATTTTTGGTATTTGAGTGCTCTTTCTCTTCTGCCCACATATGAGCAAATTGATAACAAAGTCTGAGTGTTCCGTCCTTGACGTCAGCAGGAGGTTCAAACTGCAAGCCACTGCCCTGGGAACCCTCCCCCCTGCTCTACCCCCTAACCACCACAGAAATCAGTGTGAGTCTCCTTTCTCTGCAGTCTCAAGCTTCTCCCTCCCTACAACCCCATCAGCTTGGGAAGTCCACCCTGCTCTCCACATAAAGATCCCTTATGTGAATAAAGAAAGTATTCCTACCTACTTGGTGTGTATGATGTCATCATTCTTGACATTAAAACCAAATTTTGGGTGGTTTCTGTGAGATGGCTACAACAGAAAGAAAGAAAATAGGTAAAGGAAACAAAGAAAAATTAAATCATGAGACATATAGAGAAGGAAGTAAAAAACTGGTACTTTTTATATGAACTTTGTTTTCTCAAACAAATGATCTCAACCAACTTCCTTTCCAAATATGGAAATTGGTCTCAGCCCTACCCATAAGAACTACCTGAAAAACATTAATAACAATACAGGGAAAAGAAATTTAAGTGATAACATTATGGGCTGCATTTGAGTTAGAGAAACCAAGCCAAACCAAAAGGTAGAAAGGTCTTCCTTATAATTAGCTGCCAACTGCATATCTGCTAAGGGCCTAAAGGAAATTCAGTTTGAGTCCTTATAACATTATCACAATTGTTAGAATTAATTGGATAAGTTTAATATAACTACTTCAAAAATAGTGGTTGCTATCTTATCTAGACTATGTTTTGGGTTATTTTCAGGTAAGCTTTTCCATAAGAAATCCTCCATTTAAGAATCCTAGCAGTGTGCTGGCTATATCTAACATTATAGATATTTGGGTTACACAAAATTAATACCTAAATGGAGATTTGAAAAGTTGTTTGCAATACAGTAGTTTGCCTTTGCAAATGAACAAATAAATCTGTCCCTGTAGTACCGAGGACAGTGTTTTGCACCTTTAGTGTTAAGTATATTGATTGAAATAACCACTCATTGCCTTCTGTAATTTAAGTTCCATTTGTCTAGTTTGATCATTGAAAGACCACATACCTTGACTTCATTGGCCTTGGTAGCCACAAAGATCATAAAACAAATTCATTGTTCATTTTTATTTTTATTTCAGTATGCTTTTAGTGTCCATCATATTTTATATGAAACATGGCCATAAGAAAAACTGATATCTCGCCCTGGCCGGTTTGGCTCAGCGGTTAGAGCGTCGGCCTGCGGTCCAGAGAGACCCGGGTTCGGTTCCCGCTAAGGGCATGTACTTCGGTTGCGGTTTGTCCCCGGCCCTGGTTAGTCGTGCGGGTGGCAGCCACTCGATGTGTCCCTCTCACGTCGATGTTTCTCTCTCTCTCTTCCTCTCTCTCCCTCCCACTCTATCTGAAAAAAAAAAAAAAAAATTAAAAAAAAAAAAAAGAAAAACTGATATCTCTTCAGATCAGCTATTATAAATAACTTATTTCTAACTTATAAGAACACATGATATATCCATTTATATTTCCATTCATTAAATAATTGCTACTGGAGCATTTATTGTGTGCCTTGGGGTGTGATAGGTGCTAGGGATACAAAATAAACTAAAAAATATAAACATCTTTATCTTCTTGGCGTTTACAACCCAATGGAGTAATACACATTACCAAAAAGAGTGTATTTTTATAAACTGTGAAAAGTGCTATTAAAAATGTAAGAATATATAATAAAAAACATGACTGACATTTAAGCTGAGCTCTGAATGCTGAGTGGGTGTCCTCAGGTAAAGGGAAGTGTTATATTGAGGGACAGGTATAGATCAGTCCAGGTGGGGATGTCAAATAGTATTCTTGTTCTTGTTACTATGAGATAAATCAAAACTAGTCATATTCAATCATATTTTTTAGACAGGAAAAATAAATTTTGTGAGCTCAACAATTTAGTAGAAAAACACAGATTTTTCAAATTATGCTATATCTACTCTAAATTGGCTTAAGTATTAGGAGATTAATTTCAAGGTAGAAATATGTTGTATCATTGACTCAGAGCCCTAAAGGATGCCTCAAAGGACCAAAGCTGGATCTCTAGATTCCTTCCAAGGGAAAAGACCAAAAACACTTAGAAACTTAAAATTTCTTATAACTGAGAAAGCTTTGGCCTGATTGGCAATTTAACATTGCAAATAAAAGGTAAGCTTTAATTTACTGGCTCAATATGAGTCATTGGAAAATTAAATCATTTCCACATTTTCATAACAAAATTTATTATCTGTAATTGACTAACTTTTAGAAAATCCATTTTTAATTTCCTCCTGTCAACATATCTGGAAAATGACAAGTTAACAAGTATTAACATATAAGCAACAACATTAGTGTAGAAGACACAGGAAGCATTATTAGATGGATGAGGTAGTCAACTCCTAAGTTAATTAAAGAGTTGTCATCTTATCACATTGTTCTCTGAAAACACATGGAGAAATATTTTATATCATTGCTAAATGACAACAAAAATCATAAGGCACCATTTTATGGTACACACTAATCAGCTAAAGTAATCTATTTAATCAACACTGTTTACTTGGAATTCCTGTAGATTTATAACACCACGTTTTATACCTAAATATGAAAATCCAGTTGCCTAATTCTAATTGTTCTAATTCAACTTTAATGTGCATATAGTTTTGTGATTCAGTTTTGGAAATAACAATTTACAATGGTACTTTTAAAATCTTTAATAATATTTTGGAAATTAATTTCTTGTCTCTCTCTACTCTTGATATAGGGAGTCATAAGGGAGAATTAAAATGTATATCTTCCCAACATAAAATTTGGTTTATTAGGTGTAAAAGAAATTTTATATATATATATATATTTATATTTATATTTATATATATATTTATATTTATATATTTATATATTTATATATATATATGCCATACTTCATACTGGCTATAGATATTAAACATTTTTTTTCTTTTTAATAATTAAAAAATACCAAAAAATTTACACCAACCTAACTCTTTTTTCTCTAGAGTTTATCAAACTGCTAAATGCTCTATCAAATCATTACAATTCATAGAAAAAAAAGCAGAAATAGTAGGTGGTATTATGAATTTAAATTCGATCCAATGTGCACAAGGACAGCAGGAGGTCCTCTCTATGGGTTTCCTGAATGCATTACACAAACAATATTCTATGTTTTTCAAAAGAATCAGGCCATTACTGCTCTATAAAGATTATTTTTCCATTTCACTAGAGTGCTTTATTTCCCTCAAGAGGCTAGTTTGTTTACCCGCCAGCCTCCTTTACCCTAACACAAGACATCTAGGGTATTGATTATGAAAAATGTAAAATGAAACAAATCAAAACGGAGGTCTTTTAAGACAGTTTTGAGGGTCAACCCTCTTCATACTTCCATATATATGTATATACAGACACACATATACATACATAAAGCCAATTACACATTTAAACATTTGTGAACTAAATTTAATTAAATATAAAATGTACTTAAATTTACACAAGGTAGAAACTTTATATTAAATGTTTTGAAAATCAAACTTTTGACAGATTAGAATTTAGCTTTTTTTATAGCATGCTTCAAAAAATGTAAAGAAACTACAAATCTTTAAAGGAGTATCTTCTCATCCTTTGTTTCCAATTTCAAGAATTGGCAACACCATCTATATAGAATCAATGCCAGAAACTTGGAATTTATTCATCGACATGTATATTCATGTCCTTCAGATTTTACATCCTAAAATGTCCTCAAATCCTCTCACTTGTCTCCACCACCACCAAGCTCACCTTGGTCCAAGTGAACCTCCACTCTGGATGATTACTGAATTGCTACAATACCATTCACAGCTCTAGTAGGGAATCCAAATTTATCGAGATAAATTGTTTTCTCATTTTTACAGCAATATCTTTAAAATGGTATTCTTGTCCTATAGATGAGTGAGCAAAATAATTAGATCACGTTATTTACATAGGAAGGCAATTTAACAGATTACTATTCCAATATACAAAAGCAGGCTTTGCTCAAGTCAATATTATAGGCTACTTACTCCCTTACTTACCCACTCTCCTACCTCTTGACTTTCCTCTGCCCCTAGGACTCCAGTGTTTTCTCCGAGCTCTTTATAACCCCATGCCTAGCTCTATCTTTGTACTTTCCTCATTACATTGTCAGCATCTGTTTAGATGTTCACCTCACACACTACACTGCAAAATCTAAATGTTAGGGATTATGTCATATTCTATTTCTAGGGGTTTGTGGTGTTCTCAATGCATATAAGGAACTCAGTTAAATGCAGAATAAATCTATGAATTTGCTCTATCATCTCACTTTACATCACATTTAATGCAAAAGGAACTATATTAAAGTCATTTACAATTGCTTTTCTCAAGGGAAAGTGCAAACTACTTTATAATCTTTAATTTCTCAGGGATATGAGAGGTTTTATTTTCTCACACTAACCAAATACCAAATTGCTGTCCTTCCCAGCACCAATTCTCTAGTTCTCCAACACCAACTGGATGCCCAAAAATTCAATTCAATTCTGACACTAACTCCTGAAGTTAGTATCCAACTCCATAGGTTAATGATTCAGTCCCACAAGACTGCCCCCAGTTCAGATACCAGCTGGAAACAGGGTACCTAGATCATGCAGCCAACTACAAATTTGAGGGTTCCCATCAGCCCTCCTAAGGTTCAATAATCCACTAAAATGACTCCCAGCACTCAGGAAAGCACTTCAGTTACTATTGTTGGTTTATTATAAAGGTTACAACTCAAGAAACAACCAAATGCAAGACATGCATAGAACAAGGTTTAGCACAGAGCCTTCATGCTGTCTCCAGGCGTGCCACTCTCTCAATCTCTCAAATGTTTAATGTGTTCAACCAACATGGAAGCTCTCTGAACCCCTTTTAGAAGTTTTTATGCAGGTTTTATTACATAGCATGATTAATTAAATTATCGGCCATTGGTGAACTCAATCTCCAAACACTTTACCCTCCTCAGAAGTCCGAGTGTAAAATGTCAACCCTCTAATCATATGCTTGGTTTTTCTGGTGAATAGGCCCCATCATAAACCTATGTAGGGGTACCCCCTTCCCAAACAGAGTTCCTCATTAGCATAAATCCAGGCATGATTTTAAGGGGCTCATTTCAAATAACAAAAGACACTCCCGTAACTCAGACAATTCCAAGGGTTTTAGGAGATCTGTGCCAGGAACAGGGGACAGAAACCAAATGTACATATTTTTATTATACTATATGTGGATATAAAAACATCTTTCACATATACAATTCACTTCATTCAAATTCTTTTATTGTTATGAGTTTCTTCTTTTATTTTTTGTGTCCTCCTCCTTTTTCTCTGTCTTGTCTCTACTTATACCTCTTTAAGCATAAACAATTATGTCAAAATTAAATTCATGCCTAACAGCTACATGGAAAAAGCATGTAAAACCTTTAAAGAAAAATATACAAAACAATTATATTAATAGTGTTCAGTTAAATTAATGTTTGTTTATAGACTGCCTTGAATGATCTTAATTCTATATGCAGAGGAATGAAATAGCATTTAATAGAGAGTTGAGCATATAACAAAATCAATTTAATGTGAATATTATTTAAATGTAAAGGCTGAGTTTTATCAGTATTTTATATGCTGCATATACCATAAGGCTTGGCATAGAATATACTTAATAAATATTGACTAAATGAATGTATTTAAACTTTTAAGCATAACTTTGAATATATTTATATAATGTAAATATAGACACCATCCATTTCCATTTCCTGGGATCACAGGAAAGCTCCATTTCCCTGCTTTTTTTTTTCTTTCTTTCTTTCTTTTAAATTAATTTTTAAAGAGAGAGAGAGAGAGAGAGAAATATCAACGTGAGAAAGCAACATCAACCAGTTGTCTCCCTCACTTACTTGGACAGAGATCAAACCTGCAACTTAGGTATGTGCCCCTGACTGGGAATCGAACCTGCAACCCTTTAGGTATACGGGATGATGCTCCAACCAACTGAGCAATCCAACCAGGGCTCCCTGCTTTTCTGCTTTTCTTTTGTTGTTGCTGTTTTTAAACTTATCTTTATTGTTGAAATCCCTTTTCCCCCCCTTGACCCCGTCCTCCCCAATCCCACCCCCCTCCTGCTTTCCCCACACTATTGTCTGTGTCCATTGGTTATGCATGTATGCATATAAGTTCTTTGGTTTCTCTCTTCCCGTCCCACCTCCCCCTTTTCCTTTGAGGTTCATCCGTCTAACAACCAATTTATACTGCCTAAACCCTTCACTTTTTTCACCCAACTCCCCTCCTATCTGGCAAGCAACAAAAAGTTCTCTGTATTTATGAGTCTGTTTCTATTCTGCTTGCTCATTTTGTTTGTAGATTCAATTGTTCCTAGACATGTATTTATTGCCATTTTATTGTTCATATTTTTTTATCTTCTTCAAGAAGATCCATCAACATTTCATATAATACTGATTTGGTGGTGATGAACTCCTTTAACTTTTTCTTGTCTGGGAAACTCTTTATACAGCCCTCAATTCTAAATGATAGCTTTGCAGGATAGAGTAATCTTGGTTGTAGGTCCTTGTTTTTCATCACTTTAAATATTTCTTGCCACTCCATCCTCGCCTGCAAACTTTCTTTTGCAAAATCGACTGACAGCCTTATGGGAGCTCCGTTGTAGGTAACTGACTGCTTTTCTCTTGCTGCTTTTAAGATTCTCTCTTTGTCTTTAAACTTTGGTATTTTGATTATGATGGTCTTGGTGAGGACCTCTTTGGGTTCATCTTGTTTGGGACTCTCTGTGCTTTCTGGACTTGTATGTCTGTTTCCTTCACTAAGTTAGGGAAGTTTTCTGCCATTATTGTTTCAAATAGGTTTTCAATTTCTTGCCCTCTCTCTTCTCCTTCTGGCACTCCCATGATGCAAATGTTGGTACCCTTGGACTTCCGGTCAAGATGGTGGTGTAGATAAACGCAGTATCGTGTCCTCCCACAACCACATCAAAGTTACAACTAAACTACAGAACAACCATCATTCAAAACCGCCTGAAATCAAGCTGAATGGAAGTCCTACAACTACGAAATTAAAGAAGAAGCCACATCGAGACTGGTAGGAGGGGAGGAGGCGCGATGGGCTGGTCCCACACCCACGTGTGGCGGACAAAAATCAGGAGGACACTTCAGCTGGGAAGGTCCTCCCTGAGGACTGAGGGGTCCCCGTCCCACACCAGGCGCCCAGCTCAGGGTTCCAGTGCCAGGAAGAGAAGTCCCCATTACTTCTGGCTGGAAAAACCAGCGGGAACTGAGGCTGAGGCAGCTGGAGCCCCCAGCAGCTCCTCTTAAAGGGCCCGAACACGGACTTACTTGGACTTGCTCCTTCCAGGCTCCAGCGTGCGGGAGACAGCTTGAAAGACACCAGAGTCATATGGGGAAGAACTGAGCTGCTTGGTATTGGAGCAAAGGCTGGAGAGGCAGCTTTCTCCTGGACAGACATGCTATCAGAGGCTTTTGTTCCTTTGGTGAGCCCTTCCCTGGGCCGGCAGATGCCGCCATATCTGGGACTCCAGCTACCTGGCTCATACTGTTTGCCCCGCCCTGGTGATTCCCTGAGGCCCCACCCACACAACTTCCAGGCCCACCCAAGCTGTTGCCAGTTGCTTGACCATAGGATTGGCCTGTCTTGGATCCTGCTTCAGCTTTTCCTCAATTCTTTCAAACAAGCAGCATCTGGTCTCAGCTAGCCCTATACCTCTCGCTAAGTAATACATAGAAACAAACACAGGGAGGCAGCCAAAATGAGGAGACAAAGAAACAGGTCCCAAATGAAAGAACAGAACAAAACTCCAGCGAAAGAACTAAGTGAAATGGAGTTAAGCAACCTAACAGATTGCAGAGTTCAAAATACTACTTATAAGGATGCTCAATGGATTTAGTGAGAACCTCAGTGAACTTAGTGAGGGCCTCAAGAGCATAAAAAAGGACCAGTCAGAAATGAAGGAGGCACTAACTGAAATAAAGAATAGTTTACACAGATTCAATAGTAGAGTAGGTAAAGCCAAGAAGCAAACCATTGATTTGGAATATAAGGAAGCAAAAAACACTCAATCAGAACAGCAAAAAGAAAAAAGAATCCAAAAAAATGAGGATAGTGTAAGGAGACTCTGGGACAACTTCAAGCGTGCCAACATTCGCATCTTGGGGGTGCCAGAAGGAGAAGAGAGAGAACAAGAAATTCAAAACCTATTTGAAACAATAATGACAGAAAACTTCCCTAACTTGGTGAAGGAAACAGATATACAAGTCCAGGAAGCACAGAGAGTGCCAAACAAGATGAACTCAAAGAGGCCCACACCAAGACACATCATCAAAATGCAAAAAGTTCAAGACAAAGAGAGAATCTTAAAAGCAGCAAGAGAAAAGCAGTTAGTTACCTACAAGGGAGTTCCCATCAGACTGTCAGCTGATTTCTCAAAAGAAACTTTGCAGGCCAGAAGAGAGTGGCAAGAAATATTTAGAGTGATGAAAAGCAAGAACCTACAACCAACATTACTCTATCCTGCAAAGCTGTCATTTAGAATCGATGGCCATATAAAGAGTTTCCCAGACAAGGAAAAGCTAAAGGAGTTCATCACCACCAAACCATTATTACATGAAATGTTGAAGGGTCTTCTTGAAGAAAAAGATAAAAAAAATATGAACAAACAAAATGGCAATAAATACATATCAACAATTGAATGAATCTATAAATAAAATGAACAAGCAGAACAGAAACATTCTCATAGATACAGAGAACTTTTGTTGGTTACCAGATGGGAGGCGGGTTGGGGGAATGGGTGAAAATGGTGAAGGAATTAAGAAGTACAGATTGGTTGTTAGACTGACAAACCTCAAATGTGGGGGGTGGGAAGAAATAAACCAAAGAACTTATATGTATATATGCATAACCAATGGACACAGACAACAGTGTGGGGAAAGGCAGGAGGGAGGCAGGAATGGGGAGGAGAGGGGCAATGGGGGAAAAATGAGAAACATCTGTAATACATTCAACAATAAAGATAAGTTTAAAAAAATGTTAGTATGCTTGAAGTTGTTTCAGAGGCTCCTTACACTATCCTCATTTCATTTTGGGGGATTCTTTTTTCCTTTTGCTATTCTGATTGGGTGTTTTTTGCTTCTCTATATTCCAAATCTATGGTTTGCTTCCTGGCTTTACCTACTCTACTATTGATTCCCTGTAAATTATTCTTTATTTCAGTTAGTGCATCCTTCATTTCTGACTTGTCCTTTATTATGCTCTTAAGGCCCTCACTAAGTTCATTGAGCATTCTTATAAGCAGTGTTTTTAACTCTGCATCTATTAGATTGTTTATCTCCATTTCATTTAGTTTTTTTTCTGGAGTTTTATTCTGTTCTTTCATTTAGAACATGTTTCTTTGCCTCCTCATTTTAGCTGCCTCCTTGTGTTTGTTTCTATGTATTAGGTAGAGTTGCTATGTCTCCTAGGCTTCCTAGGGTGGCCTGTTGTAGTAGGTGTCCTGTAGGAGCCAGTGGCACACAGCCTCCCTGATCACCCAGCTGGGCCCTTGAAGCACGCCCCTCATGTGGACTTTACACCCTTCTGCTGTAATTGAGTCTTGATTGCTGTTGGTACATTAATGGGAGGGATATACTCAGGCTGATCCGCTGCAAGGACTGGCTGTGCTCACTAACCACCGACCTCTGACTACCTTGAATGATCAGCTGTGCAGGGGCCCACCACACAGAGCAACACTTACTTCAGCAGTGCTCTGGTACCCCCCGAGTCCATTCCTTGAGTGTGTCACTTGTGGAGGTGGTTGGATGGTGGTGCTTTAACGTGGTCTGAAGCTGTCCACTGGTGTGTTGGCTCTGGGGCAAGGTCAGCCACTGTATGTGTTCTACCCAGAGCCACCAGACATAAGCTACAAAACGATCTTCTGATGGCTGCTTCTTGTGCTTGGCTTGGAGGTGCCCACGTGATTCCAAGCTGTGAACCCAGGCTGGCTGCTTCTAGTTCCAAGCCTGGGGCCCTTAGTGAGAGGTATGGGGCTCAGATGCTGAGCCAGATGTTGCTTGTTTGAGAGAATTTAGGAAAATTTGAAGCAGTAGCCAAAACAGGCCAATCCTACAGTAAAGCCACTGGAAATAGCTTGGGTAGGCCTGAAAGTTGGGTGGGGCAAGGCCTCAGGGAATCACTAGAGTGGAGCAAACAGTGTAAGCCAGGTTGCTGGAGTCCCAGATACGGTAGCTGTCTGCCGGCCTCCTTTGGGAAGGGCTCACCAAAGGAACAAAGGCTTCCAACAGCCGTCTGTCCAGGAGAAAGCTGTCTCTCCAGTCTTTGCCCTGATGCCAAATAACTCAGTTCTTCCCTGTATGTCTCTGGTGCCTTTCAAGCTGCCTCCTCCATGCTGGAGCCTGGAGAGTGTGAGTCCAAGTAAGTCCGTGCGCAGGCCCTTTAAGAGGAGCTGCCTGGGGATCCAGTAGCCTCAGCCTCCCTCAGCCTCAGTTCCCGCTGGTTTTTACAGCCAGAAGTTAGGGAGACTTCTCTTCCTGGTATTGGAATGCTGAGCTGGGCACCTGGTGTGGGACAGGAACCCCTCAGTCTTCAAGGAGAACCTTCCCAGCCAAGATGTCCTCCTGATTTTTATCCACCACACGTGGGTGTGGGACCAGCCCGTCTGCCTCCGCCCTCCTACCAGTCTCGATGTGGCTGCTTCTTTAATTTCATAGTTGTAGGACTTTCATTCAGCTCAATTTCAGGCAGTTCTGAAGGATGGTCTTTCTGTAGTTTAGTTGTAATTTTGATGTGGTTGTGGGAGGAGGTGAGTACCGCGTCTACCTACACCACCACCTTGACCAGAAGTCTCTGCTTTTCTTTATGTTATCTTGGAGTCATGTGATTAAGTAGATGCTTCATAGAATAAGAGCAAAAATTATGAACGTTCCAGACCTGTTCTCTAAAATGTCTCCCATGATCCTTCACTACCTCATTTTTCCTATTTCTGAAGCTGGAAGCTGAAGACTCAAAGATAATAGAGGCATCTTATGAAAAGTTACTGAATCCTTGAGTCATTTCTTGGAGTTAGAAAACCTAGCGAGTTGCTTGACTTTCATCAGATTGTAAATAAATACTTTTGTTGCATTAATTGTGGTGGTATATGCTGTTTATAATTCTGGGTGCAACAATTGGAAATTAATAGATAAATAGATGATAGATTAGGTAGATGATAGATAGATAGATGATAGATGATGACAGATAGATAGATAGATAGATAGATAGATAGATAGATAGATAGATATTTCTATCCTAGAAAAAGACTGGAAAAATAGAAAACACAAATATTAACTATATTTTTAATATCTGGATGTTAAGATTATGGAAGAAATGAATAAAAAATTTCTCTTTTAAATCAGGTCCACTGTTTCTTTGGAACAAAATACGACATTTAAGTCTATTTTCTCTATAAGAATAGTACAAATACTGAGCTATAACAATCATTGTATAATACCCACAGGTTTCTCTTCTCTAAGTTAATAATGACTTTTTTCTTCTCCACCTATCCATGGATTTACTTAGTAAACTTCTCCTGAGATAATGTTGAAATAGCCAAGATTATCTGATGAGCTGTCCATGTTCAGCAACATCATTCTTTAGAAAACATTTCAGTTCATATGTGTTTTAAAAATATACAAAGATTGAATTGTAAAACCTCAAATCCATTAGGTATTTTGTCCAAATATAATTATTCATCCTTTCAGCATGTTCACCCAATATAAATGACCTGTTTTTCAGTATGTCATTTAATTTGGTCCATAATTATCAGCAGGAAAATATTTAATATGATACAGCAATTTATATAAATAACTATGTGGATAAAATGTGTTATTTAGAACCTTACTTTAAGATTTGAAAGACAAAAATAAAGACAAATAATTAACCAAGTCAACAAATTTGATGATTTGGGGAAAAATATTTATTATTTCCATAAGAATTTATGTTTTGGCTTTAAAATGTTTTGTAAAAATATCAAGTAAATCTACATCCCTATTAAGAGAATAAATGATAATATTTACATGTTCATATAAAACTCGATCACATTTTGCCTATAAACAATATACCTATGGCAGAAATGAAAGCTTGGGTTCAATCCAACAGAAAAATATTATGATGAACAAATATAATAGTATTTAATTATTTTGCCAGTGATTCTTTATAACATCTTGTATACATTTATGCACTGATAGCACTTACCAAGATACTCTATTGGTTATTAATATTATTACTTACAGATATTTACAACTATCTAATATAGAATCATAACCACCAGAAGTCAGAGATTTTATTCTTTAAAGATAGACTAGTTTCATTTGTGTATTAATTATTTCCTACTTATTTGTTTTTGTATTTATTTAGTTTGTATGACAGAGTTGACTTGCAGTATTTTTCTTGTCGCTAAATTAAATCTGCCCAGCTGAAAAAGAATCAGCTAGAACAGCTATAGCTAATGAATAGCTAATGCTGTTTACCCTGCAATTATCTTGCCTGAAATAACAGGATTATATACAGTAGTTGATAAGATAGTTTATCAAATATTATCCCCCCTTTTAAAGGTTTCATCTTAAATCATGCAAAATACATTTTGACAGCATCTTTAAGTTTTCAATTAACTTACAAAAAACTTCTGAAATATCTTTTCTCACATGTAATTTTTATAGATTTTCTAGTGTTGTTTTTTTCTGGTAAAAGCAGAGTGGTATTACCTTTTAATTTTTGTGAAAATTACTTATATAAGAAGACTTTAGTTACATCTGTGAATGAGGCATGGGAAAACAGACTTCACATGGCTTATTCAATCTTTGGATCAGGTTTTATATGTAGAGACTCAACGGAGACAGTACCCATTAATAATAATAATAATGTGTTTACTCTTTACATGTGTTGAATGTTTACTATAGGCCAGGCTCTGTTCTAAGCACTTTATGCATTTATTAATTAATTAATCAATTATCTGGCAATGAATAGGATTGGAGAAAATTTAGTCTAATCTGGTTAAACACTGGCATTAAAACAACAAGATTGATAATCTGGAGAAACTAAAAAAACTATCCCATTTACCATTGCAGCAAAAAAACTAAGATACCTAGGAATAAACTTAGTCAAAGAAGTAAAGAACCTGTTCTCATAAAACTACAGGACATTGGAAAAAGAAATAGAGGAAGATATAAAGAAATGGAAGCGTATACCTTGTTCATGGATTGGAAGAACTAGCATCATTAAAATGCCCATGCTACCCAAAGCAATCTATAGATTCAATGCAATCTCCATTAAAATACCAATGACATATTTCATGGAACTAGACCAAAAACTCCAAAAGTTTATATGGAACCAAAAAAGACCCTGAATAGCCACAGCAATCTTGAAAAAGAACAAAGTAGGTGGGATCACAATACCAGATATCAGGTTATACCAAAAAGCCACTGTAATCAAAACAGCCTGGTATTGGCATAAGAGTAGGCATATAGATCAATGGAACAGAACAGAGAATCTGGAAATTGACCCAAGACATTATGCTCAATTAATATTTGACAAAGTTGGCAAGAGCATACAATGGAGTAAAGACAGCCTCTTTAATAAATGGTGTTGGGAAAATTGGACAGCTACATGCAAAAAAATGAAGCTAGACCACCAACTTACACCATACACAAGAACAAACTGAAAATGAATAAAAGACCTAAATGTGACTCGTGAATCTATAAAAATCCTAGAAGAAAATGTAAGCAACAAAATTTCAGACATCACACACAGCAGAATTTTCACTGATACAATGCCTAAGGCAAGAGAAACAAAGGAAAAAAATAATACATAGTACTACATCAAACTAAAAAGCTTCTGCACAGCAAAAGAAAGAACCATCAAAATGGAAAGAGAACCCACTATATGGGAGAGCATAATCACCAACAATGCATTAGATAAAGGGTTAATTTCCAAAATATATAGAGTACTCATACAACTCAACAAAAGGAAGACAAAGAATCCAATTTTTTAAAATGAGTAGAGGACCTAAATAGACGCCTCTCCAAACAGGACTTACAAATGGCCAAGAGATATATGAAAAAATGCTCAACATCATTAATCATCAGAGAGATGCAAATTAAAATGACTATAAGGTATCACCTCACACCTGCCAGAATAGCTGCGTTCAACAAATCAAACAACAAGTGCTGGCGAGGGTGTGGAGAGAAGGGGACTCTAGTACACTGCTGGTGGGACTGCGGACTGGTGTAGCCACTATGGAAAACAGTATGGTGTTTCCTCAAAAAATTAAAAATTGATCTGCCATTTGACCCAGTGATCCCACTTCTAGGAATATATCCTAAGAAGCCTGAAACACCAATCAGAAAGAATATATACACCCCTATGTTCATAGCAGCACTATTTACAATTCCTAAGATCTGGAAACAGCCCAAGTGTCCATCAATAGACATCAATGAGTGGATAAAAAAAGCTGTGGTACATATATACAATGGAATACTATGCAGCTGTAAGAAAGAAAGATCTCTTATCTTTTGAGATGACATGGAGGGTCCTGGAGAGTATAATGCAAAGTGAAATAAGCTAATCAAAGAAAGACAAATATCACATGATCTCACTTATTTTTGGAATATAATGAACAATACAAGCTGATGAACAAAATAGACCCAGAGACATGAAAGTGGGGTACAGACTGACAAACCTCAGAGGACGGGCACTGGGGGGGAAGGGAAGAGATAAACCACAGAACTTATATGCATGTGTACGTAACCAATGGACATAGACAACAATGCTTGGGGGGAGGGCAGGATTGGGAGGAGGGTGTCAATGGGGGGAAAAAGGAGAAACATCTGTAACAAAAATAAATTAATAAAAAATTTTTTAAAAAGATTGATAATCTGGCAGTAATTTTTGATACTTAAAGGAAAAAATTACCACTTTAAAGAAAGATTGAGCTTTTATTGACACATATCCAGGTATTTATTGACGGTAAAGAGGTAGCATATTATTTCTTCCAAGTATTTGTTTTCCATACCAGTGTTTTAGTATTATCAGCCCCTAAAGTACTATTGTAGGATCCTCAATAATTTTAATTAAATTGTACAAATGTGATTTCTCCTTCCCCTGTGGATTTTAATCATTTATTATGTGCCCCAAATAGTACACATTCAAAATAGGCTTAGGGAACAGGGGTTTGTCCTGAATGATATAGAGCAGGTTTGTATACTCAGTTAACTCTCTCCTCTCTTGGCTTCCAGCAGTTAAGATTTTGTTAGTGCCTTAAGCCAATTCAATTTTTCACCCCTGTTCTTGGGCAGAGTACAACAGAAAGAAGAGGGGAGCACATATCTGTTTGTGTATCTCATGCAAATAATAGCTCATAACTCCAATGAGAACGTCTCAGAGGCAAGCTGAACTCTCCAGTTTGCTTGAACCTCCAAGGAATCAGAATATTTTCTTTCATACTTAAAATAAGTAATGACTCACCATGGTTTTTTAAAATCCAACCAGAGGTTTTCTTTATATTTTTTCTAAATTATGACAATGCTTTCTTCCTGTACTAGAAGAGACAAAAAATGTATTATTGTTAAAACCTAAAATTTTGATCCAAAATATTGAGCCTAGAATTCTATGGAATTAAAAGATCCAATATAAATATACATCTATGTTTAATAAACTTTACAAGATACTTCCATTGTTTTAAAATTACTTTGGTCTATTTATTTCCACAAGCGTTCATGGTCATAATCTCCTCCTCTTTTCAAAAGCCTACTATGACTTCAATTTTCCTTCACAGTTGTTAGTCATTCTTCTCAAGAAGAGAAATGATTTGGGAAATGATGTGGAATAGCATTCCCCTGCTGCTTTCAATCCAGAAGATGCTATGGGGTGGAACCCGCCTGGGGGTCCCTGCTGATCCTTAATGTTCCATCAGCATTGCCAAAGAGTCACCCTAACCAGTAGTTTTATCTATTTCTTTCCCCATGTAGGAAATACAATTATTGTCTCTGGGTGAGATTTTCACAGAATAATAAAAATATACCCTAAGACCTTCTGAAGATCATGAATAAGGAATTCATTCGCTCAGTCATTCATTAATTCTTATATTTGCATATATGTACAAATATCAATATGTTTATCATGCACTTTTTCTACTAAGATTTATGTTTAAATGGTGACACTTTTTTTTATGACTGGCCACTTTCGTTACCCAGAGAAAATGTGATTTTAGGTAATGTGATTAGAACAGGTCATAATAAAATTGGAATGGAGATGGATATAATATGTATATCAAAGACCCGCATGAAACTCATCACACTCAATATACATTTCAAAAATCTTATTTTTAAACCTGAAAAAGAATGCAACCTTTAGAATAGCTCTGGCTCTTTTAATCAGTAGCACATATTAATATAATTTAAAAGACTATAGGGTAAGAATTACACATCACTATATATATTTAAAAATGCTGAAATATTTACTTTGAATTTCTAATGATTTCAGCAAGTGTGTAGTAAAGTGAAGACCTTTTTCTCCATTTCCTCTTACATTGATTTCTACTTATTTCAGACTCCATTTACCACCAATATTACCAATATTGTTTGAAAAATATGGGATCATTTCACAATGTATACATGTATAAAATCATGATGTTGTACACCTTAACTGAACACAATGTTATATGTCAATTATATCTCAAATAAATAAATCTGATACACTGATTTAAATTTAATTATCAAGGCCAGTGTATTTGGGTTGCAGAAGTGTTTGCATTTTCAAGAGATTCGCAATGGAAGAACATCAAATTCCATGACACCGTTTTTTTCCCTTAGCTTCACAGTTTATTTATTTATTTTGCAATTTATTTTTTATCTTCATTGTTAAGAGTATTACAGATGTCCCCCCCCCCATTTTTTTTCCCCAATGACCACCTCCAGCCTGGTTCCCGCCCCATCCTACTGCCTGTGTCAATGACACCTTTTGAGGAACAACATTTTAGAGCACGGACAACTTACAAAATCAGCCATAAGAAGTTGCTGTCCCCATCCAAACCAAGGTTAGTTGTGAAACGAATGTAAATGAGGCTTTGCATAAAAGCAAGTGACCCCCACAAAGTAATTGAACACATGTATCTTACTCAGTGACAGAACTGAATCTATATTAATTTGGCCCCAAATGATTTTTATAGCTTTACTGCCTTAGAGGCAACATGATGTAACAAAGACATTGTATTGCAGTTTTTGACCCTTAGAGTATGTATAATAATCATTATATTGCATTTTTGAGCCTTAGAGGGCGTGTAATTTAGCCTTATATAAGTAATTTACTGGCTATCTAGTCTCAAACAACTAACTAAATCTCTCTTGCCCCAGTTTCCTCATGGAGTTGGCAGCTCTGGCCCACAGTCCAAACTGGAGCCACTGTTATTATATAAAATGTTTTACTGGAGCACAGCCACCCTCGTTCATCTATGTATTCTCTAGGACTGCTCACGCCCTACAATGACAGAGCTGAGTAGTTGCAACAGAGACCACATGATCTTCACAGCCTGAAATATTTGCTATCTGGTACTTTACAGAAAAGGCTTACTGAGCTCTGCTCTACAAGTTGCCAAATCCAAGGAGAGTACGTATCTCCTTAGAGAATTTGCCCTTCTGCTAGCATGTTGTGTTACTGAGTATTACCTCCCTCTGTAATTTTCTATACTTTTGGTTCTTTGATTCCACTTTCTCCTGTACACCTCCTATCTCTCTTAATAGTTTCTTTGTATTCTTTCCCTCTATTCCTTAAGTTTTGGCGATCCCCAAAGTTTCATCTTAGATCTCCTGGTTTTCAATTACACATGTTTTTACATAATCTCTTTCACCCCTCAAGACTAGAAAGCCTTTGCCCAGCCAGTGTGGCTCAGTGGTTGAGTATCGACCCATGCACCAAGAGGTCGCCGGTTTGATTCTCGGTCAGGGCACATGCCCAGGTTGTTGGCTCGATCCCCAGTGGGGGGCATGCAGGAGGTGGCTGATCGATGTTCTCTCTCATCGATGTTTCTATCTCTCTCTCCCTCTCCCTTCCTCTCTCTCTCAAATCAATAAAGAAAAAATTAAAAAAAAAAAAAACTAGAAAGTCTTTGATAGGCTACCATGTCCTATTCTTTCATCATACTTAACTCAATACATTACAAAAAATGATTGTGAATTTTTAAAATATTTTCCCATCTGGCTATGTTCTTAGTAATGATTAGCAACTGAAACATCTAGACTGCTCAGTAAATATTTGTGGAGAAAATAGAATAGATTTCTATTTCCACTCTCATTCTCCCTCTTGAAATTAACCTATAAATTAGACTCCTTTTTTTTTAATATAAGTTCTCATCAGTGACACATGCCACAAGACAAATAAAAATGTCCCCAAAGAGCTGTTACTCCAACACAATGGAACAAGAGTATTGCTCAAGTTCTCTCTCAAGAGTTAATTCAATAAACACAGCAATTACACAAATACATCTTACTAAATATAAAATATTCTAACAGCAAAAGAGAGATAAACAGAGATATCATCATAGGGGCAGCATAACAGAACTAAATACTATGCATTCTGAATAGCAAAGAAGAAACACTAACCGAAATAACTTAGATCTCAGTCCCTATACTTAATAAAGTAACACAGCTCTCATAATAGTAATTGACACCCCCTTGGATAGAAACAAACTATCAAATATGTAAGAACAAAATTGGTCAGTTTTCACCCTCTTTTTGCCATTATATACATGACTGCAGGTCTTTATACTTTCTCTCTGGAGAGTTCCCTACTGCCTTAAAGCATAACTAAAAATAAAAATATGCTCTTGTGTGATACACAAAACAATATCCAGCTGAAAGACTTTTAAGAACAATTGCCAAATATATAAAAGTTCCCTTAGCAATAGTGAAGGGACTAAATCTTAAAACCCGAGTCTGAGATGTAGTTCAAGACTGCAGTTGGTATTTGAAATAAAGTTGCTTTTCTTTCCCCCCTTTTTTTTTTCCTGAACAAATTCAGAGTCTGAATTATGAGGGATATGGCTGCCTCAGAAACACCAGCTAACTTGAAATTATAACCTGTACCGCTGAGTTAGTTAGCAAATAAAATAAAAGCAAGGAGAAAAACAGAGACATAATTATTAAAGACACTAGAATATGGAAAAGAGATTAAACCATATTAAAATATCATTTCTAGGCATTAGCAGCAGTTCTATAATTAATAATATAACAGTTGACTGCACCAGGCGCCATTACAGAAATTAAATTTTTATTTATGAACAAGAATAATGAGGTAACATAAAAAGATAGAGCTAGTGTTTTTCTGCTACTGAAGATTAATAATTGCCTAAGGTCTACATTCGGAATTAAGATACACATTTGGTTGCAGAGAAAGAAAATCCACGGGGTGCACAAACACTTTAATTCTGGACTGCAATCATGACATGAGCTGGATGCAGTTTATAGGTCCCCATCACTGGAGTCAGACTATTTCTAATATTGATTATTTCATTATATGTACTAGAGGAAAAAATGCAATATAAATGAACAAAAAACTTACAGGTTGCTTTTTAAAAGGGAGCCCTTGGCAATATAAATATTCAGTGCAGTGTTCCTACGGCTGTTGCTGAGAGAATCCAGTGTCTGCGAAGAGATTTCCTTTTCTTGATAAGAAAGTGACAAAGGAGAATAAGAAAGATGTGTGGAACTTCTTTTAGAAACTATTGAAAGACTATTGTAGTGTATTACCCTTGTTTTATTTTCCAGGGATTTTAAAATTTGTTTGATAGTGTTTATATTCTATATGTAAACTAGATATATTTTATCTTACTGTTGCACAGCTTAGCACACCCATGAACAAAAAGTTAATAACACTTCATAAAAAATTGTTTTTATTTATAATTAAGATGCTTATTTTATGTTTTTTGAAAAAAAGGAAGTCAATTGATTACTGACATAAACATTTGAGAGTAGGAATTATAATATAATGTTCTTAATTTTTTGTTTTAATTCACCAAGAGCCAATTGGTGTAATTCTCCTGTAGATATGGTTTTTAGTTGTTCTTTGTTTTTGTGTTTTAGTTTATGTTTCTTTCTTTAAAATTAATTTATTTATTTTTGTTACAGATGTTTCCCCTTTTTCCCCCCATTGACACTCTCTCCCCCCTCCCGTTCCCTCCCTCTACCTTCACAGTAGTGTTGTCTGTGTCCATTGGTTGTGGATATATGCATATAAGTTCTTTGGTTTATCTCTTCCCTCCCTCCCAACCCTCTCCCTGTGAGGTGTGTCAGTTTGTTCCCTACTTCCATGTCTCTGTATCTATTTTGTTCATCAGCTTATTTTGTCAATTATATTCCACAAATAAGTGAGATCACGTGATATTTGTCTTTCTCTGATTAGCTTATTTCGCTTAGCATAATACTCTCCAGATCCCTCCAGGTCGTCTCAAAGGGTAAGAAATCTTTCTTCCTTACAGCTGCATAGTATTCCACTGTGTATATGTACCACAGCTTTTTTATCCACTCATCTACTGATGGACACTTGGGCTGTTTCCAGATCTTAGCAATTGTAAATAGTGTTGCTATGAACATAGGGGTTCATATGTTTTAATTAGATATCTCAGTAAGGTAAAAGAGCAGAGAAGGAGTTGATATTTATTTGGTGCCAAATATGCAGCAGACACTTTCAACGTGTACATCATCATGTCCTCAAATATCTCCATGTGTTGGATGTTCCTATCCCCCTTTTACAGATGATGAAAGTCAATCTAAAGGAGGACTGCTGAAATCCAGAGCATTACATTCTTTCCACTTTATTATATGATCCAATTAACCTTTAATGTTCCTAAGACAAGTAATAATCATACGAGAATTTCAAAAACATAATCTTATTATTTCTACCTAGAAAGATAAACACAGAAGCACACACATACACTTCCCAGACTCTAGGTTATTGAAGAATATATGGCAAAGGTTTGTTATGGTTGTTGTGATTTAGCATTTTGGAGACCTTGGCTAAGACAAAATGTTAATATTGTACCAGCCAGCACTTCTCACTCCTAAACTCTGATCTAAAAATGCTTTGTTCCAGGTGTTTTGACAGGTTTTCAGGTGAATAAGTATGGCTCCTTTTGGCACACCCTCTGAGGACACAGAGGGTTCCATTTTATCCACTCTGCCAAGTCCCAGCTTACCACTCATTCATCCAACATCTGTCTTCAAAAACCTGTTGACTGCTGTTTCATCCTCTTTGTTTTTGTAAGCTTGTTCTTCACAAAAAGAGTTTTTCTCTACTCTCATTTTAATAAGATCTGAAAAGGGACCAGCAAAGTGCATATGTCGAAGCCATCATGTTTGACTCACCCCAATCTGCCTTCCACTTACTCCACTCCAACTTGTATTCCACTAAATCTTTATCTGTCAGAGTCACCAACAAATTCCAAGCTGCTAAATCTACTGTATGTACTTCTGTCTGCACCTTACTTGTCTTCTCATATAGTCCATTAATACTATCTTATTCTTGAAATATGCTTCTTCTTGAGCTGTAGCAGCACTATTGAATCCAACTTTTTCTTTTACATCTTAGCTATCCTTATTCTCCCTGCTGGCTTTACAAGAGAAAAATCAGTAGACACAATAATCGGGAAGTCCTTCAGGTTACTGAACAATTCAAGAGAGATTAGTTAGGTTTTAAATAATGAAAGATACAGAAGTAAAGAATACTGCAAGAAAAGGCAAAGAAAATATATAAACAAGACTGGCATATTTGGTAAACAAAACAAGGCATGATTACTTAGAAGTGTTCAATTGTTGACTGATTTTTTTTGCTGATTATTGTTTTATGTATGTTTCATATATTATGATTGTGAAATACATTCACCATTAGTCCTTTCATTAAGTCTCATAGTAACAATTTTTATTTTTTGTTTATCCAAAAATGTCTTTCACACTTACTCAAAAATGATAGTATAGCTAGAAATAAAATTATAAGTTGACAGCTATTTTTTCCCAGCAAAATGAATATTTAGTTCATAGGCTTCTATTGTGGCTTTTAAGAAAACTGATGTCAGTTTTAATGTCTTCTTTTCTATCACATGCCTTTATTTTCTTATGGCTTTAAGATATCTCTTCTGTCTTTGGTAACCAAAAAATGTGGATAAATGTTATAATCCATAAAAACTTTGAAAATATGGAAAATCATGCTTTACATTGTTTGTGGATGATTCATCACCTGATCATTTCCATTCATTCATCACTTGGTAATGTACCAGCTTCTAAGCAGTGGGTGACAAAGGAAAGTAAGAAATTGCATTGTATTTTGTATACAAATAAAGTAGCCATCAGCCACATGTGGCTACTGAGCATTTTAAAAATAGCTAATGAAGCTAAAGGACTAAATTTTTACTTTTAGTTCATTTTAAATAAATTAAATTTTAAAACCTTTTACTCAAAACAAATATGCACACATACACAAAAACAAGGGAATGACAAAGGGACATGGTAGCCAACTCAGAGTTCCCAATGTCCAAAGTTGGAACAATTTGAGCAGCAAAATAATGAGTATTATATTATAGCCCAAAGCAAAAAACAAATATCCATAAGTCCATACTGATATAAATAATTGAACAAATAAATAAGGGATAAGAAACAAATTTCCCTTGTAGAAGAATTTCAAATAATTTAGGTAGATATTCCATCCTGAAGGAGGGGCAGCATAACTCCTCATATCTTCAGTGTGGGCTCTGAATAGTAACTTCTTTCCAAAGAGTATAGTATGGAAAGGGGAAAAAAAATAACCTTACAGTGGAGAAATCTGACAAACATTACCTTAGCCAGGAGATCAAGGTCAACATCAACAGTGATACGATATTGATAGTATATCAACTATGATATAATATTATGTCACATTGATAGTATAAGTCATGATGATAGTATACAGTTGATACCCTTGATATGATATGATGAAAATGACATTTTGCCTCTGTGGTCTTCCTCCCCCCCAAAAAGCCCATAATCCCAATCTAATCATGAGAAACATATCAGACAAATAGCAATTGAAGTACATTCTATAAAATATGTGACCAGTACTACTCAAAAAGTATGAAGATTATCAAAAACAATTAAAGTCTGAGAAAATGTCACAGCCAAGAGGAGACTAAGGAGACCTAATGACTAAATATAATGTAGTACTCTAGATAGGATTCTGGAATAGTGAAAGGACATTAGATAAAGACTAAGGAAATATGAATAAAATGTGGGCTTCAGTTAATAATAATGCACAAATATTGGTTCATTAATAATTTAAAATGTACCATATTAATGTAAGATATTAGTAATAGGGGAAACTGGGTGTGAAGCATATGGGAATTTGTGCAACTTTTCTGTAAGTCTAAATCTATTCAAAATGAAAAGTTTACTTAGAAAAAAAAAAAGTTTAATGCCAAAGCCCGGGTCTCATGACACAGAGCAATTTCCTTCTTTGAGTGATAGCTGTGTTGTGGGACCAGTCATCAATATCCAAGTTTTTCCAAGAATACTAAAATGTTTGAATATTCATTTTTAAAAATGTTTTTGTTAATATGCAATATTTATAACATTGATGTGAATATAAATAATGCTCATATCTCAATGAACACTTGGACAAGTGAATCTTTTTACAACTGTAAATTTTATGAAACATAAATACAGATGTAGTGTTTCTGATGAAAATGTAAAATCCTAATTGAAATTTGTAGTTAGCACATCAGATTTGAAGACTTTATATGAAAAAAAAGAGTGTAAAATACCTCATTAAGAATTTTTTATGTTGAAAAAATTATTTTGGAGATTTTGTGTTCAATAAAATCTGTTATTAAAATTAACTTCTTTTATTTTTACTTTTTAGTTAACTCCTAGAGAATTTCAAATTTATTTTCCTTTATTGATTCTAGAGAGAGAGGAAGTGAAAGGGAGAGAGAGATAGAAACATAGGAACATCGATGAGAGAGAACATCAATTGGCTGCCTCCTGCATGCCCCCCACTGGGGATTGGGCCCACAATCTGTGTCATGACCGGGAATCAAACCGGTTACCTCTTGGTGCCTGGGTCAATGCTCAACCACTGAGCCACACTGGCCAGACACTCCTAGAGAATTTTAAATTACATATTTGGCTTATTTTATATTTGCATTGTCTAGTGTTGGTCTAAACCACTATGCTGTATAACCTAATATGAAAACTATAACTAGTTATCTGCAACTATTAGGACTTTCCATTCCCTGCTGACAAACCCTGACTGATAAAAGATGTCAATGGTCCCTATAAAATCCCTCTAATTCCTTCCCTCTTCTAGGCATCAACAGAAGGGAAGCAAATCTAAAACACCTCTTAAAACTGGATCTGTAATTTTAACTCCATTAGTATTGGGACTCACCCATTGCAAGGAAAAGGGCTTGGGGTTAGGAGAAAGCTAAGCAAAAGTTTGACTGTCCAGGTACCTAAACTGTGTGATCATATGCAGGTTTACTAAATTTCTCTCACCCTCATTTCCCTCAACTATTAAGTAGAAATAATAATACCTATCTTGCATTATTACATAAAACATAAATAACACACTAAATACCTGGCATTGTGTAAAGAAACCAGCTTTAATTGTTTTTACCAATGTTAAATAATTACTTTTTATGCACTACTTTTAAAGTGAAACTGATGCCCTTTGAGAACTAGATATCTTAATTCCTAATATTATTCTTTGATAATAGAGTATATATTCTCATGTGGACTCTCCCTCAGATGAATGTACAAAATAGTTGGAAAGGTACTGACTCTCTTAAATAATGGATAAACAGGACAGCCAACCTCAATAAAATGCTGCCTTTACAGCTTGGTTTCTTTCTTTTGTAATAGACTAGAGGAGAAACAACAGAACACCACTGAAAGTCCCATATGGTCACAATACGGATACTCTTAATGCTACAAAATACAGTGTAAAAGTAATTACACCATTGCTTCAATATATTTACTTGTCTAATAATAGCAGGATCAAGCTCTAAGAGAAATGGATTTTTTAGCAGTTAGGGTCTAAGTTATCAAACTCAAACTTAAATAACAATTTACCCACAAGCCAATCACACATTAGGGAGACCATCACTGTTATACATTATGCAGCAGGGACAAAAAAGTGCTTCCAAGGAGCTTTCAAATGCTTCACTAAAAAAAAAATGACAATTTAATATTATTTGAATTTTAAACAGAGTGATATAGACTTGGGGGATAACAAAATATGTCCAGTGTTCTGATCACAGACAACTGTTGATACCCAAATGTTTGACTTGGGAAATAGAAGGGGAAAACAAAGTTCTGTAGTTGCTTTTATTTAAACCCACCATGTTTATCTCACAACTCTATTACTTGATGGCCATCATTTGCATTTATTTCTATTTTAAAATTTAAAAAGAGCAGCAATGGTCTTTTTAAATAATTAGCATCAGCCTCTGCACGGGTTTATGAAAATGCGTACCTTTTGTTAAGAAAGAATTTCTTGCCCTGGCTGGTTTGGCTCAGCAGTTAGAGCGTCAGCCCGTGGGCCAAAGAGTCACACGTTCGATTGCAGTCAAGGGCTCGTACCTCAGTAGCGGTTAGGTCCCCGGCCCTGGTTGGGGTCATGCAGGAGGCAAGCAATCGGTGTGTCTCTCTCACATCGATGTTTTCCTCTCTCTCTCTCTCCCTTACACTCTATCTGAAGATAAATGGAAAAATATCCTCAGGTGAGGATTTTTAAAAATAAGAAAGAAAGAATCTATTACACATTGTTAGCTTATTGCTTTACCAGGAAAACAAATGTAGAGCAAGGAACAATGCAGGAAGTGCTAAATGTATGACTGTAAGACACACTGTTGATGTGCAGAATGGGGATATGGAGTGAATAATCATTTATAAAATTGAGTCCCTTCGTGTGTATAAACTTTGTTTTTTATAGTTCAATATTTTTCTATAAGCCCTGAAGAATTTTTGAATATTTTGGCTACGGCTTCATTACAATGCCAAGGATAGGGATTCATAAAGCTTTGACATAATTTTTTGCAAAAAAAATATATAAGAAATTAAACTTTTATTAGGTTTAGTTGAACATTTCTGTCAAACATATATTTGCTCCATAATAGAATCAAATCTAATTTTCAATGTTTAAATTACAAGATTTACTTTGGTTTTATTAGCTTTTGCTTTCACTATTATTCACTTTAACTTCCTGCTATGATTTTTCTCTTAAGAAAGACCATACACATTGGCAAATTTCATGATCCAAAGAGTCTTTCTGAGATCTGTATTTCACCAGTCTTTTATTATATCTCAGTTGTAACTATAAAGCAGATTACAATGAACCATCTCCCAGTTTGACCAACCATGTAAATGCTTGTTATTTTTGTTGATTACATAAAGCAGACTTTTTATTATTTTGGCAAACAAGATACAGAGGCTGTAAACTAAACACCATAATGGGCCATAAAATTTTTCTGGTAAATCAAGCTCCATTGCTGGCCTGAGAAAACATGTTCTATAATGTAGATCAGATATATTGTTCAAACCATTTCAATACCTTCTCTTTCCTTTAATAAAAAAAAGTGTGACAGATGCACTGAGGTCAACATTCAGGTGACAGAGATTGCAGATCACGCTTCATTCCAAGTATCCTTGGAATCCATTTGTTTCACACGATAGATAAATCCAGCAATGTCTGGGAAGCCTTAATGAAATGAAACTTTCTAACCTTTGATCAAGAATCTTTACTGGCTCCATTTGGCAATTGCCATGAAGGGAGAATAATACTAAGAAGAACAGCAATGATCAGGGGGATGTAGTCCACGTGGATAGCAAAATTAGGTAACTCGGGATGAAAAAATTCTAATTTTGACCCTAAATATTTGGTTTAAAGTGCTAACTTGATCAGAGGAGCTGGAGAGTTTGCCAACTGTTTCTCAGCCACTAATAAATTCAGTCATTAGTGTTGAATCATCAAGTTCATTGTTTCCATAGACAAAACAATGGAGAGCTATTTGGAGGTTAAATTTTCTAATTTAGCAAATTAATTCATGTAATTTGGATAATTTCCAATGTCCCCACTCTCTTTGATTTGTGTTGACCGAGGCTAAATTACTCACATTTGCTTAACGCTTGGTTGGCAGAGAAATTAATTAAAAAGCAGTGGTCGTGGTCACGCCAGTGCCCTAAATGCCATTTAGATTGTTCCAGACCACTTTTATTTAGAAACAAAAAAACCTATTGAATACAGCCTTATGTGAGTAAACCATGTAAACATTTAACTCGACTTTTGATGACTGACATAATGAATTTAACAGAGCACATTGGGAAAGGATATGAGCATCAGACAGTATGAGCCATATTATATATATATATATTATAATTGGGCATTTGTTGTCATAACTTTTTTGAAAGTGTGGTTCTTTGAACCCAAGCACTTTACCTACCTCAACCATTGAGTATGTATTTCAATTTACTCTTGCTTTAGGAACAATAGGTTTGAATTAATTCTGAACCAATATCCTGGTAACAAGCAGGGTCCAGAAATGCAGTTACATGCTTTCAATCCCACAAGATTACAAACACTTGAAAGTAATATCTGTAATCCACATACAACTGGAATCACAGTTTCTCCACCCTGAGGATTTTCTTTGGAAATGAAAGAGGTTATAAAGTCTATATTAAGTCTCCTTTATATTTCCAGAATTGATGAGAGAAATTAAGATAAAACTCCAGCTAAGTCTTTGTATAATTGAAGATGACCGTCAATGAGAGTTCTTTGGTTTGGTGAAACATTGTAACTAGTAAACAATTTTTATAAGTGGGGTGCCTTAAGAGCTACTCTGGGGAAAACAAAAAAAAAGAGAACGTGGAGGAGAAAATGCTATGACCTTCAATCTAGGAACATCTTGAAATTTGAAGTTACAGTTAACAAAAAACTAATTATCTCCCTTAGCCTGAAATTAAATCATACTGATTCATATTAATGCTACTGTTCCTTCTTTAAGTGTATGCTCGTGTGTGCATGTGTGTGTGTGCGTGCGTGCGTGTGTGTGTGTGTGTGTGTGTGTGTGTTTTCTAAGATTTACTTACCGGAAAATTTTCAGCAGAGAAACAAGGCATATTGACCCTGGCAAAATAATCCAAAAATGATTAAACTTCAGTTTAAATAAGCTGAATGTAGACTCACCCCCACAGATGGTTTCATTATCAACTGAGTAGTCCTTCTCTCTGAGATGTTAATTTGTGGACTATTTTGTTTTTGGATTGCCACAGTATCAAGAAGCAATGAATCCTAAAGTGAAATCACTTCTTTTTGGTAATGGATAGGGTTTTTCAAAAGGAGTTTGGAGGTTTGCTTGGAAGGATGGAAGGATGTCCTCTCAGAGAGGGAGGACTGATGTTGAAGCACACAGGCAAGACGTGTGTGTGTGTGTGTGTGTGTGTGTGTGTGTGTACGCAGCTGATGTACACTTTTTTCTTGCACTATCAAAACAGTTATGTGTCTATGTTCTTCATCCATTTTCAAGTTTTATCTTCCCACATTGAAATTCCCTCTGTTATCCCTAACCCTTCAGTCAACTATACCCTGCAGTCCTAACCCTGTGTGAAGGGAATTCTGGACAAGTAAGTGACAAGGATGTGAAAAGGAGTTTGAAACAAGTGTCCTGGCGGCAGCATCGTGTCAAGTGGACACAGTCTCAGAGCCGTAAGGCAGTCATCAGCTGGGAGATGGGGTTGCAGGCAAAGCTGAGAACAGCAAGAAGACGGCTTAGGACTCTGCTTGAGACCTAAAGACTCATGGAATGTGGCCTTGGAGGCTTGTACAGTGACCTTTGGGGAGGACAGAGTGGTTACAAACTGGCTATGAAGAACGATGCTAGAGGAGAAAGCAGATATTTGGTTTGGTTATTCTGTAATCTCGTTTTTACTTGTTGATCACATCTTTGGTGCTGATACCCCTTTGTTTTATTACTTTCTTATATGTAATCTGGTTCCCAGATGTACCCACTTTAAATACTCTCAGGTAAAGGAATTAGAAAAATGCCTATAGATAGCTCTGCATATCACTGTCCTCAGTCTCCACTTCCTTAATAACCACAAGGTACTGACCAAACATTAGCTGCTTCAAAGTACACCCAGGATGTGGAGACTGGGAGGTTTTCTTTGTGAAATTAAATTGCCCTCTGTTTATATGCTCTTTTGCTATTTTTTAGCCTAGTGCTGCAATAATGAAATACCAATATTCATTTATGAATATCACTGAGATGCCTTAAATGAACCCTAGCAGCACAAAGTGATTTGTGTGTAGAATGCACATTGCCTAATCAGACTCATAAATATGAGTGAATATTTAATCAGTTAGGTTTATTTGTTTCATGAGCCATTTAAAAGTTTGTCTTGTGATATAAAATGCAGAATAAATAATAGTTCGTAGATTAGGAATTTTCCAAACAAAACTCACTGGATGAGTTTGTTGCGCAAATATGAACATGGAATTAATGAAAAGCAATCGAGTAGTGAACTGTATTCTATTTCTATAAGAAAACTATTTTCTTATATGATGAATTATAAGATGTAGAAAAGATAATTAACATACCTTTAGAAAAGATATTTGCATTTTGTCACTTTTGCCCAGTGGGAATGTCGCAATTACCATTGCATTTCCCAACTAATGTACTATACGTACATTATAAGATGCAATGGGTTTAAGTGTTCTGTGAAACATTTATGTGACTGATCTAATTTGCCCCTTGTGTACCAATTAAATGCAGCTTAATACTATTGGAATAATCACAGCAAATGCAAATTTCAATCCATTTCTGGTCTTAATGAAAGTAACAGAACTCTTCAAAAGGACACAACAAACCACTTGGAAGAAAACAGAAGGAGGAAAAGAAAGAGCCTGAGTAGGGACCAGAGGAGATGAGCAGTTGTGACTGAGAAACTACACCACAGACCTGTAAATGTTTGAAAGCTAAATCTGAGATATATTTGTTAAACCATGACTACCGAGAGGAGCTAAACAGATCCCAGGAGGGTAGTGGGAAACTCTAATGACCCCTGGAAGAGACAAACTGTGATTTAACCCTCAAAATTGTCCAAGATTAAGTTAAATTTTAAAATAGATATTATATGTATGCTGTGTTACATATGTGATATATATTTATATTTGTGTGTATATACAGGGGTGGGCAAATGTAGGTTTACAGTTGTGAGTACATGAAATAGAGTTTATACATGTATTGTTATTTACTAATTGAGGTATTATTTATTTGTATTATGTAAACCTATGTTTGCCCACCCCTGTATATAGACACACAAAACACACAAGGAAATAAAACACAGTAAGTGAGAACCAGAAAAAATAATCTTGCACTCCTAGGCCATAGGTATTGGAAATATCAGCAACAGACTACTATGAACAGTAACAGACTATAAAATAACTATGAATAAAATGCTCAGTGGGAAGAATAATAAAATTATAAAACTACTCAAGTGAGAAAGGATTATCAATTTTGGCCAGGCAGATTAAAATGAACAAATTCACAAATATAAAAGAACTTCTTGATATGGAAACGACAGTTATTGGAATTTAAAGCACCATGACTGGACTAAACAGCAGACATGCCTGTAGATAAAAATGGTGACTTGGAAGTGGATTTGAAGAAATCACACAAAACTGACACAGAAAGCAGAAAGGAAGCTGCTGACATAAATAATCTGTGCACGAACTGTAGTTCCACCTCACCAAAAGAACTGCTTCTCCTTCCCCCTTTATTTCTCTGCTTCTGTTTTGCTTAGTTCCTGCTGCCCTGGAATGTACCTGAACTCTACCTTCTGCAATTTCCTAGTCCTTTAACTTTTTTTTTTCTTTATTGATTTTAAAGAGAGAGGAAGGGAGAGGGAGAGAGAGATAGAAACATCAATGAGAGAAAACATCAATGAGAGAAAACATCGATTGGCCGCCTCCTGCATGCCCCCCACTGGGGATCTGGCCCAAAACCGGGGCATGTGCCCTGATTGGGAATCTAACCAGTGACCTCTTGGTGCATGGGTTGACACTCAACCACTGAGCCATACCAGCTAGCAATTTCCTAGTCTTTTAAAGCCCTAGTCTTCCTCCTGCTTCATTTGGCTTCTCCCCAGTCACCAGTTCTCCAGTTCCCTGACCCCAGCCCATCATATTGGAGCACTTCACTCACTCTTAATTTAACAAACACATGCATTCATCGATGGCTCCAAATAAGTGCTCAATAATTGCCCATGGAAAGGAATGAATGAGTTGGATGTTCCATTTTTCAAATGTACAGGCTGGAGGTCAGGAGCAAATATTCTGTGTATTTTTCTCTGCACCTAGCACAGTGCTAAGTATGTAAGAAATACTACTATACATTACTAGACTAAATAAATATATGAATGCTGTTTGTGTAGGTGAGTAATGTGTCTGTTTGCATGAGACAGAGTATGTGAAAGACAGAAAAACAAAGACAGATAAGACCCTTGGAGAACTTAATGCAACATCCAAAGAGAAGATTTCTCCTACATGAGGATTAAATATTAGCATACTATGATTCAACTTTTATTTTTCTTTTCTAATATACTTAGATTAAAATGTTAGTATTTCACTTATAGAAGTTAAGATTTATATTAAGCATTTGAATATTGGTAGTCTTTGGGTCTAATGTATTTCCTATTTCTTTGTCGCTTTCTGAGTTATGTATTTCAGAATAACATTTCCTATAAATTTAAAGTTTTGATCTTGTTTTGATTGTCTGCAAATTAAATCTCTATGTAACTAAACTTTGTATTCAAATATGTTTTATTTTATATATAAATGACTTTGAGATTTCTATAGAAGAAAGCTATTCTCAGACAAATCGATGAAACACAAAGGAGGACAGAGAGGCAGGAAATGTCACAAATGATCCTTCAGGGCGACATTATCTCGCAGGTTTGAGGAGGTGAGTCGAGATGCCTCGACACTGTCCATCAAAGCCGTGGCAGTGATGACTACTCTTCCCCAAGTTAGAGAGCACACAAGCCCTCCTGTAAGTGCCCTACTACACCACCTGTCATTAGGCAGCTCACCTCACTGGACACCTGCCACCCTTGCCAACATCAGGTGCCCCAGCTGGGGCTTCTCTTCCTCACTTCCCTCTCTGTGTCAATACTACACGGGAGAATGGCAAAGCCCAGACTGTGCCTCGCAGACCTGACCCCAGCCAGAGAACTCCCAGAACAAGATGCGTTGCCTGGGGAACAATGGTGCCCTGTGATGGAGTTGAGAGGGAAAGAGGTGAAAACAAGTGAGAACAGGACGAGCAGTGAGAGTTTTCCTTATCAGTCATTTGCCAGCTGTGACATGTCTATAAACCTTGTGCCCTCTCAGTGTGTGGTCCAGAGCAGACACTCAAACGTTTTTGTTGAAAGAATGAACACATTCATGAAGTGGAAATTTGAATAAGAATATAATGTCTATACAAACAGTCTATGGCCAGTATTTGGTAGGAAAGGGGATAATTAATGTTAACACCCACTATTCAGTCCACACTGTTGGATGATAAGTGACAGTCACTGACTACTCTGCTAAACAACAAAAAACACAAGTATTTTCTATTTTTGTATAAACTTCATATGACTTTCTGGTTGGTTAGTCAAATGCCCTACATCTCTTTTTCTTAACATCTCTTTGAACACATTGTATTTTTCACATTTAATAGTGTCAAGACTTTTCACAGTAGGGTTTACATTTGATTTCAGTACACAATAGACAATTCCTAAGGCAACCTACAATTCCAATCCATTAGGCTAATGAATTGCAGCTGCTGTGAGCAGTGGGCATGTTATCTTTTGATAATAAAGTCTAGTAAGACATTCAATATAAAAATATACTGGAAAAAAAAGACTATGTCTGGCTGAGAGAGATATTTTTTTCCTTATGAAAGCCTAGTAAATAGGCAGAGTTAACAAAACGCTCAGACATACTTATATATACCTATGAATAGTTACATTATAAAATATTGAAAAGTTACAAGTGTTAGAGTTTTGTTCGGGAAGCCTTGGTTAATCAATATACTTTATTTCCTTTATTTCAATTTCTACTTTTAAAAACCCATTATTATTACATGCACTTGCTTATTTATTACACCATTTATTATTATAGATTTTTTTCAAGTGGATATTAATAGACCACATTCTTGAGGTTTCTTAGCATAAAAAAACTGGGGGAGCAGACCTACCTTGAAAGAAAGTAAAGTATCACTAAAGGGAGTTGATATTTTTAATTTCTCTGAATCATTTATCTGAATTTCAAAAAAGCAAAGATGTTCTCTTAAATCAATTTCATGGAGTTAAAAAAGGAAACTTTATGTTCTCATAACACACCTGGCTTCTCTGCTCAGACCACTGAAACCTATCCCTTGAGGAAGCGTGGACCACAGCACCCACCAAGTCTAACCTGATAGTGAACCATCCCCCTAGTAATTAACACTCTTTGCTCATGGCATCTGCCTTAGGACCGAAATTCCTTTGCACACAAAAAGAAAATACTCTTTCTGTTTCTGTAGAAACAGTGCTGCTAAAATATATTGCATATTCAAAATATCCTGACCTCTCTTCATGGTTAATAGATGTGAAAGATTATTTTTGATGTTCATTCTGAAAAATGTCAATCAAAAGTAATTTTCATCATGCCTCATCAACATCCATATACACTTTGCTGTGTTGATGAGAATGACATAGTTTGTCAAAGAAAGGATGAGAAAGGGAGGGGAAGGAAGGAAGGGTGAAGAGGGGGTGAGAGGAGGAATGGGCATATACCCCAGCCTGAAGCAGGAGGGGAAATGTGAGAATGGAAGACAGAGCCTTAGAAGCTGTGTCTTCGATTAAAGAGTGAAGGGATGTCTTCATTACTGAGGTTCATGTCTACACAGTGGAAGTGCTTAGGTGTTGAGACACTCTGAATCTGATAGCCCCTCCCCCCCCAGCTTAGGAATGTATATGTTGGTGAGAAGTTTCCTCCCAACCAGGCTCATGAGGGTAAACTCTGAGTGTGTGCAAAGGAGATATGAGAAACGCCTCCCCATCACCAACCTAGGCGGGCGGAGCTGAGGAAGGTGTGTGAGCCCCGGCAGCCTCCATGCCACACTGAGGCTGCTCAGCACCGCTGGACCAGCTTCCCTCCTCACCAGAAACCCAGTGGCCAGCACAGTAGTTGGGGCTCCCGTTCATTCCAGGAGAGGGAGCATAAAGAAATCCCTTTGGGGAACAGCAGAGCAAGAAGGCTGCCAGCAGCAGGGCTGGTCAGGTGACAGTGATGGATGAAATGAGCTCATCCCTGGAGTGCAGTTTCTAGGCAAGGGAGGCATGAGGGGAGACACTTGCCTACCTGGTTATGCCCTGGTATTACCTGCCAGAGAAGAAAGACCCCATGGGACAGCAGAAAGGACCCACAAAGTGCCTCCAGCTTCTGAGAGAAAGTGGCTGGAGGACATGGGTGAGAACTAGGGACACTCTGAGAGGAAAGGATTTAAGGATAGAGTTGGGTTTAATGTATGTCTGGCCTTCCTCACTCTGAAGTTCACAAGCAGTCACCCCAGCAGGTGCAAGGTCACCAGGAGGTCGCCAGAAGAAATGACTGATGATGAAACACTCCAGGTACCACCCAGATCTAGGGACACTGTGTGTGAGAGCCAGTGAGGGGAGGGAGAGAGGGGAAGGTGCACGTTCAACCCACACTGCATGTTGCGATCACCCAGAAACTTCTGACCAGGGCTCTGCTGGCAGTCCAGCATGTTTCAGGGGCTCTTTAGGGAATTTAAACCAACGTACATCAGAGCACGGAGTCAATGGGCTCCAGGGACACCAGGGCCGTCATCGCTGATAAAATTGCTAGAAAATGGACTAGGATTTTCACTCTTTGATCTAAATATTTTGACAACCTAGAGACATATTTATTGTCAATCATCCAGCTTTCTTTTCAATATTGCAAATAAAAGATAATTTTTACTCAGTGGGCTTCCCAGGTAAACTATTCCCATATTAAAAATTAAAAATTGGTGACTCTGTCTGTATGTAGAAGCTAACTTTTCCTAAAATCTTTTTATTTTAATATAGCTAATGTTCCTAACTTTCTACATAATCCCTAAAAATAGCTTAAGCATTTCAGTGAAAGTTAAATTTCTTAACACCCAACTTGATCCAATTATCTTTTAATATGAGTCTGTGAGAGAAATGGCAAAAAAACAAAATTGCTATAGTAGTCTTTTGATAAATTTACTTTTAGTTTTTAGCAAAGAATCTTCAAGGATATGTTTAATAAAATCATCTTACTTTGAAGTAAATTTATTAGGGGGACCGGAAAGTAATGTCTTTTTTTTACATTAAATTCAAACAGATAAATTTTTAATAAGTTTTATTTTTAATCAATGATGTAATCACCCTCATTATCAACAACCTTTTGCCATCTAGTGTGCAAATTTTCAATGCCAGATCGATAAAAATCTATTGGTTTTTGAGCAAAATATCTGGAGATGGCATTTTGGACATCATCCAAATTTTCAAATTTTTTGCCACTTAGAAAATGTTGTAGTGATCAGAATAAATGGAAAACCGATGGCACAACATCGAGTGAGTATGGAGGGTGAGGCAATACCTCCCACCCCAATTCATTAATTTTTTTCCAGGGTTCATCTTGCGCAGTGCGGTCTTGCATTATCGTGTTGCAGAATAACGCCTTTTCTGGTGACAATCGCTGGGCACTTTTCAATTAAAGATTGATTTACTCGATCCAATTGTTCACAGTAAAGGTCTGCATTCACAGTTTGTCCAGGTTTCAGCACTTCAAAATGAACGACCCCACGAATACTCCACCAAACACACAAAAGTGCCTTTTTGGGGTGTAAACCTGGCTTAGCTGTACTTTGTGGCGATTCCTTCGGAGAGAGCCACTGCCTTTTGCGTTTTGGATTATCATAGAGGACCCATTTTTCAGCTCCAGTGATCAAGCGATCAAAAAACGTTTCTGTATTGTGCCGCTGAAGCAATAAGTTGCATGTGGTGGACCGGTTAGCTTTGTTTTCTTCGGACAGATTATGCGGGACCCAAACACCTGCTCTGCTTAGTTTACCAATCTGCTGCAAATGTTCTTGGATGGTCGACCAAGGTTGGTTAAGAGTGTTTGACATTCCTCGATTGTCTGACACGGATTTGCTTCCCCTTCCGCCCTTAACATGGCATTACTTTAACGACATTACTTTCCGGTCCCCCTAATATTTAAAATATTGATTTCCTTTATTGTATTTAAAATTTAAATGATCAACTAATAGAGTCACTTTTTTTTAATCCTCATCAAAGATATTTTTCCATTGATTTTTAGATAGAATGGGTGGAAGGGAGGGAGGGAGGGAGGAATAAAGAGAGACAAACATCGATGTGAGAGACACATCAATTGGTGCCTCCCAAATGACTCCTATTGGGGCCAGAAATCAAACCTGCAATAGAGGCACATGCCCTTGACCAGGAATCAAACCCAAGACTCTTCAGTCTGAGGGTTGTTGCTCTAACTGCTTAGCCAAACCAGCCAGGGCATAAAGTCACTTTTATATACACAACAACTCGATTTCTAACCTTTTAATTATGTTGTCATAATTTGTTTTAATGCTAATAGGGTCCGATAGAAAAAGATTTCATCGATATTTCAAATGTTCTACATGTTACACAGAGAACTCTGACTCTTTTAAATATATTATTCTTTAGATTGTAGCCAATGATTTTCAGAAACAATGGAACTAGATTTAAAAATGCTTCCCCAGCCAAGGTGAACCTGTGCTGTGAACTGAAGCCTCCTGAGGCTTCCCGCACAAGGTGGAAACTGCCTTCCAGTTTCAGGTAACAGACTGACAACAGTCTCTTAACAATTTAAAATGCTCTCTTTAAGATAAGCCAAAGAGCTTATATGCACGTATGTGTAACCAATGGACATAGACAACAATGCTTGGGTGGGGGGGGGGGGATTGGGAGGAGGGTGTCTGGGGGAAAAAGGAGAAACATCTGTAACAAAAATAAATTAATAAAAATTGCAAAAAAATTTTTTTTAAATCAATAAAACATATTAAATAAAGAAAAAATAAATAAAATACTCTCTTTAAAAAGGTTCTGAAATCATTTCTACTGAGAGATATTGATCAGAAAAAGAGGAGATAGTCTCCCATGGATAAAAATAGTTGAGAAACTTCCCAAACAGCATGCTCTTAAATCCTTGGTCTTTAAAGTGGAAAAAAAAAATAGACTCCACGTTGCGTTTCATCACAATAGCATTGTGTGTGTGTAGATAGTGCTACAATAATGGATGAATATATCATATATTGACTTGATCCTCTCTAATAGGCTTAGAACAAGTCTTTCGTGTGAACATCAATCGTTTCCATCTAAATTTAAAGGTACACCATCCCAAGTACTTCGCCTGGTATCTCGCCCGTCTAACTTCCGTTTCTCTCCCGCTTTTCTCTTTTCAGTTAACATGTTTTCTGTAAGTTCAGGGATCCGTATAAAATCAACTGGTAAATTTAACATTATAGCTCATTTCTGGATTATCTTTCTTACACAGGAAATCTTTGTTGTATTTCAAACACCACGTTTTGACATGGTTTTGTTTCACGTGGGGCGAAGTCTGCAGTATTAGAAACGGGTACACGGTGCCTGCAAATAACTGCATGTACCAACCACTCTCAAAAAGCTGACTCCACGGCTGTTTTTGGAACAATATACAGGCATTTTTGAATTCGTACTTTCTAAGAGATTTAAGTTAAAAATGTTTCTTTGACGGTTAGCTTGTATCACTCTGGGATGATTGATATGTAACCATGTAGAACATGGGGGAAGACGTTGCCTTCCTGAAAGGCACTAGAAGAAATCTTTGAAGGACCCTGACATTGAATGCTGAGGCTTTAATAAAATACACACGTTTTTTATTCCAAGTTTATAAGAGTCTAAACAAGGCAACTATAAATAAATCAGCATTTATGACCAGAAAAAAATAGTTATGGAAGCGGGTAAGGAACGATGATAACATTTAACAGCTGGGGGCACCCTACTGGCACTACATTTGGGGACAAAGACATTTTGAAATGTTACATTTTCTTGGACTCTTATTTTTATAATAAAATGTTGTCAAGACTTAGGCCAACTAAATCTACAAAGAAAAAATAAATGTGCCTTATTTTTTAAGGACAGATGCAAAATCCTTGTTGGTGGGCTCAAAGAAAGCCTGACAATAAAAGATTTTAGCTTACAAATGAGTGATTTTTGACTGCTCTGTTTAGTACATTTAGTTTCTTTCCTATTATAAAGTCCCCTTCCCTGTCCTTCAAGAGGATTCTATTCATTCCAGGACAGGATAAACAAGGACAACCAGCATTGTTTTGTTAGTTCCAGTACCTGCCATTACCGTTCTGAGCTACCATTCAAACTCCTCTGTCAGGGAGTGAAAGTCTTTCTTTAAGAGAATGCGGAGTGTGAGGACATGATAACCTAACCAAGGCTTCACTTTCTCTTTGCTCTGAAATTCCGTTCTTCCCCATTTCTCCGAGTTGTATCCAACTAAACAGGTCATTTTCTGTGTATTTTTTTAAAAAAGATTTAAAAGCAACTGCCTCAAAAAAAAAAGGCACATCAAAATCTTCCCAAGTTGTAATAGGCTATCTTTAAAGAATGTCTGTAGGATACAGGCTAGAACATTCAACAGGGGGTGATCCACCCATTCTCAGATGGAAGAGCACACATCTATATTATGTATATCCACATAAACTCCCACTTTCATTTTTTTAAAAAAATGCCTGAGAAAAGAGCTGAAAGTTTTAAATAAGTATGCATTTCTTATGAACCTTTGCAATTCTATTTATGACACCCTCACATTTAAAATGTGCTCTGCCAATTGGAGGACAAACAAAGGCAAGACTTTTCAATGTGAAATATTTTTTGTGTATACACAAAATTTTCATTTGGCATTAATGCCCTGAGAGAAATTATTTATAAACAAAAGGAATCTGATTTGGAAAAAATCATTTTTTAAATTATTATTTTTTTTACTTTGCAGCTTGTGGCTATAACAATTCATATGAAGTTCTTAAAACAATCCAGTCTTCTCCAAACACATCCATCCATTATGGTGAGGGAGGACAGCACCTTCTAGCGGAATGTACAAATAAATGTATTTCTGAGGCTTGTAGCTGAGAAAATGTAACATTTCAAAATGTCTTTGTCCCCAAATGTCATGACAGTAGGATGCTCCCTGCTGTTAAAAGTTACCATGCTTCCTTACCTCCTTTCATAACTTATCAGGCAGACTTGGCATTAAGGTGACAACTTAAGCTCAAAATCTGTCAAAACAAAGCATAGCTAACAGGCATCTCTAAGGCTGAATTAAAAAGGGAACACGTGCCAACTAGAATGAAATGCATGCTATACAGATGTTTGTTCAGAAAATAGGAACATCTGTGTTTGCTCAGCTGAACACATAGTTCCGTGCAACCATTTGTTTGCCAGTAGAGTGCAGGGTGCTTTGACTCCATAGGTGAAGAGTCGGCCCTCAAGGACATAAGGCTAGGACTAACTCATACTATTGCGCTCTCTGCGTCCACTCTCACTCTTCCAAATGCTTTCCTATTTAAATAATATTAACTTAACCTTCACAACAATACTATGGAGTAGGTAAATGATTCTACACATTTTACAGATAAGAAAACTAAGGTACAGAAAGTTAAAGAAACTTTCCCTAGAGCACACCAATACTAAGCGATAGGTTTCAACAGCCCACGGCAATTCCATCTAGAGTCTCCACTTGATCTACTCCCACACGCTGCTTCTTTTGCAATGTTAAGAAAACATACATTTAATTGTGCAATTTTGATACAAGTGTTACCAATAAAACAATTTTAAAAAGCAGTTGTGTTGCAAACAGGGTGAGCATGGAGGGAAGTGCCCTGAGAAAGGATTCTCATAGAAGGGGATGCTTGACCAATGCCCTGCAAGAGCTGGGAGAGTTCATTCACCAGGTGACCAGGTGGACCAGGAAAGCACAGTCATCCCAGGCAATCAGAAGTGTCGGCAATGATGTTGAATATTTTCTAAATCACAACATGCCTTAAACTAATCAAACACAAGATTTCATTCATTTCAGAAAAAAAGGAATTAAAGGATGTTTTTAATCACCATTGTTACTGTTTATCCTGCCTTGAGTTGAATGATGAATTATTTTTAAAGTATTGGGGTGAAAATTGAGATTTGTCTCCCATTAACTTTTACAACCAAGAATCCCCCCAAATCAAAGAACAAAAGTATAAATAATGGAGGGGTAGGACAACAACTCCCATTTGGCTATGTCCCATTTGTGTCTTATCCCTGGGTAACATCCCGTAACAAATATTGCCTCACCTCAGACACAAACTATCTCAGCCTGAGCCAAGAAAGACCAGGTGAGCAAAACAGAGGGTGATCCTCTCTGAAAGTGAGCAGGAACTAAAATTATTCAGTTGTACCCACTGCTGGTATCCTGTCTCCTGAGTAACCTCCCAAGAAGAGATTGCAGTTCATACCATGACTTCTCTGTAAGAGCCCAACTCCCCGGCTAGCCATCACCTAACCTGGTTTCCACATCAGTTCTCTATCAAGAACAGAATCTGACTTCCGGTCAAGATGGCGGCCTAGGTGGACGCGGAATCGCGTCCTCCCACAACCACATCAAAGTTACAACTAAATCACAGAATAACTATCACTTAAAGACCGCATGAAATCAAGCTGAATGGAAGCCCTGCAACTACGAAATTAAAGAAGCAGCAGAATGGAGACGGCATACTGCCCTCCAGGACCCTCCATGTCGCCTCAAAGGAAACGAGATCCTGCAGCCAGGGGCGCCTGCAGAAGCTGAGCGACCCCCCCACCACGGAGGAACCCAGGAGCGAGGGAGCTGAGCGACCCCCACACCAACAGAGGAAGCCGGCAACATACAGGAGAACTGAGCAAACTGAACAATGAAATTGACCCAGAGACATGGAGGTGGAGTACGGGATGACGGGCCTCAGAGGAGGGGGGGAGGCGGGGGAAAGAGATAAATCACAGAGCCTATGTGCATGGGTGCATAACCAATGGACATGGACAACAGGGATGGGGACGAGGAGAAGGGGAGGGGGAGGAGGGTGTCAATGGGGGAAAAAAAGGAAAAACATCTGTAACAAAAACAAATTAATGATAAAATAAATTATAAAAAAAAAATAAAGACAAGACTAAAATCAAAAAAAAAAAAAAAAGAACAGAATCTGATAAACCAAGATGCTGGACGTCTCACCTAGTTCTTTCTAGCACATTTCTCTGAAGCTGGTTCCATTAGGGGTCAACTAAAAGAAAACTCGTGTAGGAATACCATCAGACAATATGGAATTTAAGAGATAATGTACTTGCTGCATGTAGACGGGCAAACTGATATAATCCATTTCTAGAGCAATTTGACATCCATTGCATTTGAAACTGCAAATAGCTGATTCACCTACTTCACTTCTAGGCATAAAGCCTAGAGAAGCTTCAGGGCTTTGTGCATAAAAAAACCTTCACAAAGAATTTATTATAAAATTGTGATATACAGTAATAACCAAAGTACCTATTAGTATGAGAACGGATGAATAAAATGTGGTTTATTTATGTACCAAAATAATATACAGTTTAAACATATAAAGCAAATCTATATGCATTTACATAGATAGCTGTTTTAGTCATGATGTTAAACAAAAAGTCTACTTTTAGTCTAAAAGCATTTATGTGAATTCAAAGCAATGCTATTTATTGTTTATGGATACATATATCTTACATATGTACATGACTCGTAAAATATAATAAGGTGAAATATGATGATAGAAACTAAATTCAAAATAGTGTTTGCTTCTGGGGAAGGAGAGATAAAAATCACACTGGAAGGGAACAAATCAGACTTAAAATTCACCTATAATGTTTTATTTCTCATAGAAATATTCCAAAGCCAATGTAATGGTGTTAAGTTGATCATGGTGAGTTCATGGGTGTCTGTACATTACCCTATATAATTGCCTTTCTCTTCAGAATTAAAAAGGAAAGAAGCAAAGCCCAATTTGAGGATAATGTTGGAAGTCTGGGGTGGGGAGCTCTATTGCCAATGTCAATAGTCAACTTGCCAATTTACTTCTCTTTTAATTCACATTCTGTATCCTGTATTTGTCATTAATTCTGCATTGACCAGCCTAATGTTTTGTTTTATTTTGTTTTGTTTTTCTTTAGGGCACCTAAAATCATTCTGAATAGAAGCAAATATAAATAATTAGCCATGAAAGAATAAGGTTGTTTTTGTTTGCTTTTTAATCCCCTGAATATTGCCCTTAGCCATAGCTTGACCATTGATTTTTATAAATCAACTGTTTTCTGAATTCTTTAGGATTCTTTAGGCTGTCCCATGGCTTTCTAACCAACAAATTACCCTCACTCTAGATCACTGAATCCTATTTTATTGTGGAATAACTCAACTAAAGCAATATGATGAAAAGGCTCTGGCTTAGTAATTATGGTTTAATTCTTGGTGGTTAACTACAGAATTCAAGAATAGTGGACTGGAATTGTTTGTGGCTGAGTTAAATGTAGAAAATAAATGTAGAAAAGACAAAAAGAGTATAAAGTCCTTTTATTTAATGGCATTTTTTAAATTCTAATTTGGTGGTCTACCTTCGGTCATAATAAGCCAGATGTCCTTCGACGATGACACTCACAGTCCACACCAGAGAATGAATGAGCATTAGCATGAAGACCAGCAAACCAAACACATTTAGGCTTGAGCAGAGCTGGCTTTGGACATTCTAAAATAACTGCATAGATCTGCTAACCTATATACATATTAATATTACTTCATAGGATACTATATCATTAACTTGATTTGAGTCCTAAAAATAAATTCCAAAACTTCAATATTTAGTAAATTTCTCTAAATTCTGCCCAGAGCTAGCACTTAATTTCACTGATTTCCAAAACAACTTTGTGTAGTGAGAAAGGCAGGTGTTAGGATTACTATTCCTGCTTTATATTCAAGGAAACCAACGCTAATAAAATTAGGTGACTTTGCAACATACATATATCTGATAGGCAAACTTGTGGGTTAAGTTTCGGGCTAGTCATTTTTCTAATTTCCTATGATGAGATTGTTGTAGAAGCCGTTATGTGTGGTATTTCAAAGAATGATAGCAGTAACAACAGTACTAGCTTTAGCTGTTATTACAGCAGCCTTGTTATCAGTTTATCTAAACCATGACTATAAAGCCAATTTCCTTTGGGTCCTATTTTAGAACACTCTTCAGCTCATATGTGTCACATAGACACAAAGCAGTGGGAAGCCCACAGTCTGCCATGATTGTTCCTTGACAGCTTTCTCCAGTCGGTATCACATAAATAAGGAATTTATGTTGACCATGGTACCAGTGGCATATTATTTTGTAGCTAGAAAAGGACATCTGAAAGGGGGTTTCAAAATAAAAACTGTGACATTTATTAAGAGAGCAGTAATCTTATAAAGAAGCAGGTGGTGGTTTTTTACCATTCAGACAGATGGGAGACTTAAATGAAGTTATTTTCCTGTCCTGTTAAAACAAATCAGCTAACGTAATCCATGCTCCTTTTTTCTGCCCGACTTGTGCTTTGTGTACAATTAAGTATTAAAAGACTATTTTTCTATTGGGTAAATTTCAACACTGTGTGCATTGATTTCCTTTGAAGTCACTGCAATTGTCTAAGCCATTTCAAGTTTTTATAGCACCATAATGTTCATTTAAAATGACCAAAAGAGAATAAGGATTCTAGGCAAATATAATTATAAATGTTTATACCAATAATGTAATAAACTTCTGCTTTCACAGAATTCTCTAAAATTAACTTTCTATATATACTACAGGCAACAAAAATTTTATAACGGTGATATTAATTTCCCTAGGACTTTCAACCTATTGGCCTAGAATTTTATTGTTCGCCATGTTGCTAAATATTTAGTTGTAGGAGGCTGTCTGGTATCCCCCAAATTCACTATTTTAAGTGGTTCATAACAACCTATTTTGTTAGCTTTTGCCTGTATACCATGCAGTTATCGTGTGAGAAAAAAACAGATAAACAGAAGCGATAGAGATTCATGGTTCACATAAATTAATTATTTGAATTGTAAGTTACAGCTGCTCATACAAATGAATAAAAATAGACAATTTCATTATTCTAAAGGAGCTTCAAATAAATGTCAAGAGGAATTCAAAGGTTGTACTTTCACTAATTTCATAATGGACAGGTCTCTTTTGACTACTCAACTTCTGAAACTGAGTAATTTCTGACCCTTTATAGCCTGGGGGAAGGCCATGGTAGTCAAGGTCTGGGCAGAAGGCTGGCATTTGGTCACAACAGCCTGTGTGGCCCACAGAATATTCCCAGCTCATCTAGCAGAAGGGAATGCATGTGATACTGTGGCCAATGTTCTTTAAAGGGGCCATCATCATTTTAGAGTATATTGAACTGTTCTTGCTTATCTAAGAAGAGACTTCGGTTTCTAGGTGTATTAGAAAATATTTGTTTTTCTATATATCTTAACACTGACCTTTCTTGTTTCTCTCAGAGGTACAATGGTTTGATTTAGATTCTGTGGGAGCTAAAATAAAATGGTACCTTTCCTCTCACCTTCTAAGTTCTTCTATCTGGGCCAATAATCAAATTAACAAAAACAGATTAACAGGAGAAAATCCAATTTTAACACATGTTCATGGAGAATTTACAAATGCATGAATAGTCTAAAGATAGTAAGGCAACATTTGGTGTATATGACATTTTGGACAAAGGAGAAAAATGGAGACGGAATATAAGATTTTAGGAGTGGAGGAAGAACAGAACACATGGCATACTATTCTTACTTACCATACCTAATTCAAATTAGTTTAGGTGAACATCCCTAAAATAGCCTTCCTAAAGCAGGTTTCTATCTGAATCATTTGGGCAGAAAAAGGGGGAGGGTCATAGTTTCTGTCTGACTCTTTTGTTTAATAACCAGCTTAAAATCAATATCCCAAAAGGCAGCTTCAAGGTACTGGTTCCTTTCAATACTAAACACTTCTGTCTCTTGTTTCTCTTTGGGGAATGGCAGACACCTTTTTTTGAAAAAAAAAAAAAAAAAAAAAAAAGCACAAAAAGTATTAATCAGATAGAAGTTTTCCTTCTGTTGCTTCTTCTCCCCCATTTACTATCTCTTTAACATTTTATCCACCAGCGAAAGAATTACGATTAGATGTAAGCTGATGGAATGACACTTATAACCACTCTAATATCAGAGCTCACTTATTTAAACTATTGAATCTTCAAATTAGATCCCCTATTCTGTCCTCAGCCACATTTTAAATATTGAAAAATATCTTCTTTACATTTTTAAATTATGTTAAGAAATAAGCACAAGACTCTGCCTCACCCGTGCTTTAATTAAATTCATAGTTGGGAGATAAAGGAAAGAAAAATGTATCTTACATTGTTTTATTTTCTACTAAATTTATCTTGCTTCACCTGATCAGAAGCTAACATATTTATCTTTAAGGAGACTGATAATAAAATTCCAGAACAGCAATTTTTAACTGCTGTGCTGCGGAAGGCCTTCCAGTGAGTTGCAAGAACTTTTAAAACATGCAATACCTGACTATTTAGATTGTCAACTTAAAAAATGACAGCAGCCAACACAACAAGAACCATCCCATGTGAAAAAATCAAAATTGCACCTACTTTTTTATTTTGTCAGATTGGCAAAAAATATATATTTTCTGGTGTGCCACAGAATTTTAGTAATTAGTTCATGTGTGCCATGAGATGAAAAAGGTGGAAAATTACTGCTCTAGAACAATATCCTGATTAGGAATGAGGTTGTGGTTAAGATTCAAAATCAATATGGCCTTGGGGGAAATTTCTGTCTTCCCTTTTAAAATGGAACATTCAGATGAGATAGACACGCTTCTTTGAAAAAAATACCCATCAAAGCTTTTCTGGCAGAAGCTTTTCCCCTGCTGTGTCTTTATTGATCCTTTCAACCTTCACATTCGTGCTGGATGTATTTGTAGGTATTAATGAGAAAGAACATGCAGTCCAAAAAGTTACATATTTTGAGAAGTCTTGAGCTCATCAATTCACCAGACAGAGAAGTGTTACATTTCCAAAATGGCTGAATGTGAAATTAGACATTTTTGAAGTAGGATTATGATATGCACACACATACACGAAAAGTTGAATATATGTTTTTAAAAGAAGCTTAAAGCATAAAATAAGATTTATGAATTAAGTAATTGAAATAAACATCTCTTCAGTACAAGAAACGCTTTGATGGTACATTTGTTGGACAAGGGTGTAAGGAAAAAAGACATTCATAAAATTACTAGGAAAACTATAAATAAGCCTAATTTTTCTAGAAAACAGTTTGATATTATACATCTAAAACTAACAGTTCCACTTCTGAGATTCATTTCAAGAAAATAATGAGACATATAACCCAAGATGATGCTGATATAGTGAAAAGTTTCTTATAATAACAAACTGGAAATTTAAATGCTTAATATCAAGGTATTAGGTACACTATTGCATATGCATAAAATGGAATATTATGTAGCAATGTTGGTGTAACTAGATCAGTCTGGAAAGATAGTATATTATCTAGTGGAAGACACTAGTTATTAACAATAATATTTAGAGTGTATGCCCATTTTGGCACAAGTGTATTTATTTATTCAATTGTATGTACATACACACATCAATGTGTCTGAGAAGTTACACAGTACCTGGTAACAATGGAAATAAATGGCTGGTGGAATTTTTGTCAGACATTTTACATTTTGCTTAAATATTTTAATTTTTCCCAACAAATGTGTATTGCATGCTAATAATGAGAATGATACCCACTGCTTCGGGGTAGAAGCACCTGTAGGTTTCAGCTGCTTTATATTCAGCAAGGTCTTTATATTAAATAGCTCTAATTCTCTTAATAACCACCTTTGAGAGCTGAGAAACCTGAGGTGCTGAGAGATTAACACACTTTCTTCATGTCATAAAGTGCGTAAATCAACTGAGTAGGATTAAAACTCATGTCTGCCCAGCTCCATAATAAGTGACTCCTTACACATTTAAACAGTTTCTTTCAGCAAATAAATCAAGTTCTGACTCTCCAGAATTTTCACTGGTTATATATTTACAGACCTATGCAGTGCTGACATTGTAACAATGGGCTCATTCCTGACACCCTCTGTGGGCTGCCTCCTCTGCTCCTCACTGCTGCAAGGATGTTCTGGCCTGCAAAACTCTTCTCCCAGACTACCCTTCCCTGCGTCCCTCTAGGAAGCAATCTGTCTCCCCAGTCTCCTCAATGCACGTGTTTGTATAGTCTTTGGCCATTGCTCAGACAAAACAGCTTACAGTTTAAGAACCACATCTTTGTCATTCTCTCCCATTGAGATAAAATCCTTCCCTGTCCATTTATTTCCTCCGGCTGCCATGCACACTGTGCTCAGGCTACATGAACAAGGCAACTTCCTAAGACGACTTCACTCTGAGTCTACCGTTAGGTCCAGAGATTCCATGATTTTAGGATTTACCTATTTTTTTTTTCTTAATGAACTTTTCTTGAAGAATTCTTTGAATCGTTTTAAAAAGCAGTGAGAAACTGAGTTATTATGCAAAAACTTAAGTCCACATATTATTTTATCTGTCTTGCAAGTGCCTTCTATAACATGTTGTTACTTCTTCACGGAAGTTATAACTATCCCCCAACCTGCTTAGCTGATACTAACATCAAAACTTTTGTCATGATTAGCTGGGAAGGTGACTTAGAAACTTAGGAAATTATAAATGATAAAAAGACCACCAGAAGCTAAAGTTGCTATGAATAATTCATCAATAACTAATAATCCTATAAACATGTATCATTTCCATCACATGACTCAAAATTTACTTCTGAATAAAATCAATAAAGGTTGATTAAATTTTTATTGGAAAAATATTGGTCACTATTTTGTTTATTATGGCAAACTAAGGTATAAATCTTGCCCAGCCCATGTGGCTCAGTGGATTGAGCATCATCCCATGGACTGAGAGTTCCTGGTTCAATTCCTGGTCAGGGCACATGCCCAGGTTTCAGGCTTGATGCCTGGTAGGGGACGTGCAGAAGGTAATCGATCAATGTTTCTCTCTCACATCAATGTTTCTATCTCTCCCTTCGTCTCTCTCTAAAAAATCAATAAAAACATATTTTAAAAAATAAAGCACAAATGACATGTAAATACAGGTTTTCCATTTTAAATCATATATAATACTTCATGAAAACCATTTGATTCCTTCTACTTTAGCATGGAGAGAGGAGAAGAAGAAGAAGAAGGAGGAGGAGGAGGAGGAGGAGGAGGAGGAGGAGGAGAAGAAGAAGAAGAAGAAGAAGAAGAAGAAGAAGAAGAAGAAGAAGAAGAAGAAGAAGAAAAAGAAGAAGAAGAAGAAGAAGAAGAAGAAGAAGAAGAAGAAGAAGAAGAAGAAGAAGAAGAAGAAGAAGAAGAAGAAGAAGAAGAAGAAGAAGAAGGGGAGGGGAGGGGGAGGAGGGAGGGAGGCAGCAAGAAGTGTGAGCACCACATCAGCAAAGGAAGGACTACACTGTATTTCCAAAGGCAGGAGAAAGTCCTTCCTGACCACCCTCCCAACCACCACTGCCTCTCAAGCATAACCAGCTAGGTTTTAGACCATCTGAGGATGATGAGTGGGTGAATTTAGAGCACTGGTGATTAGGGCAATAAAGTGTTGGAAGAAGGAATGTTTGAAACACTGAACACGGAATGGGTTTGGTGGGAAGGGTGGAGACCTGGGCACTGTCTATATGCTGTGCCCCAGAGGGGATCTCTGGGAGAAGAAGCTGGACTCTAAACCACAGCTTAAAGGACACTAGCCAGGGTCTCTGTAGGAATATCTGGGCTCAGTGGACAGGACTGCCAGGAATGATACCCATTTCTTAGGGGGCTGGGGTACACTGCCTGGCAATGCAGAAGATGCCACTCAGCAGTAGTATCGGGTGACAAAAGGCATGACAGCAAAAGGGACACTTACTGTGTTTGGGACTACATCAGCTTTTCTATCAGTGTGAGTATCTGAGTTCTGAGCTTTGAAATTTAAATGGAGTTAAGTCTTAAAATCGCCACCAGTTCTAACTATACTATTTAATTCTGTGATTGGGTGGAAAATATTGTACCTAAAATAATTTTTACTAGAATAGTCACTAGAATTATTTTAATATACTCTTACTAAAAAATAAAATGGTTGAGCCTGCATCTAACTAGCCACATTTAAAATAATTTAATTTACCTTAAGAAAACATATAATCAAATTACATTTCAAGTGCTTAGTTATGTGCTAAAGGGTTATAGCTATAAATATTTTGCCTTGACCCAGTAACTCAGTTGGTTCGAGCATCGTCCCAATATGCCATGGTTGTGGGTTCGATCCCTGGTCAAGGCACATACAAGAATCAACCAATGAATGCAGAAATAAATGGAACAACAAACTGATATTTCTTTCTGTGTGTCTGTCTGTCTGTCTTTCTCTCTCTCTCTCTGTCCCTTCCTCTCTCTCTAAAATCAATATTTTTTTAAATTTAATATTTTGAATATTCAAGTTATCTGTATATAACTAAGCTAAGAAAATATGTCTAAATTTTATTAAACATCTGAGGATAAAGACTAATTCAAAGACTTGGAACATTAGAGAAATATGGTTAATTATGAATGCCATGTTCATGTTCTGTGGCCAGATGACCAAATTTTGACTTTATAGACACTTGGAGTGGAAAGGAACTGAAGAGCATCTGGTGTTGCCATCACCCGATGTTAAATCCCCTCTTCAGCATCCAGTAACACTCCTACTGATTCGGAAATTATTACATCCCAAGACCCTGCCTCTCCAGAGGCGATCAGAAACATCTTTAGGCAGCTTGGTTAGCATAAAAATCTTCCTTACGTTAACCTAAAGGAATTCTCCAGAAATGTCCTCTCTTTTTTATTCCAGTCTGAAACAGCAGGTTCACAAGGAACAAATCAAATGCCTCTTGGGTATGAAAGCTCTTAGTTTATTTAAGGGGAGCCCTCAAATTCCTCTGTAGTCTTCTCTTCTACAGATTCAATGTTGCATTTCCTTCCAGAAGGCTTCTTCTGTTGTGCCTTGAAGTCCCTTTACAATTCCGGTCCCTTCAGCTCTGAGTATCTTCCAGTTTGTCAATGTCTCTCCCAAAGCCTGAAACTCCAGGATAAACAAATGTCCCAGCTGTGATGCAACCACGTGAGGGGAAAACAGAACCATCACTTCCTTTATTCTGCACTTTGATCAACATAGCCAAGATGAAATTAACTTTTCATGGAGGTGTGAGTTACTGTGACTTACATCAATGACATAATTCATTATGTACGTCAATTATTCCTCAGTATAGTTTTTAAAAACTATATAATTTCTCTCAATCTTGCATTTAAATTAAAAAAAAAAAAAAACAATGGTTGCCATGCCATTTGGATAGGACTGAATTTTTCAGAAGTTATCTGCACATCTCTAAAACATGTCTTTATCTTCTGTCACTCATGATGTCACCTTCTTTCACTACAAAAAGGAAAAGATCAACTCTAAGGCTGAACAAATAAATGCACAATACAGGCAACAGCTCCAGAGAAAGAAGTTGGTGCCCTAGTTGGATCCTGGGACCCACAGCATCCCCCTTGTCTTTATTTTCTCCTTAAGAGATTCAACACATCAGGATTAGTTGTGTGTTAGCTGCATTAAAACGGTAAAGGTGATCCCTGAAGACATGGGAATTTGGGGGCTTTCCGGTTTCACTGCAGAAAGATGTTAAGATTAGACAGAAGCTGAAACTCTGAGAGCCATTTGTATCCAGAGCTCTTCCAGCACTTGCCAGTATTTCCCAGAAATACTAGCATCCTAGAGTCCCCATTCTTGCTGGGATTACTTTACTGAAGACATATAAAGGCCATTCACTTAATATATCAGCTCATTTTATTTACTGACCAACATGCTGATCTTTCTATTTGGATTAGAAAGATTATGCATGGAGAAAACGTTTAAAGCAAACTGTCAACCCAAAGCTTTGGGGTTGTACTTGGTTTGGGGTTTCCATCATGTTGTGCACTTTTCACTTCTTTCTCTCTCTCTTCTTTTCTTTCCTGTGAGATGGTATCACAGTCAACAAATGACTTGATTTGAAAGTGGCTGAAATTTCGGAAGACATCCTCAGCTAGAAATAAAAAATGTCCTCGGCTTTATACAGATTGCTTATAACTATATGCATTTATGCTTTTTATTGTTTCAGGGGGTTGTATTATTTTGTTTTTAATTCCTTGTTTCACTTTATAATCCTGCCTGGTAGTTCAACTTCAGGTCCCAAATCCCTTTTCTCTTAACATTTTCAGTGGCTCATGCTTCCTTGTAACTGGCAAGAAACATGAATACACCTGAGCGTGTAGGGATAATAAAAACCTGGGAATAAGCTGATGATACAAAATCATGATCTTATATATCAGTGCAACAATAAAGAGGTATGTTTCCAGGAAAGAAGGTTGTTATTTCTATTCAGTTTCAAAGAGTGTTTAATCACCTGAGAGAAGAATTTATCTTTAATGGGTTGGGGGGGAAAAAACAATGCTTTTGCTTTGTTTTGTTTACAAATATCCTCCTCCAGTAAATCATTGATAAGATGCTAATAAAATGTTTAAAAACTTCCAATATAACTTGCTAATGAAGAGAACAATCATCATGAAATATACATAGATGTACATATATATCATGTAACAGTGCATTTTAATAAGTTTCATTGAATAGTTTGAAATATGCAATGTAATTTAAAAGCCTGAGCAAGGTGCAGTTTGAAAATTATTTTTATATCACTGTTCAACTCCTTCCTATCTGCTCCATGTAGTAAGGAAATAACTCCTGTTCTTACACTGCAAGGAAAATAACCTGAATAAATCTATTTAAAGTATCTATATTTTTTAAGTTTGGGATCTGCTTTGGTTTGCTTTTGCTTCAAAATGCTTATATTTTAATTCTTTCAGGATCAGAAAAGGAAAGATATAATTTCGCATCACTAGACTCTAACATTACTTAACGTTGATTTTAAAAAGCAAAGCAAATATGAAAGAACTAACGATGTGAGTACATGTGAATAACACGAAGTTGGTATTTGTGCCAGGTGTCATTTGCTATTTCCGTAAATCTTTTCTCCCATATCTTCCTGGGTGGCAGAGTTGCAGTGTAGATCCAATGACCACTTCTGCCGTCTACTTGGTCATGGATACTCATCCTCAGGCTGATCAAGCCATTGCGTTTGAGAATAATTTATCTAAAAACTGACATGTGATTTTTTTATATTAAAAGAAGTCAGTCTGGAGAGCCCTTTGATTAAAAAAAAAAATGTTTGACAGGAATTCTTTTTCCTGCCCCTGAATAAGGCTCTGAGGAGCAGTAGAGGCTGGAGCTGTGGAAGCCAAATTGCAGCCACGAGGGAACAAGCTTGAGGTTAAAGCCAACGTTCTGAGAACAGCTGACCCACTGGTAATATTGCTAAGCAGCTGAACTAACCAGCCCTAAAATGGTGCTCTTCCAGACGTCATGTTCTATAATAAAAATTCCAGTTACTTTAGGATTTTTCCTGTTATTTGAAATGAAAACTCCTTATGGAAACATATCTACACACACACACATATATATATATATATATATACATGCATAGACACATATAAACATAAATAAATGAAAAATATATAGTATTTATTCATGCACACACAAAACTTACATGTATATTGTATATATTTCTCATGATTTCAAAGAATCCATGTCTGATTATGAATTGTATTGTTCCACATAAAACTGTGCTTAGAGCAATTTACTGATGTTTGAAGCAAAGGTAAAACTCCAATGTACAGATACATTTAGTTTCTAAATTAAAGTTGACTCAAAAATCCCTTTTAGTGAGCTGGAATATTCTTCAGACCACACTGAAATTGAGGTAGGACAGTTTAGAATAAATGTTTGACTACACCAAAATACCAACTATCCAGATCCTATATAATTTGTAATGTTCTTTTTCTGTTCTTGTTGTAGTAGTTATTTTTCTTAAGAACAACATATTTCAAAATTGTCTTATTTCTGGCATATGCCTAGTGCAGTTCCATGTAGCTACTGAAAATTAAGTGCAGGAAGTAAAAATATATCTAACTCAAAATTTGCCTAAAGATATACCTTAAATGATTAACTTCAAATCTTATTTACTAGACTCAAGTACATGTTTTATATATTTAATAGTTTAGCATCATCTTTTTAATCTTTACCTGGAAAAATTATAGGAGATAGAAAATGAAGTGTTTTAAGATTAAAATGAAAACTTCAAAGGGGTTATTGATCTTAACACATCAAGTCACAATCACATGGGTTGTGGACCAGAAAAAACACTGGCAATCACAGGCAAGATCAGAGTGATCTAAAAAAATAAAACTTGGTCTGAGTCTACAAATAGAGAGAGTCAGAATTCTCAAGGAAGACTCTTAGATAGAAAATGCTTAGAATGCAATTCAGAAGCCCCTGTACCTGACTCAGATGAGTACTCTTTGGAAGGTCAATTCCATAGACTGCAGCTCTGCCAATCTTTGCTTTTGGTGGAGAGAGCTTTAGTCTGCTCCCTCACAGACTAAATCTAAGTCTCCTCCAAGAACCTAAGAAGATCATATGTATTATGTATTCAGACGGTCTCATTTCTTATAGATTAATAAATAAATGGTATTTGTCTACTTACTTCCCACAGAACCAAATATTTTTGTTTCTTGAGATGAAATTAGTAAGAAATGCCCTACCAGCTACTGTAGTTACCAGATGTCAGGTTTCACATAGTGTTAAAGGGTCAACTGATAGTTGGCCATCAAGAGCACAGTGTTTAGAATACAGTGGTATAAAGCACAATCAAATGTCTATGGTTATCTAAGTGTGACATATTTACTTTGATTAATACTATCACTGCATGTCAAAAGGCCTATCACACATTGTTTGACTTTCCATATCATTCATTCATTCACTCACTCATTAAATCAACAATATTTCTTAACTTTTCATGTGCCAGAAATCAAGAATATACCAGTAGATAAAAAAATATGATCTTTGCCCTCAAAGTTAGAGTCCAGCAAGAATTCACATTCATGTAAAGTCTACTTCTGATTATAAAATGCACTGGTCTATGCTCTTCACACATATTTTCCTGCTTTATCTTTTCAACCAAACTTCATGTTATTATTATTAACCATATGTTATAAATGGTGGGGAGGGGAATGACTCTTATAACACAGATAACCCAGATGAATTCCCCAAGTTAACAAATCACAATATTAAAATTTTAACCCTAGTCCATTTACCATAACGTCCATGCTTTTAAGCAAAAGCAATCGCTCTGAGTATAGAGGCATCCATTCAGGAAGAAGTGGCAAATACTTCTTGAAAACTATGATAGCTCTTAAACAGTATCTTCCTATTAATTATAATTTTTCTTCTTCCTAACAAAGGAGACCCAAAAACAACTTTTTAAAATTATTATTTTACAAAATATCCTTCTATTAGTGCAGGAGACTCAGAACATTGTTTTTTTTTTTTTTTTTTTTCAGCTGCTTTTACAGAGACAAAAAAATTATAGCATGTCTATGTTCCACTCAATAATTAAGTCTCATCTTGATTAAATGTCATTATTTAGAAAATATAGTAAAAAAAAAAAAAAAAAAGGACTCAATAGTTGCAGTATCCTACAGACATGCCCATTACATCTCCAGCACATTTTTGCTGGTACTTTGCCAAGCATGTGAAAAATAAAGAATTAACTAAAGACATGAAATTTGTAAGCTCTGGTGAAAAGGCCCCTCTGCTCTTTACAGCCTCCAGTAGTGAAAAACCTCCGTGTGGGTCACTATGGTTCCTCAGGGACCCTGGTAAATGTCCTGCTATCACATAGAAACAAAAGGACAGTAAAATAAATGATCCATGATCTCATGAAATCTGAAGAATTTACCCACTCTGTTCTTTGTGAGTAAAAAAATAATATTAATGTTTTTTTTTATTATAATTTTGATTGATTTTTTATGGGGGAAAAACACATTGATTTGTGGCACTTTCTCTCATTTAGTTCTGAATATTTATTCAATTTTCAAGATTATTTAAATTACTAATCATAATTTTTGTGAGGCTTTCCATGTCAATTGGCATTTTAACTGCATTAAATAGTCCCTCTCATTTATAAATATTTAATGGAGGAAAGACAGCTGGCTTTCATGGTTGTTTTAGCGCAGCCGAGAGAATGGACTATGTAATTTTTAATGGTATGCTGTACTAAAAATAATGCCTGAAAGAAACCTCTCTCAAAGTGTTTCACTCAGTACCTATCAATCATAGGATTACATCAGATAACTATTAAATTAGTTAAAAACAATCTTTTGCAAAATGGCAAGTGATTTTCCAGAAAAAGCATAAGGTATATGTTTATTAAGCATTGCTTAAGTCAAGATTAATTCTGTCTGTTGTTTCTGTCCATTACAGGATAGAAATTATATTGGTTGGAGCTTTCTGTTTTCTACAGAACTGCATTTGATATTATCTAGAATCTTCTGTAATCACCAAAATTGATAAGTAGAGTGGAATTCAGCATGCAGAATTGATTGAATGATTTCTAAGAGGTAGACTCTGTACTAGGAGTTGAGTAACGAGAGACAAAGGCTCATTTCCTACCCTGAAAGAACGCACAGTCTGGTGGGAAAAGCATGCAAGCAACCAAGGCCACCTAAGTCAGAGTGGGAAGTCACACAGTACTTCCCAAGAACGGTGGGGGACTTGGAGCAGAATCTCCCTAGTTCAATATTAGATACACTCATCACTGTGTCTCCAGTAAACAGAAATAACTGTTCTTTATTGAAACTTGAAATGTCAGACACACAAAACACCTTGCCCTGTGTTCTACATACATTAGTACTAACCCTCAAGCCAGCTTTTGGTTTACACATAGGAGATCCTAGAGGAATGAAAAATGTAATACCTTGCCCAAGGTTACATATATAGAATTACAGGTTAGGATTCAAATCCATCACAACATCACCCCACCTCCCCATCATGTCTGCCTAGCTTAAAAGTCACCCTCTCACCTCTAAAGCACCAAATCCTTCACTGCTGATTCAGTTTATTCCAACCAACAAAAGCAATGGGAAAAATCTAACAAAGATTAAACATTTGTTTAACTACCTTTCTAAGTGTTTAGGTTAACTCTGCCATTTTTAGGAAAACTATTAGTGTTTTACTGAAGCTCTTCTCTAGTTATCTTCTGATCATCATGAATACTCAAACACTCAATGTAGGTGACATTTGTAAAACAAGGAGGACTAAATTCAAAATCAGGGGTGTTATAATTAATCTCTAGATTAGAAAAGTCTCTCTCTGATTTTAGTTTACTATAATTCTATCAAAACAACGTATTCTACAACTTCCCATTCCCTGATGGAGTTAAGTGCCTTCATCTTTAAGCCAATTTGTGAATTCATGTCATTCACAAACAGGACTGTGTGTAGGATAGCTCTGGGGCAATCCCATGAACCTCCAATAGATCATCCTGGGCCCCAAGCTTGCAGAATGTTGGGGACAGAGGACATTGTAACTTTTACCTCCTCCTTGAATATCACTAAAATTCAATTATGAAATTTCGGTCTTTAATGATGCCCTGTGGCTCCTTTGAAAGATATGATTATGCACCTTTTTTTCACATCAATTCTCCTGACTGTGCTGTACCCACACAGTTACCCAGGCCTCTGTATATACCTCTAAGTGCAAGAAGATGGCAGATGTTCAGAAGCTTGTGAACCTTCCTACTTCACTGAGATTTAATAAGATTTCATAATATTTGTCTCTGTATCTCTAAAGGCAGTTCAAAGAATGACACTTCATAGAGACTCAACAGCTGTCTGTTTAGGAGAAATTCATGAAATATCTCAATTTTTGTGATTTAATTACAGTGGCCCTTGTAGAAATTCGGAATCAAAAACGGGCCTTCTGGAATTTTAACATATCACCACCATCCCCTCTCACCTACGGATACATGAACGTGAACCGCAATTCTCCAGGTAGGGTTATCAGAAATAACAAAAAGTAACAATAATAACTTATTATGTGCTAGGTATCTAATAACTCATGTAATCTTCATAATGGTATTAGAGGTAGCATGATCCCAGTTATAGAGAAGAAGAAATGGGGCACAGGGCAGTGATGTAAACTCAGCCCTGGTTCTACGGTGACAAAGGTGACATCAGAATTTGAATTCAGCAGCTTTGTTTCAGAGTCCTGGGGAGGTTTACTTGGGAAATTTAAAATAACTTTCCCAATCAAATAGGGGTCACAAATGGAGAGTTTCTCCCTCCATTCCTCCCAGAGGGTTTTTGGACAAGTCAGAACTGGAGAATTATTGTTATAATATAGTTGCATAAACAGTTGTAATTAAATATCAATTATTTATTAATAAAATATTGATGATGTAGTTAAATAATGTGGTGTTTTTTTAAATATTAATTTTTAATACACCAAAACCTTATAATTCAATATATAAAAATATATCCTTAAAAGGAGTGAAGAGGCTGAAACACAGCCTTGAAGCCTCAATGCCTACTGATCTATAGTCTGTTGTAAAGTACATATAAAAGACTAACAGCTGAATTTACTCACAAAATACACAGCAGGGTCCTTTTATTGCAGACACCTTCACAATCAGTTCAGCTCAATGAGAAAAAGCCCATCAATCAATCAGCCAGACAGATAATCAAAATACACACTGAAAGGTCTACCAAGTCAGGGTTCTGAAAGGAATTTAACTTTGATTATTTGAACATTGAAGATGCCTGGGTTCTCAGAGTCGAGTTGCCTCTAAATAGAAAATGGAACTATCCTTTTCTATGAAATAGATTGCCCCGTGTTATTCAAAATGGGGTCTGTCAATCAATCAACTTTCTGAAAGGCAATTCATTGTAAATGTTTTCCCAAAAAAAGTAAAACAAGCTTAAAAGAGAGATAACAGTGTAATAGCAATGTTTATTTTGTTCTTTTTAAATTTCTACAGAAATGTGTTACATACAGAAAGATGAGAACTTTAAATGACTTCAAACCATTAAAGAGCAATTATACATCAATGAAGAAATAACATGAGGTAAAGTTGTACCAACCAACTTCCCTTGTCTTCTTGGCACTAACCACAGATTCAGGCAGCAAAATGTGTACTTTTATCTGAAGTCTCAAACTTCTGTGTGTCTCTTTCCTAAAGCAATCTCCAAAGCCTAACTACAACCTATACAGCTGAGTGGAAAACTCATCTCCAACCTCATTTCCTCCTCCAGGCTCATATCACATTATAAATCTCATTTTTGGATGATAAACTCTTGGTTTTCAATTAGTCAATTAGACTGTAGACATTTATAAATACCTGTTTAAGTAAGCTCTGAATTCCACTGCACATCACTTCTATTAGGGACAATTTATGTTCCCAACATCAACTGAATAAGTGTCCCAGAGCTATTAGATACTTAGAAATTGGAGATAACAATCATATAAAAGTTTAAAGGTAATTAATTTGGAAAACAAAATGTATTCATTACTCAACAGTTCAGTTTTACCTTTTCAAAACGGTTTGAATAACTTAATTTTTATAGCTTAATTGCATTAACCTATAATGGATTCCAATGTATTTCTGGAAATAACATTGCAATGCTGAAAGAAAGAGAAAGAGAAAGAGAGAGAGAGAGAGAGAGAGAGAGAGAGAAGGAGAGAGGGAGGGAAAGGAAGGAGGGAGGGGAAGGAAGGAAGGAAGGAAGGAAGGAAGGAAGGAAGGAAGGAAGGAAGGAAGGAAGGAAGGAAGGGAAGGAGGGAGGGAGGGAGGGAGGAAGGAAGGAGGGAAGAACTTGTACAGGGGAAAATCTCACCTCTACATTCTTCATTAGGAGGATAAGAGTAGAGTTACATTTCTAAATCTATGCCACTAGTTTAAGGGCACTCTACCACCACCTTTCTGTGAGACTCCAATCACAACACCTAATCAAAAGCTACTATTATCCTGTCCTTGTATGTTGTTTTATAAAAAGCACCTTTGTCCTCCAAATGGAGAGCAGTGAACACTAAAAGCTGACTTGACTCTTTACTCCAAAAAAAAAAAAAAAAAAAAATGCTATACCTTCTTCAGTCTAATGTTACATCTACTAGATTTTATGCTGAATATTCTGGAGATTGGGAGATCCCTTAGGCCAATAATGGGAGCCCCCAAAATATCCATATATATTCCAGGCATGTCTTTGAACACAAGGGTGTTCTCATGGCATCGATGACTGTGTTTTCTCATTATTAAAAGGTTAGCCAGAAACAATAGTCCTACTACAAATGAACAAATGCAGAGGGCATTCTGCAGACTTTCTTCTGAGACTTGTCCTTCTTCTACTTATTTTGGTAGGCACTTCTTACCCGTACTTTCCAATGGAGAGGGCTCTTCTTATTCATCCCAGGTCACAGCACCACATGGAAAAGTGGGTATTCTTCTTCCTTCCCTTGGAAATCCCCAGACTATTATTCCTCCACTACTGCTCTCAAAGCCCTCTAGTTGGTTCACTAACTTCTTTTCAATCCACATTCATGAAGTAATAGTACTGGGAGTAATTGGCTTTATGGGAGCCATTCTAGCATAGATTATACAGAGGCTCAGTATAGCCAGCTCCAAAGGGAGAGGCACAGTCAAACTTATACACTAAATTCTACCTTGGTTTTTGACTTAACTACCCATTATGTGTGTGTGTGTGTGTGTGTGTGTGTGTGTGTGTGTGTGTGTATATATATATATATATATGGAGAGAGAGAGAAAGAGAGATCTTGATTCATTCATCCATGTTGGCTCTGCTCCCATTGATTTTCACTCTTACAAACTAGCACATCCACTCTCTTCACTGGGACCCTCTGTCATAGTTAAACACTGGCTTGCATGTACTAGTAGTCTTCCATGACTGATGCCTTTAGCTGGGCATATGGGAAAGTGGTCCTCCTCTTTCTACACCATAGCTCGTTTACAAGCACCTCCTCTTGGGACTTTCTTGGTAACATTGTCCCAGCTGGACAGAGCTCCTTCCGTAGCTTTCCACTGAAGTCATGGGCTCCTATGAGCTAGTCCCTCCATTGTTCCTCTGATCATCTTTCTTTTAGGAATTTTTTAAGGGTCGGGATCATCTCTTTCTCTCCTTTACTGTAGCACCATGGCTCCTTAAGGTAGAAACTCAAGAAATCCTTCTTAAATAAATAACAAATAATTAGTATCTCATTTCTTCATTGGTGATTTTATTTTCAATCCAAGTAACAAACACTTGGGAATGTTAGCAAGAATCAAGGCCACAATCTACTTTATGGGTTTCATTTAGAGAGCTGATAAGTGTATAGATTTTATGAAAGCAGTATTTTTTCCAAGTCTAGCCATCTGTGGAACTGGGTTCATCTACTTTGGGAGTGAATTGTTTCCTGCATTTTCACCATCTGATTTTATTACAGTGTTAATTTTATTCATGGAATTGTTGGCATTCTTCAAAGTCCTAGGATCATGACTCTGCAGGGAGAGCTGGAAATTGACTGAATGTTCAGCTAAGGCCTCTGACTTGAGACTCGGAAGATGAGCATCTGGGGCCTGGGCTGTCTTCAAGATTATTACTTTTATATTTTCTCTTCTTTCCTGTTCTACAGAATGAAAAATAGGATAAAAGAAACAATATGATATAAATTCTAGTAAAGTAAATAAAATCACTGAGGACCAAGCCAGTTTCTCTGTTTAAAACCAAAAGAAATAAAAAGCCCTTACTGAGAGCCCTGAGCTCCTGAGGGTAGAAGCTGGGTTTCAGTCCTGAGTGGAATTTATTGAAGGACTGGTTAGAGGCCTCTTGAGAGAAAGCCTGAGGCAAAATAGCCTTCTTCTGCCACATCCAATGCCTGAGAGAGAAGAAGAGACTATAGACAAGCCAGACCACACTCAGCTACTCATGGTCAGACTGGCACAGAACCCCCACACCCACGCCAGCACCCCCAACTCCATCCCATCATTCTGTGCTCTCACAGTGGCATTTAATGGGAGCTGCACAGAATTTCCTAGGACCTGCCCTATCAGGAGTAAGCTCTTCACACATTGGTTCCTCATTCTGCCACTTCTGAGCTGCCTGGCTCTAGGCAAGTTACTGACCCTCTCTGTGCCATAGGATCCCCACCTGCAAAATAGTAATAATAATGCCACCAACCACATAGATGAAATAATGTATATAAAATATTGCAAACGGGACCATAGTATGAAAGAATCCAACACACATTAGCTATTGTTGGTTTCATGCTTTACCCTTTTCCAAGTATTCCACACGTACCATCAATTTGATTATCAGTCACACTGTAACAAGCTTGCTAGGTGAGTATCCACCCATTGGTCAGATGAAGAAATTAACTCAGAGAATTTAAGTCTCAATGATTTGCCCAAGTTAGCATGGCTACCAAATAGTAAACCAAGACTGGGCCCCACGTCTTTTAATATTTGGTCCAAAGCTCTTTCTAGAATACCATGCTGAGTTCACTAAAACATTCCTGGAGTCACCTAGGAAGACCAGTCTGTGAGACTCCTCACACTTTATATTCCTGACTCTAGGGTGTTGGGGTGCCAGTAGGAAAAGAGTTATGTGTTCTCCAAAATCTGGTTGCATATTATAGTATAGTGTTGATGATGATGATAATGAATACTGGTAACTAGTATTTCCTATCACTTAAGGAAAGCCAATTATTTCCAAGATTGCAGAAACATAGAATATAATAAGTGGTTGTCCTTTGAGGACACTAGGGTTTGAGGTGGTCTTTTACAAAGCAATATACAACAGAAACAACCCGCATCATCTCCGATGAACTTTCTAATCTTAAAACATTATGGGAAGTAACTGGGTGTTTATGAAAAATATGAATGGGCCTGGCCTCAGCCCAGGCTCACAAGAGGAAGGAAATATGAAAATGGGGACCTAGAAGCAGACAGGACCATGAGTGACTGTCACTCCCTTGCAGAAAACATAGGGCCTGCTCTCAACAAAGAAAAGGGGAATGGCCGACTTTATCCAGACCCCTGAGAGGCATCTGCTCCTTACAGGTCTGAAACTGTCCTTGAAGAGCTACCCAAGAAAAAGCTAAACTCTCTGTGCCTTAGCAGCTCATTTAATTCATTACTCTGGGAAGGGGTAAAGTGATATAGTTGAAAACATGATCTCTGGAGTCAAAATCTGAATTCTTCACCTGGCTTCGCTATTCACAAGCTATGACATCTTGGCCAGGTTGCCTAAATGCTCTGTGCCTCTGAAAAAAATGGGGATATTAATAGCTCCTGTCTCATATGAATAATAAATAAGTTAAACAATGCGGTTCACTTAGAAGAGTGCCTGCCACTTAGTAATGCCCAAGAAGTGTTGGCTATTAATATTAATGTAGTTTTTCCAGCAACCGTTCTATTGCTCTGCCTGCTTTACCATTTTGCAGTTTGGCTCAACCACACAGCATCACACACACAGTCCCACCAGGACCTGGGGCGTGTTAAAGACTGATTGATAATCCTTTAGTTACCTAACTCGGCTTCCTCTCTAGTGCCACCCATTTAGCATGTCCTCCTTTACCTCCCATCCTCCTGCTTCCTTGATTTCTTGGCTTCTAAACATGCTAAGACAAATGTGTACATATAAACACATATCCCTCCCTCTAGTCTTTCTTCCTAAATTCTAATCTCTATGTGTCTCCTTTCATTAGCAAACATGTGCCACACATCCCTGAGCCAATGCCCAATCTCAATAAGTGCCCTGTTGACAGTGAACTCCAGGCTGCCAAATAATAATGAATAAATTAACCTTTCTCTTCCATTTTTTAAAAATATTCATTTATTTTCTTACTTCCTCAAATGAGACCTTCATACTTTCCTCATCCTCAATCTTCTCTGTCCACTGTTTTCTTTGACAGGTTACAAAAGTGCTCAAATCTGCAGTCCCTAGAGATATTCTCTTCTCTGTTACCCTCTCTGGCTATACTACACCATCACATTTCTCAAAAGTACAGTCTACAGTCCCTGCCTCCACTTCTTCCTCTACAAATACCTTTACATCTGACTTCTGTTTCAATAATATTTTGTATACTTTCTTTCAACTCACAAAGTATAAGACTCTTGGTGCAGGCGGAGTCATAGTTGTGTGTGTGTGTGTGCGCATGTGTGTGTGTGTTTCTCACTCGCCTAGGTCTCTGTGACATTCGATGTGGAGGCTGCTGCTTTGGTGTTGGGGTATTCTGTGTTCGTGACACTGCACTTTTCTCTTGGCCTCTCTTACTCAGACTCAGAGTGAATTGCCTTCTGTTGGCTTGTCTCGTACTTAAATTATTCATTGTTTTGTTCCTATCTCCATTATCATTTTAGGTTAGCATTTGTAACTGGTTTGATGTATTTATAGCTTTTGTTCCTAATCATTTTTTAAAAGTGTTTAATTTGATTGTGAGATACGTTCCATTCGCCACATTTATCACTCTCTTTAGCCTGCTGCTGGTGATGGATGACCCACGTGTGGTTCATGAATCACTTTTCTTTTGACTTGGTCTGAGGGTCCTGTGGGAGATAGGACCCAGAACCACTACAGCTGCTATCCTGGATTTTCCCCCCAGTTTTATTGGGGTAAAATTGAAAAATAAAATTACATACATTTAAAGTGTACAACATAATGATTTAATATAGGCATACATTGTGAAATAGTTGCCACAATCAAGTTAATTAACATATCCATCACCTCACTTAATTACCTTTTTTTTTTTTTTCTGTTGTGGTAAGAACCACTGAACGTGACTCTCTTAGCAAATATCAAGTATACAATACCAAATTCTGACACCTCACATTCAGAATCCAGACTCTGGGCCCTGGCCCTAGACCCCAAATAATGTATCTTACAGGTTTTTGATAACATACCTGGAGAACCAGCATCACTGGTATGACTGCTAAAATACTCTATATCATATAGAATCACCGATATTGCATTTTAATATGTGTGGACTTATAAAAATATTATGAGACTATGCAAACTGTTCATTTAACCTTTTGTTAATCCAGTAAAAATTGTATATATAAATATATATGTACTCTACTTTGACTACAGGATTCTTGCAGAAACATGAAATCATATTGCAGTCTTAATGAGAAATAAGACTCATTAAATTGAATCCAATTTTATAAAAGAGGAAGCATTTCCTAAGGTCCTATTCTTAGTTAATTTTCTGAGACTTACCTCTGTTTCATATGATTCAGTTTCTTGTTCTCACTACTAAATGCAGTAAATAGTATATGGTTTCTCAAGGATACTTTTTATTATAATTTGAAGTAACATGTTTCTTTTTTTTTTAACCCTCACCCAAGGACATATTTTTGTTTGTTTGTTTGTTTGTTTGTTTGTTTGTTTGTTTGTTTGTTTGTTTTTAGAGAGAGGGGAAAGAAGAAAGAGAGAAACATTGATCGGTTGCCTCCCACACACGCCCCAAGCAGGGCCAGGGATTAAACCTGAAACCTAGATATGTGCCCTGACTGGGAACCAAGCCCTTAACCTTTCAGTGTATGGGACAATTCTCCAACCAACTGAACCACACCGGCAGGGTAAAGTAATATGTTTCTTTCGTGTTTAGTATTGATATGTTAGCATGTCACAGGGAACTGCAGTCAATATATAAATATTTATTCTGTGCAATTCTCTCTTAAAAATCACCTTTATTAGATATAATTTTGGTACTATAAACAGCACCTATTCGTACAGCAGTACAGCTTAATGAATTTTGACACATGAATACACCCATGTAACCACCACTGTCAAGATACAGGACATTTCCATCCCATCCAAAGTCCCTATGTGCCCCTGCCACATTTTAATTTAATCAACAGAATGGTTGAAAACAAAAGAAGACAGGTGTGGGAGAAAATGTTCATTGCAAAAGGAATGCAATATAAATCAAGTATATTATTGAGCATCTACTTTGAGCCACACTGTAGCTTAAGAAAAGAGTAACAAGTGAGCATAAAACTTTCTTTAATGTCTTAGCAGTCAAGGGAAAGAGGGAAATATGTCATTATCTAACAATAGAAAATATACCAAGTGAATGTGAGAAACAACTTTTTGACACGCACACCCTTTTTTCTGAGTGGCGTTAGTCACTGGGAACCAAGTAAACATGATATTGTCAACAGCAATTTTAATTAAAATGCAGACATATGGCTCTTTCATAAACTGTTTTTCAGTGAAATACTAAGACATAATGTTGAAAATGTGAAGTAGGAACATAAAGGAAATGTCCACTATGTGGTCTAGTTATCAAGCTTTATGGGGATATGAATTAAGACAAGGAGAAAGCGTCATCTTTAGACTTTCTTTTTTAATTTTACTAAATTTATTGAAGTGACATTGGTTAATAAAATTATATAGGTTTCAAGTGTACAATTCTATAATACATCATCTTTTTATTTCATTGTATGTTCACCCCTCTAAGTCAAGTCTCCTTTGTCAGCATATATTTGATCCCCTTTACCCTTTTCCACCTCCCTTTCCCTCTGGTGACCACCTACTGCTGTCTGTGTCTATCAGTTTTTGTTTGCTTGTCTTGTTTGTTCATTTGTTTCTTTCAGTTTTATATCTCACATATGAGTGAAATCAAATGGTTCTTGACTTTTTCCACCTGACTTATTTCACTTAGCATGATATTCTCAAGATCCCTCCATGTTATAGCAGAAGACAGTATTTCATCTTTTCTTATCGCCGAGTAGTATTCCATTATATACACGCACCACATCTTTCTTATCCAATCATCTATTGAAGGACACTTTGTTTGTTTCCTATTTCTTTTAAATAAAATATCACCTCAGTTGGCTGTGTAACAGAAGTGAATCACAAACAACATAGGATCCAGGTTGCCAGATGTGGGGGCAGGACTCTCCCCCACCTCCATGGAGGTGGGCAGGGGGAATATCTGAAAGGAGAGACTTTCCTCAGAAAGCCTATTTCCCAGGAACAGAAACTAAATGCAGCCCAGTAAGCATGGAAGAGGCTCTTTAGAGCTTCATATGACTGATGGTGTCCTAGTGAGCACCGGAGCAGAAGATCGTAAGTCAGTGCCAGATGTGTGGTTTTACTTTTTTGTTTTGTTTTGTTTTTTTGTTTTATCCTCACCCGAGGACATTTTTTCATTTTTTGTTCAGACAGAGTGGGAGGGAGAGAGGAAGAGAGAGAGAGAGAAACATCGACGTGAAAGGGACACATCGAGTGGCTGCCACCCGCACGACCAACCAGGGCCGGGGACAAACTGCAGCCGAAGTATATGCCCTTAGCGGGAACCGAACCCGGGTCTCTCTGGACCGCAGGCCGACACTCTAACCGCTGAGCCAAACCGGCCAGGGCCAGATGTGTGGTTTTTCAAAAGAGGCTGGAGACCTCATGGCCCAGTCCTATGCCTTGGCTTCCTGGGTATTTGCATTGTTAGCAAATTTGTCACCTGGATTTATTAAGTCTGGAGTGATATAAGGAAACTGTGGTGTATCTAAGTATATTAGTCATTTTATTCTTCCTTATATCTTTAAAAAGTATCCCAATTCACTCTGAGAAATCCTGGTTAGCTGTTAAAGAGATACAATCTGATTAATGATGCCAATGGGATACAGCAAATAAAATTGTCATTGAAGATAGCTCCTGGACTTGGGTGCTCAAAGAAGGATTAATGGGCGGTGGAAGAAAGAAAAACTTGTTAAAAGGGTACCTACAAAGGGTGGTCCAAGATGGCAATATAGAAAGATTCTGAGCTCACTTCCTCCCACGGACACACCAAAGCTACAGCTACATGTGGAACAATTCCTGCGGAAAAACAACTGAGAACCAGCTGAACACAGACGGTGCTATTTAGAAGGGATGAATCTCTTCTAAAAGAATCCTACCTGCAGTAGTCAAGATGTTTCTTCATACGGGCTAGACTAAAATACAGAAAATAATATATTCGTTTGATGGAACGTTTCAAAACATTTTCCAAATAATATCTGCAAATATTCAAAAAGAATACCGTAAAATCCACGAGACAGAATATGAAATGTAGCGGAGAAGTTTTAGGAATGAATAAAGTTGAATCTCTTTTTTTCTTATAATTCTTCAGTTGACTTTGGGAAGTGTGACTTCAACATTAAGTTATGAAATATTTGCATTCATTTTCTAATACGAAGAATAAAGATATTTTTCAATGGTTAGCTGTTTGTTTTAACATATGTTCTGGAAGGAACAGTTTTGTTTTATTTGTTTGTTTTAAAAACAACAACGACAAAGTTTAACATCATGTACAGAATGTAAGGAAACTATCAAATCTAAGCCCATGCACCACCATGGATTTGACAAAAATTAAGTTTATGAGAAATATATGAAAATATGTCCCTTATGTAAATTCTTACCATTCTAATCTAAGTCATTTTTATATTCATCACAAGAATACTTTCTTAATATTTTCCGCCGCAACCTGATTGAAATTCTCAGGATGGCAAGCAGGTAGCAACATGCTTATTTCCAATTTGTTGACTTTATTCAGTTTCTTTTCAGAACTTCTAGTTATTATAGGTACCACACAAAATGTTAGATGCCGTCCAATAATGCATTATATTCTTTGTTTACTCAGGCACCACAGTTACACTAGGTATAAATAAAAAATGATTACAAAGTGTTTTACTGACCATCTGGAACTTCATATCTGTCTTCAATGAATGACCTCTACTACTTGCAGACTATAACATTCTGGCATTCTATGATAATATTCAAAAGGCAAAATCTAGTTATATTTTTCCTTTGACTACATAAAACTCTTGCAGTTTTTATTTCAATTGGCTTGTAAAGTGCATAAAAAGAGAAAATATTGTGATGGCGTTTAACAAGTTAATGGTAAATTAATGCACTCTCCCTTCTATTAGGCAAATTTGCAATGCTATGGAACATTTAGCACTCTCTCCTGGATAGCACTCGGCATTTTATATGCAGATGAATCAAGGGCTTTAGTGAACTTTTGCCTAACCTATACCTTAATGCACAAAATAAGCAGTGAATTTTTTTCAATTGCTTAACCATTTTGTCTGTAGGAAAAAAGTCAATTCGCTACTTCGTATAAAACACAATTTCTAGTCATGTCATTGAGAGTATTCCTATTCAAAATGAGCAAAGAATTACTCATTTTTATTTCAAATTAAAATGTTTAATGCATTCAATTAATTCTTCGTATGAAAAGTGACTGTAAGATCCCTAGCAAACAAATGAGTCTAGTTTTCCTGTCACAATGAATGGATCACAGTTTCCTATCTTGCAAGAGTTTCCATTCATTTACATTAATTCTGTCTGTGTCAAAAGATAAAAATTATCTTCCAATTTTTTAAAAGTTGAAATCAGCCAAACAAAACTTATTGCAAAATAATTTATTTTTACCCAAATCTATTGTCCTTCTTGTTTAGAGATTTTAATGCACAATCATCTTATATCTGGGGATAAATTTGAAAATATATTTCTAGGTTGCCATAAGGCGCATAACTTGAACATTGTCTGCATTTTATACTCAATTATCTAGACTTTAAAGTCAATCTTCTTCTAAGTTGATTCTAACATCCTAAAAGTATAATAAAATAATATATGCAGAGGTGGGAGAAATCAAAACATTTCTCTTTTAAATAATAGGTTAAAAGAAAGAGGGAGAGGGAGGCAGGCATCAGACTCTTTCAATGCCCTTCTTAGTAATGTTTTCCACTCAGGGGCTCAGTTTCCCTAAGTATGTTGAACACCCTAATGCACAACCCCAATCGTTTTCATCTGTTTGGTTTCATTCCTGCCTCATATCACATTTCTTTCTACCCTACTTATGACCCTACTTATTGTCATGTCTGCCCTTTATCCTTGTCTTCCCATTTTTGTGTTATAGCTCTCCCAGAAGAAAAATAGTGTGGAAATACTCCATATACCACTTTGAATTTCTGACTTTCTTATCAAACTATATCACCACTTAATTAGAGAAAAGGAGGATGGATAGAAAATAGCAACAAATATTTGTAACGTCTGACAAGTCAGTAGGAGAACATTTTCTATTTTCAAAACAGACCAAAAAAAAATGCTATTTCCCCAAAGGTCAAACTAACACAAAAAACTTTAAAAATAACAATCATAATTTACTATAACTTGATGATATTGTTTATATTTGTTGGGTAATATGATTGCTTCCCTATGATTACTCAGTTGGCTTGATTTTCCTCACCATCAATAGAGATAAAATTTAGAAGTTAATACCAAATAAAAAGAGTAAACTACATTAAGAACAAAAATATTATTACTTGGAATTACTAGCTATTATATGAGTTTATATATTTAATTTAAAAAACAAGTAGGACTACATCAAACTAAAACCTTTACAGAGCAAAGTAAACTATTAACAAAATGAAAAGGCAACTTATTGAATGAAAGAAAATATTTGCAAATCATATATCTGATAAGAGATTAATATCCAAAATATATGAAAAAGTCCTATAAACAAATAAATCCAATTTAAAAATGGACAGAAGATTTAAATAGACAATTTTCCAAAGAAGGCATACAGATGGCCAACAAGGACATAAAAAGTGCTAAACATCATTATTTATCAGGGAAATGCAAATCAAAACTGCAATGAGATATCACTTCATACTTTTCAGAATGTCTAGTGTTCTGAGAGGATCAGAAATACATATATATATATATATATATATATATATATATATATATACACAAATACATATATATATATTATTGAAAGGAAAATTGGGTATGACCCCTTTGAATGTTTGATCAAACTATACCAAAATCTAATTGGAGAAAGAGGAGACAGATAGAAAATAGGAATGAAATATTCAAACATTCAGCCAAAGTTAGCCTCTGCACATAAAAACCAGGACACGTGATAAATATTAACAGGATAAGAAAAATGCAGAAAGGAGTGTTATGAATGAGCTTCAATTTCAGAACCAATATGGGACACCAAGTCTTAAATCAGTAGTGATCACTGCTATAAGATAATCAGGGAAGGGTCTAAAACCAGGCTCTCCTCACCATTGAGTCGTGGGCCTGTGGTTGCATATGAATTCCTGCCTAGAATAATATAGGTACTAGGTGGGCAAAGCTTAACAGTGTTCACCGGGCACTTTTATTCTTTGACTACAACTACTTTTCTCCAGAAGTGAATAAGTCATTATGTAGAAGATTTGTGAAATTAAGGCCTGATTAAGACTTATGTCACCCATAAGTCAAGATATAAGGCTAAAATTTTATTTGTGCCTCTTATTCTTTTTCTGAGAGCTTTGTGGATGCCTGAAGATTGTGACTATTCAATGTCTTATTTATCTACAGAGGAATAAACCTAAGACGGAAGCCCTAGTATTCAAAAGCATTGGGTCTTATTTCTATCTTCTTTCCATAGCTTGTAAAGCCTTACTAAAAACATGCACTCACTTTTTGTGCTGGGAAAAAAAGAACAATATTTCTAAGAGAATGACAAATATAAAGATGAGATTTCTTAAATGATAATTCAAACAGGATATTTTTCATAATTAGCCACTTGACATCGCCTGTATATGCTTTTGATCTAAGTTCTTGTAAACTAGTGTGCTTTTTTTGATATTATCAATTATTTATGGTAAAGACTTCCTACAATATGCAAACTTGGGCTCATTTTAGTGCAAAAGACAGAAACCCTGACTAAAACTGTCTCCAGCAAAACGTGAGTATACTGGTTTGTGTAACTGGCTGAATACAAACAATATAATCAGGATCTGGTTTCTTACCTTTTCCTGGGCAACCTCAGCTTTACTCCTTAATCTCAGATAGATCCTTCCCTCATGGTGACATGATGACAGCCCATTGGTTTCCAACCAACAGATAAGAAGGAAGCTTTCTTGCTGAGAGTTCCTGCAAAGGTCAGATGATTCATACTTAAAGCTTAGTTTTGGTTATGTAGTCACCTCTAAACAAAATGATTTTCACCTAAGTCACTTTTGCAAAGTGGGAATGAGAGTGGAGTCCTAGTCATACTAAATAGAATAAGGGACAGGGTGATCCCTAAACCAAATTTTGGGGCCAAGATAACCAAAAAAGATATCACTTGCTTATAATTATTAACTAGTTCTGTTGAAGACAAAGCCATGGGGGGGATAAAATATTTAGTTCTGCAAACACTTCACCCAAGAAGACATACAAATGGCCAACAGATGTATGAAAAGATACTCAACTTCACTAGCTATTAGGTAAATGCAAATCAAAACTACAATGAGATACATCCTCACACCTGTTAGAATGGCTATTGTCAACAGACAAGTAATAACCAGTTTTGGAGAGGTTGAGGAGAAAAAGGAGCCCTCATTTACTGCCAGTGGGAATTTACATTTATACAGCACTATAGAAAACCGTATGAAATTTCCTCAAAAATTAAGAGTAGAGATACCATACAACCCAGCAACCCCTCTTCTGGGTATTTACTTAAAAAATTAGAAGACATTTATTATTTTCAAAGATATATGCACCCCTATGTTCATGGCAGCATTATTCACAATGGCCAAGATATGGAAACAACCAAAATGTTCCTTGATAGATGTTTGAATAAAGAAGATGTACATATAGACAATGGAATACTACTCAGCCATAAGAAAAGATGAAATACTGCCATTTGCAACAACATGGATGAACCTTGAGAATATCATGCTAAGTGAAATAAGCCAGAAGGAAAAAGTCAAAACCATATGACTTTACACTCATATGGGATATAAATCTGAAAGCAACATATGAACAAACAAGACAAACAAACAAAAACTCATAGACACAAACAACAGTATAGTGGTTACCAGAGGGAAAGGGGGTGGGAGGGAAGTAGAGGGTAAAGGGGTCAAATATATGGTGATGGAAGGAAATTTGACTTTGAGTGGTGAACACAATGCAATATACAGATGATATATCATAGAATTGTACATTTGAATCCTATGTAATCTTACTAACCAATGTCACCCCAATAAATTTAATAAAAAATATTTCATTCTAACCATGTAAACAATACCAACATTTTAAGTAATTTTTATCTTTTCTCTTCATCAAAAATAACCCCACTATCAACTAAAATAAGTATTTTTATTTCACTTCAAAATGGTCTTCCAAGTACTTAACGTATCAGATTGTAACTTTTAAAAAATACACCAAGATTTACCTATTTCTCACTATTTTTGCATTGTGTGTTTAATGTAGAGATCAGTGAGGAATGCAATTAACTTTGGCATGTCCATCTTTTTTAGCAGCTATATGCTAATGGACATTCATACCAGTATTTTGTATTTAGACATAGTGAAGAAAATCAGAAAGAAAGAAACCAGTATGACATATTTGAGCATCTAAAACTGAACCTAGGTGGGTACTGTCGGTATATAAAACTCTCACCTGCGTTTCCTTCGTAGTACAACAAACTCTCATGTCATTAGGACTGAGTTAGATGCTTAGACATGTCTGCAATTAAGCTCCAATGATTCTAGTTTAGGGTAATTTTCAAGCTGGCTATTTACCTTGGACTCTTGCTAATTTTCATATTAGCAATCAATAAGGTCTACACTCTTCCTTTGTTTATTAACCTATTTTGTTCTCTGGTTATATTCCTGAACTATAAAACCAGGACGAAATTTCCCACTTGCACATGCCTCTGAATACAAATGGCTCTGTCTCCTCTCAGGTGTTATATTCTTTAGAGGATGCAAACAATAATTTAACATTTTTCCAATAGCACAAGCCTAACTTAGCCTGAGGAGAAGAAATATTGAAGGATAAGATGAAATTGGATCATTTTAGGAGCATTCGTTACTGAATATGCCAAGAAGTCCCTGCATTCACTGTACTGCTTTATTCAGGTGCTCTGTTCAGAGAGCTTTAAAATATAAAAGAAAATGACAAGGTTGAAAAAGACAAGAAATTGAACATCATTAAGTCATTTACTATGTGAAGTAAACTTTATTCAGATAGATAGATAGATAGATAGATAGATAGATAGATAGATAGATAGATATGTATATATGTGTATAGACGCACAACACACACATTGAATTTCACTTTTTCTCCATGACCACTGCAGTATATAGAAATAGATAAAAATCTTTTTAAAGTAACTGAAAATATCCAACCCAAAATATTAATATTCTTCAGATTAAAAAATAATATAAACATGTATATATAGCTATAACTATATATACATGCATATATATGTATGTATATAACTATATACTTTATATATGTTATATATTATATTATATTATTATATTATATATGTACATATATATGTGTGTATATATATATATATATATATATATATATAAAATTTGTTTTCTTACAATATTCATTATGAGTTAACTTGATTTCTGGTCCACTCATTTGTTTTAGGTCAAATGGCTATTCTCAACCAAACAGAAAATTCTCCAAACTAAACTGTTCTTGGTGCCCACATGAATCTAGCCATTTACTCCAACTAGATATGTCTTATCTAAATATGCTTGCTTCTTTTAGGCAGCATGCTCAGATTTTAAATGTTTTCCTGCCACACAAGCTATTAATTTTAGTTTTAACAGCTTCATTGAGATGCATTTCACATGCCACACAATTCACCTATTTGAAGTGTACGTTTCAATGGTTGTTAGTGTATTAATATTGTTGTACCACTATCACCACAATCAGAATCAATATACTCCCCATTACCCCCTCTCCCCATTAGTCCTAGGCAATCTACTTTCTGTTGCTATGAATTTGCCTCATTTAAATGTTTCACATAAACGAAATCACACAATATATGGTCTTTTGTGACAGTTTCAGTTAGCACAGTGTTTTCAAGGAGCATTGAAGTTGTAGTATGTACCTGTACTTCATTTTTCTTTATTGTCAAATGATACTCCATATGAATATACCACATTTTCTTAATATATTCATCATAGACATTTGGGTTCTTTCCACTTTGGGGCTACTATGAATAATGGGGCTGTGAACACGAATATACACGTTTTTGCAGGTGCATATGTTTTTCTTTCTCTTAGTATATACCTAGGAGTAGACTTGCTGGCTCGTGTGGTAATTCTATCTTTGACATTCTGAAGGACTTTCAAACTGTTTTCTAGAGTGGCTGCACCATTTATATTCCTATCAGCGGTATATGAAGGTTGTGATTTCTCCACATCCTCATCAACAGTTACCTGTCTTTTTTATGATAGCCACCCTGGTCGATGTAAAGTAGTATCTTATTGTGTGTTTTATTTGCATTTCCCAGGAAATAAAGATGTTGAGCATTTTTTCACGTGTTTGTTGGCCATTTGTGTATATTTTTGGAGCAATATCAATTCATACCCTTCTTCCATTTTAATTGGGTTGTCTTTTTATTGTTGCTTTGTAAGGGTTCTTTATGTATTCTAGATACATCCTCTACCAAATATATGTTTTCTACCCCCCCCCAAAAAAAAATGGAATCTTGATTTTTTTTTTATACAGTTTTTTTTTCTCTACTTAAAGATAGAGTTAATCTTAGGAGTTCTGGCAATGTCTGGGGATTGCTAAAACACACACACACACACACACACACACACACACACACACACATGAATCTAGTTATTTGACAATGGTCTTCTGGCATTCTAATACAGTACTTCCAGACAGAAGGCAGTGCTGAAAATTATTTTAGGGGAAAATGAGGTGGTTTTTTTTTTTTAAGAGGGTACTTATAAGTAATTGTATTTATGGACATGCTATGACATATTTTGTTTTGTTTTAATGGTAGAATGTAATTTGAAACCAAAACTGATAAAGCAGAGGGTGATCTGTCTGATAGGTCAAATGGAAGTTTTTCAAAACGATATTTGAAAAAGGGGCGAAATATTTGGAATTCAGTACTCTCTCATGATGAAGAATATTCTCCTAAGGAAAAATTGCAAATAGAAGGAAGGAAAGACAATCAATCAGCTTGTGCACCCTTTCAGCTGCCACTCATTACATTATATGACCAAAATCACATGGAGATTTCAGTCTAGCATACTCACTCATTCTAGATTTGGCAACATGTCCCAGGCTAGGAGTTGCCCAAACATTCTGAAGTGATGAGGCTTCCTTCTACTACTTAAAAATGTATATAAGTGAAGATATTTCACTGTGACCCAGTATCCCTATAAGAAATGAGACTTGGACATCCCAATATCTGATAAGACTACAATTATATCTTACAATTTATCTCTTTATACTTTTACTTCTATTAAATAAGTGGCAGAGTATCCAGGTTCACTTAAAACATGCATTTCAGGAAACAAAATTTGACTTATGTTCTTGAAATTACATTTTATCTCTATCTCTTAAATCAAGTTTTGAGCTTCCTTCTTAAATTTACCCTGTGTAAAGCAGTCATCATGTACTGATAGAGCTACCTCCATAGCCTTGTGTGGTAATCCAAAGGGACTGTAGCAACAACTTCATACAAATTGACTCTGTTCCTCCAATATTAAAGACCTGTTCAGGGAATTAGTCCATTTTCAGTTGATGTGTATCTAGAAAATATGAAATATTTTATTTTCCTTATTTTCCAGAGTTGAATGTTGCAAGATAGCTTTTGTGAAAAAAACATAAATCCATAATTGTCGAAACAGTAGTACAGGGCAACACATGGGACATAATTCCAAGAACTGGGAATTTTCTGCTAGCCATGAGGAAATGCCATAGCTGATGCAATGCTCCAAGGTGAACTGGCCTCATCTCACACAGGTACAGTGCCAGTACCTCACATGGAGTCAGATGTGTCCTGGATGCTGGATGATAAACATTTGCTGAATTGAGCTGAAGTAGCTCAGGGTTACCCTCCTCCTCCTCCCCTCGACCCCACTCCCAGCCCTCTGGTGACTTACCACACTAAAAATGACATTTATAGCACTCACTGAGGTCATGTAGTGTATAGACTTACCTCAGAGAGACAATGAACAATGCATTGCTACTTTTCATGAACACTGTTGAAATTTTCTCCTGTAAAAACTGACTCTGAAAAATGCAATAACCCAAGAACAGAGAAGCCAGATTTGATACATGCAGAGAATTTGTCATTCCAAGAAATTATCTGCTCTCTACACTACTTATCTATCACCATAATCCTCTTACCTGAAGGTACAAGATAAGTGAATAATGTTTGAGAGTGAGTACTAAGGAATAGCCAACACAATAACATATATCAGAATGAAAGCGAAAATAAAAATTGTCACCAATCTAAAAGCCTAACTGAGCAGCTTTAAACATATTTTAAAATAGATGGCTCTTGAAAAGTGTACAATCCTTCTGGAGGTCAACTTGAAAATATTACCAAACGTTTGAAAAATAGCCCTATGATTTTACTGAGTAACATCACTTATAGAAATTTATCCTAAAAATATGATCTGTTTCACCCAAAGACATTTTACAAAGATCTCCTTCCTAATAGCAGAAAATAAAAGCAACCTAAGAGCTCATGAATAGGAGATTGCTTGTTTTTTATAACCATATGACCATTAAAATCAGGATTTTAAAAATGTTACAAATATACACGAAGTGAAACAACATTTTAGTATCTATATTTATATTATTAGAAAGAAAAATAATATTTACAGTGGTTTAGGTGGTAAAATTATGGAAAATTTCATATACTCTGTCTATAATCAGAAAATGTTTGATAAAAATATTGTTTTACAGTGTAAACCAAATTGCATAAGAAATAACCATCTGAAAGCATACATATTATTTTATATTTGAAGTATATACTCCATGAGAGCAAGGATTTTTATTTTGTTTAAATTTGCATCCCAAGTGTCTAGCACACTAACCCAGCCCATAGAAAGAGTTAAAGAAATGTCATTTGAATGAACATAATCAATTGATCAATCAGGAATAAAATGGAACTTTCTGTTCCCCCCTCCTTGAATTGTGTAGGATTCCAGTAACGAGCTTTACTTGTTACAAAGGTGCCACATTTTCACAAATCACCCTTCCTCTCTACTGGAGGAAACAAAAACACTAAGGCCTTTCTATTCTACTTAAGTTTTAATCCTTCCAAAATATAAAAGAAATGCATTTCATCTTGCTCTAAGTTCATTCCAGAAATGCTATCTTGTGAAAAGAGTATAATTCAGCAAGTATGAACTAAAATATTTGATTATATTTCATTCACTATTATGGGTTTGTTTCATCTGCCCTTACTAAAAATAGCTGTCATAGTCTTTCCATTTTTGTATGACCATTGATAGTAATTTGAAAAATTTTTTCCCATGGTCATCTATCTCTAAATATAAAAGTAATAAATTATCCTTAAACCATCAGGTAATAAAATCATCCCTCTTAAATCACAACACACACACACACACACACACACACACACACACACACACATGCTGTGCACACACATACACACAGACACACACACATCACCTTTCCTGAGTGATTTGGAAAAAAAATAGAAATGGTCATTATTATTCCAATGAAATAACATAAGTGGTATAATATTGCTATATTACCAAGTATATATTCAGCAAAATTAACTTGTGCTCTAACGATTTCCCTTCAAGGAGCACTTTTTAAATGGTTTTTTTTTTTTTTCATTGTAATACCTTCCTTTCAAGAGCACAAGAGACTGCTGAATTTATTCATTACTTCTACAATTTTAAACACCATCACCAAGAACAAAAGAAAACATGAATACATTTTATGGAAAAATAATAAGCTAAAGGAAGTTGACCTAGTTATGTCAGAATTATTACACCAGCTGTTTTTCACGCAATATCTGATGTGAAAACCAGAACTCTCAGCTATAGGCACAGGGGGGTGTCCACTAAAGGGCAATGTAAGCCAGAAAGCTTTGCGTGATAAGCAAAGACCTGTAGATGAAACACACACAATGCTCCAAGTCATTTCAGAAAACTATGTGTCAATGTCAACCAAAGGGAGAAAAGCAAGAGGGAAAGACATTTCTTAAACTGTAGTCTAGTTTAGTCACTGCAGAGCTTTCTTTGGTGCCTGATTCTGTAAGCTCTCTATTGCCCACAGGGATTTCCCAAGAAAAGGAGGAAGAAGAATCACAACTCTTGAGAAAAGCAATGTCCCTTTCCTCGATACACTTCATAACAAAGGAGAGAAACATCAAAGATGGAGTATAGTTACTGTTGCCTCACTGTAGCGCTGATCTCTCTCTGTCAACCTTCTTTTATCTTTTTAACTTATTCTTAAAAACAAGAATTAGAAACTTACCATCTGTAAGAATCTCCAAACTAAAAATTTAAAGGATCTAAAACTTTATTCTGTTTTAAAGAGCAAAGGAAGTCTCTCTTCCATATCTATTTTCACCAGAGGACAGAAGCTGTTAAAATTCAAGGAGTTGGTTCTTTTTCTAAAACTTTCTAATTTAGTGATTCATTTATTTATCCACTCAACAAATATTTACAAAGTGTCTATATATGCTAAAACCTTCCATACTGGGGATATGGTAGTTTAAAAAATAAGAAACAAAATGCCTGCTCTTATGGATTCCACATGGTAAAATAAACACATTTAAAAATAAATAAATAAATTATACAGTTGTGATAAGGAAGTAAGCACTATCTTTAAAAAAATGAATGAAATATATGAAACAGAAATGTATCCACATAAATATAATCAACTGATCTTTGGCAAATGATCAAAAGAAATACAACAGAGCAAAGATATCTTTTCAACAAATGGTGCTGGAAAAGCTGGACATTCGTATGCCAAAAAAAAAAAAAGGAAACCTAGACACAGGCCTTACACAGAATCACAGACCTAAATGTAAAATGCAAAACTACAAACTCTTAGAAGATAACATAGGTGAAAACCTAGGTGAACTTCAGTATGGCAATAACTTTTTAAATATAAAGCCAAAGGCACAACTTATCAAAAAAACATTTGATAAGCTGGACTTCATAAAAATTAAAAACTTCTGCTCTGTAGAAGACAATGTCAAGAGAATAAGACAAACTACAGACTGGAAGAAAATATTTGTAAAAGACACATCAGATAAAAGGCTATAATTCAAATATATGAAGACCTTTAAAACTCAACAATAAGAAAACAAAGAACCTGATTTTAAAATGGGCCAAAGACCTTCACTGACACCTCACCAAAGAAGATATACAGATGGCAAATGCATATTTTAAAGTGCTGCACATTATATGTCATCAGGGAAATGCAAATTGCAACAAGATACCACTACACACCTGTTAGAATGGACAAAATCCAGAACACTGACAACTCCAAATGCTGGAGAGCATGCAGAACAACCAATACTCTCATTCGTCGCTGGTGGGGTTGCAAAATAGTTCGGGAACTTTGAAGGACAGTTTAGCAGTTCTTTACAAAACAAAACACACTCAGACCATATGATCCAATAATCACACTCCTTGGTATTTACCCAAAGGACTTGAAAACTTATGTCCACACAAAAACTTGCACATGAATGTTTATAAATGCCAAAGTTTGGAACCAACCAAGAGGCCCTTCAGAAAGTGAAGGGATAAACTATGTTACATCCAGACAATGGGATACTATTCAACACTAAAATGAAATGAGCTATCTAACCAGGAAAAGACATAGAGCAACCTTAAGTGCGTATTACTAAGTGAAAGAAGTAAATTTGAAAAAAGCTCCATACTCTATAATTCCAACTATATGACATTCAGAAAAGCAAATCTATGGAGACAGTATAAAGACCAGGGGTTGGGAAGGGGTATGATGAATAGGAGGAGCACAGAGATTTTTAGGACACTGAAAATATTCTGTCTGATACCATAATGGTGGATGTATATCATTATACTTCTGTTCAAACCTATAGAATGTGCAGCGCCGAGAGTGAACCATAACATTGTGCTGTAAACTATGGATTTGGGGAGACAACGACATGTCAACGTGAGTTCATGAATTGTAACAAATATATCATGCTGGGGCAATGTTGATTAATGGAGGAGGCTGTACATGTGTGGGGTAGAGTGTATGCTGGAAATTCTGTAACTGCCCCTTAGGTTTGCTGTGAACCTTAAACAGCCTTTTAAAATAAAGTTTTAATTTAAAAAAACAATAAGTCGCATGCCACACTGAACTTCACAAAATGTCAGCAAGAGAAAAAATTTGGTGAAAAGCATTAATCAATCGCCATAATATTAATTATTGATTTTCTACAAGTTAAAAAAACTGGTCATTAGAATGTTCATCATTACCTTAACCTGATAGCAATAATTAGTAAGTATATGCCATATTATTTCAATATTTAGTCAGATAGCATCTACAATAACTATTATGTCCATATTCCTTTCTAAATAAATAAAAAAATGTTTACTTTCTCTATCTTCTAAATATTCCAAGGATTCAGAGGGAATTAAGTTACCTCTGGGAACTGTATTTTTCCTACCCATAATTTTTCTTTTCTTTAGGGAAGTCAGGATAAATGCCATCTGGACATAGCCTTTTATTATCAGATGTTTTAATTTCTTGATCATCTGCTCTGGCAAGATACAGTTTCCTTCAGTGTTTATTTTCCCTGCCCTGAGAACTGTTTGATTGTTTCTGGCATCTGTTCCTCCGCCTTCCTCTGTTAACACAGAGGCAGCAAAGCTTTGGAGATCCAGCGATGCCCCCACCTGCGACAAATCTGCGGTGGTACCCTGTTTTACGGCCACCGCCCTGGGAAGCAGAGTGTTAAAGAGCGATGTGCAGACTCGGACGGGACATCCAGAAGGTAAAATTAATATTTTCTCATCAAACCAGAGAGCAGTGCTCTGTGTTGGGGAAGAAGATGTATCATTTGACCTCTGGATCCTGTTTTGACGGGCTCTCCCTCCAAGAGCAAAGTTTCAGAATTGAAAAGTGTGCTGGGGATGTGTGCACTCCAGTTCATCTTTAAGGACTTTGAGATTTAAGATTGATTATGCTTCCTCCTCAGCCTCAGTCTTGGATTCCATTTTAGCATGTGCAGGGCTTATGATAAATTAACCGACTCTTCATTACACACCCACCTCATTTCAAATATGCTCCCATCCCCTCTGCCTCTGGTGTCTGCGCTGGTCTCCTCCTTCATGCTGTGAGCCGTTTTCATTTGCTGACTTATCACTCCCAGTCCAGTCTCTTTCCACTACTGTACAGATAGATGGCAGAGCTGGCCTTTGGGAATTATTTAACATCATTTATCTTGTCATATTTCCCATTTCCTCCTTGTGTATTTACCCCACATCACTTGGTTTTCTATTTCAAACTAGAGGAAAACATGACACTTTTATTTTTTAGCTCCTTCTCAAGAGGGCATTTTAACTGATTTTCCAGAGATTTGAGAATAATTTGAGACAGAGGAGATTCATCCTGAGCCACAAAGTAATCTAGTAGCTTGGTGTGGTGGGTTTTTTTTTTTTTTTATTATATTAGTAATGGGATGAAACAGAACTTTCAAAACATGGTTCTTAAAGAAATGTACACTAGCAATTAAAGATGAATAAAAATTTAGAGTATATGTGCACGTGTATTATTTTAATAAGGCATTTTATTCTAATTATTTTCCAACCATTACCTCATTTTTTTTTAGCTTTTATACAAAAACCACTAGAGACTGTCATACCAACTTTGACGCCTCCTAGGACAATTGTTCATCTTATGAAAATAGATGCAAAATCATTTTCACTGGCTTGTTCCCTCATTAAAGTGCCACATTGTGGATGGGGATGTCGCCCCGATTTCACAGAGAACCGTGGCTTCTACATCATGCAGGGACTCATGAATCCATCCTTCTCCCATCGAGCTTTTTTCAGGGATAAGTGACAGTTGCTGCCTCCCTCCGCCAGCCTGCACATGGGTGTCGCACACCTTTCTGGGGCACTAGGACAATTCTTTGTGAGAGAAGACTGACAATTCATTCTCATCCGGAGACTTCTCACTGGCAGTTCCCTCGGCCCTGCCATGCACATAGCTCATTCCTTTTTCATCTAAGGATTTATTCTAAATTCAACTTCTCTGGGGTACGGACTGACAAACCTCGGAAGAGGTGGACATAAGGGGAGGGAAGAGATAAACCACAGAACTTATATGCATGGATGCGTAAACAAGGACATAGACAGCAATGCTGGGCGGGGGTGGGGGGGGGATTGGGAGGAGGGTGTCAATGGGGGAAAATGAGAAATATCTGTAACAAAAATAAATAAACATTTTTTAAAATTTTAACTTCTCAGAGACATTTCTCTTACTAAGCTTTAAAATTGCTAACCTCTGTTTCCCACCCTTCATGCTGTTTTTTTTTAGACTTATCATCTGTGTCACTTCAGGTCTTTCTAGAAGCAGACATCAAGACAGAGTTAGAAGCACAAAAAGTTACTTGCAAGGATTGCCTGTGAAAGATAAAGAAGAGAGGGAGCTGCAGGTGCATCGCATGCATGTCTGACACATGTGGAAGGAGAGGAAGAAAGGGAAGAGACAGACTAAGAGCTTCAGGCTAATGTGAAACTTGGAGCAGTTTCCCATCAGCCCAACTAAGACCTACAGAGCAAAGATGGCCTGCTGGAGGAGGAGCACTGTGATGGGCAGAAATGGGTATGTCCCACTCTCAAGGACTGCTCAGTCATTGGCTAGAGCTGCCCATACGTGGTCCCAGAGCTAAGGCAGACCTCAAGGGCACTGTTCCTGGAAGCTGTACTCTGACAGCCATATATATACACATATATATGGGAGATACAAAGGGTACAAATTCAAGGCTGCCACATGTTCTAAGTGTACAGTATGCATTTATTAAATTTTTGTCTGTTTTTCCCACTAGCACTTAGTGGGCACTCAAAAATATCTATTAAATAAATAAGTGAATGAATGAATAAAATGAGTCCAAAAGATAGTCATTTTTTAATTCATTAGTAAAATAGGGTTCACCATATAAGGATGCAATGCATCGTGATTAATTTAACCTTTGGTTATTTTTATAAATAAAGTAAACATTGAAGGAATGACCACAAATAAGATCAATAGATTTAGAGTTTCCCAAAGACAAGTGTGCAACCATCATTTCTGCATTTCCACTGTCTTGCACATTGCTTGAGACAAACTCAGTACAGTTTGACAAATGTGAAAACTCATAAAAGATATTTCAATATTGTAATAAAAAGATTTCCTCCTTTTGAAAGATGCAAGTAACAGAGATAACTTTGGAGGCTTCTTCTCCTGTTATTTTCCTTTTTCTGTGTAGTGCCATAATAGCTCACAGCTTCAGGTATGCAGTGCATGAAATGTGAAAGTCATCTCTCCAAAAGAGATGTAAAACTACCCCAGGAAGCTAAACCACATCTTATCTACACACGGAACTGAGGAGCAAAAGAACGGCTTCCTTCTTAGAGAAAAATGAAATCTCTGGGGGATAAGGTGCTTAAATAGACAAAACTGATGAAGTGGATTAAATAATACTGCCTGTGGATTACATGGCAAAGAAAGATTGCTGCTGGGATTCAAGGTCTCGTACCTTTGGGCCGGCTCTGTTCAATTACACTGGGCTTCTTGAGAAGTGAAATGCTATCAATAAGAAGCCTATGGGGAAGTTTAATGGTGACAATGCCCCCAAAATTCACTGAAAAATCATGCGCCAAGCTTAACAAATAAGGTAAGGATTAAGAGTGAACCTGAAAACCGATTGTTGTATTTATAGGCTATACAGAGGACTGTGTGTGGGGACAGACACACAGAACACGGATGCTGACCAGCATTCAAGACTCTTGAACTCCGGGTTCTGGGACTAACAGGGAATTGATCACCATAAGAAAGGAATAAACTAATCACTTCTAAAGTGCACTGTATGGAGTACTATGCAGCTGTAAGAAAGAAAGATCTCTTATCCTTTGAGACGACATGGAGGCACCTCGAGAGTATTATCCTAAGCGAAACAAGCCAAGCAGAGAAAGACAAATATCACATGATCTCACTTATTTGTGGAATATAATGAACATAACAGTCTGAGGAACAGGGTAGACCCAGAGATGTGGAAGTAGGGTATAGACTGACACCCCTCAGAGGAGGGGAGGGGGAGGAGATAAACCATAGAACTTATGTGCATGTATGCATAGCTGATGGACATGGACAACAGGGCTGGGGACGGGGCGGGGGGATGGGGAGGAGGGTGTCAATGGGGAAAAAAGGAGAAACATCTGTAACAAAAATAAATTAATAAAAATAAATAAATAATAAGCACACACAAAAAATAAATAAAGTGCATTGTATTTCTGCTTTTATGTTGAATAATGAAGAAACTGGTAATTGAAGTGAATAAATGTATTAACATGTTCCAGTCTCCTGTAAATTGTTCTTTTTTTCTCTTTTTTATTGATTTTATGGAGAGAGAAAGGGAGAGGGAGAGAGAGATGAAAACATCGATGAGAGAGAACATCAATTGGCCGCCTCCTGCATGCCCCCCACTGGGGATCAGGCCCACAACCTGTGCATGTGTCCTGCCTGGGAATCAAATCGGCAACCTCGTGTTGCATGGGTCAACGCTCAGCCACTGAGCCACACCAGCCAGACATGTAAATGGTTCTTTATACACTTAACCAACCCTTAATTTGTAGGTGGGTAAGGATTCTCCAGAGAAACAGAACCAATAAGAGATACAGGTATAGGTATAGATGATAGAGATAGAGATAGATAAAGAGTTATAGATAGGTGTGACAATAGATATATAAATGTATTATAAGAACAGGCTCACATGATTATTGAGGTTGAGAAGTTGCACAATCTGCAAGCAAGAACCAAGAAAGCTGATGGTGTCGTTTCAGTCCAAACCCAATGACCTGAAAACCAGGGAAGTCAATGGTGTAGATCTCAGTCCAAATCTGAAGCCAGGGACCCAGTAGCACAAATATCAAGGGCAGGAGAAGATAGATGTCTCAGATCAAACAAAGAGCACATTCTCCCTTCCTCTGCCTTTTTGTTCTACTCAGGCCCTCAACAGATTGGATGATGCCCACCCACATGGGTTAGGGGAATCTTTACTTCGACTACAAATTCACTTCCTAATCTCTGAATGGACATCCAGAAATAATGTCTTCCCAGCTCCTTAGGCATCTCTTAGCCCAGCAAAGTAGACATAAACTAACCATCATAACCTATAAAAGGTCGTTTTCTTGATGACCCAAATGTTCTAAGACATAGGTTTTGTAATGAAATATTGAATTTTTTTCCATTCGTTTGATTATATTAATTATTTAAATCCACATTTTAAAAATTCAATTTTTAAAACATTTAAAAATACTTGTGTATTCTTTTAAAATGAAATTATAGAACTTTACAGACTAGATTTTGCTATCCAGATCCTTAGCTATTTCTTTAAAATAAAGCATGCATATAAAGTTTTCCCTCAAACCTGAAAATAAAACAAAGTATTTTTAATTCAGATTATCTGCATTCCATAATGACTTTAGTCATGCAGGAAAGCCTAAAATTAGAAAACTTCTTTCCTCATTAAATGAAGTTTTTCTCAAGGCACATTTAATATACTATTTAAAGGATACAACTTCAATTTTTAGCTTTGTCTACCATGAATAATAGTACCAGTTCCATCTCTGCCTCAGGCATATTGTGAATTTGAAGTCTTTGCAATTTCTCATTCTCTTTAAGTTAAAAATGGACTTGAAATGTCATAAAAATTTCAACCCTCAATAGAAACTGTCTATGTAAGATTCATCCAGAGATTTCTCACAAATGATCTTTATAAGTCTGTGATTTAAAATAGCGAACTTTAAAAGAATAAAAAGTAATATTTAAATTAACAGAATCAGAGAAATATCTCTTTCTTTTTACCTATGTTGTGGGGGCAGCAATAGAAAAGGGGCACACAGCTTTTCAACAACATTGAGAGTGATTCTACAGACTGCTTTTAATGCTAGTGGTTGGTAACCCCTACCACTGGCCCCTCTTTATGGTAAGTGAGTGCTCTCCACCTATGTGGGTCTAGGGACATTGAGATACCAAGAAATATATTTTAGTAATTTAATACATAACACAATCTATTTGTTTTCCAGTAACTCTCTCCTGTCCAATATTAGTTTGCTATATAACCCTAGGTCCTGACATTTGTGGTCTTACACCTGACCCCTCACTTGGAATTCACAGCACGGAGGTGGAATTTTTTAATGTATTTTCAGTACCTGTACCAGTACTTATTATATTCTCAGTCACTGTTGGAATAAAAGAATGACTTCCTCCAGAAACAAAGGGGCTTAGCTAAATTTTCCCTTAGTCAATCTCCTTTTAACCTCGAGCTCATCTTCTGCATCCTGATTAATGGTCTCAGACATCTGCTTGAAAATATTAAAATGCATTAATAAGCTCAGCCTTCCAATGTCACTTTGAGAAATTATGGAGAAATAGATTTCTATACAATCACAGCTGTCCAGAAATGGAAATTATGCCTCCCAATGAGCTACGTGTTACTAGACATCTTCAAGTAGGATTTAATAATCAAAAAGTTGACTGTACCTTAGAACTAAGTGTCTCCATAAGACAATAAAAACATCACTTATTGTCAATAGACATCTCAATTGGATTAAGAACTAACTTAGTGCATTATATGGAAGGCAGCCTCAAAAAATGATCTTCGATGATTCCTGCTTCCTGGTTTTCATGCCTTTCCTTACGTAACGTGGGAGAACCTAATGATCTTCTTCCAAAGAACAGGATATGACAAAAGTGATGTCCCTCTTGCTTGCTCACTCTGAGGGAAGCCACGTCCCATGTTGTGAGCTGCCTTAAGGAGAGCCCTACCTGTCAGGGAACTAAGGGTGGCCCCTGGCTAAGAGTAAACAAGGAACTGAGGTCATCTGTCCAATAGCCTGTGAGTAACTAAATGCTGCCAACAAACAAATGAGTGAACTTAGAAGCACATCCAGCTGCCCCAATCCCCTCCCACTCGTGGAGCCTTCAGAGGGGACCACACCTACACCGTGCACTTTGAGAACAACCCCATGAGAGACTTGAGTGAGAGGTGCCCAGCTAAGCTACACCCAGCTTTCTGACCCACAGAAAATGTGAGACAACAAATATTATTTTAAGCTGCAGTATTTGGGGGTAATTCGCTATGCAGCAACAAAAACTAATAAACATTTATACATAAATATAACAATAAATTGCAATCTATCCATTTTGCTTAGAGAATAAAGCTTATACATTTCTTTTCTAATTTTTTAAGATTTGTATTTTTAATACATGCTAAAACCAAAAGGATTTCATATTTGATTTTTAGTCTACCAGAAACTTGCTATAAACAGAACACAAGATTAAATGAATACTTTGAATAATACATTGTTTAATTATCAAGGAATTAGTGATATTAATTCCTTAAAAGCATCTAGTGTTCTATAGTCTCCAAAGATTTTTAAATGTACTATTTCTCTAATCTTTTAATGGTTCTGTAATGTAGATATTATATTAAGTTTATTTACAGGCGAGAACAAAACTCAAAGTTTATAATCTCATGCTTACACAATTCACACACTTTGTTTACTTGGAAAGCTCTGCACCCTCCTTTTCTCCAACAAACTCTTTCTCGTGATTGAAAACCCCAGTTTTCCTTTCTCTTCCTCTTGATTTGTCCCCTAACGCTCACAGAATTAATTTCTCCCATCATCTGCATAGACATTTTTCTGCTAGAGTTTTTACAGTACCGTAATTGCTTTTCCATGGTGGAATCATTCTCATTGACTGTAAATTTCTATTAAGTAAGAGTGGTGTTTTTTTTTCAGTTCCTTAACACCTATTATAATATCTGATATAGAGCAGGTGCTTAGTAAATGGTTTTTACATTATTGAAAAATGTATTAAATTATGCATTCTCAATGGAAGTGTTATCATTGCCAAAGGGGCAAAAACTGGCTTTTAGGGAGAGGACTGAAAAAAAAATCTTAAATATACAGTTATGAATTTACTATAGTACACAAGCAGATAAACAGTATATCTATGAAATTAAATTTCAACAGGGATGGGCTAGTTAGAAAAAAGTGTTTAAAAAGTCTTCTTGGAAGGGCAATAACGAAAAAAGGTTGAAAAACACTGTATTGAATGAATTGTGTGGAGTTCCAGAAGCAGGACTTGGAGGCAGATTTTTTTATTGAGTTCAACGTTATTTTTTTATGCCACAAAAAAACAGAAAGTTTACCAATATAACTTCTCTGGAAACTAAGATAATACATAAGCTATATTTGTATGAAGGTATTTCTGTGTATTTTATTTTATTTCACTATTTAAAACCACTCAAAATTTACTAACCATTTTGTACATTGCGAACTCACACAAACATATACACATATGTACACACACGAAACATATGTACACATGTGCACACCTATACACATATACTTGTGCATGCATACACACATACATATGCACTCACCTATACAGATATACATGTGTACACACATATAAACAAACACACATACACATATACACATGCACACACATACACATATGCACAGAGTGCATATTTGCATACACATATGCACATATGCACACCTTATCTAGATTAACCCAAATGACATGGCAAATCCATTTTACATGATCATCAAGCACATATAACGTTTATCTTTATTTTTATATAATTATTCACACCTTTAAACACAATCATATAGGCCAGGGTTTGTAGATACCTTTTTTTTATTCTGTAGGGAGTTGACAGTGGTAATTATTTGATTTGCTCCAGCAAAGCTAGCCTCTGCCAAGTATTTCCAGCCCATTAACAATCACCCACAGTTCACAGTGCAAACGGATCTCCCACTGTCAAGGCGGATTAAGGCTTTCCTTAGCCTTTTTGAATCACTCCATGACTAAAAATCAATTGGTAGAACTGCACTACAGCTGCCTGTCATCCATCTGAATCAGCTTCATCGTGACCATTTGTCAAAAATAGTGCCAAATACCTTAGAAAATTTGTCAAAATAATGGTAACGGCTGCTCAACATTCAGTGTACAAGAGATTTGTGCAGAGGTCCCTGTCATAAAAAATCAACACCTCAGAATATCTATTGTGAGTTATTACATGGGGAAGGCAGAACTGAGTATTTGCTATCTGATTCTAAAACTCCCTGTGATCTGAGTGAAACAATGAGGGAGAACACTTAGATCCAATTTGTAGGCGGTGGAGGCCCAGCCTACTTCCACAAAGGCACAGAGAAAACACATGTTTATGAAAATTATGTTAAATGATTCCTTCTAAGTCCACAACAGATTTTTAAAAAACTAATCATATCAAGGTTCAAAAAAACTAACCATATCTAAGTAGTGTCAAACATCCAGTGAAGCTGTACACTATATTGTATTGTTAACGATTGATAACATTCGGCAAAAGAATTGTTTTCATTAAATCTATGTGTTAAAAGTTTACCCTTTCCTTTGATATAACATCTTCTGGCTAATAAGCTCAGAAATCAGTAACATCTCATTTTAATATTCTAATCTGTTTTTGTCCAGTAACTTAAAAGAAGTGTAGGGATTTAAAGAAAAAAATGAAAATCAGTACTTTAAACATTTTAGGAGGGCAAGGAGAGACCCAAGAAAGAGGCAGACCACTCCAGATTTGCAGGTAGGTAGGTAGATGATAGATAGATTGATAGAAAGATAGATGATAGATATAGATAGATAGATAGATAGATAGATAGATAGATAGATAGATAGATAAGATAGATGATGAATTAGATTTCTGTTCCCCTGTTCCCAAGGCTGTAATTCAAGCTGGCCCACATGTCAAGCTTCACATCAATCTCGGGATATTATTTTTTCAAAACTATCTTTCTTTATCCTAGGAGCCCTGTTCACACAGATGATCAAAAGGCAGGCCCTGTGTTTAAGGAGTTCTTAGTCTAGAAAAGAAATTATTACACTACCACAAACCAAAGGTGACAGAGAAAAAAAAAAACAAAAAACCCAAAACCAAAAAACAGAAAAGTCGTGGTGAGAAAAAAAATCAGGCCTCTATAATATTACTATTATAAAATATCGTTTATTATGCATTTAAATCTCTATATCTGAAATGTCTAGGCTGACTGAGGAGGCGGGGGTTCTTTCTCAGCCTTTTGGTCAAGCTAAGGCAGTAGACCGAGGTGGTGAGGGTGTGTACAGACAGGACAGGAGCCTGGGGAGTCAACCCCATGCAACATATTGCACAGAACCAGGGATTTAGGCCAAACAAACTCTCATTTCTGGCACTTAAGAATTTTGTAGGTTCGGGAAAGTTCATTACAGTTCAGTAACCACATACTGATGCTGACTTAAATCTTATTCCCAACTTGAAACACATACAGCCTCTTATAAACTAAACATCATTTTATCTAGCAAAAGTCTGTTGTCTTTTCATTAAAACTAATATTTTTCAGTGTTTCCTAGATGCCAGGCATTGTTTTATTTTAGTACTTCATAAGCATTTTCTCATTTAAAACTCGGAAAATCTATGTCTAATTTCCACTTCACTCTTGAGAAAATTGATCCACTGAAAGGTGAGGCAAAATGCCCAAGGTCCCAGAGCTGATCGCTGGTGAATTTGAAATTCAAATCCAGATGGCCAGACTGAAGAGTCTGCACTTGAAACCAACTCATTAAGGTACTCTAATACTTCCCAATTTTGTTAATGCCTTTTACTCTATATTAGATCCAATATTTGCTCCAGAAGTGACATTGGAAAGTCTGAGCCACTTTTAAGCGTGGCTAGTTCTAAATAAATGCTTTTCAAAGCCAATAATCTGAGCTCATTTTTCCTGTTTACACCAGTGAAACAATTCAGTTTTATTAGATGGCTCAGCAAATGTACGTCCAATAGTAGTAAAGAAAGAATTCCCTCCCCAAATTGCCAGCTGATTTAATGGCATTTTTAAGTGTGTGTGGATCTCTGATTTTACTTAGCTTTTAATACTGCATCAGGAGGAATGATGCTCAAACCCCTTCAAAGGACTTTTTGTAATACTCCAGATGTGTGGATAAGCAGATCTCACCATTTCTAATTTTTCTTGTTACTACCATCCACTACTTTCTTCCTAAAATATTTTATGAAAGAAGAGTTTTATTTTTAAAAAGTTATTTTATTTTTATGATATTTAGGCTATCCATATAATCTGATTTGTTTCACATAGAAACTCTTATACATTATGATCAATACTATTGATAATGTAACCAAAGTTATAATATTATTTTATGCTAGGGCAGTTTAATTTATAATATTTGTTCATATTTTCCCTTGAGTTTTACTTTTTACTGGTTCTAAGGCTTAGTGTAACACTGTCTTAATGCCCATCAACAAGAAAAATTAATAAATTGTGTTATTTCATACAACAGAACACCAATTGGCTCAAGAAAATGGACAAGTTTCAGAAACATTTAATGAAATGCTTTCATTTACTGAAAGAATACACACACACACACACACACACTATGATCACATTTCATAAGACTTCCAAGAATATGAAGATAGAAGTCAGAAATAGTACTTCTGTGTGTAGAGAATATTGGAATATTGATTGGAAGAACAAAGATATTTTTTTTCAAGTGATAAAATATTCCCCAAGTTACTTTTGGTGATGGTTACATAGATGTATGCAATTGTCAAAGTTAATAAACTGAAACTTTAAAATTGATGGGTTTTTAAAATTTATTTATGCTTTATACTGCAATAAAAAAATAATTAAAATGTAGCCCAGCCAGTGTGGCTCAGTGGTTGAGCGTCAACCCATGTACCAAGAGGTCACCAGTTGGATTCCCTGTCAGGGCACATGCCCAAGTTGTGGGCCCCATCCCTAGAGGGGGCCATGCAGGAGGCGATCAATCAATGTTCTCTCTCATTGATGTTTCTCTCTCTCTCTCCCTCTCCCTTCCTCTCTCTCTAAAATCAATAAAGAAAAAATATATTTTTAAATGTAGATCTACAAAATGTATAATGATAATATCCAGCTATTTGTATCAGTTACATCAGTTTCTCAACCTTGGCACTGTTGCCATTTTGGACTGTGTAAGTCTTTGCTGGAGAGTAGGGGAAGGACTATCCTGTGAATTACAGGATGTTTAGAAGCACCCCTGGCTTCTCCCCTCTAGATGTCAGTAGCATTCCCCAGCTGTGCCCTCCAAAAATTCCTTCAGCCATTGCCAAATATCTCTTAGTGGAAATGGGGGGACCAATCTAGTTGAGAACGACTAATATATATATATAATACACACACACACACACACACACACACACACACACACACACACACACATGCAAGAAATAGTATCTGAAAAAATTTTTACCAAAATGAGTATGGTGGTTACCTTTGGGTAGTGGAAATGCTGATCATTTTCCTCCTTTGTAAATGGATATACATATATTATCATTATGCCTGAATGGGTTTATAATATATATGCTTTTTCAGACTTATTTTCTATTTATTTTTTATTGAGGTAAAAAGCGCAAGTAGTAAAAATTCACAAATTTTTTGAATTTTTTTTTATTAATTTATTTTTGTTACAGATGTTTCTCCTTTTTTCCCCATTGACACCCTCCTCCCCATCCCCCCACTCCGTCCCCAGCTTTGTTGTCCATGTCCATCAGTTGTGCATACATGCGTATAAATTCTGTGGTTTATCTCTTCCCTCCTCCCCACCCCCTCTTCTAAGGGTTGTCAGTTCGTACCCTACTTCCACATCTCTGGGTCTACTCTATTCCTCACTGTTATGTTTATTATATTCCACAAATAAGTGAGATCATGTGATATTTGTCTTTCTCTGCTTGGCTTGTTTCGCTTAGGATAATACTCTCGAGGTCCCTCCATGTCGTCTCAAAGGATAAGAGATCTTTCTTTCTTAGAGCTGCATAGTACTCCATTGTGTATATGTACCACTGTTTTTTTATCCATTCGTCCACTGATGGACACTTGGGCTGTTTCCAGATCTTAGCTATTGTAAATAGTGGTGCTATGAACATGGGGGCACATGTATTCTTTCTGATTGGTGTTTCAGGCTTCTTAGGGTATATTCCTAGAAGTAGGATCACTGGGTCAGATGGCAATTCAATTTTTAATTTTTGAGGTAACACCATAGTGTTTTCCACAGTGGCTGCACCAGTCTGATTAATGTTAATAATACACACATACACATAATCAGCATGTATCATTTTATCCAAAGCTAAACGTCTTCAGAACCACCCTATCTTTTACGGGAAGGGTCAAGCTCAGTCCACTTCTCCATTACTCTTTTGTCTCCACCTGACTGCTGCCCACTTCTCCCTGGACGAAGATGACTGTGACCGGCACTGGCTGGCTGAGGGCAGGATCTGTAGGACTGAAGTGAAGCCGAAGCTGGCAGCCCTCACGCAGAGAACAAGGCCAGGGACAGTGCAGCTCCGACGCAGATCTGGAGACGGAGAGAAGACTGGGTGCATCTCAAAGCGAGAGGACTCAGAAGTGGGTTACAAAGTTGGGATTTGGGGTGGTAGGCTAGGAGATGAGAACAATTTAGTAATAAACAGAGCGGAGAGAGGGACGAATTGCTTACAACTATTGTTAACTGTGAAGTGTGTTCTTTTAAGAGGTAGCTGACTACTTAGAAAATGAATGATTGCTAACCAACAGAAAAGACCTGTTGGAAGAAGGTGTGCCCCTGACGTGAGCCAGGCCCTCTGTCACCAAGCAGCACTACTCGGAGCTTTGGCTTTGCTCAGGGTCCTCCGAAATTCCACTGTGTGTGTGTCCAGCCAGCTTCCACCCTTTTATGTTCATTTTACATTTCGTGCTCTGAGTTCATGCCTCAGCCATCAGGACAGACATGGACTTTCAGATTCATGGTGCTCTGTTCCTTGCAAAATGCCTGTCCCTCCTCTGGCCCTTTTCCCCTCCGGTCCTTTGAAATATCATTCCATTGATCCAACTTAATCCTCTGGAACCCACCTATATCAAACTGAATGAAAATGCAGCATATGACGGAGACAATGTACCACGAAGATCATCCATACATAATTTAGTAAATATTAACTGAATAAACATATCTCAAGGAAATGTGGTCAATAACCAGTCTGTAAAAGGACCACAGTCAAGACTGTTGATTTTGAGTATTTTATTTTTGATGTAATACAAGTTCTTAGAAAGTGAACGGTAAATTGGAATATCGTAATTTCTCCAGACAGTACTGCAATCAGTTGGATATAAAACAAACACAATGAAATTTTATTTATTGTAATTATCTATAAGGCAAGTTTATATAAATGGTACTAAAAAATGTAACCTTATGTTTCTTATCTTAACTGACCCAAATAAACACATGGAATTATAAAATGAATCTCTAATTCTCTCTTCATTTCCAGTGATCAACATGAACAAGTTTTAATTGGGCAATTTCTCATTTGCAGATGTTTCAAATGTTTACTTCATTAACTCAAATGGTTTTATCTAGCCAACATAATTTATAAAAGTGTTATTTTTAACAGCAGATAGGAACTTGATAATAGTTTAGTATAGTGATCCCAAAATTAATTTAAAGAGTCAATCTAAAAAGACATTTAAATTTACTCTATTTTTCAATAAATGCAAACTTCTTAAGAACTGATTCAAAAATAATGTTGTTAAACTGGTGAATGCCTGTATTTTCTTACTCCAATTTCAAAACAATCATTTATCTTTTCTCTTTACTATCAAAATCAAAACTATATTCTTTACTTACTGAATACTTTATCATCAAAATTGCATGCAAAAAACTATCAGGGGTTTACAGTAAAGTAAGGATATGATTCTGCACTAAGGCATTATTTGGGATCTTAAAAAAAATAAGCCTTTTACATCTCACAAGAAATTTAGAATTAGAAATATGTATGGAAATCTTTTTTTTCCCAAAAAGCGAGAAATCAGTTATAAAGTGGATGAATATAAATGCTAATTCAAATATGAAGCTTTTGCTTTTTAAAATCTCACTGACTACTGAGTATTTAGGAAAGATAATTTAATATTTCTTGACAGATTACTTAATATTTCTTGAAAGATGATTTAATATTTCTTGAAATATGTGCTTTAAAATTGACTAGTTCATAATGTGTGTATTCACTCTTTATCATATTAAAGCAAAGTAAATCTCTTTGCCCTTCAAAATAATTTTTTGCTCCCTTAAATCCCAATTATATGTAATGATTGTTGTTTGGATAACATTTTTTTTTCTATGACAATACATGACACACTAAAACTCAAATGTTATCATTTATCCTGGTCAAACATTTAACTCTAAACTCTATGTATTTCTGCACTCTGAAATTCCTTAATATAACTAATATTACTAATATTTATTTCATAAAATTCAAAAGAAAATCTAATTACTGCCAAAAAAGTGATTTCCAAAATCATTTACAGCCAAGAAGATATGATCACAGAGAACCGAAAGGTCAAATCACTTGATCTTCTCAATAGTTATATACTTTTGAGAGGAAAAAAGTATTCCATTTAAGAACAATAATCACATTTGGGTGTTTCTTTATATTTCTAATACAAATTAGTATTTAGGTTGTTAAAAACATAACAGCTGTAATTCTTTCATACATTATCTTTTTATGCAAAACTAAATGTCATAATAAGGTCTTTAGATTTCCACTACTCATTGAAAAGGATTATATACTGCAAATCTGTATTTTGTCTGAAAACTTTTTTAAAGCTTTCCAAGTGTGATATTTTGGTTTAAAAATTTACTCACAATATATTTAAGAATTATATTATCAAAAACATATTGCATTTCTTTAAAATATAAACAGAGCTTTGAAAATGTTCCCTGTTTGACAAAGATGAAGTGAATGACACAAGGGAGCCCTTATGTCTGTAAAAATTATAAAATCACAGTTTTCTGAGATTAAAAAAAATGGACCTGCACAAGATATGATGTCTGAGATTTGCTTCAAAATAATCCAGAAATGGGAGAATGAGGGGGTGGGTGTTAATACATGAAGCAAGGCTAGCCATGAGTAGATACTTTTTAATGTCAGGTATTGAAAGCATGCAGAGGGTGGGGCAGGGGGAGATAAGGGGCAGAAAGGGACGGTCATGATATTATTTTGTCTGCTTTCATATATGTTTGGAACTTAAATTTTAAAAATGAATACAAGTTATATGCAATTCGTGATCTTGTGTTATGTTTAAATTTTAAATAATATACATATATATTTTAACAGCAAATTTATCTAAATATGTATTACGTAGCCCAAGTAGTCCTCATTTTTCTTCAGTGAGCAGAGGAGATGTCTTTTAGAGACAGTTTCTCTATTCACAAGTGTGCCTTTCTTAGCTGTTGAGAACTGTTTTCTTCCCAAGGGAACCAGATCTGCCTAAGGAAATGTTTCAATAAAGCATTTGCTTCAAAATTATCTCTTCTACAATATCAAATAGAGCATTCTTGTCTAAACTTGTAATTAGTAGATAATCAACATGTTCAGCCTCCATGTGTCTCTCTGTATGACTGGTGAACTGCCTCGGACCTCATTCAAATAAGTAGATAGATGGCAAACAAGAGTCTTGAACCCATCTGGTCAAAATGAGAATTCCATGGAGAAGTGAGCTTTCACTCATGTGCATAGTCTACCAAAAACAAAAATAAAAAATAGGAATGCTATGGGTTGACCTAGTCATATAACAAGAGCTGTAAGAGCTAACATTTATGGAAGGCTCACCACAACCCAGATCTACTTTATATCAATGTCTTTTTAAATTATCTGAGTAGCCTCAGTATTATTAGAATTCCTACATTGCAGAGCAGGAAAGGAAACTCAGAGAAGTACCCCAGGGTTCACTGTGAGAAGTGAATCTAGAAATCAAACTTAGATCCCTGTATCCTAAGTCCACACTCTGAAACACTGTCAATTGCCAATTATTGATGATTAACATGTCACATTTTAAAGGGAATAAATTGTTAGACTCTGTATACTTTTTTGTCAAGATAAATAATACATAAGGGAAGAGCATAGGATGGCATTACTGTAAATACATTATATATATAAATATTATTCATGTTTACTGAGCACCTCTTTCATATGTTTCCATTTATTCATTCACTAGATAAATGTTTCAGGCTCTTTTGTGTAAGCTAGTGGGTAAAAAGGTGTATATGTCATGGTTATCCAGTAAATTTCTTACTTGCAAGACCTGAAAAATTAGTGCTCATGTCACTGATTTCAAAACAAAGTTCGATATAACCTCTGTCTTAGAACTAGTTTTATCATTGCTTTGCCTGAAATCATTGCTCTTGTTTTCATAATAATGAAGTAATGAGACACTGACTCCATTTTCTCATATATGATGACTGAATAGTAAATTGATCACCAAAAAGTAGACATAATTTGGTTGTTGGATGATTTTGAAAAATACAAATAACATGTTGAAAGGCATTATTTATAATGATTTTAAGTACACATTTTGTGTTTCCCTCTGCCCCTTTAAAATCTATTCACCCCTAGGGTAGAAGCTTGACGCGACCCATGCCTTACTGTTCATTCAATCTAAAGAGTCAAAAAAACATTCTCAATTCAGTGATGTCCAGCCCAAAATGGTAATTGAAAATCTGATCTTGATTTAGTGTTTTTTCTCCTTACCAATTTCAGGCCTGCTACATGCTGGAAACCTCAGTATGTTTTCTCCCTGTTTATCTTTATTATATTTTTTCTACTCCCCAACCCCATTCTAAGCTTGCTAGTAGTTTTATGCTTCCTCATACAACCCAACAACCTCACTCCTAAGTGTTCATCCAAGTGAATTAAAAACTGATGTTCATATAAATTTTACACACAAATGTTTATAGCAATGCTATTCATAATCACTAAAAACTAGATACAACCTAGATGTCTTTCAACAGGTGAACAGATAAACACAATTTGGTACATTCTTACAACGTAATACTATTCAAAAATAAAAAGATTCACACAAAAATATGGATGAATTTTAATGTGCTTTGCTAAGTAAAATAAGCCAGATGAAAAAATGCGTACATTGAGTATGACTCTATTTATGTGACATTCCAGAAAATGCAAAACTGTATGAACAGAAGAGAGATTGGTGGTTGCCAGGGGTTGGAGATTGTGGGAAAGGGACCCCTTAGAGCTTTCTTAAGGTGATGGAACAGTTCCCCATGGTGCTGGGATGGTGGATACGTGACTCTATGAAACCTGCAGAGCTATATATCACAAACAGTGAATTTCACTGTGCACAAATTTTTTAAATATAGCCAATCAGGATGTTCAGGGAACACTAGAGAGAATGCAGACTGTGATAGATGAATATAACTAGTTGCATCACATAACCTCACTGAAGGGGTAAAGAGTAACATTTCCTAAGTTGCTTTTAAAAAAAGATTTTTACTTGATACTGTAAGTCTGAAAACAAACATTGTGAACAAACATTGTACTCACTATTATTTCTTACACATTAAAAATTCTGAAACAACTTAATATTGTTGATAAATGAGAGCTATTTTTCTCACTGTAGGATGAAGAAGTTGCAAATAAAAAAAATGAAGGGCTAGAAGAAAATAGTGAAGCTTGATTGAAGTTGTATGTATTAATATGAATTCATGTTTATTTTAATAAACAGATGGATATGTGTAGGCCTATACATGGGTTAGCAAACATATAACGTTTCTTAGTTTTATCCACTGAAAGGATCTAGAAGCAGTGACACTCCAGTAGCAAAGAGCGCACCTAGAGCCAGGTAGTGGTCTTTAAATGCCATCCGTCACCAAAAGGAACCTGCGCTCTGTGGGGAATTGTTGATTAGCTCTGGAGCAGGAGAAAGACAAGATGCCCTTGGAGAATTTGTAGTCTCAGGAACTGAGGAAGTGCTCAAAACACAAATGGACAACGCAAGTCAAAGGGACACAGGGGCGCTCCTAGAAGAGCTACCAATGGCAAAAGCCGTAACAATGTGAGCAATAAAATAAATACTAAATTACTTCTCAAGGAATAAAATAAACATCCAAGATGCCACATTTATAAGAAATTGACTGATTGAAAAAATAAGCAAATGAAGAAGAAGCGACAATTCTTCCTTACAAAAATTTCCAATTCATAAATGTGGAAGGATTAAAGGAAATAGAAAAATCACCATTAAAATGCAATAATTGCATCAGGCAAGATCCACTGCTGAGTGCTATAATAAGTGGGAGAAACTTTAACAAAGAAGAGGATGTTTGTATAGCCTCAAAGTATCTCCCCAAAAATATTTCATCATAGTAATGGCTTTAACTATGTCCACAAATTCTCTGATATTTCTCCCTCAAGGAGTTAGAGTTTAATGCCCCTCCCAGCAGTGTAGCTTGACTGAGTTCCTGTCTTCTAATAAAAAGAGCAGGAGTAAGCTAATTTTACTGGAACACACGTTGGAACGTGCTTATGCATTCTGTCTCTCTATCTCTCTCTCTCTGCTTTCCTGCTACACAGCAGAGTTAAGCCATTTTGACAGATACGATAGGGCCCAGAAAGCCTAAAATATTTACAATTTGGTTCTTTTGCAGAAAAAGTTTGCAGACCTCTGAAACAGAGTATGGAAAGAAGAAAAGAACAACTTTGTAATGGATATTACTGGCAGAACCCACCTTACTCAAGGGTGCAAGGTTGGCAATGCTTCAGGATGATATTGTGAATGCACTGATATAATACAGAGAAGAGCACATACCACCTCTCTGCTATGTTTCCCAAAAATCTATAACCAGTAGTCATCCAAAGTGCCAAGGTCATGAAAGACAAAGCTATATGGAGAATCTCAGCAGCTGGAGGAAGTTAAGAAAAGCATAAATGCAATGGAATGGATTCTGGAACAGGATGGAAAAACTTGTAAACTCTGAATAAAAATAAAAATGATAATTTACTTTAAAATATTTTTTAATTAGTCAATATTGTACCAATATTAATTTCTTCAATTTGCTATTTTGTGTGATAGTAACATTGTGGGGAGCTGAGTCAAGGGTATTTGGAAACTCTATGTTTTATCGTGGCAACTCTTCTGTAAGTCTAAAATTATTTCAAAATGAAAAGTTTTCAAAGTAAGGCGCAGACTTTTCCATGCTCCCACAGCATGGCTGAGGGAGCACAAGCTTAAAACTAGTTAAAGACCAAGCAAAAAGTGTCTACATGGAATAACAGAATAATGATATAATGGGACAGAGACAACTTTCCGTTTTTTTAAATCATATATACAGAGATGCTACAATCTTCAAGTGCAGGTGCCCATATTGTGGCTATAAAAGGAAGCAAAATCAAAGGAAAAGAAAGGCAGAGGCAGATCAAATCTGCTAAAATTATTGGAACCAGGTGCACTCTCCTGGATTCTCAAGTTCACCAGCCAAAGAATTCACTCTTACTGTTTAGAAAAAGGGCAATAAGAGCCTCGTTATAACACCTTTCACAACGACAAGCTATCCAAGCGGGGTGACAAGACTTTCTCCATTTGTCATTGGCTGTCATCATTCAGCTATGATGAAAGATTACAGAAAATAGTTATTTGAGGACACAGATGCAAAAAGATCATAATACTAATAAAAAGCTTCATTGACTAGACCAGAGCTCAATGCTGGGTGGAGGATATAAGAGAGAGGAAACTCATCTGTGTGGACACAATTGTGGATAAAACCATGTGTATACCTAGCGTTATGACTCTGAATTTCGGTTGCTTTACCTGGAAAATAGATACAATAAACTTTCTCAGAGGGATGTTGTGAAGGTGCTAGATGAATTAACATATGTAAAAGCACTTGAGAAATTTTGAATAACTGTTGGTGTTATCAGACTATATACATAAGATTATTCCTGAGGTACTTGAGCCATGTGCTAGAGTTTTAAGACTTCAAAATGCCCACTCATCCATACAAAGAACAAATTCTAATGCTATTGGGAAAGACAGGCAGGAGCTGTGGACATACGAACCATGTCTTACTTATACAAGGGCAGGCAGGTTAGACTGAGAAATGCAGTAAGTTTATCTGCAGTCGTTCTTATGTGGTTCTATAAAAAGCTTTGCAAAGTGAAATTGACAGTGAACTGCATATACCTACTATGTAAATTTTTAGGAAGTTAGATATATATATATATATATGCATTCATGAAAATATACCACTACCAAGACAACGAACACATACCTCATCCTCCAAAATCTCCTCATGTCCTTTTATAATCTGTCCCTCCCCCCGACTCCCTGCTCCCTGATCCCATCCACAGGCAAACACAGATCCTTTTATGCTTTGACCCAAAACATGAGGTGCCATGGACATCTGGTTTTGCCTTTAAGTAAAACTTAGTCTTTCCTTGAGCTCAAGTTTCCTCCTCTGATTTTTTTAACATAAAACATGAGCCTACATTTATATAGGGAAGTGAAGTATGTGGTGCCCATTTCCTAGTACCTAATAAACACAGAAAGACTGTGGGGTTTCCAAGACTTAAGTGATATGTGTGCAACCTGGGTGGTAATTCAGCTTGTTCGTCTGGCAATTTGAGATAAATGCACCTGCCAACAGAATCCCAGATGTCACTCACCCTGTCATTCTATTTTTATTATCAGTACCATGACATCTTGGCATTTGTTTTCGCAGTCCGTGCTTCTTTCCACTTTTCTTATTTTTTGCAAGAAACTGTTATCCATTCATGAATCGTATAGCTTTTAATTTTTGATTCAATGCCTACCCTTCTGGTTGGAATAACTTCTAAATTCTGATAGAAAAATAAAATGAGCTTAGTAATAAGAAAAAATGAGGTTTAGACACAAAAGAAAATACATTTACACTGGTTTTCATCTTTTTTAAACAACCACAAAAAACATAACATCATGGTTTTAATTAGATGTTTTAATTCCTGTATTTCACAAAATATAGTGCAGTATCATTTTTCAATGATTCTATAAGCTATAACCTCATGTTGCTCCAATATGGAAAGTACTGAATCAGTACGTCTAGAGATGGAGCTTTTCCCCACCAAATCAAAGGTGTCAATAAATGTTTATTCTCATCCTCTCTATTACTAAATCTTTTAACAATGTACTGAAGTCAAGCTCTGAGGACAAATATTGTCCCATTCTTTTCTAAGTATGATTTTTAAACTTTTATATTTATAACTTTCATCTACTTAAAAATGTCTGTTATGGAAGCAGAAGGGTTTAAAAGCATGACCTTTGACATAATAAACTTGGGTTCAAATTTTACCTCCTCCACTTACTGGTTTTAGAACCTCAACTACAACCACATGCTTAACTTTTCTGAGCCTCAGTTTTCTCTTCTGTAGAATATGAAACCTTAGGCATAGAGTAGCTGTGAGGTTTCAGTGAGACAATGTATATGAACCAGTAACCAGTACCTGCCACATAATAAATGATCAGTAAATGTTAGCTCCACTATTCCGCAAATCACGACTACAGTTATAATTACTGGTTATAAGTTGGAGGGAGAAAAAAACCAAGATTTATATTTAGATGTAATAATGGGCACCTACCCAAACTAGAGACAAAAATACAGGCAATATTGTATTTATTCTTTCCATTTTAACACTGAAAATGTTATAGCAAAATAACCAGAAAATCGAAAACTCCCCATGTGTGAATTTTTTTTAAGTTTTAAAGGAGGTCTGCAAGTGTTTATCTCACTGGACTAATATAAGTGACTATATGAATACGTGTCTGAGTCGTGCGCCATTCTTAAGCATTCTGCAGAAGGAAACCTAGGTGCAAAGCCTGTTCAAGATAGTCTCTTGTGCTGTCTCTTTCCTGCTGGGAATGGGTCTTAATGAATGGGCACAAGAAAGTATCAGCTAATTATAAGTCTTCAGGATCTAGCTCCTTATTCATTGCCAGCCCATGCGTTATCTGAAAGTATCATTTTTATGCCACTTACGGTGCAGCAGCTGAATAAGTATTTCTGGCTTTCTAGGTAGGAAGCTCACAGATCACAGGGTACAGAACCTGCCCCGCTGGGGCTACAGTGAATTGAACTACAACATTCTATGTCAAGAATATAATACTGTACAGTGCATTCTTTAATTTTTCATTTTAAAGTAGGTGGTTACACTAGCTTAAAAATGTGTTACCTCATACTCAGAGGAGGAGACTTTATGGCATATTTGCTGTGCACACTCATGTAAATATAAAATAGTTGAATTCCAGCTCTCGAAAGGCTTTCCAATTAATATCTAACAGTGTGAGTCAAATCTTATTTAGGGCCAGTAAAATTAAACATACATTTATAGTTAAATAGATATCTGAGGTCTCAAAGAATCTGATTTGAAATTTCAAGAATCTTTCAAGTAGTTTCCTTAAAAGAATGTTTAAAAAAAAGTCCTAGCAGCAAGGTGTGCTTCCATGTAAAGGCTGATATATATGAAACTTAGTTTACAAAACCAGCATGGAAGATGGTTTTATAAATATTATTTTAAAATCTCAACACTTTCTTTTTCCCAATAATCTTATATGAACAAAGTACCTATAAATGAGAAGCCATATGTTAATTTAATCAATAAAATAAATAGTGATTCTTTTGTAGGTCTTATTTTAACAGTTATATGTTTACCTCAAAAGTCAGCTAGTGAATGATGACTTGCATAGAATTCAGTGGAAGTGCGCAGTGGTGTGAAGAATTCTAAAGAGAAGACAATCCAAAAATTAGTCTTGTTTTTTAGTGTATATTCCCACATGTATATTTGAAGAGGGGTGTGTAAATTTTCCAGATATTGACAATAGTTCAAATCAAATAGTGATTGGGAAAACCTAGGTTACAATGCCAGAAAACTGGAAAGCCTCCCCATCCTGCCTCTGCATTTCCTACAATAATCAACCTCTCTCATTTAGAAGCTGTTTTCAGTTTTGCTTCTATTTAAGAGATTTTTGTTGCTATTGAGTCTGATTTGGTAATTAGAGCTTCAGAATTTCTTGCTTTCTGGCAAAAGGTATACATTGCATGCTGTATTTAAGACTTCCTCAAAATGTACGAAGAGAGATAAACACAAAGTAAAACTACTTTATCTTCTACTTAATTATGTTTATGAGAACTTAAATTCTGGCAAAAGAAAACACAAGCAGCTACACATATCACAGAGTCAAAGAGAGTGAAAAATGGTCTTCATGAGGAAGATGACAAAACAAAGCCAGGCTCCTGTAGGGGCTGTTGTATCACAGAACTATTGTTTAGCATTTCTCTTGTGTCACTTAAATATCAACTGGTTGCCATGTGGTTCCTTAAAACTGACCACACCTGCTAAAGTTTATTTGCCAAAACTCAAAAGCTAAACCAATGAAAAACATGGTTAAAGAGCATTGGGGATGCCAAAATTTGAGTTGCAGTCTCAAGAGCCTTAATTTAGAATCTTCTCTTGCATGAAATTATCCCCTGGTCAATGTAATTAAAAGATTCTTTTTTTATTTTTTTTCATTCTGCTGGCCTACATTTAGAAAACATTTTAGATGTCTTTCATGTAAATTATAGAAAATGTATTCTTTGTTATCTAAAAGTTCCTTTAGCCCTGGCCTGTTTGTCTCGGCGGTTAGAGCATCGGCCCGCGGACCAGAAAGTCCCGGGTTCGGTTCCGCTAAGGGCCCGTATCTCGGTTGCAGTTTGTCCCCGGCCCTGGTTGGGGTCGTATGGGTGGCAACCACTCGATGTGTCTCTCTTACGTTGATGTTTCTCTCTCTCTCTCTTCCCCACTCTCTCCCGCCTGCTCTGTCTGAAGATAAATGCAAAGAAAAATGTCCTCGGGTGAGGATAAAAATAAATAAAATAAAATAAAAGTTCCTTTAATTAAAGTCCTACATTAAAGTGGTGTCTCAAGTGAAGAGAAGATAACTGTTACTAAAACAAGTGAACAAGAAAGAATCTTATATTGTTTTTTTATTTTTACTTAATCATCTTCTATCTAGTTATGTCATGCTGATTTAAATAGAACTAAAGTTCTTTTTGTTTTGTTTTTTTAACCTAGATGGATTTGACAGTAGAAGGAATTTGCTCACAGGCAAGAGACAAAGTACTATTTCTTCTCCTCGTAGTGAAAGGCCAGTCTCTAAACCATACGTCTAGAAGCCGTGTATGCATATTTATAAACACTTAGGCTAATGTTCAAAAACAGAGGTCAGTTTGTTTTCTAGCAGCTTTTCACTACAACTAAACTTTCACAGCATTCTGAGCAGAGAGGCAGAGAAAATGTGGGATTCTGTATTAATAATTAAACTCAAGGATATTGATAGCCATATATTAAGTACTTGCCATCAGTCAGATAAGATAGGTCGTGTACACAGCTAACACCAATGCATTTTGACTGTGAACAAAGCCAGAAAGGAGGTATGCTCTACATTGTGGGAGTTCACAGAAGTGAGGCAGTACTTCTCTACAGAAAGATCGAGGAAGTCCCGTGGGAACTGTGATGGTCAGTTGCATGTGTCAACATGATAGGTCACAGGGTGCCTAGATATTTGGTTAAACATTATTCTGCATGTATCTGTGAGGATGATTCTAGATGAGATTAACATTTAACTGGTAAACTGAGTAAAGTCTTGTAAATATGTCCTCCCCAATGTGGATGGGTCTTATCCAGTTTGTTGATTTAAAAAAAGCTGGGGTAGGTAGAATTTTTTGTCTCTACCTGATTGTCTGAGCTGAGATATTGATCTTCTCCTGGCTTTTGACTGTGACTCAGCTCAGATAGGAGCTATACCACTGACTCTCTCGTATCTCCACCTGGCCAACTGCATATCTTGGACTTCTCAGCCTCCATAATTGCATGAACCAATTCCTTATAATAAATCTCTTCATATACATATATAGGTGAGTTTCTGCTAAGAATAGAAATGGCAGGTATCTTGAGATCAAGAACATTCTAGGAAAAAATAAAGGTGTTCTCAATCAAAACAAACAGGAAAACAAAAAGATAGGATTGACTTGAGCAAGAAAACTAATTTGGAAACAATTACAATAATTGCAGAAAGAAATTTATTAGGCTCTGAGCTTGAGATATTAGGGTGAAACGGAGAACAAGGACCTACTTGGTAGAATACTTCGAAAAATTGTATGTGTGGAGTGATGGAAATTAGGGAGTCTAGATGAAGCTAATATTTTATTTTGAGTCTAAATGATTGTCTGAATGTGAAATATTTATTAGTTTTATTTTCCAAAGCAATGAAAGTTATTTATAACAATAAGATTTCTACGTCTTGGTTTTTTTGTTTTTGTACTTAAGAAAATTTTATACAGCCATCCCTAAATTATTACAAAGCTATTATATAGACCATAAACAGCACTCAAATCCAAGAACTTCCAGTTGGTTGTTCTCAGTTACAACGACTGACCTAAGTTCAGTGTCAGTTAAATGATTGTATTTCTCATCAGCCAATGTGGAGCTGGAGAGAAAAGAAAACAAAAGTCACTTTCTAGACATTTCTCTAAAGAAGACCTACAAGTGGCCAACAGGTATATAAGAAAATGCTCAGCACTAATCATCAGGGAAATGCAACTGAAAATCAAAATGAGGTATCACCTCACACCTGTAATGATGGCTAGTATAAAAAGAAAAAGACAACAAGTGTTGGTGAGGATGTGGAGAAATTGGAATCCTTGCACAGTGTTGGTTGGAATGCAAAATGGTGCGGCCACTATGGAAAACAGTATGGAGGTTCCTCAAAAATTAAAATTAGAACTACCATATGATCCACCAGTTCCAGTTCTGAATACTTATCCAAAAGTATTGAAATCAGGATCTCAAAGAATATTAGCACTCATATGTCATTACAGCATTATTCCCAATAGCCAAGACATGGAAACAACCTAAATATCCATCGATGGATGAATGGGTAAAAAAAAAAAGTGATATATATATATATATATATATATATATATATATATACACACACACACACACACACACACACACACACACACACACACTAGAATACTATTAACCCTTTTAAAAAGAATAAAATTCTTCAATATGAAACAATATGAAGCTTAAGAACATGAAATAAGCCCGTCACAGAAAGGCAAATACTACATTATTCTACTCATATGAAGAATCTAAAATGATTCAATTCATAGAATCAAACTGTGGAATTGGTTTTTGCCAGGGACTGTGAGAAGAGAAAAATGGTTAGTTACTGATCAACAGGCATCAAGTTTCAGTCAAGGAAAATAAATAAGCTTAGAGATCTGCTCTACAGCATTGTACCTATACTATAGTCAACAATAGTGTATTGAACATTTGGAAATTTGTTCAGAGGGCAGATCTCATGTTAATTGTTCTTACCACAGTAAAATAAAACAGTCATTCCTTTCTTTCTCCTTTCAGTTTGGGACAAAAAGATGAAGAAGAGTAAAAAGTCTTGAACAAAATGTTTGTCTTTGCCCCCAGTTCCCCATGAATGCTGACCTTTCTTTAATGAAGCCCTGTAGGGACCACGGAGCTGGAGTACGTGACTCTTCTTCATAGAAGAAAGAGAGTTTGAACACTGTGGGTCAGTTGTTCAGCACCAACACACCAGCTCAAACCTTAGCCAAAATTTATAGCATATCAATTTGTAGCTTTCCAAAATTTGTCTTCAGCTCACTCTGAAGTAAAGCTTATTCAGGCCATTCCATAGGATGCTTACCTTCCCAGGAAAGTGTCAAAAATCAGAGCAGTCTTCTGGGCTGTACCTCGTCTTTAGCATTCAGACGTTAAAAATAATCCAGAATTGATAGAGATACATACATATGCTTTTCCAATGATACTACAAAGTCTCCAGGCTTCTTTCATTCCCCCACATCTAACCAAGTTCATCTAACAAATCCTGCCTCCAGTAACTTCACCTATGCCATGTGAATACTGTGCCTTTTACTCAAAAAGATGTTCTGTTTACCTCCTAAATCCAACGAATTCCACTTTCCAGCCCTGTCTTCCACAATCGACCCATATAATCATACCCCTGAACCATAAACAGAGTCACACATATACATTGAACTTTTCTCTAGTCATTCCTTCCTGTTCTCTTTCGCCCATCATTTCTGCTTCAAGATTCCAGACCCATCATACCTTCCTTCACTTCTCTCTGCCCATTCGAACTGTGCTCAGAATCTGCCTTTCTTAAAAGCTTTGACATCACTACAACCTAAAAACTCACCTACAGTCTCACCTCTGGCCATTACCAATATTTTTATCTCATTTCATAACCCTTTCTCCTAGCATCACTACCTCCCTTCTTCTCTGAGCTTTAGACTTCTCATCAACATGTAAAATGATTACAAAACATCCACAAAGTTGTCATTATAGCAGTTGTGGTAAGTGGTAAAAGCAGTGGTAACAGTAGCAGAATTTCTGCTCCTCATAAAAGCCAAGCTCGTCTCACCACTATTTGGAGTTATCTTTCCCAGGTCGTTACCTAGCTGGACCTTTCTTGTCATTCAGGTCTTAACCCAATATTGCTTCCTCCTCAGAGTGACCTTCTCTTGCCTGTTCTTGCGCTGAAATTACTCTCCATTTCTGTACCCTGGTGTGTTTTTTTTTTTTAATGATTATCACTATTTGTAATTACCTTGTATTCATTGTTTGCATCTCCACACTAGAAGCTAAGCTCCCTGAGAACAGAAACCCTTTTTATCTTGGTTATTCCATCCCCAGAGCCTGGAAGAGCACTTAGTTCATACTGAATACCTAAGAAATATTTATGAATAAATGAAAAAATAAGTTATTTTGAAATTGCAGCAAACACTACTAGGAGACAATTCTCTGTGGGTCTCCCATGTTTCTAGGCACCTTAGATGCAGAGGCACTGGCTGTCTTTGGGCCAGATGATCGATCTCCTCATACACATGTGTATATGAACAGTTTTTAAAAAAATAGATATTGTCACCAGCTTAGTGACTCCCTTTGAAGAAAAATCAGACATGATATCGTGAATAATAATGTCTTCCTCTAGGACAAAGGTCAAGCAGACACACTGACCATTATAAAGATTCAGACTCCCTAAACTCAGAGGTCCTGTCTGATAACACACCCCACTGTGTGCACATGTATTGGGGTTCAGGGAACTGGTGCAAATGCTGATACTCCAACTACTGCCATGGTCTCTGACCCAGGGGTCTTGTGTCTTCTGCCAGCATCCATTAGACTGTAGTTGGCTAACTTGTTGGCTTGAATATAAGATAAAATCTCAGACCCTTCACAGTTCTTGACAAGTACTACCTACAAGCTTCTTTCTGTTATCCTCTTTATCACATTAGTTAGCACAGGCTAAGTCAAGCTGCAGTGGCAAACAACGTTTTAACGCAGTGTTTTCTTCAGGCTAAATCTGCGTGGTTGTAGGTGAATCTCCACGGCAGCTGTTCTCCACATGTAAGGGCTACCTTCTGCCTGTTGCGGTCTTAGGTTTGCTCCATATAAACTGCTGCTGCCACCATTTCTGAGAAATAGCAGCCTGGGGAGTTGAGCATCTGAAATCAAATGCTTTTCCCCACGAGTGTCACATGTCACTTCCTCTCACCTTCATTGGTCAAAGGAATTTGCCCAGTCGGAGCTAATGTTAAGGGGTACAAAAATGCAATCTTTGCATGTGGCTAGAAGAGGAAAAGGATATTTATGAATAGTATAGTAAAGAAAGCTACCATGACTCTTTATATATATTTATTTATTTACAATTTTTAATCTTCTTGAGGGCAGAAATTGTTTTGTTTTTGTAATGATTCTCCACAATGTCTTATAGAGCATAATCACTTAAGTATTCTTTTTTATTGATTAAGTATTATTTAATTTTTAAAATGCCACCTTTATTGAGCTGCTAGAGGCAGGTAATGACAACTAAAATAAAATCATCAGCCCTTTAGCTAACAGCCTTGAAAATGAATGTCTAGGCTATACAGGCAGATTGTTCCTTCGAAACAGAGCAAGAAATAAGGTGAACTTTTCCCATGTTTCGGTCTGATTGATAATAAACTGAAATGTGAGCAGCCTTGGGGCTTGCCCAATAACATACATGCTTTTAACACAGAATTCTATTCCTCGTCTTTAGGTCAACATCTCCCAAAGTGTTAAGATAGAATCAGGTGTTACGTGGTGAAAGGGGGTTTGTGAGGCACTAACTGAGAAATTCAGACATTCACAAAGCTGAACAGTTTATTTACTGCAGGACTTCTCAGAGCTTCCTGTGTGATAAATACACTTTCTGCAGTAATTGAGGAAGATATCATCGCATAGGTGCTCAAAAATATGTAAGAAAATATTTCTCCTACCTCCTAAATTCTTCTGTCTGGGTTAATAATCAAATTACCAGAGACAGATTAACAGGAGAAAGTCAAAGTTCACATAGCATGAAAATTCCAAAGACAGTAGGGCAACTGGGTTTATAAGACATGTGGACAAAGGAAACAGTGGGGAAACGGGTATCACAGTTCAGAAGTGAGAATGGGCCATTGACAGGTAGTTGAGGAAAAGGGAACATACACAGCAGGGAAATTTTTGCTGGGCAGCTGAGACACAATGGTACACATCCAGTCTCTAGCTAACAGGCCCCTCCCTGCCAGAAGCCCTCTATTTACTACACTTAATTCAAATTAGGCTAAATTGGCATTCTAAGATTCCCCTCCTGGAGCATTTCTCTGTCTGAATCTCTTGGACAGGAAAGGGGGTGGGTCAAAAGGTCTTTCTGAGTCTTGTTTCTTAATAAGGAGTTTAAAATCAATATCCCAAAAAGGCAGCTTCAGGGTGGCAAAACGTGGGTTCCCTTCAATAGCATCTGCCCAGGTATCTACGTGCACATTTTATTCTGCATCCTCCCTGAAAGCAGAGCTTTAATCTCGGGGAGCAAGTATGAGAGACTAGAAGAGAAAAAACTAACAAAATGCTTCATTACAAATTTGTCATTGTTATGGGCCACTAATGCTAGGTTCTCTGGCATTTGCTGAGATGGCTTATGGAAAGAGTGTCAAACTCCACACCTGGGGGATTAAAGGGGCAGTCACATATCTTCCAGACTTGACCCATTGGTCTAGGCTGGCCTCACAGGTATCAACTCTCCCATGTTTCCAGAATTTGCATGTGTGAGTAGAGTAAGTTTGGTCCAGCAGTGTCAGAGGAGCACAGAGGATGTAGGAGGAAGTACGGGGACAGGACCTGAGGATATAGGTGCTGTCTGGTTACACCTGCCCCAGGTTATGCAGAGCATGCTCCAAAAGGGGAGCTGCAGCAGCTTCTGGGGAAGAGTTGGAGTTAGGAGGATGTGCAGTGGTCAAAGGCTTCTGATAAAATGCTGGGCTTCTTTTTTCAAAGAACCTACTATGGAACTACTTCGGGAAAAAACTAATCTAAGCTACCTAAAGTATAAACAATAGTTATCTCAACTATCATATAAGTTGAAGAAGTAGCAAAATATATTGCAAAGTTTATGATGTTAAAAATAAAAGAACACTTTTTAAAACATCGTGAATAAAAGCAATGTAACCGATATCCCCACTTTTTCAGAATTTTACAATTGTTTTCAAGTAATTCAAAATACGTATAAACCACAAAAAGTAAAGGACTCACATTTTGAAACAAAATAGCCTTTGTCAATGAGAATGCATCTTCCTAGAAAATGAAATCAAATAAAGAAACTTCAAATTTAACTTCTGAGTACCACTGTCACAAAACTGTTACAGTTATTGTGAAATGCATGAATATCTGTTTATTTGTTTCTATAAATAATATCTCATTTTCTATAAAAAAAATTTATGTCCTCAATTCTGAGATTTTTCCATTGCAAATGAATTCATGGAATTCAATGAGATTATTATTACTTTCATAAGTGTTACATCTATAGCTCAATTAAAAGCAAAATTACAGAAGCACCTTTCAACAAAACAAACATTCTCAAGTCATGCACATAAAGGTAAACATCCATGAAGCAATCAGCATATCAGAGAGGTGCTACAAGGGGGTAAAAAAAAAAAACAACAATAATCAAGAAAAACAATTTAAAAATAAGAAGGAATAATAAGCTAGAAAACTGACATAAAACTCAAAGACAGGCATTTTGGGTTTGTTTTTTCATACATATTTGAAGTCTTTCTCCCTGATGGTTTCTACACTTTTGATTAATAACTTATTTCCTTAATTTTTCAAATGATTTCCCCCAAGCCATCACATTGAAGTATTGTTTTCAAAATGAGCTTTGTCATTAAGTTTACAAATGATGGCAAATAGCACAAGACCACCATTAATCGAAGCGTGACCTTGGAAGGTTTATTTCAGTGTTTCCTGTCCTCACCTGCCAGATGGCAGTGACAAGGAAAAGAATTTCAGATGTCACAAACTCAATCACAGCAGGCCACAGTATGGAAGGAAGAGACAAGAGAGGTTGACCAGTTGGCAAACACAGGGCCAAAAGGAACACAAACAAACAAAAACACTTATGTTCCAAAATGCACATTGAAACTGAATATTTCCATGAGTATCTAAAGAGAAGAGCCAGGCCCAGCCAGTGTGGCTCAGTGGTTGAGCATCGACCCATGCACCAAAATGTTACCGGTTTGATTCCCAGTCAGGGCACATGCCTGGTTGTGGGCCAAATGCCCAGTGGGGGGCATGCAGGAGGCGGCCAGTCAATGTTCTTTCTCATTGATGTTTCTATCTCTCTCTCCCTCTCTCTCTAAAATCAATAAAGAAAAAAAAATTTTTTTTAAAGAGAGAGAGAAGAGCCAGGCTCCAATGACCAGCAAGAACCTCATGCTTCTTGCTAATGCATGAGCTTTCCAGACTGTTGATTACAACCACTCCAAAGAGGCAAACACTTCCTTCCAGACCAGATGCCTATCCCAGAACTAGCCCTGCTTCACCTTCTTCCACCCCCTTTATCTACAGCCAATGTAAATTCTTTCCAAACCAATTACTTCTCCCCCCCCCCAAACTATAAAAAAGAGCCTGTCAACTCCAGAACACCAAACATGTTGCCTTTGCCATTTGGCCCTGATATTGGTGGTTTAGACTATGTCCCAGGACCTGGTCCTTTTCTGACTAACACACAGCTCAATAAATCTTTTCTTTCAGAAAAATCTTTCATTTGTGAAAGTTTTTTTTTTTAACAACAATAAAAATCCTTACTGGTTCAGAGGGCTAAGAAATTCCCAGAAGAAAGGTGTTATGTCAAAACAACAGACAGTTGTTTGAACTGCCTGGAGAATTCAGGTCAAACACTATCCTAAAGTAGTAATAGAGTTGTTTCCTGTTGTTTTTTAGACCAGTATTGTTTGCCTATGAGTTTGAACTGAGTGCCTTTCATTTATTCTCAACTCTAACATTAAAATATATCTTGCTTTACCTAAGTGCAAATACACCAAAGAATGAGCTTCTGGTTTTGGTACTTTTCTCCACTGTTTTTTTTATTTGCCATTTTCTCATTTTCTGATCTTCTGTACATTTTGGGGGAGGATTTAATCTGCTTTACTTTTTAAATCCTTGAGTTCAATGCTCAATTCATTAATTTGTAATTTTTCTTATATTTAAATACATACACTAAGGTTATGAATTTTCCTCTGAGTACAAATTTACCTTCATGTTACAAATTTTCATGTGCTGTACTTTTGTTATTATACTTAGCTAGTGCTTTTAAGACTCCCTAGCCATACCTGACAAGACCATTCCCTTGAATATTTATTGTAGTCTTTGCACAGAGCCCTAACTCATTTTCATTTCAAATACATTTACAAGTTATATTGGGTATATAACTTTTGGAATTTGGAGGTATTTCCCATGTTACTGAATAAGAAAAATCTCTAGGAAACCAAATGCCCCTCAAGAAAGAATATATAATTGTAACACCTTCCTAGGCAACCAATATACTATAACAAAATAGAGAGACTCCACTAAAATATGTTAGCCAATAGGAAATGTCTCCTGAGAAATGTTACCGAACTAAAGAGGTTCATGCCCTTGTGCACATCAAAACCCAATCAAACAGGAACAGGAGTTTGCAGCAACAAAACAAACTAAAGGTGCCTGGCCAGTGTGGCTCAGTGGATTGAGTGTTGTCCCATGGACTAAGAGGTCCTGGTTCAATTCCCAGTCAGGGCACATGCCCAGGTTGCAGGCTGGATCCCCAGCAGGGGGTGTGCAAGAGGCAGCTGATTGATGTTTCTCTCATCAATGTTTCTATCTCTCTCTCCCTTCCTCTCACTCTAAAAAATCGATAAAACATATTTTTTTAAAAACTAAAGGTTTATTAGTTAAGGAAATGGTGCCAAATCCTGAGCCACAACAGCAATTTTCAACTTTTTCATCTCATTGCACACATAAACTAGTTATTAAAATTCTGTGGCACACCAAAAATATATTGTTTTGCTAATTTGACATTAAAAAAAAATAGATATAATTTTGATTCATTCACACCAGATGGCTATTGTGTTGGTTTCGTCATTTGTTTTAACAATCTAAAGGAAAAGAGGTCAGTGCCCTAAGTAAGCAAGTATTGCATGTTTTAAAAATTCTTGCAGCACAACAGTGTGCCTTCCACGGCACATCAGTTGAAAATCTCTGCTCTAAGACATGGCACCTGATGGCTTCTACTGGATGGGTTATATGGGGGGGAAATCTTTAATCATAGTGGAGTTAGGATCCTGGTCTCTACTGACTGGTCGGTGCTAGGGTAGAGGGTATTTGACTATTGCCTCTGGTCCTGATTTCAGCACACTATCACTCTGTCTGGTTTCACAAGGGTGTGTTTGGTGGAATTGTTGTACTTTTCTGGGTCTGGAGCTAAAACACAACTGAGGCCTTAATGTTATCTCTAACTTGACTGAAACTCTGTCTCTTTGGTCAACAGACATGAGGCTTTACTCAAAAGAATATTTAATACTGATCAGAACCTCGTTGTCCTGAGGGCTTGATAAGGGAGCAGAGATGGGTGAGTCACGGTGATGGATGTGGCCAGTTTGAATCAGAAGGAAAGAAGGAGAAAATGTCAGATTAAAGAAATGAAGTTCTGTGAGGTTATGAAAATAGAGATAACATGCTTCTCTGATATTTAAAGGTGGAAAATATCTTATAGATCTAATAGACCACATACTTTGTTTTATATAGACAGACTGAGCCTCAGAGAGATTGAAGGATTTTCTCAATTTCACAAAATTATTGGTTGGCGATCCAGGACTAAATATTCCCAGTGTAGCTATTGCTTTGTTGTGATTATTAATTTTTTATACCTTATTTATTCCTGCCTTTAAAGTGAAGATAATGAAGTTACCTAATTCAAAGCATTGTTTGAGAGCTAAATGAAAACATAAGTAAGATGCTGAAGAAAATGTTTGGCGTATCGTGTTTAATAAATGTTAGCCAGATTTGCGCATCTACAGAAAAATTTTTAATGTTACTAGGTAGATTCTTCCTTATGCACAAAGCTAGCAAGCCACCAAATCCATTTACAGAACTACAGAAAGCAGTCACAGGCATTGAATCTGATACCCTTGCAATCAGCTAGTTATTAATAATAGGGAAGGAGCACAAGGGAGGCCAGACATTATCGGCATGTCATCTGGGCAGCTTAACCTGGAAGCTGCAGTTTTACACTCCCCAGGGAACCTCCATCCCATTCCCTACAGATCACTGGTGGAAGGTACTGGACAAAGGGAAGATGGGAGCATGTACAGTGAAGTTGGGGTGATGTAGGGAAGGTTCCTGACGCCAGTCAAACTTGGGAACAAAGATAACTGACTAGGGAAGTGGGACCTTGGAAACTCACAGGTGTAATCCCACAGAAATAAAGCTTTCTACAATACCTCATCCTCCCATGGGGGCCTCTGTAAATTCTTATTCCAGTGGTACCCCAAGAACCCCATTCCCACCAGCAACTGGTAGGGATGAGGAGCTCTCCCCACTGATAAAAAATGTGCTTGCTAGAAAAGCAAACATACAACCAGCCTTACTGAGACAGTTCCTGCTGACCCCTACAATGTCTTTGTTTACTGTTTCCAAATGTTGAGTCCCTTTCCTAAGAGATGAGGATCAACAGGTTTGTCCCTTTTTTATTCTACTCATTGCTATTCTTTCCATATTCATTTTCCATTATTTGTGTGAACAGAATCCCACCACATTTGCTAACAACAATGATACAGATTCTAAATTTCAAAGTTTAGACCCATATTCAAATGGATTTTTCAATGTTAATTTTTAATGCTACCAACTGTGTTAGCATTGTTCACCATAATTGTCAAATACTATCGTTAAAAATCACACTGGACAAGATGAGCAAACAGAAATCGCTTCTGTTCCTATGGACAAAAAAAGGACCACATACTATAAACCTGACAAGCTCAGGAAAGGCCTGTATGGCAAGCCTTGCAAACTCAGAGACTTAGAGTGACCACATAAATGGTCTGAAATTAAAACTGTTTTAAAAAAATATGTTTTCTTTATTGATTTTAGAGAGAGAGGAAAGAAGGGAGAGAGAGAAACATCAATGAGAGAAAACATTGATTGGCCGCATCCTGCATGCCCCGACTGGGGATGGGGCCCACAACCTGAGCATGTGCCCTGACCAGGAATTGAACTGGTGACCTCTTGGTGCATGGGTCACCGCTCAACCACTGAGCCACACCAGCTGGGCTGAAATAAAGCTTTTTAACTAAAACCAAGTCGTGGTGGATAGCCATGTCCTAGGCCAGTATTATCCTTGACAAAGGTCAATCTTACCTTAAGTGAGCCTGTCCATTGTCTTTTTGCATCTATGATAATATACCTGTGAAATGTCAGAGTAATTCCCTTTTTCCAGACCCTTCAGGGCACAGTCTCCCACCAGAGCACCATACCACAGAGCCCTTCATTGTTATCCTGTTCCCCAAATACCATTTCTATGTGCTGTACATGTTAATTGTCAACTATCCTATCCCCACCAATGTAAAAGAAGCATTTGTCTCTCGTTTTACTCTTTATCCAACCTAAGAGATTTCCTCGCTTTGCTGTCTACAGCCTCCCTAATCTACCACCCATGAATTTTATGTAACCCTCCTTATGCCTCCTCCTTTGATTCTAATGTATAAAATAAGCTGCAAAAATGACATTCTCTGGATCATTTTCTCAAACTGTTGAGATTTTGCATCCTGGCAGTTATCATCAGTTTGGCTCAAATAAACTCATAAAAATTCTCTGCATGTTCGGATGTTTCTTACAGCCAATACTATGCTAGCAACAGGAGAGGGAGTAGAGATCCAGGTCTAACTCAGCTGTGCTGATACAGAGTTGGAAGAAATAAGGTGGAAGGAGAAAAAGGCCATCTGTGTTTGTTAATTTTCTTCACCCAAAGTAAAAGTAACCTTTCTCCTATCTTCATGTCAGGAGGTAGTTTTATAACTTGGAGTAAGGCACCCACCTAAAGTAAGCAACTACCCTCCCACAGAGACTAAGAGAGGGGGGTGCTATCTTCTTGATAATTATATGTGGAAGGCATGACACCCTTTGAAAGACAGTTCTAGGTTATAAAACGAATAAAGGCTTTTAAAAAGATTTATATCTCAAAGGGGCATAGGAAAAATTTATAGTTACAAGTTCACTGAAGTATATGCTCCAAGAAAAGAGAGGTGAGGGGCCTAGAGTGAAGAAGTCTGGCTAAAGTTTTGTTGAGCTGAGGGGAACATTCATGCTGTGTTGGTCACAACTGAAGGGGAGCAGAATTTGCCACCTCATAATATGCCTCTTTAGCAGATTGACTATTTTGAGCTGATTACTTTTGGTTTTTTTTGTTTTGTTTTTTTTTTATCCTCACCCGAGGACATTTTTTCATTTTTTTTTTTTTTTTTTTTTTTTTTTTGTTCAGATAGAGTGGGAGGGAGAGAGAGGAAGAGAGAGAGAGAGAAACATTGACATGAAAGGGACACATCGAGTGGCCGCCACCTGCACGACCAACCAGGGCCGGGGACAAACCACAACCGAGGTACACGCCCCCAGCAGGAACCGAACCCAGATCTCTCTGGACCGCAGTCCGACGTTCTAACCGCTGAGCCAAACCGGCCAGGGCCAGATTACTTTTGAGAGGCTGCAGACCAAGGGGAATCTCTGAAAACAGAACAGAAGTCACCTTTCACGTAAAGATTAGTAAGAGAAGTCACCATTTGTAAGGGTGTCTCCCTCTCTGTACCAAGAAGAGAAGGATGGCTCTAAATTACAAGAAACTTTTGACAGTGGAGAAGGCAAGGACTTAAATCTGCTGGATAACTTTACCATTATTACTGTTATTATGTTTTTCCTGTAACTTCCCATTAACAGGCCTTCTTCCATTTCCACCCCCAGCCTCTTTTGTCTTTAGCTAGCAATCTTGTTTAAGGTGGTGGCTTGGGTAATTTCAGAGAGTTGCTGTTTCCCTGGCTGTCTCCCAATGTATGCAGGAGGTGTCCGTATTATTAAACTTATTTTTGGTTTTCTTCTGTTAACCTGTCTTTTATTACAGAGGGTCTCAGCCAAAAAAACCTAGATGGGTAGAGGTAAAATTTTTCCTCCCTACATCATTAATGTTTAAAGTTTAAAGCAAGTTTACCTCTTGCCCACCAACAGCTAATAATTTAGATGGAAGGAAAGAAAGACAATAATAATAAGCACTTTGTTATATTTGTTTAGTTGTGTACAGTTGACAAAATACTTGTAGTAGGTAAGAACTAAGAATCCAAGATAAAATATGAATGAATGGAAGCAGCCTGGGCCTTATAAACTCTTAGAACTAACCAGCCAAAGAGCCCTTTATGGCAAAGCCTATACTAAAGACCAAACCTGGGAATAAAATATAAATTGAGCAGGATAAGAATAATAAACACAAAGGACAAAGAATGTTCAGTTGAAATTAGGAGAGAGACTCAAGCATTCTCATGAAACACATGATTATTTTGAATATTTTATAGAAACATCAGCAGGGGGCACTTTAGTGCAATGAAACTAGCAAAGCTTCTCTGTGTCACACTCTCATTCTAAAAGTTCAACAAACTCATTTCATATAAAAATGAGTAATAGAAAAGGATCAAGATAAAATCCCATGTTAAATTCTTATAAGAAAACAGAGCATAATGAGCAGAATAATGTTTCTATACAAAATGAAAGCACACAAAAAGAAAAGCCCACAAAACAGGTAAATGTAAACAGGCATTTTAAAATGAACCAATAGGAACATTAAGAAATGACACAAGATACAAAAGAACAACATACATCAGAATAGAAAAACTCAGAAATGAGGTGATAGATCTTTAGAAAGAATGTGAAATAAAAGAAAAATGTTTTCATAAAAACAATACAAAAGACAGAAAGAAACAAATAAGCATGAGACAATACCTTAAGAAAAATAAAGTGGAAATAAATTTAAAGTCAAAAACAAATAAGGAAATGAAAGGGTGTGAAAGAAAGAGACCAATAAAAATGGGACAAAAACCACCAACCATAGAACAGGATATAACTAGGAGTAAGTAATGGGTTGGAGTGGTAGGGGGAAGGGAGGCACAAGCAAGAAAACAGAAGAAATACTAAAAACTTCAAATCAAGTAAACTATTCATAAATAAAAGAAAGAATATGAGGCATCATTATAAACTCCTAAGCTATTTTATGTTTAAAAACTGAAAAAGATCAGGAACAATAACTAACTCAGTAGCAATGAGAATCCCTAGTCCCCAGATCATGGTCTGAGAATGCTATCTTTCAATAAGGACTCCAGGGTTTTGTAGAAAAAAAGACTGATTCTAAGATGGTAAAAGATAAACTTGAAATATCTTGTCATACCAGATAGCAAGGAAACTGTAAAAAGCTATTGGGGTTGAATCAATAGAACAAAGGAACCACTTGAAAGCTTCTACTGGCCAGAGATGGGACAATTAGAACATCAAAAAGGATTATACCTTCAATAGATCAAAACACAGCAAGTGTGTTTAAAAAGTCACCTGGGAAAATGCTAAGGTATCAGTTCTTTATTTTAAAAACTAATAAGGGAAAACTATCTGTCATTTCTTTTGCATTTTCTATTTTAACTGCACAACTTTGGCTAACCAAAGAACCGATAAAATGAAGTTGTTCTTTATAGTAAAGTATTCTAGTGATAAATGGAGAAATGTACACATTTTGAGAATCATCTTCTAACCCCTAATGAATTAATGGGTCCAGTCACTAAGAATCAATGACTGTCAACATCATAAAAAGAGAGACGACCAATTATTAAGCTTGTCCTGATGGGAGAAAATATTGCCACCTGCGAAGTAGCCTTTCTGAATAACTGAACCTAAATCTCATTAAACTTCTGGATCAATCTGTCAATAAATAAGAAAATCAGAGGACAGAGGCACATATGAAACTGTAATGGGGGAAAATCAATATTTGTATATATTACTTTAATGTATATTTATAAATAGTACACGTACTGCATATATATATATATATATAGAGAGAGAGAGAGAGAGAGATTTTTAACTGCTTAAAGACATACATAAAAAGACAAAATTAAATTACAGTGACATTCGTGCGGGAAAGAAGACAGGATAGTGGTTCCTTTCAGTGGAGGTAGTAGTGGAAGATTTGATGAGGCTGGTGGAGCACACGGAAAGTGTATGAGATGATAGGGAATGTTCTATCTCCTGACCTGATGGTGGTTACAAGGATGCCCATCTTATAATTCATTAAGCTGTACATATGTGTGATTTTCTGAATTTATAAAATATTTGACCATTAAGATAAAAATGTTTAAAGATTCTTTAAAAATATGAGGTTGAACATGGTTAAATAGGTTTCTTTACTTTGGGAGCTCTTAAACTCTTAATGCCTTTAAAATGCTAGTGCATATTGTGAATAGTTAGGATGGTGATTTAGCTTGCAACATTTAACAATCTAATTTGGCCAAGGAATCCTTTTTTCCCAAAATACCTATTAATAGTTCTCAGGATACTAGTGTTCCCTGAAGCATAGCTCAAGAAATGCTCATTTATTTAATGCAACACTGTGAAAAACTGGTATCCTGGGTCCTTTAAAAAATATGCAGTCATCCCCTCCTATCCACAGGGCATATGTTCCAAGACTCCCAGGGGATGCCTGAAACTTCGATTAGTACCATACCCTGTACATCCTGGTTTTCTCTATACATGCATGCCAAGGATAAAGTTTAATTTATAAATGAGGCACAATAAGAGACTAACAACAATAACTAATAATAAAATAAAACACATAACAATATACTATAATAAAAGTTTTACGAATGTGGTCTCTCTCAAAATATCTATCGTACTCTGTTCACACTTCTTGTGGTAATATGAACTGATACCATGCCTACGTGATGAAATAAAGTGAGGTGAATGACATGGGTATTGAAACATAGTTTATGCTACTATGAGGGTTACTTCAACACAGCACTGTGATGCTGTGACAGTCAGTCCGATAACCCGGACAATTACTAGGTGACTAACACGTGGGTCGTATGTACAGCATGGATACACTAGACAAAGGGATGACTCACATCCTGTGCAGGACAGAGCAGTACACCATGAGATTTCATCAAGCCACTCAGAATACCTCACAGTTTGAAACTTATGAATTGTTTACTTCTGGAATTTTCCATTTCCTATTTTAGAACCACAGTTGACTGCAGGTAACTGAAACCATGGAAAGTGAAACCACAGATAAGGAGGACTAGTATATATCAAAATGTCAATTATCTAATAATAACAGCTTAATAAACTGTACAATGTTAAATACTTTGTGCTGGCCAGTAAGGAGTTTTATTTACGCCAAGAATATTCCAGTTTTTATTGGATGGCCCTTGCCTTCAATCAAACATAAAATTTCAGTTATTGGTTTCTGGGCAATAAGAACATGAGTCTATAGTTTAATAGGAGTATACAAAATGAAGGTCAACAGAATTAAAATCTCATAGCTATAGTAGTAACTATTTATAACATAATTTTGTTATTATTGTAAAAAAAACAGTAGCAATAAAAATAAAAGCTCATTTGTCCGGCCAGTATGGCTCAGTGGTTGAGCGCCGACCCATGCAACAATAGGTCGCCGGTTCAATTCCCAGTCAGGACACATGCCCAGGTTGTGGGCCTGATCCCCAGTGGGGGACATGCAGGAGGGGGCCAATCCATGTTCTCTCTCATCGATGTTTCTATCTCTCTCTCCCTCACCCTCCTTCTCTCTGTAAAATAAATAAAGGGGGAAAAATTAAAAAAAAAAAAAAAAAGAGCTCATTTAACTAACTTATACTACTGTTTCCCATTAACTATGTTCTACCATAACATATCATCATGCAAGATGACAGATTTTAAAGTAAACTTGCGAGGAGTACAGGAATGCAGCCCAACCTTCCCATGTGCCACCAAAATGCCCTGCCCTTGTACTGGGTGCCTCATCGAGACAAAGTACACGTAGAAGGCAACACAATCCCAATCCAAGCCGAAAATGTCATGCTGTCTAGTGGAGCAGATAAAAACGGACAGAGGCCCTGTGGTGCTAAGCTAATGTTGCTTCCAGAGGACAGGTTTCCAAATGCAGAAATAAAGAAATTCGAAATAATTTTTAACTGGCTAAATTATTTTTACACCTTTTATCCCTTTTTTTCCCAAAAGATAAGGGCAAGTGATGATCAGGAGTTTTTCGTCTACAGCTCTTTTCCATAAAGTCAAAGTATTTGGGAAACAAATACCCTTTTTAATATATTAGAAGTAAGAAATTAATATGAACAAAGTCATGTCAAAAGAACTCTATTAAATGCAAATTTGTCCTGTGGGTACCCAAGCGGTCTTTAACATCTTTAACACCCTTTTCTCCTCTGCCAGGGGATGATAGTAAGCTCCTCAGCTGTCTCTGAAAAATCTACATAAAAATGTCCATTCTCTTTATTACAAAGGAAGTTCATACCATGAAAATTGCAATAAAAGTCTTTTCTCAGATGTAATTCATTCATCTATTATAAGCTCCACAATTAACTGTGGCGAGGCTTTGCTGCATCACCGTGGCTGGGGAGCTAGCGCTTGAAGGTCATCCATGCGAAGGACTGCTTTGCGTAATGAGATCCTTTAGGTATATTTAGAAACTAGACCCTTGATGTCAAACTACAAAAGCGAGCAAATTGTGCTGAGGCACGGCCACATCGTACTCATTTAATTTTGTGCTAATCTCAGGCAAGTGGTAGAGTTCGATTGAGTTTTATTTTTTCTTTGCAACTTCAAAAAACAACATTAGTAAGCCATTAAAAGAAAATTAAAGTCTACAAAGAGATTAGTGACCTCAGTCTCAATCCTGTAAAAATAAGCATAACTACAGCAATTATTATCTTATCAAACTAAACATATGGCACTTGCAACTGTACTAGAAACCTTTTCAGAAGAAAACATAGATACCAAAAATGGGTACGAGGCATTCAATCATTCATTCATTCAAGCAACATTTACGGAGAGCCTTCTAGTTTCCAGGCACTGTGTGTGCTTGCTACTGGGGATGCAACAAAATTAAGGAAGACATAGTTCCTGTTCTCGTGGCATGTGAAATCAAGTGAGAAAGTCGGAGAAGTGAAGGGGCAGTCAGTGTTCACTGAGCGCGGCGGCAGGAGGAGCGCACCTAGAAGGGTCCACGGTAGGAACACCCACCACGATTTGGGGGATGAGAGGAGACTCTTGGAACACGTGGCTTCTAGGCTGAGACCTCAAAGATGAGGAATCAACCAGGTGAAAATAGGGCAGAAGCACTCCAGGCAAGGCACGCGTGACATTAATTGCCTAGGGACAAAAGAGAATGGGGGAGCCTTTGGGTAACTGGAAAACAGGTCAGTCAGGCTGAAGCCCAAGGAAGCAGAAGAGATGGACAGTTCACCTTGATGCTTGAAGCTCATCTAGAGCACAGTGGGAACCCTTCTGGAGGTTTCAGTGACAGTGACTTAGTTTCATTTGCCTTTGAAATATCCACAATCACGGGCCTGATAGCTCTTAGTTTTCACCCGCCATATGGCTTCAGGGATGACTCTAGAATCATCTAGCTTCTTACCATACACTTGAAAATTAAAGGTGGTGTGAATGATATTTGCTTTAAGGACAATGGCAAGTTTAATGGGAAAGGTTGAACCAACATAACATATTAATTCCACAGATATATAAGAGACTTTTTTCTTTGTACTTAGAACTATTTTGTAAATATTTTAATTAATTGTATAAAATTTTTGTATAAACATTGCTGTCATCTCTCCATTTCATGGGCTTAATTTGATTTCTGGCCAAATTATATTCTTTAAGTAGAGGATATTTTGGGTACCTCTTTCACTACAGCATAAAAGCCTTTGATCCCATTTTCAGAATATTGACAAACCATACCAAAAAAAGGGTGGAAGTATATTAAAATCTTTAAAATGCACCACTCTGATTAATCTTCTAAGTATAAAATTTCTCTTACATCTATATCTGTGAACAGAATAAAGATTTTGATTCCAGAAACTGTGCCTACCATTACAAAAAATGTTAAACATTAATTAATTAAGCTCAAAAGCCCCCAGGCAGGAAACACAAAAAAGTGAAAAAAGAGCCAGCATCTGCCCTTCAGGTTGTTGAAACACAGACACATAAACACAGTTATAGAACAACGTGGCCTCACAATCAGAGACAGGTGTGTGGCAAGGTGGGTACACGGAGCAAGGATAATTTATGTACCACTGTCTCCACTTTCACCAAGTACAAACCTAAGAATTCAGTTGGCTACCCATGAAATACTAAAAGTTATATGTCTGAGAAATGTGTAGATATAAAGATTAACTAAACATTTTAAATTAAAAAGCTGTGGTACATTTACACAATGGAATACTATGCAGCTGTGAGAAAGAAGGATCTTTTACCCTTTGAGACAGCCTGGAGAGACCTGGAGAGCATTATGCTAAGTGAAATAAGCCAATCAGAGAAAGACAAGTATCACATGATCTCATTTGTTTGTGGAATATATTGAACAAAATGAGCTGACAAACAGAATAGACCCAGAGACATGGAAGTAGGGAACAGACTGACAAACCTCAGAGAGAAGGTAGGTGGGGGGATAGGAAGAGATAAACCAAAGAACTTATATGCATATATGCATAACAATGGTCACAGACAACAATTTGGTGAAGGCAGGGTGGGATGGGAGTAAAGCGGAGGGTATCAATGGGGGAAAAGAAGGAAATCTGTAATACAACAATAAAGATAAAAAATAGATATAAATCAATAAATATATTCAATAGCCAAAGGTTAGTCTTATTTCAGTTCATCAAATGTTACCCATGTTTGAGAGCCTACCGGGTATTATATAATTGTTGAGTGCTGAGAATAGAGACCAAGCACCCAAACCTCAAAGAGCTCCTAGCCCAGTAGAAATTTATAATAAACAAAAGAGTATATGGAATGGTATAGTCTGTTAGAAAAACATTATCAACAAGACCTCAATCTTTTGCCTGGTATACACCTGTATCACAGGACATTTATCTTTTGGGAATCTGACTTTATTGTCATTTGATTTCATTTTCTCCCTAACCATCTTCTTGAGAGCTATTAAGTGTGGAAATGACACATCCTGTTTCTAAGGAAGTTTCCACTAGAGTGTTGATTCTTAAGAGTTGTATTCATTTCAATAAAAGTTATTTATTAAATATATATCTAAAATTTCTATACTTTCTAAAATGGTCATATAAGTAATTTCATCCATTGGACAATATCCTTTCCAGACCACTTCATCTGATTTGAGATGTTTTTCTAAAGTCACTGTAAATTGGTGCAGATGTTGTAACTACAATTTATAAGCCAGTGAGTTAAGTCAACCTCCCATGATACTTGTATGGACAGAGCTTAAACTATAACTCAGACCTTAGCACTGAGATATGTCAAAGAACATGCATTTGAATCCAGATTAACATATTCTGCTCAAGCATGCTCAAGATTTAAGGATTATTTTCATACTACAGAAAATCCCAATTTTCTTTTGCAAATATATGATAAGTCCTATTTAAAGAAAGGTACATAGACCTTTATGAATTTTTACAAGAGCCCTCTGGATTTCATCTGAAATTATTAGCCTTTCTGCTGTATGCTTACAAATGAAGCATAGTATAACATAATAGCCAGATCAACCACAATTAGGGCCCTGAAGTAAAGGCAAGAAATGAGACATTTTGACAGCTCTGGAACACTGCCTTTCATGGGGCTCAGTGCACAGCTAGGTAGCACAGGTGTCCCTGTAATTGCAGTACAACGGGAAAATTCCGTGCTCAATGACCTTCAAATTCTCTTGCGTGATGGGGTGTGAAGATCAGTATTGTTTCCCTCTCATTATGTAAAACACAACTAAAAACATTTCGGAATTTCCACTGTCCTAAGCCAGGCTAAGGGTATATGTTGGGTTTCTTTATTACACAACAGTTTCTGTAACTATGTACATGTCTTTTCGCAAATATAGAAAAAAACATATGAAGAGCTCTGGTTGACAAAGTATATCTTGCCTAAGTAACATCTTCCCCTCCACATTTTAAAATGGCGCACCCAAATACTGCCGCTTTCCCAGTTAGTCTGCAAAAATTATCTCCAACAATCTTCTGAGATTCAAAGAAATGTAGTTTTGTTGTTTCTTTCACCAGGAGGAGAAGGAGGAGGAGGAAAATGCTGCATTCTATAGCAAATTATGAACATTATATTTGCAAAACACAAACCATTTTCTGTCCTGTGATAGCAGTTGTTGCTCAGGGAATCTCTGAAAAAATAGGCTGAAGCCCAAGAGTGAGTTCTGGAAAGCACTGGGAAGCAGCAGAATGAGAGTTACCACTGTGGGAACACAAATGGCACTATGAAAGTGCCCGATGCAGAACAGCCTATCCGCTACTGAAGAATTCAGGTGGCAAAAGATGGGGAACCATCTGAGCAGATTGAAGCACACCCATGGCTGCTTCTCCTTCCTGCTGGCCTTGTAGAGGTATCTCCAGGCCCAGAGCCACAGGGCCACCTGCCCTACCCCACACACTAACAGGTGCCGTGAGGAACAACATCATTGCCCACTTCAATAAATGCCCAAGAATTAAGAACAACCACCTTTTTTAATCTCTTGGGGGAAATACCATGCTCACATATTCTCAACAACAGTATTTTAAAATTTACCAGGAAAAAATACTCTGTCCCCTGATCTGACCTATTGGGGAGCTCAACTATGTATTGTCCTGATTATTTACAGGAACATGGAGAGTTCAAGGCCTGGGGTGATGGTTGGGTTGCACAGGAAATCGTCCATGCCAAGAAAGACTATGTCTTGACATTTTACAGCTATTTCAGTCATAAATTGGAAAAGAACCTACATCTGATTCTGTAAGGAACACGTGTGAAGTCACTGTCTGCTGCTGATAGTAGCTTTATGCTGTGACCAAAAACTCATGAGGTGTGTCACTTTTCTTTCATTTCTGTAGGTACTATCATTCATTCCCCTACTCCCATGTTCCACCCCAAAGGCATCATCTGTGCTCCTGATCTAGGAGTTGTACAGGTCAGACACATTTAATTGTCCATAGAGTTATCTCTTCTCAGAGAGGAAGGCTGGTGATGAGCAAAGAGTAATGATTTGGCACAGGAAGCACCTTGCCTCCTCACTCTAAAGACTAAATTAGTAACTCTGAGCTATCCTTTAGAATGGTGTCCATAATGGAATTATTTCACTCCCGGTTTTTGTTTGGTTGATTTTGGCCCACAGTGGAAGAACATGGTGGAAGACAGAATGCCACCTGGAGGAAGAACCCAGGCCAAGATCGACTAGAATTGTTACTGAAGACCTTGCATGTTCTCCATCAGAGTGGAATGCACCAAGCTGAGCAATCCAGAGACGATCACCACATGAAAGAAATGGAAAGATCACGCTCTGTCTCTACTGCTGTGTAATAACTAGAGGTCCCCAAAGGCCAAAGCTGATTCCTCAACGTGATATTTCAGATGGCCCACAGTTCAGTCTCTAGGAATTCTCAACATAAACCAGCACAGGGCCAGTCTCTGCACTATTCCTCAAACTGCCTGTGGTAGGAAACAAGGAAACAAACTACTTATTCTCGATTTCTGATTTTGTCTTCCATGCGTCTCTTCTAGCTTTAGAGATCCTAGCCTTTGGTCTCCTCCTTGCTCTTTCCTTTTTCCCTTTGAGGAATAATTTGCCCATTGCTGAGATTGGAAGGAGAAATTAGGCACCCACAGTCTGGCTCCTTTCTCCTCCCTTGTGAGTGAGCTCACCTGCGGAAAACACACATGTTCCTCTTTTATTCCATGTGTTACATTTTAAAGAGTCCTGCCCCAACATGGAGGAGTAGTGGGGTGAGGTGGGGTGAAGTGGGAAAGCTTATCTTTGCTGACTAATTGGGGGATTTCAGTTTTAGAAAACCCTTGACCTCCCATCTGCCTTACTATTGTCTTCTTTTTCAGTCGGTTTAGAACATATACAGGGAGCACAAATGCCATTTCAAGGTCATGTCAGAGACCACAGAACCATGTTTGTTCACAACTTCCTGTTCCAGGAGTTTCTGCCTTCTGGAAGGCACTTCCTCATTCTTTGCACCTTTTCCAAATCTATGCATCATTCAAGCTCTTTTTCAAGTCTTAACTTCAACCACAAAACTTTCCAGAGAGTAGCTGTTATATTTAAATAATGCAGTATGTGTGAAAAGCACTGTGCCTGAAGCAGTAGGTATATACTAGGTGTAACTTTTCTTTTCCTTTCTTAGTCACTCAAGCCTATGTTAACCTTCACCATATGCTGCTGGTTTGAGTGGCAAGTGGTGCAAATTTCTAGAAATCTGTTTGATGCTCTATCCAAAAGACCATAATTTTAACCATGCCCTTTATGTCAAAATTCTACTTCTGAGAATCTATGCTGAGTTAAAGCTTAAACTGGTAAATATTTGTATACCAAAAGATACGTTGTATAACGATCACTCAGGAAATGACTAAGTAAATTATGACACAGCCATATAATGACTTATTATGCAACATTTAAAATTATTCTAGCAAGTTTTAAAAGGTGATGCAAAGTATTTTTATACTTCTTCATGATCTTGCATCAGTGGTAATCATTTTCTTTCTTGCAAAAAATATAAAATTAAATGTGCATCTTTATATTTCACTTTCTTTTCTTTTTTAAAAAAAAATATGTTTTTATGGATTTTTTTTAGAGAGGAAGGGGAAAAAATACAAACATTGATGTAAGAGAGAAACATCAATCAGCTGCCTCCAGCATGCACCCTACTGGGGATTGAGCCTGTAACCCAGGCACGTGCCCTGACTGGGAATGGAACTGGGACCTCTCAGTCCATGGGACAATGCTTAGTCCACTGAGCCACACCAGCCAGGCTTCTTTGTCATTTTTCAACAGTGCATTTTTTAAAACTTTTAAATATTTTTTTATCATCAGAATCATCATCATTATTATTTTTTAAACACAAAACTTCATGGGCTAATGGTATAGGTATTGCCTTATGCAGATTTCCTTAGCCTCTGCATTTTAGTTTAAAATCTAAGGTATGCACCACAGCACAGAGTAAAAACTCAGTATTTATGTGTGGAGTAATTGTGTCAATGTTCCAAACTAGTGTATAAAATAAAGGCCCTGGTACCAAGTCAATATTCATGCAATATCCAAATAAATCAATCAATGATGAATTAATTATCTTCTCTTTCTAATTGTATATTTACAATTATATTCTAATTGTAAATTAGAATAGATGTCTAATCTATTGTTCTTTTATTTATTTATTTTTTTATAAGTTCTGTGGTTTATCTCTTCCCTCCCCCCCCCCCTTCTGAGGGTTGTCAGTCTGTACCCTACTTTCACATCTCTGGGTCTACCCTGTTCCCCAGACTGTTATGTTTATTATATTCCACAAATGAGTGAGATCATGTGATATTTGTCCTTCCCTGCTTGGCCTGTTTCACTTAGGATAATACTCTCCAGGTCCCTCCATGTCGTCTCAAAGGATAAGAGATCTTTCTTTCTTACAGCTGCATGGTACTCCATTGTGTATATGTACCACTGCTTTTCTATCCATTCATCCATTGATGGGCACTTGGGCTGTTTCCAGATCTTAGCTATTATAAATAGTGCTGCTATGAACATAGGGGTACAAGTATTCTTTCTGATTGGTGTTTCAGGTTTCTTAGGGTATATTCCTAGAAGTGGGATCACTGGGTCAAATGGTAATTCCATTTTTAATTTTTTGAGGTAACACCACAGTGTTTTCCACAGTGGCTGCACCAGTCTGCATTCCCACCAGCAGTGTGCTAGAGTCCCCTTTTCTCCACACCCTCACCAACACTTGTTTGATGATTGGTTGATGGCGGCCATTTTGACAGGTGTGAGGTGATACCTCATTGTTGTTTTAATTTGCATCTCTCTGATGATTAGTGATGTTGAGCATTTCTTCATATGTCTCATAGCCATTTGTATGTCCTGTTTGGAGAGATGTCTATTTAGTTCCTCTGCCCATTTTTTAATTGTGATGTCTTCCTTTTGTTGAGTTGTATGAGCACTCTATATATTTTGGAGATTAACCCCTTATCTGATGTATCATTGGCGATTATGCTCTCCCATACAGTGGGTTCCCTTTCCATTTTGATAGTTGTTTCTTTTGCTGTGCGGAAGCTTTTGAGTTTGATGTAGTCCCATGTGTTCATTTTTTCCTTTGTTTCTGTTGCCTTAGGTGATGTATCAGTGAAGATTCTGCTGCGTATGATGTCTGAAATTTTGTTGCCTACCTTTTCTTCTAGGATTTTTATGGATTCACGTGTCACATTTAAGTCTTTTATCCATTTTGAGTTTATTCTTGTGTATGGTCTAAGTTGATGGTTTAGCTTTATTTTTTTTGCATGTAGCTGTCCAATTTTCCCAACACCATTTATTAAAGAGGCTGTCTTTGCTCCATTGTATGCTCTTGCCACCTTTGTCAAATATTAATTGAGCATAATGTCTTGGGTCAATTTCCGGATTCTCTGTTCTGTTCCACTGGTCTATATGCCTGTTCTTGTGCCAGTACCAGGCTGTTTTGATTATAGTAGCTTTATAGTATAACCTGATGTCCGGTATTGTGATTCCACCTACTTTGTCCTTCTTTTTCAAGATTGCTGTGGCTACTCGGGATCTTTTTTGGTTCCATATGAACTTTTGGAGTATTTGTTCTAGTTCTGTGAAATATGTCACTGGTATTTTGATGGGGATTGCATTAAATCTATAGATTGCTTTGGGTAATATGGACATTTTAATGATGTTAATTCTTCCAGTCCATGAACAAGGTATGTGCTTCCACTTTTTTATATCTTCCTCTATTTCTTTTTTCAGTGTCCTGTAGTTTTCTGCAAATAGATCCTTTACTTCTTTGGTTAAGTTTATTCCTAGGTATCTTAATTTTTTTGCCGCGATGGTAAATGGGATTGTTTTTTTAGTTTCTCTTTCTGTGAGTTCATCATTGGTGTATAAGAATACCGTCGATTTCTTGACGTTAATTTTGTATCCTGCTACTTTGCCAAATTCATTTATTAGGTCTAGTAGATTTTTGATGGAGTCTTTAGGGTTTTCTATGTATAATATCATGTCATCTGCGAATAATGACAGTTTCATTTCCTCCTTTCCAATTTGGATTCCTTTTATTTTTTCTTCACGTCTGATTGCTGTGGCTAAGACTTCCAATACTATGTTAAATAACAGTGGCGAAAGTGGGCATCCCTGTCTTGTTCCTGTTCTTAAGGGAAATGCTTTTAGTTTTTGCCCATTGAGTATGATGTTGGCTGTAGGTCTTTCATATATGGCCTTTATTATATCAAGATATGATCCCTCTATTCCCAAATTGCTGAGCGTTTTTATCAGAAATGGGTGCTGGATTTTGTGTACAGAATTTCACATGGTCTGTACAAGACTTGGGTACAAATTTTAAAATATTGGAAATACTACTCACATTTGTCACAAAGCTTCCATTTTTTAAAAAATTGCAACACTTAAAAAAAATTGCAACACTTTTAGGATTTATTTCAACTATAGTGGTATCACGTTGTTGAAAAAATCTTTTTTCTGCATGTTAACATAGGTGACTGCCAACATATAGAAAGAATCAGACCATGGCGTAAAACATGCACACGAGTAGAATAATCAGCTTTATTAGTTTTGTTAACCATGAGTTACTACTCTATTTTTTATCTCATTTGAACTTCTTTACATTATTATTGAACCTGCTCTTCAAATGTCAGAAAGCATTTTTTAAATGGCATATTGACCACAACCAACATAGATCAGATGCTAAGACCTACGTGATATGGCCTCGAGTTGTCCTGCTACAAGGTGGGATCACAACATCTAGCTGCTTCCTCCCATGTCAGACTTACCTTAGCTTGTGCCTAATCTTTCCTGCTACCTCATGTATTCTCTACAGAACTACATTAGTCATTAACATCCACTAACCTAGAAACTTTTTTTTTAATAAAAGGCACTGCCTGAAATATCAGAGACTTTAACTAAACTAGTATTTTCTATATATTCAGGGTTTTGTAGAGCCTTAGATAACTCTGAAGAATCATCTTAAATATTTTCTGTTAAATTACAAGAAAATTCAATATTTATAATGAATGATTTTCAAATTTCTAATCCAATGAGTTAATCCACTAAGACACCTTCCATTTCTGAGGCCCCTTCAAAATCTGAAGAGTTGACAAATAGTTATGAATTTTATACACTTTAAACTTTAAAGAAATTATTTGCAAGATTTTTTGTTTGAACAACTGATCTAAGACCACATCATTGTTTGGAAAGCAGGAAGTGTTTAGGTAAGCTTTATTAACACAAATTATTAGCCCTTGAACATTCTACTTGTGCTTCGGGTAGTGTGGGCTAAAATAGGGAAACATTACCTTTGGAATGATACTAACCAAATTCATGGGAGGATATATAAGCCAGCTGTCCATTTATTAATCTACATTGAGAAGTTCATCTATTAGGGAAAGCAAATACTCATATCCACTGAGTAGTATTCTATCTTTCTGTGAACATATATATGAACACTGAAAGATGAATTGTTATCAAGAGACTGATTGATGAGTATGGACACAAAGAAGGGAGAATGAGTTGGATGATCTTCATGTTGGTATCAGCAGCAGTGACCACCATCTGTAACCTTTTACAGATTCTTGAGTTATTGAAACAGAGTCTGCTTTCTAACTGGAATGTTACAGATGCACTGAAAAGTTATGATTGCGTTTCACTTTTCAAGACAGTTTCTCAATTTTCCTTCAGATAGAGAATACTCAATAGATTGTATTTTGGGTGGTGTTGTTTTTTTAATTACTCTTGTGGTTTAGTTTGGTTTGGTTTTTACAGATACTTTCCAATTAAGTACATTCTTGCTATACCTCTATATCTCTTTTTGGTGATGATGTTGGGCTCCTTCTGTAGATGACCTACCTTTGTCATGATATCAGTGGTTCTCAAGTTATTTTGTACTTACTTATTTATATCTCAGATACCCTTAAAGATATAATAACATTACAGACTTTCTCCTAGAAAAACAAATGTAATACATGCACACACAATTCTTCACATTAGTTGCAGTGTTTGACGGGAATCCTGAAATTAATTCATGGATTATGGATCTGTCAAACTTGGACTAAAATTTTGCCTGCCCAGACCAGATCATACTTACATTTTTTATTTTCAGAATAAGACAAAATTTCAGGACACAAAAAAAGCAAACATACAATTCAACTTCACTACATAATTTACCAAAGGCAGTGCTGGGTTGATGCCTGGATGTCATCTGAAGGCAGATATAGTCAGAGATGACCTCTGATCTAACCTACAGAGATGGTTGTACTCATGTTGAAGGTGGAAGTTAGTGAGCAACAGAGTTTTACTTCTGATTTCTAGCAAAGGAAAAAGCTGGCCTTAATCCTCTTCATGCTTTATTCCAAGCAAAAATCGCTGGACATAATAATTCACCAACCTTGGTCATCTAAGGAGCAAGGAGGGCAAGTTTCCTCCTATTCTATATAAATATAAAAAGCAAGCACACATGATTTCTAAACAGGGATTATTTTAACAGTAGTCATCAGACAATAAATGTTCCCCTGTTGTAGTAATGCAGCCTGTTTTTAGAAAGAACACAAAGGTTTTCATACATCTTCTTTGGGAAAAAATAAGCAATCATTACTATCACATTTATTTCCCCCTCACAAAATGGCAATTTCAGGAGATCTCCAGGGTCACTAAAGATATTTTTCTCAGTGTCTCGCACAATAACACTCCCTCGTGTAAGCTGATTTGTCTTAATTTCACTCAGAGACAGTATACATTTTCCTTTTATTAAAATGTGTTGGTAATATGTGACTATATCCATTATTAATTTTTTAATGGTGCCTAACTTCCAAATGGTTAAATTAAAAACGTTTATGATGCTTCATATTATTCGAAGAATTAATCATAAGCTCTAGTTGGGTGGCACAGTTGACTGGAGCATCTTCCCATACACCAAAACGGACTCAGGTTGGATGCCTGGTCAGGGTGCATACAGGAGGCAACCGATTGGTTTCTCTCTCACATCGATGTCTCTCCCCCCGCCCACCCTTCGGGTGAGGATTTTAAAAAATCAATAATAAAATATATATTTCTCTTCCCCTAAAATAAAATTAAATTAAAATTCACAGTGACAAAAAAGCCTTGGTGATTAGCATGCTGCATAAGGCAATGAGACAGATTCGCAACTTATTTGTTCATGCTTTTTAGGGGGCATCATGCTGGGTTTCTCTGCCTCCATACTGTCTATCACACTGTCTTATTTGTAGATTATGGGTTTACATTTGACTGTAGATTATGGGTTCACACTTGACTATATTTGGTAGCCTGTATCTGTATCTCACCAGCGTCATCTATTTGGTTGTTAATTCGGTAACCACTCTCTTCCAGAAGGTCCCCACTGCACATTTACACTGGGTCTGGCCTGTTTCCTTTTTTTTTTTTTTTTTTCATTTGATGTCCTTCTCTCTCTTTTTTTTTTTTAACTTAATAGACATTTTTCAAGCATCCAATTACTTTTTGTCTGGGAAAAGCAGAGAATTCTGTTCACTTTTATATTTTCTTGCCAATAGTTCTATTAGATTGAACTACACGAAATTGCCATTTTTTTTAGGTAAAATGTTATGTATATTTGAGGGGGGGAAATGAAGAATTTTGTAAGACAAATGTAGGCCAGATGCTTGACACATAGGGGATTTTTACATGCTATTAATATTATTATTCATCCTTATTATTACTTAAATCAGTTCAGTGCCGTCTATAAGGAGAGTCTGATGTAGTATCTCAGATATTCTCAAGTGTGTGTGCGCAATGCTTGAATAACCACCCTATATTGAGACCTCTGGGGATATAATTTAAATTCTTCATTCATTCTAAACTTATTTTTAAATTGCCAGGTTTGTATATTTACATCTTCGGGCTACTTGTTCTATTATATTTATATCCAGTCATGTTCACAAACTAATATTATCCTCTTTATAATAACATCCCCCAGGAGCATATAAGTTCTTAGAAAATAAGTCCAAAGGAAATGTAGAGATATAGACATATGAGGTATTCTAAAATATCATACCGCAAATACTTCAAATATTCTAGTTTAGCATTACTTCTGTTCAGATTTTCATGGATCAAATCTGCAGGCAAAATCTTCTTCAAATTTCTTTTGAATTACACCCCCCATCTTCTTAACCTATTTTTATATTACTATAATGTGTTTACCCAGTCTGAAAGGGTACTGAGAAGCAGAAAAAATGATTTTTCTTACTGCCTTATTTGATCAGTTTCTGACCTTAGATTCATGACGAGTATTTATGTTAAGAGTTGACTTTGGCAAAAATTTCATTCAAGGGGTAAACTAATTTGAGAACCAAACTAAAGGGCTTGCTAAATTAATTGTGGACTTTTTTTTTTTTTTTTTTTACTGGAAAGTTCAGTGATTGCTTCTGTTAATGAAGTATTGTCATAGAGTATGGGTAGCTTTGGTGGCACACTTGTCATTGCCGTAATTAATTCTCACTTGGAACAAGCACAGCATTCATCACATTTTGATGGTGCTCTCGCATACTGGGCCAAAACAGAAGGCAGGCAGTGATTGACAAAATGTTTATGTGACAGATATATTCACCATATAAATACACATCTGATGAACTTGAAAATTAGCTTTCTGTTTGGAACAGTGGTGCATATTTTAAAAGACCAACTTCTCAAAAAGGCTATTTTCCACTGCTCATTTCAGCTACAAAGAGAATAGTGACATAAAACTCATATACCAAAACAAAATGATTTGCTTTATTCAGACATTTCAAACAACTGATGGCAGGAAATAGCAAGAAACTTAAGGCCAGGCCACTTAAATTTCAATAACATGCAAGGAGTGAATTTTTTTTTTTTTCGATCAGAGGGAAAGCCAAACATTTTTGTCTAGTATGAATATCTGTTGATGCTTTTTACTCTTAGATATTGCTTTTTGTTTAACATTTATTTTTTTTTTAACTCTCTAGGTCTTCATGCACACTAAGTGAGCTATATTTCCAGTTCACCTGATCTTTAATTTCCAGTCCTAAGTGCTCTGCCTCTTCTCCCTGCTTTCCCATTATGCCTCTCGAAAGATGACCCACTCACTTCTGCTCCCTTACGGGTCACGTGTCTCTCATAACCAGCAGGCTCATCTGGGCTTTCCCCGAATAGCAGCTGGGCAGGGAGAAAGCAGAAGCTTGCAAGACTTCCTGAAGCTTAAGCCTAGAACTGGCCCAGTTCTGCCACATATCTTTGACCAAAGCAAGTCACAAGGCTGCTATAAATCCAAGGAAAAGCAAACTAGACTCCACTGCTTGATGGAAGGAGCTACAGTCACATTGCAAAGCATATGCTACAATAAGAAGAAAAGAATTCGAAACATTGTTGCTATCACCCAATCACATCTCTTTATTCCAAATATATTTACTCTACAACTTTTTTACAATGTCCCTATCCCTATAAAACCAGCCCTGGCCGGTTTGGCTCAGTGGTTAGAGCGTCAGCCCGCAGACCGGAGTCGCGGTTTTGATTCCGGTCAGGGGCATGTAGCTTGGTTGCAGTTCGTCCCCGGCCCTGGTCCAGTGGTGAGGGAGGCAACCGGTCGATGTGTCTCTCTCACGTCGATGTTTCTCTCTCTCCCACTCCCACTTTATCTGAAGATAAAAGGAAAAAATAGCCTCAGGTGAGGATTAATTAATTAACTAATTAATTAAATAAAATAAAACCAAATGGCCCTTTTTGACTAACTTACAGCAGACAGAGAAAGCCAGGCTGAAAATCAAGGAATAAAGCCAAAAGGCAGGAGAAAGGCTGTCAGTTCATGTGTGTCTTCAATATCAAAAGAGTCAAAAGAAACCCTCTCCACGCTACTAGCTTTGAAGTGAGTCCACATGTTGGTGATTGTTTGGGACATAATGTGGATCTTAGGATGATTTTAGAAAAATAATATAGAGATATTTTTAATTGGGGGCAATTTTTATTTTGTAAAATTCTTTCATTTTTTTTAAAGGATTCATTAGCCCACTGAATTGAACAACAACAAAAAAGTGTAATAATAGAGAGGAAAATATAGCATGGATTTTGACATCAGATAGACCTGAGTTCAAATTTCACTTCTGCAATTTACTACCTTGTAGCTTTGGCTGAATCGATTGGCCACTCCAACCTCACTGCTCACCTACCTGCAGACTCAATGTGAGCGCTCAGTTAACATCGTGTGCAAAGTGGATACATATACCAGGTATCAATCAGATTTCCCTTTTTCTAATGTATTAGCTCACACTTTGACAGGAATAAGATGAAGGGGGCAGGGACAAACCCAAGCAGATGTTTATCCCAGCGCTCTTCAGTCTAATAGAGATTCTTAGGCCCATACTTGAGCTCCTAAAGAAAATATAACTCATGCATTACAAGTAAAATTTTGAAAATTAACATTCTTTAACAAGCTGCCTCACCTTTAACAAGCTGCATAAAATACTATACCTTCTCCAAACATGTGCTCATGTATGAACTCTTGAAGCATTTTCTTAGTTTCAAACTTACCTTCTTTAATTCACTGTAAAGAAGAATACCTCGATAGAAATACAGAACTTCGATCAAACCTGTGTGATAAATGAAGGGTTTGCACCTTTGCTGTCTTTATGGTCTGCATCTGTTCGCCATAGACTCCTGAGTCCCTTGATGAGAAATAATGAAAATGTACTGATAACACAACACGTGTGGCAAAGATAAACAAAAAGAGACCATGCTTTAACATTTCTGAAAGATGTTTTGCTACAAGGGAGAAGGAACCCAATCCCCAAGCCACTGAGAAGAAAGTTTGTTTGCTTACATCTTCACTATCCAAAAGGCAAAAACAAGCCGTTGTTTTACAAAGTTGGAAGGCATCTGTTACTATTTCATAGAAATCTCAATCATCCATGTCCCTAGAGTGAAAGTTAATATTGTGTTGCTCGTGGGTATTTTGAGGTGGTTGTATACTTCTATTCTGTAAGATTCTGTCACTTACTTCAGAGAATTCATTTGTACATTGTCCGCCTCCTTTGTCAAGTTTAGTGATTCACTATGATGCTTTTTCATTGTGGGCAGAGAAAAATGTATCCCTAAGGAAACTGAGGTTCAGAGCTTCTTCTAGTTTTCAGGTGGGGGTCCCAGAAGGAAAACTGCCTAGAAAGGATCAACAATCTTTAATTCTATCAAGAGTTTAATCTTGTAATGAAGCCTGAAAATTCCATTTTTGTTAATAGAAAGAGAACCAGCATGAAATCTAGTTCACAAACCATTTTCACTGGCAGCTAACACAGCCATACTGAGTCATCACAGGCTCAGCATAATAACATTGATTTAATTATATTGAAGAGAAGGGGAAAGCAACGGACTGAGCCAGCCAAATGCAAACAAGGCGCCCAGCTCCAAATTGCGCTTCTGAGAGAGAAAGGCCACTCTTTAAGTGTCAAGCTGAGATGTTGTTCATCTTCAACTCTGCCATTCTCAGGTAGCCTGGCCTGTAGCGATGCCAGTTTTACTGAAAAACAGCTCTCCCCTGCTGGACGTCTTATCCATTCTTCCTATGCTTTCTCTGGAACAGAACCTTAGTTGTACCAACAGGAAAAGCAATAAGTGGCGTGCTCATTCCTTTGGGCCACTCCTTAAAGGTTCTGGATATTTATTCTTATGAATTAATCTAAAACATCCTCCACTTAAAAGCTAAAGGGACATTTACCAAACGGCATATGGAGTAAGCCTCATCTGTTTTTCTTAGGGAGTTACATTGTTATCAAAATTGTTAAAACTAAAATAATATATATATTACACATATAATATGTCTATATGTGCATATATAATATGTAACATGACACATATAGGTACTAAAATAAACATGTTTGCATATATAACTTACATATCACTGTTATATAACTATCACTGTTACATAAAAATACATCTGTTATATAATGTTATATACATAACTGTTATGTATATATATGTTATATATATAATTGTTATATATAAATATGTGTATGTATAAACTGTGAGTGAATAATAGGTTATACTTCAAACAGAAAGGCAGAATGGCAAAGACCAGATTAAAGTCAGGAGACCTAAAACTTTTCTGTCAATGGGGCTACCATGTTGAATAGTTAATGTCCTTTTATAGCGCTTTCTAGTGGACTTTCTCTACCTAAGATTTCTCACTTATAAAATTACCAGATTGGCCGAGATCGCTGACCAAGCTCTTCTCAGCTCTAAAGTTGTGTGGTTTAAGGTCATTCATCAGGAATCTGCAAGTTACTTAATGCTATGGCCAGTATAATCCTAGGCAAAGCCCACATTTTTATTACATTTTTTAAAAGTAGGTTATAAACACAAATAAGGCTACAGGCAAAAGTACATGACTACACCCAATATTCCATTTGAGAACCCTGTAGCAATTTGTTTTATAGAAAAATTTCATCCTCACAAAAACATACTTCAAAAATATTGCACTTAAGAGTGCATACTTTTCTCATCTTTTACATGGATCAGATTCAGGGGAGACATATGAAAATCGATCGGTATCCTTTTCATCTTTCCCTACTTTATATATTTTGATTTTTTTTCCTTACGTGCTAATGTCCCATGTGAATATAATCATTACTACATTACCCTTAGACTTCCATGGAATTAATGAACTGTTGCAATAGCCAATCACAAATGTGTATTTATAGTTTAGAGTCCTATCAGGCTTATAATTATTTCAATGCAGATCTGCTAGCCCAGGAAGAGCCTTCATTACCACTGGAGCTGAAGAAGCTCGTTGGTTATGCAGAGCTTGTCCTGTCCCTGCACTTTCCTTCTTGGCCGCTGCTTGTAGTCAACATCCTTTTTGCTCCATTTAAATAGAGCTGCCCGCAGAAGGTCATTTATTAGGTAATCACTTGTCTGTGAAAAATTCTAATTGCTCAATATTTGTCAATGGAAGGAAAATAGCATAGCATTTGAATGCTGAATGCTGGGCAAACTGGAGTGCAGATGAAAAAACTCAGGAGTTTGTATTTTTTAATTGGCAGATAAAGAAATTTATTAAGAGCGCCTACCCTTTAAGGGTTAAAAAGAAAAGATACACTATCAGCTATAGTGAAGATTAAAAAAAGCACAGAGTTTCAGGTGTTATCAGTTTGTAGTTGAAGCAAAAGAAAAATAATTTATGAATGCTACAGGGATATATTTTTCCTGTGGAATCTTAGTGCCCCCTGCTGATGTTCAAAAAATGTTTTACATTCACAGTGGTTCCTGTTTTTCTTTGAGATAGGTATTTTTCTCTCATAGTTTTTTGTTTTTTTTCCTTCGGAGAATAGAGACTCTTGTATGTAAGACTCTCTCAGCAGTACTATCATATGTTAGTATCTGCGGCTTCTCATTGAAAAAAATGTGATTAATCAAAAATGCGTATTCATAAGTGTTAAAAAATAAAGGGAAAAGAATTTTAAATTACCATCTGATATTATAATTGAACCAGTTGAACTGGTTAGTTAAAAAGAAATGTCAAGTCAGCACCACATGGGAAAGAAGACCTTGACAAAAGGGAAAATACACAATGAAATCATCAGTGACCCAAACACTTCTGAGTTGGATGCTTGTTGAAGGAGATTGTTCGTGCTCTCCGTTCATAACCAGACACAGGCATGTCAGACATTAAGGCACAGAGACCACCCGTTATTAATGTTACTTTTCCATATTCTAGTCTTCCCTTGTACATTATCTGTGAGAGAAACATTACTATTCTCATCTAAAAGGTGAAGAAAATGAGACTTATAAAGCTACTGCAAATTACTGAAAAAGCTGTACAGTGATTTAATAGCAGAGAATCATCTTACATTAATTTTAGAACAAAATAAAATATAAATGTATTTTCTACACTTACTCCTCACACTACTCCAGATTATTTCAAAGCAAATCATAGACATCTGTCAATATTTCAGTATTTGTCTCTAAGAATAAGATCTCTTTTTTTAAATGCATTTTAAAATTTAGCGGAACCAAGATATTTAACTATGGTGTCAACATTCAGGCTCTTTCTGTGTATTCATCATGTCTTATACTTTATTTATTCTGATACTTTAAAATGTGGGGCCTTGATGACTATTCCTAGAGATGGTAAACAACTCAACAGTGAATGCACTTTCCAAATGCAAACCAACCAATCCAGAGTCTGTGCCTCCAACCACTTCCTTTAGGAGCTGACACACCCTGGGCCACTATCCATCTGCCCTGATCACCCCAGGGCCAGGTACTAGACAACTAGGGACAGCCCTATACCCCAGAGACTATAAAATTATTTAAACTAGCCCATTCTAAGCCTGCTTGCCCTGTCTTGTCATTTTTCCCCTTGGAAACCACAGTAAAGACTCCTGCCCACATTTCTCCTCTCCCTTCGTCTCCTGTCCAACCCCAGTGTACCTGTGTGCCCCCTTCTACAGTATGCATACTCCCTGCTCCCAGGATCTGTAAGTGTAACAAACTCTCTTTTTCATGGCAATTGTCTAGTGATCTGTTGGCTTTACTCTACTTAAATAATAACACAACCTACTCAAATATTCCACCGCCCCCCCCCCACAGCAACTGCGATCTCTTTCCATCAGACTTCAATGAGAAGATAAAATTGGTATAAAATAAGTACATCTTGGTCATAGAAACACTGAGTTATGGGGTCAGTGAAGCACAAAGCATTTTTTATAAGTAAAATAAGCTTTTCTCATTAAATAAAAAAAAATTTTAAAAAAGGAGTGTCAGTTATTTCACATTGTTAAATAGGTTCATTGACATTCCCGGGTGTCAAAGAGTCATTTCCCCAAACCATCAAGTCCTACTCAGTTCCTGAGCCATGCTATCACCCAAGGAGTCCCCACCAATAAAGAGGTCAGACTTCAATAATATTACAAAGGTTTTGAAGATAAAAGATACCATGAAATCAGTCAGGCTGAAATGTTGCAGGAAAAGATGTAAGAAAAGAGTAACTTAAAGCTCCAATTTTCTGTCTGACTGAGAAATTGATTTGCTTCAGTGGGGTTTTGGTCCCTAACATCAGTGTTCCCATTACTAAGGGGGAGAGGTCACCATACAGGTTTTCCATCTGCATTATCTCATTTAATAGTCATCATTCTGCTATCAGTTAGGCTTACATTAACCTCATTTTATAGATGTAGACATCCAGACTCAAGAACAGTAAGGAGTTTGCCTGCCATGTTCCAAAAGCTGTTTTGACTGTCACATCCGGTTCCTCCCATTAAACCCCAACATAGCCACAAAAATCTCCAACTCTCCAGCCACAGTTGTTACATAGGGGGAAATAATTCCTGTATTTCCAATAAGTACTTGCTATGATATGTCATTCTATTTTTAATAACAAAGTTGAGTGAAGTTACAGGTAGTTTCCTATACAAAACTCAAATTTAATGTTCAGCAAATATCAAGCTTAATGCCACTACTCGTCCCCCAGTGTTTCATCATCATATCCACACACAACACTAAAGCACTATCTACGCTCACTCGGTTGTATCACTCTGTCCAGAGAGTCTATTCTAGCACCAAGATCCAGTCTGACACTGGGACACCCTCAGCCCAGAATAAGTTAGCCATATTTAAGGGGGCAAAGAAGACACCTAGTGAAATCTGAATTTCAGTAAATAACAAATAATATTTAGCATAAAGATGCCTCATGCAGCCCAGCTGGTGTGGCTCAGTGGTTGAACATTGACCTATACACCAAGAGGTCACCTGTTCCATTCCCAGTCAGGGCACATGCCCAGGTTGTGGGCCAAATCCACAGTGGGGGGCATGCAGGAGGGGTCAATCAATGTTCTCTCCCATCGATGTTTCTCTCTCTCTCTCTCTCTCTCTCCCTTCCTCTCTCTCTAAAATCAATAAAGAAAAAATTTTTTAAAAAAAGATGCCCCATGCAATATCTGGAACATATTACACCAAAAAAAAAAAGTGTTCATTATTTACCTGAAATGCAAAATTAACTATATTTCATACAGAAACTATATTTATCTGAAATACAAATTTAACTATATAAAAATGGGTCTGTATTTTATTTGGAAACTCTAACCCAAAATCTTCTAAGGAAACTGAATTCCTTCTATGGTCTCATCAGTACATTGTTTTGCACTAAAGAAGAAAAAGGCTAAACCCAGAACCCTGGGCTTCACACATTTTCTGAAATAAATAATAATGACTAATAATAATAATTTAATTAGTATTAAAAGTAAGTTGAATAAATAAAAATGCTACGAGGATTCTCTAGACCATGTCTGTGGATGTTTTCAATCCCACGGCATATCCGGGTGGAAGAGGAAATTGCTGAGATTACCTAGACTCAGATGAGCTTCCAAGGCAAAAAAGGCAAGATGACGTGGTTATTGGCTTTACAGTCTCATTTCTCCTCTCAACAAGGCCACTGAATTTCAGACATAATAGATGCATATGGGGATATAAGGAAGATATCATAGAAGACAGAAGAATAATTGTCATTAAATAAACCCAGAAACCAGAAAATTTCATATAATGCCATTTTTAATATATCAGAATAATTTTTGTGTCTAATTAATTTTGTGCTTAATTAATTTTTAATTTTTGTTAAAATATTAAACATTTTTTTTCTTTATTGATTTTTAGAGAGAGAGGAAGGAAGAGGGAGAGAGAGAGACAGAAACATCGATGAGAGAGAACATCGATTGGCCGCCTCCTGCATGCCTCCACTGGGGATTGGGCCCACAACCTGGGCCTGTGCACTGACTGGGAATGGAATCAGCAACCTCTTGGTGCATGGGTCGATGCTCAACTACTGAGCCACACCAGCCGGGCTATGGCTCTAATTTTAAATCACATTTTCTAATAACAAACAGTTCAGAGAATCATTATTTTGGAGAAAGTGGTGTTTCTATTGCTCTGTTTGGAAGAGGCTTATATTTAATCCACTATAATATTTCTCAATTCTCCTTGTGGGGATTTTAGCCTCTTGGCATATTAGGTTTTCCTGGACCCACTAGATATGGAAACATTCTTTTTGCTGATGTTGTTCCTGTGAGAATAATTCATTTTTAAAGAAAAATATAATTTATTTATCAGAGTTCAGACTGCTATTTCTTCACATTACCTGCAAATATTTTATGAGGTCTTTTCCTTTTTAACTTTGAAAACTGGTAACTTGGCTCAGGGAGGGCGAAACCTTTCAGCCGAAAGATGAAGATGCCCGCCGCAGCCTCACACGGTATTAAAAAGGGCTCTGACTGGAGGGAATCTTGGTGGTTTGGTGACATCCATCTTCATATATATTTCTAGAATAGCAAACATCATATTGTTCCACTTGCCAAAATGTCATGAATTTACAGCTGGCCTCGGAAAATACCATTAATGCCGGCTGTGAAATTGCCTTTGACTTAATGAAGAATAATATTCCATGCTCTCTTTTGTGCAAGAACTGTTACCATTAAAGCCATTTAAATCAAAATCAGTTTTTTGTGGGCTAATCATGTACCCAGAATGCCTGAAGACTCCAAAATAGTTGAACCAGCAAAGGCACTTAAAGAGAGTTTGTTTGTTTTTTAATCCTCACCTGAGGATATTTTTCCATTTATCTTCAGATAGAGTGGGAAGGAGAGAGAGAGAGAAACATCGATGTGAGAGAGACACATCGACTGGTTGCCTCCCGCACAACCCTGGCCAGGGCCGAAGACTGAGCTGCAACCAAGTACATGCCCTTGGCCAGAATTGAACCCCAGAATCTTTGGTCCGTGGGCCATTGCTCTAACCACTGAGCCAAACCAGCCAGGGCTTAAAGAAGAGTTTGGAAGGTATATGTACCTTCTTTCAATTGACTTAAAAATCTGAGTTAGAATATCCCACCCCCAGAAGCTTATAGTCCAAGATCTTTCCATTTGTATGACAAGCATAGTGAAGATAGTGTCATGACACATTCACTGTGAAAAGAAACAATGAAATAAAAATGCCTGAAACCGGGAATAGATCCCTGAGATTTAGCCAAGCAACTTAAGTTTGATAGTGAAGTCATCATCACAAATGATATCTAAACATGAGCAGGAAATACCTTTTGAAGGGATAACATACTGGAACTGAAACAACTTAGCACTGTTTGCACAAAATAATCTTGAAAGCTACTTCTAACCTTAAGCTTCCATGATTCTCTGATTATCAGAAAACTCTTATACATTTCAGGATGCATTCAGCATGTATTTCAGAATAATTTCAACAGATAAGAAGAAAATTATTCACATTTGTAAGGAAATACTTTTTTATAACTTATTTATCTTTTAAAATCATTTGTCATTTATTTGTATTATATTATCCTTATACGTATTTTATCCCAATATTTTGTTTCAGAGAGTATTTAAGGTTCAGGTCTTATTAATGGAAATTTTATAAGAATCAAAGTCAATATCAGGCTAAGTTATTATAATTAATACATGACATTATTTTCCAGGTTTTATTATCCTATTTAACTGGATACAAATTACATTACATTTTTTTTTTTAATAAAACACTTATTCTTCTTCTTATCATGGGGACACACAGGTCTGGGAATTCCATCAAATATCTAGCTTATATGCAAAACAAAACTTTAACTTTATATTGGTAGTTGTTGACATCATATAGAATAGCAATTTTTAAACTACATTCCATGAACCCCTGAGGGTATCTGAGCCCCTTTCTGAGGGTGAGTGAAATTAAAATTATTTTCACAATCATACTAAGATGTTATTTGCCTTCTTTACTAGACTGACATTTGCAATGATAATAAGACTGCTGGTGCCTTGGCATGAACCTAAGTGGTGGCACTGAGAGCAGTAGTAGTCATTGTAGGTGTTAAAGTAAAAAATAATAATAATAAAGATTTTTAAAGCCAGTTTCAGAATATTGTTAGTAACACAGAAAAAAAATACATGTGTGTGTGTATATATATATATATATATATATATATACATATATATGTATACATATATATCTCAATTTTAAGTCTCAACCTTTAGTTGAAGTCCTTTTAGATATTGTGTAATGGAATAAAGACTACTGGAAATGGTAACTACCTGGGTTAATAAAAATTGTTTTGCTTTATTTTTCTCAACTTACATATAATGCATACAATTGTTTAAATAAACCATGACAATATTGCCTTCTGGTATTTACAATAAAAGCTGGGAAGATATAGACCTATATTGATTCATTAGTATATAAAATATTATTAACTGTAAATAAACTTTAAAGATTAAGGATATAGCCCTGGCCGGTTTGGCTCAGCGGTTGGAGCATCGGCCCGCGGACCAGAGAGTCCCGGGTTTGGTTCCTGCTGGGGGCACATACAAAAAAATAATAATAATAAAGATTAAGGATATATATTATAATCCCTAGTTCAACCACTAAGAAAATGGCACAAGAAATATAGCTAAACAATCAATAGGAAAATAAAAATGGATTTCTAACTTCTAAATAATCCAGAAAATGGCAGCAAATAAATAGCAAAGGATGAAAATCAGATGCCCTAGCCAGTCTGGCTCAGCAGTTAGAGCATTGGCCCGCAGACCAGACAGTTCTGGGTTCGGTTCCCGCTAAGGGCACGTACCTTGGTTGCAGTTTGTCCCCGGCCCCAGTTGGGGTCAGGTGCGTGGCAGCCACTCGCTATGTCTCTCTCACATCGATGTTTCTCTCTCTTTCTCCCTCCCACTCTATCTGAAGATAAATGCAAAAATGTCCTCGGGTAAGGATAGAAAAAAGAAAAGAAAATCAGAATCAGAGATGAATAAAAAACAAATGATAAACTGATAGATCCAAACTCAATCATCATTAAATTAGACATTAATAGAAGAACAATTCAAAGTAAAGATTGCCAGAATGGGAAAAAGTGACACTCAACTGTATTCTTTAAGTGTATAAAATATATGGATGAAAGAAGATAGTCCATGCAAACTATAATTGTAAGAAGAATGCATAGCAATATTAATGCTATATAACCGAGATTTCAAGTCTAAAGGTATTACCAGCGATAAAGAAGCTACTTCATAATGATAAACAAGTGAAGTCATCAAAAACATACTAATAAAAATGTTTATGTTTTTAACACCAGAGCATCAACATACCAAAGCAAACAATAACAGAATAGGAAGAAGAAATAGGCAAATCCATAACCAGAGTTGAAGATTTTTACATTCCTCTTTTAACAATTGATAGATCAACTACACGATACATCAAGCAAGGACAGAGAAGATATAAATAACACTAGCTTATTGACCAGGATATTTGTGGCTAAATTTACTTTTTTTTTTTTTCCTTTATTGATTTTAGAGAGAGAGGAAATGAAAGGGAGAGAGATAGAAACATGGATGAGAGAGAACATCAACCGGCCGCCTCTTGCATGCCCCTCACTGGGGATCGGGCACACAACCTGGGCATGTGTCCTGGCTGGGACTTGAACTGGTGACCTCATGATGCATGGATCGACACTCAACCACTGAGCCACACCGGCTGGACTAAATTTACGTTTTTAACATGAAAGATGATATATCAGAGTCAAATCTTAATGATAGTCATATTAATTTCCAATTGCTTATTTCTAAATATATCAATAACATACATATTTCTATTCAAATATTTCAAAAGCATTTAAGACATTCAGGAATTAGAGATTTTCCACTAAAAGAAATTAAAATAGATAATTCTTATAACTCAGCGTCATTGTACATATGACAGATAAATTAAGAATATGGGCTCTACATAATTGCCAATGATATATCAGATAAGGGATTAATTTCCAAAATATATAGAGTGCTCATACATCTCAACAAAAGGAAGACAAAGAACCCAATTAAAAAATGGGCAGAGGAACTAAATAGACACCTCTCCAAACAGGAAATACAAATGGCCAAGAGACATATGAAGAAATGCTCAACATCACTAATCATCAGAGAGATGCAAATTAAAACAACAATGAGGTATCACCTCACACCTGTCAGAATAGCCGCCATCAACAAAGCATCAAACAACAAGTGCTGACGAGGGTGTGGAGAAAAGGGGACTCTATTACACTGCTGGTGGGAATGCAGACTGGTGCAGCCACTGTGGAAAACACTATGGCGTTACCTCAAAAAATTAAAAATTGAATTACCATTTGACCCAGTGATCCCACTTCTAGGAATATACCCTAAGAAGCCTGAAACACCAATCAGAAAGAATATATGTACCCCCATGTTCATAGCAGCACTATTTACAATAGCTAAGATCTGGAAACAGCCCAAGTGTCCAGCAGTAGACGAATGGATAAAAAAGCTGTGGTACATATACACAATGGAGTACTATACAGCTGTAAGAAAGAAAGATCTCTTATCCTTTGAGACGACATGGGGAGGACCTGGAAACTATTATCCTAAGCGAAACAAGCCAAGCAGAGAAAGACAAATATCATATGATCTCACTTATTTCTGGAATATAATGAACATAACAGTCTGAGGAACAGGGTAGTCCCAGAGACGTGAAAGTAGGGTACAGACTGACAATTGCCAGAAGAGGGGGTGGGGGTGGGGAGTGATGAACCACAGAACTTTTACGCATGTACTCATAACCAATGGACATGGACAACAAAACTGGGGATGGGGCAGGGAGGAAGGGGGAGGAGGGTGGCAATGGGGGAAAAAGGAGAAACATCTGTAACAAAAGTAAATTAATAAAAAGAAAGAAAGAAAGAAAGAAAGAAAGAAAGAAAGAAAGAAAGAAAGAAAGAAAGAAAGAAAGAAAGAAAGAATATGGGCTCTAGGACTTCCGGTCAAGATGGCGGCATAGGTAAACGTGGTCTCGCCTCCTCCCACAACCACATCAGAATTACAACTAAGCTACAGCACAGCCATCATTCAGAACCGCCTGACATCGAGCTGAATGGAAGTCCTACAACTACGAAATTAAAGCAGCAGCCACACGAGACTGGGAGGAGGCAGATGGGCTTGTCCCTCACCCATGTGTGGTGGATAAAAATCAGGAGGACACTTCCCCTGGGAAGGTCCTCCCTGAGGAGTGAGGGTTCCCGGTCCCACACCAGGTACCCAGCTCAGGGTTCAAGTGCCAGGAAGAGAAGTCCCCATAACTTCTGGCTGAAAATACCTGTGGGAACTGAGGCTGAGGCTGCGGGAGCCCCAGGCAGTTCTTCTTAAAGGGCCCGCGCACAGACTTACTCGGACTTGCTCCCTCTGGCCTCAGGGGAGGCAGGTTGAGGGGCACCAGAGACTTACAGGGAAGAACTGAGCTATTTGGCCTCAGGACGAGGGCTAGAGGGGCAGCTTTCTCCTGGACAGAGGTGCTGGTGGAGGCTGATGTTCCTTTGGTGAGCCCATCCCTGGGGCAGCAGACAGTCACCATACCTGGGACTCCAGCAACCTGGCTCACACTGTTGGCCCCACCCTGGTGATTCCCTGAGGCCCCGCCCCACCCAAGCTGTCTCCAAAGGCTTTACCATAGGATTGGCCTTTCTTGGACCCTGCTTCAGAGTTTCCTAAAATCTCTCAAACAAGAAGCATCTGGTCTCAGTGAGCCCTATACCTCTTGTTAAGTGGCCCTAGGCCTGGCACTAGAAGCAACCAGCCTTGGTTCACAACTTGGCTTTTCCTGGGCACCTTCAAGCCCAGCACAAGAAACAGCCACAGGCAGATCACTTTGTAGCTTATGCCAGGTGGCCCTGGATAGAACAAAGGCAATGGCTGACCTAGCCCCAGAGCCAGCACATCCAGTGGACAGCTTCAGACCACATTGAAACACCACCACCCAACCATCTCCACAAGTGACACACTCAATGAGCAGACTCAGTGGGTACTAGAGCCCTGATGAAGTAAGTCTTGCTCTGTGTGGTGGGCTCCTACACAGCTGATCCTCCAAGGTAGTCAGAGGCCAGTGGCTAGTAGGCACAGCCAGTCTTTGCAGCTGATCAGGCTGAATAAATCCCTCCCATTGATGTGCCAACAGCAATCAAGACTCAATTATAACAGAAGGGTGTACAGTCCACACTAGGGGTGCACCTCGAGGGACCAGCTGGGGTGACCAGGGAGGCTGTGCCACTGGATCCTAGAGGACACCTACAACAATAGGCCACCCTATGAAGCCTAGGAGGCATAGCAACTCTGCCTAACACATAGAAACAATCACAGGGAAGCAGCCAAAATGAGAAGACAAAGAAACATGTGCCAAATGAAAGAAAAGAACAAAACTCCAGGAAAAGAATTAAATGAAATGGAGATAAGCAATCAATCAGATGCAGAGTTCAAATCAGATGCAAAACACTAGTTATAAGGTTGCTCAAGGAACCTGGTGAGACATTCAAGGGACTTAGTGAGACCTCTAAGGAACTTAGTGAGAATATCAACAACATGAAAAAGGACCAGTCAGAAATGAAGGATGCACTAACTGAAATAAAGAATAATTTATAGGGAATCAATAGTAGAGTAGGTAAAACCAAGAAGCAAACCATCAATTTGGAATATAAGGAAGTAGAAAACACCCAATCAGAACATCAAAAAGGAAAAAGAATCCAAAAAAATGAGGATAGTGTAAAGAGCCTCTGGGACAACTTCAAGCATGTCAACATTCGCATCATAGGGGTGCCAGAAGGAGAAGAGAGAGAGCAAGACATTGAAAACTTATTTGAAACAATAATGACAGAAAACTTCCCTAACTTGGTGAAGGAAACAGACATACAAGTCCAGGAAGCACAGAGAGTCCCAAACAAAATGAACCCAAATAGGTCCACACCAAGACACATCATCATCAAAATGCCAAAGGTTCAAGACAAAGAGAGAATCTTAAAAGCAGCAAGAGAAAAGCAGTCTGTTACCTACAAAGGAGCTTCCATAAGACTGTCAGCTGATTTCTCAAAAGAAACTTTGCAGGCCAGAAAGGAGTGGCAAGAGATATTCAAGGTGATGAAAAGCAACGACCTACAATCAAGATTACTCTTTCCTGCAAAGTTATCATTTAGAATCGATGGACATATCAAGAGTTTCCCAGACAAGAAAAAGCTAAAGGAGTTTATCACTACCAAACCAGTATTATATGAAATGTTGAAGGGTCTTCTGGAAAAAGAAGAATAAAAATATGAACAATAAAATGGCAATTAATACATATCTATCAACAATTGAATCTACCAACAAAATGAGCAAGCAGAACAGAAACAGACTCACAGATACAGAGAACTTTTTGTTGCTTGCCACATGGGTGGGGGCTGGGGGGATGGGTGGAAAAGATGAAGGAATTAAGAAGAACAAATTGGTTGTTAGACTGATGAACGTCAAAGGGAAGGGGGGAGGAAGGGCAGGATGAGATAAACCAAAGAACTTCTATGCATATATGCATAACCAATGGACACTGACAATAGTGTGGAGAAGGCAGGAGGGGAGCAGGATTGGGGAGGAGGGGTTTAATGAGGAAAAAAGGGGGGACATCTGTAATATATTCAACAATAAAGATGAGTTTTTAAAAGAGAGAGAGAGAGAGAGAGAGAGAGAGAGAGAGAATGTGGGCTCTAAAGTCAGATGGCCTTAAATAAAAACCCAGCTCTGCCTCTTTCTAGTTACATGGCCTTGGGTGTATTACACTGTCTCCCACGAGCCTTAACTTTCTCTTCTGGTAATGAAGATAATAATACATATCTCATAGAATTAAGCAAGACAGCATCAAAGTATTACAGCTGTCGCTGTGTAACTAGCAAAAATAAGAGCCAAACTTACTTTGCATTTCAGTAAGTAAATGAATTTTGATTTGGAAAGTATAAATGAATACACGTCGTGACGATAACACAGAGCCTTTTGAAACCATTGAAGTCACTGAAGCTTTATCCTGCAAAGCTAAAGAGATCAGATCTGGAAAGTTCAAATCTTTACACCAAAGTTGAACCCCCTACGGCTCAGGAGGCTTTGCCTGGAAATACATGTGTCCGAGCAGAGTTTTCAATTTGTTTCTGTTTTGAAACTTGTAGTTTCCCCTCCATTGCACCCAAATGTTTATTTCCTTCCCCAGGTTGACGAAGAATATTGATTTTGGTCATGAGAGAGTTCTCTCTAGAGAGGTCAGAGGGGTTTATAACTTTTTTTTCTTCTTGACACTGTCTGCTTTAAAATGTCATTTAAGCTGTTTGCTTTTTTAGACACCAAATAAAAAATGTATCTATAGCCAGCAAGAGGGCCTAGAAAGATGACCGAAGATAAGACCACCTGCCTCCTGATGGAAATGAAGTTTGAAAGTGGTTTTTTTCCTTTGGGTTGACCTTTCAATCAAATATAGTCCAGTTTCTAAATAACTTAGCCTGAACTTTTTAATGTTTTCACTGAGTTTTTCCAAACTGACAGAACTGAGGGTAACGCTGCCTTTATGTTAGGTAGTCATTCCCACTGGTGATAATTGGGATAGTCTTCTTGAACAAGATAAATTTTGAGAATGTTTTTCCTCTTCTAGTGGTTTCTTATTATAATGAACTCTCCAAAGAAAAATATTCAACTTCAACTTCAGGGGTGAAAAGAAGAGTTAAATTTGTTCAATTTTTGTCAATAAAGCTTTTTAAAATTTCTTTCGAAGCAGATGAAAAGATGAACTCTACAAATATTTGTTTCTCATTTCAAATAAACTTGGTTAACACAATTCAAAACCCGGTCATTGATTGTTCATTTTCTAAAACCTAACTGTTCATACTGCAAAGAAAAATGTTTCCCAACGACATGGAGCACTGACCCACTGTCATTTGTGAACCACACAGGGCTCCTTGTAAAACCACAAATTTTCCATATTTTGTTAATGACCCTGGGATAGGCCAGTGTTTCTCAAAATGTGAATATGAACTACTGGATCAGAATTATTTGGGGTCCTGTGAAAGGTACAGAGTCGTGGGACCTGTCCCAGTTCTCTAAATCAGAATCTCTAGGAATGGGAACCAGAAACCTGTGCTTTTACTGATACCCTCTGATAATGCCTATGCAGATCAAGGTTTGAGACCTTCTGTTCAAAGAGATTGAGGGGTGACAATGGAGCTTGGAAACTCACAAAGCCCTCACCCACACAGTGGAAGAAAAAGAAAAAGGTTTTATAATTCATTCAATAAGCAGATGTCTAAATTTCAACCTTCATCACATAAGCTAAATATATATATATTTATATATTTATATTTATATATAAATATATATATATTTATATTTATATATAAATATATATATATTTATATTTATATATAAATATATACCCAGTATCTTTAGGTAATTATGAATATTCTTATACCTTCAATAAAATTAGAGTACAAATTTTTTTTAAATAATAATAATTTGTGAACTCACCAAATAAAGGGAAAATTAAGGGAATTAAGGTCTGGAAATTGGATATCATTAAGATAAGTAAAACATCAGAGAGCTTCCTATGATACGAAAAATGTAAGAATTTTTTTCAATTGCTGTAAAAACACTGCTTATATTCCAACACCCAACACGTCATGTATCAGCCATCCGGGAAATGGTGGTGTTGGAGATGGAGCCTCAGCTTCACTTACCCTGGCAGAGTCTTAAGTCTATGTAAAAGTTCCCTGGGGATTTTTTAAATTATAAATAATTTCAAAACCATTTACTCCTTGATTTGTTATACCTTCTAAACTCATAACAGCTAAACCACAATCGATATTGTGGAAGTAAATTATGAAATGTAGATGGACACAAGCATAGCCTCAAAGCGCTACAGGTAATTACAGAAACCACATAAGTGAAGATAATATGCTTTTGCTGTCATGTACTCATGATTTGCTATTATAAAACCCTGCGAGTTATTGCCCAGATATTGTAATGGATGCATGCCAAGTGAAGACAGCATTATTTCTAACAGTGACTCACATATGTTAATAAAAGGCCTAGAAGTAAAACCTGCTCCTGTAAACTGAGAAGCGTGTATATTGAATTGCAATATGGAGTATACCTTCATTTATGTTTGTTAGTATTCGTATAATATATTAAATTAAGGAAGCAAAGAAGAGCTATAACTTAAGGATAATTTTATTAAAACTCAATTCTTACCAATGAAAAGGCTGCCCTGCTGCATTACTGACAAAAACTCATCTCCCTGCACCAGGGGTGTAGCTGGTTTCATCCCAGATTTCACAGGCTAAACTGATTAGCAGCTCACCAAGAACTGTGAGAATTATTCAAAAGAGCTAGAAAAGAGAAAACAGGGAGAAAGTCCCATAAAGAACAGTGTTTTATACTGAGGGACTTTGCATCTTGAAACATAAAATGAAAGGAAAACATTGCCTTTTCTCTCAGTTCAGCGAGAGGGATATTTTATCAAAAATTTCTGAAAGTAGGACACCCCACTGGTTTTGTATTATTAAACAGTGAATAAAACACATTGCTTTATTTGAATTGTTTCAAGAATGCATCAAAGCTAAAGAGAAATGAAAAAACTGAAAAAAAAAATCACAACAGTTGTATCTTCTCCCAAAAAATATTATTGGTTATAATTAATGTAGAGTTGAAGGACCACTCACTGGTAGAAATATGACTAAATCACATACCAGAGTCACTGACATATTGAATTTCCTTACAACCATAATCTCATAATATCCTGGTCATCAAATAGTTTATCTTTCTCATTGTATAATAACATGATCGTTGTTGGGAAATGCCTTCTGAGAATTTTAAGAACGATGGGTGAATCATACACTCAGTCTGGGTGACTTGTCCAACCAGGACTTAGAACATGAAACCCATACTTGAATCATCATTTTACTCAGCAAGGTTGCAAATGTTAGTTAAAGCAGGAATCAATTCACTTGTGTTTTCTTTTTAAAGAAATGAGGAGTTTTGAGCAGGCCACAGATCACACATGGGCCTGGGTGCTTGTCCGAAGGCTTCAGGGCAAACAGCCGATTGCGAGGCCCAGTGGTGACTCTGACGCACTCCCACGGACGTGGCTGCCCGGATGTCTCCCTGGCTCCTGGTCCCTGCCCAGTCTCTTCGCAGGCCCACCTTGGTGAGGCTGAAGCCCTTTGTGAGCATTCTTGTTTCTCGTTATTTGAGCTCGTCTCTGCCAGAACAGATTTCTTATTCATTGCATAAAAATATAACAAAATGAAAAGAGAAATAAGAAGTTTATACTTTTCACTTACTTTCCCCTAAGCTTGGGAAGGTAAGCAGAGTATGGTAGTAAACACTTCGTAAGTGGGCCTGGTAATACCATGTCATAAATATAGCCTCTGAGAGCAGAAAAGAGGTTCCCAGAGGCTGGAGGGTAGGGAGAGGCTGGTAAAGGTACAGACTTTCAGTTATAAGATGAATAAGGCCTGAGGCTCTAACGGATAACATGGAGACTACAGTTGATAACACTGCTTTTTATCATTGAAAATAAATGTTTTAAAAGTTAATATGGGCTCTAAATTCAGACATATTTGGAATCCTCTCTATCAGCTATTAACTATGAGATTCGTGGCAAGAATATTAACTTCCCTTGCACTAGGTTTCTTAGTTTGCAAAATAAGGATAACGGGGGTACTTAATTCAAAGCATTGTTAGAAGGCTAAATGAAAATATAAATAAGATGCTAAAAAAAATATTTGGCATATAATAAGTTCAATAAACGTTACCCACTATTATTATCATTATTAAGTCTTATAATCATTATTATTACTGATCAGAGGTCAGAGTATGAATAGCATATGACTGGTGAGGAAACTGGAGTTAAAAGTTTTAAAGAAGAAATTCATGTGTCAAAAAATTGAGAAAAACAGTATGAGAATAATAGAGACAAAAACAGAAAATTTTAAAAAAGAACTACATAGGGAATATTATGGGTTACGAGGCACAATATCATTCTGATTTAGAAGTGTCAGGGTCAGTTCTTAGCTTCCTACTCTGAAGCCAGAACATACCCCTGGACTCTAGGGGTCGTGTCCAGTCGGATGTTCACAAGGGCCCCTCCTCCCATTTAGTGCCGTCCAAAAAGTGAGGTCGAAGGGACTGGAACCACAGGTAGAACACTGTGCTTCCCATGAATCACAGCCAGAGAAATACAAACCACTAATCAGGGCTCATGGATGGATGAGACCTTCTGGCCAAATGACTGCTCTGAGAAGAAGAGTAGTAACTGTACAATGAGAGTGGAAACATTTAAGTTGAAGAGAATGGAAAACAAAGACAAACAAAAATGTGGGGAGGGAGGTCACAGTGTGCCCGACACTCCTCTGTTGCTAGAAGAACGAAAGAGAGCATGCTGCATGCCAGAGGGAGAGTTGTAGTCAAGTGGCTTAAATACCTGAGTCCCCGGAGACTGTGGTGACAGGTAGAGCCCTGCCCGATGGGGTTATGGACTGGGGAGCTTCCTGTGCGTACCACTTACTTCTATCTTGTTAATAAGGATTCTCAATGCCAAGGGAGGATAAAATAAATAAACACAACGATCATTTTCTTAGAGACCTTCTTGTCATATTTCCCAGCCACTCACTCCATAGAGCCTGCTTCAGATTCTGAGAGGCTTCTAGGGTGCAAAAGTTGGTAAAGGCAAATGGAGTGGAATAGGGAGAGAGAAGGTATAACTTACCCCCTTAATACTCAACCCTCCCATATACTCAGACTCCAAACATTCTTAAGTGGGCTGACACTTCTGCTGAATTTGCCCACTCCTGCTGCTCTCATGAGATCTCTTCAATGTCATGCTTTCTCTAATTTTCGGCTCTGATTCATTGTTTTCAGTATAAAGCTACTACTACCTGCTGGGAAAAAGAATTAGTATGCGTTCACCAAGCAAGTTCAATTAAGATTATATGAACCGCATGTCGTAGGCCAGGCTCTGGGCTTGCGGCTCAAGCTCCCCTGCAGTCAGAGAGCTGTCGGCGTCTCAAGTGGGCCAGCAGCCTCTGACTTCACAGCTTCAAAAACTGTGTGAAGTTAAACTAAAATCCACCAGGAGGATGGGGCAGTACTTGATTCAGTCCGTGAACTTTCCCCTTTGAACAACACGACTTCATTCGGGCTGGAGAACAGTACTTGCCAAGACTGCCATGTGCTACTGGTCAAGTGGACTCCAGGTAAGCTCTGGGCTCAGCGAGCGATGGGAGAAGCACGGAAGGTTCTGTCCTGTTAGAGGCATGGACCGTTTCAAGAGCAGCAGCAGTGAGAGGCATGTGGAAACATAGCCCGCAGCGAATCAGTTGGGCCAAAAGCAAACCCTCTCGTATCAAAAACGCTATTCTTGAAAACTCTAGTCACACAATCCAGTAATGAGTGACTCAATCAACACAGTGATAACAATGCCTTAAATTTGTAAAGCTTCTCATGATAATTCATTTTCCCAAGGCTCAACTAACTCACTCTCTGTCCTTGAGATGACATTTGTGCAAGGCAGCTGTTCTTAAACTTCTGAATTCATGCTTTTCTTATTTAATTCTCGATCCAAACTGAAATTTAGAAAAATATAACAACTAAAGAAATGGACCAATTATGGCTGTCTCAGTTCAAGGTAGGTAGTTAGCATTAACCTGTTCTGAAGGTAAGGTTGGCAAAAATTGGTTTCATGCCAGATTTTACCTCAATAAAACAAGATGGCAAGCAGATATATGTATTATATAAGCAGAAAAGAAATTAGGTCCCATGGCCTTTGGAAAATCAGTCATGCTAATTAGTGATGTTCCAGGGGAGCAAAGAGGGTCTTCTCCGCATGCTCCTTTTCGAGACAAAGTTTTATTGATTTACACTAAAAACTCAAAGGGCTTATTCCAAGCCGTATATTTGGTCCAATATTCTTTTCAAAATCACTGTGATGTTTTAGAACAGTAAATATATTTTGACAACAATCCTACGTGTAAGACAAAGAGTTGCTGAAATCTTGGACAGAGATCATGGTCACTACAAAGACGGTCAGCTGCCGGCTGAAGAGGAGTGTGCTCCAGGCAGGTGTGCAGAGGCCTCAACCTGATGAGTGGTGAAGACAGGTCTTGGACAACTTTATATCTACCACTGAGCATGCAAACATCTATGGACTGGGAGCCTAACTTGGAAACAGTTTGCCCAAAAACACAACCCAGGTAAGTAGGGTAGGTTTAGAAGCTTAGGAAGCAAAACAAAACAAAACAAATCAGTAAAATAGAATCATTATAGATATAAAATGCTTTATCTCTCACTGCCAACCAAAAGCAAAACTATAAAATGGGAGAGAGCGTGTCAAGGTGAGAATATCTGAGAGGTAAGGGAGTTAAGGTAGCACGTGTCCGCCTCCACACACAGCTTTGCGTAAAGGAAAAAGCAGGGGTGTAAGAAGAAATGTGCACAGTGGAGGAAGAAAGAGCACCCAGCAGAAGGGTTGCTCCCGGAGGAATTATACATTTAAAAAAATCGAGGAAACAGTATCGTGGTGAATGCTTGAGACATATTTTCCCCTATTCTCCTCCCCCCATTCTGACTGCCTCTCACTCCCACCTCTCAAGCCAACATCTTCATCAGCTTTTGTTTTCAAGGGAAGAATAGTGGAACCGACGATGTAAATGCAAAAATGTCCATTTTTCACCAAGGGCGACGTTCCTTTCCACATTCCAAATGGATCTGATTCAAAAGGCGAAGAAATAAGCTTAATTGAAATACAAAATGAGGACAGGATATAAATGTACCTTTTCTTTTCAACAAGAGCTGAATGTGCGCATTTTCAATTAATTTTTTAATCCACAGAGCTGGCATTTCAGCAAACAAGCTGCTGCTGTTTTCGCCCAACCATCATGAAGAGCAGAACAGAAGTTGCTCTCTGTATGAAATCCAGTACGTTGGAAAATGTTTACAGTCCAAAGGCGTACTCTGTAAGTACCATGATATAGATTTCCTTAACTTGCAGTTAGGAACTCTAAATTCTCCTCTCCCCTTGGCTACTAACATTGACTCAGAATCTACCTTCACTCACCTATTCCTGGTTTACACGTTAGTCAACTTGAGAGGCTTCTTTAACTCTGCCAGGCCGTGAACAAAGACATCGGGTTGTTCCTGTCAACCTCTGGGAGCCCGTGTAGTAGCTCAGACCCCTCACACTGGCGTTAGGGCATCTGTGCTTGCACTCTAAGTCCTAGCATCTACTAGCTGAGTCGTCTCAAACATACCCAGCCCTCAGATCTTTGTCTGTAAAGTTAGGAAGATTGTTATAAGGACCTAATTACACATAGGTTTGCTTAAAAATTAGTCAACTGCTTCTAGGTGCCAAGAACTATTCTCGCCACTGGAAGACACGGTGATCAGAGGGACGCACAGTCTTGGCCCTAGACACTCAAGTTCTAGTAAACAAAGAAATAAACAAGAGAATGATCATGATATAATATGTGTTATGAGTAAAAAAAGAAATTATGAGTAAAAGAGTAACTAATGAGGGGAAAATGCAGATGGCATGATCACAGATGAACTCTAAAAGGAGGTGACAATTGAGACCAGCACAGACTGGGCTGGAAGGAACTGGGCATGGGCAGCATAGATGGGCTGGAAGGAACTGGGCACGGGCAGCATAGATGGGCTGGAAGGAACTGAGCACGGGCAGCACAGATGGGCTGGAAGGAACTGAGCACGGGCAGCACAGATGGGCTGGAAGGAACTGAGCACGGGCAGCATAGACTAGACTGGAAGGAACTGGGCACGGGCAGCATAGACTAGACTGGAAGGAACTGGGCACAGGCAGCACAGATGGGCTGGAAGGAACTGGGCACGGGCAGCATAGATGGGCTGGAAGGAACTGGGCACGGGCAGCATAGATGGGCTGGAAGTGAACTGGGCACGGGCAGCATAGATGAGCTGGAAATGAACTGGGCACGGGCAGCATAGATGGGCTGGAAGTGAACTGGGCACGGGCAGCATAGATGGGCTGGAAGGAACTGGGCACGGGCAGCACAGACTGGGCTGGAAGGAACTGGGCACGGGCAGCATAGATGGGCTGGAAGTGAACTGGGCACGGGCAGCATAGACTGGGCTGGAAGTGAACTGGGCACAGGCAGCATAGACTGGGCTGGAAGTGAACTGGGCATGGGCAGCACAGACTGGACTGGAAGTGAACTGGGCACGGGCAGCATAGACTAGACTGGAAGTGAACTGGGCACGGGCAGCATAGACTGGGCTGGGGGACTAGAGTCTACATGGGGTGCCTTTCATTTACTCTCTAAATTCCCTCTCCATCCTTCCATCCTGCTTTGTGCTCAGGAGGCTGACTTCTACTACAACCAAAGAACCCTTATCATTTGGGTTTGGCCAGTGTAGGGTACCAGCAGGAGCTCAGAAGGCTGGGGCAGAGTGAGGGAAGGGTGTTGATCCTCCCCACTGTTCTCCTGACAGTTAACTTGCTCTTCTGAGGCAGCCACAGCTTCCTGTGGCCGTCCTGTCCACACAGCTACTCTGTCCGGATTCCTGTCAACTGCTCCCTCTCCGTGCACCTTCAGGCCTTGAGGCTGCAGCACCCTCCCTCCTTTGCTAGTCCCATGGTTTTGTCCTCTAGGGCATGGTACCGTTTTCAACTCACCCTGCCTACAGATGCATAGATAGTGCCTTTACTGTTTCCTCAGATGACCCCCAATGAATGTGCCATGTCTTTCTTGCCAGGCCCCAGACAGATGTGTAAAATGGATTAAGGACTTGGGGTTTAATTCTGAAGGACATAATACATGTAAAATGACTCACAGAGTACACAATGAGCACTTTGTATATGCTCATCGTCATATGATTATCCCGTTTGGGAAGATGACTGACTGACTAACTCATCAGGACACTGGAATACTGAACGAAGAGGGTGGAAGTTGCATTAATCACCCTCGCTTCTGGCCCGTGTACAGCAGTGGCCCACAGGTGGATCTCTGACAAAGAGACAGCACAATCTGATACAGGTTAATCATCATAAGAAATAATACAATAATTAATAAATAATAATACAAGAATAAACTGTTTCGCCTACTCACAACTGTGAACCTACGTTTGCCACCCTGTATATCCAAGTGGAATGCCTGACTGCCTCGCCCTCTCCACACGCAGATGCACAACGATAGATCGCAAATGGATGAGTGACATTAATCGAGGCGCTCTGAGTAGGTTAAGAAAAGGTGTAATTCTGTGTTAAAAATGTGTGATGATTAAGGGAACATAACAGTGTGAAATTCGTTTCGGTCTCATAAGTAACCCCTTGATAAACTATATTAACAGAAAAGAGGCATCAATTAATTGAAAAACCAGATGGCATCCACAAAAAAGACAAGTTAAATGGTTGAATTTATTGTACCTAAAGCATTGCTTACAATAAAGCATTAAATCCTTGTTTCTTCTAAAAAGAATATATATTGAAATTTATTAGACAAAACATCAGATCTGAGTATACACTGTTCATTTGACAAATGCATGATTTTCTCCCAAGACTACTTAGATATAATTTCTGGTTCCTTCATTGTAAGATATAAATAAGAAGACATTTAATCAAAGTTTAGGTTTGGTATAAACATAGATTATATGAGTATACTACTGTCTAAGGCTCTAGCAATTCCTTCTCATAGAATTGCCTCCAAGATTACACAGGCAAAATACATGAAAGGTTTGAGAAGGAATCTGGTGATTTTGATCAATAGAATCAATCAGTACTCAGATACTTATTTCAAGTCTCATTCTTCATTTTGTGAGTGCTGGTCACTAAATTTTAGTTATTTTGTTGATGATTAAAGCAAAATTGTCAGCAATTGGAAGTTTAACAATTTTCCATGGATTTGGCCATAAGTAGAAGAAAATGTAATAATGCTCACCAAATTTGATTAGTCTGAAAAAAAATATGGTGCAAAGTATAAAGTTTAAAATTATGTGGTAGCATTGAACTGTATTTCATTTTTTACAAAGACCCCAAATTCAAGCCTGGTCATTCTTCCTACCTACCTTAAGGGGAAAATATTTTTGTTTGTAAAATAAGTTTCCTTTGGCAATGAATTCAGTGAAGCCAGTGGACAAGGTCATTGGAAACTTATCAAATGCTAAGCATCAGAAGAAATCTTCCAGGGGAAGTGTAGCTGGTTTAAGTCATGTGAGAAGAGAGAAGTTTTAAATAATACTGTCCAAGCAGAGGTTCAAGGATATGAAGACACAATCTTTCCAATAAAGCATTTTGTTTTTGTTGCACTATAATGAATACTGATTGAAGTTACAGGGAATTGAAAATAATTTATTCTCACCCAGCTGGTGTGGCTCAGTGGTTGAACGTCGATCCATGCACCAAGAGGTCGCTGGTTCGATTCCCAGTCAGGGCACAGGCCCAGATTGTGGGCCCAATCCCCAGTGGGGGGCATGCAGGAGGCAGCCAATCAATGCTCTTTCTCATCGATATTTCTCTCTCTCTCTCTCTCCCTTCCTCTTTCTCTAAAATCAATAAAGAAAAAAATAATAATAATGTCTTCTCATTTCTACCAGAATCTGTTAAAATAACCCCCATTTATAAAACTTCCTTCTTTAGGCTAATAACTGACTGATCTTCATTCTCAGTCTTATAATTTGCTCATTCTTTATGCATTCATTTATCCAACATAAGAAATAAATAGAATGTCTACTAAGTACTAGAAATAATGCTAAACAAAGGAATATGGTAGTTTATTAAACAGACATGATTCTTGTCATAAATAGTGTTAATAATCTCTAATATAAGATTAATTTAATATTCAAAAGCAAAACAACAAAACATCTATTTTATAGTTACATTAAGATTCTGCAGAAAAGATGAAAAGAAATGAAGTATCACATTTGCCATACTTTTATTTAAGCTGGTATGTATACGCAGTGTAAAGAAGACTATTAAAAACAATAAAGAACAGAGGATGCCATGATATTAATATCAGGTGTGTCCTATTGTCAAATTCATCTTACCTGGAAGGTTAAATCAATTGCAGCACAGTAGCGTGGGGAGAGAGGCTTCATTTATCCCAGAGGAATTTGACAAGGGTATTTTTTCTGAGCAAGGGCAATAGTATACATACATTGTTTGCAGCACATAAGCACCTATCATGTCTCTTCTAAAATGTACTAAATGCAAACACTTTTCATTCTTCTCCAAACACTTCCTAAAGTAGTACTTGCATCCCTTAACTTTTAAAAGTTAACTTTAGTTCCATTGCATTTATAGCACTTAGGGTTATTCTTTCAGCAAATGATAACCTTTAATGACCCAGTTTTTAAATGGAAAGAAAAAGGAAAACAGAAAAAATTCTCAGAGTACAAACGCAATTATACGCCTAAAGTAAGCTCTCATCCAGCCCCATGGTATTCTTAATACTCACAGATCTCGTAGGTGGATGGACATAACTGAGCTTTAATCTGCTTAAGGTCTGGAACACCTATCTGCCACTATTTCTTTTGATAAAACAAAATAAGCTTATGGAGTCAGTGCTGTCCCTGATATTGTACATTAAGGAGTTACTAGTCAAAAGAAGATAAAGGAGAGATGTGACATTGGCAGAGACTGAATATCAGGAAAGTGAAATAAGAAAATATTCAACTCTCCATTCCAGATACAGAACCAGGAGTTGGGTGTTGAAGAGAATGAAAAAAGCAGCTACTGCTCTGGCCTGGATCTAGATGCAGCCAGCAGAGGGCGCCTTGGCACACAGTCCCTGCCCTCTCTCAGACCCATTTTCCCTCTCACACCAGTGCTCACTCACCACAGCCCTGCCTTTGATCAGTGCCTCCTGTGTTCTCATAGTGTTTCCAACCAGATTAGTATCTGTTGTGTGGATATGTTCTATGCATTGGGAAAGATTCCCATTGGGAAAAACAAAATCACACTATTTACATTAAAGCCTGTATGACAGTTATTATAAATAGGAGTGCACTTCTTAAATAAATTTCATTAACATTTTAACAAACCAGTGCTATAGCTTACAAATTATATTTTATTTTGAAAAGCATATTAAATTGTTATATTTAAAATAATTGAGTCCCATTAAAACCAAAACATCATAATGCTCTAAAATTTGTTGTTCGAAATTTCTTATTGTTCTGTGTGTGCGCCGTTCCAAACTTTAAAAAGCAATTCAAAAGAAATAAGCTTTACCGTTTCCTTTATAAAACTTGGGGTTTTCTGGGGCAACTGAAATAAATGTTAATAGGAACTAGGTAAATAGGTATACTGAAATAGGAACAAGCCCAGAAAGCTATGGAAATTAAATGCTGAAACAGAAGGTACAAAATCCCTTCTATAGGAGTATTATGCTGTTTGCAGTAACGCGCGAGGCTGTGCAGATCAGGACTTTGAAAAATCATGTCAGCTTCTTGGTGCAAATGAATAGACAAACAGTACAAGTGATTTGAATATTGCATGCTACTTATTACACATGAAGGCAATTTGTTGTCAGACAAAAGGTGTGGTTATTAGGAACTTTACACATATTTTAGTCTACTTTCCTTTTTTTTTTTTTAATCCTCACCCGAGGACATTTTTTCATTTTTTGTTCAGACAGAGTGGGAGGGAGAGAGAGGAAGAGAGAGAGAGAGAAACATCGATGTGAAAGTGACACATCGAGTGCCTGCCACCCGCACGACCAACCAGGGCCGGGGAAAAACCGCAACCGAAGTACATGACCTTAGAGGGAACTGAACCCGGGTCTCTCTGTACCGCAGGCCGACGCTCCAACCACTAAGCCAAACCGGCCAGGGCTACTTTCCTTTTTTTTTAATGTATGTACCAGAGAGTCTGAAATGAATTTGTATTGTAATGAAATTATATCTTTAGATTTCACTTTCCCAGTTTTTATTAAATTCCCACTAAGTGTCTCAGATTTTGTTGTAATGTCCAAAAGGGTAGCTACCAGCCACATGGGGCCATTTAAACTTATATTAATTAAAATGCCAATTAGCCACATGTGGCCAGTGGTGACTCTGCTAGACAGCAGATATGGAACCCCGCCATCATCACAGACTGTTCTATTGGACAGGACTGCTCTACACTCTTGCTACTCAGTGTGATCCAAGGTTCAGTAACATCACCCTAACCTGAATGTGTGCTAAAATCTTGTTAAAATTGTTAAAACAAGATACGAGGCCATTTGTTTTCACATTAAAGATTCAGACGTGTTCTTCTACCTGGGGATCTTGTTCAAATGCAGATTCTGACTCAGAAATTCTGGAATAGTGCCCATGATTCTGCGTTTCTAACAAGATCCCAGATGACATCAATATTATTGGTCCATGGACCACACTTTGAGTATTAAGGATCTAAAGGAAATAAAAATCAAGTGAAAATAAGCTTCTGACCTCAGAAAATATAGCTTCTTTGAAAAGGATAAGATTTAAACATATTAAGCATAGACACAATAAGGAATTGGATGAGACTATTGATTTGGAAGAGGATATTATGAAACTAGTTTTATGGGTAGTGGCCAAAACTTTGTGATGATTATTATCATTTGATCATCAAAAGTGAGTACAGACAATATGAAAGAAGCACAGAAAGTATTATGGTGAGTATTCAATCTATGAAAATAGACCAGTCCTGTAAGCAAGAAATAAGGAGACAGAAATGGGGGGAGGAGGAATCAAAGATCCATTGTAGAAAACACCCACATTTGGGATTAACAGGAGTGCTAGAATACTGCAGAGCCTCAGAGGCAAAGAAAGAGAATTATTCACAGGCAGTAGATCATCATTGACAAAGAATAAAATCTCAAACTAGCATTTAAGCTTGAAACTCTATTATTTAAGATAGATGATGGATGGAAAGAAAGAAAGAAAGAAAGAAAGAGAGAGAGAGAGAGAGAGAGAGGAGAGAGAGAGAGAGAGAGAGAGAGAGAGAGAAAGAAAGAAAGAAAGAAAGAAAGAAAGAAAGAAAGAAAGAAAGAAAGAAAGAAAGAAAGAAAGAAAGAAAGAAAGAAAGAAAGAAAGAAAATATAGAGATACTTTCCAGGGACCTAAATTACAATGAAAATCTAGATAAGTGGGGAAACCTCTCCCAGCTACCCCTCTTAAAGCTCCAAATTTCTTTTGGAAAACCATCCCAATAATGGTTCTGCCACAGCCACTATCTACATCCACCATTCTGAGGAAAGAGCATAAAAAGTTTTACTGTGTAGTAAAACTTTCCTACACAGAACTCTACTACATGGACTAAACTTAGGTAAACTACCTTACTCATGAGGCATACAGGTGAAGAACAACTAGAACAAAGTGGAATTTGGAGGAAGGGAAGATATTGGGATAAAAGATAGTTTTGGAATGCATCTTCATAAATAAGTACAGAGCTAAGACCATCCTAAAATACTGGAAGCATTTTCCTAAGACATTCCTACTATGTTGAGATGCTTCTCAAATAGTAGCCTGGACACCTGGGGGGAAGATGTGGCCCTAGTATGACATCATCATCATCACTATTGTCATCATCACCATCACCATCACCTGCTCTGCTCCATAATATGTGCTGGTACTTTGTTGTGGATTATTTCATGGCACCAAAGGAGCAACAGACTTAGAATTTGTTTCATTCTTATTTTCATTTCAAGCACTGATTACATTACGTCCCCTATATGAACAAAAGAGTAAATATTTAGGAGACAAACTTTGACTTGATTTGGTTCTTGAGTAAAGTAAAATTATATTTTAAAAATAATACAATCTAGTGATTTGACCCATAATAAAACAAAACTGATTATAAATATTAATATTATCATCCCATCACCATCGGTAACCTTATCCTACTAGAAAGAAAAAACTCTCTCAGGAGAGTGATTTGCAGGTATAAACTACTTGATCCCCTGAAGTAGATTTTACTTAATGCCAGTCACAAGATAAGTAAAAGAATTAAGTAAACATGTTAGAATAAATGACAACACTCCTTTGTTGGAAACAGTCTTTAAGAACATCTTATTCTTATGGAGAAAGTTTGTTTTGTAAACAATATTATTGGATTATTTTATATAAAAAAAATCTTTGAGGCTCTTTTTCTTAATAACTTCAGCCACCTCTTATGTAATGGGCTTAAAACAATTAAACAGCAACACCATGATTCTGTCTGCTGGGCTGATCTCACCACCAGTAGCAGAAGCTTCTTTGAAGAGGAGCTCTGTGTCATGAACAGAAGGGGTAAAATGTAGGAGAGTTTTTCAGGCAATATTCATACAGAGATGGATTTTCTTTTTGCTGGAAACTAGAAGAGTTATACAATCCAGCCATCACCAAAGACAGAATTTACTTCAGGGAACTCAAAGAGAATGACATGGAAAAATTCTGCTGAATCTGCTCTGTACAAATTTGTGCAATAGTCAGAATGGAGGTTCTGGATGTACAGTTGATGGATTCCGTGTAAAGGAGAAAGATTCCATTTTAATGATAGCTTCGAACAATAACAGACAAAAAAAAAAAACACTGAGAATCCAATCTGGTGTGGGGCTCAAAAGTGAATGCTGTGGAACAGGACAGAAAGACTCAGACCCCAACATAATCCCAAAAAAGTGTTGAGGACAAAATAAACTCCCCTGTGTCATAAGTCTCCCATCTCTCAAATTTCCAGTGGACTAACCAAAGAAATACAAGGAAATGGGGATAAATCAATATCATCACAAGACATGTTTTAAAATTATTATTTTTAAAGAGGTGGTATACACAGGCTGGAAGCTTCAGGACTTCACTACACAGACTTTTGTCAAGACCATATGAAGAAGGACCAACCTGATGGGTAACAAAGGCAAAGGAGAAGCCAGCCTGGGGAGTAAATGGGTGGGACCCCATCTAGAAGCCTAATTCAGAGTGATGATTCAGGCAGTGCATGAAAAATTACAGCCTTGAAAGAGGCTTTGGAAAATACAGGGGTGGTGGGGGGCTAAAAGTAGGTTTACAGTTGTGAGAACATGAAACACAGAGTTTATTCTTTTTTTTTTTTTTTTTTTTCTTCATGTTTTTTTTTTATTTATTTTTTTTTAATTTTATTGTTGAATGTATTACAGATGTTCCTCATTTTTCCCCCATTGCCCCCCTCCTCCCCATTTCCGCCCCCCTCTTGCTTTTCCCCACACTGTTGTCTGTGTCCATTAGTTATGCATATATACATATTCTTGTATTATTATTTATTAACTATTCTATTATTTTTCATATGAACAACTGTAAGCCTACTTTGCTCCACCTTTGCTCAATGTTGCCACAGAGAGCAGTGTGCTCCCAGCAATCTTTCCAAGCTTGTGCTTGGTGTAGAGAGATGGCCCACCCCACGAGACATAAAACTGTCACTGCACGGTGTGAGGAGAGTTGGATGTTGTCGGAGTTTCTTGTGGGCAACCCCTGCCAGCACTTGAAAACCTCACAGAAATGAAACTCTATTTTTCAAATGCCTCTGGTGGTGGTATTCTTCCTCCCGCCACAGATGACGTCAATCCTGATAGGAAAAATATTAAACTGAACGTAAATTTATACTTTCTCTGTGAATCCAGGGTTTTAAATGGGATTCCGTGTAATCTTGGCCAAAACTATTTTCCTTTTCACTAGTGGGAAAACCCGTATGTTCTGTAAGGATGAACAGACCGAAAAATAAAACATGTTTAAATGTGTTTGTAAGCATGCGGGTCTATCTGAAGTATCAGAGCTAACTTTTACCTGTGACACTGCCCTCCTGAGAGAAACAGAAGAAAAGTTGGAAAGCCTCTTATTTTTAATGTCCATGAAATCTGAAAGGGCACTATCTCTATAAAATAGAACAATTAAAGATCAGGAAACACTGCTTCCAGATGGACATTGCGTTTCCAGATATTAATCAGTGGAGGTAGTGAAGAGCAGATTGGTTGCTACAGAGTGCAGAAATATAACCTCGCCTACCCAGAGCACGGAAGAAAATAGCAAAGGGATCAATATGGTAAGTGAAAAAATAATGGGAAGATGGAAGATTGATCCATATGTTCATAATGAGAATTCCAAAAGCACTTGATGGAGAAAAGCTCTGCAGAAAATGGGAGAAGAAACAAAGAAAATAAAAATGACGATAAGTTTACTAAGCCAAAGAGAGCTGAGACTTAAAATCAAAACTACCTGAATATAGGCAAATTTAATGAAAAATAACAGACAAAAACAGATCTTGACAATTACAAGAAAAACAAAATAGAAACAAACAAACACCATCCTGGCAGAAATCCAGGCAACACAGAAGAAAACCGTTTCAAGGCCATAATTCTCTTTTACAATTCTATATTTCTAAAGCAAGCTGTTCAACTTCTATAAAGTTAAGATGACTATCGATTTGTACTCAAATCTATGTCCAGCTGAGCAATCATTCATGTTTGGAGTCAACAAAGACATTCTCATATTCAAGAACTGAGAAAACGTCCCCCACGTGTATTATTTTTTTCATGAGATGTTAGAGCAAGCTCTGAAATAAATCAAAATAAAAGGATTTTTGGTAAGCAATATTATCTGTAATTCCTAGAATTATGGTCTGAACAATCATTAATGTAGTCATATAACAGTAGCAGCATATAATTATCTAACAATGTGTGACTCACCATAGACACAAGAGTGTGGAGGTAGAGAAGGGACAGAATGAAGAAAGAGAAAGGAAGAAAAGAGGGAAAGAAGAAAAGAAAATGAAAGGTTGAAAGAAAACAATACTTATCCTATCATCAAAAGAAGAGCTTTCAGTCTATGATTAGTTAGTTTAAAAAATAGGTTCCAGTAGATTTTTATTTAGTTATATGGTAATAATACAAAAATAGAGTATCTAAGTCATTGTAAAAGTAGAAAAAACTTAAACAATATATCAACATCAGGTTATGGAGGAAGTATGGTCACTGGAGCTAAAAGAAAAATGATTTTCTTAAAATGTGTAGGCAAAGTCTTCAGAAGTAAATACTTTGGGAAGCAAAGGTTGGTAGAATCACCCCACAGTACAGTAGATCCTGTAGTTATTTGTAACTCTTGTCTTATGCTACGTTCAAGTATGCAGGCTAATACAATAAATATATTTTATTCCACAGTGTTGGTTTAGTAATTCTCAATAAATTCCCCATGGTCAGTGTTGGCTGCTCACTCAACACCTTATTCCCATACAACACCTGTGGTTTGAAAGAAACTGACCACCTCCACTCCCAACCCAGCTGAATGGATCTTTTTTAGTGTAAGCTAAACAGTTCATTCCACTCCCCAGCCACAGTTAATATCCCTAAAATGGTCAGATCCAGAGGAGGTTGAAGGATGCTTGCTTGGAATAATGGAGCAGAATGCTCAATACCTTCCTCTGGCTAATGTCATGCAGTGTCCTCTAACTGCAAAACCCTTTTCAGTCATGGTACCAGTAGCTAAACAGAGCCAAGAAAAAGATGAGACAGGGAGGTCGGAGCCAACCAACTGCTAACGTCCTAGACTTCCAGTTATATAAGCCTGTAAACATTCCCCACCTCTGAGCCACTTTGAAATGAGTCTTTTCACATTGTTCCTGTCTGCATCCTAATTGTTACAAACTCCTATTGTTGCCCTGTTAAGAAACTGTTGATTTGGCTGAATCCAATCAACACTGTTTTCATCAGTCTGGTGACCCAATGGGTAAAGCAACACACAATTTGTCCACCGAGTGACATAGGAGATGATTTAAAATTTACTTGGGCTTCAAGTTTTGGATAGACAACCAATTCCCTACCTATATAATCTGAGAATGCCATCAAGACTGGACAGCTCCCAAGAGCCTTAGCAATACACACCTCAGAACATTCTCTTCGTGGGTGACAAACCCTGGGAAATAATCCACTTTTTTCTAGTGAGACTACCTTTAAATAACAAAATTAAGGAGGGATAAACACAGCTGAAGTCGATCTCAAAAAGCCAAGAGTAAAAGTAAAAGGCTTAATATAATTTATAAATTGAAGGGGGAAAGATAAATAAAGTGTTTTTTGTGGGTTTCTCTACGCAAAAAAATTTTAGTCATCAAAATTAAGGTCTGTGTTCGCTTGCGTGTTGAGTATGACGCTACTTTTGGTTTTCACTGGGTCAACAGCCCCATTTCTCAACATCAAGAGAATCATTTCAGGAATGGTTTTTCAGATTTCTTTCTCTAAAGCAGGCTTATCAGATGGCACACTCATTCTTGGTCATTAAATGCAAGCTACTTTACCAGACTGTGTTTCTCTGCCCTATTCAACCAGGAATTGGAGATCTCCCAACCACCTAATATTTTTTCCCAAGATAGTTGTTTTTGCAAAATCTCTAAAATGTCCCACTAAATAAGTACTCTGGACAGAAATCACCCCTGCTGTGCTCCGGTTCCCTTAATTAAGGAGAACAGGGGAAAGGAGAAGACCGTATTTGGAAGAAGAAATAATATGGGTCACGTGGAGCAGAACAGAGAAAACCTGACTTTTAGCCCCAGGTATCCCTCTTAAAGTAAGCTACCAAATCCCTCTGCACTCCCAATTACTCTGGGATACAGACTTTGTTGTAAGAGTTAAATGCAATACATGTAAGAAGTTTTAGTATCAGCTTTATTTCTACTCCAGAGAAGTGACTTCCATTGAAAACTTCCTCCTGTTTGAAATACTTGATTTAGGGCTACTTTTTCCTCTCTCGTTGTCTCATTATTTTTCTGTGACTCCGTTGCCTACATCCTGAAGTAATTTGTATAAGGATGATTTTAAGCAGGGAAATAGTTCACCCAGGGATTTTGAATAATTTACTTTGCTCCATAGACTGTGGTGTATGTAAATGCAGTAATTAGTGTTAGATCATCTCTTGCGGATTTCCGAGCCTAATAATTTTATGATTCATGAAGGAAAAAGCCTCTGAACCTTGGAAATGGGCTCTGAATTATATCCCCGGGAGCTGAGAAAGTCAGCAGTCCTGGAATGATCCACTCCTGTATAGTTTCCAAACTGTCACGGTCGCTCTCAAGGCTCTGCAATAACCAGGGATTCGCAAAGCGGAGTACAAAACAGTTATGAATGTGGTCAAGTGTGTATGACTACTTCCTCGAATGGCTCGTGTTTAGCATATAATTTCTTCAGGCAGAAGCAACAAACGTGTTACGAGGGGTCCATGGGAAGACCACTTTCCATAAACACAGTCTGCGTTCTGCCAGTTGTGGTTTCCAACGGGAGCCTTGTAACAGAGGTGTGGAGGATTGACAGATTGAGTCCATTTTAGTGCTTTCTCACAGTGTTTGCTATGTTCAGCAGAATATAAGCTTTCAGATGTAAAATATGTTTCTAGCTTATCCCACTGTGCAAATCAGTACATTAAGCAAACCTAGCAGAAAACCTTAAGCAGGCAGCCAGAAAAGCGGCAAGAGGCTTTCCTATCAAATGTGATGGGGAGTGAGATTTAAATACCGGTTTGCCCACCGGTGTATGAACCAGAAATCATGGCCCAGAAACAGGGGGAAAAAAATCACCAAGCAAGGTCAACAGAGACACACACTGGACTGTGAAATTTGGAAAAGAAAAAAAAAAAACTCACTTAAAATAATTCAAACTAAAACATACTGCATTAAACATACTATATTAAGCACACTGTACTAAAATGCATTGTTAATAGAGGATAAACTTCTACAACAAATAAACCCAAATTCGGTCTCTACTTCTAGCTCCCATGATAGCTCGGGTACGCATTCCTGGCTGACAGGCAGCTTTTCTGCAGGCAGGGATGCTGAGCTTGGGCACCTAGCATCCTGCACCCTGGCATCACTGCCCACATCGATAGGCTGCTCTGTCAGGGACAGAGTCACATGGCAGAAGGGAGAAGGTATGGAGGAGGCCCATCTGCTTGGCTAAAACCCCAGCTTGCAAGCACAGTCTTTCCACTCTCATTCCATTGAAAACTCAACCAAAGGACCCTACGACTCCAAGGGAGGCTGGAAACCAGTGTTGCTGGGAGCCCAGGAGGCAGGGGAGGGGGAAGTCTGTTGCCGACCATTACAGATATGAGTGTACACAGTATCACCGCACACCTACAGATTCATGTCCACACTACCATTCTAACAAGTTTAATTGTGAGGAAAACATTTTAACCCATCAAAAGGAAGCTAGATTAATTATGATTAATTAATCATAACTAATCATTTACTCTCTCATGAAAACAAGCCATAGTTAGAGAACACAGTAGTAACAAATTTCAGGATACTAATTTTGTAAACTCCAGGCACCATTACCCAAGTATAGAATCGATGGGAATTAAAATAATTCAGAGATTTAATGGAAAATAAAGAAGAGAAAGTGAATTTTTAATACCTGAATTCAAATCCCTGTATTAAAAATGTGAGATTCAGTGGTAAGCTCCTCATAGTCCAATGTTTCCTCTTTAAAGAGGTACTGACCAAATTTCCACCTAACAATTACTCTTAACGTTTCTGTGATAAACACGCTTAAAATGAGATAAAATAGAAAAAGTACTTCGAACTATTGTAAGGTTGTCTACCGGCATTTTTAGAATACCAATTTTTTCATATCGGCATTTTTAGAATACCAATTTTTTCCTTATGCTCAGGTTTTTTTTAATTCTAAGAACAAATTACATAATTTTTTCAATATTTAAATTTTTTATTTAACAAAAAATTTTGACAATAATTTGCCTCATAATAAAATGTGTCTATTTATATTCTTTCTCAAGGTTACTAATAAAAAAAAAAGTGTCTTTTGAACTGTCTTGTTTATTTTACTATTTTACAGGTCTTTGAAGAGAAATTACATATTAGATTTCAGTACACTTGTTAAAGCAGAAACTTTCTTCTTTTACACTGCACCTCGTCAGTAAAATGTTTTTAACCTTTTTTGTCTGTGTGCACGTGTTTGTGTGTATATAACTTGTATTATGTGTGTGTATTAGGTGTGTGTTTGTGTGTATGTAATTAACAATTTACATTCTTTGCTGTTGAATTAATATATTGTGTAATTACGAATCTTAAAGTCTATACATTTAGAGAACCTAAAAATGAAAATATATTTTAAATAAATATTATTTTATTTTAATGGTATAGAAAACTTTTTGTTCTTACTAAAAATTGTTTGCAATATTCAATAATGTATTATATAAGAAAGGAATTTATATTGATTCAATAATATTTTAGTGAGAGCCATGTGATTGATTTTCCTTGCTTTAACTCTTTGAGATTAAGCTATTTAAAGATATTCTAAGTTTATCTTTATGGTGGTTTTAATGTTTCTCAAAATGGCAAAAGGTCTTTCATAAAGCTCCAATATGCAAATGTGTAGTAAGGGCCAATTCATGGGGTTTTTTAAATTTTTTTATTGGTTTCTTAATGTCATAATTAGGCTTACAAAGTTTCTCCTTGAACTAAGTGATGCTAACAGCCTTTGAAATGTTATTGTTCACTCTCTCTGGCATTTAGCATGACCTTTAGTCTACAGTTTGTTTGGGAGAATCTCTTAAAGCTTTTTCACTTAAAGAGACACAGAAAAATCACCCTTTCCTGCAATACACTGAAAGCAAATGAACAAAGTGCAAGCAGTTCTGCGACAGCCTCTGACTTCTCTCAGATCTCTTCGATGTCTGGCCTAGTTCCTGCAGCACCACGTGGGGGCGCCAGAGTCAGTGCACAGAGGACATATTCCTAAACTTAATTCCCTTCTTACATATTTTAAATAAAATTTAAAGCAACACAAGGTGTTATTTTGCACCACCTTGGGTGTGTTCACCATCATTTTGAGATACTGGCTGAGGACAGTGCATTCAAATTCCTTGGGAATCTTTTTTAAAATGCAGTTTCTGCCCTGGCCAGTTTGGATCAGCGGTTAGAATGTCGGCCCACGGACCAGAGAGTCCCCGGTTCGGTTCCCACTAAGGGCACGTACCTCGGTTGCAGTTTGTCCCCGGCCCGGTTAGGGTCGTGTGGGTGGCAGCCACTCAATGTATCTCTCTCTCTCTCTCTCTCTCTCTCTCTCTCTCTTCCTCCCTCTCTCCCTCTCACTCTATGAATGCAAAAAGTGTCCTCAGGTGAGGATTAAAAAAAATTTTTTTAAATGCAGTTTCTGATTGAATGTGTCTGGGTCTGGGGCAAGATTCTGACTTTCTAACAAGTTCCCAGGTCCTGCCCACGCTATTGGCCCATAGACCTCACTGTTAAGTTGCAAGAATTTAGAATATAATTGCTTTACAGAGCTAATTCCAGGTGAAAACTATATTGGGCAGACCTATAGTGGACAAATCCATCGTCTGAGACCTGTATACATAAACCTGAAAAAAAGAAAAGATAATCAAGAACAAAAAAAGAAATAATCAATAATTTTACCGTAACTGATATTTTCTTGAAATGTAGCTTCATTCTACCACTTCCTAGAACCTGGGATGTGTTTTATACAATGTTCTAACTAGAGGCAAGATTTCACGTTGTGGACGAGAAAGGGGCCACATCCTAAACCTGACAAGCTCAGGGGAGGCCTGCACGGTGGGTTTACAAACTCAGAGGCCGAAAGTAACCACATAGGATGGTCTGAAACGAAAACTTCTTACCTAAAAGCGAGTCATGGTGGGTAGTCTTGTCCTAGGCCAGTATCTTCCTTGACAAAGGTCATTCTTTACCTTTACTGAGCCTATTGTCTTTTTGCATCTAAAATGACATACCTTTGGAATGTCTGTGTAATCCTTTTTACCAGACCCCTCAGGGCAGTCTCCCTCCAGAGGCAAGACCACAAACCCTTTGGTTGTTGTCTCGTTCACCTGCCTATCATCTCTATATGCTGTAAATGTTCATTGTTAACTATCCTATCCTCACCAATGTAAAAGAAGGATTTGTCTATTCACTTTATTCTTTATCCAATCCCAGAGATTTCCCTGCTTTGCTTTCTTCTGCCTCCTTAATCTATCGCCAATGAATTTCATGTAACCCTCTTTATACCTCCTCCTTTGATTGTAATGTATAAAATAAGGGGCAAAACTTCCATTCTCTGGAACATTTTCTCAATCCTTTGAGATTATGCTTCCCAGCAATTGTCGTCAGTTTGGCTCAAATAAACTTATAAAAAGTCTTACAGTTTGGTCATTTCTTATGTTGACAATGAGGAGACAGAGGCAGGTAGGGCAGTGAGGGACGGGAAGGCTGAGACCCATGGGAAGTTTGAGATGATTGGGAGCTCAGCACAGGCAGGCAGCCCAGTATACAGTGTATCTGGAAGTTTATTCAGACTCTATATCTCAAAATAAAAACTAAAATCAACCTGGCAAATGTTTGCCTTCAAGGCCAGAAACTCCCAGCCTCCATTTATAGAAATGCACGTTAGAAGCTCTGGGAAAGAGCACAGGTCAATTACAAAACAACAGCAACAACAACAAAAAAAACAGAAAGGCCAGTTTCAGGAATTGATTGCATAATTCCAAGGAATTTTATTTTCAAGAACATAGTGCTGGCGATTCTGCTGGGAGCAAGGCAACAGGATTGCTGAATGACTGGATTTGGGGCAGAAACCAAAAGCAAGCATAGGGTTGCTCCAGGGGCGATTCCCCTCCTTCTCACTAACAGTCTGGGAGAAGTTGAAATTTTCATAAAAAGGGAAGCCACTAAGGCCCCTATAGATGACCTAGGGCTGCACCCAGTCAGGTGGTGATTGGGTTGCAGCCAAAGTCTCCAACTCCCTCCTCCCTTGATATATGAAAAGAATTCTGAGAAACAGGATGTTCCAGAACACTACCCCAGGTGACCAGGTTGAATCACCCTGGGAGTGGAGACTCCCCTTGGTCTCCTTGCGGTTATACCTACGCAAGTAGCCAAATCACATTGTCCTCTCCCTCTAAGGGCTGCCAGCCCCTCACCCATAAATCCCCTATATAACCTTGCCTGTTAGAGATACCTGCGCTGACCCCACCTTAAGAGTCAGCCCGGCAGGTAACTCCCCAGTAAAGTTCTCCTGCCTGAACCCCGGTATGTTCCTCCGACGGCCGACCTTTCAGGTGGGAAACACAAGCTTTAAAATGTATGAATATTGCTAAGGCAGAATTCCTTGAAAGGGCCAATCAGAGGCTAGTAAAGTATTTATCAACCCCTAGACAACAGAGTCCCATGGGCAGCCCACTTGGGACCACCCCCTGCTGCAGGGAGTCCATCTATTTTTCAGATAAACTTACTCTTGGTCCATGAACTCATTCTTCAGTTTTTCAAGACAACAACTCCAATCACCACTGTGTGGTTTTAACAATATACTGTCTAGAGTTGCTTAAGATTACAGGTGAGTTCATTAGCAGTGAGGGACGAAAAGCTGGGACTATAGGGGAGTTTGTGGCCTCCTTGGCCATAAAGTACTTGCTTTTGTGGACAAAAGGGGCCACATGCTAACTGGACAGGCTCAGGGAAGGCTTGCGTGGCGGCCTTGCAACCTCAGAGACCTAAAGTAACCACAAGGGATGGTCTGAAATTAAAACTTTCCAACTAAAAGCAGTTTATGTCAGGTAGTCCTGTCCTGGGCTAGAATCTTCCCTGATAAACATCAATCTTTACTTTAACTAAGCCTGTCTATTGTCTTGTGCATCTAGGACAACATTCCTTTGGAATGTCAGGGTAACTCCCCTTTATCCAGACCCCTCAGGGCTCAACCAAAGCACCAGGGCAGAGACTGTAAATCCTCTCGTCATTGTCATCACGTTAATTGTTGACCGTTGACCTGCACCCACCTATGTAAAAGATGCATGTATCCATCATTTTACTTTTTATCCAATCCTAGAGGTCCCCCCCTTTGTTTTTTTCTCACTTCCCTAACCTATCACCAATGGATTTCATGTAACCCAATTACTTCTCCTTTGATTGTACTGTATAAAATAAAGTGCAAAAGTGCCATTCTCTGGAGCATTATCTCAATCCATGGACAGTTCCGCTCAAATAAACTCACAAAAATTCTCTATAGGTTTGAATGTTTCTTACGTTGATACTTTTGTTTTTATCAGAGCAGTGATGATCATAATTCTGATTCTGTCAGTGGTGCTGAGGAGATTATACATGATAATGGGTGCCCAGCTGGTGCGGCTCAGTGGTTGAGCATCGACCCATGCACCAGGAGGTCGCCGGTTCGATTCCTGGTCAGGGCACATGCCCAGGTTGTGGGCCAAATCCCCAGTGGGAGGCATGCAGGAGGCGGCCAATCGATGTTCTCTCTCATTGATGTTTCTATCTCTCTCTTCCTCTCCCTTGCTCTCTCTCTAAAATCAATAAAAGAAAAAATAATAATAATAATGGGGTCAATAATACCGAACGTTAACTGTCCCCAACAATCCTCTATACGCCCATGGATTTAGAGAATTTGTCATTGCCTCATCCTAAGCTTCAGCTACCTAATAATATCTTAACTGCCTCAGAAGCACTCTAAAATATTTTCAAATAAATTGGGATTAGACATTGTGATGGAGAAGGAAAACATTAACTGTATGGAATGGCAAAAACAAAACAGGAATTCAAAGGAAGCCTGTTTTTATGTGCATCTTCAAAGTGCATGCCATTCACTCTGAATTTAGGGTGCTCACTAAAAAATAGTCAACTTTGCCTTGAAACACAACAAAAACCTGATCTCTTCCATATCCTCAAGCTTCTGTTATGTATACTTAAAATCTAAGCATTTAATCAACTGACTGCTTTTATAACTTTGCAAGTCCATATTTCTTAATGACAAAATATTTTAAGATATTTTTATTAAGATATTGTAAGAAAGCTACTTTAATAAAACTCCAAATGGATTATTTTAGTTTTTATTATGGGAGAGAAAATCAGTAACCACCCCCCCCCAAAAAAAAAACTTTCTAAAATAACTAAATATGCGTGCCATTTTTGAAAGAACTTTTGGTAACATATTCATCCCCGAGGTCTGTTTAAATGTTATGGAGCACACACAAACACATGCACAGGTGCATGCCCTTTTTCTTGGAAAAAAATAATTTTTTAAAAAATGAAACTATTTCCCCAAATGCTTCCTTTTTGATGTTACTAAAGAAATACTTGGCTTTATTTTCTGAATAAATGTTAGCAGCACCAAAGATCCCCCATGGTTAAATCATAATAAAGAATGCTAAAAAAAAAAAAAAAAAAAAAAAAAAAAAAAAAAAAAATCCCTGCTGAATGCTGAAATAAATCATGACAAATTTCAAGGATAAAAGGGAATAGAATGATTGGGTTTAGATTAATACTAAGTCAGTCCTCTCTCTATTATAATATCAATAAAGATTTACAGGTATTGTCTCTTTCCAGTTTATCATAAAAGTGAAAAGTGTTCCCTTGTAGCCTTTTAAATGTATTATTCCATCATGGAAAAAAGAAAAGAACATCTACTGTGCATCTAATATGTGTTGGATGCTGTGCAAACGTCTCAGGCACTTATCTCATGTAATACTTTCAAAACACCTAAGATGCAGGTAGAATTGTTCCCATTTTATGGAGAAGAAAAGTGGGGTTCAGAAAAAATAAGTCATCATGTCAATGTCAGAAAGCTAGTTAGTTGCAGGAGAAGTATCTCACTGCAGAGCCCATGCTCTTCCACTTGCAAAGCAATACTGAATGCTTCTGCTCCACGGGCAAAAAGGCATCAGGATGCATTTCCTGCAAAGATCACACCCCTGCAGTTCTGTTCAGCTGCAGCATGAAAGTGTGGGTGTGGGGACACATGACTGCACCTTCCAACCCTTCCTCCCCACCATCCACATATATACGCATACACAAACTCAAAAGACCTGACATTGCAAAGAACAAAAATAAAACTTTGAAATGGGATAAAACAACAAACAATAAAACATGAAATAGCCTAGTATTATGAAATGACAGTCACACTTGAATTTCTGCTGTGGCGGCATAAACATTAAATTGTTTTCATCCTAATAAGAAATGAGGCCAAAATGAACTACAGATATTTTCTCGGGGGGCCATCTATGACTCTGGGATTAAATGTGGCCTATCAGTTTCAATGTGCCCTAATACTATGTGGGGGAAGAGGCTATGTGTGTGCCCAGTGCCGGCTGCTGAAGGTAGAATTAACTAAATTATTCATCCAATGTAAATCTAAGCCAAATTTTGTGTCTCATCTAAAGGAATAAATAGTAATGATTCTTGTAAAATCTGTTTCTCCCATTAATAACCATAAGTATGACTGACCAGCGAATTCTCTTTGTTGACCCTCTACCTCTCCAGGGGAGTCCACATCCATTTAGGTCTCTACCATTGTTCCATCCTTAAACAGTACAAAATACTAAATTTGTATCAAGGGTAAAATACATCTCTCAAGGGCTCAAAATGTGTCTGTTACAGAAGGCTGTGAAAACCAAATGAGAGTCAAAATTCACCTCCTCCACTTGTTTCTTCTTCCCCTCAATGTAGCTGGGAGGCAGGACTCGGCAGGTTCAAAAACAGCACTACCTTCTGGGCAGTTGATGAGAAGTCTTAGCAGAGGAGGGCAAAGCGACCCTCAGGGCTCACCGAAGGGGCTGGACCACTCAATGAGGGCTTCCATGCTGAAGCACCAACACCAAGGGGTCCTCTGAACACAGGTAATGATCGAACATTCTTAATCTGACTGTTTTCAAGTGACAAGACAAACCTTTATGGGGACTGGTTCCCTCCTCTGGCTACAGGAGAAGCTCTGATATTAAATGAGGTGAGAAGGGAAGAGATAATGTCCCTTTCTGAGTAAAATTTGTCAGGTCTAGATTCCCCTACATTTTCTCAATGTCTTTCCTCCCGTCTTTCTCTTCCTATGTCATTTATTTCACACACACCATATCATCTACATTGATAAACTCTGAAACTGAAATGACTTTCTTAAAATAAAAATAAAACTCAGTCCTTTGCACCTCCTGCTATTCAGTTATGTCCACTGTCCCTCACCACCAACTGGGATGTCCACAACCATCCCAGTCATGCCATATTACATTTTTTTGTGGCATCAACAGTCACATCAAGGGATTTGTTTCTCCCAAATTCTTTCATCTCTTTGCCTCTAGAGACTTTCTCCTTCCTCTAAGTCCTTCTTTTTCTTTCTGTTAACTCACCCACAATGATGGTTATAGTCTATCCACTCAGAGCTGTTCTGGCTGTGAAATCAGTAAATCAAGGCTCCTACCTTTTGACAATGATGTGTTACTCTAGACTCATAGCTACACTGTATTTATGAGATCATTTTTAAGACCAGACAGATGTATGTTTCAAAGCCAGTGAGAAAGATCCATTTGCTTGAAGTAGGCTGAGTGCACAAGAGATGAAAGAGGAGTATTCAAAAATGGTGGCAGAGTGAATGAAAGCTACACAGACCATATCCCAGGACCAAACTGGAATTACAACTAAAATAAAGACAAATCATTGGGAAAAAGCAACAGAAAAGCAGCCTGCGAGGACCATATAACCAGGGACACTGAATCAATCCTGGTAGGATTACAGAAGTGCGAGAGAAGGACTGGGAGCCCACGGACAGCACCAGTTCTTAGCTGTGAGCAGTGCCCTTGGGGTTAAAAGCCCAAGCCCGCCCCACATCCCACAGGGCCAGGACAGAGCGCTAAAATAGCCACAGCCACTCACCTTGGGCTCCGGCATATGGAGGGTGGACTGGACTGGAACTGTGTGGGGACACTCGGGATTTGGAGGGCGCTCAGAGCTTTTGCTGAGTTTCAGCCACACAGGACGGTGGCCATCTTCCTCCTTCCCAGGGCTCTGGGGAGAGGCGGCGGCCCCTCCCTCAGAGAGTCAACCTCACACAGGTGGGCCATTGAAATGCAAATTGAGGCTCATTAACAACCAGCATCTGCCCCACCCACAGGAAATCCTCTTATGCTGAACACCTGAGGGAGGTTTTCATTCAACCGAGAACTCAAGGCTCTTCAAGTAGCCGTGACTAATAGCCTCCAAGCAAAAAGCTAGAGGATAACTGAACCTTTCCTGGGCTTGTAAATCTACCCAGGAAAGTAAGACTTGACAGTAGTGTTTAACGTGGATCTTCCCACGTCATCCAAACCCAGGAGAGGGAGCTACAAACAGCAGAACACCAACAACCACAGGGAAAATTTGGCAGGCTCCAAAACCCACTGAGATCGCCAAAATGGTGAAACAAAGAAACAAATCCCAAATGAAAGAACAAGAGACCTCTACTGAAGATGAGATAAATGAAAGGCAGTTAAGCAAGTTATCAGAGGTAGAATTCAGAATCATGATCTTGAGGAAGCTCAACAGCATGAGTAAGGACATCAACACCATGAGTAAAGACATGGAAACATTGTAAATCAACCAATTGGAAATGAAAAACCACCAAGAAGAAATGAAGAATGACATAGCAGAAATGAAGAACACATTAGAAGGACTAAATGGCAGAGTAGAGGAAGCTGAGGACCGGATCAGTGAATTAGAAGACAGCGTAGAAAAAAATCAACCAATCAGAAAACCAAAAGGAAAAAACAATGAAAAAACAGAAAGACAGCTTAAGAGAACTTTGGGACAACTGGAAACACAATAACATTCGCATCATAGGAGTCCCCAAAGAAGAAAATGAGAAAGGGTTAGAGAATATATTTGAAGAAACAGTGACAGAAAACTTCCCTAATTTGGTGAAGGAAGAAGGCATTCAAGTTCAAGAAGCACAGAGAGCCCCAAGTAAGAAGAACCCAAACAGGCCCACACCAAGACACATAGTAATTAAAATGCTGAAAATTAAAGACAAAGAGAGAATCCTAAAGGCAGCAAGAGCTAAGCAACAGGTTACCTACAAAGGAACCCCCATAAGGTTATAGGCTGACTTCTCAATAGAAACACTACAAGCCAGAAGGGAATGGCATGAAATAATCAAGGTCATGAAAAACAAGGATCTGAATCCAAGATTATTCTATCCAGTAAGGCTATCATTCAAAATAGAAGGTGAAATAAAGAGCTTCCCAGACCAAAAAAAAAAAGGCTAAGGGAATATATTAGCACCAAACCAGCACTGCAAGAAATGTTAAAAGAACTGCTGTAATTAGTAGAAGAAATAAGAAGAAAAATATAACCACACTAAAGAAAAATGGCAATAAATAAGTACATATCAATAATCACCTTAAATGTAAATGGATTGAATGCTCCAATAAAAAGACACAGAGTAGCTGATTGGATAAGAAAGCATGACTCATATATATGCTGTTTACAAGAGACCCATCTCACAACAAAACTCACATAGGTTGAAAGTGAAGGGATGGAAAAAAATCTTCCAAGCAAATGGAAAGGAAAAAAAAACCTAGGGTAGCAATACTCATATCTGATAAAATAGATTTCAAAATGAAGGTCATAACTAGAGACAAAGAAGGTCACTACATAATATTGAAAGGATCTATCCAACAGGAATATATAACCTTGGTAAACATATATGCACCCGATACAGGAGCACCAAAATATATTAAAAATCTTCTGGAGGACTTCAAAGGAGAAATCGACAGCAATACAATCATAGCAGGGGACTTCAACACCCTGCTGACATCACTGGATAGATCCTCTAGACAAAAAATTAACAAGGAAACAGAGACTCTAAATGAAGCACTAGACCAAATGGATTTAATAGGTATCTACAGAGAATTACACCCCAAAACTACAGAATTCACATTCTTCTCAAGTGCACATGGGACATTCTCAAAGATAGACCACATGTTAGGACACAAACTAAGTCTCTCCAAGTTCAAGAAGATTGAAATCATATCAAGCATCTTCTCAGATTACAATGGCATGAAACTAGAAATCAATTGCAACAAGAACATGCAAAGACACTTGAACACATGGAGGCTAAATAGCATGTTATTAAACAATGAATGGGTTACCAAGGAGATCAAGGAAGAAATTCAAAATTTCCTGGTAACCAATGAAAATGAACACACAACAACACAAAATCTATGGGATACAGCAGAAGCAATTCTAAGAGAAAAGTTCATAGCACTACAGGCCTACCTCAAGAAACAAGAAAAATTTCTAATAGACTATTTAACCTCACAACTTAAAGAACTGGAAAACAGGACTTCCGGTCAAGATGGCGGGGTAGGCAAACGCAGTATCACGTCCTCCCACAACCACATCAAAGTTACAACTAAACTACAGAACAACCATCATTCAGAACTGCCTGAAATCAAGCTGAATGGAAGTCCTACAACTACGGAATTAAAGAAGAAGCCACATAGAGACTGGTAGGAGGGGGCAGAGGCGTGGACAGGCTGGTCCCACACCCACGTGTGGTAGATAAAAATTAGGAGGATACCTCAGCTGGGAAGGTCCTCCCTGAGGACTAAGGGGTCCCCGTCCCACACCAGGTGCCCAGCTCAGGGTTCCAGTGCCAGGAAGAGAAGTCCCCATCACTTCTGGCTGGAAAAACCAGCGGGAATTGAGGCTGAGGCTGCTGGAGCACCCCCCCCAGCCCACCCCCGGCAGCTCCTCTTAAAGGACCCGCACACGGACTTACTCGGACTCTCTCCCTTCGGGCTCCAGCAAGTGGGAGGCAGCTTGAAAGGCACCAGAGTCATATGGGGAAGAACTGAGCTGTTTGACATTGGAGCGAGGGCTGGAGAGGCAGCTTTCTCCTGGACAGATGTGCTGTCAGAGGCTTTTGTTCCTTTTTGAGACCTTCCCTGGGCCGGCAGACGCCGCCATATCTGGGACTCCAACTACCTTGCTCACACTGTTTGCTCCGCCCTGGTGATTCCCTGAGGCCCTGCCCCACCCAACTTTCAGGCCCACCCAAGTTATTGCCAGTTGCTTTACCATAGGATTGGCCTGTCTTGGATCCTGCTTTAGCTTTTCCTAAATTCTTTCAAACAAGCAGCATGTGGTCTTAGCTAGCCCCATACCTCTCACTAAGTAATACATAGAAACAAACACAGGGAGGCAGCCAAAATGAGGAGACAAAGAAACAGGTCCCAAATGAAAGAAAAGAACAAAACTCCAGGAAAAGAACAAAGTGAAATGGAGTTAAGCAGCCTAACAGATGCTGAGTTCAAAACACTGCTTATAAGGATGCTCAATGGACTTAGTGAGAACCTCAGTGAACTTAGTGAGGGACTCAAAAGCATAAAAAAGGACCAGTCAGAAATGAAGGATGCACAGTTAGAAATGAAGGAGGCACTAACTGAAATAAAGAATAGTTTACACAGATTCAACAGTAGAGTAGGTAAAGCCAAGAAGTAAACCATCGATTTGGAATATAAGGAAGCAAAAAACACCCAATCAGAACAGCAAAAAGAAAAAAGAATTTAAAAAAATGAGGATAGTGTAAGGAGCCTCTGGGACAACTTCAAGCATGCCAACATTTGCATCTTGGGGGTGCCAGAAGGAGAAGAGAGAGAACAAGAAATCGAAAACCTATTTGAAACAATAATGGCAGAAAACTTCCCTAACTTGGTGAAGGAAACAGACATACAAGTCCAGGAAGCACAGAGTCCCAAACAAGATGAACCCCAAGAGGCCCACACCAAGACACCTCATTATCAAAATGCAAAAGGTTCAAGACAGAGACAGAATCTTAAAAGAAGCAAGAGAAAAGCAGTTAGTTACCTACAAGGGAGTTCCCATCAGACTGTCAGATGATTTCTCAAAAGAAACTTTGCAGGCCAGAAGGGAGTGGCAAGAAATATTCAGAGTGATGAAAAGCAAGAACCTACAACCAAGATTACTCTATCCTGCAAAGCTGTCATTTAGAATCGATGGCCATATAAACAGTTTCCCAGACAAGGAAAAGCTAAAGGAGTTCATCACCACCAAACCATTATTATATGAAATGTTGAAGGGTCTTCTTGAAGAAAAAGATAAAAAAAATATGAACAAACAAAATGGCAATAAATACGTATCTATCAACAATTGAATCTACAAACAAAATGAACAGGCAGAACAGAAACATTCTCATAGATACAGAGAACTTTTGTTGGTTACCAGGTGGGTGGGGGGTGGGAGGATGGGTGAAAAAGGTGAAGGGATTAAGAAGTACAAATTGGTTGTTAGACTGACAAACCTCAAAGGGAAGGGGGTTGGGGGGTGGAAAGAAATAAACCAAAGAATTTATATGTATATATGCATAAGCAATGGACACAGACAACAGTGTGGGGAAAGGCAAGAGGGGGGCAGGAATGGGGAGGAGAGGGGCAATGAGGGAAAAATGAGGAACATCTGTAATACATTCAACAATAAAGATAAGTTAAAAAAAAATAAAATAAAAAGAACTGGAAAGCAAACAACAACAACAAAAAAAAAAACCAGAGCAAGCAGAAGGAAGGAAATAGTAAAAATCAGAGCAGAAATAAATGAATATAGAGACCAAAAAAAAAAACAATTCAAAGGATCAATGAAACAAAGAGTTGGTTTTTCGAAAAGATAAACAAGATTGATGGACCCTTAGCTAGATTCACCAAGAAACAAAGAGAGAGAACCCAAATACACAAAATCAGAAATGAAAGAGGAGAAGTAACAACTGACACCACAGAAATACAAAGGATCGTTAACAAATACTATGAACATTTATATGGCAACAAATTCAACAATCTAAGCAAAGTGGACACATTTCTAGAAACACAAAGTCTCCCAAAACTGGACCGGGACGAGATAGAAAACTTGAACAGACCAATAAAAACTAAGGAAATTGAAGACATAATTAAGACTCTCCCAGCAAACAAAAGCCCAGGCCTAGACAGTTTCATGGGAGAGTTTTACCGAACATTCAAAGAAGAACTAACACCCATTCTCCTCAAACTATTTCAAAAAATTCAAGAGGAAGGAAGACTCCCAAACTCGGTTTATGAGGCCAGCATAATTCTAATTCCAAAACCAGAAAAAGACACTACAAAGAAAAAAAACTACAGGCCAATATCCCTGATGAACATAGATGCCAAAATTCTGAACAAAATACTAGCAAACAGGATCCAGCAATACATCAAAAAAATAATTCACCATGACCAAGTGGGATTCATCCCAGGGATGCAAGGCTGGTTCAATATTCGCAAATCAATAAATGTGATACACCACATAAACAAAATGAAAGATAAAAACCACATGATCATATCAATAGACGCTAAAAAAGCATTCGACAAAATCCAGCACCCATTTCTGATAAAAACGCTCAGCAATGTGGGAATAGAGGGATCATATCTCGACATAATAAAGGCCATATGTGAAACCTACAGCCAACATCATACTCAATGGGCAAAAACTAAAAGCATTTCCCTTAAGAACAGGAACAAGACAGGGATGCCCACTTTCACCACTCTTATTTAACATAGTACTGGAATCTTAGCCACAGCAATCAGACATGAAGAAACAATAAAAGGTATCCAAATTGGAAAGGAGGAAGTGAAACTGTCATTATTCGTAGATGACATGATATTATACATAGAAAACCCTAAAGACTCCATCAAAAATCTACTATATTTAATAAATGAATTTGGCAAAGTAGCAGGATACAAAATTAACGTCAAGACAGCAACGGCATTCTTATACACCAATGATGAACTCACAGAAAGAGAAACTAAAAAAACAATCCCATTTACCAATGCGGCAAAAAAATTAAGATACCTAGGAATAAACTTAACCAAAGAAGTAAAGGACCTATTTGCAGAAAACTACAGGACATTGAAAAAAGAAATAGCCCTGGCTGGTTTGGCTCAGCGGTTAGAGCGTTGGCCCGTGGACCAGAGAGACCCGGGTTCAGTTCCTGCTAAGGGCATGTACCTCAGTTGCAGTTTGTCCCCAGCCCTGGTTGGGGTCGTGTGGGTGGCAGCCAGTCGATGTGTCTCTCTTACATCGATGTTTCTCTCTCTCTCCCTCCTGCTCTGTCTGGAGGTAAATGCAAAAATGTCCTCGGGTGAGGATAAAAAAATAAAAACACACACACACACACACATGCACACACACACACAACCCTGATAGCTGAAGATCAATGTATGCGGGGGGGGGGGGGGAATTAAAAAAAAAAAGAAAGAAAGAAGAAATAGAGGAAGATATAAAAAAGTGGAAGCACTTACCTTGTTCATGGACTCGAAGAATTAACATCATTAAAATGTCCAGATTACCCAAAGCAATCTATAGATTCAATGCAATCCTCATCAAAATACCAACGACATATTTCACAGAACTAGAACAAATACTTCAAAAGTTCATATGGAACCAAAAAAGACCCCGAATAGCCACAGCAATCTTGAAAAAGAAGGACAGAGTAGGTGGGATCACAATACTGGATATCAGGTTATACTACAAAGCTACTATAATCAAAACAGCCTGGTACTGGCACAAGAACAGGCATATAGACCAGTGGAACAGAACAGAGAATCCAGAAATTGACCCAAGACATTATGCTCAATTAATATTTGACAAAGGCGGTAAGAGCATACAAGGGAGTAAAGACAGCCTCTTTAATAAATGGTGCTGGGAAAATTGGACAGCTGCATGCAAAAAAATGAAACTAGACCATCAACTTACACCATACACAAGAATAAACTCAAAATGGATAAAAGACTTAAATGTGACTCGTGAATCCATAAAAATCCTAGAAGAAAATGTAGCCAACAAAATTTCGGACATTCATACGCAGCAGAATTTTCACTGATACATCACCTAAGGCAACAGAAACAAAGGAAAAAATGAACACATGGGACTACATCACACTCAAAAGCTTCCACACAGCAAAAGAAACAACTATCAAAATGGAAAGGGAACCCACTGTATGGGAGAGCATAATTGCCAATGATACATCAGAGAAGGGGTTAATCTCCAAAATATATAGAGTGCTCATACAACTCAACAAAAGGAAGACAAAGAACCCAATTAAAAAATGGGCAGAGGACCTAAATAGACACCTCTCCAAATAGGACATACAAATGGCTAAGAGACATATGAAGAAATGCTCGACATCACTAATCATCAGAGAGATGCAAATTAAAACAACAATGAGGTATCACCTCACACCTGTCAGAATGGCCGCCATCAACCAATCATCAAACAACAAGTGTTGGCGAGGGTGTGGAGAAAAGGGGACTCTAGTACACGGCTGGTGGGAATGCAGACTGGTGCAGCCACTATGGAAAACACTATGGTGTTACCTCAAATAATTAAAAATTGAATTGCCATTTGACCCAGTGATCCCACTTCTAGAAATATACCCTAAGAAGCCTGAAACACCAATCAGAAAGAATATATGTACCCCCATGTTCATAGCAGCACTATTTACAATAGCTAAAATCTGGAAACAGCCCAAGTGTCCATCAGTAGACGAATGGATAAAAAAGCAGTGGTACATATACACAATGGAGTACTATGCAGCTGTAAGAAAGAACGATCTCTTATCCTTTGAGACGACATGGAGGGACCTGGAGAGTATTATCCTAAGTGAAACAAGCCAAGCAGAGAAAGACAAATATCACATGATCTCACTTACTTGTGGAATATAATGAACATAAGAGTCTGAGGAACAGGGTAGACCCAGAGACATGGAAGTAGGGTACAGACTGACAACCCTCAAAAGAGGGGCTGGGAGGAGAGGGAAAAGATAAACCACAGAACTTATATGCATGTATGCATAACTGATGGACATGGACAACAAAGCTGGGGACGGGGTGGGGGGAATGGGGAGGAGGGTATCAGTGGGGAAAAAAGGAGGAACATCTGTAACAAAAATAAATTTAAAAAAAAAGAAATGAAAGAGAAGTTGATAGAGTAAGAGTCTTGACCAACAACCACACCTCTAACATCTCTCAACCCATCTGACTTGCTTTTCATAACTTTGCTCTTCATCTTAGACTCCATGAGCCATAATTTTAGTAACATTCTTTCCTGAACCACAAAATTCTTTCTTTCCATCTTTTCTTGTTAGCAAAACCCGGTTCCGGTGGATCTCTCCTGCTTGCTTGCTTTCTCTGTGTCTATGCTAACGTCAGGTATCAAAGACCAATCCATTCACCTGTGCTTTGGATTCTGCCTTTTCCCATCTTCTCATTAACATACACTGTTTTTCCCCTCTTGTATATTCAACCTTTCCCATTAACTTTTAAACATGCCCACATCTCTTTCATCTTACAAAGAAAGTTTCACTCAAGTTCTCTTTCCCCCAACTACTCCTGTGTCTCTCTTTTTTACCCTTCACAGCCAAACTTCTTGAAAAATTTATCTTCAATCACTGATTTTATTTTCTCACCTACCTCTCACTCTCCACCCACTTCAGTACTACTTCTATTCCCACTACACAACAAATAGCACTCTCCCAGGTCACCAATGTTTCCATTTTGACAAATTCCATGGGTATTTCTGGTAGCAGTTAACACAATTTATTTATCTCCTTAAATATCTCTTTCTCTCCCTGGTGATCTTTTCTGTCTTCTGTACCTTCCCAGTGATCTTTCTTCTTTGACTTTCTTGAATCATCCTCCTCCATCCTGACCATAAATATATTCCCTTCAGACTGCATATTAGGCTACCTTGTCCTCTCCCTCAACACTCTCTCCCTTGGCAATTCATCCATGCATATAATTAAAACCACTCATCACAGTCCTATGTCAATTACAAGATGCTTTTTTTTAAAAAATCAATTATAAGGTGCTCACTTCTCCACATTTTAACATCTTTGAATGCAACTGGGTCTTGCAGTTGATGGCATGCCACAGTAGTGGCTGTAATTTTCTCTTTCTTAGTGGCATATAAAATAATGCTGTGTTTATAATTGGTGCCATCTTAGATTCAGTGGAATAAAGTATTTTCAGTCCCTAATCCTTCCTTGAAAAACCAGACCCATATATCTACTCACTATTTCCCCTTTGAATGCTTGAAACAGCAGCCTTGCAATGACCATTCCAGGGGGCAATGTTTGTATTTGATTCATGTGAGTGACACCTTCTGGAATTATGAAAGATGGCAAAACTGCTTGAAATTCAACACATTCAAAACTGAACTCTAATCTCACTCTCTCCCCAATCTCCCAGCCGCCCTGAAATCTCCTCCTCTTCCTTTGATCCCTGTTTCAATATTCTTTACCATTGCCTACCCAGTTTTGCATAAGCCAGAACACTAAATATCAGATTTATATTTCCCTCTCCCACATCCCATAGCATCCAGTTATCAGGTTCTATCGATTTTCCAGATCTGTCCAGTTCTTTATAGTTCCTCCAAAACCTCCCGGATCTGAATGACCATCACCTTCCCCAGATTGCTAAGAGTTTTCTAACTGTTCTGAGGACATCTATTCTTGCCCCTTTTCCCATCTATTCTCTGTCTGATAGAACAGTCTTTTCAAAACAAATCTGGCAATGCCACATCCATGTTTAAGACCCTTTGGTGTGTACCCATTTGCTACATTTCTGGGTGTCCTTCTAGACTCCTCCTTGGAGATTCCACATTTTCTGGTCCCCTCCTGTTGCTCTAGTTCATGTGCACATTATTCTTCCTCATCCCCTAGGCTTCAATACAGTGAATTTCTTTCAGGTCCCTAAGAACACCAGCTCCTTCTTGCCACAGCTTCAGTTCTCTATGCCTGTAATGTTCTCAACAAGCTTCACTCACCTTACATGGTTGACCTTCCTCACCCTTCAGACCTCTGCCTAAATATTGTTTCTTCTGGGAGTCCTTCTCTGGCCTAAACCAGATCAGCTCCCTTCATCACATGCTTTCCTTTCCATATTTAGAATCTTTATATTTATTAGTATATAATGATTTTATTAAGGTTTGCTAAACCCTAAATTCCATGACAGCAGGGGCAATGCCTGTTTTCTTATTACTGTATCCCTACTTTTTAGCATCATTCCTGGCACTTAGTTAGGTGCTCAAGAAAGACTTTTTAAGCTGGTATTTGTCAAGACAGAATAGAACCAGATGACATCCAAAGTCCCATTCCCACCAAAGGAGCGGGTCTAAGGTACAGGTTTTATAGGAACATTGTTTGTTGTATTTATTGAATGTTTTAGGCTTTAAGGTCTATATTACTCTTTCTAATAATCTACTTGACCACTTTCATTTAACTTTTTGTTTTTATTTTTGTTTCAGTGGTATTTAATTGTTTAAAGTTTTTCATTTCTGCATGACATTATTTTTTGATCAATTCCACTTGTCATTGGTCTCTCATAAATTGTTCTTTTTCCTTTTTGAATGACTATCTTGCCTTTTATTCTATAATGGTTAAGGTGATCTTCCATGTCAGGAATGTAATACTTTGGTGAAGACTAACAAGTGTTATTCTGCTACTTCTACACCCCTAGGTCTTTGTTGCAATTAGTATAATATGCTCATTAAATTAAGACATCTATTGTGGTGCCAGCATTCATGTAACAGACAGAAAAATGTCTCCTATGGGTCAATTGAAATCATTTTGTTAAATTAACATCATAGCCTTTTATAAGAGGGTCTTAGTAGATACTGTTATTAACAAAGATAGGGCACAAATTGAAATGAGTTTTTATGCATTACATACTCCGAGTAGATTTTCAATTGACAAATCTATGTAGAAGGTAGCCGAGCTTTCAAAATATACCTTACCATGTTTCCATAGAGCTACCTGCCAGTTTGCACAGTGCCTGTGCCAGGATCGTGCCTGTTCGTCCGGCTCAGTGTATGACACCGCACGGGAGCAAGCTTGTGGCAACTTGAGAAATGCTGTCTGCTATTATTTTACCTGAATATCTGAAGTGTTCTCTGTGCTTTTTGGGTCAAAGATATCTCTGAATGAAAGGCCTCTATTCTTCCTTTCTGGAAGATTCTAATTTGGTATGATTTAGCCCTCTGCCCGAGGTACCTGGCCCCACTCCTGTTCTGGCCACTACAGTGGACCTTTCACTGGTTAGCGCACTGGCCAATCTTTAATAACAAATAAGTCTCACCCACCTATACTCTAGCCTCAGCCAGGAAAAGCCCTTGAGCCAGTCACACGCCCTTATCCCTTGTTTTCCCAAATTTAAAACCTAGCCTGACTCACTTAGTCATTGTGAATATTTAATGTATCGATACAATAGCATTTTATAAAGTAAAGGCATTATACAAATATGAAATTGACTTGTTTTGGGAACAATCTGCATTTTCATTCCCCAGCTATTTCGAGATCTTGTTGCTCCTTGCCTGCCCACCTACAATCTTTCCTCCTAGATGTTTCTCCCCCGTTGATCAGCTTTCAGTGGAGTGCTATGTTACTCATATCATTCACCAATGAAAAGCTTTCAGTGACGCTCCATGAGCTAACAAACGAGTTAAAACCCCTCCACCTAACCATTCCGGTCCCTGCAACACAACCCCCTGCCTCACAGAGGTGGGCAGTGCCTCAGCATGATACACTCCGGACAGTGATCTGAGTTCTCTCCTGACACAAAACCAGGGAAGGAGCCCGTGCTTCATCAGGAGGGACCCCTCAGCCACAAAGGAGGGTCTATGCCTCTCCTGGGCAAGGAGTCACTTGCACGCACCTGCAGCACGGGAGGAAGCAGTCACAAAGTAAACAGGTGCTGGTTGTCAGGAGCATTCTCATCAATCTGATTTTCCTCCTGGTGGTCATTTAGCACAAGTTGTCCACTCGCAGAGATACAGAGCCTCACAAGCCATCGACCTTACCCCTCCTAGAAACAAGAAGGTCTTCATTCATTCATACTCCCTGCAAAAGGTATTAAAGACCTGCCACGTGTCGTGCTGAAGATATGGTCATAAGTAAGGCATGCTCTTGAAAATAAGATATATTCCACCCCTTCAGACAAATGAAATCCAGTAGCAATGTATACATTTAAAATGAGCAATTTGTCCAAAAATAAAATAAATAAAAACCTCCAAATTTCCACAGCAATTAGCAAAGTGACTAGGTCACTTTACATTTTTGCACTTGAGTCTTTGACTAATATTATAAAATGTCAGAGCTAAAAATAGCTGCACATGGGTGAAATGTAGAAGATAATGAGAAGTTTAACAGGGGGAGCAGGAACTTTCCATGAAACTGGCAGAGAAAAGTGGTCACATAGAACATGACTCCACTTATAGTACATTCTCGAAATGACAGAATTTGAGATGGAAAACAAATTAGTGGTTCTCGGGGTTACAGATGGGAAAGAGGGATAAGCACTACAAATTGGTCACACACAAGAGATCTTTGTGGTGACAGAACAGTCCTGTATCTTGACTGCGATGGTCTTTACGTGAATCCACGCATGTGCTCAAATGGCATCACACAGTGTATATATACGGGGCCAATGTCAGGTCCCTGGTTTTGACATTGTACTGTAGTCACATAAGATGTAGCCAGTGGGCAAACCAGCTAAAGCGTACATGGGACCTCTCTCTACTATCTGTGCAACTTCCTGTGAATTTATCATTATTTCAAAATTAAGAGTTTAAAAGAAAAAGAAAGGGAGCAAGCACTAGGGACTTTCCGTGAAACTATCAGTTAAAATATTTGTATAGAAACCAAATCTGCTTTCAGTCGAGACCAGAGGTGGCTGAGTTTTGCACACATGGGCAATATATTTCTCTCTCTTCAGCACTGACCAGGGAACTATAACTGCATCCACAAGGGATCTCCCAGCCAATCGGTTGATGTTACATTCTTGTGATTGATAATATACGATCAGGACTCATGTTTAGGAAAGAAAACAGAAAGCTTGAAGTCAGCCACCTACCATCTATCTGAAGATTGTATTGCCTCTAATTTCTGTCACATAGTTTCTGGTTATTACCTTAGGTAAAATGAGAAATATCTCAATCAAAACATTCCAAAACCTTTCCTCAGAAATTGTTAAAAGTGGTGTCATTGGAGTCATACAAATTAGAATCAACATGAGAAGTTTAAGACATGCAGACATTTTTCATACTAATGAACTAAAGGGCCTCCTGAGCCTTTCTTAACGACTATGGTTCTATTATTTCTGTTGAGGTAAAATCATCTACCTAATGTCATTACCTAGGTCTCCTGTGTATAAGGATATTGGAAAGTGCCTCCATACTTTGCAAATGCATTATGTTCTGAAAGAATATTAACATTTTATTTTATATAAGTTCCTAATGGGAACACTTCTCAAACACTGAAATAATTACTCAAAATGGCTCTCTGCTCATAATTGCAACAAATTTCATAAAATTATAGATAGATTTCGGGAGATATTACTATCTATTGCATTTTGCATTAAGATACTAGGCATTCGATTCACTTTACATGTTCATGGAGTTCATGTATACATTGTTTGTCTATCTCTGATTTAGAGATCAAGAGGGCATGATGATAAAATATATCATTGAATAAAATCTCTAGTCCACTTCACAAAATACTTATACCTGAAATATTTTAACTTAAAATAATCACATATCTGGTCCTATCCTGTAGTTTGCTAACACATCTGGACTACCTACAGCATGTACTCTGCTGAGCCGTTTTCATGAGCCACGGCTCTTCAAATCCAGCCTCTAACAGTTTCCATAACTGAAAATGCAGTGCTAGATTAAGAAAACAAATGCAATGTCTCTAGAACTCTAGTAATTTGGAACATGTGGGATTTTAATATGCACAGAACATTTTATAAAAATTGATTTTTATAAAATGCTCTGTGCATATTAAAATCTACTACTTTGTTTCTATACTGATGGTGGCTGTTTCCTTCCATGTAAGGAGCAAGGGTTCAACCACAAACCTACTTGATTGACTACATGCCCCTCTTTCTTCCACAGGAAAGATTTAGACCACATGAGTTAACCAGGCCCCACACTCTGTTGTCCCAAGAGGCATGACTGAGGAGAGCAAAGTAAAAAATGAATAACACACAGACAGTACAACTACACCCATTTTTAGTACCTTGGCAACAGATAGGTTAGGTAAGCTCTGAAAAGGTGCATAAAGGCTCCCAGTTCAAATACTTGCCTGTGTCTCGCTGCCACAAAGGCCATTCTCGTAGCTCACAAGTCTTGCTCTGCAGGACAATTCTATAAACATGCAGCATCCATAGGACAATGGGTTGAGCTCTAAATTCTAAATTGTGTCTGAGGCAGACACAGAGATGTGCCACTCAGATTCCCCATCAAGAAAGGACTTGATGTGAGGAGTGTGTGTAGTTGACTGATCATGTCCAGCAATTAGTTATTTCACAATCCACCTCAGCACCTAACCAGGTCACACTCTTCTCAGTGTGTGGTGGGGGTAGCCACTCATCAAGGTGATGGTAGCAAGGGTCATGCTTTTCTTAGGACACTCCCAGCCAATGACAGAGCAAGGCCAGAGCTATAGAGGACTCACCATCGCCACCCAAGGCAGGACTCCTCTCCAGGGGAATTTTTGCTCTGGGACTGCCCGTCAGGCTGCAGGGATTTGTCGGGTCAGCTCAATCCTGCTTGCTGCCTTGTCCTGCACAGGCATTTCTCTCAATAAACTGTGCTCCAAACTCTACCTCGGCTTCTGCTTCCGGAAGAAGCCAACCTGCTACAGTCACAGATGGGATTTATGACAGCAACATAAAGCTGAGAAAAGACCATGCAGCGTTGGCTCGTAAGACTTTTGGTAGAGGCAAGGAAGAAAGGACAGACCACAGTGTCACTGTCATTGTCAGAAACAAGTAGAAAATGCAAACTAGAATGTATCAGATGCTTACTGTGTGCCAGAAACTTTACAAATGTTATCATCGTTCAGTCTTTAAGACTCTTTTTTTTATAAATAGGTATTGCTATCCGTATTTTATAGGTCAAATTTTCCTCAAATATTTACTCACACTTTCCTGAGCAACATATACTGTCCCTTGAAGTCACCTGCCTTCGAAGATGCAGATGTGTACATAGGCAACTGAAGTAGAATATGATGAGTGAAATGAAGGGGGGGAAGGGGTCACTTGTCTGTCCTGAGACTTTAAAGTAGGTTTCCAAGAGGAATTAATACCTGAGCTGACTCATGAAGCCTGAGGACCCATTTCACCTGGGATTAGCCAGGTGAAGAAAACGTGGCCAGGGTCATTGAAGCCAAGGCACTCCATGTACCAAGGAGGGGAGAACCCAACGTTTAGCTCCCAGGTTCCTTGTAAAAGGTGGAGCCAGGATTCAGACTCAGCCTTGACTCCAAAGACCGTGTTTAGTCCACATCCATCAATGTTCAGGACTGAAAATGGTAGTGGATGGACAGAAACTTGCCTCTCCCTCCTTCACGGTGTGTCTCCAGCCAACCCTCACCACTTTGATTCTCCAAGGCATGCACCTTTTGTCCTGCTGTCCCCGTTAGGAGATAATAAAGTTCAAGCAAACACTGACGACAGTAACAGAGAGTTGTGAATGTCTACTTCCACTGGCAGCAAAAAATACTTTCTGGGTTAGAAAACCACTGCTAACGAAGACCCTAAGAAGGGGACACCGAACCTCGGCTGTGCCATTGCTCACATTAAATGTTGAGCTGCCCAGGTATGGGAGGCAGCAAAGAAATATTTTCATTAGTAATTAAGTCCTCTTTTAATACAATGCTATAGTCCTCATACTTTTAAAAATGATTACTTTTGTTGTTTTGAAATGCTCATTTTAAATGATTGCTTAAATCTCATAGAATAAAAGATGTTTTGCCCTGCCAGAATACTGGAAATAGCTTTATGATTCAGTGTTTAGCTAATGCAAATTATCTCCTCGAGACTCACCCCAGATGTTTCAGAGAGAAATCCAAACAATTTTTATAAGGGGATATCAATATGCAGCTAGGACACAGCATTAAGGCGCCGACAACGAAGCGCCCTTCCGAGCAATCACTTATTTCGGCAGCTGTGGATTCTAGGAGCAGTCATGTGGGCCCTGGCTTCCAGGTGGAGCATGATTAATCGTGACTCCTGCAAGGCACTAATTCCTCATTAACTAAGTAAATAAATATTTCTACATCTTTAATTTCAATATGCAAATCAACCAGAAAAAACATACTTTATTTACTTGGTGGTGAGAGATTTCTTCTGTAGAACTAAAGGTCTATATTGACCAGGAAAGAATTCAGGAGTTGTATGAGGATCATAGCACAGGACTGGGTATTGAAGGTAAGAAGCAGAGACCACAGCCCTGACGGAGGTGATGCTAGGAAATGTACCAGGGCTCTCAGCGTCCATGGAGGCTGACGCAGAACTCAAGGGGGGGACTTGGTGATATAGGAGTGATCATGGAATGCGGGCTTTGATATGATGGGCATCTAAAGGACAGGTGGGCTTTGATGTGATGCAAACATGTGATGTAGTGTAGGCAGAAGGGCTTGGCTCAGTGGTGGGCCCAGTAGTGGTGGGCTAGAAGTTATGAGCTGAATCAGACTTTGAGAGGGTCCACTGTGCTGCCACCAACCCCCGTGGGTGGGGACTGTGTAGAGCAGCACCTAGGACAGTGGTTCTCGAACTTGAGCATGTGTAGCAATGAGCTGGTCTGCCTGTTAAAAATGGAGCTTCAAGCCCTGGCCGGTGTGGCTCAGTTGGTTGGGGCTTGTCCCATGCACCAAAAGGTTGCTAGTTTGGTTCCCCTTCAGGTCACATGCCCAGGTTGCAGACTTGATCTCCAGCAGGGGGTGTGCAGGAGGTAGCTTATTAATGTTTCTCTCTCACATCCATGTTTTTCTTTCTCTCTCCCTCTCTCCCTTCCCCTCTTTCTAAAATCAATTAAAAAAAATTTTTTAAGGAAACACACACAGAACACTATCGGTTACTCCAGACAGAGCTCTGGTGGGGACGCACCTTCTGCTCCATGTCCTCTCCCCCGTCTAGGCATAGCCCATCCCTTAAAAAAAAAAAAAAAAAGCAACTTCCCTGGACCAAATCAAGAAATTATGATTCAATAAGGCAGGAATGGAACCCAGAGATCTGCATTTTTAAAACTTGCCAGGTGATTCTGATTTGGTTTCTGATGACAAACCATGGTGAAGGTGTTAATTGTGAAATAAATAAAATAAAGAAATTATCTTCTACCTGGCAGAATGAACCAAAATACAGGGTGGGGCAAAAGTCAGTTTACAGTTCTTCATATGGAAAATAATACAATAATTAATTAAAAACTAATACAAAAACAAACTGTGTTTTGGGTACTCACAACTGTAAACCTACATTTTGCCGCACCTTGTATATCTAACCCAATACAATATGGCTTAACGGCACAGAGAGAAAGAATTTTACCACCCTCCCTCACGCTGGCTACACTATAGGTAAATGGAAGTGCCCGATTATGTTGCCTCCAATTTTCAGAGGCCATTAAGCAATTGCTAAAAACCCTTTACGTTTTTTAATTCAAAAAATTTAATTCACTTTTATGTACCATTTGAGCACATAAAATAGCTACTGAGGTGGAAAAGGCATTGGGAGAAAACTGGATTCAAATCCCAGTTCCATTTCTGGTTAAGTTTATCATATCGGCACGTTAATAACAGCTCAGCATCTCGATGTCTTGGACTCACACTTTGGAATAACAATAATACCTTGAGATGATGACTGTAATGAGACTTAAGTGGGGAGCCTGTGAAGCTCTGAGCGTGGTACCCGGTGCAGAGAAGAAACTTGGTCATTGCTTTGGATGAACAGAGGAGTGAACAAACATTTGGGTAGATGAGAAGCTCTTTTGAAGTCAAATGAATGCTGACAATGTTGACAAACATGATGTGTTCGCTTTTAAGCTGGTGACAAACATAAGGAATTCTTTATTTTTAATTACCAATTTATGTCCTTTTTCCAATGTGTTTCTCCCCACTAGTAACGCAGAGTGATCATTCTTTATTTTTATCCTGTTTCGCTTTGATTTCCTACAGAGCCTTGGTATAAATCATTCCAAATATTCTTTAAGCCACAGACAGCAGAGTCCAAGCCCTCTGGATTCAGTGCTGTTGAACCTTACAAGAAAGCAAACCCATTCATTTGGCTTTCATTATGTATATACCCTTCCCGTCTTCGTCAGTACTTGTATTAATTTCTAGAGCATGGTCTGTGAGTAGCTCCACAGAAACTCACAATTACGTGGGGATGTCTTCCGTGTTAACTCTTCAGATTCCTCACTGACAGGCGCAGTCTCTCGTGGGGACTTCACCAGGAGGGCAGGGCTGGCACCTCCCTGCTCACAGCCCATTGATCTCAGACATGTGTTGCTGTGTTAAGTTCCATTTCTGTGAGTTGTTCTGGAGGTTTGAACCACGCACAGCTGGATGGCATCGTGCCCTCCAGCCTGTGACGTCCACGTCACGCTGTGCAGCTCCCCAGCCTCCTGTGGGGAAGAAGACATGGTGAGACGTGAAGGTGGATGACACTCTTTTATTTATAAAGAATTGCACACATGTCCTTGATATTCTATACTAGGGCGTAGGCAGTATTAATAATCCTTATTCTAAAGATGAGGAAATGGTCCAGTCGGTGTGGCTCAGTGCTTGAGTATCAACCCATGCACCAAGAGGTAGCTGGTTGGATTCCCAGTCAGGACACACGCCGGGGTTGTGGGCCTGATCCCCAGTGGCGGGCATGCAGGAGGCGGCCCATCGATGTTCTCCCTCATCGATGTTTCCATCTCTTTCCCCTTCTCCCTTACTTTCTAAAATCAATAAAGAAAAAAACATTTAAAGATGGGGAAATAGAAACACAACAGCATTAGGTCAATTGCCCAAAGTCTCAAGTGGGCGGCCGCATAGCAGAGGCTGCAAATCACTTTTTTGTTAAGTGAGTCCATTTGGGCCGCCCTAACGAAATCCCAGAGCGCGGGCAGCTTATGAACAACCAAACTTTCTCACGGTTCTGACGGCTGAGAGGTCGCAGATCGAGGCGCCGGCAGGGCTGGTGTCTGGCGAAGGCTCTCCCTTTGGTCCACAGCTGACACCGCCCTGCAGCCTCCTCACGAGGTGGGAGAGCCCAGCAGGCATCTGGAGACTCTCATGAGGGCGTTCATCTCATGCCTGAGGGCTCTACTCATAACCTAACACTTCCCACGGGCCCCAACTTCTAACCCCATCACATTAGGCATTGGGATTTCAACATGTGAATTTGGGGGCGACACAAACATTCAGACCATAGCATGTTTCTAACTCCAAATCCCAGGTTCCTTCCAAAATGACACTATTTCTGCATATTCATAAGTGACTTGACGGTTAGCAGAGCCCTTGAAAGGAGAGACGGGGAGACATGTCCGAGGAAAACGCATTTGTCTGGAGTCGGTTTGCATAATGTGATTCAGATCAATCCCTCTCATCATGTTCTGCTCAAAGGCATTCTGTGAGTGTAACCTTATTAATTTATTGTCAGTCACTAACCACAGGAGATTCACTTTTTCAGATGGTCACCAGTGCCTGCTTTAGTTCAGCCACAGACATCCGACAGCTGCCAGGATCCACCGTGCTGTGGGCTCAGGGGCTGATCTGCACATTCTGTAGCCCAGCTGGTTGAATTCCCTGGGACCTGAATGTTCTGAACTTGATTCGGTTGCAGCAATCATTTTCACAGAAGGGTTGTTGCACCCAATTGAGATTTTACTTAGTATATAATGGCATCTGTTGTAAGTAAATTTTGAATAATCTCCAGTTCAAAGAATTCTACCCATAAAATGCCCACAAACATAACCTTCTCCCTCCCCTCCAAAAGGTCCAATTACAGTTGACATACAATATTATACTAGTTTCGGGGGTACAACATAGTGATTAGATATTTACGTACCTTGCGAAGTGATCACCCTGCTTAGTACCCATCTGACACCATACACAGTTATTACAATATTATTGACTGTATTCCCTGTGCTGTACTTTACATCCTGTGACTATTTTTATAACTGGTACTTTGTACTTCTTAAACCCTTTTACGTTTTATACCCATTCTCCCAAACCCTCCCATCTGGTGACCATCAATTCGTTCTCCGTATCTATGAGCTTGTTCCTGTTTTGCTTATCTTGTTTTTTAGATTCCACATATAAATGCAGTCATATGGTCTTTGTCTTTCTCTAACTTACTCCACTTAACATACATAATGCCCTCTGGGTCCATCCACGTTGTCGAAATGTAAGACTTCATTCTGTTTTGTGGCTGAGACACATTTCGCTGTGTACGCACCGTGTTCACTGCAGCATTATTTACAGGAGCCAATATACAGAAACAAACTAAGTGTCCATCAGCAGGTGTTGAATAGATAAAGCAGGTTCAGTTTTCTCTCACAGTTCATGTGAACCGCTGTCCTGTGACTGACGAAGGGATGTGTTCAGGTGAAGGATTCCATGCTCTGCATTGGTGAGTAAACCTCAGGATCTCGTTTACCTTGTTTTACTGTGGTCTAGCAAGGTCCTTATATAAATGAACTGCAGACTTCCCTGCCCTCGGCTGAGACTCCTTTATTGAGTGTTTGATTAAATGCCTTAGATATATTTTCCGGGCTCAGGTACTTGGAGCTTCAGCAGATCAAGGTGAAACTCTCCCAAACACAGGGGGAAGCAGCTAATGGCAACATTTGGGGCCAGGGAAACACCTGTCCCTCTTCTCACACCACCGCCCGTGCCCAGAGAACAGAAGGAGTTTTTGGTCCTCTCACTTCCGATCTCTCTTCCAGTCCACTTCTGCTCCTTAGCCCATCCCTTCTGAACGCTTCCACAGGCGAGGGGCAGGTAGCCACCAGAAATGGAGATGTTTATGGGCACGTTACACTAAGTGTCCAGGAAGGTCACTGCTCTCTCCTCCTTAATGGATTTGTGTCGCAAGCAGACCCAGGCAAGGCCTGAGTCCCCAGAACATACACCTTTCTCCTCTTTCTGTTCCTCTGGGCATGCAGTTGAATAGTGTTAGATTCGGGGCAAAGAAGGAATCCTTCCTGTGGTTTAACTAATCAGCCTGTACTGAGGAAGAGGAACACAGGGACACCTCACTATTTATAAGATGGTCTCTACTTCTCTTCTGGCTGTTAATCCTGAGTTTGCCATCCTGTCATCAGGCATCCAGCCGGGAAAGTTCTGGATGGCAGAGTCTTATTCATTCATTCTTGGAACCCCAATTAATGCCTTCGAAATACACACCACACCTCTAATCTTCAACATAATTATTATATTCAGTTTTACTTAACTAATCCATCACTGGGCCAACTGCTAAGGATAAAATCTCAAAGTGAAGGAAACTAAACGTAGGATGGGAGCTTTGGGGGGAATACTGAAAGTCCATTTGCCTGTGTCCTGAGAACAGTGTTTCAATTTCAATATTTTGGTTAATTCAATTAAACCCACGGTGATGGATATTAACCTCTGGGCCCCATTCCCAAAAGTGGAGTTCCTTCCCACTAACACTATCTCGTAGGATGTTTCAGCTGCATCTCAGCGTGTTGCCCTGAAAGGAGATCCACAGACAGGGTCTCAAGCACAGTACTTTATTTGGGAAATGATTTTCCTAGGGAGCAGGGAGGAAAGAGGATGGAAGTAAAACAAAGGAGCAAAATCCAATAAAAGAATACTTTATCAAGACGGTGCTTGACCTCCCAGGACCTTCTGAGGACTCCTATGAAATGTCTTAGAACCATCCGCCTGCAGGAGGAAAGCAGAATGCATCTGTCAGTTGGCTTTCATCCCCAGCTGGGCAAGAGCATCTTCTAGGGCATTATCTCCCCCAAGACCAGGTCGAACACTGGTGACTGCTGAGCAGGCTCCGGGACACTCCGTGAAGACGCAGAAGAGCCCTGGGCAGGAAGCTGGAGGAAGGCAGGAAGGCACAAGGTGGAAAACCTTCCAGTGGCGCCTGGGCAGAGCTAGCCTAGTCCTGCACAGAACTGGTGGTCACAGAAGCAAATGGAATAAAAGGTGGTTCTACGTCCACAACAGCCCTTCTCTCGCATTACGCCGTTCCTGGCACGCCTTCCCTCAAGGCCAAAAGGAGCAGCCTCCGTGCCTGCCAGGACCCGACAAATGACTGCCCAGCGCGGTGCCTATCGCTGCAGTTGGCCTGAGGTCGTAACTGATATCCACCATCAACCTCCTTCGTCATCAGTGTCCAGTTCTCTTAGCTGTGGGCAGCATTCTGGCAGCTCTAACTGGCTTTTCTGGTTGCATGACCTAGATCTTCATTCTTTAAAAATCTGAGCCAAAGTTCAGACCGACTGAGGCAATGTTGCTCAATGGGCCTACTCATAACTGTCCTTGAGCAGAACGATACCAAAAGACAGCCCAGTGAATTCCCAAGCTGCAGAGCTCCTCCTCCCTGGTTTCATTACGTGGCAGTAGTCCTCCGCCTGGGAATCAGAGTCGAGTCCCACCAGGACAGTGACTCCTGTCTTTGCTGGCCCTCGGACATGAGGATCCGAGAATGACAAGAGACAGTGTAACTTCGTTCGGTGGAACTCTTACTGTGTCCCACATAGATGGATTACCTGCACGAGAACCATGAGGTGCTGGGAGCAATGGTTAAGGAGTAATTCCAGGCCTTGCCGATGCCGCACGCCCAGCCACGGTCAACCCCACCGTGCTCTTCAGCATCGCCTTCGACCACGAGCACTTGGGCTGCGTGTCCTTCAAGCTGTTTGCAGACAAAGTTCCAAAGACAGCAGGACACTTTTGTGCTCTGAGGATTGGAGAGAGAGGATTTGGTGGTCAAGTTTCCTGCTTTCACAGAATTATTCTGGGATTCATGTGTCAGCGTGGTGACTTCACACGCCACAGTGGCACAGGCGGCAAGTCCATGTACGGGGAGAAATTTCATGGTGAGAGTTTCATCCTGAAGCATACGAGCCCTGGCATCTCGTCCATGGCAAATGCTGGACCCAACCCACACAGTTCCGCTTTTCATCCGTACTGCCAAGACTGAGTGGCTGGATGGCAAGCATGTGGTCCCTGGCAAGGTGAAAGAGGGCATGAATATTGTGGACATACTCTGAACAAGCTGCTAAGGTCATTTCCATGTTTATGATAGCTAACTAGCTGAGAAGAAACAGAAGCCATCCACTGCAGGAAACATCTGACATTTAGGAAGGAGGAGGTAGCCAATGAAATCCAGGGTCTCCCCTGTTCCCCCAGAGTTCTGAAAGTATTTCCCTGTGCTCCTCAAGCTTATCAAATGGACTTAACAAACATAACATCCAAGTTTCAGACTGTTGGAACAAAATTAACTATAAATTTAAAATCTCCCTAAGGTTTCCAATCCTTAAAATTAAATATATTTATTACAAAATATAGTTACAATGGAAGGACCTAGATCTAAATATTACTAGCATGCATTCTGTATAGACAGCCTTTTCATCAGCAACACTAACTCCTCCTACTTTTCTTCCCCAGTGCCTCAGCTTTCCAGACCTTGTCTTTAATCTGAGCTTCGATCTTTCTTCCCTGCGGCCGAAAGAAAGATGCGTCCGTAGCCCTTTGGGTGCCCACATGATGGGCTGCTTAGCAGCCTCTTTGCCAGTCGCCTTGCGCAAAGCACATGACTTTATGCCTCTTATTTATAAGCAACCTCATTCCTTCATAGTATAGAAATAAAAAAAATCTATTATAGATACCTTAATCAGATTTCTCACAAGGACCCAAGTGGAAAGCACAGTCTCAGAGTCGGTCGTTTTGCTCTCTGCAGAGTGATATGGTGACATGCAGCCTGTTCCGTGACTTTGTCAGCTCCTCAGGGAATGACATGCGAGGATAAAGAGGAGGATCCTTGCCTGCTGGTAAAATACAGTATTTAGTCTCCTTTTCCTACAATGTATCGAGTAACACAATACAGCATAAGTCATTACATCCTTTACATAACAAATGTATAATTACAACACATAAAGAATGCCATGTTTCCTAACAGGGAGTGGAGAGGTGTTTCAGAACAGTGAACACAGGTTTTCGACTCTGAAATCTTTTAGCAGCATGCTGTTTCTGAACATCTGAACTAGATTATGATTCTGCCAGCTACCCGCGCATTTCAGCCTTCTGTCTTGCATTAAAATGCAAGTAGCAATTACCATTGAGAAAAATTTGGAATAGAGGAAGAAATTTTTCATGTGCTTTATTTTCCTACTTTTGTATGTATAAAAGCACCTGCCTGTGACATCATTGATTCTTCACAGGAACTGTATGGAATAGGCCTTATTATCTCATTTTATAGCAGAAGCTGAGAAGTGCTAAGAAGTTTGCTCAAGGTCAAGCTCCAAAGAGGTGGAACCTGGATTCATATAAGATCTGTTCGAATCCAGTAGCCTTTGATTCTTCAAAGCCCAGAATGCAGTTCTCATTGAAATTCAGTGTATAATATTACCATTAGAGTTGGTAACTTTATGAAAACAAAAATTTAAGTTTTCCTTAAGAATAAATTTAGCACATGCAATATATATTATGTCTATAAAATCTGTGCCTCAAAACGTGTTTATTAAACACTAAAAAAGCATCTTACAGTTATTTATTTGACTTCCTACTATTTAGTCTTACTCAGTTAACACACTTTACTTCAATATAGAATTTTAAAAATGTGTTTAAAGACTAATTTTAAATAGTTCACTAAAATGATACAATAGGTATTTTTTCTACATACATTTAAAAATATTGCAATCTATGTAGACTATTAGCATCAATCCTTTTAAGGAATTTAATCGCTTTGTATTGCAACCCAACAGGTGTTGGGGCCAGGGGGAGGGGGGGTTTGGAATTAGATGGATGGAGGAGTAGAGAAAGTATAAACTAAGGAAGCAACCAAGAAAAGGCTTACAAGAATGGTGTTCTTCTGCCACCTGGTGGTTATTCTGTGTTATAGCCAGAGCTACTTTAAATTATTTGAAGAAAAAATGTTTAAAGAAATGTTTTGATATATTTTTATTTCCAAAAGATAGATTACTCACTAAGTGGTTTTCAAATCCTGATGCTCAACACAGTCAGCCAGAATATATACTCGTGGGACCCAGCCCCTGATACTTTGATCTTGTATTTGGGGGAAGGACCTGGGATAGTTTCCCATTTGTCCCAGTTGATAATGATGCAGTTAATTATAGACTGCAAGTGTCAGCTTGCAAGCTTTTCATTAACAATTGGTATCCTCGTCTTTCTGGACTCACAGCTAAACTCTATTTAGTGCTTCTCTTTAGCTGGGCATGGCCATGTGACTGAGCTCTGGCTCATGGAATCGGATTGCCTTCATCTTTATGGAATGTGAGTGTGTTGCTTCCATTGTCTTCCACCTGGATCTCTTGGCTAATTCTGGCATTGGTGGTGACAACCTCTTTCTTAAAACTTTTTCTTCTGTTGGGTTTAGTTAGAGCTTCTCTCCTCCTTCTGCTCCTACTGAATAAACATCCTCAGAGCAAACCTCAAAGATCTTACTCCACTCTGGCTGAACTGACCGCCCTGCTTCTCCTCCAACACATCAGACCCGCCCCCATTAGGGCCTTGGCCTACCTAGTGTATCTGACTGCAGCACCCTTTGCTCAGACACCTACATGGGACCTGTCCCACCTCTTTCAAGCCTGTTCAAATATTTGCTTCTCACTGACACCCTTACTTACAAATGCAACTTCCTCCCCAAAAACTCCTTATTCTTCTTACCCTGTTTTATTTTATTTATAGCAGTTATAACAGTCAACATACTGCACAATTTTATTTATTATTATGTTGACTGTTTTCTTTACCCTAGAATCCAAAATCTATTGGAACAGGGATTTTTTTTCTCCACTACAATGTGCTCAGAAATAAAAACTGTGCCTGGCACATTGTAGGTGCTCAAAAAAAAACACGTTTGTATGCTGATTGAACAAACCAATGAGTGAGTGAATGAATTATGACTCGTGCTGTTGGTAAATATACACATGGGACAATATGCAGCCTCCCAAGTATTTAAACACACAAATTAGCACAAAGTACAGTATTTTTCTATTAATTGGTCAGTTTCTACAATCTTTACATATAATTCCTAAACAAAGTGAAGTTGTAGTGAATTGCATATACATCTTAATTACATTGATGCAATTATTTTTACATCAATTTACATGAAGGGTTTATAAGCTCTGACCCAGTAATACCAGTTTTTAAATTGTGTTGCAACCAAAAAACATATTTTAATATACATATTCTACATAGTCATCTATCACAGCAATATTAATAATGATAAAGAACTCAAAAGAAATTAAATGTTTAATAATAAGAGAATAATAAATTAAATTATGTTAACTCTATGCAGTGGACTATTTTGCAGCCATTATAATCATAAAGACTACCACCAACCTGGAAAATTGTTTATGGAAAATGTTGTATTATGATAAAAATTGTTTTTCAATCTCTAATTACACAGATTTTATATGTAGGGAAAGACTATAAAGAATGTACAAAAACTAGAAAAATTGTTGCATATATGGGGTAATAAGATTAAATCTTTTTTTTTTTTTTTTTGGTCATTTCCCAAATGTTCCTATGCTATTGCTATAATTTTTACAGATCTTTGGTATTGAAAAAGAAAATAAATTGTCTTACATATTTCTAAATGTTTTACCCTCACCTGATGTGAATTTATTCTAAGTTCCAAAAAGTGATCATTGCTTGTTTTTATTGTATTCATCAACAACAATTTACATCTTTGTGGAAACATCTGTAGTTAGAGTCTTTAAACCAGATTTACTTGCATGAAAATGAGCAATTTATCCAATAAATTCAGTGAATTTAACAGTGATTCAAGAATTAAAGCGTTCTTTTCATTTTCTAATAAGTCTGTTCTACCTAACTGCTTACATGGGTTCATGTTCTAGTTACTTGGTCTGTACAGATATCGCTGCATCTATTATCTCACCCCATTTTAATAAATAAGACTGTCTATAATTGTCCCTCTTCCACACACACTCATGCCCGTCAGTTCAGGCACACTCCTCAGGAATTCTTGGAGGGGAGGGGTTTTTCAGAAAAAGGAATTCAGGGCATGGGGCCACCCCACAAAAATTAGGTTTTCTTCCTTGATAACTGAACTAAATCATCAGCCTCCACCAGATCCTGGGATTGCTATCTCTTTGATCTACCAGCTCTCAACCCAGGTCAGCCCTTCCCTGTGTCACGGGACCTGCTGTATTGTTGAAAGTCAGTCTTCCTCCCAGGTGACTTGCTCAGCAGGATTCTGGCTGCAGCCTGGCTGCCCTCACTGGTCTTGGGGAGAGAGGCGGCTGCTCTCAGTGTCATAGTCTTCCATTTGCATGACCATCTGGCACCCTGTCGCTCCCCATTCAATACTGACAGCCCAAGAATTAATTTGGGGGAGGGTCATAACATGAACTCCTTGGTGAGAAACAGTCAAATCTACCATTCTCTGATGCTCATCCTTATAAAGCTCAAGATTCATATGACCAAAAGATCAAAAACAATAACCTTCTCCATGGGTCCTCTGACTCCAAAGCCCTCCCTGAGAAGCATTACACATCTCACACCATTGACAGGCTTGTCATATGACTTACTTTGGCCAAAGAAATGTGAAAGAAAGTGACAGGTTCACCTTCCTATAGAAGCCATAAGAGCCATCACCTGGTTCTTCTGTCGCTTTATTATTTCCTCTGCAGAGACGAACAATGTCTCAGACAGGGGCTGCTTCTTCAGCCTGTGTCCAGGAATGAAGCAGATCAAGTGTCCTGCAACAAGTCTTTAAAACACATAAACATAAACAAACAAACAAAAAAACCACCTTTACTGTTAAATGCCACTAAGATTTTTGGAATTCTTTGTTACTATAGCATAACCCAGACAACACTGCCTGATACATCTTGTGTCTTCCTAATATTTGAGGAGCTAGCTGTGTGACCTTGGGCAAATTACCTAATCTCACCATCCCTCATCTATTGAAATAATACCTATTTTGTTACATAATTGAAATAATACCTATTACATTGCGATAAATGAGTAAAAATGTATAAATACATAAACACTATCTAGTACGTAATATATGCTTAATAAATTTAGCTACTAGTTATTTATTATTCAGTACCAGTATTGCAGCAGACATGAGTTTTATCCTGATTCTGTATTTCTAGTCTCCAGCAGAGTGTCTGATTTATACGATGCTCCATCGACCTATTTTCCAAATGTGTTCAACTGATCAGCCCATTCCAGTTCTCTCATGAACACTTCCACTGATTTTCTTTTACCACCGTTTCTTTCCTCTTTTCCTTTAAACTAAAAAAGACTTTATAACATACATGTAAACATGATCCAAATACCTTCAAAACATTGGATTCATCTTTACTTCTTACCCTGAATTTTGTCCTTTCCTAGATTTCAATCTGTTCTTTGCCTTCAACAGCACTCCAAATAAATCATTTTATGTACCAAAATCGCTGCTGTAAAGGACATTCTAGGACGTATATGTTCAATTTGTAAACACTTAGAAATACCTGAAATGGTTGTAAGTTACGGCGCCAGAGCCTCAAGGAAAACTCTTTGTGGAAACCATTCTTCTCCACTGTCATGTTTTCAAGGATGGGCAATCACGTTCTTTTCTACTTTTTCCTGCGTGGAACAATTATAGAAAAAGACGATCTTTGTTTCTCAGAAATCCTTTATTTTGTACGTGTCTTTAATTTCTTTACATCATTCTATTTTTCCCACACAAAGCATCTTTAATCATCTGTGACATTGATTTTCATTGCAACCCATTTCCCTGGATTCTATAAACAGAAGACACATGCTTTAAATTACCAAAATCTCACCTCATTTTTCACTGCAAGAAAATAAATAGAAAGTTCTTCCTCAAAGTGAAAATGATTCTTTTCTGTTTGGCTTTATAGATGCTTAAGGGCTTTTGGGTTGTTCTTATTCCTTGATTTTCTAACTGGCCACCTGGACTTCAGCTTCTTCCCCAATCCAATCTTTTCTTTATTTTGCTGCCCAAATCATCTTTTAAAGTTTAAATTTGGTCACTTCACTTTCTGGGGTAAAAACTTCCATATGCTCTCCAACCACAATAGAATTAAGGCAAATTATTTAGTGTGATCCTGCTCACGAGGCGTCCTCTTCCTCTCGTCCGGGGACAGACAGCACCTTCTTCACCTGTCCTGTTTACTCGCTAGCTCCTTCCCATACCCCTCCCTCCTCCTAGACCTATAAATGTGGTCATTCTGCACAAGTATGTCCTCAGCCTTCTACCCTTCCTTTTCTATGTCGTCCCACAGAGATTTCAACTGTTCCCCAGTTGTCACCGATAACTACCCATAAACCTAACTCAGAGCAGTGTCATCCAGTAGAAATATAGCGGAAGCCCCAAATACAGCCATGTATGTAACGTGCAATTTTCCAGTGGCCACATTTAAAAAGAAGAATATGGTACAGTTAATTTTAATAAAAGTTTTTAGTCCAATATATCCCAAATATTATGACTTCAACACAGGACCCATGTTTTAAAAGTGAGATATTTATATTAAAGCATTGCATTGAAGACTTCTCTGGAATCTGCCCTCGAAAATACGTTTGGATCCTCTTTCATGTTTCTCTCCCCATGAGTGACACTCCGGAAGAGGGAGATCAGAGCTTTTGGTCCTTAGGCTAGTCGTCTGCCTCATGTTTTCACAAGGACAATTTCAAAGCCGCATGTAATCAGTGGCATTAGGGAAGCGTCACTGCACCCCCGATACCCCATGTAGGCGATCAATACAAGTTAATGAAGGTAATAGACTGGCCAGGAATAATTTAAAATAATCAAGTTGTCAGAACTGGGACCATCGGACTGTTGACTGACATTCACACGCTCACTCATGACCCTTCCTCAGAGCATCTCTCCGCTCCGTGCCAACCTGAGCAGGCGGGTGCTAAGTCACCACTGCTAATATCGGACACTGACACTGACAGATGGCCCCAGATGGCTGCGAAAGAGCCCAAAAGCCCTCTACCCACTATTTAGGCCTGATGCAAACTCTGCTAGTGACATGCTGCCATCTTCATTTCTCAGACGTGAGCTGCTTGGACAACGTGGTGCTTCACCAGGCAAAGGGATGGTCCCTCTGCAGTCACACCCTTCGGCGGCTTGCTGTAAACCCCCCTCGGTTTCACACCAGCATGTTCACTGCAAGCATTGGGTTTATTTCTCCCTGAACTGCTCACTAACCAGCGTCAAACCACTGTCACATCCTTAATGTCTTCATCTCTACTCACTGGTGCAACCAGAATCAAATCTGAGAAGATACTCAGGGTGCACAGTTGCCCATATTATACACCAAAATGCCTACTTGGAAAAAAAGCTCCGTGCTGGGGGAAATACTGCTTATTCTTCACACCTCCTCAGAGAGAGAGAATCAAAGCTGCCAAATTTAGGCTTTGTCAATAAACCACTTTCCAGTGAGGCAGGATAGCAAGAAGCTAGGGAAATTCCTTGACAAGTGGAATAAGGGAAACTGAGACAAAACACTTAGACAGGGCAACGGAGCAACTTACAGCCAGCTAATGAACCACAAGGTATTTTCTTCCCTAACCAGGGACCTTAGGAGCAAATGGCTTACCCTTCCCAGACTGTCCCGGGGCAGTCCCTCTTCAACAAGATTCTTTAAAAGTAAAACTAACCAGAAATGAACCCTGGCCCCTCTATACACATTTTGATGAATCAACATGTTGAAGGATTTACCTGAAAAACTAATGAATGTTCTGTTAAGACCCTCCTCTCAGACCTCCCCTAGGATTGCTCCAGCCAAGGAAAGATAAAAAAGCCTCAAGACAATGGACCCAGGGTGGGTGCTCTTCCTCCTGGGAACACGCCCACGTCTTTCCCTTCCCCCACTTCTCCCCCACAGGCCTGCATCTCCTAAACTCCAAGGAACCCCAGGAGAGTTGCAACCAGGGGAGCAGTGGGCAGTGGCAGCTCATCCCGGCTAACCCCCTGAACCTGTCTCCACAGCCCCCTTTTCTCTGACTTGCCCTCTCTTGTTGTTTCTTCTACCTTAAGCCCTTCCTTTGTTTCACTGTCCTCAGCTTTAATAAATACACTCTCAAAATCACCCGGGCTCGTGCTGTGAAACTCTTCTACATGAAGTCAAGGACCTACACAAAATAGGCGGGCCCTAGGCAGACCCGAGCCAGGCCCAGCCCTGTCCAGTAACACCAGAACTTCCAGAGCAATAATGAGGACCCAGGAAGCTCCCAAGCATGACTGGGAGGTTGCTGATTTCCTCACAGACTCCCTTGTGAATTAATTTTAAAATAGTACTGAAGCCCTGTCCGGTTTGGCTCAGCAGCTAGAGCGACGGTCCATGGACCAAAGGGTAGCGGGTTTGATTCCAGTTAAGCAGGTTGTAGGTTTGATCCCTGGCCTGGCTGAGGTCATGAGGGAGGCAACCAACACATCGATGCCCCTCTCTCTCTCTCTCCCCCTCCCTCCCCTCTACTCTACCTAAAGAGTCAATGGAAAAATATCCTCGGGTGAGGATTAACTAAAAAAGAAAAAATTATATGTATGTATATATATATATATGGAAACAAATTTATTTAAAACAAACCAACACACTCTTTTAAATCAGGGATAAATATGATGGATGAAATGATAATTTGATATGCAGTATCTCAATAATCAATAATATAACAAAAACTCTTTTTTTTTTCTTTATTGATCTTTAGAGAGAGAGAACGATAGAAGCATCGATGAGAGAGAACATCGATTGGCCGCCTCCTGCATGCCCCCACTGGGGATTGGGCCCACAACCTGGGCATGTGCCCTGACCGGGAATCAAACCAGCGACCTCTTAGCTCATGGGTTGACGCTCAACCACTGAGCTACACCTGCCGGGGAACAAAAACTCTTTTATAGCACACGTTAATCTTATAAGCTGATGCTCCTCTTTAAAATTCTATAAAGCAAAATAGAGGGTGGAGGAAGAAAGCGAGGGAAGGACGAAGAGAGGGAGAGGGAAGTAGAAAAGGAGAGGGAAGTAGAAAAGGAGAGGGGAAGAAAAGAGTTACATCTCTAATTGCAGGTTAGTTGTAGTAAACAGAATACTTTATTGGTCACAATAAAAATCAGATCAACTGATCACCATCTGTGACTTTTCCTGTACAATCGCAGTACTAAATTATTTTCTCTGCATTGATTGGGGCCGGTGAAAAGCTCCTAAAATCATTCTTTCTGTGAACTGTGTTAGTAATTCTGAATTTAAACCCTGCACTCCAGAAGAGGGCCTGAAGTTTGTAATCTGTTTGCTAACATAACAAACACAATTCATTCAGTCTTATCTCTTAACAACAACAGAAAATGCATCTGATATGTGCCTTATCCCTAGTAGGTACTCAGCACTCCCCAGTACGTGGAAAATAATCATTGTCCCTGTTGTTAAGCATTCCTCGGGATCTATAGATAAGACAGAGTCTCTGAAAACCAAAAGGAAAGCTAGCAAGAAGTATATAAAAGGATCGAAAGAATACTAGTTACCATTTCTTTCTGTAAATCTTTGTACATTTTCAGGGAATTTACATCTGCAGAAATTTGAAAGAAAGAATCAAAATGAGAGAAACGTTTTCCCATTTCTTTTAGGGTCACAGGTAGGAATGTCTGGAAGCAGACTTGGAGACGGAGTGTGGGTACGAGATGTTTATTAGGGATCAAGGCCTGTGGAAGGAAGGAGAGGAAGCAGGATCAGTAGAAGTCACTCTGGGATGCAGGCTTCTCTCTGTTTCCTCAATAAATAACATATTGGAAATACTTTTGAGGCATTGTTTTTAAAAAGTTTTTATATATCCTTAAAATGTCCTACCTTATTCAGCTGTCATAGCTAATGTTTATAAAAGGTTCTGGGTAATAAAGGAAACCTTCTTTCATGTTGACAATGAACCATGATTGGGAGAGAAATATGCCAAAATGTGAACATTGGTGATGGATATTTCTTGTACTTCTATATACATTTCTTTACTTACCAAACTATCTAAAGTGAACATATATAACTTTTTTTTAAATTGAAGTATAATTGATATATAACATTATATTAGTTTCAAATGTGCTACATAATGATTCAATATTGGTATACCATCTGTTATCATACAAAGTCACAAAAAATTTTTTCTTGTGATGAGAACTTCTAAGATTTACTCTCTTAGCAACTTTCAAATGTGCAATACAATATTATTGACTATAGTCATCATGCTGTACATTACAAACCCATGACTGATTTATCTTATAACTGAAATTTTGCCCAAACCCCAACACCCCTCCCCTCTGACAACCACCAATCTGTTATCAGTATCTATGAGTTTTATTTTGTTCTGGTTTTCTGTTTGTTTGTTTGTTTGTTTTGTTTTCATATTCTACATATAAGTAAAACATATGGCATTTGTCTTTCTTTGTCTGACTTTTTTCCCATAGCATAACACCCTCTAGGTCCATCCATGTTGTCACAAATAGCAAAATTTCATTGTTTTTTTATATCTCTGTAGTATTCCACCATTTGTTACTGGCGAGGAGCTCTCCTTTGTCCCCACCTATTACTGGTGGGAATGAGCTTCTTGCAATGTCATGAGAAAAAGAATTTTCTGAGACTCGCTCAGAATAATGAGATATTGTAGAAAGGTTTATTTCTGTGGAATCAAATCCCTGAGTTTCCAAGGTCCCATTTCTCTTCATCCCGCCAAGGAAAAAGTCCCATTTAGTTTTTAGCAGGGCTAAGATCAAAGCCAGTGTCCAGAGTTTCTGCTCCATATTTGTACACTCCAGTTCAGCATCGGGCTAGCTCAGTTTGTGTTCCCAGCTACAGGCCATCAGTCCATTGCATGTGGAGGGCCACATGGCTACGGAGAGAACACAGGCAGGACAAAACCAGAGAAACAAAAAAGCCAAGAGCCAAGAGCACAAACTCCTTTGTCCGAGGATTTTAATCTTCTAAGATTTCACGTGCTTTCAGTGACTCTGCCCCCCTAGCCAATGATCTTTATTTCTAGGTTAGACTGACAGGGACCGTCCCTAGTCACCCCAACTTCACTGCACATGCGCCCCTCTCCCCTTTGTTGGACCTCTTCCCCCAGTGATTTGCAGGGAATATACTGGTGGTTCCCTGGGAGGGGGAGGGGGCATAAATAACAGCTTTCTGGTGAAGCTGCCCAGATGGCCATGCTCATAATGTCTGGCATCCCTTTTGCTCCTTTCCTATTAATTAATAATAAAGGTTGTTTCTATATCTTGGCTACTGTAAATAATTTTGCAATCTTAAAAGGTTATAAAAAATCTAAAACTAAAAGGGGTGGGACAAGTTTATGGGGTAAGGGGTAAGACATGAGGGAGTTTGGAATTTTTAGAAAAACTAACAATTAACAATGGTTTACTTTGGTTAAGCAAAACTGTGAATAATTTTTTTTTCTTTTTACTTTTCCAACTTTCCCACAATGAGAAGTTATTACCTTTATTATGGGGATGGAGATAGCAGTAAATAATATTTAAAATATAAACTAAAGAATATAAAATGAAATAAAGAAGCCGAGTGGAGAAGTGAACCTTGGGTGGCTGAGACACAGACTTCTCTTAGCTGAGAGAAGAGAATCAACAGCTGACCCAGGCTTGGGCTCCCTGTGATTCAAGTTCAGTAGGAGGCAGTACAGTTCTCCACGACGAGGAGTAAACAACAATAACTGGGCGTGGGGGAGAGGAAGAGGCTCCAGCACAGTGATTAGTCTTTCAGGATACTCAGGGTTTCAGAAAAGGAAAAGAAGTGCCTTTCTATGCAGGAGCACTTTTGAAAGAGACAACATCGCTCTATCTTTCTTCCCTGTCAGGGGCTTTCCAAACCTTTCATATGAAAATTACAGCATCTGATGGAGAGTCCTATTAACGCCCCCTGCCCCCATGAGTCATTCAGGCATTCATCACACCCACAGACCTCCACTCACCCATTATCTCCCACCTTAAAATGGTTTGTGAACGTGTGACTAGAGGTCTGCTGGATTCTGTCCTCATCCAACAGAAATGTGTCTTAGAAACCACACTCTCAAGTCCAACAGAGCCTCTGCTGTGGAATGTGGCCTCAAGGACTAGGAAACTGTTCTTGATCACAGAATTAGTCAACAGGAACTTGACTGTGTTGGGGGAGTTTTCCAAGCCACATCTTATCTCTCCATTCCAGAGAGGTAACATGAGAAATAAACTAAGCCTATGCAAGTCTTGCTGTAAAATCAAAAGGAAAATTATAAATGTTGTAGAAAGTACAGTGCCATTTCAAATGCCATGAACATTAAACCTGGCGCGAGCAGGGTGGGAGAAGGAGCGCACAGGGCGGGGGAAGGAGGAGCACAGGGTGGGGGAAGGAGCCCTCTTCCTCCTCCACCGCTGCTGCCTCCTGCTGCTGCTCCTGCTGAGCTCGTGTGCTCAGTGGGTGCGGACCTGGTACCTCTTTTGTGAAGCGCAGCTGAGAAGACTCAGGCGCTCCCCATGGCCCAAGGAAAACCCAAGGAAGGAGTCAAGACTAAGAACAACGATCAAAAGAATTTGAAGGTGGCGGGGCAGGATGGTTCTGTGGTGCACTTGAAGATTAAGAGGCATTCACCACTTAGTAAAGGAATGAAAGCCTCTGTGAAGGACAGGGTTGGTCATGAGGCAGATCAGATGCCGATTTGAAGGGCAGCCAATCAGTGAAACAGACACACTTGCACAGTTGGAAATGGAGGATAAAGGTACAATTGAGCCCTGGCCGGTTTGGCTCAGCAGTTAGAGCGGGGCCTGCGCGACCAGAGAGTGCGGGTTTGGTTCCCGCTGGGGGCACGTACCTCGGTTGCAGTTTGTTCCTGGCCCAGTTGGGGTCGTGTGGGTGGCAACCAGTCCATGTGTCTCTCTCACATCAATGTTTCTCTCTCTCCTCTCTCTCTTCCCCTCTCTCTCCCTCCTGCTCTATCAGAAGATAAATGCAAAAAAAAAAAAAAAAAGTCCTCGGGTGAGGATAAAAAAAAAAAGATACAATTGATGTGTTCCACAGCAGACAGGAGGTGCCTAGTAAAAAGGGAACCTGCTACTTGACTCCAGAACTCAGTTCCTCCAGACAACTGCAATTTGGTTTCAACACATCTGACTACTACAGTATAGTTTTCTCTATTCTTTTATTTTCCTCTTCCCCCTTCCTTTATTGTACATAAAGTAACTGACGTATGTGCACACGCATTTGCATTTTTCTTTCACTAAATGGCCAATGCTATGTTTTGATCAATATCAAATGGAGACGGGATGGGGAAAAATACTGTGAAAACACCTCCTTCTCCATTAGTGGCATGCTCATTCAGCTCTTTATATTCCAGAAGTTATTTTATTCTCACTGTTTAACAAAAAAAAGAACAACATAAAAATCCTTGCATACCTTGTTTGGTTGAAGAATTTTAATGTTTTTCACTTATCATTGTAAAACCAAGGACAATTTCATAACTTTTTTGTCTGTAGCTGTTACATGTGGGGCACTCTGTCTTTAAGTAGGGGTAAATTATTCTAAAAGAAATGAATCCTAGATAGTTTTCCCTTCAAGTCAAGCAGTCCAGCATCTTGTTGTTTAAATAAAATTCTTGTTTTTATATATATATATATACACTTTCCAGTCAATGCAATTACTTGGATACAGTCTATCTCATTCAAATCAAGCAGTCCCCCTAAAGAGATAATCTGGATCTGAATACATTCTACATTATAATATATAAGAGACAGATTAAACAGCTTCTTTCTAGAACTCTAGAAACCTGCAACTATACCTCTATAATATACACCTATTTCAGAAAATGGTTATACCTAAAACTCTCCAGTGGAAGAACTTCCAATCTATGTTGTTACTTATATTTGAAATTTCTCATTGTTTATGCAATGTAATCTTTTAATAGTCTTACTTTGAATGTGTTCCATTAAAAACGACTTTCAGTTTCTGAATTTAAGTTTAATCATCTTATAATTATATAAAAATGTTCTAAAATTCATTTTAATGTAATATCTGATTTCATAGAATTAATTTTTTTATTCTATACCAATTGAGTCTTAACTAATTTCAAGAAGAATGATCTGTCTATAACTCAGCCCTCAAAATAAAATACAACTAGCTATTAACCCATTAGATGCCTGCCTTGTAGGGAGATAGAATTTATTTATAAAGGAAGTTTAATGGTCAAGTGCTAGAGACCTATACCAAGGGTATAAGATTTCTAATAATTTAAAGAAAAAATTCATTAATTAACGTGTTAAGTGGACTAAGTCATAAGGGGAAGGAAGTGCTCTTAAATGAGATTTAGGAAAACCTGTTTTGGAATATATAATTTTCCAGAATAGAATTTGTGTGTTCTGGTGGGATTTTGAATGATAGGTACTGTCCCAGGGAAAAGAGTTCATTGGAGAAAGGATAATGCAAACTTCCACCTGGAGCAGCAGGGCGAGGGTGGCGTGGGTGGCCGTTTCGGAGTTTTCCGGTAAAGGAAAGGTGGAGAACAGAGTTTACCCATGGTAATTACCTCATGAGTTTTATTAACAAGTCAGAACATAGGAAGAAAGTACTGGGCAGCACATGGGTTTTACAACACTCTAAGTGACGCCACATATATGACAGTTGTATCATATATGATAGCTATATTAATGGCCAGCCTGGGAGCAAAAGATTTGTTTAAAACAAATTTGGGTAGAGTTCATGGCCTATCTAAACAAAACGCAAATTTAATTTTTAACAATCTTTTTTCCCCTAATTTAAATGTGTCCCTGTTTCTTGGGTGAAGGCCATTCAGAGCGTAAATGAAAGAGCTTATGAATTAACACAAATTCTCATGTAAGGCATGATTCAATTGAAGTCACAGTGATTTTGTCTAATTCTGAGGTGTATTCTAAGGACAAAAGGTGCCTAACCCCAGAGCCACAGACCCCTAGCTTGAAGGAAGAGGCCATGTGAGAACGTAGAATTTAGCAATAAGAACAGAAGACAAAGGGCCTGAGGGCTGGAGACAGGGAGTTGGGAGAGAACAAGCAGGTTTGGCGAAGGTGTGCTTTTAAAGGTAACCTCTGATGATTACATGTGACACAACCCAAGAGTGAAAACAATAGGTCAGCAGTTCTCAACCTGTGGGTCGCGACCCCTTTGGGGGTCGAACGACCCTTTCACAGGGGTCGCCTAAGACCATCGGAAAACATATATTTCTGATGGCGATTCATAACAGTAGCAAAATTACAGTTATGAAGTAGCAATGAAAATAATTTTATGGTTGGGGGTCACCACAACATGAGGAACTGTATTAAAGGGTCGCGGCATTAGGAAGGTTGAGAACCACCGCAATAGGTGGTTAGAATCAGGATGTATGAAGTTTACCTTATGTTCACACTTCTGTGTAAGATAATAAATACATTTCTTGCCCTGGCCGGTTTGGCTCAGCGGTTAGAGCATCAGCCTGTGGTCCAGAGAGACCCGGGTTCAGTTCCCGCTAAGGGTGCGTACCTCGGATGCAGTTTGTCCCCGGCCCTGGTTGGGTTGTGTGGGTGGCAGCCACTCGATGTGTCCCTTTCATGTCGATGTCTCTCTCTCTCTCTCTCTCTCTTCCTCTCTCCCTCCTCTCTCCCTCCCACTCTACCTGAACAAAAAATGGAAAAATGTCCTCCGGTGAGGATAAAAAATAAAAAAATAAAAAAAATAAATACATTTCTTGCTCTTTCTCTCTAAAAAAGAGTAGGGGATCTCTTTTTTATAAACTGGCTTAAAATATATATAAAAATGCAAAGGCAGCTTTCTTGGTGTGGGAGTTGATTTATGGCCATTGACTAGAGACGATCACTCCAGTGGAAATTCTGCACACGGACAAGTGGGAATATCTATGGAGAATACATGTGATCTTAAACAAATGTTCTCTTATATAGTATAGTCCTCACACATGTTGATAAATTTTAAAAATTGACATACTTGTTCTTTCCTAGGACTGTATTGACATTTGAATATTTTAGTATCCACTAAATAGACAAACTTTAGAAGGATTCTAAAGCAGGATGCTGGTCAATAACTTTTAGGAGTACTAGTAATTTTGAGGAAAACAAAATAAATCCTGGAGCCATTAGAGGATGACAGACTCTAAACAGGAAATGTCAAGCTCTGGAAAATAAAAGGTCTAAAGACAAGTTTTGATTTGGAATATGTTTTTTCACAGAGTTCAATGTTTTATTATTTCAACAATAAAAATGGTGTGGTGGTTAATTTTATGTCTCAACTTAACTAGGTCACAGGGTGCCCTGATATTTGCTCAAACATTATTCCGGGTGTGTTTGTGAGGGTGTGTCTCAATGCGATTAACACTTGATTCAATAAACTAAGAAAACTGCCCTCCCTAATGTGGGTGGGCCTCATCCAATCAGTTGACGGTCTGAATAGAACAAAAAGGCTGGCACTCCCATGAGTGAGACAGAACTCCTGCCTCTCTGCCTTGAGCCAGGACATCAGTCTTTTCCTTCAGACTCCAACTCAAACATCAGCTCTCCTTGGGTCTTGGCCTGCCAACTGCAGATCTTGGGACTCCTCAGCCTCCATAAAACTGTGTGAGCCAATTCTGTATAATAAACAAGCAAGCAACATATTGGTTCTGTCTTTCTGGAGAACCTTCATACAAACTAGGACTCCTACAATTTTGATGGGCATATTGAGCCTAGGTGAATTACTCAGACCAGGTGATCTAGCCCAGTGCCATACCTGTGCCAGCATTTAACCTATATTTTGAGCGCATGGATTTAGGAATGCATGAATAAACAAACATTTTAATGCATAAATAAATAAACGATTGAATGTTAAAATGATAAAGAGGTTTCTAAGAATAAAAATTTGTGGTTCTTCAATCAAAACTGAGTTTTTCAAAAGCAAGCTCAGGTGGCTAGCTTCTTTCCTGCATGAAGCAGAGCAGTGCCAGATGACCCAGAGAGACTTCTGGAAACAGAGGCTGACTCTGCCCAGGTGGACTAAATATCCAGCTGAAAACTGACCAGTGCAGACGATCCTCCCGATGGGCCATGCCAGGTAAGAGTGGCTGGTCTGTTCCCACAAATGAACGCATCTCAAGGGAAACATCGTTCAAAGCGGGCTCCTCAGCAGGCAATTCATTCTCCCTATTTAGCTGAGAACAGAGCTGACTCACTACAGTTTTCTTATAACCTCTCCTCTTCTACAGCAGACACTCAGCTCTTAAAATCTAAGAAGCAGAAACAAGAAATGGAAAACACATGCACAAATCTGAAAATGTATCCTCTCCATCATACTAGAAACCTGGGGGGGGGGGGGGATGACATTCATTGTTTGAAAAATAAAATTAAAAATTAAGTAGAAAAGCATACACCTTTTACTTTAAACTCTATTAAGAGTCTATATAGGTTAAAGGGTATTAGAAATAGGGATTTTTAAGTAACTCACCTAAGAGTCATTAAGCCTTAAATCTATGTCAGGTGATTTCATACTTCTTTCCTCAACTAACCTTTAAGAAAGTTTTATTATTGTCTTCATAATGAAACTGATAAGCAAGTAGATTTAGTAGTTTGCCCCCATTCACACTGATTGGATGTCAGGGTTCAAATTCATCCCAGTCTCTTTGACTCCTGAAATTTCAACTCTGTCATTCTGGCTTTAAACATAGTTGTCTGGTGAGAACTGTAGTTAGCCATTCTGTGAAGTTCTGACCCAAATGCAGCAGTAATTTTAGTCATTACAGATGCTACTGCAGAAACTTAAACAACTAACACCTGTTTACAGACATTTTAGTTACGCAGTTTGGAAAGTCTGTGCCTCCTGGAATTTCCTGATACTTCTGATGAAAGCCCTGACATCTGGCATCCCTAGTGTGTTATCCTAGGTGAGTCCTAATTGCAGGACTGATAGAAAACACACACAGAGGCAGAACTGAAGAGGCCTTCCTCATTGTTGTATAGCACATACATGTCTGAGTCAGGAAGAAAACAAAACAAAACAAAAAATTAAATCCTAACCTTTTAAAAATGTTTGCTTGAATTACTTCACTCAGTTCAAACAGTGGTGTGCTGGCAGTCATACCATTTTATGATTATCTGCTCCGGCAACAAAACCAGATCTTCACACATCCCTAGGGTGACTCCATGTATCGTGTGTGCATGAGCACACACACACACACACACACATCCATTGCCCAAATTTTTCATTATTCCATTGTCTAATGGGCTCTCCAACTTGAGGACACTTTCAGGAATGTCAAACAGTTACTGACTTCTGAGTCTTTGTTAGCAAAACACAATGAAACAAACCAGTTTCCTGCCCCTTGCACTTCACCATATGGTGCTGGTGCAACGAAATGCCAGATGGCCCCAACACATCAATTGTCCAATAACAACATCATGCACAGTTTGAGTAAAAGTATATTTTAACCACGCCACTACTGCTATCATGGGTGCCAAGAAGTCTTACAGCTGCCTTCAAACTTGTGTTTCGATGGCTACTAGAGATCGCAAGCTTCTTTAAGAAAGTCTTCCAAAGGGTTGTGTTACTCTTAACTATGAATACCTCTCCGTAGCACTGTATGTTTATGTCCAAAGCCTAGAACTGAATATTTGTTTGGATATTTAGAAGTGCAATATTGAATAATCATGCCATGAGTCATCACCTTGCCAGTCCCCAATTATATTTCGCTGTGTCATTGAAAATGTTGATGCTAGAACATCAAATCCCACAGGTATCTCTTGGGAATGCTGAACTATCTGGAGCTCAAGGTGGAGAAGATGTCTAGTAGAGAAACTAACTAAGGAATAAAAGCAGTCACAAACCCATATAACACTCCTTAGGTTAGAAAATCTGCTCTTAAATGGAACTCATCCTGATATTTTGTCGATTCTGCATAGCACAGATCAGGGGTTTATCCACAGAAGGCACAGACTAAAAGTGAAAATCTACCAACCCGCTCATCAATTTTTATATTAAATAAAAATTTAAGTAGAAATAGTATATGCTCTGCTACTTACCACAAAACTGAAAAAAGTAATTTTATGCCCTTGGGAAGTGACCAAGAAACCTCGGGCAAAAAAGTCAGTATTCACTTTTCAAGAATCTTCCAAGAGAATAAAGTCTGGAGTGCCATAATCTCCTTCATAAAACTAGCTTAAGGCCCATATAACCATCTTAAAGTGTTGCCACTACGATCTCAGAATTGTGATTGCCAGACACTAACATTTCCGCCAACTAATCTGAATTTTCATCAGTTGAGTTAAAGGAATTGGTACACAGTATTTTTTTTCCAAATAATATGGATGAAGAATATAGATGGATAAAAATGGTCTGAAGTGCCTTGCTGAAGGCCACGGGCCAAACTGAAATAACCAATGTAGGGTCATTATCAATTTCCAATCTGTATAGCAAACTGTAAGGTAATGTGATGAATTGTCATTATCACAGAATGTTGAAATATGAGTGCATTTTTCCCTAAAGTTCCCATTTTCCCTTTCCCACCTGCTCACCCAATTTAGGCCAATAGTGTATTCTGAGTTATTTCCTGAGGATGTGGGTGCGACAGGGTGGGGCAGAAAACAGAAACTTCCTATAAGTCTCTGGTTTATATTTTCCAAAATCCTAAACCCATAAAAGGGCTGTTTTAAGCGCAAACATGAATCTGGGGGAAACCATCAAGATTTATACAGGGAGGGATTTCCCCTATAGACTAGGAAATGATCTGCTAGGCTGGGGAAGAGCAGAAGAAAGACAAAGCATGGTGGTTCAGAGAAAAACAGTATTGACTCTGCTTTCTATATCAGAACTTCAATTAGGGGGCAAGACCCTGACATAGTTCAGAAAACAGAGAACAAATGTGGATAGTTGCCTCTCTTCTTAGATTGTAAACCTATAGAAGCGATGAAATCACATCAAGGCACATAACGTCATAGACGTGCGCCAGGGGACGTCCCTTGCCAGAGAACAGCATGGAAGCAACAGACTGATGCCTCAGTTCTCAAGCCTGGCGTGAACGCAGCAGAGACCCACTGGGCCCGAAGGTAGGTGGACAAGAACGAGAGTTATCTGGACGGTCTGTTACATGGATCAGTGGGCAAGGGCCACAGGGAACCATGGATTGGTCAGCAAATATCTCTGTGGGAAGATGACTCGAGGACAAGATGGGTCATATAACACCTTGAAATTACGTGAATCTGCCTGAAACTTTGACACAAGCCAGGGAAGAAGGAAACAGTTTTTTCTGTCTGATGTCCTGGGGAATGAAAGATTTTTGAAGTTTGGTTATGTTTCATATACTTCTGGTTTATTTTGGATTAAGATTTGTACCTGTTATGACAGATAATATTATTAATGCTTATTTCATGAATTATAGTTTATGAGTTAGCTTCCAAGTACCTGAACTCCCAGATTTTCCTAATATCATGAACACAATGAAACTCTGCTGCATGACCTGTTAACCCAAGTAATTTGCCCTCACAGATGTTTTTAGAGCTTCATATATTTGCTCATAATGTGCATTTTACTTCTCCTTTCTTCCTCCCCCCCCCATTTTTTAGTGAACACCTACTATGTGCAAAGCATGATAGAGTAATAGTCTCTCTTTCATTCAAGTGCCATGTTCTATTACATTTTATATGAACTATAATTTATAGTACATTAACCATAGTAGGAGTTTTACAAGAACTATCTCTTCTTTACAAACACACACAAAAATTTGAGTTCAGCCTCATGATCCCTTCTTTCCAGACAGAAAGCAGAGGTTTGGAAATAACCTGCCCGAAGTCAAATTGCTTGAAAATAAAAGATGCAAGCTTCAAAATCTTTTCTATTTCTAAACCTCCAGCCCAAGTTGAATGTAGTGTCACTTCAATATATATTATGTTTTCTTTTTTTTCTTTCCAAGCATACAACTAATTTGCCTTCCAGATCACATTGGAAACAAAGGCCATAGATGAGGCATCCTGTTGAGGAAACTATTTTGCCTATATTTCCTCCTATCCCCTACTTAGTAGTGCCCTTCCAGCAATATTTAATCTTGCCATAGTCTCTCCTCTTGAAGGCAAATTGATATTCCTTTACTCCTACAGACACTTACCCTATGACTCTTCTTCCCTCTATAGCTAAGATTCTTTAAAGCGTCTGCATTCTCTGTATTCACCAGCCCACCTGCGATCCACTCCCCAACCCACTGCAATGTGGCTTCCTCTCCCACTAAACCACTAAGGACTCTGCAATGTCACCAATGAATAATTCCTGGTTGCTAAATTCATTAAACACTTTTTGTTCTTTGTCTAACTGCCCACTGCAGCACAAAAAAATACATCCAAATAGGAAGAAAAGAGATTGTCTGCTTGAGTACTTTTTCCAAAAGCAAAACCTTAAAAGCATTTATTTTTTAGGTGATATGTCCCATAACCAGGACAGTTACTAAAACTGTAATGTAAATAAGTAGAGGAAACAGTGTGAAAAGCTAGGTAGCCAGACAAAGAAAGAAGAAAAAGAAGAGAGTGAAGAGTTTGCTCCTTTCTGAACAGCTGAGTTCTCCATTACCAATGGTGGCAGCAAACCAGGACCCTCTCCACCTGGAATCCTCTTCTTAAACAGGCTCTTCCCTGGGACTTTGGGACACCTTTCAACCCAAGTCCTTCCCATGTACCACTTCCATTGTCTGGACTTCCGTTATCATGGCTAATTTCTACTCATGCTTCAGTCTTTGCTGAAACATCTCTTCATCATGAAGGCCTTTCATGATTCTCCAGGATCAATTAAATGCCCCTTGCTCTAGAAACTTTACAGCTTCTTCCATAAGACTCCTCAGAGTTCTAATTACTCACTGAATGTCTTTCTTTCCTAAACTGTGATATTCAGGAGGACAGATGATGGTGTTCACTGACATAGCCCCAGGGCACAGTATAAATGCTTGATAACTATTCCCTGAGTTGAAATGTTCTTAAATCAGGTTTCCAATCACATTTTAGCAGGTGCATTTGTCACAGAGGGAGCATTAAAGGAAGGGGGGTATTACAAAGGTAAAATGTCTAGAAGAGCTGTCAAAATAGATCTGGAAAGAACCTGGGAATATTTAGCTTACAGAAGAAGAAAGCATATAAAGCCCATTATATAGCAGAGGTCTAGAACTGCTCCCTAGGAACAAACTGGAATATGGATGACAATTTCAGCACAGTATGAGGAAAGACTTTCCAACAACTGAAACCAGCAAAAAAGGTGGCATGTGCCACAGTGGGGGCCACTCTCTGTTCCTGCTCTCATTTGGACAGAATCATCTTGGAAGGGATTTCCTCACTGGACAGGATCTTTCCACACTCTCAGGTTTCCTTTCTAAGTGAAGAAAAACCGATATATCATCCCTCTTCCCTTTGAGCCATCCAAGTTTAAAGAGGAAAAGTTACACAAAGAAGAGAACAGGTCGACATAAACTTTTAGAAAAGAACTATGTTTACCAGACACTATTGTTAGGATGCTTCCTCCAGGTATATTGGACTTGTTCTAATGTTATTTTCATGCTCAATTTGTTTTTGTTGAGGCTTGTTTGTTGATTGGTTGGTTGATTTGTTTTTTTAGTATCTACAAATGTGTTTTCCATGCAAACAACTTACTGCATTTTTGCCTTTTCTTCTGAATTTGTAGCCCAAGTTTGTGGTTCAACTAAGAGCAATTGCTCAACAAACAAGAAAATAATGATTGCTTATTGTTGGTGTTTAATCTAATTTTTCAAAAATTCAATAAACACTTCTATAGATGCTCAAAATTTCCAGTCAGCACGCATCTCTTGAGACATGGCTGGTAGCAAGAAGTAGCTTGTCAAACAGTTTAGAAGAGGGAAATTATTTTTTAAAGAAAATCGGGAAGCAATAATATTAGTTTAATTGATATTAGGGGTCTGGGGTTAAACACACTTTCTGCATTAGTAACCATTCTACTTCACATTCTTTCTGTCTGGCCTTTCTCGACTCTCAATGCCAGGAAAGAAACAGTAATGATGGTGAGCATTGAGGCATTTGGAATTAAAAATAATTACACAAGCAATTTAATATTTAAGCTGAGTTTTTTTTCTTTCATTTATCCTATTATTCCCAACACTTTTTAGTCTTTCTCTACTTATTCAGCAATATAGCAGATACACAATGGTGTTTTTTTGTTTGTTTGTTTTTTTACAAAAAGAACCAAAACTTTTTCTTTTGAGAAAATAGTTGTTTTGTAAAACTCAAACCCAAATGAAATCACCACATGATATTTTGAACAAATATTAGAGCACGTCAAATTAAAGCATAATTGAGATTATTATTATCCCTTTTGGCACTCATTCTCCAGACTCCAGAGAATTTTTATTCAATTTTTCAACAGAGTGCAGAGATAGTCTAGACAATGAGAAGGACCTAGAAGAAGCACATGAAAAGACACGCATGTCGTGATAAAGGGCTGAGTGGGGAGGTGGGTTTGGCATGTGGTAGCAGCCCGAGCAGGAGGAGGCACAGCTCTGATGCAACCAGACAGGCCACTGAGTGGTTCAGCATTAAGGCTAAAGCAGGCAGCCAGTGAGCCAGTGTGCGGTGAGAACCCACTGAGTCTCGAAAACACCCAAGTTGGGCTGGATACGGTGCTTGACAAGGCCTTAAAGCTACTCTATCTTAAAAGACATCAGAGAGATTTCTACTTCTGGAAAAATGCAGTAGATGGAGTTTTCCCTATTTCTCCTGCTAACTACAGTGAAAAAAAATACTGAGACATACGTATAAAACAACATAGGAAGACTATGAAAAGTGAAGAGAAGAAAAGAAGACTGACTAGGGACTTCGGGACCCATGGAAAGATGTAGCACTGGGTTCTCTAGAATTTTGGTTTTGGAGTTTGGGAAATTTGAGTTTTGGATTTTTGCCTCATCTATTCCAGACTACTTTATACAGAAACAAGCAACCTGGAAACACAACGCACCCGCCCCCCCCCCCCACCACCACCACCATCACCAAAAAGAAGCTCAAAGCAAAGCTTGCTTCAATTATCCAAAAGGAGCATCCCAGCAAAACAGATAACTTTTAGAAAATGCCCATTATACTCTAGCTAAATACCACAGAAAAAAGGTGCACCCCCAACCCTACTCCCAGCAAAGGCCAAATGGGGTACCTAGAATCGCACCCTTGCCGGGCTATAACAGGCACCCTGACCCTTCCTCCAGAGTGGTATCAAAGAAGGCCCAGACAGGAGGGGAGATTTTATCTATGCCAACAGAAGATGAGGCAGAACATCCAGGAATGTCGACCAAAGCCTTGACTGAAATCAGAGGTGGCCCAAGAGGAAGAGGTACAGGAAAAAAAGCATCTGCCACAACTCTGCCCAAAGCAGCTGCCCAAGTTCATGTCATGTCCTTCTTTTCAGTTTCCTTTATTTTAGTCCTTCTGTCCCCACCAAAAAGTGAAGTTTTTCCTCTCCAACATGGCTCCTCCCAAAAATTCAATCTTCAGCAAGTCATTTAACCTACTTATTAAATTGTTAGTGATTGGGGTTGAAAGATGAATAATATCTGTCACTGCCCTCATGAAGAGCATGAATCACTGACAGAAACAAACACAAAGAGACAACTTCTAATACCATGGTGAAGACGATGAAAGAAGTACAGGCGTGTGCACCGAACGCTAGGAGAGGGCAGAGATGGGGCCCTTAGCCCCGCCTGGGAAGTGGGACTGTGGTCGGTGGTGTGCCCTGAAGGGGGCATTCTGGGAAGAGCTTCACAAAGGACAGAATAAGAAAAACCAGCATGCTCTGTACTTCCATTTTCCTTGTTTGTTCCTTCCAACTTTTACAACTGATGACAGTACCTCAAGCTTTTTCTTCATAACAATTTTTTATGTATAAGAACTTTTTCATGTACATCCCAACAAGTTAAGCTATTTCTTTCTTTGTTACTTCTCTACCTGCCCCCAGTACAAACCTATTGAGACTCTCAATATTTGGCAAATGATTTAAAGAATGAGTGATATTAAAATCTCTTTAAATTCTATAATCCACAAGATAAGGAGCATTACATAGTAGATAAGACAGAGACTCATCAATTAAGGGCAAACAAGGAACCCTAGAAGTTTAATAATGCATCTGTAAGACATTTGATTATTTACCTTCCTTGAAACAGTAGGTAATTTACGTTCCAGAAAAAGTTGTTTATTTTCATAATCTAGACATTATAAATTTTAAATGGTTTACTGGAATTATTTGGATACTTATGAACACTAAGGCTTTACTCATCACAAACTTCATCTCTATATAGGAATAAAGAGAAATATGGGGTCCAGTTGCTCTTCTCCAAGTTATTAGACTCTTCTCTAATATATGTCCAGGGATCCTAGCACCAACACGTGTTTTGTGGGTTGGGTGGTGGGTATGTCCATCCAATCAGACTCTAGGTGCACTGCTCATGGAGTTGGCTGTTAATTGAACCCAACCTTCACAAGTAGGTCGACAGCACAGTAGCTTGTCTATGTTCCCAATCCAACAACAACCATGTGTAGTAAGGTCAGGTGTTTTATTTTCACTTTTAATTTTGTATACTTCGGTAAAGTTCCATTTTTATGTGTGAATTACTATTTAATTTGAAGACCAACTAATACATGATATATTTACCCAAAGAAATAATCCTTGGGCAATTTTTGAATCATTTTTGTTTTTTTGTTTTTTTGTGTGTGTTTTTTTTGGTACGTGCCCCTAGCGGGAACCGAACCCAGGACTCTCTGGTCCGCAGGCCGACGCTCCAACCTCTGAGCCAAACCGGCCAGGGCTGAATCATTTTTGTAGAGCTGGTGATAGGTTGGTTCTGGTACATCTATACATGTGAGGCCTGGGTTTAGTTATGACTTATAGCAGAAAGTGGCAAAATAGCATATAAGTTGAAGAAAGCAGTCTATTTTCATGGAGCAAATTAAAGCTAGCCAATCCATCTAGAATAGTCAATTTGGAAATTTCATTGATTCCCCAAACATTTATGGAGTATTTACTATGGGCCAAACATTTGCTGCATGTTAAACCCAAACATCAAGGGACTCACAATTAAACTTGCTATTTATATTAAATTACACTGGAAAACATTTCAAAGCCTAAAAACAGATGCTAGGTCTATAAATATGCTGGGCTCGATAAGCACTTGGTCAGTATGAAACAAATATTTTTATTCAGGAATTGAACCAAAAAGTGATATGATACCTGAGTTTATTAATATGGTACATATTTGTGGGCATCCGAAGTGAGGTTGGTTTCATGTCCTTATACTTAACATTTTAAATATTAGAAAAAGAGCCCTGGCCAGTTTGGCTCAGCGGTTGGAGCATCGGCCTGCAGACCAGAGAGTCCTGGGTTCAGTTCCCACTAGGGGCACGTACCAAAAAAAAAAAAAAAATTAGAAAAAGAATTTTTAGGGAGGGAATTGATTTTCCTGTATGAAAACAAAAGTATTAACAGACATTTCACTATGAAGAGAATGGTTTCAAATTATAAGTATGTTTATCTTGGCACTTTCCCTGTGGCTACTCTGTTTATCATTGTTTAATGGCAAAATGTTTGACTACATTTACTTTACACTACCTTTAAAACTTTTTAGAGGATGATTCTGGTCCAATTCATTGATCTATTATTATTACAAATAATTATATTAATTTTACCGAATCCTTTTTAGCAACGGTGTGATCATCTTAACAACTAGATGAAGCAAAACACAAAAGTCAAAGCTAAATAATAAATTGAGTTAAAAGTCTAAGTTGCTTGTTTATAAACCTCTATAGTTTTTAAATTTTTTTTATAAGGAAAAGGAATGTGTCTTTGAAAGAACAGACCTATTCATGTACCTTAGGACATAAAAACATAGCTACAGAATTTTTCAATTAGTGAAAAATATCTGCTCCCACCAATCCCTTTCTCCTTAGTATTCCCTTCTAGCCACTTACCTATTTGCATTATTTTAAGCTAAAGTTTATGCTTTAAGTATAGATGTGTACTTTGTGTTTACCAAACACTCTTACTTTCTCTTCCCCCAACCACCTCTCTTTTTCCCTTCTCTCTCTCGCCCCCTCCCTCCTTCCCTCCCTCGTTCATTCTTACACACCCACACACTACACACAATCTTCTAGAGTCCTATAATCAATGACCCATGAAACAGTTGTTCTTTGCCACTTCTCTTTTTCACTTTGTAGAAAAGAAATATGATGGTATCTGTTTCTACATAAGAGAGTCAATGGACATTTGAAGTACATTTCTAGATAGCTATCCACAGTATACACTTTTATTTGAGTATGAAAAAAATTGAAGTGCATGTCAATGTTATACTCTTACTCAGATTTTACCTTCATTATACTTATACAAAGGGATACACATGAATAAAAAGCAGTATTTGTAGTCTTTCTCCTCAGTTACATTGAACATACATTTTATTGTGGAGATCTGGGAGAGGAAAAGGAGTCTTCTCCAGCTGTTGACCCCAAAGCAAATCCATTTTTTCCAGAGAACTGTTTCATACGTGTTCCTAAAGCAATAAGAGTTTCTCACAAACAAATGATGTACAGAAAAAAACAACAAGTAATTGCCAAGAAGAACTAAATTTTTTTTTCAAAACTTTTCTAGGTTCTCTCATTTCTATTTAGAAAGTCACTGAAGCGACAAGACTTCAAATAAGGAAATTCCTTTCTGATCATGACTTATACGAGGTCAGAAAAGCCTAAATGGGTGGGCATGGCCTGGGGACACACCCTAGGTCATTACCAATTACAGTAGTAGTAAATGTCCTCCCTGTGTAGAAAATATCCTTTAGGACTGGCAAGTCGTATGGGAATAGCTTAGACTGTATGCGCCATATGAAAATGCCATGCAAATATAACAAAATGAAAAAAGAAAGGAGACAGAATATAGAGAAAGTACAACTGGAATAAATGTTTCTTCTGGAAAAGAATGGACCCATCTATAAACCCATTTCTTCTGTAATTATTTGAAAATTATCCCATGAATTAAAAGGGACAAGCCCAGGTGATTCATTAAAGTAGGGGAAAATGTTAAAACAGGGTTATGCCTACATTATTTTGTTTCCCATCTCCTAAATCTCAGCTACCACCTAAACACATATCACAAAATCATTAAGTAGAGCCTTAGCAGTAGACCGCATACCCAGACAACTGGAATTCACAATGGTCCTCTTCCCCTTATCCAGAGCTCGAGCTATTTAAAATAGGTTTCCAGCTTTCCAAGTTGTACCTCTTATCGCTGTTTCGAGTAGAGGCAACAAAAAAAATATGATGGGTTTAAGGGTCAGAAACGTATTTTCCCAATATTGCAACCCTCAAAGTATAAAACTCACATCTTGTAATTCTTGCAAATGGCTCTCGTTTCGGAATCAAGCCTGGGTGAGGATAAGTGAGAAGAACTAGCAAGAGTAAGGGCTGTAACTCCCATCACATGCTTTACCTGTGTCACCAATCATTAGGATTTTACCATGTAGCTGGTATTTAACACATATCAGTTTGAACAGAATACAAAAGTGAATGAATGATATTACAGTAGTAAAACATCAAATAAAGCTGATACCTAGGGCCAGAAATATACCATCTTAGAGACATATTTCTTTGGGGTAAACTAAAATAAAATACTGGTGTTGTCCAATTGTCTTGGTTGTAATTCACCCACATTTGGCCCTCATCTCTTAGCTGGAAAAATTCCTGCAAGACTTTATTACTTTTTTTTCTTTTTCTGAATTCAAATTTTTCTCATTATTAAATAATGTCTTGTATGTTCTGATCAAAATTCCCCTTTGAACTGTAATAATAAAAATGAGGTGCAAAAATAAGTCATTTGTAGGGGTACCGCAGTGACTCAGCTACTGAAAAACATTCAAATTGAGCTTTCACTATTCCTACATATAGCCCCAAATACTATCATAATTATTATGTGGCCAACACCCAGAGGCCTTCCAAGTGACCCTGTCCAGAATAGAATTTAGTAATTTCTCGACCAGACAATATATGAACATGTCTATATACTTTCTAAGATTAACCTAGTATACTAAGTAAGAATAAAGGAATTTGTCCTTTCCTTCAGATCAATAAAAACTGCTTTCTTTTTGTTAAGTTTTGTATAAAAAAAGGTTGTTTTATTAATTTTTTTACTGTATCTAAAATTTATTTGAGATTTAGTCCGAGTCTTTTCAAATAAAAAACATAAAAGTTTAGGAAAGCTTTGCTCCAAACCACAGAAAACAAAATATTTCTTCAACACAGAATTTTCCACCCATAGATTTTTTTTTTTTACTAATTAACTGTACAAATCAGATTGTAGTGGATTTTAATGAAAGTAATTATATTCAGAATTAATTGTATTCTCCAAATTGTGAGTCATAAAATGTTTGCTAAATGTCCCATTTTAATGTTCTAGAAAAAAATTTCTACTCATTTCTTAACCAGGGTTATGGGGAAACATTAATTAGATTAAGTTCTAATGTCAAATAATTAAGAAAAAAAATTTGTTTAGTATGTTTGTTTTATATGACCCTTAATAATTAATGCACTTAAATCTCATATTCTAATTGTCCCTCAATATCATTAAATGAACTTAGCTTGACAATAAACATAAATCCCCAAATAAGTATTATACCACTTTAGGATATAAAACTATTTATACTCTGATGTTAACCTATGTTTTATTTTTCATCTACAACACTGACATTTTGAAAAAGTGGACACAGTAATGAATTATCAAGTATTTTAAGTTTCACACAAGAAATATCAATCTGAGTGCTGTCTTCAAAGTATATTTAAGCCACTGGAGAACAGTGGTTTCACACACTTTAAGACAGATACTAAACTGAATTGTATAATCTAAGAAAAATATAGAAAGGCAAGAGCTCTTTACTGGTTAGAAAATAGTAAAGCCCAAGAAAGAGATGAAAGTTGAACTTCTCTCCTGAAGAATGAGAAGATAGCAGGTTGTAGTTGTTTGGAAATATGGAGGTTGTTAAATTCCGGCAAGACTTTATTAGTTGTTTGTTTGTTTTCCTCAGAGCATAGATGTAGATGGAATACTAAAAATTCAGAGCACAGATATAGATGTAATATTTTTCATCATCAATTTCATGATAAAAACCCTAAGTAGATAAAACTCTATGAAGGAATTAGTGAATAAAAGAGAAAAGAAAACTCAAGACTAGTCCTTGAGAAACTCCAGTGACTGAGATACAGGAGAAAATAAGAACAAGGGGAAAAAGACAGGATGTTGTGGTGACACAGAAAAGAAGGGTAAGAGCCTTTTCAAGGAAGGTTCTCAACAGACTCACACACAGCTAAATAACCCAGGAGGTTGAGAATTGCAAAAGGCCATTGATTTCACTAGAAATAGGTCACCAATAAGCAGTTTCAGGAGGCTAAGATTCCATTTCAAAGTTTACAAACAAAACAGATCATGTAATGAGCACAGAATATTTATTAAAAGAGTTGGCATGAAAAGGAAGGAAATCAATTCAAAGTTCATTAAACAGACATCAGGATCCAAAGAAAAAAGTTTTGTTTAAAGTCATTGAACTCTAGGCATGACTAATGGCCTAGAGGGAGGGAGGGAGGGAGGAAGGAAGGAAGGAAGGAAGGGAGGGAGGGAGGGAGGGAGGGAGGGAGGAAGGAAGGAAGGAAAGGAGGAAGGAAGGTTGGTTGGTGATTCTGGAAGTTGGGGTATGGCGAAGTGTGGGAGCAATGTCTGGAAAGCTTCAATCAGGGATGGGCCCCAAAGCAGAAGAGAAATGGTTAACTTTAGAAATTAGGAAAGAAATAGTAATGAACATTTTATTGAGCAATGGTTATGTGCAAAGAACTGTTTTAAATGCTTAACGTACATTATCTCCTTAAATACTTATTAAAAATCTTAAAAGATAAATAGCATCATTCTCACTTTACCTATGAGGAAATTAAAACAACAAACTAACAAACAAAACAGATCCAGAGACATGGAAGCAGGGAACAGACTGACAAATCTCAGAGGGAAGCGGGGCGGGAAGAGATTCAGCAAAGAATTTATATGCATATATGCATAGCCCATGGACACAGACAGCAGTGTGGTGAAGGCCTGGGGGGTACAGGAGCTGAGGACATCTGCAGTACTTTCAACAATAAAGATAAATTAAAAAATAAAAAAACTGTCTGGCTGGTGTGGCTCACTGGTTGAGCATCAACCCATGCACCAAGACGTCACCGGTTTGATTCCCGGTCAGGGCACATGCCCAGGTTGTAGACCCAATCCCCAGTGGGGGGCATGCAGAAGGCAGCCAATCAATGTTCTCTCTCATCAATGTTTTTATCTCCCTCTCACTTCCTCTCTCTCTAAAATCAATAAAGAGGGGGGGGGGGGGAATTAAGTAACTTGTCCAAGAGTACCCAGGAAGTATGAGGCAGCACTGAAACAGATTTATCTGACTTCCAGCTCAACCATTAAAAGTTTTTATTTCTAATTAACTGCCCAGTGTCACAAGGCATAAAAGCACAATTCTCACTCAGTGTGATTGGTAGAGTTATATTCTTAAAACTGATCTACAAACCCACATAATAAACCCACAACTTCTGATACCAAAAATATAGATTCTTCATCCAATGTTTGCAGCATAGAGATACTCAGAAAGAATGCAGTGGGAAAGGAAAAATCCTTATTCCTGCTACAATCTCTTTCTAAGGAACAGTCCTTTGATTTCCATGAGTGGTGTGTACAAATAGAAAAATTATTTAGAAATTATTTAATTATAAGTTTCAGTAATTTTACTTCAAGGAACAGAAAGAAATCCTACTCGACCATGCTGCCATTGGAGTGGTGTACAAACCCCAAGCTAACCCCTCTCTCCCTGGCCATCTGACCACACTAAGCCTTACCCTACTTAGGAGAATGAGGAACAAAAGTTATCATTAAACTGAAGAGACATGTCCATCATCACCCTGATGCTAGATTTATTTTTTTTTTTCCTGATGCTAAATTCAAAGGATGCTTTTCAATCTTTTTCTCATTCCTCTGTAGAACTTACAGCTGTTTCCCACCATTCCCCTTTTGGGAGTTCTCATCTCCCTTTGTTTAATTGACTCTATAGTAAGCCCTGAATTACTTTCTACCTACCTCATTTTTCTTCCTTTTTACTTTTACAGGCTCCTCTTTATCTACTTATCCTGCAAACGTTGGAGCTTCCTCTACTCAGTCCCTTCTTCTTCTTTCTTTACACTGTCACTAAAAGATGTCATCCTCTCTAATGAATTGAATTACCACCATTATGCCAATGAGTTCTAGAAACATATCGTTAGCTTAGACCTCTCTGCTAAGCTCCAAATCCATTTGTACAAGTCTAAGCCTCCCCATCTGGGTGTCCTATAGAGGTACCCCATTATTTTACCAGTAACCTACTTCTCCTGTGTAGCCACTCCTTTGATGAAACAGTCAGCCAAGACAATAGCTAGCAATCACCTTCAAGATTTTTTTTTCTTTTTTATTCATCTCCTCTTTACATTCAATTCAATCACTAAATTTAGTATAAATTCAATTCCCAAACATTCCTCGAATTTTTTCTTCCCCCTTCATCCACATTATCACTATCATATTTGGACACTCATCACTTCTTGCACAAATTACTTTTTAACAGCAAAATCTGGTTTCTCTGCCTTCAATCTTGATCACTTCAAATCCAACCTCCATACAACCTCCAAAGTGATCTTTTTAACATTCAAATACGATCATGTTACTCCGATTCATGAAATCCTCAAGGTCTTCCTATTGCTTTATGGATAAAATCCAATCCTTTAAGGGTGTTGTACAATGGTTTCATGTGAGGTCCCTACCCATTTCTCTACTCCCATCCAAGATGACTCCTCACTTTCCACTCTTGTCCCAATTTCACAAAAATAATGTAATCTCCAGTATGTGCATTGCCCTTCCCAATGCCCAAAATATGGCTTTCTTCTATCACTATTGACTGGCTCTTACTCATCCAGTACAATCACCTTCTCCAGGATGCCATGTCTCATTCCATCAGTCAAATTGAGGTAACCTCCCCCATATTCTCTTAGGGTCTATACTTTCCTCCACCAAAACATGCTTGATTGATTACTAACAAGTTTACCATTAAGAATAGAATTTCAGTCCCTTGAAGGCAAAAGAAACCAAAAACTTTTTTAACCCAACATGGTACTTAGAAGCAGTAGATTATATTAGTTAAGAACACCAGACTGGAATAAAATAAATTTAAGATTTAAATCCTGAAACTTCCACTTACTCAATAATTGTGTGTGTGTGGAGGGGGGTTGTCAGGTTCACCTCTTCAAACTCCAGCCTCTGTATCTATAAAATATATTCAATAATATCTTCTTTTTAGGTATTTTTTTTAATTAAAATAAAACAGTACATAGTGAGGCTTGAACATAGTGCCTGAAATATAATAAAATCCATTTTCCCCGAATGGTAACTGGTACATACTAGACATTTAAAGGCATAGACATTCACTACTAGTGTCCGTTATTGACAGCAGTGCTTAAGGAAGACTTGAAGAGATGGCAAGCAGAGAACCAGAGGAGCCTTTGAAATATGAATACACTGTATTGATTCTAGATGTCTGAATGACTGCAGGCTTTGGTGAGAGGTTATGCAAAGTCTGAAGTTCAGCTTTAGAGAATATACATTCATGAAGGTTTGTGCTTTTATCTCATAATAACCCCTTGCCTCCTAGCTCAGTCTCCCACTAGAAAAAAATAACCTACATTCCATTGTAAACAACATGTTACTTGTCAGGGATAAGAAACATAATCCCTCAAAAACAAGCTTTGCTCCATTTAAGAGTTATTGTTCTTGAGATTCCAAACCAGAGACATTGTCTTCTTATAGACTCTTGATATGATCTCTACACTCATCATTTACCCTTAGAAAAGTTCCAAAATGGCTCTGTACCTTATTGGCATCTGGTACCAAGGATAACACATAAAAAAGATGAAGCTATCCACTGTATAAGTGAACAAATATTATTAAAGGAAATGTAGGTCGACCCCAGATTTCCTTATCCATAGATAAGGAAAAGCAAGATATTAGAGAGCTTTGAAAATTGCTGTTCAGAAATAAAGAAAGACAATTCTTCTGATTCCACACCTTCATCCTTTAAGTTCAGCTTAATCTTTGCTTGAATAACTCCCTCTGAAGGCAAATGAAAAGGTTTGTGAAATAAATAACATAAAGACACTTATAATATTCTCCAATGTGTTTTCTATGCCTTAGCAAAAAAAGAAAAAAAATTTCTAAAAACACTTGTTCATAGGGACAAAACCTTTTCGAAAGGAATGATACTTAAGGTCTAGGCCAATTGATTTTATAGCTGTACAGGGAAGTTTTGAAGTGTGGCCAGAGGTGATCTCTTTGGTTGTCCATAAACAGCAGAGCTCAGATTAATCCCCCTTCTGAAGGGAAAAGGGGAAATCCAACTGAACAACTTCTAAAAGGCTCTGGATCGCCAATGAATAATGTTTGCACGTGCATTTGTGTTGATTGTCTAAGATAAAACCCACCTAACAATTACATGCATTTCATACCTCATTGAAGCAACAACTCCTTGGCTACTGGTTTTTCACAAGCAATCTAATTGGCCAAAATGAAATAAATTCCTATTCGGAAAGCCACATTTCACAAGAGAAAAAAAAATTTCTTTTTTTAAAATAGCCACTCATCCTATTTGTCTTTATAGTTTATAAAAGAAAAGAAAAAAGAAAACAAAACAAAAAACCTCACATATATCATCCCATCTAATTCCTACCTTTGTCTGGGATTGTTTGGTGGTGAGGAAAAGAGTTTTCCCTACCAAGCACAAGTAAAGAGTTTTATTAGAAAGCTATAACAAAAATTTCATGGATATTCATAGATGAGAAACAAAGTAGAGCAGGGCCTCTTAGAGACTGGAGATTCAGCAACTAAGGTCATCTCTTTTGGTCAACATGATTTCTCATCTCCTCCGTCTAATGGAGGTTACCTCCTGATTCCTGATCTAACCCACTGTGCCTACTGCTTTCACTCAACATGAGTAATTGCCATGAATCACATCAACATTTGCAGGAAGATACTGCTTCTAGCTATTTTCTCTGAAAGAAGACATAAATACAGTAGGTCCTTGGAACTTCATGAGTTCCTCCATTCTTTTTACTACATGAAGTCTCACTACCCTTGATCAAATAGCAGATTACCTCTAAGAAGTCCACAGCTTCCAGGTGGAAGATGGATATACGTATAGCAGTGGGGGAGGAAAGAGAATCAACATTCTGGTCAGCAAAGTCAATCAAAATTGGCCTCTTTTCAATAGTCTGATAAGAAATAAAATGTTTCCTGGGACACAGAGGAGACATAGGGAAATACCTCTTTATGAGAAAATTATACCACATGAATATGCTGTTTTGTGGTCAAAAATGGTCAATTATCAGTCATTTTATGTGGTCCAACTTAATAAAAAGAGTATAACAAGCCCTGGCCCATGTGACTCAGTGGATAGAGCATTGGCCCACCATCAAAGGGTTGTGGGATCAATTCCCATGAGAGAGGCAACCAATCCATGTGTCTCTTTCACATCAATGTTTCTCTCTCTCTCTCTCTCTCTCTCTCTCTCTCTCTCTCTCTCTCTCTTTCTCTCCTCTCTTCCTCCTCCTCCACCCTCCCTCCTTCCCTTTCACTCTCTCTAAAAAAATCAATGGAAGAAATATCCTCAGGTAAGGATTAACCAAAAAAAAAGAGGATAACCAGATAAATCATCCTGATTATTACTAAAGTAGATGGTAAAAATTTGTCATTGTATTTATGTACTTGAGTCAAATCATCCTGCTTTTCACCTCAATACATTGGCTTCTTTTACAGCACACCTAGAATAAAAATTTTATTCACTAATAAAAATTTTTGTCAATTTTCTGAATCTATTATTTTTTATCCACTGAATCAAAAATAGCCAGAGTTCCTGGTTATGGGACCATCTGAGGTAATTTTCTCTTAACCACATTTCACTAGTCAGTTTATTTTTTCAAAACAAAAATGTGTGTTCAGAAATAAATACAATCACTGAGAGTCCAGTGTAATCCAGTAACAAAAACGGGAGATGGGTTTAGTCTATGGCTCTTGTTATTCACCGAAGCTTAAGAAACAGGGAGATCTAAGATATAGCATGGAAGAGTAAGAACAGCATGACCTGGTTTTTAGTTGCAGGGTCTCCCGCCTACTGGTTCTGCAATCTTGGGCATGTCAATAAACCAAATGAACCTCTCTGGCAGCACATGAAGACTGGAAGTACCTCTGAGACAGAGGATGTGCCTTTATTTGTCAAGCTCTGTTATGTGGCAGCACTTTGCTAGGGCAGAGATACAATGGGAGGAGAAAGAAAGACACAGTACCTTTCAGACTTCTTGGTGTTTATAATCTAGTGGGGGACACAGGCAATAATCAAAGGATCACATAAATAAAATCCCAATTATGGTCAATTCTCTGAAGTGGACTAATGTTCTGAGAATATGGGGAGCAGCAGTTTAGGCAATGATTTTTTAACTTTATCCATTGAATATGAGAAACTATTGAATATTTTGAGAAGAGTAATAATACAATGAGATTTTAAATTTAAAATATCCAGCCTGGCTACTGTGTGGAAAAGAAATTAGAAGGCTGTCAAAAAGGATGCAGGGATCTAATCTAATGATCTAGGTGAGAAATGACAGCAGCCTTGGATTAACTAGAGTAGAACTGGTAAATCTTAATGTTGGGATGGATTTGAAGAATAAAGGAGAGGGATACAAGGTAACTCATATGTTTCTGGCTTTGTAAGAGACAAATTTGAACTCTACTGTCACTGAGGCTCAGTGAATGCTAGCTATAATCTCATAATTTCTATTCTCCTAACTAGAGGACCTCCCTGAACCTAGGTGTCCTCATAAATGGGGGAATCATAGTACTACTTCGGAGAGTTCTTGTAAAAAGATCTGGTGAAGATCCAGCAGTGTGCCTGGTAAAGCACAGATGCTCAATAAACATCAGGCACTTTCCTTTCCCTCTCAGCCTTCATATCCGTTTTCCTGTATTCCCTCTTTAAGGAAAAGGTCTGTGTTTGTTTTGTCTTTGTTTCTCCAGCCTGCTTCATTGGTAGGTGCTCAATAAATGCGTGTGGAATTAGTGAATGGTCTTATGTTACTGGGATGGAGTATAACCACTTATTGATTTATATTTTCCTTTAATAAAGTATTCTTAAAAGCACTTTGGCAGGACTTGCAAGTTGTAGAGCTGTTGACTTTGTAGTGGGTGGTTTAGTGAAGAGATGAGTCAGGTTTGAGTTTGGGGATTTGAGGGAATAGCCTGTGAAGCTGAAGGAAATGTGGCAGCATCACAAATAAAACCAACCAGGCAAAATGTACCACAGACATTTCTGACATAAAAGTACACCATATTTTTAAGTTCATTACTGTCTATAATTTTCCATTACTGGGGATAAATCTGACAAGTGTTCATGAGATGGGATATATCCTCATTAAAGAAAGAAAAAATAGAAAACACATTCACACTGAGTCAGAAAATCTAGTTTACATGAAAATATTTTTCCCCTGCCAATGAATACATTAAAGACTAATTTGTTTGCAAAAATGGAATTCTTTGGCAACATGCCATTTCTTGAAAACACCTAATGTATTAGTCAGGGTTCTCCAGAGAAATAAACCAACAGGATGCATAGACAGAGAAAGAGTTTTTAAAAGGAGTCCGGCTGGTGTGGCTCAGTGGTTGAGCATCGACCCATGCACCAAGAGGTTGCCGGTTCGATTCCCAGTCAGGACACATGCCCAGGTTGTGGGCCAAATCCCCAGAGGGGAGCATGCAGGAGGCGGCCAATCGATGTTCTCTCTCATCGATGTTTCTATTTCTCTCTCCTTCTCACTTCCTCTCTCTCTAAAATCAATAAAGGAAAAAAAATTTATTTAAAAGGAAATGGTTCACATGATTATGAAGGCTGGCAGGCAGGAGACCCAGTCAGAGTACCTGGCAGGCTTAAGACCCAGGAAGAGTTGATGTTTCAGTTAGAGTCTGAAGACAAGAAAACACTGATACCTCAGCTCAAATGCAGTCAGGCAGAAGGAGTACCCTATTGTGTAGGTGGATCAGCCTTATGTTCTATCCAGGCCTTCAAATGATTGGATGAGGCCCACCCACAGAGGGGAGGGCAATCTGCTGTATCAGTCTACCAATTCAAATGTGAACAGACACACCCAGAATAATGCTTAACTGAATGTCTGGGCAGTGCATGGCCCAGTTACGTTGACACATAAAATCAACTATCACACCTGACAAGGTACAATATGCCATCACAAGGGAGATTTTTTGTCAGAACTTAGTATGTCAAGAGAGCATTTCTTCAGCCAACTCTTTTGCTCTCTTTTTCCTCCCTACTCCGCTTCTTCTCAGTACATGATTCCCCTTCCCTTTTCCGTATACAAACTGTTGGAGGAAACACTTTGGGGTGGAAATTAACATTTGTGGTGCACCACTCTATGCCACGCATTTCACCAGGTACTCTTTCACACTGTCCCAACATGAAGTAGGACGACCAGGAGGACTCATCAAAGTGGCAACAGCCTTGGGAAAGCCGCTGTGGCACAAACTCTGTTGCTCTGCCCTGTCTCTATGAAACCTCAATCTTGTCAGTGCCCCAGACTCGGTCAAATTTGGGAATTGTAACTTACACAAACTAGATGGAGGAGATTCCTGTACAAACCAGGAAAAAAAACTCATTATAATGAGAGATACAACTGCCAAGAGATCCTCCAGCCAATGCATTCCTTCCTTGTAAAGTTATATCAAAAATCAAATTATAATCAAAATATCATTTAGTAAATATGAATTCAGAGTAAGTAGGGGTTGATTTAAACAAGATGTTCAATGGCATCAAGCAATGAATAACTAATGCTACAATTTCAACAATCAGCACCAAAAAGGACAAATCTTGGGAACAAATTTCTCTAGAGTTCTCTGCCAAAGAGTACTTCACTGATTCTTTGTTTTCTTCTCCCATATGCCAGGCTGACCAAGTCCCTTTCTGTTTAACACATTATTTCTTTTAAAAATACTTAACAGGTTACAAGTCTTATTGGTTTATAAGCTATTCTGTTTCACTAAGATGATTTCCATATTTCTGCCGTAAACTGCCTTCAGTTTTCAAAGAGAATCTTACTATTTGACTTTCTTTTTATTAATATCCATTTAATCTTAATAGCAATTCTGTTCTGGTTAATCTATTGCTGATTATCAAAAAATGTAGTAGCTTAAAACAAGAACCATTTTATTAATATTCTTAGTTCATTCTCGATGCTATTTTCAGCTCAAGTTTTTGGTATAACTGACGTTGGATGTTCTAATATTTTTAAATGGTGTTCTGGGGCTCTTCTGACAATTCTTGGATATATTTCCAACTAAACGGTCTTCACAAATGTACTGCCCTTTAGACAATTTGTACTCCTTTCCACTTACACAGTCATATCCCTCCTGTCTTCCAAACTCTTAGAAATGCACAGACTGATTGGCTACCTCACCTGTTAGCCTACCCCATTCAAAGAGGTTAATGATGGCTAAAAACAGATGGCTATGTTTTCTCTAAGATAAGATCATCTTCAGTGCCTTAAGCTAAAGAAGTTCGTAACTGAAATTCAAGCATCAAATGTAATGCAGGTAGAAAAAAATCTAGTCTGGAAAGGGGAGATTTGAAGGCGAGTAATTAATTCATTTATAGGAAAACATATATTGACCGACAAGGCAATTCTTTGGTAGAAACTGCCATTTGGTGTCAGGCAGCCCAGGATGGTAAATATAAATTTAATAAAAACATTTTTTAAGTCACATTAATTTTTATAAAGGATGTATCATCTCTGGCAAAATTCCCATTCTATCGAGTAATGTTAAGTAAAGAATCACAAGGCATTGAGGCATCTAGCCTTAGACCTCATGCCTCATGATACTTATCATTCTTACGTTAAGGATCTCGTAAGAGAAATTCATTAGATTCCTGATACTTCAAGGTTACTAAAATGTTGAGACCTCAAGACATTTTTTTCTTGTGGTTTTCCAAAGAAAACCGTGACGTACAGAAATTGTTTTTCAGCTACTGTGTATATTTACTCAACAAATATTTGTTGAATGTTGCTATGTGCCAGAAACTGACAAAGGTGCAAGCGACACACAATGAAATCATGTGGGGACTTTCCACACCCTCCTTCCCTTCTTCCTTCCTTCCTTTCTTCCTTCCCTACTTCCTCTTTCTTTCTTTTTTCTTTTTCTTTCTATCATTTTTTCTTTTTTTCCTTCTTTCTTTCTCTTCCTTCCTTCCTTCCTTTTTCTATATTTTTTCTTTTTCTACCTTTTTTCCTTTCTTTCCTTCTTTTTCTTCCTTCCTCTCTTCTTTTTTCTATCGTCTTTCTTTCTCTTCCTTCCTTCCTTTCTAACTATTTAGCTACCATCATCTTTCCACCATACTGCAATATTTAAAGGAACAAATTCTAGAGGTATAAGACTGATTTTACAAAGAAAAACAGAGAGAGAGAGAGATGTTGGAAGAAATGTTCTTCTGTAAAGCAGAACTCTGACAATAGTCACTGTTAACTCCCAGATGAACTCTCTGAGAGCAAAATTTTTTCACAACTACATTGTTTTTCCTTAAGAAATGGTTTTCACAATATTTTCAGAAATATTTGAAATATAATCCTGAAATAGTTTGTGAATCATTATACTCCACCTTACTTTTTCCCTCTCCCTTCTGAACTGTCAGCCAATGAAACAGTTTCATTTTCACTTTTTCAAAATGATAGTATAAAAAACAGAAGTGAAAGTATGAATGATAATATAATCAGGCATACATAGTGAGATATCCATTTATAACTCAGAAAACCATGGGGTATTTCCAAACTGATGTCATTCATAGAAAGAATCCCATGTGTTGTAGAAGAATGACAAAAATTACGTGAGCCAAATGGGGGATTCAGAATGCATATGGGATATTCCCAGCTAATTATTTTTATTCTAAAAAATTTTATTACACAGATTAAATCTATATTTAAAATGTTTAATTTGATACTCATCTTAGAAATTACACACTGGATTCTGGGTTATACTTTGTAGTTCTGATAACTGAGATGATATATTCTGAGATTTTACATTAGGAAGCATACTACTTATATAACTCAAAGATTTATCTTCTCTAAAAAGCTGTATAAATACAAAAATTACTGCAAAACTCTGTGTATTTTACTTAGAGAAAATAAATTTTATAAGAAAAAATTATAAATTCTGCTCAAATTATTAAAATTGATTTTATTTTATTTTGACAGAAATAAATAAAACCTTATTTTTTCAACTAAACAATTAAAAGAGGATCTTTCCCTTCTCTCCACTAGGTTCAGTTTTTTTAAGAACTTAAAGAAGATTATAATATATAGTATATGTTAAATATACTATGTTTATACAATACATATACAATATATGTTAAATATGTTAAATAAATTAGTGATATTACACAGATTAAACATTATCCAGAAAATACTTTCTTCTTGATTGTTTACATTTGCTTGGAAATGCTTTGGTTGTATTAGTTCTGCCATATTTGCTGCTACATTTGCTGGTCGGCTGGTTGTTTGACCCAGATCCTTGTATGCAGTTGGGAGGCCAGGCCAATCATATCCCTTTTCAATCAGTGAATATCCCTAGTTCCCCACTAGCCAATGTCCTCAATATGGGTGACTCCACAGTGGTCACCCCCTCACTGTTCCAGGTAACACCACTAAAGTTCTCTTTGGTTTCTGAGTCTTCTCATGAGCCCAGTGGTTTAGCCACAATGTCTAATCCTGATGCCTACTGTGAACTTTTAGCTATCCTTTATCTTTCAGTGAGGCTGCAGGTGAATTCTGCCAATAAAGTGGTCTGACCCCATGTGATTGAGGAACAAACTTTTAAGTGTATCAGAAAATTAAATTTCTCCTCATTCTGTGCACAAATAGGATGTCCACATGGATTAAAGACATAAAGGCTCAAAGCAAGTCTTAAACGTTTTAGGGGAAAAAAGTAGATTATTTCATAACACTAAAGTGAAAAAAAAATCTCTTAAAATATAAAAGTTTCATCAGTTGTAACAAATGTACCACTCTGGTGGTCATGACTATAATGGAAGAGGCTGGCCATGTGTGGAAGCAGAGAGTATATGGGAAACTGTGTGCCTTCTGCTCAGTTCTGTTATGAACCTAAAACTGCTGCAAAAAAATAAAGTATATTAAGGAAAAAAAACCATTAAGTATAAACTAAAAGATGAATACATTTCATGACATGAACTTTTTAGATTCCTATACATTGGACACCATAAACAAAGTTAAAAGTCAAGCTAGAGACGGAGAAAATATTTACAGGACATTTGAGAAATAATTGCAATCTAGAGTATATAAAAAGATCCTATAAGTAAGAAAAAGATAAAAATTCCAGTAAAGAAATAAATATAAACCCTCAGTTCGCAGAAGGGAAACTCTGTATAACCAATAGAAATATGGGGAGAAAAAAGCTATAACTTGCTAGTAACAGAAACATGCAAATTAAAACAAGATACCCTTTTATGTCTGTCTGACTGGAAAAAATTCAAAGTCCGACAATGACAAGTGTGGTGGGGAACCAGGGGAAACAGGAACTTTCAAATTTTTCATGTTAATTACATGATGACTGATGAACACTGAAGTTTTACTATAGGGAATACAGTTTACATTTGAGAAGAAAAGTATAAGATGTTGAAAGAGCAAATTAGTATAATTTGGAAAGCATTTTGGCAACATCCAGCAAAATTTGAAGTTTAGGACCCAGCAAGCCAACTTCTAATGTATAAATCCCAGAAAAACTCTTGCACAGGGATACAAGGATATTTGCAGCATTTTAAAAAATAATTCCACAGTATCTGCCATTGGGGAAATGGATCCTCTTAGTTTCATCTGTGTCAAAACCAAGCATGCGTTTCCTCTGCAGGGTCTTACCCCTCCCTTCTTTATGTAGTTGAAAATCAGGCAATGACCCTACTGTTTTGCTCCCACAAACTCCTTCCTTCCCTCCCTCCTAAACCCCCTTATTCTCATGGGAATCTCTTTTTAGCTTGTCTCTGAGCAGTATACCTGGTCAATGCCCACAAATCCTCCTTCATTTTGCCTTTTCTGGAAATCTTGCCCGACTTCTCCTTCAGACTTGGGTTACTGGTAATTAATAGCCACAAACATTATCTTGTCTCACACTAGAGAGAAGAAAATACATATAGGGAGAAAAAAAGCATAGATTATTAACTTCAAATATTATCCTACCATGTTCTTCTCCTAGCAAATCTTGGACAGTGACACCCACATGCAAATTCGTGCCTAGGTCTGTGGTTTGAGTGAGGAGGGAAGCATAAGTATCTGGTGAATTTCTTGACTCATCTGGAAGTTTAGACTCATACCTATAGTAGATGCACCTTCATCCATCAATAATCTACTGCTGCCTTCATTCTTCCCACCCTAAGGAAGTTGAGCTTGGCATAAGTAAATACAACACCGCTCCTGAAGCAGGTTGTTCCTGCACAGTTGCACATAACTGGGAAGAGTTACCCTGGGCAACCTGAAGACCTCTGTCCAGGGGAGAGCGGCTCAGTAACTGCAGGCAACTTGGGTGGTCCAGCCATTCTCTTCCTCCTCAATCAATATCTTTCTCCAAATCTCTGTGCTCAAAAAGTCAGAGGCAGCCCCCTGCTCACATTTAGAGGGATGATAATGAGGCTGGCTGCCATATTGATGTTCAGCCCTCCTCTCACTCAGTATCCATCTTTGTGGCTTCTTTTTTATAATATAACAGATAAATAAATGAATGAAAAGTAAATACCAACCCCCATACCTCCCTTAGGTAACAAATGTGAAGAAATGGGTGTGTACTTGTCCCATTTCCTCTTTGCTCAATCACATAACCTGTTTTCTCTGGGGCGAGGGAAGTTTGTTGTTGTTTTGTTTTACATTTCAATTTGAAAGAAGTCACTGTTCATTAACTGACCAGATTACAAAAATAATTATGGTAGACAACTTAGTTCATATCTCCAATAAGCCTGCTGATTTAGACTTCCCTATTGCCAGCATCTCCACCTTCTACAAAATGCATGGTTCTTCAGTCCACCTCGAGAAGATAATTTGAAGGGCTGAAATTGTTTGCTTCTGTGAGGCAATTTCCAACAGTATAGATCTCATGAATAAGATCCTCCATGCAAATGATGTGATATATACCAAGAGATCCAGCAATCATTGTGTGATTGATCAGCGTGATTAGCTTCTTATTGCTTTTGCCATAACCACGCTTGTAGATCAATTACTAACTTCAGGTTCGGGGACCTCCATGAAATAAATGGTTCCACAATCCTCAGCATGTTGACTAAAAGCCTTGTTGAGCTTAACAAAGGTACCATTAAAAATCTGGTGAAGGTGAAGAAGTGACACCACCTTTCAGAACTTTGGGGTCGCAACATTCACACTGATCCTGATGACAAATGCCAATGTGGGTACATGGAAATTGCCAGCTTTCGTGCCATCCCAGCCATTCTTGTCTCAGCTCTGCATACCTGCCTGTACTCTGTGGTAGCGCTTACCCTCCTCAGGGCTAAGCTTCTTTCTTGCCTTTCAAAACATCCTTTGAATAACCTGCTTTCTCAGGTGCTTTATCTTTAGCTCTGAAAAATTCCTTCGCCTTTTCTTGAGGATTTCTGGCACAGCAGGAACAGTCTTTTTGTACCCTCCATGGTTCCAGCAGGAAAGGAGACCATATAGCCTGTTTTAAGTTTCTTTTTTTTTTTTTTTTAAACAGGTTGTACTTACTCACTTTACTTTGAATTTGCTTTTATTCACCTCAAAGTATATTGTGAGCATCCCTCTCATTTGGGACATTTAAATAACATTATATATCACTGTCCGTTGTATATGTCGGTCTATCTGTGTGTGTGTTGTGTTTGTGTGTGTGTGTGCACACACGCATGCAAAAATTTATTCAATTCCCTATTTTTGGTTATTCAGATTGTTTATGGTTTATTGACACAGAAAACAATGCTACAGATAGCATTATGTATATACACGTTCTTTATTAAATGTAATATTTTAATGTAAGTTAGAATTCTAGGACTGGGATTGATGTATAACATATAGTTGGTTTTTTTAAAAATTTTTTTCCTTTATTGATTTTAGAGAGAGAGGAAGGGAGAGAGAGAGAGAGAGAAACATCAATGAGCGAGAACATCGATTGGCTGCCTCCTGCATGCCCCCCACTGGGGATTGGGCCCACAACCTGGGCATGTGCCCTGACCAGGAATCAAACCAGCGACCTCTTAGCACATGGGCGATGCTCAACCACTGAGCCACACTGGCCAGGCTATAACATATAGTTTTAATTCAAATAACTGCTGCCACATTTATGTACAAAAGCAGTTGAGTAATTCACACACCTACCACCAAAGTAAGGGAATGTTTCTATCCCTGAGTATTTGTCAGCAATGGTTATTATTGCTTGTTCAAAACATATGCCAATCTAACAGGTGAAAAAAATGGTATCTCCTCATTGTTCTAACTCAGTGTCCTAGGGTAGGAGCGCAAATGTAAATCCCAAGCAAAAAGAAGTATGCCTGAGAATGTAAAATCCTTAGTTGCACGCACTGGTGTCTCTCTCTCCATCTGACCCTGTTTTGAGACTTACATTCCTCCTTGCAGAGGCCTGAGAAAGGTGGAAATAGCCAATGTTTCCTTAATAGTGTTTTCTTTCTGCTCAACAGAATTATGTCAACTGTTATTACAAGGAAAGGCCATCAACACACCAGTTTAAAAAGGAAAAGGTGTGTCCACCAGCTAAAATAAATAAAAGGGCAAAACACATAGAAACAGTTTTGAAACCTAACAGTTACAATAGTACTGAGGAAGCTGGTCGGACAAAGCCAAGCTCAGTGCTCATAAACTCGGGGTGTCTCCTGAACTTGTTCAGCCTAATTTTGGAAATTAAACATAAGACTGCCTTGAAAAGGTCTGATAGTGGCAATGATATTAAAGAGAGTTTCAAAGGTGTATTAATTAATTGTGGTCTTTCTTTTAATCCCACTTGATACCAATAATTTCAGAACTATTCATGACTAATGAAAGTGTGACGGAGCATAAATTAGATAACACACTAATGCACAGACACACCTAATTTCATTTTACATCAAAACAAAAATTGATGCAATTGTAAAACTTGAATGCTGCTTAGTTTTAAGTCAAAGTCTGTGAGGAAATATTCTTCATAAGTGGCAAGTGATTCATCCAATTAGAAACAGTCCTATTAGTTGATAGGAGCAATAAATTTACTTTTAGAGGATTTTAAAGTCATCGAAATGTTCCAAATCATATTGATTGTATATTGAGGGAGAGAAAAGACTGAAGAGAAATGATGCCTTTGCCGTAGTCATGGAAGGCAACTTGAGAATAAAATGTTCTGCCTAAAACATAACACGGTTTCTGGTGGCTCACTAGATAGTACCTGCTGTCAGAGATCACAGCAGAAAATGATGTACTCCCACTATCTAAAAAAGAAAAAAGTCACTAATCAAGATATACTGGTAGAAAATACAGTGTAGAGAAACATTTTTGCAGGACTAGCATGTGCACATTTCTATTTGCTTCCCACATGGCATTATAATGTTTGTGGGTATACATGTCGAGCTCACTTATTAAATTATGTAAGATTACAGACAGGAGACTCTTTTATTCATCTTTATAATGTCCAAAATATAGCACAGTGTCAGGTGCAGAGTACATGCTCTGTAAATGTTGACTGTAGAAACTGAAACATTGTGCAGGATGCTAAACCAATGGAAATACTGATATAGTTAAATCTGTTGATACATCGGGGCTATGGACTGAATTGTGTCCTTCCCCACCTCCCCCCAAATGCATATGTTGGAGCCTTAACCCTCCATATGATTTTATTTGGAGATAGGGATTTTAAGAGGTAACTAAGGTTCAATGAGGTCATAACAGTGGAGTCCTGATTCAATAGGATTGACCTTATCAGAAGAGGAAGAGACAGATTTCTCCACACAAACACACCAAAGAGTTATATGAGCACACATGGAGAAGTGGCCATCCACAAGCCAGGAAAAGAGCCCTCTCACCAGGAACAGAATTGGATGACACTTTGATCTTGGACTTCCACTCTCCAAACCATGAGAAAATAAATCTCTGTTGTTGAAGCCACAGTCTATTGTATTTCGTTATGAGAACCCAGACTAAGACAATCAATAACCACGAACAATTTCTGATGCTTTTCACTGGTTTCATAACAATGAACAAGACCAAAGAAAAATGACTTTTCTTAAGTCATAATGATCATCCAAGAATGAATTTTAGTAAAATATTTGACATGTATGAATTTAAATGTAACCAAAAGTTTAAGGATGATCAATAAAGTAGAGAAGAGGGAAGAAAGTAAAATATAAATTGTAAATTACTTTTAACACAAAAAAATGATTTTATTCAGCCTGCATCTTCTTTGACAAAAGATTCTTTGATTAAGTTTCATTATCTTTGATAAAGCCTGAAACCATATCAACATGATGCAAATACCCCATTCTCAGATTTCATCAAAGATTGGTAACAACTTGCATAAGTGTTAAACTATAGCAGGTCTAGAATTATGTCATTTGGTTCAACGTCATCTCGTTTTAACATTATGAGATGCTGGAGGAACCTACTGTTGTTTATATCAATTGGCCTGTGATAAAATTAGTTTCATTATACATCATTTCACTTAAAGTCAAAGAATTTACTGAGGACATTAAATGAAGGCTTACTAGCCCTGGCTTAGCGGTTAGAGCGTCAGTCCACGGATCAAACAGTTGTGGGTTCGATTCCTGTCAAGGGTATGTACCTTGGTTGTGGTTCGGTCCCCAGCCCTGGTCGGGGTCGTGTGGAAGGCAACCAATCGACATGTGTGTGTCTCTCTGTCTCTATCTATCTCTCTCCCTCCCTCCTTCCCACTCTAAAAATCAATGAAAAAATATCCTCAAGTGAGGATAAAAAAACAATAAAAATAAATAAATAAAATGAGGACTTACTATATAGTAGTCCCCCCTTACCACAGTTTTGCTTTCCTTGGTTTCAGTTAGCCACAGTCAACTGCTGTTCAAAAATATTACATGGAAAATTCCAGACACAAACCATCCATAAGTTTACATTTTGAACTGTTCTGAATATTGTGGTGAAATTGTGAGCTATCTCGCTTTGTCCCACCCAGGGCATGAACCATCCCCTTGTCCAGTGTACCCATTCTGTCTATGATCCCTGCCCATTAGTCACTGAGTAGCCCACTCAGTTATCAAATCAGTTATCAGATATTTTGAGGAAGAGAGAAATATCCATAACTTTTATTACAGTATATTGTTATAATTGTTCTATGATATTATTAGTATTGTTGTAATCTCTTATTGTGCCTAATTTAAAAATTAAACTTTATCTTAGGTATAAATGTATAGGAAGAAACAGCATGTATAGGGTTCAATACTATCCACAGTTTCAGGTATCCACTGTGGGTCTTGGAATGTATCCCCCAAGGTTAAGGGGAGACAACTGCACAGGCCCAGTGCAATTTCTAATCTGGAGAAACAAGCCCATCAAGTGTTCTTTATAAAGCATAAGATCCACCTGGCTGGTGTGGCTCAGTGGTTGAGCATCGACCCATGCACCAAGAGGTCACCGGTTCAATTCCCGGTCAGGGCACATGCCCAGGTTGTGGGCCCTATCCCCAGTGGGGGCATGCAGGAGGTGGCCAATCCATGTTCTTTCTCATCGATGTTTCTCTCTCTCTCCCTCTCCCTTCCTCTCTCTCTAAAATCAATAAAGAAAAAAAATTAAAGGAAAAGAAAGCATAGGATCCAACAGAAAAAGAAATATTTATTTCTCATATATCTCATAATATGACATATTTTTATGTAAAATCGGTCATCAGAAATTTGCAAAATTAGCATAACTGTTTGCAACTTCATTCTTATTGTACATTCCTTGAAAGGAAACTGCCTTTATGAAGTAAAGGGATTAGCTGACAAATGTAACACACATACCACTATGATGCCCAAAATGAACATACTAGTGTAGATTTAGAAATCCAGATCTAAGTACTTTCTCATGTTACCAGCTTTTAAAGCAGTAAACAGAAGGATGTTCTAAGCACAAGCATTCTTGACATTTTCATAACAATATGAGCAACTTAAGCAGGACAGTGGTTGTATTCTTCTGAAGTAATAACTTTTTCGTTTTTTATATTTTTTTCTTCAAAATTTGGATTTACCTCACTTAGTGGCTGGCCTGAAGATACCAATAATTTCCAGGGCATTCTGCCATATTTATCATATTCATCTCTCCAACAACTTTAAGAACTGTCACAGTAATGCATGGACTTTTAAAAACTACAGCTCTAAAATTCTCGTATACTTTCTGTGCCTTTTTATTGATAATTGTGAGCCCTGTGAACTGAATTTGTTACTTTTTCCCATGGTAAAAGTTTTGAAAGTAAAATTCTGAGTTTTATTCTTTATTATATTATTCTACCCTAAAATATATGTTTGAATAGATTTTCCATACTGTGTAGTATTATGTCATATGGAGAATGTCTGTAATTAGGTCAGCATACACTGTTTCTAGGCACTACCAGGGAAACAGCTGTGTTATACCCGCATTAGCATACTACCGGAGTAACAGGACTGGGTGCCTGGGTGCCTGGGTGCAGTGCTCAATGCTGCAAGCGGTGCTAAACTGAGGCTCAGGAGACTGGTGCGGTTGTGAAAGTTCCTCTGAGAGGTCATGAGTGACTCTCTTCCAAAACACAAAAGCCTCCCAAAGGAGAATGTCTGACCAAGAGAAAAGAAAATATGGAAAGCACAGAGGAAGAGACTAAGGCCCTCTTCTCTGAAAATGCACATGCAGGTGAACGGTTATCCAAGACTCTTAGGAAGAAAAGGAGGCTGGTCCACATGAGAATACCTTGTCCTGCACAACCCAGAGGATAAAAGAAGAACCAATTGCTAACCCGGCCGGTGTGGCGCAGTGGTTGAGCATGGACCCATGCACCAAAAGGTTGCCAGTTTGATTCCTGGTCAGGGCACATGCCCAGGTTCTGGACCCAATCCCCAGTGGGGGGCGTGCAGGAGGTGGCCAATTAATGTTCTCTCTCATTGATGTTTTTATCTCTCTCTCCCTCTCCCTTCCTCTCTCTAAAATCAATAAAGAAAAAAAAGTGTAACAGTATTCATAATTATAAATAGTTCTTAAAAACCAATAAAATAGCCCTGGCCAGTTTGGCTCAGCGGTTAGAGCATCGGCCCTCGGACCAGAAGGTCCCGGGTTCGGTTCCCGCTAAGGGCACGTACCTCGGTTGCAGTTTGTCCCCGGCCCCAGTTGGGGTCGTGTGGGTGGCAGCCAGTCGATGTGTCTCTCTCATGTTAATGTTTCTCTCTCTTCCTCCCTCTCTCCCTTCCACTCTGTCTGAAGATAAGTGCAAGGATGTCCTCGGGTGAGGAAAATAAATAAATAAATAAATAAATAAATAAATAAGCATCCATATAAAAAAAATTTTTTTAAAGAACCAATTGCTGCGCTACAGGATAGAGTCATAGTGTGAGAATGACAGGAGGACACTTGGAAGAGTCACCTGAATCTGAAAAGGAAGAACTCGTACTCCTTCGGTCCTCATGTCTGAGGAAAAGAACTTTCACAAAGATCAAGAATTTGGTGGCATGGAGAAGAGGAACTCTTTACTTCATATACAAGCTACCGACACAGTGTCCTACATTGTTTTCTTCATTCAGTCAGTACCTATTATTGCTTCTTGTGAATGAGACACTAGAGAAGGACACAACACTGAACAGGCACATGATTCCTGTCCTCACACAGCTTACAATGGAATGAGAAGACAGATTCCCCACTCCCCTGCCTTTTCTCCTTTCTGCCTCCTTTGCTGGTTTCCACATCTCCTGACCTCTAGATTCTGGAGAGATTGCCCCAAAGCGCAATCCCTGGGCTGCTTTTCTCTTTGATCTACTCGCTCTAGTTGATCTCATCCAGTCTCGTGGCTGTAAGTACATCTACACACTAATGACTCCTAAATGTATACCTCCAACTGGAACCTCTCCTCTGAATTTTAAACGCCTGCCCAACAAATTCATTTAAAAGGCATTTCAAACAAGAGGACTGAAATTGAACTCCTGATAACCACCTACCTGTCCCTCTCCTGTCTTCCCCATCACATATAACAACTCCCTCCTTTCAGTTATCAAGCAAAACTCTGGGCATCATCCTCAAAATGTTTCCTTCTATTACACTCTTAAAAAAAAAATTGTCAGCAAATTCTATTTCCTCTGTCTTCAGAATCTATCCACAATTTGGCTGCTTGTCACACTCCAACCCAGTCCAAGATACAATTATGTTTGCCTATGTTACTGCAATCACCACCTAAGTGCCCTCCCTGTTTTAAATGTTTGTCCAGCTTCAGAATATTCTCCAAAGTGCAGAAATAGAGATCTATTAAAACAATCTCATTCGTCTACTCACAACCTTCCAATGGTTTCCCCGACATATGGGGACCTACAGTATCTGGTCCCCATTTACTCCTCTGACCATGTCTCCTCCTACTTCTTCTTTTTTAATTCCATCATAACTAAACTGACCTCATTGCTGTTCTTTGAACAGAGCAGGCAAGCCTCTGGCTCAAGGCTTTGCACTTAATGTTCCCTCTGCCTAAAATGTTTCCCCTAATAACCTAAATGATCTCAGAAAGCAGTGGCATGCACACTTAAAAGTTCAACATTTGCAATTTTTAAAAAATGTTTTAGAACTTACACTAGTCATTACTTTGTACTGATTCCATGCCCAATTCGGTTATATTAGCAAGATTCTCTATATACAAATGCTTTACAGATGCCTTACGTCTTGTTTGAAGCTTTTCTTTCCACTCCGAGAATTCTAATTCTAAGCATCAACACCATATACTTGACATTCATTTTTGTCATTTCCCAATTATTACATGAATCAGAGTTTAACATAAATCATAGTTAATACAGCCTGACTAGTGGCATCAATTAACCCACAAATGCCAAGGCTGAATGCGAAAAGTTGAACAAGAAAGAATAAATTCCTTCTTTTTAAAATGCTGTCAAAATGGCAGACCTTCTTTTCTCTAATACCTCACAAAATCTTGCTGACAAAAAAGTATAAAAAGGAATGAAGTCATTACAGAGAACATAATGTGGTGGGGAAATGGTTGGCAGAGTATTGTTTTACTAACAAACAAGAAATATAAACACACTTCTGAAAAAGCAAAAATGAATGGAACTGGGTTGATGAATAAAACAAGCCAGGAAAGTCTTGAACAGACTGCTCAGTACCTGCAAAGTTAAAAGCCAATTATATGGAAGGGACAGCTCATAGCACAGTTTTCCCAAGACAAGCTTTAACCCTGAAAACAGTTTGCTAAGTGAAAGAAGCCACAACCTATCCTAAGATACCATTCGGATGAAATGTCCAGAATAATTAAAACATAAACACAGAAATTAGTGCTTCTTGGGGATTGGAGGAAGGAGGAAATGGGGACTGACTGCTAATGGGTACGGGTTCCTTTGGGGTGATGAAAATGTTCTGGAATTGGATAGTGGTGATGGTTGCACAATTCTGTGACTATACTAAAAACCACTAAATTGTAGTTGTATACTTACACTGAATTTTATGGCATGTGAATTATATCTCAATAAAGCTTTTATTTTTAAAAATGTAAAGAGTAACCAGTTTTAAAAGAAATTTATATAAATAACTATTAAAAGGCAAGAAATGTTAAGAGAGATACAAAAAAAAATTCCTTATCAGGATTCAGGAAAAGAATCATCACTTTCAATTGGGATTATTATGGGATCTTATGAAAGATATGGTAATAAAACTGAAAACTGAGATAGAGATGGTGTTGAGGCTTTTTTTTTTTTTTTTTCTAATGGGAGGACAAGTTAAAGAAAGAAAATACCAGTGAGTGGGAAAAAAATGTATAAGCAAAAACCTAGGGGTGAGAAATGGAGAAGAGGAACAATTCTAAAAATCCCATGGAGTTGTAAATGAAGTGTAAATGAGGACAAGAATGCCCACTTAATTATTTGTAGATTATTCTTCAGACCAGAATTGTTCAACTTCAGCACTATTGACATCAGATAACTTTTTGCTGTGGGGAGCTGTCCCGTGCATTGTAGGGTGTTTAACAGCATCCTGGGTACCTCCTGCCCAAGTTATGACAATCAAATATGTCTACAGATAGAGTCCCCTTGAGGCAAAATCACCCCGGCTGTGAACTATTGTTTTAACAAGAGTCATTGAAGATTTGAGGCAGTTGATGGCATTATAAAAACTAAAATGAAGAAAGATTAAACTGACAAGATTTCACGTGCTAACTGGATAGAGTAGGGGGGAGAGAAAAATTTAACAGACGTTTGCAATATTTCTAGTCAAAGATAATAGAGTTCTAAAATATAAAAGAGATCATAGAATTGGAAATGAGAAATGAAATAATATGTATTTATGGAAGGAGACACTCATTATGGGTATAGAATCAAACAGGTTTATCAACATTTGCCGTTTTGACAAGGGAAAGAAAAAAATAGGAATGAAAGATGACCTGGATATGTTGAGCCTAAGAGACGAGGTAGTGATTGTAAATAAAATGGGAAATGGTGACAGAAGCAGATTTAAAAGGAGAGATGAGGCGTTCAATACTTTGAACCGATAAACAGAATGTGTTAAAAGACTATCCAGATGGAAATGTCAAGCCAGGAATCGAAGAACTGAGACTGCACTCTGGGGGGTAATTCAGGAGTTAAACATAAGACTTGGCAGCCGTTTACGTAGAAAGTAGAGTTGAAGTCATGAAATTAGACTGCCCAGGAGGAAAAACCAAAATAGAATAGGAAGCAGCCAGGGACAGATGCTTCTGGGACACCGACATCTAAATGGATATCATACATGAAAGAAGAAAAACAGTAGTTGGAGGAGTAGCATAAGAACAAGAAGAAAAGAAAGTGTGTAAAGATACAAAAAGGAGAGATGCGGGCAAAGAAAGGGTGGGTGTGTTGGGTGGTTAATGGTGTCAGTTGGCACAAGAAGTGAAAGCATATGACAAGTGAGAACACTGCTACTGGATTCGTGAACAGTAAGTTGTGGGGGGTGTGAAGAATGCAGTGTCACATGATGAGGACAAAATAAACGAGAACACATTTTAAACACACAGGTGCCAGAAGTGGATATTTAAGATGTTCATTGGTAAAAGGGAAAAAAGAAATGGAGTGCTTGTTTCTCAAAAGGAACAGAAGTGCCTATTTGTGAGTGATTGTGAAATTAGAGAGTAAATGAAAATATAAGAAAGGTGGATAGAGGCAAAAGAAGTGATACTTAATGGAGCACAGTTCCAGAGGAGATGGGGGAGTTTGGAATTAAAAGCACAAATGTTCCATTTTGTAGAAGAGGAACGTATCATTCTCTCAAACTGGAAAAAAAAAAAAAAAAAAAAGGAAAACAAGAGAGAACACAATGAGGTAATAAATTACAAATTTGAGGATGATTCTGTAAACTAAGTATTTTATATGTAATTTAATCTAAAAATGTTTACATAGAAAAGAGCTCTTTTACATAAAGAGGTTAACATGATTTTCCTGTTCATGGGAACATTTGGAAAGAGGAACATTTTTACCAGTCTCAGAGCCGAGAAGTGTTCATAGACTGAAGCCAGATTTTTGTGGTATACTTTATTACTCTGTTCAAACTAAATTCCCAGAACATCAGCACATACTCAGTTAAATACAATAGGAAAACCCATGGCAAATACAGAAATGTTATTTTTGGATTATTTATGGATTTTGGTCTATTTATACCTTTATGCTGTTGAGTGATGGCAAGTGATCATGTTATTATAGTAAAACATTTTTTTTATTGATTGATTTTTAGAGAGATAGATGAAGGGAGAGAGAGAGGAGGGAAGGAAAGAAGGGGAGAGAGAGAGAGACATCGATTTGTTGTTCCACTTACTGATCCATTCATTGGTTGATTCTTGTATGTGCCCAGACAGGGGATCAAACCCACAACCTTGGTGTATCAGGACAATGCTCTAACCAACTGAGCTAGCTGGCCAGGGCTTAAAATATCTTCTTAAATAAGTTCTATTGTAATTTATCCTGCAAATACCCAAGATTTGGCATCAAGAGTAAAGGGGAAAATAAGCAGAAATATTGTGCAATTTGAGTTTCATTTCTTAAATTCTCTGAGAAAAGCTGACTACTTCTCCCATTCCCTTTCATTTAGTTTTCCCTTGTATATCAACACAAGACAGAAATAAGAGAATGCTGTATTATGAGACAATTAATACAAATGTCAATGAATCATAATGGCAATTATGTAAGTTGAGCAAGATTTTGATATCCCAAATGTTATTTCCCATCCAGTAAATGTGAAGAAAGCACTAGTATTCTTTTTGCTTTGTTAAATTATCACCCTTTTGTTCTTTAATTTGTATTATATAAAACTATTACAATTCCCAATAAAATATGAAACTAAATTAGTCTTCACAAATAAAGATATTTTCACCCTGGCCAGTTTTGCTCAGCGGTTAGAGCGTTGGCCTATGGACTGATGAGTCGCGGGTTTGATTCCGGTCAAGGGCACGTCCCTCGGTTGCGGTTCGTCCCCAGCCCGGGTTGGGGTTGTGTGAGAGGCAACCAGTCGATGAGTCTCTCTTACAACGATGTTTCTCTCTCCCTCTCTCTTCCTCCCACTCTATCTGAACAAAAATGGAAAAATGTCCTCAGGTGAGGATTAAAAAAACAAAAACAAAGATATTTTCATTCATCTAAAGATACATCAAAATGAAAAAGCAGGGTGTGAACAAACAGATGTCTTAAAATTGGTAAAGTATTGATAGCTGTTGAGCTTGGGTGATGTGTACATGGGCTTCTTTGTACTGTTCACTCTACTTTTGAATATATTTGAATATGCTCATTTATAAATAAACAAGTAGTAAATAATTCTTATTACAGATGTTCATGAACACTTCCCCTCAGTTCTGAAAAACAAAAACCTCATATGCCTGCTCTAGAACTGAGGAATTTGGTAGGCAAACCAAATAGTGGAGACCTTGTACAGTGTTTTAGCCAGAAAGGTCTCCCAACGTTATCCATATCCTAAACCCTGGAACCAACACATATATTACCTTATGAGAGAGTTATTAATTTTATATGTCACCTTGGCTGGCTGTGGAATGCCAGATTAAACAGTAATTCTGGGTGGGTCTCTGAGGGTGGTACTGGATGACATTAGCATTTCAGTGGATTAACTCAGCAGACTGCCCTCCCCAAGGTGGGTGGGTGTCATCCAATCCACTGAGGGCCTGAAGAGAACAAAAGGCTCCTGTTTTTCTGCCTCAGTGTTGACAAGGAGCATCTCATCTCATCTGCTCTGGCCATAGGACTGGGATTTACACCATCAGCTCCCTTGGTTCTTTGGGACTTGGACTGGAACTAAACCACCAGCCTTCCTGGGCCTCCAGTTTGCAGACAGAAGATCATGGGACTTCTCAGTCTCCGTACTCGTAAAGCTGAGTGAGCCAATGCCTCACCATAAATAAATAAACATATATTTTAATCTACTTCATAAATAAATATTGTATATTATAAATATAAATATACATCCCCCATTGGTTGCTTCTCTGTAGAATCCTGACTAATACACCTTACATGAAAAAAAGGGACTTTGCAGATGTCCTTAAGGTTACAGACCTAAACCAGGAAGATTAATCTGGATTTTCCTATCCAGAGGACCCAATCTATTAACATGAGCTCCAACGTGAGAATTTGCTGTAGCTGGAGAAAGAAGAGGTGTGTCAGAGAGATTCAAGGCATGAGGAGGACTCAAAGGGAAGTGGCCGGTTTGAAGATGAAGGGGGCAACATGAAGAGGAATTCAGGCAGATTAAGGGAGGAGCAAGACTCCTGGCTAACAGCCAGCTAGGACACAGGGACCTCAACCTGCAGCCCAAATAACTGAATTTGTCAACAGCCTGAATGAGTTTGGAAAGGGACTCTCCCTCGGAGCCTCCAGATAAGAGTCAGGCTCACCAACAACTCTATCTCAGCCTGTGAAACCCGGGCCAGAGGAACCAGCTGACCTCACCACACTCCTGACCCACAGAACTGTGAGATAATAAATGTGTGTTAAGTGGCTAAATCTGTGGTAATTGTGGGACTAGGTAACAAAGACATCCTACATTAAGAAGATCCAATAGCTGCACTGGCCGGTTTGGCTCAGCAATTAGAGCATCGACCTGCAGACCAAAGAGTCGCAGGTTCGAGTCCCATCAAGGGCATGTACTCCGGTTGCAGTTCATCCACAGCCCTGGTAGGGGTCTTGCAGGAGGCAACCAATCCATGTGCTTCTCTCACACTGATGTTTCTCTCTCTCTCTCTCCTTCCCACCCCCCAACCTCCATCTGAAGATAAATGGAAAAATATCCTCGGGTGAGAATTAAAAAAAAAAAGATCCAATAGCTGAACAACATTTGAAAAGGCTTATTCCTAACACAAAAGGTAAGACAATGAGAAATAATTATGTTTTGTTTTACTTGTTGTATTGGGAAAATATATAAAAAGAAATTGTGATAGGGAAATGTATTACATCGTGTTTGATGAGTTCCTACTAGACATATAAATCAATCCAAAGTGTAGGAGAGTAATTGGTGATCTGTATGAGAAGTCAGGATAACATGTTGGAACTTCGACCTAAAATTCCACATCTATTTTTCAGGAAATAATTCCAATAATATTTCTTACCTTTAATCCAGTAATTCCACATCTATATACTAAGAAAATAATTTTAGATGTATTTAATATGTAAATATTAAAATATGAAAAAAATTAGACTATAAGGATAGTCATCACAGCACAGCATGTAATGGCAAAGTTGGTAACAATCTACATCCAACAAAAGCAATTGGTCAAGTTAGGGTACACCCACAGAGTGAAATGCTATAAAGCCAGTTAAAATCACGTAGTAGCTATGTACTTTTTTTTTAATTTTTTTTCCTTTATTGGTTTTAGAGAGAGAGAAAGTGAGAGGGAGATAGAAACATCTATGAGAGAGAACATTGATTAGCCACCTCCTGCATGCCCCCCACTAGGGATCGGGCCCACAACCTAGGCATGTGTCCTGGCCGGGAATTGAACAAGTGACCTCTTGGTGCATGGGTCGATGCTCAATCACTGAGCCACACTGGCCGGACGATAGGTACTTATTGACATGGAAAAGTATTGTAAGAAAAAAACATCAGGTAACCAAAAAAAGCATTACAGTAAAGTGCCTGAAAGTATATGCACCAAAATTTCACCAATTCTAGGTCCTCTCTGCTGGTCTGCAGCTTTTGATTTTTCTTTCATCATCATACATTTAGTAATAAGCCAACAAAAGAAATTTTAATTAAGTTTACCTTTCTGTGCTTTTGTTGTTAGTACATGAAACAGTTTCTTCTTGTATTATTATTTATTAATTATTGTACTATTTTCCATGCAAACAACTGTAAACCTACTTTTGCCCCACTCTGTATTTCTAGAAACTTATTTACTCAACTAGGAAAAAATTTATTGTATATTTTTCAGGACAAATGACAAAATATTTCTTCTTTATTTGGAGCAAAAAAATAAGACAAAGAATGTCCTCCTATTCCTCAAATGTTTGTGGCTATCGTATAATACAATTTGCCACTAGTTTTACCACATCAAGAATATATATACTATCCCTCTCCATCATTATTATATCCTTTCATTCTGTTTAAATTAAGCACCAAATTTCACTGGTCTGACTCAATTGTCTGAACCTAAATAATACATAACTTAAGAGCTTTCACAGGACTTAAAATAAAACAAGAAAAGCAGCCCGGCTGGTGTGGCTCAGTGGTTGAGCATCGACCCATGCACCAAGAGGTCGCCAGTTCGATACTCGGTCAGGGCACATGCCCAGGTTGTGGGCCCGATCCCCAGTGGGGGGCATGCAGGAGGCGGCCAATCGTTGTTCTCTCTCATCGATGTTTCTATCTCTCCCTCTCCCTTCCTTTCTCTCTAAAATCAATAAAGGGAAAAAAAAATGTATTTTTTAAAAACAAGAAAAGCTCACATGAACTCCCTGCCCATCTCTTCCTGCACTAATACAGAAACTACCTGAAAGTTTTGTGTCCAAACACTGGCTGAAGAACAAAACATGATTCTATTGATTCTGAGCGCATCAAAGACTGTTGTAAAATCTAGCTTTAAGGGAGAAAGGAAGTGAAAAATAAGTTTTTGGAAATAAGTACCTATCTGAGACAAATCTAAAACACACATTTAGATCATTTTTTCTCAATTTCAACCTTCAGTTCTTGTATTGAGTGGCACAGGATGACGTTTTAACTAAAATCAAAGATTATATTTTAAATGTAGTGTATTTAGTTGTTGCTAAGTCCCTGATTGCTATTAAAGCATAGGAAGCAAAGATTAGGGTTGATTCTTTTAAAAAATTTAAAAATCCATTTCCATTTAGCCCAGTAGTATGCTGGAGAGTCGATTGTACACATTTTGAAGTTGATGACTTGAAATCAGTAATGTTACAAACCAGGATTTCTTTTTAAATCCCAGACAAGGCACTGCACTGTTTTGATCCCTCCCAACCCATTAGAAAGACTTGAAGCCATTCTACAAGCATCAGTTTACGCAGTCACATGGACCCTTGGCTTTTAGTTTCTGTAGCAGCCTTGGTCAGCTGAGAATCACTGGATGGTAGCAGCATCCACTGCATTCCATTGAATATGCAATGCCAAGGAGGCTGCAAAGCCAAGTACTCCTTGGCTAGTACTTCTTTTATCCTACAGACTCTGCTTAGCATGCAAAGATAAATCAGGGATGAAGTAGCACATAACCACAAAAAAACTAGTGATATAAAACATGTTACAGGAGTATACTTGAGGAGTAGGACAAAAATGTTATTTGGATACACCAGGGTCTATCTTTATTGCTAATGAGACCAAATTCGTAATATTATCTTATTAAATACCACTAAAAGCAGTGTATGAATTAACTGAAAAGTAGGCAAATAGGAGGCAAAGAAAAAGTAATAGCACCCTGGCTAAGCAGGTCAGTTGGTTGGAGTGTCATCCCAGTACAGCCATGGTTGTGGGTTCAGTCCTCGGTCAGGGTGCATTTATAGGAGTCAACCAATGACTGCATGAATGGGTGGGGTGAATCAATCTCTCTCTCTCTCTCTCTCTCCCCCCCCCTCCCTCTTAAGTAATAAGTAAATAATTTTTTTATTTTTTTTAAGTAATAGCATTGGTGGTGAACACACAAAACAATACACAGATGGTGTGTTATAGAACTGTACACCTGAAACCTATATAATTATATTAAATAATGACACCCCAATAAATTCATTAAAAATTAAATTAAAAGGCTGTTATGAGCATTAAAAAGTAATAATACTATCAGAGATGTCTTAATTTAGTTGATCTTAAGCTAATTCAGCATATAACTAATGTTCAGTTTTTCTAAAAGTGATTACATATTTTTTGGATTTCCTGATTTCCTTCTTTATCCCTTCCCTCATGGTTGGCATTTTAAACTGGTATGTATTATCCTTCGATCAAATATCACATTTAGAAATTATCTATGGATTTTACTAGAGATGCTCCTCTCCGTTGGGAGCTGCCAATAGTTCAAAATAAATATATACCAAAAAGAAAGGGGACAAAAGTGTTGGTGCAGAATTACAATCATAAGGACACACGTAATGTTCTTCTGTAAATAGAAACCTACTCATGAATCCAACAAATGTTTATTGAGCAAACAGTATACATGAGACACCACTTGTTGCTGTGCTAAATCAAAATGATGGAAGATATCCCAACCCTGATGGAGATGAATAAATACTTTACATCAACCACATGAGTGATACAAGGGAAATGGCAGTGATCAAGGCAAAAAAAAAAAAAATCTTTATGGAGCAAGTAGGATTTGCACTTCACCTTACAGGATGGGGAAGTTTTCCATACAGTGAACCACAGGTACCTGTTTTAATCTACAGCAGATCTGATCAATATTGTTCACATGAACATATACCCAATATTAACATGGAAACAAACTTTTCCACTAATAAGTAGCCAATTAATCTATAATTTCCTTTCTCACACTTATTTAGAGCAGTGATTCTCTACTTGAGCATGAATCAGAATCTCCTAGAAGCTTGTTGGAACACAAATTGCTGGGCCCCACCCAACATTTCTGATTTAGCAAGTCTGGGGTATGACTCAAGCATATGACTTCCTAGATGATGCTGATACTGCTAGCCTGATGACCACAATTTGAGCTGCTGATTTAAAGCCCCTGCTTTGGTGCTTTACCTGCTTGGGATGGAACCCTGCTTCACAGCACCCTAGCTGATCTTCAGAAAAGTCTCAACTTCTCAACACTTGGTTTTAATATGTGTAAGGTAATGACATAGGTAATGACAATACCTATCTTGCAAGCCTGTTTTGAGAATTAAATTGAGTAATGCATGAAAATCAGGAGCCTGATACAAGTGCCCTGTACTGGATACAATGATTACTACTAGGGAGAAAGCTAGTGGATGAGGGTGTGTCAAGTGTTATGAACTGAATGTTTGTGCCCCCCCTCCCCAAATTCACAGGTTAATTTCCAAATTCACTAGAAGTGGGGCTCTTGGGAAGTAAGTAGGTTTAGATGAGATTATGAAGGTGGTGTCCTCGTGGTGGGATTTAATGTCCTTACAAGAAGAAGAGATAGCAGAGCTCTCTGTCTCCCCTCCCTCTCTGTCTCGTCTTCTCCCTCTCACCCTTCTCCCCACTAGCAGGCACCAAATAAAGTCCATGTGAGCACACAGCTACATGGTGGATGACTACAAGCCATGAAGCAGGTCCTCACCAGACACTGAATCTCACGGCACCTAGATCTTGGACTTCCCAGCCTCCAGAACTGTGAGAAATTAACTGTCGTTTAAGTCCCTGAGTCCATGGTATTTCGCCATAGCAGCTCATGTAAACTAAGACACCAAGGAAACAGCGTGAGATATGGTGCCAAGATGGGAATGGATCATTCGTGTTCAGAGAATGGCAAGCAGTTAAGACAAGCTAGGATGTAACATTCACATGGGGGAAAAGAGGGAACTATCAGATGACCTAAATGAGAATTGGGAAGAACCCTGGAATTCCTTGGGCACCACTTTCTTCCTAATTGTCTAATGTTTCTGATAGTGACTGGCCTTTACTTTCTCTTGGAGTGTCCACTATTGCTAGAAGAGCAACAGAAGTACTCAAATAACTAGCCAGCAATCATAAATGTGGAAATGACTTCAGAGCAAAAACAAGTTCACTATTCTCAAGGCAGAAGAGCAGTGAAAACGCTACATCCAAGGACCCTATTAATGTCCTAAGAGGACCCTCACAATGAGACTGTGCAGAGACCTGTAAAGAAGCACTTAAGCATCCTTTTCATTAACCTAGGTCTGCAAATTGTTTATCCTTTTGCTTTGAAATTGACCCCTACTAATTTGCAGTTAGTTTTCGAAACCCTCTTATTTTAGTAGATAGACCTACTCCTCCAGATCTTTTTGCTTTGTGATGTTATGATTAAATGTGTTAGAATGATGCTGTAAACACAGCAAGTACTGCCATTACACTTCAAGTAGCTGAGGTGTAAGAATTAGTGTACATTTGTAACTAGAACATTAATATCCTTTGTTGGTGCAACTGACATGGTAATGGTGTGCTAGATCCTTGTTATTCAAAACATGAGAATTATTAGAAATGCAGAATCTCAGGTGCTACTCACTTACTGAATCAGAATTTGTATTTTAACAAGGTCCCCTCATGATTCATATTCACATTAATATTTGAGACATATAACCTAGGCACTCACACTATTTTAATATTGCTTTAAGAAAGACTTTCCAAGCCCTGCTGGTTTGGCTCAGCGGTTAGAGTGTTTAGCCCCTGACCAAGAGTCACAGGTTCGATTTCGGTCAAGGGCACATACCTTGGTTGTGATTCTATCCCTGGCCCTGGTTGGGCTCAGGCATGATGCAACCAATCAATGTGTCTCTCTCACATCGATGTCTGCCTGTCTGTCTGTTTCTCTCTCTCTCTTTCCCCCTCGTTCCCTCCCACTCTATCTGAAAATCAATGTAAAAATATCCTCGGGAGAGGATTTAAAAAAAGAAAGCCTTTCCAACACCTACCGGCACCCCAAAACACTCATCAGTTCATTATACTTTAATAAAAATAGTAAAATAAAATAAAATGTTATATTCAGATTGCTGGAATGTAGGACATAGGGATTTCCAAGTATTCAAAGGTACAGGTTTGTGATAGCTAGAACAGGACATACAAGCATGTTCAGATGCCAAAAGTTCCTAAACCAATAGAATAAGAAGAGAAATGAGCCCAGTTTTGATCAAAAGATAGTCAAGTCCTTGAATGTTTTCTTGTTGAAGCCATTTGCTCCCAGCACAACCAGATCTTCACGGAGATTTCTGTATATCACAGAAAACATGAGAGGCACTGTGTATTACTGGCTAGGACTTTGACCTCCAAATATTGTTTAGCACCATCTAAAGCACCACCTAATTTGGGCAACCTGTGCTCTGCTGGTATGCTGTTCCTTCATCTCTTTACCCTGGACTCCAGACTGTCTCCTCCTTGGCTTTCTATGGCTCAGGACTCCTCTGAAATGGAAGGTGGTCCAAAGCCAAGCATCTTACCCGAAAATGAAAAATCTCCAAAAAAGGCAGTGCAAAACAAAAAGGAAAACAATCCAAATTAGAAGTCGGGGAAAGAAACAGAGAGAGATCAAAATCAAAGGAAAACTCCATGCTGAACATTAATTCCTCTATCGCTACTTCCTTCCTCGCCACCCAAGCCCAATTATGCAGCCTTGTCCCATAGCCTGTATCACACATCTTTCCCATTGGAGACAGATGGGGGATGGCTGAAGAGTTTCCTTCTGGAGGGGTTGTTCCTTCTAGAGGGTAAAATATATGGCCAACAAGAGCTATCAAAAAGTGCAGCAGGGCAGCAAGCCAGCAAGAAGCGAGAGTCAATCCCCTCAACTCTCCAGCTCTGCTTTTACGACCTTCTTGATTTTAAATAGGACCCAAAAGTATTGACCAAACTTATATAAATTTGCCTAAAACTAAAGCCAATTACATATCACCAAGCCCCAAGCTACTTTTGCCAAACTCATCTCCCTTTATATCAGCAGTTCTCAACCTGTGCGTTGCGACCCCTTTGGGGGTCGAATGACCCTTTCACAGGGGTTGCCTAAGACCATCGGAAAACACATATTTCCGATGGTCTTAGGAACTGAGACACTGCTCCTCTATCCGTCTCCAGGCGGGTCCGCCCACATTCAGATACGCCCACATACAACATGAGGAACTGTATTAAAGGGTGGCTGCATTAGGAAGGTTGAGAACCACTGCTTTATATTCTTTCTAAGCTCCAATCACACAATGCTCTCAGTAAACCAAGTGCATTGCCTGATACACAGTAGAAGCTCAATAAAGATTTGCTGAATAGAACTTATATGCATGTATGTATAACCAATGGACATAGACAACAAAGCTGGGGATGGGGTGGGGGGATGGGGAGGAGGGTGTCAATGGGGGGAAAAAGGAGAAACATCTGTAACAAAAACAAATTAATAAAAATAATTTTTTTTAAAAAAAAGGACACTCTGTTCTGTTTCATTGAACTATCTGTACTTATACTGTTACCACAATGTCATAATTAATACAGGTTTACAAAAATCTTGATATCTGATAAAGTAAAACTTCACAATATGTTTTACTTCTTTAATTTTCTCTATATATTTTGCATTTATATAAAATATATATTCATCTTTTCAATTACCACCTAAAATTAAACAAATTAAGACACTAAAAAAAAAAAAAAAAAAGATTTTCTGAATAAACAAATGACTATGTACCTTCCCCCAGGGTAGATAGCATCATCCCAGATTCAATAATCTCCCATCCCCCATCCCCACTCTTAGAAATTTTGCTTCTTCCTCACGGTACATACATGGACATCCTTTCTATGACGTTATCTCCTTACCCCTTGAGTTAAAATTCTCTCTCTTCTTTGTGTTCTCATAGAAATTGTCTGTAATACTATTATAAAGTTTTCTCTATCCTTATTCACAATACATGCTTATACTATCTCATCTAATGAGGAAAATCAGCCCCCCATCACAATCAAAAGAAACTGATTTCATGTGTTGGAATCAACCCACAGGCAATATTTTATATGCTTCATTCTCTAACTGTCATAATTCCCTTTGTTCTTTGGAACAAATATGGTGGCTCCACTGTTTTGTTTTGTAAGCAAACCTGAACACCTTCTCACAGGTATATTTTGCATCTTTACTACAATTCTCCTTGTTTTCAAAATGTAAATTTGAATCTCTTCATATGTATGTTTGACCTCCATTACACTTGCTCTACCCTTTTTTCAAAATATATTCTTGAATCTCTTTTCAAATGTGTATGTTAAATTTATTTATTTGTGACTGCAAGGGTCTCCACCTTTGGGTCCAAAAACAATGCCCAGAAAGAGCAAGGGAATCTTGAGTTATATTCATGTATAAGAAGAGAACTGGCCCTGGCCAGTTTGGCTCAGCGGTTAGAGCATCGGCCTGCAGACCAGGGTTCAGTTGCCGCTAAGGGCACATACCTCGGTTGCAGTTTATCCCCAGCCCTGGTTGGGGTCGTGTGGGTGGCAACCACTCGATATGTCTCTCTCACATCGATGTTTCTCTCTCTCTTCCTAATTAAAAAAAAGAAGAGAGCTGAAGTATAATAGTCCTTGGCTTCTGGATGGGGGTCAATCCTCCTCATTTCTCTTTGTGTGCCAGATTTTTAAGTAAATTTTGAGTCTGTGGGCTTATTTTCACAACAATCTGGTGTAGCTGACAGGATCTGGAGCAAACAGACCCCAATGATAGTGGAGTGGGCCACAGAATGAGAACTCAGTGAGCATATGATAAAACGTCTTGTTGTCCTGGTTTTTTGGTCTCTTCCTTCCCCCCCTCCACTGCCAAGAGAGTCCAGCCAGAGCTCCATCCCTGAGCTGTTTTTAGCTCAGAATGGCTTTTGTCTTTGCTGGTAGGCTTTATAGACCAAGCCCATCTGTTTGTCTAGGCTCTGTCACCCCCTTTCATATCTTAAAAAAAAGTTAAAGAGCTCTGGCCGGTTTGCTCAGTGGTTAGAGCTTTGGCCCTCAGACCAAAGAGTCATGGGTTCGATTCTGGTCAAGGGAATGTGCCTTGGTTGTGGGTTTGGTCCCTGGCCCTGGTCGGGGTCATGCGAGAGGTCATGTGTCTCTCTCTCGTCAGTGTTTCTCTCTCTCTCTCTCTCCCTCCCACCCTGTCTGAAGATAAATGGAAAAATATCCTCAGGTGAGTACTTAAGAAAAGTGAAACAAAAAAAGAAAGGAAGAAAGACAAGAAAAAAAGAGAAGTAAAAAACTTAGGATACATTTTTTTAAATACCTGTAAGTCTTGAGAAATTTATAATTATATTAATAGAGAAGCTCCAACAGCAAGAGAATATTTAAAGAAACAGCCAAGAGAGGAAATTGGCCTCGTGCACTTGGAGAATCTGCAGAGACAGAGATTTCAAAAACATGGAGCCAATTACATCTGTATATAACTGGCTCCATGAGGGCAGGGAGCCACTCTGTCTTGCTAATCATATTACCAGTACTTACCCCAGTGGGAACACATAGTAAGCCACTGAAAGGAGAGAAGGAGAGGAAAAAAGAGGGAAGGAGGGCAGGAAGGAATGAAGCACTATTTTGCCTTCATTCTATATTGCAAGCAGTATTTTCCTTTTGAGTGACAACCACAATATACCCTGAATCAAGAGGATGGTCTTAAATAACCATTACAGAGGTACATACGTATATTTTTCATAAGCCTTATATTTATATTGACATTAAGCAACGTCAGTACAGTTGCCCTTCCTTTTTATTTCATATTTCCCTCAGATAATCTTTACTTTTTTTTTAAGAAGATATGTTTACTGATTTGACAGAGAGAGAGAGAGAGAGAGAGAGAGAGAGAAACATCAATCGATTGCCTCCTGTATTCGCCCTAACCAGAGATAGAACCCCCAACCTAGGTATGTACCCTGACTGGGAATTGAACCTACAACCTTTTGGTATGTGGGATGACACTCCAACCAACTGAGCACCGGCCAGGGCAATCTTTACTTCTTTGAACATTTCAACACGCTTGGCTATATTTATTGATTGTATTTCTAGAGCTGCTTCAATATATTACAGGGCCTTTCATACATTCTCTTAAAAGGTCTTCCCTTCTCACGGTAAATTAACAAGAAAAGTCTAAAGAGTGTTCACAAATTCTGTCAATATATATAGACTCCTTTTTGGTAGTTCTTAGATTTAACAGAAAAACTTAGTTTTCAATGCCTCTTGGGGAATGGTTATGGCGTGGGAACATATATATGTATATATATATATGTATATATATATATACATATATATATAGAGAGAGAGAGAGAGAATACAATTTAAAGTGTTTATTGAAAAAATTATTTGAGACAAAAATTATAGCAATCGTCTGGAATATAATTAATATTGCTAAATTATTATCTTGAGAGCAAAATAATGTTGTTTTGATGGGAAAAAAAAATGCTTCCTCTTTGCCTGAAATTTTACCTTTAGTAAATGCCAGTGATAAATATCTTTACATGTGTAGTCTTCATACAATGTAAAATTAAAATTTTAAACCATTTAAACAGAAAGAGGTGTGGAACTCAGTGAGGCAATTTATTGGAAACAATCTAAAACTGGAATGCCAGTTTTTCAAAACTCAACCATCTGAAATAAATTTGTTTTCAGTGCCATCTTGAATCAGCACAGGAAGATTTTGAGTAACAACATGGACCAAGACTTATCCTGAAGCACATAAATTATTTTTGACATATATGTTCATAACAACAGGCTTCAGAAGAAAAGGGAACAGTGAAAGTTCTAAGAAACTGGGCGGGAATACTTCCTAACGTTCAGTGGTTTAGATGAGTTGCTAAATTCTAAAACTATATGTAGTTTTCGTGAAAAAATAATTTTATTCACCATGCAGACAAAAAGTCCCTTTGAACTTGCTCTATTTGGGGGTAATTTTGTGACTCAAAGAAGTCTTCAGATTTCCCCAGGGATGCTTTAATCATTTCTCCCTTTTGCTCTTCAAAGACCTCAAAAAATCCAGTTTTGTGTCATATGTATACCAGAGACATTCAGAACATATATTTCTTGCTAAATAATTAGCAGGCCTTTGTGAGTAAATGATAGCTTTCCCATATTTAAGGGACTTATCCTTATTGAGGATAAGTCCCTTAAAACTCAATATTTCACAAGTCCTTAATATTCATTAAGGGATCAACGTCCAAACCAAAGTATTGTGGTTCTGAGAGACTTTCTACATTTCACAGTTCAGCCAAAGGGCACCTTTTGGAGCAATATTTGAGAACTAAGGAAACTGGATGGAAAATATATATACATATATATTTAAAAATAAATGAAGTCCAAATCTTCACAACTAAGCCAAGCCAGAAATATCTGGATTTAGACACAGTTACTACAATCCAACAGGTCATTTGTGGGGGGAGGGGGGGTCGTAAAAGCAATTTCTGTGTGCTCTTGAAGCCGAATTAACTACAACGTCCTATACAAGTCATCCCTGGATGGGGCCACAGTCTTTTTCTTCTGTACTTGCCATTATTTGTTCTGATACTTCTTTCTCTCATTCTCCATATTTCAGAGAAATTAGCAAATCTATCGATTATCAAAACGTTCGATTATTTTAATAATTTAAATATATCTTAGGAAGCATAAACTCATATGAAATGACATTCAGCTATCTCGAACTTCATTCCCGGCATTTGCTGCCGCTTAGGACATCTCCAGTCTGCAAGGCCGGCCCTCTGCCTGCGGCCGCCGCAGGATGCTAGTTCCTAGGTGGGGCTGGCTCTTCCTCCCGGGGTGACACTGTTCTTCTCCGGGGGGGGCTGGGAGTCCTTCCTGACCGCTACTCTGGTCTCACACAAGCCCCAGGGCTCACCTCCCTCACCCGCTTCCTCAAGGGCACGGTCCCTGCCGGCCTCCGCTCCCTTTCCTCCTGAGCTGTGAGGGTGTCTGAAGGCCTGGGGCCGCCCGCCCGCCCCGTCTCTGCAGGACGGGGTCACTGCTGGGAGCAGGGTCCCTCCGGCGCCGCGCTCTCCGGCCGCTAGGACCCCCCCCTCGGAACGGGCCCCTGAGCTGCCTCGGTCTGTGCGAAACTGTCTCACGGACGCCACCAGGGCCTTTCCGGGCGCCGGCGCTCGCCTCCCCGTGCCCACTTCAAGCCCGGGCTGTTCTCGTGTTGTTTCGGGGCGGCGCGGCGGCCGCCATTTCCGACGGTGCGGAGCGGGACGCCGCTCCCAGGCGCCGCCGCCCACTGCCCGCCCCCGGCGCGCCCTCGCTCCTACCTCCGGAAGCGAAGTGCCGTGTGAGGCAGTGGCACTGCCGGTCGCCATTCGCTCTTTGCCCTCACATCGGCAAGGTGTCCCTGCAGCAGCTCCGGATGGCGTCCTCCATGGGCAGCGTGGCCGACGGCGCGGGACTGGCGGAGTCGGCGCAGCGGGAGTACCAGGCCGGAGACTTCGAGGCGGCCGAGAGGCACTGCATGCAGCTCTGGAGACAGGAGCCCGACAATACCGGTGTGCTTTTATTACTTTCTTCCATACACTTCCAATGTCGTAGGCTAGACCGATCGGCCCACTTTAGCACGCTGGCGATTAAACAGAACCCGCGGCTGGCCGAAGCCTATTCGAATTTGGGCAATGTGTACAAGGAGAGGGGGCAGTTGCAGGAAGCCAGTGAGCATTACCGGCATGCACTGCGCCTCAAGCCCGATTTCATCGATGGCTACATTAACCTGGCGGCGGCGCTGGTGGCCGCCGGGGACATGGAAGGGGCGGTCCAAGCGTACGTGTCTGCGCTTCAGTACAACCCGGATCTGTACTGCGTTCGCAGTGACCTGGGAAACCTGCTTAAAGCCCTGGGGCGCTTGGAAGAAGCCAAGGCATGTTATCTGAAAGCAATTGAGACGCAACCGAACTTTGCAGTAGCTTGGAGTAATCTTGGCTGTGTTTTCAATGCGCAAGGGGAAATTTGGCTGGCAATCCATCACTTTGAAAAGGCGGTCACCCTCGACCCCAATTTTCTGGATGCTTACATCAATTTAGGCAACGTCTTGAAAGAGGCACGGATTTTTGACAGAGCTGTGGCAGCTTACCTTCGTGCTCTAAGCCTGAGCCCAAATCACGCCGCGGTACACGGCAACCTGGCTTGTGTATACTATGAGCAAGGCCTCATAGATCTGGCGATAGACACCTACAGGCGAGCTATTGAACTGCAACCACATTTCCCTGACGCTTACTGCAACCTAGCCAATGCACTGAAAGAGAAGGGCTGTGTTGCTGAAGCAGAAGATTGTTATAATACGGCGCTCCGGCTGTGTCCCACCCATGCAGACTCGCTGAATAACTTAGCCAATATCAAACGAGAACAGGGAAGCATTGAAGAGGCAGTTTGCTTGTATCGCAAAGCATTGGATGTCTTCCCTGAGTTTTCTGCTGCCCATTCAAATTTAGCGAGCGTACTACAGCAGCAGGGAAAACTGCAAGAAGCTCTGATGCATTATAAGGAGGCTATTAGAATCAGTCCTACCTTTGCTGATGCCTACTCTAACATGGGAAACACGCTAAAGGAGATGCAAGATGTCCAGGGAGCCTTGCACTGTTACACACGTGCCATTCAGATTAACCCTGCGTTTGCAGATGCCCACAGCAATTTGGCTTCCATTCACAAGGATTCGGGAAATGTTGCTGAAGCAATAGCTTCTTATCGCACTGCTCTGAAACTTAAACCTGATTTTCCTGATGCTTATTGCAACTTGGCTCATTGCCTGCAGATTGTCTGTGATTGGACTGACTATGATGAGCGAATGCAGAAGTTGGTCAGCATTGTGGCTGACCAGTTAAAGAAAAATAGGTTGCCTTCTGTGCATCCGCATCATAGTATGCTGTATCCTCTTTCTCATGGCTTTAGGAAGGCCATTGCTGAGAGGCATGGGAATCTCTGCTTGGATAAGATCAATGTTCTTCAAAAACCACCATATGAACACCCGAAGGATTTGAAGCTCAGTGATGGTCGACTGCGTGTAGGATATGTGAGTTCTGACTTTGGGAATCATCCTACTTCTCACCTTATGCAGTCTATTCCTGGCATGCACAATTCTGATAAATTTGAGGTGTTCTGTTATGCCCTGAGCCCACATGATGGCACAAACTTCCGAGTGAAGGTGATGGCAGAAGCCAATCATTTCATTGATCTTTCCCAGATTCCATGCAATGGGAAAGCAGCTGATCGCATCCATCAGGATGGTATACACATCCTTATAAATATGAATGGTTATACAAAGGGTGCGCGAAATGAACTCTTCGCTCTCAGGCCAGCTCCTATTCAGGCAATGTGGCTGGGATACCCTGGAACTAGTGGGGCGCTCTTCATGGATTACATCATCACCGATCGGGAAACTTCACCAGCTGAAGTTGCTGAGCAGTATTCTGAGAAACTGGCTTATATGCCCCATACTTTCTTTATTGGTGATCATGCTAATATGTTTCCTCATCTGAAGACAAAGGCAGTCATCAATTTTAAGTCCAGTGGGCACATTTATGACAATCGGACTGTTCTGAATGGCATCAACCTCAAAGCATTTCTCGATAGTTTACCAGATGTGAAAATTGTCAAGATGAAATGTCCTGATGGAGGAGACAATGCAGACAGCAGTAATACGGCTCTTAATATGCCAGTTATTCCAATGAATACTATTGCAGAAGCAGTTATTGAAATGATTAACAGAGGACAAATTCAGATAACAATTAATGGATTCAGTATCAGCAACGGACTGGCAACTACCCAGATCAACAATAAGGCTGCCACTGGAGAAGCGGTTCCCCGTACCATTATTGTAACCACACGTTCTCAGTACGGCTTACCAGAAGATGCCATTGTGTATTGCAACTTTAATCAGTTATATAAAATTGACCCTTCTACTTTGCAGATGTGGGCAAATATTCTGAAGCGTGTTCCCAATAGTGTGCTGTGGCTGTTGCGTTTTCCAGCAGTAGGAGAACCTAATATTCAGCAGTATGCACACAACATGGGCCTTCCTCAGAACTGTATAATTTTTTCACCTGTTGCTCCTAAAGAAGAACATGTCAGAAGAGGCCAGCTGGCTGATGTCTGCCTGGACACTCCACTCTGTAATGGGCACACCACAGGAATGGATGTCCTGTGGGCTGGAACACCCATGGTGACTATGCCAGGAGAGACTCTTGCTTCTCGAGTTGCAGCTTCCCAGCTCACTTGTTTAGGTTGTCCTGAGCTTATTGCTAAAAATAGACAAGAATATGAAGACATAGCTGTGAAACTGGGAACTGATCTAGAATACCTGAAGAAAATTCGTGGCAAAATCTGGAAGCAGAGAATATCTAGCCCTCTGTTCAACGTCAAACAATACACAATGGAACTGGAGCAGCTCTATCTACAGATGTGGGAGCATTATGCAGCTGGCAACAAACCCGATCACATGATTAAGCCTGTTGAAGTCACTGAGTCAGCCTAAATAAAGACTGTATGCACAGGAGAATTACTCCTCTACCTGAGCCTCAACGTTCAGGAAAAAGAGAACTAGATAATGTACTTCTTACTTATCTGTATAGTATCATGTTGCAGATCGGTGAAAAATAATGATAATAGAATAGCACAGCCAGAGTTGCTTTGTGATAGGAAGAGACACAGGAGATGAGAAACTGCTGTTCTACAAGGAATCACCATAGAATTTTGCAGGTGGTGCATAAATCTGGAAGGTCTGCTCTCCCTCGGTCTTCCATGGGATGGTTAGTGTGGAGGGGAGGGAGATCTAGATTGTCCAGCCGTTTTGTGATTCCATTGCTTGATTGATTCTTCTTAATTATTTTTTCTTTATATTTTGGGTATTGGAGTTTTTTAAAATGTTTGGTTTCAGGTGATTTTATTCATGTGAAGTATATATGATTCTCTTGAGGTAAGGCTTTAAGCTAAAATGTTGCTCTTTGTTTTAGTTTCTGAACTCTGCAGATTAATGGGAACTTTGCTGGTGTAGTCTTTTTATAGGTTTTATAAACTGTTTAAGCCTATATCAGTCGTTTGCATGTCCAACCTAATGATTGGAGCTATCAGTGCTTTTTGAATTTAGATGATGATTCAGAATTTTTTTCTGGTCCATTTCCTTCCCTTTCCCTTACTTTAAAATTTCTCCTATAACTCAGCTAACAAAACCAAGTCTGATTCAAAACATTCCAAAGTATTTCTCTAAAACACATCATTTAGTGCCAAAGGACAACTCTCAGGAATGATTATTAATTATGAAGGGCAGAGTTGTACCATCATTGATCATAACACTGTTTTTTGGTTTTGGGGGGATTTTTTTTTTTTTTTTGGCCTAGTTTTGTCTATTTCACCAGTGTTTTATCTTCAACTGCCCCTCTATGCTGCTTCCCAAAGTGATAGTCTGTGATAAGGTTTTTACCTTTCTAAGGTGTGTTTTTTTTTTTTTAATTAAGTCCTGTTTCTAAGGTGTTTTTTTTTTTTTTTTGAGTCCTGTTCTTCCTATTTCTGTCAGCAGAAATGAAATCCCAAGTAAATATAAGTATTCAAATATTTGATCACTAAGTTAAAGTTATTGTGAATACATTAAATAACTTTCATCAAAAACATGTTGCCCTGGCCAGTTCGGCTCAGCAGTTAGAGCATCAGCCCACGGACCAGAGAGGCCTGGGTTCGGTTCCCGCTAAGGGCACGTACCTCGGTTGCAGTTTGTCCCCGGCCCGGGTTGGGGTCATGTGGGTGGCAACCACTCGATGTGTCTCTCTCACATCGATGTTTCTCTCTCTCTCTTCCTCCCTCTCTCCCTCCTGCTCTATCTGAAGATAAATGCAAAAATGTCCTCGGGTGAGGATAAAAAAAAAAAAAAATAGGTAAAAAGTTCTGAAGGACCAGAACCAGCTATGTATATGAATAATTATTTTTCAGACCTTCTAGAGTATTAAATAACTGTCTTCTGACTGGGTCTTGAAGTCTGTGTGGATTCAGCCTTAGTAGTAACAAACTGTACTGCTATTTGATCTGGAATATAAATTAGACTTTAGGCCATCTGGAACTTGAGTTCTTGGTGTTAAAAACTATAGAAATAAAATTATTGAATTTCAATGATGGAGGACTTGAGACTTAAACAAACCAACATATGAATATATGTCTTGCTATACTGTACTTATGCTATACAGTAACAGATAATTTTTTGTCTGCTAGTAGTGTTCTAGATTGTATTGTCTTTCCAAAGCACTAAGGCAGTATACCTATTCTGTAGTTGCAGCTGATGCCTGAATGTATTCTAGCTGACAAGTTGATTAATGAGAACCTGAATTTCTGAAAGTCTTAGTGTACCAAAATCTGAGCAATGAGTCTCAAATATAATTTTTAGCCAGAATTACATGTTAACAAACTGTGTATCTTTTAACAATGTAAGTCAAGGAACATCAGTTTAGGGACTTATTTATTTTTTACCTGATTGAAATATTAAAGGTTGCCAGAATGGTTGCAAATAAACTGATGTTTGAAATTCACCAAACTACTTAATGTGGATTAGGATGATATACTTCTAGTGCCCTCAAGGCTGTGACTTTACAGCCATTTTACATAGCACATCATTCCTCCTATAGGGATTAACTTTTTCCTGGCATGAAAAGTAGCCGCTCTGGTTAAAGCTTTGCTTATTGTAACAGGCTTTGGTTTCTGGGTTACATGTCTATGGAAGACTTAATTATGAATAGAGATATAGATATTACTGGAATCTAATTGTTTTTTCTATTATGCTCTTCTTTATCAAAAAAATAAAACATTTAAATTGTGCTACAGAAATCAGATGTTGTCTTGTGGTCTTTAAATAATAAATGAATGATTTGCCCTTTAAAAAAAAACAACCAGCCCTGGCCGGTTTGGCTCACCTGTTAGAGCATCAGCCCGTGGACCAAAGGATCCCAGGTTCAATTCCAGCCAAGGGCACATACCTCTGTTGCGGTTCATCCCCTGCCCTGGTTGGGGTCGTGTGGGTGGCAACCAATTGATGTGTCTCATATTGATGTTTCTCTCTCTCTCTCTCTCTCTCTCTCTCTCTCTCTCTCCCCCACTCTGTCTGAAGATAAATGTAAACATATCCTCGGGTGAGGATTTAAAGAAAAAAATCCACCAAAAAACAACGGGCTGTTCACACACTGTCCAAAATATCCTTCCTCCCCTTCTTTTTCTGGCCAACTTTCTGTCATCTCCTAAGGAGGTCTACTTAGTAATCACTTTTTCTCTGAAGCCTTCCCGTCCTCCATCTCTGCTCTTCCACGACACTTTACGTGTGCCTCTACTAACACTTAGCACATGTCACTAAAACTGATTACCTAGACTGTAGTCCTTAAAGGAAACACTATTGACCTTGAAGTCCCTAGTTCTTATACATTATATTTCATTCACCCATTTATACACTCATATAATTCATATAATTATTTTTCAAAAGTCTACCATATGCCAGCAGTCTTGGGCTCCAAAGATCAGCAGTGGATGACACAAACAAGATCCCTGTTCTCTGGAAACTTTTATTTTAATAGGATTAAGCCTGACAATGAGCAAGTGGACAAATAAGATAATTTCAGTTGTTAATTGCTATAAAATATATATATATATAAACAGGGGCTTCCAGTCAAGATGGCTGCTAGGTAAATGCAGTATTCATATCCTCCTACAACCACATCAGAATTAAAACTAAACTATAGAACAACCATCATTCAGAACCACCTAAAATCTAGCTGAACAGAAGTCCTATAACTAAGGATATAAAGAAGAAGCCACATTGAGACTGGTAGGAGGAGCAGAGACTTGGAATGGGCTGGTCCTACTGCCACATGTGTCAGATAAAAACAGGGATGGATATCTTGGCCGCAGAGGTCACCTCTGAGGAGTGAGGGGTCCCAGCCCCACACCAGGCCCCCCAGCCCAGGGTTACAGTGCCAGGAAGAGAAGTCCCCATAAAGTCTGGCTATAAAAACCAGAGTGGATTGTGGCTGAGTGAGATGGAAGGCCTCTGGAGTCCCAGTTGTTCCTCTTAAAGGGCCCACACATTGACTTACAGGGATTCATTTGCTCTGAGTTCCAGCATTGGGGCAGCAGCTTGAATGGCACCAGGGACATACAAGGAGAAACTGAATTGTCTGGCATCAGGGCGAGAGCTGGAAGGGCAGCTTTCTCCCAGACAGAAATGTTGGCAGAGGCCATTGTTCCTTTTCCAAGGCTTCCCCAAACAGAGCATGGCAGGTGGCACCATATCATAGTCTCCATCAACTTGGCTAACACTGTTCACCCCACCCTGGTGATTCCCTGAGCCCCCCACCCCCACCCAACCCAGCTTTTTGGCCCATTCAAACTGTTTCCAATGATGTCTCCATACGAATGGCTCATCTTCACTCATGCTTCAGATTTTCATAAAATCTCTCAAACAAGTAGCATCTGGCTTCAGCATGCCCTGTACCTCTCACTGTGTGGCCCCAGGTCCAGCATTAGCACAAGAAATTGAAAACCTATTTGAAAAAATAATGACAGAAAAAATTCCTTAATTTGGTGAAGGAAATAGATATACAAGGCCAGGAAGTATAGCCAGTCCCAAACAAGATGAACCCGAAGAGGCCCACAAGAAGACACATTATAATTAATATGCAAAATGTTAAAGACAAAGAGAGAATCTTAAAAGCAGAAAGAGAAAAGCAGTTAGTTATCTACATGGGAGCTCCCATAAGACTGTCAGCTGATTTCTCAACAGAAATTGCACAGGCCAGAAAGGATTGGCAAGAAATATTCAAAGTGATGAAAAGCAAGGACCTACAACCAAGATTACTCAGCAAAGCTATCATTTAGAATCAAAGAACATATAAAGAGCTTCCCAGACAAGGAAAAGCTAAAGGAGTTCATCACCACCAAATCAGTATTACATGGAATGTTAAAGGGTCTTCTTTAAGAAGAAGGGGAAAAAAGATAAAAAATATGAACAATAAAATGGCAGTAAATACATATCCATCAACAATTGAATCTAAAAATAAGTAAATAAATGAACAAGCAGAACAGAAAAGAGTCATAGATACAGAGGACATTTTGAGGGTTGCTAGATTTGGGAGAAGGGTGGTTTGGGTGATGGGGGAAAAAGATGAATGGATTTAGAAGTACAAATTGTTAGTTACAGAATAGGCATGGAGATGTAAAGTACACCATAGGGAATATAGTCAATAATATTGTAAGAACTATGTATGGTGTCAGATGGATACGAGATCAGGATATCACTTAGTAAGTTATATAATGTCTAATCACTAGGGTGTACACCTGAAGCTAATATATTATTGTATGTCAACTGTAATTGAAAAATAAAATAGGATTTAAAAATAAATAAAAAACAGTCATGAGGATATAAAGTACAGCATAGGAAATATAGTCAATAATATTGTAATAACTATGAATGGTGTCAAATGGGTACTAGACTTATCAAGGTGATCATTCTGTAACCTATATAAATGTCTAATCACTCTGTTCTACACCTGAAACTAATATAACATTGTATGTCAACTATAATTGAAAATTTTTTAATTAAGTAAATAAATAAATGGCAGTACATCTAAAAAATTAAAATTAAAAATTAAATATGTAAAAGATGCCAGTAATAGTTTGAAGGAAAGGATGCTATAGATAGGGTGATGAGACAAGGCCTCTTTGGGTGGTGGGTGATATTTAAACTACAATTTGAATGGCATGAATAAAACAGCATTAAGAACATCGGATCAGGGAAATGCAAATTAAAACCACAACGAGAAATCACCTCACACTTGTTAGAATAGCTGTTATCAAAATGACAAGAGACATGTGCTGGTGAGGATGTGAAACAAAAGGGAACCCTGTGTACTGTTAGTGGGAATGTAAATTAGTGCAGCCACTGTGGAAAACAGTGTGGAAGTTCCTCAAAAAATTAAAAATAGAACTAACTTATGATCCAGCAATTCCACTTCTGGATATATATTTGAAGGAAATGAAAATAAAATCACTATCACAAAGAGATATCTATCTATACTTCTATGTTCATTGCAGCATTATTCATAATAGCAAACACATGGAAGCAACATAAGTACCCATCAACAAATGAATGGATAAAGAAAATGTATATATAATTGAGTGGGATATTATTCAGCCATAAAAAAAGAAGGAAATTCTGCTTTTTGCAACAATGTGCATGGACCTTGAAGTCATTATGCTAAGTAAAATAAGTCAGAAAGAGAAAGACAATGCTATATGTTCTCACTCATTTGAGGAATCTAAAAACAAATAAGGCTAAAATAAAAAACAGTAAAATGGTAGTTGCCAGGGCCCAAAAGTTGGGGGAGATGGGAGATGTTTGTTAAAGGGTATACACTTTCAACTCTAAGATGAATAATTGCTGAAGATGTGATGTATAGTATGGTGACTATAAATAATACTGTGTTATATTCTTGAAAGTGGTTATGAGAGATCTTAAATGTTATCACCACACACAAAAAGTGGCAGTTACATGAGAGGACAAACATTTAACTAACCTTATTATGGTCATCATTTTGCAATATACAGGGTTGGCAAAGTATGTTTACACAAAACATGGAGTTTATTCTTTTATTATTATTTATTAGTATTACAACTATAAACCTCCTTTTGCCTACCCCTGTATATGTGCATCAAATCATCACATTGTACACCCTTAAACTTACATATGTTATATGTTATATAAGTTAATACCTCAATAAAGCTGAGAAAAAAGGATTCTGAAATATAATATCGTATGTCAACTGTAATTGAAAAATAAAATAGGAAAAAAAAAGAAAAAGAAGGTGTGGACATGGAGTTTACAGACCATACAGCAGGAGCAAGTTTGGCACGCCCAGGGAACAGAAAGGGGCCTAAGTGGGTGGATCAAAGCAAGTAAGAGAAAAGGAGAGGTCCGCAGAAGACAGATCAGATAAGGCCTTGAGAGCCATGGGAAGGAGTTTGGACTTCATCTAGCGCAACTGTAAGCCAGTGGAGGGCTTTAAAAATAATGATACAATGGAGCTTACATTTAAAAATACAGTTGTTCCTGCCCTGGCCGGTTTGGCTCACCAGTTAGAGCATTGGCCTGTGGACCAGAGAGTCCCGGGTTCGGTTCCCGCTAAGGGCACATACCTCAGTTGCAATTTGTCCCCGGCCCCAGTTGGAGTCATGTGGGTGGCAGCCAGTTGATGTGTCCCTCTCACATGGATGTTTCTCTCTCTCTCTTCTTCATTCTCTCCCTCCTGCTCTATCTGAAGATAAATGCAAAAATGTCTTTGGGTGAGGATTAAAAAAAATACAGTTGTTCCATATTTGTTAAATAAATTAATAAAGACGTACTCTTTATTGAGTTTCTCTAAATAAATATGTAACTCATGATCCCTTTGCAAATTAAATATTTCCACTGGCCATCTATCATCCCCTTTAACCTTCTCTTGATGGAATCTAAATGTTTTTCTTTGAGACTAAAATAGAATTAAGGAAATTTTTTAAAATATATGTTTCACTTTCATTTTCATTTCATCAAGTTCTTTGCATTAATTTTTAAGTCTTGAATTACAGTTTCAGTACTGGAAGAAGGAGGAAGAGAAAGGTGACGCACTACTAATTTGCTGGCATTCCTCTCCCCGACCTTGATATTCGAGAATGGTCTATTCGCACACTGTTCCCTCTGCCCAGAATGTCCTTTCTCCCCTTCTTCTTTTGACCAACTCTTGGTCATCTCCCAAAGAGACCTACTGAGTAATCTACTTCTCAAGGCAAAATACATCTAGTTGGTGAATGACAGCCATTGGTCCATATTTATTGACTAAACAGAATTAATATTTCAAAACATACAAGAAGGATTTGGGATATTTCTGCCCCTCTTCCCCATTTCTCATACTCCCTGCCCAACACCAGCAAGACAGCAGTCTTAGCTGCCTACAAACTTTCCTCTGGGTGGGTTCTACCAAAGTTTAAATTGGGGGGAAGGCGGTGAGCAAGCAAATTGGGCAGAAATCCCACTGTTGTCCTATATCCAAGTCACAGCCTCCAATTCATATTTTATGAGTAAGAAAACTGGTTATTTTGAGCTAATTTGCCTGACTCTCATGTCTACTTCAAAACTTGCTCTGAATTGAGAGCAACGAAAAGAGGTTTCTGAAATACCAGCAAGATACAGTGTGATGTGGCTGGACAACACTAAATTGGAAGTTGGAAGATCTGCTAGACATGGAATCTAGTTGCAACTCTACTACTATCTGGAAATTTTAGGTCAGTCACCCAAAACCAATAACTCTTACTTTATGTCAAGCACCATTAAAAACTACATAGATTATGTCATTAATCTTAAAAACAATTCTGAGATAGACACAGTTATCAACCAACCCATTATACAAATGGAAACTTGGTCAGAAAGTGTAAGTCTGATAGCTGCAATATGAGCCCAGGCAGCCTGACTCAGCCTCAGCAAGTTTCCATTTTACTCATCTATAAAATGTGAGGGTTGAACCAGATAATCTCTAAGATGTCTTTCAACCCTTAATTTCTCTGACATTCCCATTGCCTTATCTGCCTTCCCCATTTCTCTGTCATTCCCTTGTGGAAGATGGGAGCATCTCTTTCATGCTGAACTTTATTTCTGCAAGTAGTTAGTGGAAGGTATACTATTTAGTTTGACAATTTTAACTGAATGCTTACCCACACCTCTTAAAATGAAAGTAATGCTAATTTTATCAGGTCAACAGTCTGACCTACATATTTTCCCCAATATTTATCATTTTAGCTCTGTCTTTTGCCAGAAGCTGATGACTCTAAAAACCAGATCCTATATTTTGGCAATAGATCTCTCCCCAACTATTCTCTCTTTGAAACACATTGCACCTTACTTCTTACTATCTTGTTTCCATGTGAATACATACTGACTCTACCCTACTGTGATTATTTGGAACCATAATCACACACTCCTTGCCAATTGCGCTTGTTTAAAACTACTCATCCTGTTCCCCACTAAACTCTTTGTTGTACGGGGAGTAGGCTGATGAGTCTGCAATGGGTCATCATGGCCCTCACCTCAGAGCTGCCATCACATTGCTCATTCTACTGGAAACTGTAACAGAATCCTCCCATAATCTAGTATCCATTGATTCTTCCTTTTATCTATGAGTCATAGAGTGCATCTTATTTTTTGAAAGCAGAAATTCACACAACATGGGATGAAGCAGATAACTTATGGCTAGTTCTAATTGTTTTTTCTTTTATTTCTGTTCTTCTATATTTTCTCACTTGTGACATTAATTTTTAATACAAGCTAATAACTCAGGATCTTCTTGACCTCCTACTGACTAAACCCTATGCTGTACTATCTTGAGTGTACATAATGGTTAATAAACATAGCTAACATATGCTTACCAAAAGACATGTACTAGACCACTTAAGACAGCACTATTTGCAAGTGCCTAAACTGGAAACTAACCAAATGCCTGTCAACAGTAGAATGGATAAATACATTGCAGTATACTTCTACAATATAATACAATAATAATGAATGAGCTTGACTGCACACAACAATATGGGTGAATCTGACATTTGAGTGAAAGAAGCCCAACACAAAAGAATAAAATTATATGCTTCCACTTATATAGAGAACAAAAGCACGTGAAAGCAAATCAATGCTGTTAGAAGTCAGATGGTGGTTATCTCTGGGGTTAAAGGGATGGTGCCTGAAAGGGGGCTAAAGGAGTCTCTGGGTACTGGCCATATTCTGCTCTTGATCTGATTGCTGATCATATGGGAGTGTTCAGTTGGTAAGAACTCAATGGGTTCTACACTTAGGATATGTGTACTTTCTGTATATATTTTAGAGTTTAATTTGGAAAATTTAATAAACTAAAAAAAGAAAATAATTTATAAAATTGAAAAAACAAATTGATATCTTTTATTAAGATAGCTTTTTGCCAGTGAATGTTTTATGTCATTTTTATGTGCTAACTCATTTTATCTACGGTAATGGAGCCAAATCCAGGATTCGAATGCAGACAGTCTGGGTGCTGGTTTAAATCTTGACTCTACTAATTTCTAGGTGTATTATGGGGTTGTTGTTGTTATTTGTGGGTTTTTTGTTTTTTGCTGCTTTTTTCTTTTTTACTTCCTTAATCCTCAATTGTTTTTTGTTGCTGTTGTTCTTTTTTCATTTATAAAATACAGGCAATAATAGTGGCTACTCCATAGATTTGTGTTAAGTATTAAATTAGAAAATCCTTGTAATGTACTTAACGGAATGCCTAACATAGAGTAAGTGCTCAATAACTCTTTACTAAATTATAGTTTCTGGTTTATCTTGCCTAGAAATACTCATCTCTTGTAAACTGATGTACTGTGAGATAATCCACAAGCCCTTTCACCTTCAGATATTAGAAACTATATAAGAGAGCAGCATGTCACTCTCTACACAGGAATAAGTGAATGGAAGGAAGGAAGGAAGGAAGGAAGGAAGGAAGGAAGGAAGGAAGGAAGGAAGGAAGGAAGGAAGGAAGGAAGGAAGGGAGGGAGGGAAGGAGGGAAGAAGGAAAAGAGAGAGGAAGGAAGGGAAGGAAGGAAGGAAGGAAGGAAGGAAGGAAGGAAGGAAGGAAGGAAGGAAGGAAGGAAGGAAGGAAGGAAGGAAGGAAATGAACTAGAGAAGAATGCCATTCTAGCATGTGAAGATGGTAACTAGATAATGGTGAGAATGTAAACAGACAGTTTGAAAACCATCACGATACGTCATCATCATCTGATTCTCGAAAATAAAATTGGAGGTAAAGGAGTAAGTGCAACTGTGCTTCTCTCTGAATCCCAAAGTTCATTCTAGTTTTGTATTGTGTGCGCATGACAGGCCGCATGTATGGCGGTAGGACCGCTGACTCAGAAACAGAGCACTTAGATTTAAGTCATGGCTACTTCTCCCTTCCTCAGTTTCCTCACCTGTATGATAAGGATAATATTAATAGTACCCACCTCATAGTTTGAAACTATTAATAGTTTCAAATAATTTAAAACTATTAATACATAAGTTGGAATAGCTGGCATACCTAAGCACTAATAACTGTTTGTAAAAGACAATTAATGAGTTAAATGTTCAAGTTTCACTCCGCATAAAACTCTACAGTCAACATTTTGTTTTATCCTTTCTCAATGATCTTCAAATTGCTTTCGCCTTGCTCCCTCCGGGCTCCCGACACACAGCCCCTGGTAACTCAAAGCCTTCCCTGAAAACAGACTCCACCCAGGCCTGCCACCTGCCCATCCCAGAGCCTCTCCTTAGAATCTTTATAAAATTCACTTATGCTATGTTTCATTCCACTCAATCTGGATGAAAATGTAACCCTCTCTAATAGATCGTTATGGGTGAACTTTTGTCAGATAACATTTCTCATTTTAACAGGGCTTTCTGAAATCTGCTTCATAATCCAGTGAATGACATAGATTATACAAATTTATAGTACTATTTCTTGCCAATGGAGAAATATTTTTTTAAATTATCTTTATTGTTGAGAGTATTACAGATGTCTCTCTTGTTCCCCCATTGACCCCCTCCTCCCTACTCTACTCCTCCACCCAGGCCTTTACCCCACTATTGTCTGTGTCCATTGGTTTTGCATATATGCATATAAGTTCTTTGGTTTATCTCTGCCGGCTCCACCCTCACCCCCCTTCCCTCTGAGATTCATCAGTCTGTTCCCTGCTTCCATGTCTCTGGACCTATTTTGTTCGTCAATTTATTTTGTTCATTAGATTCTACATATCAGTGAGATCATGTGATACTTGTCTTTCTGTGACTGGCTTATTTCACTTAGCATAAGTGGAGAGATATTGGTAATCAGACAAATCTTGTCCTTCTAGACCACAATAAATATATGATTATCTATTATGCCCTGATTATTTAGGAGCTATAAATTTCAAAATAAAAATAATTTTCTCTTTTCTACTCTTTCATATCCAAATAAACAGAGTGGAGAACTAAGAGAAGGAATATGTTCTGATTTTTCTGTTGAGTGTTAATTTCCCCAGGGAATGACCAGAAAGCTGCTATGTGCACTCCATTCTCTCCCATATTGAAAAATGCTTTACAGGGTACGGCAAAAGTAGGTTTACCGTTGTGAGTACACAAAACACAGTTTATTCTTGCATTATTACTTATTAACTGTTTTATTTTCTATATGAACAACTGTAAAAACCTACTTTTGCCCCACCCTGTATTTCCCAAGGCTCTGGAAGCTAGTCCCTTCCTTAACACTCATGTTCACATGCACATGAACACACACACATAAAACTTGAATGCCAACCTATTCTAGTTGACAGTATATTTCTTCAAATAAAAAATAATCATAATTCTGATGATGCAACATGCACAACCTGGACCTCAGTTGCAGCCCTAGAGTCAAAAACTATTTAGTTAAAAACAGACCAACCTGAGTTATAGAAGCTCAGGTTTTATTGACTACGCAATCCTTAGGTATCACAGAAGTAAATAAAATGGTGACCCAAGTTCAGTTCAGAGGACCAGCCGCCCATGCAGTACGCTGCTGCAACCTTCAGAATGGCTCACTTAATCTACACTTGTACATCAGTCCAAAATGACATTGAGAGTGTTATCAGTAGGCAGAGGGAATCTCCGACTTTAGGAAATGACTGAGCGGTGATTAAAACCAGCAGTCCAAGCCCCTGACCCTTCTCTTCCTCCACAGGTATGTGGCCTGCCAGACAATGATTATAACACTGACCCGTCACAGTTTGAAATCACTGTATGGGTCAAGGTGCTACAGACATTTCCTGGCACTAGGGTTACTCCCCAAAGAGCCAGCATCAATACATCAAGATAGAGCAAACACCAACTTGTCCTAGAGCACAGACACCAATCATGGGGCAGGGAAAGAATGTAAATTGTCATTGTAATACGATCACAAAAAATGACCAGGAAACACTCTGAACATTGGTTTAAAAGGTGTATCTGATGAAGCAAACCTGCACTAAGCAATGACTCAGAAAATACCAGATATAAACAGTTACCCATGCACAGAAAGCACCTTCCAAAGAAGCTGAATCAGGCCAAGACTAAAAGATGGTTCAGGATATCCGGTACAGAACTTCTTCTTCCTTTCATCTCTGGGCAGAAAGGACTATTGGAAATGCTTTTTAACCCCCTTCAATGTTTTGGAGTTCATATGTACAGCTAACACATGGGATTCTATAATCACTAGGCTGTTTCAAAAATCTGAATCCTTAAAGTTCTGGTATGGTCATCAACCCTAAGATGGCTTTACTGGACAAGAGCCATATGTGATCAAGGTCACATGGCCCAGTCCAGTCCCACTGAGTCAGCCCCCTAGGTCCCTTGTGGTAGACGTCCACAGCCAGCCTCAACCCCATGCATTCTCTCACTAACCTTCGTGCTTTCCACCCATTCATACTCTGGTCTAACCCCAACAGTCTCACTGTTTCATGAACTTCTGTGATGTGAAGAAAGTGGAGGGTAGAACTCTGGCTGTTGAGATAAAATAGGTTGAATTTTTGCACACCATGGTTTAAAGAAGTATTGCCCTTGACCTGATGAGGCCCCGGCCCTATACCCTGTGCTTCAGAGCACTCTCACTGGCCCCCTCCCACCATGCCCCTCCTAAGTCAAGAAGCTTATGTGATCAAACTTGCTCATGTAGAATCTGTGCCTCCCCTTATAGATCAGGCTCTGTAGACCAGGACCCTGGAAGCAACCTGCCCGGACATCTTTAAGCCTGTTTCCAAAGCCAGAATGAAACTCTTCACCAGATGTACCTCCTAAAAGCAGATGGCACTGGCCTTTGCTCCTCCCAGGCCAGAGTGGCTAAGGGGCTGCTGTATTTTGGGACTATGAACACAGCTTTGAAGTGTCCACACATGTGGTGAGGAGGCCCCTTTCAGCACAAGAAGGTGCTGGTGGTGGGGAGGATTAGGAGCAGGCAGGGGCCAGGGCAGCTCTCAAACTACCGAGATGCCACCATTTTAGCATAGAACTCTGAGACATATGAGAATTATAACTTGTCACCTGGCCTCCCAGGTCAATATCAGGGTACATTTGTCAACGGAGAAGAACAAAACAAATTTTATTTAACACATTACTGACTTGAGTTCATTTTTTAAAATATTTAGACATATGGTTTGTAGGCCTCAATTTGCACTCTTGTTTTGGAGACAATATTAGGGACCGTCCTGCTGAAATGTATGTTTACTTGAAGTTCGTTGTCTTTAGAAACTAACTTCTGCAAGGGGTCTACTCCTAAGAAGTCTCAAGTCAGAATTAAACTCTTTAAAATTTTCCTAGGACCAGCAACATTTCTCTACAAAATAACATGATGCTGAACAGGTATCATTCTCGTCAATTCCTTCCTAATATGTCTCGAGCAATCTCCAAAACTCAGTCCTAAACTTTCTCTGCTAGCCCTCCTCTCATGTCACGTTCTAAAAATCAATTCCTGTCCTTTGCAGTTAAAACCAAAATCAACTACCATTGTGCTGAGTGTCACCTAAACATAGATACGACAGAAAGAACATTAAAGGCCACATCCACCCTCTAGTCCTGCTTGCTCCAATTAAGAAGCATTATGTTATTAACCCTTAAAAAGTTGACAATTTATTATGAAATTCAAGGTAATGAGTAAGGAAGGAATATTGAATAAACTAAAAGGCTGGCTGGGTTTATACCGGAAAGGGCAGAGATATAGTAGAGGGAGAAATGTATGAATTAGAAAGGAAGCAGGGGGCATAGGAGAGAAACAGTCTGAGAGACAGAATTGGTGGGGGGCAGGTCTGGGCAGAGTTGGGAGTGAGAGAAGAGAGAGAGTCAGGAGCGGCTACCACGTGCGTGAGATGCGGAGAAAGACAGGCTGCAGTGGGTTAAAGATGGCCACAAATGTTGCCACTACTTCTTGACATCTTCACTGCTTATTGAAGAGTCTTGTTCAATTCCTTTGGATCTGTGACTTGCTTTGGCCAATGGAACATGACAGAAGTGACGCTGTGTAACTTCCAAGTCTGAGCCTGAAGACATCTGCAGCATCCCCTTACACACACTTGGAACGATCGCTCTTAGAACCCGGCTGCCATGCTGCGAGAAGCCCAAGCCTCACAGAGTAACCAAAGTGAGGGGAACTGAGACATTCTGAATGACAGTCTGCGGACAGCCAGCACCACTGCCAGCCATGTGAATGAGCCAATTGAATGTTCCAGCCCAGACGAACTTCCAAATGACTATAGCACCAGCTAACAGAACCACCACCCAGCTGATCTCACCAACCCAGTTATTGCTGTTAAGCCACTAAATTTGGAGGTGGTTTGCAATATGGCAATAGGTAACCAAAATATGGAGAAAGACAATTTTTAAGACCTTTAACTGGACATTCTGGATATATTCCCTCTGTGTTCTCAAGAGACTACACTAAAAAGAATTTGCTTTTCAGTTATTTCTAGATGTCAGCTTAGTGTTGAAATGCAGCAAGGACACATACATGCCTTAAACATATAACACCAACCAGAAGCTCTAAATAATTAGTACAAAAATCATGGGTTTCATACCCATGCCAACAGTACTGGATACTTATGCTAACAATTCAAAAAATTAAAAATGCAACAAGATAAAAGAGAAAAACAACTTGAAAAAATTCTCCAATGATCCTTAAAATTTGTAGTAAGTACAAATAGTCAAAACTCCATGGTTATCTCCATATTCCTCTCCAAAGAACACTACCCACCAACCGTCTCACTATAAAGGATGTAGAAACTAAACACCCTCAAGTGGTATACTGTCAGCAGCTAGACCCATGCTGATATCATGGTCTGTTAACAAAATCTGGGCTATTCAGCATAAGGGTCCCTATGTGTGTTGAACCTTGGTGTCTCAAAGGACCACATGTCAGTATATTTGAGAGGATTGAAGGGCCACATCATTCTGATTTAAGTGACCATCACACACTGGTGGGATTCCTATCCCTCCATCCAACAGTTTTAGGTGCTTGGAAATGACCACAGCTGCTAGGAGTCAGTGCTATTTTGTAACAGTGTGCAAATGCTGTTAAGTTCGGATCGGTGGAGTTATTTGCTCTGTGCAATTCAGATCTTTGGTTTATTTGCACCCTGGACTGCCACACCCACATGTTTAAAGATATTTAAGTTTAGTCATAGCAGAGCTATATAGGCATTTAGCTATGTCTGCTTTCAAGTAGGAATTATGAGCTCATGACTGATTCAATGCATTTGCCTCCCCATCAGAGAAACTACTTGGTGGTATCATTGAAAACACAATCTCTCTCCCTCATGAGCAGAAGCCTAGAGCTCCAGACTTCCGCTTCCTTGGCCAAACTCCGAGGCCCACACAAATCAGCTGGAGTCCTGGAAGATCCAGAAACTAGCCATGTGCTGATTTCTGCAAAAATGAACTGAATTCCTGCCTTACTCAGCTCCAGGAAAGCACCGGGAATAGTTGAATCATATGTCATCCAACCACAAGCACAAACTGTCTCTTCAGATGTTAGAAACACCTCAGTCCATAAAGTAGGAATTAGCTAGAAACTCAGACCCAGCGTCAGGACAAGGGGGACTAGTAATTTGATTCCCCTTCAAGTCAATATTATTTAAATATTTGTTCAACATTTTTTAGCAGGAATACAGAGATAGAAATTTCCATTCTCAAATCATGGACAACTCTTTTATTTATAGTTATTATCTGCATTATTCCAATGAGAACATTTGTTGAGAAACAGATGAAACCATTTATTATGTAAATAATCAAGTAAACCACGAAGTCTGGTTTGTTCCTGGAAAACTGGTTCTTAAGCCTCATATCCACTTTCTTCACATGCCACAGCTACTCATACCTCTTTTATACACAGTCCCTAAAGAAGTGGAAAAAAGAAACTGTTTCTCCTGATCCACCTCCAAGATGACTGTCCTCTCTGTCATTGTTTTTGCCTTCTGATTATGAATCATAAGAGCTCCAAAGAATCCTTTGGTCAAGGTAGTCCCCCTCAAAGGGTACAGCAAGGGATGAGTTGGATCTAAAGAAACCAGAATCTCCTAGACAGGAAGAGGGAAATGAAAGCCTGGAAACACTCCCAAGTGAATAATGTGTACACAATCATATTTTGCCCAGAATTTGAGCTGCTGACAACAGCCAGCTTCAGGTCACTATCAACTGGCTGGTCTTCGAGCTTGTGACCCTACCTGCAGTGACACTGCACAATTTTCACTTGTAGAGCCCCAAAATTCTAAACAGAGCAATTGCATAGGTAACTTTTTCTCTCAAAATTTCTATTATCCTAATGGTCACAAAATGGCTGCCTCAACCCCAATCATCACATCTATGTTGCAGATAAGCTTTACTGAACAGGAGAAGCCCTTCCCCGGTTCACGGGAAAGGATACAAATTTATATACTACCAATTATTACATATTAATAATTATTTAGGGTATGGTTTGTAGAAAGCTGAGTTAACTGGCCCCAAATTTCCAGTTTACTACCCTGGCCATTTAGTGACCTTTAGTCATCTCTCTTGGCAATTGCTTCCTGTCACTCAAGGAATGAAAGAATAACCAGGCACAAAAAGCAGTATCCAAGGAGACAGGAATATAAGACAAGCAAGGAATGAAGGTGGACCTTTGTCACGAATCAGCTTCTGGCTTGTGGTGCTCTTCCCAGACACCTCAGCCATGCTTAAGTATTCCTCTCTTAGGAGAAACCCTAACACTTAAATGCCAAGGACAGATAGTTCAGTAATACTGCCCTGAAATATTCTGCAGTTAAGACCCCAGAAAGACTTCTTGCATTTTCAAATATCATTGCATCACTTTTAATATAATGACCTAGGAGATATTTGAAAATTAGTTTAGAAGATCAGAAGACTCTTGGGTGATACTCTAATTTCAGTAAGTATATGTTGATCTTCCCCCATTGTAACACCTTCACATAGAATTGACTTGGTGTTCCCTAGAAGTGTTGTTCTATTGGTAACACAACATATTAAATAAACATTCAACCAAAATAAATACCTTTAAGAATTTGTCAGTATTTCACATTTCTAATCATACTTCATAAGCTTTGTCACAACCTTTGAATGCAAACAATAACTATTATTAGTCTATTTAGCATAATGCTTAGTGCATTAATATTTTATGTTACAAATTTGAGTTATAAACAAAACAGTAAAGAAGCCAGGCTAGCCCTTCAAATCTGTACTTCTATTTATTGTTTTTACACACTTCAATTGCTATCAAAAAAAAACAAAAAAAAAAAAAACAGCTGCTTTCTGTATGTACTACCATGGCATTCCTCCTTAAATCAACTGCAACTTCTCTTAATTAACCAAGAGTAGAAAGACTCACCATGTCAATAAGTGTCCTGAACCACAGACACAATGTAGAAGATATGGTAGACAACAGCAGAACCTATTTAAAAATCATCCAGTATTTAAAAGGCACGTATTCTAAAGTGTCAGTCTTTGGACAGCAAAATTACAAAGGTGTCATAGCTTCCCTTACACAAAACTTACATTTTAATGGAAGCACTTTTATGTAATAGGGGGTAAATATTTTCAGGCCACTGCCAAGTCTCATTGCTTTGCAACCTCATACTGTTTTAGAGACACCAGTCCACTAGAAGATTAAAGTGGTGCACATAAATGATAAGCCTTGGTGGTATATTTTAAATAATCAGGAAGCATTTTCTCTTTAACAGAAGTAGTTTCAACATTTATGAATCCTTTGTAATTTACATAGGGAAAAAAGTGAGCAATAAGAATGACCAGAGAAATTAAAATGAACACACAACAAAACAAAATCTATGGGATGCAGTGAAAGCAGTCCTGGGAGGAAAGTTCATAGCACTACAGGCCTATCTCAGGAAACAAGAAAAATTTCTAAAAGACTATCCCTACAACTTAAAGAACTAGAAAGTAAACAAAAATAAAAACCCAGAGCAAGTAGAAAGAAATAGTAAAGGTCAGAGTGGAAATAAACGACATAGAGACTTAAAAAATGATTCAAAAGATCAATAAAACAAAGAGCTGGTTCTTTGAAAAGATAAACAAGATTGATGAACCTTTAGCCAGACTCACCAAGAAACAAAGAAAAAGGACCCAAATAAACAAAATCAGAAACGACAGAGAAGTAACTGACACCACAGAAATACAAAGGATCGTTAAAAAATACTATGAACAATTATATACCAACAAATTGGAAAACCTTGGTGAAAAGGCAAATTTCTAGAACAACACAGTCTCCCAAAACTGAACCAGGAAGAGACAGAAAACTTGAACAGACCAATAACAACTAAGGAAATTGAAGATGTAATCAATAAACTCCCAGCAAACAAAAGCCTGGGCCTGGACAGCTTCACAGGGGAGTTTTACTGAACATTCAAAGAACTAACACCCATTTCCTCAAACTATTCCAAAAAATTCAAGAAGAAGGAAGACTTCTAAACTCTTTTTATGACACCAGCATAATCCTAATTCCAAAACCAGATGAAGACACTACAAAGAAAGAAAACTACAGGCCAACATCCCTGATGAACATAGATGCCAAAATCCTTAACAAAATATTAGCAAATTGGATCCAGCAATAAATTAAAAAAATTATTCACCATGACCAAGTAGGATTCATCCCAGGGATGCAAGGCTGGTATAATATTTGCAAATCAATAAATGTGGTGCACCACATAAATAAAATGAAAGATAAAAACCATATGATTATATGAATAGACGTTGAAAAGCATTTGACAAAATCCAGCACCCATTTCTGATAAAAATGCTCAGCAAAGTGGGAATAGAGGGATCATATCTCAACATAATAAAGGCCATATATGAAAAACCTACGGTCAACATCATACTCAATGGGAAAAAACTAAAAGCATTTCCCTTAAGAACAGGAACAAGACAAGGATGCCCACTTTCACCACTCTTATTTAACATAGTACTGGAAGTCTTAGCCATAGCAATTAGAAAAGACGAAAAAAATAAAAGGGATCCAAATTGGAAAGGAGAAAGTGAAACTGTTATTATTCACAGATGACATATTGTACATAGAAAACCCTAAAGATTCTATCAAAAATCTACTAGATTTAATAAATGAATTTGGAAAAGTAGCAGGATACAAAATTAACATCAAGAAATCAACAGCATTCTTATACACCAATAATGAACACTCAGAAAGGGAAACTGAAAAATAAATCCCATTTACCATTGCAACAACAACAACAACAAAATACCTAGGAATAAACTTAACCAAGGAAGTAAAAGACCTGTTCTCAGAAAACTATAGGACATTGAAAAAAGAAATAGAGGAAGATATAAAAAAGTGGAAACATATACCATGTTCATGGATTGGAAAAATCAACATCATTAAAATGTCCATACTAACCAAAGCAATCTACAGATTCAATGCAATCCCCATTAAAATACCAATGACATATTATACAGAACTAGAACAAATACTCCAAAAGTTTATTTGGAACCAAAAAAGACCACGAATAGCCACAGCAATCTTCAAAAAGAAGAAGAAAGTAGAAGGGATCACAATACAGGATATCAGTTTATATTACAAACACACTATAATCAAAACAGTCTGGTACTGGCACAAGAATAAGCATATAGATCAATGGAACAGAACAGAGAACCCAGAAATTGACCCAAGACATTTGTCAACTAATATTTGACAAAGGTGGTAAGAGCATACAATGGAGTAAAGACAGTTTCTTCAATAAATGGTCTTAAGAAATTTGGACAACTACATGCAAAAAAATGAAACTAGACCACCAACTTACACCATACACAAGAATAAACTCAAAATGGATAAAAGACTTAAATGTCACTCGTGAAACTATAAAAATCCTAGAAGAAAATGAAGGCAGCCAAATCTCAGACATCACATGCAGCAGAATTTTCACGGATATATCGCCTAGGGCAAGAGAAACAAAGGAAAAAATTAATAAATGGGACTACATCAAACTAAAAAGCTTCTGCACAGCCAAAGAAATGAACATCAAAATGGAAAGGGAACCCACTGTATGGGAGAAGATAATTGCCAATGATACATATATACAGAGTACTCATACAACTCAACAAAAGAAAGGCAAACAATCCAATTAAAAAATGAGCAGAGGACCTACATAGACACCTCTCCAAATAGGACATACAAATGATCAAGATACATGAAAAAATGCTCAACATCACTAATCATCAGAGAGAATGCAAATTAAAATGACTATGAGGTATCACCTCACAGCTGCCAGAATGGCTGCCATCAACAAATCATCAAACAATAAGTGCTGGCGAGGGTGTGGAGAAAAGGGGACTCTAGTACACGGCTGGTGGGAATGCAGACTGGTGCAGCCACTATGAAAAACAATATGGAGTTTCCTCAAAAAATTAAAAATTGAATTGCCATTTGACCCAGTGATTCCACTTCTAGGAATATATCCTAAGAAGCCTGAAACACCAATCAGAAAGAATATATGCTCCCCTGTGTTCATAGCAGCACTATTTACAATTGCTAAGATCTGGAAACAGCCCAAGTGTCCATCAACAAACAAGTGGATAAAAAAGCAGTGGTACATATACACAATGGAATACTATGCAGCTAAAAGGAAGAAAGATCTCTTATCCTTTGAGATGACATGGAGGAACCAGGAGAGTATTATGCTACGTGAAATAAGCCAATCAGAGAAAGACAAATATCACATGATCTCACTTATTTGTGGAATTTAATGAACAAAATAAGCTGATGAACAAAATAGACCAAGAGGACTTCCGGTCAAGATGGCGGTGTAGGTAAACGTGGTATCGGGTCCTCCCAAAACCACATCAAAATTACAACTAAACTACAGAACAACCATCATTCAAAACCACCTGAAATCAAGCTGAATGGAAGTCCTACAACTACGAAATTAAAGAAGAAGCCACATCGAGACTGGTAGGAGGGGCGGAGGCGCGGACGGGCTGGTCCCACACCCACGTGTGGCGGATAAAAATCAGGAGGACACCTCGGCTGGGAAGGTCCTCCCTGAGGAGTGAGGGGTCCCCGTCCCACACCAGGGGCCCAGCTCAGGGTTCCAGTGCCAGGAAGAGAATCCCCATAACTTCTGGCTGTAAAATCCAGCAGGAATTGAGGCTGAGAGAGGCTGAGGCTTCGGGAGCCCCAGGCAGCTCCTCTTAAAGGGCCAGCGCATGGACTTACTCCGACCCACACCCTCCAGGCTCCAGCGTCAGGGAGGCAGCGCAAGAGGCACCAGAGACATATAGGGAAGAACTGAGTTGTTTGGCATTGGGGCGAGGGCTGGAGAGGCAGCTTTCACCTGGACAGAGGTGTTGTCAGAGGCCTTTGTTCCTTTGGTGAGCCTTTCCCCTACGAGGCCGGCAGACGCAGCCATATCTGGGACTCCAGCAACCTGGTTAACACTGTTTGCCCCACCCTGGTGATTCCCTGAGGCCCTGCCCCACCCAACTTTAAGGCCCACCCAAGCTGTTACCAGTTGCTTTACCATAGGAATGGCCTGTCTTGAATCCTGCTTCAGATTTTCCTAAATTCTCTCAAACAAGCAGCATCTGGTCTCAGTGAGCTCCATACCTCTCATTAAATGGCCCCAGGCCTGGCACTAGAAGCAGCCAGCCTTGGTTCACAACCTGGCTTTGCCTGGGCACCTCCAAGCCCAGCACAATAAACAGCCATCCACAGACTGCTTTGTAGCTTATGCCTGGTGGCCCCAGGTAAAACACAGGCAGTGGCTGACCTGGCCCCAGAGCTAGTACACCCAGTGGACGGCTTCATAACACTGCAAAGCACCACCACCCAACCACCTCCACAAGTGACACACTCAAGAAATGGTCTCAGTGGGTACCAGAGCCCTGCTAAAGTAAGTCTTGCTCTGTGTGGTGGGTCCCTGCACAGCTGATCATCCAAGGTAATCAGAGGTTGGTGGATAATGGGCACAACCAGTCCTTGCAGCTGATCAGCCTGAGTAAAACCCTCTCATTGATGTGCCAATAGCAATCAAGACTCAATTACAACAGAAGGGTGTAAAGTCCACACGAGAGGTATACCTCGAAGGCCCAGCTGGGAGACCAGGGAGGCTGTGCCACTGGACCCTACAGGACACCTATTATAATAGGCCACCCTAGGAAGCCCAGGAGACATAGCAACTCTACCTAATACATAGAAACAAACACAGGGAAGCTGCCAAAATGAGGAGACAAAGAAACAGGTCCCAAATGAAAGAACAAAAAAAACTCCAGGAAAAGAACTAAACGAAGTGGAGATATGCAATCTAACAGATGCAGAGTTCAAAACACTGCTTATAAGGATGCTCAATGAACTTAGTGAGAACTTCAGTGAACTTAGTGAGGGCCTCAAGAGCATAAAAATGGACCAGTCAGAAATGAAGGTGGCACTAACTGAAATAAAGAATAATTTACAGAAATTCAATAGTAGAGTAGGTAAAGCCAAGAAGCAAACCATTGATCTGGAATATAAGGAAGCAAAAAACACCCAACCAGAACAGGAAAAAGAGAAAAGAATCCAAAAAAAATGAGAATAGTGTAAGGAGCCTCTGAGACAACTTCAAGCATACCAACATTCACATCATGGGGGTGCCAGAAGGAGAAGAGAGAGAACAAGAAATTGAAAACCTATTTGAAACAATAATGTCAGAAAACTTCCCTGACCTGGTGAAGAAAACAGACATACAAGTCCAGGAAGCACAGAGAGTTCCAAACAAGATGAACCCCAAGAGGCCCACACCAAGACACATCATAATCAAAATGCAAAAGGTTCAAGACAGAGAGAGAATCTTAAAAGCAGCAAGAGAAAAGCAGTTCATTACCTACGAGGGAGCTCCCATAAGACTGTCAGCTCATTTCTCAAAAGAAACTTTGCAGGCCAGAAGAGAGTGGCAAGAAATATTCAGAGTGATCAAAAGCAAGAACCTACAACAAAGATTACTCTATCCTGCAAAGCTATCATTTAGAATCGATTGACATATAAAGAGTTTCCCAGACAAGGAAAAACTAAAGGAGTTCATCACCACCAAACCATTATTATATGAAATGTTGAAGGGTCTTCTTGAAGAAAAAGAAGATCAAAAATATGAACAATAATATGGCAATAAATACATATCTATCGACAACTGAATCTACAGACAAAATGAACATGCAGAACAGAAACATTCTCATAGATACAGAGAACATTTTGTTGGTTGCCAGATGGGAGGGGGTTGGGGGAATGGGTGAAAAAGGTGAAGGGATTAAGAAGTACAAATTTGTTGTTAGACTGACAAGCCTCAAAGGGAAGGGGGGTGGGGGGGTAAGAAATAAACCAAAGAACTTATATGTATATATGCATAACCAATGAACACAGATAACAGTGTGGGAAAAGGCAGGAGGGGGGGCGGGAGCGGGGAGGAGGGGGTCAAAAGGGGAAAAAGGAGGAACATCTGTAATACATTCAACAATAAAGATAAGTTTAAAAAAATAAAAATAAAAATAATAGACCCAGAGACACAGAAGTAGAGATCAGACCGACAAACCTCAGAGGAAGGAGGGGGGACAGGAAGAGATAAGAGATAAACCAAAGAACTTATAAGCATATATGCATAACCAATGGACACAGACAACAATACTGTGAAGGAGGGGAGACAGGAGTGAGGAGGAGGGTGTCAATGAGAGAAAAAGGAGAAACATCTGTAACAAAAATTAATTAATTAATAAAAATAAACAAATAATACCAAAAAAAAAAAAAAAAGAATATCAACAACTTAAAAAAAAAGAATGAGAGATTTTCCCCAGCTTATACTGAAGGAAGAACATTTTAGCCTCCAATTCAAAACAGCTACCTCTCTGAATTCTGGTAAGAATCACTCACTATACTCTTGGTCCCACCACAGGATTGATTAGTACATTAAAAACAGAGAACAATAACAAATTCCTATTTCACAAAGTGGCTATGAAACTTACAGCACACATGCTAGCTGCCAAATACTCCCCAATGATGCCAAGTCATCAGCTGTGACCTTGAGTGTAACCAAAACAAAGAACAGCAGCATATCATGCAGGACCAGTAGAAGTTACTATGATAACATAGCTAGTCCTTACAAAGCACTTCCTTTGTGCCAGGTATCATGATAAGTGCTTTACATAAAATAACTCAATCCCCACAATAACCCTGTATGGTAAGACCTATTATTGTCTCTCTTTTAAAGGAAAAGGAACAGCCTCTTTAATAAATGGTGTTGGGAAAATTGGACAGCTACATGCAAAAAAATGAAACTAGATCATCAGCTTACACCATACACAAGAATAAACTCAAAATGGATAAAAGACTTAAATGTGACTCATGAATCCATAAAAATCCTAGAAGAAAATGTAGGCAACAAATTTTCAGACATCATACGCAGCAAAATTTTCACTGATATATCACCTAAGGCAACAGAAACAAAGGAAAAAATGAACACATGGGACTACATCAAACTCAAAAGCTTCTGCACAGCAAAAGAAACAACCATCAAAGTGGAAAGGCAACCCACTGTATGGGAGAGCATAATTGCCTATGATATATCAGATAAGGGACTAATTTCCAAAATATATAGAGTGCTCATACATCTCAACAAAAGGAAGACAAAGAACCCAATTAAAAAATGGGCAGAGGAACTAAATAGACACCTCTCCAAACAGGAAATACAAACGGCCAAGAGACATATGAAGAAATGCTCAACTTCACTAATCATCAGAGAGATGCAAATTAAAACAACAATGAGGTATCACCTCACACCTGTCAGAATAGCCACCATCAACAAAGCATCAAACAACAAGTGTTGGCGAGGGTGTGTAGAAAGGGAACTCTAGTACACTGCTGGTGGGAGTGCAGACTGGTGCAGCCACTATGGAAAACACTATGGTGTTACCTCAAAAAATTAAAAATTGAATTACCATTTGACCCCATGATCCCACTCCTAGGAATATACCCTAAGAAGCCTGAAACACCAATCAGAAAGAATACATGTACCCCCATGTTCATAGCAGCACTATTTACAATAGCTAAGATCTGGAAACGGCCCAAGTGTCCATCAGTAGACGAATGGATAAAAAAAGCAGTGGTACATATACACAATGGAGTACTATGCAGCTGTAAGAAAGAACGATCTCTTATCCTTTGCGACGACATGGGAGGACCTGGAAACTATTATCCTAAGTGAAACAAGCCAAGCAGAGAAAGACAAACATCATATGATCTCACTTATTTCTGGAATATAATGAACATAACAGTGTGAGGAACAGGGTAGTCCCAGAGACGTGGAAGTAGGGTACAGACTGACATTTGCCAGAAGAGGGGGTGGGGGAGGGGAGCGATGAACACAGAACTTGTACGCATGTACTCATAACCAATGGACATGGACAACAAAACTGGGGACGGGGCAGGGAGGGAGGGGGAGGAGGGTGTCAATGGGGGAAGAAAGGAGAAACATCTGTAACAAAAGTAAATTAATAAAAAATAATAATAAAAAAAAAATAAAAATAAAATAAATAAATAAATAAAGGAAAAGGAACCAGGTACAGGGAAGTTAAGTAATTTTGCTCTTGGTCAACCACTAGAAATGAATAGTCTGTCCCCAGAGCCTGTGATCTTACCTATTATGCTGACCTAAAGGTATATATTCTACCATCAAGAAACTTACAATCTTATGGGGGGAAAAATTTTTTTTCACATGAAAAAGATGTGAGAATACTCACAAGGTAAGGAATTAAACTGAATAAAAAAGTATAGAACTGATAAGTGACATACCATGTTAATAAAACAACATTTTAATCAGAAAAATACCCCAATTCTGCATTCATTAGAGATAAAAGATGAAAATATCTCTTGGATGAATATTCTCTTTAACTTTATAGAATCCTGGACTGTGACAAAAAATTTTAAATGCTTTATCTAAGAGTTCTGAAGTTATGCTAAAGAATAGGATTGATTGATAAATAGCAGGCTCAAACTTCCCTGTGTGTCAAGAAATGGCCAGCACAGTTATCTGGCTAGTCTAGAAAGCAGCTCTCTGAATTTTATCTCACAGGTCAGAGAAATGACCTCTCCAGTGCAGATAATTTGGCAGGAATAGGGAGCTTTGAATAGAGTGGTTTGGCCTTGCTGACTATCCAGTAGCTGTAAGAGAACGCCTACAGATAAAGTGACCAACTCACCCAGGTTTGCCCAAGACTTTCTCAAGCTCAGCACTGAAAGTCCCACGTTCTAGGAATCCCTGTTTCCTGGAAAAACCAGAACAATTGGTCATCCTAGAGCCAATGTTGCCTTCGGCCTTGAGGCAGCTGAAGGTTGAGGCAAAGGACAGAGGTTCAGAAAAAGACAGCCTTGTATCCCAACCCTGCCTCTGCCATTTAACTACAATGTGGGACAAGTTGTTTAACCTCTGAGACCCCCACCTTCTTTATCTGTAATATAAGGATAATTGTCCTGTGGGTTTTTGAGAATTTAATGAGAAACCATGAAAGTTCCTGGAAAAGTGTCTGGCATAAAGTAGTTGCTTAGCAAATAGTAGGTGTTATTACTATATTCCAGGAATTCTAAAATCATACAGTAACTATATAAGCAGCTGTGTCTAGACAGGTTTTTTTTCATTGGGGTGAGAGGAGGTGTATCTAAGACCATGATTATTACAGTTTTTTAAATGTCAATTCAATTGACAGGATTTTTTTTGTCAAAAATCCATGCTGACTCATGCCCAATTGTTGTAAGATCAGGCACTTTCAAAACTCATTTATAAGTAAAATTCAAATCATCTTTCCTAAAGTAAATATTTAAGTTAAGAATATAAGTGCCATTACTACTCACAGAACTCTTTCCTTTCAGTGGAATTTTAGGAAGAAAAAAGTATGTAGAAACATTATTCAAAATGTCTAATTATCTCAGTTAAACTATAACATTCTATATTAACCTAAGTTTTTATCTAATAAGGCTCTGGTTTATACTAAGTACAGTACAAACTGTTAATTAAATGAAAACCAATATATAATCTTATGCTTTAAATTCTTTAAATTGACAAGCAATGATAGGTTTCCCAGAATAAGATCCATTAAATTCTATGATTTTAATTTTTGTATTGATATTAAAATTCGTTTCACTAATAACTTTTGTATCCTATGTTGTTCTCTAAGTACCTACTAAAGTAAATATAATTTTCTATACTTGAATTTTTAATTACATAAATAGGAGGCATTTTGATTAATTGATTTTAAAATTCAATCTCTAATTATCCATCTTCTCTTATATAAGGGCTTTAATTCACAATCACAACCAAGTACAGATGAAAGAGTGATGCACTGGAATCTATCTTGTCTACCTAGAAAGTCTTTTCTCATCTATTGGGTACTATATTGAATAAGAATTTTCAAATATTACCAAAAACTTTTATTACTAAAATTATTTTTCTACTTTCTTTTTAAGAATCATTTTATATTTGAGCCCATAAAATTTTAAGTTTATGACATGATACTATTCAACCTAAGCAATTAAAAGATTCTGAGAAGGAAACTTAAATTGCTCAGAGAAAGTGTGAAATCCCATGTGTTACTAAAATTAAAGGACTGATCAAAATTTTCTGAATACGTTGCAAGTGGATAAACTCATTCTAAAAACTCCCCACCCACATTGTTCTCTGAAGTCCCAACCCTCTCATTCCTTAGCATAGAATACACGTTGGTTTCTTTTTCTCAACATGTGCTTTTTTTAAAGTCAAATATATAACATTCATTCTTGGGACATTACAGGAAATGTGATTTAGATTCTTCTCATTACTGCAACATAACACACACATAAAAATCCCCTCATCATACTGCTTATGTTCCTTCTTAAATATCAGCTCTTTAAGTAGATTCTGTCAATATTTTGAGAAATAAAAGATTGCCTTTTCCATTCATATATTTTTAATATTTCATATCATGGCTTATTTGTTCTCTGCACCCAGATTTCTGATACTTCTAGGGCCTATAAAATAAATCCAGATTATACAATCAGTGACCATCTTAAGCACTTTTAGCCCAGGGCTCAGAAAGTTTCAAATTGGGCAGAGAAGGTTCTGAATAAAAGCCTTTCTTTTCCTAATATATTACACTTCTAAAGAAAAACATTAGAACTGTCAGATAGGTAAATAGTTTACTAATCAAATTTGTTGCCAATGTTACAAGCGAATTGCTTCACAAATGGCTGATTTGGAACTTCAGGGGCACTAACAATTTCTGAAGTGACTTATTTACTCACATGCTTTTAAATCTTATTGTAGAACCACGCTGCAATTCCATCTACTAAAGTGAACCAGCCAAGCAAAAATGAATTCACCTGAATGCCTTAGAGAGCTCATTGTAAACCTGTAGTTCAATTTTAATCCTTAGAAGAAAAACCAAAATTAATAATACAGATTGCTCCCACTATTCTCTAGCACCCTCAGGATTTCAAGCTTTCAACAACATCAAACACTTATCACCAAACAGAATCCATTTATTATAGTGACAAGGGTAAATGGTTAAGTTTCTGAGAGGTCATGTTCAGATATTTATTTTCATTTCCAAGGTATAACTTAACTCCTAACTCTTTTATGAAATTGCTGTCTATTGGAAAAATGAACTGAAATTCCATTAGAAACTTTCTCTTCTTCTGCGTCATCTGATTATGAATTGGCCTTTGTCTTAGAGGTAGATAATTCAGCCTGAGAGTAATCCAAGGAACAAAACCAAGTCTACTTGCTTCATCTAGCACTTGTTATGGTATGTCCTTTGTTGCTTCTGACATCCTGACATATTTTTTTTAATGGCATTTTTTTAAAACTACAAAAGTGCATATTATTTTATCATTTTTCCTTATTTATCATCTTTCCTCAAAATATTATATATTTTAGAGAACCTTGAAATTTGTTTATTGTAGTAAGAAAATTTAAACATTTCTAGGTTGGTTTAATTCTTGTCCACAACTAATTTAAGGTTTAAATTCTTAACTTATAAGAATGAACACTGTTTTGCCTGTTGAATAAAAACTAAAGGAAAATGAGAATTAACTGTAATTAAAATAGAATTTTCCAGGTTGCCATTTCAGAAAGTTAGTGTCATCAGTGTGCCTTTAGATCATTTTCTCATTTATTGTACATCTGACCTCTAATAGAATTAAATAAAATACTTAAATTGTATAACAAAATATTTCCATACCACTGAAAAATTCTTCAGCCATAAACTCAATAAGTTTTTCTGATTTGTTTTGAAATTTTCACCTAATTTTTCATGTATGTAAGGTAATCTAAAATATTCTTTACTGTTTTCACATGATTAATAGCTTGAAGGGCATTTTCTCTTTTAAAAAAATTTTCTCTACTAACCTTCCCTTTAAGTGCAAATAGAAATAATCTTGATTGACTTTGAACACCTTATAAAAATTTTAAATAATAATATGCACTGCCTTTCACACTTTCTGGTTCTACAACTCCTTCATAATACATCTCTAACATTATTCTTAACTGTGGTAAAGCTAAATGAAAAACAAAGCAATGAATGAATTAGCACTGAAATTTTAAGAACAGCGGCTATTACTGCATAACACTAAGCAGAAGGGCAGTATCTGTTCTTTTTTACTGATGGAAACCATAGGAGGGTACATTATAATTTCTCACTATGATTAACTCTCTTATTTTAACCACATAACTCAACATTACAAAGAAGTTAATGGAATGACTTGCTCAAAGACAAATGATAAGATGTGCCTAGAATTCAAAATTGTGGTTGATAACAGATGCAGAAGAAGGCAGGCCAAAAAATGTCAGGCTGGGAAGTCAGCTAGACTGATGGGTATGGAAGTGCATTAGGTGAGGAAGGGATGGGATGAGGAGTGTGGGAGTAACAGGCAAGAAAGCAACTCTTCTAGAGAGAGGAGTGCCTAGAGAAAAACAACAACAACAACAAGAAATCAGAGTTTTATGTTACCTTGTAAGAAAAAACAAGCATATTCTAAAGGATAATGTGATAGACAGAACAATGCTCCGCGCCCCCCCCCCCGCCCCCCCGCAAAGATGTCCATGTTCAAATCCCTGGATCCTGTGAATATGTGATGTTACATGGCAAAAGAAGTTAAAGTTGCTGTTCACCTGACCTTAAAATAGGGAGATTTTCCCTGGACTATCTGTGTGGACTGAATGTCATCACAAGGGTCCTTAGAAGTGAAAGAAGAAAATAGAAGAAGGAAATCAGAGAAAGACATGTGACAAGGGAAGCACATCTTCTTGTTGGCTTTTAAGATGGAGGAGGGGCCCCCAAGCCAAGGAATGTGGGCAACCTGTAGAAGCTGGAAAAAGCCAGGAAGCAAATTCTCCTCTAGAACCTCAAGAAAAGAATCCCATTCTGACAGATGTGAAATGATATCTCATTGTGGTTTTAATTTGCATTTCTCTGATGATTAGTGATGTTAAACATCTTTTCATATGTCTATTGGCCATCTATCTATTGTTCTCTTTAGAGAAATGTCTATTCAGGACCTCTACCCATTTTTTATTGGATTGTTTGGTTTTTGGTGTTAAGTTGTATGAGTTATTTATAAATTTTGGATATTAACACTTATTGGAGGTATCACTGGCAAATATCTTCTGCCAATCAGTTGGCTCCTCTCCATTTTCTTGATTATTTCCTTTGCTCTGCAAAAACTTTTAGTTTGATATAGTCCTGTTTGTTTATTTTTTCTTTTGTTACCCTTGCTTAAGGAGATATATCAACAAAAATATTACTAAGAGCACCTGGTCAGTGTGGCTCAGTGGTTGAGTGTCAACCCATGCACCAAGAGGTCACCAGTTCAATTCGCGGTAAGGGCACATGCCCAGGTTGTGGGCTCAGTCTCCATTTGGGGACGTGGAGGAGGCGGCCAATCAATGTTCTCTCTCCTCGGTGTTTTTATCTCTCTCTCGCTGTCCCTTCCTCTCTCTAAAATCAATAAATAAAAATAATTTTTAAAAGTATTTCTAAGAGCAATGTCAGAATTTACTGCCTATGTTTTCTTCTAGGAGTTTTATGGGTTTGGGTCTTATATTTAAGTCTTGACTCCATTTTGAGTTTATTCTTATATATGGTATAAGAAGATGGTCTCATTTCATTTTTTTGTATATATCTGCCCAGTTTTTCCAACACCATTTATTGATTAGACTGTCTTTATCCCCACTGTATATTCTTACTTCCTTTGTCATAAATTAATTGACCATAAAGGTATGGGTTTATTTCTGGGCTCTCTATTACATTCCATTGATCTGTGTGTCTGTTTCTTTGCCAGTACCATGACATTTTATTCAACATAGTATTGAAGTCCTAGTCACAGCAATCAGACTAGAAAAAGAAATAAAAGGCATCCAAATTGGAGAGGAAGAAGTAAAACTGTCATTATTTTCAGATGACATGATACTATAAGGAGAGAACCTTAAAGATTCCACTAAAAAAGACAAGAACAGATAAAGGAATTCAGTAAAGTAGCAGGATACAAAATTAATATTCAAATATCAGTTACATTTTTACACACCAATAGAGCAAACTACCAGAAATAGAAATTAAGAAAACAATTCCATTTACAATTGCATCAAAACAAAAAACAAAAAATGAAATGCCTAGAAATAAATTTAACCAAGGGGGTAAAAGTTCTGTATTCAGAAAATTAAAAGACACTGAGGAAAGGAATTGAAAAAGATACAAATAAATGAAAGCATATACCATGTTCATGGATAGAAAGAATTAACAGTGTTAAAATGGCCATACTACCCAAAGAAATCTATAGACTCAATGCATTTTCACAGAACTAGAATAAATAATCCTAAAATTTACATAGAACCACAAAAGACACTGAACTGCCAAAGCAATCTTGAGAAAGAAGAACAAAGTTGGAGGTATCACACTACCTGATATCAAACTATACTATAAGGCTATAGTAATAAAAAAGAAATTAATTCTTGTATTCCAATTTTCATTTCTGTCACCAAGATGAATGTTTGGAGCTACTACTGATATTCTCTTCAAAACTAAAAGTGATACTGGCTTTTATACTTTTCCTTTCCAGAAAGAGGATTAAAAAATATTTTATAACCCATATTTTCAGCTTTAATATATAAATAAACTGAATGCATATCATATTATATGTGTGTTCATATAAACATACATATACACTGTATTTGGGTTCTCCAGAAAACCAGAACGAATAGGAGATAGATGATTGATAGATAGATAGATGATAGATAGATAGATAGATAGATAGATAGATAGATAGATAGATGATAGATAGATAGATAGATAGATAGATAGATAGATAGATAGATAAACTTAAGAAATTGGCTCACATACTTATGGAGGCTGAGAAGTGAATATGTGATGTTACATGGCAAAGGAAGTTAAAGTTGCAGACACTCTGTGGTCTGCAAGCTGGAGATCCAAGAAAGCCAGTGGTATAGTTCCAGTCCAAGTCCAAAGTCCTGAGAACCAAGAGAATCAACAGTATAAGTCCCAGTCCAAGAGCAAAAGAATATCAATGTTCCAGCCCCTGCCGTCAGGGAGAGAGAGCAAATTATTCTGTGCCTCACCTTTTGTTTCATTCAGGTCCTCAACAGATTAGATGATGCCCACACCAAGAGGGGAAGGCAATCAGCTTTACTCAATCTAAGGATCCAAATGCAAATCTCTTCTGAAAACACACCCACAGACACACCCAGGAATAATGTTTAAGCAAATATCTAGGTACCCTGTGGCCCAGTCAAGTTGACGTATAAAATAAACTATCACACACAGATAGATATCATTTGTTTTATTTTTAAATCACCCTTATTTTTAATAATTTGTTTTGATTCTAGACTCATGGAATTCTCCCTCACTCTCATTTCTAAAGGCTCAATTAGCAAGAAATTTCAGGATTCAGAGAGCTGAATGAAGCTATACTACTGATTCTCTTTCAATACCACATGAATTAAAGTACCCATATTTCAAAAAATAAAAAAACAAATTTCCCAGTAGTACTCAAAAGAAGGGGGCAGTCTAAAAGTATTAATTTATGGAGTACTATGCAGCTGTAAGAAAGAAAGATCTCTTATCCTTTGAGACGACATGGAGGGACCTCGAGAGTATTATCCTAAGCGAAACAAGCCAAGCAGAGAAAGACAAACATCACATGATCTCACTCATTTGTGGAATATAATAAACATAACAGTCTGGGGAACAGGGTAGACCCAGAGATGTGAAAGTAGGGTACAGAGTGACAACCCTCAGAAGAGGGGGTGGGGGGGAGGGAAGAGATAAACCACAGAACTTATACGCATGTATGCATAACTCATGGACATGGACAACAAAGCTGGGGAAGGGGTGGAGGGTCGGGGAGGAGGGTGTCAATGGGGAAAAAAGGAGAAACATCTGTAACAAAAATAAATTAATAAAATAAAATTTATAAAAAAGATCATTGATTGGATAAGGAAAAAATAGTAACAATATTACAGGTTTATAATGTATGACAAAAATAGAAGAAATTAGTTTGAAAGTGAACTGTTCTCAAGTTCTTACACAATGCAATAAATGGAAGAATATTAAAAAAAATAAAAATAAAAATAAATAAAAAATAAATAAAAGTATCAATTTCTCCAAAAAGCAAGGTACCAAAATAAAGAACTCGAAGCCGAATCAGTCAGCATTGCATATAAGTTCTACCCCTACCCCTTCACATCCTGCAACAGACTAGTCAGTTATCAAAATCATGACATTTCTAATACCTCCAAGTGTTACTTTTCTATTGCTGCCATAACAAATTACCACAAACTTAGCAGATTGAAACAACACACATTTATTAACTCACAGTTCTGAAGGTCAGGAGTGTGGTGCGCTCAGCTGGTTCCTCTGGCCTGGGTTTCACAGGCTGAGATAGAGTTGTTGGTGAGCTGGACTCTTATCTGGAGGCTCAGAGGAAGGGTCTCTTTCCAAGCTCATTCAGACTGTTGACAGAATTCAATTATTTGGACTACAGGGCTGAGTTCCCTGTGCCCTTGCTGGTTGTCAGCCAGGAGCCTCTATCAGGTCCTTATGTTGCCCCCTTCATCTTCAAACTACCAACCTCCCCTTGAGTCTTCATGTTTTGAATCTCTCTGACTTCTCCTTCAGTGGCATCTCTTCCTCCGGCTACAGAAATTTCTCTGCTTTTAAGGATTTATGTGATTAGACTGGGCACTCTTGGATAATCCAATGTAATCTCCTACTTTTATGGTCAGTAACTTTAATTACACCTGCAAAGTCCCTCTTGTCGTGTAACATAACATAGTCACAGGTTTTTGGAATTAGGGCATAGACATCTTTGGGGGAGAGAAGAGACATTTCACCAACAACACCCCACATCTAAAAGGCACTAAATGTAGAGTGGTGCAGATACCATCTTTCCCCTCTTCTGATTCAGGAATACCACAAATGATTTCTAGAGAGAAATTGGTGAAAAAATGTCAGGAAACAAAATCCAGAACTATAAATACCAACCTGCAGATCCCACCTGAAATGCAGGCATTCTCCCCTAGGAATGGAATGCAACCCTCATCTAGGTAGAGAGGATCTTGGAATGGCTCCACTGGTTTATACAATCTTGGAGGTGATAGCAGAGCTCAGGTCTTTCAACAATGGCACCACGCCCCTTTAGCTGAGCTGTTTCTCCAGGCCACTAATGTGCTTTGGTGCTACAAAAAAATAGATGGATCACTAAAAATACAGCATCCAAACTGTGGAGCATTGGAGAAAGTAAATATGTCAAAGGTATGGTGGAAAGGGACATAAGAATCCTCCCACAGTCTATCAGAGCAAATAAAATTTCTGAGCACCACTACCCAAGTATGAGTAAGCTAGAAAAAAAAAAAATGGCATGGCAAGCATGCAAGCTACACAGAAAGGAAGAAAGAAAGCAAGGAAAGAAGGGAAGGAGGGAGAGAAGAAAAGATTGGAGGAGAGAGAGAAGAATTAGCATGTAGAAAACAACAAAAAAAATTTTTTTTTCTTTATATAGAGAGAAAATTCCTAAGAGAGAAAATTCCCCAAAGTGCTTCAAATTATTTAGAACATTAACAAAAATGTTTAAACATAGATTTTTTTTAAAGACATGAGAAGATTGCAGATTTAATTAAACAACTTGAGGATCTAAACAATATTATCAAAGACTAATAGATGAATTTTTAAAAGCAGGAAACATAATAATCATGGCTATAGATTGAATAATTGACATGGAGGAAAGTTGAAAATAGTCACTGTGAAGACAGATAAAAAAGACAGATTAAAACAATCAGAGAGAAACTAAAAATGATGAAATCTAGGTAAAGACAGTCTGGTATAATTGATGTCTGAAGCAGGAACCCCCCACCCCCCAAAAAAATAATGTTGATATAACCCTTAATGAAAAAAATATGTAATAACACTTGTTAAAGATAAAGGCAGATTCTAATCAAGGCTGTCGCAACAGACGTAGGGGCCACCACAGTGGGATTTTACAGTGGAGGAGAGAGATTGGTGTCAATGCCTAGCACAGCACAGAAACATGGGAATTTATTGCCAAGGAACAGGGTAGGGGTCAGTGAATGAAAATGACTAAGAGGAGACATCAAGGTACAGCAGATTCTGGCTAAACTGACTTGACAGGATTCTTTGCTGAAGATCAGCCAGAGTGATCAGACGTCACCTGGAGGATGGTGACGGGTGAGGAATCTGATCAGTTATCAGAGGTGCAGCTGACTCTGGTTAAACTGACTCAGCAGGGTTAGTTCTGAGACTGGATTGTACAAGGAAGAGCATAGATGGGCTTAAGAGAAGACTTAGGAGCCTGACTAAAGTTTGGTCAAGCAAAGGATCTTTGTCAACCTCCTATTCCCCTTGCCTTGTCTTTTTATTGACAGGAGAGAAGCTCTACTCAATTCTCTTGGAGAGAACAATATGGAACGTCAATTTTATCTTTATTCTGTCCTTTCATTTCATCTTCTCTGGGGACAGAGTGATGTATCTGATGGGTGAATTTGTAATAAAGGACTGGAAATGGCGGATGGGTGCCTTTGGCCCTTGTTTCTGATCTGCCTGTTTAAGGAAAGGTACAGTCTGCTCTCCATTGCAGAGCAAGTTAGAGCACTGTCTAGGAGGCATGAGACAAGGGAAGTGAATCTGTCTAATTCAGGAGGAATGTCATAAATCCATGTGGCCTCAGCCCACAAGTCATATTTTCTGGCTTTACAATAATAAAAATAACATATTAGACTTTAATTAATCTGTCTCCTGGCTCTTATTTCTTGCTTTCAAGTTTGGGAGGGAAAGAAATGGGTGATATTCATCTGTTCTCCTAAATCCAACAAATTACTTTTTATTAAAAATATTCAAAGATATAATACAAAAAAAACCTTTCTAAAATAAAAAGGATGTGAATATGCCAAGTAAGAGTATATGTATTTCAGGTACATTTGTTGCAGACTATATAGCTCACTCATAACTATCTTTTTTTACTGATTGAACTTCAATGATACATTTTAGAAATAGTCATATATCCCCACAGAAAAAGCAGATCTCTTTGAAGAGGGCATAAATATCAAGCCGAGATTTCCTGAAGACAACTATCCACAAAGTCCTAGAGAAGGGATTTTATTTAACAGAAGAGGCAAAAATCAAGTCTTTTGTTTACTTCTTTGACATTATATGACATTCACATTTTTCTTGATTATATAAATATTAGCTCATATTATTCTTTAATATTTCTGTTTTCCTTTTCTATTTAAACAGCTAATCAAACTGGAATCTATTTTAGTTATTCTAGAAACAAAGAATGAGATGTAATCTTTTTCTGAATTTTTAGCAACTGTCTCAAGATAATTTTTAAATGATTTATTCTATCTTACATTGATTTGAAATATCAACTTAATGAAGATAATAAAAATATCTGTTGAGAACTAGGTGAGCCAGGTTCACTATGCTAAATTCTCTTTACTACATTACTGATCGTAATACAAACACCCACACATCTATTTCTGGACTTCCTATTCTGTTTCTTTAGATTGACTGTTTATTTCTGGACTAGAAATACACTATTCGTATTACTATAGCTTCATGGTATATTTTAAAACTAAGAATTTAAGTCCTATTCCTAAATGCTCCCTCTCCCTACACACACACAAACATCATTCTTTTACTTAAAATTTTCTTTAGCTATTTTCTCTCAGTAAATTTTCACAGTGAGCTTCAGGTGCATAAAATTGCATTAATCATAATTCTTGGTTAATCATAGTTATTGCAATAGACCTATTTTACTTCATGTATGTATGTATGTATTTAGATAAAAGTAAAAAAAAAAAGAATTTAGAAAATGCTAATTACTATCCTTAGGGAAATTAAGATAAGATAAAAATCTAAGTTTTGTATAACCTAAAGCTTACTCAATACTGGGGCCTTTATATTTTTTCAGAGAAAAAATACTATATTTTCAGAGAAAAAGTCAGTCAAAATTAACTAGTGAATATGTAACACCCAATAAATGTCAGCTGAGACAGAAAAGTTGATAAAGTGGAGGACTATTAACATTGCTTTACAGAACAAGGTGGTCTTCCCAAATGGAGAGAACCATCCATGGAATTTTCCCTCAGCACTCCTGGCTATGTGACCACTCCACTCCCCATCTTCTCAAACATCTTCCATGATCGCAAAACAGTACATGCAGTTTCCTGTAGCCCAACCATTTTGCTCTGGTGTTTCTAGCCCCAGAGATCTTACTATACCTAGTAGGGGGAGGAGGAGTTGCTTTTTAAAAATATAAAATTAGAAATGTACCATTAGGTACCAAAATAAATAATTTATCTATGAAAATGTCACAAATTAAAATACGGAATCTTAGAGATTCAAATCCCTTTCTTTTGAGATCTATTTAGCCGGAAAAGTTTTCATAGAAATGCTTCCTGATTATAACTTAGCTTTACCTTCCCACTTAGAAGAACATTCTAAAGCTCCCAGCAACTTCCAGAAATCAAGCATGTGGTCAGTAGCTCCATAGTAAATCTAGTCTGGCAAAAGAAGGGGGAGAAAGCTAGAGAGCAAGAAAGATATTTTTAAATGTTACTCACAAAAAACAAACATCAATAAAAGTTTTAATAGATATAGCTGAAGAAAACGTCTAAAAAAATACAACAAAGAACCCCACCCCACCCCCCAAAAAAAGAAAGAAAAACTTAGATACAAAGAGAGTGAATCCAGTGGCCCATCATCAGACCAATAATGGTTCCAGAAAAATAAGATTAGAGATAATAGAACAGAAAGAACTATAAAACAAAGGAGAATTTCCCTGTGCTGAAGAAGGACTCAGATGTTCAGATTAAAATATCCCTCCAGCCCTGGCCAGTTCGGCTCAGCAGTTAGAGCGTTGGCCTGCGGTCTAGAGAGACCTGGGTTCGGTTCCCGCTAAGGGCATGTGTCTCGGTTGCAGTTTGTCCCCGGCCCTGGCTGGTTGTGTAGGAGGCAGCCACTCGATGTGTCCCTTTCACGTCGATGTTTCTCTCTCTCTCTCTCTCTCTCTCTTCCTCTCTCTCCCTCCCACTCTATCTGAACAAAAAATGGAAAAATGTCCTCAGGTGAGGATAAAAAAAAATATATATATATATATCCCTCCATATGCCCAGAAACTGATGAGAAAAGACACACATCTGTACATATTATTGTGAAATTTTAGAATGCAAGAATTAAGAAGATTCTAAATGTTCCCAATTAGGGAGAGGGGAAGGAAGCTACATAAAAAGGAACAAGGATCAATCCAACATCAGACTTCTCATTAGCAACACAAGATGCGAGAATACAATAAAACATGTTTTCAAAGTTCTAAAGCAGGGATTGACAAATGACACCCATGGGCCGAATCCAGCCTGCCACTTCTTTTGAAAAACGTTTTACTCGAACACAGCCAGATTCATTCATTTACCTCTTGTCTACAGCTTCCTTTATTCTACACACGCAGATTTGAGTAGTTGTGACAGAGACCATATTGCCCACAAAGCCAAAATATTTATTAGCCAGCCCTTACAGAAGTTTGCAGACCCTTGCTCTAAAGAAAAGTGATTCTCAACCTACATTCCTACAACCTCCCAAATCATCGTGCAAGCTTAGGGTAAGACATATTTACAAATACTTAAGAACTAACAAATTAGCTCTGGCCGGTTTGGCTCAGTGGTTAGAGCGTCGGCCTGAGGTCCAGAGAGACCCGGGTTCGGTTCCCGCTAAGGGCATGTACCTCAGTTGCAGTTTGTCCCCAGCCCCGGTTGGGGTCGTGTGGGTGGCAGCCAGTTGATGTGTCTCTGGACACATCGATGTTTCTTCGCTCTCCCTCTTCCTCCCTCTCTCCCTCTCGCTCTATGAATGCAAAAAGTGTCCTCAGGTGAGGATTAAAAAAAAAAAGAACTAACAAATTAATCTATCACACACTGTTGGGAAGTTATTAGAGAATGGAATACACAGTAGTGGGGATAAACACAGGAAACGGAAGGACATGTGATTCAGCAAATGATAATCCTAACCTAGAAGAATTGTGAGAAAGCTGTCAGGATGAAAACTGTACAGTGAGTCAGGGGCACCTAATCCATACTGGATAGGGAAGAGAGAGGAAAGGTCTCGAAGAAACAGAACTTGACACAATAGACAATATGGTGGAGAGACTGGGGCAGGGGAGAAATGAGTCTATGATAAAGGCAATACTGTTCAAGAAGAGAACAATAGAATTGTCCGCTGTGGATTGCTTCCAGGACTCCCCTCAGATACCAGAATCTGAGGGTGCTCAAGTCCCTTATATAAAATGATGTAGTATTTGCACATAACGTATATTTGCGTATACAGCAAGTATACCCACACATCACTTGATTCATGTGGATTTAGCATAGTGCTTTGTGTGTGGCAAATTCAAGTTTTGCTCTTTGGAACTGGATTTTTTTTTTTTTTTTAATATTTTCAATCTGTGGTTGGTTGACTCCACAGATGAGAAACCTGTGACTTTGGGGGATCAACTGTATTCTCTCTAATAATGTACACTAATAATGTAAATACTGACTATTAAATTTCAATGTGTAGCATCAACCTATAAGCAAACATGAAGGATTTAATTATGGTTGCAAAACAGAAAGTAAATGTCACCAATCATTACAGTGTAAAAGTAAAACACAGATGAAGAAGTTGAAAGATGGAGGGAAGAGGAAACTTAAAGGAAAGCTCTCCCTGTCTTTTAAAATCTTTATATAGCCCAGCAAGTGTGGCTCAGTGGATTGAGCATGTTCCATGGACTGAGAGGTCCCGGTTCGAATTCCTGGTCAGGGCACATGCCTCGGTTGCGGCCTCGATCCCCAGTGGAAGGCGTGCAGGAGGCAGCAGATAGATGTTTCTCTCTCACACGGATGTTTCTATCTCTCTCTCTCCCTTTCTCTCTCTAAAAAATCAATACAAACATATTTTTAAAAAATAAAATCTTCATATAACAAAGTGAGGCATGGCTCTGATATAATAAGTAGTAAAGGCATTCAATGGTAACCAACACAGAAATCAAAAGTGATGGTAGAATCATATTGAGAAGAGAGGAAGAGGGAGTATAAGTGAGCTAAAATGTCTAAAGCTGATAAAGTGACAGTGATATAAATATGCAGTATGAAAATATGATTGAAATTATGTGGACACCAGTGTTTTTAAAAAATAAGCCAAAATAAAAGAGAAAAAGAAAAGCATAAAGTTCCAAAGAAGAATATAAAGAAATATGGAAGAGAAAATGAATCTTGCAAAATTAATACAAGAACTCATTCTTTGGAAAAGACCAACGAAATACAGAAAATTCAAGCAAGTCTAATGAAATCACCACTAGAATCACCACCCAACCTATGGTATTTTGTTCCAGCAGCCCTAAATGAATGAGACAACTGTGCATCTGTAATAAGGAATAAGGACTATCTTCTGCTGTGCTGTGATATCCAAGATACATAGTAGATTAAGAAACACAAAATGGAAAAGAGTGTAGACAGCACACGGAGATTTATCAAAAAAGGAGGATGAGTTATACATATATTTTTTGCATATATTTAAAAAATTGAAGAATAAATTACTATATATATATATATATATATATATATTTTAATCCTCATCCGAGGATATTTTTCCATTTATCTTCAGATAGAGTAGAAGAAAGAGAGAGAGAAACATCGACGTGAGAGGGACACATCGACTGGTTGCCTCCTGCATAACCCCAACCAGGGCCAGGGATCGAACCACAACCGAGGTACATGCCCTTGACGGAACCGAACTCTCCACTATTTGGTCCACCGGCTGATGCTCTAACCGCTGAGCCAAACTGGCCAGGGCCAGAAATACATTTTATGGAAAGGAAAAGAAGAAACAAAGAAACAGAGACAGAAGACAGACTTCTCTAAATATAGCTTGTTTTATAAATTTGAGTTTGAAACCATGCAAATGACTTATGAAAATGCGCAAAACAAAAATAACTCAAAATAAAAAAGCAATACCTAAAAATTGGAAGCAGATTAAACAAGTGAACTTAACTATATATTAAGTTACTAGCAAACAAGGACAAGTTACTTCAAGTGACTAAACAAAATAATTGGACTACACATCCCTGGTGGGCTATACTCTACCGACAAAGAAAACTGAAAAAAATAAAGTATCAGGCTGTTTTCAGCAGTACTATTTCAGTAGTAATATTCAGTAATAGTGTTGGTGTTTTACATTCTGGTGTGTGTGTGTGTGTGTGTGTGTGTGTGTGTGTGAATAGTAGTAGTAGTAAGGTAAAGTAAATATAGTAATGTTGATACTGTGGAGGACAGGATGTTTGGCATAAGAAGGAAGAGACATGTGTAATATCAAAGTTAAGCACTACTATGCAGTTCTAAATTTGAATTAGAAATATTAATGAGAGGGCCCGGCTGGTGTGACTCAGTGGTTGAGCATCGACCCATGCACCAAGAGGTCGCAGGTTCGTTTCCCGGTCAGGACACATGCCCAGGTTGTGGGCCCAATCCCCAGTGGGGGGCATGAAGGAGGCAGCCAATCAATGTTCTCTCTCATCGGTGTTTCTATTCTTCTCTCTCTCTCCCTTCCTCTCTCTAAAATCAATAAAGAAAAAAAATTTAATAAAAATAAAAGAAATATTAATGAGAGGTAAGACTTAACAATAAGGGATAACTTGTCCAAGAATGGTCACCCTCAGGGGAAGGAGTTAGCTTCTGCAAAGCTCTGTGACAACTGGCTACAATCCAGTCATTTAAAGCAATTAATCCTGGTCAAGCATGAAGTTCAGACCTCAGAAACTCCATCTGTATTAGCTTCCTATGCTGCTGTAATGAACCCCCACAAACTTAATGGCTTAAAACAACACAGATTAATTATTTTACAGTTCTGGAAGTCAGAATTCTGAAATGGGTCAGCAGAGGTGTCCTCCTTCTGGAAACTCTAGAGGAGGATCTGTTTTCTTGCCTTTTCCATCTTCGTAGAAGCTGCCCACGCCCCCTGGCTCATAGCCCCCTTTCATAGTCAGAGCCAGTCATGGCCAGCCAGTCCTGCCTTTCTTACATCTCATTAGTCTGACATTAACTTCTCTGCTTCCATCTTCTACATTTCAGTGACCCTTGTGATTACATGGGCCCACCTACAGAATCCAGAATAATCTCCTAATTTTAAGGCCAGCTGATCAGCAAACATAATTCCATGTACACCCTTAATTCTCACTTGCTATGTAATATAACATATTCATAGTTTCCAGGGATTAGGATGAGGACATCTTTGAGGGGGGCGTCCTTCTGCCTACCAAACCATCCCACTCAGGACATGCCAGGAAAGAGTTTATGCTTCCCCAACTATGAAGGCTAACGTAATGAATTCTGTCACTAGCTCATTTTATCATACAGCTGCAACCATAAGGCTGAGGCCCTGGCCCCTGATCACATCAGAAAAATGGCACCTGCTTCCCAGTCATGATGCTTAAAGCCTCACAGTCCCAGAGTCAATGTCACTCTCCCAGAATCTAACATCTTCTCCTATCAGGTCGCTGTGACCTGCCTCAAGGTGTGAATGGCAACAAAAAATCCTTTCCATCTGCTACCACCCATGTGTCCACGAATGTCCCCCAATGAACACGCATCCGGTAGGTTTGGTGTTATTAAACTATTTGCTCCATGGAAACCAACGACAGCCGAATGCTTGCGGCAGTTAATTGTGGTCAACCAAAATGCTTGGACCCTGCTCTATTACATAGTTTTGATGAGAGGAAACGAAGGCACTTGACACTCCAGCAAATTAAAACAAAAGTTTTGTTCCAGAAGACAGCAATGTTGTCATGAGAAGAGAATAAGAGCAAGGACAGAAAATTCCACACTGCATCTGGAACCCATGTTCACAAAGCCTAGAGAGGCAGGAGCAGTGAAACTGACTGGCTGATCAGCTGCAGCAAGTAGGGGGCACATGTAGCTTCTGTCACTGAGACAACACAAACATGATCTCGCTACCTTCACGGTATGAGGCTTCTTATTCCCCCAGAGGTGTCATACTTACACAGATAGCTATTTCTAGAACAAAATTTGCCTGTTACCTAGCAGATTTTTTTTAAATTTAAGAATATGCAACATGCACCAAAAAGTTAACTCAAAATGGATCATAGACCTAAAGGTAAAATGAAAAACTATAAGATGCCTACAAGAAACATAGAAAAAAAACCTTGGGTACGGCAATGACTTTTCAGATACAGCACCAAAGGTACAATCCATGAAATAAATAATTGGTAAGTTGAACTTCATTAAAATTAAAAACTTCTGCTCTGTAAAAGACAATGTCAAGGAAATGAGAAGACAAGCCACAGACTGGGAGACAATGTTTGCAAAAGACATATCTGATGAAAGACTGTTATCCAAAATATAAAAAGAACTATTAAAATTCAACAATAAGAAAATAAACAATCGCCCTGGCCAGATGGCTCAGTTGGTTGTAATTTCATCCTGTACAATGAAAGGATGGAGGTTTGACTCCTGGTCAGGGCACATACCTCGGTTGCAGGTTCCATCCCTGGGCGGGGCTGGAACAAATGTTAACTGTGGATTTGGGGTGACTATGGCGTGTCAATGTTGGTTGGGGGATGTTGATAACCAGAGAGGCTATGCATGTGTAAAGGCAGGGATTATATGTGAAATCTCTTGTCCTCTCAATTTTGCTGTGACTCTAAAACTGCTTTAAAAAATAAAGTCTTAAAAAAAAAAAAAAAACAAACAAGAATTTGCAGCTTGTCCTGGATAGTGTTGTTCATCCTTGGACACTTGTCCAGGAGATGCATGGTACCAGAATATTTAACTCCCTGAAAGATTATATTAGTGTTTGCACACAATTTATTCCTCCCAAGAGGCCAAAGTTGTTTATAGACTAATGTATTCACAACTCTTCTCCATATGATATACATATCCCACAGAGGATGTATAGTCCAATTATTTTGTTTAAAGTCCTCTGCAATAATTTCTCTTTGTTTGCTACTAACTTAGTACACAATTAACTTCACTTGTTTAATTTGCTTTCAATTTTTAAGTATTGCTTTTTTATTTTGAGTTATTTTTGTTTTATGTATTTTCATAAATCATTTGCATGGTTTCAAACCCAAACATACAAAACAAAGTATATCATATGGATCTTCTGTTCTCTACAAATTGATCCAATGGGAGTAGAACTTTTTGAATTCTTTTATATCATTTCTCAATTAGGATAATTTGTGAATATAATTTCCAAGGACAGTGGTAAAGACAGCATGTACACGCAGCAAGAGTGATCATTTAGAGAATACAAGAAGAAGAAAGCAACAAAGGATTTTAAGATTTAAGACTGTCAAACTTAGATTACCAAGAAGAATGGACAAAACTTAAAAAGAAGACAGGCAGCCTGGCTGGTGTGGTTCAGTGGATTGAGCGTCATCCCATAGACTGAGAGGTCCTGGTTCGATTCCCAGATGGGGCACATGCCCGGGTTGCAGGCTTGATCCCTGGTAGGGGGCGTGTGTAGGAGGCAGCCAATTGATGTTTCTTACATCTATGTTTTTATCTCTCTGCCTTCCTCTCTAAAAAATCAACAAAAACATATTTTTTAAAACAGAATAAACTTTTGCTTTAAAATATGTAATTATGCCCTGGCCAGTTTGGCTCAGTGGTTGGAGCGTCGGCCTGCGGTCCAGAGAGACCTGGGTTCGGTTCCCGCTAAGGGCATGTACCTCGGTTGCAGTTTGTCCCCGACCCTGGTTGGTCGTGCGGGTGGCAGCCACTCGATGTGTACCTTTCACGTCGATGTTTCTCTCTCTCTCTCTCTTCCTCTCCCTCCCACTCTATCTGAACAAAAAATGAAAAAATGTCCTCAGGTAAGGATACAAAATAAATAAATAAATAAAATATGTAACTATGACAATAACATACCACTGATGGGAATGGGAGGGGGTGGGCCTTTGTGGGGCACCTCCATAAACAGAGTGCTCCCTGAGTCCTCAGAGATACCTGATGGGGACAGAGGTCTTACTATGAAACTGTCATCACAAGGTGACATCATCACAAGGTGACATCACCACAGCTTAATGTGACATCCCAGAAGTGAGCAGCTTGTAGAAAGCAGTGCCTCTCTGGTTTGCCACTCTGCTGAGAAACGACCTCTGTGTAGACTGTTTTGTGACATTCCCTTCTAAAGACATTCTAGCAGTGTGTTGTTCGTGTGTTGTGTGGGAAACATCAAAGACCTTTCCTACCAGAATCTGTAACCCTCCCTGTGAGCACAAACACTCAGGGATTTCCCATGACCACCTTGGGAACCTGCATTTGAATTGGGAAGTGAAAAGGAATTTCTGTGGTCTAAAATCAAGCCATTTGTAATGACTAGGTTTATGTGTCAATTTAGCTAGGCCACAGTACCCAGATATTTGGTCAAAGGTTATTCTAGATACTTCTGTGAAGGTATTTTTTAGATGACATGAGCATTTAAATCAGCAGACTTTGAGTGAAGCAGATTACTGTCCATAATGTGGGTGGGCTTCCGCTAATCCGTGGCAGGTCACACTGACCTTCCCAGAGGAAAGGTGAACTCAGCCAACATACTGCCTACAGACCAAGACTACGACATCAGCTCTTCCCTGGGTCTCCAGCCTGCTGGCCCACCTTGAAAACTTGGACTTGTCAGCCTCTGCAATCACATGAGCCAATTCCTTAAAATAAACATATCTCACCCTGGCCAGTTTGGCTCAGCGGTTAGAGCGTCGGCCTGTGGACCAAAGAGTTGCGGGTTCGATTCCGGTCAAGGGCACATACCTGGGTTCCGGTTCGGTCCCCGGCCCTGTTTGGGGTCATGCAGGAGGCAACTGGCTGGTGTGTCTTTCTCACATCAATGTTTCTCTCTCTCTCTCTGTCTCTCCTCCCCCTCTCCCACTCTATCTGAAGATAAATGGGAAAATATCCTTGGGTAAGGATTTTAAAAATAAAGTAAAATAAATATATCTTGCATATATATATATTCATTGACTTATACATATACATACATACAAATACCCTGTTGGTTCTGTTTCTCTTGAAGATCCTGACTAATACAATTTAAATTTGCCTTGTGAGAATGCTAACATTAGATCTGTTATCTTGCCAGTACCTAGGAGATGGGTACTCAAGACACTGAACACTTTGGGCACCAAACTCTGCGGAAATGGTCACGTTGTGAAAACTAGTTTAGCCTAAAGGAGAGGCGATTTATGTCTCTGAGCATCGAGGTTTTCTCGTACAGTGTAAAATGTGCTAACCGCTAGAGTGGAGGACCGGTGCCAGTGACAGCAGTGACACTCAGCACCCTGGATATTTGCTCATTCTGCTTTGGGGTAGGAGGCATGTGCAGTCCGACAAGATTCTGATCTTAATCAAGCTGTATTCCTCAGAACTCTCTCATCACTCATCCTGACCTTCTGTGGGTTACCATTCCTCACAAAGAACCCACATTATTTGTAAAGATTCTCTAAAGTGTTTACATTACCCTTTGAGATAAGTCATGTGGGTTTCTTGCCTGGCTTCATCACTGGGGGGCACTTAACATTTTACCAGCAACAGCGAACTTGATTCCCCTAAAACACTAGGGTTAGCAAGTGTCCACCTAACAGATTTGTTTGCTTATCTTCGTAGAAACTTCCCTCTTACTGTTTAGAGAACATAAACAGGAGGAGGATAGTAGTCATGGTAGTACAAATTCTTAAGATACAGGCAGGCTCAATGAATTCCAGGAATTAAAAAGAAAAGGCCACTGTGGCTGAAATATAGTAAGAATGGGAAATCCATACAAGATGAGGTCCAAGGGGAAGTGGGACCCAGATGCTATAGGACTTAGCACACCAACTTGGAAGTTTGGGATTTCTGCTGAGCGCAATGGCAAATTGTTAAAGAGTTCTGAGTAAGGATGCAACGTTTCAGTTAGATTTTTAAAAGATCACCCTGGCTTTGTATGCATTACGGGAGGGAAAAGGGGGAAGCAAGACAGTTGACTAAGCGAAAGAGGATGGTAGCAGTGGAAATGAACAGAAGTAAGTGAAGTCAGGCTATGGTGTAGAGCTACAGTCTACAGAATTTTCAATGAATTAAATATGTGGGGTAAGAGAAAGCAAGAAATCGGGGGTGCTTGAGCAATAAAGTGGATGGTGGCACCAATTACTGAGCTGGGCGAGACTAGAGAGGAATGCATTTGGCCACATAAATCAAAGCTCCAAACTTCTGAACTTGAAAATTAATGTCTGCTATTCTTCAAGTAAGGACATTTGGGAGTCAATGCATTTTTATTAATACGTTTATATAGAAATCTACAAAATACTTTAGTATATTCTAAATACTTCATTAGCATCCACAGACCCTGGATTAGTTGACTCAAAGTTGTACCCCTCTTTAGGTTACCTTCAAGTAGAAACACTTGCTACCCTTTTGTTGGCCCCGTTCTCCTAGAAAAGTTAATTTAATTCAGGACTTATTAATTATTTGTGCTTAACACTAACTGTTATGCTAAGTATTATGAGGAGTAGTAACACACTAACTAAAACATGAATTGAATTCTTGAAAACGTTACATTTTCATTAGCAAGACAAAAACAACACTGATAATGCAGCTAAATAATGAAATCAAGTGATGAGTATCAAATACAAAAGCTAATAATAAAGCTGGGACAAAAAGTTTAGACTGTGAGGGCTGGAAAAAATCAGGGAAGACTCTGTGGAAGGATAAATATATAGAACTCCAACAAAAAGCTGTGTTCAAAAGATACAAGGTAGAAATCAGCATGCTTAACGCTCTGTTCACAAATATCAAAGATACTGGACACTTCTATAAAAGGGAGTTTTAGTTACACAGTCCTTTGAGGCTTCAGTGAAAAATTAGGTCTTCCACTTACACTCATCTTGTAGTAGAGATCACCTGAAAGGATTCTGTTAATATTTCAGAGATAATTGAGCCTGGAACGTATTGACTTGTGTGTGTTTCCTGTTTAGTATATTAATGCTAAATCACCTTTGGCTATTTCTACACCATTTCTATTACCCATTTGTCTCCACCAGTGCTAATCTTGGAGCTCAAGACTAACTCTGGTTTCCACAGTTTACTGTCACTGTTCATGCTACCCCCTGAGATTTTAAGCCCAGCTTTTTAAGCCCAGCACCAGGGTCATTCTTAAATTATACTCAGCAGAATGGACATTAGGGTACTGTTCTTAACTCAGGCCTGGAGATGCAGAAGAGGCTGCAAAAGAGCCACTGGGAATTTTAACAGAAGTCTCTGTGAAGAGAAAACTGGGATTATTTTCCTTATATATAAAAATACAAAGACGAAACAAAACACCATACCACAGTCAGTGAACACTATGGACTGAATTCTGCGCTCCCTCTCCCCCCACCCCTCCAAATTCTTATATTGAAGTCTTAGCCCCCAGTGTGATTGCATTTGGAGATGGGACTCCAAGTTGACTAAGACAGTGAACAACATCAGAGTAGCACTGAGTTTGCAGGACGGTTCCAGGTGCTGGTTTATACCCATTGGTCTTCAGTGGAAACAGAACACCAGAGTGAGTTGTCACAGTGCTAGTGCTTATAGAAGTCCTCCTGGTCACTTAAGGGAGGAAAAAAAAAAAAAAAAAAAAGACAGTGGAGAATAATTTACTAGGAGTGACTCATCAATTCACCAACTGAAGCTGAGAACAGTCGGCCAGGGGAGTTGAGATAAGAACTGAGGTCAGATGCTCAGTGAAGCAGTGCCCTGGGGGGTGGGGGCAGAAGAATTCTCTCTATCTGTGATGACAGTAGACAGGGAAGCAGAACTATTCCCTGTCAACATTGTTCATGAACCAAAATATTTTCAGAATCTTAGTTCAGTCCTAAGACCCTAATTCTTCTTCCATTACATGAAATTTTCCAATAGACTGTGACAACTGGGCTTTCCAAAATATGAAAAAAGAAGAAATGGGCCTAGAACAACAACAACAACAACATTACCAAAAAGCTTAACCATTAAGGTTATGAAAGATGTTATCTATGGAAGGCGGCTTCTCCACTGGGTAAAATAAACACAACTCCCCTACTCAGAGGTCTGACTTCCTCCTCCTGAGCTTTGGGAAGAATGAAGGGGAAAGATACAGTTGCAAGGTTAATTCTCTGTAATTTGTAAACTTCATTTTTTTTTTTTAAATCCTCACCTGAGGATATTTTTCCATTTATCTGCAGATAGAGTGGGAGGCAGATAGAGGGAGAAAGGGAGAGAGAAACATCAGCGTGAGAGGGACACATCCACTGGTTGCCTCCCACATGACCTGACCAGGGCCAGGGATGAACCGCAACCAAGGTACGTGCCCTTGACCAGAATCGAACCCACAACTCATTGGTCCTCGGGCAGACACTCTACCGCTGAACCAAACCAGCCAGGGCTAAGCTTCATTTTTCTGATGGAAAGATTTTTTTTTTTAAAAGAAAGAAGAAAAACAGCTACTCCTTTAGCCTCTGAAAGGAAAGGCACCCCAACATTTAAGAGTGTCATATTACACCCTAAACCAGTAATCCATTTACAGAAGAAATGTGGGTGAGAAAAACACAGACTTCAGATTTGAGCTTCCAAGATGTTACAGACAGTGAAAGGAATAAAATTAAATTATGATAGGGAAAAAAAACCCAACTTCTGATGTTTTGTGATTGAAAAATAAAAACAAACACTATTTATTAAGTCTGAACATCTATGAGGCAACATTTTTTGCCTCGGGCATTTATTGTGGTGTACCACTGGCAGGGTCTAGAAGAAGCTGACTCCAGCTGCTTCGTCCCCAGGGACAGAGCATCCACAGTTCACAGAGTAATGACTTATCTCCATTTACTGTCCAACAGAGTGCAGGGTGAACTGAAAACTTGTGCTACACTCAATAAGCGGGTCCATCCTGAAATGTTGGTCTAGTTCTTCAATCACCATCTAAAAAGTATTGTCTACTCTGAGAAACGTATCTCTCTTATATTCTTACAAAGGCCTGAGCTTCAAGATGAGTTTAGTACTAAGCCTCCCGGGAATTTTAAAATTTGCTCCATGATTAATTTTTTAAGGAGAGAGATTGAAGGCTGGTCCGAATCATTCCCTGTGATTATTGTGGTTTCTGCAGAATTTCGTGAACTTATGGTGTTTTTACTAAGACTTCTTCATTGGTATGTAGTTGTGCCAGCTGCCACAACCTATTCATCATTATCTATAATAAGTAATATCAACAAGAACCACTCTTATCTGGGAGGTCCTTGGTCTGTCCTGCTCAATGTCTGGTGGACATGAGGAGTCTGGAAGAGGGATGAGGACACCAGCCAAATTAGCCTTGGACATACATCTGGATTAATTTGCTAGGTCTGTCATCATAACAAACTGGGTGTCTTAAACAACAGAAATTTATTGCCTTACAGTTCTGGAGGCTAGAAGTTCAAAATCAAGGAACTGGTAGGGCTGATTCCTCCTGATGGTTGTTGAGGGAAGGATCTGGTCCAGTCTTCTTTTGGCTTGAAGATGGCCATCTCCTCTCTGTGTCTCTTCACATCATTTTCCCTCTATGGGTGTCTCTTTCTCTACACGTGGCACTTTTTTTTTTTTTTTTTTATAAGAACACCAGTCCTGTTGGATTGGAATCCCACCCTAACACTTTATCATAACTAACTACATCTGCAACAACCCTATTCCCAAACAGGGTCACAATCTAAGGTATTAAGGGTTAGGACTTCAATATGTAAATTCAGGGGAGACACAAGTCAACCCCTAACATGAATGGGATAACACTGTGCCAGTAAGTGGCCCTTACTTTCTCAAGATTTTATTTGGAACAGGCACTCTGCAGCCATCATCTTATTTAATCATTATCTCCCCGTTTTGGTCTGCTTAGGATGCCATAACAAAATACCATAGGTGGATGATTTAAACACCAAACATTTATTTTCTCAGTTCTGGTGGCTGGAAAGCCCAAAATAAGGTCAAGCAGATTCAGTATTTGGTGAGAACTCTCTTCCTGGCTAGGAGGCAGCACCATCGCCTTGTATAAATGCAGAGAGAGGGAGTTCTGGGGTCTCTTACTTTCTTTTTTCTTTTTTTTTTTTTTCATCTTCACCCTAGGACATGCTTATTGGTTTTAGAGAGAGGGCAAGGGGGAGGGGGGAGAGAGAGAGAGAGAGAGAGAGAGAGAGAGAGAGAGAGAGAGAGAGAGACATCAGTTGGTTGCCTTCCTGTATTCCCTGACCAAAGGATCAAACCCGCTACCTAGGTATACTGCTCTGGCCAGGAAATGAACTTGCAACCTTTCAGCTTATGGGACAATGCTCCAACCAACTGAGCCACACTGGCCAGGGCTCTACCTCTTCTTATAAGTGCACCAGCCCTATCAGATTAGGGCCCCACCCTTATGACCTCATTTAACCATTACCATCTCCTCACCGGTCCTATATCCTAATACAGTCATATTAGGGGCTAGGGCTTCAATATACAAATTGGGTGCAGGGCCATAATTCACTCCATAGCAATCCCCAGTGGAAGCCATTATTTTCCTCATTCCACAGATGAGGACACTGAGACACAGAGAGGTTAAGCCCCAGGTCCTAAAGCTAGAAGTAGTATAAAGTAGAAGTTAGTTGGACTCCAAAAAAAACCCTTTATCAGTCCACCATTACTAGGTGTTTCAAACTAGGACCTAATATGATAAAAGGGAAATTTGGAAAGGCTTTGCAAGTGTAACCAGCAGAGGTATGACTCACCCTGGTGGGGATCGTGATTCCTTTCCCCACAGCCCACTGCTCCTTCTCCAGCTCCTGGACGTAATACCTGCCTTACACTGCACTATGGAACTATACACCTGGGGCCGAGCTGGGTTTGAATCTCAGCTCCAGTACTAACTAGGACCCAAAGCAAAGTGTTTAATCTCTCTGGGCCTCAGTGCCCTCCCTCCTACAATCACAGTGAGGACTGAAAGAGTTAATACATCTAAGCAGTTTTAGAACAGGGCCTGGCACATGGTACCTGCTTATAAATATATTTGTCATCATTATGGCCATTCTTTAAAAAATTATGACAAAGAGGGAAAATATAAGCCTTAAGAATAAAGGGTTTTAAAATGCTCCCAAGTTCCTTAACCAACCTGGGCCATCTGTAAGTTAAGGGCTATGTGTTCTGACACACATTTAGGGGTTCTAGAAACTAATTTTCTGATATCAGCATACTACAGACTATTCTAAAACATCTTTGTCTTTTGGGATAGATCCAAGTATAGGAGACTTGCGCTGGAATCCAGCAGTGGCCCTGTCTTATCTACAAAAAAGCAAGAGTCACATGGTGATGAGGCTAAGTCCATTCTTGACTTCCCCTCCTCCTCTCCACCTCCCCCTAGTTCTTTTTCCCCCCCTCAAGGTCTAAAAGTTTATTGAACTGAGGCTCAAGAATGAGTTTACTCAACTAGGCTTACAGTCTAAACGTGCTATGTATTAGATTTATTTTATCTATTTCTATCCAATGTGTCAAATGACCTCCTCCTGGAAAATGCCCCCCCCCCTTGGTAGAATGGGTGAGGGTAAAGAAGGAGGGGATGAAACCCAAACTTAAAATGACTGAAGTCCTTCCTCCAGGAATATGTCCTGGGGATGGGAAGGGGAGGGGAAGGCATGTTGGTGACGCCAAACTTAAAGATGATTCGAGCCCTATATTCTAGCATCCCCAAGTATAAATGTGGGTAATAGGCAAGGCAGGAATGTACTCAGACCCCACGTACACATCCCAAACCAAACGCTGACTCTTGAAGATAAAGATGGGAGGGGTTACATGGAGTCACTTGACCTTCTCCACTGTTAGGGCCACGCTTGCCCCCAGCTGATTCCCGGGGTAGGAAAAGTCTCCCTGTTGCTTCTCGGCTGCCTCGTTTCTCATCTGCAAGGACTGTGTAAAGGCATCCCCCGCCACCCAGTTGCAGAAAGTAGCAACTTCCCCTCCGCCCGTCTGAAGGCGCATTTGAATGCGTTTCCTTTTCATTAAGAACAAAGGTTGGAGTCCGAGACTTGCTGCGCGGGGACAGGAAAGTACGCGGCATGTGTCGAGAGAAAAAACACTCAAGAGAGAATGACCCACGAGAAAGAGAAAGGGGAAAAACACCAATCCTCCGGGCACTGGGCTTTTTCGACTTTTCCTTTAAAAAGAAAAAAGTTTTTCAAGCTGTAGGTTCCAAGAACAGGCAGGAGGGGGGCGAGGCGGGGGGTTTTACAGAAAAGGCGCCTGATCGGTTATGAGTCACAAGCGGGTTATAAAAGGGTCGCACGTTCGCAGGCGCGGGCTTCCTGTGCGCGGCCAGCCGGGGCGCAGGCGACCCGCCACGTCGAGCGGGCGCCTCCAGCCTGGGGACAGGAGTGGACATGGAGCCGAACCCCCAGCACACAAGCGTGGGGAAGAAAGGAGGCCTTTCCCGCCCGGCAGGTACGCGGATTTGCCCTGGCCCTCCGCCCGCGCTCTCCTTTCGCCAGCCGGGAACGCGGAGGGCTGCGGGGCCACGGTCTGGGGCGAGGGTGGCGCGCACGTGGCAGCCGAATGCCCAGCCGGTCCCGCGCGCCTGCGAGTGCTGGTCGGAGGGGCGCTGTCCGCGGGACCTCACTCGGGACAGGAGGTCGCTGGGAAAGAATTCCTGGGGGAAGGGAGGGTACTAAAGACCTTGCACTCAGCTTCTCCCCAGTTTGTTTCCTTAGTTGGGAGGGGAGGTACCTATGACCTGGCCCTGGACCAGCTTAGCTACTGAACTCACTTAGGGGCAGGGTGGATCAATGGGACTGCCTTCAAAACGTGTCTTTTTCTATTTTCTTTTGAAATGTAACTAATAATATACGCTAATTTTTATAAAAGTTAGAATTATAACGTATTAGATATGTCTTCAATTAATAGATGTGAGGACTGAGCAAAAGTTCAATGAGCTTTTGTATTTATTTGCTCCCATTATGTCAGGGTTTATCTTTGGTTATCTTTTTTTATTCTCTAAAAATCCCTGGTGGATGTCTGTCCTCCACATTTTATAGCTTCCAAAGGTGGACCAGGTCTTTTGAATTTTATATAATCTAAAGCAGGCATACTGGGATGATTATGAAAAATTTAACCTGGAATTACTGAAACTGACAGCTGACAACGATATAAGTGAGAATCCAATCCTTAAAAATGAGGAACTGAGGCCTGGAGAGGTAAAGTTACCACTCCAACATCATAGAGCAGATCCAGATCTCGTGTGATTTGAGGAGGCCAAGGGTATCTAATGATGCTCATAATTTAGTTTATATCTTGTGCCAAATAGATGAGGTTGAGACATACTTTTTACAAGACATTTATGTAGCTATTTCAAGCCAAAGTTACTCCTTAGCTCTCCATTCATTACTCTGAAGTAGTGCCTTCTATACGCCTTTAACATAATGTATAATCTAAATGAACTAGGACAACTGAACTTGTAATAATCACAGGACTGATCTTTTAAAATGGATATGTATAAAGTATTTAATTGCTTATCTATGTTAACAGTAATATAAGCTAAAAAGTTGACACTGCAATTTCCTGCCTATTGTCTAATTGGATAGCCACAATAATAGGAAATTGGCAGTGTAGGTGGTGGTATCCCATTTTGCCCATGAGGACTTGTGGCTCAGAGAATTTGTGTGTTCTCTAGTAAGGTCACTGGGTCCTTAGTGTAAAGCCTGCTTTAGGTACGGATGTGGGATGTGGGATGTGGGATGCGGAGGGGGGTGCAGACCACAGGCCTTTTGTCTCTGAGTGCAGGCTCATTTCAATTACTTTGCTGCCTCCCTGATTTCTTTCAGAGGACCAAAGCATATTTAGTAATTACTTCTGCTGCATGGACTCCTCCATAAAGGCCAGTGGTAACCAAGCCCCTCACACCGTGGGGCCAGCTCCCCCACAGCTCCCCCCACACATAGTAAGAAAGAGAAACATGAGCGCTGGCTGCAACCTACACTGTTCCAAGACAGAACAGTAACACGAGCACAAATCCTACTTTTGATTTTACCTCACTAATCATGTAGAAAAAGTATAACTTATTGTTCCTTAAAAAACAAATCCCTAAGTGCCATCATTGTGTCAGCCTGTGCCAGACACTAGTCTAGATGCTGGAGAGCAGACAGAAGTGCATGAGCCCTGCCCTCCTGAGTCTAAAAGTGAGAGGAAAGACTGAGAGACAAGGCCATGCAATTTTATATGGTTTCAAATGCAGGAACATAAACACTTAGACCTGTTAGAATGTGCTGTGAATTTTGCCCTTCTTTACTTTCCTATGGCAAACATGGAAAATAACCTTCATCTTTCTTCACAGCTCATCAAATCAGTCTTCTGTGAATCAAAAAAAAAAAAAAAAAATTCCCCCAAAAAAGTCCTAGGTTTTAACTTTTAAGAAGTGTTTTTTCATCAGCTATTTTATGTCTTGACTAAGATCTACCATTCAATTTAAAGGTTTTTTTGTTTTAGAGTAACAATTCTTCACTCCTTTTTCCCACCTCAAATCTAATGAAGATTACTTATGCTTTTCCCAGATTTTTTTATACGTGCATCCTCACGCACCATTTTGCATTCATATCAGTGGGCTTCCTGGGGGTGGCGTTTCGTTATCCCTTTGTAAACCTAAGAGGACTAAATAGCTTGAATGGTAGAGGGAAGTGTGGACTCTACCTCACACCTAGGCTGAGCATCCCTGTCCTTGACTCATTGGCGTCTCTACATTTTTGAGTCATTGCCTATGGCTTCACTGAAACTACTGATTTTAATAACTTGACTGCCTTGATGTTAGGCTTCCAGCCCACAGTGCAGAAGCCTGGTACTGTGGAAAGGGCACCAGCCTGAGAACCGTGGCAGGTTTCTAGTCCCAACTCTCTGCAAATTCCCGTGCTTCATTTTTCACATCTCTAAAATGGGTGACTGGGACTGAGTCATTTCTAAAGTCCCTTAAACTGATGAAATTCTATGATTCCAGTATGAGTACCACTTCACTTCACTTTCATGTATCTCCTGAGACACAGCTGGACTCAGTGAATTCACACCCTCTATGTTCAAAGACAGTCAGAGTAAGGACCAGCATAATTGACTACAGATATGGATGTACCTCTGTCTTCCACTAACCTTACTGGCTTCAAAACATTTGCTAAAATTGGATGGAATAAGAAAACTGTGAAATGCTTTTTTTTTTATTTAATTTTAAAAATCCTCTCTTTATCCCACCTTTTCACTGCCTACATCTTTCTTATATATATTGCCTTTATCTCAGACTCCTAAGGTAATGCAACACTTAATTTGATCACTGTGTAATCCTCACCTGCCATGAAACACTTAAGTTTTTTCCATCAATCTTGACTTTGGGCTTACCATATTCAGGGCCTCGAGCAAAATCACCCCAAAAGCAGATTTCCCCTCAAATCAACGCATCACATGTCCAAGCACTTCAGCATTCTCACTCCCGACTTCAGGACTCTCAGTCAGTGGATGAACCCTTTGACCCAAAAGGCACAATTCCTGCCTTCACAAACAATGACACACTCTCCAGATAAGGAGGCTTCACATTGGTCAAGTGGCACGGTTTTTTTTTTTTTTTTTTTTTTTTTTTACAGATTGTAACTATCTGTGCCAATTCTGAAAAACTAGATCCACATGTGGGTGCATGGGGTTAATGATGGCAATGGCAAAAGAAAAAACCACTAGTAAAGAATGTCAAACAGCTGATGTAATGACACTGTGACGCTGTTGGATAAGGTGAAATGACACAGTACAGTGAGTGGCGTTTGTGCTGTTTCCTCGTGAGGATGGTGCGTACACCGTACAGGCTCCTGGCTGTCTTAAAATGTTCTGCTCCTTTATGGTGCTCGTCCACCATCAGGCCAGCACATTGCTCAGGTTTCTGCCCTAGCAGCGGTCTTCTCTACCAGGGTTCAACCTGTTGGTTCATTTGTCTGAGCCGCGGTGCCCCCAGGTATAAACAGAGGAGGATAATGCTCATTCCTAAGATTGCTACGAGGAATGAGCGAGTTCGTGTACATCAAGCAGTTAAACTAGTGCCTGGCCCTGGGGTACCCCTGTATAAGTGATTGCAATTATTAGGTAGACATTTATGATCCTGAATATTTCACGAAACCAATTTGGAAAGCGAGATACAAAAACAGTCTGGGAAAGTGAAGTGTATATGTACAAAGTGGTCTCTAAAAATTCTTTACAAGGTAAAAAACTGTTTGGTTTTAAAGAATTATTAACAGTTTCAGAATGGATTTTTTTCCTTAACCCAAAGAAAAACTAATTATTTCCAAAGAAATATTTTGGTGTACCTTTTAGCAGGTAACTTATTCCTGTTAGAGATTAGGATACCAAATAATTACTTTGATTTTGCATGTATGTTTTTCAGTAACCTCTGATGTATATGATTCAGTTATACAGTGGTAAATGTACCTTGACTTGTACTTTTAAAACAACGTGTGATGGATGTACAGATACTTACAGGTACCTGGCAGGTATTCATGACTGAGGGCATTAGTGCCTTGGCAACACTCACCTAAATGCTCTATTCACTGAGTCGCTTCACCTTCGCAACCACCTTCTGAGGAGGTTCTATCATTATCTCCATTTTTAGAGAAGCAAGTAAGGCTTAAAGAGGTTAAAATGGAACCCAGGTAAGTTGAAAACAGAATAACACCGCCAGACCTTTCACTTAGATCCACTTATTATCAGCTGCCACATCTGTTTATTTCTCTCTGACCCTATCCATCTCTCTGTGTCTGTGTCTGTGTGCAGACCTGTCACACATCCCCTAAGAATAATGAAAACTCGTGATCATGGCATCCAAGGGTGGTTTTAGAACTAAGCTTTACCTTCAGCTTCAGGTTATTGCTAGTAGTAATCCCCGTCTTTATCCTATAATGACTATACTTGGTGGGTTGAGATCCACACCTGAAATCCTCTAACTGTAAATAGTTCATTATGAATCTAGAATACCAATAAACTTCATTAATATACTCCCACATTTATAAGCTTCTACTACACTAATCCTCCAAGAATCTGAATATTAGTTAAATCTTACACACCAGTGCAGTGTGAGGAGTGCTCCGAGAGGATGGAGAGAGGACTACCCACCTTGGGGAGACAGAGAGGGAGGGTCACACCAGGAGCTGAAGGGAACCCAGCCTCCAGGAGTTCGCTGTCTGGGAAAGAAAGAGAAATGAGGCAAGGGGGCAAGTCCATGTATGAGGAGCAATTTGAAGTGGGTGTACTCAGTGGCTCAGTGTGTGAATGAAATTCCATCTAGAAAGGACATGCTGAGGAGCACCGAACATAACCGTCCTCGGGCATGTGAAGACACTGGGTACAAGCTTTGGGGGTGTGAAAAAGTCAACAGTATGTGTTCGCCTTGTAACCTAAGACATCCTATACATGTAGCATCATAAGAAAACTAATTTTTAAACAGGCAAAACCAAACCTTTTGTTCCCAGAACTTGCTCAGTTTGTCTCACATTGATCTCAATTCACAAATCCTTCCTTGCTGGGGGTCATTTTGATATGTAGAAATAGAAGAATATGAAGTGTGGCTTATAGAAATAGAAAAGAGAATTTTTTCCTATGATGCCAGACATATGGGACTCTGTACATACATCTAGCTAACAAGTAGGTGATACATACTAAGTTCCAAAGGAGGCATTTTACTGAAATTTAGTATTGAGAGTGAACACTGGACAGCCAAGTGCACAGAGCAGGTGTCCTAGAGAAGGTGACTCATGAAGGGCAGCAAACACTCCACAGTTTATAATTGCTATCAGGTTTCTTTTTTCCAGGGGGTGGGGGCGGGGGAGAAAGGATATTGAAAATAAATTAGGAATGAAAAGAGAAAATTATTATTAAAATTCTCTTATGGACGTGTGATATTAAAAAGTTTTAGTTGTTAGACATATGGAAAACCTGCTGTGTAAATATGAAATACGAATGAAGAGCCATGATTTAAAGCAATAGGTTTCATCTCCCCGCCCCGCCCCCTACCCCCAGCTCTCTCCTTCCCACCCCTTGCTTTTATCCATGTGTGATAACATTTTCCCAAAGTTTCAGGCCTGAAGCTGAGCCAGTGTGAGGTCAGTGTATTGAGGAAGTCCCCTCCACCACCCCCACCACCCTCAGGCTGGTCCAGGACACAGCTGGGCTCTCAGCCTACTCCTGCTTACTCCACAGAATGTCTCTGGGGGAAAATATTTCTAACCTGTGTTTGTTAATATTTCTAAGGCTGTGTTTTTCCACAGCCTTATCTGAAAAGTGAAGGTGTTAGTCACTGTCCATAACAAAACTGTGGGTAGGTTGTTTAGTTTGTAAATAAGTTCCACAAGTTGTTTCAGTAAAAACTTCCTGATTTTTAAAACAGAAAATGGCAGAATAGTCCTCTAAGGCCAATAGTCTTTCTCATTTGTGCATTCACAATTAAATAGTCACTCAATATAATGTTTCCATAGTGAGCCTGTGATATCCAGATTAGCTTTCTTCTGAGACCGTCCAAAAGTGTGTCACACTTAGTTTTATGTATTAATATATTACTGGCATATATATTTAAAAACACTACTTTTCAGAATTTCAAAATATAGAAAGGTATGCTGTAATAGAGCTATTTCGTGTGCAAGCCAATCTTCAATAAAGAGCTCTTGTTTTGGAATAGTAGGCATTTTTGTTAAAGAATTCTTAGTTAGAACTATCAAGAGAAGAGTTGTTAGATTTTTGTGGGAAGAAAATATACTATAGTGAGTTTGTCATTCTTTCCCAGCAACAGCTTCTACAGTGACTTTTTTCTTAAATGTCAAGTAATCTTATCATTCCCCAAGAGGTTAGAATATGGGTTTTTCCTACAGAACAATCCATTTTACCTTTTTTAGAAGATGGAGATAGCCCAGTTAGTTCCCCTCTCAATCAGTAGCAGGCCGTACCATCGATCCCTTTTTACTGATGGGACTTGTGTGAATTCAAGAGGAAACATATTACTCTGCCCCATTACCTGATAGCATAGAAGCTGACTTAACTTTAAGATCAGTTACTGAGATGTAACACAGAACAATCATATTCTACAGAAAACATATGATTTTAAAAAAAAGAAAAAAACTTCACAGGAATAAACACACTTCAGAAAAACAGTCACCTGAATATTTATTTTGGTCAGAGAATACTGAAGGCCTTTATAAAGAACTACTGGACCCTGGCCAGTGTGGTTCAGTTGGCTGGGCATGGTCCTGTGCACTGAAAGGTTGCCAGTTCAATTCCCGGTCAAGGCACATGTCCAGTTTTCAAGCTCAAACCCCAGTAGGGGGCAAGCAGGAGGCAGCTGGTTGATGTTTCATTCTCACATTAATGTTTCTCTTTCTCTCTCCCTCCCCTGTCCTCTCTCTAAAAGTCAATTTAAAAAATATTTAAAAAATAATAATAATAATAATAATTACTGGGAAATTAAATAATGAGGTTTTAATAACATGTGGAGAGGTTGAAACACAAAGGACTGAACTAAAACTTAGGTAATATTGTTTTAAACGCTTAATTGGTGGTTATTTTCTGGAAGCGTGAAAAGGATGAGCTCTCAAACTATTTTGGGTCTATCCTCATCTTTCCTCTCTATCACTTTATCCCCATGAAAACTTACCCACGCTGAGTCCTCAGGCCTCAGTCCTTGACCTCTGCTTTCAAAGATGACTAACTAACTAACCTAATAGACAAGACTAAGTTGATATGTCACTGGGAGGCCTTCAACACCACCCCTTTCCTCCTTCTCCAAATAAGTTAATTGCATTTCAAGAACAGCTTACCTGAAACCTTACATACCACCTAGGTTCTTTCTCCCACCCGAAGGAGACGGTTCTAATGGTAAAATGGTAAGACATTCCAACTAGGCAGAAGGGAAGGGAAGCAGTGTGACGGATGTAGAATTCTCAGAAAGCAGGTCCTTGGGGCATCATGTGTGCAGTCACCTTCATCTTTTGACTCTAGGTCAAAAGGTAATCAAGAGATTGTCATTCCAAAGAATAACTATGACAAGTCCAAACTTTCTCAGGATCTTCATTTTTAGATACCTGCATTAATCTTCACTGCTTACTTTCCTGACCTAATCTAAACAGCAGCTTGAAAATACAGGGAATCAGAATAAGTTCTGTGAGAAAGCCAGAAACAGCTTTCCTATACAATTAATTATATGCTAAGTTGCTTTTAGCAATCAACACTGAATTCCATTTTAATGATTACATCTTTTTACTGGTACAAAATAAAATTAAATAACAAGGGGGAAATATTTAATGAAAATTATCTAAACAATCGTTTTAACTGTCAAAAGCGTAATTACCTTACTCTTCACCTAGAATGGCTTTGGAGCTAGAATTTATATGACTTCATCAATATAGGATCACATTTTTCAATAGAAATAGATGTTCATTCACTTTGTAACAAATTAATAGTCTCCAAATATTTGTACATTTCAAGGTTAATAAAATCAGGGGAGTCACATGGTGGCTTGGTTATGAGATTCAACCATTATGACTACAGTATGCAGCTTTTGGTAAGCAAATATTAAGTGGTTGGTGCTGAGAATAAGCAGCAAAATAAGAAAATAGAGAAATTTATAAAATTGTGGAAGGATATAACTTATGATTCATATACGAAAAGAGATCCTTAGTGACAAACTTAGCTCTTATTCTGCTATGAATATACTGCAGATAACATCTATCCTCACTAATCAATAAGAATAAAAGGACAGAATTGTCCCGTACCCAAGAAGGCTGTGGGTTTGAATCCTGGTCAGGGCATATACCTAGGTTGTGGGTTCAATTCCCAGTCAAGGGAGCATGCCTAGGTTTCTGGTTTGGTCCCCGGTCAAGGCATGTACAGCAGGCAACCAATCGATGTTTTTCTCATGTCAGTGTTTCTCTCTCCCTTCCTTTCTCTCCAAAATCAATGAAGATATCCTCAGGTGAGGATTAAAAAAAAAAAAAAGAATAAAAGGATATATTAAAATCATATGATCCCCTCCAAAGAAGTGATCCTTCAGAAAAGCATAACTTAAGGACAATGTTCCCAGAGAGCTGCCTTCAGTTTAGCTCTCCCTACCAGAGGAAGAACAGACCTGCCATGTAATGAAAAATACCTGGTATTATTATTTATCTAATACTGCCTCTTGGTAGATTTTTATTCAAGGTAAGAAGGAATAGTTTTACGCTCAATTACAGAGTAATGAATTCTTTCAAGTACTACATTTAACTTGATACCTACCCTCAACCACTGAAAAGAACTGTACTATATAGTAAAGCTTATATTGATAATGGTACTTCATGTTGTGGGCCTAAAAGTATTTTGGAGTTAGGGGGTTTGAAGTATGTCTTTAGAATTAGCCTAGTCAAGACCCCCACTCTATATGGTAGAATCCATGTAAATTTATCATACATTGCAAATTATGTTTGTCACATTCTTATCAAATGGTTACCAGCTGTCACTGTTGATTGCTGGGTCTCCATTGTATGTAATTCTGCCACTCTACCAGCTGGGTGCCTGTCCTGATTCCAGAAAGAGCCACTTGATTTCTTATTACCTCATGACATCATCCTCTGGCCAATGCCTGGGCTAATAGATTAGTCTTTGTTGTCTGTGATCACTAATTTCCACTTAGACACACAGCAGTTCTGTTGTTGGTTAGCTCGAGTCCTCCTTACAAGCCCAGTCAAACACTGAAAGTGAGCACAGCTTCTGGCCATCCTCATGTCTAAAAGTCTACTGAATATACTTTTAAAAAACTGTTCTGGGATATTTCCTCTTTTATTGTTTATTGGGGTGCTTGTCATCTATCATTGTGCTTTAAATGAGATTTAAGATTGTGTAGTATATTTAGACAAACTGCTCATTTCTCTGCGGTTTTAGGAATTCATCATGCCTGAGCAGTCTAGATAACACAGTATCACAGTTTTTGTTTGAGCATTGAGAAAAGGGGACCTATGTGATACTTTTTATTTCAGCAAACCTTTCACTTCAACCAATAAAAAAAAAATAAAAGCTGCTAACATTTTTAACATAGTATATAGCACACTGTGAAAAACACTTTCATTTTTCTGAGCTCTCTAATCGGGCAATTCATATGTATAGTGAAAAAAGATGAGAGGAAAAAGATCCAATTATCATACTAAATATATTTCTTTTAATACCTGTGCTCAGATATCACCTTTAATGAACAGGAGAAAAATGTATGGGTATAATAGTATGCACGCAATTCACTTTAAATAGAAATCAGACTAATCTCTTTAAGAGAAGTTTGAAGTACATTGATTTAGGAGGAACTAGCATTAGGATATTAATATATATTTATTGAACATATATATTGGCTAAGGTACTGTGTGGAGGGAAAAAATTAAAGTCCTTATTTTTATAATCTTGATTGACTGAAAATCAGTAAGATGAACTAAAATTCTGAATTTACAGCATTTAATTCAAAGCTCTTCATCATTAAATTAATTCAGTTCAGATAACAGAAAGTTAAAAAAAAATTACTATCAGTAAGAATGATATATTTCCTTGGTCTGGAAATTTCCAAACCACGATATTCTGCCCTATCAAAATATATTCACTGGGGAATTTTTAACTTTATACATTTCTTTTGAACTTAATCACAATTTCACATCTAGCTAGTTTCATGATTAAATAAAAGAGAAGGTGATTCCCCTCTTGCACTGACAGAGACCACATACTTCAATGATACTGTAACTTCTAGGTTCTGCTACAGGAATACCGAAACCAGAAGCTGTGGGAGAAATGTCACTTTATCTGAGAGAGTAAACTCATACTCTAACAGGAAGTAGCAAATTCATCTTTTCTTTTTTTAATCTACTCTCTGCTGAAGACACGTATTTTGAGATATACCACTCTTTAAGCCACACTTCCTTTACGTAGATCAAAACCAAAGCCACTGGGTAGTGCTTTCCCCAGAGGAATCTTTACATAGCAGATGGGAGCATTTTATGATGGATTCATTTGTAGGCAAGGCCTTCATTGGCTGTATTCTATCTCCAAAAAATAATAATAATAAAGATAAAACCTCAACTATTAATTACAGAATGAAAACCTAGCCCAAACTCTACCTTTGTACAACAGGCTAATTCAGCTTTAATTTTCATAAAATACAGTTTTGAATATTTTGGTTTTATTTAAATTGTCTATATCCCAAGTGAGATATAAATCAGAAAAGAAAGCACTGTGTCAGAACTCAAAACCCTTTACATTTTAGAATCTGGGGACTTTGAAGAGTGGTTTTGTTCTTATTTTAAAGACACACATGCATAAACAATTCTGAACTACAGAACAGAATTTAAAACAGTCTTCAATACACTGAAAGGTAAAAATATATCATCTTTTATTTGCCAATTTATCTATCCTTTTCAACAAACTACTTACTAGGATTTAATGAGCTGTTTCCTTTAAATAGAAAATAAAGACTATGTTTGCTTTCAGATTTATATCTATCCAACTTTATAACTGCAAGTACGTACACAACTATTTCTCTCTCTCTTGCAGGTGGCGCACACCAGGAAGGGGAAATCTGTGGTTTGAATTCTTTATACCTCATCCTCTGCGTGCTGGAGGCTTGCTGTAGGCTGTATGCTGTTAATGCTAATCGTGATAGGGGTTTTTACCTCCGACTGACTCCTACATGTTAGCATTAACAGGGTATGATGCCTGTTACTAGCACTCACATGGAACAAATTGGTGCTGTGGGAGGATGACAAAGAAGCATGAGTCACCCTGCTGGACAGACTTAGACTTCAGGCTTTACTGTAATTTGTTAATCATAATCTGGTCCCTGGGCTGTTCCACCTTAAATTAAGTTTTAAGAGTCAGGTCATTTAAAAGATTTATCAGCAGTATTCCGAATGCAACATTTTTACTTTAATCTTCAAGCATACATCTTTGTTTTCACCTTTAAAGGAAAATGTATTCATGTCATTTTTAATTCCAAGTTATAGTTTGTTCATTATAACTGTTTATAAGCACTTTTAATGCTTCAACTGGAAGACCTATGAACTAAAGACATTCTGAAACAAGTTTCTAGAATATTTTTGTTGTTAAAAATTAGAAGGACTACTATGCTAGAGTTACATCCTGGATTGTCTAGTGACATTTTTTAAAAGATTTAGAAACTGGTGTTTCCCCATGTAGTAACTTTCTATTTAAACAACTTCAGTTTAAAATTAATACTCTTATACAAATTGCAAGCTACAAAAATAGTCACAGGGACATAAAGTACAGCATAGGGAATATAATCAATAATGTTATAACTATGTAAGGTGCTAGATGGGTACTAGATTTATTGTGGTGGTGATCACTTCATAAGGTATATAAATGTCTAATTACTATGTTTTATACTTGAAACTAATAGTGTATGTCAACTATAATTGAAAAATAAATTTTTAAAGATACTTTTATTTGAATCTTAAGAGAAATTGAAAGGCTATTTTATTGAATTTGTATTTTTAAAATGAAATATTTTTATCAATCAGCATGGTAAATGATGTCTGACAGCTAATTCCCTGTCTTTTTTCTACAAAATATAAAAAGAGTTCATGGTAAATGATGTCTGACAGCCAATTCCCTGTCTTTTTTCTACAAAATATAAAAAGAGTTCATTGAAAATTTTCATATCTGAAATTAATCCCAAACCTAGGTTCAATAGCTTAGCCACATAATAATGCCACGGGGTCAGAGAATCCACCTTTCTTCCCTAAGCCTGTTTCTTCATCCACAGAATGGGGCTAATACTTTACAAGGTTGGTGTGAGGCTTACATAAGACAGAGAACTATTTTGTAAACAAACTATAACCTGCTACATTAATGTTACAGTAAAAATAATCCAAGAACTAGTCTTCCCACATTGTTAGAGAAAAGCTAATGATTTGAGTGACAGAATTTTTAAGATTTGGATCTCTATGCAATTTTTCTCCATAATTAACTATATCACTCACACATACACAGCCAATTGTAACTGTTAGCATATTTAATGAATACAGTCGTCCCTCGCCACTTCGCACTTCGACTTTCGCGGCTTCACTCTATCGCGGTTTTTTCAAATATATTCATTAAAAGGTTGATCAAGACGGTGAAAATGATACAGTGCGCGCTCAGTTGTCTGTGTCAATTATACACCCCTGTATTACAATTAAAATTTAAATTACTGTACGTATCGACTGTAGGCCTATGTATTCGAGCACCCCAGGAATCCTTCAACACCAGGTGCAACCGCTAGAGTCTGGAACGGATTAACTGCGATAAACGAGGGACGACTGTACTTGTATTAGCAACTCTTCTCAACACTTGGTCAAACAGTTATGCACTATAACCAAATAAATCTCTTGAGTCTTTAGTTATTCAAATTAATTTTATGGACTTTTGCAAGGTACAATCTGTAATTTCAGAAGTTATTTACACATGCACTTACACACACACACATACACACAGAGACAATGGGAAAAACTTATGAGGATCCTAAGGGGAACATTCCTGATGCCTAGGACATAGTCTTCTCACTGAGGGCACCTCCTTGGCCTAGTCCCCATTTCTGTTCAAATTGTGTGTGCTGCCAAAATAAATTTTCCTCTTAAGCCTTGAAATGAACATTTGGCTCCATGGAGCCCACATGTAGGTGTGTCACATTTAAGGGTGTTTCTTTAAACTATTCTTTTTTAAATATATACATATTTTTTTATTGACTTTTAGAGAGAGGGAGAGAGAAAAACATCAATGTGAGAGCAAAATATCGATCGGCTGCCTCCTGCATGCCCCCCAGCGGATTGAGCCAGCAACCCGGGCATGTGCCCTAACCAGAATCAAACCAGCAACATTTCAGTGCATAGGACAACACCCAACTGAGCCATAGTGGCCAGGGCCATACTATTCCCTTTATCTGCACTGTTTATCTACAAGAGGAGTCCTTATTTTAAGTCCCAATTCTTCAAAACCTGCTTGCTGCATAAAGCCACAAAGTCCCAGAATGTTAGGTCTGGAAAAGGACTAATCCAATATTACCTTTTTGATGTTATAATGGAAAGCTATGACCATCAAAAAGTTATGACTAAGAAAAACTACTGTGAAATGCCTTACGGGAAGAGTACTAGAATATACTACATGAAACTTAAGTGAGTTAATCTCTCTAAGCCTGTTTCTTCGTCAGTAAAATGATGACTGTATTTCAAAGGATGGTAGGCTTAAATGAAACAGTGCATATGAAGAGCACAGTATCTGTAATAACTGTGTATGGTACCAGGCGGGGACTAGAATTAGGGGGATCACTTAGTAAATCATATATTGTCTAACCACTATGCTGTACGCCTGAAACTAATATAAAATAATATGAATGTCAACTGTAACTGAAAAATAAAATAAAAAAGCGCAATATCTATTATACATTGAGTGTTAAATAAACACTAGTTTTAAAATTGTGTTCATTATAACTGTTTCAATTATCTAAATCAAATATGTACCACAGCAGGCCTCCCCAATGACACAGTAGCTCCGATCTATCCTTAATCCCATTATGTCAACCTAGATAATGCCAGGGTCACTAGGTTCTCACTGATGCCCAACTCTCCTGGGCTTCTAGTTCCTGATCTCCTGGTCTCAGATAGAGTCCTCCTAACCATTATATTCAGCCATTCCAAAAGTCTTGGAGCATGAGTAAGACCAGGTGTGTTTGGATTGGAGGAAGGGTTAAACAGCAATGAAGTGTGTGAGTCTGTGTCTGTGTGTGTATTTTGCAGTGACAAACTAAAGGTGGCTAAAGAAAAATTGGGTTCTGTGATAGATGGAGAAGGTAAAAAGAACCCTATTTTGTACACAGAATACTGAATTAATGAGGCACTAAAATATGCAGGACGTGGTATCTTTTGTAAGAACTGAAGAATGTCAAGGGGGTTGTCTAGGATCTGACCCACTTCCCCCAAAATTTGCTGAATTAGAGACCAAGCCTTTCCTATTCACTGTCAGCAGCTACATGAACCCAGCAGCTAAAAAAAAAAAAGAAAAGGAAATATAGAATAATAAGAAAAAAAATGAAGTCAGGATATATAGAAAACATGGAATAGTAGAATTTGTCTGAAAATAGAAGGTGACCAATATACAGTCGTCCCTCGCCACGTCGCGCTTCAACTTTCACGACTTCATTCTATCGCAGTTTTTTCAAATATATTCATTAAAAAGTTGATTGAGACAGTGAAAATGATACAGTGCGCGCTCAGTTGTCTGACTCAATTATACACCCCTGTATTACAATTACAATTACAATTAAAATTACTGTACATATGGACTGTAGGCCTATGTATTCGAGCACCCCGGGAATCCTTCAATGCCAGGTGCAACCACTAGAGTCTGGAATAAACGAGGGACAACTGTTCCTCAAAGAAAGTGGGAGAACTGGAAAAGGGAGCTTGAATAAAAAGTCTGTAAATGGGAAGTACTCAAAAAAAAGCTTATGTGGTTCTCAATCAATAATGACTAGAAAACAATGAAACCAGCAGATAAAATTTACACGTAAGAGTTCAGCTTCCCACTTTGGATTTCAAATTCTCTCATAGCAATAATGATAAGGAAATGTTCCCATAAAGGGGATTTTTCTTTCCTGTTACAATTGTGTTTTAACCTGGCTAACATGTATTTCTAACCACCTAAGTAACAGATTTTTTTAAGGAGGATTTCTCAAATATCACCCCAATGTCTTCTCTATCTCCAATCACCCTTCCTTGCAGTGCTTAGTAATTTACCAGTTCGCTAGCACTTAACGCACTGCACCATGATTTCTCTTGGTGTGTGAATGACTGTACTAGAGGAAGTGATACCCTTGAGGGCTGATCAACCATCTGCACATTCTTATCCCACTCAAACGTTTACAGACTCAATACACCATTATTATTCCAAGTCCAAATGTAAACACAGAAATGAGTTTAAATACTGTGAACATTTCACTTTATACCAAAAGACTCAAAGAGGTGATTTTTGGTAAATAAAAGTTCATTATAGCAAATAAAGACTAAAAAGTTCTCCATATAACTGAAGAGCTAAGGCAGTGATTCCCACCTCAGAGACTTGTCAAGATGCAGATTCCCAGGCTCCTACCCCCACAAGAGTCTGGTTCTGTAATGGAGCTCAGAAACTACCTTTCACCAAGCTAACCAGTAATGTCAGTTTACATACCATTCATTGTATAATGAGAGGTTCTGTGACATGGGCTGAGTGATGAGATGCCCAGTTATTGACCTCACGGGGGGATGGCAGCAATTAAATTTCAGATCCTGTTATCCCTTCCCACCAAAAACATCCTATCATCTCAATAAAATCCACCCGACTTGAAAGTCCCCCACTGAAACTAGCTGCCCTGTGTTCTACCACCAGCTGCAATCAATCAATAGTCATGTACTATTGAGACCCAAACTACAAGCTCCTGTTTGGAGCAGCAGTTAGGGAAGGTCAACGAGAAGTTCCTTCCTTGAAAAGAATGTGTTGATGGGAGGAGGGTGTCTAGGGGGGGAAAAGGAGAAATATCTGTAACAAAAATAAATTAATAAAAATTGGAAGAAAAAAAAAAAAAAGTGCGTTGACTGATGAAACACAGAATATCACTGCCATGCTATCTCACCCTCCCACCCCTGTGCTGCCAAAGCTTTACCAAATATTATACCCAGTCTTCACTTAGGAAAATCCTACCCTTTCCCAAATGCTGTCAGCACCCAGAAGTGCTGGTCTCCTCTGTTCTCAAACATACAGCATGGAGCTCTCCTGTGCAAGTGCTTCACATTGCGCCCGCACGTGTTATTTGTGAGAGTGTTGTCCTCTTTTCTAGATCATGAGCTCCTGTAAGAAAGAAATGTCATCTTAAACTTCTCTGTAGTTCACTCAGTTCAGGGCCTTGCTCACTGTTGCCTAAGTAGATTGGGAAAATGTATCCAAGTCTCCACTGACTGGAAACACAGCCTGTTCTGATGCTGGAGACTATCTGTACCTGGCATACGTCTCTGTCCCAACTTCAGGGACTATTTTTCCAAGTTGACTTGTATGTACTCATTACAGACAGCTCAAGCATCAGTTTGGTTTTTCCTAAATTCTGCAGGTCAAGAAAGCAGTCTCCATATTGGCTTTAAGAAATCCCATAATTAAAAATATATAGATATGAAAATTTATCTTTTTTATTTCCACAGGCAGATTTGACATAACACCCAACTTTGAGATCCTTTAGAAATAATAATATTACAATAGTAGCCTACCCGAAAACTAAATATATTCCCTTCCAATAAATATAACCGTGTATGAAATCTAAAATCTGCTCATTGAATAAATTTACCTTTATTTTTTTTTCCTTTATTGATTTTAGAGAGAGGAAGGAAGAGGGAGAGATAGAAACATCAATGAGAGAGAACATCAATGGGCTGCCTCCTGCATGTCCCCCACTGGGGATTTGGCCCAAAACCTGGGCATGTGCCCTGACCGGGAATCGAACTGGCAACCTCTTGGTGCATGGGTCAATACTCAACCACTGAGCCACACTGGCCAGGCAAATAAATTTGCCTTTAAAAGCATATTATCTAGCCCAGCTGGTGTGGGTCAGTGGTTAAGCATCAACCCATGCACCAAGAGGTCACCAGCTCGATTCCTAGTTAGGGCACATGCCCAGGTTATGAGCCCGATTTCCAGTGGGGGTCGTGCAGGAGGCGGCCAATTTATGTTCTCTCTCATTGATGTTTCTCTCTCTCTCCCTTTCCCTTCCTCCCTCTCTAAAATCAATGAAGAAAAAAAATTTTTTTAAAGGATATTATCTATATTTATCAATACTTAAAACACACATACTTCTTTGATCAAAGGGATTGCCAATAAGAATTTATATTACAGATCTAGTACACGTGTAGAATCGTGTATGCAAAAGCGTACTAGGTGAAACATGATTTTAATAGCAAAAAATAAAAATCAACCATCAACAGGGACTGCTAAAATAATGGTACACCTATAAATGGAATACTATATACTCAAAGAATAGAAATAGAATATGTAACCCCTAAAATAGGAAGGAAAAAGGAAGAGAAAATAAGGAATATTGGATCAATCCAAAATATGGAAAGGAGAAAAAAGAATGCAAAGAAATGGTAATCACAGTAAAGTGTACATGAATTAAAACTTATCTCTTAAAAGACAATAATTCTAAGACTGGATTTAAACAGAAAATAAGTTTACAAAAAAACAGACTTAAAACATAATGACATTTTAAAAAGTTGAAAGGGGATAGAAACACATATAACAGAAAGCCTAATGTACTAACAGAACCAGCTTAAAGAAAAAACAGATTAAGGAAACCAGATTAAAGGGGTGGGAAGAAATCACTATTAGGTATACAGAGAGTCCTTATTTAATGATAAAAAACCCACGGGAATATGTAGTACTAACAAAAATACTCTCAAAATATTATAATATTGATTTAATTACAAGGATAAATTGTCACAAATCCATAATCATTGTAGGAGAATGAATTTAAGAGGGATAAAAGATGCCGAGATTCTTTTTCATTTTTATTTTTTTTATTAATCTTAGAGAGAGAGAGAAAGAGAGAGAAACCTCGATGTGAGAGAGAAACATGGACTGGTTGCCTCCTGTACCAGGGATTGAACCCGAAAGCTGGGTATGTGCCCTGACCAGGAAATGAACCCGAGACCTTCCAGTGTATAGACAACACTCCAATCAAATGAGCCACACTACACGGGCCAGGGCACTTAGATTCTTTTTTGAAGAGAAAACCAAAAACATAATGACATGAAAAGTTGAAAGGAATAAAAAAAATCTACATTAACCTACAGAAACTTCATGTAGAAATGCCAGTATCAGAAAAACAAACAGATTTTAAGACAAGCCCCTAAGAAGTTGACAAGCTGATCCTAAAATAATTATCACAATTTTGAAGGAGAGTAAGGACTCACTGTACCAGAAATCAAAATGTTATAAAGCTACAATTAAAACTGTGACAGAGGCGCAAGGATAGACAAGTGGACCAATAAGCCAACCCAGGCACTTAGAGGAACCTGACACACGACAGCGTGCCATGACCATTACGAGGAGGGAGAAAATGGTACAGAATAAATGACTGTCCGTGGGGGGAGGGGAGGACCTACAATTAGATCCCTTACCTCCCTCTATTTACAAAATTAAACTTCAAATAAATTACACACTTAAATATAAAAAGCAATACTTTAAACTATTAAAAAGTAGAACTGAATTCATAATTTCCAATTTAAGTTGGGAATGTTTTGAACATTCTTTTTCCAAATGTGTGCCGTGATGTTTGAGTATTATAAAGAAATAAAACAAGGAAGAAGATTATACATTAGAGTGGTGTCATACCAACACCCCTCTGGAAGGCCATGGACCTATCTAGCTATCCTCTCCTGGTTCGGACCTTTGTTGATTTAGAGCTAGTTTATAAGCCACACAATGAAACCAGTTAGCTCTATTTCATGGTCGCATCATGCTTTTCTTACAGTGTTACCCAGTTTTATCTTTGACTTTATTTGCTACTTTGAGATCTCAGTGACTTTTGACCATTTCCAAAACACAACTTGCCTATAAAATCATCCATGTATGGCGTTTTATTTTGTATAAGTTTTAACTACTGAAAAATTAGTATCTTTATGGTTACAGGATCATTAAGGTACCGTTTCTTCTTGAGTAAATATTAGAATCTTGTATCTTTACAGAAAATTGTGCATTATAAATTTTTAATTATATTAACATAAAATTTTTTTTAAATAGAGAAGATGCCCACCCCGGGCCAGTTTGGCTCAGCAGTTGGAGCATCGGCCCTCGGACCAATGAGTCGCAGGTTTGATTCCAGTCAAGGGCACGTACTTCGGTTGCGTTCATCCCCGGCCCTGGCCAGGGTCGTGCGGAAGGCAGCCAGTTGATGTGTCCCTCTCACATCGATGTTTCTCTCTCTCTTTCCCTCTCCCCTACTCTATCTGAAGATAAAAAAGAAAAAAAATGTCCTCGGGTGAGGATTGGGGAAAAAAAAATAGAGAAGATGCCCTATAACTTCAAGTTAGGTAAGGTTTTCTTGAACTTCTTGAACATATACTTATAAATCATAAAGGAAAAGGATAACTTGTCCACATTAAAATTAAAGACAGCATAAACAAAGTTAAAAGGTAAGCAGACCAGAGAAGATATTTGCAGTAACAAATGTTTAACTTCCTGGATATATAAAGAGCTCCCAGTAATATAAAAGCACCAAAGATCCAATTTTTAAAAACCGGGTAAAGGCTATTAACCAGTCACTCACAAAAGAAGAAACTTTACTGGATAATAAACAAATGAACAGACAGATGCTCATCATCACTATATGCTCAGTATGAAAACACATTAAGTTAGATGAGATAGGATCACACATATCCATCTGACCAAATATTTGAATGTCTGACTATGATAAGTGCAGGGAGTGGAGAAACAGGACTATCAGACTGCTGATGGGGAGCAAACTGCTACAACTACTGTTTTACTAAATAATATTTAGTAAAGTTGAAAATTCATTTCTGCTTCTGCACACTCGAGACCAGTGGTTCTCAACCTTCCTAATGCCGCGACCCTTTAATACAGTTCCTCATGTTGTGGTGAACCCCAACCATAAAACTATTTTCATTGCTACTTCATAACTGTAATTTTGCTACTGTTATGAATCGCCATCGGAAATATGTTTTCCGATGGTCTTAGGCGACCCCTGTGAAAGTGTCGTTCAACCCCCAAAGGGGTTGCCAACCACAGGTTGAGAACTGCTGCTCTACACACTATCAAATGTATACACAAGAACATTTTCAGCAGCACTGCTTGTAATACTACCAAGTTAAGACCATCCTCAATGGTTATCAATAAAAGAATGAATTAATCACAGGACCATACAGTATACAGTAAATGGAATACTACAGAGCTCTACGTGCATCAACCATCTCTGCACGTAAGGAAAACAATCAAAAATGGTTAAATTTGGGTAGCAGCTATATGTCAACATTTTTTATTGCAAACAACAGGATCTGCTCTAGCAAATTTGAGCAAAGAACGAATAGCTCACAGAGTCACAAGCTCGGAGATCAGGTGAGACAGCCCTGAAATAGGCCATACATCACCGAGCCACGCAGGGGAAGTTCCCGTGCATAGCCCCACAGTCCGCACCCCGGCATGAAACTTCCGCTGCTTCCACCCTGAAAGCCCCATGTCGCCCTTCCCCCTCAACAACATGGAGCCCATGTGCCACTCTGTCTTCACAGTGGCACTTCCAAATGTCACACAGGTGTGTCTAACTGGCGAGACTTGGATACCTGACTGAGCCCTAGCTGCAAGGAAAGTTAGGAAATTAAGTTTAACTCTGCTGCTTGGGGAGCTGAAGATCCATCAAGTGAGAGAAGTCACCAAACAGTGAATGTTCAAGCAGAGCAAGGTGCCAAAAAGCATGACAAATGTTCATTCCAATAGGAGTTTAAAGTACTTTCTGTACTTCTTGGTAGGCTCAAAACATTTCATAATTGTTTCAAGATAAAAACTTCAGAGTATGACCCTGGCTGGTTTGGTTCAGGGGTTGGAGCATCAGCCCACGGACCGAAGGGTTACGGGTTCAATTCCAGTCAAGGGCACATACCTGGGTTGGGTTTCAGGTTCAAACCCTGGCCCAGGTCGGGGGGGGGGGGGGCATGCAGGAGGCAATCAATGGATGTGCCTCTCTCACATTGATGTTTCTCTCTCTACACCTCCCTTCCTCTCTTCCACTCTCTCTGGAAATCAATGGAAAAATATCCTCAGGTGAGGATTAACAACAACAAAAAATTTCAGAGTATGAAACCACAAACAACAAAGGGAATAGAAGAGGAAAGCAGCAGCTAACAAGATGTTCTGACCAGTTTCTAAAAGACGGAAAGTGAAGTGACTAACGCAACAGTAGAGCAGGTCACAGTCTAGGACACGTGTGGGGGGAGAGTCCACCAGAGGAGGGACCTGGCCTGCCCAGCTGGGCCTAGGGAAAACAGAAGAAGACAGAAGAGGGGCTAAGAAAGGGGTTAATTAAAGGTCTATATATAAACCAGTTGACCTCAACTCCATATCCCCTATCTCCAAATACCTAAGGGCCTGAATCCAGGTATTTGCCCCAAGGGAAAATACTGGGGAGAATGAGAGCAGACAGTCTAGAAACTGACTGCCAAGACTGAAGATCTCTTCATTCTAGCATTTAGAAATCCCCATCCTAACAGCCAGCTTCATCCTTACAGAAGCCAAACCTGCCTGAAACATGAAAGACTAAGATAAGCAAAAAAATCTGTCACTAGAATAAAAAAAATTATTCAGGGACTAGGAAATAAATCAATGAACAAATAAATATAATTATTTTAGTACTATAGGAAAGATTCAAAGATATACTGTATCTATTAATCATGAGCAGAATTTTATGAACAAGCAGAAGAGCTTTCAGAAAGGAAAGTATGCTTGATATGATAAGTTCAATTAAATTAGACTATAAATGCAAGAAAAATGAAAGAAAAAAAAATACAGACCAATACAGAAGATCCAAAATCCAACAAAACGGTGTTAAAGAAACAGAGAAAAGAAAAAGGAGTAGATTTTTTTTATTTCCTAGAGCTCAAAACAGATGTCAACATTTAAAGTACCGAGGCAAATAACGATCTAGTTACATATAATGAAATTTTAGCATTCTATATACCAAGAATAAGGTCCTAAAAGTGTCCACAGTGAATACGAGCATGAGGCAGAATGGGAGGTGGGGAGGAGGCGGGATTTCAGAGAACAGTTTACATAGAAAGGAACAAAATCAAACTAGTATCACACCTCTCATTAATAACATCAGATGCCAGAAGATAACTGAGTTACTTTGAAAGACTGGATAAAAAATTGTTTTTCAATCCAGACTTCTATATCTAGCCAAAAAACTGATCAAATATAAGTTATAAAACAAAGCCACTTTAGACATGCTAGGGCTCACCCTTAAACACATTTTCTCAGGACATGAAAAAGTGAATGAAGGAACAGGAAGATATGGACTCTAGAAAAAAAAGATCCCACCCAGAGGTGAAGAAATAAATCCTGAGATGAAACCTGTGCACAAAGCCCAGAAAGCAAGTGCTCAGACCAGAATGAGAAAAAAATTTTGGCAAAATATTTTTAAAAGACTGATCATCAAGACTTGCCCAAGGCACGGGGAAACAGGTACTCTTAGACACTGTTGTCGTTTGGCAAAACCTTTCAGAAGCTAGGATCAGGTAGCAGCCGTCACGAATTCCACTACCAGAAACCTATTCCCACAGAAGTACTGACAGTGGGCAGTGTAGAGCAGTGCACAGAGCATGTGAGTGAAATTGTCTGGGTCCAAATTCCAGCTTTGCTACTTGCCAGTCCTGTGCTCTTTCAGTTTCCTCATTTACCAAGTGGAAAACCTTCTCAAAGGGTTGTTGTGAGAATTAAATAAAAAGGTTCCATGTGAAATGGCCAGTATAAGAAAGTTAGTAAACTTAGTAAACACTCAGTTAATCTATGTACCCACAGAACACTTGCCATTTTGCACAAGGGTGTTTACTGAACCACTTTAAAATAATGAAAAACAGAAACAACTAGTATAATCCGATTTATGTTTTTAAAAGATTACATTTGTATTTGTACAGATAAGTTTATACATGTAGAAAAGGACTAAAAGGAGAAAATATGCCAAACTGTTACATCTGGGGAGTGTGAGGGGACAGGGTTATTTCTGTGTGAAATTTTTACTGTGAACAACTTAAGTTGTTTTATCCTTTAGGGAAAGAAAAAAGTAAACATCAGTATAAATCTTAAGGAGAAAAAAGATAGCTAATCTTTATAAGCACACACAAACATTACACAGAAAACTTTTATTTTAATTTACTACACACGTTTAAATTTTGCGAAGTTACTAGGTAGGTGCACTTTCATCTGTAGGTTTAGTTTGATCTTCGGTTACCTGTAAAAACATGAATAGCTTTACTTTTCCAATAAACACTTTTAGTTTTATCCTTCACCCCCCATTTAAAATCATTCCACAGTCCTTCTCTTACAATGACCTTTGTCTTTCTCCTTCAATAGTAATTCTTACTGAAAGTTAAGTAGAAAGAAAAGAAAACTTACAAGGCCAAGTTCCCAATATAAACTATCAAGTAAAGCACAATTCCATTAAAAATATAACCTGAGTGCCCAGCCAGTGTGGCTCAGCAGACTGAGCGTCGTCCCATGGACTGAGAGGTCCCAGTTCGATTCCCAGTCAGGGCACGTGCCTGGGTTGCGGGCTTGATCCCCAGTAGGGGGCATGCAGGAGGCAGCTGATCAATGTTTCTCTCTCACATTGATGTTTCTATCTCTCCCCCACCTCCTCTCTCTGTCTCTAAAATAAATAAATAATAAATAAATAAATAAATAAATAAATAAATAAATAAATATCCTCAGGTGAAGATTAAAAGAGAGAGAGAGAGAGAGATCAATTGCTGGGAACCTTCCTTAACCAATCCCCCAGCTTGGTTTGGGTCCTACTCCTCTGTATGTCAGAGCCCCATGTACACACCTGAACTGTCTGCTTATGTCTAGTTACCTCATTAAAGTAACTTCCTTGAGGACAGCAAGTAGGTTTTGTTCATTTCTGTATCTATAGGTCCTGGCACAAAACCCTCAGTAAGTCCATGTTAGTTGAATCGATGAATCATATGTTTACTCTTTTTAGACAAGCAAAATGGAAAGTGGAAGAAGAAACCTGAACCAGAATAAACGTTTCAAAAACAGTTACTCACTGATTTCTACTATATAGTCTAGGTTATTGTGTCTGCTATTTTTCTGCATTTTTCCTTGCTTTAAAGTATTCAGTTATTATTGCTTCTTAAGTTTCCCCAAACCATTTTTTATACACTCATTTCTTCTCTTTCTTCATAAAAAATTATCACTATGACCAACCAAAGAGACAAATACACTTTCTCAATCAAATACACTTTCTCATCAAAGACAATTACATAAACTTCACACAAGACCATATGGCTAAGTAGTACCTAACCAATAAATTCTACCTATAAATTCATTAATACAGACTAAGTTTAAATATCATCATAAAAAAATTCAATAAACATTTATTGGGTAAGCCCCCACACTGTGTGCAAAGTTTGGGGTTACTGGGTTCAAAGTTTGGGGTTACTCATACATAAGCCCTGAATGGGTTAACAGATTGAATATAAGTGTCCTGGCAAAAACAAGCAGAAAACAACATGAGGAGGTATATAATCATGGAGAAATTGTATCAGTGGATATTTGGTGAGTACTCAGAATGTTTCATGGAGAAGGTAAGACTTGGGCGAGGTACTGAAGAATAAGTAGGATATAAATAAACAGAAGGAGAATGGGAAATGAAATCCAGATGGAAGAACTGTGATGAAGAAATAAATAAATTTGAAAATAAGTTTTTGCTTTTGTTTTTTTTTGGTTAATCCTCACCTGAGGGTATTTTTTCCATTGACTATATAGAGGTAGGGAGGGAGAAAGAGAAACATCAATGTGAGAGAGACACATGGATTGGTTGCCTCCTGCACGCTCCCAACCAGGGGCCAGGGATCGAACCTGCAACCCAGGTACATGACCCTGACTGGGAATCGAACCCAAGACCCTTTGGTACACGAGCCAATGCTCTAACCACTGAGCAACACTGGCCAGGGTGAAAATAAGTTTAATGTGTGTTGAATGGCATGCCTGCAAGCATGACTAGAGTGGAAAATTAGAGAAACTAAAAAAGGGTTCATGTGATGCAGCTAGATTACACAGGACAGCTACCAAGTAATTTAAGTAAAACATGAACACAATCTATTAAAGAGTGAGTAGGGATATAATTATGGTCTAAAAACACAATCCTTCCTACTTATGAAATCTAAATGCTAATGACAGAGTAAACCATAAAAACACAAGACAGAGTGGAAGGGAGGGAGAGAGAAAGAGAAAACAACATCACTGTGATTGAGAGACATTGATTGGTTGCCTCCCGCATGACCCGACCAGGGCTGAGGACAAACCTGCAACCCAGGTTCATGCCCTTGACCAGGAGAGCCCGAGACCCTTCCATCCATGGGCCAATGCTCTAACCTGAGCCAAACTGGCCAGGGCAAAACACAGTATTTCTATTTGTTTTTCAGGTCATTTGTACATTTAATGTCAATAGTCAAAGCAGTTTTAAAATATATCTGGCCCAGCCAGTGTGGCTCAGTGGATTGAGCATCTCCCCATGGAGCATCTCCCCCTGGACTGAGAGGTCCCAGTTCAATTCCAGGTTGGGTCACATGCCGGGGTTTCGGGCTCGACCCCCAGTAGGGGGCGTGCAGGAGGCAGCAAATCGATGTTTCTCTCTCTAAAAATCAATAAAAACATATTTAAAAAATAAAATAAAATATATCTGGCAAATCTTAATCCTTTAAATGTTCTAGGTATACAAAAAAGTTATCATAAGACCAAATTAACACCATTACAACCTTTAAGAACTATTACTACTATACAGTAATATTCTTATTTCTCTTCAAGTTATACAGTATCATTTCCATAATATTAACAAATAAAATCAAAAGACAATTTTAAACTACAATTTTTCTCTTGCCAAAGTACTGCTGGGTAAACCACAATACTGCTTTAGCTATTGAGACAACTAATGACTCTTTTTCTTTTCTTCTCTTTCTGTTTTTTGTTGTTGCTTAATCTCCATGAATATCCCTTTGTAAAACAGTACTCATTAGCTGTCAAAAACACTTACCAACTTCCGAGACCTTTCCAATAGCTTATTCCATATCGTAAAATGTGCCTTAAAAAGAAAAGATTTACTATGAAAAATAAATCAGTAAAGCTAAAATAAAAGGGGCTGAATCTTCATACGGGTTTTAAACAAAACAATACATAAAAGGTTAGTCCGTACTAATGAGGCTAAATAGTTATAAAAGTGTATTAGAGTAGGGAAAAAAGTACCATATAAAACAGCTCCTTTGTTTGGCATTTAAGAAAAAAAGTCTGAAGCCCCAAATATGCCGTTCTTCCTCTTTTGTTCTTCATCATTGCCATCACAGAAAGCATTCCCTATAATAGGAAGCAAAAATCTGCCCCGCTTTCCTGTATATTATGATTCTTTCCTTAAGTAGCCAACTTCAACATGCGAGAGGTCATTCTTCAAATCATAATCAAGTACAAGGAGAGGTTCATTAAGAACCAACTGTGACATCTTCACACTGAAAAGGCAGACCTAGAGGATTTAGCAAATCACCCTCAAATACAAGTAAAAACTAACAAAGACAATAGTAGAATTATAGAGCTAATTTCCTTAATCCTTAACAGTCTTACATAGCAGAGGATTATCAGGATGCATTCGTGAAAACTGTGCACAGTGCATAACGACCACATCTATTTTATGTCAGTTGAAGAGGTTATTAAGGGATATGGGTGGGCCAGTGACTACTTCACAGTGAAGGAGTTGGTAAAACTTACAATAAAAGGTAAAATTACTAACTATGCACATGCCAACCCGCTGGAGAAAAGAGTAGCACTGGCATGTTTAAAGGGAAAACCGAGCCTGACTCAGGCAGAATGAACAGCTGGTGAGAGACCTCCCAGTGTGGCTGGAATACAGTGGGTGATGGAGAAAGAGGTATGAGGTGAAGTCAGAGAGGTAGACAGGGGCCAGATAATGTAGGACTTTATGAGACAGGGTAAGGGTTAGATTTGTTTATGAGAAGCCACTGGAAAATTTGGGGCAGAGGAATTACATGATTTGATTTGTGTATTAAAAAGATCACTTGACTACAAAGTGGAGAATGTGCTGTGGGGACAAGAATGAAAACAAAGAAGGGGAGTGAAGAGTAAGAGGGACTTGGATGAGGGAAGCAGGAGATGAGAAGTTATGCGGTATGGACTCGGGATATGTTTTAGAATTAAGAGTTAAAAGGACTTGTCAATGGAAGGGATGGGGCATGGCTATCAGGAAAACAGGGAATCAAGGATTACCTCTATCAGGTAAATGATGATTCCATTTTCTGAAATGGAGAAAGCTAGGAAAGGAAGCAGGTATGTAGAGAAAAATCAAATGTATAAAGAACATGTATGCTAAAAATTATAAAATGTTGATGAAAGAGATGAAAGAAGATTTGTTAAATAAATGAAAAAAATATACTGTTCATAGACTGAAGACTCAGTATAGTAAAGATGTCAGTTCTCCCCAAATTGACACACAAGGTTAATATAATTCGTATCAAAATCCCAGCAAGACTTACGGATACAGAAAAGATTACCCTAAAGTTAAATGGAAAAGCAAAAGACCTAGAATAAATAAAACAATTTTTATATAGAATAATAACATGGGAGGAATTATTCTACCTGTTTCAAGACCTATTCATAGCTAAAATAAAAAAGAGTAACAATATAAAATGCTGGCAAGAATTTGAAAATCTGATTATTTACACATTGCTGGTAGGAATATAAAATGATACCGCCATCCTGGAACTCAGTTTGGTAGGTTCTTAAAAAACGAAACATGTGCCTTCTCAGCATTTATCCCAGAGCAATGAAAACATATATTCCAAAAACCTGTATACAAATGTTCACGGCAGCTTTACTCATAATAGCCAAAAAACTAGGAACAACCCAAATGTCCTTTAACAGGTGAATGGTTAAACAAGTGCCGTACAACCACACCAAGGAATATGACTCAGCAATAAAAAGGAATGAATTACTGATATACTGATACAGGAACTGGATAAATCTCCAGAGAATTAACCTAAGTAAAAAAAAGCCAATCCCAAAAGATTACATAATATATGATTCCATTCACATGACACTCTCGAAATGACAAAATTACACAAACAGAGAACAGAATAGTGGTTGCCTGGGGTATGGAGAGGAGGGCGGGGCACAGGGGCGTGTCAGTGGGTGTGGCTATAAAAGGCCAACAAGAGGGATCCTTGTGAAGCTGTTCTGCAGCTTCACTGTTTCAATGTCCATACTCTAGTTGTGATATTGTACTATAGTTTTGGAAGATGTTACCACTGGGGAAATCTCTCTGTATTATTTCTTGTAACTGCATAGGAATCTACAATGATCTCAAAATCAAAGGTTTAATTTAAAAAGAAAATAATTATCAAGAGTGAGAGCAATATGGAACATGATAGGTTTTGGGTCATGAATAGACCAACAAAATTAGGGAGAAGAGCATGCAAAAATAAGGCAAAAAGGCTTTCCAGAGGGTCTTACCAATGTGCATTCCAGTATTCCTCATGCACCCTCTTCTATACTAATTTGAAAAATTAAAAATGATAGCTTAATTTGCTTTAATTTTTTCAACTAGTGTTTCTTCTATGAATTACCTGTTTACATCCTGGGGGAAAACTGTTTTTAATCATAAACCAGGTTTACAAAATATTAGTTCACACAACTTAATGAAAATTAAAATGTTATGCCATTCAAATTAGTATAAAATCAAGACTAGAATCACACCCACACTCAAATTGGATGACCTGAAACTTGAACTTGACTTACTCTCAAGTGAACAGGTAAAGAGAGACCCTGGAATCTTCGCACAAGACTTGATGGGGCAGCCTGAAGATTGTGAACTGCTGACACCTCATACTGGAAACAAATACTTGTCCTTGGAATGAGAGGGCCCTCAGTCACATCAATGAAGTCACCAAACCTGATTTGATTTTCAAAATAAACAAACACACACCTCAAAATCAAATGATTTACAATACATTGGGGTGGGAGGATCAACTCATTCTCTTTGCTGCTACGTCCTTAATCAAGAATATTCTACATGGCTCGATTCAGTCTCTAATAGCCATGACATAAAAATCTCAAGTGAAAAGGTTAAAACTTTGAAAATTAAAGTTAAGTGATCCTTTTTCTAAATTATCATTGATATAACTAGAGATTTTTAAGATCACTAAACACATCATGCTATCAAGTGGATCCAATGTCTAAAACTGACAACCTACAACCTTACAACTCACTGCAACAGAGTTGAGAATTCAGTATGTAGGACATACTGTGTCCAGAAACAAAGAGCAATTTTCCAGACGAAAAAATTAAGTGCAAATCAAGAACACATGAGGTTGAGTAAACAGCTACAGATCATGAAGTCAGTGTTGCATAGTGTGCTGTCTTATGTCTCTCATCCTCGTGTTGGATTGCACATTTCCAGTGTACATTACTTATATGCATTATAAGTAGTAACTAGTCAGAATTCATACTTTTGTATACACATGAATTTTGCGCAATTCACAATTATGAATATTTTGCTCAATTTCAAAGTTATCTCTTGAAAATTAATTTTGAAACAATGGTTTTCAACCCTTGAAATGCAGAAATACAAATAATAAAATGAGGAACAGATATCACAACTGTTCCTGAAGATAATTTAAAGCTTCCAATTACTACCATATCAAAACAAGGAACAAAGCAATAGAAAACAAGTAATGAGAATAACAAAATAAGACACAAGTTCATCTTTTCTAGTTGTACACTACATTCAGGTAACAAGAAAGCTAAACTTTACTATAAATTAGCATAGCGGTCAATTTTTTTATTTTTACTTACCTGTGCAGCTTGACTATTCTCTCAGGGTTCTGCGATGCTTTCTCTTCTATGAGATCTACTTTATACCTAATAAGTAGTAAAGGAAAAATTTTTAATTATAAACATACAAAAAGAAGTTTAACAAAACCCTTTCTCTTCCTCTTCAGCCACAGTTTTTGAAAGAATAGTTTACATTTGGAGCCTCCCCTTCCTCACCTCCATTCACGCCTCCTCCTTCAATCTGGCCACGGCCTCATGACTCCACCAAACTGTCTCACCAAAGCCACAGGAGCCTCCCTGGTGCCAACCTAACAGACACTTTGGGTCCTCATTTTCCTAACACCACTGCTCACCTCCACTTCTCAAAATGCTTATTATTTTAACTCTCTGGCCATACTTCCCTTTCTCTGCACTTCCAGGATCCTGTCCTAGACCCTCCTTTCTCTCTAAGCATCCTCACTGAGCTAGCTCCTTGGTTTGCACAGCTTTAATTGCCACTTATGCATTTATATCTTCCACATCTCTGTTTCTAATCCACATACTCTTCTAAGCACCAAACTGTATATCCAAGACCTTACTGGACATCCACTAGAGTGTTCCACAGCACCTTAAACTCCCACATTTTCAAAGTGAACAAAAAATTACCCCGCTTTTCCCACCAAACCTGTTTGTATTCCTATCTTAGTAATAAGAGGGCTTAGTTCTTATTTTCCTAGTTTAGTAAATGACTCCACCAACCAACCACGTATCCAAGTGAAAACTTGGGAGATTTCCTTAATTCCTGCTTCTCCCACCACACCCCCTACATCCAGTTCATTATTACCAAGTCATGTCAATTCTGCCTAACTGTCTCCCAAATCTACCCCACTTTGTCAATAGAGCTAATAGCAGAGATGGAACCACAAAGCCCAGGTCCAAATCATGACTTTACCACTTACTATCGAGAGCCATGTCTGTTCACTCCAGAGTGCTAAACAAATATTACTTGAGTATGTGGGAAGGCTGGGTAACACTAACTTACGCAACATCCTCTTACTGCCACACCCCTTCTGCCAGAGCCCCCAAGCATTACTGAGGGAGAAAATTTCCTTGAATACTTATACCTCCTGACCCACCTCTAAGAGATGCTCCTGTGCCCTGGGAGCCAAAGCCAAGGCCCAATCACTGATATACCATTAACTATCCAAAACTCTTCTGTCCCCTCAAACTTACCCCAAAACCATCCCTTCCCTCTCCCACATATTCCACTAAGTTACCAAAGCCCTTACAAGCCTCTGCTACACTCTTGACAGCTGAATATGAGAAAGAAAAATCCTAGTGTACGTGGCATGAAAGTCTGGAGAGCCATCCAATATGGTAGCCATGGAAGAGTTAAATGTAATTAGTCCTAACTGAAATGTGCCTAAAGTGTAAAACACACACCACATTCTGAAGACTTGGTATGAGAAGGAGAATATAAAATATCATTACCACTTTTAATGTGGAAATGATAACATTTTAGATACATTGTTTAAATAAAGTTCATGATTAAAATTAACTTCACCTTTTTTTTTACTTTCTTTTTCATGTAGCCTCTAGAAAATTTAAAGATGGCTTACATTATATTTCTATTGGGCAGTATAACCATAGAATTTTGGCATGGTGACCTGATATGTTCTGATACTCCAAGGAATTTTCTTATAGAATCAATAGTGGTTTGGTTCTATACTACTATTTTTACTCTAGTTCTGTTAATATAGTATATTCTTACTGCTTTCTAAATACATTGGTTCCAGGATATGCTAAAAAATGCTTTTAAAAAGAGTTACACAAGTTAGTACATTTGAAAATTATTGTTTTCTATATCCACTTTGAGAGAGTTTAGAATACACATCAGTAAATTTTTCATGCCACCGTTCTCCAAATTCAGTTGAACCCAGCACGTTCTTCAGCATATTGATTAATATCTTATCAAAGAATATTCCTGAGGTACATCACCTTGAAAAATGCCAAGCCAAAGTATCAATCAGGAGGCTTTCATGAACTAACCAGAGAATATGTCTATTACAAAATATATTTAGCCCGGCTGGTGTGGCTCAGTGGATTAAGCATCCTCCCAAGGACTGAGAGGTCCCAGCTTGATTCCCGGTCAGGGCATATGCCCAAGTTTCAGGTTAGATCCCTGGAGGGGACCATGCAGGAGGCAGCCAATCAATGTTTGTCTCTCACATCTATGTTTCTACCTCTCTCTCCGTTCCTCTCTCTCTGAAAAATCAATAAAAATGTATTTTTAAAAATAAATAAATAAAAATAAAATATATCTATTGTAAGCTCAATTTTCATTTTTTCCAACAAAATTTGCTTTTATTGAGGCTTTTTTTCTGAATTTTTATACTCAGCCTTTAAGAATATAAAAATTCGCCCTGGCAGGTTTCGTTTTGATCCCCAGCCCTGGTCGGGGTTGTACGGGAGGCAATCAATCGATGTGTCTCTCTCCCATTGATGTTTCCCTTTCTCTCCCTCCCATTCTATCTGAAGATAAAAATGGAAAAGTATCCTCGGGTGAGGATTTAAAAAATAATAAATAAATACATACATACATACATAAAACAATATAAAAATTCTTAAGAGCTGAATTTTCTTCATTACATATAACTTTGGGAGTTTTGATCTTGCTTTCACTTACTTGTTGTGTTGAAATATTTCTAATGCCACTTTTGCATCCACTTCCAGAGTTTCAAATGGGAGATCTTTATAAATTAAAGCATGGACATCTTTTGTGAAAGAACGTAGGTTCTCCTTAAAAATGAAAAGTATTAACATGTAACAGTTTACTTAAAAGTATTTCAATATAAAGCAGATAAGCTAAATTATATGCTTGATACTGTAAATCCAACTAAAACGAAAGCAAATTAAATTGTCAGGAAAGTTATTAATTTGCAATACTTAAATATTTGGACCATGAAATATAGGGTTAACAATTTCTCCTAATTCTATAAACTATTAAACCTGTAATTTACTTGTAATTAAGATATCAGCCTGTGTTAATAATAATCACTAAAGATAATCCTACAAAGAAATTTTAATAACTATTTCATTCAAATTATATAACCTTATAAACATTTACTAAAATGATATAACAAGTAAAAATGCTAATAAATAAACAGTAAACTACAAAAATCTGTTTACACTATGAGCAAAATTAAGCTTTTTAAATGCATGTGGAAAATTTGTTTATGTGATTCTGAAAAGTTTCACTAGAAAATATAATGTCATCATTGGCCCTGTACAAAATATACCATACTTCCAATATTTTAAATTTCTGTTTAATGAAAATATCAATTTTACACAATTAAAATGATTAATAATAAATAGTATCAATTTTTATAAGATTTTAAATGAAAACTATAATTAGGTTTCCATACTATAAATCATTACTAATGCAGGAAAGATAGCTCACTATTAGGCAAATAACTTTTGTAATAAAATTCTTTCCATAAGCTTCCTATTTTTAGACTGTTTTTTGCATGAAGTGACTCTTCTCCATTCTTGAAGGAGGAATGTACTGTATAACAAATCTACATTCACGGTTTAATACTGCCACTGCTTGAATTTCACTCTCTTCTCCTTTCTCTAAGCCACCCACCCAATCCTATGGAGCCAGCAATTACCTAGTACATTTCTTTGTTAAAGTTTCATCTTTAATAAAAGGAAAAAGAGGCAGCAAATTCCACAGATAATGAAAGTTGAATCTTGATCTTATTAGTTTTCACTTAATTCCTCCAAAAAAGAATCTCTTCTTAAATTTGGGGGCATAGTTGGAAAGGAAGAAGTTACACTGACACACATCCAGAGATTATGAAGAAAACAGTTCATTCCTTCCTTGGCCTTCCTCCTTGCCTCTCACTCCACCTCTCTTCCCTTTCTATCTTCCTTTCTGTTCCCTCCTCTTTTCCTCTTGATATTAAGTAATGTGGGTAGGATTATAAAAGAAATAACTTCCAAAACCAAAATTTAACCTGGATCTGCTTTAAATTCTTGCTTTAGGAATTATAGTATTTCACTAGGATGTACCACTAAGGAGAAAACACTACCAATTCTAATCATAAGAGGACAACTACTATAAGACACGTTTGTTTCCAGAGATATTGAAATGTGGACAAATGTACACAGTGGAACTGATAAAACGGTATGCTACACTGTCTCCCCTTTTCTGATCTCCAGACTTCCAATCTATAAGACATCCAGTTTTGCTTATTTAAGAATTAGGCATTTGCCTATTCTCCCCAATCAGAACTATGTCTCTAGGCTTGCGTTTTGAAAGCCATCAGCACCCCCGCTACAGAGCACCTGAGCCAGAGTGTCCTTGCTGGCCAGTCCCTGTTGCTACCCAAGTGCCAGACCAAGGAGCACCTGCGTTATGAAGGTAGACATCCCCAAAGCTCTTTGCTATTTAGTTTGTTGTTATTTGGATTAGCTTTGTCAAAGTCTGATTCTTTTATTCACCCTCCCCACTCCCATCCACCCCCACACTCAATGTGATCCTTGCATACAGTATGCAACAGGCTAAAGGGTTGAGGGCAATGGTTTTCAAAGTGTACTGTGGGGATCCAAGTTTAAGGCTCCAGGTCCCCTACCACCTCATCAACCAAGACAGTTAAGCTTCTACATTTTATATTCTGGCCATCTTGAAAACCACTATCTTAAGTAACAGTACAAGAAGAAAGCATTGCAAGCAAAGGTCAAGCAGGACATAAAGCTTCTATACAACTGACCATGATGTTGTGAGCGCCTTCACTCATATGTCTCAACTTAAATACAATAAAAAAGCAGTAAGACAGATAGATGGATCGATAGATAGATAATAGATAGACGCATTACTTTAAATATCCTCAACATGCAGTACCATTCAACAATACTAACATAGGAATCATTCTACCATAGAAAAGTACAGACTCTAAAATTAATACTCCAAAGAGTATACTTACTTTTGTTGGCATCCACTCATCAAGCCTCTTATCCAAAACTATATCATAGCAGAAGGCTCCAGCAATCACTGTAAATGCAACCAAATAAAAAGCAAAGTCAAGTCTGTTAGGGTAGAAAGTTACCAATTTGTAACAACTGAATATTTTAACCATAGAAAAGAGTTAACAATCTCTCCCAACTCCACAAATTATGTTACTAGTATCCCAGGCATTTGCCAGAGCTCAGCCAACTTCCCCCATCTAAAAAATGAACTTACCTATTATTATTAACCCAAAATCACCAGCATTTTTGATATGTTCAAGTTTTCCTCAGAAATATTATCACTATAGAGATTTCAAATAGTCACTATATATAGAAATCCCAAAAGAACAAGATATTTAATAAGGTGATAAATGACTAAATGGACATGAAATGAATTTCTTTTTTGCATTCTCCTACATATCTTTATTTTTGTTGTTTTGTTCTTAAAATCCTTTATTGAGTTTTTCAAACATTTTTGGTTATACACACTGCTACATTTTTTAAAAATTACAAATGTGATCCTACTTACACATACTGATGCAAAATCCTAGTTCCTAGTTACAGCAAAATTACAAAAAGTATGAACTCTTTCATCTCCCCAAAATGATGTCCCTCTCCAGAGTGGTGGCCGTTTCTGGTGACACAGTACAACCTAAGTGTAGCTTTCTCCAGAAGTCTATTTATTTATTTTAATTTTTTTTCCTTTATTGATTTTAGAGAGGGAGGAAGTGAGAGGGAGAGAAAGATAGAAACATCGATGAGAGAGAACATCGACTGGCCACCTCCTGCATGCCCCCCACAGAGATCAGGCCCACAACCTGGGCATGTGTCCTGACCGGGAATAAAACCAGTGACCTCTCCTGCATGGGTCAACGCTCAACCACTGAGCCACACCAGCCGGACTCCAGAAGTCTATTTATATTTATACTCCCATTTCCTTGTCCTGTACACATTCGATTTGGAAATAAATGTTTAAAGTGGTAAGAAATAGCCCTGGCCGGTATGGCTCAGCAGTAAGAGCGTCGCCCGCGGACCAAGGAGTCCCGGGTTCGATTAGGCCAAGGGCACGTACCTGAGTTGCAGTTCACCCTGGCCCCAGTTGGGGTTGTGCGGGTGGCAACCAGTCGATGTGTCTCTCTCCATTGATGTTTCTCTCTCTCTCTCTCTTCCTCCCTCTCTCCCTCCATCTCTATCTGAAGATTAATGTAAAATATCCTCGGGTGAGGATCAAAAAGAAAAAAAGTAATAAGAAATAAACACATAGACAATGAAATTACATGAAATTCACATTCAAGAGACACTTTCTCCTCAAATTCTATTACATTAATTACTGTCCTCTATAATGAAATAGGATGGATTTTGCTACCCACAATCAATGGAATGTATGATGATAATTTATACTAGATAAAATTAGAAATGAACTCTATACAATATCAAAGATAGGTAGCAAAATATTCAAAGATTACAAGAAGTATATATATATTTATATGTGCACATTACCAGGAACTTCTGGAGCTCTGACCAAACTGACCACATATTCATCTTTGAATGCCCTCTCTATCGCACAGCCCATCATCATGGCACAGGACCGCCAATAAGCCTAGAAAAATAAAACAGACATAAACATACACACTAAGATTCACTGAGGTCTATTCAACACTAACATTTAGGTTAACTTTTGACTTAGGAAATATTTCTCATATATCTATCCATCCTCAGCACATAGCAATAATGACCATCAGGGCATGACATTATCTGTACCAAACTAAAGCCACGAAAGAATGAAACACCAACTTTGGATTGTTAGCAACGTTTCTGTGTAAGATATCAGATATTATAATGTTTATCGACCAACAGTTTTCTTGTTTTTTTAAAATATTTTTCTTTATTGATTTTAGAGAGAGAGGAGGGGAGAGGGAGGGAGAGATAGAAACACCAATGAGAGAGAACATCGGCTGCCTCCTGCATGCCCCTCACTGGGAATCGGCCCACAACCTTGGCATGTGCCCTGACCGGGAACTGAACCGACTACCTCTTGGTGCATGGGTCTACATGGGTTGGCGCTCAACCACTGTGCCACACCAGCTGGGCTATCGGCCAATAGTTTTATTATCTGGTAGTAACTTTACTTTTAACCCAGGATAAAGTTAACATGTTAACAAACATGTGCTAAAGTAAAATAAATATATTAATACATGTCTATAACACATAGAAATATGGAGGGAAAACCCAACTTTCAAGAATTATTTATGACTCCTATCCTATACCTAACATCATGTACACTTATCAAGTTAAACATATTTATAGCAAAGCAACCTCACTATTTACCAGGCTCTCACTTTCCTAGCACATTTTGATCCACAGACGTGCCTGACACTGTACCATGCAATGACTTTGTCAGGGTCACAAGGAGAAACACGAGTCCTGCACATACCTGCCCACCTTATGCCCCATACTAGCACTACTATAACTGGGCACTTGCCTTTTACCAGCTCTTCTCCACACCTGAGGACAAAAGTGGGCTCACCTGGCTGTGTATGGCAGATTGCTCCAGAATGTATTCTACACAACCGCATTATATACACTAAAAATAAGTATAAACACAGATATTGAAGGCAAGCAGCAAAATGTACTTCTTCATCTATCCTACATAAATGTTTGTAATGTCTTTTGAACTCCGGGTGGCATTTTAATTGAACTATAAAAGATAAACAGGATTTTAATTGGGAGGAAGGAAAATACTCGGAGTTGAAGGAAGAACATCAACAAAGGCAAGTGGGATAACACAGGATAAACTATTTATGACCAAGTCCCCTAGTGTGGGTGGAGCAAAGAGGAAGTGGAAAGACCAGTGGGAGGTGAGGCTCAAAGGCAGTCTGTGGTCAGATCACACGGGTCCTGGAAAGTTACTTAAAGGTATCACGTAGGCAAGTTCTTCAGGGTTGAGTGACATGTCACTTAATAAAACCCTTATAGGACCGGCCGGTGTGGCTCAGTGGCTGAGTGTCGACCCATGCACTGAGAGGTGACCACTTCAATTCCCAGTCAGTGCACATGCCCAGGTTGTAGGCCAAATTCCCAATGAGGGGCATGCAGGAGGCAGCGAATCGATGTTCTCTCTCATCAATGTTTCCATCTTTCTCTCCCTCTCCCTTCCCCTCTCTAAAATCAATAAAGAAAAAAAAATTTTTTTAAACTCTTAAGGAAGACTTTAGTATTCAAAAAGGAGGGTGGGGGCAGAGAGAGTTAAAAGTTCTTGAAATAGTCCAGAGACAATGGTCAAAGGCTGAATTCCAGCAGTAGCAGTGGGAATAAAATCACTCACAACATAGAGGGTAAGCAATAAGTGTCAGTTGAACAAAGCTATAAATGTAAAAGGCATGCCATATCACTTTCTCAAACCAAAATACAGAGAAATAGATGCCACTGGTATTACTGGAACTATGAAAATGCCTACTCTAACAAGTAAAACACAATCTAGTACAGTACATTTGACTTTGGCTATTGCACATTTCATACTCCACAGAAAATAAGATATTCATAAAAAGGAGAAGAAAAAAACTGGGGCTGAGGGAGGGGAAAAGAGAATATGGAGACAGAAATACCTTATTAACTTCTTCTGGATCACGATCTTTGAAAGTTAGAAATGCAATTTCACAGGACTTGGTCAAAGGCTTATACATGTCCCATGGCTGTCCGTCCACAAGAGCCAGAATGGACTTCCTGCAGTACCACTCACTTAAATCTAGGAATTTAAAATAGATTCAAGGTCAAAACCCAACAAATCTCAAAATGAAAGCTACATGTTGGCCCTGGCCAATGTGGCTCAGTTGGCTGGAGCATCATCTGGTGCACTAAAGGATCTTGGGTTTGATTTCTAGTCACAGTATGTTTCTCTCTCACATCAATGTTTCTCTCTCTCTCTCTCTCTCTCTCTCTCTCTCTCTCTCTCTCTCTCTCTCCTTTCCTCTTTCTCTAAAAGCAATAAAAACATATCCTTGGGTAAGGATTAAAAAAGAAAGAAAAGCTACATGTTTAACTGCTACATTAAGAAATAAAACAACAGCCCTGGCCGGTTTTGCTCAGTGGTTAGAGTGTTGGCCTGCGGTCCAGAGAGACCTGGGTTCGGTTCCCACTAAGGGGATGTACCTCAGTTGCAGTTTGTCCCTGGCCCTGGTTGGGTCAGGGCCCTGTGGGAGGCAGCCACTCGATATGTCCCTTTCACGTCGATGTTTCTCTCTCTCTCTCTCTCTCTTCCTCTCTCTCCCTCCCACGCTATCTGAACAAAAAATGGAAGAGTGTCCTCGGGTGAGGATAAAAAAAAAAAAGAAATAACAGAAAGGTAAGATTCTGCAAGCTGTCTTTATTTTTTTTTTTTGGAGATGAAAGTACTACATACTACCTCTGTAACCAAGAAATACCCAACATACTGAATGTATTGTTGATTATTAAAATTACCCAAACCATTTACAAAACTCATTAAGGCTAAGTCTAGTTTGAAATTAATTTGTCAATCGTTAATTAATAAAACAATTTTCCAAGAACTACACTTAAATAGAGCAGCCAAGATATATTCAGATGTCTGCACACACAACTTAAAAGGAAAAATATATAACTATACTTCCACAGTATATCTATTCTAGGTGGGTTTGGGGTCTTCTTCCCAAACTATCTCTTACTTCCCTTAATTAGATGGTTTTCGAGTACACGGCTACTCAAAGAAGTGGCCAAACCACAGGGTCTAAATTATAAGCCATTACATCAGTTCCATAAAGGCAGGGATCATGTCTACTCTTACTCACTCATCAGTATATCCCAAGCCTAGTAACAGGCCTGAAGTATACTAGGTACTCAACATAACTTCACTGACTGACTGAAGGTATGAATGACAAGCAAGGGCAGGGGTCATGCTGAGTTTGGTCAGAAGCTTCACTCATCTCTTTAAGTGACGTGAATAAAGCTCCTTAAGGGCCTGAGCTTATCCTCCTCTGTAATCCTAACACCTATCACATAGCAGAGGGTCAATAAATGCTCAAAAAACAAATAAGTAAACAATTATCATACATACTATTTCAAATGCCAGACTAAACAAACATTGAGAGTGTACACTTTATAGGCCAATTTAAGATGCTAAATAGCCCCGGCCGGTTTGGCTCAGCGGTTGGAGCTTCAGCCTGCGGACCAGGGAGTCCTGGGTTCTGTTCCCGCTAGGGGCACATACCAAAAAAAAAAAAAAAAAGATGCTAAATAAAGGTGTCACTTAAATGGAATCATTACTGAGTTTTTCCAAAAGTTTGAACAATGCAGCTATGTCATATACATGAGTGAGCATGTGGGTGTGTATCCATTTTGGGGTGGAGGCTTTCTAAATTTAAATATTACCAGTTCTACCAAAGCTCCTATACAAGCATTTTGATCAAAAATAAAAATAGAGGCCCTATTCCCTTCATTTGCACACCAAATCACACACAGTGCAATTTCTCCCTTAAGATATGAACACAACAAATATTTTTACCCCAAACACATTCCCTCTATCACATTTACCACACATACAAGTAAATTAAACAAAAACACAACACACAAAGAGGCAAGTGGTAAGCAGCTAAACGATTTAAGTTAGGCCATAAGGACTAGAAAAGAAGACAAAATAGTTGGTCATCTGAAGCCAGGGTAGTCCCTTTACCCCAAAATCTTTTCATGAGACCCTCATGGTGACTGTTCCCATTACACCAGAGTGCTATCTAAAAAGGACAAGCTAGCCTGGCCGGTGTGGCTCAGGGGTTGAGCATGGACCCATGCACCAAGAGGTCACTGGTTCGATTTCGGTCAGGGCACATGCCAAGGTTGTGGGCCTGATCCCCAGTGAGGGGCATGCAGGAGGCGGCCAATAGATGTTTCTATCTCTCTCTCCCTCTCCCTCTCCCTTCCTCTCTTTCTAAAGTCAATAAAGAAAAAAATATTTTTAAATAAAGTAAAAAAGACAAGCTACTAGTAACAATGTTTTCAGGTCAGCCATCTTCTATCAGAAACAATTATAGCCAGATTCAAACAAATACCAGTGCAATCTGCGCATTACAGTACCAACCTTGCGAGATCCATAGTACCCCTCAAGAGCTAAAGCGACAGTGAACAGACAGTAAGATGCCAGATAGAGGAGAACTTCTGGGACGTTCAGACAGCAATTACAGCATGTGTCTCGCCTGCACCAGTCCTCCCACACGGCTTAGGTAAAAACAGTCAAAACTGCACCCTGATTCATTACTTACGCATGGCACAACTATATGGAGTTGAAATGTTTTTATTCATCACAAACACAGTGCCAGGGTCAGTTTTCCCAACGTGTTTGACTTCAATCTTCTCTGTTCGGGGAGTCAGTGATAACTGCCTGTTTTTCTCTTTATTAAAAACATCATTCTGCATTTCTATCAGTTCAGTTGGTGACAGCTGAGAAGCTGGTGATGTTGCTATAAATCCTGTGTAGAAATTACAATAAATAAGAATGCTTAAGAAATGATTAACATAGTGCCAAGCCCACCCTGTCGAACTCCCGCATCACCATCCTCCCACAAAGAAAGAACAGGAAGCAACAGAATTGTAAAACGCCGTTGGTCAAAATGCGTTCAGTGGTCAAGTTTAAACCACTTTCTAATTAATCATTAAAACGCCAACCAGCCCAGATCCACGCCTTTACTTCAACTTGGCGCTTTCACCATCGGATTTCTGTGTCCCACCAATGTCCTCTGTCGTATCCCAATCTGTGATTTACAATTAGGGGCAAAAAAGAAACCAGGAAATGGAGTCAAAACCAGAGCAGTCACTGGAAAGGTGAGCAAGGCTGTCGCTTTGATAAGGTGTTGGGGACGACGACAAAGCTCCGGGAGACTCGAGGTCCCACGTCAAAACTATCCATATCTAGAGCGAGAAATGCTGAGCATTTTTAACAAACCACAAATAACAGGGTTTGGCAAGGCAAGTACGAGTAATCCAATGAAGAACAGGACAGGAGGCACTGGGACGCCCCCACGCGCCTCCAGCGCCCCGGCCCACGGCCCCCCGCTCTCCCGACCCCGACCCCCACCCCCGGGGTCTGTACCCGTCAAGCCGGGAGGAGGCGGCCGCCACAACCCGGACTTAAAGAGGCTCCTCCGCCTCAGCCCGCGGACCTCCCAGGACCCTCCTCCAGCCCAGTCTGGGCAGACACCACCCTCGCTGCCCGTCCCTAGGGCCGCTGAAACTCACTCCAGCCAGCCCCGCCTCCGCGGGCGGCCCCCCGGAGCCACGGCCCCCAGACCCCCATGGCCATTGCCTCCGTCCCGGCCGGAGGCACCGCGGCGAGCTGGTCCTCCTCGGCCTCCTCCCCCCGGAAACTCTGAGCGCGCACTCGAGTTCCGCGAGACAGTTCCGTTCCGGACCCGGCGCTCGGGCTGCGCACCGCCCTCAGGGGGCGGGTTCGCGACTCGCTGACGTGCAATCGCCGGAGGTTGCAGCGGTGCAGAGGGAGCCGAGAGGTGCCGAGCCCTAGGGAGGTGGGTCCTCAACCCCGCGGGCTCTGCAGGAAACCAGCATTTCTTTTGGAGCCGCTGCACTGGACAGGTGTCCTCTCCCTCCTCCGTCCGCGGGTTCGAGCCGGCCGACTGGGCGAAGCTCTTGCTTCCTGCAGAGAATACTTATGGAGAGAAAAATTGGGGGAGATAGATTCCGTTTACTCTCGCTTTTGTCGTCAGCCGGGCTGGCCACGCCGATGACATCTGGCTCGTGGCTTAACTCTCGGTTTTGCAAGGATGCGTTTTTGGGTCGGCTGCAGCGGGTCTGCCCCTGGGTACTCCATTTATTTAGCCATACTGCCTCTTGTTCACTTAATAGATATTTGTTGAGTGAATGAATGAACGAATGCCCTTGCAAAAAGTTGCAGAGCAACTGTCTAATTCCTTGGTCATGCCAGAGTGCTCCTGCTGTTGAAGTAAGGATTCCACAGGTAAAGTGTGGAAATGCTTTGACTCAAAGTTGTTCAATGCTGTGACTTTTCTCCAGACGTGTAAATTTACAGATTCAGCCCTTGGCCTTTTCCCCCTCTGCTCTTTGACTTGCAATGGGAATACACCACCACCAGGGGGAAGCACCTGCTAAGGAACAAATGCTATGATAAGACGGGGAGCTGGGCGAAGATAGTCATAAGGCACAAACTTCCAGTTATGAGATGAAAGTACTGGGGTGTCATGTATAACATGGTGATTATAATTAACAATACTGTATTGTATACTGGAACGTTGCTAAGAGCATAAGTCCAGAAAGTTCTCATTACAAGGAAGAAAAAATTATGTAACTCTATGAAGTGATGGATGTTAACTAAACTTATTATTGATTTCGCAACATTTATCTCAAGTCTTTATGCTATACACCTTAAACCTAAACAGTGTTGCATGTCAATTATAAAACTGGAAATTTAAAAGACCTCATGCCACCCAGCCCGTGTGGCTCAGTGGATTGAGCATTGTCCCATGGACTGAGAGGTCTCAGTTCATTCCAGGTCAGAGCACATGCCGAGATTGTGGGCTTGATCCCCAGTAGGGAACGTGCAGGAGGCAGCCCATTGATGTTCCCTCACATAGATGTTTCTATCTCTCTCTCCTTTCCTCTCTCTTTAAAATCAATAAAGAAGTCCTGGCCGATTTTTCTCAGTGGTTAGAGCGTCAGCCTGCGGAATAATGAGTTGAGGGTTCGATTCCGCTCAAGGGCACAGTTCCTCGGTTGCCGTTGGTCCCTCACCGTGGTCGGGCCTTCCTGGAGGAAGCCAGTCGATGTGTCTCTCTCAGGTGGATGTTTCTCTGTCTGTCTCTCTCTCTCTTTCTCTCCCCCCCACCCCACTCTATCTGAAGATAAATAGAAAAATATCCTCAGGTGAGGATAAAAAATAAAATCAATAAAGAAAAAAATAAAAGAAAATAAATAAATAAACCACATTGGGAACAAGAATTGGAAGTCACAAGTATCACAGAACTTTAATTGTTTAGAAGGATGTTAATAACGTCCAACAAATATTGAACATATACCAGTCAACTGTGTTTATTAATTCTCACAACCTGTTCACGAAATAGGCATAATCATCTCCATTTCCGAAATTCCAGTTTAGGGGGCTAGAGAGAACAACCTAAGGTAGGGCTTTGGCCAGGAGTTCCCCCAAATATTTCCTTACTCCAAATCTCCTTTCTTGCCTCCTTTATCAACCTTCTCCCCAAATCTTAATATCACTGTCTCACTCTCTCTCACAAATAAAAAGTATCAGGTCAGTAAATATCTAAGAGGAGACTGGAATATCTTATTGTGCCAAAAAGCAAGAAAAATACTCAAAGACAGACAAAAACATCTTAAAAGGTCGCAGGATTCATCTTGAAGGAGCCTCCAACTGTACAAATATAGGACAGTTTGAATAACAAAAACAATAATGATGAAGAATGATAACGTATACACTGAAAATCCACGAGACCATATTGTTACTTAAAAATAAATGGGACTGGAGGGTGGAGAGGAAGTTTGCTTTTCAAAATAATGCCAGATAATACATAGAGTAAGAATAATAGAATGGGGAAATCACCATTCTGCAACTACCAATGTAATAATTGATTCAGGAGGGGATTGTCTATGGATGCTAAAACCAATAGGGCAAGTTTGCTAGCTCAAATATATACACACAGTTAAATGTGTAAGGATTTTATTAGGGGAAATACCTGTGGGAAAAACGGGGAAGGAAACCAGGTAAGGTTGACCCCATGTGAAATGGAGAAGAAAGGAAGAAAGAGTGGAGGTATTCTTGACAACCTGTGCATCTTAGAGAAAATTCTTTCCGGGGTGTCCTTGAGCCAAAGTCCACCATCTGAGGGCCCCCAGTGTCCCAGGAACAGGTGTGCCTTAGTATCCCACCAGATACAGGCGTGCCTAGTATCTCAGTCTTCAGCTGGGTGCGGGGATGGGGAGGATAGGGAGGAGGGGGTCTGAGCAAACGTGATGGATGTCAGCTTAGCCACTGGGGCTCTCAGTCAGTCATGCTCCCTGCAATTGGAGGTCTGTGAAGCACATGAAATAAACTGTACCAAATAATGAAAGATACCAAATAATGAAAGAAGCACTTGCTATGCATTTACATTCCCTACATTATTAAACAAACACACTCACACTTACCAGTTATATCAGGGCTCAACATCCTCTACTTCCACCTGGCCTGACAGGTGAGGATGGACATGCTACTCCTGAGAAATGAGAGGAAAAAGCAGGTGCAACCCATGGCTTTTCTTTCTATTAGTATGTGATGCCCTGGGGCTAAATGGTACCTTCACATCATTCCTTACCAGCTCCTCAATGGGCAGAGGTGGCAGGGAGTGTGTGGGGTGTGTATGTGTGTTGGATTTCTAGAGAAATGAAACACAATCAAATATGAAAATGTACACATAGTTCACTTCTGCTACCACTCCTTAAACCATCCCTTTCCTCCTTCTACCTCAAGAAAATCTTACCAGTTCTTTCCCAACAGTAAAGCGAGGACTAAGATTCCAGATCCCATGGGTAATATTTTATGTTTCATTTTACCAAAAAAAAAAAAAAAAAGTGTGCGTAAATTGTGTGAAGAAAGTCAGTTTTTGTGTTTCTTGCCCTCATTAATAAATGCCAAATAATCTTTATTAAAGCATGAATAATTCAGTAAGTCTGAACATTTATAAATTAAATCACAAGTTGAAGGGATTGTGGATAGTAAGGGTCATTTGTTCCACCCCCCTCATTTACTACATAGAGAAGATGAGTTTCAGAAAGGCTAGTGTTTGGCTCAAGGTCATACAGAATGTTAGTGTAGCATCTGAGATCATCGGAAACGCCAGGGTATGTGGAAAATGCCAGGACTCCTGGAATTGGCATGTGCTCTCTAAAATGCTCTGAATCATCCCACGCTGCAGCAGCCACACCGAATCCTTCATTTCATAGTTCTGTGAACGCTGCAAGAATTCTCCCATTTGCTTAGGGTTTCAAAGATGTACTAATCCCTCAAACACATGTTAATGTGGATATTCTTTGATGAAAAGGGACAGATATATTCTTGAGCTTCTCCTCCCCACCCCATCCTATTTCACATTGAGAAAGCCTGTTAGACCACCCACATGCTCACTTAGGGTCTTTTAGGATGGGGGTTCATGCCTCCTAGGAGTGGGATGAGAACTGGCTAAGGTAATGCTCTTTTGATGAAACAAAATACTTTCCTCCAGAATCCTTCTCCTTTAATTATACTTAACTTTTTTCCCACGTTAAATTCCTAACTTTCCTTGTCCTCTTCCTCATCCCTTGGCTATGACACTTACCTGTCCTCATTCCTCTACCCACCATCCAATCTTTAGCTACCCTGGAGAACATAGAAGCTGAGTCTCAATCACCCAAAAGCCATCTACCCCTCTTGACTAACTCATGCAATGCGGTATGGCGAGGGAATCCAGCCGAGGTGAGTTCCCACATTGCTACTTAACCCCATGACCTTGGACAAGTTGAACCATATTTACTTAATCATACTTTCTTTGATATATGCTTAGGATATTTGAAATAGTTTGCTGCAGTAAGCATCTGTCTATCTAGAATCTGTGCACTGGTATTTAAGTATTTCTTCAGAAGAAGTTCCTAGCAGTGGAATTGTTCAGTCCAAGTTATATGGATAGGTGCCGCCAAGCGCCCATCAAAGCCATTAACATACATGACCAAAGCAGATACACGTTCACGCTGGATGATGGTCGCAAATACTGTCATAGAAGTAAAAGGCTACACTTTTCATGTATCTTTGAATCTGTGACTGAGGTCTAACGTCACAACCTTTAATCTACCATCTTCCTTCCTTCTTTCCAAGAAATACCTTTCTTGCTTTATATGCAAAAGCCTTTTGAGCTTGGCCTGACATTTACCTGTTTGAGTCTGGTATTTGCCTGTTGGAGTCTGGTATTTACCTGTTGGAGTCATTGCAGAAAATGCAAATTCAAAGCCAGTAATTTTAGCTTCTTATCAACCTTTGGTTCAAAGGGCTGGATATTATCCCTAAATCCTATTTATAAAGGCTTGTACCACACAGTTGCACATTTTTTATTAGAATGAGTTGAACTAAACAGACTCTTCTCAGTGCTTTCCTTTACATTCCTTCTCTCTTAACTGTTTTTACTTTTTTTTTTTTTGTAGTTTTACATCACACAAGCAACATAGTCTCTCTATAAAAATTCAAATATTAGGAGCATAGAGAGAGAAAAGTGTGCGAGTCATCTTTTCCATTCTTGCTGCATTCTATGACTATAGCGCTATAGCTATAACTTAGATATTCTTATTTTTCAATCCATTATTTAATATCTAACTGCTCCAATAGACATTAGTCAGATTATTCAAATAAATCTCCACGTAGAAGTGGCCAGGCAGTGAAATACAGGGACAAGAAGAATAAAGCAATAAAACTCCCTGAACAATTCTCTCTGTGACAACTGTGGGAGTGTTTTGATAACTGTTGGCAGCCGGACACTGCATGTGATGTGGGGAAGGAAACCTTGGCATTCAAACAAGCAAACGGTTTGGCGACAGTTTATTAAATTTCTGCCATGCTTGCAAATACCAGTAACAATTTCTCAGACTGCAGAATTACTAGACTTAGCAGGTTCAAGAATGTTCACAATTGTCATCAAATAAATCATCCTTCAAAATTAAAAATTATGTGAACTCTTTGAATAAGTGTCACTATTAAAACAAAAGCTCTACTGGTGTTTATGAATTTAATTTGTGCTACTGAATGTTGCCTGGCCATTAGAATCAGAGGCTAAGTAAAGGCATCCAAGTAAAATTATAATACAGTCTTACTGGTGGGTTTCTATCAGATTATTAAATCTCCTTCAAGCCAAAGATAATTCCCATTTTTTCCTAAATTTATACCTGTAAATGCCTACATTAAAAAATATTTCAGCCCTGGCCAGTTTAGCTCAGCGGTTAGATCGTCAGCCTGCTTACCGAAGGGTCACGGGTTCAATTACTGGTCAAGGGCACATACCTGGGTTGCAGGTTTGATCCTTGGCCCTGGTGGGGATCATGTGGGAGGCAACCAATCGATGTGTCTCTCTCACATTGATGTTACTGTCTCTCTCTCCCCCTCTCTCTCTCCCTTCCACTCTATCTAAAAATCAATGGAAAATATCCTCAGGTGGGTTAATATATATATATTTTTTAAATTTATAATATATATATATATATATATATATATATATTTTTTTTTTTTAAATCAGCCCTGCCAGTGTGGCTCAGTAGATTGAGCATCAGGTTCCATTCCCTGTCAGGGCACATGCCTGGGTTTCGGGCTTGATCCCCAGGGGACATGCAGGAGGCAGCCCATAGATAGTTCTCTCTCACATTGATGTTTCTATCTCTTTTTCTCTCTTTCTCCCTTCCTCTCTCTCTAAAAACAAACAAACACAAAAGAACACATGATAATCTCAATAGGCAGGAAAAACATTTGACAAAATCCAACACCCTTTTTTTTTCTTTATTGATGTTAAAGAGAGAGAGGAAGGGAGAGGGAGAGAGAGATAGAAACATCGAAGAGAGAGAACATAGAATGGCTGCCTCCCACATGCCCCCCACTAGGGATGGGACCCACAACCTAGGCATGTGCCCTGACTGGGAATCAAACCGGCGACCTCTTGGTACATGGGTTGACACTCAACCACTGAGCCACACCAGTCGGGGCAACACCCTTTCTTGATTACACACACACACATACACACACACACACACACACACACACACACACACAGACCACAAACTAGAAAAGAAGGGAACTTCCTCAACCTGATTAAGGGCATGTATGAAAACCCACAACTAATATACACGATGGTGAAAGACTGAATACTTTCTCTTAAATCAGGAACAAGAAAAAAGAATGTTCACTCTTTCCATTGTTATTTAACATTGTACTGGAGGTTGCATCCAGGGCAATTAGGCAATGAAAAGAAACAAAAGTATGTAGATTGGAAAGAAATAAATAAAACTATTTCTATTTGTAAATGACATGGTCTTGTATATAGAAAATTCAAAGTAGTAGAACTAATAAAAGAATACAAAAAGGTTGCAAGATTCAAAATCACTATACAAAAATCAATTGGATTTCTATAGACTAGCAATAAAAATTATGAAAATAAAATTAAGTAAATAATTTCATTTGTAATACCATCAAAAAGAATAAATTATTTAGGTATAAATTTAGCAAAAGAAGTGTAAGACTTGTAGACTGAAAACTACAAAACATTGTTCAAAGAAATTAAAGACCTAAATAAATGGAAAGACATCCCAGTGCTGACCGGTTTGGCTCAGCAGTTAGAGCATCGGCCAGAGGACCAGAGAGTCCCAGGTTCGGTTCCCGCTAAGGGCACGTACCTCAGTTGCAGTTTGTCCCCTGCCCCTGTTGGGGTCGTGTGGGTGGCAGCCACTTGATGTGTCTCTCTCACATCAATGTTTCTCTCTCTCTCTTCCTTCCTCTCTCCCTCCCGCTCTATCTGAGGATAAATGCAAAAATGTCCTCAAGTGAGGATTAAAAAAAAAAAAGGAAAGACATCCCATGTTCATAGATCAGAAGAATTAATATTGTTAAGATGGCAATACTACTCAAATTGATTCACAGATGTAATATCATCTCTGTCAAAATCCCATCTGGCTTTTGAGAAAATTGACAAGCTGATCCTAAAATTCTTACAGAATTGCAAGGAACCCAGAATAAGAAAACATTCCTGAAAAAGAAGAATGAAGCTGAAGGGCTCATACTTCATGACTTTAAAAATTTCTACAAAGCCACAGTAATCAAGACAATGAGGCAATGGCATAAGAATAGACACATAAAATAATGGAATAAATTGAGAATCCAGAAATAAACCCTTACATTCATGGTCAGTTGGTTTTTGACAAATGTGCCAAGACTCAGTGAGGAAAGAATATTTTCAATAAATGGTTCTGGGACAGCTGGATAGCCACATGCAAAGAATGGGGTTATTTATTGAAATATAATTCTCATACCAGACATCATACATAAAAATTATACTTCTGTCTCACAACATATGCAAACATTAACTCAAAAATGGATTGTACACATAAATTTAAGAGCTAAAACTATAAAACTCTTAGAAGAAAATATTAGAGTAAATCTTTTTGACCTTGAGTTAGGCAGTAGTTCCTTAAATAAGACACCAAAAGCACAAGTAATAAAAGAAAGAAAAATAAATAAATTGAACTACATCAAAATAAAAACTTCGTGCTGCAAGTCATCAAGAAAGTCAAAAGACACCCATAGAATGGGGAAAAATTTTGCCAGTCATATCTCTAACAAAGGACTTGTATCCAGAATACATAAAAAACACAACTTAATAACAAAAAAAAACAATATCCAGTTTTAAAATAGACAAAGGATTTGAATAGCCTTTTCTCCAAAGAACATATACAAATACCCAACAAGCATGAAAAGCAATGAGAAGATGCTCAACATCATTAACCATCAGGGAAATACACATCCAAGCCAAATGAGATATTACCTCACACCCATTAGGTTGGCTATAAGTTAAAAAGCAGATATTAACAAGAGTTGGTAAAAATGTGAAAATATTGGAACCTTCAAACACTGCTGGTGGAAATGTAAAGTGGGAGAGCTGCTATGGAAAACAGGCTGGTAGTGCCTCAGAATGTTAATATAGACTTATTATATAACATACTAATTCACCTCCTAGACATATACCAAGAGAAATAAAAACATACAGCCACACAAAATTGTAAATTAATGTTTATAGCAGCATTATTCATAATAACCAAAAAGTGGAAACAACACAAATGTCCATCAACTAATAGATGGGGAAAAAAATGTGGCTTATTCATACAATGAAATATTACTCATCAATTAAAGGGGAAAAAAGGCTTACACATGCTACAACACAGATGAATCTAGACAACTAGATAAAAAAAGACCATCAAAAAAGATCATATACTGTATCATTGAATTTATATTAAATGTTTAGAAAACTCGATAGACACAGAAAGTAGCTTAGTGGTTGCTTACAACTGGGGAAGGGGGTTGGGAAATTAGGGGGGTGACTGCTAGTTGGTACTAGTTTCTTTTAGGAGGAGCTAAAATTAGTTCTAAAATTAGATGTGATGATGGTTGCTCATTCCTGCAAATGCATTAAATGACATTGAATTTATACCTTAAATGGATGAATTGTATGGCATGTGAATTATATCTTTTTTCCATTCTATGTATTTACTTCTCAGTTCTTGAGGGGTACAGCATTACACAGATTCTGTGTCCACTGTTTCTGTGAGCATAAGTTACTTTTCCCCAGATGACTGGTTTTATTGGGTTTGCCAACAGGAGTCACTGTGTTTTTCTTTGCTTTGTACACATAAGCACATCTCTTGCCTAGGTAGAATTCAAGTTCATTCCGAGCATAAACACCTTCAATTTTAAGGAGAGCTGTGTGCTCCCTCTGGTTCCAGGGACACCGCTATGGCCTTGGACCACGCCCTTACAGGCATATCTGTCATCATAGAAGTTCTGTTCCCAGCAGGTCTCCACAGGCTCCAAGATGGCAGAAAGAGATTGAATTATATCTTAATAAATCTATTTTTTTTAATTCTTGATAAGTCTGGCTGGCCTTTTGAGAAGATGCCTTATGCCTAGTCCATTGATCATGACATTTGCCTGTCTCTTACCATCAACTTTGACAATGCCCTGGGGAGAAGACAAGCTGGATCTTGACAACCCCACAGTTGGGTTCCAACAGCATGAGCTGCCTGGAAGAGAATGCAAGACGGCCGAAGCTCCAGGGTCAAGCTGCCTACGTTCAAATCCCTCCTCTCCACTTCCTAGCCCTTGACTTATTAAAGTTTATTTGAACCTCATGCTTCCAGTTCATCGTATGAAAAATTGGAGTAATTATAATACCTACCTCGTAGCACTTGGGGATGATTAAAGTAGTTAATACATAGAAGCACACTCAACAAGTTCAGTTATTGTCCCTGGGAGTGGCATCTTCATGGTCCGAACCTCCTGGGAGTGGTTCTAGCCCAGACTTGGGTGATTTCTCATTCTACTTCCCATGAAGGTGACAGGGATGCCTTTGCTGGGCTCCCTAACCTAGCAGGAGACACTAGGCCTCTTTGCTCTGCCGTCAATTACCAACCCAGCCATTGGGCAAGGGAGGTCATTTAGTGCAGATCCACAGTTCAGTGAAACTCTGTGTTATTTAATTTTACAGTGTTCTGCATCAAGGGTGTAACAACTAAAGGGACTCACATTATCCCATTCTTAGAAAAGGAAGTACACATAAAGTAGATGAGGAGTCCAGAGAAATGCATTTAGAGGACTGTGAACATTTAAAACGTCAAAAAAAGAGTGTGTCTGTAATCCCAGTTTTAAATTTTTTCAGTTCTTTATAATCTGATTGTTCTGTGTTTAATTTAGGTTAATTTTCCTGTTGGTATAAATCACCTGTTAGTCATTTTATTCTCATCCCTTTCCTTTGCAATCTGCAATATTTAGATGCTTGAAAAGCTAGAAATTCAACCCAATGTGCTGTCACGTCTGTCAATGAGAATTTGAGAATCTAGGAAGTAAGATATCCCAAATGTTGGTAATTGAATATTTAATGTATGCACAAGCTGGCTGGCTGATTTTTACTTGTGCCAGTTTCACATGATTTTATAATAGTTCAGAGCAATGGTTTTCCAACTTTTTTCATTGCACCCTCCCCAAGTAGCTTTTTTAGACAAAAGCCCCCATGACATTACTGTACTCTTGATATACTGTATATCTGTTTAAGTTTTTTTCACCCTCAACACATCACGTCTTCCCCCTTGGGAACAATCTTGTGCCCACTGAGAATCCACGGCCTGGAATATTCAGATTTATGTGATAAGAAAATGTAAGCTGAGCAATCTCCATCAAATGCCACTCTTTCTGCAGTTTGTTATTTATTGTCAGTGGCAGGAAAGGATGCAGCTATTCAATGACAGTGGACTATCACCTGGTTCTTTACCGTGGGCCTCTGATCAGCAGCATCACCATCATCTGGGAGCCCCGGGACGTGCAGGCACTCAGCCTCACCTCAGACCTGCTGGATCAGACTCTGCATTTTGACGAGACCCTCTGTTGATGCAGGTGCCTGTTGGAGTCTGAGAAGCACTGGTGTACAGTACAGTGCACAATCCTCCCCTCAGCTGGGAAACAGTGAGACAGTGTGTGAATGGAAAAAATATGCATAGACCCTAAAAGCAGTTAAGTCCCCCTCCCCACCCCTTTCTCTCAAGTCCTGACTACGCAAGTTTCTTTCTTAAAAGTCATCAGTATTCTTTTTTGCACCCCAAACTGGGTGTCATTGGTCTGTCTGTCTGTTTGTTGATAAAGGTTAATTTTATTTACTTCTAAGCCAGTGAAATCACCATGAAGTCATGTCTCGCTGCCTTGACACCCATTGTTTTCCCTCCTTTGCTGTTTCTCCTCCAAAGCAGGAGTGTTCGAATTCGTTGGAAAGAGCAAGATAAAAACAATGAAGAGACATTTCTGTTTCTCTTCCCCCGATGAAGTGGCCTTCAAGTTTCAGTCAAGGCCTCTGTAAAATTGAACTTGGTCTGATAGCGATCATTTCTCTTGGAGCCAGTTACATAGTAAAGAGTTTTTATCTATTTCACTCATTTAAAGAGCCAGCAAGTTAGCCTGGGGGAGAGAATACCAAATGCATTTAATACACTTGGCTTCTTTATGGATGAAAATGAGGTTAACTTTTTATATGAGCCTTCTTTGGTTACATATATGAAACTTTGAAATGTGTGTGAAACATTCCAGCCATACAGAAAAGAAGGAAAAATAGTATACCAAATGCCATCTCCATATCCCCTAGGTTAACCCTTTGCCACGTTTTGCTCCTATATTTTTCTGAAGTATTTTAATGTTACGGACATTATGACATTTTTATAACCCCTATTTTTGTGTGTGTGTGTGTGTATCTTTTTTTAAATGACATTTTCTTACACAAAAGATGAATTATATTTAACTAAAACTTTTTAGGTTAAAACTGGAGAGATTTGCAGTACCACAAAGCTTCCATTATTATTCTCATCACTTTTTCCCCTACTAGCAGGAGACAAGGGGAAGAAACTTGGACCTGTTGAATTGGTCTGAGTACCAGCTGAGACATTATTTTTTGGGGTTTCCAGAGGGGCTCTGGCAACAGAAAGCAAAGTTCTCTTTCATTCTAAACTATTAACACAGACTGTGGTCAAGTTAGGCCAAAAGCCACAGGTCACCTCATTGAAAAATGCTGTAGAAAGATTTGGCTGTATACGGGCGGCTTTTTCTTAAATAAGAATCTCAGTCAGCATAGCGCAGCTCTAGAAGGGAGAGTAGACAGGAGAAAAGCTGTGATAAGAGGAGGACCAGAAGAAAGAGGAAAAGAAACAAATAGCCTTTATAAACTCCAGCTCAAATGCCATAATCAAGGCATCTCTGTCTTCCAGCGTCTTATTTCCTTTCTATTCTAACATACTTAAAAAATTAAGTATATCCCAAACAACTCATAAGAGAAAGACAGTGTGTGTGTGTGTGTGTGTGTGTGTGTGTGTGTGTGTGTGTGTGTGTTTTCAGTGGCTAGAGGGGCCAGGGGTGCAAGAGGAGAAAGGAAAAAGTCTGTAGGAGTTGAGTACAGGTTGCTTATTATATTGACAACTTTCTAGGAGCAATATGATATGGTATTGTCATGGGAAGACTTGTTTATTTTTTGTTTCTGAATCTGAAGACTCAAACATAAGAGTAGTCTAGGGTTTTTTTTGTTTGTTTGTTTTTAGTCTTCTTTTTTTTTTTTTAACATTTATCTTCATTGTTGAAAGTATTACAGATGTCCCTCCTTTCCCCCCCCCCACTGACCCCCTCCTACCCGTTTCTGCCCCATCCCTTGCCTTCACCACACTGTTGTCTGTGTCCATTGGTTATGCATATGTGCATATAAATTCTTTGGTTTATCTCTTCCCACCCACCTACTCTTCTTCCCTCTGAGATTCATCAGTCTGTTCCCTGCTTCCATGTCTCTGGATCTATTTTGTTTGTCAGGGGTTTTTTTGTTCATTAGATTCCACAGATAAGTGACATCATGTGATACTTGTCTTTCTCTGACTGGCTTATTTGGCTTAGCATAATACTCTCCAGGTCCCTCTGTGCTATCTCAAAGGGTAAGAGGGCCTTCTTTTTCATAGCTGCATAATATTCCATTGTGTATATGTACCATATATTTTTTTATCCACTCGTCTACTGATGGACACTTGGGCTGTTTCCAGATCTTAGCTATTATAAATAGCGCTGCTATGAACATAGGGGTGAATATATTCTTTCTGATTGGTGTTTCAGGATTCTTAGGATATATTCCTAGCAATGGGATCACTGAGTCAAATGGCTGTTCCACTTTTAATTTTTTGAGGAAACTCCATACTGTTTTCCATAGTGGCTGCACCAGTCTGCATTCCCACCAGTCTAGTTTCATGGTTGAAAATGCCTTTAAAATCACATCTTCAGTCTCATTTTCTGTGTGTAAGGAACCGAAGTTCCAGAGGTAGCTATCCAAGAATGACTCTGGGGGGGGAAATGCTGTTTCTGGACTGACCAGTCTGTCTCCACTTTTGATTTTTACTACTCCAGGATGTTTAGTTCCTATTCCAGGAAGGAATGACAAGATGGCCATATCCTGCTTATTAAACAGCATTTACCTCACAGGGCATTTCCAAAGTCTCCACTGTTCCTCACTGTTGTGTTCACTGGCTCCAAGCCAGCAGACCAGCATTTGAACCTCTGTCCCTGTGACAATTCCCAGGACTTCAGGGAACCACAGCCTGGCCGTATTTATAATATTACACTTCCACACACACACACACACACACACACACATAAGTGTTCCGATCTATAAGGCACGAAGCAAGCCTTAAGATTCAGTGAAACACTGAGAGGATTTTAAAGGCTATCATATGGGGAAAAAAATGACTTCTCCAGAGAAACATAAATCTTGACCTGTGTGGTGGACAGAATGTTGTCACAGTGTTTACAGTTGTGAAACTTACTGTTAATCTTCTGCTGCTCTTCCAGTCAGCTACTTCTCATCAGGGCCAAAAAGAACATTCTAGAAATACTAAAACTATCCACCTGGTTTAGAGGGAACAGATCCAAGAACACAGTGGGATTCCTAAATCTCTGGGAGTGTAAAGGCATCATTCTGTTCCTTGTCCATCCCATCTGATTTTTGCCGTGGCAAGGTAAATCAAGTTTATTCATGTTCTCTAACCCCTTCCCAAAGATTTTTTGCTGTTGTTGTTTTGTTAATCCTCACTGGAGGGTATTTTTTCCATTGATTTTTACAGAGAGTGGAAGGGAGGGGGTAAGGGGAAAGAGAGAGAGGAGAAAGAGAGAAACATCGATGTGAGAGAGACATATTACTTGGTTGCCTCCACACACACCCCAACCAAGGCCAGGGATCAAACGTGCAACCAAGCTACATGCCCTTGACTGGGAATCGAACCTGTGACCTTCCAGTGTGCAGGCCAACACTCTAACCACTGAACCACACCAGCCAGGGCTTCCCAAAGATTTTAAAGATGAAAGAACACAGTTGAGACACTGGTAAGAAAAGTTATTCTAGGTATAGAATTTCATCAGTGCTAAGAATTTGATTATGCAAAAAAAATTAAAAGTTTATGCAAATACATCAGAGAAAAAGGTGTTCAGGATCCATAGTAAATACCAAGTGATTTATAAGCAGCCTGTTTTTGCTACATGTTCTCCGTTTATCTGCCTTACGTGGGAGTACAGACTAAATTCTGTACTTCAAAAGAATGCCTGAAGACTAGGCCAAAATAAAAAGGGCGACAGTGGGTTCAATCCTTTTTTCTGTACTCCAAGACAAATTAATCAGTACAAAAAATATTTTTGTCATGTTTTTCTCTGTTGGCATAATGGCAGAAAAACTCTCGGCAAGTAGGCAAGGAATAGAATCCACTACTACAGACCCAGGTGTTCCTGTTGCCAGTTTGGCCATATGAAACAGAAACTTCAAAAACTGCCTGACTTTTTTACTCACCATCTACCCTGAAGAAATAATCAGACAAGAGTACAAATATATAAAGATGTGCATCACAGCTTTTTTATTTTTAAATTAAATTTTGAAGGATGATATTGGTTAATAACATTACATAAATTTCAGGTGTACAAGTTTGTAATAATACAAGATCATTATACTCTATTGTGTACTCACCACATGAAGTCTAGTCTCCTTTCATCACCATGTATTTGAACCCCTTTACCCTTTTCATCTCCACCCACCCCATTCCTCTCTGATAACCACCACACTCTTGTTTCTATGAGTTTGTTTTTTGTTTGTTTGCTGCTTTCTGTTTTATATCTCACGATGAGTGAAATATGGTTATTCTCCTTTTCCATCTGATTTACTTCACTATAATATTTTCAAAATCCACCCATGTTGTTGCAAATGGCAATATTTCATCTTTTTAATGGCTGAGTAGTACTCCATTGCATGTATGTACCACATCGTCTTTATCCAATCACTCATCAAAGTACACTTACATTGTTTCCATGTCTTGGCAATTGTGAATAATGCTGCAATGAACATAGGGGTACATATATCTTTAATAATAAATGTTTTCACATTTTGGGGGTAGATACCCAGAAGAGAGATTGCTGGGTCATATGGTAGTTTTATTCATGCTCTATTCATATATTTTTTAGAAAGCTCCATACTATTTTCCTTACTGGCTACACCAATTCACATTGCCACCAACACTGTTCAGGAGTTCCCTTTACTGCATATTTTCTCCAACACTTGTTATTTCTTGTCTTATTGATAATAGTCATTCTAATAGGCATGAGATGGTATCTCATTGTGGTTTTGTTTTGCATATCCCTTACAACTAATGATGTTAAGCATCTTTTTATATATCTGTTTGCCATCTGTATGTCTTCCTTGGAAAAGTGTGTCTATTCAGGTCCTCTCCCTATTTTTTAATTGGATTGTTTGTTTTTTTGTTATTAAGTTGTATGAGTTCCTTATATATATTGCAGTAGACTGATTGCCTCAGAAAGATTTTTAGAATAGTGGTGGTAACATGGCAGTGTTGTAGAGTAAAGGCTTTTGATATAAACAGACCTGGAATCATGTCTTGTTCTGCAATTGGCATCCTAGGGGAATGTATTGGACCTCAGTTTAACACTTTTCCTTTGTATGGAGAATCAAAGAAGATAATTAAAATAGAGTACTTAGCAGTGAGGTTGCCATAAATAGATTTTGAAGCTTAAAAGTACTATTGACTTAAAAAAGATATTATTGGGTGTTATAGAATGAATGTTTGTGTCCTCTCAAAATCCATATGTTGAAATCATAATCTCAATGTGATTATATTTGGAGGTGGGGGCCTTTGGGAGGTGATTAGATCATGATGGCTAAGCCTGCACAAATGGAATTGAAACTAGTCCAAATGACTCTCAGGTTTTTTTTTGCCTGCTGTCATGAAGCCAAACACACAACACAGGTGCTGATGGAAGGAAAGTGATTTATTCAGGTGCCAACAACGTGAGAAGATGGCAGGCTCGTGCCTTTATAACAATCTTAACATCTCAGGGTAGGCAAAGGGCTTTTATAAGGGGATCATGGGAAGAGGAGAACTAAGGAGTTCTGGTGATGTGCAGTTTCACATTCCAGCTCTCAGGTGGTTTCAATGTTATCTTTCATGTGTGTCAGTGTCTGGCATTTTTTTCTCTCTGAGAGTTTTATTGCTGATATCTGGGGACAGGATGTTGCAGGCTTGGCCAGCCATTGGCATCTGCTATACTGCTGTGGTCAAGGTCGGTGAAAAGGGAAACTGAAACTACTGCTGCCTGTGACATATTCATAAGGAAATTGTCAGTATGTGAGTTCCTTTTATCAGTTTCTCAGAACATTTTATTCTAATTCCATTTCGTGGTTAATCAGAGTAGTATAAAGTTTGTATTCCCCATTATAGGATTAGTGCCCTTATAAGAAGAGGTGAGAGCTAGCTACTCTCTTCCTGCCATGTGAGGATACAATGAAAAGTTGGCTCTCTGCAACCAGAAGAGGGTGCTCACTGGAACTCAATCATGCTAGCAATCTGATCTTGAACTTCTAGCCTCCAGACTATGAGAAATAAATTTCTGTTGTTTATATGTTGCCCAATCTATGGTACTTTGGTATAGCACCTGAACTGACTAAAACATTAAGTTAGAAAAATATACAGAACAATCATGCTCTTGTCAAAGATATATAGATCTATATATTCATCAGTTGTCAAATTTTATTGAGCATTTACTAACTGGAAAGCACTTCGTTAGGCAAAGAGAATATAATAACTAGCCAAAAATTAGATGCCTTCCTGGAGTCCACAGTCTATTGCTAGTTACTGATTGTGACCAATTGAGTGTAAAATCCCAGTTATGATGCCAGAGAGGAAGGGGGTAGTGAAAGCTGATAATAGTAGGATTTCATCCAATCAGGAAGAGCAGAGACATTTCCTAAACAAATGGCAGTTGAGCAGAAACAGAAGGATGAGCCCTTGAACAGATGAGATAGGGTGAAAGAGGTTAGTGCACATAAGTAAAGCACACTGAGTCTGGAGTCAGCCAGGTGCCTTTCCAAACCACATTCTGCCTCTCAAAAGCTCTTGTGATTCTGGGCCTGTCACTCAATTCCTCTATCCCAGTGACTTCACCTATAACATGGAAATAAATTTCCTTAATATGACTGTTATGAGAACTAAACTAGATAATAGGAAAAGTGCTTAGCACAGTACCTGATACATAGCAAATATTCAATAAATGCTAGATAATACTAAAGAAAAAAAAAAGAATGAAGGTCCAAGTGCAAAAAGGGAACAGTGTATGCAAAGGCCCCGTGGGAACATAATGGGAAAAAAAAAAAAAAAGGAATGGAGCCCTGATATAGAGTAGTCCCCCCTTATCCATGAGGGATATGTTCCAAGACCCACAGTGATACCTGATACCTCGGATAGTTCCAAACCATTATATATATAATGTTTATTTCCTATACATACCTTTTCACTTAAAGGAAGTACTTTATGGCTTCTCTTTGGCACATCTGAATGCCAGTATCACTACTCTTGTCCTTTGGGGCCATTATTAAGTGAAATAAAGGTGACTTGAACACAAGCACCGTGATACTGAGACAGTTGATCTGATAACACAGATGACTGTTAAGTGGCTAACAAACAGGTGGGTTGCATATACAGTTTGGCTACTCTGGACAAGGGGATGATTCACATTCTCAATGGAATGGAGAGAAACAGCGAGAGATTTCATCAATCTACTCAGAAAGGCACTCAATTGCTTGTTTCTGGAATTTTTCATATAATATTTTCAAACCACAGTAGACAGAGGGTAGCTGAAACTGTGAAAAACAAAACTGTGAATAAGGGGGAACTACTGCATATTCTGCTTTTATTCTAAAGGCTGCTGGAAGACACTGAAGGTTTTAAGCAAGGGTACTCCAAGGTCCCCATCGTTCTCCCTCCCCAGCTTTTGCTACAGCCTCAGCTGCCTACTCCCATTCTCTAGTACTTGTCACCAGGTCTTTCATGTGATGTTCCCTTTTCATAGACTGTTCTTTCCACCTGTCTTCTCCTAGTCCCTTCATATTTCAGCTTAAGTGTCACCCTCTGGGAGAAGCCTTCCCTGATATCAACTAGGTAAGCACCTTATGAATATCTCCCTTGCTATGCATGCTTACTTTGCCTGATTGATGTCTGTCTCCCCCACCTACATCTCCATGAGATGAGACACTGTCTGTGATTGCACATAATTATGTCTCCAACAGTTAGCACAGTGGCTGGTCTCTAGTAGGAGTTTATTTCATATTGGATAATAGAAGACAGAAAGGATGGAAAAAAAGGACGGAGGGAAAAAGTGGAGAAATTGAGGGAGGGTTGGAGAGGTGGTGCGATCAGTTCAATTTAGACTTGATTTTACTTTTAATTTTAAAATAAATTTTCATTGATTTTGAGTGATGCATCTAGGTTCAGGTGTTCTAAAAACAAGGAAAACTGATTTAGAGTAAAAAAGGCTGAGCTAAGCTTGAGAGATGTAGACCAAGGAGTCATTAGAACATGGGAGACAACTGAAGCAAGGGAATGGGTGATAGCAGAGTCTCTGGAGACAGGTGGTTTTGGGTCACTACCTGTGTGAATGTGAGCAGGTTATTAAGTCTCCGAGACTCCTTTAAAACCAAAGAGACACAAGACCCCCTCACAACCAGACAGACTCCCAAAACATGTTTCCCATATCTCCAGGCTGATTTATAGCCAGCTGGTCACTCAGAACAACTAAATATTGATCATGCAGAAATGAGATTCTTCTACTGGTTTGGCATCTGGAGTTTATCAACTACTTACTGAGATCTGTCATTTATAGATAGGGTTATTAATACCTGCATAATTATACCTTTCCCATGCTTCTTCACTGGATTGTTGCAGAGATCCAAAGAGAAAATGCATATGAAGAGATTTTCAAAACATCAAGTGTCAAACAAATGACTATGACATTGTCATTACAGAGATCAAATGCCAACATTCAGAATAGCTTTTTCTTCTTCCTAGAAGGGAAAAAAAGCATTTCATGGGAGTCCATCTTTTCAGAAACTTCAGTGGTTAAGAAACATGGGTCTTGGAAATCAGACAGACCTGGGTTTAACCCTGGCTTGGTTATTGTATGGATGCCTGGCCATGGGTCAGGGACTTAACTCTTTGAAGCCTTTGTTCTCATCTGTAAGATAGTCAATAGTACTTCCTCACAAAGCTGTTTATTAGATAATGCCTGTAAGTGCTTTGCACAGTGCCAGGCATATAGTGCTTAACAAATGTTAATGTTTAATGTCAGTATTATCTTCAGGGGTGTTCTGGAGAGCAGCAACCAAATGGAAGAATCACTGAGTCTTTCCCAAATCTTTTCAGCATCCTCTCATCAGGCTATATCACCCTACATCCAAGATGTTGAGTTAGACTGCAGACCTCCCTGCAACTCAGTGGAGAGTTCTTACCCTCCCCACTCCCTCCACAATTAAGGACATATATTAAGTGTGGTTGTCTTTGGCAAGGAATCTGTGGGGGGAAATCAGTTATAATATTGGTCAAGTTATATATGAAATGGCAAATCCATTCCCAGACAAATGCTGATTTGGAAACTGCCCAGGAAAGACACAACTAGTGTTCACTTCAGGCTATTTTCTTATCTCGCTGTGTGGTCTTGAGTAAATCATGTCACTACCTTGGGCCTCATCATCCTTAACTCTGAAATGAAGGAAGGGGTTATGTAGGAAGGGGATGGAGTAAGAAATTACATCTAAGTTTTCTCTACATTCAATCATTATGAGTCCAAGCATGTAAACTAATTCATTGGTGCCTGTCCGTCCTTTGTTTGCCCCTGGCAAATGTTTGTGAAATGCTAGCTCCTACCCCAAGTAAATTCCTTTTCTTTAAAAAAATTTTTTTCCTTTATTGATTTTACAGAAAGAGGAAATGATAGGGAAAGAAAGATAGAAACATCGATGAGAGAGAACATCAATTGGCTGCCCCCTGCATGTCCCCCACTGGGGATTTGGCCCACAACCTGGGCATGTGTCCTGACCAGAAATTGAACCTGCAACCTCTTGGTGCATGGGTCACTGCTCAACCACTGAGCCACACTGACCGGACAGTAAATTCCATTTAAAAAAATCATTTTCATATTATCTAATTCTCTATGAAATTTCTAATTGTCATTCAATAAAAAAAAAAAAGATTAAGTTAATACTAAATATGCTTTTTAAAAAAGAAAGCATTAATAACTCATTTACTGGTGAATCGCCTTCGTGATGTTAAGTAATTGAAAAGAAGGGAAAGTGAAGGGAGGAATGTTCCTGCTCATAGTAATTACAAGTAGGTGAGGCTAGTTGTTTTTCCTTCTTCTTGGAAGAAAGTTTTGAGCATTGAATTGTTATATTGTACTCAAAAAAAGATGTCACTTTGGGAGAGTAACAAAGGCTACATGCTGTGGACACCGTGAGCTTCTCTGAATAGGTTTATTTGTCTGGAAAGAACTGTGGTTTGAGCACAAGCATGAGTGTGCTTGTGGGCACATCAGAATGGAATGTTGAAATCAGGCTTATTCCAGAAAACGATCTGGGGAAATAATGATGAGGGCTAAGTGGGTAATGAGGATCCCGTTTGTTAAAGACCATCCATTCTATCCATAGGAGTTTAAAATTTACATGAGAGACCTTGGGAATTGTGTGGTTTTGAAAATGGAAGACTTTTTTTTTTTTTTTTTTCCTTTTCTCTCTAAATTGCAGTGTGTGGGCACACTTTCCAGCACCTTCTCCACACCCATGGGAAAAAATAACCCATCCAACACAGAAATACCAAATTTGAGATGTTGTAAGAAGTCACTCAATTTAAACCCAGCCCTTCTCTATTTTGCTTCTTTGAGGCAAGGTGCCTGGACACCCCCTCAACATTACTTCACATTCAGAATTAGAATGGGTGGAAAGACTAAAATATGGTAAAATGTCCTAAAACACCAAGTATCCATTTATGTTTGCCTGACAAAACTGCTTTTAATGTCAGAGGGCAAGTGATTAGGACTCGTGGCAGATGGGGGAGAGACAGGATGATCATGGAGACTACAGCAGAGTTTAGAGGGATTCCCTACAACTTGTCCTGTGCTCCTGGGCTAGGGATTCTTACAGGCAGAACAGTAGTGAAACCAACTTCCAACCACTCATTCGTGAAGCGGTATGTTTAACTATTGCTATTCCTTGCACCATCTTGCTGCTGATGTTTGTAATCATCTCATTGTATTTTTATCTTATGCACTAGTTTTATACTGTATTAACTATAGAACACAAATCTGTACATTTGTTCTGCAAGTTGATTTAAGGCAGCAGTTCTCAACCTGTGGGTCGCGAGCATTTTGGGGGTTGAACGACCCTTTCACAGGGGTCGCCTAAGACATAACAGTAGCAAAATTACAGTTATGAAGTAGCAACGAAAATAATTTTATGGTTGGGGGTCACCATAACATGAGGAACTGTATTAAAGGGTTGCGGCATTAGGAAGGTTGAGAACCACTGAATGCTTGCTTTTTCTACTGTCTAAGTGGTCGATGCCCTCACAATTATTAAATGCAGGAGACAATCTCAATCTTTTTTTTTTTTTTTTTTTTTTTAGCATTAGACACTATAAACACCTGCACATTTGGTTCCTGATTCTCTCCCAGTTCCTCTCATACTTTTTTTGGTGTTAATCCTCACTGGAAGATATTTTTTCTTTGATTTTTAGAGAGAGTGGAAGGGAGAGAGGGAGCGGGAGAGAGAGAAAGAAACATCGCTGTGAGAGAGACACATCGATTGGTTGCTTCCTGCATGTGCCCCCACTGGGTAGGGGATGGAACCTGCAACCCAGGTATGTACCCTTGACTGGGAATCGAACTTGTGACCCTTCAGTGTGTAGGCCAATGCTCTAACCACTGAGCAACACCACTCAGGGCTCCTCTCATACTTTTTGACTGCTTTCTTGTGTTCTTTCTGTAGGTTTTCTTTTGTTTATTGTTTCGATTTTGTTATTAGACTTTAACTTTTAGAGCAGTTTTAGGTTCACAGCAAAATGAAGCAGAAGGTACAAAGATTTCCCATATTCTTACTGCCCCCGCACATGCATAGCCTCCCCTATATCAACATCACTCACCAGAGTGGTACGTTTGTTACAATTGATGAACCTGCATTGGCACATCATTACCCACAGTCCATAGTTTACCTTAGAGTTCACTATTGGTTTTGTACATTCTATGGGTTTGGACAAATGTGAGATGACATACATCCACCACTCTAGTATCTATCATACAGAATAGTTTCACTGTCCTAAAAATCCTCTAGGCTTTGCTCATTCACCCTTCTTTCTCCGCTGTTCCCTGGCAACCAATGATCTTTGTACTGCCTCCATAGCTTTGAGTTTTCCATAATGTCATATAGTTGGAATCATACTATCTATATCCTTTTCAGATTGCTTTCTTTCACTTAGTTACATGCATTTAAATTTCCTTCATGTCTTTTCTTGGCTTGATAGCTTATTTCTTTTTAGCTCTGAATATTGTTCCATTGTCTAGATGTACCACAGTTTATCCACTCACTTACTGAAGGATATCTTAGTTGGTTCCAAGTTTTGGCAATTAAGAATAAAGCTGCTATGAACATTTGTGTGTGGGTTTTTGTAGGGACATAACTTTTCAACTCCTTTGGGTAAATACCAAGGAGTGTGATTGCTGGATTGTATGGTAAGAGTATGCTTAGTTTTCTAAGAAACTACCAAACTGCCTTCCAAAGTGGCTGTATCATTTTGCGTTCCCACCAGCAATGAATGAGAATTGCTTTTGCTCTACATCTCGTCAGCATTTGGTGTTGTCAGTGTTCTGGATTTTGGCCATTTTAATAGGTGTGTAGTGGTATCTCGATATTGTTTCAATTTGCATTTCCCTGATGACATATGATATGGAGCATCTTTTCATATGTTTTTTTGCCATCTTCTTTGGTGAGGTGTCTGTTAAGGTCTTTGGCTCTTTTCAAATCAGGTTGTTTGTTTTCTTATTGTTGAATTTTAAGGGTTCTTGGTATATTTTGGATAACGGTCCGTTATCAGATATAGTTTTGCAAATACTTTCTCCCAGTCTATCCTTGTCTTCTAATTCCCTTCAAATTGTCCTTTGCAGAGCAGTCCTTTTTGTTTGTTGTTTGTTTTTTTAATCCTCACCAAAGATATGTTTATTGATTTGAGAGAGAGAGAGTGAGAGCGAGCAAGCGAGAGAGAGAGAGAGAGAGAGAGAGAGAGAGAGAGAGAAACATTGATTGAGAGAGAAACATTGATCGGTTGCCTCCTATATGCACCTGACTGGGGATCAAACCTGCAACCTAGGTATGTACCCAGACCAGGAATTGAACCCACCACCTTTCAGTGTATGGGATGATGCTCCAACCAAATGAGCTACCCAGCCAGGGCTACAGAGCAGTTTCTAATTTCAATGAAGTCCAAGGGGATGAAAGGATGGGGAGAAAAGGTTAAAGGGATTAAGATGTACAAATTGCCAATTATAAAAATAGTCACGGGATTGTAAAGTATAGCATAGGGTATATAGCCATATAGTCAATGATATTGTAATAACTATGTATGGTGCTAGATGAGTACTAGACTAAAGTGGCAATCACTTTGTAAGGTATATAAATGTCTAATCACTATGGTGCATACCTGAAACCAATATAATATTATGTGTCAGCTATAATTAAAAAATAAATTTTAAGCCCTGGCCAGGTGGCTCAGTTGATTGGAGCAGCATCCCATACACCAAAAGGTTGTGAGTTCTATTCCTGGTCAGAGCACATACCTAGCATACCTAGGTTGTGTGTTTGATCTCCAGTCAGTGTGCCTATGGGAGGCAGCCAATTGATGTTTCTCTCTCACATCTTTCTTTCTCTCTCTCTCTCTCCCTTCCTCTCTCTCTAAATATCAATAAAAACATACCCTCAGGTAAGGATTTAATAAATAAATAAATAAATAAATAAATAAATAAATAAATAAATAAAGTTTTAAAAATAAATAGAAATCAAGTTATCACCAAACCCAAGGTCATCTAGATTTTCTCTGTTATCTTCTAAGATTTAAAAAAATATATATATGCTTTTATTGATTTTAGAGAGAGGAAGGAAGAGGGAGAGAGAGACACATCTATGAGAGAGAAACGTCAGTCTTTGGCCTCCTGCATGCCCCCTACTGGGGATGAAGGCCATGTGCCCTGACCCGGTATGGAACCTGCAACTTCTGGTGCACAGGACAATGCTCAACCAAATGAGCCAAACTGACCAGGGCTCTTCTACGATTTTTATAGTTCTGGGTCTGTGATCCATTTGGAATTAATTTTTGTGAAGAGTGTAAGGAGTGTGTCTAGATTCTTTTTTTTTTTTTTTTTTTGGTATGGTTCTTTTTCCTACCTCTTCCTATATTTATTTTCTTAGATTTATCTCTAGATAAATATTCACTTTTTCCCCCAATTGCTCTCATCCATTCACTCTCATGGCTTCTTCTGTCTTCTACAAAGTTCTTCAAACACCAGTCCATGGACTAGTGGCATCAGAATCACCCAGAATGCATATTGTAAATACAGCTTCACAGGTGGCTCTGAGATGAAAACTTCTGGGACTCAGAATTTTAACATAATTTTTTAAAATTAATTTTTTAAAATTTATTTATTTTTTCTTTATTGATTTTTTTAGAGAGAGAGGAAAGGAGAGGGAGAGAGAGATAGAAACATCTATGAGAGAGAACATCGATTGGCCGCCTCCTTCATGCTCCCCACTGGGGGTTGGGCCCACAACCTGGGCATGTGTCCTGACCAGGAATCGAACCGGCGACCTCTTGGTGATGAGTTGACAATCACTGAGCCACACCGGCTGAGCGTAACATAATTTTTAAGCAGAGAATCATATTTAAGGATTGTAGGGGATTCTGAGGAGCAGAAAACCTTGGTGATCACTGTTCTAGAAGATGCTGATGATATTTACACTTATTTCTTTAGTTGATCCTAAGGGTTTCCTGAGCCCCAACAGAGGAACACCCCCTTATCCTAGACCTTAAACAAACCATTGTTTCCAGACTAAAGGGGGCTCTAAAGGGGCCCATTTGCTGAAGGCATCAAAGCCCAATAAGACATGAACAGGAATTTGCAGCCAAGAAAGTAAGGATTTATTAAGGAGATGGCACCAAGCCCAGAGTCACAGATAGCTCATGCTCTAAGACCTGGCTTCCCTGTGGCTTCCAGGGAATGGATTACATAAGGAAAAAATCATTAGTCATGGTAACTAAAGGAGTTAGGGTGGTGGTCTCTATTGATTAGTTGGTGCTAGTGCAGGGGGTAATTGATCATTGCATCTGGTCCTGATGTCAGCCATGGAGTTGTTCCATCCAACTTCACAAGGGTTTGCTCTGTGGGATCATTCTGCTTTCCTGGGTCCAGAGCTAAACACAACTGAGGCCAAGATATTGTCTTAAGTTTGATTGAAACTCTCTCTGTAGTCAATAGACCCAGGACCTGGTTGAGGCTGACCATAACCTCACTGTCCTGAGGACTTAATGATTAAGCAAAGGAGAGGGAGGTGGGTGAGTCAAGGCGCTGGGTGAAGCCAGTTTGAGTCAAAGGAAAAAACACCAAAATAAAAAGCCAGATTAAAGAAAATAAGGTCTCTGTACGGTTACACCATTTAGCATCTCTCAGCCTAGTTTTCTCATCTGTAAAGTGAGAATGATAACATTTTCTCCCTTCCTGAGCTGTTGGGGGATTAGATATTGCACTATTCTGACTCCCTCACTGAGAAAGCACTCAATATAAAACAGCTGTTATTATTTTCTGTCCTCCAATAGCACTTATCATGTGGTATCAGAGGTCTTTCCAGATGGGACTCTTTCTCCTCAAGACTGTGAGCTTGTAAACAGCAAAGATACTGTCTTGTTCATCATTGTCCACCAGCATCCAGCATATTGTAGCCATACGACAAGTGCCTTGGCTGGGTGATGAATAAATAACTGAGTGAATCAGTTATTCACATAGGATGTCACAGAATATTTTTAAAATGTCTTTTTTGTGTGTTTTTTTAGGGAGGAGCAAACGAGACATATAGTTGTGACAAGAATAAGAAAAGAGGATGCCAACAGCTTTTCTTGGGATACATAACATCTTGTTACTGCCCAGAAAAACTGGAGTAAGTCTGTTGTTGAATCTCTGCCCCTTCTCCTTACTTGACTGCAGGATGCTCTAACATTTTTGCCATTTAAAATAAATTTATTGATAGGTTTTATTTTTGGTTTTGGTTTTGTTTGTTTTTAGAGATAAAGGACAGGAGAGAGAGAGAGTGAGTGAGAGAGAGAGAGAGAGACAGACAGAGAGAGACAGAGAGAGACAGAGAGAGACAGAGAGAAATATCGATGTGAGAAACATTCTCCCACAGGTGCCCATATTAAGAATTGAACCCACAACCCGGGTATGTGCCCTGACCAAAATCGAACCCGCCACCTTTTGGTGTATGGGAGAATGCACCAACCAACTGAGCCACACCGGCCAGGGCCATTTTTGCCATTTTGACTTTCCTTTCTGGGTACTAAGCTTCAGTCACTGTCACCAAGGAAACAGCGGAGATGCCTCATTGCTGCAGCTCTGCATATCTAAACTTCGGTCGCCTTTGTCCAGCGAGCTAGCTAAATTCTTTGTGTGCACACCATTAAATCACTGTCTTCTACACAGAACTTTATCCATTACTTTACCTTTAAAAAAATGCCTAACAATTTCTTTTCTTAGGAATAGCCTTTTCGAAGACCTGTCAATAATCTTAAATGCACCAGATAATGTTGGTCCCTAGGAGCAAATATAAAAACTGCCTGTTTAGCCTTTGTGGTACGGGCAATATAAGTGGGGGTCGATTTTAAAGCACGCAACAGAGCATGCATAATGGGTTTCCCTTTTAAAAAGCACTGTAGGCCAAAAATAAACCTGGCAAAGGGCAGCTGTAGGGTTTTAACATGTGGAAAACTCCACAGGCGGCAGTTATGTAACTAGAAAGAAACATGATAAATATTTCACACTGTGAGATGAACCTCCAACTCTGACACGTGAAAAGCGAAGGACGCAAAACACACCTTAGCTCTCCCAGGAGCAAAATGCTTCCATGGAGAAGGGGACAAGGCTATTGCCAAAATCTGAGACTTGCTTTCCAGCACGAGCCTCGATTGCTTTTTTTTACCCTCGAGTCCGAGGCGGGGCCCCGCGAACCCCTCTCCCCGGGGTGCCTCTTCGGCTGCTTCGCTCCACGCCGGAAAATTTCCCCAACATCTCCACTTCTAGGCTGCAAACCCCAAAAGTTTTGTGCTCAAGAGGGCAAGAGAGGAGTTGGAGCAAGGCAGGCGTGCCCCACCCCGCCCCCATGGCCCGCGCCTCCCGCCCCCCGGCTCCTCGCCTTGGGGACAGCTGGCAGCCCCGCGCAGGACCAGACACAAAGCCGATCAATCCCGGCGGCGCGGGGGTGGGGGGCGACCCACCGCGGCTTCCCTTCCGCTCCTCGCCTGCTCCGGCCCCTCGTTAGGACCCAGCCCACACCTCGCCCGGCTTCCACAGTCCACCCCTTCTCCCCCCTACAAGAAAGAAAGGCCCAGACTCCGCATCCTGGGCTAAGGAGGACCTGCCCTAGGCAGCCGGCTGAGAAGGCGCCCCAGGCAGGGAGAAACTGACGTCGCATCAGCGTCGGCCCTCCCCTCCCACGCCCTCCCCTCCCACTGCTCGGCCAGTCTCCCCTCTCCCGCGCCGCAAGTTCAGGGGCCCCGCTCAGCCTCCCGCGCTCCGGCCGCCGGGACCCTCAGCCTCCGAGGAGGAGCCACCTCGGTCCCCGGGAAGATGGCGAGGAGGAGCCGCCACCGCCTCCTCCTGCTGCTGCTGCGCTACCTTGTGGTCGCCCTGGGCTGTAAGTTGTTCGGGTACCTCCACTCCCCCGCCCGCTCCCGCTGGGACCGGGTCCCCTAGCCCTGCAGCCCTAGACGCGGCGCCGCGCAGGGCTGTCTGTGGCCCGGGCGCCGGGTCCGCCGCGGGGCATCGGACTTGGCACCCTGCCCGCCGGGAATCGGCGATGCGGGCGGCGGGCGCGGGGCCCGAGGGCTTCGGCTTAGTATTTGTAGCATCTGATTTTTGTCAGTTCTAGTTCGAGAACGTGAAGGATCCACACCATCCGATTATCATCTGGAAAAGTTGAGTTAAGTTTTCAAAGACACAGGGACGTGATCAGAATGCAAAACTCACTAACTACTTGTAAGATGCTGAGATCCCAAGATGGCATCACTGGGAGGCAGGCGCCGGCCGCACAAAGTGTGGGAGGAGGGGGCCGTGTTACAAGTTCTTGGGGTTCTGAGGGTCCCCATCCTGCCGGCAATATGCTTTTGTGGGGCTGGGGTGAGGGGAATTCGTGGCTGCGGAGCCAGAATTACTTTTATTCTCTCCACCTGCACATCTCCATTCAGTTCAAGTCTGGTCTGGGCACTCCAGCCTGATGCTGTGCCCTCAAGGGGACGATTGTTAGAAAGATGCCCAAGCTGAATGACTGAGTAGCGGGTAGAAGGAGGGACGCGTCCCAAAGGCACTTTCACGGGATGGTTCGAAACACGATTTTCAAGGATTCGGGGCTCATGAGATTTAAAATCCCGACAACGGTTTCCTATTTTGTTTTCTTCTGGTTAACTTTTTAGGGAAATGGAGGAAATTACACTAGATCTTAAGCACTTAAGCAATGAAGTCCCTTTTCTTTGGTTTTTATTTTTGGTCATTTTTCCTTCCTTTTTCTTTTTCTTTTTCTTTTTTTAAATAGAATAACTTTTGTTATTCTTCAAGTTCTGGTCATATAATACTTAAAATAACCTGTCAGATGAGCATCAAATACCATAATACAATGACTTTTTCTCACGCTCTTATTGCCGAAGTCAGTATTGCTCAGCTCAAGGTGATGTGAACTTTGTCCTTTAGTGAGGGAGAAGGTTCAGGATGCCTCAGAGAAGGGGCACATGCTGACCTTTAGTATAGAAAATCACACCGGGAAGGCAAGCTTCACAAGAAAACCAGTATACAGTTTTGCAATATCAATTGATGTCATGTTGAACACACACACAAACAAAATGCACTAGTGCTGAAAGGCAACAAAGAGGCAGGCTGGAGGAATTGTAACAAAACTGCTGAGAAAGTTATGTATTTGGTGACCATCCTAAATTTCAAATGGAAAAGACTGTGACTTTAGTGTAGAATTGTCACTAGTTAAAAAGAGAGAAAACGGGCCCTGGCCGGTTTGGCTCAGCGGTTAGAGCGTCGGCCCAGGAACCAATGAGTCACAGGTTCGATTCCGGTCTAGGGCATGCACCTCGGTTGCGGTTTGTCCCTGGCTCTGGTCGGGATTGCGCAGGAGGCAACCAGTCGATGTTTCTCTCTCCCTCCCACGCTATCTGAACAAAAATGGAAGAATATCCTTGGATGAGGATTTAAAAATAATAAATAAATAAATAAATAAATGGTAACTTAAAAAAAGAGAGAGAGAGAAAAGGGTTTTACTGTGCTATTCTTATTCAGTAATCAACCAACACAGGCTTGGATGGATGGGCAGAATAACCTCTTCCTCAAGCTTTAGGTAGATCTACTTTGGCTCTTCTGACCCTGACTCCTAAAGAGAATTAACGTGGAAGTGTATGGGGATTTTTTCTATCTTGTTCCTGGGATGCCCAAAGGTCTGTCTGGCATTGCAAGAATGGTTTCTTTTTCTTTGCTTTTTTTTTTTTTTTATCCTCACCTGAGGACATTTTTGCATTTCTCTTCGGGAGGGAGAGAGGGAGGAAGAGAGAGAGAGAAACATCGATGTGAGAGAGACACATCGACTGGTTGCCACCCACATGACCCCAAGCGGGGCTGGGGACAAACTGCAACCGAGGTACATGCCCTTAGCGGGAAAGGAACCCGGGTCTCCCTGGTCCGCAGGCCGACACTCTAACCACTGAGCCAAACCAGCCAGGGCTTCTTTGCCTTTTAAAAATACACTTTAAAAATTTATGACAGTTCAGGTTTAAAGAAAAAAAATGCTAAGATCGTATAGAGAATTCCTATTATACTACACCCACTTTCCCCTATTATTAACATTTTACATTAGTATGATACATTTGTCACAATCATGAACCAATATTAATATGTTATTATTAAGTAAAAGTCCACACCTATATTTCCTATATTCTTACCCAATGTCTTTTTTTTTGTTCTAGGATTTCATCCAGGATGCCACATTACATGTCATAGTTGTGTCTCCTTAGGCTCCTCTTAGCTGTGACAGTTTCTCAGACTTCCCTTGTTTTTTATTACCTTGACAGGTTTCAGGTGTACTGGTGAAGCATTTTGTAGAATGTCCCTCAATTGGTATTTCTCTGTTATTTTTCTTATAACTAGACTTGAGTTAATGGTGTGTTTGTGTGAAGGGGGGGGTGGGTGGAGGAAAGTCAAAGAGGTAAAGTGTCATTGTCATCACCCTAGGGGTACAACTATGAACATCACCTTTCATTGTTATCATTAACCTTCATCACCTGAATGAGGTAGTATATATCAGGTTTCTCTACAGGTTACCCTTTTTTTTCCTTTCAAAACTGTATTTTGTTGTTGATGTTAGTCCTCACCTGAGGACATTTCTCCATTGATTTTTTTAGATAGAGTGGAAGGGAGAGAGAGAGAGAGAGAGAGAGAGAGAGAGAGAGAGAGAAACATCGATGGTGAAGAGAGACACATCTAACCTGCAACCCAGGTAACATGCCCTTGACCAGGAATCAAACCCGAGACCCTTCAGTCCTCAGGCCCACGCTCCAACCGCTGAGTGAAACCAGTCCGGGCAAAACTGTATTTTTTGAAAGGAAAGTCATTATGTACAAATCACACCGAAGGAAAAAGAGTTATGCTCCACATCCTTGAGGATGGAGTATCTCCATAAATTATTTGGAATTCTTCTTGGGAGATGTGTCTACCCCACCCCCATTCATTCATTCATTCATTCATTCATTCATTCATTCATTTTTATATCAATATGCACTCATGAGCATTTATTTCATACTTTGGATTATAGTCCAGTACTATTTTATTTATTTTTTTAGTGCTCAGATTATTTCAGCTTTGGCCATTGGGAGTTATTTTAGTTGGTTCCTATATTCCTTTGACATATCCCCATCTCTCTCACACACACACACGTGTTTTTAACATTTCTTTCTAGCACCACAAAATGCTCCAAGCTGATCTTGTATATTTCCTGCTCCAGTCCTAGAATCAACCATATCTCCAAAGAATCCCTGGTCCCTTTCATTGGGAAATGGTATTAGAAACCAAAATCTGGGCAGTAGGTATGTTCCTTGTTATTAGTGTGTTGTTGAAAAACAAGAATGTTTATCAGGGCTGTTTTACTGTACAATCTTATTTATGATCTATCCATTCAGATTTCATGTCCAGATCAAAACAATGTACTTAACGTTTATGTGTGTATCCGACACTTTTCATATATATACTGTACTATAATCCATATATATATATATATATGGGGTTTTTTTGTGGGTTTTTTTTTTTTTTTTTTTTTTAGAGAGAAAGAGATAGAAACATTGATGTGAGGGAGAAACATCTATTGGCTGCCTCCTGTATGGGATCAAGCCCGCAACCTGGGCATGTGACCCAACCTGGAATCGAACTGCGACCTCAGTCCATGGGGCAGTGCTCAATCCACTGAGCCACACCAGCCGGACTCAGACACTTTTCTAAGGACTTTCTTGTATATCTCTTTTTAAGGTCTCAACAAACTCACAAGAAAGAACATATCTTCAATTTATAGATAGGAAAGCTAAGTTACTTGTCTAAGCTCACTTATCTAGGCTGGAAAGAGATGGAATCGGGATTTAAAGATCTGAGAACTTTTCCATAGATAGCTAGACTTCTTATCTTTCTGAATGTTTAACCCTTTTGCCATCTTTATTTAAGAGAAAAATGGAGTAGATTTAGTGGAATTAGTGGCTTTTTAAAATCCTCACCCGAGAATATTTTTTCCATTTATCTTCAGATAGAGTAGAAGGGAGAGGGAGAGGGAGGGAGAGAGAGAGAGAGAGAAAGAGAGATGCGAGAAAGACACATCGATTGGTGTGTCTCCCACACAACCCCGACCAGGGCCAGGGGCTGAACCGCAACCAAGGTACGTGCCCTTGACCGGAATAGAACCTGTCCTTGACCAGAATCGAACTCGCAACCCTCTGGTCCACAGGCTGATGCTCTAACACTGAGCCAAACCAGCCAGGGCAGCTTTCTTATGTTCTAATTACATACTCATCTTCTTAACATTCATCCAAATATAACTGTACCACTCTTCTGTCCCAATCCTATCACATACAATACCATGCTTATTCTTCCTTTTCTTTCCGTTTGTTTTCCTTTGTAGTCTGGGAGATTCTTTTTTTTGTTGCTGCTGTTATTTAAACTATGCTTTCAGTGTATCTATTGATATATGGACATGTGTTTGTGTGTTTGGTTGAATTATATTTTTATTTCTCACTAAAATAGAAGCTCCATAAGGGAAAGAATTTCTCAATATTTGCTCACCACTGTAGGTCCAGTGCTGAGCAAAGTGCCTGGTTAATAGCAAGTGTAAATATATACCTATTGATTTGGTGGGAAGGGGATGAGGTGATGTGAGTGGAAGAAATTGGAGGAAATTAATGATTACATTCTAAATTATGAAGCCCTAAGTAGGTGGGATGACAGTTTTCTCTGAGGTGACATTTAATCTGATACCTCAAAGAATAAAAGAAGTGAATGTTTAGTAGTAGGAAAGGGGCAGGGGAGGAGACAGTCATGCATCCTGGGATCTTTCAAAGCCAAGGAGTTGGATGTGAATGAAAGCAGTGTGCTGTTCTTGACTCTGCATGGCTGGTAGCAGCTGGTTCTCAGATCTGGACTGGAACCCAAGCCAGTTAACTTGGCCTGAATCATCTGTAATTTCTCATCACCTGATGAGGAGGGTGGTGGTGTGGGGGGGGGTCTGGCTCCTCTGTAAAATCACAAGGTTCCTCCTCTGTGGTGGAACTGACCCAAAACAGCACATAGTAATGAATTTGCTGAGGAGAACTGGTTCCATCCTTGCATGGCCTTATTATCTGATGAACATAAAGGTCAAATTGGGCTGGCTGGTAGACTTGATAACCATTTCCAGACTGTGACAGGAATAACATTTAAAAGAAGTCAAGCTCCTTTCCTGGCCATGGCCAGTTTGGCTCAGCAGTTAGAGCGTCTGCCCACAGACCAAAGGGCCTCGGGTTCAATTCTGGTCAAGGGCATGTACCTGGGTTGTGGGTTTGATTCCCCACCCTGTTTGGGGTCATGTGGGAGGCAACCAATTGATGTCTCTCTCTAACATTGATATTTTTCTCTCTCCTCTCCCTCCCTCCCTTCCACTCTCTCTAAAAAAATCAATGGAAAAATATCCTTGGGTGAAGATTAACAAACAAAAAGAAGTTAAGCCCTGGACTGTGTGGCTCACTTGGTTTGAGCATCGTCCCATGCACCGAAAGTTCACCTGTTCGATTCCCAGTCAGGTCATACACCCAGGGTGCAGGTTCGATTCCCAGTCACGGTGTGCTCAGCAGGCAACTGATTGATGTTTCTTTCTCACATCGATATTTCTCTCTCTCTCTCTCTCTCTCTCTCTCTCTCTCTCCCCCTTTATTTCTAAAATGAATAAAAACACATTTCAAAAAAGTCAAAACAAAAGCATCAGCATAAAAAGAACCGTGAGTTTCCTATGGCTAAGACTCATTATCCCTCCACATGGGCAGTTAAAGGAAAGAAGCCTGTGTGAATTTACATATGCTTGCTCTACCCATGGTCTCCATCGCACTGGTTCCCTCCTGTGGGCCTTTTGGGTGGAGAAGATGTTTGGGCCATAGGCACAAGGGGCAGACTTATTGTTGGCAAGCAGCCTTGCCTGTCGAAGTCAGACCAACAGAAAACAGTAGAGGCCATTATTTAAAATATCAGTTCTTTTCATCTCATAGCAATATAGGGGCAGTAATGCTGAGCCAGTACTTCAGTATAGTACTGCCAGACTGATGTTTTGAGGAAGATGAGGGTGAGGATGGAAAAGTGACTCAGAATTGGGGTCAAGTGCTTTCTTTGGCAAAAGCAGAGAAAGGAAACTTTAAGCAACTTAAAACTAGGCAGTGTTTTCATGGAAGGTGTTACTACTAACAAAGCAAGAACTCCGAAAAACAACCCAGCTGTATTAGCTCCTTATTGCTGTAGTAACAAATGACTACAAATTTACTACATTACAAATCTATTATCTTAAAGATCCAGAGGTCAGAAGTCCGAAATAGGCCTCAGTGGACTAAAATCAAGGTATGGGAAGGGCAGGGTTCCTTCTGGAGGTTCATGGGGAAATGTTTTCGTGCCTTTTCCAGCTTCTAGATGCCACCCATTCATGGCCCCATTCCTCCAGATTCAAAGCCAGCAATGCCAGGTTGCCATACCTCTGATCCTCGCTCTTCTGCCTCCCTCTCCCATGCAGAAGGACCTTTGGTAGTTACATTGGGCCCACCAAGGTAATCCTGGATAGTCTACTCATCTCAGGTCAGCTGATTAGCAACTTTAATTCTATCAACAGCCTTAATTCCTACTTATGTAAGGTAACATAGGTTCCTGGGAGTAAGATGTGGATATCTGTGAGGGGCCATTATTCTGCTGACCACACCAACCCAAATTAGGATATGCACAGCAATAGTGTAATCAGTACTGTGGCCAAGAATATTCTAGATCCCATGGAGTAACCATAACTTTTACCTTTAAGTTATAATTCATAAGGTTATATATATAGCTATATTTTTTTATGAGTTGTATTTCAGATTGCATAGGGTTATATATATCTATATTTTTTTATGAGTTGTATTTCAGATTGCATAGTCTAATAGTAAAGAACATGTCCTCTGATGCTGAACTCTGCTCACTTTCTAGCTGTGTGACCTTGTACAAGTCATTTGACTTGTGTGTGTGCATCGGCTTACCCATTGGTAATGCTGGTAATCCCAACATGTTCCTTGCCCACACTCCACCTCATCCCCTTCCCATCTAACCAACAAGTATGTATTTTACACCTGCTACTGACCAGGCACTTTGCTCAACCACTGGACATACAGAGGTGAGCAAACATCAAGAAATGTTTTGTCTTATGGTGATTTAGGATGAATTTAATGTGCGCACATGTATAGCACATTTAGAAAACTGGTACCGATATTATTGTTAAAATTTGGGGGTATTATAGTTAAATATTCACATCCTCACTTATGGATTTCCTCCATTTATGGGAGTCATATCCAAAGACATTTATTTCATTAGTATTAGACTAGTCTAAGTTGCTTGTTTTATTTGCTTTTATTATTTGAAGAATTTATTTTAAAATGTGTTTTTTGAAGCGTTAGTACTAAATATACCATCTACATGGATATCAGTATCTATCTACGAAAAGAAGATGCTAACCAGGTAGAGAGGGAGGAGAAGCCGGCTCCGCTGCGGGAACAGCACGCCCAGACATCCGTGGGCGTGAGGAGTGGGAGGGGGTGCAAGTGCCCTCTGCGTGGAGGGCCGGGAGGGCCAAAGGCAGCAACTGGGTGGTGGAGGGCCTTGCGGGGCACATTTAGGATTTTGAATTTATCTTAAAGGCAAAGAGAAGCCATTGAAAGTGTTTAAACACTGAATATCAGTCAAATTTGTGTTTCAAAAAGAGCCCCAGTGGTGGATGGAGGATAGAGAATTGGCAGGATAGGGTGGTGGGCAGTTGAAGTGGCGTGACCAGTTAGGTTTGATTGGAGTGGTCCAATAATTCCTAAGTATTTCTTCTATATAGCTTATTGAAATATATATATATATATATATATATATATATATACAATTAAACATATACTCAGAGATAATTGTTTTATATTTGAAATGCAATGAACTAAATTTAATCAGGGATTTGAGGGAAATTACTCTGGTTTTGAGGAATTTTAAAATCGTGTCGCTGTGTTTCCAACTTTCTGTTTAGTTCCCAACATATAAACATGAAACAGTAGCTCCTGTGGTTACAATTTTCTTCATTCAGTTTTATTCTCTTTCCTACTCCTGGGTTTGTCTTCCTTCAGTATTAAGCATTTCCCAGTGTTGTCGCATCCTTAGCTGGCGTATATGATTTGCTCTGATGGAGAGAAGCGTGGCCATCTGTGTTACCAAGGGTGTGAATGCATGAGAGAGAAGGGGCGGGGAGGAGAGAGGAGAGAACGTGTGTTTTCAAATGAATTCCTGCTGACAGGACCACAAAACCCTACTCAGCATCTTCAGACTTCAGGCCAGTGAGCAGGTCAGCACTGTTCTCCAGTTTGAACTGTTCTTACATTTTATACGCAGGCAACTCCGCTGGACCTAGTCCTGTGGAAGTTTCTAGAGCTACACTCTTAGCTCTCCAAGGCCTTGGCCAAGAAGTCTTGGTCAGGTATGCTTGTGAGCTTAATGGACAGACAGGTGTCTTACTTCTTAACTCAAGAGTCTTGCCTTTCTCTCCCTCTATCTTATGTCCTTGGCAGGAGATTTTCATTTGTTTGGCTGGATTTTGTTTTGTTTGAGTTTTCAAAATTTTCTCACAAGGGCAGTTTGGGACAGGTTTGTCTTTATATTTGTAAGGACTAGAAAAGCCTGGTGGGTGTTTTTCCTCCGTGCCAGGCGTTTCCAGTGTCCTCGCTCTCATTTTGTCCCAACAGTCACCCGATGTTTTTAATTTTAGCTTTGCTCACACTGTACAAACTTGGTAACTACTTTCTTATGGACATAACCAAAGACAAAAACAGGCCATTGTTAAATGCCTTTACTACATGTTTAAAAATATGTATGTGGTCAATTCAAACTGCACAGAAAGGTTACAAAATGACAAATGTGCCTCCTTTCCAGCCCCCCGACTTCTACACCACTCCTCACAAGTAACCCACTCTGAAATTTCTCGCATATCATTCCAGAAAAATTGGGAGGAAAAATATAGTCGCAGCATATATGATATAGTTCCTTTAAAAATTAAAATCAAAACTTGCTCTGTATCTCTTCTTCACCTTTCAACAAGTCAAATCATAATATATATAGTGTTCTTTGCCTCCCTACAAAAATGTCTTTTTACTAGTAATTAAACGGCAACCCAAGGCTGGGTCTCACAGACAGGACTCAAGATAACATCTTACAGAGAGGCCTTGAAAACCCTGGATCAAAACGCAGTAGGGGCTACCTTGTTGTTAAAACCCCCAAAAGTAAGTAGTGAAACAAAGTGACCCAACAAAACAGAGGGACGTATGCTCCCAAACCAGTGACCAAATCTAGAAAGGGAAAAATTACAACCCAGACCCAGTGAACAAGGCCCAAGGAGAGGATGGGAACATGAAGCAGTATTAACTATTTCTGTTCTTTTCACCATCCTGCTGCTGAGGACAGAGACACCCGCACCAGCTAAGACTGACAAGTGCAAGCTGGGGCTATTTTTAAAGGAGACCAAAGAAGAATTATAGCCACAAATAAAAAGGGGCACGTTGAACTACTGCAAAAGTGCTAAGTTTGAAAAGGGAGAATGGTGCTAATGTTCTAAGAAATGCTCTAGGGACACTTTAAAATAGGAAGGGAGTCTAATCAGAAGTAGAACTGACGCAATGGCATAAACAATACTTCAAATGTAAATAGACACGAATCTACTTACTCTAATAGTCAATGAATTAATCTATTATTTAATACAGTAATGTAAACATATAGCAAGCCATATAAAAATATGATAAAAATTCTACATAAGCTGATTAGACCCATGGGATCATTATGCTTTGGCTCCATATAATGCTTTTGGTCCCAGGACCAGTCAGGTTCTTTTGTGCCGCCTCTGTGTTTATGTGTGTGTGTGTGTGTGTGTGTGTGTGTGTGTGTGTGTGTAAGGGAGTAAACCTTTATGCCATTTTACCTCAATATGTTTCTCCTCTCCAACATCCTTCTTCTCTGCGTTGTTGTCATTGTTGTAGTATTCTCCATGTGGCCAAATGCAATTCCTCTCTGAATGTCTAATTCCAAAATCTCTTACCTCTTCTCAGAAGCCTTCCCAACTCCTCCGTTCTTCAAAGCCGAAGTCTACTGCATATTGGACTCCCGGTGCTCTTGGTATGTTCCTGGTTCTCTTATGGCGCTTTTTACATGTGCATCTCTGCATTGTGAGTTTGTTGAGGGCAGAGACAACACACCTTTGTGTCTTTAGCACCCAGTGTAGTGCCTGGCACATAGTGGTTCTTTAATAATTAGTTACATAGAAGTAACGGAGTGTAATGTTTGTTTGTTTCTTGGCTTCATAAAATCACATAATTTTTTGATAATAAAAATCCCACCCGGCCGGTGTGGCTCAGTGGTTGAGCGTCAACCCCTGTACCAAGAGGTCGCTGGTTCAATTCCCAGTCAGGGCACATGCCCAGGTTGTGGGCCAGATCCCCAGTGGGGGCATGCAGGAGGCGACCAATCGATGTTCTCTCTCATTGATGTTTCTATGTCTCTCTCCTTCTCCCTTCCTCTCTCTCTAAAATCAATTTAAAAAAAATTTTTTTAAATAATAAAAATCCCAGGACACATGTAAATTTAATAGTCCCTAGTGACTGCATAATTGTACTGCTCTTAGAACTTCCTCCTTCCTGATGAACTATGGCCTCCATCGAGTTACAAGGAAATATGGAGAGTGGTGTGCCTTTTAGAGTTCTGAGAAGTTTTGTTGATTGCCTGATGCTTCCTTGAGTTAGTAAGCATTGATGAAAAACTCAGATTCATCAAAGAGTACCTCCTTGCAAGTTACCTAAGCTATAACACAGCATAGGATGTTAGAAAATTATGAAGGTGCTCTGTCAAGCGGGAAACTGCAGACTTTCCCCATCTCTTTTGACACTCATTGATGTCACAGCAATCCATGTCTTACAACAGGCAAAAGTTTATAGAGAGATGAGAGGACAGGGCCTGATCAAGTGATCTTTATTTTCAAACCAAAGATGGTTCTCCTAGGCATTCTTGTCCAATCATTGTCTTCCTGTGGGATCTTGATACCTGTTCATTAGCCTGAAAAAATATCCTGGATCCAGGTGACTCATCATCGCGTTCCAAGGGTGTCATTAGACAAATGCCAAGAACAGGTACAGCCCGGAGCCTGTGTCAGCAGCTCATGCACACCTGCAGTGCAATCATTTATGTTGGAAGCTGTTTCCATGCTGGATAACATTTTCCTCAATGAATTTCTGAGCAAGAGAATGTGATGCTAACAGAAGAAAGAGTTCCCTTCACCTCCCATTCCATTACCTCTTAGTTTTTGAGTGGAAGAAAGATTGCACCACAACCCTCTAATAGAATCTATAGAACTTATATGCATGTATGCATAACTGATGGACATGGACAACAAAGCTGGGGAAGGGGTAGAGGGATGGGGAGGAGGGTGTCAATGGGGAAAAAAGGAGAAACATCTGTAACAAAAATAAATTAATAATAAAAAAAAAGAATCTATATTTAGAGTACTAATTATTTTAACAAACAAGTTGGATCTCTCTTGATTGTACCATTTCATACATTCAGCTATTTATCTTTCACAGTTGAGATACCAAGATCTGCTGAGTGATGATGAGACCATCGAGACTAACCTTTTTCATTTGTGGGCTAGACTGTCTGAGGAAATGTATTTCTAATTATTAGAAAATGAAGGACAAGTAATTTTGGAATTAGGATACAGAAATACTTCCTTTATAGAGCAAAGTTATGTCGCCAATGAGTGTGTTGAATATAAATGTTCCTTTTCAGAGGACAATAGATATTCATCTTTTACATAAAACAATATCTGAGTTACACCTTCCCTGACAGGGTGACTCAGGCATGTTCACACTGACTGGGATGGTGGGCAGAATCACCTTCACTTATTAAATTGATTAGTTTTTATAAACTATATTTCTAAGTATGTTTATTTGACAGTGGAACTTTAGGATTGACTTTTAGAGGCATTATATTTCTTAACTCTCATGTTAACATCCCTGTGCAGTACCTAGAATCAGTTTGGGGCTTTTTTTTGGTTTTTGTTTTTTTTAGAGAGAGAGAGAGAAACATCGATGTGAGAGGGACACATCAATCGGTTGCCACCCGCATGTGCCCTTACCGGAGATGGAACTCACAACCTGCCACCTTTTGGTGCACTGGACGACACTCCATCCAACTGAGCCACACCAGCCAGGGCTAGAATTGTGTTTATTACAGTTTCCTAAATGAGAAACAGAGGCTTGGAATGTTGGTAGAGATACATAGAGATAGGACTTGAAGAGGTTACAATTGCTCAGTATAAATCCTATTTTCCTTTATGGGAGACGAGGATACTTGAAACGTGCAAGGAAAGGTAGAAGGCGGAGGAGATTTTAAGACAAATGAAGGCGTTTTTCTGGTGTTCACTTCGGCAGTATGAAGAAGGCCTAAGGAGAAGAGAGAGGGAGACTCTTTCTTGTTATTTATAGATTTAGAATCAGCATGCAGTGATGACCTTTCTGTAATAGAAAGAAAATAATTAGAATGTTCTATTTAGAATGTGGATAATGTTTTAATGATCTTAATGTGTTATTAAAACACTTTTTGACATTTAGTTTATTTGCAATGTGGTTGTCTCTTAACATGTATAAATGCCTTCCACGTTCACAACTCAAACTGAATTCAAAGTAATATTAACCTGAAGGCTAAGCCACAAGCCTGTAATAAATATTGCATGATCTGAAAATATTGTTTAAGTAAATGGGAAAAATATTCAAACATGAGCACATCCAATATTGTGAGGGATTTATTATCAAATTTAGTCACCTTAACAGCATCACAGATCATTTAAAAAGGAAATAGAAAAAGTCCCCATAATTTCCTGGCCTTTTTGCCTAAAAGTTAATATTAAAAGAAAAACATTAATTTGTCTTAAGTAAAAATAAAGATTGTTATATATCATGTATTTCCTAGATTTTGTATATGTATCATTTTTTAAGTTGCTATGTGTTATCTGATAGTGGGAAACAAGGATGTTTTATTTTTAGTTAATTTCTTTGGTACCATTTTGTAATTTCTTTTGTCTTTTACTAGGTTCCAACTTTAGTTTCCATGGGAACAGGATCAGTCAGAAAGTATCGGGGACTCATTCAGAATGTTGAATCAAGAATTCCTAATTAGGCTTCAGACACTTATAGCTGAGTTATTATGAGTCTCTGTGTAATATTCAAAGATTTTTATTAAAGATTTGGATCAGAGAGCTTTAAAATCATTTAAATGTGGTAGAACATGCTTGAACAAAATGAAATGTGTTTAAGCAAACTATTCTTGACAGATAAGGAGACTTAAGAGACACCAGTTAGCTCAACCGGTGTGGCTCAGTGGATTGAGCATGTCCCATGGACTGAGAGGTTCCAGTTCCATTCCCTGTCAGGGCACATGCCTGGTTGCAGGCTTGATCCCCAGTAGGAGGTGTGCAGGAGGCAGCTGATCAGTGTATCTCTCTCACATTGATGTTTCTCTCTCACATCAATGTTTCTATCTCTCTCTCCCTCTATCTCTAAAAAATCAATTTAAAAAATACATAGTTAGGGTTATCAAAATTACTTTTAGATTTTTGTGCCACGAGGCTATAAATCTTTAATGTTATCAAAGAAATGTTAAAATATAACTAAAGCGTAATACTTTATTTTAATTCAATTAGTATTATTTGTGGGTCCAGTATGCCAGGTGTTATGCTAGGTGAAAAAATGTATAGTTTATACTATATATAAATAAAATATGTTTTACATATAAATATAGTTTATACTACATATAAAATACAGTAAAAGAAATTTTTACATCCAGTTTGAAGACAAAACATGTTTTGTTCACAAAAGACATTTATTTTATTTTTAATTTTATTTTATTTATTTATTTTTATTAATTTATTTTTGTTACAGATGTTTCTCCTTTTTTCCCCATTGACACCCTCCTCCCTGACACTCCACCCCTTCCCCAGCTTTGTTGTCCATGTCCATCAGTTATGCATACATGCGTATATGTTCTGTGGTTTATCACTTCCCTCCCCCCCACCCCCTCTTCTGAGGGTTGTCAGTCTGTACCCTACTTTCACATCTCTGGGTCTACCCTGTTCCCCAGACTGTTGTGTTTATTATATTCCACAAATGAGTGAGATCATGTGATATTTGTCTTTCTCTGCTTGGCTTGTTTCGCTTAGGATAATACTCTCCAGGTCCCTCCATGTCGTCTCAAAGGATAAGAGATCTTTCTTTCCTACAGCTGCATAGTACTCCATTGTGTATATGTACCACAGCTTTTTTATCCATTCATCCACTGATGGGCACTTGGGCTGTTTCCAGGTCTTAGCTATTGTAAATAGTGCTGCTATGAACATGGGAGTACATGTATTCTTTCTGATTGGTGTTTCAGGTTTCTTAGGGTATATTCCTAGAAGTGGGATCACTGGGTCAAATGGCAATTCCATTTTTAATTTTTTGAGGTAACACCATAGTGTTTTCCACAGTGGCTGCACCAGTCTGCATTCCCACCAGCAGTGTACTAGAGTCCCCTTTTCTCCACACCCTCGCCAACACTTGTTGTTTGATGATTTGTTGATGGTGGCCATTCTGACAGGTGTGAGGTGATACCTCATTGTTGTTTTAATTTGCATCTCTCTGATGATTAGTGATGTTGAGCATTTCTTCATATGTCTCTTAGCCATTTGTATGTCCTGTTTGGAGAGGTGTCTATTTAGTTCCTCTGCCCATTTTTTAATTGGGTTCTTTGTCTTCCTTTTATTGAGTTGTATGAGCACTCTATATATTTTGGAGATTAACCCCTTACCTGCTGTATCATTGGCAATTATGCTCTCCCATACCGTGGGTTCCCTTTCCGTTTTGATGGTTGTTTCTTTTGCTGTGCAGAAGCTTTTGAGTTTGATGTCGTCCCATGTGTTCATTTTTTCCTTTGTTTCTGTTGCTTTAGGTGATGTATCAGTGAAGATTCTGCTGCATATAATGTCCGAAATTTTGTTGGCTACATTTTCTTCTAGGATTTTTATGGATTCACGAGTCACATTTAAGTCTTTTATCCATTTTGAGTTTATTCTTGTTATGGTGTAAGTTGATGGTCTAGTTTCATTTTTTTGCATGTAGCTGTCCAATTTTCCCAACACCATTTATTAAAGAGGCTGTCTTTGCTCCCTTGTATGCTCTTGCCACCTTTGTCAAATATTAATTGAGCATAATGTCTTGGGTCAATTTCCAGATTCTCTGTTCTGTTCCACTGGTCTATATGCCTGTTCTTGTGCCAGTACCAGGCTGTTTTGATTATAGTAGCTTTGTAGTATAACCTGATATCCAGTATTGTGATCCCACCTAATTTGTCCTTCTTTTTCAAGATTGCTGTGGCTATTCGGGGTCTTTTTTGGTTCCATATGAACTTTTGGAGTATTTGTTCTAGTTCTGTGAAATATGCCACTGGTATTTTGATGGGGATTGCATTGAATCTATAGATTGCTTTGGGTAATATGGACATTTTAATGATGTTAATTCTTCCAGTCCATGAACAAGGTATGTGCTTCCACTTTTTTATATCTTCCTCTATTTCTTTTTTCAATGTCCTGTAGTTTTCTGCAAATAGGTCCTTTAGTTCTTTGGTTAAGTTTATTCCTAGGTATCCTAATTTTTTTGCCGCGATGGTAAATGGGATTGTTTTTTTAGTTTCTCTTTCTGTGAGTTCATCATTGGTGTATAAGAATGCCGTTGATTTCTTGACGTTAATTTTGTATCCTGCTACTTTGCCAAATTCATTTATTAGGTCTAGTAGATTTTTGATGGAGTCTTTAGGGTTTTCTATGTATAATATCATGTCATCTGCCAATAATGACAGTTTCACTTCCTCCTTTCCAATTTGGATTCCTTTTATTTTTTCTTCAAGTCTGATTGCTGTGGCTAAGACTTCCAGTACTATGTTAAATAACAGTGGCGAAAGTGGGCACCCCTGTCTTGTTCCTGTTCTTAAGGGAAATGTTTTTAGTTTTTGCCCATTGAGTATGATGTTGGCTGTAGGTCTTTCACATATGGCCTTTATCATATCAAGATATGATCCCTCTATTCCCAAACTGCTGAGTGTTTTTATCAGAAATGGGTGCTGGATTTTGTCGAATGCTTTTTCAGCGTCTATTGATATGATCATGTGGTTTTTATCTTTCATTTTGTTTATGTGGTGTATCACATTTATTGATTTGCAAATATTGAACCAGCCTTGCATCCCTGGGATGAATCCCACTTGGTCATGGTGAATAATTTTTTTGATGTATTGCTGGATCCTATTTGCTAGTATTTTGTTTAGGATTTTGGCATCTATGTTCATCAGGGATATTGGCCTGTAGTTTTCTTTCTTTGTAGTGTCTTTTTCTGGTTTGGAATTAGAACTATGCTGGCCTCATAAAATGAGTTTGGAAGTCTTCCTTCTTCTTGAATTTTTAGAAATAGTTTGAGAAGAATGGGTGTTAGTTCTTCTTTGAATGTTCAGTAAAACTCCCCCGTGAAGCCGTCTGGGCCTGGGCTTTTGTTTGCTGGGAGAGTCTTGATTACATCTTCAATTTCCTTAGTTGTTATTGGTCTGTTCAAGTTTTCTATCTCTTCCCGGTCCAGTTTTGGGAGACTATGTGTTTCTAGAAATTTGTCCATTTCGCTTAGATTGTCGAATTTGTTGCCATATAAATGTTCATAGTATTTGTTAACGATCCTTTTTATTTCTGTGGTGTCAGTTGTTACTTCTCCTCTTTCATTTCTGATTTTGTGTATTTGGGTTCTCTCTCTTTGTTTCTTGGTGAGTCCAGCTAATGGTCCATCAATCTTGTTTATCTTTTCAAAAAACCAGCTCTTTGTTTCATTGATCCTTTGAATTGTTTTTCTGGTCTCTATGTCATTTATTTCTGCTCTTTCCTTCCTTCTACTTGCTCTGGGGTTTTCCTTTTGTTTGCTTTCTAGTTCTTTAAGTTGTGAGGTTAGAAAGTCTATTAGAAATGTTTCTTGTTTCTTGAGGTAGGCCTGTAGTGCTATGAACTTCCCTCTCAGAACTGCTTTTGCTGCATCCCATAGATTTTGTGTTGTTGTGTGTTCATTTTCATTGGTTTCCAGGAAGTTTTTAATTTCTTCCTTGATCTCCTCGGTAACCCATTCATTGTTTAATGACATGCTATTTAGCCTCCAAGTATTCAAATGTCTTTGCATGTTCTTGTTGCAATTGATTTCTAGTTTCATGCCATTGTGATCTGAGAAGATGCTTGATATGATTTCAATCTTCTTGAACTTGTAGAGACTTCGTTTGTGTCCTAACATGTGGTCTATCTTTGAGAGTGTCCCATGTGCACTTGAGAAGAATGTGAATTCTGTAGTTTTGGGGTGTAATTCTCTGTAAATATCTATTAAATCCATTTGGTCTAGTGCTTCATTTAGAGTCTCTGTTTCCTTGTTAATTTTTTGTCTAGAGGATCTATCCAGTGATGTCAGCGGGGTGTTGAAGTCCCCTGCTATGATTGTATTGCTGTCGATTTCTCCTTTGAAGTCCTCCAGAAGATTTTTAATGTATTTTGGTGCTCCTATATTGGGTGCATATATGTTTACCAAGGTTATGTCTTCCTGTTGGATAGATCCTTTCAATATTATGTAGTGGCCCTCTTTGTTTCTAGTTATGGCCTTCATTTTGAAATCTATTTTATCAGATATGAGTATTGCTACCCCAGCTTTTTTTTCCTTTCTGTTTGCTTGGAAGATTTTTTTCCATCCCTTCACTTTCAGCCTATGTGAGTCTTTTGTTGTGAGGTGGGTCTCTTGTAAACAACATATATATGGGTCATGCTTTCTTATCCAATCCGCTACTCTGTGTCTTTTGATCGGGGCGTTCAGTCCATTTACATTTAAGGTGATTATTGATATGTACTTATTTATTGCCATTTTTGTTTAGTGTGGTTCTATTTTCCTTCCTATTTCTTCTACTAATTACAGCAGTCCTTTTAACATTTCTTGCAGTGCTGGTTTGGTGCTAATGTATTCCCTTAGCCTTTTTTTTTTGTCTGGGAAGCTCTTTATTTGACCTTCTATTTTGAATGATAGCCTTGCTGGGTAGAGTAGTCTTGGGTTCAGATCCTTGTTTTTCATGACCTTGATTATTTCATGCCATTTCCTTCTGGCCTGTAGTGTTTCTATTGAGAAGTCAGCTGATAGCCTTATGGGGGTTCCTTTGTAGGTAACCTGTTGATTAGCTCTTGCTGCCTTTAGGATTCTCTCTTTGTCTTTAATTTTTGGCATTTTAATTACTATGTGTCTTGGTGTGGGCCTGTTTGGGTTGTTCTTACTTGGGACTCTCTGTGCTTCTTGAACTTGAATGCCTTCTTCCTTCACCAAATTAGGGAAATTTTCTGTCACTATTTCTTCAAATATATTCTCTAACCCTTCCTCATTTTCTTCTTCTTCGGGGACTCCTATGATGCGAATATTATTACGTTTCCAGTTGTCCCACAGTTCTCTTAAGCTGTCTTCCTGTTTTTTCATTGTTTTTTCTTTTTGGTTTTCTGATTGGTTGATTTTTTCTACCCTGTCTTCTAATTCACTGATCCGGTCTCAGCTTCTTCTACTCTGCTGTTTAGTCCTTCCAATGTGTTCTTCATTTCTGCTATGTCATTCTTCATTTCCAATTGGTTTATTTTCAATATTTCCATGTCTTTGCTCATGGTGTTGATGTCCTTACTCATGCTGTTGAGCTTCCTCAAGATCATGGCTCTAATTCTAGTTCTGTTAACTTTCTTAACTCCATTTCATTTATCTCATCTTCGGTGGAGGTCTCTTGTTCTTTCATTTGGCATCTGTTTCTTTGTTTCACCATTTTGGCTATCTCAGTAGTTTTTGGAGCCTGCCAACTTTTCCCTGTGGATGTTGGTGTTCTGCTGTTTGTGGTTCCCTGTACTGGGTTTGGATGAGCATGGGAGGACCCAAGTTATACACCACTGTCAAGTCTTACTTTCCTGGGTAGATTTGCAAGCCCAGAAAAGGTTCAGCTATCCTCTAGCTTTTTGCCTAGAGGCTATTAGTCCCAGTTACTTGAAGAGCCTTGGGTTCTCAGTGGAATGAAAACCTCCCTCAGGTGTTCAGCGTGAGAAGATTTTTCTGTTAAGATCTCTTCCATCTGCTTGAACTTTAGGGGACTCCAGTAGACTCAAAGCAATGGCAGCCTGAAGATCATCTTTGTTATCATGAGTAAGGTCTATTACTTTTGCTAATCCTTCCTTGTTGGCTGCACTCCCCTCTACTTCCGATGGTTCTGTAGCAACAGTGTCTTGACTGGGCTCCTTCACTCTTTCATCCGTGAGAAGACTGACTTCCAGAGTGATGTCACCATTACTGGCCGAAGCTGCCCCTCAGGAAGTGTCTCCCTGCTGGTCGCGGCCCAGGTGCAGGCAACCCCACATCCAGCCTTTATAATTCCTTTTCCAAAACAGCAAATCCCCCTCGAACTTCAGTGACTGAACTCAGTCTCTGCAACTCAAGCCTTGCAACGACTTCAGCCTCCTCTGAGCCCCGCTCCTCACCTCGCCAGCATCCCACAAAAGACATTTAATTACCTCCTATTATGTGTTAAACGTGATGTAGATACAAACATGAGTCAGTTTCCAACATCATCATGTTCCTGACACTACCCAATGGAAGAAACAGATATGTAAAAGATAGTTTACAATTTAAATAAAGGCTTATAAAAAGTGCTGTGTCAGCCCTGGTTGGTTTGGCTCAGTGGTTAGAGCGTCGGCCTGTGGTCCAGAGAGGCCTGGGTTCGGTTCCCGCTAAGGGCATGTTCCTTGGTTGCGATTTGTCCCCGGCCCTGGTTGGGTTGTGCGGGAGGCAGCCACTACACATCGATGTTTCTCTCTCTCTCTCTCTTTCTCTCTCTCTCTCTTCCTCTCTCTCCTTCCCACTCTATCTGAACAAAAAATGGAAAAACCTCCTCCTAAGGTGAGGTAAAAAAAAAAAAAAAGTGCTGTGTCAGAAGTGCTGTGTCAGATAGAGGAAGGGCTGACTGTGTATAGAAGGACAGAAGAGGCTAGGGAAGGCTTTACCCTTCCTGATATTTGAGTGATGTGTTGAACTATGCATACAAGTTTAGTATTTGTCAGGGGAGTGTCGGAGGGAGGAGATTCCAGGCAGAGTGACTGGAGAATGTAAAGGACTGTGGAGTGCAAAGTGCAGTGGGAGCCCCATGCATCATGGGTGACTTGAGCATAGGCTTTGTCGGGGGCAGTGATGGAGGGGGAGGCTGGAAAGACAGGAGCCAGTTCTGAAAGGCCATTTGAAGGAATTTGGATTTCATCCTGAAGGCAAGGGGTAGCCTCTGAAGGAAGCTTAATATGATCAGATTGTATTTTAAGAAACTAACTCCTGTAGTAGTGAGGCTGAATTGCAAATTTGTTCACGTCTGTCTTGGCCCTTACTGATTTCTCTCCTGAATCAAAGGAAGAGGAGTCTCTCCTGTTGAAAGTTCATGTTTTACCTGTGCTCCTGATGTTATTCTTGCCACTTCCTTGGGTCCCTTGCTTATGAAGTTTATCCCCTCTCTCACAGATCTTCAACTTATCTTCATTGCCTTCTCTCTTATCACAGGCTATGGACATGCTCAAGTCTCGGCAATTTTGAGAGTGAGTAAAAGCCACCATGATTCTTTAGCCTAACATCTAGAATCAGTGGTCTATATTTACTTTTTCTACTTTTTTACTGACCCTTCAAAATACCCCTTCCCATGCCATTGAAATTGCTGTTATTGTATCACGAGTAATTTACTACTTCCTAAATGTATGGCTTACTTTCAGTCAAAGCTTTGCTTGACCTCTGGAAAATCAAACATTGTGGATACTCCCTACTTCAAAGATTGCCCATCCTTGACTTTCATGATATCATTCTCTTCTAGCTTCTCTTATTTCTCTGATTGCAACTTCTCAGTCTTCTACCTGATGGCCTCTTGGACTTCTTCTATCTTATTCTACTGTGGTGTTTCATGCTCTAAATTACATTTCCCCCTTGGACAGTCACAGTGCTCCTTAGAAAGCAAAAGGTTCTAAGAAGTCCTACAATAGAGAATTTTGTATTTCTCAAATATTCATGACCAGGAAACCTCATCCTTCTATAAAATGCTAAAAGTCAATAGCCAGTCGGAGGCAGGGGAGAAAGGACAGGAGCATTGGAGAAGAGAACCAGGAAGGAATCATTTCACAAAAACCACCAAATGTGATAAATCATAAATGCTATTTAATTTTATCAAAGTGGATTGGAAGGAAAAATGTCATAGGTAGTCAAGATGTTACTTAGAGCTTTAAAAGGAGAATTTTCTACAGATAGTGAGACTTAAGAGGGGCCTTGAAAATTGGGAAGAATTTTAATGGAGAGGAGGCAGAGTTCCTACTCCTGCCCATACCTCCCCTCCAAGTGAAGGCTATGTGCAAAAGGATAAGGAAGACTAAATAAGCATGTCTTTATCTGTGAGGACATAGGGTGTTTGTTAAGGTTTAAAGAGGAGTGATTGACTATGTAAGGTTGCTCTAGATCAGCTTTCTTGGAACATAATTGACTATGGAACATTTTTAAAAATTACAGTGTATTGCTGAGCCTTCAAAAGGAACTTCTGAGATATAAAGCACACTTGTATTAAAGTAGACCACCGAATATTAACTTATTATGGTAATTCATTATGATGCTTGTATTAAAGTTCTCCACAGAAACAAAACCAATAGGATATGTATACAGAATATATTTTAAAAATTATTATTTTAAGGAGTTGGCTAATGTGATTAAGGAGACAGGCAAGTCCAAAATTTGCAGTATTTCAACATGCTAGAGTATCAGGAAGATCTGATGCTGCAATTTAAGTCTGAAGGTTGTCTGTTGGCAGAATTTCCTCTTGCTCCAGGAAGGTCAGTCTTTTGTTCTACTCAGGCCTTCTACTGATTGAACAGGCCCACCCAAGTTATGTAGGGCAATCTGCTTTGCTAAAAATCCACCAATTTAAATGTTAATCTTTTTCAAAAACACTCTCACAGAAACATCCTGAATAATGTTTGACTACATGTCTGGGCAATATGGCCCACTCATTTTACCACAAAATTAACTATTACAATGCTATTTTAAATTGTTTGTCAAAACCTTAAAAAAGCAGATAATGTTATTTAAAAAATTTTAAACTGTTGACCTTGTTATTAAAATTAGAATTTTTATTATATTTATTTTTACTTTAACTGGCGAAGGTATTTTTAAAACAGGAACATGGATTTATGGCATTTAAAATCACATTTTAGGTAACTAAGCAAGATATCTCATGAGTTGACTCCTCTTATTTTTAACATTGAGTATAGTAATATGTTGAATTTTTGTTGAAGCATAATATGAAAATTGATCTGCATAGTAGTGTGATAAACTAAATATTTTTACTTTCAAATTGGCTGCTTTAAAATCTTTATTGTTTAATCTTGTGCCGCTCATCTCTTAATTTAAAAAATTAAGTATAACATATTCTATTTTCTTTTTTAAATTTTATTGATTGATTGATTGATTTGAGAGAGAAAGAAACATCAATTTGTTGTTCCACTTATTTATGCATTCATTGGTTGATTCACGTATGTTCCCTGACCAGGGATCAAACCCACAATCTTGGCACATTGGGATAATACTTTAACCAACTGAGTTACCTGACCAGGACCTTTATATTCATTTTCTCCATAACTAACTTTATTTCCATTCATTTGACACATGTTTATTATCTACTACACATCTAACATTATTCTTGGCTCCTGAGATATTGTTAAAGAAAATCAAGACCCCTGCACTCATTGCATAAGTACATGGTATACAGTAAGTTAGAAGATCATAAGTGCTATGAAAAAAAAGAAATATCAAGGCAGGATTAAGGGAGTCAGGAGTTTGGAAAGGAAAAAGTCAGATGAAGGTGGGGGTTGCAATATTAAATAGAGTGATCAGAGTAGACTTTATTAAGGATGTGTCTTTTGAACAAAAATGTGAAGAAATGCGAGAGTTAACAGACATCTGAAGGAAGAGGCTTTCAGAGAGAGGAAATACAGCATGCCCTGTTTTAAGGATGAATAAGGAGGCCAGTGTTCCTGGAGCAGAGGGAGGGAAGAGTTGAGGAAAGGCGGTCTGACAGGCAATGAGGCCACATTATGTTATGCCTTCTAAGCCAGCGTAAGGACTTTCACCTTTATTCTGGGGGAAATAGAGAACTCATCCAAGGTTTCGAGCAAAAGAGTGCCATGATCTGATTTAGCATTTAGTGAATGTGTTGAAATTAGATTTTTAGAGGGTATGGATAGAGTAGAAGGCCAGTCAGGAGTTTGTTGCAGTAATTCAGGCCAGAGATTATGGTGCTCAGACCAGGTGGTAGCAATGGAAGTAGTGAGAAGTGGTCCAATTCTGGGTGTGTTTTAAAGGTAGAGCTAGTAAGATTTGCTGAAAAATTGGATATGGGCCATGGTAAGTGGAATCATTAAGGATAACTGCAACTGGAATCATCTGAGGTAGGGGAAGGTGGAATAGGTTTAGAAAGAAAGATAAGGTTTGGACATAGTGTTTGAAATGTCTGTTAAACCTTCAAGTGGCAAGGTTGAATAAGCATTTGGATGAGTCCAATGTTCAGCAGAGACATCTAGATTGGAGATATATATTTCAGATTTGTTAGCATCTCTAATGCCATGAGTCTGGATCACATTGTTAAAGAAGGAAGTATAAACAGAGAAGAGGAGATGACCAAGGATAAGATCCATCCTGGGAAAGTATGTTGTTCTGGGTACTAAGTGCAAAAAGTTATCAGGGAAAAGGGTGTGACGATTGTCTCAAATTAAGTTAGAGAAGGTTTCACTATCATAAATCATGTTTTACAAATACTTTTGTCCATCTTTTTAATACTTGATCTGAATTAGTTTCAAAAATTGTATCTCTAATAGCACATACTCATTTTCTGACCATTTCAATATACAGCTCTGATTTGAATGTATGGATGCAGATTCTTAGTTCTAGTTGCTATAACAAAAATATCATAGATGGCTCGAACAACAAACATTTATTTCCCACATTTCTGGAAGCTGGAAGTCTGAGATTAAGGCCCTGGCAGACTGAATCTGGTTTCCTCATTGTGTCCCCACATGGTTTAGAGGGCAAGAGAGCTCTCTGGAGTCTTTTTAATAAGGGCACTAATCCCATTCATGAGGGTTCCATCCTCATGACCCAATCACTCCCCAAAGGCCCTGCCTCCTAATACCATCACATTGGGGGTTAAGATTTCAACATATGAATTGAGGGGGTGAGGCACAAACATTCAGTCCATAACACAGATGTCCATTTCTTTGATTGGTCTAGTTGACTGCCCCTAAAATTGCATTTTTGGTGTTAGCTCACAGTTGGATGTAGTGGGACCAATTGTGAAATAAAAGAGTGAGTCAGAGAACTATCTTTATCAAAAGAAAAGGGAGAATATAGTCCTTGGATTTAGAGCACTCAAGAAACTAATTCTGAGCAATCTTCCCTGACAGTTATAAAATACAACTGTTAAACAATGCCAAACCATTGTTTCTATGGTCTGCACTTCAAAATAAATGGTCTTGTTCCTTTGGCTTCCTGAAGACTAATCAAAGGAAACATGAAGCAACAATAAGCTGGAGAATTTCCTTTGGTTTTCATATCTCTTCTGGAAGCTTTTATGGTAATAGCACTTAATTAATGACACATGTATGAAATGTAAGGGCTAAAGTTTTTAATGAATCATCATCAAACAAGAGAGTTGAAAAATAAAATTCATACAACTCTCATTTTAAGAATTGAAGTATGAAAGAGCTAGTGTATGTGAGCGAGTGAGCACTAAGTTGTTGGTCATATGAAGTCTATGGTATTTTACAGGTTGAACTATCAGATAATGGATTCTGAAGACTGATTTCTTTATTGTGGGTGGTCAAATCTAGAAAGCTAAATAAACTCATTAATAAGGAGAAGTCCATACTATGTGCAGAGATGGATTATTGGAACCATCACTAAGAAAAATTAAACAAAAAATGTCATTATTTCAAATTTTACAAAATGTGCTTACATTGCTAGGACTGTCCCACCTCACCACAGGGCCTTGGAGATGCCTGTGCAAGTGAGAACCCCAAAGCTTAAGCCTCATTAAATTCCTGGTCTGTCAGCCTCCCTTTATGTGTCTTCCATTATATTTATAACACTACTAATTCAGAAAAATATTGAAAACATTAGCAGTACCCTAACATCATTTAAGACATGCAATGATAGCCCTTGGCCCTTGGCCAAGTAGCTCAGTTGGTTAGAGCATCGTCCAGATACACCAAGGTTGCAGGTTTGATCCCCTGTCAGGGCACATGCAAGAATCAACCAATGCATGCATAAATAAGTGGAACAACAAATAGATGTTTCTCTCTCTCTCTCTCTCTCTCTCTCTCTCTCTCTCTCTCTCCACCCCCTTCCTCTCTCTCTAAAATAAATTTTTAAATTTTTTTTTTAAAAAGTAATGCAAATATAATGCCATTTGCAGATTATAAATTTAACAAATTGGTGATAGTAGAGAATCTTTTGTATACTTTTTATATTAATCTCTATAATACACCATTTGTATTCGTAACTGCATGTTCATGCTTTCAAAAAGTAAAAACTTGATACATTAAACTGTTGTGATTCCCAGAATTCACTTAGTAAGGCCAGGAAATAAAACTCTGAAGGTATAAAGAAAGTTTAAAACAAACATCTGTGTCCTGTGGGAGGTGCAGAGAGCTTAGTAGATGATAGAGTGCTATCTTCTCACATTTGTTGCTTAAGTGGATTTATAAATAACAACTGACTGTGGAGTAACCATTTTACTCTTCCCAGAACCAGAGAGCCACTGAGTAATCTGTGTATCAGCTGTTAGAGGAGAGTTTGTGCAGGGATTCCCAGATTTCCACACGCTGGTGATTGAGAACCAGAGTTCAGAACCCAGATTCAGAAACTCAATTTTAGCTCTTTGCCCAGAACTGATTAAAACTCTGGAGAAATAATTTACAGTGCCTGCTCTCAAAAGTATTTATTTGACAAGTATATTAATATTTTCATTTCTGCTGAGAAATATAACTATGAAATATTGGTGGTTCTGGACTTCAAGTCTTAAAAAATCATATTGAGGTCAGGAGTTAGTAACTAAAATTTCAGATTAAAGGGCATTGAGTGATCGTAAATTAAAATGTCATCAAGGTGTCATAGCCTGATGCACCATCTCCAGTATAAGGATGGGCCTGGGACACAGCCCGGACCACATGAGACAGTTAGTTAGTGAGGAGAGCCCCTCAAGTTTGTTATCTTCATCTCTCCCATTTTAGTGCTCTCCACCATTATATCACATCTCTATTTTTATATCTGACATCTTTAGTAACAGTTTCTTATTTTACACTTATAAAGTTTCTTGGCACCTTAATCTTGGGGAGAACCAATTAGAACATATATTGATCAACAACCACGCCTTCCATTGTGTATGTGATTCTTATTGGCATCAGTTTTGTACAGTAACATTTCTTCATTTTGTCTTGAGCGTCTACTGGATTTGAGTTGACTTATTATCTATTAAAATCTATAGTTCATACCATTGGTAAAAGAGTTATATTTGGCTGAGATTGGCACTTGGAGAATATAAATGAAAGTTCTCAGAAAACTGAAATGGCTTCTTTTATTTCCTACTGGGGACTACCTGGTGAAGTTTAGCCATTGATGGCCTTCCAATGCTATTGGCCACCATTAAACATTTGAAGATGTGCTGAAGGATATTTCTTTGAAAAATTTGAGAATTTATTTTACTGTAAGAATTTAATTTATTTACTTTATCTCTATCTAATATCACCCAAAAATTTTAATTGTCTAGTTGTTTGTGTAGCAGAATGCCCTGAAAATTTCCCTAAGTTTACTAATGTGTGTAACTTATATGAAAACTTTAAACTCAGTTCTAAAATACCAATCATCCTTCTTGTACTCAAATGATTTAAAAAAAACAACAACAGAAAAACGAAGGAACATAAAACTTCTGTGCGGAATATACTAAACATACAAGGTTTATGCAAATAACTCCATTCACCATAAACATTTGCCCATTACCATTTTCTCTATTAAAAAATGGCTATTGGTTATATAATCTCTGAATGATATCTTTGCAACCCTAAGGCTTGAAAATGGATGTGAAGCCATCTGCAGAGTGTCTGGCAGTATTGTGCTTGGTACTACTTTCTCACAAAGCCTTGCACTAATTTGAGAATGGCTTTGAGGTGGGGGGTGGGGGAGATGTCTGTGGAGCCAGAGGAACTAGATATAGGTACATCTTGACTTCCCTGCTTTCTAGCCTAGTGACCTTGAGCAAAAGCTACTTAACCTTTCTCAATCCTCACATCTGTCAAATGAGGATATTAACACAGTGGAATCACATTTTACTTAGATGTTAGGTCCTTTTTTTTTTTTTTTTTTTTTTGGTTAATCCTCACCCAAGGGTATTTTTCCATTAATGTTTAGATAGAGTGAAAGGGAGGGAGGAGTGGAGAAAGAGAGAGAGAAACATCAGTGTGAGAGAGACACATCGATTGGTTGCCTCCCAAACAACCCCAACTGGGCCAGGGATAGAACCGGCAACCCAGGTACATGCCCTTGAACCCAAGACCCTTCAGTCCACAGGCGGATGCTCTAACCACTGAACCAAACCAGCCAGGGCAGATGTTAGGTTCTTAAGGGGGAAATTTATTCATAGTTAAAGCACCCTTAAATTCTCTAGGCCATCATTAACTCACCAGGACATCAGTCACAGGGAGCTCTCAAGTTAAGCACATCTTTTATTCTTCCTTGCATTTCAATGTGGCTTCCCTGTCTCCAAAAATAGGGTATCAATGTCTTATTAAGAGGAAGGGCCAGAATGTCCAGTTTGAGAGACTAGAAGGACATGTCTGTGTGTCTGTGTCCCTCTCACCACCACTCTTTAGACCTACAATAGTTAAATGATAGTGAGATAGATGAGTATATTATCTGACTCCTAATTCCTACCTCATTGGCTTACTTTCTATTCATATGAATATTTATCCACAATAAATACTGGGTGGTATTATTTCACTACTGCTAGCCCTGTGAATCTTCCTTATAGTTGTTAATATAATTGTATATCAGTGATTATCAAAACTACATGGCTATTTTTAATTTTGAAAATGTATGGTGTAATTTATATCCAACTTTTATAACTTGCTTGTATGAGTGATAGTAACATGTCCATTTTTGCTAAGTATGTCTTTAATTAAAAGTGTTAATTTAAACATTACTTTCATAGTAAACTTTAACATTGTGATACTGTAAATAAATATTTATTTTTAGTCAAACCAGATTATTTTAGATAAGTGATAGACAATAGAAGATCTTTTATCCATACAGTTGGGGAGGGGAGGAAACACAAAGGCTTCATTTGACTTGACTGGGAGTTGTTAGCAGTTATGGAAATAATCATCTCTTTACCTCATTTTATGAACTTCTGCCAGAGATTTTGGCACACATCCATAACTATTAAAGATGTTTTGTAACTAACTTTAAAACAATTGTTGACCTCAACCAGCAGACGTACATGACAATTTTATTTGTTTTCCTATTTAACTTGTTCTGGAAATTTGAAGGAAAAATAAAAATCAGTTCAAGAAAGCAGCCAACAGAGACTATCCCTAACATCTGTTAGTGAAATGTTGATACAAAAATCCAACATTTTGTTTTCATAAGAAGAGTTATTGAGTGCAAGTTTCAAAAAATTAAAACTGAATTCCAAGACTAGAAAGGCTGAAACAAGGTGGAAATGTTATACTAAATCAGGGGTTTTTTAAGCTTTAGAACTTCCTGTTTAATAAGTTCAGCTTAAGTAACCACACATTTTAATTATTTTTACTTGATTAAAAGCAATCCTTGAAGTAAATAGAACTAGAGGAAGAAAGGAAGCTCGGAGAAGAAGCTTGAAATCACAGATATAAGTATTCAGCTACCTATTTATTAATTCATTAAAACTAATCCTCATTTTAATTTTCCTTCTCCCCCCCCCCCCTTTATAGTTTTGCCAATTCAGCCAATCCTCTTTTTTTAGTGTCCGGGACACATTATTTTTTTCTGCGTGTGTGTGTATATAAATATATATATATATATATAAAAATATATATATATATAAATCATATATATATGATAAGGGACTGAATACAATTTGAAGTTAACAGCTGTTATTTTCCATAGAACTTTTAAAGTGAGTTTAGAAAATTTAAGAAATCTTTCTCAAAGGAAGTTTAAGCAAGTAGAAACATTGAAAAGGAGGGAAACGATTTAACCCAGTCCTAATCTCCCAACCTCAGACTGAACTAACGTTTGCCTCAAATGAAAGACGGCCCAAGACTCCGGAAGAAAATAAACACTCTCAGTAGGTGCTGTGGTGTTTGAAAAGTTCAAAGATAGGATGATGTGGAGGGAACAAAAATTATCTTTTCCTATTTTGCCCAGATTTTTTCCTCAGCTGATTCCTAGGGAATATGAGTCTTCATTGTTTTGTCTAAAAAGTACGAAAATAGTTTTAAAATGACAAGGAACACCAGTCCTAATTGGAATTTCTCTGTGGGCACTAATTGACATGTTGCTAAAGGAGAAGGGAGACTTTTTCAAAGTGTGCTGTGAAAGTTTCACAAATATATCTATATCTATCTATCTATCTATCTATCTATCTATCTATCATCTATGTAATTTAAATGTAGGTAGTCTTGCTTTCTCCAGTTCACTTAAGAGGAGTCTGGCTTGGCCCAGCTTAGCCTCTTCCCTTCCTCTGCTCTCTGAAGATCCAAACCCTGCCTTTGGACTCTACAAAACAAAATTGGGGAAGGAGAGGAGAAGCTGGAAAAGAAAGGCATGAGGGGGTAGGGGTGGAGTTCAGAGGACACAGGACATATTCTGGTATGTGACAGAAGTGTATTGGGAAGGGAAAAAAGAATATTTTAAAAAATTGCTGCCTTGGCTGGTTTGGCTGAGCAGTTAGAGCATCAGCCCACTGACTGAAGGGTTCCGGTTTGATTCCCAGGCAAGGGCGTGTACCTGGGTTGCAGGTTCTATCTCGGGCCCTGGGGCCCTGTGGGAGGCAACCAATCGATTTGTCTCTCTCACCTCGATGTTTCTCTCTTCTCTCTCTCCCTCCCTCCCTTTCACGCTCTCTAAAAATCAATGGAAAAATATCCTCAGGTGAGGATTAACAACAACAAAAAAAGATTGCTTCATGGTTTTTAAAATCATAAGCAAAATAGTTACTTTGAAATTATTCTTCAGAGGCCCTGACACCTAAGACAGAGCCACATGGCTCACTGCTCTGTACAAATATATTTACGGCTGTCAATAAAAAGGGTCAGTTCAGGGCTACCTTCTACACATAGACACCAGGTTTGCCAGTTTCCCTAATGAAGATGTTTACGAATTATACAGTCTGGGCAGTTGACTGATGTTTGACAGGGGAGCTAGATACTTGAGGCCTGTAGATTTCTGAGTTTTTTTGTTTTTTACTTTCTTCATAATTAGATTTGCTGTTCAGAATAGCATGTATTCCTTAGAAGTGATAGTCTAGCACAGTGGAAGGCTAATTTATGTTAATGTCTATATACATAAATAAATCAAAGAAAAGGTGCTGTGTTGTGTGAAAGATGTTTCTCTCCTTCCCAGGAGTGCAATCAATTATTTCATAGTTGAAAAGTCCTGATAGGAATTTCTCATAGGAACTTTCAAAATCCTTGAACTCGTGGTCCTCTGCCCTCTGCTAATCTATTTGTTTATTTCTGTTCCTGGCTCTTCAAACTGTTGGCGGCAGTGAAAACGGCACCGGGTGTTAGACTCGGGGAGCCAGGCCCCACCTTGGTTCAGCAACCTTGGTACTTGAGTTCTGGCTAGGAAAGAATTTAGAGCCAAGACTCAAACGATAAGAGAAAATTTATTTAGAAAGTCACAGAGGTAGAAGTGAGCTGTAGAAGAAATGGGCTCAGAAAACAAGTTACAGCAAAAGAAGAGCCCTTGAGCTCAGGAGAGAGAAAGGTAAAGGCAACACCTCTGGAGAGGGGAGGAGGAAGGGGAGGATCCCAATAGAATATTCATCAACTTTCCAGGTGTGTCCTTTCAAGGTCAGGAGCCTGGGCAGGGGGTCCTTAGTCAATGCTTGTCCTGGTTTTGCTGCTTTTCTGGGCCTGGAGCTGAAACAAACTGAGGCCTAGATGTATCCCTAGGGGTTAATGCTTAAGGGAGTGGTTGTGCAAGGGGCCCAGTGGGAGTCACATTAGGCCAATCCTCCTCCAAGGGGGGGTCTACCCCATGACTAACCATATGCCAGGGGAGGAAAGGTCAGGGGAGGGTCCGAACTGCATGACTGCGATAGGAAAGGTCAGGGCGTCTAAACCGAATGGCCAGCAATATGCCAAGGGAGGGAAGGTCTCCCTGGGGGTGAGCTCCTTGTTTTCCTAGGTTTGCCTGTTGGCATTCTGTACTTGGCCTATTGTCCTTGCTCTGCTCATGTCCAACTGCCTACCACAAAACCAGCCTAATTGTAAGTCTAGACCAGTGGTTTTCAGCCAGGTATAATTTCCCCACCTCTATCTTTAGGGGACATTTGGCAATATCTAGAAACAATTTTGGTGTTATGACTTGGGGTAGTGTGGGAGGGAGGATGTTACTGGCATCTAGTGGGTAGAAGCCAGGGACTACAGAACGTCCTACAGTGCACAGGACAGTCCCCCATGAAAAAGAGTGAGCCAGCCCCAAATGTCAATAGTGTCAAGACTGAGAAACCCTGGTCTAGCACCTCCCCTCTGAGATTACCTTATTGTCCAGTTTCCCCAGTCCCAGCATCTTAGCTTCCACCTTCCTTTTGTGCTCCAGATCCGGTCCTTTGCCTTCATCATGGCCATTTCTCAACCTATCCCATCTTCATTAGACCTATGGGCCTTTCCACCCTACATCTTTGTTAATGTGAAGCCCTTCCTCATAGTTCAGCTCTGGGGGACATAATGTACATAACATGGGGCCCAGTATAATATACAATAAACCATGTGGGCTTTGGGTACAGACAGGCTGAGTTCAAATCCCAACTTCACCACTTACTAATATAACCATGGCCAAGTTTCTTATGCTTTCTGTGCCTCTGTTTCCCGACCTGAAAAAAAATATGAATAAGCCCAGCTGGTATGGCTCAGTGGATTGAACATTGTCCCACGGACTGAGAGGTCCCAGTTCGATTCCTGGTCAGGGCACATGCCCAGGTTGCGGGCTTGATCCCCAGGAGGGGGTGTGCTGGTATGGCTCAGTGGATTGAACATTGTCCCACGGACTGAGAGGTCCCAGTTCGATTCCTGGTCAGGGCACATGCCCAGGTTGCGGGCTTGATCCCCAGGAGGGGGTGTGCAGGAGGCAGCCGATCCATGCATCTCTATCACATCAATGTTTCTATCTCTACCTTCCTCTCTCTCCAAAAAAAATCAATAAAAACATTTTTTTTTAAATGTGAGTAAAAATAGTACCCTACCACAGAGAATTGTTGAGAGAGCTAAATAAGTTAACATTTGTTAGGCACTGGGAATGTTGCCTTACATCTAAGTGCTTAATAAATGTTATCTATTGTTCTTTCTCAAGAGCCCATTAAGATCACCTTCTCCAACCCACTTCCTCCTCTCCACCATAAGGCTAGGGAGAAGGTATGATTTTTCTTAAATGTTTGCATAAGCTATGAGTTGTTTGCATTTCCTTCAGAGCCAAGGTTTCTAAAGGTGGAAAGGCTGGAAATATACTGAGGCAAAGAACACTTGGTTGCCTGAGGTGGAAGAGGGCAAACATTCCACAACATTGTCTTGGATGACAGTTGTCAGGCTATAGATGGAACCTGATGAGTAAATGGATGGAACGAGGGTACATCACATGGGCAATATCCGAGTTTCTGACACGAGTGACCATGTGGAATGTGGTGTCATTCACTGATAGGATTCGTAGAAAGAAAACAAAATTTTTGCCTATGAGTTTGCGGTTCCTATAGGAAATGGGGATAGAGCTATCCTGTAGAAAGCGGAGTTTATGGATTTCATCTCAGGAGAGAAATTAGAGCTGGAGATACAGATTTAGGACTTTTAGGCTAATAAATGGTAGTTGAGTCGATGAGAGTATTAGAAAGGAGTTAGTTGAGTCAGAAAAGCAGTTTCTGGATGGCTGGATGGGAAGAACCCACAAGGGAGACAGAACGAAGACTAGGAGAGAGTCATGTCACAAATCCAAGAAAGTCAGCAGAGTCAGATGTCAGAGAGAGATCAAGAAGACAAACCATGAAAACTGTCCAATGGATATGGCAACAGCGAGGTTGTTTTTGCCTTGGTGAAAACAGAATCTGTAGATCTTAAGAAGACAGAAGACAGATGATAGCATGAACAGAAACAGCATTCCTAGTAGATTGTAGAAATATATTCAAGAAATAACCTTCTTTAGATTTTTATCATCAGTTTAATTTGGTATTAGGTTATTTTATATGTGATTTTAGGGGTAAATAATGAAGAACAGCAGTTGGATTGTTTTACCTAAATTGTTTACTCAAGCTAACCAGCAAGAATGCTTTGTATTCTGATTTAGAAGTAATTAATTAATACAAGTCCAGTATTGTATACTTACAACACCTGCCCCAAAGAATGCTTGCCTTCAGGAACCTTCATTAGTATCATTTGATCTGAACCTATTTACTGGGTTCTTCTCAGTAGTATACAGTATGGAGTGGTATTGTTTATGTGTTCAACAAATATTTATTTTGCCTGGCTTTATGCCAGGCACTGTTCTAGATGTTCGGGCTATATCAGAGAATACAACAGGTAAAAAAATCTTTCCCCAGTAGTATTTGTATTTCAGAGATGTATACTTAGAGGAAGTGATTTAAATTATTTTTAAAGATGGTCATTAAACTGGATTGTAGAATGACATCCATAGATACATATCAAAGATTGAATTAGAAAGCTTTAATTCCTGGTTCTGCTACTTGGTTGTTCAAGTCTTACTATGTCTATTCATAAGGTATATGAATATCTAATAACTATATTGTATACCTGATACTAATAGAATATTGTATGTCAACTGTAATTGAAAAATAAATTTTAAAAAATTTTAGAGCCTGCTGATGTGACTCAGTGGTTGAGCATCGACCCATGCACCAAGAGGTCCCTCCCCAGTTCGATTTCAAATAGGGACACATGCTCGGGTTGTGGTCCTAATCCCCAGTGGGGGGCATGCAGGGGGTGGCCAATCGATGTTCTCTCTCATCGATATTTCTATTTGTCTCTCCCTTCCTCTTTCTCTAAAATCGATAAGAAAAAAAAAATTTTTTAAGAAAGTAATATCTAGCACACCAAGTCACTCTGAATATTGACTTCTATCAAAGAAAAAAAGAAGTATGTATGAGCACTTTTTTAAAATGAAAATTTTAAGATTATGGGAATGGTGATATCATCACCATCATCATCACCATATAACTATCAGATCACATTAGCCACCATAATCACCGTAATGACTCATTTCCATATGATGTAGGTATAGTCTGGGATACATTTGCAAAGCAGTTTATACCCTTGAGTGAAGTACTAAAGATTACTAGTTTTATTTGGGGGACAACACCCTGTGACACTAGATCACATATTAGCCGAATTAAGGACATATACTCTTGCTTAACAATCGGGCTTGTGAAAGTGTGTTGTCTGTGGTGGGGGGCCCTAATAGATTTATGGGTTCTGCTTTGGGAAATGCTTAAAGGTTGAAATCACAATACAGAAAATGGAAGAGACATAGAAGATTTGGCTTGGTTTTTCTTATTCTGATACTTTAAAACTTATGTGTTATAGATTATATGAAACTGTCACCAACCTTGAGGCTACTTTTCTTTAATATTGCGTCCCATACAAACATTTAAAAATGACCTTTTGTACTATTTTAATTATCCTATCTGTTTTAATCTTCCAGGTCATAAGGCCTATGGATTATCTGCCCCCAAAGACCAAGTAATCACAGCAATAGAGTATCAAGGTAGAGTACCCTACTGATTTTCACAGAGTGTTTTGCTGAAATGACTCAAGAGTATGACACACGTGATGTTATCTTTCTATTTGTCCGGATCCTCTGCCTCACCTCACACTAATTCTTCTGCCTAAAATGCCATTTCCGTCTTGGGAACTCTTTCTCCACTTCCTCAACGGAAATTTTCAATGTGAGATGAAGACCTGATGTACAAAGGTCTCTTATTACGTAAACTGTCTGCAACAAAGCAAATCCAATTTATGAAACGGGGGAGATGGAGATGTTGCAAAGTTTCCAGCCAGCTAGATATAGTAAATGGAAATTAACACCACAAACCTCACGCTATTTATTAATGTTCTTAAGATGGCATTAAGATAGTGTATTTTCGGGTGCCGTTTTGTTATTTATTTTAGCTTCTTCAAAATATTCTTAAGGGAATAGACAACAATGCTGGAGGGGGTGGGATTGGGAGGAGGGTATCAATGGGGGAAAAAGGAGAAACATCTGTAATAAAAATAAATTAATAAAATTTAAAAACCACAGTTATGTCATTTAATCCTCACAATAAAAAAAAAATATTTATGAGGGAGCATTGGTATTTAATGGGTATAAAGTTTCAGTTTTGCAAGATGAAAAACAGGAGACTGGTTGCTCAACAATGTGAATATACTTAACATCATTGAACTGTACGGTTAAAAATTGTTAAGATGTTAAATTTAAATTATGTGTATTTTACCACAATTAAAAAAAATGTTTTAAGGTTCTAATAACCAAAAACTTATAAGGGCTTGTGTAAGTTTACCTCAAATATTGACTATCCTCTACTTTTCTGAAGGCTCGTTTACCTAGAACACAATAATATTAGGCGAATAGAAGAATGCCTGTTTCTTAAATGTGATGCTTATTTAGGCAGAGATTGTAAGCATCTAAGAAACAAGTCCTGAATATCTGCTTCCTCTTCTTCAGGCAGGTCTTAGGTCCCGGAGTAGGAGAGAGATCTATTCCAAGGAAAGAGACAAAGATCATAGAAGAGGACTGGGGTGGGGAGGAATTAAATGAATTAGCGTTTAACCAGTGCCTGTAATAGTACCTGGCATGTTGTTCAATAAAAGTATGCTATAATAAGAGTCAGCCTGTCATTCAAAAATAACATTACTTAATAAGAAATCAAGTGATTACTTTTTAATGCGTGTTTTGTGTTTAGTGTAGAAAATCCTTCTATAATTTATTGCAATCAAATGTTAATCTTACTTCCAAGTATTTTCTATCTTTTTGTTTCACCCCTACTCCTTTTAAGTGAGAATTACATCTTGATTCCATTTTATATGTGCCTCCATCATTCCAACTTGGCTCTTTGTAAAGCAAAACTAAATTTCTATCTTGCACGTTTTAGTTATAGGATATCGTATGCAGTAACTTAATTTTACTTGCAGTCTAAAATATTTTATGATTTGTGTATATGGGTGTTCCATCCAAGTAATTTAGCGTTTTGTCTCTATCTGTCTGAGGTCAATAAATCATGACTTAATTCCTTCTTTTCAGTACTGCTGTTCTGTTTCACTTCCCATAGTGATGCCAAAAGTGGACTAAGACTGGAGAAAGGGCAGCTCTGTCAGGCTTATAAATTATATGAACAGCCTTACATAGAGTGTCCAACCCAGAGCTATAAATCAGGGTTTAATAGCATGCTTTTCTCCACACAAGTAATTTCAAGTAATGCTTCACAACTACTTTAGTAATGTCAATTCACTTGATGATTTTTTTTTTAATACTCACTCGAGGATATTTTTCCATTTATCTTCAGATAGAGTGGAAGGGGGAGAGAGAGAAACATCGATGTGAGAGAGACACATCAACTGGTCGCCTCCCACACGACCCCGACCAGGGCCGAGAACTGAACCGCAACCAAGGTACATGCCCTTGACCAGAATCGAACCTGCAACTCTTTGGTCTACAGACTGATGCTCTAACCACTGAGCCAAACCGGCCAGGGCTCTCTTGATGATTTTTAACTTGAGCACAGAGAATAAAATCAAAAGATAGTTAGCAGTACAGACTCCTAGAAAAATTAAAATTCACAGTGTAGCAAAATAGTTGTTGCTAATGTTTTATCAAAACAAAGAATTACACTTCTGGTCAAGATGGCAGTAGGTAAACGTGGTCTCACCTCCTCCCACAACCACATCAAAATTACAGCTAAACTACAGAACAACCATCTTTCTGAACCACCTGACATCGAGCTGAAAGGAAGTCCTACAACTACGAAATTAAAGCAGCAGCCACACCGAGACTGGGAGGAGGGGTGGAGGAACAGACAGGCTGGTCCCACACCCCCGTGTGGTGGATAAAAATCAGGAGGACACCTCAGCTGGGAAGGTCCTCCCTGGGGAGTGAGGGGTCCCCATCCCACACCAGGTTCCCAGCTCAGGGTCCCAGTGCCAGGAAGAGAATCCCCATCACTTCTGGCTGTAAAACCAGTGGGAACTGAGGCTGAGGGAGGCTGAGGCTGTGGGAGCTCCAGGCAGCTCCTCTTAAAGGGCCCGCACACGGACTTACTCAACTTGCACCCTCCAGGCTCCAGTGCAGGGGAGGCTGCTTGAAAGGCACCAGAGACAAATGGTGAAGAAGTCAGTTGTTTGACATAGGGGCAAGAGCTGGAGAGGCAGCTTTCTCTTGGACAGACTTGCTGTGGGAGGCCAGTGTTGTTTCCGGGAGCCCTTCCCCGAGGCAACAGACAGCTGCCATATCTGGGACTCCAGCAACCTGGCTCACACTGTTGGCCCCGCCCTGGTGATTCCCTGAGGCTCTGTCCCACCCAGTTTTCGGGCCCACCCAAGCTGTTTCCAGTGGCTTCACCATAGGATTGGCCTGTCTTGGATCCTGCTTCAGAGTTTCCTAAAATCTCTCAAACAAGCAGCATCTGGTTTCATCAAGCCCCATACCTCTCATTAAGTGGCCCCAGGCCTGGCACTAGAAGCAGCCAGCCTTGGTTCACAACTTGGCTTTTCCTGGGCACCTCCAAGCCCAGCGCAAGAAGAAGCCATCTGCAGATCACTTTGTAGCTTATGCCGGGTGGCCCCAGGTAGAACACAGGCAGTGGCTGACCTTGCCCCAGAGCCAGGACACCCAGTGGACAGCTTCAGACCACAATGAAACACCACCACCCAACCACCTCCACAAGTGACACATTCAGTGAGTGGACTCAGCGTGTACCAGAGCCCTGCTCAAGTAAGTCTTGCTCTGTGTGGTGGGTCCCTGCACAGCTGATCCTCCAAGGGAGTCAGAGGCCAGTGGTCAGTGGACACAGCCAGTCCTTGCAGCTGATCAGCCTGAGTAAATCTCTCCCATTGATGTGCCCACAGCAATCGACTCAATTACAACAGAAGGGTGTACAGGCCACACTAGGGGTGCACCTCGAGAGCCCAGCTGGGGTGATCAGGAGGCATTGCCACTGGACCCTACAGGACACCTACAACAATAGGCCACCCTATGAAGCCTAGGAGGCATAGCAACTCTGCCTAACACATAGAAACAATCACAGGGAAGCAGCCAAAATGAGGAGACAAAGAAACATTCCAAATGAAAGAACAGAACAAAATTCCAGGAAAAGAAACAAAATGGAGATAAGTAATCAATCAGATGCAGAGTTTAAAACACTGGTTATAAGGATGCTCAAGGAACTTAGTGAGACCTCCAAGGAACTTAGTGAGAACATCAACAGCATAAAAAAGGACCAGTCAGAAATGAAGGATGCACTAACTGAAAGAAGAATAATTTACAGGGAATCAATAGTAGAGTAGCAAACCAAGAAGCAAACCATCGATTTGGAATATAAGGAAGCAAAAAACACCCAATCAGAACAGCAAAAAGAATTTAAAAAATGAGGATAGTGTAAGGAGCCTCTGGGACAACTTCAAGCATAGCAACATTTGCCTCATGGGGGTTCCAGAAGGAGAAGAGAGAGAACAAGAAATTGAAAACCTATTTTAAAAAATAATGACAGAAAACTTCCCTAACTCAATGAAGGAAATAGACACACAAGTCCAGGAAGCACAGAGAGTCCCAAACAAGATGAACCCAAAGAGGTCCACGCCAAGACACAAAATGCCAAAGGTTCAAGACAAAGAGAGAATCTTAAAAGCAGCAAGAGAAAAGCAGTCCATTACCTACAAAGGAGCTCCCATAAGACTGTCAGCCGATTTCTCAAAAGAAACTTTGCAGGCCAGAAGGGAGTGGCAAGAGATATTCAAGGTGATGAAAAGCAACGACTTACAACCAAGATTACTCTATCCTGCAAAGCTACCATTTAGAATCGATGGACATATCAAGAGTTTCCCAGACAAGAAAAAGCTAAAGGAGTTCATCACCACCAAACCAGTATTATATGAAATGTTGAAGGGTCTTCTTGAAGGAGAACAAAAATATGAACAATAAAATGGCAATTAATACATATCTATCAAAAATTGAATCTACAAACAAAATGAGCAAGCAGAACAGAAACAGACTCCTAGATACAGAGAATTTTTTGTTGCTTGTCAGATGGGAGGGGGCTTGGGGATGAATGAAAAAGATGAAGGAATTAAGAAGTACAAATTAGTTGTTAGACTGATGAATCTCAAAAAGAAGGGGGGAGGGAGGGCTGGATGAGATGAACCAAAGAACTTCTTTGCATATATGCATAACCAATGGACACAGACAATAGTGTGAGGAAGGCAGGAAGGGGATGGTATTGGGGAGTAGGGGGTCAGTGGGGGAAAATAAGGGGTACATCTGTAATACATTCAAGAATAAAGATAATTAAAAACAAACAAACAAACAAACAAAGAATTAGGCCCAGCTGATATGGTTCAGTGGTTGAGCGTTGACCCATGGACCAAGAAGCCACCAGTTTGATTCTGGGTCAGGGCACATGCCTTGGTTGTGGGCTTGATCCCCAGTAGGGGGCGTGCAGCAGGCAGCCCATCGATTTTTCTCTCTCACATCAATGTTTCTACCTCTTACCCTTCCTCTCTCTCTAAAAAAAAATCAATAAAAAATATTTTTTTAAAAAGTGTTAGACCTGGCCCATGTGGCTCAGTGGATTGAGTGATGTCCCATGTACTGAAAGGTTCCTGGTTCAATTCCTGGTCAGGGCACATGCCCAGGTTTCAGGCTCAATCCCCAGTAAGGGGTGTGCAGGAGGCAGCCTATTGATGTTTCGCTTTCACATCAATGTTTCTCTCTCTCCCTCTCCTTTCCTCTCTCTCTAAAATATCAATAAAAAGCACGGGCACTAAACTTAAAAAAAAAATTACCTTTTCTCAATCCAAATAAAACATTTTTGGCAATTAAATTATCATCTTAATGGAAAAACTTGGTGCATTTTTCTGTTTTACTATGCCTTATTTTGAGAAAATATGATTTATCTCTATATTATTGTCTTTGCTGTCTCAGAAGTAACGTTTTAGTTAAAATCTGAGTAATTTTTAGGTAAATTTGTGATGTATAAAGTGTGAGTTTATGTCATGTCAAAGCAAGCTTACAGCTATAACTAAGAGAAGGTCCTCATGTGTGAAAGTAATAATGACCATTTATAGAGCATGTACTATATGCAAAGTACCATATGCACCCAAGTATATAAATGCATCATCTCATTTAATCCTTACAGCTTTATGAGATGAGTACTCTTATTGTTTTCATTTTACAGATATGACTATAATGTTCAAAAAGTTAAGTAATTTACACAATATCACACATCTGGCATATGGCAGAGGTCTAACTCCAAAGCTGTGCTTTAAACTACTAAATGATGGCATACTTACCCTGAGGGCTAGATGCAGAATTATGCTGGCCCTGAGTGTTGAATTTTGGCAGAGAAGAGAAAGGAGAGTCTGTGGTAGTTAGCTTGTAAGTTCACTTGGTTCTTCACCCTCAGATGTTGAACCCATAATTCCAGTAGATTTACTGTTCCTCAGTTCTGGGGTCAAGGTGTTGGCATCTTAGGACCTGGGCACCGGCTAGTCCCTTGCTTGGAGCACTACCAAGAACCACATGGTGAATTCTAAATTCAAATTCTAGGAAACTAGTTTGAATTCTAAGGAATTGTAATTCCCTCTTTTAAGTCTTGGTCAGATGTCACCTTTTAAATGAGGTGAACTCTGACTACATTATTTTTTTTCATTGCACCCTGTCCCCCAGCACCTCCATACCTCCCCTACTCTGATTTACTCGACTTCTATAACATACTAGATAATTTACTTTATGATGTTTCTGTGCCCCTGACTCCCTACAATTTTAAGACTGAAAAGTACAGAAGTCTTTGAGTTGCTCACGGACACGGCTCCCGAACAATGCTGGGCACACGGTAAGTACTCAGTATATTTTAGGCAAGTTGGACAGACCATTTCTCCACAATTTACGTGCTCAGTGCAAATGAGGCTGGAGTGGAGTCCGCTGTTAGGAAAATCATCAGTTCCAGTTTTTAATATAATTTCTGCAAAGGTCCTCCATAGAGCAGGGAGGACAGAAATGAGGAAGAATTCACCAAGAGGGTGTGCGTGTGTCTAGTTAAATATGTGAAACAATTGAGTGTAAATTTATTCCTAAGACCTAGGAGTATGGGCTAAAAATGAGTGTGGGTGTGTGTTTAATTGTTGGAAACTCAACAAAATACGGGAAGGAAACCTATCTAAAACTCAAGACTCCGGAAAGTCACCACCCATTCTCCTTAATCAACAGAATAGAACTGTGTTTCCTCAGACAAGTTCCTCCGCACACATTTGTCTTCGCAGTATAATTGTAAACATGTCTGTAAAATGATGTCTCTTCGTAATGTAAAACCTGCTTTTAAATCTTTAGGCATCTTTGAAAACAACTTTTTTGGTGTGTTTTGTTTTTTTTTCCTTGCCTTTCTTTGTCTTATTTTCTATTTTCCGTTACCTTGTATTCTATTTCTATGTTTCTCGCATACTTGTGGAACTAAAAAACATTAAAAACTACATATAACAAAGGGGAAAATCATAATTCTATCACACAGAAATCATCAGTGGGTTAATATTTTCATGCATATTATATACAGGCTTTTTGTCCATACCTATGTGTATATTTTTAATAAAACCCAGGATTGTATTATAAGTATTACTCTAATCTACCATATGGTATAATATCCTGAATTGTTTTGTTTTTTATTTAATATCATTAAATCTGCTTAACATCAAAATCAGAGGTATGGAGAAAATTTTAACATAATTTACCTGGATTGAGGTAAGGGATAGGAATCAACAATTTGTTAGAAGACAGTATTGGGTTTGTACTAATATATTCATGGAGAGAGTAGTCACAAAAGGGAGCTGAGTGAGAATGTCGCCTGTGGAGGGAGCGTTTGTGGGTGTCCACAGCGTGGCTTGGGCTGGATTTAGTGCCTCTCCTAGGTACTCAGGGTGAAGCGCTCTCTGCTTACCTCCACCCTGGCACTCATCACATTAGCCCAAAATTGCATTATCTTTTTTGCCTCTTTTTCCAGACAATAAAACCCTTGAAGTCTGAGACGGGAAAGAATAAGATAAATAATGAATCATTGCTGCCATTTTAAAGTACTTGCTGTGCATATATTTCTGTATTTAAAGACTCACAAGAATTTGAGATAGTATCTTATTTTGCAGACAGGAACTGGTGCTCAAGAACTAGGGAAAGTAACAAAGTGTCAGACAAGTATGTGGAAGAGCTATAATGCTTTCATTTTATGTTTGGGTGAAGCCAACGTGTTGAGATAATTTATGAATGAATGAATGAATGAATGAATGAATGAATGAATGAATGAATGAATGAATGAATAGAAATACAAAGGAATAACTTAAGGATGGTAAAAATTCATTGCTTAATTAAGTGAAATATAATTTTAGAGGGACAATTAGCAAATAAGTATTTTTGTTGTTGTTTCTAGAGGTTATTTTAAAATGTAAATACCCAAAGAAGACCATGGACTCCAGATTAGAGTGGAAGAAACTGGGACCCAGCGTCTCCTTTGTCTACTATCAACAGGCTCTTAGAGGTAAGAAGCTGTGGACTGGAGGCGAGAGCAAGGGAACAAACACCAAGTGCAGCTGGTATCCTTTCGTTCACAAATGAGAACAGCACATAGCTAGCTCCTGAAAATGTGTTTCTGTAAGTGTGAGATGAAACTCACAGTGAGTGACAGAGACCTAGAACACAGCCACAAAAACAGAGAACACAAAACAGAAGTAGGTGAATCCACTGAGGCCCTGGACCCCCCATTTCTCAGCTCATTCCTCAAGGGTGTAAAATGCAATTGTTCTCACTGGCCCAGTAGATTAAACTCTCGAGAAAAAGACAGACAAGACAGTGCCAGGTTGAGATGCAGGGTCACTGTTCGGTTATGATTAACTTCACTGTATTTCCGTATCTCCATCAGAAAACTAGACCATCACCGAGACACTTAGGGACCTAAGACTTAGAGGAGGGTAAATACAACTACCTTTATCCAGTGCTTTCTTTTTTATTTGTTTTACATTTCTACTCCCTATTCTTTCTATTGAATATGTGATGATGAGCTTTTGACTTAAAGTGTTGATAGTGATGGATGAAGGAAATGCTAGGATGCCTGGTATTTGCTTCAAAATAGCTCAGCGGTTAGAGTACAGATACAATAGGACAAGCCATGCATTGATTGCTATTAGCTGGGTGATGGGTACATCGAGGTTCATTTTTCTACACTCTCTAATTTTGTGTATGCCTGACATTTGTCATTACAAATATTTTTAAAGTTGGAAATATAATTTAACAAATATAATAAACACATTATTTTTAAATACTATGTATTGCCCTGGCCGGTTTGGCTCAGCGGTTAGAGTATCAGCCTGTAGACCGAAGGGTCACAGGTCCGATTCCCAGTCAAGGGCGTGTACCTCGGTTGCAGGTTTGATCCCTGGCCTGATCAGGGTCATGCAGGAGGCAACCAATCGATGTGTGTCTCTCACATCAATGTTTCTCTCTCTCCCTCCCTACCTTCCACTCTCTCTAAAAATCAATAGAAAAATATCCTCAGGTGAGAATTTAAAAAATTAAAAAATAAAATGGGTGCACTTAAAAAAAAAATACTATGTATTACTTACATTTTAAAGAATTACATAAGCAAACAAATGTCTAGAGTTTATAGAAAATTTACTATATCCCTCTGGTTCTTACCTGTCGAGATGAGGCTACAGACTTCAGGGTGCTAATAGCATAGCCGTCTCTACTTGAATTTTCTACAGCTGCCAATTTTGGCACCTGAACGTTATGCAAAATGCTATTTTAATTCATTCCACATTACTATAAAAAAACTAGACAAAAGAATCATTTTTAAGATGCCCTCACCGTTTCTTTTGTAGGGTATCATGTCAGCCACCACACAGCATAGAATGTTACTTTCCAGCAAATTAAACTAGACTCACCCAGCCTGTATGGCTCAGTTGGCTGGGCGTCGTCCCAAGCACTGAAGGTCTCTGGTTCAATACCCAGCCAGAGCACATGCCCGGGTTGTGCGCACAGTCCCCTGTAGCAGGCATTCAGGAGGCAACCAATCAATGTTTCTCTCTCCCTCTCCCTTCCTCTCTCTCTAAAAATGAATTAAAAAATATTATAAATAAATGCATCCATACATAAATACATAAATGACTATAAATGAGGCTCTCTAGTATCTTTTGAAGGCAGGAATCTGTTTGTAAGCATACTAGCAAGGGTGTGAGGCAGGAAGAAGGGTTGACTTCTTTAAAATATGGGACTATGGCACTGAATGTTCTTTTGTCATTCAAAAAAACAGTTTGAAATAGCAGCAGCCATCTACAATTTTTAAGTTTGTAAACGGATTTTATCAATAGGAAAATAAATGTTTTGGTTACTGAAGGCAGTGGCTTGAGGAAGGTGGTACATAGAAAGGTACTTGCATTATCATCAACATCGTTGTCTTCTTTCCCTAAAAGGTGAATTTAAAGATCGAGCTCAGATGTTGGATTTCAGTATCAGGATCAAAAATGTTACGAGAAACGATGCCGGGAAATATCGTTGTGAAGTTAGTACCCCATCTGATCAAGGCCAAAGCCTGGAAGAGGATACAGTCACTCTGGAAGTATTAGGTGATGTGCTTGTATCTCTGCGATTACTGGTTACTGTTCCCCGCCCTCCTCCCCATCACCCAGCCCTGGGGCCAATGAGGCAACTCAGGGCCCAGGCAGCAGAGTTACAGAGACCACCAGCACCCCCTTTCCAGCAGGGTCATGACTATTTCTCACTTCACCTCATTGTCTGATGAAATGTTACCATTACTAATTCATTATCACAAAACCTCTCTTCATTCAAGATTGAGGTAAATCTTAATGGTCCTGCACTGTACGTAGGAGCATTTTCTCCAAGAGTTTATTTTGCAATAGCTTTCAGCATATATAGTGTATCACATGAGATGATAAAAAGGCAGTAAAACGAAAAGGTAGGCCAGGGGAAGTATTAGAAATTATTTGGTAAAAGAAGGAAATTAGCATTTATTATGCAGCTAGTATGTGTCAGGCCCTTTCAAATACGTAATTTTACTTAATCATCACTAACAACCTGATTTTCACAGATGAGGAAAGAGAAGGTTTCCCACCGTCATACAGCTAGTAAGTGTCTGGACCAGGATTTGGATCCTGATGAGGTTAACTCCAAAGCCGTATGGTTAGTTACTGTAAAAATCGCCGATGGATATTAACAGCTTGTGATTATTATTAGTAGAGGAATATGATCTTTGCTTCTCCATAGATGTTAGTATAAACTACCAAGCAAAAGGGAGTAAAATCACTCCTTTTTCTATATAGTCAGGCTCTTTCTAAAATACTAATGATGCACTAGTATAGAAGAAATTCAGAAAACCTTGCAGGAGAATCAGCTAGTGCATTGGCCTTCTGTTGCTATATAACTCATGATTACAAACTTAGCAGCATAAAACCCCACCCATGTATTAGCTCACAGTTCTGCAGATCAGAAGGCCAGCATGACCTGGCGCCGTTCTCTGCCCAGGGTTTCATGAGGCTGAAATCTTCCGTCTAACAAAGGAGTGTCTAACCGTTCTTGTGCTTTGACTCTTTCGTTTTCCCTTTTGTGATGAGCCAGAGAAAACCACTCTTAAAGGGGTGATTGACTAGGTCAGCCCTGATCATAAGGACGGTGGATTTGGGACCTTAACTCCAAAATCCCTTCAGGGTGGTTGCTAGATCAGTGTTTGATGGAATAAATGAGATAAAGTGTACGTATACCAGAGCTGGGGTCGTGGGGGGACCATTTTAGAATTCTGCCTACCACTTAGAATTTGGGAATTCCCTGGATTTAAGTTACCTAGTAAAGTCTGGTTTACTTTAAAACCCCTGGGACCAGAATAACCCTAACTCAGGTATTCTCTACTTTGGCCAGTTCTAGGCAGAATAGGATATTACTTTGAGTACTGGGCCTGAAAAATATACTCGAGTTTGACTTCTTTTGAATATAGTTGGTAATAAAACATTAACACCACTGGTGAGGGGGAAAGTAGAGATTGTTTATCTAAAAAACAGAATAGTTGTTACATTATTAACATAATAGTTGCTGTTACAACAGAAAAGCACTCTCAGTGAGTGGCTTAATATAATAGAAGTTTCTCTTGTAGGTCAAGTCTGAGTGGTTGGGGCAGAGATGGTAGTGGTGGAGCTATGCTATTCTACCTAACCTACTGTAGCTCTGATATCTTCAGTACATGGCTTTCTGAGGCCACCATGGGTGTTGACACCTACTTAGTAAGGGAAGGGTTGGTGGAGTGAATGAATGGAGAATTGTAAAGGAGGCTTGTAAGGATCAGGCCTGGAAATGGCACAGGACTCATGCATAGGACCCCATCTGGCAGCAAGGAAGCTGGCAAAGGTGGTCTAACTATGTGCCCCATGAAGAAAGGCAATAGGTCTTTAGAACAAGTAGCCATTCTCTATCACAGGTGTCTGATAAATCTTCACCTGGCTGCTAATACCCTCGTGTAGCTTATAAATAACCAATACCGTTTGACTTCCATCCCTCAGTGGCTCCAGGGGTTCCTTCATGTGAAGTCCCCAACTCTGCTGTGAGTGGATCCACGGTAGAGCTCCGATGTCAAGACAAAGAAGGGAACCCAGCTCCTGAGTACACGTGGTTCAAGGACGGCAACCGTTTGTTAGGGAATCCAAAACTCGACGCCCAGAGCAGCAACAGCTCGTACACAGTGAATAAGAAATCCGGAACTCTGGTGAGGGCACCGCAAGCCTTGGCCTAATAACTGTTCTGCATTGGAGAAAAAAAAATTATTGGAACTAAAATGATGTAGCATAGAGGGCTGATATCATTGCTTGTTAAGTGGAGAGAGGAGAGGGCAGCAGGAAAGACGGGGGTACATGCACAGAGAAGTGAGGGAAAGGGTTGCTACCGGAGATGGGAAGACGACAGACAGCGGGGAGCTGAGCACAAGGAGATCGCACAGTGACCTGAAACAGAGCAAGTCTCATTCATGAGGACTGATCAGGTAGTTCACTACAGCTGCCCTCCTGGCCTGGAAAGGTAGTGAGTACAGTCTCATATTTACAATATTAGGCAAATGCACAAAAACTCTCAGGAGGGGGGAGAAGGGGGCTTATCTCAGTGCCAGCCATGTAAGAATGGTGACTGTTGCCAACCTATGATAGGATGTCTTCATTAAACTCTCCCACAACTAATTGATCAGCAGCAGTTGACTCAGTGACTTAAGAATCTCTGATTTAGATCTTGTCCAGATTTTCTGATTGATTGAAAAGCCTTTCTAGGAATACTCTTGGAAACCTAACAAATAAGCTCTTTAAAGTTGATGACATAAAAAATAAAAATATTTTCACTTTTTTTGTCTCTGACTTTTCAGGGTAGAGGTAGAAGTAAAAAATAAAGATCATGAAGCGTGAAGCTTTCTTTTTCATTCAAAAAAATATAACATGTCAGTTAAAAAATGTCTGATTTCCAATAATGTAGAATCACTGCCACAACCATTATCAAAAAGTCTTTAACGGCATGGTGATAATAATTTTGATGAATTTTGAAAAGAGGGTATAATGTTTCCTTTTATGCCTTCAATCTACAAGTACATGATAACATTTAAAAACTAGATCCTCTGGTAAATAAAAAAGCATATTGATAAACTGGGTAAACACCAAAGCATATCAGTGGATGCCGCTACTCCTGGAGGAGGGCCACGCTCCGGCCCGCTGCGCGTCGGAGGCTCAGTCAGCAGGTCCGAGTGACTTCACACTGAGAAATTGGGCAGAAAACCTGCCGTCACACTTTGCTATATTTACTTTTCAAATTTATTTTTTCCCAGAGCAGGTGATAAAAGCCCCAAGGCGAGTCTGAAATGATACAGATTCACTTTCCTCAGTGAGCTGCAACCCTTGAAATAGCTTGTGATGTCAAAGGCAGAACTGGGTTACTTTCTGAGAAATGAGCAACCCAGACGCCAGTGTATGGATGACAGTAACCTCCTTTGAATCACCACTTATGATGTGCTGGAAGGTCATTGTCTTAGTCTAACTAATTATACATGACCTCAGCCTTGTGCTCGTGGTGAATATTTTTAAAGTATTCTGGCTTTGGGGGAAGTGAGAGATGCTTCCATGGGGTTAAAATAAACAAGGAAAAGCTTTGATCCCACCATGTTGAGGTATACAGAAGGGAGAAGTAGGTGGGCAGTAAAGAAAAGTGAGAGAGGAAAAGAGTTATAAATAAAAACCTTGGCTATTTTTAGGAACATAATGTTGCATGAAGATCAAAGACAATGAGGAGGTGCTCCTTAGAGGTCCATGGCTCTCATGGGTGCCAGCAGCAGTGAGCACTGTGGTACTGAGGGTGTGACGGAGGGCACTGAAAGTAATTCTGAGCACCCTGTTTCCTCTGTACTGATCCTGGCAGGTCCTTCACCGAGCCCAGGACCCACAGCATTCATTCCCTCCTTCTCTCCCTCTTACCTCCCTTCCTTCCTTCCTTCCTTCCTTCCTTCCTTCCTTCCTTCCTTCCTTCCTTCCTTCCTTCCTTCCTTCCTTCCTCCCTCCCTCCCTCCCTCCCTCCCTCTCTTCCTCCCTCCCTCTCTTCCTTCCTGCTTCCTGCCTTCCATCCTTCCTGTCTTCCTTCTTACCTGTTTGCCTTCCTTTCAGTCTTCTTTTCTGTCTCTTCTATATTTCTACCTCCCTCCCTGTCTCCCTCCCTCCCTCCCTCCTTCCTTCCTGAAATTTTCCAAGGGGATAAACTACGAATAGCAAGTATGAAACCTATTATATCAAAGGCTTACCTTTCAGTTACTTTAGCAGGGAATGGAAGGAGCAAGGGTTAGACTTTGTTTTTAGAATTTTCAAGAACTCTACAACTGAGAGAGCTTATAATCCTATGGACAACGTCGGTTATGCTTTCCTAGGCTCCATATTACCTCCTGGTGGTAATTCTGGCTCTTTAGAGGGAGTGTTAATATTTGCTGCTGCACTGAACTCACTTGTGACTTCGGAAAGTGTATCAGCCCTTTGAGGCCAAGAAGGCCCTCACTTACAAATGGTGTTTCAGAGGAGAATCAGAAATACCCAGAATATTTAATACTACAGTGTACTATAAACTTGAAAAATGCCCTCTGCTTTTGTAACTGTGCTACTTTCACAGTATCACACTCAGAAAGCTAGTTCTCCATAAGTCTTCTCTGTCCAATTAAACAGGAGGCCTAGCTGCTCACTCCCTGAAAGCATGGACGATTTTTGAATCCATAGTAAAAATATAAATTCTTAAGTCATTGAAAAAGAAAGACCAACTTAATGCAAAAATTCAAGGGACTTGGTTATTTCAGGAGTCTACTTACAGATTTAATTCTTTAAAAATACTTTTTTTTTCCCCTTCCACAAAATTCCAGCAATTTAACACTGTTTCAAAACTGGACAGCGGAGAGTATTACTGCGAAGCCCATAATTCTGTTGGACATCGCAGGTGCCCTGGGAAGCGAATGCAAGTAGGTAAGCATGGGATACCGGGAGGGACAGAGGGGTTGCAGTTAGAAGGTGCCAGTAGATGGGGGTGGAAGGAGCAAGGAGTGGGGACATGCTGAGTGACTGGGAGGAGGAACTCGAGGGAATGTTTACAACTAACTTGACGTAATGTGTTGCAAAGAGCAAAAATGCTGTTTTCAATCCGTCTCCTAAACAAGTCAAGAATATTTAGCATTATACTTACAAAGTTTTGAATTTTTCACATAATTGTTTTGACGCTATGCTCATCGGGGCAATCTTCTTTCAGAAAAAACACTTAGAGTCTTGTAAATTACCCAGGGTCCAGGACTTGGTATGGGAGTTCAAATTCCGACTCTGCCGTGTACTAGCTACATACTCTTAGGAAAATCATTTAACCTCTGTGCCTCGGTCTCCCCAAAATGGAACTAGTAATATATCATCCTCACAGGGTTGTTATGAAGATGAAAATAATATTTGAGAGGGTTATTGTGGCGCTGGTGTATTGTGAGCACTGTATAAGTGTTGACTGTTACACTTATTATTAGGTTGTTGTTAATTGTGTTGATCTTCTGAAATACTATGCTTAGACTCTCAAAACAGATGTTGACTTTAATTATGGATCTAGGTTGCCATAAAAGGTAGCTGCCATATATTATGTTACATAAAATAAGCTTCTTAAAATCCAGTAAAAGTCATGCTCAAGAATCTTTTCAGATTATAACAGTTTCAGAACAAGCCTATTTTTTTTCATTTTATTTTTAATAATTTGGTTTAATTCTTCCTTGTGTGAAAGCTGTGTGTTTTGAAATGGTTGTGTAATAGAGAAGGTTGAGCTGAGATGGTACCCAAGGGGTTAAAGGTCACTCAGGAGGGCTGCACCCTGAAGGAGAAGACAGAGGATTTCCCTTGGTTCAGGAGCTTGTCCTCAGCTTTTTGGGGTCAGAAATTCATTTTTTCAGTGTGCTTGGGGTATGCAGATATGTGTGCAGTAATGTGAACTTTCTGTGTGCAGTTAAACTCAACATTATTATTTAGAGAAAATATAATCTTATTAGACTTCAGGATATCCTAAAGTATAAGATATTTAATAGTGTATTCTAATTTCCACAAGTAAGTTTGAATTTCTGGTGTTTTTTAAATTCAGGGATACATGTCACCCACCAAATTCATTCGGGTGTTGACAGTGATAGTCAAACATAAGCATTTGCTTAAATTATTAGAAACGACCTCTCTCAATGCTGCTTTGGAATTATTGGGAAAATTCATCAGAATCTGTAATAAAAATTAACACAATCCAATGTTTTCCTAACTTCATTCATTCATACACTGTCCTCAGGGTTTTTACTATAACGTTGTACCACCTACATTATTACTATTTATTTATTTTTTAGATGGTCGTGTTTAATTTTAAACCGCATCCTAGGAAGCAATATCTGTGATGTTATGGTTTTGACATCCTAGTTACATTTTCCTAACATGCAGTAAATAAATACATAACAAATAAAATGTTAATAGTTTGTGTTTTGTAGTAGTACCACTTTAAAAAAAAATTTTTTTTCTTTATTGATTTTTTTTTTAGAGAGAGGAAGGGAGAGGGAGAGAGAGATAGAAACATCGATGAGAGAGAACATCGATTGGCCACCTCCTGCATGCCCTCCCTGGGGATTGGGCCCACAACTTGGGCATGTGCCCTGACAGGAATCAAACCAGTGACCTCCTGGTGCTTGGGTCGATGCTCAACCACTGGGCCACACTGGCTGGGCTGTAGTAGTACCACTTTAATTTAAACATGATTTCCATATATCTACTCTTTCTGATATAAGTTAGCTTAAAAGTTAAAATTCGTTTGTTTAATGCTCATCCATTGTTTCTAGGTATTTCATGCCCTTGGTTTGGAATTTATATAATTTGAAATACACAAGGATTCATGAAATCTCATGTTCAGTTTTCTTTTTGAATTATCATTAATGACATGTAACCAAAAGCAGAATCTGTTAACTGTTCTAAAGAAATTCTTTTCAAAGCACAGAAAAGTATAGATAATCAGCAGATTATCTTTTGGAAATGAGTTAGTTGTAGAGGCATCAAAAGCACAAAACTATCCACGTCTATGGTATCGCTGCAAACGGGAGCTTTTTTGAACTTCTTCAGTTTAATGACTATGTCTGTCCATCTATTTGACATGAATGCACGCGTGGTTTATCTTGCATTCCAGATGATCTCAACCTAAGTGGCATCATAGCGACTGTGGTAGCTGTGGCCTTAGTGATTTCTGTTTGTGGCCTTGGTGTGTGCTATGCTCAGAGGAAAGGCTACTTTGCAAGTAAGTGAATTTCACCCTTTGCTAGACAAATTCCTGAGGCTATAGAGTTTTCTTAGGGGACATCGCCTCTCCTAAGAAGTTCTAACGAACTCTGCAGAATGTTTCTCATTGCTTTTTCTGTAGTAGAAAATATCCAAGATGACATGCAAGTGAGTCATGAAGGCTCTTGGCAAACATAGGGAGGAAAGGCCGAGCGGCCTCAGCCGACATTCCGGGAGACACCATGGAATACGAGGAGGCTCTCCCTGGAGTGGCGTAGTGCCGCCATACCAAAGGATAGTCAGCGTGGATGTGGATGGATGTTCACACTGCCTTTCCATGCACTGAAGATCCTCTTAAGTTAGGAATTGTATATCTCAAGTGGTAAATTGATTTCTAGTTTTAGGATGAGAAATTTCATTGAAATCTGTCAGTTGGTTTATAATGGAGAACAGTGGAAGTTTAATGTCAAATCTAGCACAACTGTATTTAGAAGAGAATTGTTCAGTGAAAACCAGAAACCTGTTATGCTACGGTTGCTTCTGAACAAGGTGTTTAGTTCTTCAAATTTAGACCTCTTGTAATTCTAAACTTCCATTTGGTGATGGGTTTGATGTAAACGTATGAGATTTTAACATGATGTTTTATTCTCTTAATGCATTTCCTTTCTCTTTAGTCTTTAAATTTTTCTGAGAGCTCAGAAACTGTAGAACTCTATCAAGTCCATTGGGAATAGTGTATAAAGTAAAATTTTTATTGGACTGATACATAAATTTACAGTATAAACCAGTTTCAGATCCACTGATTCACAGTTAATATTAATTTTGGAGTTTAGGTTTAAAAAATAAAGTTTTACCAAAATAAAACTTACATTTAAAAGGGGTTTCTAATAATAGCTATAAGTAGATATTGTCATAAAATATTTCCATGAACACTGTTTCAAAGATATTTTTTATAAAGAACTGTCTGTGAATGAATAATACTTGTTTTGTGTGGTGCTACCCTCTAGTCCCGTGTAACTTTATGAACGGAATTGGCTGAGTCCCCCTGCTGGTCACCAGTGAAAGTACAGACAAAAGATTGCTTAGTAAAAATTCTTGTCACCTTTATCTCTACTTGCAAAGAATATATAAGTATTTTTTGAAGATTTGGTAAAGGATGTTTTCTAAAATACTGAATTAAAGATTTATTTGCATATTAGTAGTTCATTAGCTAAGAATGTTACTCCCATTTTTGTCTGACAGAGAATCTAAGAGAACCATTTTCCTGAACGTGTATTTCAGACAGAGGTTAGCAAACTACAACCTGTGGACTAAATCTGGCCTGCCACCTGTTTTTTTATGGCTCATAAGCTACAACTGTTTTTTACAGATGAACATTTACAATCTGTTTGATAATAGGGAACGCTAACTTTGAACCCCAACTAGGAAAAATGTTTTTCCCCTCAAAAGAATTGCTTTCTTCTGTTTAGTAGATATGAGACTTTATTATTATATTTAAAATTTTGTGAATAAAATTTTTTGGAAGTTTGTTTTCTCTCGTTATATAATTGCCTGTGTAAGATCCTCAGTTTCATCTCTTGTCCCACGAAGCCTGAAATATTTGCCATGTGGCCCTTTACAGGAAAAGTTTGCCAACCCTTAATTTAGAAGGTACAAATGTCAGCAACTGAGAATCAAGATTGAGAAAAAAAAATTAAGCTTAAACTTATTTTTATATGAATCTGTATCATGCCATATTACTCTTGTATTAATGATATGTACTTATTCTTTTGTAGAAAAAACCTCCTTCCAGTAAGTATACTTTCTTGAAATGCATGCCTTTCTCCCATATCAATTAATTTTCTGTTAATTATCTGTTTAAAGTCAAAAGTGGGAAGTTGAGTTAACTTGTGAAGGTTTTTTTCTTTTCCTTTATCGATTTGAGAGAGAGAGGAAGGGAGAGGGAGCGAGAAATAGAAACATCGATGAGAGAGACCATCGATTGGCCACCTCCTGTATGCCCCCCACTGGGGATTGGGCCCACAACCTGGGCATGTGTCCTGACCGGGAATCGAACCAGCGACCTCCTGGTGCATGAGTCGACGCTCAACCACTGAGTCACACCGGCCGGACTTGTGAAGGTTTTTAATCCTATGGGAAGTGACTGTAACTCAAATTCATCCAGAAATACATCCCATGCTCTGGCCGGTTTGGCTCAGCAGTTAAAGCATCGGTCCTGGGACCCAAGGGTTTCATGTTCAATTCCCAGTCAAGGGCATGTACCTGGGTTGCAAGTTCGATTCCCTGCCCCTGGTCAGGGTCATATGGGAGGCAACCAATTGATGTGTCTCTCTCACATCAATGTTTCTCTCTCTCTCTCCCTCCCTACCTTCCACTCTATCTAAAAATCAATGGAAAAATATCCTCAGGTGAGGAATAACAACAGAAGAAAGAAATATATCCCACCTCATGCCTCATGCCTACTTGTCAATGATGTTTATTTACCTAGAGAAGAAACACATCCTTTGTAGGCATTTCCATAGTACTACTTTGAAAAATCTATTTGTATCCAGCTGGTGTGGCTCAGTGGATTGAGCATCCTCCCATGGACTGAGAGGACCCAGTTTGATTCCTGGTCAGGGCACATGCCCAGGTTGTGGGCTTGATCCCCAGTAGGGGGCGTGCAGGAGGCAGCCGATCGATGTTTCTCTCTCACATTGATGTTTCCCTCCCTCTCTCTCTAAAAAAATCAATTAAAAAATCATATAAAAAAAAGAAAAATATATTTACTGTAATTTGCTAAATTGAAATTTTCCAAGTAAAATTTTACTCAACATTCATTGTTACATTTAATTAAATACTGATTCCGTGCTCGACCCTGTCCTAGAGACTGGTGATACAGCAGTGAACAAAACGGGGAGGAGGGGGACACAATTCGGCCCATAACCATAAGCTTTCTTTCCCTGGAAAAAACGAAATTTGAGATTATAATCTCAAGCTTTCAAAATGTTAAATGTCAGTAAATCTCTGTTTTGCATATTCCACAAAAATCTTTAGTATGCTAGCCCTAGACTACAACCAGATATACCAGGCTTCACACACACTGATATTTTGTTGCATGGCTTTCTCTGTGATTATTGTCTATAAAAATAAGAACTTCAGTTGGGGTTTCAGCCTTTTTTTTTTTGTACCTGGCTACAAATGTTTATCTTCCTGATGAGAAAATGTATGGCGGTAGCATTCACTGAAAGAGGCTACGTGTTTCAGAGTTGGAAGTGATCGTGTAATAAATGTTGTCCTTTATATTCCACACACAGGAAGGGTAGTTCTGCAACTAAAGCTACTCCAGTGAGTGAAAATGTGAGTATTTTTAAAACATATTTATAGAACGGATGTGTTTAGGGAATAAGACGAGGAAATGAAGTAATTGTGTGGAAGTAATGGACTTTCACTTTTAATATATTGTGTACCAGTGTCTACCACGGGTCTTCAGAAGGAGCTGAATAAATGTTAGCTTCCATCCCTGTCTGGGGTGGCATAATCAAGTTGCCCCGCCTTTGTAGAGTGGAGAGGCTTTACCACACCATTATTTTTCCTTGTGGTGTTTTCTATTATTAGCCAGCCTCTTAGTATCATTACAGTTGGTATTATCAGCTCTGTTTTACAGGGGAGGAAATTAAGACACAAGTTCTCAGAGGATTACGGTGGCAGAGCTGGGAACCAGGCTCCTTGGTTTTCTCAGCTTGACCAAGCAGCTCGCTTCCACAGATCGGTGGTCCCGGGACACTGCTTTGGTTATTGAAAGCCCTGAGAAATTTTAAGGATATAGAATCTCCTCTGCTATTGCTGAAAGGAGCATCTCAGACACCCTTGAAAAGATACAATTATTATCTAACGTAGATGGCTAAGAGAACATGATTTAGACATTTGGACCCTGGTGTACATCTGCATTTGTAAACGCTACAGTGAGGCAATAAATACAGTGCTCAGATTTTGTAGCTCTTTGGATGGATATTCAACTTTCAAGATTATTTTTCAGGAATATGGTGGGGGAGGGAGGTTTCCATTGTTTTTCGAAGCCTAAGCCCTTTCTTGAGAAATGGAGCACTGGCTCTCTGAACTCCCGAGGGCTCTATGGCGGGGAGGCTCTTAGATTTCCCTTCCCTAGAGCTTTGGGTGGGACATGGGCAGCAGTACTTTAAACACTTAACTGATTCTGATGGACACTAATGTTGAGCACCCGTGGACTGCTCTATAGAGTTTTTTCTATCAAAAGTGTTTTAGCTGGTCTACGCCAGAATTTGTCGATTACACAAGTCCTTTTATTTTGTGGTTTACTATATGGAAAGCGTACTGTTCTTTAATTAGCAGACAAGCAATAGGTAGCACTCCATATTTGTTCCTACCATTTGTGGAAAAACTTCTTTGACTGTGGGATAAAATAATCTCATCCCACCAAACAGTGAATGACTCTCTGTGGCTGGGTTGGAAGAGCAATAGCCTTTTACTTTTTCTTTGTCTTCCTCTCAACTGTTCTCATCAGCTGAGATCTAGAGTCTCCAATTCTAGTTTTGCCCTAGAACAGGGTTTCTCAACCTTAGCACTATTGATATTTCCTTATAATTCTTATATAATGAATTCTTATAATTTTGCATAATTCTGTGTTTTGTGGGGGGTTGTCCTGGGCATTGGAGAATGCTTAGCAGCACCCCGCACTTTACCCACTAGGTGCTGTAGCATACCCCTAGCAAACAAGATTTCTCCTGCTCTAATTCCCACTCCTATTTCTTTACTTTCTAGGCACAGTTGCAAGGACCAGGTCTCCTAGTATTTAATTATTTAATTCCCCATAAAATAGATTTAATTCTATATATGCTGGTTTGTACCTGTAAGATTCTTATAGAGGACGTAGCTTTATACTCATAATATTTATATATTTATTTATGAACTAATACTATATATTTAAACTTGGTTTTTCTTTCTTTTCACAGGATTTCAAGCACTCAAAATCCTTTATAATTTAAAAGAATTCCACCTTTGAGATACACCAATACCACAGATGTTACACAAGTTATTAAAAGATTATAAAACTCTGCCTTGTATTACATTTGCAAAGAGGTACAAAAGGAGATGAAATTGTATTTCATTAAAATTTTTATAAACACTAAATCTCTTGAAGTTGTTATTTTAAACAAATAATTCTGGGCTTTCGGTTAAGATGGCAGAGTAGATAAACACTATTCTCACCTCCTCCCACGAACACATCAAAATTACAACTAAACTACAGAACAGCCAACACTGAGAATCGCCTGAGAACAGAAGTGCTATAACTAAGGATACACAGAAGCCACTTCCAGGCTGGTGGGAGGGGTGAAGGCACAGAACTGGCTGGTTTCACACCCACATGTGGTGGTTAAAAACCGGGAGGGATATCTTGGCTGTGGAAGTCCCTGCTGAGGAGCAAAGGGTCCCAACCCCCTAGCAGGCCCCCCAGCCAAGGGTTCCAGTTCTGGGACAAGAGTCCCCCTAACTCCTGGCTGTGAAAACTAGTGGGGATTGTGGATGAGTGAGATGGAGGGATTCTGGAGTCCCAGGCGTTCTTCTTAAAAACCCACACATGGACTTACTGGGACTCACTCGCTCTGAGCTCCAGTGCTGGGACAGCAGCAAGAAAGGACATAAGGGGTGGAACTGAATTATCTGGCATCAGGGAAAGAGCTGGAGGGGCAGCTTTCTCCCAGAGAAAGCTGGCAGAGGAGTGCTGGCAGAGGCCAGTGTTCCTTTGCATAGCCCTCCCCACCACAGAGCCAGCAGGCGGGTGTCATATCTGAGTCTCCATCAATCTGGCTCACACTGTTTACCCTGCCCACCCAACCTTTGGGCCCACCCAAGCCAATTCCAGGGGCTTTTCTATATAAACAGCCTGTCTTGGTTCATGCTGCGAACTTTCCTAAAATCACTCAAAGGTTCACAAACCCCAAACAAGCATCATCTGGCCTTGGTGTGCCCTATACCTCTTGCTAAGCAGCCCGAAGCCTAGCAGCAGCCAGACTCAGTTCTCAGCTTAGCCTCTCCCAGGCATCTCCAAACCCAGAACAAGTGGCAATCCTCTACAGTTTACTTTGTAGCTCATACCAAGTGGCCCTGGGCATGGCACAGGCAGCTGCTGACCTTGGCCTGCACCTCTCAAGAGACCCCAGAACCAACACACCTGGTGGCCAGCTTCAGACCACACCAGAGTACCACCCAACCACCTCCACAAATGATATACTCAAAGGGCAGACTTGGTAGGCATCAGAGCCCCACTAAAGCAAATCCTGTTCCATAGGGACAGCCCCTGCACAACAGCTCCTCCCTCCATGGTAGTCACAGTCAGTTCTCACAACCAATCAGCCTGAGGGTCAATCCCTCCCATTGACATGCCTACAGCAATCCCTCAACTACAACAGGAGGGCACATACATCCCACACAAGGGACACACCTGGAGCCCCCGGCTCATGTCACTAGGGAGACTGTGCCACTGGGCCCCATACGAAATCTATTACATAAGGCCACTCTATCAAGACTAGGAGATGTAGCAGCTCTACCTAAAAAATAAAAACAAGCCCAGCGAGACAGCCCAAATGAAGAGACCAAAGAATCATGACCCAAATGAAAGGAGAAAACAAAACTCCAGAAAAAGAACTAAACAAATGGAGACAAGCAATCTACCAGATGAAGAGTTCAAAACACTGGTTATAAGGATGCTCAATGACCTCAGTGAGAACTTTAACAAAGAGAGAAAACATACAAATGGAGATAGAAAACATAAAGAACCAGTCAGAAATAAAGAATACAATAACCAAAATGACTACATTAGAGGGAACCAACAATAAGTTAGATGAAGCAGAGGACTGAATCAGTGATTTGAAAGATAAGGTAGTGGAAATGCCCAATCAGAACACCAAAAAGAAAAAAGAATACAAAAAAATGAGGATTGTTTAAGGGGCCTCTGGGACAACATGAAGCATACCAACATTTGCATCACAGGGGTACCAGAAGGAGAAGAGAGAGAGCAAGGAATTGAAAACCTATTTGAAGAAATAATGAAAGAAAACTTCCCTAAGCTGGTGAAAGAAATAAACATACCACCCCAGGAAGCACAGAGTCCCAAACAAGATGTACCCAAAGAGGCCCACACCAAGACATATCATAATTAAAAAAGCAAAAGTTAAAGGCAAAGAGAGAATCTTAAAAGCAGCAAGAGAAAAGCAGTTAGTTACCTACAAGGGAGCTCCCATTAGACTGTCAGCTGATTTCTCAATAGAAACTTTGAAGGCCAGAAGGGATTGGCATGAAATACTCAAAGTGATGAAAAACAAGGACCTGCAACCAGTATTAGACAGCAAAGCTATTATTTAGAATTGAAGGACATATAAAGAACTTTCCAGACAAGAAAGAGCTAAAGGAGTTCATCACCACCAAACAAGTATTGCAAGAACTGTTAGAGGGACTTATTTAAGAAGAAAAAGATAAAAAATATGAACAATAAAATGGCAATAACTATATATCTATCAACAATTATTTTAAATGTAAATGTATTAAATATTCCAATCCAAAGACATAGGGTGGCAGAATGAATAAGAAAACAGGACCCTTACATATGCTGTCTACAAGAGACTCTCTTCAGATTAAAAGACATACATAGACTGAAAGTAAAGGGATGGAAAAAGACATTTCATGGAAATGGAAACAAAAAATAAAAAATAAAGCTTGGGCATACCACACAAAATAGACTTTAAAACAAATGCTGTGTATAACAAGAGACAAAGAATGCAGCAATTCCACTTCTGGGTATCTATCCAAAGAAACCCAAAACGCTAATTTGAAAGGACATGTATCCATATGTTCATTGCAACATTATTTACAATAGCCAAGGTGTGGAAGCAACGTAAGTGCCCATCAATAGATGAATGGATAAAGAAGTGGTGCATATATACAATGGAATATGACTCAGCCTTAAAAAAGAATGAAATCTCACCATCTGCAACAACATGGATGGACCTAGTGGGTATTGTACTAAGTGAAATAAATCAGACAGAGAAAGACCAATGCCATATGATTTCACTTATATATGGACTCTAAATAACAAAATAAACCAAACAGAAACAAAGTCAAGATATAGAGAACATTTTGATGGATGTCAGTTGGGGAGGGGGGGGGATGGATGAAAGGGGAAGAGATTAAGAAGGACTTATTGGCCCGGCCGGTGTGGCTCAGTGGTTGAGCATTGACCCATGCACCAGTCGCCAGTTCGATTCCCGGTCAGGGCACATGCCCAGGTTGTAGGCCCAATCCCCAGTTGGGGGCATGCAGAAGGCGGCCAGTTGATGTTCTCTTTCATTGATGTTTCTATCTTTCTCTCCTTCCCTTCCTCTCTCTCTCTAGAAATCAATAAAAAAAAAAAAAGAAAAAAGAAGAAGTACTTATTGGTAGTTACAAAATAGTCATGGGGATGTAAAGGACAGCATAGGGAGTATAGTCAATAATATTGTAATAAGTATGTACAGTGCCAGGTGGGTACTAGATTTATCAGGGTGATCACTTCCTAAGTTATATAAATGTCTAATCACTAGGCTGCACACCTGAAACTAATATGATATTGTATGTGAACTGTAATTGAAAAATAAAAAATATTAGAAAGAAAAAAAAAAAGTTCTGTCTATACCTGAAATATAGTCTGGCTTCTTGTGTCTGGACTAAGTTAAAAGAATCAAAATGGCCCTGGCCGGTTTGGCTCAGCGGTTAAAGCGTCAGCCTGTGGTCTGGAGAGACCCGGGTTCGGTTCCCGCTGAGGGCACGTACCTCGGTTGCAGTTTGTCCCTGGCCCCGGTTGGGTTGTGTGGGTGGCAACCACTCAATGTGTCTCTCTCACATTGATGTTTCTCTCTCTCTGTCTTCCTCCCTCTCTCCCTCTTCCTCTATGAATGCAAAAAGTGTCCTCGGGTGAGGATTAAAAAAAACAAACAAAACAACAACAACAAAAAAGAATCAAAATGTGTTGTAATATTTTTGGGTTTGTGAAATGTTAACTGTCCTAACTTCTAGAAAAAGTTACTAAAATATATCATATATTGACTGAAATTAATCCGCAGAGCACGCACATATACACTGCACGCACTCTATGTGCAAGAGTCTGATTTAGAAATACTCTGACATGCAAAGGAACCTCTGGTCTCATTTCCACCAGAATCTTCTTTTCTCTCCTAATATCCTTATTCTACCGCTCATTTTATCCACAGAAGGGAGGTAGTGGAGGTGGGTCTTATACCCAAGGATTTGTGCTCTGTGTTTACTTTCATTTCTGAGAACAAAAGCAACGTGAAGAAAAACACCTCATGACCAGAGCTCCCTCTGAGAGTCAAACACAAACCCAAGTGTCTTATTTCACCCCCAGACCTGCTTATTGCTATTTCCTTCCTCTAAGATACCTTTGAAGAGGATCAGTGACTTTGACATCAGAGCTTGTTACTGGAGCCTACACACAGAACCCTGTGGATACCTTTCCCTGTGGGATGGCGACTTCACATCTCTGTCTCCAAAAACCGTGCAGGGAAATTTGGGCTGGGCTGAATTCCTTGCTTTTTTTTGGTACGTGCCCCTAGCGGGAACCGAACCCAGGACTCTCTGGTCCGCAGGCCAACACTCTAACCGCTGAGCCAAACCGGCCAGGGTGAATCCCTTGCTGTTATGGTCAGTGGATTTTCCTGCTAATCACAAAGCCGTGGATACAGAGGAGAAAAGTGGTGTCTGACAAGTGAAATAAGTTGAAAGAGTTCACCATGGCTCCCTGAACTTGGCATCCATCCCCCTTGCTACATAGAGGGAACAGGCATAGAGGGAACAGGAGAAATGGTGTGGCTGAAATGAAAAATGGGTCTAATCATCTGGTTTCTCAAAACTGGTTAACCACAAAGGCCTCCAGCTAATGTTACAAAGTGAAAATTCCAATGATCCATTTAATAGTAAGAGCAGCTTGACTATGTTAAAAGCATAGTTATAATTTGTTTTGATTATTAATTCATATTAAAAACAAAATATGGCTAGTGTATTTCCAGTTCTGGGCAAATTTGGATGAAAAGGTCATTTGCTATCTTTGACAACTTTGAACATGGTTAACCCACTTTTAAAGGAGCTTGCTCTCACCCTGGCCAGTGTGGCTCAGTTGGTTAGGCATCGTCCCATACACCTAAAGACTGTGGTTTGATTCCCCATCAGGGCACATGCCCAGCTTGCACGCTCAGTCCCTGGTAGGGGATTGGGGTGGGGGTGGGGGTGGGAGGCAGCTGATTGATGTTTCATTTTCACATCCATGTTTCCTTCTCTCTAAAAATCAATTTAAAAAACCTTTCAAAATAAAGGGAGTTGGGAGATGGGATCGGGAGGAGGCTGTCTGGAGGCAAAAAGGAGAAACATCTGTAAAAAAAAATTAATTAATAAAAAAATAAAATAAAATAAAGGGAGTCCATTCTTTTTGCCCAATAAGCAAAGCAAATTCTCAGGATTCACTGGACAAGTGGACTAAGCACTCACTGAGTGTCTAGCATGTGCCTGGACACCAGGTCACTGGAAGACACCTGGAGTCAGACAGCCCATACCCCTACCCCCAACCTGTTTGTGGCATTTCAGTGTTTCTCACCAGTCCCCTTAAAACATTTTCTGTAATGTACCAGATAGGTATTTTAAGCGATACAGGCCATAGCTGTTTTAACTGTTCAGCTCTGCCATTGTCGCACAAAAGCAGCCATAGACAATAATAAACAAATGGCCCTGTTTGTGTTCCAATAAAACTTTATTGGCAAAAACAGCAGGCACAGATAAGATTTAGCACACACACATAGTTTTCCAACTCTTGGTAGTGAAGCATCAAAAATATACCTATCTATAAGCTTTTATAAGAAATCATGCCAACTGTTGCCCATACTTTTGTTACCGGCAAGATGAGGAGACCTGGGTTCTTCTCTTCTTAAAGGCATGATTTCAGTCAAGAGGCAAAGTATAGAAAAGCAAGCAAGAATGTATTGACTGTAGGAAAAACACAGTTGGGACAGTGAAATAAGGAAGGGCATAGAAGAGGAAACAGAAGAGCGAGCCCAGGCTGGGCTGCTGTGGCTCACTGGGAGTCAGAGCAAAGGGGCCTTGGAGACAGGTTCAGGGGGTTAGCCTGGGATGAGCTGTCGCTACCCACTGCTCCCTTGGTTGCAAGTCTCCTGGGGTCCCTTAGAGTTTAGGAGATATGTGCCTGTGGGAGAAGGGCTGGGGGAAGGGAATGGCACTGGCATGCTTCCTGGAGAGAGAGTGCACTGGGACCTTAGTTTTTGGGGTTTTAAAGGCTGGGTGTTTAGGGGAGGTGCTAGGGGAAGATCAGTATTCACCAGCTTTATGCTGATGTACCAAAATGAGATTTATTCTCTAAATTTGTCTGTCGTTGGGTGTAGCTGGCAAATGGCACTCATTGGATTTCTGTCATCTGTCTCCCTGAGTAGGGTGACTTAAGCTATTTACTCTCTGGCTGGGGAGCGGGGTGCAAACCATTTACTCCCCGCCCCCCCCCCCGCCCCAGCCTAGTGCTTCACAAAGCTTTGCCTACATCAGAATCACCTACAGAGCTTATTGAAATAGTTTCCTTGGTCCCACCCCCAAAGGTTGTGAGTTAGTGGGTCTGGGCTGGGGCCTCCAAATGTGTGTATTTCTAACAACCTCCCAGGTGCTGCTGGTGCTGCCAATCTGTGGACCTCATTTTGAGCAGCACCAGTTTGTACGACGAACATTCATTTATGTATTTAACCAGTCAATAAATGGATTTTTATTTTTTCACTACATGCCAGATGTTGTGCTGGCTATAGTGCCTGCTCAGGACAATCCCTTACTGTGGGTCCTGGTGTAGTGTCTACTTTCCAGGAATCTCATGATATATTTAATACTTTCAGAGATTACACATCAGCACTTTTACCTACGCCTGAAATTTTTAAAAGTTTATCTTTATTGTTGAAAGTATTACCGATGTCCATCTTTTCTTCCTCCATTGACCCCTCCTCCCCGTTCCTGTTCCCCCAGTGTCCTTGGTTTAGGGAAGACAGGATTTACTAGGTGGCTGCAGCTGCTGTTTAACTATCTGTCTCGGTTCCCCTATTCTGCTCATCCTGGAATTTCCCTAGCTTCTTACTATTCTATAACACTTTCATTTGCTTTGCTCTGAGGAATGCTTTCCTCTTGCATTGCCAAGTGCCCAGGGAACATGTGTCTCAAGGATGCCTCTTCAGGCGTACCTACCTGCACACAAGATCAACTTCTTCAATTTAAATGACACAAATCCATTGTGTGGGGAAAATATGTAGTGCCTTAACTTTACTAATAGATGAAAAGCTTCTAAGCCAAACAGTCAAGAGGATTCACCTTAGGCAGTGTTAAAAGCTAACACGTTATGTCAAATACATATACGTTATTTAAAAATATTGTATACAGCTAAATAAAAATCGTGTGAAGAATGCTTTCTCCCACACGAAGGATACAGTACTGAGCACTCCTTTTCCAATTATTAAAAGTATAGCCACCTGTGTCTGGGCTTGTGTTTCCAATGGCTTTTATCTGAGGGACTTGAGCACTAACAATTGGTAAAATCCCATTGTAATTCTTAGAGCATTTGGATTTTATTTTCCTACAGTGAAATTGTGTTATATAAGGATTAGGGCTCTAGAATCTTTAATAGCAAGTTTTGTTTTGTTTTAATTATTATTGTTGCTGTTGTAACTAGGTTCAATTTATTTTTAGCTGGGGGTTTAACCTAACTAAATCTGGAACAATTGGTTATTTTTCCGTACAGCTTTGCAAAAAACTTCCTTCATCTCACAGGTGGTTTTGTTTTACGAAAGCCTACATAAATAAAAATAGCTGAACTTGTGAAACTTTCTAGCCCCATTTAATAGTTCAGGGGAAGAGTCACCCACCTATTTTTCAATGAAACCTGGGAAACTACACCCTCTTACCATCTGTAGTTACAAGGCTTGCTTTCTAGCTGCCCAAGATTAGAATTTCATCATCTCTCAGTCTGGATGCTTGCCAACCTCTCAAACACTATAAAGCTTTGAAAATAAAAAGCCATAACAATTTATTGAACATTTTATATATGTCAAAGGTGGGGAGGATGGAGGAGAGGGCGTATAAAATCTCATTTATCTCAGCAATATTATAAAGTGGCCGATGTGCTATTTTACAGATGAGGAAACTGAGACCAGGGTCAGTGACTGCCAAGTTCATAGAGCTAAAGGAAGAATCAGGGGCTACATGACTCAGGTCCATCTGATCCAGGATGTTTCACATAAAGATGTTTTTTCTCTGCTCTCAATATTGCTTCTATTAAATTTTCAAATTCTTCTCTTGTACTTGACCGCCCTGTCATCCTCAGGGATCTCTGGTCTGTCCACCCCTCCCTAGTCCCACAGCCCAAAACATTTTTCTGTCTTTCCTTTTTCCGATACCTATTCTAAATGCCATGGTGGGCCATTTCATCGTCGCCCACTCTCCCTCCGCTCGCCACAGGCACCCAACTCTCTCATCTTTTTAAAAATATTGAACTCAACCATAATGAGTACATTTATTTATTTATTTTCGTTTTTACAACCTGAGCATGTGCCCTGACCAGGAGTCAAACCAGCAACCTCTTGGTGCATGGGTCAACGCTCAACCACTGAGCCACAACGGCCAGGCTGATGAGTACATTTAAATTCTATCACTACCACTACCACCCTTCCTCTAAATCTCACTTTTAACCTTCCATTTATTCACTGACTCCATCATTCACTGGCACATCTGATAACAATCACAACTTGAATCATTTAATCTCAGGTTTTAGTTGCTATCTCATCTTTTTAAAAAATATATGTTTTGATTGATTTTTTTTTTTAGAGAGAGAAGAAGGGAGAGATTGAAACATCGATGTGAGAGAGATACATTGATCGGCCACCTCCTGCACACCGCCTACTGGGGATCGAGCCTGAAACCTGGGCATGTACCCTGACCGGAAATCAAACTGGGACCTCTCAGTCCATGGGAGGATGTTCAATCCACTGAGCCACACAGGCCCGGCAAAGCTCTCATCTTTTGTCTTCTGGGAACTTCCCTCAAATACCCTCTTTCTTAGTCACAATTTCAATCTCCCCTGTTCTAAAGGTTCCTTTGCCTTCTAGTCTCTCCATTCCCCCACCCTGTCAGTTACTGCCCAGTTACTCTCTTAAACAATGTCAACTGCCTTCTCCCTTTTCTCCCTTCCCCTTGCTAAAAACCTTTCACTCTCTCTTTTTTTAAGTCCCTCTTTTTCTTTACCCAGTCTGTTACTTAAGTCTAAAGTCCTTATCCTGGAATTCAAAATCTCTCCCCACCCCTATACATACACATCTTCTCATCTGTGGTAGGCAGTTAGACAGATATGAGCAGAGCAGGGAGGATGGGCCAGGTACAGAAGGTCACCAGGGTGGCAAGCCCTGGATGCCTAACAAAAGACAACTGTAGGGTGGAATCTTGCCCCCAGGGTGACCTTTCCTCCCCAGAGATAACATTTAGGCTCCAGGCCCAAAATGGCAGCAAAACCAGACTATCGACCCCATGGCTGACCTCAGGACCAGCTGCACTGGATAATGACCTCCTGCAGACCAATCACTTAGTGGAGACCTAGACCCAGAAAGAACACACCTGGGAAGCTGCTGACTATTCTATTGAGATCCTCCCTCTGGAACCTCCCCTAAAATCTCTACCCTTAAAACCCTTAGGTCCAGTGTGACTCCACCTTTCTAACACCTGGTGCCATAATTTGGGTATAAATACTCTTCAGTGTTCATGAAGAGACAGTGGGTGCTATCACGAAATCTTTACCCCAGTCATCTGCCCCTTACCCCAACACACAAGCCCATGACCATTGAAGTGTGTATGAATGGACCGGGAATGGGGAGGAATGGAAAGACAATGAATTGTCCAAATTGTGTGAGAGAGAATGAATTTGTCAAAACTGTGAGTTTTATTCCCCAGCTCTCCACCAACACAAGTAAAGAGAATTAAAAAAAAGAATCACTTGCAAAAGTTGAAGGCACCTGCCAAGAAGGAAACAGTTCTTTAAGCAGGGTGAGAGCTAGAAAAAAGATATCAAGAAAAACACCAGGGAAAATGGTGCAGCATCGCTTTCCCAGGATTTCTTGGGGCCAGGATGTTTCCTGCAATGAAGGAGGCATCATTTACAGGCCTGCAACACCATGGCAGCCACAGTCAGAGAAACAGTGATAGCCAAAATCAAACAACAAAGTCCTGCACTAAATGACTTTAAATAAGTAAAAATAGCCTAGAACAGAAGCCCTCTTTGGTTATTATTATTAAAGGTAGCCCTAGGTAGGTAAGACACATGTCCCTTTCCAGTTCTCCGTACCTTCAACTCAAACTTTCTTTTCTTTTTTTAATAATTTTTTTTCTTTATTGATTTAGAGAGGAAGGGAGACAGAGAGAAACATTGATGAGAACATCGATTGGCCGCCTCCTGCATGCCCTGCACTGGGGATCTGGCCCACAACCAAATTTGCTTAAAATTAAAAAAAAAAAAATGTTTTCATTGATTCCTTAGAGAGAGGAAGGGAGAGGGATAGAAACATCGAACATCAATTGGCTGCCTCCCTCACACCTCCTACTGGGAATCCAGCCTGCAACCCAGGCATGTGCCCTGACTGAGAATCAAACCAGTGACCTCTTGGTGCACAGGTCGATGCTCAGTCACTGAGCTACACCAGTAGGGTGAAAAAAGCCATTTTAAACAGGTTCACATCATTTGCAATAAATACATAAGGTGGTCCCAAATCGTAAGTGCAGGGTGAGAAGTGCACTAGCAGTGAAGCAACAGGTAATGGCAAGTTTGCAGAATTGGGGCAGCCTCATCAGAAAGAGGAAGGGGCTCTGAGAAAGATGAGACTTTGGATAACAGCCCTGACTCACAGCACCACTATAGCATTCAGCTGGAAAAAAGAGCATTTCCCTGGGCAAAATTTAGCTATAAATGCATAGTCCTATGATGTAGGGCACTGGAGTGGGGTGCTTATGGCACTATTCTTGCAGTCATTCACAAATAGAACCCTTCTGTTTACATACTGAATGAAGAGATTGAGCTATTCAAGCAAACTCCAAATAGTTGCAAGACAGATAAAAAGATGTGTATGAGCCCTGGTCCATGTGGCTTAGTGGTTAGAGTATCACCCTGAGCAGGGTTTTGGGTTCAATTTCCAGTCAAGGGCACATATCTGGGTTGCAGGTTGATCCCTAACCCTGGTCCAGGTGGGTGCAGGAGGCAACCAATTGATGTGTCTCTCTCACATCAATGTTTCTCTTTCTCTGCCCCTTGCTTCCACTCTCTAAAAAAAAAAAAAAAATCAATGACACCCTGGCTGGTTTGGCTCAAGGTTTAGAGCATCAGCCCATGGATTGAAGGGTCTCGGGTTCGATTCCCAGTCAAGGGCATGTGCCTGGGTTGCAGGTTCGATCCCTGGCCCTGGTCAGGGTCATGTGGGAGGCAACCTATTGATGTTTCTCCCTCCCTCCTCTCCACTCTATCTAAAAATCCATGCAAAAATAGCCTCGGGTGTGGATTAGCAACAAAAAAGATGTGTATAAAAAACAGGTGTGAGCCCGGTCAGTATGGCTCAGTGGGTTGAGTGTCCTCCTGTGCACCAAGAGGCCGCTGGTTGATTCCTGGTCAGGGTATATACCCAGGTTTTGGGCTCGATCTCTAGTAGGGGACATGCAGGAGACAGCTGATCTGTTTCTCATCTCATCAATGTTTCTATCTCTCTTTCTCTCCCTTCCTCTAAAATCAATAAAAACATACTTAAAAAACAAACAAAACAGGTGTGAAATTATAAAAGGTAAAATTCAACTAATCTGAGTGGGGGAGGGAGGGAAAAAGGGGATGAAGTATGTGCTGAAAGGGTCAGCCCTTCTCTCCTTAGACTGGCTCCAGGCAGGTGGAGGAACAGAGAAAGAACCTAAGCACTACATTTCCCGGATTACCTTTAAATAGTGCCATAATTAAACATCAAATTCTGTTTCAATACCTACAATTATTCACACAAAAGTAGCTCAAATGAACTGTCATTTCTTAGCTTTACTTGAAAATTGGACCCTCTTCCTACCTATACCACTAGGGAATATTTGTGGATCTTTTGAAAAACGTATTCTTCAGTATGGCACGGCATAGTAAAAGTTTATTCTTCTGAAGTGAGCTAAACTCAAAAGAAGGCTGTTTTTTTGACTTCACATTTTTAAACACCTTTAAAGGCTTATCAAGACCCGTATTTACTGACAAGTCTGAGATTATCAGATATAAAAAGGCAGAGCTGCTTTTCCTTCCTTTCAGCAGGGTGAGAGCTGTCTGCAGTTACTGGGATGTTGATGTGCCTGCTATGCTATGCCACTTACCCATCGCCCATCTGCTGTACCCTCCCTCCATCACCCGGGCAAAACACCACCATACAGCTTCATCTTTAAAGGGAAGTTCCTCTGGAGAACCCTCTCCACTGGCCCCCCGTTTCCCTCCTCTATTTGTTCAGCACTGTACTAGACTGTGACCATAAACTGTAACGAAAGAGGGACCTGGGTTATTGGGATAAAAGCATTTAATATTTGAAAAGATGGACATTCCTGTACATAATCAAAATTACACCTGAGTTTCCTGAAAGAGCCATGGATAAAGGATTTATAAACAGTTTCTTCATATTCTAACGGAGCATCCCTCTGGAGCAAGCATTCCTTAGGTCGGGTGGCTCCCTTGGGCTGTAGGTTTCCTCAATGAAAAGGATATCCTGCACACTGAGAAGAGTCTGGCAGGTTCTAGGCAAAGTGTATCCAAGTTCTCCACCTGCTTCGTTATAACCAAATGGGAAGATTTAAAAACAGTGCTAAAGCACAGAATTTAATACACTCAAGCACACACCCAACATCACCAAATAATTTATTTGGAATCAGAATGAAAGAACATTTGACAGTTGTTGAAATGTATGTTTATTCTGACTCTTCTGATCAGTTGTACGACTTAGGGCAAATTACCAGACAAATTTTACATTTCTTCACGCCTGGGGTTTTTCCAGGATTTCAAATTTGGGATCTAAAAAGAGGAAAAAAAGATTCAAGCTTAGCTATACTGCAATAAAATGTCTTCCTGAGAAGGCTTCAATAGTTAACTCATCAATCTTCTGACTTGTTTTTTTAGTGAATACCTACTGTTTTTAAACATCTACATGGAAATAGAACAATGGCTAAAGACTCAATTCAACACTAACTATGAGCCAGGCTATTAACTGACTACATATATCACTTAACTAAAACAACCACATGAGGAAGATATTATAATTCAGATCCCCATCATTTAACCTCTATGTTACACGATCTCCTATACCAGTGGCAAAAGTTCAGCCCAGAGCTTTCCATGCACACGTCACTGTCCTAATAAATCTACATGTAATTGACATCTATCCTCTAAACCAGTGGTTCTCAACCTTCCTAATACCGTGTGACCCTTTAATACAGTTCTTCATGTTGTGGTGACCCCCAACCATAAAATTATTTTTGTTGCTACTTCATAACTGTAATTTTGCTACTGTTATGTCTTAGGCGACTCCTGTGAAAGGGTCATTCGACCCCCAAAGGGGTCACGACCCACAGGTTGAGAACCGCTGCAAACAATCCAAGTAAGTATTAAATATAACTAAGTATACCTATTTTCCTCTTAAAATGAGCTCCCACAAAAATGAGTCCATGATTAAAGAGATTTACCTTCAAATTTGAAGTCAGGGAACGTATTCATGTCTGCTTTACCATACATTTGCTTAAGCTTAAAAAGCTCCCTCTCCAACTCCTGCTGATACTCTGGGCCAGTATCAACCGGTCCTCCAGATGACCTGTGTGTAAATGATCAAGTAAAAACTCATTTTATGTGCTAGTTACAAAACCAAAATTATTCCCTACCCTCAGAGGTTTTGCCATTTAGAAGAAAAACATAACATGTTTTATAAACATTTATGCTATAAGGGAGTTATGTGATAAGTTTCAAAGACATGGTTCAACAAAAAACTACTCAAGTTGAGGAGAGGGCACTTTTGCTGAGCTAATCAGAAAAAACTTCATTAAAAAAAAGTGGCATTTGTGCCCTGGTTAGGGTATTGTCCTGTACACCAAAAGGTTGCGGGTTCCATCTTCAGTCGGGAGGCAACCAATTGATATTTCTCTCCCCCTTCCTCCTTCTGAAATCAACAAAAGCATATCCTTGGGTATTAAAAAAAAAAAAAAAAAAAGTGGCATTTCTGACAAAGCATACATTGCATTTGGGTCAGATTTTTTTTGGTGAGGCTCTGATTTTAATTTGAGACACTCTAAGACTGAAAAGCAAAGACATGGAGGAGGTAAAGCATTGGCTTTATGTTGGAATATTAAGCAGTTTAATTATTATTATTTTTTTCTATCCTCACCCAAGGACATTTTTTCATTTTTTGTTCAGATAGAGTGGGAGGGAGAGAGGAAGAGAGAGAGAGAAACATCGACGTGAAAGGGACACATCGAGTGGCTGCCACCCGCACGACCAACCAGGGCCGGGGTCAAACTGCAACTGAGGTACATGCCCTTAGCGGGAACTGAACCCGGGTCTCTCTGGACCGCAGGCCGACGCTCTAACCGCTGAGTCAAACCGGCCAGGGCTATTAAGCAGTTTAGATGAAAAAGCCAGCAGGACCCAGATCATGGGAAGCCTGAAATGCTAAGTCTGGGAGTTTGTATTTTATTTGTTAAGCAAAAAATGACAAAATTAAGAGCTGTGCTTTGGGAAAATAAATATAGCACCATGGACCAACAATGAGGCCAATAAGATTTACTTAATTCTTTGAACAAATTCTTCTGTGTTTGTCATAATGTTACCACCCACCTATCAATGAACAGTGAACAAAAATTTACAGGTGAAAATTCCATCAAGGGTAATAATATTTTCACACATGCCTATGATAAAGGCATAGGGCCTTATTTATGTTACAGAATTTTCACAAAAGATATAGACAGCTCTAATTTAAGGACTTATTAATGATATTTCTTGTTATGGACCCAATTTTCTTCTAGATCAGCATGTGCAATAAAACTTCCTGTGATGACAGAAATGCTCTCTATCTGAGCTGTCTAATACGGTAGTCACTAGCCATATCTGGCTATTGAACACTAGAAATGTGGCTAAGGTGACTGAGAAACTGAATTTTTATTTAAACTTAATTGTAATTAATTAGAACTTGAATAGTTACATGTGAATAACAGCTACTGAAATACATATACCATGCAGTTCTTGATAGAGCCTTCAACCAGACACTTGGGTGACTGTCTTCCAGCTGTGGAATCCACAAGCTTTAGAAACTGCTTTGAAAAGATCCAGCTAGTCTCATCAGTATACTGGTTACTGATAGGTGATGGCTGTTACAACTTTAATATGTACCCTTATGATATAAAGGAGCCACAAATTATCTACCTCCTCAACTGACTGTAAGTCTCCTAGTACATCTTGATTTGGTGACTGGGACAAAGCAGACACTCAAAGGAGATTTATTTATTTCACTAAATAAAATACTAAGCATGCTAATTTATTGAACCACTTAATCTTTATAATACCCTATGATACAGGTACTGTTATTATCATCCCCATCTTACACATGAGGAATCTGAGGTAAAGGTTAAATAACCTGCCCAAGGCCATTGAGCTAGTAAGTGGCAGAGCTGGATTCCAGTCCAGCATACATACTCAGAACACTTGTCCATGTTGTTGTTTGCACAAATGAATGAACCAGACTCCTTAGTTTCAGAGTATACCTAAGGACTGACTTCTTATTGGACAGGCTTTTAAGGACAGTTCAAGTGCAGACAGCATCAATACTAACATGCCACAATACCTACAGACAGAAGACACCCCAATTTCCCAATCAGTCCTGCATACCTGCTTACAGAACAGTGTGACTTTAGGCAAATTCTAACCTTTAAGCCTTAGTTTTCTCATATAAAATGAGGATAACATGAATAAGGTTTTCATGCGAGTTTCATAACATTATCTTCATTTTAACCCCTTCACCCTCTCCCTCAAGTTCTGGTAACAACAAAACCTTGCTCGTTGCCCAGTCTCAAAAGTCTCAGGGTTTTGACTCTTGTCACTTTTACATTCCCACTGCTATAAAGATAAGATTCTCATCAGCCAATGTTTGGATTATTACATTTTTCTAACATGTCCATCTTTCCTCTTTTCTCATCCCAATTTTCCCAATACATTGTGATTAAAATTATCTTCCTAATACAGAGCAATCTTGCTCCACTTCACTATCCTGCTCAAAAACCTTTAATTTCTCATATGCTTTTCATATAATATCTTAATTGTCCAACTATAATCAAGACCTTCCATAATCCTTCATTCTAACCCCCTTCTTACTGTTTCCTGCACTCTTCATATACCCCACAGTCTTGGGAAATAGCATTACACAATTTCCCAAATATGCTTTCTAGTTTTCATGCCTTAGCTCACACCATTGTTTTATCCTAAAAGATATCCTCTTCCCACCCCTATTTATCTGTCTAAACTTCACACCAATTGTTCATAACCTGAGGTAGACCCCTGGGTTTGAGTGTCTATTAATGGCCTTCTGTGGGTTTGAGAACTCTATAAAATCATGTGAGTAAATTCTTTTTTTGAGTGGGACGATAATATATAGCTGACCAAGAAATTCTCAAGAGAAATGAATGACCTCCAACACTGCTTTCAAATCCAAGATAAAACCTTCACTTTTCTAAGACACCTACTAAAATGCCTCCAGCTAGACAGGAGCTTAACTTTCCTATGAATTCCCCAAACACTGGACGTGCCACTACCTCAGCATCTAACCCATTTTGTCTTCTAGTGTATTTACTTGCTTACAAACTTTCTACCTTTAGCAGATGTTAAGACTACTGTGAAAATGCAGTGTGGCTTCTTTCTTTCTGGCCCATCACAGTTAGTAGCCCAGTGCTTTGCACATGGTAGATAGCTAAATACTTTTGAACAAATAGAAATATGAACTGATGTATACTACTTTTCCAAAGATCTGGGGGTTGAACTTGATGATGGCTAAAGTATCATTCATCTCCAAAACTGTGTGGTACTGTAACCATGTTTTTCCTGGACTTGCTTTATGCCATTTCAGAGTCTGCTCTCCTTTGATATTTCCAGAAATATATAAGAATGAAAAAAGCATTAAAGAAAAACATGGTGCGTTTCCACATTTCCCCTAAATCATGATGCTATGAAAAGGGCACTTGAGAGTTAGAATATTCTGATTATGTTTTTCCTCCAATCAATTTAATTACTTTAGGCTAATCAATGTCTAAGGGACTTAGTTTGTTTCAAATATAGTATTTCCCCCTTATGGATGCCTGAAACCAAGAATAGAACCAAACTCTATACATACTATTTTTTTCCCTATACATGCTTACCTATGACAAATTTTTATTTATAACTCAGGCACAGTAAGGATGAACAACAATAATAAAATAGAACAATTATAACAATATACTATAATAAAAGTTATGTGGTCTCTCTGATAACTGGTCCAATAACAGAGATGGCTACTAAGTGACTAACCAGCAGGTATCCAATACAGCATGGATACACTAAACAAAGGGATGATTTACATCCCAGGCCAGACAGAGCAGAATAGTGAGAAATTTCATCATGCTACTGAGAATGGCGTGACTTATGAATTATTTCTGGAATTTTCATTTAATATGTGGACCGTGGTTGACCACAGGCAACAAAACCCCAGAAAGTGAAACCACACATAAGGGGGAACTATAGTTCTTTAATGATTTAGAAGATACTGTGCACCTTTATAAATTGACTCTACTTTATAATAAATGACATTATAATAAGGACATATCTAAAATAACAATAGCTTTAATGGGATTATCCCTGGAAACCCTTATAAAAAAAGATAAAGTGCAAGACTTAAAATAATCAAGATCTAATGAACCTCTATGCCAGGGATCAGCTCAGTGAAGGTCTTAGACACTTTCAACATCATGTAATTTTATTATCATCTCAAAACTTACACATTTTGAATATTTATATTTACACCATGGTTGATTATCTACCTACTTACTGTCGCTTAGTTTTGTATTCTCTAATCTTGTCCACGAAGAGTTTCTGTACAGGATCAAGTTCCTTATTAAATGCCACTGCTGTAACACCAATATTCTTCCTCAAATGGACTGAGATTGCAGACCGAATGACAGAGGAGAACCTGAAGAGCCTCTGAAGAATCATGGTGATTCTGCTACTGAAAACAAGCACCACAGTGTTAATATACCTTAATATGTATATAATTGTAAAATACCTCCAAATATATCACATAGTGGGACTCTAATTCTCTTCATTGCTACAGAACTTAAAGCATACCGGAACTCAGTGAATGTTACTAAGAACAGTCACCTGATCCCAGCTTCATTCCCCTCTCCACTGTCCTTTGTAAGTTTTTACTTGTCTTTTTGTTGTTGTCGTTAATCCATTTTTTTTTTTTTTTAGATAGAGTGGAAGGGAGGGAAGGGGTTTAGGGAGGCAGAGAGAGAGAGAGAGAGAGAGAGAGAGAGAGAGAGAGAGAGAGAGATTGGTTGCCTCCTGCGCAACCGCGACAGGACCAGGCCAGGGATCGAACCAGAGACCCTTCAGTCAGAGGGCTGATGCTCCAACTGCGGAGCCAAACAGGCCAGGACAAAGTTTTTACTTTTTAACCAAAGAGCCCTGGGACCTAGGGGCAGTTAGGAGCTCAGGCCTGTGTGCAGCTCCACTAAGGTTACAGGCAGAAAGAAAGCACAACATATGGAATGAGGTGTTTCTTCTCCACGAACTTAGTCTTGGATAGGGGAAACAGTCAAACTATGGTGTAAGAACACTACCCACCCCCAGCAGGAAAAGAGCAACCCTGGCCCCAAATTAATGTGCTAGATTTCTCAAAAGGGAGCTGGGCAGGAACACTGGAGACAGTTGCCCCAGTCAAAATCGATAGCCTGGAAGTTTCTACTTCACAGACCCACAGAGGGAGAAACTGCTCTGCCTGTAACAACTGCAAATCTAAGTCTCAAAGAACCAGCAAGGAAAAATAGCAACCAGCTCAAGGAAACCCACCAACAAAAGAGGGAAAATCAAGCAGTACAACCTCATCAGTGAGTTAGAATTTGTAAAGGAGATGAAGTCTGATTTTTAAAACTAAGGACTTATAAGTCATTAAACTTCTTGAAGCTAAAGGACATGATTTTCTAACTAAAAATGTCAGTAAAGGATAATCTCAGTTGAGGCCTGATTTAGTGTCTTGAAAGACTAAATGCAAAAAAATTTCCAAATTACAACAAATATATGTAGACAAGAATTCCAAAAGAAAAGAGATAAGGAGGCCACAAATAATCAGATGAAATTTCCCTCCGATTAAAGGAAGATGGACTGTATTAAAATGAAAGCACTTAGCAAATTCTATATTGGAATGATGACCAAAGAGTCACACATCAATATAGCCTGGTAAAATTTCTGAACCTTAAAGATAAAGTGAAAACCTGACTCGCTAAAGCTAACATGATCCCGCCACCCCCACAAATTACCTAACAATAACAGTAACAATAATCATCATCATAGTGACACTGGATCCCGATTTGTGGACCAGTGGTAGTATACAAGTTGTCACTGGTCCATAGTAATACAAAAATTGGGAATAAGCATTAAGAAACCTTTAAGCAGCCCTGACCAGTTCTGCTCAGCGGTTTGAGCGTTGGCCCAAGGACCAAAGAGTCGCAGGTTTGATTCCGGTCAAGGGCACGCACCTCGGTTGCGGTTCTTCTCCAGCCCTGGTCGAGTCGTGTGGGAGGAAGCCAGTCAATGTGTCTCTATCACATCGATGTTTCTCTCTGTCTTTCTCTCTCTCTCTCCCTCCCTCCCACTCTATCTAATGATAAATAGAAAAATATCCTTGGGTGAGGAATCAAAAAAAAGAAACTTTTAAGCAATTTGACATATTAACCTATCTGCTGAACTTAATAATAAAAAATTAGAGTTTGTATTTTTTTTTTTTTTATCCTCACTCGAGGACATTTTTCCATTTTTTGTTCAGATAGAGTGGGAGGGAGAGAAAGAGAGAGTGAGAGAGAAACATTGAGGTGAAAGGGACACATCGAGTGGCGGCCTCCTGCACGACCAACCAGGGCCGGGGACAAATTGCAACTGAGGTACGTGCTCCTAGCGGGAACCGAACCCAGGTCTTTCTGGACCGCAGGCCGACGCTCTAACTGCTGAGCCAAACAGGCCAGGGCTTAGAGTTTGTATTTTGTGTGCCTTCATTGTTTTGTCTTCCATATAATTTTTCTGGTAATTCATTTTTATTGTATTCTTCAAAAGTATCCATAAAGGTTGGGGGAAAGGGGTGGTTCTGCAGTAGTATCCACAAAGGTTAAGGAGGGCGGGGAGCCCTTTACCACTGAGAGTTAGAGAAGCACTAAGCTATAGGACAGCAGAGTAGCACAGTTCTCAAATACCGGCGGGGGTGTGCTCCAAGAGATATTTGGCAATGTCTGAAGACATTTTTGGCTATCCTTAATGGGGTGAGTGTTACTGGCTTCTAGTTGGTAAAGGCCAAGGATGCTGCCAAATATTTTATAACAACAACAACGGCCTTCCCACAACAAAGAATTATCTGGTCCAAAATATCAAAATAGTGCCAAGGTTGAGAAGCCCTGCAACGGCATATGAAAACTACCTAAAGAAATTATACAATCAACAAAATATTCTTCACCTGCTAGGGTGAAAGCAAACTATCTGAAGGAATTAAATAATTCATCATATAGCATTCTTATACCCCATCAGAGAAAAATAGTTAAGACTCCAAGCAAACAACAAATGACCTTAAGCTGCTACTTATTACTATTCCCATTTTACATATAAAGAAACTGAGGTTTAGAGGTAAGTCCCTGGTCCAAGGTTACACAGTAGATTCTGACTGGACACAATTATATTTTTAAAACCATGCAACTCTGCCCTGGCTGGTTTGGCTCAGGAGTTAGAGCGTCGGCCTGCAGACCAAAGAGTTGCAGGTTCGATTCCAGTCAAAGGCATGTAAGTCGCTTATGGTTCGGTCCCCAGCCCTTGTGAGAGTCATGCGGGAGGCAACTGATCAATGTGTCTCTCTCACGTGGATGTTTCTCTGTTTCTCTCTCTCTCTCCCCCTCTCCCTCCCACGCTATCTGAAGATTAATGGAAAAACATACTCAGGTGAGGATTAAAAATAATAATAATAATAAAACTGTGCAACTCAATGTATATGGTCCTTTCTTGCAACTTAAAGGCATGTGTAACACTCAGCAATGAGGTTATCTAATGTCTGTTCAGCTCTAGGTATTTCGCAAAGTACTTCCATATATAGTCTCTCCTTACACCCTATGGCTCTCCTGTTAAGAATTACAGGAAGGTGCCCGGCCAGTGTGGCTCAGTGGCTGACCCATGCACCAAGAGGTCGCAGGTTCGATTCTATCTCAGGGCACATGCCCAGGTTGTGGGTCAAATCCCCAGTGAGGGGCATGTATGAGGTGGCCAATCGATGTTTTCTCTCATCAATGTTTCTGTCTCTCTCTCCCTCTAAAATCAATAAAGAAAAAAAAAAAAAAAAAAGAATTACAGGAAGGTGTTCTTATCCCTCCTTTCCAGGTAATACAACTATGTCTAAGAAAGGTTATTAAATTGTTCATATTCCCACAGTTAATTTGTTCTGACTGCAAAAATCATGTCATTCCTCCTACAACATGAGTAAAATCCAATTTTATTTTTTCGATTTCTATCATCTAAGTACTAATGATTCCCAAATCACATCTCTAATTTTGTTCTTTTTCCTGAACTCCAAACTTAAACATTCAACAGCTCATATCTCTTCATAAGTCCTTTAAGGCCCTCAAATTCAACTTGTCTAAAAAATGAACACATAATCTAATTTGTATTTAAATATATAGTAAGTGTGGACTGTCCACTGGCCAGCAGAAGACTCATGCTATTACACAAACAGGTGTAAAATATCAACCATGGTAAGTTCTCTATTGGAGCACTGTGGAGTGCCACCAGAGCTATGATAGGGATTTGACATAGTCAGAAAAAGACTAGGGAAGGCAACAAGGGTACAGCATGTGCAGATGGGGCATGGTTCTCCTATTTACAATGATGGTTGGCCAGCCAAAGGTCAGCCCTCTCGCTGCATCGTCAAAGCACATTCTTTAAAGCTATACATACTTTTAATTTATTGACTTTAGAGGAATAAGGGAGCGGGAGAAACATCAACTTTGTTGTTCCACTTGTTTGTGCATTCATTGGCTGACTCTTGCGTGTGCACTGGGATGAACCCTCAACCCTGGTGTATCCGGACAACGCTCTCACCAACCTACCTACCTGGCCAGGGCCCCACAAAGCATATTCTTCAAGTCAATTCACAATCTGCCTAACTGGACCCGCTTCTTCCCTCCTGGAAATTTTGTGTTCGCATGCGCACTCTGGCCTCTGCCCTGGTTCAAGCGCACTCCTGCCCCTGGCAGTGTCCCGTTCCTCGGTAGGATTGTGCAAGAAATTTAGGGGTGTAAAACACGGCTGCCTACCAAGTTTTAGCACTCGACATCTTTAGGTGGGTTGCAAACTTTTAAGATGAGTATCACCCTTTTCACTCCTACGGTGCACGTTCCGCTGAAAATACTTCAGAACTATCTCCCGTGCGCCCAGACTGGGCAGGCCTGGCTGGAAGACCTGCCCGGCGAACATGACCTTGGGTTGTCCCAGCCGGGCTGCGGGTTCATGAAACCCCGCGTCCCTGCAACCCGCACCACCCGGGCTTGTCCTCAGAGAGAGTATTATTATCAAGGCTATAGATCGAGCCTACTTGGCAAACCTCAAGGCCTACAAGTGCCGAGGTCTGCAGTGACCTCGGGCCAGCCGTGAAGGTCCCAGGGCCAAAGAACTGCTCTCTTATGAAGGTCAAGGGTAACAGGCAGCCCAGCCCCCCGTGAAAAAAAATCAGAATCGGAGTCCCAAGAGGCCAAGCTAGTCCAGCTACCCTCCCACTCACCTTGCACTCAGTCCCGAGCTGCCAGGGCCACCGCCGCCGCCACCGTTCTACTTCCGGCCTTGGCTCCGCCCCCACCCGCCTACCCGCCATCGCAATGCATTATGGGCCGCCGTTTCAGTCGGTCGGCACTCACCGGACAGGAAGCGTCTCGGAGACAGTCTGCGACCGGACGGCTCTAGGTGAGGCAGAAGGCAAACAGGAGGAAGTGGAGGGTAAGTGCTTCCGGGTCTCCTAGCGACTCCTCCGCCATCTTTCCTCCTCCTAACTTGATCAGCTCTCTTTTTCCCTTCTGGCAACCTTCCTATGTACGCATGCGCACTCGGGCTGGCCTTTCCCTTAGTTCAATCCCTCCTGCCCGGAATCAGCAGTCCTGTTCCTTGGGTTGTTGAGGTGTATGAACATACCGACAAAGTGACAGTGTAAAACAAAGCGGACAGGGACGTTGTGCTCCCTTGTGCCTCGTGAGCCTCCGTTGCCTGGGGCGTTCGTTTCGCACAACCTGCTGGGACTTGTAGTCCTGAACCCGGGGGTGGCTGGGAGGCGGGAGGGGGGTTGGAGTTTCTCAGCGCCGATTCCGCGGGAAGGGCCCAGGGGCCTCGCACTTCGAGTCGCGGGAGCTGCAGGTTTTACCGGGAGAGACGCTGCACGTGGAGTGCGCGCCGCTGCCGTTCTCAGCCGGCTCTGGAGCGCGGGCGGGGGCGACCCGGTTGATTCCAGAGAGGGTGAGTGCGGCCGCGGGCGAGGAGGGGAGCGCGGGCCCGCGCGGGCCGGCTTCGTTCCGGGGCCTTCTTCCCCAAAGCGGCCCCCCCGCGGCCGCCTCTGTGTTTTGTTTCCGCTGGTCCCCGGCGCTGTGACTCCCATTTCCGTTCGTGGAGACTTGAGGGAGCAGGGTGGGGAGGGGCGGGGAGGCTGTGCGGGGAGCGCAGGGGAGGGGCGGGGGGCGCGCGGCGCCGGGCTCTGGGAAGGCGCGCGCCCCCGGGGCCCGGGCCGTCCCTGTCACCTTTCGCCGCTCCTTTCCCTCGCTGTCCCCTCGTCCCTGTCCGCCGTGGTCCGCAGCCTCTGTGGTTGGGATGTGATCCTCACATCCCGAGATTTCAAAGGAAGATGCAAAACTAGTCTCGGCGACTCAGCGATTCGTTCTCATTTCAAATCCCGTTGCCGTTCTAGAGTGCTCCCGTAGTTGCATCAAAGCCATTTGTTAATGTATGAGGGCCATTGGGTTTCTTTTTAGAAGAGGCAGAAAGGCAAGTGGGGAACGATGGGGTAATGTAGTTTGCCAACTTTTTAAGTTTGTGTGTGTGTGTACTGGAAGAAAAGCTGCTTGCGCGTGTTTGTATTTAGGGATCCCGGTTTGGTTAGGTTAACGGCAGGGAAGACAATGCCTAACGCTGCATTGCAAGATAATAAGTAGTCATGTAGAAATACACGCGATGGGTCTGGCGCGTGGGAGGAGCAAAGATTTATAATAGCAGGGCTCACAGGAGCCGAGTGAAGACCTGGGCAGTGATGACATTCTTAGTACTGTGTTGTCTTAACTTCAGAAGAAACTGGTCAGCTCTTTCCAAACTTCTTTAAGGGAATAACCCCTTTCTACGAGATTTTGCTGCAGAATTTCCAAGATTACTTATTTTTAGACATATTCTAACACTAGGTGGACTTGAGTCAGTTTTACCTTGATTGCATATACAGGACTGTATGTTATGAGGGATATACAAATCAATACTGAGCTAGATGTTAAATTGAGGCCAGTCGTCAGAGGATGTGGAGGCTGAATACTAAATTAAAACTGTTTACTTTAATCTCTCTCCAACTTTTATTTATAAAACTTCAAATCTACAGGAAAATTGAAAAATTATACAATGAAATTATACAGTGAATACCTTCACCTGGTGGGGGGGGTCACCAAGTGTTAATCTTTCTCCACACTTTCCCTCTCTTTTTCCCTCCTTCCCTCTCCATACATACACACACACACACATATATATGCTTTACTTTTTTCTTAACTGTTGACTTTATTTTTAAAAACAAAAATGTTTTTAAATTTCTTCAGGTATTTATGAAAAAAAAATTTTTTTTAAATCCTCACCTGAGGATATTTTTCCATTCATTTTTTTTTTCCCCCCAGATAGAGTGGGAGGGAGAGAGAGAAACATCAACGTGAGAGAGACACATCGATTGGTTGCCTCCAGAAAGACCCTTACCAGGGCCGGGACAGAACCGAAACCGAGGTAGTGCCCTTGATCAGAATCAAACCTGAGACTCTTTGGTCTGTGGGCTGACACTCGCTAACTGCTGAGCCAAACCAGCCAGGGCGTCTTCAGGTATTTAAAAGTATTTTTTAGTTTGAGAAAAATGTTCAGTTGATTATAAAATTTATATTTAACACATTTATTTTATATATGTTTAAAATATATTGTATATTAAATATAAGTATATAAGTATTGTCCTTATTGGGAAAAGTTGTCCTAAACTCTAATAATGTGTTCCAGTGAAGAAGACTAATCCTTAAGTTTATCTGTAGCTCCAAAAGACAATATTAAACATAACTGTATTTTAAGGAATGCTAGCCTTTTCTGGACTTTTTAGTTAAGTTTAGTTTATATCAATTTTGTAAAGCGTTCTGGACCCCAGCTTAGATTTAATCTAGGAGAAACCAGGGTGTTGGGGGCAGCCTTTACGTGGAAAGGCTCCAAGTAATGTTCTCTTCTCCATTGTAAGTTTTGAAAAAGAATCCTGGTTCCACAAAAAGAGCTAAGACCCACTCAAGCAGTGATATCAATGATTTGGACAATTTCCCAAATCTCTTTTACTTTCGAGGCTAAATTTAGAGAACAGAGATATAGAGAAAAGGATCAATTTATAGCTTATGAGGGGTTTTTTTCCCTGAAGTATATGGGGTTGATTTTTTTTCTTTATTTGGTATCTTCTAGGGACTGATCTATAACTTTTTTGGAAGATCACAGGATAAATTTCTTTTTAACAACTTCGTTTTAGTGCTTATATTATGGAGAACCACAGGTAATCCTGCTGATAAGCCTTTAGGGCCATTTCTCAGCCTCTGGTTACTTCCTCATATGCTTTTTCTTTTTTTCCAAAGTTCCAAGAAAATTCACTTGGTTTCTAATCTTTTTCTTTTTTTTTAATTTGGTTATGGAGAAAGGAGTGGACATCGTTATAGGCCCTGAAAATAAACATAAATGTCTTTTACATTCTGTCTTGCTATAAACCTTACTGTTTCTTACTTCTTTTTCAGTACACAACACTTTTTATGATTTTGTGTGTGTGGACATTATTTCCTTGTTTTTCATTTTTAAATCCTCACCCGAGGATATTTTCCATTTATTTTCAGATAGAATGGGAGGGAGAGAGAGAGAGACAGAGAGAAACATCACATGAGAGAGACATATCAACTGGTTGCCTCCAGCACGATCCCAGGACCTAATTGCAACTGAGGTATGCGCCCTTGACTGGAATCGAATCCACGACTTTTTTGTCCTCAGGCAGATGCTCTAACTGCTGAGCCAGACCGGCCAGGGCTATTTCCTTGTTTTTAACTGTTTAACTAAAGTTCCACGGTGTGTGCTTCTTTCACATTTTCTTGTATCGCAATACTTTCTTACCATGGATACTTTTATTGGCTCCAGCTTCCAACTATCACCAATAAAGCTGCCCTGAACATCCTTAATCAATATGAGACTATCTCTGGAATGCTTATCTAAGGACGAGATTGCTGGGTCATAGGTATAAACTTACTTGATTTGAGCAAGTACTGCTATATTTTTCTCCAAAATGGCCTGACCTGTCTTTACTCCATCAACAGAGGTAGAGGATTTTTATGTCCCCACATCCCTGCTAATTCTTTTCGGTATTAAACATTCTAATTTTTCTCACACACACACTCACTCTAGGTATAAAGTGGTAGCTCCTTGTTTTATTTATTATTTTTTATTCTTTTAAGAGAGGGAGGACGAGAAAGAGAGAGAAACATCTGTTAGAGAGATACATTGATCAATTGCCTACCGTATAAACCCCCAATTGGAAATTGAACCTGCAACCTAGGTTTGTGCCCTAACAGGGAATTGAACCGGCAACCTTTTGGTGCACAGGAAGATCTCAGCCAGCCGAGCCACTCTGGCCAGGCTGTAGCTCCTTGTGATAAATTGCATTTTTTAATGATTTGAATTTGAACATTTCTTCATATCCTTAGCAGTTTTGGTTTTTCTTCATGTGAATTTCTTTTTCCTATACTTTACGTACTTTTCTGATTTGTCCTGACTTTTATGGGGTTATCAATTTGCAGAAGTTTACTTTCTAGTCCAGTTATTATTCCCTTGTCACTTTTGGATATTGGAAATATCTTTTCTCTGTAGCCTGTCTATTCAACATAAGTCTTAATTTTTATATAATAAAATCCATTAGTTTTTTTCCTTATGGTTTAATTTTTGGAATTTTATTTAAGAAATTTTTTTCTATTCTTTTGTTGTTGTTAATTCTCACTTGAGGATATTTTTCCATTGATTTTTTTAGAGAGAGTGGAAGGGAGGGAGGGGGAGAGAAAGAGAAACATTGGTGTGAGAGAGATACATCGATTAGTTGCCTTCCACACAACCCAGATTGGGCCAGGGATTGAACTTGCAACCCAGGTACGTGCTCTTGACTTGGAATCGAACCCAAGACCATTTGGACCAAGGGCAGGCGCTCTAACCACTGAGAAAAACTGGTCAGGGTGTTTTTTCTATTAAACCAGAAAAAAATCCCCACCATTTTCTTCTACTAGCTTTGTAGTCTTACCTTTCACATTTAAGCCTTTAAGGCATCTGGAGTCAATTTTATATGGTGTATAATAGTTCTTATAGTATTTTTTTAATAGAGTGCCTATTAAGAGTGAGGTACCGTTCAAAGTATTTTGTATGCATCTATAAACAAACAAATATCCCTTAAAACTGGATGGAGCTTATGTTGTCCTGCAGGGTCACCACTTGTTTTTGCTCTAGTGCTCAGGATGAATTCCACAGTTTTACACAGAGTATGTTAAGGAATATTCTTCATTGAGAAAAGGGAAGACTTACTAGGCCAGGGTCAGAACAAAAGAAAACAAAAGTCCTTCATTCTTTTATTATCCAAACAAAAGTCTGCTGTGCCCTAGGCAGTCTGCTGCACTTGCACGATATATTCTACTGGAGAACTCTACGCTCTTATTGGTCTTCCTTACAAGGGGACATGTGAGAGCAACCTTAATAATATGGGAAAAATCAGACCTTTTTTGTATCAGGCATTCTAGATTTGGATGCCACCTAATTAGGGACTAAGTTGTCAGAAAACCAGCTTCACAGTAGTTGGAGATGTTGAGACCTGAAATGGAAAAGACCATATTAGTTTCCTAGTGTTACAATCTCAGTCAATAATGAATTGAATCTCAGTTACAATGATGAATTATTACAATAATGTACATATTGATAACTGTTTTGTTATGTTATTTTGCTGTTTTAGAATATGGTACCGGCACTTAAAAGTTAATGCAATATGTAACACAAATCATAGCTAGGATTAACTTTAATTTTATATCACTCTATCAGTACAATGCTAATAAAGTAGTTTCTTCATTCTGCTAATACAGTACAGCTTTTAGCCGAACAATTGTGGTTCAGTCCTTGTTGATTTTTTTTAAAAAATGTTTTTATTGATTTTTTAGAGAGGAAGGGAGAGGGAGAGAGATAAACATCAATGGCTGCCTCCTGAATGCCCCCTACTGGGGATCAAGCCCGAAACCTGGGCATGTGCCTTGACCAGGAATGGAACTGGTGACCTTTGGAGCATGGGATGATGCTCAGTCAATTGAGCCACACTGGCCAGGGCATCTCCATGTTGATTTTTAAGCTGCAGGTTTGAATCTGTTATTGAGACTGAAGTTGCTGTAATATAGTAGACATACCTTTCATTTGATTTTGAAATAAGTTAATTTATTGACTGAGATTGGGCTGAACAAATCCCAATAAATTCAATAGAACGACAAAGAATTCATGTCAGGCTAATAAGCATCATCTAAACAAAAACTATCAGTATCATGTGGGTTTTATTTTATGTGTGAAGATTACTTCCTCCTGTTCTACTTGCCCTCTGTTTTTATTTGAATTGGGTCTCTAATTGTGTAGCATTTCTGTTTGTGCAGATAATTTCAAAATGTGTTAAAATTTAACTCTTATAGGGCTGAACTTTTGAAATACTTCAATCATGACAAAAAGAGAAGCAGAGGAGCTGATAGAAATTGAGATTGATGGAACAGAGAAACCAGAGTGCACAGAAGAAAGGTTGGTATTATCTGAGTTAACAAACTTTTATATTATCAACATACCTAATTAAAATTAACAATCAAGCCAGAGTTCTTTTGAGGCCTTCTTTTTTTTTTTTTTCCAACTGACATCAGCATTTTGGGGGATAATGTATTGCTTTTTTTCCTCTGACTTAATGAATTTGTAGTTTTAAAGTATAGACAGTAAAGTAATATGCATAGCTAGTAACCATTGAGCAAATGATTGTGATGGTTTTTATCCCTTAGGGCACTGTTTGATTCTTTTTTCTTTCATCAGTACTGGTTACTTTTATTTCCTAAAGAGTTTAATTCACAACCTGAACTAATTTAATAAATATCTATAAATAAATAACTACTATGAACTGTCAGGAGTATATATGAGACAGTAACCTGCCCTTGTAGAGGCCACACTGTGTTTGAAAAGGCATACAGGTATATGAGTAATTATGTGCACAGTACTAAGCATATAGAGTAGTGAAAGGTGTTAGTTCTTGGAATAGTAATAGAATAAACTTACTCTGTTAAGGAAAGAGGGCAGTGGTTGTAAGTTCAGAATCCAAAGGGAGAATATGGGTAAAAATAGAGATTTGGGAGTCAAGAAGAAAGTTAAGGAAGGTTAGGGGTTAGGGCTAGGTCTGTAAAGCAGGAGATGAGGTAATATGCTGAAAGTAAAAGGGGCTAAAGAGTAATAGAGGGCTTCTCTACAGTAATAGAGGTTTAGAATAACTGCAGTGAGACTGGACCAAATTATTAAGGTTGAATAGGATGCTGAGCATTGGGAGTGCAGCTGAGATTTAAGACCTTAATTTTTTTTAAATTTTGTTTTATTGTGGTAAGAACACTTAACATGAGATCTACCCTCAACAAATTTTTGAGTGTACAATACTGTGTCGTTAAGCACAATGTTGTACAACAGATCTGGCATAATTGAGATTTATACCAGTTGTTCAGCAACTCCCCAGGTGTTCTGCCAGCAGGCTGTGGTTACCCATGCTACCTCCTCTTCTCAGAGGAGAGGTCTGACTCTAGCTCTTGAGACAAACCCCATATTAGTTTTCCTCAGTCCTGTCCTCTGCCACCATGCCCTGGCACAAGAATATTTTCCTGATAGAAAAGGTCATGACTACCTGAGAGGCATTAAATTTTTTGTTGTTTTTGTTAATCCTCACCCAAGGATAATATGTATGTGTAATATATATATACATATATTATATATATATCCCCCCCATTGAGTTTTAGAGGTAGTAGGAGGGAGGGAGGGAGGAAGAAAAAGCAACAGCAATGTGAAAGAGACACATCGATTGTTTGCCTCCTGCATGCACCCTGGCGGATCGAACCTGCAATCCAGGTATGTGCCCTTGACCGGGAATCAAACCCACGACCCTTCAGTGCATGGGCCGAGGCTCTAACCACGGAGCTATACTGGCCAGGAAGCGACCTTAAATTTTTTTTTTTTTTAAATCTTCACCCGAGGATATTTTCCATTTGTCTTCCATTAGAATGGGAGGGAGGGAGTGGGGGGGAAAGAGAGAAACATTGACATGAGAGGAATATATCGACTGGCTGCCTCCCGCATGACTCCGACCAGGTCTGGGGACGAACTGCAACGGAGGTACATGCCCTTGAGTAGAATCGAACCCAAGACTCATTGGTCCGAGGGCTGATGCTCTAACCACTGAACAGCCGGCCAGGGCACGGCCTTAAAAAAAAATTTTTTTTTTTAATTGATTTTAGAGAGAGAGAAAGGGAGAGGAAGAGAGAGATAGAAACGTTGATGAAAGAGAACGTTGATTGGCCACCTCCTGCATGTCCCCCACTGGGGATCGGGCCCACAACCTGGGCATGCACCCTGACCAGGAATCAAACTGGCGACTTCTTGGTACATGGGTGGATGCTCAACCGCTGAGCCACACCGACCAAGCAGGACCTTACATTTTTAATAGAGGGCTTCAACATATTTGACTATGCTATTTTTTCCAGCAGAAGAAACAACAAAGACTACATGTCTCTCTTAATTTCAATATGTATTCATTCATTCATTCATTCACGTAACAAATTATCCCATAACTTAATTCTGGCTCAGGGTATTTCAGGAGTTTTCAGTTAAGCTGCCAGTCTGGCTATAGTCATCTGAAGAGTTGACTGGGCTGGCATGTGTTTCCCAGATCACTACTGATGCTGGTGGCAGGATTATTCACTTCCTCACCACATGGACTTCTCTGTAGGGCTGCTCGTGACATGGCAGCTGGCTTCCTCTAAAGCGAATGGCCTGAGAGAGCATGCTCACCAAGATGGAAGCCGAAGTGTTGTTTTACATAACCTAATTTAAGAAGCAATATGTCACTTCTTTGGGTCACACAGTCCAACTTTGGTAGAATGTGGGAGGGAACCTCTTAAATGGTGTGAGTATTAGGAGACAAGAATCATTTGGGCTATCTTGGAACCTGACATGCATATATATCTTTTTTTTGTTTGGTTGTTTCTTTGGTTTTTTTGTTTGTATGTTTTTTAAATACGTTTTTGTTGATTTTTAGAGACAGAAAGGGAGAGAGAGAGAGAAACATTATTGTGAGGGAGAAACATCAATTAATTGCTCCTGTTTGCACCCCAACTGGGGATCCAACTCACAACCTGGGTATGTGCCCTAACGGGGAATCAAACCTGCAACCTGTTGGTGCATAGGACGATGCTCCTGTCAACCTAGCCACACCGGCCAGGGCCATATATTTATTTTTACACACACACGCACACACGGTCCAAAAAGCTTAAAGTTTTTACTGTTGGGCCCCTTATGGAAAAGCTTTGAGAATGTCACCTGTCTCTGGTAAAAGATGGGTAGTTACTTTGTTGACCTGGGGAGTAGCTGTGTAAAGGGAGCAGTTGTTATCCAGCTGTAGCAGATTGTTGCTGTGTTGGAATTTAGATCATGATATGAGATCATCCATATTTTTTAAAGAGAAATTAGTAATGCAGATTTTTGTATTAAGTTACCCAAGGTTTAAATGGTGGCAACCAATTCGAAAATGTTTTAAATGCTGAGCTTTTGTACAAAAGTGGTGTTTTACTTTTTTAAAAGAATCATTGTTACAAAAAAACTAAAATATAGCCCACGGGCAATAGGTGAAGAATTTAATGTAAATACTTGACCAAAATACCCAATTATTTTATTTTAACAATACTAATAATAGTTAACAATTATTTTAAAATGATATGTTTTTAATCATGAGTGGTCTGTTTTACAAATTTTGAAGTTTTGGAAGGAATTTAGGCTATAGTCATTGAATGTTATGTATATCGCATTATACTTTGAATTTATGTGAAAATGGAACTTGACAAATTTTTAGTATATACTGTTTTGGGCAGCTACAAATGAGATTTAAATTAAACATGTTGTGAAACTTAATTGAATTCCAGATTTTTCAGTTCAACAAATATTAGTTGGTGTCTGTCTTCTCTTTGGCCCCAAATAAAGATTTACAAAAGATAATGTAGAATTATTTACCAACAATGTTACCTTTAAGGAATTTACAGTTCTGTAGAATCCAAAGTATGGAATAACAATGCAAAATAACCCTGAGAGAGGTTTAAAGGAAGAATATAATTTTTAATGTGGAGCTATGCTGATTATAACCTGTAGTTTTCAGATTAAACTAAGTGGAAAGTATTTTATAACTTACATTTTCATATCTTACAATTTACATTTATTTAATTGTATTTATGTTGGGAAGGTAAATTGACTAGTAGAGAATGGCTCACAAAATTTTTTTTTTTTAATCCTCCCCCAAGGATATTTTTCTGTTTCTCTTCAGATAGAGTGGGAGGGAGAGAGAGGGAGAGAAAGGGAGAGAGAGAGAAACATCGACATGAGAGGGACACATCAACTGGTTGCCTCCCGCACGACCCTGACCAGGGCTGGGCACGAACCGCAACCAAGGTCCTTGCCCTTGGCTGAAAGTGAATCCATGATTCATTGGTCCGCTGACTAGTCAGGGCAAGATGGCTCACAAATTTTGAGGAGACTTTTTAATCTTCCTTACTGAGCCTAAAATTCATCAAAATAACTTAAAAAACATAAATGCAAACATTTCCCCTTAAATATTGTATAATGCTAGCTTGAAATTTAAAGCACCCTTGCAAATGTATCTCATATGATATAGTTTAAATTTCAAATTAGAATTTCTTTGTGCCAGGTCAGTATTCAGTTTGGCAACACTTGTTGATGGTAAGTCTACCACTATGCATGGTGTCTATGCAGAAATGAGTTTCAAAGACCAGAAATGTGTTTTGGTATTAAATTTTGGTTTGAGCATATTGTTACTTTAATTTTCAGGGTAAAAATGTAATTGTTAACCATTATGTCCTTTAACATTTAGCATTGTAGAACAAACCTACACCCCAGCTGAATGTGTAAGCCAGGCCATAGACATCAATGAGCCAATAGGCAATTTAAAGAAACTACTAGAACCAAGACTACAGTGTTCTCTGGATGCTCATGAAATATGTCTACAAGATATTCAGGTAATCTTTTTTTTTTTAGATTTATATTTCAGCATTTAAGTCTGCATGAGAAGTATTTTTTGTTGGCCTTTAGTCTTTCTAGCTATAGCCTTTATCTCTGTAACTGTATTATTATAAAATGTAAGCAATTAGAAATAAAGAGAATTATTTTAGCAAATTTTTCTCCATTTAAAATTACATTTAAAAGATTGGGTACTAAAGCAAACATTCCCCTTTTTTTTTTTTTTTTTTAATCCTCACCCGAGGACATTTTTCCATTTTTTGTTCAGATAGAGTGGGAGGGAGGGAGAGGAAGAGAGAGAGAGAGAAACATCGACGTTAAAGGGACACATCGAGTAGCCGCCTCCCGCACGACCCAACCAGGGGCCAGGGACAAACTGCAACCGAAGTACGTGCCCTTAGCGGCAACCGAACCCGGGCCTCTCTGGACCGCAGGCCGATGCTCTAACCGCTGAGCCAAACCGGTCAGGGCTCCCTTTTTTTTTTACTTTCACAAATATAAAATGGAAAGTTTACGTTTGAATCAGTCAGAGCTAAACAGAGTAGTAGGAAGCACGTTGACCTCGGAAGCTGAAGAAGTATGTCCTCCTCACTCTGTTTGTAACTAGCTTTTTAATTTCTTTGTGCATTATTTTTCCCATCTTTAAAATGAAATAATTTTACCAAGTGATTTTTACATTACCTTTCATCTTTATTTGCTCCAGCAGTAAATTTTGAATAAGAATTCAAATACCAGTGTTTATATTTCTTGGAGTTCATTGCAAAAGGATTTTACCTGTGGTAGTATTATGACAATACATTATGTTTGCAGCATATTTTTAGCCATTTAAAAAAAATGTAAAAAAAGTAGTAGCCTAGGTAGGATTGCTCAGATAGTTTCTCCAGACTTTCCTTGATCATACACTAGAGTATTATATTGTTTTTAATATTACTTATACTAATGCATATTGTGTCATCTTTTGCATTATTTGGTTTATTCTTTACTTCTCCTCCTCACTTATAGAACTTTTGCTTTCATTTTTTTTTTTTTTTTATCTTCACCTGAGGACATTTTTTTCATTTTTTGTCCAGATAGAGTGGGAGGGAGAGAGAGGAAGAGAGAGAGAGAGAAACATCGACGTGAAAGGGACACATCGAGTGGCTGCCACCCGCACAACCAACTGGGCGGGGGACAAACTGCAACCGAAGTACATGCCCCTAGCGGGAACCGAATCCAGGTCTATCCGGACCACAGGCCAGCGCTCTAACCGCTGAGCCAAACCGGCCAGGGCTGCTTCCATTTTTTAAAAATTAAAATCATCATATGTCTACTATTTTTTTGTTGTTGTTGTTAATCCTCACCCAGGGATATTTTCCCATTGAATTTTAGATAGAGTGGAAGGGAGGGAGGGAGAGAGAGAGAGACCGAGGGCCAACGTTCTAACCTCTAAGGCAAACCAGCCAAGGCTGTGTCTACTATTTTTTTTTTTGTACCTTTTTATTGATTTTTTTCAAGAGAGAGGAAGGGGAGAGAGAGATAGAAACATTGACCGGCTGCCTCCTGCATGCCACCTACCCAGGCATGTGCCCTGACTGGGAATCGAACCTGGATCTCTCAGTCCATAGGACGACACTCAATCCACTGAGCCACACCAGCTGCATGCATGTCTACTATTTTTAAACAAGATTTTGGTGTACAATAAGTTGAAGTGCTTCAATGAAATTTAAGCATTTTAGTTGCCATTTAGCCATACTTTTATCTGTTGCTTCTATAAGTCTAGTAAATGTTGGGGGAGGGAGGGAATTGCTCTTCTAAAACTAGGGAATGATGCCTGGGTTGTGGGCTCCATCCCCGGTTGGGGGCGTGCAGGAGGCGGCAGATCGATGTTTCTCTCTCACATTGATGTTTCAATCTCTCCCTTCCGCTCTCTCTAAAAAAATCAATAAACACATTTTTTTTAAAAACTAAACTTAAAAAAATAAAACAAAAAATAAATAATAAAATTAGGGAATGTAGGTGGGTGCAATAATATTATAATTTTAGGATTTAAGATTTTCTTCTCTCAACAGTGAGAGGCTAAATTAGCACACTTTTTTGGGAAGGGAATTTAGCATTTAGGGTCTATTAATCTTGAATGTGAAATACCTAGCAGTTCCACCTCATTGTTCTTACTGAAATGTTCAGCTGTGTGAGCAAAGGTGTACCTATGATGTTCATTGCATGGTTGTGCAGACACTGAAAAGAACTCAAACATTCCAAAAACAGTAAATTAGATAAATTCTATAGATTATAATTTAAGGCAGCCATTGGAAATTTGTGAACTAGAGCCCTAACCAGTGTGGCTTAGTGATTAGAGCATCGGCCTGTGCAGCAAAGGGTCAAGGATTTTATTCCTGGTTAAGGACACATACCTGGGTTGCAGGTTTGATCCCTAGCCCTGGTTGGGGCATGTATGGAAGGCAACCAATCAATGTGTCTCTCTCACATGGATGTTTCTCTCTCTCTCTCCCTCCCTCCTCCCCTTCCAGTCTCTCTAAAAGTCAATGGAATAAATATCCTCAGGTGAAGATTAAACAAAAAAATTGGTGAGCTAGAACTATATGGGCATTTTACATGGAATGAGAAATAATTACAGAACTCCTAATCTTATTTAATCTTCATATCACTTGTTGTCAGCATATTCTTAATCGTACTCTGCAAATGCAGGAACTGAGATCTAAAGAGGTTAAACAGTTTCCCAGTGTGTAGCTGCTACACAGGAGTGCAGTGGGATTTGAACCCAGGCCTGTGTGACTTAGAAACATTTCAGTTGTTTGAAGCAGACTTTTAAGAAAGTTTGTATCGAATAACTCAGTGCCACTTAACCTGATTTTTCTCGTATGTAAGAAACAGGGGAATCTGGACTTGATTGTTTTTCAGCTCTAAAATTTGTTGCTTCCTTTTTTTTTTTTTAATCCTCACCCGAGGATATTTTTGCATTTATCTTCAGATAGCGCGGGAGGGAGAGAGGGAGGAAGAGACAGAGAGAAACATCGATGTGAGAGAGACACATTGAGCGGTTGCCACCCACACAACCCCAACTGGGGCCGAGGACAAACTGCAACTGAGGTACATGCCCTTAGCGGGAACCAAACCCAGGACTCTCTGGTCCGTGGGCCGACACTCTAACTGCTGAGCCAGACCGGCCAGGGCTGTTGCTTCTTTTATAATATCTGGCCCAACCAGATTTAAAATATGACCTGCAAAGTACCCAACCTATTGTAGATTTTCAATAAATATTAGTTGAATAAATGGAAATATGCATAATTCATAGTATCACAGAATTCAGAGCTAGCCTAAGGCATTTTGCATTCTTCTCTGTCTCCAGTTCTCTCAAAAAGGATATGGAAAGCAACTTCTGTTCTCCATATCAATAAATGCAAATATACATTTATAGTCAGAATGCTTGCTACTTGTGGTAATGCTTTTGTATTTTCAGATAAATATTGACTGGAAAGCTGATAGACCAGCTGAGTTGCACTGTTTGAGAAGTATGACCCAAGATCAGATACTATGCTTGAGTTTTGTCCTTGTGCCAGGTCTTACTGAACTAGTTAGTGTATTCAGTACCTGAGAGCTCAGTTTTAGAGTTTCACATGCCATTGCTCCTAGTGGATAATACCAGTGTCTGTTAGAGAGGAGAGAAATTTTGATATTCAGAGAACTTTTAATGAAGTGTCAGGCAGAGACTATTATATTGAGTGAAACTGCCAAGTTTGACCTGTCTGTCTGCAGGGTTTACACAGTTTGTCGTGTCCCTGGTTAAGTTAGATGCATAGTCACTTAAGATTTTAGGCTTTGTATGTATGACATTTTTTAATATTAGAAAATATGTTTGTACTATAACTTCAGTATTGACTGAACTCTTGGGAATGAGAGTGCTGGGGAGCTTTGTACCTCCTCCAGCTGCATGATATGCAGACACATAAAGATATTCACTATTGAAGAGAATTACAGTGGAAGCCTATTTTTAAAATAGTGACAGAAAATATCTGCAAGTCAGAATTACTTTTTGTCATCAATTTTTCATTGTGTGAAATACATTCACTGTAAGGAGATATGAAGGGGAAAAAACACTGATATTTAAAGGATATAGAGTTATGATTAATGATGTTCTTATCTGGTTAGGTAGTGAAGTCATAAGTCCCTTATTAAATTTGTGATTAGAGATTTAGCATTAACCCTGACCTTAAATGTATATCATTGGTTACAAAGGAGATATGGGCAGTATTATACTAATACATTTATTAAAATTGTCCCCACTGCCCAGCCGGTATGGCTTAGTGAATTGAGTGTTGTTCCATGGACTGAGAGGTCCTGGTTTGATTCCTGGTCAGGGTACATGCCCAGGTTGCAGGCTCAATTCCCAGTAGGGGGCGTGCAGGAGACACCTAATGGATGTTTCTCTCTTACATCAGTGTTTCTATCTCTCCCTCTCTCTCTCTCAAAAAAAATCAATAAAAACATTTAAAATAATTGTCCCCACTAATTAAACACCCTTGCTTTTTCGTGGTGAATAAATAGCATATTTTCTACTTTAAATACTTTTGCAGAATAAACAGTTGCCTTTTGGCATTATTTAAAAACCTAAACTAGACTCCAGAGCTAGAGAAAACTGCCATTTAAAATAGATCTGGTCCTGGCCAGTTTGGTTCAGCCGTTAGAGCATCGGCCTTCGGACCAAAGGGTTCAATTCCTAGTCAAGGGTACGTACCTCATTTGTGGGTTCGATCCCCAGCTCAATTAGGGTAGTATGGGAGGCAACCAATTGATGTGTCTCTCACTCCTTCCATCCCTCCCTCCCTCCCACTCTGTCTAAAAAAATCAATGGAAAAATATCCTCGGGTGAGGATTAAAAAAAAAAAATTATGTTCTTTATGTTGTCCTTAATTAATCCCACAGTGGTTAAAATATTTAAAATTTTGGCATTTACTTATGATATTATGAATTAAATGATATGACAACTTGGATAATTTCGTATGTTCTTATAATTTAATTAGTATGCTTCAGTAGTTAAGTAGTTTGGTACATCCATTTTTATTAACCCAGATGATTATATGAAAATAATTTTACTCATTTTGCCCATGTTCAGCTGGATCCAGAACGAAGTTTATTTGACCAAGGAGTAAAGACAGATGGAACTGTACAGCTTAGTGTACAGGTAATTTCTTACCAAGGTAAGTTAATTTTAGTGTAGTTATTTAAAACTTTACTTGAGTTTTTCTATAATGAGAACTTAATTTTACCAGTTTTGGGTGTTTTAGATGGTTGTCTAAATTACTTGATGTAACGTTATAGCCAAATATTCATGCTTTTGAATTAATTATTTAATCTGTCAAGGTGAAGCAGATAGTATAACACATTTACCTGGTTTAATCAGCAAGGGATATATTGTAGGATAGTAAATAACAGGGTCACAGAGAGGGCTGGAAGAATAGGTTCTAGTTGGCTTTCTAAGAATGCCTCAGCCACACCGCAGTGCTGGACTGCCAAGGAAGCTGCTGCCTTGCCTGCCATGATCTAGAACCAGGCTGCCTCTTCAGTGATCCACAGGAGCCCAAAAAATGGATGCCATGTGCCTGCTTATCCCCTCTTAACTCATTTCTCAATAGAAGGCTCATACCGGTAATTCTAGAGCCTAAGTCACATCAGGTACCATCCCTGCAAAGAGATCTAGTCTCTTGCCCTGGCCGGTTTGGCTCAGCAGTTAGAGCGTCGGCCCGTGGACTAGAGTCTCGGGTTCGATTCTGGTCAAGGGCATGTACCTCAGTTGTGGCATGGTCCTGGTCAGGGTCATTCAGGAGGCAGCCAGTCAATGTGTCTCTCTCACATGGATGTTTCTCTCTCCCTCCCTCCCCCTCCCACCCTCCTTTCCACTCTATCTGAAGATGATGTAAAAATATTCTCGGGTGAGGGTTAACAAAAAAAAGAGAGAGAGAGAGAGATCTAGTCTCTGCAGTTTAGCACAAAAAGAGGAGTTTGCAAAGTAGGTTGCTTTATTCTCTTCCTTGCCCCCATATTATTTTTTTGACCTGTTTACGAATAAGTTGCAGACATGATCCCCTTTTATTCTTAAATATATCAGAGTGTATGTTTTCTAAAAACAAGGAATTCTTTTACATGATCACAGTACAGTTATCAAAATCAGGAACTAGTAATTGACACAACACTGTTATCTAATCTACCAAAGTTCTGTTGAATTTTTTTTTATCATTTAATAGGAATCTGTTAACTTCTCTAGACATATTGCTAAACATATTTTAAATGGAGTTTTGTTCTTTCATTTGAGAACATATAAACTAAATTTTGTTAGTGAATTTTGTGTTTTTATTTAGATTTTTTTTTTTCAATTCACTTTTAAGGAATGGAACCAAAGCTCAACATCCTTGAAATTGTTAAACCTGCGGAAACAGTTGAAGTAGTTATTGATCCAGACGCTCACCATGCTGAAGCAGAAGCACATCTTGTTGAGGAAGCGCAAGTGATAACTCTTGATGGCACAAAACACATTACAACCATTTCAGATGAAACCTCAGAACAAGTGACAAGATGGGCTGCGGCCCTGGAAGGTTATAGGAAAGAGCAAGAACGCCTTGGGATACCCTATGGTAAGAAAATACATGGTCACATGTTAGGTAGAATAATAAGAATTAAGCTTGACATAGAAGATATTAGGGTGAGTAAGTTATAATCTGTTTTAAGTGTAGAATTTTTAGGAAGAATATTGCTTTTTTTCTTTTGACTATAACACATGATGGACTAATACTGCCCTGGGTGCTAAAAATACAAAGAAATGCAATCATGCTTCACTTAACAACGGGGACACGTTCTTAGAAATGTATTTTTAGGCAGTTTTGTCATTGTGCAAACATAGAGCACACATACAAAACCTACATGGTATAGTCTGCTACACACCTAGACTATGTGGTATAGCCTATTGTTTCTAGGCTATAAACCTGTGTATTATATTATTGTACTGAACTCTGTATGCAATTGTAACATAATGGTAAGTATTTGTGTATCTAAACATAGAAAAGGTACAGTAAAAATATGGTATAAAGGTAAAAATGGCACAGCTGTACAGGGTACTTACCATGAATGGAGCATGCAGGACTAGAAGGTGCTCTGGGGAAGTCAGTGAGTGGATGGTGAGTGAATGTGAAGACCTAGGAAGTTACTGTACACTATTGTAGACCTTGTAACCACTTTACTCTTAGGATACACTCAATTTACAAAAACATTTTATTTCATCAATAAATTAACCTTAGCTTCCCGTATCTTTTTTTACTTTATAAACTTCTAATTTTTTTAAACATTTCAGCTCTTTTGTAATAGCACAGCTTAAAACACAAACTCATTTTACAGCTATACAAAAATATTGTCTTTAGATCCTTAATCTATAAGCTTTTTAAATTAAAAATATTTTTTTACTTTTTAAACTTTCTTTGTTAAGAAGTAAGGTAAACACATACATTACCCTAGGCCTACACAGAGTTAGAATCATCAATGACACTGTCTCCCACCTCCACATTTCCTCCCACCTGAGGGTTTTCAGGGCAATAAATAACTCCATGGTGCTGTCATCTCCCATGCTGACAATGCCTTCTTCTGGAATACCTCCTGAAGGACCTGCCTGAGGCTCTTTTGAGGAAGTGTCACTCTTCAAAAATATGTCTATGATGGTTTGCTTGTTTTTTTTAAATCATAGATTTGTTTGTAAGCAGATGATGTACCATGAACATTCCTCTCTGTTAATGAAAACCTTTCAGTGTCGGGGTCCATGTTTTCAATTTTTTAAAGGAGCTTGTTGAGGTCTGCAAGCTTCTGCTAAACCCTTCACTGTCATTTTTCTTGGGGGCTCTTCTTTTTCTTGTGCAGTTTCCTTTTCTCTTACCTTTTCTTCAGCTATGCATTCCTGTTCCAGTTCCAGCAACTTTTTTTTAGTCAGTTCCTCAGGAACCACCTCTAGGAGCTCCTCAATGTCCCCACCCAGGTTAAGTTGTTTGCCATCCCAACCACAGCTTGTTGGCTTTGCAACCTTTGCAACACAGTGTTATGGTGGCTCAGTGATAGGAATTTTTCAGCTCCATTATAATCTTGTGGACTCTGTCATAAATGTGGTCCATGGTTGACTGAGCATCGTTATGCAGCACGTGATTATAACAAAAATCTCTACCCTTAGGGGGTTCACAGTGTAGTTGAAGTGAGAGAAGGTAGATGAAAAGAGATAATTGCCATAATTATAACATGTTTTTAAGCATCTCAAACAGGTCATAGTGGCCTGGGAAGGTGGGGGGGTGGAGTGGGGGAATTGGGAAAGGGTTTATTATAGACAAAGAAATTGTTGGGCAGAGAAGGACATTCTGACAGGAAGAGTATGTGCAAAGCTGGAAAGTAGGAGTATGCATGAGTAATGAGGCAATGTAGTGAATAAGGAGTTCCTTTGTAGCATTATAGAACTATTTTTGATTGATGGAAATTACAATTAAAAATGGATGTGCCAGTGGTGAATGGCATAAGTTGGAACAGGTAGAGAGAGAGTGAAAGGAAAACATTATTACTATAGTTAGGTGTGACTAGGTGATAATACCTAGATTACCTCGATTAGGTAATTTCTGTGGGAGTGGAAAGGAGGAGGAGATGGGTCAGAGTTGGGATAGGACTGAGCAACTGATTGATAAGATTGTATGAGGGTAGAGAGGTGAAATTTAAGTGTTGATCTGATTTCTCAAGCTTGGGTGTCTAGGGCTATAATAGTGGTAAGAATTGGTTACATCTTCATTACATATTCTATGAACTACTTATGCCAGGCACTGTGTTAAAAAATGCTAGGTTTTTGATGGTGCACAGAAAGACAGTCCATGCCTTCCAAAGCTTAGTGAGGGAGGTAGGGAAGTCTGGTATTGGATTTTTTTAAGGGAAAGTGTTGACAGTACTTGATTTTGAAGTAATAGAACACATTCAACTGGAGGCAACCAGAAAGTAGTTTGAGGCACACAAGATTTGGACTGGGGTAAAGAAAGATGTTGTCTGGGTCTCAGTCACACTGAATTTATATTCAAGCCATAAAAGTATATGCAGTCTCTGAGGGAGAGAGATAAGATGGAAAAGAACACATGTTAAAGACTGGTTCCTGGACATTGTCAATTACTAGGGTTGAGTAAAAGGAAGGGGAACATGGAATACTGTAGAGATAGAAGGAAAATAAGAACTGTATATAGTGTCACTGAAACTGAGAAAGAGTTTTAGATGGTTAAAAGTCTCCATGCAGCTGACAAAGTCAAAGAATGCCGACTGAGTAATAGCTATTAAATTTGGTGATCAGAGGCTCATTGGTAGATTTAGCTAAAAGTAACTATAGAGCCCTGGCCGGTTTGGCTCAGCGGTTGGAGCATTGGCCTGCAGACCAGAGAGTCCCGGCCTCAGTTCCCGCTGGGGCCGAGTGCCTGGGTTGCAGTTTGTCCCCGGCCCCGGTTGGGGTCGTGTGGATGGCAACCACTCAATGTGTCTCTCTCACATCTATGTTTCTCTCGGCCCCCCCCCCCCTTCCTTGCGCTCTATCTGAAGATAAATGCAAAAAATGTCCTTGGGTGAGGATAAAAAAAGGTAACTATAGAGCCCGGCTGGTGTGGTTCAGTGGTTGAGCATCGACCCATGCACCAAGAGGTCGCTGGTTCGATTCCCGGTCAGGGCACATGCCCAGGTTGTGGGCCAAATCCCCAGTGGGGGACATGCAGGAGGCAGCCAATCGATGTTCCTCTCGTCGATGTTTCTATATCTCTCCCTCTCCCTTCCTCTCTCTAAATAAAATAAGAAAAAAAAAGTAACTATAGATGTGGACACAAAGCCGAATTAATAGAAATAAATAAACATGAAAGAGAGAAAATTGAATATTAATTTTTGGGGGGACAAGTGAGAAGAGCGCTAGGGAAGCAAATAATATTGGAGATTGAAGAGTTGGTGGTGACTTGAGTGTATTTGTAGATACACAGTATGGAACTAGTGGGAGGCAAGATTAAATAAACAAGGAGCAGGGTCGTTAATTGGAGCATAACAACATAAAAGAGCCTAGTTCGAAGGATGAGATCTAGCCCTTCCTCAGAGATAGGATGAAAATATTAAGTTATTTTTGACATGTGGAAGCTAGTATGAATGATGTACTTGACCTTAGTGTTAGTAAGTTGGGAGTCATCTTCTGAGGGGAGAATGCTGAGAAGGGAAGAAGGAAGTGTAAAAACATTTGAAATAATGCTTTCTAGGGTTTGCTAGACTTTCAAGAACTCTTCCATAGTAGATTCTTTTACAGAAAGTAATGTATAAAAATGACTTGTAGGTAGCCAGCTTATAAACTCTAACTCAAAGTTCCTACTAAGAATGTTATTTACTTAGAGTGAAGCTCTTTTAAGACATTTGAGATTTATTTAGGGATAGAGAGACTTTAAAATATAATTTGTGATTTTTCTCATGAAATTGTTACCTACCAGAAAGTTTTAGAAATGATTAATATTTTCTTTGGAAACTATTGCTTCAGGTTTCTATTTCTGCACCTTAGGGTAGTTGTTTTTTATTTTTTGTGTTTTTTTCTAATTGCTTATCTGTACAAAATTCAAATATTGTTAGTTGGTCATAGCTACTTGAAATCTCTCTGAAGTATTGATCCACGTTGGAAAGTTTTCTAAGTTTACTTTACACACATCAACTTTATATCTTGAGAGGAGCTTAGCGCCACCTCTTCATATATTCATACATATATATTCCTATATATATTTTTCCCTTTAGTTTTAAATTTTTCATGTTTTTAATTCTTTTTATTTATTTATTTACATTAAACAACTGTGGAGAAAACTAATGAATTTCTAGTAGGTAGAAGTGTGGTCAAATTGAGTTATAGGGAATGTTCAAATTGACTAAAAGTAAAATCAGAGCAAATCTATTTATTTTAAACATTTTTTTCTTCTTTATTGATTTTAGAGAGAGAGGAAGGGAGAGGGAGAGAGAGGATAGAAACATCAATGAGAGAGAACATCGATTGGCTGCCTCCTGCATGCCCCCACTGGGGATCGGGCCCACAACCTGGGCATGTTCCCTGACTGGGAATCAAACTGACGACCTCTTGGTGCATGGGTCGACGCGCAACCACTGAGCCACACTGGCTGGGCTGCACTATATTTCTGCTGGACAGTGCTGATCTAGACAATTGTAGCCTTCAGTTCTGGGAAATTTTCTGCATCATTATTTTGATAATTACCCAGTGTTTCTCTGTTCTTTTTCTAGACCTCCTGTTGAATCTCCTGGGTTGACCTTCTACAGCTGTTTGCTTCCCTGTTTTTCATCTCCATATCTATTTGTACTTCCTTCTGTCAGTTTTTTTTTTTTTTTTTGTCTTTATATTACAACCTGATTTTTATTTTCCATTAATAAGGGCTCTTTATTTTTGGTTGTTGTTTTCCATGACTTTCTGATCTTATATTATGGATATATGTTTTCCCTTACCTTTCTAAGTACATTGATGGGGCAGGGAGGGGGTGTGTATTGTTTTTTGTTTTTTATTCTTTATTGCACTATTTCTGCTTCCTCCCATTTCTGTTTTTCTGTTTATTTTTCTAATTTGATTTTAGTCTCTCAAATATCTGATTATTCTTGACCATCTCTTTATGTTTATTTAAGAGGGAATAACTTTAAAGCAAATTAGTTTGAAGTTCTGGAAGGAATTTGCTGACTATACACTGGTAAAGTTGGGGTATTGGTTCTTTCATTAAAATAATTTCAAGTGCTCTCATGTATAGAGCTGTTTCTTGGGTCTCTTCAGTTTCTCTGGAGCATTGGCCAAACACACCTGTCAGGAGTGGAAGGATGGTGTGAGTTAGGGTTCATGTATGTGAATGCTACATTGTAGAAGTGGAAAAAGCATGGAAGGTGAGGAGGTGAAGATGGTCTCATTTTTCAGACTTTTCTAACTGAGATCAGTTCTCTCAGTATCTGCTTTGTGTGTCTCCCTGATCTGAAGTGTTCCTGAGAATGAAGGAGAGGCCTTGGGAGGTTCTAAATATATCATATACTTTAAATCAATCTCCACATGTTTCACTTAAACCTCTCCTGTTACCTGGAACCACCATGACCTGAGCCAATAAGAGGGTTCTGTAGGCAAGAATACTTTCACTTTTTATTGGTATCCTCCTTGATAGATCTTTTAGGTTATAGCTTTTCCTACTCTGTTGGATTTTCACTCTGCTTATTATCTTCAAAAAATTTGATGAAATCTCCCAAATCATTTCTGACATTCCCCACTTATATTCCTGTGTGTTTCCATCTCTTAAAAATACCTTTACTGTCATTTTCCTGGGGTCTTAGAGAAGAGAAGCAAAGAGAACATGTATGGCCAATTAGTAATGTTAAACCAGGAGTCCTGATATTATTTAGGAAAACAAATCAGACTTTCTATTTTATCCTAACTTTTTTATCTTGATACATGTTTTATGTTTATGAAAAATTAGCTTCCTTGGACTTTTAAAGGGAAATGTGGTTCAGCATAGTTTTTCTAACCATCCCCAGACCCTCCTCTCTTGTTTTCAAGTAGCATTCAAACACAGAGCCACTTGCTTTCTCAGTTTCTCACTACTCTCTTACTCCTTACTCCACTTTTATCTGGCCCTGCTCTTTCCTTTTCCTTGTAGTCAGTTTCACTTCCACTCCCACCAGTTTCTCCTCATTGTGGTTCGCTCTCTAGAGGAGATTTTGACTCAGTTTGAAAAACTCACAGGTGCTACACTTCTCCAGCCCTTTAAACCTTACCGAAGACCTTTGTACTCAGCTGCTGTTGGATTGGGCAAAACTACTTTGAGCTGCTCCCTTGGCCTATTGTGCTTTTAATGAATACTGTACTTCCTGGCTGTGTTCAGATTTTCCCTCGCTCACAATGTGTAATGTGTCAGATGTCTCTGCTCCCCCTGTACGTTCTCCTGCGTAGATGCTGATGCCATGGAGGTCTTGTGGCTGTTACCGGACGTATTTTGTCTTCACCTGAGTGTATTTTGGGGGTCCATGGGGATATCTTGTCATAAAACCATGGGTATATGGTTTTATTATAACTATTAATGGATTTTTGGGTTTGCTGTCTTGTTGCTTTTAGTGATTTTTTTTTTTAATTCAGAGAAATTTTAAACTTTGCTCCTGTCTTCTCAGAATCATCCTCCCTAAACTTCTTTGTGAAAAAAATCAAATAAAAAAATCAATTCTGTGGCTGTTAGTCCTTTAGTCTTATGTTGATTCATTTTACTATAAATTGGCTTTTGATAAGTACCTAAATGTTATTTGTCTCACTTATTTTCTTATTGAATAGCATGCATCTTGAAGGCATATAACCAGTATTATTTGGATAGATCATCTCCATGCATGAATACCTATACAAAAATTAATTCAGCTATTATTTATTAAACTTCTATGGGTAGAATGCTCTATTAGGTCCCAGGGATACAACGATGAAATATTTATACATGTTGGCTATTTTTTTCATTTGTGAATTTAATCAGTAAAAGATGATGAGGAAATGTAATTATTTGGATTCACCTGTTTTTGATTCAACAAATGTATGCACAAAGCACTGTGGTAAATTTTGAAGATAGAATGGTTTATAAGACACAGTCCTTGTATTTAAGACCTTAGTGAATTGTAAGGGAAGACAGCTGAGTAAACAGGCAGTTAGCATGTTATACCGGTAGTGCCACCATAAGGGTAAATGCAGGAGCAACCAGCTTTTTACAAGACGCAAGAGGGAGAAATGAGTACATTGTTCACATTTTGGATAATAAGTCTAGCTCCTTAGAAACCTCTTCTATTTTTTTTTTTCAGTGCACCAAATCATACACTGCTACAAGATAACTTTTTAAACTTGGATAACTTACTCCATTATCTCCAGGGTAATCACAAATTTTATTCCATTTAGCCCACTGGAGAGCATTTTGCATTTTGTTTTCTTGATAAAATTTCAGACTAACTTATGTAGAACCATGTGAATCCATCAGAAATTTAGATTAAGAAATTTAAAAGCTGAGGAGAAAATGTAGCATACACATCTTTTTACTTTATATGCTGAGTTTATTTACTGACTTGGGGAAAAAGCTGGATTTTGTGTGTGGTGTGTGTATTGATAAGTTAACTGTAAATGTATATAAAATCTAAGATGGAACTAGGCTAATGGTAATATTTTTCTTTTTAGATCCTATACAGTGGTCTACAGACCAAGTCTTGCATTGGGTAGTTTGGGTGATGAAGGAATTCAGCATGACTGATATAGACCTCAGCACACTCAACATTTCAGGACGAGAATTATGTAGTCTCAACCAAGAAGATTTTTTTCAGCGGGTCCCTCGGGGAGAAATTCTCTGGAGTCATCTGGAGCTTCTTCGAAAATGTATAAATTGGAGCTATTATCTATTTATATTGTACCTTAAGTTTGATTTTATTTCTTTATAATTTTGTTATCATAGTTGCTTATTGATAAAAGCAATAATACTTAATGTTTATTAACTGTATACGGCTGTGCTAAGAGTTATGTGTATTATCTTATTTAATCTCTGAATTAAGGCTGCAAATCACAGAGGAATGTAATATTTAGAGTGCCTATATGGTCTTATTCCAAGCTTTCAAAAACGTCTCTTTCTATACTGTGCCTTCTATTTTGAGAGTTACCAGGAAACAGACCAAACTCTTTCTGAGAATTAAGACTTAAAAGAAGCTAATCTTGTAGGTTGGTCACGCCTGTGCTGTGTGATGGTGACTCTCTCTTTTGCCTTTTATAGGTTAGGGCACCTTTGTTCATTTATAGTCACAAACGGAACAATTTCAATTTCAATAGCCCTTTGCCTCTTCAAGGTTCTTTTATAACATTTTTGGGAAAAATCTGCCACAAACATAAGGCATGGATTTTTCTTTAACTGAAACAATTTTAGGCGAGAATGCTCAGAACTAGGAATCTGTATAAAACAGTAGCATCTTCAGTTTCCTGAAAAGTTAACTATGTTTCAGGCACTGTGCTTCTGAAAACCATTTTCCTTTAATCCTCAGCACAACGTCATGAGATCGTAGGTGGGGGACATCTCATTTAAACATGAGAAAATGAATGTTCAAGTTGGTTGAATAACTTAACCAGTCACACATCCAGTAAAGCAAATGCTCAGATCAGAACCCAGATCTCTCTGAAGCTAGTCTCATATAGTTGTTTAAACTCCCAAACTCGGGACCCCCAAAGAAAACTCCTGTGTGACAGGTGGGATTCAGACTTATTTTTAGTTCCCCAGCCCTTTCCAGCTCTGTGTGTCTGGAACTGGATCCTGGCACGGTACCCTAAGTAGAACTGTGTTGGGAGCCCAGGTCCCAGGACTCACTCTCAGTACACACATGATTGCTGGTGGGTACAATTTCAGTTTCAAGACAGAAGCTTCCAGGCAATGATGGGCAGTAAATAGGCTAAAGTAATAGAGACTGGGAAGTGTACCTCTTTTTTGAGAGGTAAAACATAGCATTTGAGTAAGGAATGACAATAGATGAGGAATGAATGATTCTCTAACTGGTTGTATTGGGGCCTTTTATGATATAACTCATGTTGAGAGCTGTATTTGTAGACATGTTAAATTATCTAGTGTTGTGACATTTAGGACAGCTACAGTTTTATTGAAAATTTAGCTATCTTTAAGAAGCATTGTCAAGTTAAAACATTTTTATTTAAAAGTGTAATATTAGAACAGATTATTAAATTACGAAGGTTTCTCAGATCATCTTGAGGGAGCCTTTTTGGTGAAGAATGTATATCTAAATAATTTCAGTGTGTATATATTCTTATCTCTGATCTGATGTTGAAGATATTCATGTTTTACATGGCTTTAGATAGATAGATAGATAGATAGATAGATAGATAGATAGATAGATAGATAGATAGACAGACAGACAGACAGACAGACAGACAGGAGACAGACTGATTGATTTAGATACAGATACTTACATTTAGAAAACCATTATTCTTTGAATAATGAACTCTAAAAGAAATTGAAGTTTTACATCTGTTACTTCTCTTAAAAATATCTGTTATAAAGTGATTATCAAATATTAAGTTCAGTTTTACTGGATTGGGGTTTACATTTCTGGTTTTAAATGACAACAAAAATTTTTATGTGTGTTCTTCAGATGTATTGGCAAGCCAAGAACAACAGATGAATGAGATAGTTACAATTGATCAACGTAAGTATTCATGCCCATGATATACATACGGCCCATTTATCAGTAAGAAATGTTTCCTTTATTTAGTACTTTAAGGTAGTAAAAATAAAAACTAATTTTTAAATATTTATGCAGTATTTTAGATATACAAAGAAATAGTAAACGTTAAGCAACATCTGTGTATACCATAACACCATACACTATTAAAAAATAAATCTTTATATATAAAGTTTACCAGTTGTAGATCCCATTTTAAATGACTATCCTGAATTGGATGTTTATCATTCTATTCATAATTTATATTTTTACCAACTATGTAACCATAAACACTTTATATCATTGTGTTGCATGTTTAAACTTTTTGGGTAAAATGATAATATACTAAGCATATCCTTTTATAATTTGTTTTTTTTATTTAAAAGTTTTGAGACTTGCCCATATTGATCCTTACTGCTTGATTTCATTCATTTTCACTGCTGTATATTAAAACTTTGTGAATATCATTGAATAAGTATTTGTCAGAATACATGTGAGATTCTCTGGTTGTAGGATCATAAGGTTTCTACCTTTTCAACCTTACTAGGTATTACCAAAGTTTTTTTCTCCAGCATTTGATAAACCATTTTTAATGAACAAATATTTTATAACTGTATATACACCACTAAATTATTTCAAAAATAAGATCATCTCTTATTCACTAAGTTGAGATTCATGAACTGTAATGCAAACAAACATCATACCTTATCCTTGGAACTTTTTTGTAATTTTGTTCAAAACTGTTATGGAGTAAGGCTTTTGAAGTGAATACTTTTGTTGAGGTAATTAGAGGAGCATTAGTTAAACTAATTACATTTTATGTCTTTTAGTAGTTTTTTTACTGCTTGTATTAGAAGGGAAGTTTTTTCTCTTGTCTTTCTTTGCAGCTGTCCAAATTATTCCAGCATCAGTACAGTCTGCTACACCGACTACCATTAAAGGTATAAACAGTAGTGCAAAGGCAGCTAAAGTACAAAGAGCTCCAAGGATTTCAGGAGAAGATAGAAGTTCACCTGGGAACAGAACAGGTATTTTTGCATTATCATCTGGTATTTATAAAATTTGTTGAATTGTGTATATTTTGTTTTATTTCACTATATAAAAATGTGAGTATGGACTATTTCTCTGTCAGTGCTTAGACAGCATTTGAAAAAACATCAGTGCGTTTAGCATGGCCGAGATGAGAACCAGAGAACCTTTTGTTGCCTTTCCCCCCTCTGTTAATTCATAACATTATGGTCAGTGTTTGTCCTTGTCAATTTAGGAAACAATGGCCAGATTCAACTGTGGCAGTTTTTGCTAGAACTTCTTACTGACAAGGATGCGCGAGACTGCATTTCTTGGGTTGGTGATGAAGGCGAGTTTAAGCTAAATCAGCCTGAACTGGTTGCACAAAAATGGGGACAACGTAAAAATAAACCTACAATGAACTATGAGAAACTCAGTCGTGCATTAAGGTAAGCATTTATGACTTTTTCAAATAAATATCAAGCCTTTCTAAAAAATGGCTTCCTATTATAGGTGTAAACATTGTTATGTAATGATGTTAAACTACTTGTTCATAAGATGTTGTTTTCTTTATATATGAAAAAAGCTAAAAATTTTCACACTATGTTAAAAATGACTTCTTAAGGAGATCTTTAGTAATAATTTTAAGGTACATAGAGGTTTTTTTAAGGTTATTCTAAGATTACTTGCTTCTGTTTATCAGGTAAAGCCTTTAATTTCTTCTTTATATCTAAAGGTTAACTGCAGGATAGATTATTCTTGGCTGGCAGTTCTTATCTTTCAATTTTGAATGTCATTCCACTCTCTTCTGGCTTGTCTTGTTACTGCTGAGAAATCTGCTGATAGCCTAACGGGGAAAAGTTACATGTTTTCATCTGATTTAAAAGCATATGCTACTCTGTTTAAAACCAACATATTTAATCTTTGAGGTTTCTATAATTTACATAACAGATAAAGATACTGTCATTTGCATAGTTGAATTGAGTATAAATTTTAGCAAATATGTAGCTATTATCTTTTTATAATTAGATGCAAAATGTTGACCCATTTCCGTGTTTCTTTCTCCCCCTACAACCCGCTTGAATCTGAATATGCAACCTTTCTATTGACAGAATTGGAATGGAATAAAATTATTTATAATTTCCCCTAAGTAGTATGAAATTTTTTGATGTAATTGCTATAAGAAATTATGTTGACTACAGTGATGGAAATTCAATGTGTGTATTTAAGTATCTGGGAAGTAGGATATATAGGAATATCATAGAATAATGTCTTATTTTTATTTGAAGAGTAAATATAGTAAAGTAGTTCTGCAGTTTACTTCTGTATTTCTAAATAACATTTTTACTGCTCATTCATTTTTCACTTGGACATTGTGTATGAGTTTCACAGTGAGAGATTATGATTTACCTGTCATCACTACATACACACATACCCTTTCTGTCCCCTCATCCCAATATAATTATGTGGAAATTTTGGTTAGATCAGTATTCACTGTTATAGGATCATGGCCATTGTAAGTACTAGTACATGGTTTACCGTGGTTACTTTTCCAGAATGACCTTTTGTTTTCCTTAGCATTCATAAGTAACTAAAATGCTTTATTTTCAATGTGCTTATCACTTAATTCAGTCTGAAACACTTTGCCAACTATCTAAAAATCCTTTGGGTATAATCAGAATTAAAACTATCATTTTTGACAGTTGATATGATTTTGTGCTTACAAATCATATCTCAGAACTATAGATGAATTATTAGAATTAATAAATAAAATGTTGATTCTCCTTAGATCAACCTAAGTTGCAATGCAGTAACCATCTGAATAAGTTTTTTCATAGAAGTTGACAAAGTAACTGTAAAATTTATGTGGGACTATAAAGTGCCATGGTAGCCTGAAGAAGATTGGTCAAGTGTAAAGACTTGCTCTATGGATTATTGAGACTCACTATGAAGCTACAACAATAAAGCTAAAACAATGTACTGTTTGCTTAGGATAGTCCAGTAGACCCTAGATTAGAATGGATAGCCCAAATAGAACCAAGAATATACGAGCATTTGATTTAAAAATGGTAGTGGGGAGAGGACATGATGAAAAGCCCTACTTTTCAGCCAATGGTGTTAGAACAATTAACTGTTCAAATGGGAAGAAAGTAAAACTTCCTCATATCATACTAAAAACCAGTTCTGTGTAGCTTGTGGCTCTAAATGTCAAAAGTAAAATAGGAAAGCATCTAGACATACCTCCATGACTTTGGTAGATGAGGAAACACGTTAAACAAAATCAAAAGCACTGACCCTAATAGAAAAAATCAATAAATTGGAGTACAATTAAATTGAGAACTTCTGGTCATCAGACCTCATCATCAAGAGAGTGAAAGGCCAGTCACACATATCTGATGTAGGCTCATACCTGGATTATCTAAAGAACTCTTACAATTCAATAGGAAAAAGAGAAAAAATGGAAGAGAGACTTAAATAGACACATTATAGATTTTCCAAATGGCCGGGGAATGTATGCAAAGGTGTGCAACCTCATTAGTAATTAGGGAAATGCAATTTAAAACCACAATGAGCCTGACTGGTTTGGCTCAGTGGTTAGAAGAATCATGGGTTCAATTCCTGGTCAAGGGCACATACCTGAGTTGCAGGTCTGATCCCTGGCCCTGGTTGGGGTCGTGCAGGAGGCAACCAATGGATGTTTCTCTCACATCTATGTTTCTCTCTCTCCTGTCTATGTTTCTCTCTCTCCATCCCTCCCTTCCACTCTATCTAAAAATCAATGGGCCCAGGCCGGTTTGGCTCAGTGGTTAGAGTGTCGGCCCGCAGACCAGAGAGTCCTGGGTTCGATTCCAGCTAGGGGCACGTACCTCAGTTGCATTTTGTCCCCGGCCCCAGTTGGGGACATATGGGTGGCGACCACTCAGTGTGTCTCTCTCACATCGATGTCGTCGTCCCCCCCCCCCCGCTCTACCTGAAGATAAATGCAAAAGTGTCCTCTGGTGAGGATAAAAAATCAATGGAAAAATATCCTCAAGTGAGGATTAGCAGAAACAAACAAACAAACAACCTCACAATGCAATGGTACAGCACACAGCCTAGAATAGCTAAAATTAAAATGATTAGCAGTACCTGGCATGTTGGGGAGGACATGGAGCAGTGGGAATGCTCCTGCACTTTCGGTAGGAATGTAAATTGTAACCTGTAACCCAGCAGTTTCTTTTCTAAATATTTAACAAACGAAAATGTATGCATATGTCCACACAGCTCATAACAGCATTATTGATAATATTCAGAAACCAGAAACTACCCAAATACAGGTTTCTCCCAGTATCTGAAAGTAGAGCGGCCCAATAGAGCCTTTCGTAAGCTGAACCAATGTAAAACGAAGCAGCAGTTACCATTAATTTATAATGAAACATTTCAGAGCGCTCCCAAACCTAAAAATAACCTCCCAAACCATATCAAATAACACATAAAATCTGAAATAACACTAACATAGAATAAAAGCAGGAATGCACAAAATAAATCAAGATAAAGCACAGATGCTCACAGCTAATTCAAAGCATTGGCTGCTTGATGCTGAGAGATTGAGTGTAGTTCCCAGGGAAGGGGCTTGATGGGGCTGCTGCTTGGAGTGCATGCTGCCTCTGGTGGCTCCCTGCAAAACAAGTGCTGAACACTATTTTTGCTTTTTCTCTTTTCTTCATAAAAGTGAAAATACTCTTCGGATGTTTTTTGACTACTGACAGCAGGTACTAACGTAGGCCTTTCATGAAAATAAAGTGGTGTATGCAAACTTTGGGATGCGTGGGATACCTGTATCTGTCAACAGTAGAGTGAATAAATAAATTGTGGTAGACAAGAGTATATACTGTGTATCAGTGAAAATGAACTATTGCTACAAGCACTGATATGAGTGAACCTCATATACACAATGTTTGGTGGAAGAATTCAGACCCATTTATATACTGTATGAATGTATTTATATAGTAAAGTTCAAAAAACCAGGAAAACTAAATTATAGCATTTAGGATTCATTTTTGGGTGGTCAGGATATAAATAAAAGCACTGAGATTACTATGATGAAACAGGATTGTGTTTACCTTTTGGAGGGAGTGATGATTGGGAGGGGCTATGGAGGGGATTCTGGGGTACTGGCAATGTTCTGTTTCCCAACATGAGTCATAGTCAACAAGTGAATGTGCAGTTTGTAATAAATCACTGAACTGTCCACTTTTCTGTCCTTTCTGTCTATAATATATTTCACAATGTAAAAGGTTAAAAAAAATACAAGCTTTAAAAAAAAAGGAGAAAGAAAAGGAATCATGCCCATGAAAATACAGGTATTGTGTGCCTTTCAACTTTCTTCATTTTAGAGAGGGAACAAATGCAGCAAACTGTTTGTGGTTGTATGATTTATCTCCTAGATTGAAGGACGTATTAAGTAAAATTGAAACCTATGTTTATGGATTTTTTATCACCTCTTACCAACTTAATTTTCCTCCTTGAAATATAAAACTTTCCTTCTTCTTTCTCCTTTTTTTCTCAAGTGTCTGTTACAGCCTTACATATTATGTAGGACTTTCCTTAAGAAAGTGAAATGCCTATAGCATTTTAAACTGGATAACAGGCATTTGGTGTTTTGTGGACTGAGATCTAAAGTCTATATTAACGTAATTGACACAAAAAGAAACACAAGACCATGGCCAATGTGTTATATATCTTACTGGCAAAGTGAATCATAACTATTCTGTTTTTGCTGTTCTGCATTTAGGGAAAGATGACATGATTTCCTGCATATAGGTCAGTCATTTCATTAATGGTCTTGATTAAACTGAGTGACTTTTGTATTAAAATCCTGCTAAATATTGTAGTTTATACCACTGGTACTTTAGCAAATGTTCTTTTTGTAATCACTAACAACTCTGTCAAATGGGTGCAAATGGGCAGTGTAATTTTAAAATATAAAGGCTTCACAGTCTGCCAGCCCAGAAATCTTCACTTTTTTTTTTTCTTCTGTTACTGGAATTGGCAGTGCACAATGATAAATAAAGTCTGTTTTCCAAATTAAATATAAATCCTGCTCTATTTCCATCTCCAGAGAAAGCAGCGATAAACTAGACTTCTTTCTAGAGCAGTGATTTTCAACCGGTGTGTCAAAAGGAGTTTTATGCAATACCTGACCATTTAGTCAGGGACACTGACTTCTTTTCCCTTAGATTGTCAAATTAAAAAAATGACAGCAGCCAACACAATAGCCATTTGGTGTGACTGAATCAAAATTATAACTTTTTTTGTCAGATCAGCAAAAAATATATTTTTTGGTGTGCTACAGAATTTTAGTAATTAGTTTGTGTGTGACATGAGATGAAAAAATTTGAAAATCTCTGTTCTAGAGTGATTTCCCTAAATGGAATCAACGTAGGTTTAGAAACAATGTTTCTTTTTTTTTTTTTTTTTTTTGGCAAGTGCCCCTAGCGGGAACCGAACCCGGAACTCTCTGGGTCCGCAGGCCGATGCTCCAACTGCTGAGCCAAACCAGCCAGGGCAGAAACATTGTTTCTTAATGGTGTCCTATTTCCTGTTTTTCTGTATTGTTTCTTCTAGCCCTTTTACTTAAACTTTGAGGTTTCCTATTCAGTTTGGAGAATTTCTCTGAAAGGAAAGCCTTTACATACTAAGTGAAAGCATGGTTACATAATATAGGATTTTGTACAAGACAGAAAAGAAGTGGACATTCCAACGGCCCACAGTATATGTGTATTAAAAACTTCTTCATACTATATGGATTCTTAATTATTAACATAGCTTATATTTTATAGAGGGTTATATGCTAGTTATTGTGTGCTTAAGCACTTTGCAAAGATAATCCTTTTAATCCTCAACAGTTCTATAAGGGTAAGTACTGTGAGTATTCCTCATCATTTTATAGATGAGGAATAAAAGGTTAGAGAAAATGTGACTTTCTTCTGGTCACAAAGGAAATAAGTAAAGATGCTAGATTTCAAATCTGAGCATTCTGACTCTAAACACCTGTTCATAGGTTCTGTTACTGCTCCCAAGGTTTTTTGTTTTGCTTTTTGTTTAATGTTTATTTTTAAATCAGTGTTTTATCCTGATTATGGAAAATATGCTTTGAAAATTTAGTTATGAAGTTTTGGAGTACTGAGCGTTAAAATTTTAGTAAATAATGTTTTGAAGTTTTCTTGGATAGTAACATTAAATATTTCTATTTAACTTCAATGTTAATTGCTGCTGTGGTAGATGCAGTACTCTCCTAAGTCTTCTGCTTATGGAAGAGTCTGTGAAATATTGTAAGTCCAAGCTCTTTATTTTTTTATATAGTGCTGATGTGTTTTTCTCTTTTTAAAGGTATTATTATGATGGGGATATGATTTGTAAAGTTCAAGGCAAGAGATTTGTGTACAAGTTTGTCTGTGACTTGAAGACTCTTATTGGATACAGTGCAGCAGAGTTGAACCGTTTAGTCACAGAGTGTGAACAGAAGAAACTTGCAAAGATGCAGCTCCATGGAATCGCCCAGCCAGTCACAGCAGTAGCCCTGGCTGCAGCTTCTCTGCAAGCAGAAAAGGATAACTGAGCCCAGGACCTGCTGGGATTTACAGGTCTTTTCTTAAATATGAGAGCAAGTATTGCTCTTATCTTTATTACTGAATTTGAATCTTTTATTTCTAGACTGTACAATCTGATGCATGATTTTTTTTATAAATATTTCATACTCTTGTGAATTCGGATCTTTTTACTTTGAGCATATATTTTAGAATATGTGTATGTTAAAGGATCACCACAATGGCTTCAGTGTGAAGGCAGGTTCATTGTGGGATAGTTTGTTAACAGTCAGGAAAGCTAAACTGGTCAGTATTAATGTCTAGCCCTACCAAAAATAGCCAGTAGCATCTGAGGATGAAAAATAAATGAAGTCTCTTCAGGAAACAGTCTGGCTTAACTATTTTTGAAAACATAACTGTTTCCCTTCTCTGCTGCTTTAGATGTTGCTTTACATAGAACCAGAAAATGGAATTTTAACAGCTAAAGCATGTGTGCCTGTTTCATCTAATCAAGCAGAGCTAAAATGTCATATCAAATAAAAGTATAATATTAACAAATTACTAAACTAATAGTATCAAGTTATTAAAGTAATTTATATATTTGCAAGCAAAGACCATAAGAAGTCTACTGGCAGAAGAGCAGTGCTGAAGAGGGAGATCCAGGTTTCAATCCAGCTTAACTCAGGCCAGTCTTGAGGATTTTCTGTATAGATTATTCATGTCAGGCCAAGAATTTAAATTATTTTAAGAGAGGCATTTAATTCTAATAAACCAACTATTAACAAAAATTTTGAAATGATCTCTGTTTTTCCGGTCAGAGATTTAAATTGAGAAGGTATACTTCAGCCAGAAAATTGGTTTGGTTTGGTTTGGTTTGGCTTCTCTCTCTCTCTAGCTCTCTCTCTTTTTAATTACCTTTTAGTGCTGGATTATTATGCAAAGCAGCTTATATAGTCATTGTTTTCTGATGAAATGAAGACTTTAAATCAGTCAGCAGTACTTTACCTTTCAAGACATTAGTAAATTACTTACAAATAGTTTAAAAAGGAAATTTTGACCTCCAGTACAGGCAGTCTTCTCTTAAAATAAAAGTTCCCATTTATTTAATTTTTGCCTTTTGAATATTTATATATGTGAGTATGCAAATATCTATATACATGTCCATTTGACCATTTCCTATAAATGCAGATACACATATATATGAAGACATAATATTCAAAAGGAAAGATAATTTCAAAAAGTAATAACTCATTTTTTTAAATCTTAAAAAAATTAAATAATTCTTATATATATGAAACTCTACTTTGCCACAAGCTAACACTAAACGGAAGTGCTAAAAATATGTATCTTTTTTGCTTGCTTGCTCATTCACTTTCCTTGCTTTCTTTTTTTGTTTTGTTGTTTGTTTTAAGGTATTATTTACAAATCTTGATGTGAGATACTGGCAAATAACTTCTAATCCTCTTATGGCAGAAGGTTGATTCTCAAATATTACTTTATGCACCTTCTCCCTCATCATTTACTTTAAAGTCGTCGCTCTAAACAGCTTTATAAAAGTTAATGCTTTTGACTAACCAGGAGGAAGGACCATGTAATACAGGCAAGGCAGCATTGTTAGCAGTTGCTGCAATCAATATACTAAATAGTGATTTGGAATGAACCACAGGGAACAGGCCTCTTAGGAACAAGGAGGAGAGGAGGGATCTGTGATCTCCTTTCCTGATAACCTCAACTCATAATTTAAAGTGCTGTGCTATAGGACTACAAAGTACAATGTCAGTCCATTTATATTATAGTAAGTCCTTTAAGACCCTGCAGTAGACATCTAAAAAAGAATAAAATTTGTAACTTCCCACTTTTACCATTTTATAAACACATACAAAACAGACTGACAAATGATTCGTATAAATTGGGTGCAGTGGTTACAAGAATATCGGAGTAGACTAGCATTGTGAAATAATATGCAGACACTCTAGCTTCAGATCAAAATAGCTAAAAAGGTTTCCCACCATCCACTTGTGGCCTGGGGAGTTGACAAGTCACTTATAGTTTTAAAAAAATAATAAAGTATGCTATTCTGGTATATTTTCAAGAGCTTAAAATACTTGACTTTTTAAAGTGCTTTTGAAGTGACATTGTTGAAATTTTAGCCAGCATGGAAGACTTCCTTTATGTCTCAATTGTAGGTATGTTTATTTTTTAAGGCAAAGAACATCCACATTTCTTATAGATCCCTAAAAGAAAACTATTATTTCTTCTCTCCTTTAAGCATTTCTCAGATGCTTAAAAAAACACACAAAAAAACACGCATTTTCTATTTTCTTTCTTTAGCAGTTTTTATTTCTCATTATAATTTGAACAGAGACAGTTCTCATACATGATCAACTGTTCCTTTTTTCTTCTTTGCCTCTTGTCATTTTATGAACCATAACATAGGTAAAGTAATGAGACTAATTTGCCTACTTGATTCAAGAAATTTCTGTTATTTTGTCTCAATTTATATAAACCATTTTCATTGTCCTTATTGAGGTTACAGTTATCAGAAAGTCAGATAGTATTTTCCCTTATTGAAAGATTATGAAAGAAGAGGTAATTCATGCTATTCATTCATTGCTGTGTTTTTATGTATGAATTTTCCATAGGAGAATTTACAATATAGTTAAAGGAAGAAAGATAAAATTATTGGTCATCTTTTGTACCTTAAGTACAAGAATAAATGAAATGTTCACTTTTGTTTTAAAACCTGTTTTCCACATAAGGTTCTCAATGAGCCACTTTCATGGGTATCTAGGTAGCCTAAAGTTTGGAAATTTGTGTTGGCATCAGAAAATCAAATTAGACAGAATTGTCCTGTGGTTGATCTTCACATGAATCAACTCATCATATTCATTTTGTATCAATCTGTGTCAATTAATTAGGAAACAATGTTGAGTTGTTTTTCTACCCTGATTAATGGTAAAACTCAAATATATTTCTTTAAAGGGTTGTACCTCCAAATATTTATGGTGAGGTCTGCTATTTTCCATATTCATCATTTTATGCTACTGCCTTTGAAAAAGAACTAGTGTATCTTTGAAATAGCACAAAAAATGTTTTTAAATTCATAATTGCAAAACAACCTGTGACTAACTTAATGTCTTCATATCTAGGGGGTGTAAAAATATTGATATCCAGTGATATTTCACTTGCTGCCAGAAGAAAAAATTCTCAATTTTTTGTAAAAGGGAGGAGAATTTTTGCATACATTTTTACTCTTTAAATAAAGACACTTATACTGTCATAATAACAATTATGTATTTCTTTGTGGTTTTTATTTTTTTTTTGTAATTTTACATAAAACAGTTATTTTCTATTTTTACTCAGATAAAAATATTTGTGCATAAAATGTAAAAATAGTAAAATGAGAAAAATAAAACTATTATACAGTATATTTCTGTGTTAGAAGTTTTATTCCTGCAAACAGTCTCAAATTCCAGGGATGTTTGGCCGGTTTGGCTCAGTGGTTAGAGTGTCGGCTTGCAGTCCAGAGAGACCCGGGTTCGGTTCCCGCTAAGGGCATGTACCTTGGTTGCAGTTTGTCACTGGCCCTGGTTGAGTCGTGCGGGTGGTAGCCACTGGATGTATCTCTCACACATCAATGTTTCTCTCTCTCTCTCTTCCTCTCTCTCCCTCCCACTCTATCTGAACGAAAAATGGAAAAATGTCCTTGGGTAAGGATAAAAAAAAAGAAAATACGACAGTCCACATCTGATGTATATATCATTCCCACATACTTGAAAACTATCAATTTGTGAAGAAGAGGTTTCATGAACTAAAATTGGATGGTAGAGTTGTCTTTTTTTAAAAAAAAATAAATGAAATCCCATCCACAAAGCCAAAACCATTGTAGAATAACAGAAGAAATGCTAATACTGAGTACTGTCATAAGGCGAGCCATAAACTAGAAATTCTTAGTAAAGCCATTTTTTTTTAATTAAAAAAAAAATTACTTGTCCATTTTGGTTGAATAACAACAGGATTCTCCAGCCAGGACTGAAGTGTAGAGGAATCAGAGGGGACAGGAGAAAATGACCTGTGCTTTTGTTTATGGTCAAGCAGTGGTCAGACTTTGACGTACTTAAAAGAGAAATTGCAGTTTGAGTGAAATAAATTGCTTTAAAAACACAGTCTAATTTACCTCATTTGAAGTGATGAAAACCTTCAGTTAGGAAACTAGTGATGTATATTATTCTCCCCAGACACTGATTTTTTGTGTAGGACTTTAAATCTTAATTTGCAAGCCAAGCACATGTTAAAAAGACTTTCTTTTTATTACAAGTAAACTGACTGATTTAGAACATTGCTTTTAAAACTTTCTGCGGTGAAGGACCTTTTTATTTCCAATTGGTCACAGACTGAAATTTTTGTAAAAAAGAATGAAAGGGGGGAGGGGGAAATGGGGTGTTGATTAATGGATGCAGAGTGTCAATTATGCAAGATGAAAAGTTGTGGAGATTGGTTACACAATAAATACAGTTAATGATACTGAATGGTACACTTAAGCATGGTTAAAATGGTAATTTTATGTGTATTTTACCACAGTTAAAATTGTTTTTGAATATGAATTACTAGAATTAAAAAAACAACAACAATGTAATTCACCAAATTAACAATACAGGGGATGGGGGGACATGGTCATCTCAATAGGTGCAGAAAATGTGTACAATAAAATTTAATACCTATTTATTATAAAAACTTAGCAAACCAGAATTAGAAGGGAACTTCCTTAACTTGACAGAGAGTATCTGAAAAACCTCCTGGTAACATCATACATAATGGTTTTTGAGGAAGGCAACGAGATATATCTGCTGTCACCATTTCTATTTAATACTGTACTGAATTCAGATTCAACCTATGAAATAAGACAAGAAAAAGTGTATATATTGTAAGAAATTAAACTCTATGCAGAAGACGTGATTAAACGTTGAAAATCCTAAAAAACATAAACTACTAGAGTTAATAAGTGAGTAAGGTAAGGTATGAGGTCAATATTCACAACTCAGATTTATTTCTACATGCTAGCAACAATATAATTAGTAATTGAAATTTAAAAGCTATCATTTACAGTAGAATTATAAAACATGAAATAATTGGGGACAAATATAACAAAATTTGTCCAAGAGTTGTCCAATGAAAACCACAGAAACTGGTAAGAAATGAAAGAAAATCTAAATGTGTGGAGATATATCATAATTGTAAATTGGAAGACTCACTTTTATAAATGTTAATTATTCCTAAGTGTATGTGTAAATAATGCAATCCAACTAAAAATTCTAGCAGTCTTTTTTGTAAACAAAATTTATGTGTAAATGCAAATGACTCAGAATAATTAAAACAATTTGAAAAAAAAAATTAGAGAACTTACACTATTTTATATAAAGCTTTTTGCTGTTTAAATCTAAAGTAATCAAGATGTGGTGTTGAGATAGAGATAGACCAGTGAACAGACTAGAGACCAGAAACAGACTCACACTTATATGGCTTATTGATATTTGATAGGTGCCGAGACAATTCAATAGATAAAGGATGGTCTTTTTAGAACCTCAATCCTTACTTCATATCATACGTAAAAATTAGATGGATAAAAAAATGGATAATCAACCTGAAAATAAAAGGAAAATCTCTCTAAAACTTACAGAAATAACAGAAAACCATTTTCATGACTTTGGGGTAGGCAAAGATTTTTTAGATAAGACAAAAAAGCAAAGTAAAAAGTAGTAAAATAGACAACTACATTTTAAAAAATCTTTGTTTTTTGAAAAACACTTTTAAAAAGTCAAACCACAAACTGCGAAAAAATACTTGCAATACATATCTTACAAAGTTATTTAAAAATATAAGAGCCCTGGCCAGCTTGGCTCAGCGGTTAGAGCGTCGGCCCAGGGACCGGAGAGTCCCGTGTTCAGTTCCTGCCTAGGGCACATACCTCGGTTGCATTTTGTCCCCAGTCCTGGTTGGGGTCATGTGGGTTGCAACCATTCAATGTGTCTCTTTCACGTCAATGTTTCTCTCTCTTCCTCCCTCTCTCCCTCCCACTCTATCTGAAGATAAATGCAAAAATGTCCTCGGGTAAGGATATATATATAAAAGAGAGCAAACTCATGGACATGGGCAACAATTTGGTGATTGGCGGGGAGGAGGAGAGTGAGTGGGTAGAGGTGGAAGAGGGTATATGGGGGATAAATGGTAATGGAAAAATTAAAATAATATATGGAACTCTTTCTTAACAAGACAATACAGTAATGTATGTCCAAAGGATTTGAACAGATACTTCCAAAAATATATACAAATAGCCAGTGAGCATATAAAAAGTTGTTCAGCGCCCAGCCGGTGTGGCTCAGTGGTTGAGCATCGACCCATGCACCAAGAGGTCACTGATTCGATTCCCGGTCAAGGCACACGCCCAGGTTGTGGGCCAGATCCCCAGCGAGGGGCATACAGGAGGCAGCCAATCGATGTTTTTTCTCATAGATGTGTCTATCTTTCTCTCCCTCTCCCTTCCTCTCTCTCTAAAATCAATAAAGAAAAAATATTTTTAAAAATACAAAATAAAGAGTTGTTCAGCATTCTTAGTCATCAGGAAACAAAATCATAATTCAGTATCACTAAATACCCAATATAACGGCTAAAAGTTAAAAGTCTTACAACACCAAGTGTTGGTGATGACAAATGAGAATCATGCAAATCACTAGTGAAAATGTAAAATAGCACACTACTTTGGAATAGTTTAACACATTTTTGTCACAAACCAGCAATTCTAATCCTAGGCATTTACCTAAGAGCAATAAAACATAAATCCACTGAAAGACTTGTACACGAATGTTTATAGAAGTTTTATTCATAATAACCCCCAAATGTAAACAATCCAAATGTCTTTCAACGTGTGACTGAATAAACAAATTGTGGAATATCCATGCAGTGGAAATAGCACTCAGCAATAGGAAAGGTTGATGAGCATAGCCTACATTTTGTTCTGTTGACGACATGGGTGGACAAATTTGCCAGAACTCATTTAAATGTAAATTACAATAAAGTTTAAAATAGAAATTACTAGAGATGAAATAAAAAAGATAAAAATACCCACTTTTAAAAAGTTACCAGGTTCCACAGACATACGATTACTCTGTCAAATTGTTATAATTGTTTCGATGTCTGTCCTCATGTCCCTGTGGACAGATAACAAACAGTTCATGGACTGACATTCATCTGCAGATCACACTGATGGAGGATATTTTGTCATTAAATGATTAGCATCAATTTTAACTGAATGATTATGGCAATGTCAATGGTGTATGAACATTTGTAATCAGAGACAAAAGCATTTTCTCATACCTGCTGACAAGGTAATTGATTTGGGATTTTTTTACTTCATGACAAATAACTCCTGTGCTATTTCTATAGGTAATGTAACAGTAACTAGATATGAATGGAATACAACAATTAAAGATAATACATTATTAATCATATCTGTGGGCAACTCTGTAATTCCCTTACTTAGGAATCTGTAAAAGATTTGTTCCACTATTGTCTGTACGAAAGGAAAAGTAAAGCCTCCTATCTCTAATGTTGGCATTACCTTATGGATGAAAGGATATGATACACATTCCATTAGTACATTGATTAGTTAATTATTGTGTAGTTGAACCGGAGTGTTCGCTTGACTTAGTGGCTAAAGGAAAAAGCTCTGCATTCAGAACCCCATAGTTGGATTGCTGTCTTCAGCTCTCCAATGATGAAATGGAGAGATATTTTATTTTAAAGAAAATTCTTTGAGAAGATACGGTCTGTTGGCCTGAAATCCATTAATTGGTTAAATGAATATATTTATCTAAGTGGGGAGAATATGTAGGGTGGTATGTCAAGGAAAGAACCAGAAAAAATAGGTTATAGTCCCAGCTTTGCTACTAACTAGATATGAAATTTGGGGCAAGTCATTTAGCCTCTCTGCTCCTCCATATCCTTTCAAAGCTAGGATAGTTGATACATCTGCCCACAGTACAGATCTATTGAGAGGATTCAATAAAATCATGGATGTGAAAGCATCTCACAATCATGTAACACTACATAAGCATAGGGGCCTGGAAAAGACAAACTAGTCTCCAAAGAATATCGTTCTCTATGACGAAATATTGTAAAATGATAAAATGTTATAGAAATGACCACATGTTGTTAAATGGCTGGATGAATAACTGAATGATGGCTAATTCTGATCACTTATATTGTCAGGCATTTTATTTGCATTCTCACTTATTTCTCTCAACTGCTTGAAGTAGATTACGAGCGGATGAAGAAATTGAGGCGTAGAGTGGTTAGACAACTTGTGCAAGGCCACTTAGGTAAGGCCAGACTAGAAGCCAGCGCTTGGGCTTTTCATCAGGAATAAGTCTGTCTTCATAGAACATTGCTGTCATGCTGTCACCAGTGAAAGGGAGATGGGTTTAAACCTTTCAACAAAGAAGAATTGCAAACTTTGCGTATCTTTCTCATTTCTTCAGGCTTTTGTTTGTCATCCAAAGTGAGAAGTTTACATTAAATTTTTCTTTAAGGCCCATCCCTCTCTAAATCTATGTAAGTCAGTAAAGTTTTATAAAGTGCCCTCAGTAAGATCATGGATTTTGATAATCGCCACCGACAGCTGCTAAAACTGTAGGTGAAAAGTTGATGAGACATTTGATAAAGCAAAATACTTGAATGCATTGATCAATCCTACTATCACAAAAGGAGAGAAAACTAGATATGTGTCCTCTGATATGATGCATTAAGACTATTATTGCAAAAAATTAAATTGAGTCTGAATCTGATAAATCCCCAGATATAAGTACCAACTTATAGAAAATATAGTCAACAGAGAAATTGGCTTTACACAGATGCAATCAGCAAGATACAAATGAAGACAGCATATGTACAAAAAGAAAAAAATAATGAAAAAAGGCAATTACAAGCAAAAAGGAGAATGTACAGATTAAAAGAGATTTGAGTCTTTTATTTTAAATTGAGATATACTTGACATATATCGAGGGTTTGTTTTTTGTTTATTTGTTTGTTATCCTCACCCGAAGACATTTTTGCATTATTTTCAGATACAGCGGGAGGGAAAGAGGGAGGAAGAGAGAGAAACATCGATGTGAGAGAGACACATTGAGTGGTTGCCACCCACACAAGCCCAACCGGGGCCGGGGACAAACTGCAACTGAGGTACGTGCCCTTAGCGGGACTGAACCCAGGTCTCTGTGGTCCAAGGGCCAACGCTCTAACCACTGAGCTAGACTGGCCAGGGCATATTGAGGGTTTTTTAATCAATCAAATAAAGTGTGTGGTCTTGTTTGGATACTGATTTCAACAAATAAACTGGAAAAGAAATTGAGGCAATCAGAGAAATTGAAACTGTATATTTAAAAATATTAAGGAATCACTTAATTTTTTTTAGGTGTGATAATAGGGATGATAATTTTTTTAGGTGTGATAATAATGTGGTTATAGGGAAGAAGGAATTAGGGAGGGAGGGAGGGAGGAAAGGAGGGAGAAAGGAAAGAAGGGGAGAGAAGAAGGAATCTTTATCTGGTAGAATGTATACTGAAGTAGTTAGAGATGAAATAATGTGTTATCTTGTATTTGCTTTAAAATATTTCAATGGGTGGCCTATAGATTTTTTAAAGCCGTGTGTTGAAAACCGTTGAAGATGGGTGATGGATACCTGGAGGTTCATTATATATACTCTTCTTTCTATTATTCATATGTAACATTTTCCATAATATAAAGAATGTAGAAAACTGTCATAGAGAAGCCTTCTCAAAATAAATGACCTCAGATGCAGTAATGTCTTCTACAAAATCAGACTACGTTACAAAAACGGTGTTACTAGTTGAAGAACCCTAATTTCTCTTCACCAAGTGGGAGATACTGTATGTAACGAATGGGTTTCTGGAAAGGGTGCGTAAATTAAATGCTACAGATGTAATTTTATATACTGTTTGTTCAAAAATGTTGCATGCAGTATTTTATATAGTTTGCTCCAGAAAAGGGGGGTGCATTCATAATTCTTACATACCAGAGAAGAGATTTGCACTTAAATCTCAGATTACAGAGGAGACGGGTGTTCCTGAAAACCAGTTAGTAACTGGGAACTGCAAATCCAACAAGTACCTCTACAAGCGTGCAGCTATTTTACAAGAAACGCGAGACATGGAAATTGGGTCCCATCAAACCAGTTTCTTAAACTCAAAAGTCCTATCTCCTTGGGTGGTGTAAAAGGACCTCCTGTCAGACCTGGCTTCTTTTTTATCCAGGTTTGAGTTTCTGTGCCCTCCGCTCCAGGGAGCATTGCTTCCCAAACATCAGTCAGGGCTCAGGCTTGTGTTTAATAATTTAATCACTCTGTTCTCTCCTCCACTGGACTGAAGCCATGAATTTAGAGCTTGATTCTCTCTTGTTTACCACGTCATTTTGAAGCCTGAGCTCTGACGATGATTGGCAATAGTCAAGGAAAGAGCAAGAGAAATATATTAATGTCCTGGCCAAGGAAGTACCTTAGAAATATGGCAGAGTGGCCACAATTGTTTCTTTGAATATTGACTTGTACTTACTTGTGACGTATCCCATGCCAGCTTGTGTCAAGAAGGAGCTTTTATCTGTGATTCTACTCTTTGTGATTTATTTGGAACAGTGTTGTGTAAATCCCACTGTATCAAGAACTTCTATGCATATATGCATAACCAATGGACACAGACAATAGTGTGGTGAAGGCAGGGGCAGGGTGGGAGCGGGGAGGAGGGGGTCAGTGGGGGTAAAAAAGGGGGCATCTGTAATATTTTCAACAATAAAGATAAAATTAAAAAAAGAATACATCTCAGGGTGGAATTTGACTTTGTAAAAAAATGTCAAGTCCTACAAAATATAGCACTTTACCATTTCACAAAGTTTTTGAAATTAATTAGGCTATATCTTTATATTATTCTAATTAATTATGGCTTTCTCTGTTTTCTCTCAACAGTTTCTAAATCTGTATCAATTTTTCTCCTAAATATTAAACCTGTTAAATTTTGGTCTATACTGTGCCCTATCAGATCTCCAGGTAAGGAAGGCATCGGTGGGGTTCTGCTGGATGGCCACTCAGGTAAGCAGCCAGCAATAGATGTAATGTCTTCATGACCTATATCAAACATATTTTGACTGTTTTTATTCTCACCTGAGGACATTTTTTTCCATTTTTTTTGTTCAGATAGAGTGGGAGGGAGGGAGAGAGACAGAGAGAGAGAGAGAGAGAGAGAGAGAGAGAGAGAGAGAGAGAGAGAGAGAAATATCAATGTGAAAGGGACACATCGAGTGGCTGCCTCCCTCACGACCCCAACCAGGGCCGGGGACAAATCACAACCGAGGTATGTGCCCTTGACCGGAATCAAACCCACCACTCATTGGTCCGCGGGCTGATGCTCTAACTGCTGAGCCAAACTTGCCAGGGCCATGTTTTGATTGTTAACCCAACTGGTAGAGTCAAGTAACAAAGAGGGTTAGAAACTCTGCCATGGAGAGAGGAAGCAAGGATTACTTGGGTTGGGCATGGGTTCTGATGCTATTTTATTTGGGGGTGTGGGAAGGGGAGGAAGAAAAGGAAGGAGATGGAAAGGAGTTGTGAGGAAAGGTCTGCTGGGATCATTGTCCTTGGTAAAATACTTCTCCATCTTGGCTGGCTGGCATCCCCAATCCCTCTTTCTTCTGCCAACCTCAAGGACTGGTCTTCCTGTTTCCCTGTGGTAGGCAGGATTCTAAGCTGGTCCCAAGATTTCCACCCTTGGTGTCCATGTCTCATACAATTCCCTTCTTTTGAGTTGGTTTTGAGCTAATCAATAAGGAGATTATCCAGGTGGGCCTTATAAAATCAAGTGAGCCCTTAAACAGGATGGGGCCTTTCCTGAAGTCAGACAGATGGGAAGAATGGCGGAGCCTATGGCAGAGGCCATGGGACAAGGATCTGCCTCTGGGAGATAGATGGGTCCCCAGCTGGCAACTAGCAAGAGAGTGTGACCTCAGTCCTACCACTGCAAGAAAATGAGTTCTGCCAACAATCCAAGAGAGGTTACAAATGCTGTTGTGGTTTTCTAGTTGAGCCTCCAGAAGAAAAAACAGCTAGCTGGCCAGAACCTAGATCTCAGCCACGTGGGACCTGAGCAGAGGACCCAGGAAATAACAGGAGGCAACACATGTGAGTGTGTGGTGCTTTGTTACACAGCCATGCAAAACTGATACACTCCTTTTACACAGACTTCCCAGGGCCCTCTTCCTCCTCCCTCCCCTACTCGCGTGTTGCGAAATTTCCCACCGAATGGTTGAATTAATGTATCTTCCCATGAACAAGGAATGAGAATGTCTGTTTCTACACATGCACTCCAACACTACATGTTATCAAACACTTAAATCTTTGCACTGTGACAGGACACAAATATTTCATTATTTTGATTTCCTCTTTAAAATGGAGAAGTGATGCTAAAGAGGTGAAGTGATTTGATGAGGGTTACCCAGAATGCCAAGGGCAGAGCTGAGCTAGACTCTGGCCTCTTGACTCCGAATCTAGGACCACTTCCATGTGACGTGAGAGGTTCTGGGTTCGTTCTTCCAGTATTTGTGTCTTGGGGAAGGGGAGGGTCCTGGTGGAGAGCAAGGGGATTGCAGGTTATTGGCGATAAGATGAGGGAGGGGCATCTTTCAATGAATGGAAAATTGGGGCACAGGGTCAGGCACATACGAGAGAAGAATGAGCATGAAATATACCCCGATGTATATGAAATGCTTTATTTGTGGCGATTGGTCCTCATATAAATAGTGAATGACATTATATCACTTGTTTTATAGATTAAAAAATTATTGTACTGGAGAATTTTTTTTATCGTTATTTAGGATATAATTCTATTGAAACTTGGTTCTGCCATTATTGGCAGTATCAATATAACAAAGGGTTATACATTTAAAAAAATTGATTGAAAATACCAGACATAATTTTATTGATCACATGTTTGTCCACTTGATAGGAAAATCATGTCCATTTAATGATTTAAAAAAATACATCTTGCCCTGGCTGGTTTGGCTTAGCAGTTAGAGCATCGGCCTGCGGTCCGGAGAGACCCGGGTTCGGTTCCCACTAAGGGCATGTACCTCGGTTGCAGTTTGTCCCCGGCCCTGGTTGGTCGTGTGGGTGGCAGCCACTCGATGTGTCCCTTTCACGTCAATGTTTCTCTCTCTCTCTCTCTTCCCCTCTCTCCCTCCCACTCTATCTGAACAAAAAATGAAAAAATGTCCTCGGATGAGGATAAAAAACAAAATAAACACACAAAAAAAATCTTTATTGAAATATTTTATCTTTCTGATGCAAAACACAATAAAATGTTGTGGAATTAAAAAAATAATAATTTCAGAAGCATGTATGGTAATATAGACCATGCTCGGTGGATTGATTCATGTTTGGGTAATGGGGGGCGGGAGGGGTCACAAGGGCAAGCAGCCTTTCACCACTTTAATGATTAATTCTTTTCCGTAATATATTTGATTTTTAGGTATGCCTTTAAAAAATATTTTTATTTTATTTCATCACCATTTATCTCCCATACTCTCTTCCACCTCCACCCTCACCCCTCTTCATAGATGCCTTTCAAAATCAATCTAAGTAATTTTGTAGAAACTCTTTTGCATTCAAGGATTTTCTCCTGAACAGAAATTTTAGGTTGTTCGATGATTGATCCAAAATCTCATTATGAAAACAGATTGGCCGAGATTAGTAGTTGAGGCTTGAGAAAGCGATGCCGATCCACGATGCTGTGTTATTGAAGTCAAGGTTTCTGGTGCAGCGCTCCAGAAATGGCAGGATTGCCCTCCAGCTAAGACATTATTCAGGGACTCAAAATTCATATTAACCTTTCTTGTTCCGTAAGCTGGGAAAAAAAAGCAGCTGTCAAGCAGAATTCTTATGACAAGTTCTTGTCAAATTCTCACTAAGGAAGCAAAGCAATGAACCATTTGAGATCAGTAAGCTTCAGAAGAATCTAGCAAGTAAGTCAGAAAGCTTTCAGAGGAGAAAACACTCACCTGAGTGGGTTTAGGGCTGAAATGGCCCATGATGTGTATTTAATAAGCTTTCGTCCTGTTGAAAATAAAATCCTCCCTCATATTCCTTTCTTGTGTAAAAATTAGCTCGTCGCATGCCTGTGGAGAAATAAAATAATGCCACATATCTTTGCAGAGATAAATCAAAGTAAGGTAGTTTTCTACACTGCACCTCGCCTATGAAAATAGCAGAATTTCCTATGGCTATTTGGTGTCGAAGCCAATGGCAATATCTTTGAAACTGAATGCTCCCAAGTGTTCTCTCTCAGATGAGAGATAGTTGAACTTGTATCACCCTGTGGGACCTATTGAGAGTAAATTAGATTCATTGTGGAAGCTGGGTATGTTCCTTCTGAAAGTCAATTACCAGCTTGCTAAATAGCTGCCCTGGAAATCGGAAGGAGTTATCGTTGTGCTTTGGAAATCTTTACTCCAGACACAGGATACTTCAGGAGAAGTAAATCTTTCTACATTTTTTCCATTTCCCAAAAGTTGAGAGCTAAATCGATTTAGTGTCTCTTTGGGGGTGGAACATGAATACGAACTTATTTCTTTACTGTGCTCCCTCTGATAGAATGCTTTTTGTCATTAACCTTCCTTTTCCCCCCACTTTTCTGCTTGACAAAAGTCTTACCATCCTTTATTGTCATGAATTGACCATCCCCTCCTTGTACATATTTTCTTTGAAATTACACTCACCTGATCTTCCCACCTCGAAGGTCCCTATATTCTGGGCTCAGTACTTGCTGGATCCCCTTCCATCCTCCCACCTCACATTAGGTGACTATAACTTTACTACCATCTCTGTGATTGTAAATCATAATATCTAGACGTGACCTCTCCCAGAATCCACAAATAATATCTCCAACTGCTTACAAGAATGTATAAAAGGATACTTCAATCTATACAAATAAAAAGCATTACTTTTTTGCCCTGGCCGGTTTGGCTCAGTGCTTAGAGCATCAGCCCTCAGACCAATGAGTCGCAAGTTCGATTCTGGTCAAAGGCACGTGACTTGGTCATGGTTCGTCCCTGGCCCTGGTTAGGATCATGTGGGAGGCAACTGGTCAACGTGTCTCTCTCACGTCAGTGTTTCTCTCTCTGTCTCTCTCCCTCTCCCACTGTATCTGAAGATGAATGGAAAAATATCCTCGAGTGAAGATTAAAAAAAAAAGCATTACCTAAAAAAAAAGAACTTGAAATTTTTTTATCATTTACAGTTTACATTCAATATTATTTTGTGTTAGTTTCAGGTGTATTGTACAGTGGTTAAACAATCATATACTTTTTAAAAAAATCCTCACCTGAGGATATTTTTCTATTTATCTTCAGATACAGTGGGAGGAAGAGAGAGGGAGCGAGAAACATCAATGTGAGAGGGACACATCGACTGGTTGCCTCCCGCATGACCCAACCAGGGCCGGGAATGAACCACAACCAAGGCACGTGCCCTTGACGGGAATCAAACCCACGACCCACAGATCCACGGGCCAACGCTCCAACCGCTGAGCCAATCCGGCCAGGGCAACAATCATATACTTTTGATGAGGTGTTGCCCCAATATTTCTAGTGCCCACCTGGCACCATACATAGTTGCTACTATATCATCAACTATATTCCCTCTGCTGTACTTTGCATCCCGGGACTATTTTGTAAGAAGCATCACTTTAACTTTCCATCCCACTTCTGCTCTTCCCAGTTTTCCCTTCTCAGGAACTAACACCCCATCCATTCAATTGCTCAAAAGAAAGGACTTAACATTTTCCTTGCTCTCTTTATTTTTCTCATCCTTACACCCAGTCTATCAGTAAATATTTTATCACTAGTATCTATCACAAGTCCGTCCCCTCTCCTCCATCTCTGCTACTACTAACCTGTTGTCCAAGCCCAAAGCACTTGTGGATTTCTGGGAGAGCCTCTTAATATGGTGAGTTACAGTCTGGCCGGTGTGGCTCAGTGGCTGAGCGTCGACCCACCCATTAGAAGGTCGCCAGTTCGATTCCCGGTCAGGACACATGCCCAGGTTGTGGGCCCGATCCCCAGTGGGGGGCATGCAGGAGGTGGTCAATTGATGTTCTCTCTCATCGATGTTTCTATCTCTCTCTCTCTCTCTAAAATCAATAAAGAAAAAAATTTAGAATTGTGGAAAGTTAGAAATAACACAAATTTCTCACAAGAGAATGTTGTTAAAGTTTATTATGGGAGCTCATACATATTCAACCTATTAAAATCATATTGCCGATTAAGTGACAAAACATACAAACAACATTTTAATAAGGGGAAAATGGGTTATGACATAGCATTCAAATATTTCACTTTGAGGTGTACATACATCTACACCTATACATGTCAATCACATATATTTATGTATATGTGATTTTTACACCACAGCTAACATTTAAGAAATGTGGATGCTTTTCCCTAAAAGACCTTTTGACTCTCTGCAGAAGCTTCATGACTTGGGTGTGTGAAGGAAGACCAAGAACTGAGTTTAAAGGCAGGGTTTGAGAAGACTTGAGTTGTTCTGCATAAGAAAATAAGATTCTGTTGTTGTTGACCCAGAAAATAAGAGAGAAGATGAGGAGAGCTGAGCAATGTGTCCGTGAAGCCCAGTTGCAGGCGCTTTTAGCAAGGTTAATACCAAATGAGAAATTTAAGATGTTGGCGTTAGTGTAGTCTCTGCCCCTCTGTCCCCTTACGCGGTGCACAGTCTCCGCCTCACATACAGGGTGTTGAACAGGTGGTTGTGGAGGCAGTTACCCAAGAAACATAATGAAATCATGAGGAGCGCAAAGCCCCCCGCTGCCGCGTGTATACATCTGAGTGTGTCTGTGTGTGGACTTTAAAATAATTGGAAGGTAATTCGCTCAAATTTAAACACAAAATGCTATATTCTAAATTTTCCATAATAAAAATATAACTGTAGTCATCCCGCCACTTTTGGTCAAGTTGGCGTAACAGGGTGCTGTGGTCTGAATGTTTGTGTTCGCCCCTCCCCCACAAATTCCTACGTTGAAATTCAAATTCCCAGTGTGATGGCATTAGGAGGTGGGCCCTGAGGGAGGGGATTAGGTCGTGAAGATTTCTCTCTAGTGAATGAGATTATTGACCTTTCAAAGGAGGCGTGAGACAGCTCCCTCGCCCCTTCCACCACGTGAGGACACAAGAAGCATGCCACCTGGGCGAGGGCCTTCGCCTGACAGCGCTCGCACCAGCGCCCCCATCTGGGCTTCTTGCCTCCAGGACCATGAGAAGGAAATGTCTGTGGTTTACAAGCCACCCAGTCAGTGGTGCTTTGCTAAGTCAGCCTGAGCAGACTAAGACACAGAGACTGGATTTATTTTCCCTCCTTAAACCAACGTAAAACAAGAAAAAAATATGAAATTGTTAACGGCAAGATGATGAGACCTCAGTTCTTGTATTCTTGAAGGAAAGATTTCAGTCAAGAGACAAAGTGTAGAAAAGTGCAAAGAATTTATTGGCCGCAGCAAAAACACACTCAGGACAGTGAAACAAGGAGGGACATAGAAGAAGCAACAGGAGAGCCCAGGCTGGGCTGCTGTGGCTCACTGGGGAGTCAGAGAAAAGGGGGCCTTGGAGACAGGTCCAGGGGGTTAGCCCCGGATGAGCTGCCGCTGCCCTGTTGCAAGTCTCCTGGCATCCGTTAGAGCACTGGGTCCTTCATCCTGAGCGTATTTTTCTTTCTCTTACAGATGGGAGTCTTAGGGGAGGTCTCAGGGGAGGGTCTCAGTTGAATATTCATCAACTTTCCAGGTGACTCGGGGTCCTGGTGTCCACTGATTCTTCAGTGCCAGGGCAAGAGGGTCATTAGTCAATGCGTCTGGTCCTGAGGCAGCCATGAAATGTTTTGTCTGGTTTTGTTGCTCTTCTGGGCCTGGAGCTGAAATATAACTGAGGCCTCTGTGTTATCGTTAGGGAGGAAGAGGTCAGGGGGTCTATACCACATGACTAGCAATATGAAAAGTCAGAGGGTCCAAATCACATGACCAGTGATATGCTAGGGGAGGGGAGGTGACCCTGGGGGCGAGGTTCTTGTTTTCCCAGTTTTGCCCCTTGCTAGGCACCCAGGGCTTTCTTCCCTGGTGAGTTTCTGTACCTGGCCCATCGTCCTTGCTCTGCTCATGTCTGCCTGCCTATAACAAAACAACATTTTTTTGGACACTGGACATGAGGTAGCACAGGCCTGGGACTCTAAGAGGGGGAAGCAAATGAGGGAAGCCCTGCGACGTCCTCAGCTTACCGCGTGGACTGAGATTCCTGCATGCAGCTCAGGGCAGGGACCTTCGGGGAGATGACTGGGAAGCCAAGGCAGCTGGAGTGTGCAGAGCAGTCACAGACACAACAGGGCTGCACAGAGGCCGAGTCTGGGAGACCTGCAAGGGGTTCCCCGGGAGTGCTTAGCAGAGTAGCAATCTCTGCACATAGGTGAGGACACTACCCCAGACAAGAAAGAGCCACCTGCCAGGAGCATGGGGAATGCTGGGAGCTCACCCAGGGCCAGAAAGAGTTATGCTCCTAGCAGACATAGAGGAACATCTTGTCTTTCATGAAGCATTGAGTTCAGAGAAGACCAGCCACTAAAGGCTGCCTTGGTCCCACCTAGCAAAGCTTTAAAAAAGCCTACTTGCAGAAGAAAGCTTAAGAATACTTACAGGAATTAAAAAAAAAAAATAGAGTATTGCTTATTTGCATTATTTTAAAAACTCTTACATATCCTTGAAATTCCAACTAAAATGCCACCTGATTTTCTTCCTTTAAATTCTCTTTGCATTCGTTTATGCCCATTAACACAGCCTATATTTTATAGGTTTTATCCAGTTGTATTGTACATGGTTATCTAGTAGTGTTATAAATTCCCAGGAGATGGAAAAGACCCACGATTCATGCATATTTGTAGCCTTCTTGCACTGTTGACACCTTACATATCTGATTTTAAAATATATATTTGCCTAATAAATGAATGACTATTCCAGAAAAGTTTATCCAAAAGTATTAAATATGAATTGCCTGTTAATTTCATAATACATGTATTTTGAAATCTATTTTTTTAACGTGAAAGCCAGCTGAAGAATCACTCATATCATTATTGCCGGTATGTTTTCCAAGTACGAGTCAAACAATATGGATTAATTAGTTCTCATGGGTATTTTTATAATAACAGAAAGTTATTTTTATTATTTATATTGCATTTTGAAGAATCCTTTTTCAGATGCAGCTGAGATTATCTTTGTGGTACTTATACAAAGATTAGTTGAGTAGTACTTGTATGTAATGTAGAAAAATATGAATTTGGGGGTCTCTGTGATGCTTAGAGTTTCCACTTCCAACTTTTTCCAGTTGATGTCACTATGGCAAAGGCATCTTAAACATCTGGCATACAGCAACAGAGAGAAGAAGATATGCATCTAATAACGTGGCTGAATCAAGAAGAAGCATATATTTGGGGAGATGCTGCTAAATTAAGGGTGGGAAACAAGGCAGAACATCTGAATTCAATTCTTGGAATCAGAGTGGCTGAGTGCATGCATTTATCTGATCTGATATGAGTCAGCAAACAAACAAACAAATCAATAATGAGTTTGGAAGCTGCGGATATTGCTGCTCTTTGCAATGGCAAGGCAGGTAAACCCTCCCACGCTCCGAACCACGTGGTGCCTTGAGGCAGCTTCTTACAACCTTTAGTCTGCTTCTGTGCTCTTTAGAAAGTAGGCAACAGACCTCTTCAGGTTACATGTGTGGCAATGGGCTGGTGTACTGCCTCCTTCCCTCAGGAAGTCAGGACAGATAGCAGAGGACGTCCACAGCAAGGACAATGTTGTTTATGAAAACAAATGGTAATGGTTCAAAGTGTCTGAAAATGAACAGATGTTGGAATAAAAATCTCTGGGCACTGTATGGCTCCAAAGGAAATAATACGTCCTTGCGTTTTAGCAGCTATTTAAGGGTCCGTGTATCTTTCTGTGTTCGTTTACATGGCAAGGTAAAGGCACTTAGACACTAAACCCTGATCACCAACAAGCATTTATTTTCTGGGTATTTTTCTGAAATGGGAAAACATCTGTTTTCAGATAGTATTCAGCTGGGCAGGAAGGCAAACAGCTGTGTCCATTAACACTCCCCACAGAGCATATTGTGATACCCGCAAGTGGAAAGTGCTGGAGCTGAGGTGACACAAATGTTTTCAGTCGTGAACCCTGCCTCCACAGGACCGTGATTTTCAAGCAGAGTCTTGTTTCAGACCATTTCCTGTTGTCACACACGACGTGAAAGGCGATTTTCCTAAGATGATCAGTTGCGTTTTACTTTGCTTTAAAACGTGATTATTTGTTGTTGTTCTGCCTAACAGGAGGTAACCTCACCTGTTTAAAATTCAATTTTTCATAAAAAGATATTGGATGCTCTCAGTGAAGAAAAGATTTTTTGCAAAGTTGAAGGATATTCAGCTCAGTCCTGTGAGGTGTCATTGGTACTAGAGCCAGAACTAAACACACCCACTAAGAATGATTGTTTCTGTTTTAAACCTATTAGTGGTAATGATGATGGGCACGGAGCACATGTATTTGGAGCCCTGCTGGAGACACTCAGGATGGTGCGGCTCTTCATCACCATCAACAGCTTTGGATGACCTCTGTGGACAAGGGTCACAGAGCCCAGAGAGGGGCACTCGGGTCTGAGATGGAGAAACGGGGAAATCAGTCTCTCAGTGTGCTCACAGGTATTTCAAAGTCAGCCACTGAAACAATGAAATGGGTTTGAAAGGCACAGAGTGGACCTAGGTTTTCACAACCTTGACCGAGACTTGTTTGCAAATGGGATTCCTTGACTAGGTGACTAGGAATACACTTGGTTCCTAGAAAGTATTTGGGAAGTAACTTCATCTCATGAAGGAGGCAGACAGAAAAATCCCCTTGAGTGGGACAATAATGATCACAGGAGTGAAATGAAGAATGGAAAAGAGAGAAAGGAAAAGACTCCTGTCCACATAATGAGCTCTATAAAGGAGTGTGGTCCTTGTGAAGCAAATTCTGCAAATGCATGTAGGTTTTCAAATGTGGGTGTGCTACTGATGGTGAGATAGTTGCCAGTTTGTCTGCTGTGTGTGTGTTGAAGCATTTTCCTAATTAATTATTTTCCCCTGTGATCTTTCTGGGAATTATTATTATTATTTTTTTTGTATCACAAGTTTTCAACAAATATTAAGTGTCTACTCTGTATCAGGAGATACGTAAGTATTTGACACCCCTTTGCAAGGCAAAACTGACCCATGATAAATTGAGATGAGATTCCTAAAATTTGGGGATTTCATGGAGTGGAAAAATTATAAAAACAATACAAACAACAGTATATGTGCCCTGTCAGGTGTGGCTCTGTTGGTTGGACATCATCTTGTGCACCGAAAGGTTGCTGGTTCGATTCTTGGTGAGGGCACATGCCGGGGTTGCAGGCTTGATCCCTAGGTAGGGGGCATGCAGGAGGCAGCTGATCGATGTTTCGCCCTCACATCAATACTTCTCTCTCTCTCCCTCTCCCTTCTTCTCTCTCTAAAAAATCAATAAAAAATCTTTTCAAAGACCCCACAGTATGTTAGTTTGCTAGGCTGCCATACAAAGTACTACTGACCAGTGGCTTAAACAACAGATATTTATTTTCTGACAATTCTGGAGGCTAGCAGTTCAAGATCAAGGTGTCAGCAGGGTTGGTTTCTTAGGCCTCTCTCACTGACCATCTTCTCCTGGTGTCTTCACATGGTCTTCCTGTGTGTGTGTGTGTGTGTGTGTGTGCTCTCATTTCCTCGTTTTATAAAAACACCAGTCATATTGGGTTAGGGTCCAGTCATTTTAACTGAATTACCTATTTAAAGACCCTATCTCCAAATACAGTCACATTCTGTGGTCGTGAGGGTTAGGACTTCAACATACAAGTTTTGGGGGAACACAGTCCAACCATAGCAAACAACAGTAACAAACCCACAAAACAACAACTCTAGGTGTCTGACTCACGGTTTTAAACTTTTGTTTTGCCAAACAAGGAATTTAAAAAACAACATGTGCTTTTATCAAAAATTAATGAAAGAATAATTTACTAACAGAAAAAAGAGGTAATAAGGATATAATCAAGGAATAAAGGAGTATTCTTAAACTAAATGCATTTAACTTTATAAATATCTCATCGATTTATCCTTATTTTTAGGACCAATGAACTCTTGATACCTTTACTAGTGACTGGTGCGGATCTGCCAAAATAGAGGACAAAGTTAGTGTAACTTGGTGCCCTAGCTAAAATTTGTTGTCAATATTTTCAAAGTCTTGATAACACTGGTGGAAACCCTGCAGGAAGCGAAAACCGGAACATATCCTGAGGCCTCTGTTCTGGGGAAACTAACAGAAGGGATTCTCTGGCTATGCGTATATTAAACAGAGGTCTTAAACGGGAAGAGGAACTCCTTAAGATGTAGAACAGTCAGTACAATAATAACTGAAGAGAGAGAGGGGAGGAGAAGAGGGAAGGGGAGGGGAGGGAAGAGGAGAGGAGAGGAGTCAAAGCAGGGTAGCTTTTGTAGAGAGTGTCATATTTCTCTATTTGAATTTAAACTGCACTGTGCCTATGATCTGCTACTCTTTCTGCTGGAGTGTGTGTGTGTGTGTGTGTGTGTGTGTGTGTGTGTGTGTGTGTATCTTGTTTTCGCTGCTTCTGTAATTTGAGAAGTTCATAGGTGGTCAGGAACTGAGACTTGATGTTGGTGAAAACCACACGAAGCTCAAAGGTCATCTTGAATGAAGGGGGAACTAAACTGGCCGATGGAATTCAGCCCCACTACGTTGTTCTGCTTGTGGGGCTATTATTTGCAGAAATGTTCTGATGGTGGTAGTAATGTGTGCTGATGTAATTTCCTAGTGAGGCTCTAAACAGCGGTTCTCAACCTGTGGGTCACGACCCCTTTGGGGGTCAAACAACCCTTTCACAGGGGTTGCCTAAGACACAACAGTAGCAAAATTACAGTTATGAAGTAGCAACGAAAATAATTTTATGATTGGGGGTCACCACAACATGAGGAACTGTATTAAAGGGTCGTGGCATTAGGAAGGTTGAGAACCACTGCGTCTAGGACAAATCCAAAGCCTTGTAGCCAAGGCTTTTGTTGAAAAAAGGGGATATTCTAACCATCAATTATCCCAGGAAAAAAAAAGGATAGTAAAGGAGGAAATTAGGACTGATAATTCCATCATTAGGTTGACTTGGAATCTAAGCCATTCTAGAGGAAGATTTAAGGAGGATGGATCCTAGTTCTGTTGGGTAGATCTTCTGCTAGTAAGGTGGTATGATAATCAAGGTTACTCTCAGGCAGGGTTAGATACCTTCTACCCTCAGGCAGGTTGGGTGGTAAGGGTGACCTGGTAAGGGTGACTCTTGTCTGAAGAGCTCTGAGAGCAACAATATCCATTGATAGCTAAAGTAAAACTGCTTATCTCTTACATTGAAATTACTTCCTGTGACCCCTGAACCTTGAGTAAAGTCTTATCAAAGACGGTCTTAGTTGTGCTGTGAGCAATTAAAGAGTTGGTTTCATGCTTGGCCTGTGTTTGAGGGATTTGCAGTCTTTAGACAAGAAAATATACTGATTCTAATGTCATTTAAAAGTTTTACATTTTGTTCATCATGGATGTTTTTACATTCATTGAAAAAATATTGCATTAAAATATTGTTTACTTCAAACATTTTTTTTGGTGTGCCTCTGTAAACTTTACACCATAGTTTCAGTTCTGATTCTTTCATCTCAGATTCTGGGGTCTGTTTTACAGTGAGACAAAGAGATTTACGTTTCCAAGTTCACAGAAAATGAAACAAAGAGATGTAACATAAAGATTTTATATCACAGTAGGAAACAGCTTAACAAAACACATAAGAGTATTTCATGACTCTAAGAGCTGTCAGCGTGTATATAAAAACATTCTCAGTAAATCATATTCAACATTGAGTGTGGAGGAAAGAAGAGAGAGAGAGAAAAAAAGCTATAGCCTTTGGAGTGGAGATGGCAGTCTAAATGTGACAGGCACACCACCCAGTCACCAACAACACGACATTCTTGGCCTAAAACTTCATTCTGATAGGATGTGTTAATGCTTATTTTTGGATATGGTACTGGGGCAAGTTGAAACTATTTCTACCCACACTTGGGATAAATCATTGCTGTGGGACTATTATGTCACATTCACCGCTTCTTTTTCTTGAGTTTAGAAGAATAAAATAATTAAAATGAAATATCTGGAGGATTTCTAGTTCCAGGTCTGACACCCAAAGAGCTTAGAAGTTGTTACTCATGATTTTCTTGGACCCATCAGAGAAGTGAAGTTACAGGGTAAAGTGCCACACGAAATCTGGAGAGACAAGTGAATTCAGAGTCCCAGCCAATATCTGCTCAACTCCAACACAAGATGGTTTCTATAAACTGGTAGAAACACTTAGCTGGTGCTTCCAACTGCTAAAGGCTGCTGTGAACTAGCTGGAGAGTTAAATGACTTTGGGACTCAGTCTAAGGAGGACTCCCACTCTGTCATAGGTTTTACCTCCAGGAACTCCATCATGTTCTGATGCAGAACTAAGAAGGATCCCCTCCTGGCTCTGAGAGAAAGAGAGAGAGAGAGAGAGAGAGAGAGGGAGAGAGAGAGAGAGAGAGAGAGAAAGCAATCATTATGAAACACGCCCAGAGCATTCTCCATAACAAAGGAGAACTCTTCAATGGAAAAGACTTTACCTGACCAGAAGTCATTGAAATTGATTAAACCTATAAGATCCTATTACCAATATCAACCCGATAAATTAAAGAAAATAAAAAGAAGTCATTGAAACAGAAAACAGGAAATCAATAGGGAAAATGAATGAAGCCATTTGAATGAAATTAATGAAAAGCTAGACTTTAGTTGATAGTATTGTATCACTACTGGTTCACTGGTTGTGATAAATTGCCATAGTAATTAATGTAACATGTTAATAAGGGGAAATTGAGTGTAGAGCATGTAGACTTCTCTGAATTCTCTATACTATTGTGTGCAATTTTTCTATAAATCCAAAGCTGTTATAAAAATAAAGTTTATTTTTAAAAATTAAATATATGGCTTGAGGAGTTGACCTCATTACTAAGCAAAAAGGACCTTCTTTTTTAAAGAGCCATAAGAATAACACGAATACCCACGTATTTGGATGGTTCAAATGACACCTGGCCAAGGCAAGGCATATTTTGGGTTCCTTGAGTATGAAACTGTCCAAGATCTCTAAGCAGTCACCTTCCATCCATCCCCAAATGGGGTAGGGTATAAATAAGTCTATAGCTTTTAAAAGATCAGGTGTAAAAGGGACACTAGAGCAAAGATGTAGAGAAAAGACGGAAAGGTTATCTCTGGAAATAGCATCTAATAGTGAAAGTTCAGCATGGCTGGAGACTTGCAAAAACTGCTTGGGTTAACAAAAGCTGGCTTTTTTTTTTTTTTTAAGTAATTTTTAAAGGAAGATAAGAAAAGCATGGACCGTATAAAATCAGCTTTAGAAAAGATGAGGCCCTTGAGGGGGAAAAAATAGAAAGAAAAGATGAGGTATATTGCGATATCTTCTAGTTTTGGCTTGTAGGAACAGGAACACCCCAATTAACAGGAGCTTAAACAAGATAGAAAGCTCATTTTATTCTCATATAAAATTTGGGGCAGACTGTAAAATCAATGACAAGAGTAGTAATTCATGGGCTGTTGTGATGACTATTATCATCATTTTAACTACTAGTCAGACTTTGAGTGGAGACTGGATTGGCCATGCATGTGAAGAACAAAAGTAAGCTTCGTGACTGGGGACAGAGCTTTACTCTTGGGGGGACTGGGTTTATACCCCTGTTCTCTGTCCTAGGATAGTGGTGAAAAGTTGAGGGCAAGATGGTTGGGGAGGTGATTCTGGAAGGTCCTGTACCACCAGTGCCTCCTGGGCTAGGACAGAGGGAGGACCATTGATGAATTTTCCTATTTCACATGCCTTTCAACACTTTTGAAAAACTACAATACAATTTTTCCTTTTAAGTCCTTTGATACTGAATTAATACAGAATTTCCATTTAAGTGGGTGCTAACTTCACTCTTCTGGACATTCCTTTTGTTCCAAACACACAGCAGTGGTCACGTATAAATCGAAAAAATAAATGGACATAGTTATGCTCACAAACAATCAAGAGCCATGTAGGCTATGAAACAGCAAGAGGTGAGTGAGCTGAAGATCCAGGACTGTGGGCAGACAGAGCTGGGAGTTTGGCTCTGACAGTAAACTGCTCACGAAAGACAGAGGCCAGAGTCAGCTCCCTGTTGAAGCAAAGGCTGAGGTGGATCCTCTGCCTCCGAAATATAATTCAGAATTTCTGTTCGTGTCTGCTGCTGGACACTAGTGTGTCTGTGAGGACACAGGCCCAAGAGCAGGAGCTGCATGACACAAGCCGCCTAGCGGCCAGCGACCGAACTGCAACATCTCCCGTGGTATCTCGGTGCCATGATTGGCTCGTATTGGCCCCAGGCAGTGGGCGGAAGCAAAGGCCAAAGTAACCACCAACTGGGTCACTAAGAAATTTCAGCAAATGTCAGAGACAATATGATACAGACCGCGTGCTCTCATAATTCAATGAAATGAGAAATCAACAATAAAATCACTTTTAAAAATACCCAGATGCCTGGAATCTTAAAAATATTCTCCAAAAGGAATTCTCAAAAGGGTATAAAAATACTTAGAACTGAATGATAAAGGATGGTATATAAAAACTTGTAGAATGCAAATATCTATCTACATTTAGAAGTAAATGTATTCTTTCAAATGCATTTATTTTTTTTTAAAAGCAAGAAAGATGAAAAAGAAATGAATTACAAAAGTATCTCAAGAGCTAGATAAATAAATAAGGTAAGTATAAGGACAGAAATAAAGGCATGAACAGAAATGAATGAGATATAAAACAATAAAGAACAAAGAGAGTAAAAAAACGAGCTGGATCAAATAAAAGAGAAAGAGAACACAAATATAAGGAATTTAAAAGATCATGAATAAGTGTTTTGCGCAGTTTTATATGAACACATTTGAAAAATTACACATTTGTAATTATCTAGAAAAATATGCATTAAACTTACCTCAAGAAAAATAGGACCTCAAAAAAATGACAATCATTTTATATTCACTGATATTATCAAACCCTTTCCTAATAGGTATTTAGATGGTGTCAAATATGAGTCTCAAATCAAAGGTCACAATGATGGATGCTGAGAATTGCAGGTATTCATTTGCGACTCAAGCATTTCATGCATCGACAATTACATATAGTTTGTTCCCAGGAAAGAAGTAGAACTGTTTCATTTATAGATGGTTAATTATTCTCTGATTTATTCTGGGGAGTCCAGCTCATTGTAAATAATACCAGAACAAGCATTTTGGTAAATAATCTTTGTGTGCAGTATTGATTATCTCCTAAAGGAGAAATTCTCAGCTGCAGAATTTCTGGGTCAAAAGTTTAGCATTCTTTAATTCCAATGTAGTTACTGGTGGAGAAGAGACCATCCCAGGCACCAGGTCCCAGCAGTGCAGGGGTACTCACCCCAAGATTACATGGGACTAGAACAGAACTAATCCCACCAAGCCACACATCCCTGCTCACTCAGTCACTGCCAGGAGAATAGACTTCTTCAGTCAACCTTTACGTCTAAGGAGATCCCATAATTTATTGTCTGAACCTGGACATTTACTAAATTGCATGTCAGGGTGATAGATATAAACTGGGAAGTCCTGGGAAACTGGGGATGTCTTATCACCCTAATCATGACCCACATTGTTCAGAACATGTTCCTCCATAAATCTAACTTGATCCTCTACATCCCTTATCCTCACCTATCTCCACATTTTTTACTGTGCCCTCCAGGCCTGCAAACAGCAGATCCTCATACATCCAGTCTCTTTGATAAATGTTTCTTTCACTTCCTGAATTCACCTGAAACCTGGCTCACCCTGTGAATACTCTTCTCCCTTCAAATCTCTCAAGTGGAGACTATTTTCTGTTACTATACTCCTTGTAACTCAGGGAGACAACATGAGACACAAAGTTTTCCTTTTTGCTTCTGCCATTCCCAAACCCCATTTCTCCACCTTTCTTGGTGGCTGGGTGGAGGTGGAGGGAGCTGGGGGGTTTCACTCGCACCTTTGAGGCTTAGGCTACCTGACTTGATATTTTGTTCCTCCCCCACTCCTTTTATTGCTGTCATCTCTGTCACTCCTCCATATGTCTTGGGAATCAACCTTTATCTCCACATCGAATCCCATCACAATGACTGGCAACTTCAACCATCAATATGACTGATCAGACATTTGAAGATATCATGTTGTTATTGTTAGTTGTTAAACGTGATAAGGTAGCATGGATATGCTTTTAAGAAGAGTCATATTTTACAGATGCATTCTGATATATTTACAGATATAAAGATGGGGTGTGTAGATGTGCTTCCAGTGATAAAAGAAGATTGGCTATGAGTTAATAATTGTTGAAGATGGGTGATGTATGTGTGCTGGTTTATTACACCCTTCTCTCTGCTTTGTATATTTTGAAAGTTTTCCATAATAAAACATTAAATGGAATCTCCATCAGTTTTTCAGTCACCGCCATGACCCCCTCAGTTTCTTGACTTCTGCCCCACTTGAACCAGTCAGTGTCATGGTCATACTTAACCCTGTCAACATGACTACTTCTCAAATCTCCATTCTAAAGCTTTTACTCTTACACCACAATTGCCTGTATTTCAAGCTCAGTTATTCTAGTAAATTCCAACATGAGCAATCTCATTAAGATCTCTATTTCATTGACCTGACAACAACTTTCTCACTTATCTTCCAGCCCCTTTCTGTGTTCACTTCCCTTCTAGTCTCTTAAATGACATTATGGAAAATCTTTGCAGTGCCCCCAACTCCCTTGCTTTTTCCTCTTTCTCACATACTTGACTAATGGAATCCCAGCACTGGCTGAAATCTACCATCTGCCATCTTTGGGTCAATTAAAAAATGGGCAAATGACTGGAATAGACATTTCTCCTAAGAAGATATACAAATGGCCAACAAGCACATTAAAAGATGCTCAACGTCACTAATCATTAGGGAATGCAAATGAAAATCATAATGAGATGCCACGTCATACCCATTAGGATGGCTATTGTCAAAAAACCAAAACAAAACACACCAGAAGCTAACACGTGCTGAGGGGATGTAGAGAAATTGAAACTCTTGTGCATTGCTGGTGAGAATGTAAAGTAGTACAGCCAATATATAAAACAGTATGGCGGTTCCTTAAACAATTAGAAATATTTTTACCAAATGATCTAGCAATTCTACTTCTGAGTATATAGCCAAAAGAATTGAAATCAGGGTTTTGAGGAGGTGTTTGTACACTCATGTTCTCAGCAGAATTATTTATTTTACAATAACCAAAAGTAGAAACAATCCAGGTGTCCACCAATGGATGAATAGCTAAATAAGTGTAGTATATACATACAATGGAATAGTAGTCTGTCTTAAAGATGAAGGGAACATGAATGAAACTTGAGGACTTTATATGCTAAGTGAAATAAGACAATCGCAAAGAGACAAATACTGCATGATTTTACTTATATGAGGTACCAAGATTAGTCAAATTCATAGAGACAGAAGATGAAGTGGTGGGTGCCAGGGGCTGGGGGAGGGGGTTATGGGGAATTGTTTAATGGATGCAGAGTTTCATGCAAAGTAAAAAGAGTTCTGGAGATTGGTTGCACAGCGATGTGAATATACTCAACACTACTGGAGTGTACACTTACAAATAGTTAATATGGTAAATTGTATGTTATGTGTATTTTACCACAATTAAAAATTTAAAAGAATTTTTTTATACAATTGCTTTGGGAAAAACTTGGTACTTTCCTATAAAGTTAAACAAATACATAAGATCCAGCAATTCCATTGCTACATTTTACCCAAGAGAAATGAAAACATGTCCTTAAAATGACTTGTACACAAATGTCCACAGCAGCTTAATTAATAGCCCCAAACTGGAAAAAGGCCAGGAATCCATCAATAAGTACATGAATCAACAAATTATGATACACAGCAGCAAAGGAGAATGAACCATTGATACACCCAACACGGATGGATTTTTAAAACATTATGCTAAGTGAAAGAAGCAGAACAAGAGTCTTTACTATATTATTGATAGGAATTTCTAGAACAGATAAACCTAAAAATCTATAATAGTGGAAAGCAGATCAGGCCCGAGGGTGGGGACAGAAAGTTGACTTTAAAAGGGCAGGAGGACACAGTTTAGGGTGATGGAAATGCTCTGTATCCTGTGTGTGCTGTTGACCATTTCTGCAGTTAGTATTGAAGGAAGCGAGCAACGTTCTTCCTCCATCAAGTAAGAGAAAGCTGTTTCCCGGATTCTGCTACAGGCAATGAGAGACAGTAAGACATTTTCTTCTCCTAAATGCTTGGCTTTCTATAAGAACATAGATGTGTTCCCTGATATTTTCAGTGAGATGCTTGAAGAATTCCCACTGAAACAACTCACAAACGTGAAACTTCATATGTAAGGTCTTTCTAGGTACCATTTGCTGACATTTACCCTGAATCGTGTTGTAATAGTCCAGCATGATGATGATGTTCTCAGTAATCCTCATGTCTTTATTATTTTTTTTCTCTCCCTCCTTTTTCCCCCTTGACTTCCCATCAGCTCTAAACCTTGGATCTCTCCTTCTGTGTTCAATCCAACTGCTGAGATCAGAGTGACACAGAGGCCGACATAACTCACCACCAAACCCAGCCCATTGAAAATTCCCATTGCCTGGCTTAAAGCTTATCCTTCTGTATCTCAGAAAAAATTAGATTCATCTCTTCTGCTTCCCCAGTATGACCTATGCAGTGATTGTACTAGACATCCTCTGTCCCCTTTGTCAACCAATGGCTCCAGTTCAACGCCAACAGGAATCCCCAATTTGGGGTATGGTGAAGAAGGAAACTTTATTTAGTGCAAAACAGCTCAACTGTGATACAGCATGGCTGTGTGGTGGTCCTGGGGCCAGGTTCCTCTTCATCGAGACAGTTCTGCTCTGCTCCTTGATGATCTTCTCTGCTCCTTACTGGTCTGCTCTGGCCTGTGCTGATCTGCTCCCTTGTGTTCTGGTGATACGTTTTTTTGTATTTTAGCTCAGTCAGGGAGATGCAGTCTTCTGTCTTCAGTACAAAGAAAAAGTGTACTCCCAGAGCCAGAGGCGGGGAGCTGGCTTATATGGATCGAAGTCCCTGCCCCTGGTCCCTGATTGGTCTATCTCGTACAAATGAGGGCTCCAAATCATCACAGTTTGATTGGTCCAAAAGGCACTGTCCTGATTGGTCAGAATGGAGCCACTCTTGTTGGTCAGAGCTGAGCAGCTTCAATTGGATGAGGAAAGCCTCAGTCTTATTGGCTGAAAAAGGATTCCAGGAACTCCTTTATAAGGGCTGGCTCAGAGGGCAGGAACACAGTGCCGGCAGCGGTTCAGAGCAGAGGCAGGAAGATCAGTGCCGGCTGCTCCCTGTGGTGCAGTTTGTATGAGAGGCCCCTGTGCAGTTTGTATGAGAGGCCCCTGTGTAGAAATGGCTGCTAGGCTCTGTTTGTTTGTTGTAATTTGAGCTCAGTAAGCCACCAGGAACCCTTCTTAGTAGGTGTTTTTTTCCTCGGGGTTCACACCATCTTCCCACAACTCATCTTTCTGCCAGTGACTTTGCATCGATGTTACTGAGCAGATGAGACCATCAGACGCGACTCCCTCATTCAACCCACTTTTGGGGCTTCTTCAGTGCCTACTTTGCCAGCACCATAGCCCACGGTAGAGCCCCCTTCCTCTGCGTTCACTCCTGGTGCCATTGTTGCCAGTGGGGCCCACTCCACATTTATACTGTTCATTGTCATCAAGGCCTTCATCTCTCTCTCTTTTTAAACAAATTTTATTCCATATAAAAATATTTCAGAACTTTTACACAAAGCCACTGCTCCATTTACCAATTGCACCTACTATAACAATTGTACCAATTTGCTTGCCCACCGACAATACCTGAGAGGGAGTTTCATGGTACCCAACAGCACTGTGCTCCTCAGTGCAGGCTGCTACGATAGAATATCATGCACCGGTGGCTTATAGACAACAGAGATTCATTTCTCACAGTCCTGGAGGCTGGAAGCCAGGATGCCATCTCGGTCAGGTTCTGATGAGGACCCTGTTCCGGACTGTGGATTGTGGACTGCCAACTTCTCATTTTGTCCTCACATGTTGGAAAGAAAGTAAGAGAGCTCCCTGGGGTCCTTTTTACAAGAGCACTAATTCCATTTGTGGGGGCTCCACTCTCATGACATAATTACCTCCCAAACGTCCATCTCCTAATAACATCATATTAAGGGTTAGAATTTCAGCATATAAATTTGGGGGGGGACACAAACATTCAGTCTATTGCAAGTACTCAGTAGGCAGTACAGCGTAGTTGCTAAGAGCAGGGACAGGAAACCAGAATACCGGAGTTACAGCCAGCACAGCCAATTACCAGCCACATGACCTTGGTTAAATTTCTTACATTTCTTTGTCTCATTTTCCTCATTTGTAAAATGGGGGGAATGATAATACCTACTAATATTGAGTTGTTGCAAATATCAAGTAACTGGCAGATATAGAGCTCAGAGTAGTCCTTGGTAAGTGGTACATGCACAGTACTTGGTCTGTGCCCACTCATAGCTCAAGAAGGTTTCTATATGGATGCCTTTTACAATTAGTAATGTTGAATATTGATTCACATCTTTTTGGTCTTCTTTTCCTTTTGGGAAATGCCTGTTTAAGTCCTTTTGCTCAGTTGTAATGGCCTGTCAATATTTTCTCATTGATTTTAAGCTCCCTATGAACAAAGACTGTGAACTGTTTCCATTATTCTTTGCTTTTTATTTGGAAACACATTTTAGTCTATTATCTGTATTTTGATTAATCTATGGCATCTTATTTTTTCTTCTATGCCTAGAAAATCATATTTGTCAACATTTCTATTTTCTTTATTTTCTCCTTTCTACTCTGATTTGGAATCTATTTTAGCAACTAATATAAAGTGCTTTGAGCTCTTTGTAGAAGAGGACCAGTCTCAAGAGTGCTTGCTATTATGTGTTGGGACTGTTTAATGAAGAACAGTAATGTTTCTAAAGAGATAACTTGGAACTACACCTGTGCATCAAAAAATTTGTCATGCTGTCCTGACCGGTTTGGCTCAGCAGTTAGAGCATTGGCCTTTGGACCAAAGGGTTACGGGTTCGATTCCCTGTCAAGGGCATGTACCCGGGTTGCAGATTCCATCCGGAGTCGTGCGGGAGGCAACCAATCGATATGTCTCTCTCACATCAATGTTTCTCTCTCTCTTTCTCCCTCCCTCCCTTCCATTCTCTTTAAAAATCAATGGAAAAATATCCTCGGGTGAGGATTAACAACAACAACAACAAAAACAGGAAAAGAAAAAGTATTTGTCATCCAGTCTCCTCAAAGAATGAGAACATTATTGGAGGAGTGACCACAATCGTCTGAAAGAGTTGTCCTTTGAAAAGCCACACACAGTGAAGCTTGGAACAGGGGCTTACTTCTTATGAGTGAATACTACTCCATGTAGACTTCCTTCAGGAGTGCAGCCATCGGGAATGTTGCTGTAGGTCCCTTTGCTGTTCACAAAGCTAAGCTGAGTGGAGCCTCTCTGGGTTGTCCACTCTCTCCTTCCTTAGTACCTACCTGGCCCTACTGCGGACCAGCACCTGCAGACAGACCTGTTGCGCCTCATTTCTGCTCGAGTTTTGCTGTAAGCAGTCTGTAGGAAGGAATGGGAATCTGGGATTTTCTCAATGGGCAGGCCCCAGACTTGCGGCCTGCTCCCTGAGCCCTCAGCAGCTGGCGGTGGAATAAAAGTCATCATTGAACAAGTCTGGCAGGAGTTCATTTCTATTCAGGATCATTTGACATTTGGAGGATATGCTGGAGTGAGCCAAGATGTTTTTTATCTGAAAATCATTTCTGTCTTATGACTTTGCTTCCTAAAGACTCTAAAAATAGCAAACACTGATGAATTGTGTTTTTGTGGCGTCTACGTTCCTTTAATTAGCTACGGAATATTTTTGGTTCCACGTGCGACGGCGTCTTTGCAGCTGTGTTCCTCAGAGCTGCGTCATCTGGTGTTTGGGGCGTCCTTCTGGCCTTGGTCAGGGGTCCTGTGCTGAGGCTGCTTTACCATGGCAGGGGCTCATTTTGCCCGGGATTTCTTCATCCGTTTAGGTGACTGGCAGGCAGAGACTCTGCTCCCTTCAAAGAGAAATGTTGGAGCTGAGTAAAGACGAGGAACGCCACCTTGCCAGACTCTTTTTAATGAAGGGATTCTTCTGTGTGAATGTGTTTGGTGACCTTGAGAATGACTCTAGTGCAGAACAGCTTATTCAGAGGTTGCTTTGCTTTTCAAATGAATAATTAGTGTGTTAAAGAAACACTTCCAAAGGCCTTGCTCTTAGTGATCTTTAGATTACAAACCTTATGATTCTACTTACAAGTCTAACAAATGTTAACAATCCCTCTTAACGGGGTGTTGTGGGTAGACTGGTGTCCTCCCCCCAGTTTATGTCTACCTGGAACCTCAGAACGTGATGTTACTTGGAAATAGGATCTTTGCAGATGAAATTAGGTAAGGATAAAGAAGAGATCAGGCTGGATCAGGGCAAGACACAGCGAGAGTGTCTTTGTAGAGACAGAAAAGGATACACAGAGAAGAGGACCACGCACAGACGGAGGCGGAGACCAGAGTGATGACGCCACAAGCCAGGGAGGCCAGGAGCCACCAGGAGCCGGGAGAGGCCAGGACAGATGCTCTCCTAGACATTGCAGAGGAAACATGGCTCTGCTGACACCTTTAGTTTAGCCTTCTAGCCTCCAGAACCAACAATCAATCCCTGTTGTCTTAAGTCACCCAGTTTGTGGTAACTTGTGTTGGCAGCCCTAGAAGCTAATACAGCGGGCTTTCACTCTTGATTTCATTTACAAACTTAAACTTCTTTAAACCATTTAAACTGCAGTTGAAATATTTGGTTGCCTTTTTAAATACTTCAATTATCCGACAAATGAAACTTCCAAGGCACTTGAGCTTTTATAACTCTAATAATTAAAATTTATTAATATGGTAGATCTTAATCTTTTTATAACTTCCATATCATAAGCTCAGTGAGAGTTTTTCTCATTCTTTTGAATTCCTTTTCTCATTCTCGTTGAACTCACTAAAATCATGAGTACAGATTAATTGATCAGTTAATTAACTGATGAACACAAGGCTGACCTGTTTCTGTAATAGGCCAAATTTTTTAAAGCATCACCAGTTTGTAAGTACCCAATACTATATGCATTTTTCTTCAGCATAATAAAAAAAAAAAAAGGTAGTAATAATGTAGGCTTGATTCTTTTCAACATTTCCCGACTTAATTCTAAAACTTTCCAGAAAACACTGTGTGATGGCAGGACCAGCAGAAACACTGGCCAGGATGCTGACAGGTCGACTTTCCTCAGCCCAGCAGCGAAGCTCGGCTCTGTCGCAGTCACTACAGCATGGTTTACAAAGCCAGAGAAGTGGCTGTCATTTCCCTGCTACATGAGGCAAGGCTCCCCAGAGAAATCGACTCAATAAAATATATATTTATTTAACTTTATATTTATATATATTTTTTGGTGAGGAATCGGCTCTTGCGATTATGGAGGCTGCGAAGTCTCGTGATCTGCCGTCTGTAAGTGGAGGCCCAGGAAAGCCCTGGTGGAGTCCCCCTGAGTCTGAAGGCATGGGGACCTCAGGGGCAGGTGGTGTCGGTCTCAGCCCAAGAGCAGAGAAGACCAGTGTCTCAGCTCAAACAGTCAGGCAAGAAAGGGGTGAGTTTCCCTTAACTCTGCCTTTTGTCTGTTCAAGCCCTGAATAGATCGGATGATGCCCACCCACATTAAGGAAAGCGTTACTGAGTCCACCAATTCAGCTGCTAATCTCATCCAGGAACACCCTCACAGACACACTCAGAAATACTGTTTAGCTGAACCATTGGTCATCTTTGATCCAGTCAGCTTGACACAAACAGTTAATATCTGAGTGTGTACAGTTCTTCAGAGGGGTAGACTCTGCCATGGAAACTATTAGCGCTTGAGCTGGTCCAGCGAGCTGGGTTGATGAGAGCACAGTGCTGATGAGTCGAAGGTACCACTTAACTCTAATGAGGAAGAACCATCTCTCCCATGGCCGGACTAGAACTCTTGATCCAGCTGACATGTTACCAGTGCATACCTTTCCATCACTGCTGCGGGATGAAACTCAGACGTATTGTTTGGCATCTCTGACGAAACGAAATTCATTTTCCTCCAGAGAACAGTTTTTACAGTAATACCTAAAAATGGCTGACACATCATTCAGACATCAATCTTGTAGATGTTTTTTTTCAAAAACGGGAAGACCATGACTTGTGACATTCATCACAGGGTGATTGCAGAAAGAGATACAGAAGGGAGTTTTGACATTCTAAGTCGGGGAGACCGTTCTCCTCCCTTTAACTGACTGATTTTTTTTAAGGACTAAAACTACATGATAGCACATCTTTGGGATCTCCCCATCACCACAGAAGTACTCAAGGAATGATCTGTGATCCCAGGTTCCGCTGTTTGAGACGAACCACCGGTGGCACTGTCCTTCAGAGACCTCACATGGGTTTGAAACTAGACATTCACTAGTTAGATTATGTGATACCATTTGAAATTCTCCATGCCTGTTTCCTCATGGCTAACGTGAAGATAATAATAGTACCTACTTGACAAGGTCAATTAAACGAGTTTGCTATTAGGAAATGCTTAGAACAACCCTGCAACTAGAAAGTGTTATGAAAAGGTTAGCTATAGCTTCTTCTTTAGGATTGTTCGTGGGAAACATCTTTTTGTTGTTGTTGTCGTCGCTAGTGTATCCCCAGTGCTAAACTAGTGTCTAGTAAAGAGTGGTGCTCAATAAATGGTTTTTATTTTGTTATCCTCACCCAAGGACATTTTTGCCTTCATCGTCAGATAGAATGGGAGGGAGAGAGGGAGAGAAACATCGATGTGAGAGAGACACATCCAGTGGTTGCTACCCACACGACCCCAACCGGGGCCAGGACAAACTGCAACCAAGGCATGTGCCCTTAGCAGGAACCGAACCCGGGACTCTCTGGTCCGTGGGCCGACGCTCTAACCGCTGAGCCAAACCGGCCAGGGCTCAATAAATGGGAGTGACTTACCAGCGATCGAATGAATACGTGGAATGATGAGAGACAAGGCTTTTGCCTTGCCTTTTTCCCTATGTATCTCTTAATTTCTCTTTAACTTTGTAATTTAGGGATTAGGCGCAGTTGGCTGCTTGTACTCATAATCCAAACACAAAGAGAACTCAGCAGGCCCTAACAGGAGATAGCAACTACCACAGCTTAGACGGATGAAGTTTATTTCCACATAAGCTGTTTTCACCAATGAAACTTGCTTATAACATTCTTTTTGAAGTGTTAGACATTGAAAAGATTGACGATAAAGACATCATTTTCACAGCCCTGTCTTACAATCTCCTTTACACTTACAACTAAAGAATGAAGATAAAAAGAGATATATCCATATGTGTATACGAAACCTTCTGCATTTGGGAAGTCTCCAGTCAAGAATCCAATTAATTTGCTACAATAACTCATGATTCCCTTCTCAGAGTTAACGTCCTGTGTCTCTTAACTTGCAGGCGTACTTACAAGGTGAGGGAGGGGAGTTCAGGAGCTGAGCCCACCCTGATTAACAGCCCTAGTTCTGGAGGCCAGGAGGGATGGAGGCGCTTGGTTTGGAAAGCCGAGCTGCAATCCGGTGGTTTAACTTGAAGTTTATTTTCCCAGAGTTACAGTGTTAGGTACTAGGTTCCACAACCAGCCCAAGGGATCCTGTTATTTCACTACCTGTGAAGGGTAACTCAATATGAATAGTGTTAGAAAATCCAGCCACCATTTGTGATATTCTGCGTATGGGATGTTTCTGCACTCTCCATTTAGGGAGCCAGAAGTGCATTTTTCTTAAAAACAGAATGAGAGCCCACACTTCTCTGTGCCCTCCACTTGCTGTCAGTGAAAGAAATGATGCTTCCAGGCTCTGCCTAAGCAGAGAGTGGCTCCTCTGGACCCGAGACAGAATGAGAATGACCGCAGTCAATAAGGAGTACTGGAAGACAAGAACCACCCACAGCGTGACCTTAAACTTCGTCCAGCTCCCAGGGCTCCCAGCCTTGGAATGACCTTTCCTGTCACTCAAGTACGAACTCAGCTTTTTCTTGATGCATCTTGTAAAATTCATTGCAAACAGTTAAATAAAAATAGGGTACCTATTTCCATCCAGACCCTGTAAGGAAAGCCAACAAGCCATAAATCTGCTAGGTAGTTGTGCTGCCCATGTTTCAGACTGCTGTTCTGTGTGAACTTTGACCTTGTAAGGGGAAGGGCAGCCTGTGGCCGATGGTAGTATGGACCAGCCAGTCCGAGGATTCCCAGAGGTGGAGACCTGGTGAGTTTCTAGAATACCCTAACGTCAGACTGCGTACTTCATGCGTTAGTGTATCTGAGATTCTTCTGTGTCTTTTCGGTTACTATTTCAATTGTTATCTCTCTCTCTTTTTTTTTTTTTTTTTTTTAGTTATGATGACTGAGACTCAGTTTCTTGAGACCAAAAAACCTTGACCAAGATAAAGGAGATAGGATTTTCCCAAGACAATGGGTCTTTCATGATAAAATTAAAAAACAAAACAAAACACAAAAATACCCCATCTTCCACATTTCAGAGGAAATCCCCACAGGCCTTTACAAGGAACTGAGGAGGAGAGGAGAGCACTGAGGTCTGTAGATATATTTGTGAAATAAGGTGTAGTGGGAAGTCCTGGGGAAAAAACAAAACAAAAACAGAAGCTTGATTTGTAGTGTTTGCTTTTCAAGTATAAATACTCCAACCATGATGATTTAAAGCTAAATTGGTTCAGAATGTGAGAAAATAAATCTGTTGTTTAAGTGAAAAAAAAAAAAGCTAAATTGGTTGTAAAACAGTTTAACCACCAATTTACACAATTTCTGTAAATTTAATGACAGATTCTTGTAAGCAAGCCAACATAAGCTTGCTCTAGTAGAGCCACCGATGGACTAGCAGTTGGGGAGAGAAAGATCCTCCAGGACTTTTCTCCTTCCACTTATCATTCTGACCTGAGTGGCAAGACTGAGTCATCTAACCAGTGAGGAGGGAAGAAAGCAGCCGGCAACTACTGACGGACAGAAGGTGAACAGAGTACTGATTCACTAGTGAAGATCAGTGAGGTAGGCAGCTGATGCACTTGAGGGTGGTTCTTTATTTTATTCTTGTAGAGTCTCTAATGAAGTGAACATCACCCGGCCAGTGTGGCTCAGTGGATTGAGCATCGTCCCGTGGACTGAGAGGTTCTGGTTCAATTCCTGGTCAGGGCACATGGCCGGGTTGCAGGCTCCATCCCCAGTAGGGGGCGTGAAGGAGGCAGCTGATGGATGTTTCTCTCTCACATGGATGTTTCTATCTCTCTCTCCTTTCCTCTCTGTCTAAAAATGAAATAAAATAAAACAAAAAGAAGTAAACATTGCACACCAACGGCCCCCTAATTAAATGTGTCTATCTCCCCCTGTACATTTTACCCACAAGAGTTTTAATTGGATCGATAATTTCTACTTGTAACGTGTAAACAGGCCTGCAGTTAGAATGATTCCAGAGATACTCACATTGTGTTCTGAAGGACATGCCCCATCCCAACATATGCTGCTTTGGTGTGTTGTTTATTTTGAGCTGAAAGCACTTGAAAAACAGGAAGTGCAGGAAGGGACTTTCTCAAAACTGTCCAGCTGCCTGAAGACAGAGCCTCCAAAGGAACTCAACTGTCATAACTCCCCACTCCGGGGAGCTCCATCAACCTGGGAAGACTGGCCCTTGTCACAAGGGAGGAGACCGGAAACTGGCACCACACTCAGAAAACCTTTGTCACAAATAATCACATCTCCCACTTAGTCTTCCCAGGGCCCATGCATCTTTCATGGAAGTTCTTTGCTCTCATTTTAGTGTCTCGGTCACTCCCCTCCCACTATAAAGACAGCATAGAAGCTCTTCAATGTCACTGGTTTGGGGGGAATTTACTGTTTTTCCTGGGATGTCTCTGTACACATAACACTGAAAGTTAATAAACCTGTAGACTTCTCTCCTGCTAATCAACCTGTTGTCAGATTATTTCGTAGACTCAGCTATTGGACCTAGGAAGGGAGAGGGAAAGTCCTTTCTCCCTTTCAGTTCTGTAGGGGTGGCTTCCCCTCACCCCCACTTTGTGTGAAGAGAACCCTCTAAACTGTACGACATGGGAACCCTGTGTGTAAACGATATAGAAGAAATGAACCCATTGTTTGTATAAATCTTGATGTCACTCACTTGATTAATTTTCTCATCTCAATGATATTAACCTATAGGGAGTGGAGTTTTAATCGATGGACTAGGTAGTTGGTTTTTAGGAAGAATGCAAAGAACACCAGCATAGACCCATCCCTTTGTGTTGACTCTTCATTAAAAAAAAAAGTTTTAAATGAACTTTTGCTTTTAGAACTGGTTGAAATTACAGAAAAGCTACGAAGCTAGTCCAGAGAGCTTCCCTACATCCCACACCCAGCTTCCCCTGTTATTAGCATTTGATATTAATATGGTACATTTGTTACAATTAGTGAACCAATGTTCATATATCATTAACTAAAGTCCATATTTTTGGGGGAATATCTTTAGTTTTCCCCTAATGTCCATATTTTCTGTTCCAAGAATCCCATCCAGAAAACCACATTACATCAGGCATCATGTCTATTGAGGTTCCTCTGGGCTGTGACGGTTCTCAAATGTTCCTTGTTTTTGATGACCTTGACAATGTTGAGAAGTACTCATCAGTTATTTTGTAGAATAGTCCTCAATTGAGATTTGTCTGATGTTTCCTTATGATTAGACTGGAGTTATGGTTTTGAGGGGAAGACCACAGAGGTAACGTGCTATTTTCATAGATCATATAAAGGTACATACCATCAACATAACTTATCTCTGTCGATGTTGATCCTCTGGCTGAGGAATTATTCATCAGGTTTCTGCACTGTCCAGTTACTCTTTGTTCTGACCACCATTTCATATTCTGGGGAGCTATGAGTGCAATGATTTCATCAAGGTATTAAATCTACTTCACTCTGGATACAGCTCTCACGCCTGACTGACCGCAAAAATCACATTGCGATTTAGAAGATGCGTGTTCCTGGGTCCCGTCCCTGAAAATTCTGATTCATTTGGACAGGGAGGCCCCAGACAGTAACCCACATTATTAAGAAACACATGTCATTTTAATCCAGTGGTCTGTAGACTACACACACTTTGAGAAAGCAGACCTGACCTGTAAAGGGAAATTAAGAAATTCTGCATATACTCAGAAGTAGCCATTTCCACGTATGTGGTGCAGAGCTAGTGAAACACTGTATTTTGAGTTGGCCTTTCGGCCTCATCCTAGGGCAGAACATGCAATCGGTATGTGACCCAGTGCTTTCTTCCTGTTAAAAGTACGTCCACCCCCCTGCCGGATGGTCAGGACCACCTTCCAGTGTGCTGTGACAGCATTTTGTTAAAACCAGCATCCCATGTTATGCAACTATTTGTGGGCTTACACAACAAACGTGGACAAAGGAATAGATCCCATATTGCAGTGAGGAGAAAAATATTGTTATTAAAGTGAAACCTCAACTGACTAGCCACAGTTTTATTCTGTAGGGATAGCAGAATTCACCTCATGGAAACTTTTATTCTTTGGTTTAGAAAAACTACTTACTGGACCCTTTGGTTATAAACCAAAATGACTTGGGCCAGTCTGATGAGAGAGACAGTGGCAAAGGGAGCTGAACTGCTCTTTATGACAAATGGAACTCGGGTCCTCCCGGGTTGGAGAGAAGGACCTCTCGTGAGACTGCTACGTGGGCTTCCTTTGACCAGAAGGAGTGGGTTTGAGATCCTGGAACGTGGGGGAGACAGCGAGGGAAGGGCTGAAGTGACATGATGGGAGAGTGGGAGCTTAGAGGAGACAGTCAGCAGAGAGTGGTGGGTCAACTTTAGGATGGGTGCTGTATGATTCCGCCCATTGCAACTTATTCTCCTTTGAACTGATAAAAGATACACTGAGGCATATTTAAAATTTTAACCCAGCCAGTGCAGCTCAGTGGATTGAGCATTGTCCCATGGACTGAGAGGTCCCTGTTGGATTCCTGGTCAGGGCACATGCGCGGGTTGTGGGTTTGATCCCCAGTAGGGGGCGTGCAAGAAAGAAGCAGCTGATTGATGTTTCTCTCTTACATTGATGTTTCTATCTCTCCCTAAAAAAATCAATGAAAACATATTAAAAATAAAATAAAACAGAAACAAAATAAAATTTTAAGAGTTTATTTCAGCAAAGTCAATTCAAAGCAGGTGGCAACCAATGTAGCAGATAGAAAGGAGCTCTGAGGAGATATACAAAATGAGACAGAAGGGAGCAGAACAAGGAAGTTATGCCAGGCCTGAAACAAACAAGCAAACCAACCAACCTACACGGATCTGTTATTGCAAGGTTACTTTCCTTCAGGGGATGGGATGGCAGGGGCCTGGCAAGCAGATCGGGCGAAACCTAATTCACTGGTTTAAGATTCCATTTCTGGAAGAGACAAACTGTAAGTTAACTCTCGATTTAGCAGCATGAGGCTTAGCATAAATGACTCCATTTTGGACCTGATGGCTTTTTGTCAACAATCCTAATCCTTCATGCACTACAGCCTTGTGTTAGCGGGTCACATTTCGGGGCACAGCAACAAGGCAGTTCAGAGAGGCCCGCCACAGCCTGAGGAGGTGGAGTCAGAGGAGCAGACCCGAGGGAGGAGCAGACCCGAGGGAGGAGCAGACCCGAGGGAGGAGCAGACCCGAGGGAGGAGCAGACCCGAGGGAGGAGCAGACAGGTGCAGCAGGTTGGTCTGGGGCTCCTCAGAATTACGGGTGAAGTGCTGGAGTCCCCACACATACGCACAGGCTGTGAGTCATGTGGTCTGGGCCCATTTAATGACGGAAAGATCTAAGGACTTTTGTTTACATTTGTCAGGGATAGCCTAAAGATTCTCAAGTCTTCCTGCAGATTTGACGGAGGAATCATGAAGGAAACTTGAGTAACAGATGGATATCTCCTTATTATTCCTCCCCGCACCCCATGATGTTTTTTGAGTTCTCTGTGATTCTTTATTTTTTTTTAAATAAATTTTTTATTGATTTTAGAGAGAGGGGAAGGGAGAAGAAGAGGAATAGAGACATAAATGAGAGAATACATCGATTGGCTGCCTCCTGCACGCCCCCTACTGGGGATCGGGCCCAATCCTGGGCATGTGCCCTGACTGGGGTTCAAACAGGTGACCTCTTTATGCATGGGTTGATGCTCAACCACTGAGTCACACCAGCCGGGCTCTGTGATTCTTAATGTCAACACAGTGCTGAATTTTCAAATAAACTCTTGCTTATGAAGCAGATAGTATTTCATTATTTATGACTTTGTTCAACTTCATTTATTCTAAATACAAAATAGGTCGCTTTTTTTTTTCTGTTGTTGACAGCAAAATTCTCTTGCACGGACGTATTTCCTTACACAGACAAAGATGTTGAGCAAGGCGTTGTAGTTTAAGTACACTAACGTTGAGGGGGATGGATAGAAAGGCCAATGTAATGTAAGTAGGAAACGAAGAAAACTTGTAAGGTAAAATAAACCAATCTACAAGCTAGTAAAAATAAGACATAGCATGAAAATAAAAAAGATACTTCTTCCCTCACCTTACAGCTATGTATTATTTGAGAAGAGTGAACAGCAGGAGAGAGAAATTTGTTTTTAATCCTCTGAGAAATGTTAATGAGGCTGTGTGTGTGTGTGTGTGTGTGTGTGTGTGTGTGTTCATGGGGGGAGGGACAGTGGACACAGGAGGACATCACATTAGACTAATTTCTTGTAAACTGGCTGTTTACGGAGTTTGGTGAGCACTTTTGCAAAGGGAAAGTGTTTTATGGGTAACAATATTGTCAAAACTCAATGCTTTCATTATTATTTTAATGTTCAATCTCTTTGTGTTGTATATAAGTTTTCGATTGCTGCTGGAACAAATTACCACAGACTTAGTGTTTTAAACAGAACAGTTTATTGTTTTACCATTTTGGAGGTTGGAATTGTGACATGACATGGGTCAATCTGGGCTGAAATCAGGGTGTCAGCAGGGCTAGATTCCTTTCTGGAAGCTCTTTTTTTTTTTTTCCTGTTAATCCTCACCCAAGGATATTTTCCCACTGCTTTTTTAGAGGGAGGGAGGGAGGAGGAGAGAGAGAGAGAGAGAAACATCGATGTGAGAGAGACACATTGATTGTTTGTCTCCCGCGTGACCCTGACTGGGGCTAGGGATCAAACCTGCAACCCATGTACATGCCCTTGACTGGGAATTGAACCCACGACCCTTTGGTCCAAGGGCCAATGCTCTAACCACTGGGACAAACTGGCCAGGGCCTTTCTGGAGGCTCTTGAGTAGCATCTATCCTTGCATTTCTTCAGAGTTGAGAGGCCACATACATTCACGGCCCCTTCCTCCATCTTCAAAGCCGTCAGTGTTGCATCACTTGGTCCCATTTTCTGTAGTGACATCTCCCTCTGGTTCCAGCTAGGAAAAGCTCTCCACTTTAAGGGCCTGTGAGGTTAAACTGAGTCTACCCCAAAACTACAGGACAGTCTTCTTATTGAAAGTTATTGATGTAATCAGACCTGTAAAGCTCCTTTGCCATAGACAGTAACATATTGACAAGTTCAAAGAATTAGAACATGGACGTCTTTGAAAGGGTGTTAGTCTGCCTACCACAGATGGACCTTAGATTTCGCATCCCGACTCATCCATTTCTTGCCAGAGTCACTGAAGAAATTTTTTAATGTGAAGTTGTGGAGAAGCTTGTAGCAAATTAGAGTTTTATGATTTCTTGCATCTAATGAAAAAGTTAAGAACTAAGTTAAATTGGGATTCCCCCTCCCACCAGTTATTCAAATTGTTTCATTTGATAGCCTTCGGGTGTGACTGGTGTTGAATAATTTGATTCCTCACTTCAATCTCTTCCTTGAGTTAATCATTTTTAGAATTGTTCTTATCTACTTCAACTTGAAATATATACAGTGGTGATGGCTACTCTCTTGTGAAGAGGATTTGGGTTTTATTTTTCATGCCATCACTGGAATATACTTTTTTGAGTTACCAGACCAACAAAGATCACAGAAGATGCACTTTTGGTAAAATCTTCCCAGACTTACAAAACCACGTCAACCAGTATTCTCAGGAAAAGCAAAGCTGGCTTAGAGACAGGAAATTAGGGACTCTCCTTAGAGAAGAAAGGGTCATTCACTCATGTAGAGCAGCACTATCCATTAGAAATCTAATGTGAGCACATACGCAATTTAAAAGTCCTCAGTGGGCAAGGGAGGTGGAGGAAGGTATAGAGGGGATAAACGCTGATGGAAGGAGATTTGACCTGGGGTGGTGAACACACAATACAGTGTACAGATGATGTGTTGTGGAATTGTGCACCTGAAACCTGTATAACTTTGTTAACCAGTGTCACCCCAATAAATTCAATAAAAAGGAAAAAAAAAACTAGATGTCTTTAGCAGTCACTTTAAACAAATTAAGAAGGAACAGGTGAAGTGAATTTTTACAAAAGATCCAAAATTACAGTTCAACATGTAATCAACATAAGAAACGACTGATGAAACATTAAAAGTGTTATTTGTATTACAGATCTGGGATCTGGTGTCTATACTTAGAGCACCCCTCGAGTTCAGACTGGCTGCATTTCAAGTGTTCACTGTCCACATGTGGCTATTAGAGTCTACTGCACTGGAAAGAGCCAAGGAGAAGCTTCTTTTACTTAAGAAGCATCTTATTTTGGTAACCTTGTTCACTGAGCCATTCACAGCACACTCTGCTCTTAGATTCAAAAGCTTGACCCCCTTAGACCATACGGTGGGCATTGCCATTGATCTCAACAGCTGGGTTCCACACCCTTGTCTCTTGCCAACACCCACTAGAGAAGCAGGAAAACTAGCACTTGCTCCCCCAGTCTTCTTCGCAGCTGGGGGTGGCTGTTTGACACTGTTCTGGTCAACGAGAGGTCAGAAGAATTATGATTAAGGGTCTCAAAGCTGATGCCACCGCTTCTTCCCACGTGCTCTGAATGTGAGGCCTGGAACTATAGCAGCCGAGAGAATCCCCAAGACGCCTGCCCTGGTCCCATTAAATACCTGAACCAGTGCTCACAGCTACAGCCATATTCCTTTCTTTCCTTTTTGTTTGTCTCTCAAAAAAGTTTAATAACATACAATTTTAATACAACAAGACATCAGAGTCCAGAGCAAGAAACAGAAATGACATTAAAGAAAACAAGTGTACTGAGGGCATGTCCACAGTGACCACGTCCCACAGTCACACCGCTGGACTTTCTCAGCACAACCTGTTCGTGATTTTCATTCAGTTTTCACCACATTCTTCTTGGCTCCTGGCTCTCCCTGCCTCCCTGGCCAGTCTGTCTGGCCTCCAGGCCACAGCCAGTCTCTCTCTTATTTTTTTCACTTTCAGGGTCTGTCTCTGGACATCTCCACGGGTAACTGGTTGCCCTCTGAGAAGCTGTGGGACACAGCGACCTGCTCCTGGGATCATCTCTGCTAAATTTAAAAACTGTGTGGTGGTGGGCTTGGGGCTGGTGTGTGGAGAACCAGGACCAGCATGGCGCAGGGATTCACCTGCACTTCTCGGTGCAGTTATTTCCATGGTGTTTGTGACATCCCAAGTACTTAACCATTCTCCTTCACTGCTGCAGGCCTGAGTTCCTGCAGTCTCCTGTACGCACAGACTTGCTGGGGCTTCTCCCAGGTCTCCCCCTGTTGCCTGTGCCTGACCTCATTGCCAGGATGGGAAGTTATCCTGTGACTGGCCTCTTGAAAATGCAGTTGGTCAGCCTCATAGGAAGTGCAGGCCTTTCACGCTGTCTCCGCTTGGTCTTGGATAAAAGGAATTGTCTCTTCCTGGCTAAAGTCTGGGGCATCATCTTTCTTTTCAGCTTTCCCAGTAAAGGCTGGTTGGTCATCCAGATCAATGCAGGTTCCCCCATGACTGCAGGGTTGTCTTGTTGACCCATTTCTGTGCAGACAGCCTGTGGCTTGCTGGAAAATATATTCCTTTCTCTTGAAAATAATCAGTTCTTATTCATGTAAGCCACTGGTATTGGATTTCTCTTTGACTTATATTTTATTTCATCCCTAGGTTCTCTGGATTTTGCTTAGCACAAACTGTCCTTCTCCTTGGCCTCCTCCAGACTTCCTGTTAGTTCTGACAATGAAGGGTGCTAGAAAGATGCTGAGAAACAAGGGGAAGGAAAATGACCCCCCCCCCTTTTGTTCCAATCAGGTTCATCCTGAAATATCTAGTGGGGTTTTTATTTCCTGACTGGACCCTTATGTCTAAATCTCCCTGCAGACTCTTCTCCACATGGTAGGAAGAATAATAATTTTAAATATGTTTTTATTGATTTTTTTTTTTTTTTAGAGAGAGGAAGGGAGAGAGAGAGAGAAACACTGATGGGAGAGAGAAACATCCATCGGCTGCCTCCTGCACATCCCCTTCTGGGGATCGAGCATGCAACTTGGGCATGTGCCCCGACCAGGAATCGAACCAGGACCTCTCAGTCCATGGGCGACACTCAATCCACTGAGCCACATCGGCCAGGCTGGAATAATAATTTTAAAACATAAGTCAGATCATATCCACAATGGCTTCTTGTGTCAATATAAATAAAATCCAAAGCCTTGCGCTAGCCTAACGAGGTCCTGCACCATGTGGCTTTGTGCTACTTCTCTGACCTTCATGCTACCATTCTCCCCTGGCTCACTCTCTCCCAGCCCCTTGCAACGCCTTGGTCTTCCAAGTCAATGCAGCCTGACAGGCTGTCCCCTCAGTGGCACATTCCTCTACCTAGAATAGTCTCTGAGACTGCACCTGACCTGGCTCCATCCCTCCCTTGCTTCAGCTCTCTGCTCAAATACCATCAGCCAGGACTTCCCTCAGCACCCATATAACACACATCTCTCTGTCACCCTCGGTCTGCTCAACCACCTTCTGTTCCACTTTCTCCCCAGCACTTTGCCCACCTGATATTTTACATGCTTAGTAGTTTATTTATTATTCGTTTCTGCCAACTAGAATACAACTCCGTAAATACAGGAGCTTGGCTATTCCATTCCTGGCCATATTCACATCACCTGGAACAGTTCCCGAAACAGGAATCACAGGAAAAGTATCAGGTGAGATGTGGAGGGAGATGATACCAGTTTTGAATGTGGTGATTTTCGAGTCGCAGGTTGGATATTCCTGTGGACATGCCCTGCTGACAGCAGGAGACATAAAAATCTGGAGCTGATGGGAAAGACGTAGTTAGTCAAATCAGACTTGATTGAAGCCATAGAGTTAGAGGAGGAAGTCCCGGAAGAGTTCATAGGAAGAGAGGAGTCGGGATGAAATTGCACAAGACACAACATCAAAGAAAGACACAATTTGGGCTTTGCAAGGAGATGATGAATGAGTGTCAGAATTGGGGTGGTGGTGGAGTGGGGCTTCAGAAGCCATGAGAGGAGACACGGTCCAGGGAGTGGATGAAGTGCCTCTGTGTATTATATTGTGCGTATAATGCCTGGTGACCTGAGGCAAGAGGACTTGGGGTGTGGTAAAAATCAGTCCGAAGGTTTGGCTCATGCTTTTTTCCTGTGGGTTCTAGTAACCACACTCTGTGTGTGTTGGCATAAGAACAGAGTACATATTCACAATCTTACTGGTTTGTCTGCAATTACATAAGAGAGCTATTTTCATTGAGAGTAATAGCAAGAATCATTCCTTCTGAGGCTTTGCTGGAAATGACAAGAAACCAACTTGAAACTAATTTTGAAGTGATCCCTAGTAGAAAGTGTATTAGTTTCCTACGACTGCTGTAACAAATGATCACAAACTAGGGTGGCTTTAAACAACAGAAATATATTCTCTTACAAGTTATGGAGGTCAGAATGCTGGAATCAAGGGCTTAGCAAGGTTGATGCTTTCTGGAGGCTCTGAAGAAGAATGTGTTCTGTGCCTCTCTCCTAGCTTCTGATGGTTGCCAACAATCCTTGGCGTTCCTTGGTTGGCAACTGGATCACTCCGATCTCTGCCTTCATCTTCTGGTGGTATTCCCTCTGTGTGTCCTTGTGTCCCTGTGCCTGCACATGGCCTTCTTACAAGGACACCGGCCATCGGAATTAGGGCCCATCCCAATTCAGTATGACTTCATTGTCATTTGATTACATCCTCTAAGACCCTATTTGCAAATTTGTATCCACTTGAACCAGAGGTTAGGACGCCAACACATCTTTCTGGGGGACTCACTTCAACCAACAACAGAAGGTTATTGAGCAATATGTATTTAGATGAGCTTGGAAGAAGGGTCCACACTCAGCATGCAAGGGGTACACTTGGTATATGGAGTGACAAATTACGACTTTTTTTTTTAAATTAATTTATTTTTGTTACAGATGTTTCTCCTTTTTTCCCCATTGACACCCTCCTCCCCATCCCCCCACCCTGTCCCCAGCTTTGTTGTCCATGTCCATCACTTATGCATACATGTGCATAAGTTCTGTGGTTTATCTCTTCCCTCCCCCCACCCCCTCTTCTGAGGGGTGTCAGTTTATACCCTACTTCCACATCTCTGGGTCTACCCTGTTCCTCAGACTGTTATGTTCATTATATTCCACAAATAAGTGAGATCATGTGATATTTGTCTTTCTCTGCTTGGCTTGTTTCGCTTAGGATAATACTCTCCAGGTCCCTCCACGTCGTCTCAAAGGATAAGAGATCTTTCTTTCTTACAGCTGCATAGTACTCCATTGTGTATATGTACCACAGCTTTTTTATCCATTTATCCACTGATGGACACTTGGGCTGTTTCCAGATCTTAGCTATTGTAAATAGTGCTGCTATGAACATGGGGGTACATGTATTTTTTCTGATTGGTGTTTCAGGCTTCTTAGGGTATATTCCTAGAAGTGGGATCACTGGGTCAAATGGCAATTCAATTTTTAATTTTTTGAGGTCACACCATAGTGTTTTCCACAGTGGCTGCACCAGTCTGCATTCCCACCAGCAGTGTACTAGAGTCTCCTTTTCTCCACACCCTCGCCAACACTTGTTGTTTGATGATTTGTTGATGGCGGCCATTCTGACAGGTGTGAGGTGATACCTCATTGTTGTTTTAATTTGCATCTCTCTGATGATTAATGATGTTGAGCCAAATTATGACTTTTGTGGATTCAAGCTTTGGTGAAAGCTGGGATCACTTTGGGAAATTAAAAACCCCACAGATTTCTTATATCCAGAAATTTTTGGTAGTGAAAACATTAGCTTGTTCTATCTAGCACCAATAGCACTTTCCCTCTCTTCAAAATTGGGCAAGTCTGTCCTGGAAACGGGAAAGCCCAGTGAAAACAATTCTTAATATGCCACAGACCACTGAAAATCAGTCAAAACAGTAGTAATTTTCAGTACACTATACCATCTCCTGAATCAGAATCTCCAACTCTCAGACTGCCCATTAATGTACATTGAAGGGACAAAGGCTTTTTCCTGATGACCCCATCCCCCCCCCCCAAACATGGTACTTGGGACTTTTCAGAATTTGTATAGCTTATTTTAGGAAATTGTCCCAATCTTGGCCTTTTGTTTTTGTGTGACTTATATAATGAATGGTATTCAGAGTATTAAAGTCTTCAAAAATATAAATCAATTTTTTTCCTTTCTTACAATTAGCATGAGTCGCCTCTGAGAGTTACATATTTTATTATGTTTCCCCAGGCTTCATTTTGTTTTATAATTTTTTAAAAATTCTGGTATTATTGTACATCTGTGCTATTATTTTCCTTGGGCTCAAAGATGTCACAGCAGACTGAACTCTTTCCTGAACTGAGTTTCTGTCACTGGGGACTTGAATATTTTGGAGCAGGCTGGAACTAATAATTTTCATTGTACCAGCTGTCTTAAATAATTCAGTCTGCTAAATTCCAAAACACGAGCAGAATGGGTGAGCAGTCCCTGGAAAGGAGAATTTTCAACATCAATCTTTCCCCCTTATTTCAGAGTTCAGAAATTCCAAGTAAAACATTTTAGAATGCAGACAGAATTGGTGAGTAATGGGATTAGATAGTGCTTTCCACATTTCATGTTGATCTGCATTTAGATGGACGTGAGGACGCGGTGCGCGTTTCCCGAAGGCTTGGAGTGTGCAGAGCAATGGGTGGGAGACTGTGGAACTGACAGAGGACCTCGGCTTTGAAGTATTCCTGCCCTCTGGGACCGTATTGCTTCCACTCTCCAGAATGAACCAACCGTAGCAATAGTAGAGTGCTGAGAATGTATGAGTTTCTTTTTGCTGTTGTAACAAAGTATCTCACATTTATAGAGATGAAAGCAACACAAATTTATTATCTTATGATTCTGGAGGTGAGAAGTCTGATGTGGGTCTCATTGGGTTTAAATCAGAGTGTTGGCATGGCCGGATTCTTTCTGGAGCGTTCTAGAGAAGAGTCTGTTTTCTTGCCTTTTCCAGCTTCTGGAGACTGCCCACATTCCTGGGCTCATGTCCCCCTTCCACTTTTAGAGCCAGCAATGGCTCGTCAAGTCTTTTCCATGTCTCAGCACTCTGATTTCTTGTGCTGCTTTCTTCCATTTTTAACAACTCTTGTGATTCACTGGACTCACCCAGGTTATCCAGGATAATCTTATTTAAGGCCAGTGGATTAGCAACCTTAATTCTATCTGCGACTTTAATTCCCCTTTACCACTTAATTAACATATTCACAGATTCTGGGAATTAAGGAGGTGAACATCTTTGAGGCACTGTTCTTCACTCTACCACGGGGAGGACACCTATGCCAAGGGTCAGTTGTGTGTTCTCTTCTGACCAGAAAGGAAGGAGGCTTTTTCTGGAACTGTCTTGCTAAGTAAATACCTTTTATTGAGTCATTCTGGCCCTGGGTGGAGTGAGAGACGACTCAAATCTCAGACTATGCTTAGTGTTTGCTTTATTATCTCCACCATCCCCCCTAAATCTGAGCAGGGAATTGTAGTAGTCTTTTTCTTCAGCTGGTCAACCTTTAATTTTAAATAGTGAATCTAAAAATATTAAGAAGGGAATCAAGCAGTAATCTGATTAATTCTTAGTAATAGTTTTGACCCATGTAGACAGAAATGGACAGTGGAAGAAAAAAATTTTTAAATACATTGCAGGAGAATGCAGTGTGGTAATAACACCTGCTATATATGTAATACCCTTTTAAGAGAGCTCATCAATGTTTTTCTTACATATACTTTGGTTTATCTTTCAGTAGCAGATCCCCCGCAGAAATGCCTGCCCAGCACACACCCTGCCTGTCACTTACACGGCCATGACCACACCCCCACCTCACAGGACCAGTTCTCAGCCCTGCTGAGTGGGCAGCAGCCCCCCTCCCCCGGCCTCCCCTTCTGGCTGTGCTGAATACCTACTCCACAAAGACCATTAGATTTTCTCATCTAGGATCTTGGAATTGAGACTCAAAAACTCTAACTAGCCAACACAAAGAGTGAGTCCTAATGTAAACTATGGATTTCAGTTAACAATAGCATATCAATTTTGGTTCATCAATTATCACTAATGTACCACACCAATGTAAGATGTTAAAATAGGGGAAGCTGTGTGTGGGACGAAAGGGGGTATGGGAACTCTCAGTACTTTTTGCTCAGTTTCTCTGTACACTTAAAACAACTCTGAAAAAAAAAAGTCCATTTGCTTAAAAAACAAAAAAACACCATCTAGCCAGGTTCTTTTAGGCTCCAGGTATGGGGGCCACTTAAATTGTGGGCTGTGTAGCATAATGAAAGGTGCATGAACATGAAATGTGTAAACTATGGTGGCATATGCTTCGTGGGCAGGAGCAGACCCAGAATTCTCTTCAGTACACACACACACACACACACACACACACACACACACACACACACGCACACACACATGCACCCACACAGTGGAGTGTGAAATAGAATGCTTATTTGGAAGAGCCCTGAAAATGAGAGATCCTTAAGCTTCATTGACTTTAAGAGAAATCTACCTCGGCTTGTGCGTGCAAAGAAAGCAGGTGTTTAGAGGGAGGATAGGATGGAGTAACCACGAAGAGAGAGGCAGGGGTGAGCCACTCAGAGAGGTGGAGAAGAATCAGTGGAGCTCCTCCCTTTCCAGTGAATGTTCCCAACAACTTGCCCTTTTTAGTTGAAGTCGGCCTGTTGAAACCGGCAACCACAACATCCCTGTGAGGAGGAGAGAAGGCAGTTGGATGTGGTTCCATTTTGCAAATGGCACAACCAAGGCAGAAAACAAAGTGGGGACCTGCCCAAGGCGCACAGCAGAGCATGGCCAGCTGGAACAGAGCATGCTTCTTTGACTCAATCCAGGGGTCCTTTCGCTCTCTTCTGAGTCTGGTTAGCAGCTCCTGAGTGAGCCAGTGCCTTGGGATCTCATTACTTATTCTCTGCCCACATGACTCACTCAGAGAGCTCTTGAAATTCAATCCTGTCACAAGTGGAGACAGATAAATAATGAACTGAGAGTGAACAGGGGTAGGTGCCATTAGAGGGTGACATTTTGGACAGTATGTCCGGAGGCCGCTGTTCATTACAGTTGCTTATTGAGACCCTCTCTTGCCTCTGCTGGACTGATTTGCTACGAGGGTATTTTTGAAACTTTCCCTCTGGGAAGTTTCCTCCACACTTTGATGTGACAAAGGAAGCCAACAGCCTTAATTTAAGCAGAATTCAATTGTAGGTTCCTTAAGCCCCAGAGTTAAGATACAATTGGACACTGTGGTAAAAGATGCATTAACACACATCGGAGACTTGAGAAAGAGCACAGTGAGGGTTGGCCAATTATTCCGGCATTCCCTGGGTGGGGTTGTTTTATGCTGTGGCACTATCGTTAGCGATGGCCACTGGGTATTTGCTGTTCACATCCATGGAGATAGCTCAGTCCCTTCTTACTGTGTGTATGTTGGCAGCTGTGAACTACAGACTAAGGACAGAATCTCCAAACAGAGAGAAAAACAAGTTACATGACCATTTTCTGTGTTCTCAAAGCACTTCACATAGTAGTAAAGAATAAAATCTCTCCCTTTTTTTTTTCTTTTTTAGAATGAAATTGCTTTCATGTCAGCGCTGAGAACCTTCTATGCACTAGCACAAAAGTCTTGAAAACAGCCCTGCAAAGGAGGAAGGTCCCTTTCCACCCTGAGGTGGGGGGAGATGGAAGCAAGGTGTGTACATTTGGGAAGAGACCTAGAAATTGAACCCAGGTCTCTCTGGCTGCAGGGACCAATTGTCCATCTTCTGCTCAAATTTCTCTCACAGTGTCAGCCAAATGCCTTCCCAAATAGATTCCTTGAGCACCTAGACAACGTCGTTCATCTTTGCATCTAACTGCTCAATACATGCTTTTTAAATGAATTGAATGAATGAATGAATTCTAACTCCAGCTTTGACTGAGTCGCTTAGACTGGCATAAAAAGTGGCCATCTGGGTATTTTGGTGTCCTTTCTCGTGCTGGAGGTGTTTCTTGAAAGTTAATGCATCTCAGCACAGTGACTCAAGTAGGTTTGTGGGTCAGATCCTCCTTGACAAGAGCTCATTTGTAGCAACCAATGTTTGGTGTATCTAGGGGACAAATTAGCCCAATGTCACTGTTTCTTTTGAGGGACAGGTTGTTGCCTCCTTGTCAAGAGTGAGTCATTTGCATTTCAGCTTCCGTGCTTTGATACAGAGGGATTTCGGTTTATGGTGAGTGATTTAGCGCATGGTTAATCAACCATTCTGCATGGCATCAATGTTTTTGAATTTTTGTGGATTCCTCTCTGAGTCTTCAATTTAGCACCTCCTACGCCTTGGTAACTGTCTCCTGACACTCGCTCTTCTTCACTTTCTCCTCCTCATTCCCTTTCTGCTGCCTGATAGCGTTGGGGAGGAACTGCCTCTCAAGGTTTCTCTGTCAAGTGTCCCCTGGAAATGAGAATGGAGTGAAGTTTTCAGGTCATAGCTCTGGAGAGAGTATGTTTTCTCATTATTCTGTTATATTTGCTCATGTTCCTAGTCTAACCTCTGAGGGTGACACTAAATTTGCACCCCGTTTAAGGTTTATTTTCCCTCAATGATATAAACAAGCTTAAGTGTGCTTTTGGGGGTTTTATTTCCTTAAATCAGTTTTCATATTTCCCTTTTGTTGTCCAGGACAACAAGTGGCCTCACATCAGTGGTTGAGGTAGACCTACCTTCTCTCCCTGATCTATACCGCATACTTCTGCTGCCTTTTATGTGGGAAGACAACTTAACTTTTAGATTCATTCACGTAAGTAACACAATGACCAATGTGTGAAGATCACCAGTTCTTTCCATAGTACTCACATCTAGAGGATGTCCTCGGCTTCTAATTAGTCTTCAATTAATAGCATTGAGTGTTTGGGCATTGATAGATTCTAGAATTCTTTCTTCAATGAAAATGGTAGAGAAACCCAATAGGAAAAACAGGTAACTGAGGTGGGAGAAAGGAGCACAGAGCACTCCAATACTCTCCTTTCAGACAACCTCTTGGATTTGTAGACTTCAGCTGGAAATCCACTCTGCAAGTTGCCATGAAGATGAACAGACAACAGCCCCTTCCCTTTGGGAGCTCACAGTTGAGTAGGGGAAATGTTCTGTGCTTGCCACATGACTAGCTGTCCCATAACGTGATAGTTCCGAGGCAGCACAGTATGGCAGATGAGACAGTACCCATTGGTTCCCACTGGAACCACAATCCTGGTTCCTCAACTCTCTCTGTGACCTTGAGCAAATTAGAGAACCTCCTAAAAATCCCAATTTCTGATCTCTAAAATGAAAATAATGCTACCTCCTTACTTTTTCCAAGGCTCTTGAAAGGGTTAGAGATAGAATAAGCTATAATGACTGCAGAGTACTTAACTCAGTGCCTGGCTTGTTGTAGTTGAGTATGTTGAAGATAGTACTCAGGACAATACCTAACATTGAGTGATTTCTATGTAGCAGTCATGGTGCGAGACAGAAATAGTTTTATGTCATCTTGGTGTCTTCACGAAACTTGTCAGAATAAAGACACTCAAAAACTTGCTTAATATGTTATTCATTTGTGTTTTTACTCATTTATTCAACAAATATTTATTGAGGACCTCTTAAATGTCAGGTACTGGTCTAGTTTTGGGGGATACCTCAGTGATCTCTGCCTTCTTGCATTCTGATGGAGGGAACAGTCTGTAAATGGTGTACTAGTTGGATGGTGGGCCAAACAATCTCCAGAGAAAAAAAAATCTTGACACTCAGAGGACAGAGAAGGGGTGATCCCTCAAGCCAAGCCATACCTTCACTATTGGGTGAAATATCAAAATTAAAACCTGATCATCATCTCAGATATTTACTTCTATTTTAGAGATTAGAAATGGAGATTTGCTTCCTCAGAAGGTCATTTTGCATTCTCCTATGAATGCAGGACATGGATGATCCTGTTTTGGAATGTTAGGGGCCAGGGAAGACATCACTCTTCTTTTATTCAGCTCAGTGTTTACAGTAACCCTTAATGGACTTAAAAATGCCACTGGGCTGTGGCAACGAGCTACCAGATGGAGAGGTGAGTACTACAGACAGAAGAATACATCTGGCACTCTTTCAGAAATTCTTTAAATATTTTGCAACATAGGTGAGAGGGAAGGCCGAGTGCTGTGAAGGAAACGGAGGAGGGACTGGGTTGGGTGGGGGGTGTCTGTGCTTAGTTTCTTTGCTATTCCTCCAAGCAGCTCAGCTTTGGCCCCAAACTTGTGTAACCCACATTGCTAAATAAACAGTGCAGATAACCACATCCACCATCCTTAGCAGGTGGTTTCAGGGCCTTGTCTCACCCCTCAACTCATCAGCAGTAGTTCCTTAAAGTATTCTTCTCCATCACATGGCACATCCTCTGAGATGTACAATAAGTACCTCATTCTTCATCTTGGTTCATGTCTGGTAAGGTTTTGATTTGCCCAATCATGTTTTAGTGTCCCATATAGATTGGGATCCTGGGGAGAGGTCTCTCCACCCACTTCTCAATCTTTGGATAAGTATCTCATTTATTTGACATATTTTATCTTTTAATTTCCAAACCAGTCTTATTACTATTTTTGACATTAAGTTTCTGGATGAGTAGTTGGTGCCTTTGTCCTGAAGTCCACTTCTATATGCTTGGTTTCAATTGGCTCCTAGATCCCATCTCTGGAACACAGCAGACAGCCTTTTTCCTCTTTTGGCCCATATTCCATCAAGCTCTTGCCTCACATCCTCACCATGGAGTATGGTCCCCATGGCCCTGCAACCACGGACGACACCCACACTGCTCTGGGATCCCCCCGGTCCAGCCATGGGGGTGGCATAACCCATACTTCTCACCTCCTCAAACATCAGGGAAGCCTGTGCCACCCTATTTGGGGTTGGTTCCCTCGGCAGCTGAGCATGACTTTCATTGCCAGTTTTCATCTCATTCTCATCTATTTCATATCCTTGATTTTCTTTTTCTAACACAAACTGTGCCCTCTGAGGATATTGCTTTATCTGTATCCCTCTTAAGTACAGGATATTTATTTTTCCCCATCTCGTACCTCAGGCTAGTCAGCGTCTAAGTCAGTGAGTGTTCTCTTCCCTTCCAATACCAATCTCAGACCATCACTCTGCTGCCCATATATAAAATCCTAGCCCCCTTTCAGTCTGTGGCATCTGGATTTTCTACCATCCACTCCCACTTTGCTGTTACTTTGATTATTCATTATTATTATTATTATTTTTTTTTTTGCCCTTGACACCAAAACTTCTTCTGTATTCCTACTCTTATCATCATCCTTGATGATGTCAACATGCCATCAATCACTCCAACTTCTAATTTTTTTTTACCTCCCCACTTCCAAAGACTTTTTCATTTACCATTTGTTAGCCACATGGCCAAGAATGGTAACAGTTTGGATCTTGTCTTCAACACAAAATTTACTGTGAACACTACAAGCCCAGACATCCTATTCTGCAACCACAACTGCCGAATTTTATAGCTCACTTGCTTAAAACACTCCATGGAAACAATTCTCTTCTCTCATTAGGATGTAAAAGTTAGCTTTTGCTACATAACCAACTCTTCCAAAACCTAGCGACTTAAAATAAGAACCCATTTATCTAGCTCATGATTCTCTATGTTGACAATCTGGGCTTCATCTGAACTTCATCTGAGAAGTTCTTCAATTCTTGGCCAAGCTCAGCTGATCTCTTGGCTGTCTATGCTTTCTCATGCATCTGTGGTCAGCAGTTGGGGTGGCTAGACTGTCTGGTTTATGATAGTCTCAACTGGGTTAACTGGGACTACCAGGATGACTGAAGTCTCTCTCCACGTGGCTTCTCCTCAGGCCATCTTGGTTTTGTTTATGTGTAATTTGAAAAATTCCAAAAGCAATAAAAGAGAAAGCATTCAAGGCTCTTGAGGTCTAGGTTTGGACTTTGCACATCATTTCTGCCCTACTCTATGGATCAAAGCAAGTCATGATGCTAGCACAGATTCAGAGTGAGAAAATAAATTCCGCCTCTTGCTAGAAGGAGATGCAAAGACTTGTAATCTATTTTGCAATGCACCATGAGGGTTCAATTCACTGACTCCATTTCTCTCAATTGCTTTCTGGTTTCACCTTCCTTCTAACCCAGCTTGGATGTTTGAGTTCATAATTATAATCACTCCTTTGAATACACACCCAAATGACGTATCCCTCTCTCCATTTAGTACAACCAATTTAAAAAATCTAGAGCCCTAGAGCCCTAGAAAATTATCTCTTTTTTTCTTTGCCTGTGTACATGCTGCTGAATATTACTGGGAGAAAAAAAATTATGTAACTGGGCTAAGTTTAATATTTGCAGATAGAGTTTTGAGTTGCTTTAATATTCACTCTTCTTATTGTTTTTGTAAATAACCCATGGCCCAGAGAGCCTTGACCTTTTGTTTTCTCTCTCTCCCTATTCTTATCTTTACTGTAATAAAAAAAAAACTTGTACAGACTGAGAGGGAGCTGAATTCTTTTATCTTATATTACTTCAACATTGCCACACAGGTTTCTCCAGAGGCCATGCTGTAATTATGTTTTGATTGATTGATAATTTGTGGAAGGTAAAATAAATTTTATAGCTGTCTAGATAAACTTAAAAAAAAAAACTTCCAAAAGTTTTGGACCCATGACTTTCCTTGGATTTAAACCAATGGCCAATGACCCTCATGGTGTAGGCAAGTTCACCACCATCAACAAGCAAATCGTTGTTCTGTGCCTTGTGTTTTCATTTTGATATTTCTTGCTACTAGAGAGCAAGGACATCTAGTCCCAAAGCCTATAGAAGAAGTTATTGGTTGCCTAGCAACATCATTCCCAGAAAACTTTGTGGCTTTCTCAGCAGAGAAGAGGGGGGAAACTTCCCCTCTCTCTCAGGTCCCTGTGAGCCTCTTGTATTCTCTCATATTGATTTCTGGCTGATTGAAAGCATATAAGATGATATATGTAAAGACTCAGATAGTCAAGTGTGAATACAAAATGGGATTATTACCTCTCATTAAAACCCATTCTAATCCCCAATTTAATGCAGTATCTTTGCAGCCAGGATATGAATCACTGGTCTCCAATTTCTGGTATATTCTTCTGGTGCAAACAGAACTGCAAATGTCAGTCCCAAAAAGCAAATGAATCACCCCCTAAATTCTTTTATTCTTTCTTCTGGGGAGATAAGTGGCATCTGTTTTGCAGTCTGTTCCTGGCCCCCTGTCTCTCACTTCCCAAAGCATTGCAAAGTTGGTTCACTGGAATCTGCATTTGTGACTGTCTCTCTATTTGCCAGTGAGTTTATCTACCTCCTTTATTTTCGCTATTACTACACATTCTATTTGTTGATCCACCTTAACTCTTTCTCCTTATTTTATGTTTTTAAAACTTTTCTTTTTAGAGAAAAAGAGGAAGAGAGGGAGGTAGGGAGGAGAGAGAGAGAGAGAGATTTGTTGTTTACTTATTTATGTATTCATTGCTTGATTCTTGTATGTGCCCTGACCAGGGATTGAACCCACAACCTAGGTGTATCGATCGAGATGATGTTCTAACTAACTGAGCTACCTGGCCAGGGCTTGTTCTTAAAAGTTTTGTGTTATGTACTTGCCAAGCCAAAGCCAAGAGTTCTATAGAATCACTTGAAATAGTGAAAATAGTTAATTGTTGGGAGACACATACCCATAGGTCTCTCAGGTTTCTACATGTCCTGTGAGTAGAGCTGTCTTTGTTCTGGTCTATCTTGTCTAGGGTGTTTGTATTGAAAGCTAGAGATAGTGTCCCCCTCCAGAGCAAAAGGAAGGTTTGCTTAGCCTTGGAAGATAAAGCTAATATCTCCCTCTGGAACAAAGAAGCAAGTTTGCTTAATGTTTGTTGTAAAATATACGGGTTCCCTATGTTTTGGGTTCTTTAACACAGTCCATTGCATATATGGGTGTTGTCTGGCTCTCTTCACATTGTCTTGTGGGACTTGGGTCTTGGGGAACTGGTGTCAATGCTGTAGGTAACAGAGTCTTTTGTTAACGACCCAGGAGTCATTTGTCTTCTGTCCACACCTATGAAATTGTGGCAGGATAACTTGTTGGCTGGAAAGAAGAGTAAAATGTCAGACCCTTCACTGTGGCAGTCAGGCTTGAATCCTCATTTCCAGTAAAGCTGAGTTAAAATTCCTTAGCTGGCACTCAATAACCAAGAAAACATGATCTTGGCTCACTTTACACTTTTTTACATACGCTCAAAGCTCCAGAAAGCTCAAATGTTGAAAGAAAGCAACGTATCTACTCTGCTAGGCTGTTCCTCTTCTGATATCTCCATCAGTGGATGGCATGCTAATCTACTGACCATCCCCAAAATACCTGGAATTCCATTATTATTCCCTATTCTTCATCATCCACATCTAATCACGAGTATCATAAATATCTCTAGTCTCTTAAATATGTTTCCTCTTCTCAACTTTTACTGTCAGAACTCTACTCATTGCGCATTGAGCCATTCCAATAGCTTCCTAATTGCTTTCTCTAATTCCGTTTGTATATTTAAAGTCCATCCTTCCAGCTGGGCTCAGACCAGTGTGATCTATCCAAAATACAAAACCAATGCTGTTTAAAATGCTTTCGCAGTCCTTCTTCCTACAGAGAATCAAGTCCGTGTACCTTAGGATGGCCTCCATAACCAGTCTCATCCATATTTCTGGCCTTATGCTTATTTTCTCTTGTATGGGAGGCAGTGTGGCAAGTATAGCAAGCACTCTGGAGTTGAATGCCAGTATTTGTATTCTGGTTGTTTCATCTATAAGTTGAGTGACCCTGGGAAAATTTAATTAATATTCTATGACTTAGTCTCCTCATTTGTACAATGGGAATAAAAAGAGAACCTAAAAAAATAATTTTTATAAAATACTTAGTAAAATGTCAGGCACATGATAGATAAAATACTTAGTAAAATGTCAGGCACATGATAGATATTCTCTAACATTAATTATATTAATTCTGACTGCTTGTTTCCATCATATACCATGTTATTTTTGTCTTGCTCTATTCTGTTTTGTTTTGCCTTGGGGCCTTTCCTTCTTCATTTATGGCATAGTGGTTCAGAGCATGGGCTTTGGGGGTGAGACTGAACTAGGTTTGGATTTAAGACACTTTCATGTATTAATGCATGACATTAAGAGCTTAGCACAGTGTTGAAAAAGTGATTATTATTATCCTACTTATCCTTCAAGATCCAACTCAAGGGAGATCACCTATGTGCCAGTTACTAAGTTAGCTATGAATTTACCCTTCTGTAGTTGACTTTGTGGGGCTGGGTCCAGGAGTTTGTAACTCGCAGGCTCCCTGTGAGGCTCTACCTATTGGGGGCGGTAGAGGGAGACTGTGGGGCTGGAGAAGAAAGAGGGACTGCCCCTTCCTGTTTGTCTCGGGTCCTGCGCTCTGGCTGGCTGCTCCCAGAAGCCCGCAACACCTCTTCACCTCAGCTGTGATCACTTAGAGGTCTCATTTTACCTTTTCACAGGCACTAGGGTGAGGTGAGGCTTCGCCCCAGGCAGAGAATTCTAGAGGGCACCGAAATTCTGAGGAATTCAGATAAATTATCTTCTAATATAATATTTAAAAAAATCAAACTTACATGCAACAAAACCATGATGAATAAAATGTTAACATTTGGGAGATCAGTGCCACACTGGCACAGATTGGAATCTGAGGAAATATATGCTCCACTGGCTTTAATAGAAACAAACTCATAGGAATATTTTTAACATCTACTTTTTTGATTGTTTCCATTTTAATTGGGAGACTTGCCCTGTTTGACCATTTCTCTCCTATCCAAGGGATGATCTTTGAATAATTTTGAATGAGCTTAAGTTGATGTAAAATTATAGTAAATTAGGTTCTGGAAAATAGGGGGCATCTGTAATACTCTCAACAATAAAAATAAATAAAAAAATAAGTTACTTCAACTTAAAAGAACACTGTGAATTTTAATATACCGCTTTGCAATATTTTTTCAACTACTTTAATGTTTCAGGAAAATTCACCGTTTAAAAAAGGCCTAATATCATGTATATAGGGGTGCACAATTTTCCCCTCTGCCTCAGGCTTCAATATGGCTCAGCAATCCAACACTGCCTTTTCGCTTACCAGGTCCATAATTTTATTTAAGTTAACTGTTCTTTTTTTTTATCCTCACCTGAGGACATTTTTTCATTTTTTGTCCAGATAGAGTGGGAGGGAGAGAGAGGAAGAAAGAGAGAGAGAAATATCGACGTGAAAGGGACACATCGAGTGGCTGCCACCTGCACGACCAACCAGGGCCGGGGACAAACCGCAACCGAGGTACATGCCCTTAGCGGGAACCGAACCCGGGTCTCTCTGGACCGCAGGCCGAAGCTCTAACTGCTGAGCCAAACCGGCCAGGGCTAAGTTAGCTGTTCTTTATATTAACTTCTCTTTGTCAAAATAGCTGATATGCTTTCTTTCTCTCTTAAATGGACCCTGAATGATGCAACCTCCAAGTAAGAAATGGACTTCTTCCTGTCTCTTTCCCACTCCTCTGAGCACTTTTCCACACTGCACTTTGCTCATTTTCTGTATCACATGAAATATAATCCTCCCTCTCCCACACACACATTTATCTCTTCTTGTGCAAATCCAATCCATTGTTCAAGATCCTTTTCACATGCCACGAAGTCGTTCTTCATCCCCCACGAGATGAGTCTGTCTCCTCGTTTCACTGGATCTTAAAGCCATTTGGGCATTCACGCCATCAGATTCTGCCTGCTTTGTTGTTATCTGTGCATCCTTCTTATTTCTCCCCCACCGCACATCTGGTTTTAAATCTTTGAGGATCAGGCACTGCTCTCCTGCTCCTATTCATCTTTGAGCTTTGGGGCACCATGCAGAGAGAGAGCTGGAGACACAGCTGGGTCATGGAAAGCTGGCCTTTTGCACAGAGGCAGAAGGCAACACGATTAGATGTTGAAATTATTTTTTTCCCCACATTCCCAATGCTTCAAAAGCTTTCTTCCTTTTTTTTTTTTTTTGGCCATCTCTGCCTCGGTACTCAGTTTTGATCTGTGAATGGGATGATTAACTTCTCTTCTTTGCTTAGCCTGCTGAGCACAGGGTGCCACTTAAAACATTCATAAGCAAAAAATAAAAAAATTTAAATTCAACAGTCATAAGCAATCTCTTCCCTGAGTTACAGAGAGAGTGACTTCCAGGAAGCAGAAGGTCCCTAGGAGACATTGGTGGGTGGGAGCCAAATAGTCCTGGCGTGAATGACTTTCCCTTCCAGAGGAGACAGGGTGCTGGGAGGGTCCATTAATGAAGGGGCCATGGTAACTTGGACCAGTGGGGATCATCTACTTACTTTTATAATAGTGGAAACACCTCCCACAAAATTGAAACATTAGGAAGGGCCCATTCCTAGCCCCCCACAGGCCCTAACTTTGTTCTTTTAGAAAAGTCTGAACCCACTGAGACTGGGGGTATTTTCTCAGAAGTTTGTTTATTTATATAGTATAAAGATGATATCTTCAAACTGGAAACCAACTGATTTCGGACTACAAAAAGAATTTTCCAAAAACAAATCCACAGGGTCAAGTTTCAGCGTCACAGAAGGGGTAATTTAGGCAAACTTGGCCAACCACAATAGATGATGGCAGATTAAATTACTGCTGTGGAAAAGGAATGTGTGTTTCTAGGCCTCAGGCAGCCCTGGGACCTCGAGTGCAGTCCGAGCCGAGAGCTTTTCTTGAGACGCTTACGTTTTGTCACACCGACTGCAGTCCCACCTTAAGCTCTTTGTCCCCACAGGGTAGAGGGAAGGAGCAGAGGAATGCACATTGTAGAAGAGACTCATACCTTGGTGCATGTATGTGCCTACTGGTATGCATTACTTCTGAGACTAGGGTCATGGCTGATTTAATTCTCAACCTAGCAGCATTATTTATTGCCGAATGGATGAAAGACTTAAAGTATAACAGTGGTTTCTGGTCCTTTAAGTACTACCTCAGAAGCTTGGTGGGAGTTTCTTTTAGTCAGACACATTTAACTCTCCTGGACCACCAGGATGCTCTTTGCATTATACTAATGCAGGTAAAGGAGACCTGATGTGTACTTAGAGACACCGAAAAGAAAACAAGTCTGTATCTCCCTAGGTAGATTTCTTTATTATTTTACTTTTCCATCCATCCATCCATCCATCCATCCATCCATCCATCCATCATCCATCCATCATCCATTCATCCATCCATCCAAGTACTTACTGAGAGTACACCATGTGCCAACACCATGCTAGGAGCTGGTATGTAGCATCTATAGGAAATACATTATCTCTGCCCAAGGAATAGCCTTACCTTTCCAAACATTCAAGCCTAGTGTACTTAACATATTCCCAGCTGCTTGGAAGGATTTCTTAAAGAGATAGGCCCTCACATGAGAACCTTTAGATATTCTCCGTGAACTACGTCACAGCATCAGAAATTTGGACCTGAGAATTTCACACAGAAAATTAAAGTGTTCTAAGTGGTCTGGTATCTGTAAAACAAAAGCAAAAACAAAAACAGTGGTTTTTCAATCAAGGGTGACTTTGCCCCCCAGGGGTCGTTTTCTAATGTATGGAGACATTTTAGTTGCTGTGACTGGGGAGGGGGAACGTTAGCATCTAGAGGGTAGATGGATTTGCCAGGGATGCAGCTAAACACGTGTGACACGGCAGTACTTCCAACAAACTGTAGCCCAAATTGTTAGTAGAGCTGTTTGAGAAAGCTTGTTTTTAACCAATATAGCCATATAGCTCATTTTCCCCCTATTTTAATGGAGATGGGTAGTTTATTCTGAAAACAGATGTGCTATGATACTTGCCGAGTTCACAAGTTACCTTTCCCATTACCAGTGAGAAGCATGACTGGAATTTAGACCTGCCTGACTCCGCTTGTGAGCAGGCGGCCCCTTTGGATCTTCAGCTTCCTGCCTCTAATGGCTTCGGGACAAAGTCTGTGCTTCTGCCCCAAGTCACCTCTCTGCTCCTTTCTCGGAAAAGTGCTGGGAGTGGAGTTTCCCTACTTGAGAGATACGGAATCTGAAAACAAAGGGAAGGCTCACTCAAGGTCACCCAGCGGGGCTTGCAGACCGGCTTTCTGCCTCGCTTCCGCGGGCTAATCATTCTCTGGCCCCACGGGGGAAATGCACGGTCTAAACCAGAAGAGACCACCGCCTGCAGTCCCTGAGTGTGTGCAGGTTGAGACCAGTCAGGCAGGTGATTGATGCGTGCTTATTTCCTTTAAAACCTCTGTGGAGAATTGAGAGCTTTCAGCGAGGAGGACAAGGAAGGAAATCCAATATTTTTAAAGCTCTGTTATTGTTATTCTTCTCCAAGTATGAAAATATTATTCGTTTAAAAAGTCCGTGTGCCCGGGGAGGCTTGGATGAGAAGAAATTGTTGTGAAGTCATGAGCTCATCACAGTACGATCAAACAGAGGAGCTTGGCATTGCGTCCATTAGGAATCTCCTGATTGTCGAAGGGTCCATCCAAACCAAAGAAGCAAGACTGCAAAAACCAGGGTGAAGAAGTCTAAGGAGGAGTGGAATAGATTGACCACTAGGGAGTTTCTAAAAAGTGACACGAAAGGACTTAGTTTTGGTTATAGAGGTCCTAAATTAAGGTGACAATTTTTATGAAAGTAATGGAATTGCCCGCTTACTCAGGCCGGTCACTTTCTTTCTTATTCTGGGGGTGGGGGGTGGGTTTACAATGGACAGTATATATAGACCAGGAAGCATCTTGCCTCTCTCCTTTCCCCTTACTTACCTTTCTTCTGATTTTTGTTCTTTCTTCATTTTTGTGACCACTACAGTTCAGACAATACTTGGTGTCAAAGACACACTTAGTGTAGTCACCATTTCTAAAGCCTTACTTACTCTGCGAAACCCGACCCAGGGAGCAGTAGCTGTGATGTCAGTGACCCTCCTGAGAAACGGAGACTGAGGAGCTCACTATGCGGCAGCTCCCTTCTGTGGTGCACAGGACAAAATACTTGCTTGAAATGACTACAGTAAAAGGTCAGTTGCAGGCCTGGCCTGCGTGGCTCAGGGGTTAGAGCGTTGGCTCACGGACCCATGGTTTGCAGATTCGATTCCCAGTGAAGGATATGTATCTCTGTTGCAGGTTCAATACCCGGCCCTGGTCGAGGTTGTGCAGAAGGCAACAAATAGATGTGTCTCTCTCACATGGATGATTGATGTTTCTCTCTCTCTCTCCCCCCGACCTCCCTCACTCCCACTCTCTCTAAAAATCAATGGAAAAAATATCCTCAGGTGAGGATTAACAACAACAACAAAAAGGTGGATTGCAGACTAGTTGAAAATTCAGTAGCTTAGTGTTGGGTGATGTTCACTGTCTCCTCCTCCTCCCTCCACCGCCCCTTGGCATCTAGGATTGATTTGTATTCTCATCAGGGGCACCTGACTCAGGATTAAGTTACACTGTCCACAGAAAGATCACCGGTTTTTATTTACATGACTCTAAAATGTAAATGCTTTTTGGTGGTGAATAAATTTGACGTAGTGGTAAATAAATTTCTTTTTTCTGAGTTATGGAAATCTGAGTGCCTAATTTCATGACAAAACAACTCAGCAACCAAGTGTGCCCCTTAATTATCCTTTCATCTGAATGTTGCCTGCCCTAATTTCGTTTGCTAGATATGACACATTTAGTAACCCGACGATGTGCCTTCTACACACGGCTGCCCTAAAAGCTAAATAGCTAACTTAATGAGGCAGTTTCTTCTTTTGGCGGAAGCCAGCACTGTCTCAGTGCAACTCACAGTTGCTTTCTGTTAAAAAGCATGACTTTGCATATTAGAATAGAACTGAACAAAGTTCAATATGCCAAGGCATGAACAATCAATGAGATATACTCGGTGATTCCACAATGCGACTGCAAGGAAACAGAGGTCCCATTGGGTTTCTGTCATTATTTATCACACATAAGCATTAGCATTCCAGAAGACAGCTCATGGCTCTTTGGAATCACCTGGAATTAACTAATGTCACCCAATGTTTGTCTGTCTGCATCTTGTTTTAAGAAACCTATGAATTACAGTTTCGGAGCTCACAAAGCAGAGCGAAAGCTCTAAAATCTCAGAGGGCGTGGCAACAATAGTCACAGTTGATACAGAGATGTCCTAAATTGCATGTATATGCTCATACATTTTTATTTATTTATTTACTTATTTATTTTAAAGGGAGAAGGCCCATAGTTTTCAACACATTCTCAAGTAGGCCATGAACTAAAAGAAACCGAAAGCCACCTCTGAACGTCTGTGTGAAAACTGATACTTACTGTACTAACACTAGAATCTCAAGTCCACAGGGGCAGGCATTTTGGCTGTTTTGTTCACTGGTCTATCCCCGCTACCTGGAATACAGTAGGTACACAATGAATACTTGTTAAATGAAGGAATGAATCACACAAAAGCATTGTAAGATCTCAGTGTTCTATTTAAATAACTAAACAAAGATAACATGTTATTTAATAAGAATTAAATGTTGTTGATTGAAAAAAAACAACAACTCTTGCACTGGCCAGTGTGGCTCAGTTGGTTGAGCGTCATCCCATGCACTGAAAGGTCGTCAGTTTGATTCCCAGTCAGGGCACGTCCAGGTTATGGAGGTGTGATCCCACGTCCGGTGCTTGTGGGAGGCATCCGATCCATGTTTCTCTCTCACATCAATGTTTCTCTATCTCCTTCTCCCTTCCTCTCTCTCTAAAATCTATAAAAACATATTAAAAAAAAAAAAAAACCTGTTGATCCAAATCTGATGTTTAATTAAGCAGAATATTCAAATAGCTAGAAACTTCTATTTTGCCAATATTTGGCTGATTGGCAGTTCCTCTACTTATAATTTCATCCATCGGCTCATGTCACCTAAGAAGACCTGTTTTTTGCTGTGTCTTGTAATACCTGCTCATTTGCCAATTTTCTGCAAGTCTGGACCAGACTAAGCAGTTCTATCAGCCCTTCCTCTTCCAGTTGCCCCCACCCCACCAGTGCCTCCTTGTGGCAAACATTTTGAAATTCCATTTATTTATCCATTTATTCATTTATTGCCTACATGTGTTTCAACAAAAATGTAATGATCCCTCTGCTGTTCAAGGGTTTGGAAAATGTTACAAAAGAAAAGTTTTGTTTTTTTGTCTAACCTCTGCACTCACTTCTTTTCCTGTTCCCAGATGGCTTTTGGTGCCACAATTTGGGGCAAAAGAACATCTATTTAGTGTTAGTTATAAACTTTCAATAATTAGACAGTTGAGAATGCCAAGGAACATGGTATGTCTGTATAAGAGTATTTAGTATAAAATGTATTTGTTTTCTTAACAAATACATTTTATTGATTTTTAATTTAAAAAATCAAATGATAAAAGAAATAATAGTATAGATGATGAAAGACTAATAGTATAAATTAAAAAGTATGTGTTCAAGTACTTCATGCGAATTGTTTAACATTATTGTCATGTTGCAGAGATGGTAAACATTTATGTAAGTTCAAAATTAGTGAATTGAAGGGGCCATTGGGGGTGATTAAAAATAAGCAAATTGGGCCTTGGCTGGTTTGGCTCAGCGGTTAGAGCGTTGGCTCATGGACCAGAGAGTCCCAGGTTTGGTTCCCGCCAAGGGCACGTACCTCGGTTGCAGTTTGTCCCCGGCCCCTGCTGGGGTCATGTGGGTGGCAACCAGTCGATGTGTCTCTCTCACATTGATGTTTCTCTCTCTCTCTTCCTTCCTCTCTCCCTCCCGCTCTATCTGAAGATAAATGCAAAAATGCCCTCGGGTGAGGACAAAAAAAAAAAAAAAAAAGCAAACTGGCCACACTGGCTTAGCAATTGGAGCATCAGTCCACGGACTAAAGAGTCGCGGGTTCGATTCCGGTCAAGGGCACATGCCTCAGTTTCAGTTTGTCCCTGGCCCTGGTTGGGGTTGTGCGGAAGGCAACCACTCAATGTGTCTCTCTCACATTGGTGTTTCTCTCTCTCTACCCCTCCCTCCCACTCTATCTGAAAATAAATGGAAAAATATCCTTGGGTGAGGATTTAGGAAAAAAATAAGCAAATTGGTCAGAAGTGAATTACAAAAACCATGTAAAAAGTATAGGAGCCCAGCCCGGCCAGAGTGGCTCAGTGGTTGGGCATCAACCCATGCACCAAGAGGTCGCCAGTTCAATTCCTGGTCAGGGCACATGTCCAGGTTGTGGGCCTGATCCCCAGTGGGGGGCATGCAAAAGGCAGCTGGTCGATGTTCTCTCTCACTGATGTTTCTATCTCTCTCTCCCTCTTCCTTCCCCTCTCTCTAAAGTCAATAAAGAAAAAAAAAGTTAAAAAAAAGTATAGGAGCACAAAGATATCCATTTCCTTCCATTATTGGTCAAATGTATTTGCCTCTACAACACTGGCAATAAAATATATGCTAACAGTAAATTCAATTTTTCTTTCCCAGTTTTGGGTAAATTTTGTTGTTCTTGCCGAACTGCTTCTTTCTTAGTTTATGTTTTGAGTCATTTTAATCTAAATTGATTTAAATGGTGACACCTTGAGGTTTTCACTGACAATAGATAGTGAGTCCCCATGAGGGCATTTACCTTTTCATAAACAGTGACAGGGGCCCCAAGGATTATCTTGGTAACTGGCCAAGAAAGAGACAAGGACTCTGGACTTTTATACATTGTTGCTAACTTCTTTGAAAAGTCCTGTTAATAATACTGTTTTTTAATCTTTTACTTTGCAATAATTTTAGACTTACAAAAAGGTGCAAAAATAGAACAGAGGGCTCCACATAGCTTTCACTCAGCTTCGCTCATGTTAAATCTGACATATAATTACAGCACACTTACCAAAATCAGGACTGTAGTACTTTCTCAAATGTAAAATAACCTATCCTGGCTGATGGTGCCATTGCTGTACTTTTCTATCTCATCTCATTAGACCTCCATTTTTCAGAAAAAAAGCAAAAAAAGAACGAGGAATCTACTCATAACAGGCAGCCCTGGGGGATGAACTCTCTTTCCAGCCCTCTGCTTTTAGCTATCTGGATTCTTCTTTCTCTCCAGCATTGGGCTCTGTGAAGCCCAATGTCAGCGTGTTAGCCTGGGGCTCAGAATACTGGCTTGTTTCTGTATTAGAACTCTCACAATCTTCTTATCAGGGGCTCATATTGAGAATCCAAATCTCTATCTCATGCTGATGCATACTCTCTACTAAATATGAGGTTTATCTTTTTTTTAGTTAATACTATTTCTTTATGATAAAGACAGTAAATATATACATATGTTTATATCTTGGAGATTATATATTCAGCCTGGACATGTATTTCAGGATGGTTCCACACTGTAGCCTTTGGTTTGTTTTGGTGATTTTCATAAAGCTTAGAGATAGTGGTTATTGAAAAAAACATACACACAAAAAAACCCCCAAACCCTAAGATTTGAAGAGTCTCATTTCTAGCTTATGAGTCCTTTTTTTTTTTTTTAATCCTCACCCGAGGACATTTTTTTTGTTTTTTTTGCATTTATCTTGAGATAGAGTGGGAGGGCGAGAGGGAGAGCGAGAGGGAGGGAGAGAGAGAGAGAAACATCGATGTGAGAGAGACACATCCAGTGGTTGCCACCCACATGACCCCAACTGGGGCCGGGGACAAACTGCAACCGAGGCACGTGCCCTTAGTGGGAACAGAACCTGGGACTCTCTGGTCTGTGGGCTGACGCTCTAACCACTGAGCCAAACCAGGGTGCTCCTGAGTTCTTGCTGTTGTACTTCTTGTACAGCCTTGTTTTGTTCTCTCTCTCTCTCTCTCTCTCTCTCTCTCTCTCTCTCTCTCGCTCTCGCTCTCTCGTGCGTGTGTGTGTGTGTGTGCTCGTGGGCACAGGTGGCATCTTACAGGAGCTGCTGGTTTGGGGTTAGTGCCATGCATCTCAGCTGTCTCCCAGATCAATGGCAAACATGAGAGTGGCTTCGAGTTTTGCATGACAAGAGACAAATCTCCCCCGGGAAGCTCTCCATTGTGGAGCACAAGAAAAACCCATTAGCAGTTCCGCGTTGACCTTTCTTGCTTACAGAGATGTGTTGGTTTTCTCGATTGAAGAAATGAAGGTAAAAGCCAAATGTAAAAAGTTCAAGGATCCATTTGCTATTCAGACTGGAAAAGATTTATTTCTAAGGATCACGTGTGGCATCTCTAAGATCTTTCTACTTACCTTACCAAACTATCTACTCCTCACCCCCAAAAAGGGAAGGAAACCCTTTGCAGTGTGTTGTCCGGGTTGTTTAAATCCCCATCAGAGCCTCCCTGCCAGCGAAATGACTAGAAATCACTGGGTTGTGTATGGTGGCGGCAACCTGAGCCTCTGGCCCACTGGAATCTGATCTAAAAGGCTCCACACTGGTAGCTGAAACACATAATCGCTTCGTTAATTTTTGCCATGTCTGCATTGCTTTCTAAAGACGCCACTCTGCCATGGGGAGAGAAAAGACGAGATCCGACGAGGCCATCCTTGCCTGCCAAGTTTTCCTTTCTTTCCAGGATGGAAACGTTATTCTGGTCGTGTGGATGGGATCCCGTGTTTTATCACGCCAAGATAGAGAATGCCTGCTGGGCAGCCAGAGTAAACGTGCTCTGAGTCTTGGCTGGTCTGCAAGCCCAGAACCCTCACCCATTCCCCTCCACCCTCCACTGCCTTTAACCAAGAATGACTTTTGTGTGTGTGTCATGTTTTTTTCTTTCCCTTAAATCAATCTACTCTTATATATGAAAATTAAATAGATGTGTGTGTGTGTAGCGAACCGCATAGATTTTGGCAGACTTAGATGTAATCTTAGGAAATTTTTGGAAAGATTTAGAGGATAGCAGAGAGAAAAATGTTATGCAAGAGACTTTGGATTGTTTGGGAAATGTCTCTGTGGAATAGAGATCTATTATTGTCAAAATGGTTAGACCAGCAGAGGCAACATACATTAAAACAAAAATCAGTTCCGTGTTTGAAATCGCAAGCAGCAGGGTGCTTTTTCATCCATTACTGCCATCATCATATTTTCATCTTTCTGCCTCTGGACATGAAAATGCAACTAATTCACCACTCACAAAACCCATTAGCATAAACAATAAAACATGAACCATCAGAAGACACATTGATAGCACTGAACTTCGTGTAGTGTAACGTAGACACAACAATAACGTGGGTGTCCTAGCAGTGTGCCTCACAACAGACCGAACCATTTTGGACTTCAACTCTGGGTCCTTTTATATATGGCTACTGTATGTGTGTGATGTTTTATTTATTTATTAATTTGTTTTTTATCTTCACCAGAGGACTTTTTTTTTTTTTTTGCATTTATTTTGAGATAGAGTGGGAGGGAGAGACAGAGGGAGAGGGAGAGAGACATCCATGTGAGAGAGACACATCGACTGGCTGCCACCCACACGACCCCAACCGGGACCGGGGACAAACTGCAACCGAGGTACGTGCCCCTAGCGGGACTCGCACCTGGTCTCTCTGGTCCATGGGCTGACGCTCCAACTGCTGAGCCAAACTGGCCCGGGCTGTGTGTGATGTTTTAAATAAAACATCTGTGTTCTGTTCACTTTGGGGTTTTGTTTGTTTCTGATTTTGCTTTTTCTCCAAGTTTTCTGAGGAAAAAAAGTGTCTACTTTCTAGGACAGGAAAAAGAAAAACTTCCCCCTTGCTGTCCTTTGAGTGAGAGAATTCTAAGTATTTCTTCTCTGGCAGGCACATGGGGCCACGCCAATGCTCATCTGACAGGCGGTAGGAGTCCGCTGCTGCGGTTCTGCCCCCGCACTGAGAGAGCTGCTGAGGGCGCTGCCTTCCAGCCCTGTCGCCTGAAAGACAGGACAGCACGCAAGCACCTCCCAGCAGTGCAGGGACAACCGTCCTCCTGCCCACGGCCGCTGACACCCAGGGGCACCTGCAGCTTTATTTTCACCAAGACAACAATCTTCCTCTAATCTTCTTCTGGAAAAAGAGGGGAGAAGACCACCATTGTCTGTGTTTTTCTTTCCTATTTGTTCCTGAGTCTGCCTTTTAGACAATACATGTGTGAGCACCAGAAGGTTTTCTTTTTCTTCTTTAAATAATTCCTTCTAGTAAATCATCATTGCAATTTCGAGTCCCACGCTGGCCTCCGTGGTCCTTTCCACGGTTTCACGCCCTGCTATACATCAGAGTGAAAACTGGGAACATGAGCTCCGTCTCTTGACTCAACACATCACCTTTGCATACTTACCTCTGTTCGGATGGTGTGAGGACGGTCAGGGCATGAAGATAATGCAGGATAATTAGTTCCGTCCCCTATCTGTGTGGCCTTTGGAGAGGTGACCTTCTAGTTTACTTTATTAGCACCTTGAAGTTAGTCTTTTTCTGACATAATTTGGAAGCTTTACAAAATGTGTTTACCAAACTTGGCTGTGGCATTTAGGATGAATTTGGCCTTGGCAGTCCCACACTAACCACTGTGAAAAGTAGCTCACGCCTTATCTCACGTGGTACCTGGGAGAAAAACCAAATGATACCTTCTGGCTCCCTCTCCCAGGTGAGTTATCTCCCCTGGTGATGTTATCCTAAATGCTGTTGGAGAAGTTCCCTGACCCCACTCGGTGGAGTCGCTCTGCACAAACCCCTGGGCAGGGATGAAGGAGCAGCAGCCGGGAACTCCGTGGAGGAGACAGGGCAGAGTTCTGGTGGCACCGAGACTTCGTTTTAAGGGACAATGTTATAAGCTGGGGATAAATAAATAAATACATATTGATCTCTGCTCCTGGCTCCTGGCATAGAGCTCCTGAAACGCTTATAATTTGTTAAGTGGGAAATAAGAACACTGAGGTTACTCTGGGTAGACTCCCGGAAGGCTCTTGAATGGGGCTGTCACTAGAAAGACTAAGTTATGATTAGAGGCTTGGAATTTTCACCACCCCACCAACCCTGACCCACTATCTCTTCTCTGGAGAGGGGAGAGGGCCTGGAAGTGGAGTTAATATTTGGTCATGCCTACGTGTGGAACCCTCCTTCAGATTCTAATAGTATGGGTTCTGAAGAGCTTCCAAGTGGGGGAACAAATCAACACCAGGGATGTGATGAACCCCAGCGCCGTGGGAACAGGAGCTCCTTCCTGGACCTCGCCCTGGCATCTCTTCATTTGGCTATTCATCTCGATCCTTCCTCATACCCTTTTACAAACTGGTAGACGTAAGCGAGAGTGTCCCTGAGTTCTGCCAGCTGCTCTAGCAAATTATTGGAACCCAAGGAGGGGGTCATTGGAACCTCCTGTCTACGGCCAGAAGCATGGCGGTACTCTGGGCTGGCCAGTGCACATGAAGAGTGCGTGCATGTGTGGGGGCGGGGAACAGTCTCAGGGAACAGAGCCCTTGACCTGCGGGATCGCTCGCCACCTCTGGGAAGACAGTGTCAGGACTGGGTTCAGGTGTAGGGTACCCAGCTGGTGCTGCAGGGGAGTGCTGGGCGTGGGGAGAACCCTCCACACATTTAGTGGCCATGAGTATGAGAAGTGACGTGTTTTGTGTGAGTAGTACAGAAGACTCACAGGAGAGAAACACTGTGGGTGAGGACTGGGCTCCCTCTGAACAGGAGAGGAAGACTTGAGTGTTTCCTATTTCTAAGCCCTAATATGGAGTCTTAGGGAAAAAGAAACCGGTGTCCACGAGAGCCGGTGGAGAGAGTGCAGAGTTCTGCTCATATGCACCGTGAGCTGCAGGAAAGTCGCCTCATGTTGCTGGACCTTCGTTTCCTGTTCAGTAAAATAAAGGAATCCATCTCTAAGGAAATGATCTCTAAGGTCCCTTTACCTTTAATGTTTTTTGGTCTTACATACACACCTCTATGTTCATTGCAGCATTATTTACAAAAGACAAGATATGGAAGTAACCTAAGTGTTCATGGATAGACAAATGGATAGAGAAGATGTGGTAGATAGGTACAAAAGAATACAGGGTGGGGCAAAAGTGGGTTTACAGTTGTGAGTATGCAAAACACAGAGTTTATTCTTGTATTATTATTTGTTCATTATCGTACTATTTTCCATATGAACAACTGTGGACCTACTTTTGCCACATCCTGTTTCACTCAGCCATAAAAAAGAATGAAATCTTACCATTTGCAACTACATGGATGGACCCAGAAGGTATTATGTTAAGTGAAACAAGTCAGACAGAGAAAGACAAGTATCATATGATTTTACTTATATGTGGAATCTAAAATTCAAAACAAACGAGCAAGCAAGACAGGAACAGACTCGTCGATACAGAGAACGTTTTGATGGTGCCAGATGGGAGAAGGTTGGGGGAATGTGTGAAAAAGGTGAAGGGATTAGATGTACAAATTGCCAGTTATAAAAAGTCATGGGGAGGTAAAGCACAGCACAGGGAATATAGTCAGTAACATTGTAATAACTGTGCAGTGTCAGATGGGCACTAGACTTATGGGGGTGATCACTTTATAAATTATATAAATGTTGAAACGATGTTGTACACCTGAAACTAATATAATATTGTATGTCAACTGTAATTGAAAAATTAAAAATTATTTAAAAATATTTTTTGGCCCAGCTGGTGTGGCTCAGTGGATTGAGCGTCATCTTATGGACTGAGAGGTCCCAGTTCCATTCCCGGTCAGGTCACATGCCAGAGTTTTGGGCTTGATCCCCAGTAGGGGGCGTGCAGGAGGTGGCTGATCAATGTATGTCTCTCATATCAATGTTTCTCTCTCTCTCTCTCCCTTCCTCGCTCTCTAAAAAAAAAAAAAAGTCAATAAAAACATTAAAAAAAATAAAAAAAAATTTTTTTAATCTTAAACTTTTAGGCAAACTTTGGGTAACAAGAGTGAGACAGGTATCTTGGGGATCTAAGGACTATTTCTTCTTCATGTTTCTAAGACAGCCATAAAGTCAAGCGTAATACACTCCTCTTCTTTTGAAGGTAAAGATAGAAAATTTTTAGCCAGAAACATGCTCAGAGACTCTCAGCAGAGTCCCCGGGCCGGCCCTGCACGCATGCTGGCCTCTGTCAGGGAAGCGCAGGGAGGACAGTGCTGAGGCCCTTGATGAGAGCTCAGTGTTTTCAGATGATCTTCCTATTTGAAGAAGAATCTGCCTTCCATATATGCAGGGCTTTTGTGAGTAGCCTACGCTTACCACGATCCTGGAGAGTCTAGACGTGTGACTATAAATACACCCTGAAATCAGCAAGGTGTCCTTTCCAGGAACTCATTTCACTGACGCCCGTGTCTCTGCAGATAATTTTGCTCCCTGCGTTCTAGAAGCTCCTTAACGATTCCACGCTGTACGTGCCGTTGGTGGAATATTCCTGAGGTGCTTCTATTGCTCTGAGTTTGTCATTTTTCTCTCTCCTATTAAGTATCTCTATTTCATGGTGCAATTCACCAGAGCTCTTATAATTCCTAAGCGGAAGTAAAATTCTCCAGTAATAGGAGTAATTTTCATCAAACGATTGCTTTCCCATTCTTATTGTTGGAGCTCCATTGCTTGATGTGAAAGGGTTGCTGGCTATAGATAAAACCCTCCGGTTTGGAAAGATGAATAAAAATGGTTAAGCAATTTAGAAGCTTGCTTTTTGCCACACAAGCTTATCAGAAGCCTGTTTCCCCTGCCAGGCCCTCCTAGGCCATTTCCCCTATACCCACATGGAAGAAACTACCCTAGGAAACAGGACACAGGAAAAGACATTTTATTTAGGCCGAGACAGCTTATTATGAAATATAGTTAAAACGATTAGTTTCTTGAGAAAACAAGACACACAACGCTGCGGGTTCTCTCTGGTTTTTATATAGTATCTGCAAAAGTCATTCTCCTTCCTCCCATTCCTTCTTCTCCTGGACAGTTTTTCTGTGCTAGTTGCCAAAATGTGACAACACGAATTCATTCACTTACTCAGCAAATACTCACTGGGCAACCATCACGTGGGAGGCACTGTTCTTGCACTAGGGAGTCATCAGAGAACAAGACGGACAAAAACATCTTGCCTTTATGGAGCTTATATTGTACTGAGAGGAGGGCAATAAGCAAATAAAAGCGAAATAAGCTGATGATCAAAATAGATCCAGAGACGTGGATGTGTGGAGCAGACTGACCAACCTCAGAGGGAAGGAGGAAGGGGGTGGGTGGGATGAGATAAACCAAAGAACTTATATGCATATATGCATAACCAAGGACGCAGACAATAGTGTGGGGAAGGCGGGGGGGGGGGGGTCAACGAGGGAAAAAAGGGGGTACATCTGTAATATTTTCAATAATAAAGATTAAAAAAAAATGTAAGATGGTACCCAGGAGAAAAATAATGGAAGGAAGGGGTGTAGGAAATGCTGGGGCAGGGAGGGAGCTTAGTTTTAACCAGCCATGGTCAGGAAAGACATCACCAAAGGATGGCATTTGACCACTGACTTAAAGGAGATATAGAAATAAGATGATTTTGGGGTTGTGGTTTTTGACGCAAATAGCTGGAAGAATGGGTGTCACTTACTGAGAAGGGAAATGCTAGAGAAGAGCAAGACATCTGGAGTTTGATGCTGAACACGTTAAGTGTGAGCACAAGTAGGGGCAAAAGTAGGTTTACAGTTGTGAGCATGCAAAGCACAATTTCTTCTTCTATTATTTATTGCGTTATTTTCCATACAAACAACTGTAAACCTACTTTTGCCCGGCCCTGTATTTGGATGGAGATATCAGTAGGTAACAGGGGATCTGGGGTTCAGGTGATCGGTCCCTACGGAAAATATAAACAGAGATCGCCCATGAGAATGAAGCCACATCCCTGCGTGCCTTGCACAGTCCTTCATTACTACTGCATTATGCCAGACAGATCAGGAAAGGGGAATGGCTGTCCCCTCTTCTTATTCTAACAAATGTGTTTCCTAAGGTTGTGGTTTGAAGACATGTCCACAAGTTCTTTGAGCTGCGTCTCATCAAGAGGTGGCGTCTGTGCCCCCTCCTCTCGATCTGGGCAGACCCTTGTGACTGTCCTGGCGAATTGGGTATGGCAGAAGTAACGTCATGGAACTTCTGAAGCTGGGGCGTACAAGGGGATACAGTTTCTACCCTCTCTTTTGGGACATGCACCCTTGGAGCCCTGCCACCATGCTGTGAGAAAGCCCGGCGCACCTGGAGAGGCACGGAGGCTCCCAGCCTGACCCCAGCTGTGTGAGCGCACCAGCCTCCAGCCGAGCTGCCCCAAGTTCTGCGTGGAGCAGACACAGACCTCCCTACCGAGCCCTTCCCGAATTGCAGATTTGTGGCAAAGCAAAAACTGCTAGTGTACAATCACTGCTGGGGGTGGTCACGGTGACTCGGAGACTTAACTTGTCACATCTTGACAGTGGAATATGTTTTTTTAAAACCATTGTATGCCTCCATCCTGGGCATTATCTAAGTGCATACAGCAAGCACTCAATAACTGTTTTAAATGAGTTAATGACCCAAGGTGAAGCAGCGGTGGCCATCTCGCAAACTGAAGGAGGGAAGTGTGGGTTCACTGAGAAGGGCCCTGGTGAGGGGCAGGCTCAGCCTGGGGAAACTCAGTCCGGGGGGTTAAGAATTGTAATATGCTCTGGCACACATAAAACAGGTTCTCCAGCAATACTTGGTTATCCAAGAACACTCACTGACAATGAGTCATTTACTTTGGAAGTTAGCCTAAAATCGTTTCAAAAGAACGCTGTTGGAAACGAGACATCGCCTGCTCGGTAGCTTCAGAGCCTGTCATTTGCCGAAGACGGGGGTGGAGGGCAGTTTTTGCTGCTTTTATAGCCACGATGGAGCTTCATATTCTGATTGATTTGCAAATGTAGCCCACAAGATAAACATATATAACGAACGCAAGGGGATGACATAGGTTATCTGTGGTCTAATTTCTCCTCTATGCAGAAAGTCACACCACCGTGGGGCCCTTGAGTTTGCAGACAAAGGAGAGTGAATGCAAGAGAAAGGGCTCAGGGACTTTTCACGAATCCTCTGCAAGAGAATTGTCCCTGAGCGACCGCCTAGTAGGAAAACGGTGTGCATGCGTGGCCCCAAATTTGTCTTCCATTTCAACTTGGCTATGCATCAAGTTACCCAAGGCCTGCCTGGTCCTGTGGTCCTTGGAGAGGGCACGCACACTACTGGTGGGAGTAGGGCTTCCTTTTTTCTAAATCAGTTTGGTATCATGAATAAAGAGATAGGAATGAAAAATACCTTCTCCTTCTCAGACGCTCTCCTGAGTAACTAACACTTATATCACCATTTACTACACATCAGACAACATTCAAACACTATTATGAACAAATTTAATCCTCAGGGCTCCCGTAGTTATCTTATTTTACAAATGAGGAAACTGAGGCCCAACCGAGGCAGATGTTGATTCGAAAGACTGCATACTTGAAGCAAATGCTGAACTGCCTCTTCTTAAAACACAAAATCTGAACAGAACAATCATTTGTGGTAAAAGGTATTGGTTTAAACATTATTTATAATAGTAAAAAAAAAAAGAGTACCCTTATGCAGTCATTAACAATGATTATTTTAGGGAACTTTATTTATTTATTTTTTTTATTTTTATTTTTTTATCCTCACCCGAGGACACTTTTTCATTTTTTGTTCAGATAGAGCGAGAGGGAGGGAGAGAGAGGAAGAGAGAGAGAGAGAGAAACATCGATGCGAAGGTGACACATCGAGTGGCTGCCACCCGCACAACCAACCAGGGCCGGGGACAAACTGCAACCGAAGTACATGCCCCTAGCGGGAACCGAACCCGGGTCTCTCTGGACCGCCGCAGGCCGACGCTCCAACCGCTGAGCCAACCCGGCCAGGGCTTAGGGAACTTTAAAGTGACATGACAACATGCAGATGTTAACACAGGCAGAAAAGCAGGACATGGGCTATAAGATATGGAAACAATGGCAAGGGAGCGAAATGCACATATCCTGGGAGTGTCCATGCAAAAGTATTAGCAGTACTTGTGTGTGAAGGGTGGGGTGTGTGTGTGTGAAGCCTTTTTCCTGCCACATTCTTTATTTTCTGCATTTATTAAAGCAAATATAGGAATGTGCGCCTGCAACTCAGGGAAAGGTCTGGGCTTGACCTTTTGATTTGCACACAGTGTCACTAGTATTTTCCATGTGGCTGAGATTACTTAGAGCTGGTGCGTAGAAGAGGAAGCAGAGGGCAGACCTTGGGGTCCCCGAACATCCACAGCAGCGGTTCCTAAGATCTTTCATGGCTTATGCAACTATGGTGGTGGTGCTGGGCGCTTACTCAAAATGCAGAATCCTAGGTCTCCGAGCTTGTCTAATTCGGTCCAAGATGGGATCCAGGAAACTGCACTGTGTGTGTGTGTGTGTGTGGGGGGGAGGGCAGGTAATTCTGGTGCAGGTGAATGAGAGAGGCCTTTAGGAAACAGATCTGAAGAACAGCGCCCCACGAAGGACTCAGGTGGGAGGTGAACGACACAGTCATGGCCAGGAAGCCAGAGGACGCTGGGGACAATATATGTAAAACGAGTTAAAAGCACATGGTGATATAACAAGCGGTTGTCTGCCCTGGCTGATTATCAGAATCACCTGGGGAAGCTTTTAAAACACACGCGTGTGGGGACTTGCTGGTAATGGTGGTTAACTGTCTCCCTCCAGCATTGCGGAGAGGGAGGCACCGAGCCTGCACCTGATTGTAAGCAGAGGAAACAGAACTAAACAAATGCCAACAGAATGCCCCCTGCCAGCCAGCTGCAGCCACCACAAGCCAAGGGGTGCAGAAATGGGGGCAAGGAGCCTGGAAATCCAGGGGAAAAGAGTGGAGGTGATCAGGGGACTTGGAGAAAAAGCAGAAAAAACCACCCCCCAAAAGAGAAAGGGAAGCAATATATACAAAATCAGTGACTTCGACCGGGGACCAGGTAGGCTCAGAGCCTGGCTACGGAGAGGGGTGGAGTGAGCAGGACCAGAGGTTCAGACTTGGAGACACACCGCTTCTGGGCGACAGCAGGGTCCGTGGAGAGGAAGGGGTGTCCTGGGAGACAGGCAATGAAGGAAGAGAAGGAAAAAAAAGAAAAACAAGAACAAAATGAAGGCTCCTCCCGAAATCAGAAACAGGACACACGAACTCTTTCCCTCCCCTCCCTGTCCCAACGCCGCCCAGAGAGCAGAACACACCTGCCCACGAAGGAACAGGAACAGAAAACAACAGTGTTCCCACGGAGAGCCACAGCAAAACACCCAAGTTGTGAATCAAAGATTCTCCTCCGGCCAAGTCTCCTCCCACCCCCAACAACCATCAAGTTGAAGAAAACTGTGAACACTCAGTATTGATTAGAGATTCTCCAACATGCATTCGGGAATAGGGAAAATACCTCAAGTCAGAAATACAAAATCTAAGTAGAGAAATCAAGGGGAAAAAAATAATAGGAAGAAATGAAATGAGAGCTGATGGAACTCAGGAAAGAAATGAAAGAATACCATATGACCATATCAGTGATAAAAAACAGATTGTAAGGTGCCCAAAGGGTTCAATTAGCAACTTAATAAAGGACATTAAAAAAAGATGGAAAACAACCAAGAGAACGAAAATGAGATAAAGAAAATAAAAAGGATCAGAGAGGAGGCTGAAATGGAAACAGGCAAAGGAGGCTGAAAGTTTGCATTAGTGCAGTCTCTGAAGAAGAAAATACAAATAATGGAGCAGAACATAAAACTCTAATCCAACGAAAGTTCAGAAAAACAAAAAAAAAAGAGCTGACTACACATTGAAAGGGCTTGGGAAAGGGTGGGGGTAACAGGATAATTGACCACAAATAATCAACTCTGAGACATAGCTTTGTAAAATGATTAGACTTTAAAGATACAGAAAAAAATTCTGAGGTCCTCCAGCCTAAAAATGAAGGAAAAAAAAAACTTAGGAAGAAACGAGAATTGGATTGGCCTCATTTCCCTCAAAAATAACATACAAAGCAAGGGAACAGCATGGAGCAGACTTTTCAAGAAAGCTAAGGAAAAGCAAGCTGCCCTGCAAGTTTCAAGGGATAGAAGGTCAGTTTTGAATTAGCCAGAACAGCAGCACTACTGTCGCATGGGCTGTGGCGGGAAATCTGCTGGAGGGCGAGCTTCATGCAGCCAGAGACACCTGGGAGCAAAGGACTGGAGGAGCATGTCATCTCCCTCACGGGACTGCAGAGCTACGGCTCAGATGGGGGGGGGGGGGTTCCTGGGTTACGAAAAAGTAAACATTCACGTCGAGCAAATGGAACTGAAAAAATGGGAGAAGAGAGAGAACTTGGGGAGAGCAGAGTAAGAACACTGACTGTTGTGTAGGTGGGAGGGAGGAGTCAAGGAACATCATTTAGATGACACAGAGAAAGGTTAAGTAAGAAAAGCAAGGTTAACAGCCCTACAGAAAGCATTAGTACAAAAGTAACCGTGAGAATGAAAATACAAAGCTTCCTATCACACACACACACGCACACGCACACGCATGCCAAGAGCCCGCCCCCATAGAGACACAGTAAATGTAACACGCTCAGTAATTACAACATGAGCGATGATGGAACAGAGAGCAAACATAGCAGTCATATCATAAAACTGAATGGGCCTAACTTGCCTATTAAAAGATTTTCAAATTGGCTCATGGAGTGCAAACCCAACTCTGTGCTTACACAAAGCAGACACACACTTAAAACACAAAGCTGAGAATAAAGGGTGGACAAAGCTTCATCGGACAAGTGGAGAGAGAACACAGTAGGGGTTGCAGTCCTGGTAGCAAAGCGTCAGACTTCAAACCCGGAGCTAAAGACACAAACAGAAAATTCACAGGGGTATAAAACGGCCCTTGGATACAAAAGAGTATCCAACTTGACTCGTAACAAGATAAATACACATATAAACTGGATTGAGATGTTATGCCTCACCCATCAGGTTGACCACGACAAACTGCCCCCTGGATTTCATTGGTCTTTGGCGTGGGCAACGACTACCATAATTCTATTTGGTAACACCTTGGTTTTATGTAAATTTCCCCTTGATTAATCCCCAGACCATCTGGAGAATCCTTTCAACAGACCTCAATCTGAGAACCAAGATCATAAGGCATTATCTTTCCCTTTCATAATTCTACTATATCTGTGCTTTACATTTTTTTTCTCTCCATGAATGATCAAAGCTAAAGCTTGCAGTTCCTGGGATGGAAGGCTGGCCTGGGAGAAACAGCCTATGTCTGGGAAAGCTGGATTGGAAATACAGTTTTGTCAGGGCTAATTTTACCATTAGCTACCTCTCTGTGGGTCACACAGGATGCAGCTGTAGGTATACGTATACGCTGCCCTGCATGATCACTTCACAGAGCAGTCAGGTCTGACTGCCCTTAACAGGCTGAGGGAGAGGACGACTTTGTTCTCATGAAGACGGGACACGCTCAGACGTGTTCTCACTGAGCCTGTTCACTGTGACGCGACGAAACGATTTTGTTCAGCTTTCTGTGCTTTGTGTTTTAGTTTCAAAGGTCACAACCTAAAGCTAGAATGTGCTGGCTGATCCCCACGTTCACCTGATACAAGCCCAACACTGCAAAACACCAGTCAGCGTGTTCTTAGACCTTCAGAATAGCAGTTGGATAGATTTCCCTGTTGAAAAATCATGTACATGCAACTTTGTTTTAAAATATAGAACAGTGTGGTTCTCAATGGGTGGTGATTTTGCCCCCCTAAGGGACACCAGGCACCTGGTGATGTCTGGAGACACTTTTGATATCACCTGGGCGGTGCACTGGCCTGCAGTGGGCAGAGGACAGACACGCTGCCCAGCCTGCAAAGCACAGGACAAGCCCCCCGCCCCCTGCAAACTCTGTTGATAGTTCAGAAATCCTGTTTTATAGAAAACTGGCTAGCAGCTGGTCTACATTTTTACTTCCCTGGAACTTTTCTCTTCCACTCTTATTTGAGACTGTTACGGACTGTCTGAATGTTTGTGTGCCCTCCAATTCCTATGTTGAGATCCTAATGCCCAATGTGATGGCCTTAGGTGGTGCATTTGGGGGTAATTAGGTCACGGGGTCAGAGTCCTCATGAATGGGATCAGTGACGTATAAAAGAAGCTGCAGAGAGGTCCCTTACCCCTCCTACACCGTGGGTACAAGGAGAAGTCTGTGACCTAGAAGAGCCTTACCAGACCACGCTGGCACCCTGATCTCGGACGCCCAGTGCCCAGAGCTGTGAAAACTAAATACAGGTGTGTTGTTTAGAAGCTACCCAGTCTGTTAGAAACACATAAACATTCACAAGATGGGATTTTGTTATAGGAGCCTGAACAGACCGACACGGACAAACTCGAGGACACGATAGGGCAGCAGAATGCTTTGGACTGAGTAAGAGCTGAGTTCGGTCCATGAGGAGTATTACGGGCACCAAGGAAGGCACACTGGCCCCAGCGTTTCCATCTCAAACTTACAGCTAAGACACAGTAGGTGTGGATGCCCCGTACGAGAGTACATTAGGTTTCTCGCTCGTCTCCAGATGACTCGAGAGTAATCAAAAGGTTGTCATTACGGAATCATTCACACCAGCACGATGGCGCTCCTCCAAGAATGTATTTATTTACATGAAAACACCATTTTATACAAATTGAAGACAAATCTTAAAGAAGGGTTTGTCCAGGCATGCCGTCCCCATTCCCTGATTTTGCCCCTTCCTCTTTCATCTTTTGGTATCACAGATACAATGTTCCAGACTGGTTAAAGGAGACTAAATCTGCCCCCCATCTAAAATTACTCTATTGAACGTCCATCGTCATTCTTCAAAGAAAACTCTTGCCCAGGGTCATTTTATTTAATTTATTTATGTAATACAGTGTAGAAAGCTATCATGGTCGTAAGCAATGACTGTACAATCATCCTGCAGAAAATTTTTGGGGAGAATTCTTGGTAATTTGAGACCAGCAGAGCACTCCCTCCCCCCACCCCCACCCCCCCTCCAATAAAAGTGCTTACAAGGAACAGGGGTTCTTTTCTTTATCAAAGATCCAAAGATACATGGACCAAAAAAATTTCAATTCTGAATGCCTAATGTGTGCACATAAAACAGGCACAAAGGAATAAACGTGTGTCCTCGTAATTCCTATATCACAAATACAGCAGAAGCAGCCATCTATACAGTAAAATGCAATCATGGGAAAAAATCCTCTAAATCATTTGGAATACATAAAAATGTTGAGCTTCAAAATGCATAGTGATCAGGGAAAGAAGACTTAGGCAAGAGAAGCAGCTACACGCCCACGTTCACATGAAGCATCCCCCATCGATTCTTAAAGCATATTTCAAGTAGGACTTAATTGGGTCACAAACCACAATAATATACAACTGGCTAAGGGGCTACGTGATAAATAATCAGGAGAATCTAATCATGCACTAGTTGGATACAGCTAAATTTTTTACAGTACACAAAACCCATGGATAATGTAGTGGAGAGACAGAAATGTGAAAAGAGAGAATAATACATTACTGATCTGTGTATTAATTCAAGTTCAGGCATCTACTTGTGTTACAGCACAGCTGTCCAAAGGCGCTGATGAGGAAATAATAAAACAGAAGGGTTTGTTTCTTTCCACAATATTCTATAAATGAACACCGATGGGTCGTGAAGCAATGGTTTTTTTGCTGTCCAACTTCAGAGGCCGCTGCGGCGGTGGTCTAGTTCTGCATCTGCTCAAAGAACTTGTAAGTGGGGTTTTCGTAGCCGTTCTGCTGCATCTTGGAGAGGTGGCGCTCCTCTGGGGTCACAGCCGCGTCAACCTGAAAGGCAAGCGGAGGAAAACTGAGCAAAAGGAAAAAGCAACCTTTAAAGCACAGGGAGAAGCTATACAATGAGGAGCACGGTCCTCTTCCTTTGCCAGGATTGGAGAACACCCACTATTTTCTTCTCTTTCCTCTGCACTTTGACATCTGGAGCAGAACCCAGGGTCCACCACTTATGCAGATGCTCCCATGTAGCCACCAGGTGGCGCTTCAAACCTTGAAGTGCTCATTGGTTGCTCCCCCAACTCAACAGTAAGTAACTCAATAGATCTAGTGTGGAAAATACATATTTTTTTCTTCCCTCTTGGTTCAACAAAAGACAAGAAAATCACAGTGGAAGGCTGCTTTACTTGAACGTGTGGTGGTAAGCTAGAAAAAAAAAATCCAAGAGTATCACAAAGAGAAATTCAGCAAAGTGTACTGGGAGACACTCAAATCTGGACTGCATCTTCCCAAGGTTGATTTGTCTCCATTTTTACCAAAGTTTACGTGTTGAAGAGAGGTCTGAGAATCTTTCCATTAAAATAACAATGTATGTACATCAAAGGTGTTCTTAATTTGGCACGGAAGAAAAGGAAAAATATAGCAAGGACATGCCGTTCTAGATTACATTTTATCTTTTTTTTTTAAAGTGAGCACAAAGAGGTATGTCCGGCTAAAAGTTTAAAAATAGACCCTCTGTTGACATGGTGCATTATCTCAAAGATTAGGCCGGCAATTGTAAACTTGCTGTGTCGACCCCCAACCCCTACTGCCCCCAGCCTCGCTGTCAGGACAGAGCGGCGTGGAAGGGCGCTGTGTCCTCCCTGCACCCTGGGCAAGGCGTGTTCATCCCCGTACTGTGGGGAGCGGCTGCTCAGGTGTCTGGTATATTTGCTGTATCCTTCACAGTGCACAGAAGACAGGAAGTACTTAACTCTTTGCTAAATGAATAAATGCTTAGTTTTGTTACTGTTTTAAAATTTTCTCTTCTGGGAAACTACCGGAAGATGAAGAAAAGCAACGCAAATGCAATCAGAACGAAGATGTTTTCCAAGGAAAAGTTAGGATGTAGTGCGCAGAAGATGGCGTTTGGGCTCTCCACGTCATTTCCAGGAGGATATTGCAGGGCCATTCCCCACTGCTGACTGCTGCGAAGTGACATCCAGCCCTTACGCAGTTCCCTCACCACTGACACATCCAAGCTGGCGTGGTTCTGACCCCACACTGCGACCCCGCTGCCACCCGGCGAAGGAAAAACACCAGAGCAGGTGCGTTGGCGCTAAGACACCAGGTCTAGGGAAGCAGCTTGATAGGACACCAGGACGAGACCACCCATCTAATGAATAATTTAAAAAGCTGGTGTAGCCACTGTGGAAAACAATAAACTAAAAACAGAACTGCCATAGGATCCAGCAACTCACTTCTGGGTGTTTATCTGAAGAAAATGAATTCACAATGTCAAAAAGATATCTGCACCCTCATGTTCATTGCGGCATTGCTGACAATAGCCAAGACGTGAAAACAACCTGTGTGTCCATTGACAGATGAATGAATAAGGAAAATGTGCTACATACACACACGCACACTATTATTCAACCATGAAAGCGAAGGAAATCCTGCCATTTGCTTCAGCATGAATGGACCTTTAGGGCATTATGCTAAGTGAAGTAAGACAGACAGAGAAAGACAAAAACTGGATGATGTCGATTATATGTAGAACCTAAAAAACCCCCAAACTCTGATACAGAGAAGAGTTTGGTGGTTGCCAGAGACAGGAGGTTGGGGGTGGGTGAAGTGGGTGAGGGATACAAACTTCCAGTTATAAAGTAAGTCAGTCATGGGGATGGTGGCTAATGTTAACAATACCATGTTGTATAAGTATACTATATTGTGGTCAATATTATATACTTTGCAATATATGCATGTGTCATATCATCATGATGCATACCTAAAACCCATTATATGTCCATTATGCCTCAGTAAAACTGGAAAAAAAAAAAAAGGTTTGTCAATATTCTCTGGCTTCCCCATGGTCAACAGTGTGACCCTCAGAGCACACCGCTCCAAAGGGTGCTCAGTGTCACTGTCCTTGTGGGAACAGTCACAGATGTTTTCCCGTCTGCAGCAGCAGGCCATTCAAACTTGGGCATCTCTTTGCTCTGCGCCACCTCTTAACTGAGGTTTCAAAGAATGTGGAGGTTAAAAAAAACAAAACCTTGCTGTGGAGATCAAGCAGGGAGCTGCCAAGTTCCTGTGTAGAGAAAAAACCATAATGCTGCTTGATTGTTGAAATATTCCAGCCGCACGTCCCCGGGGGAGACGTCAGCCCTCGCCCTGGCTGTCCACAGATGTCCGCATTCATCAAGAGCAGAGGGACACCTGGCAACTCAATAGTTTATGTCCCCTTCAAAGTCCCAAGTCAAAGGCGTGAGAGCCCTGCCAGAAATGCAGGCTGGGAGGCTGCCGTGCGGTCCGGCGTCGACCTTCCCCGTCTTTTCTCGGCCTCTTTGCCGCTGGTCCCCTGTGCCCTTGGCCCCGGGCGGCGGCTCCTGTGCGCGCTCCTGCGAGTTCCTGGGCGGCCGGGCGCGCAGACCTCGGAGGGCCCGGAAGCCACAGGAGACAGGACTATTTTTACAAAACGGCACCCAGGGACTGTGCATTGTGGCCTTGAAAACGACAAGGGAACTTGGAGCCCTCAGGTCCCAGGAAAACCCCACCACTAAAGGGCATGGGGCGAGGGCGCGTCTCCAGCGGCGCAGCGGGCTGTCGCAGGCGGGGCGGCACGCGTGGGCCTCTGCACGAGCACGCGAGATTAGGTCCCTTCAAGCAGAGCTGGGGAAGTCGGAGCCAGTGGTGCTCATTTCAGAACGAACGACAGGACGATGACGTCAGGGACAGAACCCCTACCTGCCCTCGGGGCAGCGACAGCAATCACTTGCTGAGATGGAAACACACACCTCTGAGGACTCCCTCTCCGACTTTCCGGATCAGATGGCAGCAGTAACATCTAAAGCCTCCGTGTGGCTCTCGGTGAGGTGTGCTGTCCTCCAGAGACACCTGGGGTCACCTGACCGCCGCAGCTTGGCTTCCCGTGGCTCCGCTGTGGGGGGCTGAGCCCAAGCAGCCTGGCCCCTGGTCCTCACACAGCCCAGGGCAGAACTTCCGAATGCTCGTCCTACCCTTTTCTCCCCGAACTCGAGGTTTTGGAGTCCCCTGTCCCTTTACCACAGCCAGAGGAATTTACAGCTCAACCACCAGGCGTGGAGATAAAATTTTATTTGGGCCCCTCAGTTCCTAGTTCTCTCCTGTCCCATCGTCTCTACCACCTTTTGATTTTATTTCGGATAGCCCCCCCACAGGGTGTGTTGATGGGGGTCCCTTTAATGCATGGGGCAGAGTTGGACCAAACCACAGAATCCCAATCCCTACAGTTTTCCATTTCAGGTCCTCCAGGTGGAGAGAAGAGGAGGATGAGATGCACTGAAATGTACATAATAATGACAGATGATAAGACCATCAAAGGAGCCAGTGACATGGGCAGGAAAAGCAAAGCAAAGAGCAGCCACGTCTTCAAGCCTCCACTGATCCCTCCCAGTGACCTCCTGGTGTTGATGTTCTGCTGTGTATACTTTCCTTTTCTTAATTATAATGCCATCTCTTGATAAGTAGTTCGGTTCTGTTTTACGCCTACATCGAGTCACTCTCCAGGCAGGCTCTGGGACCTGTGCTGTGTCTTCAAAATCATTTTTGATGTTTTCCTCTGACCTTCCAATTTCTCTTCCTGCTGCTGGCTTCGAGACCGTGAGGATGCTGAGTCCACCTTCCCGTTTCTTACCTTTGCCTCCCGGTCACCTGAGCATTCTGTCCATCTGCGCTACAACACCACGTTGTGGGGAGCTAGGTACCTCCATCCTGGGGTCAACTTTTTGCCAGGAAGAAAGGACGCCTAAGGACATAGTATTTTTTAATGTCACCAGTAGGATGGCACTTTATTGGAAAACGCCGTATGCCATAACTCCATAAAAAAATGAAATAAGCTACTCTCTTCTTATTTAGATCATTAATGAGATGACTGGGGGCATGGGAGACTTCTGGACTTCCAGTTTTCAGATCTGTGAAAAAAAAAGGTTTTCCACCCTATAATAAAAAATTTGTGTCCTGGCCTGTGTGACTCAGTGGGTTGGAGCTTCGTCCTGTACACGGAAAGGTCTTGGGTTCAATTCCCAGTCAGGGCACATGCCCATGTTGTGGGTTGGATCCTCTCACATTGACGTTTCTCTCTCTCCCCTCTCCCTCTCCCTCTCTGAAATTAATTTGTGCCCTCCTCTCCCCTAATTTTTAAAAATGGAAACATATTTGACATATGTTATGTACACTTGAGGTGTACCTGTTAATTTGATACACTGCAGTGATCATTAGTGCTTCTATCATGTTAGAGAATCATTTGGGATAATTAAGGTCTAGTCTCTTTGCAAGTTTGATGGTTACAATACTGTCTATATTCCTTACACTGTGCATTAGATCTCTAGGGCTTTTTTACCACCCATTACAAGTTTGTGCCCTTACACACCGGTCCTACCTCCCCCCACACCGCCCCTGTTGAAGGCGAGGTCTCCATTTAGAAGGAGGAGTGGAAAGAGCTATAATGTATTTTTTCAAGTATCCACTGTCAATTGACATCAGGGTAGAAAAGTCCCATCTGCTACTAAACAGAACTGGGGGTCAGTGGGCTGTGCAGGACCCGATTCAAGCAGCAGCAACAGTGGTCGATTCAGTGGGAGCCAGGCTCCTCCGCAGCCACCCAAGAGGGTGGGGGTTGGGGAAGCAGCAGGGCAGAGGGCCATCGTGTCACTGCTTGGGGCCCACGGACAGCCCAGTCATCTCCTTGGGAAACTGGTTCGAGGCTCACAGAATGAATCTCTGGCCTTGCGGCCAAGCAAATCATTAAATTAGTGTGTACTGCCTGTTTTTTAAAAGCAAAAACTAGCAACTGCTCATTTCCAGCTGGTAACAGCTCTATTAATAGAAAGGCGAGGCTGGTTTTCATCTCTGCATTTCTGTCATCTTCTGTCGGAATCGGAATCGTTCCCTCTAAGAATGAGGTTTCCCGGAGACCAGCGCCTTCATCAGGATTTCTTCAAGCACCGATCGTGTGAAGTACAACTGCACCGTCTCGGCTGACTCCAGCCGGTCCAACTGGAAATATTCACTTCTTCGTTTTTTAGTGAAGTACGGTTACTCATTAATGAAGCAGGTTAATCGGAGCTGGCAATGAACTTGTTTCCGGGTACCTGAGTGTGAGAGCCAGCTGAGACGGGTGGAGAAAGTTCTCAGAGACCGTAGACTCTGGCACGCTCTCAGAGAAGTGGTCCCCTGAACCCCACAGTGCACTGTCTCACCTGGGCCAGGTGAGACAGCCTAGGTGGCCGGGCTGGGTTTCAGCTCTTCGTGTCCATGTTCGACCACCCCAGCTAAACCATAACCTTCTTAAGCGCAGGGATGGTGGACAGCACCTTAGGTGACATTCTGGTCCCACACCACTTTCCACAGCTCAACATGGGGATTGTCAAAGCGTCTCTCCAGAAACACAGAACGAGGTGGGATGCTCACTCCAGAGAGGTTTCAAGTTGCTCCCAAGGACCCAGCAAAATGAATATCAAAAGAAGAGCTGAAGAACTGCCCTCGCTATACTTTTGTTCCTTTAAGGATGCCTCTTGGCTTAAAAATTATTTCCTTTTTTTCAGCATCTGTGTTGAAGTGTCAACTTCTATACTTCAAATCCAAGGAGATGCTTCTTGGTAACCAAAAGAAACATTTAACGTAGGTAGCTATGGTTATGCCTTTTAAGCCTCCCTTACAGCCTTAAAAGGCATAGAAAAGTAGTCATCTATGGATTCTTTTCAAAGAAGAAATACTTAGATGATCCTTGCATGTCTGATTCAGTCACAAAAATTTCCAGCACTAAGGTTCCCAGCCTCCTGTCTGGGAAGTCTGTTTCCCTAGGTCTGGGGTAGGGCCTGGGGATGTATCCTCTCAGAAAGTACCTGCTGAGTCCCAGGCACAACCATGGCAGACGGCGCCTGTGACAGGCCTTCCTTTTCTGCCCAGCATCACTGAGCCCTGCTATGGGCTGAACTATATCCCCGCCAAATTCATGTATAAAGTCCTGACCCCCAGGACCTCACAATATGACTGTATTTGGGGACAGGGTCTTTGAAGTGGTAATGAAGGTTAAAGGAGGTCAGCAGGGTAAACCTAACCCAGTGACACCGGTGTCCTTCCCAGCAGAGGAGGTTAGGACTCAGACACGCACAGAGGGAAGATGAGAAGGCACGGGGGGGGGGGGGGGCACGAACGAGCCATCGAGCCCTTGATCTCGACGTCCAGCTCCTGATCGGGAGGAAGTAAATTTCTGTTGCTGGAGATCCGGTCTGTGGCTTTGTTACGGCCGTCCGAGCAAACCAATAGAGCAGATCCTCAAATCATGTCATTTCGTTATGAAGTGCATGAGATGCCACAGACCTGACTCTTGGTTTCTATCAATTAGCCTGTTGGTAAAACTGACTTTGTTATACATCGTTTCCACTATGGATGCATTCAGTGAGGATGCCCGCATGGGGTCTCTGGCACCCAAGACAGGCACTTTGATAAACAGGAAGCTGCCTCTTGGATATCAGTCCAAGGCAGTTACAACACAATTACTTTAAAGGAATTTAAAAAGGTTTTTGAATTATTCAAGTATGGAAAAAAACTTTTATTTGCCTGAAGCTGGAATTAAAAGGAAAAACAAAACTGTTTTGAGCAGACGTGAGATAAACTGATGCTAGTAATAGTAGACTTGATACTGTTTCAAAGGACACAAGCTCAGAACTACGACTGTCAAAGAGCAATACCCCAAGTTTGATGACACTGTCATTGCTGACCTATGTGCTCTCACCCTGGTTTATCAGTCACTCAGTTCTTTTATATTCTGCTACCTGTTTCCTGGGTTTACTCATTCCTCTGCTCTTTAAAATCACATCCATTTCCATATGGGCAGAGAAAATAAGACTCGAAAACAAGTAGCCTGGAGATTTCTGGAGCTGAACAAAGTGAGGTTTCTGGCTTCGCCACAACTTTAATCTATTTAGACTGCTCCTGCTCCCCTATAATCGAGAATGGTTTGGAGCACATTTCCTTGGGTTTAGTGAGAAACTGAACTCACTGGGAACTATCTGGGCTTTTCTCTGAGAGAAGACAACGATGGAGAGCAGGTGGGAAAATGTGTGCTTTGACCTTGGCCCTACTGAGCTTGACTTTGGGCAAACACTTCCGTCTGGGTCTCTTTGCTTATCTACAAAATAAGAGGATCCGTTTGATTGATCACCAAGATCTCTTCTAGCTCTAAAAATCGGACACCTCTCCAGATGGATTGATTCACTTTCTCTAATTGTTTTCTAGAAAATTATATATACCACAAGTTTCCCTCCCCTATTTTAAAAGCATAAGAACGTATTTGTAAGTTTTATTTCTCAATATTTTGCATCATGGGTTTAAGAAGTCACATTTGAATGTTGCAGCGTACTCTGTTTTGCTGGTGTTGCCCACTGCTTCTGTGCTGTGTAGCCATGTCCGTCCGAGGCTGCCCGGGGTGGGAGTGGGGGGGCAGTCTCAGGGACACAACCATGTGGTGACCGTGGCCGACTGGGTCTTCTCTCCAGGCCCGCACAACTGCACCGGTGGGTTGAAACGAGGATATTCCAGGTGAGAGTCCAGGGTCACAGGCTGAATGTCTTATTTTTTTAGTACTTATTGCTGAAAGTATTATAGACGTTCCCCCTTTTTTCCCTCATTGACACCCTCCTCCCTGCTCCACCCCCTCCTGCCTTCATGGCACTGTTGTCTGTTTATCTCTTTCCATCTCCCTCTCCCCCTTCCCTCTGAGGTTGGTCAGTCTTTTCCCTACTTCCATGTCTCTGGATCTGTTTTGATCGTCAGCTTATTTTGTTCATTATATTCCACAAATATGTGAGGTCATGTCTTTCTCTGACTGGCTTATTTCGTTCAACATAACACTCTTCAGGTTGAACATCTTGAATAACCGTTTATGTTCTGCTCAGCTGTCTGGTATGATATGATTTTTTTGTAAAACTTTAAATGCAAGACTCTGTTTTTTCAATCCTCACGCGAGGACATTTTTGCATTTATCTTCAGATAGAGCGGGAGGGAGAGAGAGAGAGAAACACTGACGCGAGAGAGACACATCAAGTGGCTGCCACCCACACGACCCCAACTGGGGCAGGGGACAAACTGCAACTGAGGTACATGCCCTTTGCGGGAACTGAACCCGGGACTCTCTGGTCCGTGGGCCGACACTCTAATCACTGAGCCAAACAGGCCAGGGCTAAATGCAAGACTCTTTACTGAAAATTATTATTTACTCTTAGCTGGTTTTAGAGGTCAGACTATTTAAGAAACACACAATAAATCCAGGAATGGATGTGTTTAGATTTTTTTTTTTTTTGAAAAAGCAGCCTTCCACTTCCTTTTTCATTAAGTTCTGCCATTTTTTTCCTTTTCTTTTAAATATTTAAGGGTAATCACAGTTGTGAAAGCCAAACATCACCATTAATGGTTTGATATTTCAATATAAACGGTAAGAAGCTGATGAGCAGCGCACAACCCCAATGCCCTGAGCATAGTACTTACGTCGGAATGAATGACCACCAAAGCAAAATTATGTTTTTTGGGGAAGGGGAGGCGGGATTAGGAGGAGGGTGTCTGGGGGGGAGGGGAAGGAGAAACATCTGTAATAAAAATAAATTAACAAAAATTGCAAAAAAAAAAAAAAAACCAAAGCAAGAAAAGAGCTGCAATTTGAGAGCTCTATGCAGGAATATGGAATGTTTTCAGAGACAGATACTTGGATGGTCCTTAGTCTAATGCCAAGCAAAAAATACCCCCTTGTGGTCTTCAGTTCCCACTTGCGAACATGCAGCCACGTTCACCTACCTCCACCACACCATGGTGGATGGACGTGTACTGCTTCTTCTTCAGCATCACCAAGGTGATGACAATCACTGTTGCTATGACAACGCCGCCCACCATGAGTCCAATGATCGCACCTTTGTTGGAACCCACATCTTCTGCAAAGAACACCTTGAACACAAATCAAGAAAAAGGATTGTTACTGCACAAGGCATTTTGATGAGGTGTATGAACACTGTTAACATATTCAGTATATCTCGTGCTATCAGTTTGAGTTGCTGGTCACTCCATTTTTTGGTGCACCCTTGGGGAAAAAAAATCACACATTCTACTTACTAAGAATGTCAGTTGTAGTCTGTAGAACGATGTACATGTGGCTTCCCCAGGTCTAGCAAATCTACTTTTCCCCTGCGTGTCCCCAGGGAGGCTAAACAGAAGCCAGGAGGGACTTGAAACCCTTTGCCAGGTGGAACTTCGCCGAGAGGTGGGACAGTAGCTTGGATCTATCTAAAGCCGTAAAGGCATGAATCACGATTCTAAAAGGAGGTCAGCGTTTTCCCGGTCACAGCAGGTTTACCACTGGGACACCTGATGCGTGACAACTATGCCTTGGGTACTTTTCAAACCTGCAGATGTCCTGATTTCCTTAGAGCAGCAATTTTCAACCGGTATGCCCCCAAATTTTTATAACACGCAACACCTGACTACCTAGAAAGGGGCACTGACCTCTCTTCCCTTAGACTGTCAAATTAAAAAATGACAACAGCCAACACAACAACAGCCATCTGATGTGAATGAACCAAAATTATACCTACTTTTTTTTTTTGTCAGATCGGCAAAAAATATAATATTTTTTGTCGTGTCGCAGAATTTTAGTCATTCGTTTGTGCATGCCATGAGATGAAAAAGGCTGAAAATCGCTGTCTTAGAGGGACATCAATACACAGGAATAAGCATTCCAAAACAAAGGAGTTAAACAAGAAAAAGACATCTTGTTACCCACTTTTAGCCAGAATATTCAGCAGGACACTAATTAACCTTGAGAAGCACAATGTTTAAAAGACAGTTATTTCAAAGGGAAGTAGTATGCAGGAGTTTTTTTCTTTATTGTTGGAAGTATTAAAGATGTCCTTCCCTTTCCCCCCATCGACACCCTCCTTCCCACCCCCCTCCCCAACCTTCACAGCACGACTGGTGTTCGCTGGTTATGCATATAAGCCCTTGGTTTATCTCTTCCTGCCCACCCCCAACCTTCCCCTGAGGTTAGCCAGTCTGTTCCCCACTTCCATGTCTCTGGATCTATTTTGTTTGTCAGCTTATTTTGTTCATTATATTCTACAAATAAGTGAGATCACGTGATACTTGTCTTTCTGTGACTGGCTTATTTTGCTTAGCATAATACTCTCCAAGTCCCTCCATGTCGTTCAAAGGGTAAGAGATCTTTCTTCCTTACAGCTGCATAGTATTCCATTGTGTATACCACAGCTTTTTATCCACTCATCTACTGATGGACACTTGGGCTGTTTCCAGATCTTAGCTATTGTAAATAGCGCTAGTATGCAAGAATTTTAATAGTCACGATAACTCATGCTTTCTTACATGTTGGCTTCAGAAACCCAACTAAAAATGTTGCTGTTTATTTGGATTAAATATAAGAATAATTTAGAGACCACTGTAAAGAAGAAATTTATTCAGTATGACAAATTTTTGTACTACACTTTTCCCTGTTGTTTATAAAAGCAAGTCATTCCTTTTCAAATTTAACTACTTAAATGTAATTATAAAAGTGAACTGCAACTTGTATCATCTTGTCATACAAGGAGGTGATCTCTTGCCAGGTCATTTGTCTTATAAATTAATGAAAATAGTTCCCTAAATATTGTTTTCATTCAATCTCAGGACAGTAGAATGACTGATTTTCATAACCAAAACGAGAAGTCTAGCAATCTGAGGAGGCGGTATAATATACAGCAAATTTCTGCGAGTTTTACTCACAGTCTATTTGCAACAAAATTAGCAGCTTTTCATAAATATTCTACTTTCTAGAATCTGCTAGCTCAACATTACTTATAAAAAGCAAGTCATTAATTAGCTAATGATACAAGTGTGAGGTAATCAGGAAGAAATGCAGGTCTGGACATCTTCCTAGGTCTTTAAGAAAATACTGTAATTTTGTAATATTCATGGCACTAATTATAGTGCATTATCTTATCAGCGAGTTCAGGAGAGGGAGCTGAGTCTCCTAATTGCTGCCGCCGCCATTAGTCACTGTCGCATTAGAGGAGTCGGTGAAATTGCAGTGATGAACTTTTACGACACAGGCACCAGAAGATGCAAAGCCACACATTCACCTTCAGCTCCCTGCCCACAGCTCCCACCTCTTCAGCCGCTTCCTAGTTTCTCTTTAAACCTCTTCAGCATCAGCCAGATCGAGAATGCCCCCGGTTCCATAACTAGACTGGATTAACTTGCCAATGAGAACCATGTTCCAAAACGCTAACTGTCCTTTTACAAAAAAAAAAATGATGGGTGTTAAAATGCAAATGTGAATCTCAAGTCAGTTTGTGATTTGCTCCAATTATTTAGAACGAAAAATCGAGGCATAAACAGTATATTAAAGGCATTTCTTTTGGAGTTTGATAGTTGGATTTATACATTTTATTTATGAATATTGAAAAGAGATTTCCCCTAGAAGGGAAAAACACACACACATAAACTAAGACGAAAATAAGTGCCCGAGAATGAGCACTTCTCAAGTATCATTATTGTTATGATAATTTTATTATCATTTCTCGTTCACCGCTGAATGCGTAATGAAATTGTCTCCTTTATTAATTTAACCTCCTTACTGTGCTTACTGATAAGATGGAAGGAACCCTAACGCAATGCAGGATTTATCTGAAGCTTTGTTAGACGATTTCACACAAGGACTAGAGCTGCCTGCAAAGGAAATGCCGCTTTTTTATTTACTCTAATTCTAATATTTGTGGGGGTAATTTTAGTCTGAAAAGGAAGCTGCTGTTTTCCTTGCACAGTGTGTCACCGACAGCACCGCTGGGGACAGCCGGCAGCCTGCACACCTCCCGCCTCCACTCACTCACCTGGAGAGAGAGGCAAAGACCCTGCCCCAAACCCCACCCCCCAGAACTGAAAACCAGGGAAGGAAGGACGAGAGGGAGCCCCGAAGAAGCAAAACAAGACAGTTACAAACATGCCCTTAAGCCAACGGCCAGAGTAAAACGTATTCTGTGATGCCAAGTAGTGATTGCATGTGTTTGAGATTTTGATCCTTCAAATAAATCTATAATAAACCTGTTTTTCTAAAAAAAAGGAATGAGAGTTCATTAGAATGGCTGTTGCAGTAGACATTAATTCTACTGTAAGCCTGGCGTGGGCTGCGCTGCCTTCCAGACACAGAGAACTACGACATACAAAGCCTCTCTTTTCTTCATGCTTTCATGACGATCCCAGAAGCAGGTGTTTTATTTATTTTTTGTAACCTTTTCCTTACCTGGATTGGTGGTACAGGAGGAACAAGAGTTGACATGCCATTTGGTGAGACGCAGTGGAGGAGGAGGGAAATGATTTCACGTACCAGTTTTTGATGATGAACTTCGTATCCGGAGTCGTGGCGGAACTCCGCGTCCATCTTCACTTCAGAGATCTCTTCCGTCTTGATGTTTGTCAACCCTGAACCTGCGTTGCACCGTAAGCATTAGACCACAGTTAAAATCGTGTGTTTCCCCTGCAGACGATATGCTACAACACAAAGGCCACCCAAATGCTTCCTGGGCCTGAAGTTGGATGCACTAAATGACTTCCTTCAAGAAAGATGACACCCTATACATAAATCCTGAACCACCACCTATTTTAAACAAAAAAGAGATTAAAGAAACTTGAAGTTAAGGCTTCTACTGCCTTTCAACACACGCTATATATTTTTCTTTTCAGGGGGAAAAGCAGAAGTTAAATGCTAGCTGGGGGGTTGGCAAGGTTTGTTCCTAGAATATACTGGCTTGTTTTAGGGGCTTAAAGTTTAGCCTACTGCATGTCTTTTTTGCATGTGCTCACATTCCTTCAGAAAAAAAGTAATAAAAGCCTTTAAAAACGAACATTAATTACCTGGTAGGACACAACTGCTACTTTGAGGCTTTGTTCCGATTACAAATAAATTTTGTTCATGTATCTATGCAGTGAAGTACTGTAAAAATCCCATCACTTATTTAGTTAAGTGATTTAGTCACAAATAAACTGGCTGATTGGTTGAATAGAGAGCTGCAGTACATAATTTTTGCAAATGCTTCTTTGGGACTAACTGGCTCTTCTTTCTCTATGAATTGCGATGTGATTCTTCCACTAATTGTTACAATGTATTTAACTTTGCAAATAATACTTTGAAGCTTAAAAACAAAATGCAAAGTCATTTTTTAAAACAAAAAGATAAAAGTACAAAGTATAAGTTTCTACATTGCAGTATTTAAATATCAAAAGTCGGAATTTAGGATGAGAAGGGCTTTTAAAATCATGTCCTCTAGGGTGTTCCCAACCAAGGGCCAACTCTCAGCTCCTGCTTGAAACAAAGGGGGAGTATATCAGTTTGCCTCTGTTTTCAGCTTTGCCTGTTAGAATGGCCTTTCTTTCATTAAGCTGAAGTCAGTTTCCTATAATTTATTTATTTTTTTTAGTTTCCTATACTTTCTTTGTTCAGCACACGGCAAGCCCAGTTCTCCCTTCTGCATTATTAGCCTTGAACAGATCAGATGCCCGTGGAGAGGCAACATGTTCCTGCTGATTCTCCTCTTACTAGGGCTACACATTCCCGGTTCCTTCAGCTCCCATGGGACCTAAGTTATTGCTCTTTGTTCAGTCCCTCTCACCATCTTGTCTACAAGCTTCTGTGAAACCCGTCACACACCTAGCTGGAACAGAAAGGCACACTGTCACAGCATGTGACGTGCTGGTCTAGCAGCCTACACAGAAAGGAACGGAGGACAACTGGACAAGGCCTTGGGAACCCACGCTGGTTATGACATATCACCCATTCCTGTCCAGCTGCTCACGGTTTCCATTTAACAAGCTGTCTGGAAACAGACTCAAGATCAGTATCAATCTACACCTGGCTTGTAGACTGTGTTGCTACCTTCTTCCTTCCTGCTTGACAGAATTAGGTTTTCTTATTCCTGTCTTCCCAGCTCTTCTCCTGCTCTACAGATACCGCAAGGATCACGGAGAACGGTTCTATGATTTCACCCTCAGGTTCTCTTAGCCTGTGATTTATCTGGGTCATAATGATTGGAACTTTTGGGTAGAGAGGAATGAATGTGTTAAAATATATCAAAAAATGTGTTTGCACTCCTCTCTTCAAGAGGTGAGATCAACTCCCTTCCCTTGAGTGTGGATCGGATGCAGTGACTTGCTTCTAATGATCAGACTATGGCGACAGTGATGGTGGGGGACTTCTGAGAGTAGGTCGTAAAAGACATTACAGCTTCTTTTTTATTTTTTCTCTTGGTCTGGGGAAAGCCAGCTGCCATGTTGTGAGGACACGCAAGCAGCCCTATAAAAAGGTCCAGCTGGTGGGGTACCGAGGTCTCCTGCCAACAGCCCTGTGGGTGAGCCATCCTGGAAACAGACCCAACAGTCCCAGCCATGCTTTAGCCCTCAGATGACTGTGGCTCTGGCAGATGCCTCGAGAGCAGCCTCATGAGAGACCCTGAGCCAGAAGCACCCAGATGAACCATGCTTAATACCCTGGGCATGACAGTGACTGTAACAAACTAAATGCTTGCTGTTTTAAGTTGCTAAGTCATGGGGTAATTTGTTACACAGCAATAGATAACTGATACAAGGGACAAGCGGTTTCCTTTCTCATCTTGATCTATCTTGGGTTTTAATTTCCTTTTATCCGAAGGTCATTCTCTTTAATATAAGCATAAAAGACAGAAACACAAAGTGGTACAGTTTCCCTTTCTTTCAGCTTTTAACTGGTTCTCTGACTGACCCCATCCCTAATCCTGTCCTGAGCGCTGCAAGGCTCTCTATTCTTATTTATTTTCTTACTTTAAAATTATTAGCACATTTGGCCTCTCTGACACTAATTTTTATTGGGCTGTGACAAACACTCTTTTATTTCTTACTGGTTGTATACTTTTATCTTTCCACAAGCTCTTTGAAATCTGAGATCCTTGTAGAACTACAGTGATTTCTTTATACTTCATGGGTTTTTTCTATCATAATAATTAATATATTTCTGAGGTTTTTAAAGACCTCTTTTGAATAGTTTTTCTCTTTTAGATTTGTGAGACCAAATAATCACATAAAAAAAAAATAAGTAAAGAATGAGCTCCCTATTCAAAAAAAATTAAAAGTCCACACTATTCCTGAAAAGATACCAAGAATACTTTGATGGTTAATAAACAATTCAAATTCATGTATCAAGTCCGAACAACAGATACTTCTGGCTCAATTGTTTAAGACAGTTTCAGCACCAGGAGCTCTTGCTAGTTCATTTTTGTACAGCATTGATACTCATTTAGTGAAAAGACTTTCTATATATTAAGCAAATCTCACTAGGGGAAAAATAAGTTTGCACATAGGAAACATCAGTGATAATAACTTGATATTGCGTGCAATAAAACATGGGTAGATTTCAATAAATTGCAGGGACCTTTGTGTACGGGCTCATCAGAAGCATTTTCTGGGTTGTGCTGATTCCGTTTTCAGCCCTGGTGTGACTCCAGTTTCTAAGTCACGGTGAGTGAGGACAGCCTGTTGTGCATTTGAAGGAAAAGGGAGGTACATTCTTCATGATCCCTCTCGTGTGGCTTGGGGTCAAGGACCTGGTTTCCTTTATTAGGACTGGAGAAGTGTGGTAATAAATTAGAGTGGAAAGGGTTGCTTTCCACCCCTGTGAAGAGGCTGCTAATGTATTTTTCTTCTTTATTCTGGTCAAATGGTGGAACCTGTCCTTCGGAGTCTATTTTTCGCTGGAAATAAGCCACGGGGAGTAGCTGTAATGGCCACTCTGCTGATAAATCACCACTGATATTACTGTGTTCCCTCCCTGACTGTAGATTCTAGAAGTTACAGTGCCTTGGTAGTTCAGATGTGAAAGTCAAGGAGAAGTCATTTTTCTGAGTCGTCATTATACAAAAACCCTTTCTATTTGTTTCAGAGTGACAACAGTAATTATGCAAAAACCATGACATGATATGATGATCCCAGGGAGGGTTTCCAAGTTTGGAAAGTCTAAAGATATCATTTGGCACCTCAGACTCAAGCATGTCGTTGTATAAAGTGTGGTGATGGAAGAATCAAAACGAATGCTGCAAAACAGGGGGGAAGTGGTCCAAATAATCAACAGAATCACTGCAAGTATAAAAGTGTAGCGTGTCTATGTCTTTAGGCATATCCAGAAAATAACAGCTGTTCATAAACATACCTTTCCTAGAACCGTCCTCACTTCTTCTCTGAGCATTCTTTCCTACCCTGACCTTCTTCTATTGGGGAACCCAAGCCTTACGTTGGGTAAGAAAGGAAGCTGGGCCTAGGCTGTGCCCTCATCTGCACAGAATTATCCCCCTCTTCTGTGCCAATGGATGTGCCCTAAATTGTTCAAACCCTTCTGGAAGCTCAACTCCAGCAACTGCCTGAGTAACACAACCTTTGTTAGTAACCCATCAGCTCACGTCACAGACATCCTGGTTCACACTTTATGTACTCTGTGTCTCCCTATCTCCATCTCATCTTTATAAACACATAAATGTGTGTATCCCTTCAATTCCATGTCAAACTCCTTCAAGCAGGGAACTTGTTTAACTCCTGTCGACCCCTCATAGCATTTATAGTGCGTCGATCTTTGAGAAATATCAAAATGAAGTATTGCTATCGTTACAACAAAGACTTTAGATAGACCTTCTTTCCACCTATATATTACCCTTAACTATTTTCTAGCTCTTCCCTTAAAACAGAATGTTTTCGTTCAACAATATATGGAAACGTTTTATTCATGTCAGATTAAAATAAAATAAAATAAAATAAAATAATTGACTTTGGTGTTATCGCCCCTTCCTGGATATTTCAGTAAGAACATATTGGCCCAGTGTGCCCAATCCAAGACCTAAATAAAATTTAATTCACATTTTAATGCTTATAGATGAAAAGCATCTCTTCCTTTAAAAATAAAGTAGGAAGCACCATGAAGAAAAGGCCTAAGGCAGACGACCAGCCTGGGCTGGTCTCTGTTGCAGTTGGAATGAAACCGACCCTCTGCCTCGGGCCCCACCAGTGGGCTGAACAGGATGGGAGTGCCACCTGCTGGCTCCTTGACATTCACTCGTGTGACACTGGCCATAGGGAAGACACTGAGCGAGCCGGAGCTGTGTCCCACTTACTCTAATTCAAGTTCCTCGAAGAAGCCCTGCAGACAGAGACCCATACATTCAACGAGATCAGCTGTCTAGATGTGTCACTTCACTGTCCCTGCCGCCCTGTTCATCACAGCGCAGAGGCACGAAGACACCACCAGTCTGACTCTGAGTCCCCACTGACTGTAGGGGGGACAAAAGGGGCCTGAGCCTGTGAGGGGCCAGGGTGTGCTCCTGGCCCCATGGCTAACTCCATCTGAACCTGGGACCTCTGTGTGTTAAATCTTCATACGAGGTTGATTTCCTGTTCTGTGATTACTGCACAGGGACATTATGAGGCCAAAGAACAAAATAAATATGCCAAGGTGTGCATTGTTAGGAGTAAAATCTCCCCAGGACACACAGGTGTGTCAGTTCAGTAACATCTCTCCTCTTTCCGAGTCGCTGACAACACTGCCTATGGTCAGTGGGGTGAGGTTGTGTGTGGAGTCAATATCAGGCGTGCATGGGGTCCTGCTGTGTGTGACCTGATTCTTAAAACCAAGTTTGAGACATGGACTAAATGCAGAACAAAGAGGGAAGCAACGTTTCTCCTCAGTGCTTGGGAAACTGTAAAAAAAGAAGTGTCCATTGTGGTGTTAATGGGAATTCTAGGTAGTACGAGAAATAAAGGACTTGTATGTAAAATTATGCACGCACATCTGTTGGGCCGTTTAGCCACTCACTGAGAATAAGTAGGTGCAACCTACGAAAGAGGAAATGTAAATATTTCTGCACTACGGAGATATTCCCACTGTGATATTTTTAGAAAGTCACGTCTCCTCGAGGAACTGCTTGAAGCCTGAGCCCAGTTCGGTTAGGAAAGGCCCATCCAGATCCCAGCGAGCAAGGATGCGCTGCTCATCGCAGTGACCAAGTCACCACCAGAGCCTGCCACCTGCGGGGGTTTCCAGTGCTGAGCACAGACTCTATAGCATCCTCTCCTTAAAACAGATTTAAAAAAAAAATAAAAAAAGTTGGAAGGGCTTTCTTTTGTTGTTTGAAAAGGAAAACTCAGAAAGAAAAAAAAAATGTAAGAAATGAAGCGTCAGGAAAAGCAAAGGGGAATTTCAAAAAGTTTGGTTTCCAAGTCGTTTCAAATCCCATTTCTCAATACGTGCATTTCAGAGAGGCTAACAACGCAGAGAGGGACGGTCAAGCTCAAGCGAGAGGTGCTGAGAGGCAGAAGGAACCCGGGCTGTACCTGGTCGGGTGGTCAGTCCTCGGTCGGCAGCGGGGCGGGCGTCAACAGGCTCGACTGGGCGCAGGAAGCAAGATACACGGAAAGCAAACGAGACAAATCGAGATGGTAAGTCGGGGCTCCTGAACACAGAGCAGGAAAGAGCATGTGCAATACACAAGTTATAACAAAAGGAGCAGCTGGAAAAGAACCACAGCGAGTTAACCCTGAGCTTCGGGAGTGGGAGAGGCCACTTCCAAAGGCTCAACCCTGCCAAGCCCACCCCGGGTTTCCTCACAAAAGCGCTCACCAGGACACCAGCAACATCAAGGAGGAGCTGGATGGGGGCTGCATTTTCCCCTTAGGGAGTTTTACAGACAGTTTCTTAGTTTTTGATTGGAAATAAAGTATATTATACCCAGCCCAGCGGAAAATCTTAAAGATAGCTCCTTTTACTGCTGTCCAATCTTATCTTATTTTACAGTTAATTAACTACAAAGGACTCCGTTAAATCTCCAGGGGAAATGCCAATATGCATTTATCGGGAGAGCAAGGCTTCCCCACATCATCTGCCATTTAGTGAATCAAATCTGTTCTCAGTTTGAGGGTAAAAGAGATTAACCAGAAAGTCAGTCCGTCTGTGTCTGTGTCTCTCTCTTTTGAAAAGCTGGTTTCCGCTGAAGAGATGACACACAGCTGAAATGTGTGAAACGCGGGTGTCTCCTTTCATATGTGTTGACTTTCACCGTTTTTCCCGTGAGACTGTTCTGGGTCCGGCCCAAAGGAAACAATGCAGGTGGCACAATAGAGTGCCCACCCCTGTGTACCACCGGCTGCTATTGCCAAAGTGCTTCTGATTCTCAGAAATGTCAACTTGAACTTAAACACTGGCCTTCGAAGAAAACAGGCAAGGGAGAGAAACAAAGCTTTTAGGATTGATTAGTGGACAAGGGGCGAATGAAGCCGAGAGAGGGGACAGCCCCGGGTAAGGCCTGGGGAACAGAAAGGCGGGAAGGTGAGGCAGCGTGAGCAGAGGTGTCCCTGGGAAGCGAGGTGTGCTGGACGATGGTGTCTGGGTTGGCAGTTTCGGCAAGACCGTACAGCTTACTGATGGGCACGGCCCAGGTGCGCACGGAGGGATTATAAACCCAAATCGATGTTGAATGTCACACGTTGGCAGGAACAACGAGGGGAAGAAGTGACAGCATGCCAAGTCTTCAACATAGGAGGCAATCATGTTTCTGCGAAGACTAAGACATCTGGGTGATCCAAAGAGAAATGTGGTCTGGTCCTTTCTCATGCAGATGGTGGCGTGGTGGAGGAGAAAAGAAGGTGAAGGCAGCTAAACCCAGCTTTTAAAATGGATGTGATTTGGGGCAAATGGCCACTTCCGAGGCTGTTACTTCATATGTAAAATGAAAATAATAACATCTGTAACTTCTAACGGTAGTGAGGAAACCATCCCCCCCAAAGTTTTAAAACCTGTTTCAGAAACTCTTCAATACTATAAAACCACATTTATTAACTATCCTATTCATGAAGTAGTCTAAAACGCCTACTGTGGTGAGGACGACTGACCTCTAGTCCTTCACTCGTGTGTCAGAGCAAGACACACTTCCGTCTGCAACTCACAAATGCACTTGAACAATATAGCTTCTCTGTATTTCATCTTTCGCCCACCCCAATCTGCAACCGCACAGAAGAAGGGACTTTATTACTCCTCGTAAAATGGAGTTAACTGAAAAATTGTTGTACTTCTTGAGTTTCCTCACAAGGGCCCCAAATGGTGCTTCAGTGGAAGCTAGACCTTGGGGAAGCACGCTAACAGAGCAAGGCAGGGCTAAGGGGCGAGCACACTGATCAGCGGAATCGGGGATTTAAACGCAGCTGAGAAGCTGGTCCCGTCTCAGGGTCCACTTTAATGCCACCGCGGATTTTCTCTGTGACCCTGGGCAAGCCACATTCTCTCCGAGTCTCAGTTTTGTCCCGTCAACAGGGTTTCTCCAGGGCTCAAGTGTGCAGACGAGTGAAATACCTCATAACTGATTAAGTGCTACTCCACAATTACTTAAGGGAATACTGAAAAGTATCAAGTGTGCACAGAAGGAAGTCTGAAAGGTATAACCACAAAAAACAATCATCACTTATTTCTGGGTGAGGAGACTGTTCCTATAAATATGTGTGTGTGTGTGTGTGTGTGTGTGCGCGTTTTCCAATGTATGTGTATTATTTGAAAACAGTAATAAAACCTTTTCTCTTTTTCAGGAAGATAAAACAATAATAGTTTTAGTGACTTAATCCCTAGCCTGCTTTAATAGTTTGAGGCCGATTCAGTATGAATTAATATTGAAAAAATATGTAACTCTTGTGTTCAGTGAGCAGACATTGATGCATTTTTTTAAAAAACAATTACGGCATCACTGAAAAATTAAAAGAACACACATCAAAAAACAAACAAACAGACAACACACATCATTAAGACAGTACTGCATTATTTCCCAGTCTTCCACAAACACTTTCTAATTTTTCCAATGGACTATTACTCATTCAACCAGAAGGCGTTATCAGTCTAGTGCTCAAAACATTTCACATCGGTTGTTTAGTAAATTAAAAATCAGAAACAGATCATCTTAAAGAGTGTACATAAAACGTAAGCAGAAATGTGTTATTTTTCTTTAGCAGCTTAGAATTAGAGTCCTCCCCACAAGAGGAGCGACACAGAATGATGGACAATCCGGGCCTTTGGAGTTGGTTAGTTCGGGTGTTGCTTATAGCAGACCAGCTCTGAGCTGCATGCTGCCTTAGACAACCTCCCCACTCGGCCCAAGGTGATGGAGGAGTCAGGAGGAAACCAGCTGTGCACAAAGAGAGGCCTGCAGAAGACCGGCTCTCAGGTTTAATGAAAGCCTTTATTAAATCTCAATTTCACCACTGGCGGGGATTTGCTCGTTGCTTTTTTATGGCCAAGGAACAATGTAGCAGAGGGAACTTCGCTTTGCAATTGTACACATTCCGTCTTATGAGACCTGCTGTGCCTTGTTAAGAGGACTAGTGTTTTATGGATGTATTATAGGCAAAGAAGCTGACTGTTGGCCACGGAGACTGGCTGGTGGCCCCTGCAGTCCACACTGATCTTCCTGGCTGGCCCGCTCAGGCACCATGAAAAAGAACAAACTCAAATGCTATTAACACAAATGCTTTGGGCCAGATGATTTCACGATCCATGAGAAAGCACTGTCATAAACAACAGCCTCACTTCAGTTTAGCCCGTTAAGTTTTGTGGATCGGAAAAAAAAACACAGAGTAAAAATTTCTTCAGGCAAATCACAGCTGGTTCAAGAGCCTGAAATACTGAAAAACTGTGTTTGTGATATGCTTATTTTTTCAATATAAATGAAAAGAATGGCTGGGTGTCTGACCCTCTATCTGGACGTCACTGATTATTCTTAAGAATAACAACCCATTTTTGGGCAGTGTTTGAAGCGATGATGATAAGGCTTGTATGAACAATGAAAGGAAATCCTTTGAGAATTCTAGGTATTTTCAATAGCTCTGTGTGTGAGCACGTGTCTGTAAGATTAACAAGAAACAGGGCTCTGGAAAGAGAGAGCAAAGGGAGATGAGGTGGACAGAAAGGGTAAGATTTTAGGACTGCATCATACAGGGTGGTGCAAAAGGAGGTTTGAGGGTGCGAAACAGAGTCTATTCTTGCGTTATTATTTATCAATTATTGCATTATTTTCCATGTGAACAACTGTAACCCTACTTTTGCCCCACCCTGTATATAGGCTTGTTATATTCATTAATTTTGAGGATATACTGTTTGGGCCATAGGGTGATTTTACTTGAGACAAGCTGGTGAAACTGCTCTAATAAGATCCTGGTTCTATTTGGGGAAAAAAAGCTACCACTAAATATGTAGTATATTGCACTTCGCTAAGCGCTTTACCTGCCATCTCATTTAATGTTCACCCCCTAACTTTAGTTAGGAGTTATTATCAAACCCTCCCCCTTTTTTTTTACAGACTTGGGAATAGCCAGAGAGGCAAGGTTCACTTGCCCACAACACCCAGCAAAGCTGGGATTTGAACTCTGATCCACATCATTCAGAAGTGGGGGCTGGGGCTGGGGAGGTGGTTTTGGTTGTCACTAAACTGGGGGAGGGAGGGCACCTACCGGCTTTTAGGAGATGGGGACCGGGGATGTTAGATGCCGGACACAGCAATGCCACACAAAAAACTGTCCTGTATCCTGTGCGATTTCCTATGTTTGTAATTCTGTGAGTCCGGAATCCAATCCAGTTTTGTACACAAACGGAAAGCATTTTTTTTTTCACAGTTCTGACTATAACCTGGATATTCCAGGAGCTCACCACTGGGTCAACTGAAGGAAGACTGCTTTATTTAAGAGCTGTCCCAAGAGTTACTCGCTACTTTAGGAAATCACGGCACTGCTGCTCACGGAGCCTGATTCGTGGAACCAGCCCTGATGTGGTCTGCACTGTGTCTGCCACACCCATGCAGGACAGACACCTGACCACGCCCCTGTTTCCTCTAGGGGTCGCGGCTGGACACTGACAGGCTGAAACACTTCTTATAAATAGATCCCTTATAGTGATCTCCCCCTAATGTTGTCAGTCCATTGTGTTTTAAGATTCTCATTAGAGAATGCATGACAAGGATTTTAAAGGGCAAAAACGTATCTACCTCTGAAAAAGAAACAACCAGCACTCAATTACAATTTAATAATAAAGTTACCCTGGTCTTTGATAACTGAAGTCCTTAAAATTTTTCCCCTCCATGTAATTTTTAAATAAATAGTAAAGTCTTAATTATTTTTATGTCATAAATAACATTGCTGTTTGTATCTGGTATTATTACTATAAGGTACCCTTTTTCAAATTAATAAAACAAATTTGGGGTGATTACTCACATTATGAAAACAATCTATATGAAGATTTTCTGCAACGCTTCTTTTAGAAAAAAACAAAACAAAACAAAAAAACACACAAAACTCTCCAGTGCACTTAAGGGCTACTATTGGATTTAGGGTTAAATCCAGCATTAACTGACTACACTCTGAGTTACCCACACTACAAATACTCCTATCACAAACATTACCACCATCAAAAGTTGCTCCTTTAACAAAGACCATCACAGGTAAAATCCTGTTGTGTTCTTGAAAATCATACTATTAGTATCTCAAAATCAAGGTGTTCCTGTGTTCAAAATTTTATACTTCTTAACATGTAAATTTGATATGGAATAAAACAACCCTCCAAAGATGCTCTTTCCTGAATAGATATTATTTAAAAGTTTCTGCTAAGAAATCGGAAAGGAAGTACCTTATCCAACATGCAAATCTCTGGACAGAGAAACTCTTACTTCTCTGCACGACCACAGGAAACACACAGACCAATGTGCACCTTAGTCTTGACAGTTGCCTTATATTTCATTTTCTAAATACAAAACTGTGGACCTCTAAGCAAAATTACACTTCGTAAGTGGTTCTCTATCTTTGCCTTTAACATTTAATGCAATCTGAAACTTAATGCACTGAACATCCAAAATGAAAATGACTTTGGTGCCTTTCAAACCCCTCTTTATGTGGGCCCCACCGAACGTTCTTCACACTGTGAACTGTGATTTCCACAATTTTCATCAGAAAACTGTCCGTTTTCTTCGAAGGTGGGCATCCTAGGCCTCCGTCATGTAAACATAAACGGAATATCGTGGTTTCATCCCCGAAGCAACGATATACCTCTCAATGAGAAAGTAGTTTTAAAACTTCGTACCAAAGCGCCCCCTTCAGGACATTAGAGAGCTGTGCATACACCTGGGCCTCTTACCTTCGTTTTCCGTGTTGGCTGGTACAGAGTCGACCGCGAAAGGATGCCAGGGCTGGAGGTCGTCCAGGCTGAACTCTCCATTCACGGGAAGGAGCTCCACGGTGGTTTTGGTTTCAGTCAAGGACGGCATGAGAGCATCGTTTCCGTAGCTGGTTCTCGGCTCACTGATCATGTTGGCCAAAACATCATCCGAATAGTTCTGCTCTTTCCGCAGGAGCTCATCTAAAACGAGACCGAGGCAGGATCTCACTGAGAGTCACGAGGCGGCACCATTATCATCTCCATTTTACAGAGGGAAAAACTGAGGCACATGGTAGTTAAAACCACTTGTGCCAATTTGTAGCAAGGGCCCAAGGCAGGATGTGAGCCCAGACAGAATGGCTTAGACCTGGAGAGCTAACTTTCCTCCTCTGACAGTTAGGTTCTCCAGTGAACTATGATCACCAGGGAACTCACAGCATGCTCTGGGGGTGTGCTTGCCAGGTACATTTCTTCCAAGCCAAAGGACATAGCCAGTGAATCCCTAGTCTTTCCCTGAACACACGTAAGGACCAGAGCAGCCTAACAAACGGGCAGCCTGCTCCGTTCTCAAACAGTGCTCATCGGTTTGCCTTGACAAGTCTGTCTTCCCCAAAGGCGCCCCTGCTGCCGCGTGATCTTTGTTCTTAGGTGGCAGAGAAACAGTCCCCGTGCCCTCCAGTTGTGGCCTTGCACACGTGAAGCTCTGCTCCAGCCCTTCTTGCAAGGGTTGAACATCCCTCCCTCCCAACATGTCTCAGGTGATCTCCAAGCAAATATCCCCCTTAATCCCCTGCTGCTGCTCTTTTCAAACAAAGCGATCAGTTACCCCTTTATCCAAGTGATTAACCACATTCAACTTTAAGGAACACAATGGGCACATCTGAAGTTCTTGCAGACTAGTGAACATCCCCAAATTATACATTTCTTTATTGAAATGCTTTTTTATAGAAAAAAAGAGTTTCGAATATAACCCTGTATCAAGTATAGTTATTGATTTTAAAACGGCACCACGAGATGTGATTGTCCTATTATGTTGACAAAGACTGACCAGGGTTTTTTGTGTTATATATTTTTTATTTTATTTTATTTTTTTATTAATTTATTTTTGTTTCTCCTTTTTCCCCCATTGACACCCTCCTCCCCATTCCCCCCACCCCGTCCCCAGCTTTGTTGTCCATGTCCATCAGTTATGCGTACATGCATATAAGTTCTGCGGTTTTTAAAAAATTAAACACTCATAAATAGCACATGCTATCAACAATAGTGGATTAATCAGATTATCTCATTTTCCAATCATACCTCTATCAAGAGTTTACGGTATCATATATTTCAAACCAATCATTGGTTAGTATTTTTGTTGTAGAAATAGAGTGGGGAGGAGGGGGTCAATGGGGGAAAAAGGGGAACATCTGTAACACTTTCTACAATAAAGATTAAAAAAAAAAAGAAAATCAGGATTTAAATTGGATTTGTAGTATTTTGCTATCATTCTTCACATTCGCTTTTAAATCGACAAGAAAAGTTATCTGAAAAATTAAAATTCTGTTCTAATATATCTATTAAAACAATTTGACAGAATAGCATTAAAGTGTGAGCTGAACATCCTTGTATGGAGTTGGTTTTATTGCAAGATATTATTTTAAATGATGAAATCCCAAGCAAATCAGTTCTTTTGAAGTCTAATTTGAATGATAATATATGTCTAATTCACCGCAAACCATTTTAAAATTCCATATGTGATGCTTTCAATGACCTTTCCCATACAGATAAAAGGCCCCATTAGATTTCTTCCAACTTTTTCATGTCTTACAGAGTCACAGGTAATGGCCAATAACTTAGCCAGTGTCTGCTTTAATAAATTAAATGGGCATTTCTTTTATATAAATCTTATGCTTATGACTGTTAAACACCTAAAATACTTAGGAAGGATCTTTTGGAATAATCATTGGTGCTTATACGTTCATCCTGAGAGGGAATAACCTTCACCACAGTCTGGTGCTATGTTGTTCTTGGTGCCTTTGCAGCGTTATCATAACTGACTGTCCTTCTCCATCTGAAAAAGGGTTTTCTGTTTGTCAGACTGAGCATCTTAGATGTCTTGAATTATTCCCCAAATGGACCATGCATCCTCATCTGCACACCTTTGTTCTGTTCCTGCTACCTGAGAAGCCGTCTCTGATGATCTAAAGTGTATGAACTCTTTACAGACCACCTCGAATGTCCCCATCCTCTGAGATTCTCGACAACTTTGTGAGACAAGCACTTTTATCTTCATGGGACAGGAGTCAGACTGGGAGATGTGAACATATCTCTTCAAGATCCCACGGCCTGTAAGCATCAGGGTTGACATCCAAGTCCTGGGCTGCAACACCAGCCTCCCTGCATTGAGCCCGGACCCCTCCAGCCTCCACAGTACCCCACAGGGGGGCTCACTCTGAGTCTCCTCAGTAGAAAGTTCATTTACCGAGTAAATGGAGAAACCAGGCATATAAGCATAGCTGTTCCATAATGCCTTCCACTCTTACAGGGTTGCAAGCTGACTTAAAACACCACTAGTCCCATGGAATGATTATTGCTTTTGTCCCCTCAAATAGGTATTTGCCAGGCATGGGAGCTGGAGGGAAGACTGGACCCACTTCAGCCATGGAAGTAAAAAGGTGGAAGTAAAAATGGTCACAGTGGAAAATCTTACATCTGTACTTCATAAAATATCCAGGGCATTTTGGGTTGCGGCAAATCATAGGGCTGCCTTTTCTCTTTTATATCTTAGACTCTTGGCAGGCAATTTCATCCAAATGGCTATTCAAATGTTAAGCCCCATGGTGGTTTCTTTTCCTGGTTTATTATTGTATTTATTCATTTTCAGAAAATGACAGAATGAAATATTCAAGATATGTTATATACTTTTTTTTCTTTTTTTTTTGGCAGAGTGAAAAGCACTTAGGCTTTTATTTTTGGTACAAAGTAGCAGAAATCCATATTCCTATGTCAATTAAACACAAGAGATTCAGAAACCACCACTTCTGGTGATCTGATTTGGAACAAAGGAAGTCAGTGTGCTTTTCAGGGACAAAAAGAGGGGGGAAATAATGGATTTCTATTAGCTGGGGAAGGATTCAATTTTGAACAGTCCAGGGCAGCCAGCTACCTCTTGATATTATTAAGGGCTCAGGATTGTACCACGATGGCTAACACGATTGGCGGTGGGCAGTTCCGCTGGTGACTAAAAAAAATCCAGAGCCAAATATGATTATGTCACTGCTCATTCCGAGTGGGACTTGATCCTTGAATTCCATGGTGAGACTAATCGCACAGAAACCACACATCTACGTTGGTGGCCCTGACGGATCATCTTTTCACCTGAATTAATGCAACGTTTTATTAAAATGCTTGGATGGCATATATTGGGGATTTCCAAAGCTTTTATAGCATCTGCATTTGCCAACTGCCGTGTTACCTCTGGAGTCAAATATTTTCCTCTATAAATACCCAGGCACATGGACTTTGCAGTTAAAAGTGGAAATATTTAACTGAGCACTGTGATGGTAACATTTAACCTACAGTGTAAACAATAACAGAGATACTTAATTGAAAATACTAAACATCCAGCAAAAACCCCGTCACCTTGCCCTTCTAAAAGTGTGTTGGGGGTATATGTGAGGCACACTTCATAGCAAAAGAACAAAACAAAGATAGCTCATCTCTCAGCAGGCACTGAAAATATTGAAAACCATTTAAAAGAAACTAACATCAAAAGAAACACCCAGTAGCAATTTTGTCTCGTCCAAATGACTAAAAGGCTTTGTTTTTGTAGAAGCAATCGACTCCCATGTTTTGGAGAGGAAGAGCCTCAGAGAAGAGCTGCTCGATGGGAAACAGATGAATTCTAATATTCTTCTCTTAATTATTCATCCACCAGTCAAGCTCCCCCTAAACATTTAACTGCCACACTTTAGGATCCAAGGAAATAAAGTTCACAAACATTAAATTAATTCTCTTTTACAAAGGCTTCGGTTGCAATTACTGGACTACCTCTTTTAACCTTTAGACACATTTGGGGTGGAGAGGATACTTTTTCTTTCTTTAAAAAAAAATTTTTTTTTTCTTTATTGATTTTAGAGAGAGAGGAAGGGAGAGAGAGAGAGAGATGGAAACATCAATGAGAGAGAACATCGATTGGCCGCCTCCTGCATGCCCCCCACTGGGGATCGGGCCCACAACCTGGGCATGTGCCCTGGCTGGGAATCGAACTGGCGACCTCTTGGTGCATGGGTCGATGCTCAATCACTGAGCCACAATGGCCAGGCAAGAGGACAATTTCTTAATCATAAATGAGGTTCGGCTCCACCTCGGCCCGTGTAGAACACAGCCAGTGAAGGTCTGATACGGAGACTGGTGTGGACCGGAGGCTCCTGGCTTGCTGCTTTTTCTTTCATGTGAGATTGAAGCGGCATCGCTGTTATTCATTTTTTCCATTTTCTGGCTCTTCTGCTTTCTGGCACAAAAATACTTATTTAACAGCAGCCTTTCCCCCAAATGGAAATTTCCTTTCAACCTCATCTAACAGGGGACTCTCATATGAATAATTCTTGTCTTTTAAATAAATATTTACTTATGCATCTGAAAGGGTGAGGATTATACCTCTGCACACAGCGCTCCCCCTTCACCCCCTCCCCCAACTGCCACAGCTGCAGTGGAAGTATTTATGAAAGGGATGTAATTTTTTTCCCTATCTAGAAGCTCCACTATAAATCTGTCAACCATTCTAGGCATTTTGCCCACACCAGCGCTGTGACATCAGATTTAATTTTTCAATCGCAGTTCTGTGCGTGTCTGATTCACGGCTCGGCATATAACTGCCACACTGTTCGTTATACATCGACTCACGGCCTCCGAAACTCCTCAAGCCTTCGTTCCTCATCCACAGAATCAGGGGAGGTTGGGAGACGGTCTCTGCAGTTCTTTCCCTTTGACTCCTGTCATCTCTACGCTTGCTCCGTGGGCCTCCTCTGGCTGGGAGCTTGTGGCAACGCAGAGTCTCAGGTCCCACCCAGGGCCAGGGAAACAAGCCGAGGGTGAACGTGATCCCAGGCGTCGCTGCACAATGGCCTCAGTGGTCCCCTTCACAAATTCAGGCCTCAAACCACAACAAGGTGTGCACAACGAGTGTGGCCAAGAGGCAACATCGCCGGAAGAAACCTTACCTCGAAACACCCGAGTCATGTTCACAGAACCCAACACCTCGAAGCGATCGTTCACGATGACATTTCTGAACCAGAAAGCCACAGGGAAGGAAGGACTACTTATGCATTTCCGTGTTTGCCAGACTCTCTGTCTGGCAGGAAAGGGTACAGGAGCCAGAGCAGGGAAGTGTGCAGAAAACAGGTCAGTGTTCTTCAGATGCTGAGAACAAGAACGTACGTACACGTGGGGAGGGCACCACTGCTGTGCCGAAGACCAGCCTCACTGGGAGCAAATTTACATCTCGGCATGGACTCAGTTACAGCTCAGTGGAGCTGCCTGTCTGAAATGCTGATCTGGGGGAGAACCTTTGTGGTCTTCAAATGATTATTGTACAGACATTAAGATATTTTGATCAGTGGGACAGCCCTACTATGATGGACTTGTCATGCCAGGACATCTGGATAGCGTGACGTCAACTGCACCCATGACACCTTCTTCTGTGGCCTTTTCATGGCCATTAGCTCACCTGACATCTATTCCAGTCTTTGTGGTGGGATTACCACCCCCCACAACAGTTGAACAAATTGTGACATCCATCTTGAGAAATACGTGTAAAGTTCTCAAGTGGCAGAACTGAGATCTGAACCTGCGTATCCTGACTCCTAGTGCAATCTTCTCACGACTCCATGCACAATTCCAGTGTATGGAGAACACGGCGATGTCGTCTGAGCAGTAACCAGTACTACAGAGATGCATACATACGCATCTATCATCACAAGCATCCTGTTTTGCATCCACGATTTTTGACAGATTTAGAAAGTGAGGAATGCAATTCATCCTACGATGGAAACCAAGCTACGAGCTTTTAGCCATGGTCCAAAGTCACAGAGCTTCCGGATGGCAGAGCAGAACTGGAAAGCCAGGGGTTCCCATGTGTGCACCCACACACTGCTGTCCTGTCTCAGCCAGGCCTTGCCCGTCACTTCCATTCTGACAGCAGCTCCCCTCTGAACACCCACCTCCTTTCGATTTCCCTTTCTCCGGAAGACGGGCCTAACTACGATAGCTGCATAAACAGTCATTAGGTTTCACCAATCTGGAGCCACATTCAAGCTAACGTAGATACCTTTGGATTTAAGTTATTTAAACGGTTTCTTCTGCGTGCTCTGTCATCTCAAACATCCCTTTGTTTTGGAGTGCAGGGACTAGACGACTTCAGTGGTAAAGAGGGAAACTGAGTCCTTTAAGGTGCTGCCACCTTTTCCAACGTGGGGAAAAAATGTTACAGACATCTTACCCAGAGCAATGCTGCTCCACAAATCTAGTTTTCATTCTGACCTCCAGAAAACTGGGTCAGTCCTCTTATTTTTAGCCACGCTATCAATCTTGAAAATCTCTCACCGTCTTAGAATTCAGCCTCCATCATCTGAACCTGGGTTTATTTTTCTCTCGTGGCGTCTTGGACATGGATTGCACACAGAACACGCTTTGCCCACTATGACAACAAAGTGTCCCTGGAGGGAATGCAGACTTGGCTCCGTATCACCGGGAGAATACCCCACTGTAAGTGACAGTTCCCTGAAGTACCACTTGGCCGGCTGAAGACGGAGGGTACAGAAAAAGTCCCTTTAAGACAAATTTCCTTTGGACTTTTAAACACTGTAGATCAAACAGCTTAGCTCTACCAATGGCATCAGTCAGAAATCAAGATAAAAGTCAGCCAGGCCCCCCGGCATTTAAAAACAGATGAAAGGGTTCCTTCTTCATGTTGATTGTGGAAGCTTTGCCAACGCCCTGATCCTATTTCTGGCTACATCAGGAGTCCTGGTTCTGCCTGGGTCAGCGGGAGCCTAGGAGTCCTGAGCGGAAACGCTTCTAAGTTTACACCAAAACCCAAGTTTATTTACTGTGGAAAGAATTTCTGAACGTATGCCGCGCTGAGGTTACAATTCACACATGTAGATCGATGTCCTTGTTTTGAGAAAACATACAGTGAAGAATTTCGGTGTAAAGGGCCCATGTGTCTGCAGGTTACTTTCAAAACCAGGAATTTTGTGGAATATTTTCAGAACTTAATTCTTTAAGTCTGGAACTGTATTAAGATAAAAAGTTCAGTCCTATGGAGCTAAAATTGGAGCGCCAGCTTTAACCTGTATTTACCTGGACATTTCCTCTGGTCAACATCTATAACGAACATGCATATATGACCATTAACACAAGCAGATACAAACTACACTTCCCCTGCAAACTAAAAAAAATAAATGTAATGTGTATGCCTCCTAACCCTTACACACAAGTCAATTATTTCGTGTTTTCAACCTAGGAAACAGCTGTCTCTTCACATTGGAGGAAAACTGGCTGCCCTGGACAAGTTCAGGGATGTGTACTTTCAGGGCGAAGCGCAAAGAGTTTCAAACTAATTACGACTATGTGGAGTTCTCTCTTCAAACATGTCTGTAAAAGCCTAACCCTGCAGCATAAGCGAGGACCTTCACTGGGATTATGTAAAAATGTAACAGCTGGGCCCGGCCGGTGTGGCTCAGTGGATTGAGCATCGTCTCATGCACCGAGAGATCGCTGGTTTGATTCCTGGTCAGGGCACATGCCCAGGTTTCAGGCTCAATCCCCAGTATGGGCTGTGCAGGAGGCAGCCGATCAATGTTTCTCTCTCATCTTTGTTTCTATCTCTCTCCCCTTCTCCCTTCCTCTCTAAAAAAATCAATAAAAATATATTAAAAAACAAAAGCAAACAAACAAAAAACGTAACAGTTGGTACTAATTTTAAGAGTAATAGACATGTAGTGCAAAAAAGGTAGAAAACCAAAGAAATAACGGTAATTCACTGGCAATTCCGCCACCGAAGAAAACCAAGAGAAACATTTTTTTAAAATAGTTTTATCCTTTACAGAATTGATTATTTCACCCTCGCTTTATGATCTAGGTTTTATGACTGCGGTCGATGAGAATAAGCGTGGCGAGGTTACTGAGAAGTGTCAGGTCTGAGGACACAGAGGTGGAATCTCCAGGATGCATTTTTCTCCCATTTCATTCTACCGTACATCTTTCTCAATTTCCTGGTAGGTTGTTCTGCATAGCTGGTACCGTTTTTTGTTTGTTTGTTTTTGCTTCTAATTTCTCAGATATAGGGTAAATCGGAAAAACAAAATAAAACATGCAGTTTGCTCACATTTCATTTTTTAAAACCTGCTGATGCTTTTAGTGAGCAAAAGAACGTGAAATGAGGAAGATTATTTTGGAGAAATAGTCAAATGACAGTTTTACTGCCCTTGCATACATTTTAATAAAGGCAAAGTCATTTGGGCAACTTGATGCAATGGGAGCCCATCCCTTCCTGGAGCCCTCGCCGCTGGGTTGGGGTGTTCTGGGCACCAAGCCATAATGTTCCCTTTCTCCGCCTGAGCTCTGCACCAATTAGAGAGAACAGGTAGAGATGAAAGCATCACCTTTACTTCGGATAAAGGCCAGGCCCTTAGTAGCCCACACCCTGTTTTCTTTGGGGAGTGAGTCACATACAGGCTACATGGTTTGTCAAGCTGCGGGAAGACTGGATTTCAGCTTCAACTTGTACCCTCAGTTGCATCCAAAGAGGGAGGGAGTCTGAGGGAGGCCCCTACAGCGGGGTCCTGTCCAACCTGTCCAGCACTGTAAGTGCTGGTCCTATCTGATCAGCACCCTTTCCCAAACGTGTGAGTCTATATTACCTGGGTAACAGATACCCTGCCCCAAACGACTGGGAAACAGTGCCCCCCTCGACAGCTAGCACGCATTCTCTGCTATGCTATGAGGAAAGTGCATTCCAGTCGGTTCATCAGATAAATGCCTGATTGACGGATCTTACCTTTAGAAGGATGTAAAGTATCGGTTAGCAAGGCCGGTTAGTTCATGGTAGAAAGTAAACATCCACACACAGTTAATTTCACTCAAAGAGCCTAAAGATTTATGTTGATAATTATAAGGGGAACAGGCAAGTGTGAATAAGATGAGCACAAATATAAATACATAAATGTCACAAGGGAGGGTGAACTCCTTTTCTTGGCCACCACAGCATGCTTGTACACGATAGCTCAGTGGAAATGTTTATTTATGCAGATTATAACAACACACACCAACCCTCTATGCTCTCTGCACGCTGGCCTGTCTGTGTTTTCTTTAACACAAAACTTGCTCTGCCGTGCACAATTCTAGAAGAGCAATGGTCCTTTCTCTTCTGCATTAGCTGATTTATGTGATCACTTAACAATGCACAGGGAAACCGAGCCTGGTGACGGAAAGTGCTTGGCATTTGGGGCTTGGAGATGGATGGAAAGTGTCTGTCTTCAGGGAAGCATTAACGGTGCAGGAATGGAAGAGGCGGAAAGGACTCACTTTAAGGAAAATAATCGGGAGCCAAGAAAAAGAAAACCACTCTATCATTAATTAATGAGCTCATTCATTCATTTATTCATTCATTCAAGTGTTCAGTAATCCAGCCATCTCCCATCTTCCAGGCCAGTGCAGGAAATAACGAAGGTAATTTCTTTTTACTTAGAGCTCATGGCCCAGAGGCAAGATGAGCATAAGAATAATTCCCATGCAAGTGGTAAGGTAAACAGCATGAATACAGTAAAAAAACAAAACAAAAACACCAAAGCTGGGTTTTTGGGCTGGGGACAGTGATACTACGATTTGCTAAGGAAGAGACGCTGCTGTTCCAGAAGGCAGAAGTGCATGTACCAAGGCACAGAGGAACACCTGCCGAGAGTCGGGACCCTGACGGCTGCTGGGACCCAGGGGAAGTGAACAGGAAGCAGTTCCAACAGAAGCCAGAACTGGAAGTCTGTGGGATACTCGGGAATACGCTGACCTGCCCCGGGAGCGGGCAATCAGCAAAACCCAGACTACGGGAATTCCACGGGCTCAGGGCCAGCAGTTCATCAATAGGTAAATTATTAAAAAAATAAATAAATACAGGGATGGAAGGGAAATCTGGGGATTATAAGATACTTAAGTGACATGTCAACATTAAAGAATGGGGAAGGGGTCTGGCCGTGTGGCTCAGTGGTTGCGCGTCGACCTCATGCACCAAGAGGTCGACGGTTCGATTCCCAGTCAGGGCACATGCCCGGGTTGTGGGCCTGATGCCCAGTGGGGGGCATGCAGGAGGCAGCCAATCGATGTTCTCGCTCGTTGATGTTTCTATCTCTCTCTCCCTTTCTCTGTCTCTAAAATCAATAAAGGGAAAAAAATTGGAAAAAAAAAAAAAAAAGACTGGGGAAGGGGATAGTGGGTACAAACGTATACTGGAAAGCCAGAAAGACATTTAAGGATGAGCTATAAGGAAGACAGTGTTACGTGGATGGTGGTGGTTGTGACTGGGACAGGGTAGAGGTGTTGTCAGGTGGCTGGTAATATTTTTATTCTTGACCTGAGTTTTGCCTATCAAATATAGGCAAACATAGGGCAGAAGCACAGGTTTTACTTAGACTGATTGAATTTGCAATATTCTAACACATCACAACGGAGACGTCCTGGAACCACTGAAAATATTGGACTGGAGAACTCACTGAATACTGAAACAGCCCAGAGGAAAAGAAGCACTAGAATGCAAATGGGAGTTTTTCAGATTCTAGGAGAATTTTGCAGGGGTTTTGGGGGGAAAGCCCACATTAGGTTCTCCCAAAGGGATTCACTGTATATCGAATTCTGCTAGAGAAGGAAGCGTTCCACACACAGTGAAGTGCCTGCCATGTCTTTGCTGAAAATTCTTCACATTGTCTCACAGCAGTGCCTAACAGCAGCAGGCTGGTGGTTACTGTTCATATCCAAATGAAGAGTTATGGTCTTTTTTTTTTTCCCTTAAATAATTTTAATATTAGTATCCATGAGGTGATTTTTAAAAAAGCAACGTATTTTTTTTATTCTGCAAAGAACAAAGGAGAAAATTGTGTAGGAGACGAAAAGTAAAAGCAGACACAAGCTTTTCGCTAGTTTCACTGTGGGTGTGCTCTCTTCAGACAGTGCTGAAGTGAAATGGTGGCATCACCGAGGCCAGCTCAGCTTTCAGTTGGCTTGTGAACCCCGATCCTGGTGCCAGAAGGAGTGTTCCACTGAATATGCTGGAAAATTACCCCAGATGGTCACGCCCTCACCAAGAGTGATGGCCCGGTCCATGCCCAAGGCAACTGCTTCTCATGATGCTCAGCTTCCGGCTTCACAGGGGAGGTCTTACCCCAGGCTCCCCTTCTAATCACTTCCCAGTCTCAGCACCAGACCTCATCCAAGCCCCTGATGCTTCTCCAGTGGAAAATTTACAAAAAATTCTAGTAATTTCCTTTCTTTAAAACAATTGTTTAAAAATGTTATTTTCATCTCTGCACAGTTAACCCTTTTTCTACCGTGTTCTGAAAGAGTTTCAACTCAGAACTAAAAAAAAAAGCAAAATCAAACAAACCCGGACTTCATATCAAATTATGATACACTATTTAATTATCAATTTTGATCTCTGAGATGTCTACTCTACTTTTTACATAATCAGATTAAAAATATAACTTCCTTTCTCTGAATATATAGTATTAAAACAGGATCATCTTCAATAATACGTAATTAATTCACCTCAAAATTTAGAGCCCTCTCCACTAATTACCATAGTGCTCCAACAGCTTTTTTTCTTTTAGTGATGTAAGCAATCTTTATACGAATATACTTTAAGCTCAATAACAAATTAAAAAATGATTCACATTATGTAGCATTTATATATGTCTTTTCATCTTCCAAGTGCAGTAAACATTCATTAACTCTGGCTAATTAAAACAGCCACAACTTACAAATTTACTCATTAATCAGCCTCAAGCAAATGCAAAGCATTTAAAGTCTTTCACAATTTGTACCGATTAAATATGGAAATTATTTTTTTTAAACAAAGAGATCATCAATTCAAGACAAGCAGTCCTTTGACTTGAATTTGATAATGTTTCAGAAAGAAACTTGGTCAACTTTTCAAATTCGTAGAAGTCAAGGGAAAGAAAAAAATTAAATTGCCTGTTATGGGTTGAATTATGTTCCCCCAAAAAGATATGATGAGGTCCGAATCCTTGGTACCTGTCACTGTGACCTCATTTGGAGATAGGCTCTTTGCTGATGTCATCAAGTCAAGGTGAGCTCATACTAGAATAAGATAGGACCTCAATCCAATGTGCAGTAGGGTGGGCTCTTGATCATACTGGAGAAGACACACAGATAAAAGGGACAATACTACCTGAAGATGGAGACAGAGATGGGAGTGACGTATCTACGAGCCAAAGGCATGCCAAGAATTGCAGGTAACACCAGCAACAAGAGAAAGAAATGGAACAGATTCTCCTTCAGAACCTTCAGGGGGAGCAGAGCCCTGGGGACTCCCTGATTTTAGACTTCCAGCCTCCAGAACGAGGAGAGAATGACTGTTGTTTTAGGCCACCCAGTGTGTAGTCATTTGTGACGGCTGCCCAGGAAACTAGTACACTGCTCATACGTGAATATTAGCCTCCTGCTGGTAAGATAACTGTCTCTGGCTATAATAACTGCACTGGAGTAGAGTGTGGTTTCTTAGTGAGCTCTGCCTTCAAGGCTGGGATAGGTAGACAGGGGAGAGGAATAAAAGCTCTAAAATCTAAGTTTGATTTAGTCCCCTTAGTGCAGAGATTTCACCCTCCAAGCACCAGAAAGTGTTTCAGTGGAGACCAAAGTTCCGTTGGTTCAGCCTCAGCTCCTCTCTTCCAACACTCCTCTACAGGGAACGCCATCCACCTGCCTTTCTGGGCCATCGACGGCTGCATGTCATCCTGATAAGACCATGGGAATCTTGGACACTAGTGTCAACTCTTAAGCTCAGCAAGGAAGCGGAAGGGCCTCAGTTTCAAATATTCAGAAACACAGAGGTCATGTCATATCCTCTCTAAGAAGCCAGAAGTGGAGCTGTCCCTGGCAGCTGTCCCTGGCCAGTTTAAGGTTTTACGCGCTCCAGGGTGACGCTACAATGTCGGATGCCAGAGTGGAGATTGTCGTCATACACGTGCTCAGCGACCAAGCAGAGGGAAGCTGGGACAGTTGGAGTCATCTATAAATTCAGCATACCAATTGCACTTTATGGGTCATATCTGACAAGCTGATCTTAACAAAAAAAATGGGATGAATTAGTAAAAAGACAAGTTTTAAAAATCTATTAAATCTCTTCAGGTCGAGTATATGCTTTATACAGGCAGAGTGAAGGCTGCTGGTTCTAATGACGTAGGGTGCAGAAGCAGGAAATAGTATCTTTCATGGCTCCCACTTTCTGGGGATAAAGAACCCATCCATGTGCACTAAATTAGACGATGGTTGACGAATACTGAAGAGGGGATACACTGGGTCTATGCAAAAGCACGATTAGCCAACGGCTACGCATTGAATTGTGTTGCCCCCAAATTCACACTGCTCTCCTTTGCTGCTTTCTTTCACTCCAGGCAGAGGGAAAAATCCAAGTGAGTTTCCCTGTGTGTCTGGGACATTGCCAGCTTTGTGGTCTATTCGTTTGGGGGGGAAAAAGAGGAGATTGTACATGATTTCTGTGCCAAGTCACTCACTATACAAGATACTTTAAGAAGCAGAGGAATAGCCCTGGCTGGTTTGGCTCAGCGGTTAGAGCATTGGCCTGCAGACCAGAGAGTCCTGGGTTCAGTTCCCGCTAAGGGCACGTACGTCGGTTACAGTCTGTCCCCGACCGTGGGTGGCAACCACTCGATGTGTCTCTCTCGCATCAATGTTTCTCTCTCTCTCTCCTCCCTTTTCTCCTTCCCGCTCTATCTGAAGATAAATGTAAAAAAAAAAAAAAAAAAAAAAAAAAAAAGCAGAGGAATATACTTTGCTTTCCTGCATAACCCACAAAATATGTATGCTATTGCTGAGCAGAGAGAGTTGTCTCTCAGGCCGGGCACCTGGTGTTGGTACCTGCATGCCTTTCCCGGGTAATTTTTTGGGGTCAATTCTCTAAGAAGACGCACTTCCTGAGCTGACATTAGGCTCTGTGACGTGACAATCCTCCAAGATTAAGCTTTCAATACGTGCCATTTGCAAGGCTGACAACTCCAGGTGTATTTTGTTGATTTTCCCTTTCATCCCTTATTAAAATAGTATCCCCTTGGAATTGAAGAGAGCCTAAATAGATAATCTAAGTAGAAGTCCAGTGTTGATAATACAAAGCAAAGAATCTAAAGAGGGAGGAAAAGATTTTGGTTAACAGAGTAGTAGTAGATGAACAATTTCTAAAAGAGCAAACAAAATAGCAAATGGGGGAAATGTTATAAACTGGGGCATTTTCTGACTGAAGTCTGCCCCATGCTAATCGTGTTTATTCCTTTAGACATATAGTTAATCAACGTTAATAAGCAGTTTATGATAATCTTTTTTCACAGCTAATAAACAAGAAGCCTTAACTTGGACAAATAAAATATAGCCATCAACTCTGTCACACCTAAACAAATTCTCAATGTAGTTGAACTTCAAGGTTAATAATGCTTCACTGTGACATTTTATATCATCACAGCTTTGGAAATAAGCACCACTAGAAATCCACACGGCTAATTTACCAGGATAGATTAATCTTCAATGACGATGGCCTTTTTTTGTTCAAGACCAACATAAACATAATTTAAATCTCTAAGAATCCTTATATCTTTGTTATTCTGTATAATCATGGGTTTTAAAGTTTTTGAAGAACCACCCGGGGAGATAAGGAAAATGCAGATTTCTGTAGGTCTGAGCTGGGGCCCAGGAATCTGTATGTTTAAATAAGAATCCCTCCAAATGACTGCCTTTCACTGGCCCCAAGAACACACAAAGACACAATGAGTGGCTTCCAGGACAATTTCCACGGGGAGTGTGTATTTTCCTAGGAGAATTTCAGACATCCTAGGACTTAAGCAGCCACACTGAAGCCATCAGCAAATGGCAGATACTCTCTACACTGATTGGCTGATGGCACAAAGGTGCAGAAATCACGCAGGGCACTGAAGAAGGCTCAAGGTCCGATGGAGTTAACCAGCTCATCACACTAGCTTCCCCCTTAGTGGGTTCCAAGGACCTAAAGCCTAGATTAACGAGGCCTTATATAAAGCTAAAATACTGACTCAGCCCTCCACAGAGGGCTCCCACTTCTGCTCTAATGTGACTTTTTTTTTTTTAAAGAAAAAGCGTTATGTTTGTTCACACTCAAGTATGTGAAGACCTGTTTTGATTTCTGAAGGGGCGTGGGCAAGACAAGTTGAACGCCTTGGGCCTTGACCATTTGCCTGGCACATTCCCAGTCTCTGAGTTTGATCACCCAGAAGCCTTCATCTGAAAACTGAGGTCTGATTCCACCTTCCCATTCCACGAGTAGGTGCTGGCAGCAGCAGAGTGGACACAGGACATCCTGAATGACGGGAGGGACCCATCTCTTCATTTCACACTGAAGACTTCGAGGAAGCAAAGTCTCGCATATTTTCATACAATACTTGACTGACGTTTGGATGCCATGTTAATCAACAGACAGGCTACGGGGGCCTTTTTTGGGCGGGAGGGCGATAACTGTTTTAGTACATCTACAGACAGTCACCCCTTCATCCTGATACCTGAAGCAGGTATTTCGGGTATAAGAAGGCAGAATCCTTAAGCTGGAAAGAAGGCACTCGAGTGTTGAGAAATTAGATGTCTGCCCAAAGGAATGGGAGGGAAATGAAGGAGACTTAGCTCTGAACTCTAAATACATTCTGGCAAGGCCCACATCTCAAAAGATACTTCCCGTGACCCCCGCCTATTCCTCCTCGCCTTGAAACAGCTTTTCTGTTTTTTCTTCTTCTGTTTTTCTCATAATAACTGACATTGCCAACAGCAGTCTGGAAACTGTTCAAGTTTGATTCTTAGCAGAAAATTGAGGGGCTATTTATATTAAGGTTACTGTCCTCAAAATACTTAAAGTTGGTTGTTTTGCTCCAAGTTGTCCTTCTCAGTATTTAAAAAAAAAAAATGCTAAGAACTTCCAGAGCTCGCTTTTTTTAATCCTCACCCGAGGACACTTTTTGCATTTACATTCAGATAGAGCAGGGGGGAGGGAGGAAGAGAGAGAGAGAAACATCGATGTGAGAGAGACACATTGAGTGGTTGCCACCCACACAACCCCAACCAGGACAAACTGCAACCGACGTACGTGCCCTTAGCGGGAACTGAACCCAGGACTCTCTGGTCCATGGGCTGATGCTCTAACCACTGAGCCAGACCGGCCAGGGCCCACAGCTCATTTGGACTGACATCAACTACACTAATACACAGGAGAGGAGGACAGCAATAGTGTACTAGGGAGGCTCTCCTTCCTTTTCACCAGAATTTCAGAGAAACTGAGAGCTACGAGGTCACAGGAGAGCATCAAGTCTCGGAACTAAAAAATAGAGGGTCTCACATTCCCACCGATTACACTCAGACTCATGACTTAGACCATTTCCACCTAAGTTTCCTGAAATGTTGCATGCAATTTCCCTATAATTTTAGGGGCACTGAACCCTAATTTGCAAGAAATATAAACTAAACAGAAGGCTGAGAAGGTGAAACTGAGTCTGTTACACATCATTCGTCTTTCCTTTATTGTTATATCAAAGGTAGTAGTGCTTATCAAAAATATTAATAATACTGAGGTTATCAGGTGACAAGTAGAGCTGCCTGTCTCCACAGGTGTGCTGGAGTGTCCATAGAAATATGGTGTCAATTAGAAAAGACTCCACATTCTAGCTTACTAGGTAGAGTCAAGTAGTCCCATAAGAACGTTCTACCACACACTGATCAGCAGCTCATGAAAGTTCCCTTTCACTTACTCTGGTCATGACAGAGTATGACAAATGTTTAAAAATTACCAACTTGATAATTTAAAGAAATTAATGTTTTGATTTGTACTTTTAATCACATGAACTTGTTCATTTTTTCATCTATGACTGCTCAAACCTTACGCATCTTTTTCAGTGAATTGGAACTGTTGTATTTTATAGTCGAACACAACAATAAATTTAGGTTTTCACCTTAAACATTTTTCGTGGCATATAGTTTTCATCATGAGGACTTTGAACATAATTGTAGAGGTAAATCCAATTAACGTATGGGGGTGCTTATTAACTTTTCGTTAAGTTGAAGACACTCTAAATCAGTAATTCTCAAAGTTTAGCATGCATCAGAGTCACCTTGTTAAAAGACAGATCACTGGTACCTCGGCCCAGTGTTGCTGAATCAGGAGGTCAAGGGTGGGACCAGACAATGTCCACTTCTAACAAGTTCTCAGGAGATGCTGATACTGCTGGTCCAAGGACCACACTTTGAGAACCGTTGCTCTAACTGAAGGATTCCTTGAAGACAGGTATTTGTCATCACTGATACCTAATAACGTGTTTTAGGAAACCCAAATGCACGTGACATTTATTCATACCCTCTCTCAAACAGCTTACAATTAAGTATGTCACAATTAGTTGACATGTACACAACAAAGCAATAGTAGACACATGTCATATATAAAATTCATGAACAAAAGCCAGATGCTTTGTGTTAATCATAGATTTAAAGGGGGAAGTGGCATGTGATTTGGGTTTTGAAACCTGAATAGGAGCTCAATAGGCCAAGATTGGGCATGGGCATTGTAGACACATGTAACAGCAAAAAAGAAAAAAAAATGTATCCAGGGTTGTGGACACAGTATCAGTTTTCCTGGAAAGTCAGGCTCACCAAGAACAACAAAAGGAATAACCATCCGCTTTGCCTGCCCAGGGCTATTTGGAGGATCAAATGAGTCTTAAAAAAGAAAAGAAAAGAAAAGAAATTAAGCCAGTCATCAAAAAGAAAACAATGGAATAATAATATAAACTCAGAAAAAATATCCACAAAACTGTTCATTAAATTCTTCTTCTTTCCTCCTTTACTCCCTTTTCTAAATACATTTGAGGGCGACAAATGAACTGTGCCCGCACAATCATGAAAATGACCCCCTGCCTGGCTTGGGAGACCACCCAACGACCCATGTGATTAGAATGTCCTCAGCCACGGCCGTTCACACAGCGAAACCCTTCTCACCCTTCACGTCTGGTTCCTCGCAAACAGTTAAGACCTGGCTGAGGATTATCACCTTAGGTTTTCAGAGAAATCTCTGCTTTTTCTAATGGTAATGATCATATAGAAAGCATGTTGTCATTTGATTTCTAAGAAAATACAGAATGCCAATGTAACACAAAAATCCTGAAAAATGCACAATGTAGCTGATATGTCCTTTGCAAACACCTTAATGCTGACTTAAGTATTCATGGGTGTTGGGTCTGAGCGTGAGAAACATCTTATTACTGAGTAATCACGAAGCATCTTATTACTGAGTAATAACGCTAAAAGAAGGACATTTCTTGACCCCATAACATTGTCAAAGAAAAGTTGCTGAACTGAATATACAGCTTCCAAAATCCAGTTTTGTTTAACTTGGCATCAGCAGTGAGGGAGAGCAAATACCACTGGATACAGAGACATCAAAATAGTCTACTCAACCAGATGTGGGACCTTGGGCAGATCAGTCTCTCCGAGCCTCTGAAATGATGCGGCTGAATCCGTTGGAACTAAGGTTCCTCCTTCTCTAATAATCTTCAGTGAGCGATGGTGGAGGTAAGGAATGGCTGTCAGATGCTAGTACCTGATGCTTAGAGACATGGCAACCAGCATTCCTCAGCTCACTGAGTGCGGACTCGTCCTCGACTGCGTTTATCCAAAGCTTCCCCAAGCAGATTCTAAGTTGTTTGAGTAGGAAAGAATGTGCCCTGTACCTGAAATATATTTGGCAATGAACACAGAATCTGACTTATGATTGGCATTTAAGAAATACTTGTTGGCCCAGCCGGTGTGGCTCAGTGGTTGAGCCATGCACCAAGAGGTCGCCGGTTCGATTCCTGGTCAGGGCACATGCCCAGGTTGTGGGCCAAATCCCCAGTGGGGGCATGCAGGAGGTGGTCAGTCGATGTTCTCTCTCATCGATGTTTCTATCTTTCTCTCCCACACACACACACACACTTTTTATTGTGATAAAAAATATATAACATAAACCTCATATTTTAAGCATTTTCATATAACATAAACCTCATATTTTAAGCATTTTCAAGTGTGCAGTGTAGGGGCATTGAGTACATTTATAATGTTGTGCACCCACCCATCCCACCGCAGGCCTGACAAGCACCCTCTTTCAGTCTCCGTAAGTTACTCCTCCAGACACCTCCTGGAACTGGAGAAGGCGGGCGCTTCACAGACCTGCATCTCACATGCTGCAGACGCCACGTTAACCCTTCTGGGATCGTTCCGATTTCAGGACATGTGCTGCCCAAGCGAGCACCGTATAGATACTTCTGAAACCCTCTAAGCCCTGGACGGTTTGGCTCCGTGGTTAGAGTGTCGGCCCAGGGACCAAAGGTCTCTGGTTCGATTGTGGTCAAGGCTTAGTAATCATCAACAAAATGAAGATAGGGTTTTGCAAAAGAATAACTTAGAATTTTAATTTAGAATTTTATTTATTTATTTTTATTTTTTCTTTATTGATTTTAGAGAGAGAGGAAAGGAGAGGGAGAGAGACAGAAACATCAATGAGAGAGAACATCGACTGGCCATCTCCTACATGCCCCTCACTGGGGATTGGGCCCACAACCAGGGCATGTGCCCTGACCGGGAATCGAACCGCTGACCTCCTGGTGCATGGGTCGATGCTCAACCACTGAGCCACACTGGCCGGGTTTAATTTAGAATTTTAAACAGCAATCTCTCTCTCAACTCTCCCATACCCCCTGCTCCAAACCTGGAATGTGAAATTCTGGAGTTTCTTAACTAAAAACAGTGTGAACTGCTAATAAATACCACATATTAACATGAGAGGTTCTCTTTTGCACCCCAAGCTGGTGCCCCAGGCAGTTCCTTCTCTACCTGGCAGAGCTTCCGAAGCTGCAGCCTCCGAGCTCCCCCGTTACGGTCTCCGACAGAGACACGATGAACAGTTTGCCAAGGTCAGGCTGGCCCGGGCTATGGCTTCTGAGAGGCATGAAACTTGCAGCTGTCCTTTCTTCCTTTCATAAGAGGACAACGTCTCTGGTCTCTACTGGCCTGAGAAGCAGCTTTATCAAGTTCATTGGTAAAGAGGAAGCTGAACACATGGTTCCTCTATCTGCTCTCCAGGGCTGGGCAGACTCCTCTAATGCTACCCAAACCAAAATTAAAGACAGAGACATACACAAGACAATACAAGCAGACACGACTTGCTGTTTCAAAGAAATAAATGAGGTTTAACTCATGCTTTCATGAGCACATGTAAATGAAGATTTATAAAAAAATTAAACATGCTAAGCTATTTTAAACCCACTGTCTTAGGTCAATGGATCTGTCAACAGTAGTTGAAATAAAGTGACAACCTGGTCTTGGTCCTTTGACCATCTGTTTCTCACTCTCAAGTCCAAAAGACTCTTTCTGAACAATGTTTTGATTTATACGGAGTCAGCATTCCTTTGGACACATGCCTCATAATTTGGAACAGGCTAACAGAATGATCACCTATTTTTGGTGAGATATTATACCCTAGTGTCTATGACTCACGGTCTAAAGTAGCCCATAGTACATACGACAGAACAATTAACAGAGAGGAATGGGGCTTACTTGGGGAATACATTGCAATATTTATTTGAGTTGAACAGCAAGATGCAAATTAGCAACCCTTTTAAACTGTCTCACATGGGAACATATTCCTCTCATTCCCAGTTAGTCTTTGTGGAAACAGATTTCCAGATTCATCTCAATTTGAATGTATCTCTACTCTCAGGGTGGCAAATATCACTATCATTTTTATTTTCCTCTTTTAAAATACGAACCATGCAGGCAGCTGCTTGTGAAAAACAAAATAACCAGCTCTTGTTGCAGTCTAAAATCATTGGTTGTTCCCAAGACTCCGCAAATATAAAGCCAGGACACATCTGCTGTAGGTTCCAGGCAGGACGTGGTCCAGCAGCCACCACTGTGGTCTGACTTCACTCCCCAGTCATGTCAGTGAGGATTCCTTTTTGGATGTTGAGTGAAATTACAGGGCCATACTTAAAAGCTGGTGAGTTAATTAAAAAAACCCAGAACCACACTGAATCATCATAGAAATCAGCAGAGCTGCTGTGGGAGGCATCGTCTCAGGCTTCACCCACTTGCTGGAAATGCCCACCCACCCCGTCACACACAAATAAGAGAATGGCATGAAAACACACAAAACTACTGGCGTGTCACAGTCATGATTCAAGGGAAAGCTCGCAAAGACATTTGCTCAAATCTCGTAAAAATTTAAAGTAATAAGTGGTAGTGTGGTGCATCAATTTTCCTGCCACTTCTAAATATCAGCCCTCCTCAATGGGGTCAAGTGGAATCATCTCACAGTGGGTATCTGTTCAAACACTTACACTGTTATTAAAATTTCACTTAAAAAATTACAATAGCAATAGTTCCCAAACTGATCTACAGATCCAGTGCAACCCACATTTAAAATCCAACTGCCCTTTTTGCAGAAACGGGGGAAAAAGACCCTAACATCCATATGGAAAAGCAAGGGACCCAAAACAGTCAAAACAATCTTGAAAAAGAATGAAGGTAGAAGACTCACATTCCCGATTCGAAACTTACTACACAAAGCTACAGTAATCAGAGCAGTGTGGTACTGTAACAGGGACGCCGTATAGATAAAAAGCAAATAGAATTGAGAGTCAAGAAATTCATATGTATATAATACCAAAGCACAAGCAACAACAAATAATTGATAAATTGAAATTTATGAAAAGTTTAAAAATTTTGTGTGTTCAAATGATATCAAGAAAATGAAAAGACAACCTATAGAAAGGCAGAAAATATTTTCAAATTATGAATTTGATAAGAATCTAGTATCCAGAATACATAAAGGCAAACAAACATTGGTCATACCTGTAATTCAGGTAACAATACTGAGGAAAATATGAAAAGGCGCATTGAGACCATGGTAAAACCAAAGAGACACACCTTTGGTAATTTATGATATAAATAAATGTTCTTGTTTCCAAATACTTAAATCAGCTGTAAAATGTAAAACCTACATATATTTAAAAGTAATTTCTTATGAAAAACAAAGAAAAAAAGCAGAATAAGTCAACAACTCCCTCTACTTTTAGGATTTCTTTTCTTGTTGATATCCTTCCTCAACTAACAAATAGACATAAGGATACTTAAAATTCTCAGTGGCAATGAATGTTCCCTTTTGTTGGTCTGGCTAGTGCTGTAAATATTCTATTTTTAAACCCAGACTACTTCGAATTCATTAAATCAAAAAATCAATAGGTTTATTAGGGACAGAGAATAGAAATACTGTCTTTGAAATTGGCATGCTGTGTTTTCTCCCAAAGAATAGAAAATTTTATCAAGAGGCCACAGTCAAATTGTAATAAGAAATTATGAGCATTCGTTCATTAGCACAATTTTCTTGATCTCCTGCCACATACTTCAATCCTACCCCATTCACCATGGATTTATTCTGCCAGAGATCCTTCCAACATCTGGTTTATAATAATTCATGTTTTTATTAATTTTGAATGCTAAAAGAAAAAAAAAAACAGGGTAGGAAACAATTATGCCTTCCTTCCCCTTCCTACTGCCTTTCTCATAAATTGGTCATTACAGCATTCTGTGAAAGGGCCATCTCTGAACCGAGAGCTACAGTATTTTTAGCCTTGAGGTAGCTGCAAAATGAAGCACTTTGATAAATAACCTCAGTGCCAATAGTGAGAGAAAAACAGAATCCTTTTAGCATAGATTTAAGGAAGATTACAAAGGGCAAAAACGTCCAATCGTTTTGAAACAACAATTTGACAAAGCAAAGGTTGAGCCAAACAACAGTGGAAACATAGGAATTCTGCCTTTTTCAAAGGTTCAAAGATGATTAAAGCAGAACATGGACATTGAAGAGGAGATATATTTTCTTTACAATAATGATTCTATCATTTGCTGAGTAAAAAAATAAAGCCCTAAACAGCTACTTTAAATAATAAGGGGATTTCCCCCCTTCTACAAACAATGCCTGAAGACTTTCTTTATAAGAAAACGCCATAATTTGCATGCAAATAACATTTTTTTAAAAAAAGAAAACATTCATAAATGACTGTGTTTGGGAACCTGCACATAATAATTCAAAATGACCTGAAAAATTATTACAAAATAACAAAAGGCAAGTTTTTAAAAAACAACGAATAGAGCGGTTTTGATGGTTCACACATTGGTGAAGTCCATGGGATAAACAGCCTTAGACTGTGGTGGACAAGAGAGTCAAACCAGGCAACATACTTAAAAAAAGTCAAGTGTCAAAGTATGTGACTTGGGCAGATAACCAAACAGCAGAGTGTCATGGATATGATATACGACAATGGCATAACATGTTATTCATTACAGCCCTTAGAACTTTTGCTTTATGCTTGACTTTGCTGGCTTTGCCAACTGCACCCATTTTGTCAGCTTGATCAATTACAGCTTCAGGAAATGCTGTGACCACGGAAAGACTGGCTTTGTGCAATGCCACGTTTGTGCCAAGGAGCTCACGGTGGGTCTTTAGGGTTACAGAGGAGTCCACCTGATTCGCCTAAGAAACATATACTCTGCAGTCTGGGTAGATGCTTCTTAGGTGGCTTCAACCTCGTCTATGATTGCTAATACCTAGGAAGTACCAGGTCCTCTGCTGGATCCTGACGGTGCAAAGATGACCAAGACATGGCCTGGAAAAGTTCAAAGGATGGGGTGCTGGAGGACAGGTAAACAAATAATTAAATACCAAACAGAGTTTGGTATTACAGGTTGATACACAGGGCTTTAGACACTGAGGTTAAGGAGAAAAAAATTCTACTTGGCAGAGGAGAATGGGGAGTGGAAGGAGCATGAAAGCATGAACTTAGGACTCATGCAGATCTTGGCTCCAATTCCACCTTCAACACTTTACTACCTCTTAAGGGCAGGTTAGGGATCTCCCTCTAAGGTTCAGTTTCTTCAACTATAGATTCAGGGTGCTATCAATGAATTCATCAGAGATGTCATTAGCTCATGTGTTTGCACTGGAGTGAATTACCAGAAAGCCCCCACTTCAAGTGGACATGGCCTGGTGCTGCAGGGCTTGGTTCAGTGAATGGGCTGTGGAATGAATATCAGTCCAGATTTTCCCCCAAACCATCTATATGTTATGGTCCTGGACCTTAAGGGTGAACTTACATAAAGTACTTGGACCATCAACATCCTCAGTAACTGACACTCGTTACTTTGTTAATTACTTTGAGTGGTTGTCCTTCAAATGCCAGCTTTTCTCTCTGGTTCCCTATGCAAATTAGTCAAGAGAGTATAGGAACATGGACATTTCAGTTGAGTACTGAAGGATGCTTTTCAAGCAAGAAAAGAACCACATACAGGTTTTATCTGCATTTTAGCTGGGAGCTCGGGCAGTCCTGAAGAAGAATTTGGGTCAAAGAGGCAAAGGTGTGACAAGAGGCAGGGTGACTCGAGTTGGGAGTCTTGTGAAGCTCATGAATGAGGGATAAGGATCTGAGCTAAGGTAGTGGATGTACAGAGCACGAGGCCACGTGAATACAGGAGGTAGAAGATAGAGGGATTGAGATTTACAAGAAATCGTGGGAGAAGGGGAGAAAGACATCATGGGTAAGTATAGGACAACCGGGAGAACTCATGACTAAAATTGTAAAATGAGTCAGTTTCAAGAAGAACAAATGAGTTCTTTACACACATTGGCTGCAGTTTGAGAAATGTGTGAGAACAGTGGAGTGTGTCACTGGGACTCCATAGACAGGCTGTTAGACCTATGGATTGGGGATTTACTGGAGTTAATAGTAAAGTTGTGTAAACAGACAGAATTCTGATGGATCCCATGCTCTAGTCAGTTACACTCTTCCTGCTCTCACTAACTGGATGCCAGTTCCCACTTTCGCTCTTTCTTCTTTCTAGTGGTGCTAGCTTCGTCCACCGCAGAGAAGTCTACCTCAATGGGAGCATAAATTAACTGTAGCGGACATACCTACGTCACTATGTTCCTCAGACTGGTGAAAACACTTCATCTCAAGAGCACTTATTACCCTTATTTAATTAAACTACTGTATTTCTCTCCAGATGTTTGGCGGCATTAAACACGTCCCAATTGCCCACACGTATCGGCACACGCTTTTCTATCAAAGGCGGGCGTTTATAGCATTTCACATCTTGTCCTTTTGCCAGCGGCTCTGAATTTTAGCATCCTTCTTATTTGCACAGAACAAACTCCAAATCTAAAGTTTGACTATATACAAAAGGGCAGATACATGCAAGTCAGACTAATGACAAAACATTTAATCAGGAAATACTAAATGCACTAGATATACACTGGAAGATATCTGTGACGATCCTATTTAGAAAGTGAGCTAAAAACAAACAAACAAACAAACAAAAAATACACACCTTCTATCATGGAACATTTCAAACATATACAAAAGTAAAACGAATACTACAAAGACCTTCTAAATACCACTCAGCTTAAACAATTAGCATCCACGGCCAATCTTATTTCATGTATATTCCTCTTTTGAAAGTGAGTTATTTTTAAATGTTCCTTCCAATGAAGAGCAAATACAGAAGACAACTAAAAACTCAATCCAGAAAAGCCATTCTCCCCAGGGAGCTCTCTCTTCTTTAGTTTTGGTGTTAGAAGCTCAAATGGTGCACATGTCTAATTTGCAGAAGTTCATTATTGCAAGCTTCTCTTTCTATTGGAAACAGTCTTTTAAAAATAAGACAAGAAAGATTTTTAAAAAGATTATCTTTCAGGATTTGGTGTCTCATTTACAATGACAAAAATGTTAAAAATAACATGCTGTTAATCAAACTTAATAGTTGAGCAGAAAAGAATTTTGCAGAGAATTCCACGATTCTAATGATCTGAGTATCTTCTCTGCTACTGAGATTTGAAGTTACTGTGTTGCCCTATTCTTAGGCATTTTGCAACACCCAAGATATCTGAATCACCATCTGTTTTGTGGAACTATGGCTGATTAGTGGCCACTGTTTTAGTACTATCTTGCTGAATAAAAAGTCTTGATAATTTAATAATTACTGGGCGAGAGTGAATTATTGGTCTTCAACTTTCTAGTCCTTTGCAATGGCTTTATTCCTCTATAGTTTGGTACCCCTGACAACACCTCAAAGTCACATATACATGAAAATAAGCTTAAGACAGCTATAAGGCAGATACATTCATCTAACAGGGGTGGAGAGCCCTTTTTCTGCCAAGGACCGTTAGGGTATTTATAGTATCATTCGTGGCTATACAAAATTATCAACTTAAAAACTAGCCTGCTATATTTGGTCAGGCTCATTTGGTGAGGTGTGTGATGTTAGCTGGTATTGACTTCGAGGGCCTTCTACGACCCTCAGGCCAGACGTTCGCTACTTCTGATTCTGGGAGATCTGAGCTTCAGGTCATTAAGAATGTGATGGTATCTGTCTCTTCTACAACTTATGGAAAGATTTTCTTATACTTATTTAATATACAGTATTTTAAAGGTTCCTTACAAATTTCTATCCTACAAACACATCTAACAAGAATCTTCAGTTCTTAAAGAAGCTCAATAGAGTGAAACATTAACTGGAAATCCTGTCTTCAATCCATGGTATAGACTAAACACTCTACTAACTATCCTCCTAAGAGCTTGCTCAATGGTGAGTTTCCCCTTTGGAACAAAAGCTTAGATGACAGTTCCTTTTCAAAGTGTGTAACCTGGAGTATACTTGATTCCATTTGTTAATACACAGTACTCATCAGACCACCGTCACTGATACATACCGAACACTTGACTGATAGTAATACAAACAACACTTACAAGGCAACACTAAATTAGAAAAGATTAGAATAACTTTGGCACAAAATGTAAAAAGCAAGCCAGGAGGTGTTCTGGGCAACTGAAAGGAGAAACTGCTATGATGGGTCTTCCCATCTACTACATCCTGGCTGTTCTGACTTCAGACAACCTGCATCTATTTCCAACCCAATTAACAAAGGGCAGGGTTTGTTACAGAGGGAGCTATACCACATACATATTGCTCACCTGCAGACAATTTATGCATCAAATCTCCACGGTTACATGTTTCTTTCATGTTGAAAGTTTCACTACGGTAATTGCCATCTACGTACTTTCGTGAAATAAAGTTAAACAAATGTGGGCGTTTGGGGGCTTTGTGAAGAAAAACAGAGATGGGAGAATTTATACGAAATATTACAGATGTCATTAGGAAAACTAGGGCCATAAAAGGTAGGAGCACACATGTCAACTTCCTGGTTTTGATAATGTGTTAAAGTCACGTAAGACGTTCCTATGGAGGAAGGTGGGAGATGTGCACACTGGACTTTGTATTATTTTTCCAACTTCTTATGAGTGTCTGATTATTTCAAACTAAAAGTTTGATAAAGGATAGTGGGCACTTCATTTAATGAAGTTTAAACAACAATGTGATTCAGACAATGATCATGGCTACTGTGGGCCGGCGGGGTGGGGGAAGGCTTCCGAGACGGACATGAGTTACTGAACGTAACAATAACCTCAGGGTCAGAAGTCACAGTTTTGTGCTTTTGCTGTGTTGCTGCTTAGGATATGTGTGACACAGGCAAGGTAGTTTTTTTAAGTTGTACGTTTGAGCTCCTTCATCTATAAATTGAGGATATAATGCCATGCATAGGTTCCGACAATAGAGCATTAAAAGATGAAGGGTTTTCTTCTTTAAACTTTAAAGTACCAAAACACCATGCGGCGATATTTACAAGACCAACAAAATTAGATGACTGTTCACAAATAAAATCCAATCCCAAATGGCTCGTTGTTGCACAAATATACCACAAGTCAAGTTATAGTCCCTCACTTTTGTAAGTATGGAGAGTTAAGACCTGATGCAACTGCTAAGGCGAGAGCCAGCTCCATCCCCCAAGAGTTTCACTGTAAAAGGGAATCTGCTCTTTTTCCTTCCGCGTGAGAACACGGGTGATTGCTGATGCAGATGAACTCATTCTCCGATTTTCTCCTACAGGAGCAAAGTAGGTCGATATGCACAGAACCAAAAGAACAGCTTACTTACCCACTTCATCCTGAATCTCCTCGGCCACAGCGGGTACATTGTAGAGCAGGGAGAGAGACTGGTTCATGCGCTCGTAAATCACACGGAGGTGTGTCATCACCTGCACCAAAGGATGACAGCTCCAGGTAAACCATCCGGAGTAAGGAAGAGCTGCTTTCCTTACCAAGCATCACAGACAGACACACACTTCAAAATAAAACTGACAAAATGCTGCTGAAACTTTTAATCTGAAAGGGCATCCTTATTTTCCTTCTTCTCCCATTTTTTTGTTTTCTCACTTTAAGGCTGCTTTAAACTTCCCATTATATTGTGTGCTTGCAACCATAAACTATAAAGCCAATTAAAAAGATAATTTCATCCAACTCTGATTCTTAATATTGACGTCTCTAAATAACCTCTGATGTCCTAATTATATTTCTGTGCAAATCTGTAAATAGATGAGAATATATTTTAATTTGACTAGATATTTCATGCAACAAAATTATAGATATATTTTAAATTCTTCTATTTAAAAAAATGTAGGAATTTCAGATTTCCATAGGTAGATGCCAGCTGTCAACCTTGGGGAATGGAGGAATAGAAAACATATTTACTATGAGACTTATAGACTCACATTATACCCAAGCATTGTGGGTTTCTGATCGCCTACCATGATTGAGTTGAACCAATTTTAGAGGTTTTGCTTTGTATACCTTTGTTTTCTTCATTTTAGTCATCAGAGATTTAAATGGTTCCTTGAGAAATCAGTAGCAGTAGACACTGAAGGTTTTTATGTTCCTTATTAATAGTTCAGAGACTGACAAACCACATGCTGCTCTAAGACAAGTCTTTAGAATTTACCAGGTATTAAAGAGCAGTGCATTACACCCATAACGTCTCTGGGAATAATAAAAGATCTGACTCAAAGACCAAGAGCACCGGCTCGTCCAAGGTGCAGGTGATCATCACACTTGGCTCACCTGGGACCGGATCTGAGCAGCCTTCTTTGGATCCACCATGCGTACGTGTTCAAAATGCTTTAGGGTGTGCTGCCTGTCTTTCTGTTCAGCACGGACATACTTCTTTAGCATGTTGAACACATGACGAGGCTGTAGGGGAAAAAATGAAACAAAAAAATTTCAACTTTGTGCAAAATATTGCTTCTTCCAATGGCTTTGGGTCAGAGGTCCCACTCATTCATTCCGTGGGGTGAAAGCACTGAGCAGCTTCTCTTTGCAATTCTCCTTTCTAAACATTAATCCCATTCCTTTGTTCATGGCAGTTACTTAGTCGATGGGTTACTTTTCAAATCTAAAAGGTCATTTAATATTTGACATATATGATGACTATCCTCCTTAATCATCATTTTCTTCTTCCTTTTTAAAAAAATCTTCAGATAGAGTGGGAGGGAGAGAGAGAGAAACATCGATGTGAGAGAGACACATTGATTGGCTGCCTCCCACATGACCTTGATCAGGGCCAGGGACCGAACGGCAACCGAGGTACGTGCCCTTGACCAGACTCGGACCCACAACTCTGTGGTCCTTGAGCCAACGCTCTAATGGCTGAGCCAAACCGGCCAGAGCACCATTTTCTTCTGAAATAGCAGCATTCTGCTATAGAAGGAGAGTTGATTTCGGATCTGTCAGATTTAAGTTAGGTCCTTCCCTTTTCCCACCCAAATATACAGGGGCTTATGAGACCACATATCTATACACACAGTCTTAATGGTTATCTCAGCAGCCATGTTGCACAAGTAATCCCACCCTAAGTAGCATGTAATAGTATAATAATCAAAATGAGGAAAACAGGCAACTTAACCACTACTAATTTGTAGGGCAAGAAATAACTGATAAGCTCTAAGAGACATTAAATTTTCCAATGCGAAACTGTAGTTACTTCATTTTGAAATTTAATTAAATTCTTCCTATGCCATCGGATTATAATCCTTTCAATTAAATTTCTTCTTAAGTGCTTCTATATTTTTCTAATCAGTTCCATTTTTATTCCAATCTTACTGGAAAACATTCATTCTCATAGAAAAGGGACAAAACCTCCTTTGTCTTCAAGAATTCTGTTGCCATACGCAGTCTACTGTGTAATTTTATAAAATGATTTCCAGATATACATATTTCTTCTTCATTAAAACAAAACAATGGAAATTCATGTCAGCAATAAAATTTTGGCCAGTTGGGTAAACCCAATTATTATTAAGTTATGAGTCATGGCCACCTTGAAAAATCTATAACAAGGTACAGAATTCATTCCCAGACATGGGGCTGGAGTGAGAGGTGAAGATTGATTATCTTATGGTGTGTGCCTCCCCTTCTTCTTCTGCTTGTTTAACTAGGGGCTACCTCCCTGATATCCCAGGTGTAAGAGGTGTTCTTTCTCTGTGATCCCATGAAATGCTATGCAAATCACCATTATTACACTTAACGAAGTCTATTAAATTATTTATGTATCTGACTACCCTCTGCAACTGTGACATCTTTAAGGACCAGATTTGGTCCTCACACAATACACAGTGCCTGGCTCGGAGAGGGTGCTCTGTACTTAGGGGCTAGCTAAGTGTCCTCCGCAGGCCCCACTCCTACACAATAACAAAGTAAACCTGCACTCATCTGCCTTCCTATGTCTTTCATCCTAGAAGAAATGTGCTTCTCCATAATCTCAAAAAAGGCAGATATCAAAGCTCGAAACACAAGCTTTGACTCCGCGTCATTAGAATTCTCATTTGCACTGTGAAATCCGGCTGAATCTACAAATCAGAGAATGGTCTTTCAGTCTTAAAAGAAGGAAAGTAGTCAGCGGTAACAACTGACAAACTACATCGATAATGTGTATATTTAAAAGATGATAGGTTTACATATACTACCTTGAAAAAGGTAATTTTTAAAGGGTCAGTGGTTAAAGGCTGACTACTGTTGCAGGGGCAGGATGTTTTTACATGCAGGATCGCGCAATCGGGAAAACTCCCTCTGGTTTTAAACACAATTACGCGTCTGAAGTTGGACACAGAAAGGGCTGTTAACGAATTGAATTTATCCACGATGTCTCGCACTGTGTAACTGACTGCCTTAATGCTCTTCCTTAGTTGCTCTGTTTCATGTTTTTCTCTTGAAAAGGCTTTATTGTTGGAAGGATTTGTTTTTTTCTTTTAAAAAAAGCTCAGATAAAAAATACTTCAATTAAACATAAGGATTCCTTAACATCATAACTTTCTTTCCTTCTTCATTTTTATTTTTTTCAGACTACCTATGAATGCTTCTATAAGGCATTTTTATCCTGAAAGGACTGTCTTGGGCGAGTGTGTGTACCACAATATAATGGCTCCAAACCGGCCACGGCATGACTGTCCTAAGTTAAATCTGAAATTAGGGGGTGAGGAGGCAATTTCTCTTAACAAACACCTGGTCTCCCCGTCTTCCACCACCACCACAAACAGCACCCACGCCCATGGGCTCATTATGAACGTAAACATCAACTTTAAGATGAGTGAGTCTCAAAATTATGTAAGCCTCCATTTGCTCATCTGTGCAATGAAAACAACGCCTTCCACGTAGAGTAGGTGAGCCTCGAACATGTGCTGTGTTAGTTACCGAGCATAATGCTTAGCCCACGGCGGGTACTCAATACACACTGATTTCTTCTGCTCACTTCTTGCCTCCACCCCGCTCCCTTCTCTTTTAGCTAAACAGTAATAGGTCAAAACTCATTGACTGCTAATAGGAATGAGACCATGTTTTAAGTGCTTCATGAATAGTAACTCATCACACCTTCATGTCAATCCTCGGGCAGGTGTGCTGCTCACCCTGCTTCACCGATGCAGCAAGCGAGGTGCTGAGGGCTACACAGTGGGCTACACACTCAGGACAGAGCTGGTCAGTGGTGGAGCAAGAACATGGAGCCCAACTCGGGCTCCAGAACCCATTCTCCCAATCACTAGTGATCCTGCCTTTTAAGGAAACTCCAAAACGGACCAAGCTAAAGACAGTTCCAAAAAGTAACCTGCAGCGTTGAAAACAAGTAGTTGAACGGTTAGAAAAGAGAGTCCTCGCCTGGATTTCTAGTTCTTAGAAGCTCAGATAATATTCGGAGACATGCTAATATCTGCTCTCTTAATTGTGCAGAAACCACTCAGATTTAGCTTGTTCAGTCTCACGATTACTGTCCTTGGTTTGCGACACTCCACAAGCAGTGTCAGGTGTAGGGAGGAGAAGCAGCAAGATGGGAAGGTCCTCTGTCAATCTGTTTAGGATTACTGGAAAATGATTAAAGGCATTAGCTCAAAGTTAGGCTTTTGTGACATTCACGGATTCCAGTTCTAAATCCATCTTGATCTTTGATTAAGATGGATAATTAAATAGTAAAGGTGTTCACGGGTTAAAATCACTTATCTCATTTAATATCAACATTTCTTATATGCTTCAGAAATATAATCCGGATGTCCCCCCTTAAAACCCCTCCAGCGTGACAACGAACAGTAGCACACCAGGGTCTCCTGATGTGCCAGGCCTCAGCATGGCTTTGCTCTCCCTACCAGGAACAAAGCTCCTGCAGAAACAATGAGCCCTAAGAGTAAGCAATGACCTCATCTTTGTCTGTGTGAGCTCAGATGCACACTGTTTGTGCATCTATGTAAACATAAACATTTTCTTCCTCATGCCTGCGCCTCGGGACAAGAGATAATGCAGAAAGACATTACCAGGTCCCTCAATAAATGAATTACAGGGTTCTGCTTGGTGGATTTAATCATACAAACACATTTCTAAGAATTATGCTTAGAGATGAAAAATACAAAAATCAGATTAGCTCTGAGGTTGGAGTAGGCAGAAAAATCATACCAAATAAAATGGCAGTTATGTCTACACATATTTAAAAATATTATACTTTTTAAAGAAAAACAGATACCATTTCCCTGTGCACATTGCACTGAAAAAAAGAAATAATTGTCTTTAGAACTTTTAGCCAGAAAACAGATTTCCAAGGCTTAAAACTAGTTATCTCTAGAAAGCAGGAAATCTTGTTTGTTTAGGGCATTTTATTTCATTATGTTAGGACAAAGACACATTTCTTAAAATTTTAATTAAAAACACAGAAACACTCACACAGAAATGATAGGGAAAAAAATACCTGTTATCTCTATAAAAATATATTCTCTTAAAGTAACTTAATTATTACTGGGGTCACAATACTTACATTTAAGACAGAATTTTCATATGATTACAAAAACAATCATTAAGAATTTAGTAGCTCATCATAAAGCTATTGATAGTAATTGAACATGTTTTTAACTTCTATGTATATAATTTCAATCATTCTCAAGTCATGAAATCTATAACTAGTAGTAACATTTCTTCTGCTAAATTTCCCTTACTTCACAACTTAAATATTCTGTGTATTAACACTAAAATCAGGTTTTATTGGCATTAAATGGCTAATCTTATTATTAAAATTTATAGCAAAAAACAGATAAAAGGGAAAAATGCCCCAGGGGACTAATTATATCCAATCATATTTATTGTCACAAGTGTTTCTGAAAGAGCTTTGCTACATAATTACAAAGTATCTATTTGCATCCGAAGCGACATTTTTCAGATTGTACTAAATTCACTTCACAAATATACTACGTTTGAAAATCCATTTAAAAAAGAAATGTCTGAAAAGATGAAGAGTAGGCATTACTAAAATAGATTGGACTTAACCTAAAGATTGACACTTTGCTCATGAACCATTTTCCTATTTTGGAACAAGAGTAAAACTTATCTCTAGTTGCTAGTACAGTGCCTGGCCCAATATTTCCCAGAAAATATTTAACAGACTGTATGGCACGTTCACACTAGTGTCAACAGGAAGATCCATTTCACTAATTTCATACCTGTGTTTACCTTTAAACCTAGGAGCTGAGCCACATTTGAAAAGCCCACTGCAAAATTCAGCGACACCCCTTTCCTCAGAAGAGGGCTGAAATGGTTTTTGTAGTTATTGAAATGAGTATAAGGCGGCAAAGCCCAATTCTATGCCAAGTTAAATACAGAAGTCTCGAGAAAGCAACTCAGGAAATGGTAGTCGATTCTTGCTCCCCCGGCCCCTCCCCCATCCGTGTCTCTCAAGGTTTGAGAACATGGTGGCATTAGTTCCACCCCTTCCTGGTGCATCCAGATGACTGCTTGGCTCTGGCTTTGTGCTGTGACAGAACATGGCAGCACCCAGGCACACAGAAGGTCATCTCCCTCCCCTTCACTCCTCCCTGTGGCACCAAAGCCTCCATATATTCCATGCTAACAATATATCCTTCCTAGGGAGGAAGATATCTTTCTACTTTACAGTTTCTTCTCGACCTTCAATTAATTCCTTTGCTTTTCTAATTATGTCTAACAGAAGCTAGAACAATGTGAATGAAAAGAGGAGTTAACTCCCATTTGCACACGGAGGAGGGAGAGTCCTTTTAATTAAGTCACTTGCTCCACGTTATAGGTTATAGATGGCGAGCCTGGGAATTAAAGACAGGTGTTTCTAGTCAATTATAAAATGTACTAAAGAAGGGTGGTTCTCATCTTGTCTCTCACCACTGAGTGACCTTCGGTCAAAGCTGGCAGGTTGCGCAATTTTTTCCCAGAATATTATTTGGCTAGTTCTCAGAAATAATGTATTTTGGTTACTGCCACTGAACAGGAAATATATATTTGGCTTCTGCCCCCAGCTCCTGACATAGAGTTGCAAAAACTCTTGTCATTTCCTGAGTGATAGGAGTGACAGGAGCAGAGCATCTTTTGTTATAAAACAGGAATCTGTGGGTGAGCACATCGGGGTGCAGTGTGGATGATGTGCCCAGAGAGGGCATGCAAGCTGCACCCCTTCCCGCACACCTGGCCTGTGCATCTCTTCCATCTGGCTGCTGCCGAGTTCCAGCATTTATAATAAATCACTAACAGCCAAGGAAAGCATTTATCTGAGTTCTGTGAGTTGTTCTAGTAAATCATCAAGCCCAAGCAGGGATTTGTGGCTTTGAGGTCAGAAGTATAGGTGATGACCTGTCGGCATCTGAAATGGCTTCTGAAATGGGGGGCAGTCTTGTGGGGCTGAGCCCTAAACCTGTGGGGTCTATGCTAACTCTGGGCAGTCAGAGAATTATTTAATGTGAAAGAAGAAACCCACACACTTGGTGTCAGAGTACTGAGCGTAGAGGTCATTGTTTTTCCTTTAGCTGCAGAGCCCACAGATACAAATGACTGAAGGCAGCATAAAGAACTGATATTAGGAACTGACCCAGACCCTGTGATTTTTTTGGACCAACTTTAGCACACAAGGGATCTAGCCCTTAGATCAGCTGACTTGAGAGCAAAGAAGCGCCAGCAACTGTTTGGGCTCCCGTCTGTGGTTCTTGTTTAGTGACAGTGAAACGGCCGGAGCTCCAAGCGACCACTGGATTATCACCGCGACCTGGACGGCAAAGCCCGCGGTCTCAGAAAAGACTGTACACAGAAGGGGTCCTCAGGTACCACAGGCCCTTGGAAAGATTTGTCAAATGGATCTGACCCTCTGATAAATGCCAATGGTGCCACAGTCTTGATTTCCCCAGAAAGCGTTGCAGTAACATGCTTTAGTTTTGCATGTTCATAACTCGGACGTTGGCATTTTTGCTTTATACCCCCTCTAACTGGTTACCATTTTCAAAGATATACATATTTATATTATTATTTTTTTAACTTACCTCTATTGTTGAGAGTATAACAGTCCCCCATTGACCCCCTCCCGCCACCCCCAGGCCTTCACTGCACCGTTGTCTGTGTCCATTGGTTATGCATATACATATATAAATTCTTCGGTTAATCTCTTGTCATTTCACCCTCTCCTCATCCTCTACAGTGCCCAGGCATGCTAAAAATATTAATATGAAGAAACCTCAAGATAAAGCTTATAAAACCCCAATATGACTTGGGATCTTTAAACTGACCATGGGGGAGCTTCAGAAAAGGAGTGAACTCGGAAACCCATGCATAAGTTCATGTGCAGCACGCATGTTCAAGGGAGGAGATCCCTGGCTGCTATCTGTTCTATAGCACGGATTCTGTAACTCCGGATAATAAGTAGACACTGGATCATTCAGTAATGTGCCGGGCATTTGTCTAAAAAAAACTAAATATTTGTGTTTTCATTTTCAAAGATGAAATGAAAATAGATATCAACATCTAAATATATACACGGAGCTTTTGCTGGAACAAAACATGACTTCGCGGTGCTATATGTTCTGACAGTGTCTGATGAAGAGCTATGCGATTTCGAAAGCAGTGACTAAGTAGGGTTCTGCTCTGGAGGGAATCTGGGTGATGAATATGGTCTCAGAGGCACAGGACAGCTTTCAAGCTAATGCTTTTCTTACATACTTCTTTATTTTCTATTTAACTTAATTCAATTAAAAACGGAAAACACTAGTGTCTCTGGTTACAAGCGTCCCACTGGTCTTTAGCAAGATCTGTCTATTAAGCTTGGTAAAGATTCAAGCAAAGTAAGGAGGTAATATGAGAGGCATTATCAAAATAGCATGCAAACCGCCCAGCATAGTTTATAGGATTTTGTTCAATAAATGCTAATTCTCCCACTCTTTCTTTCCACCCACTGCTTGTTACTGGTCTGTCCTTAAATGCTCTCAAGTTAATGAGTCCCCTTGTGGCACCAATTTTTACAAGTCTCAACTTAAAATAAATGAATGTTGAATGAATAATTAATATCAGGCAGAGCATAATTATTTACAGTTCTCAAATGATTTTCAACCTAGAAGTCTTTTAAGTCTATTCTGGTCAGCTTTACAAAATTTTAAATACATCACAAATTTGAGGGTGGAAATGTCTGAAACATCTTAGTACTCATCTCTCTCAGTGTCTTCACAGGTTAAGAACTCAGCAAATAATTTTAAACTTATTTACTATGCATTATATTGAGGAGTAGATATATCATATTTACCTTGGAGATATATGCTCTCTACATATATTCCACAAATACTTCGTATTTCTTTTGCAACCGAGAGTGATAAGCAGAAAATAAAGGGTTATAGGAGGGGGCAGCTAGTAATATCATATAAAAACTAAAATAGCCAATGAGCACCTCAATTTCATTTTTGCTTTACAAACCTTGTAGTTACACCAACATGTATGATGGCTAAAGACTGAGTTAGCTGCAACCTCTCTAGCCATTCACTAGTTTGCCTGTCACAACACACCCATTAATCGCTGTCCTTTCTTTTCTCCAGGGATTGCTTCTTATTCAACATTTATTGCCTTGTTGTTACAATTCACCAAATAGCATTGAACAAAACCTCAACACAGGGACAAAATCGTGCTCCTTAATGATAAGTCTTACAAATCATTTCATTAATGTTCTACAAAAATAATCCTATGAAGAAGTTTTCAGGACTCTCAGGAAATTTTAACATTTGGCTGAACTAATCAGAAATGAGAAAGGAAAGACTGCAGGTGTTCAAGACCCTGCCGATTTCTTTTTACTCCGCTACACACTGAGAGTCTGAATGGGAAGCATCAGCTATAAGCATACCATTCATTTTAGTACGAACAAGGAGGCTGCAATCATGAGAACCCGGGAAAACAAAAAACCACACTGTGGGCTCATAGACGAATGGACAGGAACACACAAAAACGTTTCCTAATTCTCACTTCCACATGGAAAATGCTTAAAATGTGTTCAAGTCTGAATAATGATCAGGATGTCTAACAGGAGATTTAGATGAAGTTTCTGTAAAGACTCCAAAATCTAAGAATGATAAAGGTTTGGTTATTCATCTGTTATCTTTAAAACACTTAAATTCTTACTAATTAGAAGCTCCTTAGTTTTTCCAGACCTAAGCCTACAATGGAAAGTTTATTTTAAATAGAAATTCCTATCTAGCCTTTAGCGTCACTTTACAGGATCCCATTTCGGTCTAATTTCTCTGCAGATCACAGAGAATGTTGACTAGGCAAGCAACATCATCGTCCCCTCTCCTTCTCTGAAGTAGACAGAATCCTGACAGTTACCAGAAGGAAGGCTCAGATGGTATTTAGCTCACATTTCATGAGGCTGAGTATGAGCTCTGATAAAGTAAGAGTTCAGAATTGCAGGATTGGTTATTAAATGATGATACTTTAGGTTTAAGTAGTACTTAAGTTTGGTAGCTTGAAGACCTCCAAAGTTGAACTATGTGTGATGTACCTTTGGAGAGGAATCGAACTTCTCTGGAAAAGAAAAAGAAGTCTAACTCCTTGATTTTCCAAGGCAACTTTTAGAAAAGTGAATCAATTGAAAGGGCTGGTCCTTAGAAGAACCACTAGCCCTCTGAGTGCAAAGACACACCTGCATGTAACTAATTAAAAAGGAGATTTGGAACCTAAAGCACACACACACATGGGGACTCGCACACGAAATTCACGGTAGAATAAGGATCTTGAGTTGAACTAAATAAACGTCATCAAGTACTACTTCCACGCTTCGGTTAAAAATACAGATGAAAGCATGGACTAAACCTCAGCTTCAAAGATACTGTGAAAATCAGTCCACGTTGTTTGAGATTTCCATATTTGCAAAGTTTGGGTCTGGATGGCTGAATGTGGTCAGGGTAAAAGGGATCATTATTCTGAAGATAATATCAGCTATAGAATCTACAGACACTTAGAAGAATTCATTTCCTTATATATAACTTTTTACTGAGTATTTCATATTTTCCAGACACTGTTCAATATGAGGGAGATCTCAGAAATATCTGTTTCTGGCTCCAATGCAAGATGTGACCTTCCACAGATAATAACCAGCAAGCTTTTGATTTATGTCTTTCAACAGCAACATATAAAAGTCCTCAAGGAGGGATTTCGAATTTTCTCACATTTTCAAAGTGCAGAGCTAAGTGGCTTATCAAGTTGTATGTTAAAATTTAAATAGAATGCAGACAAAGATGGTTACTTAACAACAATGACAGGTAATGCCAAGATTGTAGGCCGGTGACCCCCAGCTCCAGTTCTTAGTACACGGGAGAGTGTTATGCAGCATGTCTAGGTAAGAAGTCAACAGGAATCCCTGGGTCAATCAACAACAATCTGATTTTTTTTAAAAATAGTAAAACAGTTCTTTCTAGTCCAGTTTTTAATTTTAATTTTAAATAAACATGTCTAATTCTACATGAAGTAATCACCAGGCCCAGAACAAACACAATTATGACCAATCTAAGAATATCCCCTTTGACATCACTTAAGCTTCGGCAAACATTCTGCTTGTCACTGTCCTTCCTGTGATGGACGGTGGGCTGAACCGAAAGATTTGAAGTGTGCCTTTGTGAAAGACTCCATTCAGTCCTCATCTTATTTTTAGCCCTATCAATGACCATTTAGCAAAGCTCTTACTTCAGGGGTTGGACTTCCAGCTGGAACACTTCACTAAATGTCAGCTATTAAGATTCTGGTCTCAACACCCACCCACCACCCTGGCCTGCTCTGGCAAATGATCCTGATGGCTCCGCCTCCCAAAACCGAGTCCTCTACAAAAAGAGAGGGACCACAGAACTTCCTCTCTAGAGACACAAACAGAATTTTACTGAGCAGTGTTGGGACAGAGATTTTTTTTTCTGAACAGAAAATAAAAGTGCTAATGTGTGAATTCTTTTTCAAAAGCGTTTTGTTAGGAGAGGAAGCATGGTCTAGTAAGAGAGCACTACAGTGGTCAGCTGTGATTCACAGTGGTGTCACCCCGGACCACTCAACCTCAGTGATGTCATCAGTAGAACAGGGTCAATACTATCCTGCTATCTGGAAGAGTACCAGAAGCCCTCTATGGCTCCTCAGAGCACTCTGCACTGTATCTTTATTACAGAAAGAGAAAGAAAAATGATGGAAAGAATCAGGGCACGTCGGTGGCTTTTTGGTTTGATTACATTATGTACACATAGACTGCTACTTCCAGCCAAGATCAAGTAATGGAAAAACAGATTTACCTGCCACCAAAATGGAAAAAATATACAGAATTGTTTCTACAATATATTAGACATCAGGTGAAGGACAGTGAACACTGAGAAATGGGAAACAAATGAGATGAGTTCTACAAATGCCTACATTTACTGCTTTGAGTTTCCGGGCTGTGGCTCCAGGCACAGGAACCCAGACAGAGTCTAGTGGACACCCAGAGTTGAAGATATGGAGTGAACATCTGGAGAGACAAAGGTGGCTAGCAGTCACAGGAGAGAATTCTGGAGAGGAGGGAGTCGCTCAGAGAGAACTCAGAGATCTGCAGATGATGCCCCCTGAGCTGACTAATGATCAGTGCTTACAAAAGAAAGAAAGAAAGAAAGAAAGAAAGAAAGAAAGAAAGAAAGAAAGAAGGAAAAAATAAATAAAGAAAGAGAGAAATAAATGATGCAGAAAGCTATCACAAACAAAAATGAAAAATTAATCAGAATTAACCCAAAGCTGACACAGATGTTAGTTAGAAAGAGCAATCAAAAATATTTAAAGAATTACTATAATGCATCCCATAGGTTCAAAGATAGGAAAAAACAAAACAAAAACAAATAAAAAATCCCCCAAAGAACAAAAATCCAGATTAAACTTCTAGATATGAAAACTACAACATTTGAGAAGAAAAACAGCCACATGGGATTAATGACAGATTGAAATATACCACGGCACATCGTAATCAAATTGCTCAAAATGGCTATAAAGAAAAATCTTTAAAGTAGCAAGATTAAAAAAAAAGATATATTAATTACAGAGACAAAAAAAAAAAAAAAGGATAATATCAGTACTCTTTTTGGAAACAACACAAGTAAACAGTGGAGCATCATCATTAAGGTAGTTGAAAAAACCCTCCATCCTAGAATTCTATACCCAGCAAAAATGTCTTTCAAAAAAAGGTGAAATAAATGTATTTTTTACACAACCCAAGCAAAAGAGTTCTTCAGCAATCTACACAGATTAAAAGAAATTTTAGAGGATGTTTTTCAGGTATAAGATAAATGATTCCAGATGGATCTACACAAGGAATGAAGTGTACCAGAAATGGTAACTATATAGGTAAATAAATATTTTTCTTATTATTTAACACTCTTTAAAAGATAACTGACTGTTTACAGAAACATAACAATAACACAGTGTGAAGAAAGTGACAACAGCCCCAAGTGTCACTGAGGAAATCTCTACGCTTGCATTGCTTGGTAAGTCTCTATGGGCATTTATCACTGAAAACCACAAATAAGGCTCCTCGCTGCTGATGTCATGACAGACTAGGGCTACCCCCAGAGAATATGGCCGCTGCTCTGAGCAGGAAATTCTAGTTCTAGTTTCTCTTATTCCACTAAAAATCCTTATAACTCGGCCAAACCTCAACTTTTCTTGACCTCAGTGACATCATATATGATGAGAGGGCTGGGTTAGGTTCCGTCTAAAGTCCTCCCAGCTTTTCTGGTCCCCTGATTTCAACTCTACCATGAGAGGTCACCATTCCTGGTACATGGCCTGGCATTCTGAGTCCCCGGGAAGCCTGCCTGACTTCTCTGTGGAAAAACCTGTCTACTGTGCTGACATAGCCTGTGGAGGCAGCTGCCCTGCGACCCTTTACCCTTCAAGATGGAATGAATGGACTCAGGTCAAATCTCTAAACAACGGTGCTCATGGCATTTCTCCAGATTTCTTTCTCATGACCTTGAGCGCCCAGAGCCCGCAGGCCCACCGTCTGCGCTGTGCCCTGAAGTGAGCTGAGGCCAGACCTACCCGCGGGGGGACGGCCTGCAGCGCGGTGATGTAGTTCTCCAGGGCCAGGCGACGGCGGTCGTTCAGCATGGCTTCCACTCTGGCCATGTGAGTCTCCACCAGCTGCTGCCTCTCATTGGCTGCTTCCTGCTCCAGAGACTCCACTTTCTCCTGGAAATGCTGCCGAAGAAAATGCATGCACGTGTCAGTCGGGAACTGAACAAGCCGGATGGGGCAGCAAGTTCGAGTCGTTTGCACGGGACCAAATTTCACTTCATGCAAAGATGTCATAGTCATTCTAATATTCTGACTCATCAGCACGTTTTATGGGTTACCTCCCTTTCCTGGACTCTATCTCCAAACTTCATTTCTCACTGTAAAGCGTTATTTCATGTGGTCCCCGAAGACTGATTTGAGTAACCAAAACGTAGGATACATTTATGTATTCTCGAAACTTGGAATGACATTGAATATTAAAAAAACATTCCCCTCTTATTCAAAGTATTTTAAGAAAACGACCATGATAATCTCACATTCACTTAAGGTAGTTCTGAGAGGGGCTACAGTTAAAAATTCTGATTATCACATAATTTTTGCCAGGGGAAGAAGCAGCAGATTATGGCAACCAAAAAGATATATTATTGATTAAAAAGTAGACTGCAAGTACCAATATGAGTTTTATGGAAATGAATTATAACTTAAGCTAATTGGGAGAAAATACAAGGCAGAGTTTAAGCTACTCAATTACTAGACAATGATGAGCAGTAATCCAAGTTGATGAGAATATGAACAATTACAGACGAGGCTCTCGCAGACAATAGGATACTTGCAGGCACTCAGTGAACGGGGTGGGGGGTTTGCTGCCATGTACCTCTTGGTGAGAATGGGCTCAGGTTTTACCTGGATAACTGCTTTCTTATCAGCTTTAGGCAAGTTCTTTGCTTGATGTTCTGCCTCTTCCCATTCTCTCATGACCTAAAAAATAAGAAAACATTTAAATTTAAAAATCATCAGTTCTTTTTTTCAAATACAGATTTCACGAGATAGATTATGTTTTATCTTCTATATTTGACATTTTAAACAAGTATCATGTCCAGTCTTATCTCAGTACTCTTTGACCCCCCCCCCACCACTAAGATGTAGCTCTATCCTGGCATGAACATAAATATTCAAATGTATTGCAGCGATATGGCCCTTTGAGACAAAGGTGGTCTTTTTTTCTTTTCCTGAGAAATGGCTGAAAGTCATTTTACTTGATGTGCACAAGCCATAAAAGACATCTATTTCCTGAACAAGTTTTTCCAACATTAAACTGAACTAATGATTTTAGTTTTTTGGGAAAGCAAGTTATAAAATTTCGAACAGTGTCGGGGAGGAAGCATATATAACATTTTATGCCTGTGTAGACACGCCACGAACACAGTGCCAAAAAGCAGCACATACTGGAGGAAGGAAAAGACTTCAGGAAAAAGACTTCCGTTTTCAGAAACCCTGAGATCCACCCCACTGAAGAAGTGATGGGTAATTAAGGCCCTTGCTTGCCAACCCACACCATTAGCAGCAAAAGTGCCCTAAATCCCTCTAGAAATTCTCCGAGAGTATACACTACATTGTTCTGACTTCAGCAAGAAGTATTCTTGGTAAGTAATGCTAATTTAATGACCAGGCTAATCTGTTTTGTAGAAAAATAAAGTCTCCTCCTCTCATCCTTGATGTTCACCTAGGATTTCCCCCAGACAAGTTCACACACAGTCTGAATGCAGAGGGAAAGCCTGCAGCTGTGCATATTGTTGGGAAAAAAAAAAAAGCTTTGAGACTATTACCACCTACAGCTGCCTTTTCTTTGCAAGTGTACTACTTGCTGTCAGCTAGTGGTTTTTTTTTTTTTTTTTTTTAAGTGCAACTCATACCTGAGCTAAGTAAAATAAAGAACAGAAAGATCAAGGAAGCAAAATTCCAGTTTGCTGATAGATATTTACTTGCATACTTCGTGGACATCCAAACCATGAGACAACTTGATTTCTGTACTATAAGAGCCTGTTATTTACTGGTATTTATCCCTAAGGAACTGATTTTTCTGATGCCCTTTCAAGACCATAAAAAGGGGGAGGCTTGGGATAAATAACTATTGACAGACAAGTTCCGTGAGATAACATCACATCAAATCACCACGGGAGTTTTTAGTTAGATACCTTATTGTATATTAGCATTGATTTGTTGTATAAGATACAGGACAAGCCATCCCCATGTTGTTTTCATGAAATTATGGACAAAATAGAATGGAATATATTCTCTACCACACTTGACAAACATATTAAAATTGACCTAAAAAGTTCACAGCAAAATTGGGAAAAATGCCCCATTGCTGTGAAAAAGAACAGAACACAGAAGAAAAGAAATGTATTGTTTCAGATGCTTTGGTGTCTCCACAAGTTAATGAAGGGCACCTGTGGGGAGGGGGCCATGGAAGATTACTTTTGCTTTTATGGGTGAGACAAGCCTTGCGTTACAAATATTTCATTTCCTGCTTTAAGAACGTTCACAGTGGCAGTATTCTACCGTGAATTCTTGAGGCAGGAGTCTCAAAATTAGTTTGGGAGAGAAGTCAAATGTTTTACTGGTATGCAAGAAACTGATTTCCTGTATTACATTAAAAATTTTACAATCTAACTTTGTATATTCAGAACCTGAACTTTCAGCTTTGAGCAGAGAAATCATAGAATAATTTATGGAGATGTATTTAGCCAATAAATGGAAAATAAGCATTTCTAGAGAAACAAAATAAAATTTTGATTTTCAGACAATTTAATAGTATTCTATACCCTTGCAAATAAAACAATTCACCTGTAACACAGTAGGGCTTCTACTGAAAGATAATCACTATGGTAGACTCAACATCTCCCTGTGAACAGTGGCTTCCACAGAGCTGCACTGATGAGCTAACATTGCTGCTGCCCTGCTCAATACCAGAGCCAGGATTAAGGATTTACATAATCTATCTCATTTCATTGATTCTTCACAACAACCTGAGATTAGGCATGGCCATCCTTATTTTTGAACCAGGTTAAGTTACCCACTCAAGGTCATGCAAAAATATGGAAAAGGAAGACTATAAACCAAGATCCTGTGGCTCTAAAGACCACCCTTTTGTCGCCGATGGCCCAACGGGCCATTAGAAAATGGCAAATATAGCAGATGAGCCAAATTTATTTTTATTTGGTGATATGAGGAAGAGCTGTTCCTAGATGTTGATGCTTATCTTAAAAATAATACATTTAGAGAAAGGTCAACTTTCGTTTTAAAGAACTTCATTTTAAGGATACACTAAGACTAACCAATTCATAAGTAATAAAAGTACTTATAAACTGTTCAGCACCTTAAATTTGCTAGATACTATTCATAAATATGAACAGCAACAGAAATCTACAAATTAAGAGTTACCATGAGCCACAACAACAGACAATCCAAAATAACCCAAACCCTCTGTATTTCTAAGAAAACAAACAACAAAAAGAAATTAAAAGGACTACATTTTTAAAATTAAAAATTCTCAGGATCCGGACTTTGTGGTTGCTGCCTATGTTCTTATGAAGCAATTTTCCACTGCATGTGCAAAAATACCAATATCATCTGGATTTATGGATGCTCAAAGACTTGGCAGTTTCATGCAGAGAAGACGACAACCGATACAAACAGATTTAAGAGGCAGGCAAGTTCAGAGTCCAGCAGTCCCAGAATTCAGCAGCATAGCTCATGAGGCTAAATGTCGATCTCAGGCACCTCGCTTTCCTATGACCACTTGGATCCGGCAGACTTCGTTCTCTGCTCTGGGATAACATCTCTCGTGCTATCTCAGCTATAACTAATGACTAAAAGATGAAGAAAATCTTTCAAAACGTAAATGAACTAAGTCATGGGTTAAATAGATGTGCTAAAATCAAATTAAGTTATTCTTCCAGGGCAGATTGATAATATCTAAAACTAGGAGGGTATTTGAAATCCGATATCTTAATAGGATCACAATGACCAAGATACATTGGGAAAGACAATTCAGGATTTGTATTTTTTTAAAAAAAAATAAGAACTATTCAAGTGAGTTCAGGAAAGAAATGCCAGGTTAGTAAGGTGACATATAAAGTCATAGGGACTGAAAATTTACAACCCAGCTGGAGAGATAAGACACACACACACACACACACACACACACACACACACACAATCACTAATAAAACTGGGAATCAAATATGTAGAGCTGAATGAAAAGTAAGAGCAATGACTGCGTGTCCCATTCCGAGGACCGTGTGGGTATAAGGAATGGGTGAGACTTTCCCACAGGAGGCAGGGTGAAGGGGAATTCCAGAGGAAGCCAGTGCTCACAGTGACAGGAAGGCCAGGGTGATCTGAGCATGTGTGGGGCAGAGGCCAACGGCAGTTTACTGCCGCCCATATGACGATGGTAGCAGTTGGGGGTGGAAGAAAAAGTAGGAAGTCTGGAGTTGGGGTGCAGGGGGTTGGGTGTGAGGGTAGGCACTGGCATCGCCAAGCTGAGCATTCAGTATTTATTCTTGTTATTTTCTGTTTTTGCCCCAGATGTGGATTTTGAGGCAGTGGAAATCCCCTGAAAACTTCATAAACAAGAAGTGAGGTTGAGTTTAAGTGACCTCATCTCAGTGGTAATAAGTACGACATGTAGTCATTCTCACTTTTTTAACTTGTGTCTTTCTTAAAGAAAAATCCTGTTTTCCGAAAGAACTGGTTTCGGGTGAAACCTCAGTACTGCACTGTAGCTAGCTTTCCAGTTCCACTCGCACTTGGGTTTTCATTGAGGGCGACAATTAGAACTGTACAATGTATTCCAGAGCCAAGTATTGTGATTATGTTTTCCTCCTTTAATGCTATTATTCCTAAGTAGTTCCAAGTATTGTGGTCACTCTCAAAAAAAAAAGTGCCCGGCCGGTGTGGCTCAGTGGTTGAATGTCAACCCACGCACCAAGAGGTCACCTAGTTCAGTTCCCGGTCAGGGCACGTGCCCAGATTGTGGGCCAAATCCCCAGTGGGGGGGAAGCAGGAGGTGGCCAATTGATGTTCTCTCTCATTGATGTTTCTATCTCTCTCTCCCTCTTCCTTCCTCTCTCTCTAAAATCAATAAAGAAAAAAAAATGTTAAAAAAAAGCAATTGTGTTGGGCCTTTCTAGATACCTTCGTAGTTCTATGTTTTAAAACGTAGGTTCTACTGTTACTCAGGTGTGGTGAGGCTAACACATCGGGATACGACCATCGAAAAGATAGTTTCCTGCTCAGTTTCCAATGCGGAACATGGGAAGCACCAGGGTTGGTCCAGACGCAGAGTGAGAAGAAAACACAGATAAGAACCTTTATTTTGGTTTGTGAGGGCAGGAATGAGTGAGGCAGGTAAGTGGCTAAGTGGGCTGAGGACTGACGAGTTTGGATAAGTTGGGTGGGCTCTGGGGCACAGGGGCCGTCTGTCCTTAGGTGTCAAGTACCTGGCCTTGCGGTGAATGGGGCAGGTGGCTAGTGGCCCAGGGTGTAAGAGCCCAAAGAAAAAAAGTAGTTGAGGGCATGAATTTTGAGTGGTTGGTTTGTACTAGAAAGGTGTGTTTGCAGGCCAGTCATTTGCTACCTCTAAGAACTGGCTGGCCCTGGGAGGGGCAGTCTCCCTGGGGTTAGTAAGGTAACAGATGTCAAATCATCAGAAAAGATAGAAAATAAAAAGGCATGATTACCACAGTCTACTAATGACCCATCTTGATCTTAAAAATATATATGGGACTAGATGAAATGATTAATATGCTTCACTTTAGTTTAAAGTTTCTATGGTCCTATGAATGAGCTTTGTAAGAAACGATTGGTTCAACGATATAATAATCAGATATTTAATACAAAAATATTCTTCAACATTAACTAAAGAATGTTTTGAGGGATTTTAATTTACAACATGATGGTTATAGTTACTACATATACACAGAGTAATAAAACCATCAAGAATATAGTAGTTATATTGAATTTCTGCTTACAAAATCCTATTATACTTACCGTTCCTGGATCTTCCCTAGGGGGGATGGTCAGGAGGGTATAACTGCCCCCCCATTAATACCCTATAGAAAACACTGAAAATTAAGACATCTTTAAGAATCTAGATAAAATTAAAGACCCCTAGATATCATCTGCCACCAGGCCTCCGTAGAGATTCTGAGGCAGAGGCAAGACCAGATGTCCCCTCTATTGTAAGGCTAAAGCATGGATGAGTCACACTACCTGGGACATTCTCTCTCGGTGCTTGGCCTCCAGCCTCTCCTTGGCTTTCTGGAAATGAGCGTGTTCATTCTCATCCCCAGGGGTCTCCAGATACTTGTCAACGGCGTCAGGGGTGCTGGCTGCTGTTGTAGGAACTGTAAAGCAGAAGGGAAGGAGGTTTGAGGAGAGAAACAATATCCAATCATTTCAAAGAAAGCCGTATTTTCTGTTTATTCCAGAACAAAGAGTTTAGTACAGAAGCACACATAAGATGTTAATGCTGTTCAAGCGAATACCACGAGACACTTGCCAGCACAGTAAGGATGTGTGTCACCCCTTTCAAGACTCGGGTGAAGGAAAATCTTGAAAATAGTCCATTTTGTGATCACAGTATTATATTTAAAATTCTTTGCAAACAAGCAGGCATACAGAAAAAACAGTTGGTGTTGAATGCAGATATGTGGTCCTAAATTTTTATGCTTTGCTAAATTAATTTTTGTCATCTTGAAAGTAAACAATGGTATCATCAATACCATGCCTAAAGATTCCTACAAAACCCAAAGAAATCTCAACACTAGCCTACTGCAGAATAATTACACCTCAGAGCAAAGGTAAATCCTACACTGTATATTTTAGATAGCTTAATCTCAAGCCATCTGTTGTGAGGAAATAGTTTAAACACTACCAAAAAACTCAAAGAGCCAATAAATGCATTTCTGAAATCACGAAAGGACCTTTCCACTTGCAAAAATGTGGTCCCAGTCGACTGATGCATTCGACTAGTTGTCAAAAAGAAAGTGATTTCAATTCTGAATTCCACTAATACTTTTGAGCAATATTCCTGAATTGCAACATATACGGTTATATATGTGGAAACATAAGTGCCCATAAAATTGAAGTGTATTATAAAACAAAAATGTCTTAATGCATGAGCAGAGTGAATAATGCCTAGACAAGCAGCTTTCCAAAAGATCAGTAACGACTAATGAGAATTCAGAGTACTTATGAGCTTATTTATTTTTTAAGTGAAAAGAAAAAAAAGATTTTGATTTAAAGAAGAAACCACGTCAACCAGAAAAAAAGAAATTAGGCGTTTGCACTATGTTCTCAGGTCAAATCAATTTCTTATTCATTCAAAAGAGAATTCAAGTATCACCAATGTTCTAAGTATCCTTCTTCACTAATCTTCTCTACTTACTGGATTATTATATTTGAGAAATAATATCCCAAAGAGGACTTGAATGAGAAGAATTTATGGCTAAGTCATTTTGAAACTAAACCCTACAATAAATGTTTTTTATACATGCTTCAAGAAAAAAAAAAAAAAAGCATTTGGAATGTTAACAATCCAAGGGACCCAAGATCTGTACCAAAACCAGAGGTTTTTTTGTTACATAATTAAATATTATCTTTAATTTTAAAGAGAAACATTCATTCTGATTTCTTCCCTTTTATGTCAATCACTGCTTGCTAACTATTAAAAAAATAAATAAAAGCAGTTTAGGTATCTCTTCAGGCTTTCGAGTGGGAGGAAGGACATAGGGCATATTCCCGGAATTCTTTTCAATCCTTGTGCGTCCGCCCTCTTCACCCACCCGGGGATTTTGAGTCAGTTGGTTTGGGATTAGCACGGGGCATACATATTGAAAAACATCTGCCCCCAGCTTCTGTGTAGCAGACGAGGGAGAGAATATTTCAATAGCAAAAGGGAGAAGGAAGGAAAGAGCATGAGCTTTGCAATTAGGCACAGCTTGATTCCGTCGTAGTCAAGCTGTGACCCAGGGCACCAAGGTGAGGACTCAGTGTTCCAGGTTCTCCATCTCTCACACCCATGTACCAGGGGAGCTGGGAAAATGAGATCCACAGCATGTGTTAGTCACCCCGCAGAAAGGATGGCACACCGACACTTGCCATTAGTGTACCCTCTTCCTCCTTTGCTTATTATATCCCAATGCAAAATTCAGACCTATGCCACCATAGAAAAACAAGCTACTTTTATTTCAAATCCACTGAAAATGAATTACAAACTGGGTCATAAAGTACCATCTACAGGAAAACTATGGATTTTTTTCCCTAAAAAGTCTTCAGTATAACCCGCATAAAAGGTTGAAATGATTAAAAATGAGGCTTTAATTTTTAAGACCGAAAGATAGTTTCCAATTTAAAATTCTTTTTTGAAATCAAAAGTAAAAAGGTTTTCCTGCATAAACTCAAGCAAATCACTATGCAAGAATTTTTAAGTTAATCATTTCCCAACTTGCAATGGAAATGGTATTTAGCATTTTGAATGTTTCCCATGGTTTTTTTTTTTTTTTTAAGTCTCACCCCAGAATATGCTTATTGATTTTAGAGAGAGGGGAAGAGACAGACAGAGAGAAAGAGAGAGACAGAGAGAAAGAGAGAGAGAGAGGGAGAGAGAGAGAGAGAGAGAGAGAGAGAGAGAGAGAGAGAGATATTGATGTGAGAAAGAACATCGATTGGTTGCCTTCCAAAGGTGCCCTGACAGGGAATCGAACCTGCAACCTTTCGCTATATGGGACGATGCTCTAACCAACTGAGCCACACAGGCCATGGCTGCTTCCCATGGTTTTGATCTTTTCTCATCATTACTGGTACAGCTCAAATGAGAACAAGTGAAAGTTTTTTGGGCACAGTACAATCTGGTGGAATGACAAAATTGGGCAAATCGTATTTTACATTTTGAATAAATAAAAATTTGGGGGTAATATTCACTGATCAGGATAGCCATAGGCTGTAAGTGTGTTCACCATATCATGGCACCCTCTTTGGGAAAGTGGAATTATAAAAATTAGCATGTACGTAGAAAGGTTCTCCAACTCTTATGCTTTGAAAATATGGTCTACTGTTATGGAAAGGAGGAAAACAACGGAATATGAGTCTCAAGAGCCTAAGTTGAAATATAGCTTTACAGTATTAAGAATAAAGAAATAATCAAGAATGAGCATGTGACAAGAATATTTCAAGTATTAAACCTTTTTTAAGCACATGGAGATAAACACAAAGACTGCGTTGCTTATTTCTTCCATTGAATCAAGAAACATTTCTCTTTGAGTAAATCTTTGTGAGTGACCTCTGTTTCTCCAGCTGAGGACTTTAAAGGGAAGCTGTCTCTCTTTTAATCCTTATTTCAAACTTTCTAGCCACTCATACCAACAATCCATCTCAATTAGTGTGAGTGAAGTTTTCCTGTATTCATAGCCACCAGTGAACCAGATCCCCGTCCAGCCCAGGACTGAAGAATGATGAGTTTACTATTTCATTATCACGACCCGCAGCTGGTGAGGAGGAAGGGAGAACATTTTAAGGAGGAGTTTGTGCAGAGAGCTCAAACATCCTGAAGTCACTGTCATACCAGGACCGGCTGCCATGGTGTGAAGTCCGTGGTAGACCAGAGACAGCATAACGAGGGTGGTGGCAGGGGCTGGAAAACCTGTGCCCCATGTCTCAACCTTTGCAAGGTGCATCCTTTGGGGAAGGAGAGGCTCAAGGAGTATGGGAGTGTGTTCCAGGGCACCAAGGACAGGGAGCTGCATACGCATCACGGTCAACTTTGGTCACTTAACCACTTAGAAGGTGAAAACAAACTGGCTTTAGGAGGGTTTATTTTTGTTTTGTTTCTTAAACTTCTGCAAAGCAGTTTGGATTGTTCAGGCACCTCTGAGGTTCCCTAGGGACTGTGACATGGGCCCAGATTTCCAAGTCAGCCAGATAATAAAGGCTCCATTCATTGGCGTCTACTGTGCCAAACACTCGACACATGTTCTCGTTTAATGTGCGGGGAGAAGGAAGAATTACCCTGTTACATATATTGCATGGAGGGGAAATACTGTCATTTAACATACTCACTCACATCCCCAGACACACATAAATCCGAATTTAGGATTGAGAAAACCATGAGAAGGCTACAAAGTTAATATTTAGAGCGGTACAGGGCTAATCCATCAGCATGTCTAGGGCACTGGAAAGGGTTTGTTTGGTTAACGTACAACATGACTTGGTCAAAAATATGCTGTTATGACATCTGTCGGGCTATGTTCTAGTTGTCCCTGCCCTGTATGACTTCCAACCAAAGTTCAGCAGAAGCAGCATCATGAAACAGGTCAAGCGAAGGATCCCGTAGATCCTGAATCAGAACGATCTTTTAGCCTCCGGCCCCTGCTCAAACACGCTCATTCATAACTTCTGCAAGCAAGCTTGCTGGGTCTAGTCACCTTTTCAAAGAAAACTAGACTGAAAACTCAGGGTCAAGCATTTTTAGCTCTAGGTTTTGACCTCTAGCTGGGAAACCCTGAGCAGCCCTCCCAGCACCCTATACATGTGACTTTAACGTTCAGGTGACCTTCATGTCCAATTTCTTAGTCTCTTCACAGCCTTGTAGAATATGGTAGGATATACACCTTGAGCATGGGTGTCTGCATGTAATACCAAATGAAAAAAATACAACAGGAAACCAGTTCCAACTTATGCACATGACTGCCTCACGGTGAACAGCTTCCAAAATCCCAGTGGAACTCTGGATGAGAAATGCTTTTGCTAGAAGCCTCATCCCTTTTCCTTTTTGCAGCCCCAGGAGGTCAGAGGTTATGTGAGAAACTGAGACCATAGCCCGGATGTAGACTGTGCTGCCTTGAGAGGGCTTGCTCGTGCCTTTATTCCTCCAAACAATATTACAGCTTCCACTTTATGTGAGGCATTGGGAGAAACCAATGAGCAAACAAAGACCCCTGTCCTTGTGGAATTATGTTCCAGTGAGAGAAACAACCACCTCAAACAACAGGAATTCACCTTGTTAAAATGTGATTTGTATTACGGAGAAACAAAAATAGAGCAGGGTGGAGAGGACTCAGGGGTGCAGGGGGAGGGCAGAGACGGCGCAGCGAGGAGGTGGCAAGGTTGGGTCCCCCTGAGAAGTGATGCTCACACGAGGACGAGGAGCCCGAGCCCCGCCCCGCTCTCCAGGCACCTGCTACAAGAACACGGCAGCAGGTGAAGAAACCAGCACAAAGGCCTACGAGCTGGGTGTGCCTAGAAAACTCCAGGACGAGCAGGGCCCATGTGGCCCGAGCTGCAGAAATGAGGGAGACAGCAGTGAGGGCGGAATGGAAAGGAGGGCCAACGTGGGGTGTTCTGAGAAGGGAAGACATGTGACTCGAAGGGCATTAGAGGGTCACTCTGCTAAGGGACAAAGAAGAAGGAAGATCTTTTTTTTTTAATCCTCACCCGAGCCATTGAGGACACCATTTTTTTGTTCAGATAGAGTGGAAGGGAGAGAGAGGAAGAGAGAGGAAGAGAAACATCGATGAGAAGGTGACACATCGAGTGGCTGCCACCCTCACGACCAACCAGTGCTGGGGACAAACTGCAACCGAGGTACATGCCCTTAGTGGGAACCGAACCAGGGTCTCTCTGGACCACAGGTCGATGCTCTAGCCGCTGAGCCAAACTGGCCAGGGCGAAGGAAGACCTTTTAAGAGTAAATTCAAACAGGAAGGTGTCTTGGAAAAGCAGCCAGGAGGTGGCGAGGGTCTCCTGGCAGGAGCAGCCCCTCCCCAGACACAGGTGAGAAGGATCGGAATCACTTCCCACCCCAAAGCGCTGTTCCCTAAACCACAGGCAACCCAATACTAAGGGAGCTGTTGCTTTCACACGTGTGCGAGGGTTCATTTCAGGTTTAGAAATGATGCACCACGGCTTGTCACAGCCCTCCCACGTCACACTGTCATCTCCCTGAGTACCTGCAGGGCAAGATTTGGAGGGGGGTGAGGAGGAGCAGATTTGCTTTTAGTTTATTAACGAACCCTGGTGCTGTGCCCAATGTTCCTGTCGCAAAATACGCAGCCATCACTGGGGACATAAATGCCAACGAAACATTACCGTTCCTGTGTGTCCCCTAAGAAAACTTTATAAGGAAGGTTACTTGAAAACGAGCATTATCTGCAGGAGGCGGTCGCGATCGCCCCCTGCCTGCTTGCAGGACCTCTGTGCCAGACACACCACCACATTAAATGTCCGGGCACCGAGCACGCACGCCAGTTCTGCCTGGGTAACCACAGACCTGTGCTCCATTTCAAACTCCCACCACAGCAGCACGGCAAACAGTGGGGTCCAGAACTAGAGGCATCATGAAAAACTGCCCCGATCATTCTGCCATGTATGTGTTTCCTCTGTCTCCAGGGTGACATAACTTTACAGCCATAATGGGCTCAGGATACAAAAAGAGGAATAATCCCACCTTCAAACAGAGACAACTGTGACCTCCTACAGCAGGCCACGAGGCAAATGTTTCCCTTAAACCGAGGCCCATAAAAGGCAGCTAGTCAATATACTAACGTTAGGTTCTAACGAGAAAATTTGATTAGTCTCCTTCCGCCAGCAGAGGGGCAATGCATTACCTCCATGGCACTGACAATAGAAAATGAAAGTAAATTAAGAGCCATATAAGTCACTGCCTTATCACTGAAAATGCTATTTTATACAGAGCTCGCAAGAGCCTTGAAATGGCCAGGATTTATATGAGAGGTGGCCGCGGGGATAATTCATATACAGGCGAAGTGTAAACCTGTACAGAATGATTTTATGAGGAAATTTAATCTCAAAGCGTGGCAGAGCTTTGCAGACCACCACCTCAACTTTCTGTGTTAAAAAGGGGCTCCCTTTCTCTCTTTCCGAAACAGCCAACGTCCCTAACGCATGCGGAACTCAAACATCTGTCACCGCCACCGAGTCCGGGTCAGAGAAACCATTTATAAGATGAAAATCGTTTGTGATCCTTAAGTATGGCATAGACTCTCTTAAAAAAAAAAAAAAAAAGAACAAAGGCACTTTCCCCGCATCCCCTTGTATCATTATTTTATAGTCAGTGCGATCATGGTTGGGAGACTATCAATGCCTCATGTGGACATAAGGTAATAAAAGTGTAATCTACGCTGTGTTTACTCTACTCTCGCCACGCTACATTTCTTTTTTATGTCTTATGGACACGGACTGACGTGGGGATTTTGTCAAATACGTGAAAGGAGTGTGGAAGGATGAACGCTGGGGTTATTTTATTAACATCTACATCCTACCTAACACAAAGCACCCAAATTGAAAAGCACCCTCCGGTCTGAATCTAACAGGAAATCTACGCGAAGCGATCATGATCATAACTGGCATCTAGACTTCCTTAACCTTCGGTTATTGTTTTTTCGCCAATTTGTGGGAAGCAATTTTCAACTTCATGAATGGCGGATCACACAGGGATGACCTGTCACGGTTGCTCAGCACTCAACAGATGGGTTCAAAAAGGCAAAATCTTCAATATTGTCCACTTTCCTGGAAACTGCAGCAGTAAAAGCCAGACGGAACTGTTAACCTCTATGGAGGTCTGAAGGATAAAACCAGTTCCATTTTATTCCAGCCTTCCGCAGCAAACTTTCTCCACACTTGTATATTTTACTTTATACTGTTATTTAATTCCATCACATACTTGGGTCTCATCACGTCAAAGAAACTGCCAAGTTATCAAAAGCAGGTTATTTTGCTGGTGTTTCTTTTTTTTTTGATCCTCACCCGAGGACATTTTCCCATTTTTTGTTCAGATAGAGTGGGAGGGAGAGAGAGGAAGAGAGAGAGAGAGAGAAACATCGACGTGAAAGGGACACATCGAGTGGCTGCCTCCCGCATGACCCAACCAGGGGCCGGGGACAAACTGCAACTGAGGTACGTGCCCTTAGTGGGAACCGAACCTGGGTCTCTCTGGACCGCAGGCCGACGCTCTAACCACTGAGCCAAACCGGCCAGGGCTGCTTGTGTTTCTTAAAACACCAAACTTATCACCAGCACATCCCGGGCTCAAAAGTAACAGCTTTATTAAACCAGGGACTGGGCTGCTGGTCTCTTTTTGTAAATAGTGTTTTGTTGGACACAGCTGTACCCATTCATTTATCAGATGTCTGTGGCTGCTTTCACGCTACAACTACTGAGGTGAGTACTTGTAACAGAACATACTGCCTACAAACACCTGAAATATTGACTATCCGGCCTTTGCCAAGCTTTTATTGAACTGCTTACTCTTCTTTGGAAATAGCTAAAAAGTAGAGCACATAGGCCTGGCTGGTGTGGCTCAGTGGTTAGAGCGTCAGCCTGGGTACCAAAGGTTCACAGATTTGATTCCCAATCAAGGGCATGTACCTGGGTTGCAGGTTTGATCCCTGGCTCTGGTTGGGGCACTTGAGGGGGGCAACCAATGGATGTGTCTCTCTCACATTAATATTTCTCTTTCCCTTCCTCCCTCCCTCCCTTCCACTCTTGCTGAAAATCAATGGGAAAAATATCCTTAGGTGAGGATTAACAACAACAACAAAAAAAGAATAGAGCACATGTACAACGAACTTTTCTTTTATTTCCCCTACTGTTCTGAATAAATGAGCTTTCTTTTTCATTTTAAATGCTGGTTTGCTGAGCAAAGCAATTATTTTCAATGTTAGCATTTCTCACCATGGTAGCTCAGAGGAAAAGGTCCTTCTTTTCATCCTGATTGTTTCTGGATACCCAAGATGTCGCTTCTCATACTTGTTAACCTAATAGGGTGTGTGGGCACTGATGTGACATATAATTTAATGCACCACCACGTCTGTTAATGTTTTTAATCATGCTTGGCAGTTTTATAAAAATATCACAGTTCTGTTAGTATTAGGGGATGCGGTAATGGAAACTAAGAATTGCTATTTCACAATCAGAAGAACAAGTATGGAGTTATTAAGAATAATGGTTCAGCCCTGGCCAGTTTGGCTCAGCAGTTAGAGCATCGGCCCTCGGACCAAAGAATTGCAGGTTCGATTCCGGTCAAGGGCACATACCTCGGCTGTGGTTCAGTTCCCGGCCTTGGTCAGGGTCATGCAGGAGGCAACCAATCGATGTGTCTCTCTCACACTGATGTTTCTCTCTCTCTCTTTCTCTCTCCCCCCCGCCTCTTCTATCTGAAGATAAATGGAAAAATATCCTTGGATGAGGATTTTTTTTTTTAATCCCCACCCAAGGACATATGTTTCCATTTATTTTCAGACAGAGTGGGAGAGAGAGAGAGAGAGGAGAGAAACATCAATGTGAGAGAGACACATAGAATGGTTGCCTCCCACATGACCCTGACCAGGGCCGGGGACTGAACCGCAACCGAGGTGTGTGCCCTTGACGGGAATCAAACCTGCGACTCTTTGGTCCGAGGGCCGACGCTCTAACCACTGAGCAAAACCAGCCAGGGCCTTGGGTGAGGATTTAAAAAAAAGAACAATGGTTCAATTCTGGCCAAAGACTAAATGGCCCTGATGTTATGCCAGGATAGGTTAACTCTGGACTAGGGTGCGCATTCTGTTCAAAGGCCACACGGAGAGTTATCTAGTTTTCAAATTGTGATCTTTTGAGGCAAAAACCCTAGAACCTGGGATGGTGGTTTGGCCTGATTTGATATGATCTCTGGAAGAGGACTCACCTATTCTGTCTGGGCCATTTAGATGGGAGTAGACATCAATCTTGACCCCTTCCCCAATCCTGTATGAGGCCAGATGTACACCTTTACAGAGACACTAGGGCCATAAACATGATCCCAAGATACACCTGTGTGAGCAAGACAACCATGGCGTCTCTGCAGATGGTCGTTCTCTAGCATATGCAGAGACTGTGTGAAATGAGGAAGACACAGAGATGGGGCGGTATATGGGGAACATGCACTTGAAACGCAGAGGTTTACTGGTTTATTCTCTGCTTCCCCAGCAGTGCTTGGAATAGGAAGACTATGAGCCCTCTAACAAATACCACAGTCAGAACAGCAACATCTACCTTAACTTGCAAAAACCAAGAGCTATGACAGTGGCCTCACAAATTCAATTTCATAAGCTTCTGTTGAGAATTGGAGGCTCCGGACGTTCTAACACTTCAACATGCCTTCAAGTGTATGGAGAGCGTGCACGTTCACATCAGCCTAGGTACATCTCGGAATCAGGTGTGGGCACACTACATCAGAGAGTCTCAATGGGGGGTGCTTTCATGCCCCCCACCCCCCACACCATGGGCACATTTGGCAAAGCCTAGAGATATTAATTAGTAGTTATCACAGCTGGGGTGGTGTTACTGGCATCTAGTGGGTAGAGGCTAGGAATGATGCTCAGCGTCTTCTATGCACCCACAACACGGGATTATCCAACCCAAAATGTCAACAGTGTTGGGGCTGAGACCTTGCTTTAGGTGTTTACATCACAACTCACCGCAAGAAAAGGAGCAAAAGGGGTCATCTGTAGTTCTCTTTGGTCAGACTCCTTTGGTGTAGTGAGCTGACTAAAAATTGGCCTGATGCTCTTTGTGAGATTAAATGCCATTAAGGAGTCAGTTTGTTTGCCATTTGAAATGCAAACTGATGGGGAGAACATTATAAAAAAAGATCGTACTCTCATTTGAAACAAACTAATCCATAAATATTTACGTAGCAATGTTACTGTTCACAAGCATCACAATGGGCAGACTGGAGGTGAGACATTTGCATGGTCCTAAACCCAAATGGGCAGACACAAAAGCAATGTCAGAAACAATTTTGGTCTCACAGATTCTTCATCCCAAATGGGAAAGGGATTTCCAAAAGGATTCAAATCCGTAAGTTTATGAGCCAAATGAAAGCTCGTAGCCTCGCCTCTCCATCCTTTCTATCAGTAATTTAGATTCTAACCTGTGATAACCCCCCAAATTCAAGTGACCCTCAAAAGTGCAATGTTCAAAATTGTTTTCTATGACAAAGGTTTAAAATCTAGAAATATCTAATTATAATAAGTCTTGACAGGAAAATTATTGTATTGATAATATAGATCATCACACATTTTCTCTAATATGTGCAACCTTTTATCAGTTCAACTGAAGAGTTTTTTCTGTCTCATTTCACTGGAAGCAACTCAGACTGAGAAACCCTTACGGGGTTTGTGAAGAGAGATCCCCTCCAATTAGGTTGGCTGGGGGGCCCAAGGTTGGGGAAGGAGCTAAGTGTAAGTCCAAGTTGCCAATCAAAGGGGCTTGTTCACCTTTCTAGTTCTGGCTCATTTTCTCCAACTCCAGTCTGCTGTCTGCATTTGACCTCCAAATGACCATGACTTTTTCAATTCAAATGTGCAGCTTTGCTATAAATATGATACTATAGCTGCACAGGCCATAAATAACTAGAAATTACATGCTTTCCCCAGTCTGTTTGTACTAACACTGCAAAACCCTTCACTTGCTGTGACTGAATGGTCTCTGTAGGTAGATAAGAAAATATAATTACCAGAATCACACATTACCCTCCCAGAATGGAAGAGTGTCAGGATCCCAAACACACTACAAATAGATGGAGAAAATTACTGGGAAAGAGAAAGCTACAAAAAAATTTTCCATGTCTGTCTGGAAGAGGTGAGGACACAAATACTTCAAGAAAATAAATGTATCACATGATAATGTTCATTTCCATGAGCTAATCAAAATGGGAAAATAGAATTATTTTATATGTTAAAGTAACATAAAACAGAACTTAAAGTAAAAATAATTATTGTTTTGTAAAAATATGGGGAAAGATATTTAATTCATTGAGGCGTGCTCTATACATGGCATTTACCAAAAAACAAACAAACAAACAAAAAAAACACACACACACACACACAACAAACAAAGTTTTTAATGTTTTTCATCCACTTTCTACCATTTTCTGTATTCTTAAAATGTGCTTCTGAACCTCGAATATAATTTTTCTAATCTAGAATACAATGTGAGAACCAAATACTTGAACATTTGGAGTACAGAGCACAGCCATAATATATGTATCATTTAAATTTCAAATCTTGTCCTGCCATTAAAAAAAAAATTTTTTTTCTTTATTGATATTAGAGAAAGAGGAAGGGAGGGGGAGAGAGAGATAGAAATATAGATGAGAGAGAACATGAATTGGCCGCCTCCTGCCCCCTACTGGGGATTGGGCCCACAACCTGGGCATGTGCCCTGACCAGGAATCGAATCAGTGACCTCCTGGTGCATGGGTTGACACTCAACCACTGAGACACACCAGCCAGGCTGGTCCTGCCATTTTTGATGGTTGGGGAAAAGTCACTAAACTGTTTAAGTTTTGTTTTCTCATATGCACAAAGGAAATGAGGAAAATGCCCACAGTGTTTCTGAAACAAATAAATGGTCCATGAAAATGCCTAGTAAAATCCACCACACCACATAGAACAACGTATTATCAATCTTACAGTGTAATATCTGGTTTTCCCTAATCCTTCTATGTCTACTCACTTCCAATACTTTCAGTGTTCTTAGAAAGACTGCTTTTTCACAATCATAGGAAGTATGTTTACTGTGGTAGTAAAAACCACATCCTTCAGAAGTTATACGTAATTTAATTCTCCAACTATAATTTATCTTTAAAAAAAAGATAACTGGTTCATCAATTTTGAGACTAGATATTTTTCAAGATAATATAGAAAAATGCTAATTTTCTGGTGATTACTAGAGGGGGAAGGGAGGTGGGGGAGGAAGAAGAAGGTAAAGGGGGATAAATGGTGATGGAAGGAGACCTGGCTTGGGGTGGTGAACACACAATACAATATACAGATGTATTATAGAATTGTACACCTGAAACCTATATAATTTTATTAACCAATGTCAACCTAATAAGTAAAGGCCAATTTTCATTATATCTAAGCTACAACGGAAAGTATATGTCTTCTTCCAGCAACCACAAGCATTAGTAGCAAATACCATCCCTAACCTAATGCTGGGTAAATCCATTTCTGGATATAATCCAAAGTTAAAAGTGAGTAATTGTGAGTCTGGCATCACATTTAAAACCAAGCTAGAATGATACGCCAGTTGAAGTCATCACCAAGCACAGACACTGTATGGTAGGCTGATATAATACTTCTTTAGAAGAAGCTCTTTCTCTACATCATAATGCTAATGTCCCACTAGTGTGCATCCAGGGACGGGCAGAATAGATGGTTTTGAATTCTGAAAGTGACCTTTCACTTCCGAAAAGCCAGCCGCTGTCTTCCAACACACACACCTGAAGCCGGTGCACACGCACCAGCACCCGCAGTTAGTACAATGCACGCACACACTGCCTATTTTTTTCTGGGAAACAAAGTGCTTAGAAACATGGCCTCTCATTAAACCGCGGCATCTGTGAGCTTTAAGATATAAAACAGTGATGCCAAATACAACACAGCAGTAGTGTTGTATATTCAATATTTTATAGAACCATGCTAACAAAAAAGGAAATTGATCGGAAAGAGAAGCAGCTTAGCCAGCGCCCTCAGCTGGGTATCTGAAGTTATCTGGCAAAATCAGAAATAATTTCAAGCAAGGAAATGGAACTAGACATTTTATTAAGAGACAGGTAGGTGTTCAAGAAACACAGAACCATGCAAAGAAGGTGACTATGCTGAACTTAAAATCCAGTCATGCAGGTGTGTTCCTCCCCCACCTCCCCTCCCCTCCAGTGAATCACAACGTACGTTTAACAGGATCTTGGGGAAGAGGCTCCGGGGTAGTCTTGAGTAAACTTTGGGACACTATGGAGAAAATAAAAGAACATAACTAAAAACAAAAATAGAAACATGGGAATGATGGCTGAAACTCACATGATTCCACTAACAAAAGGAAAAAAACAAAAAACAAAATCATGGAATTAAAAACAAAAAACAAATAAATATCCTGAGTTTTGGCCCCAGCATGGAACCAGTCAACAGATAAACATAAGATATATTTGCCTAATAACATCTTAGAATGCTGGATACATTGTCTCCAAGAGCACATCCAAGTACCCTGTTGAGGGATTCCTTGCTCCTTCTTCCTCCTTAGCGCCCAGCATCACCAGTTCCCTTCCTTCCATTCTCCACGGTATCTCTATTATTTCATCCATTCATCAGGCAGCCTCTGGCTCTTGGCTCTCAGCTCAGGCTATTTGTTGAGGCTTTACTCTTCACTTATCTGTCCACCTTCCTTTCTTTTTTTTAAGTTTTTTTTTTTCCTTTATTGATTTTAGAGAGAGAGGAAGGGAGAGTGAGAGATAGAAACATTGATGAGAGAGAACATAAATTGGCTGCCTCCTGCACACCCCTCACTGGGGATCAGGCCCACAACCTGGGCATGTGCCCTGATTGGGAATCGAACCAGCGACCTCTTGGTGCATGGGTCGACACTCAACCACTGAGCCACACCAGCTGGGGATATCTGTCCACCTTTCTAACTGGCCTGCAGCCTCTCATGTTTGCTTTCTTGAGAAAGTATGCTGTAACCCACTTCCCCTGAAACTAAGTACAGCCTGGTTTATACAGTATATCTTTGTTGGGAGCATGAAACTTTTGCAAATCTCAGCAAAATGTGTGCCATCCAGGGCACCTCCAGAGGCTCCATCTGAACTGTGGTTCCCGCTGTTTGCTCCCTTAACCAAACTGATCAAATGGAGAGGGTGTGTGTAGGCGCTGCCGTGGGGTCTGTGGTTGTTTTTTTGGTGTGGGTTGGGAGGGGGGTGGGTTCTAACTCTTAAGGCAAATCCATCACTGCTGATCATTTTTAAAAACTTCTTTCTTATTCATTATTGGCATACATATTTATACTCCAAAGTAAATAAATAATCCACCTTGGAAAAGGAGGAACAAGTTGGAAATATGTCAGAAAATCTCCCCCAGCAGCTAAACCAGTTAGAATCATTTTCACAAAGGCCCTTTGTTCAAGAGGGTGCAGGCAACAGAACCTCCCATTGTGTTCCTCGTTACCTGACCTAATTAACTTCTTTGTCTGAAACTGAAGAAAGGTGTTTTTTGAGCTATAAGCTGCAATCGTCCATTCAGAGCCAGGAAAGGTGCCCGTGGGGTTACCAGCTCCAACACCTGTTCTCACACAGGACAGAAGTGGAGTCATCTCTTACCCGGGAGACCAATAGGAACTTTTCCATCAGATTCCACTTGGAGACTGGGTTTCACAATAGAAGGTTGTAACCGTGCAGGTCTTGTTTTTGTTTAGCTTAATCCTATGATCACACCGGAAAACCATTTATATAATCCCCATAAATCCTAGACAGGAAACGGTGACCAAGCCTCACAGACAGGGCAGAAAAGGAAGGCATCTCTCAAACAAAGCAATGCACCATGATTGAAGTTGTTTAATGTATCAAGTTGAATAGCTATTTCTTGAGTAGTTAAAAGTTCCTACTCATGAACAAAAAGTAAATAAAATAAAATTGGGGCTTTAACATGGAAGGCTGTTAAGAACAGAAGTCCGCATGTCCGCTGCGTCACTTCCTACGAACCACCTCTGTGGAAGAAGTTTCAGCTCACATTTAGGTCATTGTGACTTCATTGATTTATCCCCCAGAGGTACGAACAGCTTCAAGTTCAAGAGGAAAAAGAAGCTTTGAAAATTAAATTCCCTGAGCTTTATGTCATCGAAGGTTTCTAATGTTAAGTCAAGAGTTTTTTTCTATTTCTATTGCAAATGTCCATGTGTGAGCTCAGGGGCCACAGGGGGACATTGCCCCCTCTGGCATTTGACATACATGTGCTCACTTCAGGTCCATTCCCTTGTCACCACAATAAAAGTCCCATGCTCCGAAAGAACTCAAAAGTACTCATCATAGCACATATGACTTTTCAATGTAACCGAAGCATCATCACCCAGGTTTCCGTGGTAGACCTTATTTGCACATGTAGTACACAGGCACAGACCCAAACACACATGTACATGGACAAACACGTATGTATACATTTGCAGAACAGCTGAGAAGACAAAACAGCAACCCCAGCTTGGTTTAAAGAGAAGCACTCAAAAGTCCCTAGAGATGGCAAGACGTACGCACCACAGCTCGTCAAAGAACACATCCATGGCCATGCTTTATTAGAGAGAGACAGAGATGTGTGCTCATGATCGAACATACTGGAGGAGATGCCCGGCAATTAGAGAGGTTGACAGAAATGGGGTTAGTGGTAGCAACAGACCCAGCCCCAGGAACCAGGAAAACCGATCTGTTACAAGGAGCATAGTCAGTGGCGAGAAAGACGAAAGGTGGCCAGGCCCGAGGGAGGTCCACTTACTGACGCTGCCACACACGGCCATGCAGTACTCCTCTGTGTCAAAGTTGTTTCGGTTGCCGCCACATCCGCCGTAAAAGAATGGGGCGCACTTCCCTTCGGTCACATCAAAGTACCAGCGGGAGATCATTGCTCGGCATGGCCCCGTCTCGGCTTGTTCAGAGCACACCTCTAATCAGAGGAGATGTGGGGAACCACATTTAGCATGAAAAGGTACCGGCTCACTGTTCACGTACACGTTTACTTTTCTAACGCATTTATCCTGCCCCTGGAAGTTGCACCGGGGTACTAGGCAGCGTCTGCCAAACATTTACCGAGGGATTTAATGCCCTAACAGGACTTGGGCATGACCTTCTGAAACAAAGCGGTGCATTCACATCTGGTTTAATGGGCAGCTCTTGGTAGTAATAAGAGGATTCCAGCTGGAGGTGAACAAGTCTCTGAGCTGCTTTTAGATGAATATTAAACGCCTCGAGATACCTGCACATCAAAACATTTTTTTCACTATAAAAACTAAATGTTTCTTTTAAAATAACTGCCAAGTACAGGTAAAAGGACTGTGTCTGGTTAAGATGCAAAACTTGAACCTCTTGCAAATATCTGATTCTCTTTAATAAACAACTAACTGCCTTGACTTGAAGTATAAAATAATTACATATATTTCAAAGGTGATCCAGTTTTCAGCCAGTCCAATGACTGGCGATATTTGAAAGCTACGTTATCGCTAATTAAAACACAATTTTTATTTGTATATTTCTCTGTCCCTTGAACGATGATGTTCCAAACAATAAAACACAGTGAAGCAACTTGAATTTGTTAATACATATCACGCATTGTTTTACATTAAAACACATCTTACCTGTCACCATGCTTTGACACCCTCCCCAAGACCAGTTTCAAAATCCCTGATTGACTCAGAGTGTCGTAAATGGCCCGACTCCATTTTACTGTGATTAGAATAAGAAATCTACCCCCCGTGTATATTCCATTTTTGTTAGAAGTAAAATAATTCTCCAGCTCAGTTTGTGCCGGGCTGTAGGTAGGCTTACAGAGAGCCCGCTGATACCTTAGCACACACACATCCTGCTTACTCTTAGCTTCACTAACATGCCAGGGAAAACAACTTTCTAAGAGATAAAAGCCATACAAAACCCAGAACATCCAAATTAGGAATGTTCAAGACTGACCATAATCAATTACTCAGAGACAGATCCACAAGGATGTTAAAGAGAACTTCTACTTTACTTCCCCATACACACCACTCACGGCTCTTTCCAACCAAGGCAACGAGCTGAGGGCAAAACCAGAAGCTGCTGCCATCATGATGATGTCAACAGAGTTGGGGGGGCGGGCAGTCAGCACTGAACTCCAGAGGGAGAGTATCAAACTCTCTGCAGGAGAAATGTCTGGGGTAACAGATATGGAAGATGCTTCTGGCTCTCTTTAGATGGGTTTCAGATGGAACCATCTGGTTCCGGGAGCATCAAGTTGAATGTCACCCATTATTAAAATCTTCTCATTCAGCACCATTGCTTTGAAAGTCCATGCTCACCAAGCAACAGGATTTAGTTGGCCTTCTGCATAGAATTCTCCTGTATGACAAAAATCTGCCAAACTGTTCAATGTAATTATCGTATCCACTAGGCAACTCGATTTATTCTCCCAAATTAACTAACATTCTGACTTATAAAGGGTAAGATAGTTTTTGGGGTGAGAGGGTGGATGAGCCCCTCTGAGTTACTGACAAAGCAGCCTCTGGGCTGCAGAGTTGAAAACTGAGCCCCAGATGTGGGGTACCTAACAACCACAGCCACCAGCTGTCTCCACTCCTGGACTTTACCTTAAGTTGTAATAAATACCTGCAGGTTGGCTTTTCCCTCCTTCTCGGAATCTCCCTCACCAATTTGTCTACACGCATGTGAACATTTCTTTCTCTAAGACATGATGACACGTCTCATTCATCTCTTCCTCAAGCTGTTCTGATTCCAAGACTACAAGGCAGTGGCGTGTTCTGAGTCTACACTTGGTTGGAGTTGACAGTAGACTTACAAGTGGCCACGACCAAGGAAGGTAAAGAATGCATGACCCTGAGTCACAGCAGCAGAGGCAACAAAACACACCATGCCTCAACAATTCATGCTGATCCTCATGTTTTCTACCTCTCAGAGCACCAAGTACATGTCTTCTGACACTTGTCTGCCACAGGCCCCATGGTCTGCATCACAGCTCTGCAGGGGCAGGAAACATGACTTCATATCTCTATGTACTAAATTAAAGTGGTAGAATTTCAGGTGGGTGCAAGTAATGAGATGAAAGGGTGATGATCAAAGGAGATAATCCGTGATAGATAGTTACCCTTGTGTAAATTAGTAACAATTTCTTACTTCTGATAAGCTTCCCGGTCCAGAACTCAAAAGACATTACAATATATTGTTTTTGTGAAACATAATGGCACACCCATTTTTTATATTATGTTCATCTTATTTTTCTTCTGTCTCTTTCTAAATGGCTATGAAACCCTTTGTTATAGCTAATTTGTAGAGCCCCAATCAACAAGAAAAAGCACCCAGAACTCAAAATCCATTTACATGCCAATTAAGTAAAGACAAAGAACTACAGGATGGGTCCCCAACTCTTGCTGAAATCTCCAGTGAGAGTCTTAATCCATCAATCAAAAAAAGCAAAGAAAGAATGACATAATCTCCATCTGGGGAAAGTTTGTTGGCTCTCATGACATTATTGTGGCTGCTAAACTCCTGACCTGGAATGGCCCTGGATAGCTTCATGACCTTGGTGTGGACATGTGGACTACGTCTCTGTACATTTTTGATCTTTGTAAGTAGGTTCTTGCTAAGATCTGGGCTGGTTTCAACACTAAATTCCATTTTGTAAAAACCAATATTATACGAACACAAGACAGAAGCAGAGCGGGAGCTCCCTGCATTATATAAAATGATTATGTAATTCGCTGTCTGAAAAATAATGCTTAATCACAAAAAACTTAACTCTGAATGGATTTCAAATTGGAGCAATTTTTTTGTGGGCAACCAAAATTAGAATGCTCATTTTACATTTTTTAAAAAATTCAGGATGAAGACAGCTGTGAAATCATCAAGCTATGATGGGGAGAATATCCCCATTTTCAGATATATGATGATTATAATGCCATTTTAAAAAGCAAAATTAACAGATTAGCAAATAGTTAGCTTTAAATAAGCACTAACTGAAGAATAATTTTAGAATAATGGAAAGCTTTTTATTATTTCATTTTTACTAACTAAATTTCAATTATTCTTAGACTATAGGAATGTATGCAAAATAAAAGCCTGTATTACATGGAATGTATAAAGTTTAAATTTATAAACAGCAACCACTTGAATAATCAACTAACTAATCAATCTAGAGCTATTTACGAAAAGCTAGGAATTATATATTCTGATATTATGGGGAAAAAACCCAAAAAATTATGAAGCATAATTTCTCCAAATGCTGCAAGAATATATGCAAAATTAAAGTCATACATATAGTACGAATATATTCGTGTTCCTTGTGTTAAAAATTACATATTCTGTTATTTTAAAGTAGAAAGGACAAAAGAAAGAAGATAAATATAGTTTGATCTCGTAATAAGGCAGCTGTTTAAAGTTAACAATAAAATAAAATAAAAAACAATGACAGAAGTACTACAATCTACTAAATATGCTTATCTTTAATATTTCAAATAAATAGATATATTTAATTAATCATTCAATTCATTAAAAACAAAAACAAATGACCTCAATACCATTTATATCAACTTTAGTTTTTAGCCTGATCAAGTTATTGCTACAATTCTAATAATGCTATAAAGCGAAACTTCACAAGCCTAAGTTATTAGAACCAATCTTACAGTCTGTTCAAGTAGACACATTTGTGTTTGATTCTTATGGATGAAAAATGTAAAAAGTCCACATACTAGACAACAAGTTGTTTTTTAAGAAATTTTTTTCACAGTGGTAGATACGTGTACTTTTAATGGAAAAATGCATAATGTATTTGCAAATATGAGCAAGTGGACATCCAAAAAACACAGCCAATAAAAAATTCCTCTGATCAGGACAATAAGTTGTCACATATTTATTACCACTAATCACATTTTACTAAAAAGAGGCATGTAAAATTAGGCAAGCAGGCTTCAAGTAAAGTCTTATGACAAATCTCATGTAAGCCTGAAATATGGGCTGACATACATAAACAAATGACGGGAACAGCTGTGTTCGTAATGAAATCACTGACTCAGTGCAAAATGCCCGGTGTTCATTTGTCACGGAAGTCTCTAGAAAATATGTGCCCTGGACTTGCCTTTTACTGAATTGTGTTGATTCTCTCAGGCTCTCAAATGCATCTGTCATTCCAAATATACCTGACCTGATTCTCACATCCCTGCACGGCGGAGGGTTATTTATAAAACGCCACCTGAGGAGATGTACTGCAGAGTATTTAGACTCCTAATCAGCGCTCTTGTGTTGATGGTGTCAGAAAGCACTGACCAAAAAGCACCACTCTGACTTCCTTGATGCCTTTGCTTCCCATTTGTTGTGGGAATAAACTTGTTTTCTCTAAGCTGTGTGGCTAGTCTGAAGCCCAATATAGTATTACAAGAACCTCGAAACTCTGAATAAGGCAGGATGTCGTGTCCTTTGTTGGAAGAGAAAGTGATTTTTCTTACTAATTCTGAGGCGAGGTGTGTTTGGAAACTGGTTGTCTCAACAAACAAAAAACAAGCAAACAAAACACACACACACACACACACACACACACACACACAACACTCTGATTTATACTGTTTGCCAATTCCCATGGTGTCAACACTCCCACCATTGCTATGTAAGCTACCAATGGTTGTGGCTCACAAAATCCCTCAGTGCTTTCATAATCAGCTTCTACAGGCTGGCAGGATTCGGTTACACCACACCAAGGAGAGGAAATGGGGCACAAGTGAATAGTAACAATTATATAGGTAAGGAAATTCTCAGTCTTCTAATTTGCTTGGTTTTGACCATTGAATTTTTACAAAATTGCTTGGTGGGCACACATATCAGGGTTCTTTCACACTTGGTGACATTTGATAATATATTAAGAACAACATCCTAGATAAGGAAGGTTTTCCCTTCTAGTTTCTTACTCCCTGCCTCCTAAATCTACACAGTATGGAGGACATGAAATGCCACTAGAGACTACTCCTGGAAGGGCAGCCCATGGACCAGCAGCACCTGGGACTCAAGACCCCCTCTAGACCTTCTGGCTCAGGATCTGTGTTTAGCAAGTGCCTTGGAGACTTGTATGAACATTGATGTCTGAGAAACACCGTGATCAACCACATCTTTTATGTGCAGTTGAAATGTCAAAAGTAGACATAGTATATACGAGAGTCAATCACTTTCTAAAAAGACCAGAAGAAAAGGATTAGTAAAAAGTTGCATAGGTTTTGGCTTATTTAAAGAAGTGCACAAATATTTGGGAAGCATGGGGATATAATATATTTTGGTAGAGTTGTAAGATTCAAATACATATATATATCAGAAACTTATTTTGCCCTGAAGTTCTGTCTTAAGCAACATTAAAGCAATTTTAATACTTTTGCCTTAAATCCAATACCAACAGTAATTTTCTTACTCATATTTAAGTCTGCGAATACTCTGACTTCTCAGAAATCTGAATTTAAGTAATATTATTCTTGTAACATGCCAGAACACTAGAAATATCAAAATATTTTATTTTTACTGGAAAAAATAATGAAGAAAGCCAACAACTGAGGAAAGATCACTGGGCTTCTCTGTAAAGGAAGAATTACATGGCATTTCTGTTATTGCAAGAAAAAGGATGCTTCTAGATATGAGTCAGGGTTGGAAGGATGGTCTTGCTCTTCCATGTCCTTTTCTGGGGGACACTGAGTGTGTCTACCTCGCCATGTTAACTGTCTCCTGCTGTGGTACCCAGCAGAAAAGACGGGCAGCTTCCAGCCAAAAATAGCAGTGTCCCTGGTCACCACGTGGATGCTAACCACCATTTGTTATTTTGTAACAGTGCACTGGGCGAGTGAATTTCTTTCAGAAGAATAGAAAACAAAACTAGACAGGCAGTTTTCTCCACCTCTCACTGCCTACATGTCAACTATGCATGTGCAATACTTAAGAGATAAACAATGTAAGCTGATTTGTCTCTAAATGCGAGCTATGAAACTACATCACACATCTTATCAAATGTTTTTATCTTACTAATTGAAGATTTATCAACTTTGTTTTAGCATATGTTTTGTTTTGTTTTTTGTTTTTGTTTATTCTCAAATAAAAAAATGTTCACTGGCTACCTACAATGGGCAAGACACTGTTAAGTGTTACAGCTGAGATTTAAGGTGGGGTACAGTATTGCAGGGATGTCGTCTCTGCTCATAATTAAAGACAGACATCACTGTCGATCTCAATATCATAGCCCAGTTGTTTGCAAACAGAGAGATCTGCCCCTATGCCCTCCCAAGGGACACCTAGCAATGACTAGAGACGTTTTTGGTTGTCACAACTGGGGGTACTAACGGCATTTAGGTGGGTAGAGGCCAGGAATCCTGCTAAACAGCCTACAATGAACAAGACAGTCCTCACAGCAAAGACTTGCCTGGCCCAAAACATTAATAATGTTGACGCTGAGAAGCCCTGACACCACTTAAGCAAACACCAGAAAGACTCATGGTGCACTTTAGTAATTTTGCCCACTCATGAGACGAGGCTACTGAGCAGTCATCACCAACACCCCAGAAATCCTGGGTAACAGATGCTACGAAATTCCAGAACAGACAAAATCATGAGGGTTGGCCAACAGGTCTTCCTTTGCTTCTATCATGAAACATTAGGAACTTAAAGACACGTGCAAGCAACATGACATTTCTACCCACATTCTTTATTACTTTCATTTCCTGTCTCAAGAATTATATCCACCAAGAGCTTGTATACATTTAAGAAAAAGAGAAAGATAACTGCACCCTCATAATTAAACACCTGAACAGTCTTACCATTATAAACTAAACATAGAGCATTGTAAACAATTCTTCCATTTTAAACTCCTAAACCATGTTAAGAGTCTCTCAATTTTTAAAATTTCGCCGCTGTCTTGAAGGCCGAAGAGTTTTTTTCAACACCATTTTTACGTGACTTTCGATAGCATAACCACAAAAGATCAGACATGGAAACCAAATACTAGTTTCTGGGAGGGCAAAATGGTTCAAGGGTAACACAAACAGGTGTTTAGGTTGTAACTATGAGGGTGGGGTTATCCCTTTTTCTTAAATATATATAAGTTCTTAGTGATGAAGAACTCCAGAACATACGTCTCTGCAAGGGAATTCAAGATTCCCACTAACATTCCCGACGCTGCCTCTGCCCGGGGGCTCTGAGCCCTCCTGGGTCAGCAAGGACTGTGAGACGCGTGCCTACGCAATGATGAGCGTGCTGCAGTGAGCTTGCTCTCCTTGCTGGATTCCTTCTGTTATATTAGGTTTGATCTCTGTTCTTAATTGCTAACTGCGTTGTGTAGATGCATACGCTTGTCCTGTCTGAGGCACTTGTGTATTTTTCTGAACATCGACTGATTTGGGGGAAAACAAGAAAGAGATTCGTTTTCATGTTTTTAATCCAGTTTCTAGCTTTTAACTGAATTGGACTGAAAATGTTTTGTCTTTTTAACAAATTCAGACATAATTGTATTAAACGGCGTGGAGCTAATTATTTCCATTATTCCACCATGAAAGCACCCTGACAGAAAAGAAAGTGTGGAAACGGAAGATGGAAAGTAAGCAGTCTCGGCCACGTACTGTTTCAAGAAACATGAAGTTGAGAAACAGAATTTTCTATGGGACAAGGTAGATATTTGTGAACATATTAACCACTGATTCTATACTGTGGTATGCCAATTGTATGTCAATAAACTTGCTAGCAAAAAATATAAAATTATAAATGTACACACACACACGCACACACACACACACACACACACACACACACACAGAGTTTTACATGGCTCTGTTCCTCACTCTCACATTTAAGTAACCTCACTCTGAGTGGCTTTCTGAACTGGGACCTTGAGATCGAGCAGAAAGGAGCTTGTCAGCACCAAGCTTCAAGGGGCTGCTGTTGGAATACATCAAACACCTCGAAATCAATGGCTGCTGGGCCACAAGGCACAAAGTAACAGGCTGCCCCCGTCACATCTCTGCCTGCTGCTGACACTAGTCCTTTCGACATCTTAGAAAGGACGCTACATCTTGGCCCAGGGCTGGCTCTCACTGGCCCTTAGTCACAACACAGAGGTAGAGGCTTGCTCGACAGGGAGGGGCCATTATCCCTTTACCCCGTTCTCACCACTCCATGGAGTTGGGAATTCATTGGGGGGCAGTGTGCGCTCTGAGACCTCCAAACAAAGTGTAAGTGCATTTCCATGTTCTCAGCCAGTCAAGCTCACAGTTTTCCCCAAACTCTGTGAGAGTTAAATATGAATGATAAGCTACAATCCTCTTAGTGAATTACAGGATACTTTGTAAATGTCACATCCATTACAGACAGGTAACATCAGAGATGTGGGAATTAGGCCAAGCTTTGTTTCTCTACCCTGGAGATCAAGGCAGGCTGCTGATTTATGATGCTCCTTGGAGTCATTCTAGTTGGTGGCCTGTTCACTGGCAAATCCCTATTCTCTTTAAAAATTACTCAAATGCCAACTTCTTGGTAATGCTTTAGCTGAAACTTCTGTCTCCACGCTGAGCACTTTCCATCCACCATGCTGCCAAAGTTCCTGCCTGGCCAGTCCGAGAGACGTGTTTCTCCCTAGGAGTGAGTGTGCAGGTGTGGCTGGAAGCAAGCTGAGCGAGGCACCTTGCTCACAGTGCTGTGCCCCCAGGGCCACAGCCAGTACCAGCGGTGCCCAGGTGATGTTGGAGTGTACAGCAGTAAATCACATGGTACTTCTCCCAGACTCCTGGTTAGCAGAGGGGGAAGAACCATCATTTACTTCTGTGGAGTTCAGTCACTTAGCCCAAGGCAGGAAACATTTATGTCAAACTTCTAACCTTCATCGTCACAGGGGATGCTTAAAGGGTCACCTACATCAGTGTGCCTGTTCATTCAATAGATGAACTTCCTCAAGAGGTTCAAATACCCGTAGAAAATGAAATACTACCTGGAAATGCAGTGGTATTTGATACTATCTTGGTTCAATTTTCATCAGGACATAAAATTTAATTGCAAATATTTTAATGTACAATATATATGCACAAAAATTTTTAATCCCGAAACCAATTTTAAACTGCTTTTTATTCTTAACGCAGGTCTATAAGTATCAGCTCTATTATACCCATAATATGGATGTCACATTTATGCCTTTTATAATTAAAATGACAATCTGTTGGCTTACCGTTGGCATTTCTAATTCATAGCAAACATTAGTTCTCGGAGGACCAGAATAATGCTTATAACCATGACAACCACAGTACCTTGCTAACTGAGCACTTACTGTCTACCAGTAACTGTACTGTTTCCCAAGGATAGCTTCATTTAAACCTCACAAAAGGATTAAAGTGAGGTAGGTATTATTAAACCCTATCTTACAGAGGGCAGCAATAGGCCTAAACGTTATATAACTGATACTAAATTACACAGTCAGCAGGTGGTAGAACCAGGATCTGACTCTGGGCAGCCTGTGTGTGTAAAACAAATTGAGAGACCATGCGCCAGGCATACGGTAAGTACCTAACACGGATCATCTAACGCAATTCTTACAACAAACACGCAATGTCAAATCAGTATCTACAGAACAGACATGAACAGATTTGACAAGGTTACTTAACTGGCCCAAGGCCATACAATTATTAAAAATCCTCTCTCAGATTTTTATTAATTTGGATACGCTTCAGTAGGAAATGGTTGAACATTTTAATGAAAAATTCATATGATTAGGTTAAAAATTCATATGGCATTACTACGATAAATGTTAACAATTTTAAACAGTTAAGATGGTAAACTTTTTTCTTTTATATAACAGTGGCTGCAGTATTAATGGCTGAAATTTTCAATATTTGAGCTTATTTTTTAAAATTCTGACATTGAGACGACAATTTTAGGAAAGTATCTGAGATTTTAATGAATGTATAAATGGCATATTATGAAAAATTAGGCAGAACATATCAGTTCTTAAAAGTTGTGCCCAGCAATCATGTAAAACAGGTGAGAATACTAGTTAGAAAATATTCAATATAATACTGTATTAAATTGTTAAATTCTAAACCTGAATTTCAATAAAATTTTAAAGCTAAAAAAAAATAAATAAAAACAGATGAAAATAAAAGAAAAATCCTCTCCCAAATACTCTACTTAGTCTGCCTCTACCCATGATAAAACAACCTTAACAAAATTAACTAGGTGTGGTACCATCTGAGATATAAAGACCTCACAGTAATTTTCTAACAATCGGTATCAGAGGTGTTTTATAAAGGCTCGGATAGTAAATGTCTTTAGCTTTGTGGGCTATCTGGTGTCTCTTCCACTCTGCCTCTGTAGTATGGATGCGGCCACAGATAACATGTAACCAAACGCAGCTGGCTGTGTCCTAATACAACCTTTTGACTAGAAAACAGGTGACAGGCCACAGAGGACCCATGGCCACAGTTTGCTGACCCCTGATCATTATGCTCAGTGTGAAATAACACTAACATGAATATATGCTGATAGCAAAAGAATACACATCTATAAGAGAGTACAGGGTAAACTGAAATAGAGTGTCTTTATAAGCAAAAAAGTAAAGTTTTGACATTGGTGTAGTAGAAATACCCTGGCCCACCTGGGTCCAAATCCTCACCACTTACCAACTTTATCACCATGGGCAAATTAAAAAAAAAAAAATGTTTCCAGGCCTTACTTGCCTTGGTTTTAAATGGGGAAGTAAAATTTCTACCACACAGCAAAGTTACAAGGATTAAAAGATAGAACCATCACCTTAAAGGGCAAGGGGTGTGATGTTTCTGAAAACACAAGAATTCCAGCCCATGTGCCATAACACAGTGAGAGCCAGCTCCCCATTCTGTCCTCCTTCCACTGTGCCTAGCAAGCAGCAAGGACAGAGTGAATGCCTGCTGAATAAATGAACATAAGGGAAAAAACAGAGTTGTGATGGATGGATAAAGCTGGCTGGATTAAATACAAGATTATGTCATTTATTACAATACATGTGTTTAATCAGAGTTCAGAGTTCATGGTGGGGTCAGAAATGACCCTGGCGTCTTGGGTATATGAAGTGAAATCCTTTCTCAAAACACAGAAGATTAGGAGCAGGTGTCTAAATACACTGGTGTTTTATTCCAGTTGGTATTGGCTTATTCCAATCACCACCCAAGTTTTTTTTTTAACAACCCCAAACAATGAATCCTAAAAGCAGAGGGATGCTGCAGTGAGCTCACTTTCAAATGATACCTTTCTCCTCTGGAATCAGTAACACAGACAGAACCTATATCTGCCACTTTGATGTCACAGATTCTAATACAAAACGCCTGGAAATTTTATGACCCTGCCGAAATGTCCTATATTTTTCTTCCCTCTGCCTATTTCTTTCAAATTTTAACCGGTTACAAAAATATTGAGTTTTTTTATGAAGTACGTTAAGGACTCGTATTAGTAGTAATATACTGGTAATGAAGAAACAGTTTTCTTATTAAGTATGGTTGTGAATCACCTGTTCTTTCGGGCACTGAAACATTAACATTGAAAACTAGATTGTAAGTCTCTTTTCAATATCTCTTCTTTGAAAGTCACTTCTAATTTTCACTCTCAGTGCAGGAGCAGGCTATTTGGAATTAGAGTTTTAGAAAGTTAGCCATCATCTATGGCATTGCCTTTGCTCTTCATCGGGGAAGCACCATAACCCCCCCTCTGTACCGAAGAAGGAAGGAAAAGGGGCTTTGTCGAGAAGAAGGGCTCTATGTAGCTGGTCTCCTCAAAGTTATCATCTAAAACTTGTACTTCTTTATTGGAATTGGCTGGGAATATGGATATTCTCTGATATGGACACAGATACCATAACATGATTCTCCTCTCTGGGGTCCTTTCCAAGAAAGATTTGCCTCGACTACATATTTTGCCCATTTCAGGAGTCTTGGATGGGGATGCATGAATTCCCAGTGAAGGTTCTTCTATTTCTGGTATTAACAACTGGTATCTCTAAATGACCAAGTATTTGCTTTTAGAAGATTTGCTTTCATCCTCTTCTTGACATCAACACTATTTATTTTTTTAAATATGATTTTTAAATTGATTTTTTAGAGAGGAGGGGAAAGGAGAAAGAGATAGAAACACATTGATGTGAGAGAGATACATTGATCGGCTGCCTCCTGCACACCCCCTACTGGGGATCGAGCCCTCAACCCAGGTATGTGCCCTGACCGGGAATCGAAACAGGACCTCTCAGTCCATGGGACAATACTCAATCCACTGGGCCACACCGGCTGGGTTCCATCAACATTGGGACAATGCTCAATCCACTGAGCCACACCAACCGGGTTCCATCAACATTATTAACTTATCTTTTAAGGCTAATTTCTTTTTTGTATCTCTACCCCAGAAAATTTTATAATAAATAAGTTCTCTTTTAATTGTCTCTGTTTTTTTATAGAAAAAACTATAACATATATGTCCTTCAATTTCTATCTTAATATCAAATACTGCTACATTTAGAGAAAAACTGAAGCAAAAAGAACTGGACTTACTTAGACTATAATAAGACCAAATTATTGCAGAATTCTGTCTTGGTCTGGGATATGGGCTTCAGTTTGTGTGGCATGCTCTCATTATACCGTGTGAGTAATGACAATTCCTGTTCACCCCCTGCTCCCTGTCCCAACAGCAGTCACATCCAAACAAAACCTCTTCATTGTACCAGAAACGTAGGTTCTGAATCGATCACCCTCAGTTAATGGTCATACTTGCCATGGAGCTTCTGACTGCACCATTTGGTTCTGTTATTCCTACCGACTCTAAAGTAACTTAAAACAAAATCCATTGGTGAACCCACCACCAGCCCTTCCAATTTTACTTCAAATGCCCTCTCCTCTGATACATCTCTTACTCTTTGAAGTAGGCTCTGGGCCCATACTTTCTACAATGCAGATGACTTTGTCTTTCTTTGACTTATATTTTCTACTAGTTTTTAACATCCGTGAGGTCAGCTATCCTGTGTGTTTTCATCATATGACCCACTGAGCCTAGCAAATGGTTTAAACCACACAGGGGCTCCAAAAGCTAATGCTGAATAAATGGACACTGATTTATTATGTAAATAGCTATCTCGATGGAGATCACAAGAACTTCAATCCTACTGCAGATTACTAGCTGTTGGAGTCTGTAGTCACATGCCTTTTAGTTTTTTTTCTTTTAAAAAAGCCCTGAAAAATGTCTTTCCCTACTAGAAAAAAAGGAAGCTAACAAGTTCATTTGGCCAGATCAGCCACAGATGGTCTTAGCAGGTGTATGAAAAATACTGTGGGAAAGGGTTCTGTGGGTATGTAAAAGCAGTGGCTCAAAGTATGCATTTACTTACACGTATCTCTACTTACACAAGCACTAATGCACTAAATTGAGTACAAAGTTGTCCTTAAGTAGGGAATAAGAAACAATCCATCTTGGACTACATCTTTTTTTTTTTTTTTTTTTTAAGAATATGCAATAATTACAATGTTTTAATCTAACTCTGAGTGTTCAACTCAGAATAATCTCAGTTTTAAAAGCTACAAGTTAAAGAAATGCAGAACCTCAAAAACACTCTGTTAAGTGAAAGAAGCCAGACACCAAAAGACCATGTATAATCCCACTTATATTAAATGTCTAGAAAAGGCAAATGTGTAGAGACAGAAAGTAGATATTATTTGCTTAGAGCTGGTGGTGAGAATGAGGATTGACTATGAGTGGGTGCGAGGGATCTTCCTGAGACAATGAAAATGTTTGAAGATTGGATTCTGGTGATGGTTGTACAATTTGGTAAATTTATTAAAGCCAATGAATTCCATGTTTATGTATTTAAAATGAGTGAATTTCATATGTAAACTGTACTTCAATAAACTTGTAGAAATACAATGAAGAGAAGATACTAGAGTGATCATTAGGAATCTCCTTGAGGCAGAGAAAATAGCCCATTTTAAGCTCTAAAATGTAACAACAGAGCCAAAATAATTTTCCTTTAATAAGAAGTGAGAGGAAGACTTACACTGTTGTGACATTTGTGGGTAGACATTAAAAGTATTTGCGATACACTGAACCTGAAAAGCTCCCTCCACATTCATTCAATCTAATTCTAGGGCTATCTTTTACTACCTGTAAAACATACAACCACCTTTTAAGAAACACAACCCAAGAATTTACTAGTTGCTACAGTAACATTTGGTTGTTGACTGAAAACTTAATGCTTGCTTGTATTTCAATGAGACAAAAAAAGAAGTCTTCTAGTTTTTCTAGTTCATAACATTTCCAATAGGGGTATTCATTAAACAGAAAAAGGAAGTCAACCTCTCCAAGAAGGTACTGTCACTTCCCAATAAAATAAAGACAACACAAATCAACCAAGTTAAATTTCACAGCAAAATAAATAAATAAATAAATAAAGTACTATTCACCAAATGTTCCTTTTCTTCTTTAACAAAATCAAATTGCAACTACTCATTCAACTAAGATTTACTGAAAAGTTTCTACAAGTTGGGCATTCTGCATGATACTAAGTAAAACCCAGTCCTTACCCCCAAGCTCATAGCCTAGGTGGTGAAGGGGTAACTGACAACAGAGTGTAATACACACCCACTGCCAGGGGAGTACCAAGGAGGTCACCTATTTAGCAGCCTTTGTCAAAGGGTACAACACTTGGCTAGATGGGGTTAACCAGTTGGGATTTGCCAAGCAGCACACACAAGCTACAAAACAGACCATATCATCAAGACTTCACATTCTTTGAAATGAATTGCTGGACTTCTCATTAAACAAAAGGGGTTCAACAAGCGTAAGGCTTGTTGTTTTGAATTTTATTTTGGTTAGTGGTAGGAGACTGACAGAAACTCAAACATTGCTATGATGTTTTTTCCTTTTCCCCGAGAAAGCAAATCCCAGGAAACAGTGAATTTATTACCTCGGACCACTTCTTCCACGGACTCTGTGGTGGTAGTTGTGGTCGTGGCGATGCTGGTGGTTCTCTCCATGGCCTCTTCATAAGGTTCCTCAGCATCTTCCTCTACCTCATCCCCATCCTCATCATCCTCATCATCCTCAGCTTCTTCTTCCTCAACATCAGCCACTTCCTCCTCCTCTGCTACTTCCACGACCTTGTCTTCACTGGAACAGGAAAGAGAAGTAACAGTGACAGTCATCTAAACAGATTTCAGACAGGAAAACAAACATCGATGACAGGAATTTTGGAAACCTGAAAGGGAAGGTAGCATTGATTAAACACGCACATGAGACGTGCAGCCAGCAGTTCCAAGTGTGATCCCAGCCGAGCAGGTCTCAGCTTTTTAACCCTTGCCCACAGCTGTTCTTAGTTTATGCAGTTGCAGAAGAAAGAGGATACCATGATTCCAACTAGCTCCCATTCTGGAAAACGCAAAATGATGGGGAGCATCAACCAGTGGTTGCGGGGGGTCCAGGGTGAGAAGGAAGGGATGAGGAGGCAGAGCTCAGGGAGTTTTTAGGGCAGTTTATTACTCTGTAAAATACTGTAACAGGGGACACACCAACATCATGCATTTGCCAAAACTGTAAGAACACGAAAAGTGAACTTTAACGTAAACGATGAACGTTAGTTAATGATAATGTATCAATATTGGACCAAATGTACTACACAAATGCAAATGTTAACAATGGAGGAAATGAAGGGAGGGAGCCAGAGAAGAGGAGAGCTCTCTACTTCCTGCTCAAATGGTCTGTAAACCTAACTGTAAAAAATAAAATCTATTACATGGGAGGGAGGGGATACCAAACGGAGTTTATTGTATTATGTAGATGACTTCTCATAATGTATATGAAAATACTCCAGAGGTGTAGGTGGAAATTGATTCAATATTGCTATTGACAGTTTAAAGTGGAAACGAAGAGGGAAGAAGAATCTGGCTTAAATAAATCTGTAATAGCCAATGGTCAGCAATGCCTGCTGGGAGTTTATAGCTGTGCTCCTTAGTCTTATGAATTGTGCAAACTTTGTAGACTACCAGGTATTTAGTGGTTCTTAAATTTCACTGAGTATCAGAACTACCTGGAAAGATTATTAAAACACAGACCACTGCGCACCACACCCAGAGTTCTCGATACAGTGGGTCTTGGATTCAGCCTGAGAATATGCATTTCCAATAAGTTACCAGGTGATGCTGATGCAGGTGGTCAGGGAACAATATCTGAGAACCATTGAAATATGTGGTTCATATCACTATACTGAGAATAACAGTAACGGGTAGCCAGTAAGTCACAGTATAATTTGGAAGTAGACTGGAAATAATATTTATGGCATTAAATATGTATATATAATGATGCACAGTGCTGAGTCATAAATCAACAAATATGGATGGCAAAAGAAGAGCATGTCTGGAACAAAACAACAAAGTCCTAGTAAGACATCCCTGTGGCAATCATGCACCTGCCAGTGCAGACATGGTGGACAGCATTAGAAGATGATAAATGAAGATAAGGATGGAAGTGTTAAATAGTGGAAGTCTATCACATACCATCTGGCCAGAGAGGAGAAATAGATGATTCTTCCCAAAGAACAAAACCAATATGGGAAAAAGATGTAGAGAGAACCAAAATGGCGGCAGAGTGAATGGAAACTACACAGACCATCTCCCAGGACCAAACTGGAATTACAACTAAAATAAAGACAAATCATCGGGAAAAAGCAACAGAAAAGCAGCTTGCGAGGACCATACATCCAGGGACACTGAATCGATCCTGGTAGGATTGCGGAGGTGCGAGAGGGGGGCTGGGAGCCCATGGACAGCAGCGGTCTTAGCTGTGAGCAGCGCCCTCGGGGTTAAAGCCCAACCCGGCTCCACAGTGCAGAGGGCCAGGACAGAGCGCTAAAATAGCCACAGCCACTCACCTTGGGCTCTGGCAGAGGGAGGGCAGACTGGACTGGAACTGTGTGGGGACACTGGGGATTTGGAGGGTGCTCAGAGCTTTTGCTGAGTTGCAGCCACACACGTAAGACGGTGGCCATCTTACTCCTTCCCAGGGCTCTGGGGACAGGTGGCAGCCCCTCCCTCGGAGATTCAGTCACATGCAGGTGGGCCATTAAAATGCAAGTTGAGGCTCAGGAAATCCTCTTACCCTGAACACCTGAGGGAGGTTTTCATTCAACTGACAACCCAAGGCTCATCAAGTAACCCTGACTAATAGCCTCTAGGCAAAAAGCTAGAGGATAACTTAATCTTTTCTGGGCTTGCAAATCTACCCAGGAAAGTAAGACTTGACAGTGGTGTTTAATGTGGATCCTCCCACGCTCATCCAAACCCAGTAGAGGGAGCCACAAACAGCAGAACACTAACATCCACAGGGAACATTTGGCAGGCTCCAAAACCCACTGAGATAGCCAAAATGGTGAAACAAAGAAACAAATCCTAAATGAAAGAACAAGAGATCTCTACCGAAGATGAGATAAGTGAAATGGAGTTAAGGAAGTTAACAGAGCTTGAATTCAGAGCCATGATCTTGAGGAAGCTCAACAGCATGAGTAAGGACATCAACACCATGAGCAAAGACACAGAAACATTGTAAACCAACCAAGTGGAAATGAAGAAGCACCAAGAAGAAATGAAGAATGACATAGCAGAAATAAAGAACACATTGGAAGGACTGAACAACAGAGTAGAGGAAGCTGAAGACCGGATCAATGAATTAGAAGACAGGGTAGAAAAAAATCAACCAATCAGAAAACCAAAAGGAAAAAACAATGAAAAAACAGGAAGACAGCTTAAGAGAACTGTGGGACAACTGGAAACATAATAATATTTGCATCATAGGAGTCCCCGAAGAAGAAGAAAATGAGAAAGGGTTAGAGAATATATTTGAAGAAATAGTGACAGAAAACTTCCCTAATTTGGTGAAGGAAGAAGGCATTCAAGTTCAAGAAGCACAGAGAGCCCCCAGTAAGAAGAATCCAAACAGGCCCACACCAAGACACATAGTAATTAAAATGTCAAAAATTAAAGACAAAGAGAGAATCCTAAAGGCAGAGAGAGATAAGCAACAGGTTACCTACAAAGGAACCCCCATAAGGCTATCAGCTGACTTCTCAACAGAAACACTACAGGCCAGAAGGGAATGGCATGAAGTAATCAAGGTCATGAAAAACAAGGATCTGAATCCAAGACTACTCTACCCAGCAAGGCTATCATTCAAAATAGAAGGTCAAATAAAGAGCTTCCCAGACAAAAAAAAAAAAAAAAGGCTAAGGGAATACATTAGCACCAAACCAGCACTACAAGAAATGTTAAAAGGACTGCTGTAATTAGTAGAAGAAATAGAAAGAAAAATAGAACCATACTAAACAAAAATGGCAATAAATAAGTACATATCAATAATCACCTTAAATGTAAATAGATTGAATGTTCTGATAAAAAGACACAGAGTAGCTGATTGGATAAGAAAGTATGACCCATATATATGTTGTTTTCAAGAGACCAACCTCACAACAAAAGACTCACATAGGTTGAAAGTGAAGGGATGGAAAAAAATCTTCCAAGCAAACAGAAGGAAAAAAAAGCCAGGGTAGCAATACTCATATCTGATAAAATAGATTTCAAAATGAAGGCTATAACTAGAGACAAAGAAGGTCACTACATAATATTGAAAGGATCTATCCAACAGGAAGATATAACCTTGGTAAACATACATGCACCCAATATAGAAGAACCAAAATATATTAAAAATCTTCTGGAGGACTTCAAAGGAGAAATCGAGAGCAATACAATCATAGCAGGGGACTTCAGCACCCCACTGACAGCACTGGATAGATCCTCTAGACAAAAAATTAACAAGGAAACAGAGACTCTAAATGAAGCACTAGACCAAATGGATTTAATAGATATCTACAGAGAATTATATCCAAAAACTACAGAATTCACATCCTTCTCAAGTGCACATGGGACATTCTTAAAGACAGACCACATGCTAGGACACAAACTAAGTCTCTACAAGTTCAAGAAGATTGAAATCATATCAAGCATCTTCTCAGATCACAATGGCATGGAACTAGAAATCAACTGCAACAAGAACATGCAAAGACATTTGAACACATGGAGGCTAAATAGCATGTTATTAAACAATGAATGGGTTACCGAGGAGATCAAGGAAGAATTTAAAAACTTCCTGGAAACCAATGAAAATGAACACACAACAACACAAAATCTATGGGATGCAGCGAAAGCAGTCCTGAGGGGGAAGTTCATAGCACTATAGGCCTACCTCAAGAAACAAGAAACATTTCTAATAGACTTTCTAACCTCACAACTTAAAGAACTAGAAAGCAAACAAAAAGAAAACCCCAGAGCAAGTAGAAGGAAGGAAATAGTAAAGATCAGAGCAGAAATAAATGACATAGAGACCAGAAAAACAATTCAAAGGATCAATGAAACAAAGAGCTGGTTTTTTGAAAAGATAAACCAGATTGATGGACCCTTAGCTAGACTCACCAAGAAACAAAGAGAGAGAACCCAAATACACAAAATCAGAAATGAAAGAGGAGAAGTAACAACTGACACCACAGAAATACAAAGGATCGTTAACAAATACTATGAACATTTATATGGCAACAAATTCAACAATCTAAGCGAAATGGACAGATTTCTAGAAACACATAGTCTCCCAAAACTGGACTGGGAAGAGATAGAAAACTTGAACAGACCAATGACAACTAAGGAAATTGAAGATGTAATCAAGACTCTCCCAGCAAACAAAAGCCCAGGCCTGGACGGCTTCACGGGGGAGTTTTACCGAACATTCAAAGAAGAACTAACACGCATTCTCCTCAAATTATTTCAAAAAATTCAAGAAGAAGGAAAACTTCCAAACTCGTTTTATGAGGCCAGCATAATTCTAATTCCAAAACCAGAAAAAGACACTACAAAGAAAGAAAACTACAGGCCAATATCCCTGATGAACATAGATGCCAAAATCCTGAACAAAATACTAGCAAATCAGATCCAGCAATACATCAAAAAAATTATTCACCATGACCAAGTGGGATTCATCCCAGGGATGCAAGGCTGGGTCAATATTCACAAATCAATAAATGTGATACACCACATAAACAAAATGAAAGATAAAAACCACATGATCATATCAATAGATGCTGAAAAAGCATTAGACAAAATCCAGCACCCATTTCTGATAAAAATGCTCAGCAATTTGGGAATAGAGGGATCATATATTGATATAATAAAGGCCATATATGAAAGACCTATAGCCAACATCATACTCAATGGGCAAAAACTGAAAACATTTCCCTTAAGAACTGGACCAAGACAGGGATGCCCACTTTCGCCACTCTTATTTAACATAGTACTGGAAGTCTTAGCCACAGCAATCAGACAATGGAGTAAAGACAGCCTCTTTAATAAATGGTGTTGGGAAAATTGGACAGCGACATGCAAAAAAATGAAACTAGACCATCAACTTACACCATACACAAGAATAAACTCAAAGTGGATAAAAGATTTAAATGTGACTCATGAATCCATAAAAATCCTAGAAGAAAATGTAGGCAACAAAATTTGGGACATCATGCGCAGCAGAATCTTCAGTGATACATCACGTAAGGCAACAGAAACAAAGAAAAACATGAACACATGGGACTACATCAAACTCAAAAGGTTCTGCACAGCAAAAGAAACAACCATCAAAACGAAAAGGGAACCCACTGTATGGGAGAGCATAATTGCCAATGATACATCAGATAAAAGGTTAATCTCCAAAATATATGGAGTGCTCATACAACTCAACAAAAGGAAGTCAAAGAACCCAATTAAAAAATGGGCAGAGGAACTAAATAGACACCTCTCCAACAGGACATACAAAGGGCTAAGAGACATATGAAGAAATGCTCAACATCACTAATCATCAGAGAGATGCAAATTAAAACAACAATGAGGTATCACCTCACACCTGTCAGAATAGCTGCCATCAACAAAGCATCAAACAACAAGTGTTGGTGAGGGTGTGGAGAAAAGGGGACCCTAGTACACTGCTGGTGGGAATGCAGACTGGTGCAGCCACTATGGAAAACACTATGGTGTTACCTCAAAAAATTAAAAATTGATTTGTCATTTGACCCAGTGATCCCACTTCTAGAAATGTACCCTAAGAAGCCTGAAACAGCAATCAGAAAGAATATATGTACCTCCATGTCCATAGTAACACTATTTACAATAGCTAAGATCTGGAAACAGCCCACGTGTCCATCAGTGGACGAATGGATAAAAAAGCTGTGGTACATATACACAATGGAGTACTATGTGGCTGTAAGAAAGAAGTATCTCTTATCCTTTGAGAGGACATGGAGGGACCTGGAGAGTATTATCCTAAGCCAAGCAGAGAAAGACAAATATCACATGATCTCACTTATTTGTGGAATATAATGAACATAACAGTCTGAGGAACAGGGCAGATCCAGAGATGTGGAAGTAGGGTACAGACTGACAACCCTCAGAAGAGGGGGTGGGGGAGGAGGGAAGAGATAAACCACAGTGCTTATATGCATGTACGCATAACTGATGGACATGGACAACAAAGCTGGGAATGGTGTGGGGGGATGGGGAAGAGGGTGTCAATGGGGAAAAAAGGAGACACATCCGTAACAAAAATAAATTAATAAAACTAAGAAAGAAAAGAAAAAGATGTAGAGGTGGCGGAGGATTTCAATATAGCAGAGCTTCTGCCCTGGGTCTTATTGGACAAGAAGTACCACAGGAACAGGACTGAGGGCTGCCATCTGACATTTACATTTCCCCAGAAGAAGAGACAGCAGGGAAGAACTGTCACCTCAGTGAGACTCTTGCCTGTAAGGAGAAGCATACTGGTGAAGAAGGGAGAAGAACCTGGGAGCGTGTGTCAGACACAGCCCAGAGCCTTGGAATGTTAGCGTGAGTTTGGCAGATACAGAAAACCAGATTTCAAATATACTGGGGAAACAGTACAGGTTTCCATGATCTAGGGAGACAGATGGAAGATGGAGGAAGGTTTTCAAACATGGCACGTCCGACAGAACAGCCACAACGAATTTTGCTGAGGCTGAACAAGGAAAAGATATGTGCAGAGATGAACATAGCATGAGATGGGATTTCCTTACTAACTCTGAATTTCAAGCACTTTTATATATGAAAGGTCAATAAAAACAGGTATGACCCCCAGTGGAATGCCTTTCTCATTCTGATTAAATAGGATGCAAGGGTTAATAAACAAACACATACAAAGAAGGTGAAGCATGTGTCTAAAAAATAGAATAAGGAGAGACATCAAATTGAGTAACATTAATAATAATTAACTATTGTGTGTTAATAAAGTGTTAATACAGAAGATCTTAATCAGTTATTTTAACATTTCCTACACCAAGGAAACCTGTTCTCTTTCCCTAACATGTTTGAAATCTGATTTCCACAAGAAATAGTAAGAAGAGGAGGAAGAGAAAACATTGACGTTAGTCATCAGATGGTCTAAGCCTTCATTTGCTTAGAGAGAAAGGGGGTGCAAGCATTGATTTCTTGAATTCCTGGATTCCTGCACAGAAAGTCTACTCTTGAAGCAACATCTCAAACAAATCCTAAACTTAACAGTTGCTCAGATGCCCCAAATTTCCCCCAGGATCCTTCCATCTCATTTTTGTTCTACAGAATCTCAGTGTCCTACAGGCAATGTATTGGGTGTGAGCTCTCTTGTGCTGTCAGTCAAATCGCAGGCACCAGTGCTAGTGAGTTCTCCAAATTAAGTGGAAAATTCAGATAAGACCAGGGAGAAAAATCAAATGAAACCAGTATTCTTCTTCAACCACGGAAGGTACATGCGGTCTTGAAGCAGGATTGGGTGACAGGCAAGGATGTGATCCCGGGTTGAGACAGCAATGTGCTTCCAGGCGGGAAGGTGAAAACATGACCCTGGGTGCCCTCAGGAACCTCCCCCAACCTTCTCCGTTAGGACTTGAATGCCACGAAAAATCCAAACAGAAAACCTGCTCACAAAAACAGCTGTGTTCAAGTGGTCGGCATTCTGGTATGTATATGTAGCCACGAACAAGCGCGAAATAGTTTATGCCTGTCCCCATCACCCCATCTGCCCGAGCAATTCACTGGCATAATAACAAGAAACAGAGACACCTAAGAGTTCAGCTGGCGGAGGAATTAAATTACTAGGCCTAAGAGACCTCAGGTCCAGTTCTTATTACCACAGGGTTGATTTCTGGAATTAAATTTAAATGTCCATGAATCCCATTATCTACTTGAATGCTATTAAAACAGTCGCACACAGTTATGTTCTAACACCAAACACGCCAACATTACAAGTGCTGATTGGAGTTTTCATAAGCAGCAGGAAAAGCAGAAAGGGGAAAAAATGACCTTTCCACCTTCTCTTTAATGGCTGGAAAGCTGTGTTCTGTGAGGTGACCAAGGTGAGTCGGTTTTGCAAAGCTGCTCACAGGCAAGAAAACGTGAGGCCGGACCAGTGTATGGACGTGCCAGGCGGGCATCAGGACGCAATTTCTTTATAGACAATCCAACAACTCACAACCAAACAGTTCCTTGGGGGCACAGTGGAATATTCATACCACATTCCCACATTTTAGAGTAGACGGTTTTTACAGCTTTTAAATTCCAATCATGAGAGACACTTCTAACGGATGAGGGCACTATCTGAAAATGCTGACCACCTCCGGAGTATCTGCATTTAATAAGGAGGCCAAAGGGTCAAAGGGACATTACTACGAGGAAATCAATCACTGATAATAAAATTCGATGTGTCAGCACGCGAGACTTTAGGTGGCGAGGGATATACTACGTCACAAAGGTGACTCCCCTTGTATTTCTAACTAAGGCTGACCTTGACAGAATTCCACCAGCTGACCTTGACAGAATTCCACCACGGTTACCTGCCCTGAAATTCCCTTTAGATTGACAAATATTTTAGTCACATACCAATTCTAATTGCTTTCTGTTTAAGTCATGCAAAACAATTCACCATTTGCAGTCTCTAAAAAAGGTGTCTCCTTTCAGTCTCTGGAAAGACGGGTTTTCTTCTCCCCCTTCGTAGGACAAAGAAGAGGAAATGGCAGAGAGAGAGCTCGAGTCCCGTGGTTTCTGCGAATCGGACAACCCGGCGGCCTGACCCACTGCAGTGACGAGGAAGAGTGAAAACAGAACGGCGGTCAGTTCCCCAAAGGCAAGGACCAACCGAGGGAAACCAGGGGGCAGGCCCCAACAGGAAGATGCGCAGACACTTCCATGGTGATCGAGAAAGGGGAAGAGTCATCCAGAGTCGGGAGGAGAGAGAAAAAATAAAGCCCATTTCTAAAAAAGGCAAACAGACAGTTCTTATCCTCTCTGCCCCGATTCTTACAGCTGCTGGTTTAACCTGGAGGGGACACTGGCTGGATAAGATGAACTATTGCTGTGAAACTCAGAAAACCAGAAGTTGCCAGAAAATGCGAGGAAATCTAAAAGAAGCGTCTTCTCTATGGTTTCGAGTAAATGTTTCAAGATGAGGACAGCTAAGTAAAAAACAAACAACCCAGTGCCTCTCCCGCCGGAGGCACCCTTGGAAGTCACACACAGGAGGACACACCGCTCAGTCCACTCCTGCCGATGATGGAAGCAGGCGTTCCTCCATGCTGACAGTACTCAGAGGAGTTCCACTTTGGCGAGGGGTGGTCTTCACATCTCCAAAAAATTGTAAGTTAAGAAAAAAAGAACAGAACGATTTCATAGAAATGGTACGTGACCTGCAGAACCCAAAATGTTTGCCGTCTGGCTCTTTACAGAACGTTCCCTGGCCCCTGGCACAGCAGGTGGACTGGATGGTGCGGTGGGTGGGGGAAGAGTGTGAGATGACGCTCTGTCCTGATTTGAAACAAAAGAGATAGAATGAGACCAAGTGGAAGGCCTCTAGGATGTCCAAGTTCTCAAATTCTAAAGCAGAAACACAGGGATCCCCGTCTCCTGCCTTCTTCGGAGCCGGCGGAGGGCAGGGCCCCTGCAGGTTGGCCGAGTGGTTAGAAGTTCCGACTCCGAGGCCGGACCGCCTGCATCTGAATCCTGGCTCTGTGACCTTGAGCAAGGGACTTAACCTCACTGTGCCTCCTTATCCTCACCAGTGACCTGGAAAACTTGTGAGAGGTACCTTCATTCCTAGGAGTGTGGTGAGGAACAAATGGGTTTATATTTGTGCTGCACTTAGAGCAGCACCTGACCCACAGCGAGGACCATGTAAGAGATAAAACAAAGGCCACACGGCGTCCTCGGAGGGAGCAGCACCTGCACAGGGAATGTGCTCAGTAAACACGTACTAACGAAATGAACGGCATCATGACTAAATCCCGCAGAACGGTTCCTCCAGGACGCTCAGCACTGGTGTGTTCTACAACCGCACACACAATTCGATTGTCTTCTTTATTGGAAAACATTAATCAGTCAGATGTTAGGTCTTCCTGGGAAAGCTCTTAAGAGAACACAACAGTACTTCATCTCTTTAGTAAAATCAAACAAAACAAAGTCATGTTACAGATTATATTTTCATGGCACAGTGATATTAACACAACAGCGTCCAGTGTTAAATTCATGTGTGGATTGGCTACGATGCTTCTTGCCAGTTCCAACAATAAGACTAACTGTGTTCACTAAGAGTTACTAGGCATGAACGCAAACTTCAGGGCGATTACGAAACAGATAGTTCAGTAGACAATCAACGTCTCTTCATCCAGACTTGTAAGCGCTCCCCTGTTGATTTAGTGGGCTCTGGAGTAGAGGACGAACATAAACAAAGACATGAGAAGCCGGGCCAAGCTTCTGGGTGAACTAGGAGCGCCTGGGTAGAACATCTGAGAAACAATTTCTTTCCCCCCAGTAATGTTCCTAGGAAGAAAAATGGTCCATCAATGGAAAACAAACACTGGAAATATAAACAGTACCCCTAAGACCTGAGATGGGGCAGCTGACAGGAAACTGCCAGAGCCTCTTCAGCACATGGGGGTCATGACATGAAGAGGTCTGTTCTGAATCCCGAGCACCGAGGGTGTCTGTCCCAGGCCCGGCGCCGAAGAGCCTGGGTGAGAAAACAAGCCCCAGATGCCATTTCCGCAGCTCAGGGCGAGTCTGACTGTGAGTCCCATATCTGCTACTGGAAAATTATTGTTAATTCTGTGGGTGAGATGATGACATTTGAGCTCTGTAGAAAAATGTCCTTAGAGTTTAGAGATATAAACTGAAGTATCGAGTATGCGTGCTGTCTGAACTTTACTTTAAATCATAAAAAGTTTGTTGAAAGGGTGAAAATGATATTCTGGCCCGACTTAAGAAATATTACGTGTGGAATATAATTACAGTAAAAAGCTGCATGGCTTTTTTTCAAAGCCTATCTTGGAGGCAAGAGAAGCCATATATAATCAAAAGCAGGTTCTTTTCCTGACAGCTTTATGAACCAAGCACCTGAAGTGATAAAAAGTTTCAGAGTCGTTTTAAAATCTTGACACGTGAAACAAAAGCTTGCTTCATCAGACGGTAAGCCGGAAACCTCTGAATGACCCAATTCCTCACAGCTAACGATTTGGCTGCTACTAAGCACAGGTGATCTCTATACATTTTGGATGGAAGGCTGGAAATATATGATTTTTAGCCATTTAACCTATTTGAGTGGTACTAGGTTCCAGAAGGTTCTGTTCCACACACTAAAGTTAATCCTGGGAAGAAAACAGAGGAAATTCCTTGCCCTCTTGACACTTATATTCTATTGGGGGGGGGGTATATAAGAAACCAAAGCAAAGATGTTATACTAGCACATTATAAGTAATAAGTGCTATGAAGAAAATAAAAGCAGCAAAGCTAAATAAGGTAGGTTGGACTGGGGAGTTGGGAAGACTATTATACTTTTTTTTTTTTCCTTTATTGATTTTAGAGGGAGAGGAAGAGAGAGGGAAAGAGAGACAGAAACATCGATGAGAGAGAACTTCGACTGGCCACCTCCTGCATGTCCCCCACTGGGGATCGGGCCCACAACCTGGGCATGTGCCCTGACCGGGAATTGAACCGGTGACCTCTTGGTGCATAGGTTGACGCTCAACCACTGAGCCACACCAGCCGGACTATAATTTTTAAAGAGAGTATAAGATTCCCTAAAATAGGTCATTTCAGCAGAAGCTATGTGCCTAGCATCTATTGCCAGTGTCAACACACATGGGGGCTCATATCAAGACGTAGACAGTCTGCGTATAAAATGGCTACACAGCCCTCTAGAAAAGCCACAAAGTAGCACATCAGCCTAACCCATCTTTGGGGGACACTTTGTGAAAACCCAGGGAGCCACAATGACCCCCACCTCTGCTCCTCCTCACACACTTCAGAAACCGTAGGAAGAAGGAGACCCATCTGCCCATCCTCAGGTGGTACCGAGGGCCATTTATCCCGAAGGGAAAACAAGCCACAGGTGCCCTTGCGTCTCTGAAACAAGCACGTTCAGCTGTACGGTAAAGACAAGGCGAGGATAAACCCAGCCTGCTGTATTTCGGGCAAGCATGTTTGGAGAGGTGAAACTTTCAGTTCATTTTTCATTAGTGAGCCGACTTTTTCCCCTTCCAACAACCCCACTTCCTGAGCTTGGTAAGTCTATTTTAAAAAGTGTCTGGAGTTGATATCTGAGAAATTCATGAAATCAAATAAAATGTAGACAGTCCTTGTACAATAGGGCAAATGTAGAAGGTACAGGGCGAGGAGATGAAGGTGGAGTGCAGTATTTTTTAGGTTAAATTACTGGTAGCAGCTGTTGGGTGAATACTTTTCCTTTTCTCAAGGACAAGTTACACTGGAATATACTGGAGTTATCTGAATGTTCCAGTTCTCTGGGTCCTAGAAGGGGGGGACAATATAGTAATTAAAGGTACATATTCAGAAGCCACCTATCAGCTCTGGTGAGACTGTGAGCACGTGACTTATTCTGCTGTAACAGTTTCTTCACCTTTAAAATGGGATGACATGAGCTACCCCAGAGATCCTTGAGCCATCTACGTATGTCATGGTAGGAGCTCAATACTGGACTACCTGCTGTTACGAGAATACGGCTCAGATTTCTATGTGTTAGTATACGTGATTTTTTTCTTTATACGTTATTAGGTTTTGAAAGCGGTATAAGTAAAAGTATTATTTGGTTTTCATATACAATGTTTTCCTTGGGGTTAACAGTTCAGAAAAACAATGAACCTGTTCTTTATCAGACACCATGCCTCGTCAAGTTCTAATCGCTGACCATGCCTCAGAGAAGGGCCCGTAAACACGCACCAAATAACACAGAGCTGGTGACCGTCTGGTGAAGGTGGTGAAGGTGGTGACCGTCTGGGTGATGGGGGTGACTGTCTGGGTGATGGGGGTGACTGTCTGGGTGAAGGGGGTGAAGGGGGTGAAGGTGGTGACCGTCTGGGTGACGGGGGTGACTGTCTGGGTGAAGGGGGTGAAGGTGGTGACCGTCTGGGTGATGGGGATGACTGTCTGGGTGAAAGGGGTGACGGGGGTGACCGTCTGGGTGATGGGGGTGACTGGGTGAAGGTGGTGAAGGTGGTGACCGTCTGGGTGATGGGGATGACTGTCTGGGTGAAAGGGGTGACGGGGGTGACCGTCTGGGTGACGGGGGTGACTGTCTGGGTGAAGGGGGTGAAGGTGGTGACTGTCTGGGTGAAGGTGGTGACCGTCTGGGTGATGGGGGTGACTGTCTGGGTGATGGGGGTGACTGTCTGGGAGAAGGGGGTGAAGGTGGTGACTGTCTGGGTGAAGGTGGTGACCGTCTGGGTGATGGGGGTGACTGTCTGGGTGACGGGGGTGACTGTCTGGGAGAAGGGGGTGAAGGTGGTGACCGTCTGGGTGACGGGGGTGACTGAGTGAAGGGGGTGAAGGTGGTGACTGTCTGGGTGAAGGTGGTGACCGTCTGGGTGACGGGGGTGACTGTCTGGGTGAAGGTGGTGACCGTCTGGGTGACGGGGGTGACTGAGTGAAGGGGGTGAAGGTGGTGACTGTCTGGGTGAAGGTGGTGACCGTCTGGGTGACGGGGGTGACTGTCTGGGTGAAGGTGGTGACCGTCTGGGTGACGGGGGTGACTGTATGGGTGAATGGGGTGAGTGACAGGGTGAGGCTGACGCATCGAGATGGAGACGAGTGGAGAGCGGGCACTCGTGGTAACAAGGGCGCAGAGGAAGAAGGTGGCCCGGATGCAGCTGGTGGCTGCAGCTGTGAAGATGTATTTCAGACTATTGGACGCCGTCGTAGAGGCCTCCAGCACACGGCTGGAAACGAAGAACCAGAAATTTGACACGTAACCAATGAACGCACGAGACAGGCGAAACCACAGATTGGTATCTCTCTCTCTCTCCTTCCCTTCCTCTCTCTCTCAAAAATCAATCCATCAGAATTTATTTAAAAATTGTTTTTGGGCCACAAACACACAGATTTGGGATGCACTGTATTCTATTTCCATTAAATAAACAGCGCTGAAGGTTTTTGTTGTTTTTCAAAACCACAGAGCTACCGTTTTTGAAAGACCACAGGTAACGGGCTAGATGGCCACTCATTTTCTGCACTGCTAACATGTCCCTTTACGGTTCCACACGTAACCAGAAACAGGAGCCAGCCTTCTGAAGTCTCACTATGCCGTCCCGCCTAGCTGCCCCTCTTCACTCACAGGCATAATTCAGGCTGCTCCCCAAATTCAGAGTTCCATGTGAAAATTCTCTGAGAAGATGATTTTTTCTAGCATTGCTTAAGGAACAGCAACAGGAACATTCTACCATGTTTAAAACAATAGTACAGGAAAAGTCATTCATTCGACAAATGTCAGCGGGATGGACCATGCACCACCCGAGGCTCTAAAGAGGAAAGGGTGAAGCCCCTGCCCTCAGGGAGCTTACATTCTCTTGGGGGAGAGAAAGACCATATGCCAGGAAAGTACTAAGAGGTCTTATTAGTGTCAGGACCAACTACATAGGCTGCTAAGATTGAGACCATGGGGAGGATGGGGCTCTGAAAAGAATGATCAGGGGAATTCATTCTGAGGATATGACAGGGAAGTTAAGGGTGAAGATAAAAAGAAACGCAGCAGATCCCTAGAAAACCATTATAGGGAGAGACTGGTCAGTCTTGGGGGTTGACTTGTATGATATGGTGTCAGCAGGGGGGAACAGAGGCACAGGTGACACTGGACAGATGAGAGGTGCTGGGTCACATCTGCTAATGCTGCTAGAGAGACAACCGAAGGCCCCAGATAGAGTCCTTTGTGCTGAAGCTCATGACAAGGAACCTAGCTAGACTTAACCACCGACGTAAATGCAGTTTCAGCCTTCTCCAGGAATGCTATCTTCATTGGTCAGCTGGGAATTTTCCGGTCAGTAACAACGCGGTAACTGTCACATGGGCGCTCTCCATCCACCATCACCCCTACCCCCCGGCCCCCGCCAAAGAATCTGAGGCAATCTGCCTCATAAGACCCCCGCCTCCCTTCAAGGAAGGTAACCTTGCCTGAGACAATCCTTTCTTTCCTTTGGCTAACAACTTTCTCTCCTGCCCTGTTTGTACCCACAAAAACCTTCCATATTGTACAGCTTCTCAGAGTACCCCTCTATTTACTAGATGGGGCGCTGCCTGATTCATAAACCCTTCAATAAAGCCAATTAGATCTTCAAATTTACTCGATAACATTTTCGTACTTGAACGATACTTAAAAAGAATATAGTCAAAGGTCTGGCACAAAGGAGGTGTTCGGTAGTTGTTTCCATTAAAAGCATCCTTGTCAGCCCGGCACAGGTTCCACTGTTTTTCTCTTTATGGTACTAGAAGCCAGTAGCACATCTTACTCTGGGCGTGCCATGCTCGGCTTTATATAGATACACTCGTCCCACACCCTGGCTGCTGTGGAGACAAAGACATAAGGTGTGCGTGTGGAAAGGGTGGGTGTAGAGAAGAGAGAAAACAACAGCAGAAATTAGTAGGATATTGCAGCAACTCCAGCAGGAAACAATGGTAGTTTAGATTAGGCTTGTATACTAGTCCTCTCCTTAACCCATACATATATGCCTATGAAACAGTCTAATTTATAACCGGGGCACAGTAAGAGATCGACAACAATAACAAATAATAAAATGTAACAATTATAACAATATGCTGTCATAAAAGTGATGGAAATGTGGTCTTTCTCTCAAAATACTGTCCTGTACTCACCCTTCTTGTGATGACGTGAGATGACACAATGCCTATGTCATGAAATGAAACACTCAGAATGGCATGCAGTTGAAAACTTATGAATTATTTCTGAAATTTTCCACTTCATATTTTTGGACTATTTGACTGCAGATAATGGGGGTGAAGGGCTACTATATTGGAAAGGATGGAGAGAAGTGCATGAATCCAGAAGGGACAGGACTGGTGGAAGGGACAATGAGTCCCAGGTTCTCAGCTATCATTCCTAAGGTGTGGGGCCATTGCTGAGACGGAACAGCTTTGAGAGACCCAAGGTGGGGGCCAGGGAGGGTGGGAAGTAACACTCTTGTGCACATGTTAGGATTCAAATGCCTATAAAACATCCAAGCAGAGTCTGGGCTGGAGAAATACACCCTGGCCTACTTGACTTAACACTGGGATTTAAAGTCAAGGGAAGTAGTACAGCAACCTGGCAGAAAGGGCCAGTGAGCAGTACTATAACAAGCCCAAAGAACAACCAGAGTCGGGAATTTAAGGAACAGGAAAGACAGGATGGAGATGGCAGATAAGCTCTGTGGAAACAGGGCTTCTGAGAAACAGCCAAGATCCTGGGTTCTAGGGCTTATTCACCTTGCGGTACTTCCGACCGACATTTCTATCCCATGAAAGTTGACACTCCTGAGCCCAGAGGCCACCTGGGCCTGTCTGCACTGCTACCTTAATCAGGCAGATGAAGAGGTCACGACTGACGTCCTACCTCATTGTCTGTCAACTAAGACCAAGGACAGAGCAAAAGCATATTCAGTCCTATTTAAGAGTCACGGCTAAAGATCACAGGTGTTCTAAATACTATAGTATTTGAGACAGAAATGGGGCATAGAGTCTATTTGTCGATGTGTATGCTGGGAGACTGCTCCCAAATGGAAGGGAGTGAGTTAGAAAGGCTACCCTGTGAGGGGCGGTCTGTTCACAGATTTGCGAAGTGTGTTTCAGCACTGATAGTGGGTTGTACGTGAGGTTGGACTCCACGTGGACTAGGGACTGAGAGAGGCTATAAAAGCGTGGTTGCAGCATCCTGTTCCTCCGATTGGTTCTGATCTCATTAAACTGCTGCAAATGCAATGCTGCTACCTTGTGATTACCTTGTAACCATTTTCATAAAACCGCAGTGCTTCCACGTGTGTGCGCCTCCATGGCTCCAGTGTTCCAATAATAGTAACTACAAAATTCTCCTGAGAACCACCGAGGCTAACCAATTAAAGCGCAAAGGATGTACCAACACTTAAAAGGAAACAAATGAACAGCATGCTTCCAGGAGGCAAAAGATTAAAACTTTAATATAGCTTCCCTTACTTATTAGTAAAGTTCAAGATACCATGATTCTCCAAAAGCTGTTTGTGAAATATAATTTGAATATAAAGTTGAATGTGTTTAGACTGGCCAGTGTGGCTCAGTGGTTGAGCGTCAACCCATGTACCGAGAGGTCACGCTTTGATTCCCAGTCAGGGCATATGCCCAGGTTTTGGGCTCAATCCCCAGTAGGGGGCGTGCATGAGGCAGCAGATCAATGTTTCTCTCACTGATGATTCTATCTACCTCTGCCTCTCCCTTCCTTTCTCTCTAAAAATCAATAAAAACATTTTTAAAAAATTGAAGGTATTTAGATATATAGAAGTTGAAAAAAGTAGAACAACTTTATTGCTATTTGAGTATCTACTGAATTTCTATTGAAAATATCCAAAAGAGCCCAAAGCAATTATACATTAATTTTCCAATCCTAGGAGATCCTATTTTCTAATGTTCTTTTGCTTCCCTAAAATAAAAAGAACTCCTCCATACTTAAATTCATAAAATAAGAATATCATTAGCTGTTTACTATCAAGACCTATTTTAATAATGTTCTCAACCTCATCTAGGACAGAGTGCTTAAGGAGTCATTATCTATTATTATTGATTATAATAATTACTAGGCATACAATACTTTTAAAAGACCTAATTAAAAAGAAACATGTTGTAATAGCCATGATCATCAAATGAGAGGTGGGTGATTAGTCCTTATGCTGAAAGGAAGCTTTTCTATTTGACACTGTGAGATAATGGGTGGGGGAGAAATTGGACTAAGGAAACATTGCTTATCAAAATCTTGCTGCCCAGCTGAAATGCCTCAGTAGCTGAGCATCGACCCATGCACCAAGAGGTTGCCGGTTCGATTCCTGGTCAGGGCACATGCCCAGGTTGTGGGCCGGATCCCCAGTCGGGGGCATGCAGGAGGCAGCCAGTCGATGTTCTCTCTCATCGATGTTTCTATCTCTCTCTCCCTCTCCCTTCCTCTCTCTCTAAAATCAATAAAGAAAAAAATAATAAAATTTTGCTGAGTTCTTTGTGATAAGTTCCTGTTATTAGTTTAGATTGAGAGAGGGAGACCTCATGTACTACAGCTTGACCTCCAATTTCAGGGCTCCTAGAGCCAAATTATATAAAACCAACTTCTGCCCTGGCTGGTTTGGCTTAGCGGTTAGAGCATCGGCCCGCGGACTAGAGAGTCCTGGGTTCAGTTCGCACTAGGGGCACATACCTCGGTTGCAGTTTGTCCCTGGCCCCAGTTGGGGTTGTGTGGGTGGCAACCAGTCGATGTGTCTCTCTCACGGTGATGTTTCTCTCTCTCTCTTCCCCCCTCTCTCCCTCCTGCTCTATCAGAAGATAAAATGCAAAAATGTCCTTGGGTAAGTATAAAAAAAATAAAAATAAAAATAAAACCAACTTCCAAATAAAGATCCAACGTGATGTTTCTTGTTATCAAGTAGAGGAAACGGCTTTGGGAATCATATGCTGATATGTGCATCTTGAGGCAAAAGAAAACAAGCAAAAAAACCCACATATTTTTAAGGGTCACCTTTACATGTAACAATGGCAAATTCCATCTGGATTAAACTAGGGGTTTTCCAATGAAGAAAATCTCCAGATGTTGGTTTTGACAAGGAATTTATGTCTGGGGGTACTACTGCCAGAAACCAGTTGAAATCGTAAGGATCTATATTTTCTTCTTTTCCCACTATTTTTCTGTAATTCGGAAAATTTAGGTAGTTGATTTAAAAGACATTAGGAGGGTAAAGAGAGACCTTCCATGTGTCATTGGCGTAAAATTCTCAGCACTGAAAAATCCAGCCCTCCAAATATCTCTTACAAATGAGTTGTCCCCTGGACTGCTCATTCAGCCGTATCCTGTTATGGGGCAGCTTGTGCCATTAGGTCCCGAAGCACGTGTGGTGATCACTGCCACTGCCAGGTGTGGCCAGCGTTGGCAGCAACCCAACCCCGCACTTCAAAGGCATCCCACTTCCAGCCATCACCTGCCTGGAAACCCAAATAAACCCCACTGGTTTGGCCACACATCTGTAATCTGGTTAAGGCTATTACAGTGTTTTGTTTTTCTTCTTGACATACATGTGGTCCAAGCTTATTAAATACAGAAACTCAGCATTTTTTATTAAAGTTGGCAGCCAGTTCCCTCAAGAGAAAAGGCAAGCTTCTGCTACTCTCCTATTCATCATTTTCAAATTAGTTTCCTCGTTTAAGTACAAGACTCAGGGATACAGTTACAGCATCAAACAGCGCTAGGAGCTGCCAAGCCAGCATCGTGACTGTTACTTCTCAAAGCCATAAGCCGTTTCATCAAATCCAATCTCACTTGACTCATCCCCTGGCAAAGACGGAAGGCTGTAATTTATCATCTGTATGATTCACTTTGTAATCCTCTAAAGTTATCCCCCTACCCCCGTTCGAGCGGTTAATACCACGCACAATGCAAGCAGAAAAGCAGCTGAAAGATTATCATACATTCAAAGAATGTTAACTCCAGAGAACAAAATAAGACAAAGCCAAATAACTCTCTCTCTAAAAAACAAGCAAACAAACAAACTCTCTCATAACCAATTTTAAAAACAAGGACAAGTACCCAATAATAAGTATACATTATCACAACAGCCTGAGCGTAGGTGTGGCTACATCTGTTTCTACATCCCAGGCTAACAGGAAGACCATGTGTGCATCATTCATCACATGACTCGACCACAAGCTCTCACAGAGGACAAACAACATATCTGTAAAATACATCCCTCGTACTACCAACTGGTGATTACTTTCTGAGAAAGTTCTTGGAGCACACAGATCACAGTTAAATAGGCTTGCCACTATACCTCACAGCGTGCCGCTTACAAATCAAGCTTTTTATGCCGCTTGCAATAATAAGGATCATGATCGAGATTTCATCCCTTACACTGAGCGTCAGCTTGTGTGCGTCTCTGTTCCAGTTTCTGGGAAATGACTGGAAAAAGGCTGTGTCAGCGTTATTAGCAACCCTCTATGTTTCTGGAACAAAGGTCAGTCCCCAGTCCCTAGAGGGCTTAATAAATGAATTAAAAACAAAAAAATCTCATACTCGTGCTCATGTGTAGGATAGAAGAAAAATGCTCCCAATAGTTGTGGCTATGTCTTGTATTTATTGTGCCACAAGTTCTACGAGAAAGGTAGCTCTCTACCTGTTATTTACACTAGAACCCCACTGGCAGCTTCAAATGAAGCCACGGACACAACCGTCTTCCATTCAGAGGAAGCTTACCATTGTTATGATTTGTATTTTGACATGTTACCTTGGGATGGGGTTAGTGGATTAACATTTCCCTCCCCCGATAGAGAGTTTTAACATGACATGCTGTTTTCTTAGCTCCATCTCTATCTTATTTGATTCCAATAATGACCTACTCATCTGAAAAGGACAATAACATTATAACAGTCTGGCTATTGATCAAAGGGAGATACAATTTTTATATATATTTCTCTGTGTTTATAACGATCCCATTCTCTACGAAGAAGACATATCTCTGTGGAACACTGCACATAAATAATGAATAAGACACCTTTCTCTCCTTTTTAATAGGGTTAGATTGAATAGATCTCTGCTAACGTAGAGGTAGGGTCTATAAATTCTCTGTCCCCCCAGGAATCCCAGTTCCCTACTACCAAACAAGAATGTGGAGAGAAAGAGCTCACTCATTTAGGAATTCTAGGTCAAATGATGTTTTTCAAGGGAAATAAATGAGCCCTCTACAGATTCTGGCCCTTTTCTAGGCATGTCTCACAACGCATTTTTTTCTTTCTTGGTATTTTGCATCTAAACTAAACTAATCTAAAGCTCCAGACTCTACCTCCCCACCTTCACCTTCCTGAAGGCTCATTACTAGGGCAGATTTAACAACATGGAATCAACGTATACTATATTACCAGTAAAAGTCAAGCATTTTCCACTTCCCTCAAATATATTATGAATCATTCGATCAAAATTATTTCTTGGTCTGAGACTTTTTATGCTCAAAGGTGCATGAATTAACAATTTTTAAAGTTATGATTTATAGGCATTCTATGGGTGAATATGAGAAAATGTAGTTGGATGAGAAAAGTACAGATTGTTAATTACATTTCATTAATGTAGAATTAATGGCATAAGAATCTGCAGAAGGGCTCTGCTAAGTTTGAGTTTTACATTGGAAATACCTATAATTTTTGCTTGGCACAAGAAAAAAAAATGAAACCCTTAAGTATAGATATATCAGCACAAATCTATTCCTAGTATTGGAAAAGCCCAAATAAAACTCATTAAATCATTCTACAAATAACTAATAGACATTAAAAAGCTGTGAACACTAAGTGGATTAACATATGCAAGGTGTTCGGAAAGTGGTCTGCACATAGCAAGACCACATAATATCTACAATTATTACTACTCATGCAGAGAAGGGTATAAAAGGCAATAAAACCTAGTCAATATCTTCATGAAACTCACCGTCTACTCTAGAAGACCCTGAAAGGTTGGGAGTACGAAGAAGGGGCCACATTATTAAAAGCAATATGTCACCCAGCACAGGTCAGTGTGCATTGTCCAAATAAATCCATCCACTCTTGGCTACCTCATGGTAAATGGGCATCAACATCATTGAGATATATTTTAAGTGATGTGAATCTGATTCACATCTTATTATCCCCAAATCCTTTGTTTGGAAACCTCCCTTAAATCAATTATTATGGAATATGGGAGGAAATCTGAATCCATGAAGGAATTCAAAAATATGGCTTCACAAGTGTAAAAAAACAAAATGCCTGACAATGTTGACATGGATGAACAAACTTTGAAGAAACACACATAATTAAAAGGATTATAGCCCTGGCTGGTTTGGCTAAGCGGTTAGAGCGGGACCAATGAATCACGGGTTCGATTCCAGCCAAGGGCACATACCTCGGTTGTGGTTCGTCCCCGGCCCTGGTTGGGGTCGTGCGGGAGACAGCCACTCAATGTGTCCCTTTCAAGTCGATGTCTCTCTCTCTCTCTCTCCCTCCCACTCCATCTGAACAAAAATAGAAAAATGTCCTCAGGTGAGAAAAAAAAAATAATCAAAAAAATAAAAGGATTACAAATGGATTTTTAAAATCTTTAAAATATTATTTTAAAATAAAAATTTAACATTTTAATCACAACTAAATAAAAACAGATACATACGAACAAAAATAGAAACAAATAGAAACACTGAACTTACAATTAGGTTATATTACAGGTGATTTTCTCTACCTAAAACCTTCTGAACATTTCATACTTTCAACATTTTTCTAATTACACGTAATGGAACAATATTTCAAGTGGAGATAGTCTTCCACTCCTCTATATACACCAAGTATTTCAAAATAATGATCTGTTTGTCCCAGGAAATAGGCAAGTATTTATTGTGGGCAAAATGGACAGCAGTATACTAATAAAAAGAAAAATATTTGACACAATGATTAGAATGAAGTAATTGGGTGCTAATAAGAAGCCTTAATCATCCATTGTATGAGCACATTTTGAGGATGGTATTTTAACCTATGGATGCAGCTATAAATCAATCAATCAATCAATCAATCACTAGGGTTGATGGGATACTGACAGAATTATTTCAAGCCAGAGACCCAATCTGTCAAAATCCTAACAAGAATGTGTCAAATACGGAAAACAAAACAATGGCCCAGAGACTGAACATGTTCACTGCACATGCCAATCTTCAAGAAAGGAGACGCCGAGGAGCTCGGTAACTATAAGACCACCGCTCTCATTTCCCACCCAAAGGGAGAGATGCTTAAGGTGATGCAAAGACTTCTACTCCCTTACATGGAGCAAGAAATGCTGGATGTTCACGCTGGATTCAGAAAAGGAAGAGGCACTTGAGAGGAGCATTCACTGGATCCTGATGGGCTCTAAAGAACTTCAGAAGGTTAGCCTACATGCAAAGACTACAGCAAAGCCTCTGACTGCGGCAATCGTGAAAGGTATGGGTTGCTCTGGCGGGAACGGGCATGCCTGTGCACCCGACTATCCTGATGCGTAGCAATACAGAGGGACAGAATGTCCCTGTAGGCAAAGGTGTCAGACGAGGGTGCATTTTCTCTCCCCATTTGTTTAATATGCGCACAGAACATATATGAACAACTGGCTAGACTCAGAGGAAGGAGGAGTGAGAACCGGTGGGAGAAATATCATTAAGTTATGCAGTTGACATCATCTGACCGGCAGGAAGGAGCAGTGACCTGAACCGACCTCAGCCGAAAGCAGGAAGTGCCAAAGCAGGACTGCCTTTGAACGTCAAGAAGACAAAAGTCGCCCTGGCCACTTTGGCTCAGCGGTTAGAGCATTGGCCCGCAGACCAGAGAGTCCCAGGTTCGGTTACCGCTAAGGGCACGTATCTTGGTTGCAGTTCGTCCCCGGCCCCAGTTGGGGTCATGTGGATAGCAACCACTCGATGTATCTCTCTCATGTCGATGTTTCTCTCTCTCTCTCCCTCCTTCTTTCCCTCCTGCTCTATCTGGGGATAAATGCAAAAATGTCCTCTGCTGAGGATAAAAAAAAAAAAAAATTAAAAAAAAAGAAGACAAAAGTCATGATGACAGAAGAAATACACAACTTTGATAAACACAGTGGAGACCCTGCTCACCTTGGTTCAGTCGTCAATTTGAATGGAGACCGCAGCCAAGAAATCAAGAAGAGGCTGAGACTCGGAAGGGCAGCAAATGGAAGAATTCGGGAAAAATTACCAAGAGCAAAGATGTGTCTATAGAGGGCAAAGATGTGTCAATAGAGGGCAAAGCTAAGATCATCCACACTCTCATATTCCCGATGACAGTGAAGAAGACTGATAGGAAAAAATGGATTTATTTGAAAGATGGTGTCAGAGGAGAGCTCCATGGATACCCTGGACTGCCAAAAAGACAAACAAGTGTGTCCCTAGAGCAAACTAAGCCTGAAAATTTGCTGGAGGCAAAGATGACAAAACTGAAGCTGTCCTACATCATGAGAAAGCAGGTTCTTTGTAGCAGCAAGAAAAGAGGAAGACCAAACATGAGATGGATTGAGTCCATAAAAGCCGTAGGTGTGAGTCTGCAGGGCTGAGGAGGACACTGGGGACATCCGTCATTCACAGGGTCACCAGGCTGGAGTCGACTCATCAGCACATAACACACACATGCAGTTATGTTTGGAAGGTTTGTTTCGATCTCAAACATTTCCATCTGCACAAAAGCTCTATTCAAGACGCATATTCCTAGGGTGTTTGCTTTTCTGTCCATAGGAGATCAGGATGAGACCAGGGCTTGGAATTTTTTTTTTTTTTTTTTTTAAAGAATACTTTGCCTAGCATTCCAGTACTGAAGAATCTTCTAAACCAGTTTCTCAATCTTGGTTTTATTGGCATAGCTTTGTTGTGGGGCTGTCCTTTATATTGTGGGATGGTTAACAATGTCCCTGGTCTCTACCCATCAAATGCTAAGAGCACCCCCACCCCAGTAGTGACAACTAAAAATGTCTGCAGACACTCTCAAAGGTCCCTTGGGCACCAGAATGGCCTCTAGTCGAGAACCACTGCTCTACAATGATGTTTATTTATTCATCTTTTAAATCACACAATGCCTGCCAAAAGCTAATGGAGTTGAGCTAGTCTCATGACTATAACTGGTACTTCCTGAAATTTTGCCTACTGTTATTTTTAATAAAGAGTTCCAACTTAACACTAGGGAACAAAAAAAATGCTTGCTGGTATAAATAAGAAAGCCATCCTAAGAACGGACTTTTATCCAAAAAGCTCAAAAGGAGATGAATCTTACCTTCACTTATAATTCCAATTTTTTTTTATTTCACTTTTTGAAGCAATGAAAAGACATTCAAGTAGCAACTATAGTGAAGGCACTAGGCATTTATAACAAATGTTCCACAGGTCTTAGCATTTTTCACTGTTTCTAGCTTCAAAGACTTCTGATGCAATGTCACTTAATTATTGCTTGTCTGGAATGACATTCTTTAGTAGTTTTTGTTTTAAAGCCTAATTAGTTTAACCTTGAGTTAGTAATTATGTCTATGCATTTGATGAGAATGCCAATTTAATTCAACCCAGATATTGGTTGAACACCTACCTTGCAGAAAATTAGGTCAAATACCTTAATGTATAAAGACAGGTCTCATAACAAATATAAACTCTTGATAAACAGGATATACTGTTAATTCTTGGAATACCATCAGGGTTCAATGGACACCATTTTATCTTTTGAGTTTCATTTTGAACAGTTTTATCTATTTGTAGGTTTGACATTTCCAACTTTTATACCCTATTAGAAAAGTTTTACCTTTTAAAAGTCGAGTGAAACTCTTATTGTGTAATTATCATTTCAGTCCACTGGAACTTTTTATATATCTAAGGTGTTTTGGGGCAACATTTTCCTATTTTTGTCATTCCACAGGAATTATTTCATGAATACTCATTAACTGTTTCCAACTGTGGTAAGGAGTACCAAATAGCATGATAATGAAAGGATAAAGGAATTGCCGATGATGATGTAATAGAGAAGTTATCACAGTTTTATTGCCGTGCTCCCAAAATAAATATCGCATCATCTTTCCAGAAAGTATACAAGATGCCTGGAGACTTTCATTGAATACAAAACTGAAAATCAAAGAAGTTTGTTTTCCACATTAGCAAACAGGAGAAAATTGATAGGGGATATTTAAAAATTATTAGACAAACAAGAAGATGGATGAAATTGATCACATAAGCAAAACCTCAGACCATGAGTCTTCACATGATGATATAAATTTTCTCAAGCTCAGCTGAGTAATGTATTTCTAAGAATGAAAGGAAATACAGTATTCTCATGCACTTAGTTATTCAACAGGAAGGACTACATCAATATTTTATGGAAAAAACAGGAACCAACCATTGACAATATTCTTTCCTCTTTCATGATACTTGGGCAACAAATTTTATTGTGTTTGTGCAACAAAATATTTTTTAGCACAGTTCAGAAGCAGACTAATACTAAAGGCAGAAATGTCTGTAAAAGTGATTAGAAGAACCAATGTAGACATTAAAAAATGACTGGATTATGCTGCTAATAGGTTTATAAATGTTTATAAATCCAAATTTGAAAGTATTTTACAATTATGGATAGAAAATAGATGTTCTCCCTTCAACAAAATTATAAGCTCTCAAAGTTTTACAAGTACTGGTATTTTACAATTATCAAGTAAAACTGCAAGTGCAAGAAGAAAACTAAGAAATATGATGAGCTAGAACCGAATAGACATATTTGAAGTGTGGAACTGGAGTTTATAATATGGATCTATTCCGGATTCATGCCTGGCAGGTGATTTGCAGTTGTATTCAAAGGACAGTGCCCATTTCAGAAAGAAATTTCTATCTTTGAAACTGGGAAAGAACAGAATAAAAATCTAGACTTACTATATTTAAGTTTTAATTCAAATGAAAACATTTACTGTATTAATTCTTATTAAAATTTCTAAATGAAGTTATTTCTCACTATCCCATATCTCACTATCCCTTCATTCCTACTTCTGTAAACCATTGGTAAAATTATTCATATATATATATAAAGGGCCCACTGTACCCAGAAAGTCATTGGCACTAGGCTGGCTTTTCTGGTACAGTGATGGGCAAGATGCCCACCAGAACAGATTCAGCTGACTGGACCCAATGAACTTTGTAGGGCAGCGAATTTCAATCTTTTTCATCTCATGGCACACATAAACTAATTATTAAAATTTTGTGTCATACCAAAACTTATTTTTTGCTGATCTGACACACACACACACACACACACACACACACACACACACATACACACACAATATATATAATTTTGATTCATTTACACTGGATGGCTATTATTGTGTTGGCTGTTTTCATGTTTTATTTGACAATCTAAGGGAAAAGAGGTCAGTGCCTCTGACTAAATAGCCGGGAACTGCATGCTTTAAAATTCTTGCAGCACACCTGCTGAAAACCACTGTTACAGGCTACGGTGCATTCCCACACACAGGAACCCAGCTTGTGCATGGGTCCGTGGTGCAACCCCTCGGACTCTGCCCAGTGGCTTTGCCAGACGAGAATGAAGGGCACACCCACCCGCAGCGCTAACAGAGAAACAGGTTCACAAATGAAGTGATGCAAGCGACCTGATACCCTAATTACATGAAATTCAAACCAATTCTTCTCAATCTTAAAAACATGAACAGTTACAAAACATAAGACAAATTCAGAGTTCACTCTTAGAATATATTACTGGGCTATGTAAACCGTTTGTCTTAATGGAAAATAAAGAGTGATTAGACATTTCAAGGATTTAGAGCTACACCGACCAGTCCAGTAGCCACTAAAACCGATGGCTGTTAAGCAGTGGAGATGTGGCCAGTGGAAATGAGTCATGCTGTGAGTGTAAAATACGTGTGAGAGTTTGAAGACCTAGCATGAAAGAAAGAATGTGGAATATCTCAAAACCTTTTTTCATATTGGTTATAATGCTGAAATGATAATATATTGAATATATCGGATTCAGTAAGATACATTATTAAATTAAATTTAATTTAATTCTTTTCATGGTTTAAAATGTACCTATTAGAAAATGTAAAAGTCCATATGTGCTCGCATGGTATTTCTATTAGACAGGTCTGAGCTAAAACATAAGAGGTTCTGTGACTATCATTTATAGACCACAAAGTCCTTTCCAAAAGCTATGAGAAAATTTAAAAGCAAAAAATTCAATCTGGCTAATATTTCTAGAAGACCAACGTAAGACATACCTGGTACATAAACTGTAGTTTGGATTCCAGCATAAAAAAAAGATATGATTACAAATGATTGAAAAAGAAATCACACTATGAATACTAAGTGTTTTAAGAATGATGCAAATGAGGAGGTGGCCAATCGATATTCTCTCTCATGGATGTTTCTATCTCTCTCTCCCTCTCACTTCCTCTCTCTCTAAAAAATCAATAAAGGAAAAGAAAAAAAATTTAAAATAAAATAAGAATAATGCAAATGAAAAGTAAGGGTAGGCGAGGAAGGCAAAGTGTTTCAAGGGATAATCAGAAAGGAATGTATCCTTGTGGGTGAACACTAAATATATATATGGGATTTTACAGGTCACGATAAGATATAGCACTTTAAAATTGACAAATATCTTTGTGGTACATCAACCGCATTTGATAAAAAGAAGAAAACATTTCAGAAGAGGCAGAAAGGTCAGCATAGAAGTCCAGAGAGAGAAAAGGCCAACAATTGGGGTGTCAACAGATAAGGTAAGGTACATGTGTAAGGCTGAAATTGCAGGCTGGGGCCCAGTAATGAGAGTTCAGAATGCCCTGATGGAGAATTCGGACTTTACTACAGGACTCAGGAACCAGCAAATATTTCCAACCAAGTGTCCATAGGAGCAGAAACATATAATAGGAACATTACTAAGTCACAGAGAATTACCTTGGAAGAAAGTAAACAAAGGCTTGTGGGCAGGTAGAATGAATTCCAAGTTATGGGAATATAAGTCAAGGTCTGAATTAGTCCCATAAGAATACAAAAAAGTACAAGGGTAACAGAGAAAAGTGAGGCATTGATGTGTAAGGAGTAATCAAAGAAGTTAGTCTAGTAGGAGGTGAATGGCCATCTGAACTCAGGCAGTAGCAGTTCAGAAAAGAGCAGGTTTGTAGTTAGAGGTGACGAAGCAAATAATGAAGGAGACTGAAAAGTGGAAGAATGGATATATGGATAGAAAATAAGCATATGAAAAAATAGTCCATATCACATGTCATCAGGGGAGTGCAAATGAAAACAATGAGATACCACCACACACCTATCAGAATGGCTGAAATTCAGAACAGTGATGATACCAAACGTTGGTGAGGACATGGTGATGACACATTGTTGGTGGGAAGGCAAAATGGTACAGACACTGTGGAAGACAGTTTGTCCGTTTCTTATAAAACTAAACACACTCTTAGCATATAATGCAGCAATTGTGCTCCTTGTTATTTACCCAAATGAGTTGAAAACTTAGTTTCACACAAAAACCTGCACACAGATGTTTATAGCATCTTTATTCATAATTGTCCAAACTTGGAAACAACCAAGACGTTCTTCAATAGGCAAATGAATAAACTGGTTCATCCACACAGTGGAATATCATTTAGCACTAAGAATAAATGAGCTATCCAGCCATGAAAAGTCATGAAAGAAACTTAAATACATATTGCTAAGTGAAAAAACCCAACTGAAAAAAAAATTTACATACTGTATAATTCTAACTATATGATATTCTGGAAAATGTAACTGTGAAGACATTAAAAATATAAGTAGTTGTCCGGCTGGTGTGGCTCAGTGGATGAGCGTCACCCCATGGACTGAGAGGTCCTGGTTCAATTCCTGGTCAGGGCACATGCCCAGGCTGCGGGCTCCTTCTCCAGTAGGGGGCGTGCAGGAGGCAGCCAATCAATCACATCGATGTTTCTCTCTCTCTCTCTCTCCCTTCCTCTCTTTAAAAAAATCAACAAAAACATATTAAAAAATATATATATATCAGTAGCTGACAGGGGTTGGAGGGTAGGAGGGATGAACAGGTGGAACACAGAGAAGTTTTAGTGAAAACACTCTGTTTGACTCTATAATGATGGATACACGTCATTATACATTTGTCCAAACCCACAGGATGTACAACACCAAGAGTGAACCATAATGTAAACTCTGGACTTTGGGTGATTATGATATACATTCATCAGTTGTTAACAAATGCGCACTCAGGTGGGAGATTTGATAATGGGAGGGGCTATGCATGTATGCAGACAGAGGGATGGGGAGATCTCTGTACCTTCTCCTCAGTTTTGCTGTGAACCTGAAAAAATAGTCTTAAATAAATTTTAAAAATATACAAGACAGGCAAGAAGGTGGCCCAGAGTTTAGATACAAATAATCACAAAAGGAAAGACGGGAAACGAAGGGATAGAAGAAGGTACAGGGAGACGTGGAGGTAGAGGAAAACACTGGTGAATTCAATAAACAGGTACCGAGCAACTACCAAAAGCCAGGTACCATGATGCAGATTTTCACAATGGATGACTTCAACGGGGTCATCTGTGGAGCATGAAGGAGGGTGATGCTGGAAACCACGGGAAAGAGAGCTGGCTTGCATCAACTGCTATGTGGAAGGTGATAAGTCATCAAATAGGGATAATTAGGTGCATCTCGTAACATTAAGATCCCAGCTGATGTCACAGCATGAATAAGAAATGAAGTTAACGGGTAGGGTTACTAGACTTGATACTTAGAAAATCCAGGAGCGATTAAAGAGAGAAATTATTTCTTCCTAGGTAAAGAGAATTGAGAAGAATATGTTTAGAAATGTAAAGAGTAGCAACAAGTCCAGGATATTCAAAGAAATATGCAAAAATGGTTATCCACTGAGCCCGTCCTGGTTAGAAATGATTCTTTTGAAAAGGAGGATAACAGACTAAAAGCCTTAATTAAGGAGGTGATTATGAGGGAAGGATAAAATTCAGTAGGATCTGATGAGTGTTTCCCGTTCAAGATCAGAAAATCATGATCAGAGAGAAATATCAAGGCTGGAGACCCTGTGGGTCCAGCATTTCTCAGTAATGACAGAGTCTAAGGGATGACTGTGGAGCAGATGGCAGAAATGCAATATAAGTGAAGGTGACTAGGAAGGAGCCAGCGAGCATTTCAATTGATTATCAACTTGGATGATGACATAAGCAAAGACAGAAATAGGTAGTGTAACTATATGACCTAATTTGTCTGGGTCCTTTAGTTTCTGACTGTGGTCTTAGTGTTAAACCTGGTTTGGATAATAAATTGTACAACTGCCTCAGTAGTAGGTAACAGTAAATTAAAAGGGGGAAACAATAGTGTTAAACAATGATATGCTAGTGTCCTAAAGTTTGGTGACTGTACCAAGAGGACAGAGAGTGGTATAACCAGACAGATGGGCATCAAGTGCACGCACTGAATAACAGTAGTAAATATGGGAGGCTCGGGGCCAGAAATGGAAGCCCTGTTGGGTCTCTTTCCAGGACAAGGAAGGGGTGCAAGAAAAGAAGGGGCCACCGAGAGGGTTTCATAAGATGATGTACGACACATTGAAACCCATTCCAATAAAACACCTGTTTTACAAGCTATAAAAAATGTGCTAAATTAGAAAGAGGACCTGGTAAAAGTGTGTCATTCTCAAGATAAAGCAAAAAGACCCATCTTTAGTTACAGAAGTCCTCGTATGTGAATGGTCATAAATGTCGGGTCACCAACCTTGATTCAAGGTTGCAAGTACAACTAGCTCCCCATAATTTTTACGGCAGCCATGGACCTTTCTTGGTTGACTTGCCATTATTTGGTTTGTTGACTAAGTATATGCTCAACTCAGTAGTGGGAAGTGGTCACGTATCCAGCAGACTCTGAACAAAGAAAATGGCTGAACAACTTCGAATTTCACTTGGTAATACTGGTTCATTGGCATCGGGTAGTAGTGAGAGCCCTGCAGACAAGAATTTGTTCAAGAAGTCACTCTGAAACTTTCAAATCTAGCTATGACTAAGGAAGAATATTTTTTTAAATAAGAACTAGGCAACTCCAACTTTTAGACAAAGTGGCAATTACACTCAAACCAATGGACATTTTCCCATTTGGCACATGGAACACAGGTGGGGGGACCAGCCGTGGCCCAGAATGCAAAGAATGCATTCCATGGGGAAAAGCTCAGAACACTTCCCATTGGCAAACCCTACTCTGAAGTTTCCTGCCCTGGTAGAAGGAGTTATACCATTTAACCTTCAAACTTTTATAAATACGGTAAGCATACAGCTGACTTTTCCTTCTTTTGTTCTTTATAATTTATATATTTTTTAGCTTGATGTTCTGTTACATTGAACACATTTTCTTTTTTCGAAACCTAGGAAAAAGCATAAAAGAGCTTCACTAAAAATAGAGAGCCGTGATAAAATTGGACAGTAGCCACTAAAGAGAAGTCTGCCATCGTTAATGGATGAGAAATGGCAATTAGGGTTCCACGGTGCACACAGATCCTTATACAGTTGTAAAATATACCTGTAGTTCTGTAAAATTATCTTTTAAATTCTATAAAATATATTATAAAAAAATCTGCCTGACCATACAAAAGTCAGAAAACTTTATATTAATAACTTTACATCTTACAATTCATATTTATTCTCCTATTTGGAAATCTGTAACATGAGGGAACATCTCAGAGAATATTGAAGGAAAAAGAGAAGAGATATAATCAGTATCACCCTTTGGGGGATGTTAGGGCATGAAATTGATGAGGGAACCAGGTGGCCTTTCTAATCCAAAGATTAGGGCTTTAAAATGTTGTGAATTGAATGTAGATACTTGTCTTTAATTAAAAATAAGAATTTATAGGTTATAGGATTAAGGTCCCAAAGAAAAAGTGGTGAAAATATATTTCTTAGCAATCAGGAAACCAAACACAGTTAAAGAACTTTAGCAAACGTTTATGAATGCCTTTGACTTCATTCACAAAGGAAAAGATGATAAAAGGCAAAAAAGAAAACCTCACAAAAAGAACCCCCCCCCAAAAACAAGACCAAACCTTTCTTAACAACAATTGAGATTTAGCTAATGACTGATAAAATAATCCCAAAGTACTATTTTAAAAAGTCTCTAAATTACAGATCAAAGCAGAATGCTATGTCGTCACTCACTCAGATTTTAATTCTCTGTAGAACTACCAGTGACTTCTAATATCAGTGGAATTTTGATCCCAACTCTTGAGATTAAAATAGTTAAAAATAACTCTGTAATTGATCAATTACATTAAACATTTTTTAAGAGTATGTTTTTATTGATTTTTTTAGAGAGACACAGAGAGAGAAACATTGATGTGAGAGAGAAACATCCATTGGCTGCCTCCTGCATGCCCCCTACTGGGGATCGAGCCTGTAACCCGGGCATGTGTCCTCACCAGGAATCGAACTGGGACCTCTCGGTCCATGGGACGACGCTCAGTACACTCAGCCACACCGGCTGGGCAATTATATTAAAATGAAACAGTAGACCATAACCATAACAGAACTTGATGGTTAGATTTTGTTTTTCTATAAAAGCAAACCTGGATGGAAGTGGGCAGAGATCGTTTTAAGGAGTAATCCAAAGACACACTACTAGAAGAAACAAAACTCCATGCTGGATGCTTTAGCATCTATGAGAGCCAAACACAAAGGCCACCTTACCTCCCATCTGCATAGTCTGTATCTGCCCCACCCCACCAGACATCTGAGTCATCTTCCTCGGCATCTGCTGAATCGACATTGTCATTTTCCTCGGCCAGCGGGCAACACACAAACTCCACGCCTCGGAACTTGTCGATCCCGCAGGGCAGCAACATGCCGTAGTCGTGCAGGTTGGTACTCTTCTCACTACAGGTCTAGGCAAGGGAAGGAGACAGCAGTGAGCAGATGTTGTTCTTCGTAAGAAAATCCAAATATCATCATCAACACACAGATCCATAAGAACCAGCTCTACAAGGGAATGGCTCGTTTGCTTTTGGAGTGGCTATAGAGTTTCTTTAGCTCAGGTTACTTTAGTACCCGTAATTTTTAACGTTATCACGAGTTTAATGGGGATAACCTGTTACTTTGTAGAAATAAAGAAAAACAATAGGACTGGAAATCAATTGGGAAATAAGGTGTAGGAGAAGCCTGCACTGGTGAACAGGTATCAGAATCAATGGCAATGCTTTCTGGCTTCATCCATGCGTTAGAAGAAGTGACCGTTCTTATGCACCCTCTACTCTCTGCAGACTCCACTGCAGATGAATGTTTCACTTACTCAAATCTATCTTGTTCTAGAAATTCTAACTCTTGGCTTACTTCCAGAATAACAATCCTGGGAAGAGAAGAAATTATTCTCTGCTATAAATCAGAAAATACAGTCATTAGACATTTCTCTTTCAGTATCTTTTTGCTTTCCTGGAATTTGCTCAAGTTGCACAAATCAAAATTAACATGAAGATGTGAAAGCATTCACTGCTAACAGAAAAAAGATTAATATTTCGACACATGTACGAAGGTAAACAATGAAAACATTAGAGTGCATTTTGACCTCATAGGAATTTAAAGTCATTTTTGTTTCTTAGCAACAGAAACACATTTTTGTGAAAACTCAAGAAGTAGTAAAAAATGAGGTTACCAGATGGATAATTGGGCTTTAAATGGTCTGGTTTGTATTCTTAAGATCAATAAGCTCCAGAACACACTTTTATATAAAGAAAATTTTGTTCTGCGGTAAATGAGAACACATTATTTTACCAAAGGCAAAATTAATACTAAATCTTAAGTAGTGTTTTTTTGCTGAACAGCTTTAAGGTTATGTTCCAACAGTGAAAGTGAGGTAGGTCAGGGTTTCTCAACCTCAGTACTACTGAAATTTTGGACCAGATAATTCCGGGGGGTGGGGTGGGGTGGGGAGGCTGTCCTGTTCACAAAAGAATGTTTAGCAGACTCTGGCCTCTACCACCCAATACCAGTAGCACCACTCATTCCAGTTGTGCCAACCAAAAATGTCTCCAGACACTGGCACCTGTTCCTGGGGCAGGCTGGGGAGCAAAATGGACCCCGTTTGAGAACCACCGTGCTAGATAAAGGAGCCTAATTCTCAGGGACTGATAACACCATACATGCAAAAGCTATACTTACATAAATTACTGGGAAAAGTTCATAATGTATCAAAAGAAAAAGACATTTTAATGTGGCAATATCAAAAAGTGAGATGACATTTTATGTTCACTGTCTCATGTCTTTCAACAATTCTGCCCAAAGCAGGAGTTAGCCAAGGCCAGGACTGCTGCCATGTACTCACCCACTACGGAAAAATGAAGGTGGTAACATGGCCTGGTGAACACAAACCTGGACAGCTTAACTTAGAAACTGAATTCTAACTAGTTTTCATGTTGATATTGCACATACTACTTCCTGTTCTGCTACTGTATACCCCAATAAGTAATAGAAAAAACTGTTAATTCTTTAAAACTTTGTATGTGACAAAGAAAACAACAGGAAACAAAAATAATTTGAAGAAGAGATACATTGTAAGGTCTAGAGAGTATAAGATTATAATCATGGATAGGATTTATTTTTTAATAATAATAATTTAAAAAATTATCAACACAGCTGTTGCCCGAAATACCCTTTAACATGTCATTACCCAGGTCCCTAGGACATCTTCACTTTAAGAGAAAGAATGTACGGGCTGGTACCTCTTTGGCAACGGTGTGCCAGTGAAGGTGGGTTTCACAGACATCCATCCTCTCCTGGTGTAAGAATTTGCACTTGTCGGGAACAAGGAGGGCATCACTTACAAACTCGCCAACTGCAAGAAAGGGAAACAACTTTGTGTCATTCTGTCTGTGTCACAGTGTTAACACAGGGATGGCGTCAAGGAAGGATGGGCTAAAGAGGTCAGAGAAGTTAGTTGTCAGTTTTTTTATTTTTTATTTTTTTTTTTTATTGATTTTAGAGAGCGAGAAAGGGGGAGAGAGAGAGAGAGAGAAACATTGATGACAGAGAACATCAATTGGTCGCCTCCTGCATGCCCCCCACTGGGGATTTGGCCCACAACCTGGGCATGTGCCCTGACTGGGAATCGAACTGGCGACCTCTTGGTGCATGGATCGATGCTCAACCACTGAGCCACACCAGCTGGGCTAGTTATCAACTTTTTGAATGATGAACTAATCAACCCAAGAAAGCAAGTACCTTTAGAATTTCGAGCCCTGTGTCCTTAGCTGCCCAGTTCTTGGCCACAACAACCTTGATGGTTAAAATATTTCCTACATATTTTAAGTGAAATCTTTCATTCATAGGGATCACTGAGTGCAAAGTCAATCACAAAAGAGCTGTCATTCAATTGCAACAAGGGTAAAAAAATAAAAACTGACATTACCTAGGCAATCGTTTGAGCAGAATCAATCTAAGTAATTGCCCACTCCTCCATCTTAGACATGTTAATCTATTTGTAAACTTAAAGAAAATATAGCATTGGTCTACTTCATAAACAAACAAAATTTATATATACACATGTGTAGTATATGTTTATGAATATAACCACACATATATACACATAGAGTTTAATTCAATTAAATTATAAAAACTACTTTGACTTTTGCTGTATTTTTACAGAAGATGTACATCATGCAAATTATTTCGAGCATTGCTGGTACTGCAAATATAAAGATACTACATGAAGACCTACAAGAACTCACATTCTTAAGAATGTGGAAGTTGAATAATTACAATATATGTGAGCTGTGAGCTTAATTTTTATTTGTCTTGTCCGCTAGCGTATCCTTAACTTTTAGCACACATTCTGCACATAGTAGGCAATCAGTATCTTGATGAATGAAGAGGTTAAATGCTGTAACAGAAATGAAGAAAAGTGCTGGGCCAACATAGTAAACAAATCTGCCTGGGTGCACTGGGACACACCTCAAAGTCATTGGAGGTGAGTCTACATGGATGAGTAGGAGCATGCCACACAGAGAATGAATGGAAGTTCCCAGATGCAAAGATAGTATCTATCTTCTTTAACATTCTACTCCCAATCCCTGACCCAGTTTTAGCAAACATGACCACACTGGATCAGTAAGTAAATGGGTGGATGGATGGCAAGCAAAAGGCACTTCAAAATGAGGGAACTTCCTATGGAAAGAGAGAATAAAAAGAGGGCACGGTGGCCCGGCCGGTGTGGCTCAGTGGTTGAGCGCTGACCCATGCACCAAGAGGTCACCAGTTCGGGTCCCGGTCAGGGCACACGCCCAGGTTGTGGGCCAAATCCCAGTGGGGGGCATGCAGGGGACGGCCAATCGATGTTCTCTCTCATCGATGTTTCTATCTCTCTTTCCCTCTCCCTTCCTCTCTCTCTAAAATTAATAAAGAAAAAAAAAAAAAAGAGAGGGCAAAGCGTATTTGTAGAAGAGGGAGAAGTCCCCTGTGGCTGGAGCACAGGGAAAGCAGAAAAAGGACTCCAGGAGACAATGAGACTGAAGAAGAATGTTTTAGAGTCTAAGGCTTTGGATATCATTTCATAGGCAACAGAGGCCAAACTACACGCTCAAGCTTGTTTCTCAGATACACACTTTAGTTAAGTGGACGAGTGTAGCGAGGCCATGGAAGCAGGGAGACCACTGGGTAGGGCACTGAAACCCTTCAGACAACACCTGCAGGACCAGACTCCAAGGGAGCAAGGAACACAAGTTGTTCACACACCAGCAAAGATAAGAATTTTTTCTTTCATAACGTGCTACATGAAATGCAACATGAAAAGTGAATAAAGGCCCTAAGGAGGAGTAGGAAAAAACCTTTTCAGCTACTTCATGTAACAAGGTTCTTTAAAACTCTCCTTCTATAAAGGCATTCAAACTTTAGTCTGTTTTTAGGTCAAGTACTTATTTTAATAAATAACACTTAGATAAAAATCTAAGCAAATCACAGTGGATAAAGAACCTCTCATCTTGTCATTCCTTAAATCTTTAAGACAGTTGACAAGGCCTGCAGGATGGGTGAGTTATAGAGAATGCAAGAACTGGGAGACACGTGCCCCAAGGGCTGCAGGTGCTGCTTGGTGGGGAAAGAGCCCGTGAGTCTTGGGCGCCTGCTCCGTGACAGTGGCTCGGCTCCAAGGGCGTTCATTAGCTCTCAGCTCCACAGGGGCTGCGTGGTGAACCTCTTGTGATATAAACTCCACTTCCCAGGAGAGAGATGCCTGCCAAGAAATGCCTCTAAGGACACCTACCCTCAGGAGATTATGGCCAAGTGACCCAGAGATCAACATTAAGATATAAATGCTAAGGAAATACATATCATCATCATGCAAGGGATGCCACATTTTCTTTTTGATAGAATACTATAAAACAGCCACCACCAAAAAACAAAACAGAATGCCTAAAACCCACACGAGATGGAGAATAGGAAATAGAAAGCATCTCAGCCAGAGCCAATATACCTTCCCTGGGTGGACTCTTCATGGTTTCTTAGGACAGGCAGTGGATGAAGCTGTTAGCAAGGATACCAGACACCCAAGGCATCCCAATCCTTCAGACCACAGGAGGCCAGAAGTGACCAATGGCCTGAAGATGCCTGCCTGGTTTATTAGCTCTGGTCAGTCAAACCATATTGTCATATTTACAAATGTTTGAAATACTAAGTGATTTTTTCTGTTTTACAAGTAATTACTATAAAGACCACATGCCCAGCCCAAGGCTATTAAATCAGTTCATGAGCCAATCAGGAGCAAATATCAGATACTCTCCATCTTGACCTGAAAGAGTTCTCATGGCAAAAACCAGGTATGAGCTCCCAAACAACAATGTGTCTTGGTCTTGTTTTACTTGCCATTAGGCCAATCTGTTGAGGGCTGGCTTTTAATGCAATGCCAAAGTCACAGAAAGATATTTAGCTCGGTAAAATCTAATGTTCATCAAAGAACATGTACTGCATTGATGTATAGAAGGATATTTGAATTTTTTAAATTTGTAAAATGACATTTCATTTAGTATTGAAAATTCGCTCTTAGGTTTCTCATATTGTGCATAGCCCCCATGAGACTGCTCTTTTAAAGGATTGATATTGGCTGTTTAATAAGCCCTCAGGACTAATGGAAAAATAGAAAACCCATTGGACTCTAACATTAAAATAACACTTCGAATGACTCTGTGGTTTTACAGCCCTGCCTATAGTACTTTCAAAATTGATGGAACATACTAGGTTACACGTCACAATGTTCAAGCAATTAAAATGCAAAAATTTATTTTTAAAACTACAATAGAGAATTAAAGAGTGATAAAATTATAATGAACTCTTTCTCACAAACTTAGTCTAACATGGTTTGTTTCCTCTTTTTTTAATTCTAATAGAATTATTCTTAAAAATCTATGATATTACAGGAAATCTATAGAAACTCTCTGTACTCTCCACTCAATTTTACAATGAAACTAAAATAGTCTGAAAATAGTTTTCTAATATAAAAAAATATGGTAGCATGTACCTGGAATTTCCATGTTAACTGTACATACTTTTTATTTTATTTTATATCAATTAATTAATTAATTAATTTTATTGTTGACATTATCACAGATGTCCCCTCACTTTTGCCCACCTCCACTCAGCCCCCTGTCACGCCTCCCCTGGCCTTCACCACATACTTTTGTTTTTAAAATGAACCTTCAGTTGATTTGGTTTGATCTTTTAGTTTAAAAAATTCTTAACAGAATTCAAGTAAAAGAAATGAAAATAAAGTAATATTGTAATGAGAAATCAGGTTCCCGTTTATGCCAGACGTTAGAAAATTTGGCACCCAGTGGATAAATTCATAATCCTAGTGGATAAATTCATCCATATACACTGTGCATATTTATTGATAACCATACAGTCCAGTTTCTTGTTTCAACAATTCACAATTTATGTCCCCCTCACCTCAATTATAATGGAAATTTTCAAAGCTCATGAACAAGATCTGAGTTTGGCTTCTTGACTAAATTCTCCTGGCAAGGTCAATGCTTTCAAATCCAACTGGGCCTCCGTAGCCTCAATCCAATGGCTCTTTGGTGATTTTGAGAGGACAGTCTAGCTCGCATTACGTCGTTTCGCAGGTGGAGGGAAAGAGCCCAGGTCAAGTGGCTTGTCCACAGGGCCAAACGGCGGGAGAACTGGCCTGAACCCTGGGTCCCCAGGCTCTCCACCTGAGAGCGCTAACTCAACTCACTGTCATTGAAACTCTGGTCCAAATGGTTTGTTTGGCAATTCCCTTGGTTTTTTTTTTTTTTTTTTTTTTTTTTTTTTTTTAAGTAGAGTCACTTTTAGACTATAAAGTATTTAATGTTATCTATAATGTAGTCAGTTCAACAGTAAAAAACTAGACTTAAATTAGCTAGCAAGCCATACAGAACAGTTGGGCATGCATTCCACTGTGCAGAATGGAACTCATGGTGAACAGTGGCTTAAAGACGTCACGGATTCTCTGTCCCACATTAGAAGTCTGGTGCTGAGGCCGGGGCTGCCGCGGATATTCAGTGATGCCCTCGGGGACCAGGCTACTCCTGGCTTTCTGCACTGCCATCAGTAGCAAGCTGGTTTTTGTCCTCACGTTCTGTGGTCACAAAATGACCACAGAAACCGCACTTCCGTGTTCAAGTTCCAGAAAGGAAGCAGTGGGAATGAACATTAAACAGGCAAGTAGCAGTCTCCTGCGCTATGAAATTCAAATGGGAATGCAGTTTTTAATTTCTTCATGTTGCCTTTTCAAAAGACAGAAGATGCCAGGAGGAAGACAGAATTAAGAGTATAAAGTGTTCCAACTAAATCCAAAGGGACCGAGAACCCAAGGCCCAGGGAGAAATAGCAGGGGAAAGGGTGTTGGAGGAAAAGGGCAAAATTTCTCACAACGGACACTGCTACAGTTATGAGGCCAGAGCAGCACTGAGTAGACAGATGAAAAGATTCTAGGATCCTGCACAGGTTCTTTAAGGCACAGAGATCTCAGGAGAATGAACGTTGTTTCAAGAATTCACAGAGACTAAAGAGGTGTTGGCTAGACATGTCTGAGATCTTTGGTTTTCTGCCCAAGGTGTGTATTCTCTCTTCCTTGTCTTGAGAGCTGAAGAAGATGCAGGAAAGAGGTGGGAGTGGGGAAAGGGAGAAGAATGTTCTAGAAATGGAATGAGTGGATATAGCAGAGCCTCAGTCGCCATCATTGTGTTACATTCTGCAGCCCAGATCTGGCTCTCAAAGAGAAGGTGTCCGTAACACCAACAGTTCTGGACCCCGTGCCGGGCAATGCCTTAAATACTTCATGTGCATCAGAACCGCGCACTGAGGCAGCACAGTGACCTCACTTCACAAGGGAAGAATGTGACACTGAGAAGTTATGTAATCAATCCAAGCTACAATACAGTAAATGGGAGAGTTGACAGAATTGAGTTAATACCCATAAAGCACTTGACTCAGTGCCCAACACAAGGGTGCTCAATAAATTATTATTAATCATCATCCTCTTTTCCCCGTGTCCATTCACCACCCACTGTCTCACGGGCTGTGTGCTTATTAACCTGCACTACGGCACACATGCGTATTGAAATGAGAACCAAGTCAAGGGCTTCCTCAGGCAATGTTTTATTTTACTATTTCAGACTCTTACTCCACAAACATTTTTTTCTTGAATTTGCTAATTCTGCACTCATATTTTATAATGTCCACATGTTACCAAATAGGCTGGGAAATTTTTCTGGGAAGCATTTGTGCTCAAGAGATAGAAAGGATACTCACAGAAGCAGCCCAAATACTTCTCAACAAATTTCCCATGTGATAAACCAGGATGGTTTTTGCTTCAGAGAGAGGATAGTTACTGGGTTATCAAAGAGGATATGCAGGTGAAGGAATTACACGTCCCTTTAAGAAGTGACTGTGCTTTCATCAACAATTCACAGTGACTATCAGCAGATAATAGTGAAAACGAAAAGTTTCCTTAAAATTCTCTCTCAAATTTTTGAAAGTGAGTGGAGTCCAGCCTCATAGACATACCTCAGTGGCAGATATGAGTACAAGACAGAAACAGTTTTGACCAAGGCTCTGAATAACATGGGTCTTAAAATAAGGAAAAATAGTGCCAAGGACATATATAAAAAATGACAGGAACAGAATAAGCACTTGTTAGCCATTTTGCAGCTTTTATGGAACCTCACCTAGGTACAAGTTAATTCGGAGACTGCTTGCACGTGTACTGAAACTGAACGGTACGCAAATGGATGGTGGACGGTGGGAGCCAGTTTCTCACTGTTGGAGTGGGGGTTTGTAGATAAGCAAGGGAAGGAGGTAGAATGATCCGTGTGATAATATATGAGAATTGGAGGAACCGGGGCTCCTTGGAGAAATAGCCAGTTCTAGGACTGGGGCAGAAAATATAGAAGATGAGTCTGGAGCATCTTCTTGAGGAAAAATGAAAGTGATGTCAAAACAGCACAGGAGCCAACTGAAAGAGCTCCCAATGGGCCATTGGACCAAAGCTGGAATAATCTGAGCAATAACATACACAGAGTAGTATTGGATTATAACTCAAAGTGTAAAATAAATACCCATGTGTCCAAATGACCAGGTGAGCGAATCAATGGCGGGAAAGAGACAAATCTTTGCAGAAGAATTCCCAATAGTGTATGTAGATACTCTGCCCATGAGGAGGTGAAGGTTACTTCTCCACTCCTTGATGGTGGGCTCTGCAGAGTGACCACCTTCCAGAGAGCACAGTATGAATGGGGTAAAAAGTGTAACTTCACAGAAGAGAAACCTGACAAACGACCCCAGTCAGGTGACCAAGGTCAACATCAACAGTGACATATCACATTGATAATATATGCCCTTGATATATGATAAAAAACGACGCCCTACCTCTGTGGTCTTCCTTCCAAATGCACATTACCAATGTAAGACGTTAATAGCGGGAAACTCAGTGGGGGAGGGTATGAAAATTCTCTGGACTATCCTCTCCATTTTTTTTCCCTGCAAATCTAAAACTTAAATAAATGTTCAGTCTACTTTAAACATTTTTAAAGCCTCCATATACAATTTCACATAACAGGGACACATCTGTTTGGTTCTCTATCAACAGTCTGGTCTTCAAAAGAATGTCCATGAAAGCACTGTAGCTGACGAGACTAGGGTTAAAAAGCTCTTACTGCTTTGGGCTTGTCTTCTACGGCATCCATAATAACCAGACAAAGCTCGGTATTAGATTTTCTTGGCAAATCTTCTCTTACTCCAGCATATGTGTGTTGTATGGCATTTCAATTCTTTTAAAAGCTTCAAGAGTTTCAGAACAATCACACATACTTTGATAATAAAGGAAATTCTTTGCTTCTCAAGTCTCACCTTGCCTGAGAAATGCAAGCATCACCGCTCACAGAATTCAATGCCTTTGCAAACGAGGACACCCGGGCCTGGCAGGGTTTCTGCATGGCTCATCACAAAACCAGGCTGCACTGTGTAATGCTCACTGCTCCAGGAAAGTGGGCAACTATTCCGCAAAGTCCGCATCATGGCTCCCTCACCAACCAACTCCAGGCTAAATTCTAGGTGCTTTTTCTGTTGCCTCTTTCTTTTTTTTTTACTGCATCAATTACTACTCATGTGCTTGATTTTAATAATGGGCCTTCTTTGTTACTCATACTTGTAATAATTCCAAGATCAGTCAAAGGATGGAATTATGAAAATAATGTTGTTAAATCTTTCTGGGTCAGGGGTTCTAACGTGCTTCAGAGTCACCTGAGATGCTGATCAGCCTGTAGACCATCCTCCAGCCCCGGCGTCTGGACCTGATCTAAGGGAGCTGGGAGGGCCTGAGAACAGAGCTCCCCAAAGGGGTTCTGGTTCAGGTGGTTCAACCACCACATTTTGAGAAATGATGTTTAGAGCAAGGCTTCTCAAGCTTCGACGTGCACCTGAGTCACCTGGGGATCTTGTTAAAACACAGTCTCTGATTGGACAGTGGAGGGTGGGGCCAGGTCTACCTTTCTAACAAGCTCCCAGGAGATTTCATTCCACTGTTCCTTCAGGTAGGAAGGGTCTACTTAAGATCATTCATTATAACTCATCTAACTAAGGTTTTTTATTTTTCAGTTACAGGTTATGGAACGCTTTTTAGATGGCTTGTCTTTTTCTTTCAATTGTAGTAAAACACACGTGGCATAAAGCTTCCCATCTTAGCCATTTTTAAGAGTGTGCAGGTCAGTGGGGTCAAGTACATTCACACTGTTTGGCAACTGTGCTCTTTCCATCTTGCAAAACCGAAACTCTAAACCCATGAGCAAGAAGTCCCCATTCCTTTCTCCCCCAGTCCCCTGGCATTCGCTCTCTGTCGTAATGAATTTGACCAATCTAAGCACTTCGTATGGTTTGTCCTCTTTAAAAATGAAAATCAAACCTGTCATCCTCTCTCCCACAAGCCTGGTGCCCTGTCCCACGGAAGTGTCACTCTGGCACCACCTCAAGGGTAGTATCTTTGAACACTAGGTGCTCCTCTTTTGTCTTTTGTTTCTTTAATCAGAGAAGATACAAAATAGCGTAGAAAGAGTTCTATACTGGAAGCCAGAGGGGACAAAACAAGGCAATGAACCACTCAGGAGAATGCAGTGACTTCCATAAATGAGAAGGTGGGGCTAACAATGCCCCGGCCAGAGAGGTTCACATAGGATGAGGGACAAGAATAAAAATTAAAACCCAACACGATTTGCTTTAATTTTGAGAGATCATCTCTGCTACTACTCAGTTTCGCTGAATATCACCGTATCCAGTTCCACGAAGGATACGAAAGCCCTGAGACATAATCTTGCACCAAAAGAGCACAGAACAGCACAACCCAACAGAAATATAATGCGGGCCATGTGGGTGGTTCTCAATTTCTAGTAGACACCTTAAAAAAGTAAAAAGAAATGGGTAACATTAATTTTAGTGATACACTTTATTTAACCCGGTCTATCCTAAATATTATCACTTTAATACTCAATCAATTTAAAAAATTATTACTGAGACAGTCTACATTCTGCCCTCCCTTCTTCCATACCAACTCTCCAATATCTGGTGTGTATTTTACACTTATAACAGGTCAGTCTGGACCAGCATGTCTCAGGTTCTTATGTGGCTAACAAGTGGCCACCATTGGGCAGTACTAGCTTAGTGTCAAATTTTAGAGATCGGGAATATCTTTCAAGGATTGAAGAGTTGAATGTGGAGAGGTTGAGGCTATGGGGAGAAATCTGAATCCAAAGATACAGGCTGAAACAGAGAAAAACGTGTCAGCTTGAATACACTGAGAAGATCATAAGCACAGTTCTACATGCTATCAAGATACCATACATTTTAATCACTGAGAGGACTACCACTAGAATTTAATGTTACTACCATTAACCCTATTTATCAGCAAATTGCCCTTCTTCCCTCATTTCTCTTTTTGCCGTTCTCATATTATAATTTGTATTTATAAGTGTGTGATTACTTCAGATCTAGAAATATAAGTAAGGTCTCCTTTATACCTAAACCTACTTATCTTTAGCCTCATTCATTCAGTCTTCTAGATCCTGAGAGATGAGCCAAAAGGCAGAACTGTAGGGATATCACCCTAAATTCTCTATTTGGTCTCTTGAAAATACAAGTATACTCAATGGCTGCTTTCTCCTAATACTTTCTTTCCTTCTTTCTGACTTATTAAAAAATTCATAGCTTGAAAGATTTTAAAGATGCAATTAATTAGGGTTATATATGGGGCTTTTAAAAAGCCACATAATTGCTAACAAAATACCAATCAGGCTGATGCAGTGAGGCAAGATAACCACCAGTTATTACCAAAACCTTAAATTATACGGAGAGGTAAAAATACACAGGGTGACTTTTCCACATACCATACTCAGAAAGCCATGTGCGAGGTAGGCTATAATCAAGACAGGAAGAGGCACTTTCCCAAATGAACTCCTCAAAAGAGTTGTGGACCTACATTTTTAGGACCCGGACTGTTCTTTCCAAGTCATTACCATGTGACCTTGCTCCAACAATCTTCTGCTACTCTTCTTCCAAAGTCAATGGCAACAAATGCATTAGTCTCTTCTCAGCCCCCCCAAAGTTCACTGTCCACGCTACCATATTACTTTCTTCCTTAAATTCAGTCTTCTCTGACTTTCCACCAATCGAGACAGCACTTGTTTCCCTGTTCTGTTTTAACCTCATTGTTCCTGTCCTCTCACTGACTCATCTTTCAATAATTTTGATTATAAATAAGACTGTCCTCTACTCTCTGATCTTACTTTCTCATTCAGATATATCATCCATGCCTAAGGCTTTAATGACCAACTCTACCCTCAAGGTTGACCTTTCCATCGATTTCTATTCCCTTCCTGGACACCCACTTGAAAAGGTATTGTATTTAGCAAATGTACCAGATTAAAATCAAGTGCCAACTGACCATCAAATCCTGGAACTTTACCCAAAGGACAATAAGCAATTCCTCATTGGGTCAAAATCTATCTTGTGTGGAAAGCAAGAGTCAGTTGAACCAACATTTTGGGGGAGCCCAACCAAAATGGTAGCATTGCTGAACAAATCCTATTTGTACGTAAAACCCAGATGCCCTTTCCCACTATGCTATGCTTCTATTTTCTCATAAACATGTACTACCGATTTATGTTATACCTCTACTCTACTCAAGCAATCCATATTCCTGAGGCTGGACCTCAGATCATGTCACACATAGAAAAGTTCCGAAATTCTAAACTCCAGTAAACCACTTACTGAGCAGACAGAAACTATTCCTTCCACTTCTCCTCTCCGTTTCATCTGCTACCACCACTCATCATGACCCTAAGTACCTGGACACTCACTCGCTAAGGTTAGCAGGAGGTTTCACTGCCTGCGTCCATTTTCCAGCCCGTCTGGCGTGGGACCCTTAGCACACAGATTCATGACCCGTGCTTATAACCAGCTACCCCTCACCCCATGCTCATGATGCCCAGACTCAGTTGTTCTAGAGAACCTCTCTTCTAATGCCCAGCTGCCATACTGTGCTCCTGAGAGCTTATTACCTTCTGGATTCTCTTGTGTAGAGCCTAGAATTGAAATGTCTAGCTTTAGGAGACAATGGCATTGTTTCCGAATGATTAGATTGATAAATGAATTCATATCCTAAAAGATGCAAAACTACGTAGGGCAAAAGGAAGTAGATAAAGAGAGAGAGAGAGAGAGAGAGAGAGAGAGAGAGAGAGAAATAAGTATCACAGCATTAACAACAGAGCCAGCCAGGAAGTAATTTTGATAAGGTATTTGAAATTTAGCACAATCTTTTACTGGTATTAAAGCATAGCTTTAATATCTGAAGGCTTTGTTAAAATATAGAAAAAAGGATCTGAGTTCTGTCATTGTACCTGCAACATGACCTAGGGAGGAGTGACACCATGTCTAATAGAATAGAAAATATAATAAATATATATGGTTCATCAAGCTCTTCAATAAAAATATGATTCAGAAATAACCCAGATCCACTTTGAGTTGTGTTTCAAGTCATGGAATCTTTTCAAAGGGGACGGATCCCAGCTAAGTTAGACCCCCTCCTTGGTTACTGTGCACTTAGAAATTGCCACTCAGATTTGTAAACAAGGCTTAATTTCATTACTGTAAATCAATTAGCCAGGGTTATCACTCCTGAGAGAGCTGAAATAATCAAATTTCTGGACTTCTAAGGAAGAGGACTTGGGTCAGGAAATTACATTAAGGCTTCCAAAAGGGGTATCACAAATTATTTTGCAGAACCCGCCCCCCCCCCCCCGAAAAGGCTCCTCCAGCTTCTCTAATCCAGTGTCTTATGATAGCTTCTAGCCCAACTGAGTCAGCTTCTGTCCCTGCTGCCACTGACCAGTAAAGGCTAAGAAATTACTGTGAGTCTCTGCAGTAATGAAACAGAAAGCCCACGTTATAACAAATAAATAATGGACTTGATAATAAAGGGGATATTGAAAATCTGTTTAAGGGAAACTCAAAAACACTAAGAAAATCTAAGGTCTGTTAAAAAAAAAAAATGCACACCTCGGCCAGGTGGCTCAGTTGGTTGGTATACCAAAGAGGTTTGAGTTTGATTCCTGGTCGGGGTGCAGACAGGAAGCCACTGATCATTGTTTCCCTCTCACATCGATGTTTCTCTCTCTCTCTCTCTCTCTCTCTCTCTCTCTCTCTCTCTCTCTCTCTCTCTCTCACCTTCCTCTCTCTAAAAGCAATAACAAACATATCCTTGGGTGAGGATTAAAAAAAATATGCACAATTTGAGATTACTGATTAGAGCCTTCCTTTTTCAGTAAGTATTAAACATGATTTCCGTATTGACAAAGTCCCCTGTGTCACACAGCAGAATAGGACACAGCTACTCTTGAACCCAGTAATTTTCTTTCATCACTGCATCTTCAATCATGGATGTAAATGAAAATTTCTGCTCACTTTGCTACTTTTCTGCTTGACTGGATTTTATCATGAAAACGTCTGTTCCTTTCCAACAGAGCACGAGTGTCATTCAAACTTCACATACCAGGCAAAGAGTGAATGTGTTTGTTTAGCCCCCAAAATCATTTAAATGTGTCACTACAAGCCTCTGCATATTTATGGTTGCTGCATTTCAAAATTCTCTTAAGCAATAAAGCAAAGGCGTCCAAAGAAGGTGCATTCAGGCTTCAAACATCATCAGACTAGTTCTGGGCGTCTGAACACAGTCAGCCCGCCCTCCTCTCCTGGCCCTCCTCAACCAGAAAGCTGTGGCATGCTGCCAAAGCCCCATTCCATTACCTACACGCCTTCTGGGTCAACCATCCAGAGTCACTGAAAACTCCACCTTCAACTAACTACTTTAGGGAGCAAATATTTTGAAGGGCAAGCATTCCAGGCATGTAGAAGCTGAGCCTTTAAATCATACTCGGCTGTTCCAGCCAACTTCTCTCCTAACGCCCAACTAAATCAAACTAAACCTTAACCAGTTTTTCAGAGTCTAGCCCTGTCGCACATAGAAGGCACAGAAAGTGTTTGAAGAAGGAAATCTCTCATTTCAGATTTAACATTTATAAACGAGGAAATTGTGTGTCATTAAGGCTTATGATTACAGGGAGTAATTCTAGAGTAGCTCTCACTCCAAATAATACAGTTTCAGCCTTCCACTTAAAATTATAAAGATGCCTTAAATGTAGATGAGAGGAAAATTATACTTATAAAAATTAAAAATTATACTTAGGGTCTCAGATGTTTTGACCCGGAAATGTGGTGTGGGGAAAATACTGATGAAAGACTTCTGATTTTTGGTGAACATCTGTTCCCATCTGGCTCAAAATAGACCTTCAAATAATGCAATCAGGCTAACAGGCCATGAGATCTCCACTATGTAAGCTGAAGGTGAGCCATTTAATGATTTGATGAGTGTTTACTCAAGGTCACCCGCAAGAAAGGCATGTCTGCTTGTCATCCAGTTAAAAGAAGCAAGAGGTCAGTCAGTTCCCTCTCTGACCTGACACCTTTCCCATTCATGCCATCTGGATAATTCTCCAGATGTTTCATTTTTGGTTGATGTTCAAACCATCTGGATATCTCAAAGTCTTATCTTTTAAATTTCTATAACAGGGTTGCTGGCTATTTACATAAGTCCTTAGAAAACTGTATGTTTTTAAGACCACATATAGGAGGCCACCTTTTTGGGAAAACAGGGTTAATGATTTAAATATGATTTTTTTTTTTTTTAAGAGAGAGAGGAAGGGAGAGAGGGAGATAGAAACATCGATGTGAGAGAGACACATCAACCGTCCGCCTCTTGCATGCCCCCTACAGGGGATCGAGCCTGCAGTCTGGGCATGTGCCCTGATTGGGAATTGAACCGGGACTTCTCGGTCCATGGGATGATGCTCAATCCATGGAGCCACGCTGGCTGGGCAGGGCTGATGATTTGAAAAGCCAACTGCCATACCAAGTAAGTATGTCTTTGATAAAAGTTCTCATGTGTAAATGAGCATTCACAGAGTATAACAATTAACTAATAGATGATATATGTGTTTTCTTGGACTTCTGAGAACTTGCTAAGACCATCTTATTATTCTTTACTCATTTAAGCAGCTATTTAACTAACATTCCTACATTAGGACAGTTTCCCATGTTTTGCTTTCAGGTTATTTAATTTGCTTCTTCCCAGGTTTAAATCTCCTGCTAACAGATCTCCTTCCAGTTTAAGATGCCAATCCTAACACTGAGTTCACATCTACATTAAAAAAAATATAATGTGCAAGAAGTTTTATACTTAAGTTAAAGTATCTAAAAATGCTTTATAAAGTCAAATTTTAAGAAGGACTTATGCTTACTTGCTTATCCTCATTTCTTTTTTTTAAATGTGGAAAATGCAAACATGAATACTTCCTAAGTATTTAAGCTTGGTTCATTTTATTCTTGCATTCTTGTTATAATTAACTGGCAGAAAAAGCAAAGCAAAACAACAAAAGCCCTAGATTATGGTGGTAGTCCAGTATGAGGTGTATTTCTGTATCAAACGCAAGGTTTCTACATTAAGCCCCTTTAAATCTAATTCGTTCTTATGCATGGAAATCAAGGGCCCAGAACACCTTAATAAAAGTCGAAATCAATCTTATCCTTTGCCTAAAACAGATTCTTATCCCAAATGGTACAATAAAACCAACAGAGGAAAGTTGAATAGACATATCCCATGCCCATGTGTTCTTTGTTTAAAATTTACTGCATATTGCTAAGGGAACTGGCATACATCTGAGATGAAATGTCCGTGTGAGCCAAGAGCCAACAATGTGCACTATTAGCCGTACTCTGCATGCTCTTACCCTTCAAAGTCAAGGCTAATTATCAAGACCCTGGGGGTCACATTGAGTCTGATGACGTACAATAAATACTTGGAGGCCGGCCTGGATAGAGTGACTCAGGAACCATCAGCCAGGCCTTTGGGGAGCCATGGCACTGAGGAGGTATGTGTATTGGGAGAAAATGAGCAGCCCAGGAGGTCGCCTCTAAAACTCCAATATTGAGGATTTCTTGAGTGTGTTGCAGCAACAAATGAGCCAAAGAAGGAGAATGAGAGTCAGCAGAGAGAAAATCAGAACCAGCAGCATAATTACGGTGTGGGGAGAAGGCAGTGATCAATAGGCTTAGATACCACTGAGAGGTTAAGGAGGACAAAAAGTGTCTCATGAACCTGACAACCTGAAAGGCAGCAAAGAAGCTCCCCATTGGAGTTGAAGGGATGGACGCTTGATAACAGCTGACTGTGTAGAGAGTTGGAGATGAGAAAGAAAAGATAGAAAAGGCTGACTACCAACCATATCAAGAAGCACAGCTGTGAATGGGTAGAGCAAGAGTGAAAGTTAGAGATACTGGGTCCAGTGACTGATGTGAGGGCCCAGGAGTGTCTGAAGAACAGGGAATAAGATGAGGTTAAAATTACTGATAAATGAAATGACATTAAAGGGTCTATGGATCAAAGGTCATTATGAAGTCAAAGATCAGATACGATGAGGACACAGAGCCTACTGAAGAATATACAGGCATTGATTGGTATCTATGAATTTAGACTCAATTCAGAATTTTGCCTAAAAACTTAAAATGAGAACAAAGGTGGAAAAAGAAAAAGTAAACTCAAATTATTTAAATGGCAAAACATTGAATCATGACTTGGCAGACTGAACATGAGCCTATCGTATAAAATATGCTTAGAGAATTTAGACTATCATAAGGCTTTCACTGGCAATTAATTCTAAGTTTTCAACAAGGAGGAAAGAGTCACATGCCCTCACAGGAACCCAGCAACACTGAGCTGATAAAGACATCATACAATAAAGAAGGGGACCTTCAGGGACAGCCAAACCTTTAGGAAGAAAACAAGGCTGTACCATATTCTGGCAAAGTAGTTAACACGGAAGGGGAAGATTTAGAGAACTCTAGCTGGGGTAACATTCTTAAAAATGTACCTAATCAATAAATTAATAGGATGGGCCCCAAATTTAATACCACGAAAAGATTTAAACCTCTCGAAAGGGAGTACTTAAAAGCTACTCATCAAGCACCTACTAGATACCACACTCACCTCATTTAATAAAGACATTTAAATATAATAAGAATGAATGATCAGCATACATAAATATGACCCTAACTCTTAAGGTATAACATATGAATCTGAAATAATCTTGTAAACTCTGTTACCACCATAGATAATGTTTAGAAGTGGGTTTTTGTTAAAACAATCCTTTATCATTAGAGTTAAAAGCTAAAGATAACGAAACTATCATAAACTAATCTAATATGTTTTACCTCTACACACAGATGCCTCTTGTATATACTGGCTTTAAACTAGAAACGTGTAGGATAGGTTAGACCCTACTGCCTATAGAAAAGAGTCCAATATACTTTTATTCAGATCCAAGAAACTTCAGTTTCTTCCTAATCTGAGATTCTGTAACTTCTGAGTTGTTAAATAAAACCTGCTTGCCCTTCCTCTGTCGACCAATACTGGCATAAGTAATTGACATTTACCCTGATCCCAGAGATTCTTTTAGGGCCATGAAATTGCTGCTTTACATCATTTGCCTTCCTACCGGTCAGGTTATTCCTTCTTTTAACGTTCCTTCCTTTTCACAATATTCAGCTAAGACCTCCATTCATTCATTTGATAGGTACTTATTAAATACCTACCATGTGCCATGATATGCTCAAAGCATGGGATATTTCCGTGAATAAAACAAAAGTCCAAGTTTTCATAGAGCTTCCATTTCAGACACAAAACAATTATTTCTACATTTTCAGGAACTGCAGGAATCCCTCTTAGTGTTCAGCACCATGCACTGTTTATTCCCAACACAGTTCTCTGATGAGAATTCCCCTCAGCAGGCCCTCAAATCCACTAATTGTAAACCTTTCTCCCAGCCTGTCACCCTCTCATGGGTTTGCTATGAAAATGCAAAAATGATGAGGACCTATACTGCCAGGTTACTACAGTTTATGGAAATGTTACTTCAGAGTATAATCAGTTTTTTCTCTAATCAATCTGTACCATCTATTAAAAGAACTGGCATAACGAAAGAATTTATCCCAAGGCATAGAATATACACTGTAACAAGGACTAAGAAAGCAGGTATGTATAGCTTAAAGGTGATTTTAGCATATTCGTGACATGTACAAGATAAATAAAACCACGTTGAATGTTCAGATATTTTTCTGGACACCACATGAAAGTAGCCAAATGAATTTAATGTCCTTCCAAATAGAAGATGTGATTTTGATACTATTCCAAATTTAAATAATGAACCATCTTGGTTCTATTCTAATTTTCCAACATTGTGTATCAATACTACCAACACTGTCCCCGGGATATTGCCAAATATTCTAATTCACATCTTTTCATATTCTCTACATGTCTTAGAATCCATATCATGATTCATTCTCCTTCAAGGAGCTTCTACTGTATGCTCCAGCTCACACTACTGTCTCCCTAACTCCTTCTTATAGCAATGCCAGATCTTACTTAAATAAAAAGTTCATGCCAACTGGTGATCAAGTGCACTTTTAATTAGGATTGAAAATTTAAACAGATCTGTGGTTGGGGGACATCTAGGGAAGAGGAGTCCAGTTATAATCATGTTGAGTCTGGGTCCCTGAACAAACACCTGTCACTAAATTACTAGAGAAGATAGGCACATTTCCAGAGGAACAATGATTACAGCTACAAACCTCTACCACATCTGAAATAGTGAAACTCTGCCCTAAATTCTGTAAAATATGTATAAAGGCAATCTTTTTTAAATATTTTATTTTATTTTTTAAATTAATTAATTTATTATTGTTACAGATGTTTCTCCTTTTCCTCCCCTAAACACCCTCTTCCTGATCCTGCGTCCCCCACCCCCCCAGCATTGTTGTCTATGTCCATTGATTACGCATACATGCATATAAGTTCTTTGGTTTATCTCATCCTTCTCCCCCACCCCCTCCTCTGAGGTTTGTCAGTCTGAACCGTCCTCCTAAAGGTAACTTTATATATGCATAATCATAAATTATGCCCAGGAAAAGCAAATACCTTGTAAAGTTGATATATAACACAGAAAGGCTCAACTCTATTATATATCACAGTTGAGCTTCACCCAACTCAAAGTTACACAGCAAAATAAAGACACCTCTTTAATAGCAATTTGACTTGCAACTTTTAATTTTAAAAGAGATTTTCTAGATTTATAAAAATGCCTGGAACCCTTAAATTCAACTCATTCTGCCACAGACCTACTTGATAAATTTCTCTGTAGCAAGAAAAAGTAAAAAAAGTCATTCACTGCCATCTCATTTAGTTGTCTCTTCTGCTAGATATCCCCCTGCCCCCATTTCTAAACAGTGTTTCAATGGCTAGCTCCATGATTTTTCCACTTTACGTCTCCCTACTATGGAAAGTGAAATTTCACATCTGCTGCCTTCCCTTCCCACCAGCCGTCCAGTGCAGTTTCATCATGTACACGGCATCTGCATCATGACTATGATGACTAAGCCCATACATGACTACGTCAGTGTTGCTTAGATCTGGGCAATGACATTTTCTTTCTTCTTCTTCCTTTTTTATCTTACAACTTTTTGTCATTTTTTGGGAACTTTTGGGTTTTCTTTTTCTAAAGTTAACACTTGCCCTATTTTAAAATTTGCTTTATGTGCGATGCATCCATCAGCACTGCATCTTTAGCAAACTCTGCAACAGAACTCTGAAGCCACTCTAAGTACGGGCAAGCCCCTCAGGTAATGAATGCATCAGTGCCATCTTCTTCCTGGAGACCATCCTCCTGGGACCCTCCCCATCTTCCTCCAATCTGGCCTGGCTGCTCTCCAGGATGATGCACAGTGGTTACCTTGGGACTTCCCTTCACCAGTGGGTTTCAAAGCGAAAGCGTGAGACTCAATGACAGGGATAAAAAAATGGCTCCTGGGACACATCACCAGCAAGAGCTGAAATGTATCAAGGGAATTGGAAGAGAGGGAAAGTTTAATGAAGCCACTCAGTGACTGCTGTGATAAAAAAAAACAAAAAAACCCACAGAATTTATCCCTAGACTCTATAGTAAAACAAATATTTGAGAGCGTTCTGTGTCAAGTACTAAAACTTGAACATTTCATAACATACTTTGATGCTGAAATTGAAATACATCTTAACTCAGGCTTTAGATTCAGTGTCATCTTTATGGCACTCCTTACAGTCATGAGGTTTTTATGTGCATACTTTTCCTCGGGGCATTTTAGTCAATTCTTTCATAAAGTATAAACTTCAAATTGCTTTTTTGAAATGTATTAAAATACTTGACAAAAATTATTTTCCCTTCAAGTATTCCTGATATAATTAACTCTTCATAATGAACAGTTACACTTTCATATGTAATATTTAGAGATATTATAAGGACATGCTGTACCTAATTCACAATATTAAAAATGTTAAGTCCACAAAAACACATTTCTTAGATTTTTTTTTCCTTGGGAAAGAACTATATCAAAAATTTCCTGTAATTTGTGGCATTAAGTTTAAGTATAACATATTTTACATATTATTTACATAACTTTTAAAAAATGTGGTTCACTAATTAAAATATCATGAAAACTAGAGCTTCATGGCAAGAATCTGAGTTAATTCCGTGAATTCCATTTTATAGATGGAGTTTAAACCACTCTCCTGCCCCAAGGACCATAATAATAGCTGTCCATATCACCCTAAGTTTTCCCCTACATTTTATGTTCTTTGACTGGTTATAATTATTCATGTGGCATAAAACATGAAGCCTTAAATTCCCTCAAATTTTGCACTACTTTTGTCACACACAAACTGCATCTCCTATTATAGCCCTTTGGAAAATTATTTACTAACTAGATTGGAAAACACAATCTAAACAGGAGCTCAAGTACTTAGTTCTAAAAGCAAAAGGGAAAACCTGTTTCCTTTCTCTGCTAGAGCTGGAAGTGATGGCAAGCAACATCCCACCTGAAAAAGGTGCTCAGAAGTTGCCAGAATAAAAAGAAAACTTTGAGAAAGTCAATTTCTTGATTCCCCACCATAATCACTTATAATTATTTACATCAGAAAATTTCTTGACAAAAGACACAGCTTGAGGTTATCAGGAAATGTTATAGTTCTTCATATTGAGTATATATTAAAACAGCAAGATTATGATTTCCAAGAATGAGTTATGCAGATGAACCAGAGAGCAGCTCTTTACTGGTTGGCACAGAAAAGGAAATGTTGCTGACCATCAGAGGTTGCTATAGACATAGACATAGACATAGACATAGACATAGACATAGACATAGACACAGACACAGACATAGACATAGACATAGACGTAGACGTAAACATAGACATAGACGTAGACATAGACATAGACGTAGACGTAAACATAGACGTAGACATAGACATAGATGTAGACATAGACATAGACGTAGACGTAGGCGTAGACGTAGGTGTAGACGTAAACATAGACATAGATGTAGACATAGACACAGACATGTAACCAGTAGTCCAACTCAAACAGTGCTAGTATTTCATATAAAAATGGCAAAGCATGGATAACCAGAACAGCAGGTAATACCTAAGTTTCTGCTCACCCTTTCCATGATTGAATTATTAGTTTAAAAAAAAAGACCGACCCTCAAAAATTCTAACCTTACTTGCCAAAAGGCAAAAGTTAAGTACCATGGGTATATATAAAAGAAGTATATATTCAGTACCAGCCTGAAAATAATTCTTTAGAAAGCTAAATTTAAAATAATAACATAATAGTATCTATTATAAATGAAAACAGCAATGCTTTTTAAAAACTACTACCCTATTATCACCAATGACCTCTTCTTCCTGAAGACAATGAACCATGCTCCATACATACGTACATACCCTTTAATGTCCTACCTTCAGGACTTTGCTCACACCCTTGGGTCACCTAAATACCTAAAATTTCAATAGTCTCAATTCTTGCCCCAGTCCTTGAAATCTTGACTCAAATGCCACTTTCTGCTAAGTTTTCCTTAAATTCCTCAGCCACAATTCTGCCTTCCCCACTGGTACACTAAAATTCTGACAGAGCAGGGAACTCATTTCACTTATCTTCTAGGCCACACACGTAAGTCAATAAATACTTACACAATAAGTATATACATTATTAGTCATTTTTGTAGGATTTATTTCTCCATGAATAGTTAATCGAGTGTTTCCCAAAATGGAAATGTAGAGAAAAAAATTATTTTCAATAGTCCCTTTATTACTAACCAATAATAGAAATTATGGTGTTTTTTTAAAAACGCATTCTCAATTTAAAAAGCATAGCTAAATGTAGGAGTATCTTTAAACTCAGGATCACAAATCAGTATTAACACTTTCCTCCATACTTTCAGATTTAATTAAATAGTACATTTATTTTATTAAGGCAACTAGAAGATTTGTAAGAGATCCAGCCAATGATTGGATGTAAAAAAAAAAGTACCATGATGTTTATCATAACATCATTTATAATGAAGGCCACCAGAAGTTTTGCCTTTAGGGATATTGATTTGATTTTTAAGCTGGTTATTAAGAAAAATCTCAGAAGGAAACTTTGACCCTCCTCCCTCTTTTCCTTCTAAGAGATTCTGGAGGGAAAGGAAATCTTAGGGTGTTTGCCTCAGCAGCCTAATTTGAATTGAGTATGGTGGATGCTGGGACACGAAATAGCCTGTTTACTAGATTAGCCCTGTCACATTGTTTCTGGGTTGCTTAGCAAAAATTTACCTGTCTCTGTATCTTCTGCTCTTCCTCAGCTACCTGTGAATCACCCATTTTCACTTGTGAAATCACAGATCCCTAACCTCCCTTTTTTCCTTTGTCCAAATTAACACATATACCCAAATTTATCTTCTGGTCTTTGGAATTTTCATGCTTATGTGAATTCCCCATGCACATGTATTAAATTTTGATTTTTCTCCTTTTAATCTGTCTCTGTTAATTTGATTTTTAGCCCATCTAGAAGAACTTAGAAGGTGGGAGGGAAAGTATTTTTATTTTTATTTTTTAGCTCCCACAATAATCACCACAACAAAATAAAGGAAATGATCTAAATAACCAAAAATAAGTGATAAACACATTACAGTGTCTGGTGTGATGCTAGTTTGAAATTTGTGTTTTCTAAGAATATTTAATTTCACAAAGAAAGAATAAAAATGTTGGTGGAAAACAATAGGTCATAAAACAGGAAATAAGAATTATATAATCTTAACAATAATAATAGTAAAAAAATATGTGCAAGAAAACAGAGACTGAAAGGAAGCAAAATGATTTTGGTTGTTATTTCTGAATAGTGGTTACATTTTCTAAGCTTCCTACTATGAACATGTATTGTGTTTGTAGTAAGAGAGATTTATTTTAACTACACCACTGCAATTATTAGCATATACTACAAATGAGATGTCCATAACTTCACTATTCACTTTTCAATGCATCGCTGAGAAGCACTGGAACAATATGATGTCAAATAAACAGATTTCTTTTTCATGCCTATCATCTGGGACCTGCAGATGAATTTTGTGTTTTAATAGAACAGTGACAACAGAGCACACCCATGGGGCATAACAACAAATTTACAAAAATTGCTGTTTTTCATTATAATGACTCATGTTACTTAATGACTCTTGAGTACATCTCCAGTAAAAAAAAAGAAAAGAAAAAACTGAAGATTTAACTAAGTACATCATTCACGCTACCACAATTCTTATCCCAGGCAAAACATAAGTTGTTTATAGTCCCAGCAAAAAGACTTACATAATAGCAGGTACAATAATTAAAATGAAAAGATGAAAATACATTAGAATTGAAGCCAACAGAAACCACTAAATTTTTCTCTCTAAAGTTTGATTTATAAAACAATTAATCTTTCCAACTTTAGAGAGCAAATCAAGCTGGAGTCAATTAATTGGGGGCTAATGGGAAATTGGGAGAACGGGGAAAGAGGTTTAATCACTGGTATTGGTGGATGACCTACCTAGAAAAAAATTTCTATAGGTTTTCTTGCTTAACCAAATAGGAGGGGGCGTCACCTTCTAAGTACTTCTCCACCCAGAAGAAATCTATAAGATAAATGTAATTTTTTTCCCATTCAACAATACACTCTGAAACAAATGTAGGTCCCAGATGCAAATTTTGAAAAAAAGTAATTAAGCAAGATCAAGGATCTTTCTAAAATATTAGTGATGGTTAATGCTGCTTAAATCTGGTTGAAAATAAGAATGGAGACCTTCCTTTTAATTTGGCAGCATGGTGGTTTTTAAAATAAAATGTTTTCCCATTAGAAGTTATTCCTTTGTATAAAGTTCATAAGGCACAACCACCAGTAGGTAAAGACAATTATTCTGTGTGCCTTTCAAGACTGTTGACTTTTTTTCAACGATCACTATCTGATGATAAATATAAAATTGTATGTGCTGATTACAGTCTATTTTTTGCTGATGATAAAAGCCACTTGTTTATTTTGGAAATTAAAGGAAAAAGGCTTAAAGAAAATCAACATTACCTATAATTCCACTGTCTGGAGATACACACTGGTAAGATTTCTTTTTCATGCATATTTTCTTTTATATAGTTGAGAATCAGACTCTATATATTGGTTTTGAAGTATGACTAACTTGGAATGAATACTCAAAGTGAGACCATTGTACTGAGATAGTTATTAATAATAGGAAAGGAACAAAAGGGAGGCCAGACATTACAAGTATGGCAATCCGGGCAGCTTCACCAGGAAGCTGCAACTTTACATTCCCCAGGGAGAGTCCATTCCCTGCAAATCACTGGGGGAAGGGATCCAACAAAGGGGAGATGTATGCATATACAGTGAAGTAGAGAAGGTGCTTATCAATCTAGCCTGTGAAATCATGGATTGGTAAGAGGGGGTGGGGCCACTACAAACCTGTGATAACTTGGGGATACATAATCTCAAAACAAAGGAGCTTGCTCTCTTGTGGCTCTCTTGCATTTGCCCATGTTCCCTCCATGTGGTCTCTAGGGCCACATGGCCCATGGCTATGCAGACCCCACTTGCAATGGACTGATGGACTGTAAACTAAATTAGCCTGATGCTGGATTGGATTTTACCCCAACATAAAATGGAAACTCTGGGCAACAGCTTTAATCCTAGCCCTACTGAAGGTACAGCTGGACTTCTTTCTTGGTGGAATGAAGGGAAATGTGACCTTGGAAACTCAGGGATTTGATCCCACAGAAAAAAAGCTTTCTACAATCTCATCCTCCAGTGTGAGTCTCAGAAAATTCTTTTTCTCATGACATCACAGGAAGCCTACTCCCATCAGCAACAGGTAGGGACATGGAGAGCTTCCCATCAATAAAAAAAAGGTCATAAGTAGAAGACCACATAAAAAGGAGTCTGATAGCTCTCCAAGGATGGTGGTTAGCCTTCCCTGATAAAGAAATGTCCAGTAGTTCTGGTCATTCCTTATGAGTGCACGACACAAACAATCATTAAAAACATAGACCATTCGAAAATTTATATCCCTCTGGTGTGCAGAGTCCAGGCTCTTCAAGCGTCATTCCCACGGTTGTGTGTACAACTTCAGCACATGTGTCTCCCAAAACTTCATAAGTAGTTGGATTGACAGAGTGCAGAGGTCAATGAATACTGGAGGAGTCACAGGTACTGCCTCCCTAGCACACTGAATTACTGTGTTAGGACATACAGGCATTTATAAGATCGTTCAAGTCTACAATAAAAATGTTCTCCCATCCCCACTCCCATTCTTTTTTTTTTAATCCTCACCCGAGGATATTTTTACATTTATCTTCAGACAGAGTGGGAGGGAGAGAGAGAGAGAAATATCAATGTGAGAGAGACACATCGACTGGTTGCCACCCACATGACCCCAACTGGGGCCGGGGACTACCCGCAACCAAGGTACTTGCGTGCCCTTGGCCGGAATCTAACCTGGGTCTCTTTGGTCTGCAGGCCGACGCTCTAACTGCTGAGCCAAACCGGCCAGGGCCTCACTCTCATTCTTAAAATTTGGTGACTTCTTATGTAACATTCTTGAATATTGTTCTACTGTATGATGCATCTCAAGAGAACTGTTGTGTAGCATAAATCCAAAAAACTACTCTGGTACAGTATCTGTCAGAATATCTAATACATCCTTTTCACACTAAAGAAGATTAAGATAGTTATAGCTAATCCACACAAAAGCCACTACCAAAACACAATGTATGCTTGTCTTAAAATGTTATTAAAACAATATAATTCAAAATTAAGATGAATTGAATACTTTCAATTTTTCATCTGACCATATCTGAATAGCTTCCTGGTCATTATTACTTGTATGTTTGGAAAGCCTTTAATATAAAATGAAACAGAATGATATTTAAGGTAGTAATTCTTTGAATTCTAATTGTTTTGGTTTAATTTATGAACCCAACTTTGCCGCCAATAGTAATTTATCTTACGCAATGCACCTTGCCTATACTAGACAGAGACAAGTACAGAAGGGTATTAATTTCTATAGTGGATCTATTACACCATGAAGATTAGTCATTCAAATGGAAAGTGGCTGAAAGCTTCGCAAAGAAAATATTCTCCTTGAGTAATGATAATGATGTTCTTGAATCCCACATGAGATAATTAATAAAATATTATTATAATTAAGACAGATCTTACACTCGGGGTCCAGAGGCACAATCAAGATGACATGGAGGGACCTGGAGAGCATTATGCTAAGCCAAATAAGCCAATCAGAGAAAGACAAATACCACATGATCTCACTTATTTGTGGAATATAATGAACAAAATAAGCTGTTGAACAAAACAGACCCAGAGACATAGAAAGGAGTATAGTTCAGACTGACAAACCTCAGAGGAGGGGATGGATGAGATAAACAAAAGAACTTATATTCATGTATGTGTAACCAATGGACATAGACAACAATGCTGGGGGGCGGGGAGGGGGATCGGGAAGAGGGTGTCCAGGGGGTAAAAAGGAGAAACATCTGTAACAAAAATAAATTAATAAAAATTTCAAAAATAAAAAATAAAATATTAAGCAAAGGGTAAAATGAGAAACCCAACTCATTCTTAAGGGAAATCATTCACTCCATGGGAAGAAAACGGCCACGGCAACCAAATACATGTTCTCCATCTAGACAAGGAAGGCAAGGTACTATACAGCAAGTGTGCCCAGGGCAAATACATGGGTTGAGAAACACAACCCAGAGCCACACTGGATCCTGCACCTGATAGAAAGGTCAGGAAGGTTGCATGCCAGACATAACAGGCATTTTTCTCTACTTGAGCTTTGTTTTGAATTGTAGTATGCTTAATATTTAAGACCATTTCATTTTGTTTTCTAGGTAGCACCTTTCTGAGAACTAACTTCAGTAAAATAATCTCTTTTGTCTAAAGGATGTATTTGGATACAGCCAGAGAGGTAAGAGGATACTTACATTAATGCTAAACAGTAATTCCTTGTTCAAGCAGCAGGTAATATATCAGACTGTTTGTTGCCTATTACCTCCATAAAGTGAGGATTTACCCCAGTCCAGGGTCATGGCTGTCTTCTTTATAAATACAACATCTGTTGTGAGTTGTTTTTTTTTTTGTTTTTTTCTTTTCTTTTTTAAGTGTTATTTACTGCTTCTAAATCACAGCCTTTCCTCTGTGACTTGATTTTGTAAATCAGGTGCATATTTGCTCTAAAACAACTTTGGATTAAGAACATTGGATTAAGAATCGAAAGATCTTTGGCAATGGTCCTGATTCCACCACTAACAAGCTGCATGAGTTACAGCAAGAGATTCAGTCCCACTGACTCTCAATATTTATGGCCTGTGAAGTGAGACTACTTAGGAAGAAGTTTCCGTAAATGGTGGGTAACACAGCTTATCATGATACAAAACTAATATTTTGACAGTTAATCATAGCATTATCGTAAAATCTTCCGACTTCATATTTATATCTGAAGACATTTTATACATCTTTTGTTTCTTTTTAGCACTTTTTGCCCTTGAGTTTCAATTCCCTCTTGCCATAGAGTGGACCTTTTCAGAGATGGGAAGGTACCTACCTGCCACAACTAAGTGGCGGTAGGTAGTGAATTACAGTCTCCATGTGGATTCCACCTTCTAGTCAACTCGAACACTCTGAATAGAATTCTGAAGCAGCAAGTTCTAAGCAAAATCATATGCCTTCTTTCTGAAACAAACTGCAGTGTGTCCTATCAGGCGTCATAAGCAATAATAGTCATCCAAAGACCTAGTATCTATTCCCAGTGAACTGAGCGTCTAAAGAAAATGTATTTGAAACCTTGCATAGAAAGGGCAAGTGAGAACCAGCAGAAACAAATCATTAACAAGGCCTAATTAACCGATTCGTGATTACTCCCTAGCTTGTGCTGAGTTATATGGTCTCTGGTATAACAACTAAGATAGTTTGAAATACTCAGTTCCTGGAGACAACTGACCTCCATATTGTCTTGAAGTAGGAGTTCTGTATTTAGTATTTAAACATTCTTGTTTTCATATTGTTAAACCACTTCTTGACCAGTCAGACAGAAACGGGTGAGAGGCCTTGTAAATGATTTAGGAACAAAGAATGAAGAGGAACAAGGAAACACATGAATTATCAAATGTTCAAGAATTTGCTTTTCCAACTCTCTTCACCAATTACACTGTGAGCAGGAAATCCACCAGATGAAATCTTCATACTAACGCCGTTTTTTTTTCTATAATGTCTCAGATTATGCCCGTGCATGAATGGTAACCAGTATGCGCCTATGACATTCACGTTTGACCAAGCATTACACAGAGCTCCGGAATCTTCAGAAGTTATCTTTACTTTCTACATTTCCTATTGAGACTTAAAAAAAATTCCTTTTAGTCTTTACAAGCAGCCATTGAAATGTATATCGGCATTTGTCCACACCCTCCATATACAGATCTCTGTCCTTATTTACAACCATCCTACTGGTGAATGAACTTGTGGAGAACATCTAGATGTTAGCAGCAGATCAGAGACTGCTGATTTCCACAACACCTGGTTACATAAAAATATCATCAAGAAAGAGACTAACAACCAAGTCAGATTAAATATGGAGCATGATAATGTTTCCACAGGGAAAAATATATCACATAAACAACTCAATTTTTATTTTTTATTATTTATTTTTGTTATAGATGTTTCTCCTTTTTCCCCCATTGACACCCTCCTCCTGATCCCAACCACCCGCCCCCCCCTCCCCAGCTTTGTTGTCTATGTCCATTGGTTATGCATATAAGTTCTGTGGTTTATCTCTTCCCTCCCCTTTTACCCCCTTTTCTGAGATTTGTTAGTGTGTACCCTACTTCTATGTCTCTGGGTCTATTTTGTTCATCAGTTTGTTTTGTTCATTGTATTCCACAAATAAGTGAGATCATGTGATATCTGTCTTTCTCTGATTGGCTTGTTTCATTTAGGATAATACTCCCCAGGTCCCTCCATGTCATCTCAAAGGATAAGAGATCTTTCTTTCTTACAGCTGCATAGTATTCCAATGTGTGTATGTACCACAGCTTTTTTATCCACTTATCTACTGATGGACACTTGGGCTGTTTCCAGATCTTAGCTATTGTAAATAGTACTGCTATGAACATAGGGGTACATACATTCTTTCTGATTGGTGTTTCAGGCTTCTTAGGGTATATTCCTAGAAGTGGGATCACTGGTTCAAATGGCATAAACAATTCAATTAAAAAAAAGTTAAAGTAAAATCTGAGGTGGGTAAGAGAAATACATGTTTTTAAACCTTAGTGATCAAACTGTTTTCTCTAGTTTGATGTGAGCAGGAAAAAAAAAAAATTCCCCAACTCCCAATTCCCCAGCTGTGGCCAAACAGGAAGAGTAATCAGTTGTAGGAAAGAGATTAAGAAACTAGCAAAATGCTGGAGCTTCACATTAGGTCCTTTCTTCTATGAAGTCTATGTGAGGAAACACACAAGGCCTTAATTCTACAAGGCTGGATAGTCAGTATACATGGGAATCACCTATGGAATTTGGTAAAATTAAGATTCCTGGGCCCTATCACCAGGCACTTTCATTCAGCCGTCCTGGGATTGGTCCAAGAATCTGTGATTTTGAAAACCACACTGGGTAAATTCATTCTGTGCCAGAAAATTCAGAAATAGGTCTCCTGTACTGTTGGAACACTGACTACCTTAACAGTCCAAAATGCAGGCTAACATAGAGTGACAATATGCTAAAAAAAGAGTCTGTGTATTTGAGCTAATCAGAGCATCCTTCTTGTTCATCCCCAAAGATCAGAGCATCCTTCTTGTTTATCCCCAAAGATCAGAGCGTCCTTCTTGTTCATCCCCAAAGATCAGGGCCATGCTGACTGGCTCACCTAAGCAGCGGTAGGGAATCACCATGTGGCCGTGGGTCTTGCACTGCTTGCGGCCCCTCCTGCACCAGTTCTGGATGGTCACTGGCTGGTTGGCTTCCACCACGTTGGTGATCTGCAGTTCAGGGTAGACCTGGGGGAGCACACAAAAAGGTTACATTGTTACCTGAGGCAGGGGCTGGGATGAGCCGCACCTGATCCATCACCACTGTTATCCTCCTGTATTTATCCCTCAACACTCAAGCAGGCTCATGTCCCACCAAGCTTAAGCAATTCTGGGTAAAGAAAAAGAGGCAAGTGACAGGCACCTACTTGTTCCATTCAAAACATTAAGCAATGTGACTTTTATTTTATGGCACTTATTAAGGCTTAAAATATTATTTTTCCAGAGGAGATGAAAACAGAAAGAGAGGAAGGGGATCCTCTCCTAAGCATGGGGCCACTTTCAATGCAAACTAAACTGGTGTGAGGATTAGATTCTGTAATGTCCTAAATAAATGTTATTGTAGATTCAGCTGGAGACATTACCTTAACTGAAATTCAACCCAGCCCTATCTTACTAATTAGGAAAATATTTTACACACAGGACATGACAACACGTAGCAAGCTTTCTATATAAAAACCCTTCTTTTTATTCCAAGTAATTTACATAAGAATAATTTATCAAACAGTTATCAGGGCTGTCATTTAGATAAAGAATCGCATTTATGAATCTCTTCCCCCGCTAATTAGCTACCGCCCTTTGCTTTGATTACTGTTCTCAGTACATCATGGTGTTTACTGAGCACTTGGAATGAAATGTGGAATTTGGACCAACCAAGATATAATTGTGAAATATCACATCATTTCTAATTATTAAAAATGAGTAGATATTTGAAAGAAAATATAACCATAAAAATGTATTTCTAAAGTGGGTTTTCCCTTGCACAAATCTTGCATGTCACTGGGAGTACCAGTTGGCCAGATAAGTAGAGTGACGAGAGACGCATTAAGAAGCTTGAGGGGATAGCGAGGGCATGGTTGTAATGATGGGCCATGAAGTCTAGAGTGGAGGGAAGTGAGAACATGAAGCGGGGAAAACACAATGAGAAGGCTGTAATATGAGTCGTGGTATGGGCTACAGAATTTGGGCATAAAGGTACCAGAGAAAGTGAGGTGACGAGAAGTAGTACGTGGAAAGTCAGACAGTTGACATCACGATTTGGGAGAAGTTACAGTATTTATTCATGCAAGGAGTGTAATCCGACCACCAGAGGTGAAGGCTGATGAAGGCAAGGTCATTGGAGGAATGAAAATCAAGGAACCGAGAAACTGGAATAGTGGAAGAATCTCTGAGGGGAAAGTAAAATCACTTAAGTATCTTGGAAGGGGCAGTTGTTGAGATGACAGGAAGCCAGGAGCTAAAACCTTCAAAGAAGAGGGAGAGCCTGGCTGGTGTGGCTCAGTGGTTGAGCATCGACCCATGCACCAAGAGGTTGCCAGTTCGATTCCCGGTCAGGGCACATGCCCAGGTTGTGGGTCCGATCCCCAGTGTGGGGCATGCAGGAGGCGGCCAATCGATGTTCTCTCTCATCAATGTTTCTATCTCTCTCTCTCCCTTCCTCTGTATAAAATCAATAATAAAAAAATTTTTTTTTCAAAGCTGAAGGAGAATGCCCTTGAGGGTGAGAGAGCTACACGCCACCAACAAGGAGAGGACAGAGGTGATCTAGTTGGAGAGGCTATCCTTTAAAGTTGGGGTGGGGGACATTTTAGGGAGGAGAGAAGACTGGTTTGGAAGTGACAATGTGCAGGAAGAAGGACATTCCCATCTCCAGGCATGATGCCATGAGGACTGTGAGAAAATAACGTCTACCCAAGAAGGCTATGGGGCAGCAGTGCCTTTGGGAGAGAACCAGGTTTCAGAGCAAGGGATGATGTCCATAGTATGGGGTATGCTCACAAGGAAGTGTGCTTATGATTGTCAGTGACATTCAGAGAGGTTTGCCTTGGTCTTGTCTTCATGTAAAATGTTAATATTTTGTTCATTATACTTTTTTTCACTCATTTTGATATTTTTAAATATAGCATTAAAATATTATTTAATCTTGATTCCTCTGTCTCACTTACCTCACCCCAGTCCCAGCCCTGAGACATATCAGTTTTAAAAAATAAGGCATCAGGTCTGGCCAGTGTGGCTAAGTTGGTTGAGCATCGTTCTGTGCGCTGAAAGGTTGTGGGTTCGATTCTCGATCAGGGCACATACCCAGGTTGTGGGTTTGGTCCCCAGAAAGGGGCGTGCAGGAGGCAACCGATCCATGTTTCTCTCTCACATCTATGTTTGTCTCTCACCCTCTCCCTTTCTCTCTCTCTCAAATCAATAAAAGCATATTTAAAAATAGATATATATTAAAATATAAGGCATCGAACCATGGTGCATTCAGACAATACATTATTCAGCACCAAAAAGAAATGAGCTATCAAACCATGAAAAGACATGGAGGAACCTTAAATGTGTTGGGGGCCAAAGCAGTCTGCCCCAAAATATCCCACAACGGCATATTAATTATTCTGAATTAAAATAACGGGAGAAGCAGCAGGAGCAGAAGAATCTCTCTGCCTCCAAATGCAGGACACAAATCTCCATGTGACAGGTGTCCTCCCAGCTATGAAAGGGCAAAGGAGCAATCAGACTGAGGGAGAGCCAGTCTGGTCACCAGAGATAAAGAAGCCAGCGCTGAGAAGCCTGTATAAACAAACCCTTGGGAATTTTATTAATTTACTGCCCTAAGCCTACCTTCTGCTTTATTTCCTTACTGACTACAGAGCCAAGAACCTAGCTTCTTGTCTTGTCAAAGTCCCCACTAATTTATTGTTTCTTTATGTAAAGGATATATAAACAGCCCACTACACTTTTCTCACGGATCATTATCCTTTTAATTCTCCCGTGTACACATAATAAAACCTGGGATTTTCTCCTGTCATTCTGCCTCGGGCCAATTTTACTAGTAGTCGAAATAACTCAAGAATGGTAGAAGGAGGACGTCCTTCTCCAGGACAAATGCATATATTACTAGTGAAAGAAACCAATGGGAAAAGGCTCCATGCTATGATTTCCATTCTGGAAAAGGCAAAACTATGGAGAGAGTAAAAGATCAGTGGTTGCCAAGGGTTAGAGGGTTAGGAAGAATGAAGGGAGCTCGGAGGATTTTTAGGGCAGTGAAATTAATTGGTATGATACTATAATGGTGAACAGACACCTTTGCCCAAACTCAGAATGTACAACCAAGAATGGCCCCTAATGTGAACTATGAACTTGGGTGATGATGTGTCAATGCAGGTGCATCACTTTAACAAATGTCCCACTCTGGTGGGGGATGTTGATAATGGGGAAGGCTGTGCATGTGTGGGGGCAGGGTACAAACGGGAAATCTCATGTACCTTCCTCTCAATGTTGTTGTGAACCTAAACTGCTATAAAAAAAATAAAGTCTACTTTTTAAAAAATAAAAAAGGCACTGATCAGTGTAGTGTGGGGTAAATTCAGTGTTGAAAGTATATGCTGCCCGGCTCGTGTGGCTCAGTGGTTGAGTGTCGACCCATGCACCAAGAGGTTGCCAGTTCGATTCCTGGTCAGGGAATATGCCCAGGTTGTGGGCCAAATCCCCAGTGGGGGCATGCAGGAGGCGGCCAGTCAATGTTCTCTCTCATCGATGTCTCTCTCTCTCTCATCGATGTTTCTCTCTCTCTCCCTCTCCCTCCCTCTCCCTCTTAAATCAATAAAGGAAAAAAAAAAAAAGAAGAAGGTATATGCTATGAGAACACACACACACACACACACACACACACACACACACAAACACACAAGATATCTAGGTCTGAATCCTGGGGTGGGGACTGAGAAAGTTACTCTTTTAAAACAATGCCAGTAACTTAGCTCCCCCTGGAAACAGCTACCTTCCCTTTATTTTATTTTGGACTTAAGAATCTTAGCACCACAATGCGTGCATTTCAGTCTCAGATAATGCTGCACTTGAAAATGCCACTAAAAATTTAATAACCCCATGGCCCTTTTCTCTATGATGAAAGGTGAAGTGCTTCTTTGCACAGGCATTTAATTCTCCAACTACCTTCCCTTGTTTATTACATCACCGAAGTACAGCACTCATGAGTCATAAACTCCGTGACACGGGAGAATTCGCCCTGAGGGACACAACTTTATGTGCAGTAAAGTGTGAGTTACTGCATTTTTCTAAAGGGGTACCAGCTGCCACTTCACAGAAATACTACCCTGCTGAGAATTTTCCCAGGAGCGTTCGGTTTCCTATAAACCCTGTGGCAGGCAGTCAAGTCACATTTTCTTCTTTTCAACTCAAAACCACAAAAACTGTTTGTAGGGTACAAGTTGATAAGCAGGAAAACAGGATCTCTGGGTCACAATGCATACCATCTTCTGTGTCCTGGGGTCATATTTGGTGCTGACAGAGCAGTAATTGTGCTAATTTTCCAGCAATAGTGCCTCTCCAAGGTGAAGTGATCAGCCAAACACGGAATCTGCTTCAGTTCCCACCACAAAAATCTAGGGCATATGTGTTATTTCCTGTGTTTCAACTTCTCTCTCCAGAACACCGAGAACGTCAGTTGTTAATAGGCAGATGGAGAGACTGACATTTGAACCCCGTAGACCTGTGCGTGGTTTACCTACTGCCCTGTGATGAAATGGCAGCAGTAACTTCAACCTGACTCACCTGCTGTCATTTGTTGATTTTTTTTTTTTTTAATCCTCACCTGAGGGTATTTCTTTCCATCTATCTTCAGATAGAGTGGGAGGGAAGGGGAGAGATAGAGAAGCATCGATGTGAGAGAAACAAATCAATTGGTTGCCTCCTGCATGGCCCCGACCAGGGCTGGGGACCGAACCCCAACCGAGGAACATGCCCTTGACCGGAGTCGAACCTGAGACTCTTTGGTCCGAGGGCCGATGCTCTAACCACTGAGTTAAACTGGCCAGGGCCACCTACTGTTATTTGGAGACAAGAAATCATTAATTTGGATCTGCCAAAGAAAATAAAATTTTGCTGTTCTAAAATCGTGTTTATTTAAAAAGGGGGAAGAATATCAACAATCAAGGTCACAAAATTTCTTCTGAAACACAGCCAGTCCCAGTCAGTCGAAGCGATTACCACATGGCACAAGCAACCCCCAACTCAGAAAGCAAACAACAGAACAAAAAACATAACAACAATAATAATAATGAAAATGATGCCTTTTCTGACAAAAATCCAAAGTACTATATACCTAGCGTTTTTTGTTTTTTTTAATTAAGCAGCTCGAGTATATGACCTGAGACAAGTAAGCACTTTATTTCAGGCAAGAGTAAAAATTAAAATAATTAGACACACCAATGTGCTTGTGGTAGTAAGCCCCTGGCTTTTCACCCATGAATTACAAGCATCAGTTCAATGTTTTGTATTTTCTTTGTTGCATCTCAAATCATAACATAGGAAATAAGGAGAGGAGTCCCTCCAGCTCTTTCATGTGGATGTTTTCCGACCCCAATTATGAGAAACTATTTCTTTAATTATTAAAAAAAAAGACTTTCAATAACTACAAGCTATAGTAATAAAAACTTAAAGCAGCAGCAAAGCCAGGCCTGTGGCAGTTCCTTGAAAAGCAAACTGTCCTCAGTTCCTGCAAATCATCCTAAATTACAGCTGCAGAGACCAGTCCCTGAATAAATACACACACTGTGCTTCAAACACACTCCCACCTAAGCCCCTTACATTACACCACACTGCACAACCCACGCCCATTAGGGTCCTCCCACGTGGACAAACCTCGGTTTCCCCGCACTGTAATGCTAATCCCTCCCTCCTCCTTCAGAAATGCTTTCTGGTATTTATCACAGTGTGCCTCACATTTGTGTTAAGTACACAGCTGTACCGCCTTCCCAGTGAAAATGCACTTTCCTAAAGGGCAGAAAACACAATCTGGCACCCCGTCGCCTCCCTATGGCGCCCCACATTCATTATCTTTGCTTTAAGGCTCTCAGAAGGCTGCCAAGCCCCTCTCCCTCCCCGCGGAGCCCCAGCCCCCAGCCCTCCGGAGGAGAACTCATTAGTGAGTACTTGAACTCTGCAGCTCCGTCCTGAGAGTTGATTACAGCCAAAGGCAGGCAAACCGTAAATCTCATTCTGTTCCCCAAGAGTTCTGAACTAGCACATGCAGGCTCTAGGAAGATGAGGGGGGACACCTGACTGGCAGGCAGGATACATCATGGCCAGACCTGGTGCACATCTGAACGGGCGGGTGAAGGGGAACGAGGCATCTGGAAGAAGCAGCTGGTCTACCACAGGAGACTAGGAAGATGTGCAGAGAAGGAAGCTAAGGTGAGAGAGCCTAGTAGCCGAGACAGAAAAAGACAAGACAGCCCGGCCGGTGTGGCTCGGTGGTTGAGGTGGTTGAGCGTCAACCCATGCACCAAGAGGTTGCCAGTTAGATTCCTGGTCAGGGCACATGCCCAGGTTGTGGGCCTGATCCCCAGTGGGGGGCATGCAGGAGGTGACCAATCAATGTTCTCATTGATGTTTCTCTCTCTCTCTCTCCCTCTCCCTCTCCCTTCCTCACTCTCTAAAAGCAATAAAGAAAAAAAAATTGTTAAAAAAAAAAAAAAAAGAAACAAGACAGAGGATCAGACAGGGGCTGCCTGATTACCTATTACCCCATGAAGGTCTGGTGTGTCCCCTTCATTAGGCCCCTTTTAAAACAGACGGTACTTTGGTAGCTTTATTTGAACAAAACCCTAGAAAAAGGCCTACCTCCGATGTTGGTTCACTAATACCCCCACCCTGATCTCTTCAATTTCTGTATCCAAAGCATTTTATCTGACCACATTGCCCTGATCACCGACCACTTCTACCTTCTCTGACACTTACGTGCCTTCCTGCCCTATCAGACTACATGCCCAGGACCACGTGATTCATTTCAGTGACCCCCCCCCCTCAATAATGGCCAACACTAAGCTAGCACAGGAAGTGCCTGATAACTATTTAATGAATATTTCTGGTTATGTTCAGAATCCATTATGGGATGGAGATTCTGTATATAGTAATCTCCCACTGGATATTATCAATGTATCTCCCAAATAAGATAATCTAAATAGCCTAATATTAGAGTTGGATTATGAACTTTCGAGAAAAACAAGCATCTCAATGTCTTCCATTATTATTCTTCCCAGTGTGTGTGGCATCTTATACAAAAAGCTACACATTCATGTTAATAATTACACAGCTGAGAAAGATACTTAGGAAGAATTAAGAGTCAGGCTCTCACTTAGGCTAGGAAGGCCCATCCGGTTGGTCCAGGCACCTGAAAAGCAGGTTACTCTTCTGGCCATAGAAATGCTTCATCTTTGTAAGGTAATGTATCAGTCCATAAGTTAAACTATTTTTAGAAAGAGAGCTGAGGCAATTCCAAATGCGAACAGCCAGGAGAACGCTGAAGTGAAAACCATCACAGATTCCTATTAGAAGGTTGCAGTTGGCAGCCTAAGTGGTTTTGCCCACTACAGAAAAATACCTTAAAACGTGATCACCATCGGAACATTTTCATTCTGAGTTTTAAACATTTAAAAAGTCTTTTTCTCTCTCTATCTATCCAAATTGGAAATACATTAATCTCCGACATGATGACATTTAAGTTGTTAAATAACGCATAGCGAGAAAAAAAAAAAAGGATGATATTTAAGAAAGCCAAAAACATGTAGTTCTATATACAGAAGTATAAAAATATTTCTTTAAGACATACGTTGTCAGAGTCGTACAGAAACGTTCCTCTACTTCCAATATTAAGAACAAATAGGGGAACCCTCGAAGTCCCTTTTGCAAACGAGCCACCTGGCATACAGGATCAATGCCAAAAGCCTGATTTACACACAACTAGATTCCAAAAGATGGAGGATATTTCAAGAACCCAAAATGTGGCTAGGAAAAGGCTGAAAACAGTTAACGGTCAGGGTACTGGGAATTGTTGCTAATTCTGAAAATAATTTATTTACAGTTCTTTCTAGTCATCTCACTTTTGAAATCAATTTTGAAGCAAATTCTCGAGGATATTTCTGTTATTGAAAAAAAGTGCTAGCAATTATGTAGTGTTAATAAAACGACACTTTAAATATGTAAGAAGTCAGTGAATAATATTCATCTTAGTCAACTTACAGCTCTGCAAAAGGGCGGGCAACACATCCACACAAGGGGCTTGCTAAAAATAATGCAGAGCCTGAAGGAGGCAGGCCAAAGCACCGCATTCCAGACTCACCCGGGAACCAGGGTGTCTAGGTTTGATCATTACTGAAGATAAGTGATAAGTACACAGGGCATTCATTATACTATTCTTGCTACTTTGTTTATATGCTTAAAATTTTGAATTAAAAAGAATAAAAAGTTGTCCGGCCGGTGTGGCTCAGTGGTTGAGCATCGACCCATGCACCAAGACAGGTCGCTGGTTCGATTCCCAGTCAGGACATATGCCCAGGTTGTGGGCCTGATCCCTAGTGGGGGCATGGAGAGGTGGCCAGTCGATGTTCTCTCTCATCAATGTTTCTCTCTCTCCCTTCCTCTCTCTCTCTCAAATCAATGAAGGAAAAATAAATAAATAAAAAGAATAAAAAGTAAAAAATGAAACAAAAAACTAGCCCAGCAGAAACAGAGTGAAATTTCTAAATTTACATTACAGGCGAAAAAACAAATACAGAAACAACCAAGATCCAAATTGGATATGCATGATTGTAATCGACACGTATGAACACATACGTGAAACAAAGGATCAGAACCTTTTACAGCTCAGTGGGATAGAGGGAGGCCAAGCAAGGGGTCGTTTCCTCTGAGACGGATTTCTTTTTCAAAGAACATATCCAAGAAGAGAATAAGAAAAATATACCATAATTGAGGGTTTACTATGTGCCAGAATCCCTGCCAATGTTTCCTATGTAGTCATGCCACCCTCTCTCAGTGGGCACTCACTCGCCCCATTTCACAGAAGACGGGCGTGATGGAGGTGGGACTGGAAAGGAGGAGCCATTTCTGAGCACTCACGGAGTTCATGAAGGGTCTAAGTTTTAAACCACTTACACTTCAGTATCTAAATCCAAACAAAGTGTGTCCTAGACAATACATTTCTATTTCTATTGAAAGACAGACTTTCTCCTTTCAAATGTCCTGGAATGCAAAGAAAAATCCCATCCAACTGTTTAGAACATAAATTATTTTCATCGTAAGGGCTCCTGCCATCGCAATAACTAATTTAATTGAGAGAGAGAATTAGAAACCAACCGAAAGCGGTCTCTGATTACAATTTAATGAGGTGTTGAGAGGCAGTGTGCAGCTGATGAAACACTATGGTAATAATGGGACGAGAATGGGACAGAGGGGCAGAGGGGTGTCTGCACAATGACGGCCTAAAGCAAGGGACTGAAAATGCTGCGGGCAGGGCATCAGCTTGGTTCCCAGTCATATGACCCAAGTCCATTCCTCACACGGTATATGAGCATATTGCTATATACATACATCTAAACTGAGACTTGGAAAATATTGTCCAAGAACCCTGTTTGATGCCACTCTTTTTTTTTTTTTTTTTGCATTTATCTTCAGATAGAGCGGGAGGGAGAGAGGGAGGAAGAGAGAGAGAAACATTGATTTGAGAGAGACACATCGACTGGTTGCCACCCACACGACCCCAACCGGGGCTGGGGACAAACTACATCCGAGGTACGTGCCCTTAGTGGGAACCGAACCCAGGACTCTCTGGTCCCCGGGCCGACGCTCTAACCGCTGAGTCAAACCGGCCAGGGCACCACTCTTATTTCAAAGTGCTGAATTTTGTAAAAACAAGCTGGTGGAGGGAGGGGGTGTCACCAAAATAAATAGGACAGGACACAAATGTGAAAACAGGAACAGATATGCACACACATATAGCTGAGATTCTCCTCCTCTGTCGATTTATGCCAATTTTCTTATTTTTTAAATGAAATGTCAATTATAAAAGTATAGTATGACCGCAAATATGTAATCATTGAGTATGCTTTTAGGAACAAGACAGACAGTAACAAAGAGAAATGCTGAATCAAACATGAACTTGATGAAATGATAAATATGTAAAAAAAAAAAAAGTCCAAACTGGTTTTATCCCAGTTAGCTCCAAATACTGTGATTTGTGCAAGCAATTCCTATATTTATACAGATCATTAATGCACAAAACATATCTGTTCTCATATACAGGCAGCCGAATACCTCGATTCAAAAGTTGTTTCACCTAATAGGAATTTTTGGATCTTTCCCAAACCACAATGTTTATGTGCCTGTAATTTGGGGGTCAATTTTAAGCCTTCAAAGGTGGATGGTACACACAGCAAAATCATAATGGCCGAGAGTGTGTATCACGGCTTCTGTGATAGCACTGTGTAGACAGCATGCCCTCTAAAAATATCGTAGGTGTCTGTTTTCTAAATGAATTTCAATTCCATACTACTGTGGAATGAAAACAAGGTTGAGAAACCATTCTTTTCTGGGAATCCCATTTTCGGTTATATATTTTAGAGTAGAAAGTTGGGCCAAGGAAATGGCTTTGTTCAACTCATCAAACAGGCAGTTTTTGTTTTGTTCGGACACTGGTACACTTTGGTGATCCTGTTAATTTATAGACAAAAACAACTATTCATTTAGAGCAAGAAGGTTAGAGAAACAGAAGACACATATTGTTCGCTGTGGAAAAGAAAACACTTAGGAAAACAGGGTATACCCATCATCTCACAGACGGGATGATAAACAAAGCCGCATTCTCCTGTCTCTTTCCCAGCTGGAAATCTCTGCCAGCTCTTGAGGCTTAACCTCTTCAAATCTTCCTCCAGAGAGCTGCACCCCAGTGAGTGAGCAGAGCCATGGACACCTGCTCCAAGCCCCTACCTCCTGCTCGGTGCTCTGAAGGATAGGAAAAGAGAGGGTGGCAGAGCCTGTGTTCTGAGGTCTCCCCTTTAAAAGAAAAGTGCTGGGGCTCATATAATTTCTTGTTCAATTTGACAATTTTTAAGTTTTACAACACACACCTGACATACGTGTGTGCTCCTATCAGAAAGGGGGATCTAAGGTTGGTTAGGCAGCTCTCTGGACTGCTCAGGAGTCAAATAGCAAAGGCTGGATTTGAAGGGAGGTCTGTCCAATGGCAAAGCCCATGTTCCCCCTTCACTGTGGTTGACCCCAGGGGCTCCCTTATCACAGCATCTTGTACACAATGAGGTGGACAGGTGGGATGATCTCACACATCCTTTTCACACCAGCATCTGGAGATTTGAATTCCCTTCTCTACCCAGTCTAACCTACCCTGGGATACAGGCTAATACTGCTAAAGTCTCTTGACCAGAGACACTAAAAACAATCCCACAGCTCTTTTTTTTTTTTTCTTTTTATTAAATATATTGGGGTGACATTGGTTAACAAGATTACATAGATTTCAAGTGTGCAATTCCATGAAGATCATCTGTATGCTGCACTGTGTGCCCACGGCCCAAAGACAAATCTCTTTGTCACCGTATATTTGACCCCCTTTACCCTTTACTATTCCCACCCCCTTTCTTCTGGTAACCATCACACTACTGTCTGTGTCTACGAGTCTTTGTTTGTCTGTCTTGTTTGTTCATTTGTTGCTTTCAGTTTTACATTCTACATGAGTAAAATCACATGGATCTTGACTTTTTCTGACTTATTTCACGATATTCTCAAGATTCATCCATGTTGTTGCAAATGACAGTATTTCATCCTTTCTTATGGCTGAGTAGTATTCCATAGTATATATGTGCCACATCTTCTTTATATTCTTCTATCAAAGGACACTTTGGTTGTGTGCATGTCTTGGCCACAGTGAATAATGCTGCAATGGACACAGGGGTGCATATATCTTTGCGAATAAATGTTTTCAAATTTTTCGGGTAGATACCCAGAAGAGGGGTCGCTGGGTCACACGGTAAGTCTATTCTTAATTTTTTGAGGCACCTCCATACTATTTACCATAGTGGCTGTTCCACTTTACATTCCCACCAGCAGTGAATGAGGGTTTCTTTTTCTTCACAACCTCTCCAACACTTTATATTAATTGTCGTGTTGATAATGGCCACTTTAACAGTTGTGAGGTAATATCTCACTGCAGTTTGGATTTGCATTTCCCTAACAGCTAGTGAAGTTCAGCATCTTTTCGTATATTTGTTGGCCACTTGTATGTCTTCTTGGGAGAAGTGTCTGTTCAGGTCCTCTGCTTTTTTTTTTTTATTAATATGTTTTTACTGATTTTTTTTTTTTTTAATCCTCACCTGAGGACATTTTTTCATTTTTTGTCCAGATAGAGTGGGAGGGAGAGAGAGGAAGAGAGAGAGAAACATCGACGTGAAAGGGACACATCGAGTGGCTGCCACCTGCATGACCAACCAGGGCTGGGGACAAACTGCAACCGAAGTACATGCCCTTAGCGGGAACCGAACCCGGGTCTCTCTGGACCGCAGGCCAATGCTCTAACCGCTGAGCCAAACCGGCCAGGGCTGTTTTTACTGATTTTTTTAGAGAGAGCAAAAGGGAGAGAGAGACAGAAACATCGATGCGAGAGAGAAACATCGATCAGCTGCCTCCTGCACGCCCCTGACTGGGGATTGAGCCCGCAACCTGGGCACGTGCCCTGACTGGGAATCGAACTGGGACCTCTCAGTCCAGGGGATGACACTCAATCCACTGACCAACACTGGCCAGGTGTCCTCTGCCCATTTTTTAATTGGATTGTTTTGTTGTATTGTTGTTGTTGAGTTGTATGAATTCTTTATATATTTTGGATATTAACCCCTTATCAGAGGTCTTTCTTATCTCTGGAATCAGACTCCAAATCCCCAGATTTATAACTGAGACCCTCTGCTTTACAGCCTCGTTCTACCTTTTCACTTTTCTAAATCCTCTTTTCAATTTATCTAATTGTATATTTATATAAGCTTCTCATGAGCCAAGCATGGTGTCTCCCCACCATTCAGCGACACGTGACACAAAATATCATCCTGAATGCACTCAATAAATAGTTGCTAAATTTGCCTGAATTAAATTCAGAAAGAACAAAACGAAACACCAAGATTCTTTAGAATAAAGAATCAAAATACATTTCCTTTTTTTTCTTTCTTTTCTCATTTCAACGTCCTTGGTTTAAATAAAACTTTTTATTTTATTTTATTTTTTTCTTTATTGATTTTTAGAGAGAGAAGAAAGGAGAGGAAGAGAGAGATAGAAACATCGATGAGAGAGAACATCGACTGGCCGCCTCCTGCATGCCCCCCACTGGAGATCGGGCCCACAACCTGGGCATGTGCCCTGCCCAGGAATCAAACCGGCGACCTCTTGGTGCATGGGTCGATGCTCAACCACTGAGCCATACTGGCTGGGCAATAAAACTTTTTTAAAGGAAAAAAAATCTCATTTCATTGAAAAGGACAATAAAATCTAAATATTCTCATTTTTGTTCCTAGGTTTGAATATGTTTCAAGTGGAATATTATCCCAGTTTGGTTCTATTTATATTTATAAGACTGCTAGCTCCTCAGGCCAATGTTTGGGTACCACAACAGTTGATTATGGCAAGTGGCCACTTTAGGCTGTTAAATGAATAATTTATATAGTTATTTTCAAGTTGTTTTCATGATGGCAGCACTTTCTGCCTCTCATATAGAACAGAGGAGAGGAGCCGTTTTCTATTCAAGGACCACAGCGGAAAATATTAACCGAGGGAACGTCTGTTGCGGTCCTCTATTAGTACTGCACACAAACTATCCCCAAACTTAGTGGCTTCACACAATAAAACGTTTCTTATTGCACACAGTGTCTGTGGGTTAGAAATCTGGAAGGGGCTTCACTGAGGGATGCTGTGTGTCTCTAAGCCCACTGTGTGGGACTGGTCATCTTTCCATTTTGCCCCATGCCACCTTCATCCATGTTCTGTCCAGAACCCCTCTCTCTACACCATGTGGCTCAGGGCTGGCTGTCAAACAGGCCACACACCCACATGGCCAACACAGGCCAGTCCCAGTACTTATGCCAAAGGTAGATGTGTGACCACAATCGGGGCCAACCAGGGCCCCACCTTGGAATTATAATCACACCAGCAAAATGCAATTGGGAAGCCACACTAGGATGACACCCTCCCAGAGCTCCTGGCTGCCACCTTTCCCGGCCTCCTAGAGGAAGCTCGTCTCGGCAGGAGGAGAACTCACGTAAGGGTAAAAGGAGAAGCAGAAAACAAGAGAGACCCCAACAGAGAAATTCCAGGCAGCACTGAGTCTTAGCTCTAATACCATTGTCATGAAAATTCTGTAAGCTACCCCCACCCCAAGATCCTTCCCATCTGTGGTAGGAGGTATTCTCCATGTGTAAGATGTTTAGTGGGTTTCCATCACCTGGCAAATTAACCCACCCTCACAGTCTTCCCATCTTTTCCTTTCCTTTCCTCCCCCGCCCCCTCCTTTCCAAGGCTCGGCCAATCACTTATCCACTGGATCCCATTTCTACCTAGATACCTGAGCCTAGTTTTCTTTTGATGGACAGCCACCCTTCCCCCAATTTAGTTTAAGCTTCCTTTAGCTTAAGTTCCTTCCCTTTAAAAAACAAAGACAACAACAAAGAAGCCTTTCCCTTTTCCTTGAATTGCCCTCAAGCTCTTGGCCTCTAGGTCTTTCCTCAAAGAATCCACAGATGTCTTCACTATCCAGTCATGTATTCTTCCTGTAACCTACGGCAATTCTATCCCATTGAAATTGCTCTCTCAAAGATCAACAATGTTTGAACAATGTAAATATTTTACATTTTCAAAAAGTGAAATTAGTAAGGGGGGAAGAACTGAACACAAGCTGAAATAAAGGAACCAAAATACATCAAATTGGGACCACGAATAGAAATAATTCTAGTCACTTTTCCACACAATTCTTTGTGTAGCTGTAGTGAGATGTACTCTAAAGACAGTGCCAGATATTTGAAGGTGGGGGTGGGGTGTCAATGGGGGAAACAAGGAGGGACATCTATAATACTTTCAACAATTAAGATAAAAAATGATAGAGAATAAAAACCTCAAATATGGATTAAAAAGACACCTTAAATTTTACTCAGCTGGCTTATTGGCTGTCGGAGTATGACACGATTTTTAAAAACATTTCTGCAAGTCAATATCATGAATGGTACAGTGAATCATTAGGAATGAAAGTTTTTCACTGCAAGAGATAAAATACAAATACATGAGTTAAAAACAACGACGGCAGGTGACCCACCGAGGCCGCCAGCGGGACTTACCTCCTGACAGTACTGCAGTATGCCCTCCTTGGTGCCAATGCAGGTTTTGGTCCCCGATGGATCCGACTCCCACTTCCCATTCTGCACATTCATGTGCATGTTCAGTTTGCCACAAAACATGGCGACCTGGGGTTCTGCAAGGAGGCCGGCATTGCCATCAGTGGGCACCTAAAAAAAAATAAGTTACAGTTAGTTGTAGCAATCCACAGTTCTGGGGTACAGGCCAGGGGAAGGGCTGGAAAGGGGAACGTGGACCTAGGCAACAAGAGCAAAGGCAGTTCTGTTCCTGCCGATTGTCAACTGTGAATTAGGCCTGCCTTCAGCATTCCCTGGAGTTAATTATGATGTATGCTACACACATCTCCAACTACCTGTAACACGGTGCCTTTTTTTTTTTTAACATTAAAATGGAGAAGTCAGTAGTATTGAGAGGAATGCATTCATTGAAAAGTTTACACATTTCCCCACGGCCGATTTTTGTGGCGACTCATGAAAGGTTCTGACAATAAAATGTATTTCTGAAATAAATATACCCACACTCTAGAGGAAACCACATTCTCACAATAACCTCCAACTGACTCACAGGAAGAACAATGTCAAGTCCTGTGTGATGACCGGGTCTGGGAGTCACTGTGTGTCACTCCCAGAGCTGGGGACACAGCGGGAGTGTGCGCGTGAATTATGAGTTAGCAATTGACTGCATTATACATTTTTGAACAGAAAGACTACTGTTTTATTTTTTACCATGCTCAAAATGTGACTGGCTATGTTGGCTATTCACCCGTTTTCCCCCGAACATTTCCTGGTTATCACTTTCTCAGCTCTTAGGAGTATGTTGAGGAGGCTGGTCCCATCCTCCCAACCACAGTGCTAGGAGGCACCCAGGTCTCCTTCAGAGCCCAGCACAGCGCCCACCTGCTGTGCAGCAAGCCCTCAACAGGTCTCAACTATTCTCACTGCAGGCAACAAACCATTTCAGGAAAAGAATTTTGAAAAGGGTGCCCTTCTGTATTTCCAAACCCTTCTGCGCACAGGTATTACCTTCATGTAAATATTTTTTAAAGGGAAAATGGAAGTACTAAAAATCTGTGTACTACCTCACTTAGTAAGCACTCTTATCTTAAAAAGAAAAAAAAAATCAACAAGAGGTGAAAATTAAACCCACCAGAGGAAAATGGTTCTTTGAACCAAGGAATCACAAGACGTGCTACGTAAAACCATCCCTCCTTGCTAAATCCAGCTGCTGAGGAAACGTGTGGCATGGGCAGGAAGGGTTCACTTCCAACAGAAGCCACTGGTGCAGTGAAGAACTGGATTACTCTTTAATAACTTGTGTCATTTCTAAAAATTGTTCACAAGAGGAGGAAAAAACACCACCACCCTAAAACTGCACTGAGAGATTTCTGGCTAAAGAAAACTGGCTCCCTGACATTTCTTCCCACAGAGATGTAAAAATAGATCAAACATCTGTCCATCTGGTCATTTTCATATGTATTCTGTGCAACCACAACAGAGGATTTACATCCTTTAAAAACAAATCTGGCACTGAGCCCAGCTGAGGCCTATCACCGACCTGAGTGCAAAAACTCTTAGCAAAACCTTTAAAACCATATTCCAGGTAACACAGTCTACATGTCTAGTTCCCCTTTGTAAGGCACATTTAATTAACAAAATTCTGCCCCTCCGTTGACATATGTAACAAATGGCGGCGAGGCTACATATCGGATCGCCAGCAGGAGTAGCTGGGACCCCTAACTCCCCAGCTTGGGCCCCTGGCCACCTTCTTCAGTTTCCAAGCCAGAAACTGAGAGGCTCGTTCTCCAACAGATGCAAAGAAGCAGCCTGAGCAGCATGCTCCGTAAACATGGGTTTCAGCAGCTTTCCTGAGGGACTAAAAGGGAATCCAGTGCTTTGATCCTAAAAGTCAGAATACAAATTTTGTCAATTTTATTGAAATAAGTACTAAGATAATAACATTGCCAGAAAGTCAAATAATCAAATGCCAACAAGTTAAGGCCCTAAATTAGATGCCATGGAGTATATGAAATGTATTTTAATATATATATAAGTATGTAAAATTTATTTATTTGTGTATAAAATATGGGCCTTGCCCTCGAGGAATCACCATTGTATTCCCCACGGTATTTTATTTTGCTCAAACTCATTGCTGTCCCAAAGATTTCCAGTCTTAGCAGAATCTTGGTACCTCATCTCCAACTGAACAGAGAGATGATTGATCCTTTTTTGTATGACAGCTGGCAATTATTTTGTTGAATGAATTTCCCCCCTCTCTACCTCAGATTCTCCATAATCCGTTCAGTACAGTTCTACCTCCTTGTCAGTACAAATGCTCTTCCTTCCACAGCTTCCCATCAAGGAAGATGTGAGTGCTAATTTCTCTCCCTGAGGTAGCCAGCCTCCAAGGAGGACCCCACGAGCCTGCCTCTTGGTTTTGCCAAGGTCAGTGCCACCCCCTAATGCAGCGGTTCTCAACCTGTGGGTTGTGATCAATTTGGGGGTCGAACGACCCTTTCACAGGGGTTGCCTAAGACATAACAGTAGCAAAATTACAGTTATGAAGTAGCAACAAAAGTAATTTTATTGGGGGTCGCCACAACATGAGGAACTGTATTAAAGGGTCGCGGCATTAGGAAGGTTGAGAACCGCTGCCCTAATGTATCAGGGTTTGTCTGTGCCACAAACAATACTGCACAAATGTGTGCCTTCCAAGGCCACACATACAGGGCGCCTGGGCTTCTTCTGGCGGCCACACTGCGAGGACACTGAGGCAGCCCCGTGGAGAGGCCCACGTGCAGGGAACCACGGTCTCCTGACCACAGTGTGCGTGAGCTTGGAAACCTCCTACGGCCTCAATCCAGCCCTCGCCACCACCGAAACCTCCAGGAAAACCGGGAGCTAGAACCACCCAGAAGATATATAAAGACATCATAAATGTTTGCTGTTTTAAACCACGAAGTCTGAGGTCACCTGTTAGCCCAGCAAGAAGAGGTCATATGCTCCGCCTTTCTCCAGCTCCATAATACATCCACAAATAGCCTTGGCCCTCCTCTTGGAAAACAAACGAACTTGCCTCCATTCTATTTACCCTCTGGAGCAGGAGGTCAGCCATTTTTTTGTACAAAGGGCCAGAGAGTAAATATCCTAGGGTTTGGGAGCCAGGCAATCTCTGCTGTGACCATGCAAAAGCAGCCTCGGACAATATGCAAAATGAGCATGACTGTTTCACAATAAAATGTGACTTACAAATCAGGCCAGAGGCCAGATTTGGCCAGTGGGTCACAATTTGTTAATCCCTGCTCTAGAGAAACCTTCTTCCATTTTCTTTCAATGAAATCAGCTGCGGAGTGAAACACTCACTGTTACCACCTTCTAACCTGCTGCATAAACCCCCAGTCATCTGGTTTACATTCCCACCATTCAAGCTGCTTTCTCCAAGGTTACACATGACTTCCTATCCAAGAAACCTAACGGGGTCTTTCTTCAGGACCTGTCTGTCACTTTTCAACTTCTCTGCCATACATGAATTCTTCCTTGGCTGTCTGTTCCCTTGGCTTCTGTCCGAATGAACTATCCTGGCTCTTGTTACTTAGCTCTGATTAACCCATCAGTAACTCGCGGTCCTCAAATTCACAGCCTAGAACAGTCCTCAAGATTGGGCCATAGCTTCTCTTTTACCTACTTTAACTAAAGTCTGGGTGCTCTCACTCTCAATCCCTTGCTGCAGAGAGGCAACCTTGATAAAACAGCAACAACAACAACCACAAAATGGCAGCAGCTAACATTTCCTTCTTCATTCAACTGGTCTGAGTATACGACACCCGCTAGGCATGGATACACTTTTGAGGACAAAGCAATGAATCAAGTCAAGTCCTCTCCCTGACAAAAAGGATGACCCATCATTCCAGTTTGCCTAGGACTAATAGGTTCCTAGGAAGTAAGACTCTCCATACTAAAACCAGGAAATTCTTGCCTGGCCAGTGTGGCTTAGTGGATTGAGCATCATCCCATGCACCAAGAGGTCACCGGTTCGATTCCCAGTCAGGGTACATGCCCGGGTTGCAGGCTCGATCCCCACTGGGGGTGCAGGAGGCAGCTGATAGATGTTTTTCTCTCATTAATGTTTCTCTCTCTCCCTCTCCCTTCCTCTCTCTCTAAAAAAAATATATATATATATTCAATAAAAACATGTTTAAAAAATAAAAAAACAAAAACAAAAAACAAAACCAGGAAAGTCCCTGGCAATTTGCGTGTGGAGTCATGTGAGGATATAGCTTCATTCCACCCCTCCCCGCCCCCAGGCAATTGAAGGATGTCTACCTGGCCAGTGGCCACAAGGAGCAGAGCAGCGCAAACCCAGGTGTCTTCCCACGTCCTTGACAGCCAGCAAGTCTCACCAGACCCTTTATTTGTTTATGGCCTGCAAGAAAGCCATTCCAAGCACGGCACCTTCCCCTCTGGTCTCCCATGTAGTGTTTTCAGCCTATCAGAGAACAGTGTGGCCCTCCTGGGATTAGAGATTTTACAGTACGCTGGGATAACTGGTCACCCCACCTGACACACTTCAATTTATGCTTCTTCATATTTTTCCTACCTAGACTCCTAACTTCTTTTTGTTTCTTCCATTCTTTACTCTGTCCTCCTTCCCTCTTCTTGACTTTGTTGTTATTTTAATGTATATGTTCACATGTTTGTATATGCTGACTCCTGAATGGTAATCTTTTCCATATCTCTTCAAAAGAATTGATTATAGCCCTATCATATTGTAACCACACAGACAGTCCATTTCTTTAACATGACCCTTTCTCCTTTCTCCTTAGGTCCACCCCCTTTTTAATCATTAAGCCCTTAGAACATTGGATTCTGGTCAGTATCAAACTGTCTTAAGAACAAAGCTTCAGGTCTGTTGACCACAGAAACAAAGTTTTGGTCAAGCCAAAGATAACATCTTGACTTCAGCTGCGATTCAGCACCAGGCCCATGAAAGTGGAATGACCCAATGGACCACACCCTCATGAAACCAGACCCAACAACGCCATGGCTGACATCAGGACCTAACACAATGATCAACTACTCCCTACCCTGGCCTCAACAAATCAATAGCCCAGGACCTCAAATCCTTTAGCCACCATGATTAAGGAGTTTCCCCTATATAAACCCATCAACCCCTGGAAGCCATCCGGGAGCCAGGTCTTTGAGCAGTAGCTTATCTGTGACCCAGGGCTTGGTGCCATTTCCTCAACTAATAAGTCTCAACTTCTCTGCTGCCAACTCCTGTTCGCATTTGATTGGGCCTTGATCCTCACAGGTGAACGGACCCCTGTGGTCTGGTAATAATATTACTAAAGCACATCTTTAACTGCCTTATGTGCTTCGTTTTTACCAATGGGAGTTCAAACCAGAAAATATATGCTTCAGTTCCTTTGGGATTTTCAACAAGACGAGATCTAATATTAACTTTACAAAATGAATGTATAGAGGGCAGTGATCATTAACATGCCCAGTTTTCTTAAAGTGGAGATTAATAGCTCAAACTTTGATTCCTCAATAATTAGGGCAAATTATTATACTAGAAATTTTTAAATGGGTCGTATGTATACATGTTACATTTGACATTACAAAAGGCCCTCACAAATAAATACTTAAATCACAAAAAACATCTTTATCAGGCAAAAATTATTTCCCAAACCAACACTACGTGTGTGTATAAGAAGATCAGACCTATTTTCTGCAAGATAAGTTGAACCAGAGCTTTTCTAGTCTTACTGAAGGCCACCTGCAAAGAATTCCATGTTTTTGTTTTTGTTTTAATCCTCACCTGAGGATATTTTCCCATTTATCTTCAGATAGAGTGGGAGGGGTGGGGGAGGAGAAAGAGAGAGAGAGATCAATGTGAGAGAGACACATCAATTGGCTGCCTCCTGCATGACCCGACCAGGGCCGGAGACTGAACCGCAACCGAGGTACATGCCCTTGACCAAAATCGAACCCTCGACTCTTTGGTCCACAGGCCAACATGATAACCGCTGAGCCAAACTGGCCAGGGTGAATTCCCTGTTTTTAGTAACGTAACCCAGTTATGGTACTCGCTCAGTTAATTAAAAGAACACAAGTAATCCACAGGCTTCTCACCTAAGCCATTTAAGAAACAAAGCCTGGTTGCTAAGAGTGGTCCTTTCTTTGGCATTCTGCCAGAAGGAACCCATCACCAGCCCAGGTGATCACAGAAGAGAGAATATTTACTTAGCCATCTAAGGGCCTGAGAGGTTTACTCAGACCCCTTTTTCCGAATGATTCCTCAAGGAAAGGCTTAATCTATCAAGCACAGGGTCCTACTTGGGACCTGTTAATATGGACACTCTAAAGACTGAAATCTTTGGGTCCTAGTAAGTTACTTGCTGCCAGTGAAAATGCATCCTCTGTCCAAGTCACCTTAAAGATAATTATTTCTAATTTTTTAAAAACATTTCCCTTTTCAATTGAAAAGAAATACAAAAGCTTTAGTAGATAGGAAATATAACAATTTAAATAACGATTACATTTTAATTTAGTGTTCATTGTAACACTCCCTAAGGTAACTTAAGGTTACCTGGCAGAAATCTGAGACAAGAGCTAAAGACTGGAACCCTGGTTTAACCGGCCATTCATGGTCTATGCATTTCTGAGAGGCTGAAGATGAAGATAATTCTTGTAAATTGAATGACTTTCCACTGACATCATGAGACTAGAGATGCTTTCCCATGGGAAAACAGTGCTCAGGGACAATAAACAAAATAACAGCTAAAACAATGGAGTGTCCACACACTGCCTCAAAACCAAGAGGCTATTTACAGAAAGTTCTGACCTACAGAGATGTAAATATTACACCTAATAATGCTGCAAATCTTTTCTAAAACAATCCTTTGCTACCAGAAAAATATTTTAAGGTCACAATATATAGAGTACTGAAGTGAAAATGGACTTTCCAAAGCAAGTTAGCTAAAAAAAAAAAAAAAGTGGCTTTAAGGAGGCTTAAGGAGAAATTAAAATAAACATATACCAGATGTAAGCCAATCTGCATAGATGAACTAGAAAATCTACAGCTGAAATTGCTGCAATTTACAAATGCAAAACCAGCTTCTCCTGCTGTCTTTCAAACTGGGTGTTCCCTTTCCCGAAAAGTTTCTCTTTATTATCATCAAGGAGATCAAAATTCCTTATAGAGCAGGCTTGGCCGCATTCCTCCCCACACAGTCCCAATTAAAAGGGAAAGGGGAATAAGAGGCTCTCTGTTTCCCTGGCTGAAATCTCCCTTCGCAAGGAGAAAGCACAGATCCATAGCTTAGCTGCATCGTGGATTTATGTAATTTTAAGGTTTGTAGCTAATAAAAACCACCTGGTTTCTGCATTTAAACAGACTTTTCGCCGGTCGGAACAGCTGGCCTCATACAGCAGAGAATTTGGTACTTTTTAATCAGTTCACAATTTCCTCGGGGTTGAATGCTGGTATAGCATCTCTTAAAAAACACAGTGATACTATTTCTATCACATCTGCGGTTTCCTCCCATAAATACAGTTTTCCCTTAACCTGGGCATGATTCAATCATACCCCACAAAAATGCTTTTAAACTTAATTCTAAGACAAATTTTCCATTTTCCTTTTTTTTTTTCAATGTAATTAACTGATTTGAGAGTGAACTCTTTTCGAGAGGGAAGTAAGCAAGCATCACTTAATGCTTAACATAAACAAATGTTCATTCCGCAAAGAAAAAGATTCTCTGTCTAGTTTTCCTTTTAATGAAAAGAAAGAAAGAAAAACCTTAAGCAGAATCAGAACATCTGCAACTGCCCATTTTATCTCAGAGGAGAGCTCACATTAAAATTAGAATCACAGAACTGGATGAAATCTGCAAAATCACCCATCCCACCCGAGAAGGAAGAGGCCCTCGTAAGGATTTGTCCAAGGCCACACAATTATGAAGAGGCCAAGATGGGAGCTGGACCTACTCCATCAAGGGTATTGTTGACATGCCCAGGCTGACCCTCAAATTAACAAAAAATTACAATTTTCCAAGGTCTTGCCCTTGTGCGCGTGGATCTGTGGTGAGGAAGAATGGAGAAACTAGTCAAAGCGTACAGAAGAATGAAATGTGGTGACCGAAACTGCACACGGCTTTAACAGACCCGCGTGCAGTCGGCCGAGTGCACAGAGCCACTATTTGCTGCACGACTATTGCAGAGCTCAGATTTCAGGCTAAAAATAATTTGCCATAAAAGTGAGGAAAGAGAAAAAAAATTCCTTTCAGAACGAATCCACATACGTCACTCCTCGAAATCCGCCGCTGCTGACCTGGCTTCAAATGACAAGTTATGGCTCCTCGATGAATAATGGCCTCCGTTGATATTGATAAAAGTTCATTCTTATAGGGGGACCCCGAGGCTGCCCAGTGGCCAGGTTCACAACACAAATCTCAACTTAAGTGAGCTTGCCCTTAAGGGAAAGACCTGTCAAGGAAACCCGACATACACCCATCACAGTTCTCCAGTTCAGCTTTAGCTAACTCACCTTACCCTAGACCTGCTCGTCCTAATACAACCCCTGACCTCTTGGCCGGCCATGCCCATTTCTGCCTTGCCTCCCCTGCCCGTCTATAAATCTGGCTCTTGCTCCACATCCCTGGGGGCAACACTCCACTGCCTGTGAGACACTGCACTCCCCCAACCCATGGGCTGTTTGCCCCTAAATAACCAGCAGTCATTACTGGATTGTCTGTTTTGCCACTTGATAATACCGAGTGTTTCTTTCTGCTCAAAAGATAGGTTTTTCTAAAGACCCCAAACTCCTTCTACCTCAAAACGAAGCTGGTAAATAATTCTTGCTACTGGTAAATCTTATTTATTCAACATCCACAAAATTAGTTACCAATGTTTAAAGCATGAATTTTAGGCAGGCCCAAGAAAAAGTGATGTCCACTGCCTAGAACAGATACAGACCTAGAAATTTAAAAAACAGAGCCTCATGTACGGCAACAAACTTGCTTAAAAGTAGTTTTCCATCCAAGTAATGCTCCTTTACTCCTACACAGTAAATGTTCTATATTTTAACTGCATGCATATATATATATAAGTGATATACATATACTATACCAGGTATAATTGGGTCTAACATACTGTTATGTTAGTAAGAGTCTTTCCATATCATTGAGGTAGAAATGGCTTATTTCTTTAATTGTGTCTTTCGTTTTGAGGTTTACTAGTATGTTTCATATAACCATCATACAAAAACACACAATATCATCTTCATACTATTTAGATTTTTCTCAATATTGCTATACCTCTTCAGCCTTGACCTTGTGAACAGAGTTAAGAAAAGAGTCAAGGGCAAAAATCAAAGTGTCCACTTAGACCCTTCCCTTCATCATCTCATTGGACTCTCAGAAGAACCAAGATAAGTCACCTCCACATCTGCTGAGATAATCAGAGAGGCTCAAAACCTGCCGAGGCTGTTACTCCAAAGCCCACACTTGCTTTTTTCATAAGAGGCCAGTTGACATTCCAGCTACTAGTTCTCACGCTTTTTATTTTTAAATCCTGAATATTATTTTCAAATTACTTTTCTCCCTATCGCAGCAGTATTCTGCAGTTCTTTGTTACCGGCTTCTAAAAAACACACCAAAAAAGCAAACATTTTTAAAGCAAGTAAAAGGGAAAGCAAATCCACAGTTAAAATGTTTAATCTGCATTTCTTTTTTTTTTTTTTTTCTCCTCACCCGAGGATATTTATTTATCTTCAGATAGAGTGGGAAGGAGAGAGAGGGAGAGAAAGGGAGAGAGAGAGAACATGGACATGAGAGGGACACATCAACTGGCTGCCTCCTGCACGACCTTGACCAGGGCCGGGGACAAATCATAACCAAGGTACAGGTACCTGCCCCTGACTGGAATCGAACCCGAGACTCATTGGTCCGTGGCTGACACGCTACCGCTGAGCCAAACCTGCCAGGGCTAATCTGCATTTCTTAAATTGCAATCACTAGATGGTAACATCTAGTAACTTTGGGTAACTTCCTCTTTAATAAATCTCCCCTGAAATGCAAATGTGAAACTTTCTTCTAAATTAGATTTTTCCTTAAATCAGAAGCAGCCAACTGGAAGTGCAAAAGTAGGGTCCGGAGCCCCCAGCATTCCAACTGTTAGTGCATTCTTCACCTGTTAGCTTATTTAATCCGTATTTTTTCAACAGTAAGCGTATACCTACGTACATATATCCCTGTATATAAACCGACTATAAAACTACCAGTATAGTATGTAGTAGTGTTAAAGTAGTCATCAACACACACACAGAGTTTACTCATAGATTAATTAGAGCAAATGACAGAGTGTTTGCTAAAATCTCATTCTAGAGTTACTGAACTTCAGACATGTTGCTAATAGGCTGGCGCACCTGGAAACTGGGCTCCTCAGAGATGCTGGTTTGAATAGCATTCACTGTAAAGAAATCTGATGATAACATGAACAATTTCCAGTGTGATTTCCACGAGTTCTGACAGTCTGGGCAGGTTAGCATGCAGCACATAAGGCAACATGGAACATTCCAATTCTATTACTCCTCTCCATTTTACATACAAGAGATACTCATGTTGAATTTCTGAAGTTCTATTGTTCTCCATCCCAGCTCAACCAAGATCAGTTGACCCACAGGCCTGTGAATTATAATAAATGGTTATTACTTTAAGCCACCGAGTTTTGGGGTGGGTTGTGGCTTTCCCGCATTATTATAGCAAGAAAAACTAATAGAGGCTTGTATTTGATAGGGATAACTAATATGAAGTAAAACTATCAGGGCTGAAAAATAGTTCAGAAGGTAGAAACTTTTTCACATTGTATTTTAATATATACACAAGATCCTGTATTTTGCTTGAAATAATTTTTTGAAGTAGTACAAAATAGGAAAGGCACAGCTGGGTAGCAGTTCCATAAGAAAAATTTCCAAAAGTGTTTAAGAAATTAAAAAAACAAAAAGCGAATGCACCCTTATGCTTTACAAATTGGGGGCCCCAGATGATCACGGGAAATCCTGGTGTGTCAAATCACATCTAGAAAGATGTAGTATCCACATTTTTAGATAAACACTAAAAAATTACAAAAAGGTTACCTTGGAGGAAAACAAAAATTTATCAGGACAATTTTATCTTTTTTTGGGGGGGGGGCTTATAAATAGAAATTTATTTCCTCACTGTTCTGGAGGTTAGAAGTTCAAGTTCAAGGTGTCAATAAGGTTGGGTTCTTCTAAGGGCTTCTCTCCTTGACTACTAAATCTCCACCTTTCTCCAAATGTTATCAAATCGTAAAAAAAGAGGGTGAAATAAGGACAGAAGACAACCTCTGAGGGAAGAGGCTTAAACATGAACGGTGCTGGAGAGTGGCTGTGAAGGAACCTCCTGAGATGCTGAGTGTCACCATGAGCCCCTTAAATAGATGGACACTCATCCACCAGGGTTTCGGAAACGGTCTCTCACTTCAGTGGGAAGTTAGATGAGGTTAACAGCTTTCAAAAGTGTTCAAGCAGTAGGACCTTATACTCAAATACAATTTTGTGTGAAACCACAACTGGGTTCTCTCCCCATCAGAACCTGAACTTCAGCCCCACACAGCTTGAAGCACTGGCCTTCCAAATATTGATTTTTTTTTTCTGTCTTTTCTATTGTTAGCTATGGGCCTTATTCCCGTCTGTGCTCAAAAAAATCTCTGCTCCCTTCTGCATTCTTGCAGAGCTCTGCCTTCGGAAAAACTCTCCTTCCTTACATAGTTCAAGAAATGACTATACTGTTGAGCACCCTCAACCTGGATTGTCTAACAGGGTGAGCAATAACCATTTGTGGCTTCCAAGCGCTAGAAATCTAGCTGGTTCACGTGAGGAAATGAATTTTTCATTTGATTTAATTGTAATCAATATAAATTTAAATTTAAAAACCAATTACTCAATCCTATTATTTAAATACTTTTCTGCATATTTGAAACAACTTGGGTAAGCAAATCTCCTTCTTTTTTTTACTGTAATTTTACGAACTTAAACATCAAATTTTTCCAATAAAAGTGTAGTGTCCCAATTGAGATTGTGGTGACTTAGTATGAAAGATATGTTGTAAAGTACCTTATTCATTCATTTTACATGCTGGAATAATTATCATTGGGTTAAATAGAATAACTCACTCAAGTTAATTCCAACTTTTTACTTTTACTATTTCCAATGTGGCTCCTAGACACATTTTAATGACACATGTGACTCATTTTATATTTATATCGAACAGTGCTGCTCTAAACATGGCACACATAAGCCAGTACAAAATCTACAAATCAATAATAAATTATAGTCACTTCAAATACTACCCATTGCCCTGGCCAGTTTGGCTCAGCAGTTAGAGCTTCGGCCCGAGGACCAATGAGTCTCGGTTCGATTCAGGTCAAGGGCACGTACCTTGGTTGCGGTTTGGCCCTGGCCCTGGTCGGGTCGTGCGGGAGGCAACCAGTCGATGTGGCTCCATCACATCGATGTTTCTCTCTGTCTCTCTGTCTCCCTCCCTCCCACTCTATCTGATAATAAGTAGAAACAATCCTCAGGTGAGGAATAAAAATATATATATATATGTGTGTGTGTATATATATATATATACACACACACACACACACACATATACATATATATATATTACCCATTTATCTTTTATTACTCATTGTATGTGTCGATATCTCTTAGTCTTTTTTGATAAACCCTGAAAAACCAGTACTTCAGTTGGTTCAACTGGCACAGACCAGCACAGACCAGAAACAGGATAAATATTTGATACTGAATGTATTATATGAGGTTGGGACCAGATAAGAACAAGGCTCAGCTGTGGCACATGAGCCATACGCTCTCGGTTTTATCTCCTAGAACTAGAAACAAAGGGCGGTTAAGACGATGCTCCAGACACACGCCCTGCCGCCTTGGAGGGGATGGCAATCGACTGCTGCTTTCTCTACGTGTGACTGACACGGTGGGCAGAACATTTCTTTATTTTTTCTACATCTGTAAACAATCAATTTCTTTAAATGCACAGGGTTTTTAATAACATTAAACGTATTTGTTTTCACTCAATGTGTTTTCAAAAGGAGATGTCTGAAATCTGCAACGTCTAATGCTTCTAAATAAACCATGTTCCTGTTCACGGTTTACATGTGGCTGTGTGAACAAAAAACCTTCTTCTAGTGACGCTTCTCCCAGCAAAGGACAGGCCATTTTCATCACCAAATACTCATGCCACTAACCTCACAGTCCACCAAACAGTACGTGCTTGTTGAAATCCAAGGAACCGAGCAGTGAAGGTTCTTGCCACACAGAGTCCTGGGCCCAGCCCGTTCGGGGAGGGAGATGTGTGTTCGACAAAGAGGGTGGGGTGAGAAATGGAGACACACAGAGTTCTGGAAGGCTGAGTCAAACACTTCAGTCATCTGATACCACATACTGAGATCAAACCAGATTTCACTCATGGGCCACCAAACAGGTCCCCAAACGGAAGCCTCACCACCACTTGGGTTCCGTGCACAGACACAGCCAAATAAGCAGAATAGCTATGAGCTGAAGACAGAAAGTCTTTTATTGCCTCGGAACACACTAACCCCGCATCATCTGCAAGCTGAGTTGTTGTGACTATTTCTCTTCTTAATATTAAGACTATGGATGTTGCCGTGACATTTGTGATCCCGCTCAGCACTCGCCAGGTGCACTATCTTTTATGACATGTCATACTCGTCTCTATCCAAGGACACAGCTCTCAAATGGACTTTTACTTTACCAAGAGGACTTTACCCAGAGCATTTCCAGTGGATTCTCTAGAGCATAAGGCTTGTGCTAACATGCTTACGGCACAAATAAGTACACATTTTAAAGTTTTTAGTTCTTTTTTTCGTCTTTATTTCTTCTCATTTACCCACCGCAGTGCTGACCCACTAGGAATGTATACAATAGAAGAAACAGAGCACCAACGGATCAATAGATGGAGAAGAGAACAAGAAGTCTTTGAACAAGCTGCAGGTGGGGAAAAAATGGAAAACAAGCTTCCAGAAGAGGTAGCAGGTTTATAAACGGAGTCACTTTATCTGCTTCTTACAGTTAGTTACCCACACTCCTTGGACAAGAAGGAAAAGGGCTAATTTCCCTACCCTTTGTCAGCTCAGAAATTCATCTATTTCCCTTTACAGCCTCTACCGCACATCAGGCTTCAGGCTATTGTGAAACCAAGTAGATAGAGAGAAAATCACAGTGAGAATGGGGAGAGGTGGTTAATGGGATTCTCGGTCGTGGGCTGCAATGAGGAAGCCGGTATACTATCGGGACCTGGTACATTCCAACTGTCCACACCCTTTAATATCTTTATAATGTCTAGTACTGAAGTGGGATGAACCCTACTAATCCTCATTCCCCAGGTACGTTAAGATCTAGTACTGTTCTTCAGTGTACATTCAAATCTCAGAGCAGCTCTCGGGGGGACTGCGGGCAGATACACCAACTTCAGCCCTACTCAACTCTAGGAAGTCTTTGCCTCTGATTTCCTACAAGCCTGAGGCGGAGCCGTTCAGGACACGTTGAGAGTCCGTGGGCATGCTGTTATCAATGCCACATTTAAGGTATTGTGTGTTTTAGCATGAGCCCACGAGCTCCTGTTTTACAAAATGATGCCAACCCGTCCCCGTCATCAGATGTTTCACTTAACACTATGAGGAAGAGCCTAAGTGGAAGAATAATAATTAGCAAAATTTATGAAAATGTTCCTGAAAAGTCTTTAAAGCAAGTCACCTGAGAGGTGATCAGGCGAGTGGGAAAAGAAAGAGGAGGGAATATAAAAATTTGCTCCGTGAAAAGTAAGAGACAGAGCATTCAGATATTTGCCATTTACTTCTTGTTCTTACCTCTTCAAACATACACATAGATGCACACACATTCACATTTATGTAGTGATGGTAAGAAGTCACCTACGGTATGTTGGAACAAGAAAGAGTATAAATAAGTACATTATATGGAATAAGAGTTCCAATATATGTGAAGTGCATCAAAGAATTCATGATCTTAGAACTTTTCGAATTTCAGAATATTTATAGAACTATTTCAGGAAGAGGACATGAAGTATTTATTTTTGATAAGCTGAAAGGATATTTACATTATATCCTTTGGTTTATTTCCTCTCCAAGCTGCATAATATTTACTTATCTACTTTTCCCATCTGCTTATAACTCTCATACTATTGTGTTTTATTACTGGGACTTTGGGGATAGGAGAAAACAGCTTTGCAAACATAATAGAAATTCAGAGAGAATATTAAATTGATGTGAAAAAAATCTATGATAACTTTCAAATAGCATCCCTGTTCATTGTGAAAAATGTATTGTGTTACCTATCACTTTTAATGTAAGCCAAGATTATTTTCCAGGGTTATACCATTGAAGAATACTCAGGGTTCAAGTTTCAGGCTATTTGCTTGATAAGAGTGGGTAGATTATCCTCCTTAAATGAGGCACCAAGGCACTTCTCAAAGGAGCTTGCCCTCTCTACGCCCCTAAGACTAAGAATTTTTCAAACTGCCTTTCTCGTCTGAATAAAGACTATTGGGAACTCCAATACATAGGAGAAAATAATTCTGAAGGGAAGGCAATAGTGAAGACACTGTTTCTACTTTCTTTATCTCCAAGTGAGACAAAACTCAAGGAGGCCCAGATAGGATCCCTTGAAGGTGATGTGAAAGTGACATTGGTACAAGTGTGTGGGATGCCGTTACTATGACGATGCAGTCGATGGCACCACCTGTAAGTACTCATCTAGTCTTAGATGTTAGAGCAGAAGAAAAGAATAGCTAAGCACTTCAAGTGAGTGGACCGAGGATTCCTAGTCCTTTAAAAACTTTTTAACGTAAATGCAAACAACATGAGAGATGCCGCTTCACCATCCACCAGAGATCCTTCTTGTCCTTCTCCACTTGTGTCTCTACCGCTCCCCAACACCCGAGCACTCAGTAAACATTGATGGAAAGCATTAAGGAATGCCTGGCACGAAAAAGAACAATAATAAACTAGAATGGAGAAAATGGGATTACTGGCGAAGGCGTGGAATACCAAATAAATTCCAACTTTCATACCTGTGAAATTTTCCACTGTGGCACCAGGAGAATAGTTTCCTGACGTGAAGGAAGGAAAATGCAGTGCCTACACCCCCATCTTTCCCAACTCCCAAGAACTAGTTACAGTTCAACTTGTTCAAAAACTTCAGCTCTTCTTCAGAGGAAAAAAAAAAAAATAGGTGCCTAAAACAAGGTAGCTTATGATCTTTGTGGCTCAATAAGCTTCAAGGTTCATTTTCTGACTCTCTGATAACACATTCCTGAGAGGTGCATCATTTTGCAATTCAGGAGGCATAAAACAAAATCAGATTCATTTAAAAAAAAAATCAGATTGCCTCACTGGACTCCAAGAATGGTCCAAATAGCGTGGGCAGCCAGACTTCTTTAATAGAGCATCCAATCACTATTTAAAAAATCCCTGCAGCTAAAAGCCCTCAGCAGCCCGAAACTGATTCTCAGAGATTTCAGTGTAACCTAATCCCTAAAGTAAAGGCTCGTGTAAAAAAATACACCTGAAAATACTAGGAGGAAGAGACAGAAACTAATTGTTGAACAGCTAAGCCGAACAGCATATGCTGATGGTTATCAAACACTTGTCCTTCCCACTTCAAATAGACAAGGTTTCAGAGTTGTTTGATTCCGGCGTTAAATTTCAGGAGCCTTCTGGCTGGATGCCTTATATTAGATAAACACTTCTCAGGCACTGAACACATTCATGACTGGAGATGCAGGTGCGACCTGGACATCCCTGACTTCTGTGGACATAAAGTGGTGGAGACGAAAACAAGGAGGCCCCACTCACTAATAAAAGGTGTTGCAATGAGAAAGCACTGGCTGGTTTGATTTGGAGGTGGAGGAAGATGAAGTTTGCATAGTGTAGGTAGACCAAGACTGCAGCAAAAAATGTACACAGGGTGAGCGCGGAGAGAGGAGGCATGAAAAGCAGGACCGGGTCAGGTGTGAATGACCTTGAATTTGAAATAAATGTCCCATGTGTCACATTCCAAAGACAGCAAGAGCAGATCTCGTATCTGTGCATGAGAGGCACGTATGGGCACACGGCCTCTTTCATGGGCCCTCTTCCTCTCTACCAAAATATCAAAAGCTGTGTTTTAGGGCTGTGTTGGTATCGGGATGACTGTCGCTCACGCCGGCTTCATTACCATATATTCATTATTGCAGTCATTTATTTTTATTCTGGTTTTAAAAGAAATTAAAATTGGAACATTTCCTTGAGATGCTGTGGACCCAAGGCACTGTGCCTACAATGAATAACGAAGTCAGCCCTGGGGTGCAGGGAACGGGGAGACGGGACCAGCCAAAACCGTAGCATAAGCTTAAGCACCAGAAGTAGAACAAGGGCAGAGAGGCCAGAAAATGGACCTGGACGAGATTTGGGCTTGTAAATTTCAGGATGAGAACACACAGGGTGGTGGTGGAGGGGAACGAGTTTGTAGTACCTTTCCAGCTAACAACAACAGGAGCCCGGATACATCATGCTAGAGATGCACGTTTGTCCAGTGGGATGGAAGAAAAAAGGGAAGAATCACACTTGATGTATTATTAGCAAACATCCTATCCTGCCACTATGGCTGTGTGTCCCACGTCACACCAGGAGTTCTCGTGGTCACGATGGTAGATCAACCATCCACATTTCATTGCCCAGAGTGACGGAAAATTATTTTAATTTTCAAAACTAGCAGACGTTTGATGGGGCTGTGCAAGGCTGTGGCTGACACAGCATGCGGTGCGGATGCAACCTGGGGGAAGAACGCCCTGGAATCCTGCATTGCTAATCCATTCCTGAACTGCACGGGTGTCTTTCCGACGTCTCCATAGAGGAATAAGCCCCCAAACAGAGAAAGAGCTTGCAATACAACCTACAGTCTGCCCTTGAGGAAGAGAGGCATTAGATTCTGTTGGAAAGATTGATGTTCCAGAAAGAAATCTAACCGCGGAGGGTTTACATAAGCAAAACTTTTTAAACAAAATGGTTCAAATAAACCAGAAGTACACAGCTGTGAACACACACACACACACATGTCAGCAAGTGAATTCAAGCATCCCACTTGAATTCAGTGGCTCATGGTATGCAATTCTAAGTAACAAGAATTGTAAGTAGAATAGAGGAACCTTTTCAGATTTGCTAGACGGTATCTTATAGGCATGGCTTTTTTCGAAAGAGGGAATGGCGTGGGCGTACACCTAACACTAAACGATCCTGGCCTGACGAAGGTAAACTCAAATATCCACGTGCACCTGCTTTCTTCTATAAGCACAGCCGATCTTCAGTAAAGAGGTGCTTTAACCCAGCAGTAACCTCTCCCATGTTGTTCAGCTTTGCAATGGTTCTCTACCAGGAAAGCACGTTAACCCGCGTAGAACATAAGCCACCTTGCTTTTTTGAATTCCGTGAACTGTTTCCAGGTGGAGGTTCAAGGTTCCTGGGAAAGTTACTTGTCACAACTTGGGCGGTGTTTTTGGTAGGCAGAGATGAAGGATGTTACTAACTATCCCACAATGCACAGGACAGCCTCCTTCAGACTCCCCCCAATGAAGAACTATCTGGCCCCAAATGTCAATAGTGCCTAGGTGGAAAACCCTGACCTTAGCTTTTCCCTAGGGCGACAAGTCATGTCTTACTCATCTCTGTTCCTAGGGCAATACTAGCCCTGAAATACTGGTTGAATCAAAGAGATTCCCTACCAGAACATACTGTCAAAAAGTGTAAAAATTATAAATATATAAATTCTATAAAATATAGTTTGCCTTCCACACATGTAGATACATTTATGTTAATTTGTAAAGGTACCTGGGATATCAAAAGTTATTAACATTAGCGGGATAAACACCCCCCACCCCACCTCCCAAGATTGGCCCATAATATTTTGTAGACAGTAACAAGAAATAACTTTACTGTAGGAACTCCTTGTGAGTTGATCTATAACAGTAATCTATCAATGAAGAGGTCTTGTTGGTTAATTCTCCAACCTACACACACACACACACACACACACACACACACGCACAAGGAGTGGTAACTGCTTCAGAGCAAAACCCACAAGAAAGAAAGCAGGATCACACACTCATAACTATGGGTCCAAGACTGAGAAATCCAACCGGATCTTCTGTCCCTGGGTCAAGACTTTCTAATTCTAGCCAATCATTTCATAATAAACGACTTAATGAAAGGTTGAGAAGGCTAAATCACTGGAACCCCACTGAATAATTTATTAACTCAACTGGGATAACAAGTATATACTAACAAGTCACATAAACCAAAAGCCCTATAAAGAGCTATGACTAAAAAAATTGTTTCCAGAAATGTCTTCATGTCCTGTACCTGCCACTATGAGCCTGGTCTTATCTATCACTTGGCTATAGCTTTGGAGACCTCAGGGGACTTACAGATGGTTCAGGATGCCTGTTGGAGGTCATGGTTGAGGGAACCCACACCTGGAGATACCAATTTGAACCTTGGAATGGAAAGGAAAAGGTCAAATTCTGTGTCTAACATTTACTGGAAATAAGGGAAACCTCTGAACGTTAACTTTTGATTTTTTAAACATTCTAAAGTAGATATATTAACCCCCCATCTCATGGGTTATTATGAGGATTACAATTCAATAATATACTTAAAATCTATACAAAGCAATTTGTTTCAAAAAGAGTGAACCCTATTGACTCAGCTGATAGCTAGCAGGAAGAAAGAAAGGAAGAATTCCAAAATGAGAAGCTTCTGAGACAGGTAGAGAAGCTGAACAGATGAACACACAGCACTTGGAATCTGAGCATCACCCTCACAAAGATGTCTGCTGTTGATTCAGGAATCCTGAGAGAGGATTTTCTGCTCTGAAGAAAATGCTAACTATATAACAAGCGATGACACACTGGTTTAAAGAATGCCACTTGAAATAGACCATGTTTCCTCATTTATCTGCAAGATATCTGCCTGCCAAGTTGTTTCTAAGAGACAATCTAGTAAGGACGGAGCAGCCCATGCGTCCTCATTCCCAGCCGCAACCTGCAAGCTCCCGGCGGCAGATCTGACTCACTAAGTCTATGCAGTATTTTTAAACCATCTAAGATATTTCAATGTGTGCAGGTTTAATGACAATTTGGGCTCTTTTCAAAATGTCTACTATAAGGTTCAGGATGTCCACTCTGACAGCGCAAAATCACAACTGGGTCAAGGAGATGTAGCCCATTTCAAAATGTTAAGAATTTTGGGTTTGTCTGTTTGGCCACAGTAATCAATTCAGTTTTTATAATGAGCTTCTCTTATCTAGGACATTTTTGTGGCAAGCTCATACCAATAAATTATTAAATCTATCATGAAGTAATGTGTCCTCAAAATGGCCCAGTGGAGTTTAAGACATGTTTTTCAAAGTATTAATATCCGCTTCACTTCATTCCTAAATCAGTGTTCTCCAAAACATTTTCCAAAAGATGTTAAGAGGTATTTCTTGGTGATGGGGGAAATTCCATTGTCAAACACATGTGGGAAAATGGGTCCTTTAAGGTGGATATTGGAAGTCTTTGAAAAAACCCTATAATAATGAAGCTAGTTTAACTTTTTTTACACCGAGGTTTCCATTGTAGCATATTTAACATATTTGAAAAAAAAATAGTTACAAGAGATGTGAAATGGATGATCAAGCTAAATTTATCCTGGTCGTTTTGAGTAAAACAAAGTTAATAAAACCAAAAACAAGTCTTAAAGGGAAAAACAGCAGTGAGTATTACCAGGTGCCCACAGAACTGATTATAATAAAGTAGCAGATCTGGCTCGAGGCAAAATATTATAGGACATATAGAATACAGAGCAAGAAGAGAAATGACAAGAATGAAGATGTGTTCCCAAATGCCCCAAATATTTCAAAAGCAAATTATGAGCATTCAGAAACATGCACGATAGTAAAACTCAAGCACTTTGTAAGGTCCCACTACAATGCAAAACTCTAGGTCTTCTGCCTTTTAAATTATACAGATAAATCAAATCCAAGTGATTTGTTAAAAGAACGTTTAGATTTTCACTTAGGAGAACAAATGTGAGAAGGCTGATGACAGGTGCATGTACTGGAATCACATCCCTGGATTCCAAAATCACATGTCGAAAAAAATGGGAAATAAGAACTAAGAAAAGAAAAGGCAGAAGACCTGGATGTCGTAGCTCTGAACGGAAACACATATCCGAGGGAAGAAAAAAATGAGTGCTTTTGTTTGTACATTAATACTGACTTCATAATAGAGAACACACATTACTTCTGGTTTTCCCGTTTTCACACAAGTGAGGGAGAGGTCAGCTGGACTCCTAAACTAAATTTACCTATCTGTAAGGGGAAGACCCTTAGAGGAATTTCACAGATGGTTACATGTGTTTTGTGATATTGGGGAGCCCATCCTTGGGGATAAATAAAAAGCACCTGGTAAGTAAAAGATAATATAATATCCGGAACCTCACTACTTCTTAAATATTGTTCTCCTCAAATAACATATTAAAATGTGATGTTAAGCCCTGGCCGGTTTGGCTCAGCGGTTAGAGCATCGGCCTGCGGTCCAGAGAGACCCGGGTTCGGTTCCCGCTAAGGGCATGTACCTCGGTTGCAGTTTGTCCCCGGCCCTGGTTGGTCGTGCGGGAGGCAGCCACTCGATGTGGCCCTTTCACGTCGATGTTTCTCTCTCTCTCTCTTCCTCTCTCTCCCTCCCACTCTATCTGAACAAAAAATGAAAAAATGTCCTCAGGTGAGGATAAAATAAATAAATAAATAAATAAATAAATAAATAAATAAAATGTTGTTAATTTTCTCTAGAAAGAGAGAGAAAGTGTTCAACATCACACAAAAGCCAGAGCGGTTACACTTCCAATGAGAAATAATACACTGTAATCATATGAAGGCTACATTCACCAACAACACTAGACAGAGATACCATTCTGTTATGTTTAAGACAAGGGAATTTGTAGTGTTGTTTTTTAAAAACAAATGCTACAATTCGGCCCTCGTGGTTATTCACAGATCAGATTTAGCCAAAAGTTTTCAAACATCTCTGAAAGAAAAACTTTCTGGTTTTAAGTTTCTGTTGGAAGATCACCAAGTCACTTAGTGCTTCTGTGGTGCTAACATCCCACTAACTTCTCAAGGGATGAGAAAACGTTGCAGAAAAAAGCAAGCACTTTCTTCATGAGGTGACGTGCTTTAGTATGAAAATAGTGGGTTATTGCTAAAGAGCACACTAACTAACAACTGTCTTTGAATTTTAGGTACAGGCTCTAAGAATCAAATACCTCCCCATATTTTACATAACTCAAAACATCCTCAAGAAGAACTGTTCTAGATGGTTCAGAATATTCCATAAGACATCCTTTAACATTGAAATACTTAGGCATGACTCAACTGCTTGGCTGAGATTATGCTACAAGCAAGTTCCTGTTTCTAAATGCGTCATGTCTGGCTAGCACAAGTATATGACCTTTAGCACCCAAAGGCTTTTTACTTTCAAATTCATATTTTTAGGGGTCAGTCTTGTCTCTTCCTTCCTCCCTCACCACCACAGAAAAGAACAAATCAGGGGGAAAAATTATATTTAAACAGTCAAAACCATCTTTTAGATGGGAATTCACGACTAAGAATAAATTCTATGATTTTCCTTTAAGTATATTTATTCCTTGGTAACATAAATTTGTATTATCAAGAAAGTAGTGAAAAGGCCCATAAAATAAAACACTTCATTATTTACCCAAGGAGCACGGAGGTTTTCTAGCAAAATGTAAACATTTTATAGTTCACAGTGGTTCTATAAAAATGTTTTCCCTTAAAAAACAATGGCGTCTAGAGCAATATAGTTAGCCAGTCACTCAAAATATTTGTGGATCCTTTTACTAAGCCAAAACAAAGATGAACAAACTCTTACAGAGACATCAGCTGGGCGATGGAGGCATGCTTAAAGAGAAAGGGAAATAAGAAATTGTCTACTGTACCAAATAAAATTCCAGCATAGAAGGACAATATTTTACAGCAGAAAAGAGTTGCTCTGTAATAACTGAGAAAAACACCCAATCATAACAAGCTCCTCTGAATTAATACCTAATCCGAGTCATCAGAGAGCTCCAGCTAACGGTTCTCATTAGTGAGAAATATTAGCATTAATATAAATGTTACATATAACACAACGTGGTTGAAAATGGCATAGCCTGGAATCTCAAACATTCAGAATGAGAAACTACAACACTTAAATTTGACACCCAGTTTATACAGCTGGGTCTCTACTTCACGTGGGACAGTGACAGGTTTTTCCACCCAGACCTTGTTTTCTAAAACAAGAAAAAACACTGCAAAAAACTCCTTACCATATTAAACAGCTGTGAATAAACAAACTGACCATCTAATCTTTCGATGACCGTTGATCTATCTCCGCCACTAGATAAAAGATTAATCTTGTAAATAGGGACAGTTAAAAATAAACAGACAGACAAACTCAAGTTAGCACTGCTTTGCCATGGTAAGAAGTTATGACTCTTCTCTGGCATTTGAGGCGCATCCAAAATGACTCAGTTTAAGGGGAAAAGAGATAAATTGATATTATGTATGCCAAATGCCAGAACTCTGATTTTAGTTCAGCCTTACATTTAAATCTACACCTTGTTTGCATTAGACAATTCAGCAAACTAAAACTCTTTCAAACTAAAATCTACAAAAAGAACAAGGCCCAGTGCACAGAATTACTTTTAGTCCAAAATATAAAAGTCACTCCCCTTAAGAAATTAATTTTAGTTCTCCCCCACATTAAAACAGACATCTCTCCGACTCCTGAGTTATCACGTAACTTTCCATTCCCATTATGCAGTCTATGATATCTGCCTTTATCTCCACCACCCTGAATCCACTGACACAGTGCTTCCCCAGAGAACACACAGATACTTGGTTACTTCAACTTAGCTTTTAAAATACAGTAAGTTTTCTAACCACACATAGTATTTTGAATTTTAAGACCATTTCTAAGGAACATAAGCTGTGTTCCTTTACAACAGAACCCTCCTTGAATGTCTATGTTAAATTCTAATTGCAAAGATCCCAAAAGTCAAAATCAATTAAGAATTGGCTTTGACACGACCAAGTGAATAAATGAATACGTGATCTTCCTGGTTCATGTGTCCTACACAAAAAGTTCACTATGTATACTTCATTGTTGAAACTCAATGTCAAAGAGAAGATTAAAAAAAATCTGATAGTTCTAAGTAATCAGAAGGGACTTAATAATACCGATTTTTATTAACACACGTGCCCCAACATCTTGATTTTAGGAGTAGCTTAGTGTTTGCGTGATGCTAGTTCCAGGTTAAGTTTGAATGTGTTAATTATTCATTACAATTACGAGGGAGATGAATCACTAGACTATGAATTAGGTGTGCAATATTGTTCCACATCTTTTTTGGCTATTAACTGATAAACAATTAGAAGAAAGAAAATCTCCCCCTTTCAAATATCAAACCAATAAGAATCAATATATGAAATTTTTCCTCCATTAAAATACAGATCTGCTCTGGCTGACAAGATAATAAATCTCTCTTCCTGGCTCTGATCTAGAACTTAACTTGGTTAATAATGACTCTGATTTCAGACATCTGCAAAGTGACACTGAACCTCTGATACAGACTTCACTGATGTTGGAATTCCTTTGCAGGAATTTCCAAAGGTGTTAAAGAAGTCCAGTATTAGGAGGGGAAAAAAATGTTTATCTGTCTAGGATTATTACATATTTGCATCAGTTTCTAGCCCACACTAAGAAGTACCATCCTAACATAAACTGTTAAATAAAATTACTGGAAATAATAAACATGAAACCATCACTATTATAATATCTGCAAATAAGGAGATCCTGGATGCAAATCAATTGAAAGTCAGCTTAAAAGAGCACATAATTAATTTAAGCAGCTAATCACGCAACATGGTGCATAAGTCTAAGGCCATTTTCTGAAGCAGAATTTTTTTAAAAAATCATCCACTTTTGAAATTATTCCTGTGGGATTTTTCTGCCCTTGTTAGTTAACACAAAGTGTGAATGCTTTTCTTTTCAAAATAATTTGCTTTAAAGCAATTTGCTTTTCACAGCAATTTTCTAAGTGTGATTCTAGGAGAAAATACAGAACCATTCATGTGCTCCTTTCAGTCCCCAACCCCTTTCCCCAGAACAGTGATAATAATAATTTTCCATAATTACTTTGTAAAATTCTCTTGTGAATAAGTCAACATTCAGAAAGAGACTATGTGTTTTTAACCTAAGATTTACAAAGACTTCCTCCCAAAATCTGCAGAGCATTTCCTTCGAGTAAAGATACCTCGTATTTTTTTTATAACCTAATGTTTCCAAATATCTAAGGCATCCACAAGATTAAAAATAAAATTTTCTCCACTCCACTTTCAGTAAGATTCTAACAAAATCATTCATCATTGTTGTTTTTTTAATCCTCACCCGAGGGTATTTTTCTATTGATTTTTTTTTTTTTTTTGATAGAGTGGAAGGGGGAGGGGGAATAGAGGGAGAGAGAGAGAGAGAGAGAGAGAGAGAGAGAGAGAGAGAGAGAGAGAAAGAAACATTGATGTCAGAGAGACACATCGATTGGTTGTCTCCCGCATGACCCTGACCTGGGCCAAGGATCAAACCTGCAACCCAGGTTATGCGCCCGTGACCAGAATCAAACCAGAGACCCTTCAAACCAAACCAGCCAGGGCATCATTCACCATTTTTAACATTTCATCATATCGCTCTATATACATACAATAGTGCCCACCTCCTGATGTTGCTAAAGAGCCCTGCACTCAAAAGGTATTATCCCTTATTATAATTATGCTGTGTGCATAATCAGAGAGCAAGCCAAAGATAAAGCCAGGATTCGAATTACCTTCTTAAATTCTTGGTTTATCAAGAAGGTAAATCTGGAGAATGACTAACCTCTCCAGCAGTACATGACTTCCTCACTAGGAATTCAAGACCTGCCCCATCTATCAGAAAATGAAGAGGGATTAACAGCAGCTATATTAGATGCATGATATCTGTAACTTAGACATTCCAGTCCAGAGCTAACATAAATAAATTTTATACCTCTTACTAACGAGTAATCATAGAACCATGAAAAAAAAAACAACATGCAAAATCCAGAAGTTTTCTCCTTCATTCAATGCAAATTCAATCCAATTACTTCATAAAGACCTCTTTCATTTTAAGCACCCCACATTTTCATTTTCAATTCTCTTAGTCACATTATCAGGCCCCAAATTTTCATTTTCAATTCTCTTAGTCATATTATCGAGAAAAATGCAAACTACTTAGGGAAGTCAACATCACACTCATTCTTAAGTAAGTAAATATTTTCATTTGCCAAATGAGGAGTTCTCCCACTAGAGACTGAATGCAAGCCTTACCCAGAAGATACTGGAAGTAGGAAGCCCAACCTCTTCTCACTCCATAAGACTTCTAGCATCCTAATGTCACCAAGCCAGGACTGCTTCCCATTGCTCAAGGGGAAGCAACAGACACAGCAGTGGTAGGAATATGAGGACTTATCTTTCAGAAAGAGTTTGTCACATACACATCTGTGATCCTTCTATCCTGCACCCCATTGCCTCTCTGAATGAAACACACACACACACACACACACACACACACAATACAATCATCAGGCAATCACAATACATTTTTAAGAAATAAAAAAACCCTTAATAAAATAAATAGATGGTTTGATGACTCTATTCCATCCTGGAGCCATCAGACTCTAAAGAATGTTATTTTTTAAGGTGCACAAGCTTGTTGAGTTTCTCAGTGAGGTTACTGTAATGCTTTGCCCCCTAAGGTAAACGGAAATTTGAATTGTAAGAAGTCTAACTTCTATAATCCATCTGCAGCACCTATGCCAATTTCATTCATAAATAATTTCAAAATGTGGATTTTAAAAGAGCAGTTTATTTACCTCAGTCCACCGACTGTTTTTTCAGGAGTGCTACTGTAAAAATTTGTGTTGCTTACTTCCTTTACCTAAGCTTTGAGCAATCTATAGGGCAGACAATGGACCCAGAACCGGCTAGCTGGTTTCTAACCTAGGTTCAAGTCTTGGCCCTGACTCCAAGGCCAATCTCTCTTCCCCTGCTATATCTGTGAAGAGGAACCACAACTAACCCCCACTTAGACGACTGGTTTTCAAACTGTGCTCTCAGGAACCCTGGGGTTCCTTAGAAATGCTTCAGTATTTGAGGGAGGTCAAGTAAGGAACTAGGTTTTTAAGGTTTCGATTTAAGGAGATAGGTTTTTAAATCTATTTATACATTAAAGCCCTATCCGCTCAATATTTTTGTTTGAAATAAGTGGGTTATTCTGCACCCCACTTTTTTAACCCAAATGAAAACCTGTGCGTTATACTTTACCTAAAAATGTCACAAGTAGAAATCACAATGCAAGTGTTTTGAAGTTGCTACAAGATCATTTTCACTGTCACAAAACAAGTAGATGGAGGATGGGCTGCAGAGGGGGTGGGGACTTGCTCTTCAGAACCAGGAACGGTTCTCAGCAGGACCCCTTCCCTGCTGGGAATTACAGAACATGGCAGAGGGTGAGAGCAGAAACCGAGACACCAACACTCAGCAAGTTTTAGGAGCTGCAACCTCTCCTTTGGAAACTCTAGATAGGATTAAGTTTATATTTATATGTGTATAAAATAAAAAAATACATGTATATTTCTAAAATTCAAATAATATGTCAGTTTTTAAAATATTACTTAGCAACAATATAAAAATATTCTGGTCACCCATCCCAGGGATAAATAAAAAGACAGGGGATCTTATTTCTGTTCCTTCTTTTAGTGGCTATGAGTCATGGCTGTCCCTAGGATGTCACTGATGAAGTAAAATAGGTATTTGTTTTATAAACAAAGAATTTCCCTTAAGGAACTCAACTTCTTCTTTAGTCAGAGTTGTCTGATAGGCATTTTTTTGTGGCGCCAATGAACACTTTAGAAAACTTGGAATAGCCATAATACATTTTACAAAGATTGTCTAAATTAATACCAAAACATGTACTAATATCTTGTGGGCTTCTTCTGGTCTATACTGTTATAATTATAAAATCTTGCATCAAATTCTTTTAGAAACCTATGCGCAGAAATATTTACAGGTAAAATGATATAATGCTTGGGAATTGCTTTACAATACTACAGAAGACAAAAAACAGTGTGTGTGTGTGTGTGTGTGTGTGTGTGTGCGTGCGCACGTGTGCCAAAACAAGAAAAACAAAACATGGTCAATTGTTGAAGCTGTATGAGATAATGAGATACATATTATTTAAAATTTTCTGTAATAAAGCGTTTTTAAACATTCCTTTGGAAAGTTGTCAGATTATGTCAACAGTACATAAATACTATACATGTTATAGGACCAAAATATAGGCTTAAAGCAAAGGATTAAAAGAATTTGTAAGACATTCTCTCAATTACACAAGCAATTTGTAAGTGAATAGTTTTCCATGGATACAACAATCCAGTAGCTGTTATCCAATATTTATCAATCGCAAACACAAAATAGAAGTGACTCAAAAAGCAAATGGACTATCTGGGCTAGACTATGGTCCTTAAACTTGTGTACATATATTACTCTGAGCCATGGTTTTAGACGGAGTCTATACATTTTAATATGAGAGAAAAGGCTGATCAATATTAAACTGCAGGAGCTACAAGATGCTTACCTTGACGCAAGGTAAGTAAGAGTGAGAAGGGGAAAGGTGTGTTAATGCACAAAATCAAATAATTGAAAAGAAAAAGACAGAAGAGTCAAAGGTGTTTCTTCCTTGACCTTGAGAAAGAACGCATTTAAACATACTTTCATTTTAAAGGAAACTCATGATCAAATAATCGCATAAAAAAAAATCATTCTTTACCTTGTAAAGGATACAAAGGGTTGTTTCTTTGAGAAACTCAAACCCTGTCAACATTTAAGTGGTTCTCAAACTTTAGTTTCCATCAGAATCAACCAGAGGGATTGTTAAATGGACTGCTGGGCCCACCCTCAGGCCACACTTGGAGAACTGTGAGCATATTCCATGACCAGTTCCTGCATATGACCAAATTTTTAAAACAGCCACAATTTTAAAAAATGCAATACACATTCTATGAGAAGCATTTTACTCAACTGAATTTAGAGGCAGAGCAAGAGTGTTTCATGAGGAGAATGATCACCCTGGTGAGAGAACTGCATTTTTCACAGACTAACAAATTAAATAGGTATCAAATAATTTGGAAACCTCGTGGGTACTTTGGTAGCTGTAAACTTTTATAATGTTGCAACTTACGAAAAGATGCTACCATCTGAGAACAGAGTTCCACCATAACCAAAACATAGACTTAAAACAATGCCTCCTTCAAAGAACTCACTTAAACAGCTGATAAACTCTGTGCCAAGTCCTCTCACTGGTCCGTTGGAATCTGGGGGAGAGCCGGCTCCAATCACCTTCAGTTACAGCAGCAGCTGTGGAATGCTCCCTGCCACCAACAGACTGTTGCTGCAGTGACCACAAGGGACCCACAGGTCAGAGCCTTCTCCATCCTTGGCGGATGAGTCAACACAGAACTAATCCAACTACCAGCAGGCACAGCAAGGCAGTGCATTCAGGCCTGGATCACAGGCACTGGGGCCAAGTTAAGAGCCAACAATGGACAACCAGAGCCTGGGTACAGGAAATCAATTTCCTTTTGTAAATATCTTAACACAAAGCCCAGTGGAAGGGTGGGGGAGGAGGAGCAGATCCTAAAGAACTGCGGGTCAAATTCCACCCAAAGTTTACCAGTGATTTAATGCCCACTAACTGCTTTCTCCAAACTAGGCCTCTCAACAACAGCTGGAGTCAAGAGGACGATTCGGATTTCAACAAATTCAAAGCCTACTGCACCTACACCAGAATGACAATAGTTTAAGTTGATCAGTTTTAGGAAACCTGTTAGGCAGATGATAACTAACACAGCTACTCAGTGGTCAGGTAGCATAACACCCTTAAAAATCTAGTTTAAAAAAAAATCGTGGTACGCTAACATTACTTTTCTCCAAAGAGGATTTTGTTATCATTGTAATTAGATAGATAATTATTACTCTTAATAAAAGGAAGAAAGCAAAGGGAAGTCTGACACTGTAAGCATGGTCACCTGGGCAGCTTCACCAAGAAGCTACAGCTTCATGCTCCCCAGAGAACCACCAGTCTATTCCCTGCAGATCACTGGGGGAAGGCTGAACAAACGGGGAGATGGACCCCTGTGCAGTGAAGTCAGGGTGTAGCCAAGAAGGTGCCTGCCTGTCAGTCTAACCTGGGGAAACAATGGATTGGCTAAGAGGGTGGAGCCACTGCAAGCAAGCGATTATCTTGAAAAGTTAATTGGTTAAGCTCTTGGTTGAAACCCCAGACAAAGGGCTTTCTCACTCTTGCTCTCTTGCGCTGTGACCCACACTGCCCCTGTGCTCCTGCACTTGCCCATTCTCTCTGCATAGTCATGTGGCCTTAAGCAACTGCATGGCCCAGGGCTGTGAGGAACCCACACACAATGGACTGTAGCTGAGAACACAAGCTAAGCTAGTCAGATGCTGGGCTGGACTGGACTTTAATAGGGAACAGAAATTCTGGGCCTTAATTCTGGCCCTACTGAAGACAATATTGGATTTCTTCCATGGCGAGACTGATGAAGATGGGATCTTGGAGGGGAACCCCTTTAATTTTACATTATCAATAAAGCTTTCCACAAAACCCCATCCTCCTATGGGGGCCTCAGGAAATTCATTTCCTCATGGCACCCCAAGAACTCCACTTCTACCGGTAACAATTTGATGATGGTGTCAGTTCATAGACTTTCCTTTCATTTATACTCAAATTATTTATTTAAAGAATGGCAACAAATACAGCACATCATGGGGTGTGGTTGGGCTAAATGTTCTCAAGTTTAAGAAAACAATTCATATACACAGACATTCTGGAGTAGAAAAGATAGGGGATTTGGAATCCAACTGCATAGAATTTAATTCCAACACCTAACTGTGATCCTGACAAAAAGGCTATGATTTTGGCTCCTCGTCTGTAAATTAGGAGATAAAATAGCACTCATAGGAACAGTGTGGGAATCAAAAGAGCATGTAAATAGTTTAAGGAGCAAAAACAGGAATGCTAATGAGGACGTGTAAATCTAAATTTGCAAATACTAACAAAGTCTAATACAACTTTAAGAAAAGTACATGTCATTTGTCTATGAGCCTTGGAAGTTTGTAAAAACCACAAATTCACTTGAATGTTACTTAATGTTTTGTGAATAGCCTGACAGAGTTTTCTACAATTTCCTGATTTTGCCTCCATTTTGGGCACGGCCACATTACAAGAAGAAAGAAAGCAACAAAACCAAAGGAAAGATAATAGCTTTTAATCTTCTACTAAAAAATAGATCTGCAAGACAGGGTTGTGGATGATTCAGTTCTTTTACTTTGAGGACAAGGCAGAGGGTCAAAAAGGTTACATGCTGTGACTTATAAACATGAGTGTACATGAGTAGGGTCACCGAAATGTATGGCAAATGTTATGAGCCAATCACCATTGCCAGCTTACAACAACAGTAATAATAATAAATATTTACTAAGTATCTATTATGTCCTACGGGCTGTATTACTTCTTTTAATCCTCGCAACAACCCTAGAACTTAGGTGCTTTTCTAGTAAATCCTACTTTACAGATAAATCAAGATGAGTAAAATGAGTTTTCAAAAAGAAACAATGGTTGCTATATCAAGAATTTCACAAATAAAGCATTCAAGAACTCAGAAAGGCAGTGAACTGCTTTGCTGGACCTATGGAAGGCCTTTGACCTGCAGACAGCCAACCACTCATAGATAACCAATTGTGTATGCCCAGTTAGATAACCCTCCAGATGGCTGCAAGGAGCATATACATGACACCTGGTCACACTGTGTAACCTATGGACAAGGCTGAGCAATGGAAGGATAAGAAATGGTATCAGATATTAGGACCAGATGATAGTATACACAAAAGGAGTTTTAGCAACCATTAAGAGATTATGCTGATGTTTCATGGTAACATGTTTGGGGGTATAAGTGGCTTGATAAATACCTACTGGGGTTTCCTTAGAGCTGGCAGGATGCATCCCAAACAGGCAAAATATCTTGATAACTAAGCTGAGCATATTGAGGACATAGGGAAATTTAAAAAGCTGCACCACGGGACATCCCTTGCCAGATGCCTCTAATGGTCTTGTGCTAAGAATGTCAACGCTACTTTATTGCAGCGACTAACACTTCTACGGTGAGCGTATCAAGTGCTCATTTTCACCAAGGGTCATACTCACTTTTCTGCAGAACCATTTCAATCCTGTTAGATGTTCCCCTAGTCAAAATTAAGACACTCACTCAGTATCACTTAGAAAATAATAAAAACATATCCTACCTATATTTCAGTAATGGTGAGAGAGTCAGTACTAGGTTTTTATTTTAAAAAAAAGATGTTGAATTTTTTTCTTTAGTCACTGTAGTTATAAGAAACTTTAAAATCTTTCTTTAAGGTCAAAGACATCTTTAGAGAAATTTAATACCACTTTACTTGTCATAACCTCCAACTTTTATAACCGATGTGGAATGGGAATGAATTCCGATAATAGTTTTGATCCATAAAATGAGTCGGAAAATCACTTTTCAAATAAAAAAAGTGCTCAAATGTTAAATATTTAATATTTAAACAACAACAAAAAGACAAGTAACAACGGTGCCTTCAAAAATAATAAGCTGTTGGTTACTGGCCTTTTTGACTCTCCCGCAGGAGCTACACAGAGGCTCTCTGGTTCGGTCACTTTTACATTAAGTTCACAGGAGCCTGGGTTCCAACCTCAGCCTAACGGTTTACTATGATTTGGGGCAAATTATGCAGCCTCGCTGAACCTAATTTGTTCCTATTTTATTTGAGTTTTTTCTCCGCCTTTCTTACGAAGCTATAAAGAAATTAGTAGATGAGTTGTTGTGCTACAAACATCCTTGTGAATCAGAAAGAATGTTCTCCGTGTTTCATATTTGGTTTACATCATCCTTGATACCATCTCAAGGTACTGTTTTAATTCAGCATGATACTGCACAACATTTTCTCTCTTTAGCAATGTCTATAATCTCCCATACCCAGAGAGTCATTAAAACATTCATTATTCACTTCAGAAGGTCTACATAAAACCTTCATTAAAAAGTCAGTTATATTGCCCTGGCCGGTTTGGCTCAGCGGTTGGAGCGTCGGCCTGTGGACCAGAGAGTCCTGGGTTCGGTTCCCGTCACAGGCATGTACCTCAGTTGCAGTTCGTCCCTGGCCCTGGTCAGGGTCATGAGGGAGGCAACCAGTCGATGTGTCCCTCTCACGTCGATGTTTCTCTCTCTCCATCTCTCTCCCTCCCTCCCACTCTATCTGAAGATAAATAGAAAAATATCCTCAGGTGAGGATTAAAAAAGAAAAAAAAAATCAGTTATAATTTCCACTTGTTAAAAAAATATAAAATAAGAAAAAGACAAATATTTTATCATGGCTAATTCTTGACAATAACTTTCTGGGTTAAAATGCAGAAAATATAACAAATCTCAGTGTAAGTTCAGGGGGAGAGAGACTACGTCCATTCAATTGTTTCCTTCTGCCTCGGCAAGGTAATTCCACAGCTAGCATCAATGCCAGTCTGAGAAGCAACAAGACAAGCACCCACACCAGAAATTCTGGACTGAAAGAGTTACTTCTTGATGTTCAATGTAGGGCAAATGAGCCTGTAGTAATAATTCTTGTTTCCACTACTTTCAAAAACAAGTCTTGATAGGCAAATCAGTTACCCATGAAAATAGATGAAATTCACTGAAATGATCTAGTTTTATGATCCAATAAAAGTTGCTATTTTTAACTTTATAAAAGTATCGTTCCTTAGAAGAAGGGAGAATTCTAAATATCACATCAAAATACATGTCTTTTTAAATTAGAGATGATTGCCCAGCTGGTGTGGCTCAGTAGCTGAGCTTCAACCAATGCACCAAGAGGTCGCTGGTTCGGTTCGATTCCCGGTCAGGGCACATGCCCCGATTGCGGGCCAAATCCCCGGTGAGGGGCATGCAGTAGGCAGCCAATCGATGTTCTCTCTCATCGATGTTTCTATCTTTCTCCCTCTCCCTTCCTCTCTCTCTAACAATCAATAAAGAGCCCTGGCCGGTTTGGCTCAGTGGTTAGAGCGTCGGCCCGCAGACGAGAGAGGCCCAGGTTCGGTTCCCGCTAAGAGCACGTACCTCAGTTGCAGTTTGTCCCCGGCCCTGGTTGGGGTTGTGTGGGTGGCAACCAGTCGATGTGTCTCTCTCACATCAATGTTTCTCTCTCTCTCTCCCTCCCGCTCTATCTGAAGATAACTGCAAAAAAGTCCTCGAGTGAGGATTAAAAAAAAATCAATAAAGAAAAAAATGTTTTTAAAAATAAATAAATAAGAGATGATTTAAATGGAATAACAGTTACCTCTGGGGACAACTGTTTAGAAACCGATTGATCACCTACCAAGAATGACAGAACCAGGGACTTATACATCTGAGATGAGGTGGGGCATCCTGGTGGGACACCTCTCAAGTGTCTGCTTACAGTTAAAAACATTCAAATACAGAAGGCAGTAATATGAAAAATAAATATGTACTACCATCTCCTCCAATCCGGCTCACCTTCCACCGGCATATTTTGTTAGATGTACTTGAATCTTTCAGATATGTTCTATGTACATAAACTGTTTTATATAAAAACTTTTCCTTAATTTATTATATCTGTATTCAGCAAATTCTTTTTTTCACTTAACATTGTTTTTCTTTTTTTTTTTTTTTATCCTCACCCGAGGACATTTTTTCATTTTTTGTTCAGATAGAGTGGGAGGGAGATAGAGAGAAAGAGAGAAACATCGACGTGAAAGGGACACATCGAGTGGCTGCCTCCCACACGACCCAACCAGGGCCAGGGACAAACTGCAACCGAGGTACATGCCCTTAGCGGAACCGAACCCGGGTCTCTCTGGACCGCAGGCCGACGCTCTAACCGCTGAGCCAAACCAGCCAGGGCTGTTTTTCATTTTTGAGGGTATACTATTCCAGTTTAATACCAATAATGAAAAAAAAACGTGTTTAATTGATACAAATAATGCTCCAATAAGGTTCTCATCTGTGAGCACTTATACAATACACTGTGGTACTAACTTCTAGAATTGTGAAATTGTGAAATATGCACATCAAATTTTGAATGATTGCTCCTGAAAATCTTTGTACCATCGACAGTAAAACATGTTTCCTCACATTCTTGCCAATTCTGGCAAGACAGTTAAATCTCTGCCAATCAGATGGTTAAAACATGTTATCTGTTTTAATTTTTATGTCCTCTCCCTGATTATTAATAAGATGGAGCATATTTTCATAGGTTTACTGGCTATGTCTATTTTTTTCTGAATATCTGTTAAATTCTTTTCTTTTTTGTCCACTTCCTTTCTATTCTTTTAGAGGCTCATAATGAGATACATAAGGATAAAATTATACGACTGAATTTTTTTCAAAATAACCCAGGGAAGAAATAGAGAATAGGGGAGGAGGTTACAGATAAAACAAGCTAATAATAGATAATAAAGTTGGTTATAAGTTTATAATTTCTGAAGCTGGGTGATAGGTACCTGGGGATTCATCATATTATTCTCTTTTGGATACGTTTTAATTTTTTTTTATAGTAAAAGTTTTTAAAGTGCTCTGCTCATTTTTTCTAAGATGGTCATATTTAATACTTCTAACTGCTATAAGAACACTCTGTGGAATAAAGAAATTTGCTCTTTGTTACAGACTCTATAAATAACCACTCGTTTCTTTCTATGGACAGATAGCCCAATACTATTTATTCATAATCCATCTTTTCTCCGCTGCTGATGTGGAAAACCACCTTTCTCCTGCACTAATTTCTAATATATATACGAGTCTATTTCAAGACATCATTTTGTCCCATTGATTTGTCTTTGATGTGTATGCAGTTGTAATTTCTATACCTTCACATTTTTCTTTAGATTTTTTTTTTCAGGCTATTCTTACCTACCGATTTTTCCAGATGACTTAAAAATAATTGTGTTAATTTTCCTAGGCGTTTATTATACTTGTAAACATGCCTCTCTGTATTGCTGCCTTCCCAACACACTGTAGCTTGGTTTTCTCGTTTTACATCAGTGTATTTTCATGTTTCTAACTGGGGCCTCTCACCTGTCGCATTCTAGCTCTGAATTCACTTGACATACTGCTAGCCCACAAATGTTAACTAATTCTTTTCTCAGTGTAAAAAATATTTATTGAGTTATTGTGAAAGGTCAAACTGCCAAAACAGATTGGTATAACATCTGAACACCAGCATTTATATAACCCTTATTTTTATAAATAAGTACCTGACTAGAAACTCAATAAAGGAGCATGTCATAACCAGCCCGAGGCAAAGGGTTTTAAATATAATGCACTAATTTTAGTCATAAGCGTTTTAGTTTTACTTTATAGGCCTACAGCTTCATAGGAAGATGTGACTTCTTATAGAAGAAAAATATCTTTTAAGTGGCCCGATCAATTTATTAGAAATAACCAGCATTGAGCATCTGTTTTCACAGAGCAACTGTTAAATTAATCCGTGTTAAGCCGGCCTCAAAGCACTTGGACACAGCTACAGGATGTGGGTGTAACCAGATCCACAGACAACACCTGATAGGTCCTGGCACATGCCAGGTCAGAAAGAAGAAACAGAGAAGACGGAAAGTCTATCCTAGAACCCAAACTTCAAAAACCCGTCAGTTTCTTGAGTTTGTTTGGAAGAAATTCAATCCCTCCCCATCCAGATGAATTCCCCACCCTAAAGTAAAACCTCCCCCAAACAAAAAGTCGACTGCTCCATTCAATTCACATTTTGTGAATTAATGGAATCCAAGAGTCACTCGAAACCACCAAAGGTCCATGGTGACTTTCTCCTGAATCTACTGTCAGCATGAGCTGAGTAGAGAAAAACACTGATAAAATGTGACTAGTAAGTTTTCTAATACACAGTCAGTGCTCTGTGTGAGCGGGTCCAGGAGATGTCAGTCCTGCTTACTACCCTTTCAAGAAGCTTCTGCAGGTGCTAGAAGCCAGAGGTCCCTTCAGAAAGACCTCTCAGTTATCTCCTTCCCAGTCCCCTTTGATATGTGGTAAACAACCCCTCTGTTTTCAAAGGGGGTTTGCAGAGATCTTTGAAAGATAGCAGCCAGGAATTTTGTGGCCGTCTCCAGCTGGTCCAAGCAGGCTAAGCTGTCACTAGGGCAGGGACATTGCTGAAAATGCCAAGGAGGGGCAGAGCTAAGAGGGGCAGGGAAGTGGACAAGAAGGAGAGCCGCCTCCTGGGTACACATTCTTCAGATTCCTTTCCAAGTGGTTTTCCTTCTGGGTCCAAAGACAACCAGACTACAGAGTTTATGCAGGATTGTAAATAAGTCGCTTTCAGGTATCAAAAATGTTACTGACGAACTGCTGAGAAGCTGAAGCCTTCCAGAGGCTGATAGCACTGAAACGTGAAGCTAGAGCCCCAGCAGCCGGCCTCCTCCCCAGTCTGGGCATCTTCACAGGGGTCAGGACAGCTCTGAAGGGTCCAAGAAGGGATGTCACAGAGAAGCTTAAAATGCAAATCAGAGCCATTTTCATTCAGAGCCTACTGTGGACCAAACTCTGGGCTTTGTACCTTACTCAATTCAAGTGTTCTCCCAACCAATCTAGTTACAGACACTTTGAAGACGTGGACATTTAGGTTTAGGGAAATTACGTCATTTTCTTGTGGTTATAACTCCAGTTACTGAAAGAGTTGTGACTCAAATCCAAGGTCTGGATGACTCCAAACATCTACAGTCTGGATGATTTTATTTGTGGTTGGGAGAAAGGGAAGGAATGGGAGAAGCTGGAAGGAGTTTTTGTGGAAGGGGTAAGACTCCATGCACGTGAGGCTGGAGGGAGGCAGGGCAGACAGGAACAGAAACCCTAACAGTTTAGTCTTATTCCTTATCAAAGACTTGCTTCCTCAAGGAGCGAGTTGCCAGGTCCAGGAGGAAACACTGGCCAACTCCACCCATCCTTCCATGTTGCCAGAGACAGGAGAGCTGATTGGTCAAGAGCACAGCCACGGAAGATGACTGTCTGAAGCTGGTTTGTGAGCTGTCTCCCAGCTGACACTTCACCAGCTCGACACAGGAAACGGGGAAAACAGGAAATACCTTTTGGGCTGCTATTGAGGATTATTCGAGAAACGCTTCCAACAGCGCCTGGCTCTTAGAAAGAGCTATATACCTGATTATTATTATTATTACTATAAAAGCCAAGAAAGCATCTATTTTTGCACATGCCAGAAATAGAGGGGTTTATTCCAGAACTAACAAATCACAATATGACATGAGTGACTGCCAAGTTTCTAATGCAAGTTCTTTTGGTCGTAACCAAAAATAGTCCCCAACAACCCTAAAATAACTGTAAGACAGCATTTCTCCCTGTCTTAAAAATTTTAAATGCACAGGCAGAGATGAATGATTATGTACTCTAAGAGTTCTCTGAAATGTTTAGAATACAGAATGTTTTCTATAAATTCCTCTTGATTAAAACATCCATCCTTCTCCACGACTGAGTATATTCAGTATAGATGTATTTACCATTAGTTTTAATAAATGATTCATCAAGGTGAACTGTCACTGATAAATTATGTACGCATAATTGGTGGGATGATTGTAACAGCTCCATGTACTGTCTCACGCAGCCCACATGCTCCCACCTCAGCCTTTGCATTTACTGTTCCTTCCACTCCAGCCTGAACACTCAAAGGAGAGGAAAAAGAGTTTCTCCTCTACTCTCTTAGGTTCAGAACTGGGGCCATGCAGATTAAACTGAGCACAGATAGACCAAGCGCACAAAAGGCACACAGACTTTATTGCCTGTTAAGGTTTTTACCTGGAGGAGTGGGAGGAGCAGTTAGGCCTGAAAGTTTATATTCCATTTTAACCAAGAGCAGTCAATTGTGGAGACATGAGAAGACAAAGGCAAAAAGGCTTGGGTTTCTGGGGGTGGCATTTATTCATTATATAGTTACAGCATTACATTTATTTAAAATAAGTGAAGAAAAAATAAACAACATAGTCTTTGCTCCAAATACCTCCAGTAGGAAATATAATTATGTAAATCAAAGATTATATGGGTCTGTCTGAATGGGCTTCACGACCCTACAAAGGGTTCTATGGGACTGACATCTCAACACACATTGTTAAATTTAAAGACAAATCCAGTTCATTTTTGTATCGAAAGATTCTTATCTTGGGAAACTTCATAGAATACATGTTTCTGACTTATTTTTTAATCACAGAAAATCAGGAGCAACTTTAACAACAGGGAAAGGGGGAGAGAGGATGCTCTATTTATATCTGTGTAGTCACATAACGCGACTAATGTTCCCATTGAATGGCTCCAGTCAAGTAAAATCACAATTTTACTGATGTGTACATTTGAGCCCTGGCTATGCATGCCTGTAAAGTCAAACAATTTCTTAGTGCATAGAATTATTAATAAGACAAAAGTTTGGTTGAATTACTTGGTCAGGCTTTCCTTATTTCTTTGTCTTTATTTCTATGGTTTATGGTCACCTCATTTTCTTTAAAATATGCTGTAATTGCTTTTTTAGAGTGGGAGGAAGGGAGAGAGAGATAGAACCATCAATGTGAGAGAGATACATTGATCGGCTGCCTCCTGCACACCCCCTCCTGGGAATCGAGCCCATAACCTGGGCATGCGCCCCAACCAGGAATCAAACCGGGACCCCTCAGTCCATGGGATGACGCTCAATGCATTGAGCCACCCCGGCCAGGCATCTCATTTCCTTTAAGTACTCCATCACAGTTGAAAGACCACTGTGTTAAACACTCCTTGAGAGCAGCAATTTGGATCACTGAATAAATACTAACAATATTAAGAGGTATCTGGCTCACAGTCCTTCCCTACATCACCACTTCTAGCCTAACTTCGGACTGGGAATGCCAAACAAAAAGCACATGTCTACAGTTATGCAGCCCCTACTGCCCTCAACAGATTCACACACCCATTAAACATTACATTTACAAAGAGTTCACACAAATGAGATTTGCTGTTAAGAAATAAAATGCAGGATATAAAATGGAACTGGCATAAAACAGACATTCGTAGGTGGTAAGATTATGCATGTTTTTGTATTTTCTCTAAGCTACCTCCCAATGCATTTGTAATGATTTTCTAATTCAAAAAATGCACTTAAATATAATTTTAAAATGACATCCCCCCCCCCCAAACATTTTAGAGCTCTAAACTTCTGTTCCTTTTGGTTATATGTGCTATGAAAAATATGGAGAAAACTGCTAAAAACCTAAGGTGGATTTTTTTAAGTTTAAAGATAACTTCTAAGGTGTAATCGACAACTGCCAAAGGAAATACAGATATCCCCGCCCTTTTAACTCATTCCTGCAAGCTTAGAGTCCTCTCAGTATTGTCCCACATATCAGTATTTGCAAAATGCAATTACTTTCCTCACAGAATATAAAGAAAATATAGTGCATGTCTCACTTAAAGAGCAGGTGTGCCTTTGTGGGTGAAGTCTAGCCACAGATGAGAAGTCCTAAGGTTCACACAGAAAAACTGCTAAGATTAACACTCACTCTAAAATCACTAAACCTAAATCACATGAATAAACCTATACTCCCCTCAATACACTCTCACACAATCGACAACAGCCAGGCTGATAAATATTTTAGGAATGAAATGGAAAGCAGCTTCCAACTCTTAAAGTTCACCCTCCATGCATTTTCTCATTGTAAAACACAAACTTTACAGCAGCAGGGATCCTGGGAGCATACCCATCCCTGCCTTCCCAGCTCACCAGGCCATGTGCAAAGCTTTCCGTTTGCTTACATTCTGAGAATAACATGCCAGAGGTACACTGGGCTTGAGTTGTCAAAAATATCATACTTTAAGTATAATTGAGCAAGAGCTATGGGCACACTCAGGCAGACTTCAAAAAAAATGAAATAAAAAAACTTAACTCCAGTGTTCCCAGGAACAGACACCAAATTGTGTCGAGTATCGCCCTGTCGACCTTTCCTCTCAATGGGCAGCTGATATCTCAACCAGTGTTCACAGTCATACACCCTGGGTCTCAAAGGGTACCCACACCAAAAAATAAATAAATAAATAAATAAAAAGATACATTGATCACTGGAGTCAGCATCATCCATTACTCTTGCCCAGAGAGATTCCAGACATGCCTGGTAATTTTATTTACACAGCCAGATCAGGTCATGCCTTCTGCAGTGGGCCAGATTTTCTTAAGGTTCCTGACTCAGTACTTGGCTGATAACAACCACTTAACATGAACACATACAGAAATGGACACAGCACCGTGGAAAAGAGGTAAGAATCAGGGAGATGAAGAAAGAGTGGAAGTCAGGGGACAGGGACTGGGCTTTTGACCCTTAATATTCGAGTGATATTGGGCAACTCAGTCTCTCCAGATCCCAGTTTCTTCATCTATAAAATGAGGGGGTCTTAAGGATACTACCTTCCCGAAAACCTGAAATTCTTCTCCTAGATGGTAGTAGGCTGAGGTGGCCCTCCCACAGCCACACTGTCCAATATGGGAGCCACTAGCCACCGGGTACTTGAAATGTGGCTGGTCTGAATTAAAACATTCTCTATGGGCAAAATTTTGAAGACATAAAATGAAAAAAAAAAATTACTGGGTACACTAAAACATTAAATTTAATTTAAAACATGAATTTAACCTATTTATTTTACACTTTTATGTGGCTACTAGAAAATTTTAAATTGTATTCGTGGGCCCATTATACTTTTATCAGATAGCATTGCTTTAGGATCAGAGGAATTCTGAGATGAAATGACACCATCTGGATGGAGCACTGTCACTCAGATATTCACCATTAGGCCTTGGAGCTTATCATTTCTACAAAATCCTCATAAATGGCTGTTTTCAAGCCATGCCTTTGTTCTCTTATTTTACTCACCAGCAATGAATCAACAGGCTTTAAGCATAATCCGAAACGGATGAACCTCTACACAGGCACTTGTATCCTGTTTCAGTTTCCTTTAAATTGAATATATATTTAAAACAATAATTTAGTTTACTTCATAAAAAAATGATATTTTTTAACAAAACCTTCACCTCTAAATTTAATAGGAACAACTAAAATGAACTTGCATGGATGGACCACATTTCACTGATGTCTAATTAGAAACTTTTCCACTAATTATTACAATCTGTATCAATTTATTTAATGTACTTTAAATGATCAGAGAAGCACAGCTGGTGTCTAGAGAACCTGTGTACTTAGAAACACGACAGACTGAACAGAGCCAATAAAATATTTATAAGACTCAGGTAAGTTGAGAGTGAATACTCAAGTATTCCTCTCTGAACATGTTCTTGGACTGCCAACTTTTTCAATTAGGTGTTCTTAAGTAAAGGCATACATTGAATTGCTTATAAAATCAACTACCAAAGTCAATAAAGCCAGCTGACCCTGCAATCCAGAGCCTACTAAAGGCGCACCCATTTCAAACTGGTCTTAAATTATGGCCAGTAACTATGTCAATATTTTCACACATATAAAAGCAGAACAGAATTCAGAATAAAATATATGTGCTTAGGGGGAAATTTTTTATTAAAGACTTTATCAAATTATATAAATTATATGACCATTAGAAAATTATGCAGGAGTTAAAGAACACAATTTTCTTATATTTTCAAATTCTATCTAATATAATTTTTAAAGATTTCTAAATTACATGATGTAATTATTACCTACTCTTTTTATGGGGGAAAGGTATAATTTCAAAATATGACCACGGTAATAGAAGAGAAATACATACTCAAACAAATATTGGCTACTCTTTCTCATTATCTATCAACAAACTATTCCAGACACAAATTGTCATCAGTTTTTCTGAAGGCAGTATCTAAAAGTGAGAGGATAAAATATTTTCTTGATAGATTCTTCAAAATAAAAAGAAATGCCAAGATTTAAGATGATCAAACTTGAACTAAGCTTTTGATTATTCTTAGAGAGAACAAAGGATTCAAAAAGAAAAATTCAGAAAATAAAACCAAGAGCACTTTTTGAGGAATCATGATATTTTAGATGTTCCCTTTTTGATAGACTCATGTGCAATATGTCAAACTATGGGGACATATTTTAAATAAATCTTTAGATACCATAAACTCCAAACACTCTCTAACGTTGATGATTATATCAAGCCTGCTCAGGGCTCTAGGTTTTCCCCACATCTTAATTTCATCACATACTTTCTTGTAAATATCTTCATTTGACCACTTCTAGAATAATTGAAATCAATAAGAAAACAGGCAAGTAATGAATTTTAAAATGGTAGCCCCATTTTTAGTGATGTAAATATATTAAGGTTCATTTTCCTCTTTTCCATATTTCTTTCCATTCTGTTTCAATAACACAGGTGCACATAAGCAGATCTGAAAGGCTATGTAGCAATAGAACAGAAGTTGAACATGGAGGCAAATCTAGCTCACAACAGGTTCTCAGTATCATGCTTTTCTGAAAACCTCAAAGTTTCTTTTATCTGCTATTCCTTTCAAAGATCAAGCACAACCAAGTTGCTTTAGGGGCGTCTCCAGATCAAATGAATGATAGTTTACTAGCAGCTAGAATAAACTGACACTCTCCGTAGAGCCATGGAATCATCCCTTTCCCGTCATTCTGATTGGTGATTGCAAGCGTTTCCCAGAAACTCAAGTCTAAACTATCGTAGGTACAATCGGACAGGGTCAAGCTCAGCTCTTGGTGTTCCTGCCATAAAAACAAAAAAGCAGTCCCATCTCTTCCTCCACTGCTCCCCAAAGATGTGCCTCCTATGTGCTCAGCTAGCAAAGAAGTGGGCTACCCCATTGCAGGAACACTTAACAGTATGCCGTTGCTGAGAAAATGAAGCTCAAACTCATGGAGACTTTCAAAGCTCAGAATCTCCTGCAGCCCATACCATCTCTGCCACCCACATTTTCCTAGCTTCCCAGTTTGAATCTCTATACCTTCACTGTCCCTTCCGTCTGGAAGCCCTACCATGCCCAGCTGACCTCCACTCATCCTTGAAAACCAGCTCAATGCTGCCTGCCTTCTCTGTCAAGACTTGTACATCTTTCCATTGTAGTCTGTGACACCCTGTGCCTAACTGTTTCTGCATCTGTCTCCCCCCGCATCAGGCCACAAAATCCTTCAAGGCACAAACTGAGTGACTTCTCGGTTCACTCACAGCCCTCCCTCATACCAGGGCTCCGGTAACTGAGACACAGAAGGCCAGTACATGGCCATAAAATAAATGAGGTTTTTCAAAATTCAAGGTAAAGGGGAGAAAATACAGTGACATGAGTTAATAATGATGAAAAACACACAATGGAGTACACAGATGTTTTAAAGTTGCACACCTGAAATTTATATAATGTTATTAACCAGTGTTACCCAGATAAATTTAATTAAAAAAAAACAAACATTTCTCGAAATCAGTGTCAACATCACAGAAGTCAAGCCCAAGTGCTCTGAGAAATCTTGGAATACAGACGCAACAGAGGAATACATAATTCAAACATCCAATTAAACATCCTTCACTAACCCTTCCCCTCGTCTGCTAACAGAATAATCGATCTATGGGCTTGGGTTTATGTTTTATGTGTTCCACTCTAGAATAATGAGCAAACAAGCAATGAGGTAATGTGTCAGATTTTTAAAAAATATACAAATAATTTAACACATTGTAATAACACCTTAGAATCCTGTTTTAACCAGTGTCTTGTTTTTCTTTTTCTCTTGGAAAAACAACTTACACTAACATTTTCCCCCCTCATTTCTTTATTGGCTATTTATGAAATCAATAACTACAACTAATAACATACACACAACACTCCAAACAAGTAGAATGCTTCCCATCTGTGTCCTTACAACATGACCCAGAAAATTGGCACTGATACAATTTGACCTATGAGTCCAGCTCACAAAAGTGAAGTGAAATATTCAAATGACAAATACAGTCGAGGAAAGGAACTGCCTGGGAACTAGATAGGTCTGCATCCTATCCTGTTTATTAAGTATGCTCTCCCTGCCACCGAATTCATTATCTTTGTCCTGGATATCTCCAACAGTCATGCTTATAAATCCTTAGTCTGCAGTTCCCCGGACATGCACTGTCTTACTGACATCTCTATCCAGCAGCCCCCGCTTCTACTCTGTTCCAGCTATCCAGTCACATGGCTACCTTCAGAGGATTTCCTGTCCCATACTTCACTGAACAAGTATGCAATGATCCCCAAACTGCAATTCTGTCGCAAACGTACTCTTGAAAGCAGAGCCCTTTGCCATTCTTCAAACTAATAGCAGTATGTGAACCACCTTCACCTTCAAACACACTATCAGTCAGCCAACAACTATAGGATTTCAAAAATTGACTTACTTTTTATTGGATTTAAAGTTTCTGGATTCTGTGGGGTAAGAGGATTTGACACAATACGAAACATCAAAAACAAGCCTGAGAAAACACTAGCAAGATTCAAGGCTAATCACAATGACCTCGATTAGATTTTGAATGCCTGTCAAGTTAATAGCATATAGGGCATTGGCTTCAAACCTTTAAACTTGAAAAGTACAATTTCTTTAGAGAATAGAAGTAACAGAATTCAGTTTTTTTTTTTCTTAAAGGGACAATTTTGATCCTGGTTCACACTAAAGTAAAAGGTAAACATTAGCTGTAAAATGGGAAAAAAAAAAAAAGGCAGCAAACTGAAAAATGACAATAATCATAAAATTTTCATTTTGATGACCATTCAATTTAAGTCCAATACACAACATCGTCTCTCTAAAATCACTATCCACTATTTATTCAAACAAAATCATTTCTAGGCACACTCAACTGAAAGTGTCTCAGTCAATTAGAGGATGGATGAAACAGTTTAGGAATGAGGCATTTCTTTGCCGGAGCAATTTCTGAAATCAAGAGTTGCAAATAATCGATCATTATTAAGTTATTGACAACATTTATGAAATCTTTTCATAATAAAATGCTGTACGAAAGGCTGAAAAATAAATTTTATTTAAGAGAGGTGAACTCAACTTTCAAGAATCAAGCATATAATTATTTATCACCACAATGTAAAATTGCCAAGGTGCTCACTGAAAATATTTATCAAAAATTTAGTTAATGTAAAACATTGTGTTAAGTGATTTAAAAAAATTATAGGAAACAGTTTGTGATCGCAATGAATATTAACTTCTCTCCCTCACCATTTTTGCTTTTAATATTTAACCATTCCAAAGTAGATCCTCTGTCTCCAGTTAATCTATAGTTCTCTCCGATAGATATCTAAGTTTACATTTGGGTGATGACCAAATCAGAGACCTCTCCTGATAACACCACATAAAATATCACACCCAGCCTTGGCCAGTTTGGCTCAGCGGTTAGAGTGTCGGCCACGAACCAATGAGTCTCGGGTTCGATTCCGGTCAAGGGCAGGTACCCTGGTCGGGTTGTGGGGGAGGCAACCACATGATGTGGCTACATCGATGTTTCTGTCTCTCTCTCCCTCCCTCCCACTCTATCTGATGATAAATAGAAATATATCCTTGGGTGAGGAATTAAAAAATTAATTAATTAATTAAATAAAATATCACACCCACAACAGACTTCCACATAGCATACCCTTTACCCAACTTAATGTTCTTCAAGGCCCTCCCCCTTCCTGTTTATTCTGTCTGCCCCTCACTCTGTCTGCCCCTCACTACACTGTATGCTCCCATGAGGACAAGGCACCTTAGAAATATTTCTTAAATGAAGGAGTGAATTTCCTTTACTGGGTGTGCCCATAAAAATCTAGGTTTCTCTGTGTATAAAAATAAGCTAGTAATTTTTCTATAGAAACTTGGTTTTAGTTTTAAATTGCTCATTCATTTAATATGTAAATATCTGTGAATAAGTTAAGAACTCATCATTTATATCTTCAAACCAATATACTGCAGTGGCAAAATTGTATTTGTTTTAAACAAAGCATAATAAGCAATTAAGAGCATCAGCATTGGGAATATTTGCTCTCAAGTACCACTTTTCATATGATAGGTTTTAATGTTAGTCTCTGAAGAGTTAAGCTAAGATTTGAAAAAATAATAATCACATCAGTTTTAAAGGCTCAGCCTTCAAAGTAAATGCAGATTTTTTTGAAAGATGAAAAAAAAATCAGTAAGTATGATTAAGAAATAGTGCACATCTATCTTTATCATGTGTGCCTATTAATTCCATGACAAAATAACTGAGTGGTTATTTATGAAAACAATAATTATCCTTTTGAAAATTCATCCAATAGGAAGACAGATATAAAAAGTCCTTTTTTTTTTTTTTTAATCCTCACCTGAGGACATTTTTCCATTTTTTGTTCAGATAGAGTGGGAGGGAGAGAGAGGAAGAGAGAGAGAGAGAGAGAGAGAGAGAGAGAGAAACATGGACGTGAAAGGGACACATCGAGTGGCTGCCTCCCGCACGACCAACCAGGGCCGGGAACAAATTGCAACCGAAGTACATGCCCCTAGCGGGAACCGAACCCGGGTCTCTCTGGACCGCAGGCCAACGCTCTAACCGCTGAACCAAACTGGTCAGGGCAAAAGTCTTTTTTTTTTGGACTAATCAAGCCTCAATAAACAATACTATTTCTCTTTATTTTTGATTAAAAGTAAAAACAATGTTGTCACATTAATGTTATTGTAAGCAAGCGTGTGCAGACATGGAAAAACTAAACAAATGAGTTTGTGGTAACTGAGGGTAAGAGGTCAGGTCGAAAGTACACAAATCTAGCTCACGGGTGGGATTAAACCTCTTGTTTTTCTTCCAGTAAAATGTCTCCACGGAGTCAACCCATATTACAGTCATTAAAGCTTTGAAACTTAATAAAGCAACACAAGTAATAATGTATTTCTTCACTTAACACAAATGACCTTTCTTGCTACAGTATCCTTTAAGGCTGAAAAGTAATTATTAGTCTCTAGGATGCCTTATATTCTTCAATGAAGACAGTTATGTGGGTTTCTACGGGTGTGAATTGAGAGCACAGGACAAATTAGCAGACTCTTCAAGAACGAGAATCAGGCAAAGAACAATTTCATATCAACAAAATAAATCACCAAAAAAAGTAACGTTTCTTGCTCAATCCAATGTCTCAGCTAAAACTCATCTGAACTTGAGAATGAGAAGGAAAAAAAAAGAGAAAGACCACATGGAAATGAAAAGACACAAACACTGTTTGGGGTCCATCACTAATAAGACCTTCAGGATTCCAGATTTTGTTCATCTACAAAACAGGCTTGTGGTTCTTTTCCTTTTTCTGACATGTTTACCTTGCCTTTTCCTGATCTTTGCTCACTGACCCTTATATATATGGTTGTGATACCATCTCGTTCATTCCTCTCTGTATCTACTCTCGGTAGGATGTTTATTCCAAACAGGGCGGCAATCATTACAACCTCCACTTGAACTCACTTTGTTTTGGTTGAGCAAGACAGTGATAACTGGTGTAACAAAGGTTCCTTGGAACTTTGCTTACTGATTCTTCAATGTGTCACATACTTTAATTACAGTAACACCAATTTCCTGTGCTCTCAAATAACCTTAGCCTAATTTTGAAACTGAGATTGAATAGCTCTTCTTTTACAATGAGCAAAAATATGCCAATTTCACTATCAAGTTTTAAAGACGTGAAAGCCATCATCTGACGAACAGTAGTATCATTCATTTTATTTTGAAAACGGATTTCTTACAGAAATGCCACATTCTCAAGCAGTCTGTTCCTTGGTTTCCTTGTACTTTGGTGAAGATCCTTTCATGCTTCCATTCCAAGATCAGAAATGTTTTGTTTTGTTTTTAGGATATTTTTCCATTAATTTTTGGATTGAGTGGAAGGAAGGGAGGGGGAGAGAGAGAGAGAGAGAAAGAGAGAGAAAGAGAAACATCGATTGGTTGCCTCCCGCATGATCCCGACCAGGGCTGGGGATTGAAGGTGCAACCCAGGTACGTGCCCTTGACCAGGACTCAAACCCGAGACCCTTCGATTCATGGGCTAACGCTCTAACCACTGAGCCAAACTGGCCAGGGCAAGAGCAAAAATTTTTTTTTTTTGGATCCTCATCCGAGTATATTTTTACATTATCTTCAGATAGAGCTGGAGGGAGAGAGGGAGAAAGAGAGAGAGAGAGAAACATCGATGTGAGAGAGACACATCGATTGGTTGCCACCCCACAACCCCAACCAGGACAGGGATGAACCACAACCGAGGTACGTGCCCTTGGCCAGAATCGAACCTGGGACTCTTCAGTCTGTAGGCGACGCTCTTACTGCTGAGCCATACCAGCCAGAGCTATAGAGCAAAAATCTTTTGCTGGCACATGAAATCTTCCACTTTTACCCAGATTGGCAAAACTCGTTGATTCATTTTTCTAGAGAAGGTTTTGCTGAAAACTAAACCGAGCTTGTTCATAGCTCCTTGCACACAGCTGACAGTCAACAAATAGCTGAGTTCATCATCAAGCCAGCAGTATTAAGACGTGTGGCAAGCTGCCAGCGCACACATTTAAAACAGGTCTTTCCCATTTGCGTAAAAACTCTTTATGCTTTTTTATACATTTAGGTGCTGTTTAAATTTTTCAATGAGCACGCATTACTTTAATGTTTTACAAAAAGCCAAATGAAATATAAAATATACATAAGCACTCAATAAATAAAATTTTATAACATGTACGCTAAAATTTTTATCTGTGGTATATCATTTTTTTAATTTAAATCAAAATCATTTGTTCTTATCGAGAACAAACTGCCAATTTCCTGTGACAGTCTGAGCTGGTTGCTAAGTGCACTAGTCAACAAGTGAAAGATCATACAGGTTTTTTAAACTTCAACTATGTGAGACTTAAATCTATCCATTATACATCACCATCATTATATATAGCGTAATAACTAACACAGTGCTTACTGGATGCCATCATGTTACACATATACTAACTCATATACTGTTTCAAGTATTTTACATATGTATTATTAACTCAATTATTTTTAACAACCAAAAACACTATCCCCATTTTATTTTTATTTTATATATTTTTTAAAAATATTTTTTCCTTATTGATTTTAGAAAGAGAGGGAGGGAGAAGGAGAGAGAGATAGAAACACCGATGAGAGAGAACATCGATTGGCCGCCTCCTGCATGTCCCCACTGGGGAATGGGCCCACAACCTGGGCATGCACCCTGACTGGGACTCGAACTGGCAGCCTCTTGGTGCCTAGGTCAACACTCAACCACTGAGCTGCACTGGCCAGGCTACTGTCCCCATTTTATAAGAAAAAGACCTAGGCAAAAAGCTAGCCCACAAGTCAACAGCTCAAAAGGGACAGAGCCAAGATTTAAGCCCAGGCAATCTTGTCCCAGTCCAGGGTCTTGATCCGCGTGGGATGCTACCTTCGCTGGACATGTGAGAACCTCAGACTCAGACATCTCACTGGTAATGAAATCAACACGACTGTGGAACTATTCCACACTTTGCATAAAGCTGGGTTTTTCGAAACCTCTTATCTTCTCCATTTCAACCACTACCTTCTTTCATAAAATACTATAATCCTAGCAAAGTTCAAGCTAAATCTGTATTGCATGTTTTGTTTTGTTTTTAATGTAGACACACAAACTGAATCTAAATAAAATGCCCTCTTAGCTCCCTTTTGCAAGCTAAGATTTCACACATGTGAACCTGAATCTCTGTATCCATCAAGTATCACTTTTTCATAGAACTATAATTGATGAACATATCCAGGCTTTTTTCTTTTTAAATGAATTTGCTTTAATCCTAGAGTGGTCATTCTAATCTAGTTTTGGGGAGTTCTACTTCTAAAAAGGTTCCAGTAAAGCATTTCTACTCATCAGAATTAACCTTAAGAGAAAATTTTACCCAATATTTTTTTTCAGAGAAAAATAGTATCCTCACCAAAACAGTTATTTCTTAAGCTACCCACACTACACTGAAGAAACAGTTACATAACATTTGCCTGTTCACTGTGGTTTCCATTTGCAAATTCAGTTTGAGGGTATAGGTACTGTTTGCTTTTCCTTTTATTTTAATTTATTTATTTTATCCTCACCCGAGGACTTTTTTTCATTTTTTTTTAGATAGAGTGAGAGGGAAAGAGAGGAAGAGAGAGAGAAAAAAACACATTGATGTGAAAGGGACACATCGAGTGGCTTCCTCCTGCATGACCCCAAGCAGGGCCGGGGACGAATCACAACTGAGGTATGTGCCCTCGAACCCACGACTCACTGGTACGTGGGTCAACGCTCTAACCGCTAAGCCAAACTGGCCAGGGCTGCTTTTCCTTTTATAACAACAACAACAAAATTAAATAATAGACATTGTATTGCTTAAACTTGCTATTCGTTCAGAGGGCCTCTGTATTCCTTCACCTTAGCTTCCTCCACATGCCACCCTCCAGTCACTCATGAGGGTGTATCTGTACACTGGCTGGTGACAGGGTGACAGCACTTCCAAGGGTTTGCAGAAGATGCTGTTTAGCATCAATCCCACTCCATACATTTGCATCTGGGAACCCACTAGGAGAGGGAAACCATTTCATAGTGAAGTAGAACACAGAGGTAGAAAACCACCCACAAAAAACAAATGAAACAGTTTATTTTCTCCCCCTTCCTCACTGCTGCTCAGTGAACCAGTTTTCATCTGGTTCAACATCTTACTGAGTCAACATCTTACTGAAGACAGAGCTCTCAGATCCTGCCTTCAGCCCCTGACCTTCGACTCCTCAATTCCCTACTCCTCTCCAGAATGTTCCCTGCACCTTTCCTTTCCATCTCGGCATCTATCATAGTTCATGAACATACATTTATAATGACTTATGTGTTGTCTGTCTTCCCCACTAGATGGGAAGCTTCATGAAGGAAAAGACTGTTTTGTTCATCACAGTATCTTCAGAGCTGCGGGACAGGACCTGGCCCAAAAAGATGACCAATAAAAATATCTCTTACTAATGAGTACATGGAGAGATTAATGTAATCAATCCCCCTACTTGCTCATCTTTCATTTTTTAAGGACCTCATCCTCACCTGGTTGGCTCTAAAGCAAGAACAGGGAAAAGGAAAATGAAGACAAAGGCCCCGCCCATCCCCTCAGGTGAGATAGTGTGTTTGCATACGTGTGTTTGTCTGGGAGGGCAAAGGTGGAGAGGCATGTAAACAAATACTATAAAATGACCTAACTTCCATTCCCCAGACGTGCATACAAACCTGGCTAAAAATGAACTCCTAGGAAATTCTCCAGGACTCTCTTTTCTTATTGTTGTGGCTTTATTCTTTAAATATACATGTTTAGACTGTTAACACTCTTACTCAGAGTCCCACTGAATCTGTACTTTCCTCCTGGTACTTAACACTTTCTCTTTTCTTTTATAATCATGTGCCTGTCTTATTTACTCTGCAAACTTCTGGGAGCTGGAGTGAGGGTGGGAAGTAATGAGGTGTACACAGACTAAACCTGACGTCCCGGGGCTTTGCATCTAAGGCACATTGAGGAGGTTTATCTTTGCATTCTGAAACTGATTTAAAGAGGCAGAGATCAAAGAATAGATTAATGATAGATGCTTTGTAAGTCTCTTAAGGTAATACTTGTCCCCACCAAGATCACATTTGCACAAACAGGATTCACGTTTCTACTGAATTTGATCACGCTTCTTCAGCAGTTTAGTGATCACATAAAAGGCACATAATAGATATGCTTATTTCTGGAATGACTGACAACACTCGTCTTCACACAGATATCTGCATAGAAATCTGTCATATGCCACAAACAGTAACATAATGTAGGGAATTCTCCAGCAACAGGGAGAAAGCTTCATCCACAGACATAACCTGTTTTCCTTCAAACCAATATTCAATGGACCACATCATTTTTCCTTTTTTTCAATTGGTTAGTCCTAATTCACCCTTGTGATCTATTGAGTTGCACGTTCCTTTTCATTTCCTCAGTCAGAACCAGGGATCTTCAGCCTCTCTGAAGTACTTCTCTGTAGTACTAATAGCATCACGAGTGCCATTAGACACCTCTGCTGGTTAGGCTGACAGGAGAGAAGCTTTTGTGCCCTGCTGGTTATCATGGCTTCCCATTGATTAGCAAGAAGCTCCTTAGAGATCACCATCAAATCTTGGCTTCACTATTCTGTGTAGGTGTCTGCCCTTAGGGCAGTACTCGTCAGTATGGATAGGTGTCTACAGTCTATGAATTAGCACCGCTAATTCATATAGCAGATAATTAGGTTAGGTTAAACTCCCCAATATAGGAAAATAAAACTTTAAGGAGAAGCATGTTTAAGGAAATAAGTAAATAAATGATGGGGCTTTTTAAACTCAGCCTCTGTGGATACACCAGGCAAAATCATCATCCCCTGTAATGCTTACACTGAAAGCCGAGGTGAATTATCACTGTCCTTATTGGTTTCCTATTTAGAGACACCTGCAGCGGACCTATTTTCTGAGCCCTACAAAAGACAGTCGAGTCATAATTACATCTTTTCAATGGACACAAATACAGCTAGATAAGTCCCCTTCAAACCTCATTAGACTGAATTATCCACTCTTCCACCAACGCTTGAAAAATGGACTAATGTGAATCTCACCTCCACTCTTTGAAAGAGGTGACAATAGCCAGTGAAAAGGTACAAAAGGATGGCAGAAAAAGCAAAGAAATGCATTCAAAAGGCCAAAAAATAAACTGAATCATATTTGCCTACACGCTGCCTCTTTTTATACAGAAAAAATATTTGCTCAGAAAAGTTAAATATTTGTTGTTTGACAAAAGCTTCAAATATAAAGGTTATGATATGACTTTACTTAAGTAATTTGTGCTTTTTAATATGTAGTAAAATAACCTAGAAAAAATTAGAGGAGTAAATTTAAGTCATCGGATAAATTAAATGTATTTTTTAAAATATGGAAAACCAGATTCTTTAACTCTTAAAACAATTTGTCCTAACTAGCCCTAAGTCACTTCCTGAGCCACTTGTAGGTAAAAGACAGACGGGGGAAAAGTTCAGTGACCTCGTAAATTAGAGACTAAAAAACTGTAACGTTGTGATAGTCTATACAGTCTCTGTGAAATTACAGAAGAACACTTGTCCGGAAATAGCTTTTTTTGGAAAATGACCATGAGGTAGGGGAACAGGAGGGGGGACAAATGGAGAGGGAAGATTGCAAATGGTAAAATACCAAATGGGAACCCACCGATGTGAAATACAACCTCCTCTGCCCCGGCTGTCACGCAAACAACTTCTAAGCATCTTTAGATAAAAAGAAAAATAGTCGTTTTGCATCAGCGTTAGCTGAATGTTCGAGAGTTGGATGAATGGGGAAGACTTGTTATACACCTAGTGGTGGGTGGATTTCACCAGGCTGCAGCCTCCACACAGCTTCTCTTTGCTGCACTGCAGAGGCGCCATCTTCTCCGTCTTAATCTTCGCTCAATTCAATCCTTTTATCTGTACCTTAAAAAAAAGACTCGGAGGACCCTCCCCAACAGCCCCCGCCCCGAAGGGGTTCTACACTAGAGTGCCCAGCGCTGCCAGGGAGGAGGCCGCGCCTTAATCAGACAAACGCCTCCTTTGATGCACAGGAGGGGAGAGCTCGTGACTCCGCACCACCCGCCACTGCCCTTCCACTGCACAGCCAGCTCTCCGCGTTTTCTCCCCAAGGACTCACAGCCCAGCACAGAATTAGCAAGTCTCGGGGGTGATGGGGGTGGGAAGCTGAGGCGCCCCGAGGCTCCGCCGCGGCGGCCCCAGCAGCGCCCCAGCCCCCTCCGGGACAGACGCGCAGCGCCGGGAAGGGAGTCGGGCGGGAGCCTCGGTGGCGCACAGACGAACGCGGCTCAGTCCACCGCGCTCCGGGCTGGCAAGGGCGGGGTGTCGCGGCTTTTGTTCCAAGGGACCTTTTCCCTCTCCGGGAGAAACTGGAGGTTCGAGCGAACGCCCAGGGCACCCAGGCTGGGGGAAGGTGGCAGTGGGTATCCGACCCCTCCTATCTCTCGAACTTAACACAAAAGGGAAACGCAGAAATGTACAAAGTTTGCCTGCGGAAGGTGGTGCGCGACCCTAATAGGGGTCGCCTTCAGGAGGCCGCCGCGAGCAGCCGCGAAAAGGAAGGCAGAGGAGATCGGGCGGGTCGGAGTGGTGGGGATGCGAAGAGAAGGTGAAACGGGGCAGAAAAGGAAAAGGGAAGCCGGGGAGGGAGGCAGCTTCCCGAGTTGTCCCGACTCCTCCTCTCCAGGGCCCGAGAGAAAGGGAAGGACAGCGATTACGATCTGGGGTCAGGATCCAGGGGCGCTGCGTTTTCGGTTTTACCCCACGTGCTCCATCTGGATGTCTCTCGCCTCCCCCTCAGTCTCAGCCCTCAGCCGGGAGGCACGAACTGAGTTAGGGTCTGAGCTCAGGATCGCCTCCTCTACTCGCCCCCGAGTGGCACAGACCCGGAGCCCGACGCCTCGCCCGCTCCCTCTCCGCGGACTGGAGCGCGCGTCCCCCGGACAAGGCTGGGCCGGAGGCTGGGATGCGCAGGGCGACCGCAAGCGGGGGCGTTGGGCGCGGAGGGGAGAGGGGTCCCCTCGACTGCCCCCGGCTTCTCTGGTAAAGACTCGGAGAGGATCGGCTCCACACCGTCCCCCCTCCCCCCATTCCGAAGGGCGGCACCCACCTCCAGCGCCCGAGCCGTCCAGGCGGCCAGTAGGACCAGTGCCAAACCGGACAGCATCGCGACCCTGCGCTGGGCACCGAGTGCGCTGTTGTTCGAGTGCGATCCGCTGCGCCCTTGTTCTGCCGGTGCTGCTGCCGCTTTCGCTGTCTCTGGTGGCCCCTGCGATCCCGCTGCTACGGGTGCTCTCTCCCACTGCTGCCGAGGAAACTGACGGAGCAGGAGCAGGGCTGCAGGGCTCCTAGCCCCGCGAGTCAGCTGATCCGGCCCACCCCGCTAGGCACCCGAGAGAGACCCCTAGCGGAGGCGCCTGGGTGCTGCGCGCGCTCAGGCCGGGAGGGGCCCGCGTCCGGGCGCCCACAGGTGCAGCGCCCCCTGCTCCTCCCGCACCCCGCGCGCCTCCCCGGCCGCTGGCCACCTGGGACCCGGGAGTAGTAGGAGGGAGAGTCGGGGCCGGGAGAGGGACAGTGCAGGAGCGGGGAAAGGTGAGCCATAGGACATCTGGGCTCCGGAAAAGTCGTGAGCTCTCACTGCTCGTTCCCGTGAGCTTGACTCATCCGACCCCGCAGCGGTCTCAGGAATGTCGTATAAAGGGCTGCTGCGGGGGTGCGTTTTTAGCCGCATTTCGGTTTTTGTCTCGGTTTGGAGAAGTGGGGGAGGCGTTTTGAAAAGAGAATGAAAACGAGATCAGCTTAAAGCTTAAAGGAAAGAGAATGTCTTCTTTGCTTGTTGAGAGAGAAAAGGCCATATCCCCCCCCCCCCCCCCCAGTCAATAGCAGCCCCAAGCAACCTGGAATTTCTATCTTTAGAAGGAACCAAAGGAGAAAGGAGCCTGACTAGTGAAGAAGCTGGCGACCCATTTACTTACCCTTGAATAACAGGTTTAAAAAAATTTTTTTTGTTGTGGGATTTTTGTTATGATTTTTTTTTTTTTTTTTTGTCAGACGGGAAAAACATACATCAGAGAAGGGGGTGACTTGAAAGTTACGAGGGAAACGGCCTGGAGAGACGATTCTTATTCAACTCCCATAACTAAGAACTTCTGACCTCAAACTCTGCCCTTGTTTTTTATTGTGCCTAGAATGGTCTAGAATTGTCCAGGTGCATCCCTTCCTCTTGACCTGAAGAAGCATGGGTCACCAAACCTCAGTCCACAGTGGGGCTAGTGGGAGGGAATGTGGGGCCATGGCTCAGGCAGGGGAGTGGTGACTTACTTCCTGAGAAGTCAACATTTATCTTCCCTAAATGTTCTTTTCATCTCCACACCCCCTCCAATCTTGACCCTTGGATTATTTTCTCCCCTGAGTGTCCTTTGAAAGTCCTCAACAAATAATAACATATTTGTTATCACAAAATATTTCTTTACATGCCTTATGTCATTTACTTCCTACAAAAAGCCAATGAGGCCCTTGCTATTACTATTCCTACTTATAAGTCAGGAAATGGAAACTAAGGAACTCCCAAATCTGACAGCAAGTAAGTGACAGGAAGTTGGTATTGCAAGGAAAATCCTAAGTGACAGCAAAACCCAGTTGCTTCCTGAACACATTAACCCAGCACCATAGTTCCCTGACTGTCCCAGGTTTGTATGAGCAATGGAGGGCATCTGAATGCAAAGAGAAGTATGACTGGAAGATGGGGAGGGAGCAGGACCAGCCACAGATTTTTCAGGGTCTGGTAGAAAATGAAGAGGCAAGACCCCTTTTGCCCCAAATTAAGAATTTTAAGTTGGCGACACAGATTGTTAAACCAAACATGGAGCTCTTCTGAGCACAGAACCCTGTGTGACTGCACAGTTGCATGTCCATGAACTGGGAGGAAGCAATTTTTAAGGGACTTTTACTGAGCATGTAATTCATATATATAGAAGTGAGGTTATAAACTTTAAGAATAAAAGTTCTTAGATTTAACATTTTCCCTTTTCACTGTTGAAATTCACCACGCTCGCTCATTCCCTGGACAAGATGTTCTCCCAGGGAAGGTGATTAGCGGCTGACTGTCAGAATGATGGACAGTCCTTACATTTTCTCCCATTCCATTACTACTCCAGAGATCCCGGTGGCTTTTACTTCTCAGCCACTATCTCTGTTCTCTAGTTAATGCCATTTCCTGCCCTGAGGTATCTTTCAGATTCTCTGAGCAGGAAACAAAGGAACATCCCTGGTCAGAACGCTGCAAGAGGACCATCCACCGGTTGGCTGGAATTTCCACAAAAGTTCCCAACCTAGACTTAAATGCCTCAACTTATGAAATGTACTATCCCTTCAGACAGTGCATTCTGTCTTTGGGCTGATCTGGTTTCTATAAAGTTCTTACCTCATTCCCTTCTCTTGAACCTCCCACTCAGATTCTTTGTACCCCGTGATCAAGCAGAATAAATCTTTCCCACACCACATATCTTCACCTGTTTGCCAGTAGTTTTCATGCTGCTTCTGCCTCCAGGGTCCTTTCTTTGCCAGGTAACACAGGCACTTCCTTCAGCTGTTGTGCAGATGGCATGGTTTCTGGTTCCTTCCAAGCCCTGGCCATTCTCCTCTAAATGTGTTCTGGTTTATTTACAATACTCCATGCATGTTCTGACCACCCACCTCAGTGTGTAGCCTAACATTGCCATTCGATGTTGTCAGCTCAGATCGGCACACTTGCCATCAATTCTCCCAAATCTGTTCTATGCATAGTGCTGTGAGACACACCTCTGTTATCTTATGTTTAGGATGTTATCTGTGCCCTGCAAATATCACCCCCAACAATCTTAATCTAAACCAGAAGATGAGCCCTGTATTAATTTGCTAGGGCTGCCATAATAAAGTATCACAGACTGGTTGGCTAAAACAACTGAAATTTATTGTCTCACAGTTCTTCTGGAGGCTGGAAGTCTGAGATCAAGGCGTTGGCAGGGTTGACTACTGAGGCTTTTCTCTCCTTGGCTTGCAGATGGCCTTCTCTGTGTCTTCACATGTTCTTCCCTCTGTGTTTTTCTGTGTCCTGATCTCTTCTTATAAGGACACCAGTTATATTGGATTAGGGTCCAACCTAATGATCGCATTTTTATTACCTCTTTAGAACCCCTTCTTCACATATAGTCATTTTCTGAGGTATTAAGGATTAGGATATCAATATATGAATTTCAACATGCGAATCTGGGAGGGGGATATAATTCAGCATATAACAGGCCCTCATTTAGAGCAGCTAAGACTTATTATATGATCCTACCACTAGTCGTTGACCTTTATTACCAATGACCAATGGTTTTTCTGCCCTTTTCAGTTGGAAGGTCATTCATTTCAACAGAAAACAAATAGAAATTGAGCAGTTCTACTTTCTCTCCATTATGCATCAACATTGTACCCTGATCCCCAGGAGCTAGCTCATCCCTCCCAAGATTGTCCAGTTCTGAAAATAAATAAAAAGGCCTGTTACATTTTTCTTTAGAAAATGTTATCAAATATTAAACTCGTGCCAACATTTAAAATGTGTATTAGTTTGCTAGAGCTGCTGTAACAAAATTCCACAGACAGGATGGTTTAAGCAACATATATTTATTTTCTTACAGTTCCAGAAAGTAGAAGTCCAAGAATGAGGTGCTACCAGGCTTGGATTTCTCTGAGGCCTCTCTCCTTGGCTTGCAGATGGCCACCCTCTTCTGTGTCCTCACTTGTCCTCAGTGAGAGCGCACCCTTGGCATCTCTCTGAATGTCCTAATTTCCTTATAAGGACACTGGTCAGATTGGGTTTGGGTCCACCCTAAAGACTTCATTTTAACTTAATTACCTCTTTAAAAGCCCTTTCCCCAAACACAGTCACATTATGAGGTAATAGAAGTTAAGCTTCCACATAGGAATTTGGGGAGGAACACAATTCAGCCCATAACAGAACCCCTAAAATTATTCTTACATTTTAAGCTACCCTCATCTCCATCTTTGCGAGTGGATTCTTTCTACCTTTTATTCATGTCCTTTTGAAACCAGAGTGCTATCTAGGTAACCAGAGTGGTTCCTTTAGCTGCCTCCTGGTTGAATATTTGGATTATGTGGCTACTCCAGACTTCCAATAGTGTTGGGAATTATGGTACCTTCTATAGAATAGCTCCCTTGCGGGGTATTAGCTGTAATGGCAGACATGTGACATATGTAAGAGTTTAACATGCTTCTTAATATGTCTTCCCTTCCAGAATGTCATGCCGATTCCTTTCTGTGGATGAAAAGTGGATCCTGAGTTGCCTTCTCTCTCATCCCTTTTTACCTTCTCTACAACACAAGGGTGTTATTAATTTCTTTATCTCGACTGCAGCTTTCAATGTCTACAGAAGTCTAAACTGTAAATAGCAATCAAGCTTTTCATAATAAAATCCTTTCTCCCAACAATGGGTGCAGCTTTGCACATTATAAGATTTTTTTTTCCTTTTTACTGAAGAGACAAACTTTTAAATGGATAATTAGCACTTAACACATCTACATTGAACAGACTTGCATGTAGACAGAGGATGTAACATTCCACTTGCCCTCTTTCTTAAGTTACTACTTCAGTCATGGGTCTTCACTTCAGCAGTGCGCCCATGAAGTATTCGTATATTTTCAAACAATACAGTACTTTAAAGATTAGTCTTTACTCTGCAGTCACTACACAAAACCACTTCAGTGACAGCCTTCATATTTGAATGAGTGATAGTTTACAAATGGGCTTAGTGTATTTCAGTAGTAATTCTATGGGACATCAAAATTAAATGTTTAACCAGGGACCACTATGGCAGCTGCTTTAGATAGCTTGTTTGAAGAATGATGGTAATTCCAAGGTTGCCACAAGGACTAATTTAAAGAAATATTCCTATATGTTCTGGAATAAAAGGGGAGAGCAAAAGAGGGAGGAGGAAGAAATAGCCCATTCATGCCGAGCCCAGAGGTAGGAAGTGTGACAATCAGTCCAGTAGCAGGATTTGTTTCTTCGGAGAACTGCAGTAACAGGGCAGCAATATGCAATGATGGAAAAGGTATCAGGTGCCCGGCCGGTGTGCCTCGGTGGTTGAGCATCAACCCATGCACCAAGAGGTTGCCGATTTGATTCCCGGTCAGGGCACATGCCAGGTTGTGGGCCCAATCCCCAGTGGGGGGCATGAGGAGGTGGCCAATAGATGTTTTCTCTCATCGATGTTTCTATCTCTTTCTCCCTCTCCCTTCCTCTCTCTCTGTAATATCAATAAAGAAAAAAAACTAGAAAAGGTATCAGGCTCAAGAAAGCTTGACCAGTACATGTCAGTTTTGGAAATAGTTATGGAACCTACCACAGCCTCCATTTCCAAAATATCCTCTTCATCAGGCAGTGTGGTGACAAAAGGGGAAGACACCTAGCACAGTGCCTGGTTCACAACAGAAATCACTTCTCTTTTCTTGAGAGAACAGAAGTTCAAGATCACCGTCATTAAAGTAACCTGGATAGTCCTGACTGTGACTTTGCATTGACCTTGCCAGGCACTGCCATTTTGCAGGGAGACTGTCAACCCAGTGCAGGTCACTAAGTAATATGTTGCTAATAAGAGTTCCAAATCTATGAGCGATTTACTTTTTTGTAGAACATAAATGAAAGACTCAAAATTAGCCTTGTATCAGGCTATCCATTTGTATTCCAGTATGCTGTGTAGAGTGGAGAGGGGATGGAGCTGTAGAATTGGGCAGTATGCTAAGAATTAGGCTGAAGTCTGCCCCCTCCCAAGGGCACGTGCCAGGTATGTGAAAGATATAGATCCTGTCTGCAGATGGCACACTGCTTGGAAAGGCTGCTTGCCAGAGGTGCTGAGAGGATTAGAAGGGACTGACCACCTCCTGCAGAACGGAGGACCTCATCACATGGTCACGGAGTGTCACTCCCCAGAGCAGGAAGCCACAGTAGTCACAGGAGTTGCCTTGCCCTGGAGCCATTGCCAACACTCAACACTGATGACAAACATCAAGGCTGAAGGATATTGCACTCTGAGGTAACTGGACCTCATTATCTCCACATACGTCACACCTAGAGTCTGTCCTGCATGTTCTCCCCGTTAGGGAAGGAGAAGCTGTATAGTGTTTGGTGAGTGACTCAGTTTCAAAATCCAAGTGAAGGCTATAGCCAGGGAAGAGTTACCCAAACCTAAAATAAATGGGAAGGTTCCAGCAGATAAGCCTTGAGTACTCATAAACACATTTTGTAAATAAACAGCATTTTGAGTGATAAAACAAACAGACAAACTAACCAACACATAAATAAAAATTTCATAGTCACTCAGTCTACAACGTTTGTCCCAAAGCAAACACCTAACTTTGCTATATCGCTTAGAACATTTTTTTGGGTCTGTATGAACTTATTGCATTTAAAGTAAATATTAATCATAAGAATGAAAATGTTTAGTATTGGTGGATCAATCAAAATTTTTTACACTTTCACTGTGGGCAGGGTAAAAAACTGGTACATTCTCTCCTTTTAAAGGGTTTATGTGAGAAAAATATCTAGGAAAAAAGGCATGGTGAAAAACACACATCAGTAAGTCCCATTTGGTATAAAGTATTTGTGTGTATATGTAATTTCATCAAAAGAAAATTAGAATTAGAAACTTGTAGCACTGATATGGGTAAATTAGGGATGTCAGAAAGAAGGTTATTTTCTTTTTTATTTTTTGCAGGGGGCTTGATAGCACCCTCAAAAAGGAAAGAAAAGAGAACCAGAAGGAGGATGCTCTAATGTAGGACCATGTAAAAGCACGGAGTGTTCCTGATGGGGCTGACGAGGGGGAGCTAGCAGTGGGGGGACGTGCTGATGCCTGAGAAGCTGAGGAATAAAGGTCAGATGGAATGGGCAGCATGAGCTGCCACTCACTAGAGATGTCCCCATCGGCCTGACATATTCTAACATTGCTAGAGAAAGGTCTGTCGTGGGGAGGTTCAGGGAAATTGGAGGATGAAAAAGTCACGTGGAGATGTAATATCTGTGAGATGAACCCTAAAATACCCCAGTAAATACTGTGTGAGAAAGAAGTGAATTATATTTATTACCCAAGTTTATTTTCCAATACATGATGTATTCGAATGATAATTTTTGAGAAACGAAGAATGACATCTTCTAGCGCAATTTCCAAACTGTGTGCCGTGGAACCCTGTGACTAAGTGTACATACATACATGAAAAGAGCTCTGTAATCAAATAAGTTTGAGAAATAAATGGTTAAACAATATTGAACAAATATCTTTACTTTAGGATGCCTACAACCCTTTAACAAGGTACCATGCATTTTCAATTTTAAAGAAGGTGGCTGTTTATGCAGCATCCTTCTATATCCCCCACTTTTGTTTTTGTAAACAAAGTGAGCTTTAGGGGCTCTGCTTTAAAGGCATTCTAGTGGACACGTGGATATTTTCATTAAGACCCTTATAGAAATGAAGATATATAGTGTACATGTTTGTCAAAGCGCATGGTTTCTTTCCACTGAAAGGTATTTCCACTGACGACCTTGAAGATAAATTAATAAATGAGGAAAGTTGAAACATTAGCCCAGCCAGTGTGGGTCAGTGGTTGAGCGTCAACCCATGCACCAAGGGGTCACCGGTTCGATTCCTGGTCAGGGCACATGCCCAGGTTTTGGGCCCAATCCCCAGTGGAGGGCATGCAGGAGGCAGCCCATCGATGTTCTCTCTCATCGATGTTTCTCTCTCTCTCTCCCTCTTCCTTCCTCTCTCTCTAAATTCAGAAAAAGAAAAAAATGTTAAAAATAAAAAAGAAAGTTGAAATATCAGGCTGACAGACATCTGAAAGTAGGGCATAACAGATGCCATAAAAAAGCATTCTGAAAGTTTAAAGCAGGAGGTAAAATGTGTGTTATATGGAAGATACTGGATGAGAGTCTGAATATTTGTAACACAGACATGCAAGTATATGACCAGCTTCTTTCCAGTTTCAGGGAGAAATGGACAAAATCCAATTCACATTTGAGACTGCTTCTCTTTACATTTTCCTAGGTGAAAAGGAGGAAGTGTTGCTAAGTTTACAAAGATAAGCCTCAGGATAAGACTTGAGCTCACTGCACTGCATGTAATCTTCCAGGACAGTGGCCCCGAAGAAACTCTGAGGACCTCTACGAGGATGAGTGAGGAGTTCCAAGAAGGAGAATTGAAGGAGACAGCGATTGGATCAATTTTAAGAAGCCTTTCCTGAAATGTCTCATACAGTATCCATAGAGAGCAAAGGCATAAGCAGATATAGAATTCTCTGAGTCAAAAAAAAAAAAAATCTGAATTTCCATAGTTTTCCTCTGTTAGTCCTTACTGAAAAATTTATTTACTGCTATGGTGTCCACTGTCCCTGTCAACCCTCATTATTGTACCAAAAAGAAAAAGAAGAGAAAGATTTAGGGAGCCTGTTCTGAAAAGGAATGTGGTTATTTCTGTTTTCCAACTAACAGTGAAAATGGATTCTGCTATCTAAAACTTGCAAGGTCAAGGGTCCAAGTAAGCACTTTATTCTGGTGGTTTTGTGAAGCCAGGTAAGAGATACTGACTACATTAAAAGGGGAACCTGGCAGGCCCATTTCAGGAAAGCACAGGGGTGTGCATTCACTCAAAGGCTTACTGCTGTTTGAATTTGCCTTCAGTGATAATTGTTCAGTGTAAAATTCAGTCTCCAGGAACCCAAACTCAGGACAACCTAGGGCTCTACTAGTCTCTTGGGAATGAGAAGTTTGGAGCCCTCTCACCTTTTAGTCTTGAAGATGTGGGGTGGCTGGCCCAGAGGCCTGTTTATCTCATTTCTGAACTGGTCTGGTAAGGGAGGATTTGATCTAACACAATTTTCCTTCAGTCTGAACACATCAGGATGCCTCCACCGCTATCCCATAATACCCTGGGACTGAACTCATCCCTTTCCAGCTCTCTCCCAGTTCCCATGAGTAGAAGAAGAGCCTAGAATTACAGTGTTTAGAAAGGAAGTGAATGTGGTGCTCATCTAGCCAAGCCTTTTGTTTGATGAAGACCCAGTGGCCACCCAGAGACACAGAGTCGCTTGCGTGTGGTCATGCGGCTCTGTATTGGCAAAGCTTGGCCCTAGTTCCCCTGACTTCCTGTTCTCATTTCATTCTGTGATGCTTCCCAGATCTGGTGATCTCGCCAGACCCGAGTCATGAAAGCAGTGGGCTGAGGGGACCAGCCGTACTTTATGAGGTGGTACACTTTTCCTCATCTAAAGAAACGATCTTTCTAGAAACTTAGAGTTGGAACCCAACTCAGAAGTCACCTAACTGATTCTCCCACGAACACAGGTGTCTTGTTGGCGGTATCTTTGAAACAATTTTTTGGCTTGTGCTTCTTCATTTTCTACTATTGGGATCCATCTTCAGGACACAAACATTGTACTGGAATTTTGTTGTTGTTATATGGAGCTAAAAGGTAGCTTCTATTCATTTTTATTGCTTAGTCCCAATTCTGCCATATGAAGTGAGGCTGAATACAAAGAACGAGTTCACTTTCATCCGTAGGCCACTGCGTCAGACGTTTAAAACATCTATTCAGTGTTCCCTTAGACTCTGTTCTCTTCTGCAGAACCAACTTAGAACGTGTTGACCATCACAGAAAGTTCTGTTGGACATAGTAATGAGGGAAGGCAGACAGATGTGTGGACACATTTGCAGGCAGGTGGATATATGTGGTGGAGGGAGTTAATGGAAGGTCTTTACTAGTTTCTTCTATTTTCTCACTTAAATGGGAAGCAAGGACATGGGCTGTGAGTGAGGATGGAGAAGGATATTTCCCGAGGAAATGAAGGTAGTGAATGGACAAGGGAAAATGGTAGGATTTCTGGGCACTTTAGGTGAGTGGTCTTTCATTTAAGGAGATCAGTCAGGACCCTGTGTGTTTTTCTCCAGCCATGATCGCTAGCACGGGCGCAGTGTTGGAGTAGTTGGAACGTTGAAGCTGGTTGAATGACTGGTTCTCAGTCCCCACTGCACATTTAAATCACCTGGGTGAACTATTAAAAATTTCAGAGGTCTTATCCCCACAGCAGAGGTTCTGATTGAACAGTCTAAGAATGGGGCCTAGACATTGATCTATTTAAATCTCCTGAAATAATTCTCATGCACAAACAAGTTTGAGGACCACTGAGTTAGAGCAAGAAGATGAAAGAAATGCATGGATTAGAGGTGATGGGTGGGGGCATTGGCTAATGACGTACCATGGTATGTTCCACAGGTGCAATGAAAGGGATTCAGGATTTGTGGAGGAGAGGAGATGGAATCGGATGGGGGTGTTCAAGGTAATGGGTGATGAGGGACAAGCTGGGAGTTCAGGGCTTCTTAGGTGACTAGTGCAAGCCAGGTAGAGAGTACAATGAGATTTGCCATGCTGGTCTAAATCAAGGCAGTCAACAGAAATAGAATGCAAACCACACAGACAATTTTAAGCTGTTTTGTAGCCACATTAAAAAAAAAGCAAGTGCACTTAGTTTTAATAATATATTTTCTGTTACTTAATATATGCTAAATATCATTTCAACATGTAATCAGTGTCAAAGTTATTAATGAGGTGTTTGACATCCTGTTTCAATACTTTGTCTTCAAAGTTGGGTGTGTGTTTTACATTGACAGCTCATCTCAATTCAAAGCAGACACAATTCAAGTGCTCAGTGGCCACATCTAGCTCATGGCTGCTGTAATGGATGGCGTGGATTTTGGTGGTGGTGAGGAGGATGTCTTGGTTCCATTATTTCTCTGGTACATTCTTTCCAGAATTCAAACGTATTATAAGATGTTCAATTTCAAATATATATATTTATATATATAAAACCCTGTGTTAACTTTACATATTTAAAAATTATTCTGATAATAACACTGTGTTATTATCCACTCTACTGAGATAATTTAAAAATCTTACTTCATGCACAATATTTCTTAAAGTCACATCAAAATTTGATATGCTTGCCCTGGGCATCTTTATGTACATTTGTGAAGACAGGATTACTAAGTACCCTTCAGTTGTAATGCTTTTATTATGATTATCCAGTCGGGTCTGACAATATCTAATTGTTCTAGTCTAACCCAAGATAGCTTGTCCATAAAAGTACCATGAGAGTCATAGTCATATGCTCCATTCAAGTCCAAAAATGTCATGCCAGCTACACTTACTTAATAGTATGGCATGCATTTCCTGGTGAATCTGTCAGTTTTAGCTTCCAGAGATCCCTACTCCTTTTCCTGTGTGTTCTTATGTGAGTCTTTTAATAATCTAGTCTACAGGCTCACTCTCATTAGTGTAGAGGCAATCTTCTCTTGTTTTCTAATAGTTGAAGTTACTGATTTGGGAGGAGAAAGAAAGATGAGGGTGAACAACCTCTTGCCATTATAGATGGTAGGAGAGCTGGATTTGATTTATTGGACCTGAACTTAGTATTCCAGAATTTTACCAACCAGAAGGCGCTTGCATTTCATGGAGGGTCAAATGACAAGGAATTAGCCAGTCTACTTTCATAATTGCCAAAGGGTGTGTATGGAAGACAGTGTCTAGAAAAAAGTGCACCAAGGAAGACGAGAAAGGGGTGTGACACAGAGAGAAGCAGCAGAAAAATGAGTGTCCTCAGACATTCTCACATAAAAATCACAGGATGTAGCCTAGGGAATAAAACTTGAGTGATGCCAGTGATGTCTGCATACCAATGCTCATAGTGTATGACGTACACAATCTGATATATATATCAAATTGTTTAGAGAGAAGAAAGGAGAGAGAGAGAAACATTGATGTGAAAAACATCCATTGGCTGCCTCCTGCACGCCCCCTACTGGGGATCGAGCCTGCAACCTGGGCATGTGCCCTGACCAGGAATCAAACCGGGACCTCTCAGTCCATAGGACAACGTTCCATCCACTGAGCCACACTGGCCGGGCTTACACAATCTGATATTTTAACACAGGGAAGTAAGTAGGGCTTTAGAAATGGTGTCAAATGTTGGTGGGATAGGACTAACAACTAGAATTAGAAACGAAAGCTAAGGTCTTTTTCAAAAGAACCTGACCTGGGAGTATGCAATTGCTTGCTTAGTTAGAACAAGATTTAAAAGCTCCCTCTTCAAGCAGACAGCCTGAGTAGTCCCAGACCCAGGAGAACTGTTTGTTGTTGCCCAGAACATTAAGGCAAGATTTTAAAACAGGATTCTCACATCACTGTTCCACGCTGAAACACTGAATCAGGTTATTTGTCTTTATCAGACATTCTGTACTCTCCTTCTGATTCCCTCTCTTGTACTGGTTTTATGCATTTCCGTCCACCACACTAGACTTTAAGGACACAAATTGTGAATAGAGTGCAAACATAGTGAATCACACATATACCTTAAACCTATGTCTATTAGTTCCCACAAAATGACATCATGGCAATTAGCTAAGCTTAGGGTCATATCTTCCTCTAGACAAGTAATACAACCTACTTCCTGGGGTTATTATGAAGCTTGGAGATGACATATGCTAAGTGCTTGGCACATAATGAGCATTCAGTAAAAGCTAGTTTGGTATTGAAACTATGGGTGTGGCTCGGACAAGAACTTTTTCATACACACATGCGTACACACATACACCTGAGTTCACAGTGCAATAGTTGGCTAAAACAGGCTGAGTATTAGCGAGCTATTGTCAGGTTCTTGAAAATTAGCAAGGTGGAAATGAGGGCCCAGTCTGGGACATGTTTGGCCAATGCCTGAAATGAACCTTGTTCCCATACTGGGAGAATTCTGACGGGCAGCTGTTAGATGTTTTCAGCACTCTGTCTCTGCGTGTGTCTCTCTGTCTGTCTCTGTCTTTCTGTCTCTGTCTCTCTCTCACACACACTCTATTTTTTAAGAGCTTTATTGAAGCATAATTTACACACTACATACTACATTTACATACTACAGTTAACGCAGTTAAAAGTATACAATCCAGTGATTATTAGGATATTCACACATGTGTACAACCATCACCATAACCAGTTTGGGAGCATTTTTTTTCACTTCTAAAAGAAACCCTTTAGCTATCACCTGCCTTCTCTCTCTCTCCCCTCTCTTCCCTCCCCTTCCAGGCGTAAGCAGCTGCTAATCTGCTTTCTGTCTCTGCAGATTTTCATGTTCTGGACATTTCACATGAATGGATTAATAAAATATGTGGTTTTTTTTTAAACTGCTTCTTCTGCTTAGTATGTTTTCAGGGTTCGTCCATGTGGTAGCATGTATCCATGCCTTACTCCTTTTTATGGCCAAACAGTATTCTTTTGTATAGACGTACCACATTGTGTTTACCCATTTGTCAGTTGGTGGACATTTGGGCTGTCTCCTTCCTTTTGTCCATTATGAGTAATACTGCTATGAAAATTCATGTACAAGTTTTTGTGTAGATATAAGTTTTCATCTCTCTTGGGCGAATACCCAGCAGTGGAACTGTTGGATTTCAGCTGTCTTGATGCTCTTATCACTGGGCAGGTCAAGAGTTAGTGACACCACCCTCATCTCCCTAAAACACTTTTTGTGATATTACTAAGTTTTCTGGATACTTATTCACTCAGTCAATAATCTAAACAATCACTGCAAATCAGGTAATATTCTAGGCACTGACAGCTTGGGTGGCACCCTGGGTTTGTCTCTCGGGGTCTAGACGGAAGCTGTGGACTTTAGCAGCTAATGCTCACAGCGGCTGGCAGGTGGGCACACAGGGTGATGCTCACAGCGGCTGGCGGGTGGGCACACAGGGTGATGCTCACAGCGGCTGGTGGGTAGGCACACAGGGTGATGCTCACAGCGGCTGGCGGGTGGGCACACAGGGTGATGCTCACAGCGGCTGGAGGGTGGGCACACAGGGTGATGACTTTCATCCACAGCAGACGTAACTAGAGACTGACTACCTCATGTAGGAAAACAGAAAGAGCACTTCACTTGCATCTTTCTTGGTTAAATAAACGATCATCATTTCTTAGCTCCTCTCACAGAAGCTTCTTGTTCACACTGCTTATTTATGCATTCATTCCGTACTCATTAATTTCCTAGTACATTCATTCAATACAAAATTATTATGCACCTACACTCTGTCAATCACTGTGCTAGACTTGATGGATATAAAGACATACACTTCTTGTCAGAAAGAAATAACATAAATAGGTTGTTATAATACAATGTTGCATTGATGAGATGTTCCTACCCATTTGGGGGCCACTGGGGAAGACTTCCTGAAGGTGAAACTGTGGAGTGTGAATGTAGAGACTGGAATGGAGGTGGGGAAACTTCCAGGAAGAGGGAACAGTTTAAATAGACACAGAAGTAAGAAATATCACGGTATTTAGTGTTGCTGATCGTAAAGTGCTTCTGGGACAAAGAATCTTCAAAGGGGAAATACAATTGCTTAATATGTAGCCTGCCAGTGGGAATTAATGATTAAGATAAAAAAAGACTATAACATAATTTACAACTGTTCACTAAATAGCTGTGTGACATCAGGCAAGCCATTAACGTCTCTGTGCATCATTTGTCATCAAATATTAGGTAGGAAATAGACTTCATGAATATATCCTTTCAAAAGTGACTCATAAATTGCTACAAAAAAATTGAAGCCCTAAAGAACTTTCTAATATTTTCCCAAATATAGCCAAGGCTTGGACAGATAAAACTGTATAAAATGAAAGAGCTATGTCATAGATTAGATCCCCGATTAAATAGATTGAAGTGAAAATCTCTGAAAGAAGGAAGCAGAAGAATTTCAGATCTGACTTGGTGCCCCAATCACGCTGACTGCCTAGAGAAGGAAATTCCCAACGCCCAAATTCAAGTCTGCACTTTTCCTTCCCCAACTCCACCCTCCATGATTCATGAAAGGGCACACCTTTTATCTGACCTCAAATCCTCCCCTAGTAGTTGTTTTGGAACATTTGCTGTGCCTCTGCAGATTGTGGGTTGTGGATTGTGAGCCTATGTAGCTCTCCCATGGTACCCATTTCTTCACAGACAGAGGGGCTGCTATGTTCTCCTGTAACGTCTGGATATTTCCAGGACTTAAAGGTCCTGTAGGAGGCTCTATCAGGATCTGCATCACATTTTATTCCTAAATTGGTGTCACTAGCTCCCCTCTTCCTTTTGGAAAGCTCTACATCTTTACCGTTTATTGCCTCTAGGTCACGGCAGCCATACACAAGCAAATAGATGCTCCAGGTCCCTCCCTGTAAGTTGGGCATGTGCTAGCCTTCAGAGCCTTTGTTCCCACTCATTGCTCCATATTGATGAAGCAACACAGAAGACCAGAGAGTAGCCTTGGTCTGTACATCACCGTCTGCAAATGATGAACTTGGTCACAAATGTCTACAAGCACAAGAGGGAAGGAGAAAGGACTGTTTCCTATTCTTCCAGCCCTTCGAGCCTCCTGAGAGGTTGTCTTGCTCCTTTAATAGTCATCCCTGTGAAGGAGGAACAAGCAATCTATCGCATGGAAAATGAGCAGGGAAGAAGGCATGATGGAACTTAAGAAACACTAAATGTAAGGGGAAAGAATGAAAAAAATGGAGGCGCACGGTAAGTCAGAGAACAGGTTTAGATGAAGTGACTAAAGCCTCTGTTGTCAAACCACCCTCACTTCATGTGGGGGTGCACTCTCCATCACAGCGCTCTCGGAGAAGGACCGTTGGCAAAGTGGGCCCAGGACCATTCATGAAGGGAGACCTCACTCTGGTGAAAGCAACACTTCCTCCCAAACTGGTAAATTGGCTGTTGACTCACACGCTACAGAAGTTTCCTAGATTACCACTATTCACGACATCAGAATGCGAAAGTTGTGAATCTACTGAAATTTGCACAGAGGCTATCATTCAGGAAACGCAATTTCCAGAATTGGATTCCTGGGACAAGGCTGTGTTTGGAATGTAAGGTTTGATTACACGCGCCATGTAAGCATTCTGTTCGCATCTGCTTCAAAATTGTTTAGTTGTCCAGTGGCGGGTTACCAAATTACTGCAGTTTTGTATAAAATATTCACATATTGAAAACATGATTCATACATATATTACTAAGACAATAAAGCTCAACCACCAATCCATAGGAAGTTCTATTTTTCTTTGTAAAATTAAGTATCATAAAAGAAACCTTCTGGGTCGGGGGGCGCCTGTGTGCCCACCGGCCAGCTGCTGTGAGCATTAGCTGCCAAAGGCCATAGCTGCCCATCCTGCCCCTTTGCCTCAAGGTGGGACAGCTTTTGTGGTGTCAGTCTTATCCCAAAACTCCTTATGAGATCAGGCCGAGGCTAGACTTCAGCTGAAAACACATTTGGGCTTCGCTTCACCCCCACCCTGTCCCGTGTCCTTCACGTCCTCACACGTTTGTCCTGAAACATTCCTTTGATAAGTCACTGGCGTAAGGATCCCCATCTCAGGCTCAGCCTCTACAAAACCCCATCTCAGACTGTATGTGAAAACACTCAGGAGTCTCAAATGAGGGTAAATACTGAGAAACGTTAAAATGAAGTGTTATAAACCAGTTTTAGAAATAGGACATTTATAAAGTAATAAAAATATCATTTAGAATATAAAATATGCATAGATGCTTGATAATTTTGACATGCAGTGACAGAGTAATGTGAAAATTGTGCACAATTATTGACATTCGAGTACTAGAAGCATGCAAAGTCAAAGGTTATCCATAGATGACCCCTGTCAAGAACAAATGTGTCCAACCACGAACTTCTGTTCAGTGGTCGTGACCTTGCAGGCTACGTCCTGTTTGACATTTACAGAAAGATGTGTGATAATGGGATTGATGAATTCATTAGCATTGTGAATCATGAGGAAACAGAATCCTTGATATATTTTATTAAGTGTTGACTAAAAATTGTTGGTTTGGAGAGGACAAAGATTACACATGTTTTAAATTGGGTTCCCAAAGGGCAAGGACATTGAAACAATCATATTTTACCCTAAAATATGGGCCTAAAATTTAGGGCCTAAATGATCAAGGGATGGAATGTGCATCTCTCCTTCACATTGTCCTTATGCGGCCAGTACGACCAGAGGAGTTAATAGAAGTCCAGAAAAGCACAAAACGGAGTGAGCAGAAAGGGAAATGCCGAATGGTGAGTCAGACACAGGACAAGAAGTTCTGTTCTGATTTTTCAAAAGAAAAAGACTACAGAGTTGAGATCGGGGTCCATTCATTTATTGATTCAACCAATATTTAGAGAGCACTTCTTTTGTGCTGGGGTCCTGTGCTCCTTACTGTGGTTACAGACGTGGAAGGGCAGAAATGAGCTCCCACGCCATGCTTGCTGTATTGTACTCCTTCCTGGTCTGACTTCCATGCTTTTTGAAGATGATTTCTGGAGTTTATAGGCTCTGACTACATTTGTGTGGTTTCCTAGGGCTTTCAAATAGACAATAATGGCGAAGCTCTTCCCTATTGCCTTAAACTCTTTAGTTAGTTCATATTCTGAAATTATTACAGGGAAAAATAGATCCCCCCTCCCCCCACCATCTCGTCCCTACCAAACAACCCTGTAGTTAAAATTTAATGGGTGAATATTTCTCACTAAGTTTTCTGTACCTTAATTGTTTTTCCTTGAAAAACTGAAAATGCTACCTGTATCTCTAGGAGTCACTGAGTGTTAGCATCCAGGTTGTAAAATTCCTCAAGACTTCTGGACACAGGAACTCTGATGTGTGAGAGGTGAGTCCATCTTGTGTTATGCATTCAAGTTTAGTGTCTTAGTTATTCTGTTCAGTCCCTAACCCATCTGTATTTCAGTAATCATAGCGACTACTATTTGTGAATATCTTTTCATTACATCTGACTTGTCACAACTTTGAGGATTTTATTTTAGAAAATTGAATATATTGACAGTGTATGTAGTTTTGCTGCGTATAGCATTCAGCATTCTGAAAAAGTAGTTCGGATGTTACCTAAAGAAGAGGAGATTGTCCTATTGTGCTAATGTAGGTGGTTATATTTTGATAAATATTTTGACTAAATTCTGAGATAAATTTCCCAAGTACTTAAAAGAAAATTACTTATGTTATGTTATTTTATTGTAAATTATATTATAGACTTATCATAGGTTCTTCCATCTGTTAATGAAAAAGTGTTATATTTCCCTTAATGACTGAAAGGATTTTGTACCTTAATTTTAAAAAAGAAATATAGCCCTGGCCAGTTTGACTCAGCGATTAGAGCTTTGGCCCGCAGACCGGAGAGTCCCGGGTTTGGTTCCCGCTAAGGGCACGTAACTCGGTTGCATTTTTTCCCCGGCCTGGTTGGGGTCGTGTGGGTGGCAACCAGTCGATGTGTCTCTCTCACATCGATGTTTCTCTCTCTCTCTTCCCCCTTCTCTCCCTCCCACTCTATCTGAAGATAAATGCAAAAAATGTCCTTGGGTGAGGATAAAAAAAAAATTAAATAAAAAAGAAATATATAAATGAAATTTGGACTTTGAAAACCAACTACTTTGAATTTCCATAAGTATCTTCCTTTTTATATAAACCACACCGTCTGAGAAGAATGCTCAGACTCATGTGCCTTAATTTAGTGTATAAACATATTCGTTATATTAATTATTGTCACATGGAATCTTACCAGTGTGTTTGTGCCTGTGTCAACTTAACGCTCATAGAGATTCTTGGGAACTGTGGCTTGTTACATTTTAAAACATTTTTATTGCCCAGCTGGTGTGGCTTAGTGGCTGAGCATTGACCCATGCACCAAAAGGTTGCCGGTTCAATTCCTGGTCAGGGCACATGCCCAGGTTGTGGGCCAAATCCCCAATGGGGGGCATGCAGGAGGCGGCCAATAGATGTTCTCTCTCATCGATATTTCTCTCTGTCTCCCTCTCCTTTCCTCTCTCTCTAAAAATCAATAACGGAAAAAGAAAACAATTTTAAAAACAACACATTTTTATCAAATGGATTCTCTAAGGAAGAGTACATACCTAATTTTAAAAAAACAGTATTTTATCTGACGTTACAAAAAGCTCTTCGTTTTTGACATTCAGTCTCTGAGAAAGTTAATTTATGTGGGATAATCATGTTATTTAGCTACCCTCTTCATTTCACCACACTGTTCACAGCTTATATTCTGCAAATACTTCACATAATGAAACAAAAAAGCATAAATTACCTACATTAAGAAACATCAAATATTCAAATAGTTTTAACAAGATTCATGGCTCATTTGTTCTAAATCAATAAATTGTTAATTTCTAAGAAAATTAAATTGTTATTTTATTAAAAACTGCCTTAATAAGCAAATTAATTTAGGTGTATATTGATGTAGCAATGATATGTTTTATAGAAATTCTACGTTTTATGGATTCTATTCGCTGCTTCTATAATACATATGTTTCTACTATGTTTCCTGATTTGTTGGTATCTTATGAATAGCTTGAATTTCTAGCATGATTTATATTACTAGATTGGTCCTCAGGTGTGCCTATCAGAAGACGAAGACAGAGATGTTTAAAATATAGCAAGCTTTCATCACTCCCAGTAAAGAATACATGTTCTTAGCAGGTGCAAAATTGGAACCATAAACTGAAACACCGAACTAACATGCTCAGAGCGGATAATTTCTACACTCTTCTGTAAAACGTTCCTGCAAAGTTAAGACAGGCTGCCGACAGTTTGCTGACAGTTTGCTGTATGCTAAACAAACAAAACAACCACAAAAAACACACGAACAAACAAAGAACTATACTAGGCAATGTGAGAAAATGAGAAAAAAATTAGAGTTGCGCATTTGCAATTTAGTTAAGACAATATCTTGAATGCAAATAAAAAAGATATAAGGCAAGTTCAAAGGAACCTTAGGAATTGTCTTGCTTGGTACTCTATTTTTATAGGAGTGAAAAGAGGAACATACTGAGGTTAAGTGATTTGTCCAAAGTCATGGTTGGATTGTGGCAGAGCTGGCTCTTGACCTCGTCCAGTCCCCTCTTCACCACACAATGTACCTCCTTTGACTGAAGGACACATGCCAGGGAAGTGTAATTGCTTAAGGAAGACCAACTGAAAAAAATGGTGAGCTGTAATCACATGTGGACTGAAATAACATTAGTATATTCAAGACTATTTGGTAGAGAAAACATCATTCTGGAACATTCATCTTACGCTTGGCAAGCTGGAATGACAGTCTGCAACTTTTTTTTTTTTTTTTTCTTTTACCAGTTATCAATCACTTGTATAATGAGGCAAATGCTACCAGTGCTGTTTAATTATTGAATGAAATTTAAAAAAAAATTCTACACATGCTTACATTTTGTACAACAGAAAGAAGTTGTATATTTTTCAGCCATAAAATTCTCTCCTTCTTCCTTTTGATTTGATGTGAGACTCCTTTGTTTCATAGTCAAATCTGTATGAAAATAACCCAGAGTGGTCAAATAAGGACTTTAACAGATTTCATTTTGCAAAACTATGAAGCTAAATAGAACTGTACCCCACTGAATGATTTCCTCAACTTCTTAGATGTGGGTTGGGGGATAGGTAATAGCTAAGTCAAATTTAACTTGTTCAATTCCACTCCAGTCTCTTTATTATTTATACCATATAATAAATTAATTCATTTTTATTTGTTTGAAACAGTTTTTTAAATCTAAGCTCAGGATAGCATTTAGAATAATGATATAATTAAAGATTTGGGGTCTCTATACATATCAGTTTTATACATATTAGTTTTGTTTTATGGGAATTAAAGTTCATGTATTTGGTACTCGCATTAATATATACCAAATATTTATAATAATTCATTAGGCTGAATTTTTTGGATACAATCATGAAATTACAGGAAATTGCAAAAATAGTACAAAGAAATTTTGACTCCTCCAATCTATTTGAAAGCAAGTTGATGGCATGATGCCCCATGACTCCAGATCAAGACACACTGCCCCAGAACCACAATGTAGCCATTGGAATCAGGAAGTGAACATTGATACATTACTCCCATGTCATCTCCCATCTCACTCAAGTTGCACCTGTTTTCCAGTAAGGTCCCTTACAGCAGAAAGACCCAATTTAGATCTTTTAGGTGCTCTGTTTCTTTAGCCTCTGTAAGTTTAGGAAAGTCCTCAATCTTTCCTTGAACTTCATAACTTTGACTTTTGAAGCTCGTGGGCCAATTATTTTGTGGAATGTCTCTCAATTTGGATTTGTCTAATTTTACCTCATGGTTAAATCTAGGCACCTTTGGAAGGAATAGCACCAAAGTGATGCTGCTTTCTCCTCTTGAATCCTGTCTGTGGTGCAGAATTGTGACTTGCCCAGTTACTGATGATGTTCACTTTGATAACTAGGTTCAGGTGGTGTCTACAGGTTTCTTCACAGTAAAGTTACTCTTCCTTCCTTTGTAAATAATGAGTATTTTATGGTGAGGTAGTTCAAAACAATGCAAAAATCTTATTCCTCTTCAAACTTTCAAGTTATTCATTTATTTGTTTATGTCTTTATAGATGCATGGTCTACTTTTTTACTTAATGGACTAAAACCCACTACTATAATCAGTGATTTTGATGCTAAGAGTGTTTTTGTGGGCGCCACATCAACTGTTTTTCTATTCTTTTGACGTGTCTCCATTATTCTTCGAGCATTACTCTACTGTCCAGCACAACAAAACATTTAGGCTCATCTTACACTTTCTCTACCCCATCCTAGGGTTGGTCATTGCTCACAGGAACCCTGTTACCTTTCAGTGAGAGCAGTATTTAGAAGCCAAGATTTGGGTGTGTACTGTGTTCATTGTTATTGGGGTGTCACTGCTCCCAGAGTGTCTCAGAGGGCAAAACTAAAGAATATCTGATAATGTGCACACACATGCATGTTTCTCTCTCTTTCTGTCTTTTTCATCTCTGTAATCTATATCAAAATCCATGAGTTCATACCAATACCTTCAATTTCAACCCAACAACACTGAGTTCTTTCTATTTTTTTTTCCATTTCAATATTTGTATCTTCCTTCTCTGATAGTGACTGGCTGCAATTATACTGAATAAGTGTACTTATCTGATCACCCACCTATATGTAACCAAGCTTTCGTTGCCTCTGCTAGTCCCTGCTCTGTACGGATGCTCTCCTCATTCTACTTGGGCTCTGATGCTCTGCACAGGCCACCCTTACATGGGTTTGACTTCTCACTTTCTAGGCTCTGACACCCCACTCTGAGTAGCCTTGCTACACACATGTCCTTCTCACTCCCCTCAGTTTCTACTGCCCGGAGCTGGGCCATTCAGCTCCCCATATCCCCATCCCTGCTGGCCTGTTTGTCTAGTTTGCTGTGCCCTACATATTGAACTTATGATCAAATTGTTCAGGAAGAAATAAAGAAAAGGAAAAGAAAAACAACTCATTAGATTTTAAAATTAAGTAGCAAACTTCTAGAATATTTAAAAAAGTCAGTATATTATTAAAGGAGAGGGATAAGGTATATTTTTAGAAACTCTTTTTGCATTAGTTTATAAAAATAATAAGCTTTGCTAACAAAGTTAATCTCAGAACCATGGAAGAGAGAGAGCCTTGATTGATGGCTTACAGGAGAGGGAGGTGAGATGGCAATGTAATTTCAACCAAAGACAAAGTTTAGGACACATTTCCTCTCCTTCAGTCAAGATTCATTTAACCATACTATATCTATATCTATCTATATATCTATATATATTGCAATGGTCTCATTTTCGTTTTTTTGCTACTAAGAAATGGTCCTGGATTTTGTGATTACAAGGGACATACCTCTCTGTATTATCAACGGTCAAGCTCTTAAATAGTAATTTCTTTGAAGTGTTAAGTCATTTTAAATCATTTATTACTTTACTAGGTTACAGAGAACCAAACACATTTTATATGAGGGATGGGGATCTGCTTCCTCAAAGTGAAGATAATCACACAGAAGCAGGTCGTGGTGGAACTCCAGGTGAAACCACAGGGGGCATTTGTCTAAGGCTCCAGCATGAACACCCCACTGCATTGTGTCACTGATCAGTGATCACTCCTTTCCTGAGCAGCATGTCTCTGAGATTTGCTTTACTATCGGGCAAACGCACAACACCATTAATTAGATAAACCCTAATGGCTCCCACAGAATTGTTATAGTGTATCATGTCAAGTTCTACTTTAGAGAGATTTTTTGAGTTTATGGATCATTGATTTGATAAATCAAAATGAGTCCTTTAAAGCTCTCATGTTTCATCAGGTTGCTGGTGTTGTCTTGCATACCTGATGAACCCATCTTACCTGGAGTCTGGACCCCTGGGAGGTAACCCTTCTGAATGAACTGGCATAGATACTTGTTTCTATTGTTCATTCCATGAAGGAAAGACCACTTTTTCATTTCTTTTTGAATACCAGTGCTGAGAAGTGGGCTTCTATATCACTCTGTGGGATGCTTGAAGTGATTTTTAAGGCATTCTTCAAGGAAATGTTAATACTTAAAGGACAAATGGTTTATTATTGAACTGGGAGCTGGAAGACCTATATTTAAATACTGGTATTACTACTTATTAGCAATGTGGCCTGTTTCCTCATCTGTAAAACGAAGTATTATCATGACCTCACAAAGTTTTTTCGGAGCCTCAGTTAAAAAAAATCAAGTTAATGTCATTTCAATACTTGAAAGTTCTATGTAAATATAGGGTACTGTTAGTATTTTGTGCAAAGGTCAATTATTTAAAGGTGAAACAATTCATTAAGAAAAAATACAAATGAAAGGAAAGACTAATATAAATAAAATTTCCTTAAGAATTGTTGAGTGAATTTTGGTTTTGGAAATGCAAATTTAATTTTGAATTTAATGAAAGCAAATATATTTACTCTTTTAATGTTAAGTAGTTATTGGAAGTTTCAGAAAGTTTCAAAAAGGTTAATTTCAGCTCAAAAGATTCCTCATGCCAAAGAGGCGTATTTTGGGATGGCAAATTCTGCTACCCCTCAGGGGGATGCATAAGCCACACAGGAGGCAGTTCCAAAATTGGAGGGAAAGGTTAATAAAATGTATCTCTTATGGGGACTATGAACTTAGAGTGTCCTGCTGGTGAGAATGGAGGGTTTCTCAGTTGTCATCAAGGAGACTGACTTAGATTGAGTCTCCCTGAAAATAGGGCCTGAGAGAAATATATGGGCACACATAGTTTACTTGGGAGTTAATCCCTATAGCAAAAGTGAGGAAGCGGGGGACCGAGACACAATATCGGGAAAATGGTGAATTATTGAGTTGGCTACCTCTCCGGACAATTAGGGATCTGTTCTGTTGGAGCCCTTTTGAGGAACTTTGTAGAATTCACATCAGAGATATCTCAGCAAAGGACAGGTAGGCTGGAGCACCTGTCCTACCTTTTGTTGATGCATTGATGCCCCTAGAGGTACTTTTGCATCATGTACTTCCAAGCTTTGCCTTGTTGGGGATGGGGAAACGTTCCCCTTCCCCTCTTAGTTTTTATGACTGATGGAATACTTCAAATGACATACAGCAGATTAACAGTAGAAAATCAAGTTTTAATATGTGTGCACGGGGAATGTACATAAGCATGAAAATTCCAAAGACAATAAGGCAAAACGAAGTATATATGTCATTCTGGACTAGGGAGGGGGAAGGAGGGATCTGGGACTTCAAAGAGAAGTAAGGCAATTCATAGGGAGATGAAAAGAGTTCATGTTTAGTTAACGAAGTTTTGGGGGCCATCTTGAAACAGAGGACTGTGATCAAATGGGCCTTGCTCAGTTCCTTCTAGTTCAGTATTGAACTGTAGTAATTTTATGTAATAAATAAAAAATATAATATATACATATTAAAAAAATTTTTTTTTCTTTATTGATTTTAGAGAGAGAGAAAGGGAGAAGGAGAGAGAGACAGAAATATCGATGAGAGAGAACATCGATTGTCCGCTTCCTGCATGCACCCCACTGGGGATTTGGCCCACAATCTGGGCACGTGCCCTGACTGGGAATCGAACTGGTGACCTGTTGGTGCATGGGTTGACACTCAACCACTGAGCCACACCAGCCGGGCATATATATATATTTTTTTATGTTAAACTGTATTTATCTATGATGATAGTTTCTTCCTAGAGCAGGTCCACTAAATTCTTTTAGGCAGTTAGCAGGAAGGTCAAAGATTCTTCCTGATCCTTTTGTTTCTTAAAAACAACCAGCTTAAAATAATCAGTGTTAAAAAAAAAAAAAAGCAGATTTTGGGATGGCAAACTCTGATCTCTTCAGCCTGTTTAGGAGAGTTGTGGGCTGTTCTTCCTTGAGTGACTTCAGAGAAAGTCCTACATTTGAGAGATGCCATAGCACAGCTTAGGTAGGATGCTGGTCACTTGCATTAAATTGTCCTTCACAGCTGTAATGAAATCCAGTGGCCAAGGGATGTGGCCGAGGCACCACAAGTGTCTGCTACAGGAAAAAAGCAAATAGTGTCAGAAGTCATTATCTAATTATCTATAATAGAGTTGAAGTAGTGTCCCAGTTGTTGGTTCCCAGGTTATATGGCGTGGGAAATGAGCATTAAAGGCATTTCTCTAGCATTCATCAGAAAGGAATGCTATGACTCTTGATTAATGTTGAGTATGCAAATAACTACATTTCTGTAATGGCTGAAGTCTAACAAGCCATTTCAGTTTGAGGGAAGCAGGTTTTCAGAAACACAATGGCATGTTATGATCCTAAGTTCATTAAGCCACATCTGATCTGTACTTTGGTGTTCTCGAGGGGGCTAACTTCAGGAAGGGAGTGTCCTGTGCAAATGGCCATTTTTCAAATAAAGCTTCAAATATGGAACAGCACATTTGAGTTCTGGTTTGAGGTAGTCTCTTAGAAGTGAGGAGGAGTAGAGTTTGCCACTCCCAAATCTGTCTTTTCTAGGATATTGATTATTTTAAGATGGTTATTTTTAAGAAACAGAAGACTCAGAAAAAAAGCTTTTGACCATCCCCTTAACTACCTAAAAAAATTTAGTTGAGGACCTGCTCCAGAAAGGGTAATGTCGTCATAGATGAGTATAGTTTAATACGAACTAGTGTGATAGACAAGGAGGAACTTAGCAAAACCCATTTGATCAAAGTCCTCAGTGTACCTCATTGTTAACGATGGCCCAACAAAAATTTATGTATCAAACATTTGCATTTCTGTATCCACATGAATTGTCTTCTTGCCTTTTGAAATCCCAAACCACACCCCCAACTTCCTTCTCCTTAGCTCAACTTGGCATATGAACCTTAACTGTTTGATCTCTCCTTGGTTCTCATATTCTTCAGTAATTCCCATATGTATACAGGTAATAACTTTGGTCATTTTCTTCTGTTTATCTGTCTCGTGTTAATTTGATTATTAGTCTAGCCAGAAGAACTTAAAGAGTAGGAGCACAAATTATTTTTTCTTCCCCACAGAGGCTTAATATCATGTTTCAAATCTTTATCATCCCAGAGAAAACCAAATAGTTATAAGTTAAAGGGTTTTAAGATAATAACCAGTTCATTGAATGTGAGATTTTGAATAACCATCAACATTCATCTAATCTGCATCTCTTATTTTACAGAGGCTCAAGGGAATTTAATAATTTATAATTTGTGAGTGGACAGGCTGGGATCAGAACTTACTTCTCCTGGAATTCAGTTGAATATTCTGCAACATCATAGTTAATATGCATTTGTTAATTTGCACAATCAATGCTTTACTTCTGTACCTTGCAGGGTCATTGTTTAAGTATGCAGTGATACAATTTCTGACCTTTAGAATTTTAAATCACTGGGCTTAGTGTAATTCCCCAGACACCTTTAAAAACGTATGGAAAGGCAAATGAAGGCAGGCATTTGGAATGTTTTGAATACCAAAATCCAAAACTGCACAAGTAAATGACAAGAGTTGAAAAAGAATGCCTTAACAGCCGCCTGAATAAATCAACCAAAGTTGAAACGTTCATTTAACTTGTCTGTGGAAATTTTCTTCCTTGAAATGAGAGATTCCTTGGGGAAAGGGTAACAGATAAGCACATTCACCTCTTGCCACCTCTAAAACCAGAATGAGCTTCCTATTTATTCATATGTGCTATAGATAACACAAATCCAAGGGGTGCCCATGGTATGGGCTCCAGACTGCTGTGATCATTCCATGTCTGGGCAGGCCTAGGGCATTACTGTCAAAGAAATTTCTGCAACAAACTAATGCACCAGCCTCTGAAATTAGATTCCATGAAGGTGTTTCATGATTTTGGCTTATATTTTTGTTGCTGGGAAAATGGAATTTCCACGATTTCCTCCTGCTTGGCCAATATCTCCCTGTGGCTAGACAAGAGCTTTCCTACTCTGTTTGGGAAGGAGATAGAACTTCCTTTTCCTCTATACATCTCCTATGAATCACTCAGAGTCCTTGGAGTCATCCTTCCCAGGCATCACACATGAAGAACTACCATCCAAACACAGAGGGGATGGTACAGACTCTATTCAGAATCTCTGGATCACCCAGGTCCAAGGCTGGGTGTCTGTGGCGATGAGTGATGCCCGGGGGTAGAGGAGGCCTTGACTGTATTCAGAGCAGCCACAAGGAGCCCTGGGTGCATTCTGGCCCCCTTTTGAGGGAAAACATCAACAGGTAACAGCACTCCTTGAACTTGTCCCTTCTGTCAGGGATGCCCTTTTCTGGCCACAGGCACTAGAAGGAAATGAATAATGAGAGGATCTAGACAGGAGGACAACAATGAAAACTGATGTGGGCTGTTTCCTGGAAAGGTTAACAGAAACGAAAGGGTATGATTATTAAAAGAGTCAGAGTGAAAATGCTTGCATATGGCACAATTTCAATTATTATTTTTATAATTAATATTTTCATTTTAATTGTTATTTTTATAATTAATATTTGTATTTATATTTGTTGTATAAAAGCAAGGCACAAGGTTAGGTAAGTGCTAGAACTGACGCCGGATAATAAACTTAAAAAGATCCCTTTCATAATGGAAAATTTTGAACATATTCAGAAAGAATAGTGCAATGAACTCCATGTACCCATCACTCCTCTCCAACAATTATATAATTATCACTTCACAGCCAATTTTAATTTGACCTGTACCCACTGTCCGTCTCTCTTCAAATTATTTTGAACCCAATCTGAGACATAATACTTCATCTATTAGGTTTATCTTTAATAGTGTGGATGAAAGAACACCAGCCTAAGAACAAGTCTTAATAAGAGTTTATTTGAGCCAAAATAATGACAATTGCCAGGAAGCAACATCTCAATGGCTTGAGAAGATGCTCCAGAGAACGGCAATTTTGCAGCTTATTGCATTTATTAGAACCGAAGGAGGAGATGTAAAGAGGGTTACATTAGATCCCATGGGTGGTAGATTAGGGAGGTGGGAGAAAGCAAAGCAAGGAACCCTCTGGGATTGGATTAGAAAGCAAAACGGAGAGACACATACTTCATTTACGTTGGTGGGCACAGGATCGTTAATGATGAACATTTATAGCACGTAGAGATGAAATGTGGGCCACAAGATAACAATGAGGGATTCTGCGGTCTCCTGCTCTGGTGTCTGTGGCTGTGCGCTGAGGAGTCTGGAAAGGAGATTACTCTGATACTTCAAAGGTATGTTATCTTAGATGCACAAAGACAATAGACAATTGCAAAGGTAAAGATTGACCTTTGTCAAGGAAGCTACAGGCCTAGGATGTGAGTACCTGTGATGATCAGCTTTTAGTTAGAAATTTTCTGTTCATACCACCCTTTGTGGTTACTTTTGGTCTCTGGGTAGGTAAGGTCCACCATGCTGCCTCCCTGAGCCTGGCAGGTTTAGTGTGTGGCCCCTTTCTCATCCACAATAGTTTTGATAGTTTTTTTTAAACCTAATTTTAATAAAATTACTACACCTAAAACTTCATAATTACTTAGCATCATATAATGTTCAACCCATGTTCAGATTTTACTATTTTTTCCCTAGTTAGTTTGTTTGAATGATAACCCGTGTAAGCCTCACACTGTGTTAGGCTAATAGAGCCCTTATGTCTCTTTGCAAGAGGTCATTCATCGGTTTGATTCCCGGTCAGGGCACATGCACAGGTTATAGGTCAAATCCCCAGTGGGGGGCATGCAGGAGGCGACCAACCGATGTTCTCTGTCATCGATGTTTCTATCTCTCTCTCCTTCTCCCTTCCTTTCTCTCTAAAATCAATAAAGAAAAAAATAAATAAAGCAAACATGATCATTTAAGATTATACATCAATGATTGGTTTATTTGCGTTAAAATAATTAAAGAAGACAATTTAGGTGGTATAAAGAAACTTTATTTAACACTTCATGAAGGGCACAGTCTTCTTTCAGAGAACTGCAAAGTGGGGCAGAGGGCATGAAGCTTCTACAGAATAAAAATAAAAGCAAGGAAGAGACACAGAAAATATCTCATTGGCTGGGGCCACATAGTGAACCTTGTTTGAAGGGAGAAGGCCCAGAGCTGGCTTGGCATTTGAGGACTGCCTGACTGGACACACTGTGTTTCTGGTTAGGGTATATTTGGTAGAGCTTCTTATTAGAGATAAAACTAGTCACATCAGCAGCAAAGGGCTTCATAAAATATCCGACCTTCAGTGGTGGTATAATTTCCTGTTGTTCTCAAATCCTGAAATGTGCTAGAGAAATTTCATTTTTTCATCAAGTTCTCTCAGATAAATACATGTGCTGAGGCTTAAGAGTACTTGTAGTTCTTGCACTGGAATGCAATCTGGTAGAATAAAATTTCACAGAGCTGTTTAGATATCACCTCCTTGATAATATCGTAGGACAAATGGGTTTGTGTGAGTGGTTGTGAACTATACTTTCAAGTTTCACATACTCTCTCTATGTTGTAATATTGAACAAATAGGGGCCAGGCACTGTCTTAGCATTTTCATTATAATCTCATGGAATATGAATTCACACCTTTGTTTAGTTTTGGTGGAGGAGTAGAGTTGAAGTAGCAATGGTGTTTATAGTGATCGACTGTCACAGACATTCACCCATGTGTTTCGTGGTGGAAATGGGTACATGGGAGATGGGCTTAGGATTCAGAGACACGTTGGTCCCAGCTTTTCCGGGTACGGAAAAGCTGGTTGTATGATCTTGGGCATATTATTTAACTACTCTGCATTCCTGCTTTCTAAATTATAAAAAGAGGACAATAGAATATTACTTCTATACTATAGAAAATTACCTTCATACTGGGTCTGGAAAAAAACAAATACTTAAGAAAAATGCCCTTCATTGCCCTACAGGAAGGAATCAGGTGGCATTTTGTAGCTTCTGCTGCTCCACCATGAGCTGGGAACATTTCATACTGCATCTTTTCTTTTTTATTCTTATAATATCCTTTATTCATAATGCAGCCATCCCTTCCTACTGGAACAGCGAAGCACGATATCGTCCACTTTATGTCATTAATTTTGCACAGCAGCTGCTGACAGTGACCTCTCCAGCAGCAGCATTCACTCCTTTGCCTTAAAAATGTCTCACAAAGGTTCTCCACTAGGCGTGAGCGTTATTCTTAGTCCTCCCCCTGCTTCAGTGCGGCATCTCATCTGTAATATGCACATTGGCAGTTTGGCTGAGGTCTATTTCTCTGCTTTGTTCAAAAGGCACCACTGACCTTTCTAATTAGCTGGGTTGCAGATGACTGAGCTTGCACATAGGAGGGCCAGCCAAGAAATAAATCTTTCCTGTTTCTGTCTAGCCAGTCACCAGGAGTCAGGAAAAAGTGCACTGCAAGTCCATAAGTCTTCCATCTTCCTTCCTGGAGGGGTGTGAGAGGACAGCTCTCCAGTCTTTACATATGGCAGCATTCCCGGATGTTTGGGGAGGGTTTTTGATGTCAAGCTTTTGTACCAAGTTTGATGTGGGTGGTAAAGGTTAGCATCCTGCCGTTAGGAGTGAAATTCGGTTTGGACTGGGACAGGACAGCATTGATGTGTCTTGGGTATGTAAATCACCTAAGCTCTTCAGATGAGCAGCGATGGTGTAAACCAAAATTCCCAAAAAGAATATTAGAAAACAGAGAGACTTTATTCATATGAAACAGTTTGCAAACCAGGGAAACTCTGCCTCTGGTGGAAACTGAAGGGGTGCTCGGCTGAGACAAAGGGGAGGCCATCTTTTAAACAGGAAGTTCCCCCCCAGGTTCCCAATTAGGTTCATTTCATGCAAATGAGGTATCCAAATTCATAGGGTTCTGATTTTTCCTAAGTGCACGTTCCTGATAGGTCGATATTATGCATTCTGATTAGTTGATATGGAGGAGTTCTGATTGGACGTGGCAGGTCAGTTCATTAGTGGAAAGATGAAACCAGGGTTTCCCTGCAGCTTGACTCAGATGATGTAAACAAGTGGACATAGTGTGGAAGTCAAGAGTTCAGTCTCAGATTCATCCTTGTGTACAGAGTACACGAGAAGCCCCTGTCAGTAAATGGCCACTAGACTCTTATTATTTATAAAATTTGGGCCCTTGGATGACCATGGGGAGTCCATCTCAGCAGATAAATTCCTTCTCAAGTTCACATCAAGTGGATCTTTCTTCTTGGGGTCCAGAAATGGTTGCATTTCTCAGAGTGAAAACCCACAATGAGCAGAAGGATCAAAGTGGGCTTGGGAAGGAGCTCTAGACTACATCTAAAGCATAAAGGGAGTGGGAGGAATTAAGATCATGGAGTCCATCATCTTATTCTGCATAAGACGGACATTTCAGCAAGTCCAAAGCATAGAGAAAGAGTTGAGTTTCTCCAAGCAGTGAAACCAGCTGCTAACAGACAAACACGTAGTTTAGGAAGCTGCACTAGCCAGGAGGTTAGAACACAACGTCAGGCCCCAGGACCATAGAGATCTCTAGAGGAGTGCAAGAGAGGTTGGCAAAGATTCAGAAAGGCTTTCCACATGTGAGAGTCAGTGTTCCTGGACTCACCAGGGGTCAGAGCAGCTGCAGAGCTGAAATATAGCAACCCAGAGCAAAAGAGTTGCTCTCTGGGGGCCATAGCCCACGAAAAAAGTGAAAGCTTGGATCCTAAAATTCTGTCAGATGGATCATACTAACAGGCCAACAGGAAATGGCTGCCTTTTTCACTGGTGACTTGAGGCAGTTGGCCTGTGAATTGCATCTTAAGCTGTAGGTGAGTAATTGAGAGTAAACATTGAGCTAGCTTGTTAGCTATTTGACATTGCTGTGACAGCCATGTGTGGAATCAGTGGGCTTATGTTGTATATGTCTTGGACTTTTGGGATTTTCTTTTCTTTTTAAGTACAAATCAGAGGAAGGATTGACCCTTCACCACAGATTATTTTTATGCCCACCCATGTTTTGTTTCTCCCTAGGCCCTTCCACTACTACCCTTATATCCATTCCCCACTACTCACATCCACACACAGAAAAACTCACACCTTTTAAGTCTCAGGTTCTTCTCCCCTCAAGGCACATCTCTGAAACTACACCCAATTGCAAGGTGCTTGTGTGTGAGGGTTTCCCCAAACCACTAAGCAAGTGTCCAGACACTAGCTGGGGGTCTATAATTCAATTCAATTCTGACAGTGTCTCCCAGGAGATACTGTCAGATCCCACAGGTTAAAGTGCTACAAGACTGTCACACCTCCTGAATTGCAAGTCCAGTTTATCACCTGTACTTCTGATTGATCAGCTATAGTTGGAGATTCCAACAAGTCCATCTTTGAGTTTGATTAATTTGCTGGAGTGGCTCACAGAACTGAGAGAAACATCCATTACTTACAGGATTTACTTACAGTATTTTACTTACTTTAAAATGCTATACCTCGGGAACAGCCAGATGGAAGACATGCATAGGGCAAGGCATGAGAAAGGGGTAAGAAGCTCCATGCTCTTGCTGAGTGCACCACTCTCCCCAATTCTCCACTTGTTCACTAACATGGGAGTTCTCCCAACCCTGTCCTTTTGGGTTTTCAGTGGATGCTTCATTACCTAGGCATGATTGATAAAATAATTGGTCATTGGTGATTGAGCACATCCCCAGCCCCTCTACCCTGGAGGTCAGAGGTTAGGGGTTGGGAAGTATGAGACTGAAAGTCTCACATTCAGATTGGTTCCCCTAGCAACAGGCTCCCATCTTCAGGTGCTTTCCCAAAGTCACATCATTAATATAATACAAGACACCTTTAGGAAATTCCAAGAGTTTCAGAGCTCTGTGCCAGAAATGAGACAAAACCGAATATATATTTCTTATTATAAATTACAATATCACAACATCATTCACACAAATGCTGAGTGCTGACTTGACTGCAGTAACATTTATTTTTTTATAGTTTAAAATTTTAAATTAGGTTTATTGGTGTGACATTGGTTAATAAAATTATATAAGTTTAAACTGTACAGTTCTATAATATATCATCTATATATCACATTGTGTTTACCACCTAGAGTCAAATCTTCCATCACCATGTATTTGACCTCTTTTACCCTTTACTACTCCTTCATCCTCTTTTGCCTCTGGTGACCACCATATTGTTGTCTATGTCCATGAGTTTTCGTTCATTTGTTTGTCTTGTTTGTTCATTTGTTGCTTTCAGTTGTATACCCCACATATGAGTGAAATCATATGGTTCTTGATTTTTTTCTGTCTGACTTATTTTGCTTAGCATGATATTCTCAAGACCTATCCATGTTGTTGCAAATGGCAGTATTCCATCTTTTCTTATGGCTAAGTAGTATTCCATTGTAGATATGGACCACATCTTCTTTAGTCAATCATCTATCAAAGGACACTCTGGTTATTTCCTTGTCTTGGCCACTGTGAGTAATGCTTCTTTTGAAAATTTCAAGCATATGACTCTTAATGAAGCAACAACTAGAAAAATAAAGAAGTCTATGTGACTGTCAGAAAAAATGTAGCAGAGTTGTAGCAGTCCTGGTTGAAAAACCCAGGGAGGAACTGGTTGGCTTCAGGAGGTTAGTGAGACAATCTCTGATGGAGAAAATGGTTTTGCAAACAGTTCCTCGATGACTGTTTAATTGTTTAGATGGCTCTGTTGAGTTACTATATGGTCTGTGAGGTAGATGCGGGCAATAAATTCAATAGCTTATAGTTTTAAAAAACATTGGACAAATGTTTTTCAAAAGCAAATGCAATTGCTTGGTGTGTTATGTCTTAGTCACTTTCTGAAAATGATCCAAATGTACATTTTCTATCAGAATTGCAAGTTGTGGTTCATATGGCAGCACTATAGCTGAAGTGGACTAATTTTTGAACAATTACTCATTTCTTTGTGGCATTTAACCAGGCCAGCCCTGGGTCACACATGACCAAATTTCCACCCTTTGCTTGGTCATTTAATGTCTCAGGAGGTGGTGTTAAGAGGAATGAGTTTGACACACCTGGGGACGAGTTACCATGTTTACTGAACTAACAATGAATTGACACATCCCAGGAAACTTCCCTCCCTACAGGAACAATTTCCCATCACATCTCAGACTTTTCTCCATCCACTAGAGAAGATGAATGCTACCATCCTCTGCCATAGTAGACAGTCACATTGCTGCCAAAAGACAGGTTTTTGCGTTCTTGACTTCCTCAAGAGGATGTAAAACTAATTGGTGTGCAGCACGAGAGGAAGAAATTTGGCAGAATTGGCAGGTGTGAACATTCTTTCTTAACATCCTGCAGTCATCTGGGGGAAAATGACAGAGATGTCCGGATACCGGCTGTTTCCCATTGCACAGTGCTGGCCACAGCATGACACTCTGCACCAAATGAGAAGACCTGCACTGCTGTGAAAAGAACTGACAGATACAATTTGGCTCTGGGAACTGAGCCTCATGACACCATGCAGGAAACTAACTCATTAGCCATGATCTTGTAAAAATTCTGGAATTCTGAGATGAAGTGGTTTGTTCACCAATAGGTCACATAAAGAGGCTTTGGAATAGCTTTTAAAGGCACCATAGATCAATATGAAAATGAAGTGTTTTAGTCTAATAAAAAAATTCCACTTGGAGGAGAATATATTCAACCTTTAAAGTGCACATGCATGTGTGCATTCGTGTGCATGTGGACGTAAAACGTCAAAAGATGTGAGCATCAGTGTGAGTGAAAAGTGAGAACCAGAAAATATCCATGTGAGTTATGGTATCAGTAGACCAATGAATTGTCAATGATGCAAAGGCGCTTTATGAGCCTTGGCAGGTAATTAAGTAAGAGTCGCTTCTCCTGGCATAGCAATTTGAAGTGGTTATTAACCATGTATGTATCCTGAAATTTGATGGGCTAAGAAAACCAGTTTTTTTTCATATTGAATTGTTCCCTCCACTGTGCTTAAAAACAAAACAAAACTCACAATGAGCTGAAGTAAGAGATTTTTATGCCAGACAAAGATGACTAAACTGGAAGTATGAAACCTTCTATTTTTAGTGGATCCTGACATTCTTTACTGCTTACATTCCCAGTTTCCAGATAATATGTTCTCCAGTTGGCTGCTTATGTGCTGTAAATCACATTCACTATGTCAGCAAACCATGTCATGAACTTAAAGAGTAAAACAAATTCAACTTGGAAAAAACAAACATAAAGACACTGAAGTCCAGAAGTAGAAAATGAAGGACAATAAAAGAGGAGTTAAAATAAAAAGAATACTACAGGTTGTTTTCTGGCTATATAAGTGCAGATTCTTTGTACATTATTAGTATCTACATGATTGTGAAAACAAATGACCAATCAGTTAATTAAATGGTAAAAAAAAAAAAGTGTCTGCTTTCTGTTTCAACATATATTGATATATATTTGTATATATAATATATATTTAACTCAGTATATATGTATATACACACAATTATATTTTGAACTTTCCAATGGATTCCAATTGCATTGTATTCTCAAGTACTTATTTAATGTAAATTAAATATAAATACACATTATTTAACAGTATTATATATTATATAAATATGTTAGATAAACATATAGAGTAAATATTTATTTTTAAGTCTGACCATTATGTTCATTAACCAAAGAGTGAAGTAGAATTCTATATTGCTGTGTAAATGTGCTCATTAAGCACTTTCTTTGCATTTTGAGGGTGCTTACCTTGACTTGCCTATGACACAGGATTGGTCGATATCAAAGTACATGTGAACTGTTTTTTAAAAAGTTAACTGAACATATTCTGTCTTTTAGAGCAATCCAATTTATTGTCCTAGGTTATAATAAGTATCAAAAAATATTTACAGTTATTGAACTAGGTTTGTGCCATATAATATCTACTTGAACATTAATTCATCTACATTTCTGAGTGTACCCATTTATAGAAATATTTTTATCATTAAATTATATTAAAACAATTAAATTCCAAGGGAAGGGAAACAGATGAACTAGAAGATAAAAACAAAAAAACAAACAAACAAGTGTTTCCTGACCTCCATTTGCAATTTTTAAATTCTTTTTTGATGAATCATACTTATAATACAATTACATTTACAATTAAGTTCAAAACAAAGTTGAATGTCTTATTTTGGAATATTAGAAAGTGGAGACCAAAGGGAAGCCCTCTCATTTCAATCAATAGGAAAAGTGGAATCTTCCTCAATGCAATATGCTAACATTTATAGCTCATCACCAGCAATTTCTCTCTATCTGCATAGGGCTTTGCCAGTGGATAGAAATCTGCTTCCTTGCTTTCAGCGTCAATCAGAAATAGCATCCTGGCATTTCATTTTGTGTTTCACAGACCAGAAATTTTTAGCAACCTGAAGACATGTGACTTGAAAACATGAGCAGTGTTGAGAATTATATTCTCTTCCAGTCTTCAGAGCTAAAGGGAGTTTGAGCCGAACAATTCCCAGTGCAGCAGAGAGAGCTAGAAAATATTAAATTCACAGTTTTTCAAGGTTTTGCCATTGAAAACTGACTTGGGAGGTTTTTCGGAGTGAGGAGGAAGGGCAACAACCTAGGAGCTTGGAGTCAGCAGAAATCGTGCTGTCTTCCCCTCACTGATATTTTTCCAAGTAAAATAGTTAATTAAAAGCTCAAGTTCCCTAACTCGATCCTTGTATGACACTATCCATAATTACAGAAATGTATAATCTAATCCTATGGAACCTGCAAATTTATTTTCCCAAATATGATATTCATTAGCTCTTCTGATGGCTGTGTGTCATTTGTTGTGCGACTTTGACATTTCCCGGTCTGTGTGACATCTGACCTATTACTACTACATCCTGCGTCAGGGCTTGGGCTGAGCAGAGATGTCCAAGTGCAATCCTTATGGCCCAGGGAGGCTCACAATTCCCCACGGGGAACATTCGAGGGACCTTGAAGGATTTATGTTTGTGTTGGCAAATTTCTCTGCATGGCCTCCCTTGGAGCAACAGAGGAAATATGTTTCTGACAGCTCCAACTTCATAATGCCAGCGGCTGCTCAGCATGATTCTAGTCTTAGGTGTCTGGAACTGAGAAGTACACAGCTTCCTACAATTGGTCGTGCATATGTGATCAACACTCTTCAGAGGGCACGTCAGCTGGACCAGCACTTTGGAGGCAGAGAGAACTACGTTCAAATGTCAGTTGCAGCAGCTGGCTGTCTAACCTTGGGGTATTGACCTCTCTCCTTTGTAAATGGGCATGATGGATTATGTGAGATCACATTTGCAAACTGCCTGGTATGGCACTGACGATTCAAAGAGTATTCTCTTTGTGCTGCCCTTCCCAGCTGTGTTGACTGTTACAAACACAATCAATTCAACCTGTTAGACTTCTAACAACCTGTTAGAAGATGTCAGCATCTTCAGAAGTGGTCTTCTCTTTTGACTTGAGACATGCCACCTGCAGCGTTTTGTACCAACTTCAAGAACATAGTGTACTTACAAAGTATTTGTCAATGTAGACTCTGAGTGGTTCTTTACATTGTTAAACACAAAAGCAAGCAAAACCACCAGACCAAAACACATGAACAGGCCATTTACAGCAGGGTAAACACAACTGGCCAATAATTATGAAAAAAAAAAAAAATGGTCCAACTCATCCATCATCAGAGAAATCCACAATTTAAAAAACAAAAACAAAACAGATTTCTTGAGATATAATTCACATACCATACCATTCACCTATTTATAATGTATATTTTAATGGTTTTTAGTATATCCACAAAGTCGTACAGCCATCACGCCAATTAATTTTAGAACATTTTCACCTCCAACCATAAAAACTCTATACCCATTAGTAGTCACTCCTTTTTACCCCCTCCTGCAGCCCTAGGCAACCACTTACCTACTTTCTGTCTCCACAGATTTGCCAATTCTGGACATTTTATATAGATTGGAATCATACAATATGATGCCTTTTGTGACTGGCTTATTTTGCTTAGTGAAATGTTTGCAAGGTTTATCCATATTTTAGCATGTATCAGTGCTGTATTCCTTTTTAAAAAACAGAACTTACTATTTTTAAATTTTTTATATTGTGGTAAGATATATATATAACATAATCTTTGCCATATTAACCTTTTTTTTAATCCTCACTCGAGGACATTTTTGCATTTATCTTCAGATAGAGCGGGAGGGAGAGAGGGAGGAAGAGAGAAAGAGAAACATTGATGTGAGAGAGACACATTGAGTGGCTGCCACCCACACGACCCCAACTAGGGCCAGGGACAAACTGCAACTGAGGTACGTACCCTTAGCGAGAACTGAACCCGGGACTCTCTGGTCTTCGGGCTGATGCTCTAACTGCTGAGCCAAACCAGCCAGGGCCATATTAACCATTTTTAAATGCACAATTCAGTGGCTTTAATTACATGCAACATTCACCACTCATGCAACAATCACCATTATCTATTACCAAAACATTTCATCATCCCAAACAGAAACTGCATCCTTTAAGCAATAATTCCCCTTTCCCCTCTCCCTGATAACTTCTAATCTCTCTGTCTCTGAATTTGCCTAGTCTAGATATTTCATATTAGTGGAATCATGCAATATATATTCTTTTGTGTCCAGCTAATTTCACTTAGTATGTTTTCAGGGTTCACCCATGTTGCAGCATGTATTAGAACTTCATTCCTTGGCTATCATCAATAAATCCACAAATGTCAGGTGTTGTCGAGGATGTGAAGAAAAGGGAGCTCTCATGCACTCTTGGTAGGAATGCAGATGGGTGCAGCCACTGTGGAAAACAGTACGGCGTTTCCTCAAAAGTTTAAAAATGGACCTGTCTTATGACCCAGTGATTCCACTCCTGGGGATTTATCCGAAGAAACCTAAGACACTAATTTGAAAGAAAGTATGCACCCCTATGATCACTGCAGCATTATTTACAATAGCCAACCTAAGGAAACAATCCACATGCCCATCAATAGAACAGTGAATAAAAAATGGTGGTATATATGTACAATGGAATATTACTTGGTCATAAAAAAGAATGAAATCTCACCACGTGTGACAACATGCATGGACCTAGAGGGTATTATACCCAATGAAATAAGCCAGTCAGAGAAAGACATATACTATATGATTTCACTTACATGTAAAACTAAAGAACAAAATAAATGAACAAGCAGAATAGAAACAGACTCAGATACAGAGAACATTTTGACAGTTGACAGATGAGAGGGGGTTTGAGGGACTGGGTGAAAAAGGTAAAGGGACTAAGGAGCACAAATGTATAGTTACAAAATAGTCACAGGCAAGTGAGTAAAGCTTAGGAAATATAATCAATAATATTGTGATAACTATGTATGGTGCCAGTTGGGGTACTGGGGATATCGAGGGGAAAACTCTGTAAAATATATGATTGTCTAACCACTTGTTATACAAAATAAACCAATACAAAATAAAGATGAAAAAATTTTTTCATTTTTCGTGGATGAATAATATTCTATTGTATAGATATAACACATTTTGTTTATCCATTCATCTGTTGATAGAGCTTTGGGTTGTTTTTACTTTTTGGCTACTGTGAATAATGCTACAATGACCATTGGCATACTAATATCAGTTTGAGTTTCTGATTTCAATTCTGTTGGATATATACCGAATAGTGGAATTTCTGGGTCATACGATAACTCTATTTGAGGGAGGCTATACCAAGTCGACCAGTAGTATATGAGGGTTCCAATTTCTCTATAACCTCAGTAATAGTTATTCTCTGACTTTTTTATTATAACAATGCTAGTGAGTATGAAATAATGTCTCATTGTGGTTTTAATTTGTATTTTCCTAATGGCTAATGATGTTGAGTATCTTTTCATTTGCTTATTGGCCATTTATATATTGTTTTACTGTTAGGTGAAGTGTTCACCTACAGGTAAAAGTGAACAGTGTTTATCTCTAAGTGGTGGGATTTGGGATTATTATTATTTTTTGTTTCTTCTTTAAGATTTTCTTTACTGTTAGAACTTTCAAAAAAAATCAACATGTGTAAGAAGAAGAATAAAACTACTTTCAAAGGAAAAATAATTCTGCTCTGAACTGTGCCTATGACTCTCTCCCCTTACTATTAGGGAGCCTTCCACTTTGATCCTGAATTCCTACCTTCAAGCCACAAGAGAATTCCAATAAATTAGAGCAACATGAAGAGACCTGGTGTAACAGGAACGTCTGAGCCTGTTTTCACTGAATTTCCTTGCGATAATTACACAAGTTTAATTACTTCAAATAAATTAAAATCAATACACTGGAATCAGTATGCACAAAACAAAATGTGCTTATTTTACAGGTCTTAATAGGATCCCAAATAAGAACTGTTTACCAGCATATGTTTGTGGCACATCTACCTTTAAATGGAAATTTGTGGGGGATGATGATAGAGGAATATAGAATATTTTCCCCTTCTGGCACTCACCATCAGCCAGGAGGGTTCAGTTCACCCAGGCTTGTTCTGAATAGTCTGTGCTGTGTCATGCTTTGCAGGTATTGTTCTGTATCTGGCTGGGGGGCCTCCCTCCATTTAATATTCCTAGAAAAGTCCCACTGTTCTTCTAAGTTTATTGTAAACTTGTTTCCCAAATACTATATGATTCATGTCTCCCAAGACTGTGCCTGGAGGTCAGTTTCTTGCTCGTCTGTCTTCATGGTTTCAGCGAGTTTGTCATAAAATATTGACACTTGCCAGTCATCGATTTGTCAGAAGGTTGCTTTAACTGGAACCACTGTTACCATTGTAATTAGCTAGTGATTGATAGTAATAATAGGAAGAGGGCAAAGGGGAGGCCAGACATTGTAAGCATGGTCATTTGGGCAGCTTCATCAGGAAGCTGCAGTTTCACAATCCCCTGGGAATCACCAGTCCATTTCCTGCAGATCACTGGGGGAAGGGGTCCAACAAAGGGAAGATGGATGCATGCACAGTAAAGTCGGGGTGATGTGAGGAAAATACTTGCTAGTCAGTCTAACCTGGGAATAACTGGGCAGAGGAGATGGAGCCACTGCAAGTGCGCAAAACCTTGGAAGGTTAAAATCCCCAAAGAAACTGTCCCTGTTTTGCTCCCTTGCCCACCTTTGCATTCTCTTGTTCTGTGACCCATGCTAGCTCACCATGTGGCTCTAGAACTCTACACACATTAGATTGCAGCTGGGAACACAAGCTAACCCAGCTAGATGCTGGACTGGACTGTGCAAATATGGAGTGGAAACTCTGGGCAATGGCTTTAATCCTAGTTTTGCTGAAGACGAATGGGACTTTTCTTTGGTGGGATGGAAGGAGATGGGACCTTGGAAACTCAGGGGTTTAATTCCACAGAAATAAAACTTTCCATTATACTTCATCTTCCCATGGGGGCTCCGGAAATTCTTCTTCCAATGGTAACCCAAGAAGCCCACTTCCACTGGCAACAGATGGGGACACAGAGAGCACCCCACTGATAACACCACCATTAATTCTTCCATGTACTTTCCCCTAGAAATGGAAATATCCTCTCAATAACTTAGGAAACATTGGATAATTTCTATATTCCATTCTTTTCCTTGAAGATATCCTTTTTTGGAGCATTCCATTTTCTGCCTCCAGTGGGTGATTTTCTAGACTTCTTTCTTCACCAGCATCCCGAGAATTCCCTCCTCCATCTTCTGAGTTGGATGCATGAGAGCCTGAGGTCATGGTGTCAGCATCTCATGTGACTACACTTAGAAGGGCCCTGCATTTAGTTTAGTGCTCTGCCATCACCACCTTGAAATTCTTCATAGATTCTCAACAACAGATGCTGTGTTTTCATTGTGTACTGGGACCCACAGATTATGTAGCTGGTTCTGGATGTACCCTACATTTCTGGTTTTCACTTTTTTGGTAAACTGTCTCATTTGGGGGAGCACTAACTCTGGTAGCTTCCTGACTAAAGCTGCATTAGAGGCAAACGTTCTTGAAACTGCATGTCTGGAAAAATCTTCATCTTACTCTTATATTCTAATTAGAGTGTGACTTAATATAGAATTCTCAGTTGGAAGTCATTTTCCCTCAGGGTTTTGAAGGAATTGCTTTATTGTTTTCTGGCCTCCGGGTGCTTCTGTTAAGGATGCAGATGTCCTCCTGATTCCTGACCTGGGGATAAGACCTATTTTTTCTCTCACAGTTACTGCGTTGCATCTACTTTCTGGCATCCAGGCTTGATTGGGTTGTCTCCTCTCAACTTGCTTCTGCAGGTGAATTTTTTTTTTTTTTTTAATCATCATTGGAGCAGTAGTTTGAGAGGGAACAGGAGATGTAAAGACGTTTTTTAATCTGAGCCACTGTAAAAGGGCTGGATCACTTTCACAGCTGCCCTTTCCTTTGGTGTGCAGAATTAGGGGGCAGTGGTGGGGGACAATTTGCATAAGAAACCCTAGTGCTTTCTGAAAGAGATACTGGTTTTCTTTTCAAAATTCAATGTTAAGGAAACCTCTGCAATGATCAAGGGCTGCAGACAAGAAAGAACACCAAGAACCCCAGAGAGAAGTTCACTTGGAGAAGAGAGTAGACTCTACTGGGGAGCCAGTGTATTGCCTTTGACAATCCAGCATGGAGTCACTATCAGCCATGACAATTATGTCAAGTGCTATGTTAAGACTCAGGTAATGGGGTGTAATTGGAATGCCCAAAACCACAAGTCTGGACACTTGGATAAGGACTCCATCTGGACACCGATGTGAATGGGACCTCCACCCCTGGTGAGCTGTAAGAGCTCAGAGCTCTGACCACCCAATGCTCAAGCGTGGCTGCACCGTGGGTCATGTTTGGAGCCCTGCCCGACTTCTATTCCACGGGACTCATGCCGCCACTGCGGGTGCCTGGCTTGAGACTGACGCCTGCCTCTCCCTTGCGGATGTTGCCAGGGACTGGGACTTCCCCCTACATGCTCGCTCTGCTCGCTTCTATGGCATAGCTCTCCCTCTCTGTGTGTACCTGCGTGTGACTTCATTGGCTTGTTGGGGAGGTCTCTCCTAATAAATCTGGCATTGTGGGAAGATACAAACGTGGATGAGTGACTCTCTTTGGGGACGCTCCCTTGCTCCCGACAGCCAGTGCTGTATCTGTGCTGCTGGATTAAGGGTTGGCTGCAGGGGGCTGAACAAAAGAACTATCACCTTGGCTCCCCGGGAGATGTACTGAACCCCTTGTCTGTGGTTGGACATTAATGTGTGGTTTTAGCCATTACGTTGAATTCTATCAACATCCTTGTACTTACATTTTTGCATGTTATTCATTTTTTTCCTATGCACACTTTAAAAGTTGCATTGTGCCAGGCTCTCTCCAGAGAAGTTGCTGCTTCCTCAGACTTAGTGTGATTTTATTTGAAGAAAACAATTTCCTTATGAAGACCTAAAATTTTCTCTCTCCAATTTTATACATGAAAGAAATAGTAAGGTCATTTGAGGCTCTGTTTTCATTTGAGTCTGAATATTTGTTAAGGTTCAATTTCCATCTTTCATAGAATTGGAATGCATGTACAATAGAGTTATAGTGTCTAAATGATAATATTCCAGAAGAAGGATGGATGTTTTTATGACCTCTGGGATTTCACTTTCGTCTAGGTCTATACCCATTTAAAAGTACTGTATATATGTTACAAGTACTTTTCTAGGAGTTTTTGACAATGTGGAAGTAGTCTGATGACAAAATTAAAGAAGCCTTTGTTTGCAGTTTTGTTTTGAAAGTTAATGGAAATTTGAAGTGCGGGTGGGTAGGTGTTGGTTTGCACCCTAGGGAGCTACCCCAGTGAAATCTGGAATTAGCTCTTGTTCATGGAAGGCAAGGAGAGACCGGCGAAAGAGGCAGACCATTCAGGTTAAGAGGTGGCAGGTTTAATAAGCAACTTACATATGAGGTTTGTCTGGGGCAGCTGCAAGATGAATAGATTTATGCACTTGTCAGCTAGAATCTTGAAAGTGCGTGTATAGAGGCCTTAACTGGGTTGTCATGTATTATTCCATGTGGTCCCAGCAACACGTTACTCTCTCAAGGTTAAATCCTCGGAACTGCTCCAGCTGTGGGAATGATGGGCACAACACACTTCCAACAATGTGAGGAGAGGGCGCGGGCAAGGAGTCTGATTGTCTGGGTCCAGCTCACAAGTCATTGGTGGTCATGTCCTTCTGATGACTTCCCTCAATAGCAGCAGAGCCCTAGAGAGAAAGCAGCAATAACGCTAGGTCTCCCCCCACCCCAGTTTTATCAAGATAGAACATTGCATCATTTTAAGGTTTACAACATAACTATTTGAAATATGTATTATGTGTTGTGAAATGATTCACACCGTAAGTTTAGTTAACATCCATCACCTCACACAGTTACAATTTGTTTTCCTTGTCCTGATTACTTTTAAGATTCACTCTCTTAGCATCTTTCAAAAATATAACACAGTACTGTCAACTATAGTCATCGTGTTGTACATTACGCCTCCAGCCCTTATTTATATTATAAGTGAAGGTTCGCACCTTTTGACCACATTCACCAAACCTCCCCATCTCCCTGCAACCACACAACTGATCTTTGTTTCTGTGAGTTTGTTTTTTTTTAGATTCCACATAAACGTGAGACCGTGTGGCATTTGCCTTTTTCTGACTTACTTCATTTGCCGTAATGCCAGGTTAATCGCTCATTCACAGGAATGTTAGAATGTGGTATGCTTTCATCTACTTTCCAGTATATTTAGACTGAGGATCATTTCAGTGTCCAGACTGTCGATAGATATTGACTGTAACGTACATGAAAGAATCGGACTCCAAAGGCATTGCGATCTTCTCTGCTGTCCACATGGCTTGGCACGGGCACACGTCCTCCACCAGATTCCTTGGTGGCTGCACACTGTGCAATAGTGGGAAGAGTGCCCTGAGAAGGTTGCATGTAGTCAGGCTGGGCAGTTTGCTGTGCAAGCCCTCCTGAAGGTGACTGTTGATTTCCTGCCAAAAGCAAGGGCAGGACAATGAATAAACAGTGGCATTTTTGCCAAACTATCTTTCATTAAAAATATGTGAAAGTAGCACCACGTAGTTTAAACATTTTTTTAGGAACGTATTTTTTTTCCTTATAACTTGGAGGTTATCTTTGGCTTCACTCATTCCTTCACTTTCCTTAATGTCCAGTTGGCCACTTGGCCTAGCAATTCAACTCTCAAAATATCATGCTATTCAGTTATCCCCTTCCCATCCTGAGCTCCACTGTCTTAATTCATGTTCTAGCATGAACTCAAGATTCCAGCATCCGTCTAAGTAGGACCCCTGATTCCAGGGTCTTCATACTTAATAAATCCCCACTCTAAACTCATTAAGTCACTCTTTTGCTTTTAAATCTTACTGGTGAAATTATTTACAAAGGTTGAGGTAATACAATAGGTGGTGACGCTCTCTGGGGTAGTAAGGGTGGTAAGCCTACTGCCACTGGGCCTGAGGAAGCAAGTAAGGAAACAGTGACCTAGAGTGACGGGGGACTTTGGGACGGGAGTCCTGGCCTTTGATCGAGGAATGCAGTCACTGCTAACTTGTAACTGGGCAGGGAAGGATCTGGGAAAATAAACACCCCAACCTGTCCCAGCCTGCTCTCTGATCTCCTGTGGGGACTACCTGAAGCTAGAGGGCAAACAAGGACACATGGTGATGCTCTCTGCAATGGTGACCTCTGTGGGGTACAGAGTGGGGGTGGGGAGGGCCACTGATGACCATTCCGCACAGTAGCATTTTCTGATTTCCCCAAGTAGAACTCATTTCTCCCTCATTGATATTCCAAAAACATTTTATTCATACCTCAACTGAGGCACCTGTGATATTATATTTGTAAATTATTTCCATCTTTAGACCATAAGCTCCTTCTTTTAAAGACTCTCTTAATTATCTTTATATCCTTAGAACATAGCATTGTGTCACCAATGAATGTTTGCTGATTAAAAGGACAAAAGATGGTGTTGATATCTTAGGTGGCTCAAAGGAGGCCCTGCTCTCCCTCCTGCATTTCATTCATGGTGTCTTTTGACAATTTCAAGTCAGCTTGAGTCAGGGTTTGGAGGAATGCAGAATGCAGAGACGAGGTTTGCTTAATTAGAAGAGATCATGAATGTAAAAGCACTTTGTGATATATGAGGTTATTCAAATATCTTTAGCATCATTTCTATTATTGTGGAGTAAAAACATGGAGGAAAAAAATGAGCTACAGGCAGCAGTCAACAGAGAAAATAGAATCCTTTGCTAGTCTCTATTACACAGAGAGAGTTAAAACAAACAAAGTGCTTATTCAGCTGGGACCATTGACTGTATCAGGGTCATTGAGGAACATTTTCTGTTTTACTCCTGACTCATTTTGTTTTTTTTAATCCTCACCCAAGGATATTTTTACATTTATCTTCAAACAGAGTGGGAGGGAGAGAGAAAGAGAGAGAGAGAAACATCGATGTGTGAGAGACACATCGATTGGTTGCCACCCACATGACCCCAACTGGGGCCGGGGACCAGCTGCAACTGAGGTTCATGCCCTTGGCCAGAATTGAACCCAGGACTCTTTGGTCAGCAGGCCTGACGCTCTAACCGCTGAGCAAAATCGGCCAGGGCTCCTGACTCATTTTTTTTTTTTTAATTTTTTTCCTTTATTGATTTTAGAGAGAGAGGAAGGGAGAAGGAGAGAGAGATAGAAACATCGATGAGAGAGAACATTGATTGGCTGCCTCCTGCATGCCCCCAACTGGGGATCGGGCCCACAACCTGGGCATGTGTCCTGACCGGGAATTGAACCGGCAACCTCTTGATGCATGGGTCAACGCTCAACCACTGAGCCACACCGGCCAGACATCCTGACTCATTTTGTAATCTTTGGTAAATCACTTACCCTTTCTGCAGTGCAATTTTTTCTATTCCATTCAGTGACTATTATAGTACATTCTCCCTGCTGATGTGCAAGGATGTTTGGGTGATTCATTTGATAATTGCTATAAAGAACTTTGACTTCCATAAGATTTACGTGGGATGATTAGTTAGAAAGTCTTTTTGTACTGGTTGAGTGTCCAATTCCCATTTGCAGTTCAGCTGCTTTTCTGTGGCTTTCCCAACTCCAGCCTGGTTCCCTTGACAATTTGTGAGGATGCCAGGGTATCCTATCTTGTATCCCAAATGGTGGTGCTATCATCAAATTAACTCATTGGATAGATGTGAGAAATTAGAAAAGTTAGAGGATTTCAAGCCTGTCTCAATGTCACTGAGGAAAACACATACAGTGGTTCCGATAGAGAAAGGTTATTAGTGTGCCACCAAGATCAATCAGAAACAGAACCAAAATGTGTGTTCATTGGCACTTGACCTATAACACCTGATGTTTGGGGTCTGCTAAGGAAAAAGAACCATTGCTCCAGAATGAGAGAAACTTCTTAGTTCATTGTGTGATACATAAACTTTGGGTCTGTTTTGATGTTGGTGACACAGTTTCACAGAATTTCCCACCAAATGATACCAATTTTAACGGAAAATATCAGTGCCTCTTTATGGAGTACCTAAGCCATTGTATCAGGGCCTTCTCCATATCCTTTTGTGAGAATGAGAAAATGTGTAATTGCCTGGAATTCTAAGTCTTATTTTATTCTTTCAGGTTCATAAATAATGTGAGATGATAGTGGTTCATTATGGTTTTCTGGACTTTTTTATTTTAAAAAATCCATAGCATATAAGTATTTATCTCATGACTTGAGCGTTCATGGCTCTAAAGAGGAGTTTAAGATTGGATTGCACCTGTCGCCCTGCTCTCTCCTGAGCCTGACACCGGGGAGTGGAGGTTCGCTCACTGACATGCCAGCTTGACCTGGCTCCTGGCGGTCCTGAGTGTCAGGCCCACAACAGCATTCATTAATTTATCTTTACAGCTTGGTAATTTCCTGTCATTCTCCTAAGTAGTGCTAATTTCAAGGACAGCTTGCTATGAGGGACTCTAGGTCCCTAGGATTTTTAGTATATCCTGGCATATATATTATAATCACATACTGGCATCATACACTGTCATTGCTGGAGTGTCCCTTTCCCAGCACTCACAGAAACAGTGGCATCATAAAGTCAGGCGGAGTCCTATCAACTCTGTTCAAGTTTATCGAAGCACCTGTTGAATCAACAGAAAAATTGCAGATAGTTAAGATAAACGTTTTACATACATTTTTTTTCTCTTTTTTTCATTGATTTTTTTCCCAATTTTTATTAATTTATTTTTGTTACACATGTTTCTCCTTTTCCCCCCTAGACACCCTCCTCCCCATCCTGTCCCCCCACCCCCCTAGCATTGTTGATTACATAATGAGACTAAATTTTCTTCAAGATACTGGAGAGAGAATTAAAACAGGGCCAAAGACAGGGCATGGCAGGAGCTTGGGCCTACTGGTTTCCTCTCCATTTGTGGTGAGTACTTTATCTATTTTCTATCTGATTTTTATCTTTTCAGGACGCATTCTTTTATTAATTTTAGTTATACACAGTGATAAAAAAAAAACTAGGCAAAAATATTGTTCCTAATTGGAGGCTCTGGCAAGCCATCTATAATCAATAGATAAAAATTAGAGGGAGGAAAATGGCGGTGGAGTGAATGGAAGCTACACAGACGATCTCCCAGGATCAAACGGGAATTACAACTAAAATAAAAACAAATCGTCGGAAAAAGCAACAGAAAAGCAGTGGGAGAGGACCACACAACCAGGGACACTGACTGAGCCTGGTAGGATCTGCGGAGACGCGTGAGGGTGGCGGCTAGGAGCCCACGGACAGCAGCGACCTTGGCTGTGAGCTCCGGCCCCGGCTGGGAGCTCTGCCCGCGGCTGTGGGCGTCGCCACCGGCTCTGAGCTGCGTCCTCGACTGGGAGCCGCGGCCCCGGCTGGGAGCCACACCCTCGGCGGGGAACTCGCGCCCGAGGCGGGGAAGTGCGGTCCCGGCTGGGAACTCGCGCCAGCGGCGGGGAAGTGCGGTCCCGGCTGGGAACTCGCGCCCGAGGCGGGGAAGTGCGGTCCCGGCTGGGAACTCGCGCCAGCGGCGGGGAAGTGCGGTCCCGGCTGGGAACTCGCGCCCGAGGCGGGGAAGTGCGGTCCCGGCTGGGAACTCGCGCCCGAGGCGGGGAACTGCGGTCCCGGCTGGGAACTCGCGCCCGCGGCGGGGAAGTGCGGTCCCGGCTGGGAACTCGCGCCCGCGGCGGGGAAGTGCGGTCCCGGCTGGGAACTCGCGCCCGCGGCGGGGAAGTGCGGTCCCGGCTGGGAACTCGCGCCCGCGGCGGGGAACTGCGGTCCCGGCTGGGAACTCGCGCCCGCGGCGGGGAAGTGCGGTCCCGGCTGGGAACTCGCGCCCGCGGCGGGGAACTGCGGTCCCGGCTGGGAACTCGCGCCCGCGGCGGGGAAGTGTGGTCCCGGCTGGGAACTCGCTCCCGCGGCGGGGAAGTGCGGTCCCGGCTGGGAACTCGCGCCCGCGGCGGGGAACTGCGGTCCCGGCTGGGAACTCGCGCCCGCGGCGGGAAACTGCGGCCCCAGCTGTGAAAGACGCCCTCGGTGGGGAGCTACGGCCCCGGCTAGGAGCCGCGGCCCCGGTTGGGAGCGGCAGCCCCGGCTAGGAGCGACAGCCCCGGCTAGGAGCAGCGGCCCCAGCGCGGCGACCTTAGCCGGGAGCCGCGGTGGCGGTGCCCGCCCTCGGGGTTAAGAGCCCCAGCTACTCCAAAGCGCAGAGAGCCGGGACAGACCGCTAAATAGCCACAGCCTCTCACCTGGGGCTCCGACAGAGGGAGGGCGGACTGGACTGGAACTCTGAGGGGACACCTGGGATTTGGAGGGCGCTCAGAGTTGGTGCTGAGCTGTGGCCACAAAGGACAGTGGTGGCCAGCCCCTCCTTCCCAATTGCACAGACCTGCAGCGAAGTTCGCTCCTTCCTGGAGCTGTGGAAGCCCCTCCCTCAGAGATTTCCAGGTGAGGTAAAGAGGTAAAGAAATGCAAATTGAGGCTCATTAACAACCAGCATTGGCCCCACCCTCGGAAACCCTCTTACACTGCAAACATCTGAGGGAGGTCCTCATTCAACTGAGATCCTAAGGCTTTTCAAGTAACTGAGGCTAATAGCCTCCAGGCAAAAAGCCAGAGCATAACTAAACCTTTCCTGAGCTTGCATATCTACCCAGGAAAGTGAGACTTGATAGAGGTGTTGAAGGAGGGCCCTCCACGCTAATTCAAACCCAGTAGAGGAAGCCACAAACACCAGAACACCAACACCCACAGGGAAAATTTGGCAGGCCCCAAAACCCATTGGGATAGCAAAAATGGTGAAACAAAGAAACAGATCCCAAATGAAAGAACAAGAGAACTCCACCGAAGATGAGATAAATGAAGTGCAGCTAAGCAAATTATCAGAGGGAGAGTTCCGAGCCATGATCTTGAGGAAACTAAACAGCATGAGTAAGGACATCAACACCATGAGTAAAGATATAGAAACACTGAAAACCAACCAAGTGGAAATAAAGAATGACATAGCAGAAATAAAGAACACATTGGAAGGATTGACCAGCAGAGTAGAGGAAGCAGAGGACCGGATCAGTGAATTAGAAGACAGAGTAGAAAAAATCAATCAATCAGAAAACCAAAAGGAAAAAACAATGAAAAAACAGGAAGATAGCTTAAGAGAACTGTGGGACAACTGGAAACGTAATAACATTCGCATTATTGGAGTCCCTGAAGAAGAAGAAAATGAGAAAGGGTTAGAGAATATATTTGAAGAAATAGTGACAGAAAACTTTCCTAACCTGGTGAAGGAAGAAAGCATTCAAGTTCAAGAAGCACAGAGAGCCCCAAGTAAGAAGAATCCAAACAGGCCCACACCAAGACACATAATAATTAAAATACCAAAAATCAAAGACAAAGAGAGAATCCTAAAGGCAGCAAGAGATAAACAACAGGTTACCTACAAAGGAAACCCCATTAGGCTATCATCTGACTTCTCAACAGAAACACTACAGGCCAGAAGGGAATGGCATGAAGTAATCAAGGTCATGAAAAACAAGGATCTGAACCCAAGACTACTCTATCCAGCAAGATTATCATTCAAAATAGAAGGTCAAATAAAGAGCTTCCCAGACAAAAAAAGGCTAAGGGAATATATTAGCACCAAACCAGCACTGCAAGACATGTTAAAAGGACTGCTATAATTATTAGAAGAAATAGAAAGATAATTAGAACCACACTGTACAAAAATGGCAATAAATAAGTACATATCAATAATCACCTTAAATGTAAATGGACTGAATGCTCCAATAAAAAGACACAGAGTAGCTGATTGGATAAGAAAGCATGATTCACACATATGTTGCTTACAAGAGACCCACCTCACAACAAAAGACGCACATAGGTTGAAAGTAAAGGGATGGAAAAAAATCTTCCAAGCAAACAGAAAGGAAAAAAAAGCTGGGGTAGCAATACTCATATCTGATAAATTAGATTTCAAATTGAAGACCATAACTAGAGACAAAGAAGGCCACTACATAATATTGAAAGGGTCTATCCAACAGGAAGATATAACCTTGGTAAACATATATGCACCCAATATAGGAGCACCAAAATATATTAAAAATCTTCTGGAAGACTTCAAAGGAGAAATCGACCACAATACAATCATAGCAGGAGACTTCAACACCCCACTGACATCACTGGATAGATCATCTAGACAAAAAATCAACAAGGAAACAGAGACTCTAAATGAAGCACTAGATCAAATGGATTTAATAGATATATACAGAGAACTACACCCCAAAACTGCAGAATTCACATTCTTCTCAAATGCACATGGGACATTCTCAAAGATAGACCATATGTTAGGGCACAAACTAAGTCTCTACAAGTTCAAGAAGATTGAAATCATATCAAGCATCTTCTCAGACCACAATGCCATGAAACTAGAAATCAACTGCAACAAGAACATGCAAAAACATATGAACACATGGAGGCTAAATAGCATGTTACTGAACAATGAATGGGTTACCACGGAGATCAAGGAAGAATTTAAAAAATTTCTGGAAACCAATGAAAATGAACACACAACAACGCAAAACCTATGGGATACTGCGAAAGCAGTTCTGAGAGGGAAGTTCATAGCACTACAGGCCCACCTTAAGAAAGAAGAAAAATTTCTAATTGACTACCTAACCTCACAACTTAAAGAACTGGAAAGCAAACAAAAAGAAAACCCTAGAGCAAGTAGAAGGAAGGAAATAATAAAGATCAGAGCAGAAATAAATGACATGGAGACCAAAAAAGCAATTCAAAGGATCAACAAAACAAAAAGCTGGTTCTTTGAAAAGATAAACAAGATTGATGGACCCTTAGCTAGACTCACCAAGAAACAAAGAGAGAGAACCCAAATACACAAAATCAGAAATGAAAGAGGAGAAGTAACAACTGACACCACAGAAATACAAAGGATCGTTAGCAAATACTATGAACATTTGTATGGCAACAAATTCGACAATCTAAGCGAAATGGACACATTTCTAGAAACACATAGTCTCCCAAAACTGAATCGGAAAGAGATAGAAAACTTGAACAGGCCAATAACAACGAAGGAAATTGAAGATGTAATCAAGACTCTCCCAGCAAACAAAAGCCCAGGCCCTGACGGCTTCACGGGGGAGTTTTACCGAACATTCAAAGAAGAACTAACACCCATTCTCCTCAAACTATTCCAAAAAATTCAAGAAGAAGGAAGACTTCCAAACTCGTTTTATGAGGCCAGCATAATTCTCATCCCAAAACCAGAAAAAGACACTACAAAGAAAGAAAACTACAGGCCAATATCCCTGATGAACATAGATGCCAAAATCCTGAACAAAATACTAGCAAACCGGATCCAGCAATACATCAAGAAAATTATTCACCATGACCAAGTGGGATTCATCCCAGGGATGCAAGGCTGGTACAACATACGCAAATCAATAAATGTGATACATCACATAAACAAAATGAAAGATAAAAACCACATGATCATATCAATAGATGCTGAAAAAGCATTTGACAAAATCCAGCACCCATTTCTGTTAAAAACGCTCAGCAATTTAGGAATAGAGGGATCATATCTCAACATTATAAAGGCCATATATGAAAGACCTACAGCCAACATCATACTCAATGGACAAAAACTAAAAGCATTTCCCTTAAGAACAGGAACAAGACAAGGATGCCCACTTTCACCACTCTTATTTAACATAGTACTGGAAGTCTTAGCCACAGCAATCAGACGTGAAGAAAAAATAAAAGGGATCCAAATTGGAAAGGAGGAAGTGAAACTGTCATTATTCGCAGATGACATGATATTATACATAGAAAACCCTAAAGACTCCATCAAAAATCTACTAGCCTTAATAAATGAATTTGGCAAAGTAGCAGGATACAAAATTAACGTCAAGAAATCGACGGCATTCTTATACACCAATGATGAACTCACAGAAAGAGAAACTAAAAAAACAATCCCATTTACCATCGCGGCAAAGAAATTAAGATACCTAGGAATAAACTTAACCAAAGAAGTAAAGGACCTATTTACAGAAAACTACAGGACATTGAAAAAAGAAATAGAGGAAGATATAAAAAAGTGGAAGCACATACCTTGTTCATGGATTGGAAGAATTAACATCATTAAAATGTCCATACTACCCAAAGCAATCTACAGATTTAATGCAATCCCCATCAAAATACCAACGACATATTTCACAGAACTAGAACAAATACTTCAGAAGTTCATATGGAACCAAAAAAGACCCCGAATAGCTACAGCAATCTTGAAAAAGAAGGACAAAGTAGGAGGGATCACAATACCGGACATCAGGTTATACTACAAAGCTACTGTAATCAAAACAGCCTGGTACTGGCACAAGAACAGGCACATAGACCAGTGGAACAGATCAGAGAATCCGGAAATTGACCCAAGACAGTATGCTCAATTAATATTTGACAAAGGTGGTAAGAGCATACAATGGAGCAAAGACAGCCTCTTCAATAAATGGTGTTGGGAAAATTGGACAGCTACATGCAAAAAAATGAAACTAGATCATCAACTTACACCATACACAAGAATAAACTCGAAATGGATAAAAGACTTAAATGTGACTCATGACTCCATAAGAATCCTAGAAGAAAATGTAGGCAACAAAATTTCAGACATCATACGCAGCAAAATTTTCACTGATATATCACCTAAGGCAACAGAAATAAAGGAAAAAATAAACACATGGGACTACATCAAACTCAAAAGCTTCTGCACAGCAAAAGAAACAACCATCAAAGTGGAAAGGCAACCTACTGTATGGGAGTGCATAATTGCCTATGATATATCAGATAAGGGACTAATTTCCAAAATATATAGAGTGCTCATACATCTCAACAAAAGGAAGACAAAGAACCCAATTAAAAAATGGGCAGAGGAACTAAATAGATACCTCTCCAAACAGGACATACAAACAGCCAAGAGACATATGAAGAAATGCTCAACTTCACTAATCATCAGAGAGATGCAAATTAAAACAACAATGAGGTATCACCTCACGCCTGTCAGAGTAGCCGCCATCAACAAAGCATCAAACAACAAGTGTTGGCGAGGATGTGGAGAAAAGGGGACTCTAGTACACTGCTGGTGGGAATGCAGACTGGTGCAGCCACTATGGAAAACACTATGGCGTTACCTCAAAAAATTAAAAATTGAATTACCATTTGACCCAGTGATCCCACTCCTAGGAATATACCCGAAGAAACCTGAAACACCAATCAGAAAGAATACATGTACCCCCATGTTCATAGCAGCGCTATTTACAATAGCGAAGATCTGGAAACAGCCCAAATGTCCATCAGTAGACGAATGGATAAAAAAGCTGTGGTACATATACACAATGGAGTACTATGCATCGTTAAGAAAGGACGATCTCTTATCCTTTGCGTCGACATGGGAGGACCTGGAAACTATTATCCTAAGTGAAACAAGCCAAGCAGAGAAAGACAAACATCATATGATCTCACTTATTTCTGGAATATAATGAACATAACAGTGGGAGGAGCAGGGTAGTCCGGAGGACGTGGAAGTGGGGTACAGGCTGACATCTGCCAGAAGAGGGGGCGGGGGAGGGGAGAGATGAACACAGAACTTGTACGTATGTACTCATAACCAATGGACATGGACAACAAAACGGGGACGGGACAGGGAGGGAAGGGGAGGGGGGTGTCAACGGGGGAAAAAAAGGAGAATCATCTGTAACATAAGTAAATTAATAAAAAAAAAAAAAAATTAAAAAAAAAAAAAAAAAAATAGATAAAAATTAACACCATGGCATTGTAGGTGTTAAGCTGGTTGCTTAGTGTTGACTTGGAAAAAATAGTTTTTTCTTTCAACAAATGAAATAGGATATAGGAGCTCGTTGTACAATCATTCAAACAGGGAATTTTAAAGCAAATGTCTTTCAGTGTTGTACCTGCTCTTTAGCCATGCAGTGCCTTTGAGGCTCCAGCCCCCTTCCCTGGCCTCTTAGGAGCCTTTCAGAAACCTCTGTATACACACACATGTGTGCATATGATATGACATATGATATATATATATAATATGATATATATAGATACGATCAATTGTATCTATATATATCATATTATACATATGTCATATCATATATAATAAGATGTATATTTTTAATTTTGATAAAAATAATAGATCACATTCCATGTACCTTTGTTCAAAAGAACTATACACTTGTTAAATGATACAGGCTCTGGTATACCATGGCCCTTCTGGTATACCATAGTTCTTCTGCTTGGAAAGTCTTTATGCAACACTGAGATCAACCCCTAACTAGGAGAGCTAAAAATCTGACATCAATAACAGGGAGATTGGATCTAGATGGAGGGAGAGTCCCAGGGCAGTGCATCATGGTGGAAGACCAGGATTGGCTTTCTGGCTGGTAGGAAAAAGCACCCCATTGTGAAGAGAGGAACAAGGCTGGTCTAAACGTTAGGATCCCTATCCTACCTTATGAGCTCACCCACACAAGGAAGGCTCTAGGGAACCATGTTCACACTACCATCAAGTATACCATTGCTTTAAATGAACCAATTATGTATTTCTTTTTACCCTAGTTAAGTAAACACTTGTCACCACTCTAGAAGCTTCTCTGAGTGTGTCATATCTGTTGATCTCCACATATGCTCATTTAAAAAAAAATCAAACAATAGAAAATATAGATAGTAATAGTGAAAGTTAGTCTTTACTACCTCACAATCCTTCACCAACACCCAAGAAGTAACTAATATTTGCTTTGCTATGTCTACTTTTTCACCTTTTCCCGTGTTGCTTACACATAAGAATTTTCTGTTTTTACTAATATATCTTGGTGATCTTTTTATGCCAGTACTTACTTTTCTACCACCATCTACAGTTCTTGGCCACACCTTTACCCTAAATGCTGCAATGAAGATTCTTCCATGTGAATACTGTGTTCCTTTTGCATATAAACCCAGATGTGGACTTTGTAGGTTTAAGAAAATGTGCAAATAAAATTTTGATAAGTACTTATACTTCAAAAGTCTGTTCCAATTTACTGTCTTACTAAAGAGTCTTTCCCTACATATGCCCTTGTCAAAATCGAATATTATCTTGCTTTTTCATTTTGCCCATTAGAGGAATTAAAATTTTTAACTCATTATTTAAAAAAAAGTATATATTCCAAATTACAATGGAATTTTAATATATTTAAAAAATACTATCACACACATATTTCTTCTGTGAATTTGTTATTAGTGGGCTTTCTAAAGTCCTTATTGATTTCTTGGGGCCCTTTACATTGGTTATTAATACTTAACTATTACAGATGTCAGGAATATTTTCTCCTAGTCAGTATCTCATCTTTGAATTTTATCTAGAATTTTTACATTATTAAAATATTTGAATTTTTATATAGCCAAATTTTATAACTTTATGATTTTTATTGTCTTTGCTTAGAAGAATATCGTATTCTCCACTTTAAGACAAAGTTTTCCTATATTTTTCCTAATATTTATACAATTTTTAATGTTTTTAATGTATTATTGAGCTTAGTTTTTAATCTGTCTGTAAATAGCTGTCCTGTTATTTCAACATAATTTATTATGTTGGGTCTTTTCTTTTTGATTTGAGTATCACATACTTTATCTTTTCATATTGGTCTGTGTATCTATTCTTGGACCAATGCCATACTATTCAAATTTAGAATTATAAGGCAAGTTCCTCTTCATTCTCTTTTCCAAACTAGTACTGGCTGTTTCACTTCATTTCATTTTATTTTATAAGACACCCTTTCAGAATTTTGATTTGTAATTGTATAAAATTTATACATAAATTTGGAGAGATCTGATGTTTCTTGATATTGAGTTTTCCCATCCAGACACATGGTTTGCCCTTTTATCAATTTAGAGCTTCTTTTGCTTTCTTCAACAACATTTTATGGCATTCTTCATAAATGTATCATTGTACATCTTTTTTTGGATTTAATTTTGAATATGTTATTTTCTTTGTTGTTATGATAGGATCTTTAAAGACATTCTAATTGGTTATTTCAGGTATAAAAAAGCTACTACAAATTCTCCTATGTTGGTCTTGTATCTACCCAACTAAATTCTCTGTTCTAAAATTTATTAGTAGAACCCTGGCTGGTTTGGCTCAGCGGTTAGAGCGTCGGCCTGCGGACCAGAGAGTCCCGGGTTCAGTTCCCGCTAAGGGCATGTACGTTGGTTGCAGTTTGTCCCCAGCCCCGGTTGGGGTTGTGTGGGTGGCAACCGGTCAGTGTGTCTCTTTCACATCGATGTTTCTCTCTCTCTCTTTCCCTCTCTCTCTCTATCTGAAGATAAATGCAAAAATGTCCTTGGGTGAGGACAAAAAAAAAAGGTTGATTAGTAGAATCTCTTGGGTGTTCTAGATGGACACTCCCATTGTCTGATAGTAATAATACTAGATTTATTTTTCTTTCTAATATTTATACCTATTTTTTCTTTTAATATTTTAAAAAGTTTTTTTGTAAAAATCTTTCCTCAGTGATTGTGTTATCAAATTCCTTAAATGCTTAACCTTTCTTGTTTGCTCTTATTTGTGGTTGAGGTTCTAGATTGAACAGTTCATTGCTTTGGGAGTGTGTGTTCTCAGCCCAAATGAGGATCCCTTTCTGTCTGGCAGTTGATGCAAACTCTAATCATCTTTGGTGAGTCTACAGGAGAAGAGGACCAAAGTGTGGCTAGGAGGGTATGAAGAAGGCTTCTATTCTGAGAAGGAGGCTCCTGCTAGGTACTTCCTGGCAGAGAGAAACTGTCCCTTTTTTTTGCTCAGTAGCCATCCTGGTAGTCTCACCTGTCAGAGTTCTTGGGAAGGGGTACTCCTGATTCTGGTTGCTGTCTTATCTGTGCCACTCTGTAGGGAGTTACCTACAACACTGCTTCACTCTGTCCTGCCTCCACTGCTTCTGGTTGTGGCATTGTTCTGCAGTTCTGCTGTGAAAGAGCACTATTTGGGGATGTTTTATTTGTCTGCAGAGAGAGAGTTTTCATCTCTTTTGAGACATGCTGCCCATCTATTTGCTATTGCTGTATTACTTGTAGAAACCTCACGTTTTTATGATCTGGTGGTGGACCTTGTTTCCAATCTTGTTATGGATTTGTTAACTGGTTTCCTTTCTTTGGAGAGAGTATTGGATTGTATTTAAACACAGACTTCATCTTAGGTCCTTTTTGATTACTTCTTATTTTTGATTAGAGATGGTGTGGTCCAGGCCTGCTGTTTGCTCAAGAACTGAGAGGGAATGACTGGGAGCAGCACCTTATTCACTATTTAAAAGAATAAAACTTTTTTCTTACTGTGGATAAGGGTCACTATATAACATAGAAAATATGGAAAAAGCCTGGCCAATGTGGCTCAGTGAATTGGGCGTTGTCCCATGGACTGAGAGGTGCCAGTTTGATTACTGGTCAGACACACGCCCGGGTTGCAGGCTCCATCCCCAGTAGGGGGCGTGCAGGAGGCAGCCAATTGATGTTTCTCTCTCACATTGATGTTTTTATCTCTCTCTCCCTTCTTCTTTATCTAAAAAAAAAATCAATAAATTTTTATATATATAAAGGAAAATATAAAAAAAGGAAGAAAAGAATCATTTATAATCTTATCATGACAATTACTGTTAATATTTAGATATATTAACATTCAATCTTTTCCTTATGCATATTCTAACATTCTTGTGATTATATTTTCTATAGTATTTTGTATTTATTTTTCAATTTACATCATAACATATATTTCTTATATTATTTGAAACACTCATGATTAAATCCTTACTTTAATAATATCATAAGATATATTTGCCTATGTTGGGGCATTTGGCTGTTTTATTTTTAAGAAGGAAATCATATATATATATATATATATATATATATATATATATATATATATAGTTTAATTTTTTTGAGATAAAATTTATTGTGAAATGTACAGGTCCTAAGTGAATAATTTGGTGCGTTTTGATAAATGTTTACATCCAAGTAATCATAACCCAACCAGATATCGAATATTATCTTGACTCATTTTAATAATGCAATGATGAATATCTATAAGAAGATTTGCCATATCTGGGTTATCGATTTAGCCTATGCTCCTAGAAGTGACATGCTGTGGCCTCATTTTATAACATTTTTAACAGGCATTTTACCAAAATGTTTTCCAGAGGCTCGGATCTATACACTTTCCTGCCAGGCGGTGGAGAGGGTCGGCGTTCTTCAGTTCTTTCCCTGTGATCCCTTTAACACTTGTGACTAGCTTCCAGCAGGAAAGCTCCACTGTTTCTTCCTGAAAGCAAACTGTGACTCCGTCATGTCAATACCGATCTCCACTGACCGTGGCTCTGTGTCTGTGTGCATATTAACGTGTGAAAACTTGCGATGTCTGCTTTCAGGGGCCTCATAACACTCTCCCCACAGGCAACTGTTACCACACCCTGATGGTGGTTATCAATCATTGGCACCCCTCATTCATGCCAGTGTCTTGTGGCGTTTCTTGGTCTTCTATCAAAGAGACTGAAGTGTTTCTTATCATATGGGCTCTAAAACTCCTGAGCCTCACTTAACTTCTCTCTTGCTCCAGCTGATGCCAACTGCTGCCCATTCTGCTTTCTTAGTTCTCACTTCTCTTCCCGTTTCCGTTTCCATTCTCACTGCCATATGTTGGCCCTTTGTGACCACTTACTTAAACAATTTCAGTTGGTTCCTTCTTTCCTAAGCAAATTTGTCTGACCCATGGCTGCTGGATCAGTTACCCTAAGGCATTTGATTATACTATACTGCTGCTCAAAGTAAGATTCCATTGTGTCTGTCTGTCTATCTGCTATCATCTATCTACCTACCAATCACCTATCACATTTTTTTATCCATTCATCTGCGGAAGGACACAGTAGCTGTTTTCCATATCTTGGCTATTTTGAATAATGCTGCAGTGAACGTGGGAGTAGAGATACCTCTTTGAGATGCTAATTTTGTTTCCTTTGTATATATACCTGGAAATGGAAGTGCTGGATCATATGATAGTTCTATTTGTAATTTTTTGAGGAACCTCCATACTGTTTTTCATAGTGGAGGCACCAATTTATATTCCCAGCAACAGTGCACAAGGGTTTCCTTTTCTCCACGTCCTTGCTAACACTTGTTAACTCTTGTCTTTTTGATGGTAGAGATCCTAACAGGTGTGAGGTGATATCTTACTGTGGGTTTGATCTACTTTTTCCTGACGATGCAGGCAGATTAGAAGCCAGACCCTCAGACAGCAGCTGGGCAAGTTCAGTATACAATCAATCTCCGGAAGGGCGAAGCAGGGAGTGGGCTCCGTGGACTGCTCCCTCTGCTCTGGGTCCAGGTGCATAGGTGCGGGGCGGGGGGCGTGTGCTCCTGCACTCGGTTCACAGCTGCTTGTCCTTGCGCGGTAGTCCTGCAGGACTCGGGAACCGGAACGCAGGCCCTGCTGGCTCTCAGAGCCCGGCCCGTTTAAACCAGTCCTCAGGCGCTGCCCTGAAAGTTGGAGCACTAGATATGTCGACAAGCTCCTTCCATGGGATATTGGAGATATTGTTGGAGGGAGGCAGAGGGAGCGGTGCCCACCTGCTCATTCAGGCTCTGGGGAGCATCACCGTCGTCACGTTGATGCCTGCTCATTAGACGCTGAACCCAGGCTGCAGCTTGCAAAGTATGCACGGAACTCCTTCCAGAGGAAGACTGGGAGATGGGCATTGCCTCTCCCGCCGCGCTGGGCCCCGAAGAGAGCTGTGGTGAGTGCTCGTGTGCCCGTATCAACAGCCCTTCATTTGCTCCGGTCCTGCGAGACCTGTGAGTGAAAGCCCCACCAGCAACCAGAGCTGAGTGATCTGGGGAGGTCATCCTTCTGGCGGGAGTCTTAAAAGTCAGGGAGCTAAGTGCATGGTTCAAACCCTTTTCTCCTCAGGGAGAAGTTGGGTGTTTGGGGTGCCCTCCTGATTGTGTGTCCTGTGGGGGGTGGGTATATGGGGAGGCGGTATCTTAGCCTTTTCTATTGGTTTCAGTGTGGGTATTTTCTCAGTCATCCCCTGTGTAGGAGTCACTCGGTGAGTTTCTGAATTTCTCTCAGAGGAAATCGCATCCTCTGTAGCTGTACATCTGGTGGGTGTCTGGGAGGAGGCACATTCAGGAGCTCCCTGTGTCGCCATCCTGGTCTGAAATGATAAATAAATGGTTATTGACTAAGTGAGTCATATGGGAGAGGAACTGGTATTTAGACTATCAGATACAACTTATTTTAATCATTGGAAGAACACCTCAGTCTAGCAATACAACTTATTTTAATCATTGGGAGCACACCTCAGTCCAGCACCTGTTCTTTTAAAAAAGGAGTTACCACCTGGCCAGTTTGGCTCAGCAGTTAGAGCGTGGGCCTGTGAACCAAAGAGACCCGGGTTTGATTCCAGCTAAGGGCACTACCTTGGTTTCAGGTTGTCGCCAGCCCCGGTTGGGGTTGTGCCGGGTGGCAACCAGTTGATGTGTCTCTCTCACATCGATGTTTCTCTCTCTCTCTCCCACTCTGTCTGAAGATAAATGTAAAAATATCCTTGGGTGAGGATTGAAAAAAAAAAAAAAAGAAAGGAGTTACCATTTGAGACAAATAGCAAGCTGTTTAAGAAGTTCAAGGACTGAGACGATTCTGTGGGATATTCTGATTCGACTTCCAGTCACCTCTGGGTCAAGACAGTGAAGGTGGTTTAGAGCTTTAAATAGGAATGGAGAGGTCTATCTTCTCTTATTGCTGCAAATGTACAGGAAAGTGGAATTGGCTTCTGCTCGTAGTATTTCAGCCACGCCTAAAGGCAAACTCCCCGTCCCTTTAACCTTTTCTGACCACAGATAGCCATATTAAGCAAATATTTGTTAAAGCATCTCAGAGCTCTAGCTCTTCACCTGCTAAAATAGTAGATTTTAAGGATAGAGTTCCTTTTCTAGGGTGGTCTAATATTTGCTAAACTTGTGTGTGTACTCACATCTTATACAATCTTGACAACACTGGTGGGTTTTGTTTATTTATTTTGACCTTCTTTTTAATTCCCTTCCACTATCACAATTTAAATACACAATACTTTCTTTCTTTTTAAACTTTTTTTTTCCTTTATTGATTTTATAGAGAGAGTAAGTGAGAAGGAGAGAGAGATAGAAACATTGATGAGAGAGAACATCGATTGGCTGCCTCCTGCATGCCCCCCATTGAGGATCAGGCCCACAACCTGGGCATGTGCCCTGACCAGGAATCGAACTGGCAGCCTCTTGGTGCATGGGTTGATGCTCAACCACTGAGCCACACCGGCTGGACTAAATACACAATACTTTCTTGTACACCCGAAACTAATATAATATTGTATGTCAACTCTATTTAAAAATAAGTGGAAAAAAAGAACATATTAGAAAAATAAAATTATTGATCTGGAAAGTAAACATACAAAACTCACTGTGTGAGATATGGCCATTATGTTGCCAGTTCTTCTATGATGTTTATAAAATATGTCAACACCCTATAGTGAATAGGCATTGTTTTCTATCGTGCTTACAATCAAAGAAAAGGAACCACCTCAATAGCAAATAACCTAATTCATTACCCCTTAATAACATTTCAGAGGTGGAAAATTTATAAATTACAAAAGCTGGGCATGAGGGGACGAGGTGGTGTCTTACCTGAAAGCCTGGACACTGCTCCTGTCTTCTGCCCACCTGCATGATGCATCTGAATAAATTGGCCTCTTGGAGAGGGAGATGACTGCAAAGAGTGGGTCTGCAATGTGGTGTGACTGTCGCAGCTTAGTGAGGGGTTGCCAGGGAAGCAGTTTTTTAAAAAACAGAGGAGGAGAGTTGTTAAGGTCTGGCTCCTTGTGAAATTTGCCTGTCAGAACAGATGATGCATTTGGGCCTAACATGCTTCTAGTTCCTTCTGGCAGTTTTCTCCCTCATTTTCAAGGCTTTCAGAATTTTGCTGAAACTTAATTTTTTTAAGGGCTTTTCTTCTCACACATTTCTCTATTGAACATGAGTCCTGAGAAGGGAGAGGTTATACTGAAAATATCCACTCAGGACTTAGAATCAGGCCAGTCAGGACAGCAAGCCCCTCTGGCATCTTCCTTCTCTTGTTTTGAGGGCAATATCCTACCTGTGCTTCAGTTTGTCTGACCTTAGAATGGGGGTTGACATTGTTCCACAAGCTGGGCCATACCAGCTCAGAGGGCTGTTGGCTTTTTTTCTGGGAGTGACCTGTGAAATGACATGAATTTTGAAGGTGCAGAGAGGGCAAGGAAATGTGATATGGAGGTGATCATGACATTCTGTCCATGAAACTACCTGGTCTCTAGAATCTTGGGGACTTTTCTGTTTTAATAGCAGGTGAGCATGTAAGGGGAGCAAATGACACATTCACCCAGAAGAGTTCACTAGCATTACATTGACTTACATGTATAGTGCTTTGGCCATTGACTCCTTGCCATGTTTTTAAGGAAGTAGATATGATTACCTTATTTTATAGATGATGCAACTGAATCTCAGAGAAATTGCACCCATGATAAGTAATGGCATCTGAATGAAATCTGAAGCTCTCACTCTGAAGCTATCATGGTCTATGATTTTTCTACTGTCTAATTTCCTAACCCAAAAACCAAAAAACAAACAAACAAACAAACAGGTCCATCGCTAAAGCACATGACTTTGCTTTCTCTGAAATAGTGGATAGTAGAGGTGGGGGTGGGCAGTGGCGGTATTTATATATACAGAGGGAGTAATGCCTCTTTAAATTCGGAGTCTTTGGTATAAATAGAGCCTCTTCTTTGACTTTATTTCATAGCTAAATTTACTAGTGAGTGGAAAGAAGGCCCTAATCCAAGATCTCATCTCCAATTTCCTGCTGTAAGCTCTAAAACAAAGGTGACTTATCATTCACCTTAATAGACTGTGCTATGTATGTACCCACAGACAGCAAAATTCCAATTAAAAGAGTATTGATTGCTCATAAATGAATGCCATCCATTCAAAATCAATGGTCACTGAACTTCTTTCAGTGATTTTTATCATGAGCCCTCTTGGCCACTGTAATTGTATGCCCAATTAACATGGACGATTCTTTCACTATTAACACAGTTTTCGATTTTAGTCTGGTTAGTATCATTAGTCATTGCAGACGAAAGTCAGTGGAATCTTACAAACTCAGATACCTTCCCTCACCTGCTCCCGGAGATAATTTATATGCCCTCATTCTTCTGATCCCCAAAGCAGCTAAACATCTTTAGTTAAGCTATAAAGAAAAAGAAAAATTCTCTGAAATAGCAAAAACAAAAACAAAATCAAAACCAAAAAAACTCAAAACCTGGGAAATAAGGCAGAGAACATGAACTATGTCATAAGGATCAATGGGGGATATAATTTCATTGCTTATGAGGCAAAATCATGATGCCATGATTGTTACTGTACCTCTCTGAGGGGCTCCCCTAGAGTGCTATGCTAATTAAATCTGAAAGGGAGACAAATTGGGAAGCTACCAGATGTCAGGCTGAAGTCTGGCAAGAGAGTAAGAGGAGCTGGGGAAGCTCAAGGAACACACATTTTAGAAGACAAATGTGATCACTGTGTGAGGCTGAAGTGAAATTGATCTTCCAGTTCAATGGCTGTCCTGCGACTGTGAAATAACCTGTGGTCGATCAAGATATTTTTGTGACTCATGCTAATCCTTCGGACTCCTGGGATTCCATCCTACTTCTTCCCATTGGAATCACAGCTAAAGTCCATTAAGGATAAGCAATCAAGCAGTTTCTTCCTACTTTGTCACTTCTATTCTGAAGAGAATTGTTCATTTATTTAATTAATGTCTGTTTTCTGCATTAGGGGTTCCTGATGGCCCAGCGTGGGTGGGATGGAAGGCAGAATTCTAGCAGAGAAGTGTATCAAGAGGCAACATTACCTAGGGGTCAGGAAACTCAGGTTCTAATCCCAGCTCTGGTATAAATTGGTTGCAGGTCATTTAATTTCTCTGTGTTTGCTTTTCTATAAAGAAAATTGTACCAAATAACGATATCTGCAATTTTACTTGTGTGATCAGAGATAGCCTCAGATTTCTCGTCTGTTAAAATGGGTAAAAGGATACATCTATCCAAGTGCTTATTCTGTTTTCTCCATCTTTTTTCTGTACCCTATTCCCACATCCATTGTTTCATCTTCTCTGCTATGATCCATTCTTTGGAAGACGGAGCCCTGCATACCACATCACCAGGGTTTCCTTACCAGTTTGTTGGTTTCCAGTCATTATCAAAGAGAGACCATGGGGATCAGAGGGTGAAGGAAGAGAGGGGTGAGATATCTCTTCCAGACTTTCTTCTTGCTGTGGGCCATATTTTATGGTCCCTCAACTACAGCTTCTGTTGATGGTCCTGGCTTCATATTTCCTCTTCTAACCGGCTAAAGCCGCCTCACCTATTGTGCCATTAGGTCTAGGGGTGACAAAGGCGTACCACCATTTCTGGTCTTTGATCATATAAATTATTAGCCTTTTGAATTGGATTCTGATTCCTGGCTGAACCCTGGATGATTGTTCTTCAACAAATATTTATTAATTCTACTATAATTCAATAAATTCAAGTGTTTACTGCTATACCCCTATTACATGGAACCTGGCAATTGGCTTTCTCCACTATGATAGCTCTCATATCACACATTAAGGAGCCAATGTGAGAATACTGTCAACTATCAAATATGCCTATCCCAATGAAGTATTTGGAGTTTACTAGAAATGATCCCTGGGTGGAATCATGGACCCAGTGAATGAATTGTGAGTTGGACCTAGGACTCCATTTTATTGCTGGTCTCTATGTGTCCCAACAGAGCATTATGCTTCAGGTCCCTGGGTATCAATGCCAACTTAGATTATTTCAATTCTTGAAAGGTCTGGAGAGTCCCTTGTCCTCAACAAATGGTTACTTAAGTTAATGACAAGAGGCCTCTTTGAAGAAGGACTTGGCAACTTACTACTGAAGACACTTACTCTGGTGTTTCAGAATCTTTCTGCAAAGGAAGCTGGTCTCTCCCTTAGTTAAGGGGCTTTGCATGGGGGATTAGGCTCATGTCTGGAAATTGGGCAAGGGATACCTGTTTTTACTGAGGTGGTTGCTCTCAGGTTCCTGATCGTCTTGATTACTTAAGAACTGCTCTTATTTGTTGCCCATCTGCTTTGCCTCAAGGAACACTCTTCCACTGACCATCTCCATAGCTCGGCGAGAGTCAGGCTTCCCTGGCTTCCATTCCAACCTTGCTTCTTATTGTGATAATTGTGTCACTTGTTTCTGAGGGTGAAGTGCTGGAACTTGGTCTCTATTATTTAAGAATTTCATTATCCCCATTGTCATGAGGGAGCCAAGTTCTGTAACAAGTTTTCCCATTAGCCCTATTCATGACGGGCTTCGTGGACATGCATCCAGTGCAGGTGCACAGAGCTCTGCACTCAGAAGGGCCCCACACTTTGTTTAATACTCTGCTGGTGCAGTCTTAAAGTTATATTTAAAGAAGGGATTCCACATTTTCATTTTGCACTGAGCCTGGAAAATTTTGTTGCCAATCCTGGCCCTGGTCTTCAGAAGATGGCCACTACCGAGCTTCTCAGTGATGCTGGTGCCCTTCTCCCCAATGCATTCTTATTGTGTCCACAAAGGGAGTGTTCTGTGTGCCTTCCTGTAGAAAATAGTGGGCTTTACATAGTAGCTCCACTTTACCATGCCCAGCTTCCTGGGTCTTTTGATTTCTTATCTGACCCACTATTATATTGGTTCTTTTATATTTTCACTTCATTCAGTGTAGGCTATTGCTTTTCTTCCAAGAGCCATCCTGGCAGTGTATAAGCATTGTTTTTCAGGGTTCTTGCCAGAATGTTAAATCTGTATTTTGAGAGAGTGCTCCCATATCATTAAACTCTCCCTAATTCAACTGCACATTTGTCTCCTTTCCTTCTTGATCTAACATTGTCTTGGAATCCATATTCACAGGAATACTTTCCAAGTTCCTGGTAGTATATGTTAGCCAGATTCTGAAACACCATAGATGCTTTCACTTTTGCCTTGAATTGGTGGTTAATCACCCTTAGTCAGTCATTACTCCTTGTTATGAATCAATGGCACTCAACAGCCACCCAATTCCATCCTTAGAGTTGCCTTTTCCCTCACATCTCTCAAATACTGGACACATTGGCTTAGCTAGTGTTTCATCTTTCACTGGTATCATATCCATTGTACCCCAGTGAATGTTTTAACAACTGTACTTCTATAGCATGTCAGATACTATTTATACTCTACCTTACACTAATGGTGAGATCCTCATTGCCAGCTAGCTGAGAGGTGATTCAGCTCTCAAGTCCCAGTATAGGGTCTTCTTTCTGGAACCACTCCTGGCATCAACTTGCTTAGATTAGGTTCCTTGGAAAGAGATTCTGAGATAAGGAGTTTTAGGCAGAAGTAGGTTTGTTGAAGAGTGTTCTTGGGAAATACACTGGTAAGGATGTCAGGGTGGAAGGATTGAAAAGATGGAGAAGCTGACTCCCAATCCATTCAAGTGAGGCTTCAGATGATTCCAAGGGGAATTCTAGAACTGGGATGGTCCCTCAAGTTCTCCCAAATGGAAGCAAAGGGGCTTGGCCTTATCCATAGCAGTCAGTCATTAGCCATGAGACCTCCCTCCCCAGGAGGTGTAACCGTGGGCAAGGCAGTTGTCTGTGGCAGAGGTAATTCCTAGTGTAGAATGTAGCTGTGAACCCTCAGTAAGTGGGAATTGGGTGCATCCCTCAGAAAAAAGATCTGGACAGAGCACCACAGAGCTAGAGCCAGACTGCAGTGCATTTAATAATATCCTACTAAGAATGCATAAGATGAAGTATAATGGACACTAGAATTTGAACACATTTTCTTCTCTTGCATAACAATTTTCACTTCACAGACTAGATATTTCCAATGTAGCTACAAAGACATTCCAATAGTGGTCAGAGGAATGATAAAATTGTACATTTAAATAAATATTGAAAAGTTTCAACAGTTTCAGCTACATGAAATGCAACATTTGTTTATGCTTATTATTTGGCATAGCGCCTGTTGTTCCTGAGAGTATTTCGGAATATGCTTATTTAATTTCCTTTTTCTGCCATTTTTACTTCATTTGTTCTACCACATTTACTTTTCTGCAGTTAGCTGACAATATAAATAGAAGCAAAAGAGCTCAGAAGTCTACCCCAAATGCTACTCCAAGCATGGGTTAGTGATTTCAAATACCATGACTTCTGCATTACATTTTCTCTCCTTTATATTCCTAATGAGGCTTACCCACGTTGGTTCTCTGGAAAAAGGCTAGGTGGAAAATTCCGGCAATTCTTGCCCTAGAGAGCCTTGAAGCAAAATCTAATATCCACTGTTGAGCAGGTAGAAAATCTGGTAGATACCACAGAGAAGCTGTTATGCTTTGCCCAAATGAAAGCTTTAGTTGAGCTGGCTTGGAATCTGCTTTGCAGATTGGCTATTTAGTTTTGATAACATTTTATATCATGGTCTGCCATGAACTTGTTTTTTTTGGGGGGGGGGTAGTTTGATCCTCTTTTTAAAAAAATTATTTTTATTAATTTATTTTTGTTACAGATGTTTCTCCTTTTTCCCCCCATGCCATGAACTTCTTTAAAAAATATTTCTTTTTATGAATCAAAGAACACTATTTCCTGAAACAGTTTTCTATTGGATTGGGATTTTAATTGGCTGACAGAAATAATTGCTAACATGAAGGATTCTTTTCCTGCTGATGAGCTGTTGATGATACGGGCAATTGTTAAAGGGTATTGACGGGTGACCTGGGACTCCCCATTCACTTGTCGCCTCTGGGAAGGAACAGGGCGCTCGTCTTACTTGAGGCTTTGCTCTGCTGTGTCACCTGCTGAAGCACATGCACTGCATCCCAAGTGCATCACTGACAGCTCCTAGTATCAAGGGCAGGGAGGTCAGAGTCATTGGCATCTATGTGAATGATGAGTTCTGTTTCATCATAAGTAACCAGTGTATTCATATCCTAGACTACTTGATATGCTAGAACCTTCCTATTCATGGATGCAATAAGAACTACACATATATTCATTTTGTCATAGTGGAAAATAACCTCAAATCTCACTCTTAATAGTTTAGTTACCAAAACAAACAAACAAACATGATTTCCAATGTTGGATCACTCCATAGAAGGTAAAAGATTTCTCTGAACTTCTAAACAACATAGAATAATTTTCAAATATTTCACATAGCAACTGAAGAAAGAGATGGTGATTCAGTCAGTCTTGGAGGACACCCTTAAATTAATTGCCAGAACACTGGGCAATATTGAGGAGAAACATTCTAACTTTTCAGTCTTAGGTGAGAATATCTGCAACAGTAAGCTTAAAATCACAGACAGGGGCTACCATGTGTTTCCTGGGAGTGTTGATACTCCGCACAGGGATCCCTGCTTTTTGGAAGGAGCTGTGTGGGGGCTGGGCAACAGCTGTATCACTTCCATTAAACTAGAACTCTCACAGCCAGAGAATATAGACAGCCCTGAAATGCAAGAGGAAGTGAGCACACGCCATATTTCTGAGGCTGTTCTCAAAACACATCATTATCTGGCTTTTCCGTTTCAATAATTTGTAAGCAGTCTGCCTCCTCTATAAACAGACCAGCAGGAAAGCAGAAAGCCGTGTGAATTATTGCATCTCTACTGCCTGAGACTCTGGAGACAACATAAATTTTAATGCATTAAAACGTGGAACTGTCTTTGAGGGATGTCATTTGGACTATGACCATTGGAGAAGACTGGGCTACTTTAAAGAATGTGGAGAGATGTTCATTTCATGACACTTACTTGCCTGGTATCCCCATGAGTGAACATCACTGTTACAAAGTGAATGTTAGCTAATGGTTTTTAGCTAATGTTCCCAGCAAGATTTGGGAACAGAAATGTGAATGTAGTAATTTATCGCTCTGTCCTGCTATGAACATTACTTTTTCCATACATGGTTATGGTAAAGGTCCCAGAATGAGTTTCAGTCATGCTCATCCTATGTGGGTATGTCTTGAATCCTGAAGGAGCACTTTGAGAGGGTAGTGGAGGTCCTGAGTGTAGTATGTGTCTATCATTTGCAACCTGGATGGGCATTTGGTCTCATCCTGGATCCTATGAAGAGGGGTTACAATAAAAGATAGAACATGTATTAAAGAGTTGTCTAAAACCTCTGCAAGGTATTTAATGTACAAAAGCATTGCTTTGAGGGTTTTACTGCAAGGTATATCCGTAAATGAGGGTGACGAGTGCTTGCCTATTGACAGGTCTGAAGGCACACAGACCCTGTATAGAACAAAGTGAGGTGATGTAGCATCAGGCCAGGCCCACCTGGTCCTGGCTATGAGGGTAACTGAAATGTCCACTGGCCACACTAAGTGTGCACTGACACCCCTGGTCAACACACATTGCGCTATGCCCTTTAGGCAGGGACTTGATGGCTGCCTGGAGCTTTTCTGTGTTTTCTCTGTGACTCGTGGTTCTCAGCTAGTGGCAATTTTTCCTGTTGGTATGACATCTGGCAATGTCCAGAGACAGATTTAGTAGTCACAACTGGGGTTATGATTGCTACTGCGATCTGGTGGATAGAGGTCAGGGATGATGCTATACATCCCACAGTGCTCAGGGCAGTCCCCTCCTCCCCTTTAAACAATGAATTGTCCTGTCCAAATTGTCAGTAGCACCAAGATCCGTGACTAACTTGTATTTATGACTGTATCACTATAGTGGTTTTGAACAAGAAAGGAGGAATATGGAGGCGTTTCTGGACAAATGAGCTGATCCATTCCACAGGCACATTGGAAACATTCTGATGGGGACTCTAGAGCTTTGTGAGAGGGCTTCAAAGTACAGACAGACACTCTTGCCAAGAAAGGCGAGTGTTGAGCCTAATAACTGTGATCTGGGAAAACATGACATGCTTATAAGTGTCTCCTGCGTGTCCAGCTTTGTTCAAATTTAAGCTTTATTAACATTTAATTTTTAGTTCAATAGTTGTGATCCCTTTGTAGGCTTTCAAATCTTTTGTAAGAGCTGGATCTCATCTTCAAGGTCAAGTACCTGGTGCTTGGTATTGCCTATTGCTTGGCAATTTTACTCCTTCTTTAATTCAATTGACACTTCTTTTTACTTATTTTTTATTATTATTATTATTATTATTATTATTATTATTATTATTATTTTTATTCTCACCTGAGGATATTTTTCTATTTATCTTTAGATAGAGTGGGAGGGAGAGAGAGAGAGAAACATCGATAGAGAGGGACACATCGACTGGTTGCCTCCCACACGATCCTGATCAGGGCTGGGGATGAACCGCAACCGAGGTACATGCCCTTGGCTGGAATCGAACCCGTGACTCATTGGTCTGTAGGCTGACGCTCTACCACTGAGCTAAACCAGCCAGGGCCAGTTGACACTTCTTGATTGTTTATTCTATGGCAGACATTCTAGACATAAAGGAGACACTTATAAGACAGACTCAGTTGATGTTTTTCGGTAATTAAATTTTAGTGGTAGAAGATGTCTGTAAATGAATTCAAGTAATTAATTAATTACTATTGTTGTAATGAATCAGCAAGAAAAATACAGTATAATGAAAGTGTATAAGGGAGATCCTAACCCTAGCCTTTAGATAATTTACCCTGATAAATGATGCCTTTGCTCTGCTTGCTTGGGCTTCCTTCCAGTGTGGCAAGTGGGTTTCAGGCACAAAACCCCAAGAGACCAAGGCTGAAATGCATGGTATTTTATGTTCCGGCCTTGAAAGAGAGATTGTCTCTCTTCTGCTATCATCTTGGATAAGGTAATCACGAGGGTCCAGCAAGTTTCAAAGACCAGATGACCTAGGCTCTAGAATTTATGGGAGGGATGTCAAGACCACATTGTAAGAGAAAAACATGTAGAATGGGAGCTATTGTTAGAGCCATATTTGGAAGGTACAGTTGGCTGTAAGTAAAACAAGAATGAATAAATACAAATTTGGGTTTAAATCACTTCTCTTTTTTGAACTAGAGATAAAATTCTAAAGAAATATAGAAATAATATAAAGATTCCTCTAAATATAGAGATAATGTTGAATCTATAAAAATAATCAGTGAGTGAAAAGTTACAGATTCTAGGAAACGTTGCTAGTGAATACAATAATAAATTATTGATCTTAGTCTTAGGTTCAGGTTTTAGATTCTTTGGAAAATTGTGGAGGTTCATGCAGGCCCCAAATGCTAATAGGTCCATTTACGATCTCATAGTTGCTATAAGCCCAAAGCAATTTTGCAAAAACAAAAGGCTTTGTTGTTGCTATTTCTTTGCCTTTTCCCCCTCCATTTATGAGAAAAAAACTTCTCAATCTTGAGCAAACAAAATGGAGAACTCTGAAGTGGTGCATGTATACTCCTGACAAAATGGAGAGAAAAATGACATTTTCCTAAAGAATATTGTCCTGATATTACCTGATATGAGCGGTTTATGAAATTTTATAATAATTAAAATCATAATTTTCAGTCAGACTGTTGGCAGTTGAGTCAATGGTCTAGTAAAGTTGTTACTGCTTATTTTGCAGACTGTGCTATCTGTTCCAACATTACATTTTAGAGATTTCTTAGATGATGCTATGGGATTAACTTGTGTGTTGTGTTTACAATGAAGTCCTTCAATGACAGCCCTTGCTGAAGCAATTTTCATGATTATTTTGACCCGAGAAACTGTCCTTGCCAGAAACACGGTGCCAGTGTATCACAGCATACAAATATCACTCATCATGGGAAGGCAGAGGACAAGGCCAGTGTGGTCTGCAGAAAGTAAGAAACATTTGCACCAGACTTCTTTTGTTAAGCAGTTGTTGCAGGTCAAGTTCCCCAGGAAACAGACTCTCAAACGGGTTTGTGGCTGGGGGTTTATTGGGGAGTGATCTTGGGATCAATAGCTCTGGGAGAATGAAGGAAGTAGGACTGGGAAGAGGGTGATATTGAACTTAGATGCAGGCCTCAACTGAACCCAGGGGGGTGCAGTGGAGCTGGGATGGCCCTAGAGTGCCCCAAAGAGAGGCAAAAGAGCTAGGTCCTTATATCCCTATATTCAACATCATTGAATGTGGGCTGACTTAGAGGAGGGGGCAGAACTTTGGGTGAAGTGACCCTCTTTAGACACAAGCAATTCCTGGAGATAGTCTAGCTGAGAACTCTCAGTGATCAATGCTTGCTGCAGCTGAGGGAATAAGTGTCTCAGTTTTGAAGGAGGTGTACCACAGCATCTACCATGAAAGTGTTTTTGAGATACTGAGGGACACGCCATGATCACCAAAGAACCTAAGTTATCAAATATAGATGATGAAGAAAGTTTTATTTTGAGGGAATAAGTTGCCATTCAAAACCTATCAGAATCAAGCCCAAGATTCATCATACTAGTTCTAATCACCAGGTGATAGTGATTAGCTATAAGGCAGTGAAATATTAAATTTGTACCATTTCCAGAAGTTTCCATGTAAGATGCTTCAGGTTTGTGCAGATCTGTAACAGTTTTTATACTAATTGGGAGTGCAAGAGAAAAATGAGAGCAATCTGAATGATTTTGTTAATAATCATAAAGGTAGTATAAATCATCAAAGATGCGTATTTCAAGGCCCCTTGTCCTGCTGCTTAAGGACAAATTGTTAGGTGCTTGAGCTAAAGGGCTATGTTGTAAATGTACTGTTTTATCTCTGAATAGAAAATTGTAACTGGCCATCTCAAGAGAGGATCACAGATGTCTCCTAGGAAAGAACTGGTTCACATCCTGTAGAAACCAAATGCTAGGCATTGATGACATTAGAGTGGCTCAGTTATAGAATTTCCTCCATGAGTGAGATAGTATATAGTCATTAGAAAGCATAGATTCTGCTTGGTTTGGAGCATAGCTCTACCACTCTTTTGCTTTGATGCCCTTGGAAAAATTAAATTCTCTGTTATTCAGTTTTCTCATCTTTAAAATGGGTATAATAATAGTACCAGGGTTTAAAAGATTGAATGACTAATATGTGTGCATGGCAGAGAGTAAGCATTTTATAGATGCTTATTATTATGTTCAGTTATTGTTTGTTAATCCTCACCCAGGGATATTTTTCTATTTAGTTTTTTTTTAGATAGAGTGGAAGGGAAGGAAGGAGAGAGAGAGAGAGAGAGAGAGAGAGAGAGAGAGAGAGAGAGAGAGAGAGAGCGAGCGACACCGATAGGTCCACATTGATTGGCTGCCTCCTGCATGACCCTTACCAGGGCTGGGGATCAAATCTGCAACCCAGGTACGTGCCCTTGACCAGGAATCGAACTCTTGACCCTTGGGCCCCCAGGCTGACTCTCTAACCACTGAGCCAAACCACGCAGGGAAGTTGTGTTTTGTTTTGTTTTTTTTTAAAGAAAAATATAGATGGGAGAAAATGGCAGCAGAGTAAATGGAAGCCACACAGACTGTCTCCCAGGTCTAGAATTACAACTAAAATAAAGACAAGTCATCTGGAAAAACCAACTGAAGAGCAGCTGAAGAGAATCCTTATAACCAGGGACATAAAGAGGACCCCAAATCGAGACTTGTAGGAGCTGCAGAGGCATGAAAAGGCTGGCTGGGTACCCACGGGCAGCAGCTGAGGGCTGTCTTAGCTGTGAGCAATTCCCTCTGAGAAGTCAGAGGTTTAAACCCCAAACCCCAGCACAGAGTGGGAACAGGAAAAGGCACCTACATAACAGCTGACTGAGAGAAATCACCACAGCATAGGTTTTATCCAGCAGGGAGACACACAGGGAACACCAGCACTTCCCTGAAGGACGAGGGCACTAAAATACAGCTACAGCCACTCACCTTGGGCTCCAGCAGAGATAGGGTGGACTGGACTGGAGCTGTGTGAGGAGAGTTGAGGGTTCATGGCACTGGGGAGAGAGCTGGGAAGGAGGCAGTCAGGAGCTCTGTGCTGAGTCACTCCCCCACAAGGCAGTAGCCATGTTCCTCAAAGAAACCCCTTCACATCAGAGTGGCTTTAACCTGGGGAAGAAGCAACTGCCTCTCCCTTGGGAATTTAGCACCACCCAGCCTGGGGAAGAGCAACGTGAGGCTCATTAACAGCCAGAGACTACCAGCAAGCCAGTAGGCAGAGAAGAGATTCTGAAGGCTTTGAGCCTTGGACCTGGCTCTTGGTGTTGGGTGTTGTGGCTCTGGGAACTGAGCTGTGAAGGCGGAGGCCTGGGTCACTGCACTGAGCCATTAACCCACATTTCAGAAACCATTTTATTCTCAAAGCAACTTTAGCCCAGGGGAAAGCAATTGCCCCACCTGCTGGAAATCCTCTTATCCTGCCCACTTGTGGGATTTTTCATTCAGCTGAGGACTATAACCTGAGGCTCATTAAGTAACTGAGACAAATAGTCAGCCTGCAGGCAAGAGCTCTGGGATAATCGAATCTTTGCTTGGCCTGTGACTCTACCTAAGAAAGTAGGACTAGACGTTGGTGTTTCGCGTGGTCCCTTACACACTCATCCAAACCCAGCAGAGGGAGCCACAATCAGTAGAACATTGACACTCACGGAAAATTTGGCAAGCTGTAACCCTGCTGAGACAGCCAAAATGGTGAAACAAAGAAACAAATCCCAACTGAAAGAACAAGAGAATTCTACAGAAGAAGGGCTAAATGAAATGGAGTTAAGCAAGTTATCAGAGGTAGAGTTCAGAGTAATGATTATGAGGAAGCTCAACAGCATGAGTAAAGATATAGATACATTGAAAATCAACCAACTGGAAATGAAAAACCACCAAGCAGAAATGAAGAACGACATAGCATAAATAAAGAACACTTTGGAAGGAATAACCAGCGGATTAGAGAAAGCCAAGGATTGGATCAGCAAATTAGAAGACAGGGTAGAAAAAATCACCTAATCAGAGAACCAAAAAGAAAAAACAATTGAAAAAACAGGAGGACAGTTTAAGAGAGCTGTGGGACAATATGAAATGTAACAACATCTGCATCATAAGAGTACCAGAAGAAGAAAGTGAGCAAGGATTAGAGAATATATTTGAAGAAATAGTGGCAGAAAACTTCTCTAACTTGGTAAAGGGAAAAGGCATACAAGTTCAGGAAGCACAGAGAGCCCCAAGTAAAAAGGACCCAAAGAAGCCCACACCAAGACACATAATAATTAAAATGCCAAAAAATAAAGACAAAGAGAGAATCTTAAAGGCAGAAAGAGAAAAGCAACAGGTTACCTACAAAGGAGCCCCCATAAGGCTATCAACTGATTTCTCAATAGAAACACTACAGGCCAGAAGGGAATGGCATGAAATATTCAAGGTCATGAAAAACAAGGATCTGAATCCAAGACTACTCTATACAGCAAGGCTATCATTCAAAACAGGTGAAATAAAGAGCTTCTCAGATGAAAAAGGCTAAGGGAATATATTATGACCAAACCAGCACTGCAAGAAATGTTGTTTACAAGAGACCCTCCTCACAACAAAAGACTCACACAGGTTGAAAGTGAAGGGATGGAAAAATTTTTTCCAAGCAAATGGAAATGAAAAAAAAAAAAGAAAGAAAGAAAGAAAGAAAAAGCTAGGGTAGCAATACTCATATGATAAAATAGACATTAAAATGAAGGCCATAACAAGAGACAAAGAAGGCCACTACATAATATTGAAAGGATCTATCCAACAGGAGGATATAACCTTGGTAAACATATATGCACCAAATATAGGAGCACCAAAATATATTTAAAAACTTCTGGAGGATTTGAAAGGAGAAACCGACAATACAATCATAGCAGGGGACTTCAACACCCCACTGACATCACTGGATAGATCCTCTAGACAAAACATTAACAAGGAAACAGAGACTCTAAATGATGCACTAGATCAAATGGATTTAATAAATATATACAGAGAATTACACCCCAAAACTGCAGAATATACATTCTTCTCAAGTGCACACGGCACATTCTCAAAGATAGACCACATGGTAGGTCACAAAATAAGTCTCTACAAGTTCAAGAAGATTGAAATCATATCAAGCACCTTCTCAGATCACAATGGCATGAAACTAGAAATTAATTACAATAAAAACACTCAAAAACATTCAAACACATGGAGGCCAAATAGCGTATTATTAAACAAAAAATGGGTTACCAAAAAGATCAAGGAAGAAATAAAAACTTCCTAGAAATCAATGAAAATGAGCACACAACAACACAAATTCTATGGGACGCAGCGAAAGCAGTTCTGAGGGGGAAGTTCATAGCACTACAGGCCTACCTCAAGAAACACGAAAAATTTCGAGTAGACTAACCCTACAACTTAAAGAACTAGAAAGTAAACAAAAAGAAAAGTCCAGAGCAAGTAGAAGGAAAGAAATAGTAAATGTCAGAGCAGAATTAAATGACATAGAGACTAAAAAAACAATTCAAAGGATCAATGAAACAAAGAGCTGGTTCTTGAAAAGATACAAGATTGATGATCCTTTAGCCAGACTCACCAAGGAACAGAGAGGAGACAAGTAAACAAAATCAGAAACAAAAGAGGAGAAGTAACAACTGACACCACAGAAATACAAAGGATTATTAAAAAAATACTATGCACAATTATATACCAACAAATTGGACAACTTAGGTGAAATGGACAAATTTCTAGAATCACATAGTCTCCCAAAACTGAACCGGGAAGAGATAGAAAACTTGAACAGACCAATAACAACTAAGGAAATCAAAGCTATAATCAATAAACTCCCAGCAAACAAAAGCCCGGGTCCGGACAGCTTCACGGGGGAGTTTTACCTAACATTCAAAGAAGAACTAATACCCATTTTCCTCAAACTATTCCAAAAAAATTCAAGAGGAAGAAAGACTTCTAAGCTCTTTTTATGAGGCCAGCATAATCCTAATTCCAAAACCAGATAAAGACACTACAAAGGAAGAAAACTACAGGCCAATATCTCTGATGAACATAGATGCCAAAATTCTCAACAAAATATTAGCAAATCAGATGCAGCAATATATTGAAAAAATTATTCACCACGACCAAGTGGGATTCATCCCAGGGATGCAAGGCTGGTACAATATTTACAAGTCAATAAATGTGATACACCACATAAACAAAACAAAAGATAAAAACCACATGATCATATCAATAGATACTGAAAAAGCATTTAACAAAATCCAGCACCCATTTCTGATAAAAATGCTCAGCAAAGTGGGAGTAGAGGGATCATATCTCTACATAATAAAGACCATATATGAAAAACCTACAGCCAACATCATACTCAATGGATAAAAACTAAAAGCATTTCCTTTAATAAATGGAACAAGACAGAGATGCCCAATTTCACCACTCTTATTTAACACAGTACTGGAAGTCTTAGCCACAGCAATTATACAAGAAGAAAAAATAAAAGGGATCCAAATTGGAAAGGAGGAAGTGAAATGTCATTATTCACAGATGACATAATATTGTACATAGAAAACCCTAAAGACTCCATCAAAAATATACTAGATTTGATCAATGAATTTGGCAAAGTAAAAGAATACAAAATTAACATCCAAAAATCGATGGCACTCTTATATACCAATAAAGAACATTCAGAAAGGGAAACTAAAAAAAGCAATCCCATTTACCACTGCAACAACAACAACAACAAAAATAACATATCTAGGAATAAACTTAACCAAGGAGGTAAAAGACCAGTTCTCAGAAAACTACAGGACGGTGAAAAAAGAAATAGAGGAAGATATAAAAAAGTGAAAACATATGCCATGTTCATGGATTGGAAATCAACATCATTAAAATGTCCATATTACCCAAAACAATGTGCAGATTCAATGCAATCTCTATTAAAGTACCAACGGCATATTTCACAGATCTAGAAAAAATACTCCAAAAGTTTATATGGAACCAAAAAAAAACCCTGAATAGCCACAGCAGTCTTGAAAAAGAAGAACAAAGTGGGAGGAATCACAATACCAAATATCAAGCTCTACTACAAAGCCATCGTAATCAAAACAACCTGGTACTGGCATCAGAACAGACATATAGATCAATGGAACAGAACAGAGAACCCAGATATTGACCCAAGACAGTATGCACAATTAATATTCGACAAAGGAGGCAGGAACATACAATGGAGAAAAGACAGTCTCTTCAAAACATGGTGTTGGGAAAATTGGACAGCTACATGCAAAAAAATGAAACTAGACCACAAACTTACACCATACACAAGAATAAACTCAAAATGGATAAAACACTTAAATGTAACTCATGAAACCATAAAAATTCCAGAAGAAAATGTAGGCAGAAAAATCTCAGACATCATATGTAGTGGAATTTTCACCAATACATCACCTAGGGCAAGAGAAAGAAAGGAAAAAAGTAATAAATTGGACTAAAAAGCTTCTGTGTGGCAAAAGAAAACAGCTTCAAAATTAAAAGGGAACCCACTGTATGGGAGAACATTTGCCAATGATGCATTGGATAAGGGGTTAATATCCACAATATGTAGAGTACTCATAAAATGCAACAAAAAGAAGAAAAACAATCCAGTTAAAAAATGGGCAGAGGACCTGGAGAGACACTTCTCCAAACAGGACATACAAATGGCCAGGACACATATGAAAAATGCTCAACATCTCTAATCATCAGAGAGATGAAAATTAAAATGACTCTTGAGATATCACCTCACACCTGTCAGAATCGCCACCATCAACAAATCATCAAACAACAAGTGCTGGCGAGGGTGTGGAGAAAAGGGGACTCTAGTACACTGCTGGTGGAAATGCAGACTGGTGCAGCCACCATGGAAAACAATATGGTGTTTCCTCAAAAAATTAAAAATGGAACTGCCATTTGACCCAGTGATCCCACTTCTTGGAATATATCCTAAGAAGCCTAAAACACCAATCAGAATATATGCACCCCTATGTTCATAGCAGTGCTATTTACAATATCTAAGATTTGGAAACAGCCCAAGTGCCCATCAGTAGATGAGTGGATAAAAAAGCTGTGGTACATATACACAGTGGAATACTGTGCAGTTGTAAGAAAGAAAGATCTCTTACTCTTTGAGATGACATGGAGGGATTTGGAGAGTATTATTCTGAGCGAAATAAGCCAGTTAGAGAAAGACAAGTACACATGATCTCACTTATTTATGGAACAGAGTGAACAACATAAGCTGTCTACTAAAAGAGATTAGAGTCATAGAAGTAAGGAACAGACTAATAAACCTCAGAGGGATTGGGGGTGGGGGGGAGAAGTGGGACGAGATAAACCAAAAGACTTATGTGCTTATATGCACAACTAATGGACACAGATTAGGTTGCAGAAAGCAGGGGGCGGGAGTGGGGAGGAGGGGGTCAACGGGGGAATAAAGGGGGACATCTGTAATACTTTCAACAATAAAAAAAATAAATAAAGGGCAACAAGAGGTAAAAAAAAAAAGAAAAATATAAGAGGTAACCAGCTTTCTCTGTATTAAATTATTACACCATTTCCCCCCATGCTGGAGGTGTACCTTTTCTTCTATCGATAAAAACAAATCAAATAATGTTGATTATAGCAAGTCAGTATCTTTGAATGACTTTGGGGTTGAAATTTAAAGGTTTTCCTCAACTCTATCCATAAGGATCAGGAAAAGACTGAAAAGAAAAACAATCTTATTCTAGATCTTTGCTGAAAGAGGGTGAGTTTGAGAAGTTATATTCAAGAAAAATCTATTTGTCATACATCTTCCATATATTATATCATTTAATGTTCATATCAACCCTATGAGATTTTGGGCTATAATTTTGTTCTTCTTAGAGATGGAGGAAAACAAGGCAAGAGGTTATGAATAGAAATGGAAACAGAATTTGAGATCTGAAAACAAGTCAGTGTGACTCCATTTCAGTGTTGGGGTGGGAGTGGGATGGGTGGTACCCCCTGTGGTGTAATTGAAGTTGGACAATGTGTGTGCAGAATACAGATGGAAAGAGTCCTTTCCTCACTATGACCAGCCAGCAAAGGTGTTTCTTTTGGGGTGAATTTATGACAGCAAAAGTATTAATTTGCCTTCTCTGGGACCATTTGTATTTGGGTTAGTTGGTTATTTCAGTAGACAAAAAACATTGAACTCCTTCAGTTATATAATTACTAAATTACTTGGCTTTTGTCTCCCCAAGAATGTTTAAGACAAAGCTGTTGTTGTACACCAATGGTTTTCTTTCTTTTGCTCGTTAAAGATTAAGTTATATGAGTAAGAGAAGGTGTTAATGTTTGCCAGAGGCCCCTGGGAATCAATGCACTTTTGTTTCAAGACACCTTGTATTGTACTTCTCTCACGGATATTTGGAAAAGAAGAGGAAGAGTAAAGGAAATTACTTTGGTGGTGAAAATGGTCTTAAAATCATTTTTTTTTTTGCTGTAGAATGTTACGTTGATTTAGGAAATAAGCTTTGCAGTTTTAAAAACTATAATTTAGAAAAAAACTACATTCAGATCAGAGGAAAAAATAAATATGTGTTTTTGAAATTTCTGTAATTTTACATTCGGACAGTTTTTCTTGTAGTTGCTCAGTTAACACACTTTCTTTTTCTATAAACAAAATGGCTCGAAATCTTTTTGCTGTTCTAGGATGTCTCAAAGATATTCCTGAAGATTAAACATTGAGAGAAACAGAGGAACAAACTTTCTTTTTGCAAATTTGTGAAGAAGAGCATTCAATTAAAAAAAGTTGCCAATTGCCCTGGCCGGTTTGGCTCAGTGGTTAGAGAGTCAGCCTGCTGTCCAGAGAGACCTGGGTTCAGTTCCTGCTAAGGGCATGTACCTTGGTTACAGTTTGTCCCTGGCTCTGGCTGGGTCGTGCGGGAGGCAGCCATTCATTGTGTCCATTTCACATTGAAGTTTCTCTCTCTCTCTTTCTTCCTCTCTCTCCTTCCCAGTCTATCTGAACAAAAAATGGAAAAATGTCCTTGGGTGAGGATAAAAAAAAAAAAAAGTTGCAATCTAAGAGTATGGGAGAAATAATGTCTATATTGTGTTTTAAAAATTAAAGACTCAGTGGATATATAAGGTCCTTAGCATTTAATACACTAAAGAAAATCTGTAGAGGATGACACAGTATAATTAAAATAAAAGGGAATGACCATGAATCAGTCAGGAGAAGAGGATAAATCAAAAGACTAAAGGCAAAAAAAATTTTTGTATGTATAATCCCCCCCATGTGTCTAGAAGAGAATAACTGTGAAATATGAAGTGGGAGTATGTAGAATAGAACAATTCTAGAATATCAAAAATAGTAGATATGCACATCAGGTACCTGAGCTGTACACAGTATATGTACTAATATCAGGGCCTCTGTACTCTTCATTTGAATACAAGATTAATAGAAGATATTAAAAACAAAAATTTACTCTCTCTCAGACCAGTAAAAGTGTGAGACAATTTTTCTAAGTCATTTAGCACCATGACCATATGGTTAAAGAAGATAAATTTTAGGAGTTGATTTTTACATTTTAGAGGATCCTGCTGCTGGTGTTCAGTTTGGTGCACTTCATAGCGCACATTTGCATATGAAAAACGCTTCTGTAATATTGTAGTTAATTTACTGGGCAAACAGCATGAATATGTAATGTGGATTCATGGTGCCAAAAGAAGTGGTTGATTTGATAAAATTATACATAAATTTTAGGATGGAGGAGAAAGGATTAATAAATTAGTTGCATGTCAACTTGCAGAAGAAAGAAAATACTGGCCTGTTCCCCAACTCTCCCCAACTTTTCAAGTGGTTGAATTTATATTGATCAGATAAAATGTGATTGTGTTAGTTCTTGGTTATTGAGTAATCCTCCAAAAGAGTAAGTTACTTGGTTGCTTTAATTAATTAATTTTTAAAATTGGAAAAAAAAATCATTGGGAAACACTAGACCAATGTAAACACAGTCTAAATGCATACTCACATAAACTTTAATCAATATTTGGAAACCTACTCTATTAAGACATCTAGTTAAAGTAGTGAAATAATGATTTAGTTCTCTAATCATTAGAAAAAAATGACTGACTGACTAATTAAGCAAAAAAAATCTTTCACACCACATATGGTTAAATGGATCTGTTACCCAACAATTTAATGGATTGATCATTGAATGAAGGAACAAACCTTTTTGGTTAATACTATCCAAATGGTTTTTAGGCAGGCACAGCCTCTGTTATTTACATGTGTTTCTTTGCAGTGGACATTATTGTTGCTTCTCCAGCATCAATTCATCCCTCCGTTTTATAGAGAAGCCACCGATCCAGATAGCTGACCTGAGCTCCTGCTTCGGAAGTGGACTCTAACTTGCTTAGCCCAAAGTGCAATTCCATCTCCCTGGTCACAGGAATCGGTTCAGAAGTTTCACATGGTGTGAGTTGTTCCAATCAGAGTGAAGCCCATGGCATTTATTCAAAGTTTGGGAGAAGAGAAGTTATCTCTCCTGAATGATGTTGCATCATAATGTGAAGCCTGGAACTGCTATAGATACTTGGCTGTCATGAGGAAAGCCAGTCTCAGAATAAAGCCGATGAAGCACCAGGGTGAGTAGAGCTCAGGGAGTTATAAATAGACTGAGTCCTTATCAAAGCATACCAGAAACCTAAATAATATTCTCTATACTGCATGAGCTAATGAATTCCAGTTTAAGCCAGTTTGTGTTGGGTCCTCTCTTCCTTGCAAATAAAATCATCCAAAGAGATCCGACAATTCAACAGTACCAAGTTCCAAGAACCCTTACTTGTCTTCAGTCTTCTTTCTCCCACCCCCTCTACACAAACACCCATATGAGACTTCCTTTCTCTTCTAAAGCTGTTTCTAAGTTGTGGTTTGGGATATAGAGAGGATTAAAGGTGTCCATATCTTAGCTTTGGAAAACCTTCAAATATTTGTATGCAGCCAAGATTATTTATTTCAATATTTTATTTTGAAATGATTATAGACTTATAGGATGTTGCAAAAGTACTACACAGAATCTTTTGAACCATTCACCCAGCTTCCTTTGGTAGTGATATATTTTATAACTGTAGTACAATATCAAAATAAGAAAACTGACATAATTCCATATGATATTGAGCAGTGTTTGTTCATTTTTGCCTCAAGAGACATTTTGAGGTAAAACACTGTCTCTTGCCTCAGAGAATTTTACTGGAAAACTCAAATAAAATAAGTTATTGCTTGAAATTTTACTGGATAACTTCGTTGACATGAACCACCCAAATCATTATAAGAAACTTGTTACAAGTTTATGAGAAGGCTATGTTAATGGCAGTTAAGTGGTTCACTAATTGTTATTACATTTGGCGCATTCATTTTAGTAGAATAAGTGCATGATGCATTATAGTCATATTTCATTTACATTCTACATGCCTATAGAACTTTCTAGCTGTGTGACCTTGGACAAGACCTTAGCTTTGTTTGGCCCGTGGATTTTATCATCTGCAAAGTGGTAATATAACAACTTTTTTTTTTTCAAGATGAAATGAGAAAATGAGTACAAAGTAGTTAGCTCAATGCCTAGTACATAGCATGTCCTTAATACCTGAAATTTATTATTCTTACCAACATCACTTATCAACATCAGAACCAGCTTTTAGTTTGTTGATCTTTTCTATTTTTTTTTTTCTGGTCTCTATTTCATTTGTTTCTACTCTGATCTTTTAAAAAAATATTTTTTCTTTATTGATTTGAGAGAGAGAGGGAGAGAGAGATAGAAACATCGATGAGAGAGAACATCGATCGGCTGCCTCTTGCATGCCCCGCACTGGGGATTGGGCCCACAACCTGGGCATGTGCCCTGACCGGGAATCAAACTGGTGACCTCTTGTTGCATGGGTCGACACTCAACTAGTGAGCCACACTGGCCGGGCTTTACTCTGATCTTTATTATTTCCTTCATTCTGCTAATTTTTGTCTTAGTTTGTTCTTTTTCTAGTTTCTTGAGGTGTGAAGTTAAGTTCTTTGCCTGAGATCTTTCTATTTTTTTAACATATACATTCATCACTGTAAACGTTCCTCTTAGAGATGCTTTAGCAGCATACCATAGGTTTTGGTTTGTTGTGTCTTCATTTTCATTTTTTTTTGAGAAATTTTTTGTTTTTTAAAAAATTTCTTCTTTGACCCATTGGTTGTTCAGGAGTGTGTTGTTTAGTTTCTAAACTCTTGTAAATTTTCCAGCTTCCCTCCTGTTGTTGATTTCTAGTTTTAAATATATTTATTTATATGGTTTATTTAGTAGTTGCTTTAGGAATTACAATATACATACCTAACTTTTCAGTCTAGTTAGAGCCAATATTTTCTACTTAAAATGGAATTTGGACAACACCATATAGATCCTAAAATTTTTGATTTTTAAAAGAAAAAGAAAAAACTATTGTTGATTATCTATGTAATGCAAACCCATCCCTATATTTTTTTCTGTTTTACAAAGACATTAGCCAACATATGAATAACTTGTAAGTTATGAAGTAAAGATAACATATTTTATTCTAAAATTTAACCAATTATAATGTAGCTATTTAAAAAATGATTGGTTATGTTTTAAGATAATTTGAAGTATGAAGCATAGAGGTTTATTAATATCAAACACATTTATGAGGATAAAATTCAGTTAAATCCTAATTTGCAGAGATATTTTCCCCTTTCAAACAGCTAAATGAATTAATGAATTAGTAAGCATTCAACATAGAAAGGAATTGATATAGACAAAGCTTGTTCACAGAAAACCTATCACTTGTGATAATATTTATAATTAATTTCTGGAAAAAGAAAATAACCCAACTTTGTTTTTTTCATAATGAATAAAACATTTTCCTTCCTTTTAATTTCTAACAATATTTTAGGATTAAAGGGGGAAAAAAAAAGTACCTTGAGATAAATGAAAATGAAAGCACACCTATCAAACTTATGGGATGCTGCAAAAGCAGTTCTAAGAGAAAAGTTTGTAGTGATAATTGTATATGTATTAAAAAACTAGAACTCAAATAAAACTAACTTTACACCTCCAGGAACTAAAACAAAAACAAAAACAAAAACAAACTAAGCCCAAAGCTAGCAGCAGGAAGTAATAAAGATCAAAGTAGAAATAAATGAAATGGAGAACAGAAAACAATAGAAAAGATGAACAAAACTAAGAGTTCGTTCTTTGAAGACATAAACAAAATGGACAAACCTTTATCTAGACTAACCAAGAAAAAATAAGAGAGGACACAAATAAAATTATAAGTGGAAAAGAAGACATCACAACACATACTACCTAAATACAAGGGATTATAAAAGTCTACTAAGAACAACTATACACCAACAAACTGGACAACCTAGAGGAAATGGAAAATTTCTTAGAAATATATGACTTACCAAGACCGAATCAGGAAGAAATAAAAAATCTGAACAGACCAATTACTAGTAAGGAGATTGAATAGTAATAAAAAAATCTTCCAAGGAAGAAAAGCCTAGGACCAGATGGCTTCCCTGGTGAATTTTACCGAATATTTCAAGAATTAATGCCAATCCTTCTCAAGTTTTCCAAAAAATTGAAGAGGAGGGAACAATCCCAATCTCATTTTATGAAGCCAGCATTACCCTGATCCAAAAGCCAGAAAAGGGCACTACTAGAAAAAGAAATTACAGGACAATATCCCTGATGAATACAGATGCAAAAATTTTCGATGAAACACTAACAAACTGAATTTGGCAACACATGAAAAAGATCTTTCACCACGATCCAATACAGTTTATCTCTGGGATGCAAAGATAGTTAAACATATGCAAATCAAAAATAATGTGATAGATTACATTAACAGAATGAAGGAAAAAATATCACTTGACTCTCTCAATACATACAATAAAAGCATTTGATAAAAGTTCAACATCCATGCCCTGGCTGGTTTGGCTCAGCAGTAGAGTTTGATTCCAGCCAAGGGCACGTACTTCGGTTGCGGTTTGTCCCCGGCCCTGGTCGGGGTCTTGTGGGAAGCAACCAGTTGATGTGTCCTTCTCACATCGATGTTTTTCTCTCTCTCTCCCTTTTTCTCCCCCTCTCTCCCTCCCACTCTATCTGAAGATAAATAGAAAAATATCTTCAGGTGAGGATTAAAAAAAAATTCAACATCCATTCATGATAAAAACTCTTAAGAAATTAGGTATGTATGTTAACATAATAAAGGCCAAATAGGACAAGCCCACAGCTAACCTTATACTCAATGGTGAAAGATTAAAAGCTTTTTAAAATATGATCACAAACAAGATAAGGGTGCCCACCATCATTACTCCTATTCAGCAAAGTGCTTGAAGTCCTAGCCAGAGCAGTGAAGCAAGAAAAAAGAATAAAATACATTGGAATTAGAAAAGAAGTAAAATTGTTTATACTTGCAGATGACACAATCTTATATATAGTAAATCCTAAAGACTCCACCAAAAACTTGTTACGTGTAATCAATGAATGGAGTGAAGCTCCAGCATACAAAACCAACGTACAAAAATCAGTAGTGCTTCTATATACTAACAAAGAATTATCTGAAAAAGAAATAAAGACAGCAACCTCATTTACAATAGCATAAAAAATAATGAAATACTTAGGAGTAAATTTAACCAAGCAGGTTAAAAATATCTATACTGAAAACTACAACATATTGATGAATAAAAGAAAAGAAAATACAAATAAATGGAAAGGTATTCTGTATTCATGGATTAGAAGAATGAATATTGTTAAAATGTAAATACGTACTACCCAAAACCACCTATAGATTCAATGCAATCCTTATCAAGATTCCAATGGCATTTTTCACAGAAATAGGACAAACAATCCTAAAATTTATATGGAACAACAGAAGACCTCAAATAGCCAAATCAATCCTGAGATAGAAGAACAAAGTGGGAGGCATTGTGCTGCCTGATTTCAAGTTCTATTATAAAGTTGTAATCACAACAGTATGATACTGGCATAAAAACAGACACATGGACCAACGGAATGAAATCAAGAGCCCAGAAATAAACTCATGCGTATATGATCAACTAATATTTGACAAGGGAGCCAAGAATATTCGACAGAGAAAAGACAGTCTTTTAAATAAATGGTGCTGGGAAAATTGGATATCCACATGTAAAAGAATTAAACTAGACCTCTATCTTCTACCACTCACAAAAATTGACTTGAAATGGATTAAAGACTTAAATACAAGACTGGAAACCATAAGATGCCTAGGAAAAAAAAAACACACAGAGAAAAGGTTCCTTGACATGTCTTGCAATGAATTTTTGGACATGACACTTAAAGCACAAGCAACAGACAAAAATCAATGAGTGGGTCTGCATCAAACCAAAAAGCTTCTACACAGCAAAATAAATGATCACACAATGCTGAGACAACATACGGAATAGGAAAAAGTAATTGTACACTGTATGGCTGATAAAGGGTTAGTATCCAAACTATATAAAATACTCATACAACTCAATAGTAGAAAAACAAATAATCCAATTAACAAATGGACAAAGGACCTGAGTAGGCATCCCCCCCCCCCCCACCACCACCACCAAAGAAGATATATGAATGGCCAACAGGTACATAGAGAGCTACTCAACATCACGAATCATTAGGGAAACGCAAATCAAAACCACAATGAGATATCACTTCATGCCTGTTAGAACGGCTATCATAAAAGAGACATGAAATAACAAGTGCTGGTGAGGTTGTGGAGAAAAGAGAACCTTCGCGCACTGTTGGTGGAAATGTAAATTGGTGCAGCTACAATGGAAAACAGTATGGAGATTTCTCAAAAAATTAAAAAGTAGAGCTACTATAAGATATAACAATTCTACCTATGGGGATATATCCAAAAATGAAAACATTGTATCAAAGCGATAGCTGTGCTCCCACGTTCACAGCAGCATTATTAACAACAGCCAAGACATGGAAACAATCTAAAAGTCTACTGACAGATGAATGGATGAAGAAAAGTATTATATATACTTTGCCATATGTGCTATATATCAATTATATTTCAATGAAACTTGGGGGAAAAAATGAACAAAAGAGCCCCAATATTTTGAGCAGGAACTAAAAGGGTTACTTTTATTACATATTTGAATATTTATGTGCTGCTTTTCCCCCCATATTTCTTCTAGTGCTACTTCTCCACAACCAAATGAAGTAGATCTTATTCTCATTTTACATATGAGAATACTGAGAAATGGAGAAACGAAGTAAGTTTCCCTTTCATGGAAGAGGGAGGATTTAAACCTGAATAGTCTGGCTTCATAATTTATATTCTGAATTGTCATATTATCTAGTCTCCGTAATACAGGAGACTAGTATTGTAGTATTTTCATCCTGAGAATCTTTAAAAGAGCAGTATATTATGTGTGTGTGCGCACACATGTGTGCAAATGTGTGTTGGTGTGTGTATGTATAGACATGTATCTGTACAATTCATTTGCATGTACAACGTAACTCCCTGATTTGGTTAAGGATGTTGCTGGTTCCATAATGAAAAAAAGATCCTGTCTGACGTTCGCGTGTACTGACTCTTCGCTGTTTACTTTCAGGTTTCACTTTGACCTCTTTACACATTAATGTGTGTACAAATAGCATGAGACAACCATCATGATGCTGTCTCTGAGGAAGGCCACAAGATTATGGTCTTAAAACTTTAATGAGCAGAATTCAAGTTGGTAACGGTTTGCATATCATTATGATCTCTCTCTAGAGGAGATTTTTTTCTTGTGTCATTTTATATTTCTTTGAGAGCTTAATTTAAGAACTACTACCCTGGCTGGTTTGGCTCAGTGGTTAGAGCATTGGCCAGTGGACCAGAGTCCCAGGTTTGGTTCCTGCTAAGGGCACACACCTCTGTTGCAGTTTGTCCCCGGTTGGGGTCGAGCGGGTGGCAACCAGTCGATGTGTCTCTCTCACATCGATGTTTCTCTCTCTCTTCCTCCCGCTCTATCTGAAAATAGCAAAAATGTTCTCGGGTGAGGATAAAAAAATTAAAAAATAAAAAAAATTTAAAAAAAGAACTACTGTACACCATTAGTTAAAATTGTTACTTTATTCTTTCATGCCTTGTTTCTTTCCCATTCTTCTCAAATGTTGTTTTCTGTAAACACTGGTCTCAAAAGAAGGTTGGGCAAAACAAATTACTGAATGTTACAATGTTCTGAAAATCAAAGCCATACTATCTAGTGTAGAATAAACAAAAGGTATTTCCCATTATAGAAATATGTTTTACTTATTTTGCAATAGATAAATTGAGATATATTAGCTGCTTCATACTTCAAATAATTTGAAAATCTTATTCTTTTAATACAAGATGTGAAATGTCTTACGGAGTTGAATAGTTTCAATTTGGATGGGTAAAATCTTTTAAGGAAAACATTCACACAGATGTTAGTTTTCTTCCATCCCTTACAGAATTTCTGTCCCTTTCTAGATATTGGAAATACAAAACATGATAGTTTATTTGTTTGCAGCATTTACAATGCTTTGAAGTTGTATTTTCTCTTTAAATAATAATGACTTATTAGGATTTCTGAGACAGAATATTTTCCACCATCCAAATTCGAGTTTTTATTTTCTACCTATTCTTCTGCTAATTCCCCCTCAAATTATTTCATTCTAGTATTTTCTCAACTTTTAAAGATTGCCTTTAATTTAAGGATGTACACAATATCATGGCAAGAGAGTTTTCACCGTTGGTAGAGTCATGCAACTTATTCTTTTAATAGACATGTAGAAAAAAATTTGGTATACATTCAGATGTACACAAAATAGGAGTTTCAATATTTTATATATTTGGTAAATGTGATAATGCTGGAAGTACATAGCAATGGTAGCCCCTGTTGGAGTGACTTTCCACTGTAACTACACTGGCCGCAGAGGCATCTGTTGGCCTGGCCTCTGAGAACCTCACTGACCACACGACTGCCGAACCCAGAACCCCCGTGTTTTCATCAGTGTCATTATCATTCAATGAAATAAGAAATGGAGGGATGGCCATAAAAAAAATCACTTCTCTCTATATTAATATATCTGACTACAGCAAAAAGAGCTGGATTTTATACAATTTTTCATTTGTATCAGAGGCAAATATTTCATTTTGAGCAAAGGTAGAAAGCTAATATGTTAGAGATTGACAGAGACTGCTAATCTGAGCTAACATTTTGTTTTGATATAAATCATAGATTACTAATAATAGACTCCTCATTTCTTGGTGTAAATGTATCCTCTTTGCAATGTTTTCATCAGAGCTTTCAGCAGACATGCTCTTCTTCACTTGATTTCCCAGTATACTCCTGGTTCAGTGACTTAATCACATAATGTGAATTATTTAAATTAGTAAGAATTATTAAGGAGTGAGTGATCTTGATATTTTCTTCTACTTCTTGAAATAATGCACAAAATTTCTCCTCTCTTCTAAATGGAAGATACTGAATTGAACAACTCATCTGGATAATATGAAATGACAGTCTGTCAATATGGATGAAAAAAAAAAGGAATTAAAAAACGGTCAATACAGAGTTTTGAAAATAAGGAATTTATGGACAATATTTTCATTAGATGTGACTTTTTCCCTTCTTTTGGTAATAGTTGGAAAAATCAGACCAATGTGAAAACATATACATGCAGATTGAAATAATTAAAGTTCAGACAACCTTTGAGTGCATCCGTAGGCCAGAGCATGCGAGTGTTGGGCTCTCTACTAGGACTACAGAATGAATAAGAAAAGATAGCTCCTCCTCTGGAGTTGCAGAGGTGGAGAGATGGGAGGACAGATGTTTGAACAATTACTTTGATAACTAGATATATCAGATTGTATAGGAACACAGGGGAATGTGTTGTTTATCCAAGCTGAATAATTGGGAAAGATAAAGAAGAAATACTATGCAGAAAAGCACAGAGGTCTGAGTATTCATGTCAATGATCTGAGGTTGGAGAGCAATCCAGTGTGCCTGTAAAACAGGGCGGGAAAGAGCAGTGGGAGAGGACCCGAGTGCTGGACTAGAGAACCCTGGGTGCCAGGCTGAGGGGTCCTTGCTTTTTCGGAAAGGATGAGATGTAGAGAAGAATGGTTGAAAGACTTTATTACTGATGGTCTCTTTCTTATTGAGTAGGTTAATGAATTGGTTTTGGTAAAAATACTGAATTTGATTGACAAAAATATCTACTTGATGTGGAATGTTTATTGACAAAAGTTTGCATCAAACCTTATGTTAGAATACATGACTTTGCACCTCTCTCCCACCAAATACTTTGCTTTTACTTCCAAGCAGATAATGATTTACTCAAAAATACTCACAAATTTACTTCTCCTGACTGACCAACTTGTGACATTTGTATACAAAAAGTAAAATAAAATGAAGAAAATATTGTTTGGCCTCAATAAAATACTTTTTACACAGTAGCTTTTGACAGATAATTGAAATGGATTATCCAACAATTATAAACAAAACTGATCTTTCATGGAAAAAATTCTCTTTATCAAGAAATGTCTGCTCTTAAGGGAAATAAACATATGTTCCAAAGCCATAATGTTTTACTAAAGAGAATGTGAGGAATGCTAGTCTTTCCATAATGATATTATCCAGAATTTTAGTTTTATCAATAAAAGATTTGTCATGATTAAGATTTGGAACAAGATAAATTGGAGTGTACAAAAAGAAAAGAATTTTTCAAAATTCATTAATTTATTTTCGTATTACAGATGTCCCTCCTTTTTCCCCCATTGATACCCTCCTCCCAGCTCCTGACCGCCCTCCCAACCTTCACTGTGCTGTTGTCTGTGTCCATTGATTATGCATACATGCCTATAAGTTATTTGGCTTATCTCTTCCCGCCTTCCACCCCCCTTTCCTCTGAAGTTTGTTAGTCTGTTCCCTACTTCCATGTCTCTGGATCTATGTTGTTCAACAGCTTATTTTGTTCATTATATTCCACAAATAAGTCAGATTATATGATACTTGTCTTTCTCTGATTGCTTTTTTTGCTTAGCATAATACACTCCAGATCCTTCCATGTCATCTCAAAGGGTAAGAGATCTTTTTTTCTTACAGGTGCATAATGTTCCGTTGTGTATATGTACCACAGCTTTTTTATCCACTCATCTACTGATGAATACTTGGGCTGTTTCTAGATCTTAGCTATTGTTAATAGTGCTGCCATGAACATAGGGGTGCATATATTCTTTCTGATTGGTGTTTTAGACTTCTTAGGATATATTCCTAGAAGTGGGATCACTGGGTCAAATGGCAGTTCCATTTTTAATTTTTTGAGGAAACACCATATTGTTTTCCATAGTGGCTGCATTCCCACCAGGAGTGTACCAGAGTCTCCTTTGCTCCACACCCTTGCCAGCACTTTTTTGAGGATTTGTTGATGGCAGCCATTCTGGCAGGTGTGAGGTGATACCTCATAGTCATTTTAATTTTCATCTCTCTGATGATTAGTGACACTGAGCATTTTTTCTTATGTCTTTGGCCATTTGTATGTTTTGTTTGGAGAGGTGTCTATTTAGGTCCTCTCCCCATTTTTTAATTAGGTTCTTTGTCTTTTTGTTGAATTGTATGAGTCCACTATATACTTTGGAAATTAATTCCTTATCTGATGTTATCATTGGCAAATATGTTCTCTCATATAGTGGGTTCCCTTTTCATTTTGATGCTGGTTTCTTTTGCTGTGCTGAAGCTTTTTAGTTTGATGTAGTCCCATTCATTATTTTTTTCTTTGTTTCTCTTACCCTAGGTGATGTATTGGTGAAAATTCTGCTATGTGTGATGTCTGAGATTTTGCTTCCTACTTTTTCTTCTAGAATTTTTATTGTTTCGCTAGTTACATTTAAGTCTTTTATCCATTTTGAGTTTATTCTTGTGTATGGTGTAAGTTTGTGGTCTACTTTCATTTTATTGCATGTTCCTGTACCATACCATTTATTTAATTTTTCATTTTTTTTCTTTCTGTTTTTTTTTGGTACATGCCCCTAGTGGGAACCAAACCCGGGACTATCTGGTCCGCAGCCCGACGCTCCAACTGCTGAGCCAAACCGGCCAGGGCTACCATTTATTGAAGAGACTGTATTTTCCCATTACCATTTATTGAAGAGACTGTCTTTACTCCATTGTATGCTCTTGCCTCCTTTGTCAGATATTAATTGAGCATAATGTCTTAGGTCGATTTCTGGGTTCCTTGTTCTGTTCCATTGATCTATATGCCTGTTCTTGTGCCAGTACCAGGCTGTTTTGATTACTATGGCTTTGTAGTATGACCTGATATCCGGGATTTGATCCCTCCAACTTTGTTCTTCTTTTTCAAGATTGCTGTGGCTATTTGGCATCTTTTTTGGTTCCATATAAACTTTTGGAGTATTTGTTCTCACTCTGTGAAATATACCATTGATATTTTAATAGGGATTGCACTGAATCTATAGATTGCTTTGAGTAGTATGGACATATTAATGATGTTGATTCTTCCAACCCATGAACATGATATATACTTCCACTCTTTTATATCTTCCTCTATTTCATTTTTCAATGTCTTGTAGTTTTTGACAATTGGTCTTTTACCTCCTTGGCATCTTAATTTTTTTGTTGCAATGGTAAGTGGGATTGTTTTTTTAGTTCCTCTTTCTGTGTGTTCATTATTGGTGTAAAAAGAAAAGAATTTAACATGCTTTTCTAGATATTCCAAGGCTCTGGGTGCACATGCAGAGCTCAAGAGGCAAATTTACTCAAATACTTAAAGTGATAAGCAGTCCTGATGTGAGTATGTTTCCTTCTTTAAAACATCATTGTTTTGGGCAGAAGATGGCGATGGGCAGGACCAGAGCATGGGTGAGTGTGTGAGAGTGTGTGAGAGTGTGAGAGAGTTTGAGTGAATGTGAGCATGGAAGACCAACCTTTTTTTTTTTTTTTTTTTATTGTATATTTTTTCCCCATTGACACCCTCCTCCCCATCCCTCCCACCCCATCCCCCACTTTGTTGTCTATGTCCATCGGTTATGCATACATGCATATAAGTTCTGTGGTGTATCTCTTCCCTCTCCCCACCCCCTCTTCTGAGGATTGTCAGTCTGTACCCTACTTCCATGTGGAAGACCAACCTTGAGCAGTGCAGAGACATGGGGCAGAAGGTTCCTGTGCTGTGGACGGAAAGCAGAAGGCTACATGGTAAGCGGCAAGCCAGAGAACTTTCCCCAGCATGGCCGGGAGGCCCTGCCATTTTGGAGGATCCCAGGTCTTCCCTGGGAGGAGGAAATGGGGAGTGGCTGGGGCCCAGTGACCTGAGTTCACCAGAGCACCCCTCACCATTCGTCCAGTGAACTCAGCTGTGTTGGCATGGTCAGCACACAGTAGGTGCCTGCAGCAGTAGCTGAAACCAGCCGGGAGCTGGAGCCCCACCCCCAACAGCAGCAGCAGCTCACGCAGGCCCATGGTGGCACGCACCCAGCCCAGGACCCAGGCCCAGGGCAACAAGTAGGCCAGCTCAGGCCCAAGGCTCCAGGCCTGTGGCAGAGCAGCAGCCCGCCCAGGCTCAAGGCAGCTTGTCCAGGCTCGCGGGGGTACTAGCACCAGCTTGGGAGCCCTGCACCTTCCCCCACAGCAACAGTGACGGGGCAGGAGTAGAGCCCCACCCCCAACAGGCATTATTAGCAGCTCAGTCTGGCAGCTGAAACCATTCCCAATGGCATCAGCAAAGACTGATCAAGAGCGGTGCCCCAGACCAAGCAGCAGGGCTAGGGCAGCTGAGACCTGCCCCTGACAACTGCAGAAGTGGAGTTGGATTGGAGCCCCTCCCCCCAACAGCAGTAAAATCCCAGGTGCAGAGCATCCTTAGCCCCCAACAGCAGTAAAGGATTGGGACCTGAGAGCACCCCCTGGCAGAAGCAGAAGCAGCAGCAGCAGTAGCAGTGCAAACCAGGAGCTGACACTCGCCCCCAGCAGCGACTGATCAGGAGCTGAGCCCCACCAGGCAGCAGGGTCCCCCAACAGTACACCAGCAAGACTCACACACCCCAGCAGAGTACCAGAGGGACTCACGAACCCCAGAAGTGCACCAGTGGAACCCATGAACCCCAGCAGCGTACCAATGAAACCCATGAACCCCAGTGGAACACTAGCAGGACCCACACACCCCAGCAGCATACCAGAGGGACCCAAGAACCCCAGCAGCGTGCCAGTAGAACCCACGCACCCCAGAAACATACCAGTGGGTACCCCACACCCCAGCAGGGCACCAGACAAACCCGTGCACCCCCCGGCAGCAGCAGCACATATCAGCAGCTAAGACTCATCCCCAGCAGCATCAGCAGAAGCCAATAAAGAGCGATGCCCCAGCCCAAGCAGCAGTGAGTCTCAGGGAGCCGAGAACTGCACGACAGACCAATTCCAGACACCAGGTATCAACCCTCCAGGACCCACAGTAGACAAGAGGAGCCATAAACCAAAACAGGCTGGAAGGTACAGCAGCCTTAATTGATATACACTGACCTGCCTATACATTCCAACATCCCTCACCAGACTTAGGACTACCAGATTGCTAAAATGGTGAGACAAAGAAATAACACCCAAATGAAAAAAAAAAAAGAGGAATCACCAGAAATGGAACTACAGGAACTAGAAGAAAGCAACTTATCAGACAAAGAATTCAAAGCAATGATTATAAGGGTGCTCAAACAATTTGGTGAGAACTACAAGCAACTTAATAAGAATTATGAAGGGCTCACTGGGAACTACTTCAGCTTAAAAAAAGAGGTAGAAGCAACGCATAAAGACGTAGAAGCTATACATAAAAATCAAGAGGAAATAAAGAATGACATAGCTGATATGAAAAATACTTTAGAAGGGTTCAATAGTAGATTAGAAGAAGCTGAAGACCAAATCAATGACTTAGAAGACAAGGTAGAGAAAAACACCCAAAAAGAGCAGCAAATGGTAAAAAAGTTTAAAAAGCAGGAGGAGAGTTTAAGAGAGCTGTGGGATAATACAAAACATAACAACATTCACATTACAGGGGTACCGGAAGGAGAAGAATCAAAGAAAGGAATAGAGAACCTGTTTGAAGAAATAATGGCAGAAAAGTTTCCTAAATTGGTGAAGGAAAAAGTCACACAAGTCCAGGAAACACAGAGAATCCCAAGCAAGATGAATCCCAGAAGACCCACAGCTAGACACATCATAATAAAAATGGCAAACATTAAAGACAAAGAAAGAATCTTAAAGGAAGCAAGAGAGAGACAGAAAGTTACCTACAAGGGAGCTCCCATTAGACTGTCAGCTGATTTCTCAATAGAAACGCTGCAGGCCAGAAGGGAGTGGCATGAAGTGTACAAAGTAATGCAAGGCAAGGGTCTGAATCCAAGACTACTCTATCCAGCAAGGCTATCATTCAAAATTAAAGGAGCAATAAAGAGCTTCATGGATTAAAAAAAAGCTAAAGGAATTTACCACCACCAAACCAGCACTGCAAGAAATGCTAAAGGGACTGTTGGAAGAAGAAGAAGAGGAAACAGAGAGAGAGAAAGAAGAACACAGGCATAAAATAAAAATGGCAACTGATAACTATCTATCAATAATAAACTTAAATGTAAATGGCTTAAATGCTCCAATCAAAAGACATAGGGTAGCTGATTGGATAAGAAAGACTGACCCATATATATGCTGTCTACAAGAAATTCCCCTCACAATAAAAGACTCACACAGGATGAAAGTGAAAGGATGGAAAAAAATTTACCAAGCAAACGGAAATGAAAAAAAGCTGGTGTAGCAATACTTATATCTGACAAGATAGACTTCAAAACGAGGGCCATAATAAGAGACAAAGAAGGTCACTACATAATATTAAAAGGATCAATCAGACAAGAGGATATAACCCTGGTAAGCATATATGCACCAAATATGGGAGCTCCAAAATATATTTAAAAACTTCTGGAGGACTTCAAGGGAGAGATCAATAGCAATACGATCTGAGTGGGTGATTTTAACACCCCACTTACACCACTGGAAAGATGTTCCAGACAAAAACTTAACAAGGACATAGAGTCCTTAAATGACGACCTAGACCAGTTGGACTTAATTGATATTTACAGAACATTTCACCCCAAAGCTGCAGAATATACATTAGTCTCAAGTGCACATGGGACATTCGCAAAGATAGACCACATGTTAGGGCACAAAGTAAGTCTCTACAAATTCAAAAAGATTGAAATCATATCAAGCATCTTCTCGGACCACAGTGGCATGAAACTGGATCTCAGTTATAACAAAAACACACAAAAACATTCAAACACTTGGAGGCTAAATAACATGTTATTAAACAACGAATGGGTTACCAACAAGATCAAGGAAGAAATTAAAAACTTCCTGGAAACCAATGAAAATGAACACACAACAACACAAAATCTATGGGATATAGCAAAAGCAGTCCTGCGAGGGAAGTTGATAGCACTACAGACCTACCTCAAGAAACAAGAAAAATTCCTAATTGACTCTCTAACCCTACAACTTAAAGATCTAGAAAGAAAACAAAAAGAAAAACCCAGAGCAAGTAGAAGGAAAGAAATAGTAAATGTCAGAGCAGAAATAAATGACATAGAGACTAAAAAAACAGTTCAGAAGATCAATGAAACAAAAAGCTGATTCTTTGAAAAGATAAACAAGATTGATGGACCTTTAGCCAGACTCACCAAGAAACAAAAAGAGAGGACCCAAATAAACAAAATCAGAAATGAAAGAGGAGAATTAACAACTGACACCACAGAAATACAAAGGAACATCAAAACATACTATGAACAATTATATGCCAACAAATTGGACAATCTAGACGAAATGGACACATTTCTAGAAACACACAGTCACCCAAAACTGAACTGGGAAGAGATAGAAAACTTGAACAGACCAATAACAATGAAGGAAATTGAAGATGTAATTAAGAAACTCCCAGCAAACAAAAGCCCAGGCCCGGATGGCTTCACGGGGGAGTTTTATCGAACAGTCAAAGAAGATCTAATACCCATTCTTCTCAAACTATTCCAGAAAATCCAAGAAGACAGGAGACTTCCAATCTCATTTTATGAGACCAGCATAATCCTAATTCCAAAACCGGATAAAGACACTACAAAGGAAGAAAACTACAGGCCAACATCCCTGATGAATACAGATGCCAAAATCCTTAACAAAATATTAGCAAATCGGATCCAGCAATACATCAAAAAAATTATCCACTATGACCAAGTGGGATTCATCCCAGGGATGCAAGGATGGTACAATATTTGCAAATCAATAAATGTGATACACCACATAAACAAAATGAAAGATAAAAACCACATGATCATATCAATAGATGCTGAAAAAGCATTCAACAAAATCCAGCACTCATTTCTGATAAAAACGCTCAGCACTGTGGGAATAGAGGGATCATATCTCAACATAATAAAGGCCATATATGAAAACCTACAGCCAACATCATACTCAATGGGCAAAAACTGAAAACATTTCTCTTAAGATTGGGAACAAGACAGGGATGTCCACTTTCGCCACTCTTATTTAACTTAGTATTGGAAGTCTTAGCCACAGCAATTAGAGATGAAGAAAAAATAAAGGGGATCCAAATTGGAAAGGAGGAAGTAAAACTGTCATTATTTGCAGATGACATGATATTGTACATAGAAAACCCTAAAGACCCCATCAAAAATGTACTAGATTTAATAAATGAAGTTGGCAAAGTAGCAGGATACAAAATTAATGTCAAGAAATTGATGGCACTCTTATAAACCAACAATGAACTCACAGAAAGAGAAACTAAAAAAACAATCCCATTTACCATTGTGGCAAAAAAATTAAGATACCTAGGAATAAACTTAACCAAAGAAATAAAGGATCTCTTCACAGAAAACTACAGGTCATTGAAAAAAGAAATAGAGGAAGATATAAAAAAGTGGAAGCATATACCTTGTTCATGGATTGGAAGAATTAACATCATTAAAATGTCCATACTACCCAAAGCTATATATAGATTCAATGCAATCTCCATTAAAATACCAATGACATATTTCATGGAACTAGACCAAAAACTCCACAAGTTTATATGGAACCAAAAAAGACCCGAATAGCCACAGCAATCTTGAAAAAGAAGAACAAAGTAGGAGAGATCACATTACCAGACATCAGGTTATACTACAAAGCCAATGTAATCGAAACAGCCTGGTACTGGCACAAGAACAGCCACATAGATCAATGGAACAGAATAGAGAACCCAGAAATTGACCCAAGACAATATGCTCAATTAATATTTGACAAAAGTGGCAAGAGCATACAGTGGAGTCAAACAGCCTCTTTAATAAATGGTGTTGGGAAAATTGGACAGCTACATGCAAAAAAAATGAAGCTAGACCACCAACTTACACCATACACAAGAATAAACTCAAAATAGATAAAAGACTTAAATGTGACTCGTGATTCCATAAAAATCCTAGAAGAAAATGCAAGCAACAAAATTTTAGACATCATACGCTGAAGAATTTTCACTGATACATCACCTAAGGCAACAGAAACAAAGGAAAAAATGAACACATGGGACTACATCAAACTAAAAAGCTTCTGCACAGCAAAAGAAACAATCATCAAAATGGAAAGGGAACCCACTGTATGGGAGAGCATAATTGCCAATGATACATCAGATAAGGGGTTAATTCCCAAAATATATAGAGTACTCAGACAACTCAACAAAAGGAAGACAAAGAACCCAATTAAAAAATGGGCAGAGGACCTAAAGAGACACTTCTCCAAACAGGACATATAAATGGCCAAGAGACATATGAAAAAATGCTCAACATCACTAATCATCAGAGAAATGCAAATTAAAACAACAATGAGGTATCACCTCATGCCTGTCAGAATGGTTGCCATCAACAAATCATCAAACAACAAGTGTTGGCGAGGGTGTGGAGAAAGGGGACTCTAGTACACTGCTGGTGGGAATGCAGACTGGTGCAGCCACTAAGGAAAACAGTGTAGACTTTCCTCAAAAAATTAAAAATTGAACTGCCATTTGACCCAGTGATCCCACTTCTAGGAATATACCCTAAGAAGCCTGAAACACCAATCAGAAGGAATATATGTACCCCTATGTTCATAGCAGCACTATTATAATAGCTAAGATCTGGAAACAGCCCAGATGAGTGGATAAAAAGCTGTGGTACATATACACAATGGAATACTATGCGGCTATAAGAAAGAAAGATCTCTTATCCTTTGAGACGACATGGAGGGACCTGGAGAGTATTATCCTAAGTGAAACAAGCCAAACGGAAAAAGACAAATATCACATGATCTCATTTATTTCTGGAATATAATGAACTAAACAAACTGATGAACAAAATAGACCCAGAGTCATAGATGTAGGGTATAGACTGACATTCCTCAGAAGCGGGGCGGGCGGGGGGAGGGAAGAAATAAACCACAGAACTTATATGCATGTATGCATAACTGATGGACATAGACAACAAAGCTGGGGATGGTGTGGGAGGGGATGGGGAGGAGGGTGTCAATGGGGGGAAAAAGGAAAAACATCTGTAAAAAAATAAATTAATAAAAAAAATAAAAATAAAACATCATTGTTTTTGTAAAGTTTGGAATAAGATTAAATAAACTTTAAGACTTGGGATAAATGGTGATGGAGGGACACTTGACATTGGGTGGTGAACACACAGTACATTATACAGATAATATATTATAGAATTATATACTTGAAACCTGTATAATTTTATTATCCAGTGTCACACCAATACATTCAATTAAAAAAACCCACAAAAAATGATTTTTATGCTAAGTGAAATAAAGGCAAATATTTTTGATAGAACAGCCAAATCCTGTCTCCCTAAAGAAAAAATAAAAGAAAAAAGGATATATCAGAACAAAGTAAACCAAAGGCCACAAGGACTTACATGTGTGCAAAAGGAAAATCGTAAGCATTCTTTTGCAGCTGTGTGTCCTGTTTGGTGGGTAAAGAGCTCTAACAAGAATTTGGACCTCTGCCAAGAGGCTTGCGTGAAGCACTGTGCACAGACACCTGCATGGATAGGCCAGTGAGATTCATGCTGTTGTGTCAAATGCCACACCTCGGAGGCCTAACAAGTAAGTGCAAACCTAGCATGTAAGGAAAAACTTTCACACTCAGAAACTACTGCCTGTCTATCTGGTATTTCTTCGTTTGTGTCCTGGGTGGAAAACTCCCATACAGAACTCTGCTGTCAACCCAAACCTGGAGCCATCCTTTTAATAAAAATTTGAGTGCCTTTTATGTTTCAGGTGTTGAGGAGGAAGCTGGAAATAGCACACAGGAGGCTCCCTCTCTCAGATAATTTATAAGACAGATATTAATGAAAAAGTACAGAAAGAAATAACATAATTGCAGATTATGATCATTGCTATGACAAAAATCAATAAGGTGATGCCTAAGACAGTAAGTGGGGCAGAGGCCCGCTATAGAGAAAGTAATAAGAAGAGTCAATAAAAAGTGACGACAGTTGAGTCAAAGACCTAAAAATGAATGAAACTGAGCTAGATGTCAAAAAAGCCACAGGAAAAAGAGTTCAGTGGAAGAGCAAAGCCCCTGAAGGAAGAAAAGGTCTTTCATTTTTCTAACAGATGTTATTGAGCACTTCTTAAATGACAAGCTCACTGCCAAATGTAAGTCATATCCTTGATGTAACAAGGCGTTTTGGAGAAGTAGGGGAGACACATGTAGATGCTATTACTTATGTTGCAAGTGAAGCATTGGTGAGTTAAGGGGTGGCATTTGGACTGAGAGATTCAGGAAAATGATAAATTTTATTTGGTCTGAGGGGAGAGGGAAGAGAGAGGAAAGGCAGCTGTCCAGGAAGGAGTTAAAAATATTGGTGTTCTACCAATTGCTGCTGTTTATTTAAACCAGCCAGCAAGTACTCGAGTGATTGTTTTCTGTGACTTAATTATGGACCTGAAGATGACACATAATGACCAGTTGTATATTCACATTATTTAAGGTATCCTTGACAACAAGTAATAATCAGAACTTGCCCTGGATTCACCATTTCTGGAAAACTTTTGCTCAAATATATCTTGGTAGGACTTCTAGTCCAGGAAAACCTAAGTGAAATGACAGACAGAAAGACTTGATAGCTTTTCTTCAGTAATTTTCATGGGAAATAACTGGTCCATTGAGAACCCTTTGTCTTGGCCATGTTCTGAGACCATGAGGTGGCACTGATGTCACTTATATTTCACCTTAGTTACTGCAGCTCACATGTCATTTGAGACAGCTTGACCTTTGGGAATCAGTTGAAATTGGTCAGAACGCCTTCTCAATGATGGTGGTAGACCAGAACACCAATCATCACATAAGGCTCCCAAGGAGAAGTGTGGCTCACATTTTCCTAATATTTTTTATTTCAAACACTCTGATTTTGCTGAAGAAATTCAGGAAATGGCTCATTTAGTCAATTCAAGAAGAATTCTGGTTCCTTTTCTCATCTAGTTGCTCCCAGTAAGGAACATCTAGCACACAGGTTTTTGTCACCGACTTTTCTGAAGACTTGGATAATGGAAAGGGAGGTTACACATCAGCTTTACAGCAGAGGACCTGTTGAGTTGAATATCTGACTTTCTGTTTCTATGGGGTCCCTTGGTCATTTCCATCGACTGAGATCTTAAGCTTCTGCCCCATTTCTTGTCTCTCTTTTCTTCTTCACTTTTTATTTCTCCTACTAACTCCAACCAAATGCTGCAAAAATGCTTGCTAACATTTACTCCCTCGATCAGGGTTCGGCACTACCAGAATGGGTGGCTGTTGGTATGGTTTGACTCAAAAGGCTTGCCTGTCCCAGAGTATTTTCACCACTGGTCAGACAACAAGGTCTGCAGTCCCCACTATTACAGCCATTCTTTTGTCTTTCTCGTGACCTCTGGAAGGTCCTTATTAATCTGAGTCTGCTGCTTAAAAGAAGGAAACCCCATAACAAATTTTCATGCCCAACAGCCATTAAATCATTTTTTAAAGGGCAAGGTAGTTCTCCAGATTGGTTGGAGATTGGGGACAGACAAGAGGGAGAGTAGGAAAAGTCACATGGGTCAAGCCACTACGAGGAAGGCATCATGATCTATGATGGGTCAGTCCTGATAGCTGGGGTGAGAGGGTGTTCAGGTACAGGACGCGGGGCCCTTTCAAGCTTAGAGTGGAGGGGGGAATTGCAAAGGACAGGTTTGTGCACATGTGTGTGACACAGTGCAGGAGAGAAATTTGTTGTCTTGCCAGTTTTGCTTAAGGCTGACTCTTATCTCATAACCCAGACTTATTCAGTGACCCTGCCTGACATGAGAGGAATTTTGCAGATAGATTTCCCTGTGATCTTGCCAAAGTGAAGTATTTTAGATAATCTTATATTGTAGCTAGAGGCAAGTATCTGTACTAAATATAGAGTTGCTGCCTTGCTTTTCATTTGCCCTTAAGAATTTTCACAATCAATATAATCTATAGGATCCCCCCCCCCCAAAAAAGAACTCAGTAGATCACCTTACCTCCTTGTTATTGATTTACTTAAATTTCTAGTTTTAGCAGTGGGAGGTTAGTCATTAATCTTTTCAAATACAGCAAAAACAGCTAGTTAAAAATGCAAGGGGTCTAAATTGAAGGTATTTTGCTTATTTTCATACCATTTAGTAATCTTCTTTCTTTAAACAAGAAACATGAATCATTGAGGTTAAGGTATAATTATTTATGTATAAATTTCTGAGACTGCTTTTAGGATTTTTAAAGTATGGTAATTTTATCTTGATTTTTCCATTAGGTTATACATTTTGGGAAAGCTGTTACTGATTCTCTTATACATTTAAAGACAATCATTTATGAATTTATATCTAAAATTTAAAACATACTAACAGTATTAAAATGAAATCAAAACTGCCTTGAATTATCTTCTACCACTCAGATAACTACTTTGATAACTACTCACAATGATCTGTTATTAATATATTGTTCTACTTCTTTCTAGTGTTTATTTTCTATTCAGATATATTAATGCACATATAAATATACACACTACCCTACTTGTAGATGATATATGTGCATATGTTTATACCTAAACCAGATTTGTAGTGTGCTTGATAAACAGTTTTAAATTGTGCTTTGGTATCTAACAATTTGGCATTGAGAATTCTCTTGTAATGAATGGGGATACAGACTGAGATTCTGGTCATCATGGGCTACATTTTAGTGGGACAGGTAGAAAATGAACACAATAAATAAGATATTAGATTTCATAAGTACCAAGGAGTAAGAAGTAAGGGAGTTAAGAAATTTCTGGGGGAAGAGGCGGGTTGCAGTTTTAGATAGCACAGTCAGGAGAGACCTTAGTGATTTGAATAAAGACCTGAAGAAAGTAAGAGAGTGAGCCATGTTAATATCTGTAAAAAAATACTCCATTTGAGGAAACAGCAGATAGATGGGCCCTAGAGTGGGAGCATGCCTGGAGCATGAAAGAGTCTTAGGAAGACCAGGGTGGCTGAAGCAAGGTAAAGGAGGGGGAGAGGTGGAGAAATAAGGTCAGAGAGGTCACATAAGGTACTAGGTCACATAGGAACTTGAAGGTCTTTGATGTTTGCTTTGAGTTTGATATGAAATTACTAGAGAATTTTGAAAAGAATTATCTCATGATCAAAAAGATTGTTCTTGATGCTGTACTGAGAATATAGTATTTAGGAGGACAGGGTAGAAGCAGAGACCAGTGAGGAGGTTATTGCGATAATTCAGGAGCAAGATGATTGTGGCTTGGACCTGAGTCTTAGTTGAGGAAGTAGTGAGAAATGTTTAGTTTTGGATATATTCTGAAGCTGGAGTTGACAGAATTTGCTGATGGATGAGAGAAGTGAAGAGTCATGGACAGTTATAATGTGTTTGTGCTGAGAAACTAAGAATTGAATTTGTTATTTCCTCAGTTGGAGAAGTGAGTGAGAAGGGAAGTTTTTTTTGGGTGTAAATCAGGAGCTTCATTTTCCACCTATTAAATATGAGATGCCTATTTATTTATTACTCCCCATGGGGAATGTCAAGGAAAGTAGATGGTTGCATATATGGGAGATGGACACAATAGAGAGGTAAGAGAAAAAAAGAAGGTATCATATGAAGTAAAGAAAGTAGGAGGGAATGGAAAGAAAGAGAGGAAGGAAGAAAGAGAAAAAAGTGATTAGTTGTGTCAAAGTTTGTTGATAGGTCAAGTAAGATGAGGACTGAAGATGAATATTTAGAAATATGAAGATCATTAGTTACCTTAATAACCAATGAGGATGAGCACCTGACTGGAGTGGGTTCAACATTAAATAAAGGAAGAGAAATCAGAGGCGGGGAATAAAGATAACTTTTTCAAGTATTTTAAAAAATAAATTGTCTAAGGACCTCATGCTGTAGTCTTGACCTCAAGCCTGCGAATCTAGATGGGCAAATATTGGTAGATTCGTTGATGTATTGAAACAGAGTAAATCTCCCCAAATTCGCCAAAACTTAAACTTCCCATTCTAAGGTAGTGTGGTAAGCAGAATAATGTTCTCCCTAAAATGTCCATGATCTAATCCCCCAAACCTGTGACTATGTTACAGTACATGGCAAAAGGAAGTTTGAAGATGTGATTAAGTTTCTTGAAATAAGGAGACTATCCTGGATTATTTGGGTGGGCCCTAAAAGTAATCACACGTGTTTTTATAAGAGAGAGGCAGGAGTGCTAGAATCAGAGAGAGATCTGAAGAGCCCACACTTCTCTTTGAAGTTGGAGGAAAAGACCATGAAACAAACTAGGCAACGCCTCTAGAAGTTGCAAAGGGCAAGGAAATGGTTCTCCCCTAGAGTTTCCAGAAGGACTGCAGCTTTGCCGACACCTTAATTTTGGCACCCTAAGACCCATTTCTGGACTTCTAACCTCCAGAACTGTAAGATAGTACATTTGTGTTGTTTCAAATCATTAAGTTTGTGACAATTTATCACAGTAGCCGTGGGAAACTTATGTGATGGCTTAAGGGAAAACCTTTAAAAAGCAGAACAGCTGATTAGTGCTGCTCTTACATCCAGTCAAGAGGACGCCTAACCTAGACCTCACTCCTTAGAGGGACCCATTCTGGAGGACTTCTCATCATAGGATGAAGGATCTATGAGGTGCCCACCTGAGCCTGTGCCCTGTCTTTTTGGACCACAGCACCCTGGAATTCCTGCTCATATAGCACTGAACCTGCAAAGATGCTCAGATTGGATTCCCCAAAAAGCAGATGCTGAGCAGTTGAGCATATAGTGTATTTAGAAAGGAATGACTTTGGTGAATCTCAGGGAAGGAAGCAGGACTGGCAGAGGGAGAAGATGAGCTGTGTTGCAGTTCCAGTGCATGTCTTGCTGACTGCATGGGCGCTCTAGAGCTAGAGTTGTTTCAAGATGGCCCAGGGTGGGCAGGTCTTTATAATGTCACATCAATCAGTCATTGAATGTGAGATGCCCCTGAAATGAGCATGACTTGGGGTGCGGCAGATTTCCGCAGCTGAAGCAATTGTAAAGGGACTAATAATTAAAAAGTATCTATCTGCCTATAGCAAATTCATAAGATAAGACATCTTTCATTAAGGTAGGATCTTGGTGTCATATCATAGGGCTCACTTCTGCAAACTCCTTCCTAGAGTCTTCCATCATAAGAGGAGACAGTGCATTGGCTCACATACCCCTGGTCCCAAGTGTTGCCAAGGGGAAGCTGATTGTGGGGTGTGGGACATTGAGAATGAGCTTAAATTCATGAGCTGGAATTTCTCCATGTGTGTTGATGAAGGGCTTTGAGGTATGGACTGGATTTGGGGTAGGAAGAAAAATGGAGCATGCCCCAGGCCAAAGGCTGGGGGCTGGCTCTCCCTGCACTCTTGTGTTCTGGTACAGTACCCTCAAAATGTTGTTCAATTCTAAATTTGCACCTGGCCTCCAGGTTTTATGCAGGGATATTTGTCAAGGCAGAAGAGTAGAACCTATTTCATTTAATGGTTTATTGGCTTGGTTTAAATCTTCTTGAATCTTTAGACAGGCGGAATATGGGTTTTCATTTGTACTCTTGCCCCGAGCTCTGCAAATGTGGTAGGTGGTTGTAGCTGTGGTAGATGAATTTTGCAGAGAACTTTGTGTGGCACAAGGGTCCCTGACCCAGCTTGTGAAGTAAAATTTTTCTCAACCAAAGTCCTGAAATTTATTTTTTTAAGGTTATGCTTAAGTCTATTTGGTTTAGAAAAAATAATGGGGCCTACAGAATTTCTACTTAGGAATTATGGTCATGTTCATTTCCACCTATTCAAGTCAGTCTCCATTGCCTTTGCTCAGATCCCTGTGCTTTGGAGGAGCTATTTTCACTGGCTTATTTTCCAATGCACTTTGGGCTAGTGGGAGCCATGCTGGGAAGCAATCACATTTTTCTAGCAAGGACACACCTCCCACCTGCTAAGCTCCTTTAGGGTAATAGAGGAGCAGCCCTCACTGAGATGGGGAGACCTTCCTGGAGGCATCTGTCTCGATGTAAACAGACCATTTCCCTTCTCAGCTAGGGGCCTATCAAAAGTAGGTGGGTTATTCCCCTGTATTGTCTAACATAAACTAGAGCATTTGCTCCCTTGGTCTCCTTGTTTCTAGTAGATTATCTATTGCTTTTGCCTCTCCTGAAACACATCTGTCTTACTTTATGGATGTTCCTCCTATTCACCCCATGAATCTGACATAGTTGTCATTATAGTGCTCTGCCTTCCTTCCCTTGCTCACTAAGGTCAGGGGAGGGGCCTATGTAACTCTCAACCATTTAGATAATCTTTGCCCGGTCTTTCACTCTGAGCAGAGTAACAATTTAGGCTCAAGGTGGTTAAAACTCACTAATTTTAGGGGAAGCATCAAAAAGAGACATATTACTGCTACTGAGCTCTCTAGAGATACCCTTTTCCTATCCACACTTAAGATTGCTGGGTTGGTTTTCTTTTTGATTCTTTGTGCTGTACAGGCTCTTTCCACTAAGATCTTTTATTTACCTAAATTGCCTAGAATTGCTTGCAAGGAAAGACCCCTAAGTGTCCCACTGTTCTTCCACTTGGAATGCAAACCCCTAACCCAACACTACTTCCAGCTTCACTCCCTGCATCTAGCCTATTTTACTGTTCTGACTTGATGGGATAGTCTACTTTTTCCACCCTTGCTGATTGCGTGGATGGCAAACCAGAAGTTGCTCTAATTTACCACAGTGATCTTTCACTGTTAGAACTACCACTGGATTTTCATGCTGATGTAGATATCTTTAACCTTTACGAAGTTCATAAATTGTGCAAAAAGTTAAAGTAAAATTAGAGCAAAGTTAAATTGACCTTTTCCAGGGAGGTGTGCATATCAGAAATTGATTGTCACAGTAATTCTCCCTAATATACAATCCCAATCTCAAAGAGTTATAACAGTAAATGTTTATTTAGCTTCTGAGTCTGCAGGGTTCAGCTAAATAGGTCCAGATTTAGCTCAGCTAGTGTGTTTACTGTCAGGCATAGGTTGGGTAGGTGGCTCTGCTGATCTTGGCTAGACTCTCTTATAAGTGTGGGTGGCTTCTAGGATGGCCTGAAGCGGGATGACTGGGATAACTCGACTCTGATCCTCGTGTCTCTCATTGTCTTCCAAGAACAATAGGACTAGGCTGGACCTGTCTTTCTTATGGCAGTGGCAGAGAGTAAGAGCAAATAAGCTCAATTATGCAAGTGCCTTTTATGTCTCTGCTTGTGTCATGCTCATCAGAATTTCATTGGCCTAAAGGAATTCAAATGGGTAACAGAGTGGAAGAGCAATAGAGCTACAGACAAGGGTTATATAGATAGAGGGAGGAGTGAAAAACTGAGTCTGTTATTACAATCTACCACAGGGGTAATTTTTGTATTTCCCTTTTTTTTTTTGTATTTTAAGACCTTCCCATAATACACATTTACAACTTGTTTAATAAAGAGAAATTTCCAAAGTAGAGCATATTGAAATAATCAAAAACCTAGAAAGAACTGTATATATTATATACGTTTAGCTTTTCCATTGACGGAAGTACTTAGAAATGTATTAAAACTTACCAAAGCAGGTCACCTACTTGAGTACTCAGGTTATTCTCACACTGGTTAAGTACATCTTTCCCTTTTCCTATTCACTGTGACCAGAGCTGATAACTGAATGCTGGAATGCATTTCTCTTATGGACTTGCAGGTAAAGTAGTGCTTTGGCTCAGATTAAGTGCTGTGTGCTGTCTTGCCAGGCACTGAACCCAGTGAACTGCCTGTTCGGTAAGCTGTTCACAGTGAGTTTGGAATTACATAAAACTAGAAGACAATGCACCTACTTAATTGTTTTCCTCTTTTTACTTAAAGTTTTGTGTGCAAGGGACATAAGCCATGTCCCTTTGGTTTGGTTGAAGAAGTTTGTTATTTTTGCACTGTACCTTATGGTTACAATGTTCAGATTTCCATGGTCATTGTCGAATTGTCAAGATTGAAAGAAATGCTATCTCATCAGAGAGGTCTTTTCAGATTCTAAAGTAGCTACTCTCTCTCATTATACTCTAGCTCACCCTCTCATTGGTGTCTTTCACACAACTAGAACCATTCATCATATTTAATTATAAGACTGCTTATTTATTTATTGTATTTGCATTTGGATATGCCTGAAATTTAAGCACACCTTTAACCATTTTGCTATGCTGTTAACTACATTTCCCTAGTTTGCACCTACAACAAAGTGGTTTCTCCTAACCCAGGTAGGCTAGTTTCTGGCATACTTACCAATCTTGCCAGACTATTTGGAATCCAGCATGTCTTGAGGTAAATTCCTCCATTGATAGGGCACAGGTACTGGTTCCTGTAAAAGGTCCAGCCCTAAGCTACTGCTGTTCCCTTTTATGTTCTTTTTAATTATTATTATTTTTTTAAATGTTTATTTATTTAGTTTTGTTACAGATGTTTCTCCTTTTCCCCCTATTGACACCCTCCTCCCAATCCCGCTCCCCCCACCCCCAACATTATTGTCTATGTCCTTGTTTACACATATATGCATATAAGTTCTGTGGTTTATCTCTTCCCTCCCCCCTCGTCCACCTCTTCTGAAGTTTGTCAGTCTGCACCCCACTTCTATGTCTCTGGGTCTATTTTGTTCTTCAGCTTGTTTTGTTCATTATATTCTACAAATAAGTGAGATCATGTGGTATTTGTCTTTCTCTGATTGGCTTGTTTCGCTTAGGGTAATACTCTCCAGGTCCCTCCATGTCATCTCAAAGGATAAGAGATCTTTCTTTCTTACAGCTGCATAGCATTCCATTGTGTATATGTACCACAGCTTTTTTATCCACTCATCTATTGGTGGACACTTGGCCTGTTTCCGGATCTTAGCAATTGTAAATAGTGCTGCTATGAACATAGGGGTACATATATTCTTTCTGATTGGTGTTTCAGTCTTCTTAGGATATATTCCTAGAAGTGGGATCACTGGATCAAATGGCAGTCCCATTTTTAATTTTTTGAGGGAACACCATATTGTTTTCCTTAGTGGCTGCACCAGTCTGCATTCCCACCAGCAGTGTACTAGGATCCCCTTTTCTCCACACCCTCGCCAACACTTGTTGTTTGATGATTTGTTGATGGCGGCCATTCTGACAGGTGTGAGGTGATACCTCATAGTTGTTTTAATTTGCATCTCTCTGATGATTAGTGACGTTGAGCATTTTTTCATATGTCTCTTGGCCATTTGTATGTCCTGTTTCAAGAGGTGTCTATTTAGGTCCTCTGCCCATTTTTTAATTGGGTTCTTTAGCTTCCTTTTGTTGAGTTGTATGAGTACTCTATATATTTTGGAAATTAGCCCCTTATCTGATGTATCATTGGCAATTATGCTCTCCCATATAGTGGGTTCCCTTTTCCTTTATGTTCTTATACTTGGCTTACTACATCTTGTCCTACTGCCTATGCTTTTCATTGTAAAGACCATGTTTTAAAACACATACAAAATTGCCAGGGAACTAAAATTTTTATTTGCAAAATGATCCGGGAGTATTTTGTGCTATAATTTAAAATGCTTTCAATAGTTAACTCTTAGGAAAATCTGGCTCTTAATGCAGACATGGTATATGCAGCAGACATCTGCCCAATTACAATATTGGCAATAGAAAAACCTCTTTAAGTCCACACCTCATAATATGCTATTGCAGCGAAATGCTTCTTTGCAGTTTTCTTAGAATCTTTTATTTTGCATGACAACAAAAGGCAATTCTCCATTACTACCCAGCTATTTAGAAAATGAAATTCTTTTTTTAAGTTTGAGAGGATAAAAGAATAGTTAAGGATATTTGGTTTCAGATAATTACTTACACTGTTGATGAAAGCCAAAGTTTTTCTTATAATGCAATAACCACTGCATTTTAAATAAGTATCACAGATGAGCCTCATTCTGTCCATAGATAAATAGTTGTATGAAAATCAAATTTTTGTAAGTGAAATTGCATTTACATTTTAAATATGTAATGCCCATAGATTATTTATAGGATTTTTTTTTGTTAGTAAAATGACTATTTTATATAATTATTCAATATTTATAAACATGAATTTAATTCTTTAACTACAACAGTGAATTCATTTAAAAAAGAAACATACATAGTACACATAAAATTACACAAATTTATAACATAATTTCAGGAAGAGAAGAAACAATGCATATTTGTAAAAGACACTGGTATTTCTAATATTGTAAATGTAATATTTGATATTTGAAAAATAAATGTGTTGAATTACAGGAAATAACATATCACTAGGCTTAAGGTGGTCAAATTACCAACCATAAATGAAGAAAATGGAAAAAAGAACTCTTTAGATTTTGTTAAGAACCAATTTTATATTTTTAGTGAAACATTTCTATGTGTTCAACTTGTTGCTTAGGAAGTTTTGCCTGAAGACTTTGATCCTTTATCACATGCTATCATATTCCACAAGTGTTAGTGTGGAAGTAATTTTGAACCCTTGTCTTAGTCAAGGGTTAGAAGTCAATGTCATTCTCCGCTTCTTAAAAGTTGACACACACCAATTCTCACTTATGAACTAAGACTAAAACTTTCAACACTGTCTTCCTCTTGCAGGATTCCCACTGGTTAAATAAAAAAGAGGTGATGAGTAAATAAATCCTGGTTACCACAGTAAATCTCTCTCTCTTTCCCGCTCTCTCTCCTTTTTAATTTTTTTATAATATAGAATCTGATTATGAAGGTCAAATCAGATAAAAAATTGAAAACCCCTTTTACATCTTCACTAAATATTTTTATTGTTTTTATCTGGTTAGAGGTTACACATTATATTTATTATTAGAGGGAATTGCATTTATTTAAATTTATACATATCGTAGTGTGTTGAATGGTGGCCCTCAAAATGATATGTCTGTGTTTTACTACCAAGAACCTGTGAATGTGAATTTATTTGGAAAAAAGGGTCTTTGCAGATGTAATTAGCTTAAAGGTCTCTAAACAAGATAATCCTGGATTATCTGGGTGAGCCCTAAATCTAATAAGTGTCCTCGTGACAGAAGAAAAGACACAGGGACACAGAAGAGAAGGCATGTGAAGACAGAGGCAGAGATTGGAGTGAAGCAGCCACCAGTCAAGCCACCTGGAGCCACCAGACACTGGAAGAGGCAAGGAAGGATTCTTGCCTGTTGGTGTCTTGATTTTGAACTTCTGGTCTCCAAATTGTGAGAGAATAAATTCTCTCTGTTGTTTTAAAACACCAAGTTTGTCCTAATTTATTATGACAGCCCCAGGAAACGAATACACACACCATACAGGCAGAGAACAATATAGTACAGAAAACAAATGAGCCATTGTTATTGGTTCTTCATATTGGGCAACGAAGAAGAAAAGAAGAAATCGGGAATCTTCATCTCTTGTGCTCTCCAAGGAAAGGAGAATTCTGATAAGTCTTTCACCTACCTCTGCTCTCAAGATGTAAAATCTTTCATTGTCCATTGTTTTTTAAGTATAGCACACATCTTATAAAGTACACAAATCTCAAGTGATGAATTTCTACATGTTTATGCTATACACACACACACACACACACACACAAACAATTGAATAACGGTAACCACCACCAAGATGATGATATAGAACATTTTTGGCATGCCAGAAGGCTCACTTTTGTCCCTATTCTATCAATAGTCACCTATCCACAATTCCCTCCCCAAAACAAATCTCACCTTTCCCAAGATGGATTAGTTTATCAGTTATTAAATTTTATAAAAATGGGATCACACAAACTCTACTCCTTTGAGTCATTTTGCTCTTGGTTATGTCTTTAAAGATTATTCATGTTAATTATATTAAGCAATAATTCTTTTTCTTTTCAACTGCTAGGTCAGTGAATATTCCCCCAAATATTTATTTATTCTTGTCTTGTTTTCTAGTGGACATATGCAGTCATTTCTCTTGGGTATGTAATAGTGGAATTCTTTGGTCACAGTAGGCATATATTTAGTTTCAATAGGTACTACCAAGTACTATTCCAAAGTTATTGTATCATTTCATATTTCCACCAACAATATATGAGAGTTCCACATCGTTGTCAACACTTAAAATTGTTAGCCTTTTAAGTTTTAGTCATTCAGATAGGTATTTGGTAGAATCTTATTTTGGGTTTTGATTTGCACTTCCCTTGATATTTTTCAGTAATAATGTTAAGCATCTTTTCATATGCTTATTGGCTATTTTGATAGCCTCTTTCATAAAATGCATGTACTTATTGAAAATTCCTTTCACTTTTTTTTTTTTTAACATTTTATCTTCAGACAGAGTAAGAGGGAGAGAGAAACATCGATGTGAGAAAGACACATTGATTGGTTGCCACCCACATGACCCCAACTGGGGCCAGGGACGAACTACAACCGAGGTACATGCCCTTGGCCGGAATCGAACCCGGGACTCTTTGGTCTGTAGGCCAATGCTTTAACCACTGAGCAAAACTGGCCAGGGCAGAAAATTCCTTTCACTTTTTACTCATGCAAATCAGGGGCAGAAATAGTCACTCCTTCAAGGGTGAAATTTAATTTTACTGTGCATTGATTTACTCCTAGAGAACTCTAAATCTTCCTGCATTATGTGTTCACCTTTATATACATTGTGGATTTGACTCTGGTTCTTCAGTTTTCTTATCGTAATTATTCCTACAGATAAATTATTAATTAATATTAATTTACTTTAACATAATTTTATAATATTGTTACTCTTATATTGATAATAATAGTACTAATAGTAGTAATTAATGTGAGAAAAATGACTTACATGAAGTTAGCCACCAAAGATTAGTGTTAGAGCCCCCCAACCACTCAAATTTCCATTTTTTTCATTCAGCTGAGTTTTGTGATCTTTATAAAAACTGTTCCATATATATTTTTTAAAATTGTTCTTGATTAATTTTATTAGCACATTGTAAGTGTTATTAGGAAACAAAACCATTGCAAGTTATTAAGAGAAGTACTGTAACTGTTTCTTGGTTGTTAGAATATCATGGTGTGTATTTATGTCTTGGGCCAAGAGACCCATCTACCATTTAAAATCGTGTGTTCAGGACATTTAGTATTACATATTATATAAAAATAAATCCCTGAGGAATAAATAATTTGCTTTTAATATTGAAATACTTTATCTTCCTAATTAAAAAGGTTGCTACTGAAAAGTTAAAGCTGAGATTTGCTTAGCTTCTGTTTTTCTTTTGGTGTTGTTTTATTGGGAGAAAAAGGAATTGTCTAATGTTGGTTTAAGCATATGGCCTTAGCTTGAGAGCAGTCATAAGATTTTAACAGAAAGTGTAGAACATTAAAAATAGGATTTTAGGTGTTACTTTATTGGGCTTGGTTAGAGGACAAAACAATTAAACAGTAGTTTTATGAGCACTCCTGATGTGTAATATTTATTTTTATTTGCTGTTGGTTTATATTTAGTGCATGTTGTGAAACTGCATAAGGCTATCAAGTAAGTTTAGAAGTCACAATGGGAAACAGCTCTAAATGAAGACTTTTTTTTAAAGATTCACTTTGAAGTATATTAAAGACATATTCAGCTGAGTAAAGCGGTCTCTATGCATCATAGACTTAATTCATACACATAATAAAATCTTTTCATGTGCTTGAAGAAATAGCACAAAGATCAATAACCTGAAAGGAACCAGAGGAATGAGAACACATGGTAGAGAGGCTTGTTTTGTACGAGACAAGAGACGGAATATTTAAAGCTTAGTGACAGATTAATATGGTCTGTTTTACATTTTGCCTACTATAATAAAGTTACAACTATTTCCAGAATTTTAATCAAAGCCAGTGAAGAAGAAAAGTGGGCTTTCAGAAAAAGGAACCTAGAGGGTGGCCAAGGACCTTCAGTGAAATATTGTATTCTCAGTGGACTATTATCTCTGTTTTATAAGGGCCTCGTCTTTGAGTTTTGTTCTGTAACTACATACCTAACCTATGAAGTTATGACAAATAATAACGTCATGATACTAAAATGCCTTTAGTTTTGCCTTTAAAAATGTTGGAATATAAAAAAATAGAATAACTGGTTCTTCATGCATTTTAAAAAATATGTAATGGAAATCACTCTAGGCATTTAAAAGTAACATGTTGACTTCATGGATATTTGCACATGAAACATGAAAAAAGGATTATCTCAAGTGCAGTAGTTGTTCCCGTTGATAGTGTGGATTGAGGTCCTTGGTCTGGCTGGCTATGTGAGTGTACCCTGCCTTTGTTGTAGCTCCATGTGTCCTTTCCCAAAGCTTTGCAAGAGATGTGAGAGACATTAAGGGTTATAAGAGGACACTTGCAAAAAAAAAAAAAAAAAAAAAAAAAAAGAAAATGCAGCATCTTTCTTCGGTCAAGGATCGATAGCAGGGGCAAACTCAAATGCCCATGGGGACTGGGTCATCTGAGTTTAACAACTCACAGTGAGTGACAAACAGCAAATAACACAGACCTCAGAATCAAGAAGTGTTTGTGACTCTGAGAAATCAGAGAGCTCATGCTTGGTTAAAATAACCCCACTTCAATCAACAGCATGAAGGTCTATTGCGGCAGTTTGATAATTGTATTTTAGAGCTATAATCACCATCACTTTCTTGCAACTTTTTTCTCTATAGCCAAATTTAAAACTGAATTCATGAAACCCCAGGGGGCTTTGTACTTATAAATAATGTTATGGCTTTATTGATCAACCATGTGGGTAGAATAGCCATAGTTTTCTGTATAATAAACCTACTGTCAAAGTTGAGATCATAAAGCTAATGTTTTTCATCAATGTCACAGCCTTGGTTTGAATACATTCCGTTGGAGACCATTATTCGGAGGGGTACCTACTATGAGCCACGTAACTGGAAGAGTTATAAAGATGAATAATATGCACTCTCCACTTTCACAGTCCAGTGAAGGCACCGGTGGATACAATTTAAATGAAGTCAGAAGATAAAGGTCATGTAATATAACATGTTTTATACAATGATAAATTATTTTACACTTTGAGCAAACTGATTTCAATATTTTTTTGGTTTATAACTAGGTAACAATTCTAAACAGCTGAGTATTTTCTCTTAATTTTAACCCTTGAATGTTTAATTTCTTATGTACTGTCAAAGTGAAATTATTAATATAATACTGATCTCATTTGTGCCCAGTGCTGAAGTGCTTATGCATTGAATTTGGATTAGAAGGAGAATACATTAATACTTTCAAGGGAAGTACAGAAGCGTTTTTTAAATGTAAGGTAAACAAAAATAGTGTGTGTGTTTTGGGTCATTCTTTGTGTTTACTCAAGCATTGCCTTTCCTTGGCTCTGCAGTGAGCAACAACAAACATCCCTTACTGCTGGCCTGACACCCGCTCTGACTCGGCTGAAGAGTAAACTGGGAGATTTAGTTCCACCAGGAGGCAGAATGTGATATAGTTATTGCAGACACTGTCTTGGCAAATCTCTGTGCTTGGATGACCAGTGTATCCCTCTGTTGAGGTAGCCCAGGTTGTGGGGTTGGGTTCGTGCCTGTGTGTCTCTGGCACTCCATTTTCCTGTAGCTCCTGGAACCCAACCCTGGATTCCAACTATGAGGACAAGGCCCTAATGCGTCTCTCGTGATTCTCTGTCATCCTTCCTGTATGGCCAGCTACTTGATTGTCACCCCTCTTCTGGGTATCATCGGGAACCAGTCTTGTCACTTACACTCTTATTGGTCTAGCCCATCTCTTCGATTGACCTTCCTGAGCATTCATACCTGTGTGAGTCAGGCTGACATCTCTACATAACCCTAAACAAAATATGTTAATTTACTGGTTACTCTTACAACAGAGTAGAGTGTACAGTATTCTCAAAGGTGGACTTTTTCTCTTCCCCTTGCTAGGTGATACTGAAGGCCTAGTGTTTTGTGGTGGAGCTTGTCTGAGACACCACACTATTTGTATAACAGTTTGGAGTTTTTTAAGTTCTTTAGTATCATAATCTGAATCCCAGAAGTACCAGTCAGGTGCACTCCCCAGAACATCCTACAGTCTCACTTCCACAGGACCGTATTAGAGAAATGAACTCTATCACGTGGTCAAAATTATTTGACAAGGACATTTTCCCTTTGCTTATATCAAAATGGTCTCCAGCCATGAGATACAGTCATATAGTATTAATTTCTGATTAAAAATGTGTGTTCTGGTTTTGATTGCCTCCTTGGCTATAAATGTTTCCACAGAGAAAGAAGTCCATACACAGTGCTGCAGGTATCACCATTGCCCATATTTTGCATGATGGCATGATCACAGTAGGACTCAACATTTCTTATTTCAATTTTGTTCCTTTTCAAACCATTTTATGTCTTATAGTAAATGATCATTATAGACTTTGAAGCATGAATTGACAGCTTTACAAATTATTATTATGCCTTTACCTGAGAAGGGGAAAAGTGGAAAGTATAAAAAAATAGGTAGCTCTTGTCTTTAAGTTAAAATGTGGGGAGCCTTAACCTTATAGCTGTAAGACAATTTAAAGGACCTATAGTCGTAAACTGAGATCAAAGGTGAGCTCTTCTCTGGCACACAGGAGGAGTGATTAGGGTGATTAACGAAAGGCATTTTCTTCAGGGTTCATTCTTGGCTTCAGCATGGGTTTTATTGCATTCCTTTCCTAAGCCACCATCCACCCTGTGCAAACACACATTGCTGGTTGTAGCTAGGCAGCTGTGAATTGAAGCATAGTATCTACTCTGTTGAGGGGAAAAATCATTTTCAAACCTCTTATTTTACATTCTTATAACTTTCGGATAAAAGCATTCTATACCACCTGGAAGATATTGTTTTTCGGTTTTATTTTCAGACCTGATCACCTCTTTTTACACACACACACACACACACACACACACGTGTTCTACATTCTGAAGATTATTGAAGGCACTGCTTATTATTCTTTAAAATACATTCTTCAAACCCTGTTTTTTTTTTCTTGACTAATGTCACCTCTGTCTTCAGCATATATTAATGAGTGAAATAGTCAAAGATATTTGCCTAAAAATAAGTTATTCTTGAAAGCTACTTGATATTGTGCAGATGATATGAGCTAACATTTTAAAAATGTAGTACATTAACAGGCACCTAAGTGACATTTTGTTAAACTAAATATATTAGTGAGGACAGGATAGATTATGCTGCAGTAACAAAGTAGTCCTAGAATCCGATTTAAGACATACGACAAAGGTTACAAATAAAAAGAGATTTGTGTAATGATTACAAAAACTATTTAGGCTCAGGCATCTCTCCAGGGAAGCTCCTTTCTATGTGGTGACTCAGAAACATGGGCCATTTGCTTCTGGTGGTCCTTCCATTTCAGCACATGTCTTCCATAGTTAGTTGTTTTTTTTTTTTAAGTTTTCTTTTCCCCTTTATTGATTTTAGAGAGAGAGGAAGGGAGAGGGAGAGAGAGATAGAAACATCGATGAGAGAGAACATCGATTTGCCACCTCCTGCATGTTCCCCACTGGGGATTTGGCCCACAACCTGGGCATGTGCCCTGATGGGAATCAAACCAGCGACTTCTTGGTGCATGGGTTGACACTCAACCACTGAGCCACACCAGCCGGGCTAAACTTGCTTGCTTTTTAGTTAACCACTGAGCCACACCGGCCCAGTCCATGGTTTGTTTTTAAAGAGAAGAGGGTATTAAAAGCCACAGCTGGGAAGTGGCCTACATTACTTCCACTTACAGTTCATTGCCTAGAACAGGGCTTCTCTACCTTGGCACTATTGGCATCTTGGGCTGAATAATCCTTTGTTGTTGGCTGACTGTCGTGTGCATGGTGGGATGTGGAGCAACATCTCTGGCCTCTTCACACCAGATGCCAGTGGACCCCTGACAGCTGTGATAACCAAAGGTATCTTCAGATATGTCCCCTGGTGGTGGTGGTGGTGGGGGGGGTAGGGAGGAAGCAAAATTGCTCTCAGTTGAAAACCACTGAGCTAGAACAGCTTACTTAGCCGTAACTGAAAGACTGTTGGGGGAAAATGGTATTCTTGTGTTTATAGGAAGGAGAGGAGAACAAGATGTGGCTATGCACTAGTCGTCTGTAGTACAGTAGCTAATGGAAATAGAAAACTTTCATCATTTTACTGTATGTCTAAGCATATGTGAAAATGTTGCTATGTTTTAATTTTAACATAAAACACATAATATTGCATGTCCAAAGTAAACTGAACAAATTAAGTGCTAATTAGATTTTATTAAACTGTAAAAAGAAACGTTAACAGTGAAAATGCATTGAAAGAATTATTAAAGAAGTTGAAATTATAATTATTGTATTTGATGATAAGAGGCTTAAAACAAACATTAGCTATATTGTAAATATGACTGTTAGAGAACAAATTAATGTTACTGTGAAAACTTGTTTAGCATCTCTGAACATATGTTTAATGTTGGAAATAATTTCTTATTAGACATTGAAATAACCATTTCTGGGAGAGATTAGTTCAATGTATACTTGTTCACACGTGTTGACTGTGGTAATTTGTTTTGTAAATGTGCTCCTAAATTGCATATATTAGTTATGGAATAAAGAGTATATATTAGTCATATGATAATTAGTCAGAATCCTTCCAGCTACAGGAATAGAAACCTGGTGGGACCATCTTCTGGGAAAAATAGAAGTGAGGGAGAAGAAGGAGAGAAAGAGGGAAGAAAAGGAGAGGGGAGGGAGATGGATTTATTGGAAGAAGCTTTTATTGTACAATAACAAAGGTTTGTTTTTTGATCATGTCACATTCTGGTTGTGGCTCTGCTCATGTATTCTGGGAACTGGGCAGCTCCTATCTCAGTCTTGTGGAAGAAGAAAAAAGTAAACACACAACCAGGTGGTGGTTCTTAAAGTTTATGCTTGAATGTGTCATAAAAAAGCAAGCCACATGGCCAAGTCTGATGTCAACGGATGAGGGAAATATCACCTCTCACAGGGAGGTACTGCAAACGCCATGACCATTGGAGGGAGTAGAGTCCTCTTACACAGAAGGCAACAGATCACTGCGAACAGTAATAGAATCACCAGAGTTGTTGTGTTGGATCCCTGAGGATGGAGACAGGCCTCAAATGGGGAGTACAGTTGTAACCATCTCCACTTCTTTTTGTTTTAGCTGCATTCTTTCCAAATTTGGAAAGTAGGATGAAGTCAACAGCAGTCCTAGGTTTACACTTCTCTTATTTGTGACAAAAAGGAGAAGAACTTCTCTCCAGGGATTAGTTCTGAGCATCCCTGATGGACTGATCTGTTAGAAGGAGCTTCTGCTGTGTAATAACATGGCTGATCGGCCATGCCCATGTGTTCACTCAATGTGTTCACATCTTGAGTGAGGTGGTGAGAGTAGTTCCCTAAATACTAAATACTCAATGAGGGCAGAGATGCTGTTGTCAGAAGCAGGTATAGGTGCTGGGAAGACCAGAAAAGATGCCCACTGTCTATAGAGATGACATCACTTAAATGTAATAGGCTAGAATATAAAGAAGCAACATAAAAAGTCTTTGAATTTTTGCTCCACTAGTCCCATAGTTACACAAAAAATTTTGCCATAATCAAGACATAAAGGTTGCAGAAAAGCTTAAAAATCAATTTTTGGGGAAATTAATTCCCACAATGCTCCTTATAAACCTTTGAGTAGGGACCCAGAACAATAAAAGCTTATTACTCCATTAAAGTAATATTGTTAAGTTGGCAAAGAAGATAACTTAAACTTGCTTTACTCTTGTTCCCAATGATTATTGTTTTTTTTTTTTAATTCTTTTGATGTATGTACTGAGATTCCTTAATGTACAGAGTTGAAAAAGGATCAGTGAACCAACAATTATATATAGTAACCATTTCCAGACATGTTGGAAATAAAGAGGAGCTCAAATCATAGTCATTGACTTTGAAGTGTTTGCAGACTAGTTTTAGAGATAGAAGCATTCAAGTGAAAAGGTAATAGCACATGGTTCTGTATGACAAATACCAAATGGATAGAGACACTGAGCTGTTCACAGCCTGGGATTTTTCATCCATTGGCCAAGGTAGTGTAGAAGATCACAAGCGGCAAGGCAGGCTATTGGGGCTAATTCAGGATAGTGCTCATTGTGGTGCAGGCTCCCTTCCCAGGGAACCTGTCTGTCCAGGGAGGCAGGTGGACTGTGGTGTCAGGATTTGGCAGCAGGTTCTGAAAATTTAACTGTGCGTTTTAAGGCAATGCTTCCCAACCCAGGGTGATTTGGCCACCTTTTGGCAATGAGAACATTTGGCAATGTCTGGAAATAATTTTGGTTGTCACACCAAAATAGATAGTGGTGCTACTGGTATCTAGTGTGCAGACACCATGCACGCACATCCTTCATTGCACAAGGCAACCCCCCAAAACAAAGAATGATTGAGATCAGAATGTCAGTAGTATAATGTTGAAAAATCCAGCATTAACAAGTTCTGTGGAGGTGAGGTAGATCTGGCCTAGGGTGAAATATAAATAAAGAAGAACTATTAGGGAGACCGGAAAGTAATGTCGTTAAAGTAATGACATGTTAAGGGTGGAAGTGGAAGCAAATCCGAGTCAGACCATGGAGGATCTGTCAAACACTCTTAACCAACCTTGGTCGACCATCCAAGAACATTTGCAGCAGATTGGTACAGTAAGCAGAGCAGGTGTTTGGGTCCCGCATAATCTGTCTGAAGAAAACAAAGCTAACCGGTCCACCACATGAAACTTATTGCTTCAGCGGCACAATACAGAAGCGTCTTTTGATCGCGTGATCACTGGAGATGAAAAATGGGTCCTCTATGATAATCCAAAATGCAAAAGACAGTGGCTCTCTCCGAAGGAATCGCCACGAAGTACAGCTAAGCGAGGTTTACACCCCCAAAAGGCACTTTTGTGTGTTTGGTGGAGTATTTGTGGGGTCGTTCATTTTGAAGTGCTGAAACCTGGACAGACTGAATGCAGACCTTTACTGTGAACAATTGGATCGAGTAAATCAATCTTTAATTGAAAAGTGCCCAGCGATTGTCACCAGAAAAGGCGTTATTCTGCAACACGATAATGCAAGACCGCACTGCGCAAGACAAACCCTGGAAAAAATGAATGAATTGGGGTGGGAGGTATTGTCTCACCCACCATACTCGCCTGATATTGCACCATCGTTTTCCCATTTATTCCAATCGCTATAACATTTTCTAAGTGGCAAAAAATTTGAAAATTTGGATGATGTCCAAAATGCCATCTCTAGATATTTTGTTCAAAAACCAATTGATTTTTATCGATCTGGCATTGAAAATTTGCATACTAGATGGCAAAAGGTTGTTTATAATGAGGGTGATTACATCATTGATTAAAAATAAAAACTTATTAAAAAATTTATCTGTTTGAATTTAATGTAAAAAAACGACATTACTTTCCGGTCCCCCTAATATATGTTAGAGTCATCGCAACAAAAGAATCCATGGTGTATATGCATGACTGGGTAGAGCCTATAAGAACTTGTCCTGAAATTTCCCCATCTTGATTTCTTACATTTCAATTTGGGTCCATAATTGACCGTCTTTTCCTTAACCGGTGGGATCATAACAAGGCTATTAGAGTTAGAAGGAACCCTAGAAGTAATCTAGATCCTGGGTCAGGAAAACTCAAAATGTCTTTAATGGCTAGACTAGTAGCCACGTATATAACTCACTTCAGATGTAAAATTAAAGGGAGTCTCTGTCAGTTGAGAGGATCAAAAAGAAACACCACCCCTGTAGCAATGAGCACATCTAGTACCTGCATCTTAGTTTCTAATACCGTTCTCCAATAAAAGGCACCAGGCTTTGGAGAAATGGGTAATTCTCGGACTGGGGCAAGAAATATAAAATGTAAATCTGGAGCATCTTATAGTGACAGAAAGTAAGAAAGTGCTACCCATCCTCCCCAAACCAAGTACCCACATTGGATATGTCAAAGGAGAACAGGATCCAATGGGAAAAGTTTCAAGTAGCAAATGCTAGAACAGGTTGAGCAATAAAATAAATAAAGCAGTATTGGATTATAACCCAGAGTATAAAATAAACACCCATGAGTCCATACTAATATAATTAAATAGTAGAATTCATTAACAAAGGTGGAGAAGAGACAAATATCCCATGTACAAGAATTCCAAATAGTTTATGCTGATTTTTCACCTGTAGGAGTAAGAGCATACCTGCCCACTCCTTACGTGTAGGTTACGCAGTTACTGCTTTCTAAAGTTTACATTGTGGAAAGGAGGAAAAAAGTAACTTGACAGTGGAAAAGCCTGACAAACACTTCTTCAGCCCAGTGATCGGGTCGATAGGAACAATCATAAATCATGTTGATTGTATGTACCCTTGATAGGATATGATGAGAATGGCACTTTACTTCTGCAATCTTCCTCTCCAAAGCACAGGCCTCCAGTCTATTTAAAAGAAAAATATCAGCCAAATTCCAATAGAAGAGCATTCTACAGAATACCTGACCATACTTAAAACTGTCAAAGTTATCAAAAACAAGGAAAGTCTGAGAAACTGTCACAGCCTAGAGGAGCCTAAGGAGACTCGATGACTAAATGTGATGTAGTATCACGGATGAGATCCTGGAACAGAAATGGCACTAGGCAACAAGGAATTTCAAATAAACGAAGGACTTCAGTTAGTAATAATGTGTCAATATTGGTTCATTACTTGTAGCAAACACACCAGACTAATATAACATCTTAATAATAGGTAAAACTGTATACAGGGGATATATGAAAACTCTGTTCTATCTGGTCACTTTTTCTGTAAATTGAAAACTGTTAAAAAAAAATGAAGCCTTTTAATTTAAAAAAGATTAAAGGGAGGGAGTAGGGCTATGGTGTACTAGAAAGTCCATATCCTGCCTATATAGCATTTACAGGTTGAAAAAATAATGGATTTGATTTGCAATTAAACCTGGTCCATAGCTGCCCAATTTGTAACTCCCAACCTGGTTAACCTCCTTTATTTTGCAGATACTAGGGCCGAGTCCCATCTTCGGCGAAAGATTTGCTGAAGCTGCACAACTATCATTGCAAAGTCAGGCTCCTGGAAGCCAAATGCCTTCACTTCTAGGGTTCCCTAAGCAGCCTCTGCCATGGGCGTGCTGCTGTACCAGGAAAGTGTGGCAGACAGTAGTGACGGGAACAACTCATCTCTGCTCTTCATTTTTAGATACAGTATATATGACTAAACCAAGACAGAAACTTGTTATACAAGAAAAACAAAAATGAGGAAACAGAATTCTAAACACAGCTAAGTTATTAGATGAACAGCTTTAACATTTGTCAAATGTTCTTAAGCAACAAAGGAATAATCCAATTCTTTACCTTGTCATGAAGTTCACAGCTGCTAAAATTGGCGAACAAAGAACAGTAGGCTTGTGGGGTTTAAAACAATTATTTTACAGTGGCAATAAGGAAAGAATACGTGAAAAATCTGGGCATTGATAAAAATCTGAAACGGTTTGAATGATACAAGATGAGATATTTAAGTAGGAGTTAACATGCAGGGTAATTTCTAACTGAGCCAAGCTGTAGTTTTATGTCTATGGACATGACAGAACCTGATGATGAATGTAGGAAACTATTGCTGTGGTTGAATATTTTGATGTTATTAATGCACTTTAGATGAATTGATATTCTTGTAAATGAGCAATGAGCACAGCATATGAGCATGAAATAGATTCTTTAGAAGTGTTACTAATCATCAGTTTGAAAATTGACTGCTTTTATTTTGAAAAATTGGTTATAATTTTACAGACTTTCAAAAGTCAATTGTTGCTTTTAAAAGGGGATATTTAATGGAAAGCAAAGGTGGTTTTCCTTTCATCATCAAATCAAACTCTTGGAATTTCCCAGCCTGGTCCATGTTCCCATCTTCTTTCTCTTGTGTTAAAAATTGGTAATATTTGTGAGCACTCCCTATGAATTATTTTATTTAATTCTTAATGTAATCATCAGAGGAGGAATTATTATTTTGTTGCTTAAAAGATGTGGACACTGAAGATGACATGGCTAGTAAGTGGCAAAACTTGGATTTAAACCCAGGCTGTCAGACTCCAAGTAAGATCATGTACTTACCCTCTGTGTTCTACTGGCATACTTTAGTTGTTTATAAAATGAAAAATTGATCATATAATATCTACTTAAAATCTTGCGATGGCTTCCAATTCCTATTAGGGACGAGACTCAAGGAAGACTTTCTCTATAAACACTTTGCTGCTCGTCATCACCCACCAGAAGAGACCACATGGTCTTGTTATATGTTCCCATTAATATCTTGTGATATTTAGGTTATAGCACTTATCATCAATACAATTATATGTTTGGTTATCTGTTCAGTAACTTTTATCCCATAGTCTGTAAGCTCCCCCAGGACAGAGACCACATAATTCATCTTCTCCCAGCACATAGAACAGTCTCTGGGATATATTAGACCATGAAGAATATTTTCTGAAGGAAAGAAGGCAAAGAAAAATTTATTTAAATATGACAGTGTAACATTTGAATAAAATACCTTAGACACTTACTCTACTCACAGTCCATGTGGGGGACAATCTTATGTAGTGAGCCTCTTGTTACTTTCATAATTAAATGTCCTTGGACAAAGTTCTAAATAGAATTGTTTTGCACTGATGTCTATTCTTCATGGAGTGCTATGAAAGTGGGGAATAAGAATATCAAAGTTTATTAGATATGTTTTTATATTTAATATTTTATTCTGGCATTACCACACCAACAATATTTCATTGTTGTCATCATTGGATAATTATTATCTGTTTTTCTGTTTGTTTCCTTTTTTACTTCTATATATATTTAAAATTTTCCCAAATAAGAAATACATATACTTATCTGTATTATGTATGTATGTTTTTTTAATGTATGTATGTGTATGCCATCTATCTATGTATCTATATATCTAAGGAGAGAGAGAGTGAGAGAGTAAATTAAACCCCAACTACTCATTATCCAGCTTCAGGACTTAATTAACATATGGCCATTCTTGTTTCATCCATACCCATTTTCACGTCTAGATTGTTTGGAATCAATTCCCAGACATATATCATGTTGTAAATATTTCAGTATGTATCTCTGTAAGAAAAGGACTTTAATATATGATACAACCATAATACTATGATCTCAAAAAAATGTCAAATATTTTCTAACACCATCAAATGTCTTGTCAGTGTTCACATTTCCTCCATTGTCTTCTAAAATTTTATAATGATTTTTTTTTAGATTATTTGAATTGGGTTCTAAATAAGATCCCTATATTGCAATTGGTTATCTCTTTTAAACTATAGAATTACTTTCTCTTTCCTTTATTTGAGTATTACTTAGAGTCAAATAAAACGTTCTCACTTTAGAAAGGAATAGTTTAGTCAATAATATTAAACCCAAAGTTAATTCCACTTTTGTATTCACCTTGAAGAATTGCTGGTTGTATTAAGTAACTAGTGTTCTTAGTTGTTACTTGTAGCATTTTAACAATTTAGAAATCAGATAAAATGAGCCTTGTCAAAATCCGTATGGCCTGACATCAGGCAATTGGAACCAGGATGGAGGGAATAGAATTTTGTGAAGAAGAAGAAAAGTTCCCCTCCAATAAGCTGGATAAATGTTTTCAGCAAGCTTGCTGTTTTGGCTATTCCATAGCTGTCAGGAAGGACTAAAGAAAAATGTGGATTACCCAAAGGCAGAATCATGGCTGTCTTTATAGTGCCTGAAGATGATAGGGTTTGTAATTTTTTCTCTACTACTAGCTGAAGCAGGGTGTGAATGGGTGATGGAGTAAGTTACAGAATGCAGAAATAAATCCTGCTAGTCCAAGAAGCTCACTGAAGGGCAAGATATAACCTTGCTGTGAATACTTCCTTCTCTGAGAACTGCATGAGGAGTTTATTGATTGAAAGAAGGCAGAGTAAAATAAAAATTTTCAAAAATTTTCACATTATGGTCATCTGGGATATTGTATATTTGCTTTGTCTGGATAGCTGACACGTCCCATTTTTCAAAATCTGTATGTGGCATGGTTTGTGCTGACCAATTACCTTATCACTCCTACCTATTTGTCATTGTTTATATTCACATTTTCCAAGGATTTCCTATACTAATTCTGGTCCCATAATCCACTACCCTTAGTAAACAGGGAATCTGCTACTGACCACTATGAGTAGGTTTTCCAGCAGTGGTATACGAATGATGCTTAAATTAAAATCCCCTCATTTGCAATACAGCTACTTAGGGTTACAGCTACGTCTTTGAAACGAAGCAAAGTTTTCTATATAAAAATCAGGCACTGAGCAATGCACACCGAGTTCTAGTCGATTGTTCTTTCATTTGTTCACTCACTCACTCACTCACTCACTCAAGAGTGGTTCTTGATGACAATTCCTTGGTAATCTTAAAACAAGGTGAAACACTGATGTTTGAATCTTACTTTAGAGAATCTGATGTAATTGTTCTGCACTGGGCCTGGGTATCTATCTGTTTAAAAGCTCCCCTGCGTTTCCAGTGTAGAGCAGGTTTGAGCGTAGTTGTTTCAGATGTTGCATACAGTGGTAAACCACACAGATGATGGCTGTGCTCATGAGAAACTCACACTCTGGAGTGAAAAAGGAGGACCATAAACACATGGATAAGATAAATCCATCTAGTGCTAAGTTGAATGGAGAGGATGGAAGCAGAGGAAAAGAATAGAGAGGTTCTGAGAAGGAGCTACTTTGGAAAAGTGGTCTGGTAAACCGTCCTGGGGAGCTGAGAATGGAACAGAAACTTGAATGAGTTGATTATTCTCAAGAGAAGAGGAAAAGAGAAGGAAAGTCATTTCTTTGAAGATGGATCAAAACATGTAAATCTCATTTATTTTAGTGTTGAAATTTATTTTTCTTAGAAAGTCAAGTGTTAGGACTTGAACTTTTAATAGTTTAATTGTATTGGACACTGACCTTATGTCAGGCGCTGTGCTAGGCACTGGGGGTACAGGATGAATAAGGCACAATAAACTTTTACTCTGGGGCAGCACAGTTGAACATATCCGATATAGAATGGGACGTGCTAACACAGAGGCAATGACAGGAAGGAGCTTTTGACCCATCAGCGCCTTTCAGGCTCCCTTTGGCATATTCCAGGGACCACTAACCCTATTTTTTTTTTAGCAATTCTTTTCACCTCAGTTTTGCCTTTTGCCTTTCATACTTTACAAAAGTGGTTTTAAATGAAAGGTAGAGCAGATAAGCAATTGTACTGATCTTTGGGTAGAATTGATCGATCAAATAATGTAGCATAATGTGGTAGTTATTCTCTTATTGTGAACTGCTAGGTTTTAGGTTTTGTAGTGATTCAAAATGAATATGGTGTAGTTAGTTCTTTGGGTGAATTTAAGGAAAAGTAGGTAAAACAGAAAATTATAAGTGCTGTAATAAGGTATGTGAACAGTGTGTGGGCGAGTAGAAGAGGGAGTGAATGACTTAAACTGATAATAAACCTCGCTGAGGTCTAGGGTACCTCAGGAGGCTAGTGCTGGCTCTATTTTTATTTATGCTATGAGATGGTACAACCAAGATGTAGTGGTTTTCGGTGGAACTTCACTATCAAGGTGATAAATTAGGTCAATAGTTGATTATTTAAGAGCAGCTTAGAAAATAGCTAAAGGAATACTTATCTTGAATATTATCTGATCCTCTTTCTAGATGGTCCTTTCCTTTTGCTGCATTTTACTTTCAGTTCAGAAACAATTCTGGGTACTTTTTAGTGGTTCATTAACACCCCAAGGTAACATTCTGTGGTTTGTACAGAAACCATGAATAGGGCTGGGGAACCTTTTTTTATGCCAAGGGCCATTTGGATATTTATAACATCATTCGAGGGCCATACAAAATTATCAACTTAAACATTAGCCTGCTATATTTGGTCAGGCTAATTTGGTGAGGCATGTGATGCTAGCTGGTATTGATTTTGAGAGCCTTGTATAGCTCTCAGGCGGAACGTTTCCCACACTGAAGAGCAATAAGCACAGATGCAAACAGGAGTGGGATAATAATAGTAATTTCACAACACCTTTCCCCTCTGGGACTTTAGAGCATCTTATGAAATATAAACAAGAATACTGAGAATTCCCAGCTGGAAGGTGACAAAACTCATTGCCTCCATTTAGAAAGAGACTTTTCCCTGAGAATCTCTGTGGAAAAGAAGAGTGAGGTGATATGATCATTTTATAGCTATTCTAAAAATGTCCTTGAGGGAAGAGTCTTCTTGTGATAAACTCAATTTTCTACACGGTGACTGTTGGCTACGAACACATTCATTACTTCTAACAATAGCAAACCTTTAATAAATATTTGATGTTATCAGTATCATTCAGCATTTGGTTAAGTGATAAACCTCCAGATTGGATCTTAACTGACTGTACAAACCGAAAGGTTTAGCCATCTTACTTGGAGTTATTCTGTATTTAATATTTGATTCTCCTGACTATAAGATTGATGTGGCAGGGAGCTCTAACCAAATACACAGCTTAGTCACTTTTTTGGGTCTGTTTTTAAAATGGAATTTATTTGGGTGACATTGGTTAATAAAATTATATAGGTTTTAGGTGTATACAGTTTGGTCATTTTTTGTCACCTTTATTGAAATATATTTGACATACAGAAATTCTACATATTTACGGCATGCAGCTTGATATTTTGATATATGTATACATTGTCAAATGATCACAATCAAGTTAATTAACATATTCATCACCACCCATAGTTACTGTTTTCTTCCTTCCTTCCTTCCTTCCTTTTCTTCTATCCTTTCTTTCTTTTGTGTGTGTGTGTGCTGAGGATACTTAAGATTTACCCAGTTTGCAGACTTCAAGTATACAATAATATTGGTTTTTTAAAAATTTTTTTAATTTAATTTATTGGGTGACATTGATTAATAAAATTATGTAGGTTTCATGTGTACAATTCTATAATACATCATCTATATATTGCATTGTGTGTTCACCACTCCAAGTCAAGTCTCCCTCCATCACCATTTATTCCCTCATTTCCCTCTTCTACTTCTTCCCACCCCCTTTCCTTCTGGTAATCAACAACTGTAGTCACCATGCTGTACAATAGATCTCCAGAACTCGTTTATTTTACATAATTGAAATGTTGTACACATTGACAAACATCTTTCCACTTCCCCTTTCACCCTCTGCTCCTGGCAACCACCATTCTACCCCCTGCTATTATGAGTTCGACTATTTTAGATTCCACATAAAAGTGAGATCATAGAGTTTTTGTCATCTGTATCTGGCTTATTTCACTTTGCATAATGTACTTCAGGTTTATTAATGTTGTGACAAATGGCAGTATTTCCTTCTTTTTTATTACTGAATATTATTCCATTATACAGTAATTTCTCACTTAACATTGTTGATAGCTTCGTGGAACTGTGGTGAAACAATGTATAATAAAACCAATTTTACCATAGGCTAGTTGATACAAACAAGATCTAAGTTCCTATAGCATCTCCTCAGTGTTATAACAAAACGATGAATGAAATGTTGTTGTTCAAGGACCTGTGTATATAGATATGTATATCCCAAATATCACATTTTCTCTTTCCATTTATCTGTCCCAGGACATGCAGACTGTTTCCATATCCTGGCTGTTGTGAATGATCCTGAGATGAACACGGAAGTGCAGATATCTCTTCCAGATCCAGATTTCATTCCACTTGTACCCAGAAGTGGAATTGCTGGATCATATGGTAGTTCTATTTTTAATGTTTAAAGGAGATTCCATACTGTTTTCCATAGTAGCTGCACCAATTTGTTCTGTATATGGTTTCCCTTTCTTCCATGTTGGCACCGTGTTGTCTTTTGTCTTTTTGATAATAGTCATTCTAACAGGTGTGAGGTGATTTCTCATTGTGGTTTTGGTTTGCATTTTGTTAATATGGTGTATCACACAGATTGATTTTCATATGTTGAACTCTTCTCGCATCCCAGAAATTCATCTCACTTGATCATAATGTATAATCCTTTAAATGTAATGTCGATTTGGTTTGCTAGTATTCTATTGAAGGTTTTTGTACTTATGCACTAGGGCATTAGCCTGCAGCTTTCTTGTCTTGTGGTCTCTGTCTGGCTTTGGTATCAGGGTGATGCTGGCTTCATAAAATTAGTTTGGAAGTGTTCCCTCCTTTTCTCTTTTTTGGAAGAATTTAAGAAGGCTTAATATTAATTCTTTGACTGTTGTGTATAATTCACCAATAAAGACATCTGGTCCTGGGTTTTTATTTATTGAGAGGATTTTGATAACTGATTCAATATTCTTATTTGCTATCGTCCTGTTCAGACTTTCTGTTTCTTTTCAATTCTGTATTGGTAGATTGTATATTTCTAGGAATTTATCCATTTCTAATGGATTATCCAATTCATTTGTGTATAATTGTTCAAAATAGTCCTTTGTGATCTTTTTTATTTCTGAGGCATCTGTTGTAATGTGTTCTCTTTCATTTATGGTTTTATTTAAGTCATCTTCTTTCACCTTGGTTAGTGCAACTAAGGGTTTGCCAATTTCGTTTCTTTTCAAAAGGGCAACTCTTCGTTTTGTTGATTTTTTTTCTATTGTTTTTCTATTGCCTATTTGATTTATTTTTACTCTAATCTTCATTATTATTTCCTTCCTTCTGCTAATTTTGGGCTTAGCTTGTACTTTTCTAGTTTTTTGAGGTGTAAAATTAGGCCATTTATTTGAGATCTTTCAAATATAGATGTCTGTTGCTATAAACTTCTCTCTTAGTACTGCTTTTGATGCATCCCATACATTTTGGTATAATAATTATTACTACTACTCAGAAGCTTCAATTGCCTCCCAATGCCTACAGTGATAAAACTCTTAATTCCTCCCTTTGGCATTTGTAGTGCTCAACAAATGCCTCTTTCTTAGCCTCATCTTCTACCCTGACGCTCCACATACCCCTGCTACTGCATTTTGAGTCTCTCATCATTTCCTAAATATATCCGTGTTGTTTCACATCTCTGTACCTTTGCATATTCTGTTTCTTATTTTTAGAATGTGCTACTACTCCTTTATCTAGCTCATTTCAGCTAATCCATTACCTATATTAGTTATCTATTGCTATATAGCAAATTAACCCCCAAATTAGTGACATCAAACACTAATCAACATTTATCTCACACATAGTTCAGGAATTTGGGAAGGGATTAGCTGGGTAGTTCTGGCTGGGGATTTCTCATACAATTGTACTTAAAATGTAGTCAATTTGAAGGACTGGAGCTGGGAGGAAATATCTATGACCTAGCTTTGGACCCCACACTCTGTTGCATCCTCAGCAGAGAAGTCTATTGGTCATGAAGGCTAGCTCAGAGTCAGTGTGGGAGGGAACTATACCAAAGCTTAAATGCCAGGAACCCAGATTGTTGGGGTCATCAACTTTTCTGTGGTCTTCTCCCATCACCAGCATGCAGATTTATTTATATTTATCTTTTCTATGCCTCCGTGAAAACCCTTATAGTATTTTGCAGTTTGTTTGTGTGTTTGTTGTATATATCTTCCTTTCTCACAAGATTATAAATAATGTAAAGGCAGAGGCCATACAGTTTCATGTCTGTTTTTCCTGGCCCTTTGAAACTTTGTAGCCACAAAGTGGGGAACCAATAGATGCAGATTGCATGGAATTGAATCAATACATATTGCTGTTCAGTATTCAAAATCTAACTTCTTGGCCAATAGTTTCCTGAAGTGAAGAATATTATGTAGTTGGTGTTATTTTCTTCACCTGGAACTGAATTATATTATTATTTTCTCATGATTTCTTTTTCTTACTTTTAAGCAAGAAAATTTCCCATCTTGTTCAGATTATTACCTGAGCCCAACTCTATAATTCTCCTTCATTGCAAAAAAAAGTGAATCTCTGTCTTGTACTTTATTATTTTCTACATTTATTTCCTACAGCTCAAGTGACATCAGTTGGGTGAAGTCTGTCCCACAAAAACAGCTGTTTTGTTCAGTTCATTGCAAAAGTTCAATGTTACTTTTTAACTTGATACATTATAAAGTTACTGCTTCATTTATTTTAAAGGAGTTTAAAAGCAAAGTGAAGAGTGATGCGAGTAATGGAGATTTTATGGCCATGTATTTTCTAGAAAATTTTCATCAGGGAGTGAAACAAGCAAATAATGTGTTTCTCTCTAGACTTCAAATGTTAAAACTAATGGCTTATGTAAGAATAGGTTTCAGATTTAATTCTAGTGATCAGTATCGAAAGCATACTATCAAGCTTTTACCTTTCACCATAGTGAGCTGAACTCCCAAGAATTCACTTTTCAAACACGAACAACCTAACTGAACAACATAACAAATGCCTTAACTTAAATAAGCAATTGACATTTACAAAAAGAAGAAGCAAGACTACAATTCATCCATTTAGTTGCTTAATAAATATTTATCAAGGACATAATATGCACTCAGATGAGTTTGTTAGAGGCTTCCTGACTTTGAATATTACTTGGGTCCATTTTAACTTATATTTTACAATGTCAAAGAGAAGAACAACACTCAACCTGCAGAATTTTCATTGTGTGCTTTTCTCTGTCTCAATGCCCCTTCTCTCACTATATTCTGGACTTATTTTTCATCATTTGCTTCAAAGCTTTCCTCTTGTAGAAAGGCCTTACAGTCTAACATTCTGTGGCAGGTACTGTAGGTTCACTCATCCAACAGCACCCTCCTCCATTTCTGTGCAGAGAGGGATACTTGAATAGCCAGTCTCTCTTGCAGCTAGATATGGCCATGTGACATGATGAGGACTAATGAAATATAGAGGAGAAGCTGTCTGCCTTCTCCTCCAACTCCTTCTTTCTACCTGGAATATGCAAATGATACTAGTAGGTCAGGAAGCCACTTTGTGACCCTGAGGGCAATTGTCACACACGAAAGATGGCAGAGCTGGCATATAGAAGGTGCTTAGTTCCTTGACAACATTATTTAACAAATATTCCAGCTGTTGACTGTCTCCTTTGGATTTTTTTCTGTAAGACAAAAATAAATTATTTGAACAACTGGATATTGGGTTTTCTGCTGTTCACAGTCTAATACATTTAACTAATATATTCAATCCATTCTTTCTAGACTGGATGGAATTCAGAGTTCAGCTTTCTCTAAGTTTAGGGTGTTGGAAAAAGTCAGTTGGTTAGATATCCTTCTTTCTCTTTCCTGTTCCTTTCTTACTTTCTTTCAATTCAAATTCTACCATTAATATTACCATTAGAACTTAATTTAATATGTTTATCTGAATTTCTTGGTTGTTTTTTTTTTTTTTTTAAATCCTCACTCAAGGATATTTTTACATTTATTTTCAGATAGAGTAGGAGGGAGAGAGGAAGGAAGAGAAAGAGAGAGAAACATTGATGTGAGAGAGACACATCGATTGGTTGCCACCCGCACAACCCCAACAAGGGCCAGTGACAAACCACAACCGAGGTACGTGCCCTTGGCCGGAATCAAACCTGGGACTCTTTGCTTCATGGGCTGACGCTCTACTGCTGAGCCATGACAGCCAGGGCTGACTTTCTTGTTTTGATTATATTATATATATTAAAATATATGTATAATTATGTATGATAATATTTTCAAAAGCCTATGCAATCTTCTAAAAAAAGTATTCTTACCATCTGTATAGCTTGATGGTTGATATTATGTCATATGATAAAGATGAATTTTTAAGACTTTAGTTAAAGGACTCACAGAAGAAATATGAGTCAATATATGAACATGCATATTTTCAAAATATTTGTGTGTGTACAGCAACCACATTGCTTGCTGTTTTCTCTAGAGATAAGTTACTATGTGTTGAATAACAATGAATCTTGGTGGTATAGAATAAACATTTCACGGACCAGGGTTCCAGGTTCCAATTTTTAGTAAGAACTTGAGTAAACTTGAGAAAGCTGTTTAAACTTATAATTAATAAATAGAAATATTCTTCAGTGGATTGTTGTGAAAATAAGTCAAGATAATAGATTGGAATAATACAATGTAGTATATAAATGCAAAATATAAAACTATTAATTATTAATAAAAATTCTAGTGTATGAATGTCAGCATTGTTTTAAATCAAGGGTGTTTGTTATCTGTGAAGATGGAATTTAATTGTTTCTACTACACTTTCCTTTTGGGGGGTGGCATCATATCAAAGAAGACATTAAATTTTGAAGAAAAAATCCACTGTTTTCCAGACAACTTTTCCAACTCCAGTTTTGGGGTGAATTTCCTAATACAATCAATCTGTGTAATGCATGAGGTAAATAAAGCATGGTGAAATGTTAAAATATTTCTTTCTGGGCTGTGATTAGGCTAAGAAAACCAGCTTCCAGGAAAGTTGCCAGCGGAGGAAATTGTTCTGGGGGAAGGAAGTTCTCTCACAAAATGAGTGCATTGAACATATTCACTTCTTAGGAAATAGAGAAGAAAGAATATTAGTTCAAAAGAAATGGAATCAGTGATAATCATATGAAGAAGCCAAAGCCAAAACACCAAAAGAAAAAATTTTCTTGCTAACTTTTAAAAAAATGTATCTTATTGTTGAAAGTATTACAGATGTCCCCTCATTTTTCCTTATTGACCCCCTCCTCCTCACTCCCACCCCAGCCCCCTGCTTTCACCACACTTGTCTGTGTCCAATGGTTATACATAAATACATATCAGTTCTTTGGTTTATCTCTTCCTTCCCTCCCCCCTTTCCTCTGAGGTTCATCAGTCTGTTTCCTGCTTCCATGTCTCTGGATCTATTTTGTTCATCAGTTTATTTTGTTCATTAGATTCCACTTATAAGTGAGATAGTTGTCTCGGTGATTCATTCTAGCAAGAGATGCAAGAGAGACAAACAAGTCTGGAGGTGTCAAGTTCCCCAGCTCCAGTTTTGCTAAGTAGACTATAAAAGACAAACACTCCAAATGGTAGTGCTACATGTTGACCCGAAATGCACATGGATGCAAGTGCTTCTTTGGGAATCGGGCAAGCCAGCGTGTGACCTAACTCACACCCCTCTTCAGCCTGGAGAAGAATAGAAATTTCTCTTTAAAATGTGTGTTCCAAAGCCTTATGACATGTGCCTGAAATCTGCTTTTATATCAGGTCTGTCTGGCCTGAAAGTGACCCTTTATTAAGATATGAATAGTTTTATGCTGGGTTGCTTCTGGATAAGGTAATATGTATATTTTTGCATTGGTCATGCTTACTTTTGTGTTAAATGTGTATGGATTTCTTTATTTTATTTTATTTTTATAATTTATTTTATTATTAATTTGTTTTTGTTACAGATGTTTTTCCTTTTTTTCCCCCATTGACACTCTCCTCCCCCTCCCCTTCTCCTGGTCCCCATCCCTGTTGTCCATGTCCATTGGTTATGCAACCATGCACATAGGCTCTGTGATTTATCTCTTTCCCCCGCCTCCCCCCCTCCTCTGAGGCCCGTCATCCGGTACTCCACCTCCATGTCTCTGGGTCAATTTCGTTGTTCAGTTTGCTCAGTTCTCTTGTGTGTTGCCGGCTTCCTCCGTTGGTGTGGGGGTCGCTCAGCTCCGTTGCTCTGCCTGAGCTCCTCCGTGGTAGGGGGGGTCACCCGGCTCCCTCGCTCCGCCTGGGTTCCTCCGTGGTGGGGGGATCGCTCAGGTTCTGCAGGCGCCCCTGGCTGCAGGATCTCGTTTCCTTTCAGGCGACAAGGAGGGTCCTGGAGGGCAGTATGCCGTCTCCATTCTGCTGCTTCTTTAATTTCGTAGTTGCAGGGCTTCCATTCAGCTTGATTTCATGCGGTCTTTAAGTGATAGTTGTTCTGTGATTTAGTTGTAACTTTGATGTGGTTGTGGGAGGACGCAATTCCGCATCCACCTAGGCCGCCATCTTGACCGGAAGTCTCCCTGTATGGATTTCTTTAAATATGTCCTACTAGGATATCTAGCTGGCTTTATAAGAGAATGTATTGAACTAGGTCATCTCTACAGATATTTCCCATGAACAGTCTATTCCATTTAAAAATAAAATGTGAAATTAGATTTTATTGTATTGATTACATTTTAAAAACGTATCTTGTCTCTTAAAACAGTAATATTCATAAAGATTTCTTTACTCCAAATCACTGTATACAAACTGAGCAATTTGTTTAATATTTAATTAAATTAATCTCCACTCATTTCAAACTCTAATATATTTAAATTGCAGTTTGGAACAAAATGAAAGGGACTGTCTGAACAATACATTGTAAAAGAAGATGATTTTAAATATCAAAATATTTTACTTAATTGTTTTTTCCCCAATTTTACTTAATTGTTCTATTCATTACAGCTGATTTCTTTAGAAACTTCAAAGATGTGCGTTTCCACATAGACCTCATAGAGTATGCATGTTCCTGCTGGAAACAAGAATCTACACATTCTTTACTCATAACATTTAGTGTGCCTTCACAGTAGATTTTTGCATTTATCAGGGTGTCTCAGTATTTGATAATTACTAATGCATGTTCCATGCATTAGTTTATGTGCAGGCTGAGACCATCAAAATTAGAGAGAACCAATCTCACTTCAGTTATTATTATTTGTTTTGCATGTAGGAGATGGTGTCTTTATTGAACACAACTTTTTCCTATATAGTCACTATAAAATTTGCATTTGCTGTCAGTCCTCAATCCTCTCAGCTGGTGGCTGATAAATGAGCAATAACCCATAGGAAAGAATAAGTTATGATTGGGGAAGGGTGAATAAGAACTTTTCTAAACTACATAAAAATAAAACCATAATGGTTAAAGTCATCCAAACAATTCATCATGATTGATAATTGGTTCTTAACAAAGTGACTAGATTGAGTTGACTATGAAAATAGTCAGTTGTTTGACTAATGTAATCAATTATTTTTCTTCCCAAAGTTGAGATAGTTGGGTATAATTCTTTAAAAAAATTTTTTTTCTTTATTAATTTTAGAGAGACAGGAAGAGAAAAGGAGAGAGAGATAGAAACATTGATGAGAGAGGACATCGATTGGCTGCCTCCTGCATGCACCCCACTGGGGATCAGACCCACAACCTGGGCATGTGCCCTGACCGGGAATCAAACCGGTGACCTCTTGGTGCATGGGTGGACGCTCAACTGCTGAGCCACACTGGCTGGGCTCAGGTATAATTCTTATAATTGACATGAAGAATGGATTTAGAATTAGGAGTGTGTGTGTGTGTGTGTGTGTGAAATATATATATATATGTGTGTGTGTGTGTGTGTGTATATATATATATATATATATATATATATATATATATTCTAGTGTCATAGACCTCAAAAATAGTGACCTCAAAAATAGTGAGTCAAAAATATAAATTACACATTGTGACATTGTGCTCTTTTGACAATTTCAGATATCTTTTTTCTATTCTTGGTGGCAATGCAGTTTTTTTACAGATACCTAAATGGTTGCCCATAATATACAATAATAAGCATTGTAAAGTATGAATATGAGCCATAAAACCATACATAGTTTTAGCTATATTGAGATATAGCTATGAGACAAAAATACACATTAAATTCTTTTAAAAAGTCCCAGTAGACTGAACAATGATATACAATAATGGTTTTTAATATTATTGGAACATATTTTCTTCACAAGGCATATAGAGTTATACACCACTTAACGACAGGGATACATTCTGAGAAATGCGTTGTGAGGTGATTTCACCGTTATGCGAACATCGTAGAGTACACTTACACAAACCTAGATGGTATAGCCTATTACACACCTAGGCTATACGGGATAGCCTATTTCTCCTAGGCTACAAGCCTATACTGCATGTTACTGTACACAACAATATGAGATTAAGTCAAGCATAAGAGAAAATGTTACAATCAAGAGATGTGTGAACACAAGATGTGGGAGGCTGCGGCATACTGTTTTACAGCACAGTTTTTTGTAAGTAGAAAGAGTACACTGAAATAATGATATTAAGTATAGTACAGTAAATGTATAATCATTTATTATCAACATCAAGCAGTATGGACTAGACATAATTGTATGCACTATAATTTTATGTGATTGGCAGCACAGTAGGTTTTTTACGCCAGCATCACCACAAACACGTGAGTAATGCATTTTGCTATGATGTTATGATAGCTACAACATCACTAGGTGATAGGAACTTGTTGGTTCCATTATAATCTTACATGACCACCATCATATATGTGGTCTGTCATTGACCAAAGTGATGGCACATGACGGTATTATCTAGACTTCAGGGTATTCAAAGTAAGAGTAATGAGAAAAAGAACAGAGAAGTAGCAATAAGGAAAGGAACAGAGAATTCTCTGTAATTTGGAAGAGGAGGGGTAAGCTGAAGGTAACTATAGAAACAGAGGTTGAAGTGGCCATGTGGGTGAAGCCTAATCAATGGCAAGTGAAAGACAGAGACTATTGATCTTGTCAGGGAAACTGCAGTCATTGTGAAGTCTGATGGTCCTGCCCAGAGTTACAATTTCATGGCCCAGTGGGATAAGTTCAGCAGAAGAGTTTGAATATGCATATATAAACCTTTAGAAGAGAGGAAGTTATATATTATTTAAGATAGTAGATAAGTAATAATAGGACATCTGAATAGATTGTAAGATTTTCTGTAGACTATTGAAATTTTCTCTATCCACATTGAATGAAGTTTTTTTTTTACCCCCAATATATATTCTCACATCTAATCCTTGCATAAAACATGGACAACCTCTTGCAAAATATCAGCAGTTGCTTCACACTGTCCTTGAAGACAGGTGCATAAATAATGCTTTTGTTGACAGCTATGATGAACAACATCTAAAAAAACCAAAAAAAAAAAAACCAAAAAAAAACCAGAGCACTTAAAACAAAGTCTCCGTGCCTTCTAGATAATCATGATGTGGAAGGTGAGAACAGGTGGAGTGGGATCTGCTACCAGGGCTTCTTAGCTCTCAGGCTGTGTCCCACAGACTATACTTTTAATTAGAGATTAATTTCTTTGTCTATCAGGGAGGTCACATTTTCGCCAGTGTAATACAAATTACCCCATCCTCATTTTATGAATTTAGGGAAGAAGAAAGTTTAACGAGGGAGCTTGGCCAGTACTTAGAAAATTCATCTAGGTATTCATTTCTTCAACAAACACTTATTTTGGAAGGTTCAGTGGCATTTAAGTCCTAATTAGGTAAACAAATTTCTGGATTCAGATAACTAGAGAAAGGATCCTAGAACAATGGGAGATGGTGATTGGGGGGAAAAATTATTATTGAAGTGAGATTGTGAATGAGGTGTGATTATTAATAGCAGTAAGATCCAGGGAAGTGCCTTCTAGCATTTTTATCTGTCGTGGTACATGGAGAAAATTATAATAGTTTATAGCATATCTGTACAGTAATCACAGGAGACTGTCCAAGCCCAGGAGTGACTGGCTGGGGAATTTGGATGCTTTCACTCTGCTCAGCTCAGGACTCAGGAGCTGTGATAATCTATGGTGACCATGGAGTGGGTGGCTGGGCTAAAGAAAGGAACAGGGGCTGAGAGCCCAAGATGATGGAAGGATCCTGCACACAGTTATAGAAATCACTAAGGATTATGACAGAGGTTGTGTAAAAGAGAGGGATAGGACTAAACCAAGAACAAACATTTTCAAAGAGGGCTGCTGATTAGAGCAGCCAGGAAGATGGTATCTGATTGCATTAGCCAGCTAGGCCGCCATAACGAACAACCACAGACTGGGTAGTTTAAACAACAGACATTTATCTTCTTACAGGTCTGGAAGCTAGACGTCTGAGATCAAGGTGTCAGCAGAGTTGATTTCTTCTGAAGTCTCTCTCGCTGGCTTATACAGGCTGTTTTTTTCTCTTTGCATTCACATGACCTTTCCTCTGTCTGTGTTCATGTCCAAATGTTCTCTTCTTATAAGGACACCAGTCATATTGGATTCGTGCCCACCTCAATGACCTCATTTGAACCTAATCACCTCTTTAAAGACCCTATCTGCAGCCTGGCCGGTGTGGTCAGGGCACATGCCCAGGATGTGGGCCCAATTCCCAGAGGGGGGCATGCTGGAGGCGGCCAATCAATGTTTTCTCTTATTGATGTTTCTCTCTCTCTCCCCCTTTCTCTCTCTCTAGAATCAATACAGAAAATAAAATTAAAAATAAAAATAAAGACCCTATCTCCAAATACATTCACTTTCAGAGGTACTGGGGGTTAGGATTAAAACATAAGAATTTTGGGGTGGGTGAGACAATTTAGTCCTGATAACACTGATGATGTGAACCTTGAAGTTGGAGAGGGAGTTTAGGCAAAAGGGAGTGAGAATTGTCTGAAAGTGACAAAAAAGACCCATGAGGACACCTATTCTACCTCCAGACCCAATGTTGTCAAGGCCACTCACTACTAGAGAGGGCACAGGGAAAACTGTGTCCTCAGGGGTACAAGAAAGTGAAGGGAAGATTCAGAGAAGAGGATGAAGTTCTAGTGGATTTTGTGGCTGGGGATATGGTAACACACCTCATGCTTTACTAACTTAAATCTCTGTTTCTCTTGTAGTCCCCAAATGCTTCCAGGGGTCAGGATACCACATCTATGTGTGTGAGCAGTTCTCTCATGGGCTCTTCTGCCCCACCTTGCTCGGGCAGTCTCCTGTTTCCCAGGGTTCCTTGAGACTGGCAGTTCCCACCATCCCAATGGTGGTGCCCCCTATGAATATGCTATCTGTACCTTCTGCCAGGTGGCGAGGTGTCAAAATGGTGTTGTTTGCCCTTTCATCCACAATAAGCCTGAGTCTCACAGGGCTTCCTAAAGAAATGGGAGATATGCTCATTCTCTATTTTGAAATGTGTTGGTGTGCTGTGGACCTTTGTTCCTCTGTGTCTCCTGAGCTCCTTGTGAAAACAACATCTTCCTCCATCTCTGGCCTGAGCAGCTTTTTTTTTCATTCATCTCCATTGTGGTCTCTGGACCCAGGCTGGATAACAGACACTGGTCTCTTTTAGACAAGCAACAAGGTCTATGGGCAAGTTAAATAATAGAAATCGAGATTTCTTGGTCCGGAAAACTGGTTCATCCAACATGCCCAGATGAACTTGATCCCTAGGAGCAGGAGTTGCTTAGCTCTCTGTTCCCCTGCTAGCTCCCTTCCACCGTTCAGCTCTTAGTAAAAAAAGTACCTCTTCTGGGACAGGTATTTCCTGACCACTCTGTTTAAAGAAGTCCCCTCACTTTCCTTCCAGTCAATTTCTACCATATGAACCCACTTTATTATCCTCTTGTGATAATCCTCATCTGGATTTATTTTTATTTTTATTGTTAATGTTCTATGCCTACCTCCCACCCCCCTTTAAAATAGCTCTGCATGTCTTGTCCACTGGTGCTTAGAATAGTGCCTACCACATGTTATTTGCTTAACAAATATTTGCTCAATGAATAAATCAATGAGTTAATGCATATGAGAGCTGCGATGGTATGGCCTCTGGTTTTATCTTTCAATATTTTTTACTTAAAAATGTTATCTTATTAAGTCTAATTGATTTTGAGTCTGGTTTAATTATATCGAAAGCTAATTTTGCATTTGAAAACTTGGTCTTGATAGAGTGCGAATGTACTCTAGAACTGATCTGATTTACTAATAGTACACAAAAATTAGTCCCGAGTCCTTGCATTTTTCCAGTCACCGTCCTATCCATTCTTCTTTCTAACTTATTTCTCATACACATCTTTTGACTGTCCCTTCAGTAGCAGCCAAGGGAATCTGGAAATGTTTTTGGGCCATCATTCCTGATGTTCCAGTGCCCAGAGATAGATGGAAACTTACGTGCTAGACAAGAGCATTGTAACTCCATCAGTGACTGCCCTTCCTGTATGACCCAACCAGGTTTAGGTGGGGTGAGGGTTAGGGTTAGAGTTAGGGTTAACTGTGATGTCTCGGCTGGGGGCTAAGGACCCTACTATTGCCATTACATTCTAATCCATCCATCGGGGTTCTGGGTATTTGCTCTTGGCCTTCTGTACCTTGCCTCCAATTGCAAATCCCCTTGTCTCATGTGACTAGTTGACAGCTAACATTGCAGACAATTCCCAGTGCCTTGCTCTGTGCTAATCACTCAATTCAGACCCTTTCAACAATGGGGCTGGCCAGGACTGGGCATGAGTTTGCTCCCCAACTTTCTTACTTAAATGCTTTTCTCCTTCATGGAGTCTGTTTTCCTTCTGTGAGCTAGTGTTTCTTAACTTCACCTCCTTTGGTGCTAGCTGGGCCCTTCATTCAAAGCTTCATCTGTTCAAAAGTGTTCCTAGCAAATTTTCCTACTTATTCATTATTCCAGCTGTAAATTTACCCAGCCATCTCCTATGGAAACATATGTTTATAAAAATCAAATGCAATGAGATACCAAAGTTAGAATACATTAAAAGAATTTAAACTCATAGCTTATTTTCAGAAGATTGACCTTAGCAGAACGTTAAGCTGCTACTGGGTATTCAAATAACTAGAGTAAAACCTAATATTATGCAGACGTTTATCATAAAGAATACCAATCATCAAATTAAGTCCCTGAATGATAAGAACTGCATATTATAATACTCTGTAGTGACATGATTAAGTTATGGTCATTCAATCTGTTTCCTGACACTAACATAAAAATGAGCTTTTCCTGTGTGGTGGAAAACTGAATAATTTATTTTGGTCATTAATAGGGTAGGCCAGTATTTATCTCTATGGATATGTATTAAATATTAACTAATTGTGAAAATCATTAATGCCACTGTTGCAAAGAGATCAAGATAAAAACAAGGGAAAACTCTTAGCCAGATGGGAGTTAAAGTAACCAGGACACAGATGCTGCCTTGCATTAAAAGTCAAGATGATCATTCTATCTATGGAAGCACTGTTTGGAGAAAGACCAGGAAGGTAGTCCTTAAAGTTAGAGTCCTCACCAAGGAGCACCCTTGTTTCCGACACTGTCTGCCCAGGAGCGTACCTTCGGGTGAATATTTCATGACCACATGCATAATCAAGATTGATGCTCAAGACTGATTAACATCATACTGAAATGCATGTATCACATTTAATCATTGTGGGGATATAAAATATTTAAAGCAGATTAAATATATAAACCATGTGTTTAAAAATATAAAGAAAATTTATTTGCCTAGATTCTTTTAAATCAGGACATTTTTGGAATCACTAAACCACCTTAAGAATTCTAAAATGCTAAAATGTATGCTCTTTGTCCACCATGGGCTCTGCCTGTGGAATAAAATGTAGTTTTTTCTGCTTTATTACCTACTAGTGGTTCATGATTTACATTTCTTCAAGAGGGAGACTTGAAAAACAAAGTGAATCAGTGACGTACTGGAGTTAGGACAGCTGAACATTTTGACTTTGGCTTTTACTGTTATTTTAAGTAATTGGACCAAGAGGTATCTCTTACAATAATATCACGTAACATATAGCTTGATGTAAGTCAGGAAATTTCACCTCTTGTGTTTATGAATAAGAAATTATTTAGAAGGAGTAAGGTAAAGGAAAAAATCTTCATGTAGCCAAGTGTTTGTCCTGAGTAGCCAGCCATGGGACCTGCTTCCTCTGGGCTCCGATTCCTCAGAGCCAGTGGCACAAAGAGATGAAACGCACCAGGGTCTAACCTGGAGGCACAGGTGTCCATAAATAAGCACCTGGAATTCAGAAATTTCATCTTATACTTTCTGTTCTTCCTTATATATAATACCTAACACCACGATAAGCATATAATATGCTCACTATTGAAAAAATGAAGGTATGAAACTCTTCACAGTCTTTACAATTACAAAGACACTAAGATGGGCCCTGGCCAGTTTGGCTCAGTGGTAGAGTGGCTGCTGGCACACCAAAGGGTCTCGGGTTTGATTCCTGGTCAAGGGCATGTACCTGGATTGCAGGTTCAATCCCCGGCCCTGGTTGGGGTGTGTGTGGAAGGCAACCAATTGATGTTTCCCTCTCTCTCTCCCCCCTTCCCTCCCTCCACTCTCTTAAACAAACACACAAAAATCAATGGAAAAATAACCTAGGGTGAGGATTAACAAACAAACAAACCAAAAAAGGAAAAAGCCCGACTGGTGTGGCTCAGTGAACTGAGCATTGTCCCATGAACTGAGAGGTCCTGGTTTGATTCCTGGTGGGGGCACATGCCTGGTTGCAGGCTCGATCCCCAGTAGGGGGCATGCAGAAGGCAGCTGATAGATGTTTCTCACATTGATGTTTCTTTCTCTCTCTCCCTTCCTCTCTCTCTAAAAATATCAATAAAAACATATTTAAAAAATGTCTTTTTTAAAAAAAAGACACTCGGATGGTGGCTATAGTCTAAAAACATTTTTACAGATTGTGAAAAAGAATAAAAGGGCTCTCTGCATTAAAGAAAGTTCATTCATTCATTCATGAATTCATTTCTCCCCTGAGCACGTGATATGTGTTCTCAAATAGTAAATATGCAAATAGTGTAGTTACAATACAAGAGTGCAGGTGCTACCCGAGCTGCTGTCAGTCTTATGGAGGGCTGATACTCTGGTGGTAACACAGGAAAGCCTGTACCAAATGTTAAAACATTAAAATGCTTCTTTACTGGTTGATGGTCACTATTGCAGGTCCTCCCAATGACCCTTTTCTGTCCTGGTTTCCCTGACCCCTTGTTAAGATCCCCTATAGCTCACTTGGGCCCAGCAGTTAAGTTTTGACATCTGGCACAGTCGGGGCTCCCTGTGACACCCTCCCCCCCAGCCACCACCCCAGCACAACTGCGTTTGCAAATCCTGATTGACAGGTGCCAGCCTGTTCTTAACCATTTCAAACATTTCTCCTGTGCACCTGGTGGAAGAGCAGTGGTTTTCAGACTTCATTTCTCTTTAGACTCAACACAGGTGACAGGTGACAGAACCCACCCATAACTCTCTGAGGAACCACCCCCAGGGGGATCTGCAGGCAGGTAAAGAGCGAGGTGTGCTAGAGGAACATAGTTTAAGAGTATTGCCTGTCATCCAGAAAGGAACTCATCAGTTAAATAATGAGACTGTTACAGCTGAAGAAGAAATTCTAAGCCAGTGGGTCTCAATCTTGGCTGCCCATTGGTCACGTGCACATAAGGAAAAAGACAAAACAATCAAACAAACAAAACAAATCCACAAAACCTGATATCAGAGTCCTACCCCAGAAATTCTGATTTAATTGGTCTGGGTGTGGCCATGACACTAAGCTTTTTTTTTTTTTAATGCTCCCCAGGGTGTTTTATTGTGCAGCCAAAGCTGAGAACCACTGCTTTAAGCGGAGAATATAACTAGGGATAACATTTAGCCTTGGGAATAAGTAGAAAATTCTTGGGAAAACCAAAACTCGACATAAGGGTAATATTGACAACAAGATGTGTGTGAGAGAGAGAGAGACTGAACAGAGAGAATAGCATAAAAATGGCCTCATAACTAGACTTCCTTAAAGGTTTTCCTAGATTCTGGCAACTGTATCATCACTATTTTGGGTTTTCTTTAATACGTTTCTGGGTGACTGACAGATTTGGCAATTCCGATCATAAAGATTCTGGTGTATAATATTTCACAGCTTTTAGGGTATTATAAGAACAGCTCAGCTCACCAATGTCTGCTCTCTTCTCTCTCTGCTTCTTCTTTCCCTAACTCCTTACTGAAGGCCCTGGGTTTCCTGTTACCCTAAAGAGACCACTTCCAGCCAGAACTGTGATATCAGCTCTGCTTTCTGGTGCGGTTTAGAGTGGAGTTGTGGTGAGCACCAGCTCCAAGATCCAGGGCCCTGGGGGCCAGTCGTGGCTGCTTGTGAGCTCCTGACTTACTGCATCTTTCGTAAGTGCTCATCCTCATGAGGGCCCATTCCTTGGAACTAGGCGTCTGTCTGGAACCAACTTTGCCATGTGTCTGCACTCCAGCCAGACATCACCCGGAGCACACTGCTGGACAAGCTGAGTTATTACTTGTTTCAGCGAGAGAGAACACCCACCGTAGGAAATCGTGCAGTGTCTCAGTAGAGGGTGTTAGAAAGACCCTCTTACAGGAATTGGGCTTTGGGTAAATGGTATGGGAGAGGGTCTAAGAAACTGAGTGTTCACTCTAGATTGGATGCTGTCAGAAAACAGGGGCAAATCTATGGTCGGGTATCAATAAATCTTATCTGTGGAGAGGCTGACTAGTAAAAAAGTAGCGGTCACGAATTTCGGTTAAGAGAAGGGTAGTTTGGTATTTGATGGGTGACACAGTGACCTTGGTTTTATCTGTGTTTAGACAAAATTGTGAAGTGGATGTGTTTGTCTCACTTTATCACGGTCTCTGCTGTTGCTGTTCTATGAGATCGGGATGTCTGACAAGAGAACTTCGTGGCTCCGCTAGGCCCACACGGCCGCCATCTGCATGTCCAGGGCTGCGCTTTCCTTCTCCCTCCCTCAGGAGTCTGCATGGTTTTACTGCCCAGAGTCTCAGTTTCTTTCTGGAACTAGGACACGGCCAGAACATAGGTGTGTTGGGGCTAATACTATGCCCATTTCAAGGCTGTCCCTTTTACTAAGAGTGAGGGAAGTGGCCATGGTGGTTCTCTAGCCACTGGTTAGGGTGCTGCTGAGGATGGGATAATGTTCTGAAACCTTGAAATCTGACATCACATCGTAGCCTGCCACCTTGGTCTTCCTTGTCAAACCTCTTTCCCAATAACGGAACGGGGCCCACTGGTACCATATCTTGCTTCCATCAGGCTTGTTCTGACAACCCCAGTGGACAAACCAGTGCTTCTATTGGCCCAGCCTGTGCAATTGGGGTAGCCGCCCATGGCTTGTTGTGGTGACTCATTCTCCTCCTTCCAGCACACAGCCTTCTTCTTCTGGCAATGCAATGTTCTCCATCCCACATGTCTCACATCTCAGCTAGTCTACATGGGAAGAAAAGGATTTACATCGAGCCAAAATGTGTCTCTTTGAAACTCTCCTAACTTTGTTCTGGTTTTGTCTCAGAGTCCTTCAGCTTTGTTATTGATTATACGCTGAATGAATACATCATCTCCCATACACTAGGAATCAATCATATGTAGCCTTATCCTTTGTTTAAGAAGTTTGGAAAGTTGTAAACCAATGCGTACTATATAAATGAAGACTGGGAAAGGGGCATGGAACGGATATGAAAGAAAGAAGTTAATTAAGAAAATACAATTCATGGTATCCACAATTTCAATAAAGAATGAAAAAGGAGAATCATAGGCCTTTACGGTTACCTAATCCTTTTAACTTAACTAATTTCTTGCCCAAAGCAAAAATCTCCACTGACTCTCTGACATACTCACCCAGTTACCATGGAATGTGGGATGGTCATATCACAAAGGATATGAAATAGGAAAACTATAATACAAAGAACGTACATAATAGGAAGAAATTAAAGCAATATTAAAATGATCCCTGCAAAGAGAAAAGATACAGATTTTTTCCCCCACTGTATTAGAAAGAAACTCTGAAATGTGAAGAAAAGGCCAGACTTGCTCAAGGTCACCTGGGACCTCAGGGCAGAATGGGGGCATGAATAATTTTCACACTCTATCTACCAGATCATTATGTCTCAGTAGCAGTCTACATGCAGGCTAAAGTCATCCTACAGCATGGTTAGCACCCAGCTTACTGCAGAGACTTGCAGACAGCAGAATCACCATCTCAGGAGAAAGATTTATAGCTGTCCTTAATGAATCTGAGTAGTTGTTTTTGTCCGTACATAAATTTCTTTAGTATAGAGAAATAGAATTCAGTCTTAATAACCACCTTGCAAATGTTGACTGTTTTTATGCTTTATTAGTGACAAGTCTAGCTAAAAAGGAAATATAATATTTATGAACTGCCATGAAAAAAAATCTCTGCAAGATTCACATTTGGACTACAGTGCAATAAAGGTGATTTTATGCATTATTCAAGGGAACTTTTGGGGAACTGGCTACTGTGGTGATTCTGAGAATTACCTATATAAATAAAGTCAAATTGGGAGGGTGGACCATTCAGTCTTTACATAGGAAAAGTCATTTTAGTTTTTAGGATGTACTAAAATGGAGATTATCACTTGCTTATTTTCTTGGAAAACCATTGCCATAATACATACAACAGAACAGTACAGGTCAGTAGTTAGATTCAAATTCAAATCCAGAGGAACATTTACACACACACACACACACACACACACACATGTTTCACACCACATTCCTAATTATCGTATTTATAGAAGTTTAAAAGAGGTTAAAGGTAACTACTGTTATAATGTAAAAGATTAGACCTATAATTGTCAAGACCATACGAACTTGAGCGTTCTACAGGGTTGAAACCAAAGTACAACTGAATCACCACTTTCATTTATGAGACCTAATGATACACCTGATCTAATGCAGGTCGTTGTTATAGTTTTTCTCAAATTATATTCTGTCTGCCTTGAAATGATGATGACATTTTGAATGAGGTCATTAGAAAACCTGAATAATGAACTTTTGGTGAGAAGTGGATGGATATTTGGGGCCAGGAGGGAATAAACAGTGGTAAGAATGACGTGTTTTCTGCGTGTACATAGCTTAGGGGAATGTTTTCCTGGGAGAACACTCTCCACCTCCTCTACTGAATCATCCAACCCACTTCTTCATGTAGGCTGATGTACCGGTGCCCAGAGGATTCTAATAACAATCACCCACCCCACCATGCCCAGCTTCCTTTCCCTGCTTTCCCATACTCTCCCAGGACAACTACAGGTTGAAGAGAAGAGAGTCAAATTTATTGATGCCCTATTACATCTCCAGGCAAGGTGTGGACATGGAGTTTCAGTGAGTAATTTGGCGTCTCACTTCTATAAATGCCATATGCATGACTAATGCGTTCTTGAGACATGTCCGGGACAAAGCAGCCCTCTTCTGTGGTATGATCTACGCTTTGTTTGCAGACGTGAATCTTGTTGTGGCCTGCAGCTGCCCACTAGCTCTCTCTTCTAACTGTCAAACCGCTCCCCAAACAAGCTTTGCCCTGTTGGGAAGGGCTTTTCCTCTCATCTCAAGGGCTGCCATCCCGCCAAGCCTTTATTCTCATCAGCTGGTTTGTAGCAGAAATGTTGATGTAGCAGATGGTTTTGATATTTATAAAAACCAGCAGCATCTTTGCCATTTCTACCCCATGCTCTTAGTTACTGTTTCTTCTTCCAGTGGTCTGGGTCATATTTAGTAAACTTCTATATTCTGATGATTTTTCTTACATATCATAACAGGAACAGTATACTATATAAATACCCTTGTGGAATATAGAGACAGACTATCAAGGGTCTTTCACAGAAAACCCATAAGCTGAGATAAATTTTGTTTGGCATGATAGATTCAGAGGTGAATTAGAATCAGCAAATAGTGAGCAGATTTTAAATATTTGAGGTATGACGTATCAGGCGGTGAGATGTGGCCAATGGATTGTGCTAGAAGAAATAGAGTCTAATATTCGTGGTGTTTAAACCTTTTTAAAAAGTAATATACCATTGAGTACTATTTATCCTTATTGAACACAAGAGAACTTGAAAGAAGGGTGAGTGAAATTGGGTTAGAGAATATTCCCCAGCAGTGACTGCAGAGCCAAAGCAAAACAAAGGTGCCATAACAATTTGATGATCTGGGACCCAATCCAGCTATTCTGAAAAATTAAAGCAGACTGATTTATTCTTCTTTGCTTGCCCCATGCAAGCAGGCAATGTGAACAGCCTCTTAAAACTCACTAAATAATGGTATGAAAACCTCTGCTTCACTTGGGCTGTATAAGTACAATTTTGGAAAATGCTCATTCTGGAAAGGACTGCACAGATGGGCCGAGGACATGAGTAATGGCGGTTCCACAAGGTTCAGCCAGCATCTTATGAGTCAGCATCCCTCTCCAAGCCTGTAGGGCTCACTGATCGAGAATGTTCGTTGGGTTTGTTAACAAAGATCAGGGGAGGACCCTGCCTCCAGAATGTCGCAGATAAAGCACATCTTACAAGGTACAAATCCTTCCTTCTCACTGTAGTAGTAATGATCACAATAGCAGCGAAACTGTTGAGCTAATTGATTCCTTTGCATGCCAATAGCAGAGTCCTAAGGATAGGATGAGAACATAGACCTCTGTGGATGGAGGGAGTATGTAAAAAAGATGGGAGAAATCTGTGAAGGTGAACATGGGATGTCCCAGGTAGGGCACATTGAGTGAGGAAAACCAATTTGAACGTGAGGGGTATGAAGGCCTGGATGGGAAGAAGACACACACACAGTGGATGATGGAGCAGAGAGGACTAACTCCATGGGTCATCATGAGAACCTAGGGGGGGAGGGGCGCTGGGTACATGATCAAATTTCCAATTCTTTTCTTTCCTGCTTGATAACGTTAGTAGAGTCTCCAAAATAATGCACTGCTTGAATTAAAATGTTCATTTTATAATGGATAACAACTTATTCAACAAAGTATATTCTGGTAACGAAATTAATCTGGTTTACTGTCTCCAAGCACAGACGAGCAAGTATAATTAAGAGAACCTGGGTAATGTTAAAAATATTTAACAACAAAATGAAATGGCCACCATGCAACTAAAACAGCCATAGAGCTCGAGCATTTGCTGGACCATGGGAGGTCTGGGGGACTCAGACGTGGTGCCGGGGTGGTGGGGTGAAAGTTTGGGGATAATTCTAATGGTACCCAAGGATTTCATATTTTAATAACCAGTCATAACAGCTAAATACAAGCCCTGAAGACAACCAACATTTCTATAAGTCATGTAGTGAAATCGATTTGCTGGTAGCAAGTTGGGAATCCATTTCAGAAGCAGTGGTGAAATTTACAGAGCCAAGGAAAGAGCCCATATCTGAGACCCTTCTCACCTGTGAAGGCTCTTTACCTTTTACCAAACCACGTTTGTTAACCAAGTGAAACAAATCATTTAACATAGATGCCCCCACACTCCCTTTCTCTTCAATAGTAGACAGGAACTTCAAGGAAAAAGTGTAGATTCGGCAGAACTGATAAAAAGGTCATATTAAACACAGGGACATTAAAACACAGGTCAAATTGATCTGGTCCTTTCAGATTTACCACTAAATTCTTTTGTTTTCTTTATTTTTATTGCTGACACTATTACAGATGTCCCCATTTACCTCCTCCCCCCTTTGCCTGCCTCCACCCAGCCCCCACCCTCACTTTTCTCTGGCCATCACCACACTGTTGTCTGTGTCTATGGGCTATGCATATATGTTCTTTGGCTAACCCCTTCACCTTCTTTCATCCAGTCCCCTTCCCCACTTCCCTCTGACAGTTGTCAGTCTGTATCATGTATCCATGCCTCTGTTTCTATTTTGTTTGTCAGTGTATACCCCTAAATTCTTAAAGTGTTCACTAGTAAATACACATTCAGAACAGATGTTGAGCCCAGCTGGTGATGCAGTAATGCCCTGGTGATTCAGATTATAACCAGGAACTATAGCATCCTTGCCATATTTGAGAATAGAACTAATTCTTAGAGTGCGTTTGGGTTCCAAAGCATTTTGGAAACATTTGGTAAATGCGTGCAAACATACATATGTTTATTTGGACAACATGTGTAATTGTTCTTGAAAGCATGTATCAATTATAACTGACTATTTAGTGACTACATAACCTGGGTCTTTTTTCCTTGAGAAACAGTAGGTGGTCAAACTTTAGAAAAATATACTTCGCATAAACTAATGTAGTGTAGCTCAGTGACATGCCTGTGGGTCTTAAATATTTATTACTCTTTCCAAATGTAAAATACATTTATCCATCCACTTTCTTACCACCTACTACCTTCCTTACTGCCTTTTCTAGGCAGACTTATCTTAGTGATCTTGTAAAAGGAGTAAAGAACTCGGTATCAGTTTCAAAAATTGCTGTAGACCAACATCTCAGAAAAAAAATGTCACACATTTTTTTCCACAGAGAAATTTTCTTTGCATTTAAATAATTTAAATGAAATGTTTGACAAAATATGCCACATGTGAAAAATATGTTTGGAGAGGTTGGGTCAAGTTCAAAATAACATTGTGGTAAATTGTGCCAGTTGGAGGTAGAGTCCAATATTAGAAGAAATTGTTTTCCAGGCTTTCTGTGGTTTTATTTAACAGACATCCCACCCAAGTTCTAAAATTATTTCACAAAGCAGCAAAGCTTCTGGGAGAGAAATTATAGAGAAACACACAGATACACTCAGGAATCACAGTGAGTGCAATCCCACCACACACCCACCACTCGGTAGACTACATGAATTTTGGATGAGATGAGTAAAAATGCAGAATTAAAGTGATTCTCCCAAAATGATAATGATGAATTAATAAGCATTGCCTGAAGTAGAGTTTTTAAGTTCGTCTTTCAAGAACCTGTATATTGAGCCTAATTTGGAGTTACAGATATCCACTTTGATTTTGTGCTGCAGCAGACAATTTGAGACATGGAAGTGTACTTTTTGGCATCTGCTTTTTTCTTGCTCTATTTCAAGGTAGAATCAGGCTTTGAAATTCCTTGCTGCATGGAAGTCAGCCTAGCAGAAAACATAAGCAATCTTAAATCCAAACCTTCATTTTGTTTTATATTAAAATCTCAGCTCTTTAGAAGAGGTGGAGTCCCAGAGTTGATGAGGAATGGGAGAGAGCTAAGTCAGAGAAAAAAGAGGAGAAGGGACCACAGGCCATGTGTGTTAGAGCCCTGAGCCCTGCTGTCAGGCAGCACCCTGGAGAGTGAGGAGTCCTCAGAAGGAATGGCTCTGTTTTTAGGAATCTCTCTGCCCTAAGTGAGACCCAGGGGCTGAGATACAAGACGCAAAGAGACCAAAATAAGTGTACTCAGAAGAAGAGTGAAAATCGAAGGAACTTAGAAGGACTTTTCTAAAGACTTTGATTTATCTTTATCTTTGCCTTATCATGAGTGTGTGAGTGTGTGTGTGTGTGTGTGTGTGTGTGTGTGTGTGTGCATGCGCATGCATGGGAATGGGGCTTGGAGAATAGGGGTCAGGCAGGAGTGGGAATTCCAACAGGAGGGTCATAGTTGAACTAAGTTGATTTAAGGAAATAAAGACGTGATATTTCTCCCACTTAAGTGTGGACTAAATTTATCTCAACCACAAATGACCCTTAAAGATTATACATAAAGAACCAAACCTTTTGGCTTAAATAAAAATGGAAGCTGTTGATTTTCCAGGAAAATAAATAACATCACACTTATGTTTTATCTCCCGTGAAGTTACTTCATGTCAAATAGTGCACATAATATATTTGTTTCTTACCCTGCCAAATGAGGTCATTTTATTGTTTTGACCCCTTCTTCACCTAGAGAGGTGCAGTGAATGTTACTCTCTGCTAAAACTCAAAATGCACTGATTCGCTCCACAAATGTTTACAATCAGTGTTTACATACACAGTGTCTGCCATATACCAAGCACTGACCTAGGTTAGCAAATATGAAGATTAATGGCCTCTCCAGCACTCAAGGCCCTCAGAGGCCCTGTGCTGACAATCTACTTTACTCTCAGTTTCTTCCCCTATGAAAGAACTCTTGTATTTCACAGAGTCAACCAACAGTGTCCCACATTTGAATGTTTAGCCAAGGGATACTCATCGGTCTCCCTTTTATTTTTTAAAAATGTTTATCCTCATCTGAGGACAGTTTTGCATTTATCTTCAGATAGAGCGGGAGGGAGAGAGGGAGGAAGAGAGAGCGAGAAATATTGATATGAAAGAGACACATTGAGTGGTTGCCACCCACACGACCCCAACTGGGGTGGAGACAAACTGCAACCGAGGTATGTGCTCTTAGCGGGAACCGAACCCGGGACTCTGGTCCACGGGCTGATGCTCTAACTGCTGAGCCAAACTGGCCAGGGCGGTCTCCCTTTTCTTGAAGATACATATGCACCTAGAGCTTCCCACTTCCCATCATGCCCTCAGAATGGACATAGCTGGCGTGATGAATATGAGCGTATGCTAGAAATGACTATATTTTACAAAATAAAAGTAATCTTTGTATTTTAGTATGGGCCTATAGATCTCCAAGTATTATTATTTCAGGTAAATTTATATTACATGGACCTGCCAGCACCTAAATATTTACTATACTGGTCAATGTCTTTATCAAAGATCCTTTCATCCTTTTAGGTGGGATTATTGTATATACAAATAACCTCTGTTCTTTTTTAGTCATTCAGCAATCTGCATAACACACTGAAAGTGCCAGAAACTGGACCAGGTGGTGGGGGTTAAAGATGAAGTCTGGCCTTTCTACTTTTGTTAAGCTCAATACCTTCTCTTGATTTTATCAGCATATTCTCAACTCCTTTAAGATATACATTTAAAAAAATTTAGTTATGATTCAGCAATATAGAATGTGAGGTAAAGTTTAGAGATATTTTTTAAGTGTACCCTAAACCGAGCTTTGCCCTGAAGACTTTTTATTTTACTCTGCAGCATTTATTTCCTATCTTTCAAGATGTTCGTAGCAGAAAGAACAATTCGGAGATTAAACATCAGTGTTATTCTAAAAGCAATCATCTGCAAAATTTGGTTCCTTTCTATAATGACTGCCTGGAAAAATGAAAAATTCAGTCACACAATTGGTTTTTCAGTCTTGAGAATAACAAACAGCTTATTTGACTGACTTTCACTAAATTGATTGTGTAGTCACTGTTGAATGATGTGCCCCTGAGGTAGGATAGATGGGAAATTGTTTATGAAGCATGTGGGACTTGCAGCTGTTTTTTTTCACACCAATTTCCAGCACAGCTTCAAAACCATCCACTTAGCTACCAGGCATCTTCTAAGGCACAGACTTTCCCTGCAAAGCGTTGACCACTTTCTTCATCCATTGGCCTCTCTCCAGAGTGGTACTTCAGTTGTTTATTGTAAGAGAACTCATCTTCCAAGTCACTTTAATCCACGAGTTTTCTCGTTTCAGTTCCAATCAGAGGTCAGGATGCTTTCCTTCTATTATTTAACATTTTCATTCACCTACAGTCATTGTTCAAAGATAACCTGGAAAGTGCTCACAGGGAGAACTTTATAATGCAGTGAACTATAGTTCTGTGCCTTACATGGCTATCATGGCTCACAGAGCATCAGTCTGAGTTGCTGATCAATAACTAGCCATAGATGGAATAAATGAATAAAGGAAAGGTTGAATGACTATAACCTCTAAATCAATGGGCAGTAATGAGTATAGGAGTTACAAAAGTGACCAGATACCATATAAATTACTTAAATATTTTTTTAGCATTTTGCGTTTTGTTCCCAAGTAGGAAATATTTTCACTTCCAATGTTAGCCAACGTAAGATATCCTATTATTTCACCCAGTGTCTAGGCAGGAAATAACATACTCCATAGGACCACTGACCAGAGTTTAATGAAGGGAGGTTTAGCATGATGCAGACGGGATTGAGTGCAGTATCACAACAAAGGACAATGCAATACCCTAGAAAAGCAGGAGTTCTGAGGGGGCTGGTGTGGGAAGCAGTTGGTTGCTGGTTGAGAGGGCTGTCCAGTAGGAATTGCAGCCTTGGTTTGAGGGTCAGAGCCAACTTGTGATGATCTGGCAGGTCAAGGTTAAAATCTTGGGGCTCAGAGCAGGGTGGAGAAGAGTAAAGAGTAGATCTGCAGGGGCAAACCAAAAATACCCAGATGACTTTTCTATCATTGGAAGTGGCTAATTATAGCCTACAAATTGTCGACATGTTCCTTCTTATCTATGTATTTGCAGAATGAACAGTAATAGGGAAAACATGAATTTCAGTGATGAAAGTCCAACAAAAAGAAAAAAAAAGCATTGCAACAGAAAAGAAAAATAAGACAGCCATCTACTTTAGATACCTAATGGTATAATTTGTAGAAAATCAAAGTTGAGTATTATTAATGTCCCTCACTTTTGTTTGATAAAAGGTCTAAAAATTGTCCACGTAACTTTTTTTGCCATTTATATTTAGAAAGAAAAACATATCTTCATTTCTGTCTCAAAAGTAAAATGCCTTGAGTTCTTTAGGACTGGAGAATGATTCAAGGATTCTTTAAGGGAGTGCTTTCAGAAGAAGTCTTCAAGGTCACGAGGGAAGCAGGACAGTACAAGAGAAGATCTAAACAAAGATGTGGTAATCTAGCTCGACTGGATTCTACAGGGACCTCTGAATCATGGGTGGTACCACAAAGCTGTCCTGCAAGGACAGAATTAGTCCTTAGGAACAGGCTATTCTGGTGGTGGTAGAAGCATACCTCCTAGGCTTCTCCTGGCAAGGGGGCTCTCCTTGGCTGACAGCAACTATCCAGAAGAGGGTACATCTGTGAGCCACCAAAGCCCAACCCCAGCAGCTTGGGGTTGGGTACACTGGCTCAATAAAGGAGATCTGGGTGGGGCACAACATCTACTAGATACCTGCAAGTTTGTAGGCAGAATCCATCCCAGCCATGAATATGCCCAAGTTCTAACTCTATGGGTTGAACAGTCTTATCACATTACACAAGACAGTAAATCATCTTGTCTCTGAGAAAGTCCTATAGAGCAATTAGATAATTGGCATAGACGAGGTTGACCTGAAAGAAAATTGTGAAATAGAGGTCTGCTTGTCAATGCAACAGTCCTCTGAAGCTTCTCATCAGAAGCCCTCTATCCATTCCCTTTTTCCCTTCCCGGCTTCTTCCTCTGCCACCTTCCTTTTCGTTTCACATGTTCAGGAATTGTTCTGAAACCCATTCCTATCTGGCTTTACTGAATGCTAAGGTGTTAGCTGAGATAGTAACTGATAAGATTTAATCAGGAGTGAAGTTAAAGATATTTATGGTACATGTGCTTACCAATCAATAGTAGCCAATCAGAACACGTCATGGATGGAGCTTCCTTACTGGGCCAGGTGTTAACCTTTGAAGATGGGGGTACTGGGGGAGGGGCTGAGGCAGCAGGGTGGAGCACTGGCTTGGGGGATGCTCTGGGCATAAGCTGAGTTTCAACCTTCTGGAAAGTATTTCATTATGGTTATACCACTTCCTATTAATAAAATATCAGCCTGAGAGAGTTGTTTCTGATATTATTTGTTGTCACTGTTGTTGTTGTGTTGCTTTAAGTAAAACCTTAATTAATGGTGGCTTTGAACCTTATGGCAGTTCCTCAAATCACAAACCAAGTCAGGCACTCATAAGATCAGTCCCCAATACAATTATAATTGTATCTGTAACAACTCCAAATCAAGATTCCCACAAAACTTTTGCATCTAGTATAAAACAAAAAGTTAAATAAGAACATAGAAGAATACCTACTGTTATAAGTCATTATTTATTGTACATTTTGATAGCAAGATGGATAAAAACTTTCTAATCACAGCTATATAATCCTGAAGAAAATGAATAGATAGCGGGCTATCTTAGCTGGTATGTAAGTAGTCAATGATTTTTCTATTCATAACTTTTTAAATTGTGACACTTTAATGCACAGTATCGCTAATTTATTTTTTTCTAGTATCATTTGTACCAAGTCTCCTAAAATCCATCACAGTTGAGAACAGAGTCTAGACAGTTATTATGATACAATCAAAAGGAAAGCTGGCAAATAAAAAAAAAGGAGAGTGAATAGAAATGCTGATCAAAATAACAGTAGTTTATATGAGGCTTCTTTCAAATTTGTATTTCTCAAATTCCTTCTTTTGGAAGACTCGAATCACACTAAAATGTTGTAGTACTGAAAGTCAGTTTCATTTTATAGGTCAAAAGAGGAAAGAATAGAGTTGCATTTATTTCTTCGTAGAAAGATTTCAGTAGTCTAATTAAATAAAGATGGCAGTCCATTTGAATAGTTTTCTTATCAGTGAGGAAAGCAAATGCTCTATTTCCCTGAAGCCAGACATTTTATGTTCCAGCTGGTGTGGCCCAGTTGACTGAGCATTAGTCCCATGGACTAAGAGGTCCCAGTTCAATTCTGGGTTGCAGGCTCGATCCCCAGTAGGGGGCGTGCAGGAGGCAGCCGTGGGATATTTCTCTCACATTGATGTTTCCAGCTGCTTCTATCTCTCTCTCTAAAAACAAAAAAACATATTTAAAAAAAGAAGAGGATGTCAACTCTTGTGAATAATAAATGGTCTTGTCAAATCTCTATCTGATTTGAAGAAGTCATTTTTTTAATGGGAACTAAAAATGTAAAATGCACAAAGTCCAGTCCCTTCACGCCTATAGAAGAACTCTTAGTTCAGTGTTAGAACCACCAGTTATTGTCTTTTGCCACTGAGATTGTGGATAGATAATTTCTTAGGGTGCAGTTAACTGAACGTGAAGAAACTATTTTATGCTATAAAGGATCTAAAAAAGCTAAAGCATAAATAATAACATCTGCACAAGGTATGGAGAAAGGGAGAAGATAGAAGCATGAGAATTAGTCACACACTGTCAACACAGAAGTCCAAGTCCCAAGTAAATAAGCTGAGTGGGACGATGATTTTTAGAACACAAATTTATCCCTGTCAAAGGAGTAGAAAGGATGACAATTGGTCGGGTGCATTCATGGGGCATGAAAAAGCAAAATCAACTCCATCAATTCGGTAGAAACAAAAACCAATTCAGCATGAATGAAAGACTGTCTAAAACTTTCCAGTCTTAGATTTGAATGACTCAGTTTGCTAACACAGCATTTCATTAAGTTCAAAGTAGCACTACTGTCTTTTCTTCACAAGGATCACGCTTTTTATTCTTTTTTAGCCTCTGCATCGGGTGCCCCTCTTGTAAGACATTGGCAGGTAAGCTTTGTAGCAATCCTTTTCCAAGAGGTGGGCTCCAGTCCTTCATACAGTTTGACAAGGTGTGAAGAAATTTAATTTTATTAAAAGCCTACAGCTGAGGTTGAGTTCTCATATTTAACACAAAGGATGCCTTCTGGACGATTAATGCAACTTTTACATCCTTTTCACTTTGGCTCTAAAATATCTCTGACCATAATTCTCTGACTGATAACTTTTCTGGATGGATTATTTTAAATGTTTTTCACCACTTTGGATTAATGTTGAGAAAGTTATCTTTTAAGTCATTGTTTTGGTAGAAAATCCAGAATAATGTGCCCTTGGTCTTAATCATCTTATTTTAAAGGTCATTTTGACTTTGGAGCACATCAATGCTTGGATGTTAAATCCCCAGCTAAGGATTGAATGAGGGACAGAAGCCTCCACTCACACTATTTCTATATCTCTGACTGCCTCTCCTCCTCCTCATACCCACCCACCTTTCCACCCTTTTCAAGGTCCAACTCGACCTCTACTTCTCCCTTGGAAGCCCTGTAGTCACTCTGTAATGCACTCATGATTGCACTTTGAGCCTTCTCACCTCCTGTGGGGCTGTGATTCTCACACTCTAGCCTGTACCAACATCACATGGAGGGCTCGTTAAACAGAGATAGTTGGGCCCTACCCCCAAGTTTCTGACTCAGTAGGTGTGAGAAGAGCCCTGAGAATTTCTAACAAGTTCCCAGGCAAGGTAGATGCTGCTGGTGCAGGGACCACACTCCAAGAATCTCTGCTGTAGATAATTCCCTTTTCTTCTCTGCTTGCCACGTTCCCCCCACCCCACCCCCAGGAAAAAATATTCTTATTTGTATGGCATATATTTTGTTTCATTACAACAAGCAAGTAGTTATTTATAAATTTAAAAAGTGAATATGTAAAGAAAATATTTGGTCCCTTTCAGATCAAGTCAACTCATAAATAATTTAGCATCTGTTGTGACTCCAAAACTGTGCTATATCTCATCAAGAAAGTAAAAGAAAAACTCCTCCTATTCTTGAGTATTATAATTCACTAGGGAGCATATATATATATCTTAAAAATACTGCTTAACCCAAGTATTCAAGCCCTTCCCCTTTCATAAGTAAAAGAAAGTTATCATTATTCCTATTTTATTTGTTGATTATTTTTGAGAGAGGGAGAGAGAGAGAGACTTTGATTTGTTGTTCTACTTATGTATGTATTCATTAGTTGATTCTTGTATGTGCCCCTGACCAGAGATTGAACTCACGACCTTTGTGTCCTGGGATGATGCTCTAACCAACTGAGCTACCTGGCTAGGGCCTTCATTATTCCTATTTTATAAATGAAGAAAACTAAGGTTCAGAGAAGCTGAATGACAGCGAGTGAAAGAACTGAGTTCTGGTTTTAAAATCTAGGGATCTTCACCACCTAATGCTTAAAGGTGAATATCTTCTTTGGGTTTTCACATTTTTTGGAGTGTCATGGCTATGAAGAAGAATGGATATTTCAACAAAACTCATTAAGAAACATTTGGAAGTGCTTAGATGAGATACCCAAGTTTCAAGTTTGATTTTCTGCACAGGTGAGGTTTGTCAGGTTATTGCTGATTCTTGCTTAAGCAGAATCTACTCCAGAACTGACCAAAAATCTTGGCTGCGACCCAACTGTCCTTCATGGAGCATCAGAGGTGGCAGTGGTGTTAGAAATGACCTCTCATGACATCTTTATTTGAAAGGAAACTGAGGCCCAGAAAGGCCTGAAGACTGTAATTCAGCTGTCTGGGACTTGGCAGGGCTGGGACCTTCATCAACTGCCATTCCGGCCATGCATGCTATGCTCATTCCCACGAACGACTCAGTGAGGCATTGAACGAGCAGTCCTAAGTAACCCCGTTTACCAGACAGCTGCTCCTACCAGTTGCAATCTGACCTTGGCCAGATTCTCCCTGGCTGCAAGTTCCTCAGATCATCTTCAATGGAGCAGGCAGGCATGCCATTCTGGTCATTTCTCTTTTGAACCAGGTTTTGCTAACTTCTTATTTTATATCAGGAAGACAGCTTTGCCACATTCTAACTCATCCTTCAAGGCTCCTCTCCATGTCACCTCCTCCATGTCATCTTCCCCCTGGTAGAGTTAGGTTTCCCAAAGCCTGAACTCTCACTCACAAGTTGTCCTACCTCCATTAGGGCTGGGTAGCTGTACTCGGCTACCACACACTGGGTGGCTTCAACAACAGACATTTATTTTCTTACAGTTCTGGAGGCTGGAAGTCCAACCCATAGGGTAGCTTCCCAGGCTGGAAGAGGGTTCCTCAGAGCCCCATGTGGCTTCTTGGAGTTCACTTAGCTGCTGAATACCTTTCCATACCTTTCCATGCCCTCTTCCCTTAAAGCAGACCATTTATTTGCTTTTTAATATTTGTGTGATCTTGATCATTCTTTTTTTTATTATTGATTTTTAGAGAGAGAAGAAGGGAGAGAGAGAGAGAGATGGAAACATCAATGAGAGAGAACATCGATTGGCTGCCTCCTGCATGCCCCTCACTGGGGATCGGGCCCACAACCTGGGCATGTGCCCTGACCAGGAATCGAACTGGCAACCTCTTGGTGCATGGGTCGACGCTCAACCTCTAAGCCACACCGGTGGGGCAGATCTTGATCATTCTTAACCCAATGGATGGTGATGGTGTGCATCATCATAGCCTTCCTGTCTTCTCCTAATGTTGCTGGAAATCTCTGAACTTCTGATTTTCACGCAAGTCTAAGCTGCTAAGAAAGACTTCAGGTGGTGATTGGTTGACTCTTTGCATCTTCTTTTCTTCCCTGGAACCAAAGGCACAGGCCTTTTTTTATTAGCGTCATTCTCGGCTGTGATGTCCACAGTGCATGTTAGGGGTTCCATTTGCTCCGATAAATGTCCTGTCACTTAGATAAATTTCAGGGTGCTCCTTGGCTCCAGGGCTTCCTCTGGAGTTTCCTCAGCTGGACTAATTTGATATATTGCCTCAACAAATCCCATCATCCCTGCCCGATTTGGAACCGAGGGTGAAGATAGTTTATAGGGGCAATAACAACAGAAATGTCCTCTGTGAGACAGGCAGATAATTTCCTCTGCACTCCAGTCCAGTACTATTTCCCTTAATCTTTTTAATGCCTGAGAAGCTGCTGCTTCCTGTGTTCTTAAGGCTATTTTCTCCCCTGAAGGTTAATGCACTGAAGGAAAGCAGGCTTGTCATTTCTGCTCCTTGGGGCAGGCACCCTATTTTCTTTAGTTTCATTTGGCATCTGTGTTAAAATGACTTAGTGTTGAAATACATGATTTATAGTCACTGGTGGTCTGGTTTAAGCTTAGGCCCCAGGTTGCCTGATCAAAGGGTCCTTTAGGACAGAATCAAGCTAGCTTCCTGGGTCTCTCGCCCACTGGGCAGGGCTGCTGATGACCCATGAGCCTACTAACCCAACTTGTGTCCTCGATGGGGCCCTAGACCCTCATCTCTGTTGGTAACTCGATTCCCCTTTCCTCCGTATTCCTGCAGGGTTCATCTGTTACCTTTCTTCCTACACTGAGTTTCTTAAAAGACCTCCCTTGAGTTTCTGGACCACTTTCCAGTCAGCTGACATCTTTCATCTCTGAGTACGATCTTAGGGAAGGAGGTGTTAGAGCTGGACTGGGGTGAGTGCCCCACCCCCCGAATCTTTAGTGACTTTAGCAAAATCTATTTCACGTCATTATTTAATCTATGCCTCTGTTATCATTTTTAAAATAAACCTTTTTTTTTCTGTTTAAAGCAGTTCCTGAATGTAATGAAGTTACAGTTCCACTCTACCTGTCCAGCTCGCTAGCCTTGCGTTTTCTCATCTATCTTCTTGAATGAAGATCTGTTGTTCTCTGCTGCCAACACTTTTGATAGAAAAGGACCAAGACAGACTCAACTGGATGCCCCTTGCCTGTAACCACTTCTTTCAGGATTCTACTATTTTTTTCCCAGAGTCATTTTTGATGAACTTATAATGAGTGGGATTATGGGGTAACTTTACTGTAATCACCTATGCGTTGCATGGATAACTAGATCATAAAACTTGAACTATAAAGCATTATTTTTACTATTTACAATTTTTCCTACCCTTCGAATTTTTACTGAATAATTTCATTTTTGTTGTGCTGTTGAGATTCTTGAGTTAGTTAATTCTATTTCTGTGTGCAAAATCTAGTAATCTCCTTTATATTAGCTATTGATGTCTGTGTTCAAATGTTGTCAGGAGTTTATGCAAATTCTTAAAAATCTCCAGAAGACATGTTGCAGAAGAAGTTGGGGCGGGGAATGGAACCCCTCCATCTCCTTCCAGCTGTGAGATCCTGTCTCTTTGGCTATTTGGGTCTTAGTTTATTTATGAACAAAATGAGCATTTTGTACCAAGTGACGCCTGAATTCCTTTCCAGATCTAGCATTCTGTGTGTCCATGATGATGGTTAACGTTTTGAACTTTTGCATTATACAGTTCAAGTCACATTTCAATATGCCACTTTGAAAAGCATAACAATTCCTTTTGTTCAGAATATTTTTTTTCACACCCTGATTGGAGGATGGCTGGAGGGAATATCTCTCAAATGAGATTCATATGGGAAAAGAAATAGGGGGAGGGAGAATTGAGCTTCAAATAGTTGAAAGAACACGTCACAGATTGTAGGCAGCTATCTTCCAGCAGGCCTTGAAAGCTGAGAAAAGGAACATTGTAGGACAAAGATTTAAACCAAGTATTTGGTAGATTTCCTGGTTCCAAAAGTGAGGTGAGTGTGAGTAAGAATTTTACTATTGATCCTTTTCACTGCAATGCACTTATTGTAAGGATTTCTCCACCTCAAATGATAACCTTGTCACCCTGACCTTGAATCTTCCCCATAAGCCTTTCTTAATAATATGTTTGGTAGCACATTTTATATATTTACTTATATTTATATCTATCAGAGAGATATCCAGTGCATGGCATATATATATATATATATATATATATATACACACACACACATATATACATATATATACTTTAGATATCTCTCTGTATTGTTAAATTCAAGCCATATTTATTCCAGCTGGAAATTGCAAGCTGTCCATGGAATAGGAAATTGATGTTTATCAACAATTATTTTCCATGTCACATTCTTCTTCTACACTGGCTTCTAATCTGAATGCAAGCAGACCTTTCCTTTTTGAATTTCTGATAACTAAGAACATTTGTTCCTTTCTGTGTTGAGAATGCCCATCTGACGTATTGAGCAATAATTGATTCCTTTAATAGACATTATCATGAACCCGTCTCCATTTTTTTTTAATGTCTAAACATATTTCTTTTAACAGCTGCATACACCTTCTGAGCCTTTTCTTTTTATATCTGATTTCCTTCCCTCTGTTGTACTTTTTGAGACTTCTGGTTAATTCCTCGCCTTCTGTCCTCTGTCCCTGATCTGATTTCTAATGTTTTGGTCTTCAGTTCAAGTATTTACATTTTCTTGCCTCACTGATTTGTTATTAAATCATAATTTTAACATTTCTAAATATGATATTTTTAATTAGTATTACTTCCTCCTAATACTGGAGCAAAGGTATATACAATAATATTTTGGACATATATGCATATATGCATATGTCTTCTCTGGGATCTGGAATAAGCTTTTCTCCAGTGCTAAAGGACTGACTAAATGAGAATATTTTAAGACATCTAGTTTAGCATTAGACTTCTAGAAGATACTCTGTGAATGGTGATCCTTTTTCAATCTCATGGTGGAATTTCATAAACCACAGCAGGTGAATCAGGGAAGAGGTTTTGCTCCAGAAAGTTCACATTCTTGAATCCCCCACATCATACTGCCAGTGCTTATTCTGCCTGTTCACAAGGCCAGCTGTGGTTGAGGTGGATTATTCTGGAACCTTACAGCTGCATGTGATAGAAACTGAATTCAAGCCATATTAGGCAAAAAGGGGCATATTAAGGATTTTCTTGTTCTCTTGCAACCCAAGGTCTAGGATTGAGGAATGCCTGGAATTAGGGTTAACAATGCTTTTAAGAGTCTCTCACTTTGTTGTTTATGCATCTATTTTATTCTTCTTCCCCAAAGACATACTTCTCATTTTCCCATGTCATGAAATAAGAATGTGTGTTTCCACCAAACTTTGCAAGAGAGATTGACTCTCATTTCCAGGTCCAAAATTCCCATGGAATGAATCAGTATCCACCTGTCTTGTGTGAGGTTTTCACTCCTAGACCTACACAGAACGTTGAGGCCTTAGGGAGGATGCAGTTAGCCAGATTTAGAACAAAGACTCACCTCTCCATGTATGTGCGGCCATGAGGCAAAGTCGTGTGATTCTGACAGAGGGCTTCTACAGTAAACATTCCAGAGAGGACAGATAATTAAAAACTCTCCCAGGCCACTGGTTCACACCTTTTGCTCTCTTCCAAAGCCTCCGGCATCTCCTCTCCATTTCTCAGTCTCAACTTTGCTTTCATTCCACTGAAAAATAAAAGCAATCAAAAGAGAATTTGACATGTTCCATTAGTAAATCTAATATTTCTTTTCTTTTCTGCCTTAACCTCCAATAACCATGGGTGATCTGTCCTCCCTTATTCTATCTAAAGCCAATTCCTCTACCTTGTCCTTAATTCCCATTTTCTCTGCTACTTCAGGGCTTCCCTCTTCCTGCATCAACAACTTCCCCTCCCACTGTATCATTTCCTTTAGCATACAAACGAACCATAAAATCTTCTATTTAAAGAAATCCTTCCTTGACCCACATGTTCTTGCAGCTACTACTGCTTCATCTCTCTGCTTCTCTTGGAAAAAAACCCTTAGAAGATTTACTATCTCTATTTTATGTTTTTGGTTGCTCACCTTTCATTCTTTTAAAAACTTCTTCTGTCAGCCTTTCCCCCCACTACTTCTCAAAAACTGCTCTTATCATGGCCACCAGTGACTTAAAGTTGTCAAACTCAAAGGTAAATCTCAGTCTTAATTTTACTTTCACCATCAGCGGCATCTGTCACAGTTGATCAGTTCTTATGAAGTTGTTATAAGACAATGAAAAACTAGGAAAATTCTGGGACATGTGGAATAGGGAAACTGAGGCAGGACATTTAAACAAAGCCAAAAGGCTTTGCAGGCCACTTATAGTAGGGCCTTATCTTGAGAACAAAAGGTTAAAACCCCTCCTTCTCACAGAAGAATGCAGGGGGAAGGGAAGAAGGAGAGGAAAGCATGGATCACAATCCAATTAGTGCAAATTACCCTGAAGTTGTTAGAATAGCAAGGAAGAGGAGAAAAAAGGAATATAAGCAAAAAAGCCAGGTGCTTCCCATAAGTTGTGAAAAAGTAATAGTAAAGAAAAGGGGAGACTTTTATTTTATTTATTTGTTGTTTAATCCTCACCTGAGGATATTTTTCTATTTATCTTCAGATAGAGTGGGAGGGATGGAGAAAGGGAGAGAGAGAGAGAGAGAGAGAGAGAGAGAGAGAGAGAGAGAGAGAGAGACATTGATGTGAGAGAGACACATTGACTGGTTGGCCCCCGAATGGCCCTGACTAGGGCCGGGGACCAACCGAAACCGAGGTACGTGCCCTTGACTGGAATCGAACTTGCAATTCATTGGTCTGTGGGCAGACGTTCTAACTACTGAGTCAAACCAGCCAGTGTGAAAAGGGGAGACTTTTAGAATTAATCTGTGCCAGGATATCTAGCATAGAAACATTTAAAGAAACAACTTATAGACAGGAGGGTATATAAGGCAGAAACCACCCAGCCCACTTGCTCTTCAGATTAGCTGAAAGTCCGTCTGTGCTTCATAAGCCAGGTGTGTAGGTTTGCTTACTTTGCTTGATTAATAAATGTGCATGCTTTAATTTTTAAAAATAAATTCACTTGCCTTAATGTGTTAATAGTCAAAGTCTTTCCTATAAATTCATTTATATGGAAAGATAAGGATCAAATTTGGAGATAGCCCACTCCCTCTGATTCAGGGGGCCTGTCCAATAACACCTCTCTGATGTCTGTCTGTGAGAGGTGCCTGTCACAAAACTATATGGCTGTTAGAGGTCCACACCACTAAAAGATGAATGGTAGAACTGAAATTTACACCATACATTTTTTAGTGATTACATTTCATTGTGGTTACTATATAAACGTTTGCTGTTATTATTTCTAGGCATCTCAAACATATCACATCTAAAATTAAACATTTTACCTTTCATCTTTCTCTCACCTCCAAACCACAGAGGACATAGACAATTATATACTTTCCCAGACATTTCCTTCTCCTCTTGTCTCAAACTCCAACATCTGCTCTCCATTCTTTACTCTCAGATCATGATTGTGTTTCTTATTTCACTGAAAAAACTTAACCTCCCTTGCTGACTTTTCCAACTCAAGTAAAGGTAATTCTTTCCCCCCAAGTGTATAGATCAATATCCTTAGTGTCAAGGTTGACCCATTTTTCTAACAACTCATATCTAATTGTCAGCAGATCTAGTTGGTTCTACAGAATTTAATAATTTTTACCACCATTACCACCCTACACCAAGAAAAGTGCATTTACTTTTGGATCGGACAACCTTATATGGATACCTGATCTCCCAGTGTCCACCTTTGCTCCTTTTCATTCTTTTATCCATAGAGCAACCCAAGTGTCTATTGTCTCCTTTCCTTACTAGAGTAGCACTGCCATGAGCATAGAAACTTCTTCTGTTTTATTCACTGCTATTTTCCCAGCACCTAAAACATAAGTTGTGCCTGGAACACAGAAAGCACACAAAAACAATGTTAGTTGAAAGAATCCACTAATGTGGGAGCTCACTGACAAACCAGGACCTTGGCTTCTCAACTTTTCTATTGCTTATGTATAATACACTGTCAGACAAAGAGCAAGTGCTCAAAATGTATTTGTTCAATGAATCCCTGAGTTACTGGGGGAGTGGTACAAGTAAAGTTAAAATTCCTCTCTCTAGCTCCTTTCAGAGGGTCCTTTTGTTCCCTCATTGGGAAGGCACTGTAAAAAGTCAAAGAGATAAATCTTTCCAGCATTACTAAAGGGTCATTTGTAGGGATGAAGAGCTGCAGATGACAGTGGACAATAAAGGACTGCAGCAAGGGATTGATTGAATAGGGAGTGCAGAAGCAGAGCTGCCTTGGAATGGTTTACAGGTAGACGAAGGCACAGACTTTCTACATGGGAGATTATAACATCTCTTACTTAGGAACATGGACTCTACCAGCTTTCAGAAGCTAAAGAAAAAATACCCTGGGACGTTAGCACAGTAAGAAATAGCTTTGTTTTTCCTTCTTTCACTCATTCATTCTTACCTTCCTGTTTGCTCCATTTCTTTTTTCTTTCTTTCCTTTATCTACTTGTAGTGAGCACTTATTATCTGCCAGGCATATGAAGAAGTGAAGACAAAGACGGATCCTGGTACCTCTAGAGTTTATTGCACTTGATTGGTGGACCATGGGGAGACGTTCAAGCTAAGAAGCACAACTAGAACAAGATCATAAAAGCTTTGATGCCATTACACAAAGATGTAGGTACACCTGAGGTATTATTTCCATACACGTGGAGGAGTGTCTGAAGGAGAGTGTGGGGAAAGAGGACATTTCCCAGGAGATGTTGAGATTTGACCTGGGTTTTAAAAAATCAATAAGAATCTTCTACTTGATAAAAAGGAGAAAGGCATTCTAGATAGAGGAGACAGCAATGTGGGTATGCTGAGGGTAAAATAAGGTATGTTTTGAAAACTCCAATTGTCCCATGTATCTAGGAAGAGATGGCATGTTTGGGTAATTAAGAAGATGAAGCTAAAGGTAGGCAGAAGCCAGAATATAAAGGCTTTTTTTAAATAAAACAAAAGATTTTTAGGAGAGAAAGAGAGAGAGAAACATCTATCTGAGAGTGGAACATCGATCAGTTGCCTCCTGCACTCCCCTACCAGTGATTGGGGATCAAGCGAGCCCACATCCCAGGCATGTGCCCTGACCAGGAATGGAGCCAGCAACCTTTCAGTGCACAAGATGATGTCCAACCAACTGAGCCACACTGGCCAGGGTTTATTGAGGATTTTTCAGTGTGTCAGGAAAAGCTTATGAGTTTGAGCTTAACATAGTGTCTAACATAGTTAACACAGTGTTAACATAGTGTCTAACAAACCTCTGAGAAAGTATTAGTAGGTTCATTCTTGAGTTGAGAAAACATAAGTTTAGAGACTTTCCCGTAGGAATATGGCTAGTGTGTGATCAAAATTCTCAGGCCTCTCACTCAAAATCCTGAAAGTCTAATCATCGTTATTGTGATTGTGACTAGAAGAGAGGTTGAAGGGGGAGAAGGGTAGGTACAGTAGATGCAGGAAGATGACTTAGCACAGGTCAAACCTAGAGTGAAATGATGGGAGTATGAACTAAAGCAATGGCAGTGAAGACTGAGGTAAACAATAATTTTGAGACCAGTGAAGGAGATAGAATTTATAGGATGGTGACTAACTGGATGTTGAAGAACAAGTAAAAAGTGAGTGTTTAGAATGTCAGACTTTTGGTCATGGTAACTGGAAGGTAGAGCCATTCATTCACAGGAATATAAGATCAGGTTTAGAAGGGTTCAGGTGTGTTGAGTGGGGGGGACTGTAAGACATGGGCAGTCGGATACACAAGAGTGAACCCCACTGGAGGGCTGTGAACCAGAGGACAACCATCGACACAAACACGTGGATGAGCTGACCAAGGGATGGCTGGTAGACTAATGAGAACAGAGGACTTAGGAAAAAGTTATGGAAACCTAAACACTTAGTTTGTTTCAAGGAGAAGGAAACCTGCAAAAGGGGTCTGAAAGGAAACAGAAGGAGAAATATAAATAAAGCTAAAAGATAGAGAGATCCCAGACACGGAGGAAAAGGGATTCCACATAAAGGAGATGGTCAACGATGGAAAATATCACAACAAAGACAAATAAGGTAACAGAAATATGTCCATCATATTTGATATTCAGGGTCATTAGTCAACTTATCAAAATAAATCTACTTGGTGTTAAGGAAGCTGGCCTCATCTGGAAGGCAGAAGAACAGACAAAAAATTGAATTGGAGCAGCCAAGGTATAGGCTAAGGGAGGTGTGGAATGGTGGCTAGAGCAGGGGTCATGAAGGATTTTGGGGAGGGGCTGTGGAAATGATTTGGGAGGGGATAGACTCCAGGGAAATGTTCAAAAGATTATTTTTGAATAAAAATAATGTTGAGAGACCTCAAAAATAGATTTTTGACTTGTTTCAAATGTGCTGGTAAAATAGGGGTGGAGAGATGCTAGGTATATATATATGTGTGTGTGTGTGTGTGTGTGTGTGTGTGTGTGTGTGTGTGTGTGTATCCTTCAGCTTTATTCAGGCTTGCAATCTACACAGATACTGTTAGCTTTTTAAATATAAAATAGGTATTTTTTTTTCTGTGCTTCTTTGCCTCTCTTTCTCTGTATTTCCCAGAGCATAGGAACTTGGAGAATAGAAGTTCAGCTTTAATTCCTCATCAGTGAATTTTTTTCTTTCAAGAGTCAGCATTAACAGTCCCCACCACAGTGTTTCCTGGGGAAGATTTTAAGTAGGATTAGGACGACTATTTGAGATGGTGCTGTATCCAGGGTTATCAGCACTGTCAAGCTGACTTTCTATGTCCATGACTTGATCCTTCCTTTAGAAATAGAATGGATGCTCAATTCCAGCTTTAGTTCTCTTTGACTGAAAGATTAAACAAAGTAATATTTCAGGTGATTCAATACAAGAATCAGAAAATTGCTTCTCTCTTCCTTAATTAGAGTAGGGGAACATTTATAATCACATAGATCGGTGGTTCTCAACCTTCCTAATGCCGCGACCCTTTAATAGAGTTCCTCATGTTGTGGTGACCCCCAACCATAACGTTATTTTTGTTGCTACTTCATAATTATAATTTTGCTACTGTTATGTCTTAGGCGACTCCTGTGAAAGGGTCATTCGACCCCCAAAGGGGTCGCGACCCACAGGTTGAGAACTGCTGATATAAAGGGACCATGGTGAACATTCTCTTCATCTTTATGTTTAAAAGTGAAGATTCTAAATAAGATGCAGTTCACTGATTTAAGAGGCATTTAAATGCACTAGGGGCAGGGTGGGGAGGGAGTGGATATAGTGGGGATAATATGGATGGGACACTTCCTCAGATGAAGTTCTTTACCTCAGAGACAGTATGCTGGAAGATGTAGAATTCCAGGTGGGCTCTGCCCTTTGTCAACCCTGTCATCAGCAGCTTTTTAACTCCCATTGAGTATCCATAGCAGGCAGCATGAAGATTTTGCAAAACGGTACCTCTGCTATGGAAAAAAATATGGTGGCTCCTCAAAACATTAAAATCGTATACAATTCCACTTCTGGGTATATATCTAAAATAATTGAAAGAAAAGTCTGACAGAGATATTTGCATTCCCATGTATATGCCAGCATTATTCATGATAGCCAAAAGGTGGAAGCAACTCAAGTATTCATGGACAGATGAATGAATAAACAAAATGTGGTATATACATACAATAGAATATTGTTCAGCCTTAAAAAGGCAAGAAATTTTGACACTTGCTACAACATGGATGAATTTTGAGGACATTATACTAAGTGAAATAAACCAGTCACAAAAAGACAAATACTGTTTGATTCCACTTACATGAGCTATAGTCAAGTTCACAGAAACAAATTGTAGAATGATGGTTGCCGGGAACTAGGGGAGGAGGGAATGAATGGAAAGTTGTTTCATGGGGTTTCAGTTTTGCAAGATGAAAAAGTTCTAAAGGTCAGTTGCTTAACAATATGAATGTACTTAATACTACTGAACTGTATACTTAAAAATGGTTAATATGATAAAGTGTACATTACATGTATTTTACCACAATTGAAAAAAAAAAGGATTATTTGAAATAACATTTGTGAAAGGAAAAAGAGGAAGGCAGAGGATTAGGCAGGAGAACTGTCAGACTGTGATGTAGACCTGACAGTCTCTATCAGGCCAACAGGAGCTCGGGCGAAGACTGCCCCCTAGAGGGGCTGTGTTGGCTGGAAATGCGTGGCTCTTGCATCAGGTCCTTGACTCTGGTTACCATGACTTTGGCCGTCAAGGCCTTACTCAGTCACTGTTTAGGGGCAGCCTCGATATAAGCAGGATCTTAGTCCCTTAGTCCCTTAGTCTAAAAGCTGAGGCAAATGCTGAAGGAGTTAACAGTTGGAGGTTGTCATCCAGGCCCACTTCTTGAGGATGGGAAGCACTTCCATCTTTGAATGGGAATGAGTGACTCATCTCCATGTCTGCCACATGAGAATAAGGGTGAGTTTTATTTTTCTTTAGCTTGCATTTCTGTTTTCCACATTTCTAACAATGAATAGAAATGACTTCTTAATCAGAAAATTAATAAATAATTATTATGATATATAGCAATCAGTAATTTTAACTGTTGAGCAATTAGCTACTTATTAAATAATTGCTCTGCCATATCAGTCGATATTTGTCATATTTGATATTGGCATATGAAATAGACATCGGCTCTATTGCCTTCTTTAATTTTATCCTGTATCTCTACCAGAGTATAAAAGGCATTCAAATGGATCATTGCAAAGGTATCAACACCAAACACAAGCCTCGGAAAGCATCATTTTATTTCTGTGGAAACATGGAGTTCTCACAGCAGGCTTAGGCAGTGGTGGTGATTTCCAAAGCAGGCAACAGCGGGGGAAGCAGGAAGACAGTCAGGCGTTAGTTGTCATTCCGTGATGCGGGTAAAATACTGTCAGATGCTCATGTGAAGGGAGCTTCTCAGAACAAGATGCAAGTGAAACCATCAGAATGACAGCTCTTTAAATTTTATTATTATTATTTTTTAATCCTCACCTGAGGACATTTTTTTCATTTTTTTGGTTCAGATAGAGTGGGAGAGAGAGAGAGGAAGAGAGAGAGAGAAACATCGACGTGAAAGGGACACATCGAGTGGCTGCCACCTGCACGACCAACCAGGGCCGGGGACAAACCACAACCGAGGTACATGCCCTTAGCGGGAACAGAACCCGGGTCTCTCTGGACCGCAGGCCGACACTCTAACCACTGAGCAAACCGGCCAGGGCAGCTCTTTAAATTTTAAAAATTGTTTTTAATTCTCACCTGAGGATATGTTTTTATTGATTCTAGAGAGAGAGGAAAGAAGAGGGAGGGAGAGAGAGAGAAACATTGATGTGAGAGACACATCAATCTGTTACCTTCTGTATGTGTCCTGACTAGAGAATTGAAACCTGGGTATGTGCCCTGACTGAGAATCAAACCCACGACCCTTTGGTGCATGGGACACTGCTCCTACCAACTGAACCACACCAGCCAGGTCTAAACTCTAAATTATTTTTGGGTTATGCATCCTGGGTAAGTTGGTGTCAAGATGGTTTTATTCACAAAAGAATGAAAATTTCTCATTCCAATGAGGCCAAGATGAATTAAGGGAGCAAGACAATTACAGAGAGAATTACAGACCCAAAGCCTGAGAGAAATGCAGGGCTGTGGCTTTTCTACATCTGTCAGAGATAACTGCATTGAGGTATTGGGAATTCATCCATGCAAAACTGTATGAGTAAAAAAAATTACTTATTCCTGCAAACTCACAAAACAGAGGATCAATAAACTGCCAGGAGACAGAAAACACTGAGTAATCACTTGTATCAAGCTGAAGCTATTCCTGCTTCACATTTCTGGGACCTGGCTTTATATCTAATTAAGCAACTGAAATGATTTATGGACTTTAACATTTACTTTAAAAGTGGAATTTGAAGGGCAAATTTGTCTTTCTAAACTCTACCTGTTCAAATTGAAATCTTATGTCACCAGCGGTGAGACTCAATACAATCTCTAGTTAACCACTTGCCTGGGTTTGGATAAGGCTAAGCTGATCATAGAGTAATTTACTAGAACTTGGCAAGATTTCAAAGCTCTCTTAACCCTGTGGGGGTTTAGGAGGTCTCTTGCATGTTCTATTTTTGTTTTTGTTTTGCATGCATTCAAAAAAAGGTTACTGCAGCTAGGCACTATTCTGAGTACTCATGATATGATAGTGAATAAAACCCAACAAAGAGTCCCAGTCTCAGGGATTTTAGCTTCTAGTGGGGGGAGGGGAAGATAAGCAAATAATAAAACTAACAAGTGATATATTAAAGGATGATAAATTCCATGGAAAAGAACAAAGTGAAAAAAATGTACAGGGAAAAGAGGGTGAAGAGAAGTACAATTTTAAATTGGTAGAACAGGGAAGGCCTTCCTGAGAAGGTGACATTTGAGCAAAGACTTGAAAGAGGCTAGGGATGAGAGATGTGCATATCTTGGGAATGAGTGCTCCAGGTAGAAGAAACAGCAAATGCAAAGGCCCTGCGTCAATCAGAACAGAAGACTGATGACACAATCAAAGTGGATACTTTGAGGAGAGTTGAAAAAAGTGATCATCTATGAAGATGTTGGCAGATGGTAGGGAAATGACAAGAGACAATCTATTCATCAGGAGCTAGAGGCAGTAGGGGTGCTATCATTGTCTCTAGGCTTGAGTGGGTGACTGGTAAGTGGTTATTGGAGCTGACAGCTGTGCTGAGAGTCTGACTGACTGGAGCTGTGAACTTAGGTTGAGTGGTATAGCACCTGCAACAACAGTGCAGGAAGGAAGCACCAGAAAGGAGAGGAAAGGAAAGACTCTAACCTCACTCTTGTTCTGCCCTTCAGATCTTCCTCTGGGCTCACCCTTGGCCAAATCCACCTGGAAGAAGCGGGCCAGGGAAACCACTGCATCAGTCATGGGTTTCATCCTTTCTGGGCACAGAGCAGGGATAAGAAAGGTGGAGGGTGGCTCTGGAGGCGCAGAATGAAGACATTTGGTGCTAGATCTGAGGCAAAATCATGGCTGAAGTGAGGAGGAACAGCAAAGATGTCATTGTGATTACAGAGGAGCGATTGAGTAGAAAAGTAACAGGAAATGAGGTCAGAGAAATAGCAGACTGGAATTTGATGAGCATTGTCAGGGATGTAAGTCCTTAGCTCTTATTATGAGTGAAACAGGGAACTATTGGAGAGTTCTGTGTGAAAAGATGATATGGACTGACATATCTAGAAAGTATCTTTCCGGCTGCTGAGTTAAAAATAGACTATGGTGAGACAAGGGCAGAATTGGGACACCTATGAAAATAGCATTGTCTAATTTAGGCAAGAGAAATGGTGGTTTAGACAGGTGGAGGTGGTAAGAAATGGGTTCCTGAGTAAATGTTCAAAGTAGAGCCCACAGGATTTGGTGACAGAGTGGAGAGTGTGTGCAAGAGGGAAAGAGAGGAGTCAAGGAATCAAGGATGGCTCCAAGTTGGAAGAAGAGAATTGCTGTTGATGGATTTGGGGAGGACTGTGGAAGGAGCAAGGTTTTTGAGGAAAGCTCAGCAATCAGTTTGGACATGTTGAGTTGGAGGTGTCTGTTAGGCAAATGGCTTTATGAGTCTTGAATATAGGAGGAAGTTCTTGTCAGGAGATAGAAGTGTTGTGTATGTTAGTGTTAGATGGTGTTTACAATCATTAGGCAATATGAAATCACTGATGGAGTCAGTGTAGAGACAAAAGAGAGGGAGAGAAAAAGGTAGGGACTGAAACACTCTACTACTAAGGGGAAATCAACAAAGGAGACAGAGAAGGAGCTGCCAGTGCAGCAGGGAGAAAAAAAATTGAAAAGAAAAGAAGGCAATTTCCTGAAAATAGGTGAAGGAAGTGTTTCTGGGAGGAGGGACTGATCAACAGCGTCAGTGGCTGGTGACAAATCAAGTACAGTGAAAACTGAGACTTAACCATTAGATTTAGTAGCATGAGGTCATTGGTCTCCTTGATACCTCCAGATTTCACTGAGTAATGGGGAGGAAGATATTGGTTAGAGTGGGTTTAACTAGAATGAGAATGGAAAGATATGCACTGGAAATAATTAGATCTCTCTTAAGAGTGATTTGCTTTAAAGGTGAATAGAAAAATAGGGCAGTCACTGGACAGAGGGGGAGCCATGAGGGATTTTTTAAAAACAAGAGCTAAAATAGCATGTTTTTGAAAAATAGGAATGCTCTAGTAGAGAAGAAAAATTAAAGATGCAAGAAAGAAGGAAGAGAATAGAATTGCTGGACAATGTTTTTGGGAAGGCAAGAGGGCATGGAAGCTACTGATCAAATTGAGAGGTTGTCCTTAGATATGAGTATGGACAGTTCATTTACAGAAATGTTTTTCAAACTTGCATATTAGAATCAGCATTAAAACTCTTGCCTGGCAGGTGTGGTTCAGTGGTTGAGCATCGACCCATGCAACCTATGCGCCAAGAGGTCGCCGGTTTGATTCCTGGTCAGGGCACATGCCCAGGTTGAGGGCCAAATCCCCAGGAGGCAGCCAATTGATGTTCTCTCTCATAGATGTTTCTATCTCTCTCTCCCTATCTCTTCCTCTCTCTAAAATCAATAAAGAAAAAAACCACACATATTTTTAAAACTCTGATGTCCACCTCTCATCCCTTAAAAATTAAAACAAAGTCTCTAGGAAAGGGCCTAGCATAATCTTATGAAATGTTTTTGAGAACCCAAAATGGTTCTTAAACTTTAGCATTTATCAAAAATCACTTGGAAGACTTGATGAAATCCAGTTTTGGGGCCCCACCCTCAGATTTGCTGATTCAATATGTCTGAGTCAATCTGAGGATTGGCATTTCTAATACCCGAAGTGATACTGATGCTGCTGAGTTGAGGACCACTCTAAGGATTGCTGAGGTACAGTAATAGGAACAAAGTTGTAGTATATAAGGATCAATGCTGGTAGATTGGATGATGCAGTGGTGGCCAGAACTTGAAAAACGTATCTTCTGATTATTTAATTATTCTCAGTAAAGTAGAAAGTACAATCATAATTTGGGAGTGTGAAAGGGTGGGAAGCTGTCAGAAATTCAAGGAGAGAGGTGAAGTTATCTTATAATCATTTAGTAAACAAGAGTGTGAATGGTCTAAGGAAATGTAGCATAAATTTTCGGCAGCAATAGGGCCCACCAGAAGCTGAAAGTTATAAATTTAAAATGAGGCCAATGAGTCTGGCCAGTGTGGCTCTGTGGTTGAGCATCGACCCAAGCATCAAGAGGTCACCAGTTCGATTCCTGGTCAGGACACATGCCCAGGTTGTGGGCCAAATCCCCAGTGAGGGGCATGTAGGAGGCGGACAGTCGATGTTCTCTCTCATCGGTGTTTCTATCTCTCTCTCCCTCTCACTTCCTCTTTCTCTAAAATCAATAAAGGGAAATAAAATTATAAAATGAGACCAATGAGCATTTTTGTCTTTTTACTCTAGTCAAAACTAGTGCATAGATGAAAGTACAGAAAAGGTAGAAAAATGAAATTGACTAGAGTTCAAGTTTTGCTAAAAACGTATTACAAAGCAAGAGAGGAATAAGGGATTGAGAGTGTTTACAAGGGAGGATTTACAATGATTGAAATGGAATTTAAATTTGGGTAAGGAGGAAAAGAAACACATTAAGAGAATGAGTGGAAAGGTGATAGGGTTACAGGAACAAAGATTTTATTGGAGCAGAAGGGTTGTTGTATGTTAGAGAATAAAAATTTTGTAATTGAGATTAAGGAAGAACTGCACTGATTTATTATGATCAGTCCTGGGTTATGACCATGAGAGTTTGTAGTTGAGGAATTGTTCAGGTCAAGATTTTGGAGAAGAGCAATTTAATGATCTGAGAATCCAACATGTTGGAAAAATCATTCATGTGAACATTTAAATTGTTAGAATTAAAGATTGAAGTAGTTTTCGAAAGCGTAACAATAAACTAGATGCTAAGGGTTTTGAGAAACACGAGGGGTCCAAAGCTCGGGTTCTGAGGAAACACAGAATGTTGTGAAAGTGGCAATGAGGAGCAGGGAGGTCACTTCCCAAGATCCCCACTCAGGGTATGGGGTTGTGGGAAGACATACTACCTCTTGAGAGGGATTGTGTGGCAGTATACCCCCAGGGAGATTCAGGTATGAGACTAGGAAGAACAATAATGCCACAGGGGAGAGGTTGAGATAGTTGAGTTCTGGAGGGCACAGTGGGAGAATTTCAGGAGTTGGGGAGTATCAAGCACTGGGACAGATTTAGGGATATGGAGAGATGTGGGGATTAGAGAAGATGAAGAGTCACTTGGGAGTTGGAGATTCTTGGGATGATTCCTATAAATAGTGGAAAAGGGCCATAATTTGATGAATCCTGTGACCTCAAAGCAGAGAGTGGTGTTGAGTCTTTGAATGTTGAGAGGTAGTAAAGAGTGGGGGCCTGGAACACCCCCTGTATGGCTTCTGAGTGATGTGTGGAGGCCAGGGAGGAGTAGTGTTACTCTGAGGATATGAGGCTCTCTCTTGTCTCCTGAAGATGGAGTCTTGAGTGTATGGAGAGGGGATGTTTAACTTGAAGAGCACAGCCCAAATTATTTTAATTAAAGGAAATGATCTTATAAATGTTGCCAGGTTTGGAGAAAAGAAACTAACAATTGCATGGAGAGGAGATGCAAGATTATGGAGAGGGCTCGCTCCTTATTTCTGATATATAAAACATAAACAATAAAATAAAATGTAGGGAAATTCCTTCCAGCTACCCATCTCTCAGTTGGTTAATTAGGTTTTATTTTTCTAGCTTTTATAATTTTGTTTAGACGTTTCTTATAGAAATTGCCCATGTATTGGCTTTGGCTTTGAACTGCACTTTGTGAACATGGCCATTAGGATTTCTTGGATGAACCCTGAGCTTTAGGCAACCTCAGATATTTTGTTTTGGTGTTCCTTTAAACTGTGATTTCTCTGGATTTGGTGGGGTGAAAGTCAATCCAAGTAGTATTTATTAAGTGTTCTTGGTGCGCACAGTAATTGCTTATGTCCTCTGGAGATGCAGAAGAACTCTCAGATGCTTGCTGCCTTAAAAGAAACTACACACTGCTTTGCTTTCCTCAGCATTTTTTTTTCCTGCTGAACGTTTCCAGATAATATCAAAATTGCATCCTGAGCTTAAATTTGTTTTATTATGGCTATTATTAAAATTAAAGTTTATAATTTAAGAAAAGGCGGGTACATTTTGAAATCTCCACCCATAAACATTAAATTCAGGATAGAATAGTTTCTGCCTTATAACCAATTTAAAGTCCAATTTACATATAAAAAACAATGTGACTTCAGAAATGCTAATGAGATTATGTCCTTTCTTATCTCAGAACCCTCCAAAAGACTTTACCTCAGCGACTATAAAATACAAAGACCAGGCCCTACATTTCTATCATGCTCCCCATTTCCCCTGCACCCAGCTAGTCTCCTTGCTGATCTTGAACATATGAGGCATGTTTCTGCCTAGAACTTTGCCCTTGCTATTTCCTTTGGATACAATGCTTTCTCCCAAGGCATATACACATTTTACTGTTATTTTATTCAGCTCTTTGTGCAAGTATCATCTACTCAGAGAGGACTTCCTGGATGATCTTATTTGAATAGTAACTCCCCACCTCTTATGACTTGCTACCTTTCTACTACATTCTATCATTCTTTGAACTCTACTGCCTTACATTATATTATATATTTATTTGTTTATTTTTGTTTCCTTCAATGAAATGTAAGCTTCCTGGGCCAGGGATTTGATTTCTTTCCAGTGTCTGGGGCACTCAGGACACCTCGAATTTAGGAAAAGGTAAATTACTGCAGTGAGGTGAGCAGAAGTTGCATCTCACTCCAGGGAGAGTTTTGATAACAACAAACATTTGGCAGATGGCCTGGAGTTATTATGTTCTTCTAACAGTGGCTGTGGTCTAACTGAATGCTTCTGATGAAGGAACAGAAAAAACAGTTTAAACATTTTATATCTTTATCTTTTAAACCTTATGGTGATGAACCAGGACCATAATAAGTGCTTAACAATTTTTGTTTAATAAACACATTAATGAATGAAAGAGTGTATGTAAATGTATGTGTATTTATGAGGTGCACAGAGATCATGTTACAAATGACTAGGTCTTCAGATAATTTTTTATTTTGTAACCACTATGCCTCTAATGATAAAAATATTATTTATGTAGGCAAATAAAATACATTTCGTTTTGCTTTATGTGAGTATATGAGTGATTGTGACATTCTCTATGGCTTAGTTAGGGTTAAAGGCAAAGAACTTTCTATAATTGAAGGAAAAATATAAGTGTATTTTAATTAACTAAAGATATGAACTCTTACAAATATACTTAAAGTGTAGTTTGAGGACCATTTAAGGAAAAAATAACTGTGTTTTTTAAGCTTTCACACAGTGACTCCATAACTTTAAAAATTACATATCTACAATAAAGACATATTTTAATACAAGTTAAAAATTTATTTATTTATTATTATTTTTTTAATCCTCACCCAAGGACATTTTTGCATTTATCTTCAGATAGAGCAGGAGGGAGAGAAGGAAGAAGAGAGAGAGAAACATCAACATGAGAGAGACACATCGAGTGGTTGCCACCCACATGACCCCGGGGTCAGGGACGAACTGTAACCAAGGTACATGCCCTTAGTGGGAACTGAACCCAGGACTCTCTGCTCCATGGGCCAATGCTCTAGCCACTGAGCCAAACCGGCCAGGCCTAAAAATTTATTTAATTTTAGATTATTGCATTCTTCTATGCTTGCATTTTTATTATACAAAAAAATTAGGGTTTGAAATTTTTGCACATGAAATTCTATCTTCCCCTTCCTATGGTGATTGTGTTAATTCTTCTTTCTCTCCTTTGCATTCACACAGGATTTAACAAGAATTGTGTGTGGATAAAGCAGGAGCTTAGAAAGGGCTTGGGTTGTCAGGAAATGTCATTTCCAGGCCCCATTTTGCCTCCCGTTAGCCATTGGACCTTGAGCAAAGCTCCTGTCCTCTCTGTGTCTCTAAAAAGAGGCTGTTCTTATTGGCTTCTCAGAGGGCATTTTGTCCTGCAAGTCTCTGAATTTATGGAGTCCCCATCAATTCATTCCAGGGTGAGAATTCCTGTCACTGAAGGAATTCTGTCTTCCACATTATACTCTACTGATGAGACCAAAGTCAAGTGTTTTAATATCATTTGGAACCCTGAGTTTTGACTACTCTTTTCATTACCTTAACATTAACTGTTTTCATATCCTTGTATTTTTAAAAAAAGTCAGTTCTTATTAGGAAATCACTTGGCTTATGTAAAAGATAAATAGCATCCAACAAGAGGTGAATACTTTCGTGCATGAGGAAGAATGGGACACATAGGTCTTTCTGCTGAGTTTAATATGCTGGGTTTAATTAATATAGTTGGGAAGAAAGCAGGACAAATGCTAGGTTTGTTCTTAGAGCACAATATTGTACTCAGAGAAGAGTGTAAGTTCTATAATATACATTTTACATGTCAAAATTTTCATAGATGTCAACTTTTCTAAAATCAACTTTATTGAAGTACAATTTATAAACAATATAATGCACACATTTTAAAATTTATTTTTATTTTTTACAAATATATATATATATTTTCCATCACCATTTATGCCCCCTATACTCTCTTCTACCTCCACCCACACCCCTCCTGCTGGCCATCACCACATTGTTGTCTGTGTCCATGAGTTCTTTCTCAATCTTTGTGTTCTTTTCTGCTCAATCCTTCCAGCCCCCTGCGTCCACCATTTTTAGCATACAGTTCTTTGAGAACGCATGGTGCAAAAGTGTTCAGACATGGTCCACTGGATATGTTATCCGGAGTCTGGCTCTAGAGATTTGATGTCAGTCTGTAAGCAAAGGGAACCATTAGAGGCCTTTAAATAGAGAAGCATGATGGCAGTTGGAGGCTGGACTAGAAGAATAAAGAGCTGAAAATAGGAACCATTTTAAAGAGTCTAATAAGAGTCCCTATTGTGAGGATTTGGAATAAGGAAATGGCAATAAAAGAGGGAGGAGCCAGAATGAAAATATATTTAAAAGGTAGGTTTAGCGACCAGTTGGATATAGGGAATACAAGAGAAGGGGGATGCCAACATATCTTTTCTGTTCAGGCTACAGTAACAAAATGCAAGAAACTGGATGGCGTAAAATTTATTTCTCACCATTCTGGAAGCCAAAGTATCCAAAATCAAGGTGCCAACATATTTAGGGTCTGATGAGTGCCTGATTCCTTATTCATAGACAGCACCTTCTTATGTTGTGTCCTCATATGGAAGGGCAAGGGATCATTCCACAGCCTATTTTATGAGGGCGCTAATCCCATTCACAGGGGCTCCACCCTCAAGACCAAATCACCTCCTGCAAGCTCCATCACCAAATACCATCATATAGGGGATTGGGTTTTGACATTAGAATTGGAGGGACGGGACACAAATATAGCACAGAACAACCTAGAATTTTAAATTACATTATTGCTAATATTCCCAGCTCTCCAACTCCTTTCTATTTTGTTGTGCTCTGCTCCCTTTCCTTTTCTAGAGTGTAAAGAAAGCCATAAGACTAGAACAGTGGCTGCAGAATTTGTCTCTATTAGATGGAAACTTTGACAAATAACAGACATTTTCACTGTATCATGCAGACATTTTAACATAAAGTCTATTTTAATAAGATTTCTATGTATAATGAAGTGATTTGAAATTCTATACACAATTACAAGAATCCTGACTTGGCTGAAAATCAGGAAAATGTCACCATTTTGAAGGGAGAACAAGTGAAATGTACAACGTGGGAAGTCTGGGAAGAAAAGAAAAACATTTGGTGATGTCATAGTGCTATTGAGCTGATGTTAATATTCTGTCAATGATTTGCATGCAGACATTATCTAATAAATTGCTTTTAATACATAGCATTTCTGATGTTCCAAATTCCTTTTGGCTTCTCTGTACTTTATAATGTTTTATTAGATTTGGAAAGCTTTTCAATCTGGAAGTGGCATATTCCCCATAAGTTTAGGTAGAGAAATAAAAAGAGAAGGAAGGAAAAAAATGAAAGAAAGAAAAATTAGAAATAAAAGTGTCTGATGTTATCCTTACATACATGTTATAATTGTAGTGCACATTTGTAGCGCCTTTTTTCTTCACGTTTCACTTTCATATTTTTTATGTATGACAAGAATGAGAAAGCAACATCATCACCTTCATTTTACAGGAATTGAGTCCCTGGACATTTAGGTAGTGTCTAAGGTTTTATAATTTATATATAGGTGGCCTATCTCACCTTGACTTTTGGTGTCTTAACTTTTTAATCAGGGTTTATTATTCCAATGTTTATATTTGAGGGGGGTATATGTGGCAGAAGTCATTAGAGGAGTAGTAGAGAAAGACACTGTTTTTTTGTAAACCATTTGCCTCTCCTGTGCGTTGTCTTGCACACCTGAAATTCAATGGCAGTGGTGAGTGCAAAGAAAATTGACCAAATTCCACTGCCCTCAGACTTTGTGTAAATTTTCAGTAGGTACAAGTTGCTGTAATCACTTCTTGCCTCCATTTAGGAGGAAGGTCTTGTATATATACCAATTTACTATTTAAGTATCTGATTGGTCACTGGATTGGTTTCACACACCTGATTCTTCTGACACTTGGAAAGTGATTTTGGCAGCAAAGAACTGGAACAAGAACTTAAAAATGTGTACATTTTGTCAAGAGTTTTAAGAATGAAGTTATAATGGAAAGGCAGATTCACTAATTCTCCACTTCCATGGTTTCCCACCTATCCAGTTAGTGAGTCACCTTGATGACACCTCTTTGGGTCCCAGTCTGGCTTTGTCTTGTGCAGACAGAACTCAGCCCGGCCTTGACTCAGCTGGCTGCTGCTCTGACTCGGTTGGTTCCCCTGGTCTCTCCCTTCTGCTCTTCTGCCCCTTTCCAGAGTTGCTGCCAACTCTGCCTCTTCAGCAGTTTCTAGCTCCAGCAGCTCTTGGCTTTCTGCCTCCTGACCACTCAAGTCTATGCTTCTGTCTCCTATTCTATCCCAGATTTCCCACTGCATATAATATTCCCTTATCTAGCAGGTAGTATACACAGGTCTTTTGCTCCATTTAAGATTTGTCCCCTTTTTTGAGGCATTCGAATCCCATCCTTTGGAATTGCTCTTGGGGAAAGGGCCAGTGGACAATACTTAATATGGTGCTTTTTTCCTCCTGCACACATCTGACTGTGTCTTTCATGAGGTCTATATCTTAGCTTTAAATGAAGATACTACTTTTCTAAAGGTTGCAGCATGCCCACCATCTTAACTTTCTGGGCATGGGTGGTCTTAACTCCTCACAGGGCTTGTGCTCATAATTCTTGGGTCTTGCCACTAAGGACTGGAGAGTTCCACCAGAAAGTGTGAATTAGATTCAAACAATACTCCTGGTTGGACTATTGATAGACAACTGACAACAGATTTGATTCCTATCCAATACTCTCTGAAGGCATCACTTGAAGGTGAAGGTCCCGATTCCTCATCTAGAACACCTTTTCCATGTTAAAATAATATTATCCATATAATCCATTAAAATCATATGCAATTCTAGTTGGCCATCAAGTATTTGGAGAGACTCAGATGGATGAGCAATCTCATTCTTGTACTGACATAACTCTTTCTGTGGCCATGCTCCAGACACCTTGAGACATAGCTGGTACCAATGTGGGAGAGGGCAGACACTCAAGCTTTAGTACCACCTGTTCTACAACAGCTTTCAGCAGTCAATTCAAGCTGAAGGAGTCAAATAGGAGAAATGACATGTTTACAATGACAGGGCCATATCCCAGTGTGGGTAAGCTTGGGCTGGAACCCCATACTTCATACTGAAACTTCCAACAATGTGAGCTAATGGGAGAATGGGCAAATTGGAATTGAGAGGAACCAGGGTTGGTCACAAAAATGTCTGTTGGCACCAATTATAGTGCTCAAAGGGATATGGTTATCTCAGCTTGATCTGAACCAGCTTATATTTTCTCTCAAGAGAGGATGGTGGGTTAGGAGCAGTGAGAGGAGAGCCCAGCCTGGGGCTTGTTGCATGGAAGGAGTAGTAGAACTCACTCTCAGATGGGAAGGTGAATTGGTTCAAAAGAATACAAATGGCAAGTGCAGCACCTATGAAAGAATGGGGGGAAGGGTGTGGCAATGGTCAAGGGCCATAAATAAGAGGTCAGTGGGTTCTTTATAACAAGATTTCAGACCCACTATAGCAATAAATTCTCAGCAGCTAGCCAAGGTTCTTCCGCAGCCCATTAGATGGTAGCTGTGAAATAGAGCCAAGACCATTCTAGATCATAATTATTTATATAAGGTCTTTCTTGGTACAGATTGAATTAGTTCCTGGGTGGAACTGAATCTTCCGATTGAAGAAACTGATTCTTGTAGGTGAAAGAGCTTTGGAAGCTGTGGAAGGGATGACAGGTGTGGTGTGATGGTGAGATAGTTCGACTAGTCTTCCTGGTTTGCCCAAGACTGAGGGAATTCCTGGGACATGGGCTTCTGAGTTGTAAAAATGAGAGAGACTGTCCTGTTTTAATTGCTGATCACCATATGAGGAAATATATTTGATAGCCTTGATTAAATGCCTTCTCAAGTGTTGCTCATAGTTCAATAGGAAATAAAAGTCTATACAAAATGTAAAATGTGGGTTTGGTAGTAATTTTGGTGCAAAACTAATATTAACTTACTTTTTATTGACATATTGCATTAGGGAATATTATAATTTTGGAACTGAGAAGGAAATTAGATGTCATGTAATCTCTCATTGTCAGAACGATAAAATTGAGACCCTGGGAGATTAGATAAATAACTCAAGTTCGTGTAGCTACTTAAGCATCTGATATTTTGAATCCAAATTCTTTTCATGTCCGCATCAATTTTTTTTTTTTTGTATCACCTAAAATTCTCTTCTTCTCTTGGCAAGAACCTTTAAAAGAGTAGCTCTTATGAGATCTCATTACAAGAAAACAAAAACACGTTTTCCTTTTTTTCTCTTTATGAGATGATGAATGTTAACTAAACTTATGTCAAGTCATTATTCTGTACACCTTAACTTTACACAATGCAGTATATGTCAATTATATCTCAATAAAACTGGAAAAAAAGAAACTTTGCCACATATAGGTTAGCTGTTCTTTTTCAGTTACATTCAGTCAGTCTCCTTCAGAAGGTTACAGTGAAATCTCCTATAGAACTCTAAGAATAACAGGTTGTAATATTTCTATGTCAAGTATTACTATTTCTAGTAATTCCCATTACCACCATTACTGCAGTATGAGGGGACTATAAGACAATGTTTGTCTCAACCCCAATTTCTTAGGTGCATGGTAATGAAGAACAGCGTGAATTCGAGGAGTCTAGCAGTAATTCTTGGCTGCTAGATATCTCTCGTGGTCCCTACTGTAAATCTCTGAGATGGATAGCCGCTTTGGGGTCAGTCAATTTAGTCTTTCCTACATGTCGTCATTTGGGTTACTGCCTGGGCTATAAGTCATATTCAAGTCTTGCAGGAGGAAAAGAAATAAAGTACTGCACAGTGACCAAAGCTTCTACCGTGTAAACTGTTACAAGGGAATTCCATACCTGCAGAGTGAGTGAAAGTGACAACTCTTTAAGCTTCAAAGTTTAAAGGAACAGATCGATTTCAACTGGAGGGTCAGGCTGTCATTTTTCATTCCATATATTGTCAGGTCCATCATGTCTAACATGCCCAGAGTATCTCCTGGGGGGATTGTCTGCTACCGAGAGTCACAAATACAAGTCCATGGATAAGATGTGTTTATACTTTAAATGTGCTTCAGATATTTCTGGAGAAAAAACAGGGCAGATTCATTACTCCTTAAATTTTACTTTAGAAGACTATTCTTAAAAGAGCTTCTTAGTATTTCATCTGCCCCCCCTTCAAAGTTGAATTGAAAATACATTTGATCTGGGTTAAAAGTTGAAAGCATAAATTCATAATTTGGCTCTTGAACATATAAAATTACCAAATGACAGGTTAAATAATTAAATATCATCACCAATGATTTTGTTTGTAACATTACATCACAGATGCAATTTACTTGAATTGGCCGACTCGTTCCTCAAACAAGGTCCTGAAAATTTTGGAATTGAGTGGGCACTATTTTTGTGAGAAGAATTCTCACTATTCCCTGGAAAACTATGAATTTTTGCAATGGTGAAGAAAGAAAATGGGGTCCTGAAACATATCTGGGACTGAAAGTGTATTCCCCATAGTGGTGCTGGATGATAAGAAGGGACATTGATGTCTCAAAATCAAATGGTTCATTCCCATAATTTCAGGGAATATTATTCTAAACCATTTCAGAAGCTTACCTTAGTATTGGTACTCTCCAGGTAGTTCTAAAATGTCCCTTGATGACCAGCAGATAATCTCTCATGGGGAATTTTCTCTTTTTAATTTGGTCAATGTTACCTCTACCATGCTCTTATGTAAGCACCAAGTTCAATGTTATATAAGTGGCAATAACCAAGAGTTTCAGGCTTCAGTAAATATACAGCCTATTAAATGCAAACTAAGTGAAGTTCATTGCTTTTGCTACTTAATAAGTGTTTAACTTAAAATAGTTACCTTTTTGTTGGTATAAAAGGCCTTGCATGGACTTTCTGAGAACAATTAAAAATTAGCTTCATGAGAAGATCAAATTTAGATGGTTAATAAACCCATACTGGGAACTGGGAGATTGCTTTCTCAGACAGAGTAAGAGTTTTTCTCTATAATATATTGCTTTTAATAAAGAAGCAGTCCCTATATTAACTATTCCAATATTCATTACGAAGGAAAACATAATAAAACATATCTTGTCAGATTAAAAAGCTTCTGAATCAACCTTTGCAAGACAGAGTGAAGCTTCTGAATAAACAGATTATATTATGTAGGGAAATGCCAGAAGGCAATTTTAATTATGCTTTCTGCAAATATGTGATAGTACTTCCCATGAATTATTGTGGGCACACACTTGGGACAGAAACAACAGTGCAATTTTTAGGGTGGTCGTATTGTGTGATGGTTCTTTTGCTTTTCTGCTGTACTTAAGAATGCCTAGTTCTCTCATTTTTCTTAATTTGATTCAACTCACATTTGCTTTTGTAATTTTGTCAAGAATAAATCTATATCTAATCAGCAAAACACAGAAGGAACGCATTGAATGGTTTGGCCATATGCAAATGAGCAGCACCTTCTTTTTGTGGACACAATGGCAGTTGAAAACCATCACACTGTGTGAGCTGGGAAAGCAAAACCCATCTTCTAGCCTCAGTCTCCCCATATATAAAAATGGAAAAACTGTAGCTAACACTACTTTTTGAAATATGCTACAAGAAAATAGCAAAAAAAAAAAAAAATAGCCTAAAGTAATATAAAATATTATAGCCACGTTTTAAGCACAAAAAGATTTCCTGAGGTTTTCATTGTAAATATAGATTATAAAAAACAGAAAATTAAATTCACTAGGTGAACTGGTTATTTACCATGTAATTGATTAATGTTCCTGTAAAACAGATTTTCATATCTCATGCTTGCTTAAACTATAGCAGAGACCATCAATAAAGGCAGTCACTGTATTTATAATAAACTTAATGAAGGCATACAGAGTTTCCATATTTTGTGATATGAAAGTCTGTTTTGTAGCCAAAGTTGGATATGACAGTAGAAGTAGCTGGGGCCATATGAGAAAAGTCTACCACAATCAAGGCAGTCCTCCTCTGAAATGATTCCACAAAATTTGTCTGGATTCATCTAAATGTGCTGCCGAAACAAAACTTCTGCAGAAAATAAATAAAATGCCTTTGTCAGTTAGTTTAGTAGTCTGATGTATGACACACATCTTTCCACTACTTTCTATATAAAATCAATTTGAGGTCACTTGAAACAGCTTCTAGCCAATGGTTTCAACCCAACATTTCCAATGTGTACTGTCTAAAATATGACCAGGTTAATATCATGATTGCTTTCTGAACTACTAATGCCATTTCCTCTATAAAAATTATATTTTATGGACAGATAATCTGTGACAAGCTAGACTTTTTAAAGTAATTTCTCAAAGTGACAATCCTGCTATATCTATAGTTTTTCCCTCCAATTTATATGACTGGAATAGGCCTGAATATTTAGGTCTTCTCACACTAAATAAGATGTTCTAATATTAACAAAGGATACTTTTATGTATTTCCATTTTAATTTTATTTCATTTTTAAACAGGCAATATATTTACATGGTTCAAAATTCAAAAGGCATAAAAGAATATTTATCGAAGGTTCTCTTTTCACCAATGTCTTTCAGCCACCTAATTTCATTACCTGGAGACAAGAGTATCACTGATTCCTTGGTATCCTCCCAGAGAAATTCTATGCTGCACATACAAAATGTATATCTATGGATATGTACTATATGCTGGGGGCCCTTTAATGAGCTATGTGGAATGTATTTCTCGTGTGGTGGTAACTCCCTTGTACTTCTGGACTGTGCACACATTAGAATGGTTGAGTGTTTTCCACAGGTATACGGATTGGCTTTTTCAACTAGGCTTTCCTAGTAGGCTTTTGTGTGTGTATGTGTGTGTGTGTGTGTGTGTGTGTGTGTGTATGTGTGTAGAATACACATAACAAAATTTATCATTTTAACTGTACAGTTCGGCGGCATTAAGTGTAGGCACACTGATGTGCAACCTAGTAGGGTTTTGTAGAAGTATATGGTAGAAAATTTTAATTCTTTGTTGATGTTAAAAGTTACTGTTTTACGCCTTATTTTTTTCCACTTAGATCCCCAAGATATCTAAAAATGTATGACTTTGAAGTCTTTCTGCAGATCCCATGCCATGAAAATCACTTAAAGACAGTGTTTTGTCTGGGATTCTAGAATTCCAGAAATGGCTGAAAAATTGCAGGAACAAAAGTAATATAAAATAGCCATTATTTTACTCATTGTTTTGAGAAGAGTCACTTTTAAAAGTATCTGGACATGGATTGTTGGTATTGTCGATAAACCTGGGCAACACCAAATTGTGCAAAGATCTTTCTCCTAAGCAAAAAGGGGGGATTGGTTTGGTCCATGACAGGAGTTGGCCTTAGATGACAATGGGTAGAATTAGGTTGTGTCTTTTGATCATATAATCCCTAGACAAAATATATTTGTACCTTTTAGTGAGTTTGTGTGCTAAAAGAGATACTATTTTTCTCCTTTCAATTCACAAATCTTAAAACATCCCTTGAGAAAATACCTAACGTCCAATAATTGGCTACATCTTATGGGATGAAGTCTAAATACTTTAATACGAAATTCCAAGAATGAGAAAAATTTTCAAGAAGCTCTAGCCTTCTTCTCTCTAGAATGAATGCATGAACGAAGCTTCTCTAGTGGTGCCGCAGTGCACATTTGTAAACTCATTTCAGCAACATCAAGTCTGTGGTTGTTGGCAGACATATGCGTGCAAGCATGTGCACAAACACGCCTTCACACGCACAAACCACTGGTCAAAGATCTTACAGAAAATGTTTATCAAATGTCTTTTCTAATTGTAAATAAATCAAACCAAAGTCACCTTCCATTTTGCACATGCAACAATTTATAAGAACTAGGGTAGATGTTGCAGGTTCCTGTCTTTGTGTAGGTGGCTATAACAGAATACCAGACACTGTGTGACTTACAAACAACAGAAATTTGTATCTCACAGGTCTGGAGGCTGGGAGTCCAAGTTCAAGGTACTGGCAGATGCAGTGCCTAGTGAGAGCTTGCTTCCTGGTTCTTAGACAGCTGTCTTTCGGCTGTGTCCTCACTGGGTGGAAGGGCAAGGGAGCTCTCAGAGGTCTCTTTTATAAGGACACCAATCCCATTTATGAGGGCTCCACACTCATGACTTAACCACCTCCCCGAAGCCCCACCTTCTAATACCATCACACTGGGGATTAGGTTTTAACATATGCATTTTGTGGGGGAAAACGAACATTTAGTCTTATAGCAGTTCCTAAAGCATCTTGTCTTGGAAATTTTACATATGACAAAATTTTACTCATCTCACATGCTCATGTTGAGTTTATCTTATGAGCTTTTATGGTAAATAACTCGCTACTGTTTTCTGAACATGAAGCCTTTGTTAAAAAAAAAAAAGGAATCTGTACTTAACATTTTTGACTTTGAAATTGGAACATAAGTAAAATTGTTCAATGACTTTGGCACATTGGAACTAATCTGAAGATATTACTGTGTCTGAGATTTCCTATGTTTTATCAAAGAGTGAGAAAAATGCACTTCACATTATGATAACAAAAACTTTGTCAACTTGCACATGATAGAGTCGATGACAGTGTTTGGAATCCATTCGCGTGATACTTATTCATTGACAAACTGCTCATGCGCCTCCACAGATTAACAGACAAAGACAAATGTTCTTATTCAGTAGTTAACACAGATCTCAGCTTACATTCTTATTTGCAGAATTATTAGGCATTTAAATATTTTCTTGTAGGTTCCTTGGATTTCAGAGAAATCTGTTTTGTTTCAATCTAAAAAAATTTGCTTCTGCTTTTGCCTTTTGTTAAGAATTAACACAATTGAAACTTGAAAAATTAAAAAATTTCCTTAAAATATGTGAAAATGTTTTATATTAATTTATATATAGTTAAAATTTTAAATAACTATTGTTGGCTATAAAAATCAATGGACTACCTGTCCTGAATGAAATAAAAATCTAAAAAGAAAGTAATGGTATTCTTTCATCTAACAACTCAGAGATAACAATTTTAATCTTTTTGTATATATTTTTCTAGATTTTATATGCAAATAGTATTTTGATAAAAAGAAAAATGGAAGCACACTATAAATCCTCCTTTTTCTGCTTGATACAATATGGACATAATACAGTTTGCATGGCTTACTTATGGTTGCTGTAGAGTATTTCATTCTATGGATGGTCACTATGCATTTGGCCTTATTGATGCATAGTTATATTGATCTTATTTTGTGTTCTGTTCAACATTACAGTTATGATTCTCATGTATACATCTTTCATATTTGTCTTATTATTATGTTTTTTAGATCAGTTCCTCAGAGTGATATCATGGGGCCAAAAGATATGTACATTTTGCATTTTGGTGTATGTTGCCAAACTGCTCTCCAGGAAGACCTGCCCAGTGTACACCCTAACAGGGCACAGGTGCACCTGTACCCCACATCTCTATCAGCACATATTACTCTTTGAAATAGTTTTTCAACACATTAGAAAGCCATCCAAATTTTTAAGTCTTGAATTGGTTTAGTTTGACTGTGAAAGTTTGTGATTGTGTTTTTTAAAGCAGATTATAAAATTCAACATCTTCCCAGGTGAAATCAGTTTAACCCATAATAAAAGGTTGTCATGGATTCCAAAGTGAGATAAGAGAGTGAATTATATGTCTGGTTATTGAGAAATAAGACTCTTAATCGATTTACATTATGAAAATAGTATCAACTCTATAATGAAACTGACTTTGGTTTAAGTTTCTCCTTTAGAAATTCTGATGAAGAGTGGTGACAGTACTTAGGGTATTGTATTATACTTTTAAAATCACATTCAGGACAAAGAATAACCTTAGCTCACTTTATTTTTGAATTGTTTTTCTCCACTTGCATTTCAGAGGCCAGAGCCCAAGTCAAACAGTTTGCTTTTGGGTTTGATGTGAGATGGTTTCTAGAAATTGGGAAAAAGCTCTCATTTATAAGATAATGACTCCAGCCAGGCATAGAGCCCTCTCCTGTGGTGGAGTGAAGCCTAGTCTAGGGCTGGACCTGGGTAGAATTACAGATAATGACACACTGGGCTTTATTTGGTTCTGGGCAGCTCCTATAGGAGACTCCATCCCAAGTGACTTTCTCTCCCTTTATCTCCCTTCCCCAAATGTCCTACAAAGCCCAAAGGACAATGTCAAGTTGCCTTCAGAACTAGCCTTATGAGTAGACTCCTATAATTTTCAACTGGGGGGGGGGTAAGTGGGTAAGGAACCACAATTTATCGAACACTTACGATATTCTAGCAACAATATGACAATAATATGAGATAATATATTAGCCAGTGTTCTCTAGAAAACAGAACCATAGTGTGTGTGTGTGTGTGTGTGTGTGTGTATACTAAAGTGCAAAATGTGTGTATCTATTGACTCCATGGTTTTACTCTGAAGAAATGATCTAAAAGAAATAATAGGACAAATATAAAAAGATGTATGCATGAAAATCATAATTGCGATCTTGAGTCTCTCTCTCTCTCTCTCTCTCTCTCTCTACATATATATATATATATATATATATATAGACAAAGAATAACCTTAGCTACATATATATATGTAGCTACATTAGAATACATATATATATGTATTCATGCAGTGCAGATCAGCAGGCTGAAAACTCAGGCACAGTTTCTATGTTGCAGTCCTGAGTCAGAATTGCTTCTTCCATGGGGAGCCTCAGTCTTTGCCCTTAAGACCACCGATATTATGGTGAGTGATCTACTTAAGTCAACTGATTTCAGTTGTTAATAATATCCACAAAACATTCACAGCAACCTCTAGACTAGTGTTTGACTGAACAACTGGGCATCATAACCTAGTGAAGTTGACACACAGAATCAACCATCATGAATGGTTCTTGGAAACTTAGACTAAACAATAGCCCATACCAGATGGCTTATTATTTACAAATGAGGAAACTGAGGCTCAGAGAAATTATGTAACTTCAACAAGATCCTATAGTTTGTAAACAGTGGTACTGGGATTTAAATACTACTCTGACTGACTCCAAAGTGCACGGTGTGTTCACTGTGCACACACACACACAAACACACACACGTGAATTCACATCCATGAAACACAATCACACACACACATACACACACTAACCTTTCTTACCATTTTAGCCTGATTCCTAGGAAATCCATGTTATGAAAGAAGAACACTAACCTAGAATATCTTTCATAATCACTAACATCTACTGGGGAAGAATGCATCACAGGGTGAGGATAGATTGAGTCAGAAAAGAAGGCAGCTATCAAAATAACAAACCAAAACCTTATGATTTTTTTAGGCCATATTTTAAAAAACATTCCACAATGTTTAGACAAATATGAATTGTTCAGGGATCTGTAGCTAAGACCAAGTCCTCTGTGCACAGAACTTAAGAGGAAAGTTATTTTCAACCATATTCATTCATTGGAATATTCCAACATGTATATTTGAAAGCCACAGTTTACATATTTTTAGAACATTTTAGAGCACTTTAGACTCCTTTTTCACCCCTTTCCCTCTTTCAGAGAAATTAGAATGTTTTATATTTCATCTGCTACATCCTAGGAAATTGAATGGTTTGGTAATTTAAGTCTTGGGTTCTGTTAATTTTCATCTGTATGCACTGAAAGGCTTGAGTGTTCCTTCATGACACTCAGAAACATCAAATTGAAAATTTAAATAGTCAGAAATCAAATGGCATTACTTTATTAGAATATAATCATTCAACCCCTAAGTCGTTATATTTCTGGCTCCGAGTTAGGAGGCAGCATTGTTATTTCAGAAAAAAATGAAGTTTGAATGCAGAGATAGCAGTTTTCTTGAAAATGTCCACACTTATCTTCTTTCCTTTGACTCATAAGGACAGCATTGAGAGAAAGCTAAAAAATGCCATGAAGTATTGACTCAAGGAAAATGCTAAACTTATAATGAAAAAAATGATGCTATTTTCAAATTTGAGGTCCTTTGAATGTTTTATGTAGATAAGGAATTAAAATGTAATTGACATGAGACATTTGATTGGCTTATAAATTTTATTTAGTAATTGACTAATTTGGGGATGAACAATGATTTATATTCATAAATGCATAATGGATTCTCTAGATTTTGACATTACCTCCACATCCATCTGCTATTACGAATGCTTAAATGAGCATCACACACACACACACACACACACACACACACACACACACACACACACACAACAGCAATTCATCACTGGAAATGTAGGTGCTATTGAAAATTCACAGCAATAAACTAAAAACTTCCACTTTTGGAACTGTACACACTCCTAAAGTTAATTTTAAGGGGGAAGGATAGTAAACTAGTATGTCTCATTTTTACTTTATATATGCCCAAAGGTGTTTACAAATAATAATAAATATATCTCACAAATTTGCAATACCTTCAGGAAGTGAAAAAACCCGTATTGCATGTCAGTTCTGGCAGAAATCACATGCCATGAGAGTCAAGGACTTGCCAGTCCTCATATACTTAGGTCACCTGACACAACCTTTCTTGTCCTACCAACCATAAAAGGAGTAGAATCTCCTGCATATCCCTGTGTGGTATCATAACGATCATTAACATTCAGAAGCATAGACAGAGCCACACATAGAACCTACTTTTTCAGTCCAGGAAACAAGAAATTGGATAGTAAAACATTTCAGAAAGAAGACTTAGGGTTTTTTAAAAACAAAAATGAATTTTTGAGACTTAATCTTGTTCTGGGAAGTTTTATTTCTGGGTATGCCTCTGAGGGGCAGGTTAAGACGGGCTGGATGGAGCTTGACCAGTATTCTCCATGTATTAGGGGGCATTTTGAAGTAAAATAAAATCTTTAGGGAACCATAACTCCTCACTTTGAAATGTTCCTAATTTTATTCCAGTATTACCTTTCTGCAAGCCACTCCCAACTGCTACCCAGCAACCCAACCATGCCCTCAGCCCCTTCAAGATCTATGACAGTGACCCAATTTCCAAAATTTTCTTTTTCTTTTATAGTCTATGAATATCCATCAGGGATGTGCTACATGAAGCAATGTGCTGATAACCTAATGCACGCCGCCATGGGACAGATAACCGTGGCCTAATTTGAAATGGTCTCAGGCTACATATTTGCATATTTTTCTTAACCCATATATCTGTTTCACAGCTCTCACTCACCCTCTACCACTAAGCAGCCTATGAGCATAAAAATGCAGTTACATAGATGAAAGCACTTTGAAATCTGAAGAGCAATGTATATGTGTTAAATATTACAGCAAAAGGATATATATTATACAATTTTGCCATTTGACTTAAACACTTACATTATTGTAAATATATATAAATAAATACAAGTATATATATATATATATATATATATATATATATAGTCATATATATATATGACTCAAGGTCTTCCAGTGACTTCCCATTTCACTCAGAATAAAATCCGAAATTCTTATCATGATTTATATGCTTGACCCGATCTGTTCTGATACTCTTGTGACATAATCTTCCTTTTGCTCACTCTGCCCAGGCCACTGTGGCCTCCTTGCTCTTCCTCAAATAGGTCAAGTGTTTGCCCATCTCTGGCTCTTAGCTTATGCTTCTTCCTCTTCCCACTACACTCTTGTCCTAGATATTTGCAGGACTTGCTCCATCACTGCTTGAAGTTTTCTGCATAAATGGCATTGAATCAAGAGTCCCCTGATCTTCTTATGAAAAACACAGCCTTTTACTCCCAAACTCTATCATTCTTTCTCTTCTTTTACCTTGCTTATTTTCTTCAGAGCTTTTTCTCAATTGACACTACTCATTTATTTATTTGTATTTGAAATTCCAGGGAGTTTTTGTTCCCTGGTAAATCCCCAGCCCCTAGAATCATGACTGACACATAGTGGGTGTGCAAACAATGTCTGTTGAATAAATGAAGGAATATTAGTAAAGGTAGGTCTAGGTAGCACTGCTCACCTTCCTGTTTACTGAGCTGATGATTTGTGTCTTTATAAAGAGCTTGTAAAAAAAAATAGACTTTATTTTTTAGAGCAATTTTAGGTTCACAGCGAAACTGAGTAGAGAGGAAGGTACAGAGATTTTCTATATACTGCTTGCCCTCACAAATGCACAATCTCTCCTACTTTCAATAGCCCCCACAATAGTGTCACATTTGTTGCAATTGATGAGCTTACATTGACACATCATTGTCACTCAGAATCCCAGTTTACACTGGGGTTCACTCTTGGTGTTGTACATTCTATGGGTTTGGACAAATGTGTAATGACATGCATACACCATTGTAATATCAGACAGAATAATTTCATTGCCCTAAAGATCCTCTGTGCTCCAATCTATTTATTCCTCCATTCCTTCTGACTGCTGGCAACCACTGATCTTTTTACTGTCCCATAGTTTTACCTTTCTCAGAATGTCATATAGTTGGAATCATACAGTATGTAGTCTTCTCAGTTTGGTTTCTATAAAGGGCCTTTTACAACTGTAAACTAGTTCAAACCAACCAACCAACCAACCAACCAAACAAACAAACAAACAAAAGGCAAGCAGACCAAGATGTATAACAAGTCGTCTTAATAATAACTAAAACCAAATGAAAATAGTCGCATTGGTCACATTAAAACAATGCAAGAAAGTCTCTTAGTCATAAGACAATTGTTCCTACATAAGAATCTTTGATATTATGAACCTGACTTTAGCAAGAACACATACAGAGGTTTTCTTTCTTTCTTTTTTTTTTTTTTTTTTTTTTTTTAGTGGGACTGAGAGCCTTATGTGTAGATGAAACTCCCATCAACTTCATCTATAACTGATCTGAGCCCCAGGCATGCTGCTTCCTCTGTCTACACTCAGCTGAGTCACCTCACACCCCTCCAGGATGTCAGCATTCCTACATTTGAGACAATGGGTTCAAGCTTAATGATCTCTAAAGCCAGTCTTGGATTGATGTGTGTTCACCACACTTCCTACAACTAAATTTGAGACATTAATTTTGTAGTGACTGTTTTTTTCATGTATAGTACTTAGAGACTACTATAATCTCTGAGTCAAGGGACCATGTTCATTTTCTTGTTGCTATCAACCCTGCATTTAGCATTTAACACAAATTTTCAATAAAAATCTGTTGTTTGAATAAGTGCCCTAATGTGTGAATGAATAAGTGAATTAAAATGATTCTAAAGAGGGTGCCCACAAACGTTTCAGGCTTACTTCTTGGTAACTTGCCAGGAAGAGGTAATCTTTTTTTTTTCCTATGAAATCTACCAACCTTATTTTATTTTAAAAATTGGGCCTGGAGATGCTATTATATCAATTGACTTATTTGAGTAATTTTCTTTTTTGTTCCCCTTAATATAAGTAGAAATGTTGCCTCTACCACTTTAATTTTAGTGCTTTGTCATAGTTACAAGGCCTGAGTTGCTTAAACACATGCTCAGGACATGTAAAAAACAATGTTTTTAATTCCAAAGACATACTTCAAACCTGGTGATATGAAAACAGTGCTACCTGATTGGATTTCCCCCTAACAAACAGAGACCATAAAAGGGACTTATGTCCAATATCAATTATTTGTATTCCGACAACTTGTGCATCCGTGAGTTGGCCTCTTCACCAACTATCAAACAACAGCTTCACTCTGAATAGAATGCAGGTTGCTATCAGGTAAAAATATATCCTGACTTGAACAATGGATATTTGCATTTATCCCAGGGAGGCAGGCACATGGGGCCATCACTTGGGTGAAACATAGCTGTCAAAGTTCAAAGAAGAGAATGGAGGTAGAACATGTATTCAATACTCTCTTATTCCTTAGACTAGGGCAGTCAGCTGAGCAGTTCATTGCTAATGGCATGTGTTAGGGTCATTAACTATCTAAAATATTTCAAAATTAATGATACTTCATGTAATTACAGATTTTTATCTTTTGGGTTGACTCAGGAGGGGAGGAAGGAGAATCTTAGAAAAAAATGTTGGCCCTGTCGCCTTTGAGGCCAGATGATTCTCTGTTTCATGTGATTGTCTTTGGTGGTGGTGATACCACCCCTCATTGTGAATCATGCCCTGTTAGGGAAAGCAATGTAGAAATGAAGAAGGGAAGGGAGATAGATTTTTGAGATGGTCACTTCACATTAAGAACTTTGGCCTTAAATCTAACTTTTCTCTTATTAGAGCATTTGGGCAACTACATTCTATATCTTAGTTTGTAGTTCTGTAAAACACATTCAATAACGAATTCAACATATACTTTTATTGAGTGCCTCTACTGCCCCAGGTATTTTACTGGGTGCTAGGTATAGAGTTATGCATTAAATAGACAAGCTCCTGGTCCCAGGGAACTTACAGTCCAATGGAGAAGGGGGAAAGAACTAGAAACAAGTGAACAGTATTTAATTACATCTTAGAATAAGTGCTGGGAAATAGTGATGCAGAATAATGGTAATGGGTAGTTGGAGACTTACTCAAATTTTTTTGTCAGGGAAGCCTTACCTTATGATTTGGTATTTAAATTGAGACCTGGACAATGATAAAGACAAGGATCAGCATGTGCAAAGGTCCTGAGGTTGGAAAGACCATGGCAGTAACAATCTGAACCAACAATTGTGTAGAGAGGTGACCTACTATAGTGGATAAGAGCAAGGATATCAAGGTCTTGCTGGTTGCCACCAAGTTGGCTCATCACCAGTGACTTTGAACAAATCTCTTCCCTATTCTGTTTCTGTTTCCTCAGCTAAAAAATAACAGTATTATCTCAGAATATTCTTATGGTGCCTTATAGCTTTGAGTCTATGGGAATCTTTTTATTGGCTTATTCATTTTTGAAAGCTGCCATTCAATAATTTATTAGTCCCTCATAGGATCACAGAGCTAAAAATGTCTTAGAGATTAGTCTAACATTTTTTTTTTTTTTGAGAAAATAGTGGCCCTGGAGAACTCTTCACTATCCTGAACCTGGTTACTGGTAGAGCTGAAACTAGAATCCAGATTTCCTGCTTACTTTGTCAAATAAATATGTAATGAAACCTAGAGAAGTTGAGAAAAGAGTCCAGTCTATTTTAATATATTAAATGACTCATGTAGATTTAAAAAAAATAATGAGTGTTTCAATCAGGGCTAGAAAAAAAATGGCACACTCAAACTGAGTAATTTGAAGAGGGTTTAATGAACTGTGTAGGTAGAATTGAGGGAAACTACAAGGGATACTGCATATCTTTAGCCTAGCGTCAATGAGGAAGCTTTATCAGCCTTTGGCCTGAATAGGCCAGAGGAGGGAGTTAACAGAAATATCTATTTGAAGAAGGCATCCCATGAGAATTGAGACTTTTTTCCAGAGGTGCAGCCCCAAAATTTCCCAAGTGAATACCTTATATCCTTAATCTCTATTTTTCCTTCTGATCTCCTGGGTGGACTCCCTAGTGGCCAAACTCAAGCAGAAGCCCAATAGGTGAAGAAGTCATCTATGCAATTCATGCAGTATGACTCCTGGGCAGAGACATGTGGGAAAGAGGTGGAGACTGGATTGGAATGGCAAAGGGGAAGGTATGCAAAACAGAAATGTTTAATACAAAGAGTCCTTCTACCTGTTTTTTTTTTTTTTTATATGACACTTCATTCTTTCCACACTTTTATGTGTCTTATGTTACCATATATTTGCTCAAAAATTATTATATGATGCAAGACATTTGGCCCTTATTTTGGTTTCTACTGACATCTTTTTAAGAACTTGTCTTCTCATAGTGAAAATGACAGTCAATTCACATAAAAACTTGAAATAAATAAGTCAATCTAAATAGTTTGATAAAATTATTCTTAGTTCATTTGAATTTGGCTAAACAACAGTTTAGTATTACTTTATGACTACTTATTCTTCACTGGGATAAATGGGTTAGTCATTGAAATCACTGTATTTTGTGTGTGGTGCAAAAGGCAGTTGCCCATACTGAGCTTACACTGTTCACTCCTGGTGTGTCTCCAAGACTGAATGGTGGGGCAGGCCTACCAAGATTTTACTTGCTTGAGCTTATGAAGTCTCCTGGGCAAAGTTCATCTACAGGAGGAAAGAACCATAATTGCATTCCCATAAAATGTTCCAGAGGAGAGTGATTTTTTTAAATAATAAAAGTACAATGTGTATCACCACAATTTGTCCCACAGCTCTTTCCTCATAGATCCATATGGAATGATGAGGACCAGGAGAGGGTATTATGTCAAAACTGAAAGCACTACCTTCACAACATAGCCCCTGAGCTACTGGGAACATGAGGTATTGCTGCCATGAGCTTAATGTCTTCAGTAAAAGGAAAAGAGGTATTTTTCCTATTTAGCTCAGAGAGCAACATTTTCTTGGTTTGTTGAGGAATGGCGAGAACATAGGAAGCTCTAGCATATTGGAGACACCACCTTTTCAGCGGCCCAGGATGTGTGTGTGTCCTAATTTTAATGATACCCAGAGCCAGCAGCTTTCAACAACAGCCAGAGGAAAACACAGCATCCCAGTCGTTCTCCATGATCATTCTGTCACTGCAGTAATGATATTGCAACATGAAAGCTCCTGTGATAACAGTGATACTTGTGGCTGGGCACAGCAAACCATTTCACACATCTCAATGGTGGGTCTCAGCAACATGGCCATGCTAAGTGACTTCATGCATTCCAGTAATCAGTTGGCAAATGTCTAGTCAAAAACATCAGTGAAGGGGAGCTTAAGAGAAAAACAGAAAACAAACAAACATAGGAGATGCAATCTGGTAACTGAGAGGCCATAAGAAATACCTTCTGGGGACTCCCAAATATGTAGGTTGTACTTTGCAGGAGTCTGAAAGTCCTACAGTAACAAATAAGCCCAAGATGGAGAAATATCATCATTTATTAGATTGCTGTGGCCTGGAGAAACACAGACTTCATAAATATTTTAATTTTGACATTCATGCATACATGGCTTTGTGCTGGGCATAAACTATTTTACTCCCTGATTGCTATAGATCTCTGCTCTTTCTGCGGAATTATCTGGAAGACTACTATTAACCTTTTTCTCATTTAAAAATTCTCCTCTAAGTATTCTGACATATTATTATTGTCTCTTTTAATGTTTTATTGCTTATATGTATTTTTTCTTTAAAAATTCTGCAGAGCTCTTGAGTTTCTAAAAAATGTATAACAGAAAACCAATAACCAATTCCATAAGAATATTGCAATATTTACAAAACAGACACCAATTTTTTGCAGTTTTCATTCATGTTTGCCAACATTCATGATTGTTCCTTCGAAATTAATTAAAATGTCACATCATTTTGCAGATGCCTCTTTTCTTTGCCCCTTTCCCATAACTACTGACTCATTCCTTTGTTCTGATCAAGAAGAAAATATAGAGCATCCACAGAAAATTTATAGTGGTTTCTGTACAAGTAAAAGTCATGACCTGGGAGATAATTGGGAGAAGTTGTCTGCTGGGGCCAGGTGCTGTAACTGAGATAAAAGGGTCCTTTTACTCTATGCCTCATCCAGGCTGCACATAAAAACTAGAACTGATGGAGACTGAATGATGAATTGCAACAGGAGGAAAAGTGAAGGATGTGAGCCATTAAGATCACTCAAACACGTGTAATCATCCACTTGGAACTTAAGCCATGCAAAGGTAGTTTCCTGATCATCTCCAAGATTGCCACAGGGAGCTCTTCCAAGCAAAAAGTAAATATGGATATATTTCTTTGCGGCATTATAAGTTTATTCTCACTGAAATATTATTTTTTAGAATTATGAAGTGATACATTTACAGTTTCTAAACCTGCAAAATGGGGAAATAATAATGCCTATGTCATGAAATTGGAAGATGAGATGTAATTAAATATAAAGTGCTTAGAACAGTTCCTGGCACCAACCCCTGCCTCCCTCCTGCCCACCCCCCGAAAAACTATTGTCATTATTATGATTTAAGGTAACCTATTTCTAGGGATGATTTCATTGAGAATCAATCTTTTTACAATGATATTATTGCTTTTCAGAACTTGGATAAATGCACTTTGGCTTTCTATACATCTTAATTAACAGTAGCACAAAAGTTGGTAGCCATTTTATGACCCATTTCCAGCAGTTTTTGTCTTTTTTTGTTTCATTTCAGAATATTCAGTGGTGGTTTTTCAACACACCCTGGGGAAACTGCAATGTGAAAACTGTGGCATCTTATTTTAGTAAAAATGTCTTTAATGAATTCTTGGGACCGTGCTTCTGAAGCCTAAACTATATTAGAGTTCATTCTGTGGAAAGGCGACTTATAAGGCAGTTTTTTCCTGATATTTGGTTGGTACTCTTTTTATGTAAAAAACAAGCCGAATTTTAATCTAAAGGATTACAGAAGTGCCTCTCTCCAGCTGGCACGTCATCTTGTTCCCACTGAGTGGGTCCGTCAGGTGAGCAGGTTTGCTGACTGGAGTGGACACGTGTTAATACTGTGCTTTGTGACTTGGTCCAACTGTATCTGCATTGACTCATGTCACCATTGAAAAGGAAGAATCTGTCACCCTTTATTCCAGTTCTCTAACCTGTATTTTGGATTATGGACCCCACTTAGAATATGCTACTCCCTATAAACTCTCTCTAATTCTTAAAATTATTTTAAGTTATTTTAACATTCTTTCATGTCAAATATTATTTTCTGACTTAATATATTTTATCATTTACTTCGTGTGCCACATAGTGTATAGCTACCCCTGGGGATTACAATGTCCAAGAGACAGTCTTCGTTCTCAAAGAACTCATGATCTCATGGGGGAGACAGACACTTAACAAACCTGTGGAGGGTATAAGAGGGGTACAAAATAGGTGCAAAATGGGGCAGAGGTGGAATCAATTAGTTCTGCCTGGAAAAATGACAAGACCGCTCCTCAGCGTATAAGCCCTTTAGCTACAGAAGAAGCAAGAGACCTCTCCCCAAGCAAGCTGGTGAGGGAGTCTGTCTGTGTGTTCAGGTGGCAGTGAGACACCCTGGGGCTGGGTCTCCAGGTGCATTTTCACAGGCAAAGCAGAAGGAATCAAACTTCTCAATAGCTTCCAAGTTGTTCCCAGACCAAGGAGAAGATAAAGCACAGAAGATGTGCGGTAATGAAGACACTTACAATAAGATACAAAAATGGGAAGATCAGATCCCTTGGTTCTTTTTGGATTTGCATCAGAAACAAATTTAAATGACCCATCTTTCAGGCCCTGGAAACGAGAGCTCCTAGTCACGTCTCGCCCATGAACAAACGCGATTCAGAAAATGACCCTCCTGTCTTCTCTTCACTCCAAGCAATGGCAAGAGGCACACACTCAGAAGCTGCTTGTGTCTGGGGGAGAAGAGGGGAACGGAGCAGAAATAGGAATCAAAGAGTCTGAACGATTTTTTAAAAACCAATTATGCTTAATGCATCCAGAGGAGGCCAGCAGTCCCAGCACCTGATTCTGCAGTTCCAAATGTTGCCTTGGATGTGTTTTCCATTTTCAGTGAAGGTATTCAGGGTTACGTTAGTTAGCAGTTTGAGCCACTGAACACTCATCTGGAAGCTTGTTTTGGAATTCTTTTCTTGAAGATTACATATCTTGGAATGACCCGAGACCACGTAAAGACTGGTTTATAAGGTGTGCGGTATACTTTGTTCCTTGCCAAATGCGATATGCTTTGGTGCGGCTCGTAAGTGAGGCTCATGAGAAACACAAATGCTCTGTGTCACGTTTAATATTCCTCAGGGATGCAGCACTTACCCAGTTAGCATGGCCCCATGAAGGATGCTGGCTCCGTCTACCCATCAGCTCACTGAAAGCAATTTGATCACAGCCAAGCATGGTCCTTGGATTCTTTCAGCTGTTGAGCTGGTACAAACCCGTTAGAGGAGAGGCTGCCTAAACTGCAATAACGGACTTCAGGAGAAAGAGATGAGATATCCCCGTGATGGTAGGCCAGCTACAGAGACAGCTCCAACGCTCTCACCTCCCGGTGTTTGTGTGCTGGTGTAAGACCCTCCTCTTTTGTGCGAATTGGACTTAGTGACCTGATTCTAAGGAATAGAATGCAGCACAAGTGATGAGCTGCCACTTTCAAGATTAGGTTTTAGAAGTCGGTGCCCCCTCTTGCCAGCGCCATGTTTTGCTGGCACACTCTGTCACGCCATGCTCTGTTTGCTTCTTGCTCTGGGGAAGCAAGCTGGCATATCTGGAGTTGCCCTGCAGAGAGGCCCAGATGGTAAGGAACTGAGGGTGGTCTCTGGCCTACAGCCAGAGGGAAAATGAGGCCCACAGTCCAAAAGCCTGCGCAGAACAGAATCCTGTCGATGGCCATGCATGCCAGTGAGCGTGGAGGAAGATCCTTCCTCGGTCGCACACTGAGGTGACTGCAGCCTGTGAGTCCCTGAGCCGGAAGACCCAGCTAACTGACACCCGGATTCCAGTTTCTGTTGGAAGTGAGATGATAAATGTCATTTTCTCTAGCCACAGAGTTTTCAGGTAATTTGTTACACAGCAATGAATCACTACTACACTTGCGTATAGAAGTGGTAAGACTTGGAAATGGGGCTACAAAGTTTGGAAAGAGAAGAGTATATGTATTTGTGTCTGTCTGAGTCACAACCCAGACAGAAGCTTTATGACAGATGTTCTACCCATACTGTTTACAATCATTGCAACAACCTGCCAACGGTGGTGGTGTTCACATATTTCGAATAGACTGAGATCATGAAAACTCAGTTATTTGGCTCAGAACACATAGCTAGAAGGTGACAGAAATGAGAGAGAAACCCGAGTTTCTCTTATTCTGAAGACTTAGGTCTTTCCTCTGCATTAATGAGTCTAAGAGGCAAGGGCAAGATTGGGGCTAATGTGGCAATCAGAGTCACCTGTAAGATCTTTTCAAAGCTGGTTATGTCACTTTTTCTTTCTGGAGGTCCCAATACAGTTTGCATTCTCACTCTATGCTCTGTTTGCTTGCCGCACCGTCAGGTTGGACCAGAAGGGCTCTGAACATACTCAGTCAAGTTCAGCTACACTGCTTGCACCTCGGGCTATGTAATTAGAAAATTAAAATTTCACGTTTCAACCAGGTTCTGATTGAGGATCTGGCAGTGTGCTGGACCCTACCTCAGCAATAGCACACAGTTGGCAAAACAGGTTTGATCAAAAGGTTATGAGATCATAGAAGAGTACACCACAGTGCCACAACTTAGGAAGGTGTGGGTGTCCCTTAGTACCCCTGTCATGGCTTCTAGAGCTAAGCAGGGTAGCTGCAGAATTGACTAGACTCTGAGACAGGTTGTGGTTCTGTCTCACCAGCTCCTGGGCCAGGTCCAGGGTGTCGAATCTAGATTCAGCCCTTCAGCTCTTGTAATAGCTTCCTCACCCTCGGTCTGGAGTGGGCTTCTCATTGCTCATGGGTTCTCATGCAGATCACAGCCTCACTTCCAGAGCAATGGCCTCTTCACACATACTGGCGGAGGACATCACCATTAGCTGACAAAGTCCACTCCTGGACAAGATGATGGTAGAGGCTTCTTCTTCAACTCTTTCCAGCTACCTCATTGCATTTTGCACAGAGGATTTTTCTAGAACAGCACTGCCCAGTAAGGTAGCCACTAGCCATGTGAGGCTGTGTAGCATTAAAATGTGGCTATTGAGACTGAGGAACTGAATCTGCCATTTAGTTGAACTTTCATTCATTTACATTTAAATAACCATATGCAACTGGTGGCTAATGTGTTGGCTAGCACAGTCCCAGAGGTTGTCATCCTTATGTAATCCTTTTGTTAATCTATTTTTGGCTAATATAAACAGAACATTTTCTATGTGCCAGGCACCATACTTAGAGTTCTGCATGTATCCGTCCAATTTTCACAAAACCCGATGAAGCCCATTCTGTGATTGACATTTTCCAGAGCAGCAAGTTGCATTTTAGAGAGATGAAGTGGCCTGTCTTATATCATACCAGGAGGAGACAGGATTCAAAATAAAGTCTGTCTGGCTCCAGTCCTGTGTTTCCTGTACAGAAGAACGAGGCCACATCAGCAGAAAGGGAGGGTGAAACAAAGTGGACACAAGACAATGAAAATATAACCCTTGTTATAATGGGTTGTTTCATTTTATTGCTTATTGTAAACATTTTGGCCTCAGCAAATACATTAGTTTTTAAATAACCATAATTCAAAGCCTTCACAACATATACTATTTTCCTCCAAGACATATCATCTATGAAAACAATCAGCGAACTCCAGGAGTCTATCCTGATAATGTGCACATTTATGCTACTGTGACACTAAATGCAAATAATAAAAATAGTCATCCATTGTAGGTCTGTGGGTTTGTGACATATCTTATGCGAGGGCATAAAATGACTCCAAGAAGAGAGACGGCGTGGACGGAAATGGCTCCTATGTGGGTAATGTTTGCAGAACAGAGGAGGTATGTAATAAATGTTTATCGACAGTGAAGATGATGAGAATTCAATTTCCACTGGTCTTTTTCTCTCCGTTTTTCTTCAGAAATCTATGGTGTGTTTGCAGCCAACATTCTGAAAGTCACAGAGACCCTGGCACGGAGCTGCACAGCTGCAGTGTGACTGGGTCTGATCACACTGGCAGAAGGCAGATGGATTACAGCTCTGTAGTTGAAACTGTGCTGAAATCTCAGGCACTGGAAGAGGCTGGAACTCTTGAACGTGCTGTGTCTTCATAAGTAAGATGATGATCAGTGCCTGAAACCAAGCTCGTCTTCAAAATACATCTAGTTTTTAGATCTCACTGACAGTTCACCATATTTCAGTCAGATCAGTGTATATGTAAGTAAAATATGCTACTTATATTAGCTACGACATTTTCTAGCTATAAGAATGGGAACTATAATTTATACCTTAAGGCACTTTTTTTGTTTGTTTTATTCAGCAAAATTCTTAGCATTGTTTTGGGATTTCACTGAAACATGATAAGGATATTGGATTAAACATCTTAGATTTAATTGTAAAGTGATACAACAATTTAATCTTCTATTCCCAATATTTTCTCAGTATAAATTTTAAATACATGAAATGTCCGACATAAAAACACAAATGTTAAAGTCACTTGAAGCAAAATATGACACATTAGAATTATTTATTAACAATTACCTGAAGATAGGCACTTCATAACATTTGGATTTTGGCATAAGGCAACAATTTGATGTTAATATCTTAATTTTTCCATTAACTGTGTAACTTTTTCAAGGGACTAGATTATCAAAATATCACAAAAGAAAACCAGAAATGTGTCTAAGCTATGTATGAATGGAATTCCACAGAACAGAATCCAAACTTCATTTTTTCTTCTTTTTTTGGGGGAGGGTAAACTTGTATATCTTCATGGTCAAGTTCTGAGATTTTAGTTCCTGCTATAAAATGGAAATATTTGGCTTTTAATCTTTTACTCTGAAGTGAAGAATTTGTTGCTTGTGGAACTTGAGAGATTTCTCTTTTTTTTCACCATTGGAATAACCTTTGTCATAATACACTAATTAAAGTCAGATGATTTTTAGGTGGCAGTAGCTAGCATTGAAGATTCTTGGCTTCAAGCAACTTGGAATCCCTTTGATCCTGTTTTAACTCTCAAGTTAAAGTTAAGATCCAACTATTCCAGTAGTTTTCATTTTTGGAAGCATACAAATTTACCCCACACCTATGTAAGACATGAGCAGAACTTTGAGGTTCACTGGACCCTTCAATCATTTGATTTAGCTAACCCTAACAGATAGTCAGCCAGGTTCCGTTTGAAGTCTCGGTAACAGGGTGCTTCACAAAAGCCCCAACTGCTCTTTCTCCTACTGAAACCAAAATTCCTGTAACTTCCATCCAGTGCTTCCAACAGTGTAAGGCACAGAGTAGGTTCTCACTCACTTGATCAGCATTTCTTGATTAATGAAAGAATGAACAATTCTAGTTCTGACTCTTAAAGCTACATGGACTATAGAATATAGTGACTTCTTCATGTAGTCCAGGCTATTTCCTGTCTTACAGACATCTTCTCTTTGGATCAGTATTGCAATTTCCTTAAGCAACACAGTTTTCAGATAATTTGTCTGTCTTACTACTCTTCTCCAAATGCGCTTACATTGATCAGTAGATCTCTTCAAATGTGATTCCGTTGAACCTAACACAATACTCCAGATGGGGTCAGCTCCGAGAAGGGTTAAACATTCTATATCTCTTAGCCTGGGCATTCCACTTGAAACTTTGTTTGATCCAAAGGACTATTCCTTACAGCAATCCATTCCTGTCTGTTTCTGAGTAGAGGCATTTTATTCAGGGCAAGATCTGTGGCTGGCGCATATTCTCCTCCGGGAGAAGGATTATTTCCTTGAATGTCCAGGATAAGGCGGGGGTGGAGAACGCTGTGCTGAAGCTGGTGGGGTTGGCGAGTAGGGAGGAGGCAGTTCTGCACAGTAGTCCATCTCATGGTTGTAACTATAGGGTGGCGGTGCCACTACAAAAGAAAAGGAAAAGGGCATCAGGAAGGTGGCAAATATCTGAGAGTCCACCATGTTTATGCCACTGGGCTGGGTGCTTTGGGAGGGAACATCATTTTGCCTATAGAAATCTGAGTTTTATCAGGCTGAGGGTCAGTGCTATAAAAAGTGGCATCATTGGCCAAAGTATTTAGGGTTGGTGGCTTAGGGTAAGTTTCTTGGAAACATAGTGTTGAAGGAGCAGACAGAGAAGAGGCTAGGGGATAATTCAAGTTTGAGCAAAAGCATAGAAGCAGGGGAACATTTTTGTTCAAAGCAAAAAGTACATGGAGGAGAGAATTGGGAAAGAGTTTGAGAAATGGGATTGTATTATTATCATGGTGGGCTTTGAAAATCACATAAAAAGTGCATGATGTGCAATTATCAGAGATTTTTAAAAATATGCTAGTAAATGTACTTTGAGGAGACAACTTTCTCCGCACTATGAATTGAGGTAGAGCAAAGAAAAGGTGAGATGATACAAGAGCTATGTGAGGGATTAAAAGGGACTCATGGCAGTGGTGGGGAGGAGAATCATGAGCGCCCTTAGGCAGCTGAGTACTTAGGTGATGACTGGGTAGGTGGAGAAAGATGTGGAGAATAAAAGAAGGTGTTGAATATTGGGCACTCAGTATTGGGCTCCCATACTTGGAAGGTCATGGAACCATTACAAGTACAAGAAGAAAAAAAAAGAGGACAAGCAGGTTTGCAAATAAGAATGATGTTAGTTTTCTAAATATTATTTGAATATTCTTCTTATTAATTGTTTATTTTACTATGTCAGTTTTTTAAAAAAAATCACGTTTAATACACTTTATTATGGCTATATATGGATGTCTGTCTTGTAGTGATCTCAATCCCATCTCCAGGGTTGGAAGAGAGGTATCCCTTGAGAACACCATGTCTTTAAGAACCCTGTCATTCTGCGACATCTGAGCAAACCCTCAGCAAGCCCTCTGATGACTTGCCAGTACTTTAATCATCATCGAGATCATGATTCTACTTGGAATTGACATGTCTATTTGCTTACTGTGAATGTAGACCAAATCACAAGACTAGTATCATAATAGTGCAAAAACAAAAACAAAAAGCCAGGCTCATAACATCAGAATGGGAAGAAAGAACAAGCAACATTTCAACAAACCAATTTCTAAGATGCCTTCTAAAATGTACTTGTACCGATAACATTATGATAGTGTTCTGAGAGGTACGCATGCATAAACATTGGGCTTTACCCTCTTTGCAAACACAAACTGCTTCTTCTGGATCCCTTTAAGTTAGCTGACTTTACCAGGAGTTTGATGATTTGAACCATTTACAGATCTGCCTATCCTCAGGGATATGAGGATCAGATTGAGTCACCTAAGAAAAGAGGAAGATGGAGACACAGAACTGAGTGGGATGTCCTCCAAGGACTTCCCTGATAAGCAAAGGGTTTGCAAGTCTCTCGTGGTCTGAGCAGGCTGAGGGCTCCTGACCGAGGACGGTGCTCCGTAGAGGGAGCAGTAATGATGTATACAGCCTCCCCATGGCTACTTTTGACCTTTGGACGCTGGGCTTTTCGAAGCTTCATTTTCTACAACAAAATGGAATAACTCCTGTGCAGTCTAAACACACATTCCCTCAGCATTACACCCACTCCTTTGCTTCATTATGTCCAGTAGGACTGAGACAAGGAGATTTATAATAAACTTCCTCCAGGCCAAGAAATGCAACCTCCATGTAAAATAGGAAGTTATAGCTGGATACTCATTGAACTGTTTCTTTTCAGCATGTAGTTTTAAGTTGTTTTTATACTGAAGCTTTTCCCTGCCTCCCATGTGAGGAGTACAAATCGAATGATTCTACAGACTGCCTGCATCATTCTCTGTCATGGAGCCGCAGTGTGTGGTTATGCCTCGGTAACAAAGCATTTATGTTTTGCCATCTGCATAAAAACTGCTGGAGGACATTTCAGTGAGATTCCCCATGGTTTATACAGCTGCCTGTTGAACATGAAAATCTAACATATGAAACAGTATTCTTGCATTCATATAGCCTTTGCATTTCGATGAAGGGATAATATAATGCTGAAGAGCGATATTTGGAGGACTATCCATCATGAAATAGACATGGCACATTGTTTATGGTACCAGCTACTGGAAGACATTTTGTAATAATACGTGTATAGCTGTGGGCTGTGCTATCTTTCTTTCTGGGCGATAATAAGGTTTCACTAGGAAGTAACTTTGCATGGTATCAATTTTTAGAATTCAGGATTAACTCTAACAGGATTTGTTCTTCCTTAAAGGTTAAGTCATCTTTAAAAGATATATGGATGCAGAAAGAGATATGGTGTCTTAGAAGTTTTTTCATTACCAATATTCCAACTTTCTGATTTAAGTAGAGCAAGCATGCCATTTATCCTTAATGTCATTATAGTTGTCTACAATATTAGAAAATTTAAGGATGCTATGAAATTCATAGAAGAAATTTAATGTTTTTCGCCCACTCAGGCCAACATTTCCAAAGCAAATGTAAAGGGAAGATGCATGGTGTTACCAAAACTATACAACATTATTTGAGAAGACTTAGAAACAGAAAGATCATCCATAATTCTGTCATCACGATTTAACAAATATTATCTTTATATAGTTTTTGTGGTCATACAAACTGGTATATGCTTTTCACTTTGTAATTTTTATTCCCTGGTCAAAATGTTGTCTGGTTTCTCCACTTTTATAATGAACAAGAATCTGAAAATCGATACTTTAAGAGCTTGCACATATCCTCTTCAGCAATCTTTCCCCCCAGATTTACCATCAGTTGATGATTCCTGTCCCAAACCTCTATGATGGTTTTAAAGTGATGAATTTTCCAACTTCACAATTCCTTTTTACATACATCCTTTGGCATTTTTCTGTTAGCAGGAGCCTCCCCGTCCTTCTCCATTGTTTATGTCTGACTGACTCTCTCTCTCTCTCTCTCTCTCTCTCTCTCTCTCTCTCTCTCTCCATCAATTATCAATCAATCATCAGGATACTCATTAATGCACTTCAAATCTCAACTCTCTTCATAGCATTAAAATGTGTTGTCTTCCTTTCATTGGCATTTGATTTTTATATCTTCGCAAAGCTCTTTGTTATGGTCTTTCTGTATTATTTTCTTTCAGGTATGTATAATCCAAACCTACTTCTTAAAAGGGGGCTAATAAGATCACTTTTCTTTGTTTACATTGAATGTCTGGCAAGCAGTGGAAATCTAAGATTGGACAAATAACTCTTATTTTCACATATGGTTTTAAAAATAATTGTAATTCAACAGGACACCATTCATTTTACCCAACATGACAGGAATGAAAACCTATTTTAGAAGGTCACTGTCCAACAAAGGGTCAGGGGTGGCAGATTACCTTTTCTTGGTAATCTCCTCTGCAGTGCAGAGTAATTATGTTCACTGTGGGGTTCCCCACTGAGCACTTTCATCAAGGGATAATATAACCTTGGCTAAATTATTTTCTACTCACTTATGTGGCTTCCAGACTATCTCTACTTTTACAGGGTTAATTAATTAATGTGGGTAAAGACATTTCATATTTCCACACATGAAAGATTTTGAAAAGCATTTGATTCTACTGAGTTGTTTCCCTATCCTTTAAGTAAAAGCTTAATTAGTGTCTTTGAGAAGGAAATGAGAAGTAATCAAGCACATTATGTTCTGAAGACCTTGTCTTTTTGCAGTAAAAATGCTTTTACCATAAGGTTTATTATATTTCTTGCATTATTCAGTTCCCAGAACCATGCATTTACTAAAACTGCAACACGCCTCTGTGATCTGCCAGTATTAATGGTGTCACTATAAAGTTTAAAAAACATGTTTCCATGCATGAAATAGAAACTTCAAACCCTAAAAAAACACAAGATTTCACATAAAAATATTTTGTACCTTCTATTCTAATTTTATAAATACTATTTTTAAATGTTTAAAAAATTAATTTTAACTAAACTTCTCTTGGTCAAACAAAAGTGTATCTGGAATGTTATCTACAGAGCACATCTCTTTGCCTTCTCTCCAATTAATGTCTCTGTCTGATTCTCCTCTGTTCTCTTGGGTGATGGGTTGACCAGGTAATAATGGGGAGATGTGAAGAATAAAAAATAATTCCCCTATTTTTCTTTAAACTCTAGTCCCAACATCATTACACTAACCCCAACAATATTCTCACTAAGTTAGGAAGATTCAAAATTGTGAGTTGCTTTTGCAGTGAATAAAAGCTACACAATCCAAGGTGAAATTTAAGGTAAATCCCCTAAGTATTGCTATCTAAACCGGGTCTTGTCATGAGTTGTGTTTTCCATTCTTTCACCCACGTCTGCTGAGAGCCCATTATGTGCCATCCCTGATTTTATATGTTTGGGATTTAGTAGTGAACAAAATAGACAAAGATCCCTGACTCATGGAACTAATATTCTGGAATGAGGGGATAAACAACAAAGAATACATGTAACAATTAGGTAAACTATACGGTATATAGAAGACTAAAAACCTGGGGGGAAAAGTAAAGTAAGGAGGATTGGGTGCTGTGGGGAGGGACACATTACAATCTTAAGTAGGGTGATCAGGGAGTCAGTGTTCTAGACAAAGCCCTGAAATGGGTGTGTGCCCTGTTTGTTCATGGAACAGCAAGGGAAGAAGTATGACTGGAGCCAGAGTGACAAGAGGGAGAGGAGAAGGAAATGAAGGGAGAGAAATAGAAAGAGGAGTCAGATCATACATTGCTTTGAAGGCCCTGGAAAAGAATTTGTCTTTTACTTTAGATAAAATAAGGAACCACTGGCTTTGACTCATCCTCTGGGGGAAATGGGAAGTTACTGAAGAATTTAATCAGAGTAGTGATATGATTTGACTGCTATTTTGAAAGGTTCACTCTAGCTATTCTGTTGAGAACAGACCCTGACGGCCAATGGTGGATTCTGGGAGAGCAGTTAGAAGATTATCTCAGTGACAGAAGTGAGAGCTTGGTGGCTTTCACCAGGGAAGAATCAACGGGCACTGTGAGAAGTAGTCAGATATCATATATATTTTAAAGATGGAGCTGAGAAGTTTTCCTGAGAGAGTGCCTGTAGGTTTGAAGGAAAGATAGGGGTCAAGGTTGAGTCCAAGACTTTTAGCCTGAGCAACCTGGAGGCTAGAAATGCCATCAACTGAAATGGCAAATGCTGTAGGTGGAGGAGGATTTGGGGGGATGGTCAGAAGCACTACTTTAGACATGTTAAATTTGAGATATATATTAGGCATCCAAGTGGAGACATCTAATAGGTAGAGGGATCAAATAAATCTGAAATTCAGGAAAGAGGTTTGGGATGGAATATATAATTTTGAGAACCATTAGCATGTAAATGGTACTAAATACCACAAGGCCAAATGATACAACCAAAGAAGTAAGAGTAGATGCAGATGCAAGAAGACAAGACTGAGCCTTGAGGTACTGCAACATGAAGGTCCTGGAGAGGAGGAGAAACTGGCAAAGGAGAGATGGGAGAGGTGGTTATTCTCACATTCATCTGCAATTGCTTCCTCAAGTTGAAGATGATTGGGAAAAGGTTAAGAAAGGAAGGAAAGATTAGGAAATTGATACAAAAGGCAGATTGCATGTAGAAGCTACCCTAGTTTTTTTCTATAGAGACTGAGAGAGGACATGAGTATGGATAAGAAATTATCTTCCTAAGGATATGCTAAATTTAGAGCTTGAATCTGTCTATGTACAATTTGGCATATAAGACGTTCTAAATTTAGAAGGTTTATGTGTCAAATTGTACATATACAAGATTGTCTTAGAAAACACTGTTGGAATCATCTAATGCAAAACAGTTAACGGAGTCATGTATGTTCAAGATATTTATATGTGAAACTTCTATCAGATTTTCAATAAATACTCGTCAAATTATTGTTTACCTTTGCTCTTTGTTGAGAATGTACTGTTATGTTAAAACTGTTTTATTTGCATAAAGAGGACACATAAAAACTTTCTTCAATACTTTTTCTCAAAACATACACACCTATCAGTACAGATGCCAGTTTATTCAGACCCGTAATTTAGACTTTCTCCATAATTACTTGTCAGAATCAGTGGCAGATGGACATAGTGAGTATGAATTGTTTACTTCTCTTAACTCTGGCTGATTGTCAATTGTAGTCAATGAGACAACCATTAAAAATGCGGATATCTTCAGATATTGGGTGGATTTTTATTATTTGGATCTAAGTAATCTCCAGTGAAAGCTAGATTATCTATCTACATTAATGTAGAAATACACCACATACTTGGAGATTATTCCGGTGAGATTCTGTAATGTTTCCTCTCTCCAAGGAGGAGAGCTCAGTAACAGTTCCGACTCTTCCTTGAGAAGGGAGCGTTTTTGCTTACCAGGGTAGGAGGCTATGGCGTTGATGCGGGCGGAGCTGATGACGCCCACGCGGGTCCCGCGGTTGTTCTTCACGCACATGCAGATACATATGGCGATGCCCGCGATGACCCCCATGATAAACACGATTCCGAACACGATGCCGGCGATTGCCGTGCCCCTGAAAACGAAAAACAGCAGTACATTTATTGAAAAGTCTCATAAGGATTCTTCAGACTTTCAAATACAGCTCAATGACTATATGACAAGTGCTTTTTTTTTTTTTTTTTTTTTTTTTTAACAAATCTTCTTAAGAACAATGTTAAAAAATATAAACACTCCCTGGTTCAGTTAAATAGTCTTGTGTATTTCAATGAATAAATAAAAGTTTAAATCTTTAGGGAATTCTCTTCCAGAACAGTAAACCCATCATTTAGATTCTGGTTTTAAAAATTCAAGTATTTATACAAAACACAATTCTCCAGATATGCTCTCTGAAATATAATAATAATAATAATGATAATAAAACACATTTTGCTATGTACTTAAACATCAAAGAATTTATTTTCTGTAGAGTATATGTGTCTAATGAGGACAACTTGATAAATGTCAAAATATTAAATAAAATTTAACATTCATCCTCATTAAAACTCTTCATAAAGTAGAACTAGAATTTTTTTCTTAACAAAACAAAGGAAGCCAAACAGTTTTAAAAATTATACAGAGAATGGTTGTGACAGAGTCCCATTAAATTCAGGAATGTAAACAAAACCTCTATTTTATCACTGTTAATGTTTTTCTCCAGAAAGTTTTTTCTCATGCAAGGAAATCATAGAAAGAAAGAAAATACTGCATGAAAGAGTCAACATTATCTTCTGTGTAGAGAACATCATTTGTAGGAGTTTATTTATCCACCATTTTGGAAAGTAATGGGGGAAATCTTTATCAAAATGTAAACTTTTAATAGGTGGTATCATTTCTAGCAATGATTATATTAAATAATGTAAGAGCCATACAAATTATTATATTAAACAATACTGAAACAAAACAAACAAAAAAAAGCTTGGCAAAATTCTTCTTCAGACTGTTCTATTTTCTCAATAATTCATTCTTTTGGCCAAAGCATTAAAATACTGTAATACAATATTTTCAGGTTCATAAGCTTTCTATACCAATACTTTATTCTAAACTTATTGGGAATTTTAAAGGTATATAATTTAGTAAAATTCTGACTTGCTTAATCTACAAAGGATTCGTTTTCCTCTCTGTTCCTTTAATAAATAATTGCAGAATGGTAAGAATATAAAAACAAACTCAAGTGATATGGTTTTCAATATTAAGAGTATATAGTTCTGTAGCTTCCATTAATAACAATAAGGTCCCAGGAATAGCTATACCTTTATCTGTTTCATCTGTGTCTGTGTCTGTATCAATATCTAGCTACATACACGTACACACACATATATATCAAATGAGAATTATAATGTCAAGTGACTAAATTATTACCATTGTTACAATTCCACACGTAAAATGCTAATCGAAGTTGAAACACCAATCTATATGATTTTCCCAATAAGCCTATATTACTTGCAAAAATATGCTGTAAAAATCAGATATGCCAAAGATGTTTACTTTGCCTTTTTCATGCTAATCCTTCTCTCTAATAACTTCCCTCAACATATCCTCTTTCTTGGGGCTTTGTAGGTAATTACTCTGTTATGATCAAAATAATAAAATTAGAAACTAATGTTTCTCTGAATAAATTTTTCTGATTTACTGCCTCTACCGCTGTGGCAGAGATAGGTGTCGACCTCAATATCTGTCCTTTGCATTTTCTTTCATGAAAGAATTCTTGAGGGTTAATTGGGTACATGTACCTAAAATAAATACTATATCTTATAGATACTTAAAAATTTTATTGATTTGAGAAAGAGAGAGAGAGAGAGAGAGAGAGAGAGACTTGTTTTCCACTTATTTATATATTCACTGGTTGATTCTTGTATGTGCCCTGACTGGGGATTGAAACTGCAACTTTGGTGTATTGGGATGATGTTCTAACCAACTGGGCTAACCGACCAGGGCCATCTTCTAGATACTCTTAAAACTAGTATTTTTTTTTTAATGTAGTAAAGTTTTAGAAAGTAGTTGTAAGTAAAATATTTTGTGACATCACTCAATAAAACTTCTTAAAAAATGGGTGAAGTGGGCTTTTTATCCCTTCTTCATCTATTCTCCATCCTGCTTTCTGAAATGTGGACATAATGGTTGAGCTCTAGTCTCCATGTCAGACCATGAGGAGAATCTGCCTAGGGATGGAGGAGGCATGAGTTTGATGGACTGTGCATCCCTAATATATACATGAAGATGCTATATCAGCCCCGAGTTACCTACAGTTGTCCCTTGCCACTTCATGCTTCGACTTTTGCGGCTTCACTCTATCACGTTTTTTTCAAATATATTCATTAAAAAGTTGATCGAGACAGTGAAAATGATACAGCGCATGCTCGGTTGTCTGAGTCAATTATACACCCTTGTATTACAATTACAATTAAAATTACTGTATGTATGGTCTGTAGTCCTATGTATTCGAACACCCCAGGAATCCTTCAACGCCAGGTGCAACCCTTAGAGTCTGAAACGGATTAACTGCGATAAACGAGGGACGACTGTCTCTGAATTTCCTTTATATGAGACAGAAATAATCTATTCAAATTTTTTCCAAAACCCTGTTATTTTCGTTTGTGTGTGTGCGATACGCTGCTTGACCTAATCTTACCTAATACAACTCCTTTGCCAAAATTAGCACATAGTATAAACAAAAAGAAATCTTTAATGTGGAAATAGCAGTTTTAAGGAGCATACAGGTACCCTGAGGTCCCTGTGAAAAGGTTCCCGAAAAGCATACCAGAACCAAGAAAGCATGAGACTGCATTCAACTTCTACTAAATTGGGATCATTCCAATACCATCTCATGTGGCTAAATTTTTATGATTTAGTGGGAGACGTCACGAAATATTTACATTGTCTGGACATCAAAGAGATATACAAAAATGAGAGTAAAAAATGGTCTTGAAGGTGTTGGGAATGATAGGCTGATCTGCACAATAACACTTTTGTTCACTGGAGTTCAATAGTAAGTTATTTGATTGATTAAGAAAGAAATTCCAGCCAAAACGTACCCTTTGAGACTTGGTTGGTTTGTATTTATTTTCACTGATCAAATTTTTTGAACAAGTGCCCAATTCTTATATTATATTCATAAAGTGAGTTCAGCGAAGTTCAATGCATATAATAAAATAAAACTAATATTAATAACTGCAATTAAATGTTGCTTTCCAGTTCTCTCTCTCTCTCTCTCTCTCTCTCTCTATATATATATATATATATATATATATATATATATATATATATATATGTATTTTGTTTCGGAAAACAGAGTAAAGATTCCCTGAATTATATTACTTGATGTGTTTTGTGTACTGTATGGATTCCAAATGTCGTATGTCCTACCAGTACAGCCTTAGAAAACATAACATGCTTCAAAGTCTAAATGCAGTCATTCACAGTTAGTAAAGTTTCTAGAAACTTTTTGTGCAATATACAAGAATATGATTAACTTTATAGTAATATTTGGAAGAGCAGTTTTAACCCACACATAAATCAGCTTCATTTTCCAGGCATGCCCTAGAGGTGTTTGATTTATTCCTGTCATTATGCCTGCAATTCCAAATGGCTGCCACTAGATAGCAACATTCATGAAATATGTATATATTGCATATCTGTCTCCTGCTAAGCACTATTTTGGGTGACGAGATACAAAGCTGAATGATATATGGAAACTTCAAGGATTTGAGAACCATGTATGGAATAATAAGCAAAGAGAGATATTGAAGGCCAACTATTTCTAGGCATAGAAGACTGACAAGAAAACAAATTTGATCAGACTCAGCAGAAGAGAACTGTTTCTTTAAAAAAAAACAGCAAGAACGATATGAATGTAATAAAGAGAATAGTAATTATTTCTTAATACTTAGTTGTATATACAGTTTTTTGACCCAGAGGATGCTTTTGTGAAATAGAATCCAATCCACTTATTTTGCAGGCAAGAAAACCAAGTCTGTAAGAGGCTAACATAAAAATCTTCCAGCTAGTTTCCTGGTAAAGAACAGATCGCCGTGGGCCTAATTTCCACCCAGAGCTGTTTATACTGCAGCAGACCGCCTTGCTCACATTCTCTCATCTACTCAGTAAACGTCATGGAGTCTCTTCATTCTGCCAGATTAATGGGCAACGTCTTATTGGGAGGCAGAGAAGAGGAGAGAAAGGATTCCTGGAATGTTTAGGAAATTGAAGCCCTGAAACCTGATGACTAGATTGAACTGGGGAGTAAGTGAGAGGTGAGAGTGTAGAGTGCCTTCCATATGGATGATTGTCCCTTGCTGCACAATATACAGTTAAAAAAAATGTGTTAAAATGAGGACTATACGAGATGTGCAATCATAAGCTAGATTTAAACCAAAACAGCCACTGTGCAGAGGTTTCCCTGCTTTGTGCCTTCCAAAAGAAAAAAAATTTCCCAATTGCTACTAGATATAATTCTCTCATTTCTAATGCTTTGGCACATTTCACCCATTTGAGGTAACCTTTGCTGAAACTTCACACTAAGCTAATTACCTTAACTTACGATGATTACTTTAGACAGGACTTTCTTCTTTTTCTTTCTGTACTGTTTTATCATATTTTGAGTGGGGGAAAAAATCATGAAGCAGTTTTTTAACAGTCACTATGAGGATTTCTATTGAAAATCTATGTGTTGAAATTTAAGCCCTACAAGCATGTAAGACTTAGAGATGGAATCTGATTATGAAACCGTGGCTCCCTTAGAGTAACCCTATTGACCTGGTAGAATAGCAGCTACCTTTCAGGCTTAGATATTTAAAAATTTAATAAAGTTCCTGTAGGACTGGGGTGGATATTGGGACCTGTAAACCTTTTCAAATTACCTGCTGAAACCAGTAGCACACCACCATGGCACAGTGGACTCCTGGCCGTGAGCCCACATGCTCCAACCCAGTGTTTTCTCCTGTGGCGCTGCCAACTGCTGGACTGCACAGTACAACTGGGCTGCCCACCCAAACAACTGTGATCCTCTTCCTGGACCTTAGCCAGTCCCCATCCGCTGTTGAGAGAAGCCTGTGATTGATCATTGTTTGCTGGGGAGATCTCTTGTTCTAGGACTGCCAATGATTTGCTCAGTTCTGACCCTTATTATCTGCATACAACTCTCATGAGCTTGTGGCTCCCAAGATCCAAATGCTGCTACCTGATCACACCTCTTTGAAGGCCTTGTTCACTGTCTCACCTGTGTCGGTCTGATGTGGTTGATTGGAAACGTCACACTTTGGCTTCCTTGTGGGATGTAGCCTCATGCTCATTTCAGTGGTTCTTTTTTTTTTTTCGCTTTTTGTTTTTTATTTTTTTATTGTTTTTTTTATTTTTATTAATTTATTTTTGTTACAGATGTTTCTCCTTTTTTCCCCATTGACACCCTCCTCCCCATCCCTCTACCCCTTCCCCAGCTTTGTTGTCCATGTCCATCAGTTATGCATACATGCGTATAAGTTCTGTGGTTTATCTCTTCCCTCCCCCCCCACCCCCTCTTCTGGGGGTTGTCAGTCTGTACCCTACTTTCACATCTCTGGGTCTACCCTGTTCCCCATACTGTTATGTTTATTATATTCCACAAATGAGTGAGATCATGTGATATTTTTCTTTCTCAGAACCCTAGGCTCTTTAAGTAACCATTTCAGTGGTTCTTAAAGCCATTCCAAGCAATACATCCTCACCATAGCATCACTGTCATTCTCTCTCACGGTAGGTGGCTGCTTCTACATTGTTCCAAACAATTTCTGAGTTTTATGCCTTACCATTACCCATGAGAGAGAAACTGATTTAAACCATGTCTCATTCCAGCAGAGCCAATCCCAGAGAAGGAATGTGCTTGGCTCAGCTGGAGTTGAGGACCCATCTCTAGATCAATCCACTTGGCCAAATCCAGCAATACCGTGACTGGCCCAGCTTGGGTCAAATGCCTTTCCTCAGACCTGCAATATCTAATCAATGAGGAAAGACATGGGAAAAAGAGGTAGTCTATTCAGGAGCACAGGCAAGGGGTTTGACAAACATGACACACACCATAACTTGGTATAATTGGCATTATTATTATTCCAGGTCCAAGTTTGAGTTTATTGATATGAGCTAGAATTATCAAGAATGAAGGACAGATAGAGATAAATGACCCCAAATCTCAGATCTGTCCATCCTTCACTTAAATATATAAATGGCACTACAAAGTCAGAAAGGTAACTTCAGACAGGGCTGCAGGTATGGGAGTCTGAGGATTTCTAGTGGCCATCTGTTCTAGTAGACCTTATTTAAAAAAAATCATTTAATCTCAAGGTTGGAGAGTATCATAAATTATATAACACCAAACATATTTTAGTGTCTTCTCTAGCCTAGAGATGATGGAGGTTCAAGGAAGACAAAAACCTGGGAAGACACAGACACACATGTGTGTAATTATAATGCATGGCATTGAGTCAAAGGGGAAGCACAGACTAGGTTCTATAAGAAAAGAGGACAGTGCCTAATCCAAACATGTTAGCACATGTGCAGGCATGTGTGTGTGTGTGAGTAGAGATTGGGTGGGTATGAGTAGAAAGAAGGCATGTGTGAGAGTATATATGAGCAAAAGAGGGTGTGGATGTGTATGTGTTTTGGGGGAGGTGCTGGAGGATGGGTTCCTAAGATAGTAACCCCTTCTGAATCTTAAAGGAAGATTAGGAATGAATCAAAGGGATTTGAGGGGATTAGAGCAGAGGCACATGTCAGATCAAAAGAACAGCATATAAATGCCATAGGAATGTAATATATGTATCATGATGTGTTTAAGGGACAGTGAAAAGTCAAGAGTTGCTGGAATAGAGAAGAGGACAGTGAGGCTGGAGGATAAGAAAGGTTTTGGGGACCTGGTCAAGAAGATCTTTAATAACACAGTAAAGAACTTGGCCTTTTTTTTTTTTCATCCTTACCCAAGGATATATTTCTATTTATCTTCAGATAGAGTGGGAGGGGGGAAGAGAGAGGCAGAGAGAGAGAAACATCGACGTGAGAGGGGCACATCAACTGGTTGCCTCCCGCAAGAGCCCGACCAGGGTTGGGGACCGAACCACAACAGAGGTATGTGCCCTTGACCTGAATTGAACCCGCGACTCATTGGTCCGCGAGCCAATGAGTCAAACTGGCCAGGGCAAGAACTTGGCCTTTTTATTGGAATGTACAGAAAACAAGTAAGCACAGATCAGTCTAAGAGTAATGTGGAGAGCGGATTTGATGGGTATCAAACTGTCCCCAGGTAGCCCTATTAAAAGAATATAATGAACATAAGAGTCTGAAGAACAGGGTAGTCCCAGAGACGTGGAAGTAGGGTACAGACTGCCAATCCCCAGAAGAGGGGATGGGGGGGCAAGAGATAAACCACAGAACTTATATGCATGTACGCATAACCAATGGACATGGACAACAAAGCTGGGGACAGGGCGGGGAGGGAGGGGAAGGAGGGTGTCAATGGGGGAAAAAGGAGAAACACCTGTAACAAAAATTAATAATAATAATAATAAAAAAAAGACCATTGTGATTATCTGGGCAAAACATGGTGAGAGACAGGACTTGACAATGGCAGAGGGGCAGGGGAAAATGTGGGGAAGAGGGAGTTCAGAAACATGAAGCACAGAAGGTAAAGTTAGTGGAGCTTTAAGGGCATCAAGCTCAAACTCCTAAAGGATTATTATAATTCGGTGCTCTCCCCAGTCACCCAAAGCTTTTGGACACTCCCAGAACTTAAGAGTCATTGACTCTGGAGACAGCTTATTCCATTACAGAACAATACCCTGTAAGTGTGTGACAGGTCATTGTGGTTTAGTTCACCAGGTCTATCTCTTCCAAAGTAGGGGCCTCTGCAGAGGGAAAGCTCTGACCTTGTATAGGAAAGAAGAGAAGTGTCAGGCTCAGAAGGCGTCACAGAGAGGGCAGAAGACAAGCTTTGCTTACCCTTGTTGCTTACTGGTCTGACTTTAACCAAGTGTGTTTTCCACAACAAATATGTGTATGAAAGGCATACACACTCTTTAATGTTGTATTACATAAACTTTTGGTACAATGAGTATATGTATAGATAGGAGATTTGTTTTGTTTGTTTCATCAATGAACTCTTAATTGTCCTTCTCTGAAACTAATGTTTTTAAACCTCTGGAAAACATAAATTAAAAATAATAGTATTTGAGTTATTCTTAGATTGCTGTCAGCTCTTCCAATCCAGGACTTTGTGCAGTTAAAATCTAATTGGATCAGAGAACGCCTGAGGTCCCCTCCAGCTCCTCAGTACCACAGCTAATTAGCAGAAATTCCACTTTAATAACACAGCTGTTGCAGGTCAAGAAAGGAAAATGAAGCAGAGGTGGAAATCTCAGCCTAATGAAGATACAAAAAAAGATTAGAAGAGTTTGAAATTTCTGTGTGATAATTAATTACAATCCAACAAGAACAAAGTTCTACGAATATTGGCTAATTGCAATATAAGCTATACTTATTCACACAAATCTCTCCCCCAACATCAGCTGCAATTCTAAGGTGGAAACTGATAACACTTTTCATTAATTCTTATCTCATTTATTGTCAATTTAAGCAACAATCTCAAGTCTGTAGAGATGTACTAATTACCCAGGTAGCATTAAATATTTTATCTAAGTAATTGTAACTGCATGTACTTATTCATATCATCTATCTAGCTCTCAATTAATTATTTCGACTTTCAAAGATACAGTTTTGTCTCGAAGATATTGGCAAAAATGGCTATCCCATGACACAGTAGTTGGTTTGGAAGGTATCGTACATGATTTTTTTAATGAGCATAAATGATTTAAAAGTCAAATTGAAACTGTGCAGTTTCAGGAACAGCTATTATAATGTTCTTGAAGGCTTCACTGTAGTCTCTGAAATCCCAGTAGGCCAAAGAGGGGGCTTCTCACTCTTATTGACATGAAATGTGTGTGGGGGAGGGCTATGCCGGGTTTGAATCATCCTAGTGGTATAACACCAGTTTTGTCTCTTTGGAGTGTCTCAGAAAACAGGCAAAATTCATATCCCATTCTATCTATTAGGACAAACGAAAGGAAGGAGAACTGGACTGGGAAATGACAGTTCTCCTACTGGGGAGGAAAAAAAAAAAGCTAATACAAGCTATGTAGCCTGGCAGAACAAGGCAAATTATAGTTATTGAAGTTATTATCTTGCCAGTGTAAACAAGCAGAGTAGCATATTACAGTGTGGGTCTTCACTACAGACCAGCGAGTTCCAACCTTTTACATCTCATGGCACACATAAACTAATTACTAAAATTCCATGGCACACCAAAAATATGTTCTCTTTTTGCCAGTCTGACAAAAAATAGGTATAATTTTGATTGACTTACAAAAAATAGTAATTACCTACCCTTTTTGTTCCAAAGTGACTTTTTAAACCAGGTGCCTCTACATGTATATAAAGATTTCTAGTACAAAGAATTAACCAATCAGATGCAACGCTATCATGCCACATGACCAATAAGATGCAAATCTATTATATGACCTACATATTTATTGTTCAAGACAGGGCATTCACACTGTATGGTTATTGTTATGTTGGCTGTCATCATTTTTTTATTTGACAATCTAAGGGAAAAGAAGTCTTGCATGTTTTAAAAATTCTTGCGGTACACCCATGTGTTGAAAATCACTGCTATAAAGATTCTTCTGATCAAATTAACACAGATTGGGCAGAGAGAGGTGGATCCAACAAGGAGAACACAGCAGCAGGGAAGTAGGGGTAGGGGGTGATCATCTTTAGTGCCATAGATTCCTCTAAGGCAGCTGAGTGCTGGCAGCAGGGTTGTGGCAGAGATAGTGAGAGCCAGGTGCTCCTCTACATTTCCCAAGGTCCCCTGCCTCTTGGAGGGGAGGGGCTGTGTGACAAATTCTCTCCAACAGAATGTTAAAGGAAGTGATGCGTCACTTCCTATCAAGGTCAGTAAGGACCTGGCGCTTCTTCCTCACCTCCTCCTCCTTTTACTATCCCAGCCCATCTGTAGTACTGGAACCAAAGGATTCTGGGATGGTGAACCTACACTATGGAAGGAGATTGCGTCACTACCTCACAGATTAAGAGGATGACACCCAGTTTATGTGGTCAAGAAATAAAGTGGTATTGGGTTAGGCCACTGAGGTTTCAAGTTTTATCTGTTTCTGTAGAATCGCCTAACTATCCTGAGACTGAGGTATGGGTGTTGTGATGCACAGCACAGGATGTGGATTTGGCCTGACAAAGTTTAAATCCGGTTTCCACCACTAATGAGCTCTGTGACTTTACATCTCTGAGCTTCAGTTTGGGGGACAAGAATCTTGCTACCAGACTGAGACTTCATGAAAGGGTTTCAACTCAGGAAGCAAAATAGAAGTCCAGGGGTGGGCCCTGGAAATGCTACCTTCCAAGACAGGTATAATTTCCGAGGACTCAGGTGTGGCTATCTGGCTCCCTGAGTTACACAGTTGAATGGGACTCATAGTGCACCTGATTTGGTCAAGAATATGAGATCCAATCCCATTATGCCTCAGAGTAAAGCCTGTGGTCCTCCACTCTGGTTTCACGTTAGATTTAAATTAAATCACACACATGGAGTCTGTGGTGATGAGATCCAGATATTGCTATATTTTTAAAGTCACCCTGCTGGAGCTCATCGAGAGCCAGAGCTGAGAATCAATGAGCTGCAGTAACCAAGAGGTTTAAAGCTGCTTAAGAGCTTTCAGTTTTAGCTGAAATTGGTTAAGAGGTGAAGGGGAAAGAAACATAAGGTGGGATCTGGTATGTGGAACTGGAAGAAGAGGTGATTTTAGTAGCAATTTCTCAACAAAAAGGAGATAGAATTTAAGTCAAAAGATTTCTGTTTACAGAGATAAAATAGAAGAAACATTGTTATGAATATTACTGTTTTTTCAGTCTTCATTTTATTTCATGTTTTCAGTCTACTAAATGCATTAAAATATAAGAAGAAATCACAAGTATACAAAATAAATTTCCAACATAGAAAAATATTCCTGGTTAGTAATAAACAAAACTAGCAAAATGTTAAGAAAACATTACAAAAATACTGACCCTGAACAATTGCTTGCAATCTTTTCTGCTCATAGAGAATCATTAAAACATATGTTTGGTTCTATGAAAACAGGCAGATCAGTGCTTCTCAAATAGGGAGAAAACATAGTCCAGCAACCTGGAATTGCCAGATTGGTTCAGACCCATAATTTATCCAATGCCCTGTTCCATTGCTGACCTAACCCACAACCAGCAAGGAAAATCAATTTTCTCGAAGATGTAAGTAAATCTTAGTGGAAAGGTATACTTCAATTTCCTTTAGTCATTTATAACTGTTACTAAAATTTCTCCTAAGCAGTTTTTGAACTGCTAAGGTCCAGTGGGATGACAAATTTGAAAATATCTGCTGGTAATGAAAAGAATTAATAGGACAGTAACATATTAATCTCTTGGCTTTGAGGATGTATAAAGGCCATTAAAGAGTACTCAATTCAGTTACACTAAGTTGCATTGGTGCCAAGAGATTTTATTTTTTCTTCTTTACTTGGAATCAAAGTCAACAGCTTTAATAATTTCTTCTGGTCCTTAAAATATTCATGCATTTGCTCAGATTTAATTTGCAAATGAGCCCTTTTCCACCAATGTACCCTCATCAGGAAATCCAAATGACAAAAATTCCAGGAAACTGCACCAGTAAGTTATTTTAGGTAAACAGTTTGGGATTATGTCCATCAATTCACCAGTTCAAGACTTCAAAGACTGTTTTATCAATCTTGTATCACTCAAGTCATAAAACATAAACCCTTTAACAAGAATTTGGACTTTATTCTATTAAATAAAGGTCATTAAAAAAACAACAAAAACAAATCAGCTAGCATACCTACAAAGAAAAATGGTCATGGGGGCCTTTTGGCTCTATTCTATGTCTCTTCCATCTGCTATTAGTGGACAGTTTGCTTCTTACATTAATCCCTAAGGGAAGTTCTAGTACCACATGGGGCTAAGAAATATAATTTTGTCTTTTACTATTTTAAGTTCAAATTATTGAAATGTCATAGACTCAGTGAAATGTGGCTCATATCATATGATCAACCTGAGAAGGAGTCATACATACTGCTTCTAACAATAATATCGTGATAATGTAAAACGAATAATTGCTTTGGGGGGGTGTAAATTCATTTAAAATCAAGGCCCCTAAATTTATGTTTTATTAATAAAATGCCTAGGAAGCATACATTCTTTTCTACCCTGAAAGACATGTGACACGTGGCTCTTTCTGGAGACCCATGTGTACATATCGATTTTATGCTCTCCATTGAATGAAAAAGTCTGAATTAAATCTCAAATTGAGTTTCCATATGTCATTTATGTCATATATTTTCATTTGGCTTGAAATTTCAAGCAGCTATATTTGACATCAGCTTTACAAGATTTCCATCTTTTACATTTGATAAATTCTCACAAAAGAATGAGGAACAGATCTTCATATAGTTGTCCACTGTGGATGAAGTACCTATTCCGGTGTTTGTCTGGGAGCTATAGATACAACAGTGATCCAGAAGCTGTCTCTTTTGAAGATACTAAGGAAGAAAGACAGTTAGACAACAGGATTAAGACATATTAAAGAAGAAATAATTAAAATGAGCTCTGAAAGATGAATTAGTCAAGTAAGTAAAAAAGGTATTCAGGAAGGAAAAAACAAGGTGTGAGAAAGTGAGAGAGAGAATAGGGCAAATATTAAGAGAAAAAAATTCAGTACAATAAGTACTGTAAGTACTTTTGATGTCAGGAAAATGTTTGACTAATGGTTGCAGATAGGTTCAGAGAGCTAAACTTGGGTGAGCTCATGAAGGACCTTGAAAACCATGGTAAAGGGGTGACTGTATAGCAAAGAGGTCAATGGCAGGAATAGAGTTGTGTTTCAAGAGGATGTCCATAGAATAACAAATAGTTTGCAAGAGTCAAGAATGGAGAGAACAGGGTCATGGTTTGGGAGAATGCAAAAGAAGTGAGGAAAGGCATTGGCAAGTACAGTGGGTTGAATGGTGGTCTTCAAAAAGGAATGTCTATGTCCTAATTCCCAGAACCTGTGAATGTTACCTTATTTGGAAAGGGTCTTTGCAGATGTAGTTAAATTAAGAATCTTGAGATCAAGAGATCACCCTAGACATCTGGATAGTTCTAAATCCAATGACAAGTATCCTTATAACAGACACACAGGAAAGATTTGACAGACAGAAGAAGGCAATGTGACCACAGAGACAGAGGGTTGAGCAAGCCAAGGAATGTCAATAGCCACCAGAAACTGGAAGAGGCAAGAAAAGATCCTCCCCTGGAACTTCCAGACAGAGCCCAGCCCTGCTGACACATTGACACCTTTATTTCAGACATCTGGTCCCCAGAACTATGAGAATAAGTTTCTGTTGTTTTAAGCTACAGTTTTTGGTAATTTATTATGGAATCATCAGGAAACTAATACAGCAAGGCAAGAGAAAGACATCAGAGGAGGGAGAGAACACAGTGCATTTGGGACACTGCAAAGACTGTCCAGCAGAGCAGAATCTAAGGGCATTCATGAGTGACACCAGAAATGAGGTCAACAGACAAGCAGGAGGTTATATTAGTGAAAAGCTGCTGAGTTTGAATGCACAAAATATCAGTGAGCAGATCAAATAAGCTGAAAGAAAATTATGTTCTTGAACAATGGGAAGAAAAATTGGAAAGGGTGGAAAAATGAAAAGAATGCAGTATTGTCTTATTGGAGGAAGAGACTATGGCAGTGCAGGCAGAGAGGGGGCAAGGGCTGGGTCTGGGGAATTTATATCCCAGTCAAGTACAAGGCAGTGTCTTAGTCTGCTTGGGCTACCATAGCAAATGCCACAGACTGGGTGACTTACACAACAAACATTTATTTTCTCATAGTACTAGAGCAGTGGTTCTCAACCTTCCTAATGCTGTAACCCTTTAATACAGTTCCTCATGTTGTGGTGACCCCCAACCATATAATTATTTTCGTTGCTACTTCATAACTGTAATTTTGCTACTGTTATGAATCGCCATTGGAAATATGTTTTCTGATGGTCTTAGGCGACCCCTGTGAAAGGGTCGCTCGATCCCCAAAGGGGTAGTGACCCATAGATTGAGAACCCTTGTACTAGAGGCTGGGAAGTTGAAGATCAAGGTGCCAGCAGATTCGGTTCTTGATGAGAGCTCCCTTTCTGTCTTGCAGATGACTGCCTTCCTACTGTGTCCTCTCATGGTGGAGAGAGAAAGCTCTGGTGTCTCTTCCTTTCTTAAAAGTGAACTAATCCTATCATGGGAGCTCCACCCTCATGACCTCATCTAAACCTAATCACCTCCCAAAGGCCCACCTCCTAACACCATTACATTGGAAGTTGGAGCATCAATATGTACATTTTGCAGGGGATACAAACATTCAGTCCTCAACAGGCAAGGACTTTGACTATCTGTGGACCAGATGTGGGCCATGTGGGATAAAGGGCCTGTTTGGGAGCTGTTGTAGATCCTGAGAGAACCATATTGGGAGCAACAGGGCTGCAAGAGTAGGGACTGCTGAGTCTATGTGTGGAGTGGAAGGCCATGAGGTTGTACAGGGAAGAAGGGACAGTGGCCACCTGAATTAGATGCCAGCAAGGTCACCAAGCTAGCTGGGAAGAAGCTCTAAGTTCTTGTAGCAAGAAGCTGGCTAAGTATCAGGAGCTGAACCAGAACTTTCCTATAGCCCCCTTTTCTCTCATCTCCTGTAGCTCTCTCACTCAGATGGGGTTGCACTGGGAGGAGGGGATCTGCTGGGTGGGCAATGGATGGGAAAAGAGAGGAATTGGACACAACCCTTTCCCTTAAGACCCATCTCAGCTAGAAGACAGGGAGAAGCCTGGCATGAAGTCTAAAATGTTCACTAACATCTCAGTTTAGACATTTAAAACTTCCAAATGAGTGTTTTGAGACTTAGAAGACTTATAGACTAAACATGAATTGAAAAATCACAGATCTGCCCATTTTTTTCAACCATCAGAGGGGAAAAGCTTCCCGTAAAAAGATAGAGGGGTAGACTTGTGTTTTGCTTACCTATGAAGCATCATGCTTGTTCTAAGTGCTATTTAGACAATCAAAGAAAACGAAGGTAATTTTCTCTAAGAAATCTTAGTAATTGACATATTTCCTTAGAATGCAACCCACAAGATGACAAAGGACTGTTCTGAGTAGATGCTTTCCTAATTCTATCATGCTAAATATAGGAAGAACAAATCATGATGTGATTATTAAATAATGTTTTCCTTTAATTTTATCATGTTTTATAATTCTTAGAGAAAGTTTTGTGCAGAACTTTCTAAAGCATCACAAACAGGTTCCATTTGCTTTCCTAGCCAAGAGAGTCTGTAATGAGATGAACACAAAGACCCACTCTGTTCGTACAGACTCTCTCTTCCTCTTGGTTTACCATGTAATCTTTTGGTCTCTCTCTCTCTCTCTTTTTTTCCATCTGTACAGTGGAGACAATGGGTCCCAATTTCATTTTGTTTTCTCGATGGAAGGATTTCCACAGTTAGATGGAATGAAAATATGACCAGCAATGCTTACTTACCTACTTCTCAGAAGTGTTGTAAGAATTAATGATGGTCTGCAATTGTACTGAAGATGAAAATCACACCATGAGAGATAATGAGAATTATCGAAAGTGCCAACAAATAAGTATATTTTAATGAATATGGAAAAAACATACAGCAAAAAATCGTGGCTTGTTTGCCCTAGTACCTCAATGCCTTGGGGTAGAAAGGAATATGCATAATATCTGAGTAGAAAAATAAAAGTTATGACAAAGCCAGATAGTCCAAGACCATAAACACATTAATAGGAAAATATTCTTTGCATCCTAAAAATCCAGCTAAATTAAAAAAATGAAGCACTGATTTATGCACCCAGGATGTAATGAAATCAAACCATATGCCTTGAAAATTTAGAATAGTTTATAGAGGAAGGCAAAGAACTAAAGACAGAGATGTTTAGAAAGCAAATAGATCAAGGATACTTTCCTTCCCAATTCAAATACAGCATGGACAGAATTCATTGGCTATGTGTAAATTTGATAACTGGTGGTGTTTTTTATCTTTCAAAAAAAGATCAAATGGAGATATGAATGTTGTTTGCTTTGGAGGTAGTCAGGGAGCAGATGAACATGTATAGCAAGTTTGACAAGAAGAGTATGCTACATTTATAGAGCAATAAGAGAAAAATAAGTTAGTTATGAATTTAAGCATTTTAAAAGAAAGTTAAAGTCATGGTGTGCTTCCTACACACTAATTATTTCAGGCTGTAAACCCTCCAGCAAATAGAAAACAGTTCAATTATTTTGGCCCTTACAATTTCTCTTTGTTTTTGCACCTATAAGGATGAGATATTACAGTCTGTCTTTTCTTTAAGAGGCAACCAATTCCTTGTATTCCTTGAAAAATGCCATAAGTCTATTTATAATACGTTTAACTCCAAATATATTTCCTTTTTCATCCTGTTTGTCTCTATGTTGTAATACACCAGTAAGCTGTAGCTAATGTTAAAGCGAAGATAAGACATTTTATTTAAATTCTCTTATCTTTAATGCCACATGTGGAACAGGTGGTGCTCTGCTTCTGGAGATGTATATTTTTGATGATGAATTTTCTTCTTTTTATTCTCTATTCCCATGTGCCAGTTTGTTTTCCCCCAGAGGTTTATATTCTGCTGTATAGATATTGTCAAGAGTGTATTTGCTATAGTCAAAAGTGTCTATTTTATACTTGATTCTGGATGGAACTCATGAGAAGTTTAATATTCTTTTTTTTCACAAGATTTAATTTCAGAGTTGCACTGAAGACCACACACACACACACACACACACACACACACACACACACACAATCAGTCTCTATGACATTAAGTCTAATCTCAGTAGGGTAATTTTGTCACCATGAAAAAATTGGGAGCTACTATTATAATGGAGAGACTATGTGGGGACCTCACTTATTTAGGATATTAGTGAGATAATTTAAAGTCTGTTCTTGAGTGGTGAGAGATACTTTCAAATATTTAAGTCCTGCCTTCCTTAACTATTTCATTCTTTAATAAAGGAAAAAGTAATTTGAGGTATATGATCAAAATGGAATCAAAATTATATTTTAAGAGTATGTTATTGAGCATTACATTATATTGATTGAAAATTCAAATGTTATTAAACAAATCCTGAATAAATAATTAAAAATACCATAGTCTAATTTAAGAAATAAATGGTAGATTCAACGTTTTTCTTTTAACTCCGCTCTCCAAGACACTGGAATGCTGTCATATATATCTCAAACACGTCTACATTTCTTCTAAATTCTTCCTTTTTCCATTCTCAGCATTTTATCTCATTTCTGTTCACTTTTGTGTCCTCCGCAGTATCAATCTGCCTGGAATCCTGTTGCCTGGAGACCACTCTTGAAGAACATCGACTGTCATGGCCTCTCTGAGATTTAAGACATCTAACGAGGAGCTGACAGAAATCATCAGCTTGTCTCGAGCAAGTAACATTTTTTTAAAAGTCACAATAAAACACTTGTCTGGATATTACTTATTCAGGTTATCATAACAACTAAAGTATAACATGCAGAGGAGAAAAAAATACCTTTGGAAAAATCTGAATTTGAGAACTCCATGCAAAAGGAGGTGAGACAAAAATTAAAATCTGTACTTTTTTCTTTAAACAAGAGAATCTCTTAGGTCTCCCCATTTTGCTTATTTATTATAATTTAAACAACGATTCTAAAGGCTCTATTATCTGTAGTTTTAGCTTTATCTCATGTCTATTAACATTCTCTTTATCCTAGAGGAGTTTTGAAGCAGCAAATTCAATGGAATGGCATAAGGACAACTGTGAAAAAAGTCAACAATAAAGGAGAGAAAGCACAGCTGTAAGAACTTCATATCACAAAAGAAACAATCAACAGTCAAAATGAAAAGGCAGCTGATGGAATCAGAGGAAATATTTGCAAATCATATATCTCAAAAGGGGTTAACATCCAAAATATATTTTTAAAAAACCCATATAACTCAATAGCAGAAACCCAAATAATACATTTAAAAATGGGTAAAACACCTGAATAGACATTTTTCCAAAGAAGATAATCAAATGGTTAACAGGTACATGAAATGTGCTCATCACTAATCATTAGGGAAATGCAAATAAAAACCACAGTGAGATGTTACCTCACACTTGTTAGAATGGCTGCCATCAAAATAACAAGATAATAAATGCTGGGAAGGGAACCTTGTGCACTGTTGGTGGGATTGTAAATTGGTGCAGCCACTATGAAAAACAGTATGAAGGATCCTCAAAAATTGATATAAAAGTATAACTACTCTATGATCTAGTAATTCCACTTTTGGGTATTTATCTGAAGGAAGCAAACTCACTGTTGGAGATATCTGCACACCTATGTTCACTGCAGCATTACTTACAATAGCCAAAAAACAACCTAAGTGTCCATCGACAGGTGAATGGAAAAAGATGTAGTGTGTACACACCCATACACACACACACACACACAAGAATACTATTCAGCCATAAAAAGAAGGAAATCCTGTTATTTGCAATAACATGGATGAAACTTAAGGGCATTATGCTAAGTGAAATAAGTCAGAGAAACACAAATACTGCATAATCTCATTTATGTGGAATTTTTTAAAAATCCCACAAAATAATAGAAAAAAGATCATGATCATATTGGTGGCTGCCAGAGGCAGGGGGTGGGCATTGGGTGAAGGTGGTCAGAAGGTACAAACTTCCAGTTACAAGATGATTAAGTACTGGGAATGTAAGGTACATGATTATAGTTGACAATGCTATTTTGTATATCTGAAAGTTGCTAAGAGATAAATCCTTAAACTACTCATCACAAGGGAAAAAAAATGTAACTCTATGAGATGATGGATGTTAACTAAACTTATTGTGATAATCATTTTCCAATATATATAGATATCAAGTCATTATGTTATACACCTTAAACTTAAAAAAATATCAGGATTCCAGATGCCTTCTAAAGAATGACAATATAATAGTAATTTTGGAATACAATAAAATAATACATATAAACAGTAAAAATAAAAAAGAACTCCATATCAACTTGGGACATTCTGAGTAGGTCCACATCTTAATGATATTCAAAGATCAAAAACAGAGTACTCTATGGTGGAATGTATGCTCTGATTAAGAAGTTAAGGATGTATCCAGGCTATATTTTTCACTTTTGAAAATAGTTAAAATATTTTTTAAATGTTCATACTTAAAAGAAAAAATCCTATAAACTGGAAAATGTAAATGAATTAAAACACACCTCAGAGATGAAATTAGAAAGAAAAAAATGGCCCCTCTTTGATAAACCTTTTTGGTTTTGGTTACACTTTATGTTTCTAATGGTACCTCATGGTCACCAAAGTGTGATATGTTATGTATAATTAATATTTTTTCCAAATGTTTTATCCCAAAACACATAAAAATCAGTAAAAGCCGGAATTGCAAATACAGATGTGCTTCAGCATGAGAATTTGGAGACTGCTGGGAGGTGGTGCAGTTCAGAGAGCTTAAGATTGTGATTTGATAACAGAGAGATCTAAATTTCTGCCACATTTCACAATGGGACCATACACTGGCTGTTCAACCTCACACCTCACCAACATTCTTTTTTTTTTTTTTGGTAAGAAAAATGCACATGTTGCCCAGCCGGTGTGGCTCAGTGGTTGAACATCGACCCATGCACCAAGTTGCCCAGGTTGTGGGCTCGATCCCCAGTGGGGGGCATGCAAGAGGCGGCCAATCGATGTTCTCTCTCATAGATGTTTCTATCTCTCTCTCTCTCTCCCTTCCTCTCTCTCTAAAATCAATAAAGAAAAATTATTTAAAAAAAGAAAAATGTACATGTTTATTATACTTCACTCATGAGATTGTTATGAGAAGGAATGAGTGTGTATGTAATCAGAGTGCCTACAACATTATACGTGCTTAATAAACATGAACTATTCTTATTCTTATTTTCATTAAGTAACCCAATATGATCATAAAGTTCTGAGATGGGGTTTAAGGGTAGTTACAGAGCCACCTAGCTAATTGTGAACCATTGCTTAAAAAAGTAAAAATAAATTATTGTCTGCATAATACCATACAAAGAGCACATTCTGAAGAAACTAGGTTAATATGAAAAGACACAAACAAACAAAAAAGTTTTTAAAGCTTTTCATAGGTGTGAGAGAAGAAACAAAGTTAAGGTTCTTGTGAGAAGTACAAAATCTAGGTTCTGCCCAGTTCTACCCCATCTCTGCTTTGTTTATTCTTTGTTGAGGTATAATTTAAATAAGCAAAGTACATAAATATTAAATATGGTGCTTGATGAATTTTATTATTTTATTTATATACCATGTACCTACCCCCCACTCTACCAACATATGTAAGTTATGCATCATCTCAGTAAGCCTTCGTAGACCCAGTCACAGTCAATATGCCATCCACCCCTCAGACATAATCACTTTTTTGCTGATGATATGAGGCTTCAGATTCCCTTCCTCAAAGGACCTATAAGACACTCGAAGCCCTTGTTCTCTTCTCCGGCCAGACCTGACTCCTAACCCACTGACCAACTTTACTCATAGTCTGTGTCACCCGGCCTCTAACCAGTCATCCTCTCATCAATATGCCCCTGATCTAATTTATCTGCGCTGTGCTGAGTGTTCTCCAGACATAATGGCTTCTGAACTAAGACCTTTCGACAGTTAGGGGCTTTCCCTCCAATCTAATGTTGGTGATGTTTCACTGCAGGTGTTGATTCACAAACTACGTAAATATTATTTTCTCAACTATTATTGTGTTGTGTTTTTGAAAACATCCTGGGTCAAAGCTAAGTAAGGACACAGAGAAAATGAGCTTTAAAAAGACCCAAAGGTGCCCTGGCCAATTTGGCTCAATAGTTAGAGAATTGGCCTGCAGACCAAAGAATCACGGGTTCGATTCCAGTCAAGGGCACGTACCTCAGTTGTGGTTCAGTCCCCGGCCCTGGTTGGGGTTGTGCAGGAGGCAACCAATAGATGTGTCTCTCTCACATCGATGTTTCTCTTTCTCTCTCCCTCCCATTCTATCTGAAGATAAATGGGAAAATATCCTCGGGTGAGGATTAAAAAAAAAAAAAAGACCTGAAGGTGAACTATCTGGAGGGCAGCTACATTCTCAACTTCAACTTCCCCAAAGATTTTTTTAATGATTTCAATGGTGTGCTTTTAATTTTTTTCTCCTCTACCTTCAAATTAAATTTATTTTATTTTTTAATTACAGTTTACATTCAATATTATTTTGTATGAGTTTCAGGTGCACAGCATAGTGTTTAGATAATCATATACTTCACAAAGTGCTCCCCTAATATTTTCCAAAATACTAATTTGAAAGAATATATGCACCTCTATGTTCATTGCGGTGTTATTTGCAATAGCCAAGATATGGAAGCAAACCAAGTGCCCATCCATAGATGAGTGGATAGAAAAGATGTGGTGCATCCATAAAATGAAACATTACTTCATAAAAAAGAATGAAATCTTATCATTTGCGACAGCATAGATGGACCTAGAGGGTATTATGCTAAGTGAAATAAGTCAATCAGAGAAAGACAAATACCATATGATTTCATTTATATGTAGACTCTAAGCAACAAAATAAACAAACAAACAAAGCAGAAGCAGACCCATAGATCCCCAGAGAATTTTTTGGTTCCACTTCAGAGTTAAATCGTGATGCAATAGATGAATGAGCTCCATGGTTTTAGTCTGGAGCAGCTCTCCACGCGTCTCTAGGATCAGTGTCTCCTGTGCCCCAAGTCATACACCTTGGATACCTGACCCAGGTGCCCAGGCTGTGAATCCTTTAATTCTAGGGAAGAGAAAGAGGTTCCAGAAGTGCATGGATCTCTGTAGGCTCCCTACCCAATCTAAGTGAGTACCCACTTTCTAAAATGACCCTGGCCCCTCATTTGAGCACTTGACCACTGTAAACTTTACAAACAAACAAAGCCCATAATAAACTGAGGATCAAGATTTATAGTTGATTGCAGAGGAACTAGAATCATTCCTATTATCATCCTTTTTCTAACAGTGCTAGTGAGCTCTGAGCTTACATTTTTCTACTTGCTGCACAGAAGTGTGAAGAGTATAGTAATGCCACTTGGGAAATATTCAAATAGCAGCTGTGAAAACCCTCAGCCCACAGGTTGCTGCGATTTTTCACTTGACTATTCTAAAGGGTTCATTTTACTTTTGACTTTAAAACTCTCACTCAATTTTGACAGGAGACATATGACTCAGTCCTTTACAGTACCAATCCTGTAAAAACAGATGAGTCAGCCACCAGTTATAACAGCACATTATTGCAGTACTCAGCCAAACATGCCTTATGCTGTCTAGAGAGGGGTGTCAAGTTGATGAGGAAAAAACAGCAATGTCCCAACTCAGAACATATGTCATCCTATAACAAGAAAAAAAGATCCAAACATAAATACTAAACAACATTGTATTCTTGAAATGCAATCCCTTTAAAAAAAAAAATCAGGCATCTTTACTTTCACCATTATATGATTATTCATTTTAGAATAGCTGCTCTCTTAAATGAAGTCTATTTTACACAAATTTCGGAATTCAGATCCCCACAGGAAACAAGAAATCACAAGCTGATTTTTCTCAACGAGTTTCCCTTCCAAAGCCAAAGCATAGAGGGTGCAAGAAAATAAGGTCAGCCCTAAGAAGAATGGTAATCATCTAATAACAACAGCTGCAGGCCAAACAGAATTACAAAGATAAATCAATCTGGAGCAATAAAATGCCCCCCTCAAAATCTGAGTAAGAACAAGTTCAATATTCAAGTACTGCTTATTTTCAAGTTTCACAATAAACTCCTGAAAGAGAAGACTACATTTTCCCTCACGAAGAATAGGACTACATGGTGCCACTTTCTGCCCGATGAGCATCACAGGATGGGTGTCCGGAGAAAGACATGACATTTTTTTAATTATGTTAATACCAGGCAACAGAGCTAGAATGATATTTAGAGTTATTAATTCATTCAACATGGACTGAACATCTACTATGTATCTACTATGTATGGCTCTGTCTTAGGGGCTTGGCACACAAAGAGTTGTCTTGGGGGTGGGTGATAGACATAAGCTGAAAATCACCATTGAAATAAAGTTATATGAGGGGCCCTGGAGGGGAGATCAGGGGAGCATTTACAAATGACACGACTTACAAACAGAGGCTGAAAGCAGTAGGAATTTGCCAGTTAAACAAGGTGAAAAAATATTTCAGCAGAGAGCATGTGCAAAGTCACTGGTGTGTGAAATAGCTTATAATGTTTGTGAAACAAGCAAGTTTTCATGGCTGTGGCAAAAGTTGCCATCTCCTCCTGCCTTATTTTCTCATAGCACCAGAGAACAGTTTTTGTACTTCTTTAAAATATCTTAATGGGAGGTAATGCTGAATTGGGATAATGGTGAAGTGCTGTTAGCAGCTGTGGAAATGATTGAGATGAGTTGCGGTAAAACAGGCTGAGCTTACACTGCTGTGAAAAACAAGCCCCAAATGTCAATGGCTAAACTGAAAATGTTCGTTTCTTCCTCAACCAAAGTCTGCTTAAATCAGATGACTCACCAGGAGAGCTCTCTTCCATTCAGTGACTCAGTGACCCAGGCTGTCTGCATCTCAAGACTCCACTATCTCCACATATGGCCTCTGTTCTTGGCCACCAAAGGGAAAGAGCGTTGAAAGGTCCCACAGAGGATTTTAGCTAACCCAGTCTAGGAAGTGGTACACATTTTGCTCCCTGTCCGATGATTACAGCTATTCTATGCGTCTACTTAACTACAAGAGGGCTGGCTAGGAAGTATAGTCTTCTAAGTGCCCTGGAAGGAAGAGACCTGTTTATTGGCGAGCACTCCTCAGGTCTACCAGAGCAGCCAACTCTGGAGTGATCTTTTTAAGATGCTGATGACGCCATGGAGAGAGCACTGGAGTTGGGCTGAGCATTAGAGCTGGTTGAGCCAATCACTATCCATGTGGCCCTGAGTAAGTCAGTTATCATCACTGGGACTCTTTTCAAGTCCACAAAATAGGGGAAATAATACATATCCTGTTTATGTCAGAGGGGTTTGTGAACCTCAACATAAAAATTTGCAACTAGGATTACCAAATTTATGCCATTTTTCAAAAGCAAATGCACAAATAATGCAGTATGAAACATAGAAAAGCTGCCCGGATGAAAGAAAATGAATTATACTCCCATTTTATATCAACGTTGATAAAGTTATCCCATTGTTAGAGCCATAGAGAATGGTAAGATTTCTAGATCTGCTGGCTTCATAGCTGAGGTGACTAAGCACCAGAGTTAGGAACTGTTTATGTATGGTGTATTTTCTAGGAATGGAGCATAAAGAAAATGCCAAGAAAATTCAGAGGTAGAACAAACATTTACAATCACCAAAAGCATGAGTTTGCAGACTCTGAAGACACTTTTGTGTTATGGTTGTCTTCAAGAGTGGGTGAACCCAATGTTGACAGCTTGTGTGGTATCTTATGCTCTGTTGCTGGAGAGTGTCCTCCTGGATCAGCTATTGTGCAACAAAATCAATCATATGTTCTAAGGATTGATGCGTATTTAGGACAAGGTGTAATACTGACCAAATATCAGCTCTTTGAAAATCTCATCAGAATGTATTTAAGCATACATCAAAGTCTTTTAATAACATTAGTTTTTATAGTTTGGGGTAATTAATGAGTACTTTTGAGGTCAGACTTCAAAAACGTACTGAATTTATACACAATAATTTTCTTAGTCACCTAAGATTGCTGCATGAAAAGTTAATGCTAATAATGTGATAATGATCTTGTCAGTTTTCTATATTCGAAGAAGTTTTGTAAATAACAAATCTAATCTTTTAAATACACTTAATGCAAAATACTTAAAGATGTGGATTCTACTATGAAAACATGCTTTGGGTTCTGTGGAAAAGTCAATGGAATCCTACAACATTAAGGTAGGAGTCCTAGTCACTTGCTCCAATTCCCGACTAAATTAACAAATTGTCCCTACGGAGAATTTCTTGTTAACTTACCACGCCTTTTTAAAAAAACACAGCTTTATTGAGGTATACTTGACATATCATAAACTTCACTGAATTACTTTTGCACCTTTTCCAAAAATTAATTGGCAATTTTTTTTGCAGGTATGCTCCCAGGGTCTTTATTCTGACCCATTGATTTATGTGCCTATCTCTTAGTCAATACCACATTATTTTGATTACTGTAGCTTTGCAAATAGTCTTAAATTGAGTAGTGTGCTTTCTGCAATTCTGTTCTTTTCCAAAACTGATTTGGCTATAAATTCCATATACATTTTAAAATAAGCTTGTCTGTAGCTACCATAAAAGCTTGCCGGGATGCCATTTATTGTCTATGAGAAAGCTCATTCCATTTTTATATCTGATACAGAAGTATTTCTTATATTAAGCAGATATTTGTCTCTGCAGAACCTCCCCCATTATTCTAGTTCAGAAGATTTTGTTTTTGGCTTCTAGTCATAGTACTGTACACATATACTAGACAGGAGCACTGTCACAGTCATTTAGAAGTCACAGACAGCCTAAAATGTTAGGGACCACAAACCAGTCAGTACTAGGGTAATCAACACACAAAAATCCATATGAGAATATTTTAATTGAATGGTGTCATAAAATTTTCCTACCTAGTCCTTGGCCCACATCACTGTAACTGAGATAAGCAAAAGATGGATCCACTAGGGCCAGCCACAGACACCAACAACCACGTGCTGGGATGCAGACAGCATGTCCACAATGAGATAAACTTTTTGAAGCCGAAGGTCACTGAACCAAGATTTCTGACACATGCCCAAGGGCAGGCTATTAAAATAGAAAGTAACAGAAAGCACAGTGCATTTTATAAGATGGTTTATGCAATGTTGTGAGAAAATAAGACCAGGTTATTGCAAAGTGAATGCCCCTTTGTTTTCTCATGCTGACAACTTATGCTACTGCCTTGACTCAAGGGTTTGAGTTAATTCTCCCATCTCCACCCCAAAGATTATTAACAATGGTTGCTTTTCTCCTTTTATTCTGTTTAGACACTTCTGTCCTCTTTTCTAACATGCAGAGAGCTGGTCACAGTGCTGAGTTGATGGTCATATACTCTATAGATGTTTTGGAATACAGAGTGTAGAATAATTGCTGTAGGAAAATAGACAGTGCAGGTCAAATGCCACTTTCTACTTGGCAGTTCAAATATGAGCCAAAAACAGTGCAAACGCAGGTACATGTGTGCATGCACGCGCACACACACACACACACACACACACACACACACAGCTTGAACTGTGGCAGTAACCCCAGAAGTCACCTTCTGTCTCACCTCTCTTCCTGCTAATCTATTTCTTATTCATATGTGACAGTATCAGAATTGTCTTGAATAAACACAATCAATGGCTTCCCACCATGGCCCCGGTGTCTGACAGTTCCAGGAGGGTCATTCACACTGAGTCTACAGAGGGGTGGGCAAACTACAACCTGATCTGGCCTGCTGTCTATTTTTGTGTAGCATACTAGCTAAGAATACTTTTTTTAAAACAATTTTAAAGGGTTGAAACAAATAAAAAAATAATGTTTTGTGCAATTCAGTGTCCATAAAGTTTTATTGGAACATATCCATACTACTACGTTTAAATATTGCCTGTGCCTTCTTTTGAGCTGCAAAGGCAGAGTTGAGTAGTTATAACATAGACCACATAGCCTGCAAATCTTCACATATTTACTGTCTGGTCAGATAAAACAGAGAAGTTGGCCAACCCCCAGTATATAAAAATGGGACCTCCTGGAGTTGGGCCGTGAAGAGCCCGTGTGGCTGTCTGTATACTACAACTCGAATCTCCAATCCTCATCACATTAAACACTGTTTTTTCCTAGCTAGGCACTTACGATTTTCCATGACCTAGATCCAGACCAGATTCTCTCTGGCCTTCCCACTCACCACTTAGACTTTCCTTTGTACCCTTGTAACCATGTGTGTCTCTGTTCATGCTGCTTCTCTCTTTTAGCTGTGTGTTCTCCTTTATCTCTCTGCTGGTGTCTAACACTGAAAGCCCAGCTCCCCTGTCACTTTCAGCATGGCAGTTCAGGAATGTGCCAACCTGATGTGATTTCTTGCCTCTATGAAGGTGCACAGTGTCAACCTTTACAACACACTTTACCAATTCCTGCCTGGCACTGTACTTAGTCATTCCCTTGTCTCGTTTCCCCTTCTCTATTATATGATCCTTACGTGTAAGGACTTGTCTCAGTCATCATTGTACCTTGAAGAACGGTGCAGACATGGACAGGCCTGGTACAGTTCCCTGTGGACAGAGGGACTAGTGCCAGGAACCACATCAGACCTCAGTACACACACAATCACATACTTTCTTAGTTGTAGGATCCAGGGGACGTTCCAGTGGTGTGGAACAAGACCCAAGTCTGGGCTGTAATGAAGCTGTGGGGAGGGTGGTTCAGTTCCATAAAAACAAACAAGCGTTGGAGAGCACAAGCCCAGGACCCAATCCAGAAGCAGGAGATACACTGAAGATCAGTCAGGCTCTAAACATCACTGACGTTCATTATAAGTAGCAATATTCCCTTGACTAGACCAGGTCCAGGGCAATAGAACCAACAAATGGAGGGATCAAGTGGAGGCTGAGGAGTTCGGCGTGGAGACAGAAGCTTGGTCTTAGGAAGTCTCGGGTTCTGAGGAGGTCACTGGACAAAAGTCCAAAGACAAAAATCAATGCTCAGGATCAGAGCTAAACTACCACCAAAACAGTGACCTGAGCTGAGTCTCAATTATTGAGTAGGGGCTCCTTAAATTACTTTTGCTTAGATTTTAATCTAATTCTAGATCCATAGAGCAAAGAAGCCTGTAAAGAAGAGTTAAGTGGCCCTGTTGCTGGGGACGACATGGGACACAAAGGAAGGGACAGTGTAGAGCCTGGCAAGAGCCAGGGTGAGAGGGAATGAATTCTCTTGAACACTCACCACACGTCAGCCCCTGTGCTAAGGCTTTTACTTACAACATCTTTACTTTACTTACAATATCATGCATAGGAGCTCTTCAAGGAAGCAGCATTATCCCCATTTTACAGATGAGAAAATTTCAGTTTAGAGAGATTATAAGTAATTAACAAAGATGAGATTTGAAGGCAGGCCTAAGTGAACCCAAACCAATTCCTCCTGCTTCCTATCACTGTATCAGACTTCTTCAATAATTATTTATTAAGTGAATAATGAAGATAGAAAAATTATAAATGCACACTCTTGATAACTGAATATGGTGTGATAGCAGTAATCTTTCTTTTTTTAAAATCTTCACTCGTGGATATGTTTTTATTGATTTTTACCAAGAAAGAGGAAGGGAGAGAGAGAGAGAGCGAGAGAGAGAGAGAGAAACATTGATCGGCTGCCTCCTGCATGTGCCCTGAATGCAAATCAAAGTTGCAACCTAGGTATGTGTCCTGACAGGGAATTGAACCCACAACCTTTTGGTGTATGGATGATACTGCAACCAACTTAGCCACCCAACCAGGGCTAACCTTTTTTTCCACATGTTTTCCTTTATGAGTTAGATAGCTTTTGTCTCTTCTATTGCTATCTCTTCTATCACTCACAACTCATGGGTAGCCTGTGGTCCCAAGTGCAAACAGTAACATTGAACTAGACTACTTAATTTAAGTAACTCCATTCTGACCAACAATTGATACATATACACACCCTGACTCATCTAAACACCATGGCCTTAGGGAACCAAAACTATAAATATAAAGGGATTAATAATAGCTTTGGGAAACTCAGAAAAACTGTAAAATACTGTGATTAATGATTACCCTGACCTTTGTAACAGCTCCTCATGCCCCCTATCTGTATCAGTTTCCCCCTTAATGACGTCAAGGCAGCGTCAAGAGGATGTGGCTTTGGTCTTTATAAGCGGGACTGTAAGCATGCTCATTGCTGTCGATTTGTGGAGACTATGCCCCCCACAGCCTGCCAGTGAATAAAGTGCTCCTTTCTTTTACAACTGGGCTGTGCGTTTCTGATTATCTCGCTGACACGTTGCAACAACATGAAATAATCTAAGAACATACTGGTTGCTCCAGGCAACTGCTTTGGATTTCTGGCCTTCCAAGCCTTTCACAGGATAGTGCACATTTCCTTCTCAGTTTTATTTTCATTTGTTCAGTTCTCTTGAACCACCTGCTACCTACTGTCTTCCAATCAACCCTTGTACATCTTATCTTCTCTAGGTTAAATGTTACCTCCTCTCTGCTCTCTTTATTCAGAAATCATGTCTCTTTCTCTCCTCTACCCTTACAGCATTTCTTCCTAATTTCTATACATGATCTGAAATAATACTCATGCACACGCTACAAACTCCAAAAACTTTAGAGTTTGTACACATCTTTTTATCCCCCATAGTGCCTTGTGGGAGCATTCACACAAAAGAGGTGTTTAAAAAATAAAAGTACTAAAGATAACATAAATAAAATTTCACTTTCTTAGACTCCTCTATGTTGGCAATGTTTACGTCTGAAGTTTGTTCCCATGCTCACCCCATTTTTTTCTGACTTGAGTCTTTCCAGTTAATACAATTCTTTTTGGTCACTGGAATTTTTTAGGAAGAAGCAACTGTATGAGATGTAAGAACAGGCTGGCATATCAAAGATAGACTATAGCTCTTTGTTTTACACCACTTGCAAAGCCAATGTGAGGATCTGGGTCTAAAAATACTTTCCATGACCAATAGCACATACAGGCGTATTGGCATACATGCGGTTTTTCAAAGTCTTTAATCAAATATACTGATTTGCATCCTATAATCTTGTGTCCTTCCAAGAAGTGCTATTTAAATAACAGTATAATTTATTTTGCTACATAATTTACATCATTGTGACAGTCCTATAGTTCTCAAGGGCTCTTTGAAAGCCAATTTGAACTGGAAAGCAAAACATATTTAGGATATTTAAAACTTAAAAGAGATGTTTCTTCTCATTTCATAAATATTAAGGCATTTATTACCAAAGGGTACTAAATTATGAAAAAATAATCTTGAGTTTGTAGTGACTGTAAGAAACGTCATCATTATGAGAGTTAAAACTAAGAAATACATTCTTTTGAAAATTGCACCTTAAAATTATTGGTGGCAGAATACCAAACTGATGGATTTTGCTGGATGATAAGGTCCTCATTTTGATAGGCTTATAGAGGCTTCCCAAAATAAAATAAAATTTTAATTATCAATGTAAATAGACAATAATGGCTGTATATCCTATACCATATGGTCAAATTTATAGCCACTTATTTTGGCCCATAGAATGTGTTACATGTTTTAAGGGCTATTTGCTTCAAAATTCTCTGCTTAACTTTATGTTGAAATTATTCTAAAGGCTATCAAGTAATGAAGGGATTTTAAGGAATAATAAAAGAAATGTTTAACCAGGATTTAAGAATTCACTAGGATAATCTACCTAATTATAATTTTGACTACCATCGAGGTTAAAAATAAGTACCTATCAATAAAGTGAATTACTGGGAAGAAATAGAACATCCTATATTAGGATTATTTGAGCCTATTTCTTCTAGAATCCATTTTTTTATTTTTCATGTTATTATATGCAATTTTAATATGGTATTATTTCTAATCTTTCAAGGACTGCTGTCAGAAAAAACTAATTATTTCCCAGAAATGGCTTGCTATGAAAAAAAATGCAGCTGGAAACTTATTCATTTAAGCATATTTAGTTTATATAAAAAAATATATTTTTTTGTTCCTTTTTCTAGAAGAAAAAGATTCAGATGGATGGGGAATTAAACCTATGGGCACAGGTGGGAGAGGGAGTGTCAGTGTAGAAATCTTCTGGGGTCTCTTAGAGGTTTAATGAAGAGTTGTCTTTTCTCCTGAAGTTGAATAACAAATTCCTGAATTCAATAACAAATTCCAGTAAAATCCACCAGGACTCACTTATCTGAAAGGAACATACAAATTCACATTAATCAGTAATACCAAATAGTATCCTTCAATGCTTTCTAATTTTGACCATGTAATAGCATTATCATGTATGTTTAAAGAATTCTCGATGAATAGCTACTTTATTTAACACTTGAGTGTGTCTTATTCCAAAGAGAATGATCAACAAAATGTTGTTTCATTGGGTCCTAGTTTCACGCTATGCATTTGAATATACCTACTCATAGCTCATCTGTGACATCCTCCCTGAGTCACAAGACCATCATATTTCAAAGGAAAAAAAAAAAACATGAAGAGACAGAATAAAATATTTGCTCATGTTCAGAAAAACAATCAATCTATTTCTTTAGCAGGCTAAGGTAGCATTTGTAATGTTCTTCTCTTGTTTTAGAGTTCCTTGTTAGCTGTTTTGTCCTTCAGAAAAGAATCTATGATGGTACAGACTGCAAAGGCTACACTGTCATCATTGTACAAGTAAATTCCATCTGAAGTGAAAATCCACCAAGTTTTACATTGGTGTTGTATTATTCTATGTGCTATTCTGTCAAAACTCTATGCTGTCTAGAACAGTGATTCTCAACCGGTGTGCTACAAGAATTTTAAAAACATGCAATACCTGACTATTTAGTCAGGGGCACTTGACCTCTTCTCTCTTAGACTGTCAAATAAAAAAATGACAACAGCCAACACAACATTAGCTGTCTGGTGTGAATGAATCAAAATTATACCTATTTTTTTGTCAGATTGGCAAAAAACATAACATATTTTTCTGATGTGCCACAAAATTTTAGTAATTAGTTTATGTGTGCCATGAGATGAAAAAGGTTGAAAATTGCTGGTGTAGAACAAAGATTTCAGCTTTATTTCCTAGCACCTTTAAACCAACCACAGTATTAGACACTTATGCTATGAGAATAGTAACAATTGACAATGTGGGCAATATTCCCACCACAGAGAAGATTTACTGTATATTTTTTAAAAAATTTTTTCTTTATGGATTTTTTTAGAGAGAGAGAAAGGAAGAGGGAGAGATAGAAACATCAATGAGAGAGAACATCGATTGGCCACTTCCTGCATACCCCCCACTGGGGATTTGGCCCATAACCTGGGCATGTGCCCTGACCAGGAATCGAACCGGCGACCTCTTGGTGCATGGGTTGATGCTCAACCACTGAGCCACACCAGCCGGGCTGTATATTATATTTAAGTGGGCCTGGTACCCTCTAAAATTATTTGCAAAGTCGTACATTGATACGGATCCATGAAATGATCTGTTTTTAATCACAATTTCAAAGGCACCTGTGATGACACCCTCAAAAAAAACTTAGAAGAAAATATTTCATTTGACCTATTATAGTTTTTTATAGTAGAATAGACCTTTATTTGTTTTAATGAACATTTATGAGCACCTACTCTACACTGGGGGACACAATGATTAAAAAAAAAAAGTCCAGCTTCCTGCCCCTGAGAATCTCACACTGTATTAGGAGAGATACACAGCTCATGATCATATATCATGAAAACCATTATTAGGGCAATGAATTCAAGAGCAATTTTACCCCCAGGATAACTGAATTCTGCCTAGGGTTATTGGGACTAGACAGATGCACAAGATTTTTCAGGCCATAGCAAGAGAGTGAGAGTGTACAATATAATGAAACACTGTACTGTATTTTATTGCCTGAATATCCCACAATTTACTTTTTTTCCTTCCTCAATGAATACCTTGGGGTTTATTTAGTTTTATTTCTCTCTCTCATGACTAATAAAACCCCAGTGAACATCTTTGCATATGCCCCTTTCACCATGTGTCAAAGGTTCTGCTGATCTACATTCCAATTAGTGGTGCAAAAAAGATGTTTTTATCATTTCCTTCTTTCAACTTTCCTGGAAGCTCTATTGCTGCCTTCAGACTTCCTGAGTTGAATGCTTAACTCAATTATTTTCAATCTTTTTAAGATTATCCATTTTCCTCTAAGTAGTTTAGTTTGCATTTCAGAAAACTATATAGTTCTTTTGAATGCTGTTGAGTTCAAATCATTTTTGTAATTTCCATTAAGACTTTCTCTTTAATCCATGATTTATTCATGAGCGATATTTTCCCCCCATTTTCTAAACTCAAGTTGTTGTATTGTAACTATCTTTAGATGTTTGATATTTAACTTTAATTGTACCTTGGGTGGTCTGTAGGATATTATTTCTTGATATCTGCTTAAATTTTCTTGGTAGCCGTAAATTGTAAATGTCACATATGTTCTTGAAAGGAAAGTGAATTATCTGCTTTTTGGTGCAGAGTTTTTGACCAACTTATTTACCTCTGTTCTAATCATCTACATCCTTACAAATTATATATCTGAAAGGTCTATTTGTTTCTGAGAAGTGTGTTAAAATCTCCCATTGTCATTATTGCGCATTGTCAATTTTTCTTTGTGGTTCTATCAAATTTTGCTTTATATAATTTAAGATTATATTGATAGATGTATAAGATTAGGATCATGTATCATTCTCATGACAACTAAACTGGTGGGTTGTGCCTTTTCTCTATAAGTAATAGATATCCTTATATAATAATGCTTTCACTTTCAAGTTTGTTTAGTAGTGCTTTTTGCTTTAAAGATTTTTTTATTTTGATTGATATTTTTTCTTCCTTTATTTTCAAACTTTTTTTGTCTCATTTTGTTTCTTATAAAAATCCAACATTTGGATTAAATAAAAACAAAATTCAACCTGAAAATTTTGGTCCTTTCATGTGATTTAGTTGGTTCACCTTTATTATGATTATAATAATTTTGGGCCTTTCTACTGCATTATAGTGTGTGTTTTAACCCATAGTTTCCCTTTGTTTTTGTTTTTATTCCCCCTCTCTTTTTCATCTTCTTCTGGGTTGATTAAATTGATTCAATTTTCTTTTCTTGATACTAATTCAGAAATAATACATCTTATTTTTATTCTTTCGGGGTGTTTAACATGTAGAATTGACATAAATAAGTCTAAAGTTAATTCATATCTTCCTCTACTTTCCAAACAATGCCGAGATTATATCAGGAGATAGAAACCACACACTAGTTTAAACAGGGGAAGTTTATATATAAAAAGAATGATTAAATTTGATAAAATATAAGATATATGGAAACTATATGGGATGGTGGTGCTGACAGAGTGTGCCCAAGGAAGGACAGACTGGGAAGGTTTCACTTGTGGGAAGTTTAGTTCAGGCACTGGATAGCAGAGAAGTTTGAGGTTTGGCCAGAGGTGGTCTGTACTCACTGGGCAAGCAGGACACCCTCCAGAGAGCAGGCTGGGAGCAAGTGACCAGAAACCAATGGTTTGGGCCTTAGAGTGAGTGGCAGTTTAGCTGGGACTGTATGGAGTACTGGTAGACTACATGGGCATCTGCAGAGGCGGTGGAGGTTGGGTGGGGATGCTCTGCCAAGTAGGGGACCTGCAGGGGAAATCCTGAGTGCCTGTGTGGGCAGGAGGCCTTTGGTGTTGGCATGAAGCCTTCAGGGAGGGCTCTGATTTTCTTGGTTAAAGGGCCTGGAAAGGTTATTATCAGGCCAAAACTGGAAGGTTGTTGATAGACTCTGCATTCTTGGTGGGTGCCCACATTCACACTGCTGACCTTCTCCAACACCATGTGCCTCCAGTGCCCTCTACTGAGAAAGCTCAACATCAAGCTCACATTGTAAGGGCAATGCTTAAAAATAACCCCATCTGTTCTCAAAGAGAATGTATTCAAGGGTGAATATGGAGCTAAGAGGCAATAAATTGATAACTGGCATGGAGATTTTAGAACATTTTCTCTGTCATCCCCTTTCTGATGCCCTTTCTGAATTCCTCAGTATCAATTTCCAATTCACCAAATCTCTCTTCAACCATACAAAGATCTCAGTCTATGCAATTTTTCTTTCATCTCAATGCCACATTTATTTTTATTTTCAGGATTTCTAATTATTTATCTTCCTTTTCTTCCCCCTTCACCTACTTCTTTTCTACTTCTGTTTTTCTTTGTTGCTCTTTCAAAAATTTTGAGGAAGTTCTTCCTCTATCTATGTCTTTGAGAATCTCCAAAATATTTATTCAAGGCCTCATCTTATTATTTCTTTGCAGCTATTTCAGCCTCTCTGATAGGTAGGTGAGCTGACTTCAGTCCCATAATGGCTGCAGGTTCAAGGAGTGAGTTTGTTTGCAGCCCTTAGCCCCATGGTGCCCCCCTAACAATGAGTGCAGTACTTTTGAATCTAATTCCTAGCCAGTCCTTCCTGCCTGCTTCACTTCCCAGAGGTTTCCATGGAGTATTTATTTTTGAGCCCTACTACAATTTTTTAAGTAGTAGTTATTCTTAGGTGTATATGGGATATTTAAATGGAAGCTTATCATTTTTATGATGGAACCCACTTATTAATTAAAACTATTCTAGGATATCTGACCCTCATGAACCTCTATAATCATTGTCTACACTAAAAATCATTTTACTCTTTTAACTTGGTGGGTGGTTCCCATTGGTTGAAATTTTATTTTAGCTTGCTGAAGTAACTAGAAGCAGCCTCTAGCCTCTAATGTCCTAATACATTGTTTTACAGGAGTTACATTTCAAATCTCTTATTGTAATATAGAAACTACTTGTATATTACGACCATGACAGCCATTTTGAATTATAATTTATTTGATGAATATGATCATTCCAGCTGTACTTATTAATATTTTACAACTTTTTCAAATAAAAAAATGAACTAATTTCAACTACAGGATTCCGGGAACACCTATTTCATTTCCACCTTAGTATCCCAGCATAAGATTAAAAAGAAACAAGTTTCAATCTCAGATCAATAATCTAGCCTTCTTTGCCAGCTTCCCTCTACAGAGACTTCAGCCCTAAATCTATATTTCTTCTTCTTCTTCTTTTTCTTTATCCATGTAGATATTTACCTTTTTTTTTTTTTTCAGCCCTACTACAACTTTTAATTATCTAAGTAACTAGCAAATCCTGTGTAAGGCTTTTCACCTTTTTCACTCTCTCTTTTTTTAATCTTTAAAGTGCTATAATAATTCTTGTCCTTTCTTCAGGGTTCCAAGTATCAAAAGAAATAAGAAAGGTGAAAGCATTTGAAAACTCAGCAACCCCACTTAGCCACACATCACAGGTCCTACAGGTACTATGGCCCTGTTAATTCTCAATACCTGCCTGAGATATCCTCTCTACGTAAAAGAAGCCAAGAGTTCAGGCCAATCACTTGTAATGAATTAGACAATAAAGTATGTTGACACCAAAGAAAAAGAGGCTCCGGACTCTTTTTTTCTTTTTCTTGTAAATACGCTGGTGTGTTCATAAGATGAGTGTTCACAAGTCAGGAAATGGCTGCCCCCATGTAACCCTAGTCTGCCCTGGAAACATATAAAAGGGCAGTTAAACATTTGGAACAAGTTAGAGCCAATGCAAAGACCAGAATCATTGCCAGAGTCCCTCTTTACTTTCTCCACTGGCCACAGTATCACTAAAACAAGTAGTCCTGACAATAAACTGAGGCTTGGAATTTAGAGGTAACCAAGCATAACTTCGAAAATACCATGGCTTTATATTTTGTATTGTTTTTGCAGGCATGAAGTTGTGTAAGCTCAGTATATTTTAACTATATAAAATAATCCTATTTACATAATCAATAAAGTCAATAAAGTTAATAAAGTCAAATCAATCAATAAAGTCAAATCACTTTTATTTTTCTCAATGAATGTTGTGTTAACATCAAAGGAAGAAAGCCAACTAAAAAAGGATATCTATTAAGTAGGTTTTTACATTCTCCCTGAATTTAGGGATCTTTCCTTATGGACAATTCTCTTTTTTCCAATTTGTATTAATTTACTTTTGTTACAGATGTTTCTCCTTTTTCCCTTCTAAACACCCTCCTCCCCATCCTGCTCTCCCCACCCCCTAGTATTGTTGTCTATGTCGATTGGTTATGCATACATGCATATAAGTTCTTTGGTTCATCTCAGCCATCCCCCCCGCGCCCCTACTCTGAGGTTTGTCAGTCTGAACCATACTCCTTTCTATGTCCTTGGGTCTATTTCATTCATCAGCCCACTTTGTTCATTATATTCCACAAATAAGTGAGACCATGTGGTATTTGTCTTTCTCTGATTGGTTTATTTTGCTTAGCATAATACTCTCCAGGTCCCTCCATGTCGTCTCAAAGGATAAGAGATTTTTCTTTCTTACAGCTGCATATTATGCCATTGTATATATGTACCACAGCTTTTTTATCCACTCATCTATTGATGGACAACCTGGGCTGTTTCCAGATCTTAGCAATTGTAAATAGTGCTGCTATGAACACAGGGGTACATATATTCTTTCAGATGGGTGTTTCAGGCTTCTTAGGATATACTCCTAGAAGTGGGATCACTGGGTCAAATGGCAGTTCAATTTTTAATTTTTTGAGGAAGCACCATACTGTTTTCCATAGTGGCTGCACCAGTCTGCATTACCACCAGCAGTGTACTAGGGTCTCCTTTTCTCCACACCCTCGCCAGCACTTGTTGTTTGATGATTTGTTGATGGCAGCCATTCTGGCAGGTGTGAGGTCATACCTCATTGTTGTTTTAATTTGCATCTCTCTGATGATTAGTGATGTTGACCATTTCTTCATATGCCTCTTGGCCATTTGTATGTCCTTTTTGGAGAGATGTCTATTTAGGTCCTCTGCCCATTTTTTAATTGGGTTCTTTGTCTTCCTTTTGTTGAGTTGTCTGAGCATTCTATATATTTTGGAAATTAGCCCCTTATCTGATATATCATTGGCAATTATGCTCTCCCATACAGTGGGTTCCTTTTTCATTTTGATGGTTGTTTCTTTTGCTGTGCAGAAGCTTTTGAGTTTGATGTAGTCCCATGTGTTCATTTTTCCCTTTGTTTCTGTTGCCTTAGGTGATGTATCAGTGAACACTCTGCTGCATGTGATGTCTGAAATTTTGTTGCCTACATTTTCTTCTAGGATTTTTATGGATGCACAAGTCACATTTACATTTTTTATCCATTTTGAGTTTATTCTTGTGTATGGTGTAAGTTGATGGTTTAGTTTCATTTTTTTGCATGTAGCTGTCCAATTTTTTCCAACACCATTTATTAAAGAGGTTGTGTTTACTCCATTGTATGCTCTTGATACCTAGGTCAAATATTAATTGAGCATAATGTTTTGGGTCAATTTCTGGGTTCTCTGCTCTGTTCTATTGATCTATATGCCTGTTCTTGTGCCAGTACCAAGCTGTTTTATTACAGTGGCTTTGTAGTATAACCTGATATCCATTATTGTGATCCCACCTACTTTGTCCTTTTTCAAGATTGCTGTGGCTACTCGGGGTCTTTTTTGGTTCCATATGAACTTTTGAAGTATTTGTTCTAGTTCTGTGAAATATGTCATTGGTATTTTGATGGGGATTGCATTGAATCTATAGATTGCTTTGGGTAGTATGGACATTTTAATTATGTTAATTCTTCCAATCCATGAACAAGGTATGTGCTTCCATTTCTTTATATCTTCCTCTATTTCTTTTTTCAATGTCCTGTAGTTTTCTGTAAATAGGTCCTTTACTTCTTTGGTTAAGTTTATTCCTAGGTATCTTAATTTTTTTGCCACAATGGTAAATGGGATTTTTTTTTTTTTTTTTAGTTTCTCTTTCTGTAAGTTCATTATTGGTGTATAAAAATGCCATCGATTTCTTGATGTTAATTTTGTATCCTGCTACCTTGCCAAATTCGTTTATTAAATCTAGTAGATTTTTGATGGAGTCTTTAGGGTTTTTTATTATAATATCATGCCATCTGCGAATAATGACAGTTTCACTTCCTCCTTTCCAATTTGGATCCCTTTTATTTTTCCTTCATGTCTGATTGCTGTGACTAAGACTTCCAGTACTATGTTAAATAAGAGTGGCAAAAGTGGGCATACCTATGTTGTTCCTGTTCTTAAGGGAAATGTTTTTAGTTTTTGCCCATTGAGTATGATGTTGGCTGTAGGTTTTTCATATATGGCCTTTATAATGTTGAGATATGATCTCTCTATTCCCACATTGCTGAGCATTTTTATCAGAAATGGGTGCTAGATTTTGTTGAATACTTTTTCAGCGTATATTGATATGATCGTATGGTTTTCATCTTTCATTTTGTTTATGTGGTGTATTACATTTATTGATTTGAGAATATTGTGCCATCCTTGCATCCCTGGGATGAATTCCACTTGGTCATGGTGAATAATTTTTTTAATGTATTGCTGGATCCACTTTGCTAGTATTTTGTTCAGGATTCTGGCACCTATGCTCATCAGGGATATTGGCCTGTAGTTTTCTTTCTTTGTAGTGTCTTTTTCTGGTTTTGGAATTAGAATTATGCTGGCCTCATTAAACGAGTTTGGAAGTCTTCCTTCTTGAATTTTTTGGAATCATTTGAGGAGAATGGGTGTTAGTTCTTCTTTGAATGTTCGGTAAAACTCCCCGTGAAGCCATCTGGGCCTGGGTTTTTGTTTGCTGGAAGAGTCTTGATTATAGTTTCAATTTCCTTAGTTGTTATTGGTCTGTTCAAATTTTCTATCTCTGGTTCAGTTTTGGGAGACAATGTGTTTCTAGAAATTTGTCCATTTTGCTTAGATTGTCCAATTTGTTGCCATATAATTGTTCATAGTATTTGTTAACGATCCTTTGTATTAATATTTCTGTTGTGTCATTGTTACTTCTCTTTTGTTTCTGATTTTCTGTATTTAGGTTCTCTCTCTTTGTTTCTTGGTGAGTCTAGCTAAGGGTCCATCAATCTTGTTTTTCTTTTCAAAGAACCAGCTCTTTGTTTCATTGATCTTTTGAATTGCTTCTTTGGTATCTATGTCATTTATTTCTGTTCTGATCATTACTGTTTCTTTCCTTCTGCTTGCTCTGGGGTTTTCTTTTTGTTTGCTTTCTAGTTCTTTAAGTTGTGAGGTTAGATAGTCAATTAGACATTTTTCTTGTTTCTTGAGGTAGGCCTGTAGTGCTATGAACTTCCCTCTCAGAACTGCTTTTGCTGCATCCCATAGATTTTGTGTTGTTGTGTGTTCATTTTCATTGGTTTCCAGGAAGTTTTTAATTTCTTCCTTGATCTCCTTGGTAATGTATTCATTGTTTAATAACATGCTATTTAGCCTCCATGTGTTCAAATGTCTTTGCATATTCTTGTTGCAATTGATTTCTAGTTTCATGACATTGTGATCTGAGAAGATGCTTGATATGATTTCAATCTTCTTGAACTTGTAGAGACTTAGTTTTTGTCCTAACATATGGTCTATCTTTGAGAATGTCCCATGTGCACTTGAGAAGAATGTGAATTCTTCAGTTTTGTGGTGTAATTCTCTAGATATCTATTAAATCCATTTGATCTAGAGGATCTGTCCAGTGATGTCAGCAGGTATTGAAGACCCCTGCTATAACTGTATTGCTGTCAATTTCTTCTTTGAAGTTCTCCAGAAGATTTTTAATATATTTTGATGCTCCTATATTGGCTGCATATATGTTTACCAAGGTTATATCTTCCTGTTGGATAGATCCTTTCAATATTATGCAGTGACCTTCTTTGTCTCTAGTTATGGCCTTCATTTTGAAATCTATTTTATCAGATATGAGTACTGCTACCCCAGCTTTTTCTTCCTTTCCATTTGCTTGGAAGATTTTTTTCCATCCCTTCACTTTCAACCTATGTGAGTCTTTTGTTGTGAGGTGGGTCTCTTGTAAACAACATATATATGAGTCATGCTTTCTTATCCAATCAGCTACTCTGTGTCTTTTGATAGGAGCACTCAGTCCATTTACATTTAAGATTATTATTGATATGTACTTATTTATTGCCATTTTTATTTATTGTGGTTATATTCTTCTTCCTATTTCTTCTACTAATTACAGCAGTTCTTTTAACATTTCTTGCAGTGCTGGTTTGGTGCTAATATATCCCCTTAGCCTTTTTTTGTCTGGGAAGCTCTTTATTTCACCTTCTATTTTGAATGATAGCCTTGCTGGATATCCTTGTGTTTCATGACCTTGCTTACTTCATGCCATATCCTTCTGGCCTGTAGTGTTTATGTTGAGAAGTCAGCTGATAGCCTTATGGGGGTTCCTTTGTAGGTAACCTGTTGCTTATCTCTTGCTGCCTTTAGCATTCTCTCTTTGTCTTTAATTTTTAGCATTTTAATTATTATGTGTCTTGGTGTGGGCCTGTTTGAGTTCTTACTGGGGGCTCTCTGTGCTTCTTGAACTTGAATACCTTCTTCCTTCACCAAATTAGGGAAGTTTTCTGTCATTATTTCTTCAAATATATTCTCTAACTCTTGCTCATTTTCTTCTTCTTCAGGGACTCCTATGATGCGAATATTATTACGTTTCCAGTTGTCCCACAGTTCTCTTAAGCTGTCTTCCTGTTTTTTCATTGTTTTTTCCTTTTGGTTTTCTGATTGGTTGATTTTTTCTACCCTGTCTTCTAATTCACTGATCTCGTCCTCAGCTTCCTCTACTCTGCTGGTTAGTCCTTGCAATGTGTTCTTTATTTCTGCTATGTCATTCTTCATTTCCACTTGGTTGGTTTTCAATATTCCTATATCTTTACTCATGGTGTTGAGGTCCTTACTCATGCTGTTGAGCTTCCTCAAGATCATGGCTCTGAACTCTACCTCTGATAACTTGCTTAATTGCATTTCATTTATCTCATCTTCGGTAGAGTTCTCTTGTTCTTTCATTTGGGATTTGTTTCTTTGTTTCACCATTTTGGCTATCTCAGTGGGTTTTGGATCCTGCCAAATGTTCCCTGTGGGTGTTGGTGTTCTGCTGTTTGTGGCTCCCTCTACTGGATTTGGATGAGTGTGGGAGGACCCATGTTAAACACCACTGTCAAGTCTTACTTTCCTGGATAGATTTGCAAGCCCAGGAAAGGTTCAGTTATCCTCTAGCTTTTTTTGCCTGGAGGCTATTAGTCTCAGATACTTGATGAGCCTTGGGTTGTAGCCCTCAGCTGAATGAAAAACTCCCTCAGGTGTTCAGCATAAGAGGATTTCCAGAGGGTGGGACAGATGCTGGTTGTTAATGAGCCTCAAGTTGCATTTCTCTGGCCCAGCTGAGTGGGGTTAAATCTCCGAGAGTGGGGCTGCTGCTTCTCCCCAGGGCTCCAGGAAGGAGCTCCCTGAGCAAGATGGCCACTGTCCTGTGTGGCCATGTCTCAGCAAAAACTCTCTGCACCCTCCAAATCCTGGGTGTCCCCACACAGTTTCAGTCCAGTCTGCCCTCTCTCTCCTGAAGCCCAAGGTGAGTGGCTGTAGCTAATTTAGTGCTCTATCCCAGTCCTCTGCACTGTGGATCCGGCTTGGGATTTTAACCCTGAGGGAGCTGCTGATAGCTAAAACTGTTGCTGTCTGTGGGCTCCCAGCCCACACTCTTGTGCCTCCACAGACCTACCAGGCTCGATTCAGTGTCTTTTTTTCCTGTCCCTGGTTATATGGGTCCTCTCCAGCTGCTTTTCCCTGACGATTTGTCTTTATTTTAGTTGTAATTCCAATTTGATTCTGGGAGATGGTCTGTGTAGCTTCCATTCACTCTGCCGCCATTTTGGAATCTCCTGGACAATTCTTGATTGCTAAATAGATCCATTTTCATCATCAAGTAAAACTAGTCTATGTCGGGGTGAATATATTCTATTTCATTGCTGATTCTGCACATTTTTGTGCATGAATATAGCCGTTTGAATCATTTATAAAGCTCAGCTCCTCCAGAACACTGCTATTTTACAAAGACTTCTGCTCCCAGATTCAAAGTTAAATTCATGTTTGAGTATCAGAATCTTTCATAGGTCCTAGGAGAATATTTTGTTCAGATAATAAAATAGCTCAGTAATCAGAGGTTCTGTTTACATGTTGGGTCTCTAGAAATATGATATTCTACAAAGTCAGAAGTAATGAAGGTTAAGGCATTATTTTTACTTTCCTTTTTATAAAAAAGTTCTGACAGAGGAGTGAACTATTTTGTACAATCATATAGAAATGTCAAGAAATAAAGTGAGGCAGTTCTCTAGAAAAGATAAAGGAAGAAATACAGCAACATTTAAAATGAGTAAAAATCTAGAAATTTTGTATTGAAATCTAGTCAACTGTATATCAAAGGAAGAAAATATCATTACAGAAAATCAATTTTCACAGAATAAATATAAAAAGGTTTATTTACTGAAATTTTATTAGTTTGGTTAATAACTAAATTATTGCTTTCAGCTCAAAAAGGTTTACATTTAAAGTTTTGGTTTCTTTTTAGAAATTCCTGTTAAATAAAAATTTCCAGAAATGTGTTGATGCAAATTTGTAAAGACCTTGAAATGGGGAAAACAAGTGAAAATTTAATGTAAGATTTAGTTCAATCTATTGGGATGGTACTATTATTTGTATACCTGGAGACAAGCAATTTCCTGATCAGAAACTAACGTTACTTAGTGTTATTGAGGAGCTTGGTTACTGATTATATGTGGCCTTCAGAGGAGAAAAAAATACAAGAGAAGAAAAAATATTCAAATAAATCTGTTATAAGCCTTTTCATAAAGGTTTTTCTGAGGCAAACAGGCTAACACCATAAAGTTTTACTGCTTTATTATCTATTTCACACCTTTCTACTTCATTATTAATAGCAAAAAATAAAAAAGTTCATAGATGAAATTAAAATATTTTTTGAGTTTTTCCTCTCGACACTTTACAAGTATACCATACACATATTACTTATTTGTGACAATAATCCAATAGGTGTGTATCGTCATTGCTACTTAACATATAAATAAAGTAAGGCTCAGAGGGGTTTAGTAACTTGCCTAAGGTCACCTCGTTAGTAGATTGGCAGAGGTTGAAATTTGAATAGAATCTGCTTAGTGCCATCTGTGTCTATCACATCAGATTATCCTACACATGATCCTTTTGCATATTTTTAGAAAGGTGTGGGGTTTTATGAAATAAGTCAGTTTCTGCTAAACTGGATATAAATAATCTTTTATAGACTGAGCCACATACTAACATATATAAGAGGCACTCATTAATTCAACAAGTGCCATGCATTACATTTATACCGCTGAGCCAAACCTGCCAGGGCATCATGCGTTACATTTATAAAGTACACAATTCAAGAAGGAAACAGGTCACCACAATAAACAGGTAACAGAATACTCAACTACTGAATACCAGTAAAAATGTATTAGATTTTTAATACAACTGAGCACTCTTGGCTTTGCCTAAAGTGGAAGAAATCTGTACAAAACATGGTTTGTTGGAGGCAGCAGCAGCCATTAGCATGGTTTTTTAAAAAGTACCCACTGTGGTGAATGGAGTCTGGCTGGACCAATAGCATGGCTGCATGCAAACACAGACCCTGAAGGCACAGGAGAACATAGATTACACAGTCTAGGTTATTATCCATCTCTACGTCACTTAATTTAAAAGTATCAGCTGCAGGTAGTATTTTTTTTTTTTAAACTATGTTTTTATTGATTTTTTTTAGGGGGAGAGAAAGGGAGAGAGCGATAGAAACATCGATGTGAGAAACATAGCTTGATCAGCTGCCTCCTGCACGCCCCCTACTGGGGATCGAACCCACAACCCGGGCATGTGCCCTGACCAGGAATTGAACCAGGACCTCTCAGTCCATGGGACAATGCTCAATCCACTAAGCCACACAGGCTGGGCTGCAGGTAGTGTTTTTGATAGAGGTCACTTTGGTTCAATGCTATTGAATTTTATCTTATTAAGCACTTAAGTTGATTGCTGGAATGGTTGAGGGACAGAGGTGTATGGGGAGAAATTAAGAGTTAGCCCTTAGACCTTTGGTAACAATGGACTTTAAAATGCAGAAGCTAAAGGATCTTGAAAGCTTCATTCTTGACAGTTTTGTTGTTGCATCCATCCCACCTTTTCTAGTGACAAGGATGAACTGCATAGCAACACTAGTTGCTATGACAGGAGCACTGACATGTTTGCATTGGTAAGCAACTCCACGACTGTGGTACATAAATGAGCAGTTTCTCCATTGGAGACTAGAATAAACCCTAAAAGCTATATTATTTGGGGTGCAGAGTGAAGCTTAGATTTGTTAACCAGTTTGCTTGTGTTTGTGTGTTGTGAGTTATAGAAGTTGAGACCCTGCTTCTAGAACTCAGGCATGATTGCTTTGCCATAATAAAATTAATTTTTTTTAATGGAGACATTTTTACTGGTATTCAGTAGTTGAGTATTCTGTTATTTTGGCCACACTACAGGCAGCACATTCAAGAACTGTTCATGACAAAACATCAACTCGACTGTTGCTGTTGTTGCTGAGGCTGGTGGTGGTGGTGCGTGTGCCTGTTTTGTGTTCAATGCTTGGCATGGGTTCTGGGAGTGAAAAGACTGTAAAATTGAACATTAACAAACACTAGTTGGCATAACATAGCCAGCCAAAGGCACTTATCCTTTCATGGCAAAAGGCCTGGAAGCTTCAGTTAAAAATTTAGGACTCAGGTATATTTCCTGTCAGATTGATTCAAATGACATAAAATTCCGTATCAATTCTAAATACATGGAGCTTCAAGCTCACATGGCATGCCATTCACTAGGAATTCTGTCACCATGTCAGCATTTGTTTCAAATCAGTTCAAGGGATTTGTCAACCAGAATCTCAAAACAATGACCTTGTAGAAATACGTTGCCAATATTTCCCTAATATCACTGTGACATCGTCATTCACCTGTTTATTTGTCTGATTTCTGCATTACACCTCTTGGAAGGCAGACGTGATGTCTTATTTCTTTGTATCTTAGGGAACTGGTAGAGTTCCTTTATGTAATAAGGGCTTGATACAGGGTTAATGCTCAATGAATGAGTCAATGAATACAAGTTGCTGATTTCTCACTTCGTTGCTCAGCAGCAGAGTTGGTGGCCACGCATTGCATCTCTATATTGGGTTAATGTGATGAATACTTCCTTCTTGTGCCTTTTGACCCACCTTCCACCCTTCTCCATCTTGCAAAGTAATCAGGAAGGCTGACCCATAACAATTGCATCAACAGACCAACTTGCCTTCTGACTTCTGTTTGGGTTTGGTCAATGAACGTCTGATGTCGGAAACTGCAGGTTGGAAGTGGGAATGAGACCTGTGATGTTCTGGCTCCCCATCTGGTCAGTTGTTGCCAGGTGGCTGCCTTCCCTAGACACCCCTGGCTCTCATGAGGTCATTTTCATAAGCTACTCTCTCTGAATTTTGGTAACTGTTCCTTCCCTTTGTCTTTCTCAGGCATGAGGATGATAAAAGCTCTCTGTGGTCTATAGTTCAGAATACTGCACCATCTCTTGATGTTTTCTTCCATCCCTTTTTGCACCTTTATTGAAGGTCCTTTTATTAAAGTCTCTTCAAGTTTTCATTTGAGTATGCTGTTTTCTTCTGGGACCTTGACCTGGTACTATAATAGTTACTTGCATAGATCTTGAGTAATTAATTTTATTCTTTGCACTTGTATGGAAAATAGGACTATTCCTATTTTACAACATAGCTGTGATAGAAATACATCTTACCTGGAACTTGTATTATATTCATTCATTCTTCCCTTCCCCTTCCCCTCCCTTCCTTCCTTCCTTCCTTCCTCCCTTCCTTCCTTCCTTCCTTCCTTCCTTCCTTCCTTCCTTCCTTCCTTCCTTCCTTCCTTCTTCCTCTCTCTCTCTCTCTCTCTCTCTCTCTCTCTCTCTCTTTCTTACTTTCCCATAGTCATTGCAAATTTGTCAACATTGCACTGCTAGGTGTAATTCCTGATAGAGCAGAGTGCCACAGACATTCTGGTACAAAGTGAGTGCCTCCGTTGGATAAACAAATAAACTAGTGTAAGAGGGCCTTTGCTGTGAAAGCAAAAGAGGGGGAATGGAGGAGGCTCAGCTCAGAATATGTTTGCTATTGCAAAGAACAATCCTATTGAAGTTTTGCTCATTCTATTTATTTGGGTGGAGGGGGGAAGTCTTGTGAGACATTTACCAGTCCTGAGCCCAGTGGCTATGGAATGAAGTCAATGAATTCTAAACCAGGTTGTATTACAACACCCTCTAAAATTTAGAGGACTCTCTTATCTCATTAGTTTTATACACAGTGTCTGCATCCTGAGGGTGCTTTCCTGTGCATGTGTCACAGTGAGTCACTGGTCTCTCTCAGATTCCACCTTCTGAGGACTGCCTTGGTTTCTCCATCAGGCTCAGGAGTGGAGGGAACCTGTACCAGAGGATATTTGTAACCTGTTTATCCAATAGACCAGCAGTGAGGCTGTATGTCTCCTTTGCCATTTAACCTGAAGTTGCCAGAGGAGCATGAAGAAGAAGGGAGATTAACATGTTGTTGAAACCATACAGGTACGAAGCCCTGCTTTTCTATGAGATGCTTTATTATGTTTTTTAAAAACAGGTATATGTATAGTCAATGTGAATAAGAAATGGTATACATTATCAAAGGAAGGCAATTTAAATGATAACATTCCAAAGTCAGGCACGGCAGGGACTTAAGACTTCTTGGAAAGTATAAGTCACCTTAGTACATTTTAAACATCATTTTCTCCATACTTCAGAGATTTTCTTTTAGAAAAGAATGGCAGGAGTCATTCTAATGTGATTATAAAGGGCCTTTTGCTTTCAAAATTCAAAACTTGGGTAGAAAGAAAATGATAACTTTTCCCTTTGATTTTTGTCACTATTTTTGTAACACTAGCAACCCTGAGACACGGGAATAGAAATGTATCTTCTTGATGTTACCTGGGCAACGCTAAATGGAGTACTTTAATGAGATCTATTTTCATCCGTACTTTGATCTTTACCTCTGCATTCCCCCCAAACCACATTGTTTCTGTGTTCTCCAAACTTATTCTCCCCTTTCATGATGCTACGTTCACTTGTCATTTACTCATTAAATATTTATTGAGCACCTACTGTGCGCCAGGCCCAGTCAGAGACACTGCCCTCATGGAGTCCAGCAAAAGAAACACATATTTGTAAATACTGATAATAGTAAACACTGTGAAGGAACAGTCCAAGTGTAGGGGTATAAAGCCAGGGGTCTTACCTGGCATCTGGATTTAGATATTTTCTTAGGGAAATGATGTTGGGAGGATTGTGATGGATGGGCACACATCGGTTAACTAATTGAAGAATAAATGAGAAGGTCTAAAAAGTGTTTATTAGTTAGAAAGAATGGTGTATGTAGGGACCCAGAGATTGCGTGGTGCTGAAAAAAGGGATGGATATATGCAATGTTTGACTTAAAACCATTGGACTCCAGGTAACTTATGCATACGATCAAGGCGCTGATATTAAAGGGTCCAAGTTGGCTTCCTCTATCCTATTCTTCTGTGTGGTGTTCACCTTGGTTCAGAAGTCAGAACACATAAAGAGCAGATGCAGGGAGGTCGATGGTAGAGATTCTAGTTGACATTGCAATACAACCAACCTCAAGCTCTCAGTGCTTGGTCCAAGCACAGTTTATCTAGTGCTCAAGCCTTGTATCCAAGTTGGGTTGACAAAAAGGGGTTTTTGCCCTTTATCAGCGGCCCAAGTCGGCAGGGGCTTTACTGAGACAGACAGAAGAGAATCTGTTAAAGAATGAATCACCTCAGAAATCCTCTTTCCAGAAGGACTGCACATTTTGGTGGACAAAACAAGACACAGGGCAGTGCTGGTCCTCGAGCTACAGGGGAGAGGGAGAAAGCTACTACCATGAGGCTGCGAAGTGGAAAGTCAGAAACATTTGATGAGGAACAGTAGTGATCACCTTGGGGAAGAACCGTTGTTGATCAGATATTGCCATCTGTGGTACCCTGCCTGCCAACCCATTTTCTAACCTTCTCTCATTACCAGCCAGTTGCTACTGCACAGGTGAATGGGTGTGAGTGGGGCATTGTCATTGAGTGTGCAGAAGTGGAGGACAGGAATGGTTACTAAGCAGTGCAATGTTTTGTAAATGGAGAATAGGTGGAGCAGATAACATACCATTTCCATCTCTTTGACTCTTCCTCTACTTCCTGGAAGAAGGAAATGAATCATGTCCTTATATTCTGCATGTCTGTTGAACTTTTCACTGAAGCTATCTTAATTGAATTTCGAAGAGCTCTTTGGTATTCTTTGTTCCTTTGTATGTAACACCCTGGCTTTGTTTTACGGATGGAATATAGTCTCTTCTTTCATTTAAGATATTGATGATGTTTCTTTCACGTTTGTTTTCTCAACACTTTGTTTTTCTCCCCTCTTTGTTTCTTATTTGATTCTATTTTGTTTTGTTCTGTCTCTACCTTTCAGGGTAGAGGCTGCCCTCCAATGTCTGGTCTTCCTTAAATGTCAAATCGTATTTAAAAGTGAGACCTGAAAGCACCTCATTTGGAAGCATGAGTGTGGCTTATCAATGTGTGAGTCTCACTGTAGGATTGCTGCTATAGGATCATTCGTTTGGTTGGGGGAGTCTCCAGATGCCTGTATCCATAATTTAGATGTTCTTTACTCTGTGTGTGTGTGTGTGTGTGTGTGTGTGTGTGTGTGTGTGTGTGAGCGTGCCTAGCTATCTGATGGAGCCTGTGTGTGAACCCTGTTTCAGAACGTTTTTTTTTTTTATCCTCATCTGAGGACTTTTTTGCATTTATCTTCAGATACAGCGGAAGGAGAGAAGGAGGAAGAGAGAGAGAGAAACATTGATGTGAGAGAGACACATCGACTGGCTGCCACCCACACAACTCCAACCGGGGCCAGGGACAAACTGCAACCGAGGTACGTGCCCTTAGCGGGAACCGAACCCGGGACTCTCTGGTCTGCAGGCCGATGCTCTAACTGCTGAGCCAAACTGGCCAGGGCCAGAATGTTTTTAAATGCATGAAATCAATTAAATCAAAATACTAAAAGTTAAATTTGTAATTCAGTAATACGTGCTTCATTATTCATGCATCATATAATAAGCTTTAGAGTTGTGTCTAATAACTGTTAAAACAATGAGTGTAAAAACTATTTCAAGATATATGCATTGAGTAATGTGATAAGCAAGTAATGTGATAAAGGTCACAGGTATTGATATTACTAGGCTGGTTTGTTGCCTACATTCTGAAATGACAGGAATGCTAACTTTAAGAGGGTAGTGGAAACGAAAACGAATTATTATTCTCATTCAAGTTCATAGACCCTCTGGTTAAAAATCCCCACTGGAGGTCTATACTTTTGGGTGGATTGATTTTTTCTGGAAGGCAGTGCCAATGTCCCACATCGTTTGTATGCCTGGCTGCAGGCCTTTCCAGAACCATGCAGGGAGCGAGTTGCTCTCCAGTGGGAAGATTTTCCCACCATCCCTCTGATTTCAGCACAGTAACTCACCCTCTGTCTTCAACTGTGCTTGCTGTATCCAAATCCAGAGGCTGTCAGATAGAACCTCTCCAAAAGTAGACTCCAGATTTTCTCTTAATGGAGCAGAGTAAGAGAAGGAATATGGGAAGTCTCATTTCTCCTTTAAAGATACTCAATCCACACTCCCATTTTCAGTACCCTCTATTTTTTTTCCCCCATACCTGCCTTTCAAGCACCAGTTGTCACCAGTCCCTTAGGTTTCCTGTAGTTTTGTGTGGAAATGACTTTTTGACTTTCTGTCTCAATAGACTCTGATCATTGCATTCTTTAATCCACAGTTACCAGTGGTTAAAGTAGTCCATATTTCACAATGCTACTTATGTTGTCTGTTGTCTTTTTGTCCTTGTGAGTTTTTTTTTTTTCCTTAACTCTTTTACTGTCATTGCTCTGTAAGGCTTCAGGAGAAAGTACAGATAGATATTTGTATTCAATCTATGCTCTTTAACAAAAGCTTTGATGCATTCATAAATTCATAAGCAGCATTTTATGTCTGAATTCACATCTTTTCTTCCCTTCATAATAGCATATCTCCTTCTCTCTGATTTAATATAAAAGTGAGTGGGAAACAAGGTTGATATGCAATGCCACTTCAGGAAAGACATCTATTTTGTATTTTAAGGAAATCATTTCATAAAAGGACTTGTCTGAGACTCTCCCTAGGTGCTTTTAGAGTCTCTGCTTAGGACATCAGACTATGAGTTCTTCAAAGGCAACAACCAGGGACGTGGGTCATTTCTTCTTCTGGTAGAATGGTAAGAGTAAAGTAGGTCCTATTGGTACAACCCTACCATAGAAAACAACTAAAAATTTTTGACAATATGAAAAATACCGCCCTGAAGTCACTAGAGAGAAACTAAAAGCAGGTATAAATTGAAAGAGAGTCAAAACTTAGAAACAGGAAATGGGATTGGGTGAACTTCCTGTTTGATAAGACACTTCCCACAAGAGCATACCCCAGTCAGATGAAGCAAGTTAGCTAATCTTGGATAGGACTCCCGGCAGTGTACTGGGTTTAAGAACCAGAGGGCAGAATTTAGGATGATCGAAGTAGATGGAAAGTGAAGGGTTAAATCAGGGAAAGGAGAAGACATGGGGAGGGGAACATTATATTTTGTACGCAAATTCTGGGAAAAGTCTCAGAATCACCGCCAAATGAGTCACGCACGGAGCAAACTGCCAGCAGCTCAGGTAAGGCTTACAGAACTGAGCAGAGATTTGAGCAACTACCTACTGCTGGAGGGATAAAGACTGGGATGTGGGTCCTGCCCCATTAACTACCTGATAAAACAAACCCAAAGAATCAGCTCTTGAGGAAATAACAGAATCCAGTCTCTACCATGTGTTTTTCACAATGTCCAGGATACATCTCAAATTACTAGGTATATTGTTAAAAGGAAAGGAAATTAAAGCCTTGCAGGACATTTGCTCCTGTCTAAATCATCCACGGAGACATTTGGTCCGTGCCAAAAGGTCCTTGAGATTTGGTCCTATACAAAATGTCTGTGAGCATATTGGTCTATGCCAAATGGTCCTTGATATTTCATCCTGTCCAAAATGATCACGCTTAGGAAACATCCCTGGGTTCAAACAGCTCATAATGGTTATTTGTACTTATGGTTTACAGAATTAATACATAAAAATTCTATCATGTTTTATTGGTCCAATAATCGTTTTGTGGCTATATTGCCAAAAATAACCCTTCTTATCTCAGAAGCCTTGCTTGTCATGGCACATGGGGTTAGGTAGGTGGGTTGACATGGACCAAATGTCTCCATGAACATTGGAAAAAACCAAATGTCTGCTAATCAATTAAAGAAACTAATTGTGAGAAGAGCCAGATACTAAAATTAGCAAACAAGGATTTTAACATAGCCATTATAACTATGCTTAAAGTTTCAAAAGAAAATATGTTTGTGATGAATGGATAAGCAGAAAGTCTCAGCAGAGAGACATTAACTATAAAAAAGAACCAAATGAAAATTCTAAAAATAAAAAAAACACAATATCTGAAACAAAAAATTCAGTGGATGGGTTTCACAGCATATTATAGATTAAAGAAGAGTCAGAAACTTGAAGATAGTTCAATCAAAATTATATGGTGGAGAACAGTCAGAAAAAAAATCAAAGTCTCAGTGATTTGTAGGACTATATCGAGAGGTCAAATACAAGTGGAGTTTTAGAAGGAGATGAAAGAATTGAGTAAATCCAACATTTGAAGAAAGGATGGAAAAAATTTCTGAAATCTACAGATTCAGAAACCTTAGAGAACTCTATGTAGTACAAATAGAAAACAAAACAAAACAAAAAAACCTTGGAGATATGACAGTTAAACTGATGAAAGCAAAAGAAGAAGAGACTCTTGAAAGTATTCAGAGAAAAAACACACATTTACACATCGAGGAATAAAAATACAAGTTACCAATGACTTCTCAGCAGAAACATTGGAAAGCAGGATACAGTGGAATGACAACTTTAAAGTGTCATATGAAAACAACAAACTGCTCCTCCAGAATTACATATGGAGCAAAAAAAATAACTTTCAGGAATAAAGGTGAAATGAATGCATTTTCAGGTGAAAAAAAAAAAAAAGATAATTCTTCAGTCGACCTTCTCTACAAGAAAAGCTACAGGAATTTCTTAAGCCAGAGGGAAATGATGCCAGATAAAAATTCAGATTTTAATTAAATGAGTATTTATGACTGTTTAAAGTTAAATTGATAGCATATATAATATATAATGTAATAAACATGAAAACCATAGCATAATTTGCAGGGAGTAAAGGACCTATAAGATTGCACTAATAAAGAGATTGTAAAGTTATTACATTTTATGATGACAACATTAATTTTCAACAGACTGAAAAATTAAGGATGTATATTGTAATCTGTAGAGCACCACTAAAATAACAATACAACGAGGCAAGCAAAAAAAAAAAAAAAAACAAAAACAAAAAGCAAAACACAACAACAACAACAACAACCCAAAACAATAGATAACTTAAAAAAGAACTCTAAAAGCAATTTCAATTAACAGTGTGATAGGGTAGGAGGAGTAGAGGAACATAAAACAAATGGGACAAATAGAAAACAAATAGTAAGCTCATAGCCCTAAAGCCAACCACATCGATTAATTACATTAATAGGATATTCAGTACTCCGATTAAAAGGCAGGGATTGTCAGAATAGCTTTAAAGGCATGGCATAGGTGGTGTCTGAGAGATCCTTTATATATAAAATCCGATTAGATGCACTCTGACTTCAAAGACTCACTTAAAGGTTGGGAAGAACACAAATAAATATTTTCATAATATTAAAAGGTCCATTCATCAGAAATACTTAACATTCAAACATTGCTTTGCACTTAGGAACAAAAAGAGTTTCGAAATCCATGATGCAAATTTGGTAAAATTAAAGGGAGGAATAGACAAATGCACAATTATGGTTGGAATTTTACAACTTCTCTCAGAACTTAAGAGAACAACTACATAACACGTCAGTAAAGATACAGACCATCTGAGTGGCACTATCACCACTTTGTATAATTGACATGGGATGCCGCACCTAGCGAGTGCAGAATGCACGTTCTCAGGTGCACACAGTACCTTCACCAAGATAAGCCCTATGCTGAGTCAAACACTACTCTCAATAGAGTTCAAACTCTGGAATATTCTAGAGTATGTTCTCAGACCAAAACACAACTACATTAGAAATCAATAATAAGCTATTGAGAAAACACCAAATATTTGGAATTTTAAGAAATAGGCCTCTAAACGGATAGGTCAAAAAAGGAATAATGAAGGAAATCAGAATAGATTTTCATGTAAATGATTAGGAAAGTGCATCACAGCCACATTTGTGGGATGTAATTATACAATGCATAGAGGAAAGTTTGTATCTTTAAATGACTATATTAGCAAAGTGATCTAAGCTTCCATCATAAGAAGCCAGGAAGAGCAGTGCAAACATAAAACAGTAATAAACAGCAGAAATCAGTGAGTTAGAAAACAAACAGCAGAGAAAATATCAATAACATTGAGAAACACCTAGGTAAGATAGACTGATAAGAAAATAAAAATCAAGAATACAAATTAGCAATACTTAGAATAAAAGAGGGTTTATTACTACAGCTCCTATAGATAGCAAAGAATAGTAAGGAACTAGTATGAACAATAGAATTAAGTTTGAAAACTTAGGTGAAATTAAAAAAGAGTTTGAAAAATCAAAATAGTCCCATATCTATTAAAAAATGAAAATTAAAGTCATTTTCAAAAAATCCCCCAAATAGAATTCCAGATCCAGATGGATTCACTGATGAATTCCATTCAGCCTTTACAGAATACATCAATCTCATACAACTTCTTTCAGAAAATAGAGGGAAAAAGAACACTTCCTGGGTGTTGTCGGAGGCTAACATAACTCTGGAAGCAAAACTAAAGACATTTACAAGGAAATAAAATTACAGACTAATATCCCTCATTAATATAAGTGAAAAAATCCATAACAAAACCTTCCTAAATTAAGTTTATAAATAAAAAGGATTTAAAAATCATGACTAAGTAGGGGATTCTCTCAAGAATGCAGCAATGGTTTAAAATTTGAAAATCAACCACTATAATTCACCTTTCAAGAATACTAAATGTATCATCATTTCAATAGATATAAACAAGTACTTGATAAAATTCAACCCCAATCATTAGAAACAGAAGGAAATTTCCTTAAAATGACAGAGAATTAGTGAAAAAAATATATATAGTTATCATACTTAATGAAATGTTTCCCCCTAAGTTCTGGAACAAGGCAAAGATATCTAATAACTTCTATTTACTATTCCCAGTGCAATAAAGTAAGAAAAAGAAATAAAAGGCACACAGATCAGGAAAGAAGCATAACTCAATTTGCAGATGACAATTTTTTACATAGAAAAATAGAAAATCCTAATATACAAAAAAATTACTAGAAGCACTAAGTGAATTTAGCAAGGTTGTATACATAATTTATATACAAATACTAACTAAAGTTGTTTATTCTAGCAGCAAACAGAAAGCAAAATTAAAAACAGTTCTATGTATTCAAATGTTAAGAAACAAATGACTACTTAAGAATAAATTTAACAAAAGCAATGACTGAATCACATTTATCTTTATTTCCACAATAATTAGCAAAGTTCCTGACAAATAATATTTAACATTTGTTGAAAAACAAAAGAGTGGCTGTCTGCTGTAACAGTTCATTTAAATGAACTTGTTAAAATATTAGATGTCGTTTTTCTGCTCATCTATCGTTCATGGTGTAAGTGCACCAGGGCTCAAAGAATGGCACCCTCATGCCAGGGACCTGCACTTCTCTACCCCACTTGGACCTGAGCTACTTTTTCATTCCAGCAGAGTATATGTACTAGAGTTATGGCTACCACCTCTGATCAAATACCATTGGCTGTAAGTTAATCACGTGGTCACAGAGAGCTGCAAGGAAGGCTGGGAAATGTAGTGTTTATCTTGTGCAGATATTGTGCTCTATTAAATTATATTACTATAGAAAAAGAGATATTGGATATTAGAAGACTACTAGGCCCTGGCTGATGGCTTAGTTGGTTGGAGCGTCGTCCTGATACACCAAGGTTGTGGGTTTGAAACCCGAAACCCAGTCAGGGCAAATCCGGGAAGCAACTGATGAATGCCTAAATACGTGGAACAACAAATTGATGTGTTTTTTGTTTGTTTGTTTTCTCTCTCACCTTTACTCTCTCTTTCTGAAAATCAATGCATATTTTTTTTTTTTTTAAAGGAGACAACTAGTGATTTCTGGTATATCAGTTCTATCCTGGCAGATTTGGTCAACAACTTTAATTACAATATTTTCCTGTTCTTAAAGCTAAAACACTTTGAAATAATGAGTTTAGAGCTCATTTCTGTGAATTCACCCATGAGAATGCAGTTAAAGTTCTATTCACCTGCTGTTTTCATTTAACTGAGTTATGTGTACATTCTTACTTTTAATCATCCACCTCCTAAAATATGTACTTATGAGCCCCACTAACTGCAGAGCACTTAGAAACTAATACCTTACACTGACCAGGATTTATGAATGACATGTTAAAACAGAAATTACAGATAAGATTTATGCCTGATCAAATTATAGACTTTAGAGTATTGACTCATAAATCAGTTACTTGAATTCCAAGGGCGATAAAAGGATTTATATATCAAAACTTATTTAGGATTTATTAGCCAAATGTTTATCATGATAATGTAATGTTTATAAATTGTTTTTCTGACTTACAAAACTAAATTTTATAAACTCTTTGTAGTCAGGGTTAATCTCCAGTGACACTTTTGGTGGGTACACATTGTAGTGTACCCTGGTGGTTCTTAGGATATATTGATTAATGGGAACGTCAGAAGGAAAGATAATTTTATTAAAATTGCTTCATATTATTTAAATAAATTTTAAAAGATAATTTTATAATTAAAATGTCTATATTTTTTATATTATGAAGATATGGATTTAGATAGAAAATAAGATAAATTATAATTTGAGTATAAAGTGACATGAACAGAATAACTTAACAGGAAGCTGAAACCACTTCAGAACAGTTTAAATATTTCAGAACACATTCAATGATAAAATGTATCTACTATAAATCCTGTTCCGTGTTTAATTCCTAATTTGGCAAATAATTTTATGTTAGAATTATGACAAGTTTTAGTACAATTATAAGATCTTTGTGCTATTTTGAAATATTTTACTTTTAAAGTTCTATTTTCTCATTTATCACATCCTGTTAGGATCTCTGGGTTTGCCCCCTCCATGGTGAAGTGGTATTTTTCAAAATATGCACATGGCTGCTGCCTCATCTGGTTTAGCTCTCTGCTCAGATGTCACCTCCTCAGCGCCCCTCATCTGCTCATCCCTGACCACCCACATTACTCTCTATTCTGGCTGCTTTATTTACTTTTCATACAAAGATACCAGTAAAGCACTGGACACTTCATTCTAAGACGGCAAACTTACTGAGTTATAGAAGCAAACAGTTGAGTGTCTACCTTCTCAAGAACATAATGCACAAAATAAAATTACAGATGGCTTCCCTTATTCACTTCTCAGTAATGAAACATTAAACAGATCATTTAAAGTAATTTAAATATATGCCTAAACTGGGTGTTTTATGAGGTGGGACTAGACCTTGCTGCTTTTGGATATCAAGGATTTCTAGAACAAAATAAAGTAGGAACAAATGGTTTGTAAGTTAAAAAACAAACTGCAAGTTCAGTGCATAGAACAAGAAAACTATGATGTGCTTAGTTTTTATTTTCAGAAAAAGATGCGGTAATATATCTGTGGGCTTTAATTCTCTTGATATTTTCTTAAAATGCAATTTTTCAAACACAAAATGGAAAGTTTTAAAAATACAATATAAAATATAAAATGCAAAAATCATACTAAAAAAAACTTTTCTGTTACTGAACAGGTTTGGTTAAACGCATTCCTCCCTCCTCATCCCAAGGTCCAATAATTGTAGTGATGACAACAGCAACAGCAACAAGTATTTCTACTATAACATGATATATGCATTTCTAGGAAAAAACTCAAGGTCTACAATATCATGAATTAAAAATAATATGACTTATGGGAAAAACAGATTATAGACAGACCAGCTGAGATCAATGCAACTTGCTAAGCAAAACCAGTGGCGATCCCTGTTTCCTGGAGTCTGAAACATGTAAAACTTTGAGGACGTTTTTGAGGAAAACATTCTAGTTTAGCTGCCTGACAACTCAGCAGTGTGAATTCTGATATGTTTTACTACATTTTTTTAGCTGCAAATTCTTTTTTTTTTTTTATCCTCACCTGAGGACATCTTTTCACTTTCTGTTCAGATAGAGTGGGAGGGAGAGAGAGAGAGAGAGAAACATCGACGTGAAAGGGACACATCGAGTGGCTGCCACCCACACGACCAACCAGGGCCAGGGACAAACTGCAACCGAGGTATATGCCCTTAGCGGAACCGAACCCGGGTCTCTCTGTACCGCAGGTCGACGCTCTAACCGCTGAGCCAAACCGGCCAGGGCTTAGCTGCAAATTCTTTGAGCTCCTCTTCATATGACAACAACTCTGCAATATCTTTTTCCAACCAGAGAAGAGAAAGATAATGTAGTGTTTCCTCTAACACAGCAGTTTTCAACCTTTTTCATCTTATGGCACACATAAACTAATTACTAAAATTCTGCAGCACATCAAAAAATATATTCTATTTTGTGCCAATCTGAAAAAAAATAGGTATAATTTTTAGAGGAAGGGAAAGGGAGAGAGAGATAGAAACATCGATCTGTGTCCTCCTGCACGCCCCTTACTGGGGACTGAGCCGGCAACCTGAGCATGTGCCCTGTCCAGGAACTGAATTCACGACCTCCTGGTGCGTGGGAGGATGCTCAACCCACTGAGCCATACCGGCTGGGCAAAATAGGTATAATTTTGATTCATTCATGGCTATTGTTGTGTTGGCTGTTGTCATTTTTTAATTTGACAATATAAGGGAAAAGAGATCAGTGCCCTTGACCAAGTAGTCAGGTATTTCATGTTTTTAAAATTCTTGTAACACACAGGTTGAAAATCGCTGTTCTAACATAATGGATTGAAATTTCCTTTGGGCTGTTGGATCATTTGAGTGAGCCATTACTATATCAGAATGGCTAGCAATAACTTAACTATACCTGGAAGTGACTATGAACCACATAAATGTGTACTAAACTTAGACTGAACGTATCCACAGTGCCACTTTCCCGAGCTGCATCCCTAAAATGGTGCAGCCATTCCAAAGCCTCAGAGGGAGAAAAAAAAAATGGAAAGAGACTGTGATCTTAAAAAAGACACTCAAAATATCTTTCTTTGCAAGTGTTACAAAAATGCACGACCACATGAATGTGCCATCTTAGATGCAAGGAAGGGGCCCATGCAAGATAGGAGCCCTGGCAAGAAAGCTTCATTAATGCTTCACTGGGCTTGGAGGACTCCAGCAACTATTAATATAATGGATACCAAGGGAAAAGCATGCCCAGCTTGGGAGGAAGTTCCCTGTGGCCCCGGAGGCTGCCTCAGAGAATACTAAAATGGCACACAAACAATCTAGTGGAAATGCCAGCCTCCCAGCATTGAGACAACGCAGGTAAAAGTGCAATCTGGCAGTAGCCAAGGGATGAGCAAGGCTGAGGCTGCATTGTCTGGTTAGGGATCCCCAGGTGCCAACTCTCATTTTTGTTTTTCTTAAACCAGAGCAAGAAAGGGTCCAGCCTGTGCAGTATTTAAGCTAAAAGTTTTGTCCTGTCCAGCTGAAGATTGTTATTCTATTCCCACTTTTTTTTTTTTTACTCCCTTTGACAAGAAAAAAAATCATGTTTAAACCAACACGACTTCCCTATTATAGTAATACCACTCCCTGAGTTACCCGTCCTGTATGAGATAATTGATGAAATGAAAGCAGACATTGGCAAAGAACAGATGGTAGCTGATAATCGCTGGTGTTCTAAGTGGCTCATAAGCATTAACTAATGTATTCCTTGTAGCCACCTATGGAAAAGACTCCATTTTAAAACTCTATTTTTTGGTAGAGGTTAAAGCTTTGTTACTTTAACTGTTCAGGGCTTACTGAGAATCCATTGGTCCTCAAGTAATACCAAGAGCTTTATTCAATTACTTTGATTAAACGTGAATAGATCTTCATGGCATTTTATTTTCAAAATTCCAGAATATATTTACCATAGTCATTTGAAATAAGCCTTTATGTAAGTCTGTGTAAGTGTAAAGAAGTTATAGTTCATGCAATGACAGTTGTATTATATCTCTTAATTTGATAAGTAAACAGGATAATAAGAGTCCAAAATGAAATGTTTTTGGTATGGTTTACTTAGACCAGTGTGGTCCAAGGGCCATTTGTTCCAGAATCTCCTAGCGGGAGGTGGTTAATACAAATATAGGTTTCTTGACCCCATTTTGGATTGTCTGAACCTGAATCTCTAGATTAGGTCCTGAGAAAACATGTTTTTAGCAAGCACTCCCAGGTATTCTCATATATACTAAAGTTTAGGAACCTCTAATTTAAATTTATGTAAATGCTGTGAAATCTCTACTTTACTTTCCGCTTGACATAATTAATGTCTAGTATTAAATAATAAGACATTTAAAAGCTTGAATATTATTTTTAAATGAATAAATATATTTTTGTTTCTTTTATGCTACTATAGACTTACAAGTGTCATTTGAAACAAAAAAAAACCTATAATATTTTGCAGATCATTAAATCAGATCATCGATTAATTGAAACACCTTGAGGTTGGTCTTCCTAATGGCATAATCTGAAAAGTAGAATAGATTTTACTGGCTTTAAATGAATAATTTCAGGATAAGCACTTTTCTCTTTTGAGCTACTTTCTTCCTTATGAATTAATTTCATTCCAGAAAAGAATGAATTCTGGGTCCGTGCAGTTCTGTGTGAGCTGTCCCTTCTCATCAATATTTAGATTAGAAGAAAACATCCAGGATCATTCTTTTAAAAAGTTTAATGAATTTTTAAAAATGTATGAATATAGTTGGGAAAGCCTGTTAGTGATTAAAGAGTCTTGGTTTTAATATTACACTCATTTCCCTTCCAAAATTCTCTTCCACATTTCGTGAGACAATATATTTCTCTTAATAAATCCAAGTTGAAATTAATCATTTTAGTCATTTTCATCACAACATTTAATTATCGACATTCAGTTTTCTGGGGCTGTCTTTGTCTTTATTCCATGTCACCTACAGAGCACACTCTCCATCCAGTATGTTAAGTTAATATTTCCACTGTCACTGAAATAGGTTTTGGTGTACTACAAAAATGCATATGTGTGGACCCTCTCCTGAAAGATCTCATTTTCTAGTCGAGGTGTTTACAAATAAAAAAGCCAGAGATTGTAAGTTTTAGATTGGCTTCGAATTGGAATAGAATAAATCTAAGCTTCCATTTTTATCTGCATTAACTGACATGTATAATTAAAAATAAAGAAGAAAAAGAAAGGAAAATTACAAATAATTCCATTTAACCCTGTATGTAGGTCAACATACACATTTTGATCTTTTCCCCATGCAAAGTGAATTTTAACAAACAAAATTAGTTTATTTGCTGTTTATAAAAACCAAATGTCAAAACTTTGAATTTCCCCTTTTCATTGTTATGTCTTCCTGGTTGGATGACCCTTTTCTCATTGTGCATTATCACTTTATCTCTGGTAATATTTTCTGCTCTGAACTTTGTTTTCTATTAATGTAGCCACACTCTAACTTTCTTTTGCTTAATGTTTACATGGTATAACTTCTTTCATCTTTCCACTTTTTTTTTTCCTTTTCATGGCTTAATAGCTCATTGCTTCCCTGCTCCCAGCTTTATTAAGGTATAATTGACAATGAAGGTTATATGTCTTTAATAAGTACAACTTGATGATTTGATATGAATTAATCAATAATGATCATACTCAAGGTAATTAACATATTCATCACCTCACATAATTACCTTTTTCTTGTGTGTGTTTGTTGAAAAAACTTAAGATCGAACCTTTTTGCAAATTTCAATTACACATATAATATTGTCAACTATAGTCACATTATCCATTAGATTTCCAGAATTTATTCACCTTACATCATTGAAACTTTGCACCCCTTGACCAACATCTTCCATTTCCCCTCCTCCAATACATTTAACCTACCTATATCATTGTAGTTGAAGTGAGTTTCATGTAGATAAGATAAACTCTGTCAGTTTAAAATATCCAATCTCTGTCCTTTATTTTAGTTACTATGTTTTGATCATTAATATAATTATTGATGCTTGGATTTAGGTCTATCATTTTATTATTTGCTTTCTTTTTGTTTTCTCTGTTTTTTAGTCCATTGATTGCCCTGTCCTACCTTCTTTTGATTAAATTGCACTGTTGATTTTTAGTATATTTGTTATTGTTTATCTTTTTAGCGAATGCTCTAAGGAATACAGAATACATAGTTAATTTTTCATCATCACTTATAATCACTGTTATATCACTTGTGTTGGGATATTTAACCTCACTGCCTTGTAGATCCCTTTCCCCTTTATGCTTATAGTTGTGTTATATATCACATCTACATTCATTGAAAACACTAACATTCAATGCTACATATTTTCAAATTCAACAATCTAATATATTTTAAGGGGAGAAACAATCTATCATATTTACCTAGATACATGCCAATTTTATTCATCTTCCTTTCTGATATTCCAAGTTTCCTTCTGGTATTATGTGCCTTCTTTCTGAAGACCTTCCTTTAGTAATCCTTTTAGATCAAATCTGCTCACTAAATATTTTCTTAGTTTTACTTTATCTGAGAATGTCTTTATTTCACCTTTATTCCTGAAGGATATGTTTGCTGGTTATAGAAGTCTGAATTGACAATTCTTCTTCTTTTTTTTTTTTTAGCACTTAAATAATGTACCACTTCTCTGGACTCCCTAATTCCTGATGAGAAATGTGCAGTCATTTAAATCATAGCTCTCCAACAGGTAATTTCTTGTTTATTTTTTGGTTGCTTTCAAGATTGTTTCTTTACTTTTCAGTAGTTTGATTATGATGTGTCTGGGTGTGGATTTCTTTACTTTATCCTTTTAAGAGTTGATTAGGCTAATTAAATCTGTAGTTTCTCTCTTTCACCAAACTTGGAAAGTTTTTAGCACCACACTCTTTCTCCTCTTTTCTAGGACTCTGATAGCAAGAATGCTACACTTTTAGTTATTGTCCCACAGATCCCTGAGACTCTGTTCTTTATTTTCTCAATATATATACTTTTTTGTTTCCAGATTGGATAATTTCTATTGTTTTGTCTCCAAATTCACTTATTCTTTACTCTAGTATCTCTATTGTGCTATTGAGCCCATTCAGTGTATTTTTTAAACCTTGGTTACTGAAATTTTTGTCTGAAATTTCCATTTGATTCTTCATATTTTTAATTTATTTTTAGCCCTTTAAGTAATTTCAAATAGTGTATGCTCTTACTTCCTGGGTTATTTTTCCTAATGACTGCTTTAGTCTCTGTCAGATTATTTCAGCATCTCTGCTGCTTGGTGATTGCATTTTCCTTTGTGAGATGAGATTTCCTTGGTTCTTTGTATGATGGGTAATTTTGGATTGTACCCTGGACTTTTTGAATATTATGTCATAAGACTTTGGGTTTTGTTTAAAGCTTTGAAAATTTGATATTTTTGTTTCAGCGGGCACTCAACCAGTTTCAATTTAGACCAGATATTCCAATCAGACTTCTGTGGGTTGTGGTTTCAACATATGTTCCATTTTCAAAGCCTTTGCAGTCATATTTGGATCTGTCCCATGTATACAACATCCAACTGCCATTCTGGGGCCTGGGTAGTTGTCTATCCTATATTCAGTTATCAAGGTCTATGGTATACTGCTTAGATCCATGCATATGAAAATTGAGATAAGCCCAGGAGTTCATAAGCAACTTCTATGGTCACTTTCCTGAGTCCCTCTATCTTGGTGATCGCCTAAGGACTTTCTGGTTCCATGAGACAACCATTTCTGGTTCTCTGGTCTGAAAGATGGGCTTTATTTATCCTGCTCTTTGCATACTTCCACAAATGGGCTCATATTCAGGTTTGAACCAGGGGAGGACAAAGACAGGAATGTAGATTCATCCTAACTTCCTGGTATTACATCACTCCAATCAGAAAAAAAGTTTCCTTGTTCTTAGAGTTTCAGGTTCCTGTAAGGTCTAGTTGCTGTCATTGTTACTGCCACTGCTGCAGCAACCTAAAGATCACTTGGAAGCTACACAAGAGAGCACAAATATTAAGATACTTCCCCCACTGTCTTTGAACATGAAGAGACCTTGCTTATTTGGCCAGAACTAGAGAGCTTCTCTCTGTCCATGCCCTGAAGCCTATTTATGTGTTTTGGGATATGTTCAGTCCAGAGTGGAATAAACAGAGAGGAAAAAAAAACATTGGCAAACTCATGGCTAGTTAGGTAGTACTTCAAATTTTGGTCTTGTTCACCAATCTGCTTGCTATTATTTGCTTTCCATATACCTGAAATTGCTGCTCTGTGCATTCCATCCAAATTCTATAGCTACATTCAGTGGGAAGCAGAGAGTAGAGTGTGCTTTCTGTCTTACTCCAAATTGGAGCCAATCCTTCCAATGAAAGGTCATGAAATAAAACTACTGCAAACACTGTGCAAAATATAGAGCATGATAAGTTGGCTGTTTAAAGCCAACAAGCTATGTAAAAAGAAACTCATTTTAGAATTGATAGACCTCAGTTGACCCTTGTTATGATCAATGATGTTTTATTCAGCATGCCAGCTGGCATTTATTTGCCACCACTGAACATTTATTCAACCTGGCAGTTGTTGCCAATGTAGGTTGAACACAACATCATGAGAGGCACCCCACTGCTCTTTTTATTCTTGTAAGTTTTCTAAACACTTGACCTATTAAAAGAACTGCTGATGAACACATTCTTTAAAAAAGCCTAATAATGGCAATTCTAAACTTTTACATGCAAAGGCATGCTTAAGTCTACAGAGTACTGTGATCACTGCTGAAATGGCTAGCAGTTAGACCACTATTTTGTGCACTGATTACTGGCAAGTCATCAGTAGAGACAAACCAGCCATATGTACAATGTACATTTCTGAAAAGTTACAAATAAAATAAATTTTGAATAGTGAATTAACTGGAAGCCTATAACAAATCCTTTCCTAAAGCAAATCATTGACCCCTGATTTTTGGTACTACATATGTGATTGTTTCATAAATTATGTTTATATATTTTTATTTGAACTAGTTTACCCCATTTTCCAGTCAGCTTCTCTAACGCACAGGTCAGCCTAGGGCAACACAGCAGATTTGTCTACTTCACGCACATGACTTTGCAGGCTGTATTATGCTTTTAGCCACTGCTGGGCAGCAGGACACAGTACTTAATTAGTTGCTGTTGCTATTATCAGGCTGCAATCACATTTGATTAGGTAGATTGTTTATCTCAATGCTGAGAGTGCTCTCCTGCAAAGATGCCCATGTTTTGGTCTGGAGAACCAGGGAAAGTCTCACACCCAAAGCAGTGCTCTGTTGGTCAGTCATGGCTTCCCAAATGACTTTGGAGAAGTCACTTTGCTCTCCATCCATTTCATCTTTTTCCAAACTCCAGATGTTTTCATCACCCAATGTTTTCATTAATCACAGGAAAAATTTCCAAAGCCATTTTAAGTGTTTTTATGTACAAATATTTCCTTCGGCCTGATTCTGAGATCTAGGTAATCTGTTACTGCTATTCCTTTTTTATAATTAAGCTGAGGCTCAATGATATTAGGAGAATAAAGTTCACACAGCATAAAAGAGGAACTCACAACTTTGAGCAATTCTTCTACAACTGAAACTACTATGACTTAAGAACAGACTCCCAAAGAGTTGTTTCCTGTTTAATTCCATCTGGAAAAGGGCAAAGTCTATTTATTTAACATATTACTCTAGATTGCAACTGCATAGTTGAGTTTTCACCATTTGTTTGATACATTTAAATTCAAATATTTCCCTCTGTGTAAGACTTTGGAGACTGATTTTGTTTTATTTCTGGTGTTTGTAGAGAGAAAATGTTGTATCAACATTGTACAGTTGGTTATTTGCAACTATAGGTAGCACTTTTTTTGTTGCAAAATGCAGCATAGTAGAGAGATATTGTTCTGCTGACCTTTTTGACAGTGTGAATTCATACAGCGTATGTTTGAGGTAATTTGTCATGTTTCTCTCTGTTTGTGTCAGATTTGTGCAAAAGCATAAAAAAAGCATTCTTCCTGTTACCTGTAAGATTTTTCTTCTTCCTCTTTTTTTTAAGAAAGCACATCGATGCTAGAAATTCTGTTTGCCTCTGAGTTAGTAGGAGTTAAACAGGCAAGGCTTTCACCCATAGCACTTTCAGATGGAATCCTATTACACTGCATGAGGTTATCATCGCCCTCTGAAATTGCCATTCGTTATGGGTGTGTTCATCCCAACATTTTACATCTGGGAGGCAGCTGCACGTGGTGTTCTGGCCAGCAGCTGTCCACCAGAATTCTTCCAATGTAATGGGATAAACATCCCTGTGTGTGTGCATAATTCTTCTTTCCTCAACACTATAAAATATTTTATTTCCAAAAATTGTGCAACTGAATAGAGTTGTGCAGCAGCCTATTGCCTTCATAGTCATAGGCAGGCAGATCATACTCCCTCTTTGATGGACTACATTCAAATATGTGCTTTGCCAATGAAACATGACAAGAGGTTAAATCATTATAATCAAATTGGCATTTGGGTTCTAATCTTATTATCTGATTGTAAATGTATCGTCATACAAAGTGTGACTAGAAAGTGATCACTGAATCAATCCACAGAAATCACTCCTTTCACTTTGTAATGATACCTGCTTTGTATTCTGTGAGAAGAAATTCTCTGATTTCTGTCTAGGTAAGGTAGCCCCTAATACCTGAAATATTTGACCAGATATGAGTTGGGCACCATCAGAATAAATGAAGATGGATCCTCACATAAACGCTTTCTATGGAAATGTATGCAATTCAGGATGAGCTAAAAGACCAGACTTCTATCTTTCATAGAATATAAAACACAAGGAGTGCATAGAAGAAAATAAAGGCATTTACTATTCCTACCACCACAGAAGGTGTCTTCAAGCTTATTAGTGAAGGACAGATTAATTTTATAAGGGTGAAGGAATTTTGAAAGGATGGGGAACACTTGAAGGGAAATAGATGTAGAACAATTTTTAGGAAGCTGATCAAGTGTAGAGAGGAGAGAGATCACAGTGTATTCCCGAATGTCCCTGGGGCTCTATCATTAGCTTACTGACCTCTTCCTGTGTCCTCTTGAGAATGTCTCATTCACTCCCACACACCTTTTTCAACCAACACCTCTAGGCCTTTTACCCTCAAATCTCTATGTGATGCTCCAGACTCTCCACTGAGCTCAGAGTGGTACATTCCACCAATTGAAGGTCCACTGAATTTGGCCTATAGGCTATAAAGCGTATAACCGTCCTCCTCTGCTCCTGCCACTCAATATATTAACAATGAAATCTATTCCCTTCTCTGAACTTTCTGGCATATTCCCCATTAGTTCCCAGAACACAATGTACCCACTCATCCAAAGAACAAAGTCAGAATTCTTTTGGACTAGTTCCTCTTTTTAGCCCCAATCCCTTGCCCCACTTCCCATCAGTCCTCAAGTCCTAATCTTTTCTGTCGTTTCAGCCTCTAGTATAGGACATTGTCAAATAACACCAGCCCTCTCTACCTAAGTGTGCTTGGAAGATGGGTGCTATCAGCATTACTCCGGAGTATGTTAAAAATGCAGAATCTCAGGTCCCACTCCAGACCTACCAAATCAGAATCTATATGTTAAGAAGGTGTTATGATATTTATAATACCATATATATATATATATATAAATATATATATATATATACATTTTATCTTTGTCTCTGTGTCTGACACAGAACTCCTAAAACCCCTGGAATTTTCTAAGTGATAAGAGCAATAAACGTGTCTTGATATTTATAACAAATCTCTTTCAACAACACCTGAGTTTATGTTAATGAGGTGACTTGGAAAGTACCTAAGGAGAGAGGCTGGTTGCCAGGGAAACAAATCATATGATTAGAGAGCTGAAACTTCGGTCTCACCTCCCAGACCCTGGGGAGGAGAGATGGGCTGGAGATGGAGTTCAATCATATCAGTGGCCAATGATTTAATCAATAATGTCCATGACATGAAGCTTCCATAAAAACCCAAAAGGATGGGCTTCCAAAAACTTCTGGGTTAGTGATCATGTAGAAATCTGGAGAGGATGTATCTCTTCCATCTGGCTGTTCCTGAGTGATACTCTTTTATAATAAATTGGTACTCTAGTGGGTAAAATGTTTCTCTGAGTTCTATGAGCTTCTCTAGCAAATGAATCAAACCTGAGGAGGGGGTCTTTGGAATCTCCCATCTATAGCCAGTCAGTCAGAAGCACAGGTGACAAGGTGGCTGAAGTAGAGGGTGGGGCAATCTTGTAGAACTGAGCCCTTAACCTGTGGGATCTGATGTTATCTCCATGCAGATAGTGTCAGAACTGAGTTAACTGCTTGGTGGTGCTGGAAAACCCAAACAATGGAATAGGTCTCAGAATAGGTGAATCCATTACAACCATCATTAACCTTTTTTATTGCTTTCTTTTTTTAATTATGAAGATTTTTTAAACACATAAGAATTACAGATAATAATACTAAAACACCCACACACTCACCACCCAGATGTATTACATGTTAAAATTTGTATTTGCTTCAGATGTTTGATTTTTTAAAAGTAATAAAATATTAGAGTTGGAGGCCTTCTTCCTGCTCTTCTCCCTGGGATGACCAACTTGTCTCAATGTGCCCAGGACTGTCCCGGGGGCACAGAAGTCCTGCATCCCAGGAAACCCCTCAGTCCTGGGCAATCCTGAAAGTCACATCTACCCTTATCTCACACATGTGCATGTTTCTTAAGTAATACACAGAATTACGTAGCTGTTTACACCAATAGCATCATGTTTAGCACATTCTTTTTCTAATTCTTTTTCACACAGCACAGTGTTGAGATGTACTATATAGACACATTACTATGCATTGATTTATTTTAAGCTCAGTCTGTCAAACTCAACAACAAAAACTGGTCCTGTGAGTTTTGATTAGAATTATACTGAATTTATACATAGTTCAGGAGGAATCAACATATCGTAATATTGACATCCTTACAATATCCCCATCTACAATTTGGTGTATCTCTTAATCTCTTTCATTCTCTCTTTCATCCCTTAAAATTTTTACATAATTATAATACTCCATAAATGCCACGTATATATTGTTATTACATTTCTTACTGGGTATCTTCGTTTTCGATGTTGTAAATGAGATTTGTGTACACACAGACATAATACATTCTCCAAGTGATGTTGATATATAAGAATGCACTAATTTTTGTACACCAATCTTATATCCTGCAGACTTGGTGAATTCTCTTATCTGTTTTTATAGTCTGAGGAGTATAGGCAGTCATATTATTTATACATAATAGCGATTTAGTTTCTTCCTTTCCAATTCTCGTTACCTCTTTTAATTTGATTTGCTGGTTATAACACTGGACCATTAAGCATGGTGTTTCAGGTAGGGTGTGGGGGGGGGTTGGGTTTTTTTTGAGACACTTATTAGGTTAAGAAATTGTCTTCTCTATTACTCATTTGCTAAGCGTTTTCTTTTAACTTTGAGTGATGAATTTTGTCAATTGATTTTTCTTTCCAGATTGATCTTAGAATTGGTCTTCTTCAAAAACCCTTCTCAGGACCCTGAGATTAGACTAAAAGCTCCTCTTCCCCGATTCCACAGCATTTTGTGTGGTCCCCAGTAGATTAAACTATTTATTTATAGTTCTCTGCTCCCAGTAGCTTATAAGCAATGCGAGGGCAGGAACCATGTTTGACTCCTGGCTGTATCCCCCAGGAACTGGTCTAGAACATCGAATACCTCTTTCCATATTTATAGAAATAAGTTACTGAGACTATGTTCTAAAAACTTCATCTATTCCTTCTTAAAAACAAATTATGATTCTGACATTACTCTTAATTTACAAAGACAACTCTGATAGAATAGAATATAGATTTGACTGAGAAAAGTTTTAGACATTTATGTTTGCTTTTAATAAAATAACCCATAAAATGTTAATATATGTCTCCCAGGAAACATTTCTTTCCTATATTAAAAATAATTTGTTAAATTTTAAATCAAGTTTATATTTATTTTAACATTTGTATTAGTTATTTATCTTTGTGACATTATTAAAACAAAAATAAGACTTTCACAAACTTTGATTTGCTTAGTATGCACAGTTCCAGAAGTGTTTTTTCCCTTATCTAAGTACTAAGAAAATTTGAGTTTAATTAATTTAATTGTGTTTACCAATGCCAAAGGCCTTTCAGAATGCATTATGTTTCTGTCAGTATATGAATAGCCTCATATGTTTTATTCAGAATGCTACTTAATGAGCATAGAACCTCAAATGCCATTTGAAAATATGAAACCTTTATCTTTTAACTCAGTTTTGCTTTCATGCATAACATGACTCTAAAATCACAGTTGTGATATTTAGTAGCTGTCTTTGCAAAACTGTAGGCAATATATCTTTCACATTTCAATGAGAAGAAATGAAACTTAATCCCACCAGGATCTCCATTATTAGTTCTTCCTCTTGATTTTTTCCCCGTGGGGATTTTGTGTTGGCCAGATGGCTCTCTGACAAATCCCCAGACAGACCTTCATTTTACAAAGGAAACTGGATGAGCAAAAATCTATTTTTGAGTAAGGGGATTAAATCTTACCTCTTGTCATGTGGCTCACTATGTCCAACCCAGTCATTACTGGTTCCTATTCAATACTGTACAATGATTCTCTCACTCACATAGCAGTTCACCTTCTCTTTCGGTAAAGTATAACAATAATTAGCTACTCAATTGCACTCTCTATTCCTTTGAATTCTACCAGTGCTAAAGACTATTGTACAAACCACATCTTTATGCTGGATCCTCTCTCTAGGGAATGGCAATTCAATTTCATCAGCAGCAAAAATTGAAATAGTCTTTTCCATATTCATCACAGATGTTTATCTTCCATGGAGAAGAGTGGTTAACTGAAATGCTTAAAAATCAATTTGATGATAAATTGTTTATTTCTTGAATTCACCCAACTCTCATATTCAAGCATAGTGAGGCTTCTAATCTTCAGGTAGTTACTTTTGTGATAAAAAAAAAAAAAGTCAAACAGAAAAATAATTCCAAAGTCACGTATTCTGTCATAAATGGTTCTAAATAGTGTAACATCTTAAAATGTCTATTCCAAATATTTTCTCTATGGAATAAATCAAAACAATCTCCATTTGGTGCCTTCTCACCTTTGTCCTTGTCTTAGAGTGGTCTAAAAATGTGTCCTTTCTGTATAAAACCAGCTGTCTTATTTCTATAAAAATACTGAATTATTTTCTTTCACTTAAGTTAGGTATGACCAATAAATGTATGAAATATACCAATGAAAGTATGTAAAAGTAAGGGCTTATCTTTTGCCCTACCTACCTATTCTTATGTTATATTCAGAATTTACCCTTACCTCTCTAGCAATACTAAACAACATGGGTTTTCACAAACTGGTCATTTCCTGTCTTATATCTGGAAGGGACTTTTCTTCACTGTCCATTTATGTAAATACTGTTCTTTCTAAGCTCTGTTGAAATTTCATGTTTATGAGACTTTCTCTAAACATTTCTTTCTAAACACACACACGCACACACACACACACACACAACTGAATTGTTTTCTCTCTTTCTGGACACCCAATGACACTTAATAGGTTAGTTCATTGAATTAGAATAATTTATCTACACTCTCTTCTCTTATTAGAGTATGAGATCCTAGATGTTAGGGTACATCATTGATTCATCTTTGGATCCCAGGACCTAGCTCAGTACTGCCATGGTTATGGGCACTCACTATATATTTGTAAATAATTGATTGTATACTATATGCTGACTTCTGTAAAATTATTCTTACATTCTGTTAAATGATACTACTATTCTTCTATATTGAAAACATTATTTGTAACCATATGATTAAAAGTAGAATATGCTATTTTAAATAGACTTATGTTAAATAGACTTACTGTGATCATTTTGCAATATGTACAAATATCAAATCCTCATCTGTACACCTGCAACTAATATAATATTATATGTCAATTATATCTTAATTTAAAAAGGTAGATATGCTATTTTAAAAGTTTAATTTTTAAAGTTTTCCATGAGACACAAGTACATTTAAAATTACTAACCAGGTCCGACCGGTATGGCTCAGTGGTTGAGCATTGACCCATGCACCAAGAAGTCACCGGTTCGATTTCCGGTCAGGACACACGCCCAAGTTGTGGGCCAGACCCCCAGTGGGGAGCATGCAGGAGGCGGCCAATCAATGTTCTCTCTCATCAATGTTTCTATCTCTCTCTCCCTCTCACTTCCTTTCTCTCTAAAAAATCAATAAAGGAAAAAAAATTTTTTAAATAAAAAATAAATAAAATTACTAACCAGGAAAGGAAAAAAAGGGGGGAGGGACCTCAATGTATTTGTCAAAATTAACTCATATTCAGGTAAAATATCAATAAAGGAGGGACCTGAGTAAAATAAGACTTTTTAACTAAAAGAAAGGTAACTTGAAAGTTAGCTTTTGTGATCTCTTCAAAATGAGTCTTAATGGTTACTTTGCAAAACAGAGAACAGCTGAAGTAAACTGAATTAAGGGCAAAACATGTCTACTCCGATTACTTTAGAGGGTGGCCAGGGAAAGGACTCAGCGACCCGGTTCAAGTGTTCCTTACCTCACCATTTATGAACAGTCTAGAATGACCCAAATTGTATTTTGTACTCGTTTTAGCTCGTTTTAAACCGAGCCAAGATGTTTTCTATTTTTGAAGAGACAAAAATAGAAGCCAAAGTATAACCTCTTTATAAAGTTGTTCATTTAGGAGACAAAACATTCCATTGTGTTTATTGCTTTCTTCCTTATTACTTTTATGATAACGACAAAGATTTAATATTCTGTTAAGATGATTAAAATGATTTTACTAAGAATGTGCCTGGATGCTTGGAAGAGAGGAAGCATAGCTTATGAGTTCCTCATCTTTGAAAACATGTGCATGAAAGAACTTTTGTAAGCATTCTTGGGATGATTTTTTTCTCTCAACCCCTCCACCCACACCCAACTTAAAAAAAAAAAAAAAAAAAAGCTTTGGGTGGAGTTAAGAACTCTTTTCAAATCTTAAACAATAACTGGAAATCCTGAAAATGTATTCTCCTTTATCCAGTGAGGAAAACACTTTAAAGCACCCCCCTCCTTTTTTCCCCCTAAGAATTGTTTAGCAAGGGATTTACTTAGTGGTTTCTATTTCGATAAGAAAATTCAGTTTTAACTGCCTGAAATATAATGCCATCTGTGAGTATTTCCCTCAATGACAAAATCCCTTTCCCCCCAATATTACAAGTACATGGCCCTAATAACCTAGATAAATATATCAACTCAACTAATTCTTTACTTCAACTAAGTGGTGAAGTTGGTGAAAGACTTAATGTATGTACCATGAAAATGTGAATCTGATTGAAAATTAAAACATATAAAGCACACCTGTAAACTTAAATCTTTAAGTATTCTGATTAATAAGTAATTATGTCTCACATATATATTTACCAGGGTGGTGGTAGCTATCAGGTGAGAAATAAGGGCCAGGATTTAGTGGACCAAAGAACCACAGAATCACTCAGATGCCAGGTTCCTCAAATATATACCACCTTCTGGGACCACTCACACATCTACCTGGAACAGCAGAATCTGGCAGGTGGCGACCACTCGGAAATAAAATCGGAACTTAGTCATAATGTATTTTAAATTACTTTAAGTGTAAAGTGATATACAAATGTGTAACATCATTATATACTTATATTTAGGGTATTCTGAGCTGATTAATTCCTATAAATATCATCCTGACTGTTCTCTAACGTAAGAAGGAGACTTTGTCTCTTTTCCACCAAGTCTTCCATGAGAAAAAATTCAAACATTTTATTTAGAGTTTATATGCACTTCAAAGAATGCTTAAGTACCATTCTCTGATCTTTATTACCGCCTGACCTTTTTTACATAATCATGACGGTCTTTAAAAGGATCCAAAAACCTGATTCTGTTTGGTCTTATTCCGAGAGACATGATCTCTACTCTCAGCCCCAACTCTGAATCTAGAAAGCTTGTGTTGTACCAGGTTTCCTATTCTCAGGAAATAGAGGATGAGTTATAAGCTGTCTCAGTGGACGTCCTTTAGAGCCTCATCTTTCCTGGTTCCACGTAAGCCTCCATAGGGCCTGAGTTAAGCCACACAGGACAGCTCCCAAATCATCCAGATGTTCACTTGAAAAATAAAAACTGAGAACCGAAGCTAGACTCATGCTGCTATCTGAAAACATAGGTGATTCTGACTCAGAAAATCCCTATGTTCCTAATTCTCTACCTTTAATTTTTCACCTTGAAGGTCTGTGTAGCAAAATTGAGAGCTGTACACTTTGCAGGAATACAACTCTGAAGGCAGTTCCTGCTTCTCCATTTCCCTTTGACCAGAAACACCTCTAGAATAAATTCCTAGTTTATTAGGGAGAGATGCTCAACACAAAGTGTGTACGTCTCATTGCTTTTTGTCGTTGGTTATTACTTCACATTGTTGTTGCCTAAGCTATCTTGGCTCTAAACTTGTCTCCTGGAGTTGCTTTATACGCATTACATAGAAAATTGACATTTCCTATCTCAACTGCTTTTTATTCATAATGTCTCTTTTCCATGATATCTACTGAATGAGTTAGACAAATACATGGAAGGCAACATAAACCGGCCATAATTAAATGACAAATTCTAACTTATACATTTTTCCACAAAGCAGACAACATAATTTACAATGTTGAAAAGATGATCAATAATATGAATAAGGCCTACTTAAAACATTGTTATTATTATAAAACACACATTAAGCAATAAAAGTATATTTCTTTTAACTCCCTTCTAATCAGAGCAATTTATTTTGTACATTAATGTGCACATTTTGTCAAATAATACAACATACTAGATAGTGATGAGGATTTAGTATCTCCAGTAGAGATTTTATGTCAACAGCCACTCTTAAAATTTCTTGCCCATGCCTATAACTTAGTACTTTATGAAAACATAACTGGGCATGGGAAAGGGCATCAATATTGCCAAATCTGACCAATACTCACGACAGGATGTTCCCAATATAGGCATAGTAGGAGCAACAGTAGGGTGTGGTCCCATCACAGCAGTAAGATCTGCAGTCTTTGCCACACTGAGCAAGACAATCATCTACAAAATAAAAAAGCATTGTCCAATTACAGTTCCGAAATCACAGCTTCATGAAAAATTATTCCATTTCGTACCTTAACCACTCCTCAGTGCATTTAGATCTTCGTTTTACGTACTCAGAATTGTAAAACATTTGTAAGCATCTGAACGAGTCTTCCTTCCCTCTTAGACATAAAGCTAGAAAAGGCAAAGACCATTCTACTTTGACTCTCCTGCATGAAGCACCATAATTGGTGAGCAGAATTGAACGAGATAATAAAAGGAGAAATGAGTGATCCAACTAATCAGTCATTCAAATTGTCGGTTGAGTTCTTATAATAATTTTTAAATGATAAAGTCTTTTGACTGTAGGGTATTACCCTCAACTTCATTTAATGGAAAGTGTTATTGACATGCATAATGTCAACTGGAGACGATTTTAAAATAATGTACTTTTTCATGACAATGCATTATATCTTTTTCTTTCCCTATCATTTTCTACCTTCATAATCACAGTTTGCTTACATGTGGTAACAGAAATGGGTCTGCATATCCTGTAAATGCATTTGGGTTGGAAATTAAGAAGTTTCCCTAGATAAGTAACTTGTGAATAATTAAGAGTTTATGAGTTAAGAATCAATAAACGATGAAACAGCACTATGTGCAGGGGGAAAAGTATTTTCTGATTAAAAAGGACATGTTGGAACTAACAAAAACAAATTACTGTCTTTTTCCCGACGTTTTTGGTAAGAATAATTATAGCAAAAATGTTGAATAAAAATTACCCTGGCTTTTAAAAAATTCTTTATTCCACCTAAATAATGTGTGTTTAACATGTTAAGGTTACCATTTAGTTATAGTCAGTGGTATACATTATAATAGATATGTGAGTTTCAGGTACAGGAGGAAAATATTAAGGATAGTCTGATAATTTAAGTTAGATGTTCACATATCACAAAGCAAGTCATTTCTAACTCAACCTCTGAAGATAACATCAACTATTTTCTAAATTATGTAAGACTTTTGCTTTCTTGCTCACGTCAAATTAAAAGTGCAAGATGTTATATTTACATCTATATGTCCATGCAATTGATTTACCTAGAAAGGAAATTTTAGATTTTGCTTCCAAATCACCTCCCTGCCAAGATGAGTTTTTACAAAAGGATGTGACTAAAAAGTAGCACAGCTTATCCACCTTTATCAATAATGCATGGCCTTTGTGAAATAAGTGAAAAAAGTTCACATTCTCTTTCCTTCAATATTATTGCTACCTCCTAAATTAACAAACTTTAATGTCTTCTTCTGGGATGAGGTAAGAAGAAATGAGAGGGGAAAATAATTACCTTTGTAAGATGCGGTAACTCTGCTTAAATTTACTTGAAAATTTTGAAGACAGAAACACAATCTAATGATTTATTGACAGTGACTGCTTTTTACAGAGTACATCAAACGTTGAAAGGCTATTTATTTTATCATTTTCCCGGTGAATGTTTATTGCTCTCATTTTTTCGTGCTGTTTATTTAATTCAAATATTTAGACTGCTCAGTTGTCTCAAGCGCTTAGCAGGAATGTTTTTGCTTCATGCTCTTAAAAGCTATTAAAAGCCATTCAGATACAGGGAGAGCTGATGTCCCCACTTATTCTGTGGGAGCAGGACAACCAACATGTGAGCAGCTTCATGAGGTGCCTTTGAAATGATGCCCACCACAGTGATCTGACTAAGCTCTCCATAAATATCAAAGATTCACTTACTACGATTGTACTCTAGTTACTGTTATTATAAGGACATGGCGATATCAAAATATTTTGAGCCAATGTTACAGGAAACCAAGCCCAAAATCTTGTAGCCAAGAAGCTGGATTTTACCTGAAGCAAACATCTATCCAGATCACGTCACACATTGTCCATTATTGTTATGGCATTTTCCAGCGTTCTTGTCTGCTTCCCAGAATTAAACAACTGAAAAGGGCAGATTTAATGGCACGGCAAATACATGCACAATCACGACATTTCCAAAATGAGGTTCCAACCACACCTCAAAGCTTATTTTGATATGTTAGTTGCTTTCTCCAGTTTATTTGAGACTGATTCCATGAAGATCAGAGTGTGAACAATACAGGAGTGTTTTCTCACTTGTAAAAAATAGGGAACATTCCAATGGTCTTCAGAACATAATAATATTGCTTCTAACGGTCAAGTGAATATCCTTGAAAATCAGCCACTTCAAACTTTGTCCAATGACTTTAATTAAAGACACGACCTGGAAGAAGGTTCCCCACCCCCACCCCACCTTAAGAAATGTGTCCTACAGGAAAAGCAGCATCTGGCTCCAAACATTTGCTCAGAAACTGTACTTCTAAGTAACAGCTAAGGATAAGAGAGGAAGGAAAGGGAGGGGTCAGAAGTCACTGGCTGAGGCCGTGAAGGCAAAACCTTGGCCAAATCCTGTCCTTGTAGGCTGCACTGGGAAAGAGTCACTCTTTCAAAAAGTGACTCCGCAGTCCAGCATGATGCTTCCGGTACAGAAACTTGCACTTGTTTCCTTAACAAATGGAATATGACTTTAATGCATTTGCTTCAGGGAAAATAATTGAGGTTACGGACAGCGCATCTCCTTGTGTTTTTGTCCCATTAAAGCTAGCGATTTATTTAACAGGTTGTCTGAACTGTTCTTATGTCATTTGCAGTGTTCCCCTATCTCATCCCAACCCTCACTTCCAGTCGTAACTATTAGTTCCAACCAAACTGAGTGATCTATTTTGGCATAGACACATCTTGTGGCTTCTGCCTTTGTGCACACTCTGTCCTACTACTCCATCTCCTATGTCCAAGGCTTCCCCATCTTTCAAAGGTCTAGTTCCTAAAAGTCCTACCCAATTCAGTTTTTCTGAGCAAATACTGACTGAGCTCCACTTATGGGTCAGGTGTTTTGCTAGTCTCTAAGACTATTATGCTGAACAAAACAGATATTATATACTTATAAATATACAGACACCATATGGCTTATACTCAACAGGGCCAGCAAGAAGACCCTGTTCTTCGAACACTGACAGCACTTGACTGTACTTGTCCTATGACCCATTTGAGTAATTTGGCACACCTTCTCTTAACCAAGACTCAGAGCATGGGCTGTCCTATAGATCACTCAGTAAATATTAGTTGAATGAATATGTCAAGCATGAAAAAGACTCTGAAATGAGTTTGGGAATTAACACCAAAGAATACATTCACTAAACGTTTCTTATGGAAGACAATAAGTCAACCTAGTATTATTGGCTTCCAATTGCGTATTTTGTAGCTTAGCAGGGAAAGATGTGGAAGGAGAGAAGAAATGAATGGAGAGAAAACTTTCTAAATCAACCCCGATGCTAGCCAGCTCTGCGGGTTTCCTGAACCTGAGGAACAGGACGAAGGGAAGGAAAAGTGTGCAAATTAGAAGCTGTCTGTTTACCACAAAGAAGAGAATAGACAAAAGAATAAGAAAAATTTGCTTTCAATAGTGTGCTTGAGTAAGGCAAGTGAGGGTATTACAGTTTTATTTGCTGTGTTCAATTTTCTTATTTTTGTATTTTTTTGATAAACAGAGGAGGTAGGAAAGAATAATCATTGCTTCAAGTAAACTAATAAAGAGATAAAACTAATATTAATGCAGTTGATCTTGTTAGCCTCTCAAGTTCCGAAAACCCTATATGATTAAGTAAAAGAAATAAGTGTAAACAGATTAGAATGTGTATTCTCCTAATTAAATAGGAATTGCTTTTCTTACTTTTACAAAATTCTGCATTTGAAAGTCAGCATTTTCCCTTCAAGAAAACAGCTTTAAACTAACTTACAGAAAGCACTAATTTGCATTTTAACAAACAGACTGAAAATTTCCATAAGAGTTACTGTGTGTCAATTTTGGCGAAGTTGAAAGAGGAATTCAAATCTTTTGATGTTCAGATAATGTTGAAGAATAGCTTCATTTCAGTTGTAGTATCCTTATATGCACTTCATAAAACAATCTTCATATATATTAAAAGGTAAATCACAGTACTATACATAAATTTAGTATTGCAAGGTCATGGGTACCAGCCTCTGGTTTTTGTCACAGGAAATTAAAGACATGAAAACATTTTGCAAAACACTTTGCTTTTAGCTTGTTTTGTGAATAGAAAACAGATGCAAAACTTGTGTAATTAGCTTTATACATGAATAAAAAATGAAAGGCCATATCATTGGGTTCCATAGCAATCACAAAACAAGAAAACCACTTTGCTTCATCAATTATCAGCAATTCTCACTAAGAGTAATTAGGAGGAAGGAAATGAGATGTCCTTCACCTACAAGCAAGGGCTTAACAAAATCCAGAAAACAGATTAGACTCCGGGTAAATTTATGCCTCTCAAAAACTTTATGTTTGACTTCAAAGCATCCTATTGCCCAGGCTACCACACTTGAGAATTTTTAAAAAAGAATAAAAGCAAAGGTCTAAAGGTTTTTATTTCCAAAAGGGAAAAAGCGGAGTACTCAGAATTCGAGTTGGAGAGGGCAGTGAGTAGCCTATACTGAAACGGAAAAGTCACCACTTTCCTTTTATTGGGAAACTTCAGCAATACCGCTAGACTTCATGCCTTTTAAAAAACGTTTTCCTTCCACTCCTTAGCCTTCAATCACCCCGATTCCTGAGTCGTGGATACGACTGGATAACCGTTACGCTATCCAGAGAGTAAAACCCCCTAAATGTGGGTTTGGGGTTCCACGTTGCTTTGTGAAGAAAGAGAAAGGAAAGGAAAAGAAAATTAAAGAAAAGAAAGGACACGTTAAAGGAAAGGTTCAAGACAAAACCGCTTGAAGTCCAGCCCAGGCTCCCGCCCCGCCAGGACCACACAATCTGCGCTCCCGCAGAGGTCCCGAGGCGCCCGGCTCCAACCGCGTCGCCTGGAGAGGGACCCACGCGCGCCCCAGGCCCCCTGTCGCCCGCCGCCCCGTGTCACTGACCTGCGCACACAAAGAGCAGAACCAACTTTGGAAGCAAGACCCCTGGACCCCCGGGCAGCCTCCGTGCGTCCATCCAAGCCGGTGGCCCGAGGTTGCGCGCCAGGCCAGACAGATGGACAGACGGACTGGAGCGAGGGCTGGCTGGGAGCAAAGGGAGAGCCCGGAACGGGAAGGGGATGGAGAGGAGGGAGGGCGGTCAGATGGAGACAGCGGTGCTCCCTAGAGGAGGGTCGCGTGCAAACCTGGCCATTGCCCGGGACCCTGAGAGGGGAGCCGGGGACCGCACCCAGCAGCGCTTGGGCCGAGGTCTCTTTGTCTCTCCCGGTGGGACTCCGGCGGCGGGCGAGGCTGCCACTCGTGTGTCTGGAGCCACCCGGGCTCACATTTCATCTCCGCCGGTGGCACCGACGTGGGCTGGGGGCGGAGGTGGCCCCGACTCCTCCCCAGCTCCAGTTCTTCCTTCTGTAGTGACCCCCGGAGCATGGCCCTGTCCCGAAGGAACTTCTAACTCTTTGCTCTGGCTGTTGTTAAGGAGTTTAGCAAGCTCCTTTTTTTTTTTTTCCCCAGCCCTGTCCTCCCGTCCAGTTTTTTCCTTTTGAAGCAATGGATGAAGAGATGAAGAACCTTATTTTTTGTCTTTAAACAAATGGAGGACATTTTCAAGGTGGAAAGTGTTGGACAAAGAAAGCCAGTGATGAAAATGCAAAATTGGAAAGTACACATACAAGTATATGTTATCTGTACTGAAAGCTGATAAAAATGTTTATTTGTTAAACATCCAAAGCACTTCCTCTAAAGTAAAGAAAAACAAAACAAAACAAAAATGCACATCATGGTCACTATTATCTGACATTGCTATAGAGTTACTGGCCTATGGCATTAGGTAAGAGAAAGAAAATAGAATTATAAACATTGGAAGGAAAATTGCCACTTGCAAATGATATGCTTGTATACATGGAAAATCAAAGACAATAAACTATCAAGCTCTTAACTAGAGTTGAATGACTAAAAATTCAACAGCTTTCTTTTATGAAATTAAAAATCAGTTGGAAAGTTCTCAGTTCTGTGCATGAAGGGATAAAGGACATAAGTAAATAGAGATGCTTCTCTTGACTGAAAAAATTCAATAGTATGAAGACATCAGTTTTTCCTAAAGTAATGTATAAATCTAGGAATTAAACTAAACTCAGTAAAAATACCAATATGAATTTTTTTCAAACCACTCTGATTCTAAAGTTTACATAGAAAATAAATATGTAAGAATATCTATTAAAAATGAGTGAATGGGATAAATCTCAACAGATAATAAATATATGATAACATCACAATAATTACAACATTTTGATTAACACTAGAATAGATAGACTAAATGAGACAGAATCCAAAAATAAAGAGATATGTACAGAAATTTAATTTATGGTTTAAAAAATTATCATTTTAAAATAATAGGTTACTCAGTGAATTGTGTAGGGGTCATGAGTAGGGATCAGTGAAGTCTTATCTCCTTTCATCAAAATCAATTCCATATGAGTTAAATATTTAAGCATAAAGATGCAATTATGAAAGTATTAGATAAAAGAATGAAAGGATGACATTTAAATAATGATGGAATAAAGAATGCTTTTCTAAGCATTATTTTAAAAAGTCTCAGAAACCATAAAAGAAAGAAAATGAGCAATTTAAATCTATAAGATTTAAAATTTTCTGTGGATGGCAAGCCAAGCATTTAACTGGCAAAAATATTCTCAATGCGTAAAATAGACGGAGGCCTGATCTCCCTAATATATAAGGAGCTTAAAAAATTAATAAGGTAATGCACTGGCCTGTATGGCTCAGTTGGTTGGAGCATCCTCCCATGCACCAGAAGGTTGTGGGTTTGATTCCAGGTTAGGGTACATACTTAGGCTCCAGGTTCTATCCCAGGTATTGGCACGTGTGGAAGGCAACTGATCAATGCATCTCTCTCACACCGATGTTTCTCTCTCTCATTCCCTTCCCCCTTTCAAAAAAAGAAAAAGCATAAAAAATCAATAAAGTAAGAAAACAACCAATAGAAAACTGAGCAGGAATATTAACAGATACATATCTGTCTTCTATGTCTTCTACTGTTCCAAACATTTAGAAGATGCTCATCCTTACTCCCCAAAAAACAAAAAAGTAAAAATTAAGTTGATAGTGAGACATCATGTTTTGTGTGTCAGATCAGCACACCCCCCCACCCCCCAAAGTAAATGTTTAAGGAAAACAATGTGGCAATATTCATCAACATCCAAATGCATATGAAGATTAATTTAGTCATATCTCCTCTAGGAATTTATCCTACTAAATATACCATTGTATGGGCATAAGAGGATGGGAGGATACATCACCTCCATAATAAAAGTCACCTGAGATTCCTAGTGTGATTTGTGCCTCAGTGTAGACCCAACCATCCACTTGATCCAACTAGAAACCCAGTCAATTCCTCCTTCTCTCTCAGCCCCCACAGCTGACCTATCACCAAATTCCACTAATTGTATACCACCTAAATACCACTCAAACATATTTTCTTTTTATCTTCTATTTCTGCCCTAATCACAGCTCTTAGAGTCTCCATTGTAAGCAGTCTCTTTGCCTCTGGGGATATTACCTAGACTGAAGCTAGAATATTTCTTCGGAAATTACAGATTTAATCACATTCACTTTACCTGTTTAAAACTCAGTGGCTAGGTTCTGTCACTCTCAACCTGATCTCAACACTCTTCTGGGGAGCATTTCTCAATCTCTGGAAGAATGGTTGGAGCCTGGAGGAAGTTCCAGATATACAGGACTTTGAGTCCTAAAAGAAGAAGGTATAGATGTGAGGCAGTATTTGCAGAGTCGGAGAATGGTACTGAGTATTCTTGCAATGGTAAGACACTGGCCTCTTCACTGAAACTGGATGCAGAGCCCTGGGTAGGAAGGGTTGAAGAGGGGCAGGCATGTAGTGATGGAGAGGGACTACTCCTGCCCAGTTGTTGCATACAGTCCTCGAAGAGGCTGACTGGTGCCACTAGGAAGCTGCAGTATTGGTCAGAGTAGCCTTTCCCAGCTTACTTTTGAGAACAGAGAGTCTTCTCCTCATGCTGTTCAACAAGCTTGCCTCACGATTCACTATTTTGAAAGAAATTCCCCCTTAAAGCATCCAGGTGCTTAGGAAACCCAACCCAATTGACTTCCAAAGGCAAAGAAAGATATCAAGGCCTTTAAGAAAGAATTTGAAGGAAAAATAAATAAAAAATATGTGTGTATATATGTATACACAATATATATGGAATGAGAAACCTGAAGAACACAGCATTCACCAATGGCATTGTTAGTCACCAATTAAAAAAAACTTACACTATTAAATCAAATAGAGATCATATTTCACAACAAAGGAAAAAGAAATAGAAACCATGAATGAACATGTAAAAAACACCAAGACACACAAAGGAGACCTACCACGGGAAGACAATGCAGGCTAGAGGTAGTGTTAGAGGAAACACAAAGGGAAGACCCAAGCATCAAGGAGTTTTTTCTTCTTTAAATTCTGAGCTATGATAGGATTTGGATTTTCATACTTAAAATGGTGAATTTCAAGAATAACTGTTTTTTAATTACAAGAGGCATGCATATATACATATCCTAGAGACCTATTTGAATAAGTATAAATTTAAAATCATTTAAATTTTGATATATAATAAAATAAATGTCCTTAAAAATAATTAGATAGATATACAGAGTTCTTATTTGAAACCTCAGAATTTAAAAGAGTAAAAATATTTCTAAATTTTTGAAAGCTGAAGACTCTAGTCCAAGATCCTATTCCCCAGTTCCCATTATTATTTGAGTCCATTCAGATGTTTACAGCAGTATGTATTATAATTTTAAAACATGATAAACAACTTACATGTCCAAAGAAGTAGAACATTTAAATGAATTAGGATATATACATATTATAAATTAATACTAAGTACTTTAAAATGATGGGAAAAGCCCTTATGATAAATAGTTAAAAGGAATGGGAAATGGAAACTGGAAATAACCCATGGAGAAACAAATTGTGCTATAGCCTTACAATGAAACACTACTTCATAATAAATATAAGTTTGAAGTATATGCAACAACATGGATGGGTCTCTATAACAATATGCTGAGCAAAGAAGCCAGATATAAACAGATTATTACATAATTTTGTTTATATAAGACTGTAGAACAGGTGAAATTAATCTGTGATGACAGAAAGCAGATTAACGGGACCCGGGGGTAGGAATAGGAGTTTGATTGTAAGGGGTTGGAGGGAACTTTTTGAGGGTGATGGAAATGGTCTGTTCCTTGAAAATTGTGGCTGTTATTCAAGTGTATACGTGTGTTAAAATCATAGACTTGTACATTTACCAATACACTTCAAATGTTTTCTTGTATGTAAACTATACCTTAAGAAAGCTGATTTTTTCTCAACAGCAAGTATTTTAGTTGGCTTCAGAAAGCTTCGTGAACATCTCCAATGTGTGTGATCCAGTACCAAGTGTGGAAAAGGTTATGGAAATAACCGTCTATAAAGCTGTATGGAAGAGCAGTTTGATAGAAGCACAATGTACTATTCACTTTAGAATTCCCCCACCCCCACAATTCTATGGCACGCAATAATAATCTACCATTAATGAAGAATGTTTTCCTTACAGTTTAGAATGTCATCTCCATGTGTGTAATATCTCATGTAATCATCCTAACAACCCTGAGATGCATTATATTACTATTACTTTTTAAAGTGTTATTACTATAGTTTGCTATAGTTTAGAAGTCTAGTTCTGAGGGCTTAGTGAGCACCAGAAGCAGAAGCTGCAGGCAGGGCCTGTTGAAACACATTTCACTGGACTTATCCCTGATTCAGTAAGTTTAACAGTCATGGTCAGAAAGCCTTTTCCTACTCCAGGGTGATAAAGGAATTCACCTTCAGTGATAATACTTATATAATTTCATTTTATACATTTATCTCTCTTTGTTGTTAGGTGCATAATTCAGTAGAGTAGTAGGATATAAGATTAACATGGAATAATTATTAAGCATGCAACTACACAAATCACAACTCATTAGGAGATATATTTGTTTTGTTGGTGAAAGATTATGTGGGGAGATTTGAAATCAGATGTCCACCATTGTTTTCTGTTTGGCGATCTGATGCATTTATTTTTAACAGAATTAGGAATCCTTCAAGCAGACACTATCTTCTTTGTGCTTGAAAGCTTAATAGAATGCTTCTCATTTTAAAAATAAACTGAAACTCACTCACAGTGATAGACACAAATGCACATGTAACTCATATTATCAACAATTTTATCTTTTGAGCTGATAAAAATATTTCACAAGAGGACAAACAAGAGAATTCTTTCAATTAACTAAACAGAAGTTTCCAATTTATGCTGTTCTAAAGTAATATTAGTATAATTTAAATTTTGGAAAAGGAAACCTATCATCCACATTTTCACTATTGTTTTCTTCTTTGAGGTGGATGGGGTATATTCTAATTTAGTCTTTGTATGCATACATAACTTCACATAGTTGAAGTGTAATGTCTGCTCAATTTTATATACTGATTTTTTTCAGTTAACATTGTATCCTAAACATTTTCAGTCCTTGCATCATCTCTATATTCTTTACTGTTAGTAGCTGCTTACAATTCCCTTCGATTGTCTCAGCATGTTTCACTTTCTGCATTGCTGCACTTTTTACCATTCTGCCCATTTCCACGCTCTCATAGTCAATCAGTCTTCCAAGCATTAGCCTGAATAATTTTTTAGAAATGATATCAGATCCCCCCATCCCACTGATTGAAATTCTTTTTATGGATTTCCTTTGCATGTTGAATAATCTTCAGAGTCCTTATCAATACCTACAATGCCATGTACAATTTGGTTCCCATCTATCTTTCTGATTTCTTACCACATTTTCATCCCTTCTTGCTCTGATCTGGCCACAAGAGCCTCTTGGAGCTTCTCGGAAGTACCAATCATTTTCTTGTCTCAGAACCCCGGCCATGCTATCCTATCTCTCTATAGCAGACCTCTTCCCAAATCTTAACTTCAGAGCTCACCTGAAAGGCCACTTCTTCAGATTTCTTCCTTGATCACCCCCTGTTATTCTCAATTAAGACACTATTGATTTAATATGCCTTCCAGGAAATTCTGATGCATACTAAAATTTGAGAACTATTTGTCTAGGAAATTGCTGTCCAATGAAAATATCACATGACCCACATATGTATTTAAAGTTTTCCATAGCCATGTTAGAAAAGTAAAATGAAAGACTGAAATCTATTTAAAGATATTTTTATTTACCTTGGTCGATCCAAAATATTATGATAACATATAATCAAAATAAATAATTATTGGGATATTTTATATTATTTTTTATATTGTCTTCAAAATCCTGTGTGTATTTTATACTTAACATCCCATCTCAATTTGGATACTAAACTTCTATCAGAAAGCCTGATCTGGATATTGATTTCATAAAATTTACAGTTGAACAAGTAGATACACATACCAAAGTTGTTCCAAATATGCTTAAAAGATTTTTAATAACTGAGTGATGCAGCTGATTTGAAATATTAGTTTAAATTAATTTTTAAAATTTAGCAAATTAGTTGCACTAATCACATTCCAAGGGCCCAAGAGATGCATAAAGCTATTAGCCATTGTACTGGATGGCACAAATCTAGAAAAATGCCCGAATTGTACCATGAGGCCGCTTACCTGAGCACGTTGTATCTTGGGCACCAAATACTATTACTGGTCCCTCTCTGACCTAGGTGACTTTGTGCAACACCACAACATTCATAAAAAAATAGATTTGTGTGTGTCTTCATCTTTATGGAACTTTCTTCTGTATTTAATCTCTTAGTCAGTGCATGTGACTGGAAGGGTCATTGTCATCTCCTTGTGATCTAGTTGCAAGAGAGTCTGAGGATGTTGAGTTTTGGCACCTTCCTTGGGCAGGCAGGCCTATGTAGGTAGAAAATTTGCAAAGTACTGGCGAGGTGCTCTAAGAGTAGCCACTGCTTGTCCCCACTACAGTGTAACCTCCCAACTCAGGGATTTCATCATTTCGTTCATGGATAATTTACCTAGAGCTTTAAATATAGTTTGGCTGAAATGGTTGTGCACTAAATTTTGGTTTAATAAATAAGTTTATGATTCACACCAGAGAATATGTACAAAGAAATATAAACATGTTCGTTTCCCTGTCTGGGGAAAATCAGTTTCAAGATGACATTGTTGTGAGGAAGACACATACTTATCTATTTGCTTTTAACCTCTGCTATGGCCAGGATGACTTTTCTGATATCTTGCAGGGAGTTCTCTGGATGATAAATTAAAAATGGAACATGAATGATAGCACAGCTGAAGGGTAGAATGACCTTGAGTACACAGCAAAGAGTGATCCGGCTGGTGATTTCAGGAGATATGTCAGTCAGGAAGCTTGCTTACCCAGACTCTAAAGAGAAACTGACTTGACTGCAGTCTGCTCAAGGGAAAATGCAGGCAAGTATTGTGGTACCAACTGACCTTTCTCCAGCACAGACTTTTTGATTAGATTAGGAAAGGGCATCGGATCCAAGAGTAGTCAGTCCAGAGACTGGCAAGCGGTTTATGGCATCGCTTGCAGCAAAAGGTAAGTTCAGCCCATCAGATGAATTCAAATTCAGAAATACCAAAATAATGAGGCAGTCGATGATAGGACCTGATACTAGGAGAAATCAGGTCATTTGCTGGCCTGTGTTACTGAGGAAGGAGTAACTATGAATAAATAGAAGCAAAGGTGTAGGGCAAAAGTTAATTAAATGTATATATGTATACATACTGTTTTAAGTCTATTCAGGCTGCTATAACAAAAATACCATAGTCTGGGTGACTTATAAACAAAAGAAATTTATTTCTTACAGCTCTGGAGGCTGAGAAGTCCAAGATCAAGGTGCAGGCCACTTCAGAGTCTAGTGCAAGCCCATTTCCTAGTTAGCTGCTTTTTCACTGCTTCCTCGCATGGTGGAAGCAGGTCAGGAGTGCTGTGGGGTCTCTTTTATGAGGGCACTAATCCCATTCATGAGGGCTCCCCCCTCAGGACCTAATTACCTCCCAAAGTCATCATCTTTTAACACCATCATTTTGGGGGGTTAAGATTTTAACATATGAATTTTGGGGGGACACAATAATTCAGCACATATGTATACACACATGTACACAAACATATATTCACAGGCATACACGCATGCACATGCACATACACACACACACCTCTAGTTGTTTCCTTCTCGTAATGTTCTTTTTCTGGGTCTTCAAATGGGAAACCTTTCATTATATCCTCCAATTGTCTTTTGGGTTTTGAGTCAGATGTCATTTATTTATGGGGGGGTCTTCCCTGTCTAATTTTGCCTTCTCTGTTTTTTCCTCCACTGCCGTTCATTTCTAACACCTTACACTCTTTTATTTTTCTATATAGCACTATCACCACCTGAGTTAACTTATTGATTGATGGATTTACTATTTCTATCAAGTGTTCCCTAGGATTTAAACACCATGAAGGTTGAGGCCTTACGTATCATATACACTGCTGCATGTACGTGCAGAGTCCCCAGCAGTCCCTGACATATTGTGGGTGGGAAATCAATGCTTGTTAAAAGAATATGTAATAAGCATAAATTTAGATCTGACATACATAATGTCAGGTCAGTAGACAGAAAGGAAATACTGAGAACTGCAGAGGCACCCAAATCTGCAAATAGTGAAACACTGTGGAAAGATCAAAGGCTCCTACTGCCAAGGTCCTCAGACCCACCTTGGCTCCTGTCATTTCCTGCTTGTCCTGAGATCATACGGTAATTCACGGTCAGAAGTATTGGCATGTCTTGCTGCAAGGCTTTCCAAGTCATATTGTATTGGTTAAATTAAGGAGCAGAGGATCTTTCTTATGTTTGTCTCATTCTCTCCTTTACTCTGGTAACAGTACTCCAATTTCTCTCTAAATTAGTTGTTCTCAAGCAGGGGAAATCCACCCCCCCCCTCACTCCAGGAGACATTTGATAATATCTGGAGACAGAACTGGGATGCTTCTAAACATACTACAATGCTTAGGACAGCCCCACCCAACAGAGTTATTTAGTGCCAAATGTCAATAGTACGGAGGCTGAAAAACACTGCTGTAAACCATCACCCAACCCATTGTTCTTATACAAATGATGTAGTGTTTATTTTGACCCAAATATAAGAGTTTTCTGCCAGCTATTATAATAGAGTTGGAATAGAGAAATCAAGTTAATACTAGCGATGCTTCTCATGAACCAGGCAGATTATCACATGCATGTATCCACTCTTTCCCCCAAACTTCATTAAAGAAGAATTAAAAGATTAAAAGTGTATCGATTCATGAGGTCAAAAAAAAATAAGATAAAAGATGTCTGTAGACAAAAATTGTTATCAGTTTTAAAAGTTAGGAAGTCAGTTGAAGAGAAGTATCTGACTTGGCAGAGGGCAATGACACCTTAACTTAAGCATCTGCAAAAGGTACTCCAACTGCAGTGTTTAGAACTTGGAGGTATTGATAACATGGAAGGTAGTGGTAGGAAGCAGGAGTGACGTGAAAAGTATTGGTTTAAAGTGAGTATAGAAAAGTAAGTGGACTCTAGGTTTCCCCAGCAACCATGAAATGCCAATTGCTATGCTTTCCTTTTCCTTTCCCTCTCCCCGCTCCTCCGTTTCACCTTCCTCCCTAGCCTCATGAGCAACTCATGTTTGGACTCTAGAAAATGTGAAGGAGAGAATTTCTGGAATCAGTGGTACCAAGTGACTAGGCTAATATAAGTAGGGGGTTAGTGGTATGACAAGGTGGTGTTGGACTCAAGCCTTGTTATTCTTGGTAGACCATAATGAGAAGTTCAAAATGTATTCTAAGTATGGCAGAATGACTTCAAGAGTTTCAAGGAGAGGAGTGCCAGGATTTGATGTATCTTTTAAAATTTTTTTCTCTGATTGCTGTGTGGAAAATGGATTAGAAAGAGAGAAAGGAGATAATTTTAGAAGCTATTTTTGTATTTCATGGTGATTTAGATCTGTGTGGTGGCAAAATAGATGAGAGATATGGGTGATTCAGCTTCCATCATGAGGGTAGAAGAACAAGAAAAAGCTGTTGATGGACTATATGTAGAAGAGGAGGGTAGGGGAGGTACAACAGATGACTTTTAGATTTTTCAACTGAATAATGAAGTAGATGTTAGCACCATTCACTGAGATGAAGAAAGCTGAGAATGCAAAGGTTTGGAAGTGGGGGGTTGGGACAGTTGTATTTGTACTTTTCTTAGGTGCCTATTTAGATATTCAAGTGGAGCTGCCAAGTCGGCAACTGAGAGATGGCTTAGGATCAATATTAAAGATATAAATTTGGGACTCATCAGTATATTAATGGTGCTCTGGGTTGCAATGAGTCCCCTCCCCCGCAAAAATATATGCTGAAGTCCTGACTCCCAGTACCTTAGAATGTAACCTTCTGTGAAAATATGGTCACTGCAGCTGTAAGAAGTCAAATTAAGATGAGATCATACTGGAGTGGAGTAGGCTCTAAATCTGATGTGACTAGTGTCCTTCTAAGGAGAGAAGTGACACAGAGATATGGACACACAGGTGGAGAACACCATGTGATGATACAGGCAGAGAAGCAAAGAAAGCCAAGGATTGTCAAGGATCGTCAGCAAACCAGCAGAAGCTAGGAAGAGGCAAGGAAGGATTCTACCCTACAGACTCAAAGGGAAGATAACCCAGCTGACAAGTTTATTTCAGACTTCTGGTCTCCAGAACTGTAAGACAAAAACATTCTGTTGTTTGAAGCCACCTAGTTTGTGCTACTAGTCTATGGCAGTGGTCAGGAAACGAACATGCTATTTAAGGGCAAGGACCTGGTGCAAACATTCAATGTCAGAATATATACAAAAAAGAGAGCCAAGAACTGTGCCATGAGGCATTCCAACTGGGAGGATCTTTGATGTAGCCCCTGTTTCTGACTCCAGTGCTTCCTCCCACATAGACAAGCTACCCTACCCAGAGGGTCCAGACATTTGTCATGGTTTCCCCTGGTGTTATCTTTGTGCCTCTTTCTGTTACAGTGACTCATACCAGTGCTTACTCACTAAAATGAGAGAGAAAGGCTGGCAACCTTGTGAAGTACCCCTTTTATTACCATATGTTAAAGGAGTCTACAGATGTGTCTAATTCACAACTAATAAACTATGAAATCAAAATATTAAGATCAGGGCATTTCAAAACTCGTTCTGTTTAGTTATTTTCTCACTATCACCTATTATATGCCAATAGTGAGGCAGCCTTCATACCATTATGAACATGGTGATGTTCTGCTTCAGTGGACTCATAGACTCTATTTCATAACCTCTCATGCAATCCGTGTTCCATATCATAGACCTAACGATGAACCTACCTTCAATATGGGACATTCAAGCTAATGAGGAAGAAATCTTGCCTTCTGTCTACTGTAATCAATGCCTCTGCTCTGAGATTATTCAGCAAGCATACAAGGCTTCTCATATCTATTCCTTCTTGAGTATGAGCAAGATTGTATATACTTTAAAGCAGGTTTGCCATCTTTCATTTCTCTATGACTATGCATTTTTTATTTCTATTTCTTAATGTGAGAAGCAAGGGTGCAATAATAATTCTCTTTTATAGAGTTAATTCAAACTTAGGAAGGTGAGGAGGCTTATTTACTAACCATCCAGAAGTTAATTGTGGAATTGAAAGAAATCTAATCTTTTTTTCTTGTCTGTTCCCTAGATCATAGCAGAGGTTTCAGTTTTCATTTAGAATCTTTTTCCAGACCTTTATTCCCAAGCTTCAGCCAGCTCTTCTGTCTATCCAAGGTTATTCCATCCACTTGTGCTCTGACTTCCATTTCTTTCCATCTCCTAATTATAGTCCTCCTAAGAGAATGCTTTTCTGCATGTATCTCTTAGTCTGCATTTTAGCATCCCTTTCTTTATTCTCTGGCTCTTTCCTGAGTGTGTAAACATGACTCCAGATGTTATAAACTGAGAAACAATGTAGTCTCTTTAGTAATTTTAAATGTTGTGCATATGTTTTGGGCAAAGCTATGCCTCTGTAGATTTTTGTTGCTTCTCTGAGAGAGATGTTTCTGCTTTATGAATAGAATAGGGGTGGGCAAAAGTAGGCTTACAGTTGTGAATACACGAAATAGTTTCTTCCTGTATTATTATTTATTCATTGTTGCATTATTTTCCATATGAACTATGGTAAATCTATTTTTGCCCACTCCTGTATTTATAATGTAGTCTGTTTGTATACTATAATTTACTCTTTGAGATTGCATGTATTCTTGCTGGAATGAGGATCTGAGATGCAGAGGATTTCAGGAAAGAGATGTAGACATACTTTTAAACTTACACTGGAAGTAAACCAGAAAAGGAAGTACATTTTTTCTTGTGTGTGAACATTTTTGTGGACCTTTGGTTTCTCAACAGTGGAATTGTCTTTGACTAAATGACCTGGATGCTGAGGAGTGACTTTGTGCAGGGCTACTCTGTTCAGATATGATTGTTCTGTTGGGTGGGGTCAGTGCAAAAGGCCATATCTCTATGAGGTTGGCGGTCTCTCCTTAAGGGAGAAGATATTCCCTCAGTTAGTCAACTAGGAGAAATGGAAGTCCTAAGGCGAGAGACAAAACTCATGGTAGGATGAAAAGAAGAATTTTCTTTCAGTTGAGGTCTTGGGACAGAGAGACTATACTCAGAGGTGTGATGGTAGTCTGGACACTGCGAGTTGGCACTGCCATGTTGAGTGTGCCCAGCAGCTAGGAATACTGTAAAACCCTGAGAGTGGGCTTGAACTTGGGGGTTCTGAGATCATGTATACACAGAAGAGGTTGAAAGTTACTCTCTGTATTGTAATTTTCCCCATTACCACTGAATCTTCAGTAAGGCATTAAAAGACCCATCCTGGTCTTGGCTCTATAGCTTATAATGTGATCAGACATGCTTAGGATGGTGACAGCAGTGGTGGGCACCAGTTCTGGATGGCTGAACCTGGCAGAGGGGCAATCTTATGCCAAAGGAGTAATGGCCAACTCCATGAGAAGGCCAGGATATTTCAGAAAGGATCATGGGAAACTTAGAGGTATAATTAGAATATTATTAAGTCTGTAGGAGAATAAATATCGGCTCAGAGCATGGCACATAGGGGTATTCAACAAAGACATGATCTTCAAGCCTCATGAATACACTATCTTCATTTTCCTTCTTGTATCATAAGACCAAATGTCTCTTTCCTGTAGCCATAAGAATGTGCAATGGAAAAATGATTGTATTCTTTGTGATCCACAGGAAATTATGGATTGGTCAGAAGAAGGATGAGAAAAATATAGTGTCTAATTAATAAATAAATTCAAGAACTATCCAGTTAAATGTAAGTTGGAGGTTTATATTTGACCACATTTGGAAAATAATTTTTAGGTAAGATTTTTATTAGAAATAAAGCAGAGCAAACTATAAGTTAGTATGGGGTAATGAGAAAAACAGCAGAGGAGAATCAGGATTCTCATTCTGAATAATGCTCACTTGCAGTGAGTTCTTCTACCTTCTCTTTACAACTCTGAGCTTCCATTTCCTGGACAATGCAATAGGAATACCCATACCCTCCCTGCTTACTTATATCATAGTAAAAATAAAATGAAATACCACATGCAAGACATAATATACAAACTAGTTATTTTATCTACCATTCAATAATCACTTACATCCCTTTAGGCCATGATACCTTGACTCTATAAAAGTTAGACATATATAGAAATATTTTAAAATGTTAATAGTAAGTGAATGACATTTTCAATATTTTATGGAGATACTGGAATAAAAATGTCTTCAATTATATATTTGATATTTTTTAAGAATTCAAAGTTCAAACTCCATGCAGTTAATTTTATTTTGGTGAGGTTAAGCAAAAATATTAACAAGCATTACTACCCATCAAAAGAAGCATTCTCAGTTTTTCACTTGCTACAGGCCCACATTTCTTTATTCGGTTTTCTTAAGTACATTATAATAATACAGTGTATATGGTATCTCCTCAAATGTAAAACTTTCAAAGTGAAGAATTTTTGTTTGGGAAGTGGTTACAAAAACATAAAAATAGCAGTGTATATTAGTCTTCTAGTGTTGCCATAACAAGATAACGCAGACTGGGTGACTTAAGCAAAGGAAATTTATTTTCTCAGAGTTCTGGATACTGGAAGTACAAGATCAAAGTACTGGCCAATTTGGTTTCTCCGGAGGACTCTCTGTAGCCTGCAGGCAGCTGCTTCTCACTGTGTCTGCACACAGCCTTTCCTCTGCGTGTGTGCATCCTTGGTGTCTTGTTTCTTATGAGGACATCAATCGCTTGAAATTAAGGCTCCACTCTTATAATTTCATGTCAGCTTAATTACCTTGCTAAAGGTGCTGTCTCCAGTACAGTCACATTGGGGGTTATGGCTTCAACATATGAATTTTGTTGGTTCACAATTCAGCCATAACACTCTCATAAGACATTTCCCTAAAACTGAAGAAATCAGCAAAATCTAAAGTACAGTAGTAACGTACAGTGACCAATCAGAAACCCAGTGTAGGCTAGAGGCAATTAAAAAAATAATTAGCTGATTTATTTTTCTTCTGGGTGTGGCTTAATTAAAGAAAATTATGGATTGAAAAAAATACACTTTGGTTCAATCCCAGGAATGGAAATGTTGACTATGATTTGCTAGTATAAAAATATAAATCATGACATTAAAATATAGGATATTAAAACATTGTTTCATTTAGTATAACCAAGGCCCAAGAGTTTATATGAACCCATATAAACAGGACAGTTTGGGAATTTTCTAATTGTGATACAAAATTACCATAACGATGACTGCCTAAGTGTTAGTAAGTTAAGGTACCACTGGCAGGAAATAATAGCCAAATACCCTTAGAGAGATTGCTTAATCTCTTTGACCCTCAGTAGTCACAGTGGCAAAATAAAAGAGTTACTTTAGTGAAGATCAAATTCCTTTCCATCTCAAAAGCATAAACAGTTATCTGCTGGGTGCTGGCTCAGGATGAGAAGGTAGGGATTCAGCTGGGTTGAGGGTGGTGGGAATGGGATGGAGAGCCAGTTCTTAAAGAAACTCTCCTTCTTCCCTGCCCAAGGAAGATAAACTAATATTCTAAGTGGTCAGCTTAATAGTAAGTCTCGACTTCGTCCCATGAACTGAGAGGTCCCAGTTCGATTCCTGGTCAGGGCACATGCTGGGGTTGCGGGCTTGATCTCCAGTAGTGGGTGTGCAGGAGGCAGCTGATCAATGTTTCTCTCTCACATCAATGTTTCTATCTCTCTCCCTCTCTCTCTAAAAAATCATTAGGAAGATATTTTTAAAAAGTAGTAACTTTCGAAGTCAGGTCGCATCAGTCCTCCAAGTTCATCCCCTTCATTATTGTGTTGGCTGTTCTGTCTTTTGCCTTCCTACATAAAGTTTAGAATCAGTCTGTAGATATTTACACAATAACTTGCTGGGATTTTTATTAGGAATACATTGAATCTATAGATTAAATTGGGAAGAACTGACATCTTGACAATATTGAGTTTTCCAATCCATAAACATGGAATATCTCTCCATTTGTTTAGTTCTTTGATTTCGCTTATCAGAGTTTTATAGTTATCCTCATATAGATCTTGTACATATTTTGTTAGATTTATACCTAAGTATTTCACTTTTTGGGGTGGTACTATAAATGGTATTGTGTGTCCCTTTCACCACTACTTTTTAACTTCGTATTGGAAGTTCTCCTAATGCAATGGGACAATGAAAAATGATGTACAAATTGAAAAGGAAGAAATAAATTTATCTGTTCACAGATGATTTGATTGTTTGTATATAAAATCCAAATGAATGGGGGGGGAAACCTTCTAGAACTAATAAGCAATTATTGCAAAGTTGTAGGATACAAGGGCAATATTCAAAAGTCAATTGCTTTCCTATATACCAGCAACAAGTCTGTCAAGAAAAGTATATCAACTTAATTTTCTGTAAAAATTTTTATAACATTTTTTCCATAAAATACTTTATTCTTCCTTTAATTACATGTAACTTTAAAAATAACCTTTGAGAAAAATATATCTTGAAAGAAGGATATACAGTGCAACACTGTGTTATAGGAAGCTTAATCTATTTCCATGATAGTTATATTTATTTCCATTATAGTATGAACATATCACCAACTGGCATAAAGGAAAAAGAAAAAGAAAAAGAGAGAGAGAGGTGATTTCTGGTTTCAGATGTTTTCCCCACTGATTTAGACATCATTGTAAGTAACATAGTAAATATTTATGCCCTCCATAACCTTATTTATTTATTTATTTATTTTTTAAATAATGTATTGGGGTAATATTGGTTAATAACATTATATAAGTTTTAGGTATACAATTTAATAATACATCATCTGTATATTGCAAACTCATAGACACAGAAAATAGGATAGTGGTTACCAGAGAGGAAAGGGGGTTTGGGGATGAAGGGAGTCAAATGTATGGTGAGCACATAAAAATATTTTTGAAATCCTACATTTTAGAAATCTCTGTGAGACCATAGCTCGTGGAAACATGCAGATGGCCACCCACTTTGTGCAGTTCACAAAAACTAATAAAAATCCACTTGGGAGAAATAACCATTACTGCTAATTCTGTAAAATTCTGTGACCTGCTTTTTTGTGTTTTTTTTCAACAAAAAGATTCACATCAAACCTATGGTGTGATATTAGTATGTGGGGAGGTGCGTCTTTAATTTGTTGAGTGACAAGATTGGGGATACAGCATTTTGTTTACATTGCTGACTCCTTTAGCTTCATCACTATTCTAGGAGATGAAGCTGGCTTAGATGACATCATCCCTTGAATTTAAATTTTTCTGTCACTATTTTGCTGTGGATTCAAGTCATGTACCTTTTATTTACTTGGAATAAATATACCCTGAACGATAATGATTATCTTGATTCATAGGTTCGTTACTGATTGTTACTGATTCCTAAGATGGCTGGAATTTTATTAGCTAGTCTTAGAGATCCAGTATAAATTTAAGTTAATTGATATTTTACTAGGGAATGTGTCTACCAGATGTCCATTTTTGTGGCTACTACATTTTTAAGTATCCTCTTCATTTTCAAACTGTATCTCCCATTGTTGGTCAGCAAGTAAGTAGGGAATTAAAACTAACTTTACTAATACACAAAACAAAACATAATAAAGAAAACGTGTAAAAAATTAAAAAGCTGCAATTTTCATAATGCCATTCAAAGCTAAATAAAAATTATTTTTTAATTATATGCTCATTTGAGTTCTGTATCATAGCTCCCCAAGAGAGATGTCTGTTCAGACCCATGTACTGGCCTCTGTACTTCATTGTGACATCGTGGGGTGGTGTAAAGGGAAGTAAAATTGCTACTCCCTCCCCACTCTCCTTCCTTCTTGTCAGGTCTGGGGATAGGGTATGATGAAATATGGTCCCTGCTATTCTCAATCAAACATTCATTCCTTGTCTCAAGATTGTGCTCAATTCTGGGGCATTGGGTAGAGGAAGGATCTATTATTGAACTATTTCTTATAGGGAACCTCAATCATCCCTCATATATTAAGCCCCATCTGCCCACACATTCCGTTTCTCAGCCTTTTTGTAGTTCTGTAAGCCAGCACATGTAATTTTGGGAAGGCAGGTCGTTTTCAGCTTCCTCTGTTCAGCTAAATCTTTCATCACTCATCTACCCGTTTTCCTATTTCTAAAAATGTTTGACCTGTCGACCCTTGTCTCCTCTACTACTCTTTTTATCCTTGTGAGATTTATGACTTTCACCTTTTTAAAAAATCTCTTTAATGTCGTCTTGGTTACATTCCTGAGGACAGCATGGGAAAATGCATCTGCAATCTGCTACTCTAAACAGACTTCCTGAGACAGTATTTTGAATGAGGGGAAAATAAGTCTTTGCTCTTTGCCTTTCTCTCTATAGTCTTCCCCTTCCTTTCCGTCTCATTTATGCCTAGAAAGGTACCGATAAAGTTCTCAACCAGCTGTCAGTTCATCTCCACCAAGACATTACTTGATATCAGCTAAAAGAATTACCCTGTGGAGGAACATTGCATGTATATTTTTAATACTCCAAAAGAAATACATTCTGTTTGCAGCAAGAGAAACGATACAGAAGGATCCAAAGAGGTAGCAGAATTTCTTTTAAACAGGAGTCTAAAAGACCAAAAATACTTTAAGACTACCAAGGAATAAATGAATCCTGATTGAAAGTTCAGACTGAGTCAATTGTTCAGGGATAGAAAATTGTCTCTAATCTAATCTGATTAACCTGGATCAACTCAGAGAAACTATTCCTCTCTGAGATTCAAGCAGCTGATATGATATTAACCAAACATTTTCTATGGTAAATAAACAACTGAATGAATAAAAAAAGGAGCACATCTTTTTTCAAAGAAGTTTGCATTGTTTACACTGAGGCTACTTTTTTTTTCTATTAGCCTAGATGACATTTCTAAGTAGTTTTATACTTTAAAAGATTGGTAGAAAAGGTTCATATTTTACAATCGATGAACCTACATTGACACACCATAATCACCCAAAGTCCATAGTCTACAGTAAGGCTCAGTCTTGGTATTGTACATTCTGAGAATGTAGACAAATGTATAATGATATGTATCCATCATTATATCATAAAGTAGTTCCACTGCCCTAAAAATCCTTTGTGCTCTGCCTCTTCATCCCTTCACCCCAAATCACTGATCTTTATACTGTATCCATAGTTTTGGCTTTTACAGAATGTCATATAGTTGGAATCTGACAGTATGTAGCCTTTTCAGATTAGCTTCTTTCACTTGGTAATGTAAATTTAAGTTTCCTTCATATCTTACCTTAGTTTCATTTCTTTTCCTAAGAATCAGTTCGAATTTGTGACAAAATACATTTTTAAAAGCATTTGAGTTGAGGGCATAAAGACAAGTTAAGAAAATAACCTGCAAGTCATTTGTATGAGATCTCTGAAGAAAATTGCTAAAGTATCTCTCTTTTGAATTACTGTGTGTCCATATGCTTTACAGTCTCGATAGCTGGAGAGACCCCAGCACAACATGAGAAACAAGTTCTTGAATGTTCATAAATTCTTTGAAAAAAGAAATCCTTGAGCATATTATTTCTTCGCAAACTAGACAGAAAATGAAATAAACCTCCCAAATCCCAAGAAAAAAATAAGCAGTAATTAAAAATCTATTATTAAACAGTGAGAGCAGCAAAATTTATTTTTATGGCTCTTTGGAAATAATGGGAATATTTTTAAAGCTTTATATGCAGCAATATTTACTATAAGCCAACTCCATGTATAGAACATTCCCAAGTGAAAATTTTAGAAATTTTATCTGATGTTAAATCTTTAACAAAGAAGCTGACATAGTAATATTCTTAAGTCCCCCTCGGATAATCATGCTGTTCAGGCTGTCATCCTGTTTTGCCTGAAAAAAAATTAACTTTCTAGATTAGATCATCTTTCTAGTTTGGATCCAGGGTTAAAGAAATAGTTTGTATATTAAATACCATCATTTAATGACTGTAGGTGTCTGGGGTGCTGAGCAGAAGGTAATGAGACACAGAACAGAAATTTTGATTTAATTGCAGAATTTCCCACATTATTTGAGACATTAATTTTATCACAAGTATTTCTTGATCTGCCTTCAGGAATACACCTCAAGCAGTCCTGAAGCCTGAATGGGTTTAGAGAAGAGCCTGGGAATTTGACCTCTGCCTCTCGGAAAACTTTTATAAAAGTGTTGGATTCATGCTTCTGTTGAGAAGGCAGAACCAGAGTCTCTGCCTTTCCAACAGTTCAGTGGTGAGAAGGAGGGATAAGAGGGGGTAAAACCCCTAAGTGAATGTATGAGAAACTTCCTTGACCTGGTTGTACTCTTTTTCCCCATAGATGGAATCACACACAGTTGTGTGTCCCTAGCTCTTTCCACAACAGTCTGGGAACTGAGAAAGTATACCTATGTGTAATCTTCTCCATATGCAACCAAGTCCATACAGTTCCTTAGCTTTTGCTATCAGCTTAGCTCTCTTAACTTTATTTGTTGGCTTCTTTCTGTCATAGACATCACCATTTCATTGTGATAGTAATGCGCTAACACTGATTTAGAGTATTCAAGACATTGGGACGTTTTGTTGGAAATATATCTGCTTTCCAGAAGGATAAGACTTAGTCTCTGAAATGCAGGAAAGGTTGCAGACTTGTACTTTTAGTTCAACACGAAAAATACTGTTAACTTTTCTATCAAGATCCTGCTCTTCTGCCTTTTCTTTAGTGTATTTTTGGAGTATCTCTGCATTCGTTTGATCATCGGGAAACTCTCAGTATCATCTTGGACAGTGGGTGACTTCCACTGTGCCAGACCTCTCTAGTTTCTAGAGGACATGTTCTGTGACACCTGTCTCCACAGTGAAGTGCCAGATCTCATCGTACGAGCCAATTCTGTGCATCTCTTCCCAACTTTGTATTCATTAAAGGCTAGTCAAGAGGATAAATCAGCCTTAGTGGGAGAGTTTACACCATTGGAATTGACCATAGCTACAAATGAGGGCTTTCATTGCCTTCTTCTCTCTAAGCAGGTTGTTAACCCTTTACCGGCATACCACTGTTCCCAAATACTATATATGTTCAGATACATTTGGATCTATTTAAACTGTAAGTTTAAAGGAGCAATCTGAAAATGTCAAAGCAACTTCTTTAGTCCTAAGGAAATATCAGTCACTCTTCAATAGTATCCAGTCCCTCACTCATCATGTTTAACTGTTTGCAATGTTGATTCACAGAATCAAGAATCTGGAAATTAGGCTGCTTCTGTGTCTCCCAAACATTGTAGCTTAAACTCTCATTATTCTAATGTATTTTTCTTAAAGATCTCTTTAGGAACTTGTTGCATCATGTGTTCACTTCTGAGTCGTTTAGTACCATGAGAGAAAATTTGTTATTATTAAATATTTCAGACATAATCCAAGACACAAGAGATATTATAATGACCACTCATGTATCCACAGCCCAGCTTAAAGAAAATGAATTAAGGCTTCCTGCCTTTTATGTCTCTTTCATTTCTGCAGAAGTAATTATTATTCTCCATGTGATGTACATAATTTCTATATATTTCTTGATACATTTTCTATATAATATGTGCTATTCTATTATTGGTTTAAATATTTAAATAAAAAGTACTATGACATTCTTTTAAACTTGATTTTTTTGCTCAATATTATATTTGTGAGAATGATCTAAATAGATAAAAGTAGCTCATATTTAGTTATTTTTAGTGCTATTTAACATTCAATTTAAGGATATATGTCACAATTTATTCACTCTTCTGTTGCCAACACGTTTTCTGTTTTGACTTTTTTTGCTTTTATAGAAACTGCTGCTATACAGAGCTATTTACAATAGCTAAGATCTGGAAACAGCCCAAGTGCCCATCAGTAGATGAGTGGATAAATAAGCTGTGGTACATTTATACAATGTAATACTCTGCAGCTGTAAGAAAGAAAGATCTCTTACCCTTTGAGATGACATGGAGAGACCTGGAGAGTATTATGCTAAGTGAAATAAGCCAGTCAGAGAAAGACAAGTACCACATGACCTCACTTATTTATGGAACATCATGAACAAAATAAGCTGTCAATCAAAATAGATCCAGAGACATGGAAGTAAGGAACAGACAAACCTCAGAGTGGGGGGCCGGAAGAGATAAACCAAGGAACTTACATGCATATATGCGTAACCAATGGACACAGACAACAGTGCCATGAAGGTGGGGGGCAGGGTGGGGGCGGGAGCAGAGAGGAGGGTGTCAGTGAGGGGAAAAAGGAGGGACATCTGTAATACTTTCAACAATAAAGATAAAAAAAACTGCTGCTATAAATATTTTTGTAGATATCTCCTTATACACATATATGAGAGTTTCTTCAAAATGTATAACTAGGGTGGAATCACTGGAGAGTGGAGACTGTGCCTCTACAACTTTCTTCAGTATTGCCAAATTGCTCTCCAAAGTGATTATAATAATTTACATTCCATCCAGCAGAGTACAAGTGTTCTGGTTTCTGCATAATCTTTTCTAAGTGTGCCGTTAGATTTAAATTTTGGCTGGTATGATGGATGTGAAATTAACAAAGTGGTTTTAAGTAAAAACATAGATCAATATATTATTAAACACAAAGTAGCAGGAGAGCCCCAAATTGGAAAAACCCAATGTACCTCAACAAGAGAACGGATAAACAATGGTATACTCGTACAATATATTATCACTTAGTAATAAAAAGGAACAAAATGCTGCTCCATGAAAAATATGAATAAAGAACAAAATGGTGATAGAAATATCACACTGGTCAGCTCTATTAAATGTAGGGAACTGCCTGACAAGGGTTCAAAGGAAATTTCCAGACTAATGGAAGTGGCCTACATACTTTAAACTTTGGGTGTTGGTTACACAGGTGTACATATTTGTCCAAATATAAGAGCCAAATGTTTAAAATAGAATATAAATTATATATCAATTTTTAAAAGAAAATAAAATTGTAGAAATAAAAAATATTGAATATGAATTTCACAGCCTTCCCCCACCTCCGCATTATGAGAAAGAGTACTTATTTGCTTGTGCAGCTCCCAAAATTGCCTTTTCATTATTCTTTTAAAAATGTATGTTGATCAGGGCAATGGAAACAACTGAAAAAATTTAGAGAGAAAGAATTAGGGGGAGCTGAGTAGAGAGAGAAGAGAATTGGGAGTAGTAGCTTGCATGTTGTGTAAGATGTTGAAAGAGAGTCTCAGATAAAGAGATTTTAACACATTTTGCGCAGAGTTAAAAATATAGTCCCTCTTTAATGCTTTCCAAAAGCATCAGTAAAAATTTAAATTGCCTTCCAATCGTTTTTGGATGTCACACTGGTGTTTTATCTAAATGTATTCTTTCTGCTGAGATCAACCAGGAAACAGTGTCTCCTGCAACACACTGGTGGAATATGTTAAATTATAGTACATTTTTATGACTATTCTTAAGATACATAAAATGAATTTTAGCTTTTGTTCAAACCATAGGTCACATTCACTGGTTAACTCATTTTAAATTAATTATACGAAAGAAGTATGACTTAAAAATAAATAATAAAAATGATGTATTTCATTTTGGAAATTGATGTATGTGGAATTTTAAGTACTATGGTATGTATTATATTATGGAAAATACATAAAAGCAGTTTTCATTATCTGCTTTTGAAAATGTTGCTATTTATAATTTTTCCATAATTTTGTTGTTGTTTTTTTTTTAGAGAAACAAATAGGAGAGGCCATTTGAAATTGTTTCAGTCATGCTTTGTATATAGACTGTAAGCTTATGCTATCATTATTTCAGAAAAGTCTAAAGTCAAATTAGAGGTATTCCATCCCTGTGTTACATCTTTTTTTTTTTTTTTAATCCTCACCCGAGGATATTTTTCCATTTATTTTCAAACAGAGTGGGAGGGAGAGAGAGAGAAAGAAAAAAAAAACAAAACACATCGATGTGAGAGAGACACATTGATTGGTTGCCTCCCACACCACCCTGACCAGGGCCGGGTACCAAACTGCAACCAAGGTATGTGCCCTTGACCAGAATCAAACCTGCGACTCTTTGGCCTGTGGACCCATGCTCTAACTGCTGAGCCAAACTAGCCAGGGCCCTGTGTTGCATCTTTTTAATATTGATTGTTAAACTCAAAGAATCATTTTTAAATGGTAGTTAAGAATTGTGATCTGGTAAAGATTACCCTAAAACATAATTTTGGATTTTCATCCTTTATATGCCTCTCATTATCTTTAATTCAGAATCAATGTTCCTTATGCTTTTTGCTTTTAATGAATGGTCTAAAATAAGTAAACATTACACAGGATATGACCAAAATTAAAAGTAGTAAAAAAAAAATTAAAACTCAACACTATCATGGTGTTGAGTCAGGTACAAATGAGTTATAGATCCATGAGTAATACTCAAGGGCCTATCACATCACTCACCTGATCTCTACCAGTTCTCTCCATGTTTCATTGTAAAGAGAAACTAAATTTTATTTAATGACTTGATTAACAATACAGAACTGGAAACAATTGTCATGGACTTTCTGGAATACTTTGACACACTGCTGGTCATTCCCAAAACACAGGTGGTAAAAAGGTGATCTAGTTCATGTTCTTGATCTTGGGCAAGACAGAATCAGCCCTCTAAAGTAACGTATCCCCTACCTTAATTTCCTAAGATATGTAACAGCATAATGTGCAAAGATCACGACATGACAGACTTAATTGATTATATTTATATATTTTTCAATTGATTAATAAGATACTAAGACCTGTATATAAGGTTAATCTGTGAACCAGACAGTAAACAACAAAATGGACTTCTGGGTATTTGTCCAAAAATAAAAATTGAAAACAGAATCTTGAAGAGATAATTGCACTTCCATGTTCATTGCAGTACTATTCAACATAGCCAAGAGGTGGGAACAACCTAAATGTCTATAGATGAATGAGTAAGAAAATGTGGTCTACACATATAATGAAATCTTTTTCAGCCTTGAAAAAGAAGGAAATCCTTGTCATATATGGCAAGAAAGTTGATTCTGGAGGACATTATGCTAAGTGAAATAAGCCAATCAAAGAAAGACAAATAGGACATCAGGTTATACTACAAAGCTACTGTAATCAAAACAGCCTGGTACTGGCACAAGAACAGGCACATAGATCAATGGAATAGAACAGAGAACCCAGAAATTGACCCAAAACATTATGCTCAATTAATATTCGACAAAGGTGGCAAGAGCATACAATGGAGTAAAGACAGCCTCTTTAATAAATGGTGGTGGGGAAATTGGACAGCGACATGCAAAAAAATGAAACTAGATCATCAGCTTACACCATACACAAGAATAAACTCAAAATGGATAAAAGACTTAAATGTGACTCATGAATCCATAAAAATCCTAGAAGAAAATGTAGGCAACAAAATTTCAGAAATCATACGCAGCAGAATTTTCACTGATATATCACCTAAGGCAACAGAAACAAAGGAAAAAATGAACACATGGGACTACATCAAACTCAAAAGCTTCTGCACAGCAAAAGAAGCAACCATCAAAGTGGAAAGGCAACCCACTGTATGGGAGAGCATAATTGCCTATGATATATCAGATAAGGGACTAATTTCCAAAATATATAGAGTGCTCATACATCTCAACAAAAGGAAGACAAAGAACCCAATTAAAAAATGGGCAGAGGAACTAAATAGACACCTCTCCAAACAGGACATACAAATGGCCAAGAGACATATGAAGAAATGCTCAACTTCACTAATTATCAGAGAGATGCAAATTAAAACAACAATGAGGCATCATCTCACACCTGTCAGAATAGCTGCCATCAACAAAGCATCAAACAACAAGTGTTGGTGAGGGTGTGGAGAAAAGGGGACTCTAGTACACTGCTGGTGGGAATGCAGACTGGTGCAGCCACTATGGAAAACACTATGGTGTTACCTCAAAAGGTTAAAAATTGAATTACCATTTGACCCAGTGATCCCACTCCTAGGAATATACCCTAAGAAGCCTGAAACACCAATCAGAAAGAATATATGTACCCCCATGTTCATAGCAGCGCTATTTACAATAGCTAAGATCTGGAAACAGCCCAAGTGTCCAGCAGTAGACGAATGGATAAAAAAGCAGTGGTACATATACACAATGGAGTACTATGCAGCTGTAAGAAAGAAAGATCTCTTATCCTTTGAGACGACATGGGAGGACCTGGAAACTATTATCCTAAGTGAAACAAGCCAAGCAGAGAAAGTCAAATATCATATGATCTCACTTATTTCTGGAATATAATGAACAGAACAGTCTGAGGAACAGGGTAGTCCCAGAGATGTGGAAATAGGGTACAGACCAACAATTGCCGGAAGAGGGGGTGGGGGAGGGGAGTGATGAACCACAGAACTTGTACGCATGTACTCATAACCAATGGACATGGACAACATAACTGGGGACAGGGCAGGGAGGGAGGAGGAGGAGGGTGTCAATGGGGGAGAAAGGAGAAACATCTGTAACAAAAGTAAATTAATAAATAAATAAATAAATAGCAAAGAAAGACAAATATTGTATGATTCCACTTATATGAGAGTTCTGAAGTAGTTAAACTTATAGGAGTAGAAAGTAGAATGGTGGTTGCCAGGGGCTGGAGAGAGAGGAAGTGGCAAGTTGCTGGGCAATGGGTCATGCAAGGTTAACAAAGTTCCAGAGATCTGCCATACAACAGTGCTATATAGTTAACAATACTCTACTGCTTATTTAAAAGTTTGTGAATATGGTAGATTTCATGTTCATGTTATGTGTGTTTTTTATACCACAATTAAAAGGCTATATGTAATAAACACAATTCCATATTTGTTATTTCTAGGCAATTGTTTATATGAGTCTTAGTAGCTGTGAGGGAACAAAATAGCCCCTTAGGAGGGTTTGGGATTTTAGGGCAAGGAGTAGCTGTTATGCGTAGCTTTACCAGAAGGCCTACTTGGAGGGTGGCTTTAGCATTCAGGAAGCTGCTGTGGGGAGTGCTCTTGGGATCAACACTGTGGGAGAGTGAAAGAAGTAGAACTAGACAGGGAGAGAAGCTGAGTTGTAATACAAAGACAACCAAGCCTCTGCAATCTTAACAGGTAGATAGAGCTGGGTGGCCTTTCAGAGTTGATCCAAATGGGACCAAGGGGCGTGGGCCTTCATACCCTTACATCCATCAGTCATTGGATGCCTGGAGCCCCTGGTAAGGCCAAGTGACTTTGATTTTCTGTGGAGGGCAACCATATGGAAGAGGATTGGGGAAGAGAAGGTCAGTATTGGGAAGGAGCACATCTGCCTAGAAGGGAGATCCATGAGTCAAGCCAGTGACCACTAGAGGAGGAGTAAAATAGGGAAAGAAGGAAATGAATGAACCAGAGGCAGATGGTAATGTTGCCCTTTTGAAGAACAAAGTAAATGGACTGGAAATCTAGGACTATATTTCTAAGTCCAAAAATAAGTTTGCCTAAATGAGAGTTCATACACATGTCCGTATTTAAAGTTGTGGTGTTAGTCTAGGAACTTTGGTTTATCTGAGTATGGTTCAATATAAAGGCAATGTATTATTATTTATGAAACAACTGATACTTTATATAAAATCTATTACCTTAGTGTAACTTTCTTCCTTTAGACCTGTGGCTAAATATCTGCATTGTCAAGATAATTATCTATCTCCCTGATGCATGTTTTACTTGTGTACGGTGAGCACTTAATGAGAAATGTTCTTTACCCTCTAATCCCTTCTTGGAGGTTATAATGGCAATTATATATCCTTTTTGCTCATACATAATACATGAATACTGCAGAAGTAGGTTATTGAAGTATTTCGCTTACCTCCTGCATCACCTTTTCAGCTGATGTATGGTGAGCAGAAACTTAATATACAGATGTTTTCTTCCACTTTTATGTCCCAATTGCAAATCTAGGCTGTGTATACATAAAAGAGAGTTTAAGGAAGTTAGTTCATTTTTGGAATAAATAGTATCCTAGATTGAATTCTAGTCCTTGCTCTGCTATTAACTTTGTGGGGGATGTTGATCAAGAAGCTTTATTTCTTTTGGTCTCATTTATTATTTGTAAAGTACAGTTTGGATTTCTTGATTTATAATGACACTGCCCAGCCCTCATTGCATTGTCTGTTGAATGAGAAGATAGACTTTTTCTATTTACAATATTCATTTTTTCCCCAAAGAAAATGAATCTTTCCTTATTCACCATAGCTCAATCTACACGTCATACAGTGGTAGTCAACTAAATTTCAAACACCACATTTTCACTTGGTTTTATTAATTTAAATATAGTTCAAAGCTGTAGTAGGATCAATTATGTACACTTATAAACTCATATATTATAAAATATAGTAGTGACATTATTTTCCATCATTAATCAGAGATTCCTGAGGACAAGAAAATTTCAAATTCCCTCTCAAGCCTGTTTCTCTGTTCCCCATCCTTTGTTCCAAATGAGAAGACAGTTCTCATGCTCCCATGAGGACAAGGGGAGGGACCCAGATTTATGTGTGAATTTTTGTGTGTCCTCAGGACTCTCATGGGTCTCTTGTCTAGCTGGGCACTTGCTCTGGTATCTACCGTGATACAGCTGACTGCTCTACTGATATGGTCTGTGTGTCCTCCCTTGCTGATATCTGGGGATTATGGAACCTCTCTGAGGGCCTCATGGTTCTGGTTTTTGGAGATTTGACTCTGGCTACTGGTTTTTTGTGAGGCATAACTAACGGTCTTCAGGTACCAGCTGGGTACCTCCTCCACAGCATCCTGGAGTTGGGGATTCAGTGGTGACTTGATTGCTACCTTTACCTCCCAATCATTTGCAAGCCATTCAAAGTTTGCCCGTCTGGTAATTCTTTTGCCTTCCTGGATGAGGTTTTTAAAGTCTGAAGAGTTGGTCCAAGTGTGAGTAATCATCTGCTTCCTTCTTTAGGCCCATTAAACTAGGAATTTCCATCACGCTGACCTCACATATAAGAGAAATCGGTTTCATGATCTCTCTTCTTCCAACTCATGATGCCAATCTGCCATTTCCAGCCTGGAAGATGTATTGTCATAGATGACCCTCATGTCAGGTGCCATTAAATACCCCTAGTACCTGTCAGGGACAAAAGTCCCACAGCTCTGGGGTTCCTTAACTTATCTGGCTGTTTGTAGCAAATTCATCTATGACATAAGTCAGAACATGAACATCTGACCCTCTGCTCATTCTTTTCCCTTTGAGACCCCACCTGAGACCTAGAAATTCTCACTCACTTCCCTTTTCATCTGGCAGAGACTTCTCCTCTGTAGATTCTGTTCTCCAACTTCTTATAGTGCGATTCATCTTTTACCTTCCCTGGAGGCATGGTGGCTATCGATGAAAAACGTACTTTGGATGGTATTTGAAACATATCATTTCCACTACTAAAGCATATAGTTCAATCCCCTCAAAACCGAAGGACAAGTTGCTGCATCTTGTATGACAGCGAAGGAAAATGCTTAATAGGCCCCTTTAATTTTGTGTATTCCGTTGGGGATGCTGTCCTGACCCACTTCTTGGTGAACCTGTGGACTGCTGGGTTTAAGCTTCTTGAGCAGGTCCTGCAGGGCAAGCAGCTCTGCCACTTGGACCTTTTGAACCAGGAGAATCAATTTTGCTTGAACTTTTTATAGCTGATTGGATTGTTCTGTGGTTTCTGTAGCGAATCCCAGTAGGAGCATTATTGTGAGGCCTTGAGGGCAGCATATTTCAAATTGTGTGTTGCGACTCATTAGGGAGTTGTGACAAGCATTTAAAAAGTCTTGAGCAGCATTCAAAAAATATGAAAGAGAATAGAATGGAAAGGAAACATCAGTGTACGTAGCTTATAGTAAGGCAACATTTATTAAAATTTGTTCATCTTAGTCAAGGTCTTAGTGTGTTGTACTGGATTACAAAATAAAATGCATTCCTTACAGAGTCCCGAGGTCACAATTTTTGAAAGCCAGTTCTTTAGGATATTTGAGCAAAGTCATTGCTGCTTAGCCAAGTAACTGGTTTTTGTTTTGTTTTGTTGTTTTCAAGAAACAGCTCTTGGTTTGGTACTGGGAAGTGGAAGGTAGAGACTGGGTCCCTGATGGTAGCACTGGAAGACCAAGTTGCTCTTCATGAACTGAGTGATGTCTGTTCAGCCAGTCCATAAAGTAGGCCTTTCCAGCACCACTATGTCATCAAATGGAGGTGACATGTATGGGATCAGGCACTAACTGAGCCAGGCACACTACTGAGCAATGGAAACTGGCTTTTCTCACTCCCAGTGTACATCCTTCCACAAAACTGCCACCTGTCCCACCACCCACAGCCAGTCTCCTGGGGAGTTCCATTTGACCTGTTCACTGAGGGAAACGAAAGGAATAGAAATTCTAGTTTACAGATGGTTCCTCCCAAATTCTAAAATTGGCTGTAAGTAGATATGCAACATTACAAGTCCACCAGGTATGACTCTGAAGGACAGTGGAGAATGGAATTTTTTCCAGAGAAAGAAAAGTAGGCTGAGATTTACAATGAATTGCTCATTTTGCCTGTGAAAAGAGTCTGAAGTAAAGGTTAACATTATTTCCTTGGTTTTCCTGGTTAGGAGATGATGACTGGGTACAAAGAAGGTTGGGTAGGTGGATAAGCTTAGAGTATGAGGTTATTTGTGTTCCATGTGACAACTCACTGCTCTGAAATAAATGTGTATGTCTTCCCCCCCACAATTCTTTTGTTGAAATCCTAATGCGATGGTATTTGGATGTGAGCCTTTGGAAGGTTATTAGGTCAAGACAGTGGAGCCCTCATGATGAAATGAATGTCCTTATAAAAAGAAGAAAGCTAACTTTCTTTCTGCTCTCTTCCATGTAAGGGCACAGCAATAAGACAACCATCTGCAAGTTAGGAAGAGCGCCTTTGGTAGATATAGGATCTGCTGGCTCCTTAATCTGGGACTTCCCAGCTTCCAGAACTATGAGAAGTAAATGTGTGTAGGTTAAGCCTTCTAGCCTGTGGTAATTTGTTATAACAGCCCAAACTGATGATAGTCTTCAAATGTCTCTTTCTGAAGAGACAGCTCTTAATAATCAGGTGGACAAGATTCTCTGCTCTGTCAATATCAGTCAGCCTCATTCTCCAATGACTGCGACACTTGCTCAATGGTATTAAAAGGGCCAATGCAGCAGAAATGCATGGATTAAATAATATGGACTTCCCTTTACTAAGGCTTATCTAACCATTGGAGGTTCAGCTTGCTGTCAGCAGAAATAAAACACAAGCCCATGTGATAGATATTGTTGGATGCCTATTTAGTAGTTACACCTGAGAGAAGATATATATATATATTATATATATATAAAATAAATATCTGCCCCTTCTTTCTTTATTATTTTGGATATTGTCACAGCTTAGCATGAAGCTCAGAATTGTGGCAGCCATTTTACCACCAGGACCCGAGAGCCAGGACATTCCCAGAAAAATTTACCCAGAGACCTGGACATCTTTGAGCTGTTGAATTAACCTTAGATTGTCTGTGACATGAGACAAGACATCTTTGTTGTTTAAGATACTTTTTATTGGGTGCATTCGTTTCAGACGTAATACATGACCACAAACTTGGTGGTTTTCAAAAACAGTCATTTATTCTCTTAAAGTTCTGGAGGTCAAAATTCCAAAATCAATTTTACCAGGCTGAAATCAAGGTGTAGGCAGGGTTGCACTTCCTCCAGATGCTCTAGGGAAGAATCCATTTGCTTTTCATTTCCAGCTTGTAGAGCTGCATTCCTCCCACCCTTTGGCTTGTGGTCCCTTCCTCCAGCTTCAAAGCTGGCAGTGTACCCTCTTCAAAGCTCTCTGCTTCCTCACACTGCCTGCTCTTCCTGAGGCCACATGTCCCTCCGCCTCACACTGATAAGGACACTTGATGATTCTAGTTAGAGCCCACCTGGATAATACAGAATCCTCTCCCATGTTAAGATCCTGAATTTAATCACATCTTCAAAGTCCCTTTTTGTTATACAAGGTAACATTCAGAGGTTCTACAGGTTAGGACCTGGGCATTTTGGGGCGCCTACCATATTGGGTATTCTGTTACTGGCATCTGAGAGCTTTCTAATGGATACTCCTTTTAATGTAGAACCATCCATGGCAGGGGGTGTGGGGTACCAATACTTTCCCAGGCTCCAGGTTGATTATTTTGAGCCCCTTCCATCTTGAAAGGAGATCATTTATCCTCCCTGACTTATGCTCTCATTCTGGTTGGATTTTATATCGCTTCCTACCAAGCCATAAATACTTATTTCTGATCTTACTGAACATCTAAAAGCTCCACCATCATACCACATGCAATATAGCTTCCAACCAAAGAACTCATTTTGTAATTAAAATTAAAAAAGGAGGTGGGGGCTGAGGTTCATGGGGTTCATTAGTCTTATAATGTCCCCTGTAAGTTAGAAGCTCCTGGTCTTACAGGAAAAAAAAAAAATCATTGTGACCTACTTATAGCCCAGCTGGGAAACTTTTTTTAAGATACAGTATAAACCAGAAGCTAATATGCCAAGAATATATTGATTCTGAGAGCAGGAGGTAAAAGTGAAGGTGGCAGTTCTCATATTAACACACCCACGCAAAATGTTGTGCTATCCCCTGACTCTGGGTTATTTTGGTTTGGAGATTTTAGGGATCAAGGAATAAAGGCCTTCATCTTGAGACACATTAATTTCTTCAGATTGAGACTGGCCATTTCAGTCTTTCAACCACTGCATGAGCACTCCCTCCCCCACAAAAGGAGAAAAGAGATGGTAGTGCTGTTCTGGGGTGATTTTTACCCTATCAAAGGAAAACAAAATTGTAATATGCATCTATATTTCTTTATTTGCTGTGTAATATGTATTTAAATATGTTTTATGTACAACCCCCCACCTTTGTGGTTAAAATGTAATTTAAGCCCTACATCAAGGAATGTTCAAATAGAACTGTGGCAGAATTAGAGAACAATTGTAAAGTCCCTGAGATCCCACAGATGATTAGTTTTCGTGCAAACAATAACTCTGACACATACATTTTATAGAAGTTATGGGTTTGGCTGACAAGTTCAAAGGCCAAATTTACAGCAAAGCTTGAGGGTGGCTATTATGCTGGAGAATGTTCAGTGATCATGACCCCTTGAGTTTCCCCAGATCTTTACTGGAAGAGATCTGGTCATGGTGTTCTGCCAGACCACGGTGAAGTCCTGCCAGATTGCAAGATGCTGAGTTGGGACTTTCCAAGCTGCTCATTTCCCCACCAACTCACATTTAAATAATTAGTGAATATCAATGAAACCTGCATTTATCGAGCCGTGTTGAGCAGCTCTAGAATCTGGTTTCCAGGTACTGTTTCTATACCTCCAGCGCCATCTCCTCCATCCTCCACACGTTGGATTGTAATGACCCAGCGTCACATGTGTGCACTTGACAGCAACATGATCACTGGTGTCTCCTGGGCAACAAGGCCTGAGAGGGACTGTGCCTGGCCTCCCAACCACTTTTGGGGGCACACAGCGCCATGTTGCACACAGGGCACAGTCACATTGTACTCTGTTCGATTCTCATGGGAGTATCAGAATCACTTCCTCATAAAAAGATTTCACTTAAATAGATTGAGTGAGCTTCTGAAAGAGCACCTGACTGTGAATTTCCTGAGTGTATGCAACTGTTTAATTCTTTTGTGCCAAGGTAATGGCATATAAGGCAGACTTCTGCATGTAGGTTTAGTTCAGGGGTTCTTAGCCGGTACTAGGCCTTGAACTGCCTTGGCTCTCAGTGTAATGTTTCTAAATTCACAAAATAAAACAAATCATAAAGAGGATCAACAATATTGAAATATAATATCAAAATAATAGGAATTCAATATTTTGAAATAGCATCACCTGCGCTTTTTTAGTAATACATAAAATAACATGCTCTAGCAGTAGGCCGACTGTTGTAATTTGAAGTTAGTGTCAAGCATAAATGATGGTTTGCACCTATAACCATTGTAATGTGATATGAAAGTATCAGTAGCTTCTTGGTAATGCAAATGCAGGTATTGCTAACTCAATACTGTGATTTGTCATTTATATCTATAATGGAAAGAAGTGCTAACTTATTCAATTAGAGGTTCATGAAAATAAAAATGTATTTTTTCTATCCGAGTTCAAAGACCCCTGAATTCCATACACAAACCCCTTGGTTAAGGAGTTCTAGATAAACTCTGAAGATTCTGATGGATATATGAAGAAAGAATGCTATCATCGTGACTAATAATTTTTTTTTATATCTTAATATCACTTAACATCACTTCTTTAAGAGAAATTGATTCTTATATTTTTTAGGTATGTATCTTACCTACTTATTTACATTGTTGCATCAAAAGTACTTACTATTTTGTTCTCTCCTAACAGTTTCCTGTTCCTGAAGTTCCTTTCTTAATTACATACATCATCAGTAGAGTTCTCTCTTTCTCTCCCTTCCTCTCAGTTTCTTGCTCCATCTGTAGTCTAAGAAAGAACTTGTGTTTATGGTTTTTTCCCCTCTTTTTATCTGTGAGAGAAAAATGGGTGAAACAGTTGATCTATAGGTTGTGCATACAACAAAATATTTTTATCAGCAATTCATGTACCAAACATAAGGATACGATTTTACTAGTGATAATTTTTGCATAAACATTGTTTATTGGATATAGTTTCAAAGTACATTTCATATATAACAATATATAAATCATAGTATTCAGCCATTTGGGGGAAATTTGAAAATACTTGATAAAATTGGGAGTTCCACAGTGACATAAATATATTTAATTTGTCAGAAATCATATTTACTCTCCTTGTCCTCTAGAATTAACAATATGAATGGCAATTGGAGGTACGCATAAGGCCTGAAGAAATACAGAAATATAATGATTATAGAAGTTTCATAGGCGAATACTCTGCTGGTAGGTTTAAGAAAGACTGAAGTTATTTCGGAACAGTTTTTTAGAAGACATAACATTTGCGTTGCTGCTTCAAGGATGACAGGAACGCGAGATGTCAGGCAGGATGAAAAAGCTGCTTCAAGCTCTGTGGGGCTCAGAGGGAAGGTAGATAAGTGGAAGACTGAGAAATTTGCCCAGAGGACCCACAGTTAGGCTGGTACTGTAGGTGTTTTGTGGTTAGAAATATGATAGATATTAGAACAGATGGATAAGGTGAGAAATATCAGCGGAGAAAAGTACATGCAATAAAAATTTCTGCTTGATGCAAAAAAGTGTCTATTTGATTCAAAGATATAAAAGATAAGAAAGTGCTTAGAGGATTTTAAATAGCAAACATGTATTAAAGTAAAAGGAAACAGAATTATTAAGCTAACAGAATATTCTATAATCATGTATTGGTAAAATTATGCTACAATGATGTAAGCAATAGATAGCATACATTTATTCAATGTACGTATTAAGATAAATGATATTTGATGACTTTTGATCTTAGTATAATAAGAAATATTGTCATATATAAATATTCCATGTTCAATTGAGGATAACACCAAAATTGATATACTTGTTTAATATATTTTTATAATCTTTAAAACTGATTGTTCTTTAGAAACTAATGTACTCTAATGGCTCTGTTTCTGTTTAGAGTTTTCAGTCATTTGTCAATTTTGTTCGGTTTCATTAGAGTTGGCTATTTCTTGACCCTAGGCTATTTCAATCAACCAAATATTCTTTGTGGACAAGTAAATTTGTCTCTTTTTGGAAAACGTAAACCTTAATCCAAAAAGCTCTTTGTCTAGAAGCTGTATAATTTATATTACACATTTGAATAAAATGTATAAAAGTCCATTTCTCTAGCTATTTCATAATGTTTTTCTAACAGCATTAGTTCCATCATTATCAAGTAAATAGCAAAAAGAAAAACCATATTGTATTGGAGGGAACTGTTAAGGTCTAGACTACGTGTACACTTGAATTTTATGCTTTTTCTTCTGTGCTTTGTAATTTCAATTGATAGAAAGGTGTTTTTTTAAATAAATCTCTAATATAGAATGGTTGTATTACAAAATAATTACTTGTTTAATGATTGCACAAAATATTTTCATTAACATCACTCTGATTTGCCAGACCATGATGTGATTGATTTAAAAACATCAGAAAACCACTCACCTCATTATGCAAATATAGTCAATGGACTATGAAAGCTCCAAAGAGACTTATTCTAGTTTATTGAATAAATGGGTATTTATTCCTAATGAAGTTGTTCCAGGTTCTTGGGTGAAAATTTATTTTAGAATTCCCCCTCCCCAAGTTTTAAATGCAGTTATAGAATGGTAAAGCAATTATAATATTAAAATGCGGTTTAGCATTAAAACCATAGATATTAGATTATTCAGTGTTTGAATACTGAGAAGAGACAATTTAAAAATCAATACTTTTTCTAAGAATAATCCTTTAAATAACCTAGTGAGTAAATAATTATTGTCAATTATTCCCTAGATTTCTTCTTTCACCATTCTCTCTCATGGAGGAAAAAAAAAAAAAAAAAGCATTTTAAAAGCAACAATATCTGTAGGGTTAATATAAATATATTTTTATTTATTTATATATATATTTTTTTGCTAATCCTCACCTGAGGATATTTTTCCATTGATTTTTAGAGAAAGTAGAAGGGAGGGGTGGAGGAGAGGGATAAATATTGATGTGAGACAGACACATGGATTGGTTGCCTCATGCATGTGGCCCAACTGGGGGCCTGGGGTTGAACTTGCAACCCAGGTACATGTCCTTGACCAGGAATCGAACACAAGACCCTTTGGCGCTTGGGCCAATGCTCTAACCACTGAGCAACACCGGCCAGGGCCTACATTTTTATTAATGAAAAGTTATTAAAACTATAACCATTCTCCTTCTAACCTTAATCCTCAAAGCGAGTGAAAAACAAAACAAAACAAAAGCAAGAAACAGAAAGAGGCCAAATGTTTCTCTAAGCTGTTTGGCCACAGTAATTGGATTTTATTTGCCTCTTAAAAGAGTTCTTTGGCTGGATTTACAGTCATGTTTAAGTGACTAACTCCCAAGTTCTCAGAGTGAGGGTTAAATAACATGTTCCTAATTTCAGGAGTAGTTTCATTCAGATTGACCACAAATCTTCTAATACTATATATTTCTTTAAGAAACTCAGATAAAGTATTATTCCACTTAAATATGGAGCCATCTTTTACGTCCATAAAGCTCCTTCTGAATGCAATCAGACCTGTGTGAGGGTAGAGGATAAATGGGGTATTGAAAAAAAAAATGATAATCGCACGCTCTGCTTTTCCATTAAAAATAAAATAAAATGCAGCATTTCAGTGCCTTGTGAAAATGGTGCTGCTCTGGAGACTGCCTTTATGAATCCCAATGAAACTGATGTTAGCAACGTTCTTCTGATTTTGACTTCCCCTGAGTTAAGGCCGCCTCTCCATTCTCTGAGCCTTCTTACTCTTCATTGAATATGCATGTCTAGGGCAGCAAAGCGAGGCATGTAAATCTGTAGGATAGCTATTTTTTTCCCATAACAGTACAAAACATGGAAACAAGGCATTGGGATTTTTTTTTAAAGAAAAGATGCATGTATACATTGTAAGGAAAATATGCATAAAAATGGCTTTTTGTACTTGCTCTGCCCGTGGATAAAAGAACAACACTGTAAGAAGTTGGAAAATTATCTTTCTGTGTTTTTTCATGTGGTGATACTACAAAAATAATATTTAAACATGATCTCTGTTTATTAACCAGATATATAGCATACAATGAATTAAAATTTCTCAGTAGCATTTATCCCCTAAATTGTGCAACAATAACAGATGTCCTGTTATTTGCTTCTATAAACAAACTCCAAATTCTCTTTCTAAATATTACTGCACCCAGGTTGTGTTATTCAGGAAGATAAGAGCAAAACTCACAACTGAACCTACCCAAACCAAACTGAAATGAAAACCTGTTTCTTAATGTAGATACCAATGACCAAGTGGAGAAAGACCAAAATGTTTTTCCTTAAACAGGAGTTCTAGTGGTGTTTCATTTAATGTAGGAAGAGTTAATTTTAAAATACATCGTTCTTTTGAAGCTGGAGATTTGATTAAAACAATAATATTACTTAGTGCATTTTTTCTTCTGAGTTTTCATGACATCTTGTATACTTCTTAGAATGCAGGCCCATCATGGTAATGATTTGCTTTCTTTTTTTTAAAATATTTTTTTCTTTATTGATTTTAGAGAGAGAGAGGAAGGAAGAGGGAGAAAGAGATAGAAACATCAATGAGAGAGAACATCGATTGGCCGCCTCCTGCATGCCCCCCATTGGGGATTGGGCCCACAACCTGGGCATGTGCCCTGACCGGGAATTGAACCAGTGACCTCTTGGTGCATGGGTCGACACTCAACCACTGATTTGTTTTCTTATCTATGTCTTTGCCAGACTGTGAGCTGCTGGATGCTGGACTTGTGTTCTCATTGTCCTTCTGTCCCCAGCACACTGCACAGTGCCTGGAAAATGGCGAGAGAAGGGGGGCACTCAGTTGTTATTGAACAAACACTAACCAAATGGTGAATTCTTCGCATCTTTTTGAAAGGTCTCTTTAAAACGTTTGATTCTGGTGCCCAGTTGAACATACACATTATACGCTCAGGTTCTTTCCTTATTCACAGAAGAATGTACATGCCAAGTGAGACCACATATAATTTCCTCTAAGATTTCAGGGATTGGATAGATATTAGGAGAACAACTAACTTAAGCTTTACTTCAATAACCAATTTAAAAGTAGTAAAATATAACAAGACAAACAAGCACAAAACTGTGCTGGGAGTACAGAAAATGTCCTTTATACTTTTAATATGGCAGAATACGTGCTGTGGGAGATATTCATTAAAAGACAGCTAAGTTCTATTTATCTTTAGGTAAATTAAAATAACTTTAGCTAGAAGGAAAGTGGGTTGGGGGAAGTGGAAGTGGGCAAAGGAGGCGATACATGGGGACAAAAGAGACTTGACTTTGGGTGGTGACCGATAATGCAGTGTGCAGATGTTTTATTGAGTTGCACACTTGAAACCTGTATGGTTTATTAACCAATGCTGCCCTAATAAATCCAACAAAAATGACTTTCGAACATTTTTTATGAAAAAGTGGGGGGAAATGTGAAGTGTTTTAGAGTGAAACTTCATTAAATATATGGTTGTTGATTTTGTAAAATTACTCCCCCTCAGGACTTATAGGAGGACTTCTCTTCTGGTTTTTTCTTCATCTATTTTTCATGGTCGGGCATCTTCTCATCACAGGTTTTCCCCAGAGTTCTGTCCAAAACAATCAATTTTCCTTCTAACTGAATTATCTTTGTAAGTAGTGCATCAATTTTTTCTGTTTTGTTCTTTCTGCCCATATGCCAATATCTTCAAAATCTGCCATCCTGATTCTCCCAAGGCTCAGACTTAACTCATCTTCTATGCCCAAATACCTTTCTCTCTTCTACCTACTATCTACAGATGAGGTACAATGAGAAAGATGAGGGTATCAAACTAATAAGGAAGAGGCTGTGGTACATTGTTTTGATGACAAATACATTTAAAGAATATTATGAGGACTATAATAGCAAAGATTATTAATGGCAACAGTCACAAAGATAATTTCCTAAATGTTTGTGTTTATATGCAGAAGATTATACATGCTATGGAGATTATTGAGATCTAGTTCTGCACATTTAAAAGAAAGGCACAAATAATAAATAGAAACAATGAAATTATAACTTTTTTCCCCAAGAAAGCAGGTGTTTAGAGTCAATATGTATTCTATCCAGGGGCCTACATTTCTACATCTATAGAACATTATAAAAGTTAGTCTATATATCAGTAATGTTTACATTATATTTCTTTTTTTTTAAATTATTTTCCTGAATAATACTACTGTATTTCTTTTTTTTTTTTTTCCTTTATTGGTTTTAGAGAGAGAGGAAAGGAGAGGGAGAGAGAGATAGAAACATCGACGAGAGAGAACATCAACTGGCTGCCTCCTGCATGCCCCCCACTGGAGATCGGGCCCACAACCTGGGCATGTGCCCTGACCAGGAATCGAACCAGCGACCTCTTGGTGCATGGGTCGACGCTCAACCACTGAGAAACACCGGCCGGACTATATTTCATATTTTGGTTAAAAATTTTGGAGAAATACACAAGCACTTTTAAAAGCTATCAAAGAAAAATTAAATATGTGAAAGGTGGTATCCCGATTATTTGGATCATTGCTTATTTAGGATAATCCATTCCCTTAGAAAACTGGATATTTGGGGTTTTATTAATACATTCACTAAATATTTTGTCATTTGGCAACAAGCATTTGTATATGGTGTTGAGGTATTATGGAATATCCAGAAATAAAATTTTATGTTAATTTATTTTATTGCAGACAATAATGGCTAACAGTCAGGAGGTATATTACCACTAAATTCAATATGTCATTTATGAACAAAAGACAATTGGGAATTGATTTCCACCTTGCTTATGGGGAAAAAAATCTACTCTTTTTCTCAGTTGTCTATTATCTCTGAGACATTATATGCAGTGATAATATAAATCAATAAAACATACACTGAGCTTGGACTACTCAGCAATAATTTTTCCAGAGTTCTGCCAGAATGAAAGAAGCCGATGGCACCCAGCACCCTGTACTCATTGCTGGCTTCTGCAGAAGCTTTGGCTTGCAGATGGGGGCTGGGTACTGTGTTTTGGCATTCTTCAGACTTATAATGGGAATCTGATCTACTCATTCAAGCACTTACCTAATTGTCACTCTGCTTTCAGGACTGTTGCCATCATTGACTAGATGACACTTAGTCCAATACATTCTTATGCCTGTCCCTTTTGTACAGGTGAATTCTAATGCTTTATGGAGTAACAAAGTATCCCCATGGAGAAAATGGCCAGTGACTTTATAATTCCAGAACCTCCAGCAACTGTAAGGAAGACTGGATAAATTGCATTTGGTGGACTACTTGACAGTTGATTTGCACAAACGATGCCATGGGCTATGGTGAAATAATGTGTTCTACTTGTGGTGGGCATGCTCAGAATAAAAACACACCAAGCTGTAATCTCAATGAGGCAGTGTAGGAAATAGGACAGAAGTTAAATGGAGTACCTCTCTTGGCCTTTTAATATATATTCAATGAAGCATGTTAATATATATTCAATAAAGCATGTTAAAGAATTGCTTCACGTGGAGAAGAGCTTCTTTTTAAATGGGTTTTAGAGGCTTTTATAAGATAATATGGGAAGGTTGTATTTGTGTTTAACTACAACAAAATAGATTCTTATAACATTTTATTTTTTCTTATTATAAAAGCAAAATGTATTTAAGGAAGATATTAAAAATCAAAAAGAAAAAAAGAAAAATAGCCTACCATTCCTGAAATAAGTTAACATAGTCTGTCCACGTTACTATATATGTTATTTTTATAGACATTATTTATACACATATTATTTTTAATGAGAATACACTGTATTGCAATCTGCCCTTTTTTGTTAGTTTAACAAGGTATGATTAGTATTAATGCTAATGAAAACATTCTATAATAGTCATTTAAATAGTTGCTGAGAATTAATTAGTTTTTCTGATAGATTCTGATTATATAATCCTTCCCTTGGTAATAAACATTGAAATTCTTTCTTTGTTTCTATCCACCACCCACCTTCTCTCATTTTCTTACTTATTTTGGTTTGAGCCATGTTAAAATAAAAATCTTAATAGCTATATGTGATCCACACATGATTATTCTCTTACATCAGATAACTAGAAATATAAGTGGTGGATTGAAGGGTATGTGCTATGGTGTGGAGAACAGCAGGACTCAACAGGGTCCCAGCAAATAACATCTTTATTCTTTGCACCACCATCCCTTGAACCTACTGTTGTGAACTAGTTTTTTTGTTCTACGACTGGATGAAATCTTAGGCATGTTCCATAGCTTTGCACAACCCTCTTAATTAATAAATAGACCCTTTTTATAATGTTTTAAAAAATGTCCAAAACCTGGTAGAATGTCATGGTCTAATGTGATTAGCTGTTCCTTCTGGAAGTAATTATCATTCCTGATAAAATTCTCCAACAATTCTCTAATAGGAGTTAATAAACGTATGAGCCCCTCCTAAAATCCTAAGTGTTCAACCTCAGACAGAACCTAATGTCATTTAACCAGTCTCACAAAGAGTCTGTTTAACCAGCCATTGTGTTATATTTCATCCAATTTAATGACTATTACACAGCCATTTTCTCCCGAAAATGTCCCTCCCAAAGGAATTACCTGAATTGTCATGACATAAGCTCCTTTTTTTGTAATACATTTCAAGAAAAACTCCAACATGTGTTTATAATCAATTTGTCTGAGAAAATTCTTTAATGGACATGCAAAAGTTTTATCTGTAAGACTGAATGGAGTTTATTCCAGGTAGATAAATACAGATTTTAAAAATTGATCAATATAATCTGTTATTGAATAAAAAGGTAAAGGTCATGTGATCATATTGTTAGTTACAAAAAATTTTTTTGATTAAGTTCAACACTCATTTATGATTAAAACAAACAACAAACAAAACAAATTCCTTGAAAATTAGAAATAAAAAGAAATTTTCTTAATCTGACAAAGAATATAAATAAAGAACCTATAGGAAAAATCATATATTAGGGTAAAATATTGAAAATATTTCCCTCAAGATTAATAACAAGATGATAACATATATTGTATTCAATACTTTAATTCAGTTCCTAGCCAATAAGATAAGAAAAAAGAAAAGTGTAAAGATAGTTAAGAGGGAAATAAAGCCCTGGCCAGTTTGGCTCAGCAGTTAAAGCATCGGCCTGTGGTCCAGAGAGACCCAAGTTCAGTTCCCGCCAAGGGCATGTACCTCGGTTGCAGTTTGTCCCCAGCCCCTGGTTGGGTCGTGCGGGAGGCAGCCACTCGATGTGTCCCTTTCACGTCGATGTTTCTGTTCCTCTCTCTCTCTCTCTCGTCCTCTCTTTCTCTTCCTCTCTCTCCCTCCCACTCTATCTGAACAAAAAATGGAAAAATGTCCTCGGGTGAGGATAAAAAAAAAATTATATAAAAAAGAGGGAAATAAAGATTTCATTATTTGTAAAACACGGTAATTATGTACAAGAAAAAAATAGCTAATTTAAAAACTATTAAATTAGATTTCCGGTCAAGATGGCAGCGTAGGTAACCGCGGTATCGCGTCCTCCCACAACCACATCAAAGTTACAACTAAACTACAGAACAACCATCATTCAAAACCGCCTGAAATCAAGCTGAATGGAAGTCCTACAACTACGAAATTAAAGAAGAAGCCGCATGGAGACTGGTAGGAGGGGCGGAGGCGCGACGGGCTGGTCCCACACCTGTGTGTGGCGGATAAAAATTAGGAGGATACCTCGGCTGGGAAGGTCCTCCCTGAGGACTGAGGGGTCCTTGTCCCACACCAGGCGCCCAGCTCAGGGTTCCAGTGCCAGGAAGAGAAGTCCCCATAACCTCTGGCTGGAAAAACCAGCAGGAACCGAAGCTGAGGCGGCTGGAGCCCCCGGCAGTTCCTCTTAAAGGGCCCGCGCATGGACTTACTCGGACTCGCACCCTCCAGGCTCCAGCGTGCGGGAGGCAGCTTGAAAGGCACCAGAGTCATATGGGGGAGAACTGAGCTGTTTGGCATTGGGGTGAGGGCTGGAGAGGCAGCCTTCTCCTGGACAGATGTGCTATCAGAGGCTTTTGTTCCTTTGGTGAGCCCTTACCTGGGCCAGCAGACACCACCATATCTGGGACATCAGCAACCTGGCTCACACTGTTTGCCCCGCCCTGGTGATTCCCTGAGGCCCCGCCCCACTCAACTTTCAGGCCCACCCAAGCTGTTGCCAGTTGCTTTACCATAGGATTGGCCTGTCTTGGATCCTGCTTCAGCTTTTCCTAAATTCTTTCAAACAAGCAGCATCTGGTCTCAGCTAGCCCCATACCTCTCGCTAAGTAATACATAGAAACAAACACAGGGAGGCAGCCAAAATGAGGAGACAAAGAAATAGGTCCCAAATGAAAGAACAGAACAAAACTCCAGGAAAAGAACTAAGTAAAATGGAGTTAAGCAACCTAACAGATGCTGAGTTCAAAATACTGCTTATAAGGATGCTCAACGGACTTAGTGAGAACCTCAGTGAACTTAGAGCGGGCCTCAAGAGCGTAAAAAAGGACCAGTCAGCCCTGGCTGGTTTGGCTCAGCGGTTAGAGCGTTGGCCTGCTGTCCAGAGAGACCCGGGTTTGGTTCCCGCTAAGGGCATGTACTTCGGTTGCAGTTTGTCCCCGGCCCTGGTTGGTCTTGTGGGTGGCAGCCACTCGATGTGTCCCTTTCACGTCGATGTTTCTCTCTCTCTCTCTTCCTCTCTCTCCCTCCCACTCTATCTGAACAAAAAATGAAAAAATGTCCTCAGGTGAGGATTAAAAAAAAAAAAAAAAAGGACCAGTCAGAAATGAAGGAGGCACTAACTGAAATAAAGAATAGTTTACACAGATTCAATAGTAGAGTAGGTAAATCCAAGAAGCAAACCATCAATTTGGAATATAAGGAAGCAAAAAACACCCAATCAGAACAGCAAAAAGAAAAAAGAATCCAAAGAAATGAGGATAGTGTAAGGAGCCTCTGGGACAACTTCAAGCGTGCCAACATTCGCATCTTGGGGGTGCCAGAAGGAGAAGAGAGAGAACAAGAAATCGAAAACTTATTTGAAACAATAATGGCAGAAAACTTCCCTAACTTGGTGAAGGAAACAGACATACAAGTCCAGGAAGCACAGAGAGTTCCAAACAAGATGAACCCCAAGAGGCCCACACCAAGACACATCATTATCAAAATGCAAAAGGTTCAAGACAAAGAGAGAATCTTAAAAGCAGCACGAGAAAAGCAGTTTATTACTTACAAGGGAGTTCCCAAAAGACTGTCAGCTGATGTCTCAAAAGAAACTTTGCAGTCCAGAAGGGAGTGGCAAGAAATATTCAGAGTGATGAAAAGCAAGAAACTACAACCAAGATTACTCTACCCTGCAAAGCTGTCATTCAGAATTGATGGCCATAAAGAGTTTCCCAGACAAGGAAAAGCTAAAAGAGTTCATCACCACCAAACCATTATTATATGAAATGTGGAAGGGTCTTCTTGAAGAAAAAGATTTAAAAAAAATGAACAAACAAAATGGCAATAAATATGTATCTATCAACAATTGAATCTACAAACAAAATGAACAAACAGAACAGAAATATTCTCATAGATACATAGAAATTTTGTTGGGTACCAGATGGGTGGGGGCTGGGGGGATGGGTGAAAAAGGTGAAGGAATTAAGAAGCACAAATTGGTTGTTAGACTGACAAACCTCAAAGGGAAGAGGGGTTGGGGGGTGGGAAGAAATAAACCAAAGAACTTATATGTATATATGCATAACTAATGGACACAGACAACAGTGTGGGGAAAAGCAGGAGGGGGGCAGGAATGGGGAGGAGGGGTGCAATGGGGGAAAAATGAGGGAAAAAAAAGAAAAAAAACTATTAAATTAAATGAGTTAAACAATGTCACTATATTGATTATAAACAAACAACAATTGTCTGTTTATGTACCAGCAGGAAATGAATAGAAAAAATAAAAGTTGCAAGAAAGATATTACTTATAACATCAAAAAATCTCATATGTAAGAATAAATCTAAATAGTAATGTGTAAAATGTCTTTAAAAATAGCAGTTCACTAATAAAAGGTGAGTGTTTTTAATAAGTAGACTAAGCTCTTTGGATATTCATATGAAAAATATTATCTTGATCCTAACTCACAATAAAGTAAAAATACTTTTAAGATGACTTGCTGATATAATTATTAAAATAAACCAATAAAGATACTAGAAGAGAGCAAGTGATTATCTTCATGATTTTGATTGAATATGGAAAAAAACACTAATTATTAAAGAAACAATCTGTTAAAGACATTGTTTCTCAAAATGCATGGTCTGATGATCAGCTGGATCCAGACTTTTCGTTCTGCCATAAACAATTAGAATACTGGACAAAAATTGTAATGGTTTTCAGATATTGGAAATACAGAACTGTGATCTTTGAGACAAGGACACTAAAGAGGGATCTGGCGGAACACCCTGTTTACACGTGTGGAAGTGCTTTCTGGATTATGGCACAGGGAGTGAAATCATGAGACACTGGTGGCCCCCTGGATTTGAGGACACAAAGTCCAGTTTTGGAAAAATGAGGTAGCTGTAAATTGCAAGTAAGAATACCAGGAGTGAGAAAAATGCATGGAGAAAGCTATAGAAATTCACACAGGGATGCCCTTGATTGTGCTGATGAATACCAAGCCTTATATATGTAGGATGAAGCGTCATGAGACTGGGAAAAGAGCAATCAGGAAGACATAATCTGAGTAGTTATCAGATCTTATAAAGGGCTGGAAGACACTTTCTGTTTCAACCAGATAGAATGAGAGTTATTATTGAACACCTGGGGCACTGAGTGAGGACCACACAAAGGTCATGGGTAGTAATGCGGCTAAGCCCTGGAATAATGGCTACTCTAGACCTGCCCTAACGAAGTTGAAAAACAGACTATGAAAAGAACAAGCTTGCTCTGCAATTAACCTAAGTACTTGACAGAACAAACTTTTACATTCTTGAAAAGAATACAAAATCGAGTTCTCATCAACATAAGTTCTCCACATTCAACATTATTGGACATGTGAAGACATGCAAAGAAGAAAAATGTAACTCATTATCAGGAGAAACATTTGGCAATAGAAAAATATATAAATGGTAAAAGTGTTGGAATTAGTGGACAAGGACATAAAAGAGGTTATATGATTATGTTCAATGTGTTCAAGTATTTAAAGGGAAATGACGCTAATGAGAAAAGAAGTAGAAGATTAAAACAAAGAATACCTAAAACAAAGAACATGTAAAACAATGAACAAAAAATAATTCATTGAATGGGTTTAAAAGCTGAAGACACTGTAGAAGGTTATTAGTAAAATTGAAAGTAATTAAAACATGCCCGGCCAGTGTGGCTCAGTGGTTGAGTGTCGACCCATGCATCAAGAGGTCACTGGTTTGATTCCTGGTCAGGGCATATGCCCAGGTTATGGGCCTGATCCCCAGTGGGGGGCATGCAGAAGGCGGCCCAGTCCATGTTCTCTCTCATCGATGTTTCTATCTCCCTCTCCCTCTCACTTCCTATCTCTAAAATCAATAAAGAAAAAAAAAATTTTTTTTAAAGAAAGTAATTGAAATGAAAGAAAGTAATTGAAATGATAGAAAGTGGTGAGGGGGGGGTTGCTGAAATTAATTATTAGACCTGCTGTCATAGGATAAATTGTGTCTGCCCTCCCAAAATTCCTATGTTGCAATACTAACCACTGGTATCTTATAATGTGACTTATTTTAAAATGGGGTTACTACAGATGTAATTAGTTAAGATAAATTCACATTGAAGTCAGAATAGGCCTACAATCCAATACAATGTCCTTATAAAAAGGAGAAATTTGGAGATTGACACACAGGAAGAATGCTTTGTAAAAATGAAGGCAGAAATTGATGTTATTCATCTATAAGCCAAGGAATGCTGGATTGCTAGCAGACCACCTGAAACCCAGAGAAAGAAATGTTCTTCTTCACAGCCCTCGGAAGGAACCAACTATGCAGATACCATGACTTTAGACTTCTGGACTCCAGAATTTATTGTGAGACAATAAATTTATATTGTTCACTCAACACAATACCCTCTAGGTCCATCCATGTTGTTACAGATGGCAAGATTCTTATCTTTTTTATGGCTGAGTCATATTTCATCATAGGTCAGACAGAGAAAGAAAAATGCCATATCATTTCACTTATATGTGGGATCCAAAAAATGAACAAACAAACAGAATAGAAAGAGACTCATAGATACAGAGAGCATATGATGGATGCAGATGGGAGGGGTGTTGGGAGGATGGGTGGAAAAACTAAAGGGATTAAGAAGCACAAATTGGTAGTTACAAAGTAGTCATGGGGATATAAAGTATAGCATAGAGAATATAGTCAATAATATTGTAATAAGTATGTATGGTGTCAGATGGGTACTAGATTTATCCAGGTGATCACTTTGTAAGTTATGTAAATGTCTAATTACTGGGCTGTACACTTGAAACTAATATAATATTGTATATCAACTATAGTAAAAATTATTTTTAAAATTTTCTATTGTTTCAGCCATCCAGTTTGTACTTTGTTAGGGCAGCCTCAGGAAATTAATATATATATACACCTTCCCTAAAACGAACAAAAAATAAAACAATAATTTATTTTTTTTCCTTTATTGATTTTAGAGAGAAAGGAAGTGAGAGGGAGAGAGAGATAGAAATATTGATGAGAGAGAACATCGATTGGCTGCCTCCTACATGCTCCCCATGGGGATCTGGCCCACAACTTAGGCATGTGTCCTGACTGGGAATCGAACCTGTGACCTCATGGTGCATGGGTCGACGCTCAGCCACTGAGCCATACCAGCTGGACTAAAATAACAATTCAAAAAAGTGGTCAGAGATTCCAAAATGGCAGCAGAGTGAATGGAAGGTACAGAGACCATCTACCAGGACCAAACTGGAATTACAATTAAAATAAAGACAGATCATGGGGAAAAAGCAACAGAAAAGCAGCTTTCGAGGACCATATAACCAGGGACACTGAATCAATCCTGGTAGGATTGTGGAAGCATGAGAGGGGGGCTGGGAGCACACGGACAGTAGCAGTCTTAGTTGTGAGCAGCGCCCTCGGGGTTAAGATCCCAAGCGACTCCACAGTGCAGAGGGCCAGGACACAGCGCTAAAATAGCCACAGCCACTTACCTTGGGCTCGGGCAGAGGGAGGGTGGACTGGACTGGAACTGTGTGGGGACATTTGGGATTTGGAGGGCGCTCAGAGCTTTTGCTGAGTTGGTGCCACACAGGATAGTGGCCATCTTACTCCTTCCCAAGGCTCCAGGAAGAGATGGCAGCCCCTCCCACAGAGATTCAACCCCACCCAGGTGGGCCATTGAAATGCAAATTGAGGCTTATTAACAACCAGCATCTGCCCCACCCTCGGGAAATCCTCTTATGCTGAACACCTGAGGGAGGTTTTCATTCAACTGAGAACTCAAGGCTCATCAAGGAACCTTGACTAATAGCCTCTAGGCAAAAAACTACAGGATAACTGAACTGTTCCTGAGCTTGCAAATCTACTAAGGAAAGTAAGATTTGACAGTGGTGTTTAACATGGGTCCTCCCACACTCACCCAAACCCAGTAGATGGAGCCACAAACAGCAGAACACCAACAATCACAAGGAAAATTTGGCAGGCTCTAAAACCCACTGAGATAGCCAAAATGGTGAAACAAAGAAACAAATCCCAAATAAAAGAACAAGAGACCTCTAAGATGAGATAAATGAAATGCAATTAAGCAAGTTAACAGAGCTAGAATTCAGAGCCATGATCTTGAGGAAGCTCAACAGCATGAGTAAGGACATCAACACCGTGAGTAAAGACATAGAAACATTGAAAATCAACCAAGTGGAAATCAAGAAGTACCAAGAAGAAATGAAGAATGACATAGCAAAAATAAAGAACACATTGGAAAGACTAAACAGCAGAGTAGAGGAAGCTGAGGATCAGATCAGTGAATTAGAAGACAGGGCAGAAAAAATCAACCAATCAGAAAACCAAAAGGAAAAAACAATGAAAAAACAGGAAGACAGCTTAAGAGAACTGTGGGACAATTGGAAACGTAATAATATTCACATCATACGAGTCCCTGAAGAAGAAGAAAATGAGCAAGGGTTAGAGAATATATTTGAAGAAATAGTGACAGAAAACTTCCCTAATTTGGTGAAGGAAGAAGGCATTCAAGTTCAAGAAGCACAGAGAGCCCCAAGTAAGAAGAACTCAAACAGGCCCACACCAAGACACATACTAATTAAAATGTCAAAAATTAAAGACAAAGAGAGAATCCTAAAAGCAGCAAGAGATAAGCAACAGGTTACCTACAAAGGAACCCCCATAAGGCTATCAGTTGACTTCTCAACAAAAACACTACAGGCCAGAAGGGAATGGCATGAAGTAATCAAGGTCATGAAAAACAAGGATCTGAATCCAAGACTACTCTACTCAACAAGGCTATCATTCAAAATAGAAGGTCAAATAAAGAGCTTCCCAGACAAAAAAGGCTAAGGGAATACATTAGCACCAAACCAGCACTGCAAGAAATGTTAAAAGGACTGCTGTAATTAGTAGAAGAAATAGAAAGGAAACTAGAATCACACTAAACAAAAATGGCAATAAATAAGTACATATCAATAATCACCTTAAATGTAAATGGATTGAATGCTCCGATAAAAAGACAAAGAGTAGCTGATTGGATAAGAAAGTATGACCCATATATATATATATGTTGTTTACAAGAGACCCACCTCAAAACAAAAGACTAACATAGGATGAATGTGAAGGGATGGAAAAAAATCTTCCAAGCAAACAGAAAGGAAAAAAAAAGCTGGGGTAGCAATACTCATATCTGATAAAATAGATTTCAAAATGAAGGCTATAACTAGAGACAAAGAAGGTCACTACATAATATTGAAAGGATCTATCCAACAGGAAGATATAACCTTGGTAAACATATATGCACCCAATATAGGAGCAACAAAATATATTAAAAATCTTCTGGAGGACTTCAAAGGAGAAATCGACAGCAATACAATCATAGCAGGAGACTTCAACACCCCACTGACATCACTGGATAGATCATCTAGACAAAAAATTAACAAGGAAACAGAGACTCTAAATGAAGCACTAGACCAAATGAACTTAATAGATATTTACAGAGAATTACACCCCAAAACTACAGAATTCACATTCTTCTCAAGCGCATATGGGACATTCTCAAAGAGAGACCACATGTTAGGACACAAACGAAGTCTCTACAAGTTCAAGAAGATTGAAATCATATCAAGCATCTTCTCAGATCACAATGGCATGAAACTAGAAATCAATTGCAACAAGAACATGCAAAGACATTTGAACACATGGAGGCTAAATAGCATGTTATTAAACAATGAATGGGTTACCGAGGAGATCAAGGAAGAAATTAAAAACTTCCTGGAAACCAATGAAAATGAACACACAACAACACAAAATCTATGGGATGCAGCAAAAGCAGTTCTGAGAGGGAAGTTCATAGCACTACAGGCCTACCTCAAGAAACAAGGAAAATGTCTAATTGACTACCTAACCTCACAACTTAAAGAACTAGAAAACAAACAAAAAGAAAACCCCAGAGCAAGTAGAAGGAAGGAAATAGTAAAGATCAGAGCAGAAATAAGTGACATAGAGACCAGAAAAACAATTCAAAGGATCAATGAAACAAAGAGCTGCTTTTTCGAAAACATAAACAAGATTGATGGACTCTTAGCTAGACTCATCAAGAAACAAAGAGAGAGAACCCAGATACACAAAATCAGAAACGAAAGAGAAGTAACAACTGACACCACAGAAATACAAAGGATCATTAAAAAATACTATGAACATTTATATGTCAACAAATTTGATAATCTAAGCAAAATGGACATATTTCTAGAAACACATAGTCTCCCAAAACTGGACCAGGAAGAGATAGAAAACTTGAACAGACCAATGAGAACTAAGGAAATTGAAGATGTAATCAAGACTCTCCCAGCAAACAAAAACCCAGGCCCGGACGGCTTCATGGGGGAGTTTTACCAAACATTCAAAGAAGAACTAACACGCATTTTCCTCAAACTATCTCAAAAAATTCAAGAAGAAAGAAGACTTCCAAACTCGTTTTATGAAGCCAGCATAATTCTAATTCCAAAACCAGAAAAAGACACTACAAAGAAAGAAAACTACAGGCCAATATCCCTGATGAACATAGATGCCAAAATCCTTAACAAAATACTAGCAAATCGGATCCAGCAATACATCAAAAAAATTATTCACCATGACCAAGTGAGATTCATCCCAGAGATGCAAGGCTGGTTCGATATTCGCAAATCAATAAATGTGATACACCACATAAACAAAATGAAAGATAAAAACCACATGAGCCCAGCCAGTGTGGCTCAGTGGTTGAGCATTGACCCATGCACCAAGAGGTCGCCAGTTCGATTCCCGGTCAGGGCACATGCCAAGGTTGTGGGCCCAGTCCCCAGTGGGGGGCATGCAGGAGGCAGCCAATCTATGTTCTCTCTCATTGATGTTTCTATCTCTCTCTCCCTCTCACTTCCTTTCTCTCTAAAATCAATAAAAGAAAAAAAATATTAAAAAAAAAACCACATGATCATATCAATAGACTCTGAAAAAGCATTCGACAAAATTCAGCACCCGTTTCTGATAAAAACGCTCAGCGATGTGGGAATAGAGGGATCATATTTTGATATAATAAAGGCCATATATGAAAGACCTACAGCCAACATCATACTCAATGGACAAAAACTAAAAGCATTCCCCTTAAGAACAGGAACAAGACAAGGATGCCCACTTTCACCACTCTTATTTAACATAGTACTGGAAGTCTTAGCCACAGCAATCAGACATGAAGAAAAATTAAAAGGGATCCTAATTGGAAAGGAGGAAATGAAACTGTCACTATTCGCAGATGACATGATATTATACATAGAAAGCCCTAAAGACTCCATCAAAAATCTACTAGACTTAATAAATGAATTTGGCAAAGTAACAGGATACAAAATTAACGTCAAGAAATCAATGGCATTCTTATACACCAATGATGGATTCACAGAAAGAGAAACAAAAAAAATTTCATTTATCATTGCAGCAAAACAATTAAATACCTAGGAATAAACTTAACCAAAGAAGTAAAGGACCTATTTGCAGAAAACTACAGGACATTGAAAAAGAAATAGAGGAAGATATAAAAAAGTGGAAGCACATACCTTGTTCATGGATTGGAATAATTAACATCATTAAAATGTCCATATTACCCAAAGCAATCTATAGATTCAATGCAATCCCCATCAAAATACCAACGACATATTTCACAGAACTAGAACAAATACTTCAAAAGTTCATATGGAACCAAAAAGGACCCTGAATAGCCACAGTAATCTTGAAAAAGAAGGACAAAGTAGGTGGGATCACAATACCAGATATCAGGTTATACTACAAAGCTACTGTAATCAAAACAGCCTGGTACTGGCACAAGAACAGGCATATAGACCAGTGGAACAGAACAGAGAATCCGGAAATTGACCCAAAACATTATGCTCAATTAATATTTTACAAAGGTGGTAAGAGCATACAATGGAGTAAAGACAGCCTCTTTAATAAATGATGTTGGGAAAATTGGACAGCTACATGCAAAAAAATGAAACTAGACCATCAACTTACACCATACACAAGAATAAACTCAAAATGGATAAAAGACTTAAATGTGACTCGTGTATCCATAAAAATCCTAGAAGAAAATGTAGGCAACAAAATTTAGGACATCATATGCAGCAAAATTTTCACTGATACATCACCTAAGGCAACAGAAACAAAGGAAAAAATGAACACATTGGACTACATCAAACTGAAAAGCTTCTGCACAGCAAAAGAAACAACCATCAAAATGGAAAGGGAACCCACTGTATGGGAGAGCATAACTGCCAATGATACATCAGATAAGGGGTTAATCTCCAAAATATATAGAGTGGTCATACAACTCAACAAAAGGAAGACAAAGAACCCAATTAAAAAATGGGCAGAGGACCTAAAGAGACACCTCTCCAAACAGGACGTACAAAGGGCTAAAAGACATATGAAGAAATGCTCAACATCACTAATCATCAGAGAGATGCAAATTAAAACAACAATGAGGTATCACCTCACACCTGTCAGAATGACCACCATCAACAAATCATCAAACAACAAGTGTTGGCGAGGGTGTGGAGAAAAGGGGCCCTAGTATACTGCTGGTGGGAATGCAGACTGATGCAGCCACTATGGAAAACAATATGGTGTTTACTCAAAAAATTAAAAATTGAATTGCCATTTGACCCAGTGATCCCACTTCTAGGAATATACCCTAAGAAGCCTGAAAACACAGATCAGAAAGAATATATGTACCCCCATGTTCATAGCAGCACTATTTACAATAGGTAAGATCTGGAAACAGCCCAAATGTCCTTCAGTAGACGAATGGCTAAAAAAGCAGTGGTACATATACACAATGGAGTACTATGCAGCTGTAAGAAAGAAAGATCTCTTATTCTTTGAGACGACATGGGGGGACCTGGAGAGTATTATCCTAAGCGAAACAAGCCAAGCAGAGAAAGACAAATATCACATGACCTCACTTATCTGTGGAATATAATGAACATAGTCTGAGGAACAGGGTAGACCCAGAGATGTGGAAATAGGGTACAGACTGACAACCCTCAGAAGAGGGGATGGGGGGAGAGGGAAGAGATAAACCACAGAACTTATATGCATGTACGCATAACTGATGGACATAGACAACAAAGCTGGGGATGGGGTTGGGGAATGGGTAGAGGGTGTCAATGGGGAAAAAAGGAGAAACATCTGCAACAAAAATAAATTAATAAAAAAAGTGATCAGAAACAAATAGATTCATTCACAGAGCATGCTAACCTTATGTTTGTAATACAGGTGAAACAAAAATGTATGCTACAGAAGGTATTGCCCAAAAAGCTGAAGTTGATGCAAAGGAAAATAACTTTATTTTTAATGATAGATATCCTAAATGTATCATAAAACCAGTTTAAATTACTTTCGTTGGTATGTTTCTTTAAATGAAGACAGCTTTTAAAATATGGTGTTGGGATAAATGACACTCACTAACAGCTAACTGTGAAGTAGAGAAATAAAATGTATCATTAACTGGGTTTTACTACTAGTACTTTGCATTTTTCTGGCTCAAAAACAGCAAGATACCACATCCAAAAGTTTTAAATTTAGCTCAAAATATCTCTCGATTATTGCAGGAGGGGCTATGTAATTCAAATTTTCCCCTTGTGCTTCTCTGGTCCTTCAGACTAATGGAATTGGTGGGTGAATTTTTATTAAAATGGCTTTCAAGTTTGAGACGTTTCGTAGCGAGTTATTCAGAAGGCACATCGTTCTCCTTTCTCCAGCTCTCGTTTGTACTTTATGGGTCAGCGACTATAATGCAGGATGCTCTGCAAGTCAGAGTGACTTCACTAAAAAAGATGTTAAGGAAGCCAAATTGCATGCCAGGCAAATCTTAATTAGATACCAGAACATAAAGGGTTTGCTTTTGTGCCTAAAAAGTAATACAGGTGCATACTTAACGTGGAGCCTTCATTGAACTACCCAATACAGATTTTTTTTCCATACATCACCTGAGATACTAAAATTTTACAGGAAAAAAAAAATAAACCCTTTTCTTGGATGCAATATACATGCATATATTCTGTGGGATAGTGAAGCTTGTGCATTTCCATCTGAACAGAACCTACCTGCTTTTAAAAAGATCACATTGATGTTTAAAATTGGAGACCACCATTTTCAAATGGCAGTTGTTACAAGCAATTCATCTTTCTGGGCAGAAAAAGATGTTCTGGCATCTATTTTCCCCTGAAACTGGCTGGCATACTATATATATATATATATATATATATATATATATATATATATATATATATATATATATATTTCGTAGTGAAATTGAGAAAAAGTTTCTGAATTTCTGCTGAACATTTCCATTCATGTCACTTTCACTCCGTGGGGCCATGTCACAGGAAAAGTACAGACTAGTCCAAGAGGCTTTTCTAAATAAATTCATCTGACAGAGGTGGTTTCCTGCTGGCCTCCTTTCTCTTGGGTGTGGCAGCCTTCCCACTGCCTTGATCACCACTTTTCAAATACAGCATTCTGTATTATTTATGCAAATTGGGCACACCATTGCAGGTAGTTACATGACTGTTCTTGGAACTTTGAAACATTGCTGATGGAAACTCATACAAGACATAGGGCTATTAGCAGTGGTAGGAAACGTCAGAGGAAAGTTATTCAGCGACTCCCCTGGAGTTTACTGAGAATTTACTATGCACGTGACTATCTAAGGCCACCTGGGAGATACAAAAAGAAATTATTCTAGAAATGGATGTAAAGGTAGGATGACAGATTGTACAAGTTGAATCCCAATGAGACTATTTGTAGCATCTCACTTTTACAATGCCATTCGAGAGCTCAGATTTTCTGCTTTGGACTGAAAAATGTCTTGTTATGTCTGCCGTGTGTCCTCACCTGGTTAACATTTTCAAGTATAGTGACTCTGCTGAATATTTTCTATTTACATCTTCAAGTTCCACTTTTGACTCTTTTCCTCCCTACTCTGTGCTCCAGGATGCTGATCTAGATCACAGGCTCCCTGTCCTCTGGATTCAGGTTGGGCTCAGCCAATGGGAAGCACAGATAGAGAGTGAGTTTGCCTATGTATTTTTCAGGGTCCCTCCCTGAGTACTGGTTGCCTCCCTCTGCAGGAGGCTGGAGTTTCTCTCAGGAATCCCTCTCCAAACTGATGGCCTTTGAAAGTTCACGTCACTTCTTCCCACCCTCTTCCCCTTCTGACCAAAGGATAAGAACTCTCTTAGTTGTTAGCTTCAAATTCAGCACTATCCCTTGTTAAATTTCCTTAAACCCTATCCACACCTTTGTAAATTACCCCATATATATATGACACATAGAAATAGACAACAGTAGGGTGATAGCCAGAGAGAAAGAAGATGGGGGAGGTGGAAGAAGGCAAAGGGTGGAATAAATTGAGACAGAAGAAGACTTAACTTTGGGTGGTGAGTGCACAATGCAATATGCAGATGATGTTTTATTGAATTGTACAGTTGAAACCTGTATGGCTTTATTAATCATTGTCACCCCCAATAAATTCAATAAAAAAATAAACTCCTTTCAAATTATTCAGTTTCTGTGTGGCATCTTTTCTTATCTCCACTTAATGCAGCAACTAAACTATGGTTAGGATATGTGTCTATGAAATCCATGCTTTGAAGTTAGTAGACTTGTATTATTATAAGCACAAGGATTACATGATAAAGAAGATGTAGAAATGTGACTGTATGACTTTAGATACTTGGTTCATGGATCTCTGATTCCTCAATCATTGCAGAAAGGAGTTAGCCTGACATTGTTCACATTTTCCCTCAATAGCAGAGATTCATCAGAAAGAGACTGGGATGACTTAACTTCATGGAATACTTCCTGGTTTATGCAACCACAATAGAATAAGTGTTGAAAATAGATGGTTTGCGGTCCCGTCTGGGTAGCTCAGTTGGTTAGAACGTTGTCCCTATATACTATGGTTGCTGGTTTGATCCTGGGTCAGAGCACATACAAGAAGCAACCAATGAACTCATAAAAAAGTGGAACAACAAATCAACGTCTCTCTCTCTCTCTTTCTAAAAATAAAAAATAGATGGTTTGCCATGTAAATTTGTAATGATTTTCTGTATTTTAAAGATAGGGGATAAGAAGTGTGTGTGTGTGTGTGTACAGAGTAGGCACAGAGGATTATACTTTATCTGAGTCCCAGTTGTTGATATGGAAACATAAATAACTATTCTAGTAACATGCAGATATATGCTGTATTGTTTGACATCTTGATAAAAATATTTTCCAATTACTGGTGCAATGAGAACAGATTGGACCATCTGTTTGAGTGCAAGGTGAAAGGGTTTAAGGATTACCTCTCTTCTTCTTAAGTCATTAGTAAAACGATAAATTCCTAGAGAAAAAGAAAAAATAATCCAAGAAGGATGTTGAAAAGAGGAAATTTTTTAAAAAGTAAAACATTATGAAAAGCATCATCAAGAAGTCAGTAAGTAGAACAATATGATGCTTAAGAGAAGAATTACTATAAAGTCTATACCACTCCAAGTAAGACAATAGGTAAAACCATTTTCAGGAGAGTATTTTCAGAGCTGCTTAGGCAATAGTTCCCAATGCCACATGGAACAAAAAGGGCCATTTGCTAGGTAAAGGAAAAATGATTTTGGTCTCTCAAGAAAGAGAGGGATATGGTTATTGATGATGTTCTGAGGAAGGGTGGGGAGGTGGCAAAGCATGTGTAACAGGTGACCCATCTTCTTCCCGTAAGTATCTTACGTGTTGTGAATAAACTTCTGAGAACTGACAAACTCATTGAAACTCCTATGACTATTGATTTATGTAGAAAGAAGTTCTATTATCAGTCTGAACTGGAAATATGAAGGAAATTGAAATCTTGGGAAGACAATGGACAGCTGATGTTACAAGGAAATCTTTAACCTTTACTTTATTTCTCATGAAAAATAAAAGTTTCAATCAAATTGATATAAAAATGGAATTGGATGTTCTGATCTATAATTTATTATTTTAGCATGAGTGTCTTTTGAATGGGGTATTCCATCTCATGAGCTCTGGAAAAAATGCTTGACAGGAAATTTGTTTACCTGACTGACAAAACAGACTATTGAAATGAAATAGGAAACAAAATAAACACAATTATAAAAAACAAAAACATGAATCTGGATCCAATAGAAAGCCACAGCTAAAATACAAAAAAGTAACATTATGGTTGATATGAATCAATCTTTTGGTGAAATGATAATGCTGAGCTTCTGAGTGATCAAAGTTTAAAGCTTTTGCTTTCATCAACTAGTGATGATTTCACAATAAATAACTAGGCAACCTTCTGTCCGTCTACGTAATGTTAGTGAGCTTGACCTAGCAATGATACGGATCTAGTTGGAGCTGAATTTCCCTTTCTATAAACATCGTAACCATTTTTGGAGATAATAAACTATATTAGAAGTATAATTAAGGAAACTAGGTAGAGTTTAAATGAATCAATTGGCCTTATTTCTAAAGTGTATAATTTTTAGATTACTACTATCTGTGACCACAGGCTTAATCACTATCTTTGGAGACTTTTGATGTTCTTTACAACTTCAGAACATCCCATACACCTCAGACTTCTCACCTTACAATGACATAGTTTCAAACTTCAGTAGGAAAATGAAATTGTGGGGCAGCAATTTTACTACTGACTGTGGCTTTACATAAAATGATACCCTTAAATACACTGTTATAATGATAGTCATGCAGGAATTTAATTATATTTGTGTTTTAAGTTATAATATTACAAAAGATCCATTTATAATTTTTCAAAACTGTAATGAACAAAATGTTCTACTTAGTTTCTTTTTAGATTCTAACTGAACATATGGTCAGAAAAGAGCTATGGCACCATGCTGATTTTATTTGCGATTTATTTCTTTGGAGAGGTGCCATTTTCTTCAAGAAAACGGTTTATCAGTTTTGTCAGAAAGCACTGACTGCTCTCTTGAGCAATTAATTTATTCTTTTTTTAATGGAAGTATAGTTGCCATACAATATTATATTAGTTTCAGGTATACAACATAGTGATTCAACATTTCTATACCTTACAATGTGATTGCCACAATAAGTTGAATATCCATCTATCACCAAAGTTATTGTGATCTTATTGACTGTATTCCCTCTACTGTATTTTACATACCTGTGATTTATTTTATAACTAGAAGTTTGTACTTCTTATTTCCCTCCCCTTTTTTCATCCATCCCCTCACCCCCTTCCCTCTGGCAATCATCAATTTGGTCTCGGTATCTGTGAATTTGTTTTTGTTTGCAACTGGCTTATTCTTATTTTATGGTTACTATAATCTGTTGTAACCAATGATTCAGTTATCTGATCTACCTGATGCAATCATGTGATCTGTGTTTCTTCCTTTGCAGAGTAGAAATCTCAGATTCTCATTCACGTCTCATCTTTGGTCAGTGGGAAAGTCCCACGACATGCATTTTGTTCATTATCCTCAATCATGCCTTCAGCATATCTTTCTGACATGCATGCTCCTTTCACTTCATACGTTAAATGCTTAAAATCTCACGGTGTTTTGTCTATTTTTGCAAGCCAACTTACATCTTTTCTGAAGCAAGCTGATCTATAAATAAGGTAGGTAGATGATAGGTGAGTGGATAGATAACAGGAATCTAGAATTTGGTCTATGTTAAATAGCAGAACTGAAAAGATGTGGTGCAGGGGGAAGTCTACTAAACTACTTCACAGCAGAACCCTTAACCAGCCTTGATGATTTAGAGAAGTCATTACATTCCTGCAAGCTTCAATATTCTTATTTGTCAATAAGGAGAGTTATTGGGTGATGTGCAAAATTCTTTCCAAGTTTCATAATATTATGGGACTGAAAAATACCACCAGCAAAAGCTTGTAAAAAGCTCTCATGCAGAAGCATGCCATTGATTATCACTACCATGTAAAAATGCTTGCTATTTTCTTATTGCTATAAAGAAGTTTTCTTAGGTGGAAAATGGAGTTCTCAAACAACAGTGCCTCCTTGTAGAACTCCTGAACATTCATTAGTCAGAATGGTTTTATCCCTGTCATGGTGCTAAAGGTGGAGCTGAGTCTGCAGTCTGATTTTAAGTTGCTCCAGGTATGAAAAGGTCAGTGATAGATTACTGATGAAATCCAACAGAAATGATAGGAAAAAAACTTAGAAGCAGCTAATTATCACTAACGAGTACTTTTAATAAAAGTTCTGGTTTGTTTTCTACAATATAAGACAATTCATCTTCAATACACACTGTTTAATGTAAGTTTCCATATTTAAAGTTATTTTTTTTAATTAATGAATTTTCCTTCTTTTTATAGAATTTGAAACTGCAAGACTGAAATATTCACAGATGCCAGCAGGTGCCTTTATCTAGGAAATCTGTCTCCATCTGTAAATTCTTAGGCCAAAACTTCCAAGGCCACTTGAGGATAGGAAGGTAATGGACAGGGTTTGTTTTAAGGAGCCAAGGCACCCGTATCCTAGTTGTGAGCATTGGCTACAAACAGCTACTAACTCTATCCCTCTTGCGAATGAATCTCTAGGTTGATAGGAGCATCTCATCTATCTGGAAAATATCAGGGAAGTTAAGCTCTTTCCAACTGGGGAGCAGCCAGAAAAGATAGAAAAATAACAGGGACAAAAAAGGCCATCCTCTTTGCCTCAACAGGGGATAGGTCTGTGGTATCATCCAAGCTTCAGAGCTCCCCATAGAGTCAGGATCAAGCTAGACTTCAGCTGAGTCATGTTGTAGACTTATGGGTCTGAGTGCCTGCAAGATACATTTCCCACACTACCTTGCCAGCTGTGTCCCTGTTAAGTTCTGCCAGCGGGAGGTACTGGTGGCAGGTCAGAAGGAAAGGGGAAAGAAGAAACATTTCACTGCTGGCTCCAACAGCTGCTGCACCTGCTGGCATTTGCTGTAGAGACAGGTGGGGCGAGACAAATAAAGACCCCAGCAGCCCCAGCAGAGAAAGAACCTCTAGCAGGTCTGTAGCTCAAACTACTGGGCTTGAGCAGTTTTCTGATTTCAGGTTGTCTTTTGCTCTATTTTGCTCTTCTAACTATTCCCATTCATTTCTGCTGCTCCAGCCTTTTCAACGTGATTGTGAACCGTGTCTTACATTAAATTCCCACTGTTTGAATATCTAAAATCCTTTTCTCTTTTCCCAACTGGATCCTCACAAATAAAGTAACTAATATTTATATACTACTTATTATAAGCCAAGAACTTTACAAAAGTTAACTCATTTAATCTCTAAAACCAGTGCATGAGTCACTGTTATTTTATAGATCAGGAAATAAGGCACAAAGCAGGTAACAATGTGCCCAAGGTCATATGGTAAGTGCTGCCAACCTGAGCAGTTGAAGATCAGAATTCATACTCCGTCCTGTGTATCAGGGCACATTCTGTTCTTAAGTGCCATTTTTCTGGTATTCATCTGTTATGAACTGAATGTTTGTGTCCCCTCACAAAGTCATATGTTAAAATCCTAACCCTCAGTGTGAGGGTATTAGGAGGTGGGGCCCTTGACAGAAATTAGGTCATGAGGCTGAGCCTTCATGAATAGAATTAGTGTCCTTACAAAAGGTTCTCCCTCGCCCCTTGTGCCATGGGAGGACATGGAGAAGATGAGTCTGCAATCTGGAAGAGGGCTTTCACCAGAACTCAATCATGTTGGCACCCTAATCTTTGACTTCTAGCCTCCAGACTGTGGAAAATAAATTTCTGTTGTCTATAAACCACTTAGTCTATGGTACTTGATTATAGCAGCCAGAACAGACTAAGAAAACTTCTAACATTCTTTCAACATTTATGAGTATATGTAAATCATAGGATATTTAAGTCTTTTGTATAGATTTACTGTATTGCTTTCATGCCTTCAGCTTTATTTGAAATCCCAAAGAGCATGATGCTGGCTTAACAATTAAAGAGGTCTTCAATCTTAGGATTTTGTTGGCTGAAATCAGTTCCCTTTTTTATTGTTGATGAAACAAAGTGAAATAATATTGAAAATATTAATGGAATATATGTAAAATTGTTTCTCTTAGTGCCAATTTTTTAAGAGATTAATGTTTTGAACAAATGAAGGCATACTAAACCAGCAAAATTGAGAGTGTATGTATAATCAATTTGTCAATTTTTTAATTCATTTTTCCTCAGCCACATTTTTCTTTCTGAAATGCAATAAAATTTTAGGTCAACAAAGATTTTATTCTCTTATAAGCAATAGAGGGGAAAAGAGAAGGGATTAAATTTATTAAACTTCTAATATACCACTTAGTAAATATTAACCCATATTTATTGTGCAGTGATGAATACAAGATTAGCATTACACATTCTTTAACCAAGTAAAATGGTTCTATTATTAGTTCTATTTACCAGCTAAAAATGTATTTAAACTTTCTGTTCCTCAGCTGAAAAATAAAGAAGATAATAAGGCTGTCTTATTGGATTATGGCAATGATTACTTATGATAAAATATATTTAAAACATTTGTCTGGCAAAAGAAAGCACTATGTGTTAACTATTATGTGCTTTCATTCTCTCTCCCTCCCTCCCTCTTCTCCTCTCTCCCTTCTCATTTTTCCCTCCTTCCTTCCTTTCTCCTCTCTTGCTCCATCCATTCCTCTCTTCTACCCCTTTTCCTTCCGTCCCCTCCCTCCTTTTCTCCATGAACAAGTGAATGGCCTAATAAGTGAGACTTTATTTAAAATAAGTTAGTTAAATTAAAATATTCAAATTTTAATGTCTTGAGTAAACACTATAGCTATGAAAAGTATAAATATGTTCTCAATTAAGATGAAAATATGCCTAGCCACTATACTGTTGTATATAAGATTCCTGCGTTATATTGAATTGAATAATTCCATCCGAATTATAATAAATGCTCAGCATCCTAAGTATCAATGGAAGTAACGGCCAGGAGGATCCTACTGTTTCTTTCATTAAAGAAGCTACAATTTTGCTCTTTCTTCTTACCAGCTAGCCTCTCTGAAGATTCCTACCATTTTGAAATATTAGATTTTATTTAGGTTGTGCACTTGTAAGTGAAGTGTACACACACACACACACACACACACACACACAAGACTGGAGGGATTCTACAAAAAAAAATTAATATTCGTAGGCGTTTCCTGTTCTTAAGGTATAGAGCTCATGAGAACTAAAAACTTATAGAATGTTGAAAAAGAATATTATAAAGTTGTTACCTATTAAAATACATTGAAATTTGCTAGGGTGTTTGCTTCACTGACAGAGAAAATAACATTTGAAAATCCCTCTACATATCAAGATTTTACTTCTTTCTTTTTCACTCTCCTCCTATTTTCTGCCATGCTATGTTCTGCTATCTGTACATTTTGCTACATTTAAAAATATGTAGATATTTAGATATTACTAAGAATAAATAGTATTTACAATATATGATTGCTAACAACAAACTAAGATTCAAAACATTGTGAAACCAGTGTCAAGACTTTTCCACTCCCTTTTGCTTTTTTTTTTTTTTTTTTTTTTTTTTTTTTTTGAAAAAAATTATCAGGTCCATAAACATTATGGTAATCAACCACAATTGTTGGTTTTAAGTAATCATCTCATAACGTTTCTGGGCAGCCCTACTATCTTTGATTGAATGACTTAATTCCCAACATGAAATATCAAGAAAAGAATTCTCAGTGCCCTCGAGGTTGTGTAGAAAACCACTCAAAGAAACCAGTGAAATGGGAACCTCATCTATGTGGATACCAGTTCAAAATCTGAGGAGGATTTTCCAACTTAGTAGGTTGAAAATCTGCCCCCAAAGCCAGCTGTGTGGATGGTGGCATCATCACTGACTTCTGAAGTAGGGGCTGCTGACCCAGTTATAGTAGTGAGAGTAGAAAAACATGTGTGTTTTTTTTGGAAAAGTACACTCAAGAACTAGTCCACTGAAGTCTCCATGTCCTGTGGTAGCTATTAGCATCCCACATCATCCTGACTAGGTCCCACAAACCTTCCTTTTACACCTTTCTTCAACCTAGTGTTCTCAGGTAGGGGCTTCTAGGTCTCCTGCAGACTCCATTTAGATAATACCCTCGGTAATTACTGACCTCATAACTGTTTTTGGACTTCAATTTGTAAGACCCAAATACACTATGGTTGATTTCACTGTTTTGCTGTTTCAATACCTCTCTTTCCCAGCAAATGCCATAAGAACATCCATACTCTCGAAATTGGGCCATCAGAGGATGATGGAATGTTATTCTCCTAAGTCACAGGATGGTATTTCAAGCACCCAAGGACTATTCCAAACACCCAAACACTGGGCAACATTTCAGGAGATGATTATCTGGGTGAGTGTACAGCTATCCAGATACTCAAGCCTGCATCTGCTTAACGTGCTAAGGAACATAATTTTTCTCCCTCGGCTTGAAAGAGGGCACAGACAGCTCTATTATTTTTACATATTAAACGTGGCATAAATGAAAGGAGTTTTAAGCAGTTTAATACCACCACAATGATAGCATGAAAGTGTAGAAAAATTATCCAACCCTAAATTTTAAGACCTTTGTATTTTAAAGCATTGATGATAAAGCTGGGTATATCTTCACTTAGGGGAGAAAAACACAGTGAAGCTCCTGTCAGGATGAAAATTATATCTCTTTACTTCATTCTCATAAACGTATTTGACTGATAATCTAAATTAATGAGGCATTGGGAAAACTTCACTTTGCATTGCATGCGGAACAGAGAAACACATGATTCAGTAGGAAAACAGATGTAATAGCTGTGAACATAAACCATATCATTATAAGGTCAGAACAGTGTTTTCTCTTCCCACAGCAAATAGAGGAATCAAAATATCAGTAAAGGCATCCTTCTGATATTCCTAGATCATGCTGTAAATTGGAAGAAAACTTGGCAAGAAATATTATTTTTATTTTATTATTTATTTTTTTTATCCTCACGCGAGGACATTTTTGCATTTATCTTCAGACAGAGCAGGAGGGAGAGAAGGAGGAAGAGAGAGAGAGAAACATTGATGTGAGAGAGACACATCGACTGGCTGCCACCCACACGACCCCAACCAGGGCCAGGGACAAACTGCAACTGAGGTATGTGCCCTTAGCGGAAACCGAACCCGGGACTCTTGGTCTGCAGGCCGATGCTCTAACCGCTGAGCCAAACCGGCCAGGGCAGAAATATTATTTTTTAAAAAGTCATCCTCTTTCCTGAACCTAGAACTAAAAATAAATAAATAAATAAATAAATAAATAAATAAATAAAGTTTAATGCTACTTATATAGATACATAATTTACACACAAATAACACTTCAAGCCTATAAAATTTTTTCTTTAATATTGTCAGCATCTATTATATTATACTAATAATAATATAAAACTTACAAAGAAAACAGTCAAATGCGTCCTGGTTCTGTTAAATGTTTCTAAACCTTCTCTGTTGCATATGCCAAAGAAAAGTCTTCAAAACCTAGGAGGTTGGTTTGACACAAAATAAAACTACAATCCATATAACTCCCATAATTAGCATACTTTGTGCATAAGAAGAATCTGAAATAATTAGAAATATTGTTTAAAGATTGTCCTAATAACTTGAAATGTGAAACAGAAAGATTTAGCTAAATTATAAGCAAAAATAAGCTGTTTTAAAACTCTTTTCTTTGCATGATATAAAATTCACATCCAATTAAGTTAAAAAGATAGAAAAATAAGCTAGGTACTGCTTCAATAATCTTAGAAGTCAGCCCTTGAGCATAACTAGGCTTAGAAGTTCAATCAGCATGTGAGCCTGGCTGGTTTCTCCTGACCTGAAGCCCAACACAATTAAGAGAATATGAAACTCATTTCAATATTTCTTCCCCTATATTATTAGCTTGAATGAAAGAGCAAAACCTGAGGAAAGGCAAAACACGAATCCCATCTGGTTTTGAAAAGTGAGCTATTATTCCCATAATAACTTAGACATAGTTTCTGTTACAAGCACCTGAGGACATTTCAGTAAATCTTTATCCTAACATCAGGTAATCCGAACCCATCTAATGTTAATAGACATAAGGCAACTTATAGTGTCATAGTTGATACTGACTATTAAAAAGAGGCAATAATTCATTAATGTTTATGCCAGAATATATTATTCCTAACTATGCCTTGTTTTAATTCATGTGAACCAACTACATTCTGTGTGCTTGAGTCTCCAGTGACTTCAAACCCTAATCTTCTGAATCACAGGAGTTCAGGAAACACTACATTTCTTGCTTTGTTTCCACCATTTTCCTAAACTGTACTGTTTATCCTGGTGTTCATTCTTTAAAAGGTAAACCTTCGATACTTTATCGATTCACACCCTCTCTGGCTAGCTGGCCTCTCCATTCTTTCACTTCAGATTTCATAGTCACCATTTTTTCTTCTCAACAGCTATGTTTTATCTCTCAGTTTCCACCTGAAATCATTTTGGATTCAACTCAGATATAAAGAGGGTTTGGTAGGTTTTTCTTTGGAGCCCTGTTTTTTATTTTTACTTCAATGTTTCAGCCACACCTGCAAGAAATCCGAAGTACCTTGCCTTACAGTTTGCAGATGGCATCCTCCCTCAAGCATTTTGCGTGACTTTGTCTCATGCAGCATTACCGCCAGAGTTTTGCCCTCCGTGCAATCTTTCACGTCTTTTCAAGGGAATCTAGTCTTTGTTCTTTTTTGCTTTTCCATTCCCCTATTTACTCCTACTTTCCCTGAGGTCATGTTCAAGAAAGGTTTTCCTGTTTTTCTCTCACTTTTTCCAACTCAGGCTCAACTCAACTCCATCAACTGTCAGAAAACGATGCCAATAGTATAAGAAAAGCTTTTATTGTTTCAGAGGAACAGCAATCCAATCTTCCCACCTATGGGATGATGTACAAGCAAATATCAACAGTCTCATGAACTGTGTGCGGAGAGAGCTTTGGTGTGGGAGACAGGAAACGTAAACCCAGCCGGGCTATTACTCTCCCGACTCTGTGACCCTGAGGAACTTAAACATTTCTATAAATTCTAGCTAGTCCATACATAACATTGGGGGTGATGATGTCATATTGCGTGTCTTTTAAGGTAGTTTGTAGCATTGACTGAAATAAGGCATGGAGAAGCAATTTGCTTGCCATAAACGCTATATGCAAGTTATTATGCTTATTTTGTCATTTGCTTTGTTTCTTTACATTGTAAGCACAAATCCAGCAGGGCCCCTCTTCTGTTAGCTCTTTAACAACTGCTAGCAAATTCATAGGCAGAATTCAATAAGCTTCCACTTATGGAAGTTAAGCAGATGCTGAAGAAAATCATTTAAATTGTTCCTCCCATTATGAAAATACACATTCCAGTACATTTAGCTTTCAGTAAAATTATAGCAACGATGGGGATAACATAACAAGGAATGACTTCTATATCTGTGTTTAGAAAATAAGGCTGAGAAGGCTTATTGGGGAGTCGCAGAGTGGTATTGAATTTAAGGACAAAGCAAGAGGAAGAAGCAATGATGTTGTCATACACTTCTGGCTTCATTACTCTGAAGAACTTTCCTTGATGCATGTTTGCAACTCCCTGAATGTTAATGAAAGTGGTGTGTGCCCAATGAGGGGAGAAGACAGCTAAGATAAAAAACCAACACCAGCGGTGCATATTTAATGAACTGGTCTTACAGTTTCATACACCGCTTCTTTAAGATTCCGATTTTTTTTTAAAGGCACTTCAGCGGTGTCTATTTGGGGCATAGAAGATGTTTGAATGGAAGAAAACACTTGCTCGGAAATTAAACAGTGAATAGTTTTCACTGCAAACAAAAACTACTGGTCTTGAAGCCTTATTCAAAAATTCGTGATTTTGATGTTTGTTAGAGAAATGTGGGTGTAAGACCAACAGTGGTTCTTCTGGGTCATTGTCATGCGCACTGAGCATGTGCTCATCCATGTCTAGTCTATATTTTTGTGCTTTTGTTGTTGTTGTTGCATTCTTGTGTTTGGAGAGGGGATCGAGTATCCCAGCTGGATGAGGTTTTAGTCAATTATGAAATCATTGTTTTTCTCTCTGCTACCGTTTTGATCTTTCTACCGTTTGGAAAATTCCACTCAAAGTGGCATAATCCAACATCGGCATAAAGAGGCCAAGGGCCCTGCTACCACATATTACTATTTTAACAGTAATCTACCACATTTCAAAAGCTCATAATGGAGAACCATCATTTGCTCTCTTTTCAGTGATTCAGCCTATCATGGGGCCATCTTTTCTCACAGCTTTCCCACAACGGGGCTAGGAACATCACTTCAGTTAAAATTATATTCGGCAAAATTAGGAAAGTGAATAATGTATTGGAGACTCAATGAGCAATACTTATATAATCTACTCTTTTAGATACTCTATCTCACTGTTCCTTCAATTACCATGGATATTTGAGAGACTAATGTCATTATACTTACACGACAAAATGATTAATATCAGCTTCTATGAGGTGATGATTCTTTAAAGCACTTTTTTTCTTGAAATATGATCTCAGACTACTAATATCAGAATTATCTGTTTGTTTGTTTTTTTAAACTGTTGTTTCCTGGTCACCAATTCTGGGATTTTATTAAGTGGATAAGGGGGTGGCGTAAATACTGTAAAGTTCTTGTGGTCAAGCATGCAACTGGTAAGTAGCCATGTAAAGAAATAAACATTCATGAAATATATAAACATCACTGGGCACCAAAGCTTGTTAATTTTTATTTTATGCGTGCTTCAGAAAGACATTGATTGTGATGGAATAGACACATGTTTTTGCCTTACCAATTGCAACATCAATAGTGCATGCAAACATTTTAATTGTTGCGTAAACAATTTTTCCTACTGAAATGGTGCCAGGAAACAAATGTTTTAATATCAAATTCCAAACAATTACTCCTCCAGGTGGAATAAATTCCATAAAAATCGCTCACGATTGACTGCTGATAACACTTTACATTTGTCCTGTTAAAATCATATTATTTTTCTAGTATGATATGTTTTCCAAGCTCATGCTGTTTTTTGTTTTTTTCATCCAGATTCTTGCTGTTTCACTCTTACAGAAAGTGGGTGACCTTTTTCATCCCTGGTGTTACATCTCTTAATGCTTTGGTTACCTGTGTTGGTCAGAGAAGCTTTGGTTTCAGAAATTGTTTTTAGCAGCTATAATTTCATTTTACTTTCAGAAACTTACTCCCAAGTATTGCTCTTTTATTTTCAAAACACATATTAAAGTGCTACTCGTGTGGATGTTTATAATTTCATAGTAAATAGCAGAAAATGAAATACTTTTAGTTTTCATTCCTTCAAATTGTGTTTGTTTGTTTTTTTACCTGAATTTATTTTCTGTTCTCACAATAAGGTCAAGGAGAGGGAGAAAGAGGGCTTGGGAAGAGAGCAAGACAATTTTTTAAAACTTCTTTTTGAGTACACTTTCTATTTTGCCTGTAAGCCTTTGCAACTCAGCCTTTATGATGTTCAGTCAACTTGATTAGTCCACTAAGTACAGATAGAGTGAAGCTTTCCTAACTCTACTGCAGCCATTAAATGATTATCTAGTCCATTCAGTCCTACAGGAAAATTTATTTTTATTTGATTTCTATCACCTACCTTTAAGTGATGAGGCAAGCAATGTGACTTTACCTAAACTTAGCATTGTGCTTCTATAGGAAAGTCATGAGATGTCCATGCCTCATATAAAACTTTCACACTAGGAAAAAAAGGATTTTAATTAAAAAAATAGTTTCCTCACCAACCTGTACCATGTTTATTTTCAGGAGTTATTAACAAGATGATATAAGTATCAACATAAAATTGCTATGGTTGATGGTTATTTGATTTTTTCCATTCAGATCATATCTTCGATTTCTATTTGCGACATTCAGGATCTGGTTTATGAAGCCGTTCTCTGTGACTGTTACAAGTGAAGACCATAATAATATAACCAAGTACTTGAAAATGCTTTATGCTAATAGTTTCACCTTATGGAACTATACTCTCTCTCACTCTCTTTTGAAATACAGAGCTTCACAGAGATGCATAACTTTACCTACTCATTCTTAGCAAAAGAGAATGAGATTGCCACTACCATGGGCACTTTTAATACACTGAGGAATTCAGGGAATGGGAGTCTCTTTATCAAACACTAGGGTTGTAACCACTCCTACACCCTCTTCCAGAACTTTTACTCTGCTGATGTTATATAAGTGGTTTGCCTCACAGTACAGATGTTTTTATAGATCAGCACCTGCATATTTATGCTCGTTTGAGTCTATATTTATATGACAGCTATCAATTTGAAATCAAAGCTTTTTGAATCATAAATTGGGATAAACTCAATTTGCCACATCAAGAAAGTTTGATAGCAGAGTACTTCAGAAACTCTCAGACTGAAGACTGGGCAAGTCACTGGGTCCTAATACACAATGCCCTCATCTTAAGTAACAGTTATCAGTTTTAAACAAAAAAGTAGTAGATATTGTAGAAGTTACAAAAAAAAAAAAAAAAGTGAAAGGGGAATCCCTGACCTAAATGATGTTGTAAACCAATCAGGATTCAAAGCCCATGTGACGCACTAAAAGGGGTTAGTCTTGGGTGGTGCACTGTAGGAGGCGTCTCGTGGGAGTAGGGAGAATTATATGAGTACTGAAAGGTGAGGAGTAGGGACAGCCACAGAAAAAAAAGAAAGGTGACTTAGACTGAAAACTTCAAGATGATAGATAATGGAAAATACATGGTTTTACTATTATGTGCCAAGTATCTACCAAGTATTTACCAAGTATCTACAATAGTTCAGGTTGGCTGAACTATTCGGAAGGAAGTTTGGGTAGGACAGGAAGAGTGGAGTGTGCAGGAAATGACAAAGGTTGACCTGTATTGAGCAGAGAGTGTATTCTGGAATGATGAATTTGGATGCAGGGGGAGGGGCATGACATAAACTATAAAATGAATATTGAAATACTAATAAAGAATGATGATAAGGTTATTAAATTATAGATAAAATTTGACCTCAACTTAGTAAAAACAAACAAAAATATAGATCTACTGATCAAGATTCTCATGCATTGAGCCCATGAACCTGTATTTTAAATTTTCCTTCACATAATTCTGTTCGCCGACCAGGTTTTGGAATCGTTAGTTAAATTAAAAAATTTCCAACCCACAGTAATTTATTTAGGAATCCACTGTCTTCCTGCCCACTGATGCAGTTGTTATTCCAGAGCCAGAGAGCAACTTGGGTGCTTTTAATAAGAAAATGTCTTGGGAAATATTGATTGTGTAGACATTTATTCAGTAAATCTTGTTGAGCATCTACTAGGTGTCAAACATGGTCATAGGAGCTGGGGTACCTCAACAAACTAGATAAACGGAAGTCACACCATCCCCTTTATGTAAACTGAGTCACTAGAATGTATGTTACTACAATGTGAGAACATTTTAGTGGATTAATGGTGTAAATAAAGGGATACATTTACGTTTAACTATGCTTACCTAAGGGAATAATTTGCATAGTTAGCAAAGCAGGTATTCTATGTCTTTGCCCAAGTGTAGCCATTTCAGCAAACACCTAACTAATGCTGACTTACTGTGTGCTTGACACTATTCTAAGCATCTCATATACACCAAGGCATTTAATGACATCATATTATAGCAGATTGATAGATTACAGGATAGTATAATCTGTTTTTGCCAGCCCCCTCATCCACCATTCAGTGACTTACTCACAGACAGTGATGTGGGTCACAGCCCTGGTGATATGACTCAACATCCCCTCTGCTTTAGCTGTGCTGGAAACACTTGAGTTCTTTTCCATTTGCACTGCTCCCCTTTCTGCCCTTCTCTTCTTTACCAATCAATAGCCACGTAGCCCACCACACGTGAGGTTCTAAGTCGAGTCTCTCACCTCCTTTATCTCATATGAACTTTGTAGCAGATCTGTGAGGGAAGAATTAATATTGTATTTTACAGAAAAAGGCTTCAAACATTTAAAGGTTCAGAACTAACCCCCAAATATCTGAATCATAGTTAAATTCTATGTGTGATTTACAAGTGATTTTGATTCATTTTTTAAAACTAGAATCCTGAGCACCCCTGGGCTGGTGATAGAGGTATTTGATGATCAAGAACACTTAAGCAGTCTGGCTGGTGTGGCTCAGTGGTTGAGCATCAACCTATGCACCAAGAGGTCACTGGTTTGATTCCCAGTCAGGATACATGTCCAAGTTGTGGGCCCGATCCCCAGTGGAGGGCATGCAGGAGGCAGCCAATCGATGTTCTCTTTCATCGGTTTTTATCTCTCTCTCCCTCTCACTTCCTCTCTCTCTAAAGTCAATAAAGGGGAAAAAAAAAAGAACACTTAATTAGATGCAAGTTCTTAGTAAGGTTTTAGTTATTAGCTTGGATGAAATGCTCATTACCTTGTTATGCTTTATAACCAACACATATAATTATCTATCTATCTATCTATCTATCTATCTATCTATCTATCTATCATCATCATCTACAATAAGTAGAGGAAAACAACAACCAAAACAATACAAAATACCCATTTAAAAATCTGAATAGAATAAGCAATAAGACTGAGTAATCACCTTAGCATATATTTGAAAATATACAAATTCTAAGCTATGGCTTAGTTACTTTTTCTTTATTCCATAAATCACCTGTTGTTGGAGTAGTAGATTTTCACTAGAACTTCTAGTTCTAATGTCATAAATTTTGGTTATGCCATGTTATTAATAGTTTCACAGGTTTCTTTACAGCTTGGTATATTATATAAGTAGCAGGCTAACCTGCAAAACTATAGTAGCTTAAACAAGATATAAGCATATTTCTCTCTCATATTTTGTTCAGAGTTGGGCAGAAGATCGGGGGAAGTGGGAGACTCTAGATTTGATTCTGAGTCTAGATTAGCTGCTTAATTGTTGCCTCCTTCCTGATTTCAGAGAAGGGGTGAGTGAAGGGAAGGGAAGCAGCCTCCTTTTTGAATAAGTGACTCAGAAGGAGCACACATCACTTCCCCTCACATTCCATTAGTCATGTGACTACAATCAGATGCAAGAGAGGCTGGGAATTGTAGTTGCTGTATGGTGCAATGGGGGTGAAGGTCCTCACAAAAGCTCGGTGGGGTTAGGGTGTTCTGTAATTACAATGAGAAAGGAGAACATGGGTATTGGAAGATAATTAATCATCTTTGCCCAAATGTCTAAATTTACACTAATGCTTATGGTGAAAATATTGGGCCATGGAGTAGGATTTGACATGCAGAATTTCTCAGAGTGATTAAATGCTTCTTTGTGGTAGGTGTGGTGGGTCAATGATGTAGCCTGGGATACCAACCTCACCTTGGAAGTGAATTCAGCACAACTGGGATGTTGAGCCTTCCACCTGCAAGTAGCCGCACACATAGAAAGACTTTCTAAGAGTGAAGTGACAAGGCATCACATGGTCCTTGGTCTTCTAGGCTCGATCTGGACCTGCTGTGGGATGGCCTTTAAATCTGTGAGATAATAAGGAGAAGGAAGGAAGGCTGCACCCCAGTCCTTTCAAACCTATACACATCAGCAGATAAAATCGAATCCTCAAAAGCAAACTCTTAAAAGTGGACAAAGGGGCTGGTTTACCACATGGCGATAAATGAAGTAAGAATCAATGATGCTAAATTCCCCTTTTCCCAAACTCAAATTGCCCAGCATTGGTTCCAGGACATTCCTATGGCTTGTAAGTCCTCTATTAAAAAGAACATGACTGCTGAAAATGATAATCAATAGCTCATTTATGACTGAGGCATAGTTTATTGGTTTCTGTCACATATTCCACCCCGAAAAGTAGAATTAGGTCTCAGGGTGTCATTACGATAGAACAGTGTCGTTTGCAAACCGGTGGAGCCTCATGCTGTGGCTGTATTTCAGGCATGTGCTCTTTACTAGTCTTAATAAAGCAAAGATTTGTTTCTCATTGTCCTTTTTCTTCATGAGATACTCATGCGTGTATGTGTGTTCTCAATGGCTTTATCTTGCTTAAAAATAAAAGTAAAATAATCCCAGGAATGGAAATATTTTGAGATGAATGATGGCCAGTATGAACTCATCGCTTAGCTAGCGTATCAAATTCATAGAGCATGCAATCAATGCAATGCTTTTTTCCCTTTCAGACTGACCAAGATAAGATATTTAAAAATATAGCCTAAAGAAATGTCTAATAGGAAACATCAGGGAGTTGGGTTATGGGCAATGCTGCAAGTGTTGCAACATAATACAAGACAGGTGGGCTCCTGAGGGTATCCTTGAAAGGGATGCTTTGGAAATAGGTTGTTGTAACCAATGAGTGAGCAGCTTACAAGTAACAAAAAAAAAGGAAAATATTAATTAAAAATAAATGATGAGAGACATTAAGCATTGGAGGGGTGATATTAACATCATAGTAAGTAAATTCAATTATGTTCAAGATCTAATAATATTTAACGTTATAGTCCTGTTTCCTTCTCTATGTCACCCCTAAACAGTAATGAAACTACTTTTACATAATAGAGCTTGTTTATTCCTTTCTTCCCAGTGAATTTCTTTAGACTATTATATTTGCAATTTCTTTATCTATGTTGGTTCCTTGTCTTATGATAGAAATCTAATCTTCGTAGCTTATAAATAAAGTTTAGCTAACATAAAACCTTTGAAGCATTATTTGGGTTTAAAATTAGAGTAGTAAATGTGTGCATTCCAAATTAACTAACAGTGTTCTACAGCATACAGTATCAGAAAAAAAATGTGGGTTTTTTTTTCCAATTTATAATAGCATACAAGTAATTTTTATAATAATGGGGAGGATGTGGAAAAAGATCTGAGAAGAGAACGGGGAACTTTGGGGCAGGACTCATGTATAAATTGGTCACAAATTTTTGTTTGTTTAGTGAAAGTCCAGCTCGAAAAGAGTAAATGATGCTACTATAGGATCCCCTGGACATCCTGAATGCAAGAATCTAAGATCCTTTGAATCCTATTAAACTTTCTCTTCTTCATATTTTCCCTAATAGTCATGGGAGCTAAAAGTACCATGAGAAGTGAGGAGGTAAGAAGTCTGGTCAGGAACACTGAGACCTTCTCAAAAATTCTGGATGGTGCTAGGATAACTCTGGGACATATATAGCCTTTTGTTTGTCCACAGCTGAAAATATTTATTAATATTTTAGTGTTCCCAAGACCCAATATCACCTATTCTAAAGTAAATATATATAAAAAAGAATAAGATATAGTTGCATAGAACATCTTCATCCCAGGATAATTCCCTGCTTGTAAAAAATTCTATCCAACCTGGGAAGATGTCTCTCAACTTTATTGTCTTTACCATTTTTTTCCTTTAGAAGAAACCAATTCTTTCTTTAGAATGGACCAGTTTCCTCCTTATTTTTTCTCAAATCAATACTGTATTAAATTAAAACTACTTTCTTATTATTCTAATAATGAGCCACTTTCTTAAACTGCAGTGGATACAAAAGATTTTATGAACCAGTAGAATATTTTACCAATAAAAATTTCATATGGAATAGTAAAAAACTTAAAGTTCTTAGAGAGATTTAAGATGGTAGTATAACTGTTCATGTGTCCTCAATAATTGTAATCTTATTTTGAGTAGAATTAATAACTTATTTCTCAATAGTGACATTGTCCAAGTAGAACATAGTGATGAAGCATAGGGGGATATTTTTTCTGATTCAGGACCTTTCACCATACTGTTGGAATTAAAAATCTTATTTATTCAAGAGCACCACGACTTTTTCCAATTATACAGTTAGGACAATTGGTAAAACAAACTATAAAAGATTCACTTGGTAGAGCTTTATGCTTGGCTATGCTTTAACATGGATTGCTAAAATGGTTTTGTTAATAAGTTAATTTTTTTGGCATTGGAAAAATCTATACATATAAAAATTAGAAACCTTATAAAAGACACTCTACATTTGTGGCATATTTAATATTATAATATTTCTTCTTAAACATGATAAGCTACCATAGCATGTAAATCAATATAATTGAGTAAAAACCAACTTTTAAACTTAGTTACACTTGTATGCAAACCAATATTCCTTTCCTCAAAGCTAATAACAATTTTTTAAGAGAAACTTTATACAGCCTTAACACTTTGTGATTAAAATTACTTTATGTTTTTTCCTTTCATTTATGATCTTTGGAAGTTAGTGAATTCTTGCCAAAATCTTTCATTTTCATTTCTATAGCTTAATCACTTACAATTTAATGATTGATAATATTTCACAATATTCACTGAAGTAGTTTGACATGTATTCCTATTGTAATCATGCTTATAAAATTAAGGACAAATTGAAAGCTTTGCAGAATCTGATATAGGCAAGTTCATTCTTTCTAATGCAACAAATGTCTGTGATATTTAGAATTATATCAACTCTCTCTTGCCCTTCTAAACAGAAATTGCATGTGTTTTTCCCAGTATTTCATGCTCCTACCTTGTGAAATAGGAACTTACAAATTAATTCATTTTAAGGCAAGCATATTAATTTGGAATCTTTTCCTCTGCTAAATAAATCAGAAATGAAAAGTCCTATGAAAAGTCCTGTATACAGTAGCATACAGGAGTGAACCATCTTACTCCAGATTCCCTCATATCTGCTTGTGTATTTTGCTGAGACAAGTCATTAAATGCCATCATTCAATGGTTTTTCAGCACGGCTCACTGCCTTATAGACCATGCTCATAAAGCACACTTGATGGAAGGGTCTCGGAGCGTTCTCAAGTATTTTTGCTAAGCCAGGGAAGCAATTGAATTACAGATTAAAAGAACTAACATAGTTCACTTGGCAAAGGCGGTCTTAGTGTTCATGGACTTGCTAATCTCTCCTTTCTTCGATGAGGTATTTCACTCCCATAGCCATAGTAAAGCAGTCATTTGCTGTTATGAACAAATTACTTTCAAATGAGCCTCTGACATTGCTCCAGAAAATCAATCAAACTCTCTCTCTCTTCTCTCTCTCTCTCTCTCTCTCTCTCTCTCTCTCTCTCTCTCACAAACACACACACACACACACACACACACACACACACACACACACATGCAGAGTAAGCTATGATCCAATTTATTTGCTCAGTAGAGAAAAGTAATACTTTATCATGTACCACAGTTCCTTTTCAAAACTGTGGCTGGGGAATAAAAGTAACAGAAACTGGGGAAAAAATTAAAAGAGAAACAATATATAGGATTTGATGTAGGAATAACTAAACTTGACTTAACAGACCGTGAGACAGAAACTCGCCAATGCGATTTCAGCTATAGAAGACTACGTATTGCATAAGCTTTACAGTTGACATGTATGACCAGAAATTGCAGGGATTTATAGAGGCAAACTCTGCAACCAGGAAAAGAAAGAGAAATGTTGACATTCATTCAGTGTATTGCTCCATCAAAAATAAGGTAACACAATAGTTGGGAATTGGGCATTTGGCAATGTGTTTATTTGGTTTCTGGGTCTGTTATTCCTCTGTTTCATTTTTTCATCTATAAAGTGGAAACAAGACTAGTATCTAGCATAAAATGATGTTGTGAGGTTTAAATGAGATAATCCATATAAAATACATGGCATAGTGCCAGACATATAGTAAAAATTAAATGTTAGCTCTGACTATCTTCATTAACTCTACTTCCCCTTCCACTCTAGAATTTTTTAAATTATAAAATGAGAAGGTATTTATTTATTGTTTATCAATAAAGAAGTATGTTGTACCTTCAAAAATAAGACCATAGAGGATGGTGAATTAAAAATGAGATACAAGGAAGGAATGCGTTTTCCCTGATGTTATGTGCTAGATTTTGTTGTATCCAATAAATAAATAAATAAATAAATAAACTCAACCTCTCTGAATTAGTTGACTGTTTCATAAGGATATATCATCTTAAGGAGTCTGGATTAATACAAATCCATAACTTTCATTCATTCATTCATCCACTAAGCAGTCCTTTGTTTCATTCCAGCACATCCTAGACCAATGCGAAGAGTTGAGAACACAAGAACTAAATTACACAAGATCTCTCACTTCAAGAAACTGGAGATCTCCTGGGATGAAAAGATATGTACAGATAAGTTACAATTAATTGTCACAACGTGTGTTCCATTGGAGGAGTAAACCCAATGTGGATTTTAATTCAAGAATTGGACTTGGATAAGCAGACAGGTAAGGAAGGCATCTCTGAACCGGAACACGTGACCCAAGGATGGAGGTGTGCCAGGAGATACCAAGATTATAAATGGAGAGAAACAGCACAGCCAAACTAAGACCATATCAGAAAGGGACTTCAGAGGCAAGCTAAGAAATTTGAACTTCTGCAAATTGGTAACCAATGGGGCATTTTAAGTGGCAGTGACTTTGTAGCGGTGAGGAGAATAAGCTAGAAGGAGGGAAGTTGGAGATGCTTATGCTACATCTCTGATAAAGAGACCGTCAGGGGGTCACAATGATCTTGGTGAGAAATAATGGGGCTGTAAATGCAGGACAGGATTAAACTACACACACAAAAACCTTTGAAAGGGAGGCAGCAGTAGAATATTCCACAGTAAAGGCCCACATGTATTTCTCTGGAAGAGGTAGTACCTTGTGATTATTGTACTTTAAAACTGAGGTTACTGTATTTTGATATAAAATCATAGTGGAAAAGTTTGATAAAGATACTTAGAATTTGATTTACTTGTAAACTAGAAACAAAAATGACTTTTTCCTTTTAGTCAAGGTTGTTTGAACCCATATGTAATAGATGCCTTGATATAAAGTCTGTGCTTTTTCACTGTATGCTCAGCTTTGCAGCGATGCACCTAAGATGGAAAAGCAGGTGGTCATACTGCAGTGTATTTTGTGCTACATTTTTATGGAAAATGACCCATGACTTGGGCTTATATGATCTCTACTCATAAATATATATGAGGATAATGCCTCGAAGCTCTTATTTAATGCACTTATGAAAAATGTTCACATTCTGGGAAGCCTTTCATTCAGGGCAGCTGCCTGAAACACTTATGATCTCTGAGAGAAGCTGTGAACAGGCAGAGGCCCTTTGTGAAATGATGCCCATTGTTAGTCAGCTGCAAATCCAAGCTCAACACGCCGGCGTCGTCTTGCTGTCAGACGTGTGAACTGGTTCTGCCATAGTCAGGCTTCCAGAACTTGGGGAAATTCGTTTATCTTTCTGAACATATATTTCCTCATCGTTAAAACGGGGTGCTATCCTCTATAGTTAAGTTGTGATGAAAGAAAAGCACGGAGGAAGTAATCGATTACAGTGACATTTCTTTCCCTTCACCTCCTGCTCTGTTCAATTACCACATTACCTACCTAGCAAGGTTACTCTTGGTAGAATGCCAATTTAGTAGGATACTGGTTTCCAATTATTTCAGGACTATGCCAAAGTGCTGGCAACGCTGAACTCAAGCGTGCATCTGAATTGGCTTTTTAAATTAGTAATATCCTCTTTTTAAAATGTACCTTTATTGTTGAAAGTATTACAGGTGTCCCCTGTTTTTTTTCCCCCACTGACCCCTCCCTCCCCACTCCCGCCCTTTATATACCATAAAGGCTAGTTGATTAAAGAGTTCCAAATCATAATTCAGAGCACTTGACATGGTTTTTCTGTAGGTGCTGGGATTCACCTGGCCACGATGGACCACTCATATCAAGGCGGAGCATGTGATGAGCAGAAACGAGATGAGATGGGATAGAGAGAGCTTTCCTGGAGCAAGTGCTCTGGCTGTGGCCGTCTGGCTGATGGATAAACATGGAACTCACGGATGTCAAGATCTCCACTCATGGCTTAACTGGGAGGACGCAACAAACTTCATTGTCATCAAAGAAGCTCTGTGTGGATACCAAACAAAACTTCAAGAAATGTCATAGGCAGTATTTCCTGTGGATGGAGGGCAGCATCAGGGCTGCTGCATTTATAGTCAGTATTTGGAAAAGGGTACGTTTGAGTAAAAGTAGAAGGTTCAGGAGAAAGAGTTAGTGTCAAATGCAGATCCTGGGAGTTGTTTGGTTCTTCATCAGGGTATAACCTAAAAATGTCCTGCTGGAAAAAGGGCCTGTAGCAAATTACACAATTTGATGAAAACATGTCATGTTCTTCATTCAGGACTACAAATAAGAAGGCAGTTGTCTAGCCCAGCTGGTGTAGCTCAGTGGTTGAGCATCGACCCATGTACTAAGAGGTCACCAGTTCGATTCCCGGTCAGGGCACATGCCCAGGTTGTGGGCCAAATCCCCAGTGGGGGGCATGCAGGAGGTGGTCAATCGATGTTCTCTCTCATTGATGTTTCTATTGTCTCTCCTTCTTCCTTCCTCTGTCTCTCAAATCAATAAAGAAAAAAAAAATTTTTTAAAGAAGGCAGTTGTCTACAAGCAAGGAAGTGGGCTCTCAACAGAAATTGAAACAGCTAGCACCTTGATCTTGGACTTTCCAACTTCCAGAACAGTGAAAAATAAATGTTTGTTGCTTAAACTACCCAGTCAATGACATTTTGTTATAGCAACCTAACCAGACTAATGTAAATGTTTAATAGAAAAAGCTCAAAGCCACAATGAATGCGTATCTCCACAGTGAAATGCTTTGTACAGTGAAATGCTTTGTACAGTGAAATGCTTCTAAGAAATCAATATACTGAAGACTCCTGATTCCCTTAGGTCTTGATATGTTCCTTGTTCTCATTGTTACTTCTCCTGATGGCTGGCTGGCTCTGAAGTTGGTTTGTCCATCATGGTTCTTTGTTGTAAGCAACAGAAGCCTACTGAGTTAGAATAAGCAAAAAATATGTTCACTAAGAAGATTTGGAGTAGCTCATCCAAGTTGGAATTTTCCTTTAAATTCTGCTGCTCTGCTGAGAAGCCATTCCAGCTGCCACCAGCAACTACTAGGTGCTTCTGTTAATGCTGCAACCTTTACTTCTGCATGGAGCTCAATCTTAAGCCATTGCTACTGCCATCAAAGCCAGAGGGAAAAGGCGACCTCCCTTTTCTTTCTTTTTGTCACTAGCTCTGATTGGCAGATCCTAACATACGTGCCTGTGGCTAGCTGCAAGGGAGGCTGCAAAAGTATTGAACATTCTCAGCACTTCTAGGGGGAGAAAGTCTGTGTGCTCCACCAAGACTCAAAAAAACAAAACAAAAATGGAGAATTCTTCAAAGAAAGAAAGGTGTTCAGCTGTCAGTAGTCAAAATACATAATAAATGTCCACTAGGTTTTGATGTCATCTCTATCATTGTCAACATGACATCCTCAGTGACTGAAAGTGTTGCCTCAACAAATATTTCTTAAACAAACGAACGTTTATAGAGAAAGTGTATCAAGTTTAAACCATTTCAAATCATAATTCAAGTAATTTGTATGAGTACAGAGAACAAATTGGTGGTTGCTAGAGTTGGCAGAGAGGGGATGGGCAACATGGGTGAAAGTTGGCAAAAGATACAAACCTCTAGTTATAAAATAAATAAGTCCTGGGGATGTAATGGACAGCATGCTGACCATGGTTAATAATACTATATGGTATATTTGAAAGTTACTAAGAGAGCAGATCTTAAAAATTCTCATCACAATTGTGCTGATCACGTCAAATATTATATATGCACATTGAATCATGTTGTGTACCTAAAGTAATGTAATGATATATGTCCATTATATCTCAATAAAAAAAGAATGGAATATTTTATACAACCTAAGGTGTTCTATTTTTTTATGCTGTAACATTTCTGGGTAGAAATTAAAATGGATCATTTTAAAGGATGATTATTAGCCTAAACTATCATTAGACAGAATCTTTCTTCTTACGTGTTTTCTTGTCACCCGCTGTAGCTGACCTGCTTAGCTAATTCTTGCTCATCCTTTTATCTTCTGCTCACTTGCTTTCTTCCAGGGAGGCTTCATGCCTGGTTGATACCCCGCCCTTGACTGTGTGTAAGTCCCACTAGACTGCATCTCCTCGAGGTCAGGAATAGTATGTCTGGCTTGCTGTTGTATTCAGTACCCAACACAATTCCTGGTGCTTCTCATGCATTCAGTGCATGTTTGTTGCCCAAATGCCTAAAATCATTTTCTATAGGCACTGCCCTACTTATCACAAATTGAAGAAATGATGAAATACATTGTTATTACAGACATTCATGTGGTATAGAGCAGATCTAATTTTCCACGATGTGTTCGGGTTTCTGAAAAATTATTTATTCAATCTTCTTCTGGAATTAGATTCATACGCAACCTATTATATAAATATATTCATACCATCTCAGCGAGCCATAGGGTGACAGAGAACATCTAATGGTTGCCAATTTTCCTTAAAAAAAAAAAAAAAGAGTGTAAGCATCTGTTTCTCACGTTGTTCATTTCATAAGCAATGCAACTCTGCTTTTAAAAAGGAAAATGGAGTGAATTCTAAAATCAGAACCTAACATATTTTGAATCATTATACAGTAATTTACTCAAAAGATGTCTTAAGGACCCTTCTCTATTCCTGTATGCCACTTGGGGCCCCCAAATCAAGGATGCCCGGATGCTAGTGATGGCAATATAAACCTGGCTTTGGTTTGGATGATTCAGGGGGAGTGGTAGAGAAGACAGAACATGAGTAATCAAAGTTAACCACATCATTAAATCTTTTCTTCCAACACAGTCCGTGCCCTGTATCTGTGACTTCATGCCATTTTCCCTTTCTGGAAGTTCTCAGCCTGTGGCACTATGCTGTCCTCACGGCATCTGCATTAGGCCTAAACCTGCAGATGGGGTGCGTTCATGTGGACCTCTGCCCCTACACGCTCTTGGATCATCTTCCTCATCGTTCTTTTACCATCCCAAATACTTTTTCATGTGTGGTTGGCTTATGGCTAGGGCTGGTCACATCGGCTGGCTATGCAGAACGCTAGCATGGGCCTTCCTCTGATATCTGGCATCTGTGGGCGGAGCCCTCCTGCCGCCGGTCCTTGACGCTGTCTGCAGGCCCCATTCCACGGAGAGCTGCTCTCAGCGAGCTGTCAGGCTAGAGAGGAAATAATGAATCATTTGCTGACGAGTAAAACTCTAAATCTTAATGTGCCAGCCTTCACAGTAGTGCTTGCATTTTCTTCTGGGAATGATTATTTGAAAAAAAAAAAAAAAAAACAAACAGTAGTAGTTGAGGTTTAAGGTGTAGGAAAGTAAAGATTTGGGGAATGAATGGAGTTTCCTGATGTGAAGAAGGCCACATCTAAGCTGCTTTGTAATTTAGGACCATCCATGAATTTCTATGATGATCCAGTCCAAAAGAAAAAATAAAATTGTGTAAACATTTCAAAAAGATTGACTCATTGTTCTTGAGCGACTGGACAGCCGTGGTCACAGAAGTTGTGCATGTGGCTGCAGCGTTAGTTATTTCTTGGGGATTTTGAGTTCAATTAAACAGGAATACAATAAACCTAGAAGGTCTTTGCTTCTCCCCCTTTTTATCATCATAATAAAAAGTAATCTAGTAAAACATGAATAAAAGACTTATATTGAAAAGATACGTCTAATTTCCAAACTTCTAAATTAGCATTAAGATATTTCCTCTTCCCCTTCATTTCCTGTTGCAACGAGTATTTAACACTAAACACAAAATATCCACCACCACAGCTCATATAAGCTGCATATAAATAGAGAATATATGTCAACTTTCCACTTACAGATTCACCGAGCACATGATAAACTTTTAATGGCTTCAACACTAAGAAGGAACTGTCTTAACCACGGTAAAATTGGTGTCATTAGAAAAACAATCCATTTTACATTTCTATATTAGTAGTAGTATTTACACTGTTGTTACTGTGTTTCATAAACTGAAGAAAGTAGCTTGTCGTAAGCTTGTTACTGGTTGCAAGTAAACATTTAAACACACACACACACACACACACACACACACAGAATATAGTTGACTGTGTAATGTGCATACAGGATGAAGCCTAGAAAAGACTATCACTCATTAAAAGTGTCACTTATTACTACGGCAATAATCAATAGAGCATTAAACATCACACTTTATTGCAATGAATGGGGAATAAACATGAAGACCACAGCACAGTCTTATAAATGGTATGACTTGTAAATGTCAGTGAGGACTTACTTAACACTAAAAGGTTATAAGAATTTGCAATGGGCGTTTTAAAATTCATCCAAGACAGCTGAAGGTTACCTGAGGAAAGGGCAGCTATATATAGCATGCACACACACGCAGGTAATGTAAAATATGAGTGGATAAAAGAAAACCAAACTCAGTTCTAATTGGAGGGTTCATTATATTTGGTATTCTAGAATGCACATGTATTGAAGCCTGCAAGTTTGGCATTATAAATATTTTATTGCATACCTTGTTTCATATTCACAGAAAGCAGGCTTTCTTTTCTCAACATAAGCAGTATATATGTATAAATGGATAGCAAAGGGTGGCCTGATAGATTAAAGCAGCTGAGAATACACCCTTCAGATGGATTGCAATCTCTTTCTGGGGAGCTGTCTCAAAGTTTATAATTGCAACATTCAGCTGCAGAAAGTGTTCATCTCCCCACCCAACTACGTTAAGTTGGGTTTCATTGTTCTGGGTGTTGCTCTACAAATATAATACCCGATAGAGAAGGTTCTTGGGAGTTTTCAGAGCCTCACATCTTTATATCTGCAGAGTTTCTTGTAGCACAGTCAGGACATTCTGACCTGGAAGGAGAATCAACACGATATAGCAAGAGCTCTGGTAGCTTAATTCAACCGGGAAATGGACAGCAGGGATGAAAAGACCAGATCTGAGACATGACCTGGCCATTTTCAAAGCAAAATTCTCTTCGTACAGACTAATTTCAGTTTCTCTCCATGGACTTACTTCATGTTGAAAACAAAAGAGAAACTCCATGGAAAAGATAAGTACTGTGTTCTGAAGACGCTGTAACAGTTAAGAATGCAAAATCACAAGTTTTGCAATGCAATTTTAACTAGCACTTTGCAAAAGAAAGAAAGAAAGTACAGCCTGGGAAAATTTGTTTATTTTAATGAATGAATTAATTAATTTTTCAATTACAGTTTACTTTCAATATTATTTTGTATTGGTTTCAGGTGTACAGTATGGTGGTTAGACTTCACAAAGTGCTGCCCCTGACATTTCCAGTACCCGTGTAAGCCTGGAATACTTTTTATTTCAAATACAAAAATGCATTATAGTGTCCAGGTCTTTTTAGTGGTCATAAGGAAAAGAAGGAGGAACTAATATGCGTGTTGTCCCTTCAGCCCCTAAGAAGTACAGTGCTTCATAAGATTCCCAATACATCACAAAATTAGCAGTGCAACTTCCTGTGTGAGTGGATAAAATGATGTAGTGTTTTCCTTTACTTGGTCAGTAGAAACTGTTGCTTCCAACAAAAGGAGTCAAGTTGTCTTCAGTATCTAATAATTCCTAAAACAGGGTAGAGTTTTCTTTTTTTTAGATTCCTGAAAATGATACCAATAGAATAGAAAGTTCATTTTCACACAATACCTAGAATTAAACAATGGCAAGCTAACACTATATATAAAGTGTACCCAAGGAAGAATACACAACATATTAGATAATGCTAATAATGAAAAAATGATGAATCCCATTGCTTCTGTAACAATTTACACACATTTGGTGGTTTAAATAACCCAAATTATTTATCTTCCAGTTCTGGAGATCTGAAGTCTGAAATGGGTCATAGGGCTGTTCCTTCTGGAGGCTTATGGAGGGGCTGGGATCTGTTTCCTGGCCTTTTCTAGCTCCTAGAAGCTGCCCCCTTTCCTTGGCTCATGGCTCAGCATATCAATCTGACCTCTGCTTTCATCATTACAAATTCTCTGAATTTGACCCTCCTGCCTCACTGTTAGACAGAAGGGCCCTTGTGATTACATCAGTCCCATTCAGATAATCCAGAATACTTTTCCCGCCTCAATATCCTTAAATTGGGTACTCTTTCTCTCTCTCGAGAACTTCCACTCCATTCCCCACCCTCTTCTTTCCCAAGGGTGCCCTCTCTCTCTCTGGAGCACACTCCACACCTTTCTCCCTCTCCTTCTCCTAGGTGCTTTCTCTCTGTCTTTCTTTTTCCTAAACTCCAAGGGCCCTTCTTTTCCTCTGTTACTTGTTTCCTGAGCCCACACAGCCCAGCTGGCTCACTTCTCCCATGGCTCACTCCTTCTACCTCTGTGACTTTCCAAATAAACTTTCGCTTGTGGGGAAAAAAAGAAAAAAGATCCTTAGATTCATTGCACCTGCATTTGCAAAGTCCCTTTTTCTATAGAAGGTGACATATTCACAGGTTTGACACCATAGTGTGAATATCTTTGGGGATACTATAGAAATGTTATATCATTTCTGGCCCTATTCTATATCTACTAGTTGATCTTTATCATGTACTGCTTTGAAACTCCTGTTTCAAGACTGAAAAAGTAGGGAGAAGGCCAACTCAATTATTGAATATTCAGGGAACAGGAGTGACATCATTTTACTAAGGTCTTCCAATTCCATCCACACAAACCTCTCCTCAACATATCTACCACATAGCAAAATTGATTCCAATATGATAGGATTCAATGTTAATTTCCTTTTCCACTCAATTCCAACATGCTTATGTCTTGCAATGGTGCAAATGAGCTGCAAAAGGATGGATTGTTAGGCAATATTTCTGAGAAAGGGAAGTGGAAGAATCCATTCACATGCAGGATAATAAAACCATGATTACTTATGGAGAATATACTCCTACTTAAAGAACAATGGAATTGTAATTACTGAATTATCTCTGCGGAGAAAGATCATCCACTGGAATTATAGCGGACCATGGCAGGACGGTGCCTTTTGCCATCCTACCGACCGTGTGACATTGGCAAGACTGTGCTTTAACTTTGTGAGAGACATAGTGTTTACTCCACCTTTAGGGGAAAGAATTAAAGCATAAAATCACTTAGAATCTTTTTGTGTGTGTCTCATTTTCTATTATCCTGTGTACACTGACATTTCACAGTAATGAAATTCTAAGTACCCGTGTCCATGCCTTCAGGGTAGCTAAAGCAATGGTGTAATGAAATTTGCCTACTTAAGGCTGCTTTTGTGAAAGAAAGAAATCAGCACATAAACCTCTACTCCCCAAATTTTATATTCTAGTGAAAATCCTTTTAAATGAGATCTAGTTTTAGTTTATGAAAATAGTTCCCATGTTTTGATTTTGCATTAAAACAACCAACTTTGATACTTCCGACCTGAGTTGCAAAGACATCTCTATTTAAGTAATTATTACTGGGGCTCAGGTTAATTAGCTTAGTTTCTCTCCTTCTATAAAGGCCATTCCTTTTACATATGCTCTGGGTCCCAACCCCTTGCATTTTCATGTCTTGATGATGCATCCTTAAAGCCTTCATTTCTGCAAGATAATTTTCTTCAGCAGAGAAATAGCCTGCATATCACCAATATTAAAACCACCACTGCCCGGCTAGTGTGGCTCAGTGGTTGAGTGTCAACCCATGCACCAAGAGGTTGTTGGTCCGATTCCTGGTCAGGGCACATGCCCAGGTTGTGGGCCCAATCCCCAGTGGGGGGCATGCAGGAAGCAGCCAATTGATGTTCTCTCTCATTGATGTTTCTCTCCCTCTCTCTCTCTTTCTCTCCTTTCCTCTCTCTCTAAAAAATCAATCAAGAAAACAATTAAAAAAAAAAAACCACCACTAAGCTAAAGACAAACAAACCTTCCCTTGATGCTTATCTTCTCAATGAGATTTCTCTCCACTCCTTTATGGCCAAACACTGCTCATTGTTCTAGGGTTGTCTATACTCACTGGCTCTACTTCTTTGTCCCTTTCAGTCTTTCTTTGAGGCTGGTAGTATATACGTCAGGCAAAAAGAAACATATACAGAATAATATAATGAACTCTCATGTACTTCCAATTTGTTTGGTCAAGTCCAAACATTCTGAAGAACTTGCTTCATAACATTTATTTTCATGAATGTTTATTGTCTAAATATGGCTTAGTTTCTTCTTAGAAAAACATTACTTGGACATTATGTGTACTGAATTTCAGTCCGAAAGAGGTTCTAGGACCATTCTTATCACTGAAAGCAAAAAAAAAGGAAAAGTAATTTGAATATTCTTTTATATTGCCTGCTTGTGAAAAATAATGAAATTCTACTAGAAAGCTGTTTGAAACTAATTTTTGTCCTTCAAACATTTTCTCTTAATACTAAAAAGTATATAAATCCCTTACATAAAAGTAAATGCAAAGGAAGGCACAGCTGGTTATCGTGCATAAAAGCACAGCTCAGCACATGCAGAATTAAAGAGAAAGAAGCTTGGCCTCCTTGTAGTTACACCGAAAACCATCAAGAAAAGTTCTTCTCTGTCAACAGTGTTCAACGCTTTGCATTAAGCGAATATTAATGTTTTTGTTTTTGTATCCTCTTAGCTCTTAAGTGCTTCAGTTATTTTAAAGTAAAATGATTCTACAGAGACAAATCCCTTTTATACCTCCCAAATCCCATCCTGCTGCTCCCTTACAAAGGCATCAGTGCTGCTCTGAATCTGTGTCTATGGCTCATCTTCTTTCTAACGTTCTCTTTTCAATCCTATCTGACTTCTCCTCTCAGATGTCTCACAGCTTGTCAGGTTAAAGATATCAAAAATTGAACTCCTAGCCCTTGTAACCTGCTTCTCTTGGTCTCTGGCATGTCTAAGTCAGTGTTTTCATGATCTACCTAGTTGCTGAAGCCCAGAACATGAGTGCCGTTCTTTACACCTCTGCCTCTCCCTATGTTTCACCTGTGACAGTTGTTATGGATTCCATCTTCAAAGCATGCATGCTGGCTGCGGTCTGTTTGTCTCCCCATGGCTCTGCTCTCCATTGAAGGTGGCTGCTTCCTGCATGCTCAGGGTAAGCTGCCATCTAGCTGGACTTTGTCAGCGGGGTGAGTGACAGTGGGAGACACCTGTAAGCCTCTTGCTTTGGGCAGGGTCCCCTTCAGGAGCTTCATCTGCTCCCTGGCGTCACCCCTTCTGAACCGGCCGCTGCTGGTCCCACGTCCACCAGACGACACAGCCCTGGATTCTGCTGATGTTACCTCCCTCCTCAGGTCCTTCAGCTGGGGGTGGAAGTGGCTTCCCGATGGTGTTAATCCATGCAGTGTCTCACCACCAATTCCTGTGTAGCTTCTCATCAATTCCATCGGAGGGATAACCAATTCCTTGCATTAAAGTGAACAAACTTGAGAACAGCTCATGATTTTGACCACACTGGTTGGTGTTTTCCTCACATCTGAGACAGGATCTGGCTTGTCTTTGGGTGGCCTGAGCTGTGTGCTCTGCTTTTTCCATCCCTCATTTTAAGGCACTTTGAGTGAATTCTGCTTTGCTGATTAGACTCTGAATGATACAATATAGTTTTCTTCTGCCATAGGGCCTTCCAATTTGTATTTGTGCTTTCATTCTTAACTCCGTAACCATTCTTTTTACAGCAAAGCAGAAGACAGCATTGGCCTGTGTAAATCCTATAGGCTGGCGTTCACTGCACTAGAATGATAGAGAACTTTCCAATCTCAGCCTGTACCACCCTGCCCCCACCCCCTCACTGAATAATTCCTGGAAATGACAAAGCCCTTTTTAATTCAGAGCTCTGGTACATGCTGTTCCCTCTGCTTAAAATGCTGTTCCCATTGCTTAAAATGCTGTTCCTTGCCCTGACTCCTGGCTGAGAGTATTCCATCCTCCAGGATTCAGTTTAAATCACCTCTTCACAGATCTTCTCTGATCACACAAGCTAAAGCACATTCTCTTGTTACTGGCATTTGGAGAAGCTACATTTTTCCCCCGTAAATGTTAACACCGTTGGCATTTATTTGGTCACTTACAAGTTCACTGGTTCAGGGTCATTCCCCACTTTCATACACAGGTTGAAAGCTCCATCAATCTGGACTCATGATAGCCCACCACCATTGCCTCCTACACCAAACAGTATCTGACGCACACAAGATGATCCTTAAGTATGTGTGAATATATGTTACATTCAGAAAGAGGGATTCTTAGAGTTTCTTTTCCAACTAAATTGAGAATTAGTTTAGACTTGAAATTCAACATGCTGGAGAATAGCTCACGATTTTGCCTGCATTGATTGGCATTTCCCCACAGACCCCAGGCGGGATTTGGTGGGTTCGTCTCTGCAGTGCGCTCCGCTCTCGCCTGAGCGCTTCTCACGCTCTTGCATCGGATACGGACAGAAAGCAAAAGAACAGACAAAATCTGGAGCTAACTCTCTTTGAACGTAATGGCATTTTCTGAATTGGTAAAAAAGGGCTCTTTTCAATAAATCACCAGGAAAGCATATTTTCCTTCCCGATTTCCATGATTCTTCTTAGCAGTCTCTCCTAAAAATAGCTGCCTGCCGACTGCGGCGGAAAGTGAGCACCACGGGTACTGGAGGCCACCGACGCAGGGCAGAGGGCTGTGAGCCCAGGAGGGCGGGCAGAGCCGCTGGGAGGAAGGAACCACCGCGGACTGCACACTAAATGAAACTCCATTTCAAATTAAACACCTGAAACGCCACCTTTAGGACTTACGTATCATTTAATGTTTTGCAGATATCCTACCTTAAGGATTAAAGACCAAATACACCAGGGTCTATGATTATCTACCTTTCTGTTTGAACAATGCCTTGTTGCCTAGGAACTGGGGTGACAGGTATGCCATAAATACATCTTCGAATCATCTTTTCTTTCTGGATCAATTTTTTTTGTCACATTGCTTCTACGGTTAGGAAGGTTCATTAGGATACTTGCCCTATTTGCATTTGTTTGTTTGCATTAGGTACAAACTGTATACCCAATTAAGTATGCATAAAATATCCCACTTGTCTTTCAATTTCTTATCTGATATAACTTGGCTTCTGTGGAAAGCAACTATTTATGTATCAAGAAAGACTACACAGCTGAAAGGTGATATATCTAGCATGTTATCAGCCAAAGCTCTTCTGATATTTTTTTTCATGCACAGTGCAATGAAAACTATTGTTTATAATGACTATATTAAGCAAATAACGACCCTGAATTATCACAAAATTAGCCAATTAATCCCATAATTTTACGCACTGGAGAATGGAGCCTCTGAGAATGTATCTGTCCCCAAATCCATGGTAAACGACCGGCCCGGAACTGGAGTTTGAGGCGTCTGACACACTTGCCGAGGTATTCATGATTCATTCCTTTGCCTGAAATTTCCTTCCCACCACAAATGTTGTCTATTCGAAATTATTCTCTTATTAATCTCTCAGTTTGAGCCAAAGTTATCTCTGTTGTTTGTGAATGTCAAGAGCATTATCATATCGAGATCTTTTATCTTGACACTTAGTCACAGGGCTTGCTCATTTAATGAACTCTAATGACAAATCCCTTTCAAAACTTTTGTATAATCCCAATCATCTGTATTGAATGCTATTTTCCTTTCATTAAACCTTTGATTGTGTTATATTTGCTTGCAGAAAGAATATAGAGAAGCACATGGAAATTAGGTAGGTAATAATCACACGAACACTCACCATATAATGGAAGAAGTAGACCAGAACCCGTGTAGTTGACGCTACCTCTGTGTTCCTCCTCCCTCTTAATGTTAAGCATCTTTGTCATTCTTGAGTCTCCGAAAATTTCTGGTCTCTATAGGGTACATGGTAATTTTGTTCAGTGCAATTAAACAGGAAAATTTCCTTTATTATATTTTATTAACGAATTAATTTATTCATTGGAACCATCATTCAGTCAACCCTTAATGAATATCACTGTTCTACCAGGTACTGTGTCAGGAGAAAGGGAGTGATATTATTATACTACATGAAGTAATATAATTGTATGCATCATAGAATTGATGTGTGTATGTGTATGTACAATCAGTTTCTATATCTTTCTCAAGATAGTTTAACTATGATCAAAGCCTATGATATACAACAGGACGTTGTATGTTTCTTTGGCCTTTAAATAGTAACAGTATTCACCAATTATTGAACATTTACTACATTCTAGGCACTCTGTGATCACTATCTCTTTTGGCCTTTATGAGGTGGTATATTATTTGGGGTATATGAATTGCTCGGCCTAGCAAATCTCAGTGACTTGACAAAGAGGTTTATTTCTTGCTCATTTCACATTCCGTTTTCTTCAAGCAGTGATTCTGGGCTTCTTCGAGCTGGTATCTCTACCATCCCTACCCTGGGCATCTACTTCCTCCACTGGGTCATTTGCAGGCAGCTGGACAATGAGTGAAGAAAACACATGAAGAGGCTCCTGGGATCAAGCCTGGAAATGGGATACACCCATGGCGCTTACATACCATTGGCCAGAATTAGTAAGAGCATCAATTTGATTCAAGGGGAGCTGGGAAGTAAAGTCTACTTCTGGGCTGACAGAAAATGAAAATGTTTGGAAAACTCAGTTTTTCTCTGCCACAATTAGGTGCTATTATTATTCCCAGTGTATTGTGGAGAATGGCAAAGATTAGGAAGATATAATGATTTGCCCACAGTAGGCAAATTGTTGAGATGAGAGTCTAATTCAGAGGCCGTGCCCTTGCTTACGTAAGCATAATACTGCCTCCTTGCTAAACCGTGAACAAACTAATGTTAATTACACCAGTGGACTTTGCTGTTGTAACAGTATAACCAATGGGGAAAACACAAATGGATTTTCATTAAGAAATTGAATAATTGTGTATTTTTCTAAAAATAAAGTAACACACCTACCTCTTGCCATTTTTATTTTCTGAGCCATTGACTTCCAAACAAATGATTTTGACTGTTCATAAATCAGATGGAAACTAATTATTTGTTTTTAACAACATCAGTTGTAATTGATTATTGGGCAATTTGAGCTTTCTCTGATTTTGTTTTGTGGAATTTAGAGTCACAGTTAAATATAACCTCCCTTAATGATGACTAAATTTAAAGAAATTATGGTTGTCTTGTTGCCATAGATAATTGAGCTATCTATATGAGGTGCTTCAAAATTTGAATTAATTAATTTAATGCTTTTAAAATAAACTATGTTGATGCCTTGCAACAATTTAGGACTAAGTAAAATGGTAGATTTAAAAATCTATTTATTCATTTTGATGATAGTGCCATACACTTCCCCCACAAACCCTGTCTTACTTTCTATTAGATGCCTGTGGTCCACTGTCCAGGAAGCTGGGTCATGCTCCTGTCTCCTGGGTCTGGGAGATATGAGAGAGGGTTTGAAAGCCCTGGGACTAACTCCCAGATGCTCACATCGAAACCAGGGCCATCAAGAAACTGCAGTAACACTTGCCAGCACGAGGTGGCGCCGTGGCACCCCAGTCTCCATTCAAGTGAATGCCACCCATTCCTCCGCCGAGGAATTAAAGGAGCTCTCTTTCATTTGTGTGCACAGTAGTCTGCACTTGCCCATCAAGCAGAAGTGGTGCCCATTTGGGGTCTGAGGCAGTGTTCAGACTTAGATATGGCTAATAGTTACAAGAGAATTCACGATCCTGCAGAAGCAGAAAATGGAGACAACAACCCCTGGGTGATATGTAGAAGTACTAGAAAAGAAAATGCCAAGATCTGTGCTTTGAGTGATTTCAAGATGTCCCAGCACCCCCTCCCAGCTAAGTCAGTGGTGTTACCCCCTCTGCCATCTCCCCACCATACATTCAATAAAACTCTTCCCCCAAAGTCCCTTTAGGGTGCTGGTTGCCCTCCTGAGGATGCTTTTGATACTCAATTTGGTCAGATTTTATCAAGAGGCACCCAGTGTGATTTGCTCCAGCTCAAAAGATGTGGCATCTGCAGTCCCCACCCTGCCCTGTGTTGTGGGAAACACGCAGACTGTCCTTTGGGGTTGACATAACCCTTCTTGTGACCTAGTGCTGGTCCATAATATAAAAGCCTAGTGCCAAGAAGAAGCCACCATCCATTACTGAAGTTGATCATTTCATTTTTTAGGCAAGAGACTAGGTCAGCTCTTAAGCACGTTAAAGATACATTATCATTTGTTTCCATATAGTCAACATCAATTCAGGTGAAATTAACCCTCTTTAATGTCCTCTTTAAAGGAAGGAGTTTTCTTGTCTTTATTAAATACAATACCTTGCCTTTAAAAGGTAATCTTCAAACAAATAAAGTCATGAAAATCGATTTGGATTCCTATAATGGTAAAAATGTAGGTTTAGGAAGACATGTGAATTAGGTTCCTTCTGAGCCAAGTGGAGTGCAGCAGAAAACCCAGGCTTGTGTTGTTTACAACTGCTGCACTTTACACATCTATCCATTTCAAAATGTAGGCTGCATAAATCTATCACTTGGTACATTGAGTAGCTCAGAATTACTCACAGTTTGGCCTTTAAGACTTTTTTTTAATGCAACTCATGATTTAGAAAATGATACTCTAGTACAACTTATGGAATTTTATCTAAAATTAACATTTCTAAGACACGATATTCTCTTTTATCTCAGCTTTAGATTCCTTCCCAAAACAGTAAAAATGCCTATATAAAAATAAAATATTACTAACAGATTTAGTAGTAGCTGATTATGGGTTAAATGCGCCACCTCGTGGTTACATGAGGAAGTTTCTTTTTCAGCTTATAATTGAATGACTGAAAATGTGCCTTCTCCTTTTGTCCTATATGGGAAGGACAGCTGCTGATGGTGAAATTGTCCATAAATGTGTATATAGATCCACGAAGGTGCCATGATATGATGGTTGCAGAGACCATATTTGCAGGAGAATCAGCAAATGACACCGGGTAAAATATGACCAAAGTGAACAGCGGGTTAGTAGGCTGGAGGCTTTACTCTGTCCCGAGACCTTTTCTAAGTCATTCTACATAGTAAATTGATACAACTATACTGGCACATACAGTCCAGAAATAAATAAAGTAAAGAAGGGTGTGTGTGTGCGTGTGCGCGCGCGAGCGCGCATGGGGTAGAAGTGGAGGAAAAGAAATTACAACCCTGTAGGTGAAACTAATTTAGCTATAAAGAAATGGTCCATGGCCTCTACTCCAGAAAACCTCCCTGCTTGTCTATGAACCCCGAATCCTGTCTCTTGGAGAAGCAGGAAGGAGGGCCGTTCCCCTCAGTACCTAATGAAAGCTCAGGACTACTTGCTATGGGGCTGAAAAGTTCCCGCCTCATCAGCTCCCAGAACGGGGGCCATCCCAGCCTGCCAGAATTCCTCCTGCAGGGTCCTCCCCACAGCCTCGCTCTTCTTTCTGAGGACAGGCCATCTCCCACACCTCATCCAACTTCCGGGAGCTTGGTTCTCCTTTTCAGAGGTACATTTTGGGAGCATGGTACATATTAGCTAGTATTAATTCCCTCCAACTTTATATGCTTTGTTGTTCTCTATCTTTAGTAAAAATAGCTTTTGACAGCCAACTGAGTCACATCGGCTCCCTTGATTTAAGGAGAGAGCTGTGCGGTTTGTTCACATTTGTGTATCTCGCTGTCCTTTCCTTTATAATGGACGACTTAGAAAGAAGCCCCAGGCCTGGAGCCTGTCCCCGACCCTTCTTTACGGACTGGGCATTGCTGATGCCTGATCCCCTGTAGGAGAGCAGACATTCCTACAGCCCCGTTTGACCTCTTCAGCACTTGAGGAGAAAGAAATGTTTTTACTAAATGTATTGCCTGTAATATTAGACTAACCTGACGTTTAACATACTATCACCTATACAGAATACCAGATTGAGAAAATTATGGCAGTGGGCAGTATGGTTGGGAGATTGCAGATGAAAAGTGGAGATGATAAAAAAATATACAGCACTTTCAGAGCCTTAACCACGTGCCCAGATGATTTGTAAATAGCTTTCCAAATAGGAGTTCTCCTAATGATCACAAGTCCATAAGATGGGACTATGACTGTCCCCAATAACAAGTGAGGAAACCGAGGCACAGGCTCATTGTAAAACATACCTAATGTCACACAGTAGAAAGTGGTGGAGTCAGGATTCGAACCCAGTGTTCTTCTGTCTCCAGCAGCCATGCTCTTCATCTCAGTGCCATCCTAGATTTTGTGATAACAGCATAAAATCAATGTCACTCCAAATTGCTATTCATTCAACAAACGTTTGTGAATGCGGACTAAGCGTCCAGCCCCATGCTGAGCAATGAGGGTGCAGAGATGGATGACCCAGACCCAGCTGGCAAGCCTCTAATGAATCTTTCTCCACCTTTGAACAGAGCTGTGAGAAACTTCCAGAACCACAGCTCTCGCCCACCGAGGAGTTCCAACAAATGGTGTCTAGACACCACATACCTCTGAGCCGCTGCCTTGCCAGCCATGAGGTCACCGGACACAGCAGTCACCCGCACAGAGGCTGTGTTGGCAGCGGTACCAGCCTGCTAATTGGGACAGGTGCAGAGGGTGATGACAGCAGGCCACCCACAGAGCTCTGGCACCGCGAGAAAGGCCCGCGGAGCAGGAGGAAGAAAGAAGACGAGGCCTGAACCGCAGCTCAGGCAACGTGGCTGGCAAACAGACGCACGTAGGCCAGGGACCCTCCTGGGATGTACCAAGAAGAAAAATTTCGTCGTTTTTAGAATGGGAATTCCCTAATCTCTAAAGTAAACAGGAGGGCCTCAGGAAATAGAAGCATACAGCCACAAATCTGCCAAAACAAAAAGATCACACACACACACACCCCACACACACATGCACACACTCAATATCATGAAGAAATTGGTTCTTTCTAGGGAGTAGAGGAAGATGCTGTTTCAGGGAAGACTTTTCAAAATTTTTATTGAGACTGTCCACTTTGGCTCAGCAGTGGAGCGTGGGCCCGCAGACCCAAGGGTCGAGGTTCGATTCCAGTCAAGGGCATGTACCTCGGTTACGGTTCATGCCCTGCCCTAGTCGGGGTTGTGGGGGAGGCGGCCAGTCGATGTGTCTCTCTCAATCAATGTTTCTCTCTCCCTCTCTCTCTGTCTCTCTCCCTCCCACTCCATCTGAAGATAGATGGGGAAATATCCTCGGGTGAGGATTTAAAAAAAATTAAAATTGTTATTGAATTTATTGGGGTGACATTGGTTAATAAGATTACATAGGTTTCAGGTGTACAGTCTTATAATACAACATCTGTCTATTGTATTGTGTGTTCACCACCCAAAATCAAGTCTCCTTCTGTCACCCTTTACTACCCCAGGACCCCCACTTTCCCTCTGGTAACACCATACTGTCGCCTGTGTCTATGAGTTTTTGTTTGTCTTGGGAAATCTCTTTTTGATAGTGGCATGTCAAATGGATAGACAAAAATTAGGGATAAATACAGGGTGGGCAAAAATACAGTTGTTCGTATGAAAAATAATGCAATAATTAATAAATAATAATACAAGAATAAACTCTGTGTTTCGCATACTCACAACTGTAAACCTACTTTTGTCCCATCCCTGTATAGAAGAAATATGACACCTCAGTTATCATCTAAGAGTTGATTAGAAGAGATCATGAAATTATTAAAGGGAAAGTAGCAGCTTTGGGCTGCTCACTAAGAGTAGCAAGTAAAGAAATAAGCATGACTTTCCTGGATGCTGAACGTTTAAACTTTATCAGCAAAGTTCAGTTACTGTTATAAACATTGGCAGGAATGTTCTAGAACACCAAGATAAATAAGAAAAGGTCACTGTTCCAGGAATTTACAGGGATTGTAAGAGGGCAAGCAATTGAAAAGTCCAGAAATGTTTGAGGTTTGAGTAAAGATGTGTCGATTTTTGTGAGAACTAGTGGAGATGTTAATTTGCTTTGAAATGTGTAATGACTGATATTGAACCTAAATCCTGTCATTGCATGTGACATGCATTTCTCGTATGATCTGTTATGCTTTCAGTGGGACTTTAAAAATGATGGACATAGAAACATGAGTTTTAATGATATGCTAAAATCAGAACAGTGTATATGTTTTGTATTGCACAACTTTATTTTCTTAAGACCCAATAACAATTGCTTTCTTAATCTATGTATTTACAATTAAACCATGAGTTGAACATCAGATACCTATCCATGGTCTTCCACATCGAACATTATCAGTAAATCACAGACACTAATAACATTTTAATAAGTCACCTTCATTTATTTCAAAACCTTGTACTTTGCAATGTGTTTATTATCGCACAACACCTGACAGCTACTCCATCCCATTTGGAAGTTGCAAGAATAAATTAAGATAATATTCATGAAATCTTTTGAGACCTTTGTTACAGAGATTTTAGACAAATATCTCACTGTAATTAGAAGAAGCTAATGCCCCACACAATTTATTTTTTAATTGTGGAAACTTGAAAGCTATTTGGTTTCTGTCATAATTGTAATACTTAGATTAAACACACAGAAGTCAGAGACCAAGTAAAGTAAACGTATTTGCTAATGTTTATATTTGTGCGTGTGTGTGTTAGGATGACTGGTGGCCCACAAAGATATTCAGGTCCTAATCTCTGGGAACATTACCTTATATGGCAAAAGGGGTTTTGTGGGTGTGATTGAGTTGAAGACCTTGAAATGAGGAAATTAGTCTGGATTAGCTGGGTAGACCCAATGTAATCACAGGGCCCTTGTGTCAGGCGGGATATTTATGTGGAATTGGTTCATGCGATGACCGAGGCTCAGACATCTAGATACAGAAGAGCTGATGGTGTAGTTCTAGTTCAAATCCAAAGGCCTGAGAACCAGGAGAGTTGATGGGGTAAGTTCCAGTCCAAGTCTAAAGTCAAAGTCAGGGAAAGACTGGTGTCCCAGCTTGAAGAAAGGCAGAGAGAAGAAATTTCTGTAACTCAGACTTTTATCTGTTCAGGCCTTCAGTGGGTTGGATGATGCCCACCCACATTGGTGAGGACAGATCTTTACTCAGTCTTTGGATTCAAAAGCTAATCTCTTCCAGAAACATCCTCACAGACACACCCAGAAATAATGTTTTACCAGCTACTTGGGCATCCCTATGACTTGGTTCCATCCACACATAAAATTAACCATGACCATCCTTATAAAAGGAAACAGAAAACCTTCGCTGATTCCACTGGGGATCTCTTACCCTTCGAGACAACATGAAGGGACCTGGAGAGTATTATGCCGAGCAAAATAAGCCAATCTGAGAAAGACAAGTATCACATGATCTCACTTATTTGTGGAATATAATGAAAACATAGATCCAGAGACATGGAACTAAGGAACAGACTGACAAACTTCAGAAGGAAGAGGGACAAGTTCCAAAGAACTTGCATATATGTACAAGCAATGATCACAGGCAACAGTGTGGCGCAGGCAGGGTAGGGGAGTGGGGAGGAGGGTGTCAATGGGGGAAAAGGAGGGATATCTGTAATAAACTAATTAATTAATTAAAAGAAAAAGGAGGCAAGAGGAGATGTGATGATGGCAACAAGATCGAGTAATGGGAAGCAATGTGAGGAAGGACACAGGAGCCAAGCAGTGCCGGCAGCTGCAGGAAACTGAGGACCACAAGGAAACGGTTCTGCCCAGAGCCTCCAGGAGGACCCATTGCCGGCACCTTGTGAGACTGATTTTGTGCTTCTGACATCCAGAGGGTAAGATAGTAAATTTATGTTGTTTAAGTCAGTAAATACTGGTAATTTGTTATAAAAGCTACAGGAAATTAATATATAATATATTAATTAATGTATTATTAATTATATTATATTAATTAGTGTGTTAATTAATATATAATATATCGTATATTAATTGATATAATATAGATATGTAATATATTTATATATAATATAAAATTAATATACATATATAACATATATTATATATATATGGCCATGATACATTCATACATTCAGAGGTCCATAAAATGTCTAATTTCTTTGAAATCAAATGAAAAATTTGAATTTAATAATGATAATAATATCTAATAATGAATTCAGCCTCAATTATATTCATCTACACACCAAAATAACCATAAAATACAATTTTTGATATTGTTTTATGGATAAAAAGGACCATGAAGTCAAAAGTTCCCGGAGCTCACAGTCCTATGCAGCCCTGCCCCAGGGCCTCCTCCGCCTCACGGTCCAGGATGAGGTGGAAATAAGCCTGTCGTTTCGGCTTCCCTCTCATAGAAATGATCGTCATCATGGCAGGAGGCATATCGGCGAACCACTTCAGATGCCTTTGGCATGGGCTATGCATTCCCCCTGGACGCCTGAGTCCCTCCCCAGTATATCTGGTTTTGACTAATCCAGTCTTGGATTGTGATTCATTCAAAAAGATGGCAAAGAGCAACAAAACCAATATTTGGATTTCAATGACTAGAAAGTCTGCTGCCTTTGTCTTATATTTCATATTCACGCTCAGGTTTTTTTTGCAATTATTCGAGCCAATGGTAAGAATTTCAATGAGATCGGCTTTCTGTGATATTTCCTGGTTTCTTCACATATAAGTTCCCACAGGGCTTAGCTTTTTTTCTTTTTAAAAGTGGAATCGTATCTTTACTAGAGTCTTGACAGGAGAACCTTTATTAGGGCTGCCAACTAGAGCTGGTAACTCTGTAGTGGGCTTTGCGGGATGTTGTGAAACCCTTCTTTCTCAATAATACTAGCTCACAGGCCTAGTAAAGCACTTGAAATAGCCCCATCAGAATCAGTCTTTCTGGACACAGTCTCTCTTCAAATCCCTCCTTCTTCTCTCTCCTGTCCCTTGCTTCCTGATTCCCCCATCCCTTTATTCCATACAGGGATCACATCTCAAGTTTAATGTGCAAAGGACCATCAGAGGAGCTTATTAAAATGCAACTCTCTGGGCCCTACCTTGAAGAATTCCAGTTCAGTCGCCTTAGGGTGGAGACTTGGGACCTACATTTTCACTAGGTTCCTACATAATGCTGATGCAGGCAGGGGGAAACTGCCTTCAGCTCTTATTAGCTTAAACAAAAATGGAGCTTTATTTTTTAGGTACTTTACAAATTGTGAGAAACCCATAGCAAAGTGTTAAAAATGACTAAAGACAATTTAGGTGATACAAACAAACTTTATTTAACACTTCTTGAAGCAGGCATTCTCTGTTCTCCAGAGGACTGCAAAGTAGGGTAGGAGGCAGGAAACTTTTATAGGATAAAGAATAAAGAACACGAAAGAGACAAATAGAAAATAAATAAGGCAACAAGAAAGAGAACAATAGAAAATAAATAGGGAAGTAAATATAGAGCCCAGAATTGGCTTGGCATTTGAGCATTGGCTGACTGGATATACAGTTGACCCTTAAATACCGCAGGTTTGAACTACATGGGTCCACTTATATGAGGATATTTTTTAATAAATACAGCAAATGTATTTTCTCTCCTATGTGATTTTTTAAAATAACATTTTCTCTTCTCTAATTTACTTTGTTGTAAGAATACAGTATATAATACATATAACGTACAAAATATATGTTAATCAATTGCTAATGTTATCAGTAAGGCTTTCTGTCAATAGGAGGCAGTTAGCAATTAATTTTGGTGAGGAGTCAAAAGTTATATGCATATTTTTGACTGCATAGGAGATCAGTGCTCCTAACCCCCATGTTCTTCAGGGGTAAACTATACCATGTTTCTGGTCAAGAAGAACATCCACAGGAACACAAAAGTTATCTACATTTCAGTTTGCTGATGAAACACCCCGAGCAGGAGCGACTCCATCTTGGGCCTAGAAATTTATTTCAACACAATCTATAAGACATTTAGAAGACTATGGAGGGAGAGAATGGAATAAAATATTAATAATTGCAATTAATGGTTACATAAACATATGCTTGGCATTTAGCACCTGTTAGCTTTAATCATCACAACAGTCCTGGAGGGTAAGTCCTACCATCACCATTTTTCAATTGGGGAAGTAAGCCTGAAAAGGATGGTATATTGCCCGTCTTTTCACACAGTAAGTAGAGCTGGAATATGAATCTAAATGTAATCCCAAAGTCCTTGCTTTGGAGAAGAGAGAAGGTTAATTAGCTGACCCTGATACCAACCGGTAGCTAAGGTCTTTTCTTTAACCAGTAATGCTTAGCCCCTTATTGAACCTAGAGCTTATCCTATCAATAAAAAAGGATTCTGTGAGTTTACTTGTTTATTTGTTCTCTAAGGTTTTTAGTTAAGTTTTGAGTTCCTTCTTATTTTGATTCAAGCGCAAAGGAGAATGTGTTGATCCCCGAGTTCATTGAAAAGGTAAGTTCCTCTCTTACTGGACATAGATTTGATTCAATTGACCTGGTCACTGGCCAGTGTTCTCTGAGCAGCCACCACAATTTATTTTTATTTTTTTAATTCTCACCTGAGGATTTTTTTTTTCCATTGCTTTTTAAAGAGAGTGGAAGGGAGGGAAGGGGCGGGGAAGAGAGACAGAGGTCAAACTCTTTGTTGTCTCTTCTTATAAGGACACTAATCCTATTGGATGAAGGCCCCACCCCCATGACCTCATTTACTATAATTACTTCCTTACTCCAGGTATAGCCACACTGGGAGTTAGAATTTTAATCCATGAATTTGGGAGGAACATAAACATTCAGTACAACAGGGTACTGAATCAATACATAGAAATGATTAAAAGGTCATTGCCCATTTCAGTCTTTCCTTAGATGTGGTAGCCAAGGTATAGCCACTTCATCCAAGAACTATGGAAGCAGTAGCAGACTTGTGAAAACTTCAACTGCTTCAGTTCTAGGGTCTCCTTTACAATTAATTATTTCCCACGCAGACTATTCTACCGACAGAACACACTCAGAACTTCTCAGCTAATTACCTTCTTTCCTCTTCACATGTCAGTACCCATGGCTGGAACACTCTAAACCCAGAAGAAAGAGAATGCCAGGATAGCTCACCACCATTAGGAAACGCTCCAAGCCCTGCGAAGACCCACTGGAGACTCCTTTCAAAATCTCTCATTTAATTTTGTTTGTTAATGGCTTAACTTCAAAAGGAAAACTAAAGTTTATGAAGCAGGTTATGTTATAACACATCTGAATTTACTCTTGAAATATAAGCCACTCCCAGAAATTAAATCAGTTCAAATGGTAAAATTAATTATCCTTGCCCAGATCTGCCAGCTGGCAAAAGAAAAAGAACAAATATTTATACTAAAAGTAAGTATGATTTTGGACTAGTCTATGACTTCAAATACTATAATGTTCTCTAACTTCTACAGAACATCTTATGACAACAAATTAAAGATTCTTATATGCTTTTTTATTACCTAAGGAGATAGACATAATGATAGCAGTTTAACAAAATGCTCCAGGGTATTATCCACAATTGCAGAGATAAAATAGCAGGGATATTAACTCAACATTAGCAAGGTAATGTTAAGAGTATTTCCAAGGATGTTTGCAACATATGTCCTACCTACCAACATCGTAATTCTGATAAGGCCATAAAAAAAAATACATAGGAACTTCATGGGCTATGAGTATGTTCTGGCAATTGTTTATCATCTCAGAATGGACTGAAATTTTTTTCCTGGAGTCTCCAATGTAATAGATACTTTCTGTCCCAAAGGATGGCACCTTCTTATTGATAGTGATTTCTCATAATTGAGGCTCTGGTTATACCTTTAGACTCTATTCCAGCATTCTATGAAGCCAGCTGCCCCTAGATGGCACAGAGGGTTGTCATGAGACGCTTATGATAATAAGGGTTACTCTAATTGCAATGTACAGTATAGCAATTCCAATGATGCCCTCAGAGACTGGAGAAATGACTACTTAGTGGCCTGTGGATATAGTGGGCACACTATAAGCCAGGGTTTCATAGGCTTAAATAAACCCATAGGCTTCCCACACTAAGATGGGGGCCAAGAGGATGCTTCAGGTCTCTGAGTATCAATGTCAACTCAGAACCTGTGTCTAATAGTTTTCCAAATATATTGCTATTTTCCCTCTCCCAGCATACTATCACCTGTGGAAATGGCTATAGGTCCCTTTAGGTAAAGACTTAGAGGAGTAGTTATGATATGTACTTGCCATGATGTTACAAGGTCCTTCTTCTTAAGGATTTCAACCAGCTGATGAATGAATTGTGGAAACTCAGCAAAAGGTTATTTATTTATTTATTTATTTATTTATTTATTTATTTATGTGTTTTAGAAACCAGATCTAGTCTCCTATTCTTCCATTCATTTTCCTTTGGTTATCGATGATAAGCAACATCTTGTTGGCTGCTTTGTCTACTTTGGTGCTGGGAACACCATGTTTGGTTAAAATGCTTCAAAAATTGCAGGGGATCATGGCCCTTTGTCTGTCTCCCTTCTATGCAGCTGTTCATTATGGTAACTTGGCCTCCTCCTTTGTGGCCATCTGATCTTTGTTTCTTCCGTGCCCATCATCCTCATGAATGTTAATCATCCTAGCTCCGTGACCGTGTCTCCTACCATGATATCATCCCTGGCCTGCAGAGAAGATCACAACTAAATTCTTAGTGATGCTGTTGCTCCCGTCACCAGCACACTCCTGATGGCCTTGGTGAGTGGTGTACCCTCTGGGTCTTCTCCTGGTACAGATTATCTGGCATTGCATAAGACAGCCACTCCAGCATGTCCTCTTCTCAGCCTCTCCATTCCCTCCTCTGCTATGTGTAAGGGCAAAGCAGGCATTTCCCATTTTGTCAAGATGTTATCCCAGGCTGCTAAACGTAACCTTAGCAACAAGTTTGCTCTGCCTCTGAAGCAGCTGGTTGGACATCATGAATGCTGAGAGCAAGGGCCCCTAAGTAAAATATTTTTGGTTTCTCCAGTCTTAAATTCTGGTCTTCTTGATCAGCTACCCTCAAAATCTAATCCCAGTGTCCTCCCCTATCTCTGACAAGTACATACCAGCTCATTCTTTCATCATATAGTATCTTTCCTCCCTTATCAGGACCATCACATGCCCAGCTCTTTTAGGCTGGGATTTGCAAGTAGTTATTGACCTAGTGACCCTGCTCTTATAATTTCAGGATGGTTTAATGCTTTCCTGTTGTCATTCTGAGATTCTTAGTAATTTTGGAAAAAAATGGGCTACTATTTTATTTTGCATTGGACTTTGCAAATTACGTAGCCAGACCAGCAAAATCTAGCTCATCAAGAATGAGAATACATATTGGGAATAGCTTAGCTAAAATATTTACTTTGTTTTCTTCAGATACACTCCAGCCAGCTTTTCAGCAGCTTTTAACTCCACTCTGAAAAGTTTCCCATTTAAGAGACTAATATTCAGCTCACTTGTGTTAGGATATTCAATATTTATGTTTCCATTGGATTCCTACCCCTTTAAATCACTACTATTTATGAGAACACAATCTCTGCTCTGGAAATCCAACAAAACAGTTTGAATTCATTAACCAGAGTTGTCATGGTCAAATGCATAGCATTTAATTCCTTTTTAGCTAGCCAAAAAGGCAGTTTATGCTTATAATAAACACATCTGGCTACACCTATATAAATATTATAGATCAAGTTAAAAAATGTATGACTGGGGGAAAAAGCTAACCAGATCTGTGGGAAAGACCCAGCTGAATGTGGAGACATATTTTCATTGCCTGGGCTTGGTCAGTCAGGTTCTTATTTCAGGTTCTCTTACAAGGACTAAACAGCATTCTGCCCCTGCTGATTGCCTACGTTACAGTTGGTCAGTGGATCCTCCACAGATGTTTCCTCACAGCCATTGTTACTTTAGATGGTTCGATGACACCTCTAACAAAAGGATCAAGAAGAACTAACGCAGGTATGACTATAGACAATCTTCTCTAGAAACTCCTGAGAGGCAAAATCATGGCAATGGTATTGACCCTGATATTGAACATTCACGTCCCCCAGGCTGACTTGTCCACTCTGTGCCCAAAGGAGGTACTGAGAAGGACAACAGTACCCCTGATCGCTGCCAGTTGAGCTGGCTTGGCTTTAACGACTAGGCTATGGTGTTCTGCTGGACATAACGAATGTCATAGCATACCTCAGACAAGGCCACGTTGTGACCATGACGGAGCAAGACAAAAACAAGACCACTTCATAGTCTATCTGACTGAACACTGCCGAAATCGAGAACATCATCCAAACCACAGAATGATCAGACAGCCCCCTCCCTTAGCTGTATGTGTGACTGGTGCTTCTTTACCAATGATAGCTTTACCTTACTTAGTTCCTCCTGCTTTTAGATAAAAATTATTGAGATGCCCAATAATAGAATTGCCCTTACTTTCTGACAACGTTCAATTCAGAGCAAAATTATGCTTCCTTGAACGGTCTCCAGAATCATGTACCATAAGCCCTAATTCTACAGTACTCCCCATCCCAACAATCTTTGCTGGAGAAGCTCCAGGGCTCACCCTGTGTGCTCTACCTCATAGCAACAAGCCCATAAACTGAGCTTTGTGTGACTGTAGGTCTGTTCCTGGTGAACTATGGCTAGAGGGCACCCATAGGTCTTATCTCAGTAATTTTGATGATATCCTTATTTATATGGCTATTTGTTAAAGTTGGGATCCTCACAGAATTATAAAGAAGGCAGGAATTATGTTGATTTTGTTCACGTGGAATTCACAAAGCCTGCACAGGCCTGGTATTTTGTAGTCTGAATAATTACTTGTTGAATGAATGGGGAAGAAAGGAGCTCTGAGAATGACAAAAAAAAAAATCAATATATTTGACTTGAAAAAGTCCTAAAAAAATGATCCTCTTTACTGTGCAAAACTCCATAAACAAATTGCACCAGGTCCGACAAGTCTAGAATCAATATCCTTACTTTATAAAACCTTACCTTTAAAATATAGCCACTGCAATGAGATATTATTTGGCCATAAAAAGGAATTAAGTACTGTTATACACTACAGCACAGGTGAACCTTGACAACATTATGCTAAGTGAAGGAAGCCAATGACACAGGACAACTTAATATATGATTCTATTTATATAAACTGTCCGATAGGCAAACCTGCACAGAAGGTAGATTAGTGGTTGCCCAGAGTTGAAGGGTTGGGGAGGTCAGAGTGATAACTAAAAGGTAGGATTTTTGTTTTGTTTTGCTTTATTTTGTGGACTAATAAAAATTTTCTAGAATTTATTGCAGTGATAGTTGTACAACTCTTTTAATACATTAAAACCATTGAATTACATAATTTAAGCAAGTAAATTACACAAACTATATAAATTATATCTCAATAATGCTGTTATCAAAAAATGACCATCAATATAGCATTTTACATCCATTAGAGATGATACCCCTGGTGTTTTTAATGACATGGAAACACACTGTTAATACAATGTTATGCAAAATGGCAAGACACAGAAATGAATACAACATGTGATGTAAAGTATATTTAGACACACACAGAAAGACTAAAAGGAAATGCCCTAAAATGTTAATGCTATTTATATCTGTGCTTCAAGTGATTTTTATTTTCCATTGCATAGTTCTCATATTTTCCAAATAATACACAATGAGAAGATATTACTTATAATAAGAAAAATATTACCGAAATATTTAGCTACAATACTCTGATTTCATTTCAACACAGCTCTATTGCAAAATACAAAGGAAGCTTTGGTTTCTTTCAATGTACCACGCCTCACAGAGAACATAGGAAATACATGTATATGAAAATGGTACCTTTTTAAAAACACGTAATGATCACTTTCTCAAGAGAATAGCCTGCCAGGAATGAACACTTTCTGATGGCATTTAGTGATGGCATTTAAGTAAAAATTACCAACAGAGTCAAAGGCAAAATTCGAATTTTCCATAACTCTTCTTAAGAATAACATGTCCTTAAAGAAGGCAGCATAAAATGCTTGTCATTCCATTTATGATTTCCCAGAAATTAAAAAAAAAAACAAAACTGATTTTAAAAATACAAACTTGTCTTTAAAATGCAGTTTAAGAAAATCTCAACTGGTATATAAAAACTCAAAATGCAATCTCTAAGATCATATTACAAGATTCAGTTAGCTGCTGATGTAGTTATTTAGATATGTACATAAAAAATAAGCAGCGTAGTCCCTGTCTTCAAGAAATGTCATGCTAGTTGGAAACATTACACGAAGACAGATTCAAAAACACAAAAGGATGCTTCTGGAACAATACATAGTCAATAACAAATTCACCTTATTAATGTGAGCTAGCATTAAGGATACACAGCACAAGAGAGGGAAGTCGCCCTGCGATCCACCTTCTGCAAACCAGGTGGTTCGATTAGGAGTGCATCCTACAGTAAGACTTAAAGACTCTTCAGGACGCAGCAATAGATTTCATTCTCCTCTGAGAACGGTCTTCACTGACCGAGCTACCTGAATTCATCGGTTCCCTTGTCAGAAGCATTCTTAAATACGCTTCCCTCTCTACTTACCTCTGCTTCTATTTCTCCGCTTGCTGTAACTTGGCTTTGACCTTGATTTTAATTCTGCCTAGATTCTCAGTTTGGTAGGTGTTATGGACTGAATGTTTGTGTCTCCCCAAAATTCATGTGTTGAAACCAAAGCCACCAATGTGATGGCATTTGGACGTGGGGCCTTCGGGAGGTAAGTGGGGTTAGGTCCTGATGGAGTCCTGATGGTGGAATGAGAGGACAGTTGGGGAGAGCTTGTTTGCTCTCTGCCATGTGAGGACACAGCCAGAAGGTGGCAGTCTGCAAGTCAGGTCTCAGACTCCTGGCCTCCAGAACTGAGAAATAAATGCCTGTGGTTTAAGCCACCTAGTTTAAGGTGTTTTGTTTTGGCAGCCCAAGGTAATACAGTAGACTTTCCCATTGCCCCTTGAAGAACTTACTTTTTAAGACATTTCATGTATTGGAGTTTCGGTAGAAAAATATTGAGAAAATGATACGGTAAAAAGTACCTATAACTACTGTAACTAGTGTGTACATTTTATAAAATTCCATGATGAAAAGCAAGGGTTTGCCTTGGTCTCTCATTTTTAATTTATATCTCATGTAAATGGTATACCTTAATCGCTCGACACCAGCTTAACTGGTCGATTCTCCTCAAACAGAGATGTGAAAAGGTATTTTCCCGAATGCTGTCTGCCTGTTCTCATTATGATGGGACGGGAACAACCTGAAGAAACAATGGCTTCACTATTTTTTTATTCATTTCTAAAACATTATTTAATAGTGTTTTTGACAAGTTGTCTGGGACAGACATTTTACGCATATGGAACTGCACTCATTTAAGTATCAGTGCAAATCACTCTTTCTAGGTAATTTATTTGATCAGCTTCTTATAACTGCCTTTCACAGGAAATCAGCGTGGCAGGCGCACGGGGCGGTCACACCCCTAGAACTCGGCTCTCCTTCTGCTGCATTACTGAGGCGTCTAAACTGCCCTGGCACGCATCTGGCAACTGATGCTATCCGCCTTTTCCCGCGTGAAACCATGCTTGCCAAGCTCCATGGTGAGGACCTTTGAGTCCTCATCCAAGCACGAGCGCACGAGCTGGAGGAGATCGTTTACTTCCTAAGGGGTTGGTTCACCTTGGATTCTAAGATTCCTCGTCAGGTCTCATATTGATGCAAAGTTAAGGTGTAGCCTACTTGCCATTCTTCTTTTAATTCTGTTTTCTTCCTTTGCTGTGTTGTTATTTTTATTATGCTACGTTTTGCCAATAACTCTCTTTAAATGCTTTTGTTTTTATAATGGGAAACTAGAAATATCTGATAATTTGTTTTTTAAAATTAACATTAAAAATATAAGAAGTGTATAAAGTTACACTGATGTGTGTATCTCCTGAAGGTGCCCTCTCACAGATCCCTCTCAGGAGAGAGAGAAATTGGCACCTGTCTAACCTGGCAGGACAAGGCGGGCCACCCCAATCCTCCTCACATGGACACTAGAACAAGCATTGCCAAACGCTGAAGAATCTTGCTTGTAAGAGACAAAAAGTGAAAATGGCCTCCTCCTTCCTCTCAGTAGCATGTGACATTTCATGAACGCTAAAGGCAGGTATAACTGTCTAATAACTGCAATCACAAGGGCTCATGAAGTTGAACTAACGTCTATGTGAAGCTTTAACACACACCTTGACTCTATGTCTGTGGACTTATGAGTAGGGCATAAAAAATTCTGTTTTGTGATTTTTACATACTACAATAGATTAAAAATCACTAAGTGCATATACTCTTCAATACCGTTAAATTTTATTTCTAGTAAAAGAAAGGGAGAAAGAACACTAATTTCATGCAAAAAAAAGGTGGGGGGGTGATTGAGCTTGGATCAAGTTGTAAATGTAGACTTTTTTCTTTTATTTTTTTTACCAGTGCACAATAATTTGCTTCATTCGGTAGAGCTGGTCTAGGAAAGACACGTTTTTGCAATTTGTCTTATCATCAGTGCACTTGACATTTTCCCCACATGTCCAAAATGCTGAAAGAAAGAGCACATGAACATCAGTCAGAAAGGTCTTTCTAGAATTCAGGGCATTTCGATGTGGGGCACCGGTCTTCATTGGGATTGCGGTTTGGCGAATACCCAGCATAAAGCAAAAGACCTGAAATTACCTAGAGGATGACAGGCAGGCTGATGTAACCAAGAGCCCAGCCCTGCGTTTTTGTCTGTCTCTCACCTTGACATCGCCATTCTTGCCTTTTCTTCTGTTTTATCCCTGAAAGCTTATCTCTGTGATGAACCCTGTTCTCACAGGTGAGTGCTGAATCCTTCTCAACAGAGGAACTAGCTGCCAGGTGGTGAGTTTTCTAAAAATAGAAAGCAAGACATCAGACAGTTTATTTTCAGAACTAATCAACTAAACTCCACTATACATGACAATGAAATAGGCGTAACAGAAGATTTTTTTTTTTAATCCTCTCCGGAGGACATTTTTGCATTTATCTTCAGATAGAGCGGCAGGGAGAGAGGGAGGAAGAGAGAGAGAGACACATCGAGTGGTTGCCACCCACACGACCCCAACTGGGGCCTGGGACAAACTGCAACCGAGGTACATGCCCTTAGCGGGAACCGAACCCGGGACTCTCTGGTCCACAGGCCGATGCTCTAACCGCTGAGCCAAACTAGCCAGGCCAGATGTTTTTATCATTGTCACAGGTCTGGATGCTGGGTGTTTGGGTTTTTTTATCAAATGTAGTCAGTAGGGCTTAAGGCCATATTTCATTTCATTTAGAAAAATCAATATGTACCCAGTTGTTGTGCATCAAATTTAGATACATGACACTAAATTTTGAGCCATATATGAATTTGATTCATTTAAGTTTTATTTTTGCTAACAGCTTCGGTGCATTGCCAATAATATAGTAAGCATATGTAATGAGTTGGCTCTTGAGTTTATCATTGAACAAGCCTGAAAAGCTTGGGAGAAATATTCTTGCCTAGGAATATGTCTTCCTCTTTTCTTTCTGATATAATTATGCCACTTTATCCAGAAGTTTATCTTCTTCCATGGAGCAAATCAATTTCATGATCATGTAGAATATTAAAAGAAGAATTGGACAACCACTCAGAAGTTGTAAATTATTCTGAGAAGACATTAAACACTTAGGCAATACAGAGCAAGTGTTTTTACACAGAATGATTCTGTTTCTAGGAATTTATATGAAAATTACATGCAAACGATTCCATTGTATAATTCTTAATATTTCACAAAAATTGCAAACAACGCCAGTGTGCAGTGCTTAGAAACAAGTACATGCAACGTCTAGGGGAACCCTTTGCCTATTTTTCTGTGTAGGATTACCTCTTTCCTGGATCCCATGTTGTTCTTCTTGGTTTAACTTTTGTTTTGCTGGATCAGATCTTCCAATAGTTTCTTGAGAAAGATGCAAAGAAAAAGTGCACATAAAGTGATTTTTTAAAAAACATGTGTGTGTCTGAATATGACTTTAATTTACACTTATATTTAATAGTTTGGAAATTGAATTTACTTTGAAAGATGACCTCTGTTAGAGTTTTGCATCATGCTTTTGACTTCCGGACCCCATTGCTGCTGAAAGTCCTATGTCTTTATGATTTTTCATCCTTTGCATGTAACTTACCTCCAGTGTTCTGAAATTCACAGTTACATGCATGAGTGAGAGTACACTCTCAATTTTGTGTTTGGTTTTTGGATGGGCCCTTTAAATCTGGAGTTTCTTGTCTTTCACTCAGTTCTCACATTGTTTTCTAATATAATTTTTTACCTCCTTTTCTTGTCTCGAACTAGGCATTTGACTTCCTGAAATGATCATCCAACTTTCTTAATTTTTCTTTAGAATTTTGCATCTGTTTGTATTTATGTTTTATTTTATGGAATATTTCCTCAAATTTATTATTCGTGTATTTTGTTATTCTCATCACCATATTTTTTAAATTTCCAGGAGCCCATTCTTTCTTTAAATGTTGCTTTTTACTACTTATTGCATTTATTTGTATTATGGTACTTCCATTATCCTAATCTCTACATTTCTCTTTCATATTTTCACTTGGTTTTTGTGCAAATTTCTTAGTTCAAATTTCTTGATTCTAGGTATAGGTCTGGAAACAGAGGGGTGAGAAAGGTGGACCCTAAGGAGCATTGGTATTGTCTTACACAGCAAGTGGTTCTGGGAATGTCATTACAATTTTCTCAGCCAGTGCAGGGTTAATCCCTTCAGTCAGGGGTGGGTGGAGAGGATGTCACCACTGGGAGTGGGGAAGCTGCTACCACTGGGGTTGAGGAGGTCGCTTCCCCTGGCAGAGAAGTCTTATCAGAATTTAGGGACTCAAAGTGCCCAGCTTCATCAATCAGGGTCTTTCCACACATCCCCATCTCAACTTACAGGGTCCCACTCTATTCCAATCACTACTCTCACTGTAAAAGTAGATGTCCTGTGTGGCTCAGATTTCAATTTGTTCTGTAATACAGCCAGTCACAGGATGAGAGTCTGCTTTTGGTTTTCTGTAATCTCAGTCCTCAGGAGATAAGGGTGACCTTCAGGGCACCCAAAGAAGCTTTCCTGTAATTCATGCGGCACTTGAGCTGGAAATTCCAATGCTAGAGCTCATCCTTTTCTTTCACCACTTTTCCCAGCCACATTAGGAACATCCAGGCCGTCTCATTGTATTTATTAGCTTTCCAAAAATGTTCTCAAGCATCATATACCCTGTCACCTAGCTCAGGAGTATCCAATGGAGATATTTTAAGTATCTCTACTGCCAGATTATGCCACTGACTGTTAGCGACCCCTGTACTACTGGAAAGAGAGTCATTACTATTTTTGAATCTAAGCAGATTAGAGATCCCATTCCAGAAACCCCTAAACAAGTTGAGAAAATTCATCGTTGATTTTCTGTTCTTCTCAGTATGGTGAATGGCACCAGATGTTAGACCTTGGATCAGGAACCTCAGCTCTTGAGTGCAGCTGAGAAAGAATTCAGAGCCAAGAAAATCAAATGCAAGAAAAAGTTTAATTGGAAAGTCACAGAGGCAGAAGAAGTGAGTCCTGGAAGAAGTGAGCCAGCTGGGCTGCATGGACTCAGGAAACAAGTTACAGAGGCAAAAGAAGGGCATTGGTGCTTAGGAGAAAGAAAGGCCAAAAACAAACAAACAAACAAAAAACTCACTTGGGGGAAGGAGGGGGCAAAGGTTTGGGCATGCTCCAGAGAGCGCACACCTGGAAAAAGAAGGGTGTGGGAAAGGCCCAGTCATGCTGACAGAGACAGAGAGAATGCTGGGTACTTTGTGTTAAGAGCTTTTATCTAGAGGTCTTCAACAGAATAATCATCTTTCTAGGTGTGCCTGGGCCTGGAGCTGAAGCACAGCTGAGATCTAGATGTTCTCTCTAGTTTGACCAACACTCCATCTCTGTGGTCACTTGATACCTGTCAGAACCTCATTGTCCTGAGGGTTTAATGCTTAAGGATGTGGTCCTGCAAGGATTTGTATGGGAGTCATATGAGGCTATTCTCTGACCCCTTGTTCCTCCTCTAAGGAGATCTACACCATATGACTGGTGATATGAAAGGTCAGGGGATCTAAACTACATGACCAACAATATAGTGGGAGAGGAAAGGTCACCCTGGGGGTGGAGTCCAACAATACTTGTCCTCCCAGTTCTCTACAGAACCAGAGCCAGTAAGAGATTATCTATCTATCTATCATCTATCTATCTATCTATCTATCTATCTATCTATCTATCTATCTATCTTTCTATCTATCTACATTTATTATGAGGAATTGGTTCATGTGATTATGGAGGCTAAGAAGTCCCAAAAAGCTGTAGTTGTCAAGCTGGAGATCCAGGAGATCCAATGGTATAGTTCCAGTCAAAGTCAAAGGCCTCAGAACCAGGATAGATGATGGTGTAAGCTCCAGTTTGAGTTCAGGTTCAAGGGCAGGGGAAGTCAATGTCCCAGCTCTAAGGCAAGCAGAGAGAATGAATTATTGCTTATTTGGTCTCTTTGTTTTTCTATTCAAGCCTTCACCGGGGTGTGCCATCTTAGTCTACCAATCTAATGTTAATATCTCGAGACATATCCTCACAGACACACTTAGAATAATATTTAGCCAAGTATCTGGACATCCACTGACTGACCCAGTCAAGTTGACACATAAAATTAACCATTATAGCTTTTTTATTATATGTATGCTATTTTTTTCACAATTTTTTGTGAATTACACACGTTAGAATGGATGAGGGATGATTTTCCATAAACGTTCTGGGCAAACAAAAAATTCTTTAACTATTAGTGCTGTTGCTTATAATATTGTCATGTTTCATTAATGATACATAAAATATTTTTTATTATAATATTTTCATTATAGATTTAACCTTTTAACAATGTGAAATGATTTACTTTCTTCCTTTTAGTGATTCTTTTTTTTAACTCATCTTTTTTGTTGAATGTATTACAGATGTTCCTCCCTTTTTTTCCCCACTGGCCCCTTCCTCCCCAATCCCTCCCCCTACTGCCTTCCCCACACTATTGTCAGTGTCTATTGGTTATGCATATATGCATAGAAGTTCTTTGATTTATCTCATCTCGCCCTCCCTCCCCCCTTCCCTTTGGGGTTCATCAGTCTAACAACAAATTTGTACTTCTTAATTCCTTCATTTTTTTCACCCAGCTTCCCAGCCCCCAAAAATCAGGCAAGCAACAAAAAATTCTCTATATCTACGAGTCTGTTTCTGTTCTGCTTGCTCATTTTGTTTGTAGAGTCAATTGTTGATAGATATGTATTAATTGCCATTTTAGTGTTCATATTTTTGTTCTTCTCCTTCAAGAAGACCCTTCAACATTTCATATAATACTGGTTTGGTGGTGATGAACTCCTTTAGCTTTTTCTTGTCTGGGAAACTCTTGATATGTCCATCAATTCTAAATGATAGATGTGCAAGATAGAGTAATCTTGGTTGTAGGTCATTGCTTTTCATAACCTTGAATATCTCTTGCCACTCCTTCCTGGCCTGCAAAGTTTCTTTTGAAAAATCAGCTGACAGCCTTATAGGAGCTCCTTTGTAGGTAACGAACTGCTTTTCTCTTGCTGCTTTTAAGATTCTCCCTTTGGCCCTGGCAGGTTTGGCTCAGCGGTTAGAGCGTCGGCCTGCGGTCCAGAGAGACCCGGGTTCGGTTCCCGCTAAGGGCATGTACTTGGATTGCAGTTTGTCCCCGGCCCTGGTTGGTCGTGCGGGTGGCAGCCACTCGATGTGTCACTTTCACGTCGATGTTTCTCTCTCTCTCTCTTCCTCTCTCTCTCTCCCACTCTATCTGAACAAAAAATGAAAAAATGTCCTCGGGTGAGGATAAAAAAAAAAAAAGATTCTCCCTTTGTATTTAACCTTTGGCATTTTGATGATGATGTGTCTTGGTATGGACCTCTTTGGGTTCAACTTGTTTGAGACTCTCTGTACTTCCTGGACTTGTATGTCTGTTTCCTTCACCAAGTTAGGGAAGTTTTCTGTCATTATTATTTTCAAATAGGTTTTCAATTCCTTACGCTCTCTCTTCTCCTTCTGGCATCCCTATGATGCGAATGTTGGCATGCTTGAAGTTGTCCCAGAGGCTCCTTACACTATCCTCATTTTTTTTTGGATTCTTTTTTCTTTTTGCTGTTCTGATTGGGTGTTTTCTGCTATCTTATATTCCAAATCGATGGTTTGCTTCTTGGCTTTACCTACTCTACTATTGAATCTCTGTAAATTATTCTTTATTTCAGTTAGTACATTCGTCATTTCTGACAGGTCCTTTTTTACGTTGTTGATATTCTCACTAAGTTCTTTGGAGGTCTCCTTAAGTTCCTTGACTGTCTCACTAAGTCCCTTGAATGTCTCACTAAGTTCCTTGAGCAACCTTATATCCTGTGTTTTCAACTCTGCATCTGATTGACTATCTCCATTTTGTTTAGTTCTTTTCCTGGAGTTTTGTTCTTTTCTTTCATTTGGGACATGTTTCTTTGTCTCCTCATTTTGGCTCCTTCCCTGTGGTTGTTTCTATGTATTAGGTAGAGTTGCTATGTCTCCTAGGCTTCATAGGGTGCCCTATTGTTGTAGATGTCCTGTAGGATCCAGTGGCACAGTTTCCCTGATCACCCCAGCTGAGCCCTCGAGGTACACCCCTAGTGTGGACTGTACACCCTTCTGTTGTAATTGAGTCCTAATTGCTGTTGGCACATCAATGGGAAGGATTTACTCAGGCTGATCAGCTGCAAGGACTGGCTGTGCCCACTAGCCACTGGCCTCTGACTACCTTGGAGGATCAGCTGTGTAGGGGCCCACCACACAGAGCAGGACTTACTTCATCAGGGCTCTGGTACCCACTGAGTCCGCTCATTGAGTGTGTCACTTGTAGAGGTGGTTGGGTGGTGGTGTTTTGATGTGGTCTGAAGCTGTCCACTGGGTGTGCTGGCTCTGGGGCAAGGTCAGCCACTGCCTGAGTTCATCCAGGGCCACCCAGCATAAGCTACACAGTGATCTTCAGATGGCTGCTTCTTGTGCTGGGCTTGGAGGTGCCCAGGAAAAGCCAAGTTGTGAAACAAGGCCTTGCTGCTTCTAGTGCCAGGCCTGGGGCCACTTAATGAGAGGTATGGGGCTCGCTAAGACCAGATGCTGCTTGTTTGAGAGATTTTAGGAAACTGTGAAGCAGGAGCCAAGACAGGCCAATCCTATGGTAAAGCCTTTGGAAACAGCTTGGGTGGGCCCAAAAGTTGGGTGGGGCAGGGCCTCAGGGAATCACCAGGGCGGGGCCAACAGTGTGAGCCAGGTTGCTGGAGTCTCAGATATGGCGGCTGTCTGCCACCCCAGGGAAGGGCTCACCAAAGGAACATCAGCCTCCTCCGTCAGCACCGCTGTCCAGGAGAAAGCCGCCTCTCCAGCCCTCATCCTGAGGCCAAACAGCTCAGTTCTTCCCTGTATGTCTCTGGTGCCCCTCAAGCTGCCTCCCCTCCGAGCTCAGAGGGAGCAAGTCTGAGTAAGTCCGTGCATGGCCCCTTTAAGAGGAGCTGCCTGGGGCTCCCACAGCCTCAGCCTCCCTCAGCCTCAATTCCCGCTGGTTTTCCAGCCAGAAGTTTTGGGGACTTCTCTTCCTGGCACTGGAACACTGAGCTGGGCGCCTGGTGTGGGATGGGGCCCCTCACTCCTCAGGGAAGCCCTTCCCAGCCGAGGTGTCCTCCTGATTTTTATCAGCCACACATGGGTTTGGGACCAGCGGGTCTGCCTCCTCCCCTCCTCCCAGTCTCGATGTGGCTGTTGCTTTAATTTCGTAGCTGTAGGACTTCCATTCAGTTCGATGTCAGGTGGTTCTGAATGATGGTTGTGTTGTAGTTTAGTTGTAATTTTAATGTGGTTGTGGGAAGAGGTGAGACCACGTTTACCTACTGCCATCTTGACCAGACTCCCTTTAGTGATTCTTAAGTTAAAATGTTTTGTCTGATTATTACTTTTACTTGTACTTTCTTTTGTTAGTGTTTTCTTGATAGACATTTTGCTTTTTATTTTATTTCTAAAGTTCGTGTGAAGTTTTTAATATTATTACTTTAAGTTGCATTTAACTTAATTTGCAAATTTTACTTCTTTTAATGGGCAATATCTTTCACAATACAAATTTACCATAAAAAGAGTATGGTTGCTTGTGCTTCTGTCATTTTATTTCATACTTCCTTGTTTTATTCACTTTCATTTATACTATTTTTTGTTTTCTTTTTCTTGTTTTAGTTCATTTGTTTTTATTATGTAAATGTCCTCATTTATTGTCATTTTATTTGGCATAGTCTGGGGCTTATGCAAAGATTAAGACTCAGCAAGGAAGGACATAATCTATTTGGGAGCAAATAGAAAGGGATCTGTTAGATGCCTCAGTGGATTTCAACCCTCAGGGTCTTAAAAAAATGAGGTGAGCCTTTAGCAGGTACATGGCTTCAAAGCGCACCTGCTGGATGCTTAACTCATTCCACAAGCACAACTGCGGAATGAATTTGATTGTAGTAAAAAAAAAAAAAAAAAAGACTGCACACACTTTTAGACATTTTTGGAGAAAATTAGATTTAAATTTTCAGGGCATGTGATTGTAATGTACTATAGCATTCCGGCTATATGGCAGTTTTATATTGTTAGGCTAGGCCCAGGCAATCAGTAGTACTTTTGCTGCCCCAAATTCTAGTTTTGTGTCAAAAAAAAAAAACCAAGGAGGCAACTGTGGAGGGGTTAGCCTTCAATGCCTGAGGCTTGTCCACAAGTTCTAGTCACTTATTATGTGGTCGAGACTAGACTTGGGCTTGACCAATGCATAATAGGAGTCAGAGTTCTCAGACCTAAGCGATGTCATATAAAGAGGCTGTATAATCAGAGAGAGGGCCCAGGACTGAAAACCTATGTATGCTCGAAAGTGTGGAGCTGGTGACACAGGGGGCCACCAGAGCCTATTTCTAGCCTTGGCCAAAAGGAGCCTTGATCAGATGTGACTCTGAAAAAGGTACCACATGCACATGGCAACTTCTTCCCAGACACGGCAAATGTCCACACAATTACACAAAACTGGTTGATGTCCCATGAATTGACTTCAAGCTGGGAGGATATTTTTCCTCTTGAATGTGGTTTCTCAGGTTCTGCATTCTTAACCTCAGGCATTGACCAACTGGCACCCCCTTGTGGCTGATGTCAATATGGGTTTCTCCTTCTTTCTGACAATTTGTGTGCCTGCCATGGCTTTGAACCTTGAGCCCCGATGCTAGGAAGATTATTTTGGCTAGGATGATAACTGAGGAGCTAGGGATGGCTTGTTTTCTAAACATGTTTGGTGTTGGATTAGTGCTAAGGTAACATTTTGTCTCTTATGAGATCTTTAAAATGCTTTATAAACCAGGGTATGTGGCATTAAATTCATCTAAGCTGTGTGATTCTGGAAAGTATTGCACATATTTCAAGAGGAAGGAGCCCCGGGCTGCTGAAGGTACTTTGCCACCAACTAAAAAGTTTTCCTGAACCTGAGAAAAATAAGAAATTTGAGAGGATGATCTTTTTTAGTATTTAAGTTGACATTTTTGATTGCTCAAATTTCATTTGTGAGACTAAGAATGTTTGATTTGGGATTTCAACTCTTTTTGGATTTTAACATTTTTGCACTTTAATATTTAAACTTCTAAATGTCTGTTTTGGAGGCTGGCATCTCTATTGGCCTAGAATTTTTATTATTAGAAGGAATTTATATGGACTTTAGTATTGAGTATTGCAATGCCATTCAGTCTCATTCAAGAACATTGATTCTGGGTGACAGGTGCATGAATCCCAGAGGCATAAGTTCATTGACTTGGTCCTTTGGCTGTAAAAAGGGTATTGATCGGGAGCATTGTTAGGTGAGCTGAGCCAATGTGTTGATAAATGAGGCATTGACTAGGTCAATGATGGTGGTGATGGAAGAAACCTAGTGAGTGCAGAAGGCAAACCCACCCTCAGGAGGAGTCTCTGTTAATGTGAGAACACACTGGAGCCCTTTCCATGACAGAAAATATGCAGTATAATCAAGCTTCCACTAGTTAACTGGTTACTCCCATTTTGTTATGGTGCCAATTTTGAAAATCAACATTGGTCTCTGCCATTGGCCATTTGCACAATTGTTGGTAGTTCGATCTGCTTTTTGAGGGGGAAATTCATGTTGTGTCCATGCATAACCTCTGGCTCCGATATCATTGCCTCTTTGTGGCCATCATGCAGGCACTGGCTGGCCCAGGAAAGGGACTAAGGTACATCTACAGGACAGATCATCTTGTGCAACACTTTATCAAGAAGATCCTGTGAAGTTGGTGGGTGTCCTGTGGTGACATTTGCATGGGACACAATCATTCTCCTTTAGATATAATTTTTTTTTTTTTTTAGTCCTCACCCGAGGGTATTTTTCCATTGATTTTCAGATAGAATGGGAGGGAGGGAAGGAAGAGACAGACACACACATTGACTGGTTGCTTCCCACATGACCCTGATCAGGGCCAAGGATCGAACAGAGATACGTGCCCTTGACTGGAATCGAACCCGCGACTCTTTGTTCTGAGGGCTGATGCTCTAACTGCTGAGCCAGACTTAGGTATCAGATATCTTTGCAATAAATACAATCATTCTTTCTTCTAAATCCCTAATCAACCATTAGTTACTGCCCATGAATCAGTATAAACACTTAAAGGGCAATCTTTCCTTTCTTGCAAAGTATATAGCCAGATGATGAAAGTTTTACCCTGCCCACCCTCCCTCCTCAAGGATATCTGTGATCCTACAGCACTCCAAGTCTCTCTTAGCTTTGAACTATTTATAAACTAGATTCATTTTTTTTCTTCCACTATCAGTTGGTCGTGGAGAACTCACCATTAAGCCATCAATGTGGAATAAGGGAAACGTGGCAAAGCAGTAGCTGTATGAGCCGGGAAAGTATAAGCCAGCTGCTCTGAAAGAGTCCTTGTGCTTTAGAACTGGCCTTATCCTGATCTTGTTTATAACTGCTCTCCCTGATGATGGAGTACTGCTGAATTCACCCTCCACTTTATGACTTGGAGTATCAGATAAGAGCCAGTTTACGATGAGCAGCACAGGTCACATGGTTATGTAATGTCCCATGGTCAGGAATTCCCTTTATTTAAGGACTCAATAGTGAGCCAAGAGAGCGAGAGACAGAGAGAGAGAGAGAAAGAGAGAGAGAGAGAGAGAGAAGAATGAGAACTTGTTTTGTTTGCAAGACAGAGTGTGAATTCTCTAAAATCCAAAAGGGCTGCACTGTGATTCTCCTATCCAGGTTTGCCAGACCTCACAGAAAATCCTAAGCTGCCACAGATACATTGAAACTACTTTATCTGCTAGGTTATGAAGCTCAAATGGCAGAACAGCTTGCATGTGGCCTGGAGCAGATGGAAAGTCTTTTCTTGATCTGATCCCCGTTCAACACTGGCATCCTCACAGAATGCTTGGTAAATGAGTCAAAACAGCTCACCTAAAATTATTTGCCTCCAAAGTCTAAAGAAACATAAAAAACTTTATGCCTCTTTCTTAGAGGAAAAAGGTACAAAATAGGATAAATTATATTTCACATTGTATTGGGATATCTTTATCTTCCCCAGATCCCTGGACCTTTTCAATGTTCCCTGAAGTAGTAAACTTCTGATTTTTGTGAGATTCTGTGCTGCCTCATATTTGCTTGACCAAGGAACCAGGAGTGCCAGCTACTTCTTGCTCACCAGGTTCCACTGGCTCATTTCATCAACAGTACGTACCAGCCTATATCCTGTGGCTCAGTGACATAATCAAGATCCTTGAGAAGTAAATGGTAACAGGGAATCAGAGAATTTGTGTAGTTTTAACCACACTGGTGAAGATGCATTACTGTCACTGACAAATGAAAATAAATTCCTCTGCTAGTCTTTACTGAGAGCTACAGAGAAACAATAATTGCATATCAGGAATTTGAATCTCTGTTGATGTAAAAGAAAAAATCTGAACATTTATTGCAATTTAAGTTACCATCCAATTTTATTGAAGGTAAATCTACTCTCATTCCCGGAGTTATACCTGTCAACTATTGATGCCATCCAGGCAAGTTAAATAAGAATGTATAGGAATTACCACAGCTTCATCTCTTAAGCCTTTGGAGAATGTAGTATTGTTTGGCTTATTCCTTGTGGGAGGGAACAGACTCCTGTGAGCTCTCTCACACCATGTTTCAGGTGGAGTTGAGGGTTCATTATGAACTGTACAGTTAGGATCGGGAATCTTCATTCTGTGGGATGCAATGAACACATTCATGGAACCCTTGGCCCCACTGTGAAATAGACTTGGGTCAGAATATTCATAAACTCCAACTCTAACTGGTGGATCATGAAGATGTCTGGGTCTGTGGAGATGGGCATTAGCTCAGACCTAACAGTTGCCAACAGGTACGGGTATTTCCCTTTACCGTTGTGTATTCACCTTAATACAGAGCCAGAAGTTTCTTTAGGAAAGTCCAGGAAGACGTATAAACTAGTGACAGTGTCACAGGAGCTTTCAGGTGTCCAGATCCCTCTCTATTCAAGAATCTCTAGGTTTTCTATGCAGAATAAATCTGGATATTAGGTAATAGGTTGGGCCTCTCTGTCATTATGACTCAAACCTGATCTCCATTCATCAAATCTTGAAGTTTTATATTTTCAGTTATTTAGATAAATTGGGACCTTAGGATACTTCCCATCTAATTCAGTCTTTAAAAGCCATAATGAATTTAACCCCTGCCACAGGTCCTTGAGGTTAAAACATTGTGGTTACCATGATGGCCTTGCTGCTAACCACAGTAACTACAGTCACAAAGCGTCTAACGGTTACATGTTGTCACATAATCTCTCTCACTTCTAAACCAATTTCCACTGGAAACATGGAGCTCAATTCAATGATAGCATCCCCCACTGAGGCAGATGTTGCCAGGGCTCCAGCCACATTGTTGCTAATCTCTGATCTTGAAGCACAAAGTGCACATGGTCAGAATAAAGTGAGAAGTTCTCTCAGTGATGGCTTAAAAGCGTTGGAGCGTCTGTCGTCCACTTTTATTTGCTCTCTTGTGCATAGTTAATGACATAGACTGGAGGAGATCAGTCTACTCCTATCACCTGAGTTTTGGCAAAACAAGAAAGCTGGACCCACAGACAAGTTCTATTTCAAAAGCAGTAGAATCAACCTGTGGGTTGAATGCATAAATAAGCTCCTAGATTGGACTTATCTAAGATTATGCAAGTCAGCAAGTCAATGTACAAATACGTGCCCAGAGTTTTAGAACCCTAGCAACAAAGGAGATGTACATCTCTATCAGCAGGGTAATCTGATGTTATCAGTTGGCAGGCTTGGCATAGACCGCAATGACACAAGGCTTCAAAATGCCTCAAGGGACTTTGTTGAGCCTTGGCTCAGAGAAGAGTATTTCCCAAGGGTGGTAGTGTACACTTATACGATAATGTCACAAGTCTCTGCAGCACCACTCGGTCTAACCCCACCCTTTTGACACAGAGAAAATGTACAGTATTGTATATTATACGTGCCTGGGATTGACTCTCAGAATTAATTTACGTTCTTGGCTGCAGGATGATGTAAAATTTAAATGTTTGTCCAAGGAGTCAGAATCCCAGGGACTAGATATCCAGGGCTCATCTGGTTCAGCCCCATGATTACAGGCACAAAGGTGAGAAGGCATTTCCCAACCATCAGGTTAAATTCTGTACCACCTTGTATGTATTGTTCTCATTTTCTGCTCCATGCTGTAGTTGAGAAACGTAGAAAATACACAATCAAGTACTGATGTATGGGTTTTATTAATGTTATACTAAGAACCATAACATTATGATTTTATGTTAGGATCAGCAAAACTGACAAAAAGAAATGCACTGTTTATACTAGTAGTAATGACATACCCTAGGTCATAGGAGACCCATAGATATATAATTATTGATAAACACAACATTAAGATCATTTTTAGAATGGAGATGGGAATTCTTTGAAAACAACTAGTTTCTATTAATTATATTCTGTATTATTTCTGTGTTATGTAACAATTTACCACAAATTTAATTGCCTAAAATAATGCATATCTACTATTTCACAGTTTATATGGAGCAGAAGTGCAGGTATGGCTTAACTAGGTCCTCTGCAAGGCTGCAGTCAAGGTGTTGGCCAGGGCTGGGTTCTCATTTGGAAGCTCCACTGGGGAAGAATCCACCTGCAGCTCCCAGGTTGTTGGCAGAATGAATTTCCTTGTGGCTGTAGGACTCATAGCAGCTTGCTTCTTAAAAATAAGCATAGAGGGAGGTGATGGTTAATTTTATGAGTCAACTTGGAAGGTTAATCTCATGTGATGGTTAATTTTATGTGTCAATTTTGGATGAAATTAACATTTAAATTGGTGAGCTCTGGGTAAAGCTGATGGCTCGTGTAATGTGAGTGAGCCTTGTCCAATTAGATGAAGGCCCTGAATACAACAAAAAGACTGGTATCCCTCCGCAAAAGGAGATGCTGCTGACTGTCTTCTGATTTCTGCCCCATAGACTCTCCGGGGTCTCCAGCCTTCCGGCTCACACTTTAGATTTGGACTTGCCAACTTCTATAATTGCATTAGCCAATTCCTTATAATCGCCCGTCTCCTCTCTCTTATTCTTTTTTTCAGGAGAACCCTGACTAGTAGAGATTCTAGAGTCAATTAGTTACCAAGATAGAGTCTCATATAACATGGTAATCAAGAGATGACTTCCCATCACCTTTGCCGTGTTCCGTTGACTACAAGCCAGTGCCAGGCCCCACCCATACTCTGGGGGAGGGAATTGGGGTGTGAACACCAGACCTTGGGGATTTCTGGGGCCACTTTATAATCTGTCTGCCACATCTTCTCTATCTTTAAGTGAAAAATAGTGTGGAGTAATTGAAGGGAGCTGGACATTGGACAGACCCACACATTTGTATTCTAGACCTTCTGCTTAATATCTACATCACCTTGAGCATTTGTCACCATAGCAGAGATCCCCTAAAGCCAGAAGGTAAACATGCAGCCCCCGTGGGGGTGATCTGGTGGTTACCTATGGGAATGCAGGAATTTACAGATGAAGGTGAGGGCCAAATATAGTGAGGAGATGGTGGGAATCTCCCCCATGAAAAGTAAAGAGGAGCAAGGTAGGAAGAAGAACCCATCCTTTCTACTGGAAAGGAAAGTGCCATTGGTACCCTCAGGCCTCAGAATACAGAGAATTCAAGAGGCTAAAGGAGTCTGAGTTGCAGCATAAGGAGGGGAGTTAGTCCTTCCAAGTGTTTCCAGACTTTCAGGACTATGAAATTTGCTTCCTTCCCAGCTCAGGAAGTCAAGAGGTCTATGTGGTTCAGAGCAGATCAGGTTATGGTGTGAAGTGACCCATCTCAGGACATCTCAGCTGGGCCACAGAGGTCAAGAGAGCAAGAAGAGAAGGTGTTGACTATGATGTGAAGAACACCAAACCTAATGGTGCTGAGCGACACCCAAATTCCCATCACTGAGGAGAAAGGGGGCTGAGAAGGAGATTCTAGCCATTCATTCAACACGTTCCAATAAGGGCTCCCCCAGAAGTTTGATGGTGTTGCCAACAGTGGAACAAGTCCTGTATATACTTCTCCAGCTGATGGAAAATATGGAAACTTACCTCACAGGATTGTTATGAGGAAGATTTGATAACCAATATCTGTACATCTTAAGATAAGATTGTAAAAGCTTCCAGCATATATTCAGTACTTGGTAAATACCATTTTCATTTCCAGTTAGTAAAAACAAACATTCAAACGGGTGTCTACTTGATAACCCTAACTTGCTTTGAAATTGAGATAATTGAATTGACTAAAACCTTGTCACTTAAAATAGGATTCAGGCAAATTCAGACCACCAAAGGAATCCACACAATTTTTGACTAATCTAAGCTCTTCTACTTCCTTCGGGAATTGCATGTGGCTGGAAATGGATGGACACGTGGAACACACATGTAAACAGAAGCATATTTTTTGTCTCGCTCCTATTGGAGTGGGTGAGGGAGAGAGAGTGCTGGTGGGCTGGCCCATTAGAACCTGAACCAGGATGGATATTGGGAGACCAAGCAGACTTGCTATGACATTGAGCTACAGCTACACACGAACAAGTATCATTCAGAGATTGAATTGAATCTTATAAGGAGAGTTGAGGCAAAGTACCATTGAAGGGATACGAGCAAGTGTGCAGTATGAGTTGGAACCAATGGCCAAGAAAGGAGTCTGGGGGTAATTAGAACATAACCCAGTGGAAAAACAGTAAAACCATCCAGATGAGGCTGACTTCATGGGCATGCAACCCATACCATCACACAGGACACTGTGCTTAGTTTAATGTTCTACCATTGTCATCTTGAAATTCCTGATAGTTCTTCATAAAGGGCCTCTCATTTTGCAGTGGACCCCACAAATTTAGTTCCTGCACTGAGGGCACAGGTTCTGATAAAGGCGGGGGATCAAAGATGGGGTCTTCCAGCAGGATGGCCTCAGGGGCAGCTGGAGTGAGGAACAGAGCTACGTGGGCACTGGTAACAGGTAAATGTGGAAATTCACCTTGAGTCACCTGATACTGTGCTCAGGGTGCAGAGTTTACCGATTGGAATGTTTTCAGAGTCCAAGAAGTATCACTGTGCTTTTTGTTTTTTATTGTTGCTACTATTAAGTTGGATAGTTCTTTAAAAAGTTTTTTTAATGACCCTCATTCTCTGACCTCCCACATATAATTTGTGACTCTGCTTGTTAGCCTTCTTATCAGAATGCCAGCTTGATACAGTTAAAAGGAACAGTTATGAACATTTCAATAAGGGGAACTGGTTTTAAGGGCACACATACACACACGCACACACACACACACACACACACCATGTTAACACCCGGGAAACAGAATTCTGTTCATATTATCTACAAAAGATTTTGGAAAACTATATTCAAGTAGCAAGAATGAAAACAAATGAAATAAACAGGCTCGTTTGTTCATTCACTTACTATACAGATAGTTTCAGATGGTAATTCAGAATTACATACAATTTGTTCTGAAAATTGCAAATAATGTGAACATTACTCTTCTGATAGGGTCTTTGTTCTCTCTCTCTCACACACACACACTCACATTCTCAAAACCTCACACGTACATTTATAGTTCATCTCTCTTCATCCATCATTTCTATTTACTAGTCTGAGCCAGCAATGGGAAAATAATAAGAAAAAGTGGCCCTTCAGCAAGAATCCACAGTGATGAGTTTATGCTTTTCAATTTGGGGCCAGGAAGTAGCACGGTATTTACATGCTGTGCTGATGCTAGGAGATCTGCTAAATGATGCTCTCTCACCATCACAGTGGGGTGGAAGTGGGTTGTTTGGAATGTAGCCTGTCATTACTTATACCTTTTACCTGTAATGATCCCACCCACTGAGGTGACCTGAGTTAGCCTCATGGGACAGAGCAAAGGTGGATTATCTATGTGGTCATATTTTATGCTTTGATAAGTACAAACTTAATGAGTCTCATTACCTCATCTAGACAAAGGTTTCATTCAGAGCAGATTAAAGAAAAAAAGTCTACCACAACCACCAACACAAAACAAAAGCTACATGCCCCAACCAGATACACAACAACGCACCCAGCAGTTATTTCAGCCAGAAAGATACAAAGGTAGTATCTTGGACCCTCCAGAGAATGTATGATGCTCTCCGTGATCCGGCACCCTTGACGCAATGAGCTCCCCGTAGCCAAAAAGAACAGTGACCATCATAGTGCCATCCCAGCAGCAGACGACCCACTGAGCAATATTGGGTAAGAGAAGATTTTTAGTCTGTGTCTTGCCCTAAAGAATCTGTTAAGAATATTTCCTGTGGGGTGAAACCTGTGCTTAGTCATCCACTCAGAAACATGGATACTTCCCTCCAAATGGCTGTGAAGCGGTTTTTCAGGGAGTGACAAATGTCATCTCACCATGTCCAGCAGCGACACCTCTGTTCTCCCCTCTCTGTTGGTATGTTCTTTTAAGTGTTCTTCCGTCCTGTCTTACCAGTTCGGTCTTAAATTCAGACACAGATGATCACTTGACCAGACCGATTGTTCCAGGATTACAAAAGACATCTCATGAATAACATGGAATGGACAGCCAATTACATAGGATTAAAATAAAAGGTCATTTCATACAATGAAAAGGACACCCATTCCATTTTAGCGCTTCACATACTTTTGGAACCACTCTGGCGAATTATAAACTTCCTTGGATTTCTAGGACCGAATCAGACGGACGATTTCGGTAATGTAGCAATGGCAATGTGACTTTATGGCCATCCCCCTTTTTTAGTAAATTCTTCAAGCACTTACTTGATTGTCAAAAGTAGTTGATATTTAAACTTTCAAAGTTTCCTAATTCAACAATGCTGAAATAGCTAAGTGTTTCTAGTATTTAGTCATATTTACACATTAAGCATTTTGAAATTTTCTCCTTATCAGAACTGGCCTTCATAAAAAGGTGACAGTTTGAATTTGAATAAATGGTAGCATTCAGAGATAAGGTAACATACGTACATACTTATGTTCACACGTGCACACACGTATATTGTAATACATATGATATATGCATGTGACATATATATAGAATGTCTAGAGTTTTCTAATTTGTTTACTATTTTTAGTATTCTGTTCTATAGACAAATATTTTGTGTCAGACCACAGGTCACTAAAAGTGTTTCAAATACTATGCTCACTGTCAAGCCTCCGAGATCAAGTCCAGCCTTAGTGTGTGAAGGTCTAGGGCCAGACACAGGTCCACTTTCTCTAATGGACTCGTGGTATGGTTCCTAATAGTTGCTGAGGGCTTCAGTTTTCACATCTCAAACACAAGGATCTACACTTCTTAACTCACACACTTCACAAAATTATTTTTTTGAGAGACAAGGGAAATGTTTGACATGAAAGCATTTTTGAATCTATAAACTATTTCACAAGTGCAGGTTTTATTGTCCACGGCTCTATATCTATTATTTTGAGGGGAAAGAAGAGGTTAAATTAAAACATAAATTGTTCAGTGGAATATGTACTTTTTACAACGTTAACGTGAAATCACAGCAGAGAGAAAAAAGTAAACAAGAGTCATTCTAATAACAGGGGAATGACTTCTTAGAAGACAGAGACTGTATTTTAAACATACAATAATGCCATGTAGACACCTAACAAATGCTAAGCAAGTTTTCAATGTTCATTGAATAATAGCATGTCTAAAAATTAGGTTAAGAAGTAAAAGTTTTCTTAAATGTATTTTACCGTGAAAAAAAATCAAACACAAGAGGGCATCCCCTACATTTGTTTTAAAAGATTCCCAAAAGGATTTCACACACAAAGTATGTGTTTTTCATTTGATCAAATGGCGCAGTTATATGAGCTATTAAGTGCATGTGACAGGGTATACTTCCCAAAATGTACTATTCCCAAGGATCACGGACTTTTCACATTATGATCTGTTATGATCTTTATATTTTATTCATAAAATATATTCCCTTCCATCCATAAAATATTCTCCTTGGTGAGTCTATAACTCCATTTTTGGCTTAAAAATAGTTTTTATCATACTTAGTAACTTAAAATTAGAAAAACTTAACAAAAACAGTAATACATACAGAATGATAAATACTCTTGACTTTTAAAGCTTTGAAAGATAAACAGAACAAAAGCTTTCAAATATCACTCTTAACTATCCCTTTTCCCAACTTTGCCCAGCAACTGCTCAAATCCTAATTCTCTCAACAGGTCCAGAGGAAACATAGTTTGATTTAAGAAGCTGGGTCCCTGAGGAGAGGATCGGCAATAGAAATTTTCCTAGGTCTGGGGCAATGAGGAGCAAGTGAGCAGAAACCACATTTAGTTTGCATTAGAATAAAAAAGAAGCACAAAAGGCTTGTCCTCTGTATCTCAACTGAAACAGGATTTTCAAAACATAGGAGTACACATCTCAGAAAGGAAAGATAGATTCATGTATGTGTGTGTGTGTGTGTGTGTGTGTGAAGGTGTAAAAATACTGAGGTTGAAGCATGTTTGATATCTTTGAAGAACACAAGCATGACAGTGCAAGTAGAGAAGACTGAGTGAGCAGAACTTTGGTGGGATGTGACATCAGAAAGGCGTCAGGGAACAAGTTAGGCGGGGCTTTGTGTTTCTTTGTAAGGACTTGGCTTTTATTCTGTATGGGGGAAAATGGAGGATTTTGAGGAGATGAGTGATGACCTGACATTTGCTTTTTAAAAGATTACTTTAGATCAAATGCAGTAAATTAATTCCAGACAAATGCAAACGATCTATTAGCAGACCATTCCAATGTTGCCAGTGGGAAATGATGGTGGGTTAGACCGGACTAGTAGCAGTGGAGACAAGAGAAGAACTTAGATTCTGAATAGAGTCAAAAATATTTGTTGAAGGACTGAATGTAGAAAGCAAAAAAAATAAAATAATAAGGAGTAAAAATGACTTTAATGCATTAGGCCCAAGAAACTGAAAGAATGAATGCCATATACTGAGATGTGAAAACAGTGGGAGATACAAATTTAAAGCAGAAGATAAGGAATCTGGTCTTTTTCAAATGCCTATTTGACATCCAAGTGAATATTAAATGGACAAATGAATATATTAGTTGGGAGTTTGGGGTTGAGGCTAAGCCTAGAGATTTAAATAAGGAGTCAGCTGAGAAAAAAATTGAATTTAACGTCATTTGGACTGGATAAAATCTTCTGGGATGTTGAGACAAAAATAGGGGCTTTTGTGCTTGGAAATATTAAGAGAATCCTCCAAAGGACACTACGAATGAATGATTACTGAGATAGGTGAGGAACCAAAAGAAAGAGAAAAATCCCAGGTATCAAGTAACAAAAGGTTCAAGGAAAACAGAGTAATCAGTGGTACAAATGTGTCATATTTATCAAGTTAAGATGAGGACTTGCAACCTGGAGATCACTAATGAACTTGTCCAGGAAAGTTTTGGAATTGTGGGGTGAGAAAAGCCAATGATGGTGGGTTTAAGAGACTGGCAAGAGTTCCTTTTCCAGAATCATGGTAGATCAGATATCCTGAAAAACTCCAAATGAGCTAAAATTGTGATAAAATACGAAATACAAAAAGAATTTTTTAAATTCAAGTGAACTAACAAGAAAGTACAAATTTTCCTGAAAGCCAAGAAAGAAAGAACACAGCAAATCAAACAGGCAATTAAGTGCTGAAGGCAGTAGCTGTCTTAGAAGTATCTACTTACATTTGTGACTTAGGTCTTGGTCCTTAGCAGCCATGTAGGAGACTGAAACTAAAGCTCAGGGTATGTGGAAGGGGGTCTTCCGATCCAACATCCTCCTATGTGAGACCAGATTCCCAAGGTCTACTTCCTTAGTATGTGGTTAAACTAGAGAAAAACCCATCCCATAAAGTGAAATGGCTTTGGCCTTGGCACAGTGTGGCAGTGGTGGTGGTGGTATGGGGGGATTTTCCTCTGAGCCTCTGTAATAAAAATCCAGTCTTAAAGTAGGTCTGAGCATTAAATTAATACTATTTGTGTTGTCAGAAATACCTTAGCTAACAATAATAGATTCAACTTTACTGCAGTCAGACAATGATTGATTTTTTAAAACTCGAGCTGTTTAATTTTAGGAAGGGACCATATAAAACAAGGATAATAGAAAAGTCAAAAGTAAAAGAATGAAACCTCATTTGACAACATAACACTACCTAAAAGAAAGATAGCATTGCTATGCTATAACCCAACAAAGTAGACTTAAGGCAAAAAAATATGTCTAGAAATTTAAAAAGCCACCTCAAAGCAATCATTCACTTCTCGGTGAAGGTATAATAATTTTAAGTGTTATGCAACAAATAATACCACTTCCAAATAGAGGGAAAATATTGATAGTACTGCAAGAAAAATTTGACAAGTCACAATTCTTTTGAAATAGTTTTTGACAAAAGAAGTCAGTCAGGGTATGGAAGATTTGAGTTAATCAACATATAAAATGAACACTACCCCCAGCAATTGGACAGTGCATATTTATTTTCGAAAACACATTAATGAAAAACGACCTCATACCAGAACACAGAAATTTTTAGCAAATTTCCAAGATTCAGTTTTTAACCACTCTACATTCTCTTATGCAGTTAAGTTAAATATTGATTTTTTAAAAGATTAATAGTCACTTTGTGTGGTTAAAGTTTGCCAATCAATTATTTTGTGTCAAGGAAGAAACTATAAGATAAAATAGGAAATACATAAAAATGAATGATAATAAAAATATGATGTTTATGCTAAATTGTGGAGCTAGTGGAATACAGTGAAAGCCATCCATATGGGGTATATATAGCTTTAAATACGCAAGTGAATACGTGAACGGGTATTCAGTTACAAAGTTGGCAAGAGTTTCTCAACAGACATGTTATTGGCCTTTAGGGAAGACAAATTCTTTGTTGAGTAGGAATGTCCCAGGCTTTGCAGGATAAATATCAACCTGGCCTTCATCCATCAAATGCCAATAGCACTCTAGAGTTGTGAAAACAGAAAATGCCTCCACACATTTCTACATTCTCCAGGTAGGAGATACAATCTCCAGTTGAGAACCACTGAGTTAGACAAAGGACAAAAGATTAAATCCGAAGAGAGTAGAAATATGAGATAAGAACAAAAATAAGGACAAAATAAGAATAAAATAGTGCACAATCAGAGGATAAAAAAAGAGTTGTTTTTTTTTAATGCTAACAAAATTAGTATGATAAGTTTGGTCAAGGAAATAATAGAAAATATGCAAAAAAAGTATAAGAAATCAAAGTAATGTACATAAGTGTAGACTCAGCAGAGACGAAAAGGATAATAAAACACTATTGTGAAAAACCTCATGCCAATAAAAGTGAAAATATACATATGCATGTAAAATATATATGTAAGATATACATATACACACATATGTGTGTATATATACACACATATGTATGTATATATCTGTGTGTGTGAAAATATTATATTTGTATTTCATCTTCCCAGAAATAAAATAACTATCTCAGACTGTTTTTTAGGCTAATTTCACAAAACATTTAAGGAACAATTATACTCTTACTAAAAAATATCCAAGAGAACAGACCAATAAGGAAAACTCCTTAACTTATGGAGTGGGCATAACCTCAGGACCAAGCCAGGAAAGGAGCATGTGGGAAAACTATAGGCCCGTTCACCCATGATGATCACAGCAAGTCCTAAACAGGAGATTGGCAAAGTAAACAAGAAAATGTATGATGATGCTGGATTTAACTCAACAATGCAAGATTGGTTTACCATCAGAAAAATCAAATTGTGTATTTAACCATATTCATAGATTAAAGAGGAAAAGGTATGTTATTATCTCCATAGATGCAGAAAATTTTATATAATAAACTTAACATTCGTGGATAATAAAAGTGCATGATAAACTTGGGTAGAAGAACATTTTAAAAACTTTTTAAAGAGTATTTTTAAATATTGCAAACATTAATTATGAAACATTAAAAGAATTTCCTTTAAATTTGGAACAAAACAGGCAATTCATTATCATCTCACCTATTTAAAACCGTAGTAAAGCTAGTGAGTACACCTGAAAAATGTATAATAAAGTCATAATGATTGGTAAGAAAATCATAAATTTGCTGGTACTAACACTTTTTATGGCTGTTGATATAAAATGCCCAATGGACTGCCAAAAATAATCAGATTAATAAGAACATTTAACAAATATAACAGAGATGAGGTCAAATTAATGCTGTTAATTAATAGTTAGGAAGTGATGAAAGAGCTACTGTTTCCACCATATCTGTAACTATATATATAAAAACTATATATATTTAGATGTGAATCTATTAATATTTATTTTAGTCTTTTGTTTGGTTCTTCAGAAACTATTACTCATATTTTAATCTTCTTTGTCTATGTTCAATATTCATCCCTTTCTGTCAAATCCTTTTTACCTATTTAGTCATTTACCTTTTTTATTTTTAAATTTTGTGTTTTTCACCTTTTTCCCCTCTTAAGTCTTTCCCTCTTAACAGGCATGTTCGTTCATCCTTACATTTCTTCAAAGTTCTTCAAACTTTGTCTTAAATTCTGAAATAATTTGTTCTTTTATTTCTAATATTTTCCTGAATTCTGGCTGATTTATTTTGTCCTTCCATACTTGTGTCATTCTCTTTAAGTTTCTGGCTTAGAATATGTAAGTTATGGTTTTGATCAGTTTTTGGATGTGTCTCTCATATATGCTTTCACTACATGTAATGCTGTTCCTTTGCTTCATCTCCCCACCCTCATATCTTTGTATAGGGTTTGACTTTGATAGCTTTCTGTTACTCATTTTTATGTGCAATTAATTTTTAAGATAGCTTTTTTAAATTCCCCAGTTCCTTCATTTGGTGTTTTCTTATACAGCCACTTGCTTTTTGCAAACTCCTGTCCCCCTTCTGACTTTATCTGGACCTTTTAACTCTTTCTCTATTCTCAGGATGCTGCTCCATTTTTAATCCACTCCCGTCAGCCTCTCTTCAGTGGAGGACCCTGTCCTGGAAGGGAGCCCTATGTTGGTGCATTTCAACAATTCTCAGAGGCCAGATGGCTCCAGCTCCTTCATCTTTTTATGGTGGACCCCTCACACTAATGGCTATCATTATGGACAAAAACTCTCCAATTTTACAGCTGTTTGCATGTTGACTCTCCTTGCTTCCTTGTAAATACCTGCTGCCTATTCTCAGATTTTTTTTTTCTCTCTTCTCAGGTAAAATAGACACTATTCCTTTCCTCTTTTTTCTATGCAAATGCTGAAATCATGAAGTCTTTTTCCTGTGGTAGGTTTAATTTCACTGGCTTGAATTTTGGGGTCACCTTGATACTTTTATTGAGAGTGTTGTACATGGGATTTTAGATTTGCAACCTAGGTGCTCTGTCCGGTTCTACATGGGGATTCACGGAGATCTGAAAATTACGTCTTTACAAATGCTGTCATCTGCCCAGAATCATAGGTCTTTAACTTTTTCAAGGGAAAAGGAGAATTTATTTATGGGACTTTAATATTTTGCATAAATATAATAAAAGAAAGTTGTTCAACTTTAAATCATGAGCATTTCAATATTGCTGGACTTATTATTTGGATATTTGGGCTATTCTTGGTGAGTATGAATGGACAAAAGAATAGGTAATTTAAAATCAGAAAAAAAATAGGGGTCAGATTTGGACTTTCTAAGCTTACTTAAGAACTTAGGTTTTGGGGAAAATGGCTGGACTGTTGTATTATGCAACCCTGCCCGTTTCATTAGCTTTAGAAAGATATACAGAAAGAAGCCAAAGTAGTAGAGTAGCCTGGTGCTTCCCTACAGGGAAAGCCAGTGACCCTTTTTGACCAAGGGCTCATAATAATTAGGCTTCCTGTTGCACAGAGAAGTGTCAGCTTGCTTATGCCTGGGACCTACTCTGCAAAATATGTGGAGAGTTAAAGACCTTTCATGTTTTGAAGGTCAATTTTTAGTTAATTGCTCATAGGTCTAGCTAGAGCTTCAGTTGATTTCCACTATTCATTGGTACAAAATGAAGGACCCATAGTTTGGATTTCTTTTAATCTGATAATGCTTCAACGAAACAGAGCCAAAGATCATTTTTAAATATTCATGTCTATTAAAGTCACCTAAGAAACACTGCCCAGCTTTTAGAGATAATGATCCTTAAAGCCAGGTTTCATGGTTTTAAAGCTGGAGACAATTTGAAATTAAACATTTGGTCAAAGGAAGATCTTATTCAAACCTATGCCCTAATTGAAAGCAAATTTGCACATGCCAGGCCAAGTTATGAAGCATATTTTTGTGATATTGAAAACCAATTCTATTTCTTTGGGTTTAAATGTCTCATTTAGTTAATCTGCTGACTAACATGAAAAGGATTTGGATTTTTGTCCAACTGGGAACTCTTCAACTACTTTCCTTTCCAATCAAGTTTTAATCTCTATTCTGAAGAATTTCTGTTATCTTTTATTTAATTTGTAGGCTACACGTCCCCGGCCCTGCCCTGGTCGGGTCATGCAGGAGGCAACCAATCAATATGTCCCTCTCATGTCAATGTTTCTCTCTCTCTCCTTCTCTTTCCCTTCCATTCTGTCTGAAGATAAATAGAAAAAAATCCTCAAGTGAGGATTAAAAAAATTTTTTTTTAATTTCTAGGCTTCTTATATCAGTTAGATGTTGCTGAGTAACAAGGTATCCTAAAATGTAGTGTCTTAGAAGAACAATCATTTATTATTTCTCACAAGTTTAGAGGTTGGCTAGTGAAATCTACTCATCTTGCCTGGGTTTGGCTGGCCAGCACCAGACCCTTACCTTAAATGGTAAACAAACCCAGAATTTATATTTGATACTGCATAAGTCAAGGTCCTCCATTCTTAATGTTCTGTTCTTCTAGAATTCCTTGGTACCAAAGCCTGTATTTGTTAGGGTTCTTCAGAGAAACAGAACCAATAGCGTGTATGCGTGTGTGTATGTGTGCATGTGTGTGTATCCAAATCTGCAGTGTGGACCAATAGTCTGTAGACACAGTAGAGTAAATGTGCAGATGAAGTCTGAAGGTGGTTTGCTGAAGAATGTCCCTCTTGCTCAGGAGGGCTGGTCTTTTTGGTCTATGCAGGCCTTCAATTAATAGGGTAAGCCCTTATAGAAGGCAATCTTCTTTCTCAAAATTTAGTGGTTCCAACATTTAATCTCATCTAAAAACACCCTCCAAGTTGACACATAACATAACCATCATAACCATCATATTTATTTTGGGCTAGATTAAACTTTTAGACTGGCTATTCTTCCCAGTACCTAACTAGGAATTAATGGAACAAAACAGAAACTTCACGATTATAATTTAAAGAGTGACTCCTCTTTCATTTACAATTGAGTCGTTTTCATAGGGTATCAGGAGAGAGTGAGCCCAGTGTGGTTCTCAGATTGCCATTCTCCCTTTAATTCTCTTTAATCTATTATAATTATGCTCTTATCTAAGACTAATGCACGAAAAACTTGTGATACAACATTTTGTTGTAATAACTTTATAGGATAGTCATTATGGATGTTTATTCCTTGGAGAATAAACTAAAATTAATGTATAATTGTGTTGCTCTATCTTAAATACACTCCAGTTATCATTTTCATGTTTTACAAAAGTCATGTGTAAACTCTTTTCTTAAATTTGCATAATTTCCTTATTTTGTATATGCATTGTTTTCTACGAATACTTTAAATCTCTTTTTTTAAGATCCTCCAAAATAACATAAAATTATATGTTTTTTCTTCCTTAATTCTTACACATTATTGTTCTGTAATGAGGAAGGGTAATATTCTGAGATTAAGTAGGAAGTATTGATTCAAATAACAAGCAACATTGTGTACCAATTTAAACATTTATTATATTCTAACAAACCTCATCTGGCCATTCTATTCATTTCCTGCATGGATGGATGCTCAAACTGCATGAGTTGATTGGACAGAGGACTTGGGGTAACAGTAGCTTCAATTACCTAATTATGTACTACCTGTCCACCTAATACCACCTGTTCTCATCAATGTTATGGCACTTGACTGATTTAGCCTAGACAAAATGAGGACAGACTATACATATATCTATAGTTTTGCTATGTTGGTTCCTTAGATGTCTCTGTGGAGAGATTCTTCTTGGTGGCTTGATTCTTAAGAAAGAAATTCTAGTAATTAGCACATATATTTGCACTGTTACTAACCAGCTGAGTTAAACAGCCACATATGTGATGCCAAACTAAGGATCCAGTGTAATTACCAGGGGAAAGAGCATCTAATAAATACTAGGAATGTATAGGAAAACAATAAATAGAATAAACAAAACAAATAAACAAACAAAAAGCTTAGTTTAATTTTACCCAGTTAATGTCATGTAGATCCAAGGAAAATATTATCAACTAAAATATAGAAAATTGTATATAAATTATGCCTTCATAATTTATTTCTGCTCCATTAATTTGAAATGTATTCCCTAACTCACCAATGTGTTTTTCAATGTTTGCTGATTCATCTCTTATATATCTGTTGGGGAAAAAAACAAAACAAAAAACATGTTTAATGTACTGGGTCAACATGAACTGTTGAGATTAATTAAATTAAGTATAACTAATCTACATGAAATAATTCAATTATGAGAAAGCACATTTGGGTAAATCTATTTATTTTTCTCAAGTAATTTAGTGTCAAGAGTGCTTCTTATAAAATTGATGAGACTCCATGAACGTAATAGCTTTTCCCAGATTTTAAAAGTATATAGCAAATGTACCTCTCATAAAAAATTAAACTTTTTCCCTCATTTTGATTTACAGCAGTGACATTTATCAGAGTTTATTTTGCAGTTCCACAATATATTTTGTTTTATGAGTGCTCTTTATAGGTAGTGATTAGCCACTGCTTTCCATTTTTAAAGATTTAAAAAAATAATATATTTATATAATACACATTTTTGGTACACTTCAAAATAACAAATGAAAGGATAATACTATTCTTTTTACTTAGTCTAAATTTGGCAGAATAACTTAATAAGAATGCAAACATTCCATCTTCAAAGAAATGTTATAAATTACTAAAGAATCAGCTTCAGTTGATTTCCACTGTTCAAATCCATTGGTACAAAATGAAGGACCTATCATTTGAATTTCCTTTAATCTGATAATGCTTCAACAAGACAGAGCCGAAGATCATTTAAAAATATTAGTGCCATTAAAGTCACCTAAGAAACACTGCCCAGCCTTTAGAGATGCCTATCCTTAAAGCTAGGCTGCATGGTTTTAAAGCTGGAGGCATTTATACAAACATTTGATCCAAGGAAGGTCTTACTCAATCCATTGCCCTGATTGAAAGTGAATTCGCTCATGCCAGGCCGAGTTATGAAGCACATTTTTGTGATATTGAAAACCAATTCTATTTCTTTGGGTTTAAATGTCTCATTTAGTTAATCTACTGACTAACATGCAAAGCATATACATTTTTGTCAAACTGGGAACTTTTCAACTATTTCCCTTTCCAGTCAAGTATTAATCTCTGTTCTGAACTCTTTCCCTTATCTTTTACTTAGTTCGTAGCCTTCTTATATCAGTTAGATGTTGCTGAGTAACAAATTATCCTGACACCTTAGGGTCTTAAAACAACAATCATTTACTATTTCTCACAAATTTACAGGTTGGCTGGTGACGTCTACTCATCTTGCCTGAGCTTGGCTGGCCAACACTAGACTCTTGCCTTAAATAGTAAACAAATCCTAAATTGCTCCCACCTCTGGGTGTTCACCTGGGACTTAGTCACATATCTGCCAATCGGCTGACTGTTATCTGCTTTGAAATGGACTCAGGTGGGAAAATTTTCTCTGCTTCATGTGTTCTTTCATTCCTCAGTAGGTAATCTGTGTCAGGGTCCCCAGGACCACTCTAACGATTCAATATTTCACTAAGGGGAGTCATAGGACCCAGAATATAGACACACGAATGGTTATGATTTATTACAACTATAGAATACAAAGCAAAAATTAGCAACAGCAAAGGCATGTGGGGCAAAGTCCTGAGAAACCAGGCGAGAACCTCCCAAGAGTCTGCTCTTAGGAGAGTCACATAGACTGTGCTTAATTTCTCCAGCAATAAATTGTAACGACATATCTGAAATGTCGTCTACCAGGGAATTCCAGAGAGACCCAATGCCCAGGGTTTGCGTTAAAAGTTGGTCAGGCAAGCACCCTTTGTCTGGCCCAAACCAAAATTCCAGACTCTTACAATAAGAGCAGGTGTTCAGCATAAACTACACTGTTTGCACAAAGATTTGATGCACAGCGAGCCACTCTTATCAGTTAGGGTGGTGGGAATACCCCCGAAATCCAAGTTTCCATGTGTCAGCTAAGGGCCCATCTTGCAAGTAGGTCTTTCCACGGATAGCAGTCTCCGGCCCGCTATGTTAAATTATTTTCTGGATACTATCCCAGGCTTGTTCTCTGGCTAAGGTTAAAGTTCCAAAACGTCTACCGTTGGTCTTAGAAAGTTGTGAGAAGCCTGGAAAGTTGAGAGAGTTCTTTGTCTTCGAAAGTGGTGCCATTCTACCAGGTGGTCCCAATCCACAGTGCGCTTCTGTCCCAGCTCCTTCCCAATCACCTCTGGACAAGATTCTAGTCATTTTCCAAAAGCTGATTCTCAACTTCAGTTCCCTATGGTGTGTCTCACAAAGATGAAGGCATTGGGATGACTGTCTTGGTTCTTTAATTATTTTTTTAATCCTCACCCAAGAACATTTTTGCATTTATCTTCAGATAGAGCAGGAGGGAGAGAAGGAGAAAGAGAGAGAGAGAAACATCGATGTGAGAGAGACACATCGAGTGGCTGCCACCCACACGACCCCAACCGGGGCTGGGGACAAACTGCAACCGAAGTACATGCCCTTAGCAGGAATTGAACCTGGGTCTCTCTGGACCGCGGGCCTATGCTCTAACTGCTGAGCCAAACCAGCCAGGGCTTGGTTCTTTAATTTCTTTACCCTTAATGTGTGGTTTGCAATGTCAGCTGCTACTTCTCAGGGATTTGGGAGATTGCTTCTTAGGAAATCCAGAATGAGTATCCCACAACTCCAGCTCCACAGACTCAAAGTGTCAATATCCTGCTGATGGACTGCTGTCACTGTCACACCCCAAAGTTTTGAAAACGCAACTGGTCTCAGTGTGCTGAAGAGCAGCCGAATCCAGGACCAACCCCATCACTGGGAGTCCAATTCTGTAACTTTCCAAGAGCTCCTCCAGAGCTGCTCGGGCAGCTGGTGAAGAATACTTCAGGGAAAATTCCAGGAGAGTCCAATACAGATCCCAAATTCTGAGTCTGGGGCAGATGAATTACATGGAAATTAGAAATAATTAATGCCTAACCCTTATTCCCCTTGACATTTTCAGGCTAGCTCTGATCAAACCAGAGCATGTCACTAGTGGGAGATCTTTATGGCTTTCGTTGGTAAAATGTCACAGCTGTAGCTGCTGCTTTTTAGTGGTGTGCAGTCTTCATACCCAAAATAGCAGATTTAGCATGGACTTTAAAGGAACATTCCTCTTAGGACTCTTTCCCGGACAATATAATTCCTCCCCCACGACATTTCCTTGGCAGGACAATCTGACCAACTTTGTCTCAGCCCAGACATGACAACACTTAACTGCTCTTTCTCATGAGCTAATGAACTGCTCTCTCTAATTACCTTCTTCCCGCACTCATTTGGCCCGACTTTTAAAGCTAATTCAACAATTTCATGCCTGATAGAATGATTTTGAATAGAGCATCATTCCTTTCAATAAAGAAGTGTGTATAATATTTTTAAAGGTTAAGATTTTGACAGAAAGGTTTTTATACTGTCCACAAACCCCATAAATGTATAATTTAATCTCCAAAGTAAAGACACACAATTGAAAAGATAGTTGTATTTAATCAAAACTGGTCTGTTTTCAGTTAAGACTTTAATAAGTTTAAAGGGTGAAATAAAACTTGTTCTCATCTGAATGACATTTTTGACATCATAGTCCTTGCTAACATTGACTAAAAGAAAGCATTTTGTGTTGCTATTTGAAGTAAATTATTTAAAAATAAATACACATCTAGCTTACATTTGAGTATGTATAATAGGACAGGCACACATAGAACACTTTATATATTTTATCATGTATCTCAACCATAAATCAAACAACCTTGCTTAGGGGTACCATTTTGCAGATGAAAAAGCTAATTACAGAGTTTAGTGGCTTAATCAAGAACATATTGATAATGAGTAGTAGGGTCAACACTGAAATTTAGTACTGTCTGACTCAAGAGATCAAGCCTGATTTAAAAGTCAGTATACTTAGACGTACATCACGGTGTGCATATATACATACACATTTACATTGTATTGGACACATAATTTTTTTTTAAAGTTACTCCCCAAATGACTTTATAGTCTTCATACAATATTATTTAATACTTTAATCATGTGCCATAACTAGAATGAAGCCATTTACATATGTTACACTGACTATATTCTAGAATATTCCCTCAGATTCTAAGACTTAGAAGAAGATTGTTGCTAAGGCTTTATTATTTTTTTTCCAAAATGATGACTCTTGGCAGGCAGAATATGATTTTATTCACAGGAACATTGTCTTAGGGAATTTTCTTGGTAGGAAAATTTTGAAGAGAATTTATAGAAAACACTGCTCAGAAAACTTCCTTTTTGAGGCAGTCTGTAAGAAGACTGGCCCTGTCAGAAAAAATGCCTAAGAAAAGATTCCAAAATGAATCATGGAGACTTTCTCAGAAAGATTCTAATAAATATTAAGAACATACACCCTTACTTGGAGATGAATTTAACTTTATTCCATGGAATTTTATCTAAAACATTACTGTATAGAGATATGATATTATGGTTCCTTTCTTTGTTTTTTGTTTGTTTGGGGTTTTTTTTTACTGTAGTTTTCATGTCTTATCACAGGAGTTGGACGGTGGGAGACCTGAGTAGGAGGAAATGCATCTTGAATTAGCCAGAATAATTGCGAGTGGGTTGGCTATAATTTGAACCCCTACCCATCAAGCACTGGTCTGACAAAGGTGTTATGGAAGGTTAAATGTCCCTTTGGAGATGAGGGCAAGGTAAAGAGCATCTGGAAATTGTTTTTGTTTGTTTGTTTATTTGCTGTTTGGCAAATTTTCCTCCTAGTTCAGATCCCTGGAAGAAACAGAATCCCCCAAGAAGAACTTTGATTTTAATTTTTTTTTCCTTTATTGACATTAGAGAGAGAGAGGAAGGGAGTGGGAGAGAGAGATAGAAACATCAATGAGAGAGGACATCGATTGGCCGCCTCCTGCATGCCCCACACTGGGAATTTGGCCCACAACCTGGGCATGTGCCCTGACTGGGAATCGAACCAGCGACATCTTAGTGCATGGGTCGACGCTCAACCACTGAGCCACACCGGCCGGGCAGAACTTTGATTTTAGAATGCATCGATTTCCTACCCTAGAGAACATCCAAGACTGAGAGTCATCGTTAAAGGAAGGTCCTCTAGTGGAACATTATCAGGGCTCATGGAAACCAGGACTGTGCCATAGATCCAGAAAGAGAAAGCGAGACCTTCATTCTACCTCGAGAAAACAAGGTTATTAGCTAGCATGTATCTGAAACGTTGTAATCCGAGAACTGTATACAGCACAGTGTATGTTTTAATTTAACATATGCTCTGAGTACTTTTATTCTCTCCCTTTTACAGATTAGGAAACTGAGAATAGAGTTTGGGTAACTACCCACGTTAACACGGGGCCTATGGAACGTAGCCTCTTGAACAACAGCCTTATTTCTCCAAAGCTTTTCTTCCTGTTCACTGTCCTATCCTGCCTGAAACAAAACTAGAACTGATGGGACTGAGCACCTTTGAAATCACCTGTCACTAGCAGAGGCCCAGTGGAGTCTGCATTGTACCACATAGGCACTTAGAGGTCTAGACAGGTCCTACTTTTAAGAAGAGAGAAAAACTAGGAAGAACCAGACATTCTCACCAAACCAAACTTAGTGTCACTGCAATAACAATCCATGTCGTATGAACTTAATTAGTGCAGAATGAGTAGCCCCTCGAGAAATGAATTACTGGACACCAACCCTTTTCCTAATCTTGCCCAAACTTCTGTCTGTCACTAGCAAGAAACCAGAAAGGAAAGTCCAGATTAAAGTGAGGGCTCCCCATACCCCATCCATCTTCTTACTACACTTTTATTGTTCTCATCTATTCTTCTCCTTTCTCTTCTCCTTGGATGGTTTATATCCTGCCAATTCTTTTTTTTCTCCCCCCAAGTCCTTCTCTCCTTGAACCGAATGCCAAAAGGTATTAAATGTGCTTTTCCAGACTGGAACTGTGAGGGATACAAATCAGAAGGAAGAGTTCTTAGCCCGTTTCTTTTCTTGTGTTTTCCTTTGCACTTACAACAACTGTTTTCAACCCTATACTTCCCATGACAACTTCCTGCACCAGTCCCTCACTTCTGCCACATTCCGCCTTCCGAATTTAGAACTCGGAATTTGTCCTTGAGAAAAGAATTGTGAAAAGCAGCTTATCTGCAAACATTCTGGTAAAAAAAAAAAAAATCAACAACCAGAAAGCAAACATAAATAAACTCCACTTTCTAGACGTAACCTTATATTAGGAAAGTCCGAAGTGGAGCACAGATACCTCAGCTATGCGACGTGCTTGGCTCCCCTCATCAATCATAGCCATTTGAGACAACTTGTGTGCTTTCAAAAAATAATTCTATCCGACAACCACTGTTAGGGGACGCATGTTGAAAAACCCCTTGGGCAATGATGGGTTGCTCTTTGCAAGCATGGGCCTTAGCCCAATGTATCCATTCAGATTTCTTTCATAGGAATTTTGTTCTTGTCTACACAGAGATTTTTTTTTTTCTTTCTCCAACTTCTAAGACATCTATTCGTAATCCTAACAGACCACATGTTTTAAAACTGTGTTTGGAAAAGTTTCCTCAGCCTTTGAGATTTCAGTTTCCTAACTTACGAAATGAGAGTTTCAATCAGACCATTCCAGTTTATCAGCCCAGTCCATATTCAGGGTTTATGAGATGTGAGTGTAATAGCACTGAGCTTCTATTTGAAGAAAATAGGTGTATAAGAAGAGAAAAATTCATCCATTTAGATGATTAATGTGTGTAATTATAACCATTCAGGCATCTCAGACATCTGAGTAACTGTCAATCGTTTTATGACTATATAAACATATTCTTAGGAAAATGTAGCTACAGGATTCTACCTTATCCACCAAACAATAAATACTTATATTTTAGAATTTCTTCATCAATACATAGGGAACTTAACAGTAAACGGAGTTCAATTTTTATGTTACTTTTAGAGGAACATAAAATTAAACTTCTTAAAAAGTTAGACTCCACCCATTTCACACTATTTTTTTATTTGCCTACATATTATGTGATCTTGACTTAAAATTAAAAAATTACTTTATCATTATTTCTCTCTGAAATTGCTGGAGATTATTCCCCATTTCCAAGTATAATTCCACATAATTTCCCCCCATATAAGCAGAATTCACTTAATGCTGATTTTCTAGATATCGGAGTCAGAATCAAATAATTATAATAAAAGTATAAATAGCAATTTGCTTCTCTGAGCCCAATGACCAGTAAGTTGCTAAAGGTACCTCAATATTTGCAATATAATAGAATATTTTAATATAATGAAACAGAAGTTATAAAACAAAGAATTCTACTGTTTAAAGAAACATTTAAAAGTCAAATTATTATAGAAATTGCCTCTTCAACATTTCAGCCGATGACCACACGGCCCCTTCTGGAACATTTCCAGAATCTTACTGCCTCATGAAACAGTTCTGATTGGTATGCATTTCCTTGGACTGAGCACGGAATTTCTCTCTTTGGTCCAAATTTTGTCCTCAGGGCCAACCTAGGATTGTCCTAGTAATTTTTATCCAAGATAGTATCTCATATGTATAATGATAGCTACTCTATGATTTATAAAATTCTCCTTTAAAAAATATGCGTACAAGTCCTAAAACATAAAAACTAAGAAAACAAAAAACTTATGATTCCTTTAGATATGGAAATGATGTCTAATTTATATTTTACATATTGAGAAGAAAAATTAAACTAAAGGTCAGGAGTAGGAAAACATTAGTAGAAAACAAGATACATATTTGTTTTTAAAGATAAGTTTCCCAATCAAATATTCTAAGTGTAGCACATATCTAAGTTCAATATTTTGTCATTTAAAAGCTTGTATTATAATATTAATATAATCTAAATGATTTAAATATTTGTTACTTTAAAAACATCCAGTAATAGGCTTTAGTCAACATAAAACATTCACCATAATATTTTTGTCTTTATTGATTTAACATGAAACATGGGTGGCTGATCCACTGTTTTACTTGAAATGATTTTTTTGAGATGAGAGTGCTTGTTTATTTTAGTTTAAAAATAACTAAGGTAATCTTAAATAATATAATAGACTACTCTATTATCTATGCTACAAAGAAATGGAACAATAACTTACTTAGGATGTACTTGTTAATAGTGAGCAAAACATAATGTTAATGAGGTGATGTCCTTAACAGATAAGTATGGCTCGCCACGATGTTAATGAATTCAGACTTGAGTCTCGGAATGGCAGACTCTTGTATCTTAGTTTTGATTTTCCACTACTTTCATAAGAGTTATTCTATTTGACAGGTATCTCTTGACAGGCAATATTCTAGAAATGTAATTTTTATAACTTTTATTTTTAAAGGGTGGGCCCCTTAGGTCATTTCCTTAGGATGAAGTAATATCATGAGAAAAATAAACGTTCTTCCTTGGCCTTCAAATTGACTGATCTCTTATTAATGCTAATTTAAGTTACTAATGTATTATTCACATTGTTAACAAACTTGAGAGTATACAGGTTGTCTGAATTTATCTACAGCTTTGAACCATCATCCCCAAAGCCTTTACTCCATCTTCTTTTTAATTTTCTTTGAAAAACCTGTCCTATCCTACACATATTCATTTTTGGATCTCGTCCATGGCTTTTTTTTTTTTTTTTGACATGTCCCCTAGCATCCACTGCTAACGCTTGTGGTCTGGACAGTTATGTTTGTTTATATTTTGTTTCACATTTGTATTTGGTCCATGATTTACATAATTGTTCCTAACCTGAGTTACTCTGGCGTTAGCAGTCAAGTTGGCAAAGGATATTATCAACAAATTACTCTGCTAAAAGTAGATGTACTTAGTTCTGGCCAAACTTTGGCCGTCAGTTACAGCCACAATCAACTTCAGGGTCAGCTCCTGCCCTCGGATTTCTTACGCACAATTGCGTAGAAATCAGCATTGATGCAACTGGAACGAAGCACCGGTGCGTTGGGAAGGGTTTGGCGTGGAAATCATTGACTGCAGAACTTGGCTCGGGATTTGTTTAAATGAAGTAGCTCATGTTGGACTACAGGAAAGGGGGCGAGAGAACAGAAAGAAAGGAAACGTCTGCCTATTTTGGGGTTTTCCTGCGGGACAAAAAGCTTGAAGCCCCATAAACAAAACAAATGAACATATTCAAGAAGTTATGATATGATCTCAAAACACAGAAAGTCTACATGACAAATTTAATTCCTTACAATTAAAAATCACCAATAAATATGTGTAGGGCAGAAAAGTGATAATTTTATTATTTTTCATGTATTTTTAGTATATTGTTAAATTTATTCAAAGCCTTCCCAGTTTCCCTTCCCAACCCTAGTGTCAGCAAATGACTCTGATTTCCTCCCATGTAAATTCTCCCATACCCAGCCCTGTTGCTCTCAAACTGTCCGTGGCTTCATACTTGATTTATTTTCTATTCTGTTGCACATGAAGGTGTCTTTCTTTTTAAACAAGACTCACCACCCATTGGCTGTCTTGATCATGTGCTCTCCCAAATATTCTAGGTGATAGTTCTCTTGGTTATTGTCACTTTATACTCCCTCTAGCCAGAGGAGTTTTACATGAGATTTTGAGTGCTGGAAACAGAGATTCACAAAGGATAGCGCAAGAACAGGTAAGGCAGCCCATAATACTGTGAAGGCAGAGAAAGCGGGAGGAGTTGGAGACCTTATCATTGGCCTCAGAAGCAAGAGGTCATGAAAGTTCACTTAGGTGCTCCATGGCGTCGGGATTTGCCCACTCTGTCTGTGTTTCTCTCTCATCTTTCCTCTTAGGTCTTTCTTCCAACTAGCTCCTTCACTTTCTACGGTGAGCAACTTTTCTTCCCAAGCTTCTGCTTACTTGAACTTATGGGTCACTCACAGTCTCTCCTTTGCAACAGTGACTCATCTTTCTCGGATGTGTTCATCCATTAATCCTACTGCTACCAACAGGATTCTCTGCGCATTCCTAATTCAGATATTTGAGAGTGAGAATCACTGAGGTAATTCATACCTAATTGGACAGAGGGTTTTGTCATAGATGACCTCATAGGCTACAGTTACACTGTTAAATGTTTGTCTCTGATGCCCAGTTTTAGTTTAATCACTTATGGTCAAGGTGAACAGAATTATATATAATGAACATTGATACCTAAAGCTATGAAGAGGACTAAATAGCTTCATTTATGTGGGTCTGTGAATATTTCCAGGCAAGTTTTTGAGTGTATGTTTGTCATTTTTTTTTTCTGCCATCAGATGTTCCCATTGCCAACCTGTGCCTCACTCACCTTGAGATCAAAATTTAAGGGGGCATCAAAATATCCAACAATCAAGATAGATAATATTTAATGCAATATTTTAAAAAAATCAAAATTAATGCAAAAATACATGGCAAACAAAACGTCAAGATGTTTTACTGGTTTTTCCTTTTGTCCCAGGCTCCAGTATGGATTGCCATGGCACTAACTGCAAATACTCCAATGAAAATAAAATTTTGCCTTCTTCAGTTACAGTTTTATTTCTCTCATCTTTCTTACAAGCCAAGTTTATTTCCTTGAAGTCTATTTATTTTGAATCTGTTTTGGAATAGCAATATTTGGGAATTTAATTTTTTATGGTTACCAATGAGACCCTAATTCAGAGAAGATTTACTGATTATATAACTAAGGGAGTGCAGATAAAAGGGAAATGCTTCAGACCACTGGAAAAGCATAAACATTTTGGAACAATCACACAAAAAATGTGTTAGGGAATCAGAATAAGACTTGGGGCTTCTAAGAAAACCCAATTTTTTCTCCTGCTATTTTCTCCTCCCCCCAAGGTCTTGATTACCCTCAACCTCTCTGTAGCATCACTGATTTAGATTGGCCCCTTCTAGGTGAAATATCTTCCAGGACAGCAAGCTCTCAGGGGTCCTCCTACCTCTCAGCCCCACCCCTTTATTATTTTATTGCTGTCTTTTCTTTCTCCCACTTCCTCAAGGCAGGTGTAATGCACTCAGTCCTTATAGTTCTTGGTGGTCTTGTTTATCATTATGGCAAGCTCATTCACCCTCACAGTTCAATTTTCATCCCTCTAGAGACCCCCTGGAAAGAGGGATCCCTCCAGAATATATATCTCCACACCTGGACTTCTCTAACAGTTCTTATATTTGTCTTTTTTTTTCTGTCCCACGACCACACCCTCGTATGTGTCCATATCACTGCACCTTGTATATATAGAATACAAGGAATGTTTATATGGTTAGCTTCAAAACCACTCTTGTGTTTTGTTTCGCTTTGTTGCAAGATATCAATCCTTTATTTGCTTGAAAGATGTTAATTATTATAAAAGTTCAGTTGAATGTTTCTTACATGGAAATAGAATGCTAAATGGATTATTTGCTGATGGTCCTGAAATAGTATGAACAAAAAGACTGTAATATGAACCTCCACTTCTAACAGCCCCACCATCTGGTAGAGTACAAATTACAAGCACACTATCTTGAAGAAACTAACAGTCACTTGGGGGAAATTTGCTCTGCAAACCTTACCCTTTTCCTTGCTTTTTTTTTTTTTTTAACTCTTTATTTTGAAGAATTTCAAAGTACATCATATTCTAAAAACAATCTAGTGAATTCAATGTACTTATTACCCAGCCTTAACAATTATGGACTCATGGCTAATTCTTATTTCATTTCTACTCCTTCTCCTTCCTACTTCCCTCCCACCACAAACCAATATCTTGACCTGCTTGTACCTCTTGTTTTCTTGGTCCACATTGTCCTAGCTTCCTCAATGTGATACAATCATTGTTCACTTGGTTCATTCCTTGCCTTCAAACCCCTGATTTCAGACACTATTGCTTACATATGTGTCACATGATCAACAGTCCAATAACAGACCCTACATGGGGCACGGTCCTTGTCACAGTTAACATTTCTTCATGACAAACTGTCCTAGAACTCAGTAGACTTCAACCACAGCTGTTTTATTTAGCTATTGGTCTTGTTCCTCCCAGCTCTTCTAGGATATCGCTCTCTTAGTCTTGTCCCATTCACTACATAAAATCAAAGTGTAATTTCACATTCCAGACACAGGCCGTTGAGAACAAGGACACCAAAGTTACATCCCTTTCTGCTAAAAATTTTGCCTAAGAATAAAAAGAATTACTTGATCATCAGGGATGGCTTTGCTCTATATTAACTTTTAAGACAGCAGGAGAATGAAAGCTACAACACAAACCCTCAAATGATTTCAACTTTGAAATTAATTCCTTGAATTATGAAGTGATGACATTTTAATCATCAAATTTCCAAGCCACTTACACTGACATGCCCATCTCCTTCTCCACCTCTTCTCTACCAGGTCTGTCACCCACCGCCGCTCCACTCAAGAACTCTGGTTCTTGGTTAAGTTCCCTGCTGATATAAGCTTACACATGTTCTAATATATAGTGAGAAAGATAAATTATTGTACAAATCAAAGACTAAATGGAGATATGACAGAGAGAAAACACATCTTGGGTAACAGTGCAGAGCTTAGAGCATTGTATTGGCAGGACAGGCAAGATAAAGGCATGTTCCTCTGTAGTCTGTCTGTTGCTGGTGTGGGGAGGAGGAGCTGTGTTTGCTTTGGGAGCAAGAGGACTCTTATGGTAAGAGAACTGTTTAGGGCACCTGGGGAACTTGGGTAGAGGGTACAAAAATTGCTTATCCATATCTGAATACCATCGAACCTTTAAACAAGGGCATCCTTATAATTAAGCATTGTTGTCCCTAGCCTGGTCACCAGGCCAAGAAGCAAAAATGTGAGGGAGCAAACCATGCATTCTAGCCAGAACTAGTATGTATGGGCTAGTCTTGTTTTCCAATTCACTTAATTTTTTCAACCTTCAATAAATATTTCTGAGTGTCTACTACGGACCAAACAATGGACTAGGCAATGGGGCTAAGGGGGGGACATGGAATATGGTAGTGAATAAAAAAGTCAAAAGTGTATTCCCTAGTAGAACACACATTTTTAAGAAAGGTCAGTCATTTGATGTGTTCATTGTAATGAGTGCCACAGAGAAGACTAAAGCAAGAAGGAGTGTGTGGAGGAGGGAGTTTGCAGCATTAGCTAAGATTGCTGAGAAGATGACATTTGAGCAAAGGACTGAAGAAGGTAAAGGAGTTAGCCATGCAGACATCTGTGGGAGACAGAGGACAAAATAAGAGCAAAGGACCTGAGGTCAGAGCACGCTTGGCCTGGTTAAGGAAGGGCAACCATGGCTGTTGCTGAGTGAATTAGGAGAAAAGTATGGGAGGCAAGATGAGAAGAGTAAAGGAAGGGTGACCAAATCAGGCAAAGCCTCATCAGACATTGCAAGAACTCTGAATGAACTGGGAAAAAAGTGACAGGGTTCTACTTATATTTTAATAAGATAATTCTAATTTCAACACTGAGAATAGACTAGAGTGAGGGAGGGTGTGGAGGTGAAGGCAGGGAGACCCATTAGGAAGCTGTTGCAATAACCTAGGTGAAACATAATGATGGCTTGGACCAGACTGGTGTCAGTAGAAGTTGTAACCCTGGATGGCACAGGAAATTCTTTCAAGGCAGAATACACAGGATTTGCTGATGATCAAATGTGGAGCGTGAGAAAAAGAGAGTAGTGAAGGTTGATTCCATGGATTTTGAACTGAGAAGTTGGAATTGCTGTTTCCTGAGGTAGAGAAAACTGTAGAGGAAGCAGTCTTAGTGCTGATGGGGGAGGAAGATGGGAGCTCAGTTTCGGACACAGTAATTTTGAAATGCTTTTAGACACTTGAGTGGAGGTATTAATTGGCCATTGGATGTAGGAGTCCAAAGTTCAGAGGCGAGCTCTAATCTGCAGATATAAATTGGAGCGTCTTCAACATGATGGTATTTATTTATTTAAAATTTTTTTTTCTTTATTGATTTTAGAGAGAGGAAAGGAGAGGGAGAGAGATGGACACATCAATGAGAAAGAACATTGATTGGCTGCCTCCTGCATGCCCCCCACTGGGGATCGGGCCCATAACCTGGGCATGTACCCTGACCAGGAATCGAACTGGTGACCTCTTAGTACATGGGTCAATGCTCAATCACTGAGCCACACAGGCTGGGCCACATGATGATGGTATTTAAAGCCAGGAGATGAAATGAAACCATGAAGAGAGTTAGTGAAGACCCAAAAGAGTAAAGACCCACTTTTAGAGATTAGGGAGAGGAGACTGAGGATGGGCAGCCGTCAGGGAGGAGAAAGGTCAAGACTGTGGTTTCCTGGAAGCCAAGTGAAGATATGCTTTCAGGGAGTGAGGAGTAATTAAATGTGTCCAATGCTCCTGACGGGCAAGAAAAACAAGGGCTGTGAAGTGACCATATACTTGTCCCGGGAGTCCTATCTCTAGCTTTGCTTAGGGAAGGGTCAGGAAGGGGAATTGGGGTTTGATAGATGAGAGCAATTGGTGCATCGCTCTGTTTTTCTGGTGTAGTCACTTCATGAGGTTGTGCGAAGCTTCGCGGAGACTCCCTTTATCTCCCACAGTTCTATCTGGGACCTTCCCAAAGTTTCGTTCAGGAGGATGGCTTTCTCTTCCAAAGAATTATTCTTTGGGGATATATGTTTCTCTATTAGTTTCTCATTGAGAGGGCTAGGATCCCCTTCCAAGACTTCTGTCCAACTTCTCAACCACCACAGTGGACCTCGGGGTTTTGGAAAAATAAAAAACTTCTGGTCAGAAAAAGCATTATTTTAAAGCTGTCATTAAAAAAATTTGTTAAAGTATTTAAAAAGTGACTTAAAGGAATTACAGACTGAAAGCCACCTCTTCCTGAGCAGCAGCCATAGAAACAATTAGATCATATAATGACCAAAGCTACCACAGTGTTCTAAGAAAACAAGGCTGGGCATGGATATAAAAGAGCAACTGGGTTTTTTTGTTTGTTTTGGTTTTTTTCTTGAAATTTATTTTATATATAACATTGTGCAAATTTAAGGTATACAACATGTTGACTTGATACATTCATGCATTGCAACATGATAGCCATTGTAGCCTTAGCCAGCACCTCTATCATGTCACATAATTACCATTTCTTTCTTTGTGATGAGCATGATTATGTTAACAATACAATGTTGCACCTATATTCACTGTACTGCGCCCTGGATCTCCAGGACTTATTTATCTACTAGTGACAAGTTTGTACACTTAAACTCCGACTTTCCTATTCCCCATACCCCCAACCCTACCCCTGGTAACCACCATTCTGCTCTCTGGTTTTACGAGTTTGGCTTTTTAAGATTCCACATATAAGTAATATCATCCGGTATTTGTTTTTGTCTGACTTACCTCATTTAGCATAATGTCCTCGTGTGTGTGTGTCTGTGTGTGTGTGTGTGTGTGTGTGTGTGCGCGCGCACTAGTATGTGGCTGGAGGAGGTTATGAGAAAGTAGTGGAAAGGCTGCCAAAAGAATTCTTTCTCTAGAGATAGCTAGAAAGAGAACATAAATAAATATAACAGTGATTCATTCTTCGTGATGCTATAAACCTTGTCCAGCAGGCTGTACTTACGTAGGAGGGAGGCCTATGATGGCTTCAGCTCTTTGTGAGAGTGGAGAAAGGCTATTGGATTGGGCCCTCATTTGACTCAGGTTACCAGTCCCTATGATTGTCAGTTTTACTTTCTTTGGGAAACTGTAAAAAGGAAACAATGTACACTTAGGACAAAAAGAAACTAATATGAGATGATGGATTATATCCAGAAATTAGTATTTAACTTTTCAAGGAACTGCTTATTAAACTAATTTCTAACTCTTTGAAACACATGGTGTTTCTAGTTGAAGATTTCTGAGCAAAGACATATGTCTCTTATTCACTCGCATAAATCATATGCAGACTATATCCTAAAGAACATTGTGTTTTTAATAAAACATCTACAATGTATTCCACCCATATCTATCTCTGTCTATCTATCTAATCTATCTGAGAGTATATATCAAAGATTTCAGAATGTTTTGACATTTTCTTGTATAAATAAATACATCATATATTTCCATTTGTTTCAGAATAGCTCCATGAAACTGTCAGAATAGATTTTGGAATTTGCACAAGTAAGAAATTAAATCATGATTGCAAATGCTTTCTTCTATTGACATTTATTTAATGCCTTCATGGGACATTTTTTAAATAATTTTTTTCTTTATTGATATTAGAGAGAGAAGGGAACAGAGAGGGAGAGAGAGATAGAAACATCGATGAGAGAACATCAACTGGCCGCCTCCTGCATGCCCCCCACTGGGGATTTGGCCCACAACCTGGGCATGTGCCCTGACTAGGAATCAAACCGGTGACCTCTTGGTACACGGGTCGATGCTCTACCACTGAGCCACACCGGCCAGGCTGTAACGACATTTTTACATGACAGTTTTCCTTCCCCCAAGGAGGCAAAGGTCTTTCTCAGGAAGGAAATACTGGCAGTGCATTCCAGTCTGACATTGTCCAGAGTTGTAGTACGAGTCCACACACACAATGTGACTTCTGTGGTCTCTACCTGCTCCAGCTATGAACTGGAGATTGGAAGGCCACCTTAGTGACTCTGTTAAAAATGTAAAGGAAGGGATAGTTTTAAACTCTGATGATAGTCTTTCTTCTTGATTATTTTGTATTCTTGCAGGCCAGTTGCTACCCAGATGTGCCTTTTCCACTGCCTGGAAGAGGCAGATGTAGGGATAAACCATTCTATTTTAAGAAATAGTGACCTGAGAATCCATAAGCCGTTTCCTGAAGCTTTATAAATTGTTATTTGTGTGTGTGTGTTTAGCACTAAGTTGACAGAGACCTACCCGCAGATGCCTAGACAGCTAAAAAAGTAAACACACAGTTCACAGAAACACAGACACACAGATCCATTCACACACGCTCACACACACTCCCTCCAGAGGTAAATTTCAAAAACTCCAACCTATCTGCTTTCCCAGGTCCATTAGCTCTTCAGCCTTCGCCATCTTCCCTGCAGTGGTCCCTGGCCAAGTGCGTGATCCCTGAGTCAGACTGCCTGGGTTTGAATGACCTTGGGCAAGTCATTTCCATTTGCTCTTCTGCTAAGTGTTGTTATTATTCTTACCTGCCTGAAAGGATGTGTGGGGGCGTGATTTAATTCATGTAAAGTGTTTAGAACAGTGCTAATACTCCAGAAACATCACCTACGGTTATCAGAGGATCTATTGGCTTCCTATTTGCTGTAACAAACTGCCACAAACTTAGTGAAAACAACACAAATGTGTTGTTTTCTGTACATCGGAAGTCTGACATGGCCCTCACTGGGCTAAGGTGTCAGCAGGCCTGTGCTCCCTCTGGAGACTCTGGGGGAAAATCCAGTCCCTTGTCTCTTTCAGCTGAATAGACCACCCACGGTTCGTGGCTTCTTTCTTCCATCTTCAAAGCCAGCAACAGGGCATCTCGGACCCTTCTTCCCTCATCACATCTCCATCTAACCACAGCTGGCAGAGGTTCCCTGCTTTTTAAAGGTTCACGGGGTTACATTGGACTCACATGGATAATCCAGGTAATCTCGAGGTCGGTAACCTTAACCACAACTGCAAAATCCCATGTTCCTTGTACGGTAACATATTCACAGCTTCCAGATCTAGGGCATGTACATCTGAGGATGGAGGACATTATTCCTCTTACCACAGTGGGAGGTATTGCCATTGATAAATCTGAATGAAAAATGTGCTCTTATCATACTGACCGTCCCATATGTTTCTATCCCTTCATTTAACACTACACTGTATAGGCCAGGCCCTGTGCTGAGCAAGTCTGTGTCCTCATGGAGTTCGCAGCCTCATGGAAGAGCCACCATCATGGTCAAAAAGTACAGCAATTTATTTTAAACTAGCCTTTGTTACAGAGTAGGTGCATGCAGTTGTCAGGTCTACATATTGCACATTCACTTACTTGTTTTTTCAATCACTCAACAAATATTTATCAAGTGCTTATCATAAAAAGGCCACTCCACAAAAGGCAATGGTGACTCCTGACAACCTTTCAGGGCTATGAGCTGTGACATCAGCCTCTCTCAAACAGACCATCCATCATCAACACCCCAGAAGAGGCTTTCTGGAGGCTTCTCGAGGGCAGGGTTCTTCACCCAGGGCATATGCAAGGAACTCTGGGAGTTGTGCATGTCTGTGTGTCTGTATGTGTGGGGCAGGCAGGGAAAGGGTTCATTGTGTTTATCCAGTTCAAAAAGGAGTCAGTGGTCCACAAAAGGGGCAGGATGACAGCTGCAAGGCATTGCAGTGTGGGGTGACAGAGAGCTTCCCGCTCAGGTTCTCCGTTGGGCCCTAGCAGCCTTTCCATGGAACTGAGAGAATGATGGTGTCGATTACTTGGGTTCCCTTTTTGTGTTATGGCCACACCATCACACTCCCTTGCTGTTACGATGGATTCTCTTCTTTCCACTTAGTTCTTACACTGTTAACAAGCTCAAGTACCTCTGCCTAACCAGGTACTATGTGACAAAGGAAGATTCAGAGAGAGAGCAAGGCGGAACTTGAAGACTAGCTCTGGGGTCCTTCACTCTTCTGACCCTGGAGAGTTGCCCTTTTGATAGTCCTCCACCCTCAGTTATCTACATCCAGGCATATACTGTAAACCATGTGTGGAAAGAAGGTATCAGAAAAGGGATGAGCTGAGGACTGTTTTTAAAGCAAGGAAGTAGGCTCCCCAAATTCCCACCCCCCTCCCAAAATCAACTGAAGCAAGAAGTAAAGGAAACTATATTCTTCTACAGAGATTGCATAAAGAACCCCTCCCTTCTCCTGCCCCCTTTTCAAAGCTGCACACTAGGAACAAGCAATACTTCTTTTAGAGAATACACTTAATTCCTGTAGGTCAAGGCCAGCTGTGGGTGGTGTGTTCTGGGCTCACATTTAGAAATGGCTCTGAGCCAGACTCTGCAGACCCACTGCCTTAACTGTTTACTCTTCCCTGTGTTTCTGAGAAAAGGATGAGGCTAGAACACGCAGTCCCCTTTCTGTATATTTCAGTTGTCTGCATATTTCAGATGGCGCTGCCATCCATTCCGGGCAGCCCTTCCCCCACCGGACCTCAGGGCAGAGGGGGCCTGACTGCCTGTTCAGACCTCCCCCAGGCTGTAGGAGCTCACGCTGTGTAAGTCTAAACGTGGGCGGCAGGTGGGTGACGCGCCCTGTGAAGAGAAGCAGGTACGTGGGCTCACACGCACTGTGCACGGGTTGTGAGCCGAGCCTTGTATGGCTTTGGCGTGTATTTTCTGCCGCTTCCCTTCCTAGAGTCTCCTTGTCTCTCCTTCCCAGTCTCATGCTTTACTCGCATGATCACGCATGATGCGACTTTCCTTTTAATCCATTTGGAACGTTTCCAGAGGACTGAGAAAGAGAAAATGCTAATTTGAGAGTTTACGGAACATCATCGAGTTTTGTAATCCATAGAAAAGGGATCTGTGCAAACAGTCAGATAAGTAGACCCCCGGTCAAGGTCCCACCCTCTGTTTAAATTCTCTTTTCTCACTAGTGGCCTTCTCCTGCCAGAGACCTGGAGAAGGGTCGCCCTTGAGCAAGTTACAAAAATCACATCTGCTAAGAAGCAGAGAGAGACTTCAGGAGAAAACTACTGTGAAACAAGGAAGCAATTATCTCAAATTAAAAGCAGTTACATGATTAAATGTGTGTCCTGCTCGCCACAGCCTCAGGACACAGTGGAAATCTCCGATGATTCATGACCGTTCCCGTGTTCCGTCTCAGTGACAAAACTTTTAGAAAGAAGATGTATGGCCCCGATTTTTAAAATACTTTTTCTTACATGTTCAATTGCCGATTACAAATAGTAAAAAGGGAAAAAAGGGAAACAGAATGTATTGGCAAACGAGGAGAGTATCAAAAGAGAGAGAATGCGAGTTTTCTACAGGCGCTAGTGGGGAGAATTATGCAACTTCCCAGTATGCAAACTTTTGTAATTGTAACTTCTGATACCTTTTAAGGAGAAAATACCGTCCGCCTGCAACTAGAGAGCTTTTATGAGAACCAAGAAAGGGCTTTTCCTTTGCTCACATCTGTCTTCATTTGCTGGGTGTATGCTGTAGATTTCATGTTGGTGAGCCAAATCTCAGAAGTTAAAGACTTTCTTAAATCCAGCAAATGAATATATCCTTGGGCTGCAACTATGAAACAAAACAAAACAAAACAAAAACAACTTACATGAGAAGAGACTTACCCTGAACTATACGGTCATTATTATTCGTGTCCATTGTTCCCAATAATAACAGAACAGAAATACCAATATATGCAAGTTTACAGACTCTAACTAGGGCTTTGGGCTTCTTTAAATGGGTAAGGAAAAGGATTCTATTTCAAGTGACATTTTTTAGACATCTTCACCTCATTTACATTTCCAAGTAGCTAGATGCATACCTTGAAGAGTGTGTGTGTTTGTTTGTTGTATGTGTTGGTTTGCTTTGGCTTTTCTCATTCCGGGCAGTTAATACCCTGGGATTGCAGAAACTTTGGTTTTATGACAACTTCAGCAGAATTTCAAATGTATTTTTGATAGTCAATTCTTTCAGATGATCCACATCATAAGCTTCGCTATTTTATTTTATTTGTTCCTCAATATTGACTCATCAAACTGAATTTTCTAAGGTATCTATATTTCCGATAGGAATTTCTCTGTTTACACCAAATACTTGACAGCTGGAGAGTCAGAATCCTGTGATGGATACGTACTGATTTGTATTTGGTGAATATTTCACAGATTTTAATCTCTCAGGTATATTGTTTCCCAAATTAGACCATACTTAACATTGTGCCCATTAGAATGAAAACTGAAAAATTGAATCAATTATTAAGCAGCCAGATCAGGGCTCTATGAAGACCCAATCACAGATCCCTATGGGTTGAACTCATGTGTTTGTGGGAAACTAGAAATCTGTGGCTGTGTAGCCATGAAGTATGAAGATTCTTCTTGAGGGCATATCATTTCTTTGTAGAAATGAAATACCATGTAACGTGTAATTGGCGATGTCATTTGAGTTTTGGTATGATACTTTTGGTTTTTATATTTAGTATTATTAACATTGGTATTCATGTATGAATCTAACAAATATGTCCAAATGAAGAATGCCTTATACAGTTCTCTATTTCACACAGCAACAGCTTTAATTCTGGAATTCAAGAAATGTCTTACAATGTCTGTCAAACTCAACAATTATACTAACAAGAACGCAGTTCAGAAACCTACCTCTAAACTGCCCTGACTCCCTTACTCCCGTCTTCCTCCTAATTCCTCTCTTCTTCCTTTCATGTCCAGCTTTAGCATAACCCACTCCCAGTTGCTCTGTGGGTTGAGGGAAACTTTTCCTTTTCTCCTGGAGCCAATGAACACCTGTAAATTTCACAGGTGCAGTGGGTCTCACAGCAGGAAGCATTGTGTGCCTGCCTTGAGTCATCCCTGGCCATACTTTAGAAGTTACTTTTGTAATATTGCATGGCCTCCCTTTCATTTCTTTTCCTGCCTCGCCTTAAATCACTGTTTAACACCCTACAAATGTCTTCCCTCAACTTAGCAAAGAATATCTTGTAAGAAACAAAAATATATAAATGTAAATGAAAATAATAATTTTTGAAGGGGTATATATTCTGGCCAAGTATTGTTTTTCATTTGTAAATATAGTTTCTGCAATTCCCATCCCCCCCCAATTTTAGAATCCATTCTTTTCTTTTACATCACATATAGCATCTGTTGCACTTTTTCTCCAAAGTGACCAAACCAAGAGCAGCCCCAAGGACCACTGAGGCTACCTACAAGTCTCTTCCCAGACCCTCAGATGGGACATTGTGCCTATTGGCTTCCTTCCTTCTGACAGATATCTATTTAGTTAAGCAAATTACTGCTAAGTAGTCTAAAATGTAATGGTTCAATATAATTAATATACACAGTCATGGCCCACCTTATTCATTCAACTGTATCCCTGGTTGAGTATCAGGCAAGCAGGAAGGGGTCAGTACATAGAAACCAAATGAAATAACTGATTCAGGGAAACGATTTTGGCATGCAGCTGAGTGGTTCTGGTAGTAGAGCGCCTAAGCACTTGGGTGAAACAAAACGCAGTATCATTGCAGGATCTCTAGCACCTACTATGGAGCTGTGTGCACAGTGAGCTCCGTGAGCACTTCATGGACGGAACTCGCTTCCCATTCTCACTCCATCTTCGATGTCTTTGGTCTGTGGGCTTGACCCACCTTTGGTTTTCTAAAGGAATCCGATCAATGCCAACGACTCCTGACAAAGATCAGGGGTGATATTCAAAATATTTACTAATTGGTACAGGGTGTGCCTCAACCCGTCAGCATCAACATAGGCTATAAACAACCTGAACAGCTGTACTGGGGCTTACCTGCTAAAAATCATCAGTGCCCGAAAGCCCTGCAATCTCAAACCCCTGGAGGCCCAGTGGTCTCCAAGAGGCTGCTCTTTCTTGGTATGAAGAGATCTAGCCCCTGAACACTTTTTTTTTTTTTTTAATCAACCATCTTAGACAAATTCCTGGGAAATTTGTCAGAATCTATGTAATTATCATTAATTTAGCAATTCTCAAAGGTAACCCAGAGTTCATCCAGCTGCAGTTTACTCCATTGATCACAATAATCCACCACACCCAGAACTTTCCTCATGAAAGGAATCTTCTTAGAGCAGCCATCTGGATCCTATTATCCTAATCAGAGTGTGTGGTGCATACAAGGTGCAGACACTATTTCCACTGACGACCCGGGCTCACTCATTCTTGGATGTGTTTCCTCCGTTCCTTTCACCTCTCTCTTTCTTTTATCTCCACTGAGTGGGTATTTGAGGGTTTTACTGAAATTAGAAAATAAAACTGCAATCAATTTAATTTTCTCTGCATAACGCACATGTCTAAAAACCGCTGCTCTACGCATCAGGCCCGGAGAGCTAAAGCTGAAAACAAAACACGTCCCCACTTGGAGATAATTATATAATCTGGAAAAACTTCAGCTCCAAGCTTGGATGTGGCCTGCTTGCCAAATTGCAGATCAGTGTCCCCAAGTTGAGCTTACAATTTTTCTTTTTGTTGGATTTGCAGGAGTTTTTACACAGATGCCTACATATTTTCAGGTGCACATATGAATAAATAACTTTGAACATCAATATAGTACAGTGAATGTGAAAGTACAAAGTTACTAGTGAACATGATCAGACAACTGGGTATTAAAATATTTCTTTTTTTAGTGTTTCTAATTTCATGTTGGTAAAGCCAAGGAATTTTGATTCTCTTTTTCATAACTTAGATAAGTGATGAAACATAACATTATTCAAGTGCCAATCAGTTAATATGTTAGGATATTTTTATCCTCATTTCTATTGCTCTGCTATAAAAATGAAAAGAATAAAAGACAATAAGTGCGAATATGTTGTTCTGTTTTCAAATGAACACTTTCCCCTCAAGGGAATCCCAAGTAATTAATGAGCATTTGATCTTTGTTCTGTACCAACAGGGTGATTAAACAAATGTTGGGACTCTTTTTTATGTCATTCTGTGACTATGTGAAAATCAGTAAATTTAGATTTGTGTCAGTTAAGGAACAAGGGACAACAAATGTAGAATTGACTATGTCCCAAACATATCAATATAGAAGCCAATATACTACAGTGAACAGAAAACCAAATAGTGGTTTAAATAAGTAAATGATTTTCCATGAATAAAAAAGTCAGGAAACTAACAGCCCAATGAATTTGCAGATGTCAATGATACCATTGAAGAGCCAGGTTCCTTTAACTGCCTTTGTACTACATTTGACCTCATGGCCACAAAATGACTTTCATTCTAGCCATCACATCCTCATTCCAGATAGAAAGAAGGCAGCAACTATAAAGGATCCTGAGAAAAAAGATACCTACTGAAAAAGGCTCCTGGTGGATTACTGGGCTCAAATTTTAAGAAACAGAGCCTAGCAGCCATTTCCATACAGGGGCCTCTTACACAAACTACACGCCAGCAAGAAGCCTGCACTGAACTACCCGCCTCTGAACTGAACTGCCCGCCTGTACTGTATTTCTGTCATCTGAACCAGCCCCAATAAATATGTTCCTGAAATCCTATTTCAACCAATAAGACTAAGACTTCCCCCATCCAGTTGGAGCTGCACAACTAAATCCCATCAGCTTCTTCACTAACCAATTAGAGCAGCTCAATTCTGACCAATCAGGACAGTGCCTTTTAGACCAATCAAACTGTGAGGATTTGGAGTCCTTATTTGCATAAGGGCAAACCAGCTAGGGACCAGGGAGGGGCAGGGATTTCTGTCTATATAAGCCAGCTCACCTCTGGCTAGGGAAGGCACTTTCCCTTTCCACTAAAGACTGAAGACTGCATTTCCCTGGAGTTGAAGCATAGAAGATGTCTCAATGCAGGCCAGAGCAGACTGGCACAGAACCGAGCAGAGCGGGGCCAACCAGCAAGGAACAGAGAGGAGCTGTCTAGCTGGAGAAGGGGCCTGGTTTTCAAAGCCATGCTGTATCACAATCGGGCTGTGTTGCACCGAATAAAATCTCCTTCTTCACCACACCTAAACTGGGGATTCCCGCTGGCATTGAATTAGTTGAACTGGTGCCAACAACGATCAGTTGACACTTATTATAAGGTCTTGCCATTCTCATTTGAGAAGAATTCTGTGAGTCTCATAATCCCAAACTGTTTTACCTGGTCACCTCCTAGCAGCAGGCAAGAGTGAGAGTTTTCCATTTTGGTAAGCAGACATGAAGGGGTTTGAGACAGAAGTTGAATGAGTCTGCTCACGCTATCTGCCACATACGCTGTTTATGGATACCACATTTCCTCGGACCACATAGGTTTTAGGGCAAAGTTATGAGTCACGATAAGTCTCCCTGAGTGTTTCTCTGACTTCTCCCCCACGTGCTATTCCCAACCTAAAGGAACCTTTATCATCCCTCCTACATATTTCTGGAAGTCTCCAGAAGATGTCTTGGGAGGATGCACAAGCCTAGCTCAGAAACAGAGTGTGCATGTTCCTTTTTCTCATTTCCTGCACTGGCTTCACACCGTAATCAGATGAGGTGTCTGACGTTCCCCCAAGTGCCACAAGCGAGCGTCGATGCCACTGTACCCTATGGTTTTATATTCCTGCTCTCGTTGGCAAAACTGCCTTGTACATTTCCTCTGCCACAGCTGTCCCACAGCATCCAAACCCAAAACCCAGCTGACACTCACGGTTTTCCTCCAGCATCCGTGGCTGAGGACAGACTCAGGAGTCACGAGCATTCCTCTCCTCACCTTCGAACTCGATCCTTCTTTGCTCTCAATTCCTTGCAGAGTTTTGGTTGGAAAGCTCTTTCTGTTTCTAGTTCGGTCCACTCCACAGAGCTCAAGTAAAATTGCGTAAGGCTTGGCCACGGGACCAGACAAGTAGCAGAGAGCCTGCCATATTCGAATGTACCCTCCTGTCAGTTCTTAGAACAATTTTCTTGGACCAACTTCATATGCCATTACTTTTCACTGTGGGTGAATTTTCTTCTTAGGGTGACCTACATAAACCTCATGTAAACTTCCCATAGATACTGGGAACCCTCTGCATTATCCAAATCAAGGGGTATATTTAATTTAGGCTGCTAAGCTGGATTTATTTATTTACCTTTGTAATACTTGCCCAGTGCAGTGATCTGTCTTCAGCTTGGCTCCCTGTCCACAGCCATCACACCTATCTCTATTTTAAGCTGTTAGAATAGTTTTATGATTCAAATTTCAGGTTCCACACACATTCACTCTCTACCTCTTATGTCAAATAATATACTTACACTCTTGAGATCATGAGCCTAAGAGGTGACAGAATGTTCCCTTTCACAGAAAATTACAGTTTTCTGTTTTAGATCTTTCTATGCCTCTCACCATGGAGGAGAAATTTGATGAGCTACTTAGAGAGACCATCTTCATTTTCAGAAACCTCCATCAAGACAGTTCCAAGGAGCTCTCAGCAGGTGATATTTGTAACAAAGGGAACTGCTCCCATGTTCCTCCTCATATCCCCACATCTGGATTTGAAGCCACAGGCAAAATTCTGCTTGGGATGGGAAAATGTCTGGTAGTGTTGCAGAACCAAAGCATGGAGTTTGGAGATGAGAACAAAAAAGAAGTAGAAGCCAATGATAGCACGACTGTAAGACAGCTGGTGAAGGTCAATGCTGAAAACAATGCCTCAGAGTCCACTACACTCAGAGAGGAGAATCTACCCTGGAGTCAGAAACCGACTGCAGGTAGGGAGCAAACCGAATGCAGGTAGAATGGTCCTTTCTAACACGCTATTCAGAAAGTGCCCACCTTGGTGTATGAGTTCAACTTCTAGCTTTCCTGGCAGGAGGGACGCTAGTTGGGGAGAATTTATACCTAAAATGAGAACAAATAAGATAATATTTTTAACTTATTATACCAGTAAGTACTCCCAAACAAGCTGAATGTCTTGTCCCTGTGTGCCATTACATCCAGAAACAGAAAAGCATGTGAAGTGGTAAAATGGGCTCATATTGAGTTTTGTGGGGGTATGGGTTTTAAATGGCCCTTTTAAAATCAGAAGAGACTTCAGGTAGAATACTAAGTACAAAACAATGGTTTAGACCTTCCGATTTGATTTCAGCCTTGGACCATTGTGATCCATTCAATGACCGTGTGCACAAGGCTTGTTTAGAGACTTCAATGTGTCAAGAGCCTACCTTTGCTCCTTTTCCACCTGAGGCAAATTATTTCTTCCAAGAAGTGACTTTAATTTGTTGGCAAGTAACCTTCTGAGATGCTAAAAGGAACTTGAAATAGATAATTCACCTCAGATGGGCTATGCTATGTATTTCCAGAAACCAGTCTAAATTGTTTTTTTCTTTATTGGGTCAAATCCTTATTAAGAAAATGTGTGCTACTGGAAAGATACCTTTGTTATTTAATCCCTGGGTGGTCATTTATATTTGGCGTGCATAAATGTCAGAAAGAATAGGAAAAAAATATAATTCATGAGCAAAGTGCATTTCTAAGCTCCCGTCACCTTGCCAAATTAAGTATTACAGTTGGAAATTTAGGGTGGAGGCTCACTTTGGAAAAAAGGAATCAAATTGTCCTCAGAGTTTGCTTTTGTCATCAAAGGGCTTTTAAGACTTTGGATGGATCGGCAAGTCTGATTTGGTAGTAGAGAATATTCTTACTTAGCACACGTACTACAGGACTACAGGATTCTAAGACAGCTTGGTTAAAATTCTTTCCTTGAACTAGACGTTTTTTTCATTTTTTTTTTCAGTGTTTAATTTTGTGGCATTCAAAATAGGATGGAAAAATACATTATCTGCATTAGAAACAAAACTTTCTTGAACTTACCTAAATGATGTTCTCTTGATGGGCCTTTCCTGTCTAAATCTATTTATGAAAGATTCATTCATCTCCAGATTTTAAAACAGAGAGGAAAATTGCAATGGTTGTGTGTTTTTGAAATGATGAAAAAAGAGCCTGAAATTCATTTATCATTAGCTTTGTTATAAGGACAATTTCGTTCAAGCCATAGCCATTTCGGATCTGAACAGAGGTACCTGTGACCCTGTTGGAAAGTTTCACGTGGTTAGTTCAAAAACTAACCAAACAAAATCCAACTTTGCATTCATATTTTTTCCTGAGTATGTTAGATGTTAAATTTAATTTTTTTTTTAATTTGAAAAACAAATGTACTTTTAAACACTTTCATTTTCTAAACTGAAGCAGTGGCATTTCTTTGACCTGTTCAATCATCCAAGGCGCTGAGAGACACCTGTTCACACAGTGGTGTAGTGGGTGAGAAGTAAAGACCCTGGGTTTGATTTGTGCACACACATCCTATGGTGACAAAATTCAAGATGGGTCAACAAGAAATATTTATGAGATTTAGTAGTTGTTTTTATACCTAAATCGATAGCCTATAATGATGGCACTTTGCTTAGAAAATACTAAGAAATTTTCTATAACAAATATTCAGCATGAAAGCATTTCTTTTAGTCTTTGCATATATTCCTCAGATACTCACAGACTACAATTCCATGTATAGCTCTTTAAAAGACAAAGGACAGTGGGAAGGTGGCAAATTCATCATTGCTCTTTTATGCTGTAGAAATTGCCTTTCATCTTCACTTACCTTTATTTCCAAGATCAAAGCCACTCCCAAACTACACACCAAGGAAACAAACAAAAAACCCCCACAAAAACATTAAACCAAACAAACCATTGCAAGAGCTTGAAATTTGTGTTGAAAACATCATCTGGCTGACAGTCTTCCCGCCCCGCCCCCCACCCCCAGCTATAGCTATATTCTAAACTTGTCACTTATTACTCACATAAATTGTAAGCAGGGCATGATGTCTGAATGTTTGTTTCTAGTCCCTGTAATATGCACACGTGATCACCATAATCTGTATGATAAGAAACATACATTTAAAGTTGTCATGATTTAATTTTATTTTCTATTATATATGGTGATAATACCTGTTTTAATTATCTTAGGGCTTATTATGATAAAAAATTTTTTTAGAAAAGCATTTGAAGAAACTTAAACACAAACACAGGAAGCCAATTTTTATGTCTGCATGGCATACAAACTTGTGTCTGATGAGCCTGGTGACTGAATGTAATGGTGTTTTTACCACCAGAACTCTTTGTCGTGAGTAATGTAATCCAAATATTTTAGTTCCCAGTGAAAGAGTCAAAAATAAATAAGACAAGCACTGCATGTTAATTCCGGCCATAGAGCTTGAGCATAACAGAGATTTGAATGAGAAAATCTGGTTTGGTGTCAAGCCCAATAAAATGAAGAGATGTGTGTTGATGGGCTGTGTTCCCTGCTGAGAGAGTAGTTTGAATTTGGACAAAATAATATTCAGCTTCAGTTTCTCTTTGGATTCATTATTGCTCCTGGATTCTCTCTAATTTGAACCTTGTAGGGGTCATCTGTGCCTCTGTCATCTCTAATACTCCACACTTCAATGAATCAGACTTCATGCTGCCAGGATGACCACCCAGAAGTCCTGTTTATGTAGGAATTGGCTTCAGCAGAGGAGTTCATCTTGAGTCCTGAACAGCTGAGTTGGGAGTTCCACAATGTTCTCCTGTTTGTTTCTGAGCATGGGAGGAAATATGATTATCTATTAGGCCTGATAACCAAGTGGAAGTTCATCTGTTGGAATCCCCCCCCCCCACCTTTTTTAAAATTTAAGTACAATTGGCAAACGATATTATATTAGTTGTGTTCGTTTCAAGTGTACAATTAGTGATTTGACATGTTATGCCTTACAGCGTGATCACCTACTAGTTCTAGTAATTATCTTCTTCTCATAGCATACATTGGACTGTGCTACAGTGGGCATGCCTTTTCTGGAGCACTGTCTTGGTGGAATACAATGTATATGTCAAGGAAGTCAGTCTACACATGAGTGAGGAAGTTGAGGCAGAAAGGTTCCAGAAATAAACCATTAGAAATTTATACCTTGTTGCCTGTTCTCTCTGTCTATCTGATTTGATCATCTTACTATTTTAATCACTAAAATATTAGAAAAATAAGATGGGCCCTGTTGGTTAAGGTGATAATAAGATACTTGAAAACTTGGGGAACACTGTGGAAAATTTTGAAATTAACAGAAGAGATTATTGAATGTCTTTTCAATGAAATGCTAGAGCCTTTAGATATATAATCCTGCAGAGGTACATGCCTCCACTTTTTTTTTTTTTTGGCTTAAAATGACACACATTTAGGTTTTTACAGTTCTGCAAGTTTGAATTCTGACATAGGTCTTACTAGGCTAAAACCAAGGTGTCAGCTGGGCTGCATCCCCACCAGAGGCCCTGGGTAGGAATCTGTTTCCTTGATTAGTTTTTCAATTACAACTGACATTCAGTATTATTTTGTATTAGTTTCAAGTGTATAACATAGGATTAGACATTCAGATAATTTAAGACGTGATCCCTCGATAAGTTTAATACCTACCTAGCACCATACACAGTTATTACAATACTACCGACTCTGATCCCTGGGCTGCACTCACATCCCCATGACTATTCTGTAACAGCCAGTTTGGACTTCTACTCCCTTCACTTTTTCACCCAGCTCCCACCCCTTCTCCCATCTGGCAACCATCAGTTTGTTCTCTTTATCTAATAATCTGTTGCTGTTTTGTTTGTTAGTTTTGTTTTTTAGATTCCACATATAAGTGAAATCATATGGTATTTGTCTTTCTCTCAGCATAATATCCTCTAGGTGCGTGGTGCCTTCATCTTTAACCGGGATCGTGTACAACTCCGTAGAGGTAGAAGTTAACTTGTGGTAGTCGGTAGAAAAGGAAATAGTTCCCATCTGTGAAAATGCAAATTGTGGCCCTTGGATCTCGACTGATGATCACCCTGTGGAGATGAAGCAGTTCTGAAGTTCTGTATCCATTTGTAAATTCGTTTCAGCATTTCCACCATAAAGCTGTGGTCCTTTGAGTTCTTTGAATCTGTTATAGCACCTCATTGTTCACTCATTAATTAAATGAGTGAAATAAAATATTTAGTGCATATCTATTTTATATTTGTATAGATAGGAGTCATGATTTTATCTTCTTTTAAAACTAATTCCTTAGAAGATATGTAAATATAGCAAGCTTTCCATCAGTTTTCTTTATAATTCATTACAACAATTATTGGATAGGTTCAAGATGAGGAGCAAGATAAGAATCAGGGAGCTAGAGATGAGGGGAGGATAACACAGCAATCATTGCCATGATTATCAGAAGGTCACCTTGAGGGGCAGAGAGGATGAAGCTTCTAGGTCCCAAGGGAAGTGGGTGGAGGAAGGAAGGAACTAGTACATTGATAAAGTGCCAAAAGTAAGCTCAATTTCATAATATCACTTTTAACAGACCCCCTGTATGTAGGCATGATATTCATTTTAAATTTAACTAACTAAACTTTTAAAATGTGTATTTAGCTGTATTTGTCGTTTATAATTTCTAGGGTCAGAGATTGTATTTTCCCAAAATGACTGCAACAATATCTATGTCACATTCTCTGTTTACAATGTAATGCTGACACTCACCATTTATGGGGGGAGGGTTATGTCCTGTCCTTCCCTGTGACTCTGATCTAGGTAAACCTATGACTTTGGCAGAAGGGATGCACTATGACTTCCAAGGCTCTATTTTAAAAGGCATTCTCTTGGAACTGTTGCTCTTGAAATCCAACTAGTATGTTATGAGGAAACCACCCATCTCAGGGACAGACCCACACGGAGAGGAACATGCGGAGAGGAATTGATCCACAGATGAGCTCCCAGCTGGTAGCCAGCATCAAATTCCCAGTTATGGATGAGCCATCTCGAAAGTGGCTCCTCGGGGTCCTGTGGAGCTGGTGTAACTGACTGATGTGTCGTAGAGCAGAGATGAGCCTGTTCTGTGAAACCATGTTCAGACTGCAGATTTGTGAACTGAATAAATGATTGTTTTCCGTCACTACATTTTTAGGTGGTTTGTTTGTAGCAATAAACAACCAACATTTCTTGCTATATTGGCTGTTTCTGAAAATTTGCATTTTGAATATTTCTAATAAATTAGAGCTCTTGTAGTAAAATAGCAGTATAAAAATGACAATAATATATTAATGTATCCATATGAATGAGAAATGAAGACAAATGGAAAGCTCATATAGCTCATGTTCTTTCTGGGTTAAGTTGGAGCTCATTTTTTTGTGTGTGTTTTTTTTTTTTACTGTAATCATATGACCATTTCAAGAACAAATTCAGAAGACTCATTTGCAATCACCACTATTATACATGAGTAAATATTTAGACTGAAAATTCTTGTGTGTTTTTATGTGGGGGTGTATCCTCTGAGGGGCTTATGCTACTCACTACAATGTGTACTTTGGCTCATTTAACTCCCACTGGCTTGGGATACAGATGTAAGCATTGTCCTCATGCCTTCAAGTTCACATTCAGCGATTTCTTTATCTCCTTCCAGTATTAATCCCAGTCTGATCATCTTTCTCTTCCTAAATTCAGGATGTCTCTGCCAAACTCTGATAGCTACTAATTTTCCTTAGTCCCCTTTGCAGGATCACTTGCCTGCCCAGAAAACAGGTACTTTTTTTCATCATGGTAAGATATACAACACACAATTTACCATTTTTAAATATATGTTTCAGTGACATTAGTTACATTGACATTGTTGTGCAACAATCACCTCTCTCTGTCTCCAGAACTTTTTCATCATCTCAGACTAAAACTCTCTACCCATTAAACAATAACTCCCCATTTTCTCTTTCCCCAAGCCCTTAATAACCACCATTCTACTTTCTGTCTTTATTAACTCAACTGATCTAAGAACCTTATATAAATGGAATCACACCATATTTGAACTTTTGTCTCTGGGTTTCTTAGCATAATGTCTTTAAGATTCATTCATGCTGTAGCATATATATAGAATTTCACCCTTTTGGTGGTACATAGAGAGAGACAAAGACAGTGACAGAGACAGAAATTTATTGTTAGGAATTGTCTCATGATATTGTGCAGGCTGGCAAGTCCAAAGTACGCAGGGTAGGCCCGCAGGGTGGAGACCCAAGGAAGAGTTGACATCGCAGTTCAAGACCTCTGAAAACAGTCTGTAAGCAGACTTCCTTCTTCCTTGGGGGAGATCAGTCATTTTTTTTTTAAATCCTCACCCAAGGATATGCTTGTATTAATTTTTAGAGAGAGAGAGAGAGAGAAACGTTGATATGAGAGAGAAACATCGACCAGTTGCCTCCCATATGCGCCCTGACCAGGGATCTAACCCACAACCTAGGTATATGCCCTGAATGGGAATTGAACCCACAACTTTTTGGTCTACGGGATGATGCTCCAACCAATCAAGCACCCAGCCAGAGCGAGGTCACTCTTTTTCTTAAGGCTCCAACTGCCTGCATGAGGCCCACCATCATTATGGAGAGTAATCTGCTTTACTCAAAGTCTACTGATTCAAATGTCAGTCTCATCTAAAAAAGACTTTCACAGCAATATCCAGGCACATTTGACCAAATATCTGGGACCTGTGGCCTAGATAATTGAACACAAAATCAACCATGGTATTGATGCACTTCCTTTAAAACAGGGATGGATTTATAGAAAGCTTAAATTTTGAAACTTCATTGGTTCATCCTTTCTAGGCTCTGTTTTATCTTAGCCATTCATCAGGTTTCATATTACTCGTAAGTTATTTGTATATGTTCCCAAATATTTTTTAGCTCACATTTTATCTTGTCAATTGGACTACATTTTCCTTAAAGCTTGGGTCAAGATTTATTTTTTTTAATATCCTACCAATACCACCTATGATAGCACTCACAGAAAAGTCCGTTTGCAGCAAATACTAACTAATATGCAGCCTCTGAGGCCTCCAGTTAATGCTGACGCCCTTTCTGCCATCCCCAGCATGCCTCCTACGTGTCCATCACGTTTTCAGGGAATTGTTAGGGCCTACAGTTAGTATCTCCATTCTATCCCAAGTTCAAAATGGTTCAATGGGCCACTCCTAACCTTTTTTTCTCCACGATTTCCTTAAAAGAAACTCCTGTCTTAAGTTCATTTCTACCTCTAAGATCAAGCTTCATTTCCTGCCATCGCTCCAGGAATGCCTTTCTTAGCCTGTCCCAATCCCACCCATTGTTTGGGGCATAGTTCAAATTCCTTTTCCTCTGCAAATCCTCTCTCAAGCATCCCTGTCTATATTACTCTCTGTTCACTCTGTTGCCCGTTTTATTTGTAACTCTTACTGCTAGTAGCAAAGCATGTACTACATTTTGTTGTTCATTGATTTTATCTGAAGTTGACCTCCCGAAGGAGGACATGAGTGTGGGAAAATTTACTCTTTTATCTGCCTCACCTTCCCATAAAAGCTCTATACAGAGATATAATAGGTAAATATTTTTGAAAGAATGAATTAAGTAAAACATACTATGACCCTGCTCAGTATAAGATTAATTCTGAACTTTATTTTGGATTTGTTGTAAATGGATGTGTACTAGTTAGGTTAGTTAGTTAGTTCGCTTTTGACTTTACATTTCTGTATGACCTTGGGCACAATCCTGTTTTTCATTTTGAATTACTGGTATTTTAACAATCATGTCGAAACCTTATCTTTTGAGCGCTTTTTTCCTACTTGAATTCAGAACTGTTTCATTTGAATGATGAATAGTCTCATGTCCTTTTTTTTGGACAATCTCCAAGCAGAGTTATCTATAAATGATACCTCAGGGATTCTCTTTACTGACTCAGTCTGGTTTTCGTCCTATAATGCAAATAAATAAAACCATAAATTAAAGTACATGGAAAAACATATGACCTAAGTATTTCTGCAGAGAACTCATGTGCAGCTGTTTAAATCTGTGCAGACCTTTGGTTCTGTTCACAGTCCCATTATTAATATTTTGTATAACCTTCCTTTAGCCATTTCTCCTTTTCAAGTTGGTCTCATATTAGGTGGTACACTGCAGGGTTTATCATGTGGGGGGAGTGACAGAGCACTTTAATGGTACTTTAATGACCCAGGACGTCAAATGATTATAAATGTCAAGTATTTTCAGTCTCTGTATCATCTCTGTTACAGGATTCTAAGCTCCCAGTGTGCATTTTATCCCCAGCGTACAAAATCAGTTTGCCATTTCACTAGGGAATAAAAGAGTTTTGCAACCAAATGACATTTTAGGTTTCCAAACTGTATGTTGAATTCCATAGAGCGATGACAGTCACAACTGTTTTTTTAAACTTGATACATATTCATTTTCATTATTAAATATGTATTCTAAAGTGCTAGAAAAAACTTGCTAACTGTTCAAGAGGTAAATATGAAGGTTTTAAAACTAAACTGTTATACTTTTTGTTAGAAACTGTTATAAAAGCACGCAGGTTTTAAAAGTTATTGAAACCCCTACATTTTCTAGGGGAGAAGTTGTTACTGGGTGATGAGGTTAAAACAAGCAATTAGTGGAACAGTTCCCATTAGTTCCACTAGAGGTCTCAGTTTATATTGCTTTTTACAGGGAAAGCTAAAATACTATTATTGTGCATGCTCTGTTAGCAAAATATTGCTAAAAAGAACAATCACCATAGGAATAACAGTACTTTTTAGAATCCTAGTACTTTTTTTCAAGCCTTAAACTTTTGCTGTACATTTCCCCTTATAATAGCACCCATCATTTAAAAAATTATTTTTAAAAATGTCACAATACTTATTATGTATGTGAACAAATAGAGATAACAATGTTTTTCTTTATGTGAAAAAAATCACAGTAAATGAGAAATATATAGTTGAGTCATTTCTAGTAAATTTTAGAAACAAAACATCCACAGTCTCACTCTCATGATTATAATTTGATATTTCTAGAAGTTTTGATTTTCTAAGTTCAAACTGGTCAAAGGTGTATGCTATTCATTTTATAATTTATTTTGAAATGGGAACCAAGGAAAGGGGGAGATGGAATTTTGATTTCAATCACTTAAACTGTGGAAGTAGTAGTTTACGACCTTAGTCATCTGGGATAGCCATCACCATCATCAAAATGATCTCATTTATCATGAAAATAAAATTTCTCAAACGATGTTCATGGAAATTGGTTAAGTTTCATGGTAAAAGAAAATTATTTTTACTCTAAATTCAATACTTGGAAAAGTAGATTGGTCCTGTATAACAGAATTCACCCCTCATATTGCTTGTTGCTATTGTAATACCCTCTAAGACGTGGATGACTCTAGTTTGTCTATGCTTTTGTTGGAGCTGAGAAACTTGTCAGCTTCTAGAAGCTTCTGAGGCCAATTTAATTAAGATCAGTTCTTTTTTCTTTTTACTTATAAAGGAAGAAGTTTTTCAAAGTGGCTTCAGATTTCTCCAAATCATTCAATTTCAGGAGAAATGTCAGTAGGTACGGTAAGATCAGTTCTTATTACTGAGAAACCATCTAAAGTAACTGAATTGCGTTCATAGGTCAGGGTGAGATTGGAAGCCAGATGTTAATGCCAAAAACAACAGTAATACCTCTCTGGTGTGCTGGAAGCTTTGCATATAATATCTCATTTATTTTAGAACAATCCTTAAGGTAGATCTTTGTTTTATCAAAAAGGAAGCTGAAACTCAAAGAGATGAAGTAATTTGCAAACTCCCAAAGTCATGAAAGAAATGCACAACCAGAGATATGTCCACTGCAGCAGCAGCCGGGGAGCAGATGCCCCTGCAGAGCCACTGTAGCAATCGTAACTGCGAAATGTTGGGAGCCATGGTGGCTCTTTGCAGGAAACCCACGTTTGTCAATGAACAAAACTTCTGTTGAGTTTCTACTACACGTGCGCTACAATTCTAGGAACCCATCCGGTGGGAGAGTTACAAAAGAGAAAGATGTGGTTTAATTATTAAGAAACATAAAATCCACTTATAGAGAGACAGCGAAAGAGCATAAAATCCAGATGAACACTTTTATGGGAAATACGTGCCGGCTGGAGGGTTTGGCACATGAAAAATGATATGCATAGTTAAAAGTGAAAAACTTCCAGTGATTCTGTGCTAAATAAAGGTCATTTAAACCAAGTCTGATATTTTTATTTTACTAAACAATTAAAATGACAGTATAATGGGGGGAAATTTTTTTAAAAAGTGTTTTAAGGAAATTGCCTGGGCCATCATGGTGACATCTGCCTCTGTGTGCATCTTTGTGAGTTGAAGTCCAATATCAGGATCTAATTAATTACAGATGGTGTGCGGCTTTCCAAGTTGTCATCCAGTGACAGAGCTATGAAACAAGAAAAAGATGTCCGACTACAAAGATAAAACAATCCCACGCTCTTACCTCGTTGAAGAAGTGACTGAGACCTGGAGAAATTAAGCTTGCTCAAGGTCACATATTTAATTAGTCAAAGACTCAGGACTTCTAAGCTGTTCACAGCAAGCAGAAAGGACTGGAGAAATGTTTGTTTCTGACGTGTTAACTAGCATGAAAATGTGGCAAGATCTTCATGCTGGAAAACTGTCATAGCAGGCAAAGCATTCTCATAAACACAAGGACTGATTATTTCTTTGTAAAATAAGGTTTTTGAGGAGATTGTGAGTTTACTATGAAGAGCTTTAATAAGCACTAGGTTTTAACAGAGGAAAAGATGAGTTTATGCATAGATGTAAAGGACTCTAGGTTTTTGGTGGCTTTAGCCAGACATACAATTATTATCATAAACTAACCCCATTTTCTTCTAGTGCATACACAGTGATGTGCATGTATATTATGCATTTGCTAAGTATACTCTCTCTGCCTATATATTTATACTCTTATCTGGTATGACCAAAGACACATTTAATGACATGAATTTAGTGTCAAGTCGAAACACACCAGTTAGCATGGAGAGCATAGTCCAGATATGCAGATGGTTTCTTGAGAACAAGTGGCCAATCATGGCAGAAAGAGTTGGATGTACCTAGTAACAGGCTTGGTGTCAGAGGCCTTTGTTAACAGGACAGAGTATGTCTTCTGCTGCCTCCACACTAGTCTTTCCTTTAGAATGCTGTCCCATGATGTAACTGTTACCTTAACATCTGCCACCACATGGGGATTGGACAGTTTATTATGTACCAGGGGCTGGTTTGATACTGTTGTGATTTAACCCAGCTATTAATAACTGAAAAGGAGCAAAGGGAAGAATAGATGCATGCCCAGTAAAGTCTGGGTGACACGGGGAAGATACTTGTCTGTCAGTCACACCTGGAAATGGGTCATTGGCCAGAGCAGGCACGATCACTGCAAGGGCAGGAAGATTGATACTTAAACTCAAGAACAAAGGAGTTCTCGCTCTTGCTCTCTAGGGACCCTTGTTGCAGGGGGCACACACTCCTGGCTCCCCTGCATTTGACCCCACACATAATGGACTAATGGACTGTGACTAGCCTGATGCCTGATGCTGTACCAGACCCAGCTCCACCATGGAATGGAAACTCTGGACACTGGCTTTGCTTCTAGCTCTGCTGAGTCCCCAGCTGTACCTCTTCCAGGACTGGACTAAGAAAAATGGTCCTTTGCAAACCCAGAGATGTAATTCCATGCAAATAAAAATCACTCATCCTTCCGTGTGTGCCTTAGAAAATTCTTTTTCCCAAGAAGTCATAAGGACCCAATGTCCAGCACCCAGTGGGAAAAAGAGATCCCCCATTTCCACAGGTGGACACCCCACTTCCACTGATAACAGTTTGAACACTTTTCAGATATTACAGAATTGGATCCTTATACCAACAACGTGAAGTAAGCGACTATTACTATTTGCTCCCGTTTTATAGCTGGAAAACTGAGGCAAGGCAAATTAAGAGTGAGACAACTAAGTGGGAGAGCTGGGATTCAAACCCAAGCTGTCTGAGTCCAAATCGTGAACGTTTAGCCACCATGTCAAGCAACCTCTCAATATAACTGAATTTTTCCCAGCAAACCAAAATCCGCATTCAAAAGCACTCTGGCCCTTTTACGGTTGTTATTTGGGAAACACACACCCCTTTCCTAGTCACGCTGCCATGGCTTCAGTATTTCTGGACTGGTTCCATTGGAATCACCTTCGGAGCCTGCAGCCCATTCTTCGAATATTGCCTATGGTACCAAACCTCTCTTTGAAGGAGGTTTTAATTTTGGATACAACCAAAGCCCTTTGCAGCCAAGTATGATGACTAAGGTGGGTCTCCAAGCTGGATGATGCCATGTTTGGTAAAAAAATGAAACATAGTCGGGAGGCAATGAGACAGGTTGCTTCTCTCAGTTGGCTCTGAGGACAATTCCAAGGAAGAGCTCAGTCCTCGGAGCAGTGGTTGCTTTGGGCTCCTGATCCACAGCCCAGAGTAATTAGACTTGGGGGAGAGAGGTGTCAATTTAAATACCTGAGTTTCGGCATATTTAATCCAAAGGTCACATCACTTGTCTTTGTAACTTGGTTTTATTTATAATATCCAAATATTCTATAATTCCTTCAGATAACTTTTCACAAAATGAAGCTGTGAATTGGACTAAAGCGACAAGGCAGGAAGCATCTCTCTGGGTCTCTCAGACACGCTCTTTCTTCTTTGCTCCAGGCTGGAAGGGCTCTGCCTCTGGTCCTCACTCTGCCCATTCCAGCTGATGGAGCCATCTACGCTTCACTCGCCATTATCAGGAGTGGGGAGGAGCAGACCACATGGATCAACCACTTGGGTGACTGCTGTTTCTTCCCCAATATCTGGGACTTGTGTAATAAAGTGAATGCTGTGTCCCTCCAACTTCATATGTTGAAATCCTAACTCCCAATGTGATGGTATTAAGAGGTGAGGCCTTTGGGAGGTGATGAGGTCATGAGGGTGGAATCCTCATAAATGGAATTGGTGGCCCGATGAAAGGGTCACCAGAGCTCTCTTTTGCCTTCTTTCTGCCACGTGAAGCTATAATGATAAGTTGGCAGTTTGCAGCCTGGATGAGAGCTTTCACCAGGACCTGACCATGTTGGCATGCTGGTCTCCAATTTCCAGCCTCCAGAACTGCAAAAAAGAAATGCCCGTTGGCCTGGCCGGTGTGGCTCAGTGGTTGAACATCGACCCATGAGACCCATGCACCAAGAGGTCGCTGGTTCGATTTCCGGTCAGGGCACATGCCCAGGTTGTGGGTCCAATCCCCAGTGGGGGGCATGCAGGAGGCAGCCAATCGATGTTCTGTCTCATCGATGTTTCTATCTCTCTCCCTCTCCCTTCCTCTCTCTCTAAAATCAATAAAGGGAAAAAAAAGAAATGTCTGTTGTTTATAAATCACCCAGTCTCTGGTACTATTTCAGTCTGTAACCTGATGTCATACTTACTGCCTCCACTCTTTCCCTGAAATCCCTTGACCCTTTAACTTGCCCTGATCTCTCCGGTCTGTAATTCTGAGCTCACATTATGCATGCATGCAACTCACTGAACTCACTTCCTGGTATTGTTAATTAAATTTTCATGTGCATATCTTTTATTTCTCCAGCTATATTGTAAGATTGCACGCAAGATTGTTTTTCTTCCTCCCTCCCTATCTTCCTTTCTCCCTCTCTTATATCCTGTTAGCTACTTACTTTTCTTTGTTGCCTTTCTTGTGGTCCCCTTCTGAGTTTCTAGGACAGTGCTTTGTACAAACCAGGGGCTCAGTGATACTAACTGACTCTTATCCATATTTGTAGTATTAGCAGAATGAGAATCTAACTTTATCTTTATCAGATTTATCTTCTCTACTATAATTTTCTTAAGAAAATATTACATTGGGTTTTTTTTCTTTTTCTTGAGCATATACTTCTTAAAGATGTGTAATTATATTTCAGGGAAAGGGAGATTCAATTAAACATTTTTATTATTTATTCAAAGTGATTAAGGCCAAATATATTGCCAAGAATTGATTCTATCTTCTTAACAAGTAATGTTTTACTTAAAGATATGTTGTTAAAATATAATGGACTCTTCTTGTTACATGAAACCTTTGTGGCTGACAATGTGATTCTTCAGCATTCTCTGTCAGTGTATTACTTAAAAGTAAGCATTTGTTTTCACAGTATTCCTTTCTTCTCTCCTTTGGGTCCTGAATATAAGTAAGTGTAATATCCAGTGATCTGAAGACAAACGACTTCGTTGTTATTGATGCTCTATAATTAACAAAACCACACATTTTAGGTTGGATTCTTTTTGTGGTTACTAATCACTTAAATCAGATACTTTAGAAAGAATTAATGGCATGCTATTTTTCCCCCTCAAGTCCCACAACTGATGGATGGCAAAATCTCTCAGAAAAATAAATATTCAGTTCTCTAATTCCAGACTGTTCATAATGCTTTTTTTAATTCTTCTGTGAAATAATACCCTTTGCCTCCTGCCAGTCATGCTAAGAATTGAATGTTACTGTGTTTCAGCTGTGCCTGTGATGCTGTGTAGTCCAAAGTGAGATTTTTAGACATCTTTGTGACTGTCTGGGATCAGAAGCTTCCCCAGGTGTTCAGCTTTGTTTATACTTTAATCGTTTAAATGTTTCACATGCAGGGGATTGTTGAAGAAAAATGCAATGCCAGCTGTTCCGGCTTTTGGTAAATGGCCTTTGTTTTCAGAAGGGAAAATGGGAGCGCCTAGGCCAAAGACAAACGGAATAATCTGATTTCTTTAGCAATCTTGTATAGCTGTGTCTTAAATTCCAAGCTCCAACTGAAAGTCACGAAGAGGGTCCACGTGAGGAAATTCTGTGGTCTCTAAGGCCTGCTTATAGGATATTAACAACGTAGAATACTGGGTATGAGTGCAAGAGTGTTTTAATTGGAAAAATAAAGGCTTTAACTAATAGCCTACCTCTAAAAGAAAGTGTTATAGAGAACATTCCAGAATATCTTGTACTCTGAAAACTAGATAACATCTCTCTGCATCTTTAAGAGCAGAGGACCCTGCCCAAAGACTTGGAGATCTAGCATTTGAGATTGTGAGTCTTCTTATTGGAAATGCAGCCTCCAGCCAACTGCCGTTGGTTCAGAATTTGTTTATCACGCCGATGATGGTGCCTCCCCCGCCCTCCTTCCATTTCCCCTCCCTCCAGCGTCCTTTGGAATGTGTCCCGTTTTATCATTACCTCTGGCTTGCTCTGAGAGGGAAGCCAAGCCTGTGGCCTCTACTCCAGTTAACAACGTGAGTGAAAATGTTGAAGGTGAAAGGTTCTGGAACATTCAGAACTGTGTAAAGCACGCTGACATAAGTGAAAAGCCAGAGCGATGCTGTACGGTCCCCCACGGCAGGAAGTGGTTCAGGCTGTGTGCTTCATCTGGTGCACGCCTCCGCTCCCACGGAGCACCCCGCGAGACCTGGGAAGCTCCTAGCCCGCTTTAAAGAGAAAACAGGCGAGAAACGCTGCACACCACTAATCTGATCCATCTGGGGAGGAGCTTCAGCTAGAAATCAGAGATCTTTGATCCTGTCCCAGGGATTTCATCTTTCAGCTGAGCTCCCTCATCTTCAAAGTCAAGGTTGGCAAATGTGGCCTCTATCTGGGCCTCTCACTGCGCTCCTGTCACTGGGTCCTGCCTCCCTAGACTGTGGGAACTGAGAATCCCTCCGAGTATCTCTCTCTCTCTCTCTCTCTCTCTCTCTCTCTCTCTCTCTCTCTCTCTGTGTGTGTATACACACACACACACACACATATATACACATATATATATTTTTTTCTTTATTGATATTTTAGAGAGAGAGGAAGGGAGAGGGAGAGAGAGAAACATCTATGAGGGAGAACATGGATTGGCCACTTCCTGCATGCCCCCCAGGGGGCAATCAGGCCCACAATCTGGGCATGTGCCCTGACCGGAAATCAAACTGGTGACCTCTTGGTGCGTGGGTCCATGCTCAATCCACTGAGCCACACAGGCGGGGCCCAGTGTCTTTATATTAATTCCTGTCTCTTCACCTTCACTCAGATTTTCTTTTATTATATATAATGTCTGTCTATCTATCTATCTAATCCCTTGGTATATACTTAATGTAGCCATAAGAGTTATTGTTATTTTTTATCCTTAATATTGAATTCTAGATACATGCAAGCAAAACATGACATTCCCATTTTCATTCTCCCTATTTAATTTTCTTCTTCTTGGTGCAAAATAAAATTTCTAGAAGCCTATAATATGAAACAGTTAATTTTTTTAACAGCCTATGATAATATTTAAATCAGGATTCTGTAGAAAAAAGTGACATATTCACTGCTTATTATAGCAAAGGACTTAGTTAATTGTTTTACATATATATATATATATATATATATATATATATATATTAACTTATCTTTATTGTTCAATGTATTACAGATGTCCCTCCTTTTTTTCCCCATTGGCCCCCTCCTTCCCAACCCCTCCCCCCTACTGCCTTCCCAACACTATTGTCAGTGTCCATTGGTTATGCATATATGCACAGAAGTTCTTTGGTTTATCACATCTCGCCCTCCCTCCCCCCTTCCCTTTGAGGTTCCTAAGTCTAACAACCAATTTGTACTTCTTAATTCCTTCATCTTTTTCACCCATCCCTCCAGCCCGCACCCATCCGGCAAGCAACAAAAAGTTCTCTGTATCTATGAGTCTGTTTCTGTTCTGCTTGCTCATTTTGTTTGTAGATTCAATTGTTGATAGATATGTATTAATTGCCATTTTATTGTTCATATTTATGTTCTTCTTCAAGAAGACCCTTCAACATTTCATATAATACTGGTTTGGTGGTGATGAACTCCTTTAGCTTTTTCTTGTCTGGGAAACTCTTGATATGTCCATCAAGTCTAAATGATAGTTTTGCAGGATAGAGTAATCTTGGTTGTAGGTCATTGCTTTTCATGACTTTGAATATCTCTTGCCACTCCTTTCTGGCCTGCAAAGTTTCTTTTGAGAAATCAGCTGACAGTCTTATGGGAGCTCCTTTGTAGGTAATGAACTGCTTTTATCTTGCTGCTTTTAAGATTCTCTCTTTGTCTTTAACCTTTGGCATTTTGATGATGATGTGTCTTGGTGTGGACCTCTTTGGGTTCATCTTGTTTGGGACTCTCTGTGCTTCCTGGACTTGTATGTCTGTTTCCTTCACCAAGTTAGGGAAGTTTTCTGTCATTGTTTTTTCAAATAGGTTTTCAATTTCTTGCTCTCTCTCTTCTCCTTCTGGCACTCCTATAATGCAAATGTTGGCATGCTTGAAGTTGTCCCAGAAGATCCTTACAGTATCCTTTTTTGGGATTCTTTTTTCTTTTTGCTGTTCTGATTGAATGTTTTTTGCTTCCTTATATTCTAAATTGATGGTTTGCTTCTTGGCTTTACCTACTTTACTATTGATTCCTTGTAAATTATTCTTTATTTCAGTTAGTGCATCCTTCATTTCTGACTGGTCCTTTTTCATGTTGTTGATGTTCTCACTTAAGTTCCTTGAAGGTCTCACTAAGTTCCTTGAAGGTCTCACTAAGTTCCTTGAGCATCTTTATAACCAGTGTTTTGAACTCTGCATCTGATTGATTGCCTATCACCATTTTGTTTAGTTCTTTTCCTGGAGTTTTATAATTTTCTTTCATTTGGGATATGTTTCTTTGTCTCCTCATTTTGGCTGCTTCCCTGTGATTGTTTCTAAGTATTAGGTGGAGTTGCTATGTCTCCTAGGCTTCATAGGGTGGCCTATTTTTATAGGTGTCCTGGAGGATCCAGTGGCACAGCCTCCCTGATCACCCCAGCTGGGCCCTCAAGATGCACCCCTAGTGTAGATTGTATACCCTTCTGTTGTAATTGAGTCTTGATTGCTATTGGCATGTCAATGGGAGGGATTTACTCAGGTTGATTAGCTGCAAGGACTGGCTGTTCCCACTGACCACTGGCCTCTGACTACCTTGGAGGATCAGCTATGTAGTGTCCCACTGCACAGAGCAAGACTGACTTCAGCAGGGCTCTGGTACCCACTGAGTCCACTCATTGATTGTGTCACTTGTGGAGGTGGTTGGGTGGTGGTGTTTCAATGTGGTCAGAAGCTGTCCACTGGGTGTGCTGGCTCTGGGGCAAAGTCAGCCACTGCCTGTGTTCTACCCGGGGCCACCAGGCATAAGCTACAAAGTGATCTGCAGATGGCTGCTTCTTGTACTGGGCTTGGAGGTGCCCAGGAAAAGCCAAGTTGTGAACCAAGGCTGGCTGCTTCTAGTGCCAGGCCTGGGGCCGCTTAATGAAAGGTATGGGGCTCGCTGAGACCAGATACTGCTTGCTTGAGAGATTGTAGGAAACTCTGAAGCAGGATCCGAGACAGGCCAATCCTGTGGTAAAGCCTTTGGAAACAGCTTGGGTGGGCCAAATCGTTGGGAGGGGAGGGGCCTCAGGGAATCACCAGGGTGGGGCCAACAGTGTGAGCCAGGTTGCTGGAGTCCCAGACATGGCAGCCGTCTGCCACCTCAGGGAAGGAACAATGGCCTCCACCCACAGGTCTGTCTGAGAGAAAGCTGCCTCTTCAGCCCTCGTCCTGAGGCCAAGCAGCTCAGTTCTTCCCTGTATGTCTCTGTTGCCCCTCAAGCTGCCTCCCCTCCGAGCTCAGAGGGAGCAAGTCCGAGTAAGTCTGTGTGGGCCCTTCAAGAGGAGCTGCCTGGGGCTCCCATAGCCATAGCCTCCCTCAGCCTCAGTTCCCACTGGTTTTACAGCCAGAAGAGATGGGGACTTCTCTTCCTGGCACTGGAACCCTGAGCTGGGTGCCTGGTGTGGGATGGGGACCCCTCACTCCTCAGGGAGGACCTTCCCAGCCAAGGTATCCTCCTGATTTTTATCCACCACACGTGGGTGTGGGACCAGCTGGTCTGCCTCCACCCTCCTCCCATCTCGGTGTGGCTGCTGCTCTAATTTTGTAGTTGTAGGACTTCCATTCAACTCGATTTCAGGTGTTTCTGAATGATGGTTGTGTTGTAGTTTAGTTGTAATTTTGATGTGGTTGTGGGAGGAGGTGATACCATGTTTACCTACTGACATCTTGACCGGAAGTGTCTCAATCGCTTTATATTTTAGTGCTACAAATAAAAATCATGTTTTCCTCCCTTTCTCTAGCCCTTTCTATCCTTCTCTTTCTCTTTTCTTTTTTAGTTATCACATGATTTTCTCTTCCACTCTGTATGAATCTGTTTTAGAGAGTGTTTCAGTGTTTTTAAGTATGTGTATTTTAAATACATTTATTCACACACACATACACAAATAAGTAAAAGTTAAAGAGAAGAAAAGGACACAAATATATGTCACATCTTAAATGACTTCAAATACTGGCAATGATTTGTAAATTGGACAAAAAAAATATATAACTTCTCTTTCATTTGTTTTAGTTTTTCTTCATTACTTTTTATTATAGAAAAAAATTAATTACACAAAAGTAGAGAATAGAGTATGAGTCCTATTTATCTATATACCTCACTCAGCCTTAACAATGATCATCATTTGGCTGGTCTAGTTTCATCTATCCCAACTTTTCTATTTTTGATTGAAAATTTTAAAGAAAGTTCCTGACATATCATTTTACTCCAGGACCTAGCTTTAGTTTTTGAAACAAGAGACAATTTCGAGGTATCTATCCTGGTTAGGTACCCTGGTGAGAGGACAGGACCTTTCCACTGCTGTGCTATCAGCAGTAAGCGCCACTGTGGCCAGAGGCCATTATTCCGTCTTCACTTGCTGCTATGGCAGTGCTTATTGGCTATTTTTTTCTTCTACTGATAAAGGAAAACATTTCTCTGTTCCTCTGACAGTTTCCAGAAGGAAAATGAGGACAAGTAAAAGGACAATTTAAGACATTTTGAAAGTTATTTTGCCAAAACTTCTGTAATAAAGAGGAGTATCATATCACATTTCACTTCATTCTTTATACACGTGTCTGCATGCAAAATTGTAATTCATTCCCTTGCTCTTAGCTTTGGGTGCATCCTTTTGGTCCATAGATAATCTCAGATAACTGAGAATGTCGGTGTGGAGCTTTTTCCTCAAAGAAGACATTGGGCTACTTTTACCTCTAGACAGCTGCGGAACTGTAGGACGTAATAACACAATGAAACTCACACACACAGCCATGCAGTCTGTATGGATTTTGTGCCTGAGATAGAATTTTCTGGATCTCCTCTGGTTCTTAGGTACACATTTTTTTTTTAATCCTCACCCGAGGATATTTTTACGTTTATCTTCAGACAGAGTGGGAGAGAGAGAGAGAGAGAAACATCAATGTGAGAGAGACACATCAATTGGTTGCCCTCTGCACGACCCCAACTGGGGCCAGAGACAAAAAGTGCGTGCCCTTGGTCAGAATCAAACCCCAGACTCTTTGGTCCACAGGCCGAAGCTCTAACTGCTGAGCCAAACCAGCCAGGGCCACTTTTTTTTTTTTTTAAAATTAAAGTGACAGTTACTCTAAATTCTTAGGGATTTACTCTTCATTCGTCCTTTTCACAGATGAATAGGGACAGAGAAGTGGAAAAATATTAAAAAGGTGGAAAGCCCAAACAGATTTGAATTTGAAATGTGATTTTTGTATTTTTAGCTACATATGGTATACATTTCTTTGAAAGATATCTTACATACTGAAGTTATAATATGAAGTCAGTTAGTAATGAACTGACCAATTTATGCCTCGTGACTTCTGCCTCCACTCTTGGAATGTCCATCACCATTCAACTACCAATAAAACTGGCTTTCTCTTATGATACGATCCTGCAAAAGCACTTCATATTTTTAAAGAGTTCTTATTGGGAGCAAACCAAACAAGAACAGCAAATGTTTATAGTGTTTATAAATTACTACGTAAGAAGAATTTATACAATAAAAACTATTCTAATTAGAGTTTTCCTACCCATCAAAATAACTTTTTTTCTAATTAGTAAAATGATATAGTTGAGTTTTTATTTTATTATTTTTTGAAATCTTCACCTGAGATAGAGGATATTTTTTCCATTTATCTTCAGGTACAGTGGGAGGGAAAGAGAAAGAAAGAGAGAAACATCAATGTGAGAGAGAGATACATCGATTTGTTGCCTCCCTCATGACCCTGACCAGGACCAGGGACTGAACAGCAACCGAGGTACATGCCCTTGACTGGAATTGAATCTGAGATTCTTTGATCTGCGGGACGATGCTGTAACCACTGAGCAAACCAGCCAGGGCTATAGTTGAGTTTTTAATTAGAAAATTTAGAAAAGCATAAAGGTAAAAAGAAGAAAATAAAAATAGCCAGTAAGGGGTGTGTGTGTGCATTAAATGTGAGTGAGTGTGTGTGTGTGTATGTGTGTACAACTTGGTAGCATGATATGGCTTAAGTTTGAGAATAGAGAGGGCACAGACTCTCAGAGTTGGATGTGTGAGTTGGAGTCTTTGCTCAGCCTCTTGCTAACTGTCCTACCTCAGCCAAGCAGTTCAATTTCTCTTTGCCTATTTCCTTAGCTATAAGACAGAAATAATGATAATATCTACACATAGTTTTTGTATTATTAACTGAGTTAATTTATGTAATACACACATTAGTAAACTTCCAGGAATGTTAGGCATCATTGTTGCTATTTGAAATTTGAATTTTGTATTGTCATCCATAGTCTTCAGTATACTCCTCTGCTGGCTGAGTTCAGATTTATATAACATTCCTATACAAATCCTTGTGAACCTAGTTGATTAATTATTTAGCATAGATTCTTAGGAGTAGAAAAGTCTAGATCCAATAGTTTGACCTGGTTTTGAGGGTTATTCACTACCTAAAATCTAGGATCTGGGAAAATAATAGTGAACAAAACAGATCCAGAGGTAGAAGAGTATATGATTTCTGCAAAAAGTACCAGGAAGGAGAAGTGCAGAGTGCTTTGAGAGTGTAATCCCGCCTTGGTATTTAGGAAGGGTTTCCCTGGAAAAGTGACATGTAGGTGAGATCTAAAGGGTGACTAGTGGTTAATTGGGTGACCATTTGGAAGTCTGGGGTGAAATAAACTGCCTGCTGGAAAACTCTGAGGCAAGTTTAGTTGTCTTTTGTATTTAGTGAATATAGTTGTTGTTGTTGTTTTTTTAAGGATTCTTCTGAAACACAGAAGATTAAAGTTTTTAAGCCAATCAATTCAATCCATTTGTGTGTGTTCTTTCATTGTTTCTATGTTCAGATCTCCTCCCTTATCCAGCAATAAGATAACTATTTTTATATATTTGCTATTAGTTCCTAAGGTTTCCATTTAAATGTTTTAACTTTTTATATATCTGGAATTTAAATGATGAATGGTCTGAAGAAAGCTCTAATTTTTTTTTCCCAAACAAATTCTATTTTTTTTTTTTAATTTAAGGCTATGTTTGGAATCATCCTTTTTAGCTCCCAGATTTATGTTGCTAATTTCATCATACACTAATGTTTTGTGGTTATGGTTATTAACATTTATTTCTGACCTTTCTCACCCATAGATATACTTGTCAATAATTCTACAAGTACCACTTTTTTCTAATTGTTATTTTATGGTGCATTTTCAAATCAGGTCAAACATCTTATATGACACTTTATTTTCAGTTGTGTTTCTTTTTATTTATCTTCATCAAGTTGATTTCCTCAGATGGACTTCAGAATCATACTATTAAGTTCCAAAAATGTATGAATGGCTAATGATTGGAATTTTGTTACATCTACTCATTATTTTAAGACAAACTATAAACGTTTATGACTTAAAGAAATTTGTATGCCTCTTGCTTTAGTAAAGTCTTCTTTTATGTCTTTGTAAAGTTTTGCATTTTTTCTTGCATATTTCGTTTGCCCTTACCTAGAGCTGTGTTAAAGATAAATAGAATACGCCTTACTTGTTGATTATCTGTTGTACTTTTAACGATTTTAAATTGATACACAGATGTTCTATTATCTTGGACACATATTTTATTGTGGATTTTACCTTTAGTTTACAGGAAATGTCATTATTTTGCTTAGTGCTTTTCCATCTTCAATATAATTTTGGCTGATACCATATTTTATTCCTACTTTTTTGCTGTTTGACTAATACATTTTTGGATTTCTTTGAAGAAATGTCATTTTGATTTAGATAGTTCCCTTTCATTTATCATGTTACTGGATTTTATTTTTAAACACATCCTGAAGATATTTGTCATTTTATTGTCATGATAAAGTGATTGTGATTTTGTCACCTTATTTTTTGCTTTTCATTATTTTCTTTATGGGTTATATATTACTACATCCTCTCTCCACAAAGAGACATGTTTAGGTATTTGTTTTTAAGAAGCATCATTCATTTATATTACCTAATTACCAAATTCAAGAATAAAATGATGCCCTATGATAATTTCCAATATAATATAAAACATTTCTATTCTTCTATTATGATTTTGTCAATATGACACATGGTTTTAGACTTAAATTACCATTATTAAAATATTTTCCATGATATATTCTCTTTTAACTACTATTTTTATATTTCCAGTTAATTTTGAAACCATATTTTCAACAATTATTTATATTAAATACACCATAAAATTACAATAGCTATGGGTTTAACTCGTTTCAATGACTAGTAAAACTTATGTCTTTTTAATTTCTGTTGGTTTTTAAGTACAATGTTCACCTGCAAATATTAAAGTCTTGAACTCGAAGAGATGAACCTCTTTTTTTTGGTGGCATTTTTAAAAAATTAATTAATTAATTTTTGTTACAGATGTTTCTCCTCTTTTTCCCCCAGACACACTCCTCCTGACCCCCGAGCCCCCCACCAAGCATTGTTGTCTATGTCCAGTGGTTACTCATACATGCATATAAATTCTTTGGTTTAAGGAGATGACCTCTTTTTATGACATCCATGGCTGTCACCCTAGTGTAGCCCATCAGTATCATCCATTGCAATTATTGCAAAAGTCTTCTTCCAGGTTAAAATGCCAACTTATACCATGTCTCTCCTCTGCTCAGTTTCCTCCCTGGCTCCTCATCTCACTCAGAGCAAAACACAAACACACTTTCTTCTCTTGTGGAATAAGCACTCTGCCCTGCACTGACCTCCTGTCCTCATAGCTACAGCCACACTGGCCTCTCGCTGTCCCCGCCAAGAAGCTGAGTTCACTCACACACACCTGTGGTGGCCACCTTTCTATCACAATCTCATCCCTCGGAAAGCTGTCCCCTTGCATCCCTCTGGTTTCCTCCCCCAAACCTCCTTGTTAAGGAAACCTTCCTGGATTGTTCCACATAAAATTGTACTACACCTCTTTCCCACAAGTAAATGCTTTGTACCTTCTCTTAAAAGCAGTAGAACATAAAACAGTTGTAATCCTAGAGAAGAAGAAACTGCTATCATAGCTAACAAAAATGCTAAATTCTAAACAAGTAATGGTATAGAAACTATAGAAATTGACCCTTAGATAAAGGCGATGTGATTAGTAGAAGAGAGCTGTAAGGAATAGCTCAGACTTTTGAATGATGGAGACAAGAGCAAATGGAACAAAGACTGTGTTAGGAACGTCCAAGACCGAGACCCGATGGAGACAAGTGGGGGGAGCGGGCATTCTCTATTGCTCCGTGTCCCTGTGTGACTTGACATGTTGATGAGTTGGTATAGTTTGTGTTCCACTGCTGTTAGAAAAAGGTGCAAACCATTTATTAGCTGGGAAAACTTGTTGATAAACCAAAGCATCTTCCATGTTTTACTGTTTGCATTTCTAACAGTGTCATATGAGCTCATTCTCGTCACAAAAGTCTGTGTATGGCCAAACAGGCTACACTTTATATTGGGTACCTTTGGTCAATTTTCTTGATAGATTTAGCACCCCCAACCTTTATATTAATAATTTTTGGCTTTCTTTCATTTGGAAAAGCAATGAGATTAGCAAGTTGTGGCTGTTATTATTCCTAAGTCACATAAAGACCTTTAGTGCCCTCTTCTAAAGACAGATTAAACAAGGAGTAAAAACTAGGAACACTTTTTGTCAATTTTTGCATGAAAGCTCTGATTCAAAACTTGCGCTTGCATGGTGGTTATTGGAATGCTAGAAAAAGTGTCCACTGAGTGCTTTGCAAATTAGGTGTTTTAATGAACATTCTGTATCATCCCAGCTGATCAGTTACACCTGTACCGTGAGGCAGCACAGCATCTTTCCTCCTTGTAAGCAGGTGCCGATCAAGCTCACTGAACCTGCTGTTTTGAACTAAACTTCTTTGCTGTCAAAATTGAGTCTTGAAACTGCTCAGTTTATTGATAAAAGGAAAATCTCACCAGCAGAGGGCTGAAAAAAAGAATGTGGTGACATCGAGAGTTGGTTGGCATTGAGAATACAGAGAGCAGTGGGAAATCTTTTGACTGCTTTTCTCTCTGAGTCCTGAACATGTGTCCTGGCTTTCTGTGTCAAATCAATGTAAGTCTTTGGAAAGAACCAAACTCATCAGTGGATTGGGCAAGATCCGAAAATGACCTCTTTATATTATGGGTTATCATTTTAGGTATATTTGTCTCATTTTATCAAATAGCTTGTGTAGTCATTGAGGATGAGGGCTCCCTCCACATCGCTTACTGAGTACCATAATAATGTAAGCAAAAAACCAAAAAACAGTTCTAGTCGAGATCATCGGTGCAGAGAACGCATTGGGCCGCTGAAGTACATGATCACATCTGATGTTTACGGGAGTTCCATGGAACCCACACTACTTCCCAGTGTGAAGACTTATCTTTTACTTGCTAGTCCGGTGGCCCAGTAAGTAGTAAAAAAGTTACCCAGAGATTAACATGACTGTCCCTTCTCCGGCCCTACTGTCTGCCATACATCTCTGGCTCCTGAGAGTCTTACGTTCAATTTCCCAGGGGGAGAACACTTTGAGAATTCTGAAGGGCAAATGATAAATTATCATCTGACTCTGAAATCAGCAGGTTATATAGAACTATTTGAGGAAACTCTTCGAGGGAGGGTGAAAAAGGGAATGAACGTGTGAAGTTGGAAATGGCTGTGGCTAACCACATAATGCAAGTCTTCTAGGAAGCCCACGATTCCCCGAGAAAGGTAGGTACTGAGGGAGAAGCCTGTACTTTTAAAATCATTGATGTTTCATTTGGTATTTAAAATAGTCATTGTCCCCGGGTTTCTGACATACCTCAGGTATTTCTGAAGAGAAAGTGGAACATTTGGCCGGCTCAACTCACCATGCTTGTCTATACTAAATGCAATTTAAGGCATCATTTTGTACTCAGTAGTTAATGCTTCCATATGATTTTAGTTATGTGCTATAGTTGAGGAAGACATACAAATTCCAAATACTTCCAGAATCCCACCTTTTTCCATTTATTTTATGATATACATCAGAGGTCAGCAAACCACATCCAAAAAACAAATCTGGCCTACTGCCTGTTTTTGTAAATAAAGTTTTATTAGAACACTGCCATGCCCATTCATTTATGTATTGTCTATGGCTGTTTTCATGCTACAACAGCACATTTGGGTAGTTGTGACAGAGATGGTACAGGCCACGAAGCCGAAGATATTTATTATCTGGCTCTTTACAGAAAAAGTCTGCCAACCACTTGTATATATTATACATTAGTAACAAACCTACCTATCACCAAAGATACCATAGCTTCCTCTCTTTGTAACAATCACATAATCCAGGATACATAAAATACATTTCACTAGAATGAAATCTTGTTTCTAAAGAATTTAAGAAAATATTCGTTCCTCAAATTCAGTATTTATGTCTCGGACTTCCTTCCTAGAAACAAACTCCCACTTAAAAAAATATACACACGTATTCGAAAAGTGTTCTTTTATTATTTCTAGTAACATATACTGTATAAATACTCTATTTTTATATGCCCTTTAAAAATCATGATATAACTTAAGAGTTTATCATTAAAAAGAAATGTATAAAAATAAATATGTTATTATAGGCATTTATTACATACTATAGTCCTTCTTAGAAGGAACCCACAAACAAATACTTATAAAGTACATAGAATTTATAGTAACGTATTTTACTATATACATGTGGAAAAAGTAATTTTCTTTCATAGTAGAAGAGCTGAACAGACATTCACCAGGATATGACTGTTGGACCAGCTGCTGGGGATGGACCTGCTACCCCTCAGTAGCTTCCCCACCATGAGACAAAGGATCTCACTGTCCCCAAACACTGGGGACCGGTTCTGCTCACCCCATTCTTGTTTTGGCATGACAGCCTTTTTTTGTGTGTGATCTTGCTGACTTTCTTGAGACTCAAACTAGTTTTCCATATCCACATCCCAGCGTAGGCTTACGCAAGGAGGAGAGGGAGGTAGGAGGTACTGAGCTGGGGGCACCTCCTGTGGTTTTTACCAGCACCCGACACATCGCTGCTGTTTTCCCTTTGGAGACTTAGTGCACTTTTACAAACCCACGGAATTGTTTTTTCGTCAAAATAAATGCACAAAGACACGAGAAGGGCACCAGAAGGTAATGATGGAGTCTTCTGTCATCGCTAAACTTTTTTCTCCAGGGTGGACATGCTTGAATCCTTAACTCTCGGTAGAAAAGATGACATAACATTCTCTGAAAGCATCGCAACCATGAACAGTGCTGGTCAAAGCTCCTCTTTGTACTTCTCTCCCTCCACTGCTAGTGAGGTAAAGTAAGCCACACCTTCAACTAAGAATCTCATCTTTCTGCTGCTTTGCGTTTCCCAACCCCCAGGATACCAAGTATTGAATCAGCACCAGGGGACAGAGGCTGTAACATCACCAGCAAGGTATACTGGATCCCCCCAGCCTTCTTGATTTCAATGCCTCAGCCCTTCCTCACCTCATCTTTCCCTCAACACCCGGCCTGCTTAGCTGCATTCTGTCATCGTGCAAAAGTCTATGTAATGCTTCGGTTTCTTTAAAGGATCGCAGCTCTCGTGAGCCAACACCCCGCCGTCATCGGACAGACACTGCAAGGTTCTCTTCTTGTAACCCTTCCCACAGGTCTTGGAACAGGGCGACCACTCCCCCAGCTGCCAGCGGGGACAGGGCTGCTCGTTGCAGGGCCTGGTGCCGGCTGGCTTCACCTCCTTCGCACACTCGGAGGCAGGCTGCCCGTTGAGGTCTCGGCACTCCACCAGCCTTCTCTGCCAGCCCCGTCCGCAGGACTTGGAACACTCGCCCCACTCCTCGATGACCCATTCCGAGAACGTGGGGATGGCATTGAACGGCTCCTTCTTCTTCTTCACGAAGTAGGTGTATTTGATTTTCGGCCGCAGGGCATTGCCCACCGTCAGCACCTGGATGGTTAGGGGCTCCGTGAGCGGGCTGAAGCTGCGGATTCTCTCCAGCGCCGCCGAGGAGCCGCTGTACCGCAAGGCACTGCCTTTGTACGTGAGGTCCTGCTCCAGCGTGGACAGCGTGAAGTCGCCGTTCAGGATGTACGTGCCGTCGGCGGCTTTGATGGCCAGAAAGCTCCCGGTGTTTCTGGACCCCCTCTGGTTGCGCTGCTTCACCTCGATGTTAGTGGCTCCCACGGGGATTGTGACGATGTCATGATATCCAGGTCTGCAGGCAAGAAAAACAGACGTCAGGACCGCTCGTGCACGGGCGATGTCTATGGCTCAGCTTGAAACCAGACCTGTGAAAAGTTACAGCTCAAGGACACGACCTTTGGGAGCACCGCATGGAAAAACTTACTTGGAACTCGTAACTGATCCTGATATTTTCTTGCATGTAGATCCATTTCCTCCACAAATACCACATTTATCGAATTTCTTTTTGGAGTCGATGATGCGATCACAACCAGCTTTTACACACTGTCCTTGCACGCAGACAGAGGTGGAATCCGGGCTACACGGAGTACCATCTACCACCTGAGAAAGGAAGCATATGTACCTGGTCACACATAACAAGGGAAGACATGAAGCTATAACTAGAAAAGTTCCCCCATCAACATGACATCTCTGATTTCCTGACCATCACAATGAAACAGTACTCTCTGCATGTCATATACTACCATTCTCTTTGTCTTTTTTTCCCCCATAGTACATATAGACATCTGAAAAAATTACAAATTTTTTGGTTATATGTTTATTGACCTATCTCACTTCTAGCTAAGTTCCATGAAAGCAGAATTTTTTGTCAATATTTTTTACTGCTGTATCCTCAGTGCCCAGAATAATACTTGGCAATCATAGGTGCTGAATAAATCATTTACTAAATATTGAATCTGCAACTTGGGGATATTTTTATTGCCTACAGTGATAATGACACATGGCAGGCAATCTCAACCAAATTCAGTGCCATGTTCTACCTCAGCTAGGTTTATCCCCTCAGCCAAACAGCAAAACATTGATGCTAGTTCAATATATGTCCTTAAACACCAAACGTATCAAAGCTCAGACTTCCAATGGAATAAGTCTGTTTGCACATGCTACTGCTAGTCACCCGGTAACAAGTACTTTGGACCGTGCCTAGGTTATTTTTCAAAACTACTGGTTGGTTGCCAAGTTAATACATAATTTATCTAACCAGTAGTAAAGGGCTGTTGTTTATAAGAGTAATAATAAGCAATTGCAAGAATCGTAAGTGCTGGATTCAAACTTCACTCATGACTGAAACAAACCAAACTTAAACCTGGCCGTTGCTGAGGCATCCAGAAGAAAATGAATTCTACTTCGAAACTGAACATGTTAATATGCAAATTTATGGAAAGTGCATCGTAGGTTGAATGAAAAGGTAGCAAGCCAAAGCCTGGGTTCTTAGGCAAAAAGTAAGTAGGAAAGTTACTACCTTGGGCTGCAGAACGAAGAAGTAGCCAATGCCTTTGGCTTGACAGATGAGCTTGCACCGGTCCTTCGGGGAGACGCCAGCGTACTTGGGTGTCCACTCCACTGGGGGCGCACCCCCGAAGGAAGCTTTGGAGAATTCATTGTGCGCCTCACATTGTTCCTCTCTGAAAGTTTTTCCTGGAAAGAGAATATGACAACGTTATCAGTTCCCATCCCTTAATTGCCTCTTGGTGGGCACACCTTTTCCACCCCTTTTCACTCACCATTATTATCTGGACAGTCTTCAATGTTACATGATCTGTATCGCACACGCTTGCCTTCACAGTACTTCCCTCCATTCTTGGGGACTGGGTTGTCACATTCCCTCATTGTATACTGAACACCTCCACCGCAGGTTCTCGAGCAGTCTCCCCAGGGTCCCCATGGCCCCCAGCTTCCATGAACAGGAGTCTAAACAGGGACACAAGTCATCAGCATTAGATTTCTCTACAGAGACCTTCTTAGGGAATAAAAGAGAAAAATCAATTATAAAAATAGTCTATCTTGTGCCCCGCCTGAGAACAGAGGTAGGGGTGTGGAACGTGCTATCAGACATTCTGACATCATTGTGCTCAATTCCGAATTTTAAAGGAGTGTGCCCACGAGTGGAAAACTCACATCAAAATGCTTCTTGTCGGTTTTGTTCACACACTTGCCGTTGACACACCATTTCCCTTCTCCACAGCTGGTGCCGTCTGCCCAGGGGAAGTGTTTGGTTTGGCACACCAGCAACCCGCCAGAGGTGCCCGTGCACCAGAGGGTCGAGCATGTGCTGGCTGCATCTGGGCAGTGTTTGGACTCCTCCCCAAACGTAAACTGGCACTGCCGGTTGGCATCATACAAGGTCCCAGGGAGATCAGAGGGGAGCTGTATGGGGCTCTGGGGCTTGTCCATCAAACATTCCCCTGCAAAACAACAACAACAAAAAAACCCCACCACCAGTATTAGTAAATAATACATGAAAGCATGTAGGGGTAGATCAGTTTCAGCAAATGTTTATCACATGAGCTAATATAATAGCAAAGCGATTTGAAAGTTGTCGAACTTTTGGGGAAGATGCCAGAGAAATTTAAATGAAGATATTATCCTCAGTGGAGTATTTCTGCATGAACAATGACAGGAAATTATTATTCTGCTAAAAACTCAAACTAATGTACGTTAGGAGTGACTTGGCCAGAAGCACTATCTTTTATTGGAAGTAAGATCTAAAAATGTGTGCTCTTGGCAGTGAAAGTAATTGAAGGAGGGAAAATACAAAGAAAAATGAGCTCGTTTAATTAGAACTCTAGACATGGAAGGTTGGATGCCATGGAGAAAGAGTAGGTGGAGTGTCTTACCATGACCATTATCCAGAAACGAGGTAATCATGTAGGCACTGCAGGGAGACCAAGGCTGGCTGTGGTCCAGGTTGGAAAGCATTGACGCCATCATGTGGGAATCCCGGTTGACATTAATGCTGGCACACTGCTTTGCATCATCGTGGGGCATGTTAAACACGTGGCCTGAGAAGCAATCCCGAAACCCACATTAAAATACAGGTCAATTTGCAGCATTTTATTCTCAATAGGGATATTTCTAGAGGAAAATAACTGTATTTTGGAGACAATGTCTACTTTTCAGTGTGGAAGCAAACATGTACAATGTCCAAAGAGCCATAGCTCCAACTATTTTATTTTGTACTCTAGTAAAGATGATTATGTTTAGAATAACTGAAAAATATTTTCTGCAATTTCTAAGAAGCCCTGGCACCTAAAATAGCAATATAACCTGTAGTCTCTCTCCCTCAAATTAATATATTGTTTATCAGTTTGAATTCACAAACTGGGCTTAACTCTTACTCTGAAACAGACTTACCTAATTCATGGGCTGTGGTGAAGGCAGCTTGTAAGCCATCATCTTCTATGACGGAGCAGCTTCTGCTGGGATCACATACTGTTCCAACATCCGCCATCCCAAGGGTATCACACGTCTGAGTCCCACACAGATCCTATAAGGAGCAAGGGTATATCCTTAATCATAGGGACGTAGCATGAACTTTGGGATCTTTTCGGACAGGGTGTAGGTGTATCTTCACATATGTTTTGGAGCATCTACATTCATGACTGTTGAGCTGTCCTTTTAGGAGTATTTCGTGTGACTTGAATCAAGGTTTTGTTCCCTAATGCTATTCAAACAGGACCGTGAAACTTGAGATAGTAAAACTATAGAAGAAATAAGGAGATTGACCATGCTAGCCAATTAAAAAAAAAAAAAATGCAAGTGCCAAAAATTGGTGAAATGCCTTACAGATATCTGTTACAAAGTGGATCCCAAGAGGACCCTATCATCAGCGGTGGTCTTCCTCTCACCTGTCTGGTGAACAGAATCGCGGTGTCATAGTGCTCGGCATCTCGGTCACTGGGCGGGTTGTGCTGCTTTTGCCAGCTGCAGAAGTTTCGCAAAGTGAGGGCAGCGTTGGAAGTCACTTCTGGTCCCTTCTGCTCTTCATAGATGACCAGGATCTTCACCACCACCAGGCTAACCGAATTCCGAATGCTGGGGTGTTTGTACAACCTGGCTGCCACGGAGAACAAGGTGAGAAGGTAGTTCTTCAGGCCACTGCCGTGGAACTCTGCCATGGACTGGTCAGCCACCAGCATGGTTTCCACGTAACGGGGGCTGGACACAAATCGCTTCTTTCTTATGCTTCCACTTCCTGTAAAGAAACAAGAAAGATAGTTTGCTCAGGGGCAGTCTAGCCAGGAATAGTTACCGTCCCAGGGTATATAAGGAAAGTCTCACCAGTCAAAGCAAATAAAACAGAAATACCCTCGGAACAACAATAACAAAAATATTTGCATCCCCTTTCACTGAAAATGTTACTTGTAAAGTTTTCTCATTTACTTTAAGTAAAAAAAGGCCATGAGCTCTTCTGAGAGGGTCAGGCTTTATTTATTTATTTTTTAAAATATATTTACTAATTTTTTTGGTGAGCAGGATTTCTTTTGTCCTCTTTGAAATCCTACAATCCGAGCCAGGCAGTATGCACACCTTCCTACCCAGCTGTAGTAAAACCTTGGAGCAAGGGCAGCAAGCAGAGGCCCTGAGTCACTCTTTCACAGGCCAGGACTCAAATCCTGAATGAGATCATCGGGCTCCACGTGGAAGGCCCAGGGCAGGGCTGGGGCCTCTGCCAAGGGGCCGGGCCTCAAGGAATCTCAGCCTGCACTGCTTTGCAATCTCATTCCAGGGGTCCCTGGGGTGCACTGCTCCTGCCAAATCCAGGAAAAAAGACCACCCACTCTGCCCAGCAGCCTATTGCCCCACTCCCGCTGCCCTAGGGGAATAAGTTCCTGCCTTGGACCAGGATTGATTATTTAGAAAAGAGACCTTCGACTCCTGAGACTGGGCCCCCAGGGCACTGGGCTGTAATCACATAACTGCTTCAAGGAGCAGACGTACAGGGGAGAGTGGAACATTCTAAAACAAGACATGTGAGGAAGTTAAGAATAAAGGCACCAAAGTGAGAGAATGAAAAGAACTAGACAGTAAGCACTGCACACAACAGAGAGAGTCAAGGGAAGGCGTAGCAGGATTAGCGGTGACTAACATTCAACAGTGCTTGAGTGCAGAATTATGGCCGCGAGAGGGAGTGCAAACTGGGAGGCCGGGTGGGAGGCGCGGAGAGGCGGGGCAAGCTGGGCAAAGACCTCCCAAGCAGGTTCTGAAGAAGGGCCCCGCCGCCGCCAGTCGATCGGGGTCAGCCTCTTAAATGGGGAAGGGGACAGAGGCCAGTGGAACAGAGATCTTGGTGCAGCCGTGCAGTGTCCCGGGCTGCACATTCCGAGGTCACCATCGCTCCTCTGCCCTCCGTCCCCGCCCTCCTCTGCGCACAGGGTGCAAGCACAGGCAGAGGTTACAAACTAGTGCAAAGTTGCAACGCGACCAAAGAACACATACGCGATCATGAAACGAAATTAACAGTATTGAAAGAAGTTACACATGCTCGTACTCGTCTAAGGTGGAATGAGTTGGTGGGTTACCAACTCCCCGGTCCTGGTCTAAACGCTTCGCCTTAGTCAGCAGAAAATCACTGATTTTTTTCTTTTCGGTTCTGCCTTTATCATTGATTATTCAGACAAACGTAATTAAGTGTTCTAGCAGGACCTCAAGCCCCATTGCTCCACACCAGGTCTCCGTCCTGTCTGCAAACGGGAGTCTACTCTTAAGTCACGTCGCGCTGAGAAAGTGGGGAGTGGGGGATGAATGGACAGACAAATGAGAGTAATTCTTCTGGGACTGATACCTGTTGGTTGCCCCGAGCGCTGCGACTCGGAGTCCCTCGGCCGCCTCTGCGCCTCGGCGTCCTCGCCCTCTGGTCCCGCGCCCCTCAGCGGAGTCTCGTCGTCTATAACCCCGCACTTGGCACCACCGCCGCCCCGCCGTCTCCGTCGCAGGAGATGGAACTGGGGCCGAGTCGGCCGCTCCTCCCCGGTGGCGGCCGGGGTGAGGCGCACAGTGGCGGCGGCGGGCGCGGGCTGGATGAAGTACTCCTCGCCCTGCAGATAGAAAGCGCCGCGCACGCCCTCGCAGAGGCTGAGTGCGGCGGCTGAGCTGGGGTCGCCGTTCACCGTGCCGGAGTAAAAGCAGTGCGTCAGGTCGCCGACGGGGTCGGGACTTGGAGCGTCGGACCCCTGTCTGCGCCCCACGGTCTGGAGTGTGAAGCTGGGCGCCAGGAAGCCGTGGTCCGGTTGCAGGTCCAGGTTCAGCTGCCGACCGAAGGCATCGAGGCGGAGGTGCGTGTCCCTGTGTCCCGGGTCTCGCTCCACTGCCGGCAGCACCAGCTCCTCGTCCTCCTCCGCCGGGCGCCCGTGCGCGCCCGGCACGACCAGCAGTGCCGCGGCCGCCGCGAGCAGCAGAATCACGGACACGGGCTGCGAGCCCCGGGACCACCGTGCCAGTTCCGCCTTTCCCATATCGCCGCCTAAGGTACGCCTTCGGAACCCCGCGGGGACCGCTAGCTGCACCCGAGCCCCTGGAGGCACCGCGCGCTGCAGCGCACTAAACGAGGAGGCTATTGTTTGGGGCGGGAGTGCAGAGCCTCGCTGGCCTCTCTGGATGGTTCAAGTTAACAGTTACTATTATTCTTTGCAAGTTCACGCAGAGCCGGCCGCAGACAGGGCTCCGGGAGTCACTTGGAAAGAGGCGCTGCAGTTCAGCCTGCGAACGCGAAGTTTTTCTTCTAAGCGCGGGGTTAAAGGCACCGCGCAGCAGACTCTGGCGGGGTGGCTGCTGCGGGGACAAGAAGCGCCCTGGGACGCCTCTGGGGCGGGGGCACCGGGCCACGCGAAGATCGGTGCCTGGAGCCCCTCTTCGGCCTCCGCCTTAACCAGAGTGCTGCTCGGTCTGTGCAGGGCTCTGTCCTCTTGGCCCAGCTGCGCGACCTGGTTTTGAAACAGCCCCTGGCTCGGAGCGGCTTTCCTGCGAGTGCAAGAACCGGGCACTCGAGATCGCTCTTTTATAGCTTGAGAAAGCGTCTCCATCCCCTCCCCCCTTCCTCCTCCCTCTTGGCCGCCTTTCCACCCCGAAGACGCCGCCCCCTAAAGTCGGTGCTAGACCGCGCTCAGCGGCGCGGGCCCAGGCGGGGGAGGGGGGGACCTGCGCTGGCTCCGCGCCACGGGCTCGTCAATCTCTGGCCGGAAGACGCAGGAGGGGCGCTGTGACCAGCACTTTGTACGTCTGGGGCTGCTGCGGGGAGAGGTACTCACTTCCACCGCGCCTTCCCCTCGGCCGGCTTCCCGGACCACCCTCCCTTCCCGCCGCCCCTCTAGTGCCGGAGCGCAGTTCGTGCGTTAGGCTGCAGTTCCCAGAAGGGACGAGCGGGGTGGAAAGCCGAGTCCCTTCTCCAAGATTTCACAGCCCAGGAACTGGCCCTGCGAGGCCTCCCTCTCTCACCACCCCTACCCTCGGAACCCCCTACTCCCCAGACTTTTATAGAAAGGTACCCCACCCCTCCTCGCCATCTCCCTTGCCTGCCACGGGCCGGTTTGCTGCGGTGTGCTTTCTCTTCGCCCCAACTTTTCTCAGGGAAAGCTTGGTTGGCCCAGCGCCTCCCCTAGAAAGCATGCTGGCTGGGTGAAGGGGCTGGGAGACACTTCCCAGGCTCTGGATTTTAAAATGCGTGTGCACTGACCTTCACACCTACCCCTTCCAACATCATCTCCCCCTTCCGCCGCCTTAGAGCCTTCTCTGTGGGGTCCCAGGTTCACACTTCCGGAATAGGTTATCTGGAAGGCGGCTCTATACCCTAGCCTAGGGAGGGAAAGCGCTTTCTCTTCTTCATTCGAGAAATGATCAGCTCCCGCCCAGCCTGCCAGCATTCTTCGACCTCATAGCGGCAGCAAGACGTAGGCCAGGGTGGCAGAAACGTCAAGGAATCCCGCTTTTCCACCCAGGGGCTACCGGGATCGCTGGGGCTAGAAAGTGTGCAGCGGGGACTTTAGGAAATCGGCTTGTTTCCGGGCCCCTCCCTCTTCCCATCAGGAGTGGAAAAGGCTGCATCCGTGTTATAAGAGCGAGAACAGCTGAGCCTTTCCACCGTTAGGTCTCTAAGAAAAAGCTGAGCAGCTCTCTCATCGAAAAGGAGGGAGGGGCTCAATGACACAGAGGAAGGAAATGTTTCATAATGCTTCCACAGGCGGAAAACCACGGGGACAATGGTGAGAATGGCCGCCGATCCAAGGGCAGACCTGAGTCCCTCACACTCTCGCGCTCCACCTCCTGGGATTCCCGAGTCTCCAGTCCCAGCGCCCCCAGCCCTCAGTTTCCACCAAGTTTCATCAAGGCCCTTTCCTCACTCCTCCGCAGACCTTTCCCACTTTATTCTGTCCCAGCTAGAGGAGTCCCTTTCAGTCCTCCCACACGTCCCTCTTCCAATTTTTGCTTTCAGAATACTTTCCAACTTCGATTTTTTCTCTGAGAGTTCTAGATTGCCTACTTGAACAATAAAACCGAAAATTGTGCTTGTTCAAGTGAGAAAGAATGGCACAGGGAAGCAAATACACTTCACTCGGAAAGAGTTTAACAGCATCCCCTGGTCCCTACGCATTGAGGAATGCATGCTTTCTTAAATGTAATTTTCTTTTTCTAAGGTCACTGTCATGGTTAAATGCTGAATGAGCAACTCAGCAATTACGTATATTTTAACAGCAGCTCAAGGTAGCTCAACAACCACTTTTTTCTTTCCTTTCTTCTTCCTTTCTTATACTAACATTTTGACCCTGTTTCTGCCTACCTCCTTTCCCAGTCTCTCTTTTACAGCCCATTCCAGTTCTCCTTCAATTTGATATTAACAGACACACTAATGAGCGGCCCCATTCATTTCCACATCGTCTGGCCTCACTTTTTCTGTTCATCTTTGAGGGTAGAGACTTACTCCTCTCTGCTCACAAGTGTCATTTCCCAAACATTCTCACTTGTCAGTTTAGTTTCCAGAGATTGTTTTACACCCTCCTTCTGTCACCAGTTTTTAACATTCCATTTTTAAATGATTTCATTTTATTATTTTTATTTTTTTTTCTGGCTAGAAGAAATGTTAGATACTTGGGAGAACATTTGAGGAAAAGTCACTTTACACTTATAAGATACTGACGATGGAATTGTGAAAGCAAGATAGCGAAGCCATCAATAAATTTTCAAATCTCTTGCTTAGAAGAGTGCTCTGAAAACAATATAAGGTGACCAGCAAGTGGGACCTCAGAGTGGCTTTTAGATGAGGTTTCAGACACTTGAGGTGGTGAAGGGGCTGGGAGGTTTAATAGAGGACTAAGGGTAAAGGTGAGTTCAGAAGACCAGCAAGGGTAAAGGTGAGTTCAGAAGACCAGCAAGAAAATGTGTAATTTTTAAAATACTCATGTAGTATACTCTAAACTGTCACCTCCCTACATAAACTTTAGCTTTTATTTATTTATTTATTTTTTATCCTCACCTGAGGACATTTTTCCATTTTTTGTTCAGATAGAGTGGGAGGGAGAGAGAGGGAGAGAGAGGGGGGGGAGAGAGAGAGAGAGAGAGAGAGAGAGAGAGAGAGAGAGAGAAATATCGACGAGAAAGGGACACATCGAGTGGCTGCCACCCACACGACCAACCAGGGCAGGGGACAAACTGCAACCAAGGTACATGCCCTTAGCGGGAACCGAACCCAGGTCTCTCTGGACCGCAGGCTGACGCTCTAACCGCTGAGCCAAACCAGCCAGGGCTAAACTTTAGCTTTTAAAATATATGAATGCAAGCTTGACCTTTAGTCCATTTCTGCTCCCAGTGCATTCTTATTGAAAGTTTAATACAAGGCTTAGGTTTCTAATCTTGAATGGTTTATTTCAACCCATTATAATTTTTGCATATTTCATAATGTATATCCAAATAGAGCTGAAAAACAAACAAAACCCAGAAAGCTAAAGGCAAACGGATGGCCAGGAACATGGCTTTTTTATTCACTGGGTTTCTCTCCAGCTTTCTGTTCTTTTGCATAATGACTCCAATCTGCCCTGCACCTGTAGTTCTGGGAAATGATTCTTTTTTAATCGCTTCAACAGAGCCATAGATGTAGGAATTGCCAATTACTAAGCTTGAAAAACTCCATCCATACTCAGAAGAACATTTAATCTACTTACTATTTTTTGTTTTTTAAGACCAGCACTCTTTGAGCATTTGTGGTATTACATAAATATATACATATATGTATATCTTCAACAAAATTGTGAATTGAAAAAATTCACAATTTTTCAATTGTGGAATTCTGTGGAAACAAGACCAACAGAAGTAAAATGTGTACATGGTGCTAGTAAAAAAGACATGGGATATAGAGGCCTTCTAAGTAAGTTTCCCACTTGCCTCCTTCATTTGAACCGGTACCCAAAAGATCACATGTTGTCCTAAGCTCTACCATATCTCCAACTTTCTTTTTATAGAATACATATGTGCTTATGCAGACATAAATTTTGATATGTTCTAATTTATAGACTTTTACCAGTTTTTATTATTTGTGGAGAGGAGCTAACCAAAGTTGAAATCTACTGGTGGGGCAACAGTAGATTTACAGTAGTTTGTATGGACAGTAGTACAGTAATTAATAAATAATAATACAAGAATAAACTCTGTTTCAGGTAGTCACAACCATAAACCTACTTTTGCCCCACCCCGTATTTGACAAAAATATTCTTACGATGAACAGTTTGACCTTTTAAAAGCATTCTTGTTCTCTATTAGCAGAGAAATGAGAATATTTTGAGCATTTTGAAATAAGAGAAACAAACGAGTATTTTTACCTCTACCACATAAATGTGTTTGTGTGTGTTTGACTTACTCATGTTATAGACACAATACTCTATTCATAATTCTTAAGAAGTCTACATCAAATTAAGTATTCAACAAGTAGCCATGAAATGAGAGAATCTGGTAATATACATGTGCTGTTAGCATTGTTTTAGTGAAAATATTGTCTACAGAAATGATTAATGTACATATTTCATAAGTGTGTGATGCTATTTATTCATATTTTCATACCAGAGGATTTACCAGTTAGAAATGGGAAAGCTGGTTAGTGCTTCTTTTAGGAACATATGGTCTAAAGTAAGATTAAACAACTGGATATGATCATAAATGAGAAAATAAATACAAAACATTTATTTAGAGCATGTTGTATACCCAGAAATATAACAAATACTGAAAACAGAAAAATTGATGTAAATTGCATTTTCACTACAAATTGCCGTGACCCTAAAATCACACATTTGCAAGAACTGAAAAAAATATAATCTGTGCAATTCACTTTCCCTGTTTCACAGATATTGAATTATGCCTCAGAGGGGTTTGCCTTAAATGTAAGCCAAGTGGGAGGCTTAGAAATGACTCTGACTCATAATTTCAATCAAATGCCTTTTTGGCATCTTAACTATCTAATTGTTTGGTAGGTTAAGTATGTTGTAAGACTTGTTACTGCTGTTGTTTCCAATCATTAAATTTCATTTAAATTCTAAAGAGGAATTTTCTGGCAATAACAATTCCACCTTAAAAGATTCACAGCTTTTAGTGCCTCTTTCAGCCACGAGGTGGCGACCGTCTACAGCAAATGAGGTACAGCTCAGTTTTTCTTAATAGTAGAAGTCATGAATTTGTAAAGTTGGTTATACCATTTCAATTATGTTTAATAAAATTTTATCAAATTTTCTTTCACCTTTTTGGTATCATGGAATATAACTTTTAAATATGGTAACTTTAAGTGTGTTTACATCCTTAATAAAATGCTTTTTAGCCAGCTACTTTTTAATCGTGTAGCTTAAACCAAAAAATAAAAATAAATTAAACTTTAAAAAAGAAAAATACCTGTAATAAGCTAATACTGTGGACCACTTTCATTTGTCACATTTGAGAGCTTTATGCCATTCAAATAAAAAGATCAGAGACATTGCACTGAATCCAATTAAAACCTCACGCTTTCAATAGATCTTTACCTACTATATGCTTAGTGTGTATTAGTGCTGGACTATCGATGCTGAAGTTTAATACTTGCTAAGGTTAACTCTTTTCTTGATTTAGAAATTTCCCATAGCAAAAAACAGAAAAGAACTTAATGTGCTCCCCCCAAAAATAAATAAAAGTGAGGAAATTGTTCTACCACCAGGTGGTGACAAAAGATAAAATTTAAAATTGCTCATAAGAGCAAGTAATTCATGCAGATATTTGCCCGCCCCCACCGCAAGTGACTTCTAAATGTCAAGTGAATTTAAAATCATATTCTGGGTAAGTTGTATTCCTTAAAATGAATCAGTGTGAATACAGTACATCCCTAGCTTAACAAATTCTGGAATGAGTGTGAAAGCAGATCATTTTAATCACCAGGGGGCGCATGAGACTGCAAAATAAGACATTTGAACTCTAAAGATTGTTCCCCTCACCCCCAGTTTGCAATATCAATTATCTGATGGAGATAGAAGTTGCCCCCCCCATCCACCCCCAATACAGCTGTTTGAGCAGAGGCTGGAAGTCAATTGTCTGGATCCTTTGGAAGCGATCATTGCCAATGATAAAGAGCAATATTTGATGATTTCTAAGCTTCCTTCCTACAAGGATATGACTTTATAAGGCTCCTTTGTGTCTTCTTGATAACCAGTGACTGAATTATGAAGTTTTGCAGTTCATTGGCAATCCACCAGGGAAATTAGAATGAGTGTCTCAGAATCGCTGGCATTGGAGCATCTTCCAAGTGCTAGGCTGTGCCTCCTAACAGCAGCTTCCGATCCCTTAATTACCACTTTTTCTCTTCGCTTTGCTCTTCCAGTTTCCCACATCTAACTTTTGACACTGTTTCTGCCTACCTCCTTTCACCCAGTCTCTCTTTTACAGCCCATTCCAGTTCTCCTTCAAATTTGATATTAACAGACACACTCATGAGCAGACCCATTCATTTCCACATTGTCTAGCCTGACTTTTTCTGTTCGTCTTTGAGGGAAGAGATTTACTCCTCTCTGCTCACAAGTGTCATTTCCCAAACGTATAAACATCCCTACTTCTCAGTTTGGTTTCCCGACTTTTTTTTTTTTTTTTTTTTGCTTTCCCTCCTCTGTGACACCCATAGAAATGTATACTTGCACAGCCCACTGGAGTCAATGGATAAAGATGCTGCTGGAAACTGACCTAGAGAACTTTCCTGTCCCTGTGGCCCTCAGGCCATCCTGAGAAATGAGAAGAGAGCTATCTCACATACTTGTACCAGTTGACAGTAAGCTAGCCAGTGTATTCATGCCCACTGGGGAGCTGGGACCTAGATGTCTTTCTAAGCAATAGACTGCTGAGAACATTAGAGTTGGAAGTCCTTCAAAGCAGCACCATGTGCAAGGGTGGGAAGCCCTTCTATCTCCTGCACTCAGTGCCCTGACAGCTGGAAGGCACATCTGTCCTGGAGACCTGCATTCTGACACAACCCCAGCCTTCCCTGTGGGGTTAGGGAACCGATGGCCCCTCAGCCTCAGCTTCCTCGCATATAAAAAACAGATTACAACCATCCTTGACTTGAAGAGTTGTTGCAAGGGTTAGAGATATGACTGGCACAGAGCTGTCAATGGCTGAATGGAACTTTCGGGGGCTTTGAAAGTGGTGGCCAAGGAGTGTCGAAGGCATCGGGAAGACTGCAGGTACCGAATTCTGACAACGTTTTGTCTCATTGCCATCGAACACGACAGAGACGAGCATGAGGTGAGCACACTTTTTCTTTTAATGAATGAATCAGGTCGATGTTCTCCATGTAGCAAGATCATCTCTGATGGTTGAATGGTACAAAAAAGCAGAGAAACGTTGGGGTACGTGGGTTCAGGCTATCAGTGGTGCAATAATGTAGAAAAATAAAAGGAAGTAAAAAATCACTGGGGATAGAGGAAACAAAGCAGGGCAAGAAGAACTGAGGCCAGTAGTTTCAAAAGTGCAGGGCGACGGATAGAAAAAGGGTGTGCAAGGAGACATTCCCAAGTCATCACCTAATGAGATCTGCTCACGAACTGCCTCAAAGTCAACGTTGCTGGCTTTTACGTAGGTTTTGCCTTTTCACCATGTTGCATATGGCTTTTAGAATCCAATCAGTCTGTAAACGGACTTGCCCCGTGGGGGGACTATTCTGCAAACCTGTGTAGGACGCCTCACCGCTGCCTCACCTTCTCCTGTCCTTTCGGGCCAGCCCTGCACGAAACGCTTTGGGGCAGGTGCGGCCTGACGACGACGCATCTCGGCCGCATCCCGCATCTCGAATGCTCGTCCACCTTGGACTCCTTGCAGCTGCAGATGTCAGTTCTGCACGTGCCCCCGGGAAGCTCAGTAGAATGAATCAACTGTGGCAGCCTTTAACCGGAGTGGGGGCCAATGGGACGTGGTTTCTCTTCTGTCCTATTAGAAATGTCTCTTCAGGGGGGCCTGACGGGGTCAAGCCCCAGTTGGCCCTAGCAATGACCAGCTTGATAATGCACCCTTGCCTTGGCTTCCCCCCTCTTCTGTCTTATTCTTGCCAGGCCCCTTCTCCTGTTTCTTACACTTGCTTGCGTGCTTCTTGCCCTTCCTCCCCCCTCAAGGGCTGCCTCCCCACCCATCTGTTTCTCGGGTTCTGCTTCTGGGCTCAAGTGAGTCTGAAACAATGAGTATCAGCAGATCCTCTATTTATTTATTTGTTTGTTTATTTATTTATTTTTTATCCTCACCCGAGGACATTTTTGCATTCATCTTCAGATAGAGCGAGAGGGAGAGAGGGAGGAAGAGAGAGAGAGAAACATCAATGTGAGAGAGACACATCGACTGGCTGCCACCCACATGATCCCAACCGAGGCCAGGGACAAACTGCAACTGAGGTACATGCCCTTAGCGGGAACCGAACCCAGGTCTCTCTGGACCGCAGGCCGACGCTCTAACCGCTGAGCCAAACCGGCCAGGGCTCAGCAGATCCTTTAAATGGGACTGCTGGCTGATTGGACAGTGACAAGGGTCCCTTCCCTGCTGGTGAATGAGTGGCATAGCCCGAGGCAGGCTGTGGCATTACAACTGTGAAGATTGTCATTGTGGGCAAGTTGGCAGTGTGGGGCAAGGTGCAGGTGTGTGTGGTCACCGCGGCACTTGACAGAACGACAAAAAGAGCAATGAAAAAAGTGTGCCGTTGGATGGCTTTTGATAGTTGCTCCAGAGCAGGGCTTGCAAAATGTGGCCTGCGGGCTGTCCACCTGTTTCTGTAAATACAGTGTGACTGGAACAAAACCGCAGTCATCTGTGGATGTGTTGTTTATGGCTGCCGTTGTGCCACCAGGCGGAGTTGAGCAATGACAAAGATCGTGGCTCACAAGTCCCAAATATGTATTATCTGGCCCTCTGCGAAAGTCATGGTTGACTCACACTGCAGAAGCCTCGAAAAAATTTAAAAAGAGAGGTTATGTTTTTTCCTAACTCTTACTTTCAAAGTATACCATGGAAGTCACCTTTATTCCCTGCAGCCAGAGAGCAGACTGTACTGAAAATCTGAAAATGCGTAATCTAAAATAATCTTTAGAATATTTCCTAAAACTTAAGAAGCAAGCAAAGGCAGGGTCCTGACAGAAGAAATGTGGGACCCTGAGGCATGAGATGTAGGCATTGGTTGAAGCCTGACGATCTTGGACCCGCACGGTTTCCTGGACCCTCAGGTTGTCAGAGGCGGAGATCAGCCCTTGCTGCACCGGGACAGCCTCCTGTTGCCAAGAGACTGTCAAGTTCTTAGCAGAGGCAAGTGCTTCTCAGAGGGACGCTTGTCCTCCTCAATACCTGCCCATCCCCTTCATTCCTGGCCTCCAGGCAAAGTTCAAAACTTCCTGGAGAAACTTTTATTTATTTATTTATTTATTTATTTATTTATTTATTTATTATCCTCACTGGAGGACATTTTTTGCATTTATCTTCAGATAGATGGGGAGAAGGCGGAGAGGAGAGAGAGAGAAACATCGATGTGAGAGAGATGCATGGACTGGTTGCCACCCACATGACCCCAACTGGGGCCAGGGACAAACTGCAACTGAGGTACGTGCCCTTAGCAGGAACCGAACCTGGGACTCTCTGGTCCGCGAGCCGATGCTCTAACCGCTGAGCCAAACCAGCCAGGGCCCTGGAGAAACTTTTTAGGGAAACACTGGCTATACAAATTACGGTCCCCAAATATTTTCTAAAACTTAAGAAGCAAGCAATATTAGCTGGGAGCATTGCATTCATTAGAGTAACATTGTCAAATTGTATGTGCCTAAGACTTATGACAGTATTAAACAGTTTATTGTGGTGTTCTGAAAAATTTTCCACAATTTACAAAAGCTCCATTGTAAAAATGCAGACTCGCATTATTTTAAGGTTGATGCTGTGACGTGGAGTGTGTGCAGTCGCTAGCTGGAAGTTTTGGAGGTCTGGCCACGATCACCATTCAGAAGAGTCCCAAGAGCCCAGGAGACCTGCTGGTGGTTGCCTACTCAGCATTGTTACCAGTGGGGTGTCTCCCTGAGATTGCCAGGGTAGCAGAAATGATTCCAGGAATCTCCTGCTCATCCACCTGGTTTAGGGAGATGGGGCTGGGAGAATACTGAGGGTACATGTGTGTGCAGAGAGGTGACTCATGCTCTGTATTCCCAATTCCCTGTTTTCTGGGCAGTGGGTCCCTACTGTCCCTGCCAGGCTGTGCCCACCCTTTCATGCCACTAGTAAATTAGGAACTCTTGTCCACCCAAGGGAACTAGGCAGGAGGAGGGAGCCAGCAGTGAATGACGTGTGAATTCACGTTATTCTAGAGTTTTACCCTGGTAATCATAATAATTCCTGGTATTCACTGAGTGCTTAATACATGCCATGCACACTCAATATATAAGCTAATATATATATTGCACATATGTGTGTTCATTATTCCTCACATGTAGATTTAGTGCTGCTAGTATCTCTGTTTCACAGATAAAGTAATGGAAGCACAGAGAAGTTAAGAAATGTGGCCAACCCCAAGGTTCTTTTAACCTTTAATTAAAAGGTTACTATTGAGTAAGCTGACTTCAGATGTGCACCCGCCTCCTCCACTCTCGGTCACAGACCCTCTGGAACGTGGTCGTTTCTCAGTCTGTAAAATGAGTGGGCCGGACAGCTACAGCGCGCACAGGCTGTCACTGTTCATGTAATTCAGCACTTTGCACGACCAGCCACGTACATACAGCTGTGTCTTTGTTTTAATGCTATAGCTCTGTTGTATAAGCGATTTGTTTATATGCAGCATCCTGGGTGAGGTAATTATTCCTCAGTGAAACTTTGCCTCAGTTAGAACATTGTTCCTATCTAAAACTCAGACACACTGTTTTCTGTTCCTCGAAATCTGCCGTGGCTAATGGTGCTGTTGTGCCCAGTGTCAGGAGACCGTGAAGTGACTATTCCGTGGGGCTCTTTTGCCTCCTCCACAGCTGGACAATGTGATGCCGAAGGGGCGGTAAGTTTCCAAAAGGATTCATGACCACATTTCATGGCTCCTAACAGTGGTCCTCACCCTGTGGGTCCCGACCACTTTGGGGGTCGAACGACCCTTTCACAGGGGTCGCCTAAGACATAATAGTAGCAAAATTACAGTTATGAAGTAGCAATGAAAATAATTTTATGGTTGGGGGTCACCACAACATGAGGAACTGTGTTAAACGGTCATGGCATTAGGAAGGTGGAGAACCACTGGCTTAGAGGATCATATATATGTATATGTATTATATAAATATATAAGCATATATATCGGAACGAAGAAATGGATTCCAGATTTCCATATTGTATCACTGAGGCAAGAAATATAAAATGATGCCATCGGTGTGATGACTTTTTAACTTTTTAAACAGTTTTATTTGTCAATTACAGTTGACACTGAATAGTATTTTATATTGGTTTCAGGTGTACAGCATAGTGGTTAAACAATTATATAATTTACGAAGTGATCCCCCCTCCAATAATTCAAGTATCCACCTGGCACCCTACGTAGTTGTTACAATATTACTGACTAACTCTTATTTAAGTAAATACATGGGACTCTGAGTAATGCTTTCTGAAAGTCATCAACACCACCCTTCTTATCTCTAGCATTTTATTGAGTACTTGTGTACAGACACTGACCTATGTATTTCACATATATGATAAAGTTTTGCCAAAAAGCCATTCCTACATTTATAAGACAAAGTTTCCACTAAGAAGAGATAAATATATGGTAAACTTTAAGAAGAAAGAAACTTTTCTATCTGGAAAGAATGTGACATTTGCTCAAACTTGCCGAGCAGCTGACATTCACCCAAACTTGAGGCAACTGCACGAGCTATATATACTTCTCATTAGAAATTAGAGCTCAGATAAAAGTAAGCAGGTGAAACCCACAGGAACCTTGCTACAGATCTGCAGAAACACGCGTGTGCAGCAGCTGAGGGGGGGCAGTGATGGGAAATACTACAGTGTGAGAGAAGGCTCCAGGAAAGCATCTCTTTCTGTTTTTGCAAAATTGGGAATTAAAACAAAAGAAAATTAGTGCATTACATGGAATAAACCAAAAGTATAAAGCATAATGGTATACTTTTTTCATAAGGGAAAATATTTTTAACACATTACCTTCTAAACCAGATAATCATTTCTGAATAACTGGGTCTCAGGATATGGCTTTTGACAGAAAATTGAGACGGTTAGTCACCCACTCCCTGTCTAAAGCCCAGGTACCAATATGAAAAGCAATGCTTACCTGAGGCTTGAGGATAAATTGGATGATTTTAGAGACAATGGAAAAGTCATACTGTGAGAACCAATAGGAAAAAAAAGTAAGTTTTTGCCCATCAGCTGTATGTCAAATCACAGATATCTGTGTTCACTTAATTTGCACATAGAAAATGAGTGAACAATGAGAAAACTCCCCTTAAGATGGTAGCCATTTTCCCCTAAGTTTTTTTTTTTTTTTAATTTTTGGAGGGGATGGGATAAAAGTGACAAACATAGTAGAATCAGAGGATACATGGAACAGGCTGACAGATGTCAGAGGGCAGGGGGAGGGGGCACCAGACGAAAGAAGATGAAGAGATTAGCCAAAGAACATGCATGCATAACCCACGGACACAGACAGCAGTGTGGTGAAGGCCAGGGGAGGGGGGTGCTGGGTGGAGGTGGGCAGAGGGGGGATGGGGGACATCTGTAGTAGTGTCAACAACAACAACAACAGATGGAGCCATTAACCTTGTCCAAAGGCAAGAGGTGGGGGCAGCGGTGAAGGTTCACAAAGAGGAGGGTTTTTTTAAAGCTCATTTTCTTCCTTTCAATATTTTGAAACTTCATTGCTATACCTTGGAAGGGACTAGCATTGACGTTTCTGTTCCTTTTTTAAGAAGGTGTGAATATGGAAAGGTTCCCTTCTTATGGAAAGGGTCATATGCTCTAAAAAAGATCTTTGACTTTACTTTTTGTCGTTTGGTTGGGCACCTTTCACTCTCTGTGGCTCGGTTTCTACACCTGCTGAATTGCCTTTATTAATTATTCTGTGCAGAAGCGACACGGAATCCATAATTCACGGAAGTAAGGACTTAGTTACTGAGAAATACGGCTTAAATCCATTTAGCATTATCAGGAATGAGAAAGGAAATTATGCTGAAATCGAATTTAAAAAGTGTAATGCATAGCTTTTACTGGGTAACTCTTTCAGCATCTCTATCAACCTTTCCTCCAGCATCATTTAAGAATCTTATTAATGTTTCTTTGTTCTTTGAGAAAAGAAAAATTCTGGGCACCCATAAACTTAAAGGACTAAAATGCTATTTTTTATTTGGTGTCAAGAAGGACTGTGAGGTATTGTAAAAAACTCAGCAGAACCAAAAAAAATCTTAAAGTTAAAGCCTTCAATATTAAATTTTTATAATATTTTAATATTTAATATATTCTCTTTTGTCTATGATTTATCCATTCTCTTTGAAAGGATTGGCTGTAAGTAATGGGAATAGGTTTTTACACTTTTTAGATGTTTTCTTACTTTTCTAATGATTCTTGGTAATGGTGGTACAAAACAGTGAAGCTATGAGAAGCAGAAACTTACCTTTCTGGAAAAAAAAAAAATAGATTCCCTAGCATTCTGTTTTCAGATTAAAAGAAAATGTTTATATTGAAAAATGAAAATAGCATGTGGCAAATAATTTAACTTTTGCTCTAAAAATGATTCCTGATAGGATATTATACATGCATATAGTGTGGAAATCCATGTATGCCTTCAATCATATTTTTACAAATTGTGATAATACTGCAATTTTGAACACAAATTGGCACTTTGAATAATATACAATATTTTAAACATGCATTTATCAAAGAATTAAAAAGTGTATTTAATGAAACACTTATTCAACATGGCTCCCTTTTCCTCACTCACTCTCTGGTAGATGCTGAAGTAGGTACCTAAGTACAAATCCAGAATGGTCCCCAAGTAATCAAAAAGAATTAAGAAAATAATCATAATGAAATTTAATTTTTTTTTAATTAACAAAGGAGCCAAAGACAAATAATTCAAACTATTGGGTAGTCTAAGGTAAATATATAAAAATATTTTAATAATTCTTTAATAAAATTGATTTGTATATAAGACATGATAATGACGATGATGGTGGTGGTGGTAATGATGGTAAGTCACATTTATTGATAATGTTTTGGTTGCCAGGTACTACACTAAAGACTGTCTATGTATTAGCTTATTTATTTCCTCAAAACAGTTCTATGAGGTATATTCTGTTATTGTGGGGAGTCTAGAAATGTTAATGACCGGCTCAAGGCCTCAAAAAAGAAGTCTATGGATAACTTATGATTATTTTGATTCAATGGAGTAAAGACTATTATTATTATTCTTAAATAAATTGGCTGAATTTTTAAGAAATAAGTTAGCTTTCTAATTCTTACTACATATCAAACAAATCCTAAAGTTTAACAACTAAAGTTAAAAAATTAAAATATTAAAGGGGAAGAAGAACAAATAGATGATATCTGTTTTATTATTGGGAAAGTAAAGGGTATTTTTAAGCATAAGAGCAAATTAATCACTGATAGATTTAACTTGCAACAATATTAAAAAATTAAATCGGTCAAAGCTGAGACAATATATAAAACCTGTGACAATGATTTTCTTTTTGTCTCCACTTCACTCAGGCTCCCCTGAACTCTCTTCTTATTAGTTCCTGACTTTTGGGTTTCCCTGTTTATCTCGGCAATGTCCAGTTTTATCAAGAATCCTGCTAAGTCAATTGCCATAATTCCCCATCTTCCAGATCTGTTCACCGTCAATATCTGATCAAATTCCTCATCTTCCATCATCCCCCAGGTAATGTTTGGCCACCTTGGCCAACCTTCAGCAGGAATCCTGTTCCATTGGTTTAGCCAGAATCTGATCTTACCCTTGGTATTTCCTCCCAGTAATTTTCCATTCCCTCACCCCCGCCCTGCTGCTTGGCTGTCGATTCCCACTTTTCCAATTGTATTTGGAGAGGAGCCAGATCTCTCCCCACTGTACAACCCATGGCAATGATCGCTACACCTATTACTATGGTCCCCCTGAATAAAGTCGGCCTTGCTATTCTTTAATAAAGCTTCAATATTTTTTCTTTAACACATGCATGACAGAATGTTCATATTTTTAGAATGCAAAGCTTACTTACAAACAGTTATTACAATTTGGGAATTGCAATGGAAAAATTCAAATAATATCAACAGACAATTCACCAAATAAGGAACATAGTTATCCTGTAAACAAATGAATAAAGAAAAGAAAAAAACCCTCTTCATTAGTAGCCAAATACATTAAAATAAAATCTCACTTAACATTCTCTTGTTGAAGAGAATATGGGGAAATTGGCACTCTTTTACATTCTTTTGAGTAGTGAAAATGAATATAATACATTTATGGAAGTCAACATGGAAATATGCCACAATATTTTTACACGTTTTTTAGCAATATAATTTAAGGAGATATTTAGGCATATACTTAAGCATTTATGTACATTGATGTTCCCTGTGTGACTTTTTTTTTTTTACTAACAGTGAAAAAAATAATATTCCAACATAAAAAATTTTAAATAAATTAGAATAAAAGTGTATGATTTAATGCTATGTGGCATAAAAATGCTGTGAAAGGAAAACTTAAAGGCATGGAAACTTTTTATAATATCTCTTTAATTTAATGAAAAGATTATAAAACATGTATGCTTCAAAAAACTACTTAAATATGCATAAAAGGAGATATATTATAGTTTATATATACACACAATAAAACAAATCATTTTTCTGGGTGATAAAATATTTCCATTAAAATGATATATGTTTTCTAGAAATATGCTCTATGAAAAGTAAGAAAATACAATACAAAAGTGAAGGAAAAATACCTATGCATGTTCCACTTATTTCATCCTCCACAAATTCAAACATATTTCTGTTGTACGAACTTGTTTTGCTCCTGTGCAGCTTAAACCAATGCTTCCTAGTCACTGGAAGATACAGTTCAAGCTCCTTCCCGTGGCCCATGACCAGGTGTGCAGTCTCAGCTCCCACAGGCCCTTCTTGCCATTTGCATCCTCATGCTGCCAAATTACTTGTTATTTCCTGCACTCACAATGCTGTTTGATATTTTGGTACCTTTACCTTTTCTATTGTCCTTTCCTGGATTCCAGAACAGCCTTTACTCTCTTGTGACCTGAAAAACTGTTTATTTTCAACATACACTTATGTCAGCTCCGTGGTGGAAAAATGCCACATGGTGCCAGTGTCTTCCCCGCAGCAGAGGCAGGTGGAGGCAGGAAGTGTCTTTCTTCCATTTTTGTTGCTGTGACCATAGTTCTTTTTATTACCTTTTATATCTATCAAATCGTGGTAATTGTTTGGTTCCTTTTATAATTCTTGTACTGGAAGGAAAATTCCTCTAGGGTAAGGGTTGTTTTATCTTCACTCACAACTCAAAAAAAAATAATAATAATTCTAGACACTCAATCAACAAATATGTAGTTCAAATAAATGAAAATGAAAATTATTAAGACATATGAAAATGACGCCTGCCTAGGATGGGATTAGAAAGAGAGCGTATGTCTTTAAATGCACTTTTTATGATGAAGGACTTATTTGGAGAAACGTTTTTAATGATTTCCTGTATGCTTCATAATTCAAAACAATAATTATTTAATTTTTATAAATGAGAACTCTTTAATTCAAGACTGTTTGCGAGTGGCATTTCAATTCATAATACAGGATTGAGACATGAGTACACTTGTATTTGTTTCAGGCTCTGTTATGAACTAGATTGTCTTAAGACCCCTCCTGCTGAAAACTGAAAAAGTTGGAGGGAAAAAAATATATATCCCGAGGATATGTTTTATTGATTTTTAGAGAGAGAGGAAAGGAGAGAGAGAGAAACATCAATGTGAGAGAGAAGCATTGATTGGTTGCCTCCCGTAAGCACCCCAACCAGGATCAAACCTGCAATCTAGGTATGTGCCCTGACTGGGAATCAAACCCACAACTTTTTTGGTTTACAGGTCAACAGACCAACCAACTGAGCCACCCAGCCAGGGCTGGAGGAAATATTTTAAAAAAATCTTCACGAATGCATCTGTGAACAGACAAGAAAGTAAGAAATTCCTAGAGGTCAAAGAATCAACAGAAGGCAACAAAAGGGGATTTTCTGTATAGGTAAGGTTTGCTTTCAGGGATTTTTTGGGAACAGGGAACACAGACAAACTTCAGGTTTATGTAAGATGGGATGCTCCCAGGGAATCATCTCTTCACACCCCATACATTCACCTCTCAAGAGAGGACAGGAAAAATAGTCTCTTTCGAACTTCACCATGATATGGAGGAGAATGAAAAACTTTCTTTTAGATTTTGTAACCACAAGCCACCTGATTCAGTTTTACTAACTGAATTCATACTTCCTGGGTGGTCTTAATATTCAACATACAATTATTCAGTGTAAAGTAGTCCTTGGCTAGTAGTGCCCTTGGGATCTGGCAGGACCACACAAAAGCCCTCTCTCATAAAAGCACCAGAGCACAGGGCTCAAACAATATCTCTAATCATATGAGCTCTCAGTGAAAACAAAAACAAAGCAAAGCAAAGCAAAACAAAAGCAAGCCATATTATGTGAGAGCCAGCAGAAAAAAATAAACCCAGAATCATATCTGCAATAAATTAAATATTTGAATTATCAAACATAGAATATAAAATAATGGTTTGAAAATAAACTTCCAAAGTGAGAGTCTATAAAAAAGACCAAGCATAAAATGTGAGTAAAATGGGTTTATTTGTGGATTAGACAAAGATGAAGAGCGAATTTGTGAACTAGAGAGAGATAATGGAAAAATTTCCAAGAATGTAACAGAGTCCATAGAATGGAAAATAGAAAAGACAGGTTAAGAAAAAAATAAGATCAAGATTGTCAGATTGAAATAATTATAGAATGGAACCACCTACATAATCTTTATATGAGTCATGCCTTAAGTAAAAAGCATTTTATATATATATATATATATATATATATATATATATATATATATATATATATAAAATGTTTGGATATATAAGTTGAAAATAAAGATTGGAAAATGATATGCAATAAAAACTCTAACAAAATATATGTGTCATGATGATCGTATCCCTATCTGTCGCAAACATTTTGAAGTTCTAAATGGTGTCTTTAGAAGAGCAGAAGTTTCTTAAAGTTCTGGACTAGAATGGCTAGGAGAGGACAGCTTCAGAAAGGGTGCTCCAGGAGGCTTTCTGCAGACCTGCCTGGTAAGAAGAAGCCAGCCGTATTGAAATATGTGCAGAAAGACATGTCACGTCATGAAAATGTTCATCGAATCTGCATGTCATCATGTTTTTTCTCAGATGAAGGCAGCTTGTAAAAACAGGAAGAAATCAAGTCCAGAAAAGAAGATACTGCAGGGAGAGAAAGAAGGGGACAACTCCAGGGGCCTTACAAATAGGGAGAGAGATTGAGAAAGAAGGTAGGGCGGAGAGGTCATAGGCCAGACCTAACCTTTGATTATACCTTGGAATAGTTAGAATTTTTTCAGCTGCAGGTAACACACGTGTGACTCAAAGTGGCTTAAACAATAAGGAATTTTACCAGCTTCTACAGGTAGGAATTCAGAAGTCATGCGGGATTTTAGCATGGTACCAGAGGGGCTGTAGCTGTCCTTCTCTCTCTCAGCTTCGTCCTCCTCAATACAGACGGAGATAGAGATAGAAAGAGACAGAGATAGAGATCAGTAAAGATATAGATGATAGGAAGGTATATATATAGGTATAAATATATGTCTATTATTTCCAGGCTTTTCTATTCCCCTTGCTCCCCAAAGTTTCTGGTTCTGCCCTCCTGGTGTCTTCCACTCCCCACTCTTGGAGACAGGCTCTGCCCACTAGTTCCTTAGATTTGCCATAGAAGTGAAGAAAGGTAGGTGGACAAAGGGCACCAAAGCTAGAACCGGAGGTGGAGCTTTTCCGGGAATTTTATAAAATAGTAGAAAAAGAGAAGCCAAAAGGCATGAGAGAAGTATTACAAATGTCCCTCCTTTTTTCCTTCCATTGACACCCTCCTCCCCGCTCCCATCCCCACTCTCTCCTTCACAGTATTGTTGTCTGTGTCTTTGGTTATGCATATCTGCATATAAGTTCTTCGGTTTATCTCTTCCTGGCCACCCACCCCCTTCCCTCTGAGGTTTGTCAGTCTGTTCCCTACTTCCATATCTCTGAATTTTTCAAAGAGCTTTTGAGGCAGATGTATTCCTTTCTTAATGTTATTACAATTTAAATAAAATGCTTGAGTTTGGGGGGAAAAAGAAAACCAGAAGTTTTTAATTTTAACGACATACAAGCTATCAACTTTTTCTTTTATGATTAGTGTTTTCTGAATCTTGTTGAATACGTTTTACATAATCTCAGGTCATAAAGATTCCCTCCAATATTTTTCCTAGATTTTTAAATAGTCTTACTTTTTACGTTTAGAGCCATAATTCATTTCAGATTAATGTTTGGATGTATAAAGTGAAGTAGGGGCTGAATTTTCTAGTTTTTCCCATGATGATTATTTGGGTCGTCCATTCTGAAAGGGCTTGGCAAGGTGGCTCACTTGTTATCAGCTGGAGCGCCTGGGGCTGAAGGGTCTGTGTCCAAGGTGGCTTCTTCACCCACAGGTCTGGTGCTCAAGCTCTTTGACTTCTCTCTCTCTCTCTGTTGCTCTCGCTTTGTCTCCACATTGTGTCTCATCCTCAATGAGGGTTTCTCAGTGTGCCTTGGGATTCCTATAGAATGGTTGGACTTCTTACACAGCACCTTATGGTTTCAAGAGAACAGGAGGAAGCTGGTAGCCCATGGGTGGTGCAGAACTGGTATAATGTCCCTTCCTGCATGCTCTATTGCTGAAAGCAGTCACAGGAAAACTCAGAGTCAAGGGGCGGAATACTGACCACATCTCAACAGAAGGAGTGTCCACAAGTTTGTGGCCATCTGTCATCTACCTTAGCATCATATTGAAAAGAACATCCTTTCCCCACTGAATTACATTAACACAGTTGTCATAACTTAAATAAGCATTTATTTGTGAATCTATCTCTGAACTCTCTATTCTATTCTGAGAAAGTTAGACATAGATTTACCATATGACCCAGCAATCCTATTCCTTAGTATTTTCACAAGATAAATAAAGAAACCTATATTTACATCAAAACTTTTCCATGAATGCTTATAGCAACGTTATTCGTAACTGTTCAAACACAGGAACAATGCAGGTGCCTTTTAACCCGTAAAGTGTTATGTACCGAGAGATATAAGGGACAGCACTATTGATTTACACATGGCTGAATGTTAAGTATATTTTGTTAAGTAGAAGAAGCCACACTCAAAAGACTACTTGATTCATTTGTATGCTATTATGGAAAAAGCAAAAATGTAGGGATGGAAAACTGACCTAGAGTTCCTAGTAAGAATGGGGGGAGATGTTCACAACACAGGGACAGCATGAGAAAATTTCGGGTAGATTCCACCGTTTGGTATCACGACTATAACAGTGGTTACGTGACTCCATGCATTTTTCAAAACCCGTAGAACTGTACACCACAAAGCTAACCTAATGTCAAATATAAAAAGAGCACTATGCAAAAAATGCATTTTAGTTAGTAAATTTGTTTCTTGTCGAGGTATGGGTTAATAATTCTGATACTACTTTATGAGTATGTGTTATAATTGAAAGAAAAAGTACATATATTGTAGAAAATGAAATCCAAATCTCTCCTCATTGTCTGAGAAAAACCTTGCAAACAAGGAAAAAGGGATAGGTTAAGTGAACCATGTGGTGTTATATTAGAGTTGGAGATATTTGTATGAACTCGTGATATATGTATACACACACATACATACACACATACAAACTTGGCGTTGATTTTCTACCACATATTTACTTATATTTTTATATATACACATATACAGATACATGGATACAGAAATAAGTAAAATGTGTATGTACGCATGGGTCAGTACACATACACATATCTTTGCACTCTATATGCAGAGAGGATCTAAAAGCAATGACACTCCAGTAACAATGAGCACATTTGGAGCTCAAATCTTGATTTCTAAATACCATTCTACAGTAAAAGGAACCAGGGCTCCTTGGTGAAGTGGTTATTGGGCAGGGAAAATATAAGATGTGCGTGGAATAACTTGTGGTACCAGAAAACACAGTAGTTCTCAAAAAAGAAAAGCAACCCTAACATAGGTTAATTATATACATATAATTTCAAGCAATATTGCAGAATATATACAGTATCATTCTATTTATATGAAGTTTGGGAACATCTAGAAGCAGACATATTATTAAGGGATGCTAGCATATGTGGAGATGATCTAAAGAAAATCAAAGACACGATAAACATGCACAATATTTTTCTTATTTGCTAAAAATAAAAACACCATTGAACTTTCAACAGCTAAACAGCTTCTACAGTCAGGAAGACTTCATTTCTTTATTTCACATGCATCTTTCCATTGTTACAATTAATCCCATCTGTTTTACATTCAGTACATCTAGTGATTGCATCTTCTGGGTAGTAGCCAAGTTTAAAATTGAAGATTGATTTTTGCTTTCTTTCTCTAGAGCAAATAATCCCATGTCTTAAAGATCATGTTCTCTGATCACTTTACCGTATTTTCTTTATTTCTCTGGTCTTTGAGTTTTCCTTATCTTTTGGCTTGAAAACCTTGCTCAGCACAAAGCTGTGGAACTGACGACTCTGGAGTACGATGAGTTGAAGACCTCTTACTTCCTGTGTGCTGTGTTGTCCATGATATCAGTTAGCAAAACCATACACATCAGTTCCAAATTCAATTTCCAAAAAATCATGAATAAGGTAGCTCGCTATTCCACAATTCCTCAAATATACCCAAGCCTTGTGTGGTTGAAGTTTTTCTTTCTCTCCACTTTTTCAGGAAGTTCAGAGTATCATCTTTATTTAAGCAGATTGTGTGTGTGTTTTTTCTGACTCAGATAGTTTGTTGTCATGGAAATATATCTTTCTATAAACTGTATAAATAATGCTATAATAAATATATGGAATATAAATCCCACTTTTCCAGAGCATGTATGAATTTATTATAGTGTTTTCATATAACTTTTTATGCTTATATAATAAACTAAATGTAAATTAATAAATACTGAGAGCAAAATGAAAATAATATTTACACTAGAGGTTCCAAAGTTACTAAAATCAGAGATTTTTTTTTTTTTTTGAAGTTTTATAAAACCTACTGGCCAATAAGTATGTTAGATTTATCCTAAAGCCTTCTCTTAATGATCTTTGGCTCTGGTCATGTCTGACTATAAGCCTTCTTTGCCTAGTACCTCAGCATGTTTGATGCATATATTTCCTCTACTTATTTTGCATTTGCTGTCATTTTTTTCGCTTTACCTCTCCACTGGCGGTGATTACCAATAGCTTCAACTAAGACGGAAAATTATGATACATTTGTGAAACATTTCTATGTCAACTGACATATGTTTCTATGTATACATATATATATATAAACATATATATATGTAAACTTTCTTGTTTTTAATGATCTAGTTAGGTATAAGAATAGGACTTTGGGAATCAAGATAAATGGGTGGTAATACACCAAACAGACTCTTTAATGAATGACTTATATGAGTCAATGGCAGGTGCTGGGTGACAGCCAATGGTATTTTCCATGTCTAACCCAAAGCAGAGAGCTCTTTATTGGAGAAATTTAGAACTGTCATTTTTAACATACCAGATGTGAGTGGGCAAGTCTGTCAGTTTGTTGTGAAATTTTGAAAGCAGATTTCTTATCTCACCTGGAATTCAAACCACGTTATCAAGCTGTGAGCACCAGAGGACGTTTGTTAGAGCCAATACTTTGCAGTGCGTGAATGTAGTTCACGGAGTTAGTGTTATGAGACCTGGGTGTGATTTTTTAACTCCATACTCACAAGTGTTGAGACATCAAGAAAGTCTCTGCCTCGCTGAACCAACGACACAGCTCCTCTGAGCAGCCACAGTTGACCACTGATTTTTAAGTTTTCTGAAAGGGAAAGAGAAGACTGTAGATCAAAGTGTATATGAACGTGAGTGGTGGGGTTTGTGTTGGGGTGTAAGGACAGAGCAGATGGGATAGACGGGATGAATCTCATGAGTCAAAAAACTCTAATAAGGAAATTTTACAATGCCTAATTTATTACAGGACACAAGAGAACAGAGTTCTTATTTAATAAGCTGTACAGTTCATGTGTAAAACTAAGGGTCTAAACTTGATATGCTAGACTTCAATTAACACATGTACATGCTCTCTCTCTCTCTCTCTCTCTCTCTCTCTCTCTCTCACACACACACACACACACACACACACTGAATTTCCAGCTTTTAATTTTTTTTTTATCCTCACCTGAGAACTTTTTTTTTTTTTTGCATTTATCTTCAGATTAGAGCAGGAGGGAGAGAGGAAGGAAGAGAGAGAAACATTGATGTAAGAGAGACACATTGACTGGCCGCCACCCACATGAACCCAACCGGGGCCGGGGACAAACTGCAACCAAGGCACATGCCCTTAGCAGGAACCGAACCCAGGACTCTCTGGTCCACGGGCCAATGTTCTAACTGCTGAGCCAAACTGACCAGGGCTGAATTTCCAGCCTTTAAATGTTGATGTTATGTAATAACAAGACCACCCAAAAGGTGGCACTAAAAAACAGATAGTTATTATGTGACCTTCAAGTTAAGAGAGAGAGAGAGAGAGTTGGTAGACAAACTTCAGTCTTGTTTTATGTTTAAATGGGTAAGTTGTCTTCTTGACAGCTTGTAAATATTAACCAGTAGAGGTGCTGAAGAATCACTTCTATTTCAGTCCAACCTAATGTATTTGAAATTGATTTGGATTGTAGCCATGTATGTTTAATACAATATCTTTTAGCTTTCAAGACTAGTGGCCCCTTTTTGTCATCAGAAGACATTGGCATTTGTAGGCTAATTTGCTTTCCTTTTGAGTCACGCTTCTACCATAAACTTTGAATGAACAAAAGATCTTATCTGAATCCAAATTTATACATTATTGCATGTCTATAAGCAATGGAAAATGCAAGTAGAAAATATTATGTTAACACTGATATTTACTTTTTGCTTCTATGTAAATAACCAAGCCATTATATAAGTAGATTAAGAATATGCAAATATATTAACACATTAATTTCAAATTGCTAATACATTTTTCTATGAAAAAATTAGTTGCACATTCTAATAACTGACCAAAAATGTATTAGCATCACTAAATACCAAAGAAGTAGCTGTAGTATAATAAGGGTAGAAAAAAGACTATTATAAATATTTATGACAAATATACTTAAATAAATAATATAAAACAATATACTATCTTTAGGAGTTATTTGGGAGATGCAATAAATTGTATACCACTGACCCACTCAGATTCTTCATCAACTAAGAAATATATTAAGTGAGTCAATAGATGGAGAACAAAACAGTAACTCTTATTACAGTTAAAACTCAAATCAGAGTATGTGTTTTGCATCTGGAAGAATGAGGGCTTCTGAATCAATATTGATTCCAGATTTGGACAGCCTTACTCACCTGTCACAGGAGTGCTGGCCTGGACAGGCTCTCCCAACAAACACAGACCCACAGAGAAGTAACACTGTCTCTCAAGAGAAGGAGAGAAGGAGGATGCTGGCCGCACCTGCCCAGGTCCTCCTCCCAAACTCAGCAGGCAGATAAGTGGGAGGGAAGCTGGGAGCATGGCCCTGGCATTCTCTCCGCATAGAAGGAAAGGCCAGGGATGAGAAGTGTATTCTGCCCATCCACACAAGGCCTTCCTCATGGAGCGGTTCTTGTCCCCTGTGAAAGAGCCTTACATTTCCCTGATAATGGAGTCCCAGGGTTCAGGGGAAATTTACGCAATACCTATCATCATAGAATTCTCTCTAATTATGGAGAGCACATAGACCCTTGAAGCAGTAAAACAGCAAAACAAGACGCCTGCTGGCTCACACCTCCCAGTGTTTCTCTGGAAGCTCCGGGTAATTTGGCTGTATCACATCAGATACACTCTGGGCTCTATTGGTCAGCTTAGCTCAGCATCGGTAAATGGCAGCCTTCCATCCATGCTGAGTGGAGCTTCTCATGCATCTGGGCTCTTGGCCTTAAGAGTCTAAGAGCACGCTCTGTCCACCCTGCTTTCCATCTGGTCCCTGACAGCAGGAGGCAAAGACGAGTCTGTTGGGACAGGCAGTCATAGGCCTCAACTGTTTTCCTATGGATAGTAATGTTCCAACACGAAACATTGCAGTGCTTGAGTTGAGACTTTCTCCTTTTGTACAACTACACTGAGATTCATATACAAAATTTTAAAAAATATTTTTTATTGATTTTTTTAGAGAGAGAGGAAGGGAGAGGGAGAGAAAAATAGAAACATCGACGAGAGAGAAAAATTGATTGGCTGCCTCCTGCACACTGCCTCCTGGGGACCAAGCCTGCAGCTGGGCATGTGCCCTGACTGGGAATTGAACCTCGTGGTGCGTGGAACAACCCTCATCCATTGAGCCACACCTGCGGGGCAATGTACAGATTCACTGTGATGGAAACAGTAAAGCTCGCTAAGAATTCTGTTGCTCTTCTACACCTGAGGCCCGCTTCCAAGTAGGTGAGACCCTGTGAGCTGAAATGAATTATGTCACTTCTGATCAGAGGAAATGAAAATCCCCTGCACCGTTTCTAGCTTTTCTCTTTCCCAAGCATGGCCACTGAGAATGATGCGGCACCAAATACTAACGCCCCTGTTTTCTGGAAGCTGCCTGATGACCCGCAGGAAACATCAGTATGAACGAGAAATAAACTTTGGTGAAGTCGCTGAAATTCAGGGACTGTGTGTTGGTACAGCATAAACAGCCTATCTGGACTCAAACAGTTATCCAGAGCCTTTGTGTATAGAAGGAATCCGAGTTCGTTTGCACGTTTTACTGGAGGGACTATTCTACTAGCAGAAGGGACTTCATGGTGGAATTGTGCAGGTCTTCATAGATATGCAATTAGAGCAAGTTTTTTTTAGAAGACAGGTAAAATTTGGGATAAGTTGAGAAAACTATGAAGGCATATTGAGGAGTGGATTCTGAGCAAAGGTGTGAGAAGGGAAATGTTTGTGGTGTAGTAAGACTGGCTTGGATAGAGCAAGGAGTCTAAGTTATAGAGTTATACAAGATGAATTTTATAGGTGTGATGAATCTAGCAGGGGTGGGAACCGCTTTCTGCCAAGGGCCATTGGATATTTATGACATCATTCTCAGGCCATACAAAATTATCAGCTTCAACATTAGTCTGCAGCCCGGCTGGTGTGGCTCAGTGTTGTCCCCTGCACCAAGAGGTTGCTGGTTTGATTCCTGGTCAGGGCACATGCCCAGGGCACATGCTCAATCCCCAGTATGGGGCATGCAGGAGGCGGCCAATCAATGTTTCTCTCTCATTGATGTTTCTCTCTCTCTCCCCCTCTCCCTTCCTCTCTCTCTAAAAAAAAAAATCAATAAAAATATAACTAATCATCAGAGAGATGCAAATTAAAACAACAATGAAGTATCACCTCACACCTGTCAGAATGGCCGCCATCAACAAATCATCAAACAACAAGTGCTGGTGAGGGTGTGGAGAAAAGGGGACTCTAGTACACTGCTGGTGGGAATGCAGACTGGTGCAGCCACTGTGGAAAACAATATAATGTTACCTCAAAAAGTTAAAAATTGAACTGCCATTTGACCCAGTGATCCCACTCCTAGGAATATACCCTAAGAAGCCTGAAACACCATATATGTGTTTAGGAATATACCCTAAGAAGCCTGAAAGAATATATGTACCTCTATGTTCATAGCAGCACTATTTACAATCACTAAGATCTGGAAACAGCCCAAGTGTCCATCAATAGATGAGTGGATAAAAAAGCTGTGGTACATATACACAATGGAATACTATGCAGCTGTAAGAAAGAAAGATCTCTTATCCTTTGAGACGACATGGAGGGACCTGGAGAGTATTATCCCAAGCAAAGCAAGCCAATCAGAGAAAGACAAATATCACATGATCTCACTTATTTGTGGAATATAATGAACAACACAAACTGATTAACAAAATGGACCCAGAGACATAGAAGTAGGGTACAGACTGACAAACCTCAGAAGGGAGGGGGGGAGCGAGGGAAGAGATAAACTACAGAACTTATATGCATGTATGCGTAACCATGGACATAGACAACAATGCTGGGGATGGGGCAGGATGGAGGGGATTGGGAGGAGGGTGTCAGTGGGGGAAAAAGGAGAAATATCTGTAACAAAAATATTCTATAACTGAGAGGGAGAGGGAGGGAGGGAGGGAGGGAGAGAAAGAGAGAGAGAGAGAGAGAGAGAGAGAGACTATATACAAAGGATAAAAAAGGAATTGAGGATGACATGATACTGGAAGATCAGTATCTGCAGAAATAGGTGACAAGAGGAACTGATATTAGGTTGAAAATTATTGATTTGCTCTTGAATAAATTGTCTGAGGGCATTAATGTTAAGTGGTGGTAATTAATGCCCTAAGATCATAATTATAGAAAGAGAATCATTTTGCTAAGGGACAATGTATACAGAGAGATGAGCAAAGGGCTGATGATTGAGAAATGTTCATCACAGAAGAACAAACAAATTCTTAAGGAACTGTATCATATGTCTTTTATGACCAGAATTCCACACTCTTTACCATATACTGTTGCCTTTTTTGGTTACAAATGCCTGTGAAACTATATAAGCTTTTATTCCATTTGATTACATCCTAGGAGAGTGTCTTGCATAATAGCCCAGTCATTCTCTGGTTTCTTGTACAGCTTTCCATTATTTTTGTCTGAATTCATTTACTCAGAAAATATTGTCCAAAATGTTGCATATTTCTTTGGCTTTAACGAATTGGCTTAATTTGTCCTATTTTTTTTTTTTTAAACCAATTCTGTTGGACTGGCTTCCACTTCAAGTATACTTGAGGCATTAATATATGAAATGTTGTCCCACACAATCCAAGGCTTTGTGGACATCTACAGTTTTGTCACTGTTTCTATGAGAGTTTATAGCTTGATTGAGTCAATAGAAACTTTACATAAATCTAGAAAGTTTCCTTGTTTGTTGTAATAAATTTGTTAAATTTAGGGTTGGCATCTTTAGAAACTCCTGAAACTGTACAATATTTAAGTATTAAGATATTTCCTGTGTTTACAAATAGAATGCCTAAAATGTATTCTATCCAGGTCCTCTGTTTGGGTCAGTAGTAAAGAAGATGCTATATGCATTATTTTATGTGTATTCATTCAGTTCAATAAACATTTCTTGAATATTTTTATGTGCTGGGTGTTCTAGTAAGCATGGGGAACACAAGGATGAATAAGACAGACTTTCCAAACAAAGAACAGAACCTGCCTTCTGAAAAAGAAACATACAAAGGAATAGAAAATTATAGCAGAGACGGATAGTGTGCGCATTATAATATAGAGAGATGGAGTGTGTAGGAGGTATGCACAGCTGGCTACGGTGGCAGTTGAAGAAGGAGTTGTTTTCCTGGGCCTAGAGGGTGGAAAGATAGGAGTCCTCCAGGTGAAAGGCAGTCAGGGGGCAGGGGGGCATTCCAGGCAAAGAAGTGTTGGGGCTCAGGGCAGAGGATGGGACGGCAGTGCTGGAAGGACCTGTAAGTAGTTCAGCATGCTGGTGGTGCAGAGTGGTGGGAGATGAAGCTCAGGACAGGGCAGGATAGGAGGAGACTAGGACAGTTCCTGGGCAAGTGGAATGGGGAAACGGAGACAAGAAAATTAAATGAGGCCAAACAGTTAGGGCACCGTACAGCCAGCTTGTGAATCGCAAGAACTTATCTCCCCTAACCAAGGACACTTGAGAGCAAATGGTTTATACCCTCCTCCCTAACCAGTGAATACATGGCTTATATCACCCTGGCCTGGGAAATAGAGGACAAAGTCCCAATTAATGCCACTTGTGCCAACTAAACCCAAGGACAGGTGAAGTTGGGGAACAACTACCAAAAAACCCCTTAAAGCCAGACAGACCTAAGATAAAAGTAAAACAGATCAAATAATATACAAAACTCCCCTATACGCTCATTTTGATGCTGATGAATATTCTGCTGAAACCCTCCCTTAAGATTCTCATCTGCAAAAAAAAAAAAAAAAAAAAAAAAAGGAGAAAAAGCCCTCAGGACAAAGACTCAATGTAGGCTCACTCTAGAGCACGCCCATGCCCCTTCCTGGGCATGAACTTTTTATTTCTAAGGGTCCCCACAAGACTTGCAACCAGGGGAGCAATGGGCAGTGAAAGCTTGACCCGGGCTCACCCCGATCCTCTCTCCAAGGCCCCCTTTTCTCTGACTTTCCAGTGAACTAAAAGCAGCCCCGCCTTGGCTCACTTCTTTCCTGTAACATTTCTAGAGAGCCACAGCAAAGCACCGCCCAGGCTCTCCCCGTTGTTCCTTCTACCCTAATTTCTTCCTTTGTCTCGCTGTCCCCAGCATTAATAAACATCCTCTCAAACCCATCTGGACTTGTGTTGTGAAATCTTTCCTACATGAAGTCAAGGATCCACACACTACAGGCCAGCCTGAGGCAGCCCCGCTTGGGCCAGTCCCTGTCCTGTAACAAAGAGGCAAACGAGCCAGAGCAAGATAAACCTTGCTTTCCATTTGTTTGTTTAGTTACAGCTCACTTTGTTCCAGAAGAGTTTTCAAGTGCCTTGAAGGACTGTGAATAATATCCGAAGACATTTGGAGCTCTTCTAAGATGTTGGCACGCCTCATGGGGAGAGCAGCAGCATCTGATTTGCACTTTAGGAAGAAAATTCTGTCTTCTTAGAAGAGACTAGATCTTAAGGAGCAGAGACAAAGTCAGAGGGGCCAGTTACTAAGTTGCTATGGTTAGTGGGTTGATAAAGGCATCAGGAGGGGCTGAATTAAAGGAGAGTCTTTGGCGATGGAAAGAAGTAAAAGTTCTAAAATAAGCACAATAACATGGTTTGTTAATAAATATTTTCTCAACGAATGAGTTGTGACTAATTAAATATGTGGGGTGAGGAAGAGAGAAGTCAAGGGTGAATTACAGGTTCAGGCTTGGGAAACTAGGTGTTTCTAAGTCTTTGCTTGATGGTGCATGCATTCCTTCTGAGTTCTTTGTATGCCTGGGAACAGTCATTGTTGCTTGTAGATTAATCTTAACTCTATAGTAAACCCTCTGAGATTAGGTCAATGTCTTCCTTTTTTCCTATACTTTCTCCAGCACTAAAAACAGTTCTGCTCAAACAATACGGGATCCATTATCTTCATTGACCTATAATCCATTGTAAACAATTCACTGAATCCAGCATACAGTCTCATCCATCTAAGAATGACTGACATGCTTTAACTGAACGCCAATTGGAATCCTTCTATTGCACGCAACAGAAACTGACTTTGACTAACGTGAACCAAAGAGAATTGTGGTGTGTTATTAGAAGTTCTAAGGCATGACGTCAAGTCTGGAGAAACAGGCTGAGAAATAGGCAGTCAGACAAGCGGGTGTGGAGAACAGGCAAGACCACAGGAAGTGTCCTGCAGCATGAAGGAGCTAGTCAGGAAGCCACTGCAGAAATGGACAAACCACAACAACTTTCAGTTCTTTTCCTATGTTCAAGACTCACATTCCAGAGCGCTCTAACTTACTGCTCCTCTTGGTAACATCTCCGTTGCCTAGCTAGTGCAGGGTCAAGCCCCTAGTTACAGTCCCACAAGAAGGGAAGGGGGCAATTCCTCAAACATTTGGAAATCATGGTGTTCTTAAGAAGAAAAAAAGGATGCTAGTCAGCCAAATATTACAAATGTTCACTTCAAGCTGATTATAACTACTGTTGTCTTCTGTTTAGAAAAAAAAAAAATTCTTAGAAACAAAAATGAAGATTGATGAAATATGGGCATGAGAAATTAATTTTCTGGGTAAAAGGAACTTGGATCTTCGATTTAGCTTCTGTATTTGACAACAAATTAAATCTATTATTTAGTGTCTAGAGAGTAAAAAGGACATTCAGAAAATAGTAGGACTCAAGCACTAAACCAACGAGACACAATAAGAAATTCTCGTCTTGGAAGGAAACATGATAAGGATTTTACAGGAGAAAATTGAATAGGCTGGGGGTGGGGTGGGAAAGAAAACATGTGAGAAAAAGGAGGATCACATACAGAAGAAAGATCCAGCCTTATTTGGATACACTTTAGAATAACATTTAAACCAAATCTCTAACCCTCAAGTGTCCAGAGGGAACACCCGGCACTAATTACAGGACTAAGGTATGCAAGAAGCCACTTCAGGGCCGTGGGGCCCGGATCAGTCATCCTGATGGTGGCCTTTCAGATGTGGCTGTGGTTGTTTGTTTGGTGGTAGAGAGAGTTTAAATTTACTTCCACTGGTCTTCGTCGATGTTGATATTTCTTCCATCTCTAATCTCGCTCCAGAGCTGGGGAGATACCTGTGCCAACTATGGCTTTATTTGGTATGTACACAGTGGGGGTGCTGCAGAACCCCATCACCAGGAAGGATGTTTACGTAAATGTGGGAAACAGGGCCGTAGTTCTGTTTGAAGTTCTGCTTGGAGATCACTGTGAAGGTCCCTTACCCCACCCCTTTTGAGAAAATAAGTTAAAGGGATTGCTTTTATGTTTAATTTAGAAAACGATGGGAGGATTTTACATTGTTTTTTATTTGAAGCCGTAATTTCGATGATGTTCTTATTTTCTTTCGTTTTTAATACACGTTTTTTTAAGATAACAACAATTTTCTTTTTGTACAAACATAGATGAGCTCAACCTTGAGAAAGCCCACAGTCCTTGGTCGGGTAGAATACAGATGAGACACTGGACATGCGGGGTGAAAAGTACTTTTTGAAAACCTAATTAGCATTCTCTGTGAGAAATGTGGTTTTGTTATTGTATTAGATACATTATGCACAAGCTTAATAAATCTATGCAGTTGATGTTATAACTTAGTCTGGAAATTCTCAGTTTTTCTTTTCTTTTTCCAAACTACAGAGATGTGCTAGAAAATAAATAATGACTTATATAATTCATTTATTTACACTTATTTTTAAATCTCATGGGTGTGATTTATTTTCTTTCAATAGGTAGAACAGGTGATTATGGAACAGCAGATGGGAAGAGGTAATCTTCAAAATTTAGAAATCAGATGTCCGAGCTGACTAAGGATTAACTTTAAACTATTTTAATTTGTCACACAGGAAAAAAAAAAAAAAGACCTGACAAATTCTTTCTGTTTTAGACATGTTTTTCTCTCTTTACGGCTAGGAGAATTCATGCATTGCCAGGGATGATGAGAACATTAAACATCGGTTTATAAATTGGACTAGACAACCTCTTACATTTTTTCCAAAAATGAATTTTTTATGTTACTATTGTGGTCAAGGATGTGGTCACCAATGTAAGCTAGACTGCCTGGATTTAAATGCCAGCTCTCAACTGTAGAATCAGCTACCATCCATAAGTCGCAAACAAGTGGCCTTTTGCAGAGCTATTACTATGCATATTAGTTGGTGCAGAAAAATCCAGAAATTTACTTTATCGGTTGCTTTTTCATTTGTTGGTTCTAGAGAAAGTTATGAGTTTGAGTCTATACGTATCTATGGTGATACATAATGTATATATGTGTATATGGAAATATGTATGCATTTATGTATGTATCACTAATAAAGCTGACAACTCTAATGAAGATTGATTTAAGAGTCTGAATCCTACTAAGCTATTCTAAGAGAAACTGATGATCATAATGCTGTTATCCCAACCCATTTCATGTGGAAAACAGGTCATGGTTAAGCCACTCTGCACTAGCCCCTTTGTCTAGCACAGATTAATTTTTTTGTAGGACAGATGAGATGAGTTGGTAGGTGGAGGTGGAAAGGAATTCAAGATAGATTACTATTTGTTTTAGAAGCTCGCATTTTAATTTGAGAGGGGGATATGATTGAGGTGAGTGCTGAGGTATTGCCCCATAAATGGCAATCAATATGATTTCTGATACAGAATACAGAAGGGCATGTTGATGAAAAGTTGGTAATTCCACTTGGGCATACTTTTATAATAATGTATTTTAGCGTTTCTTTAGTCATTGTTACCTTCCTTTTAGGCTATTTATTGAGCATGATGAATCTTGCATGATAACTTGGAGAAAGTCCTTGAACTAAGTTAATTCAGCCTACTACTGGCAACAAAATTGTGTGGCTCTCTGTGCATCTTTGGCATTATGTCAGGAGAGATTTGCAATGAAAGTTACTGGACCAGAAGCCATTTTGAGCTATCCACCAAAATTAAAAATTTTATCCCCTGAGAAATGCCTACAAAATTACGTGCATTCATGATTGTATTTCCTGATCATTTTTCATGAAGGATAGGTGTCCCCGATCTTATAATAGAAGAGTAAATTCCCAACTACAATGAAGTTGTCCAATCTGGCTTAATTCCAGTATGTAAGTTGACTTTTTATCGTTTTCTTTTTTTAGAGGTGGAGTGGGAGAAGAAATTGTAATGATACCATAAGGAAGTTTTAAAATCTTGCCTTATTTTGAGAATTTACATTTCCTATGTTGCTGTGGCTTGATTTGGGTGGGAAAAGGCCAATGGCAGTTATTTGGAGTTTGAAAAGTTTGTAGCAAGTTTTTTATACCAATACTTGTACCAAAACTATTTAGAACTCTCTAAATTCTCCTCATGGGTTCATTGTCCATTCATGCCTCAGTGAGAACATCATAAATATATGGCAACCCATCTGGAAACTGAGTGGCAAGGTCAGGTAGAAGTCATGGAACATTCCAGAAAGGCCAAAATTCTAAATAAAAATAGCTTAACTCAGAATGCTCTTCAGTAAGTGGTGATTGTTTTGGCTTCTGCAGTAGCCTCAATGATGATCTGCCATTAAGAAGCTTTCAACAAGTAGATTTTTAAAAAAATTGCCCTTCTCAAAAAGGAGTAAAAAATTTATTGACTGTAAGAATTAGATATGGGTATTCATTAAATCTAAGTGTTTTTCAGAAGGTCTCACATTGTCATTATTCTTTGGTTCTAGAATTACACTGTCCAATATAATAGCTATTAGCTAGGGGTAACCATTGAGCACCTGAAATGTAGCCAGTGACTGGAAACAGCCCAAGTGTCCATCAATAGATGAGTGGATAAAAAAGCTCTGGTATATATACACAATGGAATACTATGCAGCTGTAAGAAAGAAAGAGCTCTTATCCTTTGAGACGACACAGAGGGACCTGGAGAGTATTATCCTAAGCGAAACAAGCCAATCAGAGAAAGGCAAATATCACATGATCTCACTTATTTGTGGAATATAATGAACAAAACAAACTGATGAACAAAATAGACCCAAAGACTAGAAGAAGGGTACAGACTGACAAACCTCAGAAGGGGGCGTCGGGGGGTGGGGGAGGGAAGAGATAAACCAAACCACAGAACTTATATGCATGTACGCATAACCATGGACATAGACAACAATGCTGGGGATGGGGCGGGGTGGGGGTGGTTGGGAGGAGGGTGTCAATGGGGGAAAAAGGAGAAACATCTGTAACAAAAATAAATTAATAATAAAAAAATAAATGTAGCTAATGAGAAAGAAGAACAGAATTTTTCATTTAATTTAATATTAATTCCTTCAAATTAAAGAACTGACTATAAAATATCTCAATATTTTAATATTGATCATATGTTAAAATGGTTAATCCTTTGGACATATTGGGATTAAAGTATTTTGTTAATAATCATTTTACCTGTTGTTTTATACTTTTTTGTGTGAATGTGACTACCAAAAAACTTAAAATTACACATGTGACTTGCATTATATTTCAGTTGGATAGCCCAGTTCTGCGTATACTTGTTAATGGTTCACAGCTGGTTAAATTACTTAGATGCGTGATCTCTACTCATTTTTCTCACATAAAATGATGTTTATATATCTGTTTTCATTGATTGATTTAATGGTTGGTTTGAAGTGACTCTGATTTTTTCATGTCATTTCCCAGTTTCTCATAGAGTATCTTGTCTTTTCTGAGACCAAATTTACTATTATTAGATCGTCAGAGTGACCTAATGTTTCACAGTGTCTTTCTTTCTTGGCCCCCTTTAATTGTCCAGCTAACCCATGTCAACAGCCATGAGCAGAACATTGAAACATATTACTTTGCTTATATTTTTTTATTTAATAATGCCTCCAGTAAATATTAATTCTGTCTGCTTTCGTCCAGCTAGCATACTGGCTCCTCCAGATTTCTGAACTTGGCCTTAAACCACTGCTCTCTCTCTTTATCCCAGATGCATTTGTTAATTCTGATCTAAGTTACTTCCTATGGCTTTCCTCAGAATGCACCTTGCTAAGTCACATCTTCCCAATTCCGCACCTTGACTCTTGGGAACCAGGATAGTACCCGACTGGAATCAGAAGCGCTGTTACCATTTGACACCCTTTTAGGTACTGGATACAGCTTCGTATGGGATGACTTTGGCTTCTAACCCCATGAGATCCACAGCCTAGTGGGAGAGATGCCAAATAGTCAAGTTTGTTTTTTATAGGTTGCTGGAAACTGCTTTGCCTGCAAACAGAGAGGGGATGTGCCTAAGAATTTAGTTCTCCCTCAGAACAGCTCTTAATCAATGCCTGATGCATGGGAAATATGAATAGTCTGTCCCCTAAGCAAGATAGCTCGGAAGTGAGACCTACCCAAAGTGCAGAGTGTCTCTGAACTATTGAGTTTAAGTTAAACTCATACTCTATGGGGCTTTGTTGCTACCATCCTTGCTGGGCCTACCTCTTTACTGGACCTGTCTCCTCACTCTTTCATTATGTCCTGGAAATCCCTCAAATACATCCCTTTCTCAAAAATTGTCATCTCAGTGTTAGCTTCTGGGGGATCGAGCCCTCTGTTAGTAACCTTAGGTACTGGATTTGTTCTGGGAAGAGACTCTCATGGATGTGATGCTGGAATTGGATCACTCAATGGCCAGATGGTAACAAAGACCCTGTTGTTTGTGTTAAGTGAAATGGAGACAACCTCCGGCCTCTGGTAGCATTATAATTGTTGATACTTTTACCTATTGCAAATTGGGATGGGATACAAATGAAAGGGGATTCACTGGATTATACAACATAAAGAATTGAGTAGTTATGGTAATTATAAAAAAGTTGGAGTTGTTAGTTGCTGCTAATTGATATATTGTAGAAAAAAAAATACAGTACTCTGGTTGACCAATTACCACTGAATGGGGGAGGAGGAGATCAAGAATTCCATTTTATAGATGTTTAGTTTGTACCCAAGGGAGATTTCAAGGGTGGGGTGGGGTTATGTGTCTGTAGATGGGATCAAAGCTAGAGATACACATTTTCAAATTATCACTGCACACATGATAGTTGACTTAATTTGTATTAATCTGAGTTCTTAGTAGCAAACAACAAAAACTATCAGGGACCATTTCAAGAAGAAAAGAATATTGAATGGATGTTGGGTAACTCACAGAATTTCCAGAAAAGCTGAGAAAAGAGGCTCAGAAAGTTGTCATAAACAAGGAGCTAGAACTGCTTAGACAATGATAATGTCACAAATCCTGTCCAGAGAAGACATCTGCTATTGCCATCACTACACAACTTGATGTCTCAGCTCCTACAACCTCCACTCGGAGTCCTGGTGGCCTGGGAAATGGGTGTGGCTGCAGCCAGCATTAGAATGGGTTCCCTTCCATCTCTGTTTCTGTATCTCATAAATTCCTAATTTGAAGATTGGCGAGTTCTTCTGATTGGGCAAGCCCAGACTATGTGGCCATGGGTCCTACACCAGCTACCCGTGTGGTATGTAACTTCTGAACCTTAGGAGAATGCGTCTGACAGTCAACCACACTGTGTGCATCATGCAAGTTCATTCCTTTCTACTGCTGAGTAGTGTCCCATTTTATGTGTGTACAAACATTTTTTAATATCCGAAAACATCCTTGCCTTCGTCACGTTCTCAAAGGTGTTTTCCTGTTTTTTTTCTTTTGGAAGCTTTATACCTTCAGCTTTTATATTTAGGTTTATGATCCATTTTGAGAACATTTCTTTTTTGTATTGTATGAAATAAGTATTGAAACTTATTTTTACTACTTAAATATCCAGTTATTGTGCGACCATTTGTTGAAAAAATCTCCTGTCCTATCAACTCAGTGGGATTGCCATGGTTTAAATTTTAGAAAGTGCTTCGAGAAAGAAAGTTGCATTGATCATGTAGTTTACCTCATTTGTTTTCCTTCTCTCAGGTATCACAGTCCTGTACTGCCAGTTGTCCAATGCCTGAAAATAGTGGTTTCCCATATATTTTGCCAGTTTTCTCATTTGTAATGGGAAGGCAAGTTCAGTGCCTGTGACTGTGTCACAGGAAGAAGCAATATAACTTTTTCATGTCTGTTTCAAAATTTAATGTGTCAAAATAAAAATTCATGATAGTATATTTTCCAAATCCATATTTTCCACCCATGCTGTTGTAAGTACAATTAGTAATAAAAGCTCTTATATTTCAGGACTCCTTTACTCTTGACTCTCAGAATAATAATACCGCTTCAATTCTAATAATGGCATTGAAGATTAAAATCTTTTAGAAAACAAATTTCCCAAAGCATCCTCAAAGCAGCCAAAATGTGTTCTGTTGGTTTGTTTTTCATTTATAGTTTTCAGAGTAAAATTCATATTCTTTAGGTTGAGCTAGTACCGCTGGAAGTTTTTCATTTCTTTATCTTATTTTACATACTGGAATCATAGTTTTGCATCATATTCCAAAGCAAATAAAAAGACAAGAAAAAATTAGAATATTAGCATGTGTACACACACACACACACACACACACACACACACACACACACTCCTGTATGAATGTAAACTTCCTTGCTCTCTTTTCTTGAGTCATTTTGCCATGCAAGTAAACATACACAAAAGGGTCAACTAAATATTTGTGCCCGCTGGCATATAACAGATAAAAATGACTTTCAGTGTTTCTTTTTGGAAAGTTTAAATAGTGTCTGTCCCCACACAGAACTTTAAAGAGGCCCCTTCTCACTCACAGACATGTAATCAATGCTTCTAACTCTGGTCAGAGTCTCACTTTCATACTCTTACTCCTTGTGTCCTAGCTACTCTTGCCCTAAATCAGACTGGCCCATCACAAAGGCAGCACCGGGCTTGGCAGGTGGGACAATTCCAGATTTCCTAGTGAGGACTAGAAGTCCTGTGTACTTGCTGGGTTCCAGAATCTCAAAGAGGTGATGGTTTTGGTCAGTGCGTGTGGTGGGAGGGGAAGCGATGGCAGAGGTAGGCGTGGTACCACCCTTGCCATGGACGACCATACTGAAGTTTATGGAAAAATGAAGTGTTGTGAAGACATGAATGTGGACTTAGTCCCTTTGAATCAGCAGATGAAAGACTGTTGTTAACAGCACTGGCAGGTAATGTGACTGCTAGTCATGAATTATTGATCTCGACTCCTAAAAATGCAACAGGACAGGTGACCACACATTCTCTAATTAGTTTTGGCCCTCAGCTTCTGGTCATCTCTCTGTGTATGTGTTTTCTTCCACAGGTAAATAAACTCACTCCAGCTGTTCTGGTGTGTCAGCTCTTCCAACAAGCTTGGTCCTTAGCTCTGATTTACCTCCATACAAACCAAGCACTGTCTCCAACCTAATATTTAGTTTGACTTCTCTCTTCTCAGGTCCATAATATTCATGAGTGTTTTTCACAAGATTTCAATGTATTTTTATCCAATTAAGCAAGCATTGAGTCAGCACACAATCTAGCTATCTTGGGTCAGTGTTCCTGGACTAAAGGGGTCTGTTTGCCTGCGGTGCATCAAAGTCCAATCAAACGCAAACAGGAGTTTGCAGCCAAGGAAGTTAAGGTTTATTTTTAAGGAAGTGGCACCATGCCCAGAGTCACAGGTGAGCTTCTGCTCTAAGACCTGTTCCCAGATGGCTTCTAGGGGATGGGTTATAAAGGGGACTAAGGGAGTTAGGGTCATGGTTAGGGTCGTGGTCTATACTGACTGGTCAGCACTCGGTTAGGGGGTAGTTGATTATTTCATCTGATCATGATGTCAGCCCATGACATCACTCTGTCTGGTTTCTCAAGGGTGTGGTCAGTGGGGTCATTCTGCTTTTCTGAGTCTAGGGCTGAAACATAACTGAGGCCTAGATGTTATCTCTAGTTTGACTGAAACTCTTTCTCTGAGGTCAACAGAAATGAGACTTTTTTCCTAAGATTATTTGACACTGACCAGAAAGAACCTCATTGTCCTGACAGCTTAATGTTTAAGAAGTGAACATGCAAGGGAGAAGGAGGCAAGTGAGTCAGGGTGCTGGATGGGGCCAGTTTGAATCAAAAGGAAAGAAAGGAGAAAAGGTCATATTAAAGAAATGAAATTTCTGCGTAGTTACATCAGTAAGACAAAACATGATGCCGTGTTTGAAAGCATTTATAAAAAAATACACAGTACTATCTTATGTGTAAGAAATTATTATCTTTTATCTAGTAACTTGAGCTTTAGAATTATCTTGAGGTAGTTAGAACATGTGAGGTGTTGGCATTATCCAGGGTCAGGATATACATGCTTATCATCTCCAGTTTTCTCAGATCCTTGAGACTAAATTCAGTGAAATTAACAATAAATGGTTATGGGTTGAGCCAAGATGTGAAAGTGATTTAGATGTCATTTCTCTGTTTGGTTGATTGTTTTGTCTTCTCATTTTTCTACTGCTATTAAGTTATTCATCTTAGTTCAAAGCTAATACTTTAGTACTTCTTTTGAAAAGGTAGTAAGAAAGATACAGAGAAATGAGAAAAAAAATTAATGAAAGGAGATAGTATGGGACCAAAAACTCAAGAAGTGAATGTACTTGAGGCCCTAGGACTTTTCAAAAGTTCAGGAGTCTAGATCCCAGTCGGATGGATGTTTTTCATAAGGCTTGGTCACTGTGAACTTCTCAACTCACCTGGACATGTCTACTTAATATTTGCATTCAGTTAATTATGATCTCATGTTCATTTTGTGGTTTTAACACTCATTAACAATAAATGTATCAATGTTATGATGCCAATTGATGGGACCAATACTTATGGAAAAGGTCTACATGAAAATGAAATAGGGGCATAACTTCTTGAAGTAATCCTCTCATATATTCACATATTCAATTCAGGGAAAACTATAGTTTTTAAGATTTTGTTACAGAAATCAGAGGAGTAAACATTCACTCTCTTTTTCAACTTTCCCTTCGCACATTCTTTCTGTTTTACTCAATGTCTTTCTGTCTCTCTCTATTTTTACTCATGACTTGATTTTGTTGGTATATTCAGTTTGTCATTCATTCATTAAAATGACTGGAAGTGAAGTTCCTTTAGAAGTTCAGCACAAACACGACTGGTTTATTTCAGTGGAAGCCCATCAACCAAAGGTGGAAAAAATTCCAAAAAATTCTATTTGCTGGAAAATTTGCTAATAAGCTTTTGGTTACTCAAAGGCTTGCTCACAATGTGGGATTTGAGGGTGGGGGCCTGGGTGGAGAGAAGACAAAATATAATAAACACAACAGAAACTTACTGGCATCAAACTAGAGCGTATTAGGAAAACATGAGAGAGAACTGTGAAAACAGTCTTTGTACTTTGAAAGTGGAACGTTTCAGGGATGCCGATTATAAAGATTGGAACTACTAGCAGTGCTCCAAAGCAGGGTTTCTGTTTCAGTCCTGTGTATGCACATTTTATTCTTCATTCATAAAGAAATCTTAGTTTATAAACAGGATGTATACTAGACCCTTCAATGATCTAAGAATTGTATTTACATAGAGAATGAACGTAAACACCTGCCCTTCTTTTAGAGTGAGGAAAGATGAAGATGACATGAAACCAATAGCATTTAGCTTAGCTGACTTTTAAAAATTAGAAATACAAAGTGTATGAATGAAGACTCCGATTTTTAATTAAAAATGTATTTCAGCATGTTTTCTTTTCTCTGGCACATTTATTTTCTTCTTCCATTTGTTGACTCCAATGTGAATTCAAGTAAGTTCTTGGTTTATTTTGACTTTTGATTTCAAATGGCAAGGGATGAATTTTAGTCCCTAAATTAGGAAACATGTCTTTGGAATGAGGTCCTCCTAACTTCTGGGAGGGAATGGCACTTACATTGGCTCATAGAGAAAGGGTATGATTTCAATAACAAGGGATGGGGTAGAGTTCTCCAATACAGAGGGCATGGGGTCATTGGATGCAAGGATATGGATGAGGGTCAAGTAATTTGTGATGAATAAGAGCGATCTTATGGTGTAAGAGCAAAGGGAGAGGAAAGGTAAGAAATTCATCTTGTGCATACCCTAGAGTGCCAGGCCTGGGAGTTTTATTTGAATAATTGGCCCTTGGCCAACACTGTCAGTTTTAAGTAGAGCTCCATGAAGAGAAAGTGGGTAAGCCTGAAGAGAGGAACAAATGAAGAAAGACTAAACGCTTGTGGAACTGTTCATTGTGCTATACATTATATAGGCATGTCAAATTCCCCACTATGCACATAGGGAAACTTGGACTCAGGGATGTCGAAAATTGCCAAGATTAAAAAATTTAGCATTCAAATCCAGATTTGTTGAATGAAAGCCTAACCTTCAATAATGACAAGATGCAAGAAGTAGTTTAGAACCAGAGACCTGGCAGAAGACCTAGAGATTGGGGGCAGGGACACTAAATGGATGCCTCTAGCCTTCATCTAGGTAGACATAATGAACTATGATGTTAAAGAACATAGGGCAAACACCAAAATTCTGGTTTATTATTTTTTCTCATTATCAAAGTTAATAGAATTTCTTGGTTAGCATACTAGGCATGCTTAATAATATACTTCATCTTAACTTCCCCTTAAGATATCATAATGATATACAGACAGAGTGGCTGCAACATTATAAATCAAACACAAGAAGAGAACAAGGGCAGACTAGTTTCTAATTGCATATCTGGTGTGGCAGATTTGAAAGGTGTAGTCTCTGGCTATATGATCTACGTTCCAACTTCTGAACTTGATAAAAAAAAAAAGCTAGCCAAGCAATTAGGCGAACATGTTTAGCTCTCCATTTCAGGTTGCTGACTATTAGATTCAAGGGGTTATTCTCCTCGGCATGTAGACATGGACTTCTGAGTGGTAAGTGCACTCAGATCCAAACTCATGAAATTCAAGGTCTAGTCCTTTCCCTCTTTTCTTATATGTATATGCATCCATTTCTCTGCTGACACTCATTCAGAGATTTTAAAGGCCAAAAAGGAGAGGGGCCTACAGGTAGATGGAAATGGGAAAATGTTTCCAGTAGCTCACTGAAGATATGAAAAGCTATGGACAGCCTCTGATTTCAAGCATTGTCAGAGCAACCTACTGTTAGTGTTGAAGAAGACGCACACTCAGCCCACCATGTGCTCACCAGGTAAATCCTGCCATGGTCCACAAGATGAGCAAAGCATTACGCACCTCCTCATGGCTTTCAGATTCAGAAAGGGAAACGCCCAACATTCAAATTGATTATGAGAGAGGCTGGTCATCTTCCATGTTGCAAAAATCATGGATGGATAGACTTCAAAGATGAGCCACTAAAAACAAAACCAAATCAGAGCATGTAGCCTACGATAAGAAAATACAGAACACGAACCGAGACCATTGCCACAAAGACATGCAGAAATGGTTTGCTTCCCTGGTTGCATGGTTAATCTCCTGAAGAGATTAAAAATAAATAAATACCAGTACCTGGGCCTCAGTACCAGAGCTTTGGAAGTTACTGGTGTGGAGGTAAGCCTGGGCACTGGTGTGTTTTAAACGTGTCCCCATGTAACTAATGCTGCCAACATTAAGAATCAGTGGCTTAGCAAGAACATCTGTCCACAGCTGTGCTCCCCTCTCTGAATGGCACTTTCTTTATCCGGTAGAAACCCTTCAGTGAACCATTGTGATTTTCCTACCTTCTTGGAAATGTTCCTTCTGTAATGTGTATATTGTAAAATGCTCTGAGAAAATACATACCATTTTCAAACATGGGAGCCAAACAGCAAGTGAAATAAGCCCAAACTGCATATGACCTCAGATTACTTCTTTGTCCCTTTTTTCATTGAGAATGCATTGTTAGTCTAGGATTGGTTGAGTTCAGACTAACGGAGAGCAGTACTAATAAAGACAAGGACCTCGAGCCGGGCCATTGCTTAGGGAAGCTGACTGGGGCTCTGTTCGTGGTCACAGAACACAAAGAGCTACCTGAAGACGTTGCGTTACCAACCAAAAAAGAAGTAAGAGTGTTTTCCTAGGCTCTTTTCTCCTGAACTCTCTGGCCCTTGGGTCCTTCATCTGCAGGGATGGGGAGCACCCAACCCGAGAAATCAATACCAGCTAACATCACACGCCTCACCAAGTTAGCCTGACCAAATACAGCAGGCTAATTTTTAAGCTGATAATTTTGTATGGCCCACGAATGATGTTATAAATATTGAAATGGCCTTTGACAGAAAAAAGGTTCCTCACTCCTGGAAAAGGGCAGATGATATGATTTAAAGCTTCTTTAATTCTCTAATCTTTACATTATAATATTATTTCTCAGTACTAGGATTTGATTAGCATTGAAGACAGCAAATAAAACAAAAAGTGTGTTCTATTAAATTTTCAGCAGTTACCTTAGATGTCATGGATATTCAGGCATCAGATTTATGACACAGTAATTAAGAAAAAAATCTAGTGTCAGATTTAAAACGATTAAAATTTGTACAAAATATCTTTGATGAACAAAATATCAATCGTTGAAATAAAAACAGGCTACATCTTAAAATTTAGATGTGCTTAGTGTAAATGAATGTTTATAGTGTTTTCCCAAGCTAATTTTCAGATATATGTTTATAAATCATTCATATAGTAAACCTGGAGTGATTGCAAATACAAGGATGTGGAAAACATAGGCTTGGACTTGAAAGGATTTATAATCTAATGTGGGGGTGGTGAAGTCTGCAGGGTAGAGGAAAAAGCAAACATATACAATTAATTTTAAGACAAGACAAAATAGGAGAATATAATAATATAGGTACCCATAATATGGGCATTTAGAAAACAGGGTTTTTGACTGGGAGTGTGTGTGTGTGTGTGTGTGTATGTGTTTCTATACAGTAGATTTGGGCAGTCTTTATGAAAAATGTGACTTTTTATCAGTGTAGGGTTTTGTTAGGAGACAGGATGGAAAGACGCACTGAAGGAATGTAGTGACAGAACCACAGAGACTTCAGGATACAGAGAAAATTCAGGAAAAGAGATGGCTTCTGTGGCAGAGTCATAAGTGTGCAGGAACAGATATGGTCGGACTTGCGGCTGCAGTGTTGGCTGGAATTTGGATGTTATGAGTACCCATCATCAGCCAGATTCCAGCGTCTGGCCCTCCAGGGTGGAGAACAGAGCTGTGAACACCCTTTAAAGCGCGGAATCCCCGCCCATGAGAACCCATTGTGTTTCTAAATGCAACAGTGTTTTTTTGGAGGTTGGTAGCTCTGACCTAGTAAACTTAGCCAAGAAGGGTTAGTTAAACATCGAGGAAAACAGGCTGCCTCCAGAATTTAGCTTTGAACTGACAGAAGTAGTTATTCACGCCTCCGTCTAGACCACGTGCACTGCGAATCAGAACAAAGGTAACACATGTTCAGCGATTGCCCCAGTTTTGGTGGCTCATGAGTGATACTGTTCACTGTGTATCAGTTTTGAATGAAGCCAAGATGGGCTCTTAGGATTGAAAATAATTGCTGTGAGAGAAAAATAAAGCACATCAAAGAGCGATCATTTTTCAAATTGTACACTCGCTTCTGGAGATGGAGCGTTTTTGGCCATGACTTGAAAGCCGTGGTGTTGAGTCTTTTAGGAGGTGGAAGGTAATGGCTTTAGACAGCAGAAATAAACGAGAACCTCAGGAATTCTTCTGGTTTGGCATGATGGAATCCAGTGGCAAGTACACTGTATATATCCAGCATGAATAATAACCTCATAAAAATGTAAGCAAAATTTCATAGAGTGTCCTTCCTTGATCTTACCTGACCTTAACCATAATGCCCGTGACCTTCTCTCTCTCTCTCCCTCTCTCTCTCTCTCTCTCTCTCTCTCTCTCTCTCTCTTTCTCTCTCTCTCACACACACACACACACACTTGCGTGCACGTGTGCGTTCTACTTAATCTCTCAGACACTGTGTATTGTGTTTCCTTTATGGTTTTGACCAAATTTCCATCTATTGAATTATTGGTGATTTTCTTTCTACATTAGGATATTGTGGTTAGAAAAAAAAAAAAAAACACAGTAAAGAAAATCCCCCTTTTTTCTTCTCTTTAGTCAGTTGGAATAGAATTAAGGTTATTCTAAATGACCAAGTTCAAGAATGTATAGTTTGGCTATATAAAGCCTTGATATAACTTATTCTTAAACAAAAATATTTTTAAACAAAACAAAACAAAAAATATCCAATATCGATAGCTAGTAACTCATGTAAAAGAACTGGGACTGTCTGTTGTATGACTGTATTTTTGTATTTTCTAGAGTTTCTGCATTTCTAGAGTTCTCTAGAAACTAAAACACGTTCACTTACAGTGCTTACTATTTAAAAATAAGTGCTGTTTGTACCTAAAATGAAATGTTGCTTAAAAAATACCCTTGAAGAAACAAAACTTTCCTTCTTCTCAATTTCTTCATTTGGCTATATGGAAAACATTCCACTTAGCTCATTCAGAAAATGTGCAAACCTGGCTTTGGGCGCAATACTAATTTTCTAAAATGGATGGACTAGGGCTGGTTTCCGTACATTTCTTGAAATCAGTTGCACGTGGCTGGAAGACTAACGGTGATTTATAATGATTGCCTGTCATCAGTCTACGCCATGCTCACCTGCATAATCCATCAATTGTCCCAACAATGCCCAGAGCTCATAACTTCTCCGAGGTTATTTGGTTCTTGTGTGAGGAAACACAAGCCAAGTGCCAATGTTCCAGGAATGAAGTCTGGCCCCCAGCGCCTGCTGCTCCAACTTCCATAGCGGCAAGGAGAAGAGAGTCACAGGCATGTTGACTCCATCTAATTGGAAGGTAAGAAGCAGTCCCCTGAGAATGTGCAACTCACAAGCAGAGCAGGACAGGAGTGGTCTACTACAGCAGGGTCCTCCAACCTCAACATCACTGGCATTTGGGATAATTCTCTGTGGTAGGGGCTGTCCTGTGCAATGCAGCATCCTTCGGTTCTACCCACGAGATGCCAACAGCACTGTGACAATCAAAAATATCCCCAAACATTGCCAAATGTCTCCTAGGGGACTAAATTTTCCCCCAAAGAGAACTGTACTAGGGGCAAAGTAAAGCTAAATTTTCATATTTGGCCAGCATTGCATCCTCGGTGCATGAAATCTATAGCAGTCCACAGCATACAAAGGAACAATAAGACAAATATTAATTAAATCTATTTAAAAGTAATACAAATACCTACAAAGCATAGATTGACACTTTTAGAAAACTTTTCTCTGGGAGTAGATAAAAATAAACCTCCACAGTTTTGGTATTTCCAAAGCTCCTGTGTTTGGAAGAAAAGTGGATGGTAGAAACTTTTTTCACATTGGTCCATATTTTGACCAACTCATTGTTTTTGTTTTTTGTGTTTTTTTTTTTAACTCATCTTTATTGTTGAATGTATTACAGATGTTCCTCCCTTTTTTCCCCATTGACCCCTTCCACCCCAATCCCCACCCCCCGCCTTCCCCACACTATTGTTGGTGTCCATTGGTTATGCATATATGCATAGAAGTTCTTTGGTTTATTTCATCCGGCCCTCCCTCCCCCCTTCCCTTTGAGGTTCATCAGTCTAACACCTAATTTGTACTTCTTAATTCCTTCATCTTTTTCACCCATCTCCCCAGCCCCCACCCATCTGGCAAGCAACAAAAAGTTCTCTGTATCTATGAGTCTGTTTCTGTTCTGCTTGTTCATTTTGTTTGTAGATTCAATTGTTGATAGAGATGTATTAATTGCCATTTTATTGTTCATATTTTTGTTCTTCTCCTTCAAGAAGACTTTCAACATATCATATAATACTGGTTTGGTGGTGATGAACTCCTTTAGCTTTTTCTTGTCTGGGAAACTCTTGATATGTCCATGGATTCTAAATGATAGCTTTGCAGGATGGAGTAATCTTGGTTGTAGGTTGTTGCTTTTCATCACCTTGAATATCTCTTGCCACTCCTTTCTGGCCTGCAAAGTTTCTTTTGAGAAATCAGCTGACAGTCTTATGGGAGCTTCTTTGTAGGTAACAGAACTGCTTTTCTCTTGCTGCTTTTAAGATTCTCTCTTTGTCTTTAACCTTTGGCATTTTGATGATGATGTGTCTTGGTGTGGACCTCTTTGGGTTCAACTTCTTTGGGACTCTCTGTGCTTCCTGGACTTGTATGTCTGTTTCCTTCACCAAGTTAGGGAAGTTTTCTGTCATTATTGTTTCAAATAGGTTTTCAATTTCTTGCTCTCTCTCTTCTCCTTCCGGCACCCCTATGATGCAAATATTGGCATGCTTGCGGTTGTCCCAGAGATTCCTTACACTATCCTCAGTTTTTTGGATTCTTTTTTCTTTTTGCTGTTCTGATTGGGTGTTTTCTGCTTCCTTATATTCCAAATCAATGGTTTGCTTTTTGGCTTTACCTACTCTACTATTGAATCTGTGTAAATTATTCTTTATTTCAGTTAGTGCATCCCTTCATTTCTGACTGGTCATTTTTGATGTTGTTGATGTTCTCACGAAGTTCCTTGGAGGTCTCCTTAAGTTCCCTGAAGGTCTCACTAAGTCCCTTGAATGTCTCACCAAGTTCCTTAAGTAACCTTATAACCTGTGTTTTCAACTCTGCATCTGATTGATTGCTTATCTCCATTTTGTTCAGTTCTTTTCCTGGAGTTTTGTTCTTTTCTTTCATTTGGGACATGTTTGTCTCCTCATTTTGGCTGCTTCCCTGTGATTGTTTCTATGTATTAGGTAGAGTTGCTATGTCTCCTAGGCTTCATAGGGTGGCTTATTTTTATAGGTGTCCTGGAGGATCCAGTGGCACAGCCTCCCTGATCACCCCAGCTGAGCCCTCGAGGTACACCCCTAGTGTGGACTGTACACCTTCCTGTTGTAATTGAGTCTTGATTGCTGTTGGCATGTCAGTGGGAGGGATTTACTCAGGCTGATCAGCTACAAGGACTGGCTGTGCCCACTAGCCACTGGCCTCTGTGTACCTTGGATGATCAGCTGTGTAGGAGCCCACCACACAGAGTAAGACTTACTTCATCAGGGCTCTGGTACCTACTGAATCCTCTCATTGAGTGTGTCACTTGTGGAGGTGGTTGGATGATAGTATTTCGACATGGTCTGAAGCTGTCCACTGGGTGTCCTGGCTCTGGGGCAAGGTCAGCCACTGCCCGAGTTCTATCCAGGGCCACCCAGCATAAGCTACAAAGTGATCTGCAGAAGGCTGCTTCTTATGCTGGGCTTGGAGGTGCCCAGGAAAAGCCAAGTTGTGAACTAAGGCTGGTTGCTTCTCGTGCCAGGCCTGGGGCCACTTAATGAGAGGTATGGGGCTCACTGAGACCAGATGCTGCTTGTTTGAGAGATTTTAGGAAACTCTGAAGCAGAATCCGAGACAGGCCAATCCTATGGTAAAGCCTTTGGAAACAGCTTGGGTGGGCCCGAAAGTTGGGTGGGGCAGGGCCTCAGGGAATCACCAGGGAGGGGCCAACAGTGTGAGCCAAGATTCTGGAGTCCCAGACATGGCGGCTGTCTGCCTCCCCAGGGAAGGGCTCTCACCAAAGGAACATCAGCCTCCACCAGCACCTCTATCCAGGAGAAAGCTGCCTGTCCTGCCCTCGTCCCAAGGCCAAACAGCTCAGTTCTTCCCTGTATGTCTCTGGTGCCCCTCAAGCTGCCTCCCCTCCGAGCTCAGAGGGAGCAAGTGTGAGTAAGTCCCTGCGCGGGCCCTTTAAAAGGAGCTGCCTGGGGCTCCCACAGCCTCAGCCTCCCTCAGCCTCAGTTCCTGCTGGTTTCACAGGCAGAAGTGATGGAAATTCTTTTTTGGCACTGGAACCCTGAGCTGGGGGGCCTGGTGTGGGACGGGGACCCCTCACTCCTCAGGGAGGACCTTCCCAGCCTAGGTGTCCTCCTGATTTTTATCTACCACACGTGGGTGTGGGACCAGGCTGTCCGCCTCCGCCCCTCCTCCCAGTGTCGGTGTGGCTGCTGCTTTAATCTCGTAGTTGTAGGACTTCCATTCAGCTCGATGTTAGGCGGTTCTGAATGATGGTTGTGTTATAGTTTAGTTGTAATTTTGATGTGGTTGTGGGAGGAGGCGATACCGTGTTTACCTACACCGCCATCCTGACCGGAAGTCCAACTCATTGGTTTTAATTCTACCTTTCTGGCTATGTAAAATAAGTATAATTTTCTTCCCCATGATAGCCCATGAACTATTTGAAAACATATACTGTATCTTTCTAATGTCCCCTAACCTTTTTAATCATACAGTATAGGGCATTTTAAGTTCCTTCATCTTTCTAATTTCTTTCCATGAATGGAGATAGTCTACTTATATTATTCTTAAATTACAATCCACAGGATTGAAATGAGAACTTGAAATTGTTAGAAATGCCTTTGCTTGCAAGCAAGAGAAAATTCGGTAGGCATTTAAATCTTTAAAAAATGTTCTCACAAAATAAAGAGTTCAAAGATGGTTGATTGTTAGCATTAGTTCAGCTGCTCCAGGACCTAGCCTCTCGTTGGTCTTCTGTCCTATCCGTGTTCATGCCAAGCAGAAAGGGAGGGTGGAAGGATGTTAGCATTAGCAGTGTCTGTAACACATGTTATCAATGCATAATAGGAGAAGAATCACTGTATATGTACAGTGTGCATATAACTGTGTCAATACACTTGAAAAGCCTAGTTGCTTCTTGGACAATTACATTACATGACTGACACTATTTAACTGTATCATAGAAAGGCTTCTACTACAATATAATTTGTCTCTCCCTGGCTTTAGATCCTTGATTACTGGAACCCTGTATTATTTGCTCTTGCACCTTAATATTATTACAGCTTATATACATGAGTAATTACTAATATATATATATATTTTTTTTTGAATCCTCACCCGAGGATATTTTTTCCATTTATCTTCAGATAGAGTGAGAGGGAGGGAAAGAGGGAGAGAGATAGAAACATCAATATGATAGAGACACATCAACTGGCTGCCTCCCACACAACCCTGATCAAGGCCGGGGACTGAACCACAACCGAGGTATGTGCCCTTAACCAGAATCAAACCAGTGACTCTTTGGTCCGTGAGCCCATGCTCTAACCACAGAGCCAAACTGGCCAGGGCACCGAAGTATTTTTTTTAAATTATCATTGTATAGCAATATGTTCTGATCGTAAGAACAAAATTTTCACTTGCAAGAAGTTGTTTATTAGACAATTTCTATTTACAACATGTATTAATTATTTTTCTTTCTGCTACATTGGAATTTCTTGTGGAGGTCCATGAACTCTCTAGAAATTGTATCTAGTATTTTGTGTGCATATACATTTATGAAGTGAACCGCAGCTTCAGTAAGGTTCTTAAAGATGTATTTGGCTGAAGAAAACTTAAGTTCTCATACAAGATATAATTTATTTATTTTTAAAATTTTTTTTTTATCTTTATTGATTTTAAAGAGAGAGGAAAGGCAAGAGAGAGAAATAGAAACATCGATGAGAGAGAACATCAATTGGCTGCCTCCTGCATGCCCCCCACTGGGGATTTGGCCCACAACCTGGGCATATGCCTTGACTGGGAATCGAACTGGTGACCTCTTGGTGCATGGGTCTATGCTCAACCAGTGAGCCACACCAGCCGGGCCATACAAGATATATATTTTTAAAAAGGATAAATGGAAGACCAAAGGAAAAGTACTCTGAAAGAAGAAATATGTTCGGGAAATTTGGACAGCCAGAAAAGGCCTATTTTGGAGAGATTTCTGCATCTTCCTATTTCCCAAGTTTAAAAAGGAAAAAAAAAAACTTCAGTGATAGTTCTGGATTTCATGTCAAATTCTGTCACAGAGTTCCCATAGTGGAGACTGATCAATGCCAAAATCCCAAAAAGATTTAGGAGTCTAATCTCAATTAGATTATGAGTATGAAAATAATAGGCTCCAGAAACACTACCAATATTAAAATAGTTTTATTCTTTCAATAAGATAAAGATGCAACATATAACTGTCTTTTCTGTAATCTCTAGACCCATTTTCAGCAAATGCCTTTTAAATTCTGTGTTGATGCATTTATACGAATTCATCGAATATCCGACTGGCCCACTGTAGGACCAACGGTAGAAGAACTGGTAGGATTTAGGAGTGAGGTCTGTCACTTTAAAGGAACAAGAATGTGATGATGCCACATTAAAGAGAGCCAGATCAAAGAGCTAGGCACATTGACTCCACAGCACATTTCCTACGTCTTCATCCTCCTAGTTAGAGGGGGGTTAGTGGCTCATGAAATGAACTGTGGATGACTAAACAATTTGTTATGCTATCGTATACATTGGCTTAATATATTTTGGAAAATACAGATGTCCAATTCCACACGTACAGTTGATACCAAAAGCTCTCTCTGTAATCTTAAATTGGAGGCTCCCTTAAATCAGACACTCCTGACCCACACAGGCTGAAACGTCTTTTCAGGGAAAGGCATGCAGACTTGGAAAACAAAACAAAACTACAATAAAAGTCAATTTATCTTCCCCACCCAACGAGGAAGATTCCCGAGAGTCAGGGCTGGTGCACCAAGTGAAATAGGGCTGTATGACTTATTGTCTGGAGCCTGTTTGTTTTGCACTCAAGCGGATATCTAGGGCAATGATTCCCACTTGATTGTTAACTATTATGCCTTTATATTTCTAAACATTGCTGTTTTTAAAGTGAAAACCTCCATTGATTTGCATGTAGAAATGACATGTTTGCAAAGGAAAATTAACTTTAAAATATTGATAACCAAAGTGCAAAACATGGCATATTATATAATCTTTTAACTTCTGGAAAAATCAAGAAAGGATCTTTGAGTGTTGCTGATTCACACACTGAAATTTTTAATTAGCTGTGTTGAAACAGGATACTCCGGGACTTCCAAGTCTCTGCCTTAAGAACCTTGCAGATTCTACTTGGTTCTCTGCACACACCTACTCTTGGAACCCTGAGCCGCCTTGTGACAAGACTGACTACAACTTACTGAAAAGACCATAGGAAAAGGCTTAAGAGTACACGAAAAGGGAGGGCACCGCTGAGACTGACCCTCCAGATGTCCCTGCCAAGGCACCAGGCATGTGAGCCGTCCTGTCTTGGATCCTGCAGGCCAGGCCAGCCACCAGATGAATCTCACCAAATGACCCCAGGTGATGTGAAGGGCAGTCATTTGGTCCAACTGAGCCTTGACTCATGAAATCAATAAACTGTTGTCTTAAACCATTAAATTTTGGGATGATTTGTTAAGAGCAATATAAAATTAGAACAACTTTGTTAAAATTTTAATTTATTTGATCAAAACCTTTATTCACTTATTTAATGCCAACAAAGGATTTCTTAGCTGCATTTTGGGAAAACACACTTCCAGGCAACTGATTCCCCCATCTATAAGCTCCTATTCTTTTTGCCCCTGTTTCCAACCTTGTTTTTGCTTATTCGGATCCCTGTGGCTACAGACTCTCACTTCAGACCAAGCTTTTAGCTAATTCTGTCCTTGAGTCAGGGTGTTTGTATGAACCTCGTGTCTAGCCGCCCAAGTGCCTCCCGATCATAGTTAGCTTAGATGGTCTTATTCCAAGACAGTGTGCCAGTTCAAGGAACTGAATCTGTGTTTTTCCTGTGCCCCCCTTGTACTGCATGCAGTCCCAGTAACTGGGTTAACCTGTTCATTCTGCTTAAGGATCTAACCTGGTAGCCTTTCTAAGACTCCACTTTAAATTGAGATCCTCCCTTGTTTTCATTTTCTGTAAGTACTGTAACAAATTGCCACACATTTAGCAACTGAAAACAATACCAATTTATTGTCTCGCAGTTCTGTAGATGTCCAGGCTCAGCATGGCTCAGCAGTATCTCTGCTCTGGGTATTACCAGGTTGGAATCAAGGTGTCAACAGGGCTGCCTCCCCTTTCTGGAGGCTCTGAGGATGGATCGGATTCCAAGCACCTTCATGTTCTTGCTTCAATCTAGTTCCTCGCAGTTGTAGAACTGAGATCCCTATTGCCTTGCTGGCTGTTTGCTGAGGGTTGTTCTCAGCTTTTAGACACCACCTGCATTTCTTGGCCTGTGGCTCCGTTTCTCCATCTTCAAAGGCAGCAATGGAGTATAACATCCTTCTGCCTTTCTCATCTGCTTTTAAGAGTTCATATGGTTACATTGCCCAGTTAATCCAGGATAATCTTCCTGTTCTGAGGTTTGCGGGTTAGTGACATTAATTCCATCTACAAAATACTTTCACAGCAGTATCTGGATTAGCGTTTGATTGAATAATGAAGGATGAGAATTATGGAGGAACATGTTTGGAATTCTGCCTTTCACAATAGATCATCTTAGGAACGGAAGATCTGTCTTGAAATCAAGGAGCAAAGGTCTTGCTACTACCCATCTATTTTGGTTTCCCTACTTTCCTGGCTAACCCTGGCTTGCTTTTTTTCTAAAATGTCAGTGTTACATGTTTAAATAATTTCATTATCCCATTTGTCCACTCGCAAAGACACTGTTGACTATTTTCTGAACCCTCTCTATGATGATTATCTGCCTGGATTGCCATCTGTTCATTCATTCATTCATCAATTCATTCATTCAATGTAAAAGTTCTTATTAAGTACTTATTATATTCTAGGAAGCTTTTTTAGGAGCTGGCAATATGAAAAAACAAAAACAAAAACGGAGACTGTGCCCTCACAGTATGTACATTTGTGTCCATATATTCACACACACACATATATATATATTATATCAAACATACACAAATGAATATATAATGAAATTTCAAGTGTTGACAAGTGCCCTGAGGAACAATGAAGGACCAATGGTTCTAGTCAGGGATGGCCTGAGAGGTAAGCAGGGACTGGAAGGGAAAGAAGAAGCAAGCCTCTCTCTGGCAAAGGGTTCTGGGAAGGATTCGTGCTTAGTCCAATAAGTAACAGCAAGGAGATAAAGCAGCTGGAGCCCTGGGCCAGGGGGAAGGAAACAGGAGAGGAAGTCAGAGAGGAGGCGGGACCTGGGACCAGGGGCCTTTGAAAGTCATGGAAAGTACACATTTTTGTTTTGACTAAGATAAGACTTTGGAGAAATTTTTGCAAAGGAGTTAAATGGTCTGACATTTCCCTGACTGGTCTGGCTGCTGAAGAAACAGGAGGCCCTATTAGGAGGCGTTTGCTATTGTCGGGGTGGAATGGTTGGGGCTTGGACTCGGTGGTAGCAGTACAGGAGCTAAGAAGTGGTTGTTCAGCACAGTATTGAAGGAAGGGACGTGCACTGCTTATTCCTGTGCACTAATCTTCTGTCTGACATGCCTACAGCGGGCCACGGCTCCCGCCACCGCTTCCCCCATGTAAGTTCTTGTGTCTTTTGTATCTTCTGCCTGAACCTATCCAGCCTTCACATCTGAGCTCCCATCCCCAAAGTGCCTACACCAATACAACTGAGATCCAAGGAGCAAGAGAAACATCTTTGATGTTTTGGCAAAGAGATAGCAAAGGAGCTGGATGGAGACTGAAGATACAATCTGGATACACTCTTTACATTGTCTGGAACGTACCAGATTTGTTTGGAAGATGAATAAGTTAGTGGTTCTCAACACTTTTCTTTTCTTTTTTTTTACATTTTTGCATTTACCTTCAGATAGAGCGGGAGGGAGAGAGGGAGGAAGAGAGAAAGAGAAACATCAATGTGAGAGAGACACATGGAGTGGTTGCCACCCATACGACCCCAACCAGGGCCGGGGACAAACTGCAACCGAGGTATGTGCCCTTAGCAGGAACCGAACCCGGGCTTCTCTGGTCCGTGGGCTGACGCTCTAACCGCTGAGCCAAACCAGCTGGGGCTCTCAACACTTTTGTAGAGAAAGATTTATTTTAACCTAAAACTAGTTCGGCCACTGTTTTTGTGATGAGTCTACTTACAAGCAATTAAAAAATGATACTTTCCTGCTGTCCAATATTTAGATGCTTTTAATGATAAGTAACAGCAGCAACAGCAAAAGGTCTGTAGCTACAAGTCAAGGCAAACTCCAATGAAAGCTGAAACAGGGAGATGAAATGCTGTGGGCGTCTAGAGTGGAAAGAGAAGTCTATATTACGGCAAATATTAGGACTTCATGTTACAGTGAGGTCCTCGGACTGTTTCTTATCTTCCTCCATCCCTGGGAACTGCCCTAGAGGCTCAGTCCTTCTGGATGTGATTCTATTAATCTGTGAGAGGGCCATGGAGGGGAACTGAGAAAAAGCAATGCCCCTTCTATTGTGTCTATATTAAGACCTAAAATCTTTCATTCTGTGGGAAAGATAGAACAATAATGTATCAAGGACCACTCCCCAGAATCTAGGAATTAAAGACAGTTGTGACTTTTCAAGCATCTGTACGTCCATTTCTAACCATCTTCTTTGTTCATTCCCCTAATCTGAAATCTACCCCCAGGACCATTTTTATGCCTTTGACCTTGTCTGAACTAGCTCATTATTAGCTGTGAAGGAGTCTGTAAGGTTAAATACCATAGGTTTTTGTGTTAATCCTTCCGAGCAATTAACTAGTTTTCCAAATCAAATTCTCTCTCCTCAAACAACGGTCCTTTGTGTGCTCTAAGCGTTTGCCTCCAGTTTTGCTGCCTTGTCTGATTCTCCAGAGTTTCCTTGCCATTTTTATTGGAGTTTTGGGACCGCACTTGCTTTTACACAGGGGGCCCACACATCAGGGCATCTAAACACTTCCCCTCATTTCCCCAAACTCACACAGTCCTCCATCCACCCAACAGTCCCTCCATCAGATTCATGGCCATAAGGATTTGAGACTCTCAGTGCTTTAAAAAGCCAATAATTGAAAATAAATGTCTAAAGTGCTTATAACAGTGCCTGGCACTTGGCAACAGCTAGATGACCGTTAACAGTTATTATGAGGTGATAGATAGTCATCCGTAATATTGGAATCTTAAGAACCAAGGTCAAAAGGGTCATGGAGAGACATATGTGGGAGAAAATTGGTGAGGTATTCACCACTGGGCCTGATCCAAAGAGATGTTCAACAAATCTCAGCCATTTATGATGGCTGTTTATGTACAATGTTTTCAAAAGTATAAGTGTTTTAGATTATTTCTTAAAAGGTAAATATCCTACTAAGAAGGAAAAATGTACAATTCTGAAATATTATTTGATACGAGAGAGAAGGTCAATGTTTGCAATGCATGCTAGACAGTAATGAGTTCAGGTTGAGAAGGAACTGATGTCTTAGGAGCCTTAATACCATACATTTGTTAGCAAATAAATAGGGTTTGCTAGTGAATATCAATTCTTTTTGAATTTCCATGCATGCATTGTCATTTTGACTCTTCAATTGTGTAGCTAGAAAAACTTTATCTTTAAAAAAGTAGATGAACTAGGTAGATTATGTTGCTTGCTCTTTCTAATTTAATACCAAAATTTGGATACTAGACAGACTTAGGGGGTGGCAGTCTGGTAAGAAGACTTGAAGCTATAGTTCTATAGTACTTTAAAACAGAGAAAGTATTAATTGTCTGTGCCAAAGCAGATCGGGGACAGTAGAAATTATAGAGAGCCTAGAGTTTCCTTAAGACCTGGCTGGGTTCGGCTGCTGTTATGAGAACATTTAAAATAAATGGACAATAGTTTCCAACTCTAAAACATATTGTATGCGGTACATACTTTAACCTAGTTTACAGTTTACATTTATTATGCTCACTGAAACCACAAAGCCAATGTTTAATTTTACAGTTTAAAGTCACACATAGGGAAATGCTTTACAAAATAGGATATTGTTCCTCGATGAAAAATATTACAGTAGAGGTCCCAAATGACTTGGTTCAAGTGATTTACCTGAAAAACAGAGCTGCTGTGGAATGCAAGCCATAAGACACAGTCATGCTTTCAATAGTCAATTCAGGTTTGAAATTTGCCAAAGCTGAAGAGACATGTTAGATGAGACCCATCTTAGTTTTCCATGATTTTGGGTTTTCAACCACATTATATGTACTGAAAAATGCCATCACTTCTGAAAAACCGGGGGTAATAAGCAGCTTACATTGTACTGCTTATATACAACATAAATCTTCAATGTTTTACTCTACCATGTAAGCACCTTTCAAGATTTAAGAAACTCAGTTCTACCTATTTAGATTTATTACCTGAATTTACTCACAGACTCTAATACAAAAATCAAATATTTGTGCCACTGCTCACATCAAATTGAACATATTTCTACAATCTGTTAGTTATCTGCAGCCTATTTACAAAGCATATGCGTGATTTTCTCTGACTTATATGTAATACTAAAATGTAAGCAGTATTTGTTGACTCTACATTTACGTCATGCCTGAGTGTATAATGCCAGAGGACTATATATTTTTTAATCAAAAGTCTAGCCTCACAAAGTACACGCAGTATAATCTAGTCTCAATATGTTCTCTCAGTATGGGGTGAAGTGTTTCTAATATGTTGTGCACTGTTAAAGCAAAGGCTGAGATATAGTAGCCAAGTGTTTACTATGGACATAAAATATTGCAAAGCTTCAACAAAGTCAGGCCAAATATACAGAGAAGTTTGTTTGTGTATAAGAACCAAACAAGATTGTTTACAAGGAATGTCTGAAAGAATGCTGATGTCTTAGTAAGTGATGAAACATGACTCATCTAAAAGTCTGCTACTCCAGCCTGACACTTCAAGTTCTGATGTCACCTGAAACATCCTCGATGTACAGATCGCTTGTGTCACTAAACACTGCTGATCAGAATGACCATTCAATGCAATTTCCCTAACTTTGAGTATCAAGTTGTCCCCAGGTTTGACAAAGAAAAAAACAAAAAACTTCTTTCTTTCTTGAAAACTGAAAAGCCACATAGAATAAAATAGTAACTCAGAAATACTACATTTGACAGTTGATCACTGAAGATGTTAGCACCTCAATAAAAAATTATAATTGTTCATTGGATGTGCCAAAGGGAAAAAAAAAGAAAAAAAGAAAGAATGCCCTGTTTTATTTAAAAATCACAGTTCTTCTCACAGTGTTAGACTTGGGTCACTCTGATGTGACAGTGCCTTATTTGCTTCTCATTGACCTGTGGCGGTCCACATGGACCAGTTAGAGCTATGGGGCAAGGACCACAGACAGCAGACTTATTGCTAAAGTGTTAGTATATCAGAAGGGTGCCATTAACTGGGTTAGCTAACACATACATGGCAGTCCTCTTCTCTCAAAACCAGCATCTTCTAGCAACATATTTCTTTATTTTTTCCACAAAATCTGCATTGAAAGTTACAGTACCATGGCACCAGAAAGATATTTGCCAGATTAAATGCTTTTCTGGCCTGAACACCATGTCTATTTCCATTTTTTGTTTCACTAATACATGGGTTCTATTTCAATATGTTCCCATACACTAATTGACCAGAACACATCATGCATTGTAGATGGAAATGTTTCATGATGATATAACTTGAGGAGCCATTTATGTGGTCCCTGTTAGCAGGAAGCTATTAGGAAGACTGTTTTTTTCCAGTGGACCAGTGAGTTAAGTTGACCGACCTGTGAGACAATCTAAAGCTACAGGTTGTTGGCAAATGAGAAAAATAATAGAGGAAACATCCAAGTTCCTTTTCTATGTGTCTAAATGATAGATCATCTTGACCCTGAACTTGGTTCTATGATAGCTTTGGATAACCATTTCTTTCTCATGGTCATTCATTTATTTTGGAGCTTTGAAATGTTAAAAAAATAGAAGGTGTTTTTATGGTCTCAAGTTTAATTACAAATAGAGTGATAATATTCATCAATCATGCCAATGAGATTTCACCCTCAGCCACAGACTATCAGCAAAATTTGGTCATTATTACATTCAATCTTTTCAGAAACAGTGAACTAAATCTAAGCCATAGCACAAGTCCTGGGCTTCTTTGAATCTGGCTGCTGTCCTCATCTAGACCATGACAGTGACCTTGATAATAAGGAAGGAGTCAATGGGAGAAACATTAGAGCCAGAAACTGATCTGGTCAATTGTGTGTCCAAAGGTACTTTGCCTTATGGCTGTGACCAGACTGTGAAATCATAGTCAAGGGCAAGTAATTATGATCAGAGGTGTCCCTGCCTGTCCCAAGTCCTATTATCACTCCTTGAGAGACATTGGTAGTAGTAAAAAGTCACCCTTTATCAATGGAGACCTCTTATTTGTAGAAACAGTTATGACTACTAACATTGGAGTCATTTAAATCCAATGTGTTACTCTCGTCTACAGAAACCTATAGATACTAGAGACTAAGTGATATTAATTTTTAAAGCAGCAAAAGACAATATTTGGTTTTATTATCATTGATATCACTTGGAGGTTATATGTACGCAATTTTCATATAACTCATCAACAGCTCTTTGTCCAAGTTTATCAGTGAAATGAACAGACCTGATTCTTAACTGTGTCATAGCTTCAATGGGAAGCTTCCAAGCTATCAATGTACCCAAGTTTAAAACTCAGACCACAGTTGCTTGAATAGTGTTTTTCTTATTTGTGACCTGGAAAAATTAGTATTAATGGAACCCAAAAGACCTGTTAATATAACTACAACTAATGAACACTACTGGTCATGAAAGATTAAATTAAAAACTTCCTTAGAAAGGAAACCATAGTATCAGAGTAAGGATACATGAGGAATATATACATATACACTTGTTTCACACAGAAAGCCTTCTGTAAAAAAAAAAAAAATACAAAAGCAAACAGTGCTGTATATTATGTAAACTCACAAAGTGTACTTTACACACAAACATGAAGCATAAATTAAAAAGTAGGACAACAGGAAAACATTTTAAATATAGAATTTGCACATATTTTTGTTAAATAAGAATAAATAATTTTATCACACAAATTCACATACCAGTTGCAAAAACAATAAATTACTTTTTTCAGTGCTGCAACTTTTTTTTGTGATTAATCCCTTAATTCTTAGTTTAATGGGATAAAACTGTTTCCACAGGAAGGCAAAGTAAATTGAATTTGTTGAATAAATTAAATCAATGCCCTTAAGTCCCTAAAAAACAAGGCAGGGCTTAATGTGACCATTTCTGTTTTAGAAGAAATAAATGATGTATTTTTTTTTTTTTTTCTGGGCTCCCTTCGTATTTAATAAAACTTAATCTGGAGTGTTTAGTTTTGAGAGTGAGGTTAGATTCTCACTAACCTGAGCATTTTTAGACAGATTCTTTTTTTGAGGAAGTAGCCCTTAGCATCGTGAATCCTAGATTCTTTATTTAAGATGCAACTATGGAAAGGTGACAGGAACAGTCCAGAACCAAACTGGACCGAATTAGAGCGTGTTATAGAGGATTTCCCCTTTGCTTATCATTTTTTTTTATATCTATAGAACACTCAATTTCTCTGAATTTCAGTTTCCAGCCTGTATCATTTTTCTCAGGACATTAGACATACATTCCTTGGTCAATCTATTGATACTCATACAAAAAAAAAAAAACCAACCCAAAAACTAAAGAAAATTCCTTAAAAGTATAGAATAGTGGTTTATTCATTTTAAACTCTCTAGGATTGTTCAATGAAAAATGTAAAATTTCATTATTTGGGGGAAAATGAATCACTGAGAAATCATATTAAAAGTCTATGAATCCAGTAGAGAGAAGCAGAGTAGGAGACAATCATGTTTGCTCTTCAATTATCTTTTAATGTTGCCATCAATATACCCACAAAAGGTCAAATAAAACTTTATCATAACTGAATAACTTAATTAAAATTACTTTGAAAATTGGAAAAAATAATGTTGGTCTCTGTAATAATTCTTTTTGCATAGTAAAATGGTCGTTTTGATTTTAATTTTTTCCCCTGACTAATTTGAATAGCTCTGCTCCTTGTCCCTGCTGTCTGGTTGACTTCCATCAAGTGTAGGCTACCAGGTTTGTATAGGCCTCATTTCTCTAACTGATCATTTGTTAAGAAAAAATGACCATATCTAAAGCAAAGCCAGTTTATAAAAATCCAAATGATGATTATCAGTTTCATAAAATAATTATTTGTTTTACCAAATAATCTCTTACGAAAACATTTAAAACAGTGAGACAGCCATGCTCCTGGCCCACTGAAATGAATCTGATATAGCAAGGTGAATTACATAACTCTTTTATATTAAAAATATCTTATAATAAAAATAAACTCTCATGAGCTTAAGGGAACTCAGACAATGGTCCCCTAACATCCTTATATGCAAATCTTCGCAATAGGCACATTTGGTATGATTATTATACAATTCTATAAAAACAATTGGCTTTGTGATATTTCACAAAGAAAAAGAAATCCCAAGGAAACAAAACACCTTAGATTTTCTGAGCTGTGGGGTAGAGGGATACAGTTTACTGTCTAAAAAGAGATTTTTTAGGCATATAATTGCAAAATTTTTCCATGTCTAACTATTCAAACTTACAATCTATCTAGACAGGCGATGGAAATAAAAGCAACAAACTTCTTAAAAATCATCATATTTCATCACTCAAACACTTACTGGTACAACCAAATGCTTTCCAATAGGGAAAAGTCTTAAGTGCAGTATCAATATCATTGGCTTTTTAAAAAATGCAAGGAATTATTGCCTATATGATGTGGAAACAGTCTTATTAATAACCACTTATTTTTTGCACTAGCCACACTGATGATAATCATTTTCTAGATGTAACTAACTCCCAAGTGATCTTTAATGTTCCTATTAAACTAAGTCAACAAGAAGTAGAAAACCTTGTAGGTCTTACAGAACCCTTGAATGGAACAAGCAAGCGAAAACAAACACATTTTAAAGGCTTGCTGGTAAGAGGTATACCAGGATTGAGTGTTGAATGTGATTAGAAAACTGTTTGCTGTGTATATTCCATATACTACACATCGTGAGATAACAGATGAGAGCCACAGAAAGAGAAAGCAATTGTGAAACTACAAATGGAAACTAGGGTGAAGTGTGTGGTTTTTTTTTTCCTTTTTAAATTCTAACATGAGGAAAATCATTTTTAGACTCTTGAATACCAATAACATACACACACACAAACACTACTTCTACAACCTAATTATGCATTAATTTGGCTGGCTGCCTGAAAAAATACAGGCTGTCAAATGCTGAAGAAGATGGACCCGTGTATGTATTTAAATGACTAGATACACTGAGATCCCTTTCCTTTCCAGAATTTCTCAGAAGATGCTTGCTGTCAAGTGGTTTTTGACTACAACTGTATCTCCTGTTGTCTGAAAGTATACTAAATCTTATTAACACAGCAGCAAGGTCTTCAATTTCCAGTAAAACATCCACAGCTCTTTCCAGAAACTGGAAGGAGTTGAAATAGCTGCAGACCTACTTTGGTCAAACACTATTTTTTTTTTTTTATAGAAATATATATAGATATATTTCTATACATATTTAATAGAACCAAGTGATATAAAGTGACATACCAAGGGAGAATGTATTTACAAACAGTAAAAAGAAGCTACTGTGTATTGTGGGTGACAAGGATCACAATGCCTTTGAAGACATTCTGTAAGAGGTAGGTGACAAGGGGGAGACTGTCATTCTGCCATCTTCAGATGTCACCTGAGTCTACATTCATCAGTGATTTTTCCTTCTCGCAGGCCCAGGGGATGTTTGCTAACTCCCAAGTTCTTCTGCATTCCAGGGTCACCACTGTCACAGGAAAGAGTGCACCTCTTCATTTGGTCGCGGAGAGCAGATTCTGCCCATAATCGGACTCCTGTTGACAGTGATACTGAAGCGTGACTTTCTGTGCTTTAGGTGGACCTTGTTCACCATGACCAATCGGTGATGTCATCGCGTCATCTCTGCATCGGAGCACAACCACAAGCTAACATTTCTTCAGCAAACATTGCTTGAACGCGGAAGGCCTCTGAGAGAGAAGACATCCCTTGGCTAACTTCCGATTTCCATCCTGGCACTGCACCGTCCGGGTGTGCCAGCCCGTGTCACAGGACCTAGAGCAGGCCAGCCACGGGCCCGTCACCCACTGCAGCTGTGGGGCGTGCGATCCCACTTTGTTGCTGCCGTGGCTAGTCACAGAGTTTACTTTCTGAGTGGACTTCTTGGGAACAAAAAAGCTGTAACGGACATCTAATGCTTTCGTTGGGTCTGTTGCAAGAATCTGCACGATCAGAATTTCCTTGGTGGCGGAGTAGCCCATCCCATGCAGGAAGTCATCCCTGTGGCTCCAGCCGCTGTAGTTCATGACTGTTCCATTGATGTCGACAATGGTTTCCGAGGTGGAGATCATGTACTTTCCGTTGATAATGTACTCACCGTTTTTCTTCTTCAGGGCTAAGTAGGCAGTGAATCTAGTCTGGTCTTTGGCTTTGAACTGTCGGACTTTTATGTGAGTTGCCCCTTCGGGGATCCTCACAACATCAGTGTAACCCTTACTGGAAGCAGAAGTGTCCACGGGGAGATGCGGGGTGGAGGGGAGACAGAGGGAGAGAGACAGAAAAATAAGTAAACACTTAATAAATGGATAAACCAATACACATCCCATAAAAGTCTTACCTCATGGTAACACACATTTTAATGTATTTAAAAGATTAATTTAAAATTGACATCAATAAGGAATTTTCTCAAAAAAAAAAAAATTGCAGTCAGACTATCCTATTATATACATTTTTACTATGATGTTCAAAACCGGGACAACGTTAGTGACTGCCTTTGTTTAAAAGATGTCTACGGACTTCATGTAAAGATTTACAAGACATCAGACATCCTTGTTAAATCCTACCACCGATTCTATACTCTTCCGGCACAAACTGGGAGACACAAACACGAGCTAACAAGCACCTGCCCTCAATCTCACAGAAATCTTTAAATCGATGTTTCTCAAACTTGTTTGCATATTAGAGTCTCTGAGGGATCTTTGAGACATTTGAATCCGCAGTCCCCAGAGCAGTTAAATCCCTGGCTTTCTGGACAGCATTGCAGCAGTCATCCGCACCCGCTCGTGTTGCTCCAGACGTGCAGACGAGGTGGGGAACCACGGACTCAGTGCGTCTGTTGAACTAGAGACAGAGCACAGGCTCTGTTTCCATTTCTACTAGAACTCTGGACTTCCTGGGCAGGACGCAAAATGGAACAGAAAATTCTGTAACTTGGTCACCGCTGTTGACTAGTATCAGCAAAAGGAAAAAAGGAAGAATCTTGAATGTCTTAGCAAATTTCTCCGAATGCCTAGTGTCCATGGAACATCATGATAGATTGAGGCTTTATGGTGGGTGACAAGAAAGACTGGTCTCTAAACAGCCATCATCAGTCCAGGAAAATGGGCAAAGGCTTAAATGTCTCTAATCCCCATAAGCTTGTGGCAAATGCTAAGAAAGAAATGCTATTTAATTGCCTGGCCGGTGTGGCTGAGTGCCATCCCATGGACTGAGAGGTCCTGGTTTGATTCCCGGTCAGGGCACATGCCTGGGTTGAGGGCTCGAGTTCCAGTGAGGGGTGTGCAGGAGGCAGCTGATCGATGTTTCTCTCTCACATGGATGTTTCTATTTCTCTCTCCTTTCCTCTCTCTCTAAAAAATCATATATATATAGATATATATATATTTTTTATCCTCACCCAAAGAGATTTTTGCATTTATCTTCAGATAGAGCAGGAGGGAGAGAGGGGGGAAGAGAGAGAGAAACATCGATGTGAGAGAGACACATTGAATGGTTGCCACCCACACGACCCCAACTGGGGCCGGGGACGAACTACAATTGAGGTACATGCCCTTAGGGGGAACCAAACCCGGGACTCTCTGGTCCGCAGGCCGACACTCTAACTGCTGAGCTAAACCGGCCAGGGCTGAAAACATATTAAAAAAAAAAAAAAAAAAAAAAAGAAATGCTATTTAAGCAGCAAGGGACTATCCCAGAGAAAAGGAGTCATCTGTTGCCACAATCTTTGCCTCTATACGTAATTTCATAGTAAGGTCTCCCTTTGTTTTATTTTCATAGTTATTTAAATGGAAATAAATAAATGGCTTGTGCCGTTTGACTGATGTGTGCAAAATTTAATTATTTGCTTTCAAATTCTTACCCAGGTTTAAAGGGTTAGGGGCAACTGGTTCATACACTAAACATCCACCCGCTTCCCCACTCAGGCATTTTCTCTGCGTTGGAGAGGAGGCTCCTCCCAGGAGGTCCCTGTCTGCTGGGCACCTGGTCCCCAGTGAGTGCCGGACAGGTGTCGGAGCTTCCCACAGTGCTGAAGACGGAAGATGCAATGCTGACGATGTTGCTTAACCATTCTGCTGGATTCACTCTTTTTATTTTTGTAATACATTTTGGATTAGATTTTATTACAGGACTGTTTGGATCTTTTTTTAAATATTTAATGTCAAGAGATGATATGCAAACCTACAGTGGCTTCAAACAAAGCCAGGATGGACTGTGAGATGATGTCTTATCTTACATGAAAAGCACATCAAGGGGGCCTCTATTAAAGCACCACGATAGTGGCAGTGCTGGGCCTCCTGACTCCGAATCTGTGTTCCTTTCATCATATCCCCGTGCACACGACCTTTACCTCTGCCATTCACATTTTATAGCAACTAAATGAAAACAAGTTCCGGTTATATTCAGAGTTGAAATGATACCAAACAGGGTGTAACGGAGATCCAGAAGGAAGGGTAAGGGACTCAGGTGGGAGAGCTTTTTGTGTTTGTTTGTTTGTTTGTTTTTTGTTGTTTTCTTTGGTTTTGATTCTCTTCTTTACATTCTGCGTCATATTGGTGGGACTGTCAGCATTGCAACAGGTTTTCAAACTAAGCTCACAAGACAAGTATGAGAAGTAGTGCCTTGGTTTTTAGTGCCCTTATAAAATAAAATCCTCTTTGCACTCATTCATTTTCTTTACACCATGCTGGGCATCATCTGACTTTGGACATTAAACAGCTTCCCTGGCTACCGTGAATGAATGCAGCTGTTTTCATTGAACTCTTACGAAGCTTGGCTGGCAGGACAAGGGACTCTTGTTTGGCTCAGGGCTACGTCCACAGCACTCAGAACAGTCATCGCCTTACGTTCATTCCTTCATACTGAGTGTGCCGTCATGGCAGTGACATTCTAGTGGGGCACAGGCAGACCCCCAGCTCCTCCCCCAAACAAAATATGTGACAAGATCTATTGATAAGAGCTGCGAAGAAACACAGAGCAGGGTAAGAAGGTAGAGAGTAATGACCGGGATGGAGGTTTTCATTTACGGTAGCCACTACCTAGGGAGGTGACATTTGACAGACATCTAAAGGACTTCTTAGAAGAAGCCCGGCTTATTCATTGGGGACATGGGTTCCAGGCAGAGGACACAGTGCACACGCCTCTGCTTTCCATGTTTGAGAAGCTTCAGGAAGTCCAGTGAGGGTGCAGCAGAGCCGGAAAAGGGGATGGTACGGAAGAGATCAGAACAGGGCAGGACCAAGGCTCTCAGCACCTTGTAGGTTACAAAACAGTGAGATGGAAGCCACTGGAGGGTGTTAGTCAAGGAATGTCATACTCTGACAGGTAATACATAAAGGCTCTCCCTGCTCTGTGAAGAAGGGGCTGGGAGGGCAAGGGGCCTGCAGCCCCGTGGGAAGACTGCTGGGCTGGTCCGGTAAGAGGTGATGATCACTGGACTGGAGTGGTAGTGATCCTGGTGGTGGTGAGGGGCAACCAAATTCTGGATATATGCTGGGAGTAGAACTGACAAGACATGCTGATGGACGAATGTAGGGTGTGAGAGAAAAAGGAGAGTAAAATGTGACTTCAAACTTTTGGACCTAAGCAGAGGAAGGACTGAGTTGACAGTTACTGAAGTGAGGAAAATTGAACGAGGACAGAATTAAGAATTAAGGATAGGGTCCTATTTCTGAAGAGGTTTGAAGTGGATGAAACATTTTCATATGCGTTACCTCACTTGATCCTCAACGCAATATTACTTTGCAAGATAATTAGTATAATTTCCATTCTACTGTCAAGAATTCTATAGTAAAGAAATGAAGTGACTCTTCAAGGGTCACATGGCTAGTGAATGACTGAGCCAGAGCTTGACCACAAATATTCCAGCTCCGAGATCAATGATCCTTTTTATCAATCACACCAGGCCAAGGTAATTTATTTGGGACACTTGAACAGGCCATTTGTATCACATAATATAATCTTGGTCAAATCAATCTGTAAGTGGTGATGTTGCACCCCACTTACTGGCATCATGAACCTCTTCACGGTTTCATGTGACATCAAATGTGCAGATGTTGGTTGTCAATACAAAAAAATTACAATGCTAAATTTAGCATTCAAAAAGTGGTTTATGAGTTTGTATAAGAAGAATATATAATATATAGGATTTTTTTTTCTCTATTGACTTCAGAGAGAGAGAGGAAGGGAGAGGGAGAGAGAGATAGAAACATCGATGAGAGAGAACATCGACTGGCCGCCTCCTGCATGCCCCCACGGGGGATCTGGCCCACAACCTGGGCACGTGCCCTGACTGGGAATCGAACTGGTGACCTCTGGAGCATAGGTCGATGCTCAACCACTGAGCCACACCGGCTGAGCTATAATATACAGTATTAAGGTATTATTTTTTTTAAATAATTTTATTTCTTATTTGGTTTCTGAATTTCATTCCCTCCCTCCTTTCATTCCATCCTTCCTTCTTTTTTTTTTTTTTTTTTTTAAATTTTGTACAAATGGCCTGTGCACCCTATAACCTAAGTTATAGCCTCCACTCTGGCATTCACCATCCATGTAAAATGGGGTAAATCCTAAACTTTCAGAGTCCCAGTTCCTTCATTTGGAAAACAAAAGGTTAGATTTGATCATTTTTAAGGTGTCTTACACCTTTGATATATATAAAAATTCAGGATATAATTGGACTTGCAGGGTTTTTGACCTAGATGGCCCAACAGAATTAGATGAATAAGTATTTTATTACTAGCAAACAGGATTAGCAATGTATTTTTTAATTCAGAATAAATTCGTCAGCCACACACATTTTTATCAGATCAAAGATAATTTTTTACATTAACATGGCATGCGATTGTTTTAATTAATTCTATCGCTAACTTGGTTTGCCTATTACTCTCCATGGAAGGACAACACAGCACATACCTGCAGAAAACAGGTGTGCTTTCCCACCAGCACTCAGCCTAAGAGCAGTCTGGTGAAGAAGAAAACCAACCCTGCATCCAGCAGACTCTTTCGCTGACTCCGCCGTCCTAGTTGATAGCATAATATTGTATGCCAGAAATTGGGACTTTAGCAACTTGCATGTTTAAAGCAAGAGTGTAGTCAAGAGAAACAGACATGACTCCGTATAGCGTAGATTTAAACCAGGATAGTTAAAATGAGACTGCTGTCTATACCACAGCAATAAGATTAACATTTTTCAATGAGAAATGTTTTCTCAAGAAAACTATAGCCCAGTGAGAATTGGTTTGAAAAAGGAAAGAAAGTAGATGAGATGGAAACCAGCATCCTTTCCCAAGTTACGTTTCAAGAATGACGGACCTGCAAGATCAGGGTCAGGTGCAATGAATCTGCCTTTGCTTCAGTTTTCAGTCTGCAGGATGTGGACCTCGCGGCCGCCGCAGCCCACCTGCTCTGGAGGCACCCTGAGTTCCCGCTTGGCACCCAGAGCTTGCTCCTCTCCTCTCTTTCCCTTCACCTCTTCGTCATGTGTTAGAAGAGCCCTGCCAGCCCTCCTGCCACAGATAGCTTATTATGTAACATGAGTCCTTTACCAATTTTGCAAGAATCTAATTCAAGCTTCCTTCAATTCAAGTACGGGCGATTGTTCTATCACCTTACCTTTTCTTATTGAAGGTTCCAATGATCTTCGTACAACTGGAGTTGTCTCCTCCACACACCCCACACTTGTCATACTGCAGCTTCGAGCCAATGATGCCGTCACAGCCAGTCCGCACACACTTGCCCCGGACGCAGACGGAATTGCTGTACGGCCTACACTCCGTGCCATCGGTCACCTGCGTGTGAGGAGCACGTTAGTCGTGGGCAGTGCTGGCGCCCGGGGACTTGGTTTCTTCGGGAAAAGAGCGTGTTCTAATGTGTGAGTTTTGAGTTTGATTGGAACAGATAGTACATGGAGACATAAAGAATCCAAAATCTATACTTTTCAGGAGTAACTAACTGAACAATCCTTTGCGTGTTGGCAGGAGAAGGTCTGGGACAGATCTTGGTAATGCACTTTCTCTCTGAGCTTAAGTCCGAAAGTGTTTGGACACCTAAGGTATTCGCCTCCATTCCTGAATGCATAACAGGGTCCCGTTGTTCAGCCTTGCCTTGGTACACTGAGAGAAGCAATCTCCTCACTCAGCCTGTGGGACTGTCACTGGTGCTGAGAGCAGGATGTGAGAAGGCTCGAGATCACAGGAGATCTTTCTTTGTCGCATAATTGTGATTATAGCAATACATCTGAAAATCTAACCCTGACCTTCAAAACTGTGTAATGGTTGAACTGTTGTGTTGAACTGTCAGACGCTGAAATGGAGACAAATAAATTAGTGAAGGAGAAGAAGTCTAGGGATGTCAGTGAGAACTACTTGCTGGAAGAGAATGAATTTATTTGCGTGAAAGAATTAACATATATTTATAAAGCTAGTTAGAAAATAGGATGCACATAGACTACTTATGGTTTGTGCATGTGAGTATATATAAATAACATGTCATATATATAAATAAACATATTTTGTATCTGTGTATATACAAATTTTCATATGTGTGTGTATATGTGAGTGTGTATAAATTGAAGTAGGGTATACGTCAATAGGTTAACAGCTCTCCAGATAGTTATGTTTCCAGGTAATCTTTTTGTTTTTCTTTCTCTGTACTATTTTTAAAATGAAAATGTATTGTTTTACAATAAAAATATAAAATGTTTTAAATTACATTAGTTGGACATGAACTTATTTTTCAATAATAGGTCAGAAATATCTGAAGGCCAGTTACAGAGGTGGGTTTAAATGTAGCACCTGCTGTGAAGGGATTAAGAAGTACAGGTTGGTAGTTACAAAATAGTTACGGGGATGTGAAGTACAGCATAGGAAATACTGTCTATCATATTCTAATAACTATGTATAGTGTTAGATGAGTACTGGAAATATTAGAGGAACACTTCGTAAAGTATATGATTGTCTAACCACTATGCTGTACACCTGAAACTAACACAAAATAATATTGAATGTAACTAATTAAAAAAAAATGTTTTTTAATTAAAAAAAAATACTAAATGTAGCACCTGTTTGCAAATTAGATAAACAGTAGTAGATATATTGCTACATTCTGAGAAGTAATGCCACAGTAGTTTAGAAAATATTCTCCTGAAACATAAGGGATAATGTCACACACACATATTATGTGTACAACTAGAGACATTGATTCATACTAAAGGTGTAAGACATTTAAAAATCTAGGTCAGAGACAATGATCTTGGAATCCATCTTCATGAACCACTAACAAAATTCTTAAGTAAATCATCACAAAAATAGAAAAGCTTTCTTGCTTTATAATCTCCTTTACAAATGTGTCTTAAAAATACCCGTTTTCAGGGCTATTTTGAAGTTCAGGTCACATCTCACCTGACTTGACAGAGTTACACTTTTCAAAAATAGCTTTTAAAACATTTACTTGTTCTGTTTACAGAACAATTTTATTCCTTGTATCAAGTTTGAAAATGTTGAAATTACAGAGATGAAAATAAAACCCTTCAAAATCTAGCCACCCTCAAAATAAGGATTGTTTACAGTTGGTATCTGCAGGCTTCCTTCTACCAACTATGTCCACCAGGGACGCCTCCTGTGTCTGGACAGACCGTGTGCAGTCAGTTACCTTCGGAGAAAACACCACATAGTAGCCGGTGCCCTTAGCTCTGCAGGTCAGTTTGCACACATCCCCCGGCAGGACGCCGGCATACTTGGGGACCCATTCCACAAACGTTTTCACTCCTTTCGCATCGGCCTGATATCCATTTTTGGCCTCACACTGCTCATGACGGAAAGATTTACCTGAAAAACAAACACGTCACATTATCGCTCTATTGTTCTGAAACTGACATGCATTCTTGTGCGTTTAAATAATTTTAAGAAGATGCTTATTTTTTTCTTCCTGAGCCTCTTTAACACGCCAGTGTTGAAAATGTTTTATCTATACACAGAGTTGAAAACAGCAATTATTTTCTTCCTATGCCCTGAATGCTCAATTGTTTATAATAATAATTTAAAAGTCACTCATGTATTGTTGCTGATGTGCACACTGGCAGAACTATGAAGTACAAGGTTAATAGGCTATCTCTCCAGACTTTGCTATTTATTACTGCTAGAACAGAAATTGCACGGGGTGGTTGCTGACACTTGGGAGCAGCGTACCGTTAGTGGGGCAGGGCACAACACTGCAGGAACGATAGATGGCCCTCTTTCCTGTGCAGTAGCGGCCACTGTTTCTGGGTGCTGGGTTATTGCAGTGGCGATAGGCAAATTGTACTCCTCCCCCACATGAGCGAGAACACTGGCCCCAGGACCCCCAGGACCCCCAGTTGCCGTGGCTTGATGTCTGAAATAGAGAACAGAAAACATTTTAACTCAGAAGGGAGGAAAACACTCAAAAGGTACATTTGGAAATCACCTGCATATATGACGATGAAAACTCCATCACAGTCAGAGTTACATTTTCAGTGAACTGAGCACGGTCATAAGTAGTGAATGCTCTGAAATCACAACGTGTTTCCGATTCTAAGCAGTTTATCTTTTTTCTGCCTCCCCTCTCCCCTGCAGTAGAGGTCCTGAACGCTTCACCCTAAGCACTTAGCACGCTGCAAGGATTACTCCTGGTTCCTCATTTTAACTGATGCATTCTGACAGTGCACATTTCTGTTCATCACCACTAAACCCTGGTTAACTTTTTATCCACTCTGAGCTTGCATCTTTAACAAAATGTACGAGGCTAAAGGTTTTGCGTGGCACCAGGCGTGAGCTCATTGTGCTTGTATCTGTTCTCCCTCTTGAGCACCAAAGTTCCGCACTGCCTTTGACCTCACACATCCTGTCTGTGACAGACACTCTGCCACGTGGATCCCCGTGCTTGACCTACAGTTGGCTTGATTCCTCACTAGATTAGAATCTCAGCACCTAGAGAGGAAATGGGATGGACATTGGGGTTCACACACACCACGGGAAAAGAGGAGCCCTGCTATGACACCCCAGGTCTGTCACTCTGGAAAGCCTGCAGCAGGAAGCTGTGACTGACTCCTAAAGGAAGAATATCATGAACTGCTTTGCTGAGGGAACGTGTGAAGAACGTCTGCAGGCTGCCTGTGTCAGGGGATCTGAGAAGGTGACAGACAGCCTTTGAAGACACAGGCAATGTGCATAGAGCAGCGATTTTCAACGATGCACCGCAACAATTTTTAAAGCATGCACTACCTGACTATTCAGTCAGGCGCGTGGACCTCTTTTCCCTTCGACTGTCAAATAAAAAAAATGACAACAGCTAACACAACAATTGCTGTCTGGGGTAAGGCACAGACACATGGAACAGACAGACAGATAACAGAGGAGAGGGGGTGGGGGAGACTGGAGGAAAGAAGGTGAAGAGATTAACCAAAGAACACATAGGCACAACCCATGGACACGGACAACAGTGTGGTGAAGGCCAGGAAAAGGGGTGCGGGGGCCTGGTGGAGGTGGGCAAAGGGGGGGATGGGGACATCTGTAATAGTGTCAACAATAAAAAAAAATAGTAAATAAAATCCAAGAACAGGGAAAAAAATTACCCGTTTTTTTTTCAGTCAGATGGAGAAAAAATATAACATTTTTTTGGTGTGCCACAGAACTTTAGTAATTAGCTTATGTGTGCCAGGAGATGAAAAAGAGTGAGAATCGCTGTTCCAGGGACTTGAAACATTTTGTGAGTGAGGGTAAACACCAGCTTGGTTCGGGCCTTGGAGATGAGGGCGGCAGCTGCCGACCTGGACGTGGACTTCAGGGCGGGTCCCTGGCGCAGGCTGGGTGGCCTGAGCTTCTGAAGTCACATTAACTGCTGTGGGGGCAGCCAGACCACTCTGGGGCTGCCCGAGTATGAGGAACGCGTGAGCCCGACTGCCAGTTAACGAATTCAAATAAATATTTTCTCATCGCTTTGGTAAGGGAAGCTTGAAGTCAACTTCCAAAAACTGTGCCCTACCGGGGTCCCAAGCAGAGACAATCTGGGCTGTCCACTCATTTGTCACAGACATGAGCTGGGAAGAGCACCCACGGTCTGCCTTTCCCCTAGCTGCTGATGACTGGCCATGGCCCCTGGGGCTCAAGGAGGGAGCAATAAATAGACCTCCCGAGAAAAAAACATTTTAACAAGGAAACAAAGCATTCTGGTGACAGTCCCCACATGTCACAGGAAGGTACAGCGTGAGAGGAAAAGCACTTACTGAATAATATTTCTTCTTGGTTTTGTCCACACACTTGCCCTGCAGGCAAATCCGCCCTTTCCCACACGGCGTCCCTTCCACGGCCGGCAGCTTCTTGGTGAGACACACCATCTGGCCCTGGCGCACCACGGCGCACCACAGGCGGGCGCACACGTCCATGCCGGGGCACACGGAGTACTCGGGCCCGAAGGTCAGGTTGCACTGCTGGGTGGCATCGTAGGTCTGTCCCGGGAGTTCTTCCGGGCCCAGGATCTGCTTGCGAGGTAGGTCTAGCAAACAGTTACCTGAAAGAAGCACCAAGATTGACCACTGTTCCGCATTCAGCTTTCAAACCACCGACGTCATGGATCTAAAGAGGTGTTGAAACATGATGCACCCACACATCTGCAGTGGGGTACCCCGCGGGCTCACCCACACCCTCCAGGATTTTCAGTGGGTGATGTGTTAGCTCGGGGGCATCTATAACAATGGCGGTGGTAAGACTGCATAAACGCATTTTGTAATAATTAGTTGAAATAGCCATTGTGCTGACAGACTAGAAGAAACTGGGATAGACCTGGAGGAAATAAAATAATGAACATAACAACAATATATGAGCCTTTAGAACACTGAGCAACCGTGATTCTTAGGTCCTCTGTTTGTACCTGCCTCTGCACTTTCAACTTCCCTCTTCCTCAGGTGCCTAACCATGTCCCCTCCCATTCACCCCATAAACAACAAGCAAGGTGATACCTCATTCATTCCTGCACCATCTGAAAACCAATGTGGGCATGATGCCCAGTGTATTTGGTTGGCACCTACAGTGTCCTAACCAACATACTAGATGCTGGGAAAAAAAAAAAAAAAATGACCCAGTTCCATCCCTGAAGGCCTCCCAATAAAGTGAAAGAAATAGACTAAGTAAAGTATTTCTCCCAGACAGATGAGATGTTAATAAAGAGCTTTCAAGAGTCACAAAATAAAGGCGGAGTAGAAGAAAAAGAGAAAGAATTTTGGCTGAATGGGGCCACGGTCTATCTTTTTCACCCTCCTCCTCCTAGGTCTCCCCTTCGCGTCTGTTTTTCACGTACTTAGTGTCTGTTGCGTGCTTGGCGTGTGTCTGCCGCCAGCAAGGCGGTGCCCTCCTGCAGGGTAACATGGGGTGTACAGCGAGCTGGGGCGCGACAGACGCCAGCACTCCACGTGGGTCATGCCATTTCAGAAGCTGAAATGGGACTCACGCCCCTGCATAAACTCCCCAAGAATCCCTGCTCAGTGAGTTAATACCTTCAATTTCCCCCGTCAGACGGGAGCACAGGCATTGCCCACTACTCCCTGTATCTTTTGTTTCCTTGCTTTTAGGATTTACCTCCTGATTATTAAGAGTACTAAAAATGACAACTATTTCTTACACACTTACACTACTCTCATTATTTATTCAGTGTACTAGTTCATTTAATCCTCATGAGAACTCTACCCAGCGGACTCCATTGTTTTCTTTATTTTACAGACAAGGAAGCTGAGGAACGTAAAGGTAGATCCTTTACCCAAGGTCACAAGTTTCACGGAGCTGTTAGGGTTTTATGCTCGGGGCCTGCCCTCCTTCATCACTGACCGTCTTACCTCCGCTTTGCACGTGGATAGATCGTTCTGGTTTTGTTGCTGAAGGGCAAGGGTGTGTAAGGATCCTTTAAATGGTGGGTGTCACGCCTAAGGGTAGAAACACCAGGTCTAAAGTCTAATTCTGGCAAAACACTAAGGGCTGAGTGCTCTTGGCCAACTGAGTTAACCTCTCCCGAATTTATTTTCAAGCTCTCTGACATGGTTCTCTTTTCACCGTGACACTGTAAGGGTGAATTTAGCTAAAAAAGATACAAGAGGCCACCAGAAAAACACAAAACAATGACAGTTGCTCCTATGCCCAACATATTAACAACGCTTTAGATGTACTTGAGTTATTCTTTCTAGTCAACAACAGAAAAAAATCATATTTAAATCCCACTTTCCACCGAGAAATTAAATATTCAGCACATTTTAAATATACTGCAAATGTTTTTACAACGACCACACTCAAATTTCTTCCAAGTGAATACCTTAGAATTTGTCAATCTGTGATGGAGGCATTATATGAAAATGAATAAAGGGCAAAGTTCCTATTGAACGTCTGAGCCAGAACATTTGAAGAGGTAAAAACTTCTTAAGGCAAGCCAGGAAAAGCATTAAAAGTAAGTATCCAGCCAAAGAGAACTTGGGGAGAAAAACATCGAGTTAAAAGAAAAACATCAACATCAAGTCAATAGGAAAGAATGGCAGTAGAACCTCACTGCGCTTTGTTTAGAAGACAGAGTGCGATTGGGCACCTCAGAAGGCCACTGAGAGCCTTATCTTCATCGCTACATCAGAAAGAGCCCTGTGCAAACCAGAGAACACTCAACAGACGGCTGATGTTGGGAGACTGTCCGCAGATCTCGGAGACAGCAAGAATGCTTTCCGATTCTTCAAAAGTGCTGTTTTCAAAAACTTTTCTAAAATTTTACTGAAAAGCAGAGACCAAAAGTCTGGGTCACTAAATATCAGCTGGGAAGTCTTTACGTGTGTGTAAGTGGCATGGGCCTACCTGGTACGTCTCCAGGCAAAATAACTCACCACCTGTGTGCGGACATGCAGTCACCGACAGACATCCTTTCTCCCTCACTGTTCGAGGATGAGTGGGGAGAAATGCATACTGCAAGCAGTTTGAAATCAGCTTGCGAAAAGGTGAGTTCAAGAGGTGGCGCCCTGGCCTGTTTGGCTCAGCGGTTAGAGCGTCGGCCCGCGGACCACTGAGTCGCGGGTTCGATTCCGGTCAGGAGCACATACCTCGGTTTCGATTCATCCCCGGCCCTGGTTGGGGTTGTGCAGGAGGCAACCACTTGATGTGTCCCTTTCATGTCGATGTTTCTCTCTCTCTCTCTCTCCCCCTCCCACTCTATCTGAACAAAAATGGAAAAATGTCCTCGGGTGAGGATAAAAAAAAAAAGAGGTGGCACCTCTTTATTAAGCTTAATATCAAAGTATAGGTTTTTAAAATGAGTAACACATTTGCTTTGTTATTAAAAATTCAGTGTCTCAGCTGCATGGTTTTCAAGTAGAGGTCACCTGGCCCTGGTCCAGGTCATGCGGGAGGCAACCAGTCAATGTGTCTCTCTCACGTCGATGTTTCTCTCTCTTGCTCTCCCTCCTTCCTACTCTATCTGATAATAAATAGAAAAAATATCTTCTGGTGAGGATTAAAAAATAAAAAATAAAATAAAATAGTACAGGTATCTTTACCAAATGGCAGACTTGTGCCACAGAACAATAAAAAAAAAAATCAATAAAAAGCCTTATTCTGAATCTCTCTGTGTAACATATTTAAAATCTCAATAATAGTGGATTGGACACAGATTTTCCATTTTAAAAATTGTGTGCATTTTGGGGGAGGAGTGAAAAGAGGAAACTGATCAATCTTTTAGTATCATTCATATTGACCACTAAAAGTATCCAGTCTACTGCTGACTTTTTTGCCCTGTGTTACTTTTATTCTCAGTCACGTTTTCACATCCACTTCATGTGGTTTTTAGTTTACCCTCGTGTGAAATCCTATCTGGGCTTTGCTGCCAACATCTGTCTGTTCGCTGTGTTCCCCAAACTGCCAAGTTGCTTTTTCCTTTCTCCCTCCTTTCTCTCTCTCCCTCCTTTTCTTCCCTTTTGTTTTAACATTTGGTGCATATAAATGGACTGCTTCTATAAGAAAGACAATAGAAATGTGAGCAGATTGTATATTTGTTTTTCCTACCCATCTGAAGTTAAATGCTACAAGTAAGGTGAAAAATTAAAAAGTAAACTGCGATGATTTGTGATGGACAAATAAAAGAAAGAATGGTCTCTCCACAGCCACCGGTACACTAAGGGGTGACAGGAGGTGGGCCATGCCTCCAGGAAATGGAACAGAAGAAACTTTGGAACAGTTATATCTGACTTCCAGCACTATTTGCCTTTCGTATTAATGATTAAAGAAAATTATTGGACTAAGGTAGGTTGCTCTTCATTCTTTTCATGTTTTCTTCCCTATATCTAATACTGTAGTTATTCTGTGTTCTGTTTCAGCACACAGGTGTGAAATTAAGCACTGGCCCAAATAGCCATGGCCTAGGTGAAATTAATTAATATTCCTAACAAAACTCATTCAAAGGATCCTAACAACTGCAAACTCTCCCCTCTGCTTCCTATCCTAATCGCCCCGACCCTACAATCTTCTTTTAGTCTTCACTTGAATGTTTACCATTGAAAGGGAAACTGATGCCCAGTGGCAGGTACACGAATGAGGGCGTGAAGAAGGACAGACACTTGTCGCTGATCAAAAATAATTCAAAGGGTCTGTTTGTGAAACTGTTAGAAGCATTAGGTACACTGTACAGTAGATGCAATGGCAAGGAAATTAGATTAAAAATTATCCGTGTTCAAGGACGAAGCCTAGCTTTTTAAACATGCAACTCTCACCATGGACTTTAAATAGATGTCTTATTGGCGGACTCTAGTAAAGTACACATTTATGGTGAAAATCAAAATACTACCATAATGGGCTTTGAACTGATGAGGACTACCTTAAACACTGAATGTTAAGTCCAGCAGACTTAGTGAGGTGATCACATTGTAAGATATCTGAATGTCAAATCACTATACTGTAGGCCTGAAACTAACATGATATTGTATACCAACTATACTTACAAAATGTACCTAATATTTTTTAAATGAATAAATAAATAACAGGATATAAGTACAGATGCACTAGATATTAAAAATATAATGGGGATATTATAAACAACTTTAGGCCAATACATTTTGATTGAGATAAAAAGAAACTGAATGTAAAGATCATATTACTAGCTTTATAGCCGAGAACTGATTTTCTAATACCATTTTATCTCCAAAGTTCTGGGTTCAGTGAGTGGCCATAAACTTAGACCTTTGAACATGCTCCCTGTTAATTTTTCAAAGCTGTCCACAGGTTTTCCTTAGTAGCCCACGTGGTGGGTGTCCTTGAGCTGGACCTACTTGGGTGGCGGCCTTTCTCATCACCTGGCTCTGTGACTTAGGGATACAATGGGGGCACGGTTATCGTTTTTGGCTTCAAGGTTATTGAGCATTTAAGAAAGGAAATTCAATAACCTGTGTGCACTGCACACTTTCTCTGCCAGTGCTTCCCTTTCTTTCTGAGGATCACACTCCTAGCCAGCCTGCCTGGAGCTAACTTGTATAAACACCGCAGAATGTCTGCAGCTATCTTGGCCAGGCTGGCAGGGGCTGGGGGTCCCCAGGAGACATGGCTTCTCCTTTTCTGAAGCAGAAATGTGCAGGCATAGTTATTTTTGAGTGTGCATACTGACTTTTCAACCATAACCTAATTGCTACATATTTCTTGTTGGAACTAAATCAGGAAACACTCAGTATTAATGAATTTAAATTTGGCAGTGGTTGAGTGCTATAAATGTCCGGCTACTTATAGCTAATAATTTTAAACACAAATCAAATGATTTGAATTTAATTGTACTCTAAGACCTCATTTCTCCAGCATTGCTGGAGGTGGGAGGGAGAGACGGATGAGCTATTTTTTACCCATAAATAGATTTGTCTGAATAATGAATTCTTTAGGTACCATCTAAAAATTGGAGAAATTTTGTGAGGGTATCTATTTAAAAAGAGCAATTACTTTGCTGCCTTTATATTGGGGTCACAATTTAATTTTCCTAAATAAAGGAAAATCACTGCTTTCCGAGTATCGATTTTTGTGTCATGTTGACATTTGGAGGTACCTTCACAGATCATGCTGGTGGGATAGGGTTTTTGACCTTTTGGAAAATGGTGCCAGACCTCTAAGTTTTTAATGTTTCAGGGCTACATCTTACCGCATTTCTCGTTTCCCCTTTATTGTCTATGACATCATTTCTTGCTCCCAGTTTACCTGTCTGGAGTGCACCCCACCTCCGCCATGATTATATTATTGCTTAAAATTGTTAGTGGCCTAGAAAATTAGAGCAAAAAAAAAAAATATTAGATTATTTCTACTAAATTTGAATATATGGGCTTTGGATGGAAGCCTGAGTAGCTCCCTATGAGTAAAGTGAGAGGGTTTTATGATATGGTTTCATGATATCAGTTCAGCCTTCTGACAAAGATGGACCTGTTTGTTTACTTGTTTTTCCATCATTCTGGACTTTGACTTTCTTCTTGGTTCTCTCCTAAGCTCTGAAGTGCACACGTTAGAACCTCAACCATCTGGAAATTGCATTTACTAGTTCCTACTGCCACACTTTCACTTAAGTCAGTTTCCTGGTTGCAATTTTAAAGTTACTCTATTATTTCAAATCACACAGAAATGATAGTACGACAGAGAGCACTGCTGTGCATGCTATTTTGGAATGAATTTAATTGAGCTTTGCCATTTTATCATAGGGCCTCTCTTTGTTTTTCCTTATTCTGAAATTACTTCATAGGCTACTGATAAAATTTTGGTTGTTGTTAAAACACACGACTGATTAACCAATATATTCAGAAGTTGAGAGTCTAGGTTTGAGTAAATGAATTAATAAATTAAGTAAGAGAATTTGCTGTCTAAATTCAATTTAGGTCATTGGATTTATTTATTTAACATATATATGTGAAATTCTGATAAGACTTGACCACTGCAAGTGAATTAGATCTATTTTTACTAAAGGTATGTTTTTGGTTTTTATATACCATGAGGTCCTTTGGAATAGACATAGAGAGATATATAGAATGTGTAAATTTGTTGCAAAAATTTAACAAATCTGAGCATGGACTCTTTCAAATACAGAAATAATGTTCAGAAATGAAGACAATACTAAAATCATATTTACTACACAGAAAGTAAGATCATGGATTCCACAAACGTTAAATAAATGAATCATTCCAAAATTATGGCAATAAGAAACAAAATTCTGCACAGCATTGTAATTAACTGACCTAATACTTGCACAGGAAAAAAAATTTGGTCCCATTTTAGCCATAAGTATTTGCTGCCTTAGCAACTAAATCCTCTCATTTAGTGATTCAAAGTTTAGCTCAACCTTTTGGAATGTGTAACGTGTGATGCTGAAATAATATATTAATGTGATTTCATTTTCAGAAAGCCTGAAAAGAAAAAACCAGCAAAAGCAATATTAAGAGTAGAGAGTAAAATTCCACCCAGGAGGGACTATACTAAATATTAACTTGATACATGCAGACAGGCAGATAATTAAGTAAACATTCATTTTGGGAGTTTATCAACATTGTAAACTGAGCTAAACAGAAAATTACGACTCTATTATTAGTCTAAAAGAAAAGCCTAGTTCATTAATTCTTAGTATTGTCTCTAAATCTTTGAGATTTTGAGATGTCCTTTCTATTAACAAAGAACATGTATTTTGTATTGAGGAAAATTTTAAACCAATTTGGGCGTGGATTATATTTAGGAATAGGAAATTTTAGAAGTCCCAAGTGGATAAAGCATTTCTACTAACAGAGCAAACAATGAGTTAATGACTAGATTTTGTCTACAAGATACCAAAGAACCATGTAGCAGAATTTCTTTTAGTCCAAAGCAAATTAAATTTTTAATTGTTTTGGCATTATGGACCCAACGTTGAAGATGGTGAGCTCACCAAGAAATGATAAATATATCAAGCCATAAACTTTGTGGAACTAGGAAAAAACAGTTATCACAGATTCTCTTTACTCAGCTTTGAACTATACATTGTAAGTAAAATTTATGAACAATTATTATGCTCAAGAATGTCTATCATATTCAATTTCACCACCAGTTTTATAAAGAGACAAATTTTAAGAGAGAAATAAAAACAAGAAATGAGAGCCCGGCCGGCATGGCTCAGTGGTTGAGCATCAATCCATGCACCAAGAGGTCCCTGGTTTGATTCCCAGCCAGGACACATGCCCAGGTTGTGGGCCTGATCCCCAGTGGGGAGCATGCAGGAGGCAGCCAGTCGCTGTTCTCTCTCATTGATGTTTCTCTCTCCCTCTCCCTTCCTCTCTCTCTAAAATCAATAAAGAAAAAAATAAATAAAAAAAAACAACAATGAGTATATTTCTATTTCTATAATATGAGAAACTTGAACTGAGTGGTCTCTGAAGTTCTTTTTAACTCTAATGAGTCTACTCTCTGGCGTTTCTAGTGTTTTAAAATAAGGAATGCTGGGAAACTTGCAACTGCTTATTTCAAAGATTGCTTATGGGTCAGAATTTATTATTTCTTAAAACTGTGACCTCCTTAATATTTTAATATAATTCACTAATCCCAGATTTGGAGAATTTAATAAAGTATGCTGTGCTCTTGAGCTGTATCTGAATGAGAAAGCCAAAGAATTTCTTTTGAAGTTCTTAAAATATTTTCTCCCCGTTCAGATTGACTTTCTATTTCTATTCTTCAGTTTTTACTTCACTTTCAGGAGTATCTGCTGTCAGGATGAAACCAAATCCTTCCAGTAAATGCAAATCTCAAGAGCTTCCTTCCCTGGCTTTCTGTTGCCATAAAGAGAATCTGACAGAATTGTCACCTACGTAACCACACCCCTATAATAGGCATGTAACAAATAATTCTGCGAGTCATATTAATAGCAGGGATGCAAGATGTCTGCCAGCATCCTCACAGGAAGCTAGTGGTGAAAGAAGGAATAGAAGCCAGGCTTTCAGGCTACTAAGCTAGGCCTTCTGTGTGGTCTCCCACACTGCTTCTCCTTTGAACTTTTCAATTCAAAGGCAAAAATATCATCACTACAATGCCACCAAGGACGTTGGCATTATACACAACAGACAGTCCCTTGCTCTTTTTTTTTTTTTGACACTATCTAAACCACTCTTGTCTTAAAAGGCAAGGTGAAGGTCATGAGGCTATAATGAAGTAAAACTCATATAACAATCCCAAGTTCTGTTTTTGAGCCTCTCTTGTCCTTGACAATACCTACCATGGCCATCGTCCAGGAATTCTGTGATGGTGGCTGAAGCGCATTTGGACCAGGGTTTGGATGCATCGATGCTGGTTAGGATGGAAGACATTAAGCGCTTATCTTCCGTGGAACCAAAGTTCTCCTCGCAGAATTTGGAATCATCATGGGAGAGGCCAAGGAGATGTCCTAAGGGAGAGAATATGGGAAGCACACATCAGAGTGATTTTGCGTTTCTATTCTTCTGTGACAGTTACACTAGAACTTGATTTTCCCCCCAATTGTACACAAGTTCATTTTTAACTGCCTTCTCACTCAGAGACTGGACCCCCCAAGGAAATGAAAGCTGCATATAGTTAGAAGCAGTCACTTTTGGTGAACACTTAGAGGAAATCTGAAAGTTACAGTGAAAGGGGATGTTCCCACAATGCATCTGGATCACACATGCTCAGTGATATGTAGAAACAAGGCCTTAGTTAGAGTCACGAATTTGCAAGGCAACTGTGGGATTATGTCATAGCCCTCACTACATATTATTGTGATTATCTGTCTAATTTTCCACCTTCTCTGATCAACCATAATCCTCATGAGATCTGGGAACATTTCCACCCATTGACTGTTGAATCCTCTGTATTTAACTCAATGTTCTGCAAGTTATAAACACTTAGCAGATGACTCCTATTTTCTTAGCCAAGTTGCTATACAAGAGATGACTGGGGATGGGGTGGGAAAGAAAGAGAAGTGAAATTAGTACTTTCTGGTCCCACGCAAATATAAGCTTGTTTTACTCTTTCATATCTTCTTGTTATTTAGTGAGTTGTGAATGTTTACAAATTGCACAAATAAATGACATACTTTTGTTTACATTTAAGAAATGCCTAAAATACCAAGATGCCCATCATGGAGTGTTAGAGCTTGAAGAGAAAAAAATATATTGGGAAGGATTATCCAAAACCACTCAACAAGGTGGCATTTGTGCTTATGCTTCTCAACCACCTTCTCCGGGCTCCCAATCACTGCCTTCTCCATTCTACAACGTAGATATTAAATCACAGAGTTCATAACCACGTTCTTATAATCCAACTCAATTGGTTTTTATTACAAAAGATTAATTTTTACATAGTCTAAGGATAACATAATATGGTGCAATAAATCTAAAATGCTGTTCAAAATAAATTGCGGGTGACAGTCTAGAAACTCTGAAAAGTAGGAAATGGATACTTCTGGTAGCCTTTCTGCAGAAGTTTATAGAATCATACACAAACTACTAGACAAGAATGTAGAAAATCCTATAGAAAAATGATTACTGCATTCTCTGTGGGTTTCCGAATGCCAAAGGCAAGAACTTGGGTCATTTCACCCAAAAAGTCCAGTGTGTACCAGTAAAACACAACAGAGATGAAATCTTTCACACTGCATTCCAACTACTTTTGGCCAACTTGTTAAATCACCAACACCTCATAACAAAGTTGTCCACGGAGCAGCTGGTTGCTGTTGTGGCTGAAATGAAGTAGCTAGGGCTTGGTGACCGTCTGAGGCTCAACATTTTTATGCCATTTAGGCAGTTATTTACTTCAATAGCAGTTACTAGGCCAGCAAGTTTTCTTTGGGAAAACCTCCCACCAGCAGTCACGTTTTATTTGGTAAGTAACATTAATGTGCATCACAGTCTGCAAGGTACACCCCAGATAACACGCAGAAGAAGACTGGAGGGTCTCTTCCAGCTTTGAGGTGGTACGTCGAGCTTTTCCGGGAACCCACAGCTCACAGAAAAACAGAACCTTTCATTCATGTCCTATTTGAAATGGCTTAAAGGGACTTAGTACATCAAACATGGGTTGAGAATGCACTCTGTGCTTCTTGAATTTTTCCAAGGTAGAGTCTTTATCAGTGGACACTGGGATTTGTGGTGAAATTTCACACTTGAGTTTTTCGCCCTGGCATAAAACAGAGAGAAAGTGGCCTAAAGTGACTCCTGCAACATGCTATTTATCTGAATCCAGGTTTTATATTTTAAAAATATAAAGTTTTGCATTCTATTTCATAAGGTAGTCATATTTATTTCGTGGACTAATAGCTTTATTTTTCTCCAAATCTATATAAATAAATGGCACTTTCTATATGCTATTATTGCATTATTATGTATATTTTTGCATGAAGGGACTGTCACTTCATTTAGAGCAGGTTTTAGATTTCTGATTTAAAATGCAGGCCATGTGGCAAACACCAAATTACCTTGAGGGGCCTGAGAGAGTACCTCAATTTTTTTTTTTTTCATAGAGTGGTAAAGCATATAATTTTAAAGATTTCAATTACATAAGCAAAGCCATGTATTTATAAAAAGTTTTGTATAATTTTATGTATATTTTGGCATGCTATTTGGCATGATATTGTGACTTTTATGCTGCCTAAATTTACTAATTTATTAACGTGACTTCATTTCTGCTGAAGATGCATATAAGAACTTCTCATGTGGCCATCAGAAGATTGCCATGCTGAGCATGAACAAATCTGAGTTCCACTTCAGCAGGAGCTAAAAGGGAATGTGAATTTCCTAAGATCTCCAAGAGTCAGTCAGGGGCCGGACTTGCTTGAGTGTCCGTTAAGAGCGACCGACTCTGGATAGATGAACGGTCCGTCCTCCATGAAAAAAGTCTGTCAGCTGGCTGGGACAGCCATGCTCTCTCAAGGGCAATGAGAGTCATGGGCAGTATGAAGAACATTTAAGCACCCAAAGAAACAGGCAGCCAGAAGCACAGTTGCTGGAACCAGGGCACAGCGACAGAGACCCATGTGACTTCCCTGCAGGAGCTAGACAGGAATGAAAATGGAAGATCAATGTGAGGGATGTTGGATCTTCTTCAGCAAAGACGTGACATACATACTAAAAGCTGTGAGCAGAAAAAGAAGTGGTAGTTTGCAAATGTGATCCCCCAGTCATTATGCTAAGACATCGAATGCCAGGTATGAAATTTGCCAATGTCTTTGACCCCTAACATGACAAGGTACACATAAAAGCATAAGCTATTTTATTTTATTTATTTTTTTATTTTTTTTATCCTCACTCGAGGACATTTTTTCATTTTTTGTCCAGATAGAGTGGGAGGGAGAGAAAGGAAGAGAGAGAGAGAGGAACATCGATGTGAAAGGGACACATTGAGTGGCTGCCACCCGCACGACCAACCAGGGCCGGGGACAAACTGCAACCGAAGTACATACCCTTAGCGGGAACCGAACCCAGGTCTCTCTGGACCGCAGGCCGACGCTCTAACCGCTGAGCCAAACCAGCCAGGTCAAGCATAAGCTATTTTAAAGGGACACTCTCAGTAAAGACAACACACTAGAACACTAAAAGCTGATTCACAGAGAAAAATCCAGAATCTAGGAAATTTAAAATGGAATGTCCCAGCTGACAACAATATATTTTGAGTACATGTTGTGAAGAGAAATCAGAATTTATCATGATGTCATTGACTGCCCAGGGCATCGCCTTTTCCAGGGAGAGTTTGCTCATAAATCACTCACAGAGATATTTAAGATCACAGATGTGGAAGGGAGATTAAGTATTTCTCCAACGAGCTGCTTCCAGCTGGCTTAGTGTGGCTGGGATTCACACACGTGCCCCAGAGAGAAAAACAGCAAATGAAGAATGTAAAGAAATCTTGGAGAAAAGGTTTACAACTCCTAGAGTGACTCGTTGTTTTCGTCAAAAATGTATTTTATGATGCGTTTTTAGAAAAATACAAAGCAAAGTTATTTGAAGGGTGAGGCCTTGGAGGAGGTAGGGGGATGGATTCCAGAAACTCAAAGAAAAGCCATTATTACCCTTGGAAAAATAGAGAGATTCATCTTTCTCAAGTCGAAGTATAGGAAAAGAAAGGTGAAGAGGTCTCAACGTAATTCTGGAGGGTAAAAGAAGAGGTTAGAGAAAGCTTAACCAAGCTCCCTCAGTAAAACAGGAAGTGAAAACTCCTAGTGGATTTAAGGTGACAATTCACTGCTGGGTTTCAAGTAGAGGTCCCAAAGTCTTGATTTAAGAAGAAACTAGCCTGGCTGGTGTGGCTCAGCAGTTAGAGCATAAGCCCATGGACTGAGAGGTCCCGGCTGGATTCCCGGTCAGGGCACATGCCCAGGTTTGGGCTCGATCCCCAGTAGGGGGCGTGCGGGAAGTAGCCAATGGATGTTTCTCACATTGATGTTTCTATCTCTCTCCCTTACTCTCTCTCTAAAAAATCAATACAAACATATTTAAAAAGAAAAGAAAAACTACTTTTTGTAATTGCAACCACTTATAATAAGTAGACATTCAAAAGACTGAAGAACAGTTCGTTTGCTTTAATCAAGCAAACTTGTCTAACATTACTGTTTTTGGTGAATCTTTAATTCTCAATTGATGTAATTGTAAACTTCTCACCTAAAATCCTGAGGCAATTAAGACCAAATAGACATGTGCAATGGGTGCACTTGTTAATGGCATTTGTACTTATACACTAAATAAGAAAAAAAAAAAAAGGTATTAGAGAGGTCGGAATAAAATTTAGAGAATAATGTAACTGTCTGATCCAGTATTTGCCCAAGTGAGGCAGCCACAAGAACTGTATCTTACTGTTTAAAATCCAGGTGCAAATTGTATGTGCTTTTGTAGAAGATACTGATCTATTCTTAATAGATATTAAAGCACATCATAAATATAGAAGTCTTGTTAATAAGTGCCCTCACCCAAAGTGACATCAGGAAGGAATGCATTTCAATTAGGCTAAAGAAGTGAATTTTATGATAAACTATGTCAAAGCAAAGACCATAGTCTGAGTTATACGGTGAATTCAGGTAGCAAACAATTAGTCACGTAACAATTTTTCTACTAAGATAATAGCCTTTTTTAAATTGGCCAATGGATGTCATTTTATTAAATAAATTTCATCTTTAATATTCAAAATACAGATTTTTAAATCATCTTGCATCCTTAAATTCACAAGTGAATCTGGTGTTAGAAAATCTGAGATAATGTTCACCTAGGTAGAGACACATTGCTTTAAAGGAAAATGTTAGTTCAGCTTCTTATTCAACTCAGGTATTACTGTACAACCAGGGCTGACTTATAACATTAACCTCAGGAAGGAAATCGGTTGTTTTTCTAAACTTTGGTCTGCAAGTTAAACAGAATTTCAAGCTCTTGTCTCTTGACCCCAGAGTGACCAATGGACGAGGGGATACAACAAGCACCACATCCTTAAAATATGTCACAAGAAGCTCTGTAATGTGTTTACTTAAGAAAGCACGGCCCAGCTGAAGCATCTGTCTCTCAATGAAATCATGTTTTTATTTTACCTAATTTTCCAGCTGGGATTATTGAGGTGCAAGAAGGTCTTGCCAAGGGGTTGAAAAGTGAGTTAACAGCTCACATGGGATCAGAATCTAGAATCCTTGCAGAAAAAAGCCAGGAGCTCCAATAACCGAATTGGACATGTCTATTCAAATGCAAATTCTTATGTAAAAACAATAAAACTCTTAAGCTCCCATTTCAAAACATTAAACACAAATAATAAATATTGCATCAATTGGAAGGAACAAAACCTAATTTTTTTCACCTTATAACTAGCTGTGTCAATATCCTTTTGAATCAAATTCAAGATTGTCTCCTTCAAAATGAGCATCAACAAACCATTAGACCAGAGGATAGTATCAAAATCTTGGGCTCTGGATTCAGATAAAATGGGTTCAAATGTTAGCAGTATATTAGTTGTTGACCTTAGACATGTTTAGAAATCTCTCTGTATGTCAGTTTCCTCCTCTTTTGGGTGACCCATTGATATTTCTTTCTTTATGGCATTTTGTGAGGTTTCAATGATATCAAAGATGCAAAGTGCTTAGAATCTAGGCTTGACAAATATCCAATGCCCGGTTATTGTTAGCTATTTTGTTGTTCTCACTGATTTCCTGGGTTTGTTGCACTTTTACTTATGCGTATTCCAGTCCTCAATTGTTTTGATAAATTTTGACATTCCAGACACTCTTGATTTGGAACAGAAGGGGACATTTCTAATCATAAGAAGAAAAAAAATCATGCATGAAGTGTGTGATATATTTACTTTTTGAGCCACCATCAACTGGTTAGTTTTCCACATATGGCAGACAGTCTACAGGCCTCCCCTAAAGAAATATTAATTGGGAGTTGATTAAAAAACAGACAGCTGTCACTAAACACTAAATCTCTCAATGCTGCTAGACATACAGCAAAGACCTATTCCCACCTTTCATCTGGGCCCAAGAAAGACACAGTGTGGCACTGCCCCAAACTGGATAGGAAAAATGCTCAGTTCGAGCTGATTAAAGCTATGGGTTTGGGGGTAAATACCAAGTTTAATCCTAGCTTCCTTTCGCTTCACATCTCACAGCCAGCCCTGACATCTGATTCTGTGCACTTGGCTTTGGTCTGTGGTGTTTCCAGGGCCTCTGCAGCTTTTCAAAACATGGCCTTGTTTAATCTAATCATCTATGGGAGCACAGTCACACGCAGATCAGCACAACCAGAGAACTCACTCTGACCACAGCAAAACACCGGCAGCCATGCTTTGTCTCAACCACTTCCTACGTCTCCAGCCGAAGAGTTGGCTTCCGCTTTTTCAGTTGCCTGCTTTTAGCTTAGGAAGCATTTTGGAATCGTTCACGGTGAAGAGATTCACTTAGCACATTTTATAATTAACTACCATAAAGCAAAGCTTCGGCAAGTTTGCAAATCATGGATTTCATTAGTCTAAATAAAATCAGATTGTTCCCCCTGCTGTATTAGAAGCTGGCCCAACATCAATAAAATTATTATTTTGAAGAACCATGTGTGCAGCAGGTGAAATCTTTATTATTACAAGCCGATAATAAAAGTTTGACAAGTTAAAAATATAAACTCAAAATATAAACTTACATTCCCTTGAAACTTTCTATAGCTCACATTTGGATTGTAAAGTGGCTACAGCCACATTCTTGCCTGCACTCAAGGAACAGGGATGGGGACTGTGCTCTCGATGGTTTAAAGCAACTTTCATAAATGTCCGAACAACTTAGCCCGTGTTTACATGCACATAACACAGAAAGAGGGAAGGCAGAGAATTGCTGCCTCTGGGGACTCGAGGGTGATCAAAATCTATTTTCCAGAAGCCTGCATTGGCATCAGTTCAGTATGTACCTCCAAAATCTAGGTCTTCCTTAGAAAGAATTAGCAGGAAAAGAGAAGTGTTCCAGTTAACATGCGGGACAGGAAAAGAGTCACTTTGCCAATTGTTCGCTTAACCCACTTCATTCTGACTTGCACGCCATGGATAGAAAAGGTGCCAGAAGGGACTTCAGGCTGGTCTCTCTTTATCTTATGTCTTAATGCTCAATACGAAAATTTTTCAGATGGAGGAAATAAAAGGACAGAGAAAAGTCTGATTCAAGTACAGTGGCTTTGTATTTTAAACCTCTATGTATAAAAAGAGGACACAGTGGGGCATTCTGAAACATTTTAAGTCGGTTAATGAGTGTTATCCTTAACCAAATATATGCTTTACAGCTTAGAGAAGAAATAAAGAAGAAAAATTACGAAGCAGCCTGGAAATTTTCTCCACAGCCTATGTTTTGAGACTAGTAATATATTTACAGTCTGTGTGCATCAAGCAAACTGCACGTTTTGAAATGGGCTCAAGCAAATTCGAACACTCAGCAAAACCAAGGTTTCGCATGGTCACTTTCATTACCATACATAGCCTGAATCTTCAGCCTCCAAATCTGAAAAGGAGTATATGTCTAATAAACAGGAAGGGAGGAAATTACATGAGAAGGATGGAGTAGAATTAGAATCCAGAGCATGGGTAGCTTGTTACAGGGCTTCATGCAACCACCCACAAATACAGCACTGGAAATAGACCCAGGAGCGGCATCACCCAAGAACACACTGGCTACGGAGGCGAGACTGTAATCACATGCAGATGACTAGGAAATGTTTTGTAAGGCTATCTTCTCTAAATTTTGTAAGGCTCATACTTTATAACACGTGTTCACAATTTTTAGGCAAAAAGTGAAATTAAAGAATAAGCAATTAGAAAATGAATGAAAGCCAGATCCCTTTATGAAAGGGGAATTAAATCCGTATTCCTCTATACCGAGACCCTGAAGGTCTCAGATTGGGCCACATGTAATGCAAAAAAGGGGAAATGAAGTAGGCAGAGTTTGATTGGAGCATGGATTATAGGGGAGTCTAAAGAAGTAAACAGAGGTGGTCCAACCGAGAAATTAAAGGGGACTCCAGGTACTAGTCATATGTCAATGATTCAGTTGGATTTTTCACCTAGAAGCTCACATTTCTCCTACATTGTTGTCTTGCAAAACTAGGTCCAATATTCTTGTACTATGAAGAAGAATTTGTATGGCACATATCTAGTTTTAATAAAACACTTGTTCCCATCAGGATCTGGCATCTTGCCTGTCAGACTACTGCATCTGCCTGTGTGACTCAAGACCCTCAGTTTAGGATTCAGGAGAGCTGGGAAAGGTGATGCTGGGAGGTTCCTCATTCCAGCTCAGTTGTCTGGAGGGTCAATGCAGCCCCCAAGAAGACACATTACTGCTGCGGGGTTCTCTTACAGAGAAGTCTCCCATAGTCTGATAAAATGGGGAAAGGGATCACTGCAGGACTGACAGATGAAATAGCCCTTCCCTCTCCCCAAACAGAACAACCAGCCTCTGCCTTCCCAGGGACTTAGAATCTTTCTTAGGGGACTTCCGTCACTCTGAATGGTGGTGATTAATTGCTGGTGTACTTTAAAAATCTTCTCTGTTTCATTCTAATCTTTTTGAGTGTTTGGACTAATCTCTCTGAGGCCCTGATGCAGAGTGGGCAGGTTGCCAATTCCTGGGCAGCGCTTACATTTCTCCCGCTTACTCACTCGTGAACACACAGACATGCAATAAATGTTGAGTAAGGGATCTATACAAGGCTGCAGGTTTTTTTTAATCCTCATCTGAGGATATGTTTTCATTGATTTTACAGCGAGAGAGAAACATCACTGTGAGAGAAAAACATCAGTAGGTTGCCTCACACACCTGTCCTGACCAAGTGGGGATCAAACCTGCAATCTAGGTATGTACCCTGACCAGGAATAGAACCTGACACCTTTTGGTGCACAGAATGATGCTCCAACCAACCAAGCCCCCTGCCAGGCCCCAGGCTGTATATATATATACATATTTTTAAATCCTCACCTGAGGATATTTTTCTATTTATCTTCAGAAAGAGTGGGAGGGAAAAAGAAACATCGATGTGAGAGGGACATATCAACTGGTTGCCTCCTGCACGACCCCGACCACAACTGAGGACCGATCGCAACTGAGGTATGTGCCCTTGACCGGAATCGAACCCAAGACTCACTGGTCCATGGGCCAACGCTCTACCGCTAAGCCAAACCGGCCAGGGCCCAGGCTGTATTTTTAATCAGTTACTTTTAATAGGCATGAGTGAGAGACAGGTGAAGACATAATACCATCGCTGAAGCTCAAATGGCATATGGGTCTTAAAAATAAGGCCTGGGGTGGGGCAGGAACCGGGTGGAGGGGGGCAATGAGGGAAATAAAAGGGGGAACATTTGTAATACTCTCAACAACAGATAAAAAAAATATATATCTCATATAGACAAAAACTTTTTCTTCTGCATGTTTGTTAAATATTTATATGAATCACAGTTATATATCAGAAGATTTACTTAATTAAATACATCTGAATCTATATTTTTAAAAAAACATTTAGTTCTTCCAGCCCAGCACCACACAGAGCTATGGATTCTTAATGAGTCTATATGACTGGCCTGACACAAAACACAGAATACGAAGACAGAGCTAGGACTTCATCTGAGATCTTGGGCTCCATAAGCCAAAGATGCTCAATGAATGAGGTGTTCTACTGAATAATTATCAGCGGTGCCTCTGAGTGGTTATTTATGTAACAAATACATTATGTTTGTTTCTTTATTTGCTTAGATTATAAGCAGAGTGTCAGTTAAGAAAATTAAACTCATGATTAATACGTAAGAATTGAAATTTAATTACTGTTCTCTTTTTCACTGCTGCGATACACTGACTTATGCAATTACACCTTTGATTTGAAGTTATTTTAACTCCCCAAAGAAACTAGAAACTAGAAGAAACTAGCAACTAGAAATCAACACCTTGTGGAATATTATCTACTAGGAATGTGAAAAAAGTATTAACTTCTATTTAAAAATGAGGGTGTTAGCTCAAAACACTAAATCTGTTTAATAAAATATAGCAAAAAAATTACAGTAATTCTCAAATTTGCCCTTCCAAAAGATGATACTAAAAGGTGATACACATATTAAAAATGTAAATGAACTATTTAACTAAAAAGCAAAACAGATGTCTATAAGGATATCAACAACAGATGGTATCTATAATCTACCCAATTTGGTCCTGAGAATGACTTCATGAAACAGGCCCTGTTATTCATATATTTCAGATATAAAAACTGAAGCTTCGAGAGTTTAAATAATGAGATCAATGTGACACAGGTAGAAAGTACTTTAGCCAGAACTGAGCCCAGATGTGTCTAATTCTAACATCTAATCTCAAGTCCTAAACTAACTTCTCATTTACATAATAGCCTAGGTCAATGATTAGGAAACCCATATTCCTAACTGTTGGAATATTTTTCAACAATTAACTCAGTCCTAAACTTCTAGTTTTAGGGTTCAGATGTGTTTCTTATGACAAACAAATCAGTCAAATGACATTTTAAAACAAACCCTGTTGACTGCTGAGTTTGGTTACATATGCTTTGCTATTAAAAGAGAGACAGGAATATTTACCATAAGCTATGGATTACCTTTGATGGGACCAGACCATTATCACTCACAATGGAAGAAAAAATTATAAATTTGTGTGCAAAGTGCTTAGCCCTGGATGAGTCAGTAGAGTCTTGAGTAACTTCTAGGAGGAACATCCCTGCGTTCCATAGTCAACTGAGACAGAGTTTCTCTAAGAGTCATTGAAGGATGCTTCAAAGACAGTAGCAAATTCCTCTTACGCCTTTCAATGACACTGTCAGACAGAAAACATCTACTGTATGCCTGACTTTGCCTTCCCTCTCCCTTATTCGTTAACCCTAAAAGCGCAAATATAAACAAATGTAATCCCCAAGAGTACATCCGAACCAGGAGAAATCTGGAATTCATCGCCAAGCATTTCGGTTCCTGCTGCAGCTGTTACACGTGTTTGGTTTGGCGAGGGAAGAGAAAAGGCACTGCATACCAATTTCGTGAGCCACAGTGAAAGCTGCGTGGAGGCCATCGTCTTCAATCACGGCACAGCTGCGCTCCGGAGAACATATGGTCCCAACGTCTGCCATTCCCAGGGTGTCACATGAATGATGCCCACATAAATCCTTCCCAGGAGAAAGAAAGAAATCATTAAAATCAATTTACATCCAAAAGGGTCCACCTTGGAGAACCACGTGTTCGCCGCAAAAGGCAGCCCTGGGGTGTGTTTATGGTATCACCTGTTCAGCTCTGGAAATGTTCTGAAAGCAAACGAATGGCATTGACTCTTCTAAGCTTCTCTGAGCCCCAGGAGCACAGAAGGGTAAGAGGACTCAATTACATTTAAAAAGATGTCGGAGGATTGTAGCTTGTCCTTTATCATAACAGCTGGAGCCTTAACAAAGCTGTACGCCATGTCTGCAGACACACAGGTCATGGATCACTTTCACATATGGTCATGCTTAGGAAAGCCCTAATATTCTGACCTAAATGTGTGCTAACTTTATCAGAAGCCTGGCCTAATCATTTATTTTCTATCACAGGGGTAGACTGCAATCACATATTTGTGGCAGAATATCAATTTATCAGTAATTTGGATAGGAAACTAAATTTTAATCTAAACCATAATTCTTTGAAAGATCATCTCTTAATTTCCAAGTTGAGTTGTCATTTCACAGGTTGTGTCTTCAGAAATGTATGCATTCTTATTCACAGTATTTAATGTAGTATTTCTCAACCTGGTCAATCCTCAGATAATACATGTTATATATTGTGTTTATAAAAGCAAGTGTATGCAATTTTCTGGTGAGAGGTTGTATTTTAAGAGATTCTGAAAGGGGCACATGATCATACCACACTAATGGTTACAAACTACAGATTTAGATAAAAAAAGACAACAACAAAACAATTTAAAATTGAGACATATAAAGAGAAAAATATAAGACAAAATTTGTTACATGATAGATCTACATGATAAACTGTCCCTTAAATGCTATTTGACTATTAATGGACATTAGAATTTCTTATGCTTGACTACTGTTTCAATAAATATTGACAGTGTATACATTTATATCCAAAAAAGCAAGACAGTATCCTAGTAAGCCATAGGTAAATAACCAGAATAAAAAGATTTTTAAAAAAGCATTAGTTACTATAAAGATGACGATTTACTAGTTGAAATAACATGTGCTGTTTCTATTCCAGGTATCATCTTTGTATCCCCACTACTTCAATGTTTGGCTTATGATAGGAGCTCAACAAACATTTGCATAATTGAGGGGAATTGTGGGGTACTGTCAGTCACAATGTAGACCTCACATACCTTTAACATGCTGTGTACTAGTGAGACCTCAACGGACTTCAGGAAGCCAGCACAAGATGATGTTATTACTACCTAACAAATGCTATCTACTCATCATCAACATATTCTTCTAACTCTTCTCTACGTGCTGCATAAAAATCCAACCAAGGTGAAAAATGTTTAAAAGATATATCCTATAATCTCTCTAGTACATTTTCAGGTTCTTATTGTGCTCCATGTATTATGAGATCCCAGCTGTGATGAATTACAGTGTGGCTGCCATCTTATTATAGTTTCAGACAGTGGAAATCTCAGCCAAGCAGCCTTGGTGAATCAAGTCACCAAACCAACAATAGCCTACCCGAGTTTCCTGTGTATTCTTATATGTCATCCCGTGGGATCTCAAATTACAGCTGTTGAGAACAAATTAGTAGTTTTAAAATTGAAATTGGAACACACTTTTGCATAATACTCAGTCTTTGAGATAATAATATAGTACAATACATTTTTAATCCATTTTTCCCTCAATCATTTTAGTAGCTATAAGATCAAAGACCCAGGTCATAGTTTAAGTGAATTGCTAGAACTCTAAGTTATTTCTACACACACATACTTTTTTAAACCAAGATTTATGTTTATCTTCACAACTTGGGGTCCACTATCTTCAAATGGAATAACAGAATCCAAGAATTGTTTCCCCTGCTTGCCCCTTACTTCATTAATAAGCTTGAAGAGCCAGAGCAAATGGAAATGGCCCTCCTATTCTGAACAAACTTTAATCTGGATTTTGCATATCTCTGTTTACTGCTAATCAATTGCTCATTAGAAGCCATCAATCCTCCTTGTCATTCTTGAATTACATTAAATGCATTTGACTCTTTGCAATGGAAATGTGTGCATGTGATAAAATTATGAACAGAAGCAGCTTTTTAAAAAACAAAACAAAACAAAACAAAAAACACACTGATTAAACCCCTTGACTACATAGTCACTCTATATTTCTGTCACTATGATTATGTAAAGTGGCACTCTTTCCATTTAATTCACAGTTTCAAACCTTGGCAATCCAGTTATGGTTTCATCCTCAAGATTAACAATAAATGTCTGTTAGTCTTTGTGATTCAATGTTCATTTTCAATGTATAAAACTCAACTTGTGCATCAAATTATTAAGAATACAGCACATTACACTCATGTCTATTTTTTATGGTGACTGATAACAATATTTACAGGTGAGAACCATATTTGAAATTTATAGAAATTTTTATTATTAGTCACAGTAGGAGTAAGAATACCATTGGGACAATAGCATCTATCTATCTATCTATCTATCTATCTATCTATCTATCTATCTATCTATCTATCATCTATTTATCTACCTATCCATCCACCTATCTGGATATGAGGGCAGGGATACTGAAGAAATGTGACTCCCATACAGTATTCACAAAAGAGGTAAATGAATTAGTGCTCTCAAGAGATTTTCTGTTTGATTAGAGTAGATCTGAAGGTAAGTTATATCTTTGTTATGTTAAAGAGGTTCTTTTCATGCAGGATCAGTATCTTATCACCATGGTGTTGACAGTCAGTGATGCAATGGGAGATGTAGTAAAAAGCTAATAAGTAAGGGTTGCATGGGTATGCAGAGACTGAACCAGTGGGCTTGTGGTGTGGTTTTGGCCAGGAGACAAGACCGGGACATTGTATCTGACTCAAAAATGGAGCCAAGATCGTCATCAAGACCAATAAACTTGACAGGGAGGTCACTGGCATGGTAACCATTCACCAGGTTTGGCCATTTAGGATGATTTTGGCCATTATGAATATGGCAATATCTGTGACTTATGATGGAATTTAGAAGAACTAACAGTACCCCAGACCTATTCTTGCAGTTGAAGTTGGGGGCAGGGAGCCAGCAAAGTATACTACCTTGAGAAGCAGATGCCAAGAAGACAGAACTTGGAGAATCCTGGTGGTCAGTACTGGGTGGTAAAAATGAACCAAGCAGATGTGAACACGCAAAGTGGAACAAATAACAGGAGTTGTAGGATTTCTAGCCTTGCCCAGAAGACTGGTCTCTCCTGCAGCATAAATGTGCTAAAAAGGAAAGAGCTAAAAGGAAACACATGCCAATAAGAGCACATGTCATCACAACTGCAGGAACAGCAGCCAAGAGAAGGAAGAATACCTTGTACAGGAGAATCTGGTGTTAAATAACAGCAGCTTCTGTTACTATAGATATCACCACCTGGTAATGGCAAGTGTGGAGCTCAAAGGAAGGGCATAGAAGAGGGTTTAACTAGCCTCGGATGTCTATCTGTCTACCCAATTCCTATGAAGAGGGATTCGTGATAGAATAATTATCCTGGTGTGAAATATATTCTAGTCATAATATTACACAAACATACATTTACACACTACAATCCACAATCCCTGTGGATCTTATTCTTGAGGTGTCATTTGCCTTTCTGGCTATCCCAACAAAAAGGCCTTGATTTGGATTTCAGCAGAGGCTACATTAATTGGGTCCGTTAGTCCAACCATTACAATAACCCATTTTATGCAATCTCTGTCCATGCTTCTGATACAACTAAGTAATACCACACACAGAGCCCAGCTGAATTAGGGGCCAGAAAATCCAAGTGTATTTATTTCTCAAACAATTATGGTGTGCCCACAAATCTGCCAGACACTGTGCTAAGTGCTGACACTGTGGTACACAATAAAATAAGAGCTGATTCTGACCCTTAAGAAACATGAGGATCTAGTGAACAAAACAAATATGTTATGAAGGGAGCATATTGTGCCATTCTGTTATGAACAGACTGTTGAGGGAGCACAGAAGAGGAACTGATGAGCTCTCTTTTGGGGAATCAATAAAGGTGTCTGGAAGGAGGCAATTGGATCTCGAGGGGTAAATAGAAGTCTGACAGTCTCAGAGGAAGGATACTCTAACAAGGAAACATTGGTGAATCTGACAGGAGGTGGTAAATGGCAGGGTCTGTTTTGGAAATGACAGGAAGTTTGTTGGGGATGGAGCAGACAGCATGTGTTAGGTTCAGGGCTATCGAGGAAGCTAGAAAGACAGCCTGGGCCCCGAGTTCCAAGGCAGGAAATTATCTCTGATAAATGTTCAGTAAGAAGAAGAGGAAGAAGGAATAGAACAAGCTGTGGGTTGAGGAGAGTAGATGCTTGGAAGAGTCATTTTAGTGAATGGGAACAGAAGGTAATTAGAGATAACAAATGAAAGAGCGATTGCTTTTTAATTCTAACTATATGAGTAAGAATCATCATGTAAGTCATTTATATGCTTTGAGACAAAGTTCCTTCATTATTAATGTAAGGAATTTGGACCAGGTGATCTCTATGGCTTTCCAGCTATACATGTGTTGGTATTAAATGAAAACACTCCATTTTATAGATGGAGAAATTAAAGTTCAGGGACAGTAAGTGTTCAAAGTGGGAAGCTTGGGACTAGTGAAGCTGAAATTCAAACCTATGTCTAAAGATTCCAATTCCCGAACCTACTTCGCCAAGGTATCGTTAGATCATCACATAGTTATTCTCGACATTACTCTTATCTTTTACATTCATAAATTGAGCTTGGTCAAGCTAGTTCCTTTTTTGCAACAAATAATACAACATAGCCTTTATCTCTTTTGTGTGTTTGGTATAACTTAGTAGTTTAGAGTCATACTAAATATTACAAAATGCACTGAGAAAGATGTTCCAGAAAACAAGAATATGGAGGAGCTGGATAAGAAGGCTGGTGACATCATTAACTAGCCTCTCTCTCTCTGCTGCCATATATGGTAGGTCACTATATGTCACTACTCCAGCTACCAAAGTCTCCTCTAGCTGTCCTCTCTTTCTCATTCATTCTAGTTTTCCTTCCAGACTAGACTATCAGCCCAGGCTGATCCCATTGTCTTCTGTAACTTCCCCACCTATATGCTGCAATAGGTTACCTTCTTAGACCCCAGATCTTTTTATTTTTAATGATAAGTTACATTCAATATTACCTTGTATTAGTTTCAGATGCACATATAGCATAGTGGTTAGACAATCATGTAACAAAGTGTTCGCCCCCAATATTTCCAAAACACTAATTCAGAAGAATATCTGCACCTCTATGTTCATCATAGCACTATTTACAATAGCCAAGATATGGAAGCAACCCAAGTGCCTATCAACAGATGAGTGGACAAAAACGTTGTGGTGCATGTTTACAATAGGCCCCAGAGCCTGTAAGATTCCTCCATTCCTCTAACATTTAAAAGACACAACCTTAGCCCGCCATTCCACCTTGCACAAGGCAACCCAAGCTTCCTGTCAGCCTCTGCTGCGCCTTCATGGTCCATCTTGTCCATTATTTTCTGTGTATCTCGTCCACATTTTGCCCCCAAAACCTTAGCCTCAATATTCCTTCTGCCAGAAAGAATGAATTAACTCACATCCACCTTACTTTAACATTTCTTGACTTGATCCCTGCTTCTCTATTTCTGGTGCCACTGCTTTCATTTAGACCACCCCGAGTCTCCTCTTGAAGATTACTGGATTTACACAACTATGTAGACCCAAAGGCTTATTCCAGATCACACCTCTGGTCACTGCTGTTTCCTTCCATAGATGTTCTTTGAATTTAATTTACAATTTAAACTCTTTAGCACAGTGCTATAAACTGACTTGGGTCCCCCCCACCACCACCACCCTGCCCCAAATTTATATGTTGAAGCCTTAAATCCCCAGTGTGACTGTATTTGGAGATAGAGCCCATAAAGAGGTAATAAAAAATTAAGGATAAATGAGATCGTAAGAGTGGGGCTCTGTTCCAGTAAGATTAGTGTCCTAAAGAAAGAGATACTAGAGTTATCTTTCTCAGTCTCTCTCTCTCTCTCTCTCTCTCTCTCTCTCTCTCTCTCTCTCTCTCTCTCTCTCCACCCATCCCCCACCCTCATCCCTGAGTCCTTAGAGGAAAGGCCTCCAAGGACTTTGAACACACAGCAAGAAGGTGGCAGTCCACAATCCAGGAAGAGAACTCTTACTAGAAACTGAGTAGGCTGGAAACTTAATCTTGGATTTCACAACCTTCCAGAACTGTGAGAAAATAGGTTTCTGTTGTTTAACCCACCCAGTCTATGGTATTTTGTTTCGGCTGTCCAAGCAGACTAGTACATGTGGCATACAATTTCTTTAATAATTTGGTTCTTATTGTCTTCTCTAGATTCATCTATCACCCTTCCACTCTGATATTGTCTGTCCTAACACATATCAGCCCCTCCATGTCACAGAACCACCATGCTGCCTCTGGGCCATTGCACATGATAATTGGGTGTGTCTACAATGCCTGTCTCCTCCTTATGAATGTGGCTAACTCCTACTCTTTCTTCCAAATTGAACCACATGGGTTAGGCAACCTTCTCATGTACTTGCATGACATCTAATGACCACATCTATCATAAAAGTCACCATGAGTTACAGCAGTCCCATTTCTTCATCTGTTTCCTAGAACGGATTCTTAGGAAATGAACCACTTTTTAAACCTCTGAATCCCTCTCTGCCTATTAGGAACATATTGAATATCTGAATAAATTAATTATAATATTTTTAGTTTAGAGAGCATTCGATGTAGAACAGACTACCTTCTCTCTCTGTCATTTGTCAGCTGTAACTCTTAAAATATCATCTCTATTTCTCTTTGTGTAAATGTCTTTATCTGTCAAATTGCAACAATGATACTGTGGTTTCAGATTGTTGAAAAGATTAATTGTAAAATCACTTATATTATGGATAGCATGTAAAACATGCTATTTGAAAGCTGGCTGATTCCAAATAAAATCTAACCATCCCTCAAGGGTCAATTCAAGTCTACACGTGCAATGAAGCCTGTATAAAGGCCCATAGGCAGGCCCGGCCGGTGCGGCTCAGTGGTTGAGCGTCGACCCATGCACCAAGAGGTTGCCAGTTCAATTCCTGGTTCAATTCCATGCCCAGGTTGTGGGCCCGATCCCCAGTGGGGGCCATGCAGGAGGTGGCTGATCGACGTTCTCTCTCATCGATGTTTCTATCTCTCTCTCCCTCTCCCTTCCTCTCTCTCTAAAATCAATAAAGGGGGGGGAGACCTCTAGGCAGAAGTGATTGTTCCCTCCCCTTTCCTTTTGCAGATTTTGTGTTTAGCTCAGTTGTAGCATTTATCAGCATTTTCCTAACATCAGAGTGACTTGTACATGTATCTGCTTGCTCTGCCCTGGTGATAAGCCCTGGCGGGAAGGTGTAATTTCCCATCTTGCCACCTCCAGATGCCTAAACAAGTGCCTTGTGGCAGAAAGCATTATTGGCATGTACTGTACGAGACATTCAGTAACGAACTAGGTTCTGCATATTGTGCTCGATCATCTCTAACGCATTTAGACTTTTCAGAATATTCTTCACAATGTACTTATTTTTTCACTGTTATACAATTGATTTATAATATTATATTAATTTCAAGTGTACAACATAATGATTCGATGTATTTACAGATCATGAAATCATTACCACAGTAAATCTAGCTGACAGCTATCACCACACACAGTTACAATTTTTTTTCTTGTGATGAGAACTTTTAAGATCTACTCTCTTAGCCACTTTCAATCCATCATTCATTTTTCAAATGTCTACTGGAGCTGGTTAATCTGCTCCAGTCTTCCCATTTTTGAGTTATTTCATCTCTTATTGATTGGGGTTGACCTACGGGCTATAAATCCTTGCTAAGTGTCCATTTTGGCTTTCACTGGGGTTTGAACTGAAACAGGAGATTGATTTTGTCAATCCAGCCAGCAAGCAAATAAGCACATACTTCTGCCTCCTCCAAGTTTCTGGTCTCCCTCTAGGGCCCCTTATTGTCTGAACCTAACAAGAGGCCAGATGGTAAAGGAGAAATGCTATCTGTGGAGTCCCTACTCCAGCATTATAAAGACACCATAAAGAGAGAGTTAGCTGAGGGACAACTGCCTATTAACTGGCACACTGATGATTAATAATGAAAGTGAATGAACCTTTTATATTGTGTAGTATCGTAGCTGGTTCAGTCTCAGTCCAATGCTTTCCATCCATGAATAAGTGAAGCTTTCATTGGTGTTACAGCAGCTAGGGGATGTTAAACATTGCCAATTTTGTTATCAAGCAGGTAGGGCTTTTGCTTCTAAAGAGAGAGTGCATGGTCTCTAAAATAGGTTTAAGAGTTTGTCTTTAAAGAAAGTACTTTAAAATAAAAGAGGAAGCTAGGAATGAGGAAAGGATTCTGGAAAGTTCAATGAAGTCCTGGGCAGATTGGATTTCTGCTGTTTGATGGCAAAAGCGGTGTGAATTCCAGCATCGGTGCCATTCCAGAATGTAAAATGGCTCTTATGCCAGAAAGCTGACTGGTGCTAAAGTTTCTCTAATTAGAACAGTACCAAGCGCTGGGGGACAGTCCTGACAATGAAGCGTGTTACTTTGATAAATAATTACTAGCACTATTCTGCTGACTCCCAGACACAACGCTCAAGGTGGCCTCAGCTAGTAAACAGGGGTGGAAAACATATCCTCACACATTTGCTTCATGCCTGAAAAACAAGTAATTTAGCAGAAGACATCTGGACACAAAATTTGAACAGAGCTCAGAGCCCATCAAAACATGGATTTCATGCCTTGGCGTCTGGCTGCTAAGCAACGGATTTCTGACATCAAAACAGAGTTGTAAAAGTAGGATCCTGGTGCCAACTCTGGGTATTTCTCATTGAAAATAAATAGCTGTGAACACTTTTCTTTAGGTCTTAAGATATCTGATTTCCATGGGATAGAAGAACTCAGATCATTTCTCCTCTAGCCCAGAATGTGTTTTCCACATTCTTAAGTATTAGGTGGAGATTAACTTTACATTTTTGAAGTACTCTCAAGTGGACGCTACATAAGAGTCTTAGAGCATTTTTCTCAGCCCCTTAATTAATAGCATTCTTTTAAATTAGGTGCATGTATTCATAACACATGCTTTTCAAATATTTGGTTCTCATCAAATTTGATGTATATACCAGAAGGCCAGCCACAAACTAAATGACAATTGCTTACTAAAAGTGTGGTTCTGCTTGGCACTAAGATAGACTGTTCATTTATTTCTCCCTCGCGTTTATCTATTTAAAATATACTGATAGGTTTCAGAGCTTGGAAAATAGGAAATGTTAACTACCCAAACTCAAAACAAATCCAGAAAAAGCAACAGACAGATAGATCATTTAGAATCACTGACTACTTTTACCTCTTTCAGGGAAGCAATGAGGAAAATCATGGGGCAGGCAGTAAGAAGTAATCGTCTTCTATCGATTTTTATTTATTTTAAAAAATTATGGAATGTGCATTTGCATTCAAAAATGAAAGTGAAGCACTAAAATGACCTACTCTTTGGAGCCGTTTGCCTACAAAAGTATTTTTTCCCCTGTCTTTAGAGAACTTCCTTCCATAAACTCTCTGGAGCCTCCTTCTTGGCAGCCTCTTGTAATGTAGCAAAGCAAGAAATCCAGACATGGAAAGTTGCTCACACACACACACTTGGAAACCAAATAAGAAAGAAATAGTTTTACAAGAGAACTTCACACTGAAGGCTTCAAAACGAATGTTCTTCCGTTTCAAAGGTTAATGTTGTGCAGAGAAATTAAAGGATGGTTTCCAGGAGATCACTTCATGAGGAAAAAGATTTTCCATTGTGCATAGCACTGTGTCCTGCCGGGTTCTCCCTACTGCTGCCCTCCATTGTCTTGTTTACATGTGGTTTACATTTATGTCTACCCCATAACCACAAGTGTTTCTCCACTCCAAATTTATCAACACGTTTCCTTCATACCAGGGGTGCCCTGGTAAAGAAAGGAGAATTTGGTCGTGGAGGTCTGTGATTCCAAAATCTCCTGCAAGCCACCACTGAATGTCCTACCCTAGCTCTGGCTGCTCCATTTTGTCCCATGCTTTTGCATACTATTTCAAAGTTTCTTATCCTTCCTCTATCCTGGGTGGATCTCAAACACTTAAAGAATGAGCTTTGAAAGTCGATTCTTACCAGGCATCTGAGAGGCATAACCTAAAGCTGCCATTTGCAGTAGAGCTGTGAAAACTGAGGCTCAGAGCTCCGAGCAAGCCAGGCTCAAAACCAGCCCAGACGATGTGTCTGAATGTCACACTTACATGGTGGTCTCATGATTGTGCAAATAGAGATTGTGTTCCTCCCAGAACCTCTGGGCCTATAAAGATCAATTTCTTTCCCTTCCTCTAACCATCTTCCTTAAAAGAGGAAATCCTGAGAAAACATTCTTCCCCATGTCTTGACTCTTTGCCCAGATCTTTCCACACTGGGGCTTCAGAAACATTCATCCAAAACCCAAAAATGTAAGCTGCATGTGACCTTTCACTGGAGCAGGCAGTGGTTGCCGTACACTGGGCAACTAAGCAAAGGAGTTACTAAGGAACCTCAGTAGACTGGGTTTCCATATCCTCCTGACCCTCCTGCATTCCTTCCTTCCCAGGAATGAGATTCCAACAGGGAGGACATGTAAGAACTTCATTAGGAAGCCAGATTGAAAAAAGAGTCCTTCCTTCGGAACCTCTTCCTTCAACTTAATGCGGAAGAAGGTTAAGTAAGAATGTATGGACATTACAAAGGAAGGTCATGGATAAAACTGAGTACAATGGATGGACCATCAAGCCCATCCCATTAAGATGGCCAAAGTTCTATCTTTGAGTTCACTGGAAAGTAGAAGATCCCTGATTTCAAAGACAAGTTTGCTTGCCCCCTTTCCCACTTAGCTATCTACATTTCCCCACGCATTCTAGTCCCTTCTTCTCATATTTATGCATCTATGACACCATATCTCGGACTAGAGACATCCTGCCTGATTGACTGACTGATTGATTGTGTAAGCAGGTCTGGTTCTTTAAGGAGGCGGTTGTTCCTGAGTTTACCCTGAATACAGGAGCAGAGCTGGAGGCTGGACGGTTATCCTGCAAGAAGCAGTGACGCATGTCCAGAGTGGCAGGTGGTCTGTGGAAGACGCAAGGCCATCGGTATGGCTGTCCCATTGACCTCCCTCAGAATACCAGTGTTTGAACCACCCGCCTAGGCTGGACCTACCTCTCGAGTAAACAGGATGGCCGCATCGTAGTGCTCCTCATGGTCATCCCCCAGCTGGTTGTGCTGGTGCTGCCACTTGCAAAAATTCTTGAGAGTGGTGGCCGCGTTCTTGCTCACCTCCAGGCTCTTGTCCTTGTCGCCCAACACTACCACCTTCACCACAGCCAGGCGGATGTGGTTCTCGATGCTGGCGTGGCTGTATAGCCTGTTGGCGATGGAGGCCAGAGTCAGCAAGTAATGCTGCAGGCCCCGGCCATACATCTGCGCCATGGACGCGTCAGCCACCAGCAGCAGCTCCACCTGGCGGGCCCGGGAGATGGAGCGGCGCCGGCGCCGCCACCAGGTCTGTGGCCCCTGGCCCCCATCGGACGAGGGAGCAGACTGGTCCAGAAACTGCGGAGCCAGCGTCCAGCGTCGGTCCGGGCTGCTGTGCCGCGGGGGGCGCTCGCGGGGCCCTAGCGGGGACGCGGGGGTCTCGCAGCTAGTGCGAGGCGACAGGGCCTCAAAACTGAAGCCCTCGCGGGTGTAGGCGTGAAGGATCCGCGCGGACCCGTCTCCGTACACGCGCCCGGCCTCTGCCTCGGCCCAGGGCCCGCGCAGCAGTGGCTTCAGGGTGTAACGCGCGTGCTTGACGGCGAAGAAGCCGTCCAGACCACCGCAGAGGTCAAAGACAGCCAGGGATCGGGGGCTGCCGTCCACCGTGCCCCGATAGAAGCAGTGGCCTCGGTGGCGCCCGGTCGCGCTCGGCCCGCCTCCTGTGGGCACAAAGCCAGCGGCGCCCACCGAACCATCCCGCTCCAGGTCCAGGAGGAACCTCCGGCCGCCCACGTAGACGAGGTAGCCCACCTTGCCGCCGCCGGAGTAGATCTGGTCGACGTTCTGCACGAGCCCACTGCTCCTGCGCTGCGGCGCCAGGGGGTGCGGGTGGCCCGGAGGCTCCGCCGGCTCCTGCGCCTCCTCCCACTGCCGCCGGCGGGGCTGGGCGGCCGCTGCAGCAGCCCGAGGCTGCCCGGCTTTATCCTGGGCAGGTGCCGCGGCGGGGCCGGCCGCGAGTAGGGGCAGGCGGAGCGCGCACAGCAGCAGGGACGCCCACCCGAGCAGCATAGTGCGCTGCCCGCGGGGAGGGGCTGCGCGGCGGGGACTTGATGGGTATTTGTTATTCGCTATGAAGTTACCGGGGCGGGAGATGGGGGCACACACACACTTGCTTGCAAGTTGAGTCAAGTGTCGTAGGGAGGGGGACCCAGGAGCAGCGCCAGCCCGTCCGGGCCGCAGTGCCAGCGTGCGAACTTTTCTTTGTTGGTTTGGAAAATGTTTGGGTTCGTGCTCCGGAAAGAGGAAAAAATTAAAAAGAGAAAAGCCAGATTGTGGAGATTCAGCAAATATGAGAAAAGGGGAAAAATCCAAATCCTCCCCAAATGCAGCCACTATCTATGCACCAAGAAAAGTAAGGAAGGTGCCGGGCACCAGGCGGTCAACTGGTGCGCGCTGCCTCCCGCCCCCTTGCTTCCCGGGACCCGTCGGCAGCAGGGTTCCAAGCTCCGGAGCCCACTTTCTTTCTTATTTTGTGGGTTTCCTTGACTCTAACGAAACCAGGAGGAAGGCAAGAAAGAGAGAGAAAAAAGCCATAGAAATTAAAACAAAAATGCAAGGGGCGGCCTGCAGCGAGCCAGTGAAGCGGCGGGTCCGTGTCCCTTCGGATGCAGTGTCTTCCTGCCCGCCGTCATCCCCAGTCGGCCGCTGCGAGCGCGGAGAGCAGCGCGAGCGCTGTGAAGATGCGAGGAGGTGGAACAATGAATTTATAGCGGCATGCCATCCTGCAATGGCAATTTCAACAATTCGTCACTGCAAGCTGCCTCTTAAAGGGAGAGCTTCCCCCACCACTCCCACCCTTCCCGGTCCGCGCCTAATCAGATGGGGGAGGGCGGGCGAGGGGGGTGATCGAGGAAAGGGAGACCGGGAAGGAGGAAGGGACCCGGCGAGGTGGAAGGAGGGACGAGGGAGGGAGCAAGGACGAGGGGGAAAAAAGTATTTGGGTAAGAAAAACAGAAGATTTCCTTGGCCTCATTTAAAGCCACAGCAGCTCCGGATTTGTCTGATATTTCACAACGAATCGGGGTTGGCTAACCTCGGCTTACCTCATCTCCTGAAGGGGTATTTGGTGTGTTTTTAAAGTTACTGAGACATTTCAAGTCTCTCCCTGCCTCTTTCTCTCCCGCTTTTCTTTCCTTCGGTAGGAAGTTCCTGGCGCAAGTTTTTCCCCTTTGCACGCCGTTGCGCCTCGGCCTCGTAAACCTTGCAACTCCATCCACCAGCAAAAGACTTTGGGTTTTCCGTGCGCCCCCTCGCCCCGAGCTTCTCTCGCCTCCTCCCAGCCGTCCCGGTACCGAGTTTCTTCTCTCCCCATTCCAGGGTCTGCGCGCTCCGACACTCGCCAGGTTAGGGATCCGGTGACTAACTTCTCCCAGCCACCAGCAGAGGGGCCGGGCAGCGGGAGTGCCGCAGGCGCTTCCTGGCGCGTCGCTGCGCCCGGAGTGCTTCTGTGCCCCCAGCAGGGCCGCCCGCGGCCTGGGAACGCCGCGCCTTTGTGTGCGAGCCTCGGGCTCTCCCCTTTCTCAGGCGTGCTTTGCATCAGTGCCCACAATCTGTCACTTAATCCCGGATGACTGGAACTTCCTTTGCTTTGCTTTAAGAAGGCTGGGCCGGAAGGAGTTAACTCTTGGAGGGAATTGCGCTCATTTTTAAAATAACATTAAAAAAAAAAATGTGCCCACACTTTTCTTCCTTTGATAATTAAATGATAAATACTGATATTTGTTTGTATGTCTCCTAAAACAACCACTTATGGCCTTAGGCCCCGATTTACTGTCATTCTCAGAAATTACTTTTAGGAGAAAAAGAAGACTTGGGGTGGGGTATGAGGTGATGCTAGTTAGCGCTTATTAGCGCTTGAGTGGTATTGTCACTGGGTCTTGGTTTCTCCTTCTTTGTTTCTTCTGATTATCAACTCTAATAGAAAAGAAAGAAAATCCGATGACTTTGTAACCATTACCTGGTAACTGTTAGAAGGTCTACTGTAGGGGTAGGAACATCCTCCTCCCCCATTATTCTTCAGGCAAGTTCATGAATATACCAGTGAAAAATGAATATAATTAGCACATTTCTGCCTTTCCATGTTTGTTTAACTCACAGGGATGTGGAGGTGTCAGTGGACACCAAGCTCCTGGTGGTTCCCCCAGATCCTTGGTAAGAGATCGGATTACTTTTTCAGGGAGGGAATCAGGAGGCTTCTGGACTGATTTGAGGTCCTCAGAGTGGTAATGAACCCCAGGATGGAATCCCAGAATTGCTCAGCGTGATTTCCGTTGCCTGTGCCTGGTGCACCCTCCTGAGTCATTTGGGAGGCATGGGAATGAAACATGTCCTGAGATTTAGTTCACATTTATAATTGAAGTGATCTCTGGGGTCCTGGTCTACCCAACAATCCCTAGTGGATTCTGAAATACCTCCAGCCCTGGGAGGAAGTTGCTGTTGCTGCAAGCCATTGTGTTTTAATCCCCCAACCCCTCAATCTCTCAATGCTCAGTTAGTTGACCACCGCCAATACTAGCAGGTGAATATTTTGAGGGACCAGAGACATTCAGGTAAGGATAGAAAGGAGAAGCTAGGTCCCAGCAGTCTTCTCTGTTCTTCCAATAGCCTTCCCGTGTAGTGGTCCTGATGCCTACAGAAAGCAATTTTCCCCCCTACCAATTCCAATGAAAACTAGCCCATTATTTGGCACTAAACACCATCTCTATAACAATTTTGATTCAGTAATTGTAATCATTTCATCATTGTTACTCAGAAGATCATTTTGATCCATTTAGATGACAGTGGTTTAAATTATTAATTACAATTATTTACATTCATGGACAGGAGTTTTCTTATTTAGCATGTAAAGAAATTCCAGTTGAATTTTCTTCTTAGTGAAGTTTTTCTCTTCTTTCTAAAAGAGCACATTTCTCACATGAGTCATGTCTCTGAATTTTATGCTTAACTCTAAGTTTAATTTAATAATGACATTTGTACTCAGACAGATTATTTAAATGTTTGGAAATATATTGAAGGAAAGGATAGAAGCAGATAAAACTCCAAATGTGAATATCAAGTCCTAAATATTTATTAAAACCATGTATTCACAAGGAAAGGAATTAATACAGCTTATAAATATAATGAGTAAATTATTACATGTTCAGAAAATTTCTACTTGGATTTAACTTTTTGTGAAAGTAATTTGGATACTTTACCAAGTATATTTGGTGATACTTTTAAAATATCACCCTTCTGGATTAGGATGAACTACTATGTTCCGAAAAAAATTCATGCCTGTTAGTCCAAGGAAGTAATTTGCACTGAATAAAAGTTTGTATTTGATTGTTTTTACAGTAGAATGATCAAATATATTAGCAATCATGTTTGGGTGGACTAACTACTACTTTATTATTTAATTATTGCAAGTTGCAGTTTTACTTGTGCATATTTAATGGGGGAATTTCCACTGCATTTGCAGACTGTATGATCAAACCTGATATATAATTTTACATTTTCCAAAAGGAGGAGAGACTTTGTACTGCAGACTGTTACAGTTGAAAGGTATCTTGGAGGTCATTTAAGGCAACTCCCATTTACTGGTGAGAAACTGAGAGTGGAGACCAAAGTGACTTGCCTGTGGTTAAAAAGTCCATGAGCAGCCAGCTCTCCGGAAACCTAAATCCCTTACTCTCTTGATTGGTGCTCAATCCACCACACCTCTTAAAATCTATCCAGTTTAACAAATCTCTGTCGAGGGACTGCAGCAAAGTGCTCTGTGAGGTTCTCTCAAGGCATATAAAGACAAATTAGCCGTGATTCATGCTCAAAGAAGCTCACAGTTCAGAGATGGAGCCAATTGTACCAAGAGATACTTGGAATACGAGCTGGAAAATACAAGTATAGAGGGAAGAAAACAAGAGAATAACTCCTGCAGGTTGTCCAAGAGGTGTATTTCCAGTACAGCTTCGCTCCGTAGGATTCATGCATCCTGTAAGTTGTATTTCCTCAGCTTTCCATTTGCCAAAGTGTCATTTCCTCCCTTCCCTCCTTTTATGATTTTAATGGTAAGAGTGAGGAAGTAACTGACAATAAAATATTCCCCTCCGAACAAACACCTGCTCCTTACCTGCCATGTAGGAGAATGGCAGTCTCTCAACTCTGTAATAGTTTCTTTCTCACATCAAGATCCCTACCCTGGTCCGGCTGGTGTGTCTCAGTGGTTGAGCGTCGACCCATGCACCAAGAGGTCGCTGGTTCGATTCCCGGTCAGGACACATGCCCGGGTGTGGGCCTGATCCTGGGGGGGGGGGGGGCATGTAGGAGGCAGCCAATCAATGTTCTCTCTCATCAATGTTTCTATCTCTCTCTATAAAATCAATAAAGAAAAAAAAAAAAAAAAAAAAAGATCTCTACCCTGGGCCTTGCAGTATGTTGAGTGCCCTTAACATCATCTTCCTCAGTGGTGGTGGGATGGTGGATTCTGGGAGCCGAACGCTTACTGCCACGTGAGGCCACGGCTGCTGCCTGAGAGACCTTGGACCAGCCCTTCCCTCCAGTGTCACTTGGCTTTGCACATTCTAGTTTTCAGAAGACTTTCTTCCAAACCAAAGGTTATTTTAGATACCTCACAGGAATGCAATCATGCAGTATTTGTTCTTTGGTGACTGGCTTATTTTTCCCTCGTAATACCTCGCAGGTTCACCACGTCATCACACGTGAAACAGTCAAACTCCTAGAAGCAGAGAGCAGAAGGAAGGTTGCCAGGGGCTAGGGGCAGGGAAAATGAGGAGTTGTCATTCAGTGAATCTGAAGTTTGAGTTTTGCCAGAAGAAAAAGTTGTAGAGATCTGGACAACACCCAACACCGTGCCTGCAGTTAACAGCACTATAGTGTACCCTTCAAACACTTTTGAGGGTAGATTTTGTGTTAAATGTTCTTACCACCAAACCAAACCAAACTGAAGGTCACACTTTGGGACTAGGCAAAGGACTGGATGAACCCTGCTGGCTTTGATATGAATCCTACATTTTCAGAGGGTGAAACGCTCCCCGAACAGTCTTTCTCTTCTTTGCAGCCTTTTACCTCCTTCTCTGTCTCCTCCTATGTTCCACGATCATCTAACATGCCTCCTGACATGCCAGTACACATTAGACACACGAGGCACATCAGCATGTGTGTGCTCACACGCACACTCACCCAAACTCAGTTTCCCCTCTACACTGCCCTGACTGGTGGACAGCAAGTCCAGATCAAAGCTGAGAGAATAAGAGATGGGATTTTACCAACTCCGTCTTGCCCCTTGCAAAGAAAACTTTCTTGGGACCTGCAGTGTGGAGCTTTTATTTTTTCAGGGACAATTCCTTCATTCCTGATAGAACATTTTCCCTGCTATCTGCTTAGGACATATTACAGAACAGTCTATCTGTGGTGATGGATAACATATGCTTCAGAGTCAGTTTTATCTGATATTATAAGAAAATAAATTTTGGAAAAGCTACGTTTTCATTTTTCTTATACATAGGAATTTTATACTGTCTAAAAGTCTTCAAATGAATAATGTACATGTGTATTATTTAAGACATACAGGTGCTGTCCGTAAAGTAAAGCCGACAAGTCAGTTTTATGCTGACCAGCTGTGAAATGTTGTTTTAGCTTTTCTCACACAATTATGCGCATATTACTTGCTTTTATGAGTTACCCCAGTTCTGCTTTTTTCCTTTATTTTCCGGAAATCATCTCAAAATCAAACCTTACTGGAAACACATGGAAAATCAGGAATTTCCAGCCTAGAGTAATTTGAAACATTTGAGGTTTTTATTTTTTCCTACATGATGGCAAATTCAAGCAAAGATTTCAGGTTACTGAATGAGTAGTAGTCGTTGTTGTAATTGTAACAGGTAAGAGCTGTTGTTCCACTGCCCTGCAACTAGGTTCTTAACTCTGGAGTATCACAGTCTTCCTTGAAACTATCCAGTCACTCCCTATGAACTGCTTTCCCCTCATTCTGATTAGTCAAGTAACATCACTGGCGACTGCCTCACTCAGCCCTGCCAGTAAGAAAAGAGAAACAGTAGCAGCCTCATCAGTAAGGTTACCTGCCACCCATGATGCTCAAGTCATTGCAAGTTGCTTACATGGTTTAAGAAAAGGATACATAGTGTCCTTTGTTCATGGCTGCCCATGGACTTTACACCGCTCTGATACACACCTTCCTAGTCAGGTACTAGCAGGTGGAAATGTAGTCATCCAGGTTATGATCCTACATGAGGATGGAGGTTCAGTTAAAGGCATTGTAGTTTTTACTTTCTTTTATTTAGGAGGTGTCACTCTTCCTATGCCCCTCTTCCCGACCCTTGAATCATATTGGAAGCAGGAAGCGACAAGGCCTCCATTATTGACTGAACGGATGAAAATTTGATTCTAAGTCCCAGAAAGGAACCCCATACATGACACCATTGACTCCCCTGCCCCTTTTCTCTTTCCGACTGGCCAGACCTGAAATCTCCCCTTTCTCCCCTAGTTGAAGTGCCCCAGAATCCCAACAAGGTTGCCACCTCTGACCTTGAAGATACGGGCCGAGGAGCTTGAGACAGAGGAAGGGAGTGGACTTGACTGATTTACGGTTCAAGGAACTAGACTTTCTTGCTCTACATTCTCCTCGGTTCTGCTCAGAAGCCAGTTTCTCGACGTTGTGCCTCTCTTCTTCTCATTTTGGGAAACTCTTCCAACCCACTGATACCCTTTGTGGTCTATGTTAGTGATGAAACAGGATTCCCTTTGTCCTTCAGGCATGGGATGGGGTGGGGGTGGGGGGTGTTCAAATGCTTTTGGGAACAGAGGTGGGTTGGAAAGCATGAGTTGTGGTTCTGTCACTCGTGACACGCAAACCCATGTTCAAAATCATCCAGCAGAAGTCCTCCCTCACTGGATCTGCCCGCAAAGGTAATCAGACCCTTGGTGGCCCCTGTCAATTGGGGCCCAAATGTTTTAGGTGAATGTTGAATGAGATCTGGAAGAATTCTCTTAACTCATGACTTTAGAATTAATTACCAGTAGTTGGTTGTGATGCACTAAAAACAATGAACTATATAATCTGTAGCCTGTTTTTAAGCATCTCAGATCCTGACTTATTTCTGCCAAAGCATTAACCAAATGGGTTATTACTTTATTCGTCTATTTGCTGATGAGATGTCTTTCTTTTAGAAAAATCAAATGAGGGAAGTGGTGCAGAATAGCACTGAAGAAGGTGGAGGCATCCACAGAGGAAATCTGTCAGGTACGATGTCAGGAAAACCTCTCACATGTATCACAAAGCTAACTATGAAATTTTCAGGGAATCTGCAAATGACTTTTAGAAAATGCTGGCAATCAGAGGATTAAAGAGCAAACTATCTCAGCTGGTCTCTTTACTAGCTTCCAGCCACACAATTTACCGTCCCCAAAGTGCAAAACAGGGTCTTGAGACGATGAGGTGGTTTTTGGTTCCCTTTCCTCTCTCCAGCATAAACCTCATTTTTGTTTTGATCATTGACCAGTCTAATGGCTGGGTCCCTCCTACACAAGTAAACATTTTTGCATGCTCAAAATAGTGCTTCATGACTGTTCTTGGACTCCCTCCCTTCCTTCCACACTCTTTCTCTTTTGTCCTCCCTCTCTCTCTATCTTTTATCCTGTCCTCCCCACCAGAACGCATGCCCCACAAGAACAGGAATCATGTTTGTCTTTGTCACCATTGCAACTCCAGTTTCCAGCTCGGCACCTGGCAAATAGAAGGCAAAACATGTAGGTTAATTATTTTTCAAAAGTGTATTGATATTTGTCTGTCACCCTTCTTAACCATCCTTTTTCTAATAATGAAGCCACACCTTTTCAGGGAAACCCAATCCATGTGTTTGAATAAAGCTGATCTCATTCCTGTCTCCTTTCCATAAGTCTGGGCACTTGATACCAAACCTGGCAGCTCCCAGTGCCCCGTACACTTGGCCCTAGTCAGTTTCCAGACAGAGCTCTGCCCATTGGAGTCCCACTTGATACATTTCCTCAAGTCATTAGCCAAATGTACTTTTTCTCCATGATCAGCAGATATAAGGACCATGTGTTAAAATGGAACTCTAATTGCTATAATAAGCACCCATAAATCCTCAGTGATCTCACACAAAGTTTATTCTGATTGTTATCATAAGCACCCTGAAATTCTCAGTGGTTTTACATAATCAAATTTTATTCTTTGCTCATGTCACGGCTCTTTGTGGGTTGACAGAAGTCTACACAATCATTCGGGAATTCAAGCTTGTTTCACCCTGTGATTCGACCCCATCCTCTACCTCTTACCCCGAGGGCAGACTTAGAAAGGGGAGAGAGAGTAGACAAGTCATTCTCTCTGATGTATCCCCTTCTACAGATGGCACTTCATTTCTGCTTGCAGCCCATTGGCAACACCAGCCATCAGGCCCCACCCAGATATAAGGTGAAGGCAGGCAGGTGGGGAATATAGGGCAGCTGTGAGCTCAAGAAGAGGAAGAAAAAAATCCAAACATCGAGTCAGTCTCTGCTGATTGCCATTTATCTTACTGATGTCACCAAATAAAAAAGACTAAGAATAAAGTCAAGCAGCGGTGAGAAGAGAATAAGAGTGACAAAATAAGAAAGAGGAAGAAAAAAAGAGAGACGATAACACCATTGAGTCCAGCAATGCCAGTAAAATCCTTATTTTTGTTTATGCTAGTTTAATTAGAGATTTTCTCACGTAAAACAGAAATTGGATGAACACACTCATTTTGCTTGTTATGTAGGTCTAGTCTCCAGCTCCATGCTTTGCATATGGTAGATGGTCTAAATAATTAAAAAAAATTTTTTTCTTTTATTGATTTTATAGAGAGAGAAAGGGAGAGGGAGAGAGAGATAAAATAGATGAGAGAGAACATTGATTGGCCGCCTCCTGCATGCCCTCCACTGGAGATCAGGCCCACAACCTGGGCATGTGTCCTGACCGGGAATTGAACTGGTGACCTCTTGGTGCATGGGTCGATGCTCAACCACTGAGCCACACCGGCCAGACTAAAAATTTTTTTTAAATCAAAGGTTATAGGAATAAATACTCATTGTTAATATGTTGGTCTGATATTAGCTATCAAGCTTATCTTATACATTGTTCCTAAAGATTGTTGTCTCAAGTAACTAACAAATGCATATCATTTATTCTATTATTGTATTTTCTGTTATTCTGTTCTGTGTCCCTCACCTGTGTATCTCATGCTGGTGTGTATCAAAATTGTCAGCACCTTTTATCTGGGTTGATATACTAATTATAGAATTTTCACATGTACGATTAGTTAAAACTGAGACTTCCATTGTATTTCTGTTATTCTGAGTTTGTTTAATCATATAAAACACAGCAAATGTGTACAATTCTGGAATATAAGGACTCCTAACACCCCTCCAGTGTGTGCTATGAAAAGATGTGTGGCTCACCTGCCTCCTCTCTTTGCCTGACCTCGCAGGGCAGAAAGATGCTGATCACATAGCTCTTCATAGTTAGAGCAACTTGTCGGAGCTGAACATTATAACAAACATGTCCCACTAAACTGAGAGGCGTGGGAGTAGCAGAAGATGTACATTGTGCTAACTTTCTGTATGATTGGGCGCACCCTTCCAAGAACAACAATGAGACAACAGGTCACAGTGCCCATGTTTATGTACCAGCCTAGGAACTATCTGTGATCCTGGAGAAGTTGTGTAGACCCTCTGTGCACTTGTTTCCTCATCTGCAGAAGTGTGACAATTGTCACACCTACTTACACATCAGGTTAGTAGGGTTGGCCTCCCATACCCAGTAAGGTTTTTGTTAAGATGAAAAACTTAAATATGTGTAAAGTGCTTGGTGTATAGCAAATTTATTTTAACTCTTTCATGTCCATTTATGTTTTGTCTCAAAGAGTGTATCTCCGACTTTGTTCTGATAGGAGGTTTTGAAAGAGAATTATTACTATGGCTGTGAAGAATAAAGATATTTAAGACATTCCTACCCAGCAGGTGTGGCTCAGTGGTTGAGTGTCGACCCATGTACCAAGAGGTTGCCGGTTCAATTCCCGGTCAGGGCACATGCCCAGGTTGTGGGCCCAGTCCCCAGTAGGGGGCATACAGGAAGTGGCCAATCGATGTTCTTTCTCATCGATGTTTCTATCCTTCTCTCCCTCTCCTTTCCTCTCTTTAAAATCAATAAAGAAAAAAATTGATTTATTAAAAAAAGACATTCCATATGCTCAAGTTGGAGACAAGCTTGATGCAAAGTAGAAACTACAGAAGGGTTTAGAGAGATGCATCTTCTAATGTTCATTACCTCTGATTTCTATGTGACTGCAAAGAGAAATGTGTAAAGCCACTTTATTTGTTCCATTCATGTCCTCTGGTGTTTACACTCCCTGGTAGAAGTCAAGTCATTTGTGTGCTTGTCTTTTCCTCCCTCCTGCCATTGCAGAGTGTGAGGACTGCTACCCCCCTCTGCACACGCCTTCAGCATCTAGCACAACATCAGATCTATGGTCTCTCAACATAAATTTGCTTAATTAATTCCAACTAAATCAACTCCCTCTAATCTCAGAAGGTTTGGATGAGGAGAGACAGAGCAAAAACTATTCAATTTCTGTTTCTTTTTTATGATCTTGGTCTGAGTTGAAGAAAAAGAGAAAGTATCTAGCTTATGAAAGTAATCATAACTATCTATAACTCAGTCTGGTAGAAATTTGCATTCTAGAAGCCCATGTCCAGAAGAGAATTCAGGTGGTGACAATAAAATACTGGTTGTTGGTACTTGAAGGAAGACTCAATAACTCTTATCTTTCCTATCACATGATGTAACATATTGGATCTTTAGGATTAGTGGATATGATATTCCCATTTTCAATCACTGGATGCTTCCTGAAGAACCTAGATATATAGTACACAGCAATTCATAATTTGAAGTGTAGTCAACCTGTGAAGTTGCCTGGCTTTTCTGGTTCTGAGTTTTGTTTGTTTTCTTTTGCATACCCATTAGCACATAGCAAGCAACTAAGGTAAAGTGATTAAGCAAAAACTAAAACCACAACCCTTTGTTTCTTTAAAAGAGACCATCCAAAATCACAGAATGTGACCCTACGTGGAAATAGGGTTGTTGCAGATGTAATTCGTTAAGATGAGGTCATCCAGGATTAGGGTGGGCCCTACATTAATGACTGGTGTCCTTACAGGACACAGATACACACACACCCACACCCACACACACACACACACACACACACACACACACACACAGGGAAGATGGCCACATGAAGATGGAGATCTGAGTGATGTAGCACCTAGAAACCAAGGAAGGCCAAGGATTGCTGGCAACCACCAGAAGCTAGAAGAAACAAGAAGGGATTCTTCCCTGCCACCCTCAGAGGGAGTGCGACCTTACTAACATTTTGCTTTTGGGCTTTTGGCCTCCAAGATATGAGAGAATACATTTCTGTGGTTTTGAGCCATAAAACAAAAACCCATAAAACTAAAACTTTTTTTCTTTTTCTTCTTTAAAAGAGATGTTTCTTCAAAGGAGGTAACTATTTTGTTGGTGGTAGAAGTAAAGAGAATGTAAATAAGGGTATGACTGTTGTATTTTAAGGCAGAAAATAAATTGGGTTTGTTTAAAAAGGGAATAGTTCAGCTCTATCATGTGAACCATTTTACTTATGTTGCCCAGAGGTATAAGAAAAGGAGGTAAATGGGGTGGTGACTCCAAGTGGTTTATGCAATGCAGAGTTTACTCACCAGAGAGATAAACATTTGGAGAAGTTGCAAGATGATGAAATGTGTTGGTATGCGAAAAAAAAGCACCAACTGTGAATTTCCATGGAAATCAGGTTGAAGGGAAAGTCAAGAGTGCAAACATTTCTGCAACACTATAGGTGGTGAAGGCAAGAGGAGGTGGTTAGACTGAGTGTACTTGGAGCAAATGTTGGTTTGAACCTTCCAGAAGCATTTTATTTTTTGACACATGGGAAGTTAACACACGCATCATTTGACGTATTGCTCCAGAAGTGTTTTCTTGAACAGAAGAAACTCATAGAGGAGAAATAACATGTTCAATAAAGAAAATACCTTCCAAAATATTCATTCATCCATGAGATGGGTAAGCAAACATGAGGATTTAAGGAGGCCAAGGATAAACTGACTCATCTACTTTTGTGGCAATGCACCATATTTTGGGATTAAGACTCACTTGTTTTTCTCTTCTGTCATTTCCCAACCTTAAGGGCCTTGAATAAGAACTCCGTTAATGTTTGTTGACATTCCGTTAAAAAGAATATAAGACATGGCTAAATTCTTCATTTTTTTTTTTTTTTAATGTCCCCAAATACTTTGTGCTCAGATGATATTTTAAAATGTGTGGGTTGTCAATGTTTTCTTGACATCTATATAGGGTAGAATACTTTACACTTTTTCTTCATGTTTCTGCTGAGACAGTAAAAACAAACTTTCATTATCTAGACAGCAGTGAATCTCAAATATTTTGGGGTCCCTTTATCCCTTTAAAAATTATTGAGGATACCCTGGCCTGTTTGGCTTAGCAATTTGAGCATCAGCCCGTGGACCAGAGAGTCCTGGGTTCAGTTCCCGCTAGGGGCACGTACCTTGGTTGCAGTTTGTCCCTGGCCCCGGTTGGGGTCATGTGAGTGGCAGCCAGTCGATGTGTCTCTCTCACCTCTCACATCAGTGTTTCTCTCTCTCTCTTCGTCCCTCTCTCTCCTACTCTACCTGAAGATAAATGCAAAAAACAACAACAAAAAAATGTCCTCAGGTGAGGATAAAAAAAAAATGATTGAAGATGCCAAAAATCTCTGATTTATATGGGGTCTTCAATATGTGATCATATCTAAGGATAGTTACTGTAATAGGAAATAGAAGTCAAAAAATAAATATTTATTTAGTAATAGTAACCTTTTACATGCTAATGTGGGCAACACAATTATTTAGAAACCAGAAATCATGAAAAAATGTATTTCTAGAATTTAAACTATTTTAATTAATTCCATTGTTCTATGACAAGGTCTTAATTTACAAAGGTGATTGAGTGACAACACAGAAAGGTCAATGCCATTGAAAAAAAATTTGATTCACTCATAGGTCCCCTAGAAATGACAGACACAGCTAGCATCACAGGACCACAGGAGGGACAGTAGGTTCCAGGCAGAAAGCAGAAGCAGAAGCTGGGAGTGCGTGGGCCATGCTTTTATTGAGGTTTTCACAAGAAAGAGGCAAGACAGTGCAGGGTAAATCATTTAGGATTGTCTAGTCTGAGTGCTTTTGGTGGACTTAGCAATGTGGATGTGGTCCCTGGTTGCTAGCACCTGGCCCTGGAATGAGTAAGGCACAGGCATGTTGTCATCTTGGGTGCACAGAGGAGCTGTGGCTTTGGGCTGGCTAGTTTGCATGTCAAAGGTGATCCCTTTCTATCTCTAAGAACTGGCTAACCCTGGAAGAAGCAGTCGTTCCCCAAACAGAAAGGTTTTTTTAAGATGTCAAAACATTGTACAGAAAATAAAAAAATATAGACAATACATCCAATAAACTGCATAATTGAAGACAGTGATTTGGAAGAAAGTACTGAGGAATTCTTCTAGAGTGCATCTGTCTTAGTCCATTTAGGCTACTATAATAGAATACCATAAACTGGGTGGCTTATAAACATGTATTTCCCACAGTTCTGGGGGCTGGCCCTCAAGATCAGTGTGCCAGCATAGTTGAATAAGGGCCCTCTTCACAGTCACCGACTTCTTACTGTGTCCTCTCGTGGAGGCAGAGTCTAGGGAGCTCTGTGGAGTATCTTTTACAAGTCACATCCCATTAACTAGGGCTCCATCCTCATGACCTAATCACTGCCCAAAGGCCCCATTTCCTAATACCATCATGTTGGGCATTAGGACTTCAACATATGGATTTGGGGAGGACACATTCATGTAGGCCATAGCAGCATCACAGAGAGACAAAATAAAAGAACAGGTACAGGATGTGGGCATTAATCAGGAAGGGCTCAATGGAAGAGAGAAAATGGAAGAGAAGAAGTACATAAAGAGAAAATATCTGATACGTTTACAGAATACATCAGATCAAAAGTTTACTCGATGAGTACCAAAATGAATTAATAGAAATAATTTCTATGTAGACTACTTAGGCTGAACCTTTCTAACAGGAAGGATATTAGTTTATCTGAAGGATCACCAGAGTAGGGTGAACCCAGACAAACATTTAGTAAACTTTTTTGTCAGTAAAACATATGTAACGGAAAATAGTGGATTAATATTTTTAAAGGACTGAGGGAAAATAATTGTAAGCCTAGAATTTTATTCCCAGCTACATTATTTTCCAAAAATGAGGGCAAAATACATATTTAAAAATTTTTTCCAAGACTAAAAAAAATTTCCACCAACCCACAGGCCCTTATACAGAAGCTATGAAAAGATGAAAATTAGCAAGAAGGAAGGTCAGCACAGAGAAAAGGCATAGGATATAAGATAAAATAATGAATTCAAGACCTATATGCTATGTTGATCAATATTTTGAATTTCAACATAAAAGAAAAACAACATTTTGCATGTTTTTTGTTAAAGCATCCATCTAAAATAACAAAACAAGGGAGATTATTATGAACTTTACCATAGGAGCCAATCTGAAAAAGCTCTCAGTGGCCAAAGATGGGATAATTTGAGCAACAAAATAAATAAGGTATCATTGGATTATAATCCAAAGCATATAATACTTACCCAAGAGTATATACTGATGTAATTATATTATAGAATAAATAAATAAAAACAATGGGGCAAATTTCCGTACAGAATTCCACATAATATGTCAATACTCTCTCCCTTAAGGAGATGAAGCTTAGCTCTTTATCCCTTGAACATGGGTTGCACTTAGGGGCTTGAATCCAATGAATAGAGGGTTTGGAAAGGGGGGAAATGCCTTTATAGTGGAGAAATCCTACAATACTACCTTGCTAGATGATCAAGGTTGGCAGTGCCAGTGATAAGTACTGCTGATGTGATGTAATGAGAAGACTGTCTTCATAGTCTTCTTTCCAAACACCTACAACCGCAGTGGAACCACGAGAAAAACACATTGGGAAAGTGGGGGACTAATGTTGCTGAGAGCAAAGAAAGGAGAGGAAAGAAAGGGGCGTGTTTGAAGGAGCCCAGAAGGCTTTGTAGTGAAACAGAAATGTAAATATAGAAAAAACACTTTTTTTTTAGAGAAAATGAAGGTTGATTCAGGCCCATTTAGAGGGATGAAGAGAACTGGTGAGCTTGTGAACTTAACAGTGAAGAGAGAAGAGACAGAACATTGTCAGGTCATGTGTGGCAATATCCAGGTAGAATTTCACTTTAATGTTAAAAAGGAGAAAATTGCCCTGGCAAAGCTGAAGGGAAAGAGAAAATAAACAGATTTTGTGAATGGTGATGATGTTTTGGTTTCGGAAACTGAATTAAAGTTTGACTGTGTTTATGTGGACCAGAACTCAGACTAAGTCAGTCAGATGGGCTTTCTAGGAAGGTTCATGCATAAAGCTAAAAGGAAATAACTCCCTTTTTAATTTTTTTTATAGTAATCCACATATATATTTGCCCCAGATTCCCGTTTCCTCCAAAAAGGAAGCTTAGAAGAGACACTTTGACCAGATATAGGTGTGGCAAGAGGGAATTCCTAGAAAGTACTGCAAGTCAGAGTTGAGGAGTACATATTTTGCATCAAAGAGATCACTCTTTCCCTGAGTTTTCTTGTGCTCTAAAAATTTCAATGAGGCACTTGTTTTAACTACAGGTGGTTCCTCATTTACAGCAATTTGACTTATAATGATTCACTTGCTCAGTGCTCTGCCAATTACTCAGAGCCCTGGCAGGAGGCCACACACTGGCCTGTCTGCTTTCTGAGATACACAAATACGTGGGACCCTATGGTCTGGGTCCCTGACTTCATATGGCCTCCTGGCAGCCTGTACAGCTCTCTCTGCCTGGGTTCTCTTTGGTTTTTGGTCTCAAACATTCCTTGTCAATAATCATTAATAATAATAATAAAATAATAATAAAATAATAATAATGTAGGATACATATGTAAGGCTTTGCTCTTCACTCTTGTGCACATGTTCTTTATACCTGTTGGGTCCAATAACCAAATATTTATGAGCACTTACTGTGTGATAATCACTGGAGTAGTCACTTTGGATAGATGAGTGTATTTAATCCTTTAACAATCCTATGACAAGGACATTGTAAATTGTATATAAGTTGTAGTTTGCTTATAGGTACATTAAAGTTTTGAAAATAATGTGTAACTTAGGCCAACCCAAAGAGCTAGTTTGTGGCAGAGCTGGCACTGCTCCAAGATGTTGACTCTACATCTTGTTCCTTCCTATGCAATATTGTCCCTCCTCAGGAGGCCCTTAGTTGTTCCAAGTCCCTGCAGCGTCAGGTTGTCCTTGTCAAGAACAACTCTTTGGTTTTTTAATTTTATTTTCTTTATTGGTTTTAGAGAGAGAGAGGAAGGGGAGGGAGAGAGAGATAGAAACATAGATGAGAGAGAATATCGATTGGCCGCCTCCTGCATGCCTCCCACTGGGGATTTGGCCCACAACCTGGGCATAAGAACAACTCTTGATGCTTGTAATGGGTTATCATTCAGAGGTATGAATGGACTTTCTTCTGAGATCAGCTTGCTGTCTACCAAAAAAACTGCAGAGATTCTTGTTACCTTGGTGAGTTTTCATGGTCTGAGATCTGATCATTAGCTTGCAGATAAGAAACCGGGCCTTTCATCTCCCTAGCTCACTCACTTCTCAGTGCTGACAACCCTCCTTGATGCGTAATTTCTTTGACATATTAAATTTGCTGATAAGGCCAGCATCTCCTTTGGTCCTGGAAAACATTTTTGTCCCCTCTCATCCCAGGTTGAAGCCAGGGATGGGATCACTAGAGAGTAATCTCTGATCTAATACAGTAGAAATTTATGTACTCTCCTTTCTTCCTACTACAGAGTGGTTTCTTTTAGAGAAGACTTAAAAAATGTTTTCTAAAGTAGAATCAAAAACCAAAAAAAGTATTCTTCATAAAGATATACTGGTAAATTATTTGAATTATGTAACATTCTAAAATGTTGAGAAAAACACGATGAAATTGTCACCCCAAAGAATATCTTAATAGTCAGGCAATTATAATTTTTGTGTATCTTATTACAGTCTTTAATTTTATAATTCTTTCAATTGTATTTTTCTGTCATATAGATTTTTTTAAATGCAAAAAGTCTTAGAGTTAAAAAATAGTATGCCTATGATTCCAGACCCACTAGTTCTTATCCTCAGAAGCAATTTCCAAATATTTAGCTGTTCCTTTTTATATTCACCTCCCTATTGCTAGGTAGTATATTAATAATGTTATTTCTTGATTAACCAGTTTTAATCACCACCCAATGACTTTATATTAGCTAAAGACTGATCTCTTTCATGGCCCTCCCATCCATTTTTTTTCTCCCTAAATGTACCCAAAAGAGTTACATAAAAATTTTAGATAAAATCAGTAGCTTGTGAAAGTCCTATTTTCCCAATATATAGGAAGCAAGGTTGTTGGCTGGGAGTAAAGAAGGACGTTGGAAGTTAGTGGGGAGAGAATACGAGCCAGGGTCATCTAGAAGAGCAGGAGAATACATTGGTCAATCACTTCATTTCAGTGTGTTCTTGAGAAGGTAAGGAGAGGATATCAAAACTTGTGGTCAATTTTGCATAATTATGAAAAACAGAAATCATTTTTAAAAGGCAAAAACCTATTATTTCAAAACATGCATGACTCCCTATGCTATGAGTTTTCATTTAGCTTAAATATTGCAGCAAATTAGATACCTCCGTTAAAAATAAATATAACTTGAATTCCAAAGATGTGGCATCTCTAGTTAAAGTAAGCATGCTGTCTTTATTTATCTCCTTTAAGCCCACTAAAGACAGTGGCCATAAGTATGCTAAAGTTGAATTGTAATAGAAAAAAATATGTTTTTTCTAAAGAACTATATCTGGGTCAAATCCTCCACCCCCCCCCAAAATAAGTATTTTTATTATTTAGGGATCTTAAATGGTGTTTTTATGAGGTAGCTTACTGTGCTAGAAATAGCATGGCTTTGGGGTTGAAGAATCACGTGTTTAGTTTGAATCTCAACTCTGCCAGGTAAATTTCCTCATCTATTAAAATACCCCAAATAATATTTTCCTCATCTATTAAAGTGAGAAAATTACCAGTTTCCACATCTATTACAATAACATTTCCGTTTCAGCAATGTTGGGTGGAGTCGAAGTCGTTTTTATATAGTACCAGGTACTTTGGAGGCCTTTAATTATTAGAAATAGCTTTGCTGCAGAATTACAGATCAGCAATGCTGTGGAGTCTTCTCTAAGGGGTTATGGTGGAGTTTAAACTCTGCTCAGGATAAGAATAAGACCATTTTACACCCGTGAAATGAACCGTTCCCAGTGCAAGAAGGATGCCAAATACCATGCACATAATTCTTGCTATGGAAAGTTTCTCCTTTATTTTGATTTATCTTCTTTTGAACTAAGACATCAAATTTGTGAGGTGTTTGCATGTGGCCACTACCTTTATTGGCCTGGGAAGCATTGGGCACTCACTGATAATTCATATAAAGGAATCACTTAGCCCATGGACTAAGAATGATGCCGGCTTTCAAGCAAAAATGAAAAATAATTATGGTTTATTGTATCCTGCCTTTTCATACAATTGCAACCTGGGTGGAAATAAAAAGAGGATTATTCTAGTTTATTTCCTCAGCTGTTTTTTTTTTTTTTTTAAATTGTGTTTGAATGACTTATAAATGTCATAAGTATCTGACAGTATACAATGATAGCAATGTTTGTCCTGTATAAGAATTACTAAATTACAAATGCAGTTGCTGTTTTTTTTTAAAAATTCTAGGTTAAGTTTGAGCCTGAAGTTTAAGTGCGGTGCGATCGGAGCGTCTCGTTATCTTGCACCTGTAAACATATTGAAATGTGCATGTCAATAAACCACTATACAGTTTTACACAGTGATAAAGTCTAAAATAATGCACCTTGCAGGAGGAGGAGATGCAAATGGCATGTCATTTCTATTTAAAGCCAAAACATGTCAAAGTTCCTCGATCATTGTCAAGTTTCCAAGTTTTATTTGTATTCAAGGAGACAGAATGTTCTTATTGACAGTTGATTGACTCCTTGTTTTAACAACTCTTCACATTCTTAACCTCCACATGTACTACCCTCCTCCACCACACCTCTTTGCCTACTATCTCCCCTTTCCACACTGCCAACCCACTAATAAAACAAAACAAAATAAACACAAAAAATTAAACACTCCCTGTGTGACTTGCTTCCCTCCTCGCCCTTCTTGTGTTGCTTGACCTCCTTGAGGTCCTGGAATCAGCCCCAGCTGAACATCACTAGCTCAGAGCCTGGACAAAGTAGGTGGATAGTAAATATTTATTAGGTGAATGAATGAATTGTGTAAACACTCCACGAGTTCCCCCTATCATTTTTTTTCAGTTAAGGGCATTGGCATTCATTCATCTGTTGCAGAAAAAAAAAAACCTGTGGATTCTTTCTCATTCCTGACATTTATTTGGTCAGCAAGTCCTGGCAATTTGACCTAAAAAATAACTCTAAATTCATCTCCTCCTTTCTGTCACCTTTGTCATATTATCTCACCAGGGTGTTGCCATTGTTTTTAACTGATCTCTTCTGTGTCTCACCCCACCCTCGTTTTCTACATAACTTCTAGGGTGATCACATTAAAATATATATATATTTTAAAAATCTCATGAACCCTATTGATTGATTACATTAACTATTTAGAGTTCTCCATTTCCTACATGAATAAATCTGTAATCTTCAATACCATGTAAAAAGACATCAATGATAAGTTCCAGATCACTTCTTACTACTTCATTACTAGTCTTTCTTTCATTCATTCCATATTCCAGTCAAATATAGTTTATTTCTATTTTTAAACACCCCTTCACTCTTTCATTTGTGCTACACCCTTTATTTCTTCTCCCTGCTGGTTGAATGACCTCCTCTCTCATTTATCTGGACAACATGCATTTAACCTGTAATTATAGCTAAAAAAAAATTGTGATATGTACCTTACCTCAAAAAGAAACTGATCTTTCTTCTTCTGTGTACCCACTGTGGATGACAAAGGGATGCTGTAACAAATCATAAATTCCTAACTGGCCAGGTCACGGTGGGGAGTTACACCCAGGCCTCAGGGAAAGGTTTTGAAGCCAGCCCTGTTCATGTTTCTTGCGCATCTAGGTTAACATATCTTAGAAATGTTTTCTTTCAGATTCCAGGTTCTCCTAAAAAACTTCCACTAAGTCAAACTGAAGTTAAACCCTCAAATTCTTCAGTAGATGAACTAATCTTAAATTAATATTTTAATATATTGCAAGTACCTCACGTACCCTTACCACTGGATCAAATTTAAAACCTGCACTCTCAACCACTTTGAAAATAAAAATAATATATATTATCTCTTACAGTTTTCCTGTTTGCCATCAGCTATCAAAGATTACCTATGGGGATTTTGTTCAGATCCCTACAATACGGTTCACCAGGACTAGACACTGTAACACATTGAAAAGTTAACATCCTTGGCTATTTTTTTCACTAATTCAAGGCTTCAGTTTCAGTTAAATGAATTATTTAAGTTTGAAAATTATCCTCTCTGATAGAGAAAATGAAAGTAATATATGAGTTGTTTAATCTACTCTTTGAATCCCAGCTTCTAAACTTATACAAATCCATTATGTATGTTATTTGTTTGGATCTTACTCAAAGTATAAATAATTGTCGAATAAACAAGTTTAATTGCTCTTAGCATTTCTCAAAAGCCTCACTTTTCTGCTCATTTTCTTCAGTAACTCTTTAAAATTTTTATTCATTTAATTTTAAATTTATCTATATTGTTGAGAGTATTACTGATGTCTCTCCTTTTCCCCCTCATTGACCCCCTCCTCTCTACTTCTTCACCCAACCCCCTCACCTTCACCACACTGTTGTCTGTGTCCATACATGCATATAAGTCCTTTGGTTTATTTCTCCTCCCTCTCCACCCTTCCCTCTGAGGTTTGTCAGTCTATTCCCTACTTCCATGTCTCTGGATCTATTTTGTTCATCATTTTATTTTGTTGAATAGATTCTACATATAAGTGAAGTTATGTGATACCTGTATTACTCTGATTGGCTTATTTTGCTTAGCATAACACTCTTCAGGTCCCTCCATGTCATCTCAAAGGATAAGAGATCCTTCTTTCTTACAGCTGCATAGTATTCCATTGTGTGTATGTACCACAGCTTTTTTTATCCACTCATCTATTGATGGACACTTGAGCTGTTTCCAGATCTTAGCAATTGTAAATAGTGCTGTTATGAACATAGGGGTGCATATATTCTTTCTGATTGGTGTTTCAGGTTTCTTAGGATATATTCCTAGAAGTGGGATCACTGGGTCAAATGGCAGTTCCATTTTTCAATTTTTAAGGAAACTCCATATTGTTTTCCATAGTGGCGGCACCAGTCTGCATCCCACCAACAGTGTACTAGAGTTCTCTTTTCTCCACACCCTCGACAGCACTTGTTGTTTGATGATTTGTTGATGGCAGCCATTCTGGCAGGTGTGAGGTGATACATCATAGACGTTTTAATTTGCATCAGTAACTTTTCAATTGTAATTTGTCCCTAATAACCACTGCTTATCATTTTTATGCTTTTGCTTGGCAAATATTCATGCACCTAAGAGCACTTAGCTCAGATTTATAAATTGCCTTAAGCATATCAGTACTATTTTCTCCATGGACATATTTTTTAATTACTTAGAATTTCACTTCTGCTCTGTCATCTACTCTCTTATATTTCCTCCCTTAGAGAGTTCCTATTCATGTGCTCGTTCTTATTATACTCTTTCCTGAATGTTTTGAAATCCTGGTCACTAAATCTAGAATTTACGTTTGAAAGGGTAGGATGCCAGGCAATATGGATATACGAAGCTGTCAAAACTTACAATTTCGAATTGGGTCAACTACCCAGGGAGTTCTTGATCTTGTTTGGTGTGAAAATTTGAGTCAGGTACATGCTGTGCAATATTTTATTCTGAGTTTCCGTTAAATTGACTGGAAAAATGCCAAACCATGTGTTGTTCATGATTTGTTTTTCCACCCTACCTCCTCCACTGTTACCCACATTCATCTGACCGTAAAAGGCCTGCTAACTAGGGCAAACCCATCCGTGTTTGGGTTCCTCAAATGTTTCAAAGCTATTTTTCCAACTGTTGGGGTTTGGCAAACTCTGGTCAGCTTTTTGCCAAGATGGTTATTTTTTCTTTTTAATTTTAAAACCCGAGTGTATTTCCAGGGAAATGCACTCCATATGTTTCTTATTTATTTATGTATAATGCACAAAAATAGTTCCTAATAATTATTTTATATTCACAATGTCTGTATGTTATTGGTCAACCGGTGCCTTGGTCAATCCAGAAATGTTTCCCCTTTTGTATTTTAACTTAGATAAAAAATTTTGAACCAAATTTGAAACACAGATGGGCCAGAAAATTGAAAGGTTGGCAAAATGTATTTTTCATTTCTCTTATTACCCTTAATAGAAATGAATGTTGCCCTTTTGCCTAATTCAACAAAAGGTTAGATCCATTCAAACAACTAACAAGTAACACATGTAAATAGTGCGTTAAAAATCAATCGGGAACAAGTTCTTTATATTTTGTTCTTAATTGTTAGACCATTTATTTTGGAATTTGCCTCCTTTTCCACTCCTCAAGAGAGACGTTTTCCAGAAACAAACACAATGCTAGTCCTCAAGTAGAATTCATTGGGATTCTTTTCATTTTTTCACATAAGCTAAAAATTTTGACTTGACGTTAAATCTTGATGTCTGAAGTTACTAGCACTTGTACTAAGTTTTGACATTTTTCTCTCTTGCATCTTAATTTATCCCATCACCATTCAACGCAACTTTTGCTCAAAGTGTGTTTTCCCTGAGTGTGCCTCTACCACCATCATCACCCTGTGACCACACTTCCACCATCAACCAATGTCTCTTTTAGCGGGACTCTTTATATCCATCTCTCTCTGCTCCCTGCCCCCCATCAAGCCTCCACACTGTTACCTGAGAGACTGAAGAATTGTGTTGTGTGCTTCACGAGCCTTCGTTAGTTTGTCTTTATCCCAAAGACAGATATAGAGTTAAATCTCCACAAGGTTAAAAATAATTGGTAGCCAGTGATCACTACTCAATTTTAGTTTGCATATATGTTCAAATTTCCAATGAACAGAATCAAATCCATTTAACTGTGACAATATACACATATAACCCTAGAAGCTGAGCTCAGGGATAAACTTCAGCTACCTTTTAGAAGTCCATTGAAAGTGAGCATGGTATTGTTCATGAATCAGCTAGCCAACAAGAAACAACACATTTGATGATGATGATTCCAGGAAGCTTTAATAACGAGACTGTTTGCAAATGAATGGGTCAGGTGTGGAGAATCAATGCATAGTGCATAGGAACTTGGGATAATGACAGTGGTAACTGTTGGGCATGCATGACAGGAAAAGAGGTGGGATCAATTTCCATGATCTGGGAAGGAGAGAATCTATAGAGAAGGTCACTTAGAAAACAGGAGCAGTGACCTTAGGTTGAGAAATATAGCCAGTCAGAGACAACCCTACAAGAAGACAGCTTCAGAGGTCTTTGACAGAAAATGATCCAGGATATATTAAAAGAGCCATCAAAGACTGTTTAGCGAAGGTACAAAGGGAACAGACACAGTGTTGACCGAACTCACTGGACTGGATGGTTCTAGGTGACCAACACCTATGCAATTCATTTTCTTCTGATACGTCTCTCAGGTCTTGCTGGTTGATATTTCCTGCTGCATGTGGACAATGGACATATTGTAATACCAGGGTAATCTCATGTCCCTGATTGAGAATGGGGAACATAATGCTTGGTGTGACTATAAACCTGAGAAGGACTATCCTGCTGGAGACACAGCCTTCAAAGAAGAGTTTCAGTTTTAGCCCAAATCTCTTTGGACCACAATCCTCAGATCCAGTTATTGCAGACACCACTCAACATCCCCTGGTCATACACAGCCATTAAGAGAACCTCTTCTGATGAAAGAGCATAGGCAAAGGACTTCAACACTCAAGTGCAAATGTTGGGTTGGTTCTCAGGAAAGCCATTTAACCTTTCTTAAGCTTTATTAATCTTTAAGTGTTACCTTGTCATCCACCCTTTTACTTTTACTTTTATTTTTTTAATCACTCAAAGTCCAGAGACTCTTTTATTTTTAAGTTTTGAAGCCAAAATATGATAGAGGTAAAAATGCTTTGGAAACTAAGCCAATTGCCCATTACTTCTGAATCTGGTTCATCCTGACCATCCATGCAGTTTTAAAAACAATATAGATGTCTGGGTTCCAACTAAAAATATTCTGACTTAGTAGGTGTAGTATGGGTTCTGGTGCTATGTTTTTATAAAGTTCCATAAGTGATTTTGATGTGTGGGGGGGACAGTTGAGAAACAGTTGTATAAAGTTGAAATGATTGCTTCTAGGGTCTAGGGCTACCCAACACACATTGCTCTCTGCCTCTTAGTCCCTGTTTCTAAATACTAAATGCCCTCAATCACCTTCATGAGCTATGCACTGCTGAAGAAATAGGGGGGCAAAGAGCACTGGGGAGATTTAAAGGTCAGATTATACTCTTTCCCCCACATAATAAATTTCAAATTGTGTTCTGTAAAACTCAGTTTCAACAAAGCTGCTTCTGATTTTCTATCTATCTATCTATCTATCTATCTATCTATCTATCTATCTATCTATCATCTATCTATCATCTATTTTTAAATGGTTCAAGGCCCCCAATAAAAAGTGCCATCACCCTTAAATTTAGCTATCTATGAATGTTGCTTCAGAATTCACCTTTATACATACTTAAATGTCTAATAAATGTATTATTATTTACTATGGTTTATTTTTGCACTATTTTTTAGTAAATCAATCTGAGGCATATGCGCTCAAGTAAAACAAGATGGGGAAAATACTCTCTTGATACTTATAATTAGAGAGAAAAATCAGGGACATCTACTCAGTGTATGATTGGATCGAGCTTAATTTCACTTGTGAAATAATATCTCTGAAGCTCTCAATGTGACAATTTGGTAGCGATTGCAAGCACTTGTTATAGGTACACCATGCCAATATGGGACTTCAAGTGATTCAATTTTGAAATAGAAATTTATCACTATGAGATTTTTCAAAAAATTTGAATTGGTTTAGAGTGTCCTGAGATTACAAGGTGAGGCCTTGAAAAACTGGTGACATTTCAACTGCTCATGTTTTTCCCATGCTGTCTCAAATACTATGTGTGTCCACATGTTCTCAAAAACACTACAGAGAAATAAAATACTTACCAAGGTTCATATAAAATGGAAACAGACAGGCATAACCCACACTTAAATATTTTTTTTGTTACTCATCACAGTTTTACTTTCTTATTGATTGACTCTGCCATAAATTTTAACTTGCCAAACAAACTCATACTAATAAATACTACTTTTATCTGATTAGTAATTCTAGTGACTGAGTGGGTGAGATTTAATTTGGTAAATATTTTCCTTGCTAAAAAAAAACCCAACTTTTGATAACTATAGATCTTGTAGATCTGTGTCCACAGAGAACATGTTTGACAGGCCAAAAAAAAAAGATAAATGTATATCATGAGCTGGCTGGTTGAGCCTTGGTGACCATAATTGCATTCTTCTCTTCCAAAATAAATTCGTTATTTTCCCATTTCTGTCTCAGGGCTGTCTAGCTTTTAATCTGTTTTCTTTCATTTGTTTCTCCATTTGTGATGCAGGTTCTCCATTTATTTCTTCAGACAACTGAGTTTCCCAACAGAGAGGGTGGACGTCTGGCTCACTGATTTATTAATTTAGTCATTCAATACTTATTATGAGCCAAGTGCTCTTCTCAGCATTGGATATAACATGCCAATAATGATTTTAGAGATCCTTGTGTTCAGTCATTATACTTCCTCTTCTAACAGCCTTTTAGGTTTCTGTTGTTGTCATTGCTACTTTATTGTCCTTTTCTTTCTCTCTTAATATCCCTTCCAGATATTCAATCGATGTTACATTCCAAAGTCATCTAATAATATTTCTTTAGAAAGAGAATCGAGACTGAGGTGCCTGTGAAAGTGACTTATTGACAGAGTGGTTTCAGGGAGAACTTTTAAGGGGATGAGGAAAGTAGAATGGACTAGGGGAGAAGCTAGGCAAGCGTGTTGTTCGGGAAAAGTCTAGACTGGTCCACAGGAAACTCTGAAGTACGGATTATATCACAGAGGCTGTCCTGCCAGAGGCAAGGGGGTTAAACTGTTAGACCCTGTTACATTAGTCATTGTCTATGAAGCAACCCCATGGGTAGAGAGGTTTACCTTCATTCATATTCGGGTGAGTCAGTTCCCATTCTCCAATGTTCATCTTCTGGGGAAGTATGCTGGGATGAACTGTTAGCAAACTCCTGTAGCTTCTGAGGGGTGAATACAGCAAGAGGCTCAGTAAAAGGAGTCTGGATAGGGCACCAAAAACTTATGTTGCAAATATTTGGGGAGGTGGATAAATTTCATTCTGTAATAAGAATATACTTTCCTGAGAAGGATAAGTGATTGATAGAGGCCAAATAATACACGTCATGTAACCAAGCACTTAGAATTTGGGCTTTCAGATAAATATTATCACAGAAAAACATCAGCTTCTCATGATCAGTTTCCTCCTAAAAACTTTACCATATATATGAAATAGAACCAATTCTCTTCTTTTTACCATGAAATGGTAAAATTATAGCACCAATGCCACACAGACACATGGGAATGTAGTTAGTTACTGGGATTCCATTACCAGGCCCCAAGCTCAGCACCCACATTGCTCTGCCATCAGTCACCAGGAATGATAAGAAAATGACGGAGCCAGCATGGAAACCACACATTGTTACAGTCTGTGAAAGAACAGCAGCCCTAAAAACAGGGAGGGTCTTTGGTACCTCTTCCCACATTCCAAATACAAGTTCACATGTGCCTGCAGTAGTAGGCACTGAGGATTCGCTAGGAATTGAAAGCTTTCTTATGACTCCACAGGCTTTATCAATATACTCGAAGACCTTGTGAAGTCACCATTCTGCTATTATCTGATTATCAAGATTAGTCCTCATGAAGTATGGGCCATAGAACTGAGGCTACAAGCAGTAAACACTGACCAGAATGCTAATGTTGCCCCCCCCCGAATAAATAATGTTATAGAGTTATTTCTAAATCCCTTCTATTGGCCCAAATCAATAGTCTAAAATCTACCTTATGTGCAATATTAGAACAAGTTCAGATAGAACTTTATAAGCTTCCACCATGCCCTGACTAACCAGCTAAAACTTCATCAAGACTAAATAATGAAGAAAAAACTGTTACGAGTTTCCAATCTCTGCTAAGACACCATGAACTCTTGCCTCTGGAACAACATATTAAAGGGATTAACCAAATTGTCCAAAATACATCATATTGGGCCAAGATACACTACTGGACCAAGGTGCCACTGAGACCAAACCACATCCACATGTCACTTCTGTGCCAAATAGGCCACAAACAGAAGTCAGACGCCTGACTAGTTGCTCAACAACAGCACTAGATGCCATAAATCTTCAATAAATGCACAAACGAATAAGTAAGCTTAAGTCACTAGGTCCAACCCACAAGCCTTTACTATTGGCAATACTCAAAAGAGATCTCTTTCAGCTTCTCTCGGCAACAGACCTTTCGACTAAATGGATGCACTTAGCCTTGAAATGGTCTGTGCACTGCCTTCCCCTCAAACCAGGTTAAGGTTTGGCAGGAATCCAAGACCTTTGACCAAGTTCTTGCTTAGTCCATGCCCAAGGAAACTGCTGCCTCTTCCCCTTCAGAGAATTAAGGTTCTGGAATCCTAGCCTCCCTAATGATAACGGCTTCCTTTCTATGTACTTAATCTTGGATTCACTGTTTCCACACATTGTTGTATCACAAGTCTCAGATCAGAGGGGAAACATATCTGATACATGTTATTTCCACTGTTTTTTCTATGGCAAGAATGGGATCTGGAATAGTACCTGTTTGGTAGGCATCCCAAATTATCTGTTCAGGGCTATTAATAGCAGTTCTGAGAGAAGTCCTCTCTAGCAAATGAAAACCTTACTAACCAACTCCCCAGGAAACAACAGCGTGGAAGTGCCAGTTATGTGCCACACACAGCGTGGGGATAAGACGGTGAGTCTACAGTGAACCTTGTCCGTCACGAGCCCACAGGCATGTGTGGAGATAGGAAAAGCACATAAAAAAACATACCACACAGATTCATCACAGTGTCACTTGGGAAATTAGAGAAAGAAATGATTTATTTGGCTGGCAGGATCAAGAAAGGCTTTATAAGAGAAGATATCAAATGCTTTTAAAAAAAGAGTTTTGGTCTAATTCTCCTCCAAGTGTTTCTTGTGAACACCAAAATCATTCCCTTAGCATGATTTTTATAAAAGAGGAAGCAATCTTTAAGACAGAAAACTGGGCAAGACCACAAAACCAGGACTCAGTCCTAGATACACCCACAACTTGATAATGCCCGAGCAGGTGGGCTTGTCTGTCTAGACTAGTTGGTTATATGGTCAATTAGTTCTTTTCTCTCTGTGGATGGAGCTTCCCTGTGATGCTCCTGGGAATGAGTATCTGAGGCCCCTTCCTTTGCTCACTGTCTTGTACTGGATAGCTATTTTCTTGGCAGATGGCTCGATTTAAGCTATTATGAAGTTTGTTAAATCCTGTAAGTAATATTTCCGCAGGGAAGACCAACACTCCAGGAGCGTCCAGGCCATGATTATTCCCCAAGCCTGTCTTTAATCAGGTTAACATTTGTGGACCAAGAAGCTCATCAGCTAGTGTTTCTCAGAGACTCTGGGTCATTTGCCACACAAACAGTTGAGTATTGTTAAAAAGGTAGAACCTGGAGCCTCACTCTAGAAATGTGAAACTCTAAGGTTGTAGATGGGAATCTGAATTTTGACAGACCCCTTGTTAAATTTTATTCACACCAAAAGTTTGAGAACCTCTACTTTATTTTATCAGCATTATCAAGTGGCAATCAATGTGTGCTTGGGTAAGTCAATTGATTAATTCATGTCTGATATGTATGCTGTCACATAGGGGTCACTCTGGTTCTGTCTGCATTACAGGGTGGCCACGAGAGTACAATGTTATGCCAATGTAAGCTATAATTATTGAAGAAAACCAACCCCTCTTCATTACGGTTACCTAATTTCCCCAGTACTGACACCTACACCAAAGTTTCTCTTAAAAACTTAACATATATAACCATTCACACAATCTGGAAGCTCATGAGGATGTTTCTCGTGAGTAGATATGATCTTAATAAAAACATAAAGAGGTCAAGTTTTATTTGCATCATCTTTTCTTTCGGTTGTTATAGCACATGACCCCAACTTTACTGTCTTAGGCCCGCCCCTGCTGATGCTTAGGCCATTATGGTGTTTTCCAGGATGAAATGTCTTCTTGCTGCTACTTTATCCCTGGCCAGAAGTATCTTTCCAACAGGAAGTCCCTTCCCCATGATGCCAACTAGTTAAACTGATAAAAGAATATGTGCTAGAAATATGTATGACTTTTTTTTTTGCTTTTCTTTTCTTTTTCCTTTCCTTTCTTTTTAGATAATGTCCTTACCTGGTTTCCTAACTTTCTGGTAGTTTTCACACACAGAGCCACGGCAGGCTTTTACAAGGCTGTTTTGGTGATCAAGCACTTTTTGGCACTCTTACCAGGACGGATGCTGGCATTTCTACCATCAGCTTCCCAGAGAAGGTGAGGGCACCACCAAAAGCTGTCACACCTAAAAGATGAATGGGTCCACTGGGCATGCATTCATGGCTGTCCGAGGCGCTGAGAATGGAGGCTTTGGAAACACGTTAACTGGGTTTGGGTCCTGACTCTACCTTTGCGATGTTGGGAAAATGGAGATCTTTCACTTCTACAAAGAATCAATTTTCTTTTTAAAAAGGGATCTTAATACTTATGCTGCAGATTGTTCTAAGGACTAGATGAGGTGCTCAGAACAGTATCTAGCACACAGAAAAAAAAAAAGGTAGCTATTTGTATTCTTGCTGAAAATGCATTAAAAAGCAATTTCCAGAAATTAGATCCACCTGACTTCCACAAGTTCAGGACCTTTAAAATATGACTTATTAGGAATATAAAACAAAGTTTTAATATCAACCAATGTTAATTCCATCACACTGTGAAGTATAATTTAAGAGTTATCTAAATATGGCTCATATTTGGATATAGTCAGATATCCATAGTTTATGGATAAATGCTTTATGAAGCAATTCCTGTGAACATATCTCTTCACAAAATAGGAAATCATTTTTTTGTGTGTGACAATGTTAATTCCAAGAAGAATTTTAAAAAGCAGACAAAAATCATTTACTCCATTTATCCTTTCCCTGTTTTTGACTTTTTAGTAATACAAAGGAAGTGTATTGAACATGTATATTTTATGGACTAGGGGCATAATATTGTGATGTTGAATTTTTGACATCACATACTATATGTGTGCATCCCCTCTATCCCTTTCTTCTCAGATCATACCAAAAAAATTGGCTTTCAGAACCATGCAGAATTACCACATCACTTATGTGCAAATACAAGTAGCAAATGGAATCAATTCATTTCTATAAAAAACACCACTACAGAGTAGCAATGGAAAGCACTTAGCAATGAACATGTTTTTACTACTGAGAAAAATTTCCACATTAACAAAGCTACAAGTTTCTAGTTCAATCCACTTCAAATTTATGAACACCTCATTTTTTTTTAAACAGTGGAATATTAAAGGGCAGTCATAAAGTTATTGAAAGAACCAAAATTATGATAATACAGATCACATTTTGACATTCTACTATGCACATGAAATGGGCAAACTCTATGGCTAACTGTTGCCATTTATTAAGCACCTACCTGCCTGACGCTTTATATGCATTATAACATTCAACTGTAACAATATCTCTAAGATAACAATGAGATAACAATTATCCTCATTATGCATTTAACTAAACCGATTTGCCCATGGGCATACTTGCAGTGAAGATCAGAATTGCTATTGGGACCCGATTCCTTCTGATGCTAAAACAAGGCTCTTGCTGCTCCAAGAGATGGAGTCAAGCAGGAAAATGTTTTCAGAATGTGGTTTCTGGGAAGGTTCCTGCTCCAAATATTCTTTCACCAATCATTACGATGCTTAAAATTTCTCCAGAGGATATTTATTCCTGCGAGGCTTAAGGGATTTTAATCCATTTAAGCTCACACTAAAATCCGACTGCTCTCAAGGTTAAAATGCCAGAGCTTTTGTGAAGTGGAGGAAAGAATTATGCTGAGTGGGCAAATGACAGCAATAATGAAAACTTGTTGCTTCTGCTACTTAGAAATTATGCCTTTTGGGTTGTTGTTTCTGCCCTTGCTAGGCAGCTTTTAAAACATGGAATTTGAAGAACAAAATATTTTGCTAAGGGAATGATTTGTAACATTCGCATTTTGGAAGAGCAGTTGGATATTCGATTTGATGGAGTGTCTTAAAAGTGGTGGGAAGTAGGCCTTAGGAAACATTCAATGGTAAACAGATGGCACTGGCTTGTAAAAACCACACAAATCTGGAAATCTGCTCTATCTCTAGCTCATGCACAAACACATTACTGGTCTGCTGGGCTACAGTAAAAACTGCAATTATTTTAAAAGGAGGAGTCTTGTTACACTTGTAGGGGTTATGGATATGCATGAATGTATGTATTTGTGTGTGTACACCAGTGTGCATTTGGAATCTGAAAAAATGGCTTTATTTACAAAATTTCTGGATACACTGGCAAAATAGAAGAGGAGTGGAAACATCAATTATTTGGATGATTCCAGTTAAAGTGATACTTTTACTTCCAACATAGAGTTAGTTTGAAGAGACAATTGCCTTAATCCCAAATTATTTCATATGTAGACATTTGCCATACTTGGACTCAATTAATTGTTTTGCAAGTGAATTATCAGCCCCCATGATGGATGGTAACGCACTTTCACCAGTAGCAAAACATGTTGGCATGGACAACAGTGTGGTGATAGAGGAGAAGGTGGAGGAGGATATAAGGGGGATACATGGTCATGGAAGGAGACTTGACTGGGGTGGTGAACACACAATACGGTGTACAGATGATGTGTTGTGGAATTGTGCACCCGAAACCTGTATAACTCTGTTAAGCAGTGTCACCCCATAAGTTCAATAAAAAGGAAATAAATAAATAAATGTGAAAAAAGGAAATAAAAAAGAAAAATAATCAGACTTTAAAAGTAAATTTCTTTAATAATAGTGATCTTTGGTTTTAGTTTGAAACAATTCCCACTGACAGATCTTAATGTAAACATGCACAGATCCGGCCATTTTGGAAACATCTTGAATTGGTTAAAAATGATACCCATCGTTTTATTTTTGTTTTGAAATATTATTACGTGTACAGAAAAGTTGCAAGGTTAGAACAAATAATTCTTTTTTACCCTTAACCATTTTCCAGTACATTGGTGTTTTGATGCCTCTTCACCTCTGAATATTTTCATGTATAATTTCAACAAAGAAATCGTCCTATGTAACCACAATATAATCACCACTGATATGAGAGTGCCATCTAATCCTCAGATTTCATTTAGGTTTCCCCAGTTGTCTCAGTAATGTCCTTAAGGGACCATTTATTCCAGGATCATGCTCTACATTTAGTTGTGATGTCACTTAAATTTTCTTCAGTCTGGAAGAGACTTTCAGTCTTTTCTTGACTTTCATGATGTTGGCACATTTAAAGATTTTATATATATATATGCATTATAACAGACGAATTTTAAATATATATATATTTATATATATATAAAATATATATATTTATATATATTTTTATATATATATTTATATATATATATATTTATATATATATTATAATCTTTAAATATATAAATATATTTGTATTAAGAATGCTTACCCTTATTTGGGTTTTTCTGATTTTTTTTTTCCTGATTAAACTCAGATTTTGCATTTTCTGGCAGAATTTCACACAAAGTATAATTTGTTCCTCTCATTGCTTTTCATCAGAATGTACATAATCTCAATTTATTCCATTACTAGTGATGTTAACTTTAATCTCTTAAAGTGGTTAACTGTCAAGAGTAACTTCATCATAAAGTTACTCTTTTTCCCTTTGTAATTAAAAAGTGTTTTTTTTTTTTCTTTTTTTCTTTTTTGGTGGGAGGTACTTTGAAACTATGTAAATATTCCATTCCTCACCAAGACTTTACCCACAGTTTTAGCACCTATTGATGTTCCTGGAATACATTATTTGCTATTTCCACTATTACCAAATGGTAATGTTCAAATCCCACCATTTCTTCTTAATGTATTAGTTGTCACTCTACACTGAGAAAAGGCGTTCTCTTGTTCCCTATTCTATGTTTTCCCCTTGAGTCAAAGATGACAAATTTTTTGCCTCAACCATATGTAGAATAAAAAGTTAAGTGTATTAGTTTTCTATACTGTGTAATAGATTGCCACCCACTTATATGTGTTTATTAATCTCACAGTTTTTGTCTGTCAGGAGTCCCGCACAGCCTTCCTGGGTTCTCTGATTCAGAGGCTCACCAGGCTATAATCCAGGTGTTGGTTGAAGCTGCAGTCACATCAGAGCTGGACTGTGACTGTGGGGAAGGATGTGCTCTGAGCTCCCTCTGTTTGCTGGCAGAATTCAGTTCCCTAAAGTTGTAGGACAATGGCAGCTTGCTTTTCCTAAACCAGCATAAATGAGACCTGGGTGACAGGTGAAGAAAGAGGAGTGAAGAGAGGAATGAAGAGAGGGAGAGTCTCTAGAGTGAGTCAGCTAGCGGAGAGTCTTATAAACTGTAACATAATCATGGGCGTGACATCCCATATTTTATTTGTTAGCAGCAAGTCAAAAGCCCAGATCATATTTAACAGGTGGGGTTGTGAACAAGAAGAGATGAGCATTATGGGGCCACTTCATGTCCCACCTCCTCAATCCTTCAATCCCACTTGTCAGCCTGGAGGCAATTGCTGTCAATAATTTACCCTGATATCTGGATCTTTTGTCTGGATGTGCATACACACATAAAAATACATTCTATCTACATTAGATTATAGACTAATATGTAAACCTTTTTATTTCCTGCATTAGCTTTATTGTTGTGCCCAAGAATTTTAGTAAAATGTTGGATTTCTTTAACGAAAGTGCTTCTAAATTTTAGTTATTAATTATTTATAATCTGACCTTCCAGGAGATGTCTACCAAATAGGTCCAGATTGCTAAGAAGAGTATTTTGAAAAATCAGGAATGGACGTTTAAATTAGTAAATAATTTTTAATGTACAACTGGGTTAAAGCTGCTAATATTGTCATAGGACTTTTTATTTTTTATTTTAGGGGAGGAAGTCCTGCACTTGATTGTGTGTGTATCATGTGTGCATGTGAAGGACTATACATTGTATTCTTATTTGTTAATGGAAACATTTGTTGTGAAGCTAACAAAGCTTAACATTCCGGCTTACCTTGCTTTAGCATCTTCCATACCCCTTTTCCTAATTTTGTTTTCGTAAGTGTGTATTCTTTTTTTTTTTTTTTAAAGAAGACCCCACAATTATATAAGCAACAGACCCTAAAAACTTGTATCATCCCGCCCTGGTCGGTTTGGCTCAGTGGTTAGCAGTGGTTCTCAACCTGTGAGTCGTGACCCCTTTGGGGGTCGAACGACCCTTTCACAGGGGTCACCTAAGACCATCGGAAAACAAAATTACAGTTATGAAGTAGCAACGAAAATAATTTTATGGTTGGGGGTCACCACAACATGAGGAACTGTATTAAAGGGTCATGGCATTAGGAAGGTTGAAAACCACTGGTTAGAGCATTGCCCGCGGACCAGAGAGTCCTGGTTCGGCTCCCGCTAAGGGCACGTACCTTGGTTGCAGTTCGTCCCCGGCCCCTGTTGGGGTTGTGTGGGTGGCAACCAGTCGATGTGTCTCTCTCACATTGATGTTTCTCTCTCTTCCCCCCTCTCTCCCTCTCGCTCTATCTGAAGATGGATGCAAAAATGTCCTCGGGTGAGGATAAAAACAAACAAACAAACAAACAAACTTGTATCATCCCTATTAATCATATTAATATTTCTCAACTGAAGGACATTATTACCATAGAAATTGTGACATTGATTTCAATTCTTGGGACACGGAGGATGCAAGCATAATGCTGCCTGGTGCCTCTCAATTCTAACAACCAGTGCCCAATAAGTGATAGGAAGGACACGGACGCAGGAGCTGGCCAGGAGATAGCAGTTCATGAGGTACAAGGTGGTTGTGCCACCAATAAAGTTTGAATCACTCTGAGATTCTTGTGTCTTACTTTGACATAATGATTTATGTTATCTTGTTGTCATAATAGTTTATGTCACAGTGAATTAAATTATAGTAACTGACTATACTACATAAACTCAAAAACTTTTATTGATCCTAGAAAACGAGTTATATATTTGACAAATTTCCTGTCCTACGCTGACAAAGCCTTTGCCTTTTGTTCACTATCCCTATTATAATGTGAAACACATACTTAGTAAGCAAAGATTTTTGGTGAAATACATGAGTGGACTTTGAATTCAGTTTTCCCAGAAAAAATAATACTATTGTTCAGGATACATATTCTATATACAGTGAAAAAGAATAATTTCTTTTCTCCCAAAGAAAGAAGAGTTAATTTCTTTCAAAGCTAATGAATAATTATTTAGCTTTGCTGGGAAAAATCTAGATTAATTTGTTTAGGTAATGGAACATTTCAACTTATTTTTAAAACTGTCTTTGAGCCCAGGCTGTGTGGCTCAGTGATTGAGCGTGGACCCATGCACCAAGAGGTCGCAGGTTCGATTCCTAGTCAAGGTACATGACAAGGTTGTGGGCCCAATCCCCAGTAAGGGGCATACGGGAGGTGGCCAATCAATGTTCTCTCTCATCAATGTTTCTATCTCTCTCTCCCTCTCCCTTCTTCTCACTCTAAAGTCAATTAAAAAAAAAAACTATTTTAAAAAAATAAAATAAAACTGTCTTTGATTCAGAGATAGCAAGCAACCAACCTAAGAAATTTTGACATAAGAAAACGAAATTTAGAAAATCACTTTAATATAGTTGGAATCAATCAAAAAATATAAAATATAAGAATATATAATATACAGTTCCTAAATAATACCCATTCAGGCTTTAACAAATTCTACTCCTGTCAAATTTGGATATCTAAAGCAAAGGATATAAATAATATTGTTTAGTTTGAGTAATGCATTTTATTTTCACTGAAACACCTTTTTTTAGTTAAAAAAACAAAAACAAGCCACATGAAAACTAGAGAAGTTCTAATTGGTAATAAAGAAATGCCATCTGAAAAGTGCACATAAACTTTTGATGGGTTAGAATGATTTTGTGCCCACCCCATAAAATGAGGACCTAGTCCCTTTAACACAAGTCTTTGGAATAACCACAGGCTTCCGCAATATAATCAGATGATGCTAAGTCTTTTCTTTATTGGCCCTGTCAGCATTCTGTCCTTGGATTTCCGGAGTACTCAGCATGATATATAGACTTGTTATTAAACAAAATTTCTGGCAGATTTTGTTTATCTCACCCTTCCTCAGCTGAGAATCTTGTGGCTTTCTGAATCATTTACAAATAAATCTTGTGTTTTCAGGAATCTCATTCTTAGAATGGGTTGTATTACTGTCCCTGTATACCATTCTGCAGTTATGTCTCTTCTGAATTTCTAAAACATATTGGCACTAATTATACACTAATAATCAGTGTATTATATGTATGTGTTGTATGTATGTGTGTGTTTCTTGATACCAAAAATAATGTATTTTAGCCATTCCTAAATTTGCCATAACGTAAGAGTATGGCTTAAAGCAGTACATATGTAACAGCAACACAAGAAATATTAGTCAGCCTTGGCAGGTGTGACTCCATTGGCTTAGCCTCACCCCATGTGCTGAGAGGTCACAGTTCAATTCCTGGTCAGGGCATATGTTTGGATTGCAGGCTCGATCCCCTGTACCCCTGTGCAAGAGGCAGCTGGTGGATGTTTCTCTCTCATTGATGTTTCTCTCTCTCCTTCTTCCTTTCTCTCTCTCTAAAGAATCAACAAAAACATTAATAAAAAAAATAGTAGTCTCATAATTCACCCCCGATATCACTTTCTGTAAAGCAGACAGTTTCACAACATATTCTTCTAGCTGGCAAACATTATGGGACATTTTTTCTGCTTCTGCTTAGTAGTAGGAATTAGTAGGAGAGAGTCTTTGTGGTAATTATTGCACAAACATCCCATTTTCTTGAGTGTTATCTTATGGCTCACTTGGCAGAAATATTTGAGGTGCAAATACACAGAAACTAGTGATCACTTACAGGCCTTATACGGAACATTAGTGAGATTGCATATACAGGTTGGATTTTTAATTGATAGCAGCCCATGCTTCTCTTGGAAACACAGTCCCGACACACGGCTTATTGGAAACAATACTAATGTTACATTAATATTAGACTCAGCGGCCATGAACTCATGTTACATATCAGGCAATTACTAATCTTCTTTGATTCTGGGAGAGTTACCTCAAGTTTTTGTAAAAGTCTACAACATGGAGTATATTTTGGGTGATCAACTAAGATGCTCTATTTAAAAATAAAATAGCAAAGATCTTATCCATATGAAGGATAAAATATAAAAAATATTTTATAGTTATTAATAAAAATATATTTGTTACACACATGCACATGAAGAAGGACCTGTAAGTAAAAATATATTGCATCATCAGTGATGTCATTATATGGTACTCCAGCTTGGAGAACATGGCGTATGAGTGTAGACAACATTGTATGATATGTTGACAACTTAACATCACTTTCTTAAGGAAAAAAAATTTTTTTAATGTATGAATTTTTGGAGAGTTCCATTTTAAAAGTTTTTAGTGACTAATAGTGCATGTTTTCTTTTATGACTTTTTAAATAATAGGTTATAGACAAGAATTTCAGAACTTACCATCAACCCAAAGGAAGAAGTACAGGTAGAGAATAACCAAAAAGGTCTAACATGAGATAATTTGTGAACAGGCTGGCAGTGGGTTCAAAATAGAATATTAAGCCACATAAACAGTGGGATAGTTTGCTACATCATTTATTATTATTATTATTATTATTATTATTCTTTATTGATATTAGAGAGAGAGGAAGGGAGAGGGAGAGAGAGGTTTATAGAAACATCGATGAGAGAGAACATCGATTGGCCGCCTCCTGCATGCCCCCCACTGGGGATCGGACCCACAACCTGGGCATGTGCACTGACCAGGTACCGGCAACCTCTTGGTGCATAGGTGGATGCTCAACCACTGGGCCACGCTGGCCAGGGCTCATCTATTCTTTGCAAGCAAAGCAGTGAATGATTGTGACTAAATATTAGCATGGGGAGAATAAAATTCCAAAAACACTGTGGCATCTGCCATGGTGTTTAAATTGAAAAGGTCAAAAACCAAGGTTTGACATGGGAGATTTTAAGGACAGAATGCAGCAAATACCCTCTCAGATCAGAGATTTGCGATACTATTTTTACAATGGGTAATGTAAGAAGATAAGAAGAGAGAATGTTAAATGTGAGGTCCACTCCCTGCTTAAATAGTTTTTCCTGTTTGTATTATTATATTCCAATCATAAAATAATTCAACATTTGAATTTCATATGTTATTTGTTTCTTTCATTTTGTAAAAACCAGAACACTTTCATTATTGACATACATATTTTTCTTCCTAAAGACCATTTTGCAAAGGCAATGGGCGATCAAGACAAATAATGAAACATTTCTATCAAAAGTCTCAATATCCAGTGACCCAAATTCCTGAAAAAAAAAAAATTAGTAAAAACCAAACTTAGCTTTGAAATCTTGGGGAGTTTTCTCAAGCCCTCTATACCTCAGTGTTTTTACATGTAAAATGGGAATATTAATAGCATCCTCTTTGTAGGAATTTTGTCCGGATTTTAAAAGGGTCCATTTACTAAATTAAGCTTGAGAAGCGCTGCTCTAAGAGCTTGCATTTTCCTTTCTATTAAATAGAGCCAGCCAGTAATAACCTACATTCACCATGGGAGCTATTGGTGTTGGTGGTCCACAGCCTCCCATCAGTCTTGCCTCCTCAGTGCACACTGACTGTTTACCTGCATCTCACCGACCGCCAGCATCTGTGCCTGAGACCTTTCTCCTGACCCTGCAGCCCCTTACTGCCCACTGAAGACCAGATATGCAGCTCTCAAACAATGAGTTTTATTTGTGAACACCCCAGCTCCTGCACATGTCATGGATGATAACTGTAAAAGTTGGATTCTATGTTAAATCCCAGAGTTTTCCCAGTGGAGTGAAGCTCTGGTTCCTGTAGTGGTAGCTACCTTTTGTTAGCATACTTGTCCGTCTCACTTCCCAACTTTCCTGTCAGGGCTCTTTTACATCCATAAATAAATTTTTTGTATACAAATTCTTGTCTCAGGGTCTGCTTCTAAGGATCCCAAATCAAACACCCTTTTCACAGGGTATTTTATCTTCTTCATTCCCCGTCCATGTTCAGCTGACTATTTAACCCAATATGGAAAGGTACCAACAAATGCTCCTGGTTACACAGTGATAGAAGTGTTTGTATTCATTTGTACACATCCCAATTATTATGGGTGGGTACTGCCAGTCACAAAATATAAAAATCCATAGGAAGGAAATGCCCTTGCCAAATGAGATTCCCAAAAAGAAATATTTAAGAAATTGAGTCAATGATCACATTGCAAATATATGAGATCTTAGTATACAGGAAATCAATCAATTTGTGGATTGCCTCTACAAATCAATGTTGAAAGGGCAGATTGTTTAATACATGATGTTGAGAAAACTACCCCCTCTCTGGAATAAAGTAAAACTTTAGATTGATTAAAGAATTACATATGGCCCTGGCCGGTTTGGCTCAGCGGTTAGAGCGTCAGCCTGCGGTCCAGAGAGACCCGGGTTCAGTTCCCGCTAAGGGCACGTACCTCGGTTGCAGTTTGTCCCCGGCCCTGGTTGGTCGTGCGGGTGGCAGCCACTCGATGTGTCCCTTTCATGTTGATGTTTCTCTCTCTCTCTTCCTCTCTCTCCCTCCCACTCTATCTGAACCAAAAAAAATGAAAAAATGTCCTCGGGTGAGGATTAAAAAAAAAAAAAAAAGAATTACATATGAAGACAACTACAAAGTTATTAGAAGGAAAAGTAGGAATTTATCTTTTTGACCTAGAGATTGAAGAGGATTTCTTAAACAAAACATCAAAGACAACATTATTGTCACTTTGATAATATAAAAAAGAAGGGCTTCTTTTCAAAAAAGGACACCACAGATGAAGTTAAAGACAAATTGCCAGAATGGAACAAATATTTGTAATATCTATAACTGAAAAGACATTAACAAAACACATGAATAAAACTCATGAAAATCAATACTATGGAGACAGCAATACAGGGGTGAGAAAAAGTAGGTTTGTAGTTGTATGTGAAACACAGAGTTTATTCTTGTATCATTATTTATTGATTATTTATTTTTATCACAACTGTAAGCCTACTTTTGCCTACCCCTGTATAAAGTCGGCAGTATCTATGATCAGGAAAGTTGAAGAGGAAACACAAAAATCAGATAATCATATGGTAAGATAGCTAGAATATTTGGTATTAGAGAAATGCACATTAAAACAATAATGGAATGGATATATACATTTATATATCTAAGAATGGAAAAAATTGCAAATCTACCTAATGTCTAAGGTTGGTATGGTTATGGAGTCTATCTCCCTGGATGAGCTAGTGTAAGCAATGAAGATGAATGCCATCAAAACCTTAGTGGCCCAAAACACCAAAAGTTCATTTGTCACTCATGTTAGGTGTATGTTATAGTATCAACAGTAGTCCTCTGTAAAATGCACTCAGAAACCCAGGCCGATATAGCATAACCCATTGAACATCGTTGATCATCATGCTAGTGAGAAAGGAGAGCTTGGGCAGAGAGTGGGTGAGGGGATAAAGTTGGGATGGGGGCTGGGTCTTTGTATTGGCAAACAAATGGCATATGGCACTTCTACTCATAATTCATTGTCCGGAAGTATCCATATGGCCCTAGTCACATGGAATTAAAGGAGCCTTCATGTATTTCTGATGGAAGACCACAATACTCATTCTGCGAAGCAACAGGACATACCTAGTCAAGTTAAGCTATGGATTTCTCTCTTCCCAACGTTAGTGACTTTTTAACGATTCTCCCTTTCAGACTGAGGACAAATACCTCTCAATCACTCTTAGCCTAGGTTGCTGTAGGCTTTTGGTTTTGCTTCTTAGAATACTCTTTATCGCTCTAGACACTTTTAAAAACTGGAAAGATTCTTTTGCATTGTAACTACCAGTACCACTGAAGCCAGATACCTGGACCTTCCTAGATTTTTTTTAAGGAATGAAAATTGTTTCTTTCACCATTAACTTTTTAAAAGATGTCATATTTTTTATTGAAACAACAACAACAAAATCAAAATGAAACATCTTTTATATAGATGTTTCTGCATGATACATGACAAGCTACCTACTCTTGGTTTAAGAATTGGATCTTTCTGCTCACCTGGGGCTATAGTAACCACGAGGGGGAGAATCTGGTCTTACTTCTTTGTATCTTTGTTGTTATTTTTGGTACTCAATGGGTTCCTCCCCTTTATTCTTATTTGTGTGATTCCCATCCACTCTGTGTTCAGGTATATCTCATCCCAATGTGACTCTTAAAGAATCATTTGCTTAAGTTGCTTGAGGCAAAGAACAAAGCATAAAACGAAAATCATTTCTAGAATGAATCTTTTCCATTCATATTTCAAAGCAATATTTGCTCAAGGTCTTAAGGATATAATCCAAAAAAAAAAAAAAAAAAAAAAAAAAAAAGATCTGCCTGTGGTTGCTGGCCCACAGATGCTCAGTGAGCTCTTGAAATACACCTTTGTGAAGTCTGTTTCCTCTTGCTGAGAGCTAATTCCTTTGGAATGTCAGATTGTCCCTAAACTAATAATTAAACATAAAAAAAATTTAAGCTTTGGAAAAATCATACAAATAAAAGTAAACAAGTTCTCAACTTCTTTAGTGTTTTGTACCTAGAAGAAGAGTTTATTTCATTTAATATCAAATTTCTTGATTATAAACTTCTTTATTCTCTTTTGTCTGTTTCTTTCTAATTTGACTTTAAGTCCATCAGAGCTAGAGATGTTTAGTATCTGTTTTACACTGTGTTCATTATACCTAAAAGATAATATATGCTTAATAAATATATGCTTACTGAATACATAAATGACTGCTCTGGTTTCAAAAAGAAGATGAAAATGTATTGAAGCTCTGAATATCCAAAACATAAAAGTAACAGAAATGGAAAAACTAGAATTTGTGATCCCGGAAATATCAAATAATGAATCAAGGAATTGTTACCTCTAACAACCTATTGGTCAGTTTTATGGGTTGAATTTTATCCACCCCCCAAATTTATATGTTGAGCCCTAACCTCTACTATTTCAGAATAGACCTTACTGGGCTATAAGGTCATTGCAGATGTAATACTTTTAGATGGGGTTACGTTGGAGTGTTGGAGTGCAGTGGGCCCCTGATCTAATGTGACTGATGGCCTTATGAAAAGATTGGAGAAACGCTGCCATAAGTCAAGGAATGCCAAAGATTTCTGGAAAACCACCAGAAATTAAGGGAAAGGCATGGGATTTGTTTTTCCTCACAGCCCTCAAAGGAACCAACCTTCCTGGCATCTTGATTTTGGGCTGCTAGCCTGCAGAACTGCAAGGCAATAGATATCTATTGTTTAAGTGACCTAGTTTGCAGCAGTTGTTATAGCATCCTTAGAAAACCAGTACAGTCAGTAACAGTGATCTTATTTTTAAAAGGTGATAGAAGTTGGGCCAAAGTCAGGAGCCCAGACAACAGTTACTCTTCTTACTCAGATTCAACTAATTCAGGGAAGAGACTTTCTTTTAACATGGGTGATTTGAAAAATCTGAGAGGTGGCTGGAATATTTATTACTAAAATAAAGGTGTGTGTGTGTGTGTGTGTGTGTGTGTGTGTGTGTGAAAAAGAAAAAAAGCTGGTTGAGTTCATGAAATGTTTCTATTTTGAAGGTACCAGTTGCCAGAGCCTATCAGGTCCTAATCAATGGTTTCACATGATTAAGTTATGGGTAAGAAGACACATTTTTCCTGTACCTAACGCCCTTTTCCAATTTAAAATTAAGAATCTTAGTAAATCCAATAGGTACTTAGGGACATTCATAACTAAATTAAGACTAGGGGTGTGAGAACCCTAACAAATAGGGAACAATTTAGCTGCTGAATCTCGCCTAAAAGGCAGCGGCTACGCTCACAGCTGGGAATACTCGCTCATGCTTTTCTGCAGGGGGCCAATCATAAGACAGGATTGGGAACTTACTACCGAGCCCCCCGTGCGGGAGACAGTCCAGCAGGAACGCCATCCTCACACACAGTGAAGGACAGAGGGCACAATAATTTTACAACACCTTCCATAGGCAATTTCTAGAACAAAATTTATTTTCTCTGATATCGCTGGGTCTTTGATGTCATATCTAGAAAATACACATAAAAACAATAAAGCCCATGCCCATGGTTGAGGAGGGAATTTTTCCATGTTTCCTTGAAAGAACCCCATTGATAGTCCGTTTTTCTCCTCTTCATCAAAGATTGGAAAAGAAGCAGTGAACCCAAACTGGGCATTTGGAATTAGGTGGAGACTGGAAGCTGTTTACACGGCTTTTAAAATTTTTTTGGTGCAGTTGCTATCCCACATCCTATTCTGACTCTATTTAAACTTCATGTTGGCCATTCAGAGCAAGGGAACATTTGTAGGGACATGTTAACCTGCTATGGAGACAGCTGCCCTAGCATTTGGGGCTTGTGTGGGAAGGAATGCCTTAGCCACAAGCAATTCCTGTTGGCATTCACACTAAGACAGCATCTAAGAAGATCCTTCTACCCTTCAAAGTGTAAGAAAACACACATTTTAAAAAGAGCTTACTCATTCCTGAATACTTCAAAATAACCTCCACTTAACCAGTTAAGGCAGGGAGTTTGTGCTGCAGAATGCACTAAGAATGTTTGCGATCACTCTTTCTCATACTCATTTTTTACTGAAGCAGATATTCAATTACCACTTAATTTTGAAACTATGTGCTGACACAGTTCTTATGTTATTAGCAAGATCTATGAAAATAGCAAAGGTAGAAAAAATATGGTACATGTAGAATCAGGTGTGTGGTTCCCACAATGTCAGAGTGGGGCCACAGGAAGAATGGGAATCACTGGAGACAAGACCACCTATCCAAATGTACAAGATCATTTATTTTCCTTTTATAAAAATATGTGAACTTTGCTTTGTTCATTTACGTAACTTGGAATTCTTTCTTGTTTTTTCCCTCAAGAGATAAAAAAACAGAGAGATAAAAAAATCAGTTATCCCAAAGAGTATCTAAAAATGAGTTAATAACCATACATTTACACAGACAGAACTTTATTTTTGTCATTCTGTTTGTCTAAATAAATGAAAAATCAGAGGTATCCAAACCGAATTTTTCCTCTGCTGTTATTAGCCATCCAAATATTTGCGTTCTCTTTGAGTTAGGGTTTTAGTCTAAATAGCTTTTAATATGCTAAAAGAAGTAACTTAAACTATTAAGTACTGGTAGAGTTTTTAGTTTAAAAATTTAATTCATTATCCAGTGGCGTATGTTAATGAATAGTTATTCAAATATATGTTAATTAAAATGTTTTATTAGTATTGCATTTACTAAACGATTTAAATAGATAACAATGTTGCCCAAAGTTAAACATTTTTTATTATTTTGTTAGATTAAAAAATAAGAGCTTTAAAGATTCTTTAAAATACAATACAAAATAAAACATGATAGACTAAATTACTTGCAAAGCATATGCTTCTACATATATGAAAACATATAATGTCTTTCTGTAACATTTTTACTAAGGACCACTGTCATAAATTCAGAAAATATGTTCTTCCAGAACATGTTTGGCTTTAAACATTAAAGAAAACTTAAAATGGAATAAAATTTAATTTTACATGAAAATGCCTCCACATCTCAATCAGTATGCTTCATTTGCCTGAAAACACCCCCTCCCAACAACAGAGGATTGACCATCGTACTGACCATGGGATTAAATGGCCCTATCTTATTGTTATCAGAGAAATGTGTTGATGGTCTTTCTCCATTGCTAGTGAGAGTGGGGTTCTTGAGGTACTGCTGGAATAAGCACTTCCAGAGGCCCCCTTGAGAGAACGAGATGTGGTAGAAAGTCTTTATTTGCATGGAATTACATCCTTCGGTTTGCAAAGTCCTATTCCCTTAATCCAGTCCCAGAAGAGGTGCAGCTGGGGCTTAGCAGAGCTGGAAGCAAAGCCAGTGTCCAGAGTTTCTGTTCCATGGTGGAGCTGGGTCCAGTAGAGCATTAGGCTAGTTGTATTCCACCAGTCTATTGTGTGTGGGGTGCACATGGCTGTGGGCCATGTGGGCGAGTGCAGGAGCGTGAGAGTCAAGTGTGAGCAAGCGTGAGCGCAATCAGGCAAGAGAAAGAACTCCTTTGTTTAGGAGCTTAAATATCTCAAGACTTCCAGCATTTGCAGTGGCCATGCCTACTTTGGCCAATGACCTGTTCCCAGGTGTGACTGACGGGTAAGTACCTTCTCTATGTCACCCAGACTTTATTGGGCACGTGTCTAAACTGCAGCTTCCTGGCAAAGCTGCACAAATGATTATATTTGGCATTCCTTTTGCTCCTTTCCAGTTATTCCAGTTGATTACAATGGCATTATTATCTTGCCCTTTATTTCTAAGATGGCAGTTACCTCATTCTCTTGTTTCTAATCTCCCCATACAGTGTATATTATTATTCTGATCCCACTTTCCACTCCTTACTTCGATCCCTCCCATTCAGCATTATTTTCATCCTTCCTTTGGTTTTGATGATACAGCCAAATTTCTTATATCCCCAAGCATTTTATAAAAGTTTTCTTCACCTTTGTACTCTGAAACCTGGCTCATTGCTGATTACACAATTTCTCTTGTGGTGTTGAGCAGCCTAGAGGCATGCCCTTTGCTTCTTTGGCTTCTTAGAAACTTTGAGAAACTTCTTACTTCCTCCTCCCTAAATTCCTTGTTTTGAATCTCAAGTCTTCAGATTATAAGACTATTTACTTCCTTGGGCAAGGGTATACTGATCCCAGGACCAACCCCATCATTCCTTGAAGATGTTAAGCCCTAGATAAAGGTCACTCTCTCCAAAGTACACCTTTCATAACTTTTTGTGAATAACGGTGTCTGTGTAGCCTTTTCCATAGAATGGCCTCTTGTTTTTTATTTCTTTTCCAGTTATCTTGTCCTCTGCCTACCTCAGCCACTCACCCACAGAGTCATGATTTTGTTAACAGCAACTTCAAACATTCCATTCTATCAATTTCAAGTGTATCACCCTCTGACCCTGACTTTTGTAGCTCATTCCATCCAGTATCCTGATTTCAACAATCCTTTGATCCTACGTAGACTAACAAGCCATTCATCCTACTGCCTTTTCCTTGTTCCATGTCCCCTAATGTTAGAGTGACCATATGTTCTGGTTTGCATAGCAGAGATTTTGTTTATGTCAACATGTTATGTCAACATGATAATTAATAGTGCCTTAGTTTAGACAATAAATTATATGATTACTTTACTTAATGTTCTCACTTACCTTCTTACTCAGCCTAAGTTCTACAGTCAACTAAAAGCATTACTTTGCAAATACTTTTCAACTCTCTTGTCTGTCTTTCCCATAATCAATACTTTGGTGAAATCCCAATCCTGGTTAAATCCACCTCTCCAAATACTTTACAGGCTGCACCTGCATCTCAATAAGGCTAGAATTAAACACAAAAACGGCACTGTCTAATCTCATATAAATTCATGATCTTTAACTTCAAGGTGCCCCTTATTGCTGTCAAGTAATCATACTACAGTCTCCTGGTCCATTTCATTCTCCCAGATGATTATTTCCAATTTTCTTCTCTCTACTTAAACTTCTAAAACTTCCTACCCCACATTTACACTGAGCAGATGATCTTCTATTTTACTGAGAAAAGTGAAGTAATCAAAAAAGAACTTCCACAAACTTTTACTCCCAAGGTAGCACCTACCCAGCACCAAGCCCTTCATCTATGCACTGGACTCCCACCTCATCTCACATACTGGATTCTTCTCTTTCTATCATAACCCGGGTACAATCTACTTACAAATGCCAACAGCTTATCTTCAAAACAACCTTCTCTCTATCTTCACTGACAATTGACATCTCCCAAGTGGACAATTGTATTAGCTAAACCACTGTTCTTTTTGCTCTAACCCACATCTCCTAGCTTAGGTGCAGTTCAGCTGTTAAGTGGTATTGTTAGAATATAAGTTACATCATATAATTCTTTTTTTCAAATCCTCCCGGTGGCTTCAAATTTCATTCTAAATAGCAAAAACTAAAATTCAACCATGACTTACAAAAGCCTTTAAGTGTCTGCCTTCCCTCTTACCTTTGCAATTTTATCTTCTACTATTGGACTCTTGTTTATTACTCCCCAGCCACACTGGCTTTCTTGCTACTCCTCAAACACTCTAGGAACTCTGCTTCCTTAGGGATTTTGCTTTGGTATGTTCCTCAGACACCTTCTCCCTCCACCCCAATGCTATTGAGCTTACATCACAAGGGTACCTCTCGATGAGGCTGCTCTAGTCCACTCTTCCTAAAATCGAAGTCCAATCCCAAGCTAGACTCTGCTTATCCTTATTCCCTGCCTTGTCATTCTCTTTAGCATAGTCTCTCTCTCCTTTCATAGTCACTTCTTTTACTTAGAGGATTAGCATATAGTTATATATTTTATGTATCTATATATTCTATTTTTTAGAATTCCCTGATGACTTTCTATTAATTGAGAGAATAAAGAACATTATTTTTATGAACACAAAATCTGAAGGGGCAGTGGTGAAGATTATGTCCAGAACACTCCAATTCCTACTTACTACCTGTAAAACCTCAGACAATGTGTACGATTTCTCTGATGCTCAGTTTCTCTCAGTCTAAGCAAGCACAGACTAAAGTTGTACTTTACTTTTCTTTTATTATTTGGAGATTAAACGCAAATGTATGTATATTATTTATTATAAAATCTGGCAGAAATCAGATTAATAGTAAGTATGTTTTATTAGTTACTCAGTATTACTGGCATTAGTTGGGCTATGGAGAAAATTAATAAAAAACCCGGCTTATATTTCAACCTTCATCACATTGTTGCATCATTTCTGTGGAATTATTATTTTATGATTGTAATGGATACATCTAAAATTGATAGAAAATCAAAACTTAGTAAATTTAAAATGTTACTTTTATAATAGGCAATGTTGAAATGCAAAATTTCAGTGGTTTGACATCTACAGAAAGCACTGAGAGAAAAGAAAAATATTCCTCAGATGACTAATTCAAACACCTATATTGCAAGTATCAATCATTTAGCAATGATATGAATTCCACATGAATAAGTTAGAGCTCCAGTATTGCGCTAGTTCACTTTATCTGAATTACACATGAAGAAGAGGCCACGATTAAGGTGACAAAATCTTCAACCCAGAGAGGGTAGTTATTGAACCATTTAGAGTTTTTGTAAACCCAGCTTTTTAAAAAATGGTAAAAACCTGCTTCTTTTTGGCTGTTCTACACAAGTGGCTTAATTTTCAGAAAACTATACTATCACAACATCAAACCTAAAAGAAAACTGTAAATAACAGTTTGTTTCCAGTAATTGGCAATGGTGTAAGACCTGTACTTGTTTGAACTAAGACCCCTATAGCGGTACAAGAATGTCAGTAGGCTACTACATTTTTCTAGCAGAGGAAAATGAATAATAAGAGTTTTAAAATATTCTTTATTATATAAATATAGGATCAAGAATAAGATTTTACTTAAAATTGTAGAGTTAATTTTATTCTGTACATTGGTACATTGAAATACAAGTATACCTATTTTTATATATGTGAAGAAATATCTATTTTAAATGTAGCCTTGAAAATGTCTTTTGTTAGGATTTGAGAATTTAAAAAACACACACAAGGAAGAGAAAGGTAATGAACCACATTTAAAAGAAAACATTTTTGCTGATGAAAAGCATTTAAAGAGAAAGTCATTGGCCTTGTCTCTGAGGAGATCTATTCTACTGCACCTAATTACTCCTCAGTATAGCTTGGAACTGGAAACAACCTCCTACTTCTACCATCTAAATAACAGTATGTTGTAAATCTACCCTTCCACCAGAACCGATTGTTGCAAAGAATAATTAGAACCTAATATACTTCAGTAGGAAGAATGCATACCAGTCTAGCCTTCTTTGTGAATTGCTTAAAGCAACAGATTGGTGGTAGAATAACCTACAAGAGTTGCTCTTTACAGCAAGGATCAGTGTCAGCCAATAGTTATTCATTTCTCCAGGGTACTGAAAGGGTGAAAACACTGGAAAGACAGGTAAACACCCTTCTTAGGGGCTTCAAGTTGCTCGCTGTTAATATTTTGTGAACTGCCTGCTTTTAATTATCCACATCCATATTGGCCAATTAGCAGGTGAAATTACTTAACTCCTCAAGGAACACATGTAGTCTCAAATCAGCAATTTTCACTAATAACCTCTGCTTACAGACACTTACAGTGAACCCTCCCAGCTGCCCCGATCTCATAAACAGAATCAATCATTATCATTCTCGGTAAGCAGTTGAAAGGCTGAAACAGTGAGACCATGCACACCACCATGATAACTCGTCTCAGTGCGTTTGGAGGCCAAGCCAGACCATATGAGGATAACCTGCTCAGAAGTCTCTTCCATGAACGACATGGACTTTTTCATCCCCTGGGCCACGAGCAGCCTGGGTTGAAAGGGACCGGGAAACATAATCTCACAAGAAACCCTGACAAGGTCACAAAGCAGGCAACCATGATTCCTAAACCTTGAGACAGAGCAGGAGCCCATCACGCAGGGAAGCACCAAGGTCTTAAAAAGAAAAATCAAACTGAAACTGAATTTTAGCCCTGCTGTTTGGCTTTCCCCTCACCCTGGTGTGAAGACCAGCATGGAGGGAGACAGCCTCAAGGTTACAGGTGGTGACAGCTCAGCTGACTGAGTACGGAGAGCAAGATGGCAGCCACATATAATTCCCAGTCTGCCTTCCTTACCACTGTGTTTAAAGTTCCAGATTCTCTGCTGATCACAAATTCAACAGAGCTTGGGATCAGCTCTCCTTTCAAATTATGCCCAATCCTGGGAACGTTTAATTAGACAATATATAGTTTTATATGCGTACTTAGCTATGTTTATATAGTTATTTTTTAGATTCATATATTTAATTTAAATGTATATATTTTTTTATATTGAGGTAAACACGTTATATTTGAATCTATTTAATCAGTTTGCTTTCTTCCTAATATCTACTTGAAATTCACTGAAATAAGAAAGGTAGTGTTAGTGAAGGAAAAAGGGAGAGTAGGTTATTTCTACCTATGCAAACTGGAAGAAGGTCAACTTGGGCACCTCTTTGCAGCATGGGCACTTGTAAATCTGAAAGGAAAAGGTGGAATGAGGGGTTTTGGACTCTGGAGGGTTGGGTACAAAAGTGCAGAATGGCAGGGATGGGCATTAGGGGTTTTGCTTGGAGCTAGTGAGCTAGCCCCTGCAGACACGGTCATTCTGCCCTAAATTATATCTTGGTTCTTGTGAGACACATGTGCTAAGTAACTCCATTTATTAATGAAACAGTAAAACAATAAACATTATGGCGTTTTAGATTTGCCTCAATTTGCCAATGCCTATTTTGAAATCTGGCATCATTCATGCTGTCACCTAGACTTACCCCACAGACACACTGCACTTGATCTAATTAAGGATGTAGGAAACATTGTCATCCTTTGGTTCTAAAACTCAGATACATGTATCCTCTGGAGGGTATGCTAGTCTACTAAGGGTGAGAAAGCATGTATCTGGATTCTGTGCCTATCATCCTACATTAGCTCTCTTTAATTCGGCCTGAATGTCCTTTCTATTTTTATTGTTAAGTGATACAAAACATTATTTTTACATCAAAAGAGATATGGGTATATTTTACATAGGCTAAAAATTCACACAGATCTAGCCTTCTGAGAAATTTTCTCCTTCTTGTGAATCACTACTGTTTATATGTCTAGGCCATCAGGGTATGTCTTCCCTGTTTTAAATGTGTGTCTATGGGAACATTTATAGGGCTAATGAATAGCATTGTTTTGGGACAAGTTTTGCCACTAACTAGTTGAATGAACCTAACACAACTCACGTCTCTAACTCCCTTTCTTCATCTGGAATTTAAAAGGATTGAAATAATATTTCCCCAGGGACACAGCTGTAATATTATATAACAATTTTACACCACCCGTTTTGAGGGACAGAGTTGGAGCGCTCAGAGCAGTATTTCACGATCCCTGTCTGACAAGAACTTTGCTAACAGATGTGGGGAGGGACAGCTTGTGGAATTCCTTGAGATAATGTTATGTTATACCAAAAATATCTACTAGAGTTTTATAGAAATGCCAGACATTTTAGTAGAGACTTTGGAACTTTTGCAGAAATGTTTTACATATGATCTGTCATTTTTAATGTACAGATTTTGATGTGATTTCATTATGGAATATTTTATCCTTTCAAATATAGTTTTAAGAAACAACCTTGAGACATAACTTCTCCCATAAGATAAGGAATCCTTATTATCAAGTGTGAAAATTTGCTTAATTTGAATAGAAGAATAATATACATTTTGTATGTATAATTTAAATATGTATTTCAATACATTTAAAAATAAACATATATATTGAAAGTATTTCGTGTGTATATAAAATACTTTCAATATCAGGTAATTTATTTAACTATTTAATCTAGTTTAAATTAAATCCACCTAATTTATTTAACTATCTCACTAAGGCAAGATAATCTTAGCATACACACTATTACTCTTAACATTGCTTTTGTCTTGTTTTCGTAAATATTTTGATTAATTAGATCTTTGAAAACAGATCTTTAGAGTTTGTTTTGCAGAGCAACCCACATATTTCCCTGAAGTGACATGAAAACTTAGTAGCAAAACAGAAGGAGTAGCAATCAGTTAGCAGTGCACAGAATCTGTGGCCAGCTGTAACTTTATACAAAGCATGTAGAAGAAAACTGAAACCTTCTCTTCCTTCACAGTGAATTATGGATCAATGTACTCATCACATTCTAGTCAGGGAAAACAAACGAACAACAAACTTCACAACTTGCGATCAAGACAAACTAAAACATGACAAAGCAAAGGAATATAAAAGGGTTATGCTCTCCAGATCCAGTTCCTCTCAAATAAACAAAACCTTGGTAATTATACCAAAAAAGAAAAACAACACCTTGGTTTGATGGTTAATTTTGTGTGTCCACTTGATTGGGCCACAGGTGCCCAAATATTTGATTGAATGTTATTTCTGGGTACGTCCTACAGCTACGAAATTAAAGCAGCAGCCCCCGAGACTGGGAGGAGGGCGGAGGCACACCAGGTGCCCAGCTCAGGGTCCCAGTGCCAGAAAGAGAAGTCCCCTTCACTTCTGGAAAACCAGCAGGAACTGAGGCTGAGGGAGGCTGAGGCTGTGGGAGCCCCAGGCAGCTCCTCATAAAGGGCCCATGCACAGACTTACTCGGACTCGCTCCCTCTGAGCTTGGAGGGGAGGCAGCTTGAAGGGCGCCAGAGACATACAGGGAAGAACTGAGCTGTTTGGCCTCAGGACAAGGGCTGGAGAGGCGGCTTTCTCCTGGACAGACGTGGAGCCTGATGTTCCTTTGGTGAGCCCTTCCCTGAGGTGGCAGAAGGCTGCCATACCTGGGACTCCAGCAACCTGGCTCACACTGTTGGCCCCGCCCTGGTGATTTCCTGAGGCCTCGCCCCACCCAAATTTCGGCCCCACCCAAGCTGTTTCCAAAGGCTTTACCATAGGATTGGCCTGTTTTGGATCCTGCTTCAGAGCTTCCTAAAATCTCTCAAACAAGCAGCATCTGGTCTCAGCGATCCCCATACCTCTCATTAAGTGACCTCAGGCCTGGCACTAGAAGCAGCCAGCCTCAGTTCACAATTTGGCTTTTCCTAGGCACCTCTACGCCCAGCACAAGAAGTAGCCATCTGCAGATCACTTTGTAGCTTATGCTGGGTGGCCCTGGATAGAACATAGGCAGTGGCTGACCTTGCCCCAGAGCCAGCACACCCAGTGCACAGCTTCCGACCACATCGAAATACCACCACCCAACCACCTCCACAAGTGACACACTCAATGAGCAGACTCAGTGGGTACCAGAGCCCTGATGAAGTAAGTCTTGCTCTGTGTGGTGGGTCCCTACATAGCTGATCCTCCAAGGTAGTCAGAGGCCAGTGGTCAGTGGGAACAGCCAGTCCTTGCAGCTGATCAGCCTGAGTAAATTCCTCCCATTGACATGCCAACGGTAATCAAGACTCAATTACAACAGAAGGGTGTACAGTCCACACTAGCGGTGCACCTCGAGGGCCCAGCTGGGGCAATCAGGGAGGCTGTGCAACTGGACCCTACAGGACACCTACTACAATAGGCCACCCTAAGAAAGCCTAGGAGACATAGCAACTCTATCTAATACATAGAAACAATCACAGGAAAGCAGCCAAAATGAGGGGACAAAGAAACATGTCCCAAATGAAAGAGAAGAACAAAACTCCAGAAAATAATTAAACAAAATGGAGATAAGCAATCAATCAGATGCAGAGTTCAAAACACAGGTTATAAGGTTGCTCAAGGAACTTGGTGAGACACTCAAGGGACTTAGTGAGACCTTCAAGGAACTTAAAGAGACCTCCAAGGAACTTAGTGAGAACATCAACAATATAAAAAAGGACTAGTCAGAAACAAAGGATGCACTAATTGAAATAAAAAATAATCTACAGGGAATCAATAGTAGAATAGGTAAAGCCAAGAAGCAAACCATCGATTTGGAATACAAGGAAGCGGAAAACACTCAATCAGAACAGCAAAAAGAAAAAAGAATAAAAAAATGAGGATAGTGTAAGGACCTCTGGGACAACTTCGGGCATGCCAACATTTGCATTATAGGGGTACCAGAAGGGGAAGAGAGAGAACAAAAAATTGAAAACCTATTTGAAACAATAATGACAGAAAACTTCCCTAACTTAGTGAAGGAAACAGATATACAAGTCCAGGAAGCACAGAGAGTCCCAAACAAGATGAACCCAAAGAGGACCACACCAAGACACATCATCATCAAAATGCCAAAGGTTAAATACAAAGAAAGAATCTTAAAAGCAGCAAGAGAAAAGCAGTCTGTAACCTATAAAGGAGCTCCCATAAGACTGTCAGCTGATTTCTCAAAAGAAACTTTGCAGGCCAGAAAGGAGTGACAAGAGATATTCGAGGTCATGAAGAGCAACGACCTACAACCAAGACTACTCTATCCTGCACAGCTATCATTTAGAATCAATGGATATATCAAGATTTCCCAGACAAGAAAAAGCTAAAGGAGTTCATCACCACCAAACCAGTATTATATGAAATGTTGAATGGTCTTCTTGAAGGAGAAGAACAAAAATATGAACAATAAAATGGCAATTAATACATTCTATCAACAATTGACTCTACAAACAAAATAAGCAAGCAGAACAGAAACAGACTCATAGATACAGAGAACTTTTTGTTGCTTGCCAGATAGGTGCGGGCTGATGGGATGGGTGAAAAAGATGAAGGAATTAAGAAGTAAAAATTGGTTGTTAGACTGGTGAACCCCATAGGGAAGGGGGGAGGGAGGGCAGGATGAGATAAACCTAAGAACTTCTGTGCATATATGCATAACCAATGGACACTGACAATAGTGTGGGGAAGGCTGGAGGGGGGTGGGATTGGGGAAGAGGGGGTTAATGGGGAAAAAAGAGGGGACATCTGTAATACATTCAACAATAAAGAAGAGTTTAAAAAAATAAAAAGACTTTTGATGCTAAAAACAATAACAACAAAAAAAGACCAGTGAGGTAAATAGGTTTTCATACAAACAGTTAAAAAAATGTTCAGCTTTACAGAACACACACTGAGGAAATGCTACATGTTCTTATGCAGAATTAAAATTATCTTGATGGAAGCATAGCAAATTAATTAGAAATGAAGAGCACGGAAAATGAGAAAAATAAATTAAAATGGACTGTTTAATGTAATAATAAATTAATAATTATAATAATATTTGGGTGATGTTTAAACCACACAAATGCACAATCAAAAGTCACCATAAAGTAGTGTAAAAGTTAAAGAGAGTAAGTGGAATTAAAATACCATAAGTCATTACATTGACTAGACAGTGGTAATGCATAACTTTATTATGAAATCAAGGCAAAGATATATATTGTAGCTTCTCATATAACAATAAATAGAATAACACTTTAACGATAAACTAAGACAACCCAATTAAAAAGTGGACAAAGTACTCAAGTAGATATTTCTCTAAAGGAGATATACAAACAGACAGTAATCACGAGAAGACACTCGTAATTAGAAGAACATCACTCATCACTGGGAAAATGAAAATCAAGACCACAATGATATACCTCTTCACACCCATTAGAATTGCTATTACCAAATAAAAGAAGCCAAATAAAAAGTGTTGACGTGGAAGTGGAGAAATTGGAATCCTTGTGTATTGTCGGCAAGAATGTAAAATAGTGCAACTGCCATAAAATACGGTATGGTGATTCCTCAAAAAATTTCACATAAAATTACCATGTGATCCTGGACTCCAATTCTGAGCATGTGCCTAAAATGACTGAATGCAGAGACATATATTTGTACACTCATGTGCATAATAGAGTTATTCACAATAGTCAAAAGCAACCTAAGTGTCTATTGGATGAATAGATAAACAAAATGTAACATATGCATACAATTAAATATTATTCAGCTATAAAAAGGAAGGGAATGCTCATGCTAAGTAAGACAAGCTGGTCAGAAAGCTGAGTAATAGTTGTCAGGAGCTGGTTGGAGGGACGAATGAGGACTTACTGTTTGGTGACCATGGAATTTCAGTTTGGGAAAATGAAAAGAGTTCTGAAAATGGATGGTGGTGATGGTCGCTCAACTATTTGAATGCAATGTCCCTGAACTGTACACTTAAAAATGATCAATTTTATGTCATGTATATTTTACCACAATAAAAAAAAAACCTTAACAGCAACAATAAAGAATACAAATTGAATGTATTACTAACAAGTTAATAGAGGGTGAGGAGTGGAAAAATAAAAAAATACTGGATTTATCCAGAAAAGGCAAGAAGGAAATAAAAGAAACAAATTAGAAAACAAATAATAAGATGACAAAAATAAATCTAAATGTAATAGACAATGTTAATTTTAAAGATTTGATGAAAAATAAACAGATAAATAAAAAATAAAACAGCAAATATATATTTGTTGGTTAGGAACCTTGGGAGTTCCCCAGGGGAAATCTGAACCTGGCCCCTGCATATGGAGGGCCAGGAGAGACTGAAGAAAGAGACAGACCACTCCAAATTGGTAGGTGGCTGTTTTAACAAGCAAGGGAATTTACACACAAGGCTTGTTTTGAGTGGCTGTAGGATGAGTAGACCTCGGTACCTGTTTGCTAGAATCTTCAAGGTGGATGTAGAGGCTATAAAAAGATTCAGTCACATACACAGTCCAGATGGTCTAAACTATATCTTACCCTCTCTTGAAACAGCTCTTCATGTGGAAATGGTGGGTGCAATGTATGTTCCAAAGATGAGGAGAGGGAAAGGAGCTTCTAATTGCCCAGGTTCAGCTCGAGGGCCCACCAGCAGGCATGTGCCCTCAGTAACCTCCTCCAATAATGTTGCTCATTTGAGATGCATCTTTAATATAAGGACATAGAACAGTTGGAAGGAAAAGATGAATAGTGCAAACAGTAACAGACATAAAGCTGTAAAACTATAATAATATCAAATATTTAAGGAAATGATTATCAGTGGTGATATTCAACACAAAAAATGTACAAGATCTAAATTTGCATATAGCTAACTCTATATTTTCAAAATGGATAAAAAGAGACAGTAAGACAAATTCATTCATAATTTGAGATTTATATATACCTCCTTCAAAAATAGATAAAGCAGACAAAACAATCCATGTATATTAAAAATTTAAACTCCATAATTAAACAACTTGACATAAACATAATTAAATCAATTGATGTAATATACAATATGTAATATACATAATACATTATACACACACACACACACACACACACACACACATACACACCTACAAATGCACTCACTGACACAAAACATTGTACTTGACAACTGCAAAATGCATTCTTTTTAAGTGTACATGGAACATTTACCAGAATAGGTCACCATATGCTGGACTACAAAGCAAGTCCCAACAAATTTTAAAGGATTTGAAAATGAAACCACAGAGAGCATGTTCTGACAAAAATAGAATCAAGCTGAAAACACAAAGACAAAAAATAAAAATAGAAAGAAACCAGTAAAATACCCAAACTTTGAAGATTAAGCAATGCATTTGTAAATCACCCATATTCCAAAGAAGAAATTACATGGAAATTAATTGTTGAAAGTATTACAGATGACCCCCTCTTTTCCCCCAATTGATCCCCTCCTCCCCACTCCCACCCCACTCCTGCTTTCCCCAAACTATTGTCTGTGTCCATTGGTTATGCATATAAGTTCTTTGGTTTATCTCTTCCCAGCCCCCCACCCCCACCCCTTTCCTCTGAGATTTGTCACTCTGTTCCCTACTTCCATACGTCTGGATCTATTTTGATTGTCAGCTTATTTTGTTCGTGATATTCCATAAATAGGTGAGATCATGTGGTACTCGTCTTTCTATGACTGGCTTATTTCACTTAGCACAATACTTCTCCAGGTCCTTCCATGTGCATCTCAAAGGGTAAGAGATCTTTCTTTCTTACAGCTGCATGAAATTCCATTGTGTACATGTACCACAGCTTTTTTATCCACTCATCTACTGATGGACACTTGGGTAGTTTCCAGATCTTAGCTATTGTAAATAGTGCTGCTATGAACATAGGGGTGCATATATTCTTTCTGATTGGTGTTTCAGGCTTCTTAGGATATATTCCTAGAAGTGGAATAACTGGGTCAAATGGCAGGAAAAAAATCTATTGGCAAATTAGTAGTAGAGGGGACTTTTATTAAACTGATAAGGGACATTGTATCCATTGGTTATAGCAGCCTAATAAATCATCTCAAAACTCAATGATTTTAAAAAAAGCACATATTTTTTGCTCTTGATTGTGTTGGTTGGCTGATTTAGAATGGGTTTGAAATCCATAAATATAAAGTAAAGTATTCAGTTAACGTCCTTTAAAGCATCAAACATTGCAAATACCTAGGAATAAATAATATAAAATATGTGCAAAACGTCTAAACAGACAATTACAAAACAAACATTACTTAAGTAAAAGAAAATGAACAAATCAATGCTTTAATGTACTGTTTATTGATTGGAAGACCCATCATTTAAAGATATCAACTCTAGACTTCCAAAATATTAAATGCAACACAATACCAATAAAAATCCCTGCAGGTGTGTGTGTGTGTGTGTGTGTGTGTGTGTGTGTGTAGATTAAAAATGTACATGTGTGTGGATTAAAAATGTCTGTGGAAATTTGAACAGTCAAGAGCAGCAAAGATAATCTTAAAGAAGAATAAACTGGAGATTTAAACTACTAGGTATTATGTTTTACTACAAAGCTACAGTAAAAGCTATTGATACAATCAAATAGTCCAGTGGAACCCTCAGAAGGATCCACTGTGATACATGCATATAAACAATCACGTCATTTATAATGAAAGTGCCATTGAAATGTAGAGAGGAAAGGTTCTTATTTTGAGTATATGATGCTGGATAAATTGGGTGTTTCTGCAGAAAAAAAAAGTAAACCTTTACATTTTCAGTAGATGATGCCAAGTCAGCTGGACATCTAAATGTAAGAAAAATTGAGTTCAACATTTTCTCACATCTTACACCGTATATGAAAGCTAATTCCAGATGGATTGAAAAGCTAAATGTGAAAGGTAAGTTAATAAAGCTTCCCTCCAAAAAGACTACTTTTATGGCTACAACCTGAATGAGTTGCTTTATAATTTGATTGTAAAATGTCAGTCATGACAGAATATATACTATATTCTATGATACCATATAGAGTCCTCCTCCCAAATAAAACTATCCAGTGATGCTGGAAATCATAAGTAGTTACCTTGGTGGGATAATTACTGAGAATTTGTACCATTTTTTGTTTGTTTGTTTTCTGTTTCTGGAGTGCTGGTTATGTTTATGATAACATTTGCAAAAGTATCAAAAAGAATTGTATGCCTATGAATAAATCAAATGAAAGATATGAAAAACCTCTGTACAGATACTTACAATATAAAGATTATAGAGAAAAATAGAAAAAAATGAGTAAATAAATAAGGTGTTATTTTCCTAAGCTGGAAGACTGATAATAATAATAATAAATGTAGAGCAATTACAATAAAGGGATATTTTGCTATATTTCAATATCAGCTTGTATATGTTAAGTTTCCATTTTAAAATGAGCACAAAAAAGAAAATAAGGCATAAAGTGAATTATAATTACCTACAAGAAAAGGAAAAAGAAAAAATACTTTGTAGCTGGTTCCTTCACGTGTTGAAGATGAGGATGTATGACTATCTAGATATGGAAATAATGCGTTCCATTCCTCGTGTCAAATTTCCCACCTTCTCAAATTGCGTAAGTGCAGACGTTTTGGACTTTTATACCTATGACATTCTGGAAAATGGTCTTACCATTCCTCAGTAATATTTTACAAGTGAACTTGATGTTGAAAGGACCGCTGGCCTGCAATGTATTTGATAGTAGAACTGCTAGCAGTCTCCCCCTCAGTGACGATGGAGCCCAGTGATATGAATGTGTATAACTATCGTGAGGCCTATTATAATGCATTTCTTTACTGCATGAGATGCATCCAAGTGGAAAGTTGGACTGAAAGTGTCCTGTTATTCTACTGTTTCATTTACAACCAAAATCTGTGACTGAGCATAGCATACAGCATGCCCATGTGTAAATAATTTATGAATGCGAAATTACTTAAACTAAAAGGTATTCTATGTACATAATAATTTAATAATTTTATTATAATCCTGTGCAGGATTTTACAGTATTATTGAACAGAAGATTTGTGAATCTTTAGAAATAAATTAATCCAGCTTCTGCTTGACACAGAATTTCTCTAACCTGTGGTTGTCTAAATTCTCTCTTAACACCTGTAGAGATGAGAAGGTCATTATTTTATGGGGCAGTTTTAAAAATTTTTATAGACTTCAATTATTAGAAGACTTATGCTAACATAAAATCTGTTTTCCTGTAATTTATGTTTATTGTTTTTAATTCTTCCCTGTAATGATACATAGAATAAAAGTTTAATTTCAGGTGAAGTCACATATATTTTTACATTGTTCACAAAGGTTTTTGGTCTTCTAGATAAAATCAGCTTGAAAAATAATCTAGTATATTTTAATATTTTTTCTTCTTTTTAATCCTCACATAAGGATATTTTTCTATTTATCATCAGATGGAGTGGGAGGGAGGGAGAGAGGAAGAGAGAGAGAGAGAAACATGACACATTGACTGGTCGCCTCCTGCTCTACCGGACCAGGGCCGGGGACAAACTGCAACAAAAGTGCGTGCCCTTGAGCGGAATCAGTCCACGGGCCGATGCTCCAACCACCAAGCCAAACTGGCCAGGGCTAATATATTTTCTTTATTGATTTTAGAGAGACGGGAAGGGAGAGGGAGAGAGAGATAGAAACATGGATGAGAGAGAACATCGATTGGCGGCCTCCTGCACGCCCCCCCTGGGATGGAGCTCACAACCTGGGCATGTGCCCTGACCAGGAATCAAACTGTCGACCTCTTGGTGCATGAGTTGATGCTTAACCACTGAGCCACACCGGCTGGACTAATCTAGTATATTTTGAACTGGGCAATAGATTGTGTTCAATTAAACATGTATTTTGATTTTTCATTAACAAATTGCTAATTGTGTTCTCCACTCAAAAATATGATGTCATCGTCACCTCAGTTATAAAAGCCAGGAATTCTCGAATCCTCTCTACCTCTCACCCTTCACATCTAAGCCATCAGCAAATTCTATAGGCTGTACCAAATTGTCTGCCTAACTTCCCTGTTGCTCTCCATGGTTCATTCTTCACACAACTAGTAACCGTTCTGAATCAGAAAATCATGATGTGTGTAGTAAGCAGCCTGCTAAGACAGCCCACCATGATCTTCAGCTGCTGATATTCATGCGATGGTGCAATTTCCTCCCCCAAGAGCTGGATAGACATGTTGGTATTTAATGAATAGAATATGACAAAAGTAATGGATGTCACTTCTAAGGTTACAAAAGACTGTGACTTCTGTCTTGCCCTCTCTCTTGCCTTATGGAGAAGCCCATGGGGCACAGAAGAGAGGGTGGCCTCCAGCAAAGGGCCAGTCAAGAACTGAGTCCACACAAAAGTGAATCCTGCCAACCACCACATGAGTGAGCTCAGAAATGGCTCGCTCACGGCCAAGCCATGAGATGCCCATATCCTCAGCCAACACTTTGACGGCAGCCCTGTGAGATACCCTGAGCCAGGGTCTAGGTAAACTATGCCTGGAGTCCTGACCTATGGAAATTGTGAGATGCCGAATATTGTTGTCTGAGTCTCTAAGTTTTGTGAAACAGAAATAGATAACTAATACATATTCCTTGGGTGAAAACTCTTCCATCACTTTCAGTGCAAACATCCGTCTGGCTAACAATGCAGTCGACAGCCCACTGGCTACTGGCTGCTGCTCTGTTCTTCCCTTATGCTTCTCTGCTGTTCGCAGAGCTCCAGACAGACTGAGCTTCAGTTAGCCCTTGAAGCAAGTGAAGCTCTTGCCCAGTTGAGGCTTTTGTTCATGCTGATCTCTCTGTTGGCATGTTTTTATTTGCTTGTTCTTTAAATTTGTTTTTATTGATTTTTTTAGGGGGAGAGAGAGAGAAACATCGATGTGAGAGAGAAACATCAATCAACTGCCCCTTGGACACCCCCTACTTGGGATGGAGCCCACATCCCGGGCATGTGCCCTGACCGGGAATCAAACCAGGACCTCTCAGTCCACGGGACGACACCCAGTCCACTGAGCCACACCGCCAGGCTGTTGGCATGTTTCATGCTCTCTCTTCTCATGTCTGTTCTTGCTATCCTTTTGTTTTCCTTGGACCTCTGTCTAATAAAGCTCTCCCTTAACCCCTTACTTTAACTCTGTGTGAGGGTCAGAACACTTTTCTAGCTTCATATAACTTCAATTATTGAGCGGTTTCTTTTTTTTAAGCTTCCTCTCTGACTGGCCTGGTTAAGATAGGATTCTAACCTGGAGCCCAAGGATCGCCTCTGTGCCATACTGGCAACAACATTGAAATGTGCTGGTTTGTAACACTCTATAAATGAATACATTTGTTATCAAAGTTTTTTTGTAGTTTTAGGTGATGCAATCTGAACTGAAAAAAAAGTTTAGATAGTATTTAGAATAAAGATCAATAAAGAATTACAACAAAGAGCAAATCAAAATCGATGTCAGTTGCTAGCACTTTAATTCTCATAGAACCTTAATTTTTCTCATGTTATTCCTAGTATAGTTTTATTTTTCCCTTCAATTTTACATTGTGAAGAAATGATTTAAATATTTAAATTTTTGTAACATGAATGGTACATTACAATTAAAATGTAAATATCCCTCAAAAGACTGAATTGGATTCTTAGCTGATAAAGGAACACACCATACTTTTCTCCTTCACCAGCCATTATGTCCAACCTGAAAGACCCTTGCAATTATTTAAATTATATTGCTATAAACCATTTTATTTCAGCATATTCATAGTCATATGTTAAGGAGAGAGTCATCTGGAATGAATGAATATTGAGAAAAAAAAGAGCAGAGTGATCATATTCTAGATTTATATCACCACATTCTCTTAACAGTTGTAAAGACTCCACAGACTGAGTAAGTATCATACCGAAAACATTAAAAACCTAGAGCCCGAAAGGCTTTAACATAGGCACTCATAGGAATCCTTAAAAGAACAGTGAGGCATTGGTCCTAACTTCAATGAAACTTAATAGCATTCAAGATTTGGGTCTGTTACTTGTTTTTACCATACTGGGTAAGCCAAAAAAGTCCAGTACCACTTTCAATTTGATTTATTAACGTGATTCAAACTATAAAATGGATTCATTCTCAGTTGGTCAATTTTATTTGCCCAATTTATTGAATGGTTCCCCAAACTACAAGGAAAGACAGTCAGTCCTTTATTCTCTTTGAAAATATCCAAGCTTCCCTTTCTTTTTCCTTCTGCCGCTTGCCTCAGGGGCATTTCATGCTTAAAAGCTTTGGATTGATTTCTGTGCCCATTGGTGCTTCCATTTGCCATATGTTAGTTGAAGTATTTATAAATTTAGAAACACAAGGAAGATAGAACATGAGAAATTGAGGAAGTTTGAAGAGATAGGACGGAGCAACTATCAAACTCTTTATATGAAGTTACTGGTTCAGAGTGGGTTGGTAGCTGCATTAACATGAGGTTTCAAAAGTTGAATAGCTTGATATAAAAGCCCTGAAAAAAATAAAAAGAAAAAGGTAAGGTTTTTGAGAATATTAACTTTAAGAATGTGTAAAGAATATTAATATATACAGGGATTTTTGAAAGTAGAAAATTAGCAAAAACCTTCATAATCTTCAAAAATTGTTACCTTGTCAAAGACATTACTGACAGAGGAAATATGTAGTCATTAAACTTGAGTGAAAAAAAGAATGTAACCCTCTTTAGCATCTTAATCAATTTATTGCTGCGTTGGGAGCAAAGAAAGCTCTTTAATGGGGTACAAAAACTCACATATTATTAAGGAAAGGCAATGAAATTAACTTGGTAAAAATATTGTGATCTAATTGTGTAAATGTTTTTGTAATTTGTGAATTGTGTAAATTAATCCTTTTTAAAGTGAATTGAAAAACAAGCATAGTAGAATAATATGAAGGTATCTTCCTGGGGTCTTAAAAACTCAAAGAGAATAACTTATACAATCTTTTATTCCATAAATTACAGTCTGATGTTTTCACACACACACACACACACACACACTTGAAGAACCAATGTAAAGGATTAGTCATTTGTTTATGTGTCTGGATTTCTTGGCATTCTCTTTCCCTTTTCCTCCCCTCACTGCTTCATATGTTTTGCCTTATTTTCTGCACTTCCCCCTGGTTCTCCTGTGACTCTGTGCACCTCCTCATGGTGGAGCCTGGCCAATGTCAACCATCGTTCCCATGATGTTTACTACCTCAATTAAATCAGGCTGCAACTGGAATGCGCTTCCAAGATCTCTCTTCCCACATCAGTTACTGCTCCCACAAAGAATACATTTGCCTAGTATGTCAACATCTGGGAAAACTGTGGTGGTTGCAGCTTAAGATCCATGCTCAAAGCCCTGACATCAGCAAATGCACGAGGCAATGAAAAGGAAGGAACTCAGGACATCAAAAACAATGCACATGGAGAGTGTTTGACCCAACCGGCCCTGTGTTCCCCAAATAAATTCAGCAGAAGATTTTTCTCTTCATAAAAATTAATCTTGAGAAGAGAAGGATCATAATATAATTATGGGAATTTAGAGCCATAAGGGACTTTAGAGGTCACAGTGTTTATATGCCTAATACTCTCATTTAGAGATGAGAAGCCAGACAACGATGACAAGAAAAATCAAATTTGATGACTTCTAAGTACCTGTGATTTTTATATAGATGCAGTTTAAAACTTGAATTAGATTAGTTTTTTACTAACCACTATACTCACAACTTGGGAAATATTATATGTGGTGTGCGTGTGTGTGTGTGTGTGTGTGTGTGTAGACATGAATATTATTGCTGGTATAGATTTTTTTAATTCTCACCCAAGGATATGTTTTTATTGATTTTAGAGAGAGAGGAAGGGAGAGAGAGAATAAAACATCAATGTGAGAGAGAAACATCAATTGGTTGCCTTCCATACATGCCAGCTGGGGATGGAACTCACAATCTTTTGGTGTACAGAATGACGTTCTGACCAACTGAGCCAGCAGCCAGGGTGCTGGTATTGATTTTGAAAAAAATTTTTTTTTATCTACTTAGACAACAGGATCAGGATTGTTTTATGTCTGTTGTAAGCCTAACTCTATATAACAATAAACATATTCTCATATAATTCATTTAATAACATTAACATATAACTATATGAAACTAAATGTCATGTCGTAGCTGGTAGTTGACATAAACTAATGTTCTATAGTTATCTAATAATGTAATTGTATATTTCAGTTTTTTATTTTTCTTGAATATTTTTAATTTAAAAATTTTAATTACATTTGATATAGAACATTATATTAATTTCAGGTGTATAACATAGTGATTAGACATTTATAGAACTCATGAAGTTATCACTAGTACCCATTTGACACCATATGTAGTTACTACAAAATTATTGACTATATTCCCTATGCTGTACTTTACATCCTTGTTAAATCTTTTTAAGTCAATAAATGTTTTCCTCTCTAGGTCTCAAACATTGTTATATGTCTTGGGAAAACTAGGAGACATCAGACAATGGGACTAGATTGCCTAGTCCATAAAACAGTCCTTAGTTAATATATTGGAAATAGATATGAGCTAAGAAAAAGAATTAAGTTCATGTTTTGCCACTAACTAGATATATAGCCTTTGGCAAGTCACTTTTCCTATCTGGATCTCATTTGAAAACTGATGGGATTAGACCAGTCATTTTATGTCAGTTCCAGCTCTAGAATACTCAGAAACAATTTTGAAAACAAGAAAACAAAATTTAAATCCAAGAATGGAGGTAAAAATCAGTGAAGCAATAAATGTTGTTTGGGTTGGAGTGGAGTCAAAGTGGTCATCAAAATTTGTAGGTAATACTTTCTTTAAAAAAGTATTGTACACTTCTCTCAGCAATAATCTTCATTGGGAGCAGATGTGGTCAGAAACATACTTGATTCAATTTTCATTTTTAATGAACATGCTTATGTGGTCAACTTATGCTAGACAGAATATTAAATCTGAATAGAAGGTATGATCTTACAGTTTTAACAATTTGTTTTTTTTTGGTTTGTGTCTTTTAAGGTCCAGATAAAAATCTCAGAAACTCTCCTAAAGAACCCCTAGTTTTTAATTTATTTTTTAGATTTCTAAGATCATTGATAAATATCCTCATTGGTTAAAAAAATTAAAAAGAGCCCTGGCTGGTTTGGCTCAGTGGTTAGAGCATCGGCCCGCAGACCAAAGAGTTGTGGGTTTGATTCCGATCAAGGGCACGTGCCTCAGTTGTGGTTCGGTACTGGCTCTGGTCAGGGTCATGCGGGAGGCAACCAGTCGATGTGTCTCCTTCACATCGATGTTTCTCTCTCTCTCTCCCCCTTCCTCCCTTCCACTCTGTCTGAAAGTATATGAAAAAATATCCTTGGGTGAGGATTAAAAAAATTTTTTTTTAAAGAGGTAAATTTTTTGTGATCTTAGATGGTCAGCTCATTACTGTTAAGGCAAATTCTTAAATCTTTGCCACATCCTTTGAGACACTTCATGTCCTGGTTCAGTTCTGCCTCCATCTGTCTCCCATCACTGGCTGTCCCCTATAGAGCTTCTCTTCATGCTGGGAACATTCCATGTTCCACCCCGTATCAGAGTCTTTTCAAAACATATCTACTTTTAATGTAGAGTTTTAAAAAAATAAAAATGTGCACAGTGTCAAAAGTCAAATTGTTCTTTACTATTTATAACTAAACTAAGTTATAAAAAAAATGTCTCTGCTGCACACTTCATTCCCATTCTCCAGCAGTAGTCACTTTCACATCTTTTAGATGTTTCTTATTCTACTGAGCTCCACATTTCTATATAACATGCTCATACTGCCATTCTTTGAGTTTTCATTAAGGTAGTATTACTAACTTCCTAATTTGAAAAGTATCTCTCATAAACCCACACTGTCCTCCAAACACACACATCCACACCCGCTCCTCATCCTACTGAGGAGGCAGAGGCAGGTTGGGCAGTGAGGGACCGGACCATGGGAAGGGGAGGTTGAGACACTGGGGAAGTTTGAGATGACTTGGAGCTCAGCACACAGGCAGGCAGCCCAGTACACAGTATATCTGGAGGTTTATTTGGACTCTACAGATCTCAAAATACAACTAAAACCAGCATGGCAAATTCTGCTCCCAGGCCAGAAACTCCCAGCCACTCCCACTTATAGAAATGCAAATTAGAAGCTCCTGGAAGGAGCACAGATCAATTACATAACGAAAAACCCAGAAAGGCCCTGCTGGTGTGGCTCAGTGGTTGAGCATTGACCCTTGCACCAAGAGGTCACCCATTGGATTCCAGGTCAGGGAAACTGCCCAGGTTGTGGGCCCAATCCGCAGTGAGAGGCATGCAGGAGGCGGCCAATCAATGTGATGTTCTCTCTCATTGATGTTTCTATCTCTCTCTCCCTCTCCCTTCCTCCCTCTCTAAAACTCAATAAAGAAAAAATATTTAAAAAACAAACAAAAAAAAAACCCAAGAAAGGCTGGTTTCAAGCAAGAGGGGAAGAGCAATTGTATCCATTCCTTTCTATGGGACCCAGATGGGTTTGCAAATGAATTTTATTTATTGTTAGAGAATATAGTGGTGGCCATTCTGACCTATTTCAATACATATACCTACTGGTTTCTGGGAGCAAGACAACAGGATTGCTGCATGAGTTCTGCTGCAAAACTATAGAGTGTGTTCCTATTGCAGAAAGCCGGGTCACCTTAGAAAGGATTATAGAAAATTAAAATTGGACTTAGAAAAGAAACCAAGCATAAGGTTGCTCTAAGGGTGTTTCCCCTCCTCCTCACTGATAGTCTGGGAGAAGTTGAAATATCATAAAAAGGGAAGTCACTAAGGTCCCTATGATGACCTAGGGCTGAACCCAGTCAGGTGGGAAACACAAGCTTTAAAATATATGGATGGTATCACTGCCCTGGCAGGTTTGGCTCAGCTGTTAGAGTGTCGGCCCATGGACCAGAGTCCCAGGTTCGGTTCCCACTAAGGGCACGTACCTCAGTTGTGGTTTGTCCCCGGCCCCGGTTGGGGTCGTGTGGGTGGCAACCAGTCGATGTGTCTCTCTCACGTCGATGTTTCTCTCTCTTCCTCCCTCTCTCCCTCCCACTCTGTCTGAGGAAATGCAAAAAAAAAAAAAAAAAAAAAAAAAAAAAAAAGTCCTCAGGTGAGGATAATAAAGAAAATAAACAAAATAAAATAAAATAAAATATCTGGATGGTATCAGACTGAAAAACTCCGGGGAGGGGAGCAGAAGAAGTAAACCAAAGAACTTATATTCATATATGCATAACCAATGGACATAGGCAACAGTACTGTGAAGGGAGAGGGCAGGAGTGGAGAGGAGGGTGTCAATGGGGGAAAAAGGAGAAGCAACTGTAACAAAAATAAATTAATTTAAAAAAATGGATGCACACAGTAAAAAAATAAAAAATATGGATGTTACTAAAGCAAAATTCCTTGAAAGGACCAATCAGAGGCTAGCAAAGTATCTACCCCTAGACAACAGAGCCCCACCAGCAACCCACTTGAGTCCCCTCTCCATTTTGAAGAGTCTGTCTTTCAAATAAACTTTCCTTTCGCTTACCCCTTGGTCCATGAACTCATTCTTCGAATCAACGAACCCCAACACCGCCACTTGGTTTCACTACCACAATTATGTTATAATTAAAAAATGCAAAATTAATTATTATATATTTAAATAAATATTATTTTCAGGTGAGTCATATTTTCTTTATTATTTTTCTTTCATTTTCTTGATTTTTTTCTTTTTTTTACTGGTCTAGTTCTGCTTGTGAGTGCCAATAATTTATTTCCAAATTCTTGTACTGGAAGTCCAAATATCCATATAATGTGTTAAAAAATATCCAATAATATATATATATATATATATATATTTTTTTTTTTTTTTTAAGAAAACAACTTTTACTTATAAATTGGTCTCCTGGAGGCTGCTGTCTCCTGATTCTGTGTGGAAGGGCTACACTTGAGCCTACTGATTGTCATTGTGGGGTTTGCCTTCATAGTCTTAGAACTTCCTACTCCTCCATGATTTTGTTGGATCTTCTGCTTCCTGTATTCTATGTCTTTCTCTTCTAGGTTTCCTTTCTTCACTTGTGAAATGCATGCTTCTAGATTTATGAAAAGTGTGTATAGAGGAGAGAGCTCATTCATTTTTTGATATCTTGTTTTTCTAAAATTGTCTTTGTTGTACCTTCATTCTTGGGTGAAAATTAAGCTGGCTAAATAATCCTAGATTAGAAAAAATTTTCTCTTAAAACTTCCAGTTATAAGCTCTGGAAATTTAATGTACAGCATCGTGACTACAGTTAATAATACTCTATTATATACTTGAAATATTCTAAGAAAATAGATATTAACAGTTTTTAACACACACACTCTCAAGGTGACTATGTGAGATGACTGATTTGTTAATTAACTTGATTTTGGTAATAATTACATAATGTATACTTGTGCTAAATCATCATGCTGTATATTCTAAACATGCATACTTTTTATTTGTCAATTTTACCTCAAATTTAAAAATAAAACAAAAAGATTTATTGCTGAAAAACACTTAAAAATAAAACAAAAAGATGTATTGCTCTCTCATACTAAATCAATGGAGCTGCATTCTCATTCAAGGTCCCTGTTTACACTATCTGGAATATTGCTGATTGTGGTAGAAAAAAAGCAAGAGCTCACTGGACCTTCTCTTATAAGTCATGTCTCCATACCCATTGGTCACGATTAGTTATATGATCCCTCCTAACTTCAAGGTGGCAGACGACTAATGGTCCCCTTCTTTCCACCTAGAAATAGATGTAAACCTGACATTAGTGAGTGATCAGTTCTCATGCCTAGTGGGCTGGTGAGTTCATGCGTTTTAACCAGAGCTTAGAATAAACTGTCATCTATAAGGCAAACACCCCCTGTGTATACTGGCCTCATTATCCAATCCGATACTCCCTAAACAATGAATGCATCATGAGTACCTGCCATTGCCTTATAGGAAGCACAGTGAGAAAGGGATTCTGGGAAACGTAGTCCCAGACCTCTCCTTTGGGATGCACAAAGACCAAAGCAGCTAGGGGTAATGAAGCCTTTTTGTTCATAGACAAATCTGAGCACACTCAGGAAAGTTAATTAAATTGTCTAACTTCAAGCAGCAAATACATGGCCAAACTAATTCTTTATGGGACCAATATTCTGTGACTTCAAGTGTAATATTTGCATCAGGCTGATGTGTCTCAGACTATATACAAGTACAATTTGTACCCTAACTTAGAGGACTTGTCCTGATATTTATATCTGTCTTTAAATGACATTATTTTTTGCTTAAATGTATGTATGTATGTATGTATGTATTTATTTATTTTAATTAACCTATAAGAAAACACCGAAAATTTAGGAAGAACTATAGTCCTAGGAAAGAAATCTATCCACAGAATTAAAAAGTTGAATGTAGGAATACAGAAGCAAGACAGAGGTATGTGTCCCTGGTTCCAAGGGACTAAGAAAATCAACAAGTAGGACTAGAGAGTGAATAGATGAAGAGCAGACCGACATGGGGTTCCCACACTTCTGCAAGAAAGGAGGGAGCTTGAAAGAATGACGGAAGGTCCTGCCAAGGATGAGGATGAAAATGGACCAAAGTTTGGATTTGAGGGTCTGAGACAGTTATCAGAGAGAGAGAGAGAGAGAGAGAGAGACTGAGTTTGAGGAAGGAGCCCTGAAGTTGAAAGAATACATGCTGAGAAGGAGAAAGAGGTGGGATGAAGGGAAAGGTTTGGCTCAGGAGGCATGGAGTTGGAAGTTTAAAACATCATGGGAAATGGTTTTGGATGAAGTAATTAAGGAGGAGTATAGGGTAAATATTGGATGGGTCTTAGGTTGTTTTTAGGGGAGGGAGGCAAATGTTGAGGGGAGGGCAGAGGATGGCCTTGTGATTAGGGTGGAGCTGACATGGGCTGGAGAGTCATCAGTCACCAATTATTGAGAGTGTACTGTAGCAGGCACCTCTGCTTTTCTGTGATGGGACAATGACTCTCTTCTGTTAGAACTGGACAAAGAAAATTGGCATGAATACCATATTTCCTTTTTGGTTTTTATTTTGTGTGCCCTACGGTTCTTTTTCAAATCAACTCTATGTAAGTCAGTAAACATTGAGGGAATGTCCATATTAATTTAATAATGTACATCCTGATACCAGGGGAAATCTTTTTTAACATTTCTGTGATTGCAATAAATACATGGGGAAAAGTACCAAGGACATTCTACATTGCCACATGTTTTTCAGTTTGTGTTTTGATTTTGCTCCATGATTTCAAGTGATGAAAGCAATCCAGGGCTTATAAAGCGAGTATGAATGTAAAGATTATTCAGTTTATTTGATGCAAAAACAAAATATTTTGAGATCCTTTAAATATAAATAACATGGTAAATGACTTTTTTCCATTTTTAAACTAGAGAACCCTGCTATTGATAGCATTGTTTTTTTGTTGTTGTTTTTTGTTTGTTTGTTTGTTTTTTTGCAGAGGGTGGGGTGGGTTGGTGAGGATCTTTTCCTCTTTTTTATTTCCAGGAAAAAAGATTAAAATTAGTATTAAAATTGCAAAAGAGTTTATAAGTTTACTTTATAAAGTTTGCAAATATCTTGATACCCAATGCTTTAAGGCATCTTGTTTTATCCTGAAAGGCCCCCTCTTTTTGTTAGAAAGGTTGTCCTTTCAACAAAGGAAAGTCACTGGCTGGTAATCTAATCTTTGAAAAGGAGCTTGGATTTTCTGGCAACAAAAAAGAGAAAAGCAGTATTGGAAAAAAAATAATTGTGCTTGAAATCAAAAGCTTGAGAGGGAGGGAAAACAACTCCTTGAAAATAATTACTACTCAGGCCATTTCATCTGTGAAAATGCTTAGTATTGGGTGAAAGAACTTGGCTATTGTAGCATCCTGTCACCAGCTACAATCAGGGACAAGTTCTGAGTTCACTCGTGGGAGGAAGAAACTCACAAAAGATCATTTTTCTTTTTAAAAATATTCTTGTTTGTTACTGATGTAAGAATGAGCTTCTCCCCCTCCCTCAGACTGTTATATTTTTAGAAGTAAAAATAACAGCACAACAACATTTTTATTGCTCTGGAATAAGGCATGCCACATGTTTCTTTAGAATATCATCATGATAATAAGAACCTGATTGGATTGTTGTTTTTGATATTGTCACTGAGTATCATATTGACAACCTTTAAGAGCTAAAATGTCAAGAAGTGCTTTGGAAAGGAACTATTAAATGCATTGCTGATCTTTTAGATATTTTCAAATGCTTTTCAGCATAAAGTTTATATTTTCCAGTCTAATTTTTCTTAAATTATATGTGTCTGTAGTTTACTCTGAAGTAGTATATTAGTCTGCTCTGGCTGCTATAACAACATAATCACTGACTGGGGCTTAAACAGCAGACATTTATTTTCTTATGGTTCTGGAGGCTAAATTCTTGATCAAGGTTCAGGTGATTCTGTTTCTGATGAGAGCGCTCTTCCTGCTTGCTGACGGCTGCCATTTCACATGGCCTCCTCACTGTGCATGGATATGGAGAGAGAGAGAATCTTCCTCTTAGAAGTCCAGGTCCTACTGGATTAGGGCCCACCCTTGTGACTCTATTTAATATTCATTATCTCCTAAAGAACAAATCTCCAAATATAGTCACATTAGAGGGTGGTTAGGGCTTTAACATATAAATTTGGGGAGGGACATAATTGAGTTCATAACAATTCAGTTCATAGCAATTATACACACACACACACACACACCACACACACACACACACACAAACACACACACACATATTCAATATATATGTTTATATATTTTTGTATATATTACAGATTTTTGTCAAAGACAAAAACATGGAAGATGATCTCTCTCTTAATAATACTGCCTTATTATAAAAATCTAAAGTGACTCTAAAGGGAGCATTTGAACCTACATTTTATAGTTAGGTCTAAAATATGCAACAGCTTACATTTGGGTTACATTTAGTACTTTTTAATATACTTCCAGGTCAAATATTTTGTCTGATCCTTACAATGCACTTGTAACAGGAAACCTGTCATTAGGCTGTGGCTAAGGAAACTGGGTCACCATAGTGGAGAGAGCAGTAAGTGTACTGTGAAATTAGGAGATCAGGAGAGAAGTTCCCGCTCCTCCCCTGAGGGAGGTTGAATCCAGGGTCTGAGATATGAGACCCTCTGCCTAAAACGAGAGTATTGTTTTGGATGAAACGCTAAGGTCCCCCGGCTTTAAAAGTCTCTGTTTCTATGAAGCACAAAGAAAATGAAGAGATTTACTGTCAGCCACACAACGGATTCATAAAAGTTATATGTTTAGAACCCCGTTTTCCTGACTCGTCGCTAATGGAAATTTCCAGAAATATTAAAAGTCTAGTGCCAAGTCCCTCATCTTAATACTCTTGACAGCCTTGGAGTCTTACGTTTTACTGATTTCAGTGGTAAAAACACAGAAAGAACATCTCCCTTTAAGGTTTACTAGGAGAAAATACCTGTTTTATGTCCTATAGAGAGAGTTGTGCTTTTCCTTAGAAAAGAGAGGAGAAAAATGATGACTGCAGATGTTTAAGGGGATGGCTATAAATTCGGTGAGCTATAAACAAGAATTGTGATGGGAATAAAACTCAATGCCCTTATAGGGAAACCCAGACATGCAAAGACTTGTACATGTGCCTCGCGTTGGGGTTTGGTGTTTTAAAGAAGCTTGTGGTGGTTAAGGGTTTGCCTGTAAAATGAGACATGAGTGCTGTCTGGCAGATCTGAGGCACAAAGAAGGACTTGAGAGCTCATGTGTTTACACTTGTACAATGACAGTTGTAAGCAGGTCTTTCTAAACCAGACAAAGCAATTTAGAAGGATTAAGAGATCTGAACTTAGCAGAGTATGTGCCACAGTGTCCCTCCTTTCCAGTGCTTCATGAAATTAAGCTCCCCTGTCCTGATAACCCTAGAACAAAAGGATTTGAAAGTTCCTTTTAAGGAATTTGCTCTCCCAGGGATCTTGTTGCTTGTCACTTGAGTTTATAATGTTGCTTCTTTTGTTCCACGGGGCTAATCCTTTTGGGTTATTTTCCATGTAGTAGCAGCTTCAATAAGGTAGTTCCCTAAGGCTAGGTAAGAAGACATATGCATTTTCAGTCTCGTTCTGAAAAGAATTGTGTACATATATTTGAAATATAATGGAAAATGTCCGTCAGCTCGTAAGTCATCCTTGTTTTGTCTCCATTCCAAGATAAATTTAGTTTGGTGGAAATTCAATACAATGCTCAGTCGCTTTTGATTTATGTTAGAATAAAAGAAAAACTCATAAGCTGGAAGCTTTCTCCAGTGCTGTCCTGGGAGGGCAGGTTTAGGGCTGCCTTTCAGGTGAAATCACATCATGATTAGTCTTTTGGCTACTGCATTCAAGTAACACTTTCAACTTCTCACATTCACCTCACGTCGGGCAGAATTTCAGCTGTATGGGAAGAGCACATATGTTTTGATACATGGAATTAGAAGTAATCCAGAGAAAAGGCATAGGTTTATGACTAAGTTATATACCCAGATGGTTACATCACTGAATACTTCAATTAATTACAAAGGCTGAGAACATTACTAGGTACAATGGCGGAGGGCTGATTAACAGATTTTTGCTGAGAGGAAATGTTATATATAATTATATACCTGTTGAAATATGCATTGTACATTAACATTATATTCATAAAATATGTATGATGCATTAATATAATACTCAATTTTATATATTAACCATGTAATTTTTATGCGGATCTCATTCAAAGAAGTGTTTTTTGAAAAATTTTATGAATTCGTCACTCTGGTTGGTACTGCTGAAGACACAAATGGTGAGGAAGACAGCCCTAAGTGGGAAAATCTTTCAGAAAGTTCTTTATTACGACCCTTCTTAACATGAGTGCTCAGCTTTTGGGATACGGCAAATCGAGTTATTGTCTTCTATCAAAGCTTTTTGGGCCATATTTCCAGTCTTTTGTAGAAAACACATTTTCCTTGTTTCAATGAAAACATCAGCCACATTCTCCATGAATATAGAGACTGTTAGGAGATTTATGACTTATTTTGGTTTGAGGAAAAAGGAAAACTTAATCTTAATAAAAAATCAATTTTATGGAATACTAAGTATCATCTGTGTTCTGTGACGATTCTACGACAAACAAAAAGTATCTGGGACAATTTTCTGAGGACGGATGGCCAACTGCCTCATGGATTCTACTTTTGTTTGGCTGTGGTAAGAACTAGAAATTATTGCATGACTGGCAGGTTTGTGACTTGAGTGGAAGTGAGCTGGTGGACTTTCCATCCCAACTTCCTACTAGAGGGTAGTGATTGCATAAATATTATTACCAATCTGGTGAGATGGTTCACACACTCTAATCTTCTTCCATATTCAAGGTAAGACATGTGATTTTGTCAGATGAATGTATTCCCACTCTGACTCTCACAATCATCATTTCTATCTTCTTCATCAAGAAAAAGTTTAATAAAATAGTGGGTTGGGGTAGAGTGTTGGTTAGAAAGGGCAGGGAATACAGAAACAGTAGAATTTTTATTTTCCCCCATAGTTGGATACTTTTTAAAAAGAGATCACCAATTAGTGGATCAGGATCTACAGTACACCTCGGAGCTGTATTTGCTGGTCCTTAAGACAGATACTGCCCTGTGTTCCTTTAAGACAGACCATGCCCTGTGTTCCTTCTCTGCCATGTTCCTCTTGCCTGTTCCAATTCTCTCACCTACATCAGGCCCATTATCCTGCAGTTTGTCAGGATTTCTAGAAGATGAGGAATGCAGAGTTGTGCCACCAAAAAAAGACTTTTGATTAGCACATTCCATATTGCCATGTGTGCCCAATTATCTCTGGAATTTGATTAGACGACTCTAAAAGGCTGTGCTCTCAAATTTAAATTAATTCCAAAGACATGATATTGTTAGAGTAATGGATTTAATGAACCTGTGGAATTCTCACATATATTTTTGTGTAAATACATTATTCACATTTTTTTTTACATAGTCTGCTATGAGATTGTTAGTCTTTTCCTAATATGTTTGAATAGATATTTACGTATACATAAAATAACCATTATGACTCTGTGTGGGTAGGTTGTCCTTTTTTACTTTTTGATTCATAATAGTTTGCCTCTAAAAATATGTGATTTCTCTTATTTGTTTAAATTACTTTATACAGTCGTAATAACAGAAAAATAAATTTCACTAATTTATTCAGCAACTACTTATTCTATTTTTAAAATGTTTATGCTTGATCAAATTAATACATATGTATATTAAGTCATCCAACAACAGAGGAGGATGAATAAGGGCGGCAGCCTCCCTCCTCTCCCCACCAAGTACCAGCCTCACAAGACAGAGGCGTTCTCTTTAATGGTTTGTACTCTTATTTTCCATTGTGATCTTGAACTCTGTACGTCCATTGCGTAGTTTCTGTTTCTCCACGTTAGACAAAATCTACTGGCTTTCCAGTATGAATGATGATGATTCAGTTAAAAAAACACCTTACTCTTCTTGCATGTCTTCCTCTGAATGCTGATAGCTGTACTACTATTGCTTATTCCTTGAGTGGTTAGCTTTGTAACTACTATAAGCCTTCATATCTTTTTTCCATTAGCTTTCTACATCTCATTTTCAGATAGGAATATTATTTTCCTTTTCTTTACTGTATCTTATCTCTTTTCTTCCTCATACCATAGTCAATTATCCAAAACTTTACTTTCATATTCTCAAGGTTAACATCTGCAGTCAGTCTGGTAACCCAAACCGATCAACCCCCCAAATTCCTGATGTGAAAAGGCCCAGATTTTTGGCATCGATGGGTAGATTCTATTAAGAGGTTTTGTTGAAAAAGCTGTGAGAGAGCTGTGAGTGCCACCTGATTCACAAAAGTGAAAGTCTGGGTCTCTAGCACCTGAATAAAGTGTAGTGGGAAAGGCTTCAACAGTGTTGCTCAGAGGGCCTGATGGGTGTAAAGTTGGAGGACATGAAGCATTCATGACTGATGTTTTCCTGAAAAAATTAAAGAGCCTGTAATGGACTTGGGGGGAACTTGCAGTGTCCTCTGGACTAAGGGTAAGTGAGTGCTTTCCATTAATTAAACGTGGTCAGACCAGGCAGCCCAAAGCTGCCGACTCTCCCGTGGAAGACGACTTCCTCCAGTAGGGAGTTCTCTGTAGAGTAGACCCCTGTGAAACTGGAGCTGAGATGCAATCAGCACTGCTTATGTCAGAGGATTTGTAATCGGATGGGCCCAGCAAGGCGGTCTCCCAAGAATTCACAAAAGTGTCCACAAGATAAAGAGCAAGCTTTAAACGTCTGCCAAGCCTAGAGAGCGTGAAGATAAGTTACAATCACACCAGCTAAGGAAAGAATTTTCTGACCGCCCCTCCTTTACCCTTGGACCTTCTAATGCTCCAGCTCCAGAGATTTCAACTAAGGAGACAGGGAGTGGAGAAAGAAGTGAGTGAGAAAGAAAACAGAACCCTACCTTCCCAGCTTCCTGGACGCAGGTTCACACCTAAAGGTAGCTATTGGATGGCATTGTTGGAAAGGAAGTTTATATTGGAAAGGAAATTACACTGGTGATTATTGACACTATAAGCATTCTAATGTCTGGCTTATGATTATACTTTGTGACTTAAAGACCTGAAGGGATCTTCTGACTTTTAATAGTCCAACTATTTTCTAGCATTACATATGATTCTTTATAGGTTCATATCACAAACCCTAAGTAATTTAAGAAAATCTTTTCAGGTCGAAGACAAATACATTCTCTTTTTGTACAGTTTATCAATTGCTTTAAATAACACAGTATTTTAATTTACTTTACATGTCAATGATAGTATGATTTAATGTGGATCTTCTAAAATTCATTTAACGGGGTAATGAGTAAAACTTTTAAGACTGATGACTTGAATCCTTCAATTCTAAATGAATTCTTGAATTATTTCTTTAATAATTTTCTCTCCTATTTTGTTCTCTTATTCTAGAACTTCTACTAGTTTAGTTAAAGGAGAAATAAAGCTTTGAAAACCTTAGATGAGAGATTAGAAAATTGAAATACAACAGAAATTCCTATGAACTTTGGTGAATGGAGAAAAAAAGAGAGATCTATCTAGTGGGTAAAAAGTATCATAAAATAGTAAATGACTCAGTAGACTTCCAGCTTTGTCAATAAATTCTATTATTCAATCATCTTAATGTCTTTCTCACCAAAACATTTTAACTCTAATTTATATATCATGGGTAGAAAGACTGCAAATTATTTTTTAAAAAATAGAAAAGAGAAATTATTACTCACTATTATGTATATATCATCAAGAATGTGTATTAAATATATTTATAAGTATAAAATTTAAGAATTGAGATATATTTATTTATTACTTACATTTATTATATTGCATTTATTTATTTATTCCACCTGTGTCAATTAAAAATATTTTCAGCTACCAGTAAAACCAAGTAATACTGGCAACAAATGAAAGTAAAAGGACAATCATTATCTGCTTAATAAGAAGTCCAGAGGTGGAGAAGTGGATTGTTTTGGAAATTCAACCATATCATCAAGGAGCACAGCTCCTTATAGCCTTCCATTTCACCAACCTCAGAAGGATTTGGATCACGTATTATAAATATTATTACTTACATAAGTGGCAGCAATTAGTGACTTATGGGAAATGGCTAATGCATTTTCCAAGAGTCAAAATTATAAACTTATGCCTAGGATTTTCACCTTCCACAGACATAGGCTCACTTTGCTGGCCCATATATTGTTCAAGACCAACTGAAGCACAACTAAATACAGGGCTCCATTCGTGCCAGGTCTGAGGTGGACGTGGGAGACAGGACCTTACTCACCTCCACCCTCCTGTGGCAGTGACCAGTTGTCAGGTCTACTCCAGGAGAAATAAAGCGATGTCATTTACACCCTTGGGACCCAACAGTTTGGATAAATGCTAACCCCAAGGTGTCACATTCTGTTCTCAATGTCAGATGTCTTCAAGAACGTCCAATTTTATTGTGCTCCAGGAATCAAGGCCAGAAAACAGGAGCCAAGTACAGTTGGATTGACATGAAGCAAATTCTATTCTTGGGGCAACTTAGCAACAATCAAGGTCCATGGAGCTTGGAATGGAAAAAAGCACCAGAGATGTGGTGGCAAAAGTTACAGAATGCATTTCTAGGCTAATTTCATGCTTTTATAACTTTTGCATGAAAGTTCTGAACATTTCCCAATAGACCTTTGGCTTGCCTAAAAGATACAGCTACTTTTGGTTTGTTCATTCTTTTCTCATTTTTTCTTTCTGATGGTTTAGATGAGCCTATGATGTCATATTCTATTTTCTAATTTTTCTTAAGTGTGACAAGCCTATATGCATAAACTGCATATAAAGATGTGCAAGTAAAGATCCTCAACTCCATCCTTTTTCTATCATGCCCCACAGAAAACCTTTCCTAAAAGCATTAACAAACTGCACTGTACCTGGAAGAGTTAAACCAGATTAGTCTCCAATATGTTTCAGCTCTGGGGCTGAGAAAAGGGAAGCTCTAACATTTGAGTTCATGCATCGAAAGACATGTTATTAAAATTCTCCAAACTGGGGTGGGGGTAGGGTAAAGGGGGTGACTCAGGTCACATGGAAGCTGCTGCCATATTACCTTGTCATCTGCAGCTTGAAATCACTTGGCTTTTTTTTTTTTTTTTCCATTTCTCTCTTATTTCACGGGCTGATACTAAAGTTCCTTTTGACACACTTCAACAACAACTCAAGGCACTCAACGGTTTATATTCTACATATATTTATGATTGATCTGCTTAGAGCAAATAAAAGAAGCACAATTTACCTCAAATTTTCTATGCAGTTGGTTGGAGTTTCTCACTGCACAAGATAGAACAAAATCTTAGCGGACCAGCTTCAGTAAAGGCACTCAGGCATTTCTGATTGTTTTTATTGATTGTCTGTTTTGTGCAGAGAGCTATCAGATGTGCCTGTGAAATCTCATAATCTAGTAGGAAAATATTCGGCTCAGCAGAAAAAGGTACAAGGCAAAATAATGTCCCATTTCCTTAACAATATTCATGCCATAAACCTTGGAACCTGCACATATATTCTATTACCTGGCAAAGAGAAATTAAATTTGTAGATGAAATTAAGGTTGCCAATCAGCTGACCTTTAAATAGAGGGATCACCCTGTATTTTCCTGGTGGGCCCAGTGCAATGACAAGGGTCTTTAAAAATGAAAGAGGAAGGCAGATGAGGAGTCAAAGTGGTGCAAAATGAGGATCTGACCTGCTGTTGCTGGCTTTGAACCTAGAAGAAGGAGGCAGTGAGCCAGGGAGTGTGGCAGACTCTAGAGTCTGGGGAAGACAAGGAAACATCCCCTGCCAGGGCCTCCAAGAGGAATGCGATCCTGCCAATAGCTTGATTTTAGCCCAGGGAGGCCTCTGGCCTACAGAACTAGAAGAAGGTAATATATATATATTGTTTCAAGCTGCTAAATTTGTGGTAATGTTTTTATAGCAGCAATGGAAAGTTAATACAGCACCATATGATGAATGCCCAACGAGAGGTTAAAACCAGTCAAAAGAGGGAGAGACAATGTGCATAAAAGTACTTTTTTTGAACTTGAGATCTCCACTGAAATACAATGTTCACTCTTAACTATTGTAAAATAAATAAAAATAATAAAATAAGATAATAATAATAACACCTCATAAGATGGTAATGAGGATTAAATGAGTTTGTACATATGAAGCACTTGGAATAATGCCTGACAATAAGAAGTGAATATTAGGTCTAATTATCACTTTAGAGTTTAGTATCATGTAGTTTGTTATATTCTATTATACAGTTTAATTTAATTTAGTCTGTTTTACAGTAGGTCAATTCACTTCAGTATATTGTTTAAAAGGTGGAATCCTGAACCTGTTTATTTGAGATCAAACCGTGATTCAATCACCTTATTGGTTTTAGGCTCTCAAATTCCCTAAACATGAATATATTCTCTTAAATATAAAGTATATAAGGCATACATATGTATCTCATCTATATCAAAGCAGAAACATTCTACATCAATGTAACACTGGACCTTACCCAGGTAGTGGAAGAGCTGCTAGGGCACCCTGGAGGTTAACAACAGCAGGGAGCCACCAAGTCAGGGATTGAAGGGGCAACAGGAAGAGGTGGCATTTCCAAACTCCAGATCCTGGGCCCATGGGGGCCATTCCATGGAGGTGCTGGTGGGTGGCACAGATGGTGTTGTCAGCAAGAGCTGCAGTTTGCAGGAAGATTCTTGCTGCTTAAGGCAAAGAGAGAAAGAACTGTCTTTGTTTCAACTTTCCCTTTACCCTCCGTCTCACACCAATGCCTCCCATTGGGTGAACCCAGCCAGAAACCAGCTGAATCGCAGTCTCCTGAGACAGCAGAGCAGGAGGAAGGGGAGAAGTGGATCTCAAAGCACACAGCAAAAATCTGCCCATGAGCCTAAAGATAATCCCTATGTTATTGGCTCTCTTGGGAGAATTAAACTAAATTGTGTGAAGCACTCACATGGCATGGCATGCCTGGCACAGTCAATCGATGTTTTCATTGTAATTATTGCTTTAACTTTAGTCACATAATTAAAGTAAATCATGTCATGTAATCTAGGATTGTGTAAAAGAAGAAACCACAGGCCCCAAATCATGTCTAAAGCCCAAGACACTGAACCTAGACTTAACACTTGACCTGATGGAAGTTTCAACCTTCTCCAGGAATGCAATTTTAATGGGTGAGTCTAGAAATTTCCAGTCTGTACCAATGAGGTCATCTGTCACATGGGCCTTCTCCATCCCCCAAAGGAAACTGAAACAATCTGCCTAACAAGACCCTTGCCTTCTTCTAAGGGAAGGTAACCTTGCCTGAAATAATCCTTTCTATTTTTTTGTTAATAACTTTTTTTGTCCTGCCCAGCTTCTGCCTATAAAAACCTTCTATATTGTATAGCTTCTCTGGCTTCCTCTCTACTTGCTAAAAGGAATTCATAAATTGCTGAATAAAGCCAATTAGGTGTTCACATTTACTTGATTGAATTTTTGTTCTTTAACAGTTGTAAGTCATTCTAAATATTTTCAAGTCTATTAACATTTCCTCTAGAGGGAGATTATCAATATAGTAAACTTTTTACTTTTTGAAGTAACAAAATGTTGTTGAAGTATGCACCAGGGAGAACTTGATGAGCGGAACTATGATAAGAAACATATATTTAGTTTTTGTCCCCAGTTCCTGACACTGAGATGCTAAAATGCTTGGAATTTCCTGAGTGATAGGGGTGAAAGGAGATATTTTGTTATTCACAATAAACCTCTTTCAACCATACTAGAATTTATGCTAATGAGGTGACTTTTGGTGGACCACTGGATAGCTTCAGGATAGAGGCTGGTTGCCAGAGAAACCAAAGATGGGATTAGTGGGTTAGAACTTTAGTCCTACTGCTCAACCTCCAGGGAGGAGAGAGGGAATGGATATTGAGTTCAGTCACCAATGGCTAGTGATTTAATCAATCACGCCTATGCAATGAAACTCCTAAACAATAGAGTTCAGACAGCATCCATGAACACATGGATGTATGTGCTGGGACGGTGTTGTACTTGAAGGGGGCATGAACACTCCACACTACTTCCGCCATACCTTGCCCTATGCGTCTCTTCCGTTTGTCCATCCTTGAGCAGTATTCTTTGTAATAAACTGGTAATAGTAATACAGTGCTTTCCTTAGTTCTGTGAGCCATTCTAACAAACTGTTGGCCCTGGGAAGGTTAGTGTGGGAACCCCTGATGTAGAGCTGGTCTACAGAAGTACAGAAGTATAGGAAGCCTGTGCCTTGAAAGTGGCATCTGAAGGGGTTGGGGGCAGTCTTATGGGACTGGACCCTTAAGTATGTGAAATCTGATGCTATTTCTAGGTAATTAGTCTTAGGGAGTTGGAGAAGTGATGTTTTTTGAAAAGATAATACATGTTTGGTGTCAGGAGGAAAACACCCTCTTATTTGCTGTCAACTTGTTAAACACAGCACAGGGAGGCAAAGGTAACACAGGGTGACTGCCGTACATAAATCTTGCCTTGGCTCATTTGTACAATCCTGCTTTGAACATGTTGGTGAACTGTACAAATAGTTTTTAGATCATCTTTTGAGAAAATTTAATAATAATACTTTGGCTGTGTCCTGAGTTTATTTAATAAACTTATCTACTATATTATCAACATGGAAAATTTAATGTCTTGCCAAGTAAAATACACGTGCAAGTCATTGGTAAAGTGTTTCATTTCTATTCTGTTGCACATATATGTTTAGTGTTTGCATTAAACAAGACTCATTATACTGCTGCTTCATTTCATTCCACCTTTCATGCTTTTAAAAGCATTGTGTCTGAGCTTCTACTTGTTTTAGGGCACTGAAAATTCTACTCTCATAGCTATCTTTCCATATTACTATTGAGCTCCAGACCCACATTTAATGACTGAATGAGCATTTCCACTTGGTTTTCCAACAAAAGACCATACCTGAAATGCAATAGTGATATATCATTGTGCACCTCAAACCATCTTTTCTTGCTCTTGTCGCTTAGATCTTGGTGAATGAAACCTTTCCCTCTCCCAAAGTCGGAAATGAAGGGTCATAATAATCTCCCCTGCTTACTTCCCCTTGTTCCCCTCCCCTGACCCATCCAGTCACTGTGCTGTGAGTTTGCTTTGTTCAAAGGCTTCCAACCTGCTTCCCCTGGAACTCCCACCACCACTGTCGTATTTGTCTCGTGCCACCTCTTGACTGGCTGACTCCTCCAGAGTCTTATGTGACCTCCTTGCTTCCAAGATGGCCCTTTTCCCATCTGCTCTATTGTACAGTTTGGATATTGTCACAAACATAAATCGGATCACAACTTTTCCATGTTTAAAAGTATTTACATTTTCCCTGTGGTTTCAAACTTTTAGGCTAGCATGCAATGCTGATGAAATCTGCCATTGATTAACTCCCCAACAGTATATCCTGCATGTACCCTTTACTTTAATAATATAAACTTACTTTTAATACTCCAAGCATTCTTTCCTTAAGAATGCCTTTTCTGCAACTGTAATCTTATTTACATTAATTTTTTTTTTCTGGATAAACCCTTACTACTGCAGTCATCACCTAGTACTCCCCCCCTTTTTATTACTTATGGGTCTGACATATTTGAGCATAAGCTATTTGGAGGCAAGTACCATAAATTCTTAGATTTGTAGTTCAAGTGCTTAAAACTGTGGTGTCCACTAGTCATATGTTTATTGAGAACTTAAAGTGTGGTTGGTCCAAGTTAAAAGGCACTATAAATGTAAAAGGCACATGAGATTTTGAAGACTTGCTATGAAAAAAAGAGTGTAAAATTTCTCAATAATTATTTTTATATTGATTACATGTTAAAATAACATTTTGGGTATATTGGATTAAATACATTTTGTTGCTAAAATTAATTTCACCTGTTCTTTATGCTTTCTTTTTAATGTGGCTTCTAGAAAATATAAATTGCATATGTGGCTCACATTTGTGGCTCCCAGTAAGTTTCTATTAAACAGCACCAGATAGAACATAACAGGTAATCAAGCAGCATTTGTAAGTGGAAACACACTTTTAAAAGAACACTCTGGAAAACATCTAGATATTTTAATAAGATCGGGGTACAAACTGAAGGAGAAAAGAAGAAGAAAAATAGATCATGCACTCAGCTCTGGCAAAGGGAACTGAGTAGCCCTAGAAAAAGGCATGTAAGATCCATATAAGTTGTAGTAAATTAATTGTGCTGGAGAGGAATTTGAATTTAAATTCTGAATTATAAAAGTAGGAGAAGGATTTTTGAGACAAATGTATATGAGTTAGTTAAACATGGAGGGATGAAGGTAAATTGGCCTGGAGTCCCTTAAGAACCCTTCAAGTAAATTTTTTGAAAAACAATACACCAACAAAGAGAAATGCAAAGGGATAGCAGCAGAGAATAGCAATACAATTTGGAAAAATGGAATGAGAGAGACAAGTAGTAAATGAGCAATATACGTAGCAGAAAATCTAAAACATATAATTAATATTTCAAGTGAGACAACCGAGCATAGACCAAGAAGTGTATACTATGGAGCATTTCAGAAAATATAAAGGAAACCTCGAGGTTAAAAATAGAGGAGTTGGCAGATAATGTTGAAGAAGCATAGAAATCAAAGCAAAAAGACAGAGATACAAAATAAGATAAAGAAAAGATGAAGTGAGATGATCACTTTAGGACTTCTAACATCCCAATAATATCAATAACAGAAGTTTCAAAATGAGAAAATGGAGAAAAGAAAATTATCAAAGAAATATATTTTAAAAATAATTTTAGCATTCACAAAGTGTTCTATACAATGAATAAAAATCGACCCAGACCAAGGAACATAATGTGAAATTTTAGAACAGTTGAGAAAAAAAAAAAATCCTATAGAAGCTTGCGCAGAGAAAAGATATATAAAAGAGAAAATATTAGAAGGTTATCACATTCATTTTTTTTCTAATTTTTATTGCATTTATTGGGGGGTGACATTGGTTAATAAAATTATATAGGTTTCAGGTGTACAGTTCTATAATAGATCATGTGTATATTGTATTGTGTGTTGACCACCCCAAGTCAAGTCTCCTTCCATCACCATCTATCTCCTCTTTACCTTCTTCTATCTCCCCCTACCCCCTTTCCCTCTGGTAATCACCACATTGTTGTCCTTGTCTATGAGGTTTCCTTTTTATTTATTTTTTTGCTTAATCCCTTCCCCTTTTTCATCCAGCTACCCCCAAACTCCTTCCCCTCTAACAGCTGTCAGTCTGTTCTCTGTATCTATGAGTCTGTTTCTATTTTGTTTGTTAGCTTATTTTGTTCATCAGATTCCACATATAAGTTAAATCATATGGTATTTTTCTTTCTCTGACTGGCTTATTTCACTTAGCATAATATTCTCCAGGTCCATTAGAAGACACTAAGAAACACTTTCATAATCATTTTAAAAAATGATCTACAACAAAATGTTTATACCAGCTAAACCAAATGTTTAATTTGTTTAAGGATAAGATAACTTAAGATATGCAAGAATTCAAAAATATTATCTTTCATAACCATGAAACTTTTTCAAGAGGGTGTGTTCTGCTTAAGTCAAGAGAAAACCAAGAAACAAGAAGCCATAGGATCCAGCACAAGAGGGAGATAACGGGAATTCCCAGGAACATGAGAAAGAGATTTCTGGATTGCAGCTTTGGAGCATGCCAGAATGAGCTAAGAAATATTGTTTAAGATTAAATTTTTAGCATACTTACTGTGTTGTAGTGTGCCATACCAAGAGAAGATTTATATGTTTGGAACAGCATCTGGAAATAAATGAAAGATGAAAGAATAGTAAACTAAACAAAAGAAAAGCAAGACAAAAATAAACTTCAGGGAAAGACAAATGTTTTGCAGGAAGAAGAAAATAATTATTGGGCACATTGTTCAACTTAAGATAGATAAGACTGAAGTACAATATCACTAGAAAAAATTACAATATCACTATCATGGATTGATGGGCAAAGTTAAGTTTGTATATGTGCAATGGGCCTAGGGAGTGAACACATATGAACAAACTAAATCTGTATTTTTCACAGGAAAAAGTCAATTGAAAATGTCAAAGGCTTAGCATTTAAACATGCTATTTAGAGACATAGTCAGGGTTCCCTAGAGAAATAGAACCATTAGAAGGAGCGTGATGGTGTAAATCCCGGTTAAACCCCCCAAATCACAATTATTTGAACAGAATAGTTATTTTACTTGGTTGGTTGAATAAGATCAAGCTAAAGCTTTAAGAACAACTATTGAGGAAAGAAGTGAGGTACCTCCAAGAAGGTAAACCTACTTCCTGGAAACTGCTTCGCTTCTGATTTTGCTCTTATGATGGAGCTGGGTGACAGGTCGCCAGGTCTGCTGTGACACCATGATCAGGAGGTGGCACATACGTTTTATGCGCTGCAATAGGCATTCAATGCTGGTTACCCAAACAAGTGACTTCACCCTGATGAAATGTTAACATTAAACTCGTTATTTCAATGGTGATATAGAACCTTTCTACTCCTCTCCTCTCCTGTTTTTTTGTTTGTTTTCCCCATCAGTTGCAATTTTAATAGGTTCTTTTAGGTTTCTGAAAATGAGAAAGGAGCTTAGGTTAATATCTCTCCAGTTTTACCTCTCATCAGAAATTTCCAGATTATGGCTGAATGTTGGTGAGCACAGCCAAGTGGGTGCGGTGTATATTCATTCTTCTCTTCTGAGCCTACATGGTGTTTCAGTTATTTCGTGATTTCCAGTCTTAATCAAAGGCTGAGTGGCTGAGAAGCAACCCTAACTACAGAACTCATTAATAGTAAGACAGAAGGTTTTTCAAGAAAGATTGATAATTTAATAAAGATAGATGTGTCTGGTTCTCTATTAGCTTCAACAGCCGGAATTCTACTTTACACTTCATTGACTAAATCTCATACAATTCCTCCCCCAAATCAACAGAAATGGAATGACTTTTTTTTTAAATCCTCACCCAAGGGTATTTTTCCATTGATTTTCAGTTAGAGTGGGAGGGAAAGAGAGAGAGAGGGAGAGAGAGAGAGAGAAACATTGATGTAAGAGAGATACACCGACTGGTTGCCTCCCACATGACCCTGACCAACGCCAGGGAACGAACCGAAACTGAGTTACGTGCCCTTGACCAGAATTGAACCTGTGATCCTTTGGTCCATGGGATGATGCTCTAACCACTGAGCAAAACCGGCCAGGGGCTGGAATGACTTTTAAGAGAACCTCACGTGGGTGGAAGAATGAACCCTTGAACTGTCAAATACCAGGGATAAAAAGGTACAACGAAAAAGACAAGAATGTCTTAGGTAGAGGTGGATTGTCTTATGTAACAGGTGAGTCAAAACATCCTGCTCATTTCCAAATCATATAGAAGTTCTGACAGAGACAAAAATATTTACTTGGCTGAAAGGCAGACTGACTTAAGGGATATGATTAAATTGTCCTTTGCACAATAGGGTTTAAAACCATCATTGAAAATTGGTACAAATAACTTCATACTTTGTGAGAGCCTGGAAAATACAAGCAAGGTTAGCCTAGGGCAAAATGCTCAAGCAGAGATATTTTTAATCTTATATTTCTCCTCCTAAACTGCCTCTAACGGTCTTGCTGCATCCCTGTCATCTATCACCAAGGAACCACGATCTGTAATAGACACACTGAAATTTGGATGGCCCCAAATGCTTAATATATTATTCCTCTTGGACATGTTTTTGGAGATCAAGAGTAGATTTTTTTATGATCTAAAGCTAAAGATGAGTTAGGGTACATATCACTATAGCTGAGGAGATTAGAGTGGTCAGGATTCCATTTTCTTTTTTTACATCTTGCAAGTCAAAACCACAGAGATATTCTTTACATGTCTTTTCTTTGTTTTCAGAGAAAAGTGAACTCCCTCTGCTTCTCCTTGTTATTTTGAAGCTCCACTAAGGAATTAACATGCCATAAATAGCTTGCACTTTATAGCCATTCATTTAGGAACAATAGGAATAAAGCTCATGGTCTCTCTACTTTTCTAAAGTTATTTTTTATATTTTCCTCTTTAGGAGGGTTTAGAAATTGCAGGGGATTTTTTTTTTTTGGGGGGGGGTTAATGGATAGTAACCAGTGTGGTAATCATTGAGATAAGAGACTGAATTCCAGGTCAGTTACTAATGGGCTTTCTAAATGCTCTCAGGTTGAATGTCCTCATCTGTAAAAAGGGGACTATAGAGCCCTCCTAACAGGGTCCTTCTGAGCATCTGCCAGTAGACAGCGTTCAGGCTTGAACTGCAACATGGGTTCTTCTCTGGGTCTCAAGCTTGACAAACTACCACGTAGATTTTAGATTTACCAGCTTCTATATTCACATGAGCCAATCCCTTAAAGTGAATCAATCTCTCCCTCCCCTCCCCACCCCTCCCTCCCCTCCCCTCCCCTCCCCTCCCCTCCCCTCCCCTCCTCTCCTCTCCTCTCCTCAAACCTTGATCTTCTCTGGAGAACGCATAGATTTTGGGAGTAAGACCCTGACATTTGGTGGGTCTTCATTAAACCCTCATTCTATCACTATATTCCTATGTGAGAGAAGGGTGATGGTTAATTTTTTTTCCATGGCTCATTTTCATGTTCTCAGTTTATGCCAGAGAGGCAGGAGAATTGAATAACACTGGAAGCCAAGTCTTAGCCCTCAATCATGAAATATGTAAAAGGCTTATTGGACACTTACCACCTATTTGATTTCTACTTATTGACTCAGAATTTATTGATTCATGTATAAATTCATTTATCCATTCAGTCATTCATACACTCAATAAACATTTGGTGAGTAACTATTATACGCAGTGTGTTATTTGCAGAGAATACACAAATTATCTTCCAATGAAAAGATGCATATGCAAACCATCATGATAATCATCACAATGAAGATTTATTTGATGAGTTCTTACTAAATGTTATGCACTGTACTAATTTTTTATATGAATTATGTTATTTATACCTCAGAAAGACTTTATGAGATAGATGCTGATATTATATCAATTTTATTAATGAGAAATAAGGTACAGAGATTTAGTAACCTGTTTAAGGTCAAATACCTGGTAAGTATTACAGCCAGGAGTCTGAAGCCTCTTAATCACTTCGATCTTAGGTGGGGGATATGGGACGTATGAGCAGTTCTAAGCCTATGAAGATCAATCACGTTTCAGAGATGATATATTTGAACTGGGATGGTGGAAGAAGGGAACAGATTAATAGGGCACAGGCCAGAAATTACTTTATTTACTATGCCAACCTGTGGAATAGAAGACATCTAAACCTTTCAAAAAGGAAACTTATGTGATTTGATTTGTGTTTTAGAAAAATGACTCTGGCAATAATAGGGAAAAAGTGTTGGATGGGAATTAGACCAGAAATAGGGAGCTTAGTGGGGGAACTTTTAACTGCAAGGTAAAGGTGATGAGCTGAACTAAAGTGCAAGTAATATGCTGACCAAAGGGAAGTTGATTCAGAGAGAGACAAATGGAAGTAGATAAAATTTATTTTAAAAGTGAGTAGCTTAACACACCTTCCTTAAGAGTGATACTGACTTTTTCCTCTGTGTTTAAACTTGAGCCAAATATTTAAAAAGATGGTAAGTAGCTATTGATCATTTTATTTATTTTTTGTTCTTTCTCATGATTCTTGTCCCTGTGAATGGTGAGACATAGTGCATTTTTATTATTTAATGATGTATCAAAAATGTCTTCTATTGTTGATCAGTGTCTCTCAAGTTTAACTTCTCTACATACAACTGTGCATTTTGTCACAGTGGAGAGATCTGTGAGCTGACATCTTTCCCTCAAATGCTTATAGACTCTTCTCACATTTTAGCAGTTTCAATTGACAAAAGAATTTCTTTTCCTCTCAGATTTTCCCTAACTGCTCAAGACTTTGGAATGGTTATATGCACGAAACAAATGACTTTTCTGACATTGGACGTTGAATGGCTTTACTTTCTCACACATTCTTGGACCATGTAGCACTTTTCCCATGCAGGACCTGTGACCTACAGATGGCTGTGGCAGATTCAATAAACTGAAAAAAACAACAACAAAGATGTTCATTATTACATGATTCTACATTTCCCCCCCTTCTCCTGGGATTGTTTTATAATGGCTAAGTGCGGTGGTCAGCATTAACTACAAATGACTAGTGGCGTAGGCGTTCAGGATACAGAAAATTATTTCAGCAGAATGGTCTTCTAAAACACCATTCACATATAAATAGAAGAATCGTGCATTTTAGCAGAAAGTCAATACTTATATACCTCTAAAGGAAAAGTGTCTCATTTGACACTGTAAAGACTTTTGAGGTAAAAGTCATTAAGAAAAGTTCCAGATTTGAGAGTGAAAATATAGAATAAAATAATATTTTAAATAAAGTAGATGGGAAATTATAGTTTAGAAATTGTGATTAAGAATTAAATGTCTTTCATTATAACATACTTGGGAACCTACTGTAATGCTGATCCATTGTGAATCAGAAGCAAAAAAAGGTTTGTGTTGTTAAAGTAAGCTGATACCTTCAAAAAAGCCAGTCTTGAGATTCCTTGGTTTTCTTTTGTTTTCTACTCTAAGAAATGATAAAATATTAGAGCATCAATGTCACACTTGACTACCCCAATATTTTCTTCCTGTTGTGCAGTCACTCACCAATACCAGGGGATGTATTTTCTAATGGTGTTCCTTTGGTTTTGAAATGCACCTTCACAGCTGATGGGTGTGATAGGGAGGAATCAGAATAAAACTCACTCTATGATCAGCAGAAAGGTGATGGGGAGGTAAGATAGTGGTTACAGTCAAGGGTTGAAGTCAAATAGACATATCTTCAGTTCCTAAGTTTTACTGTGTGATCTTGAGCAGGCTTTAGTTTTCTTTTAAACTCTGGTTCCTTTATTTGCAAAAACCCTTGGTTTCTGCATTTGCAAAAGACTGCTGTAGCACTACTTCAAGCACTGAAGTCCACCACCTTACAGAGAACCCAATAAGTGGCGGTTTGGGCTTCAAACAAAATGGTCATATTAGTGGAACTGTGTCCACCAAGCTGACTAGGATCACTTACTTTGGAATCCCCAGGACAGGGCTGTGGTGGGGACGTAGAGATGCATCTCACCTTTTGCGGGAGGTAGGGGGATATGGAGCGAGGATAAGAAGTTGTCCAGGATAGCCCAACTGTTTGGTCATGGGCGAAACGTTGGCAGCAGAGTTCTGGTTGAAAGAAAACTAGCCCTTGAGGAAAACGTTCCTGTTCTGTTCCAATGACCACTTGAGTGAAGAAATGGGAGGGAAGTAAAGAGATGAGTACCTGGGAGGATGAGAAACAGGACAGAATGTGAATAAATGGTTTGGAACTCCCTAAGGTGGTGGTGAAAGCAACTACTTAACACACACACACACACAAGGGGGAAGCAGGTGGGGTGTCAACAGCTGTGAGCTTGGCCACTGTAAGTTATAAAAATATGAGTGTGTGTTATTAGCATTGTGATGTTGAATAATGACACAGACTACTGTGGTATCAGGGCCAACAGAGTTAGCTAATGGCCTATCCAGTCCAACAGGACCTTGTGCTTAGAAAGACCCATGGTTTGGTTTAACACTTTGCTGTAGCCATCTTGAAATTCTCAGTATTTTTTAACAAGGGGCTCACATGTTTATTTTGCAATGGGCCCCAGAAATTTTGTAGGCATTACTTTGTACCATGCCACTTTTAGACAAGTAATTTTTAGCCAGAGGGATTTTTTTCCCACACTTGGAGTCATTTTTGATTGTCATAACTGGGGGATGCTACAGGCATCCATTGGATAGAGCCCAGGAATGCTGCTAAACACCCTATAATCCACAGTAGAGTCCCTCACAGCAAAGAATTATGTGGTCCATAAATGTCAGTGGTGCTGAGGTTGAGAAATCCTTATTTAGTTTGATGGCAGTTTTATGAAAGGTGGATTTATTTGTAGATCCCTGGACAATATTATTGTTACCCAATTTGGGAAGGTGCAAAGTTAACTGGTAAGCTTCAGGTGAATTAATCTTCATACAGTACCGAGTCGCACATTTTACATAACATTTCTGCTAATGGAAGGATGTGTTTTTATAACTGAGTCAAGGCACCGTAAAGCTGAGCCGACTTGCTGCCAGAGAAGACGCATTTGACTTGGCACCTGTAATTAGCCCACCAGCAGCACCTGTGTAACTCTTATGATCCTTATTTTTAAAATCTGGCAATGAAAAGCTGGATTCTGGCTGAGTGGTCAGAAATGTTTCTTCACTAAGTGCCAAATCAAGCCTCTTGCTGTAGTTCACTTCTGGGTCAGGTTCCTATTAGCTCAGAGAAAACATCTCCCTCCCTTCGGTTTATTGGTTAAAACAATGTCCTGCATGAGGTAGGGTTTCCTTTAAGATTTTTGAAATAAATGCTGCAGCATGGAAAAAGGAACTTGCCAACCACTTGCTCTGTTGTTTGGTCCATTTGTTCTTGTGGATTACAGAGACTGAAGCAAATAGCTTTGCCCACCAGAGAGCATTTTAGAGGGACCAAAACTGTGGGTTTCCTCCCTATGTAGGCAGGGTTGCTTCAGACACCGCGAATCTATTTTATGGCCACAGACCTGACATCTACATCTAAGGGTCAGGTCGGAAATGTGGGTACGTAGAACCAGGGACGTAAAAGGGAAACAGATGACGGGAAGTGAATAGAAGCACTAACATGACTGAAAATAAAAAGTAAGATGAATGCCTTAATTGCTATGGGGCAATCACAGTGGGTCTATGCCAGAGAGAGCCAGCAGTGGTGTTTTTACATTTTAATTTTAGACCATGGAGGTTTCCTTTACATTTCTTCCCCAGATGTTTCTTTCCACTTGACATGAGAGGTGTTTTCTTTTTTTTTTTTGAGTTGATTTGAGTGGTGGTGGGGGAGAGAAATGGTGTTCTATCGATTTGTTGTTCCACTTATTTATGTATTCATTGGTTGATTCTTGTGTACCCTGACCGGGGATTGAACCCACAACCTTGGTGTACTGGGTTGATGCTCTACCCAATTGAGCAACCGAGCCAGGGCCAGCATGAGAGTTCTTTACCACTCTTCTGGAAATATTTAAGGATTAAAGGTAATTAAATTACATTACATCCAAAGGACATTTAAATGTAGTCATGGATTCTAGGCCCGATTCTCTTTCAAATTGTTTACATATTGGTTGCATGGACTCTGTGATCCCATTTGAATTTTAAAAAGTGATTTTCATGCTATTGTTATAATGACCCTATTTTATACACATCCTCAAGACCACAGAGAGACTTCACAAAGTCTGTTGTCTTCTTAAGCCCTTCAACATCCGAAATATGTAACAAGGAGCACTTATCATCCCTGATAAAATGTTAGGTCTATTCTTCACATTTAGTAAAAACTAAAAGGAACAAAATCAATCCTGCCAAACAGAATGATTTTAGTGTATTACTTAATTGTACTCTTTCTATGGGGACAAGTCAAACTTTGTTTCCTGAGAATATTTGACATGTTTTCACTATTGAAATAGTATTTTTCATCCCAAAGGTGCAGAGACAATAATTTACATTATGGTCGATTATGCTTTTCTCAGTTAATTATAATTCAGTTATCCTTGTCTAGTGAGATTATTCCTCTCTTCTCTAAAAAAAAATTTTTTCTCAGAGACAAAACAAATAACTTCAGAAGTGCAGAAGTGTATTAGTTAGGAGTCTCTGGAGAAAGAGAACCAATAGGATATATGTTACATATGTATAAAATCTCCTATAATAATCATGCGAAGGTTTTTTATAGGAATTGGCTCACATGATCATGGAGGCTGGGAAGTCTGAGGATCTGCCATCTGTGAGCTGGAAAACCAGGAAACTAAATGGTGTAATCCAGTCTGAGTCTGAGGCCTGAGAACCAGGGGAGCCAATGATGTAAGCTTGAGCCCAAAGGCCCAAGAATTTCCCCAGTCTGAGTCTAAGGCATGGGAATCAGGAGTGTCTTATGTCCCAGGACAGGAGAAGATGGATATTTCAGTTTAAGCAGAGAGAGTGACTTCACCCTTTCTCAGCCTTTTTGTTCTGTTCAGCCCTCAGCCTGAATTGGTGAGCACAATCTTCTGTACTCGGTCTACTGATTCAAAGTTAATCTCTTCCCTGGACACTGTCACAGATACACCCAGAATGAATATTTTAACAGCTATCTGGGCATCCCTTAGTCCAGTCAAGTTGACACATAAGATTAAACATCATAAAATATTAAACTGGAGAGATAATAAATATAGATCATTTCATTGAGGAAAAAGAATGTGAAAAAAATGAAATGTATTTTCTAAGACATGTGTTCCCCCAACAATCATATGTTGAATTTATAACCCCCAGTTCCCCAGAAAGTGATTATATTTAGCAATAGGGTCTTTAAACAGGTAACTGAGTTCAAGTGAAGTCTGTAGGGTGGCCAGTAATCCAGTATGACCGATGTTCTCCCAAGAAGAGGATATTAGAATACATACACACAGAAGGAAGACTGTGAAGACAGAGATGTCCATCTGCAAGTCAAAGAGAGAGGCCTAGAATAGATCCTTCCCTCATGAACCTTAGCAGAAACCAATCCTGCTAACACCTTGGTCTTGGACTTCTAGCCCCCAGAACCATGAGAAAAAAAAAAAATTTACGTTGATTAAATCACCCAGTCTCTGGTATTTTTATGGCTGGTCTCACAAACTAATACAACATATAACTAGTGTTTGGCATGAGCCATGAATTTTTGTTAATCTTCTATTTTATTTTTTTTAGCATACATTGCTGAACCTTGCAAATAGCAGAAGTTCAATAACTGTTTCTGTTGTTGTATATGGCTATTAGGGATGACAAAGGAGGATGTATTATTTACCTTTGTAGTATAGACCACCAGCTGTTCATCAAAAGTTGATAGATCACCTTCCACAGTTGTCTAATCAGAGTCTTCATGTCCCCTTGTATCTAATTGGGACATTTGATTTTTTTTTTTCCTCATTTGCACAGTATGCTAGGGTACCTCTTCCTGGCCACAGATGGAATGATCACATATGCCTTCTCTATTCTTTGTTCCCTTCTGCCTGCTGGATGTCAAAGTCCAAGGCAACCTCTCACCAAAGGCGGTGGACTGTTTATCCACCTGAATCCCTAAGTGAGTGGAAGCACTTTCCTTATTCAGGGCAGCCTTCTTGAGAAAGCATCTTCAGGGGACTGTTACTTACTTAAGAAATGATCTCTCTTGTGTTGTAACATCACCCATGATATGAACAGAACCTACGGCGTTATATGAACAGCATGGTCATTTTCTTTTAACTCTCTAATTTATACACTTGTGTGGTCATTAATTTGGGGAGGGAGGGGACCCTTACTGAAGCATCTGTTACTTCTGACCTCTCAAATCCTCTACATTAAATGATTAAAAAATCACTGGATCTTAGGAGTGCAGACCAGACACAGAAGAATGGAGAATGACAAAGTTAAGGAAACTGAGATATTCCTAAAGTACCTCAATATATTTGTTGTATCACCAAACAAAATGGATCAAAGAATTAAGGATATCTTAAGGCTAATTCAATGTATATGGGAAAATAAGGTCCACAATTAAGTAAAGGTCTGTTTTCTCAGCATCTCCTCTAAGCTAGAAGTCGTTTCCTATGCAGCTAAATATCACTTTTCCTTTGAAACAATTTTATACACATAAAATTTTGAAGTGCAATTTAAAGTTATGGGCTTTAAAATATATATATAACATATTTTAATGATCACACGGTATAGTCCCAAAATTTCAAGAGGGTGTGGTTTTTCTTTCTTTTTTTTTTTAATTATTTTTCTTTACTGATTTTAGAGAGAGAGGAAGGGAGAAGGAGAGGGAGAGATAGAAACATTGATGAGAGAGAACATCGATTGGCCGCCTCCTGCATGCCCCCCACTGGGGATCGGGGCCACAACCTGAGCATGTGCCCTGACCAGGAATCGAACCTCTTGGTGCATGGGTTGACGCTCAACCACTGAGCCACACCGGCTGGGCGGGTGTGGTTTTTCCGGTTTGGTGTTAGAAGTATTTATTTCATCATGTGCAAAAGTTACAAAGGGACAGATCTAGAAAAAAGTATCAGACATATGGGTAGATATATCTTCCATAATTTATACAAATATTTGTTGATGTAATAAGCTAGGCTCAGACTTATATATGTATTTCAAAATAAATAGTAACTACTATGTTTCTGAAATGGGAAGAAAATTGAAACAAAATCCAAGAAGCTAACTACTTCCTGAGATCCTCCACCTGCCTGGTGCCTTCTGGAACCTGGCCTGCTGAGGGCTTCCACACTTCTGACTTAGGTGTGTCTGCTTTCTGTGGTCTGCTAATTCAGTTAGCATTTATCCATAAGTTTTCAAGTTTCTTGCATTTTCTTGCTGCTTTATCCTTATCCATTCTTTTTATTTTTGCAGGTGTATGACTTTTTCTTGGAAAAAAACAAAACTTTGTTGACATATTTGTGAGGTCTTAGGAGAAGTTGGAACTAGATATCTATCAAATCTATCATGCTTATAATAAGTTCAATACACTCTTTAATAATAGGATAAACACAATTTGGTGATGCCAGAAACTAGGTTTTGAGTAGGTGGAATAGTTTCTTCAGAGGAAAATGTCTACTTTTTATCAAAACAACAATAGTCCTCTTAAGAATGAACAGAATCTGACCACGAAGCATTGGTGCCTAAAGTACTCCCCTCGTTAAAATAGAACAGGGCATGGTCAACAGAACAACTCAGGATTGTTATAAATAGCCAGGATCTTACATTGGAAATTTAATCTCATTTTACTGGAATCCAAATCTTGTACCAATTTACTCTGGGCTAGGAATGAACTTTTTTTTTTCTCTTAAGAGGAAAAACATGAAAATATAATTAGACAGTTTGTTCTTGGAATATGTTAGATATGATGAGGTCAGCAAACTTTTTCTCCAGAGGGCCAGATAGTAAATATATTCGATTTTGTGAGTCATATGGTCTCTGTCACACTATTCAATGTGGTGGTCACTCAGAAGCAGCTGTAGACGATGGTAAACAACTGGCACTCCTGGGGTGCACTGCTGCAGCCTGGTGGCTGGGGAGACCGTGGGTGCCTTCTGCAAGAGGCAGTTTAGTAGCAAGCACCTCAGTGTAAGAAGACAAACTGTTATTGTCTCGATCATCACTGCCATCTACCAAACAAACATCAAATCCCGAAAAATAATGTTTATGTAACTGGGATTTTCTTTTACCTAAGCAATTTTCCCACTGTTGTTAATTCATGGGTGTTTACATAAACCATCTGTAATAAGAAGGGGTTTATGGAGAGAATAAACTGACGGTTGCCAGAGGGGAGAAGGGTGAGGAACTGAGTGGAAAAGGTGGAGGGATTGAGAAGTACAGATTGGTAGTTACAGAACAGTCACTGGGATATAAACTACAGCACAGAGCAGGTAGTCAATAATATTATAATAACTATGTATGGCACCAACTGGATACTGGAAACATCAGGGAAACACTTTGTAAAGTATATGATTGTCTAACCACTATGCTGTACACCTGAAACTAATACAAAATCATATTGAATGTAAACGGTAATTGAAAAATAATTTTAAAAAGAACAGTCTCAGGTATAGACTTAGCTGAAGTTAAAATAATAAAAATGGTTTAAATTGATACTTCCTTTGATTTTGTTTTTATTTCATCTTTTTGAGTTCATGTAGCTCTGTGAGATGGTGTAGGATAATAATCTTCACGTTAGCGTGTGTATCACCTGGAGGGCTTGTTAAAATACAAATTGCTGGATCCCACTAAAAGAGATTCTGGTTTGGTCTTTGGCATGGTGCCTGGATGTTTGCATTCTCAAGTTTCCTAGTGCTATTATTTCAATGGAATCACCCAGAAAAATCTTCACTGAACACCCACCCAAGCAAATTCTCTAGGATTGGGATCTAGGCCTATGAATTCTTTAAAATTCTACCTTATGAGATTTCAGTATTCAACTGGATTTGAATATGGCTAAAAAAATATTTTGTTTTATTTTCCTTTGCTGCTAACTTAACTAGGAAGATCAGTCGTGATTGCATAACAGTCATACTGAAAAAGCATATGCAGCATAATACCTGTGGATTTATGGGAGATGGTAATACAGAAGATAGAAAATTGCTAAGACTCTACTGTGCAATTGCATAATTTTCTTAGAAAACAGCTATGATTCTTATTTCAGAAGCTATTAATTATTTTTAATGTTACTTTATAAACAACATTAAAAATTTACTGTGTTTATGACTACATTCTACTTTCTTTCTCTTCTTAATCATTTTCTTGAATAAGTTAGCCTTTAAATTCATTTTCTTTGAAGTTCAGAGTTTATTCTTCAAAATTTGTTTTCTCTTTGCCTTTTTTATTTCCTGCTTGCCTCAACTAGAATTCAAAGTTGAGTGGAAAACTATTAGACTTTCTTTGTAGGAGGTTTCAGTTTACAAGGTCCATCACGCCCTTATCTATTTGACTTTGCTTTGACATTCTGCTTGTGAGCAGGGTTTTGAAAAAGCATAAAGCATGAGAACCTTCTGGATTTTTCTTCCAGAAGGTTCTGATATTTTTTGATAACTCTGACACTCTAACATATATTTTGACTGATAATAAGACAAGACAATAAGAAAATACTGCATGCAAATTACTTATTTCTTTATTTCAGTAATTACAACCTGGAGTCCTTTAAACATCACCCTCGCCTAGGGGAAACTGGGAGCCCGGCTCTTGCTCACTTTGTTATTCTCTTACTGGAATTATAGAATCATTTAGGAAGAAGTTTGGACAGTCCTTCAGCAATACAGTAAGTTGAGCTTTACAAATTGGTAACTTTTTGATAAATTTAATTTCCAAAAGCATACTTTTAATTTAATTAATTAATTAATTTTTATTCTCACCGGAGGATATATATATATATATATATATTTTTTTTTTTGCATTTATCTTGAGATAGAGTGGGAGGGATAAAGGGAGGAAGAGAGAGAGAGAAACATCAATGTGAGAGATACACATCGAGTGGCTGCCACCCACACGACCCCAACCAGGGCCGGGGACAAACTACAACCGAGGTACATGCCCTTAGCGGGAACCGAACCCGGGACTCTCTGGTCCACCAGCCAATGCTCTAACTGCTGAGCCAAACCGGCCAGGGCTATACTTTTAATTTTAATTCCTTGCCCTGATCTCCTCAAAGCATTTGGTCTTCAGATAATAGAACTGTTAATAAATAAACATGAAAACCTCATACAGAAAGGAAAAATATAATGCTTTGCAGAAAATGCAACAATCTAGTTCTTTGTTACGTAAAAACAATTGATAATGGATATTCTAAAACAATGTGGATTTTGATTACACCATAAATTGTCCTCTCATGGGAGAGACTCCAATTAGGAGAGAAAACCCAGCCTCACTATTGTTTTATGTTTCATTTCTGCTGTCTTGATCAAATGCCTCTGTTTAATGACTGCCCAATTATTATGTTTTACTGACCTTTCCCACACACTTTGGAAATACATGCAAATTCCCTTTTCTCCCTCCCAGTTTATTTACATAGCATTTATGTCACTCTACCCAAATATTTGCTATTTTCTTTTCCTGTTTTCAGTGGTCTTTCCAAACTGGTGAGATCACTTACTCCCGTATTAGTCAGACCATGAATTTTTCGATACTGCTCACCTTCTTGGGCTTACGTGTGCTCCCAGAGCTAGGTATAGGTCACCAGATTCACTAAAGGATTCCATTCTGGGCATCTGGTCCCTTTGATGACTAACTACATAGGTCCACTACCTAGTAGGGCTAAGTTCCTCATTGGACAGATAGAACCTGGGAAAATTTGTTTGAAAGCAGAGAGAATTAGAATCAGATGACTTGGCAGCAAGGTAGTGACATTAGTTTACCTTCAAGTGATTATAATATCATCATTGTGTAGTTGTGAGGACTAAATGAAATTATGTTTGCACGGTGCTTAACACAGCTTTTGTATCATTGTAGCGCACTGATTCTCAACTAGTGTGCCGCAAGAATTTTTAAAACACGCAATATCTATTAAGTCAGGGGCACCGACCTCTTTTCCTTTAGATTGTCAAATAAAAAAATGACAACAATCAACACAACAATGGTGGTCCAAGGTGAATAAATAAACATTTTACCTATTTTTTTTTTTGTCAGATCGGCAAATAATATATTTTTTTAGTGTGCTGCAGAATTTTAGTAAGTAATTTATGTGTGCTATCAGGTGAAAAAGGTTGAAAATCACTGCTGTGGTGATAATTAGCCGTTGACTCTAATACCCAGAAAGATTGCATTTTACTATAGGCCACAAGCTGGATAACAGATCTTAGGTCTAAAGGGATTTCATCTAAGGCCCGTTTATTCAAGAGGCATTGGCTTTATCATTCACCCCAAATAAAATTACATACTTAGAAGTTAAGGGAAAAGAGAGTGTAAAATGTACAGATAAAAAGGAGAGAGAGTCGGGCCAGTGTGGCTCAGTGGTTGAGCATCGACCCATGCACCAAGAGGTTGCTGGTTCGATTCCCAGTCAGGGCACATGCCCAGGTTGTGGGCCCAATCCCCAGTGGGGGGCATGCAAGAGGCAGCCAATCGATGTTCTCTCTCATCGATGTTTCTATCTCTCCCTCTCCCTTCCTCTCTCTCTAAAATCAATAAATGAAAAAAAAAAAGGAGAGAGGAACAGAAATTATATACAATTCCATTTGGGTTTTCGGCCAGCTAAAAGAAATGAATGACACATTCTTGGCACAGATAATAAACTGGTGCAAAAGTAAATTCAAGTTCTAAGTGAGGATCCACAACTAACAGCCTATATGTATAAAATCTCTTTCAACTAAGTACAGAAGGGTTGGAAACATCCTGATATGTTTTAATCCAATTTGAAAGAAGGCAGAAGAAAGGATTAAAGAAATTACATCAGTCTATATAATTCTCATCATTAGAAAGTAAATGATTAGTACTTGGGCAGAAAAGGATGGTAGGAACTTGGGGAGAAGAAACTATGCCATTTTATTGTTTATGACAGTAAAGGGGCGGGACGAACAGAGTGATCCAGCGTGGGCTGCCATCTTTAAGAAGGGTAGCAGGTTTTAAAATGTTCAGAATAAAGTAAATCCATAACTTGAAATTCTGACAGAGACTATGTTTCAAGAGAAGAGATAAACTTATATATAAACCCATACAAATTTAATATGACTTTCTTGAAGTTATCAAATATATGTTATGTAGTATTTAACAAATAAATAAATGATATAATTGTAACTGCAATCACAGATGTTATCAACCTCAAAATATAGGGATATTAACATATTAAAATGGGATCTCTACAGTGAAGTTAGAGAAATACAATAACATAGTAGTTAAAGGTTCAGGCTTTGGAACCAAACTGCCTGAGTTTGAATCCCAACTATTGCATTTACCCAATGAATGGTATTATCAAATTACTCAACCTCTCTGTGCCTCAGTTTACTTACATTTTAGTGTTTCATGAGAATTAAATGAGCATTACATGTGAAAAACTTATCAAACATATTAAAGTTTGGTATATAGCAAGAAAATAAATTCTAGGTATTATTTTAAAGGAAAAGTTATATGATATGGATAGAAAAGAATGGTATGAAAGTACCATACATATTCTAAGATAATCAAAAGGGAATAATATTTCCAATTTAACAGAGTCATGCAAACAATATTTTTCCCATTACAACAATATTATGAACAAGAAAGAGAAACTTACTGTGTTTAGTAATGCAACACTGATGGATAAAAAGAAAATTAAGTCCATTCTCATTTTTCTTGTGACTTATCTGATAATAGTGATCTGCTGAAGGAAAGGGATATTAATGAACATAATTTAAACCCAAGATAAATGAACACTGGGTAAGCAAATGACTAGGAAACTTTAAGCAACTAAAAGTCTTGTGCCTAGCATAAATTACATATGATTTGGTTAAGATTTTTATAATTATGTGGAGATTGAAAAGGTTCTAAGAGCGTTGGCCCACAGAACAGAGAGGCCCGGGTTCGGTTCCCTCTAAGGGCACATACTTTGGTTGCAGTTTGTCCCTGGCCCCGGTTGGGGTCGTGTGGGTGGCAGCCACTCGATGTGTCTCTCTCACATTGATGTTTCACTCTCCCTCTTCCTTCCCATCTCCCTCCCACTCTATCTGAAGATAAATGCAAAGATGTCCTCTGGTGAGGATAAAAAAAATAATTAAAAAATAAAAAAAGAGAAGGTTCTAGAGCCCTGGCTGGTTTTGCTTAGCGGTTAGAGCATCGGTCTGCAGAACAATGAGGGGTCGGGTTGTGCAGGAGGCAACTGGCTCTATCACATAGATGTTTCTCTCTGTCTCTCTATCTCTCCCTCCTTCTCACTCTATCTAAGGGTAAATAGAAAAATATCCTCTGGTGAGGAAAAAAAAAAGAAAGAAAGCGTTCTAGAAAACTGGAGAAAAGCAAATGTCTTTCAATATTTCAAAAAGGAAGATAGTAAACTCTATACTTAGAAGCAGCGATGGTAGTGGTATCTGTGATGGTGGTGATAGTAGCGGCGATGGTAGTGGTAGTGATGGTGGTGATAGCAGCGATGGTAGTGGTAGTGATGGTGGTGATAGCAGCGATGGTAGTGGTATCTGTGATGGTGGTGATAGCAGCAGCGATGGTAGTGGTATCTGTGATGGTGATGATAGCAGTGATGGTAGTGGTATCTGTGATGGTGGTGATAGCAGCAGTGATGGCAGTGGTATCTGTGATGGTGGTGATAGCAGCAGTGATGGTAGTGGTAGTGATGGTGGTGATAGCAGCGATGGTAGTGGTAGTGATGGTGGTGATAGCAGCGATGGTAGTGGTATCTGTGATGGTGGTGATAGCAGCAGCGATGGTAGTGGTATCTGTGATGGTGATGATAGCAGTGATGGTAGTGGTATCTGTGATGGTGGTGATAGCAGCAGTGATGGCAGTGGTATCTGTGATGGTGGTGATAGCAGCAGTGATGGTAGTGGTATCTGCGATGGTGGTGATAGCAGCAGTGATGGTAGTGGTATCTGTGATGGTGGTGATAGCAGCAGTGATGGTAGTGGTATCTGTGATGGTGGTGATAGCAGCAGTGATGGTAGTGGTATCTGTGATGGTGGTGATAGCAGCAGTGATGGTAGTGGTATCTGTGATGGTGGTGATAGCAGTGATGGTAGTGGTATCTGTGATGGTGGTGATAGCAGCGGCGATGGTAGTGGTATCCGTGATGGTGGTGATAGCAGTGGCGATGGTAGTGGTAGTGATGGTGGTGATAGCAGCGGCGATGGTAGTGGTAGTGATGGTAGCAGCAGCAGTAACAGGAGTTAACATTAATTATGTACTTACCATAGGCTAACCATAGGACATGAAATGCTTCAATTAATTTTAACTTAAAAATTATATAAAAGATGTATTGTTATTATTCACAATTCACATATTAGAAAAGTAAGGCTGAAAAAAGTTACATAGCTTGGCCAAGACCATGGAACTATGCAATGTGGGGCAGAAATGGAACCCAAGCAACCAAACTCAGGTGCTTTTATCTTAATCTTGTTCCATACTAAACAAATATATGTTTAAAGTGTATTTCATTTACTTTCACAAAGGTATAAGGGATACAGAGAACTAGTATAAATAACACATGGGCTTATTTTTAAAAATAATTTTGAGAGAAATAAAATGCACAGTAAATTATCAATTTTTCTGCTCTATTTCTTGCTAATATTTTTTTTACATGGTAAGGTGATTTGACTTGAATAGCCAAACATTCGCTTGGTGTCTTTATTGAATTTTGTGTTGTTTTATTTTCCAGCTAGTTGCTTTATGATGCCTTCACATCTTCCTAACAAACATCGGTGACCTGCAAAGTAGCGATACATTGTAATCTTCAAGCACAGTGCCAAAATTGATGCTTTGGCCTATCTGTTGATGGTGTAAAAGAGACTAGGAAATGTATTAAAAGGGATCCACTCATTTCTTATGTAAATGATCATGGTGAAAGCACAGGCTTGGGAAATAGTGCATAAAATCATTGTTTGGAGGTTAGTGGTCTATTTGCTCTCCAATTTGCTCTCTACGTTCCCTTGCTCTGTACTTAGGAGAGCCTCATTTATCATGATCCCTCGCCTCTTACTTCTAGGTAAGTGTTAGGAGGCCTGACTTCTGTGAGTGTGGAAGACTAGATATGAAATTCTAAGTTGGCGCCCTGGCCAGTTTGGTTCAGCAGTTAGAGCGTCAGCCCGCCAACCAGAGTTGCAGGTTCAATTCCAGTCAAGGGCACGTACCTTGGTTGCGGTTTGATCCCGGCCCTGGCTGGGGTCTTGTGGGAGGCAACTAGTCGGTGTGTCTCTCTCACATTGATGTTTCTCTCTCTCTCTCTCTCTCTCTCTCTCTCACACCCTATCTGAAGATAAATGGAAAAAAATTATCCTCGGGTGAGGATTCAAGAAAAAAATTCTAAGTTGGCAGTCTTTCACTTTCTGGATCCTATTGTCCAGGGTCCTATTGTAGCTTTCCCTTCCAGAAGGGACAGCCCGGGGTTCAGATCTAGGCAGCTCTCACTTCCCATGCTAGCCACCTTTTACATTGTGATCTGGACCTTCTATCTTATTTCCTAAGAGATCCTAGTCGTCCTTCTCAGACCCTCTCTATTTCAGCCTCTCATGGAGGTTTAACAGCCTCTTTTTTGTCGGCATTACTCTCATACTCAGTTCAATACCTAGTGAGGTCCTGCTCTGGGTTAAGACAACCCAGGCCACAGATTCCTCTATGTAATGCCAGCCTTCAGCAGGATGACAACAGTAAAAATATAAACACGTGTCTTTGATTAATGTGAACTACAGGTGACTCACATAGCCATGGTTTCAGACAAGTTGTAAACATACAAGTTTCCAAACTGTGTGCAGCCCCAGAAAACTAATACACACGGTGACTCTTCTGCTTATCCTTTAAGTATCAGCATGGGCCTCCATCTCAGATCTCTCTCCTGATCTTCACATCCATTGATCTCACTGTGCTTTTCCCCATCTCCACAGCAACCCACTTCTGAAAACTGTTTGAGATCTCATTGCTCTTGTTAAGATACAAACTCTCCCAATTACGTTGCAAGTACTCCACGATCGGGCCCCCGCCTCCCTCTTGCTATGGGCCACACTTCTTCTCGACCAGCATGTTCTAGCAGCACCAAACTGCTACACTTTCCATTCCACAAAGGTTCATGGTTCTGTGTCTCTAAGGTCTTACACAAGCTGTTTTCTGTGCTGTGAATGACTCCTAACCCTTTTCCCAGTCCTCCTGATCCTTTATCTGACAAAAATTTAAATGGCAATCATCTCCTAATCTGTTGGTCTGGCCATGCCTTAATATTAGTAATAAAAACATCTACATTTTAAAACAATGGCAGAGATGATGTAATTAGCAGTCAAGCATGTCAAAACAGTTTTTATAACCATATTCAAGTACTCCAGTATTTAAAAGAGAACATAATCATAATGAGAAAAAGAGAGGAGAGGAGAGAAGCAAAGATTTAAACAATGGAAATTGTAATAGAATCTGTCTCAAAATGAGATACAGAGAGAAAATTCTAATAAAAATAATTAGAGCCTCAGTAACTACTGGAACAATACTAAGTAGTTTAACATCTGTGTACTAGAAGTTTCTGAAAGGGAAGGGAACCAGAAAAATATTTAAATTAAGGTCAAAACTTTTCTAAATTTGATGAAAACTATCAACTCAGATTTCCAAGAATCTCAATAAACACCACTTAATTCAACATACACGTACACAGAGAAAAAAACAAATAAGATGTTAATATTCAACCCAGAAGACTTTTTCTTTGTGTATGTATGTATGTGTCCTGCACACAGAAAAAAGAAAAGAAAGAAAGATAGGGAGAGGAAGGAGGGAGGGAAGAAGAAAGGGAGGAAGGAAGAAAGAACCATCAAGTTTTATTATCCAATTACTAAAAATAATGATAGAGTAAATCTTAAAAGTATCCAGAGATAAAAGGCCTTCAAGTGGATTAACATGAAACTAACTGCATACTTTTCAAGAGATATCACTGAAGACTATGAATAGCATCTCTAACATCCAGAATGGTCACATTCTACGGTACTAGAGGCTAGACTTTTAACATAGGCATCATTGGGGAACACAATTCAACCCACAGGACCATGCATATAGGAGCTGGGAAAGAAGAGTGACTAAGCTGTACAAATGCACATATTGGTTGGAGATAATTAACTCACTGTTCATGTAGAATCAATACCTATGAAGAAAAATAAGACAGATAAAAATGACTAGAAGAGAAAGCAAACTGTGGCTATAACACAATGGATTAGACTTGACAAAGTTGTGATGCAGAAAAAATTTGCATTGAGACATCTTTTTCTCTTGTTCTAGAAAGTGATAATTTTGTAGATGTGGACTGTCCATTTGGGTTTATTAATTCTCTGATTAAAAATGGGTTACAGTCTCATCCCTCCAAGGCTTGATTACTAGGCAATACAACCACTGATGTTATTATTGCCTTGTTACCAAATAAGAATAACGGCCATTCTTATCCATTTCTTTTAGCTGTTAAGTCAGGGTATGATTAAATAAAATTCCAGGAATAACTTGATCGCTATGAAATGAAATCTGACTCCCTGTGGTTGGTGTTCCGCTGGTTACATCAGATGCTGTTTCAAAGTTCTTTTGTCAACAGCAATAACATCCTCAGTCTTGATATCCCCACTGAGAATAGACCTAATTCGCTTGACTTGCAACTCTAACTAATGGTCATGTAGAAAAATCACACCCATGTTAAAACAGATACACTGTTCTTACCTCTAAAGAGACAAATACTGAAAAAATTATTAAACATAACGTCATGCTCTAATATATTTTGGCTCAAGAATTAAGTACTAACTCAGTTCCTCCCCAACTTTGTTGAAAACGATTTCTATTACCTGAGGTACTCCTTAGGAAATCAGGATTCTGGACTTCGACTCAAGATTTCACCATTGTGTCATATTTTCTCGGTCTCTGACCTCACTGTGTTTTCTCACAACTGCCCAGCTCTCTGCGTAAAATAGGCCAGTGAACAGTTCTGGGGTCTTAAATAAACTTGAATCACACAAGGAGAGATGGACTCTATTTGCTACAGTTCCTAAGTACTTTAGCTTAGGAATGACATCCATTCCTGATCAGTCAACTGTTTCCAGCATGGAATCTTGGAGAAGGAGACAGCCCATTAGCATCAGCTGACGCTCACCCGACATATCCAGGGGATGTGTAACTCATCTCACATATCAGAGTTCACACGAGCTTTGTGTGTGGGTGCAGAGAGTTAGTTGGAACGTGAAAGCGAGAAGCAGTTTCTGAAAAAAAGAATGTGCTGATCATCTATCCCCCCCAAATAGGTGTCCTACAATTTTGTTTCTTTAAATCTCTCTTAAATGGTGTATTCATTCCTGATTTATTTATTTCAGTAAAACCTTTGTGCCTGACACTGCTCTGGGGTTTGAAATAAGACCGTGAGTAAAACAAAGTCCACAACATCATGAAACTGACTCTCTGGTGTGGGGTTAGGAGATGGTCAGTAAACAGATAAAGACATGAATAAATACTTTGTCCCATGTCAGAATTATAGAGAAAAGTTAAAAAGGAAACAGGGAGTGGGAGAGCTGAAGAAACTGTGGGTGATGTCTTATATTGGTGACTAGCAAGGCCTTTGTAATAGGGTGATACTTGAATTTAAAAAAAAAAAAAAGAAGAAGAAGAAAGTGAGGCTCTCTGAAGGAAGAACATTCCTGATAGAGGGAGTGGCATCTTAAAATCACCTAAAGTGAATAAAAAAATTATTTGCTCTCAGGATAAATATATAGACGGGCAGGTTTTAAAACCTACATTTTAAGAATACTATATAATTGCTAACATTAGATTTGGTTACTTAGGCCTATGACAACCCTAAATTTAAATCACACACCCTCTGTTCCTTCTTGTGCAGGCAGGTTCCTTTAAAGAGCATGAATAGTCCAATGGGCATTAAGGTTTGAAACTAAAACCTTTAAAATACTGATACATAATACAATACTATCCATAACATAGGGATTACATTTCCAAACTCTAGCAGAGACACCAAAAGAAGCAAAGGAAAAGAAAAGTTATATAACCTCCAAATTTCTTTTCTTTTTCTTTTTGCATTTATTTATTTAATTTATCTTTATTGTTGAATGTACTACAGATGTTCCTCATTTTTCCCCTATTGACCCCCTCCTCCCCACTTCCGCCCCCCTCTTGCCTTTGCCCACACTGTTGTCTGTGTCCACTGGTTATGCATATATACATATAAGTTCTTTGGCTAATCTCTTCCCATCCCTCAATCCCCCATTCCCTTTGAGGTTTGTCAGTCTAACAACCAATTTGTACTTCTTAATCCCTTCACCCATTCCCCCAATCCCCTTCCCATCTGGCAACCAACAAAATGTTCTCTTTATCTATGTGAATGCTTCTGTTCTGCCTGTTCATTTTGTATGTAGATTCAATTGTCGATAGATATGTATTCACTGCCATTTTGTTTGTTCATATTTTTTATCTTTTTCTTCAAGAAGACTCTTCAACATTTCATATAATAATGGTTTGGTGGTGATGAACTCCTTTAGCTTTTTCTTGTCTGGGAAACTCTTTATATGGCCATGGATTCTAAATGATAGGTTTGCAGGATAGAGTAATCTTGGTTGTAGGTTCTTGCTTTTCATCACTTTGAATATTTCTTGCCACTCTCTTCTGGCCTGCAAAGTTTCTTTTGATAAATGAGCTGACAGTCTTATGGGAGCTCCCTCGTAGGTAATGAACTGCTTTTCTCTTGCTGCTTTTAAGATTCTCTCTCTGTCTTGAACCTTTTGCATTTTGATTATGATGTGTCTTGGTGTGGACCTCTTTGGGTTCATCTTGTTTAGGACTCTGTGCTTCCTGGACTTGTATGTCTGTTTCCTTCACTAAGTTAGGGAAGTTATTTGTCATTATTGTTTCAAATAGATTTTCAATTTCTTATTCTCTTTCTTTTCCTTCTGGCACCCCTATGATGCGAATGTTTGCACGCTTGAATTTGTCCCAGAGGCTCTTTACACTATTCTCATTTTTTAAAATTCTTTTTTCTTTTTTTCATTCTGATTGGGTGTTTTTTGTTTCCTTATATTCCAAATTGATGGTTTACTTCTTGGCTTTACCTATTCTACTATTGATTCCCTGGAAAATTATTCTTTATTTCAGTTATTGCATCCTTCCTTCCTGATTGGTCCTTTTTTATGTTGTTGATGTTCTCACTAAGTTCCTTAGAGGTCTCCTTAAGTTCCTTGAATGTCTCACCAAGTTCCTTGAGCAACCTTATAACCTGTGTTTTGAACTCTGCATCTGATTGATTGCTTATCTCCATTTTGTTTAATTCTTTTTCTAGAGTTTTTTTGTTCTTTTCTTTCATTTGGGACATGTTTCTTTGTATCCTCATTTTGACTGCTTCCCTGTGATTGTTTTTATGTATTAGGTAGAGTTGCTATGTCTCCTAGGCTTCCTAGGATGGCCTATTGTTGTAGGTGTCCTGTAGGGTCCAGTGGCACAGCCTCCCTGATCACCCCAGCTGGGCCCTCAAGGTGCACCCCTCGTGTGGACTGTACACCATTCTGTTGTAATTGAGTCTTGATTACCATTGGCATGTCAATGGGAGGAATTTACTCAGGCTGATCAGCTGCAAGGACTGGCTGTGCCCACTAGCCACTGGCCTCTGACTACCTTGGAGGAGCAGCTATGTAGGGGCCCACCACACAGAGCAAGACATATTTCATCAGGGCTCTGGTACTCACTGAGTCCACTCCTTGAGTGTGTCACTTGTGGAGGTGGTTGGGTGGTGGTGTATCGATGTGGTCTGAAGCTGTCCACTGGGTGTGCTGGCTCTGGAACAAGGTCAGCCTCTGACTGTATTCTACCTGGGGCCACCCAGCATAAACTACAAAGTGATCTGTCAATGGCTGCTGCTTGTGCTAGGCTTGGAGTTGCCCAGGAAAAGTCAAGTTGTGAACCAAGGCTGATTGCTTCTAGTGTCAGGCCCGGGGCCACTTAACGAGAGGTATGGGGCTCACTGAGACCAGATGCTGCTTATTTGAGAGATTTTAGGAAACTCTGAAGCAGGATCCAAGACAGGCCCATCCTATGGTAAAGCCTCTGTAAACAGCTTGGGTGGGCCCGATTGTTGGGTGGGGCGGGGCCTCAGGGAATCACCAAGGAGGGGCAAACAGTGTGAAACAGGTTTCTGGAGTCTCAGATATGGCGGCTGTCTGCTGCTCCAGGGAAGGGCTCACCAAAGGACCATCAGCCTTCACCAGTACGTCTGTCCAGGAGAAAGCCGCCTCTCCAGCCCTCCTCCTGAGGCCAAACAGCTCAGTTCCTCCCTGTATGTCTCTGGCGCCCCTCAAGCTGCCTCCCCTCCGAGCTTAGAGGGAGCAAGTCCTAGTAAGTCCATGCGCAGGCCCTTTAAGAGTAACCGCCTGGGGCTCCAGCAGCAGCAGCCTCCTTCAGCCTCAGTTCCCTCTGGTTTCACAGCCAGAAGTGATGGGGATTCTCCTCCTCGCACTGGAACCCTGACCTGGGTGCCTGGTGCGGGACGGGGACCCCTCACTCCTCAGGGAGGACCTTCCCAGCTGAGGTGTCCTCCTGATTTTATCTGCCACACGTGGGTGTGGGACCAGCCTGTCCGCGCCTCCACCCCTCCTACCAGTCTCGATGTGGCTTCTTCAATTTTGTAGTTGTAGGACTTCCATTCAGCTCGATTTCAGGTGGTTCTGAATGATGGTTGTGTTGTAGTTTAGTTGTAATTTTGATGTGGTTGTGGGAGGAGGCAATACCGCATTTACCTATGCTGCCATCTTGACCGGAAGTCTAGATTGATTGATTTAAAAATAATCTAAGTGTTTTATTTGTGATTAAGTTATGTCATGTTGAAGTCTCTGCCTCTGACTTATAGCTTTCTAATTATTTTTCTTTTTTTAAAATATATTTTAATTGATTTTTTGGAGAGAGAGAAAGGGAGAGATAGAAACATTGATGTGAGAGAGAAACATCCATTGGCTGCCTCCTGCACGCCCCCTACTGGGGATCAAGCCCTCAACCCAGGCATGTGCCCTGACAAGGAATCAAACTGGGACCTCTCAGTCCATGGGATGGCGCTCAATCCACTGAGCCACATCAGCTGAGCCTGATTTTCTTCTAAAATCTGTAATGAGGTTTTAATGCCAAAAGAGCAAGTGAATAATACTTATTAAGCAGTAAATTGGTACAAAAACTACAAATTCCTTGAGGGTTACTAAAAGAAAGAGAATAAACCCTGGCATTTATAAACAGTAAAAGTAAGAGCAGTTAATTGGGAGAGTACCTAGGTCTGACTGTCACTAGTGGAGACTGCAGGAGAAGAACCAAATCATTCAACACCAAAATTGCCACCATAATAAGTACCACTGTCCCTGGCCCAGGTCTCTAGTTCCTCATCCATAAATTGAGATAGCACTATGGGGTAGAGAATCACCAATCATTAAAGAGAGTATGATTAAGATATCTTAGTAATCTGATTTCATTTAATTATAATTTTTTTTAAATAAAATGATTTTATTTAACATTAAAGTTATAGTTCTTAATCATTTTACTATCATAATAGCCTGGGATAAGCTTATAGAGACTCACCAGTAAGTCCATAATCAACCAAAGAAGAGTATTCTCTCATACTGACTATAAGATACATTTTCCAAAGTATTCAACTCAGTTCAACAAAATGCAGTACTCAACCGATTCTCAGCTCCAGTGATATGTGACTATAAATTATCTTCACTCTTTTGCTACTTCCAATAGTGGATATGGCCTATTAATTTATAAATTACTTTAAAAAGAAAAGAAGAGTTAAACCACCAATCACTGATTCCTGGAACAAGTCTCAACCCTGAGATCATAAAGGACAGATTATGTTGGGTAGGTTTTTCCAAATACCAAATCAATGTAGTGATCATTTTAAGGATTTTGATAGTTGAAGTCAAACTTTGGGGTTCAAAATCAACCTGAAAATGATATCTGAATTGTCATCTATGGCTCATGGGAAAGAATGTTGGAGAAGGTCATAATAGACTGTTTCTTGGTGAGTGTCATGCCATTGGGAATCTTAACCCTAGTGTTCTGATTTGTATAGTCATATTATGGCCCCCTAAACCAAGCCTTCTGGATGCATTATGATTTACTGAACCATTATAAGTGGAGATAACTTTTTTTTTTTTTTTAATGAAGGAAGTTGTGCTCTCTCTCATGTCAAGACATGCTATTTAAATCTGGGTGACTTTCAAAGCATGAGACATTTTTTCATCAGATTTGGCTTTGGTTGCTTTTTTCCTTCATCAGACTTTCACAGTGCCAAGTTTTGAAGTTTGCATGTTCAGGTTATTGAGGGTGCCGTTTTTCTGAGTGCAAATAGAGTTCAGGTTTCTTAAAATAGGGAAAGCGATTGCCCCCTTCCCCCTCCACTTAAAAAAAATCACTTATGGTTCAACATTATTTGATTTAGGTCAAAACTAAAAATAAAATTCCTCTAAGTTGTGACTAAACAAGGAAAACTTCTCAAAAGCACTTTTTGAAAAAAAGAAAAGTCATAATTGAGTGCAAAGGAGGTAAATGGAGAATGGTTATTGATTTTGAAATTTAACCCTGACAAAGTATCTTCTTCTGGAAAATAACTGTCAATGCTTTCTAAATCTGTGAGCTTCAATTAGCACTTGGTTTTGTTGTTGATTTGCTGGCCTCAGTCAACACATAGAGTTTTTAATTTTCTAGTCTTTGAAATACAGTATTGCTTGATTTGCACACATTCTTAAGAAAGTAAATCACCAGCACTCTTAGAACAAGAAAGTATTTTGAGAATTCTTTCTCAGAAATACTCACGTGTTTCAATAAAACTATACACATGAAAACATTGTGAGGAAGATCAAGCGTTTTTGCTTCCTCTCAGTTTCCCTTTCTGATGTTCTTTCTCTCCTAAGATCCCAGCATCTGGCTGCTTCCCCATTGACACACAAGGGCCCCTTTTATGGAGAGTCCTCATCTAGATCATCAGCAACATGGTCTCAGGATGCTCACAGTCTCCTTCTCTCCAGTTTTTATCTCCTTTCACTAACTTTACTTCCAAAGAACCACTCAAATGTACTTTTCCTGTATTACACTCAGTGTTTACTGGTCAATAGATATTCAATATCTACTCTGGGCCAGACACTACTGTAGGCATTAAGCATATAGAGACATACAAGATGGTAGGTCCCTTCCTTAACAGAGAACTGATGCCCAAATAAATAAGTAATAAAGTAAAAGTGAGAGGATTTCAGCACTGGCCTGTGTGGCTCAGTTGGTTGGGTGTCATCTCCTGCACAAAAAGGTTACTGGCTGGATTGTTGGTTCCAGGTTGTGGGCTGATGTCTGGTGGAGGGGTGCAGGAAGCAGCTGATTGATGTCTCACTGTCACATCAATGTTTCTCTCTCTCTCCCTTTCTCTCTCTCTTAAAAAAATCAATAAAGTAGTAAGAGGATTTCTGATTGTGATGATTGCTGAGAAAGAGGTAACCATGGGGATAATGAAGTTGTTAGGATGGGTGCATGTGTTGGGATGGTGGGTGATGGAGGCAGTGTATTAGATAGGAAAGTCAGGGTAGGGTCTCCCTGAGATATTTTTCTCCTTATATTTGAAGGTTGAATAAAAGCCAGCTGGGTGAAGAGTCAGTCAAGAGAGAACACAGCCTGACCTGGTCCAGGACAGTCTGTCCAGAGAATGGGTCACAAAGGTAGAATGATGTGAAATAGGATGGAAGGTAGGAAGTAGCCCACTTTAAAAAACATCCTGAGATGTTTGGATTCTGTTCTAAGAGCAATGAGATGGTATTATGAAATCAGTAGTTTGCTCAATTCTGAAATATTGTTTGCCCTGACAGAGTGTGAAGTCAGGAGTTTGTGTTTGTTGACAATGTAATGTCTTGACCAAGTTAGTGGTTCTACAGTGAAAAAAATTTCAAGCAACATGCACGGCTGTGACTCACACTGAGCTGAAAGGAAAACCTCCAAAATTGTCTCTCTAAATCTCATTGGGTAGGCAAGTACCTATTCTGCCTAAATATAAGGTGGTCCATTGACATATTTTTCTTTCCAGAAACTATATTTTGGGAGTAATTTAGAAAATCTAGAAGATGCATTGACTCCTTAAGTAATGTTTGTGACAACCATGTGACCTGAAAAAGTGTGTGTAAGTTTCTGAAAACTTTATTTATTGATTTGGAAAATTTGGTTATCAAATGCCGTTCTCACTATAATGCATTTTAGGTTAATATCAAGCAAATCACAGAAATCATTAAGCTTAAGAAAGTTCCTATCCTTAAGATATTTTCAACCTAAGGTATTCTACATATAAATATAACTAAGAGCAAAGTCTTATTGGAAATAAATGTTAAGATGGATTATATATGTTTAATGTTCAAAAATTTTGGGGAGTCTTTTCCAAGCTCCAACCAACCACATCATATATCTCATCTGTAAAATTGCTCTGTTTTAGTTTCCCTTCCTATAACCTTTTCCCAAAATTTTACCTACCCATTTTCATGTAGCATAGGCAAATAGTATCCACAGGAAATAAAAGAAATCACTGGACTTGGGGCTGGCCTTATAGGTGTGAAACCTAAGTTGTCACACAGGGACCCTTGCTCAGAAAGACACCTTTCTGCTGTTATCATCTTGAAATTCTTAATACATTTTTCTTGACTTTGTATTTTGTAATACAATTTTATTGGACAATGGAGCATATGTGTTTCTTCTTCTCCTTTTTCTTCTCTTTCTCCTCCTCCTCCTCCTCCTCCTCCTCCTCCTCCTCCTCCTCCTCCTCCTCCTCCTCCTTCTTCTTCTTCTTCTTCTTCTTCTCCTTTTTCTTCTCCTCCTTCTCCTCCTCCTCCTCCTCCTCCTCCTCCTCCTCCTCCTCCTCCTTCTTCTTCTTTTTCCATATTCCACTGATCTCTAAAAATTATATAGCTTGTTCTGATTGAATCAATCATACCTATGTATGGTCATCAATCTCTGAGTGCTATAATTTCCTCTATTTCTTTATAATCATCAGACCAGGCAATCAGCTTAAATATATCAGTTGAGCATCAACAATTTTGACGTTATGTGATAAGCTTCCAAGGTAGGTGGCAAGAGGGTAAGCTGCAAGTAAAACATTTTCTTTCCTATACATTGTGGTAAAATGACTTAAAATCATTATTTCCCCCCCCCCCCAAATTGTGTTACTAAATACTTAAACCTTTAAAACCACAGTTGCAAACTAAGGGTCAGTAGGTCAAGTTCAGCCTACACTTGTGTTTGACCAGTAAACATCATTTGTTTGACCAGCATAGATATTTACAAAATGTGAATGTGGGTGCTTTTAATTGGGACCTGAAGTGCCAGGAAGTCAGTGGCCCGACCATTTAATTGTCTTTCACAAGTCAGTTACACAGATTGGTTTACCCTTTCCGGTCTTTGAGAGCCTTAACAGTGGTTTTCAAATTTTGGCGTGCCGTAGGGTTTATTAAAATGAATTGTTAGCCTCACTCCCAGAGTTTCTGATACAGTAGGTCTGGTAGGACCTAGTGATTTCTAACAAATTCCTAGGTGCTGTTGGTCAATTTAGTCCAGGAAGCACAGTGTGAGAATCACTGCTCTAAAATAGTAACTGCTATTCCTGCTATTTGCTATTAACTATAATAAACATCACCTACTCAGATATAAAAAGATTATGCAAATAAACCATATATACTTCAATTAGTCAAGCTAATTAAATAGAAAACTTAGCTGTGACAGTGTATATTAACTGAAAAAGCAATTAGTGAGTCTGCCATCTTTTCTCTCCTAAAAAAGGAAAACTATCCTGTACTCACCAGTCATATCACAATCCTATTTCGGTGTCCTCCATTCTTTTGCTAACATGCCTTGCTTTTCCCCAAAATAGTCAAATAGCTTTAAGATGTTGTAAAGTTGTATCACTCTCTGTAGATGTCAAAAGCAATGAAGTCATGGAAGAAGATGGTTGGGACAGCTGATGATCGATTCACACTGGACAGGCTCTTATCCGGCTCTCAAGCAGTTGTGAGTGCCTTGAGCCCAGGATGCCAAGGTTTTCCTAGATGTTTAAGAACTCAGCAATATCCTGCAGACATATGCGACTCTCAGCTGGCAGCTGCGCTGCTCTACACGTTCCAGTGCAATACAGGGTTCACCCTGGAGTCATTTTCCTTGTCAGTGACCTCTCTGAGACTTAGTGTGTCAACTCACTCACGCACGTTTGCTCTGTGATCGTAATCAGCCATCAGCTCATCAAACCCACACCTTTTAAAGGATACGTGATACAGCAGTGTGCTGACTAAACTGGTTTTTCTAAAGCTAATGTGTTCTAACTCCCTCTTTATGTCTGCTTTCCATTTGTTTAATAGCTTCGCTTGGGTAATGGAATGGGAGATGATTTTAAAAGAAATTAGCATCTTAATTTTTCCATTTTTTCATTTATTTTCTTTCTTTTATGTGTGGGGAATAGTTAGAGGGGAATTATTAATATGCTTTTATTAGAAGCATCAGTGGAATTTTCTCTAAAACTTGTCTTTAATGGGCTCATTAATTTTACTTATTCTTTTAGCCATCGTCATTGGGCACAACTACAGTTCATTTAGTTTTTATATTCAGATCATTCATTTTCCATAATAACGGGAGGTTGTAAGAATGTGCATAAATGAAACCCACAGTCCTGTAATTGTGTGCATGCCTCTCTGATCCTCTAGGCTGCAAATCACTTGAGCTGGATACTATGTCTCATTTATCTTTGTCCCACACAACAGTGAACATAACGTTGCATTGTAGTATAGTAGATATTCAATAAAGGTAGATTAAAATGAAAATGGCTCCCCCTTCCCCCCACATACCTGCTCACACACACAACTTGCTGCTTAATTTTCTCATTTATTAAGGAGGGGTAATGGTTTTGAACTCACAGTTTCTCAAAAGCACTGAATAAAATAACGTATGTGAAGCACTTAGCTCTATGCCAAGTAATAAACGAGCATTCCATCTATGTTGGCTGTTAATTATTGATAGTTGTTTGTACTGCTTTCGAACATTATTTATATTAATGGTTTCCAACTCTCTGATGGTAAATACTTTAATAAAGGGGTCATTCTACTCAGTAAATTGGCCCTGATTATCTTCTGTCTTCCTTTCTTGTACCCAATGTTTTGCTAATTCTTTCATATTCTTTTAATTAGAATTAGCTTTAAATCCAGACATTGACAAACACTCTAATCTGTAGTACAGACTCGAGGTTTGGGGATATAAAATTACTACAGAGAAAAAAGATAGTTGAAAATAAACATGAAGTATTTCCTCTTCCTAAAAGAAAATTTTCTCTCTGACATGAGGGAGAATGCATGATTCCTGGTGGTGGGTGGACCTAACATGAACTGTAGCCTATAATAGAATCATCTCATCTTTTTTGTCCATGGTCATATCTGTATTTTAATCACTTAATAATTTATGCTTATCCCTATTGCATATCTTATTAATATGTGATCCTTCATTACATTTTCTTTTTTTTTCTGAGGGTTTAGTTGTAAGATAATGCTGGAACAAGAATCAGAAGACCTGGGCTACTTTCTACTTTCTCCCTTTTTATTGAACAAATCATTTAGCTTTTTCTCAATGCCAATCCCATCACCTGCAAATGAAGTAATCTCTGTCATAGGGACTCATGAACTTTCTTCCCAAGGTTGCCCAAAAGGTTGCCCAGGTTGTGCACTGCACAACTCAAGGGTACACGTCACAAAACTCCCTTAACAGGGCTATTTCTTCTACATCTTTCATTCATGAAGATGTAAGTTTCTTTGGTAGCTGTGCTTCCCTTTCCCTAACATGAAGAAGCATGGCCTGTTGCATAAATTATTTGTGCACATTACCCAAAGCAACCCACAGAACAAGGAGGGCATCAACCATATATAATGGATTTACTTTTACTTTCTGTTATTACCACTTAATCTTTAAATGGACTGCCTTTTTGGGGTTCTCTAAGATTGGGCATTTATATGCAACAATAAAGACTTTAGGGCAGGATTATAAACCTAAAATATTACCAACAATCTCATTCATCTAAACACAGCTTTTCTTTTCTTTCTTTTTTTATTTAAAGAAAGGAATGCAATCACTCACCTTAGCATGAATGTATATCTAGTAGATACAAGTAAGTCATCTCTATGTGCTGGCTGCTTATGGTCCTTGGCATATAGGAGAATTTGGGGCTGCATTGTGAGCCCAAACCAGCACAGCTGTTAGCAATAAGGGGCTGTCTATGGAATTCAGGACGGAGGCCAGATTTGCCTCTGTAGCACATCTTTTTTTAAGCACATGATTCCATATTTCACTCTCGACTTGATTTCATGGAACTCAGAAATTGCTACAGGAAAAAAAAAAGCATAATGAACTCTTGCTATTCACTGGAATGGTGCCAATGGAAAATTAATGGACTTTTCTGTAATTATTGAATCGTCCCAATTGATGAATAGTGGAGCGCTCAGGGATTTCATACCAAGAGACCCATATGGTTGCAGAATCTTAAAATTGGTAAATGCCTCAGACATCATCCCATCTGTATTTGACCCAATTTAAGCCTGCCCCCAGATTCTCTTAGCCCTGCCCCTTCCCCTGCCATGGCTAGCATCAGGTTGTCACCGTGTGGCTCCTGGGTTTGTACCTGTGTCTGCCTCCCTGAGGATGAGGCTGACTTTCACTATGGTCTGCACTGTCCCTGCTGGTGCAGGAACCGCTCAGGCACTGGGACCCCAGTCTGACCCCACAACCCCCACATAGGCTCTGCTTTTTCTTCTTCTGTCCACTTCTGGGCTCAGAAGAACCCATGGAGTGTGAGATTTGGCTTCCCTATGGCATCCCAAAGGGACTGGGTTTGAGAACCTGAAAGTGTGGGAGACGTTAGCACCCCTTAGAATAAACTTTCACAAGTGAGAAGCAAGAAAATGGAAAACGCAAGAAGATACCTCCTCCCTCCTTTCTCCACTAATGGACAGAACAGAAATCTAGAGGTGTGATCTCCCTCAGAGCAATTACATTACTTCTCCATGGTCAAAGATTATGAAGTACATTTTTAAAAAGTTCATTCCCTTTGCTCTCCTTATTAAATATCTATGATAAAATTACCCTGTTATCAACATCCAATTTAAACAACTATTCCCCACCCTCCATATTTCCTTCCTACCCTTCATAACCCATGCTGATCAGTATCTGTTGAATACAACACATACTTTTTGTTTTGCCTTTACTTGTATATTTTATCTCAATTTCAGATGGATTATACCTTATCTCCCTTATCTCCATCCAAACTAGTAAACTCCCCAAGAGCAAGATGCTCATTTTGATTTTTTTTTCCATTCCCCAGAGTTCTGAAGACAGGGAAGGGCATCCGTGAGGTGTTATGAAGAGTTTTGCTACAGCTACAGTGGAACTCGCCTTCCTTCAGGGACATTTACAATCAAGCGGGACTGCAGGGAGACCTTCCACCGCAACCTGTTAAAGGCCAACGGCAAATCCTTCTCGTGCTCCTATAGTCCCACAGATTTGGCAACACTTTTTCTCTAACGTCTTTACATCTCTACTTATTTTTTTCTATCTTGGGCTAATTTTTTATATGAAGAGTATATTCCCTCCAAAGTCTACATCTTTTAAGAGTATATGTTTCTACATTATGACTTTCAAAAAACTTAGAAAATACAGTATTTTGCTAAATGCCTTGGAGGTGCACTTTCTCTGTTAAGACTTAACTGCATGAAATCTGTGTTTATGATAATTAAAGTCAAGTTTATTAAAAAGTATAAGCAAAAGGCAGCTGATTAGAGCAGAAAAACGTATAAATTTAGGATGAGCTTTTGAATCTTAAAGCCAAGATATACTCGTTGTATAAATATCAGTTTTCTGTTCTGTAAAATGACCCTAATCACAGTAACATGTAGAAAACACGCAATTAAAAAATATCAGGAATAAGATGAATGTGATGCTGTCAAGTCAAGCACAGCTCTTTGAAGTGGTCAAATAAACTAGTGCCAAGTTGCAAGACCACTCTGAGGCATTTGACAATTTTGAGCTTTTCTATCTCTTGAAATATATCACTTTGAACTGTAGGCCATCATTATCCCTGTTTATCCTGTTTTCCTCCTTGAGGATCCTTTGCAGGGGTTTTATGACATCCTCCGTTCATGAATCATCCCCTTATTTTTCTTCTATAGTAAAGTCTACTTCTGGGTGAAAATGATCTGTTATAGGCAATTACTGTAAGGTAATGTCAGAAAACATGGTTGACCACTTCCAATTATTCCAAGCTGTATCAATCAATTTGTTTTTTTGTGCAGATTCAGAATTCTGTCTCTTGTGAACAAAGGAACCAAAAAGATTTCAACTAATGAAAGCACTCTGTGAGGCAATGGGGAAAGAGAGGTGATTCTGTAAGAATGGCCATTTGTACTGGGTTTAGAACAGGTTTAGGATTAAGGTAGGCATTTCTGTTATCAGTGGGGAGAGATCCTAGTCCTCACTGGCTGCTGGTAGGAGTGGGCTTCTTGCGATATCCCGACAACAGGACTTTTCTGAGACTTGCATGGGAGGATGAGACATTGTAGAAAGCTTTATTTCTGTGGAATTATACCCCTGAGTTTCCAAGATCCCATTTCCCTTTGTGCCTCCAAGGAAGAAGTACCATTTTGCCTTCAGCTGAGCTAAGACCAAAGCCAGTGACCAGAGACTTCTTTCCATGTTAGGGCATAGTCCAATCGGGCATCAGGCCAGCTTAGTTTGTGCTTCCCACTGCAGTCTTTCAGTCCATTGTGTGTGGGGTTCACGTGGTTGTGGGCCATGGCCATGCCATGGGGCTGTGGAGGGAACACAGGCAGCAGCAAAACCTAAGGAACCAGAGAGCCAAGAGAGAGAGCTCCTTTGTCTAGGGGGTTACGTGTTCCCAAATTTTCACAGGTTTGCAGTGGCCCTGCCTACTCTAGCCAGTGACCTCTGTTCCTGGGTTTGACTGACAAGCACCTTTCCTAGTCACTCTAACTCACTTTGCATGCATTCATCTCCCCTTTGTCTAGTCCCTACCTCCAGCAATCTGCAGGGATGGGCCAGTGGTTGCCTGGAGAATGTGAAATTTCAGCTTCCTGGTGAAGCTGCCCAAATGATATGCCTATAATGTCTGCCCTCCCTTTTGCTCCTTTCCTATTATTAATAACTAGCTCATTACAATGGAATCATTTCTACTTCCTATGTGATAATATCTCCTGAAAATTCTTTCTTTCCTTCTTATTGTTAGCTCTGTGTTTATGATTCTCTCCGCTGGATTATAGAAGCAGTGTCAGCCCTCATCTCTCTGTCTCCAATATTTTCAAGGGTAGCAATTCTGAATTTATTAATCCAGAATTATTGCTTATTCTTCGTAGGACTTCTCCCTATCTAAATGCCTTCATTAGCTCTTCATGGCTTCTTCAAACAGCTCTTCCCAGCAAAAGCCAGACATTTACAATCCATTCTTTTGTAAAAATTTTTCCTAGCAAAAACTTTCTAATACAATTGGTTTTCTCAGTGTTATCAATGTGCAAATGTTCATTCCAACCTGGCCATGAGCCCCATTCTCATGGTTTAGTCTTAACCTTTGGTGCCACAGTAATGCCGGTAATGCTTCATAGAGTTTATATCCATTGGAGAATAGTAAACATGATCTTCCTTAAGGCTGATTTTTTCTACTTAGTTAAAGAGCACATTTAAATTCAATTTCTTGTTAAAATTTTGGAGCTAATTTTAGATATATTTAAAACTGAGTTACCATAATACTATACATAGGTGTGTACCAGAAAGTAGAAGAACACATACAATTTGTCAAAGTCAATTAATGTATACCTTAAAAATATATACAAGGTTGTATATAGGTTGATGAATATTATAACAAAATTTATTGTAGTTTTAAAGTTTTATTTATTTATTTATTTATTTTTGTTACAGATGTTTCTCCTTTTTCCCCCCATTGACACCCTCCTCCCCCTCCCTCCCACCCCGTCCCCAGCTTTGTTGTCCATGTCCATTGATTATGCGTACATGCATATAAGTTCTGTGGTTTATCTCTTCCCCACCCACCTCCTCTTCTGGGGATTGTCAGTCTGTACCCTACTTCCACGTCTCTGAGACTACCCTGTTCCTCAGACTGTTATGTCCATTATATTCCACAAATAAGTGAGATCATATGATATTTGTCTTTCTCTGGTTGGCTTGTTTTGCTTAAGATAATAGTTTCCAGGTCCTTCCATGTCATCGCAAAGGATAAGAGATCTTTCTTTCTTACAGCATGTTCATAGCACACTATTTACAGTAGCTAAGATCTGGAAACAGCCCAAGTGTCCATCAGTAGAAAAATGGATAAAAAAGCTGTGGTACATATACACAATGGAGTACTATGCAGCTGTAAGAAAGTTTTTTTTTTTTTTTTTTAATTGAGTTTTTAGAGAGGGAGGAAAGGAGAGAGAGATAGAAACATCAATGTGAGAGAGAAACATCGATTAGCTGCCTCCTGCATGACCCCTACTGGGGGTCCAGCCCAGAAACCCAGGCATATACCTTGGCTAGGAATCAAACTGGAACCTCTCAGTCCATGGAATGATGCTCAGTACACTGAGCTGCATAGCCCTGGCTTATTGTAGTTTTAAATAAAAATGAGTTGAGCCTCAAATTTATAATTTGTAACTTCCTTCTATCTCATTACTTTCTTAAAGATATTCATTCTTGGAGATGGTAGTAATTCAATTTCAAAAAATTACATTATTAACCTAAATATTATATATTACTAGAACTATAAGCTCCCTAATATAAGAAACGCATGTAAATGACAGAAATCAATAATTCTTTTTCTTTCAATTAAATTACTATATTTATTATGTATAAATTTCTATATTTGTTTTCATTAGTTTAATAAACATATATCCTATATTTTATGTAATTTTCCTTTATGATACTAGTATTAATTTTATTTCAATATATATCAATTTATACTTTCTTGCCTAATGCTTCTTCTACTTATTCTTTATTTTTACAGAAATTGCTTGGCTAACTTTATTGTTGTAGATCATTGTGATTTCAGACATAAAACTTCAACGAGAATAGTGAAATAGTTGTGTGTTTAAAATAACTTTAATGTTTCAGTCTTTACTATTGAGGAGAAAAAATAACATCAAAACCATTTCCATACAATACTAATTGCTGCAATTAGGGTTGAAGTGAAGTACTTCTGCCAGCCTTCCCATTTCTTTCTACATCCCAACTCCATTTCCTTCTTTAGAAAAGCATTAATCCTGCTTAAGTCCCTCTGTTAGGGATTTAAAGTGTCTTCTCTTAAATGTATCTTTTCTGATTAAACTGCAGTCAATAGCTTATTTAAATAATTGGTCTAAGAGACAAAATACTGATGATTTCTTCCTATTTTAATAGAAAGAACAAAAGTAATAACAAATCAACCACTTAGGTTTTTATGTATAGGATCAAATGTCACTGTAATCTGTGTAATCAAGATAATATCTTTGGAGTTATTGGATTAGATCTCCCTGGTTGAACAAAGAAAAACATGACAATTGGATTATGAAATAGACATTCTATATGGCTGGATATATTGAGGCTGAGTGGATAGTCTATAATTTCTAAAGGAAAATGTCTGGTGTTTATTTAATAAATTTAGATTTTAAAAATGTAGCATCTGCTGTTAAGACATCAGTTAGGTATTTGTGCTTACATATTTTTTTATATCTAAAATAATTTGTAACATTAGAAAATAGAACTCCTAATGGTTCTATTTTTCACTTAATGCTTAGGTTATTATTTGATTTTGAATAGTCCTGAAGAGCAGATGGAGAAAATAAGTTATTATTGGCTTTTGTTTTATACTAATTTGATGATACAGTCACTTGTGGCTAAATAATTTCAAATAGCTTGGTCATGATAGCGAGAATGTTGGTGGTTTTGCAAAATTAGTCTTATAGGCAATTTTATAATATTATGACAAATGTCTAAAATTTATCCTTAAAAAAAACAATAAATACTTTTTGTTTCACATGTGTTTGTGTTTGACATTGAAATATGTTTTAAAAAGACCTTTTAAGGTTTGAAAATTCTCTATCTTACAATATCATCCACAATGTTTAATACAATAGTACAAAGTTCATTCTAAAAAAATCATTCCTAAATTTGACTACTGAAAAATTCTGTATTAGTTCTTTAATGTGCATGGCAATACTGAAGAATTCTGTTGTTCTTCAAACTTTCTGAATCAATTTACTATGAATAAATTGTATTTCCCACAGTGATTTTTGAATTAAATATCTTTCTTAAGTAGAGGGTGGAGATGGGGTGGAGTGAAGGTGTGGAGGAGAGGCTTAAAATAAATTTAATCCAGGTATTAAGAAGTCATGTTACATAGCAAACAGTCACCTAAGAATGATTTATTAGCACCATTTATTAGTTCATTTTTTTGATCATTCGTCAGTCACCCTATACTACACTAGTGATATATATCGACCGTCCACTATTATTGGTGGGGTGTCCTCTGTGTTTCCATCTGTTGCCAGTGGAAGTGGGCTTCTTGAGGTGCTGTGGGAATAAAAATTTCTTGAGCTTTCCATGGGAGGATAAGGTATCATAGAAAGCTTTATTTCTGTGGAATCAAACCCCTGAGTTTTCAATGTCCCATCTCCCTTGGTCCAACCATGGAAAAAGTCCTATTTTGTCTTTAGCAGAGTTAGGATTAAAGCCATTGCCCAAAGTCTCTGTTCCATGTTTGCACAGTCCAGTTCAGCATCTGGCTAGGTTAGCTTGTGCTCCCTGCTGTAGTCCATTGTGTGTGAGGTCTGCATGGTCATGGGACATGTGGCTTTTAGGGCCACACAGAAGACTAGCATGGGTCATGGAACAAGCAAGTGCAAGGAAGCAAGAGCAAAGCAAGAGGAACAAGAGAGAGAATTCTTTGTCTCAGGAATTTTACCCCTCCAAGGTTTTGCATGCTTGCGGTGGCTCCACCTCCTAGCCAATTATCTTTGTTCCCTGGTTAAACTGACAGGCAAGCACCTTACCTGTGCCATCCTGACTTCACTATGCATGTGCCCATCTTCCCCTTTGTTGGATCCATTCCCCCAGTGATTTGCAGGGAATGGACAGATAGTTCTCTGGGGAGTGTAAAGTTGTAGCTTCCTGGAGAAGCTGCCCAGATGACCGTGGTTATAATGTCTGGCCTTCCCTTTGCTCCTTTCCTACTATTATTAGCTAGCTAGTCATGACAGTAACACTATCAGCACTTTCTGTGTGTGATTAAAAGGTAAATCGTTAATGGTCCTTAAGCTAAAGAAGTTCACAGTCAAAAAGCGTATCTCCTACATACACAGATAAAATTATATGACCCCATTTAAAAAAATTAATGAAAAATTTAACTTCTTTTTGAAATTATTAGCAATTAAATTTTAAAAGTATAATATATGTAGAGCAAGGGATCTTTAAAAGCAAAACTGACAAGGATAAATTATAGAATATGGAATAAGGTTTAAAATCTAGACTGAGCTCATTTAGAAAACAGAGACATTCTGATTAGCTTTGTGAACAATTTACCCAATGAATCAAATCAAATGAGAATTCTTAGACTTTTAATTTAGCTTTTAGTTCCAGAAAATTTCACATTCATGACTTGCTTCATATGATAACATTTTAAACATAATCAAAACGCATTTATATACCTAAAAAATAACAATGCCTTAATAAATCAACTATTCAATCAGCTTTAAATTTAAAAAAATTATTCTTATAATTTTACTTCCTTTTTCTCCAGTTGATTTGTTGAGACAGGTTCCAAAAAATAATCCATGCTTTGCATCTGGTGGCTTATCTCTTAAACCTTTCTAATCTATAGGCTTCTTCTTTCATTATTTTATTCTTGCAAATTATTTGTTGGAATAAACAGGGCTATTTGGTCTGCAGAGTTTTCCTGTGTCCTAGGTTTTGATGACTGCATCTTGTGAAGTCATTGATGTGTTTCCCCGTGTTTTTGTAAGTTAGTAGTTAGACACACATGTCTGATCAGATTCAGGTTCCAATTCTGTGCCAAGAATCCTTCATAAGTGATCATGTACTTCTGTAAGGAGATATACTATTTGATTGTCTCTCTTTTTGTGATATTAGAAGCCAGTGATAATCATTATCTAGTTATATTATTTTATTAAAGTTTAACAAAATGGTGATTTTTTCCTAATTCAATCATTAGTTTGTGTTAGTTATACTATTTTTATAAAGAAGTTTTCTGAAAACTATTTGTTTACTCTGAGGCACAGCTTATACAGGAATAGAGCATGTTAAATGCTTATTTTCCCTTTATTAATCAATTAGCGAAGACAGAGTTTGTTCCTGAATATCTACCAAATGTGATAAACTACTTTTTTCCCTTAAATATCATTAGGAATGCTTAGATTTTAGCATGCTTGATGTATTATTATCCATTGCACTTTTTATTATATTTAAGTTCAGTTTGGCAGTGGAAACTTCAATTATTTCCTTCGTTGTTTAGACAAAACTCAAGTAGTCTCTGATAATCTCCTTCTTTATGGTTAAATATTCTAGGCTCTTCTTATACATTTCCTGTCTGAGACCTAATCAGTTATCTCCCCTCCACACCAAAAAAACAACAACAAAAAAACAGAAAAAAAAACAACAACTTGTTTACATTTAATGGGAAATGGTTATGAGAGACTGAATTCTGGGTGCTAGTGTATGTGTAATTTTCAAACTCAAGTATATTTCCTGTGAGCATACTAATGAACACTAATATATATTTCTGGTTTTCCTCCTATTCCTAGAATACACTTTTCAGGGACGTGGAGCCAATGGATGGGGTAAGAGAGGGATAATACTGAAGGCGACACTTGTCACTTAATAGCCAGTGTGTGATTTTTCTTGCTCTATTCCACCACTGAGAATAGAAACCCTGTTTATTCTACATCTTAATCTGATGATGAATCTTTCGTCAACCTGAGTGAGCACAGCCACCCCATTGATCCACATTCATTGTCTTGCACTCATGAGAGTTAAAGCCTCTGAGACTTTTAGAATAATGTATTACCACAGCATAATCCTGACAGATAAAACATTGCTATTTTACCCCAAAATGAATGCTTTGTCTACTTTCTTCCTTAGCTTAAACCCATAGTCTAAAATTGGCTAATGTAGTTAACTTTCTATTTTTCACTAATGGCAATTCATTCTCTATTACAACTTTCAGGATATTTACATTTGTTTTGACATATGGTTTTCTATGTAGTGGTTACAAATTCCCTACATGTGGACTGCCTTGCAAAGGTGACTGGTGATCATTTTCAGCAAGTCCTGATTTGAATTGCTTTGTCCTGGAGTCAATCTCTGAGCCATATTAGGACACTGATTTTGTTTAAGTGAGTGTGTGTTTTGTGTTAAGTACAGAATCTACAAAGTACATTGTGTTGACTGAATATTTCTCTTTTTGTGCTATGGAGATGCAATAAATACTAGCTCATAGAATGTTCTCATGGTAGGTCACTGTAGCTGCAAACTTACTTTGTTTGGGAAGATATTTTGGTGATGCATAAGAACTTTGGGCCTAAAGATATACAGTATTCTTGCTACATGACGATATATAATGAAGCCCTCCATAAGTGACAGAATCAGCATGTAATGTTGGCACAAAGCAGGTGCTTCACAAATATTTATTAAATGAAATAATAAATGCTGCTATATTTTATCTCTTCTATCAGGAAACAGATTTATAATATTAGAAGCATTTTACATGCATTGATTAGAAAATTCTATTAGAAGCAGAATAAACACCAACAATTGTACTTTGTATCTTTTTGTTTGTTTTGGTTAAAGCATAGTAGGTGCTTTTGGTGTCTCATCTGGATCCCCTTCACCAGCCAGTGCACACATCCCCCAGTTGCTAGAAGTGCTGGCTGCACCTCCCCCACTACTGATCCCCCTTCCTCTATGGGAACTGCCTGGCAGAGTTATGCTCCAATGTTACCACCAGGGACAGCCATTGCAAATGACTTATTGATATGAGGGTACAAAGCACGATCCCCTTGTGTCAAGGTAGGACAACTCAGTGGTGTGAATTTGCTTAAGAGAACCCCATGGATCAGGTCAAGGTTAGACTTTATATGAGACACACCCTGGCTCAGTCTTTTCTCTTCCTTACATTACTTCTCTCATTCTCTTACAACTTTTCTCAACCCCTAAAGAGTAATCCATCAATATAACATATGCACTCAAATCCCTGTTTGAGGCTCTCCTAGAAAATGTAATCTTAGACAGCTAATTTGGGAGTGGCCCTAGGAAGCAGTCTCTAAGGATGAGATTCTAGAGTCAAGTTTCCCACAAACTGGCTATGTGACAATGGGGACCACATCACAGACGGTAGGTGGAAAATCTGAGCATTGTCATTCCCTGGAACACCATAGCAATACAACTACATTTTTGCATTCCTGGTGAACTGAAATAGGATGCAGGTGGGAGTGATGTACTCACTGGCTTGTGCGATATAATGTTTGAGAGGCATAAGTAAAAGTCATTAGAATGACTGTGATATTGTATGACTACTGGTCATGATTAAAAAAATGGAAATGATAGGCTCAAGGAGATCAAACACAAATACAGAAAAACATGTGGGTGTCAGAAGGTTTCACTGATGGTTTTTTAAAAGCCCTCATCCCCTAGCTAGCAGAACTTTAAAGTAGCAGATATGTTAGATAAGAGTTGTAGAACTTCAGAGATGAATAATCAGCTCTTCAAATTGAAGGCAAAGTAAGGCTCTGATAAGAAAAAAGTGGAGCCATGAATCTTAGGGTGGAGATGCTCCTAAGAACCTTGAGCTTCCAGACTCCCTTGAACTCACTGAGTCTGAAAATTACCCTTCTTTTCTCTTGTTGAAAGACATAACCTAACTCTATCCCCTTTGCTTGAAGATCACCCAGAAGCCCTCAAAGGTAACAGGTGCCTTCCAAGACAAGCCTTACCCTCCACAGTACTGTATCAACTCTTACCCTCCTATCCCATGATTCCCACAGTAGAATGATAACAACTACCACAAACTTAACTAAGTAGTAGCTAAAATGAAAACATTGGTGTCAGATGTGGTATCTTTACTAAAGCATATTAACAGTCTCTGGTGTAGCTATCAATTCAGTGAATGCATTAGTTTTCCAGTCATTAGAAAGTAGAATTAGAAGCAGGCCACAGGTAATAATTAATGACATTTATCTATTGTCTTGCTCCAGGGCTATGTTAAATCTCTTGCTCTTGGTCACAATGTATATAGTCCAAAGGGACTTGGTCCATCTGGATATTCTGCAGAACTGTCCTTAGTCCACACTGTTGATGACATCATATTGATTGGAACTGATAAGTGAGTAATGCCAATTCTGGATGCTATGTTAAGAAGTATGCACTCCAGAAGTTGAAAAATTATCTCTAAAACAATCAAGAACCTACTAAATTGGTGTTATTTTAAGGGCTCCAGCTGTCTGGGGCAAAGTTCAATAACTTGTCTAAAGTCAAGGACAAGTTATTGAACTTTGCATCTCTTCCCACCAAAACAGAAGCCCAAAGTTGGTAGACTTCTTCAAGCCCATGTTTGGGAACATTACTACAATCTATTTATCAAGTAATGTGGAGAGTCTCTAGTTGTAAGTGGAGCACAAAGAAAGATAAGTGTCAGTGGCCACTCTAAGCAATCTTGCCTGTAAGGCCATGTGGTGCAGTAGATTCCATGGTTCTAGAGGTATCTGTAATTTAAAACAAAACAAGACATCATGTAGAGTCAGTCTCCGGCAAACTCCAAAAGTAACAATGAAAATTGCTAGTATCCCAGAGCAAGTTCATACCATTTGTAATAAGGAAGTACACACTATTAGTAAAGCAACTTTAAGTGCTGCTTAGCTCTGTTAAAGACACTACCATGGGATACCAGTTGACCTTGTGACCAGAACTGTCCAACAGGACCTTCATACTCTCAGAGCTCTCAAGTCATGGGTTTAGCTAACATAGAGGGCTGTGATTATCAGAGATTATCTATTACTAATTTCCAAAGAGAAAATAACACAGAGAACTAGAGGTAAGAATGTTTGAATCTTTTGCTTTCCAATTCTAAAAAAAAAAGAAAAGAAAAAGAAAAAATTCTTATATGTGTTTACTAAAGCATAACGGGTAATTTTGCAATAGTCTTCAACTGATTTTCAGCTCTCCCACACAAGGAAATCTAGACTAGGTTACGTAAGCATTTTGTGATACAAGGATGATGACAAATAATACAAACACCCTCTAAGAACAGTTTGGGACCAAAGGGAGACAGACTCAAAATGAGTTTGCTCTCCCTTTCCACTAGGAAGTATCCAGCAAGTAAGAATACCAGTTTATATATATATTAAAAATATTTTCCCCTAGCCCCAACATTGATAACTATCTTTGCGCCCTTAATATGGGTTTTGACGGTATTGGAGGGAGTTGGTGTACACTGAGAGGATTCTGGACTTCCATGAACAAATGATACACATATCATATCTGTCTGATATTCTGAAAAACCAGTTTTTCCATGATCCATAAGCTATATGCCTATACATTCTAAGGAAGGGGTTGATTCCTTTTATTTAATACTTTGAGAGTGAATAGAGGAGGTTTTTGCATACATAATCTTATTTGGGTTGTCTTAAAGACACCTCAGGGTTTCTAAATGAAGACAAACTAATGAGTAAACCATGAAAACTAAGGACTATTGAACAAGTAATGTAAAACTGGAACTTGCATTGGTAATAAAATTGTATTGTGTGACCATCACAGATGTGTTTCTTGTTAATATTCGGTCCATTGAACTCTGTTTAATTAATTTATTCTTTGTTTAAAAAAAAAAAAGAAAAGCAAATGAAAGTGGTAAATAGACCATTGAAAACTAGAAATGGAAAAATGCTTTTAATTGTTACCTTTTAAATTTGCTAATTAGATTACATGGTTAATTTAAATATTGAAGAAACAAGTGAAATTGCTCACTAATCTTTCAGTAAAATAGCTCATTTATTTATTTGTTCATTTATTTTTAAAGAAACAGCTTGGAATTAAATCGACTCTGCCACTGAGGTAGAAAACAACAGAAACTTAGAAGAGCACATCACACTGATCAGTCATAGAATGGAACAGAATAATTCCCATTCTTTCACAGCTACTTATCCATGATTCAATGTATCCATTTTGAATGATGTTTTTATAGTAATATATGTGTATATATATAACATCATATGTTAAGTTATGTATTATGTATTACCCAATATAATCACATGTTTTATAGTCTATACCTCAGCAAACTATACCCCATAGGCCAGTCACTTTTTTTTTTGCAAATAAGGTTTGTTTTAACATTGTCATTTATTTGCTTATATACTGTCCATGGCTACGTTCATGCTATACCAGCAGAGTTGATTAGTTGCAACCAATATCTTTTGACCCACAAAGTGTAAAATATTTACTATCTGTCCCTTTATAGACAAAGTTTGTTGACCCTTAGTATAATACATAAAAAAGTAATATACAATATATTTCATTACCTATACTACATATGTAACTGCCTTGTATTTTAAGTTAGCAAGTAGTAGCTGCTTTAGAAATGTCTCTCTATTCTCCTAGTAGATATAAAAACATTCTCAATTTTCACTTAAAGCATCTGTAAAAAATAAAAAGACAGATTATTTATTTATTTATTTGGTTGGTGCCTCTGGAGAAACTCTGAAGAAGAGTCTAATAATAGCCAAGGTCACCTAGTTCTTGGTGCTGAGTTGACATCTTCTCTACCAGTTTTTGAGAAGTATCCAGAAGAATTTCAAAGAAAGTTCTATCTGGTAATGTAGAGTCCTTAAGCTGTGACCTTGATTGTACCCTCAGCATAACTATCAAATGAGATTAACACAATTTGTTTCCATTCCTTAAAAGGAAGTGAAAACTTAACCTATTAAAATAATTTGAATAATTTGAAATAAGTATATTTATATTTATTAATTACATAATTTACATATGTAGAATAAATTATATAAAATATATAATATAATTATAAATTATAAAATATTTCATTTGAAATATTTTCCTTAAAAAATGATCATTTAGAACTTTTAGGCTGTGACAACATGTTAGAAAGTTGTCTATAGAAACTGTCCATAAACATGTTTCTTCTTTCTTTCTTTCTTTCTTTCTTTCTTTCTTTCTTTCTTTCTTTCTTTCTTTCTTTCTTTCTTTCTTTCTTCTTTCATCAGGCATAAATTAGATCCTTTGCATGGGGATACAATTTTTTAAAAATTAAGTTGACTGGTGTGAGTGGTAGGAGTTGGAAAACTTGATTTAGCCAGAGAAAATTGTTTGGGAGGGTAGAGGATCGAGGTGTGGGGCCATTTTAAGAGGGGATACAAAACTTTTAGATTTAATTCCAGGAAAAGTCAGAACTGGGTAGGTCAACCAGTTCTGTGGGTGTGTCGTTATATCCAGGAATTCAGTCATTATGCATGAGGTCAGGATTCTGGGAGGTCTGTCCATGTAGGAAAAGAAAGCCAACAAATAGGTTTAACAGGCAGGATCTAGGTCCCTGGGTGGCACATGGAAAGGAAGAGCAAAATTATATACTTAAGCATTGGTTTCCCATCACATGGATCAGGCCTCAGTGCAGGAATCCAGCCTACAGAGGCCACAGGAAACTGAGTGGAATGACTACCTTTTGGATTCCCAGGGAATATCAAGACAATTGACGTGAATCATTGGAAGTTAAGGAATTAAGATAAACTGGGGACTGACCCTAGGCAAAGATACCTTGAGCTTGAAAGGCAGAGATATCTGAGGGAAAGGGTGCCTGTATTCTAGGTCCTTGAAATACTCTTCCTCTGTGCGGGGTAAGATGAGATGTTTCTCACAGAATAGGGCTGACAGTTGTGGCTAGTCTAGGCTTTGCAATTGGTCAGAAGACAGAAAACAAGGCAGGATCCGATGTATATATATTGGGGCTTCCTTTGGAGACATCAAACACATCTGAATTACACAAAATAAACCATTCAACTTTGGAATGGAAGAGAATAGTGAGGAGAAGTCTCTGATAAATTTCAAAATTTTCTTGTTAATCTAAATAGTAACAACCAAAAGGTCATATCATGAGTTTTTTGTTTTGTTTTGTTTTGTTTTTGTTTTTGTCATTCTCAGATCAGAATTGAATAATGTGAAAGTGATCTGATTTGTATCTCCTGTGTTTTAGCTTTTAATCTCCTTAATACCAGGTCTTGATTTCAGAGTTCCCAACATCAGCATGGTAACCCTCATTTTGCCCAGGAATTGACAGTTTGATATGTATTCCTGATCCGCAGTGGACTCTGCCTCCATGGAACCTGCTTTAGTGACTCAGCAGAAAAGGCTCAAATCCCTTTCACCTGCAAAATGATGATCTTCCTATTTTTTTCACACTACTTTGTTCTGCTTTTCCAAAATCTGTCTAGCTGGATTGTTGCCTGATAGCATGTCAATGCCATCTTACACAAGGGACTCTCTCAGAATAAGTGCTCCAAGAATATTTGTTCATTAATTATGATGACAATCAGAGGCTTTTAGTATTATTAGATTAACTTGTATCATAACGGGAAATCACAAGAGAATGTCATGAACTGTAGCTTTCAATTCTGAAGTTCAATTCTGAAAGTTCATTTTCCTTCAAATATATATATTTGAAAGAAAGTTGTTGAACATAATACATTTATATGACTTCTCATAGCCTTAACTGAGATAGGCACAATTCTTTTAAATGCTTGGAAATATAAACTTGCTCTATTTTAGATTTAGGTCTAGTTTGTCAAACCATAAACTAAATAATTTTATTTCATTTAATAATTCATAAAATCATAACCATATTGTTTTTAAAGTAAAGATTGACATGTGAAGAATTATAGGGAAGTTAGAGATAATGTGGAATTTAATTTAATTGTAAATAAATTGGCTATTACTGGAGAAAATAAAAAAAAGTGGTATGTTAAAAAGAGATCTAAGAAGGAAAATAAAACTGGATGGTTCTTCCCTGCAGTACAGACATTGAAAAACATTTTTCAAAACCAACATAAGAAAACAAGTCATTGAAATGGAGAAAAGAGATAAAAATGTTTTGGAGGGATGACTGTTCACTTTGGGTTTGACCATGGTAAAAGTCTACCTCTAAACTTTGCAAAAGCATAAACTAAATTTGACTAAGAAATCCAGATTTTGTTAGGTTTTTGCTAATTCTAATTTAGCTAACAATTATTATGTATGGATCTTCCTAGCTAATGTATTTGTGAAGTCAAACTGGAAATCAGAAAGTTGATTGGTAAGTGTAGACTCAACAGTCAAGACATTTTTCTAGTTTTGACAACTGTATCAATAAGGTCATATAAAAATTAGGAATCCACTTTGTAATAATGTAGTCTTGTTATAGCCTGTGATGTTGGAGACACTTTTTATTCTATTTATTGGAGACTCTTAAGAGGCTCCTAAAATATTAACACTCCTAAAAAAAAAAATCTGTGTCAACTTCCAAAGACAAGAGCCTAGGGAAGGCAGCACCTGAAAAAATGTATTCCCAACAGGAAATACCAGACTTCAATCAATGGAGAAGTGCTTTTGTAGAGTATGAAATAAGGTTATAGTCCACTTCTGCCCTTATTTCTTAACCCTCTGTTTCTAGTCTGTAAAATAAGTTACAGAGTTGCTGAGATAAAACAAAATAATGTCACATGGCAAGCACCCAGTAATAATATGATGATATTTTGCCTTGAGAAGCTGCTCATGGTTTTTCGTGAGACTGTGATTGTGATACTGAAGAAACCATATTACTTGGAGGGACATGTGGGGAGTGTGGGCAGTCTTAAGTACAGACCTGAAATCACTCAGAGGGAAAACATTCTTTCCACTCTAGAGCTCTGGCAGTAACGGCTGCTGGAGTGGGCAGCAGCTGTGGTAATAACATACGTTGTGGAAGCAGCAAGATTGACCTGGCTGTGGGCAGCTGACAGCAGCCTGCGTGAAGTAGCGTCATGCACTTACTTCCCAGTCGTAAGGGAGGAGAAAGGATAAGCGATTTTAGGAGGGTCTTGGGAGCAATGTAACATGGTGGTAAGATGATAGATTCTGAACTTGAATAGGCTCAGTACCACTTACCTGCCTTTGGACAAATTATTTAGCCTCCCAAAGTTTATTCTGTCATCTGTGAGAAGGCTGGTGGCATCGATATCTACTTCAAGCATTGCTGGGAAGATTGAATGGCACATCCAGGTGAAGTTCCCAGCCCAGTAGAAACACTCAGTGAAAACTGTCTCCCAAGGAAAAACAAAACAAACAAACAAAAATGAACCAAAGCACCATTATCTTCCAGTCTGTAATGTGAAGAAACAAAAGAATGGATTTTTATAAAGTCCATTTGCATTTACCTCAAGCCTTGACACCATGCCCATAGTGATTCCATGATCACATATAAAATCTGTGGGTTTCGCTTTTTTTCATACTGAAGCAATAGGTTTCATACTGAACCTTTTGGTTTTCAGCAGGGATTTCTTATCCATATTTAAAATGATTAAATTTTCACATTCAGAGTGTCCTTGGTCAGAATGCCATCCCTGAATATACTTTTGAAATAAAGATGAGCAGCTCTACTTCTCAACATTTAAAACAAAGTGTCCTTTGCTTCCAGGGAATTAGGGACAAGCTAATATCTTTGAAAATGTCTGCCCTGGCCTATTTGATAAAATGCTCCTGAGAGATGGGAAAGCACCAAATAAGGAGAGTGAGTACCCATTGCTCTAAAAGGTCATAGTCTGAAGTTATGTGCCTCTTAGGAGACCCCACTGGGAAGTGCTGGGTAAATAGGCCCGAGGTCTTCACTTAGAGTAGGGTACCAAGGCTGCCTATGAGGTTGATTTCCAAAACTAGTGGAAGGTACCTCACTATTCACCGGAAGGGAGGATATGTTTGAGGGTGTCTTTATACTGGGGTCTTCATGGAACAAAGAAGTAACATAGAGATGTTGACACATTAGGCTCATGTACACTAATTTTACCCTTTTCTGTTTCTAGTTCTTAAATATTTACTTATGGGTATCCCCAGTGCAAAAATTAATCTTTAGACTATAAATGATGTACTTACCTTCAACAGTGCACAGGTATCAAGAAAAGTGAATATTAAGTTAACTAAAAATGGGCTATTGCCTAATTGCATCAGTGTAACTGACTTTGATTACCATTGCTTTTGGTCAAATAGCACAGGAAATATTTATGAAAACTGAAAAACCTCACATGGGTCCTTTTGTTTGCATTTGCCAGCTCTGGTGTGTCTCTGAATTCACTCTCCAAAAATACCCCTGTAAACATTGAGAGGATGAAGAGGGAATGTTTTCTAGTTCTGATTGTTCTTGCATTCATTCATGACATATTAAAAGAAAAGTGATACCAAGGCTAAATACTCCCAAATAAATTTATCAGTCTTCTCTTCCAAAAACATATTTACAATTGAATGAGTGGGAAGTGGAAGAGGAGAGGAGAGGAGAAGGGGTGGGGGGGAAGGGAGAGAGAAATCTATTTGAACTCTGAAAATAGATTAATTATAGAGAGATTGATATTACCTGGAAAGGTATAAATGAACTTCCTAAAGGTCCTGTAAGGTAATTTATTAAAAGTCCTATAAGGTAATTTATTAAAGGTCCTGTAAGGTAATTTATTGATATACGTGACAGCACAGTTTGTCTTCAGTTGGTCTCCGTTTCAACCAGTCTCTACTACTTGCTAGTAGTGCAGCCTTGGTCAAGTAACTTAGTATCTTCAACTTTCAAAAAGCAATAATAATAGAACCCATGTCATTGCTTGGAGATACTAAATAAATTACTCAATGAAAAGCTCCTAAAACACCACATGGCATTTAGTTAGCTCTGCACTAATGTTACTTGTCATTATTATGAAAAAATATGTATATAAGTTAGGCATTTGTGCTCATGTTTCTCTTGTATGTCTCCCCATGAACTTGTTTTCTATAATTCTAAAATTGCAGTATGACGATTGTCTTCTTCCCATCTTGTATACATTTGTAAAGATGCATATTAGCCTTGGCTTCCTGCCATAGCATCTGACTCTAATGGTTAAGGAAACAGAGATGCAATTTTGAGGAGATGGGCTTTTTAAAAAAGTCTTTATGAATTAGACATATAAGAACTAGTGACTTCTGAATCAAATTATGGAAGTTAATATGTTTAGAATAAAAATAGCTCAAGATGTTTAAATATGGACATTTGTGAGGTAATCTTTTTAAACTGTGTCCTTCACCTAAAGTAACAGAATGAATGTTGAGTCTAATTTAATTTTGATAGCCTGCATTTCTGTACTGTTTTAAATATAGTTTAATTATAGCTCATTAAGGACATCTGTGGTATAATGGGTAGTTGATTAGACTGGAATTAGAATAATGCTTTCCAAACTTGTCTGCAGAAAACAGGTCCTGCAAGATGTTTACAAGTATTCTGTGAAAAGAGATTTCCCTGGTCAAACAAGTAGGAAAACGCGGAATTAGCAGGTTTCTGAGCTGAGACTCCAGCTCTGCCACCTATCAGATGTGTATAGCTGAAGCAATTGCAAGTTCTCTGAACCCCGTTTGTAAGAAATCCAAAATGCCATCTCATAAGGGTTCTTTTTTGCAATATATAAGATAATATCCATGAAAAAGAAAACACCTGAGACATGAATCCTTGATGTGTGTTGATGAATTCAGCTTCAGCTCTGGAGTTCACAATGAAGTGAGCCTGACATTGGGCATTCTATTCATGTGGTTGACATTCAAGTTTAGAAGCAAGTAATTCCCACAGGGAATGGAAGAATCCCCTGCTTATTAGGAGGAGCTCTGCCACTGTGTTAGAAGTTAGAAGGTGAGTACCTCAGAGAGCAGTGACTTGAATGAAAGTCAGTGGGCCCGCCCGGGACCTGCACAGATTCCATTGTTTGATCTTGGGCTGCTTATGTGGACGTGGTCAGTCTGTAAAAATATGTTGAGCCTTATACTTAGGCTATGTGTACTTTTCTGTGGTATATTTTACTTGAGTAAAAAGATAAACAAGAATACTTAAACTTTTATTTCTCTTTTAAATTAAAAAAAAAAAAAATTTAGCCCCCAAACAGACTATAACCCACTTCAGAATAAAATGATCTCTGCATGTTATCTGAGGCACCCAGTGACTGGTTTCTGCTTTATATATATATTTTTTTCTTTTTATACAACGTTAAGGTGGACCTGCTGTGACATAATATTCTCTATTTGTTATTGGCTAGTGATCTGCTTCTATTCTTAAGTTGTTTCAAGTGCTCTTCAAGCACCACTAAAAGAGACTTAAGACCAGATTGTTTAACAGGCCGTATTTAAGTCAAGTAGCTGTCCTTCCTCTGTCACTCAGCCAATGCAATCCTGTTGAAACGGGACAACAAATGGGTCTGGGCTGCCTGTAACTACTTGAGCCAAAAAAGCAAAGACAAGGTTGAATCATATATGAACGTTTATTCCAATAATGCCAGCAGTGTGGGTGGGAGAGCAGCCAGGTCATCCTGCAAAAATCTGCTCTCTACTTCCTCGCTAGCAGGTTGCTTATATTGGGTATTACATGGGGAAGTAGGCAAAGGGAGTATCAATGGGTAAAATGGTTGGGGAAGTAGGCAAAGGGAATATCAATAGGTAAAATGATTGGGGAAGTAGGCAAAGGAAATATCAATGGGTAAAACAGTTACAGATTACAGGCTGGGGAAGTAGTGGTAACTGGGGATGTGGGCTGTCTCCAGTGCTCTGCCTCCAAGACTCCAAGGTTGTTTGTCTTTCTGTGATGGGTGGTGGGTGGGCAGTTCTCAGGTAAGGAGAATGGACAGCATTCCCAAGGTAAACTCCCAGGGTGTACAGCTCCCAGCCAGGTCAGAAAGGGCTTTCTTTCATCAGAACAAAGCAATCACCATTAACAGAGCAAAGATGTTCAACATTTCTTACAACTATGGCTGGCACCCCACTATGGTCCGTTCTCCATTATTCTCTCCCACCCCTTTCACTATTTTCAGTCACTATAAAAGACCAAGAAAGAAGAAATACAGCAGTTATCACTTTATCAAATGCCATCAAGTCAAATCCAGGGAGTTTAAATATACAAAAAAGTAACTGAATCTTTGCAATTGGTGGTGACAAGAGACTTCAGCAAGTAGAAAAATAATTCCAAAAATGTAGATTATGAATCTTTGTGGTGAAATCTCAAGAAGAATTTAGCATTTACTAAAAAAGTATTTTGCAAAATGAAACGAATCTGCACATGGGCATCCGTTACGTATTTTGATAAAACTATGAAGTTTATGAATGCATATTTTTAAACATAGACTTCTGGTTTTCTTATTGCCCTTCTTCTCTTCTAAAATATTGGGCTTTTCCTCTACTACTTCTCTTCATTGTCTATTTTCATTTTTCACAGTTCACTTAGATAATATAGAGTTACAGCATAAAGCAGAGAAGATATATGGCTAGCACTGAGAACCATTAAAACATATATGCCCAGAAAATTGCAAATAAGTAATTAGATAAATGAACAAAGGGCTGACCATATTTTCAAAGATTCATTTTCTCATTTATCAGTCTTTCAGAAAAATGACAGTGATTGCTTTTTCTTCAGTAGTGGCACATGCTAGCTGCTAAATTAAATGTAAATACATGGAAATATTGCCAATGTTAAAAGTGTCTAAATAAAACTTTAGAATATTATTAAATAAGAAACAAATAAATTACTATATGAAGAAAGTACATTTATAGCAGTATCCTTGTAATATGCAAGAGTGAACTGTTGTTTATGTCTGATCCGTTCGGCTATCCAATAATTTAATAACTGATTTTAAAATTTAAGATCATAATGCCCAGCTGGTGTGTCTCAGTGGTTGAGTGTCGAACCAGGCACCAAGAGGTCACCTGTTTGATTCCTGGTCAGGGCACATGCCCAAGTTGTGGGCCCGATCCTCTGTGCGGGGCATGCAGAAGGTGGTCAATTGATATTCTTTCTCATCGATGTTTCTCTCTCTCTCCCTGTCCCTTCCTCTCTCTCTAAAAGCAATAAAGAAAAAAAAATTTTTTTTAAATTAAGATCATAAAAAGACTTTTTGAAATACCCAAGTGCCTTAAATTTTCCTTCAGTTCATGATGGTGCCGTGGTGTCTTCTTACACTTAAGGTTATTTTCGAAATAAAAATTAAGTCAATAAAAATATATAAAAAAGCAGAAACATTGTAAAACTTTTAAAATATAACAATAAATAACTTAGCTCACAGCACATTTAAATGAGAGATCATCTCCTAGACTATCAATGGATAAATATTCCACACTTAATTATACTCAGTAATAGGTTATTATTAAGTTATACTTTGAGTAGTCAGTTATGCTAGTTTCATTTCACAACATTTTGTCATGAAAGTGATACCTTTTCTGTTGAAGTCATTGCTAAATTTAATAACAACAAAACACAAACAAAAAAATATCAATTTGTGTTACAACCAGTGTAAGATAAGCCAACAAGTCATTTTCATTGTTCAGTGTTGATTCTACCTGCTGGTCTCAAAATACAAGAATCCCATTCTTTTCCTACAATGACATATCGTAAATATATATAAGTGAGTTTTTACACTGAATGGCCCTAGCAATTCTGACTGACTCATAGCCAAGTCGATGTACAGTAATTACACATTAACACAATTCTCAATGGCTAAATCATAGACATGTGGATTTGACTATTAACCAACATATTGAGAAACAAAATGCTGGAGTAATAAATGTTGGTGCCCTGTGTCATTTGGGCATAAACATTCCTCCTATTGTATTGTTTTAGAGGCCTTGACTATTACTGAATCCAGAATATGTTCTTAAGTTAAAGTAATTTCCTTTTTTGTTTAGCTAATATTTTAAATATAATATTATATTTTTATTATAAAATTCTCTTATATGGTCATCCATGAATGAATAACTTCAGAAGTTTATTTAAAAGCACCATTCTCTTCTATATTGTTTGCACAGTACGTTTGCCAATGGTTAGTTGCTTACCAAATATTTCTGATTACTTTTAGCTGATAATTTTTTAGAAAATATAAACATAAAAGAATTTGAAAGGATTTTGATAGTTTTTTCTCTATATTATATTCCCCAATCCAGAGTTCATAAAGAATTGCAGATACTCAAACAGTATTATTAAGAAAGTATATATGGCCCTGGCTCAGCGGTTAGAGCGTTGGCCCAAGGACCAAAGAGTTGTGGGTTCAATTCTGGTCAAGGGCACGTACCTTGGTTGTAATTCGGTGCCCCTGGTCAGGGTCATGCAGGAGGCAGCCAGTCGATGTGTCTCTCTCACATGGATGTTTCTCTCTCTCTCTCTCTCTCTCTCTCTCTCCCCCCCCCTCCCTCCCTCCCTCCCACTCATCTGAAGATAAATGGAAAAATATCCTCAGGTGAGGATTAAAAAAAAAAGAGCTATAAGAAAGTGTATTATGATTATTATAGGAGTAAGGGTATGATACATTTGTTATCTATATCATTGAGGACTAAATATCCTGAGAAAAACTTTGCTATATCAAAATTTTCACTTCATTCATGTTGAATGCCAATTTTGCTAGAATGCATTACATAGGCACTGCTAAATAAAGGCAAAAAACTCTCAGGGTTTCTTGAAGATGCCAGTTATGCTCAAGGACTGGAACTAGAGATCTGTAGGCTGGGACTAAATTCCTAAGGACATCTAACCCCAGGTAACACTCGATGCAGGAGTCTGTATCACTGAGCTGTTTCTTCCAAATGTCGATGAGTAGCCTGAAGGAGGGTCCTGTGTGAGCAAAACTAGGCTTGAATTTCAGATCTGATAATTTGAGTAAAGCACATGGCCTCACTAGACTTCACTTTCCCATGTATAAAATAAAAATAATGTTTATCAGAACTGTTGTAAGGATTTGATATAACATGATATGATGAAGTATTGTGAACAAAGGTTCTATTATGTGGAAAAGTACAACAAATGGACAGGGGATATTTTTGTTTGGCTCCCAATAATAATGAAATAATATGGCTATTATTTAACATAAATAAATATGAATAGTAAATTATATGAATAATCAATATATACATTTAATATAAAACATCAATTATATGCTAATTGTAACTTGAGTTTTTTTAATCGCTGCATATAACCTTGCTTTTAAAAATGTCTTATGTGCAGTCTTTTTTACATTACCCAAAGCCTATCACTTTTGTTTCCATAAGATTCTTTTTCTGCTATTCTTGGAATTCAGTTTAGTTCACTGAGACAGAGCAGAAATGTTGCAGCCCTATACTGCCTATGACACTTTCAGAAGCCACTTTTATATTGACAAACCATAGTGGAGAGACCATAGAAGGGCTTCCTTGTGCAGCTAGGGTCACTGTGGGAGGCTACTCTCCTGCCTCTGCTCCTCCCTTATTTTGAAGTCTTGAAAAGCCGTTTCATTGCTCTGGGTCTCAGACCCATCACCTGTAAGATGGGGTCAGTGGTGTCACTAACACTTACAGTGGTCCCTGATAACTTGTATATGCTCAATAAATACTTGTTAAAAAAGGAACTAACTTGCTAAATACATGTCTGTTATACATGCATTAATATTGAGGCTGTTTCTTATGATAAACAAGGCAAATAGTAAAGGAATTAGGTATCATTCTCATGAATAAAATATTAAAAATCAAAACCTTTTAATGAGGTTAGCAAGATCAAGTGAAATACCACACACAGAGGCCCCATTCCTAGACAATTTGATGCCATCTAGAAATGTCAGTGTCTTTGTTAATGACTTTCATATTACAGCTTTTTACAGAAGCTGAGAACCAAATGTTTCTTCCCTTACCAAGGTTTGAGGGTGGCCACCTTGGGAGGGAGGCACAGTACTCAGTGTGGAGGGAGATGACTGGTTTTTACAGAGACTACAAATGCGTTTTTTTTATCCTGTGGAAAACCAGTTCTCAGGGAAGTTGGCTTTGAAATATTTGGACAGTTCTTGCCATTCTGGTTATACTTGTATAGAGACGAAAAGGGTGGTGGCTTTGTAGCAGTTCCTACAAAAACTGGCCGTGCCCTAGCTGCTGTTGAAGTCCATTGAAACCTGGCAGGAAAATTCAATTTTCATTCTTTCATCTCCTTTTTTCTGCTGCTTGTTTGCTTTGGAGCTTTGGACCACACTTGTTAATGAGTGTTAACGAGACCTTTTAAAAGGAGCAAGTAGTAAGGAGAAAAATAACAAGAGAGTGAAGGAGAGAAGTCAAGCAAAAATCAGGAATAGAGTGGAAAGCAAACAGAAAGGAGCATTTTCAAATTTTTTAATGTGACTGTGTTTAAATTAGGGATGCAAATGACGATCTGGTTCATTACCAAACCATGGAAACAGCATCTTCCCCCCAAGCCATTGTTTCCTTTTTTCTTTTAAATATTTTTTCTCTATTGATTTGAGAGAGAGAGGAGGGGAGAGGGAGAGAGAGATAGAAACATTGATGAGAGAGAACATCGATTGGCCGCCTCCTGTATGCCCCCCACTGGGGATTGGGCCCACAACCTGGGCATGTGCCCTGACTGGGAATCAAACCGGCGACCTCTTGGTGCATGGGTCTATGCTCAACCACTGAGCCACACTGGCCGGGCTCCATTGTGTCCTTTTAAAGTAGATTTCCTCAATGTGCAAATTACTGAAGTGAAGTCACATCGCACTAAACCTGAGTCAGCTGCTGAAGAGCAGGTTTATCCTGTTCGTGAAGATCACTGAAAGGACTGGACCACCAAAATGCTCATCAGTTTTACTTCTTTAAAAAATGAGTAGTTTTTGGACAACAAAGCTGGGGACAGGGTGGTGAGGGAGGGGGAGGAGGGTGTCAATGGGGGGAAAAAGAGAAACATCTGTAACAAAAATAAAAAAATAAATAAATAAATAAAAATAAAAAATTGTCAAATTAGTTTATCTGTTTTTACTTATGTAGACACATTTGTGTAATTAAAATTATGTATGAAAAGTTGAATTTCACAGAAAAGTGTTCCATGTGTACTATTGTGATTTTAAATTTATACTGAATAGATCTAGTAAGTGCGTGCATTCACCAGTCAAAAAAAAAAGTAGTTTTGCTCTGGCTCAGTGGTTAGAGTGTCGGCCCGTGGACCAATGAGACCCGGGTTCGATTCCAGCCAAGGGCACCTACCTCAGTTGGGGTTCGTCCCCAGCCTTGGTCTGGGTCACGCGGGAGGCAACCAGTCGATGTGTCTCTCTCACATCGATGTTTCTCTGTCTCTCTCTCTCCCTCTCTCCCTCCCTCATAATCTGTCTAAAGATAAATGAAAAAATGTCCTTGGGTGAGGATTAAAAAAAAAAAAAAAAAAAAAGAGTAGTTTTTATGTTTAAAGCATTTGATGTTAGTGACTAAAAAATGAAAAACAACCAAATACTTGGTTTCTTTTATATGAATATCATTTGAATCAATAGTTATTATAAAACAAACATACATTTTTAGTTTATTGGAATACAGCTTAGTATCCTGAGTAATAATTTACTCAATGATATTTGAGTGACTTGAAAGAGGTTTAACATCTATATAAGTTCCTACATTAATCTTGGTGAATAATTTGTGTACTGGACACTTACAATTAGGATAGTCCTAAAAGGTTAGTTAGAAACTCTTTGAATCCTAATTTATTGATTCATTCAAATAATATGTATCAAGCACCTCCTATGTGCCAAGTGCAGTGATAGGTGTTGGTATATGTGTCAGTCAGCTCTTTGCTGTGGTCGTGTTGCATAATACACAGCCCCGAATCCTAGTGGGTTGCAAGAACATGTATGTCCTGCTCATGGATCAGTGCTTGGTCTGTAGCTCTACTAGCTGAAGCTGGACTAGATTGGCTTTGTATTTAGGCATATGTAGGATTCGGGTCTGTTATGCTGCCCCCCAAAGCAGCATTTACCATGGACATGCTCTTTATATGGGGGAAAGTCTCTTTCGAAGTGGCACACTGTCATTTCTGCTTACATTCCATTGGCCAGAATCTGTAACAGAGATGAGTTCAATATTAGTGAGGCTATAAAATGCAGTCTTCCCATATTTGCTGAACAATACAAAAATAAATTTGTTAAAAGTTTCACAATGAACAAAAGAGAAAGATGTATCTACACCCGTGGTACTTACATCCTTGTGGGAGATAGATCAAAATACAATAATATAATAAAAATACATTCATGTATGTTAGAAGATACATTTTTAATAACTTGGTGTAATACTCATTGAAAAAGTGAGCTTTGAGCAAAAAACTTAAAGGACTGATGGATTTAGCCATGAGAATATTTAGAAAATCATTACAAGCTGAGGGACTAGCCTTTGCTAAAGTCCTAAACTGAGAGTGTGCTTACCATGTTGGAGAAAGAAAAGGAGCCAGAGCGTGTGAAGTGAGATGGACAAGGGGTGGAGATGTAGTGGATGAGGTCACAGGGGTAATGGGGCAGGGTACCTGGAGTGACTAATTTTGTAGGTCCTTCAAGGCCATTATCAGGACTATGGCACTTTGATTGAATTATGGAGTCATTGAAGAAGAAAGCATAGATCTGGAGATACCAATTAAAAAATCACCAGTGTCTAGATAGCATTTAAAGTCATGGGATTAGAAAGAATCACCAAGGAACTAGTGTACATTATGAATGTAAAAAAGACTAGGGACAGAGCTTTAGGGTAGCCCAAAATTCACCAATAGAACCACAAAATCTGAGTTATCTAATTACTCTTCTAATTTAGAAAACATCTGTCTAGACGTGTAATCTGTCTGTTGTAATGAAATAGCTGTTGTCTTTTCTGATTAGTAGAATTGTGCCTATTGGTTGCCAAACATTTTGAACCTGACTCTAATTTGATGAATTCCTACAGATGTTTATCTGATCTCTGTTTCCAATGATGGAGTAAGCTCACCTCTGCATCAGGTAGCCCATGACTGTTTTGGCCAACTCTAGTTATCAGGAAATTTTTCCTGATGGTTATCTGATGGTGCTCTTCTTATAATATTCAGCCTTTTGTTCTATTCCTGGCCTAAGGAAAGTCACAGGGTAAATCTCATCATTCTTCTATTTGCCGGTGGTTGAATTATTTGTAAGAAACTACCTTCTCCTTAAGTCTTAACTCCCTCAGGCAACAATTTTAATATTCTTCACTGTGTCATATAACATGGTTAGTTAAGCCTGTACACTGCCTGATTACTCTGTTTTTGGTATTTTCTAGTTTGTGGGTTGTAACCAAAGTGACTTAAAAAAGGACTTCCTGTTATAAAAGATAGTGGATGCATATTCTGCTCCTTAGAATCATCATTATTTTATGGATGCTTTAATATTATAAGAGAGATTACACAATTATTATTTGTGAATGCTTCAATTTTTTAACCTTCTTATAGACTGTGACTTATTTGTATTAGGTAAATTGTAAAAAACATGGTAAATAACGTAACTTACTGCCCATGAAAATAACTAATATGTAGATTCAAATCTCGTACCCACATTTTTTTCACTTTTTTGAAAAAAAATTTAAATCTTTACTGAGATATGACAGATGGTTATTAGACTTATTGTGGTGATCACTTTGTAAGCTACATAAATGTTGAATCACTATGCTGTACCTGAAACTAATATAATACTGGATGTCAATTATAATTTAAAATAAATTAAAAAATAAAAAATAAATTTTAAATATGTGTTGCCATAGTATCTATTAAGTTCAGTGATCAAGATGGACAAGTTCTAGAGCATTTCTACTCAGTAGGAATATAAGATGAGCCACAACTGTGAACCACATGTGTAATTTTAAATTTTCTATTAGTCACATTAAGAAGCTAAGAATGAACAGGTGGATTTTATTTTACTGATAGATTTTATTTAACCTAATAGAAGAAAAACAATTTTATTTCTATATGTAATCAATATAAAAAAGGATTCATGAGATATTTTACACTCTTTTTCTCTACTAAGTCTTCGAAATCTGGCATGTATTTAATACTTATACAGTGTGCCTCAATTTACACCAGCCACAGTTCAAGATCTGTGTACCAGGATGTGGCTGGTGGGTATCATACTGGATAGCACAAGTCTGGATCCATGGAAAGAGTGACTGATCTGGAGAAAATCAGGGCTACCTCACTGAGGCAGAGACTCTTGAACCAGCACAGAAAATGTGTCAAGTTTTGAGACATGGAGCAGTGTGATTCAAGTCACATGGTATAACTAGAAAGAAGAAATACCAGGAGAGAAGGATGAGGGGCTAGCAAGGCACCAGACTTTGAAGGGTCTTGCCTACCCCTCTATACCTAAATAGCTCCCATCCAATGACTCCTTGGCTCCTTAACACGCCTGTGGTGTTATGGATTAATGGCCTGATCCTATTAGAAAAAATAAGTTTAATTACATTTCCTCTTTGTGCCAGAAAAAAATTCATCAATGAGTAACTGTCAATCTTAAGAAAAAAGATCCTATGTGTTCACTTTGAGGCTGTTGCTGAAACCACCAGCTAGTCTTTCCCCTCCCCGGCTGTTTCTTACTTTGAAAGGCAATTTTGCAAATGACTGGGAAACCTGCAAGGTTCGCTCATGTTTTTCTTGGCCTCTTGAGACTTTGCGCTCTAGATGCCCACACTGCCTGCTTGATTCTTACGCTGGCAGAAGATGGTCACATATTTGGATTCAATGGGAGGAATGGGAGGAAAAAGTGTTGAGAAATGCTTGGTGCCTTTAGTTCCCTTTTCCATGACATTCTTTCACACATTCACTTGCTAGGGCCAGTGATTCCTAATATTGCAGCCAGAGCCACAGATTTCTGACCTTTACTTAACAGAGAGTACTTCTCTAAATATAGACTCTTGGGCAGGGACAGAGTGCCCTAGAGAGAAGCCATTCATTTTTCTTCGGAATAACCTAGTCTTGTACTTTTCCAATAGAGGAAGCACATAACAGTAGTCTATGATCCCTAGAAACTTTGTCCAGCCAGCTGCACCCAGAAATAATTGCTAAATTTGTTTTGTGGGTATTTAATTGGGTTTTGTTTTCATTTAATTTTTTTAAAGAGTGTGTGATCAGGTTACTTCCCCTACATGAAAAAAAAAAAAATACACACAATATTTTTCTCCATCAAAGGAATCTGAGAGAATATCACATGAAAAGTAACTAAATATACTATGCTCATCTCATTTCTATCTTTTCCTTCCCTGTTACACCTACGTTTGAAATGTCCGTGTTTTCGTTTGTGAAGCTGTAACTACATATTCATTTTCCTTCCTCTCCCTTTCTTGTTAAAAACTGAATTTCTGCAATGCTCTATTTGACAACCATTTTTCAGTATTTACTGTCTCTCTCTGACCACACTTACATGGCAGTGTGTGTTTGTTTCCGATTGCTGATGTAAGAAATTGCCCCAGACGTAGTGGCTTAGAACAACACAGATGCATTACCTCACAGGTCTGGAGGTTAGAAGTCCTAAAACCAAAGTGCTGGCAGGTCGTGTTCCTGCTGGAGGCTCTTGAAAAGCCTGTGATCCCTTGATTCCTCCAGAGCCTGCCAGCTCCAGGCCCCTTTTCCACTTCCAAGGCCAGCAGTGTAGCATCTTCAAATCTCTCTTCCTATGACCCGTGCTTCCGTCTTCACAGCTCCTTCTCGGACTCTCCTGATTCTATCTTTCCCGGTAAGGACCTTCGTGATTACTTTTTCCCACCTTGGTAATCTCCCCATCTCAAGACCCATAAATTAACCACCTCTGCAAAGTCTCTTTTGCCACTTAAAGTAATATATTTACAGGTTCTGGAGATCTGAGGGAAGGAGATATTATTCTGCCAAACACATGAAGACTCTCAGCCCTTATTTCTAGCTCCGAATCTCCCTTAGTGTTCCAACTGCCCACAAATACACAGACATATCGAACACCATGAGGGTACAGCTCAAAGATGAATGTTTCCTTTTCTCCCACGAAGTCGATCACCTCAGGTCCATTGGAACACCATTGGTGTCGCACCTAAGCAAAGCGAACTAGGAATTGTCCTCACCTGAACATTCTCATCCCCACTTGCACCAAAGCCAAGACCTGACTATTTGTTTTAACTTCTGAATATTTCCAAATGTGTATCTCCTGCTTTATTCTTTCTACCTCTTCCCTGGTTCAGGTATTGTTTATTCTCATTTGAACTGTTGCGATAGTCTGTATTCTCTGTCCCCAACCTGCTCCTTCACATGTATTCCCCCCAGTTCCATCTAAAATGCAAATTTGACAATATGGTCCTTACATCTGTCGTTGGATGTTCCCCACTGTCATACACCTCTCTTCACTTTGCCCAAAGAGGCCGTCCCTGATCTTGTCTCTGATTGTTTCTGCAGCCATGTGTTTTACAACTTCCCAGTATTCTTTTTAGGGCTTATTTGCTTGCTTGTGGTTTGCTTTGAACTCACTTGTGTTCCTTGAATTATGGGATTCTCCCGTCATAACCCTGCCCGGCCATAGCTCTGTGACAATGTCTATTGTTCTGTGTTGTAATCATCTATTCGTGTTTTTGTAAACTGTACATTTCTTGAAAACATTTATTTGATTTTGTGCCCACAGCATTTAGCTGAGGCCTTAGTACAATGTAATAAAGTCTGCTATTTTGGTCTTGTAAATTTAGAACAAGAGGCTTGTTAAATCCTTTCAAATTATAAAAAGCAATTAATTTAAATGTTCTGGAAGATTTAATAATTTGTGACAACTTTGGTCCAATGCTTCCTATTTGGGGGGATGTGGGCAAATTGAAGAGAAGTACTAGGCTTTATAATAAACCATATGAGCTTTTGGTGAACAAAATATATAAACAGAATTTAAATAAAATATGCTCACCCAGAATGTCTGTGTGCTTGAAATACAGGCCATGTTATTTTTTTTTCTTTCCTTCTTTCTTTTTCTCTCTCTCCCTCCCTTCTTCTCCTTTCCCTTTCTCTCTCTTCTTTTTCAATAATATGCTTGAAAGGTAGCACAAGTCACTGTTCTCATCAACGGCTTGTTTGGGGTGGTTTCAGGCATATGAATCTGTTTATAAAAGATCCTCTTACACTCTTTCTCGCCCTTCCTTCAGCCTCACCCCTGATCTAACCTACCCATGACCTGAACAGCTCCACTGCAGCCCTGCTCCCACCCCTCACATAGTCTTTTTTTTTTAATAGTTAGTTTGGCATGTGAAACTCAAGTGCTGTTAGTTCATGTTGGGAGGTCTAAAATACCCTACCAACTTTAACCAGTCACATTTTACTAGAGAACTCATACAATTCCCGAAGCAATTATTCCTGACATTTAGTTTTCTTCAAAGTTATTTCACACAGAAAGGAAAGGGTAAGACATTAGTCACCAGTTGAAATTCTGTAAAATAATCTTTACCTCGAGCTGTCCCTGCTGCTTGTGTGGATGTGTGTACATGTGCATGTGCACAATCTCGTGAGTGTGTTTTGAAGATACAGGTAAGATGGGTGGGAAAAATGAGATGCACTGGATGGCAGGGTCTCTAGTGCACATGGCTACTGTGAATATAGAGGACATTGGTCTATCCTTAGCTACCCACTGTATCAAGCTTTCTCCTGGGAAGGAGGTATGTGCTGTTCTTGGTCTCTAGCTGCCTAAGTGTGGCCATTTGACCTTGTGTTTGCAATCAGATGCCCCTACTGAAAAAAGGCACAGAGATGCAAAGACAGACAGAGCCATTGAGAAAGTGACAGTTGAGAACCCAAGGTGCTACAGGGAGTTTCCAGTGACTGGGGCTTTCTACGTAGAGTTTTAAAGGTGAATCATGACTATATTCTCAACCACCCACCTCCCTTGGTTTCTATCATTTTCTGAGCCTGGTTATATAGGCCTTTCTTATTTCTGGAGCCATCTACCTATCAAGTTCACTAGAATTGGTTTGCATTGTTTGCAACAAAAATCCTGACTAATTTAGTTAGGAGTTGGTGACACGAGAACACTGAGAAGAGTTGTCTTAGTAAGACTTGCTCCAGAAGCAAGACATGAGGCACCGGTGTGAGCGTCAGTGGTTTATTTGGAAGGTAACTTCAGGAAGCACTGGTAGGACAGTGGGAAGTGAGACAGAGGGGAAGGAGGTGATGAGCACACTGCTGCTGAGGGTAACTGACCTCAGTCCTGCTGGGCATTGCTGCTCCTGAAGGTAAGAAAGCTGAAATATTTATCCTCAAGGTTCCTTCTGTCAAGGGCTGAGGGCTCCTCCTGGGGGATGAAAACTCTCCAACTTTTTCCTGCTGCCCAACTCACAGAATGAGAAAAGTCTCTTGGCCTCAAAGCCACAAATGCTTAGAGTAGGGCAATTTTTGCCCAGTAGGAAGGATGAGTGCTAAAGGCTTGTACAGAGAGCACTAGCATTGTGATGGTTTTTCTGACGTGTCAACTTTACTGGGCTATAATTCTGTCATTCAAACATGAATCCAGCCATTGCTTTGAAGCTAATCTGTAGATGTAGTTGAAGCTCCTAGTAGACTGTCTTTGAACAAATGGAATTATCCTGGATAATCTGAGTGGGATTGAGTCAGTCAGTTGTAAAACCTTAGAAGGAGGGCTGACATCTCAACAAGAGAGAAGTTCCTCTTGTAGATAATACCTTAAACATGTTCCCACAGAGCTTGTCTTCTTCCCTGCGCTATGGCTTTAAGGCTGCCTCCTCCTACCTGCTCTATGAATTTTAAACATTATTAGCCAGTTCCTACAACCATGTTTCTGTATCATCTATTTGTCTATCATCTATCTATCTATCTATCTATCTATCTATCTATCTATCTATCTATCTATCATCTATCTATCATCTACCTATCATCAATCTGTTACACACACACACACACACACATTCTCTACAGGTTCTACCTCTCTGGCTGAATTTTTATTGGTACCTGGAAGTGAGTGCTGCCATAACCAACACATAAACATGTGAGGTTGGTTGTGGAATCAAGGGGTTGGAGACTGAAAGACATTTGAGGAAAATTTTGAAAGTATGATAGAGAATGCTTAAAATTATCTTCAGATTATAAACAAAACCATGGATTTTATGAGCCCTTCTGGTAAGTGCTCAGAAGGAAGTGAGGGGCATATTATTGGAACAGGAAGAAGGGAGGTCTTTGCTATGTAACAGCAGACATTTGAGTGGAATTATCTCTTGCAGTTACATAGAAAGCAGAGAGCTTTCTCTGGCTGGGAGCAGAATGAAAATTCAGAAATATTTAAAGCACGAGAAGGTTTTGATACACTATTGTTGGATCACAGATGGAAGGGGCCACATGCCGGTACTAGAGGGCAGCTTTGTTTTATTTTGCTAGGGTTGCCATAACAAAGGACCACAGACTAGGGGGCTTAAACATCAGAAATTCACTTTCTCACAATTCTGGAGGCTAGAAATCTAGGCTCAATGTGTCAGCAGGCTTTTTTTTTTTTTTTCTGAAGACTTTTTCTTTAGCTTTTAGCTATTTTCTCCCTATGACTTTACATATTCTCTCAAAAATGTCCAATTTTTTTCTCATAAAGACTCCAGTCATGTTTGATTAGTACCTATTCATATGACCTCATTTTACCTTAAATACCTTTTTAAAGACCCTCTTTACAGCACATTCTGAGGTACTGAACATTAGAATTTAAAAAAAAATTATCTTTATTGTTGAAAGTATTACAGATGTCCCCCCATTGACCCCCTCCACCCTGCTTCTGCCCTCCTGCCCTTCACCACACTATTGTGTGTCCATGGGTTATGCATACATGCATATAAATTCTTTGGTTAATCTCTTCTCACTCCCCCTTCCCTCTGAGATTCATCCGTTTGTTCCATGCTTCCATGTCTCTGGATCTATTTCAACATATGACATTTTACAGGACACTATACTTAGTCCATAACAAACCTCTAAGAGCTAAGATCAACTGCCAGCCAATGGCCTGCAAGAAAATGGTGATATTAATCCTACAACTGCAAGGAACTAGATTCTTCCCCAACAACCTATAAAAGCTCAAAAGACATTCTTCTCCAGAGCCTCCCAATAAATGTCAAAGTTGGCCAACACTTAATTTTGGCTGCCTTCCCTTACTTCTAACTTACAGAATTGTGAAATAGTTTTTTAAGCCTCCAAGTGAGTGGTAATTTGTTATGCATCAATAGAAAGTTAGCACAAACATCATATACTTGTGGACAGTCATATTTTCTTTAAAAAAGAAAAAAAGAAAAATGAAATGAAGTAAACTACACTCCCCACATGGCAGTTGAACCCAATATCATATTTTTTCCTTTCTGCTATCCGTTCTAAATTTCTCTGTCCTCTGACAGCACCTCTTCTTCAACACAAAGTTCATGACCACACACAGTCCTCAAAGCTCCTCCAGCTGACAGTATCCCCCCGCATCAGCATCTTTCAGGGTCATCCCTAAATGAAGTTGTGGTGTGACAGAAGTCTACTTTGGCTCTTAGCAACATATTGAATTGATCCATCCATTAACTAAGACCAGATTATCTACCTTCTATGTCATCTGGTTATAGGAAACTCTCCCCAGGGTCATAGATGTGAGTTTGAGGATGAGTGTCAGGGAAAGAAACATAGGTGATGGGAGATCTTGGTTACCTATCTGCATAATTTAATCATATGCTCTAGAACTGGTTGGGCTCAATAGCAAATGTGCTATTTCCATCATAGGATCAATGTTTTATGCTTGACCTAATGTATGATTTGGTGGATCTGACAATATCAAGCTCTTGATGGGCATCTCTTACCACATTGCCACTAGATATTATATGTTCTGTTGCTAAGTCTCTAGTATGGCCCTGAAACATATAAGGAGTTGTTTTTCAAATGATGCTTAGTTCTTTGCTAAAGATGGTATGGCTTTGCTCCAATACCTAGTCTACTCTGTAGTTTTCTCTGTGGCTTGGACATGATGAATGTGTTGACCAAAATCACTTCCTGCACCATGGGAATCTGCTAAGCTATGGGAGCTAAGTGGTAGGTTACTTGTACCACAGCCTGGAGCTGCTGTAGAACCAGTGTACTCTGGGCACATTTAAAACTGATAGCCTTCTGTGTCCCTTAATACATGGGTAAAGCAGTACCCCCAAGTGCGTATGCATGGTTTTCAAAATCCAAAGAAGCCAATGGAGGTAATCAACACCTCACTTTTCACCACCTGTGGTAGATTGGAGTACAAAAGAGGAGCTTATGATGGATTTGTAATAGCTGTTCACAGAAAATATATGAGGTTAATGATAACTATAGGATTATTAAATTGGTTAGATGCTGTTAGTGGCCAAAAGGATATAAAAAAAAGATAATAGCTATTATACAAGGTAACAGAGTGAAAGCCAGAAACTATATTTTGTTGCATTTAAAGAGACTCATGTCTACTTCAGCTGAAGAGCATAATGTGTTGAAAACCAGGTTCAAGATTTGACAGATGAGAGATAGAGTTGAAAAGAGGCTAAATTCATACTCCGGGCAAATTATTCTTTATCAAATTCTGGACCCTGATAGGGAAGACTTGGAATTCTGAACCTGGATAGAGACATTTGAAAGGACACACTTGAGAATCTTGGACGCTACCAGCCAGCAGGGCTAAACCCCCTCCCTTCTTTTTGATAGCCCTCCCTTCCATTATCTAAAAATATGCAAAGGATTTACCCAAGGTAGATATCTCTCAAGATGATGTTGTCTTCCTCATCCTCTGTAAGTCCAGTCTCAGCATGGCCTGGTCAGAAAAATGGTGTTCCTTCTTGGGGAAGAAAGGAGTTATACAACATCCTGCCACAGACTTGGCTAATATATACCAATAGGAACTGGGCAAACCTGTCTGGGAATGAATCTTAAGGGTGCTGGATTAGGTAAAACATAATACACGCCTGGAGAAGGGTGACTTTTTTTACATGGCCACAATCAGGGGGAAAAAATGTGAATCTTCTGTATTATATCTATAGAAATGTATGTATTTGTTGTGTGTTTGTATCTATTTTCCCCCCAAATTTACAAGTCTGCTTTTTTAAATGACTGCAAGTCCTTTGAGGCCCAGGACATACTCATGGTTGAAATGTCCCTTACTTTTTAAAATGTTACTATATATGTATTGCATTGAATACATTCAGAAATGATACATGAGAAGAGCTGTGAACCATTGGAAGGGGTTATGATAAGCCTTCATTGATTCTGGTTTGCACTGGTTACGCCAGGAAGTAGATGTTCTGCATTTTGAACTAGTTCTAAGAGAGTAACACTAATGAGGTTTTTAAAGGGAACATTGCACTTAACTTGAGAATTCTATTTGATTGGCAATAACATTTCCATAAAAGTTGTAAGTTTCAACTCTAACTGTAGGACTGTCAGATGATTAAAAGAGTGGGTACAGACTGAACCATGTACAAGCAAAGAGTCACTCATAAAAAAAGAAAAAAGAAAAATACTCCTAGATTCTAGAGATAATTGACAGCTTGGAAAAAGCCACCTGGCCAGTTGGCTTTCCTCATTCTACAAACACCGAATAGCATATTTTGATTATAAACTCACAGCCAAAGTGTAAGATTAAACTGAAATGCAAGGCAGGGACTGCTATGATTGGCTGAGTTTCAGGTTTGAGTGTCTGTGTAGACAAAGCCATGCCAGAAGTTATTAGATCAGAGCCAATCTCCTCCAACATCTCAGAGGGGGGCCAATCTTGGAGCTCCAGCGTTCTTCATCTGGTTTCACCATTGAACCTACTTCCTTCCCCACCCGCCTTGTCTTCAGAGATCTCCCTGCCTATGAAAATAGGAACTGTCTCTCCCCAAGAACGTCACAGAAAATTGCAACCCATGGAATAAAGCACATTAAGTGGTGGTTGGGGGCAGTAACTGTTTTCAGGAGGGATTATTTATTTTCTTTGTTCTCATAATTTCTAATTTTTCTCCTGCTAAATAGTCTCTTTAGATACCCTTATCAATTCAATTCTGAAGTACATTTGTAGATATACATAAAGACATACATATATTTCTTTTGTTCCTATAAATGTATCTTTTGTAAACCTAAATTCACAAGTGGAAGAAAGCAAAGCATGCTGCTTTTCTGGCTTGCGTTATTTCTCAATTTATTTACACACCTGAATCTTAACGACAGGCTGTTAGCTGGGAAAATGGAATCATCCTTTAGCCAGTGAGACGGAAATGAGAAAACATACTTGGTCGTAACAGGTTTTATTTATTTATGGGAACATGGCCAGAAGCTGAAGTATAAATATAACACAAACTGATTACTTTTAATTTTTATTTTAAAACATGTTAGAGATTTCATGTGGTCGGGATTCTTTCTCGGTCACTTCCATCCTGGTTCCTGTCCTTCTGACCCCCGGCTTAGCTCTTACTCATGAGCAACTTGTTAAGGTGAGTCTACAAAAGAAAAACATACTTGTGAATAAGCAAAGATTGAAGTGTTTATTAATACAAACCTCTTAAATTACTATCCAGAAATTGATGGCATTTTTATACACCAATAATGAACTCTCAGAAAGAGAAACTAAAAAAACGAACAATCCCATTTACCACTGAAACAATTAAAAAAAAAAAAAAAAGATACTTAGGAATAAACTTAAACAAGAAGTAAAAGACCTGTACTCAGAAAACTATAAGACATTGAGAAAAGAAATAGAGGAAGATACAAACAAGTAGAAGCATATACTGTGTTGATGAATTAGAAGAATTAACATAATTAAAATGTCTATGCTACCCAAAGCAACCTAGAGATTCAACACAATCCCTATTAAAATACTCATAGCATATTTCACAGATCTACAACAAATATTTCAGAAATGTACAAAACTCCAAAAGGCTGCAAATAGCTTCAATAATTTGGAGAAAGAAGAAGAAGGTAGATGGGATCACAGTACCGAATATCAAACTATACTACAAAAGCCATTATAATCAAAACAGCCTGGTACTAGCACAAGGACAGGCATATAGATCAATGGAACAGAACAGAGAACCCAGAAATCACCCATGCCATTATAGTCAAATAATATTTGACAAAGGTGGCAAGAGCATACAATAAAGATAGTCTCTTCAATAAATGGTGTTGGGAAAATTGGACAGGTACATGCAAATAAAATGAAACTAGACCATCAACTTACACCATAAACAAGAATAAACTCAAAATGGAAAAAAAAAAAGACTAAAATGTAAGTTGCAAAACCATAAATATCCTAGAAGAAAAACATAGGTAGTAAAATCTCAGAAACTTCATGTAGCAGCATTTTCACCTATAAATCTCCTAGGGCAAGAGAAACAAAAGAGAACATAAACAAATGGGACTACATCAAACTAAAAAACTTCTGCATAGCAAAAGAAATCATCATCAAAATGAAAAGGAAACCCACTGTATGAGAGAACCTATTTGCCAATGATATATCTTATAAGGGGTTACTTTTCAAAATATGTAAAGAACTTATACAACTCAATACCAGGAAAACTAACAATCCAATTAAACAATGAGCACAGAACCTGAATACACACTTCTCCAAAGAGAACATATAAATAGATGGTGAATAGATGTATGAAAAAATGCTCAATGTCACTAACCATCAGAGAGGTTCAAATTAAAACTAGAATGAGGTATCACCTCATACCTGCCAGAATGGCTACCATCAATAAATCAACAAACAAATGCTGGTGAGGATGTGGAGAAAGGGAACCCTGGTAGACTGCTGTTAGGAATGCAGACTGGTGCAGTCACCGTGGAAAATGGTATGGAATTTCCTCAAAAAATTAAAAATGGAACTGCTGTTTGACCCAGTGATCCCACTTCTGGCTATATATCCTAAGAATCCCAAAACATCGATCAGAAAAAATATATGCACCCCATTTTCTTAGCAGCATTATTGCAATAGCTAAGAAAGATCTGGAAACAGCCCAAGTGTCCATCAGTAGACAAGTGGATAAAAAAAACTGTGGTACATTTACACAATGGAATACTATGCAGCTGTAAAAAGGAAGGAAATCTTACCCTTTTCAACAGCATGGATGGACCTGAGGAATATTATGCTAAGTGAAATAAGCCAGTCAGAGAAAGATAAATATCACATGATCTCGCTGATATGTGGAATCTAATGAATAAAATAAACTGACAAAAAAAAAAAAATGTCCAGAGGCATAGATGCAAGAAATAGACTGACAGATCTCAGAGGAGGGGGTGTGGGAAGAGATTAACCAAAGAACTTATATGCATATTTGCATAACCCATGAACACAGACAATAGTGTGGTGAAGGCCTGGGGTGGGACGGGGTCTGGGCGGATGCAGGCAAAAGGGGGGGAATGGGGGACATCTATAACACTGTCAACAATTAAAAAATTAATTAAATAAAAACAAAGTCACCTGATTATTGGCTTCTATCTCCATTAAGTGTCTTACAGATGGTTTATATTATTTAACATACCTTTGCTTCTTTTCTTAAAAAAAATAATAAAATGACAGTATCAAACTAAAAGCTCTCACTTCTGCTGTGAAATTTATGATTTCATCAAAATCCATTACATTTTTGAGCCCTTATAACTTAGTTAAAACACATTTCTCTTTCTCTGCTATCAGAGACTGTTTATACCTGACTCCAGAATCACTTTCATTGGGAGATACAATGTCATATTGTATATTTTATAATAAACATTTCTCCAGTTTAATGCAAAACTTTTTTTGAATATAGAGAACTTAACTATGGCTTCTCTCTTTGTTGAGTAACTTAAACATATATTTGAAACCTTTAGCTGACTTTTATTTTTTTTCTTTATTGATTTGAGAGGGAGAGGGAGAGAGAGATAGAAACATTGATGAGAGAGAACATTGATTGGCCACCTCCTGCATGCCCCTCATTGGGGATTGGGCCCATAATCTGGGCATGTACCCTGATTGGGAATCAAACCAACGATCTCTTAATGCATGGGTTGGCGCTCAACCACTGAGCCACACTGGCCTGGCTGACTTTTTTTTTTAATCATTCAAACACTGAAACTCTTAAAACAAGGCTTTAACTAAAAAAGGGATTGCAACTTCTTTAATCAGCTCACTTGCAGATAATGTAAAAATCAATTAGACATTTCAAAAATCCAATTAATTAAAACATCTCTTTATTAGATTTCATGTATATTTGACAGTTTTTTTTATTCCTCTTAAACATTTGAAATACTATAAAAATACATCTTAACTATCTCCCTTGATGTTTTCCCATACTTCTCTCCTCCTATACATGCTCCGACCTGGGGATCCAACTCGCAAACTAGGGAATTGAACCACAACATTTTGGAGTACAGAACGATGCTCCAACTAACTGAGCTACCTGGCCAGGGCTTGTTCTTGATTTTAGAGGAAAATCTTTTAGCTTTTCACCATTTAGTACATTACCTGTTGAGTTGCCATATATGGCCTTTACTATGTTGAGTATGTTGAGGTACATTTTTTTTATACCTAACTTGTTGATAGTTTTTATCATGAAAGAATGTTGAATTTTGTCAAATGCTTTTTCTGCATCTATTGAGATGATCATATGATTTTATCTCTTATTCTGTTAATGTAGTATGTCACATTTATCAATCTTTGTACATCGAGCCATTGTTGTATTCCTTGATGTTTTTTTTTTTTTTTTCCTGCCGCTTTATTAGATAGCACAGAAGTATCTTAGAGTTACTTTTATTGGTTTGTATTGTTTACTCATTTTTTGTTTTTGCGGGCGAGTTGAGTCCTCCATTTTGTTGATGTAACCTGTTATGGTACAAATTTAGAGAAAACCTCTCATAATAGAAAAAAAAGAATTGGTTAATTTTTTACTAACCCTACACAATTATTATAATAAATTATGTGCTCTCATCATTCAATGACATAAAATGGTTGAGGGCTTTACATAATTAGTAATTTTATATTTAATAACCAAATATTATTGTTCACTAGTAGATCTTATTGAAACTATATTCTTTTAGATGAAACTGCACCATGCCATATCTGAAGAATACCTGAGACATTTTCTAAAGCTTTACATGTTTCTCATAAAGACAAATAGAAGAGCTCCTTTACTAAATGGGAAGTGGGGGAGGAATCTGACTTTTGGAAGTTTGCCAGTTCAAATAAATTTGAAAGTAGCCAGTTTAATGAAGAGTCTGCCTCATCCTTTTCCTGTGCAGCCCAAAATTTTATGTGGAAATCATATATTCAGTAGCATAGTCTAAGATATCCAGAAATAGTATGAGAATTTTGAAAGTATAAAATAATGGAATTAGCAAAGGAGAGCAGATGGCTTTTCCCTCATGACCAACTACCCTGGAATCCAGGATACTGGTGTCAGAAGCCTCAGTGGAATACCCAGGCATCTGAACAACATGCTTAATTGGGTAGTTTCCTCCTCAAATTACATACACTACAATTAAGTTAATAAGGGCTAAGATATCATGACATTTTATAAGGATGATGACAATAGCAATTCTTAAGAAGTTAATGCTCCCAGAGTAGAATTTTTAAAAATGATGTTTTCTGGCCATTCTTTTGGTTCACAGAAATTCAAATTGACGATAAAATAGCTAAATCATGGTAGATTTTAGGAAAGTCTTAATCTCTTTCAAAGGAACCTCTTGAGACCATGGGGAGGCAGGATTTCATGTTAAGCATCAACTCATTGAAATCTCAAAATTTAAATGAAGCTCTTCTATAACTTGCACTAAAAATACTTTTCTTCCTCTTATTTGGGATCATTTAGTCTACTTTTACTCATAGTTCTCATTGATTTAAAAAACTCAAAAGATAAAAAGTTAATTTCTAGGATTAAGTAAATTTGAAAGAGTTGGTACTTGTTCATCAGCTGATTAAATTTAACATTTCACCATACATATGTTCACTTAAGTGTCTTTAAAATAAGATGTTGAACATACCTGTGAATTAGCTTTTCACAATGTGTATTTATTTGTTCTTCTCTCTGCTATCTCTTGTTGTCTCTGCCTTCATGGCATTTGGCTTTGGTGACTATAGAGGGCAAACATAATTGCACCCCACATTCCAGGCAGTCCCCTAAAAACATCTCCATGTCACTCCAACCTTCCAAATGCTTCCTCTATCTTTTTTCCTTAGGATAAGGAGCCAGAATGACAATAGAATTTTATCATGAATTTACTAGAGATCTACACAATGTCTTTTTTTATTATATCATTCAGGCCATCATTTATTTATTATTATTAATTTATTTATTAATTAATTTATTTTTGGTTTTCATTAGAGTGCTAATTATACCGTTGTAATTACTTAGTTATTAATAACAGGAAAAGAGCAAAAGGAAGACCGAATAGTATAGGCATGCCATCCGTGCAGCTTTGCCAGGAAGCTGCAGTTTAACACTCGCTGTGATGCCACCAGTCTGTTTCCCACAGATTGCTTGGGGAAGGAACTGAACAGGGGCAGAATAGACACATGCCTAGTAAAGTCTGGGTGAATTAGGGAAGGTACTTGCCTGTCAGTCACACCTGGGAACAGGTCATTAGCCAGAGTAGGTGTGGCCACTGTAAGCACAGGAAGATTTGAGATATTTAATTTCCTAAACAAAGAAGTTTGCTCTCTTGGTTCCAGTTTTCTCTTGGTTACTTTTGGTTCTCTTGGGAGTCTTGTTGCAGAGAGTCTGCTCTCCTGGCTCCCCTGCATTTGTCCACAATGGACTAATGAACTGTGACTAGCCTGATGCTGTATTGGACCCAATTCTAATATGGAACAGAACTCTGGACTCTGGCTTTGCTTCTAGCTCTACTGAATCCCCAGCTGCACTTATTTCAGGACTGCATTAAGGGAAATGGGCTTTTGGAAACCCAGGGATATAATTCCATGCAAATAAAAATCACTCATCCTCCCATGTGAATCTCAGAATTTTTTTTTTTTCTTGAGATATCATAAGGACTCCACCCGCAGCACTGAGTGGGGAAGGAGATACCCCACTTCCACCAGTAACACTTTCTTTTGGGTGGTGAGTAAAATGAATTTACAGATTGAACTGAAATCAGTTCTTACAGGTTTACCACATAGTTCCAATGCCTTAATTATTATAATTTAGCAGACAGTTCTCAATGGGTTAAGGTCTGGTACTTCTAACCAGTTTCCAACTTTTACACCAATTCCTATTTATCAGCTCTTTTTCCTGGATGATTTAATCCAAAGAGTCACTAAATATGTTTTACACATGGCATAATGTTAGTTATGTTGAGTATATATTTGTGATGAAGTGAGAATCTTATTAACAGTAGCATCAGAATTTTTCCAACCCCCCCCCCAATTTCCCCAAACCCAAATGAATTTATTCAGAGGGAAAAAATAAACCCCACAACCTTTTGACAAGTGATTAAGACTAGAAGGTGAGATCCTCAGGGACATGGAGGTTGATGGAGACATTCTAAGTGAGAAAGAGAGGAGGGGGTGGAGCTGTTCAGAAAGCTGTATGGAATTAAAAGTAGGTCCACCCAGTTTCCCTAAGATATTGAGTGAAGCTGCCAAACTGAGAAATATTGTGAGCAGATGTGAGAGCTTATATGTGCTGTCTGTTTGTGGATGTGTGTAAACCAGTGATGGCACTGGGTATCTTCAGTACTGACAGAACGACAAAATGCCACACAGACTAGCAAATAGTGTAGTCAGATGAAAGCCTGAGGACCCAAGTCTCAGCAGCTTCCAGAAATCATGAGGAGGGTTCCGGACAATCACAGACTGTGAAATTATGTTTCAGGTTAGGTTTAACCAGATCTGCAAGGATCAGAAGGATTCAAGATAACTTATGTGTCACTTGGGACTAATAAATAAATCAAGAATGATTCCCTGGAAAAAACAGAACTGGGAGTCAACCCTTGGTTCTGGCTTTTCTCCTGATTTAGGAGACATAAACACTATATAAATTGTAGAATGAGAACAGTTTTTGGACTAGATTAAGCCAAAAAGATCCTTCCCCTATTCTGAGACCACAAAAATATATTCTTATATATTTCTCCTATTAGCTATGTAATTGTGTCTTTCACATGTAAATATTCCATCTCAAGTTTATATTTGGATGTGGTTAAGGACGGGTCCCAAATCCATATTTTCGTATAATGAGCTGTTCTTGCCAATATCATTGAAAAATAAGCATCTTTTCCCCAATGAGTTGTGATGCCACTCCCCTACATGCTTTCCATACAACCATAAATTAATTGAAATCTCATTATCTGATGGTCCTTCCTATTATCTCATTGTGAATTTATAGCTTTTTTTCTTTCTCCTTTAAAAAATTTAGTCAGTGGGAATATTTCGGGGGAATAAAAATACTGAATATGATTGATATACCATCTTAAAATTTTTATGAAGTAGGAATACCTCATATATTAAAATTTAACTCAAGACCACAAAGTCTTAATAGGAGGCACTCACATATAGGTATCAATTAGACTCATACATTAAATCTTCACTTCAAGAAATACATACTGAGTGTTTATGATATGGGAATATGGAAATAAATTTAGACCCAGAGCTGTTTTTTGTGTTGCTTTATTTACTTTTACTGGTCCATTGTCTTCTATCAGACAGCATTCACATGTAAAGCTCTGTAGTAAGCAATCATTATCATTAGATGTTTATTGGATCTTAGCCTTTAGAGGAAACAAGAGAAAGAATATGAGATAATGTGCATTGTTATAAGGACAGAAGCAAGATAGTGTGGGATCACCCAGAATTGCCAAATGGAAAGATAATATTAACTTCATTTTTATACCATATGTCTTTTAGGATTAGAATTTTATCTACTGTGTAGAGTAACCAAACTCATATTCTAAAGAGAGAATCAGGACTGATACCTTTAAAGTGTGCTAGAACTGGTTACTGAGGAAAGTTTTTAAGAACAAATCCTTAATTCAGGGGCTATTTTTCCCCTCGGCTATCTTGTCTACCCAGAGTAAAATCAAGAACCATAGATTAAGTCAGAAGAACTCTTCACAGCTAAAATAAAGGTCACAAAGTCATGCACTAAAATCCACAGACTTTAACCACAACATGACCTTCTCAGATTCTTGCTTTGTCGTGTATGTTTTTACTTCAATAAGAAAATGTACACGTTTAATAATCTGTTTGTCCAGCCCACTGCAGATTAGAAGCAGAGATTAGAGTGTGAGTTTATAAAAATAGTGGTAACAAAACTGGAAGAAGACAACTGATATTAGAGTTATACCTGATAGAATGAAAGGTGACCTGGGTCTCAGAAATTCAAAACATGAACTAGCAGAGCAAAGTAAAGCTATATATTTAGCAGTATAGCAAAAATGAGTTTAGTTTTAGACAGAAGGGGAATTTTACATGTATTTTATATATATATCAAATCTGCTGTCAGGCACTGTGAGGGATTTTTACAAATGTTATTTAATTTACCTTGCTTCTAGGCGGGCATTAGAATAAGGTCTGCTACTTTTAGTTTACGTGATATAATATAGAGCAGTGGCTAAGGCCAGTATCAAGTCAGAGGTCCTTGAGTTTGAATCTCAGGTTTGGCATTAGCCAATGGCCATAGGAAATGACTTTCTTTCTGAGACAGCACTTCCTCATATGTAAAATGGAAACAGTAATGCCTAAGTCAAATAGTCTTGAGGTTTTAATGAGATAACATGTGTAAAGCATGTAGCTTGTGTTTACCACTTTGTAATCACACAATAAACAGAGCTCATTGGAGAATGCATAGTTTAAAAGATGGCTTATTATCTTAGAATTCAAAAGACATTGTCATTATATTTAGATTAGGTTAAATATATGACAAGAAGTAAATGCTCATTTTGTTGTTGTAATAGTTGAGCCATGAATGTACTTAAAATGTATTTGTCTGAGAGTAATCTGCATTCCCACTCTTTGTCTAGTTCTTCTATCTTTAAATCCTGGAAATCATTTTTCAAGGACTTACTATTTATCATCAAAGGAAGTAGTTGAATGTATGTTAAAAGATTAGTATAAAGCTATCCCAGACAGTTGGAAAGGAAAAATCAAATCATATGTTGTAAGCAGCATTATATAAATAACACCTTATATGCTGACTACATATAATACATTTTAAAATATTGGGGTTCATATAAAACTAACATCATATTTTTTGTTCAAGGTAGATATCCACAAAACACTCTGACTTCCAACGGCCAATATAAAAATAAATTTCCAACCTGCTTCCCTTTTTGATCCATACTGTTTTCTGTTCCCCAAAAAGAATCTAGAGTGATCTTTCAATGTATATATGAGTTAACATCACTTCCTATTTAAATTTTTCAGATGGCTTCACATTGAATGTGAAATAAAGCTAATCTAGGCCTTCAAGGCACTGTATGATCTGGTTCTTTTCTCTCTCTGAACTATTCTCCCTCAGGGCATGCACTCTATTTTTAAATATATTTTTCAATATTCCTATAATCTGATCAGAGAACAGAGATTGCAGAATTTGTTTACATATGACTTGAAAGCAGAATTAGAAGCATAGTTACTTTAGAATAAAAATTTTAATGATAGGTAGAAGTGATTGCAGTTTTCTTTAAATAATCTAGAAATGTCTCAGTAAGCATTTGCATATATGTGCTTACTAACAGAATCCCAGAAGTACTCATGAAAGATGATCTTAGCCTAATACTCCTTTGTATCAAGGTAAGTTCTTTGCATTTGCATGATGTTTGATAGTTTGCAAAGATATCAATATTGGCTAGTTATGGTACCAATAGGTTTAATTTCTATTATATCATTTAGTACTCATATTTCATTGATATTCCTTATATACGTCTACGAACACATGTTGTGCTAAGAGTCCATATTTATATTTGTTTGTTGAAGAAAAAAATTGAGAGATCAAAAAATTTAGCCAGAGCTATACAGATATCTGAGCCAGAAATACGTTGTTGCTTGTTTTAAGACTAGGAAAGTATCTTGTCTTTGAAAAACCGTGGTATAGCTACATGGATGCATATGGGAATTTTTCCTTACTTCATAAATTACTTATACGTCAATCAGTGTTGATCAGAAATCTGTTCTGATCAGAATACTGTTGTACTAGGGAAAAAAAGTCTCTCATCTGAAATTAACTTAAGAGATAGAGCCTAAGAGCATTGTGTATTTAAAGAACTGGTTTAAATACATTTCTTATGGAAAAAAAAAAAAAAGTGGTCACTGTTTTTTTCACCCAAGGGTTAACTTCAATCCCAACTTCCTATGACTTCAGACAATAGATGATGACAAAATTGAAAGAGGATATCCCTTAGATTCTATTAAGGCAAAAGTTGATGGAAAAGATTTACTTGACTGTTAACATGATTGTACTTTCAATAGAACTTAGTTATAGAGACCAATAAGTAGTAAAATGTATCCCTGTAATTTATAAATTCTCTGCCTTACTTATGAAAAAATAGAGATCTTACCTTGAACCCTAGATTTCAGTACTTAGCAGAGTTAATAAAATAATGACTTTCTCTACCCTTAACTTTGTGTTATAAATACAACCAGTGAAGAAGTTTCCATTAAAATTGGTAGATTTTCTTTTTTTAATTCTTTGGCTATGAATTTTGGCCTGGTTTTGAAGTTACTCATCTGTTTTTGGATCAGTTTTTACCATGTGGCTGGGATTTTTTTTGTGTTGTAATACTAAGTTGCACCATTGCTGTTCTAAAAAGTGGAACTAAATGGAAATTAAATCTCAGAAAAACACCATGTTTGAGCAATGTTAAACATCTGACTTGAACTGACAGGGGCAGAACAGGGCCATGCACTTCTTGTTATATCTAATTCCTTTTATGAAAAGCACTGAGTTAGAAAGTAGTGGGGTTTCCTGTATATATTATATTCAGCCCTGAAAAATGTGACAGAAGTCCTGAGTTGATGTGGTTTTTAAATGATATCAGCTTCAAAATGAAATCTTATTATAAAAATGCAGTTTATTTTATTTTAATTTATGGCTAGAAGTAAAAGAATTAAAACCTTAAGTAATTAAGAAGATTTCTAGACTTCAGTATAATGTTGAATTTTTCTGTTCAAATATTCTGTCTTTAATTAGTTGGAAAGAAAGTCATGTGTTATCAATTTCCTTGAGAATACTCAACTCTGTAAGGCCCTCTTATTCAAAAATGCAAATGATTTACTAGCATATAGTTGATACTTTGCTTTATATAAAAGTTTGACTGAAAATTTAAGAGCATTGGCATGAAATGGGTATTTATATTACAAAAATGGAGTTTCCCATAACATAAATGTGAGATCATCTCCTACTCCTCAATCCCCCCAGGAGTGGAAAGTTGTTTGTTTTGCTAACACTATATAAATTTTAATCAGTACCCTGTTAGTATTAAATGAAATTCACAGCAAAAATAACCTGACATTTTATTATATCTTACAACCGTTTTTTGTCCACATTAAAACAAAAAGATCATTTTTAAGTTAAAAGTACCTGGAAAGAGTTCTATTATGTACCTATAATAAAACCATTTCTCCTAGCCTCTTTTATTGATGCCTACTAAGTAAAATATAACATGGAACTAATAAAAGAAAGTAAAAAATACTGGGTGCTAGAGGACCTCAAAACAAAAGGAAGTTTTAAATTAATAATAAAGATCTCTTTTTGATAAAAATATTAACAGTTTGATGGTCTTACAAACAACCATGATTGCTCAGGAGACAAGAATAATCAGTGAAAATGTCATTGAATTTTAAAACCAACTAAAAATGACCTGTGAAAGTAATCAAGCCAAAACATTTGATGTTGAAGTAGTTTTCTCATGGTTCACACCCATGAAATAGCTTTGTCATGATTTTACATTGGCAAACGTTTCATCAGGATCATAATGAGGCAAGGAGATAGACATTGTGAGGTACTCCAACCTTATTAACCACCTCTTTTTTTTAATAGTCTAGTTTTTAAAAGAATAATCTGTTTAGAATTCTTAGGAAATATTTGGCATTTACAGAATTTTAGTTAGGGAAAGAACTTGAAAGAGTTTTGGTTTCTCTGTGTGCTTTATATGCATTATGTCATTTAGTTCTCATAACAACCTATGAGATAGGTACATTTTTGTCATCTCTTTTTTACAGCTTCAGAAGCTAAAGCTTAGAAAAGTTGATCAATGTATCCAATGTCACACAGTTGGTGAGGGTAAAGTGGGGAATGAATTAATTGAGTAACATGTCTTCAGATTCAGTCCTTTCTACCACGAGTACACTGCCTTTCTGTGCCTGGGTTCTTAGAAGTAGTAAGAGGGTGAGGAAGAGGGGTAGTTGGTGCTGAAGTAGGATGTGTGGGAGTGCTGTTTGATGTAGGGACACACAAACATGGGTTGGCATGGGCTCAAGGCAAGAATTTTTAATCCAATTTTGTAAGCAAGGTAAAGGAAGGCTTAGGCTATCTCTGAGTAGACACAGTGACTTTATTCTAGATTTGGGACTAGGTCTCTGTCAGTTCAGAGCGAATTGAAACTAGTCAGTAGAGACTTTAGTCAAAAATATACAATTATTTGTTCGAAAGATATTCATTGATCACCTCTAAACCAGCCATTGTTCTAAGTGCTGGGGATACAATGATGAATAGGAACAACAAAGACTGAACACATAGAATTGACTTTATAGTAGAGGAAAGCAACAATAAACAGTCAAACCAATAACTAAGTAATGAAATTTCAGTAGAGATAAGCATAAGAAGATAAGAAGATAGAGAGAAAAGGGGAGAAAGGATATTTTGCAAAAGGGATTCAGATCAATCCCTTCATGTGAAGAGCTGCATTAGTAGTTCTCCAGGAAGAGAAATACACAAATGTAGGGTCTTGTTTCAAATAAGCTTATGTGTTCCAGAAACAATCCGAAGCTGGGTGTGGGTGGAGAGCAGCTGGTGAGGGTAAGAGTGGTAGGATCCAAAATCAACTACTTAGAAAAGGTCTATATCGTATAGAGTTTTGTGAGTCAGTATAACAGTTTAAAATTTAATTTAAGCAAAATGGAAGACTTTGCAAAGATTTAATCAGAGATGCTCTGTGGAAAATGGACTGGAGTGGGAAGAAGTAGAATAGATAGTTGGCTACTTGAAAGTGGAGTTCAATTTGAGATTGGGAATGGTGATATATTTATATAGGTGGTAATAAGCATTAACCAGGGGAGAATGGAACAGGGCCACAATGTCTAGAGCTAGAAAGAGGAGGTAAACCGACTTAGCTATTCTAGGAGTGGAAAACAACAAAAACAACAAGAACAAAAACAAAGTGTTCTTGAAGCCAAGTGAAGAATGAGTTTCAGGGTAGAAAGTGCCAAATGTACATGATTTACATAGATGAGAAGTCAGATAATGCGCCCAACATTTCTTTACGGAAACTTAGACATGTTGGAAAAAGTATCACATCGACACCCCTCCCCCAAAAGTTTTTTGAAGAACAATTGAGCTGGCAAAAATAAATAAAAATAACCATCTTTGAATGGCTGGAAATAAGGAAGTTGAATCAGTGTGACTTGGAAATAGCTCCAAGATTTTAGCTCTTAAGGGAACCTGAGAAATGCAGTGAAATTCTATGGTAGATAGATTGTTTATTTTAGAATGGAACTCACACACACACACGTGCACACGCACACACACACACCTTTTGTAATGATTTAGTTGGAAGTAATGATACAGAGAAGGAGGTAATAACAAAGGACATTTAAGAAGGAGAAAAAAGGTGATCTTGACAGAGTGGCTATATTGAATGAAGGAGGAACCTTTGGTATATAATGAGAGCAATGGTGTTAAGATGAGAGTAGATAATACTAGGTTTGTGGATTCTGCAGTGGAAACAGTAAGAGGTTTTCATGTGAGAGAGTTTTTGTTCAGAAACTCTATTAAATCTTTACCCAAGCAGGTATATTGTGAAGGGAAAGAGGCACAATTCTCCTTAGCATTCTAAAAATGTGAATGCTTTTCCAGTCACTAAAGGACCAGTCAAGTTTACCTCCAAAATTTAATGTAAAATAACATGTAAAACAGTTTGTTCAAATGACAGCTAAAAAATAAGGGAAATGATGCCAAATAGTATGTAAAATCTCTAGTGTTAACATGCTTAATGGAGTCATATGATTTATAAGAATGCTTGAATAAGAAAACAGATGTAATTGCCTTTTTTCCATGTATAAATATTGTTAGTTTTTTCAACTCTTCTATACAGTTACCAAAATTATTAAATATCTAGAATAAAAATATTTTCATTATATTATTATAAAATAATATATACTCATAAACAACATTTAGTAATATAAAAAATGATCTAAAATCTCCATACTCATAGTTAAGCACTGTTGGTATTTTGACAAACAATTCCTGACATCTTGTTCTGCATACATAAAGAGAAATAAATAAATATATATATATTTAATTATATATATATATAATTTACATAGATGGAGTTACTCATCTTTTAAATTGTTTCTTTGTTCAACACTGTTATAAATATCAAAATATTTTATATGAAATATTGTCTTCATAATAATTTACATTATTACAGAAATCTTGTGTTGATAGACATTTATTAAAGTTCCATAATTTTGATAATATAAACTGTACTACCATGAGTTTAACCAATCTTTAATGCACCGGTTCAATAATCTGTTAATGTAAATATACAGGATGAACTTGCTGCGTCAAATATTATATACATTTTAAATTTGAATCATAATGTATTTGTTATTTACAGATGTGCAAAAGGACTTATGCACAAAGTTTTAAGAAGGTTTGCAAAGCTGTTGTACTTTATCATTTTGACAATCTCAAATATAATTAAGTTAAAATATTCTAGCCAGCACTTAGAAAAAGGATATTTGAAATTAATAAATAATTCCACATTTTTTTTAGAAATTAAGTTTGATGAAATTGTAATTTACACATTCTCCTTGCTATTTTATTTCTATTGCTTATTTTCCATTACAATTCCAGTAATAAAAGACCTGAATAGTTTCATGATTGTATCTATTTGGTCTCTGAGTAGAAAAAAAAAATCCAAAGTTATTTCAGAAATTCCAGACTCTTCCAGTCAAGGTCATGTTCACAGACTGCTTAAGATTTGACATATTTGATTCAAAGTGAAAACAATTTTGAATATTCTTTTGGGTGATTTTGCCACAGATATATTTCATAATACTGTACGAAGTTCAAATGCTATTTGTTAGATTTCAATGTTTCAAAGTCTCACTTTGCAGCTGCAAAAGATAACCTCTCAGCTGCTCTTATGAATTTATGGGAGTTGTACTTGATGTGGTTGCCTGCCAACTGTCTGATAAATCACTGTTCATCTGGTTAAAAACAAGAACTGAAAATTTCATTTGTAAGGATTCTGCAAAGCAACTGAAATGGACTAAATTCTCAGTTATTACAAATACCTTATTTTCCTATTCCTATTCTTCAACTATCCCTTGTAGTCCAGACATGTACACCCAATTACAATTTGGTGAAGGAGAAAAAGCTTCAGCTCCAGACATAACATACTAAGCAAGATTCATCAGTCAGTAGGTATATATTCTTGAGAGGTTTAACCTACTTTATTTACCTTAGTTTCCTCATACACAAAAGACAGATCTTAAGCCACTTCTTAATAATAGTTTACATTTATTTACCACTTAATTACTTCAATTTGAGCATCAGCATTTTGGAATTAGCTATTATCATGCAAACACTGTTCCCAAACATTTTTCTCTTTAAAATTATTGAGAACTCCATTGTGCTTTTGTTTATAAGAATTATATCTATCAACATTCTTCATATTAGAAATTAAAAATGAGAAGTTTAAGCCTTGACTGTGTAGCTTAGTTGGTTAGAGCGGTATCCCCATATGCCAAGGTTGCAAGTTCGATCCCCAATCAGGGCACGTACAAGAATAAACCAATCAATGCATAAATAAGTGGAATAACAAATTAATGTTTCTTTCTCTCCCTCTCTCTCTAAAAATCAATAAATCAATCAACAATAAGAGACAATGAGAAGTTTAGAAAATTTTGTTTATTTTAAAATAGTAATTATAATGAAACTATTGTATGTTAAATTAAATTACATATTTTCATGAAAATAATTTTTACATGAAAAAACTGCCATTATATTACATATTTCCAATCTAATGTGTTTAATGGAAGAAAACAGAATCTCCTATCTGCTTTTGTACTCAGTTGGCCAATGTGTTGATCATATTTAAGTATGAGAGAAAAATCCAGTCTCATACAGATACATAGTTGGAAGCAATATTTTAATTGTATTTTCTGATAATTGTGAATATTCTTTATTGATATTATAAAAACTAGATAAATGGCAGTTTCATAAAGGTTACTTGCAATATAAAACCATGTCAATGGACAATTTATACCCTGTTAAGTTAAAATCCCGTGATCTATCTTGCATTTTCAATAGTCATTTACCCATGCACAATATTGTAACATCATATATCGGTTATTCAAGCAATATTAGTTCACTGAGTTAGTCGGATTTTCCAAATGTTGACACATTTCGTTATACAATATTAAGAACAACAATCATTAACATCACCACTGATCTCCGCTGAAAGATTTTTAAGTATTGGGAAGGTGCCAAGCTTACAAGAACAGATACAGATAGATAATATGGTATGTATCATATACTTACTATGAGGATTAAATGAATATTTAAAAGTCTTAGCAAAGAAAACACTCATATGGTATTAAAATAATAACTATAAAAGTTATTTGCCCAGAGGCCAAACCCATGCCTCCTGGTTGCATGTTCAAGGCTCTTCTCTTTTTTTTTTTTTTTTTTAAAGTTATACAACTTTAATATAGACATAGTTTACATTTTCAAAATATACTGAGTAATACATTTTTTATAATATTTAAATCAAGTGTGAATTTTTGTTTGTTTGTTTTTGTCTTATTATTATTGTTATTATTATTATTATTTTATTAATTTATTTTTGTTACAGATGTTTCTCCTTTTTTCCCCATTGACACCCTCCTCCCCATCCCCCCACCGCGTCCCCAGCTTTGTTGTCCATGTCCATCAGTTATGCATACATGCACACAAGTTCTGTGGTTTATCTCTTCTCTCCCCCCACCCCCTCTTCTGAGGGGTGTCAGTCTATACCCTACTTCCACATCTCTGGGTCTACCCTGTTCCTCAGACTGTTATGTTCATTATATTCCACAAATAAGTGAGATCATGTGATATTTGTCTTTCTCTGCTTGGCTTGTTTCGCTTAGGATAATACTCTCGAGTTCCCTCCATGTCGTCTCAAAGGATAAGAGATCTTTCTTTCTTACAGCTGCATAGTACTCCATTGTGTATATGTACCACAGCTTTTTTATCCATTCATCCACTGATGGACACTTGGGCTGTTTCCAGATCTTAGCTATTGTAAATAGTGCTGCTGTGAATATGGGGGTACATGTATTCTTTCTGGTTGGTGTTTCAGGCTTCTTAGGGTATATTCCTAGAAGTGGGATCACTGGGACATTATGCTCAATTAATATTTGACAAAGGTGGCAAGAGCATACAATGGAGTAAAGACAGCCTCTTCAATAAATGGTGTTGGGGAATTTGGACAGCGACATGCAAAAAATGAAACTAGACCATCAACTTACACCATACACAAGAATAAACTCAAAATGGATAGAAGACTTAAATGTGACTCGTGAATCCATAAAAATCCTAGAAGAAAATGTAGGCAACAAAATTTCAGACATCATACGCAGCAGAATCTTCACTGATACATCACCTAAGGCAACAGAAACAAAGGGAAAAATGAACACATGGGACTACATCAAACTCAAAAGCTTCTGCACAGCAAAAGAAACAACCATCAAAACAGATAGGGAACCCACTCTATGGGAGAGCATAATTGCCAATGATACATCAGATAAGGGGTTAATCTCCAAAATATATAGAGTGCTCATACAACTCAACAAAAGGAAGACAAAGAACCCAATTAAAAAATGGGCAGAGGAACTAAATAGACACCTCTCCAAAAAGGACATACAAATGGCTAAGAGACATATGAAGAAATGCTCAACATCACTAATCATCAGAGAGATGCAAATTAAAACAACAATGAGGTATCACCTCACACCTGTCAGAATGGCCACCATCAACAAATCATCAAACAACAAGTGTTGGCGAGGGTGTGGAGAAAAGGGGACTCTAGTACACTGCTGGTGGGAATGCAGACTGGTGCAGCCACTGTGGAAAACACTATGGTGTTACCTCAAGGCTCTTCTCAAAGTGGTAGGCCATCTTCTTCTAGTTGTGTGGCATCAAAAATATAGAAAGAAGATTATTTCCTGCTGGGTAATGGTTTTCTCTCCACCAGTTTTTAAAATAAATTATAGTTCCTAGTACACTCTTTTTGAATGTGAAAGTAGATCTCCCCTTATCCTTTTGCTCATCATGCTGCATTTTGGGTAGGAGAGGAAAATACTTTCATATGCCTTTTTAAGCATAATTAAACATTATTTGGCTTCCATTAGACATGACACCTATCTGCTAAGGTTTTAGCAAATAGCTCATTCCAATTATCTGCCAAATAATCTCCCAGGTGAGATACCTCTTCTTGGCTTTCCAAGTTTGTTTTACTTTTTCTCTATCAGTCATTCCTAAAGTTATTCTTATTGCTTTGAAGTTAAAAAGTCAGTTATCTCTTTATAATTTTTTGATACCCCAAACTGCTTCAAATTGTATATAATTAGAAAAATATAGATCTTTTAGATTTTTTCCTCAACAAATCTGATTATAGCAGATGATTTTATTTTTCATTCTATATAGTATAAATATGTTTTAACTATCTTAGTATTCAGCATAATAGAATTAAAACAATAATGACCATAGTAACAATAACAACAATAATAAAACAATTCCCTGGAGTTTGTCTTTTTAATTGTTTCTCTTTGTTTTCCCTGTGTGTTCACTTAGACTGTTGACTTAAAAATAAAATAGTATAGAAAAAGGAGCCAGGAACACATGTGTTAACATTGACAAATTATGTTCATTTTTAAATAATATGTTTAAGAAAGGCATTTTTAATTGCTATCAGTTTGGGCCTTTATCCTTATAAGCTGTGCATCAAAACTTTCTTAAAATAATTAAGATATTAATATACCATTTATAACCAGGGGGAGCACAGTCAAGTGGGAAAGTAAGTGAGGTGGACATCTGCTCAATGCATGCTTGTTGAATCAATGTCTTTCTGAACATTCTTTACAATATATCTTGAGGGAAAAAAGCAAAGGCTTTTATTTTTCTTAACGATGAGACCATTGAGGAAAAAAAAAAAGTAAATAATTGCTTTTGTTGTTTTCCTCCCCCCATTTATTTGTCTTGTTTTGGAGAAACTAAATTCTGAATCTATTTCATGGGTTCACTTTTATGTATGTAAGAGATGAACTAGATTAATCTAGACCAAGGTAAATTAGTCGACCAGGTAATGTGGGCTTGAAATAAGATAGATTTACAATAGATCATGTTTTTTATTTATTTATTTATTTATTTATTTATTTATTTATTTATTTATTTTTAATCCTCACCTGAGGACACTTTTGCATTCATCTTTAGATAGAGCAAGAGGGAGAGAGGAAGAGAGAGAGAAACATTGATGTGAGAGAGACACATCGAGTGGTTGCCACCCACATGACCCCAACCAGGGCCGGGGACAAACTGCAACCGAGGTTCACGCATGCCCTTAGCGAGAACCGAACCTGGGTCTCTCTGGACCGCAGGCCGACACTCTAACCGCTGAGCCAAACTCAATAGATCATGTTTTAAAGACAAAAATGTCTTTCACCATTGAGTCAATAGGTACTGTCAAACATTCTGCACTGATCTTAGTGTTTAATTTCTGTATCATCCATTCCCTTTAACCGCAATACTTCCTCTTGTTCTTTGCAGTGTCTGGTCTTTTGTCTATCCAGACATTTGCTCTATCTGTTTTAATAGAATCATGGCTGTAGAGAAACAAAAAATAGTCTGAATGAGGTTTTCTTTTATACCTAAATTGTTATTGAATTTCTATGCATAAGATTTAACAATAAACCCTAACAATATAGACAAGATAATGTGTTTTTATCTCTGTTAATCATTTCTATTAATATAATATTCAAAATAGCAATCTAAAAGGTGACACAGGACTAATGGAGCACTTATTTAACTATTCTCATATTGGATTTTGCTTTTTATCAATATGATTAGTATAGCAGAATTTAATGTATTTTATTACAATATATGTGCTTACAGTAAGAGCAAATATGTAGCAGCATATAGGATTGGTTACACTAAGTGTGATGCTTACACACCTCCACATGCCTGTTGATTCTTGTGTCCCTTTGGCTGTTTCTATACTTGAGAGGAAAACCATGAAGGCTATTGATCACCCTCTCAAAATCAAAACAGATCTCAGTTGTTAATTCTCTTTTTCTGTTCAAAGTTTTAAAAGCCATTAATAACATATTCTATAAATACTGTATACCAAATTTTGCAGAAATTCATAAAAATATCTACGAGAACAATCTGAAATTTTACATTTGCTCATTTTTTCACTAACATGAAATATACTTGGCTATAGTCAGTTCTGTTTCAAATTACTTTTTGAATGTGAGCAGAATGAACACAAAAATGTTGCTATCACAGTTTTATGAGTTGTTGATCATCACAAGATGAAGTAGGGCCGGTCATTGACGTTATTCAAGTTAAAGCCAAAGAGTGAGATCCGGTTACTGCAACATTTTTTTTGTGTGTGATTCTTCTTTCCTGCATTGTCAGGGAAATGAGTTTTCCTCTTACGTATAATATATTGTCTTGGAAAAGCTTAAGATATGATTAAAAGGGTTAAAATATGGACGTTTGGTTTGGTGGTCTTAGACAATGTTCTCATTTCCAGTAAGTACTTTTTATTACCAAAATTTTCTGATAAACTCCAAATGGAAATAAACATGTACATAGAGAAGAAAACATCCAAAATATATTTTATGCACATTGAAGGCTTTTCATAGCAATGCAGTGTTTTAGCAAGATCAGTTTCTGTGCAGCAAAAAACATAAAGTGATGAATTCCTTGTGTTATGTCCCCAGTAGATTCAAGTAACTGCCAAGACCACATTGGTGGGCTTATGAAGAGTGATCTCCACACTCCTCACCCATAGTGAATCATTCCATGACGAGGCTCAAAGGGTGGAGAAAGTCTCAGTGTCCTGAGACCTCTTAAAGGAAAACATACTGTGAAAGTACAGTTCTGTTGTCCTAAAGAAAGCATTGAACTTGCAAGGATTCGGCAACATGTAGTTGGGGCATCTGTAACTCATCATTGAAAACTTAAAAATTAGTATAGTTTCTATGACATGGTGTTTTTAAATAATATCATGATTAAATGTATGGTTATTTGCCTTTTACAACCTTTTGATATTAGTAATCATTTTAGGTGTTAGAAAGAGAAGATGTATTCTATTTATAGTAGGAATGTAACATTTCTAAGGGCTCTATTCCCTATGAATTTACATATATTAAAATTCCATCCAGAAAAATAGCATTTAGAAAAAACTGTCAAATATACATATCTTTTTCCTTTTTGTTTTTTCATATATATATATATATATATAAATTTCTGTTAAAAATTGGTAACAGTGTGATGATCTGTATTTTTCCCCTAAGTCGTTACCATTAAGCAAAGTAGCATGAGGGAGATGAATTCATTTTAACACCAAGACATTTTAAAATATGCTGCTCAAGTGGATGGGACAGAAATGTTAATTACTTTGGAGAGTGAAGATACTTAGAAAAGTAGAGGTTCACCTTGATTAACTTACTGAGAACTGGAATAAAGTGCTTTAAATATTATAGATACTGATGTTGATGCCATTGCCATAACCTGGTTATTATTCAAAAGGAAAGGAGTAAAGGGGAGACTAGCAGTTTACTACTCTCCAGGTCTATTCCCTACTAATTGATGGGGGAAGGGACTAGATAAAGGTGATTTAGATGCATACCCAGTAAAGTCTGAGTGATGTGGGAGCTACCTACCTGTCTATCATACCTGGGAGGGAGTCAGTGGGCAGAATAATTGTGGCCACTGCAAGCACGCAAAACCTGAATATTTAATCCCCTAGACCAAAGAAAGCTCTCTCTCTCTCACTGCTGTAGTACACTCTTGGCTTGTGGGGCTCCCAGGCTCTGCACCCCGCCCCCTGAATATTGCCCACAGCCATGCGGACTCCACACAATGAATTAATGGACTGAATCTAGACTGATCCTGATCTGGACCTGGCTGCATCATAGAATGGACACTCTGGACACTGGCTTTTGTTTCTATCCTTACTAAACCCATAGCTGCCCCTCTTACAGGACTGGACTTAGTGACATGGGACTTCACAACCCCAGAAATATAATTCCATGCCAATAAAGACCATTCATTCTCCCACGGGGACTTCTGAAAATGCTTATTTCAGTAGTACCCTAAGAAATTCAGGCCCATGAGTGTTGAAGGGTTCTAGCCCATTCATCCCTCTGGCAATCTTACCACAGTGCTGTAACATTAAAACAATGATTTCTGTGTGATTATTCAATAATGTCATATTAAAAACAACTGGGACTGTCACTTTTAAACAAGATGAAGTAACAAGAACCAGACTTATGCTCATGCATGAAGCCATCAAAACACAGATAAAATGTACAAAATAATGGTTTCTAAGACATTGGAAATGACATAATTAAAGACAAGAACAATTGAGAGTTAGGAAAACATGAGGTGAGCCAGCTTCCTGCCTTCAGAGGGGTTTCATGCCACAAGGTAGGGAGAGGGAACATAGACAAGTTTGGTGGACCCCTGGATTCAGGAGAGAAAAATGAGAGTAGGGCCCCAAAGGGAATAGTTCATAGGACTGATTCCGAAGAAGAGATTGCTGAACATAGAAGGGACTCAGAAGTTTTGCAGACATTCTGCCTAAATCTCACATTTGAGCATAAATTAGTGCATGTTGTACAAAAATTCTCAAGGCCAAAGAAGGAACCACATGAAGAGATTAAAGTTAATAGTGCTAGTCACTCACAAAGAAGTAGGAATAATAAATGTCTTTGCTAGATAGACTTGAAAGACTCATGAATCATGGGCTGTTTAGTGGAGGGCTCAGAATGGAATTTCCTCAGTAGTAGGGAGTGTTTATTCCTACTTTAAGTACTATTCCACTCCTGCCTAAAAAAAAAACAAAACTAAAAAGCAAAACCTGAAAAGATCAAACTGTTTCAAAATAACTTACTTGCATTCTAGAATAAAACAATTGATTTATGAGAATACAAAAGTGCTCAGCAAACAAAAGACAAAATTTGCAACATTTAGGGTTTAAACAAAGAAACAGAAAATACAACCCATGATAAGAAAAAAAAAATAGGTTTAAAAAATTACCTGAACTGGATTAGATGTTAAAATTAGCAAACAAAACACATTTGCATAATTATTTTAACAATGTGTCATACATATAAAATTTTAAGTAGGTATTATATCAGGCTTTTAGGTTTTAAAACTAAGTCTACAATAAAAATTACAGTGGATCTGAAAATAGCACATAGAAGTATATATTAGTGAGTATTTGTAATTGGAGTCCCTGAGAAGGGAAGAGGAAGTAGGGGAAAGATATTTGAAAAAATAAGGGACCAAATATTACTAAATTTAATGAAAACTATTATTTATAGTTTTCATAGATCCAAAAAAATCAATAAACCATCAAGACCATCAAATGAGACTATATCAAAAATACTATGGTTAATTTCCTCAAAATCAGTGATAAAAAGAAAACCTTAAAAGCAATTAAATCAATGTGTCTCTCACATGGATGTTTCTTTTTCTCTCTCTTTCTCTCTCCCTCATTCTCTCCCTCCCACATTATCTGAAGATAAATGGAAAAATATCCTCGGGTGAGGATTTAAAATAAAAAGCAATTAGAATGGGGATAAACAAACAAACAAACAGATCAAGAACACATGGTAGGTGCAGAGGAAGAGAGATAAGAATGACAGCAGATTTCTCATTGGAAAACATAAATTCAAGAAGAGAATGGAGCAATATCCTTAATATATTTTGGTGCTCCTATATTGGGTGTATATATGTTTATCAAGGTTATATCTTCCTGTTGGATAGATCTTTTCAATATTATGTAGTGGCCTTCTTTGTCTCTAGTTATGGCCTTCATTTTGAAGTCTATTTTATTGGATATGAGTATTGCTATCCCAGCTCTTTTTTCCTTTCCATTTGCTTGGAAGATTTTTTTCCATCCCTTCACTTTTAACCTATGTGAGTCTTTTGTTGTGAGGTGGGTCTCTTGTAAACAATACATATATATGAGTCATGCTTTCTTATCCAATCAGCTACTTTGTGTCTTTTGATCTGCGCATTTAATCCATTTACATGTAAGGTTATTATTGATATGTACTTATTTATTGCCATTTTTGTTTATTGTGGTTATATTTTTCTTCCTATTCTTTCTACTAATTATAGCAGTCCTTTTAACATTTTTTGCAGTGCTGGTTTGGTGCTAATATATTCCCTTAGCCTTTTTTTTTGTCTGGGAAGCTCTTTATTTCACTTTCTATTTTGAATGATAGCCTTGCTGGATAGAGTAGTTTTGGATTCAGATCCTTGTTTTTCATGACCTTGATTACTTCATGCCATTCCTTTCTGGCCTGTAGTGTTTCTGTTGAGAAGTCAGATGATAGCCTTATGGGAGTTCCTTTGTAGCTAACCTGTTGTTTATCTCTTATTGCCTTTAGGATTCTCTCTTTGACTTTAATTTTTGGCATTTTAATTATTATGTGTCTTAGTGTGGGCCTGTTTGGGTTCTTCTTACTTGGGGCTCTCTGTGCTTCTTGAACTTGTATGCCTTTTTCCTTCACCAAGTTAGGGAAGTTTTCTGTCACTATTTCTTCAAATATATTCTCTAACCCTTGCTCATTTTCTTCTTCTGGAACTCCTATGATGTAGATGTTGTTATGTTTCATATTCTCCCACAGTTCTCTTAGGCTGTCTTCCTGTTTTTAAATTATTTTTTCTTTTTGGTTCTCTGACTGGGCAATTTTTTCTACCTTGTCTTCTAATTTAATGATCCAATCCTTGGCCTACTCTACTCTGCTGGTTATCCCTTCCAATGTGTTTTTTATTTCTGCTATGCCATTCTTCATTTCCAATTGGTTGGTTTCAAGGTTTCTATATCTTTCCTCATGCTGTTGAGCTTCCTCATGATTATTACTCTGAACTCTCCCTCTGATATCTTGCTCAATTCCCTTTCATTTATTTCATCTTCTGTCGAATTATCTTGTTCTTTCATTTGTGATTTGTGTCTTTGTTTTACCATTTTGGCTGTCTTAGTGGGTTATGGAGCCTGCCAAATTTTCCCTGTGGGTGTTGGTGTTTCGCTGGTTGTGGCTCCCTCTACTGGGTTTGGTTGAGTGTGGGAGGACCCATGTTAAACACCACTGTCAAGTCTTACTTTCCTGGGTAGATTTGCAAGCCCAGGAATGGTTCAGTTATCCTCTAGCTTTTTGCCTGGAGGCGTTTAGTCTCAGTTACTTGATGAGCTTTATGTTGTAGCCCTCAACTGAATGAAAACAACCCTCAGGTGTTCAGGGTAAGAGGATTTCCAGAGGGTGGGACAGATGTTTGCTGGCTGTTAATGAGCCTCAAGTTGAATTTCTCTGGCCTGGCTGGGTGGTGTTAAATTCTTGAGGGAGGGGCTGTTGCTTCTCCCTGGGGCTCTGGGAAGGGGCTCTTTGAGTATGATGGCTACTGTCCTATGAAGGAGTGATTCAGCACAAAACTCCCAGTGCCCTCCAAATCCTGAGTCTCTCCACACAGTTCCAGTCCAGTCTGCCCTCCCTCTGCCAGAGCCCCAGTTGAGTGGCTGTAGCTAATTTAGTGCTCTGTCCCAGCCCTCTGCGCTGTGGAGCTGATTTGGGATTTTAACCCCGAGGGAGCTGCTCACAGCTAAAACAGCTGCTGTCTGTGGGCTCCCAGCTAGCCCTCTCATGCCTCTGAAGTTCCTACCAGGCTTGATTTAGTGTACTTTTTCAGTCCCTGGTTATATGAGTCCTCTCCAGCTGCTTTTCTGTTGTTTTTTTCCCGATGATTTGTCTTCATTTTAGTTGTAATTTCAGTTTGGTCCTGGGAGATGGTCTGTGTAGCTTTCATTCACTCTGCTGCCATTTTGGAATCCTCTGACAATATCTTTAAAGTATCAAAAATATTGTCAATTTAGAATTCTATACCTACTAGAAACATCTTTCAAAAAATGAAAGCAAAATAAAGAGGTCTTCAGACATAAAAGCTGAACTGTTAAATCACTAGTGTACCTGAACTACAAGAATGTTAAAAAACCTCCTGATGCAGAAAGAAAATAATACCAGGTGCATACCTGCATCTACACAAAGAAAAAACAACTGAATTGGCATTATGCAGATAAATGCATAGAATTGTTTATTATTATTTAAATATCTTTAAAAGGTAATATCAGTATTGTGTAGGGCTTATGAAATCTATAAAAATAAATTATATAATAGAAATACCCCTAAGTTTGGCAGGAAATAATTAGAAATATACTATTGTGCAGTTTGTACAATATACATGGAGTATCATAATATTACTTAAAAATAAATAGCTACAAGTTAAAAGTGTATATTATAAACCCTAAAGCAACTACTAAAATAACAAAATAAAGCATTATAGCTAATCAGCCAACAAAATGCAATTATGAAAATATATAAGTAATCTAAAAGAAAGGAGAAAAAGAAAGGTGAAAGGAAAAAAGAACAGATAGACTAAGAAAAAAACATATAGCAAGACAAAAGATTTAGACACAAAAATATCTGTAGTGACATTAAATCTATATTATCTAAATAACTCAATTGGAAGATAATCATTGTACATTTGTATAAAAAAACAAGACCCGCCCTAGCCAGTTTGGCTCAGCGGTTAGAGCGTTGGCCTGTGGACCAGAGAGTCCCGGGTTCAGTTCCCGCTAAGGGCATGTACCTTGGTTGCAGTTTGTCCCCGGCCCTGGTTGGGGTTGTGTGGGTGGCAACCACTCGATGTAGCTCTGTCACGTCGATGTTTCTCTCTCTCTCTTCCTTCCTCTCTCCCTCCTGCTCTATCTGAAGATAAATGCAAAAATGTCCTCGGATGAGGATTAAAAAAAAAAAAAAAAAAAAGACCCAAGTATGTACTGCCTAAATAAAACCTACTTTAATTTGAAATCCGTTAAAAGTAAAATCATGTGAGGAGATACACCATGTTAAATCTAATTTAAAGAAGCTGTTATAGCTATATTAATATTAGATTTCAGAACAATGCATTTTATTAGGGATAAAAGAAATTTCAAATGAAGAAGAGGCAAGTAATCAAGCAAATAATTCTAAATATTAATACACCTAAAAGTAAAGCTTCAAAACACATAACACTAAAATTGATAGAAATGCAAGGAGAAATAGAGAAATCTATATTTATAGTCAGGGGTTTTATTACTCTCATATCCAATTGGGCAAGTAAAAAGGGAACCATTAAGGATACAGTAGACTTGAACAGTTTTAACCAATGTGATCTAATTAACATGTATAGAACACTTCACCAAACAATAGCAAATTACCTCTTCTTTTCAACTATACACATAACATTTACTGAAATAGTCAACATTGTGGGCCATAAAATAACTCCCAGTAAATTTACAGGTATTCAAGTAATATAGTATGACCACATCAAGTTAAAAATACACAGAGTTCTTTAAACATGGTGAAATTAAAATAGAAATCAATAGCAGAATATAGCTGAAAAATTCTCAAATATTTGGAAACTAGATTATCCACTTCTAAATAACTCAGAGTTAAATGAGAAATCAAGAAAAACTGAAAAATATTCAGAATTGAATGAAATCAGAATTTGGAGAAAATCACTAAAGTAGTATTTAAGAATTTTTCCAAATATAAATATTTATATTAAAATACAACATAAACACATATTAGAAGAACAGGCTTAAATCAATTACATTAGCATTGACCTGAAGAAACTAGAGAAAGAAGGAAACTTTTATCTAATGTAAAGTAAGAAAGAAAAATAATATAGAACAAACAAGAAATCAATAAAATAGAAAACAGTAAAACAATAGAGGGAATTAAGAACACCAACAACTGGATCTTTGAGATAAATAAATTCATAGACCTTAGCCAAACATATCAGGAATAAAATAGAAGACACAAAATACAATTATCAACAATGAGCAAAGATAACTCATTTCCACAGATTCTAGAAATAGAAAAAAGATAATAAGGAACCATTACCAACAATTTTATGCCAAAAATTTTTAAAAGTTAGAGAAAATGGAAAATTTATTGAAAGACAAACTACTTATTCAAGATGAAATAGCTAAACTAAATAGCTTATATCTATTTTAAAAATTAAATTTGTATTTAAAACCTTCTCACACAGAAAATTCCACACCCAAATGGCTTCTATGGTGAATGCTACCAAATGTTTAAGAAAGAAATAAAAATAATTCAATACAAACTCTTGCAGAATTTTTAAAAGGATAGACTACTTCTGAACTCATTCTATTAAGCTGCATTATCCTCACCACACCAGACTAAGACATCTCAAGAAAAGAAAACTGCAGATGAATATCCCTCATTACTGAGATGCATACACTCTAAAAGAACAATATTAGTAAGATGAATCAAACAGTATGTAAACTTGCATTATATCCTGACAAGGGAAGTTTACCTCAAAGTTGGATTGACATTCAAATATTAGTCAGCGTAATCTCCAGTACTGACAATTTTAAAAAGGTAAAACCATATGATTATCTTAATGAATGTAGGGAAAAAACACATTTGACAAAATAGAACATCCATTCCTGTTAAAACTAGCAAATTAGGACTAGAAAGGAACTTCTAGTATATAAAAGACATATGCACAAAACCTACAACAAGGATCAGGTTTAATGATTAGACTGGATGCTTTTGCCACTTTTATACAATGTTATATTGTAGAGTCTACCCAGTACAAAAAGATGAGAAGAGAAAATGAAAATAATCAAGATTCGAAAGAAAAAATGAAAACTGTCTTCCTTTTCAGATGACAAGATTATCTTTGTAAAATATAAAAATAAATCTATAAAATGGCTACTAGAACTAAGTTGTGCCCAGTTTAAAATTTATGAATTGTTTATTCTAGAATTTTCCAATCAAGGTTTTTGGACGCTGATTGACAACAGGTAACTGAAACCACAGAAAGCAAAACTGAATAAGGGAGAACTACGATATTGGCTTAAAGATAGGTGAATAAGATCAATGGAACAGAACCAAAAAAATCCAAAAATAAACTCTCAAATATGGATGATGATACGCACACACACATACAATTCAGTGGAGAAATTTTATTTTTTAGCAAATGTTACTGAATAACTTGATATCAGTGTTAGTTTGCTAGGACTGCCAAACAAACTATCACAAACTGGGTGGCTTAAACAGTAGAAATTCATTTCTTCACAGTTCTGGAGGATAGAAGTTCAATGTTAAGTTGTTGGCAGGGCTGATTTCTTCTGAGACCTCTTTTCCTTGGCTTACAAATGACTGTCTTCTTTTCGTGTCTTCACATGGTCTTCCCTGTGTGTCTGTGTATGTGTCTGTCCTAATAGCTTCCTCTTAAAAGGACACTAATTCAATCATATTGATTTAGGGCCTATCCTAATGACCCCATTTCACTTTACCTTTTAAAGACACTATCACCAAATAAAGTCACATCTGAGGTACTGAGGGTTAGGACTTCAAATAAAAATTCTGGGGTGACATGATCTAGCCTATAGCAATATCTATAATCAAACAAATGAACTTCCATCCATAGCTCAACCTGTGTCCTCCAAAAGATTGGCATGCAAAGTTTCATAGCAGCATCATTCCTAATTTCCAAAATGGAAGCAACCTAAATGTTTCCTAACAGGTGAGTAGATAGACAAAATCTGTTGTAGTCACACAAGGGAATACTATACTATTCAGCAATAAAAAGGGATAAATTAATACATATATTGTGACTGACCTGTAAAGCCATTATGCCAGGCGAACAAAACCAGACACAAAATATCACATATTTTACTATTCCATTTACACTGAATGTCTATAAAAAGCAAATTTATATAACAGAAAATTGATTGGTTGCCTGGGAACGAGAAATGAACTCAGTGGGTATGAGAGATCTTGGAGAGAGCATGACAATGCTCTAAAGCTGACATCTGGTGATAACTGCCTCACTTGGTAATGTTCCTAAAAATCATTAAAGCATACACCTGAAATTGGTAACATTTATGATATGTAAAGCACAGCTCAATTAATTTGTTTAAAACACATTTAGAAAAAATAGTTTGTATTTTGGGATTTAGATAAAGAATGACTCTGGCTTAGGACAAGCTAATTAACATAATAAGATATTATATATTCATATACCAATTTGCTTGCAATTTTAATGTGAATATTTTAAAACCATTGTATATTTATTTTGCTTTACTTTTTCAATGAATGCATTTTTTTTCTGACGTTTTATATATAGTATTACTCTAAATATTAGAAAACTTAACTTTGGGATAAGTGGATATAAAATACACTGTAAGATCTATGAGTTTCAAGATTGTTTATCTATACATTCTCAAAATTAAGCCTAGGGCTTCACACAGTAAATGATCGATTTTTTAGATTGAATGAATGAACAAATAAATGAATGAGAGAATTATACAATAACAAACACATTTCAAAATGCCAATTAGTTGTTCAATTAGTTGAGAAGTATTTAATAGTAACATTTCTTTATCATAAAATAATACCAGAATTATTTCAGTTCAATTTGGTTTTCCAGCTACCAATTCCCTACTCTGTAAAATACAATCTAAATCATGCATGCAACCTGGTATTCTTTATTCAGCAAGTATGAATAATGTTCTCAAAAATTGTTTGGAGGCGACCCAATGGGTAAGCATTCAGAATTATTTTAGATAGGACTCATTTTAAGAAACGTACAGATTGAATTTAGATAGACCATTTCCTCCTTTATTTTTGTGCTTTCACCCCATGGACTGTTGCCTGGCAGGATCCCAAAGCAATTCCAAATTCCAGCATCCAGAAATTTCATGTGAAACTTACCTAGGACAAAGGCTGCTTGTATTTTTTTCAATGATCACTTTCTTTCATTGCCTGGCACATAAAAGATGGAGACTTTTTTCCCTCTTTCCCTGAATAATGGATTTTAAAAATATATTAGACATCTCCAATATAATATAAACCTAGGGAGTATGTGGTGGAATATCTCAGGAATGCTCTGCCAATAAACACACAGAATTAATCAGCCCATGCTTTTGTTTTATTAGCCTACCCCAGTCCCATGAGATGTAACAGCAGTAAAATGAATTCATCCAACATTCTTTAATTCTTGCCAGATAAGAAGGGCTCCTCGCCCTCACTTCAGTGACAGGTTGATAGCTGCATTTTGGAAATGTTTGTCTAGATCCAAGAGCCTGGGTTCCGTGCAATTTATTTACTTGGGAGATTTTTGGCAGGAAGTGCTGTACCCTTACCTGGCAGAAGGAGAAAGGGTGGGGGACTTGCCTTCATTTTAAATTGTGCCTAATTCAGTTTGAAGGAAAATACAGAGCATAAGTAAGAAGGAATATATAGAGAATCTACAGGCTAGGGTTAAAATGAGCCCCACTCCAACATCTAAAATGAAGTCTCAGTATCCTGTATATCTTAAAGATATATTTCCCCAACTTTTCAGCTGCTTCCTAGAAACTACTTATATTTGAACCATGTTTAAACCATAAAAAGGCTTACAACTCCAGGTTTGGTTGCTTTTTTGTTGTTGCTGTGAACCTCAACATTCATATTTCAGGCCCACAGAGCTGTAATTGTACAACTTCTTTGTATCACATCAGAGGTGTTCGCTAGGCATGAAGGGAGAAGATTGAACCGTATCTCTCCTACACTCAGGTATATCTCTCTCAGGACCTTGACCTCCAATGTAGGGATGTTTCCACATTTACTGTAGAAAGTTTCACATCTACTGCATTTCTAACAGAAGCAGATGGTTCCTTCTGCCCCTTGTTTTGTATTGTCTACCTTGATCACACCAAATTGCACCATGCCGTTCTATTACTATGTCCAGACTGGTAACAAGGCAGCCACTCATGGGTTGGTCAGTATACATCAAACAGAGCAGGTCCATCAGAAAGCATGGAATAGCAGATCTATAGAAAATCTGGACATTTAAGGTTAAGGTGTCCATGTAGGTCATGCTCTGATGCTCTTCTGCAAATACTTTAGAGAATTATAGAAGCAAAAATTTAAAAAGCCTAGACATTTATTTTAAAGATTTAAATATCCCTGAACATCAACAGCTTCAAGATCATGGTAATGTGAGAGCAAAGCTAAATGTAAAAAGCTACAACAAACAGGACTTGAATATTGTTGGAGACCAGAAATGGTAAAGAGATTCAGAAAAAATTTGAATCTGTGGGCCTACTGGGATCTGGGTAGAGAAGCAGGCACAGCCAGCTAAAAAATTAGATTGCATTCCTTCATTGTGGCTTCTCATTTAACGGGTAACAGGTTGGCGGTGATGGCTTCTCGCATCAGATCTCATAATTACATAGGATAATATTTACAAAAATAAAATGACCATCTCTTTCTTAGGTCCCCCCCTCAGAGAAAGAAACTCTTCCTCACAGGTCTCCAAGTGGACTTCCCCATGCATCCTTCTGTCCAGAATTATGTCCCATTCCTTACTACTTCTCAGGTATATGCATTTTTTTTTCCTCTTAATGGTTATAGGAGAAATGTACCTATCTTCACTTTAGTTAATCTCCCTGGGGAAGCGTAATTAACATTCACAGTGCCCAGGGACATGTTGTAAAGTAGTCTGATCCTAACAATTCTACAGTTCCCAGTTTTGAGGAAAAACTTTCTTTCCCTCTGAGTTCTCTATGTCCTTAGTCAGTAAGTGAATTTGTGGAGAACCTATTATTTTAAAATAAGGACAGCATTTCTCACTAGCTTGCCTCACTCCCAATCACTTCTAAGACAGGCGTTATCTTCCAGAGCTGGAAATTTCATTTCATTTTCTCTTGCTTCCGAGTACCTGAAGAGATATGAAGAGTGAGATCACTAACACTTTTTTCCAAATATATCATTTTGGAATATTTTAAACACATAGGACATTTTCAGGGATGTTTTTTATTTTAAATCTTGAGCAAACTTTTGCTGACACCTGTGGTGTGCTTTTAAGTCATCTGCGGGAATAATTAGCCAGGTGACCCACTTTAAGGGAGCTTATTTCTTATAGTCATAAAACAAAACAAATTTGCTGCACACATGGAAATACTAATAATGAGAAAAGACAGTTTTAAAATATTGCTCTGACAAATCCAGAAGATACAATCAAATGCCATGAATTACGTTTAAAATATAATTATGGCCGAGCTTGACATTTACTGCTCTTCTAATAAGTTTATCCAATTTATTTCCTATTTCCTTTCATTATAATGATTTCATTTTCAGTTGTGACAGATTTTATTTCACATATTATCTTGATTTTTACAAATCATGCATGCAAAGAAACCATCACGGAATTAGAAAATTGGAGAGAGATGTAAATTCTAACACAGTCTCCTATAAATGGAAGGCTGTTGGATACTTTCAAATAAGTATGAGGTTACTACTTTTCATAACTTAAGGGAAGCAGTATTCTTATTCTACTTACTGTTCTTATTTATTATATATCAATCATGATAATTTCCTTTTTACAAAAATTATTACCTTAATTATATTTAGTAAACCTTCTATTACAGAACAACTTTTCTTTCTTGAAATTACTGCTACTTGATCTTTAAAAAGTATTATTGTTAGACCCTGTTGTTGATAGTCTATCTAGAATTTTTACACGGATGTCTTTATACAATATTGGCCTTCGTTCTTCTGAAGAGCTGTGAAGTCATTGGGGGTACTGGAGCAGCCAAACAGAAAGGCACGTCCATATGCAAGCACTGCCAGGGAATCCAGTTAAGGATTCAGGGAAGAAGAATTTGAGCAAAAGTAAGGTTTTCTGTCAAAGTCCCAGCCCCAGTCCTGTCCCACCTGGAGCTCCCAGTGTGAATCACACAGTGGCTTTTGCCCGTCCTTAGGGGAAGGGAGCCTCTTTTTCCTCCAGGACTAATCAGTTATTGGCTATGGGGCTGCCTAGAGGGGACTAGGAGAAGGTAAACTTCTAGGAACTTCTGGCCATAGAGACCCAGTACCCAGGGGAAGTCCTCCGAAGAAGGGTGCTGGAGCCCAGTCTTCTGTTAAAGCACACAAAGGCTGGTATAAGTACCCCAGGGGGTCCAGGTGAAATACTAACAGTATCCAATTCAGGGATAAATCCTGAAAGAGAGGTCTGTGTGTTTTCAGATTGGCCAGTCTAAAGCCTGCTTCTTAAACCATAAGAATTAAATTTGGCCCAGGGCAAGTACATTTGATCACCAAATAGCTTTGGTCCACTTTCAGAAGTTAACCCCTAAGATTAAGTGTATTCTTTCTGCATTTAGCAAAACTGTATTTCCCCCACCCACAGATTTCGTGTTAATAGAATTGTTTTAGGACATTCCAAACATGAAAGGGATAGAGATGCTAAAATAAGGGTGCACAAAGCTAGGGTTTCACATGTGAAAATGAGAGTTTGAGAAGTAATTTAAAAATAATACTAATTATATCATTTTTTTTACTTTGTTCATTATTAGCTCAAAATATTTTGGCACAGATGCAGCTTGGAATCTCTGCGATGTCATAGAGAAGGAACTACATTTATTTGGTCACAGGCATTTTAAGGTTTCTAAAATTAGAAAGAGAAAGACATTTTTTTAAAAGCTTACAAGTGTGATCAAATGTCAATGTGTAATAAATAAATGTGGTTTCCGTTTTACATTCTAGTATTGTGTTCAGAGGTGTAGAGTTAACATACAATTTTTTAATAATGAGGCCAAGCTGCCGGTATAAAGAAAGGTGAATATTCAGTATGCATTTAGTTTTGGAATGTGGTGTTAAATGCATTTATGATTGCAAAAGACTTAATGGAATGTTGACCAGAGTTTAGTCTCATTTCATATGACTTTCCTTCCTTTTGCCTTCCTACTTGATATTAGCATTATTAATTAATGGTTATTTTGTTAAGAATATCTATTAGCATAGTTCAGTTAAGAAAAGCCCTTCCCCTTTCACTCTATCTCAAGTGTCTTTTTGTGTTACACGTGCAATAAATTAGTGTCATAAAATAGTGTCATAAATTTGGCAATCATGTGATCCTTTTTAGCCATAGAGCTATAGTTCTTAAAGTGACTATATAACTCCAAAATTTGAACTACTGTCCCGAAGGTGCTCCTGAACACTGCTCTGGACCAGTACCAGCTTCTGAAGGACTGCTTCCCTTGGGCCACCGCCACCTCATCTTTCCCGTTCAACCGTCTTATGCCAAACCACATCCTCTTCCTGGCACCTGTTCTGTTCCTAGGTAGTGACTGGAAAACTCACATGTTTCTGATGCTGACTCTGTGCTCGTCTCTCATTCTTCTTTTCTCATTCTATTGTTTCACACCCTCTTAGGATTACCTTAACTGTTATGGTTCCCACATTCAGGTAGAGTTAACTGTCCACTGAAATATTTAATAACACAAATTAACTGATGTGCCCTTATTAGACCATGAGTTTTCTTCTGTTCAAACATTAGGGAATCTCCCAGGAAACCCTGTGATCAAGCCTCTGGTTAGGAAAAAAAAGATGGGATGTTTTATTTAATAGGTGGTTTGACATTCTCCTGACATACACTTTCCAAACTATTTCTTTTTGACCAAGAAGACTTTCATTCTGATCTCCATCATGCAATGAGGACCTTCCTCTTGGGACTATCCTTTGTCTAGAATCTAAATTCTAGCATTCTCCGAAGCTGACAGGGGTGCTGTAGAGACTTAGTTCTCAGATACAGGCAGAAGTGGTAGAATGGCCCACCCTGAAGAGCCAGTGGGAGGGACTGAGAGCACTGACCTCAGGTTCATTAAAGGACACTTTATTATTTTTTTTTCTTTATTGATTTTTTTAGAGAGGGAGGAAATGAGAGGGAGATAGAAAGAAACATCAATGAGAGCAAACATCGATTGGCCACCTCCTGCATGACCCCCACTGGGGATTTGGCCCACAACTTGGGTATGTGCTCTGATTGGGAATCGAACTGGTGACCTCTTGGTGCATGGGTCAACTCTCAGCCACTGAGCCACACTGGCCATGCAGGAACCTCTACTTTTTATTTATTTTTTAACTTATCTTTATTGTTGAATGTATTACAGAAGCTCCTCCTTTTTCACCTATTGACCCCCTCCTCCCCGCTCCCGCCCCCCTCCTATCTTTCCCCACACTATTGTCTGTGTCCATTGGTTATGTATATATGCATATAAGTTCTGTGGTTTATTTCTTCCCACCTCCACCCCCCTTCCCTTTGAGATTTGTCAATCTAACCACCAATTTGTACTTATTAACCCCTTTACCTTTTTCACTCATTCCTCCAACCCCCCTCCCATCTGGCAACCACCAAAATGTTCTCTGTATTGATGAGTCTGTTTCTGTTCTGCTTGTTCATTTTGTTTGTAGATTCAATTGTCGATAGATATGTATTTATTGCCATTTTATTGTTCATATTTTTTACCTTCTTTTTCTTCAAGAAGACCCTTCAACATTTCATATAATAATGGTTTGGTGGTGATGAACTCTTTTAGTTTTTTCTTGTCTGGGAAACTCTTCATATGTCCATTGATTCTAAATGATAGCTTTGCAGGATAGAGTAATCTTGGTTGTAGGTTCTTGCTTTTCATCACTCTGAATATTTCTTGCCACTCCCTTCTGGCCTGCAAAGTTTCTTTTGAGAAATCAGCTGACAGTCTTATGGGAGCTCCTTTGTAGGTAACAGAACTGCTTTTCTCTTGCTGCTTTTAAGATTCTCTCTTCGTCTTTAACCTTTGGCATTTTGATGATGATGTGTCTTGGTGTGGACCTCTTTGGGTTCACCTTGTTTGGGACTCTCTGTGCTTCCTGGACTTGTATGTCTGTTTCCTTCACCAAGTTAGGGAATTTTTCTGTCATTATTTTTTTCAAATAGGTTTTCAATTTCTTGTCCTCTCTTTTCTCCTTCTGGCACCCACATGATGCGTATGTTGGTACGTATGCTTGAAGTTGTCCCAGAGGCGCCTTACCCTATCCTCATTTTTTTTGGATTCTTTTTTCTTTCTGCTGTTCTGATTGGGTGTTCTTGCTTCCTTATATTCCAAATTGATGATTTGCTTCTTGGATTTGCCTACTCTACTATTGAATCTCTGTAAATTATTCTTTATTTCAGTTGGTGCCTCCTTCATTCTGACTGTGCATCCTTCATTTCTGACTTGTCTTTTTTTATGCTCTTGAGGCCGTCACTAAGTTCATTGAGCATCCTTGTAAGCAGTGTTTTGAACTCTGCATCTGTTAGATTGCTTATCTCAATTTCATTTAGTTCTTTTCCTGGAGTTTTGTTCTTTTCTTTCATTTGTGACATGTTTCTTTGTCTCCTCATTTTGGCTGCCCCCCTGTGTTTGCTTCTATGTATTAGGTAGAGTTGCTATGTCTCCTGGGCTTCCTTAAGGTGGCCTATTGTAGTAGGTGTCCTGTAGGGTCCAGTGGTACAGCCTCTCTAGTCACCCAGCTGGGCCCTCAAGGTGCACCCCTTGTATGGACTTTACACCCTTCTGTTGTAATTGAGTCTTGATTGCTGTCAATGGGAGGGTTTTATTCAGGCTGATCAGCTGCAAGGACTGGCTGTGCCCACTATCCACCAACCTCTGACTACCTTGGATGATCAGCTGTTCAGGGGCCCACCACACAGAGCAAGACTTATGTCAGCAAGGCTCTGGTACCCACTGAGTCCATTCCCTGAGTGTGTCACTTGTGGAGGTGGTTGGGTAGCAGTGCTTCACCATGGTCTGACACTGTCTACTGGGTGTGCTGGCTCTGGGGCAAGGTCAGCCTCTGCCTGTGTTCTACCTGAGGCCATCAGGAAAAGCTACAAAGCCATCTGCCGATAGCTGCTTTTTGTGCTGGGCTTGGAGGTGCCCAGGCAGAGCCAAGTTGTGAACCAAGGCTGAATGCTCCTAGTGCCAGGCCTGGGGCCACTTAATGAGAGGGATGGGGTTCACTGAGGCCAGATGCTGCTTGTTTGAGAACATTTAGGAAAATCTGAAACAGAAACCAAGACAGGACCTTCCTATGGTAAAGACACAGGAAATGTCTTGGGTGGGCCTGAAATCTGGGTGAGGCAGGGCCTCAGGGAATCATCAGGGAGGGGCAAACAGTATGAGCCAGGTTGCTGGAGTCCCAGGTATGGCGCCCGTCTGCCAGCCTTATGGGGGAAGGGTTCACCAAAGGAATAACGGGCTCTGCCAGCATGTCTCTCCAGGAGAAACCTGCCTCTCCAGTCCTTGCCCCGATGCCAAACAACTCAGTTCTTCCCTGTATGTCTCTGGTGCCTTTCAAGCTGCCTCCCCTCCATGCTGGAGCTCAGAGGCAGCAAGTCCGAGTAAGTCTGTGCGTAGGCCCTTTAAGAGGAACTGCCTGGGGCTCCAGAGCCTCAGCCTCCCTCAGCCTCCGTTCCTGCTGGTTTTATAGCCAGAAGTGATGGGGACTTCTCTTTCTGGCACTGGAACCCTGAGCTGGGGGCCTGGTGTGGGACAGGGACCCCTCACTCCTCAGGGAGGACCTTCCCAGCCAAGGTGTCCTCCTGATTTTTATCAGACACATGTGGGGGTGGGATCAGCCAGTCCATGCCTCCGCCCCTCCTACCAGTCTTGGTGTGGCTGCTGCTTTAATTTCGTAGTTGTAGGACTTCCATTCAGCTCAATGTCAGGTGGTTTTGAATGATGATTGTTCTGTAGTTTAGTTGTAATTTTGATGTGATTGTGGGAGGAGGGGGGACCACGTTTATCCACGCCAACATTTTGACAGGAAGGCAGGATTCTTTATTTTTAAGCATTGGAAAACTGCTATATTGATGTGGGAGAAGTGTGGGGAACAAAATAAATCTTTCTGGAAAGGAATTCATTTTCTGGTTTTCATTTCAAGTGAAAAAAATACTTTTGGTCAGTTGCTAATTATCCCGAGTACTATTAATCTTAAATATATATATGTTTAAATCTGTATTATGTGTTCATCACCCACATGAAGGATGGTTGCTTCTGCTTAGTTGCATTATTTGGCCATACTCAATTGTAAATTTTGTGGATGATTTAAAATGAGCTCTGGAATAGCCCAAGGATATTCCCAAACACACACTCAATAGTTCCATTAATGAAGCTGATTGGATGAGGCTTTGCAAATCTTTCTAGATGGCTTTGAAGCTCCCTGGATTGCTCGGCTGGTGTGGCTCAGTGGATTGAGCATCATCCCATGGACTGAGAGGCCCCAGTTGGATTCCCAGTGGGGGCACATTCCTGGGATGTGGGGTTGATCACCAGGAGGCAGCCAATCAGTGTTTCTCTCTCACGTCGATGTTTCTATCTCTCTCTCCCTAAAACAAAATCAATAAAAACATATATTTTTTTAAAAAGCTCCCTGGATTATCATCTTCAGTTTAAATTATCGTGTTAAGGCCCTTGATTCAGCTGTCACTTGTTTTATATGGCATTGATGAAACCAATATATTTTGGGGAATAACATACAAATGTGTGTTTTGGGGACAACATTTAAAAAAGTAAAATGCATTAATAAATCAGACTTCATTTTTTATCTGTATAGAGTTCTTTGTTCATATGAGCCATTCACAGCTACAGTTTAGTACAGACTTGGCTTGAGCGTGTTTTCTTCTGAAGAATCATTTAAAATGCATAAAATTCCAACTTTTGAATTGATCAGATTTAAAAAAAAACACCTAAAAGCAAACTGTCACAACCAAGAGAAACCTAATGAGACATGATAACTAAATGTAATATGGTGCCCTGGATAGGATCCTAGAACAGATAAAGGTCATTAGGTAAAATGTAAAAAATTCTGAATAAAGCATGGACTTTGGTTAATAATGATGTATCAACACTGATTGATGAGTTGTTTCAAATGGGCCACACTAATGTAAGCTGATAATAGCAGAAGGGGTGTGTGGGGTATGTGGGAATTCTCTGTGCTGTCTTTATAATTTTTCTATCAATCTTAAACTATTCAAAAAATTATAAAAAGTTATTTAAAAACAATGCCTCAAAACCAAAGTCAGTGTGCAGTATCTAAGAAAGAAGTCATTCGTGGCAGATTGATTGCCAAAAGATCCCTACTTCTTTCTCTCCATCTGTATCTGTGTATTTCGTAATCTATCTTTACAGTTCTCATCCTGAGGAGGAGAATTTTTCTCCACTTCTTAAATGTGCATTGACCTTGTGACTTGCTCTGTATAGTAGAATGTGACAGAAGTGATGGAGTACCAGTTTCTAGTCTAGGTCTGTGTGCTTCCATTGTCTCTCTCTTAGACTCCTGTCATCAGCATTTTGGAGGATGAGAGGCCCTGGGCATATAAGAGAGTCTAGCTGGGATCAGCAAAGCCACCTAGCTGCACTTCAGCTCATCACAGATGGCTGAGTGACCACTGAGGGTGTGTTTCCCCCATAAAAACAGGATATATTTATTTTACACTCACTCTTCACCACTATTCATTTGAATAACGACATAACATTATTTTATATAAAACACATACATGGCTTCATTAGTTAGAGGAATTTTTCTATCCTCTGATCATTCCAGGTTTTTGGGACATTTGCATCTGCACTGTATCAAAGAAAACCTCTCTTTTAATGCCACTTAAACTTTGAAAAAAAATGTTTTCTGGTTATTTGAATCATATAATGTTTAACCAGATATTTTATATTTTAATTCCACAGTTATATTATGTAAGGATATCCAAATGTTGTTTTTATTGAATGTTTTGCCTATTCATTCTTATGTAATAGATAATTTTTCATTATAAAATAACAAGTCTGCAAATGATAATGCTGCTAAATACCTAGTGATTAAAGATGACTACCAGTTGAAATAATTATGAGTATTTGGAAGACAATTGGGAAAAAAGTGAAGCCACATGCCAGAAACAGATATAACCACCCTCACTGTGAATACCATGGGTTTGTGCTGAATTGATTAGTTCCAAGAAGAAAAGGCAAATCTCCAGTGTTTTATTTTTTATTGAAATTGAGCTATAGTTAAGTCAATTTTTAGTTAAGGACCAGGTCCCCAGTACCCAGATGCAACTATTTATAGGGTATGAAGCAATTATGAGAAATAATAGGATTTATAGAAAGTGTCCATGTTCCATAAAACAGCACTCCCTTAAATAGCTCTGGGAGGTCAGGCACATAATTCCCTTCACATATGGTGCATTTTTTTCTGTGTTGAAATTTGAGTGCACTAGATACAAATGGAGTTAGCTTGCATTAACATGGCTCCTTAAATATTATTAATCAACATTACCATATGATAAAAACTAATCTCCCTTTTTACTGAGCATTTGGGCATTATTCTGTGGAAAGCAGCTGTGACTAATTTTGTCATATCTAAGAGTAACTCCCACCTGTCAAATGTCTTTGGATTCGTTTATTCCTCCATAATTAGCACATTCTATTGGTTGATATATATATTTTTCTATATAAAGCAAGCCATAGTTCTGCATTTATAAAACCTAGATTATTAACATTACAGTTTTTAAGTGTTATTATTATAATAATTTTGTACCTACCAGATGCTTTTGCAAGAAAAATAATTACTACCTGTTTTATACAGATATGAATGTGTAAATGTATGTATGTGCAGGCATGTACATTCATATTTTAAATTTGCATGCAAATATGTTATTTAAAAATTACTTATACCCATTTGTTACCATTATTATGATACATTCAAAAGCGAAATAGACATTTAAGTTAGGCAAGAAAAATAAATGAAATAAATTAAAATTTAAAAAGAATTTAAATTATCTCTATTTTCAGATGACATGATGCTATATGTACTCAGTATTCCTAAAATTAAAAAAAAACTGTTATAACTAATAAATCCATTTAGTAAGTTTTCAGGACACAAAATCAACATTAAAAAACTTAGTTGTGTTTCTATACACTAACAATAACAATCCCCAAACAAAATCCAAAACATAATTTAATTTACATAACATCACAAAGAATAAAATCAGCTTAAAGGACAAACTTAAGCAGACAGATAAAAATTTCATCAGACAAAACACTGATGAAAGCCATTAGACACAAATAAATGAAAAGCCATCCTGTGTTCATGGATTGAAAGACTTAATATTGTTAAAATGTCCTTACTATCCAAAGCTACCTAAGATGTAATATTATGCCTATCAAAATCACAATGGCATTTCTTTACAGAAATAGAAAGAAAATCTTTAAACTCACAAAAGACTCAGAAAAGTCAAAATGATATTGAAAAAAAAAAAGAACAAATTGAAGACATCATGCTTTCTGATTTTTAAAATATATTTTAAAGTCACAGTTATCAAGAAAGTATGGTACTTCATTAAACAGACATATAGAATGGAACAAAATAAAGAACCCCCAAATAAACCTACACACATATATAGTCAACTCGTCTTTGATAAGGACATCAAAAATAAATAATAAATTGAAAAAGTGTAGTTTCTTCAATGATCCTGAGAAAACTGGATATCCATATGCAAAAAAAAAAGGAATTGGACCCCAACTTTATAGCATATGTAAAAGTCAACTAAAATGGATTAAATACTTAAATGTAATACCTAAAACTGTAAAACTAGTAGAAAAAAAAAAAAAGGAGAACAGCTTCTTGACATTGATATTGACAATGATTTCTTAGATATTAAATCAAAAGCTTAGGCTACAAAAACAAAAATGCACATGGGAAACTATGCATTAAGGTACAAAAACTTCTGTATATAGTAAAGAGAATAATTGAAATGCAAAGGCAACTATGGAATAGGAAAAAAATATTTGCAAACCACATATCTGATATATATGGAATCAACTTCCCAAATATAAGAAACTCCTAAAATTCAATAGCAAAAACAAGAAAAAGAAAATAACCCAATTAAAAAATTTGAAAGAACTTGAATACACATTTATGCAAAGAAGACATACAAATGAACAATAAGTACATGAAAAGATGCTCAGAATAATTAATAATTAGGAAAACAAATTGAAACTACCATGAAATATCACCTCATAGCTGTTAGGTTGGCTATAATAAAAATAAAATAAAGTTTTAAAAAAGGATAAATTTTGTTAAAGATGTGGAAACATTGGAACCCTTGTAAAAGGGTGCAGCAGCTACAGAACACAGTATGTAAGTTCCTCAAAAAATTAAAAAATAGAGCCATTATATGATCCAGCAATCCTATTTCTGGATATATAACCCAAAGAATTGAAATCAGTATCTAGAAGAGATATTTGTACTCCCATGATCATTGCAGCATTATTTACAATAGCCAAGATATAGAAACAACGCAAGTGTCTATTGGAGATGTATGGATAAAAAATATAGTATATACATAAATGGAATATTGTTCAGTCTTAATAAGGAAGGAAATCCTACCATTTGTAACAACTTGAATGAAGCTGGAAAACATGCTAAGTGAAATAAAACAGTAGCAGAAAGACTAATACTATATGATTCCATATATATGAAGTATCTGAAATAGTCAAACTCATAGGAGTAGAAAATATAATAGCGGTTGCCAGTTCCTGGGGGTGGGAGTAGGGAAATGTGGAGTTGTACAATGAGTATAAAGTTTTGGTTATGCTAGATGAATATATTTTAGAGATCTGTTGTAAAACATAATGATTATAGTCAATAATAAAGTACTGCACATTTTAAAATTTGTTGAGAGATTAGATCTCATGGTCTACCCTTTCATATGTTTGTAGATGTCCTTATCACAAAAGTAATGGGGGACACAAAGAAGCTTTGGGAGATGTTGGATATGTCTATTATCTTGATTATGGAGATATCACAAGTGTTAGCATATGTTCAAACTCATCAAATTGTACATAATAAATATGTTCATTTTTATATGTCAATTATGCCTGAATAAAGCTGTTCAAGTACACTTACTCAAATACTCTTATATCATAAGACATTATTACTTTCATGTGATAAAGTTGATTATAATGAATATCAATTGCAATTGGAGAGCTGTTTTTCACTGATTGACTGTATTGTTCTTAAGTGTTTATTCGTTTCATTTTATAGTATCTAATCCGTAAGATTGTATAAATCCTTTATCTACCCAATCTATAGATTTCTTTAAGCTGGCTTTTTATCCTCACCAAGATCTTCCTATCTTTAGTTTTTTTGTATTTACTTGTCAACTGATGGTCCATTTTAACTTCACTAGTTGACTAGATGGAGTCTAATTTTGGTACCCGATGAGTTAATGCTGTGAAACTTTTATGCCAGGATTTCTGATCTAAGATAACACACACATACACACACACTTTATATAGTTTTTATTTGTAGTTTGCCTTCACTGAATCGTGCATAATGAGAGGAACAAAAATTGTACAATGCTGTGGCCAGACAAGTGACTTTTGTCAGATCTGGTACTCGTAGGGTTCAGGAAGTTTATGCAAATAGACTCATTCCCCATGAGACAGTGCCTCTCATATACTTACATCACTGGTTCCAGAGCAGATGGTTGGCAAATTCCCTATCTTTGTATCTAGGAACCTAGATTCCCTGTGTCCCCAGAACAGGAAATATACACATAAATATACACATGTAAAATCCTCTATCTTTCTCATTCATGATCATCTCAGGCAGTGATCATCCTTTGATGAGGCTTTTTAGCCAGCCTTTTCAGAAATCTGTACATTTTCTTGATCTTGAGATTTTAGGTGGAAGTGGGGGGAAATGAAAAAATAGAAAAACAATATGGATTCTAGAAACTTGCCTGGGTTCAGTAAAGAAATATATTTTGAAGGGTCCTTCTATAAAAGAACAAGCTTCAGATTATTTCTGCCTGATCAATGGGAGTTTATTGGGAACTGGCCCTATCTTATCCACCACTGCTGTCTTGGGACACCTCATTACAATTTGTCAAGTGATAATGTAAGGTCAAATTCTTCAAATAGGTGTCATTCAAGGGTGGGGTTGGCCGAGTACCTTTTGCATTATGGTCTTGGCTAAGTTTCCTAAACCCTTTGCTTGAGAAAGTCATTAATGTAAGTGATTGACTTCTGTGACTAACATAAACACTCCAAAGATCATTAATGTGTTTAATATATAATTCACTTACATACTGATTAGTTTGTTTTGAATTATTGCAAGCTCTGTGGAGAACATACATGAAATAGAACAAGCCTTGACTATCCCCACGGAGTTTGACTCACAAATATTGTGACTTGAAACAGTCCTTACAATACTTACTGGGATAAAAAAAAAAATCCCATGCTAATTCTATTTTTACTTTCTTTTGGGAAAAGAACAAATGATAACTAAGAAATATAGGAAAGCAATTTTGAGAAGAGTAGCAATAAGCCATGTCCTAATAGGTATGTGAATAATTTATTATTTTAATAAGAAAATATGTTTAAGCAGCAAACTTTTTACTCTGAAATCATGTCTCATAAACTTTAAAATAACCAGTGATTTTTATACATGACTTTGTAATATACTGCAAATTGTCTAATCCACATTCATGGATAACTCATCACTGTCAAAGTACACCATATAAGAATTTGGGAACATTAATGATATATCTCCATTAACAATATGGATGAAGCTGATTCAATTTTGATCCATAATTCAAACATACTTTTTAAAATTAATTAATTAATTAATTTATTTATTTTATTAATTTGTTAATAAAACAGATGTTTCTCCTTTTTCCCCCACTGACACCCTCCTCCCCATCCCCCCCGCCCCATCCCCAGCATTGTTGTCCATGTCCATCAGTTATGCGTACATGCATATAAGTTCTGTGGTTTATCTCTTCCCTCCTCCCACCCCCTCTTCTGAGGGTTGTCAGTCTGTACCCTACATCCATGTCTGTGGGTCTACCCTGTTCCTCAGATTGTTATGTTCATTATATTCCACAAATAAGTGAGATCATGTGATATTTGTCTTTCTCTGCTTGGCTTATTTTGCTTAGGATAATACTCTCCAGGTCCCTCCATGTCGTCTCAAAGGATAAGAGATCTTTCTTTCTTACAGCTGCATAGTACTCCATTGTGTATATGTACCACAGCTTTTTTATCCATTCGTCTACTGATGGACACTTGGGCTGTTTCCAGATCTTAGCTATTGTAAATAGCGCTGCTATGAACATAGGGGTACATATATTCTTTCTGGTTGGTGTTTCAGGTTTCAAACATACTTTTAATTCTACATATTTAAAATGTACAGGTCAAAAATGATTTGGCACAAAAAAGTGTATAGTATTATACACTATAGGTTTCAGGGTTTACCAAACACCCCATGGCCAGAAAAACTGTTACTATTGAAAACAAACTACCAGAGGGAAAGAGTGGTGGGGGTAAGTAGAAGAGGGTAAAGGGGGGATAAATGATGATGGAAGAAGACTTGGGGTGCTGAACATACAATACTATATACAGATGATGTATTATAGATTTGTACACGTAAAACCTATATGATTTTATTAACCAATGTCACCGCAATAAATTCAATACAAATTTAAAAGAAGAAAACAAATTCTATGCTTTATAATGCAAAAGTGAAAATTATGGCAATTGATAATCACAGTCAACTTGAGGCTGTACTAAGGGCAGCAACTGGTCCTTCTAATGGGGAATTCCAACTATTTTTTTCTACACTAAAGATGTATGGCCATCTGAGAGTTTTAGTAGACTGCAAATAAGTATTTAATAACCCCCTAGTAATGTATTAACTTTAGTTAGGACTACTAGAACTTAGTAACCCTCACTGGATGGATATAAGGAGCATTTAGTCATAGATATACAACCAAGAGCCTATTGAACTGTTAGTAATTTAACAATAAGAATTTAGATCAGGATTACTTGTTTATTGGAAGGGCTTTCTAATCCCACTGCTACTCATACTCTGAAAACAACCTTATGAAGAAGACAGAATAATCATTAATGTCCAGTACATATTGTTTATAAGCTGTTTGATATGTCAGTAACAGCACATGGGATTTTTTGTGGAAGTTTCAGAGCGGTAGCTATAAGAGTGAAAAAACATATTCAGTGTTAAAGGAAATCAGTAAGATGTTGTTGTATTGCCTGTACTGTCACAGAGCAGTACCATCTCTCCTTGACAGTGAGCCATCAAAACACAGTATATTCCTTCTAGCCATCTCTTTAGAAATCATAATGATAGACAATAAAAGGAACTAAAAAAAGGAAAGGAAAGGACATTCAGACTCTCTTTTAGTAGTCAGTCATGGTGAAGCTACAGAAAGGTACTTCCCTGGGTGGAGAAAATGATTGAGGTCAATTACCAGCTAACAGTGGGACACGCAGCCTTCAGGGATTGGCTGAAGACTTACCACTTTTAGCAAAGCATATGTCACAATCTGGAAAGGAAACTAAGGCCCCTACTTATAAGGAAACAAAGAGAGATGAGTGATCTGAGGTCTACAATTCAAAGCAATATCCTTGGATGGGTTTCTAATGAAAATTAGGCAATCTCTGAATAAAACGACTTTCTCTCTCTCTCCTGTATTAGTGATTGTCAAATATCAATGTGTTTAAATATCATCTGAAGTAGCTTATTAAAATGTAAACACTGATATTTTATTTTAAAAAATCTTGAGAGTATTACAGATGTTACCCCATTTCCCCCCATTTTCTCCCTCCTCTTGGTTCCAATCTCACCCCAGGCCTTCACCACCCTATTGTCTGTGTCCATGGGTTATGCATACATGCATGTAAATTCTTCAGTTAATCTCTTTCTGCCCCTCTTCCCTCGGAGATCCGTCAGTCTGTTCCTTGTTTCTGTGTCTCTGTTTCTATTTTATTCATCAATTTATTTTGTTCATTAGATTTCACATATAAGTGAGATCATGTGATACTTGTTTTTCTCTGACTGGCTTATTTTGCTTAGCATAATACTCTGATATTTTATTAAGTCCTGCCAAGCTCTCATACTTGTATCCTAACTGACTCTATTCAAGTGTGGAGGACCCACACTCTGAGAAGCAGTACTGCCCCCATCTACCCTCCTTCCTTCTTAGGAGATCATCTCTTATACATCACTGGGGAAACTGAAGCCAGTAGAGACAAGTTTCCTTCTATGTAAATATTTGTATCTCAGCCATCTGTTCTTTCTGACTTTTGGTCTTAATGAGGGCATTGTAACCTTTGACCTATCCAAGACTGATCCCCTTTCCTTTGTCCCAACCACTCTCATTTTTACAGGGTTATTATGAAAGATTTTTGTCTGCTCCATTTCTCTTTAGTCTCTACTGGTTTTTCCATCAGTCTTTGAACATCTACATCTTCCACCTTAACATTTCATGCCTTGATTCTCCTTCCATGATTTAACTACCTGTTCACTCACTTTTGATTTGTCCTTTTAGAAAACATTTGCCTATGCTCATTGCATCTACTTCTTTGTCATCATCCACTCCTTATCCTTCTCTATCTGGCTTATGCCAATATCTCCTCTGAAACTCTACTCACGAATGGGTTCTGCTAGCTCCATGTCAACACTGCATTGGATATTTTTAGATCCAGCTTATTAGATGTTGTATTTATCTCCTCTGTTTTCTTGAAACACTACCTTCCCTTGGCTTTCTTGCATTAAAAAAAAATAGTTATGCTCCTATCTTTTTCAGAAAAAGAATCTTTCTTTCTGAATCTTTTAAGTCAATTTCCCTTCCTGTTACACAATTATTCCATGTTGGATATCCTCTTATGCTTTTATCTTATTTTAAACATTTTTTAAAATATATTTTTATTTATTTTTTAGAGACAGAGGAAGGGAGAGAGAGATTGAAACACTGCATACAGTGAGAGAGAAACATTGATCGGCTGCCTCCTGCAAACCCCCTAGTCGTGATCGAGCCTGCAACCAGGGCATGTGTGCTGGGATTCAAACTGGGACCTCGCAATCTATGGGACAATGTTCAGTCCACTAAGCTGCACCGGCCGGGTGCTTAAACATATTTTTATGTGGTCTTATTTTTTTCCATAAATATAAATATCATGAATATGCCAATAAGTTCCAAATGAACACTCATCAGCCTAATTTATTTTCTTACCTCTGGACCTCGATGCCACTTGACCATCCCTCCACAGATATCTCACAGACACTTGATACTTAATATGTATAAACTAGGCTCATGATCTCTTTCTTGCATCTTAATCATATTTACTGTTTCATGTTTCATTATAAGATCAGCAGGTATCCATTGTCCAGGCCAGAATTTTGGGAGTCATCCTTTACTTTTCTAAACCTAGAAGGAGCTAATATTTACCGACCCCTTGCTACATGCTGTGTGATGTCAGTTCATATCATGCTCCACATACAATCAATAAGTACACTCACTCTACAGCTGAACATCTTTATAATTCCCCCATTTGTCTCTACCCTCACTCATGCCGTCCTCAGTCTAGGCCAACTTTGTTCATTTCCAGGATTATTGCAATAATATTTTCATAACTGGTTACCTTATATCAATTCTTGTCACCTTTCAACTTATTCTCCATATTATTGGCCAATAGTCTTACAAAAAAGGGAATTTGAATCATGCTCTTGATTTAAAGAGAAGTCATGAACCCAAGTGTGGCAAGACAGACTGACTCAGGAATGTGTTGAAAACCATTGCACTAGAGAACACATGCTACCCCCTCTAAAGGGGCAGCCGTTACTCAGCTCTGGCTGTTCCACAGGAGAATAGAGGTTCAGTGTTTCCTAGTCATTTAATTTTTACTTAAAAAAAAAAAAGCTGTACTTATTTGTTCTTTTCTAAGAATAACAAATAATCGTTTCTTTAATACCTGCATTCCCTAATGAACTCTAAGCACTCATGAAGGCTGGGCCCTCAGCTATCTCTTTTACTGCCTAGCACATAGCAAGTGCTCAAAAAATGTGTTTTTTAAAAAATAAATAAATGCATGACTTAACACAAGAGAAAAACAGAGGTGAAAGTGAACCATTCTCCTTACAAAGGGCAAGGAAAAAAGATATAGAGAGGGAGAGAGAGAGATGGAGAGCTCAGAATATTGAGTATCAGCTTAGTCTTGAAAAATGTAAAACACTACCCCAGTTGCACATTTTCAGGAAGTATGCCTCAGGCTAAAAAAGTAAATGTGCAAATTATACAGTTGTGTGAAATCATGGATCATGGGACTTATTAAGAGAATTCCAGGTCGTTTGGCACTTCTATGGTGTGGTCCAGAGGGATAGCTGTAGATTATGACAATGAAACTCCAGAGTGCTTGAGTGAAGAATTAGATCATGGAGTATGCTCTGCCCAAACATTTGTACTTTATTTGATACAAGTTCAAAAGCCAAGGATTTATGTTTTAGAGAAATAATTCTAGCAGCATTATCAAGATTGAATTCTAGGACATAAATGTTGGGAGAAGGAACTCTAGTTAAGTAGCTATTACAGTAATACAGGTAAAAGATGATAAAGGTATACATCAAACAAATGGCACAGGGTAGGTGGAAATGGATTTAGAAGACAATATGGAGTAGAATGAACTCTATATCTACCCCCTTAACACATCATACTAGTTATTTTCTGTTCCTAAATAAATACCACATTTTGTTTACTCTGTATTTTCTCAAATTGCTCTCTACACCTGGACTGCATTTATCTTACCCAAAAAGAATAATTAATAGAGCTTTATTTCTTTTTTAAAGTCTTGCTTCTCAAAGTGTGTCCTCAGAACCGATAGCAATGGCCTCCACCTGGGAGCTTGTTAGATACAGAAACTTAGGTTCCATCTAGGCCTACTAAACTAGAATCTGCGTATTAACAAGATCCTCAGGGGATTCATAAAAACACTAGAGTTTGACAAGCCCTACTTAAATCCCAGCTCAAACCTCATCACATCCAAAAAAAAATTCTTTATGGATTTTCCCAGTGTCTCCAATCTGAAAATAAATAATGCTTATTTCTATTACGTTTATAAGTTTCCACTTATCAGTTCACTTGTATTATGGTTTATGTGAGTATCGTTTGCCCCTCCCTAAATTGTCAGCTTTACGAGTCAGGAGGCAGGGAAAAATCCTGATTATCCTGGTATAGCCCTGTCCTTAGCTCTGATGCAGGACTTAGCTCACCTTAGTTTTCCTGAGACAGTGATAGCAACTTCTCTTGCTTCCATTGTGACTAAATTGTATCTCCACATCTTATGATAACGCATCTTGTTGATTCCAGACCACACTTTGTCCATCACAATGATAATCACTTGTTTCCAGTAAAGCATTACCCATATTTAAATAGTGTTAAACTCCTCTATTTATGTTTGTTTTTATATTATATTTATATTTGTTAGTTTTCAATATGCAACATCTATTCATTAAAAAACAACAACAAAGAATCCGGATGACCTGATGAGCTAAGTAACACTTTGCTGAATTTGGTAATATCAGCTTGGGAAGGATCTCCTCCATAGTTCATCATTGAAAGCAAGGAATAGATATTTTTTTCATTATAGAATTACTGAATTTCCTGTGACCTCTGTTACTATTTAGCTTTTATTTGCAAAACAATGCCTATGTTAATCTTTGCCTCTTCATTTTATGGTTAGAATTTTAGGGGAAAAGAATAGTAGATTAGACTATTTGTGTATAAATCCACAAAAGTTTTCCTTTTTTGGAAGGCACACTGAGTTAAGGTTTTTGAAAAAAAAAATGGGTCACTCAGAACATCATTCTCTCTTAAGCAGCAGAGTGTACATGATTGGTTTGGACTAAGTGTTTTAGATAAAGGAAACACTCTTTCTAAAATAACATGCAGTTAACAGCTGGAAAAGAAGTAGTGAAGCGTTAAACTGTCCATCATGCTTAAAGAATAACTTGGCTAAAATCCTTCCTTCCCATTAAAAGCACTGAGTGCTCCTTTGGATTTATGTAACTGTACTTAAGGTGTCTGTTAAACCTATTTATCATTTCTTCATTTATAATTCAGATTAAATAATTAATTCATGTCAATTTAAGACTATCCTTCTTTTATGAAAAAATACAGGTTATTTTTAGTTTCAATGAAAAGTGGTATTAATGATATTTTAGAAATTAAAAATAATGAGACTTTATGAAAGAATCCATTAGGTGTTTCACATGTTAGTAAGGTGTGTTTTTAGTTTAAAATGATTCCTTGGCTTTGTTGTGAGGTTTTGACGTATCTAAAAGAAAAAAAGAAATTCAGATACAATTTTAGGTGACATCTGAAGTAGAGTAAGAGGGGAGAGAAAAAAGAAGGCAACATACATTCTGTGAGTTTGAGTGCCAGACGCTCTGTTGGGTAGTTCCTTTGCCATCCACTCTACTCAAGGACCCCGGAGTGAGGGCCAAGGCTCCCATGACTTAGCCGACTGAATGCCACAGTCTGTTTAGAAAATTTTTAGTCTTGCTTTTTTTTTCTTTCTCTCTCTCTCCCTTTCTTTCTTTCTTTCTTTCTTTCTTTCTTTCTTTCTTTCTTTCTTTCTTTCTTTCTTTCTTTCTTTCTTTCTTTCTTTCTTTCTTTCTTTCTCTTTCTTTCTTTCTTTCTTTCTTTCTTTCTTTCTTTCTTTCTTTCTTTCTTTCTTTCTCCCCACAACTTTCTTTTTTTTTCTTTATATAGAGGGAAGGAAGGGCATTAGCATTTCTTGAATGTCTGGTGTATCAGACATTTTGATAGGTGCTATAATAAATTTAATATGTAATTCTCACAATAAGTGGGCTCTGGTGCAGTGAAAAATGTTATGCTCAGAGACTAAAACTAATCTGCTCTAAATTGCAGTGATAATTTTAGAGTAGGATTTGAACTCAGGTCTAGCCTATAGATTAAAGATTCACTACTAGATTCACCTTCATCAATAGTATCCGCCATTTCTTTTGATCAATCACTTGTCTTACTGTTGCTCTTTGAAGATAATGCACATTTTCCCTATGCTTTCTATTTTCTATTTATCTACTCCAATTCCCCCTCCTCCTGTCTTTTCCCCTCTTTACTTGCTTTAAATTTCCTAAATTCCTGGCATATGCAATGTAGGAAATGAGGGGCCGTTATTTATTTGAATGTTGCTTCTGCTGCATTCTCTGTCACCTCTAGTTTAGACACTCCAAGTATATATATTTTAGATATTTTCAGCATCTATTTTACATTCTGTTTCATTTCCTTCCAATTTATTTTTTAGGATGTGCTTCTGTTGAACCACTTTATACTGAGATGTCTTTTAGTTCAAAACTCTTGTGTGGCACTAAATCTAATTATTAAAACAATTAATTGATTTTCATAAATTTTAGAAATTCCCTTCTTAGTTCTAGAATGTCTGTTTTAATCTTTTTAATGGATCCTAAAATTTGGTCAAAATTATTCATTCTTTCATCTATTTTGTTCATAATTTTTTTTTAAATTTTCTTGTACAGATTATTTTCACAGTTATTGTGAAACCAAGTGGAAGTGATTGGGTCCAGATTTGTTGTCTCACAAAATTGAAGAATGAGTTCATGGACAAAGGGGCAAGTGAAAAAAAGTTTATTTGAAAAATAGAGAGACTCCTCACAGCAGGGAGGGGACCCAAGTGGGTTGCTGGTGAGGCTCCATTTTCTAGGGGTAGATATATGCCTTGCTAGCCTCTGATTGGTCCTTTCAAATAATTCAGCCTTAGCAACATCCATACATTTTAAAGCTGGTTTTTCCCCTGCCTGACTAAGTTTAGCCCTAGGTCATCTAGCTCTAAATTTATATTACCCTTCTGGAAAAAGCATATGTGGACATCACTGATTTAAAAAGCTAGTTGAATTGGGGCAGGTTTGATTAGCAAAGATATATCTTGTCCCATAACATTGCCTAGTTGGAAGTGGATGGTTCTGATTTAAAAACAGACATTGATTAGATATTCCTGACATTTGCACAGAAGCTTTACTCCCAGGGAAAAGACAACTTAGTTGGGTGTGGTTAGAAATAAATAAAGTAGCTCCAGGTATCCAAGGGGCCTTAGTGCTTCCGTTTTTATGATAATTTCAACTTCTCCCAGACTATTAGTGAGGAGGAGAGGAAATGCCCTTGGAGCAACCCTATGCTTGCTTTGGTTTCTCCCCCAAATCCAACCTTGGTTTCCTATAATCCTTTCTAAGGTAACCTGGCTTTCTGCAATAGGAACACACTCTATAGTTTTGCAGCAGAACTCATTCAGCAATCCTGTTGCCTTGTTCCCAGAAACCAGTAGGTACAAACCCATCAGGGTCCCAGAAAAAGGAACGATCTGTTCCCCTCTTGTTTGATACCCGTCTTTCTGGGTTTTTTGTTATGTAATTGACCTGTGTTCCTTCTGGGAGCTTCTAATTGCATTTCTATAAATGAGATCTGTAGGGTCCAGATAAACCTCCAGATATACTGGCTCTGCCTGTGTGCTGAACTCCAAGTTATCTCAAATTTCCGACATGTCACAACCTTCCTTTCCCCTGATCTGGTCCCTCACTGCCTAACCTGCCCCTGTCTCTTCACACTCAAACAATACTTAGAAAGAGCTCAGTAATGTGCTTTGTAGACATTTTAATTTTTGTGTGATTTTCTACCATATTTAAAACTATGCTATTACTGTTAAAGAGAAAAGACAAAGAATAGCTCAGATGATTTAGTCTTTTTCTATATTCATAAACTTTATATATATTGCCCAATAAAAGAATAAAGGTAACACAATCAAAGACAGTATAATAAATACCTTTAAGTTTAAGTATTGTTTTAAAAATGAACAATATAAATCCAAGTACATGATCATATACTTTGTTGAAAGTGGCGCAATATAAAATTTTAAATAATGCAATTATTTTCAAGTAGAAGAAGCTAAATGCAAAGATTGAAAATTTATTTCACTTTTGTTGATGGCATAAATATTTCTCAAGACTGAAAAAAATAAATTTTAAATGTCAATATATTCCCAGAATATAATATTATTACATAGAAGATATATGATAACATTATTTAATGCTTCTATATATCTTCTTTAAAAAAATTATTGCTTATCAAAAAATTTTAGCTTGAATTATTATCACTAAATTCCAAAATTCCAATAACTCATGGAATTTGGTATTCAGCTTAGAGTTTTATAGTAATGTATTCTTGAAGAAAAGTATTATTTTTAACAAATAATTTTATTTTTCTGTCAAGTAGATGTTATTTCAAATAATGAAAAGTAGTATAACATAAAAGGAACTAAAATAACATAAACAAGTAATCAAATGCATGCAACTTTAAATGATTAAAATCTTTACAGTATATAAAGTGCTTAATGTTTCATTTGGAAATTTTGAGTAAAGTTTAATGGTACTACCTAGGGAATAAAGTGTTCAGTCCTTATTTAATTTAATGCCTCCTGAAAGGGACTTTGAAACACATAGACATTAAAAATCATATGAAAGGAGTATATAGTAGTTTTATGACACACTACTGCATGCCTTTTGAAATTATATAGCAATTTTCCATTTTAAACAGCTTTAAAGAGCAAATTTCTTAAGCTAAAATGGTAGAATCACATTAGTCAAGAAAGAATATGTATGTTTATAGATAACTAAATTAATATAAAAATGAAAGCATTGGCCTCACCTTTGTAAAGTAAATTAGGTAAATTCATAGTTTGGGTAATAATTTACTTTGGACATACTGTATCCATTTCTTTTTTAGTAAGTCATTATTTGATCATTTATTTTTTCACTTGTTCTTAATAATCACTTTTACACAAAACATATATAATAAAATATTGAAATTACTTAATTTTTTTTTTTTTACATTTTGGACTCTGCAAAATATCAGAGTTCTGAACTATATAATTAGGTTTTGATGCATTTTTTAATTGGTATTTGGTTTAGTTTTTGTTGTTGTTTTGATTTTAATATAGTAAATGAAGCAACTTGCTTTTCTAAGTTCTGCTTTGAGTTTATAGAGCTCATAGCTATGATGTGAGTAATTCAACAATTTTCCACCTTACACATTCTTCTCACTGAAATGTCTTTCTTTAAGTCTCCAACCAGAGGAAAAATTAGGTAATTACAGCACTTTTTCTTTTGTTTACATTAGAGGAATATGTGAGCAAAATAAATCACTTTGTCATATTTCTTTTCCTTTTTATCTCCAAATCTAAATGTTTCATGTCTTCTTATTTTAATACTTCTTTCAGTGAAAATCATTAAAACTCACATAGGGATACTTTTTCTATTTTTCAATTATTCCCTACTTCTGGGAAAAATTCTAATTCCTAGTGGAATTTTACTTATGACATTGATTTCACAGTAGAGCACATATTATCTCAAAGTTCTCTCTGCCTTCATAATCAAAACATTCTAATATGAAGGCTGGTATACTCCTGAACCTAACTAACTGATATCAAATGCTTCGGAAAGTCTATGAAGATTGCTCTTGGAAGGTAGACTTTATAAACTCTACGTAAATATAAGGTTTGAGCTGATACCTTAGTACCTCTACTGTGCCCTTTTCTTTTTCATATTGCCATGCAATATGCTTTTGCAATCCAGGAGTCAGTCAGCTTTTATTCCAAACCTAACCATTCATTTGGGCCTAGTAATGGGTTTTCCTCTAGTGTGGATGTTGTGGAAAAAAGCAAAGAACAACAAAACCTTTTAGTAAAGCATTTGATTAAATGCTGCTATCAGGACAGACCCAAGAAAAATAACAATTATGAGGTTTTTCCCTTTCAATAAAAAGGTAGTATCCTTCAAGACTTATGAATTCCCACTGCTGCCTTCCAAAGTATTTATCTGATGATAAACATATTTTCTGTTTGTAACATGAATGCTAAAAATATTCTTCGAATAATTTTAATTTCATTGTGTGCCTTATTATCAATGAGGATAAATTCCTCTGTGTTGTTGTTTAAGATGCATAAGCTTCCAAAATGGGATATTTTTTAGGAAACCAGTTCAAGTACTCAAGTACTATGAGAAATGTTACTTCTTTGGCAAGACTGCTACCCTGTTGTTGAATGTTTGGCTCACACATTGTGCTATCAAATTCTATCATTCTCCCATGCTAAAAAATTACTCAGACATCAAATAAAATAATTTGGCAAACTTAACTAATGCATTCTGTGAAAATCAAATCAGTTTTCACAATCAACTATTTGAAAGGTCACTTAAAAATATTTTGTTTTCATTAACATTTTAAAGCATTTTCTTTGTGTTAAAGGAAAGAAGGAGGAATGCCATACTTTGTAAATAGATTTAAGTAAATAAATAGTTTGACTGTATATGATTTGGAGTCATTTCTATGCATTTTGGTGTTCTTATATAACATTTGACTTTATAGCAATAGAATTTTCTATAATTTTTTTAATCCCAACTTTTAAAACCAATATGTACCAAACAAATTTCAAATCATTTTTCTTTGCAATAATTAGAAATAAAAAGAAGGAAGGTTGCCAAGTAAAATAGAGAATGCTTAGTGACATATGAATTCCAAATATATATATATATATTTTAGTTTAAGTAATTCCTATGTGATATTTGGGACATACTCATACTGAAAAAAATCATTGTTTATCTGAGTTGAAATTTAACGAGTATCTTGTATTTATACAGTAATCCTAGAAGGGAGATAAAGCAGATGGTGCAGAAAAAATTAAGGTATTATCAGTGGAGTTTTAGGAACTATACTTGTAACTTAGATTAGAACATTAATTTTTTTTTAGTTGTATGGTGAAGAAGAGAGTTAGTTACTATAACTTCTTAGGGAAAGTCACTACATTCCATGAGCTAGGCCAACACTCTGCTTGGATTTTGTAGATAAAAAAGACACACAGAACCCCAACCAGTATGGCTCAGTTGGTTGGGTGTCCTCCCATGCACTGAAAGGTTGCTAGTTCTATTCCAATCAGGGCACATGTCCAGGTTTCAGGCTCCATTCCTGGTGGCAGGAGGCAGTTGATGTCTCTCTCTCACATTGATGTTTCTCTCTCTCTCCCTCTCCCCTCCTTTCTGTCTAAAAAAATAAACAAATAAATAAATTTTTTAGAAAAAACACACAGAGATTGAAGACTTGCCTAAACTAGCATGCGGCACAGGTAAGACTATTCTTTGTGACTACAGTTGGTTTGTCTACAAAGACAACCCATCCCCCACTCATCACCCTAAAGTCTTCATCTTCGAGGAGGGCATTGCCACATCCCAGACAGTTGTTCATCTGCAAAATTCTTCATCTGCCACATGTGTGTGATAAGGTCAATCTTGCAATGTTGTCATAAAGGCTTGCTAAAACATATTCTAGTACAATATAAATGAAAAGTACTTTACACAAATATTTGTTATCCTTCTTAACCATTTAAGTGTCTTTGAATCTCTAGGGTCATGACAATATTCAAAAAAGAGAACCTGGGATTATGCAACTGAGAGGCTGAGATTATTTTGAATCAATTATTAAGAAAAGCATTAAATCATCAGTTAAAAGAAAAGAAACAAGGGGAGAAATGCCTCCTTACATTATCCACAACCAAGAAAAACAAATTTTCAGATATTTCATGGAACCTTGTAGTGATGGAAATCCTGAAATATATTTAGTGTGAGAGGAAGATAGAGAAATTATGCTAATAAGCTTAATGTTACTAATTTTAGGTGTGTATATTATTATTAGTGTTGAAGTTACTTGTATTTATTGTGCTTTATCATTACTCTATTTCATATATTTATTAGGGCTCTCAAAGTTTTATCCCTAATTTTGTTTTCTAAGTCTTTTTAAATCCCCTATAATAATAATAGAAGCTAACATTACAGGAGCAATTGTGTATGAGCACTTGACCTGTGCTAGTTCATGGAATCCTCAAGACATTTTTACAATGGTATATAGTTTGTGTTTTTATTTTTCCTGTTTTAAGTGTGAGTAAATTGAAGGTCAGTGGGTTCCGTAAAATGTTCAAGGTCACACAGCTAGTAAGGGGAGGAGCCAAGTTAGAACCCAAGAGCCCTCTTTTTCACTATTTTCTGTTATTCTATTTCTGATAATGGTTTAAATCAACTAATCATCCTGATTACGCAGTACCTGTGTCAAACTAATGGTGTAAAACTTCAACAGTCACCCCTGGATTGAAGAGTGATTATTTTCTATGTAGCTTCAAACCCTTAGAGTCTTTTCCATTTTAGGGTTTCCTTGGTATTCAGTCTTATTTCTCAAAATTATTATTATTAAAAATTTTTTTTTCTTCATTGATTTTATTTTTTTAGAAACAGTTCTTTTTTTAATTTTTATTTTATTTTTGATTTTTTTCTTTATTAATTTTTAGAGAGAGACAAACAGAGAGGGAGAGAGAAACATCGATGAGAAAGAACATCGATTGGCCACCTCCTCCTGAATGCCCCCCACTGGAGATCAGGCCCACAACCTGAGCATGTGCCCTGACCAGGAATCAAACTGGAGACCTTTTGGTGCATGGGTCGACGCTCAATCACTGAGACACACTGGTAGGGTTCTTAATTGATTTTAGAGAGAAAGGAAGGGAGAGGGAGAGAGAAATAGAAATATCAATGAAAGAGAACATTGATTGGCTGTCTCCTGCATGCTGTCCACTGGGGATTTAGCCCACAACATGGGCATGTACTCTGAACAGGAATGGAACTGGCGACCTCTTGGTGCATGGGTCCATGCTCAACCACTGAGCCATACCAGTCAGGCTCAAAATTATTATTTTAATGGACTTTCTGATTTTAATTTTAATTAAATTGAACTTAAATTTTATTTTATTTTATTTTAAAGCTTGAATGGACACTCTCTGACATGAAGTTAGCTGGAAGTTCTGATGTAACTTTGACTTGTGTTATTTTGGGGGGAAGAATTAGCAGCATCTTGAAAAGGTAAATAAATGGAAAGGCATTCTGAAGTGGTACCATTAGAGTACAAACTAACAAGAGGCATCTGGATATGGTAAACACGCTTTTGAGCCACACTGATGTAGGTCAAGTCCTGGCCATGACGTCATTAGTGTGTGCTCTGGATATAGCTGCTTAGCTTGGCTCCACTGTGGGTTCTTCATCTGAAAGTGAACATGATATGATAAGGCCAATCTTTCAACGTTGTTGTAAAGCCTTATTAAAACATATTTATAGCACAATGTAAATGGTGGGCACTTGATAAATGGTAGTCATTTTTATTAATATGCTTAGAGCCAACTCTATTGAATTAATTTTCCACAGAGATAAAGAAATGAGCTTTTGACAGTGTTTTCCTCTGCTATATGATTAGTTGACAAGATGGTCCATTAGTGGACTCACTCAGCTATTGTGACAAATGTTCTGTGATCCCTCAACAATAAAGACTACAGTTACACCAAATATACTTATTGTGGTTTCAGCTTTAAAACAGCATGTATGCTTTTTGTTTGTTTGCCTTTGCTTGCCAATGAAGAAACAAGTTGTTTTATACAATGTAGATTTTGCGATTGCTAATTTGGTCACTGAAAGGACAAGAAACGGCAGTTCAAGTTGTAAATTTCTAACTAACCTCCAGTATTCAACAATGCTGCTCTCCAATTCTCTCTGCTCATCAGATGTGCTGTGTATATCCAAGACTGGAGAATTTGGGGAAAAGAATAGGACTTTATTTAAGACATCAAATGCATTTGCCGAGTAGACCATTGTAGACATCAAAAAATTTTGGATCATTAGACCATCTATGTTAATTGAATATTGTGCTACAAAAACCCCTCTCAGCATTTGAAGCTACTGACTTGTTTGTTGATGCAGATCAAAAGTATGCAGTGAGAAATTCCATCCTCCCCCCCAAAATATGTCGAGTTTTGTTACATAATAAACCAGGAGATAGACAAAAAATCCACCAGAAGAGCACAGATGGGTAATTTAATAAAATTTATGAGAATCTTTAAGAAAGATGAAGTTTTAAAAGATACAAAAAAATAGATCATTTTGCCTCTTGTCTTTATACAATTTTTTGAGTGGTCACAAAATAATTCTATCATAGTCCATGTAATTGTTCTAATTTTATTGAATTTTACTGGAAATAACCCAGTTAAAAATATCACATTTAATGTCCTGATAGGAAAGAATGTCAGATTATTATTATAATGGAGCATTACTTTGTATCTTTTCTCAGAAATGTGCACCTTTCCAAAAGCCATTAGACATTAGACTTTTTAAGCACATTGGCTATGTTTTGCACTTTGCTTTTCTGACAAACCATCCAGAGCACAATTGCTATCTTAGTGCAATTTCAACAATTACTTATTGATACACTGATTATAGTTTTCCAAAGTTAGATTATCATTTTACATAATTTGTTTTGGCTATTTGTTTGCTTATTATTTCCTTTATGAATTCCCATTACCAAAATCTGTGTTGAACATGAATTCTTATGTAGACCCTAAGGCAGGTGCTTATTGCTCTCCCATGTCCCTAGGATCAAAAGCACTGGGGTTATTTATAGGTTGCCAAAAAAAAAAAAACCTTTACTGTTGCCTAACAATTGACTACTGTTACCCCCTACTAGTTTTTAAACCTATCCTTTGAGATACTAGATATGGCTGAAATATCAGTTAAGTCTTTTTTTTTTTTTTTGGATAAACATATTTAGAGTTACCAACTTAATAAGAGTCATAAAACTGGGAGTATAGATCTAGATAATATCAAAGCATCAGTTTCAGGAGTTTTGCTGTTTGCCTATTGGTGGGAACACACAACTTTGATTTTGTTTAGTTTATATCAAAACAATGAGATAATACTTAGATGCATATTTCAGTTTAAAATAAAAGCTTTAAAGGTGTGCTTGGTATGTTGGGTTCCCACTCAGCATCTATTTCTAGGGGCTGCAAAGTTAACATTTACAGTCTCCAGGGAGCCATGCCACTAGATTTCTAGAAGTGAATTACATTTTCCAGCTAGATTTGAGGCATTTTTCTAAGTCTAGGTCCCAGATCATCCCAGATCCCCAGATTGTCACTATGATAGTATGTTATTGAACATACCATAATGCTCAATGGTTACCACACTGTGCCAAAGAGGTAGGACCTTGCAGGTCAGTTCTTCTGAGCTCTGGGAGTCTTCCTGGCTCTGACCAGGGTGTTAAGTTTCAGCCTTTCCAATGATATCTAAGCATCTAATTCACTTTATTACTTATATCTGTTTAAAACACATAGGGTGGCCTGTTTTTTCACCACTAAGCCCTAAGGAATTCAAATGAACTGCTTTTGCATTCATTTTTGTTGTGTGTGTGATTTCCAAAACAATTATAAATAGGTAAATAGCATTGTTAAATAGCTAACGCCTTAGAAAATGAGAGGTTACTCATTAATATTTACTATACCTGTGTGCACAACTATAATCCAGTTTGTGTTTTGCACTATAAATCCCAAAATGTGTTATATTTTTTTCTGTCAACTCAGGTTGCCAACATAAAGCCAATATAAATTGGTTTTACAGGAGTTTACATATAATCTTTAACAGCTGGGCTTGAAAATAATTCAGGTTTTAAAGTTGGAAATGTCTTCTATTTTACTAGGTAAAGAAATAAAAATCTGAGAGGAAGGATTAGGTGATGTAATTTCTTCTGTTTGATACTAAAATTCCATAAGAATCTATATTTGAGAAATATAAAAATATTGCTGAATTGCACTTTTCTAGGATTTTGAGAAGTGTGGGTGACAGAATGCATTTTATGAACATTTTTTATGCCTTGTAAAAATAGCATTGCATATATATGTTTAATTCTATATAACAATGAACTTACTTTCTCTCTGCTTTTTATATTCCTTTATGGTTTACTACTTCAGGCACTAAATCAAGAATCTAATATGTTGAGGGAAAAGAGTTTCATATCAAAAGCTTCTTTCTTCAAGCAAATATTTGGTGGATTCCCACATGTCTACTAAAATAAAAACTAGTGAATGCTATGTATAAGTATCACAATATTCTTTTCAAGACTTTGGCAGCAGGGTTATTTAGGTATGTCATTCTATCTTGAAAGCCAACTATGAGTTTATGAGGAGGAGGGGAATAGATCTATAAATTACTTCTTGCAAGGTTAAGAAGCTTTTGGATTTGAGATCTAGCAGTACTAATTAAAATTCTGTGGTTTCCAACAAAAGTGGCAAGTTGCATGTGGTTTAGTTTGCATTGAAGTAAAAGGAACATCATCACTCGCCTCATCTAATGCTTACTGATGAAGTCAGCCATTTTGACATCGATTCAGTATTTTTCAAGCATGTTCATAGACAGTTAATTACAATGGACACATGTAATCTACAAGTGCTTTGTGCAATGGGTGTGCCGTTATGGGATGGGGTGAGCATAGTGCTTGGCAAGGGTCAGCTTAGCTTTGTGGTTAAACACACAGGCTCTGCAGACCCAATATCTGAGTTGTAATCCTGACCCCATCTAATACAAACCCCATCATTTTTGTCATTTTTTGATGTAAAATGAGGACTATAATTGTATCTACTTCATGTGTTTGGCGTGAAAATCAAATGAAATGATTAATCATATCAGTGCAAATTATTTCAAATAAAGGAATTCTGCACTATTACTTGATTTAAAAAAAAGAGTAATTCTGCCAGGACCTAGATTCACACAAATGACAACTTGCTAAGGAATACTAGATATATAATACTAAAGTATAAATTTATTTTTATAGAAGAAATTAAGCAGCCCTTTAAAATGTTGCCTCTGCTCAGAATAGTTTTGCTGATGAGGAGTGGGCCCAGCTGCAGGATACAGGCACCTTATGCACTTCAGGCCCCTCCCATATGGTCTGGGTGGAGCCTACACACAACTAGCATCATGTACATACCTTGCCACCTCCATATCCTTCCCTCCATGTGGGGTGACCATGTTAGGATTCTAGTCAGGCTAAGACTGCAGGGATACTAGAGAAGGGATTTCAGTGGGTTCTGGGAACAAGGTCATCAAACTGCTTTGCACACCCCTGTGCACCTGTGGGCTCAGTCCACTGTATGTATGGCTGAGTGTGCACCAGTGGGGGTTTCTAAGGGAGGGCTCTGTCTTGCTAACCTGGGACTTAGCCAGCAGCCTTGAACTCTCTACTTCTGACCTCACAGCAACCTCTTAGATGTGACAATTTTGTGCAGATTATCCAAGAACATGCATGTGGCATTGCTGACCAGAGTCTCACTATTTACTCCCAAAACTTGTTATGCTGTTCAAAATAGAAGGACCAGTTGATGGTCCAGTTGTTTTAGGTTAATACACATAAGATGTACTGATTGTAAATTTATTCCTCCATCCAAAATGTGCATTTACGTTATTAAAAGTTGTTGACAAAGACAAAGAATTTCATTGTTCCAAGAACTTAAATCACACATTGACCTCCAGAGGTTTTTCCTAGTTGGGTGATGATGTTAGCATTGCTTTTCCATCTTCTTCTCAGTACCTCAGTCTGCTTTCTACTTGAAAAACTTAAAAAATTTATTATTATTTTTTCATTTCAAAAGTCTTAAGCTTCTGCCATCATTTGCATTCTCCTATGAGCATGACTACAGGCTGCATTTTGTCATCTCTTAAAATCCCTCCATTCAATTATTCAATTATTATGGTTTTAAATAAAAATGTTAACCCCTCCCCCTTACTTTCTTTAGATTTCTGCTCAAATGTCACCTTAACATTTCTTGACCACACAACATGATATAATAGTTCCCTATCCACAGGGAACCCTATTCATTATACCCATTTGTCTTTTTCTTTAAAACACTTATAGCCCTGTGTCATTATATATCTTGTTTTTTGAGGGGCTTCCTCTAATTAAAAACAGAAGTTCATTGAGAACAGATTTTCTGGTTTTCATTTATTTATTTATTCATCTATCTTTATTGTTGAAAATATTACAGATATCCCTCCTTTTTTCCCCCACTGACATCCTTCTCCCCACTCCCCCCCTTCACCACTCTGTTGTCTGTATCTATTGGTTATTCATATATGCATATAAGTTCTTTGATTTATCTCTTCCCACCCCCCAAACCCCTTTTCCTATGAGGTTGGTCAGTTTGTTCCCTACTTCCATGTCTCTGGATCTATTTTGTTTGTCAGTTTAATTTGTTCATTAGATTCCACATATAAGTGAGATCATGTGATACTTGTCTTCTCTGACTGACTTATTTCTCTTAGTGTAATACTCTCCAGGTCCCTCTATGTCATATTAAAGGGTAAGAGATCTTTCTGTCTTACAGCTGCATAGTATTCCATTGTGTAAATGTAACAGCTTTTTTCCACTCATCTACTCATGGACACTTGAGCTGTTTCCAGATCTTAGCTATTATAAATAGCGCTGCTATGAACATAGGGGTGTATATATTCTTTCTGATTGGTGTTTCAAGCTTCTTAGGATATACTACTAGAAGTGGAGTCACTGGATCAAATAGTAGTTCAATTTTTAATTTTTTGAGGAAACACTATGTTTTTTTTTTTTCATAGTGGCTGCACCAGTCTGCATTCCCACCAGCTGTGTACTAGAGTCCCCTTTTTTCCACATCCTCACCAGCACTTGTTGTTTGATGATTTGTTGATAGTAGCCATTCTAGCAGGTGTGAGATGATACCTCATAGTTGTTTTAATTTGCATCTCTCTGATAATTAGTGATGTTGAGCATTTTTTCATATGTCTCTTGGCCATTTGTATGTCCATTTTGGAGAGGTGTCTATTTTGGTCCTCTACCAATTTTTAAATTGGATTCTTTGTCTTCCTTTTGTTGAGTTCTATGAGTACTTTATATATTTCGGAAATTAAGCAATTATCCAATGTATCATTGACAAATATGTTCTCCCATAATGAACCTTTTGCCAGACTCACCAAGAAACAAAGAAAGAGGACCCAAATAAATAAAATTAGAAATGAAAGAGGTGAAGTAATAACTGACACCACAGAAATACAAAGGATTGTAAGAAAATACTATGAACAATTATATGCCAACAAATTGGACAACCTAGGCAAAATGGAAAAATTCCTAGAATCATACAATCTTCTAAAACTCCACCGAGAAGAGTCAGAAAACCTGAAAAGACCAATAACAACTAAGGAAATTGAAAAAGTAATTAATAAACTTCCAGCAAACAAAGGCCCTGGTTGGGATGGCTTCACAGGGTATTTTGTTTTTAAGTGGTGTTTCCCCAAGTACCCAATGCCAAGCAGATAGTAGGTGCTCAATAAACATTTTCAAGTAATGAATGATATTACTATCACATAGCACACTGAGATATCCAAAGAATGAGGAGGGAGAGGTAACTAATAAAAAGCATAAAACTTAGGGAAAATAAACCAGAGAGAAGCCCAACTTTTAAAAAATTTCCCCACAAAAGAGCCATATAGAAAAAGGATTAAGTATAGAGGAGATTGGTCAATTCCCTTTATATTTGGTTATTAACATCTAAGTAATTTGACATAAAATTTTGCAAGGGAGCATGGTGATGGATATCAAAGGTAGACACAGTAGAGTCTGTGTTTTTTGTTGGTATCCTGGGAGGTACAGCCACTGTGATAAGAAGAGAACTGAAATCAGGTCCTCCTTCGGAAGGTACCTGGAAGGAAAAATAGGTGGTAGTTCAGGGCTCAGCTCTTCCAGAAAAAGAACTCTCATAGGAATGAGAGACACTGGTTGGAAACCAGTTAAGTAGAAGAGATCACTGATAGTTGAGGTTCAATAGAAAGAATCCAGGTTGATGCTCCCTTAGATACTCAGGTGACCAGGTTCACTTCTGCAGACATGGGGTACAACATTTGGGGATACCGTTCTATTGCCTAATGGAAAAAGAGGTCCTGAAATATTGTTGTATTTGGCTCACCTTGATTCAGAGCCTGGGTGATGCTATACTATTTGATGTATGTTAATATTTCCAGTGGCTGTGTGTCTTCATCAAACGGGGAAGTGGCAAACCCCCTTTACTAATGACAGCCACCCGTCTTTTCACCTGCCCCAGCCCCCACTCTTGGTGAGTCTACTTTTGCCTCCATCAAACCCTGTAGCACTTCAACCACTGTTCCTCTCTCTTCTGTCCATCCTGTCTGATCTGATGCAAAGTTACTATAATAATAAGGCTTTTCTAAGCCCTCTAAACAAATTTCATTGTTTGTTCTTTGCCACTTGTTTTTTGCTGTTCAGATTTAGCTGTGATGTCATTGATGAGGGACTATCCTCAGAAGGAATTCCAAATGATCTCTATTCTCCACAGGCCCTCCATACCACCCAGCCCCACTCAACTACTGTGACCTTCTATAAATAAGTCAACAATACAGGCCTCTTTTCACCCCACCTCAGAAATTCCTCATCTCTTCTGCTGATCTCTGAGTGCTGTGTGACAAAAGTAATACCATTCATCATTTGAAAATATTTATTAAGCACTTATTATCTTCTTCTCAGGAGGTAGTGTCTCTTTTCTTTACTTATCTTTTTAACCCATCCACTTCTACTCTATCAATGGAGCTCCCAGGCTTCTTCACTTTCTTTCCTAACAAAACCCAAGACTAGAATCCTTCTGTTCTGCCTACTTTTCAATATGTGCATTCACTGGGACTGTTTTTGTTTTTTTTCCTTTGAGTTTTTCTCTTACATTTTCAATTTCCCTTTTTAGTTCATCTTGCTCTTTCTTCAAGACATGTGTAGAGTGATAGTTTCCCATAGTCCCTGAAAATAAAACTTATTTTCAGCTACAATTGAAACTACATCTCAAGCAAGTTCCCTGGATGTATGGATACCCTGGGTCTAAAACAAGGCTTAGAAATAGATATTTTTAACAAGTCCCCCTGCTCCTGGTAGTTCTTGAGCAAGTCTGTGGGGGAAATAATGTAGAGGATCTATTTTTGATGCTTCTCTCTCTCTTTCTATTTTTGGTTTCTATGTTAAAACTCTTTTCAAATTTTTTAGTTTTATTTAACAGTTCTGTGCAAATGGATATCAAATATATATTTTAAAACTATTTTTTTCCTGGAAGTTCAGTTATTTCTAGAAATCTTGAGTTGGTGGCCTTCATAAAAAGTATTCTTTTTTTTTTTTTCGAAATTTTTTATTTTATTTATTTATTTATTTTTTATTTATTTATTTATCCTCACCCGAGGACAATTTCCATTTTTTATTCAGATAGAGCGGGAGGGAGAGAGAGAGAGCAAGAGAGAGAGAGAGAGAGAGAAATATCGACATGAAAGGGACACATCGAGTGGCTGCCTCCCGCACGATCCAACCAGGGCCGGGGACAAACTGCAACCGAGGTACGTACCCTTAGCGGGAACCGAACCAGGGTCTCTCTGGAGTGCAGGCCAATGCTCTAACCGCTGAGCCAAACCGGCCAGGGCTGCAATTATTTTATTTTATTTTATTTTATTTTATTTTATTTTATTTTATTTTATTTTATTTTATTTTATTTTATTTTTTATTGTTGAATGTATTACAGATATTCCTCATTTTTCCCCCATTGCCCCCCTCCTCCCCATTCCTGCCCCCCTCCTGCTTTTCCCCACACTGTTGTCTGTGTCCATTGTTTATGCATATATACATATAGGTTCTTTGGCTTATTTCTTCCCACCCACCAACCCCCCTTCCCTTTGAGGTTTGTCAGTCTAACAACCAATTTGTACTTCTTAATCCTTTCACCTTTTTCACCCATCCCCCCAACCCCCACCCATCTGGTACCCAACAAAGTTCTCTGTATCTATGAGACTGTTTCTGTTCTGCTTGTTCATTTTGTTTGTAGATTCAATTGTTGATAGACATGTATTTATTGCCATTTTGTTTGTTCATATTTTTTTATCTTTTTCTTCAAGAAGACCCTTCAACATTTCATATAATAATGGTTTGGTGGTGATGAACTCCTTTAGCTTTTCCTTTTCTGGGAAACTCTTTATATGGCCATCAATTCTAAATGACAGCTTTGCAGGATAGAGTAATCTTGGTTGTAGGTTCTTGCTTTTCATCACTCTGAATATTTCTTGCCACTCCCTTCTGGCCTGCAAAATTTCTTTTGAGAAATCAGCTGACACTCTTATGGGAACTCCCTTGTAGGTAACTAACTGTTTTTCTCTTGCTGCTTTTAAGATTCTCTCTTTGTCTTGAACCTTTTGCATTTTGATGATGATGTGTCTTGGTGTGGGCCTCTTGGGGTTCATCTTGTTTGGCACTCTCTGTGCTTCCTGGACTTGTATGTCTGTTTCCTTCACCAAGTTAGAGAAGTTTTCTGCCATTATTGTTTCAAATAGGTTTTCAATTTCTTGTTCTCTCTCTTCTCCTTCTGGCACCCCCAAGATGCGAATGTTGGCACGCTTGAAGTTGTCCCAGAGGCTCCTTACACTATCCTCATTTGTTTGTATTCTTTTTTCTTTTTGCTGTTCTGATTGGGTGCTTTTTGCTTCCTTATATTCCAAATTGATGGTTTGCTACTTGGCTTTACCTACCCCACTATTGCATTTGTGTAAACTATTCTTAATTTCAGTTAGTGCATCCTTTATTTCTGACTGGTCCTTTTTTATGCTCTTGAGGCCCTCTCTAAGTTCACTGAGGTTCTCACTAAGTCCATTGAGCATCCTTATAAGCAGTGTTTTGAATTCAGCATCTGTTAGGTTGCTTAACTCCATTTCACTTAGTTCTTTTCCTGGAGTTTTGTTCTGTTCTTTCATTTGGGACCTGTTTCTTTGTCTCCTCATTTTGGCTGCCTCCCTGTGTTTATTTCTATGTATTACTTAGCGAGAGGTATAGGGCTAGCTGAGACCAGATGCTGCTTGTTGGAAAGAATTTAGGAAAAGCTGAAGCAGGATCCAAGACAGGCCAATCCTATGGTAAAGCAACTGGCATCAGCTTGGGTGGGCCTGGAAGTTGGGTGGGGCGGGGCCTCAGGGAATCAGTAGGGCGGGGCAAATAGTGTGAGCCAGGTTGCTGGAGTCCCAGATATGGAGGTGTCTGCCGGCCCAGGGAAGGGCTCACCAAAGGAACAAAAGCCTCTGATAGCACGTTTGTCCAGGAGAAAGCTGACTCTCCAGCCCTCGCTCCAAAGCCAAACAGTTTAGTTCTTCCCCATATGACTCTGGTGCCTTTCAAGCTGCCTCCTGCACGCTGGAGTCTGGAGGGAGCGAGTCCGAGTAAGTCCGTGCGCGGGCCCTTTAAGAGGAGTTGCCGGGGGCTCCAGCCGCTTCAGCCTCAGTTCCCGCTGGTTTTTCCAGCCAGAAGTGATGGGGACTTCTCTTCCTGGCACTGGAACCCTGAGCTGGGTGCCTGGTGTGGGACGAGGGCCCCTCAGTCCTCAGGGAGGACCTTCCCAGCCGAGGTGTCCTCCTAATTTTTATCTGCCACACACGGGTGTGGGACCAGCCCGCTGGGCCTCCGTCCGCCCTCCTACCAGTCTCGATGTGGCTTCTTCTTTAATTTCGTAGTTGTAGGACTTCCATTCAGCTTGATTTCAGGCAGTTCTGAATGATGGTTGTTCTGTAGTTTAGTTGTAACTTTGATGTGGTTGTGGGAGGACGCGATACCGCGTTTACCTACGCTGCCATCTTGACCGGAAGTCTCCATATAAAGTATTCTTATCTTTTCTTTAAATTAATAAAATTTACTCTTTAGAACAGTTGTAAATGTGCAGACACCAGAGCAGATGTTACAGAGATCTTTTCCATATAATCCCATCCCAAGCAGTTTTCCCTATTATAGTTTCTCTATAACATCTTGCATTGTATGGCATACTTGTCATAATTAATGAACCAATACTGATCTATTATTAACTAAAGTCCAGTGTCTGTAGTATATATTATGGTTTGTTTTTTATGTTGCTTAGTTCTATGGGTATTCACAAATGCATATTTTCATGTATCCACCATCAAGGTGTCATATGGCACAGGTTCACTGCCCTGGAAATCTCTTGTGCTTTGCCTGTTGATTCCTTTCTCTTTTCCCCTGAAGACTTGGAAACCACTGTTCATTTTAACGACTACGTTTTTTACTTTTTCAAAATGTCATTCAATTGAATCATAAAGAATATAGCCTTTTCAAACTGACTTAAAAAATATGTTTTTACTGATTTGTTAGAGAGAGAGGAAGGGAGAGAGAGATAGAAACATTGATGTGAGAGAGAAACATCGATCAGCTGCCTCACGCATGCCCCCTACTGGGGACCGAACCCGCAACCCGGGCATGGGCCCTGACCAGGAATCCAACCGGGACCTCTCAGTTCATGGGATGACGCTCAATCCACTAAGCCACACCAGCCGGGCCAAACTGGTTTTGCTCATTTTGCCATCTGCATTTAAGTTTCCTGCATGTCTTCTGTGGCTTGGTAGCTCCTTTCTTTTAATTACTGAGTAATATTCCACTGTATGAACGTACCAAAGTTACTTTATTCACCCATCAATGAAAGACTTCTTGGTTGCTTTCTCTTTGGGGCAGTTATGAATAAAGTTGCTATAAACATTTGTGCTCAGGTTTCTCTGCTGACTCATGTTTCCAGATCAACTGGGGAAACACGCAGAAGCATATGCTGGAGAGTAGAGTCAGACTATATTTTGCTCGGTAAAAACTGTCTTCCAAAGTGGCTGCATCATTTTGCATTCCCACAGCGATGGATGAAAGTTCTTGTTGCTCTGCATCCTGACCAGCATTTGGTGCTGTCAGTTTTTTAAAATTTTAGTCATTTTAATAGGTGTGTAGTGATTCTCACTGTTGTGTTATTGAGCATTTTTTCATATGCTTATTTATACTCAAATATACTATTGTCAAGTAAAAATAAGATACAAAATATAACTTAAAGTAATATGTAAATATAATTTAAATTAGTATGGAAAACACATATACCACAAATAAAAATGGATTCTATAGGTGTGATTAAGATTTCTATTTATATGAAAATTATATATACATATGTATAGATACAAATGAGCACATATACTTATATATACATATGTATAAGTATACATATATACATTTCTATGTTTCTCAATTTATGTCTTTATTTCTAGTTGTATTCATAAATATAGCAATGTCAACAATCTTCTTGGCATCCCAGCCTCTCATGCTATTTTTACAATATGCTGTGGGACTCCCCTTCACTCTTTCTCACTCTTTTCACATGTATGGACATCATGAAGATTCAGAGAGCAGTCAATTGTTACTCTAAAATAGTGACTACATGGTCACTGCTTCTCTTCTGAGGCACTTTTCTTTGTGTATCTGCTACACGGTCTTTTGATGTTGCCACTGTGTTTGCATTTCTCTTACTTTGGCAAGGACTTTAGTTACATCAAGGGAAAACACATTGTAATGGTTAAGAAAGCAGACAGGGCTGAACAGCTTGGGTGTGAATCCCAAAAAGCTCCCAAACTTAAGTGTGTAATTTTGGAAAGTTATTTGGCTACACTCCACCTTAGTTTTATAACGCTCCTGGGGTTTTAAAGACGATTCATTGGGTTGATTTTTGTAAAGACCATACAGTATTGACTGCCACAATAAGTGCAATCTGAGAACCTGCGATTATTGTTTTGTTGTAAGTATAGAATGGAGCAGGTGGGGAAAGCATACCGAGACCATGGAGAGTGCCTATGAAGGACACCTTCCAGATGGCCTCACCATCATAGACCAAATGTGAATGGCTAAGAGTTGTACATACACGACTTCTGAGTCCTACAGAAGTTTACAGGCTTCATATTTGGAAGTTGCTCATGGGAACAAAAAGGAAAAAAAAATTTAAATGAGGCTTGTGACAAAAGTGGTGAAAGAGAATGCTTCCATTGTTGTGGGAAACACAAGAGGGACTATATAAATATAATCTCTATTGTGAGTTGTTAAAATCCCCCTTGTCCTGTGAGAATTAAAGAAAAACAAAACAAAAACCAACAACTCAGAGCATCTGTGATGTTGGAAGTTTTGTGGGAAAAGGCATTGGTGTTTTTCAATAGGTCATGACTTTCTGAATCTCTGTACATGATTTATGTAAAAGATAAGGCATAAACTGCAGTTAGGTGAATTCAATTTTTTTGTTTATTTGTTTAAGGAATTTCTGCCAAGAAAAGCAGTAAGGAAATTCCATAACTTCTTCATGTTCTGGCTTCATTCTATTTTAATATATTGAAAAATAACAGCTTTCACTCTTAGAAGACGGTAACTTGGACAGAGGTTGCCTTAATTTGTTTAGGATAGCAATGGCTTTAGTAAGCTTAAGTGTTCCCGTAAGTTATGTAAATGAACAAATCTTAAATTTGTTATTTTTTTACCACTATTATTATAATGTTGACATTGTAATCATGTTTGTTTCTCCTTTGGTCATTACTAGTCACCATCCTACTAACATGTTTTAATTAATCTCGTAGTGGTTTTTCTCGACCTGAATTTTCTCCATCATCTGTGTCCACAGAAGAGCCTGGAATAAGGACTTTAATGCAGGTAGTTTAAATGGGCCTCTGAATGGGAAACCGAGAGGAAGAGAGAAGTGAAAGCCAAGCCAGGAGACATTCTTGTGTTGAATCAATACCACTGTGTGCAACCGGGCTGGGATCCTGCCAGGTACTTCTGCAGTTCTCTTTACCACGTGCCTCAGCATTGTCCATTCAGGGAATTGTCCACTCAACTGCCCCCTGGTGTAAAAGAGCATCAACTCATGGACACCTGTTTCCATTTATCAAAGATTGTCCCAAAGGACATTAACTCACCCATAAGCCCAAGTTGCACAAGGGCGAAAGGTGAAAGTCATGCAATACAGCTGGGATGGAGTGCTGCCAGATTACACTCGTGCCCATCTGGCGGCTTTGGCAATGATGACCCATTTGGATATGAGTAAGGCTTAAGAGGTGTCTGAGACAGCCGGCTCAATAGAGACAAAGCAGTAACAGTATTATAATCCTCAATTTACTTCATTTCAATCTCATGTTGATCAAACGTGCTTACTAACCCCCATGAATGAACACCTGGTTATGTTGTGTACACCATTTTAATATTTGACAGGCTCTTCTACAAGGGGATGGAGGATTCACATTTATCAGTTCTTTTATTATATGATGCTAACTTCATAAATATTGTTTTATTTTATTTTAGGTCTTTATAGAAATCCCTCTGGCATAGTTGTTGTAGGAAAATGAGATTCCATGAATTTAAATAACTTGTTCAAAGTTCCTTTGCCACTTTGCCCTTAAGAAGAATACACCCTCGATATTTTGTTGTGGTCAACCAAATCACCCCCTACTTAGCAATGTTTCAGATGCAACAGGTTATGTTACAATCCCTCCTATAAAAGAAAAATACCACAGATTATGATACGAGAACTGTAGTGCTCATCAACAGCTCTCTGAATGCTGTTCCCTTTGTGCTGCACAGTGGTGTCTCATGTGCTCAGCTCCACCCACCTGTTCCTATCTATGGTGAAATAGTTAAATCTCTTAGATTGAAACATTACCATTTTACTTTAATTCTTTTAAATATCTAACATCTCAATTTTCTTTAATATCACTACCTATAAGAGAAGCAAGCTTTTCAAATATTCATCACATAGAACATAATTTACAAATCAACATTTCAGGGAAAAGTTTATTTATGATTCTATTCGAGCCTCAAAATGAAAAAAAGAAAGTATATTCAATTACTTTTCAGACAAATGCTTTTTTCTTTATAGTTTATCCATAATTTTATAAAAGATGTGTTCTTTATTTTTCCAACTGACTATTTTATTTAAACTTTAAATTAAGAATAATAAACTTTCTACATAATTGTAAAATAATGTATTACCTTATATTTGTTAAAACAAAGGGCAATTATGTTTTAAAATTATTTAATCATCTTAAGTTCCCATGTTTTCATGAACTCATCTTTTTTTTTTTTTTTTTTTTGTCTGTTTACGTTACCTAAGAAATATTTTTAAAATCACATTTTTTTTTTGCTAAAACAAAACAAAAAAATGGAAAGCATTGCTGATCCTCCAAAAGTAAGAGTCCATAAAAGTATATATCTGGCAACCTAGGCCATAAAAAAGTATTTCAGTAGTTTAGCTTCTTCATGTGTTTTGTATTGATGGTTTTAAGTTGTCACATTCTCAGATTATCTTAATTCCTGGTGCTGTGTTATGATAAAAGACATGAAATGCATCAAAGAAGTATGGTGGTGAGACCTGGACACCAAAGTTATTAATGTGTAATTTAACTGAAATAGATTTACACTGATAATGCTATTTCTTATTTCTCTAATTTTTTTAAGGTCAGTGTTATTTTGGGTTTTCAGAAATAAGAGCTTGAGTCATAAATTTATGTGCTACTGTTTTCTTAGAGAGTGAAACCCAAGGTATGTAGAAGTGAGGGGAAAGGAGGGGAAGGCGATGAAGGAGGGACAGAGTGAGAGAGTCTGCTACCAGCAGGCCATGGCTCAGATTAGAGACCATTCCCTGGTCCCTCACACTGTCTGCCAAAAGACCATATGCAATCCTGTCTCCCATGAGTCTTTGGTAGAATGAGGAGTGTTAGGGGCTAAATGTGTAGTCCCAAAAGTCGTATGTTAAAACTATACCCCTCAATGTAAGGTTATTAGGAGGGGGATTGGGGAGGTAATTAGTTTATCTCTTGAGGGTGGAGTCCTCTATATCCACCTATAACTTTTGACTCCAAAAGCCTTAACTACTAATAGCCTGCTGTTGACTGAAAATCTTACTGATAACATAAACACTTGATTAACACATATTTTGTATGTACTATGCATTATATATTATATTCTGAGACTAAAGTAAACTAGAGAAAATAAAATGTTATTAAGAACATCATAAAGAAGAGAAAATAAAATTACAGTGTTGTATGTATTTATTTTTTTAAAAACTGGGTATAAGTGGAGCTGTGTGATCAAACCCATGTTGTTGGAGAGTCAACTATAATTCACTTCTGCTATGCTCTCCCCACTATACTCCCACAAAGCTATTACTTCCCGAATAATAGCTGTGCTTTTAACTCCAGGCTCATCCTACTCCACTTTCCCTTTTCCTGATTCTCTTAGCTCTGCTCATAGAGAACACCCTATTCTTCTTCTGAACTCATCGCAACTTCTTATACTTCTCTATCCCTGAAAGTAGTCCTTCTTCTGGTTTCTTCCTGAATAACTTTGAAAAAAAAATTATTTAAGACTCAGCTCCAGGATCAATGTATTGTTTTTTCCCCTGGACAATAATAACCTTCAACCCATCCCTGGTCACGTCTCTCTCCTACCTACCAATACTGCTATATGCTCTCCTTTAAAGATTGCACAGCACATTGGACGTTGCAACTATTAGTTCATGTTGTCTGACTGCTTCATCAGAATCTGTCTTCCTGTTTGTGCAGAGCACCTGGCATACAGTAGGAATTCAATAAATACTTGCTGACTGAATGAACAAGGAAACCTAGCCTAAGTCTAATTAAATTTGAAGAGAAGGTTCCTCAATAAAAGAATGATTAAAGAATGTTACTTTAAAAATGACACTTTTGTGTTTCTCTTATTAAGAATGGGCCCTTTTCTTAGTTATGCTGCTATGTCATATGTCAATTTGGCATGAAAATATATTTTTGTTTTTGTATTTTGTCCTTGAACAGTCCATACTGGATTACCAATTGTGAAATAATTCCATGCATGAGAAAATGTTGTCTATATTCCAAACTCATAATTTATATTTTCCTTGAAAAAACACAGCTGTTCCAAAATCAGATTTGTTGAATATAATTGCTACATATTTGAAAAATGGTAAACTGAGAAAGAGAAGTGTGCATTTCCATAGGTAGTTTTATATGTTTATACTCGCTGATACCTATTAGAATCACACACAAAAACTTCACAATTTATTATTAGAATGAATGGAAAACTGATTATATTTTAACAAAATGTTTGCCTTGTAAGTTCCTGAGAGTAAACAAATGTTTAAGTACATATTAATAACCTTTCACCTGATTCCTATGCCTTTAAGTAATTGATCTTTCGAACTATACCTTTTTTATCTTCCTCCTGATTTATTGGTCAGTTCAGGTGTTGTCTTTCCCCACTTTGAACTACTGTAGAAATGTTGTGACTTGTCTCTATGCTCTTAGTATCTTCCATCCTTTCCAGTCCTTCTCCACCTACCCTCAAATGTTCACAGAATTACTGTTCCGACTCAGGAGCTCATTATGTTACATCCTATCCTCATCAGATCATAAAACCTATGATAGTATTTTCTTGTTCAACCTCTTCAATAAAAATTCAACACTGTGGAAAGTCACATGGCTTTCCCCAATCCAATATTTTTGGAAAATAGGTTCTATATAGTTTTCACTTATTCTATCAAAGTTTTATAAAATTTAATGGATGTGTGCATATTGCATGCATATGTATATTCAATAAACAAATATTTACTGATTGGATAGAATTCTCTTCATAAATGCTCAGAGCACTATGTCTGCATCCCATCCTGAAGCAACAAAAGTCTTCAAATCCACTTCCAGTCCACTGGAACCTAGTTTCTTCAGACTGTGCCCACTCTGCAGATTTCCCGGTTTTCCAGATGAAAGTCATCTGTCCTGGAGCTTTTCTCTCCACTTACACTCTTGTTTGTAAAATAATTTGATAAAATTATAAAGGTAATACATTCTGTATGATCAGAAGTGATATATCTGATAGTATTTTTTAACAGAGAGGGCCCTGGAAAACACCAAACACTTTTTTTTTTTTTTTTTTTAAGGAGAAAAGAAAAGAAAACAAAAGAAAAGAAAATGTGATCATATGACATATTTCTTTTAGGCATTGTTTTTGGCACATGGAGGAAGTCGCTTAAGCCAATAAGATTTAAATCACTCATGCTTTTGGTTAATGTTTTCCCTTATCCTGTAGCCTAGTGTTATTTATTTATTTTCTTTATTGATTTTTGTTGTTGTTGTTTAGACAGAGAGGAAGGGAGAAGGAGAGGGAACACCAATTGTCCACCTCCTGCATGCCCCCCACTGGGGACCGGGCCCACAACCTGGGCATGTGCCCTGACCAGGAATCGAACTGGAACCTCTTGGTGCATGAGTCGATGCTCAACCACTGAGCCACATTGGCTGGGCTAGCCTAGTGTTTTTTAAAGAAAAGGATGCTGAAGGCATAAATATATAAATGTTAACAGAGATAAGGTGAACTTTCCACATATTTCCAAGTTCTAGAAACAGGGCCATGACCCAGCTTACCATTATTCAGATGTGCTTGGTAAATCTCAAAACCAGGAAGGGAAAGCTAGACAAATCTTAATTCTTAGAAAACTCAAGGTCCACTTAAACTTTAGAAGACAATGGTATTCCCAGAATATTTGGTCAAAATTCAGAGAGCTAGTTCATTTCAGTACACTCAAGAACTATTTTACATAAGGATAAAAAATTGGATAAAAACAGACCCAGTTGATGTAATCATTTCATCATTTAATTTATATGATGCCAGGATTCCTCATTCCTCCAATCAGTGTTCATTAAAGAATTGTTGATGCAACAAACATATTTTAACATTTAGGATATCTCTGAGGTTTTTCATATTATGTGGTTAGTAAAATGTTTGGTTTAAAAGAACTGAACTCAATATCTCTATCTAATCATAAGTAAATTTTGCTTATTTGATTATATTGTACTAAAATAACAGTTGATTTTAGTGTATACTAATCCTGAAAGAAGATTGGATGGAAGAAAAACAACCAAATAAACTCCTAATTTACAGCTGTTTCCAGGGTACTCTACTACTTTTACTTCCAAGGTGAGATGTGATTTGTCATTAAATTTAGTTGAAAGTGCATTGTTTTATCTGTTTGGCTGTTTACATCTCTTATCCAGCTCATTAAAGTAACTATCTTACAAATGATTGTGTTTACCTGTCCCTAATCTATTTTTATATTTGTTGCTATTATTTAACTTCAAAACTGTTTGATTCCAAATGTTTGTATGTACATTTAGGAAAGGAATATTTGATAAGTTGGATGTTTTCTTTCTTTAAATGACTTAATATATTTTTGTTACAGATGTTTCTCCTTTTCCCCCCCATTGATACCCTCCTCCTATTCCTACCCCTCCCCCCCACAGTATTGCTGTCTGTGTCCATTGGTTATGCATATAAGTACTTTGGTTTATCTCTTCCTGCCCTCCCCCTCTTCCTCTGAGGATTGTCAGTCTGTTCCCTACTTCTATGTCTCTGGATCTATTTTGTTCATCAGCTTATTTTGTTCATTATATTCCACAAATAAGTGAGATCATGTGATATTTTTCTTTCTCTGATTGGCTTGTTTCACTTAGCATAATACTCTCCAGGTCCCTCTATGTCATCTCAAAAGATAAGAGATCTTTCTTCCTTACCACTGAACAGTATTCCATTGTGATACGTTGGATATTTTCATTAGATCTCTCTTTTTTCTTAAATCATGCTAACTTGTAAAATTTTATTTAACAATATTTAAACTGTGGAATTGTTTCCTGAGACAGAATTGATTTTTTTAGCTTATTATTATTAATAATAAAGACCTATGAGAATAGGTTACTTATATTTCAAAGACTCCTCAAGTTATTACATTTACTTTATTTTACAAAACAAGAGAAGGCGAGTAAACAAAACCTGGTTTAAATAAGTTGTTTCAGCATAAGTGCTTCTTGACTCAGTTAAGTGAAATTTCTTTGAGCATTCCAAGTGTCTTGTGCAATGTAAACATCTAATTCTTTACAGAGGCTATAACACGCAGACAGTAAGAGTAGTCTACAACTTACAAAGTGTAGTGATTTAATTGGTAGAGTTCTCAAATGTTTACTACTGGATTTTAGGCTGTTTCAGAATCATCCAAACACAGGCTTTAACTAGGTACATGCAGTTTTCCTCTATATTCACTATCAAGAATACAAGCCACCATAATTCCTAATGACCGGACCATTCTACTGAAAGAAAGAGATAATATCAACTCTGATTGGTTAAGAAATGAATGTTTTTAATTGCTGAAAGTTAACAGTAGATGGTCAATAATATTTTGATTTTTATATATGCTGATTTCCACAAGAATTGAGGAAAATGCCTATTAATTTATTAGATAATTCCCTTCATCAAGATATTTTATGGAGAGGTCTATGTGTAAATATTTGGTACAAAGTGTAAATGTAAGTCTCCTTAAAATGACTCTACACTCAAATAATTTTGTTTTCAAAGGTCACATCTCTTGAGTAATGACTAATTTTCTCCTAGTGATTAGTAATCACAATTATGAGGAATGGTTTTTCTTGGTGACTTTTTCTCCAACTGCATAAAAAAGAAAAAATATTACAAAATACGGACTCTGGGACATTTAGTTCTTCTAAATCACACTCTTCCTCTAGCAAATAAAGCGTCCAATTCATGGACTCATACATTGTCATATTTCTACATAAGGTTATATAAAGTATTTCATTTAAAAAATTAATAAAGTGTCAACATAATGTTTATTACCATTTTCTTTAAATGTCTAAACTGATTACAACTTAAAAATTGTTTTTCAATGGTTTTGGCTATGTAAATATAAGAATGGAAATTATACTTTCACTTAATCATTTGGACATCTGTATCAAACATCTGGACATTTAACTTAATTGTTTTTTTCTTGATCCAGTTTTTATCCAGCTGTTTGGCGTAATACATATATCTATCAAGCACATCAAGTCTACATTCTTATCACTCTTTGCACATCTGTTACTGTCATGACTTTTAGCCAGCTTCCATGCAGGCAGAAGCTAGTTTCTGGGCCTATTTTAAAATCTTGAGTTAGTTCATAGTTTAAGAAAGAGATGCAAAAGGAAACTTACTGGACAAGGAAGTAATAATGCATTTATAATACATTTCTTTCTATCTATGCCTCAAGCTCTACATTATGCAAAGTTGGTCAGGTATTTTGTCTTGTTTTCTCAGTTTTGTATCCATTAGCTATTTAATACTGGAAACGTCACTTAACTCTTCTGGATCTTAGTTCCCAAATTTACAAAATGTAAGGGTGACACAATCCATTATCTCTTAAATCATGTTTACAAAATAACATGAGAGCTTCCCTCTTAACAAATTGTTAAGTACACAGTACATAACTGTTAACTAGGCCCGGTGTGCAGTGTTGTTGACTATAAGCACACCAGATCGCTAGAACTTTTTTATCTTGCATCCTGAAACTTTATACTCATTGAAAAACAACTCTCTATTTCACACAGTTCATTTTAAAACTCTCTTGTACATCTGAATTTTATTTCTGACAATTTCATATAAATGTTTCCACCAACATTATAATCTAATAATACTTCCTTAATTTGTTCAAAACAAATTAAGGACCATAACCTTTAAGAACTAGAGACTTCTTAAATCTCTAACAGATGATTTTTATTTTAGCAAAGATAGAGAAATGTATAAATACAGGTATAAATGTATAGTTATACAAACCAGGAAGTGATGCTTTTCTCAAGCTCATAATGCTCATGGCTTCAGAACTTGGATGTCAGAACATTTTACTTATATAAATATTTTTTTGCTTACAAGGTTGGAGAGGGAAATTATCATCCCAATCCTACAAAGTTGGTGGATAGAAGCATGAAATTAGAACTTTTGAAGTAAAATTACAATTATAGGTTTTCTACATAGGTAAAAAGTTGCACCAAACTGAACCTTTGAATATATAAACAATAAAGATAATGAACTTATGATAAAGGTAGAAAACACTTTCAGATCATTGTTATTGTTTTTTAATAATAAGAAGAAAACCACACACACACACATGCACACAAAATTGGAACACAGCTCAACATTCCTTTTCCACTTCTGTAACCTTCCATAATTTTCTTCTGCTCTCTCAGAATTATTCAGTTTACCAAGTGATGTCTTTGGAGCAAAGCAGAGTAGGTAAGAAGAACAGTTGAAGTAAAAAGCAGTATGCTCTAACGGCAAGCAACATACACTCTAGTGCCCAACAGTCCAGATTGAAATTCTGACTCATCCATTTCCGAACTATGTGACCACTATGAAAGTCATTTATTTTAGCTATCCCTCAGTTTTCTCAAGTATAAGAATTACACATGATGCTAATGGAGTTATTGCAAAGGTAAATGATTTAGTAAGTGTTTAGTGCTTAAAACAGTTTCTAGCCCCTAGGGAATGATTAACCAAAGTTAGCATGGTGTTAGACACACTAGGTAGAATGCAACAGATTCGAGAGAAAATACGATAGTGTTCTGTTATAATGGGTATTAATCAGGATAGAAAATTCTATTATCATGGCAAACCCTGTACAATATGTGTTACCCACACATTCTATAAATTTGGCATCTGAGGTAAGAAAACTTAAACAAGTTTTCTATTCTTAAATAACTATTTAATCCCAAAGCTAAGAGAAGACTCTCACTTTTTTTTTTTTAATCAAAAGAGACCATTAAAATAAATGCCTTGGGTTTTAAGATATATTGAGGAATAAAAACTATGGAACGACTAGGATAATAGGGAGTTACTGTTGAAGTCTACTTTAAAGTTTGAGGCTGGATCTTAATGCTCTGCCACATAAAAGAGGTTAGGGTGCATAGGATTCCGGTCAAATAAGTTTATCCCTGGAAGAAAGATGGTAAATTAATACAAACTTTCAATCCACATATTGTAACTAGGAGCTAGACAAGTGAATGGGTCCAAGTAGAGAAACCAAGGAAGTATGCAATTCTATACGTTTGACTGTGGTTGGATTCACAAAGAGAAATCACCAAAACAGGGTTTCAGAAAACAGACCAATGTCATCATCTAGTCCTATACATTGCTTTGAATCAGATGATATTATATTGAACACTACTAACTCAGAATGAGGGTGCAGGTGGGGACTCAGAGTTAAGTATTTTCTATCTCAATATCACATTGATATATGGTAGGCCCTTTCAGAAGAGATACTTGGGGCAACTGGGGAAGAATAAGAGGATGCTATTACCAGTTAGAGAAAGACAACTACCATATGATTTCACTTAAATGTGGAATCTAAAGAACAATATAAACAAACATACAAAACGGAAACAGAGTCAAGGGAGGTTGAGCAACTGGGTAAAAAGCTGACGAATTAAAAGATAAACCAAAGAACTTATATGCATATAAGCATAACCAATGGACATAGACAACAATTTTGTGTGTGTGTGTGTGTGTGGGGGGGGGGATTGGGAGGAAGGTGTCAATGGGGGGAAAAAGGAGAAACATCTGTAACAACAATAAATTAAATAAAAATAAATTTTTAAAAATGGAAAAAAAACTTTTACAGAATAAAAATGAAGTACAAATTTGTAGTTATAATATATTCATGGGGATGTAAAGTGTAGCATAGGGAATATAGTCACTAATAGTGTAATGACTATGTATGGTGCCAGGTGGGTACTTGGAAATAGGTGGGAACACTTTGTAAAGTATATGATTGTCAACCACTATGCTGTAACTTTAAAGTAATGCAAACTCACATTGAATGGAAACTTAAATTGAAAAAATAATAAAAAAGATGCTTATTCATGTCCATCCAAGAACTGTCAAATTGGTGTCATCCTAGGCTCCTTCTTGACCTGAACCACTCTTCCGGCTCCCTCTTTCCACTGTAACCCAAATTCATCTCAACTTTTTTTCTGTATCATTTCATTCAATGTAGCCTTTCTTATTTAGTGATCATTAAATTACAAAAAAACAAAAGTACTTAAAGAAAGGAAGGTTCATTCTGGGGTGTTTTGTAGAATCTAAGTAGAGAAAGTCTATCTCAATACCACATTGAGGCCTCATGACAGGTGGCACTGAGAATTCAAAAAACATCACAACCCAAAGTCAGCTTGGCCTCCTACAAAAAACTACCATAGACAGGGTGGTTTAAAAAATCAACATTTATTTTTCACAGTTTTGGAGGCTGGGGAATCCAAGTTCAAGGTGTCAGCAGATTTCATGTCTGGTATATCCCCTCTTCCTTGGTTTCAGATGACTGTTTTCTTTCTGTGTCCTTCTCTCTCTCATGTCTCTTTTTATAAGAGCAACAACATCACTCATGAGGACTCTGCCTTCATACCTAATGCTTCCCAAAGGGCTCACCTTCAGATACCATAAAATGAGGATTAGGGTTTCAACATATGAATTCTGGGAAGACATGAACATTCAGCCCATAACAACAACCTATTTACCTCTAACTTTTTGAGATCATTTACCCTCATGGTGCTGCTTCCCTCTATGGCTCAGCATCATTCTATGGTGCTCTCCTTTGAGCCAGATTTTAGATCCATTACAGATGACTTAGCATGATTGAAATAAAAGGATGTTATTATTCTCTGAATCTATATGATTTTCTACATTTACTATTCACAAATAAACACTAGAGACTCTCTGTTCAAAGCTGATTTGCTTGGTTAGATCGCATGCCCACCCCAGTTTCATTAACCATTTCAAAGGTTTATATCATGGTTCGTGAGGCTGCAGGAGTTAAGGCTGGGGACAATTTGTAACAGTGGGGCATAGACTGAGTAGGAACGCCTAAAGAAATCTACCATATGTCATTTATTTTAACCACTGACCATCCCTGAGATACTCAGTAGGCCAGGTTCTGACTGTTGGGCTCCCATAGTAATTGTTTTGTGTTATTATTTTGATCATAGCCCTAACCACAATGTATTATGCTTCATCTGTCTATCAGACTGTTATTTCAAGTAATCTGTGAACTCCTCAAGAACAAGCATTGAGTTCTTATTTATTCTTGTACTCCTGGCACATTTCATAGTGTTTTTCACACAGTAGATCCTCAAAGTGTGATGTTGACTGAATTTTCCATCGTGAGTCATTGAATCAATTATAACACTCAGTGAGCTGTTTAGATGGAAAAGAACTTCCATGTAATTTAACGGGTCAATTATAAGTAGGTATGGAAGCTTCAGACTACTCATAAAATCACATTTGATGTGGCTTAGCCCAAACATCATGAATTTTCACTTTACTATCAGTCATTCTGTTTGGAAGGCAGAAAGTACCAGGATTGGGAATTCTCTAACATGATAATCAGCAAGGCTTTGCAAGGTGCTCTGCAGAATTCTGAGAAATGTTTCCATCTTTATTCTCTTCTTAAAGAATCACAATGCATATATTAAAGACACTGAGATAAAGGATACTCCTTACATTTACTTATACCAACAATTTTCAAAAATTTTGAACATAGAATTTCTCCCCAACCCAAATACTCTCTCTTGTTCTCCTGAGATGGTGGTTCTAAGCCATTGGTAGATGGGGGGATTGGAAGAGCACAATGACAAAGTAATAACAGACATCAGGAGCTAGAAACGCAATAAAATATCAAGAACCAAGAGGTCTATGACCACGAGAGTTGGACAGGAGAATCAGGTTAAGGAGCATGAGCAAGCTAATCTTTTGGGAAGAATACTACAATTCTCTAAAGGCAGAAACTAATTCCCAGGGATCTGCTGGTGAAAGTTGGTAGAGACAACTTAATAGGAACTTAGAGGCAAAAGGGACATTTTCTGACTCTCAGTCCAGCTGGGTAATTCTATTTTTTATATTTCTGTGGGATACAAATTGATTCATCTCTAGGCCTAGATATACAGATGAACATTCCCTTATTAGAAATGAATTATGTTCAAAGAATTATACAAGGCATTTGGTAAAATAAGAAAAGCATCTTCTTATAGGTCATTTTGATAGATCAGAGATGTACTTTTGGGGAAAATATAGATAATGCATCTGAATGTATAGGAAGTGACAAATTAGAAGTAGAATATAAGGGGCAGTGAGAGTGAGAAAAGGGAGGAAAGAATCACCACATCTATGACATCTGAAAATGATTAACCAGAGAAGATTCATTTTATTTGGAATTCAAAGGCTGAATAAAATAAATTTGAATAGAGGTATGGGTGATAAACTGCACAAGGCATGTTTGTGATCAGGGTGACTGAAATAAAAATGGTTCTGCCGAGTAACAAAATATAAGATGAAAAGAGAGGTAAGGGCCAAACTGCTGTGGGTGAAAACTAGATTCTATCTTATTCTACAGAAATAGAAGCTATGACTATTTACGAACAATAGAAATATAAGAAGACAAAAGTGGTGGATGGAGATCCATGTGTGGTGGTGGAGGTCACAGATTTCATAAAAGAGAAGCTCTAGATGGAGAGATTTTAAAAATAAATTGTTCTCTGGCCCTCACCCTAGATTGTCTAACTCAAAATCATTGCAGGAAATGCCAGATGAGAGGATCAAAGCAGGAGAGAATTTGTTGAGATTTACTTAGCAGTAGAATATCAAAGTAGCAAAATTCAACAGAAATCTGAAGGATACACATGTGTGGCTTGATTAGTTTTGAAGGATGTGGATTAGTGAATCTTTAGAATACAGCTAATAAACCTCATTCTAAAAAATCTGATTGTTGTTTCAATTTCACAAGAAGAGTAAGCAAACAGATGGAACATGAGGAGCACTGACATTTTGGAGGTAAAGATGTATATCAAATATACACCCCAATGTGGCTGAAATTCTCATATAGATGTCTCATTATCTGATTTCTTGAACCCCAACTCTGATTACTGTTTCTTTTCCTACAAGTTCATATCTCTCCCTATCAGAATAACCAGAAATCCTACCTGGCTAATGCAAAAGTGAGTTCTGAAAATTGTTAGAAAAGTCCTTGTGGGCTGTAGAGATTTATGTAAGTTTCAAATCAGAAGGCATTATTCTTCACATTCATTAAATCTCCTTTATTCAAAAGAACCAATATTTATTATAGGGTAGTGTTTTTTGTTGTTTTTTCAACTTATAATTTTATTCTGAATTTACCTGACTACTCTTTTGATATTTACTCTTTAATTTATACATTTATATAAACCACAAAACCATAGCTACATATATTCTATCCTGTTGTGTCTGCCTTTCAAGGAATGTTTAGAATTAACCCTGAAAAATCAAATAAATGGATTCTAATCATTCTTCATCATACCTATTTTAATCTTATGTTTGCCATTGCTGCTTTTATGTGTATTGTATTATTTAAAAGTGGCAAAAAATGAAAATGTTTTAAATGCTTAATGAAATCAACATTAAATCCAAAGTATTATTATTATCAAGTAATATATACCATTATTAGTGATTTTTACATATATATACATATTGATTAATTTAAGTCCATATTTTTGAAAATGTATGTAACATACTTGAATAATTGTACGAGATGACAAGTAAATGTAGGCCTACATGTGTGGGTCATTAAATTCTGCTTATTCCAGGGTAGAAAAACTATGGGCTACCATGTTTGTCTCAATATTGCTCTGATTGTGTGAGGAATTTCATATCATTTTTCATGCAATCCAAATTGTCTTGGGTTTCCAGAAGAAATGTTAAACTCTCATCTGATAATCCATTGAATATCATTCAACAAATATTTCTAGAAGAACTACCAGTCTTTACATTTTGATTCTGATATAAAGTTCCTTTTACTAAACCGTTTGATAGCTATTATAGGTAACTATTGGTAGTAAAAATGTGGGCCTATTTCTTCATCTTCTTCAGATAATGAAAATATGAGTATTGTTTTCTTCCTAATTAAGACTTTTTCCCCCAGAATACCAAAATATTCAAAGAAAATGAAATGCTAAGTAGGTGTAGTAGAAGTCAGTGACAAGCCAGAAATTCAGGCAGTGTGTGCATGATGTGCGTGATTGTGCTAAATGATTTCTATCATACATCGTGGAACATGATAAAAAAAAATTGAATTGGTGGCCAGAATATTTGAACTTTTTTTCTGAAGAATTCAAAGTTGATCTAGGGAAAATTATTTCAGGACTAGTGGAAATGAGTGTTTTTAGAAAGAATAAAATGTCAGTATTATAAACCATGTATAAAAGGGAAGAGAAACTCAATAAAGTAAGACTATTGAAAAAGTTTGTAGCAACATGAGAATGACCTCTTGAGGCCATGGGTTTGGGGCTGGGAACAAAATATAGAGACATAATAAATATATATCGTTGTATTAGTTTCCTAGGGCGGCCATAACAATGTGCCATGGACTAAGTAGGTGCTTAAACAATACACATTTGTTTTGTCACAGTTCTGGAGGCTAGAAGTTGAAGGTGAAGGTATCTACATGAGTGGTTATTCTGAGGCCTCTCTCCTTGGCTTATATATGGTTGTCTTCTCCTTCTGTCTTCACCTGGTCTTTCTTCTGTGTATGTCTGCATTGTAATCTCTATTTATGAAAGGACCAGTCATGTTGGATCAGGGTCTACCCATAGGACCTCATTGTGCCTCAATTACCTATTTATAAGTCCCATTTCCAAATAGTCACATTCTGAAATAGTGGAGGTTAGGATTTCAAAATATGAACCATGAGGGGACACAATTCAGCCCATAACAATTATGTTGTACGGAAGATTAAAATGTTTCTGCATAAGTTTCTGGGATTTAAGACCTAGGAAGAATAAAACTATTATGTAAATAATAAGAATATAAGATGATTAGAAAACCTTGAGAGAACAAAACTAGCAAAATTTGAGACCCATTGAATTTGACTTGATTTCTCGGCATAAAATGACTACAGCACACAGGAAATACTCCATATTTCCTAGAGCTAGGGTTTTCAAAATGCCTTAATTGCCTGGATGGTCTACTTTATGACTATTGTCCCATTATAATTATTAATAATGCTCCATTTGCTCTAAAATATACTTATTTAGAAGATAAATTACAAGTTCAACATAATTGGAATGTCAATGGAACTTCAACATAAATATGAGGAAAATAGTTAAGCCTAAACTCTCGATAAATCTGAAAAATTGATGATTCCATAGCTACCCATTTATATATTTAGTGCATATTACCTCAGGGTATACTATTAGCTGTATATTCTGCTAAGTGCTAGATGAGAAATGATGAAGAAGACATGAGTTTTTCTCTCTTACTTTCATTGATTACCACTGAACATTACCAATAGAAAGTAGATTATGCTATTTGTCTTCTGTGACTTAGAGAAGTTGAATAACTTGACCTAGGCCACATAATTAGTATGTGAAAGATGATCTCAACTTTGTGTCTCCACAGGCCATGCAATTAAACTCTATGCTATTCTGGCAACAGTAATTTAAGCAGTTTACCCTGAATGAATCCTGTGAGGCTAGTGATCATTCCACTGAACCATATTCTCATCTAATCTCCTCTACAGAACAGTCTTGAAAGCAATCTCCAAATGTTTTCTAGTGTTATGTTATAAAGACTCAGAATCACTCGACTGACATTAAAAATATTCAATTTGGTGATTTGTGGTTCAACTTTCTAAAAAAAGTAAATCAATTAACTAAGTTCCTTCCTTTTTCTCTTGCTCTGGATGATATAAATATAAATTTTAAGATATCCCCTGGCTTCTGCAGAAGGTAATTCAAATGACAGGTGAGCTTTGTGTCACAAAATAACTAAAACAGAACAGCAGATATTAATATAATAGATTTATTACTTTGTTAAGCACAAAAACTGCCTTGATTTATTGATAACTCTCTCCTTTTAGCAAATAATAAATATATTGAGTATTCATAAAAATATTTCAGACAATAGTTTCGTATTGGGCAACACTATATTAAAGTAAAAAAAAACAAACCTGCTATTTAATCAAGATTATAACTAGCATTTTAATTGTACCATAATTATTTATTCATAATATTGAAGATTGGGTTTGTCACTTCCAATCCTTCACTCTTTCTACTAGCATTCTCTTTACCATGTGACTTCACACTTTCTCGCACTGTTAGTGAAGTATTTTTCTCTGCCCCATTATGCTGGATTCTACCATGTGACTTGCTTTAGTGACTGGCATATGGGTAGAAATCACTTTGGCAGTTCCAAATCTAGGCTGATAGCAGCACTGCGCATTTGTGCTTATGTCTCTTGCATTTTTGCCTTTGCAATTAGAACATACCCTGTCTTACCCATTGATCCAAGGAAGATTAGAAACACATGGAACAGAGATCTAGCCTGCATCTTCATTACAAGTTAAAGCAAGTCCAGCTGATGAATCAGCCAACTTCTGGTTGACCAGCAAGCATAAGAAGATGAATAAATAATTGCTGCAAGCCTCTAACTTTTGGGTAGTTTGTTATATGGTATTATTGTGACAATAGATAGCTTATCTACTATGTACATTCAGAAAATGCTTTTAGAACTCTTTCATGTCAGACACTGAGCTAAAGGTCTTAAAACAGTCAATAAGAGAACAGTGATAGATGATCTCATAATATACAGTCTAGGGAGTAATAGAGAGAGACAAGTAAATGGATAATAGCAATACAATGTGCATAAGTGTTTTGATCAGAAAATGTGCTGTGGGTGCATATTGAGATAGCTGCTTCACTTACACCTGTGGGTTTGGTATGAACTCTCCAGAGAAAGTGCTGAGTATGTTAACAGTAGAAGGAAGGAGAAATTTCTCTCATTAAAAGTGTATGGAAGAGTGACATGTACTCCAGGTAGCTAACAATATGAGTGAACAGAGGATACTGAATGGTTGGGGGGCTAAAAGAAGAGAAGAATGGTTATGGTGAATGCCAGAAAGTGGAGGGGGAAACGTTTGAAGTGTGTGAGCTTTGGACAATGCAGTACTTGGTTAACTGTAGTAAGGTTTTTGGACTTGACACAAAGAGCTACGGTAGTGGTGGTAGGAGGGAATTCCAACTTTGCTTTATTACACTTTTTATTATTTAGTTCTTTGCTAGGAGAAGAGAAGCAGGCCTGAAAAAGTGCTCTTCTTGGAACACGTACTTAATGCTTTCCATGTGATAAATAGTTTTACAAATTTAAATTTGTCAGTTTCAGTTTCTGGGAGGTAAATGAGGATATGGACAAGCAAGTGGTTAGTCATGTTTCATACAAATTTAGGAATAAGTGGTGGATCAACTTATTAGATCATCTTGCCTGCCTTTCCCTGCCAAGTCAAGATGGATGAAACCTTGGATTAGTCATTTCCCAGTGGTTTGTCTAGTCTAATCTTAAAATAATCCAATGAAAGGACTTCAATTCTCTGGGGAAATTATTCCCCACTTTAATAGATTTTGTTGCTAGGAAAGGTATTTCTGATAGTCTGACCAAATTTTCCTTGCTCCCATTACTTTTAGTTCTGATTTAAAACACTTTTCCTTTTAAATAGTCACAAAATCAATGTTAATATCAGTTTTCTTTTTTTCATTTTCCAGGCCCTGATTTTTTTACACATATTTGAGCTTGAATTTTTTCTCCAGATTTATTAGCTCATATATTTTAGGTTCATTTCACTCTATTTTTATAAAATCTGGGCTTTAAACATTTATATTCCTTTTTTTATTGTCATCTCCCCCAGCGGTGATTGCATCATGCCCCTGATGAGGGTAATTAGTGAGCTGTTTGTCCCCCTGACACAGCCACGCATGAAGACGTTATGTGAACTAAAGCTCTCAGGCTGATCTTTGCCGGGTCTTCAGGGAGACTTCCTCACAGTCAATGTACTCTGCCATTATCATAAGTTAATTTTTCCCTTTCTTCCCGTTTTCAAATTATGTTAACAGCAAAAGAGGCAAGCCAACTGAAAATGTTCAAACGGTGTTCCTGAAGTATTCAACAAAAGAGAACCGATGAAAATGGATTCTTTGGACATTATAGAGCCTTAGGGTCCTTCTAAAACAGACAAATAACTGCATCACAATTTGCACCCTCAAAAGAATTTTTGAGACTCAGTCTGGGCAGTTTGTGTTAATAGTAGAGAAATGTTACCATAGACTTGACTTTCCCCCACTACTTGGGGTTTTGTATTAAGGGCTGAGGCAGGAAATCTTTAGGGAAGTGTTTTTGCACACATCTGGCTACTGTTGATCCAGAAGGGGCATCATTCTAGGTTGAAGAGCACCTCCGCTCTGCCCTCAGGACATTATTGTTAGTCATTCTTTGGATTTAAAGAGCATTGTGCCAAAAAGATTCCTTGTGTGGTCTTGTTTGAAAAGAAGTGTTATGGGGAAGGGTGAGTGTGGGAGATGGGAGGTGGGTTAGTACAGAGAATGAGCAAGTGTTTAACTATTATATATACAATTATATATTCAAGACACCCTCTAGAAATGCTAGAAATGGGGGAAGAAATCTCTAGTTCTGAATGAGGCAATTCTATTAAATAAAATGTTTTCTGTCTAAAAGAGCACACAGCCTAGGTGGAGGGTGAACAAAAAATCACACTTATTTTTATCTATTTTTAATTGATTTTTAGAGAGAGAGGAAGCGAGGGGGAGAGAGAGAAAGATAGATTTCTTGTTCCACTTATTTTTACATTTATTTGTTGCTTCTTATATGTTCCCCGATGGAGATCAAACCAGCAACCACAGCGTATTAGGACGACACTCTAACCAACTGAGCTACTGGGCAAGGGCCACACACTCTTTCAAAGGCTGCAGGTATCATTTTCTCTTATGTCTTAGGGCAACCAATGAGGGTAGTTCAAATGTTACTCCCAATTTTCAGATTCGCAAAATGAGAATTAGAGGGTTTAACTGAGTTGTCAAAGGGTCTCCATGAGTAGGTGGTGAAGCTGAATTTAAACTCAGAGTCATCAGATAGCTGAGCCAGAGTTTAACTACTATGTGTACTTGTGCTTACATGAGGTAGTCACCTGGCCCATACTTAGAGCTTGTTATACATCAACTGTTATTACTAATCTGAACAAAGAGTGTGACTTCTTGTTTCCAACCAAAATTCAAGATTTTAAAAAAAGCAGTGGTGCCCTGGCCGGTTTGGCTCAGCGGTTGGAGCATTGGCCCGCGGACCAGAGAGTCCGGGGTTCGGTTCCCACTGGGGGCACATACCAAAAAAAAAAAAAAAAAGCAGTGGCTGTTTCCAGGATGCTAAGTGAAAACTCTTCTAAATCACTATAGATGTGCAGATTATGTATGTGTGTATATATATATATATATATATATATATATATATACACATACATACATATACACACACATATTAAATCTTGCACAAATAAGTTGATTTGTTTAAACAAAAATAAAAACTTAAAAATATTTTACAGTTACTTTGTGGTAATCTGCTTTGTCATTAATTGTCATTCTTTCAGTTTTAGTTGTCTCACGGTAAAACAGAGCACTCTAGATTGGTGATAAAATGACAGGATGTATATGAAAGCATCTTGAGGAGAACACAGAGACTGCGGAGATGCACAGAAATATTATTACTGTTCCTACTTTAAAATTCCCATCTCAACTTGCAATGGTTTGAATGGTGGCCCTGAAAATGGCATATCCACATCCCAATCCCTCGAACCTGTGAATGTTACCTCATTTGGAAAAGGGGTTTTGCAGTTATGATTAAGTTAAGGATTTTGCTGTGAGGAGATCATCCTGGATTATCTGGATGGACCTTATCCAGTGACAAGTGTCCTTATAAGAGAAATACAGAGAAGACACACACAGAGGAGAAGTTGATGTGAAGACAAGTAGAGCTTGGAGTTATGTGGACAGGAGCCCAGGAATGTCAGCCTCCACAAGAAGCTGAAATATGCTTGTGTAGGGTACCCAGAGGGTCATGTCCCTGTCAACACCTTGATTTTAGACTTCTGGCCTAAGGAACGGTAAGAGAGAAAACATTTCTGTTGTTTTAAGCCACTTAGTTTGTGGTAATTTGGTAAAGCAGACTTAGGAAACTAATAAAAGACCTAAAATAGTATCACGCCAACCTCTTTAATTTATTCAATTTAACTAAAGTTTTCAATTTATCCATAAAATGGCAAATTAATGTGTATGATTCTTAAATTCCTTTCCAAGGGCTATACTTAATAAAATATGAGGCTTTTACTAGTATGTTTTGGAAATGTACCCATTTTATAAGCTAAAGATAGAGACTTGGGGCATTAGAGAGGTGGCTAAAAATCGACCGGTACCACAGCCTGCAGTGCCCAAGAAAAGGCGCATAATTAGAAAACAGAATGGTTCTGGTCCTTAGGTATTCTGGGGGAAATAAAGGCTCTGCAGGCTATAAGGAATTAATCCATTTTGCACATTTTATCTCAATAATTCAAGTTTAGATTCAAGGAATCTTTTTGTGTCAAACATTATTATTTTTCCAGGAAGAAAAACTCTATTTAATGTGTGTATTTGAAACAAAATTAAAAGATTGTTTTCAATGGCAATTTTTAAGTTTTAAAATGTAATGCTCCTATTTTCACACATATCTTAAAAGCAAAAGTATGCATATTATGTTTCCACTTTTGGATAGGTCTCTATGATTTAGAAAGTTGATTAATTTAGCAGTGGTTTTTCATTGAGTTATTAATTTGTGCCTGATCAATAGTATGTAAAATGGACATTAATTCATTAGCAAGTATTTTATTTCATGATAATGTTTTTCTTTTCACATTGAATGAAAACAGAGCAAAAATTGCATTCATTGTTAATGAAAATTTAAATTCTAAAATATTAAAATTTTAAGTTCTACAGTGTCAATCCAATAGGTTAATTCTTTGACTCCTAGTCAAAGTGTTTTCATGTTTTTAAACAATTTTTAATGTGTAACATGTAAAGAAAAACAGAACAAAAGAAAAACAAAAGCCACTCGGCCAGTGTGGCTCAGTGGTTGAGCGTCAACCCATGCACTAAGAGGTCGCCGGTTCGATTCCCGGTCAGGGCACATGCCCAGTTTGTGGGCCCGATCCCTAGTAGGGGGCATGCAAGAGGCAGCCAATCAATGTTCTCTCTCATCAATGTTTCTATCTCTCTCTCCCTCTCCCTTCCTCTTTCTCTAAAATAAATAAATAAAGAAAAAAAGTTAAAAAAAAGTAATCATTTAAAAAAAAGAAAAACAAAAGCCTATTTTAAGGTATTCAGATGTCTCAAGAGGCCAGGGGATAGAGAGTTCTATGCACAGGTCCCATCTACTCTATTCTGTTTGAAAAAGATGTGAAACATTTAGAACATAGTGGATATTTAAGAATAAAATTAATTTTATTTCCCTGTCCTCAAAATACACTTTTAGAATGCTAATTGAAATATTGTACAAATAGCCATGTTTATAACATAAGCAGCATCTACTGCTTTTGGATACTATAAGTGATGAATAATAGAAATATTTTTAAAGGATTTATTTTGATTATTGATTGACTGACATATGAATGAATCAATTTATTTGTCAACTTTATGTGTACTTTTTGAACACTTGCTGTGTACTAGACACTGTTCTAGAGGCTAAGAATTGTAATGGTGACAAAAACAGATTAAAAATTTCAAGGAGCTTCCATTGCAGCAGTGTGGTTGGTCACACACACACACAGATAAGCAAACAATCATGAATGCAAGGACAGATAAATTGATAGGAAGTGTGGCTGGATGACAAGGAGGCAAGGACACATACCAGTGGGAGGAGTGGGAAAGTAGCCAGGAGCAGGGCCTCTGGGCCAGGGTCACACAAGTTGAGAATTTACTCCAAATGTATGGAGAAACCAGTAGCAAGATCTTGAAGTCTGAAAATAAACCACAACTCTAAACATAAACCACAATGTTTTGAATTTTATTTTCACTACATCACCCCATTGCTCCCAGTGCCAGCACGATAGAAAAGCAATTATCTTGATTCAAAGGATTAAAGGGGGTAAAAGTTAAAAGGGAAGGAGTCGAAGATGGAGACCACACACCATCAGTCTTGACCAGAATTTGTATCTTGCATTTATTGTGTCCATAGAGCAAACATTAGCTAATCAATTTCATCTGTAAGTTATATTTGGTGAAAGCTGAGCATTTTCCCCCACCTCCCATCCCTGTCATTGGCTTTCTGGGTTTAAATAGCCTCACCTCTAGAAATGCTAGAAATGGGGAAAAATCTCTAATTCAGAATGAGGCAATTGTATTAAATAAAGTGTTTTCTGTCTAAAAGAACATATAGCCTACCTGGAGGGTGCACTAAGACCTACACTCTCTTTTATTTTTATGTATTTATTTATTTTTATTTATGGATTTTTAGAGAGAGAGAGAGGAGAGGAAGAGAGAGAGAAACATCAATTTGTTGTTCCACTTATTTATGCATTTATTGGTTGCTTCTTATATATGCCCTGACAAAAGATCAAACCCACAACCTTGGTGTGGTTGGTTGGGATGATGCTCTAACCAACTCTTGTGTTGTTACATTGAAGAAGAGCAATCACACTTGAAAATAGCTTTTAATCTTGGTTCTTCTGTGCTTCACAGCAGCCTGATATAAAATTATGTAGAAAAGCTAAATAAATCAACTTCAGCCCTCTTTGTATTGTATCTAAAGTCATTCTGTATTTACAGCTTCCTAATTCTAGATGTATAAAATTTATCCATATGATATCTGGATTTGGAACTTCCCAGGGAATAATTTGAAGAAGAAACTTTCATAGGCAAAACTCTTAATCTAGGCCTTCTTTTTCTCCTACTTCCTTTCCTTTTAAAAAATTGTTCTTCTGTCTTTCTTTTAGCAGAATTGTAATGATACTTTTTATTTTTGGATATTTTTCACATTAAGGCTTTTACATACTAGGCGTGAAATGTCATTAAGAGGCAATTTAGTTCACCCAGTATAAAATACCATGTAATGGGCATTGTTCAACATGGAAAGATGTACTCTCATTCTCAGGGGGATGACAATCTAATTAGAGACTAAAAACAATGGCACATGCAATAATAAATACAATAACTGAGGCACCAAAACAAGGCTCATGGGTATTTACAGAAAATTGGTATAATTTCAAGTTGTAGAAATTGGAATATGATTAATCTGTTATGTGCTTCAATTTGAGATGGGTACTAAATAAAGAACATTTCATACTTCAATATGTACAAATGAAAGGATATTTTTAACAAGACAGAAGAGTTTGAATTGAAGGTAAGCATACAGTATTTAGAAGGTCAGTCAATAGTGACTGAGAGTCTGCTGATATGGTAGGTGTCAGGTCACAAAAGACCATGTGTGCCACAGGCAGTGGTGTTCAACCTACCTGAGAATGAAGTGGATTTCAGGAAGATAACAGTGGTAGCAATGTGAAAGATGACCTAAAGGATGGAAAGTCAGAGACCTGTTAGAAGGCTATTGCAACATACCTCCCAAGAATTGATCACACTCTAGACTAAAACAGTGAAAAAATAAGAAGAGAGTAAATAGAATATTGAATTTGAGAGACAGTGAGGATATAGAATAACAGGATTGACTAAATGGTCATGTGTCATATCTAAAATGACTTAATGTACCAGATTGATGACGATATTCACAATCAAGATAGAAAATATATAGAAGGAACACTAGATTTAAAAAAATACGTTAGAAAAAATTTGGATATGTTAAAGTACCTATGGAATTTTTACATGAGATTGTTGCAGTGGACTGATTCCTTTATGTCTCTGATATTACAGGTAAAGAAATATGGGCTAAAAATATAGATGTGGTAGTGATCATCATGACACCTGGGTGATAGGTCACTAATGGACAGCCATAGATAGAAGATGGTTGAGAATGTAGAAGTGAAAGAAGTGAAAGAAATAGGAAATAGGAAAAAATCATCTGCTATGTGGCACATTTTTAAATTAATTGCACACGGGAGCAGAGGAATATAAAAGAACAGAATAATACAACATAATGGAATTCGGAAAAAAAACCTAAAGAACAAGAAATCAGTAATATAAAATGCTGCGGAAAGGGTAAGAAAGAGTATAATTTAGAGAATGCTATTAAACTTGATTGGAAGTGACTTTCAATACATCAGTTTCAGTGTGTGAGACAGTGATTTGGAAGATGATGAAAGAGAATCAACTTGCAAGGTTTCCAAAGAAAACTAGTTTAAAGAAGGATATAAAAATATGAACATGTTTATGGGTAGAGTATAAATCTAGTATGGAGACTGAAAATCACAGCAGACTGTATAATTGATAGAACAACACATTGTTCTAGGCAGGAAGGTGTTAAATAGAAATATGTACTCATTTTAACCTCAGCATTTATAAAAGGGAGAGTCTTCCTCTGAGGAGGTTGGATTGAAGGAAGAAGAGGCATGCGAAATACAAAGATAGCCTTAGGAGAGCAAGGAAGTTGAGAGATCATATGCCCGGTGAGCTTGATATTTCAGTGACTTGTCAGTGAGATCATCTGTTCATCTACAGAAACTTATGGTTCCAGGGAGGGTTGGAAATTTCAAGATGTTGAAGAAAGTTTGGCTTTGTTGCTATAGGGAGTGAAATATAGAATCAAAATGAAGTTTGGATCACTTGCATTTCTAATGAAATCAATAAGTTAAAGACTTCCCCCTACCTCCCCCAGCCATGCACCTTTTTACAGACAAGAGTGAAGAAAATAGATAAAGATATCCCAGAGCTGGAATTGGGGGAAATAAGTGTAGACCCTGCAGGAAGCATTATGGACACACTGCAAGAAGCATCTCAGATTGTTTTAATAAGTCATTGCAAACTGGGTTGAAAGAAAATGAAATCATGTGGACATAATGGACTATGACAGCATGGAGAGATCGAGGACATGGAGGTCAAAATAAAGACATACATTAGGTCTGTGCATTATGGAGGAGTGTGTGGTGTTCAGGTTGAAGCTGTGATCAGAATCTGAGATCTTGAAGAGAAGCAGTTTCAAGGGATGACACAACTAGGATGTGGGCATGCCAGTGAATGGTTGATTTGGAGTGGAGATGAAGGTCACGAAGTGCAATAGTTTTAAATTTGTGAGGCCCGCAGTGTGAACATAATGAGAGGGAAAGGAAGAGAATGAGGCTGTGAACTAGGTGCTGATGCCAGTGAGAAAATTTTGGGGAGAGTTCACCACGCCAAAAAAAAAAAAAAAAAAGGGTTAGCTATTTAATTATTAGTTTAGATGTTTAATCATTACCATTTACATGAGGGCTATTTTCTAAGGAATTGATAAGCATGTACAGTGTAGTTTGGGGCTGAATCCATGAGTTTTACACAAATGTTGACATATTCAATAAATAGGATCATTGACCATTCCAATCTGAATTGGAGTTTTCTGTTCATGAATTGAGGTCTCAATTTTAGATGAACATTATGTGTTGAAACATATCCAGTACAGAGCAAATAAAATAGCAGGAAGGACTCAAAACCAATACCATATTGGAGATGTAATTTTTCTCGCAAAGAAAAGACCCAAGGGGTCCCCTTGAGTTAAATATTAAACTCATTTCTTGAGTTTAGTATTTCAGGTAAAAGAGAAACTAGATTAGTAGTTTGATTCTGAAAGCTGAAACTAGGATGAATGGATGGAATTTACTGAAAGGCAAATTTTGGCTTAACGAAAGGAAAGCAGCTTTACTACCCCAAATGAAAATGGCTTCTTCCTATGCAAATTGTTCACAATAGACTAGCTAGACAATTATTGCATATTCTGTCATCCACAGAAGAGCATAATTGGTATGGCCTGGAAGCTTGTTAGAAATGCAGAATGTCAGGTCCCACCCGAGACCTGCATTTCTTTGCCAAACTTGGAAAGATCTATTCCCTCTTTTTCTTCTTTCCTGTTTTACCAAGTTTTTGACAAGAAAATAAACATTTCATGATCAAGAATATAGCAGATGCTGCACAGGCCAGCGGGAACCCAACCACATCCAAAGAGTGGTGTTGGAACCACGTGAGGTCATGGTGTTTGGCTCCTTTGTGGTGCATGATATACCCGATCCAGAAGGCTGCTCGATCTAGAGGCTTCATAGGTTGATCATGGTGAATCCTTGATAACCTCATCACATTTTCTTTATAGGAAGGATCGACATGCATTTTAACAGTATCCTCAGGTGACGGCTATGTATGTTAAAACATTGACCAAGAGGACATTACTGCATTGGGTAGACAGTTCGGCTATGCAAGCTATAGTCCCTTCCCGTTCTATGACTTTTGTCACACGTTCTGATTCTAAAAGGTATTCTCTCCTTCCTTGGTTACCTCTATCTTTTAAATTTTTAACCCCCCCCCCCATGACAAAGCCTATTGAATTTGATTCTTCTTATTAAGTTTAGTTTTGTAAAAATATTTTCATACGGCATCATACCAGCATTCATTTACATAGTAAGAACTTCCAAATGTTACTTCTTGAAAGTAATTTTTTGCTCCTCATGAAAGCTGTAACTGAAATATTGTCCCAATAATGCTTTGAAAACAATAACATCTGCCAAACCCTGTAGCATTCTGCTTTCTACTTGCCCCTCGGCCCTTTCTGATTATTCAGGGATGAGTCTTGGTGTAGTCTGTGAATTTGTTTTCCTTTAGTAAGGACTCACTTCAACTGGTTACCAAACACTGCTTGTGATGACTGATGTAAAGGAAGAATTGTTGCTATCTTGCTTCTTCCGTCTTGCTTTTGCTTTAGTCCCTCCATTTGGGAAGCAACTTCTCTGCCGCACTTTTATTACTCAGCTTTGGCTTTGTCCAAGGTCATGGAATTTTTCTTTCCAGATAACTCAAGCCTCAGTTAACTTTTAAATGCCTGCTAAAAGTAACGGACAGTGATTCATTTATCAACAGATAAAATAAATTGATAAACTGTGGTAGTAATTATTTTTTATTTTTACTCTTTGTTCAGAAAGCACATTCTTGAGGTTTTTCTCTCCAAATGGAAAGAATTTGTAGCTAGAACAAATATGATACAACTCTCTCATAGAAGTAAACAGGGCTTTGAGCTTACAAATCTTTTTGCGGCCTGATATTGTTTTGTGTGTGTACAAAAACTGAGCTTTATAAAAAAATCTTTGCTGTCAACAATGGGACATCACAATTTACAATGTCTCCATTCCAAAGGCAGTTTTATCACTACTTAGAAAAGTAGCTGATTTATGGCAAATGGTAAACATCAAGAAATCATGGTTTTTCAAGTGGAAAAAAAATGGCAGTTTATTGTAAAGTTTCTTTCCCTTTATTTTTAAAATGTTTTTATTGATATTTTAGAGAGACAGGAAAGGAGAGAGAGATAGAAACATCCATGTGAGAGAGAAACATCATTTGACTGCCTCCTGCATGTCCCCTACTGGGGACTGAGCCTGCAACCCAGGCATGTGCCCTGACTGGGAATCCAACCGAGACCTCTCAGTCCACGAGAGGACGCTCAATCCACAGAGCCACATCGGCTGGGTGTTTCTTTCCTTTTATTTTTTATTTAAAAACTTTTTTTTTCTTTATTGATTTTAGAGAAAGAGGAAGGGAGAGGGAGAGAGAGATAGAAACATCGATGAGAAAAAACATTGATTGGCCACCTCCTGCATGCCCCCCACTGGGGATTGGGCTCACAACCTGGGCATGTGCCCTGACCAGGAATTGAACCAGTGACCTCTTGGTGCATGGGTTGACGCTCAGCCACTGAGCCACACCGCCGGGCCATTTCTTTCCTTTTAAATTTGGGAATTTTTTGCTATATGTGGTGAATAATAGCTCTGCAACCTAACGAAAGCCTTGCTATATCAGTTGTCTTCTGTTTAATGGCAATTGCATTATGGACAACACAAAATTAAAAAGTAATTATTAATGTGTTTTCCTTGGTTTGCAAATACTTTAGTAACACTATGTGAGTTTCAAATATGATAGTGATGCAAACTAGTTTACTTTTGTTTGTTTAAAACCTCAAAACCCAGTAATTGTTTTATAAATTGACTATTCATCCCTGTCAATCTTTTCCCTACTGTTCCCACTGCCACATTTTTACATTTTATACTTATTCTTTTTAAAAACAGGCCTAATTTTCTATGTAAAACTATGATAAAATAACAATATAAATCCCCCAGAATATTTTTTAAAGATCAAAGAACGTATGTACATATATGCACAACCAATCTACATGGACATTCGACTGGGGAAGGCAGGAGGGGGGTGGGAGCAGCAAGGAGGGAGTCAATGGGGGAAAAAGGGAGACACCTGTAATACTTTCAACAAAAATAAATAAATAAATAAAATATATTAATTTTTAAAACTAACTGCTTTACCTGGCTCTCGTTTGAATTCTTGGAAATTTAAGCCATTTTCTCATTGTTTTCAAATTCTGTTTTCTCTGAATTGAAACATCTTTTTGTAATCTTTTCTTATGCAACTCTTTGGATTTGCAATAGAACCTTTTTTTCCACTAATGTGCTTTTCCAGAATTATCTCCCTTTCCTCCCCTTTTCTTGGGTCCCTTGCACTTCAGTTTCTTGAGGCTGCCGCCTCTCTGCCCACCTGGTCACTTGCTTCACCTTGATGTCCTTTACAGAATCCCTCTTCATGAGAATCCTTGCCCTTAAACATCATTTTCATATTCGTAGCATAATTCATCTTTGTCCAGTATGTGTTGTCTCTAACTCCTTCAATGATATTCAGCTAGAGACTTTCTTTCTTGTTCTTGGGCTTAGGATGTTCTCTTTCACTAGAAAGCCCTCCAAATGTGCAGATTCGGCTGATTCTCTCCATCCTTCCACTGCTGTGTGTCTGTCCATTCATTTATTTCAAAGACCCCGTAGCTTTTTTGTGCATTATTTTATCCAATATTGTATTGTACAGGTGGGTGCTGAGAAATTTGTAGAAGCCACTTTGTAGAAAAGAGGAAAGACTTCTATAAATCAATCCCTGTAAAGTGCAATGAGTGCTATGGCAGGAGACATATACCTAATCCTGCCGAGTGACTCTGGCAGATGAAACAAATGACTTAGAAACATGTTTACTGGCCACTGATAGGACATGTCACATTATTATTTGAAGGCTAATGCAACCATGCAAACCAAAAATGGGCAAAGTTGGCCTATTAGTATTTTTCTCTATTAATAACAGTGCTTTCTCTTTGTTAGGGAGAGAAATAAGAGGATATAAACCACATCACAGTGTAACTTTGGGAGAGTAAAGTAAAATAAAGATCAGGAACTACCTATTTGTACTGTTCCACTTATGTCTAATTCCCTCAGAGTTCTAGGAACACTAAGCATTGGCGAGAATCAGAGTAAAAAAAGTGGTTTTGGTTTGGCTTACTGATCAAGGGCCTTCTGAGAGATGCTTCGATCCATGACAGAACTGCCATAAGCCAGGGTAGAATACTGACATGTCCCAGTGTCATGTTAAGCCTTATCAGTTATTGATCCGAAATAGAAGTTAAAATTGGAAAATGCGTGTTGTGTTGCTAATGTAATTTTATCTCACCAACAGCTGCCACAGTATTTTAGCACTCTTGTGTTTTTCAGCTCCAGGGACTATAATCATAAAAATATTTCCATTTATTGAGTTTTAGTATGTATCTCCCACCTTTCATTCCACTACAATTTCACACCAACTCTGAGAAGTAGGCATCAGTGTCATCCCCATTTTGCAGCTGAGAAAGTCAAAACTTGGAAAGGTTGTGTAATGTGCCCGAGACCACATGGTTAGCAAGTGACAGACACAAATTGGGAACCTGGAAATGTCTAGTTTCTAATCATACACTTGACCCTTTCCTTTCCATCACACTGACTCTGACAGGAAAACATACCCTTTAATGTCCGTGAGATGATGAGCTAAAGCTTACAGGAGTGTTGGATCTCTCTGTGCCTGGTAGTATAGTTTATAAGTATAATGTGAAATAGCATTTCTAGAAATTTCCTGAGAGTTTGGAAAAAGACTTCTTTTGTAAGTTTTTCCAAAATTTCTTACTTAAAGAAATGGTATTTTATTTTTTATTCTTTTTACTCAAAGTAAATGGTATTTTATTTTTCCTAACCAGGCTCCTAAAGCTTGCCTATAAAATAAGGTATTCCCATTGACCTGTTATACGTGTCTATGTTGCAGAATGTGGCTAGGATCTAGTATGACTTTGTTTTCCTTTAGCCCAGTATAGCCACATTCCTTATCACATATTTAAACTGGATTTGTTAAATTTTGCCTGTTGGGTAATTTCAAGTTATGATATCGTGTTAACTTGTAACAATTTTAGCAGATATTCTAAGTGATAAGTCCTTCTTGGTTGGGTGTCTGCCAACATTTATACTACTTAAAATAAAAAAGGAACTAAATTGATTGTTGTTTTCATCATTGTAAGACCTACAAAGGTGCAGTGGGAGTCACCCTCGAGTTATTGCAACCAGGAGAGTGAGAGGATCATAACAACCAAAGGAGTGAAAATAGACAATAGATTGTCAAGCAAACAGACAGGTAAGAGTTATGGAACCCACAGTAACCAAAGAAATCTAGGAAGAAAATCAGTTAAGTCAGCTAGAGGAGCCCATGAGTAGGAGATGAATCAGAGATAAGGCTATCTGGAGATTTCCTATATATTTCCTATTTAGAATAATAGTCTCATAATGAGAACAAAGATGAGACTGGGTAGGAATAGAAACTCTGTTCCTGGAAAGTCATGAAAACACAGAAACCATGTTCCAGCTTCACAGATCCCAATGTAAACCTTTGTTTTTAACTCAGAGAGAATGACTTAGACAAGCACTTACCAGCATGCCAGATTTTTACAGGAATATTTGTATTTTTCTCAGAACATATATTAAAAATTTTTTTTTCTCTATTAATTTTTAAAGAGAGAGAGAGGAACATTAATGAGAGAGAACATTGATTGGCTGCCTCCAGCATGCCCCCCACTGGGGATTTGGCTCACAACCTGGGCATGTGTCTTGACCGGGAATGGAACCAATGACCTCTTGGTACATGAGCCACACTGGCTGGGCTCTCAGAACATATTAACAGAATTTTCTTTTACTGTAGTAGAATGTAAATAAAAAGCTAAATTTTAACCAGAGAGTTTATTGAGTACAACGGCAAATAAGACAGAAAAGAACCTGATTTCCTTTCTTCTAGTAGGAAGAAACTGACAACAGATAAGTATATAATCATATAAAGATGATTTTAGATTGTTTTGAGGGCTAAAAATGAAATTAATTGGAGTATAAAGATAGAGGGTCAATGGGGAGAGAGGATTTGCTATTTTATTTTATTATATTTTGTAGAACAGGCTCCTCAATGGTAGGTCATATACCTAGGGCCTGAAAGATGAGAATGGATAAGCCACTTCACAGTGCAAGAGAAGAATGCCAAAGCAAAGATAAAACCCTCATCCATAGGTGTCGATGCCAAATTGTAACGTTGAGTTCTGAGAGAACATTTCTGTCACTTCTAATGGTAAGTGGAAAAAAAATAGAACTTTTTCCTCCTTCACAACATCAGCACCATAACCACCACCCCCCTCATGACTAATACCAATCACAACATCAATGAATTATCAATCTTGAATCTATATCAAGGAGAATTGACTGCCTAGACTGTGCCTAGGATGGGCATTGCAGGAGGTGCAAAGCTACCTATAGTGCTCAACAGTTTCTAAAACACAGATATAAACATTCTCTTAAGAACTTAGAGCCAATAGACAAAGATTTCTGATAGAGATTATTATTATCTTGTTTGTGACTTATGTGTATGTCGACTCAAATAGATGAGATGTGTGTGACTTTCAGATCAGAATTTTAGTTTGGTTCTGTGTAAAAAAGTTGATCTAAATTGGATTTAAAATTTCTTGAAAATAAACTTTTGAATATTTAAAAAAATATTAAGTATCAAACTCATATAACATGTAGTCAAAATTCTTGAATAGATAGAAGAAAGAAATAATTGAGGACATACTGGATTTTAAATAAAATGATCTGCACTTTGGCATTTTACTTGTGATTAAATTACTGGCATGTTTTATCAGAAATGACTCAGAATTTAGTCAATAGATTTTGGTGTATAATCCCAATTCACTTGATTAATTTGTCTAACTAACGCAGGCCCTGAAATTCTCATGTAAAAATGAGGAGTTGCATCTGATGACTGCTATTATTCCTCTGAGTATTAAAACCTCTGATTCTGAAATTGTGTGATGATGATACACAAAAATTCGGGGAATTTGGCTGGGTGTGGTTGAGTAACATTATATTTGGCATCTCCCTACAACATACCAGAGTGTTTCATTTTCCTCTACATTTTAACAGAGAAAACACATTTTATTTGTGAACATAAACATTACTAATAAATGATCCCTTTAAAATAATGGCCTGAGCACTGAGAAATTAGTTCAAGGACTTTGAAATTAGAAGAAACAAAAGTAGGCTATTTGAGAAAGATAAATAAAATCTTGTGAATCTAAGGAAAAAATTCAAACTAGATTATAGAAAAAAGTCCTGGAAAAGATTAGTGATTATAGAAACATAAAATTAAAAGGAAAGAATAGGTCATTTATGAATTATAGTAAAATATTCTAAGACAAAGTTACTGTAATTTTAGGCAACAGAGACAGCTACCTAATAAACCTGCCAAATTTTATAGCCAATAACCTCTGTGATTCAGAGCCCTAGGAAGACAGGTTTAAGATCTATAAACAGATAATAGAGCATTCTGACTTTTTAAGTTTATTTATAACAAAATTCTCAGACACACACATACATTTCCCCCTCAACACATGTGTGTAGCAGCTCACTATTACTGAGAAGTTGAAGAATTACCTGGTGCTGTTAAGCACATGACATTATTCACTCATCCAATTCTGCAGAAATATGAGAAATTTTGCTATTATTATTGACATTTCACAGGTGAAGAAATTGAAGTTATAGAGCCAGGAAATGGTGAAGACAGGATTTTAATTCCAGACAGGCTTATTCCAGAGCTCTTACTTTTAAGTACTTTGTCTCTGATTTCTTGTTTGTTGGGTTTGTGTCTTGTGATTATCATATTTTAGAGAATAGAATCAGAGTTGGTCAGCTTTGAACAAATTTTGCCAAGCAATGTGTTCTTACATTGTAGTTTTGATAGACTGCTTAGAGACCTCACTTGGCCATTGGGTTTTGTATTTAGGCCCCAGTGAGTGAGTCAAAAGGGTTGTTCTTTGTGCTGATATTTTCCATTTCTGATTGTGATGGGAAAACAATCTGGTTAATTTTTCAGTTGTTAACACTTGGTTCAGAATATTGTTTCATCTAATGTGTTAATATTCTCCAAACTTCTGGCATCACTAAATAAGCAGTTCTGTTAAAATTTGTCAATCATCTTTTATGTGGTTATTATTATCTTTAAGTAGCTTTTCTTGTACTCACTTAGAGGCATTTAGCCAGTTCATTCAAAGCTTTCTTGATTTATTTTTCAGCACAAAGTGATTTAAATTCATAACAATGGCTATTGAAATTAATAATTTTAGCTCTGGATAGCATTAAATGTGTTACTTTTATGTATTTAAACTTTCATCATAACTCGCAAGTGTTATTTATGATCATTACTTATTATTGCATTGTGCAAACCAATAAACATCTTTTTTTTCTTTTCTAATATAATTCTAGTCATAAATTAATTTAAAAATGTTAAATGTTGAGATTCCATTAAATTAATTTGGTTCAAAGTCTCATTTTCAAAGAAACCAGACAGTGTTAATTATTTGCTCAAGTTATAATAATAATTATTCTTATTATAATTACAAGAGTAGTAATAAGTATGATTGTAAGAAAATTAATATTTGTTTTATTTTTTAACTTGCAGAGCACTTTTACATGCATTATTTTATTGATCTTTTTGGAAATTCTGGGAATATGTACAATAGGTATAATTATTACAAATGTATACCACTGGAAATAGACAAGTGTGCAGAAGTTAGGTGATTTTTCTTAAGTTCATATGAGATATAAATAGGAGACAGGGATTGAAACTCAAAACCTCTGTTCCTCTTTATCTTACATAACACTCTGTTTTTATTTTTTAAATGGCTATATATATTTTTTAATATTCTAAAAGTGATAAAGAACATATAATGAAGAGCTATATATTCAGTGCCCAAGAAAGAAAACATGATTGAATCAATTGATGGGCTCAGCATATTCTTCCACAATTTATTCATTCACCTTTGAATTGATATTTTGTTCTTATAGCAATGCTTCAACAAGCATTTTTGTCCTTATATTTTGAGTTCAATATATGTAGAAAGAGAGTTGAGAGAGAGTAGGTTACTTTCTCTCTCAATCCAGCATGCATAGGATATTCCGTTGTTCTTTATTGTCAGCAACACTTACTATGTGTGTGTGAGAGGAGAGAGAGGAGAGAGAAGAGAGAAGACAGAGGGAGAACAGAAGAGGGGAAGAGGGAGAGAGAATTTTTAATTTGGCATATTTTATAAGGGAATCAAGTGATTATTTTTTATGGTGGTTTTTATTTACATGTCTCTGACTACTGATGAAGTCCAACACATTTTCAAATAAACACACACACACACACACATGCATACACAATCGAATTTCTTCCTCTAGGAATCACCTTACATAAATAACCTTTACCTCTTTTTCCAATACCTTATTTTATCTTATTGACTCATAGGAGTTTTATTTTTACAAATTTTGGAGAAAAATTCTTGCCTATTATTTTTTTACAAGTTTATTATTGTTAGAGAAATTTCTACTTTTTCCTTTCTTGTGATTTGTTATTCCTTTCAGGAAAAAAAAGTACATAGAGTTCAATTAAGATATTAACATAAGGATTTAAACTTGAAAATGTCACTCACAGAACTGAATGATGTCAGTGAAAATGGTGGAGTAGGGTACTGTGGAGATCAATCTCTCTCCTGGTACTGAAAACACTGAGGAAAAAACTGTCAGAATCAAAACTCTGAAGATAGTCAAATGTTCATAGCAACCAAGGGAATGCTGACTCAGGAGAAAAGCCAGTGAAACATGATAGGAGAGTTTTGTGGCATTTTAACTTATTCTTGCCCCAGTCCCCTCCCTGGCATAGCAGTGGTCTTAAACATGGCAGCCTGCATTCCGAGTGGGGGTTCCTGGCTCTGGAGAGAGGGCAACAGACCTTATTTTCAAGGAATTATGTCTGTCTCTCTGAACCTGTCTGGGGAGCTCTCTGAACATCTGATACGAGGGGATTGATTGCTTTTGTTTTACCTAATTCCAAACTCTTTTAGGGTGGAAAATCAGCTATGTGGAGAATGGTCCTCAAAAATATTGAAAGGCACATGAACAAGCTGCTGCTGTGTATGAAAAACAGTAGACATGCCAAAAGTCTGGGAGGAGAGACTGGGACATGAGCTATTTGGGGAATAACAGCTTTGAAATACTCCCATGTATACCTGGGTATCTAAAAAACATGTGCATGCCCTGGGCAAGCAGAAAAGAACTGAGAATATAAGATTTCATCTAGTGTTTGGCTTTTATTTTCATTTAGATATTGCCTGTTTTCATGAGTCAAAATTTTTAAAGTTGGAATTTTTTTATCTTTGTCTTTCTTGTTTTAGTTGTTTACATTTGTTTAATAAACATTTACTTTCCCTAAAATAACAGAGCTATTTTCTTACACATTATTCAAAGTTTTAAAGTCTATTTCTTATTGTTTATAGGTAGTATATGGAAACACAAGTGTGTTACCTGTTACGATACTAATATCAATCATTAATTCTAATAGTTTTTCTTGTGAAAATATTTTAGAGTTTAGAGTTTTGACATGTACCTTGACTTGGGTTTTTGTGTGTGTATTCTGTATTTATGGATCTAATTTAATTCATCACATGAATAACTGTATCAGTGATATCATTGTATTGACCTAGCTGTTAATAACTGGAAAGGAGCAGAGGGGAGGCCAAATAATACAGGCATGCCATCTCTGCAGTTTGTCAGGAAGCTGCAGTTTAACACTTCCCAAGGAGCCAGTGGTTCATTTGCCACTGATCCACGGGGGAAGGGCCTGAATGGGGGAGAATATATGCACATGCCCAGTAAAGTCTGGGTGAAATAGGGAAGGTACTTGCCTGTCAGTTACAACTGGGAACAGGTCATTGGCCAGAGTAGGCATGGCCACTGCAAGTGAGGAAGATTTGAGATATTTAATCCTCTAAAGAGAGGAGTTTACTCTCTTGTGTTCTTGGGACTCTTGAAGCTCCTGTTGCAGGGGACATGCTGTCTTGGCTCCCCTGAATTCTCCCACATGGCTCACAGCCATGTGGACCCCACACAATGGACGAATGCACCGCAACTAGCCTAATGCTGAGCTGGTCCCAATTACGACATGGAATGGAAACTTTGGACACTGGCTTTGCTTCTAGCTCCACTGAATCCCTAGCTACACATCTTCCAGGACTGGATTAAGGGAAATAGGACTTTAGAAACACAAGGATGTAACTCCACACAAATAAAGCTTTCTACCATATTTTATCCTCCATTGGGGGCCTATGGAAATGCTTATTCCAGCAGTACCCTAAGAATCCCACTCCCACTAGCAAAGGAGAAAGGCAATCCATGCATTTCTCTGATAACATCAGCACTATTTATTGAATATTGTATACTTTCCTACTGTTCTGGCCTCCTCTGTCAGATAATGGTGAGCTTATGCTAGCTAATTTATTTCAGTCATGATATAACTGTATTTATTTCTATCTGCATATTTTGTGATTTTCATTTCTTTCTTTTTTTAAATTAATTATCTGTTTTTGTTACAGATGTTTCTCTTTTTCCCCCTCATTAACACCCTCCTCCCATTCCCCACCCCCTTCACAGTATTCGTGTCTATGTCCACTGGTTATGCATATATGTATATAAATTCTTTGCTGTATCTCTTCCCGCCCTCCAGCCCCCTTCCTCTGAGGTCTGTGAGTCTGATCCCTACTTCCATGTCTCTGGGTCTATTTTGGTCATCAGCTTATTTTGTTCATCATATTTCACAAATAAATGAGATCATATGATACTTGTCTTTCTCTGACTGGCTTAGTTCACTTAGCATTATACTCTCCAGGTCCCTCCATGTTGTCTCAAAGGATAAGAGACATTTCTTCCTTGCAGCTACATAGTATTTCATTGTGTATATGTACCACAGCTTTTTAATCCACTCTTCTATTGATGGATACCTGGGCTGTTTCCAGATCTTAGCTATTGTAAATAGTGCTGCTATGAACACTATTCAGGGGTGCATATATTCTTCCTGATTGGTGTTTCAGTCTTCTTAGGATATATTCCTATAAGTGGGATCACTGGGTCAACTGGCAGTTCAATTTTTAATTTTTTGAGGAAACACCATATTGTTTATCATAGTGGCTGCACCAGTCTGCATTCCCACCAGCAGTGTGCTAGAGTCTCCTTTTCTCACCAGCACTTGTTGTTTGATGATTTGTTGATGGGCGTCATTCTGGCAGGTGTGAGGTGATACCTCATAGTCATTTTAATTTGCATCTTTTTAATGATTAGTGCCATTGAGTATTTTTTCATTTGTCTCTTGGCCAATTGTATATCCTGGTTGGAGAGGTGTCTATTTAGGTCCTCTGCCCATTTTTAATTGGATATTTGTCTTTCTTTTGTTGAGTTGTATGAGTACTCTATATAGTTTGGAAATTAACCCTTTATCTGATATATCATTGGTAATTATATTCTCCCATACAGTGAGTTCCCTTTTCATTTTGATGTTTGTTTCTTCTGCTGTACAGAAGCTTTTTAGATTGATGTAGTCCCATTTAATTTTTTCCTTTGCTTCTCTTGCCCTAGGCGATGTATCGGGGAAAATTCTGCTGTGTGTGATGTTTGAGATTTTTCTGCCTACTTTTTCTTCTAGGATTTTTATGGTTTCACAAGTGACATTTAAGTCTTTTAGGATAGCTGATTGGATAAGAAAACATCACCCATATATATGCTGTTTACAAGAGATGCACCTTACAACAAAAGACCCCCACAGGATGAAAGTGAAGGGATGGAAAAAAATGTTCATTTCTTTAGACCTGTTTTAATTGTCCTCTTTTCCTGTCTTTTTTGCAAATGAAACATTTTCCCCTTGTTTTTAAATGGTTACTGAAATTTTAGCATTCTTTCTTAACCAACTTAAAGTAAACCAATATTTCTACCTTCCTTCAGAACCACACCCCATATATATAATGCTCAAATTTAATTAATTTAACAGATCTTGCATAAATAATTATAACTATTATTATTCAGAAGTCATAGCAGAGTAATTGAGCTCTGGTGATGAGTTGGTGCTGTAGAAGCCAGGAACACCTCCCTCCCCCCAAAAAAACATAAAAATCCTACTTTCCTGACCTATTTTTGAAAACTATTTATGAGTAAAATGTGTCTAAATATGTTAGATGTAGCAATCCTGTATTTATCTTTCAAAGTAGAAATGACATTTCAAATGGAATAATTTATTTCACGTGTAGTTTAAAAAGAGCATGGAATTCAGACAAAGAAGACTGGGATGATGATAGTAGAGACTGTTGACTTGTCACTGCATTATTACTCTCACCGCAGCCTGTCCAGTCAATTGTCTATTCAGCACACAGAATAATCAAATAAAACGTAAATATCAGATCAAGTCAATTTCCTTCCTAAAATCCTTTTGTGCCTTTTTTGTTCTTTTAAAACAGCTTTACTGAAGTATAATTGACATACAGTAAGCTACACATATTTAAAATGTATACTTTCATAAGTTTTGACACATGTACATACCCATGAATCTATCACAATGAAGGTAATCAATATATCCATCACTATCAAGTGTCCTTTCAGGCCTTTTTAATGCACTTGAGTTAAATCCTAAGGCCATTTTGTTGTTGATATTGTTTGTAATCTAATATGAGCTTCCTTTCTTGTCTTCCTTTCAAATCTTACCTGCTGCTGTGGAAGTCCTTTTTCCAGTTCCTCCTTTTGGTCAAACTCCTTCTCATCACAGGGCCTTTGCACAGACTGTTCCTGCTGCCTGGAACACTCCTACTCTTACTTAGCTTATGATCATTCATATCCTTCAGACATCACTTACATTTCACCTTTTCTGAAAAGTTTTCTCTGTTCACAATATTTATATTAGATTCCACCTGAAAACACCCTATTTTTTTCTTTATAAAATTTAAACCATGTTTAGTTATTTTTTGTCTATTCACTTATATTTTTTTCATTATTTTGTTCTCCTTTGTTTTCCCAAACCCTAGTACAATGTCGGTATTCTATCTTCATAGATTATTTGAATAAATACATGCAACTTATGTAGGATTTCATAGTCATAGCATTGTTAACAGATACACCAATACATTTGTTTTCATTTAAATATGCTACACTAACTACTTAAAGAGATATTTGTCTTTATAGGAAGTAAGTAAAACAACTTCAAAGTAAAATAAGTATAATAGGGATTGCTCTATGATTATTAGGATATACTGAAAGCCAATATTAGGTAAATTTGTTATGGCCACATTTACCTATATTTGATCATTTAAATACTAAAAGAGAAAAAATTATAAAGCAGTTCTCCCAATATGAATATCCCTGGTTAGTTAAATAATCAGACTCCAATATACTTGTAATTGGATAAAATTTTTATGTTAAAGAGGATTTTAAAAATCACATGCCTTTCCTGCATACCTTTCTTCCACAGCTACAATTATTCCAGGGGTCTTATGCCAAGGGCTTCTGTGTGCCATATTTTTTTTAATCCTCCCACCAATCTCATGAGTTAAACACTGCGATTAGGAGGTTTAAAACCTGCCTAAAGCCACATGGTTAACAATGATAGAGCTGGGACTTGAACTTGGAGCTGTTTTACTGCAAAATCTACATTTTTAAATGTTGTGCCTGTCTAGGATCTCTTTAAATAAGTAATTTGAACTATCAACACCATGTTGTTATTTGAGAGCTTCTAGGTATTCAGTGGCTTCTACTCTCTTTCTGCACGCTTTTTCTTTTTTAATTTTTTTTTTTAATCCTCACCTGAGGACACTTTTTCATTTTTTGCTCAGATAGAGTGGGAGGGAGAGAGAGGGAGAGAGAAACAGCGACGTGAAAGGGACACATCAAGTGGCTGCCATCCGCACGACCAACCAGGGCTGGGGACAAACTGCAACCAAGGCACATGCCCTTAGCGGGAACCGAACCCGGGTCTCTCTGTACCGCAGGCCGACACTCTAACTGCTGAACCAAACCGGCCAGGGCTCTGCACGCTATCTTAATGATCATACATTTTACAGTAAGAAATCAGATAGTAAAGAAGTGAAAACTGGAGGCATGCTGATGTGTAAGATACAGCTTGGAAGGAAGAGGACAAAGAAGAGCAACAAAAGTAGATCTAAAAATTCAGAAACTCTGTGGAATGCAGTTATTTTGAAAAGGAGCATATCACCCTGAATGAGTTAATGACTCTAATGTCATAACTATAGCTGGAAAAAATAATAATTGATATCATTTGTAAATACCCCAAATTGCAAAGAATGATATGCAATGTGCAATATACATTTATTTTTTAATATGCTTTTTTTAAATTGATTTTTTAGAGAGAGAGGAAGAGAGAGATAGAAACATCGATGTGAGAAACATCGATGGGCTGCCTCCTGCACGCCCCCTACTGGGGAACAAGCCCAAAACCCAGGCATGTGCCCTGACTGGGAATTGAACCAGGACCTCTCAGTCCAGGGGACAACACTCAATTCACTGAGCCACACTGGCTGGGCGTGCAACATATATTTTAAAAGGTTCTCATGCTAGTCTTTGAAATTAAATGTGTCTGTAAGTTGAAAGGACAAACTTGAGTACTTGGAAATTATAACTGAAGCAATTTGTAGGAAATAATAAAATAAAAATAAAAAAATCATAGGAAGCCATGACAGGTAGAAAAGAAATAACATTTATTTTTACAAGACTGGTCTCTATTATAGAAGATAAGTTATACATGTATTATATTCTCATTTAATTATCTACACTGTGAAATATACAAAGAGACAAAAAAACAAACAAACAAACAAACAAAAAAACAGTATATTGTTCCTTTAAGCAAACAATTCTCATCCACCGTACAAGGTACCTCATTTCGTGTTCCCACCATCACCCAAGTTGAATCTTCTTTTTTGCAGCCTTAACTAACAATTCACTCCTTCCAGAGTCACATGTTTACAATGGCTGGAGCCTGTGACTTCTTCTTACTGGCGGCCCAGCTTTCTCTAATAAGGCTTATGTTGGCCATATTGGCTCTGAGAGGGCGGGGTTCACCTGGAGTTACTCTTTGCTTTTGATGTTCTGTTTTCTTGCAAATTTGTGTCTTATTTTTTGATTGTCCTAGCTATGAAAAGGTACTTTTATTCCAACCTGTGTCCAGTAGAACAGACTTATGCCAATAATGGAGCATTCTATCAAGCTACCAGTCTAGACATAATGTCCATCTTGTATATAGCCCTAGCCAAGATGCAAACCATAGGCATGTGTTCTACCAAGTTAACCCTGCTGGGAGTCTCCCTCCAGCATCACTTGCACCAACCGGCAGTAGCTTTTAGTGAAGCAGAGCAAAATTGGAACTGAGTTTCCACAGTCCTTCAGTATCTGTACTGGAATGGCTTAGAAGAGGTGCAGAGCAGCTAAGAGGGTACCAAACTCTACTCCACTTGCCTACATCTATCCTCCCTCTCCCACCCCCAGACCAGAGATTCCTCCCTTGCGTCTCTATTTCCAGGCCAGACTTCCAGGTGTGGAGAGAGAATGCACTCAGATTAGCTTGATTACTTAAGCTTATTTTAACGTTCATAGAGGCTAATATATGTCTACAACTAGAATAAAAATCACAGAGTATATATATTTTTATGTTGGAAAAGGAGACTAGTATTCATTTAGGAAAACCTATTGGAAAGGTTGGGTTTATCCCTCATCATTGGGATATTCCCTCTATTTGTGAAGTCTAAAAACAAAAGAAAAAAAAGAAAGAGGAAGGAAGGAAGAAGGAAAAGAAAGAGGGAAGGAAGGGAAACTGTCCTCTAGAATTTTCAGTATTGTTCTGATTCTCCATTAAACAGTAGTTTAGACAGTTTCCAAAGACTATAGCCATATTCTGATAAAATATTTTGCATTTGTAATTGACCATATTGACTCTTTGTACCAGATTAAGTAAACTGATATTGTTCAAAGAGTTTAAGAAGAGAGGTATTTCAATCAGAAACCCATGTGGTAGAAACATCACATCAATTTGAGCCAGATAAATCTGTTTGCTTATTAATTATATGATCTTGGGCAAATTAATCAACCTCTCTGATTTTAATTTTCTTTTATGTAAAATAGGGATTAAAAATAATTTATGTCATGCAGGTTCATGAAATAATAAATTAGCATATGTGTGTACATAGGCAATGGTGCATTATGCATGCTCAATGAATGGACTTTAATTTTCTCTTTTACCTTCTGCTTAACTCTCATTCCTTCCCTGATTTTCTTGTCTACTTAAAAGTGGATGGAGGAATTCCACTTGGCTTATATTTTATGTCGTATATTATGTTTTTAACATATTTTTACTACCAGTTTTTTATAGATATTCAGTACTGATTGCTACAATGTTTTTCAAATCCAGGAAAATACATGTAACTTTGATAGTCTCATTGTGCCTACAGATTTGTAAGTGAGTAGGCTGACTGTTTTATGATTGAGGGTTTGCAATCATTTGTTTGGATTTATTTAACTCGAAGATTGTCAATGAGTAAGCTAAGGGATGAGGAAAGATCAACTTCACACAATTTAAATCTGCTACAGATTTCATAAACACAGTTTAACAGTTTTCTTAGAAATGTTATCATATCATAAATGTATATATTTCTAAGAAATGTATAATATTGGAAGTAGAATTTTTATGAAAATTCACCAAAAACATTTTTATCCTATGATGTAGCTCCATCAACACTCATAAAAATAAAGTGAATCTTTACTTTACTTCAGAAAGTTATTATGCATATCAGACCACATATAAAAATTGAAAATACCTAAAACATAGCCATAATTTAATTAGATGGTTCAGTTTTGGTTTTGGAATGATTCTGAGTAATGAAGTAATTCTTAAACCAAAGAAAGATAAGGGGATAATTCAAGAGGAGGAAAGCCCAGTTATATAAGATGAGAATGACCAGGCTAACAATTCTCTTAGAGAAATGCATTGCTCTTTACTGTTTCCTTGCTGATGTAACTAACAGGAATATGCTTTACAGGGCCATGTCTGGCTAAGACTACTTGTTCCTCATGATTACTTTTATACTTTTACTTCCTCTTATAAAATAAAAAAAATAGTCCCACCAGTTTAATAGATTTGCTCAGCTCAACTTTATATACTTTAATACCTTTGAGAATTTAAATGTATTTCATAACATTTGTAAGGTGATGGAAAAGTCTCAATTTTCATTCTTATTTGATTTTACACCTATTTTTAATTAAAGACAATATCACATAACTACAGATCTCTGGAGGACATTTCAAATCCTGACACTGCACTGGACTGTTGAATCAATCTCTATAAAAAATAATCCTATCTTGAAGAATTCTTTAAAAGACAGTGATTTCAGTAGTCAATGTTATAAAAGTTATAAAGGTGCACAAAATCTTAAAAGTACAGGTTAAGCCAATTTGGAAACAAAACTGTCATTGCTTCTATTATTTTATTTGTTTGGCCTGGGTCCAAACCCTTTAAATATAAGGTGTTATATACTCCAAGTCACACTACAGTAAAAACTATTTTATGAATTTCCTTGTCTTCCACTAAGATCCTGAAATGCATAGTTGGAAAACATATATTCTTGCTATCATAGCTATTAATAATGGTAATCTTAAAGAGAAATATTTAACTTCTTGTCAACATTAATTATATAAGAAATTGCTTTATATGCCTGTCTGAATAATAGTATTTTCCTCCTCTGTACCAAAATGATAAATTTAATGATATCTCTGAAGAATTGAGACTAAAAAATATTGTAACTATGTATGGTGATGAATGTTACCTAGAATTTTCATGGTGATCATTTTGCAATGAATACAAATATCAAATCATGTTGTACACCTGAAACTAATATAAAGTTATATGTTAATAATACCTCAGTAAAAAAATTGAGATTACGATGGTATTGATATTTACATTTCTGAAATGAGTGGCCTCTGACCTATATAGCTCTTCAATGTTTTACTAATATATACCTATATCTATATCTATATCATCTATATCTATATCTATACTATATCTATATCTATCTATATCTGTATATATAAAGATAATCCCAAATCTATTGTAAAGAAAATTAAAATATTTAATGAACCTTTATATTCCTTTCAAAATAAAAACAAAACTAGAAAAATAACACACCTCTCCTTCAAAAGCTTTACTGCTATATTTAGATTTTTGAGTTTTATTTAAGTTATCCTTAGGTAACCAAATAGCAGTGGACAATAGTATAGATAATTATGTTTTTTTTAAGTATGCATCTCTTAAATGTTCATTTATTAATTTGAATCAAAGCAGAAAACCCAGATTATTCTTTGGCTTTATGAATTGAGACCTAGAGTTGTGAAATATGATCCTTGCTTATGTTTTACCTTTTATTTCGTTTCTTTTTCCTTCCTTCCTTTCTTCCTTCTGTCCTTCCTTCCTTCCTTCCTTCTTTCATTTCTTCTTTCTTCCTCTTGTCTTCCTATTTTTCTTCCTTTCTCTTTTTCTTTCATTCATTCAATCTTTTTAGAATATAAAATTTCAGCAAAATATAGGGTTAATAGCATATTTTTCTATGCCTAGGCCATTTATGGTTTGTACTTTAAGTGAACAAATACATACTTCAGAAACAGTAAAAAATATTCATGTCACTTAAATATGCTTAAAATATTTTTCTACAGCATGACAATAGAAAATATTTTCTATTTAGAACGGATCTAAAACTAAACTTGTTCTGCTTGACTCATAATACCCTGGTCATCTTATATAAAAATATTAAGCAAGTTTTGTTTTCTTTAAATGTTGTCTTTTTCTTCTATTCTCACTGGTTAATCGCCATTCTATCCTATGAGGAAAATCTTTTCTTTAAGATTCTGTTCAAATAACAAATTTTATTCCCTGGAATGCCAATATTTATGCTGGAGATATTTTTGTATCTAAAGAAAATAGCTAAAATGAGGTGTTGTCATCACTTGAACCTAATGGAATATGTATATTTTTTCTTTGACATGACTCTTTAAGAATTCAGTCAATGTGACAAACTACATGTTATCCATTATCTATGCTATGTTCCAAAAAAATGTAAAGAATGCCTGAATGTTGTAAATGAGTTTACTACTTTGGGGGGAAAAAAAAATCTTTAACTCTTCTAATACCAGAAAAGTATGTTTGAGTGTGTGCGTGTGTGTGTGTGTGTGTGTGTGTGTGTGTTATCATTGTGAAGTTCTTTTCATATGTCACCAATTAATGAGCTATAGAAATTTTTAGTTTCAAGTTAACTTCTCTTAATTATTTTTTAATGAGTTGCTGAAATATTTATTTAGGGAAATTAAAATTCTTCGATCTTCTGATCTATTTATAGATGTACTAGTCATAATAAATTTGTATATTTTTGGCAAGTTTTTATTTATTTCAGTTATTGTTTAAAATATAATAATTAAAATAACAACTAGCCATATTCTTCAGTTTTTAATAATGTCTTTATATATGTCATCCTATTTATCTCTCACAACTATACAATGAAAACATTATTAATATTATTATAATTGTATATTTGAAGAACCTGAATCTCAGATAAATCAATTTTCTGTGGTCATGTAAATATTTACTAGAGGGGAAAATTTGGAATTCATATCTTACAATTCCTTATTTAGTTTTTTGTCTATGTTCTGCTTGTTTGACTACCTCATAGTTGTACAGCAAGTACATACTCTTCCCTTCTTGTCTTTTTAAAATCAATTCTCTATATTCATTCTTTAACAAGGCAAATCTAATCATGTAACTCTAGTGTTTAAGCCAGTTTTGGGGATACCATTACTCTCAAGATCAAGGTCAAAGTCATTTACATGGTCTGTAAGTGTCTGCAGTATTTGTCCCTGTTTTCAGGCCAATCTCATTTCACATTCCCAGTGTGCCTTGTCACATTGGCTTTTATTCAAATTTTGGACTTCCCACCACAGGGATTTTTTTTCATTGTGGTCACATTTTCTGTAAGGTTATCTCTACCCATTCTCACATCTCCAACTGTCTTTCTGATTTCTTTCAGATCTCTAGTTAATACCATTTCCCTGCCTTCCCAGATATAAATTCCCTTTATATCCACAGGATCTTTCTGTACTAAGCAGATGACCTCCTGCACCATGTAAAACTCTCAGGTTATTGTTCCTACAAAGTGAGCTTTGAAGAGATAACATCATTTATTTAGATCACTTTAAGTTACTTAGATCACTTAGATCACTGACCTCTCTTGCCTCCTACTAGTCTCCAATCTTGATAAAAATACAATTAAATGTAGGATACAGGCTAATGTTCACTCATGTGCCCCTGACAAGGGTCAGTGAAACACTTTTGTTATATAGGAGAACAAGCGACCCCATTTCTTTATTCTGCCCTTTTCTTTCGAAGCTCATATATTTCCCCTAGTAACTTGCATGTTAAATATTTTTAAAGTACTGAAAAATTTTGATAAATATTATGTTTTTAATAAATACTATAGGTTATAATATCTAGTGCAATTTATTTTTTACTCTGCGAACAACTGCTTTGGTGGGCTACCTATTTCAAATGGCTATCGATCCATGGATAAATTTATACATGGCTTTGTGTTCCATAGACAATCCCCTGTTTTGCTGAATCTCTATACTCTTTTCTAGACTAATTTAGAGTTTCCAAAGTCTCTTGATTTCAACAATAAATCCTGTTAACAGCTATTTTCTGGAAAGAATATATATATTTTTTATCATAAAAAACGTTTATATCTGATGTTTTCAGCTTGGCAGACTCCACATACATTGCTCCCTCTTTGTGGTGACTGCAAACTCAAATGTAGTCAAGTGTAGAATGAGCTTTGGCTCTTGGTCAGCTGAAATGTAACTTCATTTGCCAAATTATACCTTTCAAGGGATTTCATTAGCTTTTAAACTCATTTTTAATTAGTCCTTTAGTAAGAATTATAAATACTTAATAATGATTATTAGTAATGGGGATGTAGATGACATATGAATGATGAACAGCCAGAGCACTGCCAAGTACCTAGTAAGTGATCAATTAAACTTGGTTGACTGAAATACAAAGGATAATATGGAGGAATCCCACAAACATTATGCTGAACTAAAAGAAGTTAGACTCAGAGAGTGATAGCATGTGATATACATAAATTACAAAGACGGGCAAAACGAACCCATGCTCTCAGAATCCAGGATAGCAGTGAATTACTGGGGAAAAGCAAAGCCTGATGGTAATCACAGTTGAGTGAGGCTGGCTGGTAATGCTCTGATCAGTGATCTGCATGCTGATTATAAGGATCTGCTTAGTCTCTGAAAATTCAAATAACTGAATATTTCCAATATGGATATACATTATAATATAATAAATACTTAAAATTTTTTGAATAAATGAAGATATCTTTTGTGTAATTGTAATATTAATAAAGAAACATACATTCATTTTTTTTCAACTTGTAAGTACTTAGTAAGTTTATTTATTTATTTTTATTAATTTATTTTTGTTACAGATGTTTCTCCTTTTTCCCCCATTGACACCCTCCTCCCCCTCCCTCCCTGCCCCTTCCCCAGTTTTGTTGTCCATGTCCATTGGTTATGAGTACATGCGTACAAGTTCTGTGGTTCATTGCTCCCCTCCCCAACCCCCTCTTCTGGCAATTGTCAGTCTGTACCCTACTTCCACGCCTCTGGGACTACCTTGTTCCTCAAACTGTTATGTTCATTATATTCCAGAAATAAGTGAGATCATATGATATTTGTCTTTCTATGCTTGGCTTGTTTCGCTTAAGATAATAGTTTCCAGGTCCTCCAATGTCATCGCAAAGGATAAGAGATCTTTCTTTCTTACAGCTGCATAGTACTCCATTGTGTATATGTACCACAGCTTTTTTATCCATTCATCCACTGATGGACACTTGGGCTGTTTCCAGATCTTAGCTATTGTAAATAGCGCTGCTATGAACATGGGGGTACATATATTCTTTCTGATTGGTGTTTCAGGCTTCTTAGGGTATATTCCTAGGAGTGGGATCACTGGGTCAAAAGGCAGATCAATTTTTAATTATTTGAGGAAACACCATACTGTTTTCCATAGTGGCTGCACCAGTCTGCATTCCCACCAGCAGTGTACTAGAGTCCCCTTTTCTCCACGCCCTCGGCTACACTTCTTGTTTGATGCTTTGTTGATGGCAGCTATTCTGACAGGTGTGAGGTGATACCTCATTGTCGTTTTAATTTGCATCTCTCTGATGATTAGTGATGTTGAGCATTTCTTCATATGTCTCTTGGCCATTTGTATGTCCTGTTTGGAGATGTGTCTATTTAGTTCCTCTGCCCATTTTTTAATTGGGTTCTTTGTCTTCCTTTTGTTGAGTTGTAAGAGCACTGTATATATTTTGGAAATTAATCCCTTATCTGATATATCATTGGCAATTATGCTCTCCCATACAGTGGGTTGCCTTTCCATTTTGATGGTTGCTTCTTTTGCTGTGCAGAAGCTTTTGAGTTTGATGTAGTCCCATGTGTTCATTTTTTTCTTTGTTTCTGTTGCCTTAGGTGATATATCAGTGAAAATTCTGCTGCATATGATGTCTGAAATTTTGTTGCCTACATTTTCTTCTAGGATTTTTATGTATTCATGAGTCACATTTAAATCTTTTATCCATTTTGAGTTTATTCTTGTGTATGGTGTAAGATGATGGTCTAGTTTCATTTTTTTGCATGAAGCTGTCCAATTTTCCCAACACTATTTATTAAAGAGGCTGTCTTTACTCCATTGTATGCTCTTGCCACCTTTGTCGAATATTAATTGAGCATAATGTTTTGGGTCAATTTCTGGGTTCTCTGTTCTATTCCATTGATCTATGTGCCTGTTCTTGTGCCAATACCAGGCTGTTTGGATTACAGTAGCTTTGTAGTATAACCTGATGTCCGGTATTGTGATCCCGCCTACTTTGTCCTTTTTTTCAAGATTGCTGTAGCTATTCGGGGTCTTTTTTGGTTCCATATGAACTTCTGAAGCATTTGTTCTACTTCTGTGAAATATGTCATTGGTATTTTGATGGGGATTGCATTAAATCTATAGATTGCTTTGGGTAGTATGGACATTTTAATGATGTTAATTCTTCCAATCCATGAACAAGATATGTGCTTCCACTTTTTTATATCTTCCTCTATTTCTTTTTTCAATGTCCTGTAGTTTTCTGCAAATAGGTCCTTTACTTCTTTGGTTAAGTTTATTCCTAGGTATCTTAATTTTTTTGCTGCGATGGTAAATGGGATTGTTTTTTTAGTTTCTCTTTCTGTGAGTTCATCATTGGTGTATAAGAATGCCGTCAATTTCTTGACATTAATTTTGTGTCCTACTACTTTGCCAAATTCATTTATTAAGTCTAGTAGATTTTTAATGGAGTCTTTAGGGTTTTCTATGTATAATATCATGTCATCTGCGAATAATGACAGTTTCACTTCCTCCTTTCCAATTTGAATCCCTTTTATTTTTTCTTCATGTCTGATTGCTGTGGCTAAGACTTCCAGTACTATGTTAAATAAGAGTGGTGAAAGTGGGCATCCTTGTCTTGTTCCTGTTCTTAAGGGAAATGCTATTAGTTTTTGTCCATTGAGTATGATGTTGGCTGTCTTTCATATATGGCCTTTATAATGTTGAGATATGATCCCTCTATTCCCAAATTGCTGAGCGTTTTTATCAGAAATGGGTGCTGGATTTTGTCAAATGCTTTTTCAGCATCTATTGATATGATCATGTGGTTTTTATCTTTCATATTGTTTATGTGATGTATCACATTCATTGATTTGCGAATATTGTACCAGCCTTGCATCCCTGGGATGAATCCCACTTGGTCATGGTGAATAATTTTTTTGATGTATTGCTGGATCCGATTTGCTAGTATTTTGTTCAGGATTTTGGCATCTATGTTCATCAGGGATATTGGCCTGTAGTTTTCTTTCTTTGTAGTGTCTTTTTCTGGTTTTGGAATTAGAATTATGCTGGCTTCATGAAAGGAGTTTGGAAGTCTTCCTTCTTCTTGAATTTTTTGGAATAGTTTGAGGAGAGTGGGTATTAGTTCTTCTTTGAATGTTCGGTAAAACTCCCCCGTGAAGCCGTCAGGGCCTGGGCTTTTGTTTGCTGGGAGGGTCTTGATTACATCTTCAATTTCCTTCGTTGTTATTGGCCTGTTCAAGTTTTCTATCTCTTCCAGTTCAGTTTTGGGAGACTATGTGTTTCTAGAAATGTGTTCATTTCACTTAGATTGTCGAATTTGTTGCCATATAAATGTTCATAGTATTTGTTAACGATCCTTTGTATTTCTGTTGTGTCAGTTGTTACTTCTCCTCTTTCATTTCTGATTTTGTGTATTTGGGTTCTCTCTCTTTGTTTCTTGGTGAGTCTAGCTAAGGGTCCATCAATCTTGTTTATCTTTTCAAAAAACCAGCTCTTTGTTTCATTGATCCTTTGAATTGTTTTTTTGGTCTCCATGTCGTTTATTTCTGCTCTGATCTTTACTATTTCCTTCCTTCTACTTGCTCTAGGGTTTTCTTTTTGTTTGTTTTCTAGTTCTTTAAGTTGTGAGGTTAGGTAATCAATTAGAAATTTTTCTTCTTTCTTGAGGTGGGCCTGTAGTGCTATGAACTTCCCTCTCAAAACTGCTTTCACTGCATCCCATAGATTTTGTGTTGTTGTGTGTTCTATTTTGTTACTTTCCAGGAAGTTTTTAATTTCTTCCTTGATCTCCATGGTAACCCATTCATTGTTCAATAACATGCTATTTAGCCTCCATGTCTTCAAATGTTTTTGCATGTTCTTGTTGCAATTAATTTCTAGTTTCATGCCATTGTGATCTGAGAAGATGTTTGATATGATTTCAATCTTCTTGAACTTGTAGAGACTTAGTTTGTGTCCTATCATGTGGTCTATCTTTGAGAATGTCCCATGTGCACTTGAGAAGAATGTGAATTCTGCAGTTTTGGGGTATAATTCTCTGTATATAGCTATTAAATCCATTTGATCTAGTGCTTCATTTAGAATTTCTGTTTCCTTGTTAATTTTTTGTCTAGATGATCTATCCAGTGATGTCAGCGGGGTGTTGAAGTCCCCTGCTATGATTGTATTGCTGTCGATTTCTCCTTTGAAGTCCTCCAGAAGATTTTTAATATATTATGATGCTCCTATATTGGGTGCATATATGTTTACCAAGGTTGTATCTTCCTGTTGGGTAGACCCTTTCAATATTATGTAGTGGCCTTCTTTGTCTCTAGTTATGGTCTTCAATTTGAAATCTAATTTATCAGATATGAGTATTGCTACCCCATTTTTTTTTTCCTTTCCGTTTGCTTGGAAAAATTTTTTCCATCCCTTTACTTTCAACCTATGTGAGTCTTTTGTTGTGAGGTGGGTCTCTTGTAAACAACATATATGTGAATCATGCTTTCTTATCCAGTCAGCTACTCTGTGTCTTTTTATCGGAGCATTCAATCCATTTACATTTAAGGTCATTATTGATATGTACTTATTTATTGCCATTTTTGTTCAGTGTGATTGTATTTTTCTTCCTATTTCTTCTACTAATTACAGCAGTTCTTTTAACATTTCTTGCAGTGCTGGATTGGTGCTAATATATTCCCTTAGCCTTTTTTTGTCTGGGAAGCTCTTTATTTGACCTTCTATTTTGAATGATAGGCTTGGTGGATAGAGTAGTCTTGGATTCAGATCCTTGTTTTTCATGACCTTGATTACTTCATGCCATTCCCTTCTGGCCTGTAGTGTTTCTGTTGAGAAGTCAGATGATAGCCTTATGGGGGTTCCTTTGTAGGTAATCTGTTGCTTATTTCTTGCTGCCTTTAGGATTCTCTCTTTGTCTTTAATTTTTGGCATTTTAATTATTATGTGTCTTGGTGTGGGCCTGTTTGGGTTCTTCTTACTTGGGGCTCTCTGTGCTTCTTGAACTTGAATGCCTTCTTACTTCACCAGGTTAGGAAAGTTTTCTGTCACTATTTCTTCAAATATATTCTCTATCCCTTGCTCATTTTCTTCTTCTTCAGGGACTCCTATGATGCGAATGTTATTATGTTTCCAGTTGTCCCACAGTTCTCTTAAGCTATCTTCCTGTTTTTTAATTGTTTTTTCCTTTTGGTTTTCTGATTGATTGATTTTTTCTACTCTGTCTTCTAATTCACTGATCCGGTCCTCCACTTCCTCTACTTTGCTGGTCAGTCCTTCCAATGTGTTCTTTATTTCTGCTATGTCATTCTTCATTTCCACTTGGTTGGTTTTCAGTGTTTCTATATCTTTACTCATGGTGTTGATATCCTTACTCATGCTGTTTAGTTTCCTCAAGATCATGGCTCTGAACTCTACCTCTGATAATTTGCTTAACTGCATTTCATTTATCTCATCTTTGGTAGAGTTCTCTTGTTCTTTCATTTGGGATCTGTTTCTTTGTTTCACCATTTTTGCTATCTCAGTGGGTTTGGAGCCTGCCAAATTTTCCCTGTGGGTGTTGGTGTCTGCTATTTGTGGCTCCCTCTACTGGGTTTGGATGAGTGTGGAGGGCCCTCCTTAAACACCACTGTCAAGTCTCACTTTCCTGGGTAGATTTGCAAGCCCAGGAAAGGTTCAGTTATGCTCTAGCTTTTTGCCTGGAGGCTATTAGCCTCAGTTACTTGAAAAGCCTTAGGATCTCAGTTGAATGAGAAACTCCCTCAGGTGTTTATAGTGTAAGAGGATTTCCCGAGGGTGGGGCCAATGCTGGTTGTTAATGAGCCTCAATTTGCATTTCTTTGCCTCACCTGGGAATCTCCAAGGGAGGCGCTGCCACAGCTCCAGGAAGGAGCAAACTTGGCCGCCGTTCTGTGTAACTGGGAAGGAGCTGGCTGGCCACCACCGTTCTTTGTGGGCACAGCTCAGCAGAAACTCTGAGCGCCCTCCAAATCCCAGGTGTCCCCACAGAGTTCCAGCCCAGTCCGCCCTTCCTCTGTCAGAGCCCCAGGTGAGTGGCTGTGGCTATTTAGTGCTCTGTCCCGGCCCTCTGCGCTGTGGAGCAGCTTGGGCTCTTAACCCTGAGGGCGGGCGCCGCAGCTGCTCACAGCTAAGGCTGCTGCTGTCCGTGGGCTCCCAGCCTGCCACCCTCACGCGCCTCCGCAGATCCAACCAGGCTCATTCAGTGTCCCTGGTTGTATGGTCTTTTCCCGCTGCTTTTCTGTTGCTTTTTCCTGATGATTTGTCTTTATTTTAGTTGTAATTCCTGTTTGGTCCTGGGAGATCTTCTGTGTAGCTTCCATTCACTCCACCACCATTTCCAAATTCCCTCCCATTAAATTTATTAGACAAGAAACCAAGTTAGTGTCTTTTTTACACAGTGGAAAATACACTGAAATCTTACTTATTGCCCATCCTCTAACATCAAATACAAAAATGTATCATTAATTGACCCTTCTGACATGACAAATTTGTTGATTTAGTGGTACAGTCATTTTTGGATAAAATAGTAAGTGAATTTGTTAACAGAGTTCTATTTCCATACCTCCTCCAAATATCCATAAGAGCACACTTATTAATAGTCCTGGCCCTTTGGTTCCTTGATGACAATCAATTGTAGACAGCATAAACTGACATCAGCTCCTCTGGAAATTTTGTATACCTTTTTCAGTAACACTTGTATAGATACCAGAAACTTTTTTTTATAGCATTAAAGTCTAATATTTTCACTCATTTCTTAACAAGAACTACCTACATGATATTAAAAAGACCTAGAGAGTAATGAGTATTAGAAACTCACTTGGTTAAGTCAAGTCATGGACATTAATTATAAGGACATAGATAGAAATAAGGACACAGCCAACTCTGTTAAAATAGCTACAAAATCAGGCATCTAGGAAGCTGAGATGTAGTTTGGGGACAGCAAAATAGTTTGTAATCCAAATAGATTGTAATGGATTCTGTAGTAACTTTCCAAAATTCCCATTCAGGATGGAGGCACTCACTCTCCCACTTATTGGGAGTGTTGGTTGCAGATGGCCATTAGCTGAGTTGCTCCTGGAAATTTCTCCTTGCAAACAATCATACCTTTTCTTGAGGGCAGAACTTGCCCAATGATTGATTGAAGTAGTGATAAAGATCTTTGACTTAGTGAATGACAACTGTGAGGGGCCAGCCCATCACCAGAACTCCTCTTGAGAACATTACAATTGCATCACTCACTGTTCACCTGCATGCTCTGACCAATCCTGTTCCCTTTACTCCCCACAAGTGTTGTTTCAACAACCACTGCCCAATAAGATCCCTGCATGATCTTTGTCCCAGTGTCTGGTTCATAGGGATACAATATAAGACAATTAGTCCCAGGAGTGGTCTGAGAAAGAAGTTTCCAAAGTGGGATTTTGAAGCTGGGCCACTTTCCCGGCTGTTGGTTCTGAAAAACCTCATCATGGGTGGGAGCAGAGCAAGAATAGATCCTCCAAGCTGTGATGGTACAATTGTTAAAGTGTCAGGACTGTAAGCAAGAAGGGGATCTTGGTGGCAGAGGATGCACTGGCAGGGGTAACTGCCAGGTTCTTGAGAAATGTTGGTAAAAGGGTAAAAATAAGGACTCGAGAATTTGACAGTTGTTGCTGGAGGAAATTGATGCATGAGAGGAAGACAATGAAAAGATGGGAGTGATTAACCCCCAATGAAAGACTTAATGTGAAAGTCTTGTAGGTAGGGTAAAAAAGAGAGAAGGAGCTAGCTGGTTGGTCAGTGACCTGGAAAAAGAACCACTGGAAGATTAGAGGCAAGGAAATCTAATCAGGTGTTCTATAAATAGACCTATAGAAGAGGGGAAAGATTATCAAATTATTTTTACTTGTTAGTGCCTACCAGAGAGCATCTTTTTGCTCTAAATGCTAAGGTTTCTTTTGTTATCCTTTGTTCTCTGTTTGGAGGACTTAGTCACTATTTTATAGTAGGTTTAGTAGTAAATTATCTTACTTTTCTTTCAACTGTGAGTGTCTTATTTCCTCTTTACTTCTGAAAGACAACTTTGCTGGATATAGAGTTTATGGTTTACAGTTCTTTTCTCTCAGTACTTGAAAAATGCTCTGTCCCTTCCTTCTGACCCCTGTGGTTTGGGAAAATCACTATCATTCAAACTAGTGTTCTGCTATCAGTAGTGCTCATTTCTCTCTGGCTGCTTTAGAGATTTTTTTCTTTGCAAGATGGGTGGGTGTGATTCAGGTCAGCTCCCTACTCAGCACTGCTGCAAATGTGGGTAGGGAGGGAGAATGATGCAGTTTTTCTGTTGGTGTTTGGCTGAAGTGGAAAAGCAATTGCCAAAATGGTTTTCTGCCATTAGACCACGTTTTTCCTTTGGCTAGGGAAAATAGGCTTTTCTTTAATTTTTTAAAAAACTTATTTTGGCTGGTGTGTTGGCAGTTCCGGTCAGAGGCTCCTGCAGCACCCTCTATGGGATATATGGGAGGAAATAATAAAACCCAGGGAACTCATCACCATGGTGTTCCTCAAGTCCCAAGGTCCCTAGGTAGTCCATCTACTTCTTTAATCTTCCAGAATCTTATGCTTGCTTATTATGCTATTTCCAATACTTTAAAGTTGTAAGAGGGAGAACTTTGAATGTATTGGGGATTTTCCATCTTGGCTGGAACCAAAAGATAGACCTCTTGCCTGAAGGAGGGATTATGCTGAAAGATCTACCTAGCTCCAGAAATCTTATTGAGACTATTGTGACTACATCAAATTTAACTCTTCCCTTTGTCTAATCCCACATTCTGGACTCCTCCAAAGAAGTTGTTCCAAAGAATACTCCACAGTAAATTATCTGCAACTTAATTTGTATATCAGTCCATTTCCCCTAGAACCTGACCAAAGACATAGAGTTGCTCTGTCACATCAGGAAGAACTGGTCATGTGACCTTTTCCACTCCCCAAATATGGCATCCATATCCTTTCAGTCTCAGCATCCAATATTTTTGAAGAGACTGTCACATTCTATTCTCTATATTTTTATTTACTTCCATATTTCTATTTAGTCATTGTTTCTGTTTATTATTTCTACTATTTTTATTGTTGTTGTTCATTGGCTTCTCCCACAAACTGTTAGGAATCTCAGTGTCTGACATTACAAATCTTTATGAAAAATTTAATTGATAAAATTTACTTCTATGCATCAAATAAAAGCTTGGTAGAATTAGCTTTCATACCAACCTATCCCACAGAATTTTGGTCAGCCTAGAATTTGTCAGTTCTGGATTAGATGCTCAGTTCATTCCTGGTTTAATCACCTATGTCAGATGAGGCTACAAAATGTGATATCATCTTTTTCCAATTCCCTCAGCAGGATTCAGGGTTTGAAAACTTTCAAAAGGGCACTGTGGTGTGATAATTTTCCCCTTCTTTTGATCATCTGTATTTATTGACCATTCTATATATGCATTGGCTTTTCCTATTTTTCTGGCATCTGTGCATCATACATATTCTGTTTCTTGATCCAAAATTTGTTTTCCTTCTCTGAGTGGCATCATTTACTTCATCCACAGTGTTTTCATATGCTGGTGTATCCACTGGCTGGACAAACTACAAGGAACTTTCTAGTAAATTAACTTAAGATATGCTAATTGAACCATCACTGTATTTGCAACAAATAATCAAAGACCTATAAGTTATTTTGATACAAAAGATTTATTTACTTATGACTGCAATGGAAATGGAAAATTCTGTAGCTTCTACTACTTATGAAATTTACTGAGTTTGGATATTACATGTGGGTCCAGACTGCATGAGGAATGTACAAAAAGCAAAAGAGGAAAAGTAGTGAGAAAACAGAATAGCTATCCAGTATCATTGGCTGCTGGATATGTAGATTAACCCTATTCTTTGTGAAAAATGGAGTTTAGTTTCTCTACTAAAAAATAAACAAGAAGTCTTTTCCAAACTTCTAGATGTTTGACCATCTATTTCACCGTGACATAGTCTTTGATTCTCTCTCTCGTTTCAATCCCCATACTCTTGGGTATGCTTCCTGTACCTTTCAACCACAGGTGTTTCTAACCTGTATGTGTATATGGTTTCATTGGCTTTGGTAGTGAGTACACAAAACATTTTATTCTTGTATTATTACTTATTAATTATTGTGTTATTTTCCATAGGAACCATTGTAAACCTACTTTTACCCCACCCTATACATAATTTACACCCAGCTAAGTTAGGACCTTGGCACGTTACTTAAAATCTAGTCTCAAAGATCCCTTCCAACGTTGGGAATCATTAATAATGCTCTTTAAGTATTATGTCCCTCCACCTCATTTTTTCCCCCCTTTGAAAACGTAACTATCTATAACTCAAGAAAGGAAACATACCGAAAGAGAGGAATATAGCAAAATCAAGCTCTGGTACATGCTAAATTGAACAGTCTCTTTAATGCAAATGCCAAGCTTTGTCTTAGAAACATTTTGGCTTTAGCTTTAAGTGCTGGCTTTCAGGCATCAAACAGCATAGAGAACAAATACTGACTATGCCAAGAGAGTTTCAGAAGCATGAGAAACTCAGTACATTCTTCATCCAAGAGTTGTAGGAAGCTATCAACTTTTTCTCAGTAGATTTTAAAATGAGAAAACCAAGGCTTCTCAAATGAGTCATACCTCAATAACTAAGTATTTTCCCATGTCTCTTTTTAAACTACAAATTGAACTTTATTTATTTATTTTTTATTTTAGAGAGAGAGAGAAAGAGGAAGGAAGATAGCGAGAGAAACATCAGTGGGCTGCCTCCTGCATGCCCCTCACTGGGGATGGAACCCGCAACCCGGGCATGTGCTCTGACCAGGAATTGAACCAGTGACCATTTTGGTGCATGGAACGACACTCAATCAACTGAGCCACACTGGTCAGGGCTAAAAATTGAACTTTAAATGCATAAAAGTAAATTCCATGTAAACTTGTATCACTAGGTTTGGGATGATGGGGTCAGTGTTAAAAAGATGAGGTTTGGGATTAACATTTCTTACAATTTAGATTTTGAAAATGTTCCTTTTATATTAAATAAAATAAGTTGTGTCACATCAAACTCATTTTATTTAATAACATTCATTCAGATGAGCATTGTAGCAAGGATAGCATAAACCTGAATGATTATTGATGACAGTTTGGAACATTTATCAAAATTCAATATTTTCATAGTCAGTGTTTTACATTTCAAATCTAAATTGGTATGGATCAGTCAACACCCATAAGGCAAGAATGGTCATGAGCTTTTCTGGAAATGATTTGAAGTTTACATTCAGGCAGCTCTGATTTTATGTTTTAGAAAAGCCACTTAACAGATGTACAATTACAGTGAAGTTACTAAATTTTTAATAATGTTTTAAATGGGATTATTTATCTACTAGTCATATTTATCAGTTTATCTTGAATCTTCACCTGAGGCTATGTTTTATTGATTTGAGAGAGAGAGAGAGAGAGAGAGAGAGAGAGAGAGAGAGAGAAACGTTGATTGGTTGCCTCTCCTTGGCTGGAAATTGAACCCATAGCCTAGGTATCTGCCCTGACCAGGAATCAAACCCACAACCTCAGTTGGTGGCTCCAACCAACTGAGCCACCTGGCCAGGGCATATTCATCAGTTTAAACTCACTTTCCAATTCAATTTGTTTGGTAAAGGTAGCTCGAATCCACTATCAAGAAAGGTTATCTAAGTAAGGAGGCAAGTAGTTGATTAACCATTGTCTGCCATGTGTATCCAGGGACTTGACAATACAGATTCCTAGATTTACTGATAACTGTTCTAATTCAAAGACTTTTTAAATACTAAATAAGAAAAAATATATAAAGCACAATGAGTAGATGTGGACATAGGGAGGAAAGAAATATTTATTGAGTAGGGTGATAGAAAATAATAGTGCTCAGCAATGTCTGATTATCCTTTTATCCCCCTGTGGGAATATGAAAAACTAACAGGCTCATATGATTATGACCAAGGAAAAGTGAAAAAAGTGATGTGTGTCATCCCTGGGCTGCAACAAGGATAATCCCATGTGCAATTTTCCTGCCTGTCACATACTCTAATATCTGAATGTGGTGGCCATTGTAAAGGTAATCGTTTCAAAAGGATGAAACAGCCTGGTATACTGAGTTGCTTCATTGTGGTTACAGTCAACAAAACCCATGGTAGACTTGACAGACATGAGAAATAAAATGATTTGTTCAGCCACTGAGATTTGAGGTTATAATGTAGCCTGATTTATCCTGATTAATAGGGGAAATGCTTTAATGACAACTCAATTCTACAAATATAACAATTAATAAAATTTCTGAGGCATCAATTTGCTGATAGCATAAAATAGAAAAACTGAACTAAAACTCTGAAATCTTTCATTGAATTTAATGGATGAAGGGAACATTCTTCCAAATTTTTCAATCATGTGTTTCTATTTTAATCTAATGGCAAGTCAAATAAACTGTCACTATAATGTTACTTATATCAGAAATTTTTACATGAATAGTGGCAGGGATCTGATTTTGCCCTCCCATGTGACTTAATGGTAAACCTTGTCAAGGTATAGCTAAAAAGGGGCCATATTTATATCATGAATGCATTGTTCAGTAGTAGACGGTGGCACCCCTTCAGACCAACATGGAGTATGGTTCCTGGAGATGACCAGGAATGATGTCCACACTCTCAATGAGTGGCAGAGGAGGAAGCGTCTCTCTTGTCCTGATAGATTTTGCCATCTTTGAAGAAGGTTTCTAAATGGTGATGATGAATTGAGAAAGATTAAGGAACACGCCAGTTCAGTAAGAATGGCAGAGGAGGTCTTCTCATGCCCAGCCAAAAAAAAAAAAAAAATGTATATTTTAATATATCAACTGACTATTGTTGGAGCCCAAATCATCCTGATTGATGCACCAAGCATCCATGTGGACATAGGTATAGAAAAAATAATTTATTTAAAACTGGGACAATATCACTTGTGCTTCACATAACATTGAGATTTTTGTTTGATTCAGCAGTTGTAAAACATACAACAGTTTTTTCTTCATTTTGTTCCTATTTTTCCCTGGATACATTTATTTAATTTATTTTAAAAATGTGCTCTCTATAGGTCTACCAAATAGGTAATCACCAAATAATTCCAAACTTCTAGGAAGGAGCTTGGTTTGAAAATTCATTGCTTGTGGATATTTTTCTCATGACTAAACCATACTTTTCTCAGCGCTAAAAGGCTCTAACCGGGTGCATAAATCATGACATATATTGCTTTTATTCCCAATATAAGGAATTACACTCTATGAAGAAATGAAAATCAAACTGAAGCAATTAAATTTGTTTTAAAAAGGTTCTTAAACTCCCTATTAAACCGTCACTTAACTAATGACTTTATTAATCAAATTACACATCCTCGCTCTTGGTATGGAAAATTGTATGCATTATCTTTTGGTGGCAATAGTTTGCCTTTAAGGTTGGAGTGACACATAGTAGATGTTTTTCCTTAATTAAAAACAAAACAAAAAATCCAAGCTATGACTTAAATGATTATTTCTGATTCAACAATGCATAAAATATGTCTTTGCCTTAGAATGATTATACCTACAACTATATAAGATAAACTTTAAACAAAGAAAATGAAGAATACCCATGATAAAACAAACACAGAAGAAAGGGGAGATAATTTCAGGCAGGGTGAAATTATTTAACCTTGAGATCAGCATGTATATCTGGTATTGACATTAGGCAGCTATCACATGCCATTACGTTTTGTGATGGTATAGTTATGGTCCAAAACAACAAATAGGGCAGAGCTCCTCTACTCTAAATGTTCTCTATGTAACACTTTCTCTGAGGGAGTTGGAATTTGAGCAGAGGATGAGTATATATGGATGAAGGAAACTTTCTTCTCATCTTTATATTTTTTCTCCCACTCCTAGAATTGCTGTGAATATAAGGACTATTCCCCTTTTTTCTCTTGTCTAATACAGTTCTTCTATCATGTCTTTCTCCTTCTGTGTGTTCCAATCAGTCTCTCTTCCTTATGACTATATGAAAAATTGATTGTAGGCCAACAATTCCAGAAGGAGAAATGAAAGATAGAATAATTTAGTTCTTTCAAAATATTATCCTATTTCTATAAGTAATAAATGTGTCATATATATACATACATATAATTTTTTATCACTGAAACAAAAGTTGATAAGACGTGAAAAATATAAATTTAAATACACAAAATTGCTCAAATTTCCATCACTCTAGAATAACTACTGCTAACATTTTGGTGTATATCTTTTTAATGTTTATTTTAAAAATTTTATTGATTTTTTTAGTGAGACAAGAAGGGAGATTGAGATAGAAACATTGATGTGAGAAACATCGATCGACTACCTCCTGCACATCCCCTACTGGAGCCTGAGCCCGCAACCAGGGCATGTGCCCTGACCGGGAATGGAATCAGGGCCTCTCAGTCCATGGGACAATGTTCATTCCACTGAGCCAAATCGTTGGGCTGGTGTACATCTTTTTAGAAAATTTTCTAATCATATATGTATTTTTTAAAAGGGATTATATTATAAATACCACTTTTTACCTATCTAACATTATGTTGTGAACAAATTTCTATGTCGTTGGAAAATACGTTTTTTTCAGTATTTTAATAGCCGTATACTATTCAATTTTTAAATGTATCATAATTTGTTAAACCAAATCCTGTGATTTATACGTTTGCATGTTTTCCTTCATTCAAGTATTTTATTGTTTCCTTAAGATGAGTTCTTTGAATTGGAATTATGAGAGTTAAAGAGATAAATGTTTTGACAAGATTATTTTTCCTTTTAAATTGGACAGTAAGCAACCAAAATTCTAAGAAATGAACTTTGCCATGTAAGGATAAACAAACCACCCAAGATAATTACCTACCTAGGTGACCTCTTGCCTTTGCAGTTTTCCATCCCTACACTTTTGATGAATTAATCTTAAATGAATATTCTAAGGCCTATATGAATTATGTTCCTCTCAACCAACCACATTGCTGATTGATTACATAGAGTTCTTAAACAGTCACTGACAACCCAATCGGGGATCTTCACTAGCCATTGCTAGAAAGCTTAACCCTAATCCGGAAATGCAGACTGCAATAGTTTGGCACTGGATCACATATGGAGGTGCCTATACCACATTTGGAGCTCAGTGGTGTGCTGATAAATTGGATCTCTTTTTAAAAAAACTGATTTGTAGCATTGGTCAATGTCTGTGGTGTAAATACTCCTACCACAGCCTGTTTCAAGTTAACAACTGACTTAAAAATTATTCAAAATTTAGCAATTAACTCCCACAAGCCACATGAGATTGTTACAGCACACCACTGGACTGGACAGACGTCCTAAGAGTGGTCCCAGGACTCTGTCCATAATACAGCGGGTCCCTCATTTTATGTCAGAAGGTCCTTAGTGGCCAACCACCATCAAAAACCATTACCACCTCTCTCTGTGCCTGTTTCTTTTTGTTTTTGGGAACAAAGAACCTATATAAACTTGCTTTTGGACATAAAGACTTGGATATTCTAACTAATAGCTCCACTTCCTCCCAGAGTTGAGACATTGTAGAGTAAAAATCATAATACTGTTCTCACTTCGGGCTCTTTTCTCCATTTGTCAAAGCATTTGTTAACAGGTCCAGTCACCAGGACCTGGTAAAGAGCAGACTCCATGAGCAAATTTGCTGTTTCTCTCTTGAGACATTTTAAACAATTAGTATATTTAGTATCAGGATTAGTGAACAATATGAATTCTTGTTCCCACTCCCAAATGGAGACGCTGCTTATAAAAATACTTTGTAAACTGTAAAGGTAAAGAGTACCATTAGTTCTTATTCTTTTTCTGTAGTCTTGATGCTTTGATTCTCCCTATGAGAGTCTAGATCACTGTTTTGTTCTCTCCTTTGCTAACAATCAGTTATCCATCAGAAACTGCGAAAATACAACCACTACAACATTTCAATTTCACTTGGTTCCATAGACTGTGTTTTTGGAGAAAGTAACTTGAATCATTCATATCCCTGAGTTTACAGCTATTAAATGGTAAATGTAATAGCTACTGTTCACATAAACTGAGAATTATAAAATAGTTGAATTTATTCAGACACAGTGTCTAACATGTCTTCCAATCATTGCTTTTGTGCTTAATTATATTCAGTTATTTTTCAAATTTTTAGCCAACTGTACTGAAGTTGGGATGGAAATCTATTATTATTTTTATTCGATGCCAAGGGAGCAAGCTATCAGCAAATGTCAAATTTAAAGGAAAATATATCTATCAATGCACATGTGTGATTTTGCAAGGTGTCCCACACTGCACATTCTTCAAGGGGAGGAAAAGAACATCTATAAAAATGGCTTTTGTTGCAAGAGGAATATGAGGAAGTTGAAATCCTGTCCTGATTAAAAAAAAAAAAAGCCTCACAGAGAAAGACTGGACTTGGACCGTGTTTTAGGAATTTGCAGACATAGAGAGTTAGTTATCTTCTACTCTGGCTCTGCAATGTGTGGTGCAAAAATATTTGCTGTCAGAAGAAAAAAAACGTTGGAATGCAGATTTCACTGACAGGGAGAGCCCAAGAAATCTTTTCTGTCTTTATATTTCTGACTTTTAGTCAATGTTTACAAAATGACAAAACCATTGGTTTTTACCCATCCATCTCTCCCATCCCCCAAGTTTGTTTGACTCTCCCAAGTGTGTTGTTCTTTGGTGTGTAATTCACTATTAAGACATGCTGTGAGAGTTCTGCTTCCCTAGATTTATAACACTGAGAAGCTTGGTATTACATAGCTGATAGGCTACTCTTTCTTACTCTTTTTTTCCCTTAAAATGTCATCAAGTTTTAGGCAAGAAAGCATATGAGGTAACATATCACATATGCCAATAGGATATTAATTTCTAAAAAATTCATCCCAAACATTTCAGAGTGTTACAGGAACACTTTCTCAGTTAACTCCCCAAAGGGTGTAACAAAAACTAAATGTGACCATAAAAAGTCGTTTACAAAGCATGTATTACATTATGTTCGGGTAAATGTAGTTTTATCAGTGTTTATTAGCCACAATACGCAAATGCAAGGATCTAAATCTCAGTATTTGCCATGAATGTCCACTCCTCAAAAGAAAACATTTCAAACACTCAAAGTTGTACTGTTTAGGTAGTTAGATAGTTGGAACGTTTTAAAACTTTATGTCAACAGAAACAAATAATTCAGCCCCATTCCTTAGCTTTAATTAATATTGCTTTCTCAATGTTCTTATTAATTCATACCATATGGACACAGGAGCTCAAGTAAAACTTGTGTGCACAAAATGTTGAAAAATCATGACTTTGTTAGAAAACGCAATTTGATAAGTAGTTATGTGCCTAATTGCTTCTTAAATCTATTGTGTAGCACATACTTATGTAACTTTAAGGCTTGGAATGATTGTTTAAAATTTCATGTGTTGTCCAGTGAAAAAAAGTACAGGGTGGTGATGTGGGTGGGTAGGAAAAAGACTGAAATTGTTCGTTGTTCTCTGCACAGATAAGCCAGTGGGAGACATTCCATGACCTGAATTGCCCACTAGGCAGAGTCCAGGGGCAAATTATTTTCACATTGAGACCTTTATTGAAGTCTCAATCTAATTTAAGGTCCCCTATTTTATTATCTCATAAAACCTGCAATTTCCCCTCATCTCACTGAGCACTACTTGTAATATTTATAGTTTGTAAGTATTTGATTAATGATTATGCCTTCCGTGTTGAAACTGTAAGCCTCACAGGACAGAATAGACTATTCACTGCCCATAAACTGTTGTTGGCTTTTTCTTTACCCCGAATCTTCCCCTATATTAATCCATTTTCTTCTGCTGTTTGTTGTGGTTTCCAATGAAGTTTACTAGAGAGGGACTGACTGTTATCTCTTCTATCCACAACCAAGGTTCCTAGTGAGGCTACAAATTAAGTGTTGTTAAGATCCAAACTGAGTACTGGTCCAGAAACTCACTGGCTGAACTCTCGTGATGGTTCTTGTTGGTGATAAAGGTTTTAAAATCACAGCCACATTCAGATAAATTTCACATAAATCCAACTTTTCCTAGACTTTTTCTGCCTCACGGATTCATGTATAAATGAAGGAATTTTCTCTTTAAAAAACTGAATTACAATCATTAATGTTCTCTATAGATCCCATAGAATTACTCATTTTTCAACATTTTATTATAGAAATGTCCAAACAGAGAAAAAATTTGGAGGACATTTATAGTTAACGCTCATGAAACAATGTACAACATAAAATCTATAATCAATGTTTTTATTGTATGTGCTTTACCACATAATTATTCATGTATCCATCCCTCTTTATACTCATCAAATGGTATTTTTTTGATGTATTTCAAAGTAAGTAGAGATATCAGTGTACTTTCCCCTAAATGCTTCAGCATACGTATCATTAATACTTTTTAAGTATTAATAATTGATAGTTAATTTTGATAATATGAAATATTATATACTGTCATTGTTTTTCTTGAAATTTATTCTGTAAAATTTATATTATATACTCTATAATCACTTATATATTAATTCTATGAGTTTTAGAGGCTTCATTTGCATAATTTGTTTATATTACAAAAACCACCACACAATTTGAAGGAAACCATTCATGGCAGTGCAAAAATCTACAAAAGACAATGCCATTTGCTAAAATGAGAGCAAAGAAGGAACTGCTCTGATTGCCAATTACTTTAATTTGTTGATCTGTACTATTGATTTTTTAACAGAACTATTTTGAGCTCCACAAATATAATTATCTTCAATGTAATAAAGTTATAATGAAAACCAACAAAGAGCTAGGTAAGTTTTACATTATTATTGTCATTGGCCCCTTGAAATCTTTATTCATTGCTGTTTGGTTCTAAAATACTTTAAATTTACATTCTGAAATAAGTTTTTAATCACTACAATTTGAAAGTGTGAATGTATATATATCTGCATTACTTTATATAGGACCCATATTATTCCAAAAGGTATTTAAAGCAACCTACACCAATATATTAATCTTTATTATAATGTATTTGCCATGTGTACTAGACCCCAGGAGAGTTAGAAAGATAAGTATGGCTAACCCTTGAAAAGTCAGATTAAGGAGTTCATAGTCATATCAGCAGCCAATGTGAAAATTATGAACATTTTTAAGAGAAGAATTACATAATGAGACAAATATTTTAGGAATATGATTTGGAAAGTGTGTGTTAGACTCAAAATAAACAATGAACAAAAGGCTAAAGGGGAAATCTATTAAGATGCCACTATAATAACAGCTTTTTTTTTTTTTTTTTTTTTTTTTTGCCATACTCTACTTTGTGCATTGGTTTACATGACTCATATGCATTAACATATTTAACTCTCCCAACAAACATATAATGTTGGTACTATTTTCATTGACATTTTACAAGCATAGACACAAGTATAGCATTTAAGAGATTAGACCAAGATCACAAACATAGTTAAAAGCCTACCATGGGTTCAAACTCAAGGTATCAAGCTCCCAAACACATGAGTTTAGCCATAATTCAAGGTCAAGGAAATAAGAGCCTCATACTTGATGAAAAAAGTCATCAGTTGAATGAAGTAGAATTTTACAATTTTACCTATAATGTCAATTGACAAGAAACAGAGGTTGGGAAAATAAAAACTAATATAATTTTTTAACCTGATGACTGAGAGGAAAAGAAGCTTTTTAGGGGAAAATATAATTTCTGACTTAATAACTTATGAAGTATTTACACAGCAGTGAGTTAAAACACACACACATGAGGCAGTTTTGGAGGATTTTTAACCTGAAAGGCATAGGCTGGAGATCTGGACTAGAAATCTAACAGAATATGCACAGAAGAGATCCAAACACAACTTTTTGTACTTAGCCAACAGTTTAGCTCATAACCAGAGTAACTGGAACGTGTGCACAGTGGGGTAGGAGATGAGGAAATTAGAATGGAAGAACTGTTTCTAACTATTCAAATTCTCATTGTAAAGTGGCAAGTTAATCATGAGTTTTACATATTGAGTGAGTCTTGGAAACACACAAGGTTGAGGCATGCTTCTATCAAGGTGCATGCTAGTTGCTCTGCATACTTGTTTAAATAAGTTCCCATGTATTTTTCCCATAAAAATGTATATCCAACCTGTGCTTCTCTATGAATTTTGTCAATCACATCATAATACCTTTGTGAAAAACCAAAAAATAGGTGAAGAGGTTGCTAAAGAAACTATAAATGTGTCCTAGAGGTCAAAATACAACTTTGACAGAAGAAGAGAGATGAGTTACATAGAAAGTAGGAACTTCTACAGAAGAGATTATATCTGGAAAGGGGAGTGGTGGTGAGGGATAAGCTCCTCCTCTCCAACATCATGGAGAGAATTGAGACCAGTGCCTGACCTGTTAGGAAAACAATAAACAAATGAAACAGGTGCTAGTAAATTGGAAGAGATAGATACAGTATTTAATGGATTCTCAGAGCTGTAGTGAAACATGGCCATAATAACTTAAGGATTCTGGTTGACCAGAGTTGAATAAGATGTATCCTGTACAAAGTTAGGGCTTGCCATTTACAATTGTAGTTATCAAAGATTTGCATATTGATTAAAAGAGTGGTCAATCAAGTTTTCTAGAACAGTAAAAATCGAGTTTCAGAAAAGGTACTAAGATAAGTCTGATTTCATGTAGCTAATATACCATAGTACACAGTTTGGCACATAATAAACACTCAATAAATATTAGTTGCCTGACTGACCAAACAAATGAATAAATGAAGGAATGATGAATGGGTGGTTGGGTTGATTGGATGGTAGATTAGAGGAATATGTTAGTAAAAAGGGATTTGACAAAGTAAGCATATAAGTACAGTGCAAACTGCAAACCTTAAATTTAAGAAAAAATAAAACTGAAAAAAATATAGGATCAATTTGTATTCAAGTTTAGTAACAGAGATTTTCAATATAATACTTTTTAAGTTTAATTATTTCAACTTGTTAAATTAATGGAAGTGCATTAGGAAAGAATTAGTTACAGCTCTAAGATTCCATATATTTAGTTTTTCATAATTATTTCTCAGAGGACCTGAAATAATTGAACTTCCACTCCAACTCCTGCCTCTCCTGGTAACACTTAACTTTAAATATAATCAACCATTTAGCCTCATTTAAATTGTTTTTTATAAAAGTAAAACATGTTTATTGTATAAAATGTATTTACTTTATGAAACCACTTATTACAGAAAGAGAAAACTAAAGTAAGATAAATCCAGTTGAAATATTTGTGTTGTTAAAATCTTCTCCGTTAGTCTAGCTTTAGTGGACAAACCAAACACAATTAACTTTGGTTTGAGGGTTTGCTCTCCATTTGCACTAAGGTTCCCATGTTTATGCAAATGAATTATGGCAACATTTTATGTCTTAGTCCATTCCAGCTGTTGTAACAAACTACCATAAACTGGGTGGCTTGTAAACAACAGAAACGCATTTCTCACAGCTCTGGTGTCTGAAAAGTCCCAGACCAGAGCATTGCAGAATTTGAACTCACTTCCCGATTTATGAACAGCTGTCTTTTTGTTTGCACTGTGTCTTCACATGGTAGAAGGAGATAAGAAAGTGCTCTGTGGTCTCTTTTACAAGGGCACTAATCCCATTGATGAAGGCTCCCCCCTCCTTAATTACATCTTAAAAGTCCCACCTCCAAATACCATCACATAGCAGTTAGGTTTTTATTTATTTATTTATTTTTTATTAATTTGTTTTTGTTACAGATGTTTCTCCTTTTTCCCCCATTGACACCCTCCTCCCCCTCTTCCCCACCCCATCCCCAGCCCTGTTGTCCATGTCCATTGGTCATGCATACATGCATATGAGTTCTGTGGATTATCTCTTCCACCTCCCCAACCCCCTCCTCTGAGGCTTGTCAGTCTGTACCCCACCTCTATGTCTCTGGGTCAATTTTGTTCATTAGTTTGTTTAGTTCATTATATTCCACAAATAAGTGAGATCATGTAATATTTGTCTTTCTCTGCTTGGCTTGTTTCACTTAGCGTAATACTCTCCAGGTCCTTCCATACCATCTCAAAGGATAAGAGATCTTTCTTTCTTACAACTGCATAGTATTCCATTGTGTACATGTACCACAGCTTTTTTATCCACTCATCTATTGATGGACACTTGGATTGTTTCCAGATCTTAGCTATTGTAAATAGTGCTGCTATGAACATAGGGTTACATATATTCTTTCTGATTGATGTTTCAGGTTTCTTAGGGTATATTCCTAGAAGTGGGATCACTGGGTCAAATGGAAGTTCAATTTTTTAACTTTTTGAGGTAACACCATAGTGTTTTCTACCGTGGTTGCACCAATCTGCATTCCCACCAGAGCAGTTAAGTTTTACCATAAGAATTTTGGGGGGAGGCACAAACATAGCATTGTGTCAGATGGTCTTGAAGGCTGTCATCTTATAATTTTTGTGTGTGTCTGTTCCTGACTGATACAAGCAAACAACCCTGATGTTCTCTTAGAAGAAAGCAAAATACATTGTGAGGATATAGTGGAAAATAAGACCAATTTTGCGAGAGACCTCTTTCAAGATTTCATGACAGTTTTACTTACTATTAATTCAATTTAACAAATGTTGATTGAGTATTGACTATGAGCTAGGCATTCAATGTAACTAAAATAAATCTTGTTTTTCTCTATTCTGTAAAATATGCTAGTTGTAATATGATATGATTGCTGTTTACCTTCAGTATAATGGTAACTTGTATTCTGAGAGAATTCCTTAAAAATAAAAATAGAGTATATCTTGTATTCCACATATATTTTACAAATAGAGTATATTCTACCATCTATATTATCTATTATCTATCTAATTTATCATCTATTGTTTATCTATTATCTGTCATATATCTATTTATACATCAATTATCTATCTGTTATCTATCTATAAGTCACTAATTTGTAAATCAGTCATCTAACTATCCTGATTTGCATCCCAATTTATAATATGGTGGTATGTTCTTATTTCTGGAGAGAAGGCATTCTGTTAATGAAAAGACATCTGGCTGTGCCTTCCTATTTTTTGTTTTGTTTTAGTAGCTGATTTGAAATGGGGAAAACTTTATTAACTATTACTGCTACTGGAAACCTTATTTAATGCAAAGGTTAAACAAAATTAGAACAAAAAAGAACCATGCCCAATGGCCTGAATACCTTTCATATTAGAAAAACGCAGAATCTATGAAACAAAACAAAAATAAATAAATAAAGTTTTGAAGGAATTGAAACTCAGGGAAAACATAAACCATAAACTTTGATTAAACATACCTAATAGTGCTTATACAATGGTTTATAAATGCATGTTCAAAGCTCATAAAATTATTTATAGATGAGAAGATAACCTTTCAAGCTACTAAGTTGTCTTCATTGAAATAAGCATCAAAAAGGGATGTCAAATTCTCAGGTGCCAATAACATTCTTTCTAGGAGCTGACCTACTTTCCTTAGGACAAGGCTCCAGTTTTCCCAAATGCTTGTCATCTGGATTTCAAGAGCAAAAAACCAGTTACTTCTCCTTTGTTTGTAGTTAGAAACAGAACTTATATCACAGTAGGTTTTTGTTTTGTTTTGTTTTGTTTTTTGCCTTCTATGCATTTATAGAATAATATTGTGGTGAAAAACATTTGTAAAATAACAGTGTGGTAGAAAGTCAAACATCAAATCTATGGGAAGAGTTTAGAAATGTTTTGTTCCATTTTAGCTATGTGAGCATAACAAAAATCCTCAGGATAATGTGATAGCTGCTTGGAAAATGAAAAAAATAAATGTTCTCTCTCAAAAGGTATGTTAGAAAATTTGACCCAGAACTGTTTTATTGACATCATGGAGAATCATGGAGAAAGAATCAAGACATAGACAACTACATGTCTGGTAGATGCATTAAACAATTATCTTGAGGGTGATATACACAGTTTTTTTTTTTTTTTATGGAGTTAATGTCCATATTGCAGTCAATACCCCAACATGTGAGGGTGATATATTTAAAGTTGAACTCCCCTATGAATATTTACATAATAATTTTTCCACTATTGCTGTGCTTTTCAAATTTAAAAATTCATCTTTTCATGTAAGTCACTTGATATGTTTAAAACCTTAATCACCCAAATAATCTGTATATCCCACACTTGGAAAAAAAGTATTTGAAAGGGAGCTCAGTGGCTGTGTATGTATGTGTGTGTGTGTGTAAATGCATATATGACCACATTTTTTTACTATGTGGTTTCTGGCAATGGTTTTAGGACACTTTTTTTTTTTAGCTGCTACATTTTAGAGTACTGTGGCAATATTTGCTTAAACTAAGTTATATGAAATTATTTAATGTTTTCTAGAAATAAAACATTAAGGCATAAAAGTATGTAAATGTGGTGGACACCAGTAAGTAAATTAAGTATGGAGGAAAGTATGGGATACCTAGCTTTGATTTATTGAAAATTACATCTTTTGAAAATTCAAATGACATTAAAAAAAAAAAAAAAAAGACTAGGAATGAGAAACAACCAGGGCACACAATGACGAATAAAATAAATGAATAGTAGCTTGAAAATAGAAGAAGAAAAAGAGAAGGAAAAAAAGAAAAAGAATATGGAGCTACCACCAGGTCTAAACAAACTTTACATAAAGCATCTCATATATCTCAACTTCTCCTAAAGTTGCACACTGGTTATATATCCTAAAATGTCATCACAAGGAGACTTTTTCATTGATCTGAGTTGACTAAGTGCTCATTTTAGAAGGGGGACATATTGGAAACTACTCCAGCTACCTGCTAAAATAAATATAATCTTGGTACATGTTCACAATTTATTTTGTTTAGAATTTGCCTGAAAGTTGTTATCTCATAGATTATGTTGAATTACAACTCCATGAAATACCCAAAAGTTAAATCTGCCCCTGGCAATTATTACTTGACTGAGTGAAATCTTGGGGTTATGCTTTTTCTTGCAGATCATGATACCCTAAAAGAAAACGCTTGTTCTAGTACTGATTTTATTTTTTTAAAATGCTGTTTGGCAGCAATACTTTATTACTCTTGCTTAACTTGGGAGCCAGGAAACTTAGAACCTAAGATATGATTCTTTTAAAATGGTAGTTGGAAGTTACATATTAAATGCATTTTAAAATTTCAGCTTATTTTCTGGAAGTGGTTGACACAATGAGGTCATTTGAAATCTCATGTAACAGAACCCTGATAAAATATTGGGAAATTAGTACATTCCTTTCTTCACATTGCCCTTTTACTAGTACCAGATTTAACATTGACCTTAACAGGACATTGGTATGCTTTCTCACTTTGGAAGTACATTTAAGAGAAATTGTTATTCTGAAGTGGGCAGGGGGGTCCAGTGTTTCTAGTGCCATCCGTGACGCTTACTCTAGCTTTCTGTCCACCATCCATATCTTGTTATGTCGTCGAATGTCATTCTTATACTGGTTGCAAATTGGTTCCTTTATCTTAACATAATGTTTAAGTACTGCTATGAACCTTCCCACCACAAACAATATGTTGGAATACTAACCCCCATCACCTCTGAATGTGACCTTTCGGAGATAGGGTTTCTACAGACTAAGGACTAATCCAATATAACTAGTATGTTTGTAAAAGGGGACGATTTGGACATGGAGACAGACATGATGCATGGAGGGACGTTAATGTAAAACAACACAGGGAGAAGAGGACCATCTATAAGCCAAGGAGAGTGACCTAGGAAAGGCCCTTCCCTCATAAACCTCAAAAGAAACCAGTTCTGTGGACATCTTGACTTCTAGGACATCAGAAACATGCGACAATCTATTTCTATTGCTCAAAACATGCAGTTTGTGATACTTAGTTTTGGCAACCCTAGCAAACTGTTCAAGATAAAATATGAAAAAAAAAAATGGAGTACTTTTGGCTTTGTCCAGCTGCGCCAATCTGTTTTTATCACAAAAGTGCCTGTTCTAGAAAACACTAGCTGATGTCCACTCAGGTCTCATTGTCCAGGATAAGAGTATATGATCACTCCAAGCTGCTGATAAATGGATGGCTAAAGAGGAGACAAGAAGATAGTGAACCTACAATTTTTACCTTGTTTTACCTTTCTGTCCAGGAACATTTCTTCCTCCGGGGAAGAAAAATGTTTTGTTAAAACGTATAAAGTGGAATGACAGCAGTGTCTACCAAAATGGAGATTTCATTTACTTTACTACTTATACATATGTTCATTTCATGTAGGTTTCTCATTCTTTTATGAGAGTTTGGCTAGCTATATTTACAGTGTATGTTTTAAACAGATATATAAGATTAAGAAAGAAGGTAGAATGGCAAAGAGATACATTCACCATAGGTTTCAGAGAACTTGGAATAAGGAAACTACAACATAATTCTAAGTGTATTATTTACCCTCCCTAACTTGGTCTTCCCAAACATTCTCCACACTTTATCTCACAGATTTTTCTTCTCAATCTATTTGCAATATAGTATGACTTTAACAGCTAGAGATATCTAATAGCAAATCATTTTTATTATAAACATATTCTTTTGTCATCAACAACACAGAGAATTCTGAATTGAAAATAGGGATTGGTCTTGATATGAAAGAAATTGCTTGTTTTCTTCTCAGATTAATACAATAATTCAATGTTATTTCAGATACTCAGTCATTTTGGTACTGGTGATACCTTTGTTTGAAGAAGACAACCATTCTTCAAATTTCCAAACCAGATATGTACCAAAGAAAATATTCTTTATGATAAGCCTAAACATTTAGTGTATGAAACACCAATATTTTTGTAAATCTAATTATTTAAGCTTTTAAAACTAACATTTTTTATTTTTTATTTTTTTAAATCATATCATAAAGTTTTCTGTTTTTTTTGTTGTTGTTTTGTTTTTGTTTTTTTTTATCCTCACCCGAGGACATTTTTCCATTTTTTTGTTCAGATAGAGTGGGAGGGAGAGAGAGGAAGAGAGAGAGAGAGAGAAACATGGACGCGAAAGGGACACATCGAGTGGTTGCCTCCCACACAACCAACGAGGGCAGGGGACAAACTGCAACCGAGGTACATGCCCTTAGCGGGAACCGAACCCGGGTCCCTGTGGACCGCAGGCCGACGCTCTAACCACTGAGCCAAACCGGCCAGGGCTAAAACTAACATTTTTTATTATGAATACATTATGATTAACTAAAGGCCTTCGTGTGATGTCTGCTTATGAGTGATATTTTCTGTCTTGCTCTTACTGTGGAGAAGTCTAATTATTCACCAAAATCTGGTTTCTTCATTCACACTCTAAAGTTGTAGCTGAAAGGCAGCTGCCAACATAATTACTACATTGTCTGCCTCCTTATTACTATGTGGAGTAGCCACTGTACAAATCATCACCCAGCTGAATGCAAATGTGTGTGCCACTTTGAGACCACGGCTTTCAAGGAGTAGGTGTACTTTCTTCGTGGTCTGTCCCCTTCTGTCCCTGGCTGTTGATGACTGGGAAGATGGTGGGGTAGCAGAATAAATGGAGTCCGGATATGTGAATGGCAACATGGATGGAAGCAAATTTCTTAACCTGAACATCTTGCCGAAGAGTGAAATATGAATGGGATACCATCTTCCATTAAATGAGCCTCTTTCTCTTTTAATCTGTTTTTATAGCAGTTACCCTACCTTAACCAATGTCTCCTTTTTTTGCTTTTCTTATAGAAAATATTTTTTAAATTCTCACTTGAGGATATTTTTTTTCTTTATTGATTTTAAAGAGAGACGAAAAGAAAGAGAAACATGTATGTGAGAGAGGAACATCAATATCAATTTGTTGCTGCCAGCACATGCCCCGACCTGGGACCGAACCTGCAACCTAGGTATGTGCCCTGCATGGTAATTGAACCTGCCACCTTTTTGGTGTACGGGACAACACTCCAACTAATTGAACCACTCAGCCAGAGCTATTCTTATAGAAAATTTTAAATAATGATCAATTCAGAGCCTTCTAGATTGCAATTTTTATAATAGTAGGATCGGTATGTTACTTGTTAACTGTTGAGAACCTATAGTACCTGTCACTTTGCAAGTGCTTAGTCTGTGTTTGATGAATGAAAGAAACAAACATTTTAGAATGCACTAAAAAAATGTTTAGCTTTGTCTGACCTATGAGCAAACATGGTTCTTATGTTCTTAGCAAATGTCTAGCTTTTGTATTTCAACCCAATAAAATGTTTCTCCCAGTGGCTTCCTGACAGACATTCCCAGCTGTTTCTGTGTGCATAGCAAAGCTCTGACAGCTTTTAGAGCAAGAGTCAATATTAGTTAATAATCCATCTGCAATTGCAAGTATTTTATTTCACCACAGTGACAATTTATATTCCTTCTGCTACTATTTCCTTTGGGACTGCTGTTGCTGAACTTTAGTATTCACAGCTAGTCTCAGAGCTGTGACTATAAATTCCTTTGAGTTATTTATTATTAATTCCTACTCAACATGTTTTAATTAACTCATCATAAATCCTCCAAAAATACTGCACATTTTACATTTTTCTTTAGGATCTGATAGGAAAAATGTTCTGCCACATTCCCTTCTGTGAACAAGACCTTTTTCTACATAATTCTGCGTCAAATGCATTTGATTATGTATTTTAGTTTGACATGTCCATTATATAGCTTCATCAATGATCCAAATTATAGCCTTCATTCTTTAACAGAAGATATTTGGGAGCGATGAAACTTCAAGACAGGGAGGACTATACATATCAACCGACAACAGTATGATCCCTGAGGCCTTTTAGCATGAGAATGTGTGCATATGTGTGTGTGTGCAATAATATGCATTCTAGTCCATGTACTGTGTTCTGAAGAATTACCTGATTTCTTAATAGATTGTCTTGTCTTCAGGTTTTATTTGCATTCTGGATTTGTTTGGAGAAATTCTAGCATTTTTTGTTTGTTTGTTTTCTGGAATGAACCTTACTTCTGTAGTTGAAGGAGCATGTGGTTGAAGAATATGTATGCTTCCTAGTGTTATGCAGTGTGTGTATGTGTGTGTGTATGTGTGTGTGTGTGTGTGTGTGTTGCTATAGTTTCTAAAACAATTTGGTATGATCAGAGAACCAAAGAACCTTAGAGTTAGAAGAAACTTACTGTCCAAATAATTGATTCTCTCCATAGACTATTGGAGGATCTGTCACGGATGGTGTAGAAACAAAAACATATTTGGCAGATAAAAAGGGCCATTGCTAGTCTCTCTTAGCTGATGTTGTTAAATAAAATGTCAGCCTTGCCTTGTTCCTCTGTGGGTGTTGACATACTGACAGATGCTTCTGCTTAACTAAATAGCAATAATAATAAAAACTTTCAGAGTTTTTTGTTTTTTTAAAATCCTCACCCAAGGACATTTTTCCATTTATCTTTAGATAGAGTGGGAAGGAGAGACAGGGAGAGAGAGAGAAACATCGACATGAAAGGAACACATCGAGTGGCTGCCTCCCGCACAACCCCGACCAGGGCCTGGGATAAACCACAACCGAGGTACTTGCCCTTGGCCGGAATCGAACCCACGACTCACTGATCCACGGGCTGACACTCTATTGCTGAGCTAAACTGGCCAGGAAAACTTTCAGAGTTTTAAAAATATTTTTATTGATTTTTAGAGAGAGAGGAAGGGAGACGGAGAGAGAAACATCAATGTGAGAGAGAAATATTGATCAGCTGCCTCCAGCACACCTCCTACTGGGGATCAAGCTCGCAACCTGAGCATGTGCCCTGACCGAGAATTGAAAGGGCAAACTTTTAGTGCATGGGACAATGCCCAATCAACTGAGCCAAACTGACCAGGGCAAAACTTCCAGGGTTTTAATCAATGACTTGGAATAGGGCAGTAGTGTTCCAATTTGAAATAAAGAAAATAAAGAAGATTTGAAGTTGTGTTCACAGAATCCCAGAAATTTGTGTACCCAAGTTTGAGGCTATTGCTAAGAATATGTACATACACATATATATATTAGTGTTCCTGATAATATATACACTGAATGTCAGAGTTCTAAGTTTTAGAAGGGTGGTAGAGAATATATTTATATAACTGTGAGAGCTTTATTAAATTATTTTTTAAAAACATTTCAGGTTGTCTCAAAAATTTAGAAGTTTTATATTAAATTTTCTTATTCTTTTTTCCATAGATTAAGATAAAATAAATATATTTTTCAGTTAATTAGATATACTTTCCACTAATAGTTTTGATCAACCTTAATTTAGGATATCATTATATAGACAGAACAAAAGCTAAGTGTTTACTTAATTATAGTAATAGCTTTCATTGACCTGAGCCAACCAAAGCTCTCACCTTGTTGAGTTGTGACAATGCATACTATCTTTAATTAAGCTTACTTTGAAGTCCTTTAGATAGGAACTATTTTATATATTTCAATTTGTATGCTAAAACTCAAATTCTAAATATAATTCTATATCAAATTGTGCAGCATAGGTTCTAAAAATATCAAAACAAAGATGAACATCAAATCCTCAATGCATATTTATTATAGTCAGTCAGAATGATATTAACATTTAGAGAAAAATTACAAAGCAAATAAAATAATTTTTAGGTCTTCCAAATAAGTGAACTTGCAATATTTCACTCCTGTTTTGCTTCATCACTAGGGTTATAAAAGCGATGTAACTCTGGCCTTCAAAGATGTTTAGATTTGAATCATTTGAGAGGTAAGACATGAGATTTCAGGTGATGAAAAATATCTTGGACAAAGACTAAAATGGAAGTAAATCAGCATTTGGACTGTGCTCTAGAGGGATATCTATGTATAAAATGATGAGAATTTAGAGTGATAACAAAAGGAATGCAAAAGAATAATAAACCCTCAAATCTGGAACACTGAAAGGGCTGAAGTCTGGTTGGAAGTGGAAAGTCGAAGAAAAGTGATGAATCAAAGAGAACAAGAAATCAACTTGGAAATCGAAGAAGCAGAGTATTCTAAACACTACAGAGATTGTAAAAAGGTATTGGTTTAAGCTTTAAGAGAGCAAACCACAGTAAGTTGGATATTCTGTGCCTAGCTAACAGTTGTCTCTGGAGGAATGTTGTGGAGATAAAGGAGAATTGCTCATCTCAGCTTCCAAGTAAAATAAACAAATTTTTTCAAATTTATCAAAAATAACACTATTTTCAACATGTTATTAAAGGAGTCTGGAACATTTTTACAACTTGGGTGGATTTGTTACTCTTTTATTAACTGTAAAGAATATTATATAGTAAGTATGATTAGAATCTTAATGATAACCTTTGCAAATCAAGTAAAAGTTAACATTTTTGAATAATATAGTTTCAAATAGCATGGATCTAAAATGTAAATTCTGCATAATTCATGAAAATACTTCTAGTTCACATAACTAAATCTAGAAACAAAGATTAGAGGGTAAAAATTAAGTCATAATTGTTATCTAGTCTATCCCTCCCTTTAATAGATATTAATTAACAAACAAAACCAAACCAAAGAAACAAACATCTAATTGTCTGAGTCTACCAAGCTAAGGCATCAGCTTTCTCCATTTCTCAAATGCTTTTAGGGTATTATTTTTTTTACTTCAACTCACTATTTAATTATTTTTTTTTAATGTACGGGGAACAGAAAATTACTGGGTGTTATTATGCCTAATAGATGATGTTTAACACAGTGACAAGAAGAAAATATGTACTTGCACAGAAATCCTATGATTTAGGTCAATTATACAGCTGGGAGGGGGCAAATCCTGTTGAATTTGGAATTTGTTGAAATGCCTAAGATCTTTTTCACATGTTTTTGGTCTGCTTTTTTTTTTTTTTTAAATAGTCTTTTCCCATTATTTAAAAACCCTATGGGATTGTAATAGAACCAGGAAATGTAATCCATATGTTTTGGAACCTTTACAATTAAATCATTAAATTACTGTTCAAAATATTTTGACCATTTAAAATACAAAGTATTTTTATAAGTATGCATATACCCACACAAGAAGATAATGCAAAATTTACAAAATTATTTTTTGGTTAAATATTTTATTTCAAAAATTTTATTTTCACTTGGTGTTGAATGGCATATTACTCACATACACAAACCATATTAGTACTAATGCATTGTTTTAAATTGTCAAGAACAATTTACTGATAAGTGGAGTGGGCAAAATCTTTCAATCATTGTTCATGTATCTATCATCAATTTATTATCCAATCATGTAAATATTCCTGCAAATAAATTGAACCGGGAGCCAAAAACTTTCAAATGCACTCAAATTTGTTACTATTCTACTAATATCCTTGGAAAAAAATAACCTTTATAAATAAATAATATAAGCATTTGATTTTTAGTGTCTTTATTAAAATATCTATTGGATAAATTCTTCATTTCATCACATTTGTCTCAGAAGTGTAATATTTGCTATTCTCACGAAAATATTTTAGAGAAAAGTTGATTATTTTTCTTTCTTGGGTAAGACCATTTATTCCCATATCCATAACTTCTTTCTGGCATTAAATAGGCTATTTAGAAAGAAAGAAAAAAATCTCCTATTGTTGGAAGAATCCCCTACTTTGAAATTTGCATTCATCAAGGACATTGCTAGATATGAGTTATTTCTCTTTCAAAAAAGAGGTCAGTTAAGCTTCTTCACTGAGTGAGTCATACTAAGGGTTGAGTCTTTTCAGTGGATCCTCTCTTGTGCCTAAGTACACCTATGGGTATTGACAATATACTTTTTCTCAGAGGAACTTTCCCTGTACTTATCTAAAATTGAAAGAATTTTAACAAATATTTCTGACATTAAAGATTATTTATTCAAGCAACACGAAATTTGAATGCTACAGTAACTTATAAATTGAAAGAACATAGCAGTATTTGTTTTTCCGAAAGAAGCATATTTAGCTATTGTAGAAGTAGAGAAACTTTGGCTGAGCATTTAAGAAAATATAAATTACAGGGTATTGCTAAGAAAACATTCTTAAACATAGTGTGTTTATTCCTTTGTACAAAAACATTGGTATCGTGTTTATTATTATGAATATACTTTGCATTTGAAGCGCAGTTTTAAATCCCAAGAAACCTACATTTTAATAACTCTATTTTATAAGAAAAAAATGTAGATAAGTGTCACATACGATTTCTAAATAATTGCACTGTTATGGTTTTCTTCGTGGAGAGCAAAGCACTTGCTGTAACAACTACTGTGTGAGGATGTAATTACACATGTTCTGCTACTGTTGTGTGGAGATAGCATGATCTATTTGTGCAAACATAGAACACAACCATATGGTTTAGATTCTGGAATTGTGTATTATGAAATCATTTGCAACCTTAGCCTGAACTTCCACAGAGAAAAATCACACAGATGTGATAGTCCCATGGGCAATGTAGTTTAAAAGCTCTTTGTGGAAAATAAGCTGAGATAAACCAATAAGGCAGAAATCTCCTTTCCTCACAATTGTGAATATTGTGTCCTGGAAAGAACATAGACCTAGAGTCAGACAGATGGAATTACAGGGTTGTCACTTGGACAAATTATTCAACCTTTCTAAGTTTCTCAATTTCTTAAAGAGAAATCAGACAACTTCACTTTTTTTTTTTAATAATTGCGTGAAAATGCTTGGGTAATAGGAGGCATTTAATAATTGGTTGTGCATGCTTTTAGTTTTCTTCTAATAACACTACCATATATAAAAAGTCACTTTAAGTTATTGTTTTTTCAAAAGTTTGGTTAATTAATATCAATGTAAAATAAAGGGTATATGCAATATTTTCTAACATGTAACACTCTGTTTTATGGCTTATTACATTCTTTATTTGATAATTTGATAAGAAGTCACTATTTATTAGAAGACTGAAGTAATTACCAAATGAGTGTATTAGCCAAACTAAATTTATTTAAGTAAGAAAATTAAGAGAATATTGTCCTAATTGACTGATAATAAAATATAGATAGTGATCCAACAATAGTGGTTCTTGGTTTTTACCCAAATGAGTTGAAAACCAATATTCACCCAAAAACCTGCACACACATGTTTATAGCAGCTTATTCATAATTACCAAAACTTGGAAGCAACCAAGATGTCCTTCAATAGGTGAATGGATAAATAAACTGCGGTACATCCAGACAATGGAATATTATTCATTACTAAAAAAGAAGGGGATTATTAAGACATGAAAAGAGATGAAAGAAACTTAATGCACATTACTAAGTAAAAATATTAGTCTATAAAGGCTAAATATTGTATGATTTCTGGAAAAGGCAAAACTTTGGGTGCAGTAAAAAGATCAGTTGTTGCCAAGGATTTAAAAGGAGGGAGGGAAGGAGGGAGGGAGGGAGGAATAGGTAAGCACAGGGGATTTTTAGGGCAGTAAAATTTTCTGTAAAATAGCACAATGGTGGAATATGTCATTATACAATATCTAAACCAATAGAATGTACACTACCAAGAGTGAACTCTAATGTAAACTATTAGATTGATAATGATGTGTCAATGTGAGTTCATAAATTGCAACAAATATACCACAGTGTTGTGGGATGTTGATAATGGGGGAGGTTGTGTATATATGGGGACACTGGGGTATAAGAATTCTCTGTATTTTCCACTCAATTTCTTGTAAACCTAAAATTGCTCTAAAAAATAAGCTCTATTTTTTAAATGTAGGGAATGGCCATTTATTTTAAAATTTAGCAATTTTATGGGAGAATATATTCATTTATCTCTTCTTTAAATAAAATTATCTTAAAGTTTAAAACAATCAAGATGCTCTTGTGTTGACTAATCAGCTGAAAATACATATAAGTCGCAGTCATCACAGTAATTGAAAAATTATATTGTGCAAAGAGGCAGGCAGACACACCGCTTCATGCGCGGACAGGTATTAGAGCCAGTGGTTCAATATCAAAATAGTTTATCTAGTAAAAACACATGAGCAGAGATTTGCAGAGGAGCATACGATGTGCTGATTCACATATCCCTATGTTTGTAGGCAGGGCTTACTGGACAAAACACACCAGGGAAAAGACCGGTAGAGGAAGCTTGAGCCCATAAGGCTCTTCATCCATGAGGACTGAGGGACAGGGAAACAGTGGGCTATGTAGCAAAGGAAAGCATCAAAGATGGAGAAGTTGCTTTATTAAAAAATGGAACTTCTGGAGCTGGGATCCGTCTTTTTTTTTTTTTTTTTTTTTTTTCTTTTTTTTCTGTGGAAGCCCTCAGTTTCACCAAGCCAGCACTTCCGTCCTACCAAGGGAGTGAAAGAAATGAGCCCCTAAGGGCCATCTTCAGTGTCTTGCCTCACCTGATTCCAGAGAAAAAAGGAAGTAACGTTAATTGGGAGCTTACAATGAGCCAAATCTTATAAATAATATTTTCTTTTTACCTCAAAATAACTCTGTGACAGATAATGAAATATGCAAAGAGAATAAGTCAGTCATGTAAGGTTGCTCAGCCATGAAATACTGCGGCCTTGTGTTTCAAATTCAGTTTTATTGGCTCTAAAACTATGACCTTAACAGTCTAGCTCCTCAGCAATTGAAAAGTTGTAATGTTTCAATTTAAAGAGAAACAGAACCAGTAATAACTTACCTAGAAAAGAAAGCCAGAGTATAACCATTTGACGATTTGAAGGCAGTAATAACTGGTATTTATTGACAACTGTGTACAAGACATTATGCTAATCATCTTAAATGCATTGGGAGCCAGAAATTAGTGTTAAGAACAGAACTGAAAGTCTTGTTGGAGAGGCCTAGAAGCTTCCTGCAGTGATAAATCAGAAAAAATTTTAAAAATATAAAAATATATTTATTTTTCATATAAATATAAAATATAAATTTATTCCACCCTCCAACTGGGCCCCAGTGCTCTGGGTTCCTGGCAAGATCCCTCGTTTTCTCTACCTTCTAATGCTCCTGGTAGCACCACCATGAAGAGCTTGAAACCACTAAGATTTAAATTTCCTATTTCAGCTCATCCTTGATCCTTCCTATCTTCTAACATTTTCCACTTTGCCACCATACTCTCTTTCCTTGATTTTTGTGATATTATCCTAAGTGCCATCTCCACTTCTCTTCCTTCCTATGATGTCTTGATGATGTAATTACTTGACTAAACTAAACTACACTCCCCAGAATTCCCTTTCTAGTATGCTCTGGATGAGATGGACTCTAAGAGATAGTCTCAAATGGGAGGTAGAAGATGGAAGACAAGCAGCAGCCATTTTGCAGAATAAACAGAGCTCCTCCCACTTATTCAATCAAATGCTAATCTTGATGCTGCTATGAAGGTACTTTTCAGATTACTTAAAGTTTGTAATCAACTGATTTAAATTAAGGAGATTATTCCTGTAGAGGAGAGGGTTATTCCTGTAGAGGAGATTATTCCTGTAGCTTAATCATTTGGAGAGCTTTCAAAAGAAGGCTTAAGCCCAGTCGGTGTGGCTCAGTGGTTGAGCGTGGACCCATGCACCAAGAGGTCGCTGGTTCAGTTCCTGGTACTTGCCCAGGTTGTGGGCCAAATCCTCAGTAGGGGGAATGCAGGAGGCGGCCAATTGATGTTCTCTCTCATCCATATTTCTCTCTCTCTCTCTCCCTTCCTCACTCTCTCCAAAATCAATAAAGAAAGAAAGAAAAAAGAAGGCTTAAATCTTCCATAGGGAAGAAAAAGACTTCACCTGTGGACAAGCTTCTGGGCAGGGATCTAGCCTTTCATGCACTTCCCCTCCTAAATGCCAAAACAAATGGGTACCAGAGCCAGTGCGGTTGACACAAAAAAAGCCCTTCCACCATGTGAGGCTACAACAAGGAGTCTGAGACCTGAAAAATGGCCCTCACCTGACTTTGCTGGTACCAAGATTTTGAACTTCCAACCTTCAGAACTAGACACACAAAATGTGACATTTGCGTCCCCATGGAATTCCTAGATGGTGGCCTCTGGCACAGACAAGACACAGTGGAGATTAGGAGAAATTCCCTTTGAGCCTACAGTGAAAAAGACCTGAGGCAGAAGAAATTAAGTAATGTGACCAAGATCACACAGTTTGAAAGAAACAATTCCAAGCCAAAAATAGAGTTAAAAAAATGTTAATAATGACTTGAGGAAAGCAGAAGTTTCTGACAGAGACAGAAAAATCAATGGCCAGGGACAGAAGATGCAAACATGGAGAGTCAAGTATCCCAGAGTCAAGAAAAAAATGCTGAAGGCGCTCATCACCACCAAAACAGTATTCCAAGAAATGTTAAAGGGACTTCTTGAAGAAGAAGAAGAAAAAAAATATATGAATAAGAACATATTGCAGAGAAAAAAATTCTTGCTGACAAACACATAAAAGCAGTGGATTAATCAACACTAAATCTGGTAAAAAGGTTAAAAAGCAAAACGTAGGAAGGTCATGTGTAATTATAACAGTAAAGTAAGGGATACACACAAAGACATGCACAGAAGTATGAAATAATGACAAAACCATAAACATGAAGGGGCTGAGTAGAACTGGTAGTGATTGTAGAATGTGTTGGACAGACTGCTATAAACATAGCTTGGTATATGTGAAGCACATGGTAACCGCAAACCAAAAATCTGGAAGAGATACACAAGAAATAAAGAGAAAGAAATCCAAACACAACACTACAGAAAGTCATCAACCTACAAGAGAAGAGAGCAAGAAAATAATAAAGGAACAGAGCCCAGCCAGTGTGGCTCAGTGGTTGAGCGGTGACCTGTGCACCAGGAGGTCACGGGTTCGATTCCCGGTCAGGGCACATGCCCAGGTTCTGGGCCAAGTCCCCAGTGGGGGGCATGCAGGAGGCGGCCAGTTGATGTTTCTATCTCTCTCTCCTTCTCCCTTCCTCTCTCTCTAGAATCAATAAAGGGAAAAAAAATTAAGAAAAAAAGAAAGGAACAGAGAACTATAAAAACAATCAGAAAACAATAAATAAAATGGCAATAACTACATACCTATCACTAGTTACTTTAAAAATTTTTTTTTCTTTATTGGTTTTTTTAGAGAGAGGAAGGGAGAGGGAGAGAGAGAGAGAGAGAGAAACATCGATGAAAGAGAACATTGACTGGCCACCTCCTGCATGTGCCCCACTGGGGATCGGGCCCACAACCTGGGCATGTGTCCTGACTGGGAATCGAACTGGTGACCTTTTGGTGCATGGGTCGATGCTCAGTCACTAAGCCGCATCGCCGGACTCACTAGTTACTTTAAATGTAAGTGAATTAAATGCTCCAGTCAAAAGATGAATAAATAAAGAAGGTGTGATACATATATACAATAAAATATTACTTATCCATAAAAAGAATAACATCTCACCATTTGCAACAACATGGATAAATCTAGAAAGTATTGTACTAAGTGATATATGTCAGATAGAAAAAGACAAATACTATATGATTTCACTTAGATGTGGAACCTAAAACACAAAATAAATAAACAAAGTCATAGCTACAGAGAGCAAACTGATGGTTGACAGGTGGGAGAGGGGTTGGGGGCCTAGGTGAAAAAGGAGAAGGGATGAAGAAGTACAAATGGGCAGTACAAAGTCGTTACAGGGATGTAAAGTGCCATTTAGGGAATACAATGAGTAATAGTGTAGTAACTATACATGGTGTCAGGGGGGTGCAAGGTATAACAGGAGATCACTTTTGCAAGTTATATACATGTCTAACCACTATGCTGTACACTTTAAACTAATATAATATTGAATGTCAACTGTAATGGAAAAATTAAAAACTTTTTTAAAAAGTTGGCACATAAAAATTTAACCATTATATCCAGCAGAATCTTAAGTATGTCAATTTACATGTTTATTTCTGTCTAAAAATAAATACGTGAAATATACTCTGCTATAATATACTATCTATTTTAATTATGCTTTTTAAATTTGGGGGGGGGCCTTAGTTTCATGTCCAACTGGCTTATAGAATGGCCATCAGTATATTAAATGCATAAATAATAATTGACTATCTATAGAATATTTTTACAAATTTTGTAAAGGTCTTGTTTTCAGTACAAAACTGGGGGGAAATATCTAAAATGCATGCCAATATTTTAGTTATTATCCCTCAAACATAAGACTTACTTCTTGTAAGATACAGTGTAGCTTTTACATTCTGCTACCAATCACACAAATGTGAATTGGAAAATATTAATTTCTCCGGAAGCTGCTAACCTGTCTCTTTATCCCATCACAAACGTTACCAAGTTTTTCATATTTGTTCTCTCAATTTTCTTACCAATGGTTAATTGCTCATCTCATTCCTTTTTTAACTTAACCTCTATTATTTCACCAAAACAACTCTTGCTCATGGTAGGGAGCAAAATTCATGGGAATGTTTCGGTTCTCATCTTATGAAGCCTCTCAGAAGCTTTATATACCTTTGACTTTGTTTCCTGTCTTGGTGAAATCTAGTTGCAGATATCAAAGACAGAGTTCCTCACAGGAGAGATAGTGTGTCAGTTATTTCCGATTAGGTAACAAGTGAAGCTGCAATTGTGGATGAAGTTAGCTAGGAGGTAAGTCTCCAGTGTGAATAAAGAGGGCTTAGGACAAAGGTGTAATGTCAACACTTAACTCCTGAAAAGGACGGGAAGGTGACGAAGGAACTACTGGAATGTGGCATTTAGAAGGGAAAAGGTGTTTCAAATATGTGGCTGGTCAACATTTTTTTTTTTATCCTCACCTGAGGACATTTTTGCATTTATCTTCAGATAGAGCAGGAGGGAGAGAGGGGGATAGAGAGAGAGAGAAACATCGACTGGTTGCCACACGCACAGCTCCAACCGGGTCCAGGGATGAACCGCAACCAAGGTATGTGCCCTTAGTGGGAACTGAACCCGGGACTCTCTGGTCCGCAGGCCGACACTCTAACCTCTGAGCTAAACCGGCCAGGGTGATTGGTCAACATTTTTGAAAGCTGATGAAATGTCAAGAAATATGAAAACTTAAATATTTGCATTGGAAGGACATCTGGGAGACTAGTCGAGGGAGAAGATAGACTGCAGTGAGTAGAAGAATAATTAACAATCTACAACTGCTAATTCCTTTGTACGACATGAAAGATAACTGATTTGGTATTCCTGGTTTTTCTCAATGTGACTCCATTCTATATCTAACTTTATTTTCTATCTCTTTTCATTTTGACTTTGAAAATGTGCATTGTAATAAAGATGACTATTCTTTTATTTAACTCACTCAATTCAAAATACTATTCAATCAACCGTGCAAGGGTGGAGAACTTTTTTTCTGCCAAGGGCCATTTAGATATTTTTAACATCATCTGAGGGCCATACAAAATTATCAACTTAAAAATTAGCCTGCTACATTTGATCAGGCTAATTTGGTGAAGTGTGTGATGTTAGCTGGTATTGATTACATGGCCCATGGGCCGGACGTTCCCTACTCCGGGATGTGTTATTACTAGACAAGGACTGAAAACTCAGCAGTGAACAGTGATGAAGTCTCTACCAGTGATGACGTCTGTACAAGTAAACTTGTACAGCCAAATTGTAACAGTAGAAATTGTTATAACAGACAAGCTGAACAAACAACCAACCATAAAAACTTAGTGGTTTACAACAGTAAAGCAATGTTTATTTCTTGTTTAAGCTACATGTAGGCTGAGGTCAGCTACAACCCTTACCCATATATTTTCATTCCAGGACCCAGACAGAAAACAGAAACAAACGGACTGGCAAAATTGATTAGCATCTCTTAAAGATCGTCTCTAAAATGCAGTATACATCATGTCAATTCATATTTCATTTGCCAAACACATTACATGGCCAGGTCCAATGTCAATAAAGCAGGGAATATATTGTACTTCTATAATGAGCCCCTTAAACTCTATGGCAATGAGCAGCAATATATAATTCCCTTACAGGAAAGGAACAATGAATGACTGTCTGCAGTAAAACAATCTAGCACAAATATTTACTCATACATTTTATCTACAAAATCATCCTCTCAATATCTAAAAAAGTTGGCTCAACTTTTAAATATCAGCAATAATGCTATCACAATGTTAGTGCTTCTTAAAGTGACTTGAAGATGGATGTCAACATCAAAACTGTTTTATAATTTTATTTAATACGATTATTTTTATACTCTCTCAGGAATACTATGAATTATTGATATACTTTATGTTATTTTTTTTAGAGAGACAGGAAGGGAGAGGGAGAAAGAGATAGAAACATCAATGAGAAAGAGAAGCATCAGCATCTATCAGCTGCCTCCTGCATGCCCTCTACCATGATCGAGCCCGTGACCCAGGCATGTGCTCAGAACAGGAATTGAACCAGCAACTTCTTGGTGCATAGGTTGATGTTCAACCACTGAGCCACACCAGCTGGGCCATTTTATGTTCTTATTTCTACCAGAAAGTTCTATATTAAAAAAAGTTATACTTTTGAACAATATACAAAATAAATCCATTAATTAATTAATTAATTTTATTTTATTTTATTTTATTTATTTTTTTAATTAATTTATTTTTGTTACAGATGTTTCTCCTTTTTTCCCCATTGACACCCTCCTCCCCATCCCCCCACCCCGTCCCCAGCTTTGTTGTCCATGTCCATCAGTTATACATACATGAGCATAAGTTCTGTGATTTATCTCTTCCCTCCCCCCACAACCCCTCTTCTGAGGGGTGTCAGTCTATACCCTAGTTCCACATCTCTGGGTCTACCCTGTTCCTCAGACTGTTATGTTCATTATATTCCACAAATAAGTGAGATCATGTGATATTTGTCTTTCTCTGCTTGGCTTGTTTCGCTTAGGATAATACTCTCAAGGTCCCTCCATGTCGTCTCAAAGGATAAAAGATCTTTCTTTCTTACAGCTGCATAGTACTCCATTGTGTATATGTATCACAGCTTTTTTATCCATTCATTCACTGATGGACACTTGGGCTGTTTCCAGATTTTAGCTATTGTAAATAGTGCTGCTATGAACATGGGGGTACATGTATTCTTTCTGATTGGTGTTTCAGGCTTCTTAGGGCATATTCCTAGAAGTGGGATCACTGGGTCAAATGGCAATTCAATTTTTAATTTTTTGAGGTAACACCATAGTGTTTTCCACAGTGGCTGCACCAGTCTGCATTCCCACCAGCAGTGTACTAGAGTCCCCTTTTCTCCACACCCTCTCCAACACTTGTTGTTTGATGATTTGTTGATGACGGCCATTCTGACAGGTGTGAGGTGATACCTCATAGTTGTTTTATCTTTATTTTTTTTTATTTTTTTTGGTATGTGCCCCTAGCGGGAACCGAATCCGGAACTCTCTGGTCCACAGGCCGACGCTCCAACCGCTGAGCCAAACCAGCCAGGGCTCCTCATAGTTGTTTTAATTTGCATCTCTCTAATGATTAGTGATGTTGAGAATTTCTTCATATGTCTCTTAGCCATTTGTATGTCCTTTTTGGAGAGGTGTCTATTTAGTTCCTCTGCCCATTTTTTAATTGGGTTCTTTGTCTTCCTTTTGTTGAGTTGTATGAGCACTCTATATATTTTGGAGATTAACCTCTTATCTGATGTATCATTGGAAATTATGCTCTCCCATAGAGTGGGTTCCCTATCTGTTTTGACGGTTGTTTCTTTTGCTGTGCAGAAGCTTTTGAGTTTGATGTAGTCCCATGTGTTCATTTTTCCCTTTGTTTCTGTTGCCTTAGGTGATGTATCAGTGAAGATTCTGCTGCGTATGATGTCCGAAATTTTGTTGCCTACATTTTCTTCTAGGATTTTTATGGATTCATGAGTCACAATTAAGTCTTTTATCCATTTTGAGTTTATTCTTGTGTATGGTGTAAGTTGATGGTCTAGTTTCATTTTTTTGCATGTAGCTGTCCAATTTTCCCAACACCATTTATTAAAGAGGCTGTCTTTACTCCATTGTATGCTCTTGCCGCCTTTGTCAAATATTAATTGAGCATAATGTCTTGGGTCAATTTCCGGATTCTCTGTTCTGTTCCACTGGTCTATATGCCTGTTCTTGTGCCAGTACCAGGCTGTTTTGATTACAGTAGCTTTGTAGTATAAGCTGATATCCGGTATTGTGATCCCACCTACTTTGTCCTTCTTTTTCAAGATTGCTGTGGCTATTCGGGGTCTTTTTTGGTTCCATATGAACTTTTGAAATATTTGTTCTAGTTCTGTGAAATATGTTACTCATTCATTAATTTATTAAAAATATTTACTGAATTTCTAAAATATGCTGCAATTACAACTAGAAACACATAAACACAGGGAAAAATTATAAAAAGTAAAAATGCCTCATCGTTCACCTCTTTCTCACTCCTAGGCCCCTTCAACCAAAGTTGTTTCTAATCTGGCTCATGGGGTATAAATCTGATGATATCATGACCCATAATCACAGCCTATGTTCTTTTTAATGGCATCTCATAACCTTTAGAAAAAATTCAGACTCATTGTCTCGGTATAGAGTGCCCCGCAGGCTCTGAGTTTTCCTCCCTCACCCTGCCTATTTCCTAGGACTTTCCACTAATTCACAATCTACAGCCACTCTGGCCTCTTCAGTTTCTAGATTCTACACAATTTGATGTTGCCTCATTTTCTACCCAGAAAGTTTCCCTCTTTCACTCATTCTTCCTTGGAAAGGATCTTCCTGGCCCTTTGACACAAATAGAATTCCTACTTTATTTGTTCATATCACCCTGTATTTTTTCTTCATAGTCACATAAAAAATCTGTCATTATATACATTTGCATCACCATCATCATCATTATTATTATTTGAATGTTTCTTTTGCCTTCTAGACTTGGGTACTCAAAGTGTAATCTCGTGGACTGGAGCCAGTGGAAAATTCTCTGTTACTAGTTTGGGGCAAGACAAGTATAAGCACTGAGAGTAAGCACTATACAATGTGTGCAGCAAAGCCAGGCCATCCAGGTTTGTGATCAGTGGAATTGTTTCCGACCAGGGTATAAAAACCAGTGTGTTGTGAGTTGTATATAATATAACTTGCATGCTAGTCACATGTATTAGGACCACATTGTGACACTATAAGGTTAGTTTGTGCATTGTAACCCTGGTATATGTAAAATTTTGAGAAAATGTAAGCTGTTGTGTGCTTTCATAATTTGTTGTTTTTAGAAGCATTTACAGTTTTCATGACACCTGTTGTTCAAATTGCGGTTTAACATTATGGTATCTTGAGGCAATGCAATTTGCATTTTTTATCTTTACTCTTAATTTACACAGGGAAAACTAAGTTGCATTGTGCTTGTTAAGAGGACATGTACCTTCTGTGAATGTCATAGTAGTTGTACAACAAATGATATCTGAAAACCTTGAGTTCATACTCATTTCACTCAGAAGTATAACTCCTAGTATACTAAGATCAGTTTTTTAGCCATAATTAATGATAATGTGCTAAAACCACAGTATTTTATTTGCAGAGATATATTGAATAATTAAGGAATGAAATAATTAAAACTTAAGTGTTATTCACATAAAACATATAAATAAATATGTTCACAACCAAAATGTTCTCTGTAAAAAAGACTATTGCATTAAAAGGCTGAAAGAAACAGATGTTCAACATTTCATATGTTAAATATCGGTGCTGTGTGGCCTTCTTGTATAATAGCACTTTGGGTTTCTGAGACTAAATCAAATACAATTGCTGACACATCCATGAAATGTGATATTAAAGAGTTTTTCTTGATAAGGCAATGTCTGTGGTATGAGGTCAATAAAATACCACTTTCCAATGGTATTTGTGTATTCAGGGACTAGGTGACCACATAGAAAACCAACTCACAGAATAATTAAAGCCATCAAAGTGTTTTTAATTGCAACTAGACTAATTTAATGATACTGCTAACATGACATTTCATTTAGCATATACATTGAATTTGTGATTTCTTTCTTTATCAAGCAATAATATGGAAGCTGATCATAAATTCACTTTATTACATGGAGAAGCATGATGCTTATGGAGAGAAAAATTCTGTTGAAGACATTTGAATTACTGAAAAAGCTATTAATATTTCAGTAAGATAAAAAAAAAAAAACACACAAAACAGTTTGGTTCCAACTGTTTAAAGTTATTCAATGATAGCCAGATTGCTTATTTATATTATAGTTTGTGTATTTCTGGTGTGTCTGTGAGGATGTTTCTGAAAGAGATTGGCATTTAATCCATAGACTGAGTAAAGAAGGTTGCCCTCACCAATGAGGGTAGGCATCATCTGATCCACTGAGGGCCTGAATAGAACAAAAGACCCAGAAAGGGTGAATTCAGTCTCTCGGATTGAGCTGGAATATCCATCTTCTTATGCCCTTGGACATCAGTGATCCTCTTTCTTGGGCCTTCAGAGTTAAACTGGGATTTACATATTAGCTCCACTGGATCTCAGGCCTAAATGCTTAGACTAGAACAACACCAGCTTTCCTGGTCCCTCTGCTTGCTGGTGGCAGACGGTGAATCTCTCAGCCTCCATAACCATGGGAGCCAATCCCTCATAGTAAATCTTCTCCTATATACATAGTTATATTCTATTTGTTCTGTTTCTCTGGAGAACTCCAACTACTACAGATTTTGGTAGTGGGAGTAGTTTTAGAGGAGCAGAATTTTAAGGGTAAGTTTTCTGAATTGGTCTGGAGTATCTGAAATTGGTTCTCTAATTTGGTTAAATTTTTTAAAATGCTAATGACTCCATTTCCAGTAGTAAAGAGCACTGATAGTCCATTGTGTGAATCGTTTATAAAGATATACAAAATATCTATAATGCATACTCCTAATCAACCACTCATAAGCCAAGGAGATAAGTTACTCTGTATATGATACTTTCAAACATTTTTGGAAAACTAAGGAATATAATGACATTGATTCTTAGAAATAAGTTTGTGAAGGGAGCCCCAGCATCCTTGAATAGCTCTGTATCCACTCCTTCCTCTAAACTAAACCTTCCAGTGGGAACTACAGCCACACAACTGGAGAAACTAAATGCAATGGCAGTGATTGCATCCAGAGTCTCAGGGGCCAAGTGGAAGCACTCCTTCTCCAAAGACAAGGTGGGTGCAGTTGTGATAATGGACAGCAGAGTGAAAGCCACAATCAGAATAGTCTGACTCTTGCAAAATGATGGCATTGGCTAGGTAATCATGGTGTTCCTAGCAGTGAAATAGATAGGAAGCCTATGGAATTCTTACTTGAGCTGTATAAACAGAGGAGTTCTAAGTCAAGTGAACTTGTATAAAAAAACAAACAAAAAAGCAGAAGCACAGCTCCTCAATCAATTCCCAGAATCTTTTAAATGAAGGGGAGGCCAGGTTCCCTTCACAGAACTCACAGAGTGAAGAATGTGGTGATTAGGCAACAATGTAGAATCAAACATGTTTGGTATCATGACAAGAGGACGAAGTGCTTTAAGAAAGACTGCATGAATCTGAAGGGTGATAGAATTCAGTCAGAGAAGAAGGAAGCACTTTCTAGCCAAAGACAAAGCTAAAGAAAAATTCTAGAAGCAACAGATGGTAAGGTATAGTCCAGGAAGTTAAATGAAAAAATATCTCACTATTGCCAGGTATAGATTGCAAAAGGGAGAGAGTAAAAAGAAATGATGCCGGGTAAGTATGCCGAACAATCAAGTGCCTCTATGTCATAATCAGATCTGGCATTTTCCAGATGGAATGGGAAACTATTGAAATGTTTTAAGCAAAACAGAATGATGAGAAAGTTTGCATTTCAAGTCACTGAGGCAGCAATGAATAGGATGCCTTGGCAAGAAGCAAGATTGGAAGCAAGAAGGTGAGTTGAGTCTGTTCTAATGATTTATACAATACACGACGGTAGCCTTACCAGACAGTAGCAGTGGAGTTGGAGAAAAGTAGATAGATATATCCACCAGAATTGATTAATTCTCTTGATTAATTAAAATTGTCAAGTAAGGCTGACAATGCTGTCAGGAGTGAGACCTACATTTCTGGCTTAGATAATTAGATGGATGTGTTGACATAAAACGGAATGAGAAAGAGAAGGAGAAATGGGATATCAAGGAGAGGGTTATTTTTGGATAACAAGATAAATTTGAGAAGTAATGTGCTAAAACCACAGTATACATCTTGACTATCAAGCAGAAAAACAGTATAGTGTTGTGAGCCTGTCTGAACTTGGATAAGATTGGAGTAGGTAACCTCACACTGGTACCAATATGCCATGCGTAGCTTTGCAGGTACACGCTAAGTGAAAGCAACTATTGGTTTTCAGTTGGGTTGAGGTTTGACAGTCTTGCTGAATTGCAGACTCAAAGAGATTGAGTACTGCCGCAAACGTAATGGAAAGATTGAATTATACAATTCAAACTTGGTAGGATATAATGTAAAGAGGAAGAAACAGTTGGGTGAAGATACAGTAGAGAGAGTTAACAATTTAAGTTCAAGGGAAGTTAAAAAAGAATTCCAGTGGAGATAGATTAACACAGAGACTTGAAAGGGAAAACGTGCTTGAAATGGAATGTATATGTCAGACTCCTGACAATCCAAGGCTCGTTACAGAATTTTGAACTAAGAAAAGGAAGAGACAGATATGTAGAGGGAACAGAAAAGTGTGAGCCTTGAGTGATATCAATGCTTAGAGCATTCTATAATGCCTATGTAATTGGGCTCATGGTTCAACTTTTTTAAGAGATTGCAGACCTGCCCCGCTGGTGTGATTCAGTGGTTGAGGTTGCTGGTTCGATTCCCGGTTGGCACATGCCCAGGTTGTGGGCCCGATCCCCAGTAGGGGGCATGCAGGAGGCAGCCAATCAATGTTCTCTCTCATCGATATTTCTATCTCTCCCTCTCCCTTCCTCTGTCACTAAAGATCAATAAAGAAAAAAATTTTTTTTTTAAAAAAGAGAGATTGCGGTCCCTTCATGTCCAAGTATATAATTTATTCTTCTTCCCTCACCAAACATGCATACCCACTAGTATGCAGCAGTGTACAAAATGAGGGCTCTATAACAAAATCTTGTGACAATAAATGAGTGAAAGTAGTATGTGGGGATTTTCCCCAAAATTAGATTATAAAATTACGCAAGAACAGGGCAAATATTTCCAAAATGATATCACACCCAACAGCTCATAGAGCCTCACTAATTATCCCATGGCCAGAAAAATTCCAAATCTGTTGACCCTGTGCTATCTTCTTGACTTGCTTAGTAAATCCCATTGATATGGGATTTGAATGCTCCAGGTATGAATGCTCCAGAAAGAGATTCTTCTACAGCAATAGCATTATGTAGAAAAGATTAGACTCACTCAGTAGATAGCTTTAGTGTAGTGTGGGACAACTCTAAGCAGTAATGTGAAATAAGTGTATTTTAATTTTTATTTTCAGAGCAAATAGAAGGGCAGCCTCTTCTCCCTAGGAAATGACTTCAAAGGGTAAGCAATACCGGCTACTTAACAGTCTTTTTGAAAAACAGCTTTGAAAGTATCATGCAAACTGGTTTTAATGGTTATGCACAACATATTTACATTTTGAGCTTTTGAGTTTGCATTTTCCTCTTTTTATGCGGAATCTGTTAACTGGTTGGAATTTGTAATTTATGGTTCTGCAGCAATCCAATATTCTTTGTCCTCAAGTGATCCCATTACCATGAAAATTTATGTTACACTGATGAAAATCATTTTACAAGTAAGAATTATGTTTTTTGCATCATTGTATGATGTTTTTAAATGTATTATTCTGTGTGTAATACCCCTTCATATTTTTTTCTGAAAAAATATTTTATAGTACAAAATTTTTAAATGCTGGAGAATTAACGAATGAAAAGTCTAATCCTTAAATTATGTCCCACTTGAATTAGTGTCACTAATCTTTATTGATTTCTTACTATTTAATGGGTATTTTGTACAATGTTAATGTTTAAAAAAGAAACAAATATTAACAGTCCCTAATTTAAAGTGCTTATGATCAGTCTAGTAGCAAAAGCAAACATTTAAACAGATCATTTAATCTGAAATTTAGGGCACATTTTTTGTGAATTATTTGTCAGCCAAAGGTCTGTGGGGTTGAAGATGTACAAACACACCCATAACTACACTTACAATCATTCAACCGTGCTTTATTTGACTAAGCTAGAATTCTTTCCTTTTGTCAATACAGAATATTTTAATGTTTCATTTATTTATCTAACACACAACTGCTTCTCTGTAATTATGACTTACCTAGGCCATGATCTGTTTTTGAACATTCCAGGGTTAAGTCAAAATGTGGCTTCAAAGTTACAATGCTAATTTAAAAGCACAGAGGCCAAATATTTACCAGAAGTATAAAACTGCACCTGTCCACTTCAGCTTGAAATTATTCACATTATTTCTAGCTCCAAAGTGCTTATTCATGAGAAAATTGTCCTTTATTCACTGAGAAACTGACTTTATGTTAGTGTCGTTTCTCTAAATTAATCTATTTATATGCAAGAAAACATGGGTGTTTTATGGAAAAGTATTTGCTTGATTTAGGTGAACTGCTTTTTATATTTGCACTTCTAAAATCTTACTGAAGAAGAACATCTGACCTCCTGTTTTTAATTGGTTAAGGTTGCCTCATGAAGCACTGACCTGCCCACACATTCGGGCTGTGTGATTAACTCCTCTGAGCAGTCAGAAGGACCAGACATTCTCCAGGCCCACTCGGGTAAGTGCAGAGGTAGGACAGTCTTTCCTCATTAGCCAAGGCAGAGCATGAGAACTGCCCCAACTGACAGTGGTGGTAAAGCAAGTCTAGACTTGGGAATTCCATGAGTTATCATCATGATTATCCCATAGGAAACAGGCAAGGATTCAAGTGTGGGGAAAAGGTAGATAGATGAACTAGGGGAATGAGAAGCTCTCCTGTGGTGCAAAAACTGGGCCTACCACCACTTTTTATTGTTTTTTTTAAATAATCTTGATACTCTTCGTGATTTTGTTCTTCAGCTACTTGCACTGAGACTACAGATAAGAACCCTTCTTAAACCTTATCTACGGTTCCAAAATACTGGCTCTTATTGTTCAGGGTAGGTTAATTGATGTAAAATATAATCTCCCAGATCTCATGAGAGAATAAATGTATCCTTGCCCCATAAATTTCAATGCAGATACAGAAACTTCAGTAGGGGTATTCTCAGATTCAAGGTTCAAAGCTTCTATCTAATATCATCCACTGTTGCCAAATGTTGCAAAGTCCTTAGGACTCTTGAAGTGCCCAGGTGATACACTGAATTTGGACATCAAACAAGAATAGGTGCTTTAACAAAACAATCTACATTGTTTTCACCCACATTTCATCAGCCAGAACTTCTCACACTCCTTTCTTCAACCACTCTGGAATATAAATCATATTTCGTGAGTAGTTAACATTCTCTGCAAAACTATTAGGTCTTCCAAAGAGGGAAGAGAATGGCTACATAGGGACCTCAAGAAAGGATATTGGCAAAAAGACATTTGGAGTCCCTGTGTTATGACCATGATAATGTGCTGTCCACGCATCAGGGTGCACTGTGCTCAGAGATACATAATGCACTTGTGCAAGGTTTTAACTTTCATCAATTCATGGGGGTTGTAATTGTTGGTCACTGTAAACTGATATTCTGTGACTTTAAATTCAACCCATGTTGAATGTTGTTAGGGAAACAGTAACAGTAAGAAATGTGTCGAATTCCTCCTCTCAGCCCATTCCCCAAAAGGCGAATTAGTCTAGTTGGGCTTCATTAATAGTGATCAAATTGGCAAAAGTCCAACTTACACTTTGTAAGCTGAGAAAAAAATTTCTTTAGAAAAAGGAAATAAAACCCTCAAAACTGGCAATGTATTTAACATAATAGTTTTTTTTAAATGGAAAACACTATGTCTTAGGATTTGTAGTTAGTACTTAGCTCATAATAAGCATTCAATAAATGTTGTGAAAAAATATCTGTTAAATAGTGCATTTCTGGCTAGCTGTTAATAACAAGTTTTGCTTCTATGACCTGAAAGTTAACAGAAAAGTTTCCCATAGAATGGAAATAATTTGTGAGGCTCCTGCTTGCACTGGCAATCTAAGTATTGAAAGCCAAATATGTGATGTACATTTAACTCTGATTTAAATTACTGCATTTTCAAATGGGCAACCACCAATTGCTAATTATATCAATATTCATATAATTCTATGGCAAACACTTTCATCTTTTTTTGTAGATTACATTTTTCTTTTTTCTTTTTTTTATCCTCACCCGAGGATATTTCTACATTTATCTCCAAATAGAGCGGGAGGGAGAGAGGGAGGAAGAGAGAGAGAAACATCGATGTGAGAGAGACACATCGATTGGTTGCCATCCGCACAACCCCAACTGGGTCTGGGGATGAACTGCAACCGAGTTATGTGCCCTTGGCCGGAATCGAACCCAGGACTCTTTGATCTGCAGGTCAATGCTCTAACTGCTGAACTAAATAGGCCAGGGCTAGATTGCGTTTTTAAAATGGCCCATCCTTCATGCTCTTCTTAATGTAACCTTGATATTCCTTCTATTGTGTGCGGTTATGTGGTGCATATGTACCTTGCCTGCCCTCCACATTGCAATTCTCATTCTAGACCTTTGTGACTATTTCAACCAACAGAACATGAGTGAAATGATGCCTTGAAATTCCCAAAGATTGATTATAAAAATGCTATGCATTTTTACCTTGTTCTATTGGGGTATCTGCTCTCAGTCATCATGCTGAGAAGTCTAAATGAAACTTAACGACATTAATTAGAGCCAGGCTGATGTGGTTCAGTGGATTGAACATCCTCCCTTGGACTGAGAGGTCCCGATTCGATTCCCTGTCAGGACACATCCCAGGTTGCAGGCTCAATCCCCAGGAGGGGGAGTGCAGGAGGCAGCCAATCGATGTTTCTCTCTTACATGGATGTTTCTATCTCTCTCTCCCTTCTTCTCTCTCTAAAAAATAAATATTAAAAAGAGACATTAATTATATATAAAGAGACCCCTTGAAGAAGTCCAACTAATAGCCCAGAGGAGGTCTCAGCCAATAAACATCATCAGCAACCAGATAGAAAAGTCAATACCTAAAATACGTATCAATTATATTCAAGATGAATCCTGTCCCTTCCAGAATCAAAGAAAACCCAAGGGTATCTACTTACCACTAAATGCCTGGTCAGTTACCTTGAAGTACAGTGTCATACCAAGGACTCACAATTGCTCTCAGGAGCTAGAATATTGGATATTTGACTAAAGAAGAAGCTCAATCAGCCTTATTGGGTGGGATTCTTCGCTGTTGGGCCCATGCATGGCTTCACGTCTGCCACTATAGCTATTCTGTTCTCCAGTCTGTTGTGCATCAGAGTAAAGGCTGAGGACATATATTGACTGATATCAATGGGCAATTATTACACCTACACTGTTTAATGCTTCTTCCTTGGTGAATGCTCTCTGATGGGTGTTAAAATGTCATACAAAGAATTATATGTTCATCCACATGCTTCTTCCCCCAACCACTTTGTTCCAAACCACTAGCTATTGACTATGTGCCTGTATATACACTTACCATGCAAAGTAGATGACAAAGTACACCATAAAGATCTGCTTTTGGGGCAAATTTACCATTATTACTGTCTTTCTGGGCCATCTCTGAATGGGGTTGTTGTAAACCAATAACTGATTTTAAGCTTCAGTCCACTTACTAAGCTGAGGCCTGTGGGATGCAAGCTTGGATGTTTTCCTTCTCTGTCAGATGGTCACAAGAGGTTTCTCCTATGTCCGTAAGTGTGAGCTAAGAGAGAGATACTGGTTCAATGATAAAGAATACAGCAAATCTGGGCCATCTGTGTAGCTAAATTTTTCCCACTGAGACTAATCTGAAATGCATTGTTCCTTCTTAAGATGCACTGCTGTTAGGCCTTCCTGATCTGGTAGTTTTGCAACTATAACATACCTAGCACAAGATGGGCAGTTGCGGTCACATGGTCACTTAATATCCCATGGTCAGATGCCCTGTCTCTCCCTGAGCCCACTTACATACTGGGAGCTGTGTTTTGAACCTGAAGATTCAGGTGATGTGGTTTTGATACAGAATCCCAGGGTTCTCTGTTGTAATTTTGAGACTAAAGCTTATCACAAAATTGTTTGCCCATTAAGGATACCTTCAATATATAAAGTCTACAACATGTGACTCGTGTCAGAACTGCTTTTATCACAACCTGGATCAAATGATGATCCATTTTCTTCTCTCTGTCCCATTCAAAGCTGAAAGCCTTGCATGCCACTCAGTAAATGGGTTGGGATTATTTTCCCAAGTGTAAGATATATCACCTGGAGAGTCCAAAGAGGCCTACCAGGCACTGTGTCTTCTTCTCCATTGTGGAAGGTTAGAAATGCAATAGTTAATCCATTATTTTAATGGACATATCCTAGTATGCCCCCGATTACTGCATCCTTGACATTGTGAAATTCATCATCATAGCTTACATCTTCTACCCTCTGGAGCATATGCATATTATCCAGGCTTCCAATAAATTGCCACTTCTTGTTTATCTAGACCGATTTATATGATATCACCAATATAGTGGATCAATATAATGTTCTGTGGAATGTCCTGACAGTTCAAGTGCTTTCAGATTCCATTAAGACAGAGGATAAGATTCTAAACTGAGCCCTAAAAAGAAAACTGTAAATGTACACACTGCAGCCCATACCATATAAATGTAACTGCGTCTTGTCCTTCTTGATAGGGATCAAAAAAACACATTCACTATGCTGCCTGGGTACCACATATTCACTGTGTGAATCTGCTCTGGCCCCAAGAAAATATATACAGCAAAGATGCAATGGGGACTGTTACTGCCTTGAATTACAATAGTCTACTCCTATTTGAAGATGTGTTTTCAGCCTCGCTCGTCTGATAACCACCTCCAGTGCTGCTATTTGCTCTCCTTGTTTCAGAGCTCATCTTTGCACCAGTGCTTTGGCTTCCCTTGTTTCTTAGGGCCCTGAGATCCCCTTATACAGTCTAAATATGGCTGCTTTTATAGTTAAATTATAGTTGACATACAAAATTTTATGAGATTCAGGTGTACAACATAGTGATTCAACATAAAAATGGCTGCCCTGGCTGATGTGGCTCAGCTTGTTGGAGCATAGTCCCCGTATGCCGAAAGGTTGCAAGTTTGCTTCCGGGTCAGGGCATATACCTAAGTTGTGGGTTCGATCCCTGGTCAGGGCATGCATGGAAGGCAACCAATTGATGTTCTCTTCACATTGATGTTTCACTCTCTCTCTCTCTCTCTCTCCCTTCTTTCCTCCCTCTCTCTCTGTCCCCCTCTCTCTAAGTATGTCCTCAGGTGAGGATTAAAAAAAATAATAATAAGGCTGTTTTTATTACCAGGACTCTCAATTGGCAAAGGCTAAAAATAGCTGTATCTCTCTCTTTAAAGTTAATAAGAATTTAGCTAATTCCAGCTCTTTAAATAAATTTAGATTATTTGGACTTTTCTTAGAAACATATTAGTTAACAAATTTAATTGATATTTATTGAATACTTACTTTGCAGTGGACACTGTGATGGTAGCTAGTCTCAACTTAAATTAACTCTCAGGAGTGTATCTCATTACTGGGCCTGCATCATCCAAGAACCAAAAGACTACAAAAAAGCTCTGACTTGTTTCTCTCAGAGCTGTTTCTATACAAACCATTTATTTATTAATATAAAAATGCTACACAATAAAGCTCACTGCAAAGCATTAATTATCGCTTATGAATCTCGGGTCAGTTAAGAATGAGCTGCACCCGAGTACCTGCAATTAGCTGCAGGTTGGAAAGCAGTTTTGCTTGTCCTGATGGGGCTGGATCACATGCTTGGAGTTGGTTGGCTGCAGGCCTGTGGAGGACAGCACAAGAGGTTGGAATAGGAGGGTTTCCTGCTGCTAGGTTTCTTATTCTCCAGCATGCTAGGACTTTTTTTGTTTTTGTTTTCCTATTATTTCTTTTTATTTTATTTTATTTTATTTTTCACACAGCATACAAAGAGTTTCAGAAGAGCAAACAGAATTATACAAGGCCTCTCTTGAAGCTGGCACAACATGACATCTGCTGCATTCTTGGACACAGCAAGTCACAAGGCAAGAACATCTTCAAGGGCTTGCAAATAAATATAAAGTCCACTACTTAATGGAAGGAATTTTAAAAAGTCCCACACCAGGAGGGGAATAATTGGGGATATTTTTGCAATTAATCTATCACAATATAGAACTAAGACTTCCTCTGGGCATTTCCCCCCTCCCAATATATTTCATAGTTTGTTTAATCCCTAAATTTTTGAACTCCCACATAAAACATTGACTAATATTTAGGGTTTCTGAATTTATTTCCTACTTGTCAAAACGAAAACAAATAAAAATATTTAAGGCTGTTCAAAAAATATAATGAATTCTTGCAAGATTGAACAATCTAGCTCATAATATGAAACCCACTTTTTATTTTCTGTGTTAATTCCACTTGATTGCTGACCACCAAAATAAACACTGGCACAACTGCAGGATTTTCAGTTCTTTCAAATAGAAGCCGGAGGTAGCAGAAATAGAATCAAGGGGCTGTAAGGTCAGCGCATGATATGTGCTTATAATGCTGCTCTGCCGAGTGTCCCCACTGATTTATACTTGTCGCATACTAAGGGCTCAGCTCAGCTGCACTGTGGCGCCAACTTTCTTTCATTATTAGCGTTATAGTAAAGTGATTTGTGTGATGGAGGAAAAAATGAATTGCAGGAAGTTACAAATTTAGAATAATCTTGGTGTAATTTTGGGAATTAATAGGAAGAAAATAAAAAAGATTTTGTCATTTTACTTCTAAATATGTTATATAAAATAATCTAATCCAAAAGATACCAAATGTGCTTACAGAACAATGTGTGTGTGTCAGGGTGTAAAAAATAATAGTTTTTCCTTGTAAACAGATGTCATTAAGTAGAATATCTCGAAGGTCATCTATGGCCACAAGGCTGAGAATGGCGATTAGCAACTATTTGTGTGTGTGTGTGTGTGTGTGTGTGTGTGTGTGTGTGTGTGTGTGTGTTTTCTTTTCAGCATATTTAATACACTTCAATACTGTTATATTGTTGTTAATGGCAACTATTTTTTTAAGCTTATGTGTGTGAATGGCAGCTATTTAACATTCTTGACATTTTAATTTATGAAGATCAGTGTTAAGAACCAATCGCAATGGTCCTACAATTATTTAACCAACGGTAGAATAGGAGACATCTAAAAAAGTTGAGAGTTGAATTGTCTAGATTTTTTAAAGTAAATGTATCAGAGTCTTCTTCTGCTTACATAATAGCTTCATTATTGTTTGTGTTTGTGGTTTTTATCCATTTCTGTGACTGAATATAATGAAGTTTACAAATAGTAATGTCTCCATGTGCTCCTTGTTGGGGCTGAGTATTTCTAATCAGAGTGAAGGTGATTGTGAAGACATGTTTGAGGAAGAAAGCACAGGGAAGCAAGTTCTTGACTGCCTTATTTTTTAGGGTAATCATGCATGAAATATCTTGAATCAATCCAATGTTTTTAAGGGTTGTCATTTGAGTGCAGATACTAAGCATTGACTTGGAGTCAATATTTTAGAATAGTAACAAAAATATTTTGCATAGCAATTTAGATTAAATAGTGAGTGTTGATAGGTGCATAGCAGAGGTCTGCAGTTCAGGATTTATCATAAAATATTCTAATAGAAACAGACTTCCCATGATCTGTTTTGTTATCCACACTCATACCACATAAGAATAATGCAATTTCTCATTGTATAGCAATTTTTGCTATTCAGCATTATTTTCACCTTTATTACCTGACTAGATTGACATAATGATACGGCAAGATTGTTTAAGGTTGTTTTCCTCATTTTGAATGGAAGAGGAAACTGAGGCATGATTCTTTAAATACTCCATATCTGACATTCACCAATTGCTAAGATTCTAGCACAATTTGGCCCAAAAAAAAAAAGATAATGAGAAAGAGAAAGATTGTACTATTTCATTCATAAAGAGACAGAAAATAAACAGATTAGTATATGAATATTTTTTAAAACTTATCTTTATTGTTGAATATATTACAGATGTTCCTCCTTTTTCCCCTATTGACCCCTCCCCCCGCTCCCGCCCTCCTCCTGCCTTTCCCCACACTGTTGTCTGTGTCCATTGGTTATGCATATATGCATAGAAGTTTTTTGGTTTATTTCTTCCCACCCCCACCCCCCTTCCCTTTGAGTTTTATCAGTCTAATAATCAATTTGTACTTCATAATCCCTTCACCTTTTTCATCCATCCCCCAAGCCCCCTCCCATCTGGCAATCACCAAAATGTTCTCTGTATCTATGAGTCTGTTTTTGTTCTGCTTGTTCACTTTGTTTGTAGATTCAATTGTCAATAGATATGTATTTATTGCCATTTTGTTTGTTCATATTTTCTATCTTCTTTTTCTTCAGGAAGAACTGTCAACATTTCATATAATACTGGTTTGGTGGTGATGAACTCCTTTAGCTTTTTCTTGTCTGGGAAACTCTTTATATGGCCATTGATTCTAAATGATAGCTTTGCAGGATAGAATAATTTTGGTTGTAAGTTCTTGCTTTTCATCACTCTGAATATTTCTTGCCACTCCCTTCTGGCCTGCAAAATTATTGGGTTTTTAATATTTTTTGATGCCCTGTTTTTAACTTTATTTACTTATTTTTTTCTTGGTCATAAGTGGCAAAACTAATGCAATTTATAGTAGGATGATGCTTGGTATCAAATTTTTATTTTTTAAATGACAACATTCATTGAATTTACATTTTTTCCCCCAATAAAAAAATCCAGGTATGGTGACTAAATAAGTTAAATATTCTTTCTCTGGTGTTCCAGCAAAAGATAATTGCTAGATTAAATGGAATAACCTCCATGTAAAGCCCATAAAGACAATTTTTATTATCAGAATGAATAGATAAATAAATATATCTTACTTTACCCTGGCCAGTTTGGCTCAGTGGTTAGAGTGTCGGCTCTCGGACTGAAGGGTCATAGATTCAATTCCCAGTCAAGGGCATGTACCTGGGCTGCAGGTTTGATCCCCGGCCCTGGTCGGGGTCGTGCGGGAGGCAACCAATTGATGTATTTCTCTCACATCGATGTTTCTCTCCCTCTCTCTCTCTCCCTCCTCCCTCCCTTCCTCTCTATCAAAAATCAATGGGAAAATGCCCTTGGGTGAGGATTAACAATATAAAACAAAAACAAAAAATAAATATATCTTACTTTAAGTTGCTCTTCTGTATATAGTAACTTGAGAATTTTTTTTCAGGTTTAGAAGATCATACTCTCTAAACGAAACAAACGTAACTCACACACAGAACAACAACAAGAACAATATGCAGCACATGCACACAACACAACATGTCAATAAAAACAAAACAAAAAGAAAGAACTGAATTGTTGACCAAAGGAGTTCTGGAGTTAACATGCTGCAAGTTCCTGAAATCATTCTTATTCATTCGGAGGTGAAATCCACCAATCAGTGGATTAAGCTAGACCTCGACCATTTCGTAAAATGGGAAATGCATTGTGGGACTTTATTTCCAAGCTAAGAAGCATATCAAACTGCATGTGGGTCAGATTTGCCTCGAAAGAATGCAGTTACAGTCCCCTTTAATGATCAAGGGGAATATAAAAGGACAAAGAGGAAATACATGTCAGAGATTATCAAAGTCAATGCAATTTCTTTAACATTAGCCTAAAATCTGAATTCAGAATCTTTGGGATGCATATTAAGCCCTTTAAGGAGAGTACTTGTATCAAAGTAGTGGATACTATATTTCAAGTTGAAACTACTATTCTATAGATCTGTTCCATCAAGAAAGTCTTTCTTCACTCTTTCCCACCCACACATCTAGTTCTTAAGCTTTCTTTCCTCATTTTCTGACAAAAAAAAAAAAAAAAAGACTCAGTAAATCCAGCCAATGAAGACTGTAAGGTTGTGCAGTTTTGGAGGTGTGGACGCCATGGTCCTGCATTTACAGCCCTTGGAGAGGCCTCTGCACTGTAGTGAGGCCACATTCCTGCTCCTCCATTCAGGCAGGAGCTCGGGGAAGGGCCTCTTTGCTCTGATGTGAACTTCTAACACACTCAATAAACTCCTCAAATTGCGAACAAAATCCCATTTATCGGTATCTCATAGAATCCTGGCACAAAATTCTGAGGTTAAAGTCAGGCAAGGTTAGTCATTTTAGAATGTTTATTTCTTTTCCTATTTTCTTAAGCTCTTGTTATATAGTGAAATTACCTCTTAGCAACAGAATGTTCTCCATAGCCAAAGAACCAACCTAACTAGCTAGGCAAATATTTCTGTCATCAATTACCATTTTGAAATGTATCAGAAAACAGTCTTTGAAGTAATTCTTCTTCAAATCCTATTTCAAACTGGATTTATGTAAGGGGTAAGTGTGCAAGCATCTTGTAGAATTAAATGGATGAAGAGGAAAATGAGTTTTGTCATGCATATAATTTTTATCTTTAAAGGAATGTCTAAGGGGAATTCCTCCTCAAAATGCCAGTACATCCAGATGGAGGATCGTTAAGCCACATAATTCCTAACTTGTGGCAGGCAAGGTGCTGAGGATTTATGAGAAGAAAGTTTAAATGAAGAAGGGAGCTAAAACAGCCCAGTGGATACGTGATTATTTTCTATCCTATCTTTCCATTTGTCATTGTCCAAAATTTGTCTATCATTCTTCATCAGAAGGACTATGTCTTAACACTAATTTTGAGTTCTATTAAGCAACTTGATGGTCATTCAGTAGTTTTTAAAATGAAGAATAAATATAATTATGCATTAAATAGAAATTGTTTCCAATATTACATATACAACATATTTATATTATCAAGAATAAGAATAATGATAATTCAAATATCCACACCTTTTCAAATTGTCATTGATAGAGAAATTATATCATGACAATCTTTTCAAAGTTATGATGGCATATAAAAGTAAAGGTATGCATACTTAAAAACAACGAGCAAAGACTACTTGATCCAATTTACCTAAAGGATTCCTGTTGACTTAAGTACTGGTGTTCTTGAAGATGATATAAAAATAAATATATAGCATTGGTTGGTGCAGAACCTAATTAAACTTATTAAAATATAATCCACTTGTACCACTCATTACCACCCACTGTCTGGTATATAATAAGCACTCTACAACTGATTTATAGGAAAGGAGTTACCTTTAAATAAATGTAGAACTTTAAATGCATAAAATATGAAATCACATGTCTCAGATTTAGATGTAATATATGTATATAATTTGGCAGCCTAAGAAAATTCAGAGGTGTGAGTAGGGGTTGGAGGCATCACCCTATTTCTCCGTTGTATCTATTTCACATTGAGTTTACCTAACGCTGAACTCAGATTCCCAGAGAACATAACATAAAGGATGTTTTAGAAATGTGCATCTCTTAGAAGACCTTAATGCTTAGAAGAAAACCTCAGGATTCTCTGTGTTTATTGCTTTTATTATCTCTCTATTCCTTCATTTATCCCCTCTTTTCTTCCTTGTTATGCATATTTGTGAAATTTTGAATATGAACATATTACTAGATAATTTTATAAGATTATTATTTATTTGTAGGGTTAACGTAATTGTGTTATGTAGAAGAATGTCATTCTTAGGAGATGCATGCTAAAATTTTTAGAAATGTAGTGTGATGATGTTTGCAATACATTTCCAAATAATTTCAAAAATATATACATATACACACATATATAACAGATTTGCCAAAATGTTAACACATTTTAAATCTAAGGGAGTTTGTGGGTGTTTATTATAAGTTTCTTTTTATTCTTCTGCATGTTTAAAACATTTTATTATGAGAGTTGGGAAAAAAGACTTAGACCCTGTGATGGTCAATGTTTTTAGTCAATTTAGCTAGGATATTAGGTTATAGTACCCAGTTATTTAATCATACACAATAATCTAAGTGTTGCTATGAAGATATTTTGTGGATATTATTAGTATTCATGATCAGTTTACTTTAACTAAAGGAGATTATCCTAGATAATCTGGGTGGGCCTGTTCTATCAGTGGAAAGGCTTAGTGGTAGCAGAACTGAGATTTCCCTGAAGAAGAAATTCTGCTTGTCACTGAAGCTTCAGCTTCTGTCCTAAAGTTCCAGACTGCACCTTCCAAAGGCCTGCCCTTACAGACTGCAAACTTGCCTTGCCAGACACCAAAATCAACTAAGCCAATTACTTGCAATAAATCCTTTAATATGGAGGTTGTACAGATTCTGGTCCTCTGGTTGAACCCTGACTGACATGGTCCCTTTCCTCCAGTTGTGGAAACATGTAAGAAAAAAATAAATTGAGATACAGAGAGCTAAGTACCTTATCAATTAGAGGTTATCACAGATCTTTATGGCAAGCCGTGAAAAGGACACTTAGCTAAGAATGGGGGAAATTTCAGAGAACGTTGTATAACTCATTACTCCAAGGAGTAGATCCATGATTCAAGATCTGAAAACCATGCCATAAACGATAAAAGAGTAAAGGAAGTCATTTTCAACTATGTTGATAACTAAATCTGTTAACAAAAGAAATGTAGCTATCGGCATTAAATACAAAGAATGGGTACAATTTGAAGAGAGTTGCATGACTTCATTGAATACCATTTTTCAAAGGATGTGTCTAACAGTCAAAATGTGACTTATTGGTAGGAAGTTGTCTTAGCAGTTTTAAGAGAAAAAAATATAGCTTCTAGTTTATGTGTTTTATAAATGGATTTACTGTTCACTTAAAAGTAAATGCCAAAAAAATCCCAAACCAAACAACTTAAGATCTGCATTGCCTATGTAAGTAGAATGACTACTTGTCAAGTAAGATTATTTTTTCATATTTTTAGCACAAATTAAATTTCCTTGGCACGACAGGTAATCAATTCAATCTACTAATTTAATTGTCTTCAGAGATTGTTGATTTACAAGTAAAAATTAAGTTGTGTAAAGCCTGAAACTAAAATCATTGGCAATGACTAATTTATACTCCCAGCTTTCTCAATTTATTCCAAAATAGCCAAAACAGAATGGCTGGAATGGCAGCATGAAGGTGTAGAAGGTGGTGGCAGATGGAATGAAGATAAAAAGACAAAGACTTCTGTTTGCACCTCAAAGAGTAGCATCATCAGTTTCTTTCATGTTTCAAATAAATGATTTAACTTTTGGCTTTATTAATTTTTACTAAGTCATGTGTCTTCTTATTTCCTTTTGTGTCCATTTAAGTTTCAATATATGATCTCCTTCTGTTTTAAAACAACTCTTACTGTGAATATAATTTTTTAGCAAAATTTATTTTCTTGTGACAAGAACTTTCGAGAGCTGTTAAATCAAAAATTTAATCAAAGCATGGTTAGTTTGCTTCAATGATCCAAACATGAGCTGTTTCTAATGGAGGAAGCCTAAATATTCAGCAGCCTTTTAGTCTAAAAATTAAATGAAAATTGAGAGAACAATTTATTGGCAAAAAGTTTGTTTTGTCTAGCCTATATGCAAAATAACCCACAACATTTTTTCTATTCACCCATTGTTCAATCACAGGAAACTTTCATGGAAACCTGAAGCAAAAATTGCTGAAATATATATTTGGAAAAATCAACCCTACATGAATACGGAATGTCAAAATAAATTTAAAAGACCGTTTTGTGAATTCCTTCTATTAGCAGAACAATTTCTAAAGAGAAGGCAATGTAGAGAAGCATTAAATGGAAGAAGTACAACCGAAGCGGGAGGACAGATTTAGCAATTGGGTTCAGTTCCCTGGAACAAGTCACATCTCCAGTCGACCATAGAAATCTGTTCAAGTTTAGAGATTGGCTAAATCCAACTGCTTTCACAATTTCAATGATTAGAAAAGGCATTTCAAGACAACACACAGAGGGAGAATGGTACATTAGAAATGTCACCAAACTGAGTGGATATTTGACCTAATAGCTTGTGCTTTTAAATAAACAACAATATTTTTTAAAGTTAAAAATAAAACCTCAGCCCTGTTTGTTGGGGTTCAGTTGACTGGGCGATGTCCCATGCACCAAGTGGTCGCTGGTTCAACCAGTCAGGGCACATGCCTGGTTCAAGGGCTTGATCCCCAGTAGGGGGCGTGCAGGAGGCAATCAATCGATGTTTCACTCTCACATGGATGTTTCTTTCTCCTTCCCTTTCCTTTCATCACTCTCTAAAATTCAATTTTAAAAAATCTTAAAAAACTTTGAAAATCTTTCTCGTAAGAACCATAATGCATTAACTTTTGGAGGAGATTTTCTTGGACAAAAACCACAACAATAAACATTTTTGGTTTGAGGAAAACCCTTTTCCATATTTCCTGTTCAGTTTTCAAAATGAAAACCAAATCATGATGCTGTTTTTTTTACAGCTTATGAAAATCCAATGCATATTTAATTTTTGAAAGCATTATAATGTACCAGTGGTCCCAACTGTTTCTATCCCCTGACGTTTTCTTCTCCCGAGGTTGGTCAGAGAGGCACGTTCAACACGGTGCAGATGATTACTTTATCTGTAAAGAGTTGTCCCATGGGTGTGAGGCAGGAGGAGGAATTGTTGAAGTCCTGACTGGCCTGGGTCCCCACCCTTGTGATTAACTCAAACGAGAAGGGATGTGGCAACAGCAGATCCTGGAAAACTTAAACTTGAGATAGAAACTGTGTTCTTGTTTTTCTCAACAGATTAGGCTAGAACAGTGCCAAACAATTCTGCAGTTTGGGAAGGGAGACCAGGAAGGCAGAGTAGGGAACAACGGGAAAAAAATATTTCTCATTTCTCATATCTTTTCATAATTTAGAGTATTGTCAGAGTGTCACAGATGATTTTTTGTTAGGGTATTTGCTTAATTACTATTTACTTGATTGATGTTTTCTAGAAAACATTTAAAGTTGATTATATATTTGTATTCAAATCAAGCAAAACTTTTAATAAATTATTTAAAAGTAAGCGAGTCAGTGGGAAGTTGCAGAAATCTAAAGAGACTGAAATTGGTAGGTCATTTCTCTAGAACAATAATCATTTGAACTTGAGATTTTGGAATGAGCGCGTGTACCCGAAAGAGACTTTTTCATGCTTAAATATCATATTTGTGAAATGTGTCATAGTAATTCAAAATAGACTTTTGACATTTTGTTTTCATTGCTAGCATATTTTTTGATAAACCGGCTAGTTTTCTTTTATATTTCTTTTATGAAAATATGAGAATGAGAATGAGTGCATACATATATGTGTGCTGACAAATATGTTTTCATCTGTTATTATTTATATATATAGTTGTCATCACTGAAACAATGCATTCAAATACAGAAATGAATCCTTAAAGTGATAACAACTTAAAAATATAGCGCTTTATATATTTCAAAATATTTTCCTATTCATTTATTGAAAATCTGATATCAATTTTATAAGATTTAACAGATAAAAAACTGAAGTCTAGAGAAGTGAGTCAAATAACTTGGTCAATGTGAATGTAGCTAAGACAAATGGACCTTAAACCATTTTGCATTCCTTTGAATCCATTGCTCTTGACATTATCTCATGACTCCCTTGCAGTCATTCAATCAGCCTACTAAGCTCACAGTTTAATATTGAGCCTCTGTGCATCCACTTCTCCTAAGAGGATGCTCACCAACCCACACAAACTACCCATTTTCATTTTGAACAGCTCAATTGTGAGTACTGTAATGTCTTCCTCACATCAAAATGCTGATTTTAGTCATGCCCTCGGGAGTTGCTCAGAATAAATCTAAATCATTTTACCATGTCACCTCTTCAATTGTTTTGCAATGGTTGATAAAATTCAAGGGAGGAACAATGATGTGTCATATTACAGAGGATATGGATGAGTTGAGGGAAAGAGGAACAAAGTGACTTTTCAGAGCTACTTAGAAATGGTCATAAAACTACAGGTCAAAGATGTCAAAAGGAAAGACAGAGATAGGTAAATAAAATTAGTATCCATAGGTATATTTGGTAATTTCTTCAACTCATTGAACACTCAGTATCAGCCAAGTAAAATGTTGGGAACTGGGAAGAAGAGAAAAGTATATGATCTAAATCCAAAGGGGGTATGATTTGGAACCTGAAGCTTGCTGGTGTTAAACAACCTGATCCAAGTAACTCAGGCAGTGAAATTTAGACCCAGGGTTTGAAAGTATGTCTCATTTCCAAAGCTCGTGTCTTTTTCACTATATCTTCAGAGAGTAAGCTAAGAATGTCAAGCAGAAGGAGCTTTTCAATGTCAAATGTCTGCAGTGAGGAGTTAAGCAACTTGGAATCGAGGCCGTATTTGGTAAATGTTTAAAAGTAAGTTTAGTTAAGTTAATACTATTATGTACAAAGTAAAAAGATATAAACTGCATACTGTGATTTTTAATAAATTTGGAAGTGAAAAAAAGGAGAGAGGTAGGATATAATTATATGGAAAAAAATGATCAAGGAGAGCCACCTATCTGTCTATCTATCTATCTATCTATCTATCTATCTATCTATCTATCTATCTATCTATCTATCATCTATCTATCTATCTATCTATCTATCTATCTATCTATCATCTATCTATCTATCTATTATCTATCTATCATCTATCTATCTATCTATCTATCTATCTATCTATCTATCTATCTATCTATCTATCTACCTACCTACCTACCTACCTGCCTGTCTATTTAAAGTAGGTTTTATGAACTTGGTATTCTTAGTGTAGGGCTCCTCAACATCAGCACTGTTACTTCTTAGACCTGATAATTCCTTCTTGTACGAACCATCTTGTCCATTTTAACATGTTGAGCAGCATTCCTAACCCCTCTACACTCGATGCCAATAACACTACTTACCCAGTCATGACAATCAGAAATGTCTCTACACATTGGCAAATGTCCCCTAGGGGGCAAAGTTGCTCCCTCTACCCCTAGTTGAAAAGCACAGCTTTAAGGAAATAAAGACATGGTAATGGAAAAACAAAACAAACAAACAAAAAAACCCCACAACTAGAAAATAATATAACTTATAAAGAAATAGCACAAGAAAAGTCCATTTTAGAAGGTCATAAAACGAAGAGTGACAAAAGAAAGGGTGGCTGAAGATATGGGTTTGATGAGGGTATAATCATAACTGAAGCCCTCTATTTTTTTCCCCAGGAAATAAAAGAACAGCTATTTATAAATAAGAGGGTGGTTGGATGTTAGGGGAGTTTTAATGGTTTGATAAAGGATGTGATTAAGGCTTTTCAAAAATAACTTGTCCAGAACTATTGAGGGAGCAGTTGAGGTGAGATAATAACCTGGAAAGATGCCAATCAGCAACTGATGAAATATTCCAAAGCAGTGTTCAGCCTCAAGGGAATCAATAGATAGGAAACAAATGGCAGATTGGTCAGTATTTGAGGGTTTAACAGGGCAGGTGTGGCTCTGGAGTAAGGTATAACACAATCAGATCCCAGGATAGGGTGACCAGAGAATAACTGATGATTAGGTCCAGGTTCAGGTATCAAGAAGAGAATCAGGGAAAGATGGAAAACCAGGGTGGGGGGGGGGAGCATAAAAAACAGTGGAATGTTACTAGATTGGAGGTTTTGACAAATTTCAAAAATGCGTTTCATGTAACTAATAAAGTGGGACAAACAAAACTCAATAACTACAAAACATGTGGTTATTCAAAAGTTTTGTTGTATTTATATCCATGGAAGGAAGACAGTCCTGCCATATGCTGCCTGGAATGTTTAGGTATCCCCTTGCCGATCATGTGTGTATATGTGTATGTATTCACCATCTCTTCTTTCCTTTCCTCTTTTCCCTCCTTCCTTCCTAGTTAATATTTGAGAGTATTTAGTCATTGATTTCTTATATTATGGTGAAGGAGAGTAAAAGTACACCTGTAATCTATGTGTTAATCAAGTAGGACTCAACAGATGTAATGAAGAGCTCATTTATTTTTGTCTTTCCATGGGGTTGGTATGAAGGGAAGGAAGATGAAAAAGAAGGCTAAGAATTTTCTCCTTGACTGCTGCTACTCCCTGCAGGCTTCAGGCATCCTGTGCTGAGCAGATATCTAAAGCTGTGTTTTCTATTGCAGGGTCTTTTGTGGGTTCCTTGAAGGCGTCCTCAGACTATACCTTCATGATGTGAGTGATGTCCTTCAGTTTCCTGGCCATATGGATCCCCTATAGCTTCTGCCTCCAGAACCCACTAACTGTTGTCATCTTCTGGCTATTAGAGTGTGTCTTCTTGGATAGGGTTCATTTTGAATGTGTCACACTCGGTCCCTGGAATTCACACACGTTGACCTGCCTGTTTCCAGTTGGAAGTGTAGTTACTGTCCAGACGAGGATGCTTGGTCTTCTTTAGGCATGAGTCACCTTAGTCTCCCACTGGAGTCAGGCTTGCTGAGTTTGTCTGTTAGAGCCTCTCTCATTAGGCTTGGGGTGATTTCTCAATCAGCCCACCTCCACCCATTGTTTTTCTGGGAAAGAAGATTGAGTCCTAGCACAGCAATCTAGCAATCTTCCTGACAAAATGTTCACTCTTTTGATCCGTGAACTATTCCCACTACTCAAGTTAGCATTGCTAATTAGTAGAATCATTATCATTCTGAAGTTCTTATACCTAAACCTTCATTTTCCTTGGTCATGGGAAAATATTCTCATTTAAGATATAATGTTCCCCTCTAATAAAACCAATATGTTTTTTAGGAATTTAGAAACATGTTCTCTGCTACTCTGAGGCTTAAAACAAAATGTAAAAAAAAAAATAAATAACATTATATAATATATCATAAAAATGGAGTATGAAAGCTAAAAGAGCATTGACGTTAACTTAATTGTGTACACTCCTGTAGTCATAATCAGATGGGGTCCTGAGTGAATAACAAGTGTGTCCAAGACTGCTCAGAAAGTTAGTGAGAGAGTCAAACTAGAACTCTCTTTCCCCCCTAGTATTAACACAATAAAGTGTTTGGAAGGTTTTAGAAGAGGAATATTCCATCAGCATAGTGGACAAAGCTTAACATCTGATGGATATTAAATTAATTTTGAAAAATGGCCCACTTTTACAATAGCTACAGCTGCTGTAATTTGTTAAAACTAGTCTTGGAAAGTACAAAAACAAAAAACAAAAGCAACACAGGGTATAGAAGGGAAAGCATATTTGGGACCCCAGACCTCTAACTTCAAACCAATTTTCTGTCTCTTGGTTGCTATGAGGTACCTTTTCTGAACATACAAAATGAAGTAAATTAAACTTTATCTATCAGGGTAGGGGGGCGGGGGGGATGGAGGTGATGAACCAAAGAACTTATATGCATGTGTGCATAACCAATGGACATAGACAACAATGCAGGGGAGTGGGGGGGCAGGATGGGGAAGAGGGTGTCTAGGGGGGAAAAAGGAGGAACATCTGTAACAAAAATAAATTAATAAAAATTGAAAAAAAAGAAAAAAAACCTTGATCTAAATGAAGTACTGAGTGTGGAAGCTAGTGCTGTGATTGGTACATTCAATAACCATTTGTTCTCTGACTTGTTTGGCTGAAATGTCATTTCATAAGATGTAATTTAATAATTGCAGAGTTTAATTTGCCAATTGCATAATGCAACTATGAGAAACTCATAACAAAGAACGAATTTATCTAAATAATTCACATTTTATTTAAAAATTCACATACAACTGCCAATATTCATGCATTCACCACTTTTTGCTGTCATATCCTAAAATTTAATAAGCTGATACATCAAACATCAAGACTGATGACACAAAATAACTGTGATTTCCAGTTATTATCTCCAAAGGCGACATGCAGGATGTGGAAATGTTTGCTTAAAGGTGAGAAGCAGGCCTTCCAACAATAAAACCAAAAGGGGAAAAGCCAAAACCCCTGACACAGCCCTTGGGAAGGAGATGGTAAGGACTGACTATGAGATTCAAAGTTCCAGGTGAGTTCACTGACCTATGTGTGAGAAAATGTGCCTCACTAGATTCTCTTGCTGATTCATGTATTCTGGATTAATGATATTTTTCTAATGTTGTGCACCACCCAAGTAGAGGCTCATATGTGAAATAAGTGACAGCTCAACTTGCCTGTGATCATTGAAATTTATTTTCCTATTAGTCTTATTAGTATCAAAGATACAAATGCATGCTTTTCCTGCACATAACCAACATACACCTAGGCCTTATGCAAGAGAGAGGAAAGGAGAGGAAGGAGAGGGTAAGAAAAACCTTCTGGAAACAGGGCTACAGAGTCTGGGATAGTGGCGGGGGGTAGGTTAAGCAGAGGAAGCCTTGCTCAGCTTCAGGATATGGCAACAACTATAAGATATAATTTGCTCTTCTGAATTAATTTTCTTGTCCCATTCCGCTTCTCACGCATTCTAAGAGTAGAAAGAAGTAGCAGGCGACTTGTGGGGGTTCCTCTTATACTCCATCTTTGTTAAAGGAGGGCTAAGGTTTGATGTTATCTGAAGTTTCCATGAAAATGAGTAGTTCTCTCCTCAGCCCCCTAGATGGGGCTTCAGGGACAATGAGGGAACAAAGCTCACCCCAGGCAAACCTATTGTGTAGAATATGTTCCTTTCTTACACTTGCTTGGAACATGCATCTTGTGAAGGGTCAGAATCTTGCTCAGAGTGCACTCCCAGTCTCTGCTATAGCTTCTTCCTCTGGCAGAGGCCACATGACTCAGATTCAGTCTTATCTCCTACTTCTATCCATGACACCAACGATAAGGGTTCTTTCTCTTCTCTGATCTTGTGGATCTCTTCAGGATACTTCTTTTTTTGGGGGGAGGGCTAGTTAAATTTAACAGTGTAATTTTTATTATTTTTCCAAATTAAATAATAAAATTTTTTTAACTTATCTTTATTGTTGAATGTATTACAGATGTTCCTCATTTTTCTCCCATTGACCCCCTCCTCCCCATTCTTGCCCCCCTATTGGGGATTGAGCCTACAACCCAGGCATGTGTCCTGACTGGGAATTGAATTGGTGACCTCTCGGTCCATGGGAAGACACTCAACCCACTAAGCCACACCAGCCAGGTCTTGCTGGACTTTTTACACCCACCACCTACTCAGTCCCTAGAAATGCACATGTAAGAACTCATAATGAATTGTGATGAGAATGTCCAGGCCTTACCAGTTCATAAGTGAAAATGAAGTGATGTTTTCATTCATGCCCCCAAATTTGATAACTTTTATTCCCCTTCTATTCTTAAGCAGAAATTCTAGACTTTCCTTTGTCATCTATTAAATAGTGTCCTCAACATATCCAGAGTTACTTGTCCTTGTTGGTGATTCTATCTTCTTTTAATTCATACCCATCCCTATTTGATCAGAGAACAAGGGAGAAAGTATCTCAGGAAAATCCTCCACTTGATTAGATAATGATAAATATTGGGGCTCTAGCAAAAACAAAATTTGCAATGAGTTCTATTTTTAGGGAAAGAATAAGAAGGAGTTGAGATTCACAGTTCTTCTCAAACTTTTTCTAACAACTTTCCAATTATTGTCCACAACACACTTTCGTAATCTGAGTAGTATGACCTGATATCCCTGGTAGCTGAGAAAAGTCCTAGCTTATGCTTATTGTACCATATTACTTTCAGAAGTGTCAATGTATGGGCAATAAGTCATAACCCAGGGTTTAGAGTCTGAAATTCCCCAGGGAAAAAGGCACCTCCTCATTCTTGCACTCTTCTCTCACTCATAGTCAAGGCTGCTCTTTTCCCTGCTTTGTTTTGTCCATAAATAAGACATCAACTAGTCTATGTATTCCAAAATTGCATTATAATCTCTGGTCCATTCATGACAATCCCTCTAGTATCTACTGTTTATAAGAATGTTTTTTTTTATTATTATTATTTTTCTCAAAGCATTACTATCTTTTTCAAGGAGCCCATGGACAACATCCATTGGTACTAAAACATGCAACATTTTTCCCAAAATGAATTCACATGTATGGGCTCTACCCTGTGCCCAGAACCAGGGTTCCCCTCAAAAGACCATAGTTCTAGAAACTCCCTTTTATTGTCCTCTCTTGTAACTTGGCTTCAATAAGGACATGCTCTTTCTTAAAATGTATTTTGATATATTGAAATCTTTATATACATAAAAACTATATGTTGTAGCACTCTCGTTTTGCATATCAATAGATGCATGGGGGAAGAATGCTGCTCAGCTCAACTTACAAGCATTTAATTGTCAATATGTAGTGTTATGTTGAGGGAATGGATGCCACTAGTAACATGTTTCTGCAGAAGTATACTTAAAAGAGAATTAAAACAAACAAAGACTACCACTAGATATAGCATAAGTCTCTCAGAAGCCTCATCGAAGCAAATTAACAGTCACTGAAAATGAAAAAGAATCTTGACAGAAAAGCTAGCATGTCAAGGGCCACAGTCTCTAAGCCTCTTTGGCTTCATCCACAGCTCTTTTATGCCCTTATTAGCAACCCCCTGCCCCTCAGCCCTGGGCTTGCTGCAAAGAAATGGTCTTAGCAGTACTGTATCTTGCCCTGCCATCTAAACTGCTGATCTTCTTCCTTCTGACTTCCTTCCATTCCTGGAAAATAACAGAAAGTGGTACTGAGAATCAAAACTGGATTTACACTCCTTCAGGTGTCTCAAAACCAGATTCGTTCTCCTGCAAGTTGTAGTCTAACATATTGACCTTAAATTACGCTGCTATCCTAATTTACGTTCAATAATGTTCATGTATAAATAATGGATACCTTTTTATCATTCACAAGGATTTTTTTTAAAAAACCTTTAACTGAAATTAATCTTTATTTTGTGATATTACTGGTATGTGACACTTGATTTGAGGAACTTTTTTTTAAACTGGGATTACTTTCTGTTTGACCAATGGGAAAAAAAGAATGGAAGACTAGGCTGCTCTGATGTGACAGGGTTTCGGAGTCCCACAGGAAGAAAAGTATTTCATTATGTTTCATGACTATTCTTAAAAATGTTCTAATATTTTCAGATCCTATAATCCTTGGTTTTGCATCTTTCAGGATTTGGTTACTTAAGGCCAGGTGATAAGATTAAAAACTATGTTATTTAAATCTAGTGTGCAGTTTATACCCACTGTCTTCCACTCTCTGTTCTTAATATTTTTTCATGTCTCTCTAATATGGCATTTATCACATGGCACTGTGTTGTTTATATTTATTGCACCTAGCATAATGGTAGACACAGCTGCAGGTGATTCAATCATTCTTCACCAAAATGTGTTCGTTGCCCACTGTAGCCTGTACCAGTGTGTCAATTCTGACCTAGGTCCTCAAATGCACCATGCTTCTCACACTTTGGGGAGCTTTCAAACCTAAGTTGGTTCATTCAGAAAATCAAGTGGCCCTCTAGTCTCAAAACAAAGAAAGCAAAGAGGAAGAGAGCTGCTTGAGCTTACCTGCTAACATGTGAGCAAGCAATTAATATTGAGTATATTTGAGTCATAGCATTGTAACAATAGCTAACAGAGATAATAGCTAATTAATATTTGAGAGACAACATTAAGATTTTATGTAGACTGTTAAGATGTTCTAATAAAAAAGGGCACTGAATCAAATCCTAGAAAATTTTGATTGCAAATAAACCACAGTTTCTTTCAAAGATTATTAAATAGTGCATATGCCATCAAAGGAAGCTAAAAAGAAATACATTTCAGTTCTTTGAATTGAAACACATTTTCTCCAGTCTTTGTCAAAGATTTTGTCTCTGAGCACCCCGAGCTTGATTGAAAATTCTTTGTTAATAAATTGATTTTTTTTTCATGGTTTAAGTGGATATTAAGTACTCTCAAAATGTTAAACTTCTATTTTTATGTGCACATAGCCAAGAATTTTGTGAGAAAATAAAATACATTTAGAACAGAGTCATATTAGTTGGGGTACTGGAAATATTGAGAGGAACACAATATAAAGTATTCGATTGTCCAGGCACTGAGCTGCACAGGTGAAAACAATACCCCCCAAAATTTGAAGATAATGAATAAATACAATTTTTAAAAATGCAATAAACTCTAGGGAAAAACAAAACACAAAATGGAGTGGCGTTGTTTCCTCCACCACCCCAATTTCTAAAGTAACATATATTTAAGTTAAAAACGTTTTTAAAATACTGAAATTTATAGACTCTAAGGTAAAATCTTATGATCTTGTTTCTTAAAGCATATCCATTCTGAGAGTAGTAAGCACATTATTATTATTAAATTAAGTTCGAGTGTGGAATTATTGTATTAGGTTTCTAACAGAAAAACTACATATTATGCTTAATTTTTAATTCTAAATAAGGTCTGTGAGAAAAAATGTTTTACACTTTTTTTGCTGAAACTACGTGCAATGTACAGAATTCTGTGATGCTGGGTTATGACTTATGAGTTGAACTATGTAAGTGTAAACAGCTAGCTTATTTGAGAAACACAAGTGAGATTTTCCGTTAGCTCTTTCATATTATGAGTTGTGGTTTAACAATCTTACCACTCTGTACACATCTGAGCGTAAAATACGTGAAGTTGGTACATTATCTGAAAATGATGACATCCTGCAATGTCTTTGTTAAGCTTTTCTCATGAAAATATCTCGGAGAAACAAGATAGGTGATTTTTTTTTAAATTAATTACAGTAACAAGAAAATTGTTAAATATCCTTTAATATGTTCACAAATTAGATTGTTCCAAATAAAATGTAAATGTTTGTATGTTTGCTTATGTAACACCAGAAATTCAGAACTTTGAAATATATATTTTCTGAGCCATCCAAGGAAAATGAGAACCTTTATTTATTTATTTTTTCCTTTGGTAAATTATCTGATCTGTGCCAAAGAGTGTCTAGCTTGACCATGGCTTGTCCTTTGCTATGCAAGACTAAGTGTGACTTACTTTCTGCTTCTAAACTTATTCAGTCAAAGTTTATTATGATCTACATGAACCATGCAGAGAAGACCATCTACACCCATTCATGCAATTCATTCAGTTCGGCAAGAGAGACAAACATGGAGAGGTGAACACAGAGTGTTCAAGTGAACAAGTACTAATATAATATGCATTAGTAGATTTAAGGCAAAAGTTAACATTTTCTTCATAGAATGAAAGGAAATAGGCCATCAGATGGTCTGTGGGAGGTAAGAATAAACTAATTTTACTGAGAGAATTATGGAATATTTATTTAGTCATTGCTTTAAATGTGTCTGTGAATTCTCAGAAGAAAGAACTCAGACAAGTCCAGGAAAGCTATGTATAGCTTCAGATATCTATAAATCAATGAAAGAAAAGTCTAGGTAATAAGTCTAGTGAAGAGGAACTTGAAACATAAAAACAAAATATTTTAAATGTACTAAATGGTCATTATGTGCCCAAGTCTTTGTGATTAACCCATTTATCTCCAAAGTCTACTAAATAGGCATAGTATACATTGGCAGAGAGACGTTGATTTACACAAAAACTCACAGTTGGCCAGAGGCAGAGTTGAAATATAAGCCCAGGCCAGCTTGCTCCTTGGACCTATGACTCAAAACTTCACTCTACCATCCACGTACCCACTATAAAAGGGAACTAAGATCTCATGTGAGCTTCTGGAGAATCTTGGTGGTCCTTAGCCACAAAATATGCAATATTTAGAGCTTCAGTTTTATTCACTGGGGTCACACATCTACTCTATTTACTTCATGTTCAAAAAGGGAAATAAAGAAACATACTATACAGAAAAGGTGTTAGTTGAAGAGAGGAAAAAACAAGCATACAGGGATCTATAAGCAGCCTGTAATTTAGAGATTGAATTCTAGTTTTGACGTTTATTCAAGCAGATGATTTTTTTAACTTGAAAAATGCCCATCCTTGGAAGGAAGCTTGTAATTATGAGTATCTTCAATTTCAGAAGCTGAAAAAGGAATTTAAGAGTGAAAGATGAAAACGAGAGCTTCTTGTGTGCTCAAAAGAAGCAAATGTAATCACAATGAGTTAGTATTTTATCTTCAAAATGTCCATGGGGAAGCAAGCACGGGAGTATAACAAAGATATTTATATTTAAAACATCATAAAATTGATATTTGGGAGGTTTTTAAAAATCATGTTTGGATCATCCTTAGCTAATGTAATATGTAATTATAAGGAAAGACATTTCATCTTTCAAGCCCCGACTCATACCTCCCTCACCTGTCTTTTCTCTGCCCGTTCTGGAATTTACTTTTTTTGACATTATTGTGGTACTCTTTGTCTCCTTCACTGTATGGTGAGCTCTTCAACAGCAGAAAACTTCTTTTGTCTATTACTATGCCTTTAATGCACATGCTTGGCACTCAACACCTTTTCAAAGAGTTGTTTTTTGGTAACTGTGACTGGTAGGTTGATTGATCATCGGCTATCTAGTGATGAAATCATTTAATTTGAGCTGAATACTGTTTTCAAAGCCTGCATAATTCATTTGTAAGAAAACGATTATTTAGTTTTTGTCATATGAACAGTGTATCTCCATCTTCTATAGAGATATAGGGATGATGCATGTATAACCACTTAGTCATTCATGATCCAATTGGAAATAAAAGATATACAATCAAACAGGCAGAGTGGGAAATGCCCTAAGAGAATCAGAAAGGTATACTTTGGGACAATCATTGCAGTAGCATTTAGGAAGAGGTGGGATGGGATATTACAGGAAAGCAAAGCATGCTTATGAGGCAAGTGTATTAATCTCGATTTAAGAGCTTGAGTGTCTCAACAAGTGTAAATAAGGAAATACAAAAGATCGAATCCCAGATGTAGAAAACATCAAAGATTTAAACAAAAAAGTCAGAAAAGCCTGCTGACAGATGATTGTGAAGATGGGAATTCCAAGACTTAGATATATGTTGGAAATATTATTTTATATATTTGGAGGACAATAAATTAAGTTCTGGGGTTCACAACCAAAGGAGATATTTACTAAATCGGTAAGAGACCACTATGAGTATCACTATTGTTATAAGCGGATTTTAAAAGTGGCATAGTTGCCTAGCCAGTGTGGCTCAGTGGATTGACCATTGTCCCATGAACTGAGAAGTCCCATTTCGATTCCTGGTCAGGGCACATGCCCAGGTTTCAAGCTTGATCCCCAGTAGGGGGTGTGCAGGAGACAGCTGATAGATGTTTCTCTCTCACATTGATGTTTCTATCTCTCTTTTCCTTCCTCTCTCTCTAAAAAATCAATAAAAAATATTAAGAGATAAGCCACAGAACTTATACGCATGTATGCATAACTGATGGACATGGACAACAAAGCTGGGGACGGGGTGGGGGGATCGGGAGGAGGGTGTCAATGGGGGAAAAAGGAGAAATAAAATAAATAAAAACATATTAAAAAAAATAAATAAATAGTGGCATAGTTTTAGCTTTAGAAACACAGATTTAACGGTAATGTCCAGGGTGGATTAGAGGGAAATAGATATTGAGTATGTGGAGGCCCGAGAAGATGTTTCCTGGGAAAAGTTAAAAGAACTTGAACTTTGGTATTGGCAATGGGAATTACTAAAAAGAAGGAGATAATTGATAATATTTAGGGATAGTAGAAGGTATATCTTACAAAGGTTACATAAGAACTTAGCTTAGATGATTATATGCTAGAGATAGCATATAAAGAACATAATTATTAGGTAAACATGTTTGCTAATAAAAAAAATTTTAAAAAGAAAGGTAAAAGTAGTCAAACTACCAAAGGAAAACTGTATCAAGGAAAATGAACCATGGACGAAAAACACACACACACACACACACACAGAAACACACACACACACACACAAACACACACAAAAATTAGATAGGTCAGGAGAAATTTTCCAGTAGGGAAATTTTCCAGTATGGGAAAATTTCCAGTAGGAAGCCAGTGGTCTAGACTCAATAGTTAACCATGGTTTGTGGGTGGTGCAGTAGGACCTGGAATGACTGAAACTAGATGATACAGAGTTGTTCTAAGGGGGAAAAGTTGGGATAGATAAAAGTTCCAGACATTATTAACATGAAAACGACATAGTTAAACTTTGATGTAACATGGACTGCAATGCCCTTTATGAACTTTATAAGCTCTAAAACAAACAAACGAGAGGAAAAAAACACACTCAAAATGATTTCTATAGCAGTATCTTCATAAAGTTGAGGCTACATGTAATAAGAGACCCATGTCCCATCAGTGGGCAACTATAAGGTAATTGAATTGAAAGAATTATAAAGTTGTGAGCATCTAAATAGGAAGAATGTCGATAGCAAAGATGAAATGATGCATCCAAGAAAAACAAGGGCTAGGTGTCTCTTGAGAGAGAAAGAGAGGAATGAGCTGTAGACTGCCAGGTTAGTGAAGGGTAGGAAGGAAAGCAAATGGAACGATTTGGAAGAGAATCTAAGTCAGCATGTGCATGCTCAGTAGGCAATGTTAACAGGGTCTTACTATTTGAGTAAAGATCTTGGTAGCAGATGAAAATATAAAACCAAAACCTGAATATTATTAATATGAAAGAGTTACCTGAGTGGCTGTTTTTCCTAAGAATAACCTAGTAAACAAAGATTAAAAGACCAAGAACTGATACTTGGGAGGTCATTACTACTATAGATCAGGAAGGAGAAAAGCCAACAAAGAAATCGATGATGATGATGGTGTAACAACTGTAATAGATGTCAGTTACTGAGCAATTATTCTGAGCCAGAAGCTGTGATAAGAGTTTTACATTAATGCTCATAACACTATCTTTGGACAAAGAGGTAAATGTGCTAGAATCCAGTAAAAGTTAAAAGCAGTGTTTCAGTGATCAAGATAGGTCAGACTTTCATGAAGGTAATAATCAAAGGTCATGGTCAAATCTACTAAGACAAGAAACAGATTAAGAAAATTCCTAGGGTCTGGCTAAACTGGGTACAGCAACCTGAAAAGTCTGCTAGGAAAGATCAATGACTTTAGGAAAGGCAGCTTGAAAACTCTCTGCCATCAATCAGTGTGAGAGCCAAAAAAGGCCAAAGAACCCGTGTGGAAAAATGATGACTTTTTACTGAAATGAACATGGTATTACTATGACTGTTTAAGAGATTACAGATGATTCCCAACAGAAATTACACATGATTTATGAATATAATTACAAATGTAATTCTATTAAAAAATGTTCTATGGTGGTTTTTAGAGAATCAATACAAAGATAATATTGATTTTTTCTATAAAATAAATAATAGTAAGAATAATAATCATCTATTATACATTTACAGTTCTAATAACCAAGGATTATATCAGCACTAATACTGACAACTCTTCAAAATAGATTTTATTACATGATTTTGTAGGTAACAAAATTGAGATTTAGACTGCTTAAGTAATTTGCCCAGTTCATCCAACTGAAAGTGCCAGAAACAGACTTCCAGCCAGAGCTGCATGATCCAGTAACACCCCCCTTTACCACTGTACCCCACCACCTTCAGTGGTATTTTGTACCTACCACTCTGCTCCTGAATATAAAAATAAAATATATGATTTACATCAAAAACTGTATATAACAGTTTTATCATTAACCTGAAATGTTGAAGAACTGGTCTTAAAATAGTTGGCAGTTTGGTTGTTTCAATCCTTATAAGGTGGTCTATGTTATAAAATTGGCAAAGACAAACATAATACCATTCTCTGTATGAAGCTTGTGGTTCTATAGAAAATAAACGAGGAATGTCACAAATGTGACTTGTGCTCCAGAATGCTAGAAAGATATCAGTTTAAGATGTGAAGAATGAGAGATTCACCATTGTAGTAAATTCTCTGCTGACAGATGGATTGTTTTTATGTTTTCATAATATCCATAAAATTTCCCTCTGAGGTCACTTTCAATTTATACCACGCATTATCTCTCTTGATCCACCTTTTTCTCAAGGTATGGGAGACTGAGGTTTTGTTTTTATTATCCCACCCACATGTGGTTGGCTTACACAAACATACACACACCCTGCCTGGCGTCTTTCCAACACAAATACCAATGGTATTCACACCCTGGGAAGAAGAATATCTTGGTTAAAAGTTGATGTGGAGGTTAATACCCAAATCAAAGCTTATATTGCACAGTTAAATGCTAAAAAAAAAAAAAAAAAAATTTGATGGTGTTGTAGAAACCAAGTGCTCAGAAGCTTAGGGGCAAACACACATTTTCTTTTTGTCACCTAAGAAAAGTAAGTGTACATCTTCACGGGAAGCCAAGAAAGACACGTCATTTGAGGAAGGTCAAAGATCTCATAGGCATGTAAGAAGCTTTTCTTTCCTGAAAAATACCACCAATCAGTTCTATTATTTTAATAATTGGGTTTTACACACACAGAAACACACACAGCCATACCCACACTGAACACACATGATGAAAAGAAATATGTTATCTGTGAGGGAACAATATTCAGAGTTAATCATGACATGGGGATTTGCCTACCAATTTTACCTTTCAAAATAGACACAGAACATTTAGGTATAAAACTTAACTGGGGAGAAACCAGACAGGATGAAGGATGGGTTTCACATTTAGAGAAAACTTAGGTGAGTTCACAATTAGGTTAATTCCAAACCAAGGAGAAGTCTGGGGAGGGGCACTGTGAAATTAGGGAAGAGTCGAGAGGAGGAAGATTCATGCATGTGCTGATGGATGTGAAAGACATTTTAAAAGGATAAACAACCCTAAGCACAAAGGGATGCATTAATTCTCAGGCAAGTTTGGAGGTGCTAAAGAAATTAAAATGCCTTCTTTCTATTTTTGCTGAGCTGGCTTTGTTATCATGTATGTTTCAGTTCAGCAACACCTCCCCAACCTCGTTACCCTTGCATGACATTTTAATACATACACATTTACTTCTGAATTTCTTGTCCCCAACCACAAGAATTTGACTTTGAGTGTGTGTGGATTTTGAGTCATTCCAGTTGAGGATAATTAGAAAAAGATGAAACTAGGAGATGGGAAAGGAAAAGGGAGGTGAAACAAAGGAGAAAAGGTTTGGCACAGCAGCCCAGGGAAAGATAAAGGAAACCCTGTGGTCAGATTCCTTTCACAGGAAGGGAGCTAAGACATTTGTAAAATAGGCTGATAATTCCAGGTCACAGTGTTATCGGTGGAAATGGTGTGTCCACAAGTGTAAATGGGGGGTCCCTTTACCCACTGGGTTCTCGGGGTTGGGTTCTTATGATCCCTTTAGAAAAAGAATGTTCTAAGACTCCTCCCTGCATTTCTAAAGTCCCATTTCCCATAGTCCAGTCCTGGAAGATCTGCAACTGGGGATTCAGCAGAGCTAGAAGCAAAGCCAGTGTCTGAAGTTTCCATCCCACGGTGGAGCTGGGTCCAGCAGAGCACCAGGCTAGTTGCAGTCCATTAGTCATTGTGTGTGGGGTCCACATGGCCATGGGCCATGAGGGAAAATGCAGGGGAGCCAGAAAGTGTGCCTCCTACGACAAGAGTCCTGAAAGAGCTAGAGAGAGAACTCCTTTGTCTAGGAGTTTAAGTATCTCAGATTTCTGCCCTTGCAGTGGCCACACCTATCCTCGCCAATTACCTGTTCCCAGGTGAGACTGACAGGCAAGTACCTTCCAACATCACCCAGACTTTACTGGACGTGAGTGTATTTTTCTTCTATTTTCTCCTTTCCAGTTAATTAATAAACAGGCCCATTATAACAATATCAACAGTACTCTCTTGGCACGAAGTACCTTGGAATGGAACGTTAAAGCCACAGATCCTTGTGATCAACCAACGAGTCTTGACACATATCTACTCCACCGCGGCAGACCGAATGGCTTAAAAATGGTTACAGGCAATTTTTTCCATCTTAAGTATTCCAACTGCATTGTGTCTCCTATAGAATCAAAAGTCAAAGTCATAATCAGAAAGACGTTAAATATTTGGATGGAAGATCATACCCCAAAGAAAAGGAAATACTTCTTAGCTTAATTCATGCAAACTGTTGGCAACAGAGCAGAATTTAGAAGCATCTCGTTTCAACACAGGATGAAGGAAAAAATGAACTGAAGTTAATTGTAGAAAAGGAATTATTGCCTATGTAGGATAGATAAAATAATGTTTCTGTGCTTTGTAATGACTATGTAGTCTGTATAATTTTATTTTTATGAGTAATAACAATTTTATTTTATTAAAAAAGTTTTTTTTCTTTATTGATTTTTAGAGAGAGAGAAAATGAGAGGGAGAGAGAGAGAAATATCGATGAGAGAGAATATCGATTGGCCACCTCCTTCATGCCTCCCACTGGCGATCGGGCCCACAGCCTGGGCATGTGCCCTGACCAGGAATCGAATCAGCGATCTCGTGATGCATGGGTCGACGCTCAACCACTGAGCCACACCAGCCAGGCAGTAATAACAATTTTAAAACAAACTTTCAGCCCTGGCCAGTTTGGCTCAGCAGTTAGAGCATCAGCCCACAGACCGAAGGATCATGGGTTCAATTCCAGGTCAAGGGCATGTACCTGGGTTGCATGTGCAATCTCTACCCTGGTCGGGGTTGTGTAGGAGGCAACAAATTGATGTGTCTCTCTCACTTCAATATTTCTCTCTCTCTCTCTTTTCTCTCTCCCTCCCTCCCTTCCACACTATCTAGGAAAAATCAATGAAAAATCCTTGGGTCAGAATTAACAAAAAATAAAATAAAAACAAACCTTCATTAAAGAGGTTGACCTGAAACCTCATCCCCACCACTCTTAGTGCCCTAAGGCAAGAACTACAAACCCGAGTGCCTCCTGCCACAGCCAGGGAAACTAAACGATGCCTCTTACTCTTAACTCTAATGGGATGGAGAGTGATGAAGATCGTGATATGCTTCAGAAAACACACACTCAGTTAAAAAAAAAAAAAGGTGAATTCAATTTTCTTAAGCCAGTTTGTAAACCAAAGAAATAGGTCTGTGGTTCACAAAGAACTTTCTCCATCTGCCAGTTTCAACCTCTCAAATGTCTTAAATCCCTTAACAGCAAAGCATTTTACCACAAGAGCTTTCAGGATCCTTGTGAGTGGGAAAAACACACAAAAATGAAAATACAACAAACTGAAACCTTAAATTGAACAAATATGTGCTTTCCTGTCCTGGCTTTCAAATTTCATTTCTGATGTTACTTCTCCTTTGTGTATGTTCTGTTTGTAAGTAATCTGGGTTGATACTTTGAGAAGAAGCTAGTAATGATGATAGCCACATTTGTCTGGCTTTATCAAAATAAGTACAGAGTATTGCACTTGTAGCTTAAAAACACAAATGTGCAGACACACTAACACACAAAGCACACACACAAATCCACAAGCATGCACACACACAGATATACAAACATAAACATACATATATATGCAAACATATGCACATATAAATACACAAACACACATACATGCAAATACACTAACACATACACATACAAACACACAGAAATACAGAAACGTGTTTGAGCCTTCTGTCACGTCTTTTTAAAGGTATAAATTCCTGTGAGAGAGCATTTTGGGCTTTTAAGTAAGGGTGAACTAGAGTTGGTTCTAATAGGGATCAGAGTCTGTTTAGATCTCATTCCTCATTACTGACCCACGAAATGTATACAGACTTCCCTGTCCCTCATCTGGAATTTACCTGCAGCTGAAAAACAAAAGCTTATGCTTGTGTGACTCTCTCCTTTAAACTTGAATTTGTGAGAATTGAATAACCTCATGCCATCCCAACTATAGAGCTCACATTGGACAGATTTCATCTCTAGCTCATACGCTCCTATCCACGTCGGGTGGCACGTGTCTTTTCATGTAGAAGTCTACTTCGAAAGATTGCATGCTCAGATTTCTCTTCCGATCCTTGGAAGAAGTGACCCAAACAGAGACATATTCATTTGTCCTGTGCTATTTTATTAGTTATAAAAATTATATAGTTTGGTCAATATCTCCAAAACATTTAAATATAAGAAAATTAGGGTTAACGTTTAAGCTCAGAGCTTTAGTGATTTTTATTGAGCACAGAAACTGATTTTGGTAGCCTTCTGACCACACAGCCGATTGGCACTAGAAAACTTTGTGAAGAGGTTATTAAATAATTTGTCAACTTTTATTCTGCACCATATAAGCAGAACCCATTCTATCAGTAAAAATGGGGTGAACATTTCAAAGACTTTCTGAATGGTGTGTATGGTATGCAGAATTCTAACATAGCCCCAAGAAGACTGTCCCTCCGTATACACACTCTATCTTAATTACGACCTATGAATATGATGGATGTCACTGCCATAATTCAGTTACATTATATGACAAAAAGTGAAGTTTTCTACACATGGAATGATGGTCCCAAATCAGTTGGTTTGCAGTAATCAAAAAATGATGATCCTGCCCTGGCTGGTTTTCCCAGTGGTTAGAACATCGGCCCTCTGACCAGAGAGTCTCGGGTTCGGTTCCCGCTGAGGGCATGTACCTCAGTTACAGTTTGTCCCCGCCCTGGTTGGGGTCATGTGGGTGGCAACCAGTCCATGTGTCTCTCTCACATCGATGTTTCTTTCTCTCTCTTCCTCCCTCTCTCCCTCCTGCTCTATCTGAAGATAAATGCAAAAATGTCTTCAGGTGAGAATAAAAAAAAATGATGATCCTGAGTGGGCCTGACCTAATCAGGTAAGCCCTTTAAAAGTGGTTCTCTCTTGCCCGACTGGTGTGGCTCAGTGGTTGAGCATCGACCCATACACCAAGAGGTCACCAGTTCGATTCCCGGTCAGGGCACATGTCCAGGTTGTGGGCCTGATCTCCAGTCGGGGGGAAATGAAGGAGGCAGCCAATCAATGTTCTCTCTCATCAATGTTTCTTTCTCTCTCCCTCTCCCTTCCTCTCCCTCTAAAAAAAAAAAATCAGTAAAGCCTGGCCAGTTTGGCTTAGTGGTTAGAGCATCAGCCCATGGACCAGAGAGTCTCAGGTTCGATTCCTGCTAAGGGCACGTACCTTGGTTGCAGTTTGTCCCTGGCCCCGGTTGGGGTCATGTGAGTGGCAACCACTCGATGTGTCTGTCTCACATTGATGTTTCTCTCTCTCTCTCTTCCTCCCACTCTATCTGAAGATAAATGCAAAAAAAAAAAAAAAAAAAGTCCTCTGGTAATGATAAAAAAAAAAATCAATAAAGAAAAAATAAATAAAGTGGTTCTCTCTCCTGCTGGTCTTAAAGGAAATTAGTTCTAAAGTCACAAAGAAATGCATTTTTTTCCAACACTGCAATCATTGGGAAGATATTCTGGACCTCAAATGAGGCCTCAGCACTAGCTGACACCTTTGTTTTAACCTCATGAGACCCTGAGCAGAGGACCTGGTTAAGCCATGCCCAGATTCCTAGCCCATGGAAACTGAGATAAAATGTGTGCGTTCTTTTAACCTGCTGAATTTGTGGTAATCTGTCACACAGTAACTGAAAACTAATACTATTGTGCTACTGAGTTTGCAAATATAACCTACACATAACTATTTAACAATAAAATAAAGCAAAAGTAAGTAATTCTAAAATTAACTCTTTGTATTTCTTATTTTAGTAATACTTTAGTATCCGTCTAGTTCTTGCCATACATTAAGTAAGGGCTGCCAAAACATATGCTTTTCTTTAGAGGGTGGTAGACCTATTCCTAAAAGCTTCCCAGTTTTTCACTCTTGGTCTGTGTGTCCTCGGCAATGTTAATTTGCATCTTCTTCCACCAAGAAGTGGGGTCTATTTACTGTTCTGGCTTGTGACTTGCTTTGGCCCGTAGAATAGGGTGGAAGTTCTAGTATGCCAGTTCTAAGCCTAGGCCTCAGAGGCATTGCATATCTCTGCGTGGTTTCTTGGGAGTCTGCTCAGATCTGAGAAAACAGCCCGGGGTAACCCGTTGTAGGTTGAGCACATGGACAAAACCTACTGGGGCTCAACTACCCTAGACAGTCAGTTTTCAACCAACTCGCCCTTGACCACAGACACTTGAGTAACCTCACTTGAGAGCAGCTGAGCCTGACTCATGGTGCTAAATGGATACACACACACACACACACACACACACACACACACGCACGCAATGGGCCTAGGAGTCAAAGAAGCTGAAGGAGAGGCTTCATGGGACGGTAGAGAAGTCTCAAGCTTCCTGTTGCTTTATGCCAGGGAGGTGAGTTAGCAGGTCTTCATGGGGTCTGTGAACTACAAACTGGCTTCTGCTTTCCTTTCCCACTTCAAATCTCCCTCCAATCTCCCTTGCGGCCCACCCTAAGTAGAAACATACATGGAAAGGAATTGTGGGATATGTTGTTCTAGTTCTGTCTTAGCCGAGTTGACAAATGACAAAGCCATCTCAAGTAACCAAGGCCTTTTATGACCTAGTCCTGGATGTCATATAGTGTCAATTTCACCGTATCCTGTTGTTTAAAGTCATCACAGTTCCACCCAGAATAAAAGAACCTACATCATCTCATTAGAAGAAATGTCAATGAAACTGTGGTCATATTTTAAAAGGAACACAACAGCTGTGTGTGTGTGTGTGTGTGTGTGTGTGTGTGTGTGTGTGAGTGTGTGTGTGTGTGTGTGTGTGTGAGAGAGAGAGAGAGAGAGAGAGAGAGAGAGAGAGAGAGGAGAAAGAGGTACATAGGTAGAGTCACAAAGACCCAGAGACAGAGAGAAATTGAATGACACAGAAAAGATGATAAAATTGGGGAATCTGGTTGCAGGAGATAAGGAAGATTTATTTTATTGTATTGCTCTGGTAACCTTTCTATCAAGTTTTAAGTTTTTAAAAAGAATATGAGAGAATGGAAAGAGCAACCTAAGGAGAAGTAGATGTCTACCCACATGCATAAAGTCTATTATTTTTCACTGGGATGTGGTCTAAATAGGTTATTTGAAAGGAAGAAATGTTCATGAGGAAAAACCTAACAGTAAGCACATATCCTGAGTCATTTGTCATGAGACAGCTTCCCCTCCCAAATGCCGCTGGCTTGACACTGCAAAAGAAGAGATGTTGAATATGCATTTGGTTCAAACCAGCTAGATTTGTAGACACTTACATTATTTAATAATTTGCTGTTTTTCTTCTAAATGGAAAAACGACAACTTTGTGTAGCCCTGTCTTTTTAAACTTGAGGCTACATTATGGGCATTTCTGCTAAGCGGATATTTTCTTGCTTGCATGTAAATGGATCTGTTCAAATTTTATAATCCAGCCTTTCATGTTTTCCTAATAGACTTGTTCCGGTGATTTGACTGAAACTTGCTGATTTGCCAGGAGAACTGTTTTTCTGAGTGCCAGAAGTTCCAGTGTCTCCGTGGCTGATTCTTCCTGTCACTCCTTCGGTTTCTGCACGAATGTCAGGGCTTCCGCGCGGTTAGCAGTCTTGCTTCCCTTTCTCAGATGGTTCCTAATTATAGCTTCATTTCAGGGTGAATGTGATCGTTTCAATCATTGTTTTTTTTTTCTATTTCCCAAAGAGACTATTATTCGCTTATAAAATGCTTATGGAGGAGACATTGGGAATTCAGAACAATTTTGTTTTTTGCTTATCTTCCAAGGACCATGAGATCAGGATCCAGATGTTGTGACTTAGCCAAGGGCAGGGTTATTCCCCAGCAAAGGAAAACTGAAGTTGTGCATACAAAAGAGAAAGAAGGGATGGAGATGCCCATGCCTGAAAGCTAGCATTAGGTATGCCTGCAGAGACACTTGCAATATATTTATTGAGGAAGAGAACATGAATAAATGTTAGCAAGCTGAGATGTCCTTTGACTCTAACCACTGTAAATACAGTAGAAATATAAGCACAGATTACATCACAAATTCAAATAATGTAGCAGAGTCATTGAGAAGATAGGTTATCATATTTTATGCACGAGGCGGGGTTCAAATCAGAGTTGTACCAGGGAAAGATTTCAAAAGTGTCATTCCCCTATCGGAGTCATGCTGGCCTCCCTTCTTTGTTCATTTTTGTGTTCCTGGGGCTCCCTCTTCCTATTTTTTTTTATTTTTTCCTGTCCTTTTACCAAATGAAATACAATGAGAAAATAATCTTTTTATGTCTATTTTCCTCTTTTGTTTCTTTACACTTCCAACTACATTTTGCTTAAGTTGAGAAAACAAGAAGAAAAATAAAAATCAGTTTTTATTTAAAATTGTTCAACAATTAATATAACTATTAGAAAAATATTTACCACACTTCCTAGTTAAGTCCCTTAGTGTCCCCTCCTTTGTTCATTCACCTCCATTCAAGTTTAGACCCAGATACCTTGTCAGGAGGTTAACCCTACCCGACACGTTACTTGAAGCCTATTTTAATTTCAATTAAATTATTTGATAGAAAAATATTTCAGTGAAATTTCAAAATCTGAGTACCAAAAATGGTATAATTTCAACAGCTCATATGAAAAATAATTTTATGCCAGGTATATGCAGACATCATTATTTTAAACACTGTCTCTAACTCAACTCTAAATATGTTTACATATGAGAAGTTTTCATCTTTAAACGAGACCAAGAGAAGGACAAAACCAGCAACTTTCTGTCGGTGTGATGGGCAGCTTGCGTGGAAGTGTGCCAGTCAGCATTAGAAGGCTGAGCGGTGTATCCTAATTAGTGTGGGTGCATATTGTCCTCTCTTATCAATTCCCAGACAAGGAATGACCTATTAATTCTGAATCTTCCTTCAGCTAAGGGGTCATTACACATGAAGGAAGATGCCAAAGCTATAAACCATGATGCCATGGAAGGTAAGCTCACCTGGCTTTTCCATTTGAAGGAAAATTTCCTTGGAAGAAAGCTAACTCCTACCAAAGCTGTCCTGTCGGTTGTAGGCAAGACAGCCCTGGAGAGATCTGTCTATCTAGATATAGCTTAATCTAGATGATTGATAGATAGATAGATAGATAGATAGATAGATAGATAGATAGATAGAAAGAATAATATGTAAATAGATATTTCTCACCAGGTGTTATACAATTATACAATACAGGTGATATTACATTTGCTATATAATGGTGGTGATATTATATATTATATACATATTCTATTTATAATACCAGTGATATTATTAACAGATTCTGGCGTGGTTAAAGGTAGAGTTTAAAAATTTTTTCATGTCAGTTTAAGATTAAGCTTAAACCTCTGCCCCTTACCAAGTCATGCTATCTCGAAATTTGAAAATACTTTAATGATTATACAGTTTATTTGTCATCAACTGGGGAAAGAATCTCCTTTACGTTTTTAAGAGGTGCTCACTCCATCTCTACTTGTTACAATCTTTGAAGTCAAACAGACTTGGATTTATAGCTTAGCTGCACTTTTCTCTGGCTTGGGGTATGGAGAAACCTTCTGAGCCTGTTTTCTGAAAGAGGGTAATATAGTCCACTTTATGGGTTTGTGGGGATTTAATATACAACATTCTGATTATAGAGACCAACAAATAGTTGGTTAATGAATACAAGTTTCTTTATGCATTTCTTTCAATTTTGTAAGCCCATTAACTTCCAAAGCAACCTGTTCCATTGTTGAATTGGTATAGTTATTAGAAAGTTCTTATATTTCAATCTGCTTTTCTCTTTTTCTCACCCATGCTTCTCATCTCTGAGCTTCCCAGAAGTAGTCTCTGCATACTCTTATAGGTCAGTAGGGGTTATTTAAAGATGGTAGAATAAAATTCTTACTTTTCAGATGCTATGTATCTTTAGCTCCTTTAAACACTGTTCAATTGATATAGATTCTATACATTTTATCTGCTCAGTCCTACCCTGTTGGACAGAATTAAATAGGTGAATGAACCCATTCCCTCTTTCTTAAACCATCCATTTTCATCACCCAGAATTTCTGGATGCTGCTTTTTGATCAATTCATGATTTATTAGATATTTTACCTTACAATGAATTTTCAGTCATCTAATACATAGTAATTTTCATAGAAAAACCCACTGGAATTGCATCTCACAACTTCCTTATCAGAGGCACACAAGCACAAGCACTAGTCCCACATGAAGCTCTAAACAGATGTTGGTTGCCCACGTAACTGAAACATCCTCTGGGTCAATAGGATGGAATGTTTAAACCACTTAACAATATGCATAATAAATACTGTCAAGGGGGAGAGGATGGGAGCATGGAGGAGGGTGTCAATGGGGGAAAAAGGAGAAACATTCGTAACAAAAATAAATAAATTAATTAATTAAAATAAAAATAGCCCTGGCCAGTTTGGCTCAGCGGTTAGAGCGTCGGCCCACGGACCAGAGAGTCTCAGGTTCAGTTCCCGCTAAGGGCACGTACCTCGGTTGCAGTTTGACCCCAGCCCAGGTTGGGGTTGTGTGGGTGGCAACCAGTCGATGTGTCTCTCTCACGTCGATGTTTTTCTCTCTCTCTCTCCCTCCCTCTCTCCCTCCTGCTCTATCTGAAGATAAATGCAAAAAAAAAAAAAAATGTCCTTGGGTGAGGATTAAAAATAAATATATATATATATATATATGAAAATGTATAATATACACATTTTAACACTGTATACAGTAAAATAAACTATACTTTCATAAGACATCTTTCTTCAGTTAGTGAGCAACCCCTTTCCCTTTTCTTAAGTTTAACGTGAAATTGACGAAGTTGACAGAAAAAAAATAAAGATAAAGGTGAGAGACATATATATAATTTCATGTGTATTTGCATTCAATGTTGTTAGGTTGTAACTATGCTGACTCTATTCTTCCATTAAAACCAACTCTACTTGGTTAGGTATCAATTATAATATATTTTTGCTTATGACAGCAAGTATGGTATGAAAAGTAGAGTTCACATTTAAACACAATAGATATGCTAAGTGATTATTAAATTATAATAATTTGTTTCAAATTGGAATATTAAGTTTCTAACACAATGCATTTATATAATTAAATAAAATATAAAAAATATGAAGTAGTAGGTGTATATCTTTTAAAATATAATTCTACTAAAAATAAAACTTCAGAAAGTCCAATTTATTTTTTTAAAATGGACTTGTGCTAAATATGCTTTGTATGTTTTTTACAATTAGTATTCAGGAACTCAGGTGTAGTACTTATTAAAGTAAATTTTGAAATGATGATTAAGATAGATTTGATAAAGAAAACTTTGCTTTGAACTTACTCAAATCAAGACATCCTAGATGAATCATATTCCAGGAAACTAAAAACAAATAACAGAAAACAATAAAATATATATTTGTCTACCTGATCCCAAAATAGTTAACATCATTTTTTAAATAACAGCAAAATTTATAAATAACAGCAGCTATAGTCAACAATGCCTTTTGCTTTATTATTATTATTTTTGCCTCATCAACTTAATTCTTTGATGTTCTTCACTAGGAAGTTGAGTGTCATTCCACTCTCTGTTCCAATTTCATCTGAAGGAGGAAGAATATTAAAAAAAACAGAATTTGCCCTCCTTATAGACACAGAGTTTTGACTTTCTTTCAGTGCTCACCATTCCCACACATCCCCAGTCCACCAAGTTTAGATGCAGTTGATTCCACCGAGCATTCATTTAAGATAATGTGACCCTGACACTCCCCCCGGAATTTTGCATCTTCTTGGTCGCAGTGATAGTCCTGGGAAGGACACGGTACCCAATGCCATGCCTAATGCCCATGTACTTGTTAAAACTGCATTGGAAACCTATTATGTGTCATGACTTAGAATTCATCCTTCTGCGTTGTCTGCATTTAAAGATTTACTCTCATGTAAAAATTACGTCTATTTTATGTTTCTAAATCTTGACATAAGTTGCGGGATTTCAAAATGAAATTATAAAAATATTGCAAACGGATACATCTTGTACACAAAAGTTTTAAAATACAACAATAAAATAGAAGTAATGAGAAGCGTGAGTCATCAAACCATTGATAATATTTTTCTATTTCTACTGTAACATTGTTAAATTAAAATTTAATGTGATTGTACTACATGTAATTTTTATTAACCTCCTGTTTCACACATAGTGCAAATACCTTCTCATCATAATTTAAACACCTGCATTATACTCTCGTGAAGAATGTACTTTTTATTTCATTTATTTAACCAGTTTCCTATTATTCTGCATGTCTGATAACAATGATAAAGCTAACAGTAATTGTAAGTTACTGTTGTAGCAAACACTATTGGTGTTGCACATTGAGTGTCTCTGACTCTTCTTACTGGTAATGTGTGAGCATATGCTGTTCCATATGTTTTGGTTCTAATGCCCTGTGCTCACAGTCTTCCTCCCAGGACATTTCTTAGGCTACTGGAGCCATTTTCCACAGGCAGAGTGACTTGGAAGTGCCTGGAATTTACCACCCTCTGGTGTGATTCTTATGTAATCAAAGATTGGTGCTAAAATGGTGAAGGTCTATTTCTTTGCCTCGGGAGAAACCTGGAGCATATTTCACAGTCCAGAGTTCCTCTGCAGGACCAGGCTGAAACTGGAATTTATCTGAAAACACACACTTGCTTGGACTTCTGTTCCCTTGTACTATTTCCTCTGTTCCCTTTAAGTCTTGCTTGGTAGCCTTTTCTTAATCAATCTCTTACAAATGAATTTTTATCTTACAGATTACTTCTGATGAACCTGGCCCAAGACACCAATATGGATTTTTTGGTAGAATTTTCCCTTTAGGAAGGAATATGGTAGTTCTAAACACTTGAAAAGTATAGGAAATTTTAAGATATATTGAAACTTATTCTAATAAAGATATAATAAAAACTTTTAGGAGCCTATTTACAAAGCATATCTATTTTGTCTCTCAAAAAGAAAGTACATAGCCTGGCCGGTATGGCTCAGTGGTTGAGCATCAACCCATGCACCAAGAGGTCGCCAGTTCGATTCCTGGTCAGGGCACATGCCCAGATTGTGGGCTAAATCCCCACTGGGGGGCATGCAGGAGGCGACCAATCAATGTTCTCTCTCATCCATGTTTCTATCTCTCTCTCCTTCTCCCTTCCTCTTTCTCTAAAATCAATAAAGAAAACAAACAAACAAACAAACAAACAAAAAGTATATAAACCATGTGAATTCTAGAGTGAATATGTTCATAAGTTTCACTCAAAATATTAAGGTTATACACTTTTTGGTAAGATTACATTATAACCTCCACCTAGCTCTTTGACAGTTAACCCAATTTATATCTAGGAAAAACCCAAGGAATGAATGCATTCTCATTCATTCATTCATTCATTCATTCATTCATTCATTCATTCTTCTATTTGAATGTAATGAAACATTTAATATGCAATATGCTAGTGTCTAAGCATAAAAGATTGTCAAAAAATGGAATTCAACTTCATAGTCTACAATCTTTTGAGGTTTTTGGATGCATAAATAGAAAATCATAGGTTATTATGAAAATATTATCACAATATTATAAAACATTACTATCTATTTTTATAGAGCAAAGGAAGCGAATATAAAGGATTCAATTTAAAAAGAGATAAATATACTGATATTTTGTTCACTCTAAATAGTAAATACCCAAGGCATTATTACACTATCTTTGTTCTTTGCAAATGTTTTTTTCCTTAATGTACTAAGGGGTCTTAGGTGGGGGAGCAATGACTTTTTCTAGGATGGAAATTTACTAGTGGTCAAATAATTTGTCAAGAAGGTTTAAAGTAGGATGCACATGTTGACCTTCTGAGGGGACAAATATCATGAGCAGGAGCACAGATTTTGTGTTTTTCAGTTAAATGGTGTATAATTGGGTGTAACTGAAATTATGGTTAAAAATTATAATAATAAAAACATAGCAAGACCTGATTATATATGAGAGGTGCAAAAACCTAATGACTACTACAAAATCTAACATACCATTCTTATTTTGGCTGTGTGGCCCAGAACCTCCTGGATGATGACTGTTACACAATGAGGACATACACTATAACACATGGAGTAAAGTGTTTGCTGTGGGATGGCTGATATTTGCATCTATCTGTGGTCCTCAGATATCATCATGCATGGTTGTTTTCCTAAACCTGGTACATTGTAATTATACTTTAAAATGTAGATATCTGATTTCATATATTTTGAAATGTCAACACATACTAACAATTACCTAAATTACTTTCCAACTGGAATCTGGGGAAGGAAATTATTTACCCTCTTCTGTACCACCAACCTATGTTATTGTTAGGTTGGTACAGTTTCTAGAACCTCACGATTTCTGCATAAACTGTGGTCATATTTGGAATTCTCTTTGTTTTCATTAGGGTTTTTTATTAGACTTTTTCTTGAATTAGTAGTGTACTCCTTTTTTTAAAAAAAGATGTTCAACTTAATTCAATCTCTATACATAAAATTTTATAATTAAATAATTATCTGTCATTATGGTTAACACTGAAGTACCCTTTATATTATTTGGCACATTTCCCACTCGAATTAATGCTATGTATTTAAAACAACTTCCAAAGAAGAAAAAGGACTGTAAAGAATATGGCCTTACTTTAATAACTTAGAGCATCTTTTATTTATTAAAAAGGGTCAGAAACCCCATTCTTTATTTTACCAAAAAGGAAATGGATGTCCAAACCAGTTAAGTGGTTTGACCAAGTTCAGCAAACAGGCTGCAGTGCAGTGCACTTCAAGTTTTAATAAACTGACCCAGCCCTCAAAAAATAATTAGCAAACTTTGATCCAAAACATCTTTGGCAAATCTTCTAAAGACCAAAGCTTGGAAAACAGTAAAATTTTGCTGGAATTATGATGTACTCAGCTTTTTCTTCTTCCAGAAATGTTAGCATTTGAGGGAAATGAGTTCTAATATTAGAACTATAATTTTAATTTGAAGAGCTTTAGCTTGATTATGTGTTTCTTGGATATTAATCTATGGTAATTGTGATGATTCACATGTAGAAACACATAACATACAAAAATCTCTAAAGGAAGGAAAGAATGGGACATTTGAGAAAGAGTAGTATATGTATGCTGTGAAAGACAAGACACGTACACACAAAATGAAAAAGAACAACAAAATCAGTGTCAAGTAACCAAAAAGAGAGGGAATTAAGAAGGCCTTGAAAAATATTTTAGTATGGTACTTTTCTTCAGTTTCATATTTTGATCAACTGAAAAAGTAACTTAAAAGTACAAAACGGATACATTTCAAGTCTTTGAAAGTCTTTGAAAAAGAAGCAATGGACAAACTCTATCTGGGCCAGGTGCCATCAGGGGATAAAAAGACAGTCAGCTGCTGCCTTCAAAGAGATTAATCACTTCGTGGAGTGAGAGGGGAATGGAGCAACAGTTTAGTAAGGCTCGTACTTCAGAGTAAGTGGAGATCTTATGTATCTCCCTTTTATCTACCTCAGGTTAAGAATACCTTAACATTTACAGTGAAATTCTGACCATATCACAATACGTATTTCTGGTGCTGAAACAAGATAATTCTTTGGAAAGAAGTTGGTATTATTTTTAAATAACCCATGCATCATGACAAGATAAACTTTACAGATGAACTAGAAAGGGAGAAAGAAAGAAATATAGGGTGAGCTAAGGAAAAGAGATTGCAAGTCATGATGAGAACATGTGCAGTGAGTCACATTGAAATGGAAAAAGTCTAGTATATTTGTTTTCCCGCGGCAGTTTAATGATAAAATATAACTGTTAGAAAAGGTTACTATAAATAATATGGATATTAATTTGTGAAGTGTGAGGTCTTATTTTTCATATGTAAATAACATGAAAACATTACTCCATCATCACCATGCCAGCTGATCCTTTGGATGGGGAAATACCCTTTACCCCAGTGAAGAGTGGCGGGTGTCCAGGTTCTCTCTCTCTCTCTCTCTCTCTCTCTCTCTCTCTCTCTCTCTGCAGGTGGAAGAGGTGGAAAAAAATACCAAAGGTTAAAATTTTGCAGCAACTTTATTAAACTAAAAAAATTTAACTTGAAAGATGATTAGGTCCATTTTCCATGTCAAAATTTTCTTCCTTGACTGGAATAATTCATTTGTTATTTTTAAGTTTTGAGGTCTCTACTATATTAGATGGCACTCATATTTTCACTGCTTGAAGTTGTCCTTGTTTTTATTAATTGGATATTCTTCTCTTGGATAAAACAGTGGTGCACTGAGGAAGGATGTGGAATCCCCTGGGTTAACACCATGCTAAATTTAACACAACACTCTTAGATACTGGCTGTGTAACCCAGAGCACCTTGGCTGAAGGCTGTCCCACAAGTAGGATGTTATAATGCATGGCATAAAATGTCAACCATAGGAACTCAAAACAACAAAAAACATTGAGTTTGCTGAGGGCCAACATTTTTATGGATCCCCATATAAACATTCATATGCTTAAAATCAATTTCTTTTCTATCTCCTCTCTTTACTTAGAAGCCAAAGAATCTGTTTTCTTGGATTTTAAATAACGTATGGCATGCTGTTTTCAGGACCATTTTGCAAGTTCTTGAGAACAAATTACCCAAAAAAAACAACCACCATGTTCCTTACTAGTTTATGACATAACCAATGGAATTATACTCTTGGGAGGAGGAAAAAAAGAGGTCAAAACTTGGTTTTGGACCTGTGGTCATGCAATTTTGCTTTGTGGTGGGGACTCACTATTGGGCTTCGTTGTCCAGGCTTACTGTGTCTATTCTTTTGTGTGCTGAAAAAACTGTAAAAAATCAGGGGGAGAAAAGCACAAATTTTTTACATCAGCCAATCCTCCATTCTTCCAGACAGAGGAGGATCTTTGCATTGGAGCGGGATGAAAAGGAGAGGAATGAATCTGCTTTTCCATGCAGTTTGGGGTCGGGGGATCAATGGAGTGCACTCTTTTGAGGCATGCATGATCTCCTTCTCAGCAGTAGCTTATTGGAGACGTTGATGGCAATTGACAGGGTCAGCTTTTAGCTTGTTTGGAAATACCAAGTGTGTTCTCTGAGTAGGTCTATGGGCACCATGAATCAGCTTTACCTCAAAATGAATGCATTCTGGTTTACCCATGATACTGCTGAGTATGCACATATAAATACCCACACAGAGTCTGTTAGTCTCAAAAGCAGTGTGTGTTTACCTCCTTAACTATGTCAGAGACATGAAGTTGAAGACTCTGATTGTAACCTCTAAGCCTTTCCTTAATAGGAGAATAAATTTCTAATGCTTTGTGTACCTTTTGTGCTAGTTTTAACTTTAAAACAAATTGCTTTTTGTATTTATTTATTTTAACTTTAGTCGGGTGTATGGTGCCATATTATTATGTTTTGTTTATTATTTAAAGTTCCCATGTCCTTCCCAATAAATTTAGACCTTTCAAGTATTTATTGATACTTTTCATATTTTCATTTCATGTTTACATAACCAAGCAACACATGTAAAATTCCTTTAATCTAGCCTTATAAAATCAATCCTCCATGGCCTTAATTATTCTTAGTAGTTCTTTTTGAACTTCTCTGGCCTTGTTTGGCAAAATTATGGCAAGACAGCTGGCTCTAGGGTGTCAGTAGTAAAGTGTTTGCCATGCCATTACCCTTGCCAATGGCAGGCCTGCTCCAGGCTACACAACAGAGCAGAGCTTGCTCTCTCTTCCCTGCTTTCCACCAGCCTACACATTCCAGCTGTGGTCAGCTGGTGAACTCTGGCTGCAGGGACAGCTTGGCAAATGTTTTGAGTCTGATTCAGGACTCGTGTAACATTGGGACATTGAACTCTCAGATGGGGCCCAACAACAGCCCTGGCGGTGCTCACTCCTTGACCAGAATGTCTTAGCCTAGTTCAGTCATCTTAAGATCAATGACAGTGGCTGGAAACATTCTTCTTTCTTTATTTTCCATTGCACATTTCCAGAACTTTGATTGCCCTGATGAAATGTTTGTTGCATGTGATGTGTTCCCAGATTTACCTATATCAGAAGATGTACACTCAGGAGAGGAGAGGTCAAAACGCACATCGATAATTTCACATAGTGATACTATGGTTAATGCTCTCAAACAGCAATGTCGCTGTGTGTCCGAATTTCTAAAATCACTCTCAAGTTCTTATTTGCATATATTTTTGCTTCACTTGAAAAAAAATCTCTAAAAGAAGAAAAATTGTATTAGTTTCTTCTTTTATTGAATACCCACCTTTTTAACCAAAGGATTATTATAATGTGGATTTCATTGAGTGAAGAGAAAACGGGACACATAAGATCATTAAGTGATGTATTTAAGATATTTGTTCATTTTAAGGTTCAGGTTTAGAATGAAAGTGTGTCTACTTTGAGGGCTAAAAGTCAGTTACCTACTACCCTCCTGCACCATTATTCCTTAGGACGCTCCAGGCTAAAACAATGTCAGCATAGCCTTACATGAGGCTGTGAGAAAGAATCTACTTCTAAGCTCATTTAGACCTTTGGTTAAACTTAGGACTGAGGTTCCCATTTTCTTGTTCTGTCAGCTGGGGACCGACCATATCTCCTGGCATCCCCTTTTCAGCCCTCACTTGTGACCATCTACATCACAGAACCAGCAAAGACATGTTGAAGTTGAATCCCTCTCACATTTGGATTCTCCCTGACTTCCCCAGCTGCCTTCCCCTTTCACCACACCTCTCTGACATCAGACAGAGAAAGTGCTCTGTGTTTGTTTGTTTTTAATTCTCACCCAAGGAGGATACCTTTCCATTGATTTTTAGATAGAGTGGAAGGGAGGGAGGGATAAAGGGAGAGAGGGAGAGAGAGAGAGAGAGAGAAAGAGAGAGAGAGAGAGAGAGAGAGAGAGAGAGAAACATTGCTGTGAGAGAGACACATGATTGGTTGCCTTCAGCACAACCCTGACCTGGGCCAGAATTGAACCTGCAACCCAGGTACATGACCTTGACCAGAAATTGAACCTGCAACCTTTTGGTTCACAGGCCAGTGTTCTAACTGCTGAGCCAAACCAGCCAGCGCTGCTCTGCATTTAAGGGCTCAAGTGATCAGCTTGGGCCTATGTAGGTTATCCACTATAATTTTTCTACTTTAAGGTCTGTAACCTTAAATTACGTTTTCAAGTCCTTTTTTGTCATGTGCCTTAAGCTAATCACAGATTCTAGAAATTTGGGTATGGATTTTTTGAGAGACAATTATTCAGTTTAACATACTGTGCAAATTTCTATCATCTATCTATCTATCTAGCCATCTATTTATCTATCATCTGTCTGAGACGGAGAAAAAAGAGAAGATATCATAAAAAAAAATCTAACTTCAAAATTTCTTTATTTACCAGCTCATTACTAATGTGACCCCATCAGATAATTTGATCATGGGCAGTTTATTTTTTCAAAGTTTTTTCATTGCTTGTTGGTGAATTTTCCTGAACAGGTAGGTTATGGTGAAATTGATGGGATCGTCGCATGCAAGCATGCATTTAGTGCTATATCTGGTGTATGGGAGGGAATGGTGCATTTGGAATTTAATTTTGTTTGATGGGAACCACAGCACATCCTGTCTCTTATCAAAACCTGCTTCATGGCAGTTTACCCAGGTCACTGAGACCAAGCCAAGGCCTGTCATTCTGGAGGTGATGGGGGGAAAGAGATAAGACTACAGGGGAGGGATCAGCAGGGGAAGGAAGCTGGACACTGTCCTCTCCAGCCCAGCATGTGGGAAACAGCTGGGTGCATTAATTTAACCTTTGTCATCTCTGGCACTGAAAAAGCACATTCAGTTTACACAGAAAAAGATTCCCAAATGGAACTTTCACAGAGTTATGGTGAAAAACATTAGGAAAGTGCTTTGAATTAAAGCATGGCATTGATTATTACTGATCACTCCCTCTGCTAAAAGTCATTCCACCCTCACGTGCTAAGAGGTGCTTGGCAGTATTAGGTTCCCCCTAGGGAAAAGAAAAAGAACAGACAAAATACAAGGGCTCAAAAGAAGGGGAAAGGACCTGCGTTAAAACAGGAGAAACCAATCACATGTCTTTGCTTCTAATATTGCTAATAGGTGAAAGAGGAAACTGTTTGAAAAAGGGAATGCTTTCCTGAGAAACCAGTGGAGTATGTGAAGGTTCTCCGAAAGCCAGTTGTTCACCTTCTTGTTAAACTGTGACTTAAAATTGAACATGTCCTGCCCTCTGGCTAGAAGGTGGTGTTTCCACTACTAGAAGTGAACTACCGGTGTGCACACAACTCTGGAGGGAGACTCTGTGGGCAGTGCAGGAGACACGGTTCTTGAGTTCAGCTCGTTTTTCCTCCATCAGTATCAGTCAGAGATGAAGATTCGTTGGACTGCTGTGACTTCCACTGAATCCCACGAATAAAGGTAGATTCTATGGGCCCTTAATTTTATTTTTTAAGAACTATTAGGGAATTCTGTAAGACATGTTTCATACGTTGTACCAATTTCTATGTTTTTTTTCATTTATTCATTCAACAGATACTTATTGAGTGCCTATGAAAATTTGCTGTTATATTGCCTGCGTTATAATTTTTTTGAAGTATTTCAGTGTCTGTGAAGTATTTCAGGTGTCTATGTCTTGCAGTTTAAAATAACATTACATCTGCCCCAGAGTGAGCCTTTCATGCAAGTCACTCATCGGAGCATCAAGGTCAGAGCATGAGGGCAGAAAAGATGAAGGACTGACGTTGCACCTGCTTGTTAATAAATGCCTGTGTTCACTGTAACATATAATTTGTTACTGACATTGTGTTGATGGAGGAAAAAACCTCCTATCCATCTCTAGTTGCTGGAAGTTTCAGATTATTTGCCCAAAGAAGGTGAATTAATAACTGCACTTAGGTTAATTTTGCCATAGCCAGGAACTTCAGATGATAAAATACATTGATTAGGTACAATAATAATGTATTTTAATAAACCCTATGCATTCAAATTGACATTTACTAACTTTAAATCAATTCTTTACTCATCGCCATGCTTCTGATAGAGGATGTCAATGAGTAAAGGGAAAGGGCCCTTAGAATTAGGAAAAGGAGCAATGGGGTCAATACTGTGGGTTGCACTGATTTGAGGTGGAAGACAAACCACTCTCTCAAAGGTGAGGCCGGGTGCACTTTCACAGACCATAGGCTGAAGCTCATCCTGTGGCCCAGCTCCCGAAGGAGATCTATGATTCTCCTCAAGAACTCTTGGGAGAACGGAAAACAATTTTAAACTTGTTGCAAGTTACCTGTCATATCCTCTTACTTTCCACATCCATCGTTTTTCCAGGCAGATCTAACAAATTACTTGCCAAAAATGGTCACCTGTGCTTAACCTAATGCCTGCAAATTTAGGATCCAAGTATGAGTTGAGATTTCCTTTGTCATCAGCATTCTAGGCCTGAGCTGCTTTTTAAGGCATACCAGATCATTAAATTAGAGACTGTTCTTTGGGGACGCAAATGTGTGGGAAGAATAAATAGCATCCCTTTTTCAGTGAAAACTGGCCAGGAACACAAAGCAAGGAATAATACAACAGAACAAATCGACTCAAAGGTGGGTTTCTATTAGTAAATCAGCTAGAAGTCACATGATCTGATTTACTGATGTTCCCTTGAAGGATGTGGCAAAAAAAAAAAAAAAAAAAATCTATTTGTTTTAGTGTATGTACCATAAACTTGCTCCATGTTTATTCACTTTGCATTGTTCATGATAAACAGAGACTCTTTACTCTCATGTGGAAGAATTTCAAGGAACTTAATGATTTACAAAAATGCATTGTGCTGACATTACAGTGGCCAACATTTTACCCAGTTCTCACAGACTCAAGGCCAAGAAAATCTCACCGGTGTGATTGGAAATGAAAGGAAATTCTTAGGATCACTGAACAGTTTAAGAACTATAGGGCTGCTGGATTGCTATTGCCCCTACTACTCATAGTTCCATAATTAGGTCAATATGCACTTCTCAAATAATGGAGACAACTCAAATGAAATAAAAGAAAGGCTGGAAGGGAACTGGCTTGTGCACAATACTGACACATGATTTTAATATTCATAGTATAAAGTAAATCAGTGTTTGGACAAGTTATAGGAAATATTGTCAAGGAACCACTCTAAAGAAGGAAATCGAGACATAGAATTATGTGTGCCCCCTTGAAGGGATAACCTGGGGCCCTGTCTGGGGGTCTTAGAGAGAGCCCTTTGGATTTTTTTGAGAATCAAATCCACAGAATGGAAAATGTAGCTCTTATGTGTATTAGTTATGAATTTTTGGTTGCAAGCAACAGACATTCCCTCTCTCTTGCTCAACCACTGACAAGAACATGGCAGAAAACAAAGAGGTGTCACACAGGGATCAGGGTACAGCCGGGGCTCAGGAACAGACTAGAACAGGAATCAAGGCAACAGGAAATCCAAAACCTCCCCCTTTACATTCCTTCTCTCTGTGCTTTCTGCTTTTCTCTGTGGAGCAACCTCTATTCTCTGTCCACAACTTGCAAAAACCAGGTTGGCACATTTACTACCTTTTCACCTTTTCAAATAAAAGGACTTTCCAGGTCCAACCTCAGGCCAGATTCCCATTCCTCACCTCTTTTGTTGCATCTCACACCCTTTCTTCTATTCAAAAGCTTTACCTTCGTGATCTCTTCTCTCTCCTCCATCATCAAGTTTTTCTTTATGTTGAATGATTTCTAACCGCCTACATACAGTCCTCACTTTCTCTTGTATTTAAAATAAAAATAATAAACCAAAGCAACATCAGCTAGAAAAACTTCCACAACAGGCATTCCTTTGGTTCCACCTCCTTCTCCATCTACTACCTTACTCGACTACCAACATAATAGCAAACTTTTCCAAAGAAATGAACAATATGTGCCTCCACTGCCATTTTCTTTAAGGACCTCAATTAGGCTTCTAGTCTCACGATGCCGCTGAAAATGCTTTTGTAAAAAGCTTCCACTCTGCCAGCCCCAAAGCTCTTAATTCCCATTTCACTTGACTTCTCAACAGTATTTGTTAGCGTTTATCACTTCCTTCTTCTTGAAAACATTTTGCATTTGGCTTTCAAGAAATCTTGGCCTCTTGGCTTTTTGTCTACGTTACTTGCTTCTCTTTGTCAGGCCCCTTTGTGAGATTCTTCTCCTGTTTTTGAACCCCAAAAGATGGAGTGCCATAAGACACAGAACTTGGCCATTTGATTTATTTTTCTTTATTGATTTTAGAGAGAGAGGAAGGGAGAGGGAGAGAGAGATAGAAACATCGATGAGTAAGAACATCCATTGGCTGCCTCCTGCATGCCCCCCACTGGGGATTTGTCCCAGAACCTGGGCATGTGCTCTGATCAGGAATCGAACCAACGACCTCTTGGTTCATGGGTTGACACTCAGCCACTGAGCCACACCAGGCGGGCAGAACTTGGCCATTTTAATGCTCCATCTAAAAGCTCTCCCTAGCTAAACTTACACAGTTTCATGGCTGTAAATATTCCCAAATTTCTATTTTAAGTCTAACAATCATAAAACTCAGATATTACTCTCTATATTTTCTAAATGTACTTATACATCTAGTTGATATTTAAACTTTACATGTTTAAAAGATAACACTTTCATTCTCTTTCCAAACTGCTGACGCTCATTCTTTTACATTGCAGTGAAAAGTTATGCTATTCAATGAGTTTTATAAGCCATAAAATTACACTCGATCTTTCCCGAATTCCACATGTCCAATCTATCAGAATGTCCTCTTTGAACCACCTTCAAAATATCTCAAACGTTTTCAGTTCTCACCACTTTCTCAGCTATCTCCTTAGTCCTAGAAAACAATATATTTAACCTGGATTATTGCAGCAACTTCCAAAATGACTTGAACAATTTGACTCTTATCCCTCTTCAAGTCTATTGTTGGCCCAGCATGTGAAATATTTTTAAATAATGTGTAATTCGGGTTATATATCTCCCAAGTTCATAACATTGAAGTGACTTCAGATGATATTTTGAAAAAAAAAAATCCCAAACTCCTATTACGGTCTCAAGGCCTAACACAGTTGGCCAGTTTCCTACTTCTGTGAACTAATTTCTTGCCATGTTCCTTTGATCACTCTCAGCAGTCATGTGGCTTTCCTGTAATGCTCTAACACACTAACAATTCTGCCTTGGACTTTTGAAATTGCTGTTCCTTTCACTGGGATGCTCCTCACCTGGCAGTTTGTATGATTACTTTTTTTCTTCTCTCCATGTGTCAATATAAATATCAGTTTCTATGGAAGCATATCTGGCCTAGCTTTCCACAACATCTTCTTCCCCCAGTCACCTGCTATCTTATCACTCTCTTTTATTGCCTTCATAGTTCTTACTATATTCCATACTTAGCTAGTTTATTTGTGTAACTCCTCATTTTCTGTACCCTCCATAGTTCTTTAAACTCAATGAGATCTTTTAGAAGGGCTTCCCAATTTGATACAACATCAATATTCAAAAATAATGGTAAAAATATGGATAGATACAGGGGAAAAACTAAAGGAAGAAAGGAAGGAAAATTAGTTTGAGTATTTTCAATGGTGACATATATATCCTTTATAAAAAATTGGACTTGAATTTTGAAAGCAAGAAACTTATTTGAAATTTCTAACATAAATAATCTTCATCATAATGCTGGATAGTTGAAAATCTAGAGGGGAAGTCACACTAATTTTCTTTAGACTAATAAAATTTTGAAGGAATTTCTTTTTTTTCTTTTTATTTCTCACAGTAGGATATTTTTCCATTTATCATTAGATAGAGTGGGAGGGAGGGAGAGAGAGAGAAAAACAGAGAAAAACATCGATGTGATAGAGCTGCATTGACTGGTTGCCTCCTGCATGACTTGACCAGGGCTGAGGATGAAATGCTACTGAGGTACGAGCCCTTGACCAGAATCGAACCCACAACTCATTGGTCTAAGGGGCCAACACTCTAACCACTGAGCCAAAGCAGCCAGGGCTAAAGGAATTTCTTCAAAAAAATCTATTATAAATTGAAATGTATGTTAGAAATAATTTAATTTGGTAACGTATTTTTGGACTAATAGCCTATGTAAATATAAACATCACACAAGAAAAGTAATTTGACTCATGCTACTCATGTTCTTTCATGACTTGCATTGACTGCAAAACTACCAGATGCATAAAACTCTTTTCCTCAATATAAAGTTGTTTAATTGTCTGTCCCCACGATACCTCTCCTGCTTTATCTTTAAGTACAAATACTTTGCATTTGATCAAACTATGGATAATTCTGTCCAGTTTTGCTTTCCAACCAACAAATCCTTTTTCTGGCTTATTTTTACCTCCAAACTCAATTCACATATCACTTCTTCTTGTAACTTCTACCAACAATTATCTCCACCCTCCCTTCCAGCCTAGATATATTAGGTTCACCTTCCAATTGGCTCTCAAAGGGTGTCAGGATGAACACTCTCAGCCTGGAGACTCCTTTTTCCTCCCCTTTTCCTTTTTCAGTCCCTTCTCCAGTGTAGGGAGCTGATATGATTATTTAGACTCTAGGACACATAATTGAGGTCTATTTCAGACAAGCTGGCACCTCCCTCCCAGAAAGTCATCTCCTATTATCTCACCATCCAAGCTCCATATTACATTCGTGGGAGGTTGCAAATGGTAACATTAAGACTACAATGGAGGAAAGAGGAACCAGAAGGTTCTTACACCTAAGTCATGCAGTGCAATGTGATTTCTAGAGTAGTTTTACATGGGGATTCTTCAAGACTCAATTAACACTATCTCATTTGTAAATGTTCTTGTGTATGTACATTTTCAAGTATTCAGGGAAGGAACAAGAAGAGGCATGATTGGCAGGGCATGTTTAGAGAATTTCCTAGGTCTTCTAGATGAAAACTGCTTAAATCCATTTAGTATATTGTACCATTATTCCCGGAGGCTCACAATTTTTCTTACATGACTTATAAGAATTTACAAATTATAAGTCCCATATATTTTCAAGGTCTAGCTCTGAACCAAGTCCTTTGTAGTTGTTCAATAAATGTTGATTGAATAAAAGATAGCTTAAATGAATAAATGACAATTTTCTATGGATGTATATGTTGCTAAATAATGCCATTATTTCTTCCCTTCCTTTTTTTATTTTATTTTGTATTTGATAACTCTCTGTTTGGCTAGAATCTTCTCAGGAGAATTTCTTTTTTAAACTTTGAAAACTATGTTAAAAAAAAAAAAAACATGCAATTAGGAGCAAAGGTGACCATGAGTTCAAGTAAAGTGACATAGGTTCTATGTTTACCAACATTTCATAATTTCAAGCATGCAAAATAGCATTTTGAAATGAATGACAGGGAAAGCTGAATTAATTGTAAGCACTTGAAACAACATGTAATTCTAATAATGAGGTAGATAATTTGCACATTATTTACATTTGTCTATAATTTGAAGTGTGATGTTTAAACATGTTATAAGCAGTTAAAATGGTCTGCAAGTTATATGTCTCTTGCTTGGATAAGAACATTCTATGCTTTTGCTAAACTTTAAAACTGAAGGTAGAATTTTGTTACCTGGTTATGTTAAGTAAATTCTAGCTCTCTATTCCTCAATTTTGTCATGTGTATAATGAACTAGTGATATCACATACTTCACATAGTCATTTTAAGAATTAAATTATATTATCTGTTAAAGTTTTAAGCATAACTTCCTGAATATAGTAAAGATTTAATGTGTATTCTTGTGCAATTAATAACTTGGTGATTAAAAAAGCAGAAGTGGTAGATATTTTTAATTTAAATTAGAATGCAAATACAGATTTGATACAAATTCAATAAATGAATTGAGAGAAATGCCTAGGGGAAAAGACTTAAGTCTAACTAGACTCTGAAATCTAGTTTTATCTTCTGAGATGCAAACTGAACACTGAGCTTGAATCTTCCTCTTAGTCTTTTTCCATGTGACTCTTAGAAACATATCTTAATATTTAAAAGAAGATATCAACAAAGGAATCCATTCCTCATTTAAAATAAATGCATTTTACAAATAAGACTTAACATCCCATATCTGTTTTATATTATCACTTAAAAATAATAGAAATGCACCTTTGTTCTCTTTACAGAGGATATCTGTATAAAATGAGAGTAACAGGATATTGCCTATCTTAATCCATTTCTTCTGAGAGTAATGAACTTTTATGAGGTAAGGTCAACAGGTTGACTTGAAATAATCACATAAATAACTTAGAAAAGCTTTTTCCCTTTGCATAATCTTAGTCTGATGGTGGTGGCTATAAATGCATTTCCGTAGAGCACATCCACTCATGGTCTCCCACTCCCAGCCCTTTTATATAAAGTGTCCCCCTGCAGTTACATCTCCAGTCTTATGCTTCCCTGCTATATAACCCTCCTAAAAACCCATGTTCTCTCCAGTGATTTCTCTTCTATTTGGTGGAAAGATTCCCTGAAGGATATTCTAGACTTAACTTTTCTATAGTCCCATTGTCACTCGTCCTCCAATTTGATTTGTTAATTTTGGCTGTCAGTTGTCCTCTATAAGGACAGTTGATACTTTGAAGGATTCTCTTGTTTTAATCTATCAAGAATCTAGTATTTGGTGAAGGAAACAGACATAGAAGTCCAGGAAGCACAGAGAGTCCCAAAGAAGATGAACCCAAAGAGGCTCACACCAATACACATCATAATTAAAATGCAAAAGGTTAAAGACAAAGAGAGAATCTTAAAAGCAGCAAGAAAAAAAGCAGTTAGTTACCTATAAGGGAGTTCCCATAAGAGTGTCAACTGATTTTTCAAAAGAAACTTTGAAGGCCAGAAGGGAGTGGGAAGAAATATTAAAAGTGATGAAAAGCAAGGACCTACAACCAAGATTACTCTATCCTGCAAAGCAATCCTTTAGAATTGATGGCCATATAAAGAGTTTCCCAGACAAGAAAAAGTTAAAGGAGTTCATCACCACCAAACCAGTATTATATGAAATGATGAAGGCTCTTCTTGAAGAAGAAGAATATCAAAAATATGAACAATAAAATGGCAATAAATACATATCTATCAACAATTGAATCTACAAACAAAATGAACAAGCAGAACAGAGACAGAATCATAGATACAGAAAAGTTTTTGTTGGTTGCCAGATGGAAAGGGGATTGGGGAGATGGGCAAAAAAGATGAAGGGATTAAGAAGTACAAATTTATTATCAGACTCATGAACCTCAGAGGGAAGGAGGAAGGGGAGGGTAGAAAAAGATAAACAAAGAACTTATATGCATGTATGCATAACAAATGGACACAGACAATAGAGTGGGGAAGGAAGGAGTAGGGTGGGAGTGGGGAGGTGAGGATTAATGAGGGGGAAAAGGAGGGACATTTGTAATACTTTCAACAATAAAGATAAATCTTAAAAAAAAAAAATCTAATATTGCTCTGGCCAGTGTGGCTCAGTTGATTGGAGCTTCATCCCATGCATCCTAGGTTTGATTCCTGGTCAAGGCACATATTCAGGTTGCGGGTTCAATCCTCAGTTGGGGCACATGTGGGAAGCAGATGATCAATGTTTCTCTATCCCTCTCCCTTCCTCTCCCTCTGATCAATGGGGACATATCCTCAGTTGAGGATTAATAAAAAAGAAATCTTCTATAAAAAAGAAGAATCTAATATTGACTGCCTTTTTTTTTTTTTAATAGCCTAAAAGACAACTTTAACTCAAGTTCAGAATCTTAGGTGCACAGTGTCAATATAAAACATGTGATTTTTAAGCCCTGTTTTACTCAGTTCTGATACACAATAAAGAAACAGTCAACATTGAATGTAAAACATTTTAGAACTGCCACCCTGTTAATCTCAGGAAACATACCCATTTTCCTGTTAACCTAAAAAGATAAGGACTCTAGGAATGTTTATTCATTCCAAAGAATCATTACTAGTTATTACTGTGTCGCAGACAAAAGATTTGAAATTCTGTTAAGCCAATTCAAGAGCCATGTTAGGTTCTTGTTTGATTTTACTTCAGTGACTTATACACAGAGCTACGCTAAAACCCAGAAATATGGCATTTATGCTGTACCTGGTGCCTCTGCTATGCATCCTGGACATATATATTCATTCTGGTGTATTCTTTTCTGTCTGTTCGCTTGTTTGAACTTAGGGTGATGCTCTTGCCACACAGTTCAAGATAACTTAAAATCAAGACCTTGATTTCAGACTTCTGGCCTTCAGAACTGTAACACAATACATTTCTATTGTTTTTTGTTTTGTTTTTTGTTTTGTTTTGTTTTTTTAACTTATCTTTATTGTTGAATGTATTACAGATGTTCCTCATTTTTCCCCCATTGACCCCCTCCTCCCCATTCCCACCCCCCCTCTTGCCTTTCCCCACACTGTTGTCTGTGTCCATTGGTTATGTATATATACATGTAAGTTTTTTGGTTTATTTCTTCCCACCTCCCAACCCCCCTTCCCTTTGAGGTTTGTCAGTCTAACAACCAATTTGTACTTTTAATCCCTTCACCTTTTTCACCCATTCCCCCAACCCCTCTCCCATCTGGCAAACAACAAAATTTCTCTGTATCTATGAGAATGTTTCTGTTCTGTTTGTTCATTTTGTTTGTAGATTCAATTGTTGATAGATATGTATTTATTGTCATTTTGTTTGTTCATATTTTTTATCTTTTTCTCCAAGAAGACCCTTCAACATTTCATATAATACTGGTTTGGTGGTGATGAACTCCTTTAGCTTTTTCTTGTCTGGGAAACTCTTTATATGGCCATCAATTCTAAATGGCAGCTTTGCAGGATAGAGTAATCTTGGTTGTAGATCATTGCTTTTCATCACTCTGAATATTTCTTGCCACTCGCTTCTGGCCTGCAAAGTTTCTTTTGAGAAATCAGCTGACACTCTTATGGGAACTCCCTTGTAGGTAACTAACTGCTTTTCTCTTGCTGCTTTTAAGATTCTCTCTTTGTCTTGAATCTTTTGCATTTTGATGGTGATGTATCTTGGTGTGGGCCTCTTGGGGTTCATCTTGTTTGGCACTCTTTGTGCTTCCTGGACTTGTATGTCTATTTCCTTCACCAAGTTAGGGAAGTTTTCTGACATTATTATTTCAAATAGGTTTTCGATTTCTTGTTCTCTCTCTTCTCCTTCTGGCACCCACAAGATGCGAATGTTGGCACGCTTGAAGTTGTCCCAGAGGCTCCTTACACAGTCCTCATTTTTTTATATTCTTTTTTCTTTTTGCTGTTCTGATTGGGTGGTTTTTACTTCCTTATATTCCAAATCGATGGTTTGCTTCATGGCTTTACCTACTCTACTATTGAATCTGTGTAAATTATTCTTTATTTCAGTTAGTGCCTCCTTCATTTATGACTGGTCCTTTTTTATGCTCTTGAGGCCCTCACTAAGTTCACTGAGGTTCTTACTAAGTCCATTGAGCATCCTTATAAGAAGTGTTTTGAACTCAGCATCTGTTAGGTTAGTTATTTCCATTTTGCTTAGTTTTTTTCCTGGAGTTTTGTTCTGTTCTTTCATTTGGGACCTGTTTCTTTGTCTCCTCATTTTGGCTGCCTCCCTGTGTTTGTTTCTATTTATTACTTAACGAGAGGTATGGGGCTAGCTGAGACCAGATGCTGCTTGTTTGAAAGAATTTAGGAAAAGCTGAAGCAGGATCCAAGACAGGCCAATCCTATGGTAAAGCAACTGGCAACAGCTTGGGTGGGCCTGAAAGTTGGGTGGGGCAGGGCCTCAGGGAATCACCAGGATGGGGCAAACAGTGTGAGCCAGGTTGCTGGAGTCCCAGATATGGGGGCTGTCCCAGGGACAGGCTCACCAAAGGAACAAAGGCCTCTGACAGCATGTCTGTCCAGGAGAAAGCTGCCTCTCCAGCCCTCGCTCCAATGCCAAACAGCTCAGTTCTTCCCCATATGACTCTGGCACCTTTCAAGCTGCTTCCCCCCACGCTGGAGCCTGGAGGGTGCGAGTCCAAGTAAGTCCTTGTGTGGGCCCTTTAAGAGGAGCTGCCGGGGGCTCCAGCCTCAGTTCCCGCTGGTTTTTCCAGCCAGAAGTTATGGGGACTTCTCTTCCTGGCACTGGAACCCTGAGCTGGGCACCTGGTGTGAGACGGGGACCCCTGAGTCCTCAGGGAGGACCTTCCCAGCCGAGGTGTCCTCCTGATTTTTATTCGCCATACGCGGGTGTGGGACCAGCCAGTCGTGCCTCTGCCCCTCCTACTAGTCTCGATGCAGCTTCTTCTTTAATTTTGTAGTTGTAGGACTTCCATTCAGCTCGATTTCAGGCAGTTTTGAATGATGATTATTCTGTAGTTTAGTTGTAACTTATGTGGTTGTGGGAGGACATGATACCACGTTTATCTACACTGCCATCTTGACCGGAAGTCCATCACATTTCTATTGTTTTAAGCTCCCAGTTTGTGGTACTTTGTTACAACATTCCTAGGAAACTGGTATATGTCATGAGAGTTTCCTTTGAATTCTTCAATCTCTGTGTCCACATGTGAAGTGAACATTGTGTGTGTGTGTGTGTGTGTGTGTGTGTGTGTGTGTGTTATGACTCAATGGCTTTATTAGTCTTTCTTTCAATTTGGTCTAGGTCAGAACTACTCCAGTCACCTTCATAAGCTTCAATCACTTTAAGCTACAAAGCAGAGTAAACTCAATCCATTAACTTCCACATGACTCCTTGAGACTCATATAATTTAAAAAATGTGTATACAGAAACATTTAAGGTCTGCATATAATGTATATAAAGATAATACAATTCCATCTGCACTGAGTCCAGCCCTTAATAAACATCTTGTCACTCATTCTCAGACATTAAAGAAGATATGTTTGTCTTATAACTAATGGTTTTACAATGATCATTTGAGTGACTTTTCCAAAGAAGAAAGCTGCTGCAAGATGACAATGTCTTCACCAGTACAAAGTATTAACAACTCTCAGGTGACAGCTTACTCACCAAAATAATAAGTAAAAGCACTGCTTCTGCCCCTACAGTTGGAACAATTCAACTCTTCTCAACTCTCAATACATCAACACCCTTGTGCCTTTATAAAGGCCTTTCCCCAAATCCCATTCCATGTAATCCCAATGATAACATCAGCCTGGGGGCCCTAACTTGAATCTAGTTTTGAACTTTGTGTGACTGCAAAGAGTATAGTGACAGTTACATGTCTCCTTTGTCTCTCACTGTGTGCCCAGCACCTAGCACAATACCCACACACAGTAGGTTGCCCTCAAGTTACAGAGACTTCTTCACTGTCTCCTACTTCTTAGCTGTAAAGGGAACATATTACCTCTTCTTCCAACCAGAACTTCTTAGGTGAACAATAACTTACTAAAAATGAAAAAAAGGGCTAATAATTGTGTGGATAAAAAAGTGAGTACTATGGAAATTAACCTCACAGGGTGATGTGATTATAAGTTCCTAGCTGGGCAGGTCATGGTGGGTAGTCATGCTCAGGCCTATAACTTCTTTAGTGAAAGGTTTTAAGCCAGCCCTGTCCATTGTTCTTGTGCATCTAGGTTAATACACCTTTGGAATACCAGAAGTAATGCCCCTCAAAGGGAGTATTAACCCTCAAGAGAGCACATAATCCTGTTAAAGACTCTGTATTCCATTCCCCATTTTGTTTCTTCTAATCTTCCTTATGTCCCTTCTTTAATTTCAAATAAATGAACGAAGCTGCAAAATTGTTCAGAGCCTTTAAGATCGTGTTCCTTGGCATATGTCACCAGTTTGGCTCAAATAAACTCGTATAAAAATACTCTATAGGTTTGGATGTTTCTTACGCTGACAATTTTGAGGGTACAGTTGAGAAGTTTGAGGGAAGTGGCTGCATCTGTGCTGCTAAATGTGAGTGGCCCAGAGATAAGCACCAACAACCACATGTACTGAAATTCACCACAGGAGGCCAGGTATGGTGTGCCCTGGATTTGTGCCTTTTAAACATTAAAAAAAAAAATCATCATTTTCATACAATTTTAGTATCTAAATGTATTTTTAATGTTTGTTAATTTTACGAGTAGTACATGTCCCATCCCTTGCATCTCCAGGCTTTAGTCACCTTGGGATTGCCTGTGTCCCCACCCTTCATTCATCCCAGAAGGAAGGTCAGAGAATAACAAGGGGCAATAGCTCATCTAGAGGAAGCCCTTCCTATGTGACCATTCAATTAGCAAGGAAAAGCCAGTTCTAACGTCATCATTTGTGCCTTGACCCAGTGACTGCCCATTAAGCAAAGGAAGGGCAAAGCCTATCAGTAGCTTAGCAACCTGCACATTTTCCTTCCCACTGGAGGTGAGCAGCTTTTCAGCAGCAATTCCGGCCCAATTGACGTCCATGTGGCTGAGCAGTTTCCTTCCTCTACTGAAATAGGAAGATCCTACAATTATATGCTTACCCTTGATCTAGATGTCAGGGTTTAGACTCATAAAAGAAAATCGTATCCAACTGGATGAATTTCAAGGATAGAAAACAATTCCCAAATTAGAGCCTATAAAATATTATTTCATTGTTCACTATCGCTTCCCCACTCCGTATTTCTTACAGACTGCTTACCCATTTTCTACAGACTGCCTCTTTCTAAACTTTCTGGTAGGACTGGAGCAGACAGATAAAAGAGAATCAATAAAAATGCATGAATTCAAATCTTACAAAACTGGGTGTTTTGTCCTTCAGAGCAGTGCAGGATACACTGAGGGAAACCGAAACCCAGTTTCGGTTCCCGCTAAGGGCACGTACCTCAGGACCCAACCAGGGCCGTGTGGGAGGCAGCCACTCGATGTGTCCCTTTCACGTTGATGTTTCTCTCTCTCTTCCTCTCTCTCCCTCCCACTCTATCTGAACGAAAAATGGAAAAATGTCCTCGGGTGAGGATTAAAAAAAAAAAAAGAATGTTAAATTTAGGGAAATCTGTATTTTGTAACAATTTGTATTTGTAGCTCTTCCACATACTTTATAAATATCATTAATTTTTATTTTCTTCAATCCCACACATTTTGACCTATAATTAACAAATTCTTGCTACAATATTAGCTGCACATGTAACAGACACAATGTTAACTAAAAGAAGTGTAACTAAGTGTAACTAAGAAATTTTAACTAAACAAGAGTCAATTTTCTAAGAAATAAAACTAAAATGATAAGATGACAGATGGCAGGTTTGATTTTTTTTTTTTAATGTTAGTCATTTCTTTTGCACAGATGCAATAAAGAATAAATTAAATATCCCTTTGGAACCAAAGCTACTTCAGTGAGTAATGATACTTCAAACTAAAATTGAGCATTTTAAAATTGAAACATCCCATGAGTTAAATATTCTCAACTGAAATATGATCAGCAACTGTGAAAACCTATTTCTCTCCTAAGACCCATCATTAAATAATAGACCTCAAGCTAATAGTATAAATACAAATAAAGAATATATTTATAATTCTATGGACATTTAACGTCACTGAGTGATAAAAGATGGAGTACTTTAAATTTAGCTAATTGATTTAACATGATCAAGCTACTTGTAAGTTGAAATCAACATAAATAAATATATTTTATTAAATCCTAATGCATTTGTTTACCTAATACATATTATATTATTTTCGTATATTATTTATAAATATATATACATATATAGATGTAGATATATATACTCTCCCATGAAACTGAAATAACCTGAGAGAACTAAAACAGTATCTGTATTTGTTAATGCAGGCTCCTAAAACAAAAGGTGCCCCATATACTAGTGGCTTAATAAAGCAAAAGTTAATATTTTCCATTGCTACATATACTGCCAACATAGGGCCCTGCCTGATGAAGACTCTACCATCACTATATCTTATCATCTTGTAGCTCATCATTTCATAACTACAGCATCTTCAACATACAACCTTGCTATAACCTCAGCAGAGTAAGACAGAGAATGGAGAATTGTATATGCATTTCCATTACTTCAACTCCAATGTGGCATATGTGACTTTTGTTCACATTTCATTGGCTAGAAATAATTACATAATCCCATTTAAGGGGACTGAAAAATATACACGACGGTGGGCAAATAGAGTGCTTGCTGAACACGACTTTCTCTGTGACAGTCAGCTCTTTTTTAAAGATTTAAAAAAAATTTTTTTTACAGTAGTGTTATGTTCAAAGCAAAACTGAGACGAAGGAAGGTACAGAGATTTCCCATATACTCCCTGCCCCCACACATGCATAGCATCCCCAACTACCAACATATCCAACCAGAGTGGTACATTCTAAAAACGTATGAACTTACATCGAAAGATCATAATCATCCAAATTCCATAGTTTACATTAAGGTTCACTTTTGGTGTTGTACATTTTATGGGTTTTGCAAATGTATAATTGACATATATCCATCATTACAATATCTAACAGAATATTTTCACTATCCTAAAAATCCTGTGTTCTTTCTATTCATCCCTCATTTTCCCTCCCAACCCCAGGCAACTACTGATATTTTTAGTCTCCGTAGTTCTGCCTTTTTCAGAATGTCATAGAGTTGGCAGAATGTGATATAGTATATAGCCTTCTTAGATTGGCTTTCTTTAATTAGTAATATTCATTTAAAATTCTTCCATGTCTTTTTATGCCTCAATAGCTTATTTCTCTTTAGTGTTAAGTAATATTCCATTGTCTGGATGTACCACAGTTTATTTATTCATTCATCACTTGAAGAACATCTTGGTTGCTTCCAAGTTTTGGTAATTTTGAATAAAGCTGCTATAAACATCTGTGCGCAGGATTTTGTGTGGATCTATGTGTTCAGCTCCTCTGGGTAAATACCAAGGAGTGCAATTGCTAGATCATACAGTAAGAGTATTTTTAGTTTTATACAATACTGCCAACTGTCTTTCAAGGTGGTTGTTTTATTTCAATACCGTCCTACTTGAAATGAATAAGAGTTCTTGCTTCACATTCTTTCCAGCATTAGGTGTCGTTAGTGTTCTGGATTTTGGTCTGTAGTGGTATCTCATTGTTGCTTTAATGTAAATGTCCCTGATGACTGATATGTGGGGCCTTTTTCATATACTTATTTGTCATCTGTGTATCTTCTTTGGTGAAGTGTCTGTTAAGGTGTTTGGCCCAATTTTTAAGCTACGTTCTGCTCTTATAATCTCCAATATTACTTTGTTATCTACTGTTACATATAGATCTCATTCAATTTCTTCCAAAGAAGTAGATCCTGAGGGCTTATCAGTCATTATCTGTGGTTCCAAGTACAGGGTACCTAGGTGATGTGTGGCAGATCAATAAATGAATAAACATATATAGTCAAACAAGCCAAATAATTAATTCACAATATTTTAGTATCTCTAAAAATGGAAAATATAACTACAGCTATAAGAATCCAAGATATGTTATGAATACTTGAAGATAATTATACATTTATACAGCTTTCAACAAAGTAGCCCTCAAGTCAATTAGATTTACACAACAATTCTTTGGAAAGTTATGATTAATAAAGAATGAAAGACTTTAATAATACCAAAAGGACATAAAACTGAAATATTAAGGAAGGGGTATAAAAAATAAGTTGATATAAATAAGAAGTCTCTCCAAATTCCCTAACACTGATGATTTGATGATTAGAATGCAAGGTAATATATGAATTAGTTTACTTAATTATCCTTTCTTCCACCACAGACTGACCTTCTTCATAAAATGTAAAATTTCTAGTATAACAGGCAACTTTATGGTACTTTAATTTTCTTGTTTGTTTTGTTTTGGTATATTAATAGCTGAAGTAGAATACATAACTCAATTAACTATTGTTTCCTATA